>HG995410.1:7500-10007500 GCA_905333125.1 Pheosia tremula | reverse complement strand
TTTTCTAACTCACGAATAGCAGTTATTTCGTATTGAGATGATTTTACACGGACAAATTACTAGGCAGCTAGTTTACATTACAGAATACAATGCTAAAAATCCTCACAAAAGTGACTTAGGTTAGTTATGTTAAATCAGAAGTCAGTTTCAAATTACTGTAAAATTCACGGTGTTTGTTCCAGTGATAGAGAGCATGACCAGGCCGGCGCCCAAACCCGTGTCGCCGTTTGCCAAGTTCCGTCAGCTCGAGAAACAAAACTCAACCAACAGTCCCAAGTGAGTGCCCCCGACACCCGTCACCCGTCACCCCCCACCGAACATCTGACCACACACCCAATTAAAGATACAACCAACAATATACATACATCATATCAATCAAATGATACATTCAAATTATATATGTATGAGATCCTTTCGCTTGATAAGTTATTTAATACAATATATTTTATTTATTTGGCAGCCATATCTGTGGATACGAATAAGGAATAGATACAAGTAAATATAAAAGTCAATGATACGCATAATATAACCTGTATACTAGACGCTTATTACGAATATAATCATACGAGAGGCATCGCTGCAAACACGCGCGCCGCTCCGCACGCGGGCAGCGCCAGTGTCCGCACGCGAGCAGCGCGAGAGTCCCCACACCATCACAAGGACATGTCGCTCATTACAACGAAGCTCGGCTGCGAATCGCTTCACATACTATACATGAAAACAGCACGCGTTCAATTAAAATATCTTGTAAATAACCAGCGAGCCCAATTAATAGCACAGCGCGTTCCCGTAGCACACGATGTGACACGAACTAATTGCGTTACGATCTCGGAGACTAACCGACGGAGTCGCGCTCGGCTCGGCTCGGCTCGCGACTCGCACTAACCTGCGCCCCCGGTTGTAGCTCGCCCCAGAGCCCGCAGAGCCCGGGCTCTCCGTCGCAGCCTTACTTCAAGTTCACCGACCCCGCGCTGCAAGCCAGCGCCGTCACTATTAAAGAGCGCTTGCTGCAGTGGTGTCGCGACAAGACCCGGGACTACGAGGTACACCCCCCGCCCCGCAAGCACACACACCCCCCACTGCGGACCTCTACTATGTAGCTGTATATACACGCCTCTGCGGCTATTGTAGCTGTAGCTACCTATGAGCTTGTTACACGATCCTGAGTTCGGGTTTCCTTATCGGTTATCTCTCTGACTTCAGAGCAGTGTGTAATCGCATATAAGATCCTTACTTTTCTGTTGTTTAGAATCCCCTTTCCGAACTTAAATCGTTCTCAGTTCTTAAGAGCAAACATAAGTGCGCTCTGGCGATGGTATAATTATTAACTAGAGAACCATTTCTAGTGTTGAGTATGAAATACCGGCGCTAGTTTGGCGACCTTTACCCGAGTCATGGATTTTTTATATCTATATAAGTATTATATACTGAGTTCGCCCTCAGTCCTCTATACAGTGCCCAGAATCCAAGCGTTGCTTAGTGTGGCACCGTATAGTACGTGTGTTCTGGCGAGATTGTTAGTATAGTTAGGAAGGGGTGTAACAAGTTCTACAGTTTTGAGTTTAAATATAAACACGTATTGGGGAGGTTCCACATGCGGTTGCAGCGGGCAGATGCATATTTCATTGAGTGTCGATGTCCGCGTCGCGCTGAGAAATTTAATGTGCATGCGCCTGCAGGACAGGGGTACGGAGTTAACCGCGTCGTCGAGACTCAGCATGTGGCTAGCGAGCGCTGCGCACGCGCACCACTAACACCCGCGCCGCACCACTACCACTCACACGCCACGCTTCTCTTATCGCTTCGTTTTGGCTGCAACTCTCTTGTATATATGTATTATATTCTATGTAACCGTTTATTTGTATCGTCACTCATTATCGTGCGACCAAATTATATTACTTTGGTATCGTGTAATAAACTGTTATCATTTATATTGTCCATGTAATATTATACTCACCTGTATTTTCTTATAACAAACTTAAAATGAAACGAATACCTACACGATAAATTTCAGGTGTGAAACGAATGATAATAACTGAGATGCAAGAAATAATTGAATTTACGTTTTGTGAAAAGCATGCATTTGATTTCAAAATGTGTACAGTGTGAGTAAAAAGAAGCCAAGAAATGCATGAATTATGTGTGTCGTTAACTGACGTACGATAAATGAACCGTTGTAGTATACACTCCTAGTATGTATACATATATTATTGTCAATAGATGCTGTGTAATTCACATTGCAACACCGTGATCCTGTATTAAACAATTTAACTGCCCCACCCGTCCTTGTGTTAACTGTTAAATAAATCGAGGTAGTTGTAAAAGCTTGGTCACGTACAGTATAAAAATGCACATATAATGTTAGGGGCGAAATCAGTAGCTATAATTATCAGAAGTGGAATTTACAAGTAGAACATGTCTGAAGGCATATTCACCCACCCTGTAAATTGTTTCAATTAAGTATTTCAATTGAAATCTCTTTCTAAGGGTCACTTTCACAATGGGCTTGAAAAAACCTATCCACAGTTATTTGACAAAATGTATATGGGGCATCTTTCAAAATTGATCAGAAGCGAGGGTTTTAATTTTAATATAATGGGGACGAACTGATGTAATTATTTTTTACTATTGTCGTTTTTGACAATATATAACTAATTTGCACGTCCGCATCTCAGTGCGATGGCGGGTAATGCCGCAGTGATGTGCCGTCGAGGTAGTGCTGCGCAACAATATTATCGACTAATGTGTCGAGTTGCGCGTGCATAGTTAACCCCTTAGTTTATTAGGCAGGATAGATATAATTCTCAATTATATAGTCGTCGATTTACCTATACCAGCAGGCTATGTAGGTATATCGGAATGTTTCATTCAACGTCGGTGGTGTTGTGTTGTCAGAATGTGAAGCTGGAGAACTTCTCGACGAGCTGGGCGGACGGGCTCGCGTTCTGCGCGCTGCTCCACCACTTCCTGCCGGACGCGTTCGACTACTCGCAGCTCTCGCCCGACAAGCGCCGGCACAACTTCACGCTCGCCTTCCAAATTGCTGAGTGAGTCCTCATCAGTACCGAGTGTGCCATGCGTATAGTCCTGATACGTCCCGCTGCTCCGTAATTATTACAGAATCAGAATACTTTTTTATTAAATTAACCATTAACTTATGAATCGTCAAAATAGTTACAAAATGCTAAGCTACAAATTTACCACCTGTTCGGAATGTCGTTCCTATGGAGAAGAACGGGCAAGAAACTCCACGGTTGCACTTTCTAAAAAGATCCGTTACATTTTTTAGCAGTACATTGTTTTTTACAATAATTCGAGGAATCTGAACAATAGTATAAAATTTTCAAATTCAATAATATTCTAATTAAGTAGTTATATTCTATTGGCAAGCTTAATAAATCACTGAGAAATCAAAACCTCAGGCTAGTCCCGTTGACCTAGAACATGTTTCATAAAATCACAAGTATGTGAAGGGATAAATCCGAAAATCATTTATTTCTAATTTGCAATACTTTCTCTTCTGTTTTTTTAATTCAGCTTAAATAGAATAATAAGCAACAATTCCGTTTTAAAATAGTCAGCACCCTCAGTACGCGAATCTTAACATACTCGTCCGTCTTTTTCGGTCATGAGAGAGACTTATTAGTTGTGTTCTAACAAGATATTAAATTAATGTTTGTGTTCCAGTGAGAAGGCGGGCATCTACCCCCTGCTGGACGTCGACGACATGGTGACGATGCGCAAGCCGGACTGGAAGTGCGTATTCACGTACGTGCAGTCCATCTACCGCCGGTTCAAGGACCAAGTCTGATCGCCGCCAGGTCGCCGAGCGTTGGATAACGAACGCGACGTGTTATCGTATGCAAACCGCAACTTTTTTCTTTGAATCTCACTTGTTAGTGAGTTACTATTTTCTCATAATCTAGATAATTCTTATCAAGTCTATTCTGAACCTTTTTAGCGCTAGATTAGAAGATTTTTTTTTGATCCAATCAAGAAACTATTGCTGTGTTGAATACATTGCGAACATTCTGGCACTTTGCTCGTGTGATCAAAGTATTGGATCAAACTGTATGGAAGTGTAGGTCTGAAAGCAGCTAGTGTCCTCTGCTTGTTCCCTCGGTTTGCATATGAAGCGCGTCGCGCCGGCGCGGCAGGGCGCGGGCCCACCCGAGTAGTAGAACGCTATAGTCACAAATTGTACGTTATTCGAAGTGCGTTGTAAATCCAAAGAGAGTATGTTATTGTTGATTTGTTTGTTTGTTTATAAATGTTTATACGTGTCGTCCGCTCAGCTCGTCTCTCCAGGCGTCGTCTCGAACACTCCTCTATTTATTGTTATCTCAAGATGTGATTTTTCTACGTTAGCGTGTAAGATTTAACTAACATTTAACTTTATGTATCGAGCGGCTCTCGCGGGTCGTCGCGTGCGGCGCTGCGCCGGGATCGCTTCGACTTATATACCCACAATAAGAAAGTAGAATCCCCGGCCCAAGCAGTGCCGCCGCAGTTTCACTATTTAACAATATTATTATCTAAGTATTTGACATTAATAGCAGCGGCTTCATGTATCGCCAATGATTTTATGAAATTTGATATTACTATGATTACTTATGTTAATTTATATGGATAATGAAATAAATATTGATTAACAAATTCGTGTATTTATTTGTGAAATCATTCATTCTACATTTTATTCGCGTTCCCTGGTAAGGAAGACATGTTTCGGTGTCCGCGGCGCGAGCGGCCATGCTGCGGACGTTTACTGAAATCATAATATTCTGTCTTGTCTGTACATTTCCAAAAAGTATTTCACCAGCGTCCTCTTGACAGATGGCAGCCTTGCTTGCTCGTTTTCAATCCAAAATCTGATAGTTTCATCAAGGTTCCACATTGCATTGAAGATGGCGCTAGTTATTACATTGCCGAGTTTGTGGTCTACAAAGCAGAGTTTTCCGAAGTGATCATGCCCTAAATATCAGCTCTTACAATGGATACCAGAACAGCAGAAGCTCCTTGCGATGGTATAGGTAGTGTGTTGGTAGCCGAGTACCAGGACTGCATCAGTCCGACGACGATATGACCCCCATGCGCCGCATCAGCACCACAACTAACAGGACTATGAAGCAGCTCGCTGTGGTCACCGTCATGCACAGGAATGCCGTCGACATAATACAATAAGGTTTGGTTTGTGTGTTGAACGATGCTGACCTAAATCCTGTAAAAAGATTGAATGTGAACCATAGATTGAGTTAATACGGTCTCTTCTTGCCTTTCCCCATTTTACTATTGTATCGTACCTTTATCATCTGTTTATACGGCCTATTCACAATCTTATATATCGACCGATTAAGTTTGATATCGTACGTAATATTATACATTCAATTGACAAATATACTGTCATATCAAAGATCACGTGACACGTTTTCGCCGAAGCCGAGCGAGTCGAGAAAGACTTATCGTTGCATGAAGAAGCTCTATCGAATATCTATCTCTACCGGATTACATCTACTCGTGGTCTATTCTGATGAGCTGATTGCAGAAAGCTATTTCCGACACGAAAAAGGTATCCATTCGAATAGATTCGGTTCCTTATCGTAAAGTTCTGAATCTGATATGACTTACTACCTATGTTTCCACGGACTGACTGTCCAAGAACAAGCTACTTAACTAGTGGGGCTATATAAGACCAGTTGTCAGAATTTTTCAGCCCGTATTAACTGTCATAGATATGTATCTAATGCCCGCGCGAAGTTACTGTCCTCAAATTAAAGACGCGAATATACTTATACCCCCAAATTTATATGGCATTATAACTAACTAACTACGACAGTTATAATGGCATGAACTACCCTCATGAACTAGCTCCGCCATGAGCAAGATAACTAGTATATTAAACGCAGGCACAGACTCACGTCAATAGAATGGCCAAGGTGGAAATGAAAACCGGAACCTGACAGTTACGAGGGCGGCCCCTCCAACCATTAAGGCTTTCTTTTTTCAATATATATATTGACCAGCGAAAAAAGGAAGATCCTGCAGTCAAGCGGATGGAATGCCTGGTGGGACGGCCGCTATGCCCTATGTTACGTTTTCCAAAAACTCTTATAGTGCATTTCAGGAGTGTATGGAGAATCGTTATTTGTTCTGAATGTCGTCCGCAGCGCCATCGGTGTATCTCGTGGCGAGGTTGAGAGGTCGCTATAGGACGTTTACAACGCTGTCGACTGCGCACGAAAGACATCTAGATAAAGGGCGCTTAAACTCACCTATTCTGTCAAGGCTCCGGCAGCGAATACGGCAGAGCGACCATGAAAGGGTCGGCCACATTGGTGGAGCGGTCCGCGGTGGCGCGGCCGGCGTCGTCGCCCACCACCGTGGTGTCAGAGGGTCGCGGCGTGGCCGCGTCCGCGTCCTCGGCGCTGAGCGTGACGCGCACATGCAGCGTGCTGTCGCGCCACGCCTGCCACGACAGCTGGTGCTCCTGGATCTTCAGCAGCATCCACGTGGTCAGAAGCCCGTTCAGAGCACCTGGGGGCGCACGGTCACTTGTACACCATCGAGATGGATTCCCCAAAGTGTAGGCAGAGTTTCATCGATGGTTTTCGGTCCCAATTATATACCTGTTACACACCCCCTCAATTCCAGAGGGATTCGAGCCATAGTTCACAACGTGGTTTCGCGAACTTCACGTGTTCGCAAGAAATTCAGATTTCTTCACAATTACTTTTTTTGTCTTTCATCATTCAAAACGTCGTCGTTGAATCGAGGTTGACAAGTCGCACGCAGTACCTATTTATTTTAGGTGAAATAGTACAGGGGTATGGTATACGGCACACCTATTATCCAAAGCAAACGTTCCAAAGAAATGTCAAATGACATTTCGAGTAGGATTTAGATGCCCACCAATAATCCCGATGAGTAGCGAGGAGAAGAGGTTGGCGGCGAGCGCGGCGCCGCCGCCGCGGCGCGCGCCGGCCTGCAGCACGGCGTCGCAGGCGTGCAGCGCGCGCGCCGTGCCCAGCACGCTGGCCGCGCCCAGCGCCAGCGCGCGCCACGCGTCCGCCGCCAGCGCGCGCCCGCGCCCCGACACCGCCCACTCCGCCAGCGACCGCATCCACGACCATCTGTGCCCCCCTCACAATGCACTCGCATTACATTGCACTACCATTTTTCTACAAAATATCGCCATGGCCCCAAACTATGCAACGCTTGTATTAATAAGCACCGTGCTGTAGCCACATCATTTAGGAAATATGCCTTCACAGGAATCGAATTCACCCGGACCAGTTGACCGAGCAACCTGTGCTCAAATCACTGTACCAGGATCGTCATGATCATTAATTAGGTATAGCTAGCAACCGGTATAATCAGTACCAAATGTTGTCAACGCCATTGTTTAGTGATGCATCATCGTATTGGTTTTAACATCTGCATTTGAATAGAATATAATGGGTACAACAAGGGTACATATATCTTACCATGATCAGCGGTCGGGGAGGTTCTATCTCTTCACACCTGAAGGAATTAGGAATAGCTCATGTGTTGGCAACTGACTTGTGCGTCCTGGTGACGACATAGTGGTGGCGGCACAGCTCGCAGTAGGAGGTGGCGGCCTGCAGCAGCCAGCGCTCGAGGCAGGAGCGGTGCACGGCGGCGATGGTGCCGCGGCACGAGCACGGCCGCACCAGCCGCTCGGCCGACTCGCCGCCGAAGCAGATGCGGCAGATGGTGTCCGGGCACAGGCTACCCGATATACTTGACACCTCTTTCGCGGCAACCGAGCCCTGGCCGCACATTCAGACACTTGTTAGACTAGAGTAGGTTAGGAAAGTACACAGAGTCTCCTCAGCTAGTCGAGTGGTTGTGGAATCGATCTCTGATCTTTAGATAGGTTTTAGTAGAAAACAGCATCTCAAAAGTGCACCAGTTGAGATCCCTGAGAGCCCAAAAATCAGGATGGCAACATATAATATAATACTAGGTATATATGGACAGGTATCTTCTTATAGACGCAAATGTTGGTCTGAAAGTTTCAGAACGTCCGTAAGTATATGATGCAGTTACCTGTTTATTGAGCAGTAGTGCGCACACAGAGCCGAGGATAGACATGGACCTGCCGGCGGGCTGCAGCAGCGATGACGCCGGCGACGAGAACGTCAGCGAGTCGGCGATGCGCGCGCGCATCTGACGCTGCTCCTCCGTGTCGGTCGGGTTCACTGGTTCAGGCAGGCAGAACAGCTACTAATGCTTTCGTAATTCGCCCTGCTCTGAGTGTTACCGTATCGCCCTCACACCATTGTACCTTTACCTTACCCCCTACCTTACCTTCCCTCCCCCCCCCCCCCCCTACCTTATACCCTTTATTCAAATGTTATTTAGCTTGTGACTGAATGTTATTTACGATTTTTGTGATTAAAAAACTTAGTTAACGAAGTAGGTATCTTCACGTACCTGGCGACGAGATGCCTGGTGAACGGCAGCTTATTTCTGTCTGCTGGGCAGTGGAGCACAACTCACGCTGCTCCTTCTGACCGCACGTCTATCGCAAAAGGTTACTGAGGTTACTGTTTACAGTATCCTAGTCTATTGCTGGACTTGACATTCAAATGTAGATCTGCTTAAAAATTACTAATATTGAATTGTTAACTGCCCCGACAAAGCGCGGGCGCGGTTACGGCAAAATCATACATATAAATGAGTGTACACACTACCCAACCCAACCTACGCTAATGCAGAATCATTTCAGCGTCCACGTACGAACTGTAAGACCTTTTTTTTTTAATACATTATAGGCAAGTATTTGATCTCGATCTCACCTGATGGTAAGTGACGATGAGATCTACGATGGAGCATACTTGCCTAGGTAGGAAGTCCTCAGTCTGGCTATAGCATAGTAGCCAGCGTGGGTAAATCTTAATTAACTAGGTACAGCTTGGGACAGCGTGCAGTGCCTGAATGCAGCTTAAGCATTACGCTATGGTCCCTCACAGGCACATGGAGAGACGAGCAGCTGGACGCTGACATGCTCATGGTATTCTTGCTGTCCGAGCGCCCGCAGCCCCAGTACATCAACAGAGTCTCGCCCTCGCCCACATCACATTCCTGTAAGCATATAAGTTACGATTGTATGTTACATTACTACTTAAAGTTTTATAAATTCACGCTAGTCTTTCATACAGATTTCTATCTCTATATATAGTTATATCTACCGACACCGAATTTAATAACAATGTTTACCCGAATTATATTAGAGTAACTGCAAGATCGGTGATATTTGAAATTCGCGCTTTGCAATGCTTGTTGAATCTTCGGTGAATACCAGTAAGGAGCAAGTACTGCCTGTCTCAAGTTTTGTATAACATCGCTAGGAAACAATTCGAAATCGTTGCGGTCCACAAAACAATTTAATGCTACAAATTTACGCATTTTTTGTCCTCATCGTGGATACATTTTTTTGTATATTTTATAAAAAAACATAAAAGGTATAATGGTTACATAATTTTATTGATAGATCGTGTTCAAAGAGAAATAATAATACGGAGTGTCATATTTTTATTTGATGTCATTAATCGGTGAAGCCATGATTTAACGTACGACTAATGAACGCACCTTTAACTCAAATTTTACTATGATCGTTATGAATTGCAAAAGCAATAAACAATCAGAGATATATTTCAGTTTTATTATGCACTGAACTGATTTTAACAAAATCAATACAGTGCAAGTAAGCTCAGATAACAAGAAACCCTACACTTGATTTAATTTGAGTGATTGAACTGAACGCAGTATTCTAGTATACTACCCACAGATATAACCGTACCGTACATTGTGGCAGTATTCATCTATACCATAGCTCTATGATTCCCATAGACATCATTACAGGTTAGTGTCTATGTCAAATTTATTTCTGACAAGAAAAGAAAAACATTCCATTCAGCGATCATGTTAGAAGTATGGCATGAATCCGAAATAGCTTTACAACACTAACATGTACAAATAGAGAAAAAAAATCAAATGTTATGGTTTCACCATAGTAACGGAACACTATAGTCAAATTAAAAAAGTGTGGTCGCGCTGTCAAATTGACGGGAACCGAACCTTACCTTACTACTTACCACCAAAGCGAAGATTCCCGTGTTTTCTTCTTCCCACGTGAAGTAATATTATTGTGAAATAGTTTGAAATTTACATTAATCAAAAGCAATAAATCATGGCGGTTCGCGTTCAATTCGAAAATAATAATGAAGTGGGGGTGTTCAGTAAATTGACAAATTCTTATTGTCTCGTAGCGATAGGAGGATCAGAAAATTTCTACAGCGTGTTCGAGGCTGAGCTCGCAGAGACCATACCCGTTGTGCATGTGAGTATTGCGGGATGCAGGATCATTGGCAGAATGACTGTTGGCAACAAAAACGGGCTTATAGTCCCATCATCCACTACAGACACAGAATTGCAACACATTAGAAACAGTCTGCCGGATAAGGTAAAAGTGCAGCGCGTGGAGGAGCGGCTGAGTGCTCTGGGCAACGTTATCGCTTGTAACGATTATGTGGCCCTCGTACATCCAGATCTGGACCGGGACACTGAAGAAATCTTAGCAGACACATTGGACGTGGAAGTGTTCAGACAAACTATTGCGGGGAATGTGTTGGTGGGGTCTTACGCCGCGTTAAGTAACCGCGGCGGGCTCGTACATCCGAAAACAGTGATTCAAGATCAGGATGAGTTATCATCACTGTTACAAGTGCCTCTGGTGGCCGGTACAGTGAACAGAGGTAGTGAGGTGATCGCTGCCGGAATGGTGGTGAACGACTGGTGTGCATTCTGCGGGCTGGACACCACCTCCACAGAGATCTCAGTGATAGAGAGTGTGTTCAAGTTGAATGATGCAAAACCGACGGCCATCACATCTACAATGAGAGCCTCCTTGATTGACAGCATGTCATAACAGAAGAATGGAGAGGCAAACCTAATGTGATAGTGCACCAATGCTATTTGTATCTTTTCATATGTCTATAGAAAGAAGCACCGCTGAACTATGTTTGTATATGAATAGGATTGGCATCATTTACTTTGTAAGCCACTGTAAACAAATTGATGAAACTGTTGAACAGATTGCATAACATTATACACCTACCAATGAGTCTTGACATATTTTTTTGTAAACAAACAATAAATTGGGTCTTTAAATTATCATGTTTTATTTCATCAAGGATCATAAAGCTTCTTACATCTTGCTAGATCCAATCCAACACAATAGCTGTTTAAGTTGTCTGAGCACACAACTCTCATTACTGAATGAGTAAATGGTTCCTCACCCATACACAGGTGCGGCAAGATGGTGCTCATCTTATATGTGGGCCAAACCTTAAGAATGTTATGCAGAGTACAGCATCAACAGAGCCTTACTTGTAATCTTGCTAAATTCTACAAAGCTATTAGTCCTAATGGTGTGTTCAGAGATACTCCTAACATTCAAAACATCCAATTTTCTCCAAAACTAGATACATAATGACAGGAGTGTGGTCCAACAGTGGCAATAATGAGCTTGGTGTATTGAGAAAATTCCTTTAGTCACCTTTTACAACTCTCACAGTTAGACAGTTGTCCTATCATCATAAGTAAAGCACTTGATTTTACAATGAGATGAATGTGTTCCCTGAGTAGGTGACTTACAAATAATAAAACGTCGTATCTTACATTATACTTTATTTATAAACATTTGTTAGAGACATTCAATCCTATCTACAGTTGACGCGCGTCGCTCTGGAAGTCCAAAAATCACCGATAGATTAACTCGATTTAAATGTTACTGAAAGTGACACTTCAACATAAACATATACTAAAACAAAATTAACTACTGCATGCATGTAATTTGAAAGTATCCAATATTAGAAATATACAAATGAGTCACATTATAATAAACTCCAAACAGTTCATTACGGTCAACACATCAGTGAACAAGTATAATAATGTAACTAAAATCGAAAAAAAAATCTAAAATACAGCATACTTATGTATATTTTTTCGTCAGAATAGTGACGAGTCTGAAAACAAGTAGTGTCGATGGCCGAGCGATAATTAAAAATACGATAGGTGCAGTACCCGGCTGTAAATATAACACATCGAGATTTAGAAAGAGAATACCGGCCAAAGGTATGAGTGACAGAGACGACGCTCTACAAAGCTGAAACATATTCTAAAACCGATGTGTAATATGCACAGTCTGGACTAAGATTTAAAAATTACAAGAAACAATAAAAGAAGGAACGGTGAGTAAAAAGCTAAACGCATGAATTTTAACTGAAACGCCAGGACATGGTTCTATTCAGAGTGGCAACTGCTCGAGCTGCACCCACCACAAAATAACTACAATAAATAACATCTATAACTAATTACATGCGTAACACAACAAATGGCCACGCGTAAGATATCACTCCATACATGTTGCCTAACAGGGACAATAATCGCATCTGCCAACCTCAGACTAAGAAAAAAAATTACCCAAGATTTTAAAGTCAAAAACATGTCAATTTGCGGATAATAAGCCATAGCAAAGCTTGTCTTCTTAGTCTAAGCTTCCAAAACAACCCTTCAAACTACAAGTTTAGCCTCAATAGCTCAATAACGTTAAAATTTGGTAAAATCTAATGAGCATAATTAATTACATCCAAAAAATATGTCGACAGATTGACAATATTATTATGTACAAATGAATACAATAGGAGACATGATAAAATATTGTAAAATAAATGCATTCACATGGTGTTTAAATACAATACGTATTTCATCTTATGGCTGGGGTTCAATCAAAATATTTGATTTGTAACACTACATACACAATGGGAAAATTTCATACAATACCGAAAAATATTTCTATGCAAATGTTATAAGTGCGGCTTTTTCATTTAGCATCGTATCTCTAGAACTGCAGAACCAATTTCAACGCGGTTTTATAAATTCCATCGCTATGATGTGAGTTGGCACGCTAAGTTTTGAGGAAATCAGTGACCTTTTACATAGCTTTACTATTAGTGTGATCTATCCCACTCACACCAAATATTTCATGAATAAGAATGACAGTGACGGAAGACTCTCCATATCGATACTATTACACTAGGAATTCCTGTTAGCCACCCAGTTCTACTCTGTTCATGTTACATGCATCGGGGGTTTTACCTCTATGAAATATTTGTAATTATCTATCACCTGTTTAAACAGCCTGAAATGATTAACGTTTATATTTGAACAAGCCTAACTATATTCTATAGTCTTGATTACAATAATTTATAAAGTTTTGTGCTGAAACAGACACACAGCAGGGACAGGCAAAAGCTAAATAATCTCACTCTAATATCATGGCACTCAATAGTTACAAATGGATACAAAAATAGTTTAGCAATAGTAGTACTATAAATTTAAAGTGTCCGCCTCTCTATCTACTCATAAACTTGACGCCATCTTTGCATCGATTATAATAGAGATGTAATTCAGAATCAGTTACCGTAAGTGATAGTCAAAAAAAATATGTTCAATGTGACGAAATAAGTAAAGACTTATAGTCAGGCTTTAAGGCCAAACGTCGAGATATGTACCGATTATTTAAATATAAGTGAATTTGTGGATGACTAAACTCTATATAAAAATTATTTTATTTTATTTCTCTTGTCGAAGTTACTCTGCGAGTGAGGGAGTGAAAGCTGTTTAAATCCGTAGAAAATTGGTCTGGAGTAGTCTATGTGGGGAGTCTATTTACAAAAGATGATTTAACTGGGTTCAAATATTGATTTATTATATTTACGCGAATACTACCTACACATTGCAATAAAACTAATTTTACGAATTTGCTTCCGTGACCATGGTTGCTGTAAAGCAGCCGAAACGTCGGGAACGTAAAGAACATAATAAAAACGCGATAAAATTTGTAAAATTAGTTGTATTTCAATGGGTTAAAATAATTTATTATTATGAATATTAATCAGTAGGCTTTATTAGACGGTGTCATTTCCATTTATAATAGAAGTACGAAGGCATTACACATTTTTATTTCAAAAGAAAAGTGCTATTCAATACAATTGTAACTTGATTATAACTCTATAAATGTTAGGGTTCATATCAAAGTGCATAGATTATGGTAGACTTGACTCATAGAAATATAATTTTAATATTTTTTATAAATTCACATAATATAACATGATACATAGAACTCCTATATTTTGATTATATAAACACCTATCTATGGATATAAAAAAAGACTTAATTGGAGATAAATATTTGACACGAAAACGGACGGCCGGTGGTATCATTTTTGGACAAAATCATCAACCGTCAACCACATGTGGGAAGGCTCTTACAAGAGTTAGCAATGACGTGCCAGGCGCAGAAAACGTGTCATAAAAGTTTAGTTATAGACATAGCTATAGTTGAATTTAATTTTCAATTGGCCATCACTGAGATGCGATTATGCCAACTTGGTAGATTCGTAGCTGATTCGCTCTCGCTCGCACTCACCTGCTTCACCGAATGGCGTATACTTTGTCCATATTATCACAACTTTTGCGCGCATTTGTTTATCAGCTCCACCTTCTAAGAGACATAGCGATACTTAAGTCATTCATCAATGCGATATAGATCGCTGTGTTGGTACGAATTTCCCGTGAGTATGTGTGTGCGTGTTTAGAAGTGCTGCGCGTGCGCAGATGTGGTGAGGGCGGTCTCGCGGACTCGCTCGTAGAACAGCATGTACGCTGAACAGCGCAGGACTTCTTGTAATGAGACTTCGTGGACTAAGGTGTCCGAGGTGTACCACCATCTGAAGATAGATACGATATGATAAAGGTACCACTCAATATGGCGCTTGGATTGAAAGGAATGATCCTTCATTCTATTCTCCTGTCGTAAGAGAATAATAATTCCCATATAGCTTCCCTTCCCATTGATATCTAAGGGGTATATGGTACACTGTAAGAGCGAGATAGCCAACTACTGATTTAAAAGAAACGAACGGATATATTTTCTTGTCTCTGCTATTGATGTAGTTTGATAGTAACAAAAACACAACGCCATCGGATTTTGAGTAATCTTTTCCATTACAACGCCACTGCCATAGGAATATGAGTCGATAGATGGTATTATCAGAATCGGTGCCTCGTGGCTTTACCTGTTGGCCTCGAACCCGTTTCCGCGGCGGTAAGTGGCGAAGTGTCCGGAGCGCGGGCCGCCCACGTGCACCACCACGGCGGCCAGCCGGTACCGCGCGCCCTCCGCCCCGCCCCCGCCGCCGCCGCCGCCCACGCCCCCGCCCACCCGCAGCGCCGACAGCCCGCTGCGCACGCGACTCTCGCTTATCAGCGACACGAGGTCCACCTGATCATACAAATAATGTGAATAGCGGCTCCAAAACGGTCGCTCTACAAACTCTCCCTGTAATCTTCAACTCAACCTTACATGTTATACAAGTATAAATGTGGAAACCATGCAGCCATTAACTTGTAATAATATACTTAGAGTTAGTACTTTTTAACCAGCTACACATATATGCGAATAATGTACTGCTCAAGAATTTACAAGATATTTTTAAAAGAGCATTCATTGTTTTCTTGCCCCTTCTTCTCCATGGGAACGACATTCCAAACAGATGGTAAAGTTGTAGCTTAACATTTTGTGACAATTAAGACGATTCAAAAGTAATGTACTGAAACAAATGGGAGAAGAAGGACCCACCAGGGTATTTTACAATTATCCAGACGACTCCTACAAATTTTTCGTTCCTTAAAAACTTTATTCGTACTACCAATATTTGATAATTAAAATTTGGGAAATCTGGTCACCCTTATTAAACGATGCATTAATTAATAAACAGTATCGTATTATTATTCATATAAATATAGTATAAACACGTTGGCGGGTAAAGCGTGGCCACAACAAGCCCAAGACAGGATCCTGTGGAGAAGCAAAGGGGAGGCCTTTGCTCAACAGCGGGATAACGAGATGCTATTAAAACTGGTACAGACCTTGGGCTGCTGCACTATGGAGTAGGGCGCCATGCACAGCGCCTCGGGGAAGGCCACGAACTCGGCGCGCTTGCTGAGCCCGCCGCCGCTCCACTCCACGCGGCCCACGTGCAGGCACAGCACCCACGGCAGCTGCGCCCACGCATAGCATACACTTAGAACCCCGCCTTTACTACTTTCCTCGATCTGTATTGATCAGCGGCTCAATCACAATCTTTTTGCGTAGTGTGAAGCGTGCTCCATCCCACTCGCACGACAAATTTAATATATATGAATGGCAGTGACAGCATGATTTCCCGATGGCAGTACGATTACTTTAATGCTTGCTTGCCTTACAGATCTCGGCATATTTGGAAGCTGAGAGTTAAATATTTGAACCCGTGAAATCTGATCTCAGTCTTAAAACTGATGCGTAAGAGAGATAAATAAATAAAAAAAAATCTTTTTCATTTTCATAGATATGATCAATCTTCTATTTGATTCGATAAGTTGTTTTATTATTTTTTATAAAAAACAATGACTTTATTCTGCGCATTAATCTAAACTCACAACAATATGTCTGTTGCTGTTAATCACAAACGGAAATAAATCATGCTTTCCTTTTCACGCTAGCTAGCATAGCCCGCTCTTAATACTCTGAAGAAGATACGTAACAGTGCGGGACATAGTAAACATGAGAACAAAACATAGCTCAGAGAGTGTCAATCGGTTGTGCGTATGTCTATACAGAGTGGTTCTAAAAGGGTAGAGTATACGAAGCGAAGGTACAAGGCTTAGTATACACTATCTAAATCATCTTGTATAAGTAATGGTACTAGAACTATAAGAAAATAACATTACCTTTCCGAAGCTAACAGTTCGTATATGTTTGGTGTAGGCGGTGGCGGGGGAGGCGGGGCGCGGCTCGCCGGCGGCGGCGGGGGCGGGCGCGGGGGCGGGGGCGGAGGGCGGGCAGCACTTGCTGCAGCGCACGCCCTTCACCATCTCCGGCGCAGTGAACGCGCGCAGCAGACCTGCCACACACACATGTCTATCTCACTTCTACACACACATATAGGACAAGAAACTATGAGATATAATCAATTGTCTCGATCAAATTATCATATGAATATGACGCCCTAGCTTAATCTATTTCATTTAATACCCCCCAGGTGCGTTTGGTCTAGGCTTTAGACTTCCATATCTTGAATGTCGTGCATCAGCCGGAATTGTGTTACAGAAAGCTCTAAATCCCGTGAATTTCCATTCTCAAAGACTTCACATATTATAGTCAGGGGTCAAATTGAAGGCAGATGCGTCAGTGGAAAGCCACCATTAACAAGATGGATACAAGATAATAAATTCTACAGACAGCTTATACAAACAGTATGTGACCATTAAATTTAAAAACAGATTCTATCTAAAGTAATAAATAAATGTATATTTACCTGACAAACTATATGATCCCGAGATGCCTGTGCTCGCGTTCGCCATTGACAACGATATGCTGTCAAATTTGTCGTAGCGGATTGGACTCTATATATAAATAAATTACTATAAATAACTACGATAGTGGATAAAAATACAATCAGTTAAAATATTTGTTCTCCAAAATTAAGTTGAGGAGAAGCTGGTTAGCCAAATTTACTCATTTTCGAATATAAATCGCCGCGTCCAGAGACACCGCGCTGACATTGCCACAAAAATTATTAGTCGATTGTGCTTGGAAACTCGGGCCCAGTTTCTATTAATATGGATCACAACGAATAGACTGAAAACGATGATCTTCTTATCAAGCACAAGAACAAATTGTTGAAATTATTTCAACTACATTTGACCGCTTTTTTAGACCCCGCGCAGACGGGTTGCGTGATTCATAGCGCCCGCGCATATAACATACCGCTAAATGTGTTTAAGCTGACATAAGATGTTATGAATTGACAACAGAGGGTAATAAGATCAGTATAATGTTGAAGGCGGTGGTGGGCAGACAGTACCTTGGCGGAGCAGACGGTGCACTGCAGGCGCGAGGCGAGCGTGCCGCGGAAGGGCGGCGCGGGGGGCGGGCGCGCGGGCGCGGGCGCGGGAGCCGCCCAGCGCCGCCCCACCGAGCTCAGGTGGCAGAACGAGCGCGACACGCCCTTCGTCAGCCGCGGCGCCTCCATTATAGGCTCTGCGAGTACAACACCTTGCTAGCACATGTCACACTATATACGTTTGTACTGAGCCACGAGTCTGCTAACACAATCGATTCATGGTTGAACAGCAACCGCATAGTAACTGTCACTTTTGATAGATATTGTATGGGATATCTGTCAAAAGTGACAGTTACAATGCGGTTGCTGTTCGATTATGAATAGATTGTGTTAGCAGACTTAGGGCCCTGAACAGATGCCGCAAATCCCGTACGTTTCAATACTCTAGTAGCGAGCGAGAAGGTGTTTCGGGCCGATTGTAGCTAACGAAAATCGACAAAATTGAGGTTTTGAAGTTTCTTATATTTAAAAAAAAACGTAGCACTCTTGGTTGGAAATTATAGCTTATTATTAAATAAAATAGTCTGAACTGTACATGACGGAAGAACCAGTCATTAGGCCATTTTAATAGGTTTTGGACTGTTTATAAAATAGGTAGATTTTATATAAAATTCGCGTTTTACGGGTGGGATAGGTTACCTGGGTCCACTAGTTCGGGTTCGTCGAGCGGCGCGGCGGAGGCGGGCCGGGCGCAGAGCGCGGAGGGCGTGGGCGGCGTGGAGTCGGCGCGCAGCAGGTGCGGGTCGCGCGCGGGCGGCGACGCCGGCGACGCCAGCGCCGACCACGCGCGCCCGCCGCCCAGCCCCAGCGCGTCCGACAGACACCCCGGCTGAATGGAGCATATTATAGGCCATTCCAATATCAGCTTCAAGTACCTACTATAAACCACTACATATGCAAGCTAAGGTCAGGTATATTGGGTACAAATTAATTAATTTGTGCCTTTCATAGTACTTCAAGGGTCAAGAAATGTTGTGCATGATAAACTAATCCAAAATGCACTTGATTGAAAAAAAATTGCCCACACCAATGAAATGTGGTCATAATATAGATTCACATGACCATAATTTCATATAGTTCCTTAAATTTCATTGATAATCTTATATACACATAATATCTCACACAAATACCATTCAATAATTTGGAACAGCCATGCTTTTTACCAATGTTCCTTGAATAACTTTTCTTTCTATGATCTCATTAAGCGTCCAACATTTGCATCTACAAACTATACCTTTTTGGCCATAGCTGTGGTCTCCTCCTCAATGCAAGATAGCAAGACATGCAGTAGCTCATGGGCATCTTGCTGGTCAGCGGGCACCACCCAGCCAGCTGCTCGGAGGGACTGCAGTACACCGAGTGGACACACAGGAGTACCACGGGCTGACTCATGTGTGCCATTTACAACTGTTCAAAAAGTTATTTTTTAATGATTCTATCGCCTAGAATGCTAGTTTAAATATGACTAGCAAAGATCTCATGTTAAATAACAACAGACTAGTAAAAGATTAAATTGTATTGATGGAGCTTAGATGTGACAAGTTCTGATAGTCACATTCACCTTTGAGGTCAGTGCATTATTCTTAAGAGTATTAGTAGTACTACATGTTGATAACTATGAACTGTTAATCATCTATTCGACCTCCAAGTTAAATCATTAAACAATGATTTAATAACAATATTTATTTTTAACTCAACATTGAATTTATTAGAAACTAGCTGTTGCCCGCGACTTCGTCCGCGTGGTATTTAACAAAGACTCAACCGTTGGCAACAGCTTGCTCGCGAGTTCTGATCCCGTGGGACGCATTGTAGATTGATGCTATCAAACTTAATCGAGCGCAGCGCTGCAACATTGGTTTTAATTTTTTTCGAGAGATCATATTTTTTTTCTAAAATAAAAGTAGCCTAAGTTACATCAGCTATCTGCCAGTGAAATTCCCGTCAAAATCGGTCCAGCCATTTCAGAGATTACCCGGAACAAACAGACAGACAAAAATTTTAAAAAAGGTTGTTTTGGTATAGGTACCGTGTATACATCCAAATGCATTTAGTAAAAAGCTGTTATTTTAATATTACAAACAGACACTCCAATTTTATTTATATGTATAGATGTCATGGTAACTAAAGCAATATTCTGCAGCTCACCCTCAATAACTGTATACAGTGTCGTTATCATACTATTATGACCATCAGCTTTTGCGTATTTCTTTAGCCACTCTATGAAAAGAGGGCATGCGGCTAGAGCTTGCAGGAGTGTGTTTAGAAAACATGTTCTTCCCAGGTTCTGAAGGCCGGCAATCTGGCCCCGACGTTTGCGCACTTTGGGAGCCCCTCCTGGGCCCCACAGCACAAATGCACCGACCACAACAGCAGCCGTGAGACCCGCAGCGACCAAAATTCTGTCTCCACCTTCCATAGTCGCGATTTAATGAATGAAGCTCACTATATCTCTCACATAGTAACAGTTTTTTTAAGTTTTAATATTCATAGCATTTAACTTCACCTACGATACAAATATTTATTGCGTTTTTTTTCTAAAAAAGCTCGCGAAACGATAAAAGTGGAAATATAATATACTAGTTCTCTTATTAGTCTGTGATAATATATTATATATAATGTGTATGACTTTGACGTTCACCTTCTGTCTGATTTTTTTTTATTTATAGAGTTTCTGGAATACTTCTGCGTAACGTACCATTGCGTACGTCTAATCACTATACACTTATTAGTCTGTGTCACTATACGCTAGTATAGTTAAATATAGTATTTAATTACTATTTTGTTTTTCACATAAACTTAACTTTTATTTTGAGTACAACATTATCTTTAATGTAAGGTAGACATAAGATTCAATAAATTAAAATTAAGCTGTATATTATCATTATACAGTTTACTGTACTTTATTTATGCAATGAGTGCATTATCAATAAAAACAATATAGGCTGACTATATATTCGAAAAGCTGTCAATCTCACAAGTACGTATTGGAGAATAGCAAAAGTGGCCATATTTTGTAGCCAAATATAAAAGCAAAATAATCAATAAAAAAAAACCTAAAATGACATTGACAGGCAACCTCAATCCTCATAGAAATATTATCATAACAAAGTGTATTTGGTATATTTGTTTGTCCAGATTATTATATAATTAAATATAATATCAATTATTGTACCAGTCTAAACAGAACTGCACTGTGCGATACAGGCACTACAACAAATAATAAGTAATAAGTTCACTTCTGAAGTGATTCAAAGTTTAATGTTTGTTTTGATCAAACTTTAGTGACAATGATACCGTCAAACACGATATGCGTATCCCAAGAAGGGCCAGCGAACGCTTTAGCACTAAATAAAGACTGCACACAAGTTGTAATTGCCGGGCGAAATGGTATGTTAAAAAAAAAGTAACTACTTTCATGAAACCATTACTAGACAATTCTTTACCCTCAAAATATTTAATTGATTTGATCAATTACGTACAAATAATACATATTATTTTTCAGTGTTTAAAGTATTCTCGATTGGTGAAAATGAATTCTCTGAAGTGTGCAATTTAAGAGTTGGAAAGAATTTAAATCTAAATTTCTCTTCAATTGATGTGGCATGGAGTACTATTGAAGGTATGCTTCCATTTCTCCTATTTAATCATTTCGTTAATATTTACCTATTATATTATATTGTTTAATTCCTTGAAATTTCTTAAACTGCATTATGTGTTTAGAGAATACATTGGCCACGGCAGCCACCAATGGGGCAGTGGTTGTGTGGAACCTGGGCCGCTCAGGACGCTCCAAACAAGAGCATGTGTTCTCAGACCATAAGAGAACTGTTAACAAGGTAAGCAGAACTGTACAGAAATATGAACAGAAACATAATGCTTTTTCCTCATTCCTTTCATTCTTGGAACTGCAACTCTCTCTTTAAATGTGACAGTCATATGAGCAGTGTCCATGCTGCTATCTACAGAATCCTTAGAAAAAGTATTAATCATTAGGTATTCATCAATATTATTTCCTTTTTAAATGTAATTGACAATACTTTTTCTTAATACATAAGACATGGTAATGACCATCTGTGTCTTTAGGTCAGCTTCCACCTGACGGAACCGGCGCTGCTAATATCTGGTTCTCAAGATGGCATGATGAAGTGTTTCGATCTTCGCATGAAAGAGGTTGCTAGGACATTTATCAGGTGAGTTTTAAAACCTGTTGAGTATTTTTTAATTTTTTTCTTTTTTTCTCACAATTTATTAGTCAGATTTTCATGAAATTTGGTATGGTGGCCTGGCACCACACCAGTTAGCCCCCAGACTGCTGAAACAGTACAATTGGCGACAGGCCCAATACTCATTGCCTTGTATTGTCTCCCTAGCAACACTGAATCCATCCGCGACGTGCAGTTCAGCCCGCACCAGGCGAACACGTTTGCAGCGGTGTCGGAGAACGGGAACGTGCAGCTGTGGGATGTGCGGCGCCACGAGCGGTGCCTGGTGCAGTACACGGCACACTCCGGCCCCGTGTTCGCTTGCGACTGGCACCCGGAGATGCCCTGGCTGGCCACCGCCTCCAGGGACAAGACTATCAAGGTACATCGCCAATCTCATCAGCATCTTCTTCGCCGATTTCCATTATCTGACTTCATTTTAAATCAATCGAAATCTATCTGAAACAGATTTTTGCAATTGCTTTAGAAAATTCTTCGTAAATGCACACCATCTTTCTGCCATCGAAATTTTCCGAACTCCATTTTAAATAGCCTTTTGAGTTTTGACAGCTCGTCGGGAGTCACATCAACATCAGAAATATTCCTAACGATTGGAAATTACCCTGCTGGGCGCGGCGAAATATAACTCGTCCTCCCATTCGTCTCTGTGTTTAAAGTTGAATTTCGATGCATAAAAATTATATTGACCCTATAGTCAATCATTGAAAACATGAGATAACAACGTCGTGATGTATATTGCATATCATACAACATAATAATTATTAGCATAATCTACATTCAGCTATTCAATGAGCATGTAGGTCAGCCGATAACTCCGTCTGGCGACTAACGCACGCTGCCTATAGTACCTTGTGTTAGCCTTTAGTAACTGCAATATGACATTCCTTCGGTACGTACTAAGCGTTTTGGCTTCCACTTTCATCGTGCGATCTGTCAAGGAATGGAACACGCTACCGGCGTCTTTGTTCCCCGTTGACTTCAATCTGGGTGTTTTGTAGTCGAGAGTGAACAGGTACCTTCTAGGCAAGTATGCTACATCGTAGATCTCATCGTCACTTACCATCAGGTGAGATCGAGATCAAATACTTGCCTATAATGTAATAAAAAAATATTTGAGTATCCAATGCGATGCGAAAGGGATTAGGCTTTGGTCCACCACACTGGCCTATGGGGGTTGGCGGACCCATCTCGAAATATCGATTATATAATGTTTTTAAATTGTAATATGCCCCAATGCATATGTGTGTGAGGTGTGGGACATCTACGGCAAGCCGAACCTGGAGCACACGATCTACACGATCGCGTCGGTGGGGCACGTGCGCTGGCGGCCGCAGAAGAAGCACCAGGTGGCGTCGTGCGCGCTGGTGCTGGACTGCGCCGTGCACGTGTGGGACGTGCGGCGCCCGCACGTGCCGCTCGCCACCTTCGCCGAGCACCGCGACGTCACCACCGCCATCGCCTGGCTCGCCGAGCCGCACACCTTCCTCTCCACCAGCAGGGTGAGCCGCCGTCACCCTGGGCAGGGGAGGGTTGCAGTTCAACCCCTCCCCCGCCCTCAAGCAGAATCAGATCGAATACCACCACCATTAAGTACAGTACTTATGAATCGTCAAAATAGTTACAAAATACTAAGCTACAACTTAACCACCCATTCGGAATGCCGTTCCTATGGAGAAGAACAGGCAAGAAGCTCCATGGTTGCTCTTTTTAAAAATATCTTGGCGCGGTGTTAGTAGGTCCAGTCTACGGATTAGCAGCATAGAATGTCCACTTTACGATGCCAAATAATTATATTATGTACATACAAACTCACGTATTTTGTGTCGCAACAAAACGGAAATACCCCACTATAGGGATCCCGCACGTGGCTAGCAGGCGATGCTAAAAGTCACCGCTGTAGGTGCAATTTTCGTGTGCAAATGTTCGGGACGTTTATCCAGGACTGTAGTCTGTACCGGCACCGGTTCAGCGAGGCGGCGCACCCGGTGCTGTGGGCCAACCCGCAGGGCGTGTGCGTGTCGGCGCGCGGGGAGGTGGCCCACGCCGCGCCCGAGCGCCCGCTGCCGGCGCTGCCCGCCGCGCCGCCGCAGCCCGAGCGACACGTGCCGGGGCTGGGGTGAGTACACACCCCCGCAGTAGTGTCGCGCTAGTGTCCCGCAGTGTGTAGCTGTGGTGCTGTTCGCTCGGCAGGCGCAAGCAGCCCACGGCGGGGTCGCTGAGCCCGGGCGCGCAGGCGGCGCTGGAGCGCGCGTTCCCCGGCGGCGCGGGCTCGGCGCTGCGCCGCTACAGCGCGCGCGGCGGCGCGGACGCGCTGCTGCAGTGCGCGCGCCACTACCGCATGCGCGGCGCCCCGCCGCGGGACCTCGCCGCGCACAACGCCGCCGTCGCGCGCGCGCACAACAGGCACATGGTGAGCCGATACGCCACTCTATTCAAATATTAAAAGAGGTTCCAATTACTATTTATTTGACAAATAAATACTAAAGATAAATAGGTAAATAATCCAGTGAGCACGTGTGCAGGTGTGGCACGTGTGGGAGGTGGTGCGCTGCGTGTACGGGCGCGCGCCGGCCGCGCCCGCGCCCGCCGCCGCCGACCACGCGCCGCGCCCCGACCCGCCGCCGCCGCCGCCCTACATGTACTCCTGCAGGTTAGTGTAGTGTCGTGACGCATGACAAACACCAGCCGTATTGTGTTAAGCACAATGCATTAAGTGTGAACCACCGTCCATGTAGTGTAAACACCGTCCATTTAGCGTAAAACACCGTCCATATAGCGTAAAACATCGTCCATATAGTGTAAAACACCGTCCATTTAGTGTAAAACACCGTCCATTTAGTGTAAAACACCGTCCATTTAGTGTTAAACAATGTCCATATAGTGTAAAACACCGTCCATTTAGTGTAAAACACCGTCCCTATAGTGTTAAACTACCTAAATTTAGTGTAAAACACCGTCCGTATTGTGTAAAACATCGTCCGTATAGTGTAATGTGTGCGACAGCAGCGCGGTAGAGGAGGAGCCGCCGGAGGAGCTGGAGGAGTGGGCGGAGACGCAGTTCCACAACAGCGGCGTGCTCGGCAAGCCCACGCTCAGCATCTACATCCCGCCCGCCCGCCCCGCCAAGCCCGCCAAGCACACACGCACGGAGGGTGACTATCATCAATTTACTTACAGATTGTATGAACAAATATTTCATTTAATTTTACAAACTTCGTCTGTCCCGATTTCTTTCTTGTGATCCAATGTAATGGTCCTTATATGAAACACTCGGTCTGCATTAGGAAAAATCGCCAATTTTTTATTTTTATAAAAATCTAGATCGTAAAGTCATAATGCCAAAATTGTTTAATAAAAGACCTGAATGGTTCTTTAGGCAATTATCTCCAAAGGAATCGGATTTCCACACACACATAGATCTCCCTTAAAAAAAATGTGTAATATTGTATATGGTCAGAGACGTCGGGGTGGGTGTCGGCGGCGTCGGCGCACTACGTGGACGTGGAGGCGGCGGACTGGACGCTGCCGGAGGAGGCCTTCCCGCTGCGCCAGCCGCCGCCGCCGCACGCGCCGCCCGGCCCGCACGCGCCGCACGCGCCGCACGCGTCGCCCGCGCACGCCGCCCGGCACACCAGCGTGCTGGACGACAAAGATGGTAATGTACACACATTTTACAAAACCTTCTATCCATAACATGGATTTAATCATCATTCAGGACCCTGAAAATTTCGTCCATCTTTTTATGAATTATACACATTTTTTTTCAGTATTTTTAAATTGATTTTAGACATGAAATCATAATAGCAGTCCATCTCAATGTGATTTTAAATAAAAAATCCCTGATTACTAATTTCGGACTAACACTGCAACGTAAATGAAATCTCGATACGCTTGAGCGCGCTGAGTATAATGGTAGCGATGGCCTCGGCAGCCGGGCGCGGCGGCGGCGGCGCGTCGCCCGGCGCCAGCTCGCCGGGCAGCGGCAGCGGCAGCGGCTCCGGCTCCAGCGGCTCCGCCTGCACCGCGCCGCCGCACCTCGACCACGCCGCCGCGCACTACCACCACCACCAGGTACTCCTACTACGCCGCCGGGTGACATTAAGGAAAGCTTTAAAAAAAAATAGGACTCCAGCCACACACTCCCCTTGGGGGAGTTGTTACTCCTGTAAGCCAGGATCCACAGAGGTTTGCTATTACGACCTCGAGGTTTACTCCTCGGCGGGTCCCGGGGAAAAGTTTACTGTCTTGGAACCAATTTTAAGGATTTTATCGGGTGTTATTTTATGTTTCTTACGTTCCCGACGATTCGGCTGCTATACAGCAACCATGGTCACGGGAGGACTGAGGTGGTTGACGTCCTGGTGTCATAGTTTGAGACGGGGTACCCTCATATTTTATTGTTACTTGTGGTCCGATCTACGCAGAAAGTGCTCACAGTGTCTTGAGGTCTTGCAATGGTATAATTCCCGGTTTTTTGCGTAATTTACTTTTTTCCAAACTTTCTCTCAGATCAGACTTCTGAGAACTTCTTTCTCCTCGTAACATAACCTAAATCGTCTTTTACGATACCTCGGGAATGAGGGAGTTGCAATTATTAGGCCAGCCACTCCACTACGGCTTACAGCAATGCAGTTTAATGTTGTTCTATCAAACATTTTAAATAAGCATGGGGTAAGGAGGGATTAAGTAGTGGAAGGATGCGCGCAGGTGGAAGAGGGCGTGGGCGTGGGCGGGGGCGGGGCGGCGGGCGGGCTGGCGGTGCGCGCGCCGCCGCTGCGCGCCGCGCTGGACGTGGCGCCGCTGCTGGCCGCCGCGCTCGTGCTGCACGCGCAGCTGGGCGACGTGCAGACCGCCGCCGTCGTGTGCATCGTGCTGCACGAGCACAGGTATAGTCATGGCGCGCTACTCCACCGCACGGGCCGTGTAGCAATCAACACTGCCGCATAGGAGCAAGGCTTCTTCTATCGTGTCTATTGCAAAATTAAATTTCACTCCCAAAACTGCATTTCCAGTAGCGGCCATATATTTGTCATGTGTCACGTACATGTTGAGGTTCAGGACAAAATTTTAAATGGGGCATTGCGCAGAAAAACCGCTCTATCAGCCGAATTCCGAGCCGCCTATAAACTCCCATCTATTAAGACTACTCTTACTGCGGTTAACTCGGGTTCCAGTCTACAGTATTTTATGATTGCAGAAGTGATCTCTTCCCATACATCGACGAGAGCCTGCAGGAGCACTGGCTACTCGGTTACATTGAACTGCTGCAGCGGCACAAGCTTTGGAACGTCGCCACCGAGGTACGTGTATTATATTAATCGATTTGAAGTATGGACCCTAACAGATAGCCTTGCGGTACACCCATATTAAATTATTTGTGCGTTATTATATTTTATTGTATTGTAATAAATTTTTTGCTTGGAATCCACAGCTTTATTAAACGGACTAAGACCGTTTCCAAATTCTTGTTTTGTAACCAAATATATGAAGGAGTGTTTGTGGTCAAACACGTCGAAAGCCTTACACACATAATTTTATCTAAAAACGACAAAATAGGTCGTATCCTAATTGTTTAAAATGCCTGATGGATAAGCGCGTGGCACGTCCGACCCTTGAATTAGTGATCTAATAACTTTTGCTGTACTTTGCGAAGTGTTTCGTCACCCTCGCTAAGCAATCGGTCTCGTTCGTTGTACTATTATCATTGAAAGTCTTTACAGCAGTTAAAAATGGCCCTTAGGTAACTAGTATAGCAGGCATACTAGTTACCTAAAGGCCATTTTAACTTTAAGTTGTGATGTTTTAAAGTAAACATGACTTGGACCCCAAAAGAAAGGCAGAAACACCAGTAAAACAAAGTATTAATCGAATTTTAATATATTTGTATGGAAACATAACACTTCGCGCGGAATTTAATGTCTGAGTGAAAAAATAGAACGGGGACACGTTATTCAGTAGAACAGCAATAGTTTAAAAGGTTTCGGTCGTAAGGAAAATGGTAGGAATAAGGCAAGGCGCTGATGAATGTGGTCGCAGGTGGTGCGGTGCGCGTGGCTGAGCAGCGTGTGGGCGCTGTCGCAGCAGTCCACGAGCGTGGCGGTGTGCTGCGGCCGCTGCGGGCGCCGCACGCGGCCGCACGCCGCCTGCGACGCCTGCCGCCCGCGCCGCCGCCACCTGCCCGACCTGTGCGCCGTCTGCCACCGGGTACCAGCCACTACCACCACCACCACTACCGCCTGTGCACTGCTGGGCCAGCGAATTATGGCCAACCAGACTATCCAATCATAAAAACCCCGTTGACATACGTCCAGTAGTTTTCAGTGACGGTTAATCAAACTGACAAACAGAGCACAGAATATTTTTTATTGTTTGTTCTGTTGGATTCAGAAACATTATTGTGGCACCATTTTCACAGCTTCTCGACAGTTTTTAATAGTGTAGATGTAACATGTCCCCCCCCCCCCGGCAGGTGGTCCGCGGGCTGTACGCGTGGTGCCAGGGCTGCTCGCACGGCGGCCACCTGCAGCACATGCGCAAGTGGATGGAGGAGCACCAGCTGTGCCCGGCCGGCTGCGGCCACCAGTGCCAGCTCGGCTGACACCCGCACACCGAGGACGCCTTCCTTTAACAACCCTGGCCCACTTGGACACGGGACGGTATATGACAACCCTGAATTCATATATGTATAGTGGGCTCTGTACGAGTTTTGAACGAATAACGACATCAACCGAGTGATCTAATCTATACATAGCAATAAATAAAATTGGAGTGTCTGTTTGTAATATTAAAATAACCGCTTTTTACTAAGTGCATTTGGATGTATACACGGTACCTATACCAAAACAACATTTTTTTTAATTTTTGTCCGTCTATGCGTTCCGGCTAATCTCTGAAATAGCTGGTCCGATTTTGACGGGACTTTCACTAGCAGATAGCTGCTGAAGCAAGGAGTAACTTAGGCTTCTTTTATATTGGAAAAAAAATGGATCTCACGAAAAATAATTAAAACCAATGTCGCTGCGCTGCGCCTGATTAACTTTGATAGCAACAACCTGCAATGCGTCCCGCGGGCTCAGAACGCGATCTGCTACACTGCTACATTCGATCACTCGGTTAGAATTTTTATACGTTTAAAACTCATACTAAAGGCCCAGGCGTTTCATTGACATGAGTGAACTTTGCGCAGTACTATATGACATTTGATAATATTATTATACGTCTTTAAATAAATACAAGATAAGCACTGTATGTTTCCAAACTAGCAACGGATTATGTTATGAATTCCGTACAATTGACTGAAGGCAACCCTAGTAACACCTACTCTAAGTAAAGCTACACATTTCCGCTAGGGGCGCTGCTGTGAAATGTATAGAAGAGCCCTATCAAAGTAATTGCATTTTTCCCGACTGCGCCAGGAGGGTAGTGTTTAATATTGAGTGTGTATTTCATTCGCTTTATGTGGAATTGCTTATACAGCGAACGTATATTTTAAATAAAGGCTAGTCGTTATCTAGTCTGCCTTATGGTACTGATAATAGAGGTGTTTTTATACTTACCAATGTATAAGTAAATAATATATCTAAGCGATAACAGCTGTAAATTTGTAAAATGTATATTTAAGTTTTTGTAATGTAAAAATCTAATCCACTTGTACATAATATTTATAAGAGTAATATAGCAACTCCCGAATTTATAGACGTTTGAACTTTAACAACCGTCATATGGTAACGCACACAAGTTTTGCTTTGCGTCTATATGACGTTTGGCAAAGTTATAGAACGCCCATCAATTCGGGGGTCAATGTTTATAGACTGAATCAATAACGTTTTAAACAATATTGGTATGAAATAAAACCGCGAAAATGTTAGTAATATTTTTATTATAATTAATACTTATTTACATTTATAATACATAATTGAGTTAATAAGAATACTATCTGGCTTAGCCTATAATTTTGTATGGAATGTAGTGAAGTTGCAAAGCTGCCTACATTTTTCGATTTTAAATCGGAGCTGTTTAAGATGTTTAGCACCTACCCGCGGTATATACAAACGCAACCTAAATTTGAGGGCTACTTAAACTACACTTCGGATTACCTTATCGCATAATCCATTCAGTATTTTATTATTAACAAGCTGTCCCTGCGAACTTTGTACCGCCTCAGAATCAAATGTATGAGAGAAATTATTATTTTAGTGTATTTTTTCCCTTATTTTAATAGTTATTCTGTTATAAGGGGTGGAGAAAAAAAACAAAAAATCGGCACACACGTTTTTAGTTATAAATAGTATAACTAGCAGGAGTTTGTTTTAAATTTATAAATACATTAAATGAACAAATAGCTGCGCTGTAAGCCTAGCCCTTTCTAGCCTTTTTTTACAATCTCACTTTAGCATTTCTAGCTCGATTTAGCTTCGTGTGTAGCCCCTATATTTAAAATGAAGTGGTAACACTGTCTGCACACGAGCTAATTATCACTGGCATATGTATAATTATTATAGCATCTATGGCAGTACGTTATACGAGTGCACACATGGGGAGTCTAGCGGCACTAGCAAAGCGTACAACAGGGCGCTTTAAACCTCGTCTTGTCCTCCACGTGGTCCACGTCGGCGGCGAGCCCCTTCTTCAGCAGCGACATCTGGCGGATTAGCGTCAGGAAAGCCTGTGGAGATCGTGTTTGAGACAGCCGAGGAATATTAGGTGTGAGTGCTTCTACACTGGGTTAGTGGAATAACGCAAATCTTTGGATACGCCTCTACTAACGGAACGATTTGACTCGCGCTCGGTTGGGACCAATTGGTATGTCAATGTCTAGACAAATTGTCCATTGAAATGTTATACAGACCGCCATACCATTATTGATTTTAATTATAAGAAATTGTTTAACATAGTCATTAATTAATTTCGTGCTTTTTTTAAAAAGATACCCCATAACAAATCTAATCGATGGATAACTTTATAGCTATAGTTTCTCAATGAGCCTTGCCTTGCCTTGAGCTTAGATAATGTTAGAAAGACCGCTTTATTTGTTTTTAATTATACCAACAGATTCTACAATTGATTACTCATTTGAAGTATTGCGGTAATTCACATACACCATAGATAACATTTGAGTTTATTTTTTTAATTCTTGACATTTTTAATTTAAATTAAACGCATATTATTGCAAATCAGTATATTTCCTGCTTTATTATATCAATCATTTTGTTCCGGTGAGTTTCATCGATATACATACATACACGTAGTACATACAGTTCATACATTTTGTGAACTAATAAAACAACTAGCCTATAGGAAAATACAAGTACATTTATAGGAATATAATGTGCTGCCATCATCAGTTTATTATCGTTAACCGCTGATTGTTGTAAGTAATATCATTACCATGGCAATCGAGTAGCAGCCATTTGCCATTGGATGTGGAGAGGCGTGCTCAAACAAAACATTTAAAATGTTTATTATCGATATCAATACATTATTGTATCTTGTTTGAAACTTCATAGGCATGTAGTATGTAGATACATCAAAACGCATACTACACAGCCATAATTATAATATAAGACTGTCAACAGCTGTCTCCAGACCAGCCGCGCAGCCTCGCGAAGCTGGCTCAGGCACATGCCGCGCCTAGGCCAACTGCAGGGCAAATAACAGATGACAGCAGTTGAATGAGGCAACGCAAGCGTTTACCTCATTAAGCGCTTACTTATTTTCATGTCATCCATTTTATTTAATTATGGGTATTTTATTGAATTTGTTATATTTATTAATCACTTGATAATGGCAAATAAATACCCACAAATTTGTGAGTGAGACCATATTTAATTTTATTTCATCGCATTTCATTTCGTAAAGAAAGAAGAAGAGCGATTATCTCAGAGCGAGACTGCGCAGCCTGTCTGAAGACACCAATCAGCCACAATGCTTTTTTATAAAAAAATAAAAAGGTATATCTTAAATTATAATTATGTTGGCAGTTGGCGGCCAATGTGTGGCCGTTGTATCGCTGGACGTGCCTGAGGGCATTCTGAAGACGAGAACTGCTATTTGCCATCCAAAAGGCTGTTTAGTTATACTGTCATTTCTTTTAAAAATGAAAGGACTTTTGCAGTTTCCTAATAGGGCGGTAGCACTGAGTTTTTTTACACGACCTACCGCTCTCTTAGGTGACCAGAGCGGTTTATTAGCTAACGGCATTCATAATGGCTTAATCGTAAAATCGTTACGTTTGGTTGCTAATTAATAACATTAAAACATTAATTTGTAGACGTCTACAAATTGGGTAATAACTTTAATGATGAACTAGCTGTATTCTAAACGAATGAAATTCAGTAGAAATAATTTATTATACCGTGGTATATTTTGTGAGTGATACATCTATACATATAAATAAAATTGGAGTGTCTGTTTGTAATATTAAAATAACCGCTTTTTACTAAGTGCATTTGGATGTATACACGTTACCTATACCGAAACAACATTTTTTACAATTTTTGTCTGTCTGTCTGTCTGTCTGTCTGTCCGTCTGTCTGTCTGTCCGTCTGTCTGTCTGTCTGTCTGTCTGTCTGTTTGTTCCGGGTAATCTCTGAAATGGCTGGACCGATTTTGACGGGAATTTCACTGGCAGATAGCTGATGTAACAAGGAGTAACTTAGGCTACTTTTATTTTAGAAAAAAAAATTGGATCTCTCGAAAAAAAATTAAAACCAATGTTGCAGCGCTGCGCCTGCTTAAAGTTTGATAGCAACAATCTGCAATGCGTCCCGCGGGATCAGAACGCGAGTAGGCTGTTGCCAACGGTTGAGACGTTGTTAAATACCACGCGGACGAAGTCGCGGGCAACAGCTAGTATACAATAAGATGCGATAAATTTAACAGATCGAGGTGGCCAAGACATTTTATTTTGTCTCCGCCTTAAAAAATATTTATGAGGATAAAAGTCTGAAAAATCAACGGTTGAAAAAGGAACATTAAAAGTAACCTCACAGGGTTAACTTCGGCATAGTGCTCATTGTGACACACTTAATTACGAGCAGACATTATAAATAGTGACAGCATTTTGACCCCCTCATCGAAGAATAAACTTTCTATAATGATGTACCAAAATCTGAGGTAATAAATTTCCCACGGTAATTTCGGTATCCTAAAATCTAGCGTTGCGTATTTCAATATGAGGGTCAAACAGCAACAGATATTAGAATACAAGACGATACAAAACATCAAGAATCAAAGCTACATATTTTGAAGCGGGTACATTCATAACTACGATTAAATCACCATTGCACAGTGCAAACATTCACATGCGTGCTCGCAGAAACTGTGTTTTGTGAACAGGTGGGCGCTAAACCTTAATGTAGAGTAACCTTTATTTTTTTTAAAGGGTTCCATTCCAGCTCCTCTCAGAGGAACCAACGAAACAGGTGGTAGATTCTGACTATTCATAAATGCTGTATATTTAAAACTGTTTAAACGTGCTTTTGACTAGCACATACCATTAAAATGTTCCTTTAAATTTTAAAATACACTTACGACATCTAGGTAATAAATGTCTAAGTTTTAGGTAATTTTAAATTCAATAATTCTGTAATATTTTAACAACGTACAATTCGCAGAATACTATTTCTGCGCACACGCAACGCACACACGCACCCAGCTTAACACTCATCACGATACACTTAGCACTTACATAGACAATAAATACAAATCTTACGCTACGACGTGTACAAATAATTGTATGGCGCTACTCGTGTCGAGAGCGACCCTTATTCCATAGGACAATAAACATGAATATTAGAATTTCAGGCCTGACTGACATCTCACAAGTCGATACGTCCATAATTCACAGAAGAAAAACATTGCATACCATAGAGAAATATAATTTGCTGAGTGCATTTTAAAACCTGCCCAATTAAAACTTTTAGTTTATTATATCTTATTTAAATGGCATATTCATTGTATATTATGCATTGAAGTTATCGTTTATTTATATATCTGCTTGTAAAGACAATCGGCATAATGTGCATAGGTTGTTGCATATTGTTGCAATTATTAAAAAGTTGAGACATTACCGTTTCTTGCACTGGAATGTTGGCATTACAGTTCTTGCACTCTTGCAAGCAAAAGTCGACTTTGAGGTGACGAACCTTTTTCATTCGGCAACTGTATACAATTAGTATCTTACGGGTACGCAACATTGTATCTGTCTCTAGGCCCATCCTTACTCAAACTATCATACCCTCAATATCAGAACGCTGATTCAAAACAGGTCGAACCCGGCAGTGGAGCAGCCGACACGCATACCGCCATACATAATATCTTATTAACCACACGCTTGCATATATCATTTATAAGACATGTATACAGTTACAGCCCTACAGACGACCTATGCTGATGTCTGATAGAAACGGAGCTACAGGTAATCAAAGGCAACATTCTGTCTATTTCTACCAGGCCGTCATGTCAGGTCGTCTGTATGGGTGCTAACTGATCACGTAAAATAACGCGCAAGCCTTAAGCTAAAATAACAATAATAAAGAAATCTTTTTATTATAGAATTCTGTTCCCGATGAACTGTCGAGCGCTCTCCTTGCGATAAGTGAGGAATATTATAATTGGCGAATGAGTTATTTTTATATTAATTCATGGTTATAAAATTGGGATTTTTGTAGATATATTATATGATATTACAAATTTTAATATAGAATCAAATTTAACAGCTAAATATAAAAGTGTAAGATTTCATTCTAAATGATATCGAAGTGGGGCTTCTAGTGTAGCCACGACCAATTAATCCTTGTTGGCGACAAGTTAGAGCACATATTCAATTCATCAAGAGCAGCATTCGATACACAGCGAGCACCAGAACGGGCGAGAATAAATGTACAATTTAAGCCTTACCACTAACACTAGTAATATCGTACTGAGCCTGCTTATAATAGTGACATTCGCGGACACGGCTGAATACTCAAACTCTACTCAAATATTGAAATAAAACTATTTTTTAAGGATTTTATCGCGTTTATTTTTTGTTTTTACGTTCCCGACGTTTCGGCTGCTTTACAGCAACCATGGTCACGGGAGGACTGAGGTGGTTGACGTCCTGGTGTCATAGTTAGAAACGGGCTACCCTCATATTTAATTGTTGATTGTGGTCCGATCTACGCAGAAAGTGCTCACAGTATCTTGAGGTCTTGCAATGGTACGCTTGGTTTTCGATTTAATAATATTAATCACTGGATCCCAAGTCGGTGGTAGCACCCAGCCATCTTCCCTATTGAAATTAGGATGTTTTCAAATAAACGCGATAAAATCCTTAAAAAATAGTTTTATTTCAATGTGTAGTATTCGCGTAAATATAAGAAATCAATAACTCTACTCAAATATTTAAACCCTATTTAACTGTTTGAGATTGTTTGTATCACGTATTAAAAGTAATCCAATTAAGTTGTATTTGAGTATTCGGCAGTGGAACTCGTATTAATAAACCGATCTCATGTACGGTCTTAAAATGTACTCGGACATTAAAATGGCAGGACAATAACAGATGACAATGCCCGAGCCAGTCCCGCGAGGCTGCGCGGTCGGTCAGGACGCGGCTAATGTCATCTCAGACTGCACTGCAAGTTCGCTCGCGGACTTGAAATCGATTTACTAACACGAGGCCAGGCCGCGCAACGACACTTGACAGATACTGTAGGCAAGGTCTCGCCACATATTCTGCATTATTATGTTGCCCAGTTTTCTGTCTCGCTCACGCGTGCACATAGCTATTCAATGGGTCAGACATTATGATGCTTGCCGCTTGCCATAGTGCAAATACAGGGCCCCAAGTCTGCTAAAACAATCGATTCATAATCGAACAGCAACCGCATAGTAACTGTCACTTTTGACAGATATCCCATACAATATCTGTCAAAAGTGACAGTTACTATGCGGTTGCTGTTCGACTATTAATCGATTGTGTGCTACGTGGCTATCTGTCAACTAACGCATGTTACAATAGCCTGTACAATGTGGATCGATTAGATTGACAGCTGTCAAGCCATTACTTAACCTCCAGCCAGCCAATTGTATTTTTTACTTATCACTTATTTGGAAGTGCTCATTATGAAACAAACAATATGTACTTATTATGTGATTAAAATATTTGTATTCAATGCGTCATTATAATCAAACTCCGGTGTACAGAGTATAGTGTCAGCTGTTATTGCGCGACCTATACCCACTTGTAAGTATATGTGTATATGTGACAGTACCATTGAATGAATATTGCATACCGACTCACTGCCTACAGTCAACGCTCCCATCACTGAGGTTCGGAGTAATCACTGATAGGAACACGAGCGCGGCCGACACCGGCCGACACGACGCACAGTCTCAGACACAGCGGGCGGACGCGCCCGACACCGACCGAACATCACTCGATTTGCAACTTTCCGTGTGAATCGATTATAAAAAGCCAACGTGTAACCAACCAGATATATGACGGTGGAAATATCGCGAAGGCTACTTACGTAACTTTTTTAAAACTTTCTGCTTGCATGCTTTGCATGCTTTTATAGACTCTAGCGTTCATATTATTATGGCTGATATTTCGAGCGCAATCACCGATCACATAAAACATAGAGGACAAAACGACACTTGAAAATAGTAGCCCCAAACAGATCCACCACGAGAAATCACAAGCGTCCCAACGTCCCCCGGCCCCGCGCGCCCCCCGCCCGCTCTACAATATGGCGCACTTGATCTTCTTGCCCTTTTTCCTCTTGACGTCGCCGTTGGTGGCGCGGCCGTCGTCGCACTTGCGCGACCTGATCTCGCGCATCAGGTCGAAGAACACCTGCGGGGAAGGCGGCCGGTCACACCACGCACACGACACAACAAGCAACCACAACCAATATCGAACCCATGACAAAGAACCCGTCAAGTACTGAGAGTTGCGCTGGACATTGCCTGAAGATATTTTTACGGTACATAGGATGAGGCATTGAGATCTTTCATCTTAACCTCACCCCGTAGCCCGTTGACGTATAATGTATGTATGAAAGATATCTCATGTAGTAAAGCGTCATTGATTTCGGTGATATGGTTTGAATTACCTTGTGATAATAACACACCAACTATTCGGTCCCACACAAAGCAACGCTTGTATCGTGGGTACCGAACAATGGACTGAGGGCGACCCCAGTATATAATACTTAAATAGATATTTATCATTCATGACTCGGGCTCATCACACAAAGTTTGTCTCAACCAGGATTCGACTACCAACTGAGCTCATCAGGCCAACGATTATTATGTATAGTATGTGTATTCCTTCGAGCGGTTATCAAAAGAGAAGGCAATGAAAAGCAGGCTGTGACTCTAGCTTGCTATTAGTAATTCATTCCACATGCAAGCTTAGTTGTGTTTGTATTGCTAAAGTATTTGGTAGTTGGGACCATGTAAGTAGACAGACCTTATGTATAATAATTAATATTCCCATCTTCCCATCTCTAGCCCATTAAACCGTTCCAAGCTGTCAGACGATTTGTGATCCGGATATAAATGTAACGATCTCCATTGGTAAGCACTGGAAGGTTACTTGTTTGTTTGTCGAAGGTTGTGTTATTCAGGGAATTTATATTAATTAGTTGGTAACTATGCACTGTGTGTAGTATAAAAATATAATATTTGTTGGATTATAAAACAAGCTGGAAGCATCGGGGCAATGCACGCAGCGCAACTCTAGTGAAGCCAATCAGAGCCGCACAAAGCTACAATTATGATAAAATTATGTTAATAGTGGAACAAGCATAGTTTGTGCTAAGCTCAGACTTGGCTCCGGTGAAAATTGGAGTAGAAAACGTTAATAATCATTCTTACGACAGTATCCTCGCGGCTGGGGTCCACGCGCTCGCACTAATAGTACAACTCTGTATAGGTCGCAAGTCCGAGCGAGAGGTCCGACCAATTCATTTTCAACTTAAACTTGACATCCTCATGTCTCAACTCAGTGGGACTGAACATCACTGACACTAATCTAGGCTTAAGACTTGCAGACTACAGAAACCTGACAGTGACAAGTGGAACTGGTCTCACCTTGTCGACGTTGTCGCGCGTCTTGGCGGAGGTCTCGACGTAGGGCACCTGCCACTGCTGCGCGCGCTCGCGGCACGTGTCCAGCGGCACGCGCCGCTTCTCCGCCAGGTCCGACTTGTTGCCCACCAGCAGGAACGGAATGTTCTCGTCGTTCTTCACGCGGAGGATCTGTTCTCTATGGAACAGCAGAAGAGTCTCAAGTATGTAGAATTAGTTATACATAGCTGCTGAACTACCTATACTTCTATAATTTAAGAATACCGGCAGTCCCAGAGGTGCAGGCAGAGATGCATTTTGTGCACTGATAAAGTAGGGAAATTATGGGCCCAGAAATTCTCCCCACGCAAAATGGAACTCAAATACAAAAACCTGTCGTCACAGTCTGCAGTCGAGGAAAGAGACGATTAGGGCATAGGCAAAAGCCTACCATAAATATGATCTATAGCATAGATTCGGCCAAGTGAACTCCGAGTATACCTGAACTCCTGCGTGGCATCGAAACTCTCTGGCTCGGTGATAGAGAACACGCAGAGGAAGCCCTCGCCGGAGCGGAAGTAGTTGTCGCGGATGGCGGCGTAGTCCTCCTGGCCCGCCGTGTCCAGGATGTCGATCTGCACCTCCTCGCCGTCCAGCACCACCTGGGGAACCAGCGGACATTGCACCAATTAAACCCGAAACTATTATTACTTTCAAACGAGAAAAATTTGTCACGAGCGTGAATTGTATAATCGGACAGATTCAACACGACCTTCGAACACGCCCATGTTTTCAAGACTTTCTCTCTTACACTCTATGTTGTGCTCACCTTCTTCCTATAGCTGTCGGCTTTGGTGGGCTCGTAGTCTTCAACGAACTCGTCGTACATGAACTGCAGCGTGAGCGCGGACTTGCCGACGCCGCCGGAGCCCACCATGATCACCTTGTGCAGCGTCGGCTGCGCCGCCGGCTTCTTCGACATGGCGGGGTCGGCGAGCGGCACCAGGCACGAGCACTGGGGATAACGGGAGATGAAATATACATTTGTTTCCTGACTCAGTGACCAGCGTCGCCTTTACCTAGGGTACAATGGGTGTGATGCTCCCGGACGCCTGGTCCTGGGGGCGCAGTCCAACGGGCTTACAGATTAAATAAACTACTTAGTAGAGCAAGGCTCCTTATGCGGGGTGTGCCAGGGTAGGGCTCGCTCCTGGGCAAAACAACGTCGCTGAGGATCCGTGTCAGTGGATGATAGCGAACTAGCCTTTTACAACCAGTGTAAATGGGCTGGCGCCGCCATTTACCTTACCGAAACGATTGAATGGCCGGATCCCAGACTCGAGCAGTTATCTGCCATTTTTCTTTCAGCCTGCGCGCGGTATGTGCCCGAGGCATCCTCGTGGTTCGTTTGGATCCGGCCAAAGACAGGCTACTACGACCGAGTATTATTTAACAAACTCAAAAAAGGAGGACACCGTTACAGATCTCGTTTCTCAGCAAGCCTAGCACCAAATTCCTATGTATATTACGACATTCTTGTATCCATAAAGTTTATTGACTACCTACATGAAAGTATCTTTTTATGTGCGGCGGCGGCTGCGTGGGCGCCGACCCGCGGCGTGTACACTTGTCGCGCCCGGAATAGGACCGATGTCGCTGAAGAGGCGTGGCCACGAGCCACGCAATTATTGTGCGCTATACCGTTAACACCTTGTAGGGTGAGACAATGAACTTGGGTTAACAAGCTAATAATATATGATATACCCATTAAAGTAGATAATGGGTGTAGCTACATAGTTAGGTTTGCGTCTCCAATTTTTTTTGTACTATCCCGAGGAACCCATCAAATTACGAACCAATAGATTTCAAATAACGAAAATGAACAAACATCTGTATTTTTGTTGTCAATTACCTTCCTCGCGTAGTGTAGTCGGCAAAAAGGACGACGACCGCGATAGCTGAAGTATGATTATATACTCAATAGGTACGTGATGACGATTCGAGTATAATAACTCACTAGAATCGAGTATGAAACAAATAGGTGAATTAAATAAATAAATGTCGCCAGTCGAACGCACAAACTATACAGTCGCACACTAAGCATCGCTTGTATAATGGGTACCTTACATTGGACTGAGCGCGAACCCAGTATTTAATACTTATATAGATATTAAACATCCATGACTCGGGTTCAAAGATTCGTGCTCATCATACAAAGCTTGTCCGTACCAGGATTCGGGCCTGGGACCCGCAGCGCAGAAGGCAGGGTCACTACCCACTGAGCTAATCAGCTTGTCTTATTATCTAAGTAGGTAATTTAAAATATTTGCTCATCAAATTGGTTTTAACAACTAAAGCTGATCTCGGCGACAAAAAACCGGACAGGCTCGTGTTCAGATAACAACAAGATATTCACTATCACCAACTGATTATCGTGTATTGCCTGATAACCGATAACAATGTTTGTGTCGGTATGAGTGTTTATTCTAGGTGATTACACTGGATTTTTAATAACTTATGCATTTTTATGTGTATCGTGAAAACCGAGACATTATGAAAATCTGTAACCTAAAAAAAGCGCCAATGTTCTCAGCGGCCGCGAGAATGAATGACGTCCTTCGACATGCCTGCGTAACTAACAGACCGCCCTCAATCATAGGAATGACGTCACCGACCAGACCTATCAATATTACTTTACCGATGCCCACCTTTGACTATTTGATTGACGTCACACAGTACGGCCTAGAACTGGCGTTGACACTTGGCTCATTTCTCCCTTTTCCAAAAAAATTGCTTTGAATAAATGGGAAAACTGTGTGAAGGGTGAAAAAAAAGCCAATTTGGCCTGAATGATCACTCGTCATTAGTACGGAGAGTTTGTGTTGATCTTAAAAGGCTAGAGACTCAAAAGGCTTGAAAAAAAGAATATAAGGTAATAAATAATGTAACAAAAATAGTGTAAAATATTTTAAGGGTCCAACAAGTAGGTCATAACAATCACGTTTATGTATAAAATACATGTGTAAACCGTGTTTGATTTTTATTCTGAGAAAGCTAACCAGTACCGTTTCAACGCGCAACTAGTATGAAGTGCTACATTTTAAATTTTAGTAAATTTGATAGTTTGCTACGGGAATATGACGGGAATATGATTATAGGCTATTGGTGGACCTCTTAAAATAATTTACACTATTATTGTTACATCTTATATATCAAAATTTAATTCGTCTTACCAAAACGTAACGCGATGAGCTTACAAAGCCGTCATATTTTTAGAAAAAACTTCTTTCAGTCCAAGTGTAAATTTATTATTAAATTTAATCTTCAAAGCATTCAACACAAAGTCATTTTTTTTAATGACGCTGATAAGTAATTAAGAAGTGGCTTGACATTAATTTATGTCCATCCTGTGCTGGATACTCAAGATTGGTGAGACAAAATTAGAAATCCAAATAGTTCATTTAACAAATTTTAATACTAGCAACAGTGTATCCTCAGGGAATTGAACCAAAACCCAAAGAAAATATACAAAACAACGATTTCAGTGTGAAACAGCGTGTCTATACATATAAATAAAATTGGAGTGTCTGTTTGTAATATTAAAATAACCGCTTTTTACTAAGTGCATTTGGATGTATACACGTTACCTATACCGAAACATGTTTTACAATTTTTGTCTGTCTGTCTGTCTGCCTGTCTGTCTGTTTGTTCCGGGTAGTCTCTGAAATGGGTGGACCGATTTTGACGGGAATTTCACTAGCAGATAGCTGATGTAACAAGGAGTAACTTAGGCTACTTTTATTTTAGAAAAAAAAATGGATCTCTCGAAAAAAAATTTAAACCAATGTTGCAGCGCTGCGCCTGATTAAAGTTTGATAGCAACAATCTGCAATGCGTCCCGCGGGATCAGAACGCGAGCAGGCTGTTGCCAACGGCTGAGTCTTTGTTAAATACCACGCGGACGAAGTCGCGGGCAACAGCTAGTAAAGTATAAAATAAGTCGTCGCTTTATAGCTTAGTACCGTGCAAATAATGACGTTTTATAATTAACAATGACAGCAGAGTCAATAACTAATAATCCAGGTTAATAAACGAGTACCTTTCATTTGACATTAGTTAGAGGCAGGCAAAAACATATTCATTGATCCAAATAGATTAAGCCTTGAATTTTTTCGACGATGTATTTTAAGGTAACATTGACTTGCAAAGATATAATTGCTTATACGAAATCGTGTGGTAATTTTGTGAAGTCTATAAGTATCGATGCCACCTGAAATCCGAGGAAGATACCGACGCAAGTACTTTGATTGCATGCATTTCTATTAATCGCGAGCCACTGTTTACATTGAAAAACATTTGTTTTTAAGTAGCTGGTAGCTCCACCCCAAGAGGTGTACCGTTGTGTTACCAATAACATCGATTGATCGGCGCGTGCGCACCTCGCATCGACAAGCAGCTGTTCGATTGCGTATGCGACGCACACTACACGATAAATACCAACGCGATTGTCAAACAATACATTATGTTTTGTTTCCGTACGGAAGACAAACGGGATAACGGGATAAATTTGGCGTAATTGTTTGAATTAACGGGTGTGTCATAGCCATTTTTTTAAGTTATCAATATATTTTTAAGTTACTGGGCTACATCCAAACGGTCAAGTAAAAGTTACATACCTTAATGCTTTAGGACTTTTTATTATGGACATAATATGTCAGAAAAATAATTCTGATGAATTTTTTGACTTAGTATCTTGTCACAGAAGAGAACTTGGCCAGTTTGTGGTAGTCTTTATAGCTCCCATACTAACAGATCCTTTTAAATTTGTAGAACAAACCGCATATTTAAAGATGGAACTAAAATCCATGAGTATATTAATAAATATACAGGTTTTCTACACATTCAAGTGAAAAGTAGGTTATAACAAGAAGCCTTACAGGACAATATGATTTAATCACAAGCGCCTCTAACCCCTGCAATTGAGATAAACGCGAATAATAATCAACCTTGTGTCCACAAAGCGTGAGTCAGATAAAAAAAACTGAATCATTCATATCTAACTTTAACGAATACAACCAGCTATGAATAATGGTACTCACGCGAAACCAACGAGCCATGGGTGTTAAATAACAACGAACTTATCACGCACGGGAACAGTACACGCGCTAGGCACCGTCACACGTCTGATCGCTTCGGCAATTGAGAAACAAATGAATGTAATTGTCACCCCGAGCTACCCCCACTAAAATATTTAATAGTAGAAACAAACATGAATACATTAGTATACAGAGTCTCATATTTAATTTGCGCACGGGGATTTAAATATGTAACTAGGTACTTGTGATTAGATATCGTTACGTTACAACACAAATACGTACTCCAAAAAAACAAGTTTAATAATGAAACACCCAGTGTTCCTTGCAAGGGTGTTTAGGCAACTATATGATTAAGCCAGGCAGGGTGTTCACGTACAATATAGTGCTACTATCGGATCCCCAATAAATAATACTACTTAGATAATTTTAATCTCAAAACTGTGTTTTTAATGGGACACACACAGATCTTGTGTGTTAATTAGGACCATTGCGTTCACACACATTATGTTGCGTTTTGGTCTGTTACGTCTGCTATAGTAATTAAAGTCGTTGTACGAATGCTGTTTTATGTATGATGACGTAGAGATCGTCTCGCTCAGTGCTGCGATAAGCATCCGATTCGGAATTCACGAGCACTGACGTCACCCTTGTTTGTGTTGGTAATCGAAATGTTTGGGATCTACATTATTTTTATTCACCTCTAAAATTAGTAGATACATTAGAGGACTTGATGATTATCACTTGCTAAACGGTGAAGGAAAACATCGTGAGGAAACCTGAATGTGTGAGAGAGCCCCTCGAAAGATGTGTGAAGTCCGCCAACCCGCACTGGGCCAGCGTGGTGGACTATGGCCTAATCCCCCTCGCATTGAGGGGAGGCCCGTGCCCAGCAGTGAGACATAAAATAGGGCTGGAATTATTATATAATTATTATTATTAGAGGACTTCACTGTTGAAGTAGTATTTTACGTCATTCGTTTTGATCCGTGTGTTGAAAGTAAAAATTCGGAACGCCATCATGGTATAAGTTTTTTTTTTCCCTAATGGCCTTATGGTATAAATTACGCTACAATTAATTATCGCCATTATATTGCAACAACACAATGACATTGATGTAACATTTTCCCTTGTCAGTCGCGTGTTCGCGCGCGCATGTTCTCTATGTACAGATAACTCGATTGTGTTATAAAAAGTCTCCGTGCACGCTGCGCATAGGTTCATCGCTTTCCACTTGACTTGTGCAGAAATAGAAATTTCATTGTGGCCACGTTGTGGGGATTGCAGTAGATCAACTTCGAACAATACTGTAATTTATTGGTATAGAAATATGTTCAGAGGGCTTACGAGTTGTATCAACGTATGAGTTCCATACACCAACAGCGCTATTAGCGAAAATGAAAATATATTTAAACATGATATTACTGTTTAAATCACATACACCACCACACTGCACAAAATTGATGACTTGCTAATCACAATAAAATGCAAGTAACATTATACTGCATTCAATCATAGATCACCTAAAATCGATAATGTTACAATATCAATGCATATTTCTGGAGAGAGTGAAATCATAATCGTAAAAGATATACTATCATCAATATTAATTCAGAGTTTGGCATATTGATTTCCATCTTACTTTCCTTTATTCGTCTAGACAGCGTATGCCTTACGGTGCTCATTTATATGCAGCGAATTATTTTATTTGTGCTCGAGTCTCGAAGGATTGCCTTGGCGATGTACTCGACGGAAACCATTGAGGCTCCTGGTTAAAAGGAGTGATAGTTTGTAGGAGTATGATGAGAGCCAAGTCTCCTTGAAGGTGCGAAGATGCGTCGCAAATATGCGATGTGAAATTATCCTTTTCCCTTATCATCATGAATAAACAGAAAGAGACGCGAGACAGTGGAACGGTTGCCGGATAATAAATATCAAGAGATTCAGACAGCACATATATTTCGTAACACGAATAGATATAGTGGATCGTTGGCCGTTAACGAATGTAATTAGCACACATTTAGAAGGGCGTACGGGTACTCCGAGCGTATTGTAGGTATTTGCCGTCACCACTGAGTCATTGATAACGAGACGGCGATAATGGTAATGACTCGATTAAGGAGTATTTGTGTAGTGTTTTTCATTGGAGTAATTTTGAGCATAGAGCCTCGCGAGACTGACTTGGGAACGTAGCACGCGCTGGCAGACGGATAGCGAGGCATAAATGACCGATAACAGCGCTCGCCTGAGGCAATAAGCTCTTGCTGCTTCACCCGAACGCTATTGGTCGATCTAGACACGGTTATTGGAGATTTATTATATTCTTTTAGGTACAACATTAGGCTTAGGTCCTGCCTGATGTGACATGACGCTTGGAATTGAGGCGTCCACTATTAACAATTGGAATTAAGTTGGTGCATGCTCGCTCGTCTCCGAAAGTAAGCAGCTAAGTACTCGAACCTGTAGTTAGTAAGTCCTATGGCATCAATATAAGTCAGCGAAATTTCGGTGTAGTTACACTTTCATGTATATAAAATTGATTTTCCATCGATTATCTGCGTTGTGGCTCGGTGTTAACGGCTGGAATACTGATCAGCGTGTGCGCAGTAGAAACTGCGTAGGGACTTATTGTTTGAACCACACAAGCAACACGTTCACATTATTCCATGAAACATTGAGAATTTCATGGTTTCACCTGCCGCGATGTGGGACATTTACTGTATACCTAGTTACCTCTTTATTGATTAAATAATTTGTCGAAATATTGTAGATAGGCTTTGTCTCATGGTGGACAGTGGGAGTCTACACTAGTCAACAGATACGATTTTACTGGACCTGACTTCACATACTGATCAAGGGCCCCACACAACAATATGTTTGCCTTCTTATCAATGAATCTATTGAATATGATTCAGATTATGATTTCATAGTACAAAACGATAGTGGCATATAACACAATTTGAGCTATTTTCGCCATTTTCAGGACAGCTCGCTGATGCCACAAACACCAAACTAGTTAATTTGACTACTAGAACTGGAATCAATGGTGTAGGAAAACAAACGGTGAAGGAAAACATCGTGAGGAAACCTTCATGCCTGAGAGAACCCCTCGAAAGATGTGTGAAGTCCGCCAATTCGCACTGGGCCAGCGTGGTGGACTATGGCCTAATCCCCCTCGCATTGAGGGGAGGCCCGTGCCCAGCAGTGGGACATTAAACTAACTAACTGGAATCATATATAAGTTTTGACAAAAATTGTGTACTATATACTTGTACCTGTACATGATTGATAAGTCTTTCTCTAATCAATATTCACAATAAATTCGACAAATGAGATTAATTAACATAATAATGTTTTATACTGTTTGATTAGATTAACTTGATTAGGTTGTTTGAATTTTGTTTTAAAGGATTATTAATTGTTTTTTTTAATTCTTAAAGTGAAAGCAGTTAGCATAAGAAAGATGTAGCTGGAAATCAGCCTAGAACATAGAAGAGAAAGGCGAAGATTTTGACCAGGATCGGGAGATTCCTTAAAAAATAAATACAATTTTTAAGTTATTTGTGTTGTAGTTGAATAAGCATGTCTTCTGATGCATGGAGGTTGAGCTTGACCGTCTATGGCTATGCATAGACGGTAACTGATAGCATGAATAAAATCAATACTAATTACATAAGCGTCCATTGTAATTGTATTTGTATGTTAATGCTCTGTCAGTCAAGGTTACAGTACATTAATAGAAATCAAATATTTTTTTCATGCTAAGAACATAGGGACTACAGGGCCGCAGGGCCACTGTGCCACTATTTTTGTGTTAATATAATTGGGCTAGTGAGCCAGTTTCAATTAAACTTGAGTGCAGTCACATGAGATTTGATGGTGAAGCCAACATATGTGTCACTGAGGGGTCTAGTAACACAAGTAAATATTTGACCGACCTAATGTTGTTTTTTTCTAGAGGTATTAAGTTATAAGTAGGATAGTCAAAGGTAGGTTAATATATAATCAGGTTCTAGCAACACAGCCTGACACAAATAGGCAAATAACATAAACAGAAAAAAAACTTCTTCGATATGCACCAATAACATTTTAGAAAAGTACAACGGTTTTATTTTAAAGTCAAACAAAATAATTACCTTGTTGTTTTTTTATCTGTGGTGTAACAATTTTAGCGAAAGGTTGCCCTTGTATGCTAATTTGGTGACACTATCGTTAAGGAGATGAGAAAGTATTCGAACAAGGCCATAGGCCATCTCTGTCAACATCATTTTAGGTCAAATTAAAATGTAGTCTTTTATTTCTTAATCAGGGTGCAAGTCAAAGCAAGTTTAAAATAATTTGTAAATTTAAAGTTTATTTCCAGTACCTGAATAGAAAGGAACAATGTCTCACCTTCTGTTCTTCTAGAAATTTAGTTGATAACTGGTAAGCTATTGCTGAGAACATCACTGGGTGCTCAACACTGTCTCCTCGACGCAGGAGACGCGAGAGTGGACCCCGACTTCATTATACATGAAATAGCTTAGTATACCACTCTGCAGAAGATTTGTGTTTCCAGATATATGAACTTACAACGGATTAGTATCCTAGTCAGGCAATGATACCAAAGAATAATCGCGGAAAATCCTTCAACGAGTGAGTCATTAGCCCTGTCTGGAAAACATTATGGCTAGTCCTGCACTACACACGACCGACCGCACTGCAATAGTATTCTCCTTTAAACCGGGTCGGAAAAAGTGCGTTTACACGTGGGAACCGTAAGACAATGCGCGTGAAACTAGAGTATGCATTCTGTCTGTGAAACTGTGGGAGAACGCCAGGCGTTGCCTTCGTAGTAAACATTTAGCATCACGTCATTGACCTACACATTACCGCCGATACACTTTCTGAACGATACGCACACGTATTCTAGAACTTACCTAAATTTAATAAAGGCGTTGTGGATTTATCCTACTTTTTAGTGTCCGGGTGTAAATTGATTCCACTATTTTCATAGACTTCTAATATTCTTGATTACGTGCGACTGTCAAAAAGAGGAATACACAGTTTTTAGTAGACTGATGATCATTGATCGATCAGTCTTGTCATTCGTTCGAATTGTTCGTTCGTTAGTAGGCGAACAATAACACACCCAATAATGTTACCCACAATTATTATTCCTGAAATAGAAACAAGTTTTTTACAGCACAGCAATTTTGGGAACTCGTACTTGTTAAAATAAATAAATGTTCAGTAAATATTTTTTGACGCCATTTATAAACAGTACCGAATACTTGAATCACTATTTAACTATCCAAATGCTTGTACAAAAAAGGCCCGATGGGATTATTGCCGCTACTGTAAACAGTTTTAGGGAAGGTAATGGATTTCATGTGTCAACACTAAATACAAGTGACATTGGAAATCACGTTTAAAAATCATTTTTTATGCCTTATGAGCGTTTAGTTATTTAATTTAATCGTGTTTTTTCCTATTTGGGATATTACATATTATTATTTATCAGGGATCCTCTTTATGGTCATAGAAAGGATCATATATTTAAATCACATTATCCTATATCTGGAGCTATTTACTATGAGCACGTAATTGTAAGAGTTGGGTGCTGGCTGTCACTGCGATGCGACACAGACTGACATTTCCCCCCTCCTCTTATGGATGTGATGTGCCCTTCTACGTTTATTTACAAGCAATAACGTAACGTTAAATGTCAAACATTGGTTTGTGAAGTCAAAACATTAGTGATCGTAATTTTGTTATAGTTATTATTTTTGTCGAGGTAGAAAAACTAATGTGAAATTCAAATAACTATTTTTTTAATTCCATTAAACGTGAAATGAATGATGGCCGGTGTTAAATTAGACATTAATTGGTCACCGGTACACCACGATAAGTTTATAATATGGGGTCCAGATATAACCTTGTACGAAGTGTCCCGCATCAAAGAAATTGAGAAGAAAACTACATGTACATATTGCTTAAATCCATAATATTTAACCCATCGTAACATGGGAGTTTCGTTGCAGTTAATATGAAATTTGTTTATTTTTATAAATTATTTTGTTCTTGCGGGTAGGCAGTAGTTACGATTTTGTGTCTTCCAGATACCCCCATATCTTCATCGAGAGGTGCCACAGTCCTAGCGTCACAGAGTGCGAGCGGCGTTCGGTGCGTTGACATCAGTGCTATACCAGAGCAGCCTGAGCCTCTGCTCGCACTGGGTTATGCCAGCGGAAAGGTGTCACTTGCTACACTCAAGCAGACATACGACCCATTGGGGCTGGTTGGCAGTGAGTTTAGTAAGTAACAGAGAATTTTCTCAAAATTCTGATATTAAAAATCTCCAGGCAATTTTGATGAATATTTTGACATTGATCAGCTCCCCGCTACCCTCGGCTCTGCAACTCGGTGTCATGGAGCCGCACCGAGACTAACTTGCTAGTGGTAGCATTGGAGAAACACCGTAGTGACCACTGCATCCTGCTGTGGGATGTGTACCGAGGATCCATGCTGTCTGATGGGGCTAAACGTAAGATTTTGTCAAACATGTTTACATACACCAAATATTAAATCTATACATATAAATAAAATTGGAGTGTCTGTTTGTAATATTAAAATAACCGCTTTTTACTAAGTGCATTTGGATGTATACACGTTACCTATACCGAAACAACATTTTTTACAATTTTTGTCTGTCTGTCTGTCTGTCTGTCTGTCTGTCCGTCTGTCTGTCTGTCCGTCTGTCTGTCTGTCTGTCTGTCTGTTTGTTCCGGGTAATCTCTGAAATGGCTGGACCGATTTTGACGGGAATTTCACTGGCAGATAGCTGATGTAACAAGGAGTAACTTAGGCTACTTAGTATTTTAGAAAAAAAAATTGGATCTCTCGAAAAAAAATTAAAACCAATGTTGCAGCGCTGCGCCTGCTTAAAGTTTGATAGCAACAATCTGCAATGCGTCCCGCGGGATCAGAACGCGAGCAGGCTGTTGCCAACGGTTGAGACGTTGTTAAATACCACGCGGACGAAGTCGCGGGCAACAGCTAGTTAAAAATAAATGTGTATATTATTTATTGTTCTTATATGTGTTATTCAATTGATGTAACACCTGATATTAGTTTCTTAAAAATCATGAAACAGCTATCTCTCAGGATTGTAATTTTCGTTACTCAGCTGCGAACAACACCACAGCAGGGGAGGCTAACAGGCCGCTTGCTGAGATGGGCCTCTCGGAGACAGCACACAGCGTCGCGTGGTCCAACTGCTCTGACCGCACCCTGCTTGCTTCCATGAACTTGAAGTATATCAAGATATTTGATCTCAGAGGTTATGATCTAATACACAATAATAATTTGCCCTTATATTTCGGATTTTCAGATCTGCATGTACCAATCTCATTTTCAATAGCTTATGGTAATGGTACAGGTAATGTAAAGTGTGTTCAGTGAAGGCAAACATTGTGAGGAAACCTGCATAATCCGTTCTGCAGGCTAGCATGGTGGACTATGGCCTAAATGCTCCTTAAATGAGGTATGCCCAGTATAAGGGCTATAGGATTGACCCCTACTACATTGGGGCCAAATACTATTGGTGAAATGTGTGTACACTGCATTGGTACTCATGATGCTGTACTGTACTAATGACATGCTTTTACTGTCTTATTTATTTATGAAATCTGTGGTGTGACAGGGATGGAAGATTACCGTTACTCAAACAGAACGTAAAAGGGATTGTGTTTGAGCACAGATCTGTCGAACAAGGCGGTGAGCGTGGCCACGAGCCGGTACTGTTACGGCGTGTGCGCGGACCCGTTCAGCCCGTGGCAGCTGGCGTCGCGCGGCGACAACGTGGTGTGCGTGTGGGACGCGCGCGCGCTGGACCGCCCGCTGCTGGCGCTGCCGCAGCCGCGCCCGCTGCAGCACATACAGTGGTGCCCCACCAGGTACTGACCGCCCGCTGCTGGCGCTGCCGCAGCCGCGCCCGCTGCAGCACATACAGTGGTGCCCCACCAGGTACTGACCGCCCGCTGCTGGCGCTGCCGCAGCCGCGCCCGCTGCAGCACATACAGTGGTGCCCCACCAGGTACTGACCGCCCGCTGCTGGCGCTGCCGCAGCCGCGCCCGCTGCAGCACATACAGTGGTGCCCCACCAGGTACTGACCGCCCGCTGCTGGCGCTGCCGCAGCCGCGCCCGCTGCAGCACATACAGTGGTGCCCCACCAGGTACTGACCGCCCGCTGCTGGCGCTGCCGCAGCCGCGCCCGCTGCAGCACATACAGTGGTGCCCCACCAGGTACTGACCGCCCGCTGCTGGCGCTGCCGCAGCCGCGCCCGCTGCAGCACATACAGTGGTGCCCCACCAGGTACTGACCGCCCGCTGCTGGCGCTGCCGCAGCCGCGCCCGCTGCAGCACATACAGTGGTGCCCCACCAGGTACTGACCGCCCGCTGCTGGCGCTGCCGCAGCCGCGCCCGCTGCAGCACATACAGTGGTGCCCCACCAGGTACTGACCGCCCGCTGCTGGCGCTGCCGCAGCCGCGCCCGCTGCAGCACATACAGTGGTGCCCCACCAGGTACTGACCGCCCGCTGCTGGCGCTGCCGCAGCCGCGCCCGCTGCAGCACATACAGTGGTGCCCCACCAGGTACTGACCGCCCGCTGCTGGCGCTGCCGCAGCCGCGCCCGCTGCAGCACATACAGTGGTGCCCCACCAGGTACTGACCGCCCGCTGCTGGCGCTGCCGCAGCCGCGCCCGCTGCAGCACATACAGTGGTGCCCCACCAGGTACTGACCGCCCGCTGCTGGCGCTGCCGCAGCCGCGCCCGCTGCAGCACATACAGTGGTGCCCCACCAGGTACTGACCGCCCGCTGCTGGCGCTGCCGCAGCCGCGCCCGCTGCAGCACATACAGTGGTGCCCCACCAGGTACTGACCGCCCGCTGCTGGCGCTGCCGCAGCCGCGCCCGCTGCAGCACATACAGTGGTGCCCCACCAGGTACTGACCGCCCGCTGCAGCACATACAGTGGTGCCCACCAGCAAACAGCTATCACGAAGAAACCAAATTAATAATAACAAGACATTGACTGCCGGATTTATTTACAAATTGGTGCGCTGTTGCGCCCGCTGTTGTGCTGAGCGCCCACTGTGCTCAGCGCTGTGTATGTGCTTCATGCAGCGTGGATATACAAGTCGGGCATGTTGTCGCAGACGCAACCTGCTGATGTCGCTGCAGCGCGAGTCGGCGACGCTGCGCATCCACGACATACAGCAGGCGCACAGCGACGCCAAGCCCAACGACAACACGGTGAGAGCGACATCTATGTCATATAGACTTTGCGAGGTGGCATGTTCTCCTTCGTATACGACATTTGTGTGCGTGTTTTGGGGTTTGTGTCGCCGTAGTATTCTCCTTGTCTGTCTAGAGAGACACTTACCCCCCAAATTTATAGACGTTTTGTAGCTTTATCAAACGTCATTTAGTACTGCGCCCAAGAGTTTTGCTCTGCGCAGTACTATATGACGTTTGTTAAAGTTATAAAACGTCTATAAATTCGGGGGGAAGATTCCAAAAAGCAAGACTAAACAAAATTTTCTTGAATCAGTATTGATTGAAATTAAAATGAGACCCTCAATGAGCTATACTCTATTTAGTAAAAAAATAATCACGGCCATAAATAAAAAAACAAAAGAAAAATCAACCTATTTGTTCGTCGAATAAAAACGGTCAACAGCTCAGCTTTGTATGTTAACAAATGCGCTTGCGCTTACTAAGTACGTAGTACGTGTCGTCCACGTAGCATGAATATAGAGTGTTGTTCAGACGAGCGGAGCAGCGGTGGAGGCGGAGCTGGAGGAGCGGTACTCGCGCGGACCCAGCGTCATCGAGCGGGACGTCACCCCCGCCGCGCCTGCCGCCGCACCCCTCGCCGCCCCCGCCGCCCCCGCCGCGCCGCCCGCGCCCCCCGCGCTGCTGGCCTTCGCCTGGCACCCCTCGCACGAGGGCCGCCTGCTCGCTGTCTGCGCCAATGGTCAGTACCCGCCACTGACAGGTCACCAGCTCAACAGCTCCAAGCAGGAGTTGCCACATGTACGCGTTCTCCTTTACTGGAGGCAATGACCGTGTACAGACCGACCGCGCAGTCTCGCTACACCATTGAGGATGGTATATAATATCCCACTAATGTACAGTAGCAGAATGAAAAGTTTTTACATTGATCAAAAGCTTTTCATTCCATAGTTAAACATGCGTGTGGCAGAGGGGGATGACTGGCCGTCTCCTTTGCCTTGCTAATCACTCACAGATATTACATGAACCATGGTACTGTAATATGCTAGGCCAGGTATTCTCTTCTGTGACAGCTAGGTCACGCGATTTGCCCAAGATCACATCATCTCATCATCATCATCATTTAAAGATATTGATTGATGGCGGCACTGATCGTGACTTAGCGTTGGGCCATCTCCGGATGAGATGAAGGGTCCGTGGTGAAGGTAGTGGTGGTGCAGGCGGGCTGGTGGACTACACGGTGTGCGAGCGCGCCACGCTGGCGTGGGGCGGCGGGCCGCTGGTGTGGGCGGGCGGCGGCGGGCTGCGCGCCGCGCGCGACGACGTGCTCGCCGCCCTGCGCGACGTCGCCTACGTCATGAAGAAGCGCGCGCAGACCGACTACGGGCTTAAGGTATACTATATCCACGCTATGCTATACCCACTAACGGCGGCTGCTACGACCGCTCGGCACGTCCAAACCAATCGTGGCGCTCGGTCTGATAGAATAACATCAGAATCTGTGATAATTAGAAGATATAAAAAAAAACGTAATACTATCCATCCGAGCTGCACTCGACGATTGACATCCTTGTCCTTGTTTCTTTCTTGTCTACCTGACTGGATAAGCTAATCTAGAGAACTAGACGATCTGGCCTAAGTAATGCTGTGTTTACCGGACGATCTGGCCTATGTAATACTGTATTTTCTGGACTGTCGGCCCTAAGTAATGCTGTATTTACGGGACGATATGCCCTAAGTAATGCTGTATTTACTGGATGATCTGCCCTAAGTTATGCTGTATTTACTGGATGATCTGCCCTAAGTTATGCTGTATTTACTGGATTTCTGCCCTAAGTAATGCTGTATTTACTGGATGATCTGCCCTAAGTAATGCTGTATTTACGGGACGATATGCCCTAAGTAATGCTGTATTTACTGGATGATCTGCCCTAAGTTATGCTGTATTTACTGGATGATCTGCCCTAAGTTATGCTGTATTTACTGGATTTCTGCCCTAAGTAATGCTGTATTTACTGGATGATCTGCCCTAAGTAATGCTGTATTTACTGGATGATCTGCCCTAAGTCATGCTGTATTTACTGGACGATCTGCCCTAAGTAATGCTGTATTTACTGGACGATCTGCCCTAAGTAATGCTGTATTTACGGGACGATATGCCCTAAGTAATGCTGTATTTACTGGACGATCTGCCCTAAGTAATGCTGTATTTACTGGACGATCTGCCCTAAGTAATGCTGTATTTACTGGAGGATCTGCCATAAGTAATGCTATATTTACTGGATGATCTGCCCTAAGTAATGCTGTATTTACTGGACGATCTGCCCTATGTAATGCTGTATTTACTGGATGATCTGCCGTAAGTAATGCTGTATTTACTGGACGACCTGGCGGAGGCGGAGATGTGTATATGCCAAGTGGATTTCTTGCCAGATGGCTTGACCGACCAGTATATCGGCGATAGGCATTAAGAGCTGTATTTTTGCAGCCAGACTTGTGGCAGAACGCGGAGCTGGCGGAGGACGAGGCGCTCAGCGGTCTCTGGCACTTCCTCGCACTCAGCAAGTCGCTCGTCGAAGATGGTCAGTACTCTAGTAATATCCCGCGAGTTGGCTCAACACCTATTATAATTATGGGTATGAAGCTGGTCAATGTTTGTACATGTTAATCGTCTGTAATTTTATAATTGTGACAAAGTCAGAATCTGCGGGGTTTGCATTTCTAGGTTGCTCGGATTTTTTGTCCGTATCTCATCTCATTTTAATAATGCTATGATATAGGAGTACCGGGAAGCCAGATGAACATAATAATATGTTAAATATACAGGGTGTATCATTGAAATGGGTTCTCCGAATGGATAAGATATAAAAACATATATTGTAAGGAACCATTTCGTTGATGTTTGAGATAAGAAAATGGGTATTAAATAATATATTTCGTTGTTATTCCGATGGTGTTTGTGAAGATTGTAAGGAGTAAATATGAGACCGTGTGTCCTCAATGAAAGGAAAATGTTGTATTTCATATTATTTTATTTATTTCAGTAAATGTTAAAATGACACATTTTCTTGATCAACTCGTTTAGGAAACGATTGAGTTTCTTTTAAATTTAGATACAAGAGTGTACTTCTTACAACCTATACACAATTTAAATTGCAAAAAATGAACAATGTTGTATATGATCATAATGAGCGGGTTCGATTCCCGATTCCCGTGTATATGCAGGGTGCATCCGGGGCTGCTCGTGGCGGCACCCGGGCGTGCGCGGCGTGCTGCGCTCGGCGGGCGAGGGCGGCTACCGCTCGGAGATGGTGCCGTCGCTGCTGCCGGACCTGCCGCACCGGCGCGTCACGCTGTACCGCAGCGCCGAGCGCACGCGCGCGCTGCAGCTGTGCGGCTGGGGCTGGGGCTGGGAGAACGCGCTGGCGGGCGTGGAGCGCGCCGAGGCCGCGGGCGCGCCGTGCCGCGCCGCCGCGCTGGCCGCCTTCCAGCTGCGCGTGCGCGCCGCGCTCGACGTGCTGGCGCGCGCGCGCGAGCCGCAGCTGCGCGTGGCGGCGCTGGCGCTGGCCGGCCTCAGCGACGAGCGGCTGTGGCGCGAGGCGCTGGCCGCCGCCGCCGCCGCGCTGCCCGACGCCTACCTGCGCGCGCTGCTGCTGTTCCTGGCCGCCTCCGCGCCCGCCGCGCACCACCACACCCACCACCAGCCGCCGCACCAAGCCGACTTCGCGCCCGTGCTGGTGAGTCATACAACCACGCGATGACACACTCGAGACGCAACGCGGCGACCTTTTACAAAAACCAACTAGAATCTTAGTTGTTGCCTGCAGAATAAAATTAAATACTTTTAAAGGGATATATATACCACATTGATTATGAAGGGTTTATTGTACACTCACAGCTATGGTCATTTTCCTTTTTATCCTTGTCCAATTATTCACCATCGCCACTGCAATGTAGCCTCTATAGAACCGACTATAATTGCTCGCAAAATGACTTACCGTATGGCTCATAAGCGTCTGAGGGCTTAATGTAATGTGACTCAGGATATTCAGCGGGGATCGTATAATTGTATGTTCAACGGCAGAATGAGACGGAGATGCGTCTGGAAGACCGCGTGGCGTTCGCGTGCATCTTCCTGTCGGACGCGAAGCTGCACGAGTACGTGCGCCAGACCACTGAGCAGTTGGTGGAGCAAGGAGACTTGTCTGGCATACTACTTACTGGTGAGACAACTTGCGACTGGTCAACTCGTCTTAGACGTGATTTAAATATGTCATATCTTCAGAGGAGATACACCATTCGAAACAAGGTGTGAGTGGCTTCGCAACGAAAACGGACACCATGGACTTTTTGTATTTTCCGTCTTTCATTTCATGAATTTTAGAAATTTCTTTCAATATACATTTTACGATGAAATCCTAATAGAATTCCATCTGGATGTGTGTGTGTCGCGTGTGGAGCGTTGTATCAGGTTTCGTGCATTTTAAGCCTTGCACGAATGAAATAAAAGCGATTTAAAACTCAGTGTAAACTTAAATCAGTTGTATGTAGAGTCAACCAAGAAAGTCCTTTACCACCTTAAGATCGAATATAATTTGCAAGGCTTATTTTCGTTTGCATGATGAAAGTGACAATCGGGTGACAATATACTCGTATCGCTGTGACATCTTCGCCGCCTATGTCGTTATATATTGTGTACAACGTTGGCGGCCATTTTTATTAATCTGATAAGCATACAAGTTGAATGAATAAAAGAAAAAAAAATCTGCCTTCGAATTAACATAACGTTTACCCAACCGAATTGATGAAATTACTTTCTGTATACGCTTTAAACATGATTATATCATCTACTAGCTGACCCGGCAAACGATGTTTTGCCATATAACATAAATTGAGATATAAACCATGCTATCTTTCAAGTTGCATAAACCTACACACTGTGTGCAAAAAATTATTAAAATCGGTTTAGTAGTTTAGGAGTCCATAGCTGACAAACACCGTGACACGTAATTTATCTTATAAGATGTTTGATTTTAAAGATTAGTACATTTTCTGGGTTAGAATCTTCGTGGTGTCTAGTGACGTAGGTTCAAGCGTATCATAAATTTCAACCTTAGTGATCTTAGTATCAAATAGGAGTTGTTGTCAGAACTGATGCAGGACTTTCATGGTGGTATGTGGTGGTACCAGGCGCAAGTCCGGAGGGCGTGTCGCTGCTGCAGCGCTGGGTGGAGAGCACGGGCGACGTGCAGTCGGCGGCGCTGGTGGCGGCGCGCTGCTTCACCGCCGACCTGCTGCGCGAGCCGCGCGTCGCCAACTGGCTGGACAGGTGAGGACACGCCACGCCGACACGAGACCAGCACACGCTCCACAGCTTCATCTAATCTATCAGCCGATAGACGTCCACTGCTGGACATAGGCCTCCCCCAACGACTTCCACACTCGCGGTCCTCCGCCACTCGCATCCACCGGCTTCCTGCGACGTGTGTGATATCATCGGTCCACCTTATAGGGTCTGTCCTACACTTCGTCTTCCGATTCGTGGTTGCCACACAACTTCATATCCTATCCTAATTATCGGATAGTGTGCGGGAAATCGGACGTTCTAAATCCTAATTTAGTACGTCCGATTGCCCAATTTTTTTTCACAGGTTCTAAAATCTGCCTAGCCGTTCCTACATTGTTCTCACGTAGCTATAACAGTTTACTGCTCCAAAATTTCAAAGATCTTTTTTAAAATTAGCAACCGAACTGTACTTAATGGTTTACATGAATAAAAAAATAATATTCTGATTCATTCGGTAAGAATCGTGCAGAAGGTGGGGACGGTACTTAATAATTTGCTAGGTCCCTGGAACTCCATCCAATGGCGTTATTTCTACCCGCTAGCATCTTCTTTACCTTTGAAATGCCCAAACCATCTCATACCTCATACCTCTTTCAATCATAGTCACTCTATCCAGTAACTGACATTGGTCCCTAACACTCTAAGCCTAATATGATCAAGAGGCGGAGTACTCTACACTATTTATAACTCAAGAACAGCTAGCCGGCTTTTATGATCTTTGATTTCTTTGAATTTGTCTCCGCCCCGAATAGCAGAATAACTATTAAAACATGGGAACAATTAACATAAAAAAAATAATAAACAATTTTCTCATTAATTGGATGCTGAGGCGGTGCTAAGTTCGCCGGGACGGCTAATTAAAAATAAAATTGATTACCAGATATTTTTTTTTCTGTTAGCAATAAATAGTTGGTTAACTGCCGCACTACGAAACTCTTATGACACTAATAATACCTTCTAAAAATATTCATCAATGTTTATGCCAAACCTTTACGCATGCTATTTATATGCATGTAGGTCACATGGTTACCGTCAACAGTATTGTTAAATACAATATTATGCGGAATTGCACAATTTATCATGCGATGTGAAGTTAACAGTAGGGAAATTGATCCATACTTGTATAGGGTAGCGTGGCCGAGCGGTCTAAGGCGCTGGTTTAAGGCACCAGTCTCTTCGGAGGCGTGGGTTCGAATCCCACCGCTGCCAAGTGCTTTTTATTGGATACTGATTGATCCGTAGACGTTGCCCTGTTCTATGTTTCTAATATTATAGACAACTTTTTAATTTTTATTTCCATAATATCCTTATTCGGAATACTACTAAAATTTTAAACCATAATAGCAACATTAGTCCGGCCGTTCTCAACTCTTGCGCTTACGAACGAACCTCATTTCATTTTTATTTATATAGATTCCCTATTTGAATACTAATGGTTTTTAGTTTATTCAACATGGATGATTTTTAAACTTCTACTCGTGATAAGTTACGGCTGTGATATCTCGTTAAACAACCCATACACAATAATTGTTAATTGTAGAAAGTTGTCTGGAGTACATTAGACGCCAATGCAAAAAATACCCTTGGCAGCGGTGGGATTCGAACCCACGCCTCCGAAGAGACTGGTGCCTTAAACCAGCGCCTTAGACCGCTCGGCCACGCTACCGACGAATTGTATCGTCGGATATTTAAACCGTTTGATGTCCCCCTAACATCTGGATCCGGGATATTTATTGGCACTTCTACTACCACTTCAAGGCTATTCCATTATATCTCCACTTGCTGTGCCCGCGTGTTGGTGGTTCTTAACTATTCCGACAGGAACGTCTTCCATTTTCTGAAACAATAAACGATCTCAGATTATGTAAAGTTCACAATGCTAGGTTTTATTATGATTCATTTATAGCTTTTGGCTATCCCTCGGGAATGGGATTCGGGTGAAATTTTGTGTAGAAGTAGCCTGCAGTCTGAGATACAACTACCATACCGAAATGTTGACTTCACATATTGATTGCAAATTTGCTTAAGAAGCGTGGTTATAAACCTACCCTTTATGATTCACCTGTATAATTGTGACAAAAAAAGTCTACTAGCTTTTCTTTGCGACAATGTTCCTCCGTGCGCCAGCTACCGCACGATCCTGGACGGCTGGCAGCTGTGGTGGGCGCGCTGCGCGCTGGACACGTGGGTGTGCGGCGCGGAGGGCGGCGGCGGCGAGTGGGCGGGCGGCGCGGGCGGGGCGGGCGGCGCGGCGGGCGCGGGCGGGGCGGGCGGCGTGCCGCGCCACGTGTGCGTGGCCTGCACCTACTGCGGCAAGTCCGTGGCCGCGCCGCCCGGACACCGGCCGCGCGTCGCCTTCGCCAGGCTGCCGCCGCCCGCCGCCAAGATGAAGGTGAGTCAGCCATGCTCAGCCTGCGCCCCGCTGGGCCTTTGTAGTTGGCCCATCTGGCGTCACTTTATTTTAAACCGTTTTGAATTTTGCGCCCATACGAAAAAATGAGAGCGCGATGAGTAACATTTTCTCAAAACACTGCCGCACCGCGATGAATCCGTTCATAGTTGTTTAATTCTATTTGTAACAATAGCTAAAACCTAAGAAATCATTACCTATTTTTTTATTATAATTTTTTTGAGGCTCGCGACTACACGAAAAAAAGGTTGAGTACCACTGGGGGTAAATTAAACGTCATCACAGCGTCTGCCTCGCCTGTTCACATTATCCATCTTTCCTGGGTCTTCCTTTGGCTTTGGAATTGCATTGACAACATTTTAAATTATATCATAAAGTGCCTAGAGTACAGACATTTAAAGGTTGCGACCAGAAAAAACTAAAATCACATCTTTTAATGTAAACGACTTCGATGCTATAAGGCAAAGCGCGACAGAGACAGGGCGCGTTCCTACTGTTCCCACACTACCGTATTTCATGTACTTTGTATATTAGAATGTCAAATAGACGAAGATGAGTTTGTTTAAAAATCACGCACAATACATGGTAACAAAGACAGGTGCACTCCGATAATTCTAGATAGTCTTAATTATTTCACGAACTCGACGCGATTGGATCCTGGAGTAATGTTAGTGATAAAAATAAAACTTAAAAAAAAAAATTGGAACAAGACGGGACATTTAACGAAAAAATGTTGACATATGCAAAGTTAACAAACTGTGTCGCAGTGTCAGCGCCCACCTCTTACAAGTATCAGACTTATAGTAAATTGCTCCAATAAACAACTACATAAATTGGTCTTAAACTATAGAATTACATAAAAAAGAAATAGGAATAAAGTGTTGCATCGTAAGTTCCTCGTGTGTAGCAAATCTCGTCGTGTCCGAACTGCCGCAAGCCGCTGCCGCGCTGCGGCGTGTGCTCGCTGCACCTGGGCACGGGGGCGGGCGGCGCGGGCGGGGCGGGCGGGCCGGCGGGGGCGGGCGGCCCGGCCGGCGCGCACTTCGGCGGCTGGTTCAGCTGGTGCGTGGCCTGCAGGCACGGCGGACACGCCGCGCACCTCCTCAACTGGTTCAAGTGAGTAGCTACATCTAAATAAAAGAGTGAGACGAGCCGAGTTGCCCATGCTCACTCAAATAGACCAAGCTGTTGTTCTATCTGTTCCTTCTTTTTGTATTAAGCTCTGCTTTCATTCTCTCGATATAGATATGTAATTTTATGGAAAATAAAATATATTTGATGTTACATTACAAAATATAAGGCTTTGTAATTCCATTATAAATAGGCAACTTTATAAGAATTTAACGATTTCAGTGTGTCGTAGTGGCACTATCCCAAAATGTCATAAAAATCCGAGACTAGATTGCCCGCCAAATACTGGCAAAACCATCTGTCGACCGAGAATAGGGCTATTAACGTTATTTGTTACTAGCTGTTGCCCGCGACTTCGTCCGCGTGGTATTTAACAAAGACTCAGCCGTTGGTAACAGCCTGCTCGCGTTCTGATACCGCGGGACGCATTGCAGATTGTTGCTATCAAACTTTAGTCAGGCGCAGCGCTGCAACATTGGTTTTAATTTTTTTTCGAGAGATCCTATTTTTTTTTTCTAAAATAAAAGTAGCCTAAGTTACTCCTTGTTACATCAGCTATCTGCCAGTGAAATTCCCGTCAAAATCGGTCCAGCCATTGCAGAGATTACCCGGAACAAACAGACAGACAGACAGACAGACAGACAGACGGACAGACAGACAGACAGACGGACAGACAGACATACAGACAGACAGACAAAAATTGTAAAAATTGTTGTTTCGGTATAGGTACCGTGTATACATCCAAATGCATTTAGTAAAAAGCGGTTATTTTAATATTACAAACAGACACTCCAATTTTATTTATATGTATAGATTAACTTGAACATTCCAAATCACAGCTTTAGTGATTTTCTTTATTAATTACGAGATGTCAAAACTGTTGAACCACATTCATGACCGACTGGACATTCCATGCGCCACCAACATACCTCAGAATGTAATAGTTTTTATCTCAGACAAATGAGTCTGGACTAAGCTTCCCATGGCTCACTTCGTTGCCAAAGACTTATGGGCTTTGGCCATAAGTATTATAGAAAACTAGTGTTTTATGTTGGTTTTCTAACTAGCGAGTGAGCACGCTTATTTATTTGCGTGCTGTACGTGTTTACCTCCCCTCCCTCAAGATAGGCAGAAGAAAATCAATACAAAGACTAGCTCTTAATGACCCAGGGATTTGTATGGTCACAGGGAACACACCGAGTGCCCGGTGAGCTCGTGCAACTGCCACTGCAGCACGCTCGACCCGCCCGACCGCCCGTGCTAGTCGCGACGCGCAACACGCAACGCAACACTACGTAGCCTGCCAACTTCACTATCCACTCGGCAATTTGTTGTATGTTGTTTTGTTTGTATATACTTAGTTTGTTGCAGTCAATAGTTGCTAATGAATGATGGGCATTTTAGCCTGGCCTCTATACAGTGGCGTAGCATGGGGGGGCGGAGGGTGCGGTCCGCATCGGGCGGCACTTTTCCGGGGGCGGCATTACACAGGTGGCGGTTAGAGAAAAAAAAAGTTACGGAAAAAAAAATCTGGGTTTTTTTGTCGTTACCGTGCCCCAAATTTTTTGTGAGGTCAGGAAAAAATGCTCATAATCATTAATTTAAAAATCTAGTAAGTTACGATTGTCAAATCGAATTTAATGTTTTGATGTGTCAATTGCAATAACTAGCTCAGATTTGACTTAGGGCCTGAGTGGTGAAGGATCTGTCTGAGTTTTGTTAAGTTGGGGGGAGGGGGGTCACAATTGAACCCATTGCCCATTGTACCCGCCCCTGGTTGTAATAAATTTACAATAGCATTACGAAGCACGAAAAATGCTTTATATTTTCATTGTTGGGTGCCTATTTAAAAGTAAATGCATTAGATCAAAGTTAATTAATAAAATATAATTAAGACATTGTTTTATTCTAGTCCTTAGTAAATATATTTTTATATATATCACATAAGAGTGCGCATGCTCTAATTTTGGTTGCACTCATGACGTGATATGGCAATTTTTATTTTACCTGCCTCGCTTTTAGAGTTGAATTTCGGTATAACAGTAGTTTCTGTAAAATTTTTAATACTGGTAATGGTGTAATATTAATTACCTACTATACGTACCTGTATAATATACGCCAAGATATATTCCACTGGCAGACAGTTAATAATATTCAAAGAGATCGTCATATAAAATACTAAATATATTTTTAAATATTTTTCTGTGTTCACTACTGTTCCGAATATAGACTGTAAGATATTCTTGTATGTAGTTCGTAAGGGAGTTCGTTATTTTTCTACTCAAACATCGTGTTACTATTTGTTGCATTTTTTTATTATAATCATAGTTTACCTATGTACTTATTATAAGCATTAAGGGACCTTGCCCACGACGACTTTTTGTGCGTTTCACGATCGCGCAGGAAACAGCCCATTGAGCGGTATGCAACAGACAGATGCTGCGGCTCTATCGCATCCGCGGCCTTATTCCTGGGCCCCAAGTCTGCTAACACAATCGATTTATAATCGAACAGCAACCGCATAGTAACTGTCACTTTTGACAGATATTGTATGAGATATCTGTCAAAAGTGACAGTTACTATGAGGTTGCTGTTCGATTATGAATCGATTGTTAGCAGACTTGGGGCCCCGAGTGTCTGACGCACATAAACTGCGCATCAAAGTCGTGGTGTGCAGTCTTTATACAAGATGTATATTTTACTAATTAGGTTATTCTTAATATAAAAGAACTGTGGTGGTTCGCATTAGCGATACATCGATATTTGACATGAATGTATATATTTTAATCAAACGGGTCCCAACAGACACCGTCATTTTAGGTAATAAGGATATAGTGTTGTTTTAGGATTGTTTTGTTATATTCACTTCGTTTTGTTAAATCATTGTGGCTCCCATCGTTATTATCGACGATTTTGCCCAACAGGAAATTGAAAATTGAAAATAATAGACGCAAATATTTCGCAAGTTTTTATTCAAGTATAAGTTTCACCGCCATCAATAGTAACAGTTGTTTAAAGCTTAGGAATGAGTTAATAAAAAAACATTTATATTTCCAAATATATATATATAATATATATACATTTATTCAATAATTATTTCATCTTTATTCCAATTTAACAATAAAATTTTCAAAGACACAACATTTGTTTAAATCTGTTTATCGTACAAGGATCCCATCCCTAGGGTGCGCGGTATACCTACACACAGACAGCCGTCGTACAAAAATATATATATTGAACTGAACACTCACGAGTGTCGACACCGGTGATTAGACGCTGTCCGACACTATTCTAGACATAAAGCCAGCCCCATACAGACTGAGCGTTCAGCGTTCTTTTAAACGTATCGGGGTGCGGAACGCGTGCTTGCGCGGGCGATACGGTACTCGTACAAACGCGGAAAGCAGAACTCGGAACGCTCCCATCTGTTGGGGCTCTAAGAGCTCCGTCACTTGGTTCGACTGTATTTAAATATTTAAACCCATTAAACATGGACTGATTGATCCATACAGTGTATCATATGTATTAAAATACTAAAACTCGTACAATACATGTTATACAACGTGTTAGTGAAATAACGCATAACCTCAAAAGTGACTTAATTAAAATCACATTATAAATTTCTTAATAAACAATTTATAACTCTATAGTTGCTCAAATCGCACGTGCTTGTTTTAATAACGGCGTCGTAAATAATTAAAATTTTGAAAAAAAAATTGTTAAAATACTGAAAAAGTTTCTGAAGAAAATAATTGCAGGTTGGCGTTAGGTCACACACACGTCGTGTGGATGTATTATTTGTGTAGCGATCTGCCATCATTATAAAAGTTCACAAACAATAGTTAGGCAGTAGAAATGTAGAGACACAGTAGACAAATGGCTAGAAAAAAGCCTGAAAAAGAGCTCAAACTCTACAGAGTTATAAAATATAGAGACGCAAAGCGTCACACTCGTTCAAGAGATAGCTTAACATCTATAGTGTTCATTTAACTTATCATTTTCTAAATTGACATTACAAATAGCGGCGCTAGACGGCCGCTGCGTGTTCCGCACGTCGCGATAATGTATCAAACACACGCGACGTTGCAATTTGAAATTTATATCACGCCGTATAAAGTTCAAATTGCACTCAATATTGCACAATAGGTAAAAATAAATTCGTATTTAATTGTGACTATCAATGTAATCGCTATACGTTATTGACTATGTCCCGATTGCAAGGCCTAGGACGTGGGCCCGTAGCTCAGTGGGACGAGACGAGCCGGTCAGACACTGTTTTACAATGGCTTACCGCAAATTAACGCGTGATTACAAAAATTTCGTTTGAGCGATTAGCGTTTAATGTACACTACTTTAAAGATCAATTTTCTATGTCAAATGTGTTTGCTACATCACCGCACACTATCCTCACATTGACATCCATTTGGACAACGTTTCACTATTGAGACAAAACATAATTTACTATACGTAAGTTTAAATACTCGACTCTTATAAACAACATTTCAATTCGCCTACAATCGACATTAATCCCTAGTTTGCAGTGGGCGGCACATACAACATCAAACACTTACAACATCGCTCTCCGCAACGGAGTTCAATAGAAATTCTTCGCTTCAAAAGATTGTTTCTCCTCAAAAAATCTAATTCGTTTCATACACAATTATCACACGTTATAAAAAGTGGTATCTCTCATCCAATAATCCTGTCAACATTTTGCTAAAACACAGATTTTATTATTTACAATATAGATTGTCACAAGGAGGCCGGGTCGGCCGGGTCGACCGCGCCGACGTCCGGCAGGAGTCGTCGCCAGCCATCGGTGATCGGCTCAATAAACTATGAAGGTCGACGATCTCGTCAAAATATAAAATATATTTTTGTGCTAAAGCACCAGCAACTCGTAGTATATCAATAATAATAGTCGTTTTATAAACACTCCGATCGCTCCTCACGTAACACGAACGGGCTCGCCCGTCACCGACATATACAAATATTTTATATTTCTCATAAAAAAATTAGTTTACTCTATATAACAATACATTTTTTCACATTTTTTAAATCTTTTATTTACAATGAATAAATACTTTTTCAACATCAGAATTTGAAACAATCTTTGGTATAGTAGTAAGTATAAGGTCTCGGCGCAGTCGCGCGGCAGCCCCGCGGACCCGCTGAGGCGATACTTCTACGAGATTGTTCGGGCGCGGCCGAGGGCGGCTCGGCGCGCGGATATAATTATTATAATCAATATTTGTACAAGATTATCTTTAACTACACCTTTTAAAGCTCTCTTATGTAGATTAGTGTAAACTCCACGGTCGGCGCGCGGCTCGCTGCCTCGCCGCGAGCCGCGGCCGGCGACGCGGGTCCGAGTGACGCACGCAAGGTCGCGGCGCGGGCGGACGCGGCGGCGGTGTCCCGCGGGGCGGGGGAATGTGGGCGCGCGGCCTCGCTCGCCTCGCCTCGCCTCGCCTCGCCTCACCTCGCTCGCGCTCACTTGCCCTCGTCCTGCTCCATCGGCTCCTCCGACACCGAGCGCGAGCTGTCCGCCGACCTGCGCGAACCGCACAATACTATACTACACGCATACAGGCTGCGATCGAAAACTAAATATTTTTTATTTATTTTTAAAATCCATAATAAGGTATCGATCATCGTTAATTTATCATCCTAAATATAATATATAATGTAATTAAGACGTACAATTCTTCTGAGATCTATAGTAACATAATAATACCCTTTTATAACTGCATTGCACATAAAATTTGTTTAATATTTTTTTTTTTATAAAAAAAATTACGGCGTCCGGGGTATTTTGCCAGTGGTAAATTAACTTAATGTTCAACACTAAATATAGTGTTGTATGCAACGTATCGTCGGTGTAATAGGGCATGTAGTGTGTCGGGGCTACTGACCGCAGGCAGGCGGGCGGCGGGTGGTGCATGGAGAGCGTGGCCATGGCGGCGGCGGTGTCGGCGGCGTCGCGCTCCGTCTGCAGCCGGCCCAGCCGCGCCGCCGCCACCGCCGGGCCCGCCTCCAGCGCCGACACGCCCACCAGCTCGCTGTACCGCTTTATCTGAACACACACATTCACACTATTCAATCACTAGGCTACACATGTAACCCACAAATTTATACATGGTTTTTTTTCTATATAGACTTTTCTTAAAAAGGTGCTTTGAAAATGGACGAAAACTCGTTGTAAGTTTTAAGGGAGATTGTAATAATCGTATCATTACTGTTTACGAATATTTAAAGTTTTATTGTCTCGGTAATCTCGGATGGTTTAACCAATTTAACATTTTAAAACTACTTTATAAAATTAAAAAGAGAAGCATGTCTATTTAATCTATATGGTATCAAAAATAGTTTACTTAAGGTATACCGCAAGGGTACATTCTACGACCCATGTTATTAAAAAAAAATTACAAAACAAGATTTGAATATTTGAATGAATCTGTTAAAAAGTAACAGAAGCTGTAGGTAGTGTCGCGCGCGCTCACCCCGGGCCAGTGCAGCTGGTGCGCGGCGATGGTGGCGCGCAGCGCGGCCTGCGCGGGCGGCGCGGGCGCGCGCGCCAGCTCGCTGTAGGCCGGCGGCGCCGCGCGCTCGCCCAGCAGCGCGCGCACGCACTCCTGCGCGCAGTCGCACATCGCCGGCAGGTCGTAGCCGCCCTCCAGCGCCAGCACCACCTGCGCCGGGACCACGTCACCACACACATACACGAACCGGGCTCCAGCCCACTAACAACTAATATATTCAATGTTGCTGTCGCTCCCGACGAGCTGTCCAGTGGCTAGTATAAACAGCGGTCGGATACCAGTTTGAAAACTATCGATATAGCGATGTTTTCAAATATTTGTTGCTCGTGCAAAATCCACTAAACCAAGCTATCGCCAAATAAGGGAAGCAATCATAAATTTACATCAAGTTCGGTATTTTAAATTGTCGTTTCGAATGCTTCTCAGTTGGACACGGGCCTCTACTCAAGGCGAGGAGGATTTAGACCATAGTACCCCACACTGGCCCGATGTGGACTTCGCACATCGAGCACTAGTCAGGTACTCTCAAACATGCAGGTTTCCTTACGACATTTTTCACCACCGTTAGCAAGTAATAATTAGGGTTACTAGGCTCACCTTCCCGTTGGCGAGCTGCATGAGGTCCCGGGTCATGTGCGCGAAGCAGGCGGCGGACACGTTGTACCCGCCCAGCGGCGCGGGGTGGCCGCCCGCCGCGTCGAACCCGCACGACACCAGCACTATCTCGGGGTCGTACTCCTGCGGGACAATGCGGAACGTTACACCTAACATTCACACTTCAGGCGGGCATCCGTCACTCGTGATAAATAAAGAGAAGCGCATGGTTACATAATAATAGATTATAAAATTCATTAAATGCAGCAGTGTGCGTGCTGAAGTGCACTTTATTGCTTTGTTGCAAGAGTCGCGTTTAATTTATGTTTTTGCGGATTGGTATATCTGTTTGTAGGAACGATTCCTTCACCTGTGGTTCAGTGCGAAGTAGTTCCGTCATCGTGAAGACATATCCATATTATATTTATGTTTATTGGGAATATGATGTTTATACCCCAAGCATCGGCCTCTCAAAATATTTTACATTATTATTATTACAGTTTGTCGTACGTAATTACTTCCCAGAACATGATCCTTATAGGAACGTTTGCATTTTCCCTTGCGAACTCTCCATAACAGCTTACATCGTCATCCTGGTCTGATGATGCGCTTCCCTTGTATGCTAATAATTGATCAACAAGTTTTTTAACAAAAATGTTTAAATCCGGAATGTAAACAGTAAACATCCGAGATCCAATACAACTTTTGATAGTTCCCTTTTTCCATGTACTATCGGCCAAAGTTCCGCATGACCAGTCTAAAGGCGATAATTGTATACACGGCTCTCGGCCGACACTGCAAAGACAAACGCCCTCCGACCAATAGGATGTGCTAATATCCTTAGCTGTGTGCGTGTGAATATTGTAATGATTTTTAATAATGTGGCGCATGCTATTACTGTAAACTTTGCTTGTGTGTGTGATAAGTTCTTGGAATGTGAAACATAAATGGGAATGGCTCATGATTTTTACGTATTGTTCCCATGTTGTTAACATTTGGAATTCTTTTCATACGCAATTCATATATTTAACTGTTTCGTCTAGCAAAATGTATTATCTTGGTTTTCTAATATTATTCTTGATTATGTATTTAATATATGTGTAACCAGAGATTATTCAATAAATTATAAAATACTGTTGAACACATATAAATAAAATCATTTAAAATAAATCAATATACCTAAGTGAAAAATACACAATGGATTTAAACATACTTACTATAGTATTATACACAAATATTTGCATTGTTTGTAGAGCAAACTGTCCAGGTAAAATTTGACTACTTCAATGTGTAATTTGGTTAGTCTCATTAAAATATACTAAATTTTCAATTATACATTTTTAAGCTATAGATTTTTTTTTTCAAAGTAGTAATTATTTACCATAATTATAACAACAAAATAAGCAAATAATACAATATAACTCACTTGCTAGTTATGAAAATGCACTTTGATGGTTTTGCTATAAGGTTGAACTTGATATATTTTTAATTCTGGCGACTGGTAGAATATGGTGTTGTTTTAGTTGTAATAATATTAAGTTGTAATGATGGTAATCTAATACAATAATCGTTGTCCTTTTTATACCTTTATCGACATTGTATAAGACACCCTGTCAGGCGATACTATGCCTTTAACAATGTAGATAAGGTTTTAAATGCAATGTAATGTTCGCTTCCATTTCAATCGCAATTGACTTATTTTAATTCTTTATCGGAACCATAAAAAAAAATAAAAGCTCATAAAATAGGATTGAAGTGGGGATGATTTTTGAGGATTCGGCGTATAAAAGAAAACTATTTAATTCATTTAAATAATAATTTACACACGTTATTTTTTATTAGTGTCATAACCATTTTAAATATAACACATTGTTTTATCGCATACATTTATTATAAATCAAATTCGTCCTCATTATCTAACTGCGGGTAAACAATTTAACAACATAAGTATAGTTTATATAACGCAGGTAAATATTATTTAAAAAAAATCATAACAATAATTATATAAACGTGCTTGGTAAGAAAGTTAACATAAAATAATTATAGTTCATACAACGCAAGTAAATATTATTTGATAAATTATGTAAAAATAATTATGTAAATGTGCTAGTTACAGTAGGCGCTATACGCATTCAGTGTAGTAGCAGAGAGATCGACAAGACGGCACGGACGCGGTCGTCAAGAACTCCTTCCTGCCGCACCGGTTGATCGCTGCAAAAAATGTTTTGTTTCATCAGTCAGACACAATTGATTGCAAGCCGCTCGTCACTTATCATTATTATTGCACCTTAAATTAAAAACAATAATGTGATTTGGAACATTGATATTTTCTAACTGAAGGGTAATAAAAGCGTCGGCTGTTACAAACAAAATGTGTTTTCGAATGCCACCACATTTTTTTAAACAAGGCATTGTCGGCAACTTTATTAGCCCATTATAAATCTTTTAAATATAAACAATGGCGCTTCTGTTCGAGTAGATATATAGAATAAGTGGGCCGCAGATTTCATTATGAAAGCATTAACGCACTTATTGGGGTGAAATAAAGCGTAAATTTGCTTGGTAGCGTTATACACCGTGTATGTGATCTAAGGAAAAACACATTTGTTTGTAGTAAATTCCATTGCATTTAGGGTTATTTTAGAACAGTGGTCGTTATGTTATAAAAAACATGAATAGAGTTTGATAAGAACATTCAGGATATAAAATAGTGCAAGTTTCTAAAGTAAATATTAATAATGATATTCAAAGACTCGGTGCATATTTTTTATATCATTAAAAAAAGATATGAAAACGTAAACGTATTAAACATTTTGCGTTATTAATACGGTATTTTACAGTTCACACAAAATATATTAAAGAATTTAGAGGGTTTTTCAAAATGCAATGAATTTTTATTTAGTTTGTATAGTAACATTACTATAAAACAAAAAATGGATTATAAAACAAACCAAATGATAAAATATACATATAACAACTACTAATACTAAAAGCAATTTATTTATTTAAACAAAATAATACTTACTTGCATATTTAACTCCACTGCTGTCCGATGGATATTAACAGTTCGTAAAAGCAAAAAATGGCGATAACACGGGACGCGTCAACAATTAGCAGGCGCAAATAGCGACTGTCTAATGTTTTTACGCAATGCATTCACACGAACGTGTAACGCATCTGATTGGCGAAAATCGGAATGGGGCGTGGTTTATCACCTGCTTCGCTTTTAAGGGAAAAATTTCTTAACTGGGCATGCTTAACTTTGGCCGATAGTATGTTTAATACCATTATAATAGAAATATTTAACTAATAGGATACTTATATATTTACGAGTCGTTGATCAGATGTCGAGGCGAGTGGCAGTAAACTAGTACGTAGGTCACCTTGGCAATGGGCATGATGACGGAGCGGAAGGCGGCCAGGTACTCCGCGTCGGCGAGCGGCGGCTCGGTGCCGGAGGACCAGGCCACGTTGACGGTGAAGCCCAGCCCCGCGCCCGCGCCGCACTCGCCGGCCGCGCCCGTGCCCGGGAAGAAGTTGCCGTCGTCGTGCCGGTGGATGCTCATGTACAGCACGTGCGGGTCCTCGTAGAAGATCTGCTGCGTGCCGTTGCCGTGGTGCACGTCCTGGGGGGGGATATGTTGGTACACTACGCTTTCAATACGTAGATGTGAGGGTACCCGAGACATGGATGTTTATTATCTATATAAGTATTATATACTGAATTCGCCCCCAGTTTATTGTACGGTACCGGTTATACAAGCGTTGCTTAAGTGTGGGACCGTATAGTTGGTGTGTTACGTTGTTATTATATCTCTCTATACGCGGATCTTTGGAAGGCTTGCGCGGGGACATGGGTCTAACACGCAGCGGCCCATTTAGAGAATTGTATTGTTATTATTATAAGTGGGTACTGACCCAGTCGACGATGAGTATCCTCTGCAGGCGGTGGCGCGTGTGCAGGATGCGCGCCGCGATGGCGACGGAGTTGAAGAAGCAGAAGCCCATCGCCTGGTTGGGCTCGGCGTGGTGGCCGGGCGGCCGCACCACCGCGAACCTGCACCACAACCAACAACACACGTTTATTTTAAGGGTAACATACAAATAACGTCACCTCTCACTCGCACACTATTACTGTCTATATTCACACCCGCCCAATTCTCGTCAGTGGAGGCATCACCGAAAAAAATAACCCGGTTATACGCGTCCGAATGATCTTAGTTGTCGTGTTATTGTCCTGATCATCCGGATCACCGATCATGGGATTCCCCTGTCACAACAATGTCCTCGGACCTATGGATCCTTGGATTATATTTTTTTTATAGCTTAAATGAAATTCTCTATTTGAATTTCAAAAAAATATTAGACAAGAAATATTGAAACTACTTGTGGTCTTCGACCTTTATGAGGGTATGTTGGTGTAGACGTGTTCGCGGATGCGATGCATGGTCGACTCACCCGTTCCTGAGTTCGGAGCGCGCGGTCCGGACGGCCAGGTCTAGCACGGCGCCGGCGGCCATGCGCGCGGCGGCGGCGGTGTGCGTGTCCGACCACGCCGTGTCCGAGTCCACGCCGAGCCCGCCGCACGCCAGCCGCACCAGCTGCCGCACGCCGCCCCCGCCGCCGCCCGCGCCGCCCCCGCTGCCCCCGTCGCGCCCGCGGCCCCCGTACACCGCCACGTGCGACTCCGTGTGCACAGACTGTAACGAAAGACGAGGATTATTAGCCGTTAACAGACTGACTGTGCATGCGCCAATGTTTATGGCAACTTCCTCAATACACAGCATATAATAAAGGTGGTAAGGTATGCTATTATTGATAGCAGTGTACATAAGTTATCTAGTGCCCTGGAATTATAAACGGTTATAATTTGAAGGAAAAAAAATAAGGAATAAAATTTTATTTAGAGTTACAAAAGTAATATACTGTTCCTATATGAACTAATATAATTACGACATCTACTTTCGATTATTTGTATAAAAAAGATGCGGTTCTCAATTAGCTAACCTGTAATTCTTCAAAGGTGGCTTTCCTAGGTCTCGTGCGCTCCGTCCTGTCGGCCAGGCGCGTCTCGCACAGCCGCGCCCACACCGACTGCAGCCGGCCGCCGTGCTCGGGGTGCGTGGGGGCGTGCGCGCCGCACGCGCACCTGCCGGACCCAAACATTATATTATATTACTTTATTAAATCAACGATTTGTGCAATTATCCGTCATTTCCTAACAGTCGTGTTATTTACAAAATAGATACTCAAGAAATCATTTTGAAGTCAAAAGTTCAGTGGTTAGGGAAGTCGTCCTCTGATTTGAGAGGTTTCCCATATTCGTGTGTTCTACACAAATCAGCTTGGTTTCTCGTGCTTCAAAATATTGCTATAATATTTCTTCGTCTGATGATGCGTATATTTTTTTTACATAGGACGTACAAGATAAATGTTAGTGACACACTTATTCCCGTTGAAACTGACCCGTGTTTGAGCATGAGCGCGTCGTAGGCGAGGCCGGTGGCGGGCGCGCGCGCGCCCACCAGCGGCGAGGACAGCGCGCGCGCCAGCGGCGCCGGCTCGCACGCGGCGCCGGCCGCCGGCACGGCGCTGCAGCTGGCGCTGGTGCTGGTGCTGCAGCCGGCGGCTGGCACGGGCCGGCGCGCCGTCAGGTCGATGACCTCGCCCTCCTCCTCGCGCAGCTGCGCCGCCGCCGCGTCGTGCGCGCGCGTCAGCACCTGCCACAGTACCACTCTACTCAAGTGCGCGAAACTACAACATTTATAGAGATACTAGCCGCGTGCCCCACGCATACTTAATAAAAAAAAATATTCTGTTTTTTTCACTGAAATAGGTACACAGTTGTACGCTCCCAACAACGCGACGGCCATTTACGCTACATGTTAACACAGAAATAGTAGTAGCACAGTAATATGATGTATATATGTGTGTAGCTCACGGTCTTGCGTATCTGGTCGCGCAGGTAGTGGTGCGCGGGCGCGTGCGGCGCCAGCGCGGGGTCGCCGAGCGGCAGCGGCGCCGAGTGCGTGCGGCCCAGCGGCCGCGCCGCGCCGCCCGCGCCGCGCGCGCCGCCCGCCGCCGCGCCGCGCAGCGACCACGCCTCCGCCTCCGACACCGGCGGCAGCGACAGGTGCACCTGCGCGACACGCGGACTAAGGTTCAATATCATTTGCACATCATCGTAGAATCGCAAGCCCTATTTTTGTTATTTATTTGAACTTAGAACGTATCTAATATGAACCTTAGCAGGAGTCTTTGTAAAAATGCATAAACCACTTTCATGGCTGACCTTACCTACCAACTTCTAAATTTATATCAAAACTTTCGTTTACTACAATGACTTTACAACACATTTTCAGTACCATAACGCAATTTACAATAGTTGATTGATCACGAATTTGTTAATCTTTTAATTAAATATTCTAAATTTCTAAACAAACCAGTGACGGAGACACATAAGACAAAGGGCATATCCTACTCTGCATATATTCCGAGATAAGGTAAAATAAAATGACATGTCGACATTCTTATTTTTGACAAATTAAATTCCAAGATATCATATATCGGCAACAATGGTTTTGTACTTGTACGTGGTGGTATAACTGACCGGTGGGTGGGGGTGGGGGTGGGGGTGCGGCGCGGCGGGCGGCGGGTGCGGGTGCGCGCGCGGCGGGTGCGGCCGGCCCAGGCTGATGTTGGGCATGGAGGGCGACGAGAACAGCAGCTCCGGCGCGCGCCCGCCCGCCTCCTCCTCCTCGCGGATGGGCGCGGGCGCGCCGCCCGCCCCGCCCGCCCCTCCCGGCGGCGAGCCGCGCGGCGATCCGCCCTCGCAATCTGCACCACCAAATGTACACTCATGTTATATCTCCTATCCCAGGGCTCTCCATCTCCAACAAACCTACCTACATTTTAATATTTTTAATTAAGAAGAAATTACAATCACATTCGCAAAACCAAACAGTGATTAAAACTATAACATTCCAATAAGGGCGAGTACTCACTGCGGTGCTTGCCGCGCGTCTTGATGGGGCGTCGCGCGAGCGGCGAGGCGCGGCGCTCGATGACGCGCGCCTTGAGCCGCACCTTCAGCATGTTCGGCTCGGACGCTGCAAGGTTAGTGCACGCGCATGCCAGCGTTATACGGGTTAACACACACTCACGACACACTCGCGGTCTACGGGCAATGATTAGGCAGCGATGTCGCAATACATTGCTGTTGGGGCAAGTAACAAGGAAAGTTACTTGCCCCTATAACAATAAAACATCCATAACAATCTACCACTGTCTCCGGCTCCGGCTCCGGCTTGAGCCACCTTTCTTATGCGTATGATCTCTGTATGCGAATTTTAAAATTACTCACTAATCCTCGCGTTTCATTCTGACTACTTTCAGAATATTCTTGACGCACGTTCCATTGTAACAATCATTAATAAACGCGCGTTATGCGACGCTTTTTTGATTGCACAATAATATATCAGACCCTAAGAACATTATTCTTCGTAGAAGTAATTAAGATATTAATAAAAAAAACGATGCAATTAATTCAATCCAACTTCTCATGTTAAGGACTATTTCACATAACAAACAACAGCAAGTTTAACGATGCATATGTAGTCCCGTGGGGCTACTGACCTGTCTTCCTGAGGGGGAAGTCAGCCGGCGAGGGCTGGGGGGGCGCGGTGTTGAGCGCCAGCGGCAGCGGCGCCGCCAGCCGGTACGGGTGCGTCGCCGTCGCACCCGTTGACGTTATTGATTCCCCTGATGACGATTTTACTATACCCCTGTAGCAAAACATCAAAATATGAAACTGTTGACGACCGTTGGGGCAAAAAGGTTCTAGTAAGGTGACCAAGATCACCAAAGGACTACGTTAGGTAGATGACATGCGTCGCAGGTGAATGCCAGTGGCTAAGGGATGGGGTGTGGGAGTCATTGCGTGAGGCCTTCGTCTAGCAACGACTGTGAGTTTATTCCAGCTACTGGTTGGACGGACCTTCAATGGTCTCCTTCAGGAGGTAACTCCTAGACCGGTGCTCGTGCATAACAAGATGTATGTATGTGGCCTGCCATCATGGGATACAGGCGTGATTGTACCGACGCATGCGATGATCAACTCACCAATTTCTATATGACGACCCCGGTACTGTTCCATTTGCTGTAGCTTGTTTCTTTTTGATTATAAATTGCTGAAACAATCATGAAAATTAATTGTCATACAATCACGTTAAAATATAGGATGATAAGCTCAGTCCTCTAGAGAAAATTCTCGTGTGACTGACAACTCCAAACTAATCGTCCTATTAGGGCAGTTTACAGGAGACAATCGCACAGGGCCCCAAGTCTGCTAACACACTTGATTCATAATCGAACAGCAACCGCATAGTAACTGTCACTTTTGACTGATATTTTATGGGATATCTGTCAAAAGTGACAGTTACTATGCGGTTGCTGTTTGATTATGAATTAATTGTGTTAGCAGACTTGGGGCCCTGGTTGACGGTGGCCTTAACCCTACGGTCTTAAGTTTAAGTCTGACCGAATTCGAATGATGGATATACCTGCGTACCTGTAATTTCTGTTTGACTTCCGTGGAGGCGTTGGCGCTGTGTTCATGCTTGTCCTTCTTGCGCAAGAGTTCGACGCGGTCGCGCTCGTGTCGCTCGCGCGCCTCCCGCGCCTCGAGCGCCTCGCGCGCCTCACGCCTCGCCGCCTCCTCCATTGCCTTCTGCTGCTCCCATAACTGAAGGACAAGGAACGAATCCATGGCAGGCGGCAAGAGATGGCAAATCAGTTTTTCAGGCGATAATATTGGTTTACAGGTAATTTATTGGCATTCCGAGAATGTATTCCATTTCCATTTTTCCTTAACAATGAATAAAACATACTTCCAAAGGTACCTGACTAAATTTATAATAATGTAAAACGTTCTTATGTAGACGTCCGAAAGAAAATTTAAATAAATGTGGAATTCATTAATTCGCGGGCATCTAATGATTTATACAATTATTATAAACTGGCGATGCACAAACAAAATTTATGCAGAAAAAGCGTTGACGTATTTATAATAAATCATTTGTGCATATTAAGTGTTTGTAATTCCATTGCAAAACAGTTTGGTCAAAAATAAACAATTTGCTAAGGAACAGACGTCAAGGCGAGGATCAGATTACTGACCGTTCACGATTTTATACCTACTGCATGACTGGCATAGGTGACTAAGTATATTATTAAATAAATTCAAATATTTAAAAACATAAAAAAATGCTTTGAAATGTTTAATGTTATTTGTTTGCACTACCTATATTGATTCTCATTTTTAAGATCTGAGAAGACACTCTACATCTGATCTGGATGTAGTCAGTATCTTGTCTGATGCAGACATCGAATCCCAGCCAACCTCCGTTTCTATTATAGAATTTAATGAATGTGGAAGTCTTCGACATGCGATATACTTTAACATATTTGCAAGTTATTGACATCCAGAGTAAAAAGGCATGGGCAGAAGGTTGGTTCCTTGTTGTTGACTAGTCATGATATATCACTCATATATGGTATATTTCAATAAACAAATTGTTTATTACAAATTGATGTATTAACTAAAACTGAATTGAACTCACAGTAAGTAATATTCTATTAAAACACTATGATTTCACTCCCGACGGCATGCTAGCGAAATTTCGCGAGTGACTAACCCTAAATAATGTGTCATCTAAAATCATCAGTATTTACATCTGTATCAGAGTCGGTATCAGTGTGTAAGGCGTCGTCGCCGAATGCGTCATGCATTCCTGCGGGATGGAGCACCGATCTCATTTCATCTGTCAGCTGTCGTCATCACGGGCCAATTGACGATGGTATTCAAAATTGTTTCGATTTAATACAAAAAGTCTCAACAAACGAAAATAACTATCATTTTAAAATAATTATTGATAGAACTAGGCTATAATTGGTAGAAAACCATTGTTAACAAATGGGGGAAGAGGGACCCACCACTGACACTCGCCTCGGCTTGTCAACTACCAAGTATAAATCAAACAGGTTGATCGATAATTAAAGAAGCTAACAAAACCGAACTCCTCTAATTTACATCACACATCTTAGAGGAGCTCGGTGTTGTTGGCTTCTTTAATTATAGATCAACCTGTTTGATTTCTACTTGGGTTTGTAATTGGGAAATTTGACTAGCCCAGGGTCAGTAGTGGGTCCTTCCCTAGTTCAGATATTCTTTCGATTGGACCATGATTGTTTATATCGCATAGAAAAAGCGAGCATTACATGCAGTCTTTAGCTAATAGAACCCAATTGTCATATTTCGTTTTTGGTATGCAAAGGAATGTTGCTTATGCGAACGAGATTAAGAGTAAGTGTATCTGCATGAACTGTGATTAAAACCTCTTCAGAGGTTTTAAGCAACCCTTCGCTAGTGCAGAATACATGTGGGGTCTTCAACATTTGGACACATTCCGCGGTCTGCGCGCATTCCTCGCTAACGTAATTCGCTTGCGATTACATGTCGAGTCGCTGCTGTCATTGCTATTTTCGTATCATTTGTAATGGTTACATTCTCTGTTTGTATTTACTTTGGCTTTTTGTTTATTGTTTTGTGTTTGGTAAACAAATATGTAGGTAATTCACTGATTAGGATAAGTTACGTAGATTGAACGCATTGTGTGGCAAGGCCATAAAATTTACTGAAAGCGAATCTCCTTAAGTATTTCCGACAAAAAAGGGACATTATCTAGCTCTACTATTACAATATTTTATACTTACGATGTTACGTACTAATCCCCTGTATACTCCAACAATATTCACATCAAACATGAACCAATAACTTTGATGAACAACCACGTCCGTATTCCAAGATCTCGTTCACAACAGTATTTACTATCACAGAATAAAGAGACGTCTCATCTACTATGGCATGAGTACTGTATCTCAGATCGGTGCAATCACCCGACTAATCCGTCCGCATCCATCCTCGCTGCGACTTCCAAACCCGGGCGTTTGCTAACGAACGAGGTTAATGCAATTACACAAGCGTGTATGAATGATGTAATTAGGAGTTGTGGCCGCCATTCAGGTCTATTTATAGCCGCGCCAGTGACATACGGTCTGCGTGTACGCGGAGCCAACGAAATATTCTAGTGGTGGATAGAAGAATTCGATAGTGCCAACCGCTTCCTTACAATGAAAGCGCGCGTAGGGGGGGGCGACATGACAAAATCAAACACGCTATAGTATCAAACAAAGAACTGTCGCGCTAGTAAAAAAGACCCTCGTCTGCGCTTGTATTGTTGAGGGTCTTGTTCGATAGAGTAGGGAGTAATTCAAGTGAGGATAGCAGAGAAATAAAATAAAACACGCCTGCTTTCTTTAATTTGTGGCCGGACGAGTCTCCTCTGCAATCGTACTTAGCTATTAGCCACAAATATAATCTAATGACACTAGGTTACATTCGATCTTTTCTAATGACAAAAGCAGCAATATCTATTTCGTAGAAAGAAGATTTCACTACGCTTCCAATTCCAAAATACTAGTTTTTAGAAATCAAGCTTTTAGATCTTGACAAAATTCTAAAGTCGCAGAACTGAATAAGACAGGCTTATCTACACGATATCATAAGGTAGGAATATTTTTTATAAATAATATTCTAAGTAAGGAAATAATGCGCTAACTTGATAACAATCAGTGGCCTATCGAAACTGAGTTTGTTCCTTGCAGATGAGACTGAACATCACAGTAAAAGAGGTCTTGTAACTCAACTATCAGCGTTTCTTTTCAAGCTAATCAACATAGCAAATTCATCCTTGTTGCATCAATAGAATAGTGATTAATTCATAGCCTACGAATATATTATACGCATATACAAAGGGAGGGTAGGTATGTGGTAAGTCACGTAAGCAGGTAAGGAAACCACAACATAATGTTATATAGATACTTGGGTAAATAATGGTTAGTGAATAATGGTAGTTGGCAACAACAACTTTGAACGCACCAAACCATCTTTAAGGCTTTAGACCAGAGTTCCCCAAACTTTTTTGTGTCGTAGACCCCTTGCCATGTTTTTCCGTGTTGGGTAGACCCCCTATTTACCTGATATTGATTTCCTATTGATTTCCGTCCTTTATAGAGTGACGAATTGAACAAGTCAGTGCAAGGTAGCGAAGCTCTGAGACTGCGACTCTCAGGTTTTTACAAGTTCAAAATGTATTGCGACCACAAAGCGAATACCAACATCCTACAACTTACACAATTTTATAAACATATATTATATTTTTTTTACTTCATAGGTACTTTTATAAATAGTGTATGTTTTGATATTATAAGATAGTATGATGTAAGTAAATAGGTACTATCAGTGTATGTGTTGAGATCCACTGTCGTGGACCCCCATTTACATTTCATGGACCCCCAAATTTTTTTTCGCTGACGTAGACCCCTTGCAGGTTGTCATAGACCCCTAGGGGTCGATATAGACCACTTTGGGAATCACTGCTTTGGACGATATATCTAGTTCGGCCATTTCGATATCAAAAAATATGACCATCTCAAAAGAATACCTATAATAAATTTATATTAAAACAACATGTTAAGATGAGACAAATACCTGATCATCTGTAATTCTTGAACGCGGATTAAGATACGACAACTAAGTAGTTATTTATAAATAAGTGTGACGTCAATGTGCGCGATATTTTGGCAATCGAATTTTGTTGGTAAAACGTTTTATTTCGCAGTTTAGTCACTTGGTATATTGTATTACAACTGGAATCTGGCATTAGCCAATATAGCTATAGCACCAGCCTATCTGCTCTTGTAGATGAGTCGTTATTTGCAAATCTGTTCAAACAATGTCAATTTTCAAAATGATAATGTAAGTTTTGGAAACCAGACTAAATACATCTATAAAACAATTAATTGTTCAATCATATATATGGATTTAATGCCAATTACTTCCTCTGAGGTCCATTCCATGAACGCGGAACCACTGCTTGCAATGAAATTATCAATACTTTATAGTAGGTATGCCTATGTCTTTCTGTATCAAACTAAAAACTCTTTAAATTTGTTCGGCAAAGCATTTCATCTAGCCTCAGCCGGAAGACATACATAGCTGGACATAGGTCACCTCTAAATAATTCTGCATATCATGTTTCTCCGGCACTCGAAATAAATAAATTCATCATAAATATAATGATGTGGCAGAAATTCAGATAGTGGGTCCTAACAAAACATGTGTAAACGGGGATATCAGATAGATTTCTTAACAAAATAAATTAACATAATGTGTTCTTTAGAAGCATTTTTTCTGATTTTATTTAGTTATTGTTACCATTTCATCTATAAGGCTTAGATAAGAATCAAATAATTACACTCAAATGCTTCTCAAGTACAGTAATTAAATCTAGTAAAATGAATGCATCCTTACACTTGCGAATTGCTTCTTTACCTTCAAATGGTGCATTAGTTGCTGTTCATGTTCCTGCGCCAGCTGCTGCCTCTGCTGCTGGAAATGCTGCAAAAGGATCTCTTGTTGCAGTTGCTGTTGCTTCTTCAGCTGCAATATTAGGCTATATTTAGTGACGTCACTTTATAGCTGGGCAATGTTAGTAGAAATAGTGCGATAGTCATTTTATGTTTTATTCCGATGTGTTAGTGATGGTATCATTTAAATGCTAAATTGCTAATCTGTACTGTAAATATATATAATTTTTATATAAAACGAAAGCAGTCGCAATCGCGCATTTAAGTGATAAACGTGCTGACTGAAATATACCCGGTAATTTGAATATAAATGTCCAAACATATTTTTATCCTTTTAACGATGTTTTTATCAAGTCTTAATTTAGACACCTTGTGTTTTACATAAAAACAACACGACCTGAGAAATATGCATTTGAATAAAATTGTAATCTCAGATTTATATCGTAATTTATGACTGTGTTAGTCTTCTACATAATGAGTTATTGCATAATCGATATGTTTACTTATTATAGCACCCCATATACCTATGAGATATTTAATTCGTATGACTCGGCAAAATTCCCGTGTCATGTTCAACGAGTTTAGCGATACTATAATTAGTTTAAGTTTTCGGTTATTCTGTCCAAATATTAACCCACAATGTCATAAGTTTGTATGCCTGTTTTACATCAGGCTGTTGTACCAATTCGATCAGCTCATAAAGTGTGAATACTTCTTCATTATTATCTATTGACTCCACTTATAGTGTATCACTAACAAACAAATAATTATATTTTCGCATACATATTTATCTAAGACATGCTAAAAACTGACATCGTGGCAGAAACATTCATGCTCCGAGCGGTTAGATCAGACACATGGCTCAAACATTTGGACAGCAAACCCTTGGGATCAAACAATTGAAGGAAATCGTTGAATATGCCAGCAATAACACCAGTACACGAATGATGATTGTAATGAGACTCACTTGCATCAGGAAACTATTCTCTAATGTCTGTTTCGCCCGCTCAGCTATATGGTTCTTTCTTGGGTTCTGATTCTGACAATGAGAGATGAAAATTCATGAGGGACAATGTCGACTAGCGGCTGAGGGAGGGAGGGTAGTTTTAAGATTTCGAAAACTGGTATCATCTGACAGCTGCTCAAATCTGCCTAGCCGTTCCTACATTGTTCTCGCATACGAATAACAATGTACTGCTCAAAAATATACAAGATCTTTTTAAAAAGAGCAACGAACGGGCAAGAAACTCCATGGAGTTTTTGCCCGTTCGTCTCCATAGGAACGGCATTCCGAACGGGTGGTACAGTTGTAGCTTAGCATTTTGAAACAATTTTGACGATTCATAAGTATCATACTTAATAGTATACATGAATAAAAAAAATATCCTCATTCTAATTCTAATTCAGCTTCTAGGGGTTCTGCAAGGCGGTAAATGTCGCGACGTTGCGTTGCTACACAAAGAATAAGTTTTGCAATTGCCGCGCGTCTTTCGATCGAATAAAAGAGTTTGTATATGTGTTTCGGTGTCAATTTATCGCCTTAACAAACTTGCTTGAAATAGGTAAGTTAAATAGTACCTATTGATTGAGTAACCAGCCTTATTCTACACTTAAATTTTCTCAAAGATGTCTTCTATGAAAGTCTAAAACGATAAACACATTTCGTTTTAAGGAAAATAATAAAAAACCTTGATCAGCGCTCGGAAGCGTGCAGAACTGTAGAACAGTACGCTCGTGTCAGGTCCGCGCTTTGCGCTTTTTTCGGACGCATTATTTTGGTTCGATGAGGAAAAAATGGCGGGCGGCTGGAATGCGCGTGCGCCGGGAATAGCGCGCGCAAGCGGATGTTTTGCGCGCGCCGCGCCGTGGGCGGGTGGCATCGCTCAGGGGAGCCCGGATAGAAGCGCTTACCATAACTTCCTCTTTACCGAGGTCTGTTTAATTAGACGTGTAATTGTGTTTTTCTCCTCGAAACAGTGTGTGGTCCTCACAGTGAGAGTTTGTTGTAAGCGAAACATTGGCGTAGGGTGTACTGCATGGTTTGCTTATTTCGTCATAGGTCGACACCGTAGAGACGAATAATTCTAAGCGAGTCCCTACGAATGGGTTTATGTGTGTGCGTGTGTTCCTTCGATCTATTTAATAAACCTTTAGTAGTTCCTAACAATTCTGCCCCATTGACACGGTTAGGTATTTGTATACAATCGCCTAACCACCAGAATATTAAGCGATATAAGCTTGCATTTGTATGTTTACACACACATAAGCGCTGCGCTCGTACGCATATATCGCGGTATTTATAGTTGCGCGCGCGCCGGTTCGCGTTTATAAATACCAAGTAAAAAATAATTCGTACGTTGAGGCGAGCGGTCGCAATATTTCGGAGAAAGGTCACGGTAACACGCGGCCACCGCGCGTTCACCTGCATTTATGCTGCAGGACCGACACACACTCGCGGTGCGACATACCTATACATACACCGGATGCATTATGTGTGTTCACGCGAGTGATAGGTCCGTCCTCACCTGCATAATCTCGTGATGGAAGCTGGTGTCGGCGAGGGGCAGGCGCGGCGCGTGGGGGGGTGACGGCGTGTGCTGAGGGGAGCCGTCCGCCCCACCAGCACCCTCGTGCGCCATTTCGGCTGCGAAAGAGAGAAAACAAGGTTACACGCGATGTTTGATATGTAAACCACATAAAGGGCGATTCATAAGTGACCAATATAGCAAAGCAGGCGGTTGTCGTTAGGTCTTATTTCTTTGTGTAACGGGTTGAGACGACTGACAAGCTTATTATCTTGACCATAGAATACTTTAGGTTTGATTCTCATCGCGGTTAATACTGTACTGATACGATCAAGCCCAAGATATGTAGCATAGCGATCAAAATATATCTCGAGGCAACCGTTTGTCGGGAACACTCGTCTGCCTGTGACCTAAATATTCTAGCCTACGCGAAGGCGGATGTCCTAGTTCTCATAAAAATATGGACATTTTATTGTTCGAGCGCCTCTTAAAAGAGAATCTTGATGATGAATGATGTCGAAAATAAATTACGAAATGTAACATTACAAGTTGATAAAGTCGTAACGAAAAAAAAATATACCTATATATAATCGGAAAACGAATTTTGACAAATATCGGAAACATTTCAAGAAATTATAATCAAATAACATACACCGTGACGAACTTGAGTTTAATTTGATATAATTAAGTATACGCATTAAGCAAATGAATTCAAAACCAAACTTAAATAAATCTTACGTAGATTTTGTGATTTATTTGTTGTTTCCCCTTTAACATAATCCAGCGCTATATTGCCTTGGCAAGAATATTTACATTCTACCTTATCTACCTTGTTTGTTTGCATTCATAAAAGCAGAAAATGGTTGGTTATAATTATTGGGTGGAACATTGGTGTGGAGAAAAAAGTAATATAATGACGAATCTTCAGGTTTAAACACAAGTAAGTAGTTTTATACTTTATGTATGTGTTCTTAAGTTTATAACAGCTTTCCTAAACACCAAAACTCCTATTAGGATTGCTATGAATTTAGTTACTCAATAAATAGCTAGGGAATAGTAGGTTATAGAAGGATTTGTTAAATATCTAAAATCTATTTTAAGATCTCCGTTCGAATTTCTCCTGATAGAGATCCAAACCGCATCTTCACAACACGATAATGTAAATCGCTACGGGCTACGGCTACGGGAATGTGGACAAAGGTTTTACGGGGGGGAGTTGAGAAGGGGGATCAGGCGAGCCAGGGGCTGAGGCGTAGGGCGAGGGGAGGGGTTAAGGCTCTTAGGTGCGACGGTTATTTATAGAACAGGCTATTTTTAGTCGAGCTGATGGGCCGGGCCCGCAGGAGCTTGGGGCCCTTCCACTGAAGGTCACACTTGCTTTAATTAAAGGCCGCTTGGATGGACAAGATGGTCGACGTGCTATATTTAACACCCCTAGTTTGAATCTTAGTGTTTACTCGTATATACTTCATGCTAGAATTACTAAGCTACAACGTTGTGAAACTTAGTATAGCATTACGCATTCAATTGGACTGACCCTCTTAGAGGTCACAAAACATACATGTTTAAGAAAAACATGTTTAATATGACTATCGCGCTATATACAGCTGTGACAGAGCGAGAGGTAAATATTTAATTATGTGCAGGTCATTATGTCACCAGTATGCGCACATTCGGGCTGTGGGCTAATTATAATATGCTTATCTATTGGTTGTAGGTATATTTCCATTCTTATTATGATATTTATTTTTGTTTATACATAGTAGCTAAGTATTATACCTATAAGCACCGAATGGGTCCCCAATATCCCGATACTTAAGCATTATTTGGTTCAATTATATTTCTTATGTGTTAGCCTATATAGACACTGGATATCGCTTGCCTTGGATAGACGAGTGTGAATCGATTTAGCTTGCAACTCTGGCCGTTTTAAATATGGTATTTTATGTTTGCGAATCATATTTTAAATTTTAGGTATTCCTGAAGGTAAGTGTAGTGAGGATAAAGATTTTAGTATTAGCCGCAGCTGTCTACATATATATACTCACCCTAAGTTTCAGATCCATGATTAGGAGACCTCAATCCACGACCCATTATCGTCCATGATTAGAATACCAATTAATTATTCAATTAAATGAGCATCGAAAGCTGCCCCTAGATACATTAGGCAGAGGCATGAAACACTAATAGCACATTAATTCAAAGGACTGATTTGGGTTAGACAATTTTAGATACGTATCCAAAAATCAAGTTTCGAAATTCGAATGGAGTATTTAAATATTTTAATTTATTCGATAATATGATTCAAAATTTTTGGCTACTTACTAAGTATATTTTTAATTTTTAAACAGAAAGGAAAAACGATACGCAGGAATACTATTGTTAAAATAAAACGTGCGGGACAGCTACGGAGGGAATGAAGTGCTACAGCTACGAGCGTAGCACTTTCTACGCGTCTACGAGTCTACGACATCTCTACGCGTCCGTCATTACGCTACGGTAATGATTGGACAATAAATCAATTTATTACTTGTATATATATTATTACAAACCTCAAGCAGTCTTCATATTTATGAGCAACTATATATTTAGCAAAAATATTTACGCTTCGTCACAAAGAAAAATATTTGCCCTCCAAAAATACACTATATTCGAGGTTATTCAACTTTATACGCACGCTTTCTGCATACAATATGTTTGTTCTTATTTGTTAACTGGAAGTCGTTACAACAGTAATACATAAAGAGGGCATGATTTTCTAACGTCGTTAGATCAGTCGTAGTGTGACTCGTATCCGGGTCGCGATCAAGCGCTCTCTCTGCGTATTTGGTCAGACATTGGAGAAGCCTCCATCTGTCCTTAAAAATACGACGATTATGCTAGCAGGCGCAAGCTTGTACAACAAAGCTAGAATCAACAAAGCCAGTCGCACCCGTCGCCCGCGCCCCGCACGCCCCGTCGTTTTATTTTTAGAACAACCGGCAACGCGCCGCGCGACAACTGAAGGACGTGCCTCGCCCGCGCCTCAATATAGCAGTCTCGCTCGCACTCGCTATACTAAAGTGTCAGCAGAACGAGACAGCAAACAATACGGAGCGAAGTTATTAAATGTTAAAAATAGAACACACACGCGAGCCACGAAACGATAGAATTATTTTATCAATTTGCGGAAACATTTTTTGTGTACATTGTTTGCGTGCGCTGTTCGACACGCGAGCGGTGCACTTGCTGCATTGCATCGAAACAAAATCAGTGCGTACCTAGCTGTAATTACGATGCAGCAATCGTGTGGAAACCGCTGTTGGTACGGTTTCAATTTGCGTAAACTCATAAAAACGTGAGGGAATAAGTGAAACGCGTAATGTTTACTGGCAAGATCAACAATGCTGATAATCCAGTGGCCATTGAGTAATGTAGCGGGAGAACCATTCATTAAACGTCATTGCCACTATTTCTGGTAAAGTGCCACAGTCCGTTGTGATGACGAGACGTCGCCACTATCGTTGGACAAATGTCAAACAATGACATTTGGTAATGACAGGACTCATTTGAGTCTTGGCCACCGAAACAAATTGGTTTATGGAACAAGTAAAACAAGTGGCCAACCTCGAGATGTATGGCCATCTATTCCGGACACTTGTCACTTCGTACTCGCTGATCTGTTGTCTCGAGGACACGAGGACTCGCTACTTGTTACTTGCGTACGTACCTCGTGTAAACCAGTCCTATCAATAATTATAAGTAGGTATTAGTATTTATCCAAATAGCTAATTTCTATCGATATTAATTTTTTATCATCAAAAAAGCATCATTGCCATTGTCTATGTCGTTCTCTTTATAATAAAAGCAATGTATGGTATTTTTAACCGACTTCAAACAGGAGAAGGTTCTCAATTCGGTTGTATTTTTTTTCATAACCATACGTCACAATGGAATAATATCAAATTGTTAAAGGCGAATAAACAAGTGTAATCATGTCAGAGGGTGTGCATAATGGCAGTATTTATATTTTGTCGCAGCTCAGTCCCCGCGAGTCGCGGCTCAGGCGCGAGTCGCGGCTCAGGTGTCTTGCTCTTGACCGAGGCGCTTACTTATGTTTGGTAATCGCTCTGTCTCGAGTTTTCGACACGGAGCTGTTATACACCTAACTGATATATGTATAAGTAATACTTTCCTACTTTAAAATAATATTATCTGTCGTATTTTCGGCACATAAACCGATTACATTTATTATAGAGCAAGGTAGTCTAATGAACCCGCTCGCAGACAGTACGGCCCACACTCTTATCTAATTGGTATATTAAAAAAACTAACACTTTTTTTGTGAACAAGACAAGTGTTCATTACCATATCCCGCCTGATAGCCCAATAGAAAATGATGTAAATGCAATAGGACATACATTGCCATATCCTCCACTTCTTCGTGCTCGTGGGCCTGCCACCGAAAATAGCGTACCATAAAAGCCAACTCCTCGCCCGTTCCACATTCAGAATCGTACCGCATCTATTTCTGTGTACGTAAACTGTTTATTTTTCTATGCGCGTGCGCCGCCGGCCATTCTATTTTCAAACGGCTAAATGCAGCCGCCACCGGAAAGATCAGAAATGGATTATGGTCTTAATTTTTTTATAGTAGTTAAAGGCGCGACTATTTTTGTATTTAAGGTTTCACGATACTTTGGTAACTCATGTGGCTGTCTATGCCCGTAGTACCTTGTAGCTGTAACTATTAAAAAGTGCAATATTGAAAGTATAACAGCCTGTATTTTAAAATCCCCAGACGAGCTGCAATGCGCTGGGCTGCTCGACTCAATATCGATTAGTATCCAAGAACGATGAACGATGTGTGGGAAAGATCGCACAGAATATTAAATATAAATATAGGTAGCCCATTTTTAAAGCCAAATGTTTTTTTTTATTATCTATTATCTAAACAAGCACAGCGAGCAACAGGAATATCGCATAATTAATGTGATCACGTACACATCATGCATACAATAGTACGATGAACGATTGATGAAATCGTTGGATGATACGTGAAATGAAACGCGAGTTAAAAATATAAAAGATTAAAAATAATGTGAAACATACGATAAACGGTTGCGCGCGTTCGCGCCGCGATGCGATGCAGGGATACTCTTTTATATATGGTGTAACAAAAACAGTATAAAATATTTGAAGGGGTTAACAAGTAGGTGATAACCATCACCTTTATGTATAAAATATATGTGAATAGAGTGTTTGATTTTTCTGTGAGAAAGCGAGACAGTACCGTTTCATCGCGGTCTTAGTGTGTAGTGTTGTTTTTAAAATTTCATACATATATTGTTTTTTTTTGTTCGGGAATGTGACCTTTATAGCCAGCCTACCCTGGATGGACCCCTTAAAATATACACTATTATTGTCAAACCTTGTTATACAGGTGTAAAATAGTGTACAATAATTATTTTAACAGGGTTATCAGTAAGTAATATTAACGTTGATGTATAGCATTATTGTGTAGGTATATGATGTTTGATTGTTTTTATAGACGGCGCAAGAGTAGCGTTTGACCGTGCTCTCCTTTTGTTATTGCCTCTGGTCCAGAACTCGAGTCCCCCCCCCCCCAAGTGGCTTCCTGGATACGGCCTTAATTAAAATAGTCTCAATACATAAGTACATTGCCGCACTATTTTCTCACGGGACCACAGCAGGTGTATAAAGTATTCGTTAAATATTTCAACTGGCAATACCGTTCAATAATATACGTCGTATGTCAGTATGATAAATACATTCGCAACTACCAATCACCGTTTATTTCTGAACCGCTCATTATTTTCCAATAAAATACGAGGGAATAAATAAAGTTGGCGGAATATATCAAGCGCACCGCGTCAACCTTCAAGAATGGCTTAATATGGACAAGTGTAGACCCTTAGCTTATACATTAGAAAACACATGCTATGTGACCCAGCCCTATGCCCAGCCCAGCCCTATAACAAGACAAAAAACACGACATTATGATTACTTATCGATTTAATAGAAAACGCGCTAAACAGTATATTGAGTGTCGATTCGGGATCCGGATGTATAAGAGATATCAAAACTTACAATCCTAGCAGAGAAATGGAGAGAGCTCAACGAATGTAGTAATGTAGGTATGTATGGATCAATATCACGATACTTCTATCTATCTATCAGCCGATAGACGTCCACAGCTGGACATAGGCCTCCCCCAACGACTTCCACACATCACGCTACTCTCGCATCCACCGGCTTCCTGCGATTCTAGAACCTCACGATACTTCATTCGAGTAAATTAAAAATCGCAAAGCTGTAACTTTGGAAGCATAAATAAATATGTAAGATGTTGTATAATATCGGCGCGTGAGGCCCGCGGGTCACGCCGGGGCCTGACGTGCGTCACTAAACGCTGATAATGCTATTTCTGTATCAATTAGTTGACATAATACGGCTGATCGGGGCGTGCTACATTCCTTCAACTGATCTGTGCAACTTTTCGATTTAAATGAAATAGTGCAATGTAAGTACCTTTTGAATGATAATAAACTTGTGTGAGGTTTACATTATACAGGTATTACATTATAGGCAAGTATTTGATCTCGATCTCACCTGATAGTAAGTGATGATGAGATCTACGATGGAGCATACTTGCCTAGGTAGGAAGGCGGCAGAAGGTCGAGACGCTACATTCACTAGGCACATGCAGCGCAGCTGATCTGACCCGCCATCCATGAATGGCAACACCGAACATCATGCCGGAACACGGCTAGGCCGCTTGGCGACATGGCTTTGTTCAGTAGGTGGTGACTAACGACGGCCGAAGCCTACCAGCAGTAGAGTTGTCACCTAGTTGGCACCACCCAGGGTCACGTGTAGGGTATCTCGAGGGTATTTAATTCTCCTACGGACGAAGGTGACTCGACCCCCGTTAAAATAATAGGTTAATATTCCGGTATATTCGAGTCTTCGCTGATGATATTGTATGCCAGATCACCGACATGGTGTCAGAAATATCTTAGTAACCATAGCCCAAACAAAAATCTCTTTAGGTGCTTACCTATTCCGTCACGATCAATTTAAGGTCGTAAATCATCGAGAGTAGATCATTACATTTCACATGAAAAACAAATGTGTTCCAACATATTTAGTCGATGATTTTGCCAACAACAGAATTTCAAAAGATATTTGGTTGGAAATATAGTAAACAACATACAAATACGAGCAACATTTTGAAAATTACAGAGTATAGTTGTATAAACAGGACAATAATAGCATGAAGATGTTAAGATCGAAAGTAGTTAACAGTTTCTTACGAAAACAATGTAGGCCATTTTAATTTTATTGCTCGCAGTAGCACGCACTGCACTCGCAGTAGGTACGGCGCGGGCGGAGGCGTCACGATTTAATAAGTCAGAAAAACTTGGCGGTATGTTTACATCAATCAGATTCAAACCGAATCAAAGTCAAAGTGCGCTTTTTTTTAATATATTTTATAATTTTAAGCAGTAGGTACATTGTTATAGGTATGTGAGTACAGATTGTATCCAATTGTCACAAGAAGTTGTTTGTTACAGCAAAAATCAAGAAAAACAACGATTGAGCCGAATTAGATGTAATAACAAGCTTGAGTGGTGTTCTGATGAATTAAAATTGGGGAGGATTTTGAATATTATCTATAGACATGTACCTTATTTTCAAAGCAACAATATTTTAGAAAATCGTTAAATACAATGAAAATGTCAATTGTCACGCGAATGATTGCATAAAACTCACGAAACATTTAGACAACATCAGATAAGCGATATCATAGCTTATTAAAAGATATTACCACATCATAATAGCTATAATTAGAGCCACTCACATCCACAGAACAAACAATTAACGAAACAGACAAAAAAGACACGTGTAAAAAATAGGCCATCACAACACATGCATGCAATAATTTACGCCTATTGAGGCAGATACGCGGCGCAGGAGTGAATCACGACTATAAATAGCCGATATATAATTAGTACACCATACAAAGGCTATCGTAGAGGATCCTACTCGGATTGATTGAGTCATGAGCTAACGCTCTTTGTTTGGGTTAGCGGTCGTGCTTGGATGCTGGAAATATTGTTTTGTTCTTGTTTTAGATGAAATGGTATGTTTTAGCAGGATATGAAAGGCACCTGTCATTGTGCGTACTGCATTTGTTATTTAATTATAGATTTTGCTATCTACAATAAACTTCTCAATTAAAGAGTTACTACACATTTCGGTATTTTGGATGGTAAAGCAGCTTGGGAGTGAACGCTCATCGGTCATAGCCTAGCGTGTGTGCAACTTGAAAGTCAACACAATGAATATAAAAGCTAATTAAACTTTTGTAAAATACACTTAAAAAAATACTATTTGTAAGTGCCAAGTGGGTTTATACAAAAGAAATGATTTGGCTTAGACAAAGAAAAGCACGTCTTATTGACAGTGCATATTCTAACGTTTGAAAAATCGTAGTATTTCCATTCATACTAGCCATGCCCTATCGTAGCAAAAAAATGGTTTCTTGGTACAAACCTCAATTTGAACCCTGAGGGTCAAATTTCCAAAAACCCCTCCTTAATCACTTACGTCACATAAGGAACTGTTGGGGAAAACGTCATTCTTTTACGTCCACCGGTTTGGGATGTGCATTGAATTTCAGTCAGTGTTAGAATTTGTTAAATAGATGAGTGATCTCCAATTATTTTTTTTAATTTCCAAGATCTCTTGCAATACAAGCAGACGCGTAGGTACTTTCATAATGTCGAAAAAGTATAAATAAACAATAGTATCTTCTGCATTATTTATAAGAATCCCAAACGATCACTTATATCACTGCTGCCTGGGAAACAATAACGTCTCCCTCAAAATAGCTCCCTAACGGCCTTTGACACCTGTCACAGTTCAATTCTCCCCGTTCACATGTTCAGTGAACAAGTTGGAGTTTTTGTCAACCTGCTCAGACCTGTGCACACAAAATAGACAAGTAAATCTCTCCCGCTTCGCATGGTTGCTCTATAAACAGACGGCGCATTCCGTCCTACGTTATTTTTAGACGAGGGGACCTAATTCTGGAATCACTGACTCTTGGTGTGTTTTTTTATTATAAACTTTTTATAGATGAGCGGTTATGATGTTTGCGTACATTTGGGTTAAGGAGATGGTTATCTGGGTTGCATTTTAACTTGAATATGTATGTTTGAGTTGGTTTATTTTTGAACAGGCGGATTCAGAACTTTTTGGATCAAGAGTTCTCAGAACTACTTACTAACATTGTTTTTTATGTTCGCGTACATACAGAACTGTGTTTCTTAAAAGCATGTTATAGGTATAGTGTCTGTGACACTGTGATTATTTAATTAATGGAATTTATTCTATAAACATCACCTTCATAGTGAAGGTGATTTTTATAGTATTTATAGCGCCAGAATAAATGAAATGATTCCATGACATCCTTGTTGAAGTACGTATTTTGAGTCAGACATTGATCGCCTCGCTGCGCCTCCATCAGACCAACTTGATACATTATTACCTACAGACTAAACTACAAAGTCAACGTGTCATGCATTAAATATCCGTCTTCGAATATCTGAATTTATTTTCAACTCGTTTATGTTATCATCATGCAAATAAAGATATTTTTAGCATTCGCGTCACTTTTATAACTCACACTAGCTTTGGCCTGCGGCTCCACTACCGTGACAACCCGTTTTATCCAAACCCTTAGACAATGCACATAGCGTAAGCGCGAGGAATGATGGTACAGTATCTCGTTTATTTGCTTCAAAATTTAAATCAGTGATTTTATTTGCATTCTGCTCAAACAAACAGATAAAATAACGAGAGTCTGACTTACATGTGAACCCAAATATAGCTATTGCAAATAGATTCCAAGAATATATGCATTTACTAATACACTTTAGTTAGATTTATTACAGATTGAAGCCACCGCCTCAGTATCCGCGACACATTCAAATGCCTTACTAAAAACGGAATGTTCAAACCTGTTCGCCGCACCAAAAATACCCAACAGAGGACTGAACCACTACGAGGGGGCGAAGGGGGAGGGTCCGTGGTTATTTTTGACCAACAAAGAGTGGAACAAGTTGGCTTTTAAAAATAGAACGCTCGATACTTTCCCACTAGCTTTACCGGGAGTTACACAAGGAGCTATTTTGGGACCAGCATTGTAAATTGTGAATGCTGAAAACAAATTCCAAGTTAATGTAACTTGTTCTTGTTTTATCGGTGGACGGGAGCGTTTTATGACGAAAATACAATTTCGCAGAGTTGTGAAAGTTGTTATTTTCGTTACGTCGTATAATGCCAAGACTACAAAAGTTAACCGCTGGAAATTAAGTCTCACCTTGAATTAATTAATTAACTGAGCAATATAATTGCTATAAAACAATTGTTCACGTAAACCAGTCATCATATTATTAATTAACAATGGTATGTTGCCTCAAGGATGTTGAGTATTTTTAAAACTGTAGAGTACACGTGTAGATTCATGATATTTCCGAGCACTTCTTAGGTATTATTTGGCTGGCTATTGGAGCATAATATAGAGCGAAACCTACTCTTACTACCTAACAGACGACCCGACCTGATTTGGTACTACCAACCTACCGGCAGACAGGGACAGAGCCGCTGTCTCTTTTACACAAGGTTTTTTTGACAAAGTTGATTACTTAATATGTAGTAGGTTGGTATATGATTTGGTTGTCAGTATGATAACGCCTGCATCCTGGGACTGCTGATTGCCATTTATCACGACCTTAACTCGGCTCTTTTGCTTCATCAGCCTTTGTAATCATATGACGCCTTTCCTTCGGTTGGGGGTTATATGGTGGAGCATTGGAGAACATAACTATAAATCGCGCTTATAGTGAATTGAGGTTGTTTGGTTCAAGTGTAAACAATAAGTTGACAATAAACATTATTTTGGGGTCGAGTCACCTTCGTCCGTAGGAGAATTAAATACCCTCAAGATACCCTACACGTGACCCTGGGTGGTGCCAACTAGGTGACAACTCTACTGGTGGTAGGCTTCGGCCGTGGCTAGTCACCACCCACTGAACAAAGCCATGTCGCCAAGCGGCCTAGCCGTGTTCCGGCATGATGTTCGGTGTTGCCATTCATGGATGGCGGGTCAGATCAGTTGCACTGCATGTGCCTAGTGAATGTAGCGTCTCGATCTACTGCCGCCTTCCTACCTAGGCAAGTATGCTCCATCGTAGATCTCATCATCACTTACCATCAGGTGAGATAGAGATTAATTACTTGCGTATAATGTAATAAAAAAAAAATGTTTAAATAAAAACAACTTGATCATTCAGTGCCAGTCGCGTTTGTTTCCACAGCCGGCGGCGGAACGAGTTCTTCGATTATGTAGAGTACCGTATCTACACGTGTATGTGTCGCCCGCAGGGTTGCCATTCGAAACAAATATCATTATATTCTATTAATTAGTAAACGAGTAAATAAGGTTCAAGCAAAACCATTTTACGTAGGGTAACAGATTACATAAATAAGAATGTCAGTGACAGCATGCGTGTTCAATGGGAAGGTTAATTGTCATCATCATTAAATGTTTAAGTTCTTCCCATCTTATAATTGGCGTTAGCATAACCATCAGTAAACAATAAGCCAAAAAAAAAAATGGAAATGGTTGACATGGAAATCTTTTGTTTTGTTCACAATTGTGTTTACACTTTGAATAGAGGTAATGTAATTGAGGAGGTGTCAACCCTATACCTACATGTGTTATTTTTACTCGCAATATATGCAAATATCGGAGCCGGCGAACGTTCAATAGTTCCAATATAGGTAAGTATTGTTTTATTTATATGTACGTGGTTTATTATTGCTAGGATTATTTTTAAAATAAGCTTGGCATAGCGCGCTCAGTAGACATGGTTTTGAATTAAATTTATTTACTGTTACTGTACTGTTGATATTTCATTTATGGCTTAAAAATACCATGATTGATGATATTAAAAGTGGTAAATTGAGGTATCAAATATATGTGTTTTAGCAGAAAAGGGAAGATCTTCCAGCCAGGCGGGTGGTATGCCTGGCGGGGCGGCCGCTATGCCCCGACGTTTAAAGTGGTCGCCACAGTACGGGGAGTACTGTGGCGACCACTTTAACCCAAGACCGGAGGTCGATATCTTTGAATGGTAGCCGTCTTGTGTGCAAGGGCCAGGTAGCTAGTTCGAAGGTCTGCAATGAGTCGAGACCGAGCTGTGCGCGTGCAGAACCAGGAGCGCGGTGAGTCGGCTGTGATGTTCCTGAGTGACGACTGGCTTGCTGTGGGACTGACTGCTTGCTGTTGGATGTCGATGTTGATGTCATTCATGGTATTGGAGTGGTGATGACGGTGGTGCTTGGGTCTTCACAAAAGGATGATGTTCGTTGTCAGGGGTCACCAATTTAGCGGAAAAGGGAAGATCTTCCAGCCAGACGGGTGGTATGCCTGGCGGGCCGACCGCTATGCCCGACGGTTATTGTCGGGATCTTGTATATATGTTACTTGCTCCGAAAACTCTTATAGCGCGATTCAGGATTTTGACGTCAATTGTCTATTGTTCTGAATACGTCTGCAGCGCCATCTTTGTAGCTTGTGGTGCGGTTGAAGTGATCGCTACAGTGTAATATGTATACAGAGATCGAAACTTACATGGTAAGGAAACAGCAACAAATTGTAGAGGGCAGTGTCTGAAGGTCACAGAAGCTCGTTATAGGTATATTTTATGAACTTGAAGAAGCCTAGCTACGCATACGCTATGGAATTTCATTTCCATAGGTACCTCATTCAAGTCGTATTTGAACCTCGCTGTTAGGAAAATTACGGTACGAAGCTTTACATTATATACCCTAAAATGTTGGGTAGCCCGTGGCTATTGTGACGTGAGGCAAGGCCGTCGCACGCCGTTGCCGCGTGATTGCAACCGGCTATAAATAGCCGCGCTGAGTGATGGCCAGAGTGCGCGGGCGGGCCACACAACACGCTAATACCACGCTCTCAATGGAGATCCGCGAGCGGGATCCCAGGGCGTGTTATGATGTATCACAAAATGATGATCAATACATTCAATGTTCCGTCGGAATGCCTGCAGCAAAATTAGAGCGACAAAGTGAAGCTTATAAATAGATAATAATAATAATTGTATGTGAAGTAATTCTACCCTATGTATGGGTTTGAAAATGGTGACGAAACAACCTTGTGACGTCATAGCCCTAATTCTGATTAGGTGTTACATAAATAAATATACGTTAGAGTAAATGTATTGTTTAGTGAGATGTATTGAACATTTTTTTTACTATGCATACCGTTTTTTTTTACTGTCGTGACGGAGTGCTATAATGCCACTTCATGATTAAAATTTGATTCAGTTACCCAAATGTTTACTGGATGTAGGATGCTGTTACTCACGGTACGCTGCCTCTCCAGACCATCATTCGTTCAAGGATTTTTCCATTGGCATCTGAATAGATTTCATCTACTCAAGATTTCATGGCTCACGATGACAGCATCATCTCAATGCGATAACGAACGTTACTGGTGCAAAAATGTGGCTTTAATGACGACTAATTAACGACATTGTAAGCTGTAATTAAACGAGCTAGGTGACTGCAATAATTCTACTCGTACGAAGCTATGTGTTTAATTAACGACTAGTTTTGGTGAACAAGCATGTACTCTCAGGTTTTTATCACTACTCTCTGATTGTATTTCTCACCACTCTCAAGTTCTTATCACGTGAACACTATTTATTAGTGTTCACGTGATAAAATCCTGAGAATAGTGAGAAATACAATCACGTGTGCATGCTACAAAGGGTAGCCAAAGATGTATTTATCAGGAACCTTAGGCAAAGCGTTCCCCTCCTCTAAAGTCATATGGGCAATGCCATAAGCGTTATAAAAAACTAGTGATTATGTATAGGTTTTTCTTTTGGTATGTGTGCATAGACATAATTCTATGTGTGTGTTGCAGTTGTTTGTACGTCCATTCCTCCCTACTCCCTAAAGAGTGGGCAGAAAAACAGTACAGAAACTAGCTCTTAACAACTCCATCGTTAGATACTCTAAGGCGGGAACTAATCCCTGCCCACTTAAGAAAATTTTCGTATCAACAGTAGAGCAATGTCCTCCTAAATCAAGGTATTTTGAAAGTATAAAGTGAGCGACCGCACATAATTCGTTCAACTTTGGCCGGCGCAGACTGAAAGGCGCCCTCCAGAGACCTTTGTCACTTCCTACAGTAGTTGTGTCCAAAGGACCATGTATCCATTTTTAAAACACGATTATGTTAATGCACTTTTTATTGTTATTGCTTCTGTAACATTAATTCATTTTTTATGGAACCACCTCCGATGTCATTGCCAACTTTAATTTGTTTGTATCTATATATATAATATATTACAGGCAGGTACGAAAAAACACTTAAAGAAGTATTATTAGCTGTCAAAATTCAAAAAAAGATTATCACTTAAATACCACTTCTAAATATATTTTGATAAGTTCAAGTTCGATTTTTGAACATAATACATTGCACGGTGCATTGTAAATTGCTGAACAAAATTCTAGACCTTGTTTTTCAGTTTTTCAGTGGTTATGTCTGTATATTATAAATAGACTAATAATTTGGACGGTGCTCTCGGGAGCCATGCCATAATTTCTTTCTATTGACATCAAAGCCAGGTAGGTAATAGGGTGACAGTGCCAAACACATCAACATAACCAAATCATCTATTATTACGCGCTTGCAACAACAAATGGTCCCATGAAGCTATATTTAATACAGCGGATAATTCAAACAATGTCGTCGCGTGTTGGCTATTTTTACATTATATGCTATAGTTATTTCCCTGTCACTTTTATTTATATTTATAGAGCGATTATACCAACTATTTGTGCTATTTCTGTATTTGTTTACACGTTTAAGGTAAATTAAATTGGATCTGTCAATTCAGAAGTAGCTTTATCCTTCCTTATGAGCTAATTCCAAGCTTGGTGTCAATTATTATTGAAATATTTGATTGTCAACTCTATTGAGTTCAGTGTGGGTTTATTTTCGACCATAATGATTTATTAATTTTTTTCTTAAACTTGTAGGAAATAAAGCTGCTAATAAATCAGGCGTCTTGTTTCATTCTGTGGTTTTAATGGTACTCGAAAGTCAATTCTAGGACCAATCTTATATGTATAAGTATTATGAAACACCATATACAGACACGAGCAAACTAAAAATATCCACTTGTATATCCGTATTGGAATTAAGGGTACGATTTCCGCGTTCAGAAATAAACTCAAGATAAGTGTCCGATAGCGTTCTGAAACATTCGAAGCTATTTATGCCGGCGGGTAGCGCGACTAGCGCCGTGAACATTGTCAATAACGAGAATTTACAGTCCATAGCGACAGACATTAACTTAAGGACGTGGCCTGTTAATAATTGAAAATAAATGGACAAATGACGTCGAGTCATCCTTGAGGTTGTAAAAGACACCATTCGATGTTTGAAATTTCTAACGAATCAATATTTTTTTACAAAAGCAATGGATAAGGACAGAGCTATTTGATTGAATAAACAAGATGCACTGACAGCTGACTGTATTTTCGCATAGCTATGTCGCTTTCTTTTTGTTTTCCCTTAGTCTGAGGTGATTCAATTTGCATCAGTAGCCTCATCTTCTTCTTCTTCATTTTTTAGGTTGGCAATCAGCTTTTTTTTTTTTTATTACATTATAGGCAAGTATTTGATCTCGATCTCACCTGATGGTAAGTGACGATGAGATCTACGATGGAGCATACTTGTCTAGGTAGGAAGGCGGCAGTAGATCGAGACGCTACGTTCACTAGGCACATGCAGCGCAGCTGATCTGACCCACCATCCAAGAATGGCAACACCGAACATCATGCCGGAACACGGCTAGGCCGCTTGGCGACATGGGTTTGTTCAGTGGATGGTGACTAGCCACGGCCGAAGCCTACCACCAGTAAAAGCTACAAAATAGTGCCTTTTCTGCCAGTGTCTAGTAATTCTTGATAATTGTTATTGAATTATTCGTACCTCTTATGATAATGATAACGTTGATGAAATGAATCCTTTACAATTTCAAGTCAAGTTATACTATTTTATTTCTATTTCCTTCACTCGAGCACGCTTATGCACACACAATGATTAATAGCCCGCTAATATTACACATTATTTATAAAAAGCACATTTTTTGTAGAATAAAACAAAATTAACAACTTGACAGTTCAACATCGCCCACTAGATTCGATAATACCCATCTGCTAGTCGAATATATGTATAATCCAATGTTATAATGTAGCTATTAATGTGCCAATAAAGGAGATTGCGACCATGGCACTTGCATTTATCCACGGGTCGAGTACCTAAGTAATATATATGTGAGTATGTACAGTTATTGAAGCATGAGTACATACAAGGATACGCTTAAAATAGCCTGTTAACGAGTAAACACCGCTAACTAGTATGTCCCACTCGCCCGCAATGCGTAAACGCGTTTATTTATATCGAACAAATAAGTGAAACGGGTAAACTTTACTGTATGATTAACATTTGCGCAATGCAACATTGTATCGGCAAGTACACGCAGGGCTCCAAGTGTACTCGCACAATTGCCTTATAATTGAATGCCAATCGCTTCGTTATTACCGAACCAAGTGGTACCAATAATTTATAGACTTCGTTTTTGTCGACCCTGTGGGAGAGATGGTTTACAATATTATTTTGCGGTAAAGGCAATGTTGGCAACACCTTTGTGAATGCTTATAACTAGACAAAGACAGGATCCTGTGGAAGGACATTGGCCCAGCAGTGGGGAACACAATAGGGGTTGTCACTTGGGGTTTTATAAAAGTTAAAGACACATACCATTGTCCAAGTGGACGATACCCATATTTCTAGGTGTATAAGACCTATTATACTCTACCAGCCCATCACAGATGACTGCGTACTCGAGGCTTACCTGAAAAAAAACATAACCCAAATTAGTAAAGGCCTGATAATCTCACGATTAAAGAAGTACCATTTTACCACCTGTTCGGAATGCCGTTCCTATGGAGAAGAACGGGCAAGAAACTCCATGGTGGCTCTTTTAAAAAGATCCGTTACATTTTTGAGCATTACATTGTTATAGGTATGTGAGAACAATGTAAGAACGGCTAGGCAGACTTTAGCAGCTGGTAAAAAAGGTGTTAAAGGTGGCTACACTATTAGGTACTAATGCCATATAATTATAAGTCAATTGTGTTAGCACTTAGCTATCTTGAGGCCCATATGCACCGAACTTCTGCTACGGGCGTTACGGCAACCTTCACCCAGTCTTAATGCTTAGTTCCTTGCATTTTCGCAAGACCGAAACCATTCAATTAGAGCAAGAACATGACTGATTTTGCGAGACTTGTGTCTCACAGTTACGTAAAAATTTGCATTTTAATGTTCAAAAAAACAGAACTCTTTATGAGTTTATTGTGTATAGACAGGTCGTGTTGCGAAAATGGAGGTCAAAACCGGATCATTGGGCAACACTAGTTGGGGCTCTCCGCGCTCTTTCCGCCGCTCGGCCGTTCTATTTTAGTGTCTATACAAATAGGATTTCCGCGAGCGAGTTTTTACACTAGTTCTATTTGGATCGATGCCGTGTCACCTAGCTCCCACACCCACGTACCGCTGTGTTGTGTTTAGGGTTGTCCTGCTTTACGAGGGCAATGTCACTGGGCCTGGGGCCCATAAATTATGAAAGTTAGCAGACTCAAGTCTGCTAACACAATCGATTCATAATCGAACAGCAACCGCATAGTAACTGTTACTTTTATTCCATACAATATCTGTCAAAAGTGACAGTTACTATGCGGTTGCTGATCGATTATGAATCGATTGTGTCAGCAGACTTGGGGCCCTGGTATGATGCAAGTTAACTTATCCATGACCCGATTTACCATTGGGTAAGAACCATCGGGCAGGACTCTGCTAATGCCATATCAGGAGATGATCTAGCTCCTTGCTAGATAGATTATCTTAGAGATTGATCTAACTAAGGTTAGAATGACATCTTTTTTATTATTAAAATAACACTTCTTACGTACTTATTCCCCCTTTCTAAATATTGTCTGGCTATTATTGAAAAAATAAGCCTTATTATGAAAATTTTGTACATTTTTATTTTTGTTTTATGTTAATGATTTCGGAAGAAAGTATGCTTTAACGCAGTCGTGCCGGCTATTGTTTTAAAAATGCTAAGGACTCTACAATGTATAAGATTGCGTGTAAACCCTAGCATCCCGCTATAATAAGCTCAAGATATACAGCATTTTAGCGAGATTGGATGCGCCCGCGCAACCGGAGCGAGCGAGTGTAGGCAGCGACGAGGATCGTGCCCCTGAACTTCGAGAGTACACCGTCACGTTATTATATAACGTCAGTCACACAGTTATGCGTCAGGTCAAGTTCGGTAAGCTTTAATTTCTATCAATAGTACCGGACTGGACAGGAGGTCGTGGCCTGGTAGGTAAAACACCAGATATGGGGGCGCAAGCCTCGGTGCTTGAATGTGCGAAGGAATACATACTGGCCTCCTCCATGTTCGGATGGGAACATAAGCTAGTAGGGCCGGGTCTCAATCTATATTTAGAGCATTTATCACAATTTTAGGTATCTGAGGGCAGGTAACTGGCTATAAATTCATTGCGTGTAAAAGATAGAAATTAGAAAAATACCTTAGAACAAGCGGTCTTCTTCTATTGGTCAGGTCAGGTCAGGTAGGGGTCAGGTTATAGATGGGTTCTAGTAGTGCCCACCACTAGACATATTATAACTTATTTATTATTGTACAAATGTGTTAGTTTCACGGCCTCTTGCTACTACGCGTCAGTAAACTTCTTTTGCGCGATTTTGATTGTTAAGGAGAATGGCCTTTTCTGTACTGGGATCTGCAATATTGGTTTAGCGCCATCTATCGATGCAAGAAGTGACTGTACTTAGGTAGCAGGAATCATTGCTACGATTAAGTATGTTACTGTTGATGGGCAGGCGGGGACATTAGTTGCCCTTCATCTACCCTATCCAATTATCAGTCCGATAGTGTACCGAGAAACGAGGCTTGTGGGAGTGAGGCGAGCGGCGCCGCCGCAGCGAATTCCGACCTGATAACGCATCCGGGGAGGTCATCGCCCTTCCGCCCCCCGAGATAACAGTCAGCTGGACTGTGCTGTCGCACTGCCAGAGTTGTCAGAACTTTTAAAGTCACCAAGATTTTGAGCACTGTTTAACTAGGTACTACCATTTATAGGACTTGCCTTTACCGACTAGAGATTTTCATTCAAGGCACTTATTAAAAATTGTTTCTTAATTTTATGTATACGACCAATACACATCAAGATTCGAAAGTCAAAAATTTAAAAGAGAAAGTAAAAAAACCAGAAAAAATATTCGAAAACATGATTATAAACTATCATCATTCGTTCCGAAATCCTTACTGCGATTGTTTACTCTAAAAGAAAAGCAGGAAAGTTACAATTTGTGTAGATCGTGCATGGAACGTTATTGCTCAACGCACAGATAATCTAAATAAAACGAGGCAGTGGAAATTTCAGATGCGGCCTATCGCGGACACATGCAACGCGTCCGCCGATGGACGCCGCTGGTTATTTTCCTTAATGCACACCTAGAGCGAAGGGAAATTCCTTTGACACAGTTCCACGCGCACTCCACACACAACCACGTCCCCGGCGTTGGGCAACGTTCTCACGCATGACGTCACTCCATTGAGAAAAGCGTTGCGCAAGTTTGTTTAGAGATGTACGTGTTGTTTCAATCATTAAACAAACAAACCTTGCGGTTCCATTGGAAATGTTTTGTTAGAGACGCAACTAATCAACAGTAGCCGTCTGTATCGACAATCTAATATTTATGACAATCCACATAAGCTTCGAAATACACATTTATACAAACAAACTTATTATGTAAACATCCATTAGTACTGGCATCGTTTAAAAGTGTGTTAACTGCGCACGTGTTTAGATAAAATGCACCTTGTACTTCAATGATCAATCATTATTATTAAATGCTTAACCGAATTACACTTATTCTGAAGCCCAAACATTGCCGTAAGCAAATCTGCGAACATTTTAGCGATACACGTTTTGATTACGTTATAAAAACAAAACATACCAGCAGGAAAGGATAATAGACGAGGACTCTGTTTAAGTGTACCTTAATATGTTAAGGAGCTAATTAAGGTGAATCTCATCCTAAAAGCAGGTATGGTCGGGCAGGAAATCGCTTCCTTATTGTCGTCCCAATGGGCGGGTCCAGTTGGCGGCGATACTGACAGATCGCTCATCCATTACATCTAACGGCTGATTGGCAGTCGATGCCCGAATATTATCCGATGCAATATATATTCCCACGTTATGTAAGGAGTCACGAGACTCGCCGTATCAGCACCTGACCTGCTTTATGGAAGCCGAACAAGGAGAATTCGGGATCGATTAGGTCTACTGTCTCGTGACAATATTTAACCAGCGCTTTTCAATTAGGCGGGACGCTTTATTTTGGGCCGACAAGCAGCCGAGCTTTAACTTAATAAATATGTAGAGCAGAACACCGAAATCTTCGAAGACCAAACATACGCTGTTTTCAAGACGCATAAGACTTAAGGATAATTTCAAGACTCAGAATCATTCGAATGGATACCTATATAACGATAATTAAAGGCGGAAAATAAGTTTGGAAACGACACAATACTTCGTGACGGGGCGTCCATAACACATTCCATCTCCCCGATGGATCACAATGTTCTTCGACCAGCACAAATAGGTCAGAAACTAGATCACGCTGTAGGCAGCAGTAACCGGCCTGCAGTTAATTTCGGTTGGAACCTTGGCCCCGCCCGCCCGCCACCGACCTGGTGCGTTGCACAACGCACGACTATTCCGATGCATCACCTTGCTGCCCCGTTACAACATCTGGGGGTATCGCATCGCCGGTTATAGATATCACTATAAATGGAGATGCTGTACTATTTTAGGATTCGAAGGTCCTATTTGGGAATAACACAATCTCTGTATAATTGATACAAAACTTATTCCATATGTCAATGCATGTAACTTAACTTGTGTAGTGTTTCTAATAGATATTGATCTCAATTACACATATACACATGATGATTTGTTCACAACAATTTTCCATTATTATTAGCGAGGTGATAAGGGGTATCTAAGCCGATGCGCGTGCGCAGGCGCATGCGTGCGGCGACCCACCGTCTGCCGCAGCACGCATCGCGGCCAAGGCGAGTCGCAGAGCATTCCTTACATACTCTGGGGGCCCACGGGATTCAGTCATGGGAAACTAGATATATAAATGTCTGGCTAAGATGTGGCCGGCTCTGGGGCTCTGGCGGAGATGTTGATGGAGTCACTAGAACGCGTTTGATTATTCGAGATCGGGTATTGTGTTCAAGCCATTTTATTATCTAAGGATAAGTAATCTGCTGCTTACAATTCTTTTGAACTTGTAATTTCGTTACACCAAAATATTTAAAGCGTAAATTCTCATATTTGCTAGATCCCAATAACAATCTTTCGCAGGTCGAGTGAACGAGCACTCGTCAGACACGTGCTTGGGATGCATGTTGGCAGAACTTTCGGAGTCGTTGAACGCCTACGTTTACAAAACTAACTGCTATGTGTTGGCGCTTTGCACAATCTGTCTGTTACGTCACGGGTGTTTTTGTGATTACCTCGTCATTAATCGGTTCACAGAACCTGTTTATTGGTCGGAGTGTAACCACAAAGACGTGAACTGCCGAAAGGCAGCAGATTATAGTAATTAAAGAGATTATAGTAAGTATAATTAGTATTCCAGTTCAAAAAATCTGAGATCATAAACATCGGACCACCCGTTTTTAAGTTATAAATGGTGTTACTATTTAAACTGATGAATCAGTAAATTCTATGGATCACATTGATGTATAAAATAATTGTGTAAATGATGTTTGATTTTTTTAAGCAAGGCGAATCAGTAGCGTTTCGCCGTGCTCGCAGTACAGGTTACAGGTCTCGCCGTGCTCGCAGTACAATAGCGTCTCGCCGTGCTCGCAGTACCGGATGTCATTTTTGATTGTCTTATAATTTGATTTATTTCTTTGGGTATGTTATCTTTATAACCTACTGTTGGCCGTATTATAATATTTACAATATTACTGTTACACCTTATATATATATTAAGATTAGTGGAATCTTTAGTCCAGCGGTAACGGATAATTACGCAAGTGAACAGAGTATAAATTACACGCGTTGTATTGTAAATTATTTTATATTTTCACCTAGCCAGAGCTACGAGGCAACTATAAATAGATGCTAGGTGCTAGCTACCTTGTCTCTGTACACGCGAATGCCTGTTGGTATGTTTCATACGTTGCTGCAATCACCTAGTTGAAAGTGTTATAAAGAGTAATAGAGTTTGGCTGAGATTTGCTTGGAATAATACAGTCGTTTGTTTTAATTAAAATTATAATTTGAAAACATCTGTTTTCTTTTACAATAATAGCAAGTGCAGAAAGTTCTAAATATCAAATGTCCCTATCAAAGATAATATTATACATATACAATAATATACAGCACAGGTATAATGGTGTCAAGATGGAATCGTATCTCCCTAGTAGAATAAGGAATATTCTCTACGTGAAATTTGCTTCCACAAATCACCTTGTTGGGCCCACAGTTCCTACCGTCCGTGCAGGTAAAGATTACACACGTATTGCAGCCCAACTAGAACTGCACACCCAATTACCGCCAGACTAACAAATGGCTATTATAATGCGCCAGCGGCGGCTGACAGCCACAGCTCATCGGCAGCCACAGCATATAAATCACGGGCCAATCTGCCGCGCTATGCCAAGCGCACGGCGAATGCGCGGCGCGGAGCCGGCCGTAAACAATACGTGACATAATTCTTAGGTCGGCTGATGATTCAGTAGATGTTTCAGCCAATTAAGATGTAAGATTAGTAAATAAACATTTAACATGAGGACGGCAGTGCACCTGAGTACGGAACTAAGAAATATCATCATCTTAAACGTGGCTCTACCGTCAGTGTCTCGTACGTCTAGGCTCGGGATGTCGCAAATTGAGCCATCGCTTGCTGACTTTAAGATATCTTATAAAAACATAAAAAAAAGCACCAAAAAACATCTCAAAAGTAATAATTCTTCAAATAACAACCGTATTAAAGTCGGTCCATGGGGTTACAATGCTACGAACATGTAAAACTTCTATCTTATAACATCCCTAATTTTGCGTCAGGATTCTAAAATGCAGTGAACACCACAAAGCCCTCAACCTTATGACGTCACTAAGAAAATGAGTCACGGGCCCATTTCCCACAGTAGCAACGTAATTACGGGCTAAATGCCTTCGACCCAGCAACCGAGATCCGCGGCTAATTCGCTCGGCATCCACCGGACTATTACTCCGCCGACCTCGCGCCGCCGCGCCAACCAAACCAGAAACTGATGACACGACACGCCTCCCGCACATTTATAAATAAATAAGTTATAAATTACATGTTATCTACGCGTCGTGTGTCGTGTGCTCGCTGCTTTGCAAATGGCTTTCCCTCGATTTGGTTTACCATCGACAGTTCTCCTCCATATTTCATGAACCGTTTGAGAACGTGAAGAGAATAATATTTTTATTTTATTTTTAATGATATAATTAAAGATTCAGTGTCAGAATGCGATAATAGAGCGAGGTTCGTAACTCAGAGAAAAGTGTTAGAAGGTAATCTCAATTCGTTATGGGCTGTATGATGGCCTCGGCTCTAAAATGGTTCGGTTTCGACGAGTAAAACATTAGCATGATTAGTTGATCACATTGCACATTGCATATCAGTATGATGAATGTAAATTATTTTGAGAATTTATTGGCATGATGAAGCTCAGTCTCCCTTCTAGCCCAAAGGAGATTTGTATACAGGTGTAGCGACCTTTTCAACCGCGCCACAAGCTGCACAGATGGCGCTGCAGACACATTCAGAACAATTGACAATTATCCATACAATCCTGAAACGCGCTATGAGAGTTTGTGTACCCCTATTGATATAAAATCTAGTACTAGTGATTGTATTAACGATCCATTTTCATATCCTTTAAAACTACACCGCGGCGATTTGCTATCCCCCACAGCTTCTAGGGATCCGGATCACTGCAAGTTTGTCAAGTCAAACTTGCAGTGATCAGAAGCCCAAATAATATTAAACCGTGACAGTTCACACACGACCGATCCAATAATAATTGTACATGACACTTGAATCCTGAGGCGTTCATAACTAGAGCTAACTCTGGCGAACATCCAATCAGGTGCTGAGCGTATATGCTCGGGAATCGTTCGCCCGATGCTAATAATACCTGGGACGGCGCGGCGCCGCTTATAGACTAACCAGAATAGCCGGCTGAACATACTCGCAGCGTCGTACACAAGGAACCGAATTAGCCACCCGATGGGAAGTCCATTTACGGAACTCTTATTATAGAAACGGCAATGGGAATTAATTTGATTGTGGAAATATCTTGGATATAAAATTCCAGAAGAGAAATGCTCTATTACCCTTATTCACAAATAAGGGTAATAGAGCTTCTGTAAATGTAATGATACCCAATCAGTAAACCGTGCACCATTGTATACTAAATGAAAATAAACTCCGATTTGGCGAGTATACAAAAACACGAGCTTCAGTTATTTTTTTGTTTAGGAAAACCACTGACTGTGAATTCCAACGCAATCGCGTAACCAGATAATGCAAATATAGGAACTGCACACCGAGTAGGTATTTGCGGCTCATTTGATGTGAGGCATCTCCCGAAAACCATCAAATCATAGAGTTTAGAGCTCACCCGAAAACATCAACTAGAGACCGAGTGTGAAATACGGTTTCTGGCACATGTTCGACTGTAAAGTTTTCAGTGGGAGCGCCATTCAGGCGAGTATGTACGGGCGCTCTAACGAGCCAAAAACATTGGCGGCCAAGCGCTGGCAGCGGCGCGCGCGCGTCATTTCCGGTGCTGCATTATTTACACTCCGAACCCTTTTAGATTTCATTCCGGCTAATGTTCATTGTGAAAAAAAAAAATGTCGTTTAATGTTAAATTTTCAAAATGTGTTCATAGACTCACAAAGAAATTTCCTTTTACTGATAAAGATAAATCTTTCAATTGCGAGGACGGGCATTGTGACCACTAGGCTATTGCGGCTAGATTCAAGATAAGTTCTGTTCCCCAACGAAACGTATACAATATTGAACTGTATTAATACTAGTTTTAGTAAAATAGGTAATATATTCTACATTGCACAGTATACTGTGAGAACAAGTCTTATTATTCCAACATGTGGTGGAGAGTCAAAGTCGATGATTGTCGAGATAATTTTAGCGGTTGCCGCATATGCCTAAGAGAGTACGCCTCAGTCCGCGGACGCTAATTGATTCCGTCTAGCCAATGTACGTTGTAAACATTCAACTAACTATATACCCACATGTGATGGTACAATTTCGAAACAGAAAAAATTCAAATACTGCAGCTTTTTAAAAGTCCCACCAAATTGCATTTATACCATACTGAATGACATTATTGGTGCACTAAACAGAATTCAGCCTCCAACGGATAGAATATTCGAATCAAGAAAATTAATATTTTCTGACCATCTCGCGAAAGATCCTTAATCATAACAATTTTTAACTAACGATCTGAAGAAGGATGACAAAAGAAGAAGAAGATAGGTTATCTCCAAAAACGAATAGATTACCAAAACCAAAGCGAAATACTGAAGGATCTACCCTCCAACAAACTGGGAGGCCAAATTGAAATAAAATTCGCGCACCTAAGGGATGGCAATGGCGCCTGTTGCGTGTGTTTACGAACGCAGAGGGGACCTAGACCTTCCGGCGCGCGTGGGCGCCGGCGTCGCGTGCGGTAGGTCGCGGCTCCGGCAATACTGCTGACTCCATGGAATGACGGCTGTTGATAACAACTGTGTTCACAAACACATCAAATACTTTAGCTTTACCCGCGGTACAGGGTTCCACACTCCAGTACATTCATTAGTGCCTCATGCTCATTTGTGGTAGTCTCTCCAAATGGTCGCCGGACTCCAATTTAAGTAGCAACCTTGATTGAATCAATGAAATAAAAAAATAATTCTTAAGTTTACGGCATTATATGTTTGTTATTGTACTGAGAACTTTCATTTCTAAACGGTTCTTTGGAGTACAATATGTAAGTTTCTCGACTAACATCTAGAGGAGTTCGGTGTTGCTGGCTTCTTTAATTATTATCGATCTAATTTGTTTCGTTTATAATTGGAAAAGTTGACAAGCCGAGGGTCAGTGGTAGGTTTCTCTTCACCCATTTGTACAATATCAGGTTAATCATAACGCTTAACCAAGATACTGTAAATATTAATCGGTGCAAACTATTCCATAGTTAATAATAAACTAGATGGAAAATCGTTTCGCGTATAATGATCATAGTTATAAAGGATGAAATGGTAGTTAGCAATTGAAACCACGAATGCACATAATATACAAATGGAATATTCCAACAAGTTGCATTTTGAGCAACTACGCAGTTCTTAGCATAGTGTGCATGTGTGTGTACGTGTGTATATGTGTTTGTGTATATATTATCGAGCTACTTCGTTAGCGGCGTCTACTACAATATGTTCAATTCATAAACAATTCAATTTAGTGTTTGGCGAACTAATTTACCAATGTGTGAATACTTAAACGAGTAATTTTAGTTTTAAATACGTAGTGATAGTAGAATTCACCTGTCTTATACTTTCTCACAGGAGATTGTTGGGATTGGAATTTTACAAAATGTATAAGGTTATACATTTTATTTTTTATTATACTTCCAGTATAGCAGTATATTCAATCATCAACCCGTCTATTGACAAAGTCTCGTGCGCACTAGCTTCATTAAATTTGCTAACATATGTTTCCATGGCAGCTGATTACACATGCGAAGAACTTCCATGGCCACAAAAACAATTCACCCATCACCGCTTAAAAAACGCGAATACACCTTTCGTGTTACCTACGACAGCCCGTTATATAAAAGTCGCCGCAAAATTTAAATCAAGAAATTTCAACCTAGCTAAAAAAAAATTGCGCGTGAAAATTTTTACAATTCCTGCTATAAAACTGGAGCACACACCTACGACATTCTGACGAATGCTCATTTATAATCTGACCTTACATCGGCACATTCGAGTCAGCCGACGAAGGTCTTTACTAGTAACCTCTAGTAAACTCTGGTACGAACAGACCACACCGAGTTCCCGTGCCTTAATTACGAGGCCAAACGCCAACGTGATGCAACAACAGGGCGCGTTGGACTAAACGTTGGTCGAGACCGGCAGGTGGCGGCGCGATCTAGTCAACTTCGGTGTTTGAACTGCTGACACTGGGATATTGTCGCTTCCTGCCACGGGATCCACGAGGCCAATTGTGTGGGCCTTTGATGCTATAAATGTAACTACTGTAGTAGTTGATTCACTGACAGGTGCGCCGGCGCCGGAGCTAGAACATGGCCCTTTTACGTTTTCATGACAAAAGATATCAAGTGTCAAAAGGTGCTACGTTACTGCGTTTAAATAAGGTGGTTTAACGTTTAAACAAATGTAGTGTAAAATTATTTGAAGGGGTTAACAAGTAGGTGATAACGATGAAATATATGTGTTTGATTTTTCTGTGTGAAAGCGAGACAGTACTATTTCAACGCAGACTAATTATGTAGTGTTATTTTTAAAATTTTAAGGTTTTTTTTTTCCGGGAATGTGGCCCCATAGCTTAAACCTTATATAAACGCAATAGCTAACTAGAATACCTACCACTGGATATTTGGAGAAGGCATTGTTACTCAAGTACAAGTACATACTAATTAGTTTGGATTTAGATAATGGCTAATCTTTCAGCGCGTTAATTGTAATTGTTAATAGGCATGCAGCAAAATAAACTTATTCAAACTATAAATAGAAAGGCCTTTGAGCCCGATTAATACAATACACATCGCTGCACCAGTAAATTATTCTGACGCAAGTTTAATTATAACCTGACCTTTCTATAATAACTGCGATGACGGAGACTGAAATACAACCAGATGCAGATGCTGCTCCCCAAGGAATTAATAGAATTAATGGAGTTGAATCGGGAGCAGAAGAGATTTTATTACTCAATTTATGACGTCTGGCCGGCGACCTCATGTGTGCTGCAGTAGCGCCACGGTTAATATGCGACAATTAGTAAATATCCGTTGCGTTGCTTCAAAAACAATAGTCAACTAGCTATTTAGAGTTGTGATTCGACTAATGGAATACCTACGCTCGTACACAGATTGAGTTATAGCTCACAACAAACTGTGTAAAGAACCATGTTATTTCAATTTCAAAATAAGGACTGTGCTTCTTATTCTTACACGCATTGCTTTTGACTATATGACAATGTTTTTTCAGCAAGTCTGTCTCAATATGTATTAAGGAATGGCTAATGGGACAGATAACTGTTATTCTATTCACTGAACTATCTATAACAATAATTCTATTATCATTATGCTATAGCTGAGTGAGTTAGCGAATTTCGCTAACTCTATTACTGTAAGTTGAGGTGAAGATTGTAATGTAATTAATTATTAGAATTCAAAACCTAACATGAGAAATTATAATAACTAGTAATGTTGATTCACTGAATATTGAAAAAAATATTAAAGAATAACTTTAGTCATATAATCTCTGAGAGAAGGATTTATATTTATGTGTTAAGTGTAAAACTATCTCCCCACATCCAAGTCAGTAGATCATCTATACCTTCAACATTTTAAATGTTAATTCTATTAACTGCTCCACTCACAAATTACAACAAATTAGTTTTGCAAGCCACATGGTAAAATGCAACCTACCTTTTTCACTTATTACAATGTAACATGAGCCTATATTTGCAAAGAAACAAATTATTTATGATTTACAATATAAAGCAACAATTATGCAAATGGTGGTGTTCATTTTAAAACTTGAAAACTGCGGACAAGGCCACCAGGTGGCGTTTCCCATCGACCTTTTCCAATGGACTGTGAATGCCGGTTGTTATGTTGTTAGTGGTAGTAAGGGCATGCGCGAGTATCCCGCACAAATTATTTAAATAACAAAAGGGATAGTTAACTGTAGTTCGACTGTACTTCTAAAGGTCTAAAAGTATACACATTACTTTTACTACGTCAATGATCTCACAACAATTAACTCTCATTATAAGATGTTGCTTATGATTGCTGAAATACCGTCTCCCATACACATAAATATGTTAGAACACGCTGATGAATAAGGCTCGGTACGGTAACATAAACATATCTAGAAAACACGTTCTCATTCTAAATATGTCTGTTAACTAAAATAAACAAGCAGTCACATACACCATAAATGAAACTATTTGCTCGGGCGGGTACTCTAACAAGCAGTTATTCCTGAGTCGCTTGTTTACAAGCTCCCACCCGCGCGGTGCCATCAAAGGTCAAGGAGTAATGCCAACACATACACAATTCCGAATCGAATTTAATAGTCCTATATACTGTAGTACTACTCCACCACACTTTCGATCACACTAGGCAAACGCCAATGAATGACGTGAGTCTTGATATTTGCCAAATCATAAAAAAGCAATAAAATTGAATCGAAAGACTGATAAAGAAATATTGCAAACATAAAACTTATAAAGCAACTCTTCAACAATTTACAGTTGAACAACTTCCTGGCGATAATGATCGAGATGATCAATTAACTATTCTGAAGCAACACAAACGAAATTGCTCACAATCTCGAGATACAAAGCAAAATCCATCAGTTCTAAAACTTCCTATTCCGATAGTTTTATTACGGAAGCCTATATCAGCCAGTGAAAAAAACTATTGATTCAATTTTACGCTTCACCGATTCGAAATTGACAAACACACAATTCCAGTCCACTTCCTTGGAAGAGTTCGTATTAAAAAAGTAAATAAGACAACAATGTACAGTCTCGTTAGAGATTAATTCGCAGATAACAATTCTCAGTACAATAATGTCGTAATAATTAAATAAAACATTTCAATACCTAGCGAATTAAAGTCAAATTGGTTCGGTTAGCTTTAGAAGCGAGTATAAAAACTCTATCGCATCAAGAACAAATTAAAAAGAAAAATTAGACGGCTAAGATTACCACGAAATAAGTGGAATGAATAAACAATACAAGAGGCAAGAAAATGACTAAGAATGATGAATTTAAACATTGACGAATATTTGGTATATGCACATATTTACACAATAGGTATTTATTAAAGTGTGCGCGTGGGTGAACCAGCTAGTTACGGGTACCTACCTTATTTCCAAAAGCCAGCTGAACAAATTGAATAAGTATTTCCTAAGTTATGTTTCATTATTTATAACAGTATAATATAGTGGTCAAGTAATATTTACGTGTCTCTTCATTCCAGTTGTAGTTTCTCCATGCGGAAGATATCAGTACGGAAGCCGACATTTTATAAGCAATACAAAGGTATCAAGGCCCATAGTGTTTTTTACGCAATTTTCACGCTCCACAGATAAGGTGGAAGTAGGAATTACGCAAATAAACTCAACCAAGTAATTTACCCTACACGTTTTATGTAGATGTCAGGGAAAATATTTAAAAATAGAAAGTCCAAAAGGCATTTAGATATGGTAATCAAATACTGTACCAAAACACATTGAACTGTAGGTAACACTCGAGAACAGACAAATACTTGAGTCTATTTCAAATGAACTATTAATGATTAATAAGCGGGGAGGGGGGGGGGGGGGTATTACTCAATAAGCTTCGTGATTTTTCCTATTCAACCGATCGTTGAAATGAATAATGCAACATAAAAAGTAATTTTTATAGCAACACAATCATAAACCTAGTGGCATGGCGACCCATATTGCACTGCGTCATCCAAATAACAACAATTGCAAGTAACGACAGATCCAATGTAAGTACATATTTTTTTCCATTTTAAAAGTCGGTAAACGTTTATAACTCCGAATTTGAGTTATTATAATATGAAATGGCATTTTTTTAACTGTTGTATTGTCCTCAAGCACTTTAGACCGTTCAGAGAAATTTGATGATAGGCTATCAAAGGATCCTTTTAGAGGGTAATAACAAAGAAAAATGTTTACTAAGATTGGATCACATTAAATGAACAAAGATGGCAAATCATATATCCCTTTGTTGTATTCAAACGTTTTACCAAATTTCTTATTCATTTCTGGTAAATTAAATTATTTAAGCGAAGTCACATGGTAGATGGAGATTTTTTTTGCTAAAGCATTACCTGGGCACGACGCTGGTACATGATCTTCTGACGTCAATGTGGTTGGGCCATTTGACGTGGCATGTTTTGCCAAGTGCGTTCATTCTAAATAATACTGCTTCCTAGTATTCTAGAACCGTTTACGGACAAACGGTATTGTGAATTCTGTGCTCGCCACTTGATCCTAATAAATATTAAATCGATCTTTGATGAAATTTTAGTATATGTATTTATTTTTCCTTGATTTCTTACACTCTTAGGAGATTTTGAATCCTCAGACAACTATGAAAGCTATTTTTCATATTCAACAAACAAAACATAAAAACACAGATAATGCAGATTGATTTAAACTACCTTACTTCCTAGTAAGAGTATTCATTCATTCATATATTTAAAGGACACACTTAGTTTTTGTTTCGTCAACGAGCTAACTTTAGAAAAAAGTAAGTATTAACAATGTGACATATTTAACTGTTATGCAGATCAGGTTCCTTGTTACTGTTTATAACAGCTTTTCCTCGTCTACAGACGATAATTTATTCTGATGATTCCCGGCGTGGTCGAGTAAACAACATGATGCATTAATAATACGAGCTCTTAGTAATTATTGCATTTTGATATTTGTAGTGTCTAGCGCCTGTAATTTTACTTCAGGGAGAAAATGATTTTATTTAGCGACGAAATACCGTCAGTTAACAGCAAAAATATTATTGTAGAAGGTGAAAGGTTTCATTCTATTACAGCATACTAAGTACTTAGTTTTTAGTATATTTCACGCGTGTACTTAATCATCATAATGAAAATGACGCTTAAACTCAGTCACTCGTACGCGACCGGAGTGGCTAGCCTGAAGTTCCGCAATTATTTGCGTCGCGGTTAGTCCGAGGCGCCCGTGCGTCATTCGCTCCTGACGCAAAGGCCCGAATAAAAGCACTGTGACAATTCACGCCAAGCACAATATGCGCCGCTTCCGAAGAGTCTGACAATAGGCAAATCATTATGATGATGCTACCTTGGTAAATGTTATCAATTCATTTAATTGGGTAACTAAGCTAAGAAATTTAAATGACCGATAAACGATGTAATCGGGAAATTGATTTTGATATTGAGATCAAAATTTGAATGGTAACAGTTGTTAAAGGAACGATAGTGAATCAATGAAATATAAGTCAAAACGACGATAGCAATAATCGTCTTTCAAAAGGTAATAGGGCAGAATTTAAGGACTTGCTTGAGGAACTAACAAAACAGGAAAACTTTATTGGTCGTTTCCATTGTCATAATGACGATAAGAGAAGTAACCCCATGTTAATAATACACGATCAAAACAATATTTCAGCTAAAGCCTAAAAGTTTGTTAGTACCCCACAATATGATGAGGAATCTCTGCGGAGTTGTACGCATAATGATTTAGTTTTAATATACCTATGCTAAACAAATTCGTCATGATTAACAGTTCAGTGACGGTGATCCAAAGATAGCTTGACACTTTATCAGCCACTTACGTCAATTAGACCTATTTATAGTGACGATAAGAGATTCTCATGCCTAACCAATGCTTCCATTGAGCTGTTCAGATTTCTAGACTATTTCTTGCAAGTGATTACTTGAACGACGTAAGAACATACGGATAACACATAATAGTTAATTGGGTTATATTTGAAAAGGTGTTGATGATGACGTATTAAGTTATAATTAGTCAAGTATCTTTTCGCTTTTATAAAATAAATGCCTAGGAAAAAAAAGTTGAACACAGTCTCAAAAACATGAAAATTTGATTTAATATATTCTATATTAAGGTATAACATCCTCAAAATTATAAACATGGATGCATTGGAAAACAAAAAAAAATATGTTTGGTTTTTACAGTAGGTACTCAGATCCGGCATTATGAGGTCAGTGACCGTGCGGATGCGCGAGCGCCGGTACGTCTGCGCCACTGGACCTTTCCGGAGGTGCAGGACTGGTTCCGCGTAACGGGAGACTGCGACCGTGTCAATCACGGCAATTATTTAGCTCACACCGGCCTTATCGAGATGAACGTACATGTGTGCTACATGTAACAATGTAACAATAACGGGACTGATATACAAAAAAATACCTTTTACATATTCCTTGACGTTACCTCTTGAATTTGATCTCCGTGAAGTTGTTCCGTTTTTATAAAAGTAGAACGATAAACAAATAGCAATGAATGAAATAGTAAATCATTATAATTGTCCAATAACGGAAGAACATATTGACAATGATGATATTCTTATGGGATCATAATAACATTTAAACATACATGATCACTAGAAGTCTACCAGAATAAAATGGGATTGGGCGGGACACGTTCGTTGGATGGGCCCAGCGAAATCAGCAAGTCCTCAGGCAATAGATATCAGAAGATCGGCGTGGTCGCCAAAGCGCCCTGAAGACGTCCTGAAGACGGCCAGAGCTGGCCGATGATAGAAAATAATGTAGAAGAAATTTAGAAGAGATTTGCCCAGTAGTGGGACGCCGAAGAAGTATTAGCGCAAAAGCATTTGTAAAAATGTCTTGAACCTAAATGAAGTAAAAGAAAAATAAGAGTAAGAAAATTATTATACTAAGAATTCTGTAGTCTGAAGTTATAATAAACAGTATATCGTATGACATGTAACCAAAGATACGTCTAAGTGCACGTCATTCTTCATACAGAAGAGCCAGACAGTGTGAGCATTTTGAAGAAAACTACAACCACAACAAACAATGACCTTGCAAGTCTATTAGACACTAACAATAGAGGTAAAAATGGTTATGTCAATAATGTTCAATGTATCGTTGAACAATGAAGAAATATCATTATCTTTTGGTGTCACAGCGATAGTGTACACACACACGTGCAGATACGAGTCGAGAGATGCCACGGAAAACTAGCTTTAGCAATCATTTTTTGTTGTATTTTTTTTTTATTACATTATAGGCAAGTATTTGATCTCTATCTCATGAGATAGAGATCATCAGGTGCACCTGATGGTAAGTGACGATGAGATCTACGATGGAGCATACTTGCCTGGGTAGAAAGGCGGCAGTAGATCGAGACGCTACATTCACTAGGCAAATGCAGCGCAGCTGATCTGACCCGCCATCCATTAATTATTCGTAGTATTCGACATAATTCTAATCTTAACGCGAGAGGGTAAATGTTAGATATGGATCACGGTATACTATGAAGTGCTGGGACGGGTAGGTGACATATCAAAATTCCTTGAAAAAAATAACATTGTGGATATGTAAATTTAAAAATATTCCGCTCATCGTATTTAATTTATTTCTGTCTAAAGATTTCTCTACTACTATTATCCTACAAAGTTTCCTTCGATTTGTGCTATCTTCTTCATCCTTGGATGGAATCTCATCGGCCTTCACATTTATTATAGCCACTTTCATTATGTAACACAACATCTAATGAATTATGCAGCCGTCTTAACATCTTCATAACACCGACCTTCTAAAGTATTATTAGATTAGGCAAAATAAACTTTTATTATTGATATAAAGTTATAAATATAAATTTACAAGTATGCTTATCTAATTTGTTGTTAATCCATCCTGAATTTATTATTTTTGATCTCGAATATGATAAAAATAACATTTAAGCAATTTCTGTTTGTAAAGGGCTTTTTCTAGATGATAGTATAAGGTAAAAATCGTAAATCAGTAAACATACGCATTCTACGTAACTATATTTCCCTATGGATGTTTTCGTTTTCTGTTACTTCTTAGTAAATCCCTTATTTATAGCTGTTAAATGCCTACTCAAGTTGTTGTTGCTTAAGTTGCGACTGTTAAATACTTAAGTAAATTCACCTATAAAGGACAATTAAGAGGTGGGTATTCAACAGAAGCAGTTTTAATAAACACATAAACACGAACGATATGACATTCACAGTTATTACTGAGTCGTCGACATACACTGAAGACAGTGTTTGTTTGTTTGTTTGAAACGTGACCCATATTTCAGAAAAATATATTTATTGCAAAAAGTACGTAATCTAAATATTCCAGTTTATACATAGAAACTACCAAAAATAACAGTCATAAAAAATCTCGACATAGAGTTACTGGCATCAATATTAAAGCGACGTATAAACTAGGCCAATCATCAATCGTTATTAATCAAGTAACATTCTAGAATTAGTTTTACAAAATATTAATATGAAGACATCACGTAATTCGCAATAATATCAAGCGAGAAGAATGATAAGAGACCGAACGCGGATACGAGGTCCACACACGCGCACACGCCTCGGCGCCCAATACAAACACACGCACACATCTGCGAGGTACGAAAATAACTTCGCCGATAGCGCAAACGCACCAACACACGCCCACACGTTATACGTGAACTGTGATAAAAACATACATAGGCACGCACACTATGAAAAAGACACAAATTGAAATGGAATTGTACGAGCTAGCTGATGATAGCGAGCGAGGGCTGCCGCAGCCTTCAATATAACACGGATCAATGACAGGACCGAGCCGAGTGAAAGCTGATTTCGAAAACCCGATCCCAAATTTGCATACTTACGCCGATAAAAACTAGGTACTGACTGATACGGAGACCTCTTTATGAGCCAGTACCGGTTCAGTCCAGTTCCAATCGTAGGGGAACACTGCATGATCGCAACACTATGTCATGAGGCGATCGAGGAATGCGGCTCCGAGATAGCCAGCCGTGCGTTCAAGCGGACTCACCTAAATTGATGACATACATGGCCTGGGAGCGCTCGAGCCTCCGCGCGTGCTCCACGGCCTGGTATAGTCCGCCGGAATCCACTTTGGCTGCACTAACAAACCGTTTCACAAACAAAAACCACTGCGTTGAACGCAAACATCTTATAGCCACTGAACACACGCCGATGAACGGCAACGACCGGCTGTTGCGACACTCGATGGAGCGACAGGTGAGCTCGGAACGCGGTCGAACACTGACTGAGCGGTGCGGGCTGCGGGCGGCGGCTCGGCCGCGAGCGACGGGCGCGGTGCGCGGGCGCAGCGGCAGCGAGCCGCCGATGAGCGCGCAGCGCCGCAGCGCGCTCGAGCCGCTGCTGAAAGCGCAGAGGTGACGCACCAACATTTTCGCTAAAACGACTTAAAACTTGGCAATGATTCCTACACAAAAAACACGGCAGACTGTGGGATGCAACTTTTCCTAGAAACCGATCTCATAACTGAGAAAAACTTTCTACAAAATGTAAGCGATGACAGATGGACGCGTGCGCATGAAAACAAACAAATACGTTTGCGGTTATCTAATGAAGACTTTAGAAAATATTTGTATTTTAAGTATATGTTTGAAGGGCATAATCAGAATATGTTTTATTCGTGTAAACCAGTACAGTACGGTACTTATGAATAGTCAAATATGTTACAAAATGCTAGGCTGTAACTTTACGACCCGTTCGGAATGCCGTTCCTATGGAGAAGAACGGGCAGGAATCACCATGGTTGCTCTTTTTAAAATCATATTTTATATTATTGACATTGTAATGGGTATGTGAGGTCAATGTAGGAACGGTTAGGCAGTCTTGAGCAGCTGTTCAAAAAAGCACTCACTCTAAGCATATAATTACAAGTTAATGGCAGAATAATGATCTCCGAATAACCAATTATTAACAAAGCTATAAACTCAAGGATCATAAAAACTAGCCGAGTAACCACTACGTGAGTTGTAATAAGAAATGATGCAATGTTTGCTAGCCAATGTTTACATCGGTAACAGAAGAATTTACAGCATAACATAAAGGAGCAAACAGAGCGCAAAACTGGAATTATTATTCAAACCAGGGGCTAAATAAGCATAACAATCTCACGACGTTTTTTTTTTCTATTATTACATTATAGGCACGTATTTGATCTCGATCTCACCTGATGGTAAGTGATGATGAGATCTACGATGGAGCATACTTGCCTAGGTAGGAAGGCGGCAGTAGATCGAGACGCTACATGCACTAGGCACATGCAGCGCAGCTGATCTGACCCGCCATCCATTGTTTGCATGTTAGCAAACAAACAAGACAACTTAAAATTGAAAAACTGCAAATGATTTCAAACTTTCGCCATTTTGAATTTCGTAAAAGTAAACGAGGTTTTGGTTCAAACTGTTTATGTTGCGGATACATACGACAGAAAATTTTGCATGAAAATTAATAGAATACAACGAAATACCAAATGGAATACGAGGAATACAACTTCAGTGGCGACAATTTGGTGCACCGGTACCAACTAGAACAACAACTTCGAAAATCAATTTTCAGATACGATGGGTTTCTAGAATGTAGATCTCTTAAAATGGACATAGAAGATGGGAAGGAAGATGCGCAAACTATACCTTCAAGGTGCTGAAAATGAGTGTTATTTTATAACTACACTATTATGGCCTTCATAATACAAACCTCTTTTGTAGCGTGGAAAGAGACCTGGTGGAAAATCCTATCAACACGTATTTGTTCTTGAATATCAGGTGTATTCTGAAATGTATGTTACCTGAAACAATAAAACAAATTTAAGTTGACACCATTAATAACTGAATGTTACGAAATATCTGATGATAAAAACATTACACGCGACACATAGCTTATCAATGATAATTTAAGGAGATTATAGCTATTATTTACATACCTACACGGCCGATTGCAAACCAGATTTAGCTAATCTAACCTAGTAGAGAATCTATTTTATCTTATTTGACCTCCTGCTAGACTCACCACTCTTCGATTTGCATGTAATAGATCCAGCAACCATAACAAGAAACGCGTAATTCACCCAGTCTTACACAATATTTTATCCAATAATCCAGTCTACACATGGTGGATACAGCCTGTATTCTTCTCGTCTTGTTTCAAAATCAACGTAAAACTTAAATCATTTATTTTTTATATGTCTGCCACAACAAGAAAAAACTCGTTTAATGATTTTTTTAGTATATATAAATGTTTTTTTTAATAAATTATATACAATAGTTATGTACATGGAAAAACAAAAAAACTAAAAAATACTTATTAATAGGACATTAAAAAATAAAATAATATTATATACACAAACACAACAAATAGAATATGTTGTAATTTCTATAGGACAGCTTGTATTTATCTAATGTAAATGTAGGCTGAATACATTTACCATCTTAATTGAGTGGACACATGAAAAAATTGTTGATGCAGATCCAACAAAATTAGATGATCAATATTTTTGACCAAAAGAAATTAATATATGTTGTGAAACTAACTTATTTTAATGTGCCCACCTAACTTATTTTAACGTGCTCACCTAACTTATTTTAATGTTTGTAAAAAGCAATACGCCCACGTGATCGTGGGAATAGTGCCACCTGTAGTTGCGAACTTCAGGACCCCAAGTCTGCTAACACAATAATCGAACAGCAACCGCATAGTAACTGTCACTTTTGAAAGATATTGTATGGGATATCTGTCAAAAGTGACAGTTACTATGCGGTTGCTGTTCGATTATGAATCGATTGTGTTAGCAGACTTGGGGCCCAGGTGTCTAGGACGCAAGGAATCAATTTTCTTATCCAATGTTGTTGTTAGTATTTTCTTATCCAATAATGTATGGGATCTTTTGCGATTGCTTCAAATTGCTCTGCCGAGCAACGCGGTGTCAAATCATCACACGTTAGCAGCTAAAACAAATCTTATTCCTTTCCATCATCTTCCATCCTTATATTTATATTTTCTTCTCTCTCAAAGGATTTATCGTTACTTTTGAATTTATAGGCTAAACATATTGTCAATGCGTGCGCCATATTACTATGATCCAGTTTATGACGTCAATATATTGCGCATTACTATTCTCGGTACGTTCTGAGTATTTCTAAGCTTTCTTTTAGAATATACGACTGCTGATTATAAATCATCAAGCTCGCCACATCCGCATATTATTGAAGATTATCGACGTTCGATAGAGGGCGTACCGTGACGTCACAAAGTCTGATTTGCAACGCTGATTATAGTACAATTGCCTCGTGTAATATTAAAACTGAATTTGAGTGAGTCCCATGCATAGAGCGGCCTTTTATGGACGTTGAGCTTTCATTATCAAAGGCGTTCAGTGGTTTTGAGACTATTTATGTGGTTTAAAAGAAAGATACCACACCTTAGTCGTTATAATAATATCATCACCGTCCCATGGTCTTTTCAGTAGGGGGTCAGATAACATGCATTCTTTATCAGCTCCACTTTTCAAAGTAGACATCTCGCTATTTATACCCGCATATTTGTTATTATCGCATAGACAATCCATCCATAGTTGTCTGGCCTTGCTTAGTGCAATATTATTATGATACAATCGCAATGATTTTCCAACATATCTTACAAATGTAATTTATGTTAACCACGATGACTTTCCAAATTGTCAATGATAATAATGATAAAGAAATATTATTTTTACGATGTCGTAAATACTTAATACCCCACTTTACAAACATCGACGATATTTCAACTGATAATAATCTAATTTACACCAGTGGAAAGTTACTGGGCAGGTACGGTACGGTACCTACTAAACGTCAAAGTGTAATGCACATAGTAAAGTCTACTTAGTTATTTGTTACGCTTCCCTAAATTTTCAACATTATACAAATGCTTAGTAATTGTTCCACAATTTTTATAAGTACATACTTATATCTTGAGTTTTGCTAAGGACACTGAAAAACTGTCAAACAAATATACACACATTTTTTTAGTGCCATTAAATCTTTTTTTAAGACAACGGTGTATGGGAACTACAAGCCCAAACGAATTTGGAATAGGGCTTCACGTATATTGCATTTTATTCCTACAAAAAGAAAATCAAACTTCAAAGACATACCTAAACATTTCGCAACACGTCCGACCCTGAAGTATGAATAGATATACCTACTTTAAAGAGCTCCACAAAATAAAGCCCCGTTTCTCTGACTCACCATACCGCGTATTATTCTTGAGAACGTTAAAAAAACCCTTGAATCTAAAAATACACCGGCCGTTATATCACGGGTTCGTGTATCAAAACACAAACGGATTGCTAATAAAATTGGCGATTTATTTGGCAGATCATACTTGGGTGCGATGTTGTGGAGGACCGGTTTGTGGAAGCTCGCCTCTGTAAGGTGACCTTAGATTGCAGTCAATGTTGGCCCATCACGATCAATTAAGACTGGTTAGCAGGCGAGTCGGCTAAACGATCGATGCTACCCAATCATCGACACTCGAGTCCATACAGTTGCCACGGAGAACACTAATGTATAGCCTCAACTGGGACACCATATGTGCCCTCCAAACAACTGAATGGTAGGATCTAATATCATCAACCTATTAGCATGCTAACATTTTTAAAAGACTATTTTTATAAATTGACCCTACAGAGTAGGGTTTCCACCCGTAAAAACTACTTTATTTTTACAAAAAATGTGACAACTTTACTACTGAGATACACATGATTACAATACACACCCTACGAGCATAAAAACTGAGCATCTTAGATAATCAATCTGTCATAAAATAAATAAAAAAACCTACGAATAAAAATAAACAAAAAAATCCAGACACAAAACGCTCCTATAGAAGGTAAACTTAGTTTTAATTAAAAAATACTGAGATTCATGTGGTGTGCTACGAGCTGATTTAGAATTTACTGAACCGAACACCATCAAGCATAATACGAGGGCCAGCTATAAACCAGAGCATAAACAAAAAGACACCCTGTAATTCGTTCATCCGTTCGCGAGCTACGTTACCACAGAAATATAACAACTTCAAACTCATAACACCCCTCTTGCTACTGGGGTCAAGTAGCATCTTCCCTGTTCCCTATTTATGACATCACTATAAAGCGGTCCTGATTCACCAGCTTTACTTTAAACCCGTCGTCGGCTGAAGTCACGCATGCCGCCGTCGGGACGGTGCGGGCTGCGCCAGCGCACGCGGCGACGCACCCACACCGTGACACATCATCGACCTCGGTTTTGACTTGCCAAAACACTAGTTAATTTTGTTACGTACGCATTTTGACAACTGCGAAGATCGACTGAAGACTAAACATTTTATTTAAGTTTTACCGAGAAGTGATGAGCTAACCGTTTTATTTGAAAAATTCTGTAATGTCTCCTAATTTTAATAAACATTTTGAAAGCGAAACGACGTTTCAATATATTTATGTTGCGGATAATAAAACTGTTGAACTAAGTACTAGCGTATTTCGAATAATAATAATAACTTTAATACAGTGTTGCCCCTTATCGTCTTATATGACGGCCTTTGTAGAGGGTCCACCTAAAGAGCGGCCGGTCGCCACCTGCCAATAGTAATTAGGTAATAGGTGATTATGACAGGTGTCCGCAACCCTTCCAATATACCCATCCAATCCTCAATCCGTAGTCCCAATTATCTTTCCATATTCCTGAAATAGTTCCTCTGCCTGCTGAGGTCAATTCGCTGTTTATGATATTATTTTCAGCAGTTGACCCCAGCACGTGGCTAACATAACATTAAAATTCTCAAAAAGGGACTCTTCCAAAGATCCCGGTATAACCCGTGTGGTGAGAGACATAATTACTTTACTAAAACAAAGAAAGGAACCAAGGAATTGCCTCCGTCTGTGACTTCCGGGAAAACTAAATACATATTCTTCCATAATAATAATTTCTATTTTTCTTGCTCCACAATTCAATAACATCTGAAGATATGTTACGTAAACAAAGCGAACACGTGCCCACGTCATAAGCTCGCAAAAAAATTCACTACCATTTTGATTTAAGTAAAGGCACTCAATATGTTCTCATTTGTATTTTTATTAAGACTTATTACAGTTCCGCCAGTATACAGACTTACTAGTATTGCAATAATACTGTCAAGCCTTAGGCCTTAGGTTTGAATATCAACGTTACGAGATGCATATATAAAGCGTATCTTCAAACTAACCTATGAATATTATGATCTCAATCGATATCGAGTTAGTGCGCAGGCGCCGCCGGTATGTCCGCCACCGTGGGTGATCAACCTTGTCTAGACTAGTTCTGACTAATCTTCACTATTTATGTGACTGTCTCATTATTAAGCGGATTAAATGTTTGTGCTTTCGCTCAAAACGTATTGCGAAAACGGAGCTTCGTAGGTTGGAGTGACGCGTTGAAGGAAGCGCGCAAATGTATTCTCACTTTCAAGATTAATGATCCTAGTGCCAAAATTATCTATACATATAAATAAAATTGGAGTGTCTGTTTGTAACATTAAAATAACCGCTTTTTACTAAGTGCATTTGGATGTATACACGTTACCTATACCGAAACAACATTTTTTACAATTTTTGTCTGTCTGTCTGTCTGTCTGTCCGTCTGTCTGTCCGTCTGTCTGTCTGTCTGTCTGTCTGTCTGTTTGTTCCGGGTAATCTCTGAAATGGCTGGACCGATTTTGACGGGAATTTCACTGGCAGATAGCTGATGTAACAAGGAGTAACTTAGGCTACTTTTATTTTAGAAAAAAAAATTGGATCTCTCGAAAAAAAATTAAAACCAATGTTGCAGCGCTGCGCCTGCTTAAAGTTTGATAGCAACAATCTGCAATGCGTCCCGCGGGATCAGAACGCGAGCAGGCTGTTGCCAACGGTTGTCTTAGTTAAATACCACGCGGACGAAGTCGCGGGCAACAGCTAGTTTTATATAAACGCACCAACTATACGGTCCCATGCAATTGTATTATGGTTACCGTACAATGGACCGAGGGCGAACTCAGTATATATTACTTATATAGATATTAAACATGACTTGGTTACAAACATAACATAATGTTTGGCCCTACCAGCTCGAACCCCGGACCCTCGGCACAGAAAGCAGTGTTACTACTAACTGCGCTAATCATGCCATAGAAATTGTAGCATTCTTTGACATAACATAACATCACGACCATAAATAATATTAAAAATAACGATGGTCACATATACTTACTACACACAGTCACACACTTGAAGATAATTTCCAAAAAATGTATGCGAAGGGTATGTATAGTCTATATAGGAGGTGTTTTAGCCTAGCTCTATTATCCAAAATTCGGTTGCCGAGATCTAGCTTGCCCGAATAGAGGAAAAGAACTGCACTTGTTTGAATTACCAGTTGGTCTTCACAACAAAACTAATTTTGCTATCTTATCTCATCGCCAGTCAGAGCTCTCTCCCAACCTCAAATATTTACTTCTGGCCAGACCATGCGATTGTATTTGTTGATGTTTCAGTAGCTATTCATTATTCCAACAGAACCTGTACACTTTCTCGCTTTTCTAGACAAATAATTATAAGAACGCAAACATTGAATTCATTTCGGTACGAGTGCTTTATCATAAGGTGTTATGTGCTCTTTAAGATAAAATCGCGATAAGGACTCATTCATTACGTTGCTAATATCAAGCACGAGTACGTTACGGAAATCAATAATTGTCAAATACTATGTATTTACTAGAATAATTCGAGATTTGATTAATATGTGTGTAGTCGTTCGCAATTAAAAATCGCATGCGCTGTGTAATCATAACACAACACCGCCTTATTACATTCGAAAAGATGTTCATTCAATTTCGCAGTGATTTAAATTAATATTTGACTGGTCTCCTAAATATTCGTGAAAACAAGCAAATATAGATTTCACAAACATGTACACAAAAGCCTAACTACCAACAACAAATAAAAGATATATTATATCGTGTTTGGCTCGAGTAAAATGATGTCTAGATACGAGGCGCCTCAGACGATCTAAAATATATTTTATTGGTGTTTTTCATCTTGCTACGCAACCTTGAGCCTCATGGTATCATTTCCTTCGTGTTTTGTAACATAGCAGTGTTTCCTTAGTATAGTACAACGTTATGTTTACATGGATTCTGTGAAAAGTAAAATAAATCTGTCGTAAAGAATATTGTTTAAATGGATGGAATATTGTGGAGAGACGTAAGTTCGTAGGATTCTCACGCTATCAGATCAGGTCATCCCTGAAAATATTGCGTTAGTCTCACAGCTCATCAGTGTTAATTATATGAAGATCACAAAATATTATTGTCGGGAATCACCCTCAAATCCTACAGCTTGGCATAACTCACTTGGTTCGTCGCGCCAAGCGTTTCTATTCCGTGCCGCCAACCACAGCATATCATCTTGAATCATTTCTATGATTTCAGAAATAGCGTTGTTACACTGGCGCTCTTCCGACAGCTCATTAATTAACCATCTTCCAGAACGAGATCATTACCTCACTGGCAGGCAACTAATCATACAACTCATAGGGTTATATTCTGCTGGGCTGCGCCGCATCGTCACCGCGTCGTCGCCGCGGCGCCCGCCGCCGCCGCCGCCACGGCAGGCGTCACGCGGCTACTTACGAAACATAAACAATAGCGGAATACGAGCGGCGCCTAGCCGCCACCACCGGCAAAATAAAACCATTACCATCTCATTTCTGTTACGATGGTGATAAATAAAATACGAGTTTTTTTTTTATGAAAAATATGATTTGAATTATTTATACAAACTCCCGTAGACGCGGCCCTAGTCGTCGTGCCACGATACGTTCCCGCCTTTATTTGCGAAAAACATTGATACACTACAAATACGACATCAATTCTCAGGAGTGTACTCAGGTTCGCTCTCGGAGCTAAGATCAGTTTCTTTGTACCGGCTTTAGAAATAAATTTGCAATCTCAGTTGCACAATACTCCAGCCACTGAATTTAAATATGCAAAATAGTTCATCCTATAAATAGATCTGTTATCAAGCGGCTCCACGTAGCACGTTGTTGATCGCCGCGTGGGTTACACAATTTAGGTGACACTATTTTGGTATGAACTAGAGTGCACCAGATAAACTAGTTGGAGTTTACTGTTGGTTATATATAGCTCGGTGTCAGGATCTGGGCCTTACGCCGTTAATACAATCAACTCATACTGGAATAGCATAGGTACTATCACCCGCAGATGAGGTTAGCGGGATTGAACTCGCGAGAACTCGCAGGCGCAAACGCGATTGCTTATTTTTTTACAGTTGAATATTTTGCACACGATTGTTTTGTTTTTGCTCAGAATGGCAAAAGCGTCTGCTTCATTCAATTCAGGTACCTAGCAACTTTATTTTGGGACTTCGCCCGACGAAACTCCCACCACGGTTACTCCTGCAAGCAGGTTACCACAACGATGACCAACGAAATTGTCAAGGTCTGACCGTCCGCGAGTCCCGGGGAAAAGCTATGCCTTGTTACCCGCAAATTAATCGAAAAGAAAAAAGGAGTTGGAAAGAAAATTGACCACTTCTCTCCATTGCAAAGCGGGAGACAAAAAATTACTGTATAAGAAGCCAGACTGCCACAGAAATCAAAACTCTTACAACTGGATGAAGCCCAGTCGTAAAAGCACCAGGGATGACACTAGTTGTAGGGTAAGCAGGCACTTCTAATGTAATCGTAATGTCATCGAGAAAACATGCTGTCACTGTCATACTTATTAATAAAATCTGTGGTGTGAGAGGAAGACGGTACGTGACCGGTCTCAATCATTACCACCAGTCACCACATAAAGGCAGCTATTGACATCAAATAAAACACGCAATAATCACACCACTGACCTCTATTAAAAGCGCACACACAGTTGTAGATCCGGGCAGTGAGAGATCACCGGACCAGTTGTATCGCGGCCAGCGACCACTATTTCGGCAGGTGACATTAGCGCACACCACGGCCCGCCGCCGGTGACTCAGAGGCCAGGGAAATCCCACCTCTAGTCACCAGGGTTGCCGTCAAAGACGACGTTGGCGGACTTTTAAATGGCATAAAAAATACATGCAATGCCTACATATATCATTTCTGGCTGTAGTAGGTCGATGAGGTCATAGCTTAGTTGGTGAAAACGCCCGATCAAACATAGCATGGACGTCAACCTTGGATTCCTGAACGTACTACTTTCTTCGGAGGGTAGGTTTATAGGTGGTCTTTGTTGGCATTGTATCTTTGATAATCGTTACTGGCCACAAAATCAAAAAAAATATGTCACCTAAGATGTTCCAAAAATATTCGGTAAGGTACAGTCTTAGTAATGTATAGATAATTGTAGAATACCAACCCTAGCGTCATCGCCAGACAATAGCCACGCGTGTAGTATCGGGCGTGCGTGAATATGTCTCCAATATACAGCTCCCACGACTGTTCCGACTGATATTCCATGAGTTCTTCCCTCCTTCAGGGAAGGGAAGGCTTCAATGATTTACCGGGTCAACGTGCTAGGGTACTACGAAAAACCGCAAAACTGCAGATCGTGTGACGTCATCGTAGCGATTCGACATGTCTCATGACAATTACAATGAATAAGGGTATTTACAAAACAAGTAGAAATTAGAACACCTATTAAAATATCCCAGTTATTCTCTGCATCTATATTAAAATTTGGGTTTGTGTAAGCAGACAGACAGTGAACTGATTATACCCAATATAACAAAGTGAGCATAGCGATATTAATTGTCATGGCATGCAAACGAAAATATACTTTGCTATCGTATGAAGCGCAAATGATATTCAATCTTAAGGTGATAAATGATTTTCTTGGCCGACGTTTCCTACGAATCAATTTATATTTTATCCAACGTCATAATATGGAAATACCAGTCACAAGTCACAATGGAAATGTTAAACTATTTTATATTCAAATAATAATCAAAAGTGCCTACTTACCCAGTTGTTTGGATACGTCAGGTCGTACGACCATTCATATATTTCTTGCGGTTTAGGTACGTAGGTAAATTACAAACTCATTGACGGTTGTATTCCTCGCCACATGTAAAATGCACCTACACGTCCAAATATAGTATACGACCAAAGAGGAATGGTCGGTTCCTTTTAAATGAGAATTCTATTCCGGACGTGAGCAGAACTTTCGTTCTTGGACACAAACCTTTCGACGAGATAAAGGCCTTTCTGGATAGTTAAAAAAATATTACAGTCGAATTGACAGCCAACTCCATTTTCGAAGTCATTTTGCAGGGGGGAATGGTACTAAAGACCGATTTCATTGCTATTGAATGAAAAGCGGCACTTAAAAAATAATTATTGTCTAACTTATCTAGTTTAAGAAGATTGGTTCAAGAATACAATTTAAGTCATAGTTGACATTAATTTCGATCGCGTGTCGACCACAATGAAACGAGTTCCCTTTAACTATGACGAAACATTTCCCTTTCTAGAAACGGTTGTACCAGGCGGTAATAACAGGCGATGAGGTCTCCGCCACACGTGAGCTCCGTCACGCTACCACCCTACAGCCCTGACGCGTCATCAGTGCATATGACGTCATTGACCTAATTACTAATGAATCAAAACATCCTAATTAATGTTTCAGTGTAGGTAATCTATATTCAACCCTGTTAAATAAATGCGAAAGTGCGCTGGTGTTTTTAGTTCGACTGAGGATCACGCAATAACTGCAGAAAAGATTTAATACTGTAGAATAACATATACTTAGAATATTGTAGTTATACATAATTTTTTTTTTAAATATGGTCCTACTCTGTCGATTTTTTTTATTTACGCGAATACTACACACACATTGAAATAAAACTAATTTTACGGAAACATCGGGAACGTAAAAAACATAAATAAACGCGAAAAAATCCGTAAAATTCGTTTTATTTCAATGGCTTTAATTTTATTTTTGATTGTTAAAAAGGTCAGAGGTGAGTTTTTATCGATACCTCATAACTACACACACACTGGTGGTTCATAAATCTTTAGAACACGAGATTAAAAAATAATACTAACAAGTTTTCAATTTAATTGGATTATTATGATGACGAGACGTCTACAGACCAAATACTCAAACGGTATTCCAATATAAATCCTACTGAAGCTTAACAAATTAAAACTAGGCAGCCAGACTTTGAATTAAGTTTGATCTACTTTTTATTCCAACCAATATTATTTGAAAATTGTAACATACAATATGTGTAATACTATATCTTGTAATGCCAGTTCAGTTTTATCAACCTTGATCAACAGCGTTCAGGAAAACCCGATGGAGTTTTATTTAATATTGCTGTAGGTAGAGCTGATTAGACAATTCACACAATAGGTAATTGCGGTTAAGGGGGAAGCTCAGGGTCAGGGCGCGAAATTTAAAATGTCAATGGTTTTTATTATTTTACGAAAAATTTGGACATCTTTACGATGTAATTTAGTGTTTTGCGATATTAGCATTCTGCATTAAATGTTTCGATGTATTAATTTTGCTTAAAAAAGAACCTAATCCGATACAATACCATAAGGTTTGTAAAAACCGCTACTTTTACGAACTTAATGGTGTTGTATCGCTTTAGGTACTTTTTTAAGCAAACTTAATACATCGAGACATCCAATGCAGAATGCTAATATCGCAAAACACTAAATTACATCGTAAAGATGTCTAAATTTTTCGTAAAAAAATAAAAACCATTGACATTTTGAATTTCGCGCCCTGACCCTGAGCTTCCACCTTAAACCAAATGTTGACTCAGTGGACAATAATCTATGAAAGATTCTCTATACATAGTGTTCTCTATGGTTTTTCGTCTCTCTCTTATCTATGGCGACTCCTCGACATCGTTTGTTTTGAAGTGTTCTGAGTATTTAATTAAATTATAATTATATAAACCTCAAGAAGTCTATAATTTCCACCACAGGGTATATTTACCACTCAGCATCCACGTCTCCAGGAAAGTTCGCATCAGACGATTTGGGGAGTAATATTTATGTTATCTGATCTTTGATGGCACAAAAAAGGAATAATAGGTCATGTTACTGGCATAAGTTAATGCTAACATTAGTTACTTTTATTAGAGCTGCTAAGCTAGAAATTGCAATCGCAAGAGCGCTAAGAAGTATTGCCCTATTGTTCCTACCATTTGATTCTGATAAGTAAAAATCGCCAGAAAAACATGACTATGGTTCCAAGCTAAGCAACGCTTATATTATGGAAGACATACACTAGTTTGAAGGCTATGCCAGTAACACCCGGATCTCATTAAATAAATTACGTAAAGATCGATTAATCTTGGAAAATTGCCAATACCGGAAGCAAACCCGTAGCCACCCGGTGCAGTGAGCGGAGCGGCGTAGGCTTTGTGAAAAAGTACATAAAATCTCCTTTCGGGGGTGTGATACACTCACTTCACTTAGGTCAAACACTATCCTCAACTTATTTGGCAGATGCCCCACACAAATTCTGTCAAACAAGTTGTGGATAAGGTTTATCAGCACATTGTGACAATAACAACAAATGCCACACTTATTGACCGCAAAGTGAGCCGCAGTGATTGTATAATAGCAAGAGAACTAAATGACCGCGAATTCTTCCTTTTTACTGAACATGGAAGCAGGAACTGGCAGAAGATGATGGAAGTGGAAGACATCCCGATTAGTGATAAAGGAAGTTGTAAACGCATCTAAAACATCTTTATGCTGCTGGAATAACCCGCCCTGAGGTTTAATCTGGGTCGTTCTGTTAATGGCATGAGACCGTAGGCGATCAGCTCGCTACTTGAATTTTGTAACCAATTTATGGCACGGTGCTTCGTTGATTACGCTAAATTAATGCTGTTTATAAATTAATTCTAATTATGATTAGATTATGCCGTTAATTACTAAGAATCTTTAGATGGCTATGATCCAAAAGAAAGATGACAGAGAGACGAGAAGGAAACCGACTTGTTTTATGGTAGAAATCTTTCACGTTGTCCGGTCAACCAATACATTTTGTATGGTGATTAAGTGTGTTGGATCCTTAAGGATGTTTAGTACTCAAGATAATATACATAGTACAGTAGTAGGATATACAGTTAAGAATGCAGTGACAATGAAAACAAACTAAATATTACCTTTAGCAGCCACAGCAGTGGGATTACCCGACATCTTTACTTCTTAAAGCTGTTGTTTAGCAGCACGCAAAGTACATAATTAATTACACCATAGTAAATCACTTAAATGACACTTTAATGTAGGTACATTTACAATAATAACAGTTCACGATAGCAGCAGGGAATATTGAAAACAAAAATCCAATTACATATGCAGTTTTTAGTGGTTAAGCAACACTACAAAATGTCTGACTTGTTGGTTAGAACTATTTTAATAATAAATTATCATTAATTCACAATATACTTAGCATACGTATTTAATTTTTAAAAATGTATACATTCGTAGTACATTCCTATTCGTGAGAGGAGCGCTTAAGCCGTGCGCTCCCCCTGAGCAGCCGACAGCGACTGGCTCTCCTGGGGGTAGTGGGGGTGGCGGCCGCGGGGAGTGGGAGGGAACGGCCAGGAAGCACAGCCTCCGACCAATAACAATTACGTAACTAAGTAGAGGGTTGCAGCTATTTTTAGAGCAAAGGCGCAAGTAACAGGTTTTTAGCGTTATATGGCATCCATCGTGCACCACATTATCGATTTTAAATATTAATAAATAATGCCGTAATTGAAGTTTATACGCTGCAACGATTATATTTGTAGAACTCTAAAAAGCAAGTTTCCCAACTAAGTTTAATGTAATGTAGTTATAGGCGGCCGCTTATACCATTAGCAGGCCAGCCAGCCATACTAATTTCTTGCGGGCTAGCTACGCAAGCAACAAAATATCAGTTGCCATAAAAGCTGAATAGTTCAAGCACTGTCCACATATTATCGTATAGGTTGAATATAATTTGAACAGGAGCATAATGGCCCATCTCATTATGCACTGGAAGTATCAAATACAATCAAAGCCACATAAATCTGTCGACGCACAAGTTTCAAAATAACTAAGATCAGTTATGTCCCCTGTATCAGTAGATTTATCCAACACTACGACGCGAAGATACGCGGTTTTCAGGTATCCAACCGAAGTAATTAAACTTCCGAGGCTTTTAGCGTCGATGTGAGCCTGAAAGGTATTTGTTTTCAGGTTGAATAATGGATCTTTTTCAGACGAAGATGGATGGCGCTCAATTTCGCGGATGACTTGAGACCAAACACTTCGGTGTTAACAACGAGGGCTGCTAGATTATTTTTCAGTTGCTATGGTGATTATTTTGCCCATCGTTACCTATATCTGCATTATGAGGTGAATCATTGTAATTTATTAGTACTTCTGCTACGGAATTTGGCAATGCACCATGCGTTTCAGGATAATTGCGCAAATCTCCATTACGAATTACATATCATTTGATCAGATGAAGCAAATCCTGGATAACAAAACTTTTATTAAATAGTGTACCGAGCTCCAAGATACAGACTTTGTCTAGTTTGGAGCTCAACAATACTTTGTTCTTGTAAATGTTACTCGAAAATAATCTATTCTTATTCTTATTTTAATTATACTTACAAAGCATACATTGAAATAAAACTATTTTTTAAGGATTATATCGCGTTTACTTTTTGTTTTTACGTTCCCGTCGTTTCGGCTGCTTTACAGCAACCATGGTCACGATGTGTCGCAATGTGTAGTATTCGCGTAGGTAAATATAAGAAATCAAAAGCATAAATACCTTAAAATACTTCATTAGTTGATTGAAGAAATGCCTTAGTAGGTAATTTATCTGACGCCCCAATGTGGTTTTCTGATATTTTGTACTGTATTTTTCTTTAGAGTTAAGAGGTCAACCTGATGCGAGTTACTGGGCGACCAAGCCAGGTCAAATTTAAGGTATTTTTGTCGCATACCAGCGACCCCTCATATTTGCCAACTGCATTATATTGAACCCCCCTGCCTCCTGCTTGCATCGCCTGCCCGCACCTCCCACCTACGAAAGCAGAGCGCAGCCCATCATGAACTAGGTCATAATCGAGAACCTCTCCCGATTTATTGTGACACACTTCTCAGGGACAACAGTACGTTATTTAATTTGGAGTATACACACAATTACTATAATGTTTCTGTCATTAGAGCTCAAGATAGTAATGGCCCGCTAGATCATCCTTTCCACGGTCTCTTAAGTGCAAGAAGTTCGTCTGTATTCATACCAAACACAATGGGGCCTGAAATCATCCTCCTAGCGGGACTACAGCTGGTAACTGAGGAGGTTCAAGTTAACGAAATTTAAGTAACTTTCAACGTCACATAATTACCGATACATCAAAAACCTACTTACTTACTTTATTAGAAACGTGATTCATATAAACCACTTTCTTTGGTGCACCCATAATTTTGTACGCCAAGTAGCAAAACCCTTAATTGGATCCGCCGCTGCCCGCGCAGCAATACGCAGATTGTGTTCTTATTTCCTTTCCCCATTATGTGCAGAGCTAGCACGCGAGCCAAGACAAGACTCAAGTCAAGGATAAATGTCCAGCAAGTCGCTCCAGCTCTTCTTAATTGGAGAAAATAAGACAAGACCGATCGTTCGATCAAGCGTGCTAGGTTTTCATAGTCACAAACATTAATTTCTTCCGACCTCGGGTAAATTATACCTTAATTGTCTACATCTTTAAGTATCCTCTCGTTGAGCAGATATTACCCAGCCATAAAATATACATCAGGTACTCACTCCTTTTAATTTTTGTATCTAGACAAAGAATTTGCTTTTACCTAATATTTTCTTGGTATTGAGTCATCGTCAACGTCGACCTCACCCTTATTATCGTAACCTTATGTAGGTGTACCTACTACATTTATTAGGCTTTCGTTCTCGGAATCGATCGCAGCCATTAGGCATGTTTATGTTTACCAAATGTTCTGTGTCTACTTACAAAAAAGCTGTCTACTTATATCAATTTAAGTTGTGTCTAGTCATACCACGTATAATACGATACTTGACAAATTATATTTTAGTCTATCGAGGCTATTCAATCCTAGATATAATAGAAAACAGTGTCCTAGATAGAATTCTTGATGTAATTTTTTTTTGTAATATTTTCTATAGCCATAGTTAGAGCCAACACAATGCCTTACCCATTTACCTATTCAACATCTACCCAACCAACTTAGCGAGATATTATAAATACAGACAACATTAGCGTCTTACTCATATTTTACCCGACACACTCAAATAACAATTTATTTAACAACTCAGGACATATAATAACCACCCATCCATCATCTGCTTAGTTTGAAACACTCCGGGTTGAGCACACATTAGCGAAATGCCCTCTCCCCCCTCTCTGGTTCTGAAAGCCGCCAACCTCGCGGGTGGTGGCCCCCACTCCTGAGCCCCGGGAACAGGCACCGTCCTCCCGGGAGCATCCCGCGCCACGCTGCGTAGGCGTGTGTTGACAAACTTGTGTTGCTGTGTCTATTTCTAGCGCAACAGCCACGCCCATATCCCGTCCCCACTTCACCACCCCCTGCCCAAATGCGCCCTTGACCTTCGGTATCCAAACAACCACAGTCACAACAATCAGGGACACTGATGATAATTTGTTTTTGTTGCTGTGATTCGTTTTCGTTGGCCAGTTTTATGGGTGTTTTATGGTTAGTGCGGCTAGCTCGCGGGCGGTGCGGTACCGCATTGGGGATCGAGACAACGACTCATTAGATGATGATTATGGGAACTCGCATAATGGTGACACATGGGTTTTTTATATTAAGATGTATGTTTAAAAATGCTTACTCTCTCTTTATGACCCGCCTGTCTAGATAGTTATCAAACTAGGAGGTATATGTATGGTGTAGTATTGATTTCTTGCCCTGTCTCTCAGTTGCAATTTCTTCATAGCGCATAGTGTGATTCTTACTTAGATTGTAGAAAATATTTTCATTGGCAATTACAATCAAGCACGACGAGATATACGTTTTTAAACCAGTTAGGACCATACTGACAACAAAAATGTTCAATCTTTGTGACTTTAAAGATTGCTTAGATAATATAATGTTACTGTTTGGAGCCAACATTTTCGTTAATTTCCATAAATAAATATCGCTAAGTGAACGCATTCATGACACAGTTGCAAAGTAAGCAATGCTTGAATAATGGGTACCGTAAATCACGAAATGATCGTTTCCAATTTTCCTAAATGGCAAAGGCGAAGGATGAATATTTGCAAACGGTAAGCCGGATCAAAAACCTGTGAGCACACAAAGAACTTAAAAAACCCAATGTGGTCTAGATCTCCTAATAAAATATATTATTTTATCCTGGAGAAAACAACCAAATTCTTATCGGTTTCTGGAAAACAAAATAAAAAATAAAATTTTCAACAAGTAGTTTACCCCATATTCAAAAAGGAAGTCAACAGGAATCTCATTATATGGACGGTAGACAAACCCGCTACTACCCAGTGCAATGCAGTGCGGCATACGTTCAAACCACTAGCGCAATCTGAAAATTCTATACAAACTATTATTTCTAAATACCTAACGCGATTTTATTGAGTATCCCCATTGGAGTAATAAACCTAAAACCACGATTGCAGATTGTTAATGCAGGCATCGCTCTGGCGCCGGGGTCGTCACCAGAGCCTTGATAACAATTACCAGCAATAAAAACGTAGGTATTAAAGACTAAAATATGGAAACGATTACGATGTATTCCTTAACTAATCGATAACGATAAGATAGCATGTTATATTTTTAAAAGTGCAATTGCAATTTTTCCATTAAAATATTCAGGTACATTAATACGTACCTAATATTTTATCGGCAACATTTATCGTCAAGAGCGATTACATTATATTGATGAAAACTATGCATAGTGTCCTAGGGGCTGATTCTAATTCACTGGAAACAACGGCTTTCTTTCCGAGTCAAAATCATTTAGAGCGAATGAAAATCACCCCCCCGGACGCCCTACAAAGTAATTGGGTTCCAAGTATGCTAGTACAATCGTTTCATAATCGGATCGACAATTGCGATGCCACTGTCATTCGATGGCAATGGTAATGGCAATGCCGAAGACATTTTTTGTTAGGTACCTACTTATTTACAATCTATTCGGTTCCGAGCAGTAGTGCTGTTTAAATTTGTAAAGCAGTTTCTAGGTATATATTTGGAAGAAGAAATAATTAAGTTATGGTTTTTTGGGCTTCAATATTCTGTTCGTGACGCTTCGTCTGTATTAGTTCTTCGTCTACGTTTTATATTGACGTCTTCATCATATTTTCCATAGATTGTTCTCGTCCATGAAACCGTATCTGTTAGTTCTTGTAACGCTTGCCTGAATTCTACCCATGTAGTGTACTAGCCAACCTATCAATATGAGAACTGTTAATAAACCCGTGTTACAAGATTGATACTTTATCATATTACTCTATTTATTATGTAACATAAGATAACATTGATAAAGTTAATAATTGAAGCACCACTGATCAAGTACATAACTTAAGTATCTATTAATCAAATCCTAATACTACAGCTAATATGCTACATACTACAGATGATAATGAGGTAATGATATGTAAGGATGATGAAGCAGAAGCCGTTTGGTGCAAAGCGATCAAACACCACCTGTCACAAATGATACTACGGCACTCAAAGATGAAAGTGTGAAGAGATAAGTGAATATGAAAAGTTAATAATACTCTGTGACTGGGGTTGCTAACCTAATGATGCCTTGCCATTTTATAGCTAAGAAATTATTCCAAAGAGACGAGACCCTCCGCCATTTCAGACCAAAGGACTAAGAGAATGTGTGAATATAGAAAAATGATACAACCTAGGTTTTGTGATGACAATCATTTAGTCAAGATTTTTAATCAACAGAAATGGCAGCAGGAATCACAGGTTTAAACTTCGGCTCGAACCTCTCGGGTATCCATGATACCCAATCACTTTCTCAACGGTGAAGAAAAACATCGTGAGGCGAACTACATGTCTGAGAGGGCCTAAACTGTTCTCGATAAACGTACGAAGTCCGAAAACACGCATTGGAACAGCCTACTCGACTAAGGACAGATTCTTCCTCACATTAAAGGGACGTCAGTACCCAACAGTGGAACATTCAAGATAATATAGGAATATGATAAAAAATACACGTCAATACATTACGTGGTCGATAAGCATGAGCTCAGAACGGTATCTCTGCAAATCTGACTGGAGCGATAACAGATAGAGGCAACGTAACGAGAGCGATAAGCTTACGCAACCAGACAGATTAGTCTGCTCAAATATGTGCCAATAAAGTTAATAATAATATCAACAGACGAACACAGCATATATTCGCTAGCACCATAGGTATGCAAGGTAAGTATTGACAATGAATTAATAACGAGAAAGAAAGAGAGGAATGGAAGAATGAGATAAAGAGACATTAGAGCTAGGCTTTTTTATGGTTGGCTAAACAGTACATGCTGCATTTGTTGCCGGAGCCATCGTGTTCATACCACTCACAGCCCTACAATACTCGACAAAGATTACACCCACACCAAGAAACTTTAGTTAGACAAAATAATGCCTCCTATAAAAGTAAGTAAGGTTCAAATTTCAACATTTTCTCACCACCCAACCACCCTTGCAGCAAATATGGCCGGTTTTAAAATCGAAACCAAACATCGGACTGCGCATCGCAATCCGTGCACTAGATGTTTGAGATTTTCGCAATAAAATTAACAAAGGCTATCAAATACAAAATACACGTGGAACAACGAAGGTCGAACGGGCATCGAACCGGCGTACCTAGCCTCCCGGGCTAGAGGCAGGAGCGTAGGGGGCGGTGCGGGATGCGGGGCGGCAGGGCTCGCTGATGCTATTTATATAAAATCGATAGGCCGCCCGTGGCCTTGGGGCCATCGATCCAGACAAATGGGGTGTGGAGGACAAGCCCCCGCCGGCATAGTACTACTGCGTTGCGTGGAAAATTCCTGGAGGGTAGTGCGGAGCGGAAATATTGCTGGAATTTGTACACTGCGCGGCTCGCCGCCGTTGGAGTATGGTTTTGCAAGGTTTAAGTTACCGATGGACTTGATTTACTTCTCAAACTACAAATTACTTGGACCTCTATAACTGTACATTTAAATTAACTATCACGCCAAGTAGGTACTATACGAGCTTAGATTGTACTAATATTGAGATTAATGAGTAAAACAATAATTTAGAAAAGTTTAGTTAACATTTTAAAAATAATTGAGAACCGCCTTATTTTTCGTTAAAAAGCTCGTCTACGAAATTAGTAGGCTGAATTTAACTGTTTGTTTGTCGGTCTGGTTGTTCGCGCATCGCGAGTAAATTACTGAATGGGTTGTTGGCAACGCATAATCTTTATTGTCTCTTTTTTGTATGTCATTTTGTTTAAATAAAGATTGTTGTCAAAGCTGTGTCATTGACGGACTTTTGATACGATCGGTCGCATTTTTATTCCCAATTTTGTTCCCAATTTCTTCGCCACTCCGGCCGGCAACATGGGTTTTGGTGAAAATAAACATAGTGATACCCGGGTCATATAGGATACTTATTATCCCGGAAAATGGAGTAGTTCTCGCGAGATACGCAAAATACTAAACATATCTCAAAATCAACTAGGCAAATTTTATATTAAACTTGGGGTAGCGATAGTTTATAACAAAATCTACATTAAAAGAATTTTCATGTCGGAAAATAATGGGTTGCTTGGATAACCATAAGTCTAGAGAACACGCGTCCGAATTCGCGCACATTGTTAGTTATAATGATATTACTTATTATAAGAATTGACCAAATGTATGAAATAATACCAGTGATTACTATACATAGTTATGTAGGCGATCTGTTACATAAATAATAAATAAAATTATCTTAATCAACCATTAAGTACAGTACTTATGAATCGTCAAAATAATTACAAAATGCTAAGCTACAACTTCACCACCCGTTCGAAATCCCGGTCCTGTGGAGAAGAATGGGCAAGAAACTCCATGGTTGCACTCTTTAAAGAGATCATTAGAACATCTAGAAACATTTAGAACATCTGTGTGTCAAAATAATACACATAAATAAAAGATTAGGTACTAGATAAAAACATGCAGTTTGCATATTATGACTTAAATGAGTAAGATTAGCAATTAATTTAACCTATAAATTATTGTTGGAACAAAAAGCAGATTAATTATGACAAGCCATGAATTTATCCGTTTTTTTTTAAAACATTATTTATTATATATTATTTATAACTAGTAGCAGTATTCCTGACTTTATATGTTTGGAAATTTGATTTTGTGTCTTGAAAATTACTCAGATCTTAAGAGAAAATCTAAATAACCCACTACTACCCTCAAATTAAGACCAGACCGAACCTACACAGAAATGAGTCATGTAATATACAACCGTATGGCCTGAACTAAGCATTGCTTGTATTACAGGCACCATACTGGAAATAATCTTAGTAACACAAAAAGATATAATACTTACTTTACAAAAACTTTATAAAACCTTGTGGTGGAGTCCTACACAAACTAAAAACTGAACTGAATAAGCACACATTACATTGATGCTTACCTACTTGTACTGAATAATTACAGAGTAGGTACATACCTGAGTGAGCTGAGGAGCGGCCGGGCTCATCAGCCATGGCTCGTTGGGTCCTGAAATTAAAATAAGTATTGATTGTAAAAAAAATATAAATTCCTTATTCTATATGATATTTATAATACAAGACCTTACAATAAGTATATTTAGTATACAAAGTAAAAAAGATAATTTGGTTAATGTATACCTGCTTACAAAATCCAATATAATAAATACTATTTACATGCATTTAACATAGGTTACTTGCCTCGTTACTTTAATACTTATGCCTTCAAAATGGGTTCAAAGTTTAACAGTTCTAAGATCTAAATAGGTATTTTTGAAGGCAAATCAGTTATTCATGAAATAAAACCAAAATATACTATAAAAAACGAAGTAAATAGAACTCATATAGTACTCATAGTAATAAAAGACATTCAAAACATTGAAAAAAAAACTAAATACGATATGTTTACACGCAAAACAACAATTAGTACCTGATTCAGAACAGCTGGAGTCCCAAACACAGTATTTATAACAGTCCATAGAATATAGGAAGTCCCAGTATTACATTTTAGATTCGCAATATTTTTACGACACAATAGACACATCAAAGACCTATTTGATCCCAGAAATACATTCTAAGTTCACAATAAATCGCTTCAAAACAAGCTAATAATCTGTTTTGACCAGATTTGACGTAATAGAAAAATTAGTTCGTTCGCTTTTACTATTATGTTACAAAACATATGGATTTGCGCCAATGGGAATTCAATGTTTCTAGATTTTCATTGGCTAAGAAGAATCATATTGGAAAATAACATTGTGTCCTCCAATCATCAGTTAGAAGATAAATAAAAAACAAGAGAAGACGAATCCACCTATCAGTACTTAGGAGGAAGTAATTTATAAACTATTGATCGATACTATCAGGATCATAATCGACTAGATCATTTTAACTATTTCTTATTTTGTAGAATCGCCAGTACGATACATAAAGACTGACAAATTAGCTATAAAAGCATATAGATCCGACAACCATGATCATGCTTCATTGACTGCTAGAACCTTATATAGGACGTAAGAGGCATGGTAACAAAAACATTGGGTAAAGGCCAATTACAATTCAATATCTGAACCTTTATTTAATATACCTAATATAAATTATTATATCTTGTCAACTAACATTATATATTGCTGTTGTATGCAAGCTAAATAATGCTATCTACGGTGTTTATAATCTAAGGATGGTTGACTTGACAGCTGACAAAACATTATTTATTTTTTCCGTTTATTCTCTTGGGTTGGTTTGACTAGAAGTGACGCATCATATACACGATAAGGGTTACCCAAGAATTACTATTTCACTGTAAAACTACTGCATAGTTTTGAAGAAGAATACTTGAACAATGTTTTCATCATTTTTTGGTAAACGGAGATCATCGCCTGCGGAGGACGAAACCCCGCCAATTCCGGGGCCAAAGTCCGATGATGGATTCGTCGTAATTGATCCTGCCTCGCCTGGAAATAGCCTGTACCCTAACGTGAGTGGTGGTTCGGTGCCCTATCCTCTGAGGCCCGCGCCGCCCGCACCTGTGCCCAGGAAAGCGCTTGTTGACCCATCATTTCACTACCTACAAGGCGTGCCATTCACGCTGTCGCGGTCACTTCAAATGGCTTCGAACAAAGACTCATTTGCTACTGAAATAGTAGACTTGCTTGCTTTCCTAACCAACAAAGTCAATATTAGCAGCTATGAGTATGACTTTACAATTGAGCGAAGTGTTTTAAAGGAATGTTGAGTGCAAGAAGTAATAGTGTAAATGGAAAGGTGCACAGGGACTCAAAATGCCTAAAGCCCCTAACACATCCTTCAGGATTAGGTTACTGTGGCCCATACAACATTAGCAAGTGATTCTTTAGTGTACCTTTTTTAAGCACTGACCCAAGTAAGATATTGCAATGTTAAAATTTAATCTGGTTGGTAGTGTAGGAGATTTACAGAAAAACAATGCAAACATTGTAAACTGAGAAAATAATTATGTAGATATCTAAGTTAAGGTGTCCACACACAGTTAGCAATGGCTTTGTTGGAATAATAGTTGAGTATGCATTAAAATCATATGTGCATTAGGGAGACAACATCTATCATAATATATTTTTTAGCTAAAATAAATTTGATCTTGAGTAAACTTTATCGGACTTAGCTTTTATGTTTTGCATAGAATTTCCTGAAATTATAGGTCAGATCATGATGTAATAAACACCATTTGCCATTGCCATTTTGCAATTCACTTAAGGCCTGTTTCACCATTTGTTGTTAATTCTGCTTATATGAAAAAATAGCACTTGAACATTTTATGATAAACCTTATTTACAACTTATCTGACAGACTTTATATGTGATATAAATCATGTAAATAATGTTTAGCAGTAAAGGATGATATAGGCCCTTAGAAATATTTTTAATTGAAACACCAATTTATTCCAATATGCATTGACTATAAAAAAAAATTGTAAATACTTGCTAGCTTTAGTAAAGTTAAGAACTATTAAATAATAACAATGGATTAAAAAAAATATTGTAGTCTAGCATGATGCCTCACTAAGTTTATGTTGTCTGTCCCAGAATATTTTTAGTTTTTCATATAAGCAGCTAACTTTTTAATTTTCCTTGTCCATTACATGTGCTCTATGTATTAATATGTGCATCACTGACGTCCATGATACAAGTACGCTAGACTAATGATACCCTTTAAAATGACAGCTATCTATTATGCCTATTTGAAGCGCCCCCATCGTGGGGGAAAGGAACTAAATCTGACGTAAAATGCAAATGGCCGTTGTTTTGTTTACATTGTCTCCGTGTTTATAAAGTGATTTTGAAGGTTTAACGCGATTAAACTTGTTTGTTGTGTCGTATTAATATAGTTAATACATAAATAAGTGGTGTTAGTTAATAGGTAAACCATGAAAGAGTGCGTGTTATGCAAAACTCTTTACCAGAAGGGAAGTGGGGTTACATTCCACAAGTAAGTGAATTTACGGCTAATATTCAAGAAATTAAAACTTCTATTGATATTATAGGCACTTAAAAATATGTTACTAATCTTATTTATACGTGATTACAACGCATTTGTCTTTGGATTATCGGTTTTTTATAAACAATAAAATTCAATAGTGCTGTAAAAGTTCCTTGTCGATAAAATTTATCGATATTTTTTCTATCAATATCTTAAATAGATAGAACGTTCAAGAACGTAAAAATCGCCGAAGACAGATTTGTATTATCAAATACATATTATTTTAAAACAATGTTTACTAATTCACAGGTTTCCGACTGACAATAGAAGACTAGAATTATGGCTCAAAAACATTGAAAAGCCTAGTTGGCGTCCGAAAAAATATGATTACATCTGTTCAAAACACTTCTCTGATGACTTTTATTAAACATAACTCATGTACTACTTTGATGATTTTTATTTTCTATTAATACCTTACCTACTCCATTGCTTCCCAAGCAACATTACATTACCTCATTTCTAATTAAAAAACAATCCTTATTTAAGTAGGATCTAGCTAGTCACACACCACCCTTTAGTCCGGTTTCGGCTTATACTAAGATTACCTACCCTACCCATGAGCGATTCGGCTAATCATTATCATTATTTGATTCATCTTAGTATTAACCACTCGACTATTTTGGACATTAGCCATTGTTAAAGGAATGGATCATAATTATTTTCATTTTACTGCATGGGTAGGTTTAAGCATAAACATTTTTATCGATGTATCATATCACTGTCCCATCTCTATTATTAGTTCCATTCCCCCTCACTGCCGCTATCAGCGCCAAAATGGCGAAAATCAAATAGGCACACGATAACCGGGCTTATGATTAGTCCAGCGATGTATACCATAGAGGTCAGTGTATGTGCATACTTGTAATAAGAATACATAACTATGGTCCAAAAATACAGCTTATTCTCTCTTCTCTCATGTCATAAAGATAGTATGTTTATGTTTAATATATGGTTTAGTCCAATTTAATTTAATCTATGCTAATTTATGTAAATTTGTAGTGTAGAATTGTTTTTATTAAAAAAAAACTAACTTTTAATTGACTGAAACAGAATTTACAATGTCACCCATTATTCTTGTTTATATTTTGCCATAATGTGCCTCTTATTAAATGAATATTTATTGTATTTTATATAATCTGGCTTTTCAGCCTTTTCAATAAGGTTTAAAAGTTTATGAGTCATCATCACGAAAATAAGTATTTAATTTCCTTTCATGCATACATACAATATATATCATTGAAATGTTTTTTATGGTAAAGATCAATAAATGTAAAAAAAAATGATAATAAAATACAAGCTTTTATTAAGTACATTACTATCTGAACCTCACACTTTACAAACTGCAACTGCAACTGCAACTGCAAGCTCTATGAAGATTTTCCAGTTAATTCCAATTGTTTAAAAAAATATATAAAATATAATTCCACGCTTGAAACATTGCGCCCATGGCATATCAATTACTCAGTTATACACATAACTTTACGGTAATCATGGTTTTGGTCAATATGAGGTACATAATAACATTATTTTAAATAATAAGTTTTCAAATGGCTCAGTTAAATAAACACCATTATTACAGATTTAAAGCTTTAATTAATATTGAAGCAATTGATTTTCTTCGTAAAAGCCAAGTCCGTAGCACATTCACTGAGCCTACAGCCCTATGGTAGAGGCCATAACAAAACCTATATTTGCATGTCAATACTTCGCTATAGCGTCACGGCTTGTTACAGCCCTCCACTCATACTGTCGAAGAGACTTCATTAAGTGGGCAGTGAATAAATTTCCCGTAGTAACATTACTTATCGCCCGCAGAGTTAGAAGTCTTTTATTTTCACCATTGACCATTACTACATACACTACTGATGTGATACCACTCTTAATGCTATGTTACCTTAGTTGAAGGGACTATAATAATATGATAAGTTAACATTGCTAAAATCTTTTTGAAAAAACAAAATATACAAATAACACAATAAAAGTAAATTCAATTTATACCATGTATGTTAAAACAGTCGCTGCAAGTCATAACAGACAACTATAAAGACTGTTGTCTTTTTCAAACATCAGTTAAATAATAGAGAGAGAAGATTAATCCCTGTTATCTGTATGTTGCAGCACTCATATCACTGCTAATCCAATCACAATAATGATAGTGATCTTAAATTATTGCAGCCAAGCCACATATAAATGCTACGATTATGAAGAACGGCATACATGTTTTCAGGAATGCACCAAAACTGAAAATAGAGATATTATAGTTTAATAAGTATGTAATAAACCAAATTCTGAATGGAAATTGCCAAATGATAGGTGACTCTCTCTGCCAAAATTCTTTTGGTATTCCCTTGTTGTTTTTGCTAGAAAATAATTATACACAATGTTGATCTTAATTTAGGTTGTAACAATATTAAGTTTAATTAAACACAGTCCAGTAGGTTTCCAGTAATGTGTGAAGCTAAAAATGATGGATTTGGCCTAACGCAAATAGAAGGTATCCTATTTGATTTTATTTCAAAAGCAATTAGGTACTGATCCAACCAATTTACAGTCTTTTTTTTATTCACATAGACCATTATGTACAGCACTTATTTATCGTAAAAATTAACAAAAATATTATGCTACTTTTTTACCACCGGTTCGGAATGCCGTTCCTATGGAGAAGAATGGGCAAGAAACTCCATGGTTGCTCTTTTTTAAAAAAAGATCTTTTACATGACGATTCATAAGTACTGTACAATAATGGTTTACATGAATAAAAAATATTCTGATTCTGATTCTGACATTTTTGAATCTTACTATATATGTGGATAGATGAATCTCTCTCAGTGGCATAAACACATTACCTGACATATTTAGAGCACGGTATCATGTAGAGCGCCAATTTGACCATGTTCCAGTTCTTGCAGCCGTCATAGTTCATGATGTTGAGCGCTGTCGCCACGTGCGAGTGGCAGTTGTCGTAGAATATTATATGCTGGAACATACAATTACAATCAGTTCAGTAATGACCATACGCCAAGCAAGGCCCCAAGCAATTTTCCTTAACATCTCAGGAATGGCGCATCGCAACATTAGTGAGAAATCAGTGTATGTGTTCTTTGTTAGAGCTTGACTTTTTAATATGCCACATAAAAGAAAACGCAGCGAATGCTGCTTGCTGAACAAACAAAAAAATGTACTAAACAGATGATATATTATGTGTTCCATTCTTTCAAATTGGTTTAGATGTTAGCAATCTTACTTTCTGTCAACTGAATGCATGCGGCTAAGCTAATAGTTGTTGTTATGTGGGTCCCAAGGACCTTATCTAGGGTCCGTTGATGCACTAAGCGCGTATAACTGGATATGTTTTTACAGTCATGGACCAAGTTGGTGGTCCAATACATACCAAACAAGTGAATCATTGTTAGAATTTAAGCAGACAGACCTACCATTCTTTTTTTATATATCTCCGAGGATTCTGCAACAGCTGCATCCCACCCTGCTTGTCCATTCATTGCCCTATGTGGGGACAATTGCCAGTACTTGGTTGGGTTACCGAACGCCATCAGATCTTCAGACACGAAGTAGGGGCCAGCAAAGTCCCTGATCACCCCGCTTGATGTGCAAATACCCATGTGACCAAGGAATGGGAAGATCCATCTGAATTTTATACAAAAACATGTAAATTGTTTAGGTAATTACAAAAAATATATATCTAAAAATAGTAAAGCAAAGCTGCAGTCCCAGAAGAAGGTTGTTGTTGAGGAAGGCTCAAAAAGGCACCCAATAAAAGGACTGGCCCTAAATGGCTAGCTATTGTAGGGCACTTGCCTAGTAGTGCCAGTAGTTGTAAGATATTATTAATTTAGCACGCACAAAATCGTTTTAACAAAATCCAAAACAAAGGTAATTTCGATACTTTTAATTTTTCGTTCTCAAACATATTTAAAACAGATGAAATAAACAAACTGTCTATACTGATCGTTTATGATAAGGAACAGAACAACTTGTGCAAAATGATGACCTTGGACCAGTAATTAATTATTCTGTAGGTGAATACTTACGTTAAAACAGGAATGGGAGTCCAAACAATACAGTACGGGTATCGGCAGCGGTCGTGGTCGATGGGATCCATTAAGACTGTTTCTTCAGGCTCACCTATGTCAATTGGAGTAGCTGGGCTGTTGTCGCCAGGCATAGTTAGCCTTACTGCAATAATTTAAACGATAAACCCTACCATATCCCAAAAACAGTAAACCTATAAACAGCCAAACAGAAAGAAACAATGTCAACAACTTTTTTGATTCATGACATTACGATTACAGATAGGTTAGTTTGTTGACTATCTGTGATCAGTGTTGCCAACCCCAAGGAACTGAAACAGCAGCTCACCAATAAAAAAACAGGAGAAAACAGTAGGTAAAGTAAAAAAAGGCAGATTTCATACTTTCCTCATATAATTAAAACAATTACCCACTTTTATTAGTTGCCAGGACTCACATGCATTGTTATATTATAATATTGATCACAAAATAATAAAAAACAAAAATCAAAGTAAAATTATTTTCCACTTTCGTCCTCAATTGCTATTTTCAGACTCATTTTCTTATTTAAAATCATACATATTTTTGATAAATTTCTTCATTTGCCTTTCTGGGGCTTAAAATGAGTAGCACTCGATTATTTCGGATTTAGTGTTCAATCAATTCTGTTGCGTAATTTGGTTTTCATAATATTTATAGCTGAAAATAATCTTTCTACGGTGGCGCTGCTGTGGTAGGCACAAAAGTTTCTTCACATTTCCCACATTGTGTGAATTGTCACACAATGTGGGAAATGTTTGAGACCCGTCTCCATTTTTAAATTTGTGTACATGTTTCCAGTAGATACTGCCATCTAGCGTCAATGCGTTTTATTACATAGGGGTTATCACAAAATATTTGCATAGAGTAATAGGTGGCCCTGAACGCTAATTGAAAAACAGTAAAAATTAGGAATGAAACAGAAAAGAGGGAAATCAATGTGAAAACAGCAAATCTACTGTTAAAACAGTAGGGTTGGTAACACTGTCTGTGATATAAAACTTGTTGCATAGACTTCTAGAAAACTAAGTCGACTTGCTGAGCATGAATAATAAATATATTGCTTTCTTTTTCTCACTCTCTTTTTATAATGCGACGGCGGTGAGATGATATTAGCCCAAAATTGGGTAATTAGAAATGTGATAAATCTCTCTGAATATACAATTAATTTACATATAACGACTAATAGACCGGCCTAACTTGCTCACACTATTTTAGGATTTCGGTTGGTATCGGTACCTGGAATGCAACAGCAAGTTTCACTAGGGATGTACTAGAATAATCGCCTAAAACTTGAATTAATTTAATAATATTCTATTCTTTGTCATCACTTAGGCCAAAATGGCTGGCAGGAAAATTAAAAATATGTCAGATTGCCAGCCATAATGTTTTAAAAAGTGAAAGAGGCAACCTGACGCTATTTTGGCGCTATTTTATTTTAAAAGACGTATTTTAGTTTTGCTCACTACGCATGGTTTAAAAAATACTGATAATTAATTAGCCAAAATGCCGGCATTTCTAAAATTTATTGACATGGAAAACTTCAAGTCCTATAGGGGTCACCATCGTATAGGACCTCTGAAGTCGTTTACTGCTGTTGTAGGACCCAATGGTTCAGGTAAGAAGTTACTTTGATTTAAACAATATTTAATCATGTAGGCATATTTAATTTATAAGTGATACAGTTTTAATCAATTATGTGTCAGATGTACCATAGTGACATCTTTTTTGTTATTTTTGTGTTTTCTTTTTGCCTATTCCTGAGTCTGTGGAAATATCCTAGGTATCTCAGTAATACTATCATCTGATAATGTTAATTCAGGAAAGTCAAACTTCATGGATGCTGTGAGTTTTGTGATGGGCGAGAAAACATCTTTACTGCGTGTGAAACGACTCAGTGATCTGATCCATGGAGCATCTATCAACAAACCAGTGTCTAGAAGGTCAGTATTATTCTTACATATGACTACATAATATTAACCTATGTACAAACAATTAATTGCTGTAATATTGTAGAACTATCAACCTGATCAGTGTCAGAATGAACCTACATGTAGTTGAATACTTCAAAGTATTTTATTATGTTCTTTCAATGTGCGATTGGTTGCAAGACCATAAGCAAATAAAGCACTATGGCATAGAGCCCATTTGTCCTTTCTTCTGACCACCAATCACAGGTCTAACAACTCCGCAACAAGTGGTTTAGATACGTCAACAAGAGCTCCATGTGGCAGTCCATAAAGAACTGTATCATAGGTAATTGTTGGTACTCCCAGCCACTGATGGATCTCTTCATTCTTAGTGTGCCAGAGGGCACCTGATATGCCCCTCTATATCCCATCTGCACTTGCTGCAGGCAGCGTGTTGCTTTTAATAACTACGCCATAAAGTACTTAGGCGTTAAATGTGGGTTGTTTTGAGTATCTCCTCCCATACAAGCTCCACCAGAAATTTCCGCTAAAGAAGTTCCTTAACTTCTTGACTTCAACAAAAATGTCCTGGACCTCCTGGATGTTTTCATGTTTCAGTGCATCAGTGACAGCCACATTTGTGCTGGAAGACATGACAGAGAAGCACTTCCAAAGATCAGTGATTGGACAGTCATCTGAGCACAAGATTGATGGTCATGTGAGTTGACTTAATTATAATAGAAATTTATTACTAATACTTTTGAATAACACATGTAATATAAGTTTATTGATCCTATTAATGTTCACAAACCTCAGACTATACTAATTATAAAAAAAAAATTAGCAGTATTTTGGTTTAGTAAATTGTACAAAGTGGAATTAATCTTTCACAATAGCCTGTTAATCAATAAAATATTTTTTTTCAGTCTGTATCAATAAGCAACTACCTGGCTGAGCTGGAGAAGCTCGGCATCAATGTGAAGGCGAAGAACTTCCTTGTGTTCCAAGGGGCTGTTGAGAGCATTGCCATGAAGAACCCCAAGGAGAGGACTGCTTTGTTTGAGGAGATTAGTGGGTAAGTGTTTCTTCTACATGAACACTAACTTCTTGGCTTAAATAATAGTTGTTTTTTTATATGATCAACAAATATTAGTGTTTTTGGCACAGCCATGCTGTAGTTTTATCTAGCAATTAATATAATGGGAACGTAAACACGTAATATACATGCAATAAAATCTGTAAAATTTATTTTATTTCCATTAATATGTGTGTTTATAATTGGCCCAGACAATGCTGTCATAAGTATCGTCATAGGTAGCTTACAACATTCTGTGACAGATGTTTAAGTAATCACTTGCATGACTTTCTCAGGTCGGGCGTTCTGAAAGAGCAGTACGAAGCGTGTCGCGCGGAGGTGAACCGCGCGGACGAGGAGGCGCAGTTCAGCTACCAGAAGAAGAAGGGCGTCGCCGCCGAGAGGAAGGAAGCTAAGTTCGAGAAAGAGGAGGCTGAGAAGTATACGAGGCTGAAGGAGGAACTGGTGAGATAACTTAGTCTTTTGCTTTATAATAAATGAACTCGTAGCAATATAGGGTAGTTACTGTTAGCCCTTTTAAGTTTAAATGAGATGAGGTATTGTTATATCAGAATATTTAATCAGTTAAGCGACAGATAGCTTGCTCTTAAAATTATCGGAGTTTGATACTTTACAGAGATACTTTACATGATTTAATTATTTCATTGACAATGAACATAGACAATATCACTTGCTCAAAGACAACCTAGCAATTTGTTGAAATAATGGAACAATTTGGTGCTAACATTGTTGTCCAACCCTAAATTGTGGTACCATAGTTGCGTAGTGTTTGCCTCGGATTATAAGTGGAAGTTTTTTTTTTATGTTACAGCAAGAGCAAAAGGTTGAGCTCCAACTGTTCCATCTGTACCATAACGAGCGGGAGATTCAGTCTAATGAGGAGGACCTGCAGCACAAACAGCAGGAGCTCGTCAAGATTGAAAAGAAGAAGAGTAAGGCAGAAGAGGCGCTAAAAGAGAAGAAGAAGGAAGCCGGGACCGTGCAGCGGGAGCTGGCGAAAATCGAACAGGACATTAGGGAAGTGGTCAGTGTTACAAATATATACCCCCAGACATCAGACATTAATTTTAGGATGTTATGAAATTAGGTCTATTGTAAACATATTGTAAATTACAATGTTCCTCTATAAATAGCAATCAATTTCTCGCTAGACAAGTGCCCTACTTCACGACCCTAACATTTTGATAAACTGTCAAGTATCAGAATCAGAAGTTGGTGAAATATTCTTTAATGTTGGACAAAAATCATTAATATGTCGATTTTTCGATGATGACCTTGCCAAGGTGACTCGCGGAAATATTTTCTGAAAGGGAAGGTAGTTCTGTCCCTCGGAACATCTTTTTTCAGCTATAACTTCTGTTTCAACAGGAAGCGGAAATATCCAAAAAGCGTCCTACCTTCATAAAAGCCAAGGAGCGCGTGTCCCACACGCAGAAGAAGCTGGAGAGTGCCTTGAAGACCTTGGAGCAGGCCCGCAAGGCGCACGAGGCTCACCAGGCGGACATCAGGAAGCTGGAGGAGGAGCTGCGGCTGGTGGAGGAGCAGAAGGCGGAGTGGGAGCTTGGCGCACTGGGCGCCAACCACGGCGGCCGCCCCGACGTGCATCTGGAGGAGGCGCAGGTAGGCGGCTGCGGCTGCAGGAACAGCTGCGGCTGGTGCAGGAGCTGGAGGTGGAGTGGGAGAGATTATTGCATTAACTAGCATGGGACCCACGCATATTTTGCAAATTAAATAATACAAGCAGTGATAGCCAAGTTGGTAAAACGTTAGCCTCGGTAACGAGGATCTCAGGTTTAAACTCGGCTCGCACCTCTGGAATTTCTAAATTTCATGTGTGAAACTCATTTTCAACCACGATTATCACTTGCTAAACGGTGATGGAAAACATTGTGAAGAAACCTACATGTCTGAGAGCACCCCGCGAAAGATGTGTGAAGTCCGCCAACCCGCACTGGGCCAGCGTGGTGGACTATGGCCTAATGCCCCTCGCATTGAGGGGAGGCCCGTGCCCAACAGTGGGACATTAAAAAGGGCTGGTATTATTATTATTATTCAATAATAGAAATACAGAAAACAACCATCAATGTTTCCAATAAGAAAACACATTGAAACTTCTGCATGTTCGCCTCCATGATGTTTGAGCGTTTTTCTGATTTTTTTCCTACCAGATCCGTGAGTACGAGGAGCTGAAGATGGAGGCGTCCCGGCAGGCGGCGCGCTACCTGCAGGAGCTGGACTCCGTCAACCGCGAGCAGAAGTCCGACCAGGACCGGCTCGACAACGAGCTGCGGAAGAAGGGCGAGTTCGAGAACAAGCACAGGCAGAAGGTGAGATCGCCTTTCACGACCTGAAACTTTGAGCAGTGAACTATTGAGATATCATTCAAACTACATTGACTGCATAGAGTTTGTTGATAAATTTTGATTTTGCTTTTGTCCATTTGATTGATTGATACATTGCATTGTGTTTTAATTTACACAAGTTGTAAGTGTTAGTAATTGTTTTAACAATGACTTGTGTGTTTTCTTGATTTCTTATATTTACGCGAATACTACACTATCTATCTATTGAAATAAAACTAATCTTACGGATTTTATTGCGTCTATTTTATGTGTATTTTCCGCCATTCGCATCCACCGGCTACGCGTGTGATATCATCGGTCCACCTTGTGGGGGGTGGTCCTACGCTACGTCTTCCCCCCAAATAATACTACATATTGAAAAATTAAAAAAATCTGTAAATCTAGTTTTATTTCAATTGTATGCCTTTGTTGATCTTAGTGGTATAGAAATCAGTGGTGGACTACGGAAACAAAACTAAATGTGTTATGGGTGAACGCGAATCGAGAAGATGCATGTACACAGCTGATTGGTACTGGCATATGTGATTCCATACTATACTGTATGTTATATTAGATTATATATTGTAGGGTCACGAGAGGAACGAAGCTACGAAGCGAGTGGACAAGCTGAACGAACACATCAAGAGCTCCGAGCAGGCGCTCGAGGAACAGAGACGACTGCGCGCTGAGTTGCAGGTACACAGAGCAGTGGCCATATCCTCGTCACTTTCAATATAATCTGACCAATTTAAAAATAATGCTCGTTCCTGAACATAAATGTCAGTGTGACAGAAACACCATCATACAGTCAGGATTTTGGGTGATATATACATATTGTTACGTGCGGGGGTAATCAAATGCCGATTACGTGAAAATTACTTTAATCGCTCTCCACACAGAAGGCAAAAATAGTACACACCAGTACACTAATTAGTTAACACTTAAACAACAATACACCAAGTCACTTTGAATCACAGTAGTCCACAGTATTCGCTAGAGTCGCCGGTATAGTCTTCTTAGTTCGCTTCCGAGAGATGTGTTCACTATCGCTTTCAAAATAGAAACTGTCTCGTCGCCGGTCCTGCACACTATTTATAATCCGAAAATAGCGAAGGTGGATCTTTCCAGAAAGGTGTCGACAAAAACCCACAAAACAGAAACGTTCCATAAGGAAAATGAACCTTATTTACACGGTAATAAGGAGGGGCTAGAATGTTCTAGTGTACGTAGCTGCATTCGTGAAATCGGTATTATTCCGAGAACTCCCAGTTCCAGGAATTACATTGTCCTCGCATTTGTATACTAATAATTTTAATAAAAATAATACGAGATATATTCTGGAAGCCGGTTGCAACATTGTTGGCGATTCTAGATCTTTCTTCACAGATCGATAGGAGACCTTGGACCCGACAATGCGTTTTTGTTTCCAGAAGCTTCGATGTCTATTTCAAGAGTTATCGATACCTCTTTTATACGCATCGTAACAATATAATATATTTTCTGTAAAAATTTTATGATAGTATTTTAGATATAATATGATCATTGTTGACTATAGTTTCATATATTTATTCAGGAAGTTTTGTGTAAGTGTGTATTCAATGAAGTCCTAACCGAATTTGGGTTTTGGCGGCCAATTTTAACGTAGACTAGCCAACTACGGATGCTATATTCTAAGGCGCAAGTCTTTAGGTGCACTCTCTCTTCCCTAACTCTCCGAGACACGAGTAAGAGATAATTTAGCTCGAAATTGGATTTCGCACATGACATTTAGAAATATCGCAGTTGCAACTTGCCTTTCTCTTTGCCAAGGCGAGTGTTCTCAAAACTTGGGTATCACCCCACTAAATATAAGTCTAAACTACATGCGCCTTCATACAAATATTTTTAAGATGTAAACTTTCTTAGTTAGTGAGTTTGGATGTAGGACGTATCTCCGGAGGTCGGGATGTGTTGGTATACGGTACGTGTATGTCGCAGGCGGACGTGGGGTCGTGCCGCGGGCGCGCGGCGGAGCTGCAGGCGCAGCTGGAGGAGGTGGCGGCGGCGCTGGGCGACGCGCGCGTCGACAAGCACGAGGAGGCGCGCCGCCGCAAGAAGCAGGAGATCGTCGAGAGCTTCAAGCGCGACATCCCCGGCGTGGTACGCCACACACACCCCACACACGCCGCACACTACGGCACACTACCACACTTCGGAACATTTGAGAATCAGAATCAGCTTCAGAATATTTTTTATTCGTGTAAGGACGGCCTGATTAGCGCAATGGTAGTGACTCTGCTTTCTGCGCCGAGGGTCCCGGGTTCGAATCCTGGTAGGGACAACAAGCTTTGTGTGATGAGCACGAATGTTTGTACCCGAGTCATGGATGTTTAATATGTATATAAGTATTATATACTGAGTTCGCCCTCAGTCCATTGTACGGTACCCATAACACAAGCGTTAAGCTTAAAGTAGGACCATCTAGTTGGAGTGTTCATATAAAAAAAAATATTGAAATATAAAACTATTAATTTCATTTTGTACACTTCTAAGTTTGAGATATTTGACGAATCTGTTCATAGTTTGATTGATATTTTGAGGGTTTCTTCCACGCTCTGATTATGATGGCTAAATAAATATTCTAGTAGTTTGAGAAGTTGGTATATAGTTTAAACAGGTATCCGGTCTGTTAGCCTACAAAAGTTCTCATCTATACATACATATAAATAAAATTGGAGTGTCTGTTTGTAATATTAAAATAACCGCTTTTTACTAAGTGCATTTGGATGTATACACGTTACCTATACCGAAACAACATTTTTTACAATTTTTGTCTGTCTGTCTGTCTGTCCGTCTGTCTGTCTGTCTGTCTGTCTGTCTGTCTGTCTGTCTGTCTGTCTGTCTGTCTGTCTGTTTGTTCCGGCTAATCTCTGAATGGCTGGACCGATTTTGACGGGACTTTCACTGGCAGGTAGCTGATGTAACAAGGAGTAACTTAGGCTACTTTTATTTTAGAAAAAAAAAAAAAAAATGTCACGAAAAAAAATTAAAACCAATGTTGCAGCGCTGCGTCTGATTAAGTTTGATAGCAACAACCTGCAATGCGTCCCGCGGGCTCAGAATGGGCGAGCAGGCTGTTGGTTGTATTTGTTAAATACCATGCGGACGAAGTCGCGGGCAACAGCTAATTTAACATATAAGACCTCCACATTCCTTGTGATGTTACATGTGGTATGTTGTTACACAGTACGACCGCATGATCAACATGTGCCAGCCGACGCACAAGCGGTACAACGTGGCCATCACCAAGGTGCTTGGCAAGTACATGGAGGCCATCGTCGTCGACACCGAGAAGACCGCGCGCCGGTGTATACAGGTACACTAACAACACTTTACAGACTTTTACTCGACAGGGGGTCCACCGGAATCAGCAAAATTTTGAAAGTGGGCTATGAGTAAAAAAGTCTGGGAACCTTTGTTCTTGAGTATCATAAATTTCGATATTTTCTCGCTTTTTTTGAGCTCGGCTACCAGTCTCCTCACATGCAGCGATGGTTATCTACTGTCCGAGACCCAACTAGTAGGGTTAATGGTCCCCTAACGGTGAGACCATTTGTCAGAATCGTTCGTGATCCCGAGTGCCAAAGATGTTGGAATGGCAAAAGTACCGCCAGCTTAACGTGCCCATAAAAAAGGCAGATGTTATTAGTCGGTCACCCATCCACAGTTTGACCGAAAATGTTACAACACCGTTAACATACACAACAACTATGGCACTTATTGATTTTTGGAAAACATATTTGTTTCTACATTGTAACACCGCTGTTAAATTCAGCTAGCTTTGTCATGTAAGTAATAAATACATGATGTCTTTCCAGTCTGATACCGTATTGTCTGGCTAAACCAGCGATAATTTGTTTGCTCAGGTACTAAAAGAAAGAATGTTGGAGCCGGAAACGTTTTTGCCCCTGGATTACATTCAAGCCAAACCGCTCCGGGAAAGATTGAGGTAAGTTATTCAACAAATTGATGACGACCGACCTGACCTAGCGGAACTGACTTAGCGCACGTAGTGACCCTGCTTTCTGTGCCGAGGCCCTGGGTTCGAATCCTGGTAGGGAATAATGTTTGTGTAATGAACACGAATGTTTGTACCCGAGTTATGGATGATTAACATCTATATAAGTATTATAAACTGAGTTCGCCAGCAGTCCCTTATACGGTACCCATAATACAAGCGTTGCTTAGTGTGGGACTGTATAGTTGTGTGTTCGTCTGGCGATATTTATTTATTTATTACTTTAATAATATTAATAACCAGCTGTCCCGGCGAACTTCGTACCGCCTCAGAATCAAATGTATGAGACAGTGAATTATCTTTATTTTTTTGTTATTCGGCTATTCAGGCTGTTGACAAATTCAAAAAAATCAAAGATCATAAATATGGGCCCACCCGTTCTTGAGTTATAAATGATGTAACTGACACGACTTAGTTTTATATATATAGATAACTCATTAACCAAGCTTATCACCCACTAAAAATCTGTGTACTTGTATCAGGGACATCAAGGAGCCGAAGAACGTGAAGCTCCTGTTCGACGTGCTGCGCTTCGAGCCGGCCGCCATCCACCGCGCCGTGCTGTTCGTCACCAACAACGCGCTCGTGTGCGAGACGCCCGAGGACGCCTCCCGGGTCGCCTACGACCTGGACAGGAGCAAGAACAGCAGATACGACGTTTGTATTGACACAATCCGACTAATTCTGTGTCGACATTATTACAGTAGATACTTATGAATCAATTGACAAAACTAGGTGATACTAGGCGGAAATTATTTTTTAAACAAATCGGGGAGGTAGTGACCCTCGTGATAATGTGTTGTGCGCAGGCGCTGGCGTTGGACGGCACGTTCTACCAGAAGTCGGGCATCATCTCGGGCGGCTCGCTGGACCTGGCGCGCAAGGCCAAGCGCTGGGACGAGAAGCATCTCTCGCAGCTCAAATCTAAGAAGGTACCTCACACACGCACACACACGCACACCGCTCACACACACGTCACACGTCACTCAAGAGTTTCGCTTGATGCCTTGTGCGAAAAATGCAACAAATATTTGAGTAACTTTTGAGTGTTAGGGCAAGACATGGACAAAACTGTGTTATAATTATGATACACATAATCAAACTGACCACCATCAAATAGTCCAACTATAGTGGCATTTAAAAACATATTTCTTATACAACCTGCTTTTAAAGCTATTGTTAATAGATTTATGACTAACCCCTGAATTTATAGACCTTTTATAACTTTATCAAATGTCATATAGTACTGCGCACAAGAGTTTTGCATTGTGCAGTATTATATGGCGAATGATAAAGCTAAAAAACTTCTATCAATTCGGGGGTTACTATTTATTTAACAATAAACATATATAGCTCAGTTTTCGTTCAATGGATTATATGTGGTGTGCTGGATCTACACTACACCATTTCATTGATATAACAGGAGAAGCTGACGGAGGAACTACGCGAATCCATGAAGAAGTCTCGCAAGGAGTCCGAGCTCACCACCGTGGACTCGCAGATACGCGGCCTGGAGTCCAGGTTGAAGTACGCCGTCACCGACAGGGACACCACGGTAAGAATTAATAATCAATAGATAATGAACTTAATTATGTATACATATAAGACTTGAACTAGGTTGTGTCTGTACTTCGTCCACCATTTTGGAGCTTTTCTCTCCGGTCTGTCTATGAAAGTGCATCACGGGAAAACTACTTGACGAATTTCGGCGAAACCTGGCACTGTGATAACTTATTTAGGCTACATTTTATTGCAGGTATGGTCTGGAAGGGTTCCCGTGGGATAGTCGAAAATATAAAATCTTAAAACTTAGTATGGCGATAGGATATACCAAGTAAATGTATAATATGCTTTTATGAGAGGGTTAGTCAAAAAAATTGTGAGTGAATGAAAGGGCTCTTCTGGGATAGTCAAAAAACTAAAGTTCACGCGTTAAAGGCGCTGCACAGATAATGAAAAAAGAACAGCTTGTATGTTTCTGTACACACTACACCAAAACATCTACACAAAACATTTTAGTTCGGCAAAAACGATGATTTTTACCCTGACCTTAGCCCTCTTTTGATGTATAGCAAAATACGTACTAAAGACGTGTATTTAAATGTTGCAGTTGAAACAAATCAAAGCTCTGGACGCGGAGCTCGCAGAGTTGGAGAGGAAGATGGAAATGTTCGGTGTAAGTGTGTTTACGTATTGTATTAACATAACCAGCTATTTTATAACTTTTATATAGCTCTATAGCTCTGCTTGTATCTCATCTGTCACAACTAATGTTGCCCAACGTCTTGGTCGTAGTCCACGGTGAAAGAGTCTCAAACTCTGGGGGAATCATAAGAGTTGCGTTTCGGTCGGGCGAATATGCAAGTTAAAGACTTTGGGCATCATTGGTCACCAGTTTTAAGTTGTGTGCTTCGGCTATCGGCGCCCGCGCAGTGGCGATCAGTGGTTGGCCAATCACAGGACTGCCGCGGTACCCTTTATATAATCATGTCAAAATAACAAAATGGCGATGAAGCAAATTGTCTAAATTGCAGTAGGTGGCGGTCGCCCGGACGCTTTGGTTTGGCCCAGAAGCCATTTATCTAGTTTTGTTAAAACTTTATTTTTAAATTTTGACCACATTATGGAACAATTTCTTTTTCATAATTTACCATGGTCTGATTGCCAACAAAACCTTCCCCGGTCCGCGTACGGTATCCAAAATAAAAGCGCTGCTTAGTTTGAGACCATACAGTTGGTGTGTTCTGATATTGATGTGTGTATGGTACAGCCGCAAGTGGAGGAGATCGAGCTGACGATCGGCGCGCGCGACGCCAAGATCCAGGAGATCAAGGAGAACATGAACAACGTGGAGGACGTGGTGTTCCGCGGCTTCTGCCGGGACATCGGCGTCGCCAACATACGGTACCTGTCCCCACACCCGCACCACTGCTGACCAGTTACCATATGACATTGGCCATCAATATTTTCTCTCACTCCTGACCGAATTTCGGTCACGGCTGTCAATCTCAACGGAGACTAGTCAACTACGCAGAGATATTCTAGTTCATAATTGTGTAGGTGCACTCTCTCTTTCCCCACTCTTCCCGAGACGATTGGAGAGAGGTCAGGCGCAGGATCGACAGCTTTACGTGCTCTCTCAGACACTAGTGAGTGATTGTCATGGTTGACATGAGATTCGCATATAAAACCCACCTTCATCTGTGACCCTCGTATCAAAGGCGATTGCATCAACTTGGCTATTTTTTTTATAATTTGTATAAGAAACTAATTAAGGAGTGACGACAGACCGCTGGCGTCCCTGCACCAAGCGGTGGTCTTTTGGAGGGATAATTTTAGAAATGATTTTACGTAATCAGCCCCGGTGTAAGTGGATTGGCCGCTAGTCCATTATACGTGGTCCATGCCACAATTGTTGCTTAGTGTAGGACCGCACAGTTAGGACTATCCGGGGGATAAAAAAAGCATGTAGAAGGGCTACCACAGTAATTCGTGTGAGTGAGATACAAAATCGATTTATCTCACATTTTGTCCCGTCAGCCGGCTGTGCTACTAATGCGGGTCTCGTACGTGGACTGTTAAAGGTAGATGGCGGTGGTGTGTTCGTGTGTAGGTGTGTAATGGTGTGTGTGTGCGCGTGCGCAGGCAGTACGAGGAGCGCGAGCTGCGCGCGCAGCAGGAGCGCGCCAAGCGGCGGCTGGAGTACGAGGCGCAGGTGGACCGCATCACCTCCAACCTCGAGTTCGAGCGCTCGCGAGACACGCAGAGTGAGACACTCGTATCCAATACTACCCTTCTAAATGTAGGGACTATGTAGCCATTCCTTTGTAGGTAATTTAACTTACACTTATAGCTATGTACTACACAAGAAATTATAACATCCTTTTGAAAAGAGTACCGAAGGAGTTTCTTGCCCTTTTTTCATCGGTTTGCAGAATCTTATATTATGTTGTAATTTTGTGTATTTTTTTTGTCATAAGTACTGCTACTGCGTACTTAAGATGAATTCTTACATCAGTCGGTCAGTCAGTCCGAATCCATACAGACAGAAATTCACATATCTAGAACGTCAATAATGATATCAAAGAGTTGTGCGTGCGCAATGAAAGATAAGTAAAAAACCAACACTGTTAAAGTTGACCATCACGAATGAATTTCTAGCCGGATTTTCTCTGTTAAGGTTACGTTCTGATCTGGTATACCAGTATTAAATTAAATTCTTAACGCTTACTGATTGACAGATAAATAACCAACGCCTAAACGGTGGCTTTAGAAGCATAAAATTTTCGATCCCTAGACCAAAGACCGCGATGCCATTACTTCACATTATTTGATACTTATAATAGACTATATCAGATGGTGCAATGACACAGTGTATCCTTTCAATATCATCAGTTTCAATTCCAGGCTAGGGAAATTATATTTTCACACATCCAAGGATGCAATTTTGGCTTTCATCAAAGCCAGACTCGAGAATGCTTAAAGTATTTCTCGATATTCCTCATAGTTTCGGCTGTAGCCATCGACGCCGTCCCTATATATAACTGTGTGTGTCCCGCGTGTGCGTGTGCAGAGAACGTGACGCGGTGGGAGCGCGCGGTGCAGGACGCGGAGGACGAGCTGGAGGGCGGGCGCCAGGCGGAGGCCAAGCAGCGCCAGGACATCGACCTGGAGCTGCGCCGCGCCGACGCGCTCAAGGCGGAGCGCGGCGCCGCGCGCGCGCGCCAGGACCACGCCGACGACGACGTCAACAAGGTACGCGACCAGTGTTGTCAGATGTGACTTTCTATTTCTACCCAAATTTTTTTTTTTTTTTTCTCCAAAATGATACAATTTGCTTGAGTTTTACCCAAAGGCAAATAGTTGATAGTATCGGTTAATTTTTCTTATGTTTTCCTTGAAAGACTGTTCTAATTTACAAACTGAAACTGCAGAATGACTTTTTTTTTTTACGTTACGTATCCCCACTGCATGTGTATGACGGGTATGACATACCATAGAGAGAAAAAGCAGAGTGAAAAGAATGAAAACTAAAAAGTACCCAAAATTCTCCATAGTATTTTTTTTTCTCCAAGAATTTCATTTCTCCAAAATTTCTCCAGAGCCAAAATTTTCACCCAGAATTGCGAAAAAAATACCCAATCTGGCAACACTGTACGCGACATGCATATATATGTGGGAACTTAGCATCTAGGTGTGACAGAGCAAGGACGACTCTTGTGTGCGAGTTCGAGCGCAAGAGAAATGTAATACTTATGTTTACTTAAGGGGGTAGCGCAAGGTCATGGCGCGAAATTCAAAATGTCAATGGTTTTTATTTTTTTACGAAATATTTGGACATCTTACCTTACAACCTAAAGCGATACAACACCATAAAGTTAGTAAAAGTAGCGGTCTTTACAAACCTTATGGTATTGTATCGGTTTAGGTATTTTTTAAGCAAACTTAGTACATCGAGACATCCAATGCAGAATGCTAATATCGCAAAAAACTAAATTACGTCGTAAAGATGTCCAAATTTTTTGTAAAAAAATAAAAACCATTGACGTTTTGAATTTCGCGCCCTGACCTTGCGCTTCCACCTTAATATTTAATGAATGGGACGCAGATGAAAATGAGGGCGAGAGACGGAGGTATGAGGGGAACAGAGAGAGAGGACTGTGGAAAAAGAAAAGACGTGTGTAGACAAATTTGTGTATTTACTGTATCATTTCGTTTTAAATAAAGATTTTGTGGCAAATTCGGTGTTTGGTCGAGTCCCTACCCTCTACATTTTGGGGGCTCGTATCATATATACGCTCCTATTTCGTTTAACTATGACGCTCACCATGCGAACGCAGCCCGCGTCAAAATTTCCCATCCAAAGGGTGCAAAATTGCTTCTTGCAACAAATATCCAACTCACTGTGGTTCATGGAAACCTCGAAAATCAACGAGCACTCGAGCATCGGGACTGTTAAGAATGAGGTCATATCCTGGTGCTCCGAATACAGGACAGCTTTCTAACCAGCTCGCAGCTCAGCTGATAATTTCTGACACAGACCAAAAACGAGGTTGCGATTCCTAGATCCGGATAGCCACACTAAGTAGAAGTATCCCAATAGAGAGTCCCAACTCTACCGATTGGCATGACAATGGGCGAGTCGGCAAATTGTTGACATGCTATATCGTGTATAGTGTAGTATAAATATAACCGTAGTGTGTGTTGCGCAGGCGCGCAAGGACGTGGCGAGCATCCAGAAGGACATCCAGTCGGTGCAGAAGCAGATCGCCAGCATCGAGGCGCGCAACGAGAGCAAGCGCAGCGACCGCCACAACATACTGCGCCAGTGCAAGGTACCACACACGTATACAGGGTGTCACATCGAGAAGGGCCAGTATAGGGCATGGAGCTATCACAGAGGAGAGGTTTTAATAGGATTTTCCTATCAAGAGATTCTCAACAAGAAATTCGACGATTCCACGTCATAGCCACGTCTCCTGCTAAAAAATATACTCATTTGGCTTCGAGAGAGTCAAGATGGGCAGGATTCAGAATCAGAATATGTTTTATTCATGTAAACTATTAAGTACAGGACTTATGAATCGTCAATATAGTTACAAAATGCTCAGCTACAACTTTACCATCCGTTCGGAATGCCGTTCCTACGGAGAAGAACGGGCAAAAAACACATCGGTTGCTCTTTTTAAAAATATCTTGTTTTTGAACAGGGTGCTGGGTACAAGCGGTCACAGCATCGAAATAAAATGATTTTGTTTATTTGTTTTTGTATGTAGTGTGTAGGGCAAACGAAGACATTATGATTTAATATAACAAAAATAATAGTATACTAACCACTTCTTCCATATGATAACACACACAGATTGATGACATCATAATCCCGCTGCTAGAGGGCAACCTGGAGGACACGGCCGACACCGAGTCCGACCCCTCGTCGCTCTCCACCACGCAAGTGTACCGCAAGGAGTCCAGGCGAGTGCTCTGCCATAAGGGACTCTTATTCACAAATTAAGCATTTCACGAAGTCTATGAACATACGATCGCGTTCCGCCGTTGCGATTTGGGTGTTTGTCCACCACACTGGCCCAGTGTGGATCGGATCGACGGAGTACCTATACTGTTACGATCTTTGATTGTTTAAATTTGTCGCCGCCCCGAATAGCAGAAGTAAAGCATTAGAACACCGAATTATTAAAACATGGAAGAAATTCGCAAAAACAATACTCTATCGGGGGCTCGCTGAACGGTGTCATAGATTTATACTTATCTATACTAACTGTCAAATACTGCCAAATATTTGTTGCTTGCTTGTTGCTTGTTTGTGTTAGTGCGATTTGATCGAATCTGACAGCATAGTAAAATTAAGCGACCTTTTAAGGTCGCTAAAATTTACGCCTATCCGGGGAAAACTTATATCAGCGGTCGTCCGTAAACGGGTCGGTGTAAATTTTACCCAGTGTAATTTTTCCCCTCGCGGAGTCTCTGAACGGGACATTTGGATGTTTACCCGAGTGTAAATATTACGCTGGGTGAGTACCGTAAACGCAGCCCGGGACAGCTGGTATGAAATAAATGATTAGAATTTGACATATTAGACTAGTGCTGTATGTGAAAGTCCGTGCTTTTCCAAATTAAGATACATAATAGCCCACGCATTGTAATTATTCATGATCTTATTTGTTCAGGATCCGCGTGGACTACCGCTCCCTGTCCGACTCGCTGAAGGAGCTGGACGAACCGGACGAGATCAAGCGCAAGGCGGACAAGCTGCAGAAGGCCATCAACTCGCTTCAGAACACCGTCGACAAGATACAGGCGCCTAACATGAGGGTAACTGATTCACTCCCCTATATTTGACTTGCACGAAGAATAGTGTATGTTCGAAAACTGACATTGGCGTGTGAAGCAAGCGCCAATACGAAGTTGACTAACAATATCGCTAGACAATGGACTGTGGGCCATCTCAGAATATAGGGTGGTACGAATAGGGTATACTGAACTAGGGTAGGGTATACGCTTTCTGAATCATTCGATATAGTCATATGGATATTTTTACTCACGACTCGGGTACTAACATCACACAAATGTTGCCCCTACCTGGATTCGAACCCGTGAAACTAGGTACAGAAAGCAGACTCAGCACAAGTTGTGCCAATCGGGTCATCAGAGATCGACGAAGTATGTGTAAAATTATGCGAACCTAGAAACGAGATTGCAGAATCAAAGCTGTCAAAATATATAACAAATGTTGTTCTTTCAGGCAATGCAAAAGCTGAACGAGGTCCGTGAAAAAGTGAACGCCACGAATGAAGCGTTCGTGGCGGCCCGCAAGCGCGCGCACAAGGCCAAGCTCGCCTTCGAGAAGGTGAAGAAGGAGCGCCACGACAAGTTCATCGAGTGCTTCGAGCACGTCGCCAATGAGATCGACGCCATTTACAAGGTAAGCCACCATCCTAAACTCGTTATAGCTCGAATGAAATTCCTTTTTTCTGCTTTAATCAGCAGTTCAACTTAAAATATATCACTCCTAAATACATAAATGTTTCGTCCATTTACAATTGCATTACAAAACCATTTTAATTTAGTGCCCTAAGACTTCGTGTGCGCCGCCTGCAATTCGCTAAACAAGTAGTGTTTCTACGGTACTTAATTGATGACGCTCAATCAATATAAAAATACGAGTACAAAGATTGCAATACAAATCTGAAACACGCAATATTTTCATAAAAAAAATGGTCTAAATATTACGGCCATTCTCTTCCACCCCCATTTGCTGCTATATCCCGTGGTTGTGCCTCTTTGCATTGCGGAGTGGTCAGTAGATCATCGCAAGTACATTTAGAACCAACAGTGTTTCCTCTTGAGAGTACACGTGACAATCATTTGCAGGCGTTAGCGATGAACCAATCGGCGCAAGCGTTCCTCGGGCCCGAGAACCCGGAGGAGCCGTACTTGGACGGCATCAACTACAACTGCGTGGCGCCCGGCAAGCGCTTCCAGCCCATGTCCAACCTGTCCGGCGGGGAGAAGACGGTGGCCGCCCTGGCGCTGCTGTTCGCTATACACAGGTGCGCCACGGGGACGGACCATGAGAACATACCCGGGCAAATTAGTTCGTAGATCTAGGCAAAATACAAAACAGTTGGTGTCCATGTGGGAAATATCATTTGGTCGATGCGAAAATTGTCGATCAGGTTAGAAAACACTCCTGGTTAAAGTGCGAAATAGTCGCTCAATATTAAAAATAAATTTCAATGTGATGAGATGCTATCACGTCAAATTTAAAAGAAAAAACCCGCAAAAATATAAAATGGCCAAACGCGTCATTGTCCAGAACATTTTTTTTAATTTCATTATTTTAATCAGTAATAAAATTAATAACCCCCCTCCCCCCAGCTTCCAGCCCGCCCCCTTCTTCCTGCTGGACGAGATCGACGCGGCGCTCGACAACACCAACATCGGCAAGGTGGCCTCCTACATCCGCAGCAAGAAGGGCAACCTGCAGACCATCGTCATCTCGCTCAAGGAGGAGTTCTACGGGTGCGCGGACGCACTCGTCGGGATCTGCTCAGAGGTATGCGTAACGACATTATCGCGCTATAGAAATGGTCTGTAAAAGATTCTGATACCATCAGTAGATAAATCATTCCTTCGTTTGCCTTTTTAGACGGAATTTCGCCAGCGCCCAGTAGCACAGACATAGGTAGTAGCAGATTTTTAAGAGGTCATCTACAGCGTGATTCGCACAGGGTATAAACCTAGAACCCAGCCTGTTTTAGCGCATTTGTAAACACACTATGAAGTCAGAATTTCGATACGTCGATTTAAAAAAAATATATTTTGTTCGCCAAATATCACAATATTCGTGCGTGTAACCTAACCTAACACATTTCTTTTCTCTTTCCAGCCGGCTGATTGCCTGGTCAGTGACGTCATCACGCTGAGCCTGGAAAATTACAACGATTAGCGCACGCGCGCGCATAAATATATTTTTATACTTAATTTAGTTGTCATTCCCCTTCTCATAAGTTTATCGTGTGCATTGTTAAAATTTACGGTTAAAATAAACTTAGTGTTAAGTTGACATAGGATACCTATTTTTGTGTTTTATTAACCTCGAACACTAACAATAAATATGAATGGTAATTTTCATCGTTTCATGTCATCATCCATTTATAAAATTTGATAACGCTATTAAATACTTGACACTGGCATAATGGTGAGTGAGACCATATTTCATCGCATTTCATTTTGTAAAGACGGATTAGGAACAACAAATATTAAAATCGATATTGCTTCTAATTGCTTAGGGTTCCATGTAACTTTTAATCTATGGAAATATAAATAAGTAATGGAAACGAATTCAAGTACAGCCCAAGAATATACACGTAAGTTTTAGCAAATGCATTGGCATTCCAGAAAATCCACTTGTCAAGGACAGCTGAGTAAAACAACACATACATATCGAGCTCTTTTATTTACAATAAAATAATCTTTATATTACAACTCTTATCCTAAGCTACAACTATAATGGTACGCGTCGACCTGTCTGTACGCATGGAACCGCTTTAAGTTGCTCTCTATTTCAAAACTGGGGCCTTATAATCAAATAAATGGCTTCATACATATAAAACATAATTTCGAATCATAAACTCACTAATACACATCCATGTCCATAATTTATCCTGTTATGTACGTAGTTCAAAATTACAATATATACAGACATAAAATAAATAGAACACCAATTTGAGCGTAAAATTAAATGCCCGTTTACATTGGGATTATAAAGCACCCCTGCGCCCCATCGTACGCATCGATAGCTATCAAGGCAAACTCATGAGATCCGTTGCTTGTCGTGCTTACTAACAGGTCGAAGAGTACTCTAGTCAATATATTTCAGCACAACAAAAATAATTTTGCGCCTGCCAATAGGAAATCATTTCAATGTACAGCTGTATTATGTCTTATAGAGCTAATTTGGTAAAATTATTCTAATAATTTCTGCAAAAATATAATGTGTATTTGATTTTGTTTAAAGTATTCATCCGCATTAACACCTATCTTCGGAAATATGGATATTAACTGCATGAAGGTAAAGTTTACATTTGAATAAATTGTGTTAGGTATGGGTAAAGGACGACCGGCGCCGCGCAATTATTAATTGTGAGCTAATATTTGTGCTAGCGCTAGCACGTATCACTTGACGTGGCGGTCGCGCCATCGTTATATAACAGCGGTTCAGTGGATAAACAACTTTACTCCGAAGGTGGCAAGGTTTAAAATGTGATAATATTACGGGAAACAGAAAAAAAATATTAAGTGGAAGAATCGCGCTTATAGATACTGTGGAATAGAGGCTAGCGTAGAGTGCTAAGTTGCTCACCGTCATATCACAGTAATATAATCAGTAGGGTAAGCAGGAACTCCTAATGTAATCGTAAGCAAGCTGTCACTGTCATACTAATTTATAAAGTACTAGCCGTGCCCTGCGGTGTTACTCGCGCAAAAAAATCATGTCGAACTCTTGCGCTATGAAAAATTAAAACAAATCGATCCCACGGGAACCATACATTTTACCGGGATAAAAAGCCTATGTGCTATTCCAGACTATAATCTATCTCTGTGCCAAATTTCATCCAGATCTGTTCAGCCGTTCTGGCGTGATTGAGTAACAAACATCCATCCATCCATCTAAACTTTCACATTTATAATATTAGTATAGATGTGGCGCGAAAGGGATGGACGACGCTTACGTATCGAAACACTACGTAAAAAAGATTGTCTTCTTGAGGTACTGGACCCAAAACTAATTCTTCTAGTAGTTAGTAAAATTGGCTGCTCATGAAACAATGGGACTGCAAATATATTTTTGTTGTTTAAAACAATACAATAGCTAATAGCTCTGTTCATAAACGCACACTAAGTAGCATTTTAAAGTGTGCTTGTAAAAAAAATGTATATCAACAATTCATTTTGAAAAAATAATCTTTGTAACACTAGTTGCAATTAATTTCATTGCTATGTCCATATTACGTAAATGCATCACAATGTTTGGACAATTTTTATTACACCTGAGACCACAAACCCTAGTTTCGTCTTTGGCAATACTTATCCAAATACGAATAATTAATTTAATAAATTGTATTAGCGTTCACGTAACAAGTCCACGATTTAATAACATGAAATAATTTGATTATTTCGCAAAAATCTGTTTTAAACGTATTCCCCCGAATTTATAGAGGCTATATAACTATATGAAACGTTATATAGTGCAGCACAAAGCAAAACTTGTGCGCAGTATGACGTTTAAATAAAATTATATAACGTCTATAAATTACGGGGCGAGTTTCCAACAACGTTACAATACTATATTGAAATTAACAATATAAATTAACTATTATGCTGCTCATGATAGATGTCATTTTGCCGTAAACCCGCACAACTATATACAATTGTCGAGTGTTGTCCCGCTTTGTTGTGGTTGCGACAAGCGAGACAATACCACGTTTGAGTCAAGAATTGTTAGCATATGAGTGTAGAACCCACATCGGTATTGCAGCACGCGGCTGGAATCTGTGGGAACATCATCTATGCGCATCAGCAACCGTCAAGGTTAAAGATTGACTACATTATCATAAATCTATTACAATGTATGTATAGACATATTATTCTATCTATGAACATTGTTTGAGATGGTTTTTAATTTTTTTTATAAATAATCCGGCTCCGGCAGCGTGCGGCACGTGCGGCGCGCGCGGGCTAGTCGGGGCTGCGCGGCGGGTCGGTGCTGAAGTAGGGCGCGGCGTCGGGCTGCAGCAGCGTGCGGCACGTGCGGCGCGCGCGGGCTAGTCGGGGCTGCGCGGCGGGTCGGTGCTGAAGTAGGGCGCGGCGTCGGGCTGCAGCAGCGTGCGGCACGTGCGGCGCGCGCGGGCTAGTCGGGGCTGCGCGGCGGGTCGGTGCTGAAGTAGGGCGCGGCGTCGGGCTGCAGCAGCGTGCGGCACGTGCGGCGCGCGCGGGCTAGTCGGGGCTGCGCGGCGGGTCGGTGCTGAAGTAGGGCGCGGCGTCGGGCTGCAGCAGCGTGCGGCACGTGCGGCGCGCGCGGGCTAGTCGGGGCTGCGCGGCGGGTCGGTGCTGAAGTAGGGCGCGGCGTCGGGCTGCAGCAGCGTGCGGCACGTGCGGCGCGCGCGGCGCTAGTCGGGGCTGCGCGGCGGGTCGGTGCTGAAGTAGGGCGCGGCGTCGGGCTGCAGCAGCGTGCGGCACGTGCGGCGCGCGCGGCGCTAGTCGGGGCTGCGCGGCGGGTCGGTGCTGAAGTAGGGCGCGGCGTCGGGCTGCAGCAGCGTGCGGCACGTGCGGCGCGCGCGGGCTAGTCGGGGCTGCGCGGCGGGTCGGTGCTGAAGTAGGGCGCGGCGTCGGGCTGCAGCAGCGTGCGGCACGTGCGGCGCGCGCGGCGCTAGTCGGGGCTGCGCGGCGGGTCGGTGCTGAAGTAGGGCGCGGCGTCGGGCTGCAGCAGCGTGCGGCACGTGCGGCGCGCGCGGCGCTAGTCGGGGCTGCGCGGCGGGTCGGTGCTGAAGTAGGGCGCGGCGTCGGGCTGCAGCAGCGTGCGACACACGCTGCACACGCGTGCGGGCGCGCCGCGCGGGCCGCTCGCCACGCTGTGCGACACGCACGACGCGCAGAATATGCGCCCGCAGTGGCGGCAGTGCACCTGCACCGGAACAATATTATCATGGAGACTTCAATTTCTCGAAACAAATTGTAGTTCATTCAAAACAATAGACTTCATAGCACTCTCAAATATTTCACAATATATACCTATATTTGATTTTTTTGGGTTCCCTAGTTAAACTAGGAACGTCCCAATCGAAAAATCTAAAAAAATTGGAAATCCTGTTATATATATCCAGATAACATTATATTGATCCTGATATGTATCAGTGCAATTAATGTAGCATGTACCCAAAAATATTGCACGAGCCTTTTTTCCCAGATTCATTATTTTTCTATCACCTGGATTAGTATGTTACGTTCGCCTAGGCCGGGTGGCGTGTACGCACCATTTTTTTTTTTTTTTAATTTCGTTATAGGCAGGTATTTGATCCCGATCTCACCTGATGGTAAGTGACTACGATGAGATCTACGATGGAACATACTTGCCTAGAAGGTACCTGTTCACTCTCGACTTGAAAACACCCAGATTGCAGTCAACGGGGAACAAAGACGCCGGTAGCTTGTTCCATTCCTTGGCAGTTCGTACGATGAAAGTAGAAGCGAAACGCTTAGTACGATCCGAAGGAATGTCAACAGTGTACGGATGACACTTGTCCGTGTGTCTTGTCGACCGACGATAGAATGGAGATGGGGGAATTAATTCGTGTAATTCCATCGCACACTCTCCGAAATGTATTCTGTAGAAGACTGATAGGCTGACCTTCCGCTTGGTGTTGGGCAGGTGCGCGTGGCAGGAGGGGCAGGCGTGCACGTCGTCCTCGTGCTGCCAGCGCACCTCCGTGTCCGCCTCGCGGATGCGCTGCAGCTGCACCTGCGCCACCACCAACTACTACACCAGCCTTCCCCAAAGTGGGCGATTACGCCCCCTTGTGGGCAGTGCAGGCTTAATGGGAGGCGGTAAGAGACCCAGAAAACCCGAACCCAAAAGAGACCCGTTGTGTAGAGGCTTACAATAATTAATTTAATTTGTTGTGGTTTTTAAGTAGGTGAAAAAATTTGGGCGAAAAAAAATAATTCATTCTCAAAGTGGGCAGGTAGACAAAATAGGAATAGCATTCCGAACAGGCGATAATGTCGTAGCATAGCATTTTTTGACGAATCATTTGGATAAATACAAAATCTTCAGTTTCACTATGAATTATTATGCTAGGTCTAGCTATCAGGTCGTCAAGAAATTATAGCGCTTGAGCGTTTGCCTCGAGGCCGTTGCGCGGTCGGTTTGGAGCCGGTCATTGATGAGAGGTTACCTGCAACGACTGCGACAGTCTGACAAAGTCCTGTTGCACCTTCTCGCTGTTGTCCAGCTCCTGCTGCAGCACCAGCACCCGGGACCGGACCTCGTGGACCTCGCTTTGCAAACGTTTCTGTAAATAAATTGATGTTGTTCAGAAAAGATATTAAATCTTTAATGGCCTAATCTATACTAATATAATACATATTTAAATAAAACTAGATTAAATGTCCCGAGGAACTTTGTGACACTAAGCAACGCTTGTATTAAGGGTACCGTACAACGGACTGAGGGCGATCCCAGTATATAATACTTATATAGAGACCTTCGGCACAGTGAGCAGGATGACTACCAAATGCGCTAAACAGTTTCAGATTCCTCCCCCCCCCCACGTTTGTAATGGTTCACCTTATCCTCGAGTAACGCCTCGATCATGTCGTTGGAGTGGCGCAGCTTGTCTCCCAGCTCCTTCATCTGCTCGCGCTCCGTCTGCAGCTGGTCCAGCTCTTCCCTGTGCCAATGGAAATTGCTGCTTTCATATCCATATGGTTTATTTGTGTGTGCTGTGAACTTTTTCAGCCAAAGTATAAAAAAATATCACAAGAAATGAATCGTTCGTGTAGGCGTATAGAGTAGCGAGAAATTGCGTACAAATACTAAACGATGAAACTTATTCAAACTTTGACAGAAATCCGTTGATGAATTATTGTTTTTACAAAAGAAGCTGAAAATGCAAAAAGCCACGGACTTCTTCGTGCGTTTTCCACAAATCGACGTCTAAGTGCACTTGTTTTGAGTTAGGGAGGCTGGTTGGCTAGGGATTCCAGAAACGAAGCCCCACTATGTAGTTCCCGGCTTCTAGTTGACGCCGAAGATCTCCTGGAGGCTACCTGGTGAGCCCGGTGGATGGCCACTCCGTAGCATGGTAGCAGAAGGTGCGCGGCTGTTGTCTCTGGCTCCATGCAAGTTCTGCACAGAGGACTCCGTGACACTTGGGTAGTACCTGGCGCGCTGCAGGTCGGCGCGCTGGTCGTGCAGCAGCTGGTCGTGGCGGCGCAGCAGCGCGGCGCGCTCCAGCAGCTGCGCGCGCAGCCCGCGCTCGGCGGCGCCGGCCTGCTCGCGCCCGACCTCGCACACGATCAGCTGCTCGCGCAGCCGCAGCGTCAGCTCCTGCAGCTCCTGCCGGAGCACCGTCGTATCGTAACACCGCCACGCGAACAAAACAACTGCACGCTCACACACCAGGCATTCGTCACTCGTCGATCTCACCGCTAAGAGGTTTATCCCGGCAGTTGCGCTTGCAAAAGAGAGTTTGCCTATACCGGGACTGGAACCCGGATCCCTCGGTACGAAAATCAGAATCCCTACCAGCTGCACTAATCGGGTCGTCATTTGAAAGACCAATATATCTAAAAATTTAGTAGATCGGGGATTCTCAAATCGAATCAAAGTAACAACTAAATATGAGGGTACCCCCGTCAAACTATGACACTAGGACGTCAACCACCTCAGTACTCCCGCGACCATGGTTGCTGTAAAGCAGCAGAAACGTCGAGAAAGTAAAACAAAAAATAAACGCGATAAAATCCTTAAAAATAGTTTTATTACAATTAACCTAGTCTATTGTTCAAAATGATGCCCCCTTTGGTTACAATTTTTTTAAAAAAAAAATCTTGCCATACCGTCGTTTGGAAACACTTTTTTAAATGTGTGTTCTTTTCTGCTTCCCATGTAGAGAACGCCGTGTTTTGTCTGAATATTCTAACAAGTCTTTGATAATACATTAGTATTAAGTGTGACAGGCTCTAATGTGTTATGTACTTACCTCAACGTTGTCGGGCAGATCGATAATCTCGTTCTGCATCTCGGCCGCTCGCTTCGTGTACTGGCCGATTAGCATCGCGTTGTCTCGCTCTAAACTATAACAAATAATATACATAAATAAATTAGATATATATAAAAAAAAACAAAACTGCAGAGGGCTACTTGGACGTCGAATCTTGTTGCGTGTTTGTTTGTTTTAGCAGTAATGCAAAACTACTAGACTAGTCTAAATAAATAATAATATACAGAATAATAGACATTGACAGACACTGGGACTAGACATTTTAATAATTAGAAACAAAGCTGATATAATCTACGTATATCTTAAAATACATTATAAATGGCAGGTAAAACCATTAAACATGAAAAAAAAAACAACTTTAAACAAGTAAATTTGAACTATGTTATCGTACAGAAAAAAATACAATTTTCTCAGCAGCAGTCTGTTTAGTGGCGTAGTTTGAAAATGGAACAATTCAATTTAAAAACGGATTTTTTTCTGTTCGCTGGTGTACGCACCTGTCGAGTTTCTTCTGCAGCGTCTCCCGGTCGACGGTGAGCTGCGTGACGTGGTGCAGCGCGCGCGCCGACGCCTGCTCAGCGGCTGCAGCGCGCTCGTCCAGCGCGGCGCGCGCGCGCTGCGCGGCCGCCTGCAGCGCTTCCAGCTGCTGCGCGCTGCCCAGCCGCTCCGAGTGCCACGCGCGCACCGTCTCGTCGTGCAGCGACCGCACGCCTTCCAGCTCCTCTGTTGCCTGCCACCACGCATTATAGGACCCTACTGTCATACACGTGATACAGAAAGGCTATACTAAACCTCCAACGTGCGCTCGCCTTGCCTTTGGCGCATTTGTAATCATTAAATCAATTTAAAAAGGAAATAAAAAAACAAGCCCCGCTGAGTTTTTCGCCGGATCTTCCCAGTTGAGTTCGCGTTCGGATCCAGTTGTAGAATTAACAAATAAAAAATGTTAATTTTTCACAGTTACACCTTATATATAGAAACTAGCTGTTACCCGCGACTTCGTCCGCGTGGTATTTAACTAAGACACAACCGTTGGCAACAGCCTGCTCGCGCGTTCTGAGCCCGCGGGACGCATTACAGGTTGTTGCTATTAAAACTTAATCAGGAGCAGCGCTGCAACATTGATTTAAATATTTTTTCGTGAGATCCTTTTTTTTCTAAAATAAAAGTAGCCTAAGCTATTCCTTGTTACATCAGCTATCTGCCAGTGAAAGTCCCGTCAAAATCAGTCCAGCCATTTCAGAGATTAGCCGGAACAAACAGACAGACAGACAGACAGACAAAAATTGAAAAAAATGTTGTTTCGGTATAGGTACCGTGTATATCCAAATGCACTTAGTAATAAGCGGTTATTTTAATATTACAAACAGACACTCCAATTTTATTTATTTGTATAGATGATATTATGTAGCTGTAGTGGTGGGACCTGCTTGAGCGCGATGTCGAGGGCGGCGGCGCGGTCGCGCGCGGCGTCGGCCTGCGCCTGCTCCGCCACCAGCTGCTTCTCGTAGTTGGCGCACATGTCGCAGCGCCGCTCCGACACTGGACATGCCATTATTTGTCAACACATGAGCTCGTAAAGCGGCTCTTATTGCACCAATTTTAGGTACATATTGAAGCTTGTTATACACGCGTATTTTTAACTTTTTTATGATAAACTTCACTGTTTTTTTTAAATCTGGGCAAAGATGTCTAAAATATATTAAACCTTTTTGTGCTTAAATAAACTGTGTTATATGAAATATGATAGATAAACAAAATATTTTACGTTAAATTATTTATATTTGACATCATAATTTGTGTTATAATTACAAAAATATTCAGTATCTTTTATTTGTAACAAGCTGTCCCGACGAACTTTCTTATCGTCTCAGAATCAAATGTATGACAAAATTAATTATCTTATTATTATTTTTCGCGATTTTTTCCCAAGTTTTAATAGTTATTCCGAGCGAAGACAAATACAAAAAATCAAATAATATTAAAAATCAGCCCACCCGTTCTTGAGTTATAAATGGTGTAACTAACACGACATTGCTTATACATATGGATATTAGGCTGTTCTACGGCATTGTTGTCTGTGAGTCTTCAAAATTGCGCATGAAAACAAAAATCCGGGCGCCGTTTTGCAGATATGTAACCAAATATAACCAGTTGTGTTTATAAAATTTTATTTATTTATTTTATGGAAAACCAACAGCTGCATACAAAATATCAAACACAAGTTTGGTGACAGGAAGCCAATTAAAGGATTTCACGTATAGTATTTTATTTAACTAGGCGATGTTTCCTGTTGAAAAACACGTGACACGCGTGAGAATTTGGTCATTACACTCTCGGCCTCGGGGCTGCTATCCAGGCTCGAGTGTAATGAACAACTTAGCTCGCCGTATCATAATGTACTATAGTCATATCTATCACCGGACTACTCTTGTACTCCAACATCATAAAGCACGAGATTTGTATATCAAAATCATTATATAATTATACTAGCTGTTGCCCGCGACTTCGTCCGCGTGGTATTTAACAAAGACAACCGTTGACAACAGCCTGCTCGCCCATTCTGAGCCCGCGGGACGCATTGCAGGTTGTTGCTATAAAAACTTAATCAGGCGCTGCGCTGCAACATTGGTTTTAATTTTTTTTCGTGAGATCCTATTTTTTTTTTCTAAAATAAAAGTAGCCTAAGTTACTCCTTGTTACATCAGCTATCTGCCAGTGAAAGTCCCGTCAAAATCGGTCCAGCCATTTCAGAGATTAGCCGGAACAAACAGACAGACAGACAGACAAAAATTGTAAAAAATGTTGTTTCGGTATAGGTACCGTGTATACATCCAAATGCACTTAGTAAAAAGCGGTTATTTTAATATTACAAACAGACACTCCAATTTTATTTATATGTATAGATTATGACATCCTACTGTGCATAGGAGTAAGCATGCTATTAGTAATGTAAATAAATGAATGATGTGTGTGTGCGTGTGAACAAACAAAAATGCACTCTATGACTTGACACACCTGGTTCACTTTTGCTGTCTCCACCAGACGCGTTGCCTGCGGGACTTGGTACCTTCGCCTTCTATAAGAACATGTTGTGAATTTTTAGACTATATGGTGTACACGGATAAAACATATTCTGATTATGATTCTCAACTAGGTCCTGACGTCATCGCGGAGGGCGTGGCTACTGTATGATTATTTCAGTTGTAAAGGGAGTGTGCTCACCGCTAGCACGTCCTGCAGCTGCGCGTCAGTCTCCCGCAGTTTGCCCTTCAGTGCCGTGATCTCCATCTCCAAGGGTTGGACGATGGCCTGCAGCAGCTCGCTGTCCTCAACATTCTGTACGATTGATTATTTATTATTCTATTATTTTTTGCAAGACATAAACACGATGAATAAAAAAAGAAAATAATAAAAAAACACTGCAAAAAAATTGGTGCAAGAAAAGCAGATCATTACGCTTCAACAAGAACTATAGGAAGGAACAGGCGAATCACATAAAATTAGCAAAGATGGCGGCTTCGTGCGTGGCGAATTCAAACAATCATGCGAACATGAACTAAAGTGTAGATAAAAATCCGAGAACGTGTGATAAGAATGTGGGGTTTTAAGAGAGTTTTTGCAAATGGTTGCAATTGAACGGACGAGGCGAAACTTGGCGAAAATCCATTGTCAACAATCTGGAAGGGACCCATCACTGACCCTCTAATAATCCTTCAGCATTATATAAGGTGTCACAATAATAGTGTAAAATGTTTTAACTGTGCCAACAGTAGGTTATAAAGATAACTATCCCAAAGAAATAAATTAAATTATTAGACATTTAAAAAATTACACTCTGCACTGAGTGCATGGCCAATCACTACTGGACCGCTTTGAATTAAAAAAAAAAACAAAAATAATTTACATAATTATTTTTTACATCAACATGATCGATATGACTTACTGATTATTATATTATAACTTATTATTTTTGTCACATCCTATATAAACCAAACAATATTTTAATTAACGATAATTGTATGATTGTGACAAATTATAATAAAAAAAACTTGATCGGACTAGTTGTATTTTAAGGTATTAAACAAGTTGCTCAATGAAGCGAACACATCAAAACATGCGGGCGCGATACGAGTATAGACGCTACAATTGATCCGGTCGCTTCATAGCGCAAGCATGTCCACAAGCATAAAAGGTGTATGGTACATTATACGCACCCTCCTCTGCGGCTGCTCCACCTCTGCGTCTGCGCCGAGCTTGCGAGCGAGCGAGCGCACAAACGTGGCCGGCGCGAGCGACACCTCCTGCCACATCGCGCGAGCGGTAAGCGCCGCTCTCAGATCCATTGATTTGTATATTATAATTTATATCCTACTTACTACTATCACAGATTAGCTAATCATTCTTCCGAACAGATATTTCAATACGCAAAGACAGTTAAATGAATAGGAACTGCCATAGCAACGCAATAAAGTTCACTTCAGTTGGGTAACGTCATCGGGAAACGAGCTGTCACTGTCATACTAATTTGAGGAATCTGTGGCGTGAGCGGGATGGACGACGCTTACGTACCGAAAGTATACGTAAAAAGGATTGTGCTTGAGGTACAGCACACACGTTTTAATAGTTATTCTGCTAAACGAGACAGAGACAAACTCAAAAGATGAAAGAAATATCATTAAAATTGGCGCACCCGTTCCCGAGCTATAAATGGTGTAACTAACACGAATTTTCTTTATATATAGATAGATTATAATATAATTTTCCTTTCCATTACTGAGGACTTATTGTTTACACAAACGATTTAATTTGAAAGTAATTAAATAAATTGTGCTTCGCCTTGCTTCACTATAAGGCTCACTTTTGTTTACATGTTGTAAATATATTCTAACAAGAAATAACACAGTACGTCCACATTCAATACTCGATGATTAGCGACTGATTTGCATGAAGCGTAGCGCAGAACACATATGTAATGACGTATCATACAAAAAATAAACTACACTCTTTGAAACTCCAAATGATTTTCCCCCTGGATACTGTGATAACTAATACATAATTATTTTGTGGTATTCGTACACGAAATTGTCCTTTTACGGGTTTATTTAAAACGTGGCTTACTGTAAGGCTAGGCACGGGGGCACTGAAGGCTGTAGTAAGTCGATATGGTAATGAATGCCGATAAGCGCAACGGTACGATAACGGTATGTAAGTATATACTTTTAAACAAAAACAGCACCTTGGGGAAGGAAATGCTGTTTCTAATCTCCTTCTAGTGTTACCCAACAATGAGAAAAACACTACAATTTGCGATTTATCTGACACTAGCTTCTATTCGCGGCTTCGCCTGCGATACCTCTGTGAAACAGCCTATATACTCAGGGATAATGTAGCTGGATTGTTGTTGTTGGATGTCGATGTTGATGTCTTGGTATGGAGTGGTGATGACTTTGGATGCTTGAGTCTTCACAGAAGGTTGCGTGTTCATATCACGTCGGGGTCACCAATTTAGCGGAAAAGGGAAGATCTTCCAGCCAGACGGGTGGTATGCCTGGCGGGGCGGCCGCTATGCCCCAACGGTTATTGTCGGGATCTTGTATATATGTTACTTGCACCGAAAACTCTGATAGCGCGATTCAGGATTGTGACGTCACTTGTCTATTGTTCTGAATGCATCTGTAGTGCCATCTGCGTAGCTTGTGGTGTGGTTGAAGTAGTCGCTACAGAGCTTTTACAGATATTGTAAAATGCGGTTGGTGTTCGATTATAAATCGATTGTGTTAGCAGGCTTAGGACCCTGACCACTGGCAGGTTTAAGAGGAACATACTACAAATTATATCTTTAACAGTACCAGTTAATGTTGTGTTCTCACCTGCTGCTGTTGTCTAAGCTGGTTGAGCTGCTGCTCCAGCTCTAGGTTCCTGGCCATCAGCCGCCGCACCTCCTCCGTGCCCGACGACGACGCCTCCACCGTCTCTGTTAACAATACCATGTTGATAGATTAAGTCAAAGTCAAAGCATGTATGTCGTATAGGCCTACGGGGCACTTACAAATTGTCATTTACATTTTTTTTCTTAACTCTGCAACCGGAGCGGAATGCGACCTCATCTGAGAAGATCCGGCGAGAAATTCAGCGGGCTTGTCTTTTTTAACCGACTTCAAAAAGGAGGAGGTTGTCAATTCAGTTGTATTTTTTTTTAGGTTTGTTACTTTTTATTTATTCAGTTTTCTCAAATTTATATTTATAGGTGTGTTATCAAAGTCACAAATTTTATAAAATTTTCGTACTTAGGACGAACACAAAAATGCAATACTTAAATAGCAGAAAGGAAAATACGTGCAGTATTTTCCTACACATCGGAACTCGCCAATGTCCAACTTGTACTTGGCTGTATTTTTTTCCGTCTTTTCCTTATTCCAACCACTGTTATTCATGAAAGCCAGGATCTCAAGAGACTAAACTTGACATAAAGCTAACATTCCACTTGTAAAATCTTTCGCGTGACTAGTTTAATGTAATGGCTTCAAAATTACCTTTACTTCGCCATGTGATGCAGAATGATGGTAACATTGCACACACACCATGTTCCAACTAATCGGAAACAAGGAAATACCTTTTTTTATCAGCTATTACCACTAATGATGCAGTCACTAGGTTTAGTTCGCGGCTCCGCTCGCGGTGATAACATTTAGTATTGTGTGTGACAAAGTGGCTTAGCACCGTGTGATAAGAATATCCTAATGAATATAAGGTTCGTATCTCCAATAGAAATATAGCAGTCGCTTCCCTTTCACCATATAGACGTAATTACAAAACATATACGTTAAAACATTATTTTCTACTAGCTGCGCCCCGCGGTTTTACCCGCGATTAAAAAGTATGTCCTTTTTACCGGGATAAAAAGTAGCCTATGTGCTATTCCAGACTATAATCTATCTCTGTGTCAAATTTCATGCAGATTCGTTCAGCCGTTCTGGCGTGATTGAGTTACAAACATACATCCATCCAAACTTTCACATTTATAATAGTGTGAAGTGTGATTAGTGTTATTATATAGTTAACATTAAATAATTTATAATGAACTGCTTTCACAGCGTGTTAATTATTTCATGTTATCAACAAGGAAACTAACTATGATTTTGTTAATGTAATCGCAATCACCGCTTGGATTTTAACAAATTCAGAGCCAATAATTTAGTGCTACACCATTCACGTTCCTATACAAGGCATAGCTAGGACACCTTGCAGTGGAGTGTATAGTTGAAGGGACCAGGGCATACCGAAGATTACCCATGAACCGCCATAAGTGTTCCCTGCTTCAATGCATCAGGAATACGCCAGTGAGAGAAGATTGTCATTGCATCGTTAAAGTGCGCCACCAATAAGGGCATTAAGAAAACTACCGAGAGACACTGTCGAAAGTTTAAAGAAGAAGAACATACATAACCGTAGGCTACAATAGCGTCGCAACCCAGATGTTGCGCGCGAATACGTAACACAGGTCAGTTAATACTAGGCCATAACTATTTCGTAAATAGGTAATCGTTTCGTACATAACATATAACAATCAAGTTATGCTCTAACATGGTCGTTTGTGCATTAAATATTTATAAACAAAAATTATTGGTAACTATATTTTCGATAGCGACGAAATCCAGCAATTTTTTTTGTCAGTCTGTTTGTGCATCACGAGAAAACCAGTGTACAGGTTTAGATTTTTTTTTTTTATACATTACAGGTAAGTATTTGATCTCGATCTCACCTGATGGTAAGTGACCATGAGATCTACGATGGAGCATACATGCCTAGGTAGGAGGCGGCAGTAGATCGAGACGCCACATTCACTAGGCACATGCAGCGCAACTGATCTGACCCGCCATCCATGAATGGCAACACCGAACATCATGCCGGAACACGGCTAGGCCGCTTGGCGACATGGCTTTGTTCAGTGGGTGGTGACTAACCACGGCCGAAGCCTACCACCAGTAGAGTTGTCACCTAGTTGGCACCACCCAGGGTCACGTGTAGGGTACCTGGAGGGTACTTAATTCTCCTACGGACGAAGGTGACTCGACCCCAAACGATGAAACTTGGCACAGTGAGGTTATAACCCAGGTCAACATATAGGATGCTTTTTATATCGCGAAATGGATCAGTTCTCACTGGATAGCCCAAAATGTTACTCAGATTCTACTAGGCAGATTTTGATAAACTGGGCATAATGATAGCTGATAAGAAGAGACTTTTTTGTCTATTGAAATGTAAGTTTCCTTCCCGGATAGGCAAGAAGGTATAGTCCAAGCTTAGTCATGGGCAAGGTTCGTACTTTGAAAACTTGCATGATTACGAACCGCTGACAAGTAGCTGCAAGTTCTGCATCTCGGACTTCTGGTTCTCACTGAGGGTCTCCAGCTGCTGGAGCGCGGCGCGCAGGCTCATCACCTCCGACTCCAGCTGCTCCTTGTCCAATATCATTTTCCGCATGTCCTCTACAAACAGTATAAAACAATAAATAAATAATTCTAGCCTATTTTAAAGTCCCACTGTTGGGCATGGGCCTCCCATCAAGGCGAGAACCATTAGGCCATAGTCCTACACTCTGGCCTAGTGCGGGTTGGCTGAGTTCACACGACTTTTAGAGGGGTTATCTCAGACATGCAAGTATCCTCACAATGTTTATCTTCACCTTTTAGCAAGTAATAATCATGGTTATGAATGACTGCGTGCCCACCGGTCACCACCTGCGTTTTATTGGTTCTGTTGTGGGGTTTCCTTTGCGGTACTATTTTCTTATTGCTTTCTCTAATAAAACAGGAGTTAGTTGTCTTCACCCTTAGTTTACTGATAGACCCATTAGTTGAGTTTCAGAGGGTAGACACCAATTGCTCTATGGAGTTATGGATAATTAGCCAAATGGTAGATTGGATGCCGAGTGGATAGCTACAATTTTTTTTGTAGTTTTGGATGAATATAGATATCCATCTAAATTAATGATTGAAGCGCAATTGAATTCATCTTTTTTCTTTAAGTTGTTAATATATAATATCATTCATATATTTTATGATGCAAGTAACAAGATGCAGTAGTTTTAATGAACCTAAATATTAGTTAAAGCTATTACAAATATCCTTTCAAAAGCATATCAGCTAAAACAACACAATGATGGTAACATTTCCACCCTTCCCACTTTACATTAGCGAATGTTTGTTAGATGGCGGGATTATTTGGATACTTGTCAGTTCAGCTCAGTTTTAAACTCACCAAACTAGTACTTAAATAATTTTGTATAAAATTATCAACAGAAAAACATTCAGGTTACAGATATTCAGCTGAACATAAAGGTCTTCGCAAGTGAATGATGAAATTTCAATGCTACAATGTGACTGTTTACAAAGTGAGAAAAGAGATTGACTCACTTGTAAACTCTCACATCAGAGTGAGTCAAGAGATGTATTAACTGTGTCACAGAGTTAAAAGAGATAATAAAATGCTGTGATTGTTATTGCTGCACATCATGCAAAAAGGTACCCTTTAAATATCAATTCATTAGTGAGTCAAACGAAAATGAAAGGAACAACTTCAAGTTGAATAAAATTGAGGACAATACACAGTTAGGAACGGCAGGAAATAAATCGTTGATGGACATAATCATACAACTGGTAAAAAAAACATTTAAATGCATTGTAAGTCACTAGCCACCCAGCTAATGTAACATCCAGCTTAACAACCACAATTCCATGCAGCTAAACAAACCAGAACCAAGGTTACGAGTCACCCGCATGACCTACACCGCTCACAATGGTCAACGAACCTTCTTTTAGCAAGAATAGCTCTTTCATTTTCGCCCGCTGTACATTAAACTCTTCCTCGAGTAACCGCCTCGCTTGGTCCGGGGACGGGCCGTTGCTCTCCCCCGGGCCCTCGACTTGAAACAGAAACACCACTCAGGGCCTCCACACTACATTTTATCGCCTAAACAAGCATACAATCACACAGAATAACACACCTTTAGGACCGTCCGCGCTTTCTGCCGACATCGCGGACTGGAGGTCCGTCGACTATTTATTATCGCTAATATAATGCACGTTTTCGACTTATTAGCATTCTTACGTGGGTTTTTGTAAAGCTTGGAAGGAAAATCACCAAAGAACGAATAAAAAAGGTAGTATGAAATCACGAAAATTGGTTGACGTTTGACGTTCCTTTAATTCTTTTGACGTTTTGGTTACTCATTGGCATATTGACGTTTTGTGATTGATAAAAAGTTTAAAATAGCTCTATGGATAAAAAGAACCTCGAGTCTTGACGGAATATGTAAAATTTCATTTTGCTAAATTCAATGAGATTTACTCTGAGGCTGAAGGTGGGGTGAAGCGAGAGGATATTATGCCTGACCAAGGCCTGTTTTCAACTGATTTGAAATAGTTAGTGCATACTTAACATTGGCCAAATAGTTCAGATGGTGACACCATATTTTTTAAAACAAGATGAGTATTGACATTCATGATCACTTTGTTTTTAATTTTAAATCGCGTATTACGTTAGTGTTTTCATGTACATTTGACTAATTACTAAACTAATTATGCAGTTATTTATTACTTAAATAATAGTTTCAACGGGCTTTAGTTTATTTATATTTACGTAACAACGTATTTGTATGGAGAATTGAAAGTTAGATACCTACCCTCCGCTACCGGTTTCCGGATTGATCGATGGTCCAATCTTCCATACTAGTATCCACAGACCAACTAGAGATGCTAGTAGTCTGTGTTCCATACTAAATGACAAATACGCAGATTATACAGTAGAAAATCCAAATCCAAATCTCGCATGCTTGGCGTAATGACATGACGTATACTTATGAATTTAAAGTTTATATATCGTCCGCTATGGGCGGTTTTTTATAGAATAGAATTGTTCGTTTTATCCAAACGAATATTTCAAACATATGTATTTGAAATATTCTTTTCTATAAAACAAATTTCAAAGAAAACTCTTATTCGCAGTCAAAAAGTATTGTAATATACGTATTGTATATTACGTAAGTATTGTAATATACGACGTTTGATAAAGTTATAGAACGTCTATAAATTGGGTGGTAAAACTGGGGCCAAAGAGTTTATGTATAACAATTGCTACGTTTTAACTTGGGCCTAGTTAACCTGTTTAATAATTTGGTTTTGTGTTAAGAACCATGAAAATAAAACCAGATAGAGACATTTAAATAAATAACTTTATTTGGTATGAACTAAGTAATTCACTTTATTCTACGTGGTTAGAACATGTTTTATTTAAACAAAATATTAATCTATTGTTACAGTATATAAGGATTTGTGACTTTGTCATGAGTGTATGTAACAAATAAATAAATATCTTACAAACTATTCAAAAACATTTTATTCATGTTTTCATATTTCATAGCGCCATCTTCTAACAAAATACTCTAGTACATTTAAAGGCACAGACGTATCACAGTTTGATGTCTAATGTTAAGAATATTTTTATAATATTTATAACTGAAAAATTATTTACAAGTCAATACACGAAGATTATTTTGTAAAAATGCAAAATTACAGCATAAAGAAATCTGTGCATGACACATTCACGACGTGACTAATAGATGGCGCTATATTAAATTTCATTTAATTCCGCTATTCGATGGTAGATGTCGTTAAAAGCCCTGCTTGGCATCACGAAACATTCTGCCCATGGGAAGGTCGTCCAAGCAAGGAACTTGAACTAGATTGAAGTAAATGTGCCCCATGAGTTGGGAAGCGGACGTGTTAGTCGTTTTGAGACAGTCGAAGAGCATGTCGTCGCAGGTGCAATGGGATTTGCTGTAGAGCGAGTTGTTGGTGAGGTTGTAGCGGCTGGAGAAGGCGCGCACCTTGGTGGGGCAGAGGTCGTGCGTGCGGCAGCAGCGGTCCAGCCGCCGGTCCGCGCCCAGGTCGTGGTAGTCGGCAGCTATGTCCCCGGTGCCGCACCACTTTGTGCCTGAAAAAAACAAAATTATCAATATTATTTCAGGAACATTTTCTTCTTTTCCCTCAATTTTCTCAACGCACACATGATTGTATTCTGAAAATAGGAGTTATAAATTCAGTATTCATAAAGTTCTTTTCAATCGATAAATGTTTTAAATATACCTACAACAATCAACGCTTGTATTGAGACCCTCGGCTTACTAAGCAGCTTGGGTTACTACGAACTGCGCTAATCCGGTCTTCATCTTGTCAGGTCGTCAGTTATTGCTCTCTAGTTCTGCTAGCCTCTGTCTACAGAGACACGCATTGTAAAGATATTAATTTATTAAAATAAATGATGAAGATAATTTACCGACCAGGTATAATCCCCTGCAGCAGCGTGAGCGGGCTGCCGCCCAGCAGGCCTGCGTGCGCGCCGCCCGCGTCGAGGCGCGCGCGCGCCGCGCCGCCCGTCTCCCGCCACGCCGCCACCACCCGCGCCGCGCCACCCTCGTCCAATGCTTCTACACCTTCTACCTGTAAATAGGAAACGTGACGAGTATGATTCATTTCACATCTATGAGAAGAAAAGCAAGAGGAATTTACTCTCTGGGTTCACCTGTGTGAAATGCATTTGTAAACGCTTTTTGCTACTAGATGGCGCTAGGAGTTACAGAAAAATCTCACACTTGTTTTCCAAAGGTGTAGTTAGTACTTTTTTTTTGGCCAACTTCTAAAGTCTGCCTAGCCGTTCCTACATTGTTCTCACATAGTCATAACAATGTACTGCTCAAAAAAATAAAAGATCTTTTTAAAAAGAGCAGCTATGGAGTTTCTTGCCCGTTCTTCTCCATAGGAACGGCATTCCGAACGGGTAGTAAAGTTGTAGCTTAGCATTTTATAACTTTTTTGTCGATTCAAAGGTACTGTAATTAATGGTTTACATGAATAAAAAATAATCTGATTCTGATTTTAAATAATTTCGATTATACGATACAAAATAGTTCATTAATTTTATATTCTTTCTGACACGATACTAAATAGCCAGGGAGCACAACACATAATAGATCGAAACATTGATTGTACATATACATAGACGTGTATACATGTACTCGTATACATATGTAGGTGAAGGGCAGACTTAGGCTGTGTCCCCAGTCGGCAAACTGTCAGCGGCCGACTGAGTTAGCGGCGCATCGGTTTAGTACGCCCTTCCATATATTTGAAATGGAGTGTTCACAGTTTGCTAGTTTGCGCTCACTCTACGCAGTTTGCTGTGTTGCGCGCGCCGATTGATTCAGTGAGCGGCCGACTCACAGCAAAACCGGTTCCAGTCGGCGGCGGCGATATGGTTGTTCGCCGGGCGTAGTGAGTCCGTTTACCGCAAACTGTCATGTGGACAGTTGATAGTGAAAATTCAGTCGGTCGGTCGACCTAAATAAGCGGCTAACACATAACAGTTTGCTTGCGACGCACGCAAATTGATCTGAGTTTGCACCTAACTCGAATTTCAGTTCGCCACAAATTAGCGGCTCACTCAGTCGGCCGCTGACAGATTGCCGACTGGGGACACAGCCTTATATGGTATACATAGTCGGTTAATGCAGAGATTGGTATCGACATAAATGATGGGTTATAATGACATGATTGCTATGACTGGTTCATAATGTTAATGCACCTATATCTAGCGGATCGAAACATATTTCCAAAGATAGGCATTATAAACATCATAGATATGTATTGATTTATTATATTTACGTGAATACTACACATTGTAAGATACTATTCACTTACGGATTCCATCGCGGCGTATTTTTTATATAAGGCGCAAGTGGCTTAGTAACGAGAATTGATACCATGGATTCAACTCATGATTCTGGAGCCCCTTTAGTTGAAATTACCTCCCCCTCAATGCCAGGGGGATTAGGCCATAGTCCACCACGCTGGCCCAGTGCGGTTTGGCGGACTTCACGTCTTCCGAGGGGTTCTCTCAGACAGGTTTCATCGGGATGTTTTCCTTCACCGTTGAGCAAGTGATAATCGTGGTTGAAAATGAGATTCGCACATGAAATCCAGAAATCGCAGAGTTGCGAGCTGGGGGGTTTGAACCTGCGATCCTCGTTACCGAGGCAAGCGTTCTACCAACTTGGCTATCACAGCCAATTTAAAGATATTCTGTGGTAAAGGTCCACGTTTTCACAGATTGTGATAAAACACACGAGAAACGAAAGTAATCGCAACCGCGGCACGGTCCTAGTCTAGCGATTCTATAGAAAGCCATGTGTACCATTACGCGGCGCAAATGGTGCATTGTTTGCCGATTCCAAGTTCGCGCGGCCGCCATTGTGCGGCGAGCTGGTTGCTCTTGATCTTGGATTATATTGCTGTTACTGCAAATACCATTACTTCTAACAAGTAGGTTGACGTTTTAGTAAATGAAAACCATACTTTGTTTATTTAACAAATGATGCCACCCGCAGCCAACATCTGTACTGTATTTTTTCTGCCAAATCCAGATGTAGAGGGGGGGGGGGGGGGGGGGTAAATGAAGAAAAGAAATTCGAAATGACAGCGATTGAAAGTGAACAAGATTTATTAATATTTGTACAGCATATCGTGTTATTGTCACAGATTTTGGCAGACGGGTAGGTCACCACGTCAAGGTTATTGGTCTGAGGATTCAGTACTCCAACAACCCTATTGCCCTTGGGGTAAGCCCTGGCTGTCAACCCTGTCCCCATCAACATTATTAATGTTAGCTGGGTATTTAAAAGACTTACGTCCACCTATTACCGATGCATGCCATGACCCTTGTCATTGTGTGCTGTGATTGGACAGTTCGTTGGTACTCATCTCATCAGCGGCATGTGACTGGGGGGTGAGAGATCACAATGGACTGGAGCTGGAGCACTATTAGTACCTCACTAGCACCTACATTTACCTACAATTACCTTACGTAGAGATATTAAACATCCATAACTTGGAAACAAACAGCCGTGTTGATCACACGAAGTTTGCCCTACCAGCTTCTAAACCCGGACTTTCAGAACAGAGAGCAGGTCACTACCATATGTGCCAATATCATCGAGTTGTGCCCTCTTACCTGCTGGCATTGGTCCATGAGCCGGGTCATCTGGGGGAAGGTGACACCCAGCGGCCGGTTGATCCGGCTGAGCTGCCGAAGCAGACGGATCGTGTCATCCTCGTCACTAGAATAACAGAGAGAGAGAGAGAGAGCGTTAGTAACTTTCGAGTTTCAACAAGTTGTTAATCGTCTATATTTGCATGGTAATTCAAATGTACGTCGTATCTTTAATTCCGTCAGACCAGTCCATCCGCAGTGAAAGTGACCTGGCCGGCCACTTCGCCGTTGCGCAATCTTATAGCTGCTTAACATTCTTGTGAATGGCCGTGTCAAGGTCAACCAAAGAAGTAACAGGATAACTGCTATGGTTTTAAGTACTAATATTACCCTGAAGGCACGCTATGGAATGTTGACTGTCATAAGTTAGTTGCATGTAATATATGTCTAGGTAGTAATATAGTTCTATGTCACAACTACAATTTATTTAAATATTATTATATAATACACAAAAAGAACATACTCCCACACCAACACACACACCCAAGTCTTGTCTCTATCTTCAGAATTCTGAATGTGGGGACTAGAAAGCCTCCTATCACCTTTTTTTTGGTGCGCAATTCCATTAAGGATTCGCGCACACGTCAGATTATTAAGATTTTTTATAGAGCTGATATTTTTTTAGATGAATGCTTTTGTGGTATGCGATTTACAATAAGTCATCTATTCTCTTTACGTCAGATTATCTGATGTGTGCCAGAGACCAGTATAATATTCATGAACAATACAGAAACGTCCAAACATGTTTAGAATTACATTACTCTTAAAATGATCTAAGTATGCATACATTATTGTAATGGATTCAAATATTATATAAGTTATCTTATATAATTATCGTTATACATGTCGGGAGTGGATTCTACACCCTGCATACAAAGCTGGCTATGTCCTCTCAACCGAGCGAACACCAGCTCCCAGGACATATCAGTTAAGCCAGCATTGTGACGTGTCACGTAACAAGCCGGCTATTGTGCGCCGGCGCGCGATGAATGGGCCGCCGCACGACGCTTGCCCACATATGCGATTCACGTAATAAATATCCACCCATTTATTTGCAAGGTAGTTGATGGAGACCACAAGGAGTCTTCGCTTTAGAACTGGCTGCTTAGAATAGGAATCTGGTTTTTCGTCCGATTGGCAGTGGAACAACTGTTACTGGATCTGGACTGGAGAAAACTTCAGCCAATTTAAAATTAATGGAGTGGCACTTGGAGGAGTACTCCGAAAGAATCAGTCACCTTTCTCTGAGACTTTTACGGCAGGAATCGAGGATATACGTCTTTCTGACGTCTATTAATAGAGATAAAAATGCGATGACGGCTCAATATGTGGCAATATTTATGGGCGTGTGTACTGTAATCTTTGTACTGAGTTTAGCCTAAAACTAGCAGAAAATGGAGGTCAGAATTCAGAAAGACCTAGGAACTTATTCGTTTTGTACTCAAAACTTCAAGAATTTTACTTAACATAATCACATCGAAATACTTTAGTTTTTACGAAATGCCATGTCCAAGGCAAGGCAAGCAGGCTGCCGCCTAAAACCCCACGAAGATCCTTCACGTGCCATTTGCGGGGGGGGATCGCTTTCGCACACATCCGTGACCCCACCAGCACCATGTTCAGAGACCTAACCTAACCCCTACTATAATATACATTATAATAGTCAACCAACAGCGGTATAATTGCGACCAGGAATTTGCAGTTCGGTGTAGCTTGCTCTAGCACTCAATAGCATTTAGAGTCGCTACGTCGTCGATATTTATGACGATTTTATAAAAATTACACAACACCTTGCGTACATGGTAGGTGTCGTTCATTATGAAATGCAGTGTGAACCGGTCGTGTACACGGACAGTCCAAGGGCTTCTAATCGCACAACACCAGTAGGCTGCCCACTGCGCTCGATCTTTGTCTATTCAATTATGATGAAACATTGTTAGATAGTATGTTATTAATAGGGGTTGCTTACATACGAATATTCCATTAAGTTCGTTATGCCTATATTTTGTGTAAATCTTTTTTGTAAGGTCGCCATTCCATACCGAATAATTCCTAAACTAAGAAAAGCTATGTATTATGGGGTCGGTACCATACAATGGAATAGGGGCGATTTATAAGTATATCATTTCTACTATTTGCCCCGTGCGAGCATCGAACCCGCGACCACACACGATCCAGTGAGCCTGCGTCGTCATAATTGTTTTTATTTAGGAAGAAAAGATGGATTAGGAACGTGTGCAAAATGCTGTTGCGATCTTACACCCATTAGCTATTGGCAAAGCTAGTTAATATACGGAAGATATGGTAAGTTTTAATAAACGACTGGGTGCGCACGCGCATGCATAAGCACCCTGTTTCCGTAAATTGTTTTTGTTTTCTTAATTGAACCAATCGTTTCCTTAGAATTGTTTTGTAAATCAATTAACAACGTCTTTCTGATTTTAGTTGAATTTAGTCGTGTTTGAACCAATTTCATTATTAATTTGATAGCCAAAAATAATGAAAGCCAATAGTATAAATAAAAAAAAAAAAAACTTTTATAACTACTTGCTAAGCAGTCGATACATCTTCATGATGGCCAATGAATAAAGCGATGGGTTCTCTAGACATGATAGCTAGACAATGCGCGAGCGCACCTACTATCACGACTGGTACAAGTACTACGCTATGCCTACTGCGTGTACACAACGCTTTATACACCACAGTATGTACCTACCGTACAACTACGTTGCACCGCTTTCTCAGCTAGTTTTCACATCGTGTGGAAAAGATAAACACCATCTATTTCTCATAATAGGAACTTTTACCTAAGAAATTGCCGTTCTGCAGTACTGGCCGTTTCAAATGAAAATATTTTTTTTTTGTTTAGCTATGAATTCTAATTTCATTTCTTTTTTAAACATGTAATTATTTTTCAAAATTAGTAATTTGTTTATGGATTAGAGCGCGATAGCACCTTAATCACTGTTGTCCTCAAATGAATGCGCGTGCGCACACATTACCGGGATCCGACAATATTTCATCAGCGTACGGATGTTATGACCGTGTCGACTTTACTTCGTGAATCGCATGAAAATGTCGTTTGCTAATTGCAGTAAGTTGTTACTGTGACTGTCTGCCATCTACTAGCGCAACATTGCGAATTCAGACATTGTCTACTGCAAGGTACAGACATTGTCGGTCTGGGGTCGAGTCACCTTCGTCCGTAGAAGAATTAAATACCCTCGAGATACCCTACACGTGACCCTGGGTGGTGCCAACTAGGTGACAACTCTACTGGTGGTAGGCTTCGGCCGTGGTTAGTCACCAGCCACTGAACAAAGCCATGTCGCCAAGCGGCCTAGCCGTGTTCCGGCATGATGTTCGGTGTTGCCATTCATGGATTGCGGGTCAGATCAGCTGCGCTGCATGTGCCTAGTGAATGTAGCGTCTCGATCTACTTCCGCCTTCCTACCTAGGCAAGTATGCTCCATCGTAGATCTCATCATCACTTACCATCAGATGAGATTGAGATCAAATACTTGCCTATAATGTAATAAAAAAAAAAAAGAAATTGTTTAGTCCGAGATACAGACATTGTCTAGTCCAGGATACAGACATTGTCTAGTCCGAGATACAGACATTATCTAGCCCAAGATACAGACATTGTCTAGCCCAAGATACAGACATTGTCTAGCCCAAGATACAGACACGTCTCATTTGGAGCTCACAATTCACCAATACTTTGTTATTGTCGATGTTACTGTGTAATATCTACCGATGGAATACTGAATCCTATTGCGTGGCGAAATCCTCATCGATACCCCATGGATATACGGTTGTTTTTGTCTCCAGATCTCCGGATCTACTGATCCGATTTCGAAAACTGATTGATAGAAAACGTAGGCTTTGTTTTATAGGCGGAGCCGCGGTCTGAAGCGGTTTTAAATAATGCCATTATAAAGAATCACTGCAGAGTTGCATTAGTTGACCTGCTAGTCGACTAGGTTCGTTGATTCGCCATCCTTGTGCCAGATACTGCGTTTCACAACACCAAACGCGAGGCGAAATTGCTCTTACAAATCTCGTATAAACCCCTAAAATATGTGGTTAGTACGTAAATCACAAAAATTACGCAAAATCCTACATAACGTTTGGCTCCACTTGTTTTTTCACAAGTCAGTAGCTAGGTACTTCTTATAAAACGTAGGGAGGAATGCACCAAAAAATGTATTTTTGGTCTCATAAAAAAAAAGAAAAAAACTTATTTTACAGATTTTATTGCGTTTATTTTATGTTTTTATGTTCCCGAAGTTTCAGCTGCTTTACAGCAACCATGATCATAATCTGTAAAATCAGTTTTATTTCAATATGTGGTATTCGCGTAAATAAAAATAATTGTTTCTTTAGATCCTGAAGTTTACGTAGCTAACATGCTATTACCGGTCTAGCTAAAAAACCTTTCAAGGACATCCCACAGTCATGTATATCATAAGTCACGTACGATTGACAACAAAGATAACAAAATAAACGAACAGCAAGGAAGTAGTAAAAGGGAAACTGAACTATGAATAACGCTGGCTTCACCGGAATCAGCCTTGACTATGAATACACTTATGTAAAGTTCTAACTAGAATGTTACGTGAACGTTATGGCATATGAGGCTAGGGCTAAAGACTTGGCCTTACCTTGCATGGTTTTCGCAAGATAAGTGAAGGTCGCCAACCCGCAAAGGCCAGGTGTGGTCTTTATCCCGATGTAAATTGAGCCACGGGTATAACGACGCAGAATCGTTGTCACCGTTTTTATTTACGTACTGAAACTTATAACTAATAGACAGGGTCCCTAGTATACGTTCTGAATATAAGTATTTTTAAATGCTATCGAGTTCTTTATTCGATCACTTTATCGAACTCGTATTGCAAGCCGTTAAGTCTCGTGCAAGTCCTCAGGGATTTGGATCTGCCTGTGACTGATGTTGAACCCACCACTGACACTCGGCTTGAAAGCTTTTCAGACAAGTTGATCGATAATTAAAAAAGCCAGCAACACTGAACTCCTCTAAGATGTTAGTCGAGATACTGTCTGTCAAGAGTGTCGGGACCCTAATTAATATGCAATTCTTCGCGAAACGTTGCAAACCCAAAAATAAATATGTTTGTAGTACAGTACTCCTTCTGTAACGAGATCGCGTTGGACGCTTATGAGATCAAGCAAGAGAGAGGACTGGACAGTAATTTTTTTTAGTGTTTAGTGTGTGTATGTACCTACTCGCCCAGCTCACGTGTCGTCTCCCAATCATAACCGTTACATTCGCGACTCGCGAGTAAGCAATTTGTGGACCATGAAGTACTAGAGGGAACCAAGAGTCATAAAACTATTCTGTTCCACTATTACCATATTATACTCTGATTTACTATTATACTATGTATATTTTAATAAGTTTTCTTTACACGCTTACGTTACACAATTATGAATGTAAAATTGTAAAACTATGAATTAATGAGAGTTATAAGAATTACTTGTATTTTAGTAAGAAGTATCATTGGTTGTACTTTTAAAAAACTCAACAAGTTGATAAGCGATCTAAGTTCGTACAAGATTAAATTATTATTTTGTATAAATAGGAGAAAATAGAGATAGTCATTCTAAAGTAATTTGGGTATAGAGGTCTGAGGTATCAGTTCATTTTGGAAAAGGGGTCTCGTGCCCAAAATAGTTTGGGAATTCTATATAGACCATGAATGAATGTAATATACTTAAGTGATTTAATTTGATTGATTGTTATCAGTTATGTTGTCCACATAAATGAATAATATAAACTTATTTGATTAAAATACTAAATCAATAACTAGATTTAAATACATGATACCTATTATATTCGATGATTCATGTAGTGTTGTTTATGTTGATGTTTGCAACAGTTTTATCGTAAGGGGATTTAACTTTATAGGTCGTTGCAAAGACTTACGAGATTGTGTACACGTTGATTCATAAGTAAATTTTATACAGACGATGCTAATTTAAGTAATACACATTGTATTTTAATATATATTTTCCAATATTTAATCAATCTTTTTTTTGTGTCATAAAAAATGCAACCTCCGTTGCGATATTGCCAGGCAACAAGTGTCAAGGAACAATTTAAGAAAAAACATAAGTATTGAAAACAAAATATCTGATAAAAATCCTACCTAGGCAAGTATGCTCCATCGTAGATCTCATCATCACTTACCATCAGGTGAGATCGAGATCAAATACTTGCCTACAATGTAATAAAAATTAAAAAAAAACCTTACAATTAGTTGAATACTCATAAAACAATTATTAATGTGTTTGAATTATACTATGAAGTATGTAGAGTAGAAATACATGTAGTATTTCTATATTTTTCCACGCTCTACATTTTGCCTGCGTGTGTCACTCGCACATAACTCGCTCAGATTCCGATGCGGCAATTGGTCAATGATCCAATCATGCTCGTCCCCCTCCGCGCCAACCCCCCGCCGCCTCCCCGCCGGCCCAGCCTAGCCGACACTTCTAGAACAGCTTTAGTCTAGAAATACTAACTGCCTTTATGTTATGCCTCACGTCTTATTATTGCCTCCCTCAAAAAAACACGGGTAACTAGCTTGAATCCTTCATCTCCATACAATATGATTACTGAAACACCCCTGTAACCCTCCCATCAGTTAGTAACAAACCTTCGGTAAATTTCCCTACGAGTCGTTTTTATAAGTCTGGTTTCATATCAATTTCTTATATTTACGCGATGACTACACATTGAAACATAACCAAAAAAGCACACATGATTCAATCTAGGTACCATCGGTTCAAAATTCGTGACCTCCGTGATCAAGACTTGTCGAAAAATAAGCCCAGATTAAAAAACTAATACTGTTTGAATCGAATGCCTGCTAATGCTAATGTTCTCCCTACGCATCTTTCAACTGGTCAATGAAACTACCAAATAGGGGCAAGGTCTTCGTGCTCCAGTTGCCCTGAACTTGGGCCACTTGGGTACTTGCTTAGTAGATAGTAGTAAATAAAGCATACAGGTGAAAGCTACATCTTTATCAATTAGCGGGGGACTGGTAACTAAGTCACACCAATTTTGAGACTTTGAAATGGCTAAACAGAGATTTTACACAAATTTCAATACATAGCTAAATTTCAGTTTGTTGTTTGTAAGGGAGAATCTCCAGAACGGCTGATCCAAATCTGGAAATTCTTTCACTGATAGAAAGCTACTCTATGGCCGAGTGTAGGGTGTGTTTTATCACGCGATGATTATTGACGGTGGAGCGGCAGAGTGAAATCTATGGGTGCATAGGCAAAGTCGAAATAAAAAAATAATTTTGAGGATATGGGTGTAGTTACGGTGGGGTAGAGTGGGGCAATTGCCCCATACTGAGTCAAGATATTAAAGACCGGACTACTGATATCAAGAAATCACGGGTCCCGACCCGAATCCCTACCTGTTCAACATGGCTGGCCACCTTAAAAGCAATGTAATAAAGTTTATCCGGACATGACGCCATGGTGGCATGATGCGGTTATGAAATAGAAAGCGAAAGTTAAACAACACACAAAAAGTTTCAAGTGTTGCGAATTGCCAAATCATAAGTTATGTATAGTTATAAAGATGCTGACTAACTCAATAAGCGATTACAACATACGCATGGACTATCATGTACGACTTAACATGCTAAAAGTAGCTGAAATGTACTAAGTATTTAAATTAGATGGGTTTACATGTATCACAATTTCCGAAAGTAAGGAAATGTTCAATGGATCTATCTATCTATATCTAATGATAATAATAAAATTATATCCATAAATACATTGGCAAAAGTAAATTTCGCCGCATTGTGACAAAAGCAACATTATTTTTAAAAGACACAGACCAGTAAAAAAATGAAATCATCTATGTAAATAATGCAAAAAATCCGTAGAATCATACATAACTACTTAAATATTCAACAGATACCACCCCGTAATAACTTAATCACAAAATGGTAGCGCAGTCACTCCTAAACGAAGTTAAAAAACATTCGCGTTATTATGATGCGCACACGCAATGGCTCACTTCATTATCATTAGATCGCGTGCAACAACAGCACACGTAAGTACAGCCTTCATCTTGACATTCGCGACAATCTCCCATTGTTTGGAATCAGTAGAAATCGACAATGGAGCGATACATATTGCGCAGTTGATGTGGAGATTAAATCTCGTTACCTGGTTTACCATTAAGACGGTTTTTATCAACCTATGTTATCATAATTGACATAGGACGCAATATGTGAAAATCCTAAGCAGTATTGAAATAAAAACTTATTTTACAGATTTTATCGCGTTTATTTTATGTTTTTACGTTCCCGACATTTCGGCTGCTCTACAGCTGGGTGCTACCACCGACTTGGGATCGAGTAATTGATATAAAAATCTAAAACCAGCTTGCAAGACCTCAAGGCACTGTGAGTACTTTTTGCGTAGATCGGACCGCACTCAACAACTTAATATGAGGGTACCTCAGTTCAAACTATGACACTAGAACGTCAAACACCTCATTACTCCGTGACCATGGTTGTTGTAAAGCAACCGAAACGTCGGGAACGTAAACATAAAATAAACGCGATAAAATTCGTAACACACACAAAAATACAATCGAATTGAGAACCTCCTCATTTTTGAAGTCGGTTATTGAAATAGCTCACTCGCAGCAACGTGTTTGTTACTGAATAAGCAGATTCAATCAATCAACAATGTAATTATAAGTTCAGGATCTTCAACAGTTTCTGAGACATTAGTGAGTATTTCCTGCAGTCATGTGTCATTTGCCAACTCTTAAGGAACAACTACAAAGATTGGGCTTCGGTATTAGTGTCAGATTTTTTTGATCCGTTCAGGTCAGGTGGTTTACTGGTGGTAGGCTTCGGCCGTGGCTAGTCACCACCCACTGAACAAAGCCATATCGCCAAGCAGCCTAGCCGTGTTCCGGCATGATGTTCGGTGTTGCCATTCATGGATGGCGGGACAGATCAGTTGCGCTGCATGTGCCTAGTGAATGTAGCGTCTCTTATCTACTGCCGCCTTCCTACCTAGGCAAGTATGCTCCATCGTAAATCTCATCGTCACTTACCATCAGGTGAGATCGAGATCAAATACTTGCCTATAATGTAATAAAAAAATAAAATAAAAAAATACTTGTTTATATTCATTTAAAATACACAACAACCTTGGACACAACAATGTCAGTTGTGTGCCAGCGGCTGTGATATTGATTAGGTCCGATATATCGTGGAATAGGAAATAATCGGCTGTGTATTAAAAATGTATGCCGCGGTGTACTTCGCCAGGGTCATTGCTGATGGGTCGTTTGCTATATATTACGATACAAAGTCGCGCACGGGCAAGGTCGTAGGCAGGAGGGGGTTGGTGATCAAACTTCCCCTTATGCTCTTTAGATAACTCACAGTTTTATACATGGGCCCTTACTTATGTGGCTAGTCCAGAGCTCGAGTGAACTCGACTCCCCACGAAGTGAACTTCTGGCTATGGCTTTTGCTCACAGGGTAGGTAAAGGATCTTAAGTGATAGCTTTATAGCATTACCTAGTTATGATTTATATCTTTAACATTTTGATGATGGAGCGTATTGTAAAGATTAAAACACTATTAGAATATTAGGAATTATTTATTTAATATCTATTCTATTTTAAGATCCCAATATACTTACTACCGATTTATATCATAATACGAATTTGATGTAGTTATCGATGTAGCCATCTATCACTATCAAAATAAATTAATAAAGACATCGTAGAAAACCGTCCATTTCTAAAATTGATCTTTTTTTTAATGGAAAAGAGTCAAGGAAAGCGTGACACTTCAGAGACGTAGGTGTACGGAATAGAAAGTTGCGTCTTCAAAAGGGCCGTGACACGTGTTAAGCAGCGTGCTAAATAATTCACGCCCGTCCTTGCCACAGCGACTACTCGACGAACGCTGCCCGCCTGCTAATAGGATAGTGATTGCCGCGCCGTGTCGATGTCGGTTCACTCGAGTTCGGGACACAAATGATAAGTCACTCGCCTTAGTTGGTACAAGCAAGTAGGTACAGGTACAGAATACATAATGGACTGGGCTTTCAACATGATCGGTACGCATCAAGGACCAAACTCAAGTGCCTGGTAAATATACCAAGGGCCCTGGGGTGAAAATTATAGACTTCTTGAGATTTATAACTTCTCAGTGAGAAGTGCCGACAAGAAACTCATTAGTTACTCTTTTTAAAGAAAGTTGTTGTAGGTGATAAAGGACTTCAGCTGGCGTCTCATGTCATGTATCGTCCTGCCTACAGTACACACCAGGAAGCATGGACCGGCGGTCATAGAAGTATTAGTCACCCGTATCTCCAGCCGGGACCAACCTTGGCTGCCTACGTGAACGGGGGAACCGCAGACGGTCGACTATCAACTGTAATTATGTAATCCGTGTTGCAATAAAATGGCCATGCTCTAGCGTGGTCTGAGAATGTTATACGGTAATGAGGAGTTTAGATTAGATGAATTGGTCTGTGATGGCCCAGTGGTATCAGCGTAGGCCGCTTGGCTCTGGGTAGTTGCGTGTTTGATTCTCGCCAAATTTCAGGAATCTTGTAGTAGAATGATATTACCAAGCATATGAATTACTAATTCATGATTTAAAGTAGTAAAACTGAGGTATAGGCTGTTAAAATGACCTTCCAAAAGTACTTTAGTGAAGATTAGATGTACGAAAAAGTTTACCTATTGCTAACTGAAAATAAGTCGTAAAGCCGAGGTATATAGGCTGATAGGTCCGCCAATCCGCACTGGGCCAGCGTGGTGGACTATGGCCTTATCCCCCTCACATTGAGGGGAGGCCCGTGCCCAGCAGTGGGACATTAAAAAGGGCTAGTGTTACACTAGCCCATATTTATAGGCTGATAAAATGATCTTCCAAATGTACTTTAGTGAAGATTAGATGTACGAAAAAGTTTACCTTGCTTACTGAAAATATGTCTATATATAAGTTTTATTCACGATCTAGATCGGGAAATTGACAATGTCACATCGTTTCAGATTATATTGCATTAAAGTAGATGGTCTCTAATTGTCCAATTGTCCGAATGGAGCTTGGGACAATGAAATTGCACTACAGTTTCAACAAAATAGTAAATAGCCCGACATGTAGAATCTGTGATAAATAAATGTATGATACCGACAGTTAGATGAGTATCCGTCTTAGCAACATATCAACCTCGACTCTTATTGGTTTTGATCACAAAGATCTCAGGTTAAATTACAAGTAACTATACAGGATGTTTTTTTTTATGTGAGCGTGGATGGCCAAATCCGAATCAAAAAGGAATATCGAAAAATGCTTAAAGGACTCTCGAGGTCGATTTTGATTAAAACTATAACTGTATCATTAGATTTAAAAAAAAAAATCCTAGCCAGGAATTGAACCTGTCGATTGGCAAAAAAATTACAACTTTCTGTATTAGTGCACCATCCGAAAATAGAGTAATCACATATGACAAACTAAAGAAAATGCATTTTTTACATAAATCTATACAAATAAATAAAATTGGAATGTCTGTTTGTAATATTAAAATAACCGCTTTTTACTAAGTGCATTCATATGTATACCCGGTACATATACCAAAACAACATTAAAATCGCGTAGAGTTCCCTAATAGTTTCCAAGTACCTACTCATTGCTATGTAATAAATACTTACAACGTTACGTGAAATCATAATGAGCTAAAATAATAATTGATTCACGTTATCTCGTAATCAACATTGCAGTTTCAGTAAGTTTAATTATATGACGTCATAATCAGTGATTACTGGGCCCCAAGTCTGCTACCACAATCGATTCATAATCCAACAGCTACCGTGTAATAACTGTCACTTCTGACAGATATCCCATACAATATCTGTCAAAAGTGACAGTTACTATGCGGTTGTTGTTCGATTATGAATCGATTGTGTTAGCAGACTTGAGGCCCTGAATGGTATCCCATTTTATAAAGTACACCGATATTCGAGTAGGCGTACTATATCCTTAAATATTTGTTTGTAGTAAGCGTTATTGTAAGCAACGTGGATTATTACGATATTTTGTTTTGTTATTTGTTTATATCTCACTGTGACAACAATGCCCGCATCATAATATTCGGGTAGAGGACTTTTTTATGAAAATATAAACATCCCGTAGCTGGTTTTTTTGTATCATATAAAATTACTAGCTGCGCACTGCGGTGTTAACCGCGCAAAAAAATATGTCGATCCTTTGCGCTATAAAAATTAAAACAGATTTATCCCACGGGAACCATACATTTTACCGGGATAAAAAGTAGCCTATGTGCTAATCCAGACTATAATCTATCTTTGTGCCAAATTTCATCCGGATCCGTTCAGCAGTTCTGGCGTGATTGAGTAACAAACATCCATCCATCCATCTATCCATCCATCCAAACTTTCGCATTTATAATATTAGTATAGATAAATTAATAACCGAATTTTTAGACGTTCTATAACTTTATCAAACGTCACATATGTGGGGGAGAGCAGCTGACATAGAATCGGTTTTCATTTTACAAAAGCGGGCTATTAGGGCCATCTATAATTTGGGCAGTCGCGAATCCCTAAGAGAATTATTTAAGGAAACTAATATTTTGACAGTACCATGCCAATATATTTATGAAAACATTATGTATGTTAGGAAAAATTTATTTCTCTTTAAAAGGCTCGGTGATCAACATCGTTATAATACAAGAAATAGAAACAAATTAGATCAACCACACTTTCGACTAGCAAGGATTCACACATCTTTCATGGGGTATTGTGTTAAATTTTATAATAAAATACACTCTGACATTACCGAACTTAGTGAAAATAAATTCAAAGCGTGCATAAAACGTACGCTATGTAAGAAGGCATACTATACACTAGATGCTTATCTTAAGGATAAAAATGCTTGGTTGGATGCTGGTCCGGCTCCTCAGGAATATAAATGACCTTGTTTGAGCAGACTATTAAGATTTTGTATTTCTCTTCTTCCTTTTTATTTTCATTTACATAAGTAATTTGTAAATGTGGGAACCATGTAGCCATTAACTGTAATTTTATACTTAGTTAGTACTTTTTGTTTTTTTTTGACCTGCTGCTAAAGTTTGATTAGCCGTTCCTACATTGTTCTCACATACCTATAACAATGTATTGCTCAAAAATGTAAAAGATCTATTTTAAAAAAAAAAGAGCAACCATGGAGTTTCTTGCCCGTTCTTCTCCATAGGAACGGCATTCCGAACGGGTGGTAAAGCAGTAGCATAATATTTTTGTAACTTGACGATTCATAAGTACTGTACAATAATGGTCTACGTGAATAAAAAATATTCTGATTCTGATTCTGATTCTGATTCATAGTACTGCGCAAAGCAAAACTTTTGTGCGCAGTACTATATGACGTTTAATAAAGTTATAACACGTCTATAAATTCATGGGTAAATATATCATATTATAATTAGCATAATGCATATCTATACATATAAATAAAATTGGAGTGTCTGTTTGTAATATTAAAATAACCGCTTTTTACTAAGTGCATTTGGATGTATACACGTTAACTATACCGAAACAACACTTTTTACAATTTTTGTCTGTCTGTCCGTCTGTCTGTCTGTCTGTCTGTCTGTCTGTCTGTCTGTCTGTCTGTCTGTCTGTCTGTCTGTCTGTCTGTCTGTTTGTTCCGGCTAATCTCTGAAATGGCTGGACCGATTTTGACGAGAATTTCACTGGCAGATAGCTGATGTAACAAGGAGTAACATAGGCTACTTTTATTTTAGAAAAAAAAATTGGATCTCTCGAAAAAAAATTAAAACCAATGTTGCAGCGCTGCGCCTGATTAAAGTTTGATAGCAACAATCTGCCATGCGTCCCGCGGGATCAGAACGCGAGCAGGCTGTTGCCAACGGCTGAGCCTTTGTTAAATACCACGCGGACGAAGTCGCGGGCAACAGCTAGTAATAATATATAATGTGTAACAATAATAGTGTGAAATATTTTAACAGGGCTAACAGTAGGTCATAAAGATGACATTCCCTAACAAATAAATCAGATTATTAGACATTAAATAAATCAGATTATTAGACATTAAATAAATCAGATTATTAGACATTAAATAAATCAGATTATTAGACATTAAATAAATCAGATTATTAGACATTAAATAAATCAGATTATTAGACATTAAATAAATCAGATTATTAGACATTAAATAAATGGCGATTAGGACGAATGGATTTAATAATATTAATTACTGGATCCCAAGTCGGTGGTAGCACCCAGCCATCTTCCCTATTTATTATTAGGATGTTTTTTTTAAATTTAAATAACGTCGGGAACGTAAGAACATAACATAAACGCGATAAAATCCTTAAAATTAGTTTTCTTGTGCAATCAAATATATATGTTCATTTAACGGGTAATTTAAGATCGCGCACGTTGTAACACATTCTATTATAAAGTTCGATGGGTCTTGTGGTTTCATTGCAGGCTGCGTAAATAAATATTGCTGGTTCAATTCTGACGGAAGCAAGCTAGCCGAGACGGAAAGTAGAAATTATATCTTCAGAGTTCACACTGCTAGGATTAAAGGGTATTTGGAAGGATATACCTATAAGCACTCTAGGTATACCCTATAGTATTGGGTGTTTGACTAATATTGAATTTAGTAATATATTTCTTAACTAGCTGTTGCCCGCGACTTCGTCCGCGTGGTATTTAACAAAGACAACCGTTGACAACAAGCCTGCTCGCCCATTCTGAGACCGCGGGACGCATTGCAGGTTGTTGCTATCAAACAATCAGGCGCTGTGCTGCAACATTGTTTTTTTTTTTTCGTGAGATCCTATTTTTTTTTTCTAAAATAAAAGTAGCCTAAGTTACTCCTTGTTACATCAGCTATCTGCCAGTGAAAGTCCCGTCAAAATCGGTCCAGCTATTTCAGAGATTAGCCGGAACAAACAGACAGACAGACAGACAGACAGACGGACAGCCAGACTGACAGACAGACAGACAGACGGACAGACAGACAGACAGACAAAAATTGTAAAAAATGTTGTTTCGGTATAGGTAACGTGTATACATTCAAATGCACTTAGTAAAAAGCGGTTATTTTAATATTACAAACATACACTCCAATTTTATTTATATGTATAGATTACCTTAATCTTAATCCTTAATAGATACTTTAATTTCAAGAGGTTATTCGCTGTTTTTGGTCAAAGCAAGCATTATTTACAGAGTAGATATGCTCTCTCTCGCACATACACTCACTTATGGTCGTGACGTCACAGCCCTGTAGCTTTGAACTGTTTTAGGGTTTTCTGGTCGGAAAATTGTATTATCTGATTGTTTTAATTTAATTAGTGCATGTGGTGCTTACATATAAGGGATTGTTACATTTAGCAAATGAGCAGATAATTATTATATTAATAAGTGAATCAGTGTAAACAATCGTTAGCAAGCCAAATAAATAAATAAAAAATATTAAAATGAGTTATTTTGAAAACTGCAAGTAGTACTCAATAGTAAGTACGTATCTGAAACGATCAGTAATCGTGATACATGAACACATATTTAATATTTAAATTAAACAGATATTAATTTTGGGTCAATCCAGTGAGTGCGTTGTTATATTCTCGTGTGCAGATGTTTTAAAGGCGACTAGGTCCTTAATTAGGCAATGACGGCCTGATTAGCGAAGTTGGTAGTGACTCTGGGTCCCGGGTTCGAATCCTGTTAGGGACTAACTTTGTGTGATGAGCACCAATTTGTACCCGAGTCATGGATATTTAATATCGATATAAGTATTAATATATACTGAGTTCGCCCTCAGTCCAATGTATGGTACGCATGGTGTGTTCGTCTGGCGATATTATTGCGGTTTTGTTTTGGTGTTGTCTACTTGATCGTTTTATAGTTACTTACTGTGTCTCAATGAGTTCGCAATTGAGCAGCAGCTTGTTGGCGCCCAGCTCCACCACGGCCACGGTCAGGTCGTGGTGGTAGATCATCCGCAGCGTGTCGTTCGCGATCCGCCGCCCCGTGTACGGCTTCGCCCCCGCCGCTGGGTCCCTCCTCTCCGCGTCCTCCGACCGCGCACCCACACTGCCCACGAGCCCCGCCAACGACCATCCGGCGGGAAAGCCTAACGCGAACGGCTTCGCAGAAGCCGCCGGCGGCGAGGACACCGCGATGCAGAAAATAACAATAACAGACAATAAAGATTTCAACAGTCCATCGGCCATCGGCGCGCCGCGCGTGATCGCCTCGCGCGCGGACCGCATCGCGCTGATTAATCTTCGGAATGACATTTAGATTTTTTGATTAAACTATTTTGTCGTCTAGGGCGTCCCACGCAAGCCCATGTCGCGTGTGGCCGGCTCGCGGACGGGTGCTCGACTGGCGGCTCCGCGTGCGGCTCGCAAGTCGCAGCACTTTCTTCGTGTGACGTCACGTCGGCGGACACCCGCTGGTTATCGCGAAGTTTCACTTCATAGAGTTGATGAACTTCCGTGTGCGCGTGCGCTTGTATAGGTCTAGGACATGTTATCAGCGCGATCTAAGACAACCAGTGAGAACGTTGCAATTGAGATTGTGATCTTGTTTCGTCGCCGAGACAGCGGGGTTCTACGCAGGATACCTATGTAGCTATCCACTGTGCCCATCTCTGAGCTGTCTCTTACTGAAAGTTATGTATTAGATTTGTAAGAGATCTGACTTTATTACTAGATCGTTTTTAATAAGTGTACTGAAATGTTATGATATGAGCTTTCCACCAGCCCCTCCATGAATTATCAATTCATAAATAATATAAGTTCCTCAGGAATCAAATATCCGTAGATACCTACTTGCCTTTAGCGTTTTCTGAATCTTTATGACACCCACCCTCCAAATCCTGTATCCTCAGAGAACTGAGCGCTAGGTGCGCCGAAGCCAGAATAATTGCATTTCTTTGGGTACCTCGAGGATATATGAGATATCCTACGATCGGGCCGAATAAAGAATCGATCCTTTACAGCCCAAACAACATCCGGATGGGTAGTTATAAAATAAATGATAGATCCAGGGTCAATGGATGTGAACTATGATCATAAGTAGAATAGTATCTAATTTATAGGTCACGTGGCATAAAATGAGCAAAGATGACAGCTCTGCGATACCGAAATCAAACAATTAGGCATGCGCAAAGCCGCCATCTTTACGCATTTTATTGTGAGGCACATTTGTACATACAATATCAATTAAGTACGACTGACAGTTTTAATGTGGTTAAAAGTGACATATACGAGTGTATTGTTATTCCATTATCCCTATTCTAATTATCGGATAATGTTTAGGGCAGCCGGACACTTCCTAAATTAGGTCTGTAGCAACCACTTCAACCGCGCCAAACCTACACAGATGGCGCTGCAGACGCGTTCAGAAAAATTGACAATTCTCTATACAATCCTGAAACGCGCTATAAGAGTTTTCGGAGCACGTAACATATCTGGCCTACACATTGTCCGATTGCATCCGATAATTAGTATCCGATAGGATGGTGTGGGGTCTGTGTTTAGTTTTTTTTTATTGCAATATAGGCAAGTATTTGATCTCGATCTCACCTGATGGTAAGTGACGGTGGTCTTACTATAATGTAGCTACCTTAATAATAACAACAGGTAACACACGCGTCTTCGTCATCGGTAGTAGGTAGGCTGTTGTCTTCGCCCAGCTTCAATGAATGGAGATGATATCATCATTATCTCACATTTTATTTACCCATATCGGTTACGTCATACTATTATATTGTGAGTAAACAATAATCTCATAACATATCAACTCACTTTCTAAATCATGTAATAATTTGATGGTTCGAGCAATGCCATCTAGTGGCAAGCAGCAACATTAAACGTAACGCTAATTACCGCCAAATCCGTTACACGTTTACTATATTTTTGTTTGTATATTTCGTGTATAATTTATTAGAAATACCTTCAGAATTAAAATAACACTAATTTTAATAATTTTTAACACCGTCTCATTTTTTTAGGTTTTTGCTACTGCTCACTAGATGGCCATATATGCATGTAATATACTTTTATACTCAAAATATTATAATTATCAAAGTAAAAAGGAGGTTATTTCATTAATATTTATTAATCTTTATCGCTCAATATCTTCTTAATCCACTTCAAATGTGCAGTAACCGAATACGCCACGAATAATTGATCATCTGTTTGTGCGACTGCCAACATTTTTACTTCGTTGCTCTGCACAGCTAACACTGGGCCGCCAGTACTGAGCTAAAAATGAACATTAAATATATATATCGCTAGCGGCGATTTCAGTAACACTTAGATAGAGAATTATGAAAACGATTTCTGAATTTGTCCAGACAGGAATCGAAGCGTGAGCCGATTGAACCGAAAGGCCTACGCTACGTTCAAACCACTAGCTAGACAACGCTATTATCAAACATACACTAATGCTTACTCTTCCTGTAGTATGATAGGTATAGGGCTAAATCAAGAATCTTATTGTTGCATGTAGAAATTCCAATTTCCAAATATGTTACGTGCTCCTAAAACTCCGATAGCGCGTTTCAGGATTGTATGGAGAATTGGCATTTGTTCTGAATGTCCGTCTGCAGCGCCATCTGTGAATCTTGTAGTAAGATTGAAAAGGTCGCTACACTGGGTTACGATTTAGTAGTAATCTCACTTTAGTGAGAGAAAATGAGATACAAATTGATAAACAGGGGAGTTCAACAATAGAAAGTCACACACGAGTTTACAGAATGCATCTTACAAGCGTTATGTTTTTGTCCAACTCGTTGTTGAACAGGCAAATGACGTCATCGTTTCTGTAACTGTACATGGCTTTGCACTCGGCTGTGGTTAGGACGGTCGCTGACGTGCGCATAAAGTTGAGGGTGTCTTGGCCTGAGTTGTTCTGTTAAAAAACAAACAGTGGTGAGTTCTCGAGCTGAGACACGCAGGGAAAAAACATTCTTTGAAATATATGGGTTATTTTTTTATGGGACTAGGCCCGCCACACAATCCCACCACTGCTACTCCTGTAAGCCAGGATCTACAGTGTACACAGTCCTGTCTGTTGGGGTCTCTAAGGTTTCTTAATTTTTCGTCGACAATAGGCTACAAAATTTAGCAATTCTGCCATGTCGAGTAAATATCTCGTCCAGTTCCTTTGTCGCGATACTATTGAGCTGTCGAGGTCATTGTCATCTCCAACTATCATTGGGAGGACGCTGGGGACCTTAGTAAGAATTTGCATTTGATCAGTCCATCACTTGGTGCTGCGCCCTCGACAACTATTACCATTGTTATTTAAATAAGATAGATATAATGCCGAATGCGATGGATATCTTTCTGTCTCATCCAATTTTTATAATATCAATAGATGAACACTTCGTTAAAGTAAAAAGTATACTACCTTACTCAAAATCCATCCATACACCATCACCTCAGTATCCTTAAGCTTGTCCCCCATCACCTTTATCGTCTCCCCCATAATCTCCGGATCAATCCGCATCAACGCTAAGAACGGTCCCTTAGCCCTCCACCGACCCTGGACCGTATGAGTGAGGTCCGCGGTCGAGTCTGGATGGAGGAGCACGCTCGTCACATTGTGGACACTACCATCAGAGAGTGGGTCGGTGGACCCCGCCACTATTGTGTATTGGCTGGTTGTGGAGGTGCTGAGAAATATAATATGTTATTTAACTCGCCATTGCTTATTATATATTGCCAGCTGACGCTAACATAATCAGTTTTGTCAGATGTCCTATACTAATTAAAACTGGTCCTTCAATTATAAGTACATTGTATAGCGACTGCTGCTGCTCACTTAAGAACATATTCATTTGAAAGTTATAGCTATGTCGCTGTAGCAAACCGTTGCACAAGAGCTTGGTATGGCTACGCGATAATGAACTTTAAGTGGACAGGTAGTTATCTCCCCAATAGTATCCCAGAAGGCTGTTCAGATAAGAAGTAGATCTGTACTAGATATCGTTACGACCTTCACTGAACGATAATTTTGTTACTAGATCTATAAAATGGTCTAGGTTAAATAGCCACATACACTATCGTCTAATCATGGCAGAATCGGGAATAGAATCCACAGCCACAGTTATGATCCAGTGAGGCTGAGAGGCACTCGTTGAGTCAAATATCTTGTATAACTTGGCTTAAAGGATGAATGAGCCAATTCCTAAAGAAAGATACTTACTGGTTACCATACAAATTACCCAACAAATTGACACAACTGGCCGCGGTGAGCACCCACCGCGGCGCCACGAGGCTGCCCGCGCAAGTCTGCGCCGTGACATTTGACAGCGTTTCAAAGATGGCGACCAAAAATGGCGCGCTTTTGGGGAACTCTACTCTTGTAACATTACTAGATATTTTCTCATATTCAGATGCAACTTCAGAGCAATCACTGTCACCGACTTTCCTTTTATATGTTTCGTTAATTAAGTTTGAATCTCTCTCAATAGAGCCATCTTTAGAGTTATCAAACTCTAAGGTGTCAAAAGTTGTGGCCACATTTTCTAATGACTCCGGGGACATTCGTCTAAATATATCATTGGATTTTAATCTATTTATCCTCCACCCTGGGATGATATTCAGACCGAGTTGTTTGCTCAAAGCGTTGATGATGTCCTCGGTGAGTGTGTGGTTGCACTTTTCCAGAAGTGTTCCATTCGTACCGTTAGTATGTATTGCTGAATTTAGACTTTTATGAAGACCTAAAACAGGTACATTACTATTACCTAGTGGTCTAACAAGAGATCAAGTGTAAAATATTACTACCCAAATTTATAGACAGTTATGATGGATTATAATGACGTTATAACGATCTTTTCAGAGGAAAAAGTGTGTTATAACTTAACAAAAATTGGAGGATGCAAGAATAAGTATGCTATCATGCACATACAAACTACCTGGTATTGTACTAATGAAAATAGGTCGCATCAAATTAAATGAGCAATAATTGCGGCTGTACACATGCCAAATTCGTACAATTAACCATGCGCAGAGCCGCCATTTTTAATTTATTTATTTGATAGGATCTGTAAGTCGTCGTGGAGTCGCCTTTCATCATGAGCCCGGAGATACCCACTGCTGGCCAGGCCTCTTTCAAGGACTTCCTTCGTCATGACATGCGATATCAGCAGACCACCTTGCAAGATTTCCACTACGCCTAATCTACTCTATAAATACTGTCACACCTTTAATACCTGACAGTCGGATAGCCACATTTCGCCGGTATATAGTATTTCATACTCCCCCCTCGATGCGAGGTGCATTGCCCCACACTAGCCCATTTCGGAGTGGCGAAATTAGCACGGCTTTCGAAAGTCGTGCAGGTTTCCTCCCAACGCTGGCTTCAGGGTAGGGACAGCAAGATATAATCATAATTTAAAAATATCTATTAAGTGATATGAAAGTATTAAACAGCTACCTGTCAAGTTGTCCAACAAGAAAACCAGCACTACGGCGCCCGACATCTCACGAAATGATTCTGTGTTACACAAGCTGCCGATTCAAACAACGGTCCACTTGTAGCAACTACATGGTACACGTAATTACACCTGATTAGGTTTTGAATGCAATCGACATTTTTGTATTATTTTTAAGGCAAGGTTGACTTTTTAGGAGAAGTCGAAGAGAAAGGTTATCGATTGTGTTTTATTTTGTGCAGAATATGTTTCTTAGAAATATAATGTGTAATATTAACCATTATGTGTTCATAAACGTGCACGAGTGTAGGAAAATAAAAGTTAATAGTAAAACATATATAATATTTCGTAATGCGCCCTCATGCGCCATATTTTTACTTAAAATAATTACAAATCTGGGTACCCACTGTGTGAAGTAATAAAACTGTAATATGTAAATAATAATTATAAATGTATATTCAAACACGTTTTCAGACATTCACAACCATACAAACATTTTATTACGTGCTAGCGCAATATCAAGAAAACATTGTTATTTATACTTTGTTTTCACACAGTTAGGGTGTATATTTCAAATTATAGAAGATTGCCAAGACGCATAACTATTGTTGTATAAAAAAAATAGATACAATATTTAAAAAAAAATACAGTAGGTACGCTCATATTAAATCTATATTTACAAAGCATAGGGCAATGTTAGGAACACAGTTATGCTAACTATAACTTCTTAGTTCTTACAAAATAATGAGAAATTAAGTTATTAAATGTCTTTACCAAAATCACAGGTACTTCTTTATACTGTGCTAATTTAAAAAGGCCTGTAAGTTTGTTCATCATCTTTTACAATTGACAGGATAACTATATCTATGAATTAATACTGTTTTTATGTTAGTTTCATTTTGCATTGCATATAAAAAAATTAAACGTATTTAGGCAAGTTTTTCATTAGAAGAATTAAATAAGGGCACAAATGTTTTATGTTTTGTTTATAATGTTACATGGTTTATGTACTATTTAGTATATAAGGTATAACAAATATGGGTGTAAAATATTTTAACAGGGCTATCAGTAAAGATAACATTCTAAAACAAATAAATCAAATCATTAGACATTTAAAAAATGACACCCTGTACTGAGTGCACGATTGAATACCACTGGGTTGCCGTGCTTAAAAAATCTAACATTTACACAAGTATTATTTTATGTTATTTTATACATCAACGTGATCTATACAAGTTATTGATTCATTGGTTAATATATTTTACAGTATTTTTGTTATGCCTTGCGGACTACACATGTGAAAGAATGTACACATATAAATGCCAGCTTTATTAATTCATAAAAAAAATTAAAACGACTTACAATTTGACAGTTCATGAGTATTATTTTTATTTTTCTGACTTTGACTTTGTATTTGCATTTATTGATCTATTATAATAATACCAGCCCTTTTTAATGTCCCACTGCTGGGAACGGGCCTCCCCTAAATGCGAGGGGGAATAGACCATAGTCCACCACGCTGGTCCAGTGCAGGTTGGCTGATCTATTAAATCTATTAAATGTATGTATTCTCGTCATAACATTGTTAATTATTATTCACATTACAAAGATAATTAATATTTTTATTTATAATATTTAAAGTATCGTCTATTCTTGTCCAGACTAGATATTTATGTAATTAATAAACTCATAGTTGTTCCTTTTTAAGCATATTTATATCTGAAAAATAAAAAAAAATGTTTAAAAAACGACGACCGCGTCCGCGTCCGCATTATCAGGGCACTTAGCATCAGTTTTGAACATAATCAAATATCGATCGTGTAATCGAATGAAAGAAGAAACTAGTTCTAAGGTCATTGACAATTTGCGTTCTCAGATTTTAACGTACAATCAAGAACCCATTACATTGATGTATAGTATACATTTTCCATCACTAACCTCTCAGTAACTCCAATGATCCTCCTTCATACTTTGTTCTGTGTTCTCCGGCACATAGCCGGCTATGTAGGGCAGGCCGGTGGCCACCTGTGTCTGGTACTGCGCGTACTGGGGTCCGAAGAATGCGAGGAGAGTCAGCTCTTCAGCGTAGACCCGCTCCCGGAAGAACGTCCAGGAGGCCAGCGTGTAGATGATTAGACAGATTGGGTTGAGTAGAGTTATCTAGAGGAAGGAATTGATGATTTATTTATAATTATGAACTGGGAAAACATATTCAGTGTCGTAATAGTATTATCAGACGGTCGAACTTGGTAAGGGCCTGACCGTTGCGTACCGTACTGTCGGCAAACTACTCTCTAGACGCACAGATTTAGTACGGAGCTGACCAATTTCGTGGTCTGTCCCGTACCACGGTCGACCGTCTATTAACAATATTTATGATATTTACAAGTGAAATGACCTGTGTGGACTTTAGGACTTTTTTATATTTTGATCTACTACATTTTGTTTTGTAAATGCAAAAAATGCTAGAGAATGGCGATTACGAGCTCGAAGGTCATATCACACGCGCCAGAGGAAGTCGGTGAATGCGAGTGGAGAAGGGCTGTGATGTGTGGAAATTGGGGGTGGCCTATGTCCAACAGAGGAAGTCTTTCAGCTGATGGATGGATTAGTAAAATTAATGTTATTTGTCTATGCAGATGTTCTTCAGGATTACTTCCCTAGGCTCATATATTATAGAGCTTTCCTACCCAAGGTTTTTGAATGGCAACCACGAATCGGCAGACTTCACACGCATAGCAGAAATCAGGTGGATGCGAATGGCCGAGTACCATGGTATGTGGAAGTCATTAGGCCTAAATCTGAAGGTAAACTACTGTTGCCAGTAATAATGGCCCCAAAAAAGTTTTTATTGCCTACCTGTGTGCCAACAGACCAGTAGAACCAGCCCACGTAGCTCGGGTGCCGGCACACGGAGTACACGCCATGCGTCACCAGCTGATGGTCCGGTCGCTTCACGAATTGTACCTGCACATATTATTATGCTGACTACAATGCAATTCTTTCCTTTACCCAGCCGTAAAATATACACATTGGCTTTGGATAGTTCTGGTTCGAGTTACGTCTCTGTCATTTATACCATTGTAATATTTATGCTACATACTCAACTTATTCTCAATTTTCACGAGGCAAATAATTTTGAATTTATATTATCATATTATGTACAGTCAAAATATATATCTGAGGAAACATGCACCATTGGATAGAGTAGTTTTATTTCCTCTACTTAAACATTTTTCAGATTATCTGACCTCCATCTCTGGCAACACAATTTTCTCATAATTGAATGGCAATGGCATCATAGTTTAACTTTTGACAGACAATCACAATTAGAAGGCCCTGTTACAACTTACAGTGTGATTAAAGTTGGTCTTGGCTGTGAACATCGCAGCCTTCCTGAGAACTTCACCGCTGATGCACATAGCTACACCAATGCCTGATAGCCAGAAATATGTTTTCATATCTGCAAAAAACAATAATGTTAACAAAGATAAGAGAATTCTACCACCACAAAAAAAACTCAGAATACTCACTAGGAAAGAAGTAATATTCCACAGCCCACTCGACCCAGCTGGCCACTGCAGCCACCCCATACTGAACACTATGGTTCAGTATGAAGGAATCTACTGACAATGTCCTCGGGTTAGACAGCGCCACTGACATGAACTCTGAGAAATGGAACACCGATAGAATCATGGTGTAGAGGCCGAACACCTTCCAGCCATTGTCAAAGGTGGCCAGGAAAATACCTGTGGCAAAGGTCACTCCAAGGAATGCTGATCTGATTGATACCTGAAATTTTACACTGTTTTTTAGTCAGGTCTTAGTTGTAGAGTAGAAAAGAAAGCGGTAAAGGAAAAGCCTGCTAGCCTTCATAGAGAATAAAAGAGCAAAGACTAATGTGACCAAGCAATCACCTGATGATGTAAATTCTCTGTGTATTTGCAAAATTTGCAGCAGTTGACCCCAGTAGGTGCCTTTATAACATTAAAATTAACTAAAGGGGCCTCTGCATGTTAGACTCAGATACCCACACAAGCCTTTCAATGATCTTCTTCTTTCTTTACGAAATGAAATGCGATGAAATAAAATGGATAAGGGTATGTGTCTGTGTGGAAGTAAGGGAGTAACATAAGGAAATTAAAAATGTTCAAGCATTTTTTTTACATTTAACACTGCCCAGGGCACTTTAATAATAGTCTCATTGAGTGAATTAAGTATACTCAATGATGTAGCATGGCTGCTGTGAAATATGCGTGAACCCTAAAGCGCTCCTGTAATATCATCAGATGTATGCACTAAATGTATGGTCCCAATCTAAGGAATTTACTTTCAGTATAACACTGACAAACTATGGGGAAATACTTGAAATATGTGTTAAGACTGATAGGCGATATTGTTTTACGAAGAAACTTTGTGTCAAGATAATTTAATAAAAACTTACCTCATAAATAAATCCCTTATAGCAGTACCTCAGAATGAAGTTAAACAAACAGAAATACAACGCTGGACCCCAGTATGTGAGAGCCCATAGCTCCGACGAGTGCCCGAGAATACTTCCAGAGAAGAAAGATATCACAAATACCAGCAGGGAAAGAGAAAAACATTTTAATGCCTGTTTTCCCGCGGGACACACATTATTCATTCTTAACACGTCCATTGCGACAAATTGTTCTTGTTATTGCATACAATACTTTTCAGCTGTTATATCTACGGTACTCTGCAATAATTTTATATGATATGTACAGAAATTTTCAGACACAAATTAAAAAATTGTAAACGAAGTACAACCCCCTCCGTTCCTTCCTTGACAGCTGACATTTTTGTTTGATTGATGTATGTAAGACTGACATTACTTATATCGTCTTGAAACAGATTTTGGTGTACCTACTAATGCAAAAAAATCATTAATTTAAAGTTTAAAGCATTTACAATACATCTGTAAACATTACATTTTATTGTTTTTTACTTTTTAGTTACCACTTTTTCATTGTTCTCAATATTTAAATTGTATTACATATAAAAAATAATTATTATAAATTGTAACCATGGCAACACGTTGTTTATTTGACAATCAGTAAGTTCGTTTTCACAACCATCACCCACTCTGATTTTCAGAATAACATGGTTGGTTGTTAAAATGTTGAGTATTTTTTATATGTGAAAATTGATTGGTTGCATAAATTTAAAAACAGTAAAAATTTGTGTCGACAGTCGGAAACTGTCTAAATCTAAGCCTTGCTTATATTCAAAAATCATGTTCATATTGTTTACGTTCCGAATTTTTGCATTTTTTGACATAATTTGCAAATAAAATAATTTGTATAACTCCGTTCCCCGTCTTTCTACGTTACGTACACCCAATAGTAAATGTCTGTAGTTTATTCCACGGAAACTCTTGAAAAATATTTGTTAACTGACGTAATCGGTGACAACATCTGTTGATTATATTGCTATTGGCGTTTAGCGAAATTAAATTTTCCCCGGCGTAAGGTGAAAAATCTGTGTTTTATAACAAGATAGACTGTTGTAGCAGCGATGTTCGCGATCGGATATTGATGAGCTTGCAGATTTGATGGGCGATAACTAAGAGCTGGGTGTGTAGTGTCAGAGTAGATGTAATTTGCCGCAATGAACGACCCGTGGGACGTAAAATCAGTGCGACAACCCGGCCAGTACGTGTCATGTATGAAAATAAATGGGGTACCATTACTTCCACCAGTTGTGAGTACATATCCTTTGTGCTAATAGTAGAATTTAAGTAAGTACCTGTGAAACTTTGTCACTATACAGGGACCATCACACCTGCATTCCTCAAAGAAGTGGGTAGAGGTGCACAGCTCAGGATCCACACTTCAGCAATAACCCATGGGTTATTACTGAAATAAATCCGTGGTAGGTATTTGGTCCCAACGTAATAAGAATGGGCAACCCTATTGTCATTATATCTTTTAAAATATACTTTTGTTTTAGGAAATAATAGGTATAGTAAGGGATAAGTGATAGAAATGAATTAGAATAGGTTGTCTCCCATACTAGTATGTCTAAAGTCCTATTTATAAAGAATTCTAATCTATCCTGAGGGATAAATTACTAAGATAGGTACTTTACTTGTAAATGAACTCTCAATGTCACATTTCAAGACAAAAGTGCTTTGTAATGTCTCTGTAAATATCATCAGTGCTATGTAGGTGTGTGCAGTGCATCTCTGCCAACCCGGAGGATTGCAGGCATGATACTGTCAATATGGGGGTTTATTTTCTAGGTTTTTATATATTTTCAGATGTAGCTAGATTATTGTTAATATTTATCAATTACATATTATTTCATTTATTTGCAGAAACATTCAATATGTGCCGAATAATGATTTTAATTCAAGAATTCACTGACAAACTAATACTGAACCTTGTTGCAAAAATGAAAAAACATGTGTTGAAATTAAGTGTAGAGGTGATAAGACTTACATTAATAATACATAATGTTGTTATAAGTGTTTATTAATATATTTTTTTACAGTTGTCCAAAGAATGCCGCAAAGAAATGCAGTACTACAAATTACTCGCAAAAGAGGTCGAAAAACGAATATCAGTGCTCCAACCATACATTGCAGAAACCGATTCAGAGTCTGAAGACAAGACTGATGCCCCAGAGCTTCCTGAGAATGAGCAACTCTATGAATTACCTCAAGAAGGCATGCAAGATGGCTATAATGTCACTATTCATAAAACATCCACAGTCACCACTCCAAAAACCATAGGGAAAACTCTCACAGAACCACATAATTATTGTACTAAGATTTATAATGGTATTACTTCTAATATCCTTGTGGAATCAATTGTACCCATCCCTAAAGAGAACTTTTCAAAATCCATTGACTTGAGTTTAAAAATGAATGATTCTGGTAAAAATAATTTAAATAAATCTGAGAAAACTCCACTTACAGACATGCCTGAAAGAGACTATAATTGTGTCAGAAAAAATAAAGATCATACTGAAAAAGAGCTATTAACTGAAATAGAAACACCACATAAAAAAAGAAGGGAGGGTGTACATTTTGCTATTAGTCACAACAAAGATGGACTGGCTAATCCAATATCAGACTTCATGATGACTCAGGACGGGCCCTCGTCCCTCAGTTCGAAAAGCTTCACAGGATCCCTCAACGATTTGCACAGTGAGAGCATAAAAGATGGAAATGCGCCTTTGATACGACAAAGTTCCTACACGCTATTGAAACCCAGTCCTCAACTCCTCGCCCATCTTGAAGTACAGTCCCTCAACACTGGAATAGAAATGCAGTCAATATCCATGAGCGAATCTCTATCGAATCTTAGCACACCCAGAAAACGGCGAAGTTGGGATTTGGAGACCGCCAAAGTGAAATGGTCATCAATGGCCATGGAGCTTAAGCAGAAAAACGTTAGTGTTGTCGATAGAAATCAAATGGCTAGATCAATGGCCAAGAAATCTCCACAGATGACTCCCTCACCTAAAGCGAGATCAGTTATTGTTGATCGGACTAGACGTAGCAGTGTGACCCTTAAAGTTTTACCAAAATCTGATCCACTGCCAAAAACTAAAAAAGTACCAGGTCCAATCAGTGTGGCCACTAATCGTGCTGTATCGAAAGAACCAACATCTCCTACAATCAAAGAAGTGGAGTCCCTGCCTCAAAGTGAAGTGCCTGCTTTAGATTTCGAGTCCCCCGATCCAGCGACACATATTAGGGATCTATACGAAAAGATTCAAAAGCAGCAGTTGATACAAATGGCGAGCTTAGTTGAAAAGCAGAAACGAGAGCAAATACTCCTCCATCAAGTCTTTGAAGAACAGAATAACTTGCTCTTTAAGCAACTGAAGACGATATGCCCGAAATCGCCCATTGAAGTGCAAGAGGCATGGGGAGATAAACATCAAGAGGTCGAAAGAGGTCCAGTGAGCTTAAGCCAGCTAATCAACCAAAAATCACCTGATCATAGCCTTCAAAACAGCCCAGTGTCTTCTACATTAACGGACACCAATAACTACATAAATCATTGTGATAATGTGCTTAAAAAGAGCAGAGACATTACAGGCAGTATCAAGAAACAGCAAACGAAATCTCGGAGCCAAAATGGCACTAAAGTTCAGTCGCCGAGAACACAGCCTGAAGGAAATAGAACCCGAACGCATTCGCCTAACCAAAGGCCCACTTTTGCATCCAGAAAACTCAACTACGATACGAGCGCGTCTTCCGATCGGGAATACGAGCCGATTCTGACCGATCGAACGAACGACACGATGGCCGATTTAAACGTGACGTTCCCGTCGGATAGTGATGGGAATAATTACAGTAATAAAAATATTATGAGCCATCTCTGTGGTAAAGAAATGAAGATAAGTCTCGGTAACTCTGGCCACACGAGTTCTGGGATGCATTCAATGTTTACACATACCGATAGCGCTATAAGAAGCATGGAGAGGACTATACAAAACTCGATTAATAATACGACAGCTCGTCACACCAAGTCCTTGATATGCAGCCCACCTACTGCAAAACAGGTAAGGTATTATGATAGGGATGTTATTGTATTTCCTAATTCATAAATCAATTATTACATTTACAAATTAGATTATTTAGTCTTTGTAATACATATAATAGAAATAGATTTTTCATTTAAAAATCGATTCCAACAGCACAAGTTTGTTTTGCTTAGTGCCTTTTAAAATAGTCATTCTTGTGTGTGATGTTCTACAGCATTTCTTTTTTTTTTCTGGATATGTGCTTATGTTTATTCCTTTTTGTTTATTTCTAAGATAATCCTTCTGACCTAAATGTTCTTCTACTTGGTATCTTCTCCTTTTTTCTCTATTATGATATGATTTTTTATTTAGGTTTACTGTTTTGTCTCATTCATTAACCCATCGATAATTGGTAAATGTTTACCAATCTTGATTATTTTCTTCTTTAGAAGTAATTTATTTTCTCTCTACTTCTCTCTTACGACCTTTTGATCAACAAACAGAACTCCTACTTTTCTTTCTTCCTTTCTATCTTCTCTTTCCTCGACACCACAGTATTGTCTCGTTAAAACAATTTTATGTATGCTCCCGGTTGCGGTTCCTATAGCGGGCAGCGGCGACGAAAATAGTCGCGGTTGCTAAGGGATATCTTGTCCGTCGGCTCATGCGCACCGAAAGGGTGCAAGCCACGGTGCAGACGATCAAGGACGCGCTGCTTTGTGCTCTGCAGCTGCACCAGGATCGAGAGGGCATTCGGGGGGCAGATGTAGACCTCCACCGCAGGCTGATACAGCAGGTGGGAAGCTTGTGTGACGGTTGTGGGTGCACCTATCTTTTTCTTAAAGTTGTATGGTTTTCTTTTTTTTTTACCATATACTTATGCGTAATTATTTTCATTGTTATTTCATTTGACCTTATCTCGTATTATATATTTTTTCATTATCACAAGTATAGTCTTCATAGCTCAAAACGTAAAGCACTACTTTGATTATTTCAACTCATCCTTTGCATCCAAAACAAGTGTTTTTAGAAATCTTGTCTGTAGTGTGTTTGATTTTTTAATCATGACGGATAATCTAATGTTAGGCCAATTACACTGTGATTTTCACTATTGGATAGAGTTTGGTTAGACTCAAATAATAAATACCTCATGCTATGATCATTGTGGGGTCGAGCTGGAGTGCAATATTGAGGGTTGACCGATGGGAGTACCGAACAAAACCTACCTAGTTGCTTATAAATGTCTAATCGCATATGCTCACCCAGATCACGGCAGCGTGCTACTCCCTCCACGATACCTTCGTGGCCAGCACTCCGGCGGACCGATGCGCCATGATCTCGGCCGACCGAGGCAGGAGGCGCTCGCTCGCCAACAGGCCACCACCCAAAACATTTCGACCAACGTGAGTACCTACTTAAGCACTTTTCACATGTACGATACAGCCGTAGCAGGCCAATTGCCATGCGAAAATGGCTCTAAAGGTGTCCAGTAATGCATCCGATAGTACCACCAACTAATTTTAGTGTGGGTGTGAGGTGGTGGTGATCTAAGGAAGGTGACTTTGTTGAACTAATACTATAGTATTTAAGGCAATTCAATTCAGTTTTGGATCCAATGGCTTCTTCAATATTGCGGTAAAAGATCTTTCAGTGATTTTCCAGCGTCAAGAACTACTATTTGTACTGCGCAAAGCAGAATTTTTGAGAGGTTTAGGAGGAATATGTGAGGTTTGATAAAGTTATAAAACGTCTATAAATTCAGGCGATAGGCTTTGCATTTAGTTATGTAATATTGTCTATATGAAAACAGGGACATAATGTCACAAAGCCACACTGGTGCGTTTCCCGCGCGCGCCAAGCGCTCGCCGCCGTCGGCCATGACACAGTCGAACTATGGTAACACACAATGTAATGTTGCCAGCTTCAAAGTTTTATTTTGCCATGCTGAGCACTTCGGCGATAAAATGTTGCAAGCTTGTAGAAATATGTTTTCTTGCCGTATACAAGCAATTCAGCTTTGTTTTGCATATTAGCAGTTCTTGTGAATGTGTTGCCCTGTTTTGGACTACTTTATGTGATTAACTTAAATTGGGATTGATCCTTATAAACTAATATTAAGTGTTCATATGTATATAATATATTGACGGCCTGATTAGCGCCCTTGGTAGTGACCCTGCTTTCTGTGCCGAGGGTTCGAATCCTGGTAGGGACCTGTGTGATGAGCACGAATGTTTGTACCCAAGTCATGGATGTTTAATATCTATATACTAAGTAATATATATTGGGTTCGCCCCGAGTACATTGTAAAGTACCCATAATACAAGCGTTGCTTAGAGTGGGACCGTATAGTTGGTGTGTTCGTCTTGCGATATTTATTATATTTAAATTAAAATAATGGCTTTTAACAAGTTATTGCTTTTTGAAAACTAATATTTTATTTATATTATTACACTATGATTCCTGTGTTAATGACCGCATCGGTTCGTTACGCTGCATGTGTGTAAGTCGTAACAAACACACATGCAATCTATGCACCTATTTAGACATAGCAACGTTATTCTAAATAGGTAAGTTCCTTTTAGATTTACCAGCATTACTTTATACTTGGAAGCCCATGAGTAACTGTAAAGTATCTTATGTAATTCCAGCCCTTTTTCATGTCCCACTGTTGGGCACGGGCCTCCGCTCAATGCGAGGGGGATTAGGCCATAGTCCACCACGCTGGCCCAGTGCGGGTTGGCGGACTTCACACGTCTTTCGAGGGGTTCTCTCAGATATGCAGGTTTCCTCGCGATGTTTTCCTTCATCGTTTAGCAAGTGATCATCATGGTTGAAAATTAGAAGTAAGTATGAGTTACGGAAAGGAGAGAGCGACTTGTTGCGACATAATCTGTGACATAGGTTTTGTCTTGACCCGCGTGCTAGCCCTTCTAGTGGGTTGTTAAGATCTTATTATATACTTATTGATATTGTGCATTCGGCAGAGACATTTAGCGGCGACAAGTCGTCTCCGCTGAGCCGGCGGCACCTGCCGTCGCCGCGGCGGCGGCCGTGGCGCTGACCCTCGCCCGCGCCCGCCTGCCTGCCGCGCTTCTTCGCCCACTGCTGGGCTGACAGGCGAGAGGACCGTTAGACACGCTTACACACACAAAAAAATCAACACAGTGCCACCAAACTGATCACTTTGGGTTAGCAATATTGGAACTAGCGTTTTCACTACAATAATGTATTTTGAGAGTTTTGTATAGACCGTATGTATGGACGCTGTTAGTTAGAAACGCAAATTGTCAATTAAATTAAGTGTTTGGGTCTGATGGGGCCAGTTCAGTTCAAATACGACGACTCGGAATGAAAAATTATCACGTCGCCCTCAAATTTTCCCAAAAGTCTACCTGTTTGTAGTCGCTACTCGAGTGTTATGAATGGCACAGATAATCGTAATATAATATAAGTAGGTAAGATCGGCCATGAAAGTTTTTTTCAAAATCTCCTAGTTTACAAAAAATCTACTAAGGTTAATATTTGATACCTTCTAACTTCAAATTAATAACAAATGACAAAACAGGACGATGCGATTCTACGATGTGCAAATGATATTCAACCTTAAGGTTTCAGGAGTATCTTGGTCGACTTTACATCGACGTATAATTAGACTGACATTATGCGTATTTGACATTATGCATTTGAAGTTATATGTTTTTGACATTTTGCGTTTATGACGTACTGCGTATGAGTAGTCACGACGCGGCCCCTGTATAGATTAGTTGGTGGCACTGTGACCCTCGTGTACACTTCTGAGTTGGTACATACTGAAAAGGCCTAGCCAGTGTAGTACATTTGGCTACTTCAGGAGAGCCAGCGTCATATCTACTTGTATTTATGCTTCTGATCAAGATTTATATCAGACTTATGAACTGCTTCTACGCGCCTTATCGCTTTTCAGCCCCCTGGTGGATGGACATGAGACGAAAATTGTCTTATGTATATTGGAAATATTTCTGTCCGAATCGCGGTTGGGCCCACTACTGGGCTAAAAAAGGCGATTCTATTCAGTCATTTGCATTTGAATAAAGATTTTTTTTTATTATTGTCTCTTATAAAAAAAGTACAAAATGCTTTCCAAATTCAGCTTGGTAACATATTTTTGTAAATGCATTTATATTAATTGTATATACATTTTGTGGCAGTTGTTGCTCTAAGACCTATTGTTTGAACATGAAAATGATCACAAAACCACACTGAACCAAGTTCAAATTTAATTTGTATCTTATTTATTAGAGGTTAGAGTTTAAGTGTTAAATTATGGTTGTAATATTTGATTCCATTGTGCTACGAAGCAAAAGTGCCTAGTTAAGATATGCAGCCGAGTTGTAGGATTAAATTATTTATTGCCCTCGCGATAATAAAATGGGATAAGTAAATTATAAATGACACCAAACTCTACTCGATCACAGGTTTATTATGCAACAAAATGATCCAAAATTATTCATTCCATTTTATATTTGCGCTAGGTATTATTGTAAGTAATGCTGCTGTTTATTTATTATATACTCCAAAACTAATTTAACCTGGAACAATTTTGAAGTACAGTATCTAATAAATAATTTGACGTTACATAGTAACTACAGAGGGGAAAATTAGTTGAAATAGATTGTTCCGCAAATTGTACAAATTTTGTAATCATTTAGATGTAAGAAATCGTAAATGTTAAGTGTATACCTTCCAGCTATTGGTAAACCACCCTTCTAGTACTGTTTTGTAAAGTGTAAACATAACGAAACATCCTTTACAGTTTTGTATTCTCATTTTAACGAGTTTAAGAAACGACCCAATGTCACGAAAATAGTTAGTAATCAGTCAGATTTTTGATGCATCGACTTGACGGAAACACTGCCGTGCCTTCACACTAAAAATACTACTCTATCTATGATTTCATCCCACCTCTAGTCATTGTTGCACGATCTCGATAACCCATCTCGTTTTATTTATGCCATTTCATGTTCATTACTTTGGATTCTTATTCTGTTAGCAAGGACGTATTGGCGTCCGATATTGAAAAGGCACGATTTTAAAGTTTATTTTGGAAATATTATAAATTCTAATATTGAAACTGGCTGTTTAGTAGGTTCGAAAGTGTACTCTACTTATAAATCATAAAATATTCTTTGAGTATGTAAGATATACGCTTTATACCATTGGTCTATGATGTGTGTGCTTTAAGTACTATTTAAAACAAAGATAAAAGTCTGTATTTCATTATGCCTGTCCGAATATGTTGTTCTATATTTTATTCAATAATCTCTTAAATGACGTCGTCTATAAAATTATCATAAGTATTATACTGTTGTGCATAATTTTCTACGCAATAAACATTTGAAATATTATGTTGTACTTTATTTTGGAATCTAAAGCGCAGACCACACCACGAGTTAAACATAGCGTGCAACGGAATGCATGTTAATATATCTGGGTTGGCACCGAAATCCAATGGTGGTAGGTAGGGTGCCACTTATCTGGGTAAGCTAGTCCCCATGGTTCAGTTAGCTCAGGGGTTCCCAAACTTATTTTGTCTACTGCCCACTGAGAATGAATTATTTTTTAGCGCCCCCGTTTCTTCACCTACTTAAAAACCACTAACTTCAAATTAAACTAATTATTCTAAGCCTCTACACAACGCCCCAATTTTCTGAGTCTCTTACCCCCCTTTAGGCCTGCAGCGCCCACAAGGGGGCGTTATCGCTCACTTTGGGAAAGGCTGAGTTACCTCATCAGCTTAGCTCTTTAATTCGAGGCAAGAACCAAAGTATGATAAGAATTGTAAGTTAGCCTAGCTGACAATTTAGCCAATTTACATATGATTTCTAAATAAAACAAAAATATGCTCAAATTTAATTTATTTTCTTTCCATATACAGAACCCATCTGATTTCAACATTAAAAATATCCAATTAGTTCAGTGTAAAAATGTTTGCGGTACGAGACGATACAAAAACTGGCAGCACGTTACATGAGACGTGAGCAACACATTATAAACTACTATAAATATACGAATTTAGTATGTAGACAAGCAAGTCGCAAGCACAAAACAAAGGGTCCTTGACACTATCACTATACATTCGGGTCCATGCACCAGTTCGCACTGCATCCGCCGCGTGGTATCCGTCGAACCATCACGAGAAATGGTAACTATTATGCTCTAAATGCGTATCACGAATGACCACAGCCGACGTGCTGGAGTACCATCGGGCCTCGTGACTCGGCGCGCCCCGGCGGCCACTAGGGCAGGGTGTACTTCACGTACGGCACCTCCACGTCGTTGCCGTCCTCGTCGTTGCAGCACAGCTCGAACACCAACGCCTTGACGTGCGGCTCCAGCCTCTTCTTGGACACTTTGCTCACCACCTCGGACATCGGCAAGCTCATTCGCTCCTGGCATTTGGCTTTCGGCATGAAAAACGAGTAGAGCATGCACACGCCTTGAGACAGCATCGTGATCTCAAGTTTGTGCTCATTTTTGAAGTAATCTAGGAACTGCTGCAGCGTGACCTCGCCTTTCACCTCGAAACGGTCCCAGAGAGTCCATTTCTTGTCGTAGTACGTGTTGGTGGGGGCCGAGATCGGTTCGGAGAAGCCGAAGAAGGGTAGAGCGAGGTTGACGAAGCCGTTCTTGAAGACCTCGAGGTTGTTGTAGCCTTGCGCCAGCTTGTAGAGCTCGAGGCAGACGAGGCCGGCGACCACCGAGGTGGTGGTGGCGATGGCGGGGATGATCTTGCCGGCGATGAGTTTGGAGCGATGCCGGTCGGCGGGCGGGATCTTGTAGTTGGCGGCGCGCAGGTTGGAGGCGGCGACGATGAAGTCCATGTGGAAGTTGGTGTCGTCGTCCTTCTCGAAGTCGAGCGGCGTGATCTTGAGGTTGCCGAGCTTGCTGGGCGGCGGCAGCTCGCCCATGATGTTCTTGATCCGGTCGTGGTCCATGTCGTCGCTGTTCTGCTGCAGCTGCGCGTCGGTGATGGCTATCTTCACGCCCGATTTGGGGCTGAATTCTGGCACCTATGTAAGGAGAATATTAGTAGTAATGTTGAATCTTCTCAGTATAGATCGCGTTCCGATCCGGATGTATGACTTAAGAAAAAAAAAATATGTAATGACAATTTGTAAGTGCCCGTAGGCATATACGAAATAAACGATTTGACTTTGACTGTATAATATTTTACTAAATATTCCTCCTAAATCAAAACTAATAAATCGTTGCGAGTTTTTGGAAAATGATCCATAGATAAGGGAGATATGCTACAAAATTATTTACTTTAATCCATTTACAGAGTGAATATTTTATGACAGTTGTAATACCATGCACAGCAAGTGATAATCATTATTGCCAGAGGTAAGCTAAGTGTTGATCTTTGTTCAAGAGTACATGAGCCTATGACCAGCAGTGGACGTTAGCTGATAGATTAGACAAGAGTACATACCGGAACACTAGCAGCGATCTGGGCAATACATTCCCTATTCACGCAGGGCGGGAGTCCGTACACCTGCCCCCTCAGGTTGGCGGCGGCCACCACATAGTCCACATGCAGCTCGTTGTTGGGGTCGAACTCCAGGGGCTCGGGGCAGCGCTTCGGCCCCGACCAGAAGGGGGCTCCGCTGGTGGTCTGCTGGTCCGGCGGGAAGTTGTAAAGGAGCTGCTTGATCTGGTTGGAGTACTGCGCCTCCCAGTGCAGGCGCGCCCAGGTCGCGCAGTCCTCGATGCCGAGAGGACGCTCGTTGATCGCGTTCTAAAATTGCATTTTTATATCTTTATTGAGGAACTGCCAAGAACTACACTCTAAGATAGCTATACATTTATTATAAACTAGCTGCACCCTGCGGTGTTACCCGTGATTAAAAAGTATGTCCTTTTTCCGGGATACAAATTTGCCTTTGTCATTTTCTGACCCCTAAGCTACCACTACCTATGCAAAAAATCATGTCGATCCTTTGCTCTATGCAAAATTAAAACAAATCTATCCCACAGGAACCAAACATTTCACTGGGATAAAAAGTAGCCTGTGTGCTATTCCAGTCTATAATCTATCTCTGTGCCAAATTTCATCCAGATCCGTTCAGCCGTTCTGGCGTGATTGAGTAACAAACATCCATCCATCCAAACTTTCACATTTATAATATTAGTGGGAAGTGGGATTACTTATATGAATTAGATCTACAAGTAATGTGATAATAAAGGTCGTTTTACCTTGACGCTCTCGATGGCGTCGAGCGGCTGGTTGCCGGGCAGCTTCAGGGTCCGGTCGAGGAAGTGCGGGTCCTGCAGGTACTGCGCCGCGTGCTCGGCGGCTTGCCGGAACAGCCCCTCGAACTCGTCCCGCGCCCACTGCAGCGTGTGCTCGATGGCGTTCGGGAAGTTCTTGAGTGTGCAGATCGGGATGCTCTTCTCCGGCGGGTCCTGGGACGAGCTGTACGACTCGGTGAGGAATGGCACCACCACCTGGAAGTAGACCTTAGTGGTTGAGTGACTGAATAGCTACTAAACGAATCTTGTATAAACTAGAACGGTATTCGCGATAAAGTTCATGTTCAGAACAGTGTCATCAAGTAACCGCAATGCGCAAGCGTAAGAATATGCGCTAAACATAGACCGAGCTTCAGTTCCTATTACATGTAACCACGTCACCATGGTCCATTGTAATAATTAATTTCAGTGCTATTCTAATGGAAATACATATACATTTGCATTATCAGCGCAAAGGTATTCACTGCTGCACATAGGTGCCAGTCAACATTAGTACATCCAAAAATTCATGTTAAAGAGTGGAAAAATTACTAACTTTCAGTTAACTCCACCCAGTGACTTCAGAGCAATTCCAGGGGAACTCATCCATTTCCCGGAATAAAAATGAATACTTTATCACAACCCAGGTTATGTTATCACCATGCCAAGTTTAATTAAATCCGTCGCAGTAATTTCCTGAACAGGTGGAACTAAAAATCCAAAAACTGCGCATTCCATCTCAGTACCTAAATCATGTACCCCACGAAATTTGCTTCAAAATATTTTTTGTACAGATACAACTAAGTTACGTGCTATTATTCCACTCAATAATCGTCGCAAGCCACCGACCTGTGTATTGCCTTTGGTGCCGAGCGTGCCACTCTCCAAAAGCGGCTTCCTGTAGTACACGCATCTCCGGTCCATGTAGATCCTGGCGTCGACGTTGTCCAGGGCGTTGGCGACTCCATCCAGCGCCTCGAAGAACGCGTCATCGTACACCGACTCGGTCTCGGGACAGACGCGGTTCTCCTGGGCGACCACATTCATTGACGGGTTCATGCGTTTGATCACCTGGGGATTAGAGATATTGGGTTGAAAAAAAACCTGTTATGAAGTAAGTTTGACGATATCTTAGCGTATCGGGGGCTATCTAGCGCTACATCACACATGATATACACATACGTGGTACATATTACACGTGGAAATAATCACGTTATCCTTTCCAAATTGTTTGGTATATGGGGCAAAAGAACAGAAGGACCTACAATAATATCTTTAAAACAAACTGCTCACCAGTTGTACGTAAGCAAAGAAAACTTCCAATGACCCTCTCGACATGGGCTGTAGGTACGTATTAAATATTTTACTTTAATTCTCCAATTTAGATTGGGTAGTTAAAGCGAGTAATTAAAATTAAATTCGGCAAAACATTGCCGAATTTAATTTTAAATAAATATAAGAAACTGCTCTTACCACAATTCACTATGGAAGTGCTTATCCTATAGTTCCATAGTACAGCCTATCTTACACCGTACCATACAACATCTCTTTAAAATATGTCCAATCGTTTTTAAAAAAGAAATAATATTTGTGACAGACAGTTCAGTTAAGACACAATGCAAAAGGAGAAAAATAAAAAGACACATTCTAGTTACATATAAACTGCTATCACAAGCATACCTTAGCAGCAGTGCTGGACTTAGGTTTCTGTACATCATAAGGTCTGAAGAGGAACTGGCGATTCAGGTTGGACTTCTCGATGAGATCCATGTCGGTGACGGTGATCCGGCCGCCATCAGCACCTACGCCTATCATCGCGAAGTTTTTCAGCAGCTCACAGCCGATAGCGCCCGCACCTTGTAGAGAGAAGACATATCATGGATCATTCCGAATATTTAACCAAAGCGACGATTTCTCAACGAACCCGTGGCCGTTGGGGCAGAAAGGTTCTAGACAGCCAATCACGAGCAGAACGACTTAGTGTAGGACGGACTTCACACCATCGACTAGTGGATCGACGATATCACATGCATCGTGGGAAGACGATGGATGCAAATAGCGAAAGACGTGCGGCCTTTCGGCTGATGGATGGATGGAACCGAGGTGGGGACTCAAGTTCGCTTCGAGGTGAGATCGGTATATTATTAAAAAGGAGCAAAATCCAGGTGAATTTGTCTCTCATGCTTGCTCATTGACCACAGAGGACAATATCAAAATAATCTGTGCGAGTTTATCGCGGCCGCTATTCGCGGCAAATAAAATATCGTGATTTGAGTCGTGATACAAATGAAATAATTTTGATCAAGAAAGTACGCAATTAAATGCGGTAGAATTTATGTTACAAACGCGATTGGCCGAAGGAATTCCGTCACATTAGTTTCCGAATCTCAACCAAGGTTTGTTTGTATAAATATATTCACATTTAGTACGCGTTATTATTTCTAACATAGATAATTCACCGGCATTGTTTATTTAGTGTCAATATGACTCAAGCTGCAAACAAAGGGTCTTATGACGCGTTGGTAACATACTCAGCTTACGTTACCTGATATACGGGTCATGGACATGAATTTTCTTAATATATTGATTTCTTAAATTTACGCCAATACTACACATTGTAATAAAAACATTTTTTTAGGATTTTATCGCGTTTATATTTTGATTTTACGTTTCCGACGTTTCGGCTGCTTTACAGCAACCATGGTCACGGGAGGACTGAGGTGGTTGACGTCCTGGTGTCATAGTTTCAGACGGGGTACCCTCATATTTATGTGTTGTGAGCACATTCTGCGTAGATCGGACCACAAAAATCAAAATATAAACGCGATAAAATCCTAAAAAATAGTTTTTATTTCAATTTTCTTAATAATTTTTTTTATAATAATGACTATAATGGTTTGGACTACCGTCTCTGTCTTCTCGTTATAACTAGTTTGTAATAATAATATCAATCACGCGCTCCAGTCACAAGGCCAATAATTGTGCAAGTAGGTTCAGTTACTTATTAGTGACATGCCTTCTTAACTAGCTTCATATGTATCCATACACGAGGCAGTGGCATAACTGAAATGCGAACCTGCCTCGTGTTCCAAGCGCATCAATCGTCAGATTCCTTAATGTGTATACATTAAAACTACTGACTGAATGCGTATTATGAGTGACGTCTCATCAAGCAACGTACGCTAAATATATCGTACTAAGAATCACAAAAAACTATCAGTCGATGACTTGTCGCGATAATGACACGGAAGGTAGACGGCAACCTACAATAATACTACGCCGTATTTATTGCTACTTGAACTGGTGTTTTGCCTAATAGACTTATTTGTCTTCACAAAGCAGAGTCCGGCAAAAGTACCCCCTCCTCCCTCCCACCACACCTGCCTGAGACCTGTGGTCAACATGCTAGCACCATTCTCCCCCAACCTTAGAAGATTCTGATGGTAGTTGCAATAGGTATATATATGCTTTCTCATCATCCGAGATGAAATGGTTAATAATTCCAAGTTTCTTTGGAAGGTTAATAATTACATTTGTATGTGTTTAGCAATTGTGTCGGGGCGATGCCTTGGATATATATGGGCTGGACCTGATTTATGTCACATTCTCTTCCTATTAAGTCCAGTCTTCTGTTCTGTGACCGATGTCATTTGATAAAAATTATACACTCACCAACAATGAAGTACTTCAGCTCCCCAAGTCTCTTCTGGAAGTCTCTCCCGAACACAGCCACTTGCCCATCATACCTTGACCCAACAGGCTTGCAGCTTTCCTCGGTCAGTATGGACCGGTCCTTGGGCAGACATTCAATGGCATCTAGGTAGAGCCACTGGACGATCGGATGAAACTTGCCGGAGCAAGCCTTCATCACCTCCTGGGCTACGACACCTCCAATTGATGCATTCATCGGGTTGAGATCGCCTGCAGATACCTGTAGAGATATGTTTTGATATAGGTACTGATATTTGCCAATTTTATTGTAATCTTATCAGAAATTTACCCCCACATTTATAGAAGTTTTAATTCATTTACAATGGAATTATTGCAATTTGAAGGAAGAACCAAAAAAAGATAAATGCTTGGCTGCTGTTTTTTTGGCTTATTTACTACACGAAATTTGGCACATGGCCAGATTTAATATTCCATAATAACACTGAAAGCCATTGCTAAATTTATAAATGTCTAACTCTATCTATGGCTAACCTTGCAGAATGTCAGCAACAGCTCTGTGTTGACTTCCATCTCCCCATTCTTGAATACATCAACAGCTTTGACATGTTCCATGAACTTAGCGGCATCAGCATCACTCCATGGCTTCGGCAGCCTACCCTCAGCCTCTTCAAACTTATGCAAAGCAGCAAATGCCACATGGAGCTGTTGTGGGTAGTCAAACTTTCCGAAATCAGTTATCACAAACTCAGGAGCTGCAAATGACTCTTTCAGAGATTTGAATTGGAGTTTCTTGGGCATCTTGACTTGGGTGACAATGCCTCCGCGTACATATTTCGAGAAGGAGGTTGTGTCTCCAATGCTGAAGGTGTATGGGCCAAGAACTTTGATTTTGCGGGGTTCACAGCCATTCAGCTCAGTCATGCCTTGGACCTGTTGAAGGAAAGAAATGGTCAGTGTCAAAAATCCAAGTGGGCAACAGCAAACCTAAATGGTCATAACATTCCATTCCCCACTTTTTTCTGATTTGCTATTGTATAATAATTAGCCCTTTAAAGTCCCAATGCCATGCATACCACTCAAGATGAGGACACTAATGGAGTAGTAGGTACCTGTTGGTAGAGCTGTAAAGTCTAAAAACTAAGAATGAATTAAGAGGACAGTCAGAAACAACCATGTTTGCACATATCTTGCAATGTACTCCTTAAAGTCTGGGCTGGTTTATAATTAATACAGTTTACCATTATCCTTTAATGTAACAAAAGTACAAATTCATAGATGATCAAATATAAAATGCTTGACAGGAGATATTATAGTAGGTTTATTGGTTTATAATTAATCTTTGTATAAATTTTAATAGTTATAAATGCTTGTTCTGAGAGCAAGAGGTCAGGACCATTCAAATCTCATGCAGCAGCATTGACATTGAAAAGTGATGTTATGTCAGCAGTCAAGTCAATATTAAACTACCTCCATTTTGAGTTGACAAAAATTTTTGCATGATGATAAAAACTATTGACTTGTAAACAATATATACCCTTATTAGGTAGGCATAAGAACAAACCCAAGGAGTTCCAGAACATTGTGAAATACTAAAACGACACATTCCTTACTAGAAATCAATACTTAAACTGCACAAACCTCGCTAAAGGTGACATAGTCTCCATCCTCCAGCCCGTGACGGGTATCATCAAGGCATGTGACCACCGACTCATACTCATGAGTGATGTCAGCAATCATGGCAGACACTGGGTTCTCTCCAGTCACATCCACAACAGTAAAATCAGGCCCAAAATCACAGAACACTTGGGAGAAAAGGCCCCTGGTGTCTGCAATGACCAGTGCTATGTTGTTAGCATGGGTGATCGCTGCCACGCGCTCCTGCTCAGCCCTGGACGCCGCAGTGAGCACCACAACGCTGAACTTACGCAGGAACTCCTCAGTCAGTGGCCCGCTGAACACAGTGGTAGGCACATAATGGTTCAGTTCCGACAACTGCTCGCACGAAGCCGTTGCCCTGTTTTGTCCGACCAAGTTCTCCGACAAGTAGAATTGGGACGACAAGTCTGCGACGCTACAGGGGCGCTCGTCGTGCAATGTTACAGACTTCACACCGCCCAGGATCACGTTTTTCGCTACCTCCACACCGAGACCGCCCAACCCCGAAATAAGGACGTCCGAGCTGGCCATCCGCCGCATGGCATCGTGCCCCAGCACGTACAACTGCCGCGAGTACAGACTCTCGTCAATCTCATCTTCCACACGCGTTCCATTGTTCGCCATTGCCGAGTTGTTGGAACGTGATTCTCCTGTATTTAGTTTCCGCCTTTTCGCCGGGGGGTCAACGGAATTATCGGCGACTTCAGCACTAGACATCGGGCACGAACGCGCACAATTTCGCCAGAATTTTGCTTTGCGTTTTTAAATCCAGATGAAATATCTTCAAATAATAGAAAGCGACATTCGCGCTTCGTCAAGGCTCGCTTACTCACTGTCGTGAAGCTAGCTGCGAACTACGTGGAAAATGATCTGCGAAAATTATATTGTTTGGTTATTATTTTGTGAATTGAGATTATTATATCAGTATTGTGGATATTATCAATAAAATGTCACTGCTGATTTAGCTTCTGGGTTAATAAAAATTTTGAGCCTGGTGAAATCCGTTTTTATTCAGCGACAATAAACGAAATTAGCGTTTTGGCGATCTTCAGTTTGTATTTTTTCATATAGCAAGCCAATGTAGTAAGCAAAGCAACATCTCGCAAAGTATATTTTTCTTACGATTTCATAGAGTTATCCAAAAAGGCTTTTTCATTTTGTGTTAACCTTATTCCTTCATGCCCTATTATTATTGACTTGCTACCAACACATATGCTTAGAAGTATAACATTCAAGAAAATTAATGTACAAAAATAATTACTTAGTGAAATAAAATGTTCGCGGACTTGAACATATTTTTTTTCGGTATATTATTTTTACGTATCAAAAATAAATATATTATCTTTACAATTTAACCAAAATAACTTTACAATTTTATCTCTTAATATCAGAAGCATTCAGCGCAACTTTGATCACCTTGTAGTAGCTTTAAACGACATTAAGAGTCAACTTGATGTTATTGTTTTAACCGAGTGTTGGCTGACAGATGATCAAATAATTGATCATATTCCTGGCTATCATAATTATCGCTCAGATAAACAAACTAATAAATGTGGTGGTGTTGTTATGTACGTCAAGGATATTTACGACACGAAAATTCAAAAATCAACTCTAGACGACGCTGACTGCTTATTGGTAAGTATCAATAATAACATTGCGATTTTAGGTATATATCGGTCTCCATCTGTGACAACAATTGAGCCTTTTCTTACATCATTAGATGCAATGTTAAGCACTTTAAATAACAAGCCAATTGCTGTAACTGCTGGGGATTTGAACATCGACCTCTGCAAACCTGCTCACAATCAACTGTCAGACTACCTCTGTATTATGGCTTCCCACAGCTTTCTTCCTTGTATCACGAAAGCTACGAGAGGAGATGCATGCCTCGATCACATTTTTATAAAGACAAATGCGAAGCCTATTGGTGCAGTATGTTACTCCTCCATCACTGACCATGATGTTGTTCTAGCTGGAATGCCTTTAAAAAATAATGATAAATGTACTCTATCTCGATTGCGGACCAAAATTAATACTGAAGCTGTGGTAACCGACCTTAACCTGGTTGATTGGACACAAGTAACAAACGATCCGGATGTTAACAGTGCCGCTTCCTTGTTCAACGAAATTCTAGCTAATACTATCCAAAAAAATTCAGTTGCAATTAAAATCAGTCGTAAATACCTTAATTTGAAGCCCTGGATAACCTCAGGCTTAATTCGGTGTATGCACCACCGCGATAAATTACATAATGACTCCAAAACACATCCAAATGACGACAACCGTCGTAAAATCTACACTAGGTACAGAAACTTCTTCTGTACGCTTCTCCGCAAACTTAAACTTCAACATAATAGTAGTTTGATTGAACAAAATAAAAGTAACCCCAAAGCATTATGGAAAACAATTAAAAACATAAGTCAAACATCCAATTGTAATACTGCATCATTAGAATTATTGAAATCAAAAAATGATATTGATAGCTCGCTTAATTTCTGCAACTCACATTTTACTACAATAGGTAAATCTCTGGCTAACAATATTCTAAACAAACTTCATGAAAGTCAAGAATCATTAATAAAAGCATATAGACCAGTAGACAGCTCGGCACATTCATTTTTTCTTCGTCCCACAGACCCGACAGAAATCCGTAAAGTCATATTAAGTATACAAAATAACAGCTCACCCGGTCTTGATAAACTAACAGTTCCTTTAGTTAAAAGAGCCCTTCCCTGTCTACTCAATCCTTTAAATCATATCTTCAACATAAGTCTGGAAAAGGGAGTTTTTCCAAATTGTTGGAAAGTGGCCGCTGTATCCCCAATATACAAAAGTGGCCTTAAAAATTGCCCTGACAACTACCGTCCTATTGCTCTACTCAGTATACTCGGTAAAGCACTGGAAAAAATTGTAAATTGCCGCTTAGTGTCATTTATAGAGATGAACCATCTGGTTTCAGACAAACAATTCGGTTTCAGACGGGGTAAGTCGACTGAAGACGCAGTATCCCTCCTAACTAACCTCGTCGCCTCACACATTGAAAATGGTGAACGCTGTATAGGTGTCTTTCTGGATTTGGCTAAGGCATTTGATACTATCTCAGTCGGCTTACTTCTTCGGAAACTAGAGTATCTTGGCATCAGAGGCATTTCATTAGACTGGTTCAAAAGCTACCTAACTAACCGTAGACAGTGCATAAAGATTGATAACCTCTTTAGCTCTGAACTTCCAATTGAATTTGGGGTGCCCCAGGGTAGTGTACTTGGTCCTACACTATTTATTCTATATTTAAACGATATTCTCAAACTCTCTCTTGAAAGCTCGGATATCATCGCTTATGCGGATGATACAGTAGTTTTATTTCACGGCAAAGACTGGAAACAGGCTAAATCTTATGCTGAGGCTGGTCTATCATTGATCGGAGATGCTTTTTACCAAAATCTACTAACTCTAAACGTAAAAAAATCAAAATTCATAACTTTCACGAAGACTGCCTCGTCTAATCCACTACCTGACATAAATATTAAATTCCACTCTTGTTCACTAGGACCTAATAGCCCTTTATTATGCAACTGCAGTGAAATTGAACGTACTCACACAATAAAGTACTTAGGTGTTACAATTGATGGAAACATGAGCTTTAAAGAACATATCATTGATTTGTCTGCTAGAGTGAGGAAACTGATTTATATTATGAAAAAACTTCGTGATTGTACTCCTATTAACATTTTAAGGCTAGTATACATTTCCTTGTGTCAGTCTATAATACAATATTGTATCACAGTATGGGGTAGAGCAGGGAAAAGTCATTTTCTGCAGATAGAAAGGGCACAGCGTGCTCTAATAAAAGTCACGTTAAGAAAACCCTTCCGATTTCCCACCGACGAACTGTACCAGGAGTTCAAGGTTCTTCGTGTTCGCCAGCTCTTTGTTCTTTATGCAACGGTTAAATCACATAGGATGGTAAAACTGCGGTCAGATTATGAACATCTTATCGCCAAGAGAACTTATAGTATACCAATTCCTAGAACTATATCTGAATTAGCTCGTAGAAGTCCGAATTTCTCTTTACCACACACCTATAATAATGTATGCAAATTATTATCAATTAAAATGTGTAACATTTTCAATTGTACAAAAATGGTTAAAACCTGGCTTAATGAGCTTTCATACAAAGATACAGAAAATTTGATTTAGTTTTAAGTCACTTTTGCGCTCTGTTTAATTAATTCTTAAGTACCTATCTGTGCAGAAACTCTCTCTCGTACAAAACACACACAACACACACACACACACACACTCACACATACATACACACACACACACACACACTCACATACACACACACACACTCACATATCCACACAAAATTTGATTTTCACTTTGTTTATCACAATTTTTAATTTTTTAATGTTACACTTATTGATTTTATTTTATTTTGATTTGATTTTATTTTTATTTCATTTTAAGATGTTTTTATTTCATGATAATTTTATTTCATTTAAATGTCACATTGTCCACGTCATTCAATTTAATTTTATTTTCATTTCTAGATTTAAGTTTCAATTTATAAATTACCTAAAACCTCTGTAAGCTTCTTATATATTGTCATATCCAGGTTCCCAAGATACAAGCTTACGCTTAGTTTGGGACCGCAACACAAATACTTTGTTACTATGCTTATAGAAATAAATATTATTATTATTATTATCTATGTTTCAGAACACCAAACTTTTTTTGAACTGTAAGCTCCACACTATATATCTGACAAGCGAACGTCAATCAATTTGACACGCAGCTCACTTCAGAGCAAACAATCCATTTTGTTTCATTTCGTGAATTTTATTTCAAGTTCACGATAGCTTGTAATTCTGACTTGACGTGTAAATATATTGTTGTCGTACTGTATCGGGAGTGAAAGGGGCTTGGAAGCATGCCTGTTGTGTGAAACTGAATGTACCTAAAGATTGTGAAGTCCTTGTGATATTGTTCTATTTTGAAACCTGTGAATAATCTCGTGAAAAATGGTTCAGGAGTACGTGTCTCCTGTCAGGGTACACAAGTATCCTTTCGAGATGGTGATGGCCGTGAGTACCTTATTTATTATGCATTTATTATTATTACAGTAAATATTTGGTCATATAATATTGTTCTTGTTTGGTTTATATTTTTCGTGTATCAAGGTTGATAAGTGAAAAGTTTGCCTTGCAGTACGCAAGGATGCATGGTCAGTATCGACGCGATTACTCAATCTTATAGCAACCGCATTAAGCAATGCTGTAAAATTATTTATATTATTGTTTGGGGAAAATGTCTGTAACATTAAAATTGGAATCATACACATTGCACAAATGGATATGAATATGAACACCGAGGGACACTCGGCGAGGCAGGACGAGAAAACGGAGGCAAGGCGAGACGACATGGGCATCCTTGTGTGGAAGACATGGAAAACAACTTGCCCTAGATTCTGATCAAATGCAAGAGCCTCTGCCGCAGAGTGAGATATTTTAGGCTAAAAATGTTAGAAATTTTCCTGCTTTCAAGTTATAATGGTTGTATTACTCACTATAAACAAGGGTTTACTAAAAATAAGATTAACATAACACTACAATAATGAACTTGACATTGTTTATTGTTATTTCAACTTGCTACTATTTAAACCTTAAAAATATATGTCATAATTAAATTGACTATGTTTCTGATAAGAAGGTATCCCATCCATAACTTCAGCTAAAAGATAAAGACTATTGGACATCTATCTCTCCATGTTGCTTTAACATCTTCCTGCAATAATAATTATAAAAATATAAAAGAGGCTTCAAGCCATTCATATTTCACTATGCTTACCCAATATGGGGTAGTAAGCTTAACTTTTTATATTTTAATAAAAGAGAATTGTCATAGAATGTTGCTGGAATATAATAAACCCACATGTATTAAGGAAAACACTGACCGGTCGAATATAAAGCTGATTTGACACATTCAGATTAAATTTTTTGCTTCTTCCTATAGGAGACGTGAATGCTAAGACAACATTTAAATATTTTATGATCATCATCTCCACTCTCATCATCATCATTTCCACACTGTTTAAAGCTAAGTGGCGCTGTAACATGAGAGTGTCACGCATTTATTATTAATATCTCTATTCATTATGTTATGGCTAAAAGCCAATGTGCGGTTACACCTTGGCTTACCCGGCTTAAAAGTGAGGTTGGTGGCAGTTGGTTTAACTTAGGTATCCTATTCTTTTACGTCATTAACGGCCACAATTACATATATGAGTTGTAACAATAATAGTGTAAATATTTTAACAGGACACGAATAGTAGGTTATAAAGATAACATTCAAACAGTAATTAATTCAACTATAACTCATTTAAAAAATGACACCCTGTACTCAATAAATAAATAAATAAACACATCATACACATAATTATTTTATACATCAACCGTTATTGTTATACCTTATATAGCTAATTAAATTAAATTTTTAAAGCCAAACTATTTTTATTATCTTCAAAAGTATTCCGACGAGTACCTAATGCACTATCAGGCTCCGACATGACCATACAATTAGCGCTCATGTCTAGACTACTATGCAATAATGTGTTAATCATATCATAATCGCCACTCAAATAACCACTTAATGAGCACAAAACTGGGTTCAATTTACAGTAAAATTCTATCCAACTTTGTACATTATTTAGTTCGTAGTAGGATAGAAGCATAGAGAAGCGCTCAATGTTTTGATTCCTTAACACGTGCGTGACCCTAACTATTACTATATTATACGCGTGATAAATATAATACAGTATTTCCGTCACGTTTAGATCCTAGTTAATTATCAGCAGCATAGGACCTACCTACTTTCAAATGTAACAATAATAATAATTAGTCGTGGTATATTCTACTGTTGGGCATGGGCCTCCCCTTAATGCGAGGATGATACTTTGTTATATTTTGTTTCTAAATAGGTACTACATTAGAAGTCGCCGCGGGTCGCGTCCAAATATTATTTAGTATTTATTTCAAACGATATTTGAACTTGGTCGAACCACTGTCGTGTGCAACAACTTCGTAAAAATAATGGCCTGCAGACTGCGCATGTATTTTCGATAGTGTGATCTATATCCGTACATATAATAAAAATGTATAACGGATCACTCTGTACATGGACGATACATGAGAAAAACTATTTTGAGGGCCTTTATCAACGCAATAGAACCCAAAACAAAGATTGTTTGATTTTTTGTTTATTCGTCTGTGCGCTCCAATCTCAGAAACGACTAACTGTGCGCGGTTTTCACCAATGTAATATGGTAACCTCTACTAAAAATGTAGTGTTTTAGTTATATCAACATAAAGACGAAGACGAAGTCGCGAGCAGCATATTGTGTCTAAAATTGAGTTTCTTGAATAGTTACTATATTTGATATTTTGAAGAATCCCCTCGGGATTTGATTTATATCTACCTACTTCACCGCATTTATAAATTGATTACGACCCGAGGGGCTGCAGTAAAGATCGAATCAATTTCCTTTGTACTGGCGAAAATGGAACCGAAAGTTTTCATCAGATTGTTCCAACATTGAATTCTAACTGCATATCTTTAGAGATGATTTTGGTCTTGCAAGCCAGAATTGGTTGAATTTCATTGTTGATTGTAGGCATGCTACGGATTATGGTTTCTTTAAATCGGTTCGTCGACAGTGTCCCCTTCTGAAATCGAACTGAAATTTGTTATACTATATTTGCACGTTGCAAAAACTTTGATTTCTAAGTAGCTTTAAGTATACTTGAAATAAACTATTTTTTCGAATTTTATTGGGCACCATTGCAAGACCTCAAGGCACTGAGCACCTTTTGCGTAGATCGGATCGCAAGCAATAATTAAATATGAGGGTAACACAGTTCAAACTATGACACTAGGACGTCAAACGCCTCAGTCCTCCCGTGACCACGGTTGCTATAAAGCACCCGAAACGTCAGGAAGGTAACATCATAAAATAAACACGATAAAATTCGAAAGAATAGTTTTATTTCAATGTGTAGTATTTGCGTAAATGTAAGAAATCTTTAAGTATACTATACTGTTCTCATTTGGACCCTCCTACTAGTTTTTAATTGTTGGCTAGGTGGGTACTTATGGGAATAAGAGTCTAAATATGATGCCAGAAATATTCTACAACTCTACATTATAATATAAAACATTCCCTGATCCGGAAAACATGTTATGCATGGGCATCGAACCCGCAACCTTCGCGATCAAGATCGACGAGACATCTCCACAAACATGATAATGCCAATGTTACGCCAAGTTCATCCGAATGTCGTTGCGAATGAAGGTGATTGTCGCTTGTGGTCGCTTTATATCATAAACAACAAAATTTTCTTGGATATTTTCAGGTGAGGTTAGGTTTTTCCCTTTGTCCTTTGGTACGTCCAAATCATCTTTACCTTTACCAATAAACCAATTTTTATTTTTATTTATTTTTTATTTAATCTTATGGAGTAGCAATTGCCTTCTCCATCATATGTTTCTTAGGTTCATGATTCTATGGTCTGTACTCATGTCCCTATTTATAGAGAGTCCCCTATACCGGTTACTCTCGCGTTGCACGCAACTGAGCGCGATACTTTTAGAACTTTCCTCATAACACTTAGGGTTTTTTTACGATGTTTGTGTTTCTAAAAACTACAGGCAGGTATAGTTGTGCAGATGATGTTGGTAACTCTATCAGAGTGAAAATATTCAGTGCGAACTCTACTTCTCTCGAACGCGTCAAGCGCTACGACAAAAGTCTACTAATAGCCGGTCGATCTCTATGCGATGATCTTTTATCTAATGCCTCCCGAAATGACTGTCTTCCTGTTATAAATAAAGCAATTTGGAAACAATGTGATAGAGAATGACGATGTAATCTGATTTCTATTCCGTTAGATTATGGTCTCTTAACCTTCAAAGTTATCGTGAAACCACTTTAAGACAATCCCAGGGCAAATGACTGCCTCTTTACATACATGTTTCTCTGTCTAGGGAAATTTCGGGCCATATAACTGTGCAAAATTACTAAGGCCCTATTCATTACGCACTGCGCGTTCAATCTAGTCACGTCTATGCGAATACTCCTCAGGCGTAGGTATCTATTAATGCTTTGAAATTTAACGATGCTCTGTAATTCCGATAACCGTATACAAGTCGAATAACCTAGACTTATTCTAGCTGCTCCGTCATATAGAGAACGAACATACTAGCCGTTTGGTCTGAAAACTTATTATACAGCGATTAATACGCAGAAAGAGGATGACGTAAAAGCTTAATAGCCGCAGTAAAATTAAGCTAGTCCAGAACAGAACATAAAGAAGATCTATGATCCAGAGATAAATCCAGCTACATAATATCTAATTTAGTGTAAGTACTTGCCTAAATAAGATCATTCTACCTGTAGAAACCGAGCTTTGTCGCAACAACAATGTGTCGGTCGAGTGAGCGCATGTGCTAATTAGCAAAAACCGGAATGTTGTGCACTAAAACGTGGGGTTTGTGTAAATATTACTCTGTTGTCTCTGTGTTTATCTGTTTATGTTATTCAAGAATATTTCATATTGTGATAGGATTTCCTCTAAAATATTTCCACTCTGCAATAACAATGATAAATTGTCTTATTTAAACGCATACCTTTATGTTCCCCATAAAACCCTGCGTACCTACGTTTGTTATTTATCGTGAACCACAGTTCTGGAAACTCCATGTATGTTAATATTTTAGCGACCTTTTTGTCCCTTTATTCTTCGGGTTTACGATGCGTTTGATCTTGTTTTTATGTGATGTATTTATAATACACTTTAAAAGAATAAATATGATTCAAGTTTGTGCAATGTTTCGAAGATTGAAAAAAATCTTGTTTCTAGATTGATAAGCCAAGGAAGCAAGTTTAGATTTGTGTAAATTCATGGGTATAGCGATAGCGCTAGCAGAATCATTTAATATTATTTGTACACGACTTTAGGCGCTTCAAATATATATATTGTTAGCAGTACAAACAAAGATAACTACAAACTTTACATTGAAGTGAAACTAAATTATAAGGATTTTATCACGATTAAATCCTTAAAATTTAGTTTCATTTCAATGTGTAATATTCGCGTAAATATAAGAAACCAATATACAAACTTTACCCCAAAGAATACAGGACCTATCAGGCTTATCATACAGAAAATATTTTTCTCATCTAACAGCAGCAAATATAATCTCCACAGCAAGTTTTTACGCTGTACTACTTACAGCTGTGACCTTACATTCCGAATCGTCTCGCGACTGATAGCATTCGTGCCATTCGGTTTATAATTTACTTCCTTACTTTTACTTTGTTAGATTGGGTTCGCTGCCTGTAGATTTAACTTGCGTTTACTTGTCGTTCCACTCGTAGAGCATTATACATTATCTCTCTATGTGCGTGCTTATCCAGACTCTGAAGCAACTGCTGCCTCATCGCAAGATGTAAAGACTTTTAGCATGTCTGCCGCTACAATTCTATATCCCTCAATGTGTGTCATACCATTCTGTCTTTGCCGTTATTGATACATAACAGAGAAAAAATAATTTCTACATTTTGTCTTGTCACAGCCTCTAGCGTTCAATGAAGCATGCTAGATACCGACAGTCTTACACATCATTCATGTGTATCATTTACCAATTGTACATTTATACCATGTATATCTATTTCCTACTACTAAACATCATTATCTTGGGTTTTATCGCGTCTCAGATAAGCAGTGATATTGTAAACATTTGCATTTATCTGTCACGTGCGTGTGCGCACGCGAGTGAACGTATTACTATAAACAATGTCGATTCGCGTCTTCCGGACATCGTATGTCGATGATGCGTTCACATTGAGGATAAATTTAAACGTTGGAGTTATTTTGCCGGTATGTGCAATGAATAATGTCAAACGACAATACCACAACTGTTCTTAGCTGCAGCCTCCAAAATGGAAGTAGCCCTAATAATTGTCAACCTCCTTCGGAACCTCGAGAAGGTACTACAAGAAAAAGGTAACGGCCCGATTTGGCGTTCGATCTGCAAATCTAAAGGAGTTGCAGGTTTATCTTATATGTTTTATCTCAATAATCGTGACGACAGTGGCCACTACGACCAAGACTTGTATGTTCTTGTGCTCTTACTAGCCTTGAGATTCTTCACGTTAAAATAGTTTACGGCTAGTTTCATTGATCATTATATGTTACTGTGTTCATACATCGTAAAGTATTTTAGTGCGTAAAAATATTCTCGTACTGCCGCCGCCTGTCGGTTCGCGCGCGACGATCTAACCGCCCTAAAATACTTGGACGTTATTTTGTTCCTATAATTATGTTTATTTTAAAAATTTTACTAAACCTGACTTTTTAGGTGTGTGCATAAGGCTAGCCATACATGAGGCCTCTAGAGATAGCTACTAGCATTCATATGCTCATGCAGGTAGCCTCAGATATTGTTGTGGGTGGCAGCGGACGATGCAGTTTTATCAGTCCCCAATGTGACCCTAGGAAATGAGTAAAGCGGACACAGCATATCAGTAATCTGAAAGAACGGGTCATTGATAAAATCCGTGTTGGGTTTTCAATCCTGTTATAATAATAAAGTATCTTTAGGTAATGCAAAAGGTTGCCATGTCCATCCATATATCCTTTAGAAATAAGTACGTAGATAGCGAGGAATCCTGAACACCTAGCAACCTATAAACGCGTATGGAACACTGCTCTCTTGTAGTTTGTGAGTAAAAAATATCGAATCTAAAAATTAAATTAATGTTGATTCGCACCTTGATGATATTACAATGCCCCCCCCCCGTGTTTCATTTCGAAAAAGTAAAATTCTGTATTCAATTAGCTTGGGGATTTCTTTTACCGTTTGTAATTCTGGAATTAAATTATACCAGTGTTATTGCTTTTATTGTTAACCTATGCCGATTCATACCGATAACGAATACTGATCTGTACTCTCTCGTTGTTACCACCCGGATTGTAAGTTCAAGGCCCGCATATCAACGCGGTGGAATCGGCATACAATACAACACAATGCCACTGCTATAATTTAACTTGACGGTTCCGAAATGTGGAAAAGAATCGCTAGTAATTTTAATTCGGTAACCATGAATGTAATAAGGCTTATTTTGGTATCTCATTTGTTGACATTATTAAAATCCCAAGATGTTTTACCGAAATTTTAATGTGTACAGCCTAGAAGCATCCTAAATGCTACTGCATCGTAGCCCGTAAATCAAAGAAAGCATATAGTATATTCCCAATATTATTTATCATCGTCCCGGATTTCAATATTCTCAATCCCAGACGTTTGCGGCGAACATTATTTGGAGCAAAAACTCCCGGCGAAATCAATAAGAAACGCCAATATCCGGTCCTGAACCTCTAATAATACTCGTACCAAGCCAAATGTCGTGAAAAACATATGTAGCGACCACTTTAACCACACCACAAGCTACCCAGATGGCACTGCAGACACGCATTCAGAACAATAGACAATGACGTCACAATCCTGAATCGCGCTATTAGAGTTCTCGGAGCAAGTAGCATATATACAAGATCCCGACATTAACCGTCGGGGCATAGCGGCCGCCCCGCCAGGCATACCACCCGCCTGGCCGGAAGATCTTCCCTTTACCGCTAAACATAGTTACTCGCAGGAAACCGTTTTGATGGCATGTTTATGTCCTATAAATTGATTCCGAGCTGGAAAGACTCTTGTTGTGGTTGCTTTAGGACACACATTCATTTAAAGGTGAAGATAGAACGGTTAGGCAGGTGATTCAACCTCCGGAATATAAGCAGCAGATAACAGTGGCGTTTTGAGAGTCAGGGTGTTGTCAAGTGAAGCGTATGTGGATGCGTCCTTAATGCATCATCAATTTGATGGGCAAAAGGTTGTCATACTCCTTAGATTCTTTACTAAAAGTACAATCCCAGTTACATTTGAAGAAGTATATTTATTGTTGATGGACCTTCCTATCATAATACCTGTATTTCGCGAAGAGAGTTCTACTATTGTACGCATAAGAGGAAAAGCCTACTTGGCGTACCTAAACCTTTAAAACCATGGATTATCCGCCTTGTCCATCTTCAAATGTCGGATGCTAAGTCCTTTTGATGTCGCAAATAGATTTTTACGTTTACATGCTCTGGCGCATGCATCGTACCGCTCGCGGTGCCTTTGCGAATCCAAGACCGGTTTTAACCGGTATCTTGGATACCGAGCTTTGTTGCTACTAAGAATGATGGTATGGTTATAGACATTGTATGTTTGTAAACACTGTTCTTTAGGAATTTGAGAGGTTAAATTACTGTACTGTGAAGTTGAATTAACGGTTTAAGCAGAACATGTATAATGTATTTGCACAATATGTATGACAGTTAACCATCTCGTTTCGCAGGCAAATAAAATTTGAACTTTGACCCTAAATCCACGATATCTTGTTCTAAATGTATTTAGGTCAGCCTCCAGAGCGGCAGATTAAATGCTGTAGCTTTTTTGTTACCAAATATATATTTTTTTGTTTGTAGTTTTGTGTGACATTACAAGGGTCTTAATGAGAGCGAAAGGACCTGTTTCAGAACCCTATCCACAACTTATTTTACAAACGGCCTATAGAAACTCTGTCAAATGAGATAAAAGAAGGATTTATCAGCACATTGTGAAATAGTAATGTTGTACGAAGCATAATTTTCATAAATGTAACCGTTATAAAATCAGATTATCTATGGATTTCACAAGAACTTGAACATTTTGAGGTATTTAAGCAGTCTAATCTTAAAAATTACTATTTCAAACGACAGAGACAACATATCGAAATAAATTAACCCCAAAATTTATAGACGTTTTATAGCTTTATCAAACGTCATATAGTACTGCGCACAATGGTTTTGCTTTGCGCAATACTATATGACGTTTGATGAAGTTATAAAACGTCTATACATTCGGGGTTAATACTTCTTAGTATGGACAAAAGAGACAAAAGCTAGCCATGAAATTACTAAAGCATGTGAACCAGGCGTGCGTTAGACAGGTATGACAATGGCGACCGTAGTCTTTGTTCGTCATCGATTTGTGCGTCTCATGGTCAAATCAATTATGGAAATAAGCAAAGTTGATAATAGTGTAATGCCATCGATACACATACATTATTATACTCATGTGGTGCAGAGTAGTTCTCACTAACTAACAAAACAATGCTTCAACTATTGTGACCATGAAAAAAAAACCAAAAGGCAGTTTTAGAGACACGAAGAGGCTGACTAATTAAATGGTTACTCGATTTGTTGGTTTAAATTCCCTTACATTGAATCCCGTATCCAACAGTGGGACCTTGAATGACTAGTATCGTTATTATGATGAAGGTTTGCGGAATCCCTTGAATTTTTTTTAACTGTATCTATGAAGTCCGTGATATTCATACATTTGCATAATCTTGGCAATTAACTTAGATTTATCCATAGAGTGTTACGTAGATTTATATTAACAAGATAATAAACATTGATTATTTATTTATTTATTATAAGTCCCAGTCATTTTGAGACGTACCAAACTTAACAGAGACAATTGCAGCGAGTACTTTACGATATGATTTGAAGAGTTTGAGAAATTAATTGCAATCGTTCAATCTTCTGATTGAATCATTCCACTGAATGCCTCTTCAAAAGATAATAACTAAAACCGGTTGCACGGTTGCTGTCAGGTACTCGCTACAGTAGGAGCTCGTTTAGAATCAATGTTTAGTATAGTTACAACGTCTTTAGTACTAACTCAACATGCGGAATGACGTATGTATAGGTGCATGTGTGTGCGTGAATTTGTATAGTCACGGCGCAAGCGTCGCTCGTTATAGATATTAACGACTAGCTGTTACACGCGACTTCGTCCGCATGGTATCTAACAAAAAGCGTACGAAGTCGTGGGTAACAGCTAGTCTAAAATAAAATACTCCTTGCCGTAGCCTAAGTTACTCCTTATTGCATCAGCTATCTGCCAGTGAAAGTCCCGTCAAAATCGGTGCAGCCATTTTAGAGATTAGCCGGAACATACAGACAAACAGACAGACAGACAAAAATTAAAAAAAAATGTGTTTTGGTATATGTACCGTGTATACATCCAAATGGACTTAGTAAAAAAGCGGTTATTTTAATATTACAAACAGACACTCCAATTTTATTTATTTGTATAGATCTGTGCTTACAAAGTATGACGTCGGTTGAAGTGGCTCATATTGGCGAGGGGAATAGAGAAGCCATTCTCTACCAAATACTATTAGGAATTCTATGGTTTCCGTATAAATCGTACAAATCTTCGCACTTGGCCTCACGTGGTCAGTCATGTGAATTGGTGTTGTTCTAAAATAGATATGTAAATAAACTTTGCGAGATCCAGATAGAATTTCTGGATATTGTACAAACGTGCCAAATGCCGTAAGTATATGGGTAATATTGGAGATAACATTCCCGAAGCGAAGATGGATGCTGTGGAACTATTTCAATTTATTCACGTTCACGAAATGGTACGTAAATGGGTGATTTATGGCGGTCTACATCTTATGTTTCTTCGAAAAGTTGTTACGTAAGTTCGTCCTGATGAATGGTTTGATTTGTCTTGAAAGGTGTTTGCATCTTCTGGGAGTTTGGTAACCATAGTTCACACTATGATAAGCTTCCCCAATGATAAGGATGCGAGTGGCGGAGGACCGTCATGTGTGGAAATCCTTGGGGAAGGCCTATTGACCAGCAGTGGACGCCTTTCGGCTGATAGAATAGAATAGAATAGTTCACACTACTGATCACATAAAAGCTGACGCTATGGGGCTAGATGGTACCATAAGTAGGTTCTCCTACATTAATGATTAGATTTTATTTTTATTTGTGGTGTAGTCAAACAAGGTGGAGAAGCCTCTACAACTATACCATATACCAAAATATATTTTCTATTTCCATTAACCATAGACTAATTTAACGTGAAAGTATGAATGATGGACAAAATAGCATTCCCTTAGGTCCAGTGGCATGTCGTACACGTGTTTTTGTTATCGTTGAGTGGCACTACGTAATTTGGTGAACGTTGTATCGTGTATATGCACGCGATCCGCAAGTATTGCTTGTTCGATAAGCCTGTCAAATTAAAAAGTTATGGCAATGTTATCAATGTATCTATAGTTTAGGTCACCTTTTCAGGAGGTAGCTTATTCCGGTTTCCCCTGGTCTGGTTTATAAATAGTACAAATTTTAATTAAACTTTATTAAAGTGCGAGAATAAATTAGGTACATTGTGCACACATATGAAGGGATAAGGTGACAAGGATTTGGGAACATTCATGGGCGTGGCGATACGCCGGGAATGATTTTAGGAGAACGATGTATTAAGTGCATTGACCTAACTTTTTACTAGTTTTGGTGTTCTTTATATTGTTCAGCTGTCTATCGTAGTCTTAAGGCCGCGATTTTTGATCCTTAGTTAAGGCAAGCAATATTTAAAAGTCATAAATAATATGTTTATTTTTCTATTAAATTTATACCGTTCTAACACAAAACAATGGCTAACCAATAGCCGTCTTTACCGCATGAATCGGCATTCGCACGGGAAAGCGCGCATGCAGAGAATTTCGGCCCAAACGATCAGGTACTTATGTTACTGTACCTACAATAAATGAAGAAATAGTCACAGATGATGGAATACACTGAATATTTTTAAATAATTGATGATCTTGCCGACTACTTAATAGTAGGACTTTGGTACAGTCATCTGGATTAATTTCTTATTACTCCAATTTAATCTAAAACACAAAATTACGTCTGTCTTCCTTTTACGGTTTATTTATGTAAATTCTTTCGTATATCGGTAGAACTCACGAAGGTCTAGAAAATCCATTCCTACATACATTTTATCGAGGGATATTCTGAGATAGACTTGATCGTAAATGTGTCCATTAAGGTAACTAATTATTAGTTGTTCTAAATCCAGGTGTAGGTAGGAGGTGCGTTTGTTTTAACGTGATTAAAATTGCTTGAGTCTCTGTGTCGTCATAGAACTACGTATATCACGTTGTACCTATGTGAACATGCGTTCTTGATAATACATGATTATCATCTTTATTTTGCCGTCTGTAAGCCTCAGTTTTCCTAATTTACTGGTAGTGTTTGATGCAATGCTCTTAGACTGATTAGTACTTGAGCACTAATCAATTAAACATATAAAATACATGGTTAGAGCAACGTACCCATTTGCAGTTAATAGTGGACAAAAATACCCTGAAAATGTTATTTACAGAAATAAATTCTCACGAAAGTTCTGGCATCTAACATTTTTCGTATAGACTAATAGAACCATTAATTAGACTGGCAATCAAGACACTGTGAGAACATTCTCGAACAAGATATAGTCTGGCATTCGCAGGCTATATATTCCCTAACCGTAATTTATGTTTTAACTAGCTGTTGCCCGCGACTTCGTCCGCGTGGTATTTAACAAAGACAACCGTTGACAACAGCCTGGTCGCCCATTCTGAACCCGCGGGACGCATTGCAGGTTGTTGCTATCAAACTTAACCAGGCGTTGCGCTGCAACATTGGTTTTAAATTTTTTTTCGTGAGATCCTATTTTTTTTCTAAAATAAAAGTAGCCTAAGTTACTCCTTGTTACATCAGCTATCTGCCAGTGAAAGTCCCGTCAAAATCGGTCCAGCCATTTCAGAGATTAGCCGGAACAAACAGACAGACAGACAGACAGACAGACAGACGGACAGACAGACAGACAGACAGACAGACGGACAGATAGACAGACAGACAGACAAAAATTGTAAAAAATGTTGTTTCGGTTTAGGTAACGTGTATACATCCAAATGCACTTAGTAAAAAGCGGTTATTTTAATATTACAAACAGACACTCCAATTTTATTTATATGTATAGATATATGGTCCTGTAATAATACTTAAGTAGGGAAATTCAATGTATCAGAAGCCGTCGTTAACATAATTAGACATCGCGTGGGCTTTCTTCGTTAAGTAGAAAGCGACCTGGACGCCAAGTCTGCTAACACAATCGATTCATAACCGAATAGCAACCGCATAGTAACTGTCACTTTTGACAGATATCCCATACAATATCTGTCACAAGTGGCAGTTACTATGCGATTGCTGTTCGATTATGAATCGATTGTGCTAGCAGACTTGGGCCCTGCAATTATACAACAGCCATTATGATATATGCGTAAGTGAATCCTGCTTTGTTTTCGTTAGATTAAGGCACATAATGTAAGATTATCGTTAAGTTTGCTAAACATGTTGTCACATAATTTAGGTTTAGTACGATCGATATCAATCGACTTAGACAGCCTTTTAGAGTTGTTTGCACAATATTTTGTCATAGCTCAGATCGATCTTTATTGATTTTGTAAATTAAATGTGCTGGTACTTACTTAAATGTCACATTACAAATCACGGAATAACCTACTTATTTACGCAACATCAGGAAAATTGTTAATAATTGCTGGTACATTATTTTCCCATTGAATTGATATCAATAAATCGTATAAGGCCTGTCGGTAAAGCTGTTTTGGTTTGGTTAAGAATAATTCTCGGTTTTTTACATGGTTTCACTAAAATGTCTAAGCTATGTGCACTTGGTTGTGAATTTATGAGTGATGATTGGGATTTAGGTATTATTGTTTCTTTATCTGCATAACTGGCTGGAAATAATATTATAAAAGTTTTATTCTTAAATATAGATAATAAAACTGATCGAGGGTTCGAACGTTCTCGTTCATTATCATTATCTGTAGTGATTCACAATTTATTCAAAGTTGTAAATCTTCCGCCTGGTGTATTTCCGTAACAATTAGTATCATTGGTCCCGACGATATAGGCTATTTTGTTAATCCGATTAGCTTTAATTAAACTTGTTTAGCGCCAGTGGTTTCTGGCAAATGGATTCCTTACTGCCTTTGGCTAATTGGTATTGATTCAACCTTTAGGATTCTTAATTTTTCCTAGGAAAATGTTTATAATCAGTTAAGAGTATCCTGAACATTTTGTACTATTAATATACGTACTACATAAGTGGATTTATAATGTAAACGTCTTGTTCTCTTTTATAAGAATTTAAAAGAAAACTTATTTTAGAGAAAAATACTGTCAAGATTTAATTAAAAAATTAATCGCCGTTCTCCAATATATCGATTCCCGGGAGACTTCGGCCATGCCTTACTTATCGTCGATTCCAAATCTATTCGGACGCGCCGTCGAAGGCCGACCCTTCCATTTTCAAATTCAAATTTCAATCATCGAATCCACCCGATTCGGAAGTTCAATTGGCTTATGAATATTTTAATCGGTCGTTATTTTGGTGTGAATATACAAGTACCTGTTTAATATATTATGAAACAGAGTGTACTTCTTGTAGGTTTGAAACTGTTAAAGGTTGCCTTAGCTGAAGCTGAACTAAAATTAAACTGGAAGTTTGTCAAGTAAGCTGGCTTGCCGATTGCCCCGATGTTGGCATTTGGCAGGCATAAACTGAAATATGTGTAAGTCTCCAAAAAAGAAACGTTTTAATATTTAAAAAAAACATAGAAGCTGACTAACTCAAGATATAAACAATATGGATAATATCGATTATACGCCGTTCAAACAACATTTACATCAACCAATCATTCAATGTCAATAAATATAACTTTGAGCAACAGCCGCAATGTCACCATTGACATTGATATTCCTAGTATTTCTAAATTCCATCTAAGCCGTGTATTTTCTGTTGACATTAAACAAATAAACTCGGACACACGAACGGACAGCGTCGCAAATTGTTGTCCGAGGATTATGTAGCTGCCTGTACGACGCCGTCTGACAAATTAGAGCTACGACATAATCAGTCAACCACACACTGGTAAACAAACAGTTTTGTACGATAATGCTGAGGCAGTAGAGTTGAAATTGAATGGTAATTTAGTTTGTGTTGGGCTTGTTTTTCCGTAACAATGCTAAAGCTTTAGCTATGTACATTTCAGATTGAAAGATAAAAATGTAATCCAGGAGAAGCGCTTTAAACTAATAACACCTGGGTTATAGCTCAGCATATAATAGTAACAGACCTCTGAGGTTATAGGCTAATCTATGATGTAATCGCACAACGTTGTTTAACTTTTATGTTCAAGCATAATCTCTTTGTTAATTAGAAGTTTAACATTATGATTATTGGTCATTTTTTTATTCTATAGTTTGCTGGGTATATGTTGGTGATGAAAAGAAATGAGAAGCAGTGACTAAAATACTGAGCGGAATAAATGTGGATGATAGGAAGATTGATCATAAGATGGATGTAGTAAAATGAAAGAGATTGGAACACTTAGACGTGGGTATGAAACAAGAACGAGATGGATGGAAGAAAAAGACACTGCACTGACTTGTACTGACAGTCCTGTAAAACAAATAGAAATATATTTCAATTATGCAAAGTAATTTACAAATACCTAATCAATATTTGCTTTATCGACAAGCGCTTGACCTCTATATACCCAATTAAAATAAATTTGTCAACTATGTTCACTGCCGTGTGTCGCCTAATTTATTTATTACATTGAATTTTGTTGAAACATATTTCATGTATTGCTGACTCTACTTTTATAGGACTTGTTTATAAAATATATCATTTTCAATAATTTTATGATTTTTTTATTAATACACAAGATTCTGCTCTCGGCTCCGCCCGCGGTACCTGCATGAAACATAGCCTATAGCACTTAGGTATAATGTAACTTCTTAACAGTGTTTTTTTTTTGCAATTAGATCAGTAAATCTGACTTTTGCGCCCAACCGTAGCATTAAAAATAAAATCTTCAAACAACAAATGAATCCCCCATTGATAGCCGTGTGGGGCGAATTTCCTAATATCCCTCTTTCGTGCACCGTCGTGTTCAAAGAATTATCCTTCAAATTTAAAATCGCTTGATCCATCTGTTTGGGGTTGCACGTTGTCTGTCAGTCAGTCAGTCAGTGTTGCGAATTTTACTAAATAGAAATATAGATTTTCTAATCTTTAATCTTTCGATCTCACCTGATGGTAAGTGACGATGAGATCTACGATGATTCTTTATTTTTTCTTTTTTTTGATGATTTTTTTTCTTGATGATTTCTTTGCAGCAGTATTTGAGTCACGAGCTAAACTACAATCTTTGAATGCTCGTATTGTGTGAAGTCAACACATTGTTAAGTAAAGGTACTGCTTTTGTTGCTGTTATGACGTCATACCACGTAGCGGAACTGTCAATTCACTTGAAGTTCATTGTGTTGGAATCTTGGAGATGGCGACTTTCTGTAGTGTTGTCGTAAGGACGTGACGTTGCCTTATGATCCATGATCCATGAAGGAAATTACTTTACAGATCTAGGACAATGGCTCATAGATGATTCCATATGGAACGGAAATTAACGTTCTATGTACGTATCGCGTTGGTTTGTCTATAGCAGGGGTTCCCAAACTTATTTGGTCTACTGCCCACTTTGTGAATGAATTATTTTTTAGCGCCCCCATATTTTCACCTACTTAAAAACCACTATAACTTCAAATCAAATTAATTATTGTAAGCCTCTACACAACGCCCCCATTTTTTTTCTGGGTCTCTTACCGCCTCCGTTTAGGCTTGCAGCGCCTACAAGGGGGCGTTATCGCCCACTTTGGGCAAGGCTGATCTATAGGTACATCATTTATTTGTCAATAACTGTACAACGAATATATTTGTAAGATAATATTTGTCGGAGAAATTATTACATTCATGTGGGAAGAAGCAGCTGTACATTTAAAACATTAGATGGCTATGAATATGTTATTAGTACTTTTATATGTAGTAGTGTAGCTCATAGTTTTTGAAAAATATATTTTTAAAACCGAATTATCAAGCGCAGTTTCTCTTAAAATAGGAGATAAAATTGTTGAAATAGGAATACAACATATTTAGATGTATGCACGAACAGTCAGATGAGAGTCTTCGTCATCCATGTTGCTGATACTTCAGATCTTCTGCTGCTATTGATGCAGAAATTCCAACTCTGACCCAGGCATCAAACCAAAACGAAGAGAAGTTAAAGCAGCATCCCTGCGGCAGTCAATATCAGCCCATACCATTCCCCTTACTTTCATAGCATCATCTACATCTACAGCCTCTATATATTTTTTGTATTCATTGAACGAAAGTATTACTTACACTGAGTTTTAAATTCCAATAATACTCGCACTTACAGCGAACTTAAGTCGATATTTACAGCGTCTGTAGCCGTTGCGACATTACCAACGTTAATAGCTCTATTTGGAGAGTCAGCAACTTTGGCATTTGCTTAATACTTGGTGTGCCGAAAGCGTCGTTTGTGTGTAATTGTCTTTGAATCAATGGTGTTGTATAACATAAATTTTACCTACCGTTTGTGAATTTGAACAGACAGTCTACATCACTGTTGATCTGAAATCCAAACTCAGCTTTTTAATTCTAGTTATGATGTTAATGGCCAGTTTTCCATGCAGTCATTATGTGATAGTATCCTCTTCATTTTGTTGTTATCTTAATAATATATATATATCGCCAGTTGTACAGTTAAAATGTTCTAGGGTAAAATTATCGTGTATAATGTTTTATTCTACTCTTCTACGTGACTATTACTCTGTAACAAATCATAAACAATAGTCCATTAGTGCACAGCGCGCATACAGTTCTGTGGGAACCGATGCTTAAAAAGTAATAGCCTATAAACTGTGAACTATTGCCTTGTGGCTGCACACGCCTGCGGGAAACGATTTCTGTCCCGACGGCATCGTAAAACGATTGTGAAACATCACAATGCCTCGTAAACTTGTCTTAAACGAAGGTTCGAGGTTATATCGGGGATTCGCATCGGGAATCTGAGACAAAGAATCGATATTCCCAGGGAATGAACTAGCGTCGGTCCTAGGATGATACCCTGTGGTATGACAATGTTAAGCATGATTTTGTAATAGTTATGGTTATTATAGTACCTGTCCTTCTTTATGTTAGAGATCTAAACAATATATTACAGAATACTACACATTGACATAAAACATTTTTTTAGGATTTTAGCCCCATTGCAAGACCTTAAGACACTGAGCACTTTCTGCATAGATCGGACCGCAAGCAACAACTAAATATGAGGGTACTCCAGTTTAAACTATGACACTAGGACAACAACCACCTCAGCCGTCCCGTAACCATTGTTGCTGTAAAGCAGCCGAAACGTCGGGAAAGTGAAAACAAAAAATAAACGCAATAAACTACGATTTTTTTTATTTCAAATATATTAGAGGCTTTAATTTAACAACTTCCGTAAATCTAACATTTCAAAACTTCCGTATCCCATATAGCAAATATAATCTATTACGTCGTCAATTAAAATTTTACGGTCCCCGTAATTTGGGGTTCCGGCGTAACGTTGTTAATCATTGTTTGATTGATGGTTCAATTCCAACTTTTGAAATCAACCCGGGAACATTTCACTGCGGTAGATGGCTGTGACCCTTTTCGGAGTAGGGTTTGGAGACCTTTCTGTACCTAGGAATGGAAGGTCTGGAAACGGTGCGTGAAATATTCGCAAGTTTAATGGCGGTTCCTAAACTCCAGAAAAAGTCATAACGTTAAGAGACTATTTGAAAAGTTTTACTTTCGTATTTACGGAGTAAATAAACCTTTCCTAAAACATTAGCGCGGCTTGGGGTTTTATGACTGACTTCGTCGAATAAAAGTAAATTTTTAACAACCTTTTCAAGCCCGCCTAGCCGTTGCTACATTGTTCTCACATACCCATAACAATGTCTTACATAAATATATTCGAGTATACGTCTTTGTGCGAGCAACCATGGAGTTTGCCATTTCTTCTGCATTGGAAAATTATGAACGGCCGGTAAATTGGCTTGTTTATCGCTAAATCCCGATTTCTGATCCCATTTTTAATCGTAGCATAATATTTTATGACATTTTTGACCACATCTTTAGTACTGTAATGGCTCGATATTTTGACATTGGTTTTATCTTGTTGCAGGCATACGAGATGCGGTTTCCCAACTGTCCCCAGATCCCGGTGGTGGTGGAGTGCGTCATCACGGAGGATAGCTGGTCTGCGGACGATTCGCAGCGGCACACCGTCAGGCGGTGTCAGCTCAATGTGGACGCGCCTTACCTGCTGAAGAAGGTACTCGTCACCATAATCGCTTAGACGTAATTAGTGTACACCTTGACGAAATGTCAGCGTTTACTGTTATTCTTCGATTGTTAATAATCGAAATTGTCTTGGGTATAGATTTAGATCTTATCTTACAGGATCCTTTTTCAATTAGATAATATAGTAATTATTATGTATTGCATATTCATATCCCAGAAAAAATATTTGATTAGACTTTGCTAAGAGATAATAAAATATCATGTACCTATGACGTATCTATACGATATAAAATTCAGGGGTTTAAAATTCATATTATATTTGTGTATCATAAAATATTATTAGATTTATGATGAGATATGTTTGTGTAAACAGATGATCGGTGTAGACTACATCTTCTTCATCCAGAACAATCACTTAGACCTCAAGAGCAGGGTGTTGGAAATCGAGGCCACCAACGAGACCTTCGCGTCGAAGGTCGGAGTCTTAGAAAAATGTAGATACTTTGTAAGTACTCTTTGCAACTTAATCTTTATCTAACAATCAAGATTAGTTACTTTGTCTCCACTTTTGGCTTGTGCTTGGAATACACCGTTGTTTTTCAGGCCATAGTCCGATTTATTGATTGGCTTTACGTACTTTACATATTTCTTGAATATTATGTAAATGAAGACCTAAATTCTTTTCAAACTCAAACATTTATTGTAAACTATGTGTTCATTGGTCTTACATTAGTTTTAGTACTTATGACATAGCGGCCTTCTTCAAGCATTGTTGAGAGGCTAATTCTACCTACTAAACACGATTCTTAAATACTAGGCTCAATGACAAGTCTGTACAAAATAGTTATAGTCACAAAGATATAGCTAAGAATGCTACTAATAATTAGATTGCATAATCCAAGGACGGTGATGCTCGTACATTACTCGTGGAAACTGCAATTATGCCAGTTATATCAATCAATACGTGTGACGCAACGGTAGAAAGTTGCAGCACGCGATGTGACTTCTGAGTAACTAATGCTTATGAGGACGAGGGAGTGTTTGCTGAAGTTGATTATAAATGAGGGCTGATCACGAAATATATGGAAATGGCTATGTCTGTGTGTTGTCAGTAGCTGGGTGCATTATAGTCGGGTAGTAAAAATGGTGTGTAACACCAAGTCCGGTTCAAAAGTATTTTATATTCAAAGTGCTCTACACTCTGCAATATGCCTAATACGTCCATACTGCTCGCACACGAAAGTATGCACGCTCGTATTTTGCAATCTACAGAAATATATTTTTTAACTTAAAACTTGAATTAAATAAGGGCAACTGTAACATCAAATTATTTTATTATAGGCACGTTAATGATTTCGGTCTTGTTTAGAAATATTAAGACTTTTTGGTAACTTGAAACGATTTATTCTTAGTCTGTGTTATTATTTACCATTGACAATGTTATACAAGTACATTAGTTGGCCTGTCGGTATCTAGATGTCATCATCCTGGTTGAACGATCTCTCAGACCAAGGATATTTTTTATTGATTGCATTGATGATGTGGGCTGAACCAATTAAAGAAAACTACTTATTTATTTTTCTTACGATTTCTTTCGATGAGGTCGCTTCCTCGACAACCTTGGTACAAGATACACAGATGGCGCCAAAAATTCTCCATATAGTTCTAAAACACGCTATGAGAGTTTTCGGAGCACGTAACATATATACAAAATCCTGATTATAACCGTGGCGCATAGCGCCCAGCCCCACCAGGCATACCACCACCTGTCTGCATGCAAGATTTTTCTGTTTTGCGCTAAACTATAAATAAACCATAGAGCATTTAAATTGAACGCTTCCAGCGTTTTATTTTCTCAAGATATAGGAGTGGAGAATGTTGATTTTAGTTAAGAGTAAGGTCAATCATTTCAAAGACAAGCGTTTATTATCTAATCAGTACATGAAATAATACAAAAAATACTGTTGGGTACTGTACTCGCAAAACAAAGGGTGTGTTTTTGTTACCCAACTCAATTACTTGCAAAACGTTTGATTATAAGACTTTTATTTGATACTTTTGAGACGGGTCGCCGGTCTTGACCCATTTCAAACAGAATCCACATTAAATTAATGTAGCAAGCATTAAAATTTTAGCAGGAAAAATAAACTGCTTATTTTTAAAGTAAGGTGGGTTGTATACGAATAGTATATTCCTAATTGTGTATTATTGTGGGCAAGCCAATGAATTCTTCAAAATGTTCTTTTTCCGTCTATCTCAGTCCTATCTCTTGTTAACGTAGCCCCGTGTGTTCAAGATATGTATTTTGTTCCAACAACTCAAATATGTCGATCAGTATGCTGCAGCAGGTGCCCGTTTTCAAATGAACGAACATTACGCTAATTGGTATATAACTGTAAAACTTGTTCAACTGGTCTCGTTATTGAATCACGAACGACCTATCTACGTTTCGCAATTAATTCACCAGCGCAATTTCACAAATCCCTCTCAACCTTGTCGAGAACCTCGCAACAACAGCGAGACTAATTTGTAGCTTCCCCTTATCATTTACACTCAGCGGTATCAAATTTAACTTCACCACCCTCTCCAGAAGGTCTATTTTCCTTCAAACCGTCTCATTCAAGACTCGTTATATGCATGCAATTATTTTAATCGTTTCCTTTGCCTTAATCAGGGTCTTGTGCCTGATTTGAATCGATTGACACAATTGGCCAGCAAGGTCGCTTTCAAGGATTAAAACTCATCTATAAACATTACACCTTGGTACACTTGGCGTAAGTAGGTACAAAGTCGTTTTGATATTATTCCTTTGATGGCATGACAGTTGATGGAAATGTCAATCAGAATTGTTATTGTAAAAAGGGTTATTTTAAAAAAGAAACTACTTTCTATAGTTATTTATATAAGGTTTGCCTATTTTATAAGGTATTTGAGGTTGAGGTTGAGGTTGTTGAAAATGCAGTACCTGTTGCATACGTGCGTGCAATATTTTTTTATGTCTGCGGATAAGGGCAATAGGCTAGATAGTCGCGTATTAAATTGGAATCAAAATGCCATTGTCAAAATATGAGTTTGCTGCACTGTGCACTTTGCCTACCCCTTACAGGAATACGTGATATGTGTATACTCGTAGGTGTGTATAAGTATTGTAGCAGTATCAATGTATGGAGATAAATACCGTCTCTGTTATCATGGTATAGTTTCTTTACAAGATAAGTGAGTACTTATTTGAAACTAGCTGCGCCCGGCGGTGGTACCCGCGATAAAAAGTATGAAAAATTAAAACATCTATCCCACAGGAACCATACATTTTACCGGGATAAAAAGTAGCCTATGTGCTATTCCAGACTATAATCTATCTCTGTGCCAAATTTCATCCAGATCCGTTCAGCCGTTCGGGCGTGAAAGAGTAACAAACATCCATCCATCCATCCATCCATCCAATCTTTCACATTTATAATATTAGTATAGATTACTTATGTGCGTCACCTGAATGAAATCAAGTGTTTCAAAAGCAACTTTAGTAGATCCTAGATACTCTTTTGAGAATCCTTAACAATCCCATCTAGCCAGTCATCGGTACTACAATCCTAGTATATTTTTTATTATCTTAAATTCCTCGACAAATTAAAAAATGCTATAAAAACTGGTATCCACGAGATTTGCCGAAAATAATTTTTAATTTGATTTCCAACGTTGTACGTAAACCAGTTTGGTTACAAGGTCACATCCACTGGTGCAAGTGGGGACAAGGTAGCTAAGATGAGTAATGGAAATAGATACTTAAAGAAAGCGTTCTATCGCTAGAAATTTACAAAAGCGTTTGATAAACTACTATTCTACGGAGTTTCCATGCTTATAGAATCTGGGTCAATATATTCCGAATCGACTTAATCGCACAGCTCTGTCACAGTACTTACAGGATAAAAAGTGTGTATTTTATGCCATATTATCACTAACCTCACCAAATTTTATTCAAGCCTCTACATTCATTCCTTCACGTCGCAGAACGGTCAAACTTACAAAGCCATATTCTTGCTTAAAATGAGTGTTACCAAAAATCTTGAGACTGCTTAATTATAGCCAGCAAAAAGACTGCTATAGGTTCTATTGAGCATTAAAGTAATTATTAACTAATGTAAATACGGTGCAGGGCTTGGAGTTCCACCAAATTCCTTCTCTTCCAGAGATTGTCCTACCCCTAAGGCACATTCCGTCTGTTGTATCTGTAAACGCCCGTCCCGTCTAAGATTTTCAGACATTTCAATATCTCGGCATTTTCTTTAGCCTAACCTCCTCATGTTGGCCTACCCAGGTGCACCCTGAGAACCCAGAATGGACGTGCTTCGAGCAAAGCGCGCTGCTCGACGTGAAGAACTTCTTCGGCCTGGAGAACACGGTGGAAAAGATAGCCATGAAGCAATACTCGTCAAATATTGCAAAGGGTAAGTATACTATTGTACTAGAAGAATGGTCGTCTTTTTTACATTTAAGATTCTTCTGGTGTCAGCTGTGTCCTACATAGGATCTACTTTTACTTTAAATACCGATCGCGATCCGGAATGGACTGAGATTTCTTAGCCTGGCCAAGTCTGTGCGACTCCCTTTTAACTGTCTTCTCTACGGCCTTGTTTCTTAATGGATAGGGATTTTGCAATTCAATATCTTGAATGTACAAAAATAACTTTTTTTACAGCTTTAAAATAGTACGGACTTTTGTTTCTACCAGGAAAAGAGCTGATAGATGTATTCATGAGGGATGTCCACGCAACCGGCGTTAAAGAGCTGCAGCCATGGAGCAGTAATAATCCCAGTTTGAACAAGGAGCTCAGGAGGGTAGTCTCGCGGGGCGTCGAGCCCCTGTCGCCCAGGCCCGTGCCGGAGACCAGAAAGCACTCGCAGCCAGGTCAGTCCCTCATCCTAAGAAAAATGTTTAGATTCGGACGGAATTTGCGCACCTAGTCCGCGCTCAATAAGATTTCGTCGTTTTTTATTACTCACAAAAATTCTTGTAATCTTTATGAATGTTTATATTATCTTTAGATTCAACTGCCGGTTTTAAAAATACATTTCGTTCGTCTATTTATTTAGGACACGCTAATTGTAGCATTTTACCAATGAATCTTTTGGAGGTTCTCGGTTTTTATATTCCAATATTTTTTTTGTTTTTTCATAAATTATTCTCACCTGCCATCTCCGTTGAAGACATATTACTAAAAGTTGATTATTCATGAGATTGTTTTCTTGAAATATTTTATTCACAAATAGCGTTGAAACTTTTACTAATAAAAAGTTAGGTAATTTCTCACTTGTAAGCGGTATACATTTTTGTATGGAAGCTTCCAGTTGATTTATCAGTTCCGTATAAATTGGATCTCGTGGCCCAGATAAACATCAAGTTCAACGTTCACAACCCCTGAACGTATGTTCCATACATGAATACGTATAGCAATCGATACAAGCTTCAAATTTCAGTAAAAAAATATTAAGACATGCGACGCACGCATTCGTTTGGTGAAAACAAAAGTTTAACAGTACATTAATACCGATGGAATTTTAGGTATTTGATTTTATTATTCGTTTTGATAAAATAATAGCCATAACTCAAGTTACCCTTCATCCTGTTCCTCATCACGCTTTTAACTACTGATGGTCGTGGTCGTCACGTGAAGTTGGCAAGGGAAGATATGTAGTGTTTGGGGGGTAGTTTTTGGGGTCGAGTCACCTTCGTCCGTAGGAGAATTAAGTACCCTCGAGATAACCTACACGTGACCCTGGGTGGTGCCAACCAGGTGACAACTCTACTGGTGGTAGGCTTCGGCCGTGGCTAGTCACCACCCACTGAACAAAGCCATGTCGCCAAGCGGCCTAGCCGTGTTCCGGCATGATGTTCGGTGTTGCCATTCATGGATGGCGGGTCAGATCAGTTGCGCTGCATGTGCCTAGTGAATGTAGCGTCTCGATCTACTGCCGCCTTCCTACCTAGGCAAGTATGCTCCATCGTAGATCTCATCGTCACTTACCATCAGGTGAGATCGAGATCAAATACTTGCCTATGATGTAATAAAAAAAAAAGTGTACGTACACTACATGTGAATTGTTTTTTTTACTTAGCCTAACGCAGTATTTTGTTTTACCGCCTTTTAGCAGCGCACGTCAACGGAATGTTAAGGTCGTGTCGTCCTCATAAATACTAAGTGGCTCGTCATAAGGGCGGTTGGGGGTTAACTCGGGGCTTACGGGGATAATGAATATTTATCTACCCTCGCCGTTAGTTACATGTTAAGTGTCGCAATAACGGGGTTTGTAATGAACATTCCTTTTTTAACAGTTTTATACAGATTTGATATGACAAGTCAGTGAAGTATTTTTAAGCTTTAGCAATTTGTTATCACACTAATGTTTGTAGTGTTAAGGAGATTAACACTGATCTACATTAGCTTGATGTAATAATAAATAAATAACTATCGCCAGACGAACACATCGACGGTCCCATACTAAGCGACGCTTGTATTATGGGCACCGTACAATGGACTGAGGGCTAACTCAGTATATAATACTTATATAGATAATAAATATCCATGACTCGCGTACCAACTTTCGCGCTACCACACATTTTTTCCCTACCAGAATTCGAACTCGGGACCCGCGGCACAAAAAGCAGGGTCAACGTCACTACCCACTGACCTAATCAGGTCGTCAAAATCGAATCATATAAGTCTCTTCCGAATACAATTGAGATAGGTATATACTTTTTCTCTTTTATAATATTTGTAATATCTGAAGCATTTATCTTTTCTTTCATAATTGCCACGCGTTTTCCTCCAACGTCTGTTCTGTTATTCCTTCATTCGTTCGCTTTGTTGAACATTCACAAAAGAACCGTTGAAGCGTCCATTATTTTCATCCCACTACGATTTGTCAGACACTTGGGCGCTAGACTCATAATCTCATTAAGAATGGATGTAAAACAGATGGGCCTGTTTTACTTTAATTAGGAGATCTTTTTTTTTAGTCTTGCTCCACTCCCTGACTGGCTGTGTTTTTTTTTCGTTAAATGTGAATTTTGGGACTAACACCATGGACTATCTAATAGAAACTGTATTTCTTTGGTGATGGGATTACCATCTGTTAAGTATGCTCGATTTACATTAGAACAGTACGCGAAGGTCAAGTAGATAACATGGAAATGTTTGAAAATCTTTGTTGAGGTGTTTGACTGAGAAAGCTCTGCATGCCATTTAGTTTCGTGTTTTTTTTTAGTATTTTCGGCTCATAATACAATGTCTTTGGTGAAATATTAATAATGGTTCCTTAGTCCTTAGTTTAATTTCGATAAATGTTGACATCGTAAGCTGAGCATCTCGAAATTGTTCATGTAAAAACATTTTCCTCTCAAAACTATTTTGTTGCAATAAATCTCGGAAATGCGAAACGTACTCACAACTGTAAGTACATTTGGCTACCCAGATCACGTTCGACCCTTGTGAATATTGTACCGAGGTTCCCTACGTTGTTTCGCTAATATTAGCCTGAGGGTTATTCCAGCCGCAAATTATACGGTAACATTTATTATATCATGTATGTAGTTTGTTTTCTTTTATGTATGGCCTTGATACATACAATGGCTGGAGATTTGAGTATTTGAAGATATCTCATAAGATTGAAAAATGCGTAATATTTTTCTGAACTCGGATCAAAAGCTCTGTAGGTAGCTATATTTAGGTCACTGTAATACAAACATTGCTAGACCTTTACGCAAACATTTATGATTGACGTTCGTGGGCTTTTGTGTTTGCCGAGCAACACAAAACGAGCTTTATCGCGCTCTATTTCTTTGAAAGAATTAGACAGGTGTTTGTTGCTCCTCTGTACCGTCCTATTGAAGTTACAATTCTTTCATGTCTCCATTTATCTTCATGGGGAAAATAGCTCACAAAAATTCTTGAGGAGGCAAAATTAAACAATAATAAAATCCTACCTAAAACATATGTAGAATGAATTAATAACTCCAACGAACCTAAGTGTCCCAAACTAAGCAATGCTGGTATTCTGGGTACTATACAGGGTAAGTGGCTTCGTAAAACGAAGCAGAGTTACTACCAGCTGCGCCAATCGGATCGTCAACCAATCATTACCTTCCCATTATCCTATCCTAACCCTCATTTTCCTCTCCTCAGGTACATCCAAAACAACAAATCTGCACCAACCTGTAGGACTATCCAAATCATTGCGCCTCAGCTTACCCAAACCCTACATCGAAAAGGCATCCAAGTTAAACTTGCACTCAAGTACATCCAACCTGAAAAAGTTGAGTCAACCAGCCTTCAATAAATTGAGTTCTGCCGACTTGCGTTCCAGTTCACCGGACCTTAGGACGAAGAAGTCTAATATCTTAAATCGGAGCGGTCATCTTCTAAGTCGTAGTCTGGAGAAAATAGAAGGCACGTTATCCAGGAGTCAATCGTTGAAACACTTGCATTCCTCGGCGTCCAGTAAGATAGGAAAAAAGAAACACACACTTTCTCAACAGGATTTAAGGACTCCGAGTGACAGCGATTCGGATGTCTCGTTCGAGAGGGTACCTACTAAGCCATGTTATTGCGACCCTCGCGCTCATCAAACGGTGATGGTGAGTGAGTTGTTGACCAGGTGGGACAATCTATTAGTGGTTCTGGTGTGTGCAGTCATGATTTTGTTGATGTTTTCATCGCCTTTGTCCTTCTTGATGGACCGTAGACGAGACAGACGGTAGGTAGACCTCGCGCGGACAGAAGGGCCTTCAGCATTCCTTGTTATGCGTAAAGAGTTCTTTTTAAAGTATGGGTTTCAGGGCACCCGCACAAACAGCCCACAGTGATCGTCTCATACGTTTCAAAGAACGTAGAACGGAATGCAGAACGTTGTACACACTTCTGTGTGTTTAGGCTCTTAAGTGTAAATATATTTATTTTATTTTCTTGTGTTGTTTATTTTTTTTGTGGGTAGTGAAAGGAACAATAAAAAATTGTTACGTCTTAAGTACATAAAGCAGTGATAGCCTAGGTGTTAAACGCTTACCCTGGAAACAAGATGTGCAAGTTCAAACCCCGCTTCCACCTCTGAAATTTTTGGATTTCATAATTAATTTTATAATTTTGATTGGCTGTACGGTGAAGGATGACATCGTGTTACGTCTTTTCGAAGTTACGTGAAGCTCGCCAACCCGCACTGGGCTAACGTATTGGTTTTTAGCCCAAATCTCCCTCGCATTAAGAAGGAGTGTGTCTGGTATAATGACAATAAAATAGCCTCTATTGCATTGGGACCGAAGTACCATCAGCGGAATGTTGGTTATGTTGGTCATCATGTTGGCGCAAAATTGCGATATGTAGGCCAGTATGCGCCCCACAACGTTGGCACAAGCATTGGCCATTGTGAAGTGTAGACTTAAGATATTTAAGGGTAAATTAACACAGTAATACGTGGAGTAAAACAACAGGCTATCGATCGGTCTCGTTTAGTATACAACAGGACGACCTTAATAGGAGCTTCTTTGTGTCTCATGAATAATTTCCATTAAGTATGTAACATCTTCGTGACATTGGCCTTCTTGGATATTTTTTGCTATTAGAAAAAAAATCGTTGTTACTCGCATTCTATTTTAGGAACAGATGATAAAATTCAGGGAAATGTCGCATAGAAAATAAGCATGAGATATATACGCTGTCTGTTGTGTTCTTTATTATCAGTTCATATAAATAAGTCAATACGCACTAAATGTACGCTTGTATTATGGGTTCCTACCACAGAATGGATCTGGGGCGATCGTAGGGGTGATCCCAGTATGTAGGCCTATGACTCGGGTACCAACTTACCGTCGTCCTTACATCTACTGCCATTCGATCCCTTGATTCTTGGTGAAGAAAGCACTACCAAAAGCGCTAATCGGGTCGTCCTTTATTTTTTTATATTGTATATATGTAAACATATTATAAATTCTATATATGTGTGGCATGACGTTCGTGGGCGGTGCAGTCGATAGCCGCCTACACTCACCAGCTGTGGGATGCGTCAGTGGTGGCCAGACTTGACGTTAGAGTAGTGAACATACATCTCTATTCTACTAAGTGGATATTGACGCGATTCAGAATATGGTTTTATTCATGTGAACCATTAAATACAGTACTTATAATAATACTAGCCCTTTTTAATGTCCCACTGCTGGACACGGGCCTCCCCTAAATTCGAGGGGGATCAGGCTATAGTCCACCACGCTGGCAGTACAGTACTTATAAATCATCAAAATAATTACAAAATTCCAAGTTACAGCTTTACCGGAATGCCCTTCCTATGGAGAAGACCGCGCAAGAAACTCCATAGTTAATCTTTTGAAAAAGATCCGTTACATTTTGAGCAGTACATTGTTATGGGTATGTAAGAATGATGTAGGACTGGTGGAACATTATCTGATGGAAAAGCTCAATGGTTTTGCGGATGGAGTCAACGTCAAAAGTTAGTTTCAATGACCATTGAATACTTTAAACACGGTTCATTCAAGATGTACGTGATAATTAGTGTCGTTGTAACACAAAAAAAAATTAGTAGTGTTTAAGTATTCAGCTATAAGTGCCAAAATTTTAATTATTTTACTGGTGGTAGGCTTAGGCCGTGGCTAGTCACCACCCACTGAACAAAGCCATGTCGCCAAGCGGCCTAGCCGTGTTCCGGCATGATGTTCGGTGTTGCCATTCATGGATGGCGGGTCAGATCAGCTGCGCTGCATGTGCCTAGTGAATGTAGCGTCTCGATCTACTGCCGCCTTCCTACCTAGGCAAGTATGCTCCATCGTAGATCTCATCGTCACTTACCATCAGGTGAGATCGAGATCAAATACTTGTCTATAATGTAATAAAAAAAAAAATATACCATGAAAATATTCAAATTAGATTGTTGACGAGTATTTCTGAGAATATTTCCTTTCATATAACAGGTTTCTGAAGCCCTCTTAAGATTTGGAGTTTGCTTTGGAGATTGTATTTCCAATATAATATTGCCATTTGAAGTACATAGAACACTATTGAAGGATTTGCAGAACGAATTCTGCGGATTCTGTGAATAGATTTATATTTTAATAATGCCTACGATCTAAATCTAAAGTGCCCTTATATTTCTTCCAGAGCTGATTTGTTTTGTAATTCTTAGCTATAGGAGTTAAAAGCATCACTAATAAATGTATATACCTAGAAAGTTTGGATGGATGGATGTTTGTTACTCATTCACGCCAGAACGGCTGAACGGATCTGGATGAAATTTGGCACAGAGATGGATTTTAGTCTGTAATAGTACATAGGCTTTTTATCCCGGTAAATTGTAAACGCGGGTTAAAGAGCGGGGCGCAGCTAGTATGATAATAATAGGGTGTTTGACTGTATGAAAAATAAGCTTTAATCGTGGCCTAAAAGTTTATAACTAGTAGTCTTAATTTTTTGATTCGGTCACGTGATCAAAAACGCTCTGGATTATTGGTTGATGCGTTGTGACATCACACCGTCGTAATTAGTGTTGTCAATATGAGTTTGGTAATATTTGGGATTTTAACTACGCAACCCACCACTGACCCTCAGCTTGTCAACTTTTCCAATTATAAACCAAACAAGTTGATCGATAATTAAAGGAGCCAGGAACACCGAACTCCTCTAAGATGTTAGCCGAGAAACTATCTATCACGAGTGTCGGGGCCCCAAACAATATGCAATTCCCCGCGAAACGAACGCGTAGTAGTACTTAAGTATATATGTAATTAAGGCAAAAAAATCTATTTGCCCGTTTATACCTACCGATTTTTTTTAAAGAAATACTACGTAACATCGCACAAGGTGCTGCTTACTCAATTTCTAGTGAGTTCAGTGAACAACACTGGCGCTTACTATTACATAGGGATTGACTAAAATCGAGTGTGGGCGTTTAATAGTGCATTCATTTCTACCTACTCTTTCTGGGAATACGGGCGTAAAGGTTAGAGTTTGAAGCTTAAGTTTATGGCTTACTGTTTTTTGTATTAAGTTTAACTGTTGCACTGTTGGGAGCTTTTAATCACAGGAGTGTAAAATTTTTCTCTCGCGTTGTTTTTTAAGATGAGTACTATGAGGCCTGGATTGACGTAACCCGCGATTTGATTCGGATTTTCGCAAAATCCAGGTTGTCATTGTAGGAAATGTAGAAGAAAGAAAGATCTAAATACTAGGACTGGATTTATTTGTCCGTGAACCCCTCTTAGTCTGAAAATGAATTCGAGGCTGTGCTAAATATTGGTTTGTCAGTTTAGAAGTTTGAAGCTCGCATTGAGATAAGCCGTTCCGAAGTTTTGTTAGATACGCAAATAGCCTCAGAATTTTCACCATTATTTTCTACATTTCGACCGGTTATCCAAATACTCGCGAATTGAAGTCTTTACTTAGTAAATTGCGAATGTCGTGCGATAAGACAAATTAATTGTTTCTTAAAGGGCGTTAACGTTTCAGAGAATTAGATCTGAGTATTTACTATGAACAAGTGTAAGATTCAGCTTGAGTAGGTACTTTTCTATCAACTGGTCTCCAAGGAGGCATTAATAACCTACTGACTGGCACAAGGTCCTGTTCCCCAAGGGCCCATATTTTGTCGCCTAGGCAACCTCGAGTTAGCGCAAATCACATTAGAGTTTGTGGTAAGTATGTTATGAAGCACTTTTATCATTGGTTATACTGTTATACTAAGAGTGGTTTACAACAATAGCGTTTTGTAGGTTTGTTTTTGCAAGTGTGTTTGTTTGTTTGCAAGGAATATTGCCGGTAACAGAATCTGAATTTTTTTTTTTATTTTTTTATTTGGAATAACAAACAATTACATAATTAGGCTAAGGATTACATTGTTTCGTATAGACAATTAAATTATTATGTAACCAGCACCGTTATCCACAGAGTAAACTAAATAGAAAAAGAACACTACAAATTATATTTATCATAAGAAATCACTTGGTTATTGGTCCGCAAGACCTTTCAAGACAGAAATTACAGACCCTTTGAATTGAAGTGAGGTTAGATTGAATATATCTATGCTTGTGAAATTATCATTATAATTTTTCATTATTTATAATTATAATTTATTAATGTAATTCGACAACTATAGTAAACATAAATTTGGCGACCTAATTAGCGCAGTTGGTAGTGACCCTGCTGTCGGTGCCGCGGGCCCCGGCTTCGAATCTTGGCAGGGACAATCTTTGTGTGATGAACACGAATGTTTGTGTCCGAGTCATCAATGTTTAATATCTATATTAGTAATATATACTGAGTTCACCCTCAGTCCATTGCACGGTAACCATAATACAAGCGTTGCCTAGTGTGGGACGGTATAGTTGGTGTGTTCATCTGGCGATACTATATTGTTACATATTAAATTATCAAAATGATGACACTGGTGTTGTAGATCTATCACCCATTCGGAGTGGGATGACTACACTGAGAGAACAAAACAGGTTAAAATAACCAAAAGTGCTTCGGTTGATTTTTTTTCGGTTAAATTTACTAGACATTGGTTAAAATTACAAAACCGACACGCTTAAAATAACAAATTCACTTTCGTTGTGCTTACTAGTGCCCATGTAGTTAAAACAAACAAAATCACATATTAATATTACAAAACCTATTCGGTTAATTTCTGTTTTGTTAATTTTACTGCTTATTTGGTCAATTGACAAATCTTTTACAAAATATATTGTTTGAATTAACAAATATGTAGTTTTTTTAATCAACCCGCATGCATTTAGTAGTTTTAATAAAAAAATATGTTAGATATCAACAAATAATTATGTAACTCAACAGTATGTTCTACTAAAAAAAATTGTTTCATTTCGTCATTTCTTCAACAAACATTTTTAGTAATTTGAACGCAACACGTTGGCTGATATCACTAAAAGTTACAGGTTGTCACAACAATAGCTGTGGTTTAATTTGTCTTTGTTGAATTTACCTAATTTATGCTCAATTATACAAAAGTATTTTGGTAAGAATAACTAATTTAACGTCATCCGATTAAACTGCACTCAGCTAGTTAAAGTAACAGAATAGTAGTTTAGATTTACAAATTGACGTGGTCAAGACTAACTAGTAGTTTTGGTAAATTCAACAAACATTTTTAGCAAATTGAACAAACATTTTGAGTAAATTGAACCCAACACATGTGCTAAAATTACTAAAAGTACCAGGTTGTCACAACAATAGCTGTGGTTTAATTTGTCTTTGTTGAATTTACCTAATTTATGCTCAATTATACAAAAGTATTTTGGTAAGAATAACTAATTTAACGTCATCCGATTAAACTGCACTCAGCTAGTTAAAGTAACAGAATAGTAGTTTAGATTTACAAATTGACGTGGTCAAGACTAACTAGTAGTTTTGGTAAATTCAACAAACATTTTTAGCAAATTGAACAAACACTTTTAGTAAATTGAACCCAACACGTGTGCTAAATTTAATAAAAGTACCAGGTTGTCATAACAATAGCTATGGTTTAATTTGTCTTTGTTGAATTTACCTTATTTATGCTCAATTATACAAAAGTATTTTGGTAAGAACAACTAATTTAACGTCATGTAATTAAACTGCACTCAGCTAGTTAAAGTAACAGAATAGTAGTTTAGATTTACAAATTGACGTGGTCAAGACTAACTAGTAGTTTTGGTAAATTCAACAATCATTTTTAGCAAATTGAACAAACACTTTTAGTAAATTGAACCCAAAACGTGTGCTTAAATTACTAAAAGTACCAGGTTATCACAACGATAGCTGTGGTTTAATTTGTCTTTGTTGAATTTACCTTATTTATGCTCAATTATACAAAAGTATTTTGGTAAGAATAACTAATTTAACGTCATCTAATTAAACTGCACTCAGCTAGTATAAGTAACAGAATAGTAGTTTAGATTTACAAATTGAGTGGTCAAGACTAACTAGTAGTTTTGGTAAATTAAATAATAATAATAATAGATGCTAAATTGTAATGGGGTCCACATATTAAAAAAAAATCTGGTAGGCTGAGTTCGGCAGCTTATGCTGTTAAAAAAAATCGACTATTAACTGATATAGACACAGCTAGAATTGTTTATTTCAGTTATTTTCATAGTGTTATGTCCTATGGTATTTTGCTCTGGGGTTGCTCTGCAGATCTTAATACTATCTTCATTTTGCAGAAAAGGGCAATACGAGCAATTTATAGCATGGGTCTTAGAGACTCCCTTAAGGATAATTTCAGAAAAATAAATATTCTAACTGTTGTGTCTCAATTTATTTATGAAAATCTAATGTATGTTAAGAAAAACATTCATAATTTTGAAAAAAGGAGTGATGTTTATGTTGTAAGCACTCGTAATAAGGACTAACTATCCGTGCATGTCACTCGTCTCCACAGAATAAATAATTCTTTTATGAATACACATAATGAATACACAAGTATGTAATAGAGCGCCATATACCAGCGGCGTGGTGCGTGCGACGGTCTGCCGGGCGCGCCTAGAGTGGGACGCAATAGCAACAACATCTCGTAACGTCTGGCATGGTTCGCAGCGATCATCTTTACAAACTCCAAAACCTACCTACAGTGACAATGCATCGCCGTGTTTACTAGACCAACAAATAGTTCAAAATTACAATGAAAATTATTACGATATTCGAGAAAAAAACAAAGCCTTAGGTCTGCTAAACAATTGTTGCATACATACAACATAAATCTTTAAAATGATACTTCTTGGTTCTTATCCGTCTTCGCATGCTGCTAATTATATTGATAGATTGTTTATCAGCTAATATAATTGTATAATCATTGAGCTTACAGCAAACATTGTTAAAAAAAAAAATATTTATCTCTATTTAAAGACCCCAATTCTCGTTTAAATAGAGATATATCTCGAAAGAGAGATTGCGATTCGAGACGTATCTCGAAGATAAAATTTGGAACGCCAAACCTATTTTCTCAAATCGTGTATCCTCAGTCGCAACCGAAACAAATCTCATTTCCAAGGACAAAGTTGCCACAGCAAATGATACACGACTTGCGATGCACTTCGTTTCACGTAAATGCGTTTTTAATGTATGCAATGCACTATACCTTCATGGTAAAATATATTAAAGAAAGCTTATAAGTCTATGTTTAATGTTACAAACAACATTCTATACATATTTCAACAAAATGTATATGAATAATATATCAATTTTAGAACTGATACTTATGAATCCCGTCCCGTCCTTCCCGTCAAGTTGTTCAATGTAGCTGCAGTCGTTGAAAGGGTTACATCATTCAGTGTCATAATATTGTATGTCGTGGTGTTATTTTTTCTATAGTCACATCCATTCAATACTAAGAGCAAGAAGAAATATCCAAAGCATATTTCTGTTGAGTAGATAATATTGTTAAAAAAGAAAGGAATCACCATGAGTATTTATCTTAATTTGTTTTAACATGCTATCTTATTTAAGAAAAAGTACAAATAAATGTATCCCACACCGCTGCAATTGCTCTAATTCGAATGCGAAATGACGTCTCGATCGGTCTTGACCACTGCTTTCCTTTCGGATTTACGGCTTTCCTTCGAAAAATACTTGATTTGGCACTCGAGAAAATTCACGAATTCGAGATTTTATTCGAGTGCACGAGAATTGGGCCCGGTCTAAATTATAAGGGCTCGTTTTTGCGATTTGGCTACGGAACCCTAAAAATACGTCAGAAACATTCTTCAACTGTGAATTCACCCCCAGGACCTGAGGATGAAGTGGGTAAGTTGTCACAGGAACTACGTACTTAACAGCAAACCCACCATGTTTGAGTTCGTCTAATATAATGTTTCCACGAGTTCGTCGTTTTACATGTATTTCAAGATAAGAGATATATAATTAAATAAGTTGGTAATGATAACCGAGTTAAATTGTATGGTGAAGCAATTTTTTTCGTAGATGTGTGAGCCAGAGTACTCACGATTCAAACATGGCGGCTGTGAAGTTAGACGCGAGTTAGGGCAGGGGGGTGTGCGCTGCGCTGGCCTACGTAACCGCGGCGCCCAGCGCGCGGAACTTGAGTGTGTCGTTGCGCTTGCAGCGTGCGGACGTTGCGCATACACTTCGGGCGATCAGTTTCATATAATTTTCTATATCATTGTAATCTATAATATTCCCTTTTGAAACAATACATTCAGAAGAAAATTAATGTTTATAGTTAAAATAGATTGTTAGTGTTGTTATTGTGTCTTTCACCTGAGCAAACAAGGAAGACTTATTGACTTCGTGGGGAGTATCACAAGATACTATAGTTGTCTTTCATGGTAAGTACAATAATTAATAATCTGATAGTTTCCAATTGGCATTTGTGCCAATAGCATGTTACACGAGTGGGTGGGAATCATACTCGTAATAGGTACAGATAGATTCAAGCATAAATGGCGGCTTTGAAGTGCGCTGCGAGCGCGGTTACGCGCAGCTCCTCATCCATCGCCCGCGCGTACATATTTGCTATTACGCAGCGACCAGCGCTTATTTCACAGCCGCTATAATTGTTGAATCCATCGGCATTAGAAACTGAACGTTACGAAACCAAACGGTAATATTAACATGTAATTATTGTATATGGAACGTGGTATAGCTGTTACTCGCGCCAAACACTGTCACTCAAAGTTGGTGCCACCAAGACGTCCGATACCGCTGACACGCTGCCCCAGCCCCTAGCTACAGTTTGCATATAACTACCTTCCATAGTTATTATATAATTGATAGAATTAGTTAGTTATAGTTATTATGTTAAGCTTTCCGTTTGGTTTTAGTAAAATCTTTTATTAAGTAAGTTGTAAGTTATAACACACTTTTGCTCTGAAAAGTATTTTATAAAGCCATTATAACTTTCTATAAATCTGGGGGTTTGTTTCTAGAAGTCAGTACGGATATTTCGATTCCGTAACAGCATTTAGCACGCCACCCATGTATATGGGTGTTTTCTTTTTCGCAGGTTGATCCCGCATGGGGGGCATCTTAAACGAACCAATCATGCGACCACTGCGATCAAATCCCTGCCGGGGAAGACCAAAAGACCACTGGTGAACAATTGGAGGCTCGGCAGGTCGGTCAGCAGTAGGCGACGACATCCCTTGGCTTTCTATATTCGGGCCGTTGCATGTTGAAGTCTTAAACAATAGGTACCCAGGGTACACACGACCCTGGGAGGTCAATGGCAGCTTGTCATTTAATGACATCCAATGCATATGACCCAGACATACACATTATGTAGGTACCCAAGACCTTAACTAGCCTAATCCTAACCTAATCTCAAATAGATAAGCCATTATTTCTAAAATTGCTTATTTGACTACTTAATAATTATATTAATATAATTTTAAACATTCCAGATAATAATATCGACATAGCGTATCTTGATAGCTTAGGAGAGGAAGAACATCAAATGTTGATACCGGATAACTAATTGAGAGACTGCATCAAATTCAAAATGGACTATAAAAATTATAAGGCCGAAATAGAGACCGTGCATAATGTAAGTAATGATAATATTTTTACTGGTGCTTAGGTATCCTTTCATCCTGTTAATTCACAGACATTGAGATGCTGTAAGCATTATACTTTTATTTGGGTTCCCTACCAAAATAGAAAAAAGGAACCCTTATACTGATACACCGTTGGTGTCTGTCTGTCCATCTGTATGTTACATCCGATTTTCTCAGGAAGTATTTTAGCTATCGCCTTATTTTATCTTTTATTTTCGTTTTCTTGTAGCTTTTCCTCAAAATTGGGCCTTACACGTCAACATTGTTGAGTCTTATAAATGGTCATAGTGTAAAACTTATATTATAAAGAGAAATGATATTTCTTTGTTGTTTATAATGGATAAACTCAAAAATACAATCTTGTTTCAGGAAACGTAATATATTCCTAGAACTATAAGTCCCAAAACTACGATGCCAGCAAAAGGAAAACTTGTGGACAGATATTATAATCAAATACGGACTCCAAAAAAAATTTAAAATTGGCACAAGCAATAACAAAACTACTGATAAGGGTAAGCAAAATACATCAAAGCAAAGGCAGTATTGTGCAATTTCAAAGCTTGCTATATAAATATGTTCTAACAGAATTTACATTGTTTAGGGTTCCAAACCAAAATGGTGAAACAGAATTCATATACTCCGGCTGAAACTCTGGTGTCTGTCTGTCAGACTGTATAACGCAGTTGATTGCCTCAGGATCTTTAAAAGCTATCATCTTGAAATTTGGTATAAATCTACATAATATCACTTGTCCACACATTTTGCCACAATTTATTTATTTATTATTTGTTAAATATTACAGACAACAATGAAAAAAAAATGCAAGGGTTGAAATTTAACCGAGTCCCCTGGCCGCTGGTTGAAGAAACATGGACGGCGACGTGCGATTATTGCAAAAAAAGGACGACACAGCAGATTAAATATGATGATTAGTGAATGGCCATGCCTGAAAGCAACCAACGGACATCGATTGGTATGTTTATTTTTAGTTTAATTTAATTTTAGATATTTATCTCATTCTGTTCCAAGTATACCTACTCTGATGGTATTTATTATTATGGACTTTTTATTCATTAATCTGATTTGTTTTAGAATTATGCTGACATAGAAGAAGCATTGCAGAACAGAAGCAAATCTATGGCAAAAAAAGACTTACTCGCCAACCTATGGTTATAAGTGTTGGCGCACCTGCAGCACTTGAAGCTTTTTATGTGGTCATTGATGACGTAAAGTACAGGTTTGATTCTCTGACCAAAGCTCTCGTATCTGTATGTTTTGTATCGTGTATGATCTAGCTAATATATAATGTTTAAACGTAGGTTAACCACACTTGATAAATGTCATTAATTATATGCTAATAATCAACATGCAATAATTTTGTTCCTTCCTGTAGGGTATAATAGTATATAATAATATAGTCTTTGTACTGAAACACGCCCATACTTTCTAGTATGTTTCAGTACCAAGACTACCCATACAAAATATTCAATGTAATCTACTGGGATATTGAAAGCTTGAATTTTTGTCCTATTGATTTTTAATAATACAAAGTAACATCGCGAATCACCTAATGCAATGATAGTTATCGTATGCGACATTTATTACTGGATTGATGATTTCCCAAAATCATTGTGATCACTAATAATTAATCAGTAGGATAAAATAATTCATGCTTTCAAAATTCCGGTATATGAAATTTCAAATATGTTGTATTAATGGAGACTGAGCGCACATGCATGCGCGCTTTTAGGTGCAGATTTTGTACTTTTTTGTATGTTAATATATATAAAATAAAAATTCTTATTTGTTCATACACTTACTTTTTATTTTTCTACAGAAATCAAAATGCATTAATGTTCGACTACCCAGTAGCAGTGACTAGCTTAATTTAACTGACACTTTTTGTTCTGCAATGATGTACTTTTCTATTGTCTACATACCTGTTTTATTTCAGATATTGCAAATTTGTTACAAGCTATCTAATATTTAATATATAATATTATTAATATTGTTCCAATCATTTACTGGGTAGTCAATACTGCTAAAAAATTTGTTGGATTTTATATATAGGATTTGCTAAACTTGTGATGTAGTTTTGGTTTACCATATTGGTTTTAATGATATTGAATGTAAAGCGGTATACTTATATAATCGTATCCTGTTAATTATGTAAACAATTGTGTTTTACGAAGTGTCTAACGTTTTATATTTCAGTGTACGAAGTACTTTATTGTATTTACTTTTGGCTTTTTAATGACCAAAAAATGACTTAATTTAATTAAGGCGTGAATTACTGTTAAAAAATATACTTAGTATAGGTGTTTATTAACCAACATTATATATTAAAGTAACTACGTTTTAGGCAGGGCATACTAAACATGTGTGTTGTATTTATTTTGGGATTTTTATTAGAATAAAAGATTTACTTTGTAATCTCAATCCCAAAAATAAATTCAACATACTGGTTTAGTATGCCCCACATAAAACGTTTTAGTTTTACACACCATATTGGTTATGATAAACACTTATACTAGTATTATTAAACAGTAGCTTTGACGCCTTATTGGTTGTTCTAACCAAAATCCAAAAGTAAATCCAACAAATTTATTCTCGTATACCCTACCCAAAGCGTTTGTTACTTCTACAGACAATATTGATTACAATAAACAGCTGGACTAGTATTTTTAAACGGTAAATTTAAAGCCCTATTGGTTGTTGTTACCCAAATACCTAAGTAAATCCAACAAATATATCTAGTATACCCTACCCAAATCGTTCGTTACTTTTACAGACAATATTGGTTACTATAAACAGCTAGACTAGTATTTTTAAACAGTAAATCTAACGCCCTATTGGTTGTTGTTACCCAAATACCTAGGTAAATCCAACAAATATATCTAGTATACCCTACCCAAAACGATCGTTACTTTTACAGAAAATATTGGTTACTATAAACAGCTAGACTAGTATTTTTAAACAGTAAATCTAACGCCCTATTGGTTGTTGTTACCCAAACACCTAAGTAAATCCAACAAATATATCTAGTATACTCTACCCAAATCGTTCGTTACTTTTACAGACAATATTGGTTACTATAAATAGCTAGAATAGTATTTTTAAACAGTAACTCTAACGCTTTGTTGGTTATTCTAACAACCATTATCAATGTACATCCGACATGTATTTCGATATATACTACAAAAAGATTTTTGTAAAATTAAACAACTATTGATACATACAACAAAGAGCTGTTGTATATAACACAAAGTAATACAGTAGTAGGAACGAGCGCTACAAATATTTCCGGTATGAACTACCGTAATGATTGCGTTACTTTAACACTATTTGTTATAATGATTACAACAATAATAGTATTTTCTACGAATTATTTTGGTTTTACTAACCCAACTAGGTAGTAAATTCAACATCTCTTTTGGTATATTTGACTTACCGTTTATGTTACTCTTAAATTGAAATCCTTTACTAAGAAATGATAAAATCAACAAACATGAAATTTGTTATATCAACCAATGTTATTTTGTAAAAAATTATACCAAATAAAATTTGGTTGTCTCAACAAACAAGAGTTCGTTGTAATTACCGTGAATAATTGTTACAGTAACAAATAAGCAATTGGATCAATCAAATTCTCTGTTAAATGTACAATTTTCAAACATTAAAATAACAAAGTCAAATTTGTTACACTAACAAATTTCTCGATTGGCGCTATTTTAACGTGTAACTTTTGTAGGTTTTTTGTTGGGCCAACCAATAATTTCTCTCAGTGTATTAAGAAGAATAGAAAATAAAGGTGGTGTCTGGTAGCCAAAAAAAGTGAGGAGGGGTCCTCACTTTTTTCTAGTCAGATATAAATATGTAAAGCGTGCATTGCGTCAAGTGTTGTACATGAAGTTGCGGGAATGCGACTCAGGTCAAGGTCCCTCGGGAATCGGGAGCTGGGCCTTCGCCAGCCAATCAAGACACGGTAACGAGTATTGGAACAAACAATACTTTTGCTGAATTGAATTGTCCATAACAGTGGCGTAGTATAGGTCATTAGCACCCGGTGCAGATATCAAATTTGCCGCCCTCTTATGATTGCTATTCATTATAAAAATTGTGGGGCATGGTAACGACAAAAAAAAAACGAAAAAACACAAAGTTTTTTTTTAGTTGTTTTTTTTTGTCTTATTTTTTTTTCGCTAATCGCCATTTGTGAAATGCCGGCCCCGGAAAAGTGCCGCCCAGTGCGGACCGCACCCTCCAACCCCCCCATGCTACGCCACTGGTCCTTACAATTACATAATTTGAACTCGATCGTCGTGAGAGCTATATAGTACATAGATTGAAAAAAAAAAACAAAATACCTAAAAAAACTTTCATAAAACGTCAGCAATATATATCAAAAGTTTACTGAGACGAAATTTAAAGCGCTTTATAAATAGTTCGCAGGAATTTCACTAATGAAAATTGAAAATCCTCGGAGACGCTAGGGTATATACGGTATATAGTTTATCGTCTGTCTCGGGATTAGTTCTCAGCACTAATCCCTTTTATCTGTTTTCTCGCTGTCTCCATTATACTTATACAATAGTTTATTCACAACTTTTAATATGACTTGTAAATAATGTGAATAATTCAGTCGCCAGACTGTCTCTTATATAAATATAGGTATATTTTCCCTGAGTACTAAGTTGTAAATCGGTATTTGCCTATCCTTATGTAATACATAAAGGAAGGTTAATATGTATGTTCTCTACATTCATTTTGTGACGATAACTCTTTATATACAGTATAGGCCCTTTGTCCAATTATCGCGTGTGTTATTTTAGGACTACCTTTCCTTATACGGAAACCTGAAATGCCTGTATAAAGATAAGTCTCGTCATATTTTCTTTTCAAACGTTTTTATTTTGGACTGTCATGAATGATGAATGAGTAAATTAATATTTTTTATTAAAATATAGCTAACAATGAAATTTCTTATATTTCATTAATCCTACTTTATATATTGCAAATGAGTCATCTAACTTCAATTCTTACAAACAACCCGTACTCTTTAGAATTCATAGTCATCTTTCATGAATACATTTTTAAGCAGATATTTCACGCTTAAAAACAAGCGCAAAGATGCGTGAATATGGAATTGAAATGACAAATACTGTTCCCAAAACTCGGTGCTCTGAAATAGCCCGGTGATCAGCTGTGTTCGTGACCCGGTGGGGTGCGGAGGGGAGCAGGACGATTAATAGCCCTCCTTCGCGGTAATAGATTGCGGTACTGAAGAACAATCTGGAGTTTGGGTAACATTTGAGATTTTTTAATTTTCGGGGACCGTTCATTTGTCTCGTAGTAGTTTCTATGTTTATAATACTTACACTTTCTGGTTGTAATAAGGCAAAGTAAGAGTCATAAGTATTATACATCGGTAGCTAGCATCTTTTATTTATACACTATAGATTTTCAAGGCTTGTGACAAATAAAAAATCTGTAGACCTACAAAAGACGAAATACTTTTACTCGTTTACCGGTTTTTACGGGCTTTGGTTAAAGTTGCGCTGCGAGCACTACCAACTGATAGTTAGTCCCCAGACCGATTTTAACCGTTTTTTTTAGGATCTTTAACAATCGTCCTTGGGTTTACCCCACAATATGTAACCTTGAGCTAGCAAGGCGAACGCAGGGTAAAGGCAAAGAGATAACAAACGCCTTGGGCCCAGGGTGTCGCCGAGGGTCAAACTTCAGTGTCTTCGTTGGTCACTACAGTGGATCCTGTCTTACAGGAGTACACTGTGGTGGGGCTATATGGCGGGCCATGTCCCATAGCCAAAAATACTAGCTTCTATTGAAACTGGTTCTAAAATGAATCCAATTGCGATCTGTTCCCAGTCTCACACTGAGCTCGCTCCAGAATTGTTAGTTGATTAGCTACGTCCGCGACTTAGCCTGCGAAGGAAATTGCTTTGAACTCCGGAGCTACGAATATTGATGGATGGAAAACAATTCCACACTTGTATTCAGTATGAAGAAAATAATAATGAAGTATCTTTATATTGGTAGACTGTAAACAACCAAAGAAAAGAGAACATAACGGAAGATACAGAATTTCGAGCCACTAATCAAAATAAATTTATATTTATTAATGTAGGCTAGAAAAGTAATTATGAAAAGTCTAAACTTATCACCGGTTCGGAATTGTTCCACCGAGAAGAAGAGGCAAGAGACTCAGTAAACCACCGAGTTTCTCTTAATATAAGAGGTTTTTGAAGATCTTTGTTATCTACAAAGTTACGTTCACAGAAAAAGCAATGCTATGTGAGAAGGCGGCACCATTGCCAGGATAAACAAGAATACCTATAACTCAAATTGTGTAATAGCAGTGATAGCCAAGTTGGTAGAACGCTTGCCTTGGTAACGAGGATCGCAGGTTCAAACCCCGGCTCGCACTGGGATTTCTTGATTTCATGTGCGAATCTAATCATCAACCACGATAATTACTTGCTTGACGGTGAAGGAAAACATCGTGAGGAAACCTGCATGTATGAGAGAACCCCTCGAGAGATGTGTGAAGTCCGCCAACATGCACTGGGCCAGCGTGGTGGACTATGGCCTAATCCTCCTCGCATTGTGGGGAGGCTCGTGACCAGCAGTGGGACATTAAAAATGGCTGGTATTATTATATTATTATAAATTGTGTACAGTACTTAGTATATAGTATATCAATGACCCTAACTTAGATAGTGTTTGAGTCACAGTTTACACGAACAAGTGTGAAGGAGTACTCAAAATTTGGTACTCAAACTTTCTCTCATCTTTACAGATCAGTACACTTTGGACAGCGAGTATATAAAGAGGTACTTGGGCGAGCTGACGCCGATGCAGGAGTCCCGCCTGCTGCAGCTCAGGAAGTGGATCGCGGACCTGCAGAAGGGCAAGGTGAGGTCGAGGATAGTACTATAAACTTTAAGAAAAACAACCTTTCAATATCAATTCACGGTAGTAACGTGCATAAAGCATATAGTGCATAATGCAGTGTGAGTAGAATAACGCATTTGGAAGGAGAAACAAAGCATTGAAGAACGAGAATTTTAGTCCCCAAGTCTGCTACCACAATTGAGTCATTATCAAATATAAATTGGATCGTAATTGTCAGTTTAAGCCACAATTTAAGCATACAAACCATGTCAAATGTGGCAATACCACTATGTCCCAGTGATTTTAACAGATCTTGAATTAGAATGTTCCCTTCCCCCCAGGTGCCGAGTGACACAACCCTGCTCCGATTTCTCCGTGCTCGGGACTTCAACGTGGAGAAAGCGCGCGAGATGCTGTCCCAATCCCTCCTCTGGCGCAAGAAGCATCAGGTGGACAGGATCCTCTCCGAGTACGAGACGCCCGACGTCGTGAAACAATACTTCCCTGGGGGGTGGCATCATCATGACAAGGGTGAGTCTCTTGGGAACACTGAAGGTGTGCAGCGAACTGTTCAACTTCACTACAAGGTTCGATTATGTAACTTGCAATTGCCTAGCGATAGCGATAACCGCGCAATATTTGCTTTCAAATTGCTAATTCGTATTACATACCGCTGCGATGTCATTCAAGTCAGTGATTTGAAAGCAAGTATATTGCGCGATTATTGCGGTCACTTTTACGGTTAATCTATATAAGCAATTATAGAGATACTGGTATCGTCCCTGTTCCATTATACGGTACATAAAATACAAGTGTCGCTTAGTTTGGGACCGTACAGTTGATGCGTTTGTATGACGATATTTATAATTATAACTTATATATATATTATGAATTGCCCTCAGACGGTCGTCCGCTATACATTCTTAGACTGGGCCAGATGGACGTGAAGGGTCTGCTTAAGTCCATTGGGGAAGACGGCCTCTTGAAGCTGGTGAGTCATTTAGTCACACTACAGTTTGACGTATAGTAGCTCATGCCCGCGGCTGCGCCTGCGCAACCATCTACTCGCTTTGTAGCTAAATCCCCATTTTTGTGACACATCCTATTTTTGAAGTTACCATTTATATGCAACTCTTTTTATTACAAAACGTGTAAAGATCCCTAATGGCCCTGCTCCACCTGTATTGCAACGCGCATATTAATGCAATTATAAAGAAATAAATAAAAATATTCCACATTTAAAAAAAATCCACCTGTACTGAGCGCACGGCCAAATGCCTGGTTCTCCTTGATTAGTTAAAAATTTACACAATTATTTTAAACATCAAAGTGACCCGTATAACTTACTTAATAATCTGTTAAAATATTTTAAACTATTATTGATACACTTAACATAGTTTAACGAGTTATTTTAATGGAATTTTGACACAGACGTCGACATTAACGCATATGGATTAGACGCATAAGACAATTATGACCATTTTCAAAAATATGTGTCTTTCAGACACTTCACGTATGCGAGGAAGGTCTCAAACTCCTGGAGGAGGCGACCAGGTCCTCAGAGCACGCGGTCCAGGCGTGGAGCCTGCTGGTGGACCTGGACGGGCTGAACATGCGCCACCTGTGGCGGCCCGGCGTGCGCGCACTCCTGCGCATCATCCAGATCGTGGAGGCCAACTACCCGGAGACCATGGGCCGCGTGCTCATCGTGAGGGCGCCCAGGGTCTTCCCGATATTATGGACAATTGTTAGCACGTTCATTGGTGAGTCATCATACACGAATCTTTTTTTTTTTTTTTATCATAACATTATAGGCAAGTATTTGATCTCGATCTCACCTGATGGTAAGTGACAATGAGATCTACGATGATCCATCGTAGATCTTGCCTAGAAGGTACCTGTTCACTCTCGACTTGAAAACACCCAGATTGAAGTCAACGGGGAACAAAGACTGTAGCTTGTTCCATTCCTTGGCAGTTCGCACGATGAAAGTAGAAGCAAATCGCTTAGTACGTACCGAAGGAATGTCCACAGTGTATGGATGACACTTGTACGAGTATTGTTATGTATTATTATGTCTAGTCACAATCATAATCTTAATTTGACAAAAGCCTCATTGTTGCGGGTCCGATTCCTGTCAAAGCAAATTTCGGAAATTATCTTTACTTAATTTGCCCTTGTCTGGGTGCTACAAGCGTTGATTAGTTTAGCACCATACAGCTGTTGTGTGGTGACTTATCAGGTGACATTTATTTATTTAATTTTCCCCTTTGTCATTGCACAAGTACGGGTTTGTGGACTTCACACGTATTTCTTTCGGCCATACTATTTGCGTTCACAGCATTTAGAATATTATAATTATCATAATTGATAATGCGATTCGCACATTCAGTTTTAAAATGCCAGAGCTGCGAGGCGGGATTCTAACCGGCGTCCCTTCATTTCCAAGGCAAGCATTCGACCTACTTGCCTATCTATATTATTACTAAATTAATAGTAAGTTCGTACAAGCTAGTGACTAACTCTGATGTCGGAGTTTGAAGGCCGCCCGGAGGCCTCCAACATGTTTTAACCAATGCAATAGCCGGAGACTGCAATAGCCTAATTTGCCTTCTGAAGCAAGACCGCCAAGACCCAGTTGGAACTGCCGCTAGTGGTGACCCATCCAGGTAATCCAAATCAAGTTTGTCTATTCTTTATTCACCAGACGAGAACACACGCAGCAAATTCCTGTTCTACAGCGGCAAGGACTACTTGCAGCCCGGTGGTCTGCTGGACTACATACCCAAGGATCTGATCCCGGACTTCCTCGGCGGGCCTTGCAAGGTGAGCCAAGTTGCTCAACCATTTGGTTAGAACTATTCTTACTGTCGGAAAAAAATATTGATAGTAGTCTTAATGCCTCTACCGTAATGTGCTGATAAACTTACCCATAACTTATTTCACGAACGCCACTGCGTTCCATGACTTGACTTCACCTTCTTTTATTTAGCTATTTACTAATAGTAAAATAAATAATGATGTTTTATGGTTCTCACACGATCGGTCAGTTTTGAGTCCAATATACTGCATTCCATAACTCGTTGAGTAATCATCACTAGTCTTGGTCGCTGACCGGCCCCCTGATCACGTAACTTGCAATAGCCTAGCGATAGCTGTAATCGTGCAATATTTTCTTTTAAATTACTAATTCGTATTACGTAGCGCTGCGACGTCATACAAATCTGCGATTTGAAAGCAATTATTGCGAGATTATTGCTGTCGCTTTTCTTTCGCTAAACTTGAAAAAGATACGTAATCTGGGGGCCGGTCTCAACAGATCCAGCGGTCTGTTGACACTCGGTTAGCGACCAAGACCAGACGCTGCTGTAAGAGGGATGTACAAACACAGTAAGAAAGGGTAACTCCATCATGGACCCAGTAGTTTTACCAGCCCTCTTCCGAGGCGGCGATCGATTTATTTATTTAAATTTCTTTGATGTTCACAACCGCAACCAGACGGACATTATAGAGGCCGCATTGTATGTGCCGCGTCACTTTTACGACTATGTACGGAACGTGAGATATACATACATAAATAACATTACGAACTGGGCTTCGTCCCCGGTCGGCAAACTGTCAGCGGCCGACTGAGTTAGCGGCGTATCGGTTTAGTACGCCCTTCCATATATTTGAAATGGAGTGTTCACAGTTTGCTAGTTTGCGCTCACTCCACGCAGTTTGCTGTGTTGCGCGCGCCGATTAATTCAGTGAGCGGCCGACTCACAGCAAAACCGGTTCCAGTCGGCGGCGGCGATATGCTTGTTCGCCGGGCGTAGTGAGTCTGTTTGCCGCAAACTGTCAGTTCTGACAGTTGACAGTGAAAATTCAGTCGGTCGGTCGACCTAAATAAGCGGCTAACACATAACAGTTTGCTTGCGACGCACGCAAATTGATCTGAGTTTGCAGCTAACTTGAATTTCAGTTCGCCACAAATTTGCGGCTCACTCAGTCGGCCGCTGACAGTTTGCCGAATGGGGACACAGCCTTAAGTACACGCGCACTCAACAATTGTGCGTTCGTAGCTGTTTAGTACACCCCGTGCTAGTCTCATTCACACGTCACACTGTCGTAACATTCACTCTTTGTGGACTCGTCACATAGCCACTGATAGCTAGGGCTACGGAATCGAACTTTATATCAGTTGTAATAAAGAGTATTTCTGTGTATCTATCTACACTATTTGTAAATCACATTATCACTAAAGTTTGTCGATACGCTCGTATTTATGTACTGCATACGTCTCGTACCTTATTATAATAAGTTTTGTAAGATATAAATTAAACCAGAGAATTGAAAACCAATTTTCGTTGATTAGACAATATAGTATCAAGTTTGACTCGTTTGAAAACTGATTTGTTCTAGATATATTTAGTGTGTGTACCTAATTGAAGGTTTTCATTGCAATTTATTTAATAAAACATAATAAAAAAAAAACAACCGAATTGAGAACCTCTTCCTTTTTGAAGTCGGTTAAAAAAACATGTTATTGGCTTTTACTATTAAAATGGCGTGCGTGTTCCCACAGAACTTCGTTCACGAGGGAGGTTTGGTGCCGAAGAGTTTGTACGTGAGCGGAGCGTTCACCGAGCGAGATGGAGATCCACTGAGCGAAGACAGCATCTACAAATCTGTCAGCTTAGCTAAGGGACAGGTATATTATGCACTACACTGTTACCCGCGACTTGGTCCGCGTGGTATTAAACCAAAAAAGTTTTTCTAAAATAAAAGTAGCCTAAGTTACTCCTACACTTTTTTTTGCGTGGGGAAATCGACATGCCGTTATCCCGGACTTTTACCGACTAAAAACCCCTTCCTAAGGTCCTTCTCCCGCCTTGTTGGGGGGGGGGGGGGGGGTCACGGGAACGCTTTCGCACACATTCGTGACCTCACCAGCGGTAGTCCACGCGAGCGGACTCCTCTGCCCGGCGGCGTGGACCACACCACGCCGCCGTCCTCCTCGAGTTCGCTTGGCTGACGCACAGAGCCCCGCCCTGACAGTTACTCCTACACCTACCCTAACCGCATAGTAACTGTCACTATTGATAGATATTGAATGGGATATCTGACAAAAGTGACAGTTACTATGCGGTTGCTGTTCGATTATGAATAGATTGTGTTAGCAGACTTAGGGCCCAGTTGTGTAGTGCATGCATATGAGGGTACACTCGATAAGGTCACTTGTAACTATTCTAATAAGTTCGTCAAGGTAATGGTAAGTATGGTTAACTCCAGGTGCACGAGGTGATAGTGGTGAACCGCGACCCGCAGAGCGTGTTGACCTGGGACTTCGACGTGCTGCGCCACGACATCGGCTTCACCGTGTTCCGCAGCCAGCACGAGCTGGCGCACCCGCCCGCTGACTCCACAGGTTAGACCACCCTTCGCAGGTGCATTGGTGCCCTTAGGAGATACCTTGGTACCCTTAGCAGGTACCTTAGAACCCTAAGTAAATACTTTGGTACCCTTAGCAGATACCTGAGAGCCCTAAGCAAGTGCCTTGGTACCCTTTACAGGTATCTTAGAACCCTAAGCAAATACCTTGGTACCCTTAGCAGGTACCTTAGAACCCTTAGCAGATACCTTAGAACCCTTAGTGGATATCTTAGCACCCTAAGCGGATACCTTAGCACCCTAAGCGGATACCTTAGCATCCATAGCAAATAACTTAGCACGCTTATATAGATACCTTGATACCCATAGCAGATATCTTAGAACCCTGCGATAGACACCTTGGTATCCTTAGCCTCCATCCTCATTCTTAGATGCCTTGGTATCCTTAGCATACCTTAGCACTCTTAGCGGATTCCTTAGAACCCTTAGCAGAAATCATAGCACCCATCGCAAATAACTTAGCACTCTTAGATACCTTGGTACACTAAGCAGATATCTTAGTACCCTCACCTGGTACCATTAGCAGTAACCTTAGTAACCTAAGCAGGTACTCTAGCACTCTTAGCAGGTTCCTTAGTGCCCTAAGTTCAAGCAAATGATTTGACTTTTACATTACTGTGAAAGTACTAAATAACCTGTTGAAAAGATTTAACTGCGATCGAGTACATACTTAAATGGTAAGTCCTAGTAGTCACTTTTGTCCAGCAGTCGACTATTATTATGCCCAGTGTGTTAACAATTTAAATTTCTTCATATTTTTGTATTATTTATTTCATATAACCATTAAATAACACGTTTACCAATTATGATTTCTCTTACTCATCACATTTATTATTTTTCGTTATCTTTTTGGTTTAAACGCACGTCTCTAATTAACATTGCAGCCCTGTGCGTAGGTGGTGGGGACGAGCCGCGCTCGGCGCTCGAGCAGAAGGGGTGGCGGGAGGGCGAGCACTTCCACAGGGTGGAGCCAACCCTCGTCTGCCACGACGGCGAGAGCATACAGGTGAGAAACGCTGTAGGAAACGTGTAGATTCGTGCTCAATGCTCGAGCAGAAGGAGTGAAGGAAGGCGGGCATACCCACAGGGTGAAGCCTACGCTCGTTAGCCACAGCGGTGAGAGCATACAGGTAAGAATCTTTCTCTGTGGCATGTATTATCTTGTTAACTGCGCAAGCAAAAGAGGTATTTAGGTAGGGCGATAATTAGAGCTCATACTTTGATGGCTAAGGCTTGAATTAAACCCACATTCGACGGCCACGCCTGGTGAGACTCATGAAGGATCATGCTCGGGTGGAAGGGCTGAACATTTCACCATTCAACAAGCACCGTTATGATGGAAAATGTATAGTAGCAGTACAATGAATCCGAATTGAATTGTTGTCTTAATCATATGAAAAGCCTCACGAGGAGATGTTAGTTTTCCGAGAATGTGGCTCGCTCAAGCCCTATCAGTCGCCCCGCTATCTCTAAGTTGCGCCTCAGTCAATTTCGCGCGTTATGTAAAAATTTAAGCAGCCTCGCGAGGCGCTCGTTCAGTCAGTACGCGGCTGACGGTGCGTGTGGGTGTGTTCTCCATAGGAACGGCATTCCGAACGGGTGGTAAAGCAGTAGCATAATATTTTTGTAACTTTTGACGATTCATATGTACTGTACAATAATGGTCTACGTGAATGAAAAATATTCTGATTCTTTTTTTTCTTTTTTTTTTATTGCAGTATAGGCAAGTATTTGATCGCGATCTCACCTGATGGTAAGTGACGATGAGATCTACGATGTAGCATACTTGCCTAGAAGGTACCTGTTCACTCTCGACTTGAAAACACCCAGATTGTAGTCAACGGGGAACAAAGACGCCGGTAGCGTGTTCCATTCCTTGGCAGTACGCACGATGAAAGTAGAAGCAAATTCTAAATTCTGATTCTATCCAGGGTTCGCACGTGATGGTTGAGAGCGGCAGCTACGTGCTGCAGTGGCGCTGCGAGCTACTGGACTCCGCGCACCGCGCCGCGCAGCTCATGTACTTCCACGAGACGCTCGCCAGCCACCACTACAAGTGAGTACCACGACAATGGGGGGGGGACTATAAGAAACTGCCGTATTTCTACTCCCATTGGGTTATCTGTATCTTGTAAGGTCTGGATCACTACTCAGTGTAATTATAATGTAGTTCATTGTTCATGGGAGAGAAGAGAGAAAATCAATATACTAGAGGTATATATAATGAATAATAGAGGTGCCACTGTCAATATAGGGCCGCACCCTTTACAGTGCGACCTGACTCGTTTTGATACTTTAATTCTTTTTATGATAACAAAAATGCTTGTAACGGCATTAGACAACAATATAATTTATTATGTAGGTAGTAAACGTACATAGTTCAGATACATGCATTGTCTCCAACGGGATTCGAACCCGGGCCCCCGACAGGGTTACTCCAACAGCCAAACGGTCATCAAGGAATGCTTATAATTTGCGATCGTAGAGTAAGCACACGAATAAGAATCCCAACAGAGACCAAGATACATAAACACGTGAGTCCACTCACACATACTCACACGCGGCGATGTCCGCGTGCGTTCTCCCCGATTGATTCACGGACGCTTCGCCGCCATAGAAACCGGATTGCGCCGGCGCAGCTGCGGTATGAACGACTGGACTTGAACGAGCCGTTAAGTAGCTTGGTCTCTGTAGGGATTATTTACTCGTGTTTTTTTTTATTTTTTTTATTACATTATAGGCAAGTATTTGATCTCGATCCCACCTGATGGTAAGTGACGATTAGATCTACGATGGCGCATACTTGCCTAGAAGGTACCTGTTCACACGACTTGAAAACACCCAGAATGAAGTCAACGGGGATCGATTGACGATTTAACTGTTGTGTTGCCCCAGGGGCTCCATGTCGAGTCTGCAGTCGGGTACAAGCGGGTTCTCCTGTCTCAGCGGCAAGTCGGTGAGCAGCTCGTGCCCGTCCCGGTGATGCGAGCCGCCGGCCGCGCGGCCCGGCGCGCGCGCAGCACACTGAGCGGAGATCCGCTGCTCGTGTGTGCGTGACTCTCGGCTGTGCGCCGCGTTAGGTAAAGGGGGGGGGGGGGGGATGTGTTTGATTGTGTCGGATATTGTAGTGTTTTAAGGGGGTATTTTCGAAATGGTCTTTTTCGTAATTTGCTATAGGCCAGTCTGTTAATTTAATCGATTCATAATAGAATTACATTGCGTTGTGATTGCCGCTTTTGTCAGTTTTCTCACTGCCCGCGTTGCGATGGCAACTGTCCTATATATATTTTATTTTAATCCGCAAGTTGTCTGTCGTGTTTGGTCGCCTCGTTGTATGCTACTATAAAGTAAACTCATGATCACTCTCACTCACTTTGGTCTGTGTTTTTAGCTGTCAAAAGTGACTATAACTATGCCATAGAAACTTAATTGTGAATTGATTTTGTTAGCAGACTAAGCTAGCCATAGAGTACTCTGGCATTAGGTGGCCAATATTTCCAAGCGGCCAAAATATTAGCAAAGTGATATGTGGACTGGGACGGCCAGTCTTGGCCGTCGACTTAGAGCAGTTAAAGGTACGTGCGTGATCTATTAAATACAAATTATACGCAAACTTATAACGCCTACTGCGCGCCGGGCCTTATATTACATCAATATCTTACAGGTTGCTTCAAAAATGGTATTTCCATTATTTTTAAACAAATTTACAGACTGAGTTAAATTAGTATATAGCGCGAAATTATCAAATATATCAGATAATATTTTCTTTGTGATGTCTTCCTATGATATAGTAGAGACAAATTCATGAAGTCAAAGATCATAAACATTTGCCCACCAATTCTTGAGTTATAAATGGTGTAACTAACACGACTTTGATATATATATATATATATATATACATATAGAGAAGATATCGGATTACCTATCTATAGAATTTACTTTGTATTTAATAACATAAAGCCGTGCAGGTGGTGCGTAACATTTTGTTGGCATCTCGTTCACGCACGTGTATTTAAATGAGATGCAAATATTTATTATTGATATTTCTATCAAGTTAGTTGTCCAGTGTTGAACGTATCCGTAATTTTTATTTCAAATGTTAGTAGAGGGATGAATAAAACAAAAATATTTTAAGATTAACATTTTATTGTAAACATTTAGCTAGACAATTGATTACTATAGTACAAATCTCAAAAAATGGTTCGCGAAAATTCTCACGTAATATTTAGGCCGAATAACCAATAACAATAGTTTATTTTCGCGTCAGTGAAACAATCGCTCGATCGTCCGTAAAGAGCCAATAGCGTCAAGCCGCGAGAACATAAGCAATTATGATTGGCCGTACATTCGGAATTGGTTCGGTTTACGAATTTTTCCGAAGCCATTTTTGAAATTTGTGTCCTTAACACTTTTGAGGTCATGTGTTTAAAATTAGTTGCCAAGTTGCAAGAGTCAACTTAGAAATGTACGCAAAACTATTTTAGACCCTAAACTACTGGTCTACTTTCGAACTTGTCGAGTGTCTTGTTAACACGAGGACACTTGCACTTTCCTCGTGTGAACCGGGCTTAAGTTATATTATGGCATGTTCAGAAGAGCTGTGGCTGTATATGTACGATGAGGCAGAAGTAATGGCTTGTTGTGAAACTTCAATGTTTAACGCCAGCGATGTATGTTTACAAAGATCATTTTTAAAACTACATTTTATCAGCTCCTTCTCTGAACACGCTATTATAGTGTAGTGTATCGAATTTAGACTATTTATATATATAAAAAACTACAACGCAGATTAGAAAGCGAAATTTTAATATTAGATCCTATAATAACGCAATTAAAGTATATTTTTCAATAAGTAGCTGAACTGTGAAGTTAATTATTAAATTGATAGTATGTACACGTAACGTTTCATGTGGAATACTATTCAGTAGTTTTAATTAAGCTCTAAGACATTACTATAAATCGTTTTGCTAATCTGTCATGGCGTCATTGACACTCGAAACTAATCTCGACAGACACTCAGCGACAAAGAAACAAGCTATGCAACCAGCCCCCAGATTACGTATCTTGTCAAGCTAAGCGAAAGAAAAGCGACAGCAATAATCTCGCAATAATTGCTTTCAAATCGCAGATTTGTATGACGTCGCAACGCTACGTAATACGAAGTAGCAATTTAAAAGCAAATATTGCGCTATTATTGCTATCGCTAGGCTATTGCAAGTTACGTTATCAAGGGGCCGGTGTCGCGACAGTGTACACATTATGACACTCGATCTATAGACTGAACTTCAATTCCAAATGAATAATTTACGTGTATTTTTTTTAACATACAATAAAATGTAGACTATAGCCAAATTAAATGTTGCTCAGGGTTGTAAGTAAAGTAATTTAGACAAGTGTCCGGTACAAATTGAATAAGGGATAAAGGAACAATCTTAAGTCCGGAGCTTATAACAATATAGCCGTGATCTAATGATGACATCGGTAGCCTATAAGGTTCACATTCCCGAAAAAAATAATTAAATTATTTATTAATTTTCAAAATAAAAACATTTACAAACTAAATCCGTGATGTAACTATCAGTACTGTCTCGATTTCTCACAGAAAAATCAAACACTGTATACACATATATTTTATACATAAACGTGATCGTTATCAATCAATCAATCTATCAGCCGATAGACGTCCACTGCTGGACATAGGCCTCCCCCAACGACTTCCACACATTACGGTCCTCCGCCACTCGCATCCACCGGCTTCCTGCGACGCGTGTGATGTCATCAGTCCACCTTGTGGGGGGCCGTCCTACACTCCGTCTTCCGATTCGTGGTCGCCATTCTAGAACCTTATCTAGATCGTTATCACCTACTTGTTAACCCCTTCAAATATTTTACACTATTTTTGTTACACCTTATATATGGCCTACCAAAAATATTGTAAAATATAACTATGAGGTCAACCGATAGGTTTTCTAGATCACATTTACAAATAACAAAACCGTTTATGTAAATTTAAGATTATTCAATGAGTGCCAGTTATACAGACAAGCTTCTTAATAGGTATTCAAAAAATATAACACTATTCAACATATGTATAGTATTTTATTCATAAAACTTCTCGTCAACTTCATATACTTATACACGGTCTAATCTATACTAATATTATAAATGTGAAAGTTTGGATGGATGGATAGATGGATAGATGGATGGATGTTTGTTACTCTTTGACGCCCGAACGGCTGAACGGATCTGGATGAAATTTGGCACAGAATTAGAATTTTAGAATAGCACATAGGCTTTTTATCCCGGTAAAATGTATGGTTCCCGTGGGATAGATGTTTTAATTTTTCATACTTTTTATCGCGGGTAACACCGCCGGGCGCAGCTAGTGGTCTATAAACGCGCGTCTCAGACTGAAAGTTATTCAAAACATTCAACAAACTAATACACAAAACATTTTATGTTGATACAAGCGACAATAATTATACTCTGCCCCTCTGCCCGCGCTGGGGAAAATGTTTACATGTTTTTTTGTGTAGTGTTTAGAGGAAAACATACGCTAAAGAATAAACTATGTATTTTAAACAGCTCCGGACTTAAGATTGCAAACATGTGTCTCATTCAGGGATGACCTCATTAGAGAAATGCGTTTAGAAAAAAAAAACACCGCACCATAGACATTCGTATTAATGTCGAATTTATGTAAAAAAACAACATAAATACGTCCCCGAGTGAGACTCAAGTTTTATAAATTACGTAGAAGAAGCGTAAAGGCGGTAACTCAATATTTGAGAGTAGCTTTCGTAGCGGCACCATTGTTGAACCAGAATCGCGCGTATTTTCCAAAATATATTGTAAATGTGTACATAGCTTTAATCACAAATAATTATGTCGCAGATGCATTTTTTTTTTAAATGTATGGACTGTTCTCGTATCGTGTCCGACGGCTGTACTCAAACGATACTCAAATATTTAGGGCATGTTTCCACAACGACTTTTTCGCGGTCCAAATGGCTCATTTTGCAGTGTATCCTAGAACTATTGCGTTTGCGCAACTCGCACATTCTTTGCGCATATGTTGCGCATATACTGCGCGTGAGTGTTTATATGCAAGGATCTTAAACTTGTTGATATATATTTTTTTGGTGTCGCCTTTTAATTAAGTAACCCCTGAGATGCGTTTGAGTATGTAGGCTGTCATTATATCACATTGTTTTTTTTACGCAGTAAGTACTTAGCGAATTATTAAGGTTAGGTTAAGATTTAAATTTCATAGAAATTTTGATGTTATTGATAATTGGATTCAATATTTTCTAATATTTTCAAGTTAACTATGCTGGGGGGTAAGTTTGGGGGGCTTATATGGAGTTTTAACAACATTAAATACTGATCGAGTGATCGAATGTTTTCATAATATGTTTTACAGCAGCGCCTCTAGCAAAGACGCGCCGGTTTACTGGTAAATATACGGAAATAATCAACCTTTTGTGTGGTATTTGAATGAGTTCAAAACTCATACTATGTGCCCACGATGGTTAGTGGTTGCCTCAAGCTTAAGTTAGGTAAGTTAAGACACGAACAGTTTTGAGAGGGGATAGATTTTTTTTTTTAAATTTAATTCAGGCAATACTTTGCATAATATATTTTCTGTATAAGTAGCTAATTTTAAACATGTTTTCACAATTCACTAAAACCATTGACGTTTTATGTGTTACCAGAAATGAAATAACTATTATAAGGGTCATTAACGATTTATTCGTCAACAATTCTGTCTGCAGTGACCTTATACCAGTTCAGTCGGACGTCTCAGGTTCAATTTCCGCCACCGAACAACGTGAACGTACAAAGCATTTAACTTAGTGAGGGGAGGTTAATAAGTCTACTAGTATTACACACATGGCTAGTTACTAAGCTTAATGGGCAGGCTAAGCTAATATAATTCAGATCAGTCTCAGGATCAATGCTAACTAAAAAATAAAAAAAATGGAACCCGAACTCATAATCCTAAAACTAATAAGTTAAAAAAGCGATTTAAAAAAAAATCTATAGAGAAACTAACCAATTTGTTTATCACACATTTTTGATAAGAAACTCTTATTTTTTTTAAGATTATCTTTGCGGAAGTTGTATACGTAACCAGCTGTCCCGGCGAACTTCGTACCGCCTCGGAATCAAATGTATGACAAAATGAATTATCTTTATTTTTATTATTTCAGTATTTTTGTCGTGTTCTAATAGTTATTCAGCTATGCGGGGCGGAGATAAATTCAAAAGATCAAAGATCGTAAAAAATTACCCTCTCGTTCTTTAGTTATAAATGGTGTAACTAACAGGACTTCGTTTTATGTATAAGGTGTAACAATAATAGTGTAAAAAGGGGTAACAGGTCCATCGGTAGGCTATAATTGTCATATTGCCGAAAAAAATAATCAAATTATTTGAAACGTAAAAAATAGCACTACGTACTAAAAAAAACGGTACTGGCTCGCTTTCCCAAAGAAAAGTCAAACATAGTTACACATATATTTTTTACAACATAAACTTGATCGTCATGACCTACTTGTTAACTCCTTAAAATATTTTACACTATTTTTGTTACACCTTGTATACACATAAATTATATATACAATTTTGCCTGACAAGGTTTTTATTGATATTTGGGTTTTCAATTATGTTATTTGGGGCACCAATTTAAGCACGCAAGCAATCTGTCCGTTTCTGTTCATTACACACGTCAGTAATCAGGCTATCTCTTTCCCACTACCATGTACAGCCTACGGCTTATGCCAAGCGCTAATAATTTTACCTTGGATGTTAATCGTTTTATGCACACTTCGACATTTTAAATTGGTACAAACTACTTGGTAGTCACGTCTGTGTGGCAAAATGTACACGACGAGGTTGTAACATGTTTTAATTAACTGTACATGAAGTGATTATCGTGGAAATCAATTATTATCCACTTAAATCTGTTTAGGTTTTATGCCGCTAGATGGCGAGTGTGGAATTTTAGTCGAGTTGTTCGACTAATAATAAATAATAGACAGCTGTCATTCTAATTTCATAATGCAGTATTTTATATATAACATAATTATATTCACTGCTGGAATTGACATACCTGAAGCAATTGTATTTTAATAAGTAATCTGCGCAAGATCTTGTACAGAAAAATAATTTACCAACTCTTTGGCCATCTGTCACTTCATATATGTGTGAATGTAACGCCAATATAGTTTTCACTGCTTTTATTTAGTTACTAAGTATTTAATTGTATTTTTTTATAGAAAATTTTAGGCTTTATGTAAACCTACATACTTACTATGCATATTATACAGAACAGGGTTATACTATACTTTTATTATACATCAAGCACAATTAAACCAAATAGTATATTTTGTATCGTATTCGGTCTTATTGTTCTGATTTTTACATTTATTTGATTTATCAGTACCTATATGCTATATTGGAATATTTAATGAGAAAGTTAATTAAACATGATTCGATCGACTTTAATATCCAATCGAATCAAAAATCGACTAATGCAATTATCTTCGCGATATCTTATCGATTTTATTTTAATTTGATCATCGAAATCAATTATGCTTTATTATAATATTGGATATTTTATTTTTAGTGTTGTGAAAGGGAAATCTAATTTTTAGTTGATAAGTCACAAAAATATTACATAATAAATAGATAAATGTTTAATAATTAAGCGGAGTTGATCCTATTGAAGTGTTATTTATTTAAGAATAAAAAAGTAATGTTAGTAGAATTATTGATTACTGAAATAAAAATCTGAATAATTTATTTAATATTATTTTTATTCGTGTTTGGTATTGCAGAGCGTTTTCTATTTCAGATAACATCACAATAAGAAACCCTCATAAAAGCTGAAAGCTTGTTATCAAACCTCATTTCACAATAACGCGATTGCGATATTAAAAAAAAACTTTGCCTTCTACGCGGGATTTTTGAATTCTAACCTTAAAATGAAATTAAAAATATTTTATGAAAATACACAAGCGTGTGAAGCCAAAAAAAAACAATCATTTCATAATTCTAATTTGACATTAAAATAATTGTTTCCAGATGTTTCTGTAAGCCAGTGGCGATATTTACAAGTTCGCATTACACATTCGCACACATTTATACCTTTGTGTAATAAGTATTAGTTATTGGCAGACTATCGGGTGAGATTTATTACTGAACGTATGGTTAAGTGTTGTATGAAATATTTTATAGCCCCGATAAGGCCGCGGACAATTTTACGCCATGATAAATTCAGTATTTTTATATTGAAACCTTTATGTTCGACAGCCAAGGGTTATGCACAACCCCGCCATATTGTTTACAAGCCACGGTAACTTATCAATATACTTATAAGTTAACAATATTGAATGATAAAAGTATAGTATGTATTGTTAGGGATTATTGCTTGGATACCGTATGGTCATTTTTGTGTGGTAATAATTATTTGATGCGCTACAGCTAGCTTTGACCCTGCGGATTTGCTGTTCAAGCTAACATTTACTTTAGCAGGCACTAGATGGCACTTAAGTCTATTGCTTAACTTATAAAAAAAACTAAACATAAATAATTTGTATATTGCATATAGATAATATATCTATTTTAAACACATGTAATGTTATTAAGTAGGTACACTATATAATAGTTTTTTGGCCAAGGCTAACATACTTTTCAAACACAAAATTTTCGCAAGAAACACTTATACGACTCCATACGGTTGAAACCTTTATCGGATAATTAGCAGATGGTTTTGTGTGCCCCAGTTACGGTGTATTTGTCGAAAGAAGGCACCAAAGGAGAACCTTCTATGACCAGATTAATGGTCTCATGAATGGTCAATCCATAATTTCTCTTGATCTCGTTGTTACTGGTATTGCTCCTGGGCCCTAAGTCTGCTAACACAATCGATTCATAATCAAACAGCCACTGCATAGTAAGTGTCACTTCTGACAGATATCCCATACAATATCTGTCAAAAGTGACAGTTACTATGCGGTTGCGGTGCGATTATGAATTGATTGTGTAAGCAGATTTGGGGCCCTGGTTCGTACATCCCCATGTATTAGGTACAGTGCTTTCTAGGGACCAATAAAATTAGCGCGTTCGTTTGGGGTTTAAAAAAAGCGAATGTTCCCAATCTAAGGGTTCAAACCTCTAACAACCTACCTCTAACAAGACTTCAGGAGATTCTGGCCATGATGCATACACGGCGAAAGATATCAAGATCTTGGAGCTGTTGAAGATACTACTACTACCGCTTATTTTCACAAGAAAGCGACATAGCATTGTATTAAAAAGCCCGTAAACCGATCAGCTTTCAAGTTTTCTTAAGTACAATTCCTTAGTGTCGAGTCCTTTAACGGCTAGTTAGTTGGCTGTGGCCTAGTTATGGCTGGGTTTTACGAGCGCATTGTTGCGCGCCGAGGATTTTTGAAATTGTGCCGCGATAACTCTCCAACGGGGATTTTAATGTAATTTTCTGTTTCAGTGGAGTTTGTGACTTGAGGGATCAAAGAAATCTAGGTATCGGGTGATTTTACAAATAACTTAAATGGCTGCAATTCGACTGTAGATCGCATAGAAATAGTGTAGTTATTATTGCAATTTTCAGTTTTACGCGGCGCACTGGCAACCTGATTTTTTGAATTTTAATCTTTCTTTTGTAACGACTTTAACAACCACGCCGCAAGATACACAGATGGCGTTGCAGACGGCATTCAGAACAAATGACGATTCTCCATACGATCCTGTAATGCATTATCAGAGTTTTCGGATGACGTAACATATATGCAAGATCCCGACAATAACCGTTGGGGCATACCACCCGGCTGGCTGGAAGATCTTCCCTTTACTGCAAATTTTTTTTTGATGTCTAGCTTTCGCTCGCCATATTATACCGCACACGTTAGCTTTGCTCGTCATGATCTCTCCCGCCCAAGGGTAGGTATTTTGCAAATATCAAGTTATTAATCGTAATAAAAAAATTAAGGAAGTAATTAATAGTACAAAGACTGTCAAAGGACAATAAGGATGGCAATAAGTGCCATTCTATTACGAGTCTACACTCGGGGCCCTGCGCAGACGCCTGGGCCCCAAGTCTGCTAACACAATCGATTCATAATCGAACAGCAACCGCATAGTAACTGTTACTTCTGACAGATATCCCATGCAATATCTGTCAAAAGAGACAGTTACTCTGCGGTTGCTGTTCGATTATGAATCGATTGTGCTAACACAACAAAGACTTGGGGCCCTGAAATCTAGTAAGTACAATGTACTGGTCCAGCAGCGTCAGTGGGCCATCTTAGCAGATCTTCGTAGGTAGTCCTAAATTTTTATTGTTTTAGCATCGACAAGTTCCTTAATAAGTTCACTAACTTGCAGCCAGTGAACTAATAAGACTTATATTATACCTACTAAGCTACATCTTAGTGTAGGACGGCTCCCCACAAGGTGGACCGATGATATCACACGCGTAGCAGGAAGCCGGTGGATGCGAGTGGCGGAGGACCGTGATGTGTGGAAATCATTGGGGGAGGCCTACATGTCCAGCAGTGGACGTCTATCGGCTGATAGATAGAAGTAACTACAAACTCATTAAATAATTCTAAACCACCCTCGAGCTACCCCTTGTTGGGAAGGATTGCTATAACTAATAAATAATACAAATTAGTAGGAATAATACTATTTAAATCATAATTAATGTAATGTATATCACACATATAATTATAATTAATGTAATGTATATCACACATATAATTATAATTAATGTAATAAGTTTTGAAAAACATGTGTGCAAACTTAGCGCGGTGGATTATAATTTGATAATTATACAATCTAAATACTATAGGTAGGATAAATATGTATACGCAGCTTACAGGTCCACCTACTTAAACGAATAAACCATAGCAAGGAGACCCACATCCAACAAACGCCGTTAAACAAATAAAAAATAAATCATAACCAATCACAGCGACTCACGTGTCCTTTGGCGATAAATAGGGATAGCTGGCGATTAGTGGCGATTGCATGGCAGTGGGCGACACGAGCCGGGGCGAACAAACTTTAACCACAAACAGTTTGCTCAATCCGCTCGGGTCGTCTCGCTGCCAACCCCGGCGGCGTGACGCGGCGTGGCGCGGGGACCTGCGCGTGCGCTCCGGCCGCCGTACAACAACTGCCTTCAAAATGTAATAGTGTTTGCGCAAGTGTTTACTGAAACAATTGTAAAGGAGTTTTCTACTATTACTTTTGTGATGCGACCGAGTTAATCGGAAAATGGCCGATTTGGAAAATGCCGAGGGATTAATTGAATACTTAGTGGTTACCTAGCTAGTCTGAATCACCATAATGTTGGGGTCGGGGGCCTGTTGTTACTGAACACTTCAGCAGTTGCGGAGTGCGACACCAATTTGCCCACTGAAAGAAACAAATGGGGCTGCTTTGCCTGGGATGATCTTCCCTTTCATATGAAAGATATAAGGTCTCTTCCAGAAAGGGCAAGTCCGTAGCACCCTCAACCGAGGAAAGTGTATGTGAATGTAGATAATGCGAGAACGATGTGCCAGGATTGTAGAATATGGCGATCAATCGTATCTGCCTACCTCCATAGGGACACGGCTTGAGTATATGTATGTACTGCATTTGCTTACCCCTTTGGGCACAAAGCGTTATGGAGCTTAATCTCTGTTGGCGCTGAGACATTCAAAGAACTTTACATATTCATGACACACCGGCGACTCGTGGCAAATACCTAGGTACCTACAAGTGTAGGTTGTAGCGACCCACATAAGCGCCGCGGCCGGTGGCCTGATCGAACGCTATCGTCTGTTGATAAAACGTTAGTGCCCGCCCAGCGGATAAGCCACCACCGTGAAATCGACGCTTGCGCACGTAATTACGCCGCACTTGGCGTGTCAAGTATGATTCGCAACGAAGCAGGCTATACCACCTTCGGACTTCGTTCATGTAGGAGGTATCGAATACGAAATCAAGGTGTCCATAAAAAAAAACATAGTTTACAAAAACCATACTTGATATGGAATCATTCCATACATAATCAGTAATTCTGCAACATTCAGCTAGAGGCGCTGCTAGCTAGTATAATGAAAATATTCAATACTACCTACTTACTATGGTTTTCGTAATTATGAGTATCTAAGCTCTAGCGAAGCGAAGCAGTCATAGCCAAGTTGGTAGAACGCTTGCCTCAGTAACGAGGATTGCAGGTTCAAACCCCGGCTCGCACCTCTGGGATTTTTCATGTGCGAATTTCATTTTCAACCATGATTATCACTTGCTAAACGGTGAATGAAAACATAGTGAGGAAACCTGCATGTCTGAGAGAACCCTTCAAAAGACTTGTAAGGTCCGCCAACCGGGCCAGCGTGGTGGACTATGGCCCAATCCCCCCTCGCATTGAGGGGAGGCCCGTGCCCAGCAGTGGGACATTAAATAAGGGCTGGACATAAAAAAATATTAAGTTCTATCTAAACTTTAGATAGAACTTAATATTTTTTTATGTCCGCTTTTATATCCGCTTGTTTCAACGTTTAGAATCTAAACGTTGAAACAAGCGGATGCTAGGGATTTCCAATAAGGTCAATTGTATGATGATGTTTTAATTATTCTGTATACTTAATCTACTTGCATTTAGAATGTAGATTTGGGGAAAGGGCTGTTGGATGGGTTTCGACCGTAATCAGTGTTCTTACCAACACCTGCCATACTCTATGTATATCGAGTATTTTGCTAGGTGAGGATTCGCCACTCGGTTGCCCCACTAAATTGCCATCGCACAGACAACTAGGGGTAGCACTGACGTGAACGGCTCAGGGGTGTAGCCACTCACTCACAACTTTTATTAACACATCCATTCTATAGAGGTTGTAAGTGGCTTCGTAACGAACCTGATGCAATGGATTCAACTCATGATTCCTGAACCCCCCAAAGATAGAATTTTCCGTCGATCGTTTCATTAATTTTACGCATTGTTTGCAGCAAATTTATTTAGTGATGAAAACATAAGGGAAGTCTATCGCAAAGGGATTTTTACAAAATAACATAATTACTTATCAGGCGTAAAAATGCAATGTAAATTAAAACTCGATACGCTCGAGCGGGCTTGTCACTCGCGCGAGTCCGTTATCGCGCGGAGCGTTGTACTGTGATCGCGTGGTTTACGTTACATTGCGCGCTCAAAAACTACAATATCTAACCCATGACAAAAATAGTTTATATAATTTTATTGTAGGCATAGTGTAACCTTTACCCAAAGGTTGTGTAACCATGCATCCTGGATATATGTCTTTGATTGCCAACATAGACAAACTAGGGCTGACTCCTGTTGGCCCCAGTCGGCTGACGAAGAAACGGTGAGGTGGGGTCCTGCCTGACCGCCTCCGGTGTTGCAGCTCACCAGCAGCAGCTCGCAATAAACCTGCTGTTTATTATTGTTTATTCATAGTGCGAATTTACTCAACTACAAAAGCATTCATTGATCCACTTTTAGCGGAAAAGGGAAGATCTTCCAGCTAGGCAGGTGGTAGGCCTGGCGGGGCGGCCGCTATGCCCCGACGGTTATTGTCGGGTTCTTGTATATATGTTACTTGCTCCGAAAACTCTAATAACGCGATTCAGGATTGTGACGTCAATTGTCTATTGTTCTGAATGCATCTGTAGTGCCATCTGCGTAGATTGTGGTGAGGTTGAAGTGGTCGCTACACACTCAATTTCACATGTATTAACGCCTACAATTAATTGAATAGCAAGCTGTTGCATATTCTCGTTTCTTCCACGAATCACAATAGTAATTCACAAAGGGATGGTTGGTAATTGTAATATCCACTTTTTACTACAATCCTGATATGTTTTTTTTAATTTCACTGTTTTTGTTTTGCCTTACAGCACAATCAATTAATTAATTAGCCAATCAATTCTCTTTTTTTTTGTCCCAAACGATTAATTCGTGGTTGGATCTAAGCCGCAGCGCGAATTTCCATAGTTAGATCTAATCTTCACATTTTTTGTCGAGTCTCGGGAACGTAGCTGCGGGGGGTCCACCGGGACCAGCTAAATTTTGAAAGAGTTCATGAGAAAAAAGTCTGGGAACCTCTGTTCTAGTCTAAGTATCTTTAGTTCGCTACAATACCGGTTGACTCAAACCATTGAAACCGAAAAACTAATTGTATCCACATAACTTACGAGTTTGTTAGTATAGTCACCAACCGGGGTTAGCGATATGTCATCTAGTTAAAAATAGATGTTGCTCGCATAAACCTTTGTTCTTTTTCAATGTAAGAAACGGTTAACGGTGTGATTAATCAAAGCTTGTGTCTACCCACACGATACATTATGCCTTTGTTCATTGTCGTGATGGAACTATTGGAACCTCAGACTAAAAATGTTGTAAAAAAAAATATGTTGATCTGTGTAGTCCTACGCAATCTTCGAACACATTTACAGGTACATACCTACATCGAAACCCTGCCGATTCCTACGCCTTTAAACATAACACGATCGGAAAGGTTCGGATGGTATAATGTTTACGTAGTAATTTGCAAATATTAGTAAATCGGCATGGACTCTTCGTTTAAGGCTGTGTCCCCAGTCGGCAAACTGTCAGCGACCGACTGAGTTAGCGGCGTATCGGCTTAGTACGCCCTTCCATATATTTGAAATGGAGTGTTCATAGTTTGCTAGCTTGCGCTCACTCTACGCAGTTTGCTGTGTTGCGCGCGCCGATTGATTCAGTGAGCGGTCGACTCACAGCAAAACCGGTTCCAGTCGGCGGCGGCGATATGCTCGTTCGCCGAGCGTAATGAGTCAGTTTGCCGCAAACTGTCAGTTCTGACAGTTGACAGTGAAAATTCAGTCGGTCGGTCGACCTAAATAAGCGGCTAACACATAACAGTTTGCTTGCGACACACGCAAATTGATCTGAGTTGCAGCTAACTCGAATTTCAGTTCAATACAAATTTGCGGCTCACTCAGTCGGCCGCTGACAGTATGCCGACAGCCTAAAAATAAATGTTTTGTCCATTTATTTTGTCTATATTTTTATGTCAGTCTAAACTCGGATTATGATTAGGTACTTGTGATGATCTCATGTTCGAGGGAAATCTGATGATTTCGTTATGTGAGTGCTTCGAAGGTGAAATAATGTTATTTTTTTTAGAACATTACACTCTTTTTGATATCAGCTTTAGATTTATCGCGAAATGTAATTACCTAATAATAAACTGGGCAATCAAATTTAGGTGACACATCACCCGACATGAACTTTATCCTATTTATAAATTATAGTGAGTTAACCGACATATTCAAGTTCGTTATCTTTCAGATAACTAACACAAACAAGCGTGATGGTTTAATTCTAAAAATACTAGGTAGGTAGTACCCAATTAAGTAGCATAGGTATTCTAAAATAAATTATTTTATTACAAAATAGTTTCTATTAGTTTCGCTAGATTTATTATTATGCTCATCTATACCTACTAGTGTTAGCGTCAAATAATTTCAACATCCCTTTGAAATTAAAAGTCCAACATAATTGGCTTGATTCAGCTTTAGTAATCTTTATGTGTAAGTCAGTGCGATAATCGGAATGTAAGGTATTATTTATACCTATATCTCGATGATACCTCAAAATTACTCAAAGATCATCAACAGAGGTCAGCCGAGACCGTTTTGAGCGCACTGACCACAACAGCGACAGAGCGAACGCACGCACGCTATCGCTGGCTGCTACACCTCTCTACACAAAAATCTCGAACGGGAATACCGGATACCGACGCAGTGTTACGAAAATCCACCTATCTCTCTCGCACACGCAAACAAAGTGCAGTGTCGGAACTCCCCCATCCTTTTCTACCGAGTGATATCGTCTATGCTTATAGTTAGAAGTATGTAACTGAATAGTTTACTTTTGTGTGTAGTTTTGCCGAGTTGATGTCGTTCGAAATTGGATTCCCTGCATGTGATTCGTTGCACAAAGTGTTAAGTGATTACGAACGCGATTTTTACGTGGTTCTGTGAGGGAATTGTATTTTTTGTTTGTGTGTAGTGTACAGTGCGCCCCGACTGGCGATGGCGCGCGAAATCGACATTTTTTAGATTCTTGCAAACTTCGAAAGTTGGTTTTGCAGTTGGATTAGATGCGTGTTCCTAATTTGTGTTATTCAATGTGAAAATGTTTAACGGGAGACTCGGATTTTTCGATGTAAGTACTACTTAATGTACTACTTAATAAATTAGCTAGTTATTTAATTTTAATAGGGCGTTACCTACCTTGCAGATGCAGAGGTACAATAATTAGATTGTATTTTTTATATGTTTCCTTATCAATATATTCTTAGAACTTTATTAGTCATTGAATCTGTACTTTTAATAATACCTACGTACCTAATGGATGGAACTAAAAAATCAACATATAAAATGTGTCATCTGATTATTTTCCTTGTAGGTAGACAAACAAAGAGTTGGCACAACTCCAGGAACAACGAAAATAACATCGTTCTCGATAATAGATAAAGTCGGTCGATCAACATTATAACTATTCAGAATGTTTTCACAATGGCTTAATGTTTTATAATGGCTCGTCTCGATACATGAGGTAACTATACCTACATAATTACTTAGTTAATCGTCCATACGGGGAGGTACGGGAACATACATTGGTAAGTTCCTAAGTAGGTACAGTTCTGCGCGATGAACGGAAGTTCTGGGGACCCCATAAGTCATGTAGGTAAAGCAACAATAGCCCTTATACTCGGGCCAAAACTTAAGTCACTAGGATGATTCTCACTTCCGCGTATTTTTCTAAAATTTTCAATCAAGTACCTAGCAGGCATAGAATGTAGGAAGGAACCCATCATTGCGAGGAAACTTAAACAAAATTCATTTGAAATTTAAAATTACCCACGGATGTAGTCATATTCCTGGAGATACAACTGAAAACCGGCATCGGATTATATGATGAGGTCTATCCGACATACTATCAGTACTTAAGTACCAGCACTTATCCATATCTGCTGCGGTTACTTATCACCATTCGAATTCATTCAATTATGTTCGCTGATCGCTTCAACTAAATCTTCGCAAGTAATAGATGTAAACTACAAGACGAAACCCCCCATTACAAAGTTAACGAATATTTTATGGCCGAAGACGCCGGCGATACAAGGCCACTCCTCTCGAAGCGTTTCCGTTCCTTAACAAGGACATCCTACCGTCTCCGTAATGACATAATCTTGAGGTGATTCCTGGCTGGCTGCATAAGTTACGTTTTTCAATAGAGTAATGTAAAGATCTCGTGGGATTTCATAGTAATAGTCCTTATGTATGCTTAGGCATCGGACTTATTAATAATTATTCTCTGGATAAGTTACGTTTAGCTTCAGGGTAAGTATGCACTTAAGCATCGTCTTAGGACTTGGGTCAAATGAACGCTCTGGAACCAACGTAAGAACAAGCGATCTCCTGTTCATTGATTGAGACGGCATATAAGTATTTCTATTCCCGTGGCGTTAAATGAAGTACCTGTGATGATCCTAATATTCCCTTTCACCGTCTTCTTCATGTCTATATTTGTTTCTTCAGCACGTCAAGTGCGAGCTCACTGTATACTTTATAGTCTACCGTATTTAGACATTTTGTATGGAGAATTGAAAAGCGCCTCTAGCGGACGGTCTGTAAAATGTTCAATTCTCCATACAAAATGTCTAAATACGGTAGACTATAAAGTATACGGTTAGCTTACGAATAATCTCGCACTTGACGTACTGTCCTTACAAACTAGACTTGTAACAGAGTCATCTTACTTTATCCACGTTGCGACAGCCGGCCAACACTACGTGACCGTTAAATTGATCTGTGATCTATATCTAATTGGTATCTTTTCTGTATCAGTGCTGTACCTAGAAATAATTTAAATGTACGCCATTTATAGCTAAGGATTCTTTGTCATTAGACTTTTTTTAATTCTGTGGAAAGACCAATAACTATGAACGTAGCTATATAGGCAAGAGAAGTATGTGCAATTATATCCTAATAATACTATAGCCTTAACCGCAAAACACAAGAGCCATTTTCAAAAAAAAAACCATACAAAGGAAAAAAAAATGATATTGGCTAGTTACGAAAACGACCACTGTAACATAAAAATAAATTCATAAATAAAAATATGGGTACTAAAAGACAATTTCCCAAAGCGGGAATTAAAAAATTAAATAGTTTGCTTTCAATAATTTTGACCTCTTTGCTACTTCTGTATTGAAAGACGCTCAGATACCTCATCTTTATCATCTTATTTAAGGGTGAGTCCGTTATCAATTGTCAATACATCTGAAGAAGCTCTTTCCAACCGGCTAGCTCTACCTAGAGCACTCACCTCCGTATTCGACAATGTTACGAACGGGCGGTAGAATCTTAGCATATATTTTTTGAATAAGTACTATAATGGTTTATAAGATACCTACGGTAATTTTATTTGTTTCAACATGAGTGCATTACAGAGCATGCTCGTGGTAAAATTAATAATTACAGATCACATCATGTGTTGCCTTCACGAGGCGTACGATATAAAAAAAATCAGGTACTCTATTTATATAATATAATGTCGAAAATAATAAAAATACATTAAATAAACAAATGTCAGATCAAATTAAAATATATGGTATGCGAGGTCGTCTTAAGTAATTAAATATTAATCAGAAATAATTCTGTCATGCGATAATAAACTTTGTTAGCTAAAATCTTCTTTGAATAATTTTTAAATGTGGTCTCAACCAAAGGTAGCCATATCTTTACATGAAATAAATGTATTCTGATGGTGGTATAAAGCATGGACAATGCCATCTACTAGCCTAATTAAATTCATTAGTTCGCTGAAAATTAACAAAGATCCAATACTGAATAAATTGTTGCAAAACAATGTAATAGGTATATAGTTAAGTAGGTACCCAAAATCAAAGCTCCAATTCAGGGCCACAAGTCTGCTAACACAATCGATTCATAATCGAACGTCACTTTTGACAGATATCCCATACAATATCTGTCAAAAGTGACAGTTACTATGCGTTTGCTATTAGATTATGAAGCGATTGTGTTAGCAGACTTGGGGCCCAGATCTATCGGAATAACTTTAATAGTGAAACTGGCTATGAATATGTAAATCCAATATTATAATAAATTCCGTACTGAATCATTGTTTGTGAGTGTAGTGTCACGCTTGCCGCCACCACCGCTGGGCATGCGGTGATGACGTCAAAACATCGTGCCTCTAAATATAGGTCTGGGTGAGCTTTGCGTGTGACATTTACAAACAAGCTGTTCTTTGAACACTAAAAAAGTATAGCAACAGCCACAGATGTCTATGGTAAGGTCCAACAACGTCGTGGGACGATTTTTGTACGGTTTGGACTTAGTTATTGCGATCTCTGTAATGCCTGCGTGTAATGAACGCAGGCATTACATAGACATGGTCAAATTTATCCGTCGTTTGAGGAACCCCTTGAGCAATTATTATTTTTCTATTATCTATAAATAAATAAGCAAGTCATCTAAAAATAGACGATATAGATATATCATCAGTCCATTGTACGGTACCCATAATACAAACGTTGCTTAGTGTGGGACCGTATACCTAGTTAGTGTTCGTCTGGCGATATATTATCTTATACATTTTTGTGTGGTACATTGTTATGGGTATGTGAGAACAACGTAGGCACGTCTAGGCAGGCTTGAGTTATAAAATAGACTATTTTATGGTTGGCGTTTTTTATGGATTTTATTTGTTTTAAGGATGGGGTCCCTATGATTATTCATAGCGAACCTATCCTGAAGTGATTAGGGTTTCAAGTAGGTATGACGGCCCTGCCAACGGTATTATAAGTAGGTAGGTCATTATATAAAACTGCTAAGCTTATATATATAAACATATCTAACAGGATATGCTGAATGCGCGCGTGCGTCGCGGGCTCTCGTTTTGCTGGCCGATCAAATATGCGGAAGACACTGCTTGCTGTCTCGTGTACTTACCAATCTATTGTTGTAAATTATAAATACATAATTTAAACATTGAAGTATTTAGACATACCCCCGAATTTATAGACCTTTTATAACTAATACTGCGCGCAAGATTATTGCTTTGCAAAGTATTATGTAACGTTTGATAAAGTTATAAATCGTTTATAAATTTGGAGGACAGGACAGTCTTTATATGAATCTTTATAAATTGATAGTGATTTGTATCCGTGTAGACAGTATTTAAATGTGAATTAATTCAGAGACGTCCAAAACCACTATTTAACCGACTTCAAAAAAAGGAGGGGGTTCTGAAGTCGATTGTATTTTTTTTTTGTTTGTTACCTCAGAACTCCGTCATTTATGAACCGATTTGGAAAAGTGTTTTTTTATTTGATAGGATATGCAAAATTTTGTTCTGATGATGGGATCGAGAGAACTCCTAATTTTGTTCTGCCTTCAATGTAGAGACACATGCTAGTTATTTTTATAATTTATATAGTAGGTGTTTCTGCTCGTGTGGCAACCCTGAGCATGGTCAGTACACACAGGCTACACAAACATTGCGTACGATCTACATCGCGTATTTATTCAGACAACATGCGGTTTAAATTCGAAAACGATTCCTCGATCATTGTTTTAACAATACTCTACTGGTGGTAGGCTTCGGCCGTGGCTAGTCACCACCCACTAAACAAAGCCATGTCGCCAAGCGGCCTAGCCGTGTTCCGGCATGATGTTCGGTGTTGCCATTCATGGATGGCGGGTCAGATCAGTTGCGCTGCATGTGCCTAGTGAATGTAGTGTCTCTATCTACTGCCGCCTTCCTACCTAGGCAAGTATGCTCCATCGTAGATCTCATCGTCACTTACCATCAGGTGAGATCGAGATCAAATACTTGCCTATAATGTAATAAAAAAAAAGAAATAAAAAAAAAAGTTGGTATCGCTGGTGTTGATGATCATGTCGCTAACGATGATGATGATATAATGAACCCCTAAGAGTACAGCAATGAATACTAGACTAATTGTTAACCGGGCATCTTAGGAGAACTTATTAAAGACCTCTGAACAAAAATTACACCTTCACTCTTCAAGTTCCCGGCAAAAAGTCCAACGCTCTCTAATTGTATATGAAGAGTTAGTCAAGTTCAATGTCGGTGGCTGAGTATTGGGAGTTGATGAGTCTTGGCCCGAGTCCAGCATCTATGTACTTATTACCTACTTTTTTAATCTCTTTGGCCATACCAGATTGGTAATTATTAACCTGATTCCTGTAATATATTGTGTACCTAACTACATCTCTTTGCGACGACAATGTATCCCAAAAATGGTTACAGTTCTAGCGACCACTTCAACTACGCCACAAGTTACAAAGATGGCGCTGCAGACGCATTCAGAACAATTGACAATTCCACATACAATCCTGGAACGCGCTATGAGAGTTTTCGGAGCACGTAACGTCCCGTATTCCATACAATATCCGTCAAAAGTGACAGTTACTGTTCCGTTGCCGATCGATTATGAATCGATTGTGTTAGCAGACTTGGGGCCCTGGTGTATAGGTTGCGGGTTTGATTCCCTCCCTCCCTCCCTGAGTAATTTCGAAAATGATGTTTTTATAATTGGCTACGGTCCGGACAGATTTTCTTGGCATACTAGTGCCAAAAGATCTATCCTTGTAATCCATTCTGCTACTATCCTATTCGACAATATAGTAATTTTTTATGTATATATTTTTATACCCACGTTTTCTTTTTATTTTTCCTCTCACAAGTATCTTAGTTCTTTGTTTATACCTATTGTATTGAATATCCTAAAGCAGATTGTAAAAAATGTTATGTAATCTATACATATAAATAAAATTGGAGTGTCTGTTTGTAATATTAAAATAACCGCTTTTTACTAAGTGCATTTGGATGTATACACGTTACCTATACCGAAACAACATTTTTTACAATTTTTGTCTGTCTGTCTGTCTGTCTGTCTGTCCGTCTGTCTGTCTGTCTGTCTGTCTGTCTGTCTGTTTGTTCCGGGTAATCTCTGAAATGGCTGGACCGATTTTGACGGGAATTTCACTGGCAGATAGCTGATGTAACAAGGAGTAACATAGGCTACTTTTATTTTAGAAAAAAAAAATTGGATCTGTCGAAAAAAAATTAAAACCAATGTTGCAGCGCTGCGCCTGATTAAAGTTTGATAGCAACAATCTGCAATGCGTCCCGCGGGATCAGAACGCGAGCAGGCTGTTGCCAACGGCTGAGTCTTTGTTAAATACCACGCGGACGAAGTCGCGGGCAACAGCTAGTATAATAATAAATTAAAACGGTACAAGCTAGGTATACCGTTACACCTTAACACAATAGAGTCAACTCACGCGATGATCTAATTAAATTGTGCCAATGAGAATAGGGCTGTCCTGCGTATATATGAGAAAACTCGACTATTCTTAATATAAATAAATGTATTTTTATTATTCTTCGAGATTTCTCCCTGAATAATATTAATTAATCCCAGTTTATTTGGATCTAATTTTTAACCACGATTAGTACTTACTCGTGGCAACCCTGCTTTATCTCACTAAGGGTACATTTCCACCATAGAACTAATTCTAGCCAGAACTTATAAGCTCGCCGTCATTCACAAAGCATGCTAACACTATCATACTTATTCATGAAATCCGTGGTATGAGCGGGAAGAAATACACTTCTCATAACTCATAGCTATTCACAATGAGACTTGGCAAACATTAGCCAAGTCATCAAAAAAAAGGAGTCCGTTATTTTAGCCAAGTACCCTGGTAAAGTTTAACAACAGGTCGGGTTCAGCTCAAAACAACATACAGATTGATTATAACGAGATAATTGGATTCAGCCGATTGAGTCAGTTGCCCCGGCGTTATAAGGATGTCAGAAGTTTAAATGGGTACTTCTGATATGAAGTGATGTTGAATTAGTGTACTTTACGCCAAAGCGGTTGACAAAATCAGAATCAGAATATTTTTTATGAATGTAAACCATTAAGTACAGTACCATGAATCGTCAGAATAGTTGCAAAATGCTAAACTACGACTTTACCAGCCGTTCGGAATGCCATTCCTATGGAGAAGAACGAGCAAGAAGCTCTATGGTTGCTCTTTTTAAAAAGATCCGCTACATTTTTGAGTAGTACATTGTTGTGGGTGTGTCCGGACAGTCGGATAAATACTATAATAATATATTGTCGCCAGACGAACACCCTAACTAAACGGTCCCACACTAAGCAACGCTTGTATTATTTATGTGTTCCGTACAATAGACTATGGACGAACCCAGTATATAATCCTTATAAGTATTGTATCCGAGTCAAGCTTGTCCGTACCGGGATTCGAACCCGGGGCCCTCGGCGCAGAAAGCAGGGTCACTACCAAATGTGAATCACTGCTGTTTTTAGCGAAGTGTTAGGCAGAAGTATCCAACCACAATTAGAGCATTTCAAACAGACACTGGCTGGCACTATGGTAAGAAAGAAAAGTTTGAAATTGAAATTGAAAATTTATTTATTCGCTATTTAGTTTTTATTGCGCCTCAGATAATTTAGCTTGGACTTGGCTACCCAAGGCGTACGAGTAAATTTATTTTTTCACGAGTGTGCACGCTAAGTACTTATAATCTTTATGGTTTGAACGCCATCCCTCAAGATTTGTTATATAAAATGTTTGAGTACAGTAACTAACTAGCTTTGAGTAACTCCATTGTTAAATACTCAATGCAATGCATTATTGCTCAAAATAAGTGGCGAGTCAATTGTTTTTCGAAGAATTGGTAAGATATTCTTTACGTACACATCAGAAACATAATGAAATCCGCTAAAATACCGGTTTATTAATGAAACAAAGAGCGCATCGCAATTACGTCACATTGTTAAGGGCCGAGCGCCGTGACCCTAAAACTAACAAGCGTGTACAAGTTAACATAACAATAATTACTGTATGTACACGGTGAAGGAAAGCATCGTGAGGAAACCTGCATGTTTGAGAGAACCTCTCGAAAGATGTGTGAAGTCCGCCAACCCGCACTGGGCCAGCGTGATGGACTATGACCTAAATCCACTGACGTCCATGATACAAGTACGCTAGACTAATGATATCCTTTAAAATGACAGCTATCTATGGTGCCTATTTGAAGCGCCCCCATCGTGGGGGAAAGGAACTAAATCTGACGTAAAATGCAAATGGCCGTTGTTTTGTTTACATTGTCTCCGTGTTTATAAAGTGATTTTTAAGGTTTAACGCGATTAAACTTGTTTGTTGTGTCGTATTAATATAGTTAATACATAAATAAGTGGCGTTAGTTAATAGGTAAACCATGAAAGAGTGCGTGTTATGCAAAACTCTTTACCAGAAGGGAAGTGGGGTTACATTCCACAAGTAAGTGAATTTACGGCTAATATTCAAGAAATTAAAACTTCTATTGATATTATAGGCACTTAAAAATATGTTACTAATCTTATTTATACGTGATTACAACGCATTTGTCTTTGTATTATCGGTTTTTTATAAACAATAAAATTCAATAGTGCTGTAAAAGTTCCTTGTCGATAAAATTTATCGATATTTTTTCTATCAATATCTTAAATAGATAGAACGTTCAAGAACGTAAAAATCGCCGAAGACAGATTTGTATTATCAAATACATATTATTTTAAAACAATGTTTACTAATTCACAGGTTTCCGACTGACAATAGAAGACTAGAATTATGGCTCAAAAACATTGAAAAGCCTAGTTGGCGTCCGAAAAAATATGATTACATCTGTTCGAAACACTTCTCTGATGACTGTTTTATTAAACATAACTCATGTACTACTTTGATGATTTTTATTTTCTATTAATACCTTACCTACTCCATTGCTTCCCAGACAACATTACATTACCTCATTTCTAATTAAAAAACGATCCTTATTTAAGTAGGATCTAGCTAGTCACACACCACTCTTTAGTCCGGTTTCGGCTTATACTAAGATTACCTACCCTACCCATGAGCGATTCGGCTAATCATTATCATTATTTGCTTCATCTTAGTATTAACCACTCGACTATTTTGGGCATTAGCCATTGTTAAAGGAATGGATCATAATTATTTTCATTTTACTGCATGGGTAGGTTTAAGCATAAACATTTTTATCGATGTATCATATCACTGTCCCATCTCTATTATTAGTTCCTGTTATAAGTTTGGAACGCAACCTTAGTTCTATTTCTCCGCGATCTATGCTCTGTGTTTTTGTCTATGGTTTTTTATTGTACTACTTGTGTTTGTGTTTTATATCCTCTTATTAAAATGATAAATAGATAAGTAAACATGATTGATGATGCCTAAAGTGTAGTGTTTTATTGTGGGAATGAAACCTGAATAGTTCCATTCCCCCTCACTGCCGCTATCAGCGCCAAAATGGCGAAAATCAAATAGGCACACGATAACCGGGCTTATGATTAGTCCAGCGATATATACCATAGAGGTCAGTGCCTAAATCCCATCGCATTTTGGGGAGGCCCGTGCCCAGCAGTGGGACATTTAAAAGGGCTGGTATTATTAATAGTATTATATATAATTACTGTGTTACGCGGTAGACAAACTGTATTATCTTTTAGGGGAAATTAAACCCCTGTTTACATTGTCAATCACAACCGGTTTAATTGGTAATCACACATAAAAGAACACATAAAACAATCAATTATAATGAAGGAAAAATAACTGGTTTCTGGGAACCGCCAAAACGCTCTGACAGACGTCCGCGTCTACCAATATTAACGTCATAACGGTGCGTTCGGAAACGCGAACGCCACAGTCTTAATATAATGGCTACCCTACCGGCCATAGATAGCTAACTCTAGATAACATTTAAGTAATAAACAGAAGTCACAAAAGAGACAATCATGATTGAAAATGAGATTCGCACATTAAAGCCAGAAATCCATGATGTGCGAGCCGGGGTTTGAACCTACGGACCCCGTTAACCTCCGACTTTGAACCCTTGAACACCGGAGTTTTGCAGTGCGCAGTACTATATGACGTTTGATAAAGTTATAAAATGTCTATAATCCGGCCATAATAATAATTATAAATGTTTGTAGGATCCCATTTGAAGTTTATTTTTCACAATGTAATAGTATATTTTTATCATAACTTATGCTGCTTTTGGGACCATTTGTCAAACATCTGTTAAATGTGCAGCCGTTAAACCAAATTACGAAAACGCTTAGTTGCATATTGTAAAAAAAATATATGTCTGACACGGTATCCGCACTTTTACCTCGCATCTAATTATAGCCTGAATGAAGTTATTGTTGGATGTCGATAAACATAAACAGAGGTGACTGTATGAACACTTCGTACTCATTTATTAACACTAACCTATTCATATAGGTATAGCAGTTACCGATTTTCCTCATAACAAACTCGACGCTTATGTTAACAATATTGTATTTATATTAATCAGCGCGTGCGGCTGTACGCGTAGGCTTTTGTTTTCTTTAATATCCCAGGAAACCTTTTCAATTCCTGGTTTAGTGGTAAGGGGGAAATCTTCCAGCCAGACGGTTGGTATGGCTGGCGGGGCGGCCGCTATGCCCCAGCGGTTATTGTTGAGATCTTGTATATATGTTGCGTGCTCCGAAAACTCTCATAGCGCCTTGCAGGATTGTTTGGAGAATTTTCAATTGATCTGCATGTCGTCTGTAGCACCACCAGTGTAGCTTGTGGTACGGCTGAAAGATTTGTTCCACCAAACTAACTGTCATATAGGGAATGGATATTAAGTCGGCTTTTCAGCCCCCCCCCCCCCCCCCCCCCCCCTTCGATTGATCACTTCGGGCAAGTGCCCAGGGTCTCACGAGCAATCGCTCCCACTTTCTGCCAGATCACCAACCAATATTACAGATAAATATAATTCTTTCGAAAATCAAAGGATAATTTAATTAAGTATTCTATCTAGGCCCTAGGCCTCTATTCAAAAAGAGGCCTTGCTTATTTTGCTGCATAAATTGGAAATTTGAGAGTATTTGGAAACTTTACCAACCCTGGAATCTTTGCTCAACTCGCTACGGTTTAATTTACAATGAAAACGTTATTACAAATTCAACTGTTTTTTTCTGTAGAGAGCCACCGTTACTCAACCGCCTCGTACTTACAGAGTTCATTAGTTCAAGCATGCTATACTCTGCAAAAAAATATAGTATTGTCTATGTGTTGCCAGTTCATGCGGTTTCCCTATTGAGAAGGGCTTTGATAATGCTTATGGAATATAGATCAATATTAATTTATTATTTCACTATACTATATATGATATTATATATTTATGTGTAAGGTGGACAAGCAGTAATGGCACTAAATCTATACATATAAATAAAATTGGAGTGTCTGTTTGAAATATTAAAATAACCGCTTTTTACTAAGTGCATTTGGATGTATACACGTTACCTATACCAAAACAACATTTTTTAAAATTTTTGTCTGTCTGTCTGTCCGGCTGTCTGTCTGTCTGTCTGTCTGTCTGTCTGTCTGTTTGTTCCGGGTAATCTCTGAAATGGCTGGACCGATTTTGACGGGACTTTTACTGGCAGATAGCTGATGTAACAAGGAGTAACTTAGGCTACTTTTATGTTAGAAAAAAACATAGGATTTCACGAAAAAAAATTAAAACCAATGTTGCAGCGTTGCGCCTGATTAAGTTTGATAGCAACAACCTGAAACGCGTCCCGCGGGCTCAGAAAGCGCGAGCAGGCTGTTGCCAACGGTATTTTCTTTGTTAAATACCACGCGAACGAAGTCGCGGGTAACAGCTAGTTTAAAATAAAATTGCTCTGATCTTGGTTGGGTGATCGATTACATTTAACCTCGTCTATGCTTCGGAGGGCAAGTTAAACTTGCAGTTCCAGTTATTCTGACCAATGATCTTGACCTCAGGTTACAGGTAAACCCATGAGCTGGGTCTCGGAGGGCAGATGGTAATCGCTCTGTGTAGTTCATATCGGTAATAAGACAAATTCTGTACACAGACCCCAATAAAAAAATAAAAGGAAATTGGATAACTGGCCGCCAATAAAAAAAAACTGTAATAAAAAAAAGTCTAGTGTCTATCAAAAACCGTAGACAAATAAATAATACCCGATGACGGAGTGTCGCACTTATAACATAATGAAGCATAAAATACCAAGCCGATTTCTGTAGTAGATACACGCGAATTTCGTCCTTACGGACACGCCAATTCATGGCTATAATCGGCTTGGTATGTTTGTGTTTCATATGTTGTTGCGACGCTCCGTCTATATTTTTTCCGTGTCTGAGCATAAACAAGACATTATATAAAATGCGGGTAACACATTTGATAACGGCGGTAACTCAGATTCACAACGCAACCGCGTCTCGGGCCGTTGACCCTCAGCTACGACACCTGGATTTTTTTGCTGATAACCGATGTTGCCATGGCTACTATAGAAAAAGCATTTCATAATAGCGGTAAGTTATATAGTCGGTAAATAATCGAAACATAGATGGACGCCATTTTCATAACATCATGTCACATCCATTATTTTATTTATAACTAGCTGTTGCCCGCGACTTCGTCCGCGTGGTATTTAACAAAGACTCAGCCGTTGGCAACAGCCTGCTCGCGTTCTGATCCCGCGGGACGCATTGCAGATTGTTGCTATCAAACTTTAATCAGGCGCAGCGCTGCATCATTGGTTTTAATTTTTTTTCGAGAGATCCATTTTTTTTTTCTAAAATAAAAGTAGCCTATGTTACTCCTTGTTACATCCGCTATCTGCCAGTGAAGTTCCCGTCAAAATCGGTCCAGCCATTTCAGAGATTACCCGGAACAAACAGACAGACAGACAGACAGACAGACAGACAGACAGACAGACGGACAGACAGACAGACAGACAAAAATTGTAAAAAATGTTGTTTCGGTATAGGTAACGTGTATACATCCAAATGCACTTAGTAAAAAGCGGTTATTTTAATATTACAAACAGACACTCCAATTTTATTTATATGTATAGATGTGTATTTATTGAAAGTTGGTGGTGAGGCCATATTCATATCCATTTTATTTCATCGCATCTCATTTCGTAAAGAAAGAAGAAGAGAAACGAAACATAGATCCATTTTATTTCTTTGAAAACTTTTTAACGCCTTACTGACGACCTGTGTGCACAGTTGGTACACCCTGATTTCTGTACGGTCCTGGGTTCGAATGCTTAGGTATACGATAGATTTTTATATAAAAAAAACATGTAAGTAAAGATCCATAAAAAACTAAGAGTAGCTATTGTATACGCTACATGGTGTTTCTAGAAGGACGTTATAGTTTCCTTCGTTTACACAGGGTGTGTCGAATGTACCTATTTTGTGGAAGCAAACAAGGGTTCGCCCAAGGCGGTCTAATAAATGATCGTCGACAAACAGGGCGACAATTGGCATCACGCTGCGCTGAATTATGGCCAGTTTACTTGACTTGCGTCTTCTGTATAAGTTTTTTTTTTGTAAAAGGCCTCATCCACATTTGGCTAGGTATTATGCCAACGTCAAGTGGAATGGTTTTTTTATATTGAATATGGGAGATTATATGCAGGCCTAACCCGCAGACTAGGGCCTAATAAACCTAATGAACCCCCCCTAACCCTATCAGTAAAGTTGTGGATATTTACTGACAAATTATCGAACCGAACGAACTGGTCCGTCAAAAGTTTTATCACCATTATGGGGATTGATCCTGGATCGTCTCGGTTACCAGTGCGGCTCCACTAACCACTAAGCTATCTTTAGTTTTCTAAAGTGTTTATGATTCTATTTGACGTCTGTGGGTTTATCAGTAGCATATTGTTGGCAGAGTATTACCGAGATTGCGCTCGACAAACCGACGAACAACCTTGGCGACTGCGTATTTACGCGCGATAACGGAATGTGGTGTAAAAATAGAATATATCTTGCTGAATGTAAAACAGTGGTTATTACAACTGATTCAAATATACAACGTGTAACACGAATAGTGTAAAATATTTGAACACGGCCAACAGTAGGTTATAAAAATAACATTCCCAAAGAAATATATCAAATTATTAGACACTAGCTGCGCCCGGCGGTGTTATCCGCGATAAAAAGTGTGAAAAATTAAAACATCTATCCCACGGGAACCATAAATTTTACCGGGATAAAAAGTAGCCTATGTGCTATTCCAGACTATAATCTATCTCTGTGCCAAATTTCATCCAGATCCGTTCAGCCGTTCGGGCATGAAAGAGCAACAAACATCCATCCATCTATCCATCCATCCAAACTTTCAGATTTATAATATTAGTATAGATATAAAAAATGACATCCTGTACTGAGCGCACGGCCAAAGGATTCCGGCGTACCTTCATCAAATCATTTACACAATTATTTTATACATCAACATGATCCATTCTTACGTTTGTTTTAATATTCATTCTGCTATTCGAGGCGGAAACAAATTCAAATAAGCAATTATCATAAAAATCAGCCCATCCGTTCTTGAGTCAGTTACATCTGGTGACCAGAACGCTGGCACATATTTTGGCCAACACATCAGCATTGCCATTTAACGTGGCAATGCTGCCAGCGTTCTGGGCACAGATTTTATGAGTGCATTGCACCTGCTTAATTTAAATCTTAATTTATTATAAACCTTATAAGTAAAAAAGTTAGTATTCTATTAAAAAAGTCGTGTTAATTACACTATTTATGACTCATGAAAGGGGCTGATTTTTATCATCATTCATCATTCAACATTTTTTTATTGAATTTGACTCCATAAAACTTACTGATTCATCGGTTAAAATATTTTACACTATTTTTGTTATACCTTACGTTATCATCCAATCATTATGATTATCTGTCTACAAATAAAATAAAATCTACTAAACTTGCCGACTACTTAAATTAGTTTCTAACGATAATATTATATTCTAGCATTATTATATATTTCCAACAGTGCGGTCTCAGTCATAAAAAAAGCAACCATTACCCTTCTGGGACCGTGGCCCCAGTTAATAGCGGTACACGTCGGCTTCTCATAAATCCAGTCTCTCACATTGAGGAGAAATGTGCCCGGTATTAATGGCAATACGCTCGCCCTATTAGGACTAAAATACCATCGGCGATATGGGCATACCTCTGCCTGCCCCTTCGTGTATAACATGCGTGATGGTATATTAGATAGAGTCGATTTAACTAGAGCCTGTAATGCTCTATGATCAGAATTGTGTGACCAACTTCGGGATCTCTAGTCGATACTTATGTAAGTTAATTAGGAGTGATAGCCAAGTTGGTAGAACTCTTGCCTCGGCAACGAGGATTACAGGTTCAAACTCCGGCTCGCACCTCTGGGATTTCTGGATCTCATGTACGAATGTCATTTTCAACCATGATTATCACTTGCTAAACGGTGAAGGAAAACATCGCGAGGAAGCCTACATGTCTAAGAGAACCCTTCGAAAGATGTGTGAAGTCCGCCAACCCGCACTGGGCCAGCGTGGTGAACTATGGCCTAATCCCCCTCGCATTGAGGGCAGGCCGGTGCCCAGCAGTAGGACATTAAAAAAGGGCTGGTATTACTATTTAAGTATTTAGGTATGTAAAGTACTAACTATACTACCTACAGACAAGCGGATACGATTTAACGAATATTTAAACCTACTCTTGACATTCCCATAAATACACCATGAATACGCGACTCGCCCGCCATTGACGGCTATTGTTCGTGCACGGGCTCCGCATATAAATAGCCCATCGAATATTTACTGCCAATATATGTTCAATATAATTCATGTTAATTAAACTGAGAACAGTAGTACCCTACTGTTTAGTGGCAGGAATTTCTAATGTAATCTTAACGTCACCGACAAATCATGCTGTCAATGTCATACTTATTTATATAATATGTCGTGTGAGAGGGATGGAATATGTTACGTTACCGAAACGGTACGTAACAAGGATTGCGCTAGCGTCACAGTTCTTCTCCCGCTGATGTCATTTGAAGCGATTGGACAGTGGTTACATTGTTATTAATATTTTGGTTGCGAGATCCAAGATCATTTTATATTTTTCTCGAACCTCGCCAAGAGTCACACATTGGGATCCTCGTTCGACGCTGCTGTTGATCATGGCTTACATGAGTACGCTGATACTCGGTCTCATTAAAAAATACCATTTATACCACAAGCTTTCTACTTCCAAACTGTATTTTTTTTTGTAATTAACATAGTTGTTAAAAAAATCAAGAGTTACAAAAAACAATTTAAAAAATGACAAGCCCGCTGAGTTTCTCGCCGGATATTCTCAGCTGTGGTCGCGTTCCGACCCGTTGTAGAGTTAAGAAAAAAAAATGTTTATGACAATTTGTAATTGCCCCCGTAGGCCTATACGAAATAAATGACTTTGACTTGACTTCCCAGTTATATACTCACCAAAATACAGTACTATTTATAGTTAAATATAATAAGGTAGAGTATAGAAAAAGTAACTATTACATAGGTAATACTATAGGTATGTATTGATTCTATAAATAGCTGGCTGACTGCGGCGTGGCTGACTACCTACTGCGTCCAATGCATAACTTTTATACAGACCGTTAATATTACCAGAAGTGGCATTCAACCCTTTAAGCATTGCATAGTGTATATTTATCAACAAAAAAAATACCACAATCAATATTAATTAAATGTAATTGCTATAACATTGTGGAAAAGAATAATCACTCATAGAGTACCTATACCGGGCATAGTTTCAGGGCGCGATCAAATCAGATGCGTTCAGAAATTAATAAATTATGCTCGCGTTCTCACACATTGCACTGAAAGGCACACTGGCCGGTAAGAAAAACGTAAATGACAGGTAATAAAAAAAAAACTGTTAAAAGAGACGGCCTTACGGAGACTAGGCGTGGCCAAACGATACCTACATTAGTTGGTTGCAAATATTTGCAAACCCCAAGTGGACAAGACTCCGTGAGCTACAGAATATCGTTCGATAGACATGTCAGGAATTACGAGTAGGTAGGTACTATATTTTCCCCATTTTATTACGATTTAATATACCTAGTAAATGTAATTATAGTGTTTGTGTAGGTAGATACATAGACCTAAGAACGGAGTAAACAATACTGCTACTTTATAGAATATATTTTCTTTCTAATGTATGTTAGGTACCTACCTATATATTATATCATATAATCTATTGTTTCACGGCAAGGTAGATCACAATGTTATTTAAATAAATTCCGCAGTTTTGTAGATTTAACAATCGAACAGTGAGACCACAAAGTTATACTAAATTGTTTATGGTTATAAAAGTAAAGTACTTATCTATTTAATGTTCGATTCTGTGGCGCACGATAAACATGGTGCATATTGTTATCAGTATCGTAAGTTGAGTATGCGCTACGTACGCGATTATCATAGAAACGTGCCAACCGATTTGCTAGACTCGATCGAACGATCCCAAAGATGCAATCTTGATTCTATTGATCTTAAACCTATCCACAACTTATTTGTGAGATTACCCGCACAATTTCTGTTTAATAAGTTGTCAATAGGGTTTATTGGCACATTGTAAAACGAGCGATAAGTCATTATTTTATGGGGCATTGTATACGCTTCTGTAATAAACTTCCCATTGTTAAAATTATTTTTTTGCCACCATGCAAAGAATTAATTCATTGTATTTTGACCCCGAAATTAACTTTTATAAGTAAGTAATATTTACAGGTCAGTAACCCGCAGTGAGGTGAGCAAGTAGCCTCGCCTTGCAGAAATAAAAACCGGAAGTTCAAGTTTCCTATCCACCCACGCGCCATATCCTATTATTGGCTGTTGCTACTGCCAATTGTAATACTTTAACATAATTTATAGAAAACATAAATATAATCAATCTATAAAAGAAATTACCTACAAAGCGCACCCGGCGCTTTGTAGGTAATTTCTTATTGAAGTACGTCTGTAAATTTTTAGTGAGCTAATAGTACGTCTATAAATTTGTTAATTAGCTAATAGATTGGATTGCAGCTACCTATACATGTATGTCGCTTGAGGTAAGCGTAACTTTCATTGCTACCGGTATAATTGTTAATAATGAAATACCGTGCGCTATTATCGTTAAAAACGAACCTTCGGTTGTAATATCAATTTCAACTATGGGAATTAGCTTCAAGAGGACTGGGCCCGAAGTCTCCTAAGACAATCGAGTATTCTTCTTCTTCTTTCTTTACGAAATGAAATGCGATGAAATAAAATGGATATGAATATGACCTCACCCGCAACTTAGCGGGTATTTTGCCAGTGTCAAGTAATTAATGGCAAATTTAAATTCAATAAATACACTTTATAAATAAAATAATGGATGTGACATGAAGAAATGAAAATGGCGTGTCGAATCGACAGTCGATTCATAAACGAACAGCAACCGCATAGTAACGGTCACTTTTGGCAGAAATCCCATACAATATCTGTCAAAAATGACAGTTACTAGGCGGTTGCTGTTCGATTATGAATCGATTGTGTTAGCAGACTTGGGGCCCTGAATACTGTTGTAAAAATCCAAAACAACCCCTTTATAGGGAAGATAATAGGAATAACATTAAAGCTATACAACCCAAGGTAACCAGATAAGGACAGTATCAAAATAAACTTATGTTATTATAACACCATGAGTCCTGACTTCCTGTGCGCGTGCGATAGTCAGGCGTACATAATCCCAAAGCTCATAATATCCAAATATAGCAACGTGACATGACATGAAGATAAGATTGTAAATGATTACGTTAATTACAGTTTTCCCCTCTCTACGGAGTTTTAATATAGCAGGGATATGTATGTGTGCGCGTGTGTGTGTGTGTGTGTGTGTGCGTGTGTGTGTGTGTGTGTGTGTATAGGCTATATGAATATCATATAGCCTATACACACTATAGTGGATTAAAAACCAGTAAAATGATTATCACGGTGGAAAATAGAATTCCCACAGGACAACCTGGTGGGTGGGTTATATTCAATTATTCGAAATCGATATCGGAAACGGATTTGTAACTTTCCGATGTCGGTGTGTCGCTCCTGACGAGCTATCCGACGGAAACTTTTTGAAAAAACGATAATTATGGTGTTGCTATCGAGAAACATCGAAGATACCTAATCAAATTCTGAAATTTTAATAGCGATTGCGGTAATCCAGGTCGGAAGTTTTCGATTCCGTTTCCGGTACCGATTTCGAATGGGTTAAAATACCCCCGCAAAGGAGTAAATCACTGTATTAGACCTGCAACTCTTTGGGTTTCAAATTGGACCTATTAAAAAATCTTCCAAAATGTTCTACCATATGATAATAGGTAACTATACTTATTAAGTTTTCTTTGCTGTATTGGTAACCTAATTGCAAAAGTCACGGGTTGTCAATGCACGCGCATTGGACAGTCAAGCGACCCCAATTATTCAATGGGCAGCTTCCTTTTGAGGACTAACTCAAGGTGGACCGGGAATAGATACTGGCCGGCCATATAGGGGATTAGGCATAATAGAAGTGGTTGGAAAACCACTATCTTATTCAGTCTTGCAAAGGACTAAACAATGTATATTTTTAAGAAATTCTCTAACATGTAATATTATACTTGTACTTTAATGAGTGTACCGAGTTCCAAGATACAGACATTGCCTAGTTTGGGGCTCACCAATACATCGTTGTGGTCGATGTTACTTGGTAATAAACTATTCATATTCCCTATCTATACATATAAATAAAATTGAAGTGTCTGTTTGTAATATTAAAATAACCGCTTTTTACTAAGTGCATTTGGATGTATACACGTTACTTATACCGAAACATTTTTTTTTTAAATTTTTGTCTGTCTGTCTGTCTGTCCGTCTGTCTGTCTGTCTGTCTGTCTGTCTGTCTGTCCGTCTGTCTGTCTGTCTGTCTGTCTGTTTGTTCCGGCTAATCTCTGTAATGGCTGGACCGATTTTGACGGGACTTTCACTGGCAGATAGCTGATGTAACAAGGAGTAACTTAGGCTACTTTTATTTTAGAAAAAAAATAGGATTTCTCGAAAAAAAATTAAAACCAATGTTGCAGCGCAGCGCCTGATTAAGTTTGATAGCAACACCTGCAATGCTTCCCGCGGGCTCAGAATGGGCGGGCAGGCTGTTGCCAACGGTTGTCTTTGTTAAATACCACGCGGACGAAGTCGCGGGCAACAGCTAGTTTTTAATTAAATTCGTTAACTAGTTGGAATAATAACACTCGGATTACAGCCAACAGTAGATAAGCTTTAACAGACGAATTGGTAAGTTATAGCGATGACGTTGATGTCTAAAATAATTATGTAAATGAAGTTGATGATATTTTTTTAAACAAGGCAACAAGGCAGGTCTTATAATTTGATTTATTTCTTTGGGAATGTAGTCTTTATAACCTACAGTTGGACATCTATACATACATATAAATAAAATTGGAGTGTCTGTTTGTAATATTAAAATAACCGCTTTTTACTAAGTGCATTTGGATGTATACACGTTACCTATACCGAAACAACATTTTTTACAATTTTTGTCTGTCTGTCTGTCTGTCTGTTCGTCTGTCTGTCTGTCCGTCTGTCTGTCTGTCTGTCTGTCTGTCTGTCTGTCTGTTTGTTCCGGGTAATCTCTGAAATGGCTGGACCGATTTTGACGGGAATTTCACTGGCAGATAGCTGATGTAACAAGGAGTAACTTAGGCTACTTTTATTTTAGAAAAAAATATTGGATCTCTCGAAAAAAAATTAAAACCAATGTTGCAGCGCTGCGCCTGCTTAAAGTTTGATAGCAACAATCTGCAATGCGTCCCGCGGGATCAGAACGCGAGCAGGCTGTTGCCAACGGTTGAGACGTTGTTAAATACCACGCGGGAGAATTCGCGGGCAACAGCTAGTGTTAAAATATTTTACACTATTATTTTTACATCTTGTCTATACATACATATAAATAAAATTGGAGTGTCTGTTTGTAATATTAAAATAACCGCTTTTTACTAAATGCATTTGATGTATACACGGTACCTATACCAAAACTACCTTTTTTAAAATTTTTATCCATCTCTCTGTCTGTCTGTTTGTTCCGGGTAATCTCTGAAACAGCTGGACCGATTTTGACGGGAATTTCACTGGCAGATAGCTGACGTAACAAGGAGTAACTTAGGCTACTTTCATTTTAGAAAAAAAAATAGGATCTCTCGAAAAAAATTAAAACCAATGTTGCAGCGCTGCATCTGATTAAGTTTGATAGCAACAATCTGCAATGCGTCCCGCGGGATCAGAACGCGCGAGCAGGCTGTTGCCAACGGTTGAGTCTTTGTTAAATACCACGCGGACGAAGTCGTGGGTAACAGCTAGTATATAATAAAATAATACGATGTGTTTATTCGCGGCGTGCAACGAGCGCCGGCGTTGAATCATAGCCATGTGGTGATTCTCTACTTCGTTCCTATAACGATCCTCACGAGTAGGGATACCATATATAAAGCAACACTTGTACAAAGACACATAATATGTCTCATTTCTCAATGTTAAAGAAATCAATCTGACTGTTGAGTCATGCTGTTCTATGAATGGAGAGAGAGAGTGATCATTTCACAAAATTCGTAACGGCTTATTGTAGTGTTTTGTCTCCATTATCTTGGGTACTATCTAGGTAACTATGGTTACCTAATTTACTTAGGACTAGCTGTTGCCCGCGACTTCGTCCGCGTGGTATTTAACAAAGACAACAGCCTGCTCGCTCTGAGCCCGTGGGACGCATTGCAGGTTGTTGCTATCAAACTTAATCAGGCGCTGCGCTGCAACATTGGTTTTAATTTTTTTTCGTGAGATCCTTATTTTTTTTCTAAAATAATAGTAGCCTAAGTTACTCCTTGTGACATCAGCTATCTGCCAGTGAAAGTCCTGTCAAAATCGGTCCAGCCATTTCAGAGATTAGCCGGAACAAACAGACAGATAGACAGACAAAAATTGTAAAAAAATTTGTTTCGGTATAGGTAACGTGTATACATCCAAATACACTTAGTAAAAAGCGGTTATTCTAATATTACAAACAGACACTCCAATTTTATTTATATGTATAGATTCACACTAGGGGGAATCGGCACAGCAATCACGGTATCTATCAAAGGAGCTAGCTAGTCAGCTCAGTTAGTTGCCATCGAATGCTATAAAGAATAACATAGTGCGCGTTTTAATACACTGAATATATAAGTCATGTCCCAAGCCTTTCTTGATACCAGGTGACCCTAGTCGCACGTGTGTTTATCTGCAACCATTAAATCTATATTTGCTCCGAGCTATGAAACAAATGTGCTGTAAATCATCTGAGTAAGAATGTTTCCAGACGATTGGCGTATCTTACTTATAGTAGGGGAGCCCAAGCGGGGATTTCGGGATTTACTAAAGCGCGGCAGATTAATATACAGGGGGATACCTTGTACCCGGTTAAGTACCTCCACAAAACATGAGGCCCATATATAAGGCCGCCCGTGAAGGATACAGGATCAGATTAGTAAAAAAAAATTGACCATCAGAAATTCTCGAGCGCGTCAGATTAAGGTAGGGTGAGTTAATTACATCCTAAAAAGTGTATATTCCACTAATCTGACAATTTGAGAGTGACGTAAAAAAAGGGGAGGGCAACAAAGTTGTAAAAAAAAAACGTCATCTCGACATTCTCGAGCGTAGCTAAATTTTTTTTTATTTTGAAGGAAATAATTCAAGAATAATGAAAAATATATAATCTGACGATTTCCGCAAGCCGAAATAACAAAAATTCGTCGATAAAGTTAAATGCGTACAGCTGCGTGATGCCTACATTTCCTTCTCCGCGTTTCTATTCCTCTCTCACTCTTTCTCTATCTATTACTCTCTCACTCCGTCCCCACTCTGGTTTCTGTTGCCATGACGCCATCACAGCTGATCATAAAGACTCGTTCGTGGCATACTGTTTACAACGTGTTTCCAAGAAGAGGAAGATGATTCTACGGATGAAGATGATGATTAATTAATCATTAATCAATTAATTATAAAACATTAAATTGTTTTAAGCTTTTTTTTAAGTAATTTTTTTATAAATACATGTATTCTACTAAAAAAGCATACACTTATTTATTTGCATGCTATTTCCTGAGCTTGAAAGTGGTTTTTTTGGAATAACTTTTAACCGGCTTTATCGATCAACTTCAAAAACTAATCCGCCTTTGAGCTTGAAAAACCACGTCGATCGCCACCAAGCTGGTCAAAAGCGGTTGATTCGTTCGAGAGATATCGTGAACGAAAGAAACCCGAAAAAGTGTTTTTTCGGGATTACTCCGAAATTTGTGGCTCGATCAATTAAAATTGCAAAATTACTTATGAGGATGATAAAACTGCGTCGAATTGCGCCAACCGCGTGAAAATTGGTTGATCCATTCAAAAGTTATTGCGGTTTGAAAATTCCAAAAATAGTGTTCTATGAAACTTCTATCAGACTTTCGAGCTGGGAGAGCTCAAATGCATAGACATCTTATTTATTTGAACTCAGCGAGCTCAAAATATCACATAAATTATATTTTGAGCTCAGAAATGTCATAAGTACAATTTTAAGCACCCAGGAATGGAATTAGCGGGAAGTTGCAGGGATGGCCTTTAAGGTGAACCGTTTTTCTAATTTTTTTTTGTCAGATCAGGCAAATCCCTCTAGATAATCGTCAGATTATGAGACAGTACGTTTAGAACATAAAGATGAACCATATATATCTTAATCTGACGCGCTTGAGTATTTCAAAATGGCGAATTTTTTTTGCACATTATGAAAATGGCCGCGAGTTTGCGTCCCATCGAAATCGTCAGATTAGTGAATGATAGCTTTTTTTTGGTGCACTTAACACTCCCTTAGAAAATCTGACGCGCTCGATGAATTTTTTTTTTTTTTCATTTTCAACCCTTAAATACAACCACCCCCATCATGCAAACGATCAGATTAACATACGTACATTATTAAAAATACGTAGGACATTGATGCTATCAATATCTGACGCGCTCGAAGATGTCCATGCAACAGTTTTTTTTTACATATTTAAAAATCTATAGCCGCTTCCCCCACCGATGTAAAGGTATATATCATATAAATTTTTTTTCTTCTTATCATCTAAGCTTTGCATCCCAATAGGTCTCTACGACGCTCGAGTAAATCCCCATTTAGCCTCGTGGGCTCCCCTACTATTAATGGTATTTGCAACAAAACATTGGATATATTTAAAAACAAATGTCCCAAAACTACCGAGATATCTCAAACGATTGAGTAGGTACAATTACATGTCGAGCAAAAGTTGCGAAGCAATAAACATTTTTTTCGGATTTTATCGACCTTTTACCTGATATCATCTGTCGTTTCTCTTGTTCGCAGCTAACGCTATGGGGTCTGGTGGTGTATCTAGTCTTCCACGTGCCCAATATAGAGATGAGGGTTGACGACTTGGAGCAGCAGGCGCCCAGAGAGGTACATCATCCTCCCTCATTCATAGTCGTTAGTGTGCTAAGGTTCTAGAATGGCGACCACGAACCGGAAAACGTAGTGTAGGACAGCCCCCCACAAGGTTGACTTATGATATCACACGCGTAGAAGGAAGCCGGTGGATGCGAGTGTCGGAGGACCGTGATGTGTGGAAATCATTAGGGGAGGCCTATGTCCAGCAGTGGACGTTTTTCGGCTGATAGATAGACAGATAGATAGTGTATAGTGTGCTAACACCATTAAAAGTACCTGGTAACTTCACGAGGCGGGAGCATAAGCCACGCGAGCACAGAGAGGCAAAGGATGACCGTTCGGGTGAGGCAGCAGATAAAGTGCCCCTACCGTCTCTACCTTAGGTGCAATGGCTGCGGTGCACCCAGGCGACAGGTGCTCGGGCGCCCGAAAGGCCCTTAAGACGGTCGCTACCAGCAGCGCCGCCTATCTACTTTGTTCCGTTTCCACCCGGCTCATAGAGCAAATAACCAACTGCTAGAGCGGGGCTTCTTATATGGGGGGCGCTAGGGTCGGGCTTACAACAAGGGCTTACGAGCTAGAGACGACGCTGAGTATACAGAGGTATTGTGGCCATCGCCAGTGTAGAGTAGAGTCTATCCATAAATCCTTATTAAAATGTCCAAATGTTCTATCTTGATCACCCAGCAACCCCCTGCGTCCACCGTCAGGCCGGAGCCCATGGGCCAGTACTTGCAAATGGGCAAGTGTTTCCACATGGAGCGGGCCAACTGCTCCGTCGAGGGGATCTGCACAAAGGTTGGCAACATGGCTGTCTTCTGCTGCGACCTGGACAGCGCGAGGCTTAAGGAGGCACTCACTTCAGCTAGTGAGTCAATTTATTATTTACATATGTATGTGTGTGTGCAAAGACTGGCTAGTGGTAGGATCATTCGTCAGATAAAATAATCCTTCCTGATTTTTTATTGAGATAATTTGTATGTAAAAGCGAAATCTATAATACGTTAATGGATTAGAGTGGCATAGAGCGTCATGAATTGGTTATTTACAAGCTCAAACTAAGAAAACATATAGACTAAATCTCGCTAAGAACATTTTGAAGCCATAAAACCGTGCTGATTTAGGTAATGTATACATAAATTACGGAAACATATTTATTTACAGTGTGATTCAGAAAGAGTATACTAGGCCTGGGCTTCTGGACTTCTTCAGTGCATTTGAAAACACAATATGAAGTCCTAATTCTGAAGTAAGATTACACGTCCTAATTCTGACATTACAAATGCGCTACAGAAGTGAAGGTTTAAGGCTTATACCCTTTCTGAATCATCCTGTATACATACGTACATCAAAACCTTGCAGTGCAGGCAAGCCAATAAAACGTGTACTTTATGTTACTATTTACTATCGTCGTGAATATCTCTATGTAAAACATCGTAATCTATTCAAGCGCGTTATTTTATGTATCTATGTAAACGCAATATGTAAATTTATGACAACCTGTTATTACTAGATGTATAATAATACCCTACATACATATTATATACTTACATTTAGGCAAACAAATAAATAAATATCGCCCGAAGAATACACCAACTATACGGTCCCACACTAAGCAACGCTTGTATTATGGATACCGTACAATGGAATGAGGGCATACCCAGTATATTATAATACTTATATAGATATTAAACAGCAATGACTCGGGTACAAATATTCATGCTCATCACACGAAGATTGTCCCTACCAGGATTCGAACCAGGTACCCTCGGTACAGAAAGGAGTGTCACTACCAACTGCGCTGATCAGGCCGTCAACCCATCATTGAAATAAAACTAATTTTAATTTATATTTTTTATATTTTGACGGTCCCGACGTTTCGGCTGCTTTACAGCAACCATGGTCACGGGAGGACAGTACATATATGAAATCAACATAGTACCTATCACTTCCATAATTATGTATATTATTAAGAGCGGATTAGAATTGTTCCTTTTACGTGTGTATTTGGGACTTGGTCCACCATATAAACCCAGCTGCCCCTCATATGCATATTGTTACGTGCGGGGGTAATTTAATGGCGATTTCGTGAAAATGAACCTCATTTACATGGTAATTAGGAGGGGCTAGAATGTTCTGGTGTACGTAGCTGCATTCGTCAATCCGGCATTAATCCAGGAAATCCGAGTATTTCATGTCTCTCGCCTTTTGTTTACAAGTAATTTTAATAAAACTATTACGAGGCACATTCCGGAAGCCGCGGGTTACAACATTGTTGGCGATTCTAGATCTTTCTTCACAGATCGATAGGGGACCATGGACCCAACGATGCGTTTTTGTTTCGAGATGCTTCGATGACTATTTCACGAATTATAAATAAGTACCTCTTTTACGCATCGTAACAATATGATTCAGTAATTCTGGAATTTAATTGACTAATTAAATAGCACGTTAAGACGTCGTTAGTGGTACAAACGTCATCGGAATCGACAGCGATGTGTTTATTTGTGCGGAAAATAGACATAAATCGATGCGCGCGTGCAGGTTGGCGGTCGGGTGGCGCGGGCCGCCCCGCGCCGCGCAGGTGTTGCGCAAACGATGTTTATACAAACACTCGTGTTGATGGAATTAATACGGAACGCTGTAATAATTATATTTACTTAGTACCTACTTACTCGCTTTAGATTTGAAGTAAAAACAAATCATAGACTGGTCTAAATTATACCTTCCTAATAAATTAGCTACGCATATTGAAATAAAACTAATCTTACGTATTTTATCACGTTTATTATACTTTTTTAAGTTCCCGACGCTTCGGCTGCTTTACAGCAACGATGGTCACGGGAGGACTGAGGTGTTAGACGTCCTAGTGTCATAGTTTGAACCGGGGTACCCTCATATTTAGTTGTTGCTTGCGGTCCGATCTACGCAGAAGGTGCTCACAGTGTCTTGAGATCTTGCAATGGTGCGCTTGGTTTTGAATCTAATAATACTACTGGATCCTGAGTCGGTGGTAGCTACGCATAGTTACGAAATGATTACAGAAATATAGATTAAACATTTTATTTAAGGGGGAAGCTCAGGGTCAGGGCGCGAAATTCAAAATGTCAATGGTTTTTATTTTTTTACGAAAAATTTGGACATCTTTACGATGTAATTTAGTGTTTTGCGATATCAGCATTCTGCATTGGATGTCTCGATGTATTAAGTTTGCTTAAAAACGTACCTAATCCGATACAATACCATAAGGTTTGTAAAAACCGCTACTTTTACTAACTTTATGGTGTTGTATCGCTTTAGGTATATTTTTAAGCAAACTTAATACATCGAGACATCCAATGCAGAATGCTAATATCGCAAAACACTAAATTAAATCGTAGAGATGTCCAAATTTTTCGTAAAAAAATAAAAACCATTGTCATTTTGAATTTCGCGCCCTGACCCTGAGCTTCCACCTTAATAAAAAACTCTCTGAGTCCCAAAGCAGTAAACTCAAACGAAGTAGGTATACAATCAGAATTTGCAATAACGATTATTGGAAAACATTTCACGTTCCAAGATAATCAATTGTCATTAATTTCAGCATCAAAATAGTATCACAGTTTAACCTTCAAGCTGTTTTTATTAAATAACGCAACAAAATTGTTTTGTACACAAGTAGGTAAGTACTTGGCTCCATTTGTAGACGATATAACAGAGGTTATCGGCTGTGCCGATAAATATATTATGTACCTAAGTTGATCTCGGTCGCAATGTTATCTGGTAATGCATTATCAAGTCTGCCTAGCCGTTCCTACATTGTTCTCACATACACATAACATATACTGCTCAAAAATGTAAAAGATCTTTTTAAAAACAGCATCCATGGAGTTTCTTGCTCGTTCGTCTCCATAGGAACGGGTGGTAAATTTGTTGCTTAGCATTTTATATAAGTACTGTACATGGTTTATAAGTACCGTACTTACATGGTTTATAAGTACTATACATGGTTTATATGAATAAAAAGTAATTTTGATTCTGATGCCTTCTTGTTGTATATAGTTGTGTCAGTGGAATATTCCCTACATTAAATGATGTCGTACCTACTCGATAGAATAGCACCGAATCTACCGGAAACTTAATATGTAAATGACAATTTGTATGTACCCCCTTAGGCATATACGAAATAAATGATTTGACTTTGACTTATTACTTAAAACAAATATTTCTCACAAAAAATCATAATTGTCATTCTGACGTCATATAATGATCACAAATGCGCTAATAAAGCGCAGATTCAAGGCATAGTATACATATTCTGAATCAATCTGTATTTTTGTTATTACAATATAGGCAAGTATTTGATCTCGATGTCACCTGATGTTAAGTGACGATGAGATCTAAGATGTAGCATACTTGCCTAGAAGGTACCTGTTCACACTCGACTTGAAAACACCCAGATTAAAGTCAACGGGGAACAAAGACGCCGGGAGCGTGTTCCATTCCTTGGCAGTTCGCACGATTAAAACTCATAACACTAAGGCCCGTGGAACTAGCGGTTAACTGTGACCATCGCGTGTTCCAGTAACGCAGAACACCAGCTACCTGCACGTGTTGAACGCGACCATCGACGAACTGGACGTGTCCCAGGCCATGTTCCGGCGGCTCGCCTCCATGGCCTTCACCGACGGGAACATTGGGAAGATCGTGGGTGAGTTACCATTAACTAATTCATACCACTACTATTATAAATGTGAAAGTTTGTATGGATGGATGGATGTTTGTTACTCAATCACGGCTGAACGGATCTGGATGAAATTTGGCACAGAGATAGATTATAGTCTGGAATAGCACATAGGCTACTTTTTATCCCGGTAAAATGTACGGTTCCTATGGAATATCATAGGAACCGTTCATTTTAATCGCGGGTACCACCACGGGGAGCCGCTAGTACATTATAAACCATTTAGCCATTAACTTATGGCTAGTACATTTTCACCTACATTGTTTTCTACTTATAACAATGTATAAATAATGTCGTTATGAAAATAATTAAAAATAGTACCATGGAGTTTATTTGCCCTATCTTATCCACAGAACAGCTTACAGAACGGACGGTAAATCAGAATATAGATATAGCATTTCGTGTCAATTTAGACGATTAATGAGGTACTTTGAAATAAAACAAATTGTAAGGATTTTATCGCATTTATTTTATGTTATTTACGTTCCCGACGTTTGGGGTGTTTTCAAGCAATCATGGTCGCGGGAAGGCTGAGGTGTTAGACGTCCTAGTGTCATGGTTAGAACTGGGGTACCCGATAAAATCCGTATAATTACTTTAATTTCAATGTGTATGTAAATATAAGTTACTGTAATCATACATGGATAAAAACGATTCTGATCCTTTGTATCTATTAATACTAAAACATATTTTATTTGTTATTGCTTTCAAAAGAAAGAGACAGTAAGTATCTATCTATCTATATTTTACAAAATACACAACAAGGGTAACGTAAGCGAGCCAACAGCTAAAGAACAATAAGCCTTAGAGTGAGCCTTGTGACGGCTTAAAGAAGCGTAGCGACACCTTATAGTACCCGACGCAACGCCTTAAACAAAGCGTCATGACGACTTATTGAGTGCGTCACGACGCTTTATAGTAAGCGTCGCGATGTTTTATTTTATGCGTCGCGACGCCTTATATTATGCGTCGCGACGCCTTATATTATGCGTCGAGTCTTGTAAGACGGCACCGTTCGTGGCGATCGTCCTGTGGGCCCTGTGTAGTACTGGATTAGGATAGCGCGGGGCCTTGAGCAAACTAGCGTGGTCTGTAGCGAATACATGGGTCTGTATAACTAAGTGTTTCCATTGGGCGGTATGCGCACAGGCGCTGGGCCCGTAGCATTTTCTATTCTTGTTATATGACACTAAGCCTAATGCGCCTCAAGACCCTGGCGCCCGGGACCACCGCACTCTACTACAGCCTAAGTAGATACTACGCAGAGAGATGCTATATATAAAAAATAACAATTTCCTTTCCAGGCCAATTCCCCAAGTACTCCTCGATCGCTTGTCTCAACATATCCAACAATAACCTGACGACTGCGAAGCTGCAGCCGGCCTCCTCGCGCCCGTTCGCGTACCTGTACAACCTGAGCGTGCTGATTGCGTCTGCGAACAACCTTACCGAGTTCCCACTGAGTTTGGTTCAGAGTAATAGAAAAATATCCGTGGATTTATCGGGTAAGTTACGTATAGTAAGAAGAAACTTCCAAATGTAGCGGTAACGTCATCGAGAAAGCATGCCGCCACTGTCATTCTAATTTATGAAAGTTGTAGTGTAAGCGAGACAGAACACGATTACGGATGACGTTTCGCTATTATCTATGAGAGCTGAGAGTTTGATAATTTGGACCCACGATAATTGAACTCCAAATCCTAAATGTGATATAAAAACTGGATTAATAAAAAAATCTCTCTAAAGACAAAGACGTTTTATAGATCATGGAAACCTTACAATATTATAAGATCATTTATACTTTATTAGCGGAACAATTCTCGTATTTTTTTTGGTATACATAAATAACAATATTACATTCAGCGCATCAATCTAAGCGCGCAAGGACTGCATCTGTCGCTGTTTATTACGCGTCGAAGTTAATCACGCCATCTCTTTTACACTGCTCAGCATACGCCTCCGGTAGTGGTTACGTTCGAACGTGTGTTTCAGGCAACAAGTACCTCCCCTGCAAGCACTACCAGAAGGCGATGGAGATGAACAGCAGTTCCCTGGTGACGTTTCTGAACTACGAGAACACGTACTGCGCTCGGGATATCAGCTTCAACTGGTTCAAGGACGTGCGGATAGTACCGATCGACCATCTCCGGATACAGAAAGAGGTAATCCCACTATTATTATAAATGTGAAAGTTTGGATGGATGGATGTTTGTTACTCAATCACGCCAGAACGGCTGAACGACTCTATATGAAATTTGAAACGGAGAACCCTCATACTTAGTTGTTGTTTGCGGTCCGATCTATGCATTCGTGTTTTCTATCATTTGTCAATTATTAAGGAACATTGTTTTTTTAATCGACATATCGAAATTCAGACTTGACATAATGATTAAATGCGCACTAGAGAAGCGCAAGAGTTAGTATTCCCTTTGTAAATCACATCCTGTTCACAGTTCCTTGTTTGAAAATGTTCTTGATGTCTCGCTATTTGTCTCTTGGACGCGCCATTTTCATATCATCATGTCACATCCATTATTTTCATTTATAATGTGTATTTATTGAATGTTTTATTGCTATTAATTACTTGACATTGGCAAAATACCCGCTAAGTTGAGGGTGAGGCCATTTGCATATCCATTTTATTTCATCGCATTTCATTACGTAAAAAAAGAAGAAGATTTGTCTCTTCAAATTTATTCGATATCTATTTTTCTTACAACAGAATTGGCAGTGTGGATTGATTCCTTCGCCTGTCCTACTGGACGAATTAAACTACTACTACTATCTAAGTTTCTTTAGCTTTATTGTCTTCAATTTCCCCTTAAATCTCTAATTAAGGATCTCTATTGCTTCTAGTTGAACACGAGCTGCCTCAACATAAAGCCGCCCAACATCAACTGCACGTGCGTGCCGGAGCGGCTGGACGTGTTGGACGAGGTGACCACGCTCGTGGCGGTGGACTGCTCGCAGCGACAACTCAAGGAGATGCCGAAAGACCTGCCGCCCAACACCGTCAAACTTAACATCTCTTATAATAATGTGAGTGACAAAAAAAAATCAGAATCAGAATATGTTTTATTCACGTATATGTACAGTACTTATGAATCGTCAAAAGTTACAAAAATAGTATGATACTACTTTACCGCCCGTTCGGAATGCCGTTCATATGGAGAAGAACGCGAAACGAAGTATAAATATCGCCAGATGAACGCACCAACTATACGGTCCCACACTAAGCAACGCTTGTATTATGGGTAGGTACATTGGACTAAGGGCGAACTCAGTATATAGCACTTATATAGATGTTAAACATCCATGACTCGGGTGCAAACATTCGTGCTTATCACATAAAGATTATTCCCTACCAGGAGTCCAACCCAGGTCCCTCGGCACAGAAGGCAGGGTCACTACCAACTGCGCTAATCAGGTCATCCTCATGCTTTTGATAAGGGAATGTAGCGACCTCTTCAATCTCATGGATGTTTATTATGTATATAAGTATTATATACTGAGTTCGCCCTCAGTCTATTGTAAAGTGTGTTCGTAATTGTTGACATTGTTCTCACAAACCCATAACAATGTACTGCTCAAAAAGGTAAAAGATACTTTTAGAAAGAACAACCATGGAGTTTCTTGCCCGTTCTTATGCATAGTAACAGCATTTCGAACGGGTAGTTAAGTAGCTTAGAGTTTTGACGATCCATAAGTACTATACACCGATATCCAAGTTGGTAGAACGCTTGGCTCGGTAACGAGGATTGCAGGTTCAAACCCCGGCTCGCACCTCTGGGATTTCATGTGCAAATCTCATTTTCAACCATGTTTATCACATGCTAAACGGTAAAGGAAAACATCGTGAGGAAACTGCATTTCTGAGAGAACACCTCGTAAGATGTGCAAAGTCCGCCAACCCGCAACAGGCCAGCGTGGTGGACTATGGCTTTATCCCCCGCGCATTGAGGGGAGCCCCGCGCCCAGCAGGCATTAAAAAAAGGGCTGGAATTATCAGTACTGTACTTAATGTTTTACATGAATAAAAAATATTCTGATTCTGTTAATATGTTGTTTTCAGATCACATCCTTGCAAACGATTGGCGACGACCCGTCGTACGACCACCTGCGCCAGCTGATCGCCGACCACAACGACATCCCCAACATCCTCGAGCTGGAGGGCACCAAGTTCATTGACAACTTCATACTCTTCACCATAGGGCACAACAAGCTGAAGACTGTGAGTTTTTTTTTATTAATTCAAGGCAAAAAAATACTTAAGTTATAGTGTTAGAATCTATAGCTGGTTGGTTAGAATCTTCCACTGATTCGGAACGTTGGCGCAACTGTGAACAGCAGACAAGAGACTCAATGATTGTTCATTAAGATACATTTTTAATGTTGTATTTATTGATTTTGTTTTATTTTAAGACTTAAAATGTTGTCCACCTCATTCAACTTAATTTTATTTTCTTTTTTAGTTTTAAGTTTCAATTTATAAGTTACCTAACACCTCTGTAAGTTTCTTATATAATGTCATAACCAGGTTCCCAAGATAGCTTACGCTTTGCGACCGCAACACAAATAATTTGTTATTATGCTTATGGAAATAAATATTATTATTATTATAGATCCACACTTACGTGTTGTCGAACCGCTTCGATACCGGGCCCGGGCCAGCGTTCTCTATCGCCGGCAACTATATACATTGCGACTGCAACACTGAGAAGATGCTGAAGGTAAGAAAGAGATAGCGCCATAAAGCCCAATCGAAACACAGACAGGCACACCTTTGACGTTCCTCGCTATTCGTTCTGTCTCATAACTTCGGGGGCGCTACGATCCCGATTTGCATCGATTTAAATGTACTAAGTACTGAATTGGACGCTCAAAACGATCACTGTGGTCCACTGAACTGTGGTTCCCGAACCACAAGTTATTCAGAATCACATTGAAATTTGAGAATTGCAGAGTGATAATTATATTACGCAACCGAACAAGAAATATTAATAACAACTTATTATTATTCAATGTTTTTTTTCTATACATGGTCCAGTCTAATAATTAGACTCGCCCTATCAGCGCAAGCGTAAGACGAGACAAAAACTATATATCTCTGTCTTTCTTACGGCTGGGCACCGCGCGTCCCCCGCGAAAGGAACATTATCTTTGTTCTAATTTTCTATTCTAGGGTAAAATTTATTTCGATGGATTTGATTAAAATTTTCCTGACACCATGGTTTTTTTTTCAGCCATGGCTTCTAGAAAACTTCAAAAACATACCAGACTACAAGGACTTGGAGTGCGAGGACCAAGTCCGCGTGTTCGAGTTGATAGAGTCCCACGTGTGCCACACGCCCAGAGACTGGACGGACTACATATACTACATCATAGGACTCGAAGTCTTAGTGCTGGTGCTATTAATAAGCAAAGTGTCGTACGACTATTGGGTGTTCAAGACTGTAGGGTATTTGCCGTGGCCCGCTAACAAAATGCCGAGGTTACCCTGTGATTGGCTGTGTGAATAATTTCAATGAGGGTAGTTCGAAAAACATTTCTTCTAAGTCGTGACGCTCTTGTCAGAGCGGTGGTCGTCATGTTTTGGTTCTGAGATTGATGTTGCTCGCCTCACGATGTCTCGCCATCTCTCCCTATTGGATGCCATCCTGGTGTACTCATGCAGGGGGCCACCAATGGCAGACTTAATCTGGGCCCCAAGTCTGCCAACACAATCTATTCATAATCGAACAGCAATCGCATAAGAATTGTCACTTTTGACCCTGCCCTGGTCGGTCCATCGCATGGGTGACCCTCCACGTGGTCTGGTGCCTTCCCCTCTGCCTTGTACAACCAATCGCTCTATGGAGTCATTTTCTCGCCTAAACGAAAAACATTTACCTACCACAAATTTATAGAAAGTCCAAAATCATAGGCCTCATTGATTTCGGAGACGGAAATATCAAGCAGGATGGTACCACTCAACGCCTACGTTATGGGTGCCGAGCAATGGATTGCTGGGACAGGCGATAACACCCAAAGCAGAGCTAATTATGAAAGGCATTTACCGTCTGTGAGTGACTGAGACCACAACATAACCTCCGGATATATTCAAACTTAATATATTTTTGAGGGTAAAATTATATTTGTGACTAGCTGTTGCCCGCGTCTTCGTCCGCGTGGTATTTAACAATAACTACCGTTGACAACAGCCTGCTCGCCCATTCTGAGCCCGCGGGACGCATTGCAGGTTGTTGCTATCAAACTTAATCAGGCGCTGAGCTGCAACATTGGTTTTACATTTTTTTCGTGAGATCCAATATTTTTTCTAAAATAAAAGTAGCCTAAGTTACTCCTTGTTACATCAGCTATCTGCCAGTGAAAGTCCTGTCAAAATCGGTCCAGCCATTTCAGAGATTAGCCGGAACAAACAGACAGACAGACAGACAGACAAAAATTTAAAAAAAAATTGTTTCGGTATAGGTAACGTGTATACATCCAAATGCACTTAGTAAAAAGCGGTTATTTTAATATTACAAACAGACACTCCAATTTTATTTATATGTATAGATTGTGGTGTTTAATAAAATGTGGATGTATAGTGAACAATACTTTGCTACTGTGTCTTTTAGGTAGCTATTAGGTTGAAATACTATTAAGGCCTGTTCAAAAGCTGTCGGTATCAACCCCGGTGGTTGTGTGTTTGCGTTTAGATTAACATTCACGCAACAAACTTGTTAAAGCACGGTCAGAGAGATCCATGAAAATCCATGATCTGAGAATTCCATGCATGATATGAAAATAAACCATACCTGGTTCTGGTACTATTACGGCATGAATGTAAAGTGGCTTTACACTGTTACGCGACGCGGGTACCTAGCGGATTCCGCCCAAGTTTAAACAGAGCTTTAGAATAATGTACAGGAAGCGCCACAAATGTATATGTTGCTGTGGCTTAAACTAGAACTTACGTTGTAAATATTCATATATTTTTATAAGCTGTTATTTTATTACTCTGTAGACATATTATAAAAGCTATCACCGATTTTACAATACGAGATCTCTGTAAATCAACTTATTTTTTTATGTAAATTTTGTTTTAGTGTATAAGAACGACTCCAACTTGCCATTTTGAATCTCTGTGTCTCGATTTCAAAATGATTATGAATTTAAGCAGCTACTGAAGTTGTATATAAATAGGATGAGTTTGGAGCATACAAAGAAATATCAAGTTTAAGCATATATTAGTAGCGGATTGGTATTAAATTTAGATGTTTAAAAAAAAAGTGTGACAGAAATCATGTAACACATTTTATATCACCACGTACGTTACGTACGTTACGTTACGTTACGTTACGTAACGTACGTACGGTACGTTATGTAGTCTTTTATTTAGTAACAAGCAAGGAGCCCGATCGTAACCTAAACCTAAAAAAAAACTAAACAAACTTTGGAAATTCGGTACCCCTAAGGGGCTCTAATTCGAGTCCCTTAGGGGTCGAATTTCCAAAAATCCCTCCTAAATGCACCTCTAGGTTATTCAAGGAATATATCCTACTAACTAGCTGCGCCCCGCGGTTTTACCCGCGATTAAAAGGAATGTCGATGCCTACGTCATTGTCTGACCAATAAACTACCACTACCTATACAAAAAATCATGTCGATCCTTTGCTCTATGAAAAAAAAAAAAATCTATCCAACGGGAACCATACATTTTACCGGGATAAAAAGTAGCCTATGTGCTATTCCAGACTATCTATCTCTGTGCCAAATTTTATCCAGACCCGTTCAGCCGTTCTGGCGTGATTGAGTAACAAACATCCATCCATCCATCTAAACTAATATTAGTGGGATAAAATTCCAAATCTCTCACACACAGGATACACAGGATCGGGTGTACTGACTTACTGACAGACAGACAACTGTCAGTATGTCAGTGTTAAGAATGGACCTTTTTTTAAGTGTATGCTCCAACTCCCCCAACCGGCCAGTTTCAGAGGCTTTTTTAAATTAAGGACCAATATTCTTGCGTAATATCGACGAGCTTATCGAAAATCATAGTTTTTTTTTGGAAAATCAGTGCCATAATTGGCTGAATATCAAATATTAGTTTTGTTTTTTTTTTTTGTTGTGCCATTTGCTTATGGAGGGCCACAACATATAACCGACTTTGTGGTTGGCATTTTATATTAATGTAAGCAAATGTTACATTAAAATATACACCATAACCCCCAAATTTATAGAAGTTTTTTAACTTTATCAAGCTTCGTACAGTACTGCGCACAAGTTTTGCTTTGCGCAGTACTATATGACGTTTAATAACGTCTATAAATTTGGGGGTTAATTTCTAGATGCTGTTATCAAATTACAATAAGCATTACAGTGCGGAAGAAAAGTTATTTGTAATGCCATTGTATTAAGACAACATCTGTCTATAAATATGGGGGTACGTCTGTAAATTTTGATTTACGGTTAAGCGACGTGTTCTTAAGATATTTTTTATATAATATTACAATGTGAAGACTGTATATTTTGTATGAATTTTTAAATAGATGTTATCATTATAAAAATGCGCATTATTTGGGACATATATCACTGGCAGCACTGTAACCAAACCTTATAGTATTCCTGGATACATTGGTCCACTTGTTAAAATATTGAGACTTGGGCCCCTGGTATATAGTAACAGACTATTTCCCTACATTACGGCGCTATCAAGAAAATAATGAAAGTATTCGATTTCTTGATTAGTTTGATGCCATGATTATCCCATCCTCGTCGCCAATATTATATCAGGCTTTACGCCCGATAATTCAGCAGTAATTAATTAATACACTGTATTGATTATTAACGTCTTTTATTTTTCACCCACACACACTATCCTGAATCCAGATATGTCAAAACAAAACCACAGAATAAAAATAACATATGTCAGATATGACACTTGCAAACTCCTACTAAGCCCACACAAGTTAGTTTAAATGTTACCTAACAAGTTTTGGGGAATCACCAACATATGATGCAAAATCATAACAAAAATATCAATTTCTTACAATATTATATTCTTATTAAACAGACTTTTTAACCTTCTTATTAACTAGCATCTTTTTCTTCTTCTTAATATGTTTCTTTCCTAAATTATTCTTATTATCTACATTACGCTTTTTATGACCACCATTTTGCGTCTTCTGCTTTTCCTTATCTCCATTTTGTATTCTTCTCTGCTTCTTAAGCTTGCCGCTTTTGATTGCTTCTGTGCTTTCAATCTTGTCAGCTTCTGTTGGTTGATTATCCGCACCTAATTTCCTTCTGTAAACACAAGTTGACTGATGAGAAATATTTCTTCACCTTTTGAAGACTTGGGATCTGTGAAGTCTATATGAAGAACAACTCAAAACTATATCTCACAGGGTTCCCCTGATATAGCCCTAAAGGCCCTAAAGGCGCCCGTAACCCGCCTAGTATTGTGGCAATTTCTAGCTGCAATTGTAGCCCTTGAGTTGCCGTATACACTTGCCGCAATCAATGATAAAAGTCTTGACAATAACATTGGAGCAAGAGAGTAATGCTCAGCAATATTGCTGACCTGCAATCCTTGCAATATTGCTGAGCTGCAATCCACGCAATATTGCTGAGCTGCAATCCTCGCAATATTGCTAAGCTGCAATCCACGCAATATTGCCGAGCTGCAATCCTCGCAATATTGCTGAGCTGCAATCCTAGCAATATTGCTAAGCTGCAATCCACGCAATATTGCCGAGCTGCAGTCCTCGCAATATTGCTGAGCTGTAATCCTCGCAATTTTACTTATTTGCGTGTGGGGTACTTATTAGTATTTTTATCTATTAAACAGGTATTTTAAAAAATATATTAAAAGAGATCAACCAAGATCGTTTACTAAATTCCTCAAGTAAGGAAAAATACGGATGGCGTTATTATATTAAGATGCCATTTTTATAGGCTGATTACAGCCATTTCAAGATCTAAATACAGAAGTACACTTACTTGTCAGGTCGCTTCTCCAGTCTGGTGGAGATGTTGTCCCGGTGCGGCGCCTTCGTCATCAGCTTCTTGCGTTTGTTGGGGTTCTGTTTCAACTGGAGCATGTATTCTGGCACCTCGCAGCCGGACTGCTTCATCACTGATGCGATACTGTGCGCAAGAGTGTGAGTTGGGTTCAGTATTAGAATCAGAAGTTGCCCAGGTGTCGACATGAACGACAACTGATTTTGGGGGTCGGCGAGGTCTAAAAATCGACCACTATTAATTAACACAAGTTTTATTTGTAACTTTCAAGATAGTGTATGAGTTGTGTTACGTGTACGAAGTTGTTATAAGAATGACTAATATTTTAGTAGCAAGTATCGTAGTCGTACTTTAAAAATACTCAACAAGTTGCAATAAGCGTGCATAAGTTCGTACAAGATGAAATTATTATTTTGGATCAATAGGAAAAAAACTAGAGATAGGATTTTTAAGTAATTTGGCTATTATATATTTGGTAAGGGGGTCTTCATTTTGGAAAAGGGGTCTCTTGCCTAAAATAGTTTGGGAATCCCTGATTTAATGTCAATAACAAAAAAAAAACTGTCACCAAAATTCCTCACCTTCTAAGATTGCCGACGTCGTCTTGAGTGAAGAAGGTGATGGCGCGACCCTTCTGTCCCGCACGGCCGGCGCGACCGATCCTGTGAATCAACAATAAACCCCGAATTTATAGAATATTTCTTTGGAAATTCTCAACGCATTTTGTTTGAAGAATGGTAAAGCGCTCGTCCTCCTGTTGCTGGGGTTTTCGCTACATGATGGAATCAGACGAGTAGATCCGTAGACGAAATAGAGTAACCGAAATAGCTCAAAGAACTGCAAAGGTAAAGTAGTGGCAGTCAGCGGCCATTTTAGAACCTTTCTGCCCCAAAGGCCATCGGTTCTGAAATGGCGACCAAGAGCCGGAAGGCGTAGTGTAGGACTGCCCCCACATGGTGGACCGATGATATTACACGCGTAGCAGGAAGCCGGTGGATGCGAGTTGTGGAGGACCGTGATGTGAGGAAGTTATTGGGGATGGCTAATGTCCAGCAGTGGACATGTTTGGCTGATGAACGGACAGCGCCCAGCTTGTCAAATAAAATGAACCAAGATGGCGGCTCTGCGCATGCCTAATTAAATTCGGGTCCCGGGTTCGAATCCCGGTAGGTGATACTTTGTGTGTGGAGCACGAATATCTTTACCCAAATTATGGACATTTAATGTCTACACCGGTATCATAAACTGTGATCGCCCCCAGTCCATTGTATGGTACCCATAATACAATCGATGCTTAGTATGGGACCGTTCAGTTGGATTGTTAGTATGGCGAGTTTATATGATTAAGGTACCTGTGTATATAAGCGATGGCTGACGGCGGGAAGTCGTAGTTTATGACGAGGTTCACGCCCCGGAAGTCGATGCCGCGCCCCATCAGCTCCGTGCAGATCAGCACCCAGATGCGGCCCACGCGGAAGCTGCGTACCACGTTATCACGCTGCCGAGATCACAACGATATTAGGCCTTATAATGTCCCACATTTGGGCACATGTCTCCCCTTAAGGGGAGAGGGATTTGTTATATAGTAAACTCCTCACTGTACAGAAAAGCAAAGCTGTCACTTGCTTGTCAGTATCTGTACGACATGTCCGTGTGTAATCTTGCTAATTAAATCCATTCATATCTTTCTTGATCCTTTACTTTGCTGCCCATAACCCATCAGGTTATGGGCCCATACTTCACCATGCTGGTCACAAGGACGTTAGGCCCACTACTGGGCACCGGCTTCCCCTCAATGGGAGAGGGATTTTAGGACAACAATAATATCGCCAGACGAACACACCAACTGTACGGTATTAAACTAAGCATCGCTTGTATCACGAGTACCGTACAATGTACCGAGGACGATCTTAGTACAAAATAGATGTTAAACATCTATCACACGGGTACAAAACATTCGTGCTCATCAGACAAAGTCTGTACCAATATTCTAACCCTGGGAGCCTCGGTACTATTATGAATTCTATTATGAATGTGGGAACCATGTAGCCATTAACTGTAATTTTATACTTAGTTGGTACTTTTTTTTTGGCCTGCTGCTAAATTCTGATTAGCCGTTCCTACATTGTTCTCGCATAACAATGTATTGCTCAAAAATGGAAATTATCTTTTAAAAAAAAAATAGCAACCATGGAGTTTCTTGCCCGTTCTTCTCCATAGGAACGGCATTCCGAACGGGTGGTAAAGTAGTAGCATAATATTTGAACTTTTGAAGATTCATAAGTACTGTACTTAACCCTTAGTAGCCTGATTTACGAAAGTGATTTATTTTTAATATTACTGTGCTTAATAATAATGACATTTGATTTTTTTTTATTCCTTGGAAAGAATATTATACAACAGTAATATACGTACAGGCAACCTAAAAAAAAAACTAATAGTAATGTGAACATTCGGTTTAAAAGATTGGTATCACAATTGAAACTCTAGGCTATTGAGGGTTAATGGTCTACGTGAATAAACAATATTCTGATTCTGATTAAGAAAAAAAATAGTTCGTATATGGTACCTGTGTTTGTGTTCTGTCTGCGTGTATGACGTCCACATTGATGCCGTCATATATGAGCTCCTTGAACAGCTGTTTCGCGCGATCTTTGCTCTGTACAAACACTGAAACGAAAGATACGACTTAAAAAAGACAAAAAAAAAAAACAAAATAGGGAAGATTCTATGCAGGCCTACAATAGCAGGGTTTCCCAACCTTTTTTGCATGGTGCCCAAAAAAAAAATGTCATGCCCCTATATTTTTCTACATTGCTTGAATAAAAAACACAAATTATTTTACGATATTTATTTCACACGATTTATTATATATTAATGGGATGTTTGCGCCTGCATTTTTTCAACCAGTTGGTCGATATCAGATTCTGTTTTTGAAAGAGCTTTCATCAAATGATTCACTTCATGCCCCCCCTAAGATCTCTCTACGCCCCCCCGGGGGGGCACGCCCCACCGGATGGGAAGTCCTGCATTAGAGGATACTTTACTGACACATTATCGTTCATCTTGGTAAAACTAAAAAAGTCAAGTTTCAAAATTTAATTTTCAATTCCTGGACTTGACCACGTTTATGAACACACAAATGGTTATTATCCCACTAATATTTATCAACCGAAACTATTTGTACCGCTAAAATTCCTTCACAAGCTGTGTTGCGATACGATCTAATTTATGAATCGCCAAACGACTTCCGTCAAACTTGACTAAGAAACATTCCCACAAAGTCACATGGACAGACAAAGGATTGTAACTCATAACACTTCCTTTTTTGCGTCGGGGGTTAATAATGTAATACTCCACTGATGCTTACCCAATACAGGCGGCTTTAATCCGTTTTGTACTAATTGCCTAAACGCCACTAGTTTGCCGTTTTCATTGCCGCAGTACATTAACTGTTGCTCTACGAGATGTGTTGCTGCGTTCCTGAAGAAAAAAAAGGATTTATTACATAATATATGTGCCTATAATAAAATTATAGAAATCATTTATGTCTAAAGTCATTGGTTACAATAGTCGCAATTTTTGAGCGCGCAATGTATCGTAAACAACGCGATTATAACACAACACTCCGTGCGATAACCGACGCGTGCGAGGGCCGAGCACGCTCGAGCCTGTCGAGTTTTTATTTTTTTATTACGATATAGGCAAGTATTTGATCTCGATCTCTCCTGATGGTTAGTGACGATGAGATCTACGATGCAGCATACTTGCCTAGAAGGTACCTGTTCACTCTCGACTTGAAAACACCCAGATTATAGTCGAGTTTTTTTTTACATTGCAGTTTTCGGTCGTAATTTGCAATTATGTATTTTTCTGTTAAAATCCTGTAGAGATGGTACCGAACCAACTATACGATCTCACACTAAGACTCACTTTAACACTTCAGAACGGTCGCGTAAAGATTTTACGTTTTACTAGGGGGGGAGGGGTAAAGAAAACGTTATGGCGAGTTAAATGGGGGGAGTAGGGGGGGTTGGGGGTCAAGAATCTCCAAAAATTGCGTTAACGCTCCCATACATGAATAAATAATTGTCTTGATTTGAAATTGTACTCACCTCTGTCCCACAGTAATATTGATGAGCCCCCTCATATGGTGTCTGCACCACTTGGCGACAGAGGGCGTGTGGGTGGCGCTGAACATGGCCACGCGGCGCTGCTTGCCGCCGCACGCGGCCATTATCTGCTCCAGTTGCTGCCTGAAGTCCGACTGCTGGTCCGACGAGCCTTCGTACAGTTTATCCGCTTCGTCTATTACCAGCCAGCGTACCCTTAAATGTTTCATGATGAACTATCCGTGCATGTCACTCGTCTCCACAGAATTAATAATTATTTTATGGGGCAATGTATACGCTTCTATAATAAACTTCCCAAAGGAATCCGAGATTTGCCCATTAGTAATCACCGATCCGGTTGTATAGTTAAGAAAAAAAATGTAATGACAATTTGTAAGTGCCCCCGTAGGCCTATACGAAATAAAGGATTTGACTTTGACTTTTAATTATCTTATATATAAAATTCTCGTGTCACAATGTTAGTTACCATACTCCTCCGAAACGGCTTGACCGACTTTTATGAAATTTTATATGCATATTCAGTAGGTCTGAGAATCGGCTACTATCTATTTTTCATACCCCTAAATGATAAGGGTTGTCCACCCCAATTTTTTTTTTATTTTTGACAATTTTTGTTGGAGGGAGCTTGCTGATTATTTACATACTCACTTGTCTAAGGAAATGTTGACGGTATCTTGGTTGAGAAGGTAGCACAATCGATTTGGCGTGCTCACGATAATATCTGAAATTTAAAAAAATATATTAAAAATGTACCTTTCTTAGCTCTTCTCAGTGTAACCAACATTCGAAAATATTATCAGTATTTTATGAGTCTTAGTCAAGTAGCTTTTATCCGCGGCTATTGTTAGGCCTCAGCCTCGAACTTAGCGGGCAGCGGGGCTGCGGCGGCGAGGGAGCGGCAGGATGTTATGCGTAAAATCAAATGGACCGGTTGTCTAAAACAGCGGCGCGGCAGCGGCGCGGGGCGGCCAACGAGCTCCGCTCCCGCGCCGCCGCCGCCGCCGCCCCGCTGCCCGCTAAATTCGAGGCTGAGGCCTTATAGGCTAGTGTGTATATTGTTTTGCTGCTCGAGCCCCAATGGTCATAACATGATGATTGTACCCAAACTTTTGTTGCCATAGGCCAGGGATTCCCAAACATTTTTGGGCAAGAGACAATATGGACCTCTTTGGGAATCCCTGGTTTAGTTTGTGTTATCGTTTGGCGACATTATTATATTTATAATTACATTATTTTTTTATTACAGTTTTATAATAGTTTAGATACATAGATGGGTATACTTGGACAGAATGATTACCTAGTTGGCATAGTAAATTTTATAACGACCGCCTGTTAGATAGGGATAGAGCTATACAAATAAATGAGAAACTACTAATGAACTACTCACCACTCTTCCTAATAGTGGCCTCTCGCTCCTTCACTTTGCTCTCCTTGATACTCCTTACAACACTGCACCTCAGTTCAGTATTCTCACTCAGCCGGAGTACTTCCCTGTATATCTGCTGCGCCAGTTCTCTGGTTGGGCATAGGATTAGGGCTCGCGGCCCACCCTGCGGCGCGCCCAGCGTGTGCAAGATCGGGAGGAGGAAGGCTGCAGTTTTGCCCGAGCCGGTGGGCGCGCAGGCTAAGATTTGGCGGTCCTGATTTGGAAATTATACATTTTCAAGCTCGATTGTTTAAACCAGCCTTTCCCCAAGTGAGCCGTAACGCCTCCTTGTGGGCGCTGCAGGCCTAAAAGGGGGACGTTAAGAGATCCAGAAAAAAAAATGGGGCGTTGTGTAGAGCCTTACAATAATTATTTTAATTTGAAGTTATAGTGGTTTTTAAGTAGGTGAAAAAATGGGGGCGCTAAAAAATAATTCATTCTCAAAGTGGGCCGTAGACAAAATAAGTTTGGGAACCTCTGGTTTAAACGGTGAAGGAAAACATCGTGAAGAAACCTGCATGACTGAGAGCTTGCCTCGAAAGACGTGTGAAGTCCGCTAAACCGCACTGGGCCAGCGTGGTGGAAAGCCTTATCCTGCTCGCAGTGTAAGGAGGCGCGTGGCCCACAGCAGGACATTAAAAAAGTCTAGTATTCTGTAGATTTTTTTATAATGGCAACTCAATCAGAGCAGTTTCTTCTTTCTGTACCGAGGTTTTCGGGTTGTAACCCTGTTAGAGACAAAAATTGTGTGATGAGCACGAATATTTGTTCTCTAATCATGAATTTGTTAATATCTCTATGAGTATTGTATACTGGAATTGCAAGTCCCTTGTTCAGTACCCGTATACAAGCATTGCTGAGTTTATCTAGCGATATTCCATTAGCTAACGTTCCAGTGACTAACTTCTCAAATAGTGTAGTCCGTCCCAACAGGTCTACTTTCCTACATTTTGCTGCCAATTATACTGTTACAACTAACCTCTAGCATACACGGTATCGCTTGCCGCTGCACCGGAGTGGGCTCGCTGTAGCCACACTTCTTCACTGTGTCCACTATTCCAGGGGACACGTGATAGCGATCACATAGCTTGGTGAAGTCCTGCAGGGCCGGTGGTATATGTCTGCCGATGGCTTTGATGCCATGTTCGTTGCGGAAACGATTATGCTGGAATGAAGGTAATTTCATCAGCATTCATTTCAAAGGCTTCTACTTTCATTGTGCGAACTGCCAAGGAATGGAACACGCTACCGGCGTCTTTGTTCCCCGTCGACTATAATCTGGGTGTTTTCAAGTCGAGAGTGAACAGCAGTGTGATTTTGAAACCTCGGAAATCGGAATCGGATTCGGAACGGTAGTTTTCGTCTACGAAGTTAGTTTAATAATGGTAGGAAATAGTAGAAAAAATATTGATCGCGAAATTTTAACTAATACGGGTTTTTTATGATAAAAAGCTTCAAACTTAGAACCACACACAAGAAATATTAAGTCAGACACTTGTTATTTTTGATATTCACGTTTCTAGGCGTATATGTTTTTATTATTCTTTTTGCTGTACCAAACTTTGTAAACAAATTAACTATTTTGATTTCCGAATTCGAAGATTGTTGACGTTTGTCGTCAGATCTCATCATCACTTACCATCAGGTGAGATCGAGATCAAATACTTGCCTATATCGTAATAAAAAAAAAATTGCAAGCCTGAATCCCCCTCGTATTGAGTGGATGCCCAGAGCATTGAAAGGGTAAATTATTATTAACGAGGCGTCAGGCTAGTTTCATCGGGCAGCTAAGGCATGGTAGCCTTAGAGGTCTATTTGGACTAGTTGCTAAATTATAACTTTTGACCTCTTTCATGCTTGAAAGGGCATGTTAGGCTTAAGCATTACCAATATCAGAACCTAATGCAATAGCAGCCTTTCAAGCTAAGCTGCTATTAAAAAATTTAACAGTTAATTAAAATGGTATTGCCATAGGCCTCTCCTAAATCCCCTTACATCTACAGGTTTCCTGTGGCCTGGCTGATGACAGCGGTATAGTCTAGTACCTGTACTCCCAATGTTACTTTATAATCATACATAACCCGAGAATCGAATCCAGGACCTTGAGACTACCGAGCAAGTCATAGTTTTGTTTGTCTACTAGACTAGTAAGGTTATAAGAAATTAGTATTCCAAAGGCTTACTTCTTCCAACTCAAGTTTCATCTTCAGATCCTCAGGATTGTGTTTCTTCTTCTTCTCTTTCTTCTTTTTCCCCACTCTAACTCCGTCCACTAGCTGTAATTCACCTTCCAACTCCAATTCAGACTCGGAATGGGACAATTCTGAGCCATCTTGTGATCCTTCATCATTGTCACTCAGTAGCTCTTTTTTTATTTCAATTTTCTCTTCTTGTTTGACAGGCAGTTTGTTTTGTTCCTAGAAGTCCAAATGCAGATACAAGTATGTTTTAATATTAATATTGCTTGATGAAAGTGTAGATATAAATATTTTATACCTTCTAGTTTTATTTTATTGTGTCGAACGTTCACGCCGGTGAAAAACAGTACGATATTCAATAATGAAAATTTTAAGTTTTTTTTTTTTTTTTTTTTTTTTTTTAATTTATTTCTACTTTTATATCTACATTAAGTACCCATGTATATTTTTAATTATGTTGCCTGCGTAGTTTCACCAATAAACCAATTTTTATTTTTTTATTTTTTTAAGTATAGATTATATGCAGGTAATAGTTTCTGTGGCCCCGAGTCCCCTTCGCATTGAGGCTCCTCTCAATCTTCACAGGCCTCCGCCGGCACCCAGCAGTGAGATAATTGTTATTAAGTATCTAAAGGAAGAGGTTATGTACCATACTTACATTGTTTTTCACGCCTAAAACTCTATGTTTGAATGTTAACCCTTTAGTCAATTTCTTGAATATGTCGTAAGCGTCCATTATGATAGCATTTGGAGGATCTTTTAGTCCAAGTTATTCAAAAACACGTGGATAACGAAAACAAAATAACAATATCAGTGGATGAACTGACTGCTGCAGTGTAAGACTTGCTGTCTACCCGCTGTCATTGTCAACTGTCACGTTGACGTGACAGACCTTAGCCTATGCGTACACTGTGGCAAATTACACGCAGATTCCGCGCACACACTTGAGGGTTTCCAAATGTTGGGATTACAAACTCTTGACGAACAATTTCACGTGCTGTTTCATCCTAATACACTCTAGGCCCAATAGCCATCTACAAAACAGTTTTAAGCAGGATGTTGGACTTGGTGAAACACATTGGGCCTAGACTAGACTCAATAGAAAAAGTTTATAAGCAAAACAATCCGCTAAAACCAAAATAGTGGCCACATTTTTTGCCTCTAGTCATTATTAGATCGTATCTGTAAAGCATTTGTAAAGCTACTGTAAAACCTTTGTTACATATTTATGTAGGCGTTTCTAGCTATAGAAGTTTGTAATATATTTGTAGAGCCTTCTTAAACTCTTTGAAGAGCCACGAAGGCGCATGTTATGTCTCTGTAAACCCTTTAAAATACCTAGTAAACTAATTGTAATGCTAAACTGTCCTGTATGTTGTAGAAATACCTATGTAAGCTATTTGTGAAGTGCTAAAAGCGCCTCTGCAAAGTCGTTCTCGTTGTTGATAATGTTTATTGTAATTGCTCTAGTTATTGTAATAATTATTGTTATCGTATTCGTTACCTATAAGTTTTTAGATATCATCAGTAAAGCCTCTGTGAAGTCTGCTTAGAGTCTTGTAAAGTCTTAACCTTTTTAAATTGTTTATAAAAAAAATGATCTTGTTGAAATACTAAGACCATGCACACAGAGAGCCCATACACATATTTAATGAAAATATTATATGGTTTTTGCGCAGGCGCTAGGAATCCCATACATTACAAATAATGCCTGACTTCGCGGGTTCTAAGTGGGGTTAGCGGCTAGATTTATAACTGGCTGGTTTCAAAATGAGAGAACCTACATACCTACTCTCTAGTCTATTACCATACTTGCCCATTTGTTTTTTTTTATATTCCAGCCAGCGCTTTATTGGTTGATGATACTTCCTGCTCACTTGGCGTTAATTTTCCTGAGAATGTATCTACCTACCTTTACCTTTATTAAAAGAGAATTAAACCACGGTGGTTCTTGCCAGATTTTCTCGGTGGGATGTCCGATGGCATGGTTTGATTACCACTCCAAGGTCCGGCCGAGGTATGTGTCGATCTGATTGAGCATTTTACCAATTAATTGGTTAAGTACGACCGGATGAGCCTGCCTGACCCTGCTTTCTGTGCCGAGGGACTAGGGTTCGAATCCTGGTCGGGACAAACTTTGTGTGATGAGCACGAATGTTTGTACACGAATGATGGATCTTTAGCAAAATGCAGTTATAGGTTATCTGCGTTGTCTATGACTGGGTATTACATCATGTAATACCCAGTCTACATGTTTTCTGAAAATTGTGTTTTTGATATGTGAAGTAAAGCAGTGGATACTTTACTGAAAATTTACCAGACATATTGGGAGAACTTGAAAAGTAAAGTTATACTATTTTATTTCATTTTCCTTCACTCGTGCACGTTTATGACAAACAATAGTTAATAATCCACTAATATTACACATTATTTATCAAAGAAACAAATTTTTTTGGAAAATAAAACAAAATAGACAACTTCACAGTTCAACTTCCCGCCAAGAAATATCTTGGGTCTTTCGACAAGCTATACCTAATCATTTAAGAAAAAAAATACTAATTTCAATGGAATCACTGCGAGTTTATTTTTATACTTTTATTACATTCAACTGTTATACGTTGCATGAGAATTCGACGCGGGCCCCGGCGGGCCCAAACATAAAACGACCGAGTTTTATTTTAGCATTCTTTTCGACAAAACAATCAGATTCAAAGATACTTATAGTACTAACTTTTCCGACAATTGATATGTTCGTACACTTGCCGATGCATTTACCACGAAATTATGAGACATCTACTTATGTAGTTTACTATACCGTAGTACGAGTTTTGATGGATATCTTTACTCAACGAAAACCTCATTCTTTCTTAATCTTTCCATATAATTCAATATTTGACATATCGTTCGCTTTCTCTGCCACTCCTCAATTGGCAAAATTATTTTGGACTCGGCGTCAATGAAAAAAAACCACCAGTGTCCAAAGAGGACGCATGGCAACTTTGTATTTTCGAGAAGATTTAAAATCAAATGTAGTTTTCGTAATCTGTGGGCTTTGTATAAGTTTTGACAGGGTTTTTATATTTGCTATCGAGTCTTTGCATACAGTTGAACAACTTTCTAGTCGAGTGATAATGTTTTTCTATACACGTACAATGAAGCTGCACGTTTTCACTAGAGGCGCTGCTATGAAATGTACGCAATGATTCGTTCAATCGATCTGTATTTAACGTAGTCAAAACTCGTACTTAATAAATACGTAGTAGAAACAACATATTTTCGTGGCATTTGCTTTATATTAACCGACTCGATTCCTTATTCACAAATATCAACAACATCAACACAAGTAAAGACACATTCCTTTAAATGTCACTGAAGAATCATGATCATCTGTCAAGATAGCTGGGCGTACAAATAGTATACCTCTGCTGATCTAATTGGGAATTATAAAATGTACTTAATTTTTATATCTTGTTGTAATTTTGTATCTAGTTCGTTATAGGTACGTGCTATATGCCAATTAACTATTAAAATTTTTCCTTAATCATCTTATTATTTTCACTTTTACAAATATATGTGAATGTACCTTATTACGGCATGAATTGAATGTTTAATCATATGCCGTGGTCAGAAAAATAAAAAAAGTTATCGCCATAAAAAACCTAAGAACACTGGCACTTATTAATGTTTAAATATATTTTATATTTCTGGACATCGATTGTTCATGATTTCAGTGATCATTTAAACCGTTTCATTTCAACTCGACCTCGTACGATCTACAACAATAGTACTCTAAGTGCCTTTACCGAAAGTTCAACTTACAACAATTTTTCAAGAGAAGCCTATAGGTCCGCTACACACGGTCCGCCACATCTAACCCTATTCGATCATTACACAATACTATGAAACATTTTTGTACATTCTTCACCCACGGACCTATCCGAACATTAAAGTATAACAAAACTCCATTAACTAAACGTATTTAACACATATTTTTTTTCATCTTTGATTAACGATGGCAAACTATAACTTTTACATAGTAACACAATATTAGGTTAGGCTTATTAGATCATAGCAAGTGGTACTTACTTCTTCATCTAAATCCTTCTCAATTTATATAAATACAATAAATTATTAATTTTATTTAATTCTTTTTTATATGTTATCTTGAGTATGTACCACTTACGACTGTAGCTTATAGAGAAAAAAATAAAAGAAAGAAAAATCAATGCTAATAAAAACGCAGATCGTGCATATACATTACATTACGAAAAAAAAAGAAAAATCTAATCCTAAGTGTGTCAGCACAAATATAGTGCATTAAATTAGCATTGCCACTTATTTAACTTTGTCGACATAAATTGTGTTTATTTATTTTCGTAAAAAAATATTTCTGTGTATAAAATGTGTCTCCAAGCATAACAAGGAACAGCGGTACATTTTTTCAAAAAAAAAACTCCATCAGATTATTTTAAGTACTGTTTAGATACCTACGTTCATACATAGGCCTCTGTAAATAGGGTCAAATCAACCGGTCACCAGGGAACATAGCGTATATTAAAAAGTTCTAAATAAATATTTTTAATTTTCTTTTCATTTCAAATGCACCGCTGTTTGGCTAACGTTACTTCTTCTAGTATATAACTGTCGGTATATTGTATGTAATTGTAAATACTTTTCATTTATGTACTGTAGACGGGTATCAACGAGATTGCTCGGCCGGGGAGTCGAGTAAGTACTACTTAGTATGTATATAATACTTATTACTTTTATATACTTAGAAACGTCGTAAGTGCACTTTGAGTTACGGAACTAGGTATAATTAAATGTTAATAGTCACTTGTAATCTTAGCAGATTTATTAACGACCCTTCAGTAAAAAAAAAATCTTGAAAAAGTTCAGATTTTATCGTTATTTTTTGGCACTAAGTTTCATTCGAGCTATTTTCAGTCACAAAACGACACTCAAATTCTATATATATAATCTTACAGGACTGTATCTGGCGGTATTGGTGTACTTATACCCCAGAATTTATAGAGATTTTGTCATCCGAAAACACGCTTTGTAAAGCTATTGTTAATTGATTAAAACTTCTATAAGTAATTTTCGGTGTTAATTTGTATCAAACACATAAATTACATTGCATTAGAATCAAATGCCATCAGCGATAGTGCACATCTGCCAAACCCTTCAGGGCTATCGGGCGTGGTGGTGTTTATATTTATTTATTTAAAACTTAGATTCCTCAGACAACCTTAACTTAACTGACCTTAACTGACTTTAAAAATGAGGTAAAACTCGTACGTCAAGTGCGAGATTATCCTTAAGCTAACCGGTTACTTTATAGTTTACGTATTAAGACATTTCGTATGTAGAATTGAACAGAGCCACCGGCTCAAAACAGTAAACTTTACATACAAAATGTTTAAATATGTAGAGTTAGATAACGAATAATCTTTCGTTTGACGCGTTGCTCTAACGTATCTTACCGTTATCGATAAACACGTAACTATTATAGTGAGGTATTGTGGCGTACTGGGAACTGCTACAACTGGTATATTATTTATAATTATATTAAGTTAAGAGTGGAAGATACTGTTATAAATATTAAAGCTATTGGACTTAAGAATACATCGACTAATCGTTGAAACAATCGAGAATATACTGAGCCGTCATCAGAGCCTAAGGTTTTTAGTATTCAGGGGCCTATTCTCTTGGTACGATGAAAATTACATTGGAATTGACACTTTTGATATTTTTGGTGGTCCATTGATGGGCACAATGATGGTGCGATGTTTAGAACGTATTTTTTTCTTATTTAGGTAATCAATGTAGTAATTGTAATTATATACTTAATCATACTGTTAACTTGTAGATATAAAGCTAGAGTTAGTACTTTTTTGACCAGCTGCTCAACTCTGTCTAGCCGTTCCTACATTGTTCTCACATACCCATAATAATGTACTTCTAAAAAATGTAAGATCTTTTTAAAAAGAGCAACCATGGAGTTTCTTGCCTGTTCTTCGCCATAGGAACAGCATTCCGAACGGATGGTTAAGTTGTAGCTTAGAATTTTGTAACAATTTTGACGATTCATAAGTACTGTTCTTAATGGTTTACATGAATAAAAAATATTCTGATTCGGACCCCATAATACCACTGATTTTATTCTACGCCTCTAACGATAATATTCATTACTTTACATCTACGTTTTTTCGTACAGTGGTAAAGAAAAGTTAAATGCGTTGTGATTATTATTTAAAGGATCTTAGGCCGCAGTCGATGTATTCTTAAAAACGCTGTTATCTCCCCCGCCGACCGAGCAATTAAAATTATTTATAAATATCTATTGTGTGTACTGGTTTCGACCAAATTCAAATTGTAACCCACGCAGGGACGGATTCCAATTAAAATTCTGGCCGATTCAACTATTGCATTTTAAACATGGAAATGGATCAACAAAAAAAATAATGTGTCAATGGTAAAAATACTATGTAACAATTGTTAAATCTTGTCTGCCATTTACAATATAATTAGATATATATATATAAAAAAACACAATGTCCTGTTATGTTCTGTTGCGTTGATATACATATTAATACACCGCCAAAAGCGGGCAACCCCACTTTCTAAATTAAAAACATTAAAGTTAAATTATATAGTTGGAGGTAATACTTAAACATTATTGGAGGTATAATACTTATTATAAAAGCATATTTTCTTTCTTAAAAAAACAAACAATATTTTTTGTGAAACGGTTTGTGAACGATGGGTGTGTCAGTTGAATCCTGACTGTGTCTATTCGACATATGTAAAACATCTTTAATTTTACCTATTTATCACAAGGCTAGGTAAATTATTGTTTATCAATTAATCATTTCAAGTCACACACAATAAACAGCAGCTAGATAAAGCCAACTTCCAACGACAAAACTGTTTTTTTTTTTGTAATTCGCGATTAAGTATATTATAATTGGCTGTATGAATGCGTTTTGAAATACAAACATTGTTGGCTCATGAACAAAAAGCTGTCTATATAATACTTTAAAATGACATTCGGAGGTAGAATGGCTCGGGTAACGAAGCCTTTTACTTTTATTTTATAGGTACTGGTACAGCTCTCTGATATAGTTGTACCGTACAGATATATCAGAGAGCTAGCACTCATCAGTTTCGCGGACTGTAGTTACCGTTTGTCGACTAGAAGAGCACGCGAACTCCTAGACTATTTTGTGCATATCATTTGAGACTATTACAGCCACATCGTCGTGTCATTTCAAAGTACAGAATCTTAATTATTTATCTACTGTAGGCTATTGTTAAAGTTGTACTGTTAAAAAGGCATCCCGTTCATTATTACTTGTTGCATTACTCTACTTAGTAACACAGTGGGTTCTTTAGTTAACTTAACGTAACTAACTGGCGAAGAAGCGATTTTTTTATATTGCAAATACAAAGGGCTGTTATAATTTAAACATATTATTATTATATTAAAAAAAAGATTTTCTCACTTTCATCTTACTATTAAAAAATGCAGTATTTTGGTATACATTGCAAATTATACTTCATTATTGTTTCGCTGTAAGTAATGTAGGTGTGTTATGTGTAGCGATCCGTTCTAGAATTTTCCAGCTGCGATATCTTTTGAACCTAATTTTTGCCGACACATATAAACTTAACGCGCACAATCTAATAGAATAAGTCCTAACAACAATCTACGGCTGTCCTCGGAGCCGGTGTACTCCCTACGCAGCTCATAACTGAGATCGACAATTTAGAATCACATCCAAAACCGAACAACAACAAAAAATGTATGGCTAAACAATTATTTTCAACGAAGCAGTCAACAATAAGCTTTATAAACAGCCAAACCGATACCAAATAATTGCACAGCGAAAACAATAAACACAAACATTAAAACGTTACGGTGACTAAATCTAAGTTTCACTAGGTATTAATAAATCCATAAGTAGAATATATAAAAATCCTTTCCATTAATGATTTTATCTATTTACTATTTAGTTAATAATATCACGAGGCTTCTATTCCCGAACGATGCCGCGATACTTCAATATGTATGTAATTACTAACTTATAAAATATTTACAATTCAAACTACCCGCTTGCTTTTCCCTTCTAAGCTCCAGCTAAATGATTCAATGATCTTTTGTTATCCGAACGCATGTTATTGACGTGTTTCATATTAAATAATAAACAGTCTGTGTAACATTCAAATAAAAATTAAAAAACAAAATAATATATTTGAGGTACTACAAAAAATGGAGGTAAACGGGCTTCACCGGAATATCTCGTAGAATAATTACTTTGATTCAAACAACACGACCCGCAAAGTTAATCTATTTAAGCTGACGATAAAATGATAAAAACTTAATTAAACTATCTGGTTCACACCAAATATATCTTCGTTAAATGTAAAACCCATATCACAAAGTACACATATATGTAACATTCCGGAAAAGAAAGTTTAAATACAAATCACTATGTTACAAATTCTATACCCAAGACATTTAACATAGGAAAAATAAATGCATAATAAAAAATGAATATTGATCCAAAACTTAAGCTTGCATTGATATTGTTTGCAGCGAGACATGCATTGATCACTCGATTCTATTCGATCTTCATTTAGAAAAGTTTTATAAACAGTTTTTTCACTTTCAGTGAATCGATATTGATATGTTCTCCAATAGATGGCGGTGTTCATGAAAACCGGATATGGCACGTCACTAAATTTTAGGTTTTTTTTTTCTCATATTTATTTTTAAGATTTTCAGAAAGATTTTAATAGTTTTTAATCTACAGAAAATAAATGCCAAAACGGCAAATATCATCCTCAATAATTTCTTTGGCTTTGTGAAATATCACTGTGTTTAAAATACTTTCTTTGTTAAATTAGAGAGATATTGATTTTGTGATATGTCCGATTAAGAGTTAGTCACTTTGGATTGAGTGTTGCCACTTATATTGAGATGAAGGTAGACCCTGGATAGATATGTAGAATTACTCGAGACAAATGCGGTTCCCAAGCGATTTCCTACGATAAAAGTAAATAAAATAGTTTTTATACAATTTGCAGCCATCTTATGGTTAGGGTATCCTAAGATTTTTTTTGAGAATAATATAATAATAATCTAGTAAATTTTCAATAACGAGACGTCCGCTACGTTGGTCGACATTTAAATAAGAACCACTATACACTCATAGAGAGAAATCCGAAAATGGATACAGATTAAATATAATTATATTAATTAATACCTAAACTCTACGTATTTTTATACAGAAATGATTATTTTTGTTTCATGATTTGAAATCATGCACACGTATACGATCGTCGAACTGCTTTTCGAAGACCCACTTTCAGGCTCACCAGCGTCTCTACTCCCTATCTCTTCGCTCACTCTTCACCCTGTATTCAAGGATTCCATTAGAGTCTGGCAACTCTACAGTATTTTCCTTTTTCGAAACGTCACCGCCAACCGTATGATTCGTCCGTGAACCGTCGTTTGCGCATACCTCGTCAGTCCAGAAACCCATTCATTATATTAATGGTATGAAGACGACCGAAGGCACGGCTACTAACACATTGATCATTATTATTGAAGCCAAACGCACATAGATAAGACATTGTTACACGTTAAATTTTGTACTTTCAAAATCAGATTCTAAGAAGTCTTTTTATTTTTTTTTCAACATCAACATTTTTTTTTCCTCTTTTAATCTAAACATTTTTTTTGTAATTAACTCCTAAATAATCTGTATTTTTTTTAATTAATTTAGATTTGGCGTTCCGAAAAAAGTTTCAGTAAAAAATATTTTCTTTGCTTTTATTAAATTTACTGTTTAAAATTTGTACGTTCTCCTTTTGTACAGTTACCGAATCTAATTTGACACTAGACATTTATCGAAAAGTGATTTTAAAAAATGTATTTCTCTTTCTAAATACAGTTGGCATAATTTGGCAGCACTAGATATATTAATACTTTAGTATTGCTCTGGATTACATTGTCATATTGAACACTGTTTGAACATTTTCACTAGAAAACGCCTTTGCTCGCGAACTGTTAAAAGTCACAAAGCGAAGTCCGGTCCTCGAAGCGTAGGTACACTAAACGACTTCTATAAGCCGCGTGCGACAATACTGTTTATGTAATTTTAAAACTAACGACAATATTTTCCTAAATTATAATACGATTAACCATTAAATGCGGCGAGAGTCCTGCATTGTTTTGGCATGATTGTCCATTATATTGCACATTATGATGCCATCCCATTCGCGAGCGCGTCCATCGTTGCCGCGCCGCACCTAGCCCTGACTCGTGGGTGAGGAGTGGTTGCGGCGGGGTCTGTTGCCACCGATCTAAGCCATGGTCTGTGGTCATTGGAGGCCGGGCGGCAGCTGCGGCGCGTGCTCGCCGGCGCCCAGGTCGAAGAGGTGGTGCGGCGAGGGCGCCAGCGCGCTGTGCAGGGCCGACGTCTTGAGCAGCCGCTTCAGCATCCCGCTGGAGCCGCGGTGCTGCAGGCTCTTGTGCGTCGTGAGCGAGTTCTTCGTCCGGTACCTCCGGTGGCAGAACTCGCACACGTACAGCGTGTCCGACTGCTCGTGCTTGTCTTGGAAGTGTCGTTTCAGGGAATAGTAACAAGAGAATGTCCTGCGGCAGTAGGGGCATTCCTGTGGCTCGTTGATGCCGCCGGCGGTGGGCGGGGGCATACGGAGGGGCGGTACAGCTGGAAGCACAAACGAGACCACATATTTACATTAGGACATCTCTCCCGCAATTCGAGGTGAGTTCGGTTAGCTGGCAACACGTGGTTACAATCGTGAATGATAATTAAACATTCTGTTTGATGCTATTATTGTTTTAATAATAAGAAGAACGTATGTATGAGGTTATAATAATTAATAATACTAATAATATGCACTGTACACATTGACTAACTACACAGTAATCACGAGATTTTCATAATAATATTCAAAATCTTAAGGAAATTCTCTCAACCACATTGACACAGAAACACGTGATAACAAAAATGATAGAAGCATGCTCCAAGCAACACAACAACGTCAAAACTGCGAAACCCGACGGGAGGGGGGGCTCGGGGCTCGGGCGGGGGCGAGGGGGGAGGGTACAGAACAAAACATAAAGTATAACAGAAAATCTCTAAAATAAACTAAATCTGTAAATTTATAGAAAAATAAACTCCAAAAGGACCCTTAGCCTAGCTTAAAACTAATCGAGTAGAAAATAATTGATTATGTTAATGAGTTAGAATATAGTGTTGTTCTGGCTAATAATCAGTTCTGTTTCTATAAACATGATCTAACCTTTGCGAGTGTTGGTACGAGCGGCTGTCTCTGGTAAGTTGGTCTCGTGTAAGTTCTCTTTGCTGGATGAATACTGCCGCATTCCGCGCCAACTCCGTCCGAGTAGTCACTAAAAAAATCGTATTTGATCTGTCTCCCCTGGCCTGGACTTGTGGTAGGTGTATATGTGGGTCATCAGGGAGTTCCTCGAGCAATATACCCTTTCGCATATAGTGCATCGGTACTCCTCCTGGCGCTCCGCGTGCTTGTCCGCGATATGGCGCTTCAGCGACGCCTTTGAACACAGAACCTTGCCGCATAACGAGCACGTGAATAACTTTTTACCTGGAAACAGATCGAAAAACAAAAACCAAATGTGGGGTGGGCCCCAGCGCGGTGCAAATTAAAAAACAAAACCTATCCGGGAGATTTCACTTTTTAGTGTGGCATCATTGTTTTTTTCTTTTTTCAATTGTCGAACAAAAAAAGAAATTATTGTGACTTAAATAAAAATGGAAAATTGAAATAAAAATTGAAAAATAATATTGAAATGATGGCGAAGCTACAGTGGCTTATGAAGGGTGTTACGCAGATAGCATGCGGAGGCGGGACAGAAAATATAATTGAGCGGAATATCTAGATATGCTAAGCGTGTTCTCAAATCAAGGAAAAAATAAACAGTGCACTATGAAAAATGCTAATAATTATAACTACACAAGCTAATAGTTTTAGTGTAAACAATTATAAATAAACACACACGGGGCGGTACGAGGGTGGTCCAATAAAACTGGCAATATTGTTTTTTTTTGTATAATTGTTTTTATTAAAAACGCCATTATCATCAATATTAGGATTTATGAAGTTCGGTTTAACGATTACATTTTTTATGAGTAGTTATTTCAATTATTTTTAATTTAAAAAGTAAGGAAGAAATAAGAACTACTATGTAGGTACCTATATATAGTATTATAGTGTTGCGAAATCATGTTTTTTATAATAGAATACAATATAGTCACTAATAGCTGCAGCCCATTAAAACAATTTGTTTTACAAATTTTAGCGTTCCACACTACTTGTGAATACGTTCGCGTTGTGCGGTAGGTATACCCTACCTATGGAAGACAAAAACATACAATTTTGGCACGATTAATTAACAAATGTATGAAGGACTGAAAGGGAACACCAAACTGGTTAGGCCCGACTGTCCGTCCGACAGAGAGAGACTGCTATATGAAAAAGTGGCAGCTGCCGTACGTGCTTTTTTTCTTACATCTCTTTCCTTCTCTGTCGTGAGGTCGGCCCTAACCACGTCTAAGCGTCTACAATGGGTATAATGGACTGCATTACACAGACGCCAATCGTTAAAAAAAAACTAGATTCGTGGACAGTTAGAACAATAATTTAAGAAAAAAAAATATAAAATTTTCAATACAACAACCAATAAATTAATTTAGATTCCTTATAAAATAAGTAAAAATGCCAACAAGAAGTATAAGAACACATTGAATAAAGTCGCCGCACGCGCGCGTGCGAGTATGAAAAAAATAACCTTAACACGTTAGAAGATAAAAACTTAAACAGGTCACAGAAACAGTCTTAATCTTGCTAAGATCCTAACTAATGTAGTTTTGCCAGGGATGTGTCCTGCTCCTTAGAACACGATGTAGTTCTCGCCCCTTCAAACCCGAGGCTCAGCCTCTCGAGATCCCAAAATCACTTAGCACCTACCTTTCGAACCCAAAGATCATTATGAATCACAAATAAATTTCGAGTTAATTCCAAAATTAATCACGCTTTTGACTTCACCATCTGTGTGATAAAATTTCTTTTTCAATATAAAATTATCGATTTAATTTAGTAAATAATGTACATTTTTTTTAATCTATAAAATACGCCTAATAGTGTACAATTCAAACGCGTACTTACTCTAATCAGTCTATAGCGTTTATTAGATTTTGGCAAAATTTTTATCCAAACCGGAGACCATTCTTTTCTACTAAATAAATTCATAATTGTCATTAGCTATAATGAACATAGCCGCATTACCGCACTGCACTGCAGCACATCCCTGTAATCGTAAAGTAAACACGTAGCTCTATTATCTATATGAATTCAGATAAACCTTAATTCTATTGAATAAACTAACTTAATATCCCAATCCCAAATTAACAAGAAAAACTAACACTAGAGTTACTAATCAAAAAAACAACAATTCTACGTTTGAAACTTTGCAGTGTCTGCAAATAAAAACTTAACATGTTTTTTTTTATTTTATTTTACTTTTCGTAGTTCACGGAATGTTGCGAAATATTTAGAAAGAATTTAGATTCCATTTTTAAATTTCGTATCCCTTATTTTTTCTAGCACGAACATCGTTCCTTTTAGCACCAAATCACTAGTCTTCCAATTGGCCAAACTAACATAATAAAGCTTAATTATTAACTAAACAAATAATGGCTAAGCGTTTATGTATCTAGCAATAACAACAGAATCTTATAACATATAGCATTTAATTTTTAGGAAGCCTCTCATAGTTGTTACTTGTTAGTCAAAGAATAAAGCATCGCTTATTAGGTGAGACGTGTTTCCAACACTACCTACTTCTAATGCTCGTTACGCGAAATGTGTCTTCTTGTTTCAATAAAGAACACAATAATGATATAAAGCAGGCACTAATTACTTAAGATGTATATCGTTTTACAATAAATTATGTTAACATTTACACTTACGAATCCCTTATTGCTATTAAAAAGTTATTTCTTTAACAATAGTGATATTTTATCGACGATTCTCATCGATTTAGTGATGTTTTGTTGAACTAGAATAAATTTGTTATATAATAAAGAAACACATCAATTTTATTCGAGGACGACTCGACTTGAACGCGGCAGTATTCTTTTTGTTCAATTGTTTTTTTTAAAGTCCGCATTCTGCTTTCAATCGCGATACTGACTAAGAATTAGCTGGTATTTTTATAGGACTTGTTAAGTTTTAAATTTCACCAAAAATGTGTGTTGATTGATTTATCCGCGTTAAAGTTCCGTCATCCGATATAAAGATACATACTTATTAAAATTATTTTATGGCAAGCAAATATCCGTTGAAAACACTTGAGCGCGGGCGCTCTTAGTAAAAAAAAATTCACACTGTTCAAATTTAGGAACATTTAACATTGAGAATTGTTAAAAATTGTTAATATTCTATTACCTATTATGTTTATAATAATAATGTGTTGTAATTACAATTGTACAACGAAATAGCAACTAATGGTGTGAGCTTGTAATGTACAAAATAATAAGTATATGTAGCAACTAGGCATAGAAACGAGAAAATAATAATAATAATAAAAAAACCTATTCTAGAAGGCTCAACGAAACAATAAGAAATGTACACAGGTATGTCTAAAAGTAATGATTGAAAAAAAAAACAAGAAAAAAAAATCTGACTTAACTAGAAAAAAAATAGCCACGTTCAATTAAAAATGGCACATTGTGATTCACATGGATAAAAAAATATATTCCCGTGCATCGATGTTAGAAGAAATGGCAATAATTTTAAAAACTTAAGTTAGCAAAAAAAAATCTACCAAGAAAAAAAACTGTATGAAAAAAAGCATAAAGTTTTTATATGTATTGAGTATGTGTGTGTGTGTGTAGATGTGTGGCTGTTATATTTCCTGTTATAGTGTCTATGGTATTATTTATATATCCTGTGGTATAATATATTGTGATAGTGCTTTCTGCGAGTTGATCAAATATAGTTTTTTTTTAAATAATCAACCTTTCGTCTCGTTCTGTTGGTGCTATGTCGTGGGTTCAGTCTTAAATAACGAAAAAAAAATCACCTAAAATAAGAATAATAAATTTGAAAAGCCTCATTACGCCAATTATATATCTGTGTATATAATTTTTATAGTTTTAAATATTTTTTTTTTTTAGTAATCTCGTATAAATATCTAAGAGTGAGATCATGCAGGTAAAATACAGAATAAACAAATTGCCGCACATAATGAACACAACGTTTGAAATGAATATATGCCTCTTCGGTTACTTACACGAACACTTGTTCCTTTTATATAAATTTAAGCCTAATATATAAATTTACAGCACCAAGATTTTACATCTTTTCTCAAAATATTCATTTTTTTTTCTCTTCGCCTTATTGTCGCACATTTAACATAGTGTAAAAATTCAGGAATTATTTTTATACCGCAGTATTGCACTCTTCGGGCGAACTGTAATAGATCGCAACTTTTAAACAAATAAAAACATTTTTTACTAGGTATAGATCTATCTCGCCCTCTCTTGTAAACACTGGAATGTCAGTTAGTTATTAATTGTGATGTCCGTCATGGTCAATCCTTGTCACAAGTTCAAAGTTTCGTATAAATATTCAAGTAAATAAAAATAGAAAAAAAATCTACACTAAAATTCATAAAATATATCGAGTCCCATGGAAGAGATAAAAAATATATATGAAAGTAATAGTTTAAAAAATAGTTACTATTAAAATTAAAATAGAGAATTTTAGTTGAAAATAAATTTTGTAAAATTAGACATTGAACTGGTCTTTGAACTTGTAGAAGTCGATATTGTGGTGGGGCGGGGCGATCTTGGCGTCGGGGCTGGTGGTGAGGTTTTGCGGCTGCGACTGGTGGGGCGCGCCCCGCTGGCGGCGGTGGTAGATGCTCTTGTGGTTGTTGAGCGAGTTGAGCGTGCGGAACACCTTGTGGCAGAGCGTGCAGCGCGCTGAGTGCAGCGGCTGCAGGTGCTGCTGCTCCGTGTGCCGCTTGAGCGTGAGCCGCGTCGACAGCAGCTTGCCGCACACCTCGCACCGGTGCCCCGCGCCCAGGGGGCCCACTGTGCCACACATAACAACCAACATCAGCGCATTAGTCAACAACACACGCCCTGGGGCGCTACTCGTATCCAACACCACTGCGACCGCTCGCATCCAACGGGTCCCATTCTAAAGGAACCAATTGGCACAATTAATGCACCACGATATTTATTTTTTTCTCGGATGGCAATTTCGAACCTGGCTTGTAGAGGCAATCAAACGTGTTCTTATCGAATTTGACTAATGCGCTTTTTTTTTTTAAAAAAAAAGGTTGGTGGTTATGCGTGTACCGATCATAGATGTCCCAATTGGTTCCAGATAGGTGCGGAGCGAGCGTAGCGCCGTCGGTCCGGACGCCATACTGGCCGCTACCGACGGTCTACGCTCCCACCGAAGCGTGTGTTACATGTCGTTTAGTGAAAATAATAAATCATACATACATATAATAGTTGCGGTGCGCATGCATATCTATGCTATATACAAATGTTAGGAACATATCGAGTTTACATTGTTTTTTTTTTCATTAACTTAACGAAAATCTACGGGCAAGACTATGGCGTTTTAGGTGGTTAGGATGGCAGCTTTGTTTCTTGAGATGGCAACGTGTATGGCTTGGGGGGTGCGCGCCGGCGGTGCGTGCGTCAGTTGACGGGGTAGAAGGGCCCCTGGCCGGCGGCGGGCGGCGGTTGCTGCTTGCGGTGGTAGATGGACTTGTGGTTCCTGAGACTGTTGAGGCTGGAGTAAACCCGCCGGCATATGTTGCACACTGGCTCCCGAGACGGTCTCATGTGTACGTTTTGGATGTGCCGTTTGAGCCGCGTGAGCGACGACAGGCTCTTGTTACAAGGCTCACATCTGTAATCTTCTTGGGGGGTGCGGGCGCCACCTGGTCACAACACAAGCAGTTAGCCCCGTCGATGCTTCGGACGCACCTTTAATGCACTCTCGTATCGTAGCCTCTCTTAAAGCACCGCCACCCCCCTCAACTGATGACAGGCGCGCGCGCGCCGCCTCGTGTGTATGCGAAGCGGTATATTAGTAACGCAAACGTTGGGTATTGGCGCCTACTCCTCGATAGTTAAGCTCAGCAATGATTGTGTGATGTATAACTGTCCGGTTTCCATAACATACCTATGTGTAACGGTGTCGCGTTGCCCGGACAAAAGCGTTTAAAATTCTTCAATGAAATAATTTGAGTGTATTTTATATAAGCCGACACCAGAGTTACGATTACTTAAAAATTCCATTGTTCGATCTCCCGTTTATTATATATTTTTCGTTTCCCAAGACAATGTGATCGAGTGAAACCCGATGTTGTATTTAGAAATGATTCATGAGATCCACTATGCTTCGCAGAATAACTAACTTTTACCGAATACCCTCAAGTTTTTAGCGGAGTTTATGATTTGTTTCCTAGGTACTAAAGTATAATTTTGTATTTCATTCTTTTTTTTTATTTCTCGTTTCAACTTTCGCAAATACATGTTTACAGCCAATACGGTTACAATTTGGTGCAATTAATTTAATACAAATCTGTTTACCGAGATCACGTTAATTTAATAATGTGGTAAAGTAGAAATTAAAAATTGCAAATAGTAAAATAATGAATAACAAAAACCTAATCGGATATTATGGGAGTGAGGGGTTGTCCTAGCACACAATTGTTTTAACATCTAATAAAACAAGCTTGCATATCTTCGTATAGGTAGTTACATTACACTATGTTACAGTAACAGCTACATGCACGCCACGTTGCGTTTTGGTTCAATGATCAACATAAATCCCATAGATTCGTCATTCGATTGACAAATTAATAAAAATCAAATATCAATGATACCTATGCATCTCCATCGAACCATAACACAAAAAAGCTAACATTAATTAATTTAAATACAGAAACACAGAGCACAATATGAAGAAATATAATATATAAATAAAGGTATATATATATATATATATATATACAGAGGTTAATAGATAATATAATTGTAATAATAAATAAATTGATTATATATATATATATATATTAATAGAAATAATTATAATGTCACGTAATAATTGCCTCATACATTTGGTAAACAAAAAAAATATAAAACCTAATAATGGATATATAAACCTAATAATGAGACAGCAGAGAGGAAGCGGTGATGGTGGCATACGACAGACAGTGCATTAAAAATATCGTTTTTCTCAATATATTAGGTAATGCAATAAAATAAACTTGTTGCTAGACAAGCCGGCACTCACCTTGGGAGGTGCTCGCCATGCCGTCCGGAGCCAGCGGACTCTGCAGACCTGGAAACACCACACAGTTGATACGCATACGTCTGGGCGTGAGCACAAGGGTCTTTGCAGCGATTGTATTTAGAATTTAATTTGTAACTATTTTAACACTGGCAGTTATTGTCGTCTTTATAAATTAGGAGGATAATAAATCAAATATATAAAAAAAAACAATACAAAAACTTTGATGGAATAGGGATTTGAGACGACCAAATATTTCACTTAGATTTGGCGTATTCAATAATTAACTATTATGCGGTGGTAGTAAACAAATGTCTAGTACTCTAGTACTTATAACTATTATAGAGAAGTACCCAATATAATGCAATAAACATGAGACTTACCGGCCAAAGTCGAGTGCTGCGCCAGCGCATCTATAGTGAAGTTGAAAGTATTGGATTGTGCGAACAGCTTGGAGTCGGGCGGGATGAAGGGAGACGGCATTTGCGGGGGCGGCGTGCGGTCATCTGCGTCCGCCGAGCTGCCACGGGATGACGGCCCTCCCTGAGGACACAGACGAGTAGGCATTAAAGGATGGTGTGTCGAGTCGGATTCGTCTTTGTTATTCTATATTTCGAAGAGTATTGAGACACAACATAAGAGAGCTGTTCAAGGAATTATGAAATTTAAATCTGAAAATCAGGTAATGCTGAGTTGGCAAACCTTTTTGCATGGTTATGTGAATGGCCTTTATTTTTATGTTTGATATTGTTAATGTTTGTTTTTCTTTGTTATCTATTATGTATTTTTGTTATTATCGAATCCATCATATTTTCTTAATTTTGAAGTAACTTATTAGTTATATTTTCTTTCATTTAGAATATAAATAAAATTGAGTTCGGTTTTGTAATTTTAATGAAATGTGTCTTAAAGAATCGATCAAAGGTACGGCACGGAGGTTTAAGTAGGTATTTGGTTCTCGGTACTGTCTGCCTGCAGCGCTACATTTAATTGAACTAAATATTTAATTATGGAACGTCATACAAACCTATTTCGAATTCATGTCTTTTTACTTCTCCTCTGATAATTTTTTTTTTTTTTTTTGTTTTTTCTTAGTACAGTTTTCTTTCAGCTCTCATAGCCTAGCTAATTGTTATAGGCCAACATCTTATTATTTCAACGAATAAGTAAAAGTATTCAAAAGTTTAAGTGCTTCTGTAAATATTTTTTTTAGAGATTTTCCCGTTGTATTTGTTCATTTCAACGAATTAAAAAAAATTTATTAACGAAACTCCTGGGAGCCGTCAACTATTTAAGTTAGTAAGCAATTTAACTTGGAAATAAGTAAAGTTTCGTGTCGTAATAAAAATATATATACGTACTTTACTTAAATGAGATCTTGTTTAGTTTGGGATATCGTGTTCACTTTTTCTCCCTCGATGTTTATGACTAATCATAACAGACTTGGCGGTACAGTTAAAAAAAAAACCACAAACAATAATATTTAAAGTTTACTGCAGCAAGTGTAGGTACAATTTATTTATACTTGCTGTCCCGGCGAACTTCGTACCGCCACAGATTCAGATTTACGAGAAAATTAATTAACTTAATTTTTTTGTAATTTCCCAATATTTTAATAATTATTCGCAAGTCGGGGTGGACACAAATAAAAAAAAAAGATCATAAAAATCGGCCCGCCCGTTTATGAGTTATAAATGGTGTAACTAACACGACTTAATTTTATACATTAACCCCCGAACACATAGCCGTTATATAACTTTATCAAACCTCATATAGTAGTACGCCCAAGAGTTTTGCTTTGCGCAGTACCATATGACGTTTGATAAAGATATAGACTGTCTATAAATTCGGAAGAACGAAGATTAAGAACCTTAAAATTTTCGCGTAATATAATAAGCTATGTAATTGAATACAGAAGCATAGAAAAGTATGAGTCATCGGGTGTTAAATAAAAAAAAAAATCCCTCACTAGGTCACCAGACCGCGAAGCGCTAAAATGCCGCAGTTATCGGCCGATTATTCGTCATACGAACTCGAAGTACTTACCTATAACAATCGTATGTCACTCGACACTCGTCGGGTTCCGGGTATGATATCTAGCTCGCTAGACGTTCTAATACCAGGTAACTCTCAATGTCACACCATTGGCGTTAGGCGATGCGTTTGTTTTGTCTGCCTTTTATTGTGCTAATATCCTGTAATGTTTATTTGTAACTGCTATGTTTAAAATGATACGTTTTGATTTATCGTGTGGCTCGCACGCACGGTTTTGTTTGACAGGGCTCATAGGTGCCCATAGGTGATGGAATTTTCTCTATGGCCTTTCTTGACACAGAAATCGAAGATGCTGTTTTAATGGTTAATATTCAGAATCTAGGAAACGTAAAGACGTCCGAACTTATATTTGTTTGTAACTAGCTGTCTCGAAGAAATTAGTACCGCCTCTCAGAATTAAATGTTAAAGAAAATTAATTATTTTTATTCTATTTTTTTGTGTTATTCTGCTATTCGGGGCGGCGACGAAATCAATAGATCAATGATCATATAAATAGGCCCATCCGTTCTTGAATTATTATAAATTGTGTAACAAACACGAATTTATTTTATTTATATAAGTAGATATGAGTTATTTTTTTTCGAATTTCTGTAAATTTTAATTTATGCTAACTGTAGGTGGTGTAAAGTCTCACCTATTTTCAAAAGTTAACTGTCCGACAGTAGCGGTTCTACATAAGTGTATGTTTATATTCACGTATTCGTCCATGACGGTCTATCAAATCGAAATACGAGCGGCTGCTTATTTATGCACAAATTGGGTTGTTTATGAATCATAATGTTATTAGTGCGAGGCGTGGAATTTGTTTGCGATCGCATTTTATTTTATAATACCGAGGATAACGAGGTTCACTACAGACGACACGACTCCGAAATATGTCGGATGCCGTCCTCGTCGTGAGCATTACCTGTGTGTGACTACATTATCTTGCATTTATTGTATGACACGCGTTCCATTTAAGGTGGAAGCTCAGGGTCAGGGCGCGAAATTCAAAATGTCAATGGTTTTTATTTTTTTTACGAAAAATTTGGTCATCTTTACGATGTAATTTAGTGTTTTGAGATATTAGCATTCTGCATTGGATGTCTCGATGTATTAAGTTTGCTTAAAAAAATACCTAAAGCAATACAACACCATAAAGTTAGTAAAAGTTGCGGTTTTTACAAACCTTATGGTATTGTATCGGCAAATATCGCAAAACACTAAATTACATCGTAAAGATGTCCAAATTTTTGGTAAAAAAATAAAAACCATTGACATTTTGAATTACGCGCCCTGACCCTGAGTTTCCCCCTTAATCATCTCTCTTTGAGTTCTCCTTCTTTCTTTACGAAATGAGATGCGATGAAATAAAATTAATATGAATACGGTCTCACCCACAGCTTAGCGGGTATTTTGCCAATGTCACTAGCAATAACACGTTAATAAATACACATTATAAATAAAATAATGGATGTGACATGAAGGTATGAAGATGGCGTGTCTCTTTGAGTTAAGTCTGTATTTGTGGGTATAATAGAGCCCTACAATTGTCATGTCAGACGACAGCCATAACCTCTTTTGAGGAATTTAAAGGACTCTTTAAAAGCCTTTAAATAAATGGAAGATTAGTACCAACTCACAAGTGGTTTGTGATGATGCGGCGGCGTGTCGTCCGTGCTCCTATCAATATCCGGGTTCGTCGGATATATCATGTCCAATGGTTCATTCTTCACGTCGTCCATCAGCCTCGGCGAAGGTGACGAGCTGCTGTTCGATATCCCATTCCCGTTGTTGCCCGGCTCGTTGAGGGTCCGGGTGTTATTGATCAGCGAATGGTTCTTTGTTGAGAAGTCCGCTGCGTGCATCTGTGGCTGTTCCGTGTTGTTGTTGTCGTGGCGCGGGCGCTTGATGACGTCGGGGGAGTTGTCCGCTGAGCGGCTCATATGTCGCGGGGGGAGTGGGGGACGGCGGATCATTTGCTGGAAGCTGGATGTCGGTTGCAGGAGCGCTTCTTCGAGCCTCTCGCTCGGGGGGTGTGAGATGTGGGTGGTGTGCGCGGGGTGCGGGGGCGTGTGCGGGGACGGCGCCGTGGATGGTGCCCGCATCGTTTGCAGGAGTGGCTGTTGGAGAAGACAGTGTTATAAGACTTTGGCATAAAATAGAGTCTCGTTGTTTTTCTCGTCGAACGGTCTACCTACTTCTTTATATGTAGCATTGATATGACCTTACTGTACCTTAGTTAGGTTATCTGTATTACAGGGTTTCCCTATCACGGAGTCCAGTCCGTCACAAAGGTTGCTATAATTATTATATTCATGTTGACTATAGTAGATTAATGTTTACCAACATTAATTTATGTTCACAACTTAACATCACTGCTTGCTTTGTTATGTAAAAAAATATATCTAGAACCAGAATCAGAAATTTTTTTTTTCATGTAAACCATTAAATGTACTTTTGAATCGTCAAAAGTTACAAAATGCGAAGCTACTACTTTACCCCCCGTTCGGAATGCCGTTCCTATGGAGAAGAACGCGCAAGAAACTCCATGGTGCTGTTTTTTTCAAAGATCTTTTATATTTTTGAGCAATACATTGTTATAGGTATGTGAGAACAATGTAGGAGCGGCTAAGCAGACTTTAGCAGCTATTCTTTTACATGCGCTTTGGAGGTGTAGTCTTTGATGCTATTTAACTTTATTCCTGAAGAGTGAGTGAGTTTATTTCAGTCAAGGTTATTAATCGGTGACGCAGGTAGGTATTTGGTATGTTAACACAACTGACGTGATATAAAGGCCTCAGCAACCTCTAGGAGCGACAATTGTAACTCAACATTGTTGACTTTGCCGATAAACTATTACAATTTTTGGCCAATTTTTAAACGGAACAATGGCTAAATTATGCTAACTGAGACAATTATTCAATTTAGTGTCACACAGGTGTTGAGAATGAATATTAATTGAAATCCTTGAGAGCTATAATAAAAAATATGTGTCGGACTATTGCCACGTGTGATCACATTTATTTGTATAAAATATATTGTTAAAGTTACGCACGAGTACACAATTAGTGCCCGCGACTATGTAATTCGCGGAATTCAGTTATTTCTCATGAAAACCTATCAATTTCCCGAGATAAAACGTAGCTATATCACGACCCGGGTTATAAACTATCATTTTGATTAAGTTTTATCACAATCCGTCTATAGATTTAGACAGACACTCCAAACATAGCCGGGGGATTGAGCCCGGTGATTGACGAGAACCAAATGTACGCCATTCTAGAACCTCTCTGCTCCAACGGTGGACTGATGATATCACACGCGTCGCAGGAAGCCGGTGGATGCGAGTGGCGGAGGACCGTGATGTGTGGAAGTCGTTGGGGGAGGCCTATGTCCAGCAGTGGACGTCTATTGACTGATAGATAGATAGATATAAATGTACGCCTGTATATAATGAAGGTGTTTTTAAAAGAATGTGATGTCTCTGCTTACCCCCTGATTGTCATTATGCGTGAGCCCGGACACACGCAGCACCTCAGCAGTCTTGAGGAACGAGGAGAGGCTCCTCTGATGCACGTTCACCTCGCCGTGGTAGATAAACTCTACGAGAGCGTGAAGGTCCGTGAACGCGACATCTTGGAGTACAATGACTGGATGCTTGCACGGCGTCGACTGGTGATAGAGAGAGATTGCTTTAAAGGGTGAACAGTACAGATTATCCAGACACCTTGAGAGGCAGTCTGGTATAAGAAATACTATGAACCGTCTAAATTATATTTGCTCTATGTAATTAAACTAAGAAGCATGGTATAATAATATGCTTCGCCAGGCATGTTTTTCCGAAGATGATCCAAGACTACCTTCGTCACGATCAGTGGGGGCCAATCATTGACACCTTCAGTAGAATTAACACCGCTCATTGGTCGAAGACGTAGTCTGGAACCAATCACGTTATCTAGCCGTCACGGACGAGCATACTTGTTTTTATATACCATGCTTAATAGTAGAAAAGTAGAGTAACTTCACTTATACTTAGGTAGGATATGTCCACATCTTGCTCGGATCTAATCTGAGGCAGCCGTGAGTGGTATGAGCCCGAGGCAGCCTTGCGAAGTTACGTGTCAAGTTAATAGTGTTTATTTTTACAATTAATTTTAATAGAGGAGCCTTGAAATTCTTTATCATAGTTTGTGGTTTCACCAGGGAATAATATTATAGTCTCGGTTTTAGTAAACATGTAAAAGTATAGGATTTACTTTCCTTCTTAGTTCGAATAAATAAACTAGTTATCCTACTATTACTTATGAATACTAGTAGTCACTTTATTCAATGTGTCATAACAATATATTTTATGTCGTTTTATACAACTATTTTTTTTAATTAAACTGTAATTACACTATACTCTACCCCCAAATTCATAGAAAGTTTCCATCAATTTACAAATTCACTAAAAAGAACTGCCATTGCTACTGAGAAATGCTTTGTTATCGCTTATCATAGTTTTAAATCCTTATACTAACCTAACATCGTAACTTGATACTTTAGCTCTATATAACTGACAAATCACAGTCAATCTATGAAAGATACTTGTCCAACCAGTTTATGCAAGTCTTTAAAGGAGAGAGAACTCTATCAACTTACCTTTAATAGCTCTCTAAAATAAGGGCTGCAGGCCGACAGGACAACTCTATGTGCCTTCAGACTCTTGCCGTCGCAGGCGAGGGTGACGTCCACGAAATCCTCGTCATCGCGAAGGTTCTCGAAGGCGCTGGTGATGCTGCTCTGGTAGTTGTTCCAGCGGAGACAGAAATGCTGTGTGTCAACCATGGTGAATGTTTCTATGGGGCTTATGGAGGCATGTGGGGCGGGCTGTGGACAAGGGGCACAAATTAATATTGATAGATATAAATATTATTATTTGCTAATTACAATATTGACGATCCAATTCGTTAAGGTGATAGTGACCCATTGTTCTGTGTTGATATTCGAACCCGAGACATATGTTGGTGGGGGAAAACTTTCTGTGAAGAACACGAATATTTGAACTAAATCATGGAAGTTTAACATAGATGCATACTTACCCTAAACCACAGGCCCTAACTCTAACCTAATAGGATGTATTTAATAAAAAAAATACTGTTCAATCGCCTGTTTAGACCATTTTCGTTACCTTTCTTTAATCAAATAAATAAACGATAGTATAATTATCGCACTGCCTTTGTTCGCGGATGTCTGTAATACTGTTGGGGGATAATGTGATGCTGTGTATGTATCAAACGATTTCTTTAATCGGAACGCATAAATCATTTTATCGTACATATAAAGGGCAATTGCATTCTACAAAACAGGTCGTAGGCATAACTCATGGCCGGTAAACAACACGTCTGGTGGACACTAAATGTAGGGCCTTTTTTATCATCTGACCCGATTTTTAATCTGCGCGTCGAATAATAAAATAAAAAAAATATATCGCCCACAATATTGTTATAATTTAAATGAATGGTGAAAGGTTACTAATTATAAAGCTTATTGTTGACAACGAAAAAGGTAGCTCATATTCAATAATGATTATCACATTCCAAATTGTGAAGGTTATTATTATGAAGAAATCTGCTTGTTTCGCGAAGGTCGTGTGAAGTCCGCCAACCCCCGCGTGGACTCCTTGCATCGAGGGTTTTTCCGCTATTATAATGGCAGTTTCACCCCATTCAATGTAATAATAGCTACCTAAAGTTAAGTGTACCAGTGCACATCTATCTACTCTTGGGAAACCGTGCGTGATACTTTAATATAAATAGATATTAAAATATTATGAACATTAGTCGGCCTAAGAATAGTAACTTATTAGCCAATACCTTTGTCTTTCTATTCTGTAAACTTATCTCACACTAACTCAATAAATATCGCCAGACGAACACTCCAACTATACGGTCAGACACAACTCAAGCTCGTAGTACAGTAAGCTCTTTGCATATACAAGTACCTGCATATACACTTTTTTATCCAAATCAGGTTACCAAAATAAACTAAGTACCTATTATCTAAAAGACATTTAATTAGTAATAATTTTATATATTTCTTAAGTTTTCAAATTCATCCTGTATATTGTAATAGCTACGGCGTAGTCACGCACGGCGTTGATAGTCTCAAGGACGGGCCCGAGCTGTTATCATAGTCACTATTCCTGATACACTATGCCCGAAGCTTATATAAAAGGTACACTCAAAACCACGAACAGTGTACAGAGGACCTTTCCGCGAATCACTACGTTAAATGAAATCATTCTTTCCATTGAAAACTCCGGACAAAGTAAAACAGAACTGTTTAGAAAATGTTCGGTCAAGTTTTTATTATGCCTACCTGCAGACCCTTTGTCTAATTCTGAACTAAAAGTTGGCGGAAAGTCAATAGGCTTCGTATGGAATTATTCATAAAATTAAAAAAAAAACTTTCCCAACAAACTGTTGTTCGTACATTTCAATAAGCAAGGCTGTAAGACGCTTGTTGCAGAAGCCAGATACGTCTTTCTAGAAATTGTATACAAATATTTGAAAAGAGCCGTTTACTTGTGACATTACATTGGTATATTTCCACGTCTCAAGTGGCAGGTAATAAGTGTCAAGATATTTTGGCAAGCCTGGATCACCTAAGTGGGCTAGTGAGTCTGGGTCCGAGTCTGGCCAGGCTTAACAGATGCGAGCCAGTCTTGCGAGCCGCACTGTCGGCTTAGGGATGGCTATCCACTAGACCTGAGCCCTATTATGCTTCTATAATTTTTGGGACTAGGCCCGTCACACTCCACCACCACTGTTACTCCTCTAAACCAGCATCTACAGCGGTGACCAATGAAGATGCGGAAGTTTGAACCTCAACGAGTCCTGGTACCGAGTCCTGAGCTAATTGTGTTGGAACCAGCAACGAGATTAATCAAAAACAAGATAGGAGGACATTGGTAACAATATTCTCGAATTCCCTCCATCCTTCTATTAGTAAAGTTATGGAAAGCATACTAAAAAAATTTCACTGATTTCTTGGAAAAACTTTCACATAGGGTTCTCAAAAATGTGTTTGATCGCTGCGCTGCGGGGACCATGGTTCTAGATGTCAGATAGGTTTGGAGTAGTTTGCGGGGGGGGGGGGGGGGTTGTACTTCACATCATCACCCAAGTTAAAACTTGTCTTACGCGCCTTGCAGTTAGGATTTTTTAATGTAGACCAAAGAGGTACTTGCGCATAGACACAAGCAGTACAGAAAAGTAAATGGCTTATCAGTATGATAACACATTATAATGAATCCACTGATTCTCGCCCATTGTAAATGGTTTCAAGATCTCTAGCCGACCATAGCGTTTGTAAAACTGTTAAAACGATAATCATTCCAAGGCGAAAATAATCTTATTCTATGTAGCGCCATAATTTACTACTTACAACTTTTTGCCACTAGAATCAATAAGTAATATAAGAAGATAATATAAATTGCTTCTACACGTCTGTGCTAATAATCTTGAAGTTATATCACATTATACATCTTTTATATTACTTTATCAATGTGTCCATTTAATAACCATGGAATATGAAAACAACAGGACTGCTTATATAATCTTCTAACTAAATGATAATCAAAGACTTTTTTTTAGGAATGGTCAGTTTTCTTATGGCGACTGTATCCATAGCAATAATGAAATGATAAGTATTGCCAGACGAACACACCAACTGTACGGTCCCAAATGAAACGACGTTAATATTATCGGTACCATACATATCAATGGACTGGGGGCGATCCCAGTATACACTTATATACTATTAAACGTCTATGACCATAGGAATGATTAATTTCCACAAAAACACGTCATGGTACACACACTTGTTATTTCTTTATGTACTTGTATCTAAGTTTTTTTTTTTATACGTTATAGGCAAGTATTTGATCTCGATCTCACCTGATGGTAAGTGACGATGAGATCTACGATGGAGCATACTTACCTAGGTAGGAAGGCGGCAGTAGATCGAGACGCTACATTCACTAGGCACATGCAGCGCAACTGATCTGACCCGCCATCCATGAATGGCAACACCGATCATCATGCCGGAACACGGCTAGGCCGCTTGGCGACATGGCTTTGTTCAGTGGGTGGTGACTAACCACGGCCGAAGCCTACCACCAGTAGAGGTGTCACCTAGTTGGCACCACCCAGGGTTACGTGTAGGGTATCTCGAGGCTACTTAATTCTCCTACGGACGAAGGTGGCTCGACCCCAAAAGTAGTATTATATATATACATGTCAGTGAATAAGTAGTCCCATCTTTAATTTACTCCATAGCCGTTCAACCATTTTAAGGTCATCCTTAGTTGAACTTACGAAGAGACCGAACTGAACCTCAAGCTCAATCCTGTTCACGTACCGTTTCGGTACCGTAACATCTTCCATCCCTTGCACACCACAGGTTTCATAAATAAGTATAACAGTGACAGCATGTTATCTCGATGACGTTGCGATTACAGTAGAAGTACCAGCTTACCCTACTCAACTTAATAAGGTTGAGCCATCGTCTCGTAACTACAAAAGTATGATCCGAACTAAGCAATCCTCAAATGAGTTAGTTTCCATAGTAAGTAACCCGTCCTGAATAAATTTCTCGTCCATGAAATTACATAAACCTGATAACGCGATATATACATAAATATACTTTTTTTTATCTTGAACCTGATAACAGATTAGAAAACTATGATTAGAGGTATTAGTTGCATTATCGGTTCGATGCACGGGGCGTATAAATAAGTGATAAGAAATCGCGGGCCGAAGCGAAATATGCCAATGCAAGTGTTATCAATGTCGTAAAAATATGAAAATAGCTGTGTACTCACTGACCGAGAAGCCTTGGGAAGCTGTTTTTGTTCGATCAGTCAGTACAGTATTACGACTAGCGTTGCGTGCGTATTTGCCCACGAAACCTTCGGTTTTTGCAGGTCGACATCCAGCAGGAAGAAAAAAGTTGATATTAAATAAATGTTAAACAATGATCGATGAAGCCGGTGGATGCGAGTGGCGGAGGACCGTGATGTGTGGAAGTCATTGGGGGAGGCCTATGTCCAGCAGTGGACGTCTTTCGCCTGATAGCATAGCAAACAATTATCGATTGAATAGTGAAATTGGTCAAAATAAAATAACATAACAAAAAAAACAATAAGATACAAATAATGCTAGTAATTTTCCGTTGGTAAGCAGACGATTACCAAAGTATATCCTCGTTACTCAGGTAATAAGTTGAAAAACAAATACTTTCAGACTGGGTGCTTCGAATTTTGAACACAAAATCAATTAACCGCCATCCTTACGAATCTAACGGTCGGTTGCGCATGCGCATGTATTTGGCTTTACCTATCTTAGCTGTCAACACGCAACACTGACACCATCCTCCTTGCTTGCGTGCCAACTGGTAACCCGATTACCTATCAATGCGTCTGTCTTATTGTCTAACATTTGTTTGAAAACTTTTGTGCTCTACAAACATAGGTATGCTATTGCGAAAACGTATAATCACACGTAATAGTACGTAATAAGTGTGATTTTATATCTGTGAGTCGGTTATTGAGTTTGTCGGGTTGAATGTAAGAAATGTGGAGTTATATCTAGACGAGTTTTCATTACCTACTTTGTTAAGTTCTCGTGAGATAGTATTGAGTGATGGAAAACAATGGAATTTATCGTCCTAATTTCTGTCGTCCTGCCGAATCCTTTGTGGAAATGGTATAGCGTTATATTATAAGAGTACGTAAGTACATTTAAGCCACATGGCCAACGTTTAGTGGACCTTTTGGTCATAGCGGTGATAGCCAAGTTTGTCAACGCTCGCTTTGAAAACAATGTGTGTAGGTTCAACCCCGGCTCGCACCTCCAGGGTTTTAAAGTTGTCAAAACTGTGTATATATTGAGAGTCGTGTTAAGATATCACATATCAATTGCGTCAGCGTGGTGACCTGTAGCCCGAATCCCACTCGCATTGGGGGGGAGTTTCTCCGGTATAACGCCAAGAGCCTCGTTCCCTATTACATTGGACACACACACATAGACCCACAAACACACATACACACACACACACACACACACACACACACACGCACACACACAAACACACACAGGAACGGGGTTCAGGAGTGATGATGTCCATTAGATGAACCGTGGAACATTTGCCTTTAGCGCTGCCATCGGAGAAAACGATTATATAGTTCTTGTAGCTTCTATACGTCCTAACGGCTCAAACCCGCTCTTAATAGATCGAAAGTACGACCCTTATATAACTTAAGTATATAATATCTATAGATAGACCTACCAAAGTGTTAAAAGTCCACTAAAGTTCTTATATAAACAAAAACGATTTCAATGTGGCACAAATGTAAATGATTTATTTTATAAACGCGACAAAACGGTGTATTGAAGAAGTACCTACCGTAGGGATCTTTTGTGGTACGAGTTATAGGATCGGGCGATTTATTAATAAAAAATAATAATTCTTATAAATTTACTGTAGAGCAGCTTTAAAATAATCGAAATTTTGAAATAAACAAAATAAATTTTATCGCGTTTATTATTTGTTTTTACGTTGCCGTCGTTTCGTAAAAACATAAAATAAGCAAGATAGAATTCGTAAAATTAGTTTTATTTAAATGTGTAGTGTTCGCGTAAATAAAAGAAATCGATATATAATTTCCATTTTACATTACAGAGATATTATTTTGAAGTAAGTAATTTTCGTGTTTTTTATTTTCTTTTGTAACAATTACAGAATTTGGAAAAAATAGTATTCATAAATATGAAATTGGATATATTTTATCAATTTTAATGCACTGATGTGGTACAGTGGTGATATCAGCAGCTTGTTAAAATTAATCACCGTATCAAACATTTATCGAACTAGATGTTCATTTACAAAAGATTTGAAAATCAATTATGTCTTGCACTTAATTGAACTTGAAATGTTAGTACAAGGCGTTTGATTTTGTTTCCCGATGTAAAGGGTGCTCCCTACTCTTCATATGAAACGACAGACTCTACGCACTTGGAAAAGATTTCTATCATTATTTATACCGGTCTACGGTACTGGTACAACAATGAAATTAGTTTGAGCGCAGGCCACTCAACTCACTGCACTGGGTAGTTGCGGTTCAATTGCAAATAAGTAAATTTTGGAAATTATATTTTTGATATTTGTCGTGGTTTGGATGTTACTGAGATCACCCATAGTCCTTTATTAGGTACTCATAATACGAGAGGTGCTTAGTTTGGGTCTCAACAGTTGGGGTGTTGTCTGATGATATATTATTATGTAACATTAAAAGGTTATAAATTAATCGAATTTGTCATGTAAACACTACTGGATTGGCAAGCTTTTTATATAGTTATCTAGGTAGGAGGAAAAATAAAACATTGGCAAGTAGGTCGCTGATAATAAAACACGAAACATAGTTACAGATAGCCAAATTGTTAAAACTATTTGTAATATTGTGGTCAAGCAGTAGTAAACAAGAGATTTTAAATAATTTCCATTACGTTGAGTGCGATATTATTTGTAAGCTAACAGTATCATATTATATAGCTTACGTATTTAGACACATTGCATGGCATTTTGAAAAGCACCTCTAGCGGACAGTATTCAAAACATTCAATATAATTACAGAGTATAGACACTATATAATGGGTTCTGTGATTCCTGTCTTATTCACCAATCCGATGCTATGTATTAATAATTTTTTAAGCTTTATAAATTGAGTTTCCACATCGATCTGATTTAGCAAATCAAGGATTAAGGCTGATACATGTGTACTGCAGACGTGAGTCTGGTCATGACTTAAGCAAATATCGGTATCGAGTGCAATAATCGATCCCTGATTTATCAATTGAATCAATTTTTTGCTTAGAGAAGATGTTATCTGTATGATAAGATTGACGACCATTCATACAAATAATTTTTGTTTAACAGAAAAAATAGGTACTTTTAAAGTATTGATCGTGGATGATTTATCATTTCCAATATTTTGTCAAATGTTATATTTTATCATGTGTAATTGTAATGATATTAGGTGCATTAAAATGTATATCTATTTTTATTTTGCTGAAATCGATCAATAATATTCTATTCTTATAATATTATTCATATACTTGGAGATTTGTACAAGTACCTTATTTATGCATGGAACTTAATGTGCCTACAAAGTCACATACTTATGTAGAGTAAGAATATCGTAAATCATTCATTACAATTTGTATCTTAATAAAATAATATGATTTTTTTTTAAACTTTTCTCAATTTTTCGTGCACCGTATAAACCGGAATGTAACCGGATAAACTATATTGAAACGAAATAATTTCCATTTACCCTCAGAAGCCCATCTAGTGTATATCTTAACATAACAACAAAATTGAAATAAAACTAATTGTTAGGATTTTATCGCGTTTATATTTTGATTTTACGTTCCCGACGTTTCATAAACGTTCAGTTTCATAAATTTTTATTCTTTAAATATGTAGTGTTTGCGTAAATATAAGAAATCAATATAATAACAAAATATAAAAAACTATTCCGTCAGTAACTTGGACCACACGGGAGGGCTCAGAGGTCCTTTTCACGTCATGAATGCTATCAAAGGATTTGTGTTACGCGTGTTTGCTTACTATTGGCGAGTGATCGAGGTGCTGCCTCGAGGAGGGACCCTTTGAGGTCACAAAATGTGTGTTTACATAATTGTTTAGGGGTTGACATGTTTAGTTTGTGTCTATTTTTATAACAGGAAATCTATAGTTTTGGAATGACTGAAATCTTCTATACATATAAATAAAATTGGAGTGTCTGTTTGTAATATTAAAATAACCGCTTTTTACTAAGTGCATTTGGATGTATCACGGTACCTATACCACAACAATTTTTTTTATAATTTTTGTCTGTCTGTCTGTCTGTTTGTTCCGGGTAATCTCTGAAATGGCTGGACTGATTTTGACGGGACTTTCACTGGCAGATAGCTGATGTAACAAGGAGTAACTTAGGCTACTTTTATTTTAGAAAAAAAACATAGGATCTCACGAAAAAAAATTAAAACCAATGTTGCAGCGTTGCGCCTGATTAAGTTTGATAGCAACAACCTGAAATGCGTCCCGCGGGCTCAGAACGGTTGTGTCTTTGTTAAATACCACGCGAACGAAGTCGCGGGTAACAGCTAGTACTTAATATAAGGATGGTATGATACAACTATCTGGGCCCCAAGTCTGCTAACACAATCGATTCATAATCGAACAGCAACCGCATAGTAACTGTCACTTTTGACAGACATTGTATGGGATATACTGACTAAGGTAAGTCATTATGAATGATTGGACGCTCAGGAAAGGTATATTATGAATTGATTTCTTATATTTACGCGAATACTACATAGAAATAAAACTAATCTTACGGATTTTATCGCGTTTATTGTATGTTTTTACGTTCCCGTTTCGGCTGCTTTACAGCAACCATGGTCACGGAAGGACTGAGGTGTTTGACGTCCTAGTGTTATAGTTTGTAATGGGGTACCCTCATGTTTAGTTGTTGCTTGCGGTCCGATCTACGCAGTGTCTTGAGGTCTTGCAATGGTGCGCTTGGTTTTGGATTTAATTATGTATTCATTACTGGATCCCAAGTCGGTGGTAGCATCCAGCCATCGTCCCGGTTAAAATTAGGATGTCTTTGGATGTTTTGTTGTTTTTTATGTGTAACGGGACGGGATGACGGGAACGTAAAAACATAAAATAAACGCGATAAAATCCGTAAGATAAGTTTTATTTCAATATATTATGAATGATAAATATATTCGTGTTCAAACCGTCTCATAGTTTTGTAAGTCTATTTGATATAGGTATTTGTTACTCTGCGTTTGTTTCATAATAAGAACTAAATCTTTTCTTTTTATTTCATGCACAGATAACCTTGTTACAATTCTATAATGAGCAATGTAAAAAAATATAGTTGTTGATGTAGGTATTAAATGTACGAATTTGGTAAGCGCGCAGCTCGACATGCCGACGATAGCCTGGACTTATCATGTTTTTTTAGTAAGTTTAGTGTTTTATCGGAGACCTAGGCTACATGATAGCTTATCAGCGTATAGTTTAGGCTACAACCGTTACTATAGTGCTGTAAAATAATAAAATATTAAATCGGAGTTGGTTTGTGGTAGCGACTTTTTGGATTATGATTTTAAGATGGAAATTAACCAGATAACTATCGCCAGACGAATACAATAACTATACGGTTCCACACTAAGCAACGCTTGTATTATAGATACCTTACAATGGACTGGGGCGAACCCAGTATAAACTACTTATATAGATATTAAACATCCATGACTCGGGTACGAATATTCGTGCTCATCATACAAACTTTGTCCCACACGTTGGAACAGCTCACAGTGTAGTAGTGTAGGGACCAAATATAGTCACCGAAATGTGGGTGTACCATCAATGTGCCTCTTACAGAATAAGGCGTAGTAGTTTTTTCTTAAAAAATATATTTATAATAGATATTAATAAAGTATTATAAATACAACTCTGAAGGCTATATCCAAATTACACAGATGTTTTGTACACGGCCATATTATTGTGTGAGTTTTATGTATTGTGTACACACTATTAGATTCGCAATACTTACCCATTGTGAACGGGCCTTGAGACGTGCGATCGAATGTCCCTTTAAATTAATTTGGTGACTATTATATGAATCGTTGAACAATAGTAGGTCCTCGCTTAGTTCAGACTATTTTATGGTTGGATGTAGAAACAAAACCTAATTGGGCGCTCGAATCGCTCGCTCGTTTAAATTTGGGAGATGTGAATGTATTTTTATATAAATATATTAAAACGGCAATAAACCCGTGCTTCAAGCATATTACAGCAAGGAAGGTAAAACAGGGTATCTGAAAATGTCCATCAATTCTTGTTCTTCTTTTTTTATTAGGTTGGCCAACGGCTACAAAATAGTGCCATTTTGCCAGTGTCGAGTAGAACATGTTAGTGATGATGATTAAATTAATCCCCCTACCCCTATCAGTAAAGGAGTGGATGCCTTACGGAAAATTTACCGCACATCTTCGGACAATTTGAAAAGTCAAGTTATGCTATTTTATTTAAATTTCCTTCACTCGTGCACGTTTATGAACACACAATGGTTAATATCCCACTAATATTACACATTGATATCAAAGCGACACAATTTTTGGAAAATAAAACAAAATTGACAACAACTTGGTTCAACTTCCCGCCAAACGAAAAACGTTTTGTTTTTCTACCTATTGTCATTGCGGAATGTCATGTTGACAAACAGCTTTTTTAATTAAAAAAGGTTTAATCCTAGCGCTAGTACTGACAAAATGAACCACAATATTGATATCTGTATTTTGTAAAAAATCGAATCTAAAATTTTAGGTAAGTACTATGTAGCTACCTGACCTATGAACTGAGTATCAATCGCATTGATTAAAAAGTGTATAGGTAGTTGTATGGACGAACCTCCGTATGTGTATTGTAATAACGTTTAAATTTGCGTAATCTAAACGATGATAATGATTATTATCTGTCATTGGGGGGTGGGCAGAGGTCCTATGATAGACCCGCGGCGCAGTTGAGACGACTGAACAGTGGGTGTCTGAAAGAGGACATTTGATTTCTTTCAGGCCACCTTTAGGCCTCAGCCTCGAATTTAGCGGGCAGCGGGGCGGCGGCGGCGGCGGCGCGGGAGCGGGGCTCGTTGGCCGGCCCGCGCCGCTGCCACGCCGCTGTTTTCGAGAACCGGTCCATTTTATTTTACGCATAAGATCCTACCGCTCCCGCGCCGCCGCCGCAGCCGCCCCGCTGCCCGCTAAATTGGAGCCAAGGCCTTAGGGTCGTTTATGAGCTTATATATTTATAATTATTAAAGTGTTGTTAAACCGAAATGTACTATGTAAACAGTGGGTGGTCGAATCGATCGTTTGTTTGGGTAGTCGTATCGAATCTTCGATTCGGTCATGGAGATTGGCTTTGAAAGATCGTCGTTGCAACGAGAAAATATCTAATCGATTCGATTCGGATACTTGTCCAAACGTTCTTAATCGACCCGCAGGTCTTAGATTCTAGTTTTTCCTATACAGTAAAGTAATACATACCTTAATTTAGTAAATTGTCCTCAGAATATCTTCGTTTGTATAACCTGAAAATAAACAAAATAAACTATTAAAACATGTAATTGATAGAACTAGGCGATACTTGGCGGAAATCCATTGATCTTCATTGCGCTCATCACACAAAGATTGTCCCAACCAGGATTCGAACCCGGGGCCCTCTGCGTAGAACGTAGGGTCACTACCAAATAAGCTAATCAGGTCGTCTTAATTAACTCCTTACTGAACCTACTTATCGCAAAATACCTTCTAAATCGTAATATTCCTGCAATTTAAAACAGCAAATGTGCCGCAATAACATTGTACCGGCCAGATAGCTCTGCCCCATATCAACAAACACCCATTTCATACCTAAACATATAAACCTTTACGTCCCAACCATATAACCGTCATTTCCTGTATATAAAATTGTATATGTGAGAATTTTCCACCAATCGCGAGAAAGGTCAAAGTTGAAGCGGCCAATAGCGTTGAGCCCTTCGGTATTCAAACTATGTAGGCTTTATACGAGAGTGAAAGTTGGCCAATGACGTGTGTCCATTGTGTGTGTGTGTGAGGCGCGCGAATGTGTGCGGCGTATGAATGAAGGCTCTTGTAGTTGACTTGTATGTAAATATGTTTCATTTCGGTTTAAACCTTTCCGTTATATGTTAAGGAACGTCAACAGCTTAGCGGTTTAAGCGCCATGCTCTTAACCACGAGGTCCCAGGTTCGATCCCAACTTGGGCCTTTAAGCTACGGAGGCTACAACTACTATAGCTTTGGTTTCATTGGATAAGCTACTACTTAGTTATGTGTTTTGCGCCATATATTACTATAAGAAACTTTTTTCACAATGTGTCATTTATGAACCGAACTGGTTTTTTTTTAATTTGTCTCCGCCCTGAATATCAGAATAACTATTAAGACATGGGAAACATTCACTAAAACAATAATAATAAATTATACTTTTTGTCATACATTTAATTCTGGTGCGGTACGAAGTTGGTCGGGACAGCTAGTGTTTTATAAAACAAATAGATCGAATGGTCCTAACGTTTATCATTTGACCTCAATATTGAGAAAAAAACATGACTCACAAAGAACTGTTGTCCTAATAGATAAAATGCTTCTTGTAATACTTTATCGCGAATACTTTTATGCGTTGCGCGATCTATCTACACGCTAATTATGATAAAACGGGTAAGCTGACACTGAACAGAAACGCAATTAAGTTCTACTATTGTCTATTTGGCAATTATTGTATAATGGTATGTTGGTATATATTTTGTAACTATTCATGGAAATAAACTCAACTGCTTCCATTTACATGTACCTACTCATTCTATTAATAACTATAATAAGAAATAAAAGTGAAATATATATATATACCTACGTAAATAAGTACATCATGAATAAACAAATTACATATCTATGAAGTGACCCTCGAATTTATAGACGTTCTATAAATTTATTAAACGTCATATAGTACTGCGCTCAGCAAAACTCGTGTGCTCAGTACTTTATGACGTTTGATAGATTTATAGAGCGTATATAAATTCAAGGGATAGTGTTGGAGGTGATGGTGTTATGAAAATAGTGTTAATTTAAATGATCATCATGGCTTTATTCTCAAGAAAAAAGTATAGATAGATATAGTATAGACTGCAACTACTATTATATTTTAACCCATTTATATTTTATTGAGATGACATTAGTTTCAAGTCAACGCAAAATACTTTATCATAAGATCTACAAGGAAGAATTTAGTGACATATATCACGTTATCTCTTTGTTTACACATAAAAAAAATATTTTATATAACTAAGAAGTACTCACAAAGCGTGCATATTACGCCTCAGCAATTGACCCTAGGGTCAAAAAACTCTTAGAAAACAAGACGAGGAAGAGACTGAACCCATTATCTGACGCAGGACATTTATATAACAATAAAAACATTATGTTATAATAATTATATGATACGACAGTGTGGCCACACATTTGTTAGACAAGCAACAAAACAATTAAACGGAGTACCTATGCAGAGTATGAGTATACAGGCACAGACTTGTTACAATATTCAGACAACGCACGCTATGCGCTAGAAGTGAAACCTAAAAAAAGATCTATTCTAGCATCTAAACACATGCAATCACACACACATATAAAAAAACAACTTAGTCTATAACTTCTTAGTCTATGCCAGACCATTAACTAGGCAAAAAGTTAGATGTTACGTCTGAACTTCCAAAATAAGTCTGTGACTTAAGGTATATTAAGGAGGTAGGTGGTTAATAAAATGCTTCTCAATTTCGATGATATGTCATTGCTATTGCAGATATATTATATGATAGTAAATCTCTCCTTGGTAGGTCAATCACTAAGCTTCTTAATATGGCCAGGATGTCTAGAGATTTCGAAATTTAAAAACACATATTCATATTATCATAGATTGAATCAAGGTTTCAATTACCTCATTATATAGTTGTCCTTAGAGTTTGTATGAAATAAAAAAAATATACGTTAGCCGCATATTTGTCTATGCTAATATAACACATATTTATGTTGAGCATTAAAATCGTTAGGACACTGATAACGGGACTGCACTGCAAGCGAGGGATGAGACACGTTCAATAAATATTTATATCGATACTACAGTTGCATATTATTATTGTTCTATAAATGAATTTATCTCAAACTAGATGTCCCGGCAACTTCCTACCGCCTCAGAATCAAATTTATGAAAGAATGAATTATCTTTTTTATTTTTTTCTGTTTGAATAGTTATTCTGCTAATCGGAGCAGAGACAAATATAATAAAAATTGCCTCACCAGTTCTTGAGTTATATGTTAGAAATGGAGTAACTAGCAAGACATTGTTTTATATTGTTGTTTTATAAAGATTTACCTCATTTAAAATTTTGCTATAAATGGTTATTTGCCAACACTTGATGATTAATATGATTATATTAATAATATATACACATTAAGGTTTATAGGTACAGTAAACTTCCAAATACCCACATAGTAATAGTTACTATGAATTGTAGTTATCCACTCTAAGCAAGCGGGGCAGATCAGCAAGGTGGATCAAAGTTTAATTTATTTATCGATATCGACACATTCAAACGTCACATCACTTACCTAGGGCAGGGCCACTTATCAGCGTTGCAAGAGATTGCAAACGTGATATATCGAGAGATAACGGGTGCCGAATTAGACCAGATTAGCTTTAGGTATATTACGTTCCCGTACCTAGTATTTTTCGCGATAGCGTTAGATATTAGTATGCACTATACATAAAAAAAAAACTGCATGTTTTTTTTTAAGCTGTCTGGCGGCAGTGTTTATTTTAGTTTTGTAATGGCTTAGCGTTGACTTTATATCGTTTAACTAACTCCATCTTCATTTCCTAAATGGTCCAATTAATCTTAAAACTTAGTAAAGCTATATCTATGATCGATTCCTATTTTTTATGTTAACAGAAACTTAGTAAAGTAAGTCATTATTGTCTATGACCCATGGTTCTCTTTTTAAAGTTTCCAGATGTCATGGGAACGGAGTGTCGCAATGGGTAACCGAAAGAGATGCATTCGCTTTGTGTCACATCAAATTTGCTGACATTATATATTATTGTTCCGTTTCTCGAAACAATATGTTGTCCGAATCGCAAATTAACTGCGATGCGGGTTGCGCAAGATTTTCTTGTTAATTTAACTAATACGGTTAAGGTGAATATAGTTAACTCGTCAATTGTTTCATGTGCTACGTACTACCGGTGAATTGCTATACGGTTTAGCGTCGCTGGGGGTCGTAGCATGCCGCTAACCCGGAGCTACGTGTTTGTGGACGAAAGTGGCCTTTAAGTATCCAAGTAGTAATGTCCCTGATACATAATAAAGGAATAAAAAATAAGTCTTTTTGTGACGGCTTTATACAAAAAAAATACATTTCCTTCAATATTAATTTTCAAAACATTTGTTTAATTATAATTTTTAAGATTGAAATCTTATATGTTTATAAATGTATAATTTGTAATTTGTATTTATACTCCGAGCTTATAGAAGTTTTATAACTTTATCAAACGTTATATAGTACTGCGCAAAGCAAAACTATTGTGCGCAGTACTATGTGACTTTTGATAAAGTTATAAAACTTCGATGAATTCGGAGGGAAATACGCATAATCATTATATTGGCATGACCTATTTCTTAACTTCATTAATATTTTATACTATACATACTTCGCCGGACAAAAACAATAACCTTATTACTTTTTTTATACAAAAAAGAGAAAACGAGTGCCTTTGCGCATTACTTGAGATCGGCTGAACCGATTTGGCTAATTTATTTTTATAGTGTTCCTAAAAGTCCGAGTCATGTTGGTAGATGAAAAAAATATCCGGAAAATTGTTATTTTTTTAAGAATAACGTTCTTTTCTCATAGTACGTGCGCCAGGACGTTAGATTAAAAAAATATTTATATTTTTGGAATGCGATCTTATTATCCCATTACTGGACTTTTTAAAATATTTTATACCTTCATATTCACGCCTGGTTCTTAGCAAAGGTAGCTGGAGAATTTCAAAATATCAATTTAAGTTTTTAAGAACCCACTCGTCTCCGTAACTCTTATAGGCACCTACATCAAAAACTATCGTTCCAAAATCAACCTTATTTACCTTGTTATACAATTTGAAATAGGTAAGTAATTTTTGCTCTTCTAATCAATGAATTAATAATTAAATAGTGTACTGTACTTAATTAGAATGTTCTGCCCACTTTTAAGGGGGGGTGACGTAATTAGACCAGAATAACCCAACTATCAATGTTAGGAATGACCTTATATGCATTCCTTGCCTATATGTACCTACCTACATAAAATATGTTTGATATTTTTTTTTTGCTTATATCCTGTTGACTGTGCCCGTCTATCCGATATGGGTACTATCGCGCACAGACGCGTCTACGGAATATAGTTTAGATTTATGGGTATTTTGTTTTAGTATATTGTATGCTTAACTATTAACTACTTCGATTGATGGCACTACAGGCACCCTTAGAAAAATACCAAACGCTATAAACAACTAAATATTATATTTTTTCAAATATGTTGGAATTTTTACTAAGTACATAATTAAGAAAATCTAATACTATTCCATTGACATTTATTTTTAATGACGAATTATTATAATGAACGCAACTATATTGACATTTCTTGGTACTTCATAGCTATATAAGTTCTAGCTGTCCCGGCTAACTTCGTACCGCCTCAGAATCAATTCTGATATTCGGGACGGAGATGAAAAAAAAAAATCTTAAATATCGGGCCACCCCTTTTTGAGTTACAAATGGTGTAACAAACACGACTTTATTTTATATATCTATATTTATATATATACTGGGATCACGCCCAATCCATCATGACATACCAATAATACAAGCGTTGCTTAGTTTGGAACCGTACAGCTGTTGAGTTCGTCTGGCGATATTAGTAGTATAACCCTCAAATTTATAGAAACTTATAATGGATTATAAAGCTATTATAACTCATTTTTTCCTCTGAAAAGTTGGTTATAATGCCACTATAATCCATTATAACTTTTTATAAATTTGGCGGTAAGAACATAACGCCGGACTATTGGTACCTTAAAATCCTGCAAGGAATTACCCGCAAGTGTTACCAGCCTTATCTTCAACATTCGTTTTCATACAAACTGTACTACGTCTAATTGTTAATTATAATAAGGATAATCGTACTGAATTACCTATTCGGTAATATAAAACCTTATTACTGAATAACGGCTAATTAAAATATATTATAGGTATCCATGGGTAAACTACGGATAGGTATTTTTTTGAATTTGGGCATCGAACCCGCAACCACGCGGTGCGATCCAAGGGGCCACGCTGGCATCAGTACCGTGTGGACTTGGCTTAGTCAGTATCATTCGATAAAATCGTCCCTACGTACATGGTATTTTTTTTTGTGAGCAACGTTTAAAAAAAACTATAGAAGATGAAGAGCGAATCTGAAAAGAGCTTGTAAGGTAGAAGTAGTTTAGTTTTGTTTTTTTTAAAGACTAGTGATGTGTGAATTATAGAAAAAAGTATATTGTCTATATGTTTAAAAAATACTCTTAAAGCAGAATAACTATTAAAACAGGAAAATCTCATAAAAATAATAATAAAGAAAATTATATATTTCGTATATTTGATTTTGAGGCGTTGAGAAGTTCGGAGGGACAGCTAATTTTCAATAAAAATAAAAAAAATACTTTCAAATATTTAAATATACAATTTGTCCATAAAGTTTACAACTCAAAGACTTGTTGACGTACAAAATACTTGAATGTCTGTTCGACGGATTCCGTTTAATGTATAATAACACACAATCTAAGAATTATTGTAACCAGAGAGTCGATGGGTGGTCTAGATTTCTTTAGAAATGCTAAAATACAGCTTTACAATATAAGTTGGTTACACTTTGAAATTATACCTACATCGTTGATTCGAATAATGTGCGCATAAGTTGCTGGCTAGCCTTTTTTTATCTGTAGAAAACAACACTACAAAATATTCAGCATTCTCCTTGGTTTAAAATGTATCACGGCTCTATTCCCCAAAGGAGAAGACAGAGGTACTCTGCAGTACACCCACATTTTTCAAGTCATATTTGATTCTAGTAATTAAGCGATTCCATTGTCGTAATACCGAGCAGACTTTACTTTTTGGCGGAAAAGGGAAGCTCTTCCAGCCAGGCGGGTGGTATGCCCTGACGGTTACTGTCGGGATCTTGTATATATGTTACGTGCTCCGAAAACTCTAATAGCACGTTTCAGGATTGCACTGAGAATTGTAAATCGTTCTCAATGCGTCTGCAGCGCCATCTGTGTAGCTTACGGCGAGGTTGAATATGTCGCTACAACTTCAATGCGAGGTGGTTCGGGCCATTGCTCACCAATATGGCCAGTGCGGGCTGGCAAACTTCACACGACTTTTGAAAGGCAGTTCTTTTTAGTCTATTCATTCGTCTGCAACTGAACGGTCAGGCCATTTTTATTTGGATGTATCGCGTAATATTTTTATCCGTTGCGCAAACGATTGTCGGGTTCCTTACCACACGGTGCAGATGTGCTGGGTTATATGATTGTATTTGCATAGTATATCTAGTCGGACGCTGAAGTTAGCGTTCACGTTATCTAGGTTCATTGGCTTTCCAATTGATAAAAAAAATCCGTACCAGCCGGCTGTTGCCTTTATGCTGTGTACCTACACGTTTGAAAACAGGAACTGATTTCATAGATACTTGGTATAGAGATTTTATGCGGATTTTAAGTTTATGATTTTCCCCGGACGTTTATTAGACACTATTATAGACCCTATATATAATGTACTAGCTGTTACTCGCGATTTAGTCCGCGTAGTATCTAACCAAGACATAACCGTTAGCAATAGCCCGCTCGCGCGTTCTGATCCCGCGCGACCGGTAGCCTTTGTGATATTAAGTCGTTGGCGGGGGTTGGGGGTTATTTTTCAAAAATAAAAGCCTAAGTTTCTCCTTGTTACATCAGCTATCTGCCAGTGAAAGTGCCGTCAAAATCGGTCCAGCCATTTCAGAGATTAGCCGAAACAAACAGAGAGACCGACAGATAGACAAAAATTAAAAAAAAAATGTTTTGGTTTATGTACCGTGTATACATCCAAATGCACTTAGTAAAAAGCGGTTATTTTAATATTACACACAGACACTCCAATTTTATTTATTTGTAGTATGTATAGATTAACCAATAAACATTCGGTTCCTTAAGGGACATTTGCACTTTTTTTTCAAAACTCACATCCTACTAGCGCCATAGTCACGGCGCCGTTCGCAACTACAACCATTTATTATCTGTGACAATAGGTAGGTACACATAGCGCTATTGACCTACACAAGGACAAGGCTGACCGTGTTTACGCTATGTCTATTCCTGGAAAAGTACCTAGATCTACATTTTAAGGATAAATACAATTTAATATAATAAGTTTAATTTTATTCTATTAATTAGTTAGTACTTATCGAAATAATTATGTTATTTTAGAATAGAAAATAAGAACAGCGATCGTGTTCCGTTCGCGGTGTGCGCGGGGTGCGGGATTTCGCAAATGTCAATGTGATTTGGAACTAGTTGTGGTTCCGGAACCACAGCTTAGTGCAAGACATATTTTTTTCTAGCGCCTTATCTAGTGCGTAACTATTACATATTGATACAGGATGACTCATAATGTCTCTAACAACCTGCGCTTCTTTAGAGCATTTGTAATCGTTAAGGGAAATCAGAATTTCGATAGCTTATTTTTTACTAACTGCGCCCCGCGGTGTTACCGCGATTAAAAAGTATGTCCTTTTCCTCTATGAAATAGGTATTTTTTTATTATTATATGTAACGCAGCAGATAATAATTAATCCTACTTTTTTGGAATGTCTTTTTTTTAAAGGTTTTAAGGAAAAAAAGATTTTCGGAAACATGGAAAATAGATTTGAACAGACAGAGAATGTCAGGTCAGCTATTAAAAAAAAATAGAATAATATTTTATGTTGCATAATTATTTAAATTCAATTTATATAATGAACTTTTTATTAATTAAGGTCTAGCATCCGAATGTTTTTTTTTTATTCTAACGACGATCGATATCGAAACGACGATCTCATGACAACCAGGTACGTCATTAACATTACTCTCGCTTTTAGATTCGGTTAAATAACGATCGTTCTATGAATTTCTTCTCGGCGCAATAATATTTATACTGACGGTCGGTTAGTTTGGCTAACTTTCGTCAGTAACCTGACCACGTTTAGTTTAAATAATGGTTTATCTGTCTGCCGTAACTAATTATACGTGTGTGAAGACTATATGTAGTGCTAGGCGTGTTGGAAGGACGCCTTGGTAGCGTGGCAGTGGGTTTGATTCCCAGATAGATGGCTTTTTCAAAATTGTGGTCCAATGTATTATGCAATTTTTTTTTATGTTTCTAAGCGTGTTATATAAATTAACTTAGGAATTTTTATTTCTAATCTACTAGACATGTATAAAAATGGTACGATAGTATTTTACGAATAACACTATTACGGTGACTTGGGATTTGAAGTTGCTTGAGATGCAGTGATTGATGATAAAATGTAATGTTTTTTTTTTCGTTATTGTACCAGATTATTTGGTAAGGTATAATAAAAGTCGATAGTCAAGAATGGTACCCAATTCCCGGAAAAGAAATAAGTTGATAGGTTCCATATTTTCAAATGCGGTATTAGGTGTATCCAAACCGAACGCGGAGCCTCGCGAGCCAGACTCAAGAACAAGCCACATGCGCTGACAGTGGGGTAAATCACATATGACAGCGCTTGCTGCCTGAGGTGCCCAAGCTGACAGGCTTGAGAGGCTGTACGATTGGTCTGGGCACGGCTATATGCAATTTATATAGTTCTAAATACCCCAAAATGTATTAAACTTCATGTTAGATTAGAAAATATGAATGTATGTCTTAAATAATTAATAAAGTATTCCATTTCCCTGAGTATAGTCAGATCCTCATGTATCTTCAGTGTCGTATTTGCCCACGGGCTATACAGGCCATGGCCCGAATTACCTTTGGGCCATGCGGTTTTGGCACCATTCATATTTATTACCTATATTTTGTTAATTTATGGGGCAGCGAACCTCATAGGCCCGAGGGCTCTCAGCCCCGGAGCGCAATATTTTATAATACGCCACTGCATGTAACTACATTTGGATCTAGAATCTGCCTACTACTGCGACTACAAATAGCAATCACTAAACGTTAGAATTAGAGATACACACTTTTTTGTAAAACTAATTGACCCGACATATATTGTCCTAGCCATAGACCACATAGAAGAAATCGCTATCGATTTTTTCCTAAAAATCTTATTTGGGCTATTGCGAATATAATAAAAAACTTGCGCCACCGATTCCGCCGTTCTAATATGATGCGCTTACTTAGGCATTCTAAAGTACTATACCTAAGTGCTATCCCTAATATACAATATTCTATAGTAGCGTTGGCAACCCTAGCTATAATCCATAAAGTTGACAGATAGACAAAAAGATAGAATAGAAAGGCTATTAAGATGTTGTAACCATCTAATAGTAACTGCATGTTTGCGCCGATGGGCTCACCGCTGTCTGTATTCGCGTTTATCCTGAATCTTATTCTGAAGAAAAACCTTGATGTGTTTGCCTTTAGAATAATTTGATCAGAGACCTTCTAACGACTCTTATCATAAGTTATAGAGTCTATGAACATAGGTTATCGTGTAATGAATTTATTTAAATCTGCGCTTACATTGATATAAATATACCAGAAAAAATTATAAGTTGTAAATAAGAATAACAAGCTCTAAAACATTAGTACCTTCCTAGATAGATTGATGGATAATAAGAATAGATAACTAATCTATGTGTAAGCCATTTTTAAGCCACTATGTACTGAGTGACTGCGAACTTTGACGAAAAGTTTAAGCTTAAAGTCAGTCGTATAACGGATGTCGTTTCTAATCCAACTCAACCCGCGCTCGATCGTGAAAATATACTAAATGTATATCTAAGCCTTATAATTAGATCCGACGTGAAATTTTTAATTAAAGATTTCGTGGCAAATAACAATTCGAAATAAGTTACCAAAACTTCTCTGAAAGAGTCTATTTACATACTATCTTAAGTTTGAATTAAGAAGACATACATTTAAAAAAATACAAACAAATAACACATGAATTGGCTACAATAGCGAGCGTTGTTCGAAGAATGAGGTTATCCGCTCTGGTCTAACACATTTTTTTCTGTGCAAATAATTTTATCACTATGCCACGACCTTGCTCCCAGCTATCGCCAAATTATTGCTAGTCCTAACGTCACATTGATAACTAGGCGATCTAGAACGACTTACCGTGTATTTTTAATTAAAAAAAATATATATTAATCAAATCCTCACAGCACAACACTTTGGTCACTTTGAAAAAAAAAATTAAAAGATTACGTTAGTTTGGTACATCGTCCGTGTCAGTCGCGTGAGTGCAGTATATTGTTGATGTTCGCGTACGGGTGTATGCACATCGCGCGCTCGCCGGCGGTCGCCGACTGGCTCCGGCGCGCACGCAACACGGCCCCCTCACCCCGCCGGACAAAAAAAAAATATAACCACGAAAATATGGCGGGAGGAACCACGCAAAAACTGAAGGGGTACGCCACGGTTCTCTCGCTGAGGTTGTATGCTAATCCATCGTGTACTCGGCCCTTTTTTCCGGGGAGGGGGGTGGGGGGATGCAATTAAAAACCCGCGCGTGCGTGTGGGGGTGCGATTAGAAAAGGAGACGGACGGAATGAGTCTGTCACCGTTTTTTTCTTTTTTCCTAGTCTGGCGTTTTGTGTACGAATGGCTAGAATCGATGGTCGTGCGACTAGCTAAGTGTTCCGAGTTCGCGGAGCGTAGGCACCGTGATAAAACTATCGCGTGCGTTATCTTGAGAGCGAGATGATGCGCTATTTTTTTTTTATAATCGCGTATTTATTTTATTGCAGTTGTCTTCGCGATTGCGATTTTTGTATTTGCGTTGCCAATTGGCTAGATAATAATTGTACGATTTAGGCGTGGTATTCATTTGTATCGATTGCTCTATTTTTTATTATTACTTATATATTACTGATGTTAATGTACATATGGAATTTGATTAGTTCTAGCCTCTATATATAGTCAATAAAATAATTAACATATCGTCTGACCTATGGTTTATTCTTGACATTGCGATAAGTTTTTTTTTACTGAAAAAATGACTAATTAGACATTTTCGGAGTTAAAACGCCGTTTATAATTGTCAATGATTTCTTTATAATAGAAACGAAATATATTAATTTTAAATCTAATCACTTAATAAATAATATTAATTTATATTATTACGCAACGTAAATTAATAACATGCGCAATTGGTTCATCTTAAACCGGCCTGATCTATGGGCGGAGCACAATAGTTCTCGACAATAGAGCAGCTAATGTAGAGGGGTATTTGCAACGAGCACCGTGCACCAAGCTCGACTGTGCAGCGCAGCTCTTGCAGGTAGAGCACTGACCAATGTGAAGCTAGAGCGCTTATAAACTGACCCTTTTAAGAAATGTAGAGCTAATAATATATTTCAAACTTAAACACATTGAAGTTATATTTCTTTAACGTTTGTTTTGTAGCCTACAGAGTAACGGCTGTGCTTGATTGGATTTGACTTGAAGTTAATAAGTAATATTTTTTTATGTTTCTTCTAAATGATCTATAATAAGACCGAACATTATGAGATAGGCTCTGAATTCACTTAAGTAGAGTTTGAAATGCAAAATATTATAAATATCTCCAGACAACCACACTTATCCCACGCTTATAGGTATGGGTAGCACTACAATGGACTGGAGCCAATCCGAGTAATAAGTAAGCAATTTGCGCAGCACGGGAATCGAACCCGTGACCATTTGATATCGTGAGCCGAGTGCCCTTCCTTTAGACAAGTAGGTAACACAGTCGCCATCACCGTAATAAAATTTTTGCTTGACAAGTTTCTTCTGCATGTTGATCTATACAATATTGCTATAAAATTAAGTTGGATTCAAAATATAGGCACGAACATTTATAACACAAAAAGTATAATACACATAGCAACATTTAATAGCTTAACATTGTTAAAAAAAAGTATTCAATTATATGATAAAGAAAAGTATTTGAGTCATATTTATTTCTGTACACTTATATCCAGTTAGATATGTATCAATTTAATTGTCTCTGACAACCATAGATAATAAATTATAAGTGAAAAAAAAAACATTTTATCATAGACCAATTGAATTATTAAAAGTAAATGTGTAGTGAAGACATTTATCAAAAGAAAAACAAACGATATTCCGTTGATATGATACCGTCGTAACGCAAAAAACATGAATTTTGGATAGTTTTTTTCGCGACACACATAGATAATTTATAATGATAAGATTACATTATTAGTAGTTTCTGTTACCACGGAAGTTCTAGGTTACCTACTACCTTTATAGATGTTTCAATAGATACTGGCATTTTATCTTTTAACTACAAGAAGGAAGTTGTTTTTAATTAACGAATCTAATAATTCGATTATAGTGTAATGGCTGGCGATTTTTAGATATGCGGAAAAAGGTTCTTTTTTTAAAAAAATGCGATTGTAAATTGTTACCGTTTAATATTTAGGTGAAGATAACGTCATATTCTGAAATTTGTCTATCAACTAATGCAATAATTATTTATTGAGTACTGGCACTTAATAAAAAAAACGAATTATCAAACGAAGTTATTAAAAACCAAGATTAATTAGAAAAAGAATTAACAAATTCAAATTTCGAACACGCATTCCGAATACAAATCCCAAACGATACCAGATGAACGGTCGGTGCAATCTTTGCTAGTTCTAATTATTTATGCAAAGTTGTCTAATGTCGAGCTCGGACCCCGTGTGCAGGCCAGCTAGACCCTTGCACCGACCGGCCACTGGGAACTCTATTTACATCAGAATAGCACAGTTAAGAGAGGGTTGCGCTAATTGTTCCGACATTAAAATCACAGTTAAAACGTCTATTCTCGTCTGGTTCACATTTTATTCAATATTTATAAGTTTTTAAATCAAGTAATATTTTCAAAATGTTTACTTCCGGGTCGTAATGCAGTTGAATAATTTTATTTTAATGATAATAAAGTGTGAGAAACAGAAGTACCGTGTAAATTTTAAACATTGAATTTAAAGAAGGGCGACAAATACAATGAAATACTCACCTTTTCTATCAGCGGCCGTCGAGTGCACAAAAATGTAACTCAACAAAAACAATCAACAAAACTCCAACAAAGTCACGATATGAGAAGTGAACGTCCGGTAACAGAACACGACAGACAAATAAACAAACTACGATATAATATAACTGTTGACAAAATATAATTCACCAATAAAGAAACTATTCGCGAAATAGAGCGATAGCGGCGAAGTTAGCGGCGACCGTCCGGCCAATCCGTCACGCGACTAGTCCGGTCCACACACGTGAGGGAAACTTTGCTCCAACTTCGGCCGAAAACTTTGCGACACGCGTTCCGATAGTTCGACAGTGACGCGCCGTTCCAAATTAAAAAATTTAAACACCGGACTCGAAATTCGAAATTTAATTGCGGCTGTTAATTTCTCCTTTTTGTGGCTAATGTTTTTTTTTGTCGGAGGCGTCCACCCGTCCGGTCGGGTCCGGCCGGTCTGCAATATTAACACGAGCCGCGTCCACCTTTTGTAATGAAACGTTCACACATGCTTCCGCATTACCGTCCCGATGCCATCAATAATGAACCCGGGCGGGAAAAAACAAAACGGGGCACCTCTCCCGCCGAGGCGCCCGCCGACACTACAGCCTCCTCGTCAAAGATCAGAATTGCATATCTGGGTTGCGTTAATGAGCGGGGGGTGGGGTTCTGTAGGGGGTCGAAAAAGTGGCACCGCTCGCGCGCGAATATAAATTCATCGCCAAAAAATCATTACGCGGGGGGTGGTATTACGGGCGCTCGCTGCGCGGGTTCGTATAGTTTTTAAATCGGGCGCTCATTCGGCGGCGACGCGCCGCGGCGGGCGGAAGCCGCGGTGCCACTGCACGAGCCACGGCTATCCCTCCCGCCCTCCGACTGCACTATGCCAACTACACGCATGCACCGAGCCTAGTTCGACAACTTACTTTTAAAAGTCTCGGCCGAAGCGTAGCCACTACGCCGTAGACAGCGCTGGATTCCGAATAAAAAAAAATTGAGCACAAATTCGAAAATGGAAACGCATCCGAGAACGAATTAGGGAAAGCTGAATAGGAGAAAAGAAAATAATAAATCGGCGGGAAATTAATGCGACGTAGCGGGAGATGGATTGATTTTTTTACGCGGATGCGAAGGCGAAAAAAAGAGGTTCCACGTGTATGCAAATGCCTCTTTTTCGACTGCGATCGTAATCAATTTGTGCGTAGGAAGCGCGGGTACTTCCGCACGCACACGCGCGCCGCGGCGGTGTGCGACACAAATTAAATCTAATACAAAATTGCGTTTTATGTTCGCGCTAGTAGTGTGTAGGTGTGTGTAGGGGAGCAACAATGCGAATTCGCGGGCGTACACTCGCCGCCGGCGATGCGATTAGACAGAAATTAAAGTTACATAACACTTAAAATAATAAATATATTTATTTTATATTATTTGAGCTATTACCATTGGGTTCTTGCTAAAATCGAGCAACGTTGAAATAAATGGTTCTCTAACAATGACGAGCTACGTATAATTATAATTCATAACTAAATCGGCGGCAACGCATGATACATCGCGTGTTCTAGTTTTTGTTTATATATGCGATGCAATAGCTGTAATACGTCGGTTGTCACGATTAATTAATCGAAATAAATTGTAAAATTACATTTATTCTTTAAAACCAACCATAAACTTTTTGAGTAATAGTTGGTTCTTAATTAACTATTCTAAGCTCCATTTATGTTCCAAACTAATTATCGCAATTACTGAACGGCCTGAGTATTGCTATAGTACTCTGTCCGGTAAGAATTATAAAAAGTTTTCCAAGAAATATTCTCATTTTGTAGCTTGACGTTCAAGGATCTGCACGTCAAGTGCGAGATTATTCGTAAGCTAACCGTATACTTAGAAATTTTATATGTAGAATTGAATGTTTGAAATAATCTCCGCTAGAGGCGCTGTTCAATTATCCATACAAAATGTCTAAATACGTAAACTAGTATACGGTTAGCTTACAAATAATCTCGCATTTGTCGTACATGTTTTTATTCTTTAAATGAAAAAAATGTCCTACTGTTGGCCCGTGCCCATCAGTAGGACAATAAAAGAGTAGGTTTCATTATTAACAACCCGATATGAACATAATACTGTATAGCTCAACTCAAAATTACATCACCACCACAAAAGCAAAACTAAAATAATAATTATGTCATTATCAATAATGAGTGCGACTGTACTTTAAAAACTCACACAGGCTTAATGTTAAAAATGAATTACCAACACAGGGCCGCATCCCCTCCACTACACTCATTTTCATTTCGATGTTTTTGGGTTTTTGCGCAGTCGGGGGTGGGCCGGGGGGCCACCCAGCCCGACACCCTCGCCCTATGAAAATAGGATATATTTTTATGTTTTATTTGCCCGGAAGCCTGTAGCTTAGTTGCATGTTTATTAGAACTTTTATTAGTAGATGTGTACTGCTTTTTGCTCGATTTTTACTGTTGAGTCGCGTATCTGGATGATTTGCGACGACAACTCTATGGGCCACAGTCACGGCATGTTTGTTTTCCGATTGGTTATAGTTTGTTTTCATATCTCATGTACGTGATTTAGTTTTCAGGCAGAAATAATGGTACCAGCTTGTGAATGAATTGACATTTTCATGTAAGATCCTGAATCCACTTCTGTATCTGATTGGATGTATATATATTTTTTTAAACTCTTTGCAAATATATAGATTTCAGTAATATACCTTGACGAGGGACCGCAGAATTGTGTGGGCCCTACTGTCATAGAGACTCTAGAGTTGAAACCAGCAGTATGCAATCAAAATATATCTTGGGTAAGGCATGAAGACGAAAATTATAAAAAAGAAGCCCGCTGAGTTTCTCGCCGCGTTTTCTCAGCTGAGGTCGCGTTCCGATCCGGTTGTAGAGTTCAGAAAAAAAAATACAAAAATAAATGATTTGACTTGGACTCTTACGTAAAGCAATTTCAATAGACAATAAACTATTGTATATTGTACCAGCTACGGCGTAGCAACCACGAAGCTTGAAGGTAAACTAGTTTTTGCTTCTAAATCATTTTATTCTCCTCGTCATAATCTTCTGCAACAAAATTTCGTAATTCATGAAATACGAAGTAAGTAATTGATGAATAGGGAGAACCCGCGACCTCGCGTCAAAAGTTAACTACGCCATTTTCTTGGTACCCGGGGGAATTTTGCGAAATTCCGATCTTAGTTGTTAGCAAAAGTGTAAAAGGAAGTGTTAGGCTATTCTATTTTCCATGATATATTTGTAGACTATCTCCAAAATGGACTTGAGGAGTATAAAGTAAAGTAGGTGTAAATTTCAGGTGTAAATCTTATTGAAATAAAACTAATTTAACGGATTTTATCGCGTTTATTTTTAGTTTTTTTACGTTCCCGACGTTTCGGCTGCATTACAGCAACCATGGTCACGGGTAAAATTTGTTTTATTTGAATGTGTAGTATTCGCGTAAATATAAGAAATTAATATGTAAATCTTATGTTCATACAATACTTATTACTTGCCAAACGGTGAAGGAAGAACATTATGTGCAGTGAGCTGAGTTGCCTACTCCACCACCATGCTATCGTTTTAAGTACCTTAATAAGTTTATCATCAGGGTCCACTTTCCCATGACCACTGTGAACACTGTGGGCAAGTACCCCAAGAGCCCCGGATCCATGGGGCCCTCTAGTTCAAGCTACATTCTAGATCAATTCAACCATTATTTTTATTTTTTCGCAGCAATTATAATAAAATCCATAAAAGCAACCCTTCTAGCATTCACTTTAAGCATGTTAAAACTTAAAAATATATATGTCCATAGAGTTTTTAGATTAATCTTGAATTTTGCTTAACTTTTTTTTTTTTATTACATTATAGGCAAGTATTTGATCTCGATCTCACCTGATGGTAAGTGATGATGAGATCTACGATGGAGCATACTTGCCTAGTTAGGAAGGCGGCAGTAGATCGAGTCGCTAAATTCACTAGGCACATGCAGCGCAGCTGTTCTGACCCGCCATCCATGAAACGGCAACACCGAACATCATGCCAGAACACGGCTAGGCCGCTTGGCGACATGGCTTTCTTCAGTGGGTGGTGACTAACCACGGCCAAAGCCTACCACCAGTAGAGTTGTCACCTGGTTGGCACCACCCAGGGTCACGTGTAGGGTATCTCGAGGGTATTTAATTCTCCTACGGACGAAGGTGACTCGACCCCAACTACTTTTGTCTTTTGTTTATAATATAGTCCCCTGTCATAGTCATAGGGGGTCCATTATTTTAAAGTGACAAAGGCCTCCAATAGATTAAAGACGGACCTGTGTATTATTATATGCATATTATATATTATATGCAGATGTCTTGAGAATGTTGTTAGAACTATATCGTTATCCAGGTAGTCCAACGCCGTGCATATACGTATAGGGATGGCAAACCGCGAATCAGGCCTACCCAACATATTAAAGTATAATATGTTATCGGTATATTAAAAATAAAATAATATTGTTATCGAAAACGGTTCGGGGTGCGCCCCATACCCCTTCCGGGGGGTATAATAAATTCATTTGCCCGTAGTTTTTCCAGTATTACCGCCATTGGTGGAAAAATGGCCACTTTTCATTTGGAACGGCTCTCTGCGAGGTGCATGCCGTCCCTTTTTATCGTTAATATATCGCTCGCTTTTTTGGTATTGAGCTGATTTTTTTTGGATACTACTAGTTATCCCTTTGTTGAAATTAAACTAATTTTTCGAATTTTATCGCGTTTATTTCATGTTTTTTCGTTCCCGACGCGGACGGTTTGGCTGCGTTTTGTTTCGAGGCCATTAAAATTAAAAAAACATCCTAATTTCAATGGAGTAGATAGCTCGGTGCTACCACTGGCTTTAGATCGAACCGCAAGCAACAACTAACTATGCGGGTACCCCGTTCAAACTATGCCACTAGGACGTTAACCGCCTCAGACCTCCCGTGACCAAGGTTGCTGTAAAGCAGCCGCCTGTATGCATACATGTTAGATGCACCTTCAACGAGACAAAAAATACAAGTTCTATGCAATGAACTTACGTACCCAGCTGCAAATGCTCTCCAAACGATACCTGTAATTAAAAAAAACCTTAATTAATATAGGTTAATAACATAATTATCTTCAAACAAAGCAATCATATAATTCCAAACCTTTCACAATATAATAATAATATCGCAAGACGAACACACCAACTCGGGTAGAAACATTCATGGTCATCACACATGGTCTATCCCTAACCGGATTCGAACCCGGGACCCTTGGCCTAGAAGGCACGGTCACTACCAACCCCCTGAGCTAACCAGGTCATCAGGTAATATGTTAAGTATATCACGACTTTAACCCTCAATGAGGTGGTCAGAGCTATTAAATATTTATCCAGATCATACAGCCGAACCATAAACGTGAAAGGTGATGAGTCCTGCAATTCATATTAAATGGCTCATAGTGATAATGCCTTTAGTTGCCTTTTATGACATCCACAGAAGGATGAGGTTAGTGATACCTGAACCTGCATACCTTTTTGCACGGAGCGTTCGTTATAGCTATTTACTGCTATCTATACTATCTATACTAATCTATACTTCTATACTAATATTATAAATGTGAAAGTTTGGATGGATGGATAGATGGATGGATGTTTGTTACTCAATCACGCCAGAACGGCTGAACGAATCTGGATGAAATTTGGCACAGAGATAGATTATAGACTGGAATAGCACATAGGCTACTTTTTATCCCGGTAAAATGTATGGTTCCCGTGGGATAGATGTTTTAATTTTTCATACTTATTATCGCGGGTAACACCGCCGGGCGCAGCTCTTTTCTTATATTTACGCGAATACTACACATTGAAATAAATATTTTTTTTGGATTTTGTCGAGTTTATTTTATGTTTTTAATTTCTAACAATTTGATTATTTCATTGAGAATGTTATCATTATAACCTACTGTTGGCCGTGTCAAAATATTTTACGTTAATTTGGTTAAATCTTATATCTATGAATATATGTATTATAATATAATCGTGTATTGAAAATTATATATAAACTATGTATTCCCAGCATATTTCCTATAGCCTTGGCGGTTATTCTAAATATTAACTCATTATTATCAACAAGTTTCTCGTATTAATATAAATATATGTGTATTATGTGAATGTGTGCCGACCACCTCAAACACGTCTCTAAGTTGAAACAGATGGTTTGACACTTCTATTAGAATTGACACTAAATACCTATGTTTGGGCAGTTGGTAAAATCCAAATATACTTTTGGTGATGATGAACGGACCATACGAATTTCAATGTGTTAGCTGAAATATTGTTTTCAGTAAATTTTATTTTTGTAACCACCTAGGAAGGCTGTTGTTTCAGCCAATCAATCTACGAGAAATCCTTTACTAGTTTGCACCTCGTAAACGTAAAGTATTCACATGATTTGCAAGCCTTTAGGAATTACCTTTTGGGAAAAATCCTTATTTTCTGTATGTAATTTTGGAGATTTAGTGATAAATTTGAGTAGCATTTGCGCCTACACTATGAACAGGTGCGAAGAGGAAACCACTACTGACCGTCGGCTTTTCAACTTTTCCAATTATAAACCAAACAATTTGATCGATCTAATCAAAGAAGAAACAGTTAAATATTTTTATATAATCTGGGGTAGAGGCTAGATGGAAGATCTCAAACGTGCTGGAGAGACGATGTTATGAAACCAGCAGAATATAACTATTTACAGTGATGGAAACTGAAAGAAGTCTACACCAAAAATGGTTTAAAAAGGCTACAGGAGTGAGACAGTTAATTAGTAAAATAATGTGGCTAATTAAGTGAGTATATATAGATAGAATACCCAGAAGATGGAACAATTAGTACCGAACGCGAGCCCCTCTCACCTCGCTGTGACATTGAAAGCACTCAAACTTAAATACAAAACCCAATTTCTTCGTAAAACCTACAAAATGGAATACGCAGGCTGTATGGAGACAATAATATGAGGACTCGGGTGTTGGAAGTGGAATTTAAATATGTAAGGAATTAGGAGAGGGGTGAACCACCCCCGGGGTGGAGCGGGGGCGCGGGATGGGTGGGGGAGGTTTTTCAAAACTAGAAAGAGATGAACACCGTGTGTTAGTATCGCGATCTGTGTGGTACGGGGCCTGGGGTTGCGGGGGATTGAGTTAGAGGGATAGATCTTGAGACATTGCAACGGCTACTTTTTGTGCGTTGTTTAGCCGTGGAAAAAAAATACGCAGTGAATGCGGGTTTCAGAATGCGCGGAGCGATCCTATCATAGTACATGTACCTGATTGGCTAGATATATATGCTTTTGTGTGTTCTACGTAGGTGCGATCCCATGTAACTTAACAACGTTTATTATGTATGTTTTTGCAACTGACCAGGCACACTTTTGAACCTACGGGCTACTATTTCAAAACAAAACCTTAAAAATTATAACCGATGTTGCTTACAACAACTACACTATCAAGCCAATAGATATATCATTTTTTATAAATATAAAATAGCTTATAGAGTACATTATATATTTACGAAAACGGTGTCAAAGGAATATGCTAAAAAAATAACATTGACATCATATTCTTTCTCAATTGAAAAAATATATTATCTTAAGACGTATCTTGAGATGTCCGCGCACGCTTGCGGCTCACGCACGCGCCGTAATGAGTGCGCGCGGGGGGTAGGTAGTTAGACAATTTTACAACTGCGCCGCGCCGTTTTTTGGGAGCCTCGCGTCGCTAGGTGTGTGACAACGATTAGATATGCGGAGATGAGCCGGAAGAAGACGTTGCTTTATGCCTACGACCTGTGACGTAATATGTAAGAGAATAGGTATAATATGTGATGTAAACAGAATACATTATACCACTGTAATAGTCGTCAAAAACGTCGGTTTTTCGGTCGTCGTTCGGAATGCCGTTCCTATGTACATGAATGGATAAGAAACTTTTTTTTTTTTTTATACATTATAGGCAAGTATTTGATCTCGATCTCACCTGATGGTAAGTGACGATGAGATCTACGATGGAGCATACTTGCCTAGGTAGGAAGGCGGCAGTAGATCGAGACGCTACATTCACTAGGCACATGCAGCGTAGCTGATCTGACCCGCCATCCATGAATGGCAACACCGAACATCATGCCGGAACACTGCTAGGCCGCTTGGCGGCATGGCTTTGTTCAGTGGGTTGCTGCTGAAACTGCACGGTTGGTCTTTTTATAAGGACATCATACATTTTCGTGCAGTAAGTATATTATAATGGCTATGTAAGAACAATGTAAACGGCTACGCAGTAGTAAACTTCTAGTTGGCTGATGATGCTATGAAGTTAAGACACAAATGCTATTAGCAAACGGTAAATAACATCGATCCGCGAATCGCTCTCTTCGGAAAAAAATAACTAATATTAATCAGAAAAAAACCAACAGTGTATATCTAGAATCTAAAATCCTCACTGAGGCAAACCAACTCTCAAACGATCGTTCTGTGAGATATAATCTATGATAACATCTGTAGATGCTCGCAAATTTGCATATGTCGAAATAATTTAGGGGGTAACTCCACACATCCATAGTACGCTAATGTACGCTTCGCATTGGCATATGTGAGTAAGAAATTCACGCAGATGAGACATTGTGGATGAAGCTTTCATCTGAGGCAAGGTATTAAAAGGTAATAATTGTCTATGTTATAAGGTACTGTAGGCTGGATTAATCAAGTTGTATTAAAAACTTAATTTTGGGTCGAGTCACCTTCGTCCGTAGGAGATGAAATACCCTCGAGATACCTTACACGTGACCCTGGGTGGCGCCAACTAGGTGACAACTCTACTGGTGGTAGGCTTCGGCCGTGGTTAATCACCACCCACTGAACAAAGCCATGTCGCCAAGCGGCCTAGCCATGTTCCGGCATGATGTTCGGTGTTGCCATTCATGGATGGCGGGTCAGATCAGCTGCGCTGCATGTGCCTAGTGAATGTAGCGACTCGATCTACTGCCGCCTTCCTACCTAGGCAAGTATGCTCCATCGTAGATCTCATCGTCACTTACCATCAGGTGAGATAGAGATCAAATACTTGCCTATAGTGTAATAAAAAAAAAGATACATTCTTATCAAACCGAGGCTATTGTATAGGAAGCTACGTTCAAATTGAACAGATTTTCAGAATATGGTCCTTCTTGATGTATGTCGTAAAGGTGACCAAAGAACATGGACCGTTTAACAGACACTTAACTTGCTATTTGCAGAGACAGGTGCAGCATGGGTGTAAGATTATTTATTAGTATACCTACTTATCTCAGTTTGTTGAAATCTGATCTCAAATCTGTTAGGAATAGTGACTGATTTGATGTAATCCCTAAATTTAAAAAAAGTTTCTGTTTTTCAATGCTTAATTACTTAGTAACGCCATTGCATTCGGACGAAATAATTCTATGAATTTAGGAGTTATTGTACTATCGCTTCAAAAGGAAGTAGCAGAAGACTCACGATTGGTTATAACCACGCAAGTTACACTAGAATTGTCTATAGATTTCCCTATTTGCTTATATACAAAAAAATTAAAACATCGAGTCTACCTACACTCTACTTACCTTTATGGCGTCTCTACCCCGTTTAATATTGTTCTAAGTCGTGTGGAGGGGGGGGGGGGGGGAAATTTTCACTCATATTATTTCGTAAATATCGCAAAGGGGGCAGGCTTTAGTAATTTATCGATACTTCTACGTAGGCACAACTCTACATTTCTTATGTGATATATTTATTGTGTTGAGTATTGACTTAAATGTCACGTACACGTTAGACGTACTTATTTTTTCAGTGAACAATATGGCTACTGAAAAAGAAAAGTGACAGAACTGTTGAGAAAACCAGTGACTTGTGTAGTGACATTTTATGTTACAGAATTTAGTCACAGGAAATTATTTTATTGTAAACCTACATTACAATCTTGTTGCAAAACACTTTGCTTGTAAAAGTGCTTGATAATAATTTTAAATATTGATTTAAACTTATAAGTTTTAAGGTTTATGTAATAGGGACTAGTGCTATTTTATTATTTATTATTAAAAAAAAGGGAAATAATAAATAATGTTAAAAAAAAATGCTTAATGTTGTGGTACGAAAATAACTATCTATCACACAGATCGGTACCGAATGAACACAAACAATCCCGTGTTAGCTTCTCAGTTAATTGAACTACGCAAAATGAATAGTGAAATTATTTTTAGGCCTTTTTTCAGATTCCCCGGCGCGCGGCTGAAATATTTTCGGCTGAAAACTGTTATTTTAACACGTAAACGTTAGAACCGAGGCGACTGGTGAATAAATTTTTATTTGGCCATTTTTTTTTCAATAGAAAGTGAAAAATCGTATATTTGTATTCCCGCCGTAGGTTAGTGTTTAAAAAACGACATTTTTTTTTATGAAACCTTTTTTTACATGGCCAGCATGAATGAAAAAGCGAGTTATATTATCTGTGAGCGGTCATTTGAATGTTTTGAATATCGATCAATATAATGTTAGACTTTTTTGGCGGGATGTTTGACCGTGAAGTTGTCAATTTGGTTTTATTTTGCAAACAATGATTTTCTTTGATAAATAATGTGAAGGATATTTAAATAAAATAGTATAACATGACTTTTCAAGTGCCCCTTGATGTCCGGTAAATTTTCAGTTTTACTAATAGGGATAGTAGATTCATTTCATCATATCCCCCTTGCATTGAGGGGAGGCCCGTGCCCAGCAGTGGGACATTAAAAAGGGCTGGAATTATTATTATTATATATATTGTAAATTGGAAATATTACAAAGTTCTAAATGTCGGTTCATAATAATGGAAATTATTAATAGGTATTCCGTAGCCCCGAAAATAAAAGATCTGCTTTGCCATCTAAACGAAAATTACTGCCAAAAACATCCGCATACTGTCTCTAACACGTAGAGCACACACGACACCGTCGTAATAAAAATTATATGCTCCAATTTACGATGGAAGGGGGGTGGGGGGCCAAAAAATGCCCCCCGACCTCCCCCCTGATTGCGGGATCGAATCTCGCTAAACGAACGGGAGAGCGAAAAATTTCGCGGTGGGGGCCCGCACCCCACTCCCGCCAGGGGGGAGCGATACATTTTTATCATTATCCCTTTCTCACAAACTATGAGGGTATTTGGGAGTAATTATTTTATATTATACATTTTTTTGGGAGAGTTTTTATGTGTGGAATTGTTATATGTCTATAAATGTGTATGTGTGTGGTCCTAATTAGTCTCATTTCAGTTGTTTCCGGTTTTGATATGGGTTCGATTTAATGTTGGGCGTTTCCTCTTGGGAGACTCGTGTATGGAAATTCTGGATATAAAACGTACGAGATACATTATATAAAACGTCTAAATGAATCATAAAAAAAAATGTATTAACAAATTGATTATTTACACATTTAAATAAAACTAATTTCACACCGAACCCAAGCCGAAACGTCGGGAACGTAAATAAAACATAAAATAAATGCGATAAAATCCGTTATATTATTTTTATTTCAATACATTAAGACAGTGATATTACGTCTAAAATTTTGTAACTAATTTCCCTTCAAAACATTAATATAATTTTTTTTAATAGTTAAATAAGTCAACTATACATATAATAAATTTTTCTATGCACATGCGCCATATGCATGAAAATAGATGGTTCGTCTGTCTGTTCGCGCATCACGAGAAATCTACTGGACAAATAATGATAGCCCTTCGCATGGGGATAGCTTTTAAAGATGATAATCTAGAGTAATTTCTATTTCGGGCGACGGAAGAGTTCCCCGGGATAGCAAAACACTAAAGGATGCGTGTACAGAGTCTTGAGTTCGCCTGATAGTAGAGAAGGATACATTTTAACTCCACAAACTTTATAGTACCCATGACTAAGTGACCCAACGATTAATAATAAATTAACCAATTGTATGAGAAATCTGATGATCTTAAAAAGGCTGAAAAGATTTTAATCAAACATAGACAATTACCATACCGAGTAAAATAGCGTCCGAATAAAAAAAATATCCATTACATTTACCTGACCTGACGACATATAATGAGATGGATATATAAAATGCCTGTAATATACGGAGAATGTACACGCCTTGTAAATCTCAAACAATGTATATATGAACCATACTAAGAATACAGTGTTGTTTCTATTGCATTAGTAAACATTCCTAAAATACTGTGGTGTGTTTTAAAATCACCATTCATTTCTTAGCTTGGAATCATAAAGTCGTGGGAACTCTCCCCTCACGCGAGCATTTACTATTCGGATCCGTACACGCTCCCCTGCCACTTGGCAACTGCCTTCTTATCAATAGCGTGTTTCATTAATTCCATCCAAGCTTACAATTAATAGATATGGTCTACTGAGATTTACACGTACTACACGTAAAAAAAATATTTGTTATTATTATTTTTACTAATGTAGAGTGACAAGCACATAGCAGTGATAGCCAAGTTGGTAGAACGGTTGCTTTGGTAACGAGGATTGCAGTTTAAACCCCGGCTCGCACCTCTGGCATTTCATGTGCGAATCTCATTTTCAACCATGATTATCACTTGCTAAACGGTGAAGGAAAACATCGGTGAGGAAATCTGCATGTCTGAGAGAGCCCCTCGAAAGATGTGTGAAGTCCGCCAACCAGCACTGGGCCAGCGTGGTGGACTATGGCCTAATCCCCCTCGCATTGAGGGGAGGCCCGTGCCCAAAAAGATTAAATATTTATAAAAAATTTGGAGCATGTGACAATGAAGTAACAACTACAAAATGGGACTTTTGATGCGATTTTTAATGCCTAAAATGCACCAGTGAAATTATTTTCTAAGTAACTAGATACAAAAAAATATTCAACAAAAACAAGACATGTACAATATTGGAACTTGCCTGTGTCCTCTGCACTAAGCACAAGCTTGTATAGCAGAGAACAAGTGAGTAACATAGATAAGGTTACAATACTTTAATAGGAACTAAACGTGATGAAACGTTTAGTTTAGTTTACTAAACTAAATATTACTAAATATTGAATTTAAAGTTTCCGATAAATAGAAAGCAATTAACCGTACCAAACTAGTGAGGTTAGCGGCATCAATCATGATTGCGACGGAGAAAAAGCACGACCACACTCTTTGGTATAAAAAAAATAACATAACTTAAACATTAAAAAAAAACATAGAGAAAAAACGTCGAAGTACTATCCTTTGTAACTTAATCGATAATAAAAATAAAATGACGACTGCTCGAGAATGGCAGTCACGAAATCCCCGGCTGTAAGATTTCCGCCCAAGAAAAGGCGTCGACCGGCCGGCTACGGAGCTACGAGTTGCGTAGCCGTAGTACTACGGCGTAGTCGGAGCCTACGCAAGAACAATATTTTGCCAGCGGCCGGTATTATTCTAATTATATTGGTGAATGAAGAACTCGACAACTGAAACTTGGAATAATGTTTTTAGATAAATTTCGCGGTCTAATTCGATTTTGCTCTGAATATAATTAAGCCTATTTATACAGGACACGGTTTGCTGAAGTTTATTTTTGTATCTATTCTAAAAAGGATTCAAGGAGAGGTATCGTGAGTTTATAAATGTAACTTGTATTTTCCTTAATATTTACCTGTTATATGATGGACTTATCGATCACCATCAAATAAGAACTAGTTTACCCACTCGATCTAAGATATTATTGTTTTAAATAAAATCTGCTTGCAGATTCATTGTACTATGTTATCTCGTAGGAATATAGCACTTCTCGTAGGTCTACCTTGCCGATGTGTCCGCTTATACCGCTTATAATATTACCTAGGTATAAAGAATTACAATTAACAGTTACCTCCCAGCTAATTCGTGTAACAATTCTGATTACACTGGAAGTCGGTAAAAACGCAATTAATTTAAAAGATTGAAGCTCTACGCTAATGAATCGCGAATTCTTATAATATTATTTTAAGTAATAATGATTCTGATTCCTTGAGCCGTTTCGTGTTGTAAATAAATTTCCCGGAAACGTTAAAATCCGCCATTTTGTAATCCGTATCAGGAGCAAACTTAATCTGTTGTGGAGTACAAAGGAATTGGGTCGAAAATCTTGGTCAAGGGAAGTTCGAGACACCGTACAGTGAGTTGAAATTTTTCATGTTTACATAAGGATCTTTTACTTTGTAAAACAGTTTGGTTTTGCTTCATTCAGCAGCGGATGTATTAAGATTAGTTAAGGTGGAAGCTCAGGGTCAGGGCGCGAAATTCAAAATGACAATGGTTTTATCGATGTATTAAATTTGCTTAAAAATGTGGTTTGAATTGCTTAAAAAAAATACCTAATCCGATACAATACCATAAGGTTTGTAAAGCCGCTACTTTTACTAACTTTATGGTGTTGTATCGCTTTAGGTATTTTTTTTATCAAACTTAATACATTGAGACATCCAATGCAGAATGTTAATATCGCAAAACACTAAATTACATCGTAAAGATGTCCAAATTTTTCGTATAAAAATAAAAACCATTAACATTTTGAATTTCGCGCCCCGACCCTGAGCTTCCCCCTTAAGGCATACGGGGTAGAGATTTTGGAATCATATTTTCTCTTTCTATTCTGTCAGCCGAAAGACGTCCACTAGACATAGGCCTCCCCCAATGACTTCCACACATCACGGTCCTCCGCCACTCGCATCCACCGGCTTCCTGCGACGCGTGTGATGTCATCAGTCCACCTTGTGGGGGTTGTCCTACACTACGTCTTCCAGTTCGTGATCGCCATTCTAGAACCATTCTGCCCCAAAGGCCATCGGTTCTGCGAGCTATGTGCCCTGCCCACTGCCATTTCAATTTTGAAATTGTTTGAGCTATGTCGGTTACTTCAGTTCGTCTACGGATCTCCTCATTTCTGATTCTATCGCGTAGTGAAACCCCGAGCATAGCTCTCTCCATTGCGCGTTGAGCAACCTTGAGCCTTCTTATGTTTATTTGTTTTTATTTGCATCCAATAAATTACATATAATAATAATGCCAGTCCTTTTAATGTGTGAGACATTAAAAGGACTGGCACGGGCCGCTCCTCAATGCAGGAGGGATTAGGCCATAGTCCACCACACTGGCCCAGTGCGGTGGACTATGGTGGGCGGCGGACTTCACACGTCTGTCGAGGGGTTCTCTCATACATACAGGTTTCCTCGCGATGTTTTCCTTCGCGGTTTAGCAAGTGATAATCATGGTTGCAAATTAGATTAGCGTATGAAATTCAGACATCACAGAGGTGCGAGCCGGGTATTTAATTGCTGACTCTCGTTACCGAGGGAAGCGTTCTAAAAACTTGGCTATCAAAGTAAATTATAATAAATGGTATGTTGGAATTCCTATGGTAAAGAAAGGCAAGAGATTATATGGTCACTCTTTAGTTAAACCAAAACCTTCGGTACAATCAGGGAGTCAAACCTCATAATTAGCCACCCATCATTGATACTACTCAAGCAACGGGACAGTCCGCTATTTCCTTATCCTATCACAGTAAGTCCATCGTATACTTACGGTAGGTATGTCCGAAGCGAAAACTTTTCACGCCAAATCGAATTTTGTCTTCCGCAAATGGCTGACATTATATCTACATAAGCCTATATACTCATTGTCATATAACACAATCACACACACACACACACACACATACTCACTCACTCTCACACACCCGTAGGCGTCGGAAAAGGGCTGATTAAAAATCACGACATGCGCAGAATAAATTTAAAAACTACCCCGGAGGTTGGGTTAATTTTTAAGTATTGATCAAAAATTGCGTCGTTCCTATATGTGTATGTGTGGGGTGGCGCGGGGGGAGGGCAGGGGTGGGTACCCCCGTGCGTGAATTAGATATTTTTTCGTGTGTGTGCGTGTGTGGGAATTTGTCATTAGGACTACGCTTTTTGTTATGTAGATTGTGTTTTATTTTGGTGTAATTAATTTTATCACGTTTCTGGGTGTTAATTTGGTTATGACATCATTTTGATGTAGTTAATTAGTTAATCAGGCCTATTTTTAATGGGTTTAGGGTCAGTCCGTACAATAGTTGTATTTTTAATTTCACTCACTTCAGATTTCTATATTTTTGGCAGTATTATAACCAGTATGCAGCTTTTATCTTCACGCCATTTGTAAATTTATTTACACATCTATAAATTCATTGAAAGTTTTTTTTTAATATCTATTCTAGACAGTGATGACCTAGCCCCAAAATAGGACAACGTGTATATTTGGCACTATAAACATATATCGGTAAAAACGTCCATGACTCACAAATATTCGTGCTCATCACACGAAGTCTGCTGCTCTCGGCACTCGAACCTGCTATCGTCAACACAGAGATCAGGGTCACTACAAAGTAAGCCAATCCGGTCAGTGTCGGTGTCTATTAAGTCAGATCGTAATCGCCATTCAAATGATATTTCAGCTATATCAAGCTCTACTTTTCATTTATATTTCAGCTGCTGTAACCATTGTGTAGTCTGGTATAATCCAGCCGGATAATAATTAAACCTTATGTGTAGTGTACGAGAAAAATTGGCAACGATATTCCAAAGCGCCGGAAATGGAGCGTAGCATGGCGAATGGCTGTCTTACGCCGAAAATTGGACTGAATATGATTTTATAATATTTTGTAAGAACGATAACCGCACTGAAACTGAATAGTGATGTAGGCTGTGTGGTAATGTGAATCTAGTTTGATTAATCTCTCATCTATATTAATTTGTTTAAATTACAGTTATATATAGTTTTCCAGTATTTAGTATCCTCTTTTGTGTTGGGATAATGTATCTATTTTCCATATTCTGTAGGTATATTTAACATAATAAGTGGAATATTCGCGAGATGTATCCTTATTATACAAATTTTGAGATTACATATTTTCAAACATAATAATCCATATCTATATTCGATGGCTGCAACTATAACTTTGGCAGCTCCACACCAATCTAATTCCAAAACTCGTCGAGTACAACTTACCCGACGTCACTACCTAACCCAGCACATACTTCAAAGCCCCCACAAAACCCTAGGCGCTCATAATCTAAACAACACAGAAAAGCAAAATAAAAAAAAAACAAGTATTTTTCATTATCCTAAACCGAGTGACGCGCAGCCTCCCAAAAACATAGCTACTCGTATATTCATTTCCGTTCCGTTAATACCGCATACTTTTAACTGTCTAACTAGGTGGGTAGCGCCCCCCCAGCCACCCCCCCCCCCTCCCCTCACTACTTACACGCTGTAGGCACAACTTTTATAATACTACGTACTCTGGCGCTTTTTAACGAACCCCCCGGGGGTGGCGCCACCTGCCACGCATACCGAAAAATACGCAAAGCGAGTGGGGGTGGGGGTGGGGTGGACCACCCCATGGTTAGAAGTGAAGTGGCTGTATTTTGCGTATTTTTAAATTATTCTCACATGTGCGCCGCTCGCTGTGTTTAGTTGGGCGGTTTTTTTTTTGGGATGCTGCGAATGACGGCCCCTTAATGTTTTTATATGGTTAGATCTGTGTTATTGCTCTCTGCGATCTCATGTGATTAGAGTTCTGACTGTGGTTTTTAGATATTTTGTATGATATTGATATTCTCGAAAAGGGGAATATGGTCTTTTCACAAAACAGTGTTTAATTTACGACAAAAGTAGGTACCGGTTATAATGAATAGTTTTTTTTGGGCAATCAAGATTATTATTTTTGAGCTAAAGGCAACCGTGTTAAGGCCTACGCCATAAAGACTAAATTGATTTGCCATTACTATCTATAAAACAACATACTTAGCTAGTGCAAATAAAACTCAACTTTAACCGTCACATTCGTAAAGAAATACGTCTACTATCACGAATATGACTAAAGAAATAACATGAAAATAAAATAGTTTTGAGATGTTAAACAACAGAACAAAAACTAACTCTATAAACCTCACGATAGAGTTCATAATGTTACACTAAAGTGTTGGAGAAGGATAATATTCTAAGAAACATTTTTTATGGGTCTCTATTACCTGACATGTTATATTGACGTATGTGTAACTGACACATGTAAGCAACAAGTATGCTTTGTGAGGGTAAGCGTTGCTTTAAGGGGTAAGCAGATTGAGAGCTAGTATGATAAGGGTTCCAGGATTGTTAATGTGCTCATTATTGATTATTCAAATGCTCAGAATGTGGGACTGTTGCAGATGTGGGTACTCATTTTAAATAGCACTAAGTATATCTTATCTGGTTGAAGATTTATAGAAAAAAATAAAAGTGACTATTTAATTGTAAGTGCCTTCGTAGGCCTATGACATTTGACTTTACTAAGACGTATAATCTCTTTTGAAGCTTGATCCTAAACTGTCATAGCGTGATGATAATTTACTGAACAATTCAATTCTGTATCTGTAGAATATATCAGAGTTAAAACGAATTGAATTTAGATTACAGTATTAGGTACGTACCCAGAGAAAATTACGTTTTATACATTTTAAATTAACATAAGTACCTATAAGTATTGTTAATTTGTCTATATCCAGAACTGAAGAAGCTTAAAATTAATGTTTTTTTTCTCCCCACATTATTTCAAAAGGAATAACAAAACCATGTTTCATTCTCGCATAATGTTTTAATTCTAATATAAACACCCTCATATTTCATCCCTTGACAAAGTGGGTCGCGATTATCTCCTGTGAAGGGACATCGGCCGGTCTTGCACCTATGCAAGATAATAGCGCCTACATAATATGTTTTAGCAAATAATCTAATTCGAGTGAATTGCTAATAAAATTTTAATAGGCGCTCACCGAAGAATCGTCAATCGCGTTGTCTTCGTCGTCTTTAGGTACGCACTATGTGTCCAAGAAAGATCAATATAGTTTTATATGTGAAACCCTGAAACTTTGTTAGTGACCTATTCTTTAAACTCTTGAAATTTTATTATAATGAACATAACATATTACAAGCGATGCTTAGTGTGGGACCGTATAATTGTTTTTTTTTTGTGATAAACATTCTCGATGATTCTATTTATACATGGCAATATTTCAGTCAAACAGCGCAGAACAATTATTTTTCAGATGGCCCAAACTTATTAATCAAATAACTTGCAGATACGATTTATCAGCATAATGTGATACATACCCTAAGTATGTTATATTATACTTATATTAGAGGAACCGTGTCACACTTCAGGACGCTACAAGACATTAAAATGGCTGAAAAATCAGATTTATTCAACCAAAACCAATGATAGAAAGTATATCAGTCGAAACCCAATATAATATTGCTGCCATCAATATGAGCGCTGCAGAAAAACGCCTCAACAATCAACGCCACTTGGCCTCGCCGTCACACAAACACGACGACTAAAACAATTTATAACAAAATGTAAACAGGAAGAACCGTATTTTCATTTAGAATACGATTTCTCGATTCCAACCCCCCTCCACCGCCCCCCACCGCCCAGGCACATAGACGAAAATACCCCAGTTATGATTAATACGGAATACGAGGCGCATTGATCAAGAAACCAGCTTTTTACTTCCAACTACCCATTTCTTACCCCCTGCCTACCCTGTGCGAGCGGGACTAATGCACCTCTACCATCTCGCTCTAAAACAAAGATGCTAAAACTTCTTTCGCTAGTATGAAGATTTTAATTTCATATTTTTGACAGGACCGTTCTAATTTTACTTCCTCATTCAAAGGAAAATCAGCCTTATAATAATCTAACTACAATACAAACTCTATTGTGTTGTCACAGTACTTGCTTCAGTCTTCTAATTCCGAATTAGTTTTCGAAGTGAAAAGATACAGTCCAAAGACTATACACGCCCGTCATTCAAATTGATACTTTATAACGCAAAATTAAAGTGCAAATTCGTTTGTATAGACGTCGGTAAGAAATAATTCTTCAGTCGTACCCCCAAATTAGTCGAATGGGGGGAAGGGGTACATACGACGGGTGGTTTTAAAAGAAGCAAAAAGGTGGGGGATAGAAAGATGCGCAAAGACTTAGTTCGCGGGGGCATAGGGGGCGGTGGGGTGGCGCGCGGGCGGCGGGGAGGGCGTTATAAAATATATAATTCTATACTTACAATACTTGTAAATACGGTACGCGGAAGTAGTTGGCCGTGAATGTTTTGATACTTTGAACGGGCGAATAACTTGTTAGTTATAAATAAATGTGTTTTGGTCGATTTTTATGATTGTAGCACCTTAGCTGGTGTGTTATTCCAAACAAGAAGGTTATTATGGTTTGTTTATTCTGTCGTACTTTTATCAACCACCGTCACAACAATCTACCTTAAATTTATAAAAACGAAAAACTGCGCTGCCACGTTATCTAGAATTATATATATAGCTAATGCAAAGAACTCCATTTTGTTAATGTAGAAAACATGTAGCTATCAACGTGTATCCATTATTAGGATAAATATATTCACACTCACACAATATTTCAATTTGAGAGTGAACAGGTACCTTCTAGGCAAGTATGCTCCATCGTAGTTCTCATCGTCACTTACCATCACGTGAGATCGAGATCAAATACTTGGCTATAATGTAATAAAAAAAAATAAAAAAAATTTGGGCGATAATATTTTCCTTAAAAAAACAGCAACTCAATAAAACCTGATCTCTTCTCAGGAAAATGTTTGTGTGATGAGCATGTTTTTTTAGCCAAATCATGGATGTTTAATATCTATAATGGTTATATATACTGGGTTCACACCCAGTCTATTGTATGGTGCCTATAATACAAGTATTGCTTAGGGTGGGACCGTATATTTTGTGTGTTCGTCTGATGATATTATTTATTTATAATTAAGTTACTTATAATCATAATAGTTATAATAGGCCTTTTTAGGGGGCTCACCTAAAGAGCGACGAGCCGCCCCGCGACCTGCCAATAGTAATTATATAAAAGCTGATTATGGCAGGTGTCCGCAACCCTTCCAATGAAGGATGGATAGGAATATCCAATCCATAGTTCCAATTATCTTTCCATATACCTGCAATAGTTCCTCCGCCTGCTGAGGTCAATTCGCTCTTTAGGCCATCATTTTCAGCAGTTCACCCCAGCGGGGGGCTTACATAACATTAAAATTCTTTAAAAAGGGCCTCTACTTGTTGGATCTATGTCCCCGCGCAAGCCTTCCAAAGGTCGTGGTATAGCCCGTGTGGTGAGAGTCATAATAATATCACCAAGATTAGTTCCTTAGGATTTTCAAGACGGTTGAGTCGTCGTATATCGCTACACTCGCTGATATTTAGTCGCGAAACTGGATGTATTATAAAGGCGGTAGTTGTTTAAAATAAGAGCGGGCAACTATTGCTGTGGCGCAGCGGTTTGGGAGCTAGATAGTGGGGGTTCGATTCCGGAAGGTGTTTTGTGTGAATTGTCTAACGTTTCCGAGCTAGATGATCGTGTTTGTGGCAAGTTATGATTTTATTTTGTCTTTTTATTATTTGACGTCAAAAAGTTTTTTTTTCGTTATCCCAAAATCTTTAGGATAACATTATTATGAGAGCAAGTGTATAATTTAGTTATATAAAATCACATTCAGCTATATTATTTTAAAATGACATAATATTGCTTCACCTTTGCCTTCATAAACTATTATTGATCTATCCTATCAACTACACGTTCAAACTTATCACTCATATGGGGGATATTATATCATCATTTACCTGACATGGACCATTAAATAAGGTGTAAAAATAATAGTGTAAAATATATTACAGGGCCAACTATACGTTATAAAGACAACATTCCCGAAGAAATAAAACAAATTATTAGACATTTAAAAGATGACACCCAATACTAAGCGCACTGCCAAACACTACTAATTCGTTTTGTATAAATAAAATCAAACATAATTCACACAATTATTTTATACATCAACGTGGTCCATATAACTTACTGATGCATATGTGAAAATATTATACACTATATAATATGTTGAAATGGTTGAAATTATCAGAAACTTTGATCATACATAAATATAATATGACTAAAGATAAACTATATATTGTGGATAAGATGTCTAAGACCCATGTCATAGATACATGATCATAAAATATGGGGAGTTTTAGAAATAACAGCAAAACTAAAGTGAAGCTACCTATGTTTTATCCTCTCATTTCGCGTGGTTCTTAGTAAAAAGTTGTGTTGAGGATGGGGGCGCCACTAGCGCCTACGCCGTAGCCGTGGCCGCTACGAGGCGTAGGCCTTGCTTCGAGCTCAGCAGGGTTGCACCGCGTTTCTCTAATTGATTAGTCGTTGGTCTGATTGTATTATTGAAATATTTTGTTTTGAGGGTTAGTTACTTGAATACTGGGCTACATGGAATGTTTTTGTAATGTATTTATGTGAAGTTTTAGTTTTTAAGCCAATTTATACAAATTTTTTTTTTGATTACATTATAGGCAAGTATTTGATCTCGATCTCACCTGATGGTAAGTGACGATGAGATCTACGATGGAGCATACTTGCCTAGAAGGTACCTGTTCACTCTCGAATTGACATATTGTGTGAGTGTGAACAGGTAGGAAGGCGGCAGTAGATCGAGACGCTACATTCACTAGGCACATGCAGCGCAACTGATCTGACCCGCCATCATGCAACACCGAACATCATGCCGGAACACGGCTAGGCCGCTTGGCGACATGGCTTTGTTCAGTGGGTGGTGACTAACCACGGCCGAAGCCTACCACCAGTAGAGTTGTCACCTAGTTGGCACCACCCAGGGTCACGTGTAGGGTATCTCGAGGGTATTTAATTCTCCTACGGACGAAGGTGACTCGACCCCAAAAAATAATAAATGATCGTCGTATACATTAAGTTGGTATGAATAATTTATGAAATTAATGTATGATAATAAAATCGTTATCGGGTACTAAGAAAATAATGTATCAATGTAATAAATTAAATAATTATAAATATCTAATCATTTTTATAAAAAAAAATCTCGAAAAATGCACGCGTCTTGACTTCTATTTTTTCCTCAACACCAGCAAAATAAGATTTCTAATCGCCCCACTACCTTCGACTACCCTTATTTTGCATCCCCTCATTCTTATCACACAGCATCCGAACAAAACAAAATCTTGCACGCGCCTAAGAAACTTAAAAGTTCATTAGCCCCACAACCCTAACGCTTACTATCTTGCACGTTCCTAAGATGCCCCCCCTCGGGGGGGTTTAAAGCGCCCCCCGGGAGGCAGGGGGGGGGCAACGCGGAAATATGAAGGGAGCACTCATTTATCAATACAAGAGAGACTGTTTCTTTCTCTCTAAGAATTGATTATATTCTACTAAGAATATTGATGGGGCACCCTCTTGAAAGTTTTCAAGCTTAATGTGCGTGGGGGTGCGGTGGGGGCGAGTCGTAATGTTTTGATTAGAGTTTTTGATGTTCCACCCCCGACTCGTGTGTCGTTTCCTGTTTTACATACGTTTTCCTGTTACGGTGTTTTGAATTTTGTTGGTACGTATTGGCAGGGTATAGCTTGCGCTCGCGACTCCGCTTATTAAGTACGTGGAGTTTCTTCAACAATCTGACGCAATTTCGAGACGGTAACAGTTTGAGAGATTTGGATACTAGGCTACTTTTTGGGCAAAATTGTATTCCATTTAATTCAGCAGTTTTCTCCTGAAATATGTAGCCTAACATATATGATACGAATTGGATTTTTAACAGCTTAACCTAGCTTTCATTAGCTTTTTAATAGAAGGTTCCAATTTATACAACATTCTTATAAATTATTTATGTATAATATAATACGTATAATATATATTTGATACTAGCTGCGCCACGCGGTGTTACCCGCGATTAAAAATTATGTCCTTTTCCCTAAACTACCACTATCTATGCAAAAAATCATGTCAATCCTTTGCTCTATGAAATATTAAAACAAATCTATCCCACGGAAACCATACATTTTACGGGGATTAAAAGTAACCTATGTGCTATTCCAGACCACAATCTATCTATGTGTCAAATTTCATCCAGATCTATTCAGCCGTTCGGGCGTGTTTGAGTAACAAACATTCATCCATCCATCCAAACTTTCATAATATTAGTAAGATATAAAATTATAAAGGGCCTGTTTCACAATGTACTGATCATTGAAAACATATCCATTAGTAATTTGGCTGATTGAGTATGGGCTATCTGTGAAATAAGTTGTGGATATAATTTATCAATAGATACATAATAACACAGGCCTCTGTATCTTGTTATGTTTTAAATATTACAAACGTCACTCAAGATATGTTACAATTTAAATGGTTAAGAAAAATCATAAGTAATCTACATTTTGCGGGAAACGTCTTAGGCCAAGAGTAAACATGTCTCATTATATTCCGTGGAGCGCGAGAAAGTTTCCGCAAATAATAAAACTAAAACTCTCATATAGAACTAATGCCTGCATAATTAATTATATTCTTAACAGAGTTACGTTAGTTACTCCATTTATAACTCAAGAATGGGTAGGCCGATTTTTATGATATATGATTTTTTTAATTTGTCTCCACCCCGAATGGCAGAATAACTAGTATATATGTTTTTCTAGACTAACTTATACATTTGATTCCGACGCGGTAAGAAGTTCATGAGGACAGCTAGTCATTATAAAAAATAATAATTCATTGAAATGCATCTGAAAAGAAAAAAAAAACACTATACCCACAGAAAATGTAATATTTCAAAACTCCCCAACCGAATCAGTAGCGCCAACATTTAGGTTAAAATATAAGGATCTTGCATAAGAAAACGCGGTGGGGGGAACTCCCACTCGGCTGTATCTCCGTTTTTAGTATTTTAGTAAGTTCGGGGGGGTGAATTACCCCCAGATGGGGGGTAGCCGACCCCTGCAGGGGTGTAAGATGTTGATGTTTCTTAGTTTTATATTACTGGAGTACTTTATTACTTATTTGTGTAAGTGTGCTGTGTTTTATTGTGTATATGTGTGTTAGGGGGGTGTACGTGACGTGTTTAGTTGCTTCTTCTATGCAGATGCCAGGGGGGGGGGGGGTGATGTAAGCTATGGAATTATACTTTTTATTATAGTTGCGGTTTATGATTCGGCTATGGCTGTGAGGTTTTATGGAAATAACTTGAATTTTAAGTTTTGGATCTGTTGAATTAAATATTACGAGGATTGTTTAAAATTTACTCGGTTTGTTAACTATTAATACACCCAGCCTCGGTCGTTATAATTATAACGAGCGAACTTCTGATTTGGATACTTTTTTATATATATATAATTAGCTTTGGCTCGATTACACATAGTCAATAGCATTCATGTTATGTACTACAGTGAAAGAAATTTCAAAATCAGCACATTAGTTCCGGAGATTACCCCATACATCCAAACTCACCAACTTTCTTCATACAACTTAATCCGCTCAGTGGGTAGTGATCTGTGTCGTGGGTCTGGGTTCGAATCCTGGTAGAGGCAAACATTGTGTGATAACCACAAGTCGTTTTTACTGGGATCGCTCTACGATATAAGCCCTATTATGCTAGTGTTCCTTAGTTTGAGACCGTACAGTTAGTGTTGGTGGTCTGGTGATATTATTATTATAGTATGGACAGATAGACTGGCCATTATGACGTAACTAATAAGCTTATCGAATATTCTAGTGACTCTGAATATTATTGACATTAAAAGGACCCTAACCGCAACAGAACCCGCGACCTTTTCCTTGCGGTTGCACACACTAACCGCTAGGTTTAAGTTGAGTTCAGTGACCGGAACTATGAATAGAAAGGGTGACACTTTATTGTAGGGTCTTGGGTTTGATGCCCGCCAGTTAAAATATGTCGTTATGTTGTAAAATTGATGACTGGATACTAAAGATTTTTATAGGAAGCCACTATTTTATGGTGGGGTTAGTTCAAGACAGTTTTTGTGTGAGTACCCATAACTTTTTTTATTTTATTAAAATATCTTTTAAATTAAAAATATAATGTATCGATATAATAACAAGGTATCGATGGTCGATATGGATTATACTGTTAATGAAAGGATGAATGATGAATGAAGGATTTCTTAAAGAGCAATCATGGAGTTTCTTGCCCGTTCTTCTCCATACGAACGGCATTCCGAACGGGTGTTTAAAGGTGTAGCTTAACATTTTGTAACTATTTTGACGATTCATAAGTACTATGCTTAATAGTTTACATGAACAAGAAATATTCTAATTCTGATTCTGAATTAAATTTCCTCTTGAACTGAAAAAAAAATTGCCAGCAAAGTGAATTCAAAATATTGAAACAATGGCCTATTATTTCCAAATTAATGTGATTATTAGCTATCCCAGTCCCCATTATTCAAAATATATTTTTTTTATAAAATAAACATTTATGAACAAATGTAGAGACTCATGACTGCACAACACAGTCAAAAACATATCGTAGCATCACATAAAAATAGACGACCAATCTACAAACTTCAGTGCCAATCAAAAAAACCGTGTGCAATAAAAAAAACAAAAAAAAGCAGCACCGACACCAGCCAGCGTGGCTGGCCGCAAAAATAGTACTACGAAAAATCAAAAAAAAAATATATATAAATGACCCTGAAAAAGTCCACGCAAACGAGTTTTTACCGATCTTTATTTGCTTTTTACGAGCAACTACTGAAAGTGAAAGTAGCGCTGAAAAAAAATACGTCACAATTTCTATCGGGCGCGTGGAAAAAAGGGGAAAAAATCCCGTCTACGGGTCGAGAGTGAGAGTTCTATATACGGGATGCCCGCGCGCCGTTCGGTTTTTAAATTTAGGGCCCCGTATACCAAACTTTTTATAAACTATTCCAGTCAGTATTTTTACCACCTGACTCGTATGCTTTTCTCATATCTGTTTAACAGCTCGAATCACCACAAATATTGTTGTACAATATGGTGCTCAGTATAGCGATATATTTTTGGTTGAAGAAGATAAAAATCCTACCAATAAATAGGCGGACAGAAGTTAAAAAAGGCTTACTCAAATATTTATGTATACGCATAAAATTACTTATTTTATGATGCTACTCGTATTTAATTATCGTCGTATTTAATTTAATTTCTCATATTCCACAAATATTTTTTTTTTAATTAGTAGAAAATAGATGCCGAATGTTAGTTTTTATTTATTTAATAAAGTTATAAGTACAATTTCATTTTATCAGCCCGTTTAATGTCCCACTGTTGAGCACGGCCTGCCATCAATGCGAGGGGGATCAGGACATAATCCACCACGCTGACCCAGTGCGAGTCGGCGTCTTTCGAAGATTTCTCAGACATGCCGGTTTTCTCACGATGTTTTCCTTCACCGTTTAACAAGTGATAATCGAGGTTGAAAATGAGATTGAACCAAATTGAAATGAGGGGTTTGAACTTGCGATTCTCGTTACCGAGGCAAGAGTTCTATCAACTTGTTGTTTAACAATTTGTGCACAATTTGATTACTCAACAATACATTAATAAAAGTACGGAACCACGGGAGGACTTCATCAATTCTAACTTGCTGCTATTTTTATATTTCTCCCAAAGCGATGTTTTTTTTTTTGGTCGTATGCGCGTCGAGCTATCGTATGCACGTGTTTTTCAACGGCTGTTAGTCTTTATGCCAGTTATTTTCACGGGGAATTAATTTAACTCACTCTTTTAAAAAAAAAACCTAACAATCCTGCCGTTTGATTTGAATGTTAAGGCCAGATTGATTTTTAATATGTACTCAAATACTACACATTGAAATTAAACTTATTTTAAGGATTAAATTAATATTTGAAATCATACAATAAACCCGATAGAATCCTTAAAATAAGTTTTATTTCAGTGTTAAGGACAGTTTTCTCTTATATTCGATGATTTTTGTGTCAATAATTCAACAGATGTGACCGCCGCCCTGGCACTCTTGAACGTCTGGAGTATTTTCAATACTATGATACATACAGTGTCACGTTAACTATGTTCATGATAATAATATAATAATACTACCTCTTTTTAATATCGTCGTGTAGTGTTTTAAAGAATTAAAACTTTTAAATGCCATCCGCTAGAGGCGCTGTTTTGATTCTCCATGCAATGTATCTAAATACGGTACACTATAAAGTATACGGTTAGCCTTCGAATAATCTCGCACTTGACGTACTGGATTTAAATTGGTTAACTACAATATGCACACTTTCTAACGAAATTTGCCTTCACAGTAAGCAGTCATGTTTCTTATTTGAACGTAACAGTTAAATTTTCCCGTCGGAATAATCCGAACAACCGTTTGACCCATTTGGTTATCAGTGCTTAACCTGTACACACAAAAACTAACTACCTAACTAACCATTCATTCAATCCAACAAATCAGTTAAATGAAAGAGTTAGCGTTCGGCAGTACAAACACGCCGACAAAGAACCGCCGCAAATGAACATAAATATATAATGCTACAGCATTTAGCTCAAATGGACGAACAAAAATCCTTTTATAGGTACTTGCAAGTACATAATATATAATGTGAGCACGTATGCTGCCACTCGGCTTTGCTCGCAACATTTGCTTAATCCCACTAATATTATAAATATGAAAGTTTCGATGGATGGATGTTTGTTACTCAATCACGCCAGAACGGCTGAACGGATCTGGATGAAATTTGCCACAAAGATAGCTTATAGTCTGGAATAGCACATAGGCATTTTTGTCCCGGTAAAATGTATGGTTCCCGTGGGATAGATTTTTTAATTTTTCATACTTTTTTATCGCGGGTAACACCCCGGGGCGCAGCTAGTTAAACATAAACTTTCATCAGTTTAAAATTAAACTATGTCTACCTTTCTAGTTTTAACATAAAGACAAACCATCACGCCTGTTCTCCCATAAGGGTTAGGCCCGTGTACTCCACTATAGCCAGATTTGTCGATACAATTTTGATTCCCAATGTAGTATTAACCAAGCCATTGCCATAATACCGGGCACACTTCCCTCCTCCTCAATACAAGAGGCATTCGGACGATAGTGCCCATAGACTATAAACCACCGTGCAGGCCAAGTACGGGATGGCGAACAAACGTCGTTACCAAAGACTCACAGATTTTTTCTTGTTAGGGTCATACAGTTAGTGTCGTGGTCTGATGATATTATTAAAACAATGTAGGTATACTTTAATGCAGATTGAGTATTATGTTACCCACGGATGTAGTCTCGCCAGAGTGAAAATAATCTTACACAGCAATAATGTAATTAGACGTTTTTTTAAAATTGCGTATTGAAAATTCCCTTTTGTTTCGCTCGCAATTTATTAAATACATTATAATAATAATTCCAGCCCTTTTAATGTCCCAGTGTTGGGCACGGGCCTCCCCTCAATGCGAGGGGGATTAGGCCATAGTCCACCACGCTGGCCCTGTGCGGGTTGGCGGACTTCACACGTCTTTCGAGGGGTTCTCTCAGACATGCAGGTTTCCTCGCGATGTTTTCCTTCACCGTTTAGCAAGTGATAATCGTGGTTGAAAATGAGATTCGCACATGAAATCCAGAAATCCCAGAGGTGCGAGCCGGGATGAACCTGCAATCCTCGTCACCGAGGCAAGCTTCTACTTGGCTATCATTAAACACATTATTTCATCTTAATTTGATTTTATATATCAACTCATCTCATCGGACACACATAAATACATTCGCTTATTATCAGTGAGTATGGAAATGAGAACTCCTATGTACCGGCTCGGTACATACAGATTAAGGTGGTATATAGAAAAAAGTAAATAATGATAAAAAAGCCACATTTTATTATGAGCCGATCAGTTGGGAGAGGGGTTTTTGTCTGTGTGTTTGTGACCCGATAGTGTACAGCGTGTTTCAAATAACATTAAATAAGTACATTTTTATTCAGCTATTATGTTATAGACAGATACTTGTGCCGAAGTCAAGGGGGGAAGATTCCTTTGCGAAGGAGTGGGTGATTAAAAGATTATTAAAAAAAACTGTTATGTAACACTTCTTTCTCACGACAGAGGGTTCGATTGTGTTATACGTATATTCGTTTCTTTAGATGGCAATTATTTTGAAAATTAAAAAACAACTTAAAAATAAATTAGACAGACGTACATTAACACAAATAATTTACCAGATCGGAGTCGGTACAACCTTTTCCTGATTAAGAAAATACCTGTTACACCTATAAAAAATCTGAAATAAATATAAACAAACAAGTTACGAGCTAATTTTATTTCGTTTTAATGTATTCATAAAAATTACATGGTATTAAAAAAATGGCCGATGAACAAATTAAACAGCCTGTATATAAACGTGCATAAGTAGAAGTGCATACAGATGAACACAGACACGCGTTCGTCGCTGTGTGAGAGACGTGTGCATGTGTGTGTATCGAGGTCACATGCAGTGTACAGGGGCAGGCGGCTGTGATGCAACTCGTTAAAAAAAATGTTAACATTGGAAAGTTTTCTGGTTTCGCCGCTAAGTAGTACCGCACGTCAAGTGCGCGATTGTTCGTAAGCTAACCGTATACTTTATCGTCTGCGTATTCAGACATTTTATATGGACAATTGAAAGTATTGAATATCGCCCGCTAGAGGCGCTTTTCAATTCTCCATACAAAATGTCTAAATACGGTAGACTATAAAGTATTCAGTTAGCTAGTTAGTGCGAGATTGTACGTAAGCCAATTGCATATTTTATGATCTGCGTACATTTAGTACATTTAGTATTGCATACCGCCCGCTAGAGGCGCTGTTCAAATCTCTATACATAGTGTGACTATAAACTACACGGTTAGCTTACGTAACTCGCACTTGTCCCACAGAAGTGTTAGTGGCACGAAACGGCGTTTTAGTTTCAAAACTGTGTAAATTTATTATTCTCTCTCTTTTTATCGGCACTACTACTCGGTTTAACGATAATGTTTAAAGACTTTTTTTATTATGGATATGTTAAGTTAAGAGGATATACCTAAAGTGCTTTGATTTTAATTTTCAATAAGAAATGGCTGTTATTTTATGACTTAATAAAACCTTTTGTTCTGATAACAATGAAGTTTAATGTTTTGTTGTTGAATTAATCTTGGCACGCACCTACTTCATTTACTGCAGACAATTATTTATAGGTATTCAAATAATCAGGAAGTGCTGAATCTATACCTTTGTGACGTAAACTGCGCCTATATTTATAAGGCAGTAATATTTTTTTTATAGTAGTGGACAGTGTTTTTCCAGTGTTTAAAATAGTCTGGTAACGTTTAAATATAATAAAAAATATTAGAAGAATCGAATTTTCGAATTACACTTTTTTTTATTTACGGTTCAATAGCTATTTGGTAAATTTTTGTGCACCTATAATAATGTTTATTTATGTTAGGTACTTTATGCGTTATACACTACATCTACATTAACCAATCAGTTCATCATCGACCAATGACATCACCCCCTCGTTCCAAATGCGTAATGCACTCGTTCCGATCCCCGGCTCCTCTCATTCCCAACTCATGCGCATGTGCCAGTTTACAGACTCAAATTTAGGTCAAAGACTCAACGTTTATTGTCCGTCCGTACGTGCGGTATTTTTACGAGTGCTTTTTTTTGTTATGTAAATACATTTTGCACTTAAATCAATGCAGTTGGATATGTACGATGACAGAAAAGTTGCATCTTTGCCACTGCTATTCTTGGATTTGTTTTCGTTTTTTTTTATTTCGTTTGTGGAAATATTTTGGGATGGGTCTTTTCCGCGAGGACGGCTTAATGAAAATACATTATTTTAGATAAGTAGTTAACATGACTGCACAGTTATTTTTAGTTTCGTCCCAACTCTTCGGGTTTTCTATATAAATTATTTTGTACAAATTGATTTAGTACTCATTTTACGTTTAAATGTAAGTTTGTTTCGCTTTTCCTCCTTTTTAAGCAACTTTTAAATACCTATTTTGAGTGAACACTTATTGAATGATTAATTAGCTATGATTTAACTATGATCTGTTGCTGCTGCCACGTGTACTCTATCACCGAAAATGCAAGCTGGTTGCACTACGTACCTCAAATCAACAATCGCGGTGTGCGTCACACTAGCGGGGTCTAGTTCTTTTAATTGTAAAATTCGATTAGTTTTATTTTAGTCCTTAACACATACGATGTTACGGTGAATGACTATGACATTTAGTAGTAATATCAGTTCTAACTCACTTTGTTTACCCATTTTAGTTAAAGTGGCTAATTGTTACAGTTGCATATAAAAATATTGCATATTTTCTTTGTTGTGGTGATTTAATATTAAATAATGTTATGGCATTTTTTTTATTAAAAACTATAGCGTTTGCGCACGATTCATTGTATGTGTAATGAACACACTTAACAAATAATGAGACGATATTGATTGCATAAAAACTGATTTCAATTGCAATCACGAACCTGTGACGGCGGCGACCTTTGTGTTGTGTTGCCTTGAAGTTTGTATGCAAGATTATTAAAGACAGCTTGTCACAATAAAAAAATATGTATGCGCGAAGTTGGTGGTAATATTTCAAAATACAAGAGTTGATTTATGTTCTTTCTTATTATTTTGCTAATTTATCAAGAGAGATATCATATTTTAATTGAATTCTTTTTAATTTAGTATGAGTTGACAAAATATTCATTTTGATTATCTGGCCCATTGCTAGAAATTGATGATTATGCATACAGATTATAATAAATGTCTTGCCCTTTATGTTCATAGGTATTTGTCTTCCTACTATTGTTAAAATTGGCTACTGTAGGTATGTACTATAATTTAAAGACGATTGTCAACACAGTAATCAAAACGATGTGAATAATTCATGAAATAAGCCATTAACATATAATTTAAGCAAGTTTTCCCTGAAGGCATATACTGTTTAATTAAAGTCCGGTTATGCGCGACCTTTCCGTATAAAACGGTGGTTATGTAAGCTCCGATAGATGTCGCTGATGTAACATTTCAAATTACGTTCAATTATATTTCGTAATGTATCCAAAAAATATATTTTAGATCTTTAACTCGAACGGGCGGCCAATAAACGTCGGGTGTCTTTATATTTAATTATCGCTGGTCGTCCATTTCACAACAGTTTAAACGTTTGAACCAAAAAAAATGACAAGTGTGTCATTACTGAATAAAAATGACGGCAATTTACTTGCACCTTGACATTTCGAAACTGAATATTAACGGTCTTCATGGTAAAGATTCCTTGAAGCTGTTTTTACTTTTTATAGAATCATTATCAATCAAAGGTAAAATACATTACAGTTATTAAGATTTGTCTACAATATCCTCTAATACTAAAACTAGCCATTACGCTGGTAATTAATACAATACATGTAGCCTAGGCTCTCAAGTATGATATACTGCATATGAGCTAAACGGCAAAACGCATAAATATATAACACACCGCACAGTAAACCTAACGGTTCTCAATTGCATTTAAAATAAATAATCTAAGTCATCGCCGACCGGCGCCTAAAGTACGTCACATAAATAAAAAAAAACAGAATGCAACACACATGAAGCTACTCTCTCTTGCCTTAGGCTGCGGTTCTACTAAAGCTGTCTAAGGTATGAAAAAATCAACCAATAGCGTCGCTCCATTCAGAAAACGCAGCGATCCCATTGGTAAATTCTTGCCTTGTTATGTCTCGATGGACACGCAGCCTTAGATTCAATAAAAAAAGACTCATGCGCCGCACAACGCAGAGACGATGCGTTTATTTCAGCAATTGACCCAAATACGCCACATGGTCGCGCCGACTTAACACACATAGTTGTGTACGTACACCACTTGAGATATACTTGTGTGCGTGTTGATGCATTGGTGTGTGACGATACAGGTTGTATTATTGTAGTAGAGTAGGAAGAAAAATAATTAAAGATAATAAACTTATTGGATATTATACTAAGTAATGTAAAAAATTTACTTGAACTAAAAAGGTACCCATTTTTAAGTTACTATAATATAAAGTTGATAGCTTTAAATCTGATAAAAGTTAGTTAGTATTTTTTTATTAAAAAAAACACCTTTATGGAACATAAAAAAATCCGCCTAATTTCTTATTATTAAAAATATACATTTAATTATAAAAGCGTATTATTATATTGTGATTTACATTGCATAGTTAACTATATAATAATTTTGTATGATAACGTATAAAAGTGTTGAAATAAGTGAACTAATAAATAATTAACAATTATATTGCGGACGGTACAAATGACAAGCGATATTGAATTGCGGCAATGCGTACAAGTGTGCGTGCCAGTCTTTCACACATCGTTGTGCGTCTACTCAGAAAACCGATGTTATTTCTATAACGGCACGGTTCTATTTCAAATGGAAGTATTTTATTATTCGTATGCAAACTAACATTGGCCAGTGGTGTTTCTTTTTATTCGTTATTTATGTTTGTGTGTGCGTTTAGTTGCATACGAATTCTTTGTGTGTGTGCACTAATTGTGATAGCTACTTCATTTAAATTTCGATTGTCAGTCGTCCGCTATGGAAAAGTGCATAAGTATAAAAAAGGGAAAAACTATTTTTCAACTTAATTTTGCCGATGTTAAGACCCTTTAAGATAACAATCTTTGAACTGATTCCGTAGTACTATTGACGTCTTGATTAGCTTAGTGGATTCGAATTCTAGTAGGGAAAAACATTGTGTGATGAGCACGAATGTTTGTAAATTTTCATTGATGTTTAATATCTATGTAAGTATTATATACTGGATTCACCCCGAAGCCATTGTACTGTGCTATAATACAAGCGTTGCTTAGTATGGGACCGTATAGTTGATGTTCGTCTGGCGAAATTTTTATTAATTTTATATTGCATATCAATAAGGCAGTGCGATGAGCGAAACATTAATACAATTTTATTTCTGGTAATAAATATATTTGTATGTGTACATTTATTAGACCTTGAAGACATGAAAATGTTCAAGGAAAGAAACGCACTTTTTATTACTCTTGCTATAAGTAATTTTATAAATAAGCATTATTTTTAACATATTATTACAGTCAATTCAATCTGATAATTTCGTTATACACCAATCAATTTAAATTGTTTTAATAACCCAAACGTATGTGACACGATCAATTCGCCTTCGAGCAGTGTTGCAATGTAACAATATGTACCTAAGTTACCGGCAAAAATAACCTAGAAATAAGACACGGGTCTCTTTCTTAAGCACACAAAGAAGTATTCAGTCCTAAAAGGGTCCACAGTACGGCACATATTTAGTTTCGTTCGTTTTCATTATCGACGGCCTGATTAGCGCAGTGGTAGTGACTCTACATTCTGCGCCGAGGGTCCCAGGTTCGATTCCTGGTAGGGGCAAAAGCTTTGTGTGATGAGCACGAATGTTTGTACCCGAGTCATGGATGTTTAATATGTATATAAGTATTATATACTGAGTTCGCCCTCAGTCCATTGCACGGTACCCATAACACAAGCGTTAAGCTTAAAGTGGGACCGTATAGTTGGTGTGTTCATATGGCGATATTTATTTATTTATTTCAAATCAAAACATGTGAACAAAAAATACTTGTTTTTCCTATAACGCACGTTAGTCATCGCATAGACACCTGCATGTCGGGTGCAGCAGAATCTCGCCGACCTTGCGGCTCGGAGCCGGAATACGGCGCTGAGCTATGCGCCCGCGCAGCTACCAGTTCACATTGAACACAAACGATCAGTGTACGAAATAAATTGAGCCTATTTCTACAGAATAAAGCCAGGGAAAATTATAAAAAGAAAATTATGATAGAAAGAAGGAAAGGAAGTTTATTCAACATAGACACAAAGATACACAAATGGGTACATTTACATGAAGTAAAAGTAAAGAACACACGAAAGATACACAAATAGGTACATACATGGAAAAGTAAAGAACGTGATAGGGTTTGATTTGAAGGGGGACGCCATAGTTTGTTGGTTTAAGTTGTTTTTCTCTCCACCGTCCCAAATTAATCACGCATGCAAATGGAAAATATCTTTTTGGCAACACTATTGTTTACCGCATTAGTCTATTTATAATTAATGCATTTGCATTCTTTGCGCGGCTTTCAGAACACGTGTGGGGCTTCTGTGGGAAGATTTACCAATTAAAGGAATATCAAATGGTGAATAGCTATGCCCTAGTTTATACAATCAATACCTTTTGCTAAATATTATACGAGTGTTTATAAGGGAAAATTGCCAATTTATATCGATTACGGGGTTACAAATCCAGGTTTGATATTAATTTGATTTTTTTCCTCAAATTCATAGGAGTTTTAATTTATTTACAATGGCACGATGAAGCATTTTTTTTAAAGTAAATCGCTTTGAGTAAATCAAAACATTATAATGATTTTCGGGGATCATTGATTGATATATATTATTCTAAGCCCACTGCCGGTTAATCAACGATAATGTTGAAATAAATAATAATTATAAAGATTTTATAGCGTTTATTTTATATTTTTTACTTTCCCAACGTTTCACCTGCTTTTGCTATAAACAACATCATGACCACGGGAGGACTGTGTTTGATGTAAAGCAGCCGAAACGACGGGAATAATAAAAAAAATCATAAAATAAAAGCTATAAAATCCGTACACTTAGTTTAATTTCAATGTGTAATATTGGCGTAAATATAAGAAACCTACAATAATATTTTGCACTTCAAGTCGGTTAATTTTAATAGCTTTTCATAAATACTTATACTTACTTTGTAATGACGGCGCTCAGATCTGAAGAAAAAATCCAGTCAATAACTTTTCATCAAAATAGCTATTACATAAAAGCTTATAATTTTATTGATTTAATAAATTCACAGATCTTACGAATAATTTCGATTCGTATCTCTTGCGTACCGGGAATCGGGTTGCATTATTACGCTTACAACTTTCGACTTGTCGTATTTTTTCGCATATAATTGCCCAAAAGAAATCTTTTACATCTTTTAAATGTCAAATGCCCTTCGATTGATTTCCTCGTATCTTCACCTTTAACATTATACCTAATATGTGAAGTCAGGGTTTGCATATGTATTCACATTTTGAAATGCGTCATCAACGTTCGGAATCGTTTCTAGTTCAACCAATTAAAATATGTTAAATTATTTACTTTTTATCAATACAACTACTCTTTAAATTAGATGCGACCTACAAACATTGAGTACCTGTATTATGAATGAAAAAAAAACAATAAATAAAATAAAATATAAAAAATTAAGTTATCGGAGTTTCACTCGCGGAATGGACACACGATAAACGGTCCACACGAAAGGACATTACGGCCTCTTTTTTATTTGGCACATAGACAAAAACACCCTTTTTTACATAAAACACACTCACGCCGACCAATACATAATGTGCTACATAATGGACAATACATAAACAGCTGCGTTCAATAATTAGTGACTGTTTTTTAAACAGAAATTTGGAATGAACTTTTATTTCGTCTGATTGGGCGCTTTTTTAAATTCGAAATTGGAATGCGTTTGGGTATTTTCGAATTCGGAACGGGCAAGTAGGATTGGAAGCGAATGATTAATGGCAAGTGCGATTAATTGCATTCAATGTTTTCAGATATTGGCTATTATTATACTTCGGCTAGTGTGGTCGTTGCTAAATCATCTAATTTAAAAAGTATTACTAATGGACATTTTGGCGGGAATTTGAACGGTAAAGTTGTAAATTTAGTTTTATTTTCCAAAAAATGTGTGTTTCTGATGCATAATGTGTAATATTAGTGGGATATTAAACATTGTGTGATCGTAGACGAGTAAAGGATATGATGAAATAGAATATTATAACTTGACTTTTCAAGTTCTCCCAAGATGTCTCGTACCGAACATACGTACCTATGATAATAGGTAACGATCTTAATGTATCATTTAATATATGATCCTAGATCTATGTCATAGTTGAATGATAATATAATTCTTGTAAGGCAGTTTAGGGAACATATATAAGGAATCCCGAATTAATACTAAAGCAGACATAGAAACAGTCGAGTGATTCGAAAAGGGCGAGTATACAAAGTATACCCTTACTTTACGATCACCCATCCATTTCACTATGATCCACCTCACCCCGCGCTCCTAAAGAGCCTTAAACGAGACTCAAGGATCGCTCTAAGAAGTTCAGGGATCCAGATATAGTGGACGGTAGTTTTATAAAAAAAGCCAAGGGCTCTCGAAGAGCTGTTGGGACTAGACTCGAAGGGCAGAGGGTCGAAGGAACTGGATTGCACTTGTTATACTTAGATATATGTGGCATTGTTGCTATACTGGTTAGATCAACGTGTTCGAAGGTTATCGAGCAGAGTTGGGCATATTTAAAACGAAAGATAAAACTATCGATAAAAATTACATATTTATTAAAACCGTACTATAAGCAAACGGCCAGTATTGCTAACATAATGCTTAAAAAAAAGTTCCGACAACTTTGTTATTTTTTTTCAGTATTTGGACTATAGAAATGATATTTAAATGTAATTGATTGATTATATTTTTTTACAGGATACACTAGTTCTCCTATTTTCTGTCAGGGATTTGTGCTAAAGCGTTCCCGTGGTCCCCCCACAGGTCGGGAGAAGGACCGCCGTGGGGTTTTAGTTGGTGGGAGTCCAACATAACCCACTTACTTCCCCCGGAGCTTGCTTGGCAGCTTGGAAATCCTCGTGGATACCCACCCCCACGAGGATTTCCCCACGCAGTAACAAAGAAATTTCTCCTATGGGCTGTCACAAGACAATAGTGCTATATCCTGTTTGGCAGCATAGAACAAAATAATTTTCTTAAGAGCATTTCTCGTAGTAATATTCTTGGATTTTATGGTTTATAAGTGGGTATAATTTCCATAAATTATTTCTATAATAAGATAAATTTAATTATTTAAATAATCAATGTAGTTACAGACGCAACCAAGACTAATTATTGTCGCTATCAAATTTCTATAATGAAGTAGGTCGTTCATTCATTCAATCATTCTTAGTTCTTGAAACAAATCGTACTAAACAATGGAATTCAGATGAGATTTCAAACGAAATACTTTGAAATACAAACACGGAAACTATTCTCCATCCATGTGTGTGTTACGTAACCGATCAACAAATAGAAATATGTACATCATCCATCTATCGATGTGTGCGAACTAACCAATAGTGGATATAAAACGGGAGCACACACGTGCACGCTCGCGTGTGTGCGTCTATCCTTCCTTGACCTAGAGACGGCGACTATCGCCTCTAGGTCAGGACCACTACACACTACACGGGACGTCCAATATACGTTGATCTCTCCAGCCCCCCTGTACACTGGTGTTATAGGTCTGCAACGTGCATTTCAATAGCTTTTCACGGTGCAAAACATATTGGTCATGTGACTAGACGAGTTGCAGACGGAATGCGGTTGGCGGGATCTTCGTTCGTAATTTGAAATTCGGGTTTAGTTTTAATTAGTGATGTGAGGGTTTGTTGATTGTTGTTAGCGGTTTTGTAGGTTGCCAGTGTTTGGGTTAAATTGTTAATTAGTTTTACGATGCTCATAAGGATGTTAGGTAATAATGTGATTAGATTGCGTAGGTGGGGTATTATTAATTTAGTAGCACAACAGTTATATACTTGGCAAATGAGGAAACTTATACCCTTTTATTCGTGGTCCAAACTAAAACTGAGAATAAACAGGGTTACTCAGGGCATAATAAAACAAAGCTAGTTACTACTAGGTGTTATATATAACGTAGCAAATGTAAAAACTACTGGATGGATTTGGATGTAATTTTGCACACAGATAGAGTTCGACCTGGTAGGACATATGTTCTGGATATGGGACAAATTTAGGTTTGCTTCTAGGTTTGCTGGTCACCGGCCAAAAAATGTCATGTCGAAAATTATTTATTCAACTAAGTTATTATAAAACTTTTTCGAACGGCATCGCGGCATAATGGAAATATGAGTTTAAGGTACATATTATTGACAGCACCATGAAAAATGAAAAATGGAAAACAATGGGGGAGGCCTACGCGGAACAGGCGACTTCTACTAATATTAAATAAACTTTCATTCATTTTAATTATAAGTTCCTGATATGTAAGTGAAGTAGGAGGATTAAAGGCTTTAGTATTTTAAGTTATTTTATTTATTATTGACAACACCATAAGTTCTAAATTTCTTTAAAATACCATTAATCTGTCGTCGCGACATCATTGAAATTTAAATTCCATAATTCAAAACGAGCCAAACGCACTACTACTGTCTACTACACACGTAAATGGCTGTGTACAGTGCGCTTGCGCAGCCTCGCGAGGCTTGCGCGCGCATACACGAGCAGAGAGCAAGGCAAATGACAGATGAAAGCACTCGCCCAAGCACGCCTCACGACACTGCGCGGTCGGTCTAGATACCGCCATGCCTACAATAATATGCTAGGTGTTCTCTATGACAGCTAGGCCACGTGATTGGCACAAGCCTACTTCATCGGGTACGTACAACCAATAAGCGTTGTTAATTGTGTTGAAGATGGCAACACTGATCGTTACGTAGTCTTGACACATCGCAGTGCAGCAAGCATTTTATGATACCTACCATGTATACAGCCACATATTTTTTGTGTGCAAATTTAATATCCGACATTCTACCGTTACAAACTTCTAAAACAGTTACATCGAGATGGCGGAGAGCCACGATAAAGAAATGATAAAAAGAGAATTCATAGTTAGGTAAATAGTCCCGTGAAGCACGTCAGACAGAAAGGTGCATTCAGCTCCTTATAAAAAATGAAATCTACTAGGTACGATTGAATGCTTTTTTTTTATAAAATCGAGTACAGACATGACCAAACTACAATATACGAATACGTATATAAGTACCTACTTATTCATTACTTTAATAGATAGTCTTATATCGTGATTTCTTAGTTAATCATATAATTTCATATATTCGTTACTTTTACAGTAACCATTGCCGGCAGCCGTAGGTAAACATAACGAAAATAAACCGCGACCGGCGAGCGAGTAGTGAAACTGAAATTAGTCGCTGTAGTGCAGCGAGTCGCTAGTGATGCGCCATACAATACCAATAGGATGCTCGATAGAAATATTTTAAAATAATAATATATAATATATATACTTTTATAGAAAAAAGTATCGATGTTATGCTTGATAGCCAGCCATTTGGTTGATCAAATAGGTACTTAGTCTTGCGAATATAATAATAAGTACTGTAGTTAATTTACTAAAAAAAACGAACAATACAATTAAATATTGATTTCTTATATTTACGCGAATACTACACATTGAAATAAAACTAATCATTTATTTCAAAATACAATTAAATTTTGAATTTGTGTACGATTATAATGCGAATGGACGATTTGCCGTTACGGCAAAACCAACCAATAAAAAAGCAATAAAATCGTTTTATATTTTTGGCACTACGATATTATAGATAAATATTGGTTTCAAATTATTCTTTGCGATAAATCTAACCTAAAAATATGTAAAGACTGTAAACCGAAAGGATGATAAAATACTCCTCTATATAAGATATCAAAACATCTTCGCCCAAAGCATCTACAATCCCACTTATCAAGTCTCAGATCGGGAACAAAGCATATTAACATAAACCTTATCTACATCGGCAGTTAGTCGGCGCATTAGCATGTGCGCCGTAGTGTGTGTAGCCAGGAAACGATTGTTTTTTCATGCTAGCTCGTCGTACATTCTTGCCGGCATTAGTATTCAACTGACGATAATTCAACGGGGCTCGGATTTGAATGGTATTTGAGGCAAACAGATTTTCGTTTTGTGTCTGTGGATCTGCCAGCAGAGTCTGGTCTTATTCCTACCCAACTGTGCAATGTAAAAAACTGTAACTAAGTGTATGCTTCATAAATTAAAAACATAGCCATAAATGTAACCAATACTCATATATATATATACAACAAATAAATAATTTTGTTTTTTGTTGTAGTTTTTTTACACAAAAATATTAATCAAAGCATTACATGGTTTTTTATACAAATCTATATAAAAAGGTTACAGATAGTATGTGATAAATACATTGTAAGTAGTCCTGTTATCCCCTGCAATCAATCCAAAACTGTGATAGGAATAGGCTCCCATCAATAGTTTTACTAACCACTATTAATATGACGGCTGGACGCTTTAATTACTGTATAAAATGTATTTAAAATGTGTTTAGTGTTCATGATTCAAAGAAGAACAAAGCTAAATACTGGCATATTTACATTTCTGGATCGACAAAAAGCAGTATAACGGAGTTATAGCGCGATGATGATAATGCTCAAATGACTAAATAAATTAAATTTGTAATTTAAAAAAGTAAAATGTTATCGATTAAAAATTTATTCAGGGTTCAAGAAGCTAGTCACGTATTATTTATTTAACGTGCATTGAACTGTCAAAATTTGAAATTCAAAAGTATTGTTATTTTGTCGGTTGCACACAATAGTGCACTTTGGTGTAGGTTGTTTACCTGAACAATTAATTAACTTGATACATATTAATATGAATTGCATTTATGACGAATTTAAAACTGATTTAGTTATATTAGTCTGTTCAACTATATAGTTCTCAGTTTTGCTTATAGCAGCAATCTGAGTAACCAGCATCCCAACTCAAAATAGCAACAGCATCGTAATTGCCACTTTTGACAGTTGTCTGTTAATCTGTCAAAACTGACAATTGATAACCGCACGTTTGTAGCCCGAGCTGATATGATTCCATTTTCAAAACATCGATATGTAACATTATCCGCTCACCTCGGCCCGTCACTACTATTTCTAATTTCACGGTCGCGCGCGTCTATGTGTGCGTGGGTGCGGTCGTGTGCGTGACCTTGCCGCGCGCTGCGTTTCGGCGGTCGTTCACCCCGACGTGCATGCAACCCTTGACTTTGTGCAAATGTACTGATACGTGCATAGAACGAAATAGTATAAAGATATATGTTTATCATTCCAAAATGAAACCAGAGAGGGATCAATTTATATTTTTCTGTGAGTATGGCGCTGCCATCAATGCATTGCTGCCAAAGTCGACACCTACAGCAAAGCACTAACTTAAATATTGAAACTAGGTACTTGGAATTTGGGGTTATCATATCTCGTACTATCAAGTATGTTAGTATATCCACGGAAATTATACTAGTGATAGCCTCACAACATAAAACACAACTTTAAAATATCTATGAAGTTGCACAATGACGTCATACCGTCATAGAACAAAGTTCGTTAACCTACACACTGGAATATCCTGAGACGCTGATAGGCTAGCTTATTTCTGTTGGCTAGGTCGCGGCCAATGGTAAACAAGCCTCGGCTTCCTCAAATCTATTTCGAGCGGGTAAACAGGGAAATAATGCTAGTTCTCTATTTAAAATATTATTTAATAGCTTTTGCACGCGGCTCCGCCCGCGATATCTGGATGCAACGTAGTACATGAGTAATTTGTAATAACAATGAAAGTATTTTCAGAATAGGTTCAGTAGTTCCGGAGATTACCCCTACATCTTATATTATTCATATATATATCGCCAGACGAACATACCAACTATACGGTCCCACACTAAGCAACGCTTGTATTATGGGCACCGTGGAATGGATGGAGGGTGAACCCAGTATATAACACTTATATATATATTAAATATCCATGACTCGGGTACAAACATTCATACTCATCACACGAAGTTTGACCTACCAGAATTCGAACCCGGGACTCAGCACAGAAAGTATAAAGTATAGTAAAGATTTATCTGGTGAGAAATATTGATATCGTTACAATATGGAAATTCTTTCCAGTTTTATTATTTAACTAGCTGTTGCCCGCGACTTCGTCCGCGTGGTATTTAACAACGTCTCAACCGTTGGCATCAGCCTGCTCGCGTTCTGATCCCGCGGGACGCATTGCAGATTGTTGCTATCAAACTTTAAGCAGGCGCAGCGCTGCAACATTGGTTTTAATTTTTTTTCGAGAGATCCCATTTTTTTTTCTAAAATAAAAGTAGCCTAAGTTACTCCTTGTTATATGAGCTATCTGCCAGTGAAAGTCCCATCAAAATCGGTCCAGCCATTTCAGAGATTAGTCGGAACAAACAGACAGACAGACAGACAGACAGACAGACAGACAGACAGACGGACAGACAGACAGACAGACAAAAATTGTAAAAAATGTTGTTTCGGTATAGGTAACGTGTATACATCCAAATGCACTTAGTAAAAAGCGGTTATTTTAATATTACAAACAGACACTCCAATTTTATTTATATGTATAGATAACACTGTGTATAATGGATATAATTTTATACTGATTCTGTTCCACGGAAATTTATTTTAATTCTCGTTCAAAATATGGCGGCTATTGCAACAGTTTTTAGGGTTCCGTAGCCTTCACGAGAAACCCATACAAGATAATTCAGTCTGTCCGTCGGATTCTGTCACAGCGTGATAACTTATATAGTTTTAAACCAAGATCAATAATTACTTTTTACAACTACCTCCCCATTAAATATAATGTTAAGTAGGGAAGACATTTAAGCGCAATCGCTCGTGTGAGGGTAAAGTTGAATAATTATTTTAAACTGTACCATGTGTTTCTAATGACTATACCTATATACCAATTTTTTTTAAGATTAATAATGGTATGTAATTATGTAACAAAATATACAGATGAGAGGCATTTCTTCTGACCTGAAGCTTGTGTGTGCGCTATGACTACGGAACCCTATACTACGCGTGATCCGACACGCACGTAGCTCTGTTTTTCAAATTCAAATGCAACTGTCAGTGCCTAGCGTCACGTTCGAAATACAACATCCTTGCACTATACCTCACCAAAAACTCTGAACCTTAATATCACAACGAAAAAGTTTAAAATCAATCGACTGCAACACGAGAGATAAAACATTGTACCACATTATAATTCCATTCTTAATTCCATGCACAAAGAGCTTAAAGTCATTTGAATTAACAAAAACCAGTGGTTTCGACATTTTATTATGCGCTCAAGCTAAGCAGCACGTTAGCGAACAGAAAATAAAGTTGAAATTAGACTGACAGTGAAAATATTGCTTAGAACGTTTCGAAGCTAATACGAAACGGCCAAAATGCATCGGAAGGTCAACGAACTCGGCCAGCCAAGGACAGTGCATTCAATTTTTATACCTAGCGCACCAATAGAAGGCTCGATCTAAATAGGCCCGCCATCTTGCCGTCGTTGCGCGGGAATTCTTTTAATGGCGTCCAATTTTTGACTTTTGTTTTTAAAACATTTTTTTCGGCCAACAATGGCGGCTTCCACGTATTATTTCGGCGTAATTAGGGAGCCGGTAACGAGATTTCACGTTCGAGTTCGTTATAGAATTTTATTAAACAAAATGCTTTCTCTGCGTTTGATAGGAGGCTTTAGTGTCATTAATCTCGTGGAAATGCGTAAAATGTGTTCACTAGTGATGTTTTTAAATTTATTTGTGAGTTAATGACGTGGAAATACACTAATGTACATACACTTTTACACTAAATATAAATAAAGTATTATGCTACGTGGGTATTAATAATACATTTAGTCCTGAATGCTGCTAATGTACTAGCTGTGGGCCGTGATTTCGTCCGCGTTGAAAATTATAACATAACATTTTCCATACAATTTTGGATCTGTTTACTGTCGAAAGCACATTCGTATATACCTCCAGATTAGGTATTTCCGAACTATTTTGGGCAACAGAACCCTTTTCCAAAATGAACTGATACCTCAGACCCCCATAGCCAAATTACTTTAAAAATCATATCTCTAGTTTTTTTTCCTAATGATACATAATAATATTTTCATCCTGTACGAACTTATGCACGCTTATCGACTTGTTGAGTTTTTTAAAAGTACAGCAATAATACTTCCTACTAAAATATTAGTTATTCTTACAACAAGTTGGTACACGTAACACAACTTATACAGTATCCTGAAAGTTTCAAATAAGAACTTGTGTTAATTAATAGGGGTTGATTTTTAGACCTCGTCGACCCCCAAAATCATTTTTCGTTAATGTCGACCCCTGGTTATCTCTGCTCTAAATCATAATACGACACTACTGGCGTAAACCCTGATGTAAGCTAATGCTGACGAACCAAAAAAAAAAGATTTGCAGAATCTCGTTACTTGCCAGAATTCGGGCCACGAAACAGTTGCCTAAAATGACCACAAACCAATTCGAGGCTCGATACATGACGAAACATGCAAATAATTTAGAAAGTATTGTCCCTGTGCCTCCGCATCGACATTACCTAAGCACGAGCTGATCACTCGCCACGATGCATCGCAATTGCCTAAACATTACGTAACACTGGGCAAATTTGGCACAACTTTGGGGGCAACGCGTGTTGGCCTACCTACTGCACCGACAGGGTTTAATCCTTAAAATCGACCGTTAAAGTACTAGATTTGTGGCAATGTCTAGCAATTATACTGTCGTCGAGTTGCCGTCCACACTGCGCACACTTGCCGCAATCAATGCCACTAACATTGTAAAAAATACAATAACAATCCATCAACTATTTAACGTTTTAGCGAGACTACTGTCAAGTCTAGTAAAGTCCATTGAAATAAAACAAATTTTATCGCGGATTTACGTTCCCGACGTTTCGGCTGCTTACAGCAACCATGGTCACGGGAGGACAAAACATCCTTAAAGTTAGTTTTATTCAATTTGTAGTATTCGCTTAAATATAAAAAATCAGTATTAAAAGTCCAATTATAATTTAGAATATCCATCGCTAAAACATATTTTATGCCGGCCACAAAGAGAAAAACAAAACGTAGCGGACGCTTGTTTTTCAATTCAACAACACGTTTTAATCCTTTGTCGCGTAACACACTCCGCTATTTTTAGTCCATTGACGTACACGCAGTGAATCTATTCGGATTTTGTAATGAAAACGTATAAAATAAAAAAAATATTTTTTTGTATGTAGGCAAAACATTGCGGGTTAGGTAGTGTTTATATCGGCGAAGCTAAGCGAGGATATGACAAGCGAGTTTCAACCAAATATGGTATCTCATATTTCAATGCATAAACTAGTACATACGAATGGCTACTATTGTAAAAGGATGTTTTCATATGTGAATAAACTCCTTTTACATTTTTTGTATGATATTGGGTTTTATTAATTTAGTCACGAATGCTTTGCTGTGTACAAAATAATGAAATAACTCATCTATCTGACCCTATCCCACTTGGGGTCCATACAATATGTCATCCTTGTCCATAGTGCCCTAATCGACCCTACTGTAGGTTGCTTCCTAAGAATTCGGTTTATAGATAATCTAAAGAAACTTATATTAACCATATCTTTTCTGCTCCGCTTACAAAGAAACGCAAGCTTTATATTGAATGGATTTAGCGTAGCTCGTAGACAAATCTATGCTACGAAAACTGTAGAGCTCTACGATATTCCGTAGCGTAGACTCTAATCTATGCTACGAAGTGAAAGGTTTGAAGCGTAGCACGTAGTTTTGTGACTACGGGACTATTTAATGTATGAAAAATGGCTTGTGAATCCCTGAGTCTAACATTGTTCTTTTTATGTAGTTCTTTTTGTTCGAATAAATTTAATGCAATGAAAGTTAGTTTTAGTTATATGCGGCTGGTCTGATAACATTGTAGCGCTGTGCCGTTAAACCTCCTTTCTAACAGCAGTGCATTCGCATTAACAAGTAGGCTCTACTTTCTAAAAACATGATACTTTCACGGTTAGCTAATGATTTAATTAAAATTGAATTCACACGAATTTAAAAAAAAAGTCCGAACTACATTTAGCCAGTAGTATTACAATTTATCCGGCATAGAGTAGCTAGAATAAACCACTCCCGGTGATGTAAAGTCCCAAGTTCACGGTCATAATGGTAGTAGTACTAGTACTACAGTGCGTGCGTAATTGAATGTATGAATGACGTCAGCACCGCAAGCGTGCAGCCCTGCCCTAGCTGGATGTGTGATAGATATCCCGGGAAATTCCAGTTAGACCACCGATTTGAATATCACCGAGATTATATTAGAGAAAATATGATTTTAATTTTGATCTAGACCACCTGACGGGGGCCTTAATAATATGGCTTACATAACATTAAAATTCTCAAAAAGGGCCTACGTGTTGGACCCATGTCCCAGCAAGCGTAAGCCTTCCAAAGATCCGGGTATAGCCCGTGTGGAGAGAGATATATAAAAATAATAATATTATTATTCTACTCCACTTATAGCACTAACGGTCATATAAGGTATATAAAGAGGTGTATTACCGAATAAAAATATCTACAGGGTGTAAGTAAGGCTTCGTAACAAAACCGATACCATAGATTCAACTCATGATTCTGAACACCCCAAAGATAGAATTTTCCATCGAGCTTTTCATAAAATATACGCATTTTTTATCAGTGTTTTCAAATTGATTTTAGCATGTAATCATAATAGAAGTCTAGTTTAACGTGAATTAGGGTCATTACTTTTCTACCAGCTACTCAAGCCTGCATAGCCGTTCGTACAATTGTCTCACATACCCATAACTATGTGCTACACAAAAATGCAACCATGGAGTTTCTTGCCCGTTCTTCTCTATAAGAACGACATTCGGAACGGCCACTAAAGTCGTAGCGTGACAATTTTGGCGATTCATAACTGCTGTAATGATTTAAATGAATGAAAAAAAAATCTGTATCTGATTCACAGTTTTCCTCAAATTTCTCACATAACTCGCACACGAGCTCGTCCCGCCCAAATGACCGACAGACGGATGGCTACCGCCGATGATCATAGTACATGCGTTTGCGCATATCGGGGTCAAGGTGACGCCTTTGTGCAACTTTCGAAACCTTCGCCCCCCTTCCGCTGCCCTCCCCCCTGATGCGCTCCGAGCATGGACGTTATTTATAGGCTTAACATAGCGTCGGCGCTGTGTTTGTTGCGTGTGCGCCGCCTTGTTTTTTTTTAATGATCACGGAAAGAGTCCGGTGAGGATGTGGTTGATAGATTAATGGTGTTGTTTGCTTTTTTTTTTCTTTAGCCTTGTGTTCGTTGAGTGCACTATTATAGTCACTGTGTCAGCCCAAGGGCATTAGGACAATAGCCACTGTATATATGCTGGCTGCTCGTAGGTATTCATGCACTTTATGAATACTGGTTTTAGTAGAACACGGCTTGTAGCATTCTTCGGAGCGCACCAATTTGAATTGCACCGATCCTATTCCACTTAGCACATCTGTAGACTTATTACACTGGAGATAGACAAGATAACATTTACAAGATCATGCCATAGATGCTGTCACAAATCGAGTCAGTGCGCAATACTTTACGTATAATATGATTTACATCTCGAGAAGTTAATCTTTTAGCAATGAGATAATTATTTTTTCTGAAATATGTGTACTCATTATTTTTTATTTTTTTTTTATTAAATAACGCCTATATCTGGTAAAGTCAATACCCTTGGTGCGTTTCAAATGGTTGCACTACGAGGAATGCTCCTACTGGTTACTATATACTGGTTTTAGTACAAATACAAAATGATTGTATGCAGTTGAATCCCAGCACATAAATATTAAAATTCTCAAAAAGGGCCTCTACGTGTTGGACCCATGTCCCCCGCGCAAACTTTCTTAAGATCCGGGTATAGCCCGGAACCATCTAAAAATGGTGCCCATCTAAAATGGTATACATTTATAATTTTTCTAAAATGCATCAGCGTGCAAATGCAATAGGGAAAAGCTGCGCAAGCGCAGCCGGCGCGCTTACTCATCGAGACAACCTTGACGTGCACCGTGCGACGATACTTTGTTAGGACGAGGGTTGGTTACTGTGTCGTATCTGGTGATGAAGAATTGTGATGAGAGGTGATAAAGGCGGCTGCAAGCCCTCCATCGCTAGGACCGAAAAATAACTTTTTTTTATATTATAGAATAAATTTACGTTACATTGCTTCCTTTGTTAATGTTTGACTTCAAATGTCCATTTTACAGTTGGTAAGTTGACAAGTTGCGCCTTAACTGCTTGTCAACTTGCGAATTTGTCAAGCGATTTACAGAATCCGAGTCAAGGCATTTCGAAGAAATAAAAAAAAGATATGTGTCTTTGTTTACCGTTGACGAGTAGCGATTCATTTTGCGAACAACTGCAGCAATTTGCCTACTTGGCAACTTACAATATTTATTCGTGTACACGTGTACACCAGGAAAATAGTTATCTGGTCAGAAAATTAAAAAATAAACCAAACGTTTGAAAAAAGAACGCAATACGGAAAATTTCGAATTTATCGAACAAGGAGCTACGGAATAAAAAAGGCATAAGTAGGCAAGTGGCGAGTTATTCGTAGCGTGCGCACACCGGGCGACCTCGGCTCGTGCGTTTGATTACGGAAGCCCCTCTCTGGCGGTTAACTTTTCTTAGATCTACGTAAATGCAATAAAAATGCAGGCAATAAAAATGTTTTAATTAAAAGTACAATATCAATTTATGATGCCGACATTGGATTCCGAATCAGCGCCCGATTCACAACCTTACGACATATCTTGTATCTACCGATTCGGTTATTATGTCAGCACAGTGAATTGTCGAAACAAACCATTCGGTTGCGTAGTCGTATCGAATCTTCGATTCGGTCATGAAGAACGGCTCTGAAATATCGTCTACGTAGTGACAAAATCTCTAATCAAATCGATTCGGATACTTATCAAAACGTTCTGAATCGACCCGCTGGTTTTTTTTAATATATTTTTTTTCTCCTCATGGCCGACCATGATGAATTGTGTGTTCACAGAATGGTCAAATACACTAACGACTCGTTATAACAATGCTGATTCCAGTTGAACTCTATTGTATAGACAAGTTTGTAACACTGATTTAGGTATATGTATTAAAGTACCTACTTACCGACTAATTATGAATTAAGATGTCTTAAAGTGTCCAGGGTAAATTTGTAGACATTCAGGCTCTACAGAAAAAGGCCCCAAGATTCTTTAGACTTGTCCATTTTATACATTAAATGTGACTAAATTAATCTGAATGATATGTAGCAATAGGTGTAAATAATACCAGTGTTTTTAACCTGCCAATTAAATAGACCTATCTATATAGAATAGCCAAGCATCCAACCAAGCTAATAAAAAACCTAATACCAGCTAACCCCATCAGTTGTCATTATGACAATGTAGAGTAGCAATTAATTAATTATGGTTATGTTATGACAAAATTCAAAGTGCTAATTTATTTTTGCGACCATTTTGAACTGTATAAATGAAATAACCTTCGCACGATGAATAAATTAAAATGTATAAATTATAATTTGTACATGTATGAGTTGTTATTGTATGAAAATAAGCTTATAATTAAAAAGCTAATAGTATAATTATATCGCCGGACAATAACTATACGTTTCCACACTAAGTAACACTTGTATGATGGGTACTGACTGGGCGCGAACCCAGTATAAAATACTTATATAGACATTAAATATCACTCATTACACAAAGTTTGGTCCCTACCAGGATTCGAACCTGGGACCCTCAGCGCAGAAGGCAGTATCAGTACCAACTGAGCTGATCAGGTCGTAGTAATTTTATTTCTGTTACTTGTTTGGTGCGTACACTAGATGTCACTAGCAGAACAAGACTGTAGCAGTAGAAATACAGTACAAAGAAAACGCTCCTAAAATAACATAAAACACTTAAATTAATTCAACGTACGATATCAATACGTGCTGCCAAAACACAAATAAAGTGGCGCCAAAAAAAGACAGTGATACAGACCATAAACATCACTCGGCTACCTTCGGTAGTATTCGGCTATCAAACGACCTCTAGCGGCAGACGTCTTAAAACTATAAACTAAACCCTATACCGCTACAAAGTTATACATTCAGTTGACTGCGCCGTCACAGCCTTCACGATATTAACGCCGTCGTACTAATACTCTAGTTCTTATTTTAGTCACCCGAAAATATAATTTGGTGGCTCTACGATCCAAGTAATTTGTGACTAGACATCAGATACGGAAGGTCAGGGTTCTAGCCTCGTAGGTCAGGGTCTAGCCACGTTCTAGGAAATACAGATCTATATCTGAACATCTGAAAAACGTTTACAGCCAACCTATTGCGTTGTAGACTGTACAATATATTCTTTTGACTTCATTTTGTAGAGATGAGTTTCGAGAACAATCTGGGTTTAAGTACTAACTATAATATTTTATCTACTACAATTCAACTCTACCAGCAGATTTTTAATTTTCAGAAAAGGATGTGAGCGTGAAATGCCTGAAAAATGTAGGAACTCTACCTTTACACCGACACACAGAAAGGGTATATACTATGTTATACGCTATGTTGGCGGTGACTCTACCTTCTGCATTGAGGGTCCCAGGTTTGAATCTTGGTAGAGGCAAAGGTTGTGTGATGAGAACAGAGGTTTGTACCTGAGTCATGTGTTTTTAGTAGCTATACAAGTATTTACATCATTGTCGTCTGTCTAAGATTTAAAAATCATAGTTTGGGGTTAGATCGATGTAGTATGTAAATGCATAAAAAAAGAGTTTATATACCTACCGACGGTTCAGGACTCATATTTTATAATAATTGTATCATCTCTACATCTATATAACAAACACAAGATTGATTTTTATGTTGTTTGATTTCTTTTATTTGGATCCACCCAAATAGTGGAGCATCTATAAAATATGGAAAAAATACACAAACAAAATTGTATAAAGATAATTTATTTTCTCATTTGATTCCGAGGCGGTACGAAGTTCGCCGGGACAGCTACCTACATAAATGCATCGTGCCATTGCATTTTGAATATGGAAAACTGTTCAGAGATGTCCCACCAATGAATGCGCAAACTGCAGTTCATTGATAACCGATCAGGTACAGAGACCGACAAACTTTTTGAACAAAAATTGCTGGCAACAATGTTTTCATTCTTGAAAAAACCATTCGTTCTTAATTCAAAAAAATAAATAATATTTTGGTCAATGATGTACAATCGCCGACTTTAATTTAGGACCCAGCTAAAGTTGAATTTGGTAAAGCAAACTTATACCTTAAGTGGTACTACTAACTACTAGGAGTAACTGCTCTCAGATATGACGACATGCAGATATACGATCTTATTGCATTATAAGTGTCATTGAAAATTTTAAGGAAATGGTACCCATATTCATGTTCGCGACCGTACCCATAATCGATATTCATGCTTGCCAATGCTATATTTTTTTAATTAACACATAATTTTATTGTGCCTGTATGTTGCCGGTGTGTCTAATAAATTAATTAATTTACCCCCAAATTTATAGACAGTTTTAATGGCATTATAGCGAACCTTTCAGAAGAAAATGTGCGTTATAATGTCTTTATACGCCATCATAACTTCCTATAAATTATATGAGGGTAACCCTCAAATTTATAGGATTAAAATACATAGTAAAATGTGCTAGATATGGAATTGTTTGCAACCCCTGTGTTACATGTTCTAAATAGTTGCTCTACGGCTGCAACAAAGTGCGGCACAATGTGATTTGATTTATTACAGTGGCTATCCACCTCAGAGCTCTCCGTGCAGTTATTCCACAATATAATTGAAATCATTCAAACAAAATTATCATAGTTTGCCAAGATAAAGTCATTTCGATGCTTCGGATGTTCCGTCTTGCTCTTACAACCGCAATGTGCTCACAGAAGAACACTGTGTTTAACTATAGAAATTTGTGTTCAATGTTCCTTTGACACGAATAGACACAGTGTCGTAGTTGGAACAGTGATTTGAATTACGTCCGATGTCCAGATAAATTGGTACGTAGGCCAGTACTTTATGGGCCATACTAGAGTTCACGGTAGTATGGTGTTGTATTCTTTTTGGAACTCTCTTTGCTTTTCCACTGTTTGTTAGTTTATTTTTCTTCCCAGATTATACGATTTGAGTTAGCAAGATAATTAATAAGGTATACAGTAAATTTGTTTTATAAGTATTAGTGATTTCATAAAAATAATTATGTAACCAAATTAGTAGCGATTCTTTTAAGCACTCGTATATTGCTCATTGTTTTATTAAAGATGCGGTTTAATGTCTGGACTCATAGTCCATTGCTGGCTACACCTTTGAGGTTTACTAGAATAGCATTCCATGGTTCATATATTGGCGTTTGCCTATTCAATTTTCGGTTGAATTTATAACGAATTTGGTTCTTGTAAACTAGTGCTAAGGCCCCTCAACTAGTATGCGTCCTCTGTGATAACCAAAAACTAGCTACTATTTGATGACGTATCGAAAAACGAATTTATTCATAGTGCATCCATTATGAGTATTGTAAAAAAAAAACAGTGATTCACACTACAACTGCGTAGTTTCAAAGTCATTTGAAAATCAAAGTTAAACGACATGGAATAAGGAGTAGTTTATATTATCACAATAGCATCTTTGCGGGTTAGGCAAAGAGTTCTTATAGAGTTCTTGCTCGCAGTCGCTTATAGTTCAACTCGTACAAACATACTCTCCAGTTTTCAAGACTCTTGACTGCTTTTTCAGGTTGTAGCATCGCCTCCCCTCAATGTGACAGGGTTGTAGGCCATTTCCACCTACTTATTTTTTTTAATTTGCTTTTTATAGGTTAATAAAGAGGTCATATTCTATTGGATAAGTATCAACCACCATATTTGGACCCTCGGCGTGCAAATAAGACCTTATTATCTTACGTCTGCACCAAAATGAGTTCCACAATCAACCTGTGGAAACTCTTGCACTTGTAGTAAAAGGCTATTAACGCAATGACAGTCATATATCTTATGGAAACAACATTTTTCTTGCACCCTGATCCGTAAGTCGGTAAGTTCAGTTTTGATATAAATTCGTTGTTGCAAATTAGGTTCAATTTTCGTTTTATTTTCTCATAATTAGCGTTTAATGGTGATTTAAAAATATACTGATGCTAATTTTATTAGTTACCTATATCTTATTTGGTCTCATTTTGAATATTCCTGGAAATCTTACAGCTTACAACACTGCATGTCGTTCAGTTTCGATAAAGAGAATGGAAAACTTATATCTATGGTTGGAGAAGAGACAATATGGCGTGAGGGCGCACGTTTTTTTATTAATAAATTTACTATGAGTCTCAGTTATTGCTATGCCGGAATATTTTTTGTATATCAATTAATTTAAAAAAACCGCAGTTATGTCCGGTCCGGTGTAGCCAAAAAAGGCCCAAAATCGGAATAAAATGTCGGTTTCGCCAACAAATTATATTTGCCTATGAAGAAAAGAATAATTTTTCTAAAGAAATATACTTAAAACGATTGACGTATCGTCATAATGAAAAAAATAAAGAGGAACGAAAAACAAAAGAAAAAACGTAACCACGTGTACCAACCTAAATTTTGAAAATGTTTCTAAAGGTGGCCTTCTTCAAGTAGACAATTTAAAAAATCAACATACTATAAGACTCCTTACTTTCACCGTTCTTTTTTTAAATTGATTTATTGAGCTAAACTTCCTCTGTAGCATTATTTTTATTTTAAGCTTTGTGCTCAATGTTCGATTTTCTATACGTCGCTGAATACTCAAACCAATTTGATAGCTGCTTATTTGAGTTATATTTAAGTATTCGGCCGTTGGTTTTTATATTCTTCTCTACACAATCAGTACCTAAATAGTTAGATTTTTTGAATATTATATTAGGTATACTTCATGGGCATGTTTTTATGGCCAAATTATGATATTAATTGAAATAAATTGAACGTACGTTTTAAATAGGGCCAATAAGATCAAAACATATCCTAATATTCCTAAAATATAAATTATACCTAAATAAAATCTACAATATTAATGTACTGGCAAATACTAATTCTAATGAAACTTTTTTGTAAAAATTCCAAATTTAAACACAAAACAACATGGCGGCCCCGCGCCCGCGCACTTTGTAGGCCTCAAAAAAAGAACACGCGATCAAGATGGCTGACTTTCTCGCCAGTGCCTAGTTGCTGACGTCACTATACGACGTGTCCTTGTGATTTTGTCTAGGGATATATCCCTATAACCATAGGAAAATATATGCTTTTTAACAGTTAAACAGTGTTTTGTTACTTGCTCGACTAAGTATCGTGAAGTTTATCATTACATAAATTCAATGCTTTGTGTTCTATGTTAAATATTTTTTTGACATATACCTAGAACAGTTTTCGCGTAGTTTGTAAAGAAATAGGTATAAAAAACAAAAAAAAAAACAAAAAGAAATATGGCACAAACAATAAAAAAATATAGGAAAATAAAAAAGGTACTCACCAAATAAAATAAAAACGTTCAACACAAAAGTCCAATTGAAATTAAAAAATCTAAATTTAATAGTAGAATAACACAACACGACACAAGGCACTACAGTTTTCTCAATATGGTGGAAAATCTTTGTATTTATTCGTTAATATTTAGTCATTATCAAAACAAACAACTGTAAAAATAACAATATTATTTTAAAATAAACACATCGCCCGACTCCCGCGCAATTTTCGGTCAAAACGCTCGCAAGTATAGACAAAATCTATTGCCTATAAAATGTATCAATTTCGAATAAGATTCCAAGTGGCGAGTGACACGCGCTCCGAGTTCTTTATTCAAAAAATCGCGACGTACTGGCGCGGCAATAAAGTTGCAGGAAGCACGCCTTTTCCTAGTGATGTAGATACAAAAATTATTTTAAAAAAATCGCTAAGGAGCGTTTTGAGCCAAAAAATCTAACCTAACCTAACCCTGGCGGGCGGGCGACTGGCGGGCGCGTAGGGGCCGCATTGCCAAATATTTTTTTTTTGCATCTCGGCCGAATTATGCACTTGTATGCGACTTACGTCGTCCCTTCATTGTAGTGGTGCGACATGTACCGATTGGGCATTTTTATGTCGTCTCAGTGTGAGTGCCACACACACCAGCGCAACAGACGAATTTTTTGTCTGTGCGCGTTCCGAGCCCTTAGTCGAGGAGTTTATTTTAAAAATTCGATGTGTTATGTAAACACGGGATTTTTTTAGAGCCTAAAATACTTAGGTGTTGCCTGAGGGGTCGACGGCCGCGTTTTTCGGGAAGTCTGACTAATTTCGCTAAAAGGATCCGTTTCGTACGATCCGGCAATAACGAAGGCTCCAAACTCCCGGCTTCGGTTTTGCGCCGACACTCATGCTCGGGTATCATCGTTTCGGCGCGAACGGATTTTGAACGTACAAAGTTTGTTTACGAAAATCGTATTTATTCATTTAAACAACTCGCATTTTTTTTTCAAATGCAATGTTATGACTGGCTGCAAATTTTTCCCGTCGAATGTTCAAATTTCAAAAGCTCGATTTGAAACTTTGTCCAATCACGGCGCGATATTACGAAAACCTGTTTTTTTTAAACCGTCCACGAATATACACATATGTGTAGAAATGCCACAAAGTATTATTTAAATCCAACTTGTTCACAATAACTAAAAAGATGCACATGATACGTCGCCTTACGATTGAATCTAAACAAATACTAAGAATTGGACTAAATCAAAAGAGACGATTAAGTCACTGGCTAGACAAAACGGACGTCTAAAAATAACCAATAAAACACTCATAGGACTTTTAGATGAGTTGGAGATTCTCTACGAAATATTGACTAAGATAAGGATAGATACATCTATATAAATTTAGGTGTCCCCTATTATTATTTATAAAACCCTTTCAACGTCAATTAAAAAAGTACATTTTCGACAATGGTAGGTAAACAATTCAATAATATTCCGTAGCTAATTATCCTCATAATTTCTTAAAAAAATATATACCTAACCCCAAATATGTAGATTGTTTTCATCCATTTACAATCGCATTACAAAGCACTGAAAATAGTGTTTTGGAACGTCTTGTAAACAGGTGTTTCGCGATCCCCAAATGGAGTCTGATAGTTATTCATTGTAAATATTGCACTATTTAATAACTTTTCTTCATACAGACTTGTAAATTGATTAAACATTCATGCTCTTATAACGTTCACATTAAGATCAGAATCATCTTGTTTATAGTTTATCCCCAATTCTCAACAAGAAATGCACGCGAATCCACACATCACTTTTATCAGACTATCACATCCTTTAAAGTTATCGAAGCAAAACTTTTACTCTACACCCATATAAGTTATTTACGGACCCCTAATCATAGTAAGGGCATCCTGGCTCGGCAAAGGTCGTCCGGGCAGGCACAGGTGCCTCAAAAATAGTAAAAAAGACCCTTTGAAACTATTCAGTGGACCCAAAGGAATCACGGGTATAGTGTTGGATAGATCGTGTAGGTATAGGTTGAGATATAAATAATTAGGATCTCTTTTTAAAATAAAGCTTGCTGTTGATATGTTAATTGTCTATTAGCGGTATATATTTTCTACAATTTGATAAGGACTTTGTCTTATTGGCGGGAATTTGAACAGTGCAGTTATCAATTTTGTTTTTTTTCTATCAGAAAATTTTTGTTTTGTTTCTTTGATATATATATTTAATTTTTAACCGACTTCAAAAAGGAGGAGGTTCTCAATTCGGTTGTATTTTTTTTATAATATGTAGTATTTGCGTAAATAAATCAGAATCAATAAAAAAAACCGTATATTATACTACCACTATTATTGCGGTACTATTTTTAATTAAATTAATAGCAATCTACAAAAAAAACAACTAGATTTCAATTAGAACAATAATAAAATTAAATAGTAAATTAACGGAAAATAGTAACTTTTAGTTACACTGTCGACCATGATTATTGTCAAATGTATTACTACCTAAACGGCACAGGCAGTGCTTTTATAAAGTAAAGACTAAGATGAAAAAGCTCTACTTTTCTTATCTCAAACTTCAACTGACCACCATCTTCTATAAAATAATCTAATTATAGCTTCCCAATATCCTGACTCTGAATCCTAACTGGAACTTAGTACACACGCATATGTTTTTAGGGACCCGGTGGGTCATACAACTATACAACATACCTACTTCCTGAACCATCGTCGTACGTCGATAAACATGCGCGCGCGCACACAACCGCGGCCGCGTTAGATCGATAGCGCAGGTTGTCGGCCGGCCGCCCTTGTTAGACAAAGGACAAACCGAGCGATGTTAGCGTTGGACAGAGCAAAGTATAGACAGGGCAATGGGGCTTTGCTCCTAAAATTATAGTGTGGCCTGACGATTTACGGAATAATTTACGAAACTCGGCTGGGTACTAGACAGTGAGCGTTCAGAACGAACGAATTAAAATCATTTTCCTGTACCCCGTTAGATATGGCGTCATGGCTAAATATATTAAGTCTATAGTGACAATATATTCCAAGGATCCTAAGGCAGTAATCCTGTGGCTTGGAGTGGAGACCAACGAGATATAGTCATAGGCAGACTCCTTTCTCTAGTAGATGCCTTCTGCTTGTGATAATGAACTCTGACCACCAACTAGGGGAAAACAGTCCTAATAATGGACTTTATTATTAAGGCACAATGTCGCATCCACGCAGGCTTATTCTAAGCGCCATACACGGCGACACACACACACACACACGTCCGCTGCGCCCGCGCCGTTTCGTAGACGCCCTTTTTTTTGGCCACTCCGCAAGGGATTAGTTTTTGTGTTACCATAAAACTTTAATTTTTCGTGCTCAATATTTTCTTGTTGGACTGCGGACATTTTTTGTGCCCCTTTAATGTGTCAATCGTAGCTTCTTCTCTAGACAAGGGGCAGACTTATGTACTTCATGAACCTGTTTGCTCCGTGTGGCCTGAATTAAGACATAACATTTTAATTAAAAAAACATGTAACAGTATTGGAACTTGTCTGTATCCTCTGCACTAAGCACAAGCTTGTATCGCAAATATATAATGCAATTTTAAACGGAAACTTACCTCTTTCTCTGATCCTTATTTTTTGTCTAGAAAATAGCCTCACCCGCCTTTATGTTGGTATGTTGCCAACGTCAACTGGAATGGTTTTTTTTAAATATCAAATATGGGAGATTCTATGCAGGCCTAATCTGGAGACTAGGCTTAATAATCTCCCCCTAACTCACCAGTAAAGTTCATTATTCTTTACTGACAAATTACCGGACTTCTTGGGAGAACTGGAAAAGTCATGTTTTACTATTTAATTTTAATTTTCCTGCGCTCGTGCATGTTTCTGAACACATAATTTTTAATATTCCACCAAGATTACACATTATATGTCAAAGAAAAACATTTTTTCACAAATGTCTTTCTATTCCCAAAAAGTCCTTTAGTTCTTTTAAAAGTAAAATTTTAAATCGTGTTGAGTAGGCACCTGTGTTTGTATCACCTATGTTGGTGATATTTAATTACAAAACTGCAACACGCATTTGCACACATTTTCATCTGCGATAATATTTTCATGTATCAAGTAACTATTCGACCTAATCGCGCACGTGTAGTAACTCTACACGCGCATCTGATTATAAACCTGTTTACACTTGATTAGTTTAATACCATTCAAACAGTCAATGACTTTGTAACGCGAATAAAAACATATTAAGTTATATTTACGCGAATACTACACATTGAGATAAAACAAATTTTACTAGAACTTTTTGCGTAGATCGGATCGCCAACAACAACTAAGTGTGATGGTACACCGGTTCGAACTATGACACTAGGACGTCAACACCTCAGTCCTCCCGTGACCATGGTTGCTGTAAAGCAGCCGACTCGTCGGGAACGCAAAAAAAACATAAAATAAACGCGATAACATCCGTAAAATTCGTTTTATTTCAAAAACGTATTTTTTATTAACGTGTACCTACAAGCGCAATATACACATTAATTTTCCAGTTAGATCTCTATGTGATATCCCTTTTGTAAGATGTGTATTTATATGTATACAAGCCTTACAAAAGGGATATATAAATGATAACACCATTACCGTATCAACGTTATAAGTAGGTACGTATAACAAAAGTAATAGCACCCTTTTAAAAAGGGTACCTATAAAAAAAACTCTACCCTTCTTCTCCTTAAGATTGGTATTCTGAACGGATAGTAGAGTTTTACCTTAACATCATTTTGTAACATATTTGATTGTGAATACTAAAATATCTTTACCACAACAAGTTTGAAATAATTTGATCCTTAGTGCCTTCTTAATATAAAATAAGTAGGGCAGCATTTTATTTGCAGTATACTTATGTTATTATTAAAAGAAACATTACTTAATTATGAAAGATTAGTAAATTTGGTAAGAACCACGCTTGGGACTTGGTAAGTAAGGTAAGTAGTACTGGTAAGTAGTAAGTAGATCGTACCGTACCACATCGTACGGGTTCTACAGCGGTGTCTATAAAAGACGTCGAAGTTTGACCGTTGGCGCGTCCCGGGGAAGAGTCAACGGTCACCCACGATAGTAAAATCGATAAACAAATCGATCTGTTCATACATGTACTCAAATCTGCGCTCGCTACTTTATTTCGACTGTACCAAGTGCGCATGTGTGCGAACCCGAGTTCAATCACTCTCCTAAATGCAAAAAGGTCACAGAACTCAGCTAACTTCTTAAGACGCATGGCCTAAATGTAGGTACCACACAGATAGGTATAACACATCAAACTGCGCAATAGAACGGCGCGTGCAACAAGTTTCCAAACGTATTTTTAAAACATATTTTAAATTCAAACCGGCCTTAGAACGGGTAAAGTAATTGTTACTTTGACAAAGAAATAAAAGTTGAAGTACAAATAGGTCTACCAATATTTTAAGCGAGTAAATTGTGTTTTATTTAAGCGCTATAAGTGAATTATATCTGGAAGCCAAATGACATAAAACCTCAACAAACTTGAGAACTGATAAATTTGAATTTTGGTTTGTTTTGTTATCAGCGGCTAGTATCAAATATTCCTAAGCTTGTCAAAAAATAACTAAGTATCTAATTCTTTCTTAGACGCCCACGGGGTAGTGTCACAGATTAGATTAAGAATTTAATTAGGTTACCCCTTAACCCAATTAAGGCTTAGTTAGTCAGTCAGTCAGTTAGTTACATCTAAGAATTTATTCTCCACTGTGACAGAAGGGGAGGTCAGATAATATTTTGAACCCGATATGATAATGATTAGGTATGAAGTACATCCTCTTCAAAACAGAACAAAGCTAGGTCACATAACTATGAGATATTCATTGATAGAACTCTACATACAAAATTGTGTTAGATTACGACCTACAATTGAACATTTGTTCTGACATTAACCTTGGTTTCTGGTCGATGACTCTACATAATCTAAGATAGCTGTGACCTAGGACAACTGACACTATTATATTCTAATGGCTCTTAACTCTACCATTGTTTAAGCGGTTAAATAAATTATTTAGCAAGGCATGAGACAAAGACGTACAAGGATTCATGTCAAATCCAGTAGAGTCTAATAACAGCACATTCCGAAATCTAATTAAATACAGTCAAATACTTACTAGCAGATTGAGAGGTCTTAAATATTTTTGTTTTAATTTTTGAGTTATACAAAATCTATGAGAAATAATAACATAAAGCTCCCATTAATTCGTTTAATATCACGGGACAAGAGTATTGCCCTTGAAATCGATAATAAGAAGATAGTCACATATGATCTAACCCGAATTGAAAGATCACTCTACATAGCACAACGCCCCGAGAAACCAAGGTTGCTGGCGTCACTAAGAAGACAAATAAAACTCTATTTAAAATGCACGTAGTAGAGCCGGTCGTATTGGAATTTCACACAATTCTCCTAATACTTATTACGTCATGTGTCAGTGAACTGAAAAATGGCATAGCAATTGTTGAAAATATAATTTAGTATTCCATCATTAAATAGTTGACAATACGTAAATAGAAATTGCAGTTAGGCTGCAAGGAAATACAGAGTAAAATCATTTTTTTAAATATTTCTCAGAGTTCTTTAACGTACCCTTCGATGAACCGTAACGTACGATTTACCGATAAAATATCACAATTCAGCAAACGTCATCATGCAATAGAATAAACTCTATAATTAAATTAAACTAATGATAGAGTAACTATTTTTACATTATTTATGTTTAACTAAACTTCTTAGGATCAAAAGATGGATAGTGCGAGTTAATTGTTTCCAAAAAAAGTAGTTAGTATTTATAGAGAAGCACTATCTAACCTTTAATAATATCATCTCTATTCAAACCGGTCACTGGCTCTACATGACGCGGTTTCATAATAGTCACGTGTGTGCCGTGTGAAAAATAATGGGAAAAATACTAGATTCTATGACCTAGACCAATGTCGTGTCTATTGAGCTCGTAACCTTGACTCTACCGGCTGTTGACTCTATCCAACTATTTTAGGATCATGATGGCATGTAGAGCCAAGCTAGTCAAACGCTTGACTTTCGATTCTCGGCTGGCACCTGTGGAACTTTCGAAGTGGTTATGATCTATGGGCAACATATCCCAGTAAAACGAGTATGAAAAATGTACCTACGTAGCGTTTTGTTGTAGACCTATGTCATCTCACTCAAATCATCGATGTCAAAACAAGAAAGCAAGAGGCATAAGTTCTGCATGAGTTTCAGAACCAACACACATTTTTTTAAATCTTAATAAGAGCTGCATTCAAATGAAAATATACACTTCTACTAACCTCCCTCCTAACTCTATATTGGTATATATTCGATACCAATTTAAGTCCTCTTCTCTACAACTATAGTATAAATAATACTACAACACAAAACTAACTCTATTATGACCTACACCAACGCGTTCTCTATTCGGCGACCGTAACCTTGACTCTACCGGTCGGCGACTCTACGCCAATAGCTGTCGCGTGACGTCATCTAACTAGTCACGTACCGTTGAGTAATTTTGTGGTAATGCATGCTTTGAATACAAATTGGTGTTTACTTTGTATTTTGATTAGGTAGAGTTGTTTTTGGGCAAAACATTTTGCCACTAGTATATTCAAGTTAGTAAATAGTTGCTTCGGGATCGTTTATTTAATAAGTACCAAATGAGCTTTGAAAAAGTTTCGAAATAAAATTTCGTGAGGTTATGTTAGCTTGATATATTTTTTTTAATATGCATCATTACTCTGCCGCTCTATTTTATACTTACTCCTGTAATAAAGAATGATCTCCATCTTCTGGCTTAGAGTACAATTATACTGTTAAACATATTTAATTATTTCGTTGAATAAGCAGCCCATCCAAATGGAAGGGAAAAGGAGGTCGCAAGCCAATATCCTAATATTGGCTAAAGAATATAGGCCGCTGGTTCGTACAGACAACGTTACTTTTCCAAGCTGCTGTCTCAGAATAAAGTAAGCTCTAACTATTCGCGACTTTCGATAGGAGAACGCCTCAGAGAGTACAGCAGAGTCACTTAACTTTTTTTAATACATAATTTAGCAAACACTGCAGGGTCCCATACTAATTATAGTATAGATGTTTAAACAACCACGACTAGAATTGCAAACATCACACAAAGTTAGCCCCTCCATGATTCGAACCCGGGAATCTTGTAACAGAAAGGAGAGTCACTACTAACTGTGCTAATCAGTTCGTCGAAATCTTTCATCAGCGTTTACTGGGTCCATCTAGTATAGAGTCTTATGCTAGCTTTATTAATATAAAAGACCAAACCAGCCAATAGTAGCATGATATTATTACTTCTAAATATCGGTCATTTATCAACCGCTGAGCGACACAAACGGCGCACACGCCGATATGACGCAGTGCATAAATTGACTCTATGCCGCGGACAATAGTTGACCGGATAGGCGTAGGCGCAGCGTGAACGACCGCTGCTCGGCCAAGGTCGCGGATAGGCCAAGGTGGAGGGCACGCATCGGTGACCTTGGCCACACACTCCTATTAGAATTACTCGGCGCAAGTGTTTCAACCTATCGGTGACGTTGAACTCACTTTTTTGACATACGAAGTGTCAATAGCCTTGTGGTTAGATCGGATCCTCGTAAATGAGATATTAACTACAAATGATAAAGGTACAATATTAACTCGAGTCCTTATACTATTAAGCCTTCAGGTTAGTTGGATAATATAAAATTAAAGTACTAATTTAGTACTACTAACTTACAAAAATAAAAAAGAGTGAATATAATTCTTCTGGAGAGCTTTCAGTGCCATTAAAGAATGATAAAATTATATATTTATTTATCTTTAAATTAGTCCACCTCTGCTGATCACATTAGAAGAAAGCGTATCGATATTTCAAACTCAATACAATAACACAAAGCAGTCTCTCACAGCGTGTAAACGGCGGCAAATATGTTAAATTATACGTTATATCAAGATCATATTATAATAATTCCGTTGTTCAAGGTCATAGAACATAGACCTAATGCCAAGGTCAGAAAACATACTCCGGTCAAGGTCAGACCACTGACCGGTTGGAACAATGACTCTAAATGTGTTTTCAATTTGTTATTCTAAGCGCAACACGTCACTGCACGGTGCAGCCTAATTGAAATAGTCAACTTTGCAATTAGCATTTTAACGTGAGAAATGAGGCTTAAAACAATAGACGATTAACAACTTAATTAGCCCTCCTCAAGTTACAGCAGTACCTAGACCTCTATAACAAAAGAATGTTATCGAAAAAAAATGTTAGAATAACAATAATAAGCTCATATAACGCCATACTAAGTATAGAATACCATCAACGCGACATTGATTCAGGCGAGGCACCCATCTCTGCAGAAGTATAGAAAAAAAACTAAATTGCGCAGCAAACACTCGTGTTCGCTTGATAGAAATTCGTCCCTTTGTGCATCAGTAGTAGGTAGTCCTTTAGTAGACTTGGTTGGAGAAGCAAATGCGTGGCTCAATAATAAGACACTAAAGTCAACACAAACAATAATGATACTAACCTTTGTTACTGTAATGACTATGTTTGTCTGACGGTATCTATTCACGATCTAGCACACGTCATAGCTAAAAGAGAATACATAGGCACTAACTACAAAAACACTGCACTAACTCGTTAGCGTAGGTACTCAAAACGAAACCGGTTATGTCCACATATATCTGGCTCAATTCACCAAATACTAAGTGTTTGCGATGGCAACGGCCCCGCTCAAGGCTAGACCGAGACGCAGATCATTATTTATGTAAAATTAGTCAACATACCCAGTAAACATGTAGGTAATAAAATCAGCTTGAACTGGAAGGTTGAATGCAACGTATTTTTGTCTGTAGCAGTGTTGTCGGAGTTAGAATCCGGGTGAACACTTCAATTTGTCCGGTGATTAGCCAGCCAAGGGATGGACGTATGTTTAAGGGTGTAAGCCAATTGGCATTTATTGGTGACTCTGCCATAGAATGAGCTAGGAATATCAGTAGTTCAGAGTACATGGCTCCTTATATTCCTAGCTTATTCTATGGTACACCAATCCAGGATGTCTCTCACGATAAAAACGACGCTATCCTTGCGTACAGAATCTTGAAATCACGATCTCTACAAAAATATGCACTCGTTGCTAATAAATTTGGCACGCCTGGTTTGTTTAGAGCAAGTCGACGACCAAGCCAAGGTTGCGCGACTAAGTCGCCGACTAGAGCGGACGGTGCGGTAGGTCAGGGTTCGAAACTTGATGGGTAATTTTAGTCTATTGTTCCTTGGAATGTAACTACAAAGATCGAGAGTCGACTACTCTTGTAACAAATTAACATTATTTTTTTCAAATCTGAAATCAAATAACATTTCATTAGACATTACAAAATGTTGTGACAACTTTAATTATTAAAATATGACGTAAACGGCCACAGAAACTTCGTTTAATAACATCAGCAACGTCTCAATGGGAAATACATTATGTAACTGAAATTTCAGAGAAAGAAAGACGAGGCTTGTACTCTGTATTTTTGTATTACGAGAAAAAATCAGGATATAGACCGCGCTGATCCAACTTAGTACAACACAAATCTTATTTTCACAAAAATCTAATCTCCTCAAGAATTCCATCTCTATTTATTGATATTTTTTTACTATTATTCCTATACGCATATGGGTAAGAAACGGCCTGAATTGAACGCCTGGAAAGGGCACTTTTCTACGAATATTTTCCTATATCGTTTATGTACAGCATAAGGATCATTTTCCATTGTGTTTTCTGGGTATAAATTGAACAAATTGCGTCGTAAAACAGAATACTAATGGTTCGTAGAAATAGTCTGAATTGAGATGTCGGTGTCAACGACCTGGTTGGTCTCAAGGTCTGGCGATTAGGTCACCGGACTAGACTTGCGCAGGTCGGGATTCTAGCGTGATTCATTAATAACAATATTCTGTATTCATGGAACATTTTTGTTATTACATCCGTTAGCAGGGTTTTACAGGTTTTTTATTTAAAGACTATTACGTATGTATAGTCACCTCTTTGCCGTAGAATCCTCCACATTTCCTTCTATTATTTTCTATTTCTATGTTTTTGTCATCAAATCTCTTTAAAATATTTGTAAATTATACTATACCCTCCCATCCATTTTTCTGTTTTTTTTTCTGTGAATCTTTAAATCTAAAAGATGTATTCTCCCACTGACTTGCTCTGCGCATTGTTGTCGATGTTATTCTTTGTGTGAGATCGCATAATCTCGTTCTCATCTCTTATATCTTGGGACGGTTCGTTGGTTATTAATTTGGTCTTGCTAAGACTTATAGAATGGAAAACCATTGTACCCTAACATTAATAAACAGACAATACTAGGTAGGTACATGTACAGACTGTAGGTACCATCGCAACCTTGGCGGTGCCTCGAACCCGACCCATGGCCGGCGGCAGTCGCGACGGAAACTTGCGCATTTGCTACGAACCGAGCGGTTTCGTTCGTTTAGTTTATTGCACGTTATATTTACTTATTTATTGTATTTGTTGGGCTGTTTGTTTTGGCCAGACGTGTAGGTGGAGATTTGGTTAATATCTACGCGAAGGAATATTGTTTTCCGCACCTTATTTGTATCGAAAAAATAAACAATTTTGAAATAAGATTTTACTCATATTTTACATGTGGTTTGAACGCATTAATTGATACATCCAACGAAAAGGATTTTTATGTCCTTGCGTTACAATCGATTGTGAATCCTTCTCGTGCGATTTTAGACCCATATTTATAGAGTTTTTTCGTCCACTTATACTGGGATAAATAAAAGCACGATCTTTTGAGAAATGCTTTGTTAAGCTATTGTTTATTAAAATATCTATAAATTTGGGACTTAATCTATCGACACAGTATTTTCAGTTGTAGGTAGAGTTCGAAGAGGGTAGGGCTAGCGACACAACCCTGCGACGTAAGAATACGTGACGTTGGGTGAACTGCGGGTGAAACTTGTTGACTCACTATTGTCATACCAAATTCGTAGCAAAACCTTTTGTCCTACCAATAGACCAAAATAGTAGAGCACGACCATACTGTACCCAATACTTCTCGCGCTTGACTGTTATTCTTTATTGTGTGAATAGCGTGAAAAACATCACAACTTCAATGCTAATACTAAATATATAAATTAACATACGTCTCAAGTCTTGCCCTTGACACCAGGTAGCGTGCGTTGGCCCAGCTCATTGGTAGAGGCCATTATACCAACTGCTTTGCAATTCTATCTCGAGTTAGGAGCGCTTCTACATATTATGTAGAGCCACTCTGGATAGCAAAAGTGATTTTAAGAAGGTAGGAAAAACTTATTTTGCATTTTTATGCGCATATAAATGTCTGTTAGTTAAAAGATTTGATAGAGTCGAAATGTTTGCTATATGATTACAAAATCCGTATAAAAAACAAATATATATGTAGGTAAGGTAGTTCTCAACACCTACCATACAAATATTATGATAAAATGTATGTATATTGCTAACAACGAAAACATCTCGTCATAGACTCATTAATAATGCGACTCTACAAATAACTCTACATGCATACGTAGAGTGCATAAGTTTATTACATTGTACCACGTAGAACGTATGTAGTGGTTGAAATCATCTCTACAACTCGCGTTCGTACAGTGTAGGCCCATGGTAATGAATCATTTTTAAAACTAGCTGTATTTTGTCCTCTTTTGCATTCAAAACCGAACCAGTGTGGGGGTTCATAGATGGTTCTATGACTATTGGAACCTCTAGTAGAGCGATCCCGTGGCGCCCCACAATAGCCAGAGAGGGCGGCGCTGGGTTTTAGTGGGTAGTCTGGTTTCGCCAGTAATCCCACATAACCGTCCAAGCTCCCCCGGGCTTGGGCGGTATGCGTAAATGCATTTCCCAGCGAAAACCAAAAAAAGGTAGAGATGTACATATATAGACGATAAGCTTGGTTTGAAATAGTCTCTAGCTACACTTGCTACGCTTGCTTTGTATCGCGACAAAATTATTGGTATAGTATAATACTATTATATGATATACTCAAGCCTTGATTTTGCCTTAACCAAAGCCAAGTACATAGCAGTAGACACCTAAAACAATGACGTCACTCGATACCAGTTCACCATTACCCACAAGAGAGATTTAAACATGTAGTCGGAATAATGCTAAAACTCCAAAAAAACACTGTGAAAACTATTCCAATTTCCGCGACCATTTTCTCTGCCGCGCAGTGTAAGCCACACTGAACATTTGCCAAATATTTTTTTCTAAATATGTAACCGGCGCGGGTCGTTAACCCCGCCGCCATTATCGGCCTGGCCGGACGAGTGTTTTAGATCGACGCAGGCGCACTGCTGTGTGCAATTCACACATTACAGTGTCATTTCCATGTGTGCGATTTTTTATGACTCGACTTGTATTTTTTAGATACATAGATGGCGTCATGGACTAATGAGGATCGCGATTGGTGGGTTCTTAGATGGGTGTCCGATTATTTTAAAAATGCGGCGCAATATACATGAGACAAATAATATAAGAAATCTGTCTTCCGAATGTGAATCAGACGCAGAAATTTAATACTTACCTGAATTTATTTCTATATAATTATCATAGTTATCGTTAGCTGTGATAGCCAAGTTGGTAGAACGCTTGGCTCGGTAACGAGGATCGCAGGTTCGAACCCCGGCTCCCACCACTGGGATTTCTGGATTTCATGTGCTATTCTCATTTTCAACCATGATTATCACTTGCTAAATGGTGAAGGAAAAAATCGCGAGGAAACCTGCATGTCTAAGAGAACCCCTCGAAAGACGTGTGAAGTCCGCCAACCCGCAGTGGGCCAGCATGGTGGATTATGGCCTAATCCTCCTCGCATTGAGGGGAGGCCCGTTCCCAACAGTGGGATATTGAAAGGGCTGGTATTATTGTAACATATTCATGAGTTATAAATTTGTGTAGTTTATAATAGTACCTACTCAGGTTACAAGAAGGCTGGCTCTTCCCTGAAAACTCATCATGTCAAAACAGCGAGGAAACGCAGATAATAGATGCTACATTCCAAGCGGACAAGGTCCTTCTTCTTTTTTTAGGTTAGCAATCGGCTACAAAATCAAGCCATTTATGCCAGTGTCATGTCGTTGCTTTATAATTATAAGTACCCGAAGTACCCCAAATGATAATTATGATGATGAAATGAATCCCCGACACCTATCGGTAAAGCTGTGGATACTATACTGAAAATTTACCGGACATCTTGGGAGAACTTCAAAAGTCAAGCTATATTAATTTTATTTTTATTTCCTACACTTGTGCGATTTTTTTTGTTATAAACAAGGTTATTAAAGAAGATATGTGTAAAAAAAAGACAAGCCCGCTGAGTTTCTCGCCGGATCTTCTCAGTTGAGGTCGCGTTCCGATCCGGTAGTAGAGGTAAAAAGAAAAAAAGGTAAATGACAATTTGTAAGTGTAGGCCTGTAGGCCTATACGAAATAAATTATTTGACTTTGACTTTAATGACAAACGACAGTCGCTTTCAGTAAATATCGGTTATTGGCCCAATCTAGATTACCTAAAAGGTCTAACCCAACAGAAATTGAAAAAAACTAAAGAATCATAGTAAAATTTAAAACCGTACCTTATTGAAATAAAACTATTTTTTAAAGATTTTATCGCGTTTATTTTTAGTTTTTACGTTCCCGACGTTTCGGCTGCCTTACAGCAACCATGGTCACGGGAAGACTTAGGTGGTTGACGTCCTGGTGCCATAGTTGGAAACCTCATATTTAATTGTAGATCGGACCACAAGCTTCAATTAAATAAGAGGGTACCCCGTCCTTAAAAATAGTTTTATTTCAATGTGTAGTATTCGCGTAAATATAAGAAATCAATACCGTACCTTATAATAATAATAGCTTAAAATGCATCTGCCCACAGCATCTGCCTATATTTCTCCACCAAAGTTAATGTTCTATTATTACCCAGACAACCCTCACCACATTCCATCCACATTGACACAACATAAACCCTTTTCATGACAGTAAAACTATTTCCTCAACTTCCGGTTCCGTCTAGACGCCATTGTCCCTGAAGGGTCAAATATCAAGTACGGTCGAATGGTCCGACAACTATGAATAATGTCATTGTATCGGACCCCTAATGTTGTAAAATTGTTGTTTTGTGTTGTAGGACCCGTGATACAACTTTCTATGATGACTTTATTATGACCAATGACAACAAAATGGCAACTGAGAGAAATTAAAAGGGACAACTCTACTTTTATATTCCCCCCTTAAAAGTCCGAGGGCTCTGTTCTATAGAGCACTATTTAGAAAAATGCTAAAGCTCTCTAGATAGAGACAGGTGGTAAGAGCTTCATCAGCTACACCGATAGCGTCTTACCCATCAATTAGAAGAAGATATAGTTTTCATCATATCATGATCAATCTTGCGCACAACAACACACCAAAGTTTCATTGGAATCGGATGAATCGAAGAAACAAATACGGGAGAAACAAAAAACATTCATCATAAATAGGCCATATACAGGGTGTTACAGAAAGGGTATACTAAGCCTTGGACCTCAGCTTCTTTAGTGCATTTGTAAACACTTTATGCAGTCAGAATCGTAATATGTTTATTTTTAATAAATAGTTTTGTTCCCAACAAAATGATAATTCTGATTTATTAAGAACAATAGTTTTTTTTTTAAATGGACATTCTCCACATTCTAACTTCAAATAGTGTTTATAAATGCGCTGAAGAAGCCCAGGTTCCAGGCTTAGTATACCCTTTCTGAAACATCCTGTAGACATAATTTTAAATTAAAATTAAAAACATGGTGTCCCATATTCCAACAGTGGGTTATCAAAATACAGCTTAGGTTTCAGACATCCACGCGGAAAATTCTATAACATACATTTCAAAATCAAATACTCGAAATGACTCGACTCAGAAGTAAGCTCAAAATGCCTCAAGATAAAAATCCAATTTCAAGTGTGTGAAACCTGAAAGCTGCCCCATGCTGCTACCATTGAAGAGTGTGGTAACTACGCTACACACGAAAACAAATTCCATGCCTAAAGCTTGAACACAACAAAACGGATTTCCATTTCTTCAAAATCCGCTACCAAAAAAGGAGCCACCTTAAAAACCATTTTGGAGCTTCCATAACTGATACGAGCCCTTGCTCCACTGTATTAGGCAGTCAAAAATCATCAAACTTATAATACCCCTTTTTGCAATCCGTAGGGGGCTTAAAAAACCTCGCGTGCTTTATAAAAACATTGTTTTCTCGGTTCCCACAATTGAGCAATCCACAACAACGCGATCCCGTGTCCCGGCACATACACTCCGTTCCCGTAGCACCCTCCCCCCCTCACCCCCCTCACAATAGCCATGTCCCTGGACGGAGACCTTGAACGCGCCGTCTTAACTATCAATAGACTCCACGCACGAGCGAGAGGGCGACGGTCTCGGGTGAAGAGAGAGGAGGACAGAATAAAAACACAAGAAACGCAAGGTCACCGGGCAGTGGGTCACTTCGTCTAGTCTGCGTCTAGCACGCACACGACTGCACGTTTGTAAGGTCGGGAAAAAGGTGTGGAATAGTTTTTAATAGTTATTTTGAAACTAAATACTAAGACGATCCGCATTCGAGAAGGATGCGCGGTAAGGCTACAGGCTCGCTTTCTTGTATTAGTAGTTAAATTCTATAAAAGGCATGTGGCATGTGATTCAAAGGCAAAGCAAGAAGAAGAACGAAGCAAAGATAAAAATAATGGATAGTTACTTTGTGATGGAGCAACAAGCGGACGTGAGACAGAAGGTGGTATGATAACAGTTAAAGATAAGGCAAGTGATGATAGCAAACGAGAAGGAAATCCTAAACAAGATAAAAAGAATGGACAGCTAATTATATAATCGAGAATGGAGTGGAAGCTAGGCGCGAAAGTAGAGAATGAGAGTCCAGATGATAAAAAAGGTGAAGCAGGTGATGATTGCAGACGAAATGTCTCGAATATTTGCCGCATAAGGTTAACAACTGGGGCTTAGGTCTATAGGTCAAATCCATTTTGCAAAGCAGGGGGAGTGTACCTGGAATAGGCAATAGGCAATATAACATTATGATACACTGTTGTACACCTCTGTCTACTCCTATAGGGATTAGTATTGAAGATTAAGCATCTCATAGTCTATTTGATTCTTCAATTGCAGTGGATATTTTTCAAAACCAGCATCAAAATTGTGAGACGTTTGCTACAGCTTCAATTAACACATGATTTAACTGCACGCAACGGGTCGTACGTATCACAAATCCTTGTAATGTCACTTAAATCTCAGAACAGGCTATGACACATGCCCTGTATAGAGTGCATTTTATACGAAGAAAATTGAGGTTTCTTCTTTCTTTTATATAAATTATATAATTTAAAAAAGCATAAGGTAATTTGACTAAATGCTTCTCCATTTTGTATTGCCACCGCGCCATTCTACATGATAGTTGATTGTAGCTTGTTACGGCTGTAGCATCCAATTCTTCACCTGAGTAGATCTGTTAGATAAAGATCATTATGTAAATAGTCAATGGAAACTGACATACAAACTAGGACAAAAACTGTGTTGGAACTGTTGAGTAACTTTGCGAGGCTTTTTTTTCTAATAGCCTTTTTCCATTGAGTTTGCGATGCTGACGAAAGCACGCTGCGCGCGAGTTGACAGCGAGGTGAACTTGACAGATGACGGCGCACTATGGACATGAATAATCACCAACATCGCCATAGTCAAACTTAGCTACCGACCGTTCGATGTCTTAACAAATGAAGATCGACGATGTCAAAACTACAACTAGCGTTGTCCCTGTTGGCCCAAGAAAAATGACAATGTTTTGTCTTCTTCTTCTTTCTTTACGAAATGATATGTGATTGTCAGTTTTGTATAGACACCAGTGGCGCTGTCACCTGTAGTGATAAGTAGGTAGTATTATTAACACGTTGACTGCGTTAGGAGGTCTAAAAGAACTCTAACGTGACTTTCAGCTGGTGCGGCGCCGAAAATCGTGTTCTCCACCTCTGTGCGGAAGGTCGTAACTTCTTTATTTCTATGTGTTTGACAGAGACAAATATACATACCTACTTCCCGCTGCGAGTTTGATTCAATAATGTAATAAAAAAAATAGGAGATGGATGAGGTCTCTAACGCACTGAGTTGTAATAATATACATCTGTTGCGTGAAGAGATCTTTCGGACCTCCTAAAACACAGGCGTCATAGACGCAAGGAGCGGAGCGCGGGCGGCGCGGGCGCCGTTAGCTCGCGCTCAGTGTTGTTCAAATGTCGATAATGTGTACCTGCGCACTCCATGTAAAAAAAATACGCTCTTATATTTTGTCAGCGTGGTAGCAAAAAAAGTCGTTGCACAGGCTGTCACAGTAAATTACGGCTTACATTTAGTAGCACAGATGCATCCAAAACTGCCAAACGAATAAATACACTATGTGTGCAATGCGATCAACAAATGTGTTTACCATGCTTCAATGATGAACATTTTTCTTAAATATATTTTAGGTCACTATATTTATTGAAATAAAACTAATTTTATGGATTATCATAATTCATCATTCACGGAAGGACAGTCACCATGGTCAGTCCTCCCGTGACCATGGTTGCTGTAAAACAGCCGAAACGACGGGAACGTAGAAAACAAACAATAAACACGATAAAATCCATAAGGTTAGTTTTATTTCAATGTGTAGTGTTCGCGTAAATACAAGAAATCAATATTACTATGTTTAAATGATTACTTCATAAAAAGTTTAGCTATCGATAACTGGGGATTTATTTTAATCCCATTACTAGTCACAACCCAAACGGATCTATCTTTACTTGCGATGCGAGATTCAATGGATACCTAATTTTTTTTTCGTTATATCTCATAATCCACTTTTCATATCCCCATGCGTAGCAAACTTGAGATAGAACAGTTAATTCTCTATTATTTACAGAAAGAACATAGATTGTATCTTATTTTTTGATAAAGATATGAGTTTTTTTAAAATACCTTATTTTAGGAGATGGATTAGGTCTCATACGCACTACAGTGAAGCTCGGCTATGAGGTCGAATAGGTCTCTAACGCACTGGCTGAAAGTCCTCTGAAAATGGCACCGCACTCAAGGTGTTAAAAAAGGATGGAAGCCATAATGTTTTAAAAAGTGAAGTGAACTAAATTATTTCTTGTTATTTCTTTACGAAACTTTTCTTGATATAAGATTTTTTTACTACTTTGACGTGGTTTGTATCAAGGTGATCAAAGAATATTGGAGGAATATATGAAACATACTTGAGTTGATGTGTTGGAAGAAGGCGCCCAATGAGAACTTATCACGACCAAACGTCAGAAAAGTATAGTCCGATACACCAACAACGATAAATGTAGTAAACAGTGACCCTATGGGTAAGAAGCATATAACATTCTATTTTATTTCTTTGACCTTAAAACACATAACTGACCTTTCCCAGCTCAGCAGTCTTTCTCTGCTAACGCTCCTCCCACTAGCTACACAACTAGTCAAGGATGCACCCACACATAGACGATAACCGGGCCCGTGTGCGTGTGTGCGTGTGTGGAGGAAAATAGTTGCCTTCCGCGTGCCGGCGAGACGTAGCACAGGGTAGGGTTGTCACTTGGCACCCTTATACTGGCAACATTAAAAGGTAATAATGTCATAAGGGTCACTGAAGGGTCTATGGGGTACTTTAAGGGCTTCGCAGTAGTCTACAAGATATTATTAAGAAAAATAAGTACTCATTCCATTGTACAATTTTGCGAATTGTATTGCCGTAGGTTCAACACTACCAAGTCTGACCAATAGATGTTATTCATTATCTGTACGTCAAGTGCGAGATTATTTGTAAGCCGACCATATACTTTATGGTATACGTATTAACGTATTTACTGCAGTTACGGCGCTGTTCAATTCTCCATACAAAATGTTTAAATAGACACTTTGTTTGGAAAATTTAACAGCGCCTCTAGCAGATTTGATCTCGTGGTTAGCTGAAAAGTGTTAAGGCTTGTTTTATTACTATGGAGATTTAGTGGCTAATCATGCTTCTGAAGATAGATTTTTTTTAAATGCACGTTTATCACGTATTACATTTTTTTGAATACGAAAATCGTTTTCTAATCCCTCACCCCACAGCCCTACAAAATAGGGGGGCCTTTGGGACTTTGTGCAAAACAGGTGTATGCTATGTTTCCCATATGTATTGTATTATCCGTTATTGTCTTGAATGGATTCTAATGTAACGTGAACGAAATGGTTAAGTTGAGATGTTATTGTGTAATCCGTGTTCACATTGACAAGTTTATTTTTGTTATCTGCAGCGTTCCCCCGCCATGTTGAGCTTGATATTTCATGCTATAGGATTTTATACTGTATCAGTTTATATATTATGTTTTTTAAGTTCCCGTAGTTCCCAACATACCCGTAGTGGGTAAGGTGTCCTCTTAACTATAGCTGCATGTCATGTACGACTTTCAGGCAACACAGGATTGCCCAGGAACCACGTCGCCCTCTTGACTTCCCCAGCAGAGTCCACAGGAACAATCATTCCAGGTTTTTTCTCAACTTATACTTTATTGGTTTCTTATATTTACGCAAATGCTATATACGACATCACAAGATATTGTAAGTGGCTGTGGCTCCTAAGTCTTGAAGGTGCGACGAAAGTAAAAATGTGTCCAGTAAGAAATTACCCATAATTTATTAACCAAAAAAACATGTATACATTAAACAGTAATGGGTCACAACTAGTAGCGTTTTAACGCAGCATTATAATGTAAAGCTAAAATACACTGATCTTTTGCATTATCTTTTGTCCCTCGTGAGTATGTAATAGCCAAATAGGTCCGCCATGCAACCATTCATTAGAATTAATGAATCAACGCGTACAAATAAGACGGCAACATGTTCACGATATTATCATAAAACTGATTCTAGAAACGAAAACTTTGACAATCCAATTTTTTAATGGTTATTTTTTTCGGCACAAGCAGCCGATACGTAAAATTAGAACTTTACATTAATAATTGCCAGTGACAATAGACAAAGAGTTTTGAGATTATTAGTGACCCTGCTTTTGTGTCGTGGATACCGCGTTCGAATCCTGGTTGGAGAAAACTTTGTATGATTAGCATTAATGTTTGCACCCAAGTTAATATTGACATTATTATTCATGTCTTTGTTAAGTGCCCAATTTACATGGAATCCTAGATTAGGTCTAACTAGATCTATGTGGGTAAAAATTTACAGAACAAACTTAATGTTCCTTGCATAGCTCATAATTAAATGGTAGTAAAATAGCTTCTGCTTAGTTGAATTCATTTTCATTTAGTCATCGACTAAGTCGTGACCTAGACTACAGTCCCAAACCTGCCCCAACGTCCGCTCTAGTCGGCAGTGACCTAATCACTCGGCCTTCGCTGCGGACATTGACTTAAGACTCCAAATGTTAAGATTAGCGTAATTGTATGCTGAATACTTCAAATATTCATAGCAAAGAATTACGCTAAAGTAAATTTTTAGATTGTTTAACGCAGGGATTCCCATAGTGGTCAATATCGATTGCCCAGGGATCGACATAAACGAAAACTGTTTTTGGGGGTCGACGAGGTCTAATAGTTGAGTCTTATTATTTAACACAAGTTCTTATTTGAAACTTTCTAGATACTAATTGATAGAACTAGGCGATACTTGGCGGAAATCCATTGTTAACCTAATGGGGAAGGAGGAACCACCACCTATCTAGATACTGTATACGTTGTGTTACGTCTACAAACTTGTTATAAGAATGACTAATATTTTAGTAGGAAGTATCATTGTTGCAAAAAACTCAACAAGTCCATAAGCAAGTGCGTATAAGATGAAATAATTACTTGTAATTATTTTGTATCAATATATGAAAAAAAACTAGAGATAGGATTTTTAAAGTAATTTGCCTATGAGGGTCTAAGGTATCAGTTCATTTTGGAAAAGGAGTCTCGAGCCCAATATAGATTGAGAATCCCTGGTCTCCAGCATTCGTGATACCATCGGATCATCTTGTTGGTGCCCTCCTTCGGCGCGTCTGCCTTCGAAATGGGTATTCGAAATAAGGACTAGTATTTATCCGCGACCTCGTTCTCTTGGACTTAAAATAGCGTTTAAAAGTTTGAATGTATTCAGATTAGGCATACATGTCTTATAACTAACTGACTTATATACCTAAGAATTCGTAACGTGTTGTGTGTGCTCGTAACTATTTCCATAAGACATAGAAAAAAACTATTTTATGTTGGACAGATTGTAGAGACAATGTTAGTTCGATATTTATAATCTTTCTCTGAGAGATTTAAAAGTAACAGTCAATAATGCGAGTCTTGTAAATAAATCAGATCCGCAACAGACAATCCATGCGTCGGAAAATGCTTCATTTATCGCCTCATTTACTTTGAAACAGCCGTCACCCACGTTGACTCTATAGTTATCATCGCCAAAAGGAAAATTACGGAAGTTTAAAACACAGTACAATCTCGTACTGAAATTAAGCAAACAATGCAAATTAAAAACCGAATAAATAAAAAAAAACAACCGCCATTTGTAATTTAAAACGTAATGACGTTCCATTTCGAGCAGGACAGAGAGCACGAAAATTAAACATGTTTTGCCAGTGTGCCAGTTAAAATTATTTTTTCACTTATGGCACAGGCCACTGTGTGCCCGCCGCCGTATATATGAAGAAAAAAAACGAAAAAGGCACTAATACATACGTGCGAATCCATCATGTGGACAACAAAATAACTCACACTGACACACACCAATGCCACACATCGAACATTTCAACGGTGTACAAATGCAGAAAGAATGCACTTATACACACACACTTGTTGAATACACGCACACTTATGGAAAATTCGGTGTTCCTACAATCAAAATTGTGCAAGTGTGTGCGTCACGTCATTCCCACGCACGGATAATGTGTTAACATGCTAGTTCAACAAACAAGTTCCCTACATTGGATTTTCCACCTTAAATCGCAGTGAACATAGTTTGAAATTGGAAGAGTTCTGAAATGATTGGGTTGCATTAACTTTGCATGTGTGCGCGAACGATTCGTTCGTTTTGATCGTTTTTTAAATTTCACCGTTTAGTTCAATCTATTTATTGGTTGTCGGACATGTGTGCGTTGCGGTCGCGTGCAGACGAGTGGTCAGCTTCAATGTGTGCGTTCTTGAAAGTGCGTAGAAAAATGGTGGACTATTATTGTATATGATTTTTAACTAGCGAATTACCTGGCATTGCCCATTCTTTAAAATAGGTGATTCACGCCCATTCCAAAATCAAGGTTGGATACCAACTCTTATAGCAGATGCCATCTTAATTTATGTACATTAAGTATGTACCTAAGTAGATTCTACGAAAACCGGGTAATTCTTCAAGATTTCATTGCCCATAACTCCCTCCCACCTCCCTTTATGACTCTCGCAAGCCACGATTAACGTGAGTCAAAATAGAAATACAGAGCAATGAACCTAGGGACGTTTCCGGAAAACTCTGCACTGTCTTGGAAGTGAGAGATTTAAATCGGAAGAAAAAGGAGAGTGAAAAATTATATTCCGTTTCCATATTTCGCGTAGCTGTGCTGGAGACGGTATCAGATCATGAAAAAAGCAGAGAAGAGAAATAGTTCAGACAATTTTCAGTTCTTTTCAGTGGTCTACATCGTATTTTTTAGTAGAACCTAACATGTTCTTATTAAAAATTTATGTTAGAATATAGTCTCCCTATTTGAAAAAACAAAATAATATACCTTTAATCTAAGTCTCAAAACCTTTTTTAATACAGTACGCAAATCTATAACAATTTACAATGGCATTACAATGCATTTTTTAATAGAAAACTGCAGTTTAGAACTGTTCTAACGCTTCAAAGACGTCTCGGCTAGAGCGACTCTACAAATTTAAATTTGGGGATGCAGAATAGTCCGCTCTCTGATGCTCTCTACTATGACTAGAATGATAAGTGAAAGCTCTTAGGTAAATCTTCCTATGTCAGAAGGTTTGTACGTCTTTGGAAATCCATATTTATTTGAATAAATTTAAACTTTGTCATCGAACAGTTAAACATAATTTACTATGCAACAGTTCGGTCACGTAGTTTGACAAGGTAACATGTGCTCGCGAAACATTATATTAACGAATTTTAAAATCGAGCCTTTTAATCCACGCCTTCACCACGGGTACACAATGTATTTCGCTTAGTAACTTAATAAATTCTGAACGTTACAAATACAGTATGAATTTCAGCAGTGGATCCCAGCTCTACTGAGATTACACTTGCGTTTAAAGCAGCCTGAAGTCTGCACGGGAATCTCTTGAAAGAGCCTGCTTCATAATGTGCGGTATCCACAAATTATTTGACAGAATTTGTATGGATTATCTGGAAATGGGAATCTGGAAACAGGCCCCTAATGGTCTAACTTATCTTTACATTTTACGATATATTTTATTTATAAAAGGAAGGATTCAGTTCTACTAGAATCAATTTCCAACTAATGATAAATTAAACTCTTTTAGACTCCTAACCCTAACGCTGAAATTGGGGTGTCACCCTAATCCTGGGCTAGCGTCGCGCTGCCGCGATCTGGTTGGAACCGGCTGCAACCGGTCTAGTCCCGAATTCGTTCCTTGCCCCGCCACAGGTGTACATTAGTGCATAGGTGTACATACACGGGGTTGTGTCGGTGTGTGTGTACTTTCGTGCAAGTGTGCGTGTGCCGGGTAAAATGCAACTTGTTCTAAGGAGTAGGCGCGCCAGGGGTGGGCATGTTGAGGTGCATTTGGATGAGGTGACTTTGGAAACGATTTTCCGAATTCAGGATTGGATTCTCCAATCCAACAATCCTGAATTGTTTGGGTGTTAACTTAGCGTTGAAAAAATACGAAATAAATACTACACATAAAATGAATAATAACAATAAAATATAGGTAACCTACCTACTAGTAGTTTGCAAATATTATTCGTAGTGCATACCGTGAGATTCGGTTTGTAAATGAAAGAAAATATTATATTTTCAGCTAAGTTTCTAAAGATCGAGTCTCAAAAGTAAGCGTTTCGTATAGGCCTACGAGAGCACTTACAAATTTTAATTTACATTTTTATTTTCTCAACTCAACAACCGGATAGGAATGCGATCTCAACTGAGAAAATCCGGCGGGAAACTCAGCGGGCTTGTCTTTTTTTACAAAACACTTTTTTTACTCCTTTTTTCTCATACATCTTAATTGACGTCATCTAGTACCATTCTAGTCCATAAACGTATAAACAAAAAATAGTAATAAACAATTATGGTCTAACTATAAGTCACAATTTACACAGTAGAAGCATTTTGTTTTACTTATTTAGATCCACGACACATCAGAGAATTACCTACTACCTAACTTTTCCGAAAAAAAAAAAAAATTACCCAAATTATTTGATTTTAGAACACTAATAACACGTTGAAGTGAACACGAGAATCACATTACTAACGCATAATAAAACCATAAAATTGTTCACAACACCTGACATAGAGTAATGTTACGCGGTAACAGGTCTCGGAGCGGCCATTTTGAAAATGTTTTTTTTTAGTGCTTTCGAATTTCGGCTGCCTAGGACAATGACCTCCGCGGTCCCTGCAGGGCTGCTTGGTACCTAACTAGGGGTACTATAGCACACGAACCTACATGTTCGGTTGTTTTTTGTCGGCAATCGGCTACGACATTGAGCCACTTCGGCCAGTGTCGAATTATTCGTTATTTGGCTTATTTCAATAACTATACCCCTGTACGTCAAGTGCGAGATTGTTCGTAAGCTAACCGTATACTTTATAGTCTACCGTATTTAGACATTTTGTATGGAGAATAGAAGGTTTTGAATACCGTCCGCTGTGGGCGCTTTTCAATTTCCATACAAAATGTCTAAATCCGGTAGACTATAAAGTATACGTTTAGCTCGCACTTGACATGCTGATGAAATTGGTGATGAATTAATGATCTAAAGTGTTATTTACTTTGCAGTCGCCATTGGAGTATGTATAAGTCGATTGTACCAGCACACTTGGAATTGGTGCAGTATCTCATTTTTGTGATGAGTTCCAAAATGTTGCAAGTAATTGCCCTAACACTCAAAATAAATTAAAAACTATTCGTAAAGATTTTAGGTCTATGCTCATAACATAAGGACATTGGTATTTGACGGCCTGATTAGCGCAGTTGGTAGTGACCCTACTTTCTGTGCCGAGGGTCCCGGGTACGATCCTGGTAGGGACAAACTTTGTGGGATGTTCAGGAACGTTTGAACCCAAGATATGGATGTTTAATATTTATATAAGTATTATATACTGGGTTCGCGCCCAGTCCATTGTACGGTACCCATAATACAAGCGTTGCTTAGTGTGGGACCATATAGTTGATGTGTTCTGGCGTTATTCTTTGTCTCTAATGGCCTTTTGCCATTTTATTTTCATTGTTACTTTGGACGTTTTGAGTATTAGCTGTCAAAAAATAACGGAAAACCTGTCAAATGTGACAGATGCGATGACATTTCCTATCGATAATGCGTCAATGGTGCTAACAGAATTAGGGTCTTGCACAACTGTCACTAATCCACAACTTTACTGATAGGGTTAGAGGGGGTTTATTAGGCCTAGTCCACGGATTAGGCCTGCATAGAATTCCCCATGTTTAATAAGAAAAATAATCATTTCGGTGCGGCCAAGTAAAAAAAAACTGGCCCTAATCCTTTTAGATAACAGTCTTGATATTTTATATACTTATACATAACTATGTACCTAATGTTTTAATCATGGATTGTATTATAAAGTTTAAGGAATGATGGAGTTTTAGAAAACATGTTATGTCTGTAATCCCCGGCGGCACTCCAGCGCTAATTACTTTCAAACGTACGTTTTAGATTTACTGTAGTTGTTACTCTAGAGCAACTAAAGATGCTTTACGATTTCATGCTCTAACATATTGGAACAGTTAGATGAAAACTCTAGAATTAAGATTTTGTCTATGCTCATTTCGGTAACGTTTATCGATGTAGATCTCAGTATATAAGCGAGCTACGATATTTGGCCCCATGCAACTTTAATCAGAGAATATTTTTTAATCATGTAAACTGACTTCTTCTTCTTTGTTTACGAAATGAGATGCGATGAAATAACATGGATATTAATATGGCGTGTCTAAACTATTACAATACTTATGAATCGTCAAAAATACCACTAAATGCTAAGCGACGACTTTACCATACGTTCGGAATGACGTTTCCATGAAGTAACACGCAAGAAACTCCATGGTTGCTCTTTATAAAATAATCTTATACATGTGTAGTACATTATTATGGGTATGTGAGAAAAACATTGACATCACAAGAAGCCCATAGCTCCAAGCTACTGTAGCGACCACTTCAACCGCACCACAAGCTACGCATATGGCACTGCTGACGCATTCAGAACAATAGACAATTGACGTCACAATCCTGAATCGCGCTATAAGAGTTTTCGCAGCAAGTAACATATATACATGATCCCGACAATAACTGTTGGGGCATAGCGGCCGCCCCGCCAGGCATGCCTGGCTGGAAGATCTTCCCTTTTCCGCTAAACTACCTTAGGTACTGGGCCATCACGCCCACAAGAAAAACATACATTTTATACATATATGAATTGAATTAGTGACCTCTGGCCACTTTCGCGTATTTGTTCAGGCGACCGCGGACCCGCCCAGGGACGAGGGGGTTGGAGGGTCTGAAAAACCCTTCGGAGCTAGCGCCCCTCCACCACCCTTTAAGTGTCGATTTCACCTGTTTCTGAATGCTCTATTTCTGAAGTCTGAAATAAACATACAATTGCATTCCAATTGCCTACCACCCTATGTTAAGTTGTAGATAAAATAAAATAAAATATTTCATACAGGTTCAAATGATATAAGTATAGAAAAGTAATTCCAGAAACTGAACACACAGAACCTTCCACACATCACTTGCGTAAACATATAATTCACTTAGCATAGCTCGTATATTAAGAATCCGGGAACAAAAAAAAACTTTATTGGCGTTTGAAACGGCGCCTCGGGGTGACATCGATCCTCCACGCGTTGTGCTGCGTATAAATATGCCGGCTAACACACAAACTGTAGCGGTAACAACTCTTTATATCTGTCTATATTAATAATACTAGCTACGCCCTGCGGTGTTACCCGCGCAAAAAATCATGTCGATCCTTTGCGCTATGAAAAATTAAAACAAATCTATCCCACGGGAAGCATACATTTTACCGGGATAAAAAGTAGCCTATGTGCTATCCAAATTTCATCCAAAGTTCAGCCGTTCTGGCGTGACTGAGTAACAAACATCCATCCATCCATCTATCCATCCATTCATCCAAACTTTCACATTTAGATTATTAATAGTAAAAAATACTTGAGACAACAATCTTGTAATCTCCGAAATGGTCGGTACTTCAATATGCACACATACTTCACCCATGGCCCCAATATAATTGGGGGCGAGTCTACTTCCATTATTCCAGGCACACAAAATTTAGGCCATAGTCCACTACGCTGGCCCAGTACGGTTTGGTTAACTTTACACAGCTTTCGCAGGATTCTTCATGTTTGCCGTACACCAAGTGATAATCATTATTGAACACTAGCTGTGCCCGGCGGTGTTACCCGCGATAAAAAGTATGAAAAATTAAAACATCTATCCGGGAACCATACATTTTACCGGGATAAAAAGTAGCCTATGTGCTATTCCAGACTATAATCTATCTCTGTGCCAAATTTCATCTAGATCCGTTCAGCAGTTCGGGCGTGAAAGAGTAACAAACATCCATCCATCTATCCATCCATCCATCCATCCATCCAAACTTTCACATTTATAATATTAGTATAGAAGTATAGATGAGATTCGCATATGAAAACTACACAATCTCAGAGGTGCGACCTAGGGCTTGAATCTGCAACTTATTTCCAAAGTGACTCGGCAATCACTGCTATTGCAATACAAAAATATCAAACAACATTAATTGTGTATTTCTTTGTTTTTACATTGCTAATTGTATATGTCGTGACAGAGTGTCTAGCAGCTGTTAGACAGCTTGGTACAAGGCGACTTGAACTATCGAACGAAACAAAAATCCTAGGAAATTAAACCGGTGCTGTACTCGAATGGCTACATGTAGAATATATTGGGGCGGATTTTCAATAATGGACGGTTTAGTGGCTGATAGATAAACAAATAGAATTGACAATGAAACAAATTAATTGTAACTTAATATACTTATTATAAGAACGCTTACATCTCTTAAATCGTACCCCCGCCAAAGTTATCCAACCCCTATCTAAAATCGTTTGGAAAATAAAACGCGCGTAGAGATCTCCTGTAGGAATTAGCGAGGGCCGAGCCCAGCCCGCAACTAATAAATTGCTAAATAATAAAGGTACTCGACCTTTTTCCAACCGTTAGTAGGGTCACCAAGCTTCTGCGCGTGCGTCGCCTTTCATGTTATTGTACAACATCTTTTACGGCTTATCATATATATTACCCGACCATAGAACTATGGTAAGAGAAGGGTCTCTTACCATAGTTCTATGTGTGTGTGTAGTGGGGTCTGAAGTATCAGTTTATTTTGGATAAGGGTTATCCAAAATAAACTGATACTTCAGACCCCCATAGCCAAATTACTTTTTTTTTTTATTACACACTTGCCTACAAGTATTTGATCTCGATCTCACCTGATGGTAAGTGACGATGAGATCTACTATGGAGCATACTTGCCTAGGTAGGAAGGCGGCAGTAGATAGAGACGCTACATTCACTAGGCACATGCAGCGCAACTGATCTGACCCGCCATCCATGAATGGCAACACCGAACATCATGCCGGAACACGGCTAGGCCGCTTGGCGACATGGCTTTGTTCAGTGGGTGGTGACTAGCCACGGCCGAAGCCTACCACCAGTAGAGTTGTCACCTGGTTGGCACCACCCAGGGTCACGTGTAGGGTATCTCGAGGGTACTTAATTCTCCTACGGACGAAGGTGACTCGACCCCAAAATTACTTTAAAAATCTAATCTCTAGTTTGTTTGCGTATTGATAAAAAATAATCATTTCATCTTGTACGAACTTATGCACGCTTATCGACTTGTTGAGTTTTTTAAAAGTACAGCAAGGATACTTCCTACTAAAATATTACTCATTCTAATAACAAGTTAGTACAGTGTCGACTCCTGAGAAACTGATTTCGACCCCGAGGGGTCGATATGGACCGCTTTGGGTATCCCTGGTCTAAGGGCTCAAGACTCCCGACGATGGGAAATAGAGAAATGATATTTAAGCAAAATAACCGCTAAATATCGAGGGATTGGGTTTCAAATTCATAAATTAGGAGGACTTGAAGGTCTTGGCCGTCCTGAATAATGATGGGAAGTTGGCTACCGTATTTGCCAATGCGCTTTGCTTACCTGATACAAATACTGGCAATAGGACAAGGCTGCGGTCATATTTTTGGTAATAAGACGATTTTGATATAAGTTAACGTGTGGTAACCCTATTCAGTATTACCATGTAGGAATGTAATCACGATATAATGTCGTTATGTTATTGCGTTATTTCTTGTATAAAAATATTATGTGCGGCTTTTTGCGTACAAACTAGAGGTTGATTTCGGCTTAATTATTTTAAATACGAATATATTTATTTTTAGGGTATGTAGTTCAGTAACTTTATCACATATAATTCTTCACAAAACAAAAGTGGTACAATTTTGTAAGCGGGATGAATTTGTACTACAGTCGTCGTTGTGGACAGTCTGAATCCTAAAAAAACTATCAAACGTTCTTCTTCGTTCGAGATATTCAGCCAATTCAGGCTAGTCTGGAAGCCGACTCCACTACAAAAAGGAAACTGGAAATGGGCAATGAAAAAGAAGTATAAGAAAGAGCTTACTCGGTAATGATACCTGTGCTATGACGTCTTATTAGACAATATATTTCGAGGTTCAAACTATATTTTCTCCGTCAGATATTAAACATGCTTATTAGCGAACTGTTATAAAACTGGACAGATAAAGATCAGAGACAAAAGAAGAAACACAATTTTGTACATCATAAGATTAAAATAAACTACATTATGAAATGTCTAACAACTTGTTCGACCAAATATATACGTGAATTTTTCGTGGAAAACTCCTGAGAACACGGAAATTCCCTTACAGTGTACGAGGCAATCATAAATTCAAAAGGAATTAATTAAGAATCTTATTTCTTAGAACCCCGACCCTCAAAAGTTCGTAGCGTAGTAACTGAACACACGGGTCTCGCGAAATAACCTTACGATAACTGTGGAAACTTTTATTATAGCCAAGAATCCCTTTGAAATATACGTTGCTATGGTGATTCAATCTCCTGGCTATGGAGTTTGTCTTTATGAAATGACGGGTTACCCTAGTTTAGGCCGGCGATGTTAACATAAATGATATCTGAATAATTAGGTTACCTGTTTAGCGGAAAAGGGAAGATCTTCCAGCCAGGCGGGTGGTATGCCTGGCGGGGCGGCCGCTATGCCCCGACGGTTATTGTCGGGATCTTGTATATATGTTACGTGCTCCGATAACTCTCATAGTGCGATTCAGGAGTGTATTGAGAATTATCTATTGTTCTGAATGCGTCTGCAGCACTATCTGAGTAGCTTGTGGCGTGGTTGAAGAGGTCGCTACATCTGCTTCGCATAAGTTCGGCTCCTAGTTGATTAACTTTACCTCATTATCGGATAGAATATGCATATTGATTATTACTATAGTAGTTTTCTTACAAAATTGTCAAACTGTATTGAGATTATGAGTCTGATTGTGTTGACAAATGATACGGACACATATGTAGAGATGGGCGCCTTCTCGAGGGGAGCCGTGGGAATGTTGGCGTGGTGACACACAAACAGATTGGCTAGAGCGGCATTTGACAAAGATGCACGTAACATTGTGGGGAAAGCCTTTGCCAAGCAGTGAGACGATATTTAAACAAACAATTGGGATTAAATTTAGCAACGTTTTATTTTTAACCTAGAGTTAATTTTAGCAGTAGATGTCGTTTTTACTTCATTGTACACGGATATGATTATAAATATTCCCCTTCTATTAATACTAACGGCCCCGGCCAATTTTAAATTAAATGTATGGGAAAATGAATTATCTCTATTATTATTTGAATGATTTTTTTCTAGGTTTTAATAGTTATTCTGCTATTCGGGCGGAGACAAATTAAAAAAAAAACAAAGATTTATCAATCGGCCCACCCGTTCTTGAGTTATAAATGGTGTAACTAACACGAGTTTATTTTATAAATGTATATATAGAATATTAGTGTGATATTATAGAAATAAATTTGAAATAATAAACCTTTATGTAACGGCTGGCAAGGCACAATGTACACTAACGATTCGTTCGCGACCGTTTTTAATGCGTGCCTTTGGACATATTTAAAACACAAAGTTTTCCGTAACCGAGCCCTCCCTACCGACCCCCTCCAACCCCCCTCGTGCCCACATTTCGGTAGTTAGCGAACGAACCGACAGAGCGCGGATCCCAACAGAGTGGGGTAAAAAATACCCTAGTTTTAGCTAATCTGCATTACCCCCGAGAAACATTTTTAAACTCAGCCGGCCGGGGGGGGTGGATTTAGGCATTTTAACACTGAACAAAAATGTAGGGGGTAGGGGTGGGGTGCGTGTGTGGACTTATGTGCGAATCTATTTACGTGCCCTCCGCGCCCCCTCGCGTTAATATCGGTCGTCATGGCAACGGGCCGATTACTGCATCGCATCTACTCGATTTTTCGCTGCTTTTTCCGTTGTAATCAAATGAGGTGCGACGCGTGTGTGTGCCCCCCCCCCTGTCAAGGGGGCGGCCCCGGGTGGGGTTGACACGCGTGTACTCAATTATCCGCAGTGAATCAATAGCGGCGAGATGAGGGTAGTTGTGATGTTTGGGACCAACGTAATGCTTTTTATCTGTTTAATTTTTTTGCGCGCGCAATTTTTCTGGCTTTTCGCGCGTTAGATGTTAACGTATTGTTATACCGTTTGACCTATATCCGAGGGGAGAGGAGGGGAGGGCCCGGATATATACATGTTTTAGATGTTTTCTATGAAAACAATCCGGGAGCTCGATGAATTTATTGATTGGGGTAGAGAGATGAAATATTATTATTTGTATAACGGAACCGAAATATGGGGCATATATTACATTATCATTTATGGTATATTTATAGAAAAATATAGAAAACGGTTATCAGTTGAGATTATAGTGTTTCTAAATGTAGTGTGATTAACAATATCATATAAATATGACGCCTTAGATAAATGATACACATAAATGATAAGCTGCTATTGAGTTAATATTATTTTTTGTGTGATAGATTAGTTACCCGTTCTTATACATAGGAATAACATTCCGAACGGGTGGTAAAGTTGTAGCTTAGCATTTTGTAAGTATTTAGACGATTCATAAGTAATGTACTTAAAGGTTTACTTGAATAAAAAATATTCTGATTCTAATTCTGTTGCCTGAAAGATTCTGAATTTCTTTTCACCGGATTCCAACTTCCTGATAAAAACTATAAATTTGTTTAACATTGCTTCAACTTGTATGTACTTTCTGCTATATAAGGTATATATAACTATATATTAAAATATTAACTATATATTAATAATCAAGTTTATTTTTTAACATCAGCTTAATGTATTTTCGTCATTTATCATTATATGAATAGAAAGTACATATGCGATTACTTCAACAAAATAATGAAATTATTTTTGCAATAACATCCCATCTTTTATAACCTTCTGGAACTTAGTTCACAGAAACTGCCACCTCATATACAAGAAAGGTTTAAACAACAAGAAGAACATTTTCCGACTTTATATGAATGATCTACCACCCAATAGATGGCATTAATATACCTATTTGAAGCTCCATCTATAATATATTTGTGCTAATAGTTGGAATTGGAAAACCAATGTTGTTTTTGAAGTCAGACAACTGACGCCATCTCTGGGTGTTTTCTTGAACTACTTATTGTAGGATATTGAAAGCGTACTAATAGACAATGGTGCCGTTCACACTTTCAATCTAGACCATGGTAGTGAAATCACAATCGAATGATACGCGGTTCGAAGTGAATATTACAATACTGTCAATTTTGACGCGAGATGCATCGCGATTCGCGAGTTGCTTGTAATAACACTGGTTCATTTGAGCCTGAATGAATAAAAAAAGCCTATAAGGGCAACAAATAGTTGGTTTGTTTATAATATTTTCTTTGTAAGTTATATATTATTCACCATTATTCGTATAGAATAAACTCGGAATAAAATCTGTTCTACCTATCAGCCGAAAGACGTCCACTGCTGGACTTAGGCCTCCCCCAATGATTTCCACACATCACGGTCCTCCGCCACTCGCATCCACCTGCTTCCTGCTACGCGTGTGATATCATCGGTCCACCTTACGGGCTCCGTCTTACACTACGTCTTCCGGTTCGTGGTCGCCACTCTAGAACCTTTCTGCCCCAACGGCCATAGGTTCTGCGAGCTATGTGCCGCCCACTGCTACTTCAACTTTGAAATTCTTTGAGCTATGTCGGTTATTTTAGTTATCTTAATTAATCTGCTCAATAGTATTTTAATTAACTAGTTAGAATTTTACCGCGCTTGGCTTCGACCTTTCTGGACTGACCATATATAGAATAAAACACTGAATAATTCGCAAATCACTTTAAATTTATTTGTTATAAAAGTAACTATATAAACAGAATAGAATATTATAATTTTATTAATGCGAACCGAATACTTATTACGAACAATAATGATTTATACAGTGTGATTCAGGAAGTGTATAAGTACCGACCTTTGTGCCTGCGCTTCCGTATCACCTTCGTAATCATTATGTGAAAGAAATTATTTTGATATAAAATAAATTTTACTTATATATTTTTCTTAATTTTCTTTTTTTTTAATCTACAAATTGAAATTCTGACTTCACATAACTATTATAAATGCTCTAAAAAAGTGCAGGTTCAAAGCTTAGTATACTCTTTCTGTATAACGCTGTATTATATGTATAGTAACTATTTATTTTCAAACTCTGTCACGTAACGACTTAGATAATACCTACAAGACCATTACGACGTGTTGAGACCCGTACACAACAGAATGTTAGGTTTTCTTATTTATTTTTTGGTTCATACTCTCTTTTATGAACTCTATAATTTTTTTTTATGATGTCACGTGTATAGGCTAGCTTATCGCATTTCCTTCGGGACACGTTTAAAAACTCAATTCCTTCAGAATTGTATAGTGATTTAAATACACACGGTCGAATACTCAATCGCAACTCAAATTTGAGGACCGCTTAAACACCTCATACGAAAATATGCCACATTGTATTTGAGTAGCGTTTGAAAATTTCGTTGTTAATCTCACTGTTTTATATTCTGTCATATTCATGTAAATAATTTGTCATACCATCGAATTCATAGAAGTTATAATCAACTAAAATTTTTTTTTATTATTACAATATAGGCAAGTATTAGATCTCGATCTCACCTGATGGTAAGTGACGATGAGATCTACGATGTAGCATACTTGCCTAGAAGGTACCTGTTCACTCTCGACTTGAAAACACACAGATTATAGTTAACGGGGAACAAAGACGCCGGTAGCATGTTCCATTCCATGGCAGTTCGCACGATGAAGGTAGCAGCAAAACGCTTGGTACGTACCGAGGGAATGTCCACAGTGTACGGATGACACTTCTCCGTGCGTCTTGTCGACCGACGATAGAATAGATACAACGATACAATGGCATTACAAACGATTTATTAGAATACATGTTAATGTCAGTAGCTTATTATGAATTCGACGGCTAGCCTAGACGGCTCAATCAACGTAATTTTTATTAAACAATAAATATCTGCTTGGCACGTTATTACTTTCGTTTGTCGCACGGACGGCACTAGCTTCCAAATTAAACATAGGTATTTATTAAGCTCTTCGTCGACTAGAGCGTAACACCTTTTTTTCTAAACAGTTAAATCATCATAGAATATTACCATAGGGCTGCTTAACTTGAAACACGTCGACATTTAAAATCCCGATGTGTTCATTCGACAACCCTGTTGACTGTGCCCTAGCTGTGCTACACTTAAGCCGTCAAAGAGCATTAAAAAACTTTTTACCATAATTTCTACTATTCCTACCATAAAATTTGAATATACCCAAGCAAAACTAACATTAGATCACAACTATAATTTTAAAAGTATAATATCCCGCTAACATTTTGGTGTTGCCATATTTTCCTTACAGTTATAACAATAATTCTTAACTAATAATCCTATATGACGTATCGAGATTTTAAAATCGTGATCAGAAAATGTTCACAGAATCAATTAATTGCAATGTGATTTTATTTACGTCTCGAATTGCCGAATCTGATTTAGTGGTTAGCACGTCACCGTGGAAGAATCTGCATGTCTAAGAGAACCTAACCAGAGGCCCAATTCTGCTAATTTAAATAAAATGACATATAATTGCCAGTCCAGCGACACACTATTGAGGTTCCGTTACGACTGTGACAGATCGGCTGTTCTGCTAAAACTTAAATATCGTCTTGATGGAGTCTCATTACAGTGTCGATGGTTGTGTGTCGACTGCTAGGACCGTCAGATAACGAGTAGATACCATTACTTAGCTACAATATATAGATACACGACTGAATTACAGAATACGAAATAGTTCTATGGCATTTGAATGGCTGGTCAGTGGAAAGCCACTGGTTTAAAAAAAAAACTAGTAGACTAACAAATGTCTAAAATCATTCAATCGACACGCTATCGACACTCCACTACAGCGTTTGTAAATTAGCAGAATTAAATCCCAGCTTGACTTGTTAATTCCATAAACCTGCTGGTGTGGTGGATTGTGGCCTGAACCCCGTTGGGGGCTGGTGCCCATCAGCAACTTATTAAAAGGGCTTACTAACATATATGACTGCATCCATTGATGAGGCGACGAACAGGTAGCCCCATGTAAGTGTAAAGCAGTTTGATTCAGTTATATTTTTGTAAACAGAAAAATAGGTTGAGTAAGGATTAATAAATATTTGGCATGCTTCCATCAGATTTTTGCGGAGATTTTATACCGTCGTTTTTATTTTGCCTCTCTTTATTACGCATAAACAAATATTCAGCTACATGTTTCAGGAGTCTGAAAGAGTTGTCGCTGCTTCAGATGCTTATAAACTTGAAATTTTCATAGAGCTTTTGAATCGTCTAGTGGAGACATCTAGTGACCAGAACGCTGGCACTTATTTTGGCCAACACATCAGCATTGCCATTCTACGTGGCAATGTTGCCTACGTTTTGGGCACCCTGCCGGCTGATGGTGATGGGGATTTGCTGAGTGGATTCTGATACCTGTTTAATTTTAATTATTTTTTACATCTATAGGCATACTTAAAAAATAAATTATATTCAGTAATTACATTTAAAAACATATTACAATTCTATGAGTTTCATCTTTTCATATCATCATCCGTTTTTTATTTATGATGTACATTTATTGAATTTGATATCCCTATAAAGTTCTTGACACTTAGCAAAATACCCACTAAGTCGTGGGTGAGGCCATATTCATGTCCATTTTAATTCATCGCATGTAATTTCTTGAAGAAGTAGAACTATTCAATGAACATTTTCTCATCATATACCACTTAAACTAGAATACGAACTAATTTGGCCACAACGATACTATGAAACAAAAATGTACAAACTGCCATTGTTTCATGGAGAACTGGGCCTTTTGGGAACTCAGCTTAGTAACACTAGATGCCAGAATATTTGAACCAGCACACTGAAAAATATAATCAAGTAATTATAACTCGCTAGTAACAATATTAGTTATTTTGTGTCCAAGACTATTCCAGCCAGTTGAGAATCTATAGAGTTGCTATTTAGCGAAGGAATATGGCAGTGCCCTTTGTTTGATACTACTTGGCGGAAGCACTACCGAGCCCCCAGATTCCTTGTATCTCATCTAAGTATATCAGCATCAACGTCATTAACGATTGTATTGACAAGTTGTGAGTTTCTGAATTCCATAATACAATTAAAAGCTCAACTTGAAAACAAGCACGTGAATTTGTCAATTTCTGTCTGCTGTTATTGAGATGCGATTGCTAGTCCATACATTCCGGCCATAAATCTAATTTATACAGATATACCTACTGAGCGACACACTGAGAACCTTCAACGTACGAACAACTAGATTCTGAGCAGTAGGGGCAGTGGAAAACATACCGCGAGGTATCTAGGAGGAGAAATTATCAAAGCTCTTAGCCGTGAGTCGACTTAGAGTTTTGTTCACTAAAATATAGGTTTTATATTGACGCATGTTTTCCACGGAACCCTGAAAAACAACAATATATGAGCTGATAAGGAAAAACAACGGGGCGACTTCAAGCTTATATCACTACTAGAGAATTTAGATTTTACAAAATTACAACTATATTGGTGTGCTGCCAGTATGGGGAACTTATTTAATTTTCTCCAAAACATTACCGGCTAGATTTTATTTTCAGCTAATTGCTTTTCTTTTTAAAAAAAAATGTGAACAAGTTAACTATTGACCTTTTGTAATACTGACACAACCAATTCATTTCCCAATACCGAGACACTCGTCTGTCATTTGCCCAGACACTGTAAGCTTATATGCTCCATGTGCCCAGACCAGCAACACGAAACTGCGTCCCGTCTAGATCTGGCCATTTACAAAGAATAATATCCCATCAATTAGAACATAAGAAGTGTCTCCCAAACAGACGCCACACCGCAATACACCATCAAAAACCACCACCATCCCCAACTATGTACAGAAACCGAGCGATAAATTAACTCGTGCCGTCGGATTTGCTCGACTCACTCTCCTCCGTAATGGTTATCATTGGGGGAGAGTCGTAGACCCCATCCCCAGACGTCTCGTTCAAAAGCTTCTCAAATTTTGGAGGAGCTGACGGCAGGATCACTTCCTTCACAGACTCATACAAATCAGTCTTGATGGTCGGCAAAGAACCTCTCTTACCTTTGACGTCTCTTGGAACTTCCTCTTCAATAATTTCCATTGCTGTTATTCTCTCGTCTTCCTCTAATCGAACCGGGAGACTGTCAGCTCGATTTAGAGACTTCGAAGCGTCAATACTTTCTGTGACTGCAACGGCAGTCCCATTCTCCATTGTCTTTTGGTCGTGAAGGTGTTGTAGACTGTATTCCCTGGCCTGTACGTCTGACAATAAAGGACCGTCTGTGGAGCCCTCAATACAATATCCAGGACCTTGTAAAGCATCACTACCTATGATAGAGTCTTGTTTAAAGATAGCAGCGGTGACGATTGGCTTATCAGGGTCTGTTGGGGTTTTACTGATCAAAGGTTCCTGGGAATTATCATAAACTATACCTTCTGAGATATCCTCTTTAGTTATCTCGTATCCTGTGTAGACAGGATACCCAAATGGACCTTGTTCATAGCCCATTTGACTGCTGTAGGAGTAACTTACGTTGTGGGACCCAATTGAAGACATGCTCAGGTCAGAGATTGATAAACCAGTGTTTGATAAAGCTAATGCTTTGTCTCTTTCGAACTTATCGCTGTCGTCTTCTATCTTCTTCTCTAGCTCCTCGGGGATGCGGTGTATGAGCGCCTGGTTGGTGGAGATTTGAGGGTCGTGTGGGGGGGAATCCTGAATGGATTTGCTGGGTCTGTAGGCTGCTGACTGTTGAACCTCCACCACGAAGATACCGTCGTTGTCAGGGGAGTACTTCATTTTGGTCTCTCGGCCGTTTTTGGTGAAATCCTGGAATGGCATAATTAATCATTTTTACTAGCCTAATATGCTTGGTTATGCCATGGGAACACTTTAATTTTGTGGGAGTGAAATGAGATTACACTAGATTTCCCTTCTTATTATAAATAAGAAGTATCACCGTGCCAAGTTTTAATAATTCCTAAAGTGGATTTTGTGATAGGGTTTTTGGCTTTTCAGCGGGTATCTCGTCTATTCATTATGCGTTGTATGTGGTGACCAGGTTATAAGCCAGTAATACGCCTATTTGGTTTACAATCTCGATAGATTCCTCGTGATTTGCGTTCAAAAAGATGGTAAATACTCGATATCATCGATAGTAAATACTTATATAGACCCAATGTAATAGAGCGCGAAGCTTTCGCCATTATAAAGAGCACACTCCCTAATGCGAGGGCGATTTGGGCGATAGTCCAAGCTATTATTATTTTCCAAAAATATTCAAGGAATAGTCATGACCAAGATACACTGTCTTATTATAGGAACCTGTGGATATCGTCATACTATAGTAGATAGTCTAGTCATTTATAAAATACCGGATAATCCTATTTTCCTTAACCTACTGTTTCAGAAGGTATGCTGTGTCACAAAAATCTACACTACCTACATTATACTATAGCAATTCGACATATCTGTACGTCAAGTGCGAGATTATTCGTAAGCTAACTGTATAGTTTACGTATTCATACATATTGTATGGCAAATTGAACAGCGCCTCTAGCGGACAGTATTCAAAACGTTTAATCGTCCATACAATGTTTCTAAATTAGTAAACTATGAAGTATACGGTTAGCTCACGTATAATCTCGCACTTGTCGTCCTGAAAACAGGATACCTACACTTCTCTCCTCGGTCTCAACTATGAGATGGTTGTTCTTCAGGGTCATGGTGAAGATGGACCCATTAGCGGGAGGAGGGTCCCCTCCCGACCCCGCCTCCCCACTGCCCGTGCCCTCTTCGTGTGGCGATTTTAACTGGAAATGGAGAAAAAGACATTAAATACCTTACGCCATTTCCTCATCTTCATCAACCTTGATGACAAAGGCTATTACTGTGTAAAGATATTAAGCCAGAGCTACTAGTTCCGCCGTTTTGCCATCAAAATTTTGATATAAAAATAAATCAAAGTAAACTTTAATGCTTTCGAAATACGACTGTAAACGTCACAAAGAAGGTGGGGCTGATTGATCAACTTTTGTAGTTGAAATCTGAAATTAATTTCCTTAGTCGAAGGCGGCGGAAGTAGTCGCGAACGGATGTAAATATAAGGCAAATAAGTAAAACTATGAGACAAATTGGTATTTTCTTTCAGCCCTTTACACTTCCCCCAAATATATACACGTGTTATAACTCTACCAAACGTCATATAGCACACGCACAAGAGTTTTGCCTGGCACAATACTATATGACGTTTAGTAAATTTATAAAACGACTATAAATTCGGGGGTTAAACATTTATAATAATGCTATATAAGGATACTAATATTATAAATGTGAAAGTTTGGATGGATGGATGGATGTTTTTTATCTCGGTAAAATATATGGTTCCCGTGGGATAGATGTTTTAATTTTTCATACTTTTTATCGCGGGTAACACCGCCGGGCGCAGCTAGTAGCTATATAAGGATAATAAAATACAAATCAAATAAATACATAAACCAATGCACCAAGACCATTCCATCAATGTAACAGACCATTAGTACATAATGTAGTATATATATACGGCGACTATCGTGTTTCAGATGCTGCTAATGACCCGACCGTTGATGAATCGTTCACCTCCGCCCACGCTTCAGGCCACAAGTCATAAGCTGAAACGAATTCCGAAGCCATAAAGTAATTTGTAAATGTGGGAACCATGTAGCCATTAACTGTAATTTTATACTTAGTTAGTACTTTTTTTGACCTGCAGAATATTTTTCATTCATGTAAACCATTAAGTACACCACTTATGAATCGAAAAAATAGTAACAATATGCTATGCTACTTTACCACCCGTTCGGAATGCCGTCCTATGGAGAAGTGGCAAGAAACTCCATGATAGCTCTTTTTAAAAAGATCTTTTACATTTTTGAGGAGTTATGGGGATATGTCATTCCCTGCTACCGCCATATCCCATGCCTTATGACTTAATATAGTCCAATGTATCAAGACCTCTAATATTACATCCAAATTCCATTTTTAATGTAAGATTAAAGTGACGTGGGGCATGTGTGGTGCCATCTCCACCTGGTCTTATCTTTATAGAAATTATTTTTACTAATGTGCATATTTCGATAAATAAATTTGAACATAATGTTTGAGGCGCTAAGGTCGGGACTGCGGGTGATTTGTCAGAGTTTTAATATTATACAGATTTAAAAAAAATTCGCCATTTCAACTTCTTGACGGCTAATGTAGCATAGCCAGGTTTAACACACCTTTTGAGGTATTTATAAAATACTAGCTGTTGCCCGCGACTTCGTCCGCGTGGTATTTAACAAAGACTCAGCCGTTGGCAACAGCCTGCTCGCGTTCTGATCCCGCGGGACGCATTGCAGATTGTTGCTATCAAACTTTAATCAGGCGCAGCGCTGCAACATTGGTTTTAATTTATTTTCGAGAGATCCAATTTTTTTTTTCTAAAATAAAAGTAGCCTATGTTACTCCTTGTTACATCAGCTATCTGCCAGTGAAATTGCCGTCAAAATCGGTCCAGCCATTTCAGAGATTACCCGGAACAAACAGACAGACAGACAGACAGACAGACAGACAGACAGACAGACGGACAGACAGACAGACAGACAGACAGACAAAAATTGTAAAAAATGTTGTTTCGGTATAGGTAACGTGTATACATCCAAATGCACTTAGTAAAAAGCGGTTATTTTAATATTACAAACAGACACTCCAATTTTATTTATATGTATAGATTTGTCGATAGTATATAAGAGTAATGTACCCATGACCATATTGGCTTGAGATATGATTCTATGACAGTAAAAAAAAATGCTCTGACTTGTGAATGAAAATAGTGTAAAATATCCGATGATGCAATAAATAAGCTTCCCTCGGTGCAGGGTACATATTTGAGGCGTTTGGAGTAGAGATAGTGGGTCCGTGGGGACCGGGTGCCCATCGGATCTACAGGGAGCTCTCAAAACGTCTGGTGGAGACATCTGGTGACCAGAACGCTGGCACATATTTTGGCCAACACATAAGCATTGCCATTCAACGTGGCAATGCTGCCAACATTCTGGGCACCCTGCCGAGATTTGCCGAGTGCATTTTGAAGCATGCCTAATTTTAATCTTAATTTATTTTTATTTTATTATATATAACTTCAATTGCTTTAAAATCAAAATTTACGTACTTACCTGCATATTTTAACCGACTTCAAAAAGGAGGAGGTTATCAATTCGGTTGTATTTTTTTTTTTTTATACATAAACGTGATCGATAAAACAGCGCTCGCATCATAAAGATTTTGCCTGTATACAAATGCGTCAGTTTCCTCGACTCCGGACAGGATGCGACTCCACGTGGGTAGACCACGTTACGTGTTTACCGAAAATCTGCCAGCATTTCCTCGCTTCATGAGATATCTAGTATTATATATAGCTCTGCTATTTACTACCTATTACTTCCTAGATCATTCGTAAATTTAAAAAAAAAACAGTCTCAGCTAGCTAAAATATTTTACTCTATTTATGCCTATATCTACATTCTAGGGCCTCTATCAAAATGTATTTAAAATATTATTTAAATGTCTATGAAACGTATTTTTTTTTTCAAGCACTCTTCTCCTTCTTTCTTTAGGAAATGAAATGCGATGAAATAAAATGCATATGAAAATGGCCTCACCCACAACTTAGCAGGTATATTGCCAATGTCAAGTAATTAATAGCAATATTAAATTCAATAAATACACATTATAAATAAAATAATGGATGTGACATGATGATATGAAAATGGCGTGTCCTTTCAAGAACTCAAAAATGCGTTTCGACTCCTTTCATCATACCCAAAGCCCACACATCAAACTCTAAAAATCATTTGTCAAAACACAATACCATGCATTCCTTTGCCTCAAAAAAAAAGGTAATAAAAAAATATGCAAACACCCACACACATTCACACGTCGTCCTAAAAGCTAGTCTCAGGTCTACCGGGTCGACGGCCGGTCGTCGCCCGAGCATTTCGGGCCAAGACTTATTTTTTTTCGGCAAGCCCCCTCCCACCCTCCCCCGCAGCCTCCCGCAATCGAGTTGCAGTTTTTAGATGCACCTACTCTCGTTGTATGACTATCTAACGACCTGAACAGGAGGATGAGTGGAGGCGTTATTGCTTGTAGAAATGTTAGTTGGGAAGATTGTGTATAATTTTCATTATATAAAGTTTTGACCAAATGCTTATAAATTAAATACCTAGGTATTTATGTGTATCATACTACTAAGAACTTAAGCAGCAAAATAACAAATTATATTATAATAAATCAATCTAAAGCCATCAGTCTCTGTATTCCCAAATGAAATAATTCTGACCAACAATCTTGTAATAGCTTCTGTTATCTGTTTCCCATCACTACACTATCCATTCAAACTAAGTTTTAGTAACTTCCAAATGTTATCTTCAAATTGTTCTCTAGAACCTTCTGTGAAATTAATTTAATAAAAAAATATTGATCTTAGTCGACTCCACGCCACTGCAATGCGCATACGCATTCATCGAGAAGTGCGTTGCACTATAGCGAGCCAGTCTGACTAGATTTTTGGCAACGAGCTGCGCGAGCGCACGATGCAGCCCGCGTGCTCGCCCCTCCTCCCCCTACCCTTACCCCCCGCGCCCCACACACGCCCAAATTATGAGTTTTTGATGAGTTAACTTTTAAGATTAAAGATATATTATATTTCGGTGTTGGACAAACATCAAGCAGGTCGCAATTTAAGGAAACGAACATTAAATAAAAATCAATGTACTTAATTAATAATTGCATTGGCGTTTATCTATTTTTATCGGTATTTGTATTTTATACGTAGTAATATAATCCACATATATGTGGTGGATAATAGTGTGAAATATTTTAACTGGTCTATGAGTAGGTTATAAATAATATATAATTTGACTTGGACAAACCAAAAAAAAAGGAGGCTATTCTCTTATCCGGTTCCAAAATATTTTAATAATAACTCTTAGCGTTTTATTAACATTTTGCTACGTAGCCTTAGCCTTTTTCAGTTTCAGTTGACCTTCTGATACATTGACCATTTAAAACAACCATCCCTTCTCTACGACCTGGTTAGCGCAGTTGGTAGTTCCCCCTGTTTTCTGTGGTCTGCATTAGAATCCTGCTAGGGACAAACTTTGTGTGATGAGCACGAAAGTTTGTACGCAAGTCATGAATACTTAAAATCTATATAAATATTATATACAGAGTCACAAGTAGTACCCATAACACAAGCGTTGCTTAGTGTGGGACCGTACAGTTGGTGTATTCGTCTGGCGATATTATTACTTTATGTCTCAGAACCTTAATTTGTAACCAATTACCTCCTGCAATTAGGGGATATAAAATCTTTAATCAAACATCAATTTGGAAAGGTCTGATTAGACCCGCATCACCGCAGCTGATGTAAATCATTGTAATGTACATTTTGTTTTTTTTCTCTGGTTAAATAAACACGGCAAGGAAGTGTTTTAAAGGTCAACAATCTACTGGCATTTGTCCTCACCCTTTCACTTTAGTCATAAAGGCGACATTAAAAGATGACATCCAAAGTATACTGCCGACAACAAACGATGGCAACTTGTGATAACTTAGAATTTTTAAATGTTCAAAATCAGAATCAGAATATTTTTTATTCACGTAGACCATTAAGTACAGTACTTATGAATCGTCAAAAGTTACAAAATACTATGCTACTACTTTACCACCCGTTCGGAATACCGTTCCTATGGAGAAGAAGGGGCAAGAAACTCCACGGGAGCTCTTTTAAAAAAAATCTTTTACATTTTTTAGCAATACATTGTTATAGGTATGTGAGAACAGTGTAGGAACGGCTAATCAGACTTTAGCAGCAGGTCAAAAAAAAAGTACTAACTAAGTATAAAATTATCTCCGATTCCCACTTTATTTCGTCGCCTACAACAATACTACATAATGACCTGCACGTCAAGTGCGAGTTTGTTCGTAAGCTAACTGTATAGTTTATATTCTACCGTATTTAAAAAAAAATATGGAGACTTAAACAGCGCCCCTAGCGGGCGATATGTAAAACATTTATGCTCAGTGTGAGTTTTGACGATACTATATATGGTATCGTTCGATTGCGTTTATGTACAACATGCGCGAGTGTGAGTCGCAATTTTAATTAGATATAAATTCGTACTATACATAAACGTAAATCTTCTTTTATAGTACCACATTTTGTGAGATATTTCGTAAGCTAACCGTGGTACTTCACAGTCTACGTATACAGACTCATTGTATGGAGTATTGTTTTAAATACCATCCGCTAGAGGCGCTGTTCAATTCTCCATACAAAACGTCTAAATAAGTTAACTATACAGTTTGCTTACGAATAATCTTGTACCTAACGTACTTTACTTAAAAACCCGTATCAAATCGCGGGCCAGCGTGGCCCGCGATTTGATAAGCCCAAGCCTCAATATAATCATTTTTGTCAAAAACCAATTGATTAAAAACTCACTCCTGCGATTTAAAAATCCCAACAGCAACAGCAATATAAAATATAATAAAAAAAAAAAACAAAAAACGTACTTTACTTTGTGTTAGACATATTATATAGCAAATTGAACAGCACCTCAGCGGACAGTATTTAAAAGTTTCGATTCCCCTCAAACAAAACTCTCAATTATTTTCTTTAAAATCATCAAATAAAATTATGTTTTTTTTGGTTTGGTCACGTGATCAAAAAACGTTTTAGCGGTATTTTTATTTATTCAAACTTTATCATCGAATTTTATGAAATATCACGGAATGTACAATGAAATAACTATATTGTTAGCATCATAGTAAAATGATGTACAAATTAAGTTTTTCAAACACAGTCAAATAGCCTCTTCGTTGCCGGGAGTGTAGTAAAAATTTAAATTGATTCCCCAGCATCCCCTCTGTGGTGAGTCGTGTCGGCTTATCGGCGATGCGACTGCGGCTTCGGAGACCGCGCGTAAATTGCGCTAACGGTCGCCCCGGTCTTGAACATACCTGGGTACCGTCAGCACAAATAGTTGTAGGTACGTACGATCATCTACATTTTTTTTAATCAAAGATGTTCCACAGATTCCTTCTTCTGCAAATGTATAGTTTATCGATTATTATCGATTATTAAAAAAAATAACACGTCCCCTAATGACAAGTATTAGAAACCTGAACAACTTTAACATATATAAGGTGTAAAAATAATAGTGTAAATATTTTACAGGGCCAACGGTAAGTTATAAAGATAATATTCCCAAAGAAATCAAATTATAAGACATTAAAGAAATGACACCTACACAATACTAAGCGTATGACCAAATGATACTGGTTCGCCGTTTAAAAAAAAATTATCAACATTTACACAATTCTTTTATACATCGTGATCCATGTAACTTACTTATTCATCTGTTATAATATTTTACACTATTTTGTTAAACCTTATATTTGACACTGGCAATACACCTACCTATGATCATGCCATTTTAATTTAAAGAAAAAGTTACTCTCCTTTATATTATATAGCTCTATGGTTCTACGCTTATGGACTATTTTCAAAATGGCCTATAACCATATCCATTAATGACTCAATTGCATTGCTTAGTTTTATTAATAACATTGATAACCATAGACTAATTAATTAGCGATAATCTGGACTTAGGAACTAAAGCAATTTTCATTGACAAAAACGCTTAAATACAACCTTGCCTTTAGCAGGTTAGGTTACTTACTTTTTTTTTTGATCATCCACGGTCAGACTTAGAACTATGAGCGGATTGGTAGTTGGGAGTTGTCGTGGCGTGCGTGCACTACTCCTACCATTATTTGAATCTTAAATTAATCCATACTTATTTTCTTTCTTTATTTACACTTTGTCTGCTGCCCCTACATTCCCGGATTGGGATTATCTCAGTTGGGCGTCCCGGCCAGACCCGGAAGACGGGCTTCTTGCCGCCCTGGCGTTTATTTGCATTCACATAAAAATATCTTGTTACGGAACCCTGAATAGATACCCCTTTTTGGTACTATAGCCGGCCCTTTAACAGCACCCTTTGTAAGCGATTCCGAAATGGGATATCGAAATATCCCATTATGTTTCGGATTTACTTTATGTGCGTATTTTTCAGGTATTTTACATGAATAAAGAATGTCCTGATTCTGATTCTGAAAAATATAGGATTTTTACATCCAACCGTGCTGTGGGTATATTTAACGTTAGGAAAAGGTAAATGTCGGCTCACATCAACCAATAATGTAACATAACAAAGTCGCACGCATCTCGAGAAATAATTTAATTCTTTTCCCCTTTCCGTGTCAATGTTCTGCCGGTGTAAAGACGTTACCATGGGTATTGTAAAATTAACTTAGATGTATGTGTTAAACTCGTTCACCCTAACGATTGAGCGAAGCCACGCTATAAGATGCTATATTTTTACCCTTAGAAGATGAGTTGGAGCTTCTATTACATATTAATTTGAGGTTTAAACTAAGTTTAAATGAATGTTAAGAAAAAAACTGACCATTGCACTATATCCAACTATTACAAAAAACACTACCAATAGTCCCTATGCAAGTACTCTACACACAGAATACAAAATATAATAGAATTTATTTTTCGTGACGTTACCTCGGTTTATAGTCTGACAGCGATTAAAAGCGTGTTACGAATGTTATTAGCCTCACACATCACGCAAGCGTGTCCTAACCAATATTAATTATTCCGTGAGTCGACTGTATGAGTACAAGGCGCAGCAAACGAGCGCACAAACAAAAACAGTTCCTAATAATACTACCATTTATAATTTAATCGCATGACATCGCATATCTCCCGCTGGTGTGCCCGCCAGGTCATCGCTCCGGGAACAAAGAGTGCCAGCAATGCCCTGTAAAGAGGCCGGGAGGCCCTGAGGTGTCTTACCGATACTTGCATTATTTATCAGATCCCAGATGCGGGGATAGATACGCTGATAGGACGGAGTTGACAGTACATTCTATATTTATTAGGGTGTCCACGATTTTCCTTTCTGAATAATAAATATCGCTAGATCAACACGAACTGGTTTTTTTTTTAAATTACATTATAGGCAAGTATTTGATCTCGGTCTCACTTGATGGTAAGTGACGATGAGATCTACGATGGAGCATACTTGCCTAGGTAGGAAGGTGGCAGTAGATCGAGACGCTACATGCACTAGGCACATGCAGCGCAGCTGATATGACCCGCCATCCATGAATGGCAACACCGAACATTATGCCGGAACACGGCTAGGCCGCTTGGCGACATGGCTTTGTTCAGTGGGTGGTGACTAACCACGGCCGAAGCCTACCACCAGTAGAGTTGTCACCTAGTTGGCGCCACCCAGGGTCACGTGTAGGGTATCTCGAGGGTATTTAATTCTCCTAAGGACGAAGGTGACTCGACCCCAAGATTTTCCGAAACTAAGCAACTGTATTATGGGTACCGTACAACATACCGGGGCAATTACAGGTATGGGTAAATTATGAAAAGTTATTTACAATGAGCGTCCAAGCTGCGTTTATTTTATTACTCCTAGCAATATCTACTTGTTATAACGTGTTTTTAATTAAAACTCTTTTACTTTTTTATATAACAGCTAAATTAAGCGCGGAATATTTGGCTGGTTAGTTGGACTACTAATTAATTGTTAAACAATATTATAATTGATGGCTAGTCGCGAAATGAAAAGTTTAGTCAGTTTTCAAATTGATTCAATTTAACGTTCGCGAGCACATGTTCCATTTTCAAACTATGTCAGAGAACAGGCTGTTGCATAGAAAATTATGTTCAACTGTTCCACAGCAAAATTCAAATTTACTCAAATGAATGTTGTTTATTTTGTCCTGATATAAACGTAGTGATTATAACCTCTTTGTTTTAAAACATTATGGCTAGAGAGTTGAAATTATTGACCCAGTGTCTGTCAATGTCACCATTGCATTCTTCATTCCTTATGTTTTTTAAATAGGTTGGCAATCGGTTTCAATGAGCGCCATTTCTGCGGGCATCGAGTTTTTCAATATTTTATGCCTTACAGGACGGTGCAGCGGTGTAAGCAAAACCTCTATTCAATAGCAAACGCGTCGAAACGCGTAGCATTTATTAAAATGTTGGCAGTACTGTTTCTTACACTGGGATGTTGGCATTACGGTTCTTGAATTCTTGCAAGCAAAAGTCGACATTAAGGTGACGAACCTTTTCATTGCGCGACTGTACTTGAGTATATTACAATATACTTCAATTATATACCTTATTTTTGTGTGGGTAGGTAACAAAACATTTATCCCGCTTTCCTTTATAAACCTCCCCGCAGCGCCCGGCCGTGTAAACAGCACAACTCAAAAATTCCAACGCGCCGCGCGTCTAACACGCTGGAAATTTCACAACAATAAAACAACAGCTATAAAGTTGCATTATGCGTTTTTTATGAGCGATATTATCTCTAGCATAATATCGTAAAATGAGAAAATACAGTGCACTTGCTCATAATTATAATTTGAGAACTCGTGTATGCAAAACTTGCGTATACATTTCTTACAAAAATATTAACCAACATTGAAATAAAACTATTTTTAAGGATTCTATTGCGTTTATTTTTTGTTTTTATGTTCCCGACGTTTCGGCTGCTTTACAGCAACCATGGTCAAGGGAGGACTGAGGTAGTTGACGTCCTGGTGTCATAGTTTGAGACGGGGTACCCTCATATTTAAGTGTTGCTTGTGGTCCGATCTACGCAGAAAGTGCTCACAGTGTCTTGAGGTCGTGCAATGGTACGCTTGCTGTAAAGCAGCCGAAACGTTGGGAACGTAAAATCAAAATATAAACGCGATAAAATCCAAAAAAATAGTTTTATTTCAATGTGTAGTATTCGCGTAAATATAAGAAATCAATAAATAACATAACTTAAATTTCAAGTTTTGCAAATACCCATGCCACCTGATACTTTCACCATAATGTTAGCTATAGATCCCTTCAGAGAGAGCGCAGCAGTGATCGATAGCTGCGCGCGCGCACGCTTTCACCCCTCGCCGCGCCGGTAACGTACCTGGCCCACTTGACAGCGATTTGGCTGAAATACGCCGAAATCACATCCCATTATATGCCCAAGATTACTTTTAACGTAATTTAATGTTTCGTAGAAGTTATTATACGTATTGTTTGATGTCTTAATCATAAGTAATTATGAGTTGGTGACAATGTTCGGTGTCGACGGCCATTTTAAGGTTTGGAAATATATTTTAGTACTAGAGGTAGGGGGCTCTTTCCGCATTGCAAGTAACTGACGGCTATGGTGCCAAAGCAATATTACATAACCCTTTCTTCTGGAAAAATACTTTGTAATGCTATTGTAAACTTTTGTAAAATTTGAGGGTTAAACTTTGTCCGTAGAGGAAATATCATTACGTCAGTATACTCTGAAGGGGTAGACAGAGATGCACTCTTGCCGCCAACTTCTCTTTTATCCATAGATACCCACATATTTATAAGCCATATTCTAATTCAATTCACAGTCATGTCGACCCCAAAGGTCTTCAAATGAAAATATGAACTAAGTTCTCAAACACCCGATAAGCAGTGATAGCCAAGTCGGTAGAACGCTTGCCTCGGTAACGAGGATCGCAGGTTCATACCCAGGTTCGCACCTCTGGGATTTCTGGATTTCATGTGCGAATCTCATTTTCAACCATGATTTTCACTTGCTAAACGGTGAAGGAAAACATCACAAGGAAATCTGCAGGTCTGAGAGAATCCCTCGAAAGACGTGTGGAGGCCGCCAACCCGCATTGGTACAGCGTAGTGGACTATGGCCTAATCCCCTCGCATTGAGGGGAGGGCCGTGCCCAACAGTGGGACATTAAAAGGGGCTGGTATTACTCGTATTTATTATATTATATTCCCAACACCACCGAGCTAATAACCCAACACATAAATAAACAAATAAATTGTCTACAAATAACTTAAGTACTTCATCCAAAAATAAAGTTTATTTCCCCAATACCCTATTTGGCTATCTCACAACCAATAAATTCTTGTTAGAGGTAGCGGTTCGATCCCCAGCTAATGAGAGAAAGGCCCGTGAGCAGCTTCCGAGAATAACGTGGTAAGTTAACGCTAACTTAAAGTTAAGGTAAACGGGGGATATCCGAAGGTTGGGTAACTTATTATATAAAAAACTAAGATTTATCTATCTATACTAATAATACTTTAATACTAATATTATAAGTTCGAAAGTTTGGATGGATGGATGGATGGATGGATAGATGGATGGATGTTTGTTACTCTTTCACGCTCGAACGGCTGAACGGATCTGGATGAAATTTGGCACAGAGATAGATTATAGTCTGGAATAGCACATAGGCTACTTTTTATCCCGGTAAAATGTATGGTTCCCGTGGGATAGATGTTTTAATTTATCATACTTTTTATCGCGGGTAACACCGCCGGGCGCAGCTAGTATTTTATAAGGACATTTAACAAGGTACATTTTATAGAGAAATTTTACAGGGTACATATTGTTTTTTTATATTTACGCGAATACTACACATTGAAATAAAACTAATTTAACTAACACCGGCGCTCCACGAAGTCTGCAATCTGTTTACATGTACAGGATCGCACCCGCCATTATGTCAGATCTGATCAACCACAGAACCTCGCAAAAGAACACCGATTCCGACCAAGAATGATACGCGACGCCATTGAAATTAATAAACATCCTAATTTCAATAGGGAAGATGCCTGGGTGCTACCACCGACTTGGGATTCAGTAACTGATATCATTAAATCCAAGGGCACCATTGTAAGACCTCAAGACACTGTGAGCACTTTCTGCGTAGATCGGACTGCATGCAACAACTAAATATGAGGGTACCCCCGTTCAAACTATGACACTAGGACGTCAACCACCTCAATCCTCCCGTGACCATGGTTAGTTAAAAAAGCTAAGCTCATTTGCGTAATAATTTGATGCTACATTTTCACATTCCTGTCTCGTACAAGAGAGGTATGATAACCTATTATGTTAAATCTTCTACTGGAAGAATACTTTTTTAATATAATGTAATTTTAAGCAGATATGACATGACACCAATTTATTTTTCTTTGTTGCGAGGAAATTTACCTGATCAGACCAGAGCGGTATTCATATCCCCTGCAATGACGTAGCATTGGTCGACACCGCACTGTGCATAGCCTACCGTAGCTGGTAACGTAACCACTTATGTATGTACAGGCCTCAAACCGCAAAAATCTCTGTTGAAAGAGGAAAGTGCTAACAACGGCCAAGTGGGTGCCGGGTCACAATTTCGGGTTCCGTAGCCATGTTAACAACGAAAACTTTTAGCAGGTAATCTTATATATATACTAGCTGTTGCCCGCGACTTCGTCCGCGTGGTATTTAACAAAGACTCAGCCGTCGGCAACAGCCTGCTCGCGTTCTGATCCCGCGGGACGCATTGCAGATTGTTGCTATCAAACTTTAATCAGGCGCAGCGCTGCAACATTGGTTTTAATTTTATTTTCGAGAGATCCAATTTTTTTTTCTAAAATAAAAGTAGCCTATGTTACTCCTTGTTACATCAGCTATCTGCCAGTGAAATTCCCGTCAAAATCGGTCCAGCCATTTCAGAGATTACCCGGAACAAACAGACAGACAGACAGACAGACAGACAGACAGACAGACGGACAGACAGACAGACAGACAGACAGACAGACAAAAATTGTAAAAAATGTTGTTTCGGTATAGGTAACGTGGATACATCCAAATGCACTTAGTAAAAAGCGGTTATTTTAATATTACAAACAGACACTCCAATTTTATTTATATGTATAGATAAATCTCGTGTCACACAATGTTTGTCCTCAATGGACTCCTAAACCACTTAACCGATTATAATAAAATTCGCACACCATGTGCAGTTCGATCCAACTTGAGAGATAGGATAGTTTAAATCTCAAATTATAGTCGCAATTTTAATTTATTGCTAATTATTTGTCTGTTATTATTTGACAGTCACAATTATCTGTTAACTCCAAATGATTCTAACAGATGTCGATACCTTTCGACTGGGTTGAGTAAGTAATCAATAGATGGCGCTGCTATGGTAAATCTACGAACGTGTCATATAAGCTACATTTTAACAGAATAATTACCACGTGTTGTTGACGCTATAAATTGTTTCATTGTTTACTATAATGTAATATAACAAAAACTTTAGCCACAGCAACGCGTGGCCGGGTCAGCTAGTTAATTATAAGAAACAAAGTTATATCCTCGGTCGGTGTCTGCCTCGTACTACGACTAGATTGTTCATGAATGACGGCGCTTAACTGAGTTCGTGATCTAGAAACTACATGATTATTTCAAAATTGAAACAAGGCCGCACTGGAGGTGGTATGTAATTTTATGTAACCTTCGCTTTCCATTTAGGAGAGGCAATCTAGATATTTTTTTAAACATTTTAGCTGTGACCAGGCCCCAATTCTCAACCTTACGTCTAGTCGTGTATCGAATGATTCGGTTATTAATTGAAACTTGCATTATGAAATGTAGCATTAAAATATAACGAGTGGTCTAATCGAACCATTCGGTTGCGTAGTCGTGTCGAATCTTCGATTCGGTTATAAAGAATGATTTGAAATATCGTCGTCGAAACGAGAAAATGTCTAATCGAATCGATTCGATTTTGGGGTCGAGTCACCTTCGTCCGTAGGAGAATTAAGTACCCTCGAGATACCCTACACGTGACCCTGGGGGGTGCCAACTAGGTGACAACTCTACTGGTGGTAGGCTTCGGCCGTGGTTAGTCACCACCCACTGAACAAAGCCATGTCGCCAAGCGGCCTAGCCGTGTTCCGGCATGATGTTCGGTGTTGCCATTCATGGATGGCGGGTCAGATCAGTTGCGCTGCATGTGCCTAGTGAATGTAGCGTCTCGATCTACTGCCGCCTTCCTACCTAGGCAAGTGTAAGTATGCTCCATCGTAGATCTCATCATCACTTACCATCAGGTGAGATCGAGATCAAATACTTGCCTATAAATGTATAAAAAAAAATACAAAAAAAAATCGATACTTGTCGAAATATTCTGAATTGATTCGTTGATCAGATGGAGCGAAATTATAACGGTTCTTAGTGAGACTATGTAACCCTGAAAAGAAATCCTTCAAACTTTAACAGGAAAAGTCAAGCAAAAATAAAAATGACACATCACCATTAACATCTTAACATGACTACCTGCCTACAATGGTTACTAAGAAAATTAGCACCTTTGTTCTGGGTGACCCCACTCCGGGCTCCAGCTTTCTCGGAGTACCAGAAAGTTTCTACACAAAGGTTCAACACGACTCATGAATCCTGCTACCCCGGGTTCGATTTCCACAAGGGGAACATTTAAAAAAAAACCTGTGTTGTTGCAGTTGAAAATTCCGATTCTAAAGTAAATAGTGTCGAGTTAAAATGACTATAAAAATATATCCTCCTGACCGGATTTTTCGGTCACAGTGACCAATCTCAATGGAGACTGGCCTAGTAATCATAGTGCACAAGTGTGTGCGCAACTATGGTGTACGCTCTCTTCCCTACGGCAATCCGACACGATCAGAGAGAGATCGCACACAGGACCGATCTTTACGTGCTCTCGGTGCCACGAGGAAGTGACAATAATTGTCGAAAATAATATTCTTATTAAATTCATGGAGCCAAGATGCGAGTCGGAGTTTGAACCTAAAATACTTGTTAATAAGGCGACCGTACTACAAACTTGGCAATCACCGTCGATGTAGTTCAGAATATGAAAAGTAATGTGGTGAGAACATTTCCCCTGAAAACCACAAAATTGTATTTGAAAACAATACAATTACATACGTTCATTATTTCCGACGGCACCAACATAATTTATTATCCATCTGAACCGAATTCCTTTCGTCGATCTTATAACAAAAACCCATCGGCCACTATTGTACGGTGCAATTCTTAACCTTAATACGCACAAAACAACTTACTTATTCACTTTACAAACTGCATTGTCATCTTTAAGTACAGTAACAGTAAGGTTGTGTATCTGTTTGTAGCCAGTAAATACGAACCATGTTATAAATACACGTAGAATATTATACACCCGTCCTTATATTTACGTAGGTAAGGTTGAGTGTGTTGTTTTGGGGATGCTGAGGCTAAATTTGCGAGCAAACCGCAGGGTCTTTGTGGCAATATTTTGGGGGCTAACGGTAATTCAGGTTTTGCGAGCGCCTATGTACTGAGGTTTGTTATACACATTTCTTTTGAATTATAATGGTGATCGTTGCAGAGAGTTCGAGCAGAAAATAATCTCTAAATACAAACTTATTCTCGGCTTCAATGTTGCATTTACATAGCGTATCCATACTGAGATAATTATATAGATTAATCATAGCGGCAGCAGCAGTTAAAAGTGCTGCTGCCAGTGATAGCCAAGTCGGTAGATCGCTTGCTTCGGTAACGAGGATCGCAGGTTTGAACCCCGAATCGCACCTGTAGGATTTGTGGATTTCATGTGCGAATCTCAATTTCCAACCATGATTGTCACTTGCAACACAGTGAAGGAAAACATCGTGAGGGGCTGTGAGAACCTATCTAAAGACGTGTGCAGTCCGCCTACCCGCATTGGGCCAGCGGGGTGGACTATATCCTTATCCCCCTCGCATTCTCAAAAGGGTTAATATAAAAAGAAATCTTACTGGCTTAATAGCAAAGTCATATATGATGAAAACCAAACGAATAAAAAAAGGTGAAAATCAAATATAAAGCTTCCTTTCAATAAATATTTTTTTTTAAATTATAAAAACAAAACTAAGGTATCATCAGTATTGCTTGCAAGTTTATCGCCAATGTTCGTGAGCGAACTAGAGACGGCTGGTTTTCAGCGGCGGCGCTCCCTGAAAACTTCCATTCTAGTTTTAATTGCATGAAATCGACCACCAGCAGTTTGTACAACTTTGAACTGGATCGGTTTCCCAGTTTTGAACATACAAACTTGAACACTGTTCAATTTAATAGATTTTACTTCATTCAATAAGAGCAAAGATAGTAGAAAAATTAAAAATCGCTCTTTGTAAATCATGGCTTGTATAAACGTTCTGCATTCCGCGCGAGATCAACATAATGTGGCTGAATAAGTACAAACCTGTACTCACGCCTGTATCCCATAAGGGTGGGCAGAGACCACCGATTACCACATACTAAAAACCTGACAAACTCTTGAAAGAGACATTAATCAGATCCTGAAAGGATCGCACCCGCCATTATATCAGAGACCCCACAGATCCTCGCAAAAGAACACCGATTCCGACCAAGGATAATACGTGAGGCCATTGAAATTAAAATACATTCTAATTTCAATAGGGAAGATGGCTGGGTGCTACCAACGCCTTGGGATTCAGTAATTAATATAATTAAATCCAAAACCAAGCAAACCATTGCAAGACCTCAAGACACTGTGAGCACTTTCTGCATAGATCGGACCGCAAGCAACAATAAATATGAGGGTACCCTCAATCAAACTATGATAATAGGACGTCAAACACCGCAGTCCTCTCGTGACCATGGTTGCCGTAAAGCAGCCGAAACGACGGGAACGAAAGTTTGGCAAATTATGATTCCCTATAATTGAAAATTGCATCCAAGATCCGGAGTTTGAACCTACGACCTTTGTTTCCGAGGCAACCGCTCTACTAAAACATGAATATGACCAAAGTAGCTACCTATAACCTATATATATAAAACAAAGTCATAGTTAGTTACACCATTTACAACTCAAGAACGGGTGGGTCGGTTTTTATGATCTTGATTTTTCTTATTTGTCACCGCCCCGAATAGCATAATAACTATTGAAACATGTGGAAAAAATCACAAAAAAAATATGATAAAGATAATAAATTTTCTTATACATTTGATTCTGAGGTGGTACGAAATACGTTGGGACAGCTAGTATATTCTTAAAACATGATTCCACTTTCAAAACCAACCTCTAATATACGGTGCCGTAAAACCATAAACCTTCCAATTTCATTCGCCATATTCAACTTCAACATTCGCTAAAAGTATTTCATTACATAAAAAAGGACCAACACACGCTGCACCATACTTTGTGGCAGGACTAAGCCCCGAAACTTCTCTTTACACCCATTAAACTATTTATAGGTGTGTAGGTACCCTAAAATGTACTTTTGAAACCGGCTAACACACACATAGAAGCGTGTGTACGGATACGAGGTGCATGTGTGCGCGATGCGCATGAGCAGCCACGCACACCAACGTGGAAGGGCAAAGGGAAATTTTGGCAATAGGTATTTTATGTTGTATAGTCAATGCACTTGGAGAATGTGTGATTTTTAATTTTGAACCGTATAGGAGAGTTGAGAGTAGTGAAAACGCTGTTTTGTTATTTGAGTGTTGAATGAGTATAACTATGTTATAAGGGTTTTCACAGAGTCTTGGATTATTTGGATGATAAAGCAGCCTGGGACTGATCGCTGAAATATCTAGATCAATTAAAATGTATGATGTCAAAGTGTAGCGAGTGTCTCGGATGGCAACACACTGGAGCTTATAGATGTTTTTAATAAAAATAATTTATAAAAAAAAACAAGCCCCCTGAGTTTCTCGCCGGATCCGGATCAGTTCAGGTCGGGCTCGGTACCGGTTGTAGCTAAGAAGAAAAAATATGTAAATGAAAATTTGTAAGTGTCCCCTAGTAGGCCGTAGTAGGTCCATAGGAAATAAATGATTTGACTTTGACTACAGTTCCAGTCATTTTCCACTAGATTCCCAATCCTGCAGTTTGCATATTACTTGTCACAATAACTTCAATAGCTTCGCATGATAATTAAATGATGTTTTATGCAAGCTAGTGGAACTATGAATAAGAACCTAATCTATTACTTAAATATGTTATTATGCCAGCAGCTTTTTAAAGGATCTAGTTTGATATACTTTACTCAAGTATTTAAATTGCACAGTATTTTAGCGGTAAGACATTATTGCAAGCGACACCACTGTATTGGTTAGCACTTATGTAGGGGTGCCGTGTGTATGTGTTAGTGCGATCATTATTCGTCAGTACTAGAGGATAGGTTATACTTATGTTGGGAATTTCGGCTGCAAAGAGTTACTTGCAAGATTGTGGTGCGAAACTTGAATGTTCGTCCGGTTTGTTTTATTTAAAAGTTGTTTTAGGAATGTTGGTTTGCATTAGCAGATCAGTCCGCTGAACATCGAGCTATCCAAAAATCTAAGAGATTTTTGGATTGCAGAGACTTTTTTTTTTCATTATATACGCCTGCAATCCCGATTTTTATTTATTATTATTATATATATTTATAACTTACCACGTCATTCTAAAGCAGCCTTTCCCAAAGTGGGCGATAACGCCCACTATACCGTCTGTCCGTCTGTCTGTCTGTCTGTCTGTCTGTCTGTCTGTCTGTCTGTCTGTCCATCTGTCTGTCTGTCTGTCTGTCTGTCTGTCTGTTTGTTCCGGCTAATCTCTGAAATGGCTGGACCGATTTTGACGGGACTTTCACTGGCAGATAGCTGATGTAGCAAGGAGTAACTTAGGCTACTTTTATTTTAGAAAAAAAAATAGGATCTCACGAAAAAAATGAAAACCAATATTGCAGCGCAGCGCCTGATTAAGTTTGATAGCAACTACCTGCAATGCGTCCCGCGGGCTCAGATTGGGCGAGCAGGCTGTTGTCAACGGTTTTCTTTGATAAATACCACGCGGACGAAGTCGCGGGCAACAGCTAGTATATAATAATGGGGCCGTAAAAACATTTATTCTAAAAGTGGACAGTAGACAAAATAAGTTTGGGAACTCTTGTTCTAATGTCATGACGTATTATTTTCTTTACAATATTAATTGCTTTCGCCGTCTATTTGATAGTAATTATTTCAAATAACATTCGCACAAGAAACAAGAAACTCGCAGACTCTATTTTATAAGTATAAGTATAGCTAACTATGTTTTATTATTCACTACAGTTTTAAAGACAACGCAGGAGTCTTGAAGGCTAACCACAGATTACCAGTAGATGTTTAACTTACTGTACCTACTTAAATAGGTGTACGATACTAAGTTAATGTCACATGCCCTTCAAAAACCTGTTAGGACATCTAGGTACCTACGTTAAGCTACAGGTTTTATCGGCTTTTGCTCACACCTACAAACGTGGTCTTGGGTACAAAAGTTAGGTTAAGTTATTCCCACTGTTATATAATATAGTTAGTTATCTGTGGGTGACAGATGACAGATGTCAAGAGTGGTTCCCGCTTGTAGGGAAAGTGGACGATTCATTAATATAGAATTGATTTATAATTCAATGTTTATATGCTCTTCAATTAAAAAAAATAATTCATTGTTTATTCACTTTTTTTTTTTTTTTTTTTTGGTGTTGGCAACATTAGCCACCGGTCGCTTAAAAAGACCTCTCGTGTAAATTAATTGTAAAAAAATAAATTATCCCTTTATTTAAGTGTCAAATTAATTAGATTAAATTGAAATACGTGTACTATAAGTTTTCAAGACCCAGTGATATGTTTTATTGGTGTTTTATTGAAATTGAAACTTGGACCAGCTGTCAGCTTTAACAAAGTGAACAAACGGACAGAATTTGAAATTCTCACGGGGAGTATTGTTTTTATTACTTTTGTTATAAGTTTATAACCACTCCACAACATATAAAAACCACAACTCACTCTTGTGAGTTACGTCCAGTACACATATTGGCATAGTTTTGTCTCCTTTTGTTTGACATACGGTGGAAACGAAAGCGACGACTACAGAATCGCCACAGACATTGTTACACTACAAAATACTGCACAAATATCCTTATTTATTTATAAGACACAACATTCTTTATAGTCCTATCCAATTATTGTATTCTGCCTGAATAATTTCTTATATTATTCTTATCTACCCACATTTTTATTTTTATTTTTATTTTTATTTTTATTTTTATTTTTATCTTAATTCTTAATCTATCTACTAATTCAACAATTTACTAACTTGTTGTTTATTTTTACTTCACAGCTGTCGCTTACCCAACTGTTTGTACATTATCACTCTGCTGGTTTATTTTCACATTCCAGATTAACACCAAATAATCACAAAATGATGACCCGCAGAGCAACTACCCGTGACATGGAGGACAAACTAAGAGCAACTCTTAAAGAACTGGAGTCCTCCAAAAACCTCTGCCAACAACTGCTACAGGAGAGAGATGACAGCGAGGTGGAAGTTAAGCAGATCATCGACAAGAACACCAACCTCAAGAACGAACTGGCGGAGTTACATGTTCAACATATGGACATACTTGATCAATATGAACAACTCTGTGCTATTGTATCCGGCTTTGAAGAATGCAGTCACACACACGGGCGGGCCCTGCAGCGTATTACTGAGCTCGAAACTCAGTTGAGTGAAGCCCATAAGGCTATATCCGAGATGGAATCCATCCAAATTTGTAAGCAGGCTGCTACTACCCAAAGCCTGTATGATGAGTTAGTTGTATGTGGCGGGTCCAGCGCTGTGTGTGACTCGCGAGCCATCACTATTGACTTGACTGGTGACGACACCAACTCCAACATATGTCCGCTTTTCAAAAGCAGTAATAAGATAAAAAAATATATTAGAATCAAAAATGTCATACGTAAAACCAAGAAGGCATTGAAAAGGCAAAGATATTTTAAGACAAATATTTGCCTTATGAAAGAGCGTGCACAACTAGTAAATCAATTAGAGTCATGTACAACGGATCTCGAGTACAGTCAATCTGTATATGATATAGATACACAGCATCTACGGGATGAATTGATTCTGAGGGAAATAACTATGAAGGATATTTTTAATAAATATGAAGCTGCTCAAAGTCAACTAAGCGAGCATATGCAGCAGGCCGGGGAACTGATGGACTTGGTGCGGTACAATGCCGAGAGATACGAGTCGCTGACTAACAATCTCTCGTGCAACTGCGCCCCTTTGTCATCTCCTCAACCTCAGCATGATCTACCTTTGCCAGAGTCAACTCATCCGGTAGAAAGCTGTTCCAAACAAAAAAGTCAAAGCAAAACTTTGATATTTTCAGATAGTTTTGGTATAGGTTTCGGCTCACTATTATGTAATAAGCTTAGTCATAATGTAACTAATTTCTGCTATAATAACTTGCCTTTCGATTTATTAATAGACAAAATAGCTCAAGCAGAAATTGATAGCGAAACCACTGTAATTGTTTTATTAGGTAATAGTTTTGGAATTAGGAAAAGGGACATTGTGGTTGGTGTTGACACCTTATTAAAACTAAATATAGGAAAACTCATGCTATGTGCCTTTCCTTACTCTGACTCTCTTTCAGAAGGGCATAATAAGTGCATTCAGTATATTAATAATTTAATGCACACGATATCATGTCATAATGACAATATTTTATTTTTTGACACTAACAAGTTTATTAGTGGATTTAAACTTACTCAGGAAGCAATGTTTCTTCCTAAAAAATCTAAAAACATGATTGCTACATTGTTAGCCTATAATATTAACTCTGTTATAAGTAATATAACAAAGCCTAGAATAAGAGACGAGTCAGTATTATCTAGTAATTCTAATAATGCTGTGATAGACTGTTTAAACTACCGAGACTGACAATAGAGATACGTCCTAGTACTCGTATCTCTGGCGTTTCACAAAAATGTACAGATTATAATTGTAATAAGAAGGAAGAGAGGCCTGGAACTTTAACATTATTTAATCAGAATATACAAGGATTTGCTTCCAAAACATTAGAAATTGAATTATTTTTAGAAAGAATGCGATATGATATTGTTTGTATTTGCGAACATTGGCTTAAAGAACATGAAATGTTAATAAACTATGAAAATTATTCGGTCGTAAGTTGTTATAGCCGCAAGTCCAGGCTTCATGGTGGTACACTAATATTAATTAGGAAAAATATTAAGTCAAGAGAACGAAAGGAAATAGTTGGGCTCTCGATTGAGCAAGTTATCGAGATTTCTTGTGTTGAGCTGGATAAGCACATCATACTGAGTGTTTACAGACCCCCACACATTCAGAATTTTAATACATTTGAAACTGTAATGGAAGATGTGTTGAAAAAAATCTTTGTTAGTAAGAAGTCGATTATAGTGTGTGGTGACTTTAACATTAATATTTTGGAACATACTTGTTATAGTGATAGACTGTTAGGCCTTTTTAAATCGTTTAATTTGAAAAATGTATTTTTTGAACCGACTAGAATAACTTCAACTTCCGCCACATGCATCGATAATATCTTTTGTAGTTGTAAATACTTAGATCAAGCGGTTGTTAATTATTTACCATCAGATCATAGTGGACAAACGATCGCCATCAATTCTACCTCCACTTTAAAAAATATAAAAATAAAAGGTAGGGTTGTAACAGCTGGGAACTTGCAAAAATATAATAACATTTTGAATAGTAAATTAGGTTCTCCCAGTTGTAACTTTGATCCTAATAGATTTTACTCAGAATTTTTTTCAATTGTACACACTGAGTTTGATAATATTTTCCCACTCAAAACTAAAATTATCAAACCTAAATTTACTTTTAGTGATTGGGCGACACGAGGAATTCGTAAGAGTAGGGAAAAGTTATTTGAACTTTATGAACTAAAAGTCCAGACTAGTGATCCAGCCTTCACTCAGTATGTTTCAAATTATTCGAAAATGTTTCGGAGAGTATGTCAGGCAGCTAAAGCCATATATATTAGTAAAATAATAAAATCTGCCGATGATAAAATAAAGGCCACCTGGAAAATAGTTAACAGTGAAACTGGGAAGACGAAACAGCGCAGTACAGATTATACCCTGGAGACTCCACGCGGTCTCATATGCTCAGATACCGAGGTAGCACGGGAGTTTGAAATGTTTTTTACTAACATCCCTGTAAAAACAACAGAATCTCTGAACTGCTCCCCCCGTCTCTCAATTTCACTTCTTAAAAAAAACATAGCTGATTGCCCTGTTAAATTCAAGTTTGACCATATTAGTGGCCGAACTATTGTTAAAGCTTTCAATGATATAAAAATTAAACTAACAGAAGATCTATGGGGAATGTCTGTGAAAGCATGTAGAACTATTATTGATACTGTAGCCCCTTATTTAGCTTTAATTTTTAATGAATGTGTAGATCAGGGAGTCTTTCCGGATTTAATGAAGTACAGTAAAGTAATACCGCTTTTTAAGTCCGGTAATAGTAAAGATCCTAACAACTATAGGCCAGTTTCTATCTTGCCAGTTTTTAGTAAAGTGTTTGAAAAGATAATGCTTACACAAATGTTACATCATTTTAACGCAAATAACATCCTGCACGATCAACAATATGGTTTCACCAAGGGACGTTGCACAACCGACGCCGGTGTAACTCTAATAAAGCATATCTATGATGCATGGGAGAACTCACAGGATGCTATTGGCGTCTTCTGTGATCTTTCAAAGGCATTTGACTGCGTCAATTATGAAGTCCTTTTACTTAAATTAGAGCACTACGGTGTTATAGATAATGCTCTTAATCTTGTAAAATCTTATTTAGGAGACAGACGGCAAAGTGTTCTTATAAATGGTACTAAATCGTTAGGCTCTGCAGTAAAAATGGGTGTTCCGCAAGGATCGATTTTAGGTCCTTTCCTGTTTTTAGTATATATAAATGACCTACCGCATATAATTCAAAATAAGATGAAGATAGTGTTATTTGCTGATGATACCTCCTTGATTTTTAAAGTGGGACGACATGTAAATAATTTTGACGACGTAAATGACACTATTCTTCAGGTACATAACTGGTTTACTATTAATAACTTAGCGTTAAATAGCAAGAAAACTAAATGTATAAGGTTTTCTTTACCAAATGTCAAAAGTAGTGATTGCGATGTAGTACTGAATAATGAGAAGCTTGAATTTGTTAACGACACGGTTTTCTTAGGGATAACGCTCGACTCTAAGTTACAGTGGGGTCCTCATATCAGAGTCTTAGTGGGACGACTTAGTTCCGCTGCCTACGCTGTTAGGAAAATTCGGCAACTAACCGATGTGAACACCGCAAGAATAGTTTATTTCAGCTACTTCCATAGTGTTATGTCCTATGGAATACTATTGTGGGGGAGAGCAGCTGACATAGAATCGGTTTTCATTTTACAAAAGCGGGCTATTAGGGCCATCTATAATTTGGGCAGTCGCGAATCCCTAAGAGAATTATTTAAGGAAACTAATATTTTGACAGTACCATGCCAATATATTTATGAAAACATTATGTATGTTAGGAAAAATTTATTTCTCTTTAAAAGGCTCGGTGATCAACATCGTTATAATACAAGAAATAGAAACAAATTAGATCAACCACACTTTCGACTAGCAAGGATTCACACATCTTTCATGGGGTATTGTGTTAAATTTTATAATAAAATACACTCTGACATTACCGAACTTAGTGAAAATAAATTCAAAGCGTGCATAAAACGTACGCTATGTAAGAAGGCATACTATACACTAGATGCTTATCTTAAGGATAAAAATGCTTGGTTGGATGCTGGTCCGGCTCCTCAGGAATATAAATGACCTTGTTTGAGCAGACTATTAAGATTTTGTATTTCTCTTCTTCCTTTTTATTTTCATTTACATAAGTAATTTGTAAATGTGGGAACCATGTAGCCATTAACTGTAATTTTATACTTAGTTAGTACTTTTTGTTTTTTTTTGACCTGCTGCTAAAGTTTGATTAGCCGTTCCTACATTGTTCTCACATACCTATAACAATGTATTGCTCAAAAATGTAAAAGATCTATTTTAAAAAAAAAAGAGCAACCATGGAGTTTCTTGCCCGTTCTTCTCCATAGGAACGGCATTCCGAACGGGTGGTAAAGCAGTAGCATAATATTTTTGTAACTTGACGATTCATAAGTACTGTACAATAATGGTCTACGTGAATAAAAAATATTCTGATTCTGATTCTGATTCTTTGCTCTACCAAATCGATTCAGGCATTAATATGAAGATCGGAAGACACCAAAATGCACTACTAAATTCTGGATCTTCTCAATGAAGACAATATACTTTGAAACGGGGTAGTAGAGTTATTCTAACAGATTGAATATGAGCTATTTAGCGTTCATAAAAAGAAATTTATATATTGTTGTCCATTAACCCATTAGGCGTCGTCCTGATTGGCTAACGATTGTTCGACTAAGCGATACGATTTCGACGCGCGATGAATATGATTACCTCTCTCTCTCTCTATCTTACTGTGCTCTCTCGATTACTTGCGAGCTCAAGTAGGACACTCTTAAGAGATTTAATCTCGTCGTGCGACGAAATAGCAATCGCTTACTCGTACGATCGTTAACCAGTTGGGACTACGCCTTAAATATTAAAATTCAATTCGAATATCATAAAAATTGGATTAGAGAGTTATCCGTGAGTCCCGAGGGATATCTCGCTGCCGGCTGACGCAATCGATAACTGTCAGGGTTTAATTAATTCAATCACGGGTGCGGATAGTCTAGACAGGGCCGGAGCGGGCAGGTGTGGGTGTCACCAGTCTATAGCGGAGTACTCTGTGTTGATTGAGCAGGTGCAAACGTTGTGATTGGGTGGCAGATAAACCCGCCACCTGTGCGGGGCCACGCTAAACAACGCATGAAATATATCGGTACTGTACCATAGACTAGAGTCCCAGTAATAGTGCGTTTTTTTAACTGCTACAATATGGGGTATTTCGATGCATAGGATATACAGGGAAACTATATTAGGGCATTTAAAAAAAAAAAAAAAAGGCATAGTAAATTGATTGGTCAAGTTTGAGCTTTCCATGAAAATGAATCGAATTAACAGAATTAGCGATTGTTTAAAACTTTCACTTTATTTTCATTGGATTCGGATTGCCTCATACTGTATCAATTAAAGAAACACTCTGTATTAAACTTATCTAGATATTAATCACCCATGAATCGGGTACAAACATCAGTGCTTATCACATAAGGTTTGACCCCTAGCATGATTCGAACCGGGTATGCTTAGAATGTGTAGTCAGCATTTAGATATGTCAATAAAAAACGTTCGAAACACTCCCAATTTTATTTTGCTTGGGTTCGAATTTTTCTTTTTTAAATCGACTAATCCATTTTCTGACTTCACATAGTGTTTACAAATGCGGTAAAGAAGCCCAGATAGCAGGCTTAGTAACTACACACCTTCTGAGTCAGGCTCTATATGTACATAGTAGTAATATATAATAATAATAATAATACCAGCCCTTATTAATGTCCCACTGCTGGGCACGGGCCTCCCCTCAATTCGAAGGGGATTAGGCCATAGTCCACCACGCTGGCCCAGTACGGGTTAGCAGTAATGTATACCAAAAAACAATTGGTATTTCAACTCGCATGTTTTTAAATCTAGTCATATAACAACATCCAGTAACATTGATTACATCTGAAATTTAAATATCGAATGTCAGCTTCCAAATTCAATATCAGATATAATATATCAGCTCCTCGACTTGTCGGAGTACGGATCCAATATTAGGTGTTCCACGCGTACCAACATAACGATAATCCGTCCCTGGCGCTTAATCCCCGTTTATGTATTCCCTCTTGTTTCCCGATTACCCGAGCGGTGCTCGTACCCATCTCAATTAATTGTCAATTACATCATTTTGTGCTCGTTGCGTAATTACCATTCAATCACTAATTAAATTAAATTAACACAAATTTCTCTTAGGTTCATTTGGGAGTAAATAAATATTAGATCGAAAAGTGAAAATAGGATTTTTTGATCTATATACTTTTCTAAGGGTGACCGATACGTAATAATATTAACGCTAGACGAACACACCAACTGTACGGTCCCACACTAACCATCGCTTGTATTATGGGTACCGTACAAAGGACTGTACTCGAACGGCGAACTCAATATATAATACTTATATAAATATTAAACATCCATGACCCCGGGACCCTCGGCACAGAAAGCAGGGACACTACCAACTGCGCTAATCAGGTCGTCGAGTATGCAGTTAACTTTGAACCTCTCGGATGAGATAAGGCTACATAGACTAAACAATGTTTCTAGGACTCAAATAGCTTACTTGGCTAAATGCATACAGGAAGCATTTGTGACAAAGTATCGAGGTTTTATTATACTTATGATGAATTTCTTGCTCAAAACGCCTGCAGTAAATATGTTAGCAATGTGTTGTGTATGATATTATAATAATTGATTTCAGCAAGGCGTATAAAATGCCCTTCACACAAATCATCAACACACAACCGAGAAATGTTGCACACAGGTATTGCATCCAGTTACATTTATTAATATATATTTTATAGTGATAATAATCCCACTTAGTGACTGATAAAGTCCTATAAAGTGAATAAATTTGGGGGTCGAGCTCTGAACCAGAGACATTAGCAAGTACTTATCTGTAAAGCAGTGGTTTGTGTGAGGAATTCGAGGGGGGTTTGAATCCCAAGCTAATGTGCAAAAGATGTCCCCCAACTTTACCTTCCCATCACAATCTTCAGCTCTCTCGTACCAACCCTCTTAATGAGCGTCAAAAAGGAATCTACTTAGGTACCTACTACCCTTTTCATGTTTTAATCTCAGACTCTATGTACTTTTTATTCAGCTATAGGAGGAAATATAAGATATTCCTCCCGGGAAGTAGGAACACTAAATATCTGTCACAGACAACTGTCCGCCGCGTTCGCCGGAGACGGAAGTTAAATCAATATAATAGCCACCCGCTCCGTACCCACTATCAATCAAAGGAACGGAAAGAGAATGACGTAGAGCAGTTTTGTTAAGCAATTTCCGCTAATATTGTGAAGAATAGGTGGCATATCATTTTTCTGGCCCTTAGTAAGAGTTTTCAACGTTATACTGAATGAGTGATCGAATGTGTCCATACATTTCTTGTTTCTTTATTTAATCTATACTAATATTATAAATGTGAAAGTTTGGATAGATGGATGGATGGATGTTTGTTACTCAATCACGCCAGAACGGCTAAACGGATCTGGTTGAAATTTGGCACAGAGATAGATTATAGTCTGGAATAGCACATAGGCTACTTTTTATCTTGGTAAAATGTATGGTTCCCGTGGGATATATTTGTTTCAATTTTTCATAGTGCAAAGGATCGACATGATTTTTTGCAAGGGTAACACCGCAGGGCGCAGCTAGTAGAATATAATAATGTGCTTAACTATAAAGCAATTTAATCAAGTTTCCAAGATACGGGCTTCCGCCTAATTTGTTTGTTTTACCATGTCTTAAAGGCAGTAATAGTATCCGTGGATCTCCCAGGTGGTTTTTTTCATATTTATAGGTAACTGGACTCAAAAATGTTGAATATTGCTTATACATGCGTCTTATCGGAAAGATTAAAGGGGCAGCCGTTGTTGTTACTGTATCTTACTTGTTGTTGGTTGGCGTCCTGTTTCTCGCTGCTCTCCGAAGCCGAGGAGTCCGTGGGTTTGTTGCAGAAGTTGGGACAATATCGTCTGCACAGGCACCTGTGGATAAAAATAAATTGTGGCTTACTGCTGCCATAAACTATTATTATTTTATTTGAAATACTTCAAAAACTAGATCTATGACGGATTTGTAGAGCTTCGGCGGTACAACTTACAAGTTAAAAAAACTCGAGATATAATTCAATAAACCGTTCGGCCACGATCCAGACCGATCAGTAGCCCGCCAGCAGGGCTGCCACTCAATTATTCGGTTTCGGCGCAATAGATGTGACCATGAAAAAGATGTCTGATAACAAAGGTACGTTATTATTGTAATTATTTCAAATCGTATCCTTTATTTGATATCCTATTCTATAGTGGCTATATTTCTTTATACTCTAGGCCAGGGGTTCCCAAACTTATTTTGTCAACTGCCCACTTTGAGAATGAATTATTTTTTAGCGCCCCCAATTTTCACCTACTTAAAAACCACTACAACTTCAAATTAAATTAATTATTGTAAGCCTCTACACAACCCGCCCCATTTTTTTCTGGGTCTCTTACCGCCCCCCTTTAGGCCTGCAGCGCTCACACAAGGGCGTTATCGCCCACTTTGGGAAAGGCTGCTCTAGGCCAATAATTGTACCGATAAAGGTACGATACAGTTACATTGGCATTACAAAGCATCTCGTAAAATACTATTGCATTGTCGTATTGCTATTGTTAATGGATTTTTGCATTATGAAATGGACGGTTAGTGTTTATAGAACATTGTTTTCTCATATAAACAGCCCTAGCTAGTAAACTATATTTCTATAGTGGTAACCCTAGTGGCAAGACTATTCGGCTCTAGAGCTCCCGGTGAATTTGTTTTAAATCGACTTAATTTGGATTCGGGTGCTTCCGGGAGGGTCGGTCGGGTCGGCGTCTTTGAATAATTCTCATATTCAAACTTTTTGCGGCTTGCCTTCTGAACTTTAAATAGGTTGTTATAAGGCTTACGAGTGCAAGCATTCAAATTAATTTATTCATTCAGGTACCTGCAAATTATTTTCAATTTTACAACTAAACTTACACGAGTTAATTAAATATATACGTAATTTTCGTCTATTGCACAAATAAAAAGGAATAATGTGCCATACAAAACGATAATTGTTTTTTTTTAGCAAATTTTTTTTATTAGTCGTATCGAAATTCTGCCTTCACATAAATATTACATATGCTCTAAAGAAGCGCAGATTCCAAGTTTATTATATCCTTTTTGAACCGCTCTGTATATCATTCTTGAACAATTTCAGCTTCGTCATTCTTATCCAGTTATTCCAAGACCCTCAATATTAAATTAGTATTATCTAATATACAGAACCCTTTTCTATTTAATTGAGAACCCTTTCACCTCACCTCTAATAACATGTCCGACCCTGGTCCGTTTGACCGGGGCTAATGGCGCCCGACGTGGGACTTATAAGGCAAAATCCAATTACCTAACTGAATAACAGCGATTGTGTTCTGAATCTATGGTATAGTTTATTATATATTGGTGAGAATCTTGCACCTTAATACTTGAATGTTACTTAAATATGAAGTATCGTTTAAGTCACGCAAGCCTCCGATTTGAGTGACGTTAAATAATCGATTAAAAAGTGAGTGTTGACTTGGTTAGTTAATATCCTGAAATTCAGACTGACTCACTTTTTGATATATCTGAAGTCATTATAATAATCATGAAACGCGGGAACGCTATTCTGCAAAACAATTTTCGTATCCTATCATTTTCCAGGAACTCTACAATAACGGTAAGCTTTTCCACAATATGAAAATGTACCTTTTTGGCCGTATATAACATATTACATATAAGGGCATTCGTTTATATTAAAATATATATGATAAGGAATACATAGCTGTATATATACTACTGAATAATAGACTATATATTTATTATTATTATCATTAAGTTTTCATAGAAAACATATTGCTTTGATTGCCTAATAAAAAAATATCTGTACACCTAACTAATATTACAGATTTTATCGCGTTTATTTTATGTTTTTACGTTCCCGACGTTTCGGCTGCTTTACAGCAACCATGGTAACGGGAGGACTGAAGCGTTTGATGTCCTTGTGTCATAGTTAGAACTGGGGTACCCTCATATTTAGTTGTTGTTTGCGCTCCGATCTACGCAGAATGTGCTCACAGTTTCTTGAGGACTTACAATGGTGCGCTAGATAAGTTATTTTATTTTATTCAAAATTTCTTCAGTCGTGCACATTTATGAACACGCAATGGTTAATATCCCACGAATATTACACAATATTTATCGAAGATAATTTTTTTGGCAAATTAAATAATATTGATAACTTCTCGACAAAAAGTCCTCAAGCGTTCTGTTATTTTTGATTGTATACTAGTACAGTGCTACCAGCGGCAAGATTTTTCAGTTAAATGACAGAAAGGCGACGATGGTCATGCGCATTAAAGACCGCGAAGCACCACGCTGTTAAAGTCTGAATAACCGTTCCTACATTGTTCTCACATACCTATAACAATGTACTGCTCAAAAATGTAAAAGATCTTTTTAAAAAAAGAACAACCATGGAGTTTCTAGCCCGCTCTTCTCCATAGGAACGGCATTCCGAACGGGTGGTAAAGTAGTAGCATAGAATTTTGTATCTTTTGACGATTCATAAGTACTGGACTTAATGGTCTACGTGAATAAAAATATTCTGATTCTGATGCAGCGTACGATTTATCAAGCCCTTTAACATAATGCCTGGGCGCTAATCAACATTGCACGAAACGCCTAAATAGGCATTATGTAAAATGGTGTATTACAGAATCCGGCTGCGCATTCAATACGAAGTTTGTAAGACGTTTCATTTTAATTAACGATCTCAGCGAGATGAAATCTTGAGCGAGATTCACGAGCGGATGGCTTGATTACACTGTATTGTTTTAGATTGAGTCAATGCCTGCGTAGATGTACGAGATAGAACTCACAGAATAACCGAAGCAAAATTACTGAATTTCATTTTGAAGATATATTTTCACGTTTGATGAGGATCTAAGGAAAACAATATTAAACTGCCTGACATGAGGCAAAATTCTGCTAATTTTTGAACGCTTCAGTGGAGTGGAGTTCCGATAGCGTGTCGATTGAATGATTTGAGACATTTCGTAGTCTACTAGTTTTGTAAGACCAGCAACATACTTAACGCGCAACCTCGCGTGGCTGCCTTGATCAGTTAGTATACGGCTATTAAAAATTAACGATGGCCGTCGGGGCAGAAAGGTTCTAGAATGGCGACCACGAACCGGAAGACGTAGTGTAAGACGGCCCCGCACAAGGTGGACCGATGATATCACACCCGTAGCAGGAAGCCGGTGGATGCGAGATGGAAAACCGTGATGTGTGGAAATCATTGGGGGAGGCCCATGTCCAACAGTGGACGTCTTTCGGTTGATAGATAGATAGATATTAAAAATAGTCTGTAGAATCATTGCATTATTCACGCAATACACTTAGGTACATTTAAATATGTTCACGTTGACCGAAGAAGAATGTAATAATTTTCACTCCGCACCATTCTCCTTCAACGCCCTATATTTTATTCATGCCAGCTTCAGATAATAGAGCTTTACTCATTGAAGGTATAAATAATTTTAGAGCACAAAGAATAGGTAATATCTTGTTTGTACACCGTGGTAATAACTTACGTTCCTTTGGGAAAATACCTACTCAGGTTTTTTCTAGTATATTATGATGTTTCGACTTGGGATCCAGTAGTAAACATCGTAAAATCCAAAACCAAGCGTACCATTGCAAGACCTCGAGACACAGTGAGCTCTTTCTGCGTAGATCGGACCACAAGTAACAACTAAATGTGAGGGTACCCCGGTTCAAACTATGACACTAGAACGTCAACCACCTCAGTCCTTCCGTGACCATGGTTGCTGTGAAGCAGCCGAAACGACGGGAACGTAAAACCAAAAAATAAATAGAATCCTTAAAAATAGTTTTATTTCAATTATTAGGACATATTAAAATATTAGCATTTTATTTAATTGACAATAATAATAATTAATCAATATTACCTGATCAGTAGTGAAGCGAAGAGCACAGCCAGCAGAGGCAGCAGCGTCCCGAAGCACGCGAGGAAGAGCGTCTGCACGTCCGTGAAACCTGAGAACACAGACAAGACTGCGACAGGTCACATGCCAACACACCCAGTAGTAGCTGTCTATCAACATTTTCAACTACCCTCATTCATTAGTATAACAGTCATATTGCACGTAGATAATAGGGATTTCTGATTCTATTAGATCAGCGTTTCCCAAAGTTGATGATAACGCCCTCTTGTGGGCGCTGCAGGCTTAAAGGTAAGGTAAGGGTAATTATAAGAGACCCAGAAAAAAATGGGGGCGTTGAGGCTTACAATAATTAATTTAATTTGAAGTTAAAGTGGTTTTTAGGTAGGTGAAAAATTTGGGGCGCTAAAAATAATTCATTCTCAATGTCGGCAGTGGACAAAATAAGTTTGGGAACCCCTGAATTAGATGAATCCACATATAATTGTGTGGAAAAACATTGTATTTGGAACAATCGAGAAGTCAAATAAAAACGAGTAAGCAGTTATTTTTGTAATAGTCCCACGATGGGCGCCATTTTCTGTTGAATTGTTATCATAGTTGATCTACCAGGTACCAGGAAAATAGAGCTTACTTGTTACTAAATACGCAAATATTTTTAAATGGAACTCAAATGCGCTGATAAATGTTACAAACATATACTGATATTCAAGTTATAATTGCCCCAAGCCATGTTAAAATAAGCATTATGATTTAGAAAACTCAATTTCCAGAGGTGCTTAGAATCAAATATTCTATGAAAGGCATGCTTCCAATTCGTGCCCAATATAGGACCGACCCGAAAGTCCCTTAACTATCCCGTTACTATCGACAGTACGTGATTCGAACAACAATGCCTAGAGAAGAAAGATGTGATTAGATACTAAGAAAATGTAGGATTCATGTATAATATAATAAAGACATAGCCTCATTGGAAGTTGTTCCAAGTAAAATAATGCGCAAGTACTTTAGAGATACAAAATATAATTCTTGAAAAAAATCTTCATCTATTATGGCACTGGAGACGCATTCAGAACAATAGACAATTGTCAACATAATCCTGAATCGCGCTATAAGAGTTTTCGGAGCACGTAACATATATACAGGAGCCCGACAATAACCGTCGGGGCATAGCGGCCGCCCCGCCGAGCATACCACCCGCCTGGCTGGAAGATCTATCCTTTTCCTGCTAAATAACCATACTAAATTTTGCAATAGGAAAAAGGCTATATACATTAGAGTTATTTTTTTTAAGAATTCACAAAAACCTTAAATCGTGTTCGAAACATTGTGTAAAAATTATTGTAAATCATAACCAAGAGCAATATCGTTTGATTTTTTTTAATTAACTTTACATTTCGCGCGCGCCGCAGACCCTCATCTATTATTGGTGTTTCGAAAACAAAAATACGATCCCGTACAAGTCACAGGCTCTTAAAATATTTTTTTTACCATCGACAACACATTTTATTATTCGGCTTATTTTTCTTCTAACTTATCTTTGTTCAATATATCTAAATTTACGGTCAGAAAATTAGACACGAGCAAGCGAGCAATTTGCTCGGTCGAGCAATTGTTGGTCGTGTCTGCCTGTAGTAATCTATACTAATATTATAAATGTGAAAGTTTGGATGGATGGATGGATGGATGTTTGTTACTCTTTCACGCCAGAACGGCTGAACGGATCTGGATGAAATTTGGCACAGAGATAGATTATAGTCTGGAATAGCACATAGGCTACTTTTTATCCCGGTAAAATGTATGGTTCCCGTGGGATAGATGTTTTCATTTTTCATACTTTTTATCGCGGGTAACACCGCCGGGCGCAACTAGTTGTATATAATCTAGCAGAGATGTTCAGATCAGCACGAATTAATGATGCAAGCTATTTCGATTGTTTCAACGAATCGCCCCCTGGCTTGTGTGAGTTCAGCTTATTTTAATTCTCACCCGCTAATTCTTCTCCCTCACAGTGCTAAATTCGCACCAGCCAGCCCCCACAGGGGCTGAATACAAATTCGTACTGAACACAACATTACGCTCGGAATCGCATAAATTTTATACAAGCCATGCTAATTTGTCAAAAACCCGGGACGGGATAAAGCAAGCCATATCTGACCGAACCGTACCGTGCCCACTGGTACAACCGTCCCACTGATTTACGTCCCGATTATGTAAACAGGTCCTTTTCATTTCGCCAAGTTTAACGTATCATAAAAAGCTTACGACCCGTTTCGGAACGGAATTTTATTTTAGCTGCTTATTTAGGAAGCTGGTTATTTAAATCTCTAATGATTATTGCGATTGTTTCATTCATGTTGATTTAGTTTAAAAACAAAATTAAAAGGCGATTGTAAATTCCCTGTCGTCGCAACCGCATAATAACGGTCTCTTTTGACAGATATTGTATGGCATACAAATATCAAAATCAGCGTTTGAATAACAAGTACCTTAAGTTCCAAATAGACGATAGAACTGGTTAAAGAAAGTACATATACTCACTTGTATCAGGGGCCAAGTCGTCATCCACTTCGTGCTCGGTTATGTTGGTCATGTACGCGCTCCTGTTCCCCCTGGAAGCCTTGTCGACCTCCACCAGCTCCACATAATCCACCTTCTTCAATACATCACTACTGTTCCTTTCTACGTCACCTCCCACCACACTCCTATTGCTAACTTCACTCTCATTAATCTTTGCGGCGATCAGAAATTCAAATTTTGGAACGTCTTCTGCGAATTCAGATTCAGGTCTAAACAGTATATCCGTTATAGTGTCTTCTCTGTCTGTTTCCGAGTCTATAATCTGTTCAAGCAATGTGCGTGATATGTTTAATTGTTTGTCAACTGGGTCGTCGGATGAGGAAACTTTCGTTTGATCTTTCATCACTTTCTCTGATAGCGCTTCGTCTCTATCTTGTTCAGCGTTCACAATAGCTTCTAATTCAGTGTTGGAACTCTTGTTGATCTGCTCTGGGGTTTCGTCATCGTTGGCTGCGATTAGAGTATCAGAATTCGAATCGACTGGAAGATTGAATGTGTTGTTATTCGCAAATTTGATTACAATATCTGTTGAATTGTCGGAGTAGGGTCTCGCATAGACTATGTCCGCAGTTAACAGTGAGTTTAGCAGGAAAAACATCAGTTTTAACTTGACGTTAGTCATTTTAATATTCAATCACGTTTTCATTATGAGTCCTTAATTCCAAAGTTTCAATTCATTGCCGACGAGAAGATTGGTTCAGTGAGGCTTTGTTCTGACTATCTGCGGACAAAAGCAACTATTAACTGTTAAAGGTTCGAGTAAACGTGATTAACGGCAACACAAAGCGAACTGAGGGCACCTTATTAATTTTTCACTTCCCCTTGTTTGTTTGAGAAGTTACTTTAATTTGGTCATTTTGGAGATTGGTTTTTATAGGCGGAGGCACTTAATATTTTGCTAAAGAATTTTCGGATTAAATATTTAAGAGATAAAAATGTTGTAAGCATTTTTATGTGACAAATTGTGTCTTATTTTCCATAATAATGATTACTTGCTCAACGGTTAAGGCAAACATTACTTCATATAAATTTTTAGTACTGCGCAAATCAAAACTCTTGTGCGCAGTACTTTATAACGTTTGCTAAAGTTACTATAAGTTTGGGGGTTAGAAAATTATCCTAATGTATTAACAATGCGTAAGTATTGTAAACAAATGCTATGAGAATCAGAATCAGATTATATTTTTTTATTCACGTTGTCCATTATTTACAGTACTTATGAATCGTCAAAAGTTACAAAATGCTAAGCTACTACTTTACCACCCGTTCAGAATGCCGTTCCTATGGAGAAGAACGGGCAAGAAACTCCATGGTTGCTCTTTTTTTAAAAAGATCTTTTACATTTTTGAGCGGTACATTGTTATAGGTATGTGAGAACAATGTAGGAACGACTAAGCAGACTTTAGCAACTGGTAAAATAAGTACTAACTAATTTTATAATTACAAGTTAATGGCTACATGGTTCCTACATTTACAAATTACTTTTGTAAATGAAAATAAGAAGGAAGAAGAGAAAAACAAATTCATAATAGTCTGCTCAAACAAGGTCATTTATATTCCTGAGGAGCAGGACCAGCATCTAACCAAGCATGTTTATCTTTAAGATAAGCATCTAGTGTATAGTATGCCTTCTGACATAGCGTACGTTTTAAACCCGATCCAGCTTATCGTAACACTCATAAACCATACATACAGGCACATGATTACCCATCAACAACCAACATAACAGCCTACTAAACGTTACATATATCCAACTCCAAAGACATCTGCAGGCTACTAATGATTTATAGCCAATAGCCGCGCCACCATTTGTCAGTGTCCGGCCACGATTCATTTATGGCCTTTAATTTGGTGGGATAGTGATAGGTATCGGCGATCGGCGTTTTATATAAAATAAGGGTAGCAATCTAAAATACCGTACCGTGTCTCGGCTCCTAAATTATAATATACATGTGTATTTTCTGAACGAATTGGCAGGGCATGTGTATTTGTGGCAGGCGATGAAAATAGTAAAAAAATAATGTATGTCTTTTTTTTTATTACATTATAGGCAAGTATTTGATCTCGATCTCACCTGATGGTAAGTGACGATGAGATCTACGATGGAGCATACTTGCCTAGGTAGGAAGGCGGCAGTAGATCGAGACGCTACATTCACGAGGCACATGCAGCGCAGGTGATCTGACCCGCCATCCATGTTTTTAACTCGATAAATGTTAATTGGCATTTATCGTGTGAAACACATACATTATTTTTTACTATATTCATATGTACAAATTATATGATATGATGGAATTTCGTACTGATATCTGAAGGCTCAAACCGTGGACCATCGGTGCGTTGAATCTGATAACGTCCGTTTCTAGTTGTACATTTCCATGTTAGCTATCTCATCCGTGACATATCACTTCTAAAGACACACTATGCCCAGCCACATGAATAACGCCCCACTCGCCGCGAGGAGAGGCAATTTGTCAGTGTCACGGCGCGACGTTTCATTCATGGATGCTCGTCATTTATGGGTACTACTATTGTTTAAAAAGCGAATAATGGCCCCCAAAATATGAGGGTAGTTTTATTGTATCAGTACGTCGAGTGCGAGAATATTCGTAAGCTAACTGTATAGTTTATAGTTAAATTGATAAATTGAAAAGCGCCTCTAGTGGACCGTAATTAAATCCTAAAATTCTTCATACAATGTGTCTAAATTTTCATGGATGGCGGGTCAGATCAGCTGCGCTGCATGTGCCTAGTGAATGTAGCGTCTCGATCTACTGCCGCCTTCCTACCTAGGCAAGTATGCTCCTTCGTAGATCTCATCGTCACTTACCATCAGGTGAGATCGAGATCAAATACTTGCCTATAATGTAATAAAAAAATAAAAAAAAATACGAAGAATATGAAGTACACAGTTAGCTTACGAATAATCTCGCACTTGACGTATCGCACTTGACGTACTGATTAGGGCCTTCGAATGAAAACTAATTAAAACAATTAATTTAAAAAGTTCAATGATCTGTGTAAGCTTGGCGATCGCGTGGTCGAGCACATGGTATAAAAATATACCACGCGATATTCTCTTCCTTGACAGCTAGGTGCCGTGATTGGCTAAGGCTACGTCTTCGGCTATCTTTGACCAATGAGCGGTGTTAATTCTTTACAGGAAGGCGACGCTGATCGTGACGCGGTCTTCGGCAATCCACAGAAGAGAATACTGGGGTAGCATATTATTATACCATGGTTGGTAGCGAGGTCGATTTTAAATGATGGGCTTATTACAGAAATTCCTTTTGTCGTAAGATACTACCCAGAGAGTACCGAGTAAATATCAAAAAGCAATAAAAGTAATATTTAACCATTTATTACCCCAAATTATATTTTAAAATCTCTACAAAATATATCATCATACCGAGTTTATCGGCATTATCGCGTCACGTTTCACGCTCCATATTTTTCGTCGCTGGCAACATTTTGTCCGGTGCCCGCGGCAACTGATCGGCCCATATTAATCAAAACGATATCAAATGGTGTCATTTAACGCGATATTTTTCATTCGGGATAAAATGGTTTTCAAAGCTTATCTTTATTTGTATTGCAAAGTCGTCAAAGTTATCATTTTATACATTTGTACATTCAAAATTAATTATCGTCACAACTGAAAATAAAACAAAATTGATGGGTTGTCAATTTTGTTTTTGTTTTAATTGTGCTATTAATGCTGGTTACCTAAGAACCGGGTATTTCTTCACTCAACCAGAGGTTTGACTATTCGGTGAGTATAAGTTTAATTTGTTTTAAGTTTAGTATTCTCCGTGGTTTATATATTCCTAAATGTTTTTATAACATATATTACAGTTACTTAATTATTACAATCTCCAAAAAGAATAAACGTGTTTTTCTGTATGAAAACCTACCGCTAGAAGAGACTTGAACTCGCATTCGCTGAAGAAAAACAATGTGAAATGCCCGAGGGAAATTTACAGTTTAAATTAACTCGCTATGCGTACATCTGGACAACATTTGCATGGAATACTGAGTGGTATACGTGCCGTATGTCTGAATAATTATATTTTGTTTGTTTGTTATGACATCATGACCAAATTACGTTTCTCAATTCGGAGATAGAATATGTTTTTCTGAGTAAGCACTGTGATGATAAGCCAGATCTTATATCAGTAAAAGTTTTTTTTTAAAGTCCCCGTTATACACCTGCTATTCTGCTTGGAAAATCTTTATGCAAACTAAAAAAATTCAAGGAAAGTCGTTGCAAAAGTAGTTTTTGGTTTATGGTTGAAAATCATAAACTACTGATTTAAATAAAACTAATTTTAACATTTTATCGCGTTTATGTTATGGTTATTACGTTCCCGACGTTTCAGCTGCTTTACAGCAACCATGGTCCTCCCGTGACCATAGCCGCGTAAATATAAGAAATAAACACTGATTGTAACTTGAGCATCTGTAATAGAAAATACACTGTCAAGCCAATCATTCCTACACGCCAAATCACATAACCGGTAAAACGTGAATTTATTAAATTCCGATCGACGTGAAACCTGAAAAGAGGTCCACTGAAAGGATTTCAGCGTACCACCCCGAGCGCGAGGGGTGGGTGTCCACAGGCGTCCCCGGATTAAAATAAAACGAGTATACGTTTGGGGACGAACGCGTTTTTGAGAAAAAAAAATTAAGATCGGTTTTTTTTTAATATACTTTGTACATAACTTACGCAGTGATTATGAAAGAGTGTGGTAGGTAAGAGTATATATATATATATATATACCCCATGGAATATGGGGTACATGGTTGTCGTCCTAGTCTAATTAAAGTATTTCCCGCCCGTCCTTCAAAACACGTATTCTATCTCTTTCCATAATAATATCGAAACTCCGTTACAATGTTGTAAAACAGTACGTACAATAGACAAACCTAACATCTTTTTGTACAAAGAAATTATCAATTTCCGCGACCTCTTTGGTCGAAGTGTTTACGGTACCCCTTGGGAGTAATTGCGCTCCGCTGTGCGAATGATCCAATTACTTTTGTTTTTGCCCGCAAAGTGGATGATTGCTTCCATTCAAGTCAAAGGCGAAGCTGGCAAGAAATTTTTTATACAACATACTGTGACTATAAAAAAATATTAATATATAAAAGGTACTTTAGCAACTACTCTTCGTAGGAAGATGAGAAGCTTGCCATGGTTAGCGACTACGATGGTAGGTTCATGGTAAAAGGTCCGTAGTTTAAGGCGTTACTACATTGAACACTAATAACTTTATTATCGATACGTAATCTTCGCACTTAAAGCAATGTAGTAAGAGCTAGAATACTGTTTGTCATAACATAACATAGAGATTACTCGCGGATATGTATGAATGCAATTCAGATCCTGCCTTGATGTCTTTAAGGATGTCAAGAGAACCTAGATAGAACTGTCTGTCTCGCCATGAACAACCGTAAGAGTGCAAGGTTTTGATGACACATCTAATCATATCTAGGAAAGTTTTTTTTTATTACATTATAGGTACACAATACAAGTATTTGATCTCGATCTCACCTGATGGTAAGTGACGATGAGAGCTACGATGGAGCATACTTGCCTAGAAGGTACCTGTTCACTCTCGACTTCACTATTCATAAGCGTATTTCTTTGAACGGTACAACCGGGCACTAGCCGGGCGCTTGTACTGAACAGGCACGAAAGTGGGGCATCTTAAATATTTGCAAAATAGGGGCAGTCATATATTAGGCTAGAATAATTAATTTAGGAATACCCAGCCGCATTGTAATGCGACCGTTTCACAGCTGTTGTTTGAAATAAAAACAAAAATGCCGTTACAACGCGCAGCGCAAGGGTGGCCACCCTGAGCAGCATACAGAGAGCTTAGACGATAATCGATTTATCGCACGCCCGGTTAGAATATTTGAATTGCATCGAGAACATTTTAAATATACATCTTTCGGAATAATTTAAAATATGGAGCTGTGAGGATAACACGTAACACTGCTATGTTTATGTATGAGAGAGAATAAACACAACACTCAGTCTTGATGTTAATATTGCAATAGGAATTAATAAATGGAGACAGAAGCTGCTTGTTATGTATTTTACCCCTTTTTTGCTGATAGGTGGATTTTACGTCTGTTGAACTATTAAGAATGTTGAACTAATTTAATTTATTATATTTTATTTAAATAAGAAGGTCCAGCACTAGACGTCTTTCGGCTGATAGATAGATAGACAGAAATAAATTGATGAGTTAATTTGGCTCACAGCAAAGAAATTTCGAAAATCTCTGACTGCTTGGGGAGACATATACGGCGGGGGGGCGACTTTAAGGAATACGATAGCTATGCTCTCTACATACAATGATTGTTTGAATATAATTATTTTACTATTATGAAAAAAAAAATTATAATGGTAACAATGTGGTCTCTGAATACTTTGTGTGAACTTTCAAGATTCTGTGATATTTCGAAGTAAAAATATTTAGCTATTTTTACTTGGCACCTCCGGAGCCATTACGGAAGTTGTTTACGCAGATTTTACGGTTTGGGGCGGAAACGCGCGAACCATTTTTGCCAGTGTTGAATATATCTTCATAATTGTTATAAAATAATAAGTACCCCTGGTGATAATGATGAAATGAATCCCCTACCCGCATCCGTAAAGCAGTGGATAATTTACTAAAAAAATACCAGACATTCTGGGTGAACTCGAAAGATCAAGCTTTGACTTCTATTAACTGTTTTAATTAAATTTCCTTCACTCGTGCACGTCTATGTACGCAATGGTTAATATGATAAAAATGATAATTTGTAAACGCCCCTGTTGCCGACTCTTTGATAATACTTTATTTCTTTTTTACGAGTATTATCTTATGTAGTGGTAAGTTGTAATTTCCCCAATATTATATTATTTCATTTTTGTTTTACTCATTGTTTCATTATCTTACAGTCCACACACATTCGTTTCAGCCCCCTTAGCCCTTTACGAAATAAATGATTCGACTTTGATTTGACATTTGTCCTTGCTATCTTGATGACATGGTTTGGGAACAGCAATGCTCGTGTTAATTGCACTCAAGTCACGCTGCGAGCAACACGCCGCGCCGACACAGATGAGACGTGGTGTCACGTTGCTCGTTATTTGAAATATACACTTTTATAAAAAAAAAATTGGTGTACTTAAAATACATCGGTGTTATGACAGAGTACTATAAAAGATGTTGAAAAAAATATATCCCTCAATTTTATAAAAGTTATATCAATAAAGAATGGCAGTCAAAATGGTTCTTTGGACAAAAACGCTTTTTAATATCATTCTAAATTGATTTAACTCAAAGTATAAAAATATATACTATATGGGTACTAAATTGTCATTTTTTTTTATATAACTCTATACCGGATCGGAACGCGACCTCGGGATTGAAACTACAAAAAATATTGGGATATCTGTTTTCTTTATGGTTGAACAATAAATAGTTATACAGGATGGTTCAGCAATGGTATACTAAGCTATGAACCGACGATTCTTTAACGCATATGTATTATATTAAAAAAAAAAATTGGTCTCAAGAAATAGACAATTTTGTTTTTTGGGAACATTTTTTTTAAATTCACATATCGAAATTCAACTTCATATAATAATGATTACAGTGCGCTAAAGAAGTGCCCGCCCAAGACTTAGTACACCATTTCTGAATCATTCTGTATATCTTGACGCCGTAGTTGTTACGTCACTGTTTGCTGACAAGTTCAAGGCTACGGCATAAGTATAAGGCCTTGGCATTTAGTTCTCTCTGCATGCGATGCGTTAACCGTTAAACACTTAAATGCTTACATTTATTTACACTTACTCACTTGCTTACATTTGCATACATTTATTGACACAAGCATAACAAAGTATTTTCGAGACGAAAAGATGCCGCTTTTAAATAACTTAATAAACGGACCAAAGCTGGAATGGAATGGAGAAAAGAATTATTAAGAATTATTTTAAATAAGGTACATTGTGGCTTAGCATTATGGGTAATTTTTGACGATTCATAAGTACTGTACTCAAACGGAATCGAAATCTCTGACAAACTGATGGTCACCATGCTTTCTGCGCTGAGCGTGCCGGATCCGAATCCTGGTAGAAACCTGAGTCAGGGATGTTTGATATCTATATAATATGTATTATACACTGGGTTCGCTCTCAGTCCATTGTACGGTATCCATAATACAAGCGTTGCTTAGCGTGGGACCGCATAGTTGATGTGTTCGTCTGGCGATATATATTTTTTTCTTTTGGAATTAAATATCGTTGGTGAATTGAGGGTGCGCTGCAGTGTACCTCTGCTTACCCTTCGGTAATTACAGAAGTGATGATATTGATAGCGTTCTTCAAGGAAAAAAAAAATCTCTTAAAAAATAACAGACTCTTATAATAAGTAAACCGATCAGGTAACGATGCGTTTTAGGATATAGGAACGTGGTATTAGCTAACCAAAGACATTGCGAACCACTGGTATACACCAGTAGTCACTTTGCGAACCGAATTAGACCTGTTACCCACCGCTTCGGATCGTGATACCTACTACAATCAACTTATTGATAACAATACCTCGTGTTGCTGACGTAATATGTTTGTGTATTCACTGTTAACTAAACTAAATTGATGTAACTACACATGATGTATTGCTGTATAGAACATTTAGGTATGGACACTTATTTCTATTAATATGTGAATAGAGATTAATAAATATAAACTTACCTCAAAATCCATAGTCCGAATATATATAAATAAAACCTGTAAAGTCACAGTACACTTAAACTGTTAGTAGCGTTATAACAACGTAAATAAAACCGTTAAAATAACGAAAATATGCGTTTATAAAACAAAGGTCACAAATCACACCCTGGCCAAACACGGATTCATTCACACACTGGCCGTATGAAGAGAAAATAAATTCCGAATTTGAAAATGACAACTCGAAAACGCGGGGGATGCATTTTTTTTATTTGATTACTTTTTTTTAATTGTGACGAAGGTTGTGACGAATTTTATCCGGCATCCGGGATTTTCGGGTCGGTACGTCGATCGCCCGGGAGATCCCAGCGGTTCCAGAGGCTGACTCCCGCCCGTCGGACGATCGAAGCTGCGTAGACTGCGCCTCCCCTCTTGCGTAACTGATATTGCTGGAAAATATTATTGTTCTATTATCTTACGTATTTTTTGTGTGATAATGTATCTATTCGACTTAATTCGAATAAGTTATTTTATTGTACACGGACATTCAAATGCATATATTAAAAGAAATATCCAATAAATACCACTTTATATTAATCCTTATAATGAATGTATCGTCATAATGATTAAATATTTTTTTGCTATTTTCTAAGGTTATTAAAGACAAAAAATTCAATAAATATCTTGCACCCTACGAAGCTTCGACCGATCCACATCTTTCGGGAAAGCCTCAACGCGCAGGCGTGAACTGGAAAATTGGAGTAGGATAGCGCGAACCCGAGGATGAACAGAAAGAGAGAACAATAACATTATCAAACTAAGTGAGTGCATATAAGCCACTAAACTCATCTTCTAGTCACGTTCGAATTTTTAATAAGGTAGGTTTAATTATTTTTCCTACGTTTTAGTGTTTCTTTTTTAAAATGTTTTTTTTATATGTATAGGTGAGATATGTTGTCATTCTAGTTATGAATGGATTCCAGAATATACCAACCATTTTGAAATAAAACAAATTTTAAGGATTTTATCGCGCTTATTTGAAAATGAAAGTAAATATTTTCTAGTAAAAAGAACAACTCAAACGCGACAAAATCTTTTAAATTAGTTATTTCAATGTATAAGATTCGCGTAAATACACGAAATCAATATGTTTTACAGCATCAATTTTATAATATTATATCTATCCCCTTATTTACAACGATTACTGACTGCACAACATAAAAGAAGTATATGAAAGTAGCTACTAATAATTAGTGTTGAAAGTATATTCAATCCCCGCCTGCCTTATCTTCCTCGGACGCAGTCATCTGAAGTGCGCTAAACAGCTTACACGTCCTAACGTGTAACACTATAAGGGCCGGGAGATAAGTTCATTTTTTTATATATCAAGCAGAATCTATAGACGTTCTATAACTTTATCAAACGTCATATAGTACGCATAAGAGATTTGCTTTACGCAGTACTATATGACATTTGATAAAATTATGGAACGTCTATAAATTCGAAGGCAAGTATTGGTACTCTATAATAGCGCGCAATGTATCATAAACAAAGCAATCACATCACAGCGCTCCGCGCGATACCAGACGCGTGCGCTCAAACATATCGAGTTTTAATTTACATTGCTGTTTTAGATCTAAATTAGTCATTGTGTATGTTTTATTTAAAATCACGTTGAGATAGACTTCTATTATGATGTCATATATTTAAGCTAGCTGGATTGTATGCTGAAATCAATTTAAAAATACTGAAAAGATCGACGAAACATTTCGACTCTGGGGGGGGCAGAATCATGAGTTGAATCTATGGTATAAGTTTTCGTTACAAAGCCATTATAACCTGTATATTAATAAAAAAAATTATATGTTTTAATAGGAAGAAACTTTCAATTATGTTTCTGAATCGCATTTTTTTCAGATGTCCATAGAGTCCCATTCAAATGTCGTAATTGACCCGTAAAATGTACCCTCAGCAGACGCAACCAATACAAATTTACGGCGTAGAGAAATTAAGATCGCGCAGACTATCTTAATTTGTTATAGGTATCAGGTTGAATAACCAAATTAAACAGAGGCCAGCTGCCTGCGATGCACTATTTTGACCATTACTTATTAATGAATAAGATTTGTTTTCAAAAAACTCTATCTCACTTCATTGGCTGGAGCGACGCGAGCGTCACGCTCCGTGCACAATATAAGTAATTGTTTCCTCGCATTATTGCGCTCTGCGCGAGTCCGGGCGCCTACTATTGTAACTCACGTAGAACTCACCTGTTTAAGAAAAATAATATTCTACCGTGACCATCCTATATCCATCTTGTCCAAAAGACACAGTGATTCAGGCCATACCTAGTTGAAAATTGCACTGAGAAACAAACAAAGAGACATCGCGTTCTACAATCCGCGTTCTTTGTAATGACGCATTCTTTGAAAAACTCAAAGAACGCAGAACGCTCTCGTTCCATTTCGGCTCTAAATGTACATTAGTAAAGGCAGCACGCATCGCAAAACTGATGCGCCTTTAATTTCCAATCATAATACAATTAGCATGATCAGTGCATGTCAATCTATCACGCTCTCGTGACAACACAGCCACAGATTCAAACCCGAAACCACCCTGTGCGGGTGAGCCACGCGGTCGTATTTATACACCGTTATGAAAATGCTAGCGTATTCGCTCCCGCTTTCAGATTTTACTAATAAGAATGAAGGTGATAGCATGCTTGCTCGTTATGATTGCGTTAGAATTGTATGTTACGCGAGTTGATACCTTATCGACATCGAGAACGTTCTGCTACCCCTAGTAGTGGCAATATAATATAATAACATCAATCACGAACCGGCCCCGTTTGCCCATCGCCAGATAAAGGTGTCATGACCATTTGTACAGACAGACACACATAATATGCCACGTTGAATTCGTCGCGCAACAGTACTCTTGAATGTTTTCTACGCAACAAAACTTAAGGCATCGCGCAAACATAGAAAAGCGTTCTTCGTTCTTTAATAATTAAGACATAACCGGTGTCTCTTTTCGCCGCCACTATGAAATTCATTCCCGCTTCTCAAGTGACGGGATCGAAGGAGCAACAATAAAAAAAACTAAACTGTTTTTTATTTTATTTCTGGTTAGCTGGAGTGACAAAAAAAGATGACTTACAAAATATTAATTAATATTTTTGTAAAAAAAGAAAAGCCCGCTTAGTTTCTCGCCGGATCTTCTCTGTTGAGGTCGCGCTCCGATCCGGTTGTAGAGTTAAGAAAAAAAATAAAAATACGAAATAAATTACTTGACTTTGACAGACTGAAGTAAACTTATTTCTATCTATCCTGTTCTAAGAGGGTTGGTTTTGTAAACACATTAGTGTAGGTGCACAGGGGTACATGAGGTATTTATTATTTACCGCTTGCCCTTTTAAAATTAAACTAATTTTACGAATTGTATCACGTTTATTTTATGTTTTTATATCCTCCCGTAACCATGTGACCGGTTAGTGTAAAGCAGCCGAAACGTCGGGAACGTAAAAACATAAAATAAACGCGATTTAATCCGTAAAATTAGTTTTATTTAAATGTTCGCGTAAACAAAAGAAATCAATACGCCTTTTATTAATTCCTCTTTCACACCGTGTAAACATACCAAATACTAAATATATACACGTTACATTCTTAGCTACGATGCTACGCCGTAGACTCGTAGTCGAAATCGATTACTCGTCAACTACGTACTTAATAATAGTCGGAACACACAACGCATATTCCCATTCTGTCTGTACGGGATCTAAATAGATCTCAAAATAGTAGGTACAAAAGTAACTAATATATTGTACTTTAATAAACATAATTGTTACTCACATCTTACAAAGTCAAAGTCAATCTTGCTCAAAAAAATACAACTGAATTGAGAACCTTCTCCTTTTTGAAGTCGGCTAAAAAGAGCAACTATGGAGTTCCTTGCCCGTTCCTCTCCATAGGAACGACATTCCGAACGGGTGGTGAAGTAGTAGCATAATATTTTGTAAGTTTTAACGATTCATAAGCACTGTACTTAATTGTCTACGTGAATAAAAAATATTCTGATCCTGATACACTTATACTTAATATTCAACTATTTTATTTAAATACTTTTCCATTTTTCTGTCTGTCCACTCAGACCTTGACAACGTGCAGATGTCGTCTCAAATTGGGACACAATAAAGATTGTAAAGCCGTACACGATTCTTGTACTACAGGCAAATATTATCAATTTGGATAAAAAACAACTCTATATAAACATAGATAGATAAACAAATCTCATCTCAACACAGTAATATTTTGTATAAATTTTAACAGAACTTTAGGCAAGAAGTATCTCGTCAGTTGTAATTTAACTGAAGGGTGCTACGTATATTTTTGTAGACACAGTAATTGCACCAAACCTCCTATTTGTATAAATGTAAATGTAGGAACCGCGAGTGGAAATTTGGGAAACAAAATAGACAAACGCCGTGCTGAATTGTACATAGTGAGCACATTATGTATCTCGCTCGAGTAATGGTATTATATAGTATACAAGAACATAAGGAATACACAACAAGTACATACTCTGGGAGCATTGAACTCCTATTTCTTGCTCTCCTCTCTCCTCACTCCTATAGCTTGTAGTTTCGTATTATCAACTTGTTGTATGTTGTATTTGTATATCGTCACGGAAATTTAACGGGAATTTAGTAAGTATGAGTGCTTATATCGTAAATATGAAAAAGTAAACTCCCAACCCAAACTTTCGGAATTTATAGCCTGAAAAAAAAGTTAGTTCAATTGGGGGCCCCCTTTTCTATAATCATACCAATGTCCCCCAAAATATACGAAGATTTTTCTAAAGCGATTATAAATTGATTTAAACTTCTATTTTTGGGCGTTAAAGTGCGCCCGCGATGTCATCGTTACAATAATAATAATAAAATAATAAATAACGCCAGATACCAACACACCAACTGTATAGTACCAACTAAGCAACGCTTCAAGACGCAGACACAATTATTTTACTTTTAGCGGAAAAGGGAAGACCTTCCAGCCAGGCGGGTGGTATGCCTGGCGGGGCGGCCGCTATGCCCCGACGGTTATTGTCGGGATCTTGACTATATGTTACGTGCTCCGAAAACTCTTATACCGCGATTCAGGATTGTGTTGAGAATTGTCAATTGTTCTGAATGCGTCTGCAGTGCCATCTGTGTAGCTTGTGGCGCGGTTGAAGTGGTCGCTACATACTATTCAATTCTCAACTCTAATGGTTCGTGCACGTGGAATGCTAATATTCAAATAATGAGCTAAGCTAGGGCTCCACGCCGCAACGGAACTAGGTCGCGGGAGTGCACTCATTATGAAACCTGAGTGTCACTGATTGCCTCGCAATTATGCGCATACATTAATTATTGCACTCTCTCTGAAATTGCTATGTTGGAAAATATTTAATATGTTCGAGGATAGAAAGATCATTGAAACGTGTATATATTTAATCTTATATATAAAATTCTCGTGTCACAATGTTAGTTACCATAGTCCTCCGAAACGGCTTGACCGATTTTTATGAAATTTTATATGCATATTCAGTAGATCTGAGAATCAGCTACTATCTATTTTTCAATCCCCTAAATGGTAAGGGTTGTCCCCCCCTAAATTTTGTTTTTATTTTTTGGACAACATTTTATTTTTAATTTGTTATAATGTGGCATTAAAAATACATACAACCCTAAATGTTCACCCTTCTATCACCAACCCCTATTTTTAATAGTCATTTTAGTAATGATAATATAAATATAAATAAATTTAGTAACCCTAGGAGTAACTAAAGCTACTTTTATTTTAGAAAAACTTTTTTGTTAAATACCACGCGGACAAAGTCGCGGGTAACAGCTAGTACTTTATATAGACTTGGGGTCTTAAATATGACTATTCTAGTAAAGGAACTAGTGGATTTCCGATAACCTTAATGTTAGGCTATAAAAATACAGTTAGGGAAAGCTATTGTAACAGAAACCTTAAAATATCTTCGGCTGTTTCTATAGAGTGACTTCTATAGAGTGAGAGTAATATTGATAGATCGGGCCCCGAGCGCCCGCATCTGTTACCCGACACTACCTATAAGATAAGTGACAAACACTTCATGCTATTTGTCGTCGCTAGCGGAGTGCTCGATACATTTACAGTTAGGGTGACCAGAAAATGAGAACGGGTACGGAGTAGTCCTTCAATGTCATGTACAAAAAAACCGTTATTATACGGTAACTTGTTTGCAGGAGCGGATTCAGGATTTCAATTAAGTACTTCAGTCTTACGTCAGCCACTCCCCCCCTTATCCACCCCTGCTTGGTTGTCCGTAAATTGAATATTTTTGAAAAAAAAAACTCATTGCTAGGAACATAATTTTCGATACTTAGGCTGAATTATACTATTCTCGGAATTTTCGTCTGTCTGTTTGTGCATCACGGGAAATCTATCGGTTTGATACCCATTCAAAATTATTGAGTTGAAGCTAAAGTCCACGCGTACCAAGTCGAGAGTATTTCTAGTATCTAAATCAATATGAAAGTGTGTTTGTTTTTTAGTATGAACTAAAAAAGAACCTCCTCCTTTTTGAAGTCGGTTAACAACAGATTTGCATGACACATATTGGTACAGAGGTTGGTTATGCACTCATATAACATTATACTTTATCCACAAAAATCCTTAGCTACATGGTGACAGTACCCCCCGGCCTATCGTACAAAACTTTCAACCAACTTCGTATTGAAACCTCGCAAACTGAGAGTCTTAATTTTCTGACTTTAAAAGAAAATCACTTCGGTTGGCCTTTTGATAAGTTCGCGAACTTCGCGTCGCCTGCACCTTATGGACGGGACGGAGTTTTAAGTGGAACGAAAATAGCTGTAAGATTGTTTTTTGTGGGATTTTAATATACTCGAGGCCCTTTATTAATGCAGTAGTAACTGTAATCCTGCTTATAATCATAAATAAATATCGCCAGACAAACACACCAATTATATGGTTTCACACTAAGCAACGCTTGTATTATAGGTACGGTACAATGGACTGGGTGCGAACCCAGTATAAAATACTTATATAGATATTTAACATCCATGACTCGGATACAAACATTCGCGCTCATCACACAAAGGTTGTCCCTACCAGGATTCGAACCCGGGACACGCAGCGCTGAAAGCAGGGTCACTACCCACTGAGCTAATGAGGTCGTCAATCACTTTGTTTCAAACATGATTTAATAAAAAAAATCTGAAATAGAACCAGCAAGATGATAGCATATTACATACGACATTGATCCCCTGTACTCCATACGGAATCTCTGATAGTAGGAAAGTGTGAAAGAGAAAGAATATGTATAAGCTACATGATACAGATATAAAAGAGAGTTGTGACATGTTGTATATTGTGGAGGACGTAGCTCTAGATAGAGACCAAGAAAGTATTTCATCAGCGAATTTGACGGGATCTTACCCTTAAATTAGATGAGAAAAAATATATCACCGGTCATACACGAACTCTATGCTCCTAAATCCTAACAAAGCAACGCTTATATTGTGGGTACCGTACAATAAAATGGGGATAATGCGAGTAACACCCAGACCATGAAAATATTATTTCCGAAATTTTCTCAGGCGGGAATCAAACCCGCAATCACCCGGTGCAGTACCGCTCGAACAAGCTCTACTTCTTCATCAAGGAACATAAGCATTCGTGTGGTGAATATACCGCTCCATCATCAACATTATTAAAACAACAAGTCAGATTTGTACATAAATATAATTTCTAATTTACATAATAAGTAAATGCTTCAATACTCTACAAGTTGTGCAGAACAAAATTATCATATAGTTGACTAACTTTTGCCCGCGGCTGCGTTCGCGAAACCATCTTTTTCTGTTATGATATTATGTACCTTATCTTTTGAATCCAACCATAGACTATCAAAGAGTTAAAGCCCTGTTAAATTACTCTATTGTAATAAAATAGAGACTACCTAATTTAAAAAAATACTTGTTTTGGATTCAGGGACTTCCAAACCCTCAAATACAGGATTTTTTTAAAAATCTTCAATGTCATGACAACACCCAGCTACAGTTGTATAACAGTAGCAGCAGTTACTGGACTACTCAATCAATTGTAACTCTACTGATCTTATAAGAGTCTCCAACGACCTCTGCAGTGCTATATCTCTGAAAGAAGTTTGTCTTCGTGTCCAGGCCTGTCTGCCCTGTCATTCCGGTTATAGCTGTTACCACGTCATTCGTCTTCTGGCCGCCCTTATGACCTAAAGTTATATTATACCTGGTCATTTCTAGACCTACATTTTTAGAACTAAAACTTCGACCGAGAGATTTAGATCTCTTGACGCTAAATTTGTTTTTTGGCAACTTTACGTCGTATATCGGGTTTATGATGCCGGTGTAGTCGTGTTTAGTTGGATTTAGTTGTAGATTAGTCGGGTGTAGTTGTGGTTTCGTCGGGTGTAGTTGTCCATTAGTTGGTATTGTGTGCTCTATTTGTTGGTGTAGTCGGTTCGGTGGGAGGTAGTCGATGTAGCGTTGGGGGACCTGAAAATGGAAACAAGTTAGTTTAGATTTATTATTCTGCCTGGTACTGCCATTCCAGATTATTGCAGATTGAGAAGTCCATAGAGTCCTAGCATAATTTAAATGAAAAAAAAACATGAACTGGCCAAAGACCATTTTTAAGTAAAGTCAAGAATTATTTTTATGGCGTGAATAGCACAACAATGTACTCATAGTAGGTCCATAATTAGAAATAGGTCCCTAATACACGGCACCTTTTTCCCAATACTAGAGAGCCTTGGTAGGGGTGGTGGAGGGGGAGCGGCCTCGTCCCCAGACACGTAGTCCGGCGGCCGCGGCTTGTACTTCTGCGGAGCTTCTGTTTGCGAACCCTCTGCTTCTGGAAGCTTCCAGGAGCTGGTGGAATGTAGACAAATGAGTGATAAGTACATAAGGCCCTATAATAAAACGATTCTATATATACATTGATTTGTAAGTAAGTACTGTAATGATTTACATGAATAAAAAATATTCCGATTCTGATTCAGGGCTCGAGTTTGCTCTTGGCATGTTATTTAAGTAGACTACGACACCTCATGAGGTGGCATGCCTTAAGGGTTCTGGCCCTTTTGGATATTCTATGATCAGACTCAACCATAGGCTATCCAAAAAGCAAAGGCTTATACGATTTTAGATGCCAGACTTTCCTCTCACCTCGCAGCTCTCTCACTGCTCCTGGACCTGGCGGCCCTGGCCAGCCGGTGCAGAGCGAACAGTGCACCCTCACTAGCGTCGCCTAGCAACGAACACAGCTCCTGAAGGATCTGAAAGAATAACAGAAAGAAACATACAGTACCGTGCCTCAGCACGAAAAAGACTCAAGGAGACGTCCGTCGGCCAAAATTCTCGGCCAGATATTTGATATGACAAAAATATCTTTAATTTTTTTTAAGGTAAAGGAATGAATTTGTTATGTCATATCGATCCCGTTTATGTTTAAAAAAATCAACAGGTGATACATGTTTGCTTTATGAACGCGACCTAGTAACCTTTCACCAAATAATTAGTAGGTACTTTTTTTTTATTAATTTCTTTGTAACTGACCCATGGACCCCACTTCCTAAAATATTTTACATTATTCTGGAGTGACACAGGCTACCATTACCCTTGATATCCTCGTAAGCAAAGTCAGGGGTAAAAAAGGTAGTGGTTCATAAAGGTACTTACAGTGAACCTGCCCCTATAAAGAAGTGATAAAGTCAAATCTCCAAGTGCCAAGTGTAGTGTGTTAGCTCCACAGCGAGCAGCCACCAGATTGAGAGGCGATGCCTGCCCCACCAGCCACTCGTCTTCCATGGACCAAGTTGTATCTTCCACGTCCGAAGCGCCGGACTCTTCAACTGTATAAGTAATGTATACCCTCAATATTATGGAAAGTGTTATTCCATGTAACACTAACCCAGAGTCTTCGGTAGATGTCAGGGAGGTTTTAGTGGGTAAGAATCCCACATAACCCGGCCCTCTCCCACACAGAGGCCGGGTATCTATCAAAGATTTCCCCCACGTCAAAAAAAAATAAAGATGTCGGAACCTTTTACGTAATGTATTTGAAATGCGAAACACGGGAGTAAAAAAAAATTCTCACAAGAATCACAATCGCCACGTTGTAGGAAGCTTTTTTTTTTTTTTTACAAAAAAATTGGGATTTCACAAAAGTGTATACATGCGCTAAAGAAGCGTAGGTTCAAATGGTAGTATTGATAGATATTAGTCACCACCCACCGAACAAAGCCATGTCGCCAAGCGGCCTAGCCGTGTTCCGGCATGATGTTCGGTGTTGCCATTCATGGATGGCGGGTCAGATCATTTGCGCTGCATGTGCCTAGTGAATGTAGCGTCTCGATCTACTGCCGCCTTCCTACCTGTTCACACAAATTCCATCACTTACCATCAGGTGAGATCGAGATCAAATACTTGCCTATAATGTCATAAAAAAAAAATACCCTTTGTGGTTAACGCTGTATAATGGAAGACATAATGGAATATCTCTTCTTTACTCACCGCACAAAGCATGCTTCACACTATTAATAAAATCCAGCGTCTCCAGTATACTAGGTCTACTCAATACCTCACGACCTTTCAGAGTAGACCCAGCAGACCTCGGTCTTTCCCTCATGTCTTTTACACTCTCCACCGGCTCTGTATACACGAGACTCTTCAGTGTATGGTATTTCCGTCTCATGGTCTTCGTATCCGACTGGTTTGTGATGGAAATTTCCGGAAAGCCGTATGAGGTGGCAGGTCGGTGTCGACGAGAACGTCTCCTGACCTTGGGAGCGTCCAGAGAGTCCTTGGTAATGTCCTGGGAGGAGGGTATGATGTCTGGTTTGGTGGAGTTTCGCCAGTAGTTGCCGGATTTAACGCTCGCTAGTATTTCGTCACTACTCTCGTGGCGGGTGATGGGATTTTTTATTGGGCTGTAAAAATTGTATATGTTGGGTTTTAACAGTGCGTTAACCAAGGCCGCATGCAGGGGGTTCGGGGGTGTTACTAACTTTTTATAACTGGGTTCGTAGATAGCCATTCAGTGTTGCCGCTAAACGAGACATATGGAAGTTATTAAACCCACTGGTTACATTACACTATATATTGCAGCTATTCTTATTATTAACGGTTCTTCTTATTAACGGTTTCTATACTTATAATAAAAATATTACTTGATAAGTAGTATGATCTATAGAATATTTTTGGAATATTATAATAATTGGGGCTATTAATCTAGTAGATCAATGGTTGGGGGCACTATTTTTGATACATTTCGGACGGTTCTTGATTGGAACCGGGCTTCATATTTTTTTGAAAAGATTTACAATATTCTTTATCCCGGGAAATAGATGGGTACGCTGATATAGCCAACAAAACACGTACAGTGTCACGGGCCCTGTGAGTTCATAATATATATTTATATACTGTAGAGACGAAAAGAACTTCGTCGGGGCGAACGTAGAGAGCACAGCTAGATATAGATATGTTATGTGAGCGTCTCAGATGTCTAGACTGCATCTGGATGGAAGTACCTCATTTCCTTTCTTAAGCCATCTCTCGCTTCAAATTGCATAAACTATGAACGCACGAACATGTTTAACATAAACAGCAATAGGTATACATATGTCGAAAAGTATAATTTATTCGTTGTTATTTATATTGTACCAGCTATCCCGGCGATCATCATACCGCTTCAGAATCAAATGTACCTATGATTTTTTTTTTATTTCTGATTTTTTCCAATAGTTATTTAGCTGTTCGGGGCGGACACATTTAAAAAAACACACACATCATTACAATCTGAAATTATTTTTGTACTTAAAATATACCTGTGCAAAGGGTCACGGACTGACTATAATCCAGATTCAAGAACTTGTCCATTCAATTAGGTGCAGTCCGTGATGCTATATTATCCCCATAGTCAAATCTGTAGGTATAAAGCATTTGTTCTTACCGTCTATCTCCTACTAAAGCAGTAGCGAAGGCCCCCAACACACATCTTTTGGCGAGCCTCAACTTAGCCTCGGCCTTATCACGCCTGTTTAGCGTGAGGGTACGGGCAGAACTATGTTCCCGGCGGGAGGGCAGTCGGATGGGGTATGAGATCGCCATGCCATCGCCCGTGGGAAACACCAGGCGGAAATCTGAAATATAAAAGGATATTTTTTTTCCGCCTTCAACTGAAACCTCTGAAGGGTTAGGCATTTCCATATGAGGCGAGTTCCAAGCTCGTATCCAACCAGGGACGCTTTTGAGTATGTTATCATAAACGTATCAACCCAGGGACACTTAAGTATGTTATTATAAAAAGTTAAAACAGCGTTTACATATTTATGAACCGACTAGCTGCGCCCCACGGTGTTACCCGCGATTAAAAAGTATGTCTATCCCATAGGAACCGTGCATTTTTCCGGGATAATAATTAGCCTATGTAATTTTCTGACCCCTAAACTACTACCTATGCAAAAAATCATGTCGATCTTTTGATCTATGAAAAATTAAAACAAATCTATCCCCCGAAAACCATACATTTAACCGGGATAAAAAGTAGCCTATGTGCTATTCCAGACCATAATCTATATCTGTGCCAAATTTCATCCAAATCCGTTCAGCCGCTCTGACGTGATTGAGTAACAAACATCCATCCATCCATCCAGACTTTCACATTTATAATATTAGTAGGATTTATAAGAAGGAGGAGGTTCTCAATTCTATTGTATTTTTTTATGTTGGTTACTTTAGATCTCCTCCATTTAGGAACTAATTTGGTTTTTTTTTTTATAATTAAACGTGATCGATATGACCTGTAACCAGCCCCCCCCGATTCACAACCTTACGACCTTGCCGTATCTTGTATATATGTTACGTGCTCCGAAAACTCTCATAGCGCGTTTCGGGCTTGAATGGAGCCTCGTTGTTTGTTCCGAATGTCGTCTGCAGCGCATTCTATGTAGCTTGTGGCAAGGTTAATGAGGGCGCTACAGTAACTTAGAACATATTATCACGTATAGTTTTGGAGGTCCCCATACTAACCCATCTTAATGTTACATCCTGTATATTACACTATATATCGTATTTAACTCATTTAAATATGATTACCGTTCACCTATGATGTCATGGCATGGGGTATGATGTCATACCTATATGAAAATAGCGGCCATCCATAATATTTAAAGCGAAATATGAGCTCCTATATCAGTGTTAAACCAGACTCAACTGGTATTAACTTTTAACCACTCAACTGCGACCTCTGCACTCCGTACTGACACAATAAGCTAGTTTTAAACATACGCCAGCGAGAGCTCTATTCACAGTGGTCGTATTTATAATGTTAACTTATTCCTGGGCTATGCAAAACGTTTGTGATATGTTGATCCGTACGGGATTGAGCCGGCTTTAGCATTTGATATGTGGACATTAGAATCCGCTGGTTATCAGAAACTAAAAATTTACATATATAATATCGCCAGACGAACACACCAACTACACGGTCCCACGCTAGTGTAAGTTATGGGTTACATATGTGTTATTTTTGAGCGCGCAATGTATCCTGAACCGTGCGATCACAACATAACGCTTCGCCCGATACCCGAAGCACGAATGATATGAGCGCGCTCGAGCGTATCGAGTTTTAATATACATTGCGATTTAGGTCTAAATTATTTAAATTCAAGTTGAGATAAGACGTCTACTATGATATCATGCTAAAAGCAATTTAAAAACACTAAATAAATAATTGATAGAACTAGGCGATACTTGGCGGAAATCCATTGTTAACCTAATGGGGAAAGAGGACCCAACATTAAACCTAATGAGATAAAAAAAAAAGTTGTGTCTCTGGCTGGTCCAAAATCATGAGTTGAATCCAAGGTCTCAATTTTCGTTACGAAGCCACTTACACCCTGTATTCGCCTTATCCCGTTGGGACATAACACAACCCCGGAAATTTAGTGCAACAGCATGGATGGTGTTTACATCTTATTTTTTTTAATAAGCCCCTGTTTAATGCCCCACTGCTGGGCACAGACCTCCCCTCAAAGAGAGGGGGATGTGGGCCTATGAGTATATAAAATTAAGAACTAACAATATTTATTTACAAGAACAGTACCCCAAGCCATCACTTCAATCTTTATCACGCACCGTTTCGGTACGTAAGCGTCGTCCATCCCTCTCATACCACAGATTTTATACATAAGTGTGACAGTGACAGCATGTTTTCTCGACGACGTAACGATTACATTAGGAGTTTCTGGTCACCCTTCAGATAGAAACTTGGGACGCCATTTTCATATCATCATGTCACATCCATTATTTTATTTATAATGTGTATTTATTGAATGTTATATTAATTACTTGACACTGGCAAAATACCCGCTGAGTTGTGGGTGAGGCCATATGCATATCCATTTTATTTTATCACATCGCATTTCGTAAAGAAATAAGAAGATGGAAACTTACCAACATGGCGAAATCGATCCACAAAATCGACTAAAGCCTTAGCCCATGCGTACTTCTTAGCCACATCCAGCAACCCCATGCACGGCTCTGTTCCGCCATCATGGACCCCCATGCAATATTCCTTCATACCATCGAATTCTTTAACACATGTTTTTCCATCAAACTCGTCCAGAAACCACGAATTCTCCATGGACACCTCAAAAAGACCGTCTAAGTATGGTCTAAGGACCGGTCCGAGGTACTTTTTATCGTCTTTTGCGCCTTTATAGAGCCATTTTAAGGTGTTCTTCATGATAGTGCAATGGTCTTTTAGGTCTTCTTGGCGGAGTTCAGGGTCTCGGCGGACGGCGTCGATGAGGCACGCGGAGGAAGCGTCGTAGTAGTCTTTCAATTTGTTCCATTTTTTCGATCTGCAAACGTGATAGACTTACCTCCTAATTCATAGACGTTTTAATGTGTTTACAATGGTATTACAAAACTTATTTCTAAAAAATGCCTGAGTATCAAGTTTAGCAATGTCACCAATTATGAACATATTTATAAAACTGTTAATAATTGTGGGTTTTTTCTCGGTACAGAATCATTATCCCGTATTTCGTCCGCAATTTCGCCTATCTAAGGCGCATTAAAAAAAAAACTGGACCGGTTCTAATGAAATTTTGCATAGTGATAGGTTATAACCCGTGTCAAAATGTAGCATAATCTTTATCTTGGAAATTGGAAAGTATACCCAGGATAGCCAAAAAGCTGTATTTCAAAATTCACTAAGAACCTTACTGATATTTGACAGCATACATACCGGGGCCCCAAGTCTGCTAACACAATCGACTCATAATCGAACATCAACTGCATAGTAACTGTCACTTTTGACAGATATACCATACAATATCTGTCAAAAGCGACAGTAATATGCTGTTCGATTATGAGTCGATTGTGTTAGCAGACTTGGGGCCCAGGGCCATGTATATAATAAAATTTTCATCCAGGGCAATGAAACGATTCCCCGGGATAGCTAACAACCAACACTCCACACGTAGGAAGTCGCAGGTACATCTATAATACTCAAGTCCTGAATACCTGTAAATAGAGAGTGCTCTATCGAACTCCCCCGCGCTCCTGCTGTGCAGGTTGTTCAGGTAGAGGTCCCGCGCCTGGTCCAGCATGATGGCCAGGATGTGGATCAGCTCCTCCACATCCTCCTGGTCTTGGGACGTCGCTTGGATGAGGTTCGCGCGGAACCTGCTGTGGTTATCCTGAGAGACATTTTTATATCTATACATATAAATAAAATTGGAGTGTCTGTTTGTAATATTAAAATAACCGCTTTTTACTAAGTGCATTTGGATGTATACACGTTACCTATACCGAAACAACATTTTTTACAATTTTTGTCTGTCTGTCTGTCTGTCTGTCTGTCTGTCTGTCCGTCTGTCTGTCTGTCTGTCTGTCTGTTTGTTCCGGGTAATCTCTGAAATGGCTGGACCGATTTTGACGGGAATTTCACTGGCAGATAGCTGATGTAACTAGGAGTAACATAGGCTACTTTTATTTTAGAAAAAAAAAATTTGATCTCTCGAAAAAAAATTAAAACCAATGTTGCAGCGCTGCGCCTGATTAAAGTTTGATAACAACAATCTGCAATGCGTCCCGCGGGATCAGAACGCGAGCAGGCTGTTGCCAACGGCTGAGTCTTTGTTAAATACCACGCGGACGAAGTCGCGGGCAACAGCTAGTCTTACTTATAACGGGTAGTCGAGGTGTAACAATAATGGTGTAAAATATTTTAGTCTCAGATTGTTAAAATTGTATAACATTCCTTAATTATTATCAACACTCCTATTATTCTTGGGGTTTTCCCATTTTTTTTTAAACTCCTTCCTTGCTTCCTCTATCTCCCTGTTTTTTGTATCCATCCTTCCTTTTCACACATACCCTTACGTTCCATTCCATGCATACTATTTAAGTTCCATTCCTACATATTTTAAGGGTTCCCATTTGTATGGTATGAAGGTCACATTCTCGAAAATGAATACAAATAAAAATAACTCTACATACTAAGTGCGCGGTGAAACTGTCCCGTCTTGCTTTTATACAGAAAAACTGTATACACATATATTTTATAAATAATCTTGATCGTTATCACCTACTTGTTAACGGTAACATATTTTACACTATTTTTGTTACACCTTGTATCTTGCGTGATTATATGTCTCTCTCCTAATACTGTTGGATTATTATTATTGTTGGATATGAATCATATAGATTTTGAAGGGATTCCCTCTACTTACGCATTGAGCCATATTCTTGCATTTGATAAGCTCTCCGGCGACTCTCCCGAGGTAGCGCAGCTGCCTCCGGGCGTACACCGGATTGGAGCCCGCAGAAGCCCGGGCCTCCCTGTTGAGCGCCTCCCAGCGACCGAACAACGCGGCCTCCAGGGACTCCGACGGTGTTGGGGGAATTACTTCACCTGATATATACTCAAAGTCAAATCGTTTATTTCGTATAGGCCTACGGGGACACTTACAAATTGTCATTATTATTTTTTTCTTTACTCTACAACCGGATCGGAACGCGCCCTCTAATATAAAAGACCACTAAATGAACTACGTATTTGAGACAGCTCCGGGAACTTAGTATGAGTTTTGTATGTATTCCAATAGAGATCGAGTGATCGAATGTATCGATACATAATATGGTGTTTGACTGTATGAAAAATAAGCTATTAAATTGTGGCGATACTAAAAGTTAATAGAATAGCTTTTTATAACTATTAGTCTACATTTTTATGCATACATAAGGATTATTTTGTTTAAAATCATAAAATAAAATAATGTTTTTTGTTTTGCTTTTTAGCTAACTAGAAATTCGTACAGCACGTCAGGCGCGCATACTTTATAGTCTACCGTATTTAGACACTTTGTATGGAGAATTTACCAGCGCCCCTAGCGGACTGTATGTAAAACTATAATTCTCCATACAAAATGTCGCACTTGACGTACAATTAGTATTATTATACTATAGTTACCGGCGATATTGTGCAAGTACGTCAGACAACTCTTGAGACAGGCGGCGTCGAACTCCCAGTCGGCGTCTCGGCCGCCCCGCCGCACCACTGAGCCCCTCTCCACCGCGTACACGAACCCCGCCGGCCCGCCGCCCGCGCACACGCAGAACAAGCTTATGAAGGCAAACACAAAATCAACACCTAACAACACATTTCACATTCAGAGATAAATTCTAAGCGAATTGTATTACAGAATCAGAATTACTTTTATTTATGTAAATCGTTGAAAATGTTACAAAATGTTATGCTCCGATTTTACCGTTTAGATTTTTTTTTTTATATACATTATAGGCAAGTATTTGATCTCGATCTCACCTGATGGTAAGTGACGATGAGATCTACGATGGAGCATACTTGCCTAGGTAGGAAGGCGGCAGTAGATCGAGACGCTACATTCACTAGGCACATGCAGCGCAGCTGATCTGACCCGCCATCCATGAATGGCAACACCGAACATCATGCCGGAACACGGCTAGGCCGCTTGGCGACATGGCTGTGTTCAGTGGGTGGTGACTAGCCACGGCCGAAGCCTACCACCAGTAGAGTTGTCACCTGGTTGGCACCACCCAGGGTCACGTGTAGGGTATCTCGAGGGTACTTAATTCTCCTACGGACGAAGGTGACTTGACCCCAAAAATACGATTGGACCCCTTTTATAAGATGGTTGTGTACTACATTGTTATGGGTATGTGGGAACAATGTAGGAACGGCTAGGCAGACTAGAGTAGTCACGGTAGAGTGCTCGTAGAGCGATCCCGTGGCGCCCCGCGAAAGGCAAAGAGGGCGGCGCTGGTTTCTAGTGTGTAGTCTAGACCTTAGGTCTAGTCACATATAGCCGTCCGAACTCCACCGTTAGTTTGTACAGGATGCGTAAAAGCATTTTCCAGCGAAAAAAAAGGTAGGCTAGAGTAGGCAGCCTTCGAATTTTATGGTGTAATTTATAATAATTCCAGCCCTTTTTTATGTCCCACTGCTGGGCACGGGCCTCCCCTCAATGCGAGAGGGGTTTAGGTCATTGTCCACCACGCTGGCCCAGTGCGGGTTGGCAGACTTCACACATCTTTCGAGGGGTACTCTCAGACATGCAGGTTTCCTCACGATGTTTTCCTTCACCGTTTAGCAAGTGATAATCTTGGTTGAAAATGAGATTCGCACATGAAAAATCCCAGAGGTGCGAGCCGGGGTTTGAACCTGCAATCCTCGTTACCGAGGCAAGCGTTCTATCAACTTGGCTATCACTGCTTGTGGTGGTGGTGGTGGTGTAATTTACCTCGGTAATAATAACTTCTTTGACCTCGGTCAAAGTGTTGCAGACGATGGAATTCAGAACATTATAAAGACAGCATAAATCTTGAGTATTCAAAGTCCGAAGATTTCACAAAAATACTTAATGTTCGAATCGGTAATCTAATATTTAGATACCTACGAGTCTAGCACCAATAGTAGGTGGTGTGAGGCGTGCGGGGACACGCAGCCGCGCGCCGCGGCCTGCGCGTGCGCAGCGCAGCGCTGCAGCCGCCGCCGCAGCGCGCAGCCGACTGCGTACCGACTTAGGACACGGAGGGTGCCCTAAACAAGGGACAATTACAATAAAGATGGAACAGAAATTATTTATTTTACTATGCCGCCACAACTTAGTATACTCGTACAAAAAAGATACAACTAAGTACAAAATAACAGTATCAGAATCAGAATATTTTTTGTACACCATTTAGTAAAATACTTATAAATCGTCAAAATAGTATACATTTCTGTATTAGAAAATACAATACAATATACTAACTTATTTACTAAAATTAAAAATTAAAATTAGGGTGATTTATTAAAATAGATACAAAATGCTGAGCTACAACTTTACCACCCGTTCGGAATGCCGTTCCTATGGAGAAGAACGGGCAACAAACTCCATGGTTGATATTTTTAAAAAGATCCGTTGTATGTTTGAACAGAACATTGTTATAGGTATGTGAGAACAAGTAGAGTGAACAAGCAGGAACTCCCCACCGAATGTAATAGTAAGTCATCCAAAAATTAATAAATAAGTCTAGTAATATTACGAAGCCCCTACCCTAATCTGGTTAAGTGATATTACAAAAATAATGTTTCACAGGGAAGAACTCTCAATACGAGTGGCTTAAGGTCACTGTCCACTACGCTGGCCCAGTGCGGGTCAGTTAACTTGACACGTTTTCCAAAAACATAGTTAGTTATTCCCAGACATCAGCTACCTTCACGAGCTTTACCAAATGGTGGAATTCTAGGACATTATATGCTAACCTCCCACAAGGTGGACCGATGATATCACACGCGTAGCAGGAAGCCGGTGGATGCGAGTGGCGGAGGACCGTGATGTGTGGAAGTCATTGGGGGAGGCCTATGTCCAGCAGTGGGCGTGTTTTGGCTGGTAGTAGTAGTAGTGTATACTAAGCGTTACTGAAGATATGTTCCAACATACCTGGTATACCCCTTCCCTCATCTTATCAAGCAGATTGTTTAATGCACCAGCGATTCTGGCAACTGCTGAAAGGTCGGAGCAGTGTGCGTCCAGGGCCGACTCCATGGCAGGATGCCATAGTTGCCAAGTAGAAGCTCGTTCTGAACAAACCATGGAAGAAGGTGGTCCTACTGCTACAGCGTAGTAACCCTGAGGACCGAAAGGACCGAATCCTGTTTTTATCTATTTGCGTATTGATCGTGTTCCAACCAACCGCACAACCTCGCGCGGCTGAGGCGAGCCCGAGGCAAATTAAGATGAAAAGTACGCTTGGAAAACTCGCTGCGGGTTCTTTTCTCTGGGCCACGCCAAGGCCCAGAACTCTGTGTCTTCGTTACTACTGGTGATCTTGACTTACAGGTGTAAATATAGTTGGAGTTTGGGATAGGCCAAGATCCAAAAACAATCTACTTTATAATAAAAGGATGTATATATCCAATCCAAGTATATTGGAAGGGATAGACTAGTGTGTGCCCGACGGGTATGTGCATCGTCGGAGGAGGCCGCGGCCGTTCGTAGAACCCTGAGCAAGAACTAAAATACACAACAAAATACCTATAGCGCGTATCATAGCACACACGGAATTTGATTACCGAAAATATCGATCTTTCCACTTGTTCTTTGAATGAGTCCACAATGGTAAGATTATATATCTTACGTCATAAATAGTAAATACACTATTGTATTGGGAAAAAAATTGGATGCGAGTGGCGGAGGACCGTGATGTGTGGAAGTCGTTGGGGGAGGCCTATGTCCAGCAGTGGACGTCTTTCGGCTGATAGATAGATAGATAGATTGGGAAAAACTTGTAATGATAGTTGTAAATGATATTTAATGACGGTAAATATATGAATAAATATTTACCGTCTGTGCACTAGTGTAATGTAACATCGCCAGTGGATGCGTCAGGGGTACTCTACTCGTGTACGCTGTAGGGTTGCAGCCCTCCACCCTGGCGCCCAGCATCAGCTTGGCTTCAGCCTCGCCCGCCCCCACCCGCACCATCACCCACGCAGCCCCTTCCACGATGGCGAGTCGACGGTCTGTGTTGGTTTGTGGAGATGATGCTGACGGAAAAGATTGTTTGTTCACGATATACTCCACAAAATAGTTTTAGGATGCCTACAAAGAAGCATGAATATGACACTGGTAACCCTATAGCGTCCAAATGCTTAAGGCATGCTGAAATCGCTAATATGTAATTTATAATTTAGTCCCATAATATTAAGATTGCAAGCAGTGATAGCCAAGTTGGTAGAACGCTTGCCTCGGCAACGAGGATTGACGGTCCAAATCCCGGCTCGCACCTCTGGGATTTTATGTGCGAATGTCATTTTCAACCATGATTATCACTTGCTAAACGGTGAAGGAAAACATCGTGAGGAAACCTGCATGTCTGAAAGAACCCCTCGAAAGATGTGTGAAGTCCGCCAACCCGCACTGGGCCAGCGTGGTGGACCATGGCCTAATCCCCTCGCATTGAGGGGAGGCCCGTGCCCTGCAGTGGGACATTTAAAAAAAGGGCTGGAATTATTATTATATTATAATAATAAGATTCAAATTTAATACAAATCTGTCATCAATATGCCATAAAAACTGCGGACGCAAATCAAAACTACATTAGAAAGTTGTGCCCTCGGGATTGGCCTGCCAGCGAGCCGAGTTGAACTAAGCAAATAGTTCGAGCTAATCCTGTGGGCTCACTCGCCTCAACTATTTATCAGTGAGCTGACAATTTGCTAAACTTGGATGGTGACTTTCAAACTATACGCAAAGGCTTAGGTGACTTGGGTACTTTTGTTGGAATAAAAGTTGATTATATGGATTTTCTCTTCTACCACTATTATGCTACCCCTTCAATCTTCCTTTACGTTTAAGCAATTAAGCTCTCCCGAAGCTGTGAAGCGCAACTTCGTGTTTGCAAGTAGGTAGCGGCGCCGCACCGCACGACACGTCAGCACAGCTAACCGTGGCGGAATTTCATTTTAATTAAAAGTTTGCCAATCCCGCCCTGCCGACGTGCGGAGACGACTCTTGCGTTGAAAACACAAACCTATATACGTCTATAAGTATACTAAACTCTATTCATTTATTCCTAAGCCTTGAATATTTGAACAATTGGCTATAGACGACAAATGACAATGATTGCTATACTATAGAGCCATCTCAAGCTAAAAACAGTCATTAGAACGAAACTCCGTCTAAAGGGTTACTACTGATTTTTGGATTCTTTGAATGATAAAGCAGCTTGAGAATCACGCTCGAATATCTAGGTAAAAAGTGTAGCGTATATGCGCCTCGCAAGGCGACACACTGGAGCTACATAATAAATAAACATGTAACAAAAAATGGTGATAAAATAGGTTCGTAAAAAAACCAACTCTGCTGAGTTTCTTGCCAGATCATCTCAGTTGAGGTCGTCTTGCGATCCAGTTGTAGAGCTTGTAGGGACCACTTCAACCGCGCCACAAGCTACACAGATGGCGCTGCATTCAGAACAATAACCAATTCTCAATACAATACTGAATCGCGCTATGAAAGTTTTCGGAGCACGTACATATATACAAGATCTTATTTTTTTTTATTATATCGTTTACAAGTGGCCAGTTCTAAAAACTTTCAGTGTCGCCTTCGTATCAGTCCGCTATCTAACCAATACGAAGAATATACGAAATAAATGGTTAGACTTTGACTATGATATGGATGAAGTGAATTTAAACCTTATCATATATTACACACCAAGCATAGTTGGTGGGTATACACAGTATACAGAAAATATTAAAGCTAACTATAGCACCAAACTTCCTTACAACGTGTCATTAATATTATATTTCAATAAGGGTCGCTATCTTAAAGATTGTTTAGAATATGTCGAGTGGCGTAGGTACGTGTCGTTATTACTCGTTATCAGCGCATTCCGACCGTTCTGTAGACATTCCACGTTTTTTGGCTTTGAGGACACAACAGGCAACGATATAATATGCTGCTCTTAGGAAAACAATCTGATAGTTTCGTCTCTCTCTGTTGGTTGGTTCGATCGTGTTTAAGATATACTAGCTGTTGCCCGCGACTTCGTCCGCGTGGTATTTAACAAAGACAACCGTTGACAACAGCCTGCTCGCCCATTCTGAGCCCGTGAGACGCATTGCAGGTAGTTGCTATCAAACTTAATCAGGCGCTGCGCTGCAACATTGGTTTCAATTTTTTTTCGTGAGATCCTATTTTTGTTTCTAAAATAAAAGTAGCCTAAGTTACTCCTTGTTACATCAGCTATCTGCCAGTGAAAGTCCCGTCAAAATCGGTCCAGCCATTTCAGAGATTAGCCGGAACAAACAGATAGACAGACAGACAGACAGACAGACAGACAGACGGACAGACAGAAAGACAGACAAAAAATTTAAAAAATGTTGTTTCGGTATAGGTAACGTGTATACATCCAAATGCACTTAGTAAAAAGCGGTTATTTTAATATTACAAACAGACACTCCAATTTTATTTATATGTATAGATATATAAGTAGGCAGGGGCTAATTAGACTATATTTAGTGTATTTTTTTCTTACGTATTTATCATTCATTGTTTATGATTGCAACATTATTCAAAGTGGCAATATCACAACTCAATCTAAAAATTCTTCTAAAAATCTTAAATTTTATAAACTCACCCCTCTCCAGGTAACAGTACGTGTATGGCTGCGCGTGTTGCGCGGCGCGCGCGCACAGTACGCGCGATCCTCCCCCGCCACGCGCATGCGCACAGCGCGCTATGAGCTCCACCCAGCGTTCTATCACTTTATCCCTGGACGATACAATCACAATTAAAGAAAATATTGCAGAGATAACAAAATATGGTGGTTGGGTTGGTTGGTTGGTCAACCGCATCGGTTGTTTTGGTTTTGTGGTTGGTAAGGAGAGAGGCCGCTCCAGGCGTCAGATGCCAGGTAGCGCCTCAGTAAACCAAATCAGACAGACACTTGAGATGTTACCGAAATCTTACACCACCTGTAGCACACCTGTAGGGGCAAGCAAGGAGGCCGCTATACTCGTATCCCGCTCATCCTAAAACTTGCCTGGGCCCCAATCGGGACAAATTGTAAATATACATGGAGACATATTGATTTCTTATATTTACGCGAATACTACATATTAAAATATAACAAATTTTAAGGATTTTATCGCGTAACGTCGGCAACGTAAAACCAAAATATAAACGCGATAAAATCCTTAAAATTAGTTTTATTTCAATATACATGGAGACCTTTTAATTCAAACCTAATTTAAACCAGTCTCCTGTGGTTTAATGTTTAATGGGTTTAAAAAGTCTAATTAAAAATACTGACTACTGACCTACAAAGGTATCCAGCAGGAGTCAAAAACTCGTCCCACTTGTCAGCCAGCCGTCCCGTGAGCCGGACTTTCCCATACCCCACCGGTCCGTCCAGGAGGCGGCACTCCTCGTCTGCGTTGAGGACAGGCAGAGCATCCAGAGTAACTAAGTACTCGAGAGAACGGGAGCGCATCTGTAGTGGAAGGAAATACTCCTTTCTTGATTGACCATTCGGTACTAACCTCCTAAGTATCCCTTAGAGATTTTGTTTTGCTTGTCTATAGATTTGACTTACCACATAGCGGTAATCGGTGAGCCGTACACGGGGCTAATAACTAAAGTATATATCAAGCAATCTCCATCGTGTCTTCGCCACTACGTCGACATTGGCAGAATCGCGTTGAGCTTGACTCAATGGAAAAAGGCCATTAGAGGAAAAAAAACTAAAGTAGATTTTACTTATGGAGTGACATCTACAGCCTACACCGGCAATACCTAAGCAGATACTTCAAGAACCGGCTTAGATAAGTCTGGCCCTGGATCCGCCTTTGACATAAGAGGTAAATCTCGTACAGAGTTGTCTATACCTCACCTTTTTTCCTCTATGCAGCGCTATGAGATGGCAACACCTGAACCGCGGGTCCCTCTGCCCGGCGCCATCCACTATCCTTTGAACCAGACTCTCCACTGTACCCTCGAGCTCCGTGGATATGCGACCTACATCAAAATATTTCAAAAACACCGCATAGGTCCCCAAGAATTCTTGGTTTTCCCAACCCAAAAAAAATCATGAGAAAATAGACGCGAAATAGATTTGTCAGGACAAACATCTATACATTTATACAAATAAATAAAATTGGAGTGTCCGTTTGTAATATTAAAATAACCACTTTTTTTCGGAATTAGCATGGAAACTTATATAACAATCGTTGTGGATTTCAAACGCAAAGAAGTGGTTTTCCCCATATATCTTTTTATATTGAAGCATCTAAGTCTAATATAACTAGGCGATACTTCGTGGAAATAGTCCACTGCTGTCTATTGTCCAATATTGTCTAACTCTCACCTTTTTGGTCCTCCTCCCATAGCGTGTCCACATAGGAATTGAGTGCTTTCAGCTGGTTCAGCGAGAACCGAAGCCCTGTCGCCGGCAGCCGCAAGTCCCCACCCGGTGTCTCACACGCTACTCCTGATGCACCAGACCCCATGGCTCTGAAAACCCTGAGTGACTACAATGTCGTAACTAGGGCGGCAGTGATGCAGTAAGAGGATTGAAACGGCAAGGGTTTTGTTGGTATTTAGGATTAAGTTACACTCTCATACCAGGTACACAACAGCCTAGGTCAGGGTACGGCCACCTTTTGAGTCGGAAGAACCAAAAATTACCATTAACTTAATTGCACAAGTTTTTTTTCTTGCGAACAATAAAAAGTACTTGCATAAATAAAGATTTTTATAAAAAAAAAAACAAATCTATTTATTCATATATAAGTAGTGTTTCTTACAACAAATTTGTTAATATACAGGGAGTCCAAAAATTCGCCAAGTGCAAAAGAACGAGTACAAGTGGCTGAGAGATAGAAATGATGCCTAATCCTCATTAATCGATGCAGAACAACTTTTAATTAATATTTTTTTTAAATAAATAATATTTGCGTATGGAACTAAAGAGCCGCAGCTTCACATCCAAAGAGCCGCAGGTTGCCGACCACTGGCCTAGGTTACTCCTCAACTAATGGGTTTTTCCAATAACTTTTCATGTGAAGCAGTGATAGCCAAGTTGGTAGAACGCTTGCCTCGGTAACGAGGATTGCAGGTTCAAACCCCGGCTCGCACCTCTGGGATTTTCCACGTGCGAATCTCATTTTCAACCAAGATTATCACTTGCTAAACGGTGAAGGAAAACATCGTGAGGAAACCTGCATGTCTGAGAGAACCCCTCGAAAGATGTGTGAAGTCTGCCAACCCGCACTGTGTTAGATAGTAAACTCCTCTGTGTACAGAAGCCGTTTGTAGTGAATGTAGCAAATGGTGAGAAGCTGTTGACAGCGGGTCGAGGACAGGTTACCGTAAACCTTAAAGACTGTGTAAGGACAATAACAGATGTTTATTATGTACCTAATCTTTCAGCAAATTTACTATCTGTGAGTGTTTTAGTAAAGAAAGGTTATAGAATAGTTTTTGATAAACATATGTGTTGTATATCCGATGTTAAGGGAGTTCTAGCTACTGCGACATTAAGGGATGGTATTTATAAACTCGATATCATCGGTAAACCTTGTGTAGGGAGCATCAATAAATCTGTTTCTTTCAGTGCATTGACAGATGGTAAGGAACTTCAATCGGATCGCAAGACGGTCTTGCGAGCTTCATCAAGTTCGGAAGGTAAAGTAGCAGAGGAGTCTCAGGAGACGTGGCATCGTCGTTTAGGCCACTTGAACTCCAGGAGCATGACGCTTTTGAAACGAGGTATGGTGACAGGAGTGAACTATAATACAAATATTTTTCATCCGTGTACTGCGTGTATTGAGGGCAAGCAGACTAGACTGCCTTTCCCTAAGAAGTCATACACCAGAGCTACTGTAGTGTTAGGGTTGATTCACACAGACTTGTGTGGCCCTATGCCATGTGTTTCTTTTAGCGGTAAAAAGTATTTTCTGACGTTCATCGACGACTACACTAGAAAAACTTATGTGTATTTTTTGAGGACGAAGGATGAAGTATTTGAGCATTTCAAGAATTTTAAAGCGGTGGTAGAAAATGAAACTAATCACAAAATAAAAATTCTTCGTAGTGATAACGGTGGTGAATTTGTAAATTCCAAATTACAGGATTTCCTAAAGAAAAGTGGAATCAAGCATCAGACAACAGTCCCGTATTCCCCACAACAGAACGGCGTGGCGGAAAGGGCGAACAGGACTATTGTGGAGAAAACAAGGTGTTTGTTACGAGATGCAGGATTGGAGAACAAATTCTGGGCGGAAGCTGTGAATACTGCCGTTTACTTGAAAAACAGGACACCAACTAAGGCTGTAGTTGGAAAAGTTCCTGAGGAGAAGTGGACCAATCAAAAGGTGAACGTAAACCATTTACGTATTTTTGGTTGTTTAGCTTATGCAGTTGTTTTAAAGAATCGAAACAAACTAGATTCAAAATCAAAACAGTATATATTCGTTGGATATTGTGACGATACGAAAGGCTACAGGCTATTAGATCCTAATGATTCGTATAAATGTGTCAGTGCTCGTGATGTGGTTTTCTTGGAAAAGAATTTCTATAAGAATAGGTCACATGATGATAATCAGGACTTGGTATTTATACAGTCTGATGGACTGTCTGAGCTATCTACTGTAAATCCAGAGTTGTCTGATGACCGAGGGCAAAGGACGAGTACAAATACAGTACATGACTCAGATAGTGACGACACTTTTGAATCAAATAGCTGTGCGGATCCAACATATATTCCAGGTGATACGAGCTTGGACGATACAACATCATACATGTCAGACTGTGAAGATCCAGAGATGGATGCGCAGTCTGTGCTGCTGGTGAAGAAATTATGCAGCGATGGTGATGAGCCAGAAAGCGTACAGGAAGCCATGGATTGTTCAGAAGCAGTTGAGTGGAGAAAAGCTATGTCAGATGAGTACAAATCTTTCATTGATAATAAATGTTGGACACTTACTGAGAGACCAAAAGACCAAAAACCTATAAAGTGCAGATGGGTATTCAAAAAGAAAAGAGGTCTGGACGGTGAACTCTTGAGGTATAAAGCTCGCCTCGTGGCAAAGGGTTATACTCAGAAGTATGGTGTAGATTACGAAGAAACATTTTCCCCAGTGGTAAGATACTCTACTATTAGAATGTTGCTGGCTATAGCTGCGGAGTACGATATGGATATCGATCAACTCGATGTGAAAACTGCGTTCTTGAATGGCGATCTAAAAGAAAAGGTCTATATGGAGCAGCCTGATGGTTACAAAATGAAAGGTAAAGAACAAATGGTTTATAAATTAAATAAAGCCATTTATGGCCTGAAACAAGCATCCAAGATGTGGTATGATAAATTAAATGAAGTTTTGTTGAAGAAAATGAATTTTAGAAAAACTTCGTCAGAACCCTGCGTGTATTTTAAAAGAATGCTAGGTGAATTGTTGATCATTGCCTTGTACGAGGATGATATTCTATTGTTTTCAAGTACTAATTCGGTCTTAAAGAAGAAAATAAAGAGCGATTTGATGAAGGAATTTGAAATGAGAGACTTGGGTCCTGTTAACCACATTTTAGGCATGAGAGTTAAGAAGAGTGATAATAAAATAACTCTTGATCAATCTGGTTATATAATGAAAGTGCTAGAGAAATTTCAGATGACAGATTGTAAGTCCGCCAAGACACCAATGGAAAAGGGGCTAAAACTTTCGCATGAAAAAGGAAAGGAAGAGAAGTATAGTTATAGAAATTTGATTGGATGTCTAATGTATATTGCAGTATGCAGTAGACCGGATATTGCTCACGCAGTGAGTGTGCTAAGCCAATTTAACGAAACTTACTCAGAAGTTCATTGGAAAGCGGCAAAACGGATACTAAGGTATTTAAAAGGAACGTCCAATTTTTCATTGACATTTGAAAAAGGAGGACTGGACAGTGTCACCGCCTACGTTGACGCTGACTGGGCTAACGACGATATTGACCGGAAGTCATACACAGGTTTTATTTTTAAACTTGGAAAGTCTTTAGTAGCCTGGGAGAGTAGAAAACAAAAGACAGTTGCTCTTTCAAGCACAGAGGCGGAGTATATGTCGATGTCAGATGCTTGCAAGGAAGCTTATTTTGTTCGCAACTTTCTGTATGAATTGTTAGAGAAAGATTGTAAAGTTTTAATGTACAACGATAACCAATCTGCTCAGAAGTTAACTATCAATTCAATGTTCCACAGCAGAACTAAGCACATTGATGTGAGGCATCATTTCATTAGAGAGGCAATAAAGCGAAATGTTATTGATGTCAAGTATTTGTCAACAGATTTGATGATAGCAGATATTTTGACTAAACCTCTGACAAAAGAAAAACATGAACAGTTTGTTAAAGGTTTATGTTTGTCTAATTTATAATAAGGTTAATAGACATAGGTAGTTAGAGTTGTCATATGCTATGACGGTTTAGTTATGTTTGTTTTTAAGAATGTTGATATGTTGTTGTTTTTTAGTTTGCTGTGAGTATAAGTTGTATGTCTTATGTTTTGAACTATGTCGGAGTAGTTTAAGGGGGAGTGTTAGATAGTAAACTCCTCTGTGTACAGAAAAGCAAAGCTGTCTCTTGCTTGTCAGTTTCTCTACGACATGTCCGTGTGTATTCTTACTTATTAAATCCATTTCTATCTTTTCTACATCGTTTACTTTGCTGCCCATAACCCATCACACTGGGCCAGCGTGGTGGCCTATGGCCTAATCCCCGCTCACATTGAGGGGAGGCCCATGCCCAGCAGTGGGACATACACTGTGAACCAGTAACACCGATCGATTGTATGACATTGATTGCTTGTGCGCGGTCGCAACAATATTGTCGAATCAAAGTGGCGATCGCCGCTTCCGGCGGAAGCGTATTATGCGCCGCCGGTGATGCGCGCAGGTGACCCTGGTCCTCACATGCGCTATCATTAAATAGCCCCATCGATGGACACTGGGCTTGGTCGCATGGTAAAGCTAAACTTATGTAGAGTTGCGTGAACTATTGATACTTTAGTACCTTTTAATATATGACCAAAATCTCATTAATGTTATAAATGTGAAAGTTTGGATGGATGGATGTTTGTTATAGTCTAGATTTGTTTAAATTTTTCATAGAGCAAAGCATAGTAATACTTTTTAATCGCGCAGTTTTAAAAGCGTGTTATTGGAAAAAAAATACACACCACATAACCAAAACTTCCTAAATCAGAAAGAAAGCATTTCACTATCATTTTAGCTTGAAGCGAAAACATTGTATAAACGTTTTTATATCACGATACAACGAACGATTCTGTTATGGGGATGGGTATTTATTAACTTCAACATGAATAGATCCACTGATAAACATATAGCCATCTCTACCGCCCTAACCCGCAATCTGCGCGCCAACATAATAATAATAAATTTGTTAAAATGGGCGAGTGCCGTTTGATCTTATTTACTAATTACTAATCCATCGTCATCCGCCCTACGGTAGGATTATCAATAAGCTGATGCTCTTAATTTCACAGTGATGAGTCATGATTTTATCCACGAAAGAAGCTGGGATTAAATAACTTTAGAAGAGCGAGCTCAACTTATTTTGTTGATAACGTAGACATTCAGAAAGAAGTCAGAGTCAATTTATTTATTTCGTATAGGCCTACGGGAGCACTAACAAATGCGATTACTCATTTTTTCATTACTCTACAACTGGATAGGAACGCGACCTCAACTGAGAAGATTTGGCAAGAAACTCACCGGTCTTGTCTTTGTGTAAAGTATTTTTTTTAATCATGTGGACGGATATCAGATATACATGAATGTTCTTTTATCTTAACACTAGCTGACCCGGCAAACTTCGTACCGCCTCAGAATCAAATGTTTTAGATTTTTTGTTTTAATCATAAATCAAGTATAATTAGAATTTACAATTACAGTTAAACTGAATAGGAAAATAAAAAAAAAAACGTAAAAAAGGGCCTATGTATCAAAAAGACCTTGTCCGCGTGGAATGGTGTCAAGAATGCTAGCTGCATTTCCTCGCCGTATTATCAAGCTAATTTTTTGAGCGAGGAAAGAGCACGTCCTCCTGTCACGTTACGTAGATACATATCGCTACTACTTCTATGTACTTACAAAACCAATTACCCTCCAAATAACACAGCACAATTGAACACGGTCATGTATTAACATATTGCCCATAATGTCCACAATTAGTTGGCACAATGCGGGGTTATTTGTTAGCGTTCGCGATGGCGGACAAGCGGAAGCCACTCGACTGTGACGCTGCAAAAACAATAAACCACTCAATTTGTTTAGTACGAAGTAGTTGTGAATGTCGGGTGGAGATCATGAGACAGATGCATGGATGGATTATTTCAGGGTCGCGAGACAGTTTATGTACCTAGTATTCTTCAAAAGATTTATTGAGTTTACATCAAATATACCATGTGTATTTCAAAAATCAGTTCCATAGACATAAGTAATTATATCAAACCAAAGACAATAGCCAAGATGATCATAAACTAAAGATAAAAATTAAAAATTGACCACAGTTTACAATAAGTATTTTTAGACCTGCCTATGATATATAGGAAACATCTGAGATCGCGAATACTACCTACGATATGGGTTTGTAGAAGTTTTTAAGAGAGTTAAAAAAAAGAAGGAGGTTCTCAATTCGAAAATATTTTTTTGTCACCCTCTTTTTCCCTCAAAATTTAGTTCTTCATCGGAAAAGTGATAAAAATATTTTTTCGGAATTTTATTAAAAAAAATATCTACCACATACTTATCTATATGAGGCTTAACAAATCTCCGCCCGAATAGCAGGATAAAAAATATGGGAACAATTCAGTAAAAACACAGATATATGATAAGAGAGTATGTTTTTACTCTCTTATAATAATAAAGATAAATAAATTTCTCATACATTTGATTCTAGGCGGTACGAAGTTCGCCGAGACATCTAGTTTATATAAAAATAAAAGATTATAAATAATATATACTAATCCTCAACTAAGTATGTTTTAAAAAAATACAGATAAGTTTAAAATTTACCAAACAATTTCTGCTTATCTATACTAAGGTAATTATGTTAGATAAAGTCTGTATACGTAGCGCAAGTTAGTTAGTTGTGAGTCAATTTAACTATTTTCAGCATGTAAATGTCGGTACAATACTTACCTCATTTGCTAATTTAATTGATAATTAAAATGTTTTTATTTTAATGAATTTACAATGGCATTACAAGCAGTTTTAAAGAGGAATGTGCTTGGTAAAACTTCCATAAATTTCCGGGACACACTTAAAGTGTGTCCCATTAGTAGGTATGCATAGGTATTTTATGGTCTGCGAAACGAATTTAAGTAGGTAGTTATCTACCCATGTTTCATTGTAATGGTTATCCATCACACCTGACTAAATAATTATAGGTATTGCCTAGTTACTTTAACCTAAGTAGACCTACGTCCACAAACTCAAAACAGAATAAATTAATAGTAGGTAATTTTTGAAATTAAACTCATTAGTATAATACTAACATAAGTAACTCACACTGAAACAGTAGGTACTTACTTATTTTATTAAAAGCCTACTGCATCGGCAGGTTACCTTATTAATCTAAATACCTACTTCGAACTTCATTTTCCTTACTTATTACATTATTTTTTAAGTAAGTAGTAGGAATATTATAAAATAATAAATAGGTAGGTAATAACATGAATATGTACGTCCTTCCTCACAGTGGTACATAGTCAAAGTCAAATCATTTATTTCGTATAGGCCTACGGGGGCACTTACAAATTGTCATAATATATAGTATATAAGTAATTACATATTAAGTAATTACCTAGGTCTTACCTACCTTGTATTTACGGTATGATTCTATACCTAACGAAATAGCAAGAATATTATTATCATCTACTCACCTGATTTGTTCGTTTGCCACAATAATTAAAACATAAACCCTCGAAAAGAAATTTTAAAAAATCTTTTTCACAACTCAAATATTTTGGCGCGCGCCGTTTATTTTTTCACGAGTTCGCGGCACTGGCGTCGCGCCGTACAGCCGGGCGGCAAAGCGCGCGAAACAAATGTTTTGTAATGGCGGTTTTGTGAACGGATCGAGCGTTCCGCCCGTGGACCCATTGTTTGTTTAATGTGCGCTTCACATTGTCATGGTGGACGGCTTAGTAGTTGTTGTTTGGAAAATAAACAATAATCCCATATGCATGTGCATGTGAGTATGCATAACTCTGTTTCTCGTAGAAGGCTATGCTGAAAAAAAGGCTAAGTTATTTATTCAAGGTTCTGAAGGTTACTTATCTTTCTACTTATAGTTGCTTATTAGATAAGTACCGACTTCCTCTGATACAGTCAGTTCCAAGGACTCCTATTTCACTAACGACTGAATTTATAGCTTGGTCTGTGGTTTAATACATAATAATTAATATCGCTGAACCACCAACTATACGGTCCCAAACTAAGCAGTACCCTTGTATTATGAGAACCGTACAATGGAATGGGGCGCAATCCCCGTATATAAATACTTATATAGTTAAACATTCATTTCCCGGGTACAATATTATTGACTACAATCTGGGTGTTTTCAAGTCGAGAGTGAACAGGTAGGTACCTTCTGGGCAAGTATGCTACATAGTAGATCTCATCGTCACTTACCATCAGGTGAGATCGAGATCAAATACTTGCCTATAATGTAATAATAATAACATTAAATAAAAAAACATTCGTGCTCCTCACACAATGTTTGCCCCTACCAGGATTTGCATTTGGACAGAAAGCAAGATCACATGCTAATCAGGTTTATTATAGATGAATTACAAAATTGTATTCTTAACATTTAGAGCCCACGCTAGCTGACCCCATTAGCACGTGGCGTGACTTGTTGTCTAGCGCGTAGAAACATATACCTAGGTAGTCTCTTATCACGCTTGTGTCAGCGGAACTTCTTATCTACTTCCAAATTTAGGCCCCACTTGCAAAGAATTAAAAAGCCATTAGGAACACCGCCAAACACGAATAGGTAGGTATTTGTAATGTTCCCCTAACTAATAGCTACCGAAGCGCAGACTGGTGCGAAGTTGACTTACTGCCGAGCCTGTACAAAAAATGAAAAATCTTCATAAGCCGTGATCATTATTTGTATATTAACTTACAGAATTTGGTTCTGGAGTGGCGGCATACCTACAACCAGTTAACGTTTTGGGATGCCATATTGCTAACCGAACAAGGTCTCCCATTATTCCTCACACCGTTCGTTAGTGCATTTTTATGCCATTATTATAAAATAATGTCAATGCCACCATCTCCTATGGCTACATATATGAATAACAAAATTATAGAAATCATTTATATCGAAAGTAATGGATTATATTCGTCCACTTTGTAACGAGAATTGAAAGTTTTAGATACCGTCCGCTAGAGGCGCCGTTCGGTTGGCAATAAGAAAATCTCGCACTTTGGTAAGATTATATACTAAAATCCTTTACATAAGTTTGTAGCGACCTCATCAACCTCGCCACAAGCTACACAGATGGCGCTACAGACGACATTCAGAACAAATGACGAGGCTCTATACAAGCCTGAAACGCGCTATGAGAGTTTTCGGAGCACGTAACATATATACAAGATCCGGACAATAACCGTCGGGGCATAGCGGCCGCCCCGCCAGGCATACCACCCGCCTGGCTGGAAGATCTTTCCTTTTCCACTTAAAGTTCAACTTCACATTATAAAAGGTTTAACAAAAATAGTGTAAAATATTGTACTTAACCGATGAATCTGTAAGTAATATGGATCACGTTGATGTATAAAATAATTGTGCAAATAATGTTCGATCCAGTAGCCTGTGGCCATGCGCTCTGTAAAGTATTTTTTTTTAAATGTCAAATAATGTGATTGATTTATTTTGGAATTTTATCTACATAGCCTACTGTTAGCCCTGTTGAAATATTTTACACTATTTTGTTACACCTTACATACCCTATCATTGACACCCATCAGGATCCAACCAACAAATTACAGACGATTGCAATACGCAGAACAAGATGGGGAGACTATTACGAACACCGCTAATGGCGCGGAAGTTTTAATTTATTCGCTAACTGCTTGCCGACACGCCATCGCCACGGTGCGATAGATTTCGGATAATCTTGACGAAGTGCTATTGGGAAGAACACCTACGTAGGTACTACACAGCTTTCAAACTACGAAAGTATTATTTTGAAATAAAGCAATCTTGAGAAATAGCGAAATGAATAATAGGGTGCCGCCATTGTTTTTACTGTGTCAATCGGCGGTAATACGAATGATCATCATGCCGATGTCCACTATAATGTTCTTGCTTGTGATGGCTCTATAGCAGTGTTGCCAGATTGGGTATTTTTTTCGCAATTCTGGGTAAAATTTTGGCTCTGGAGAAATTTTGGAGAAATGAAATTCTTGGAGAAAATTTTGGGTACTTTTTAGTTTTCATTCTTATCACTCTGCTTTTTCTCTCTATGGTATGTCATACCCGTCAAACACATGCAGTGGGGATACGTAACGTAAAAAAAAAGCTCATTCTGCTGTTTCAGTTTGTAAATTAGAACAGTCTTTCAAGGAAAAAATAAGAAAAATTAACCGATATTATCAACTTTTTGCCTTTGGGTAAAACTCAAGCAAATTGTATCATTTTGGAGAAAAATAATTTCAAATTTGGGTAGAAATAGAAAATCACATCTGACAACACTGCTCTATGGGCGGGTCACTCTCTTCCTTCTCAAACGATCGAGGAGACCGTTGCGTTCCGCACTTTTCTATCAAGTACTTTTTTACTATCAAGTGTTTTCATGGCCTTGAGAATAGTTTCTTAGCTAAACAACGTATTTTGTGACTTTATCGCATGTAACGGGTAGGTATACTGTTGTTTATTTGCTAAGGACTGATACTATCACTCGGAATTTTTCCGACCATACTATGAAATGAGATGTCTTGCTTGCCCATACCGACATTAACTTTATTAAATACCACTAGGTGGGGAAGGACATAAAAACAACTCCCATGTTACATAGCACTTTATTTCTATTTACATAATTTTGAATAATGAAAATTCATTATGTATAATAATTATAATGAGTGCGATGTTGTCGAATGCGCTAACCGAAACTCACGCGATAGTATCCCATTAACACTCAAACGCAACTCAAATTTGAGAGCTGCTCAATTTTAGCGCACCATAAACGAAAATTCAATATAATGACGTCTTAACAGGGGTCCTACAGTCGTACTTGGGTAGGTTTCACACATTGTACCCTATTATTGTTAAACCTTATATAATCAGGACCATGTGCTGTATATTTAAGGATAGTATTAATATATTTCAGCTAACGCAATCGACGACAAAAATCCATTTGTAAAACAAACGTGATTAGAAACGAATGAGAAATCTTCCACGATACAAATTAGGGCGTTTGCACACGTGACGACTTTTGCACGCGCAGTTGAAGCGCGTCTGACGCAAACTGCAAACGCAATACAGTCGCAGCCTGTACGTTAAGTGCGAGCTAACCGTATACTTTATAGTCTACCGTATTTAGACACTTTGTATGGGCAATTGAAAAGCGCCTCTAGCGGACGTTATTTAAAACTTTCAATACGGTAACTACAAAGTGTACGGTTAGCTTACGAATAATCACGCTCTTGAAATACTGTTCACCGTAGTATACCGCTCGTTTGCAGCGTTCGTGAAACGCACTTCGAGTGCGCGCGTAAATATGCGTCGTGTACATAAAAAAACATAATACAGTCTATTCACCTATTAGTCCTGAAAGGTAAACAATCTTTTCATGTATTTTAATATAATTTGTCTTTTAAAAACTTTTAAGTAACATTTTAAACCCAGTGTACGTATTTGTGTGGAACTAGCCATTCTTATATTAAAAAAAAAACAGGTAATTAAATAAAATATAACTTTGAAGAGACCTACCAAAATTGTTTACATTTTAGGTAGAGTAACGAAATACGGATTTGAGTACAGTCTAACCACAAATATATGAGACAATCAGCCCATTTTTGAGATTATTTATTTATTTAAGTAACGATAACTGCATCCTACTACTCCCCCCCCCCCCCCCCCTGTACACCATAGTAGCGAGAGTAGTGGGGTATAGTGGGCATGGCGGTCGGTTGCATTTATAGCACGAGCGGTTTATGAGGATGTGGGGGGGGGGGGTCCCGATACTCGTGACAGACAGTTTCTCAACTGACATATCAGAGGAGTTCGGTGTTTTTGGCTTCTTTAATTATCAATCAACTTGTTTGGTTTATAATTGGAAAAGTTGACAAGCAGAGGGCAAGTGGTGGGTTCCCCTTCCCCCATTTGTTCAAATATGGGGGGTGAAAGGTAATGTCCATAGTTCCCTGGGCATTGTGCTTTAACAATAACAGTAGCATATTTTTTAACTTTTGACTACCTTTTGTCTACCTACGTGAATATAAAATATTCTGATTCTGATGCTAATTACCCAAGACAATTTTTCAGTCACGGAACTAAGCTTAAACAAGACTCATACATATGTGGTCGACTTATGGTACATTTTTACACTTACACTATTATCGAAGGCTCCCCAACGCCACTGAACTACATCCACCCATACAAATGAATTCGGCATTCCCAGGACGACTCCGTTGTACCTTAAAACTGGTCAATGTGACGTCACTAGCTTATGTATCTAGGGAATTAGTAGCTGGCAATTTATAGAAAACTGTTTCTACCTTGACTTTGAGGGTTTGGTACTTACCTCAAGACTTATTTTAGATTGGTAAGTCGAGTTCTCAGTTGGATCCGTAAAGCGATAATAGCTGTCGTTTGTGGCGCGGAATTTAAAATATTGTATTTTTTATATTTTGCTTCTAATTTTGAATTCCGCGCCATAAACAAATGCGCTTACCGTTACAATAAAAGGATACGCCATTTTCATATCATCATGTCACATCCATTATTTTATTTATAATGTGTATTTATTGAATGTGTTATTGCTATTAATTATATGACATTGGCAAAATACCCGCTAAGTTGTGGGTGAGGCCATATTCATATCCATTTTATTTCATCGCATCTCATTTCGTAAATAAAGAAGTTATAAAAAAAAATCCGTGCCTTTATAGGCCTGTGCAAAACAGATGTATTTCACATTGACTTATAATTAAAGTCCATACCTTGTTAGATCTTGCGATTCCAGTAACGAGAATGACATGCTACATTGGTTTAAGCAGCTATTAGTTGTTAAAAACAAATAGTTCCATAACCAAAAACATTTTCTTTTTTATTTCTGGCATTAAATTAAAATAGCTTTACCTTATAATTTACACTGGCATAATACCTATGATGTTGACGCCATCCTTTATTTTTTTAAAGAATATGACGATAAATTTTCATACTACCATCTCTGTTTATCACATTGTAATGTGTCTGTCCAACCCTTTGATGAACAAAGAAACAATTTTCCAAATCATCATCCACCATCTCCCGTTTCGTTCTATCTCACACGACACAGGTCACTGCTTCTGTTACTCCCACCGACTCTTCTTGCCGCTCTTCCTCACTCTTTCCGGCTTGTCGTCTGAGGATTCTGACGCGGGCGCGTTCACCCCGGGCTGGATAGAGGACATGGTCTGCTCCCACGAGTGGTCCGAGGATGCTGTGAACTGTTGACACATATTTTTGTAAGTACTTATATTATTAGAACTCAATTGACACAGTTATTAGTGACCCTGATTTCTGTAGCGAGGTTCCCGGGTTCAAATGCCGATAGTGGTCGGGATGCCAACTTTTCATACAAAGTTTGTACCTCCCGAATTCGTATCCTGCACCGTAGATACAAAAAGCAGGTACTTACTTACCGCATAGTAACTGTCACTTTTGACAGATATCCCATACAATATATGTCAAAAGTGACAGTTACTATGCGGTTGCTGTTCGATTATGAATCGACAGTGTTAGCAGACTTGGGGCCCAGGGTCACTGCCAACTGCGGGTCTTGTACCTGATTATACTGCGATCTGAACGCCGCTTTGAGTGAGGACAGTCTGTCTGTTGCGGGGCCGTGGGCTTTCTCGATGGCGGGCAGCGGCGCGGGCGCAGTCACCGGCTCGTCGGTGTGAGCCGGCAGGCCGGGTCTCTCCTTGTACCTGACACATGGAGCGGGTACATTATGGCCACTTGTGGACAAACAAGTGCAATGGGGTTTTTTTAATCATTCGATAACGGTAGCGGAATCTAAACAGCAATGATGCCGAGTTAACGCTTTCGGCGCTAATTCTAGCGCTTTTTGCTACTACTTCCACTTCAGCTCTACGGGATATGATGATGGATAGGCTAGCAGAATTATGGTATATTTTTGTGTAATGTACAAAACATTACATAAATAGAATAATTATGTTTTCTTTGTATTTTTTTTAATTACCTCTTTTTTTTCGTGAATGTGACTTTTATAACCTACCAATGGACCCCTTAAAACTATTAATGTTAGGCCTTATATAAGGCACTCCAATACAAAAATCCGTGCTTTTAGAACCACCGGCTTAGGTTTAGGTGCATTGTAAGAATAAAAACACAAGCCCGCTGAGTTTCTTGCCGGATGTTCTCAGTTGAGGTCGCGTTCCGATCCGGATGTAGAGTTAAGAGTTCTACTGGTGGTAGGCTTCGGCCGTGGCTAGTCACCACCCACTGAACAAAGCCAAGTCGCCTAGCGGCCTAGCCGTGTTCCGGCATGATGTTCGGTGTTGCCATTCATGGATGGCGGGTCAGATCAGCTGCGCTGCATGTGCCTAGTGAATGTAGCGTCTCGATCTACTGCCGCCGTCCTACCTAGGCAAGTATGCTCCATCGTAGATCTCATCGTCACTTACCATCAGGTGAGATCGAGATCAAATACTTGCCTATAAAGTAATAAAAAAAATTAAAAAATTGATAGTGCCCCCGTAGGCCTATGCGATATAAACGATTTGACTGTGACTTTGACTTTAATATTACAGTTTTGATACCCCAGTTCAGTCAGACACTGTGGGTTCTACAGCTTAATAAGCGCGCATACCCGAGGCCGCATCCTCCCACGTTCAGGTTCTTGCCCTTCCCCTTCTTGAACCGCGATTTGCGGAACCACGGCGACTGCATCGCTAAATGCATCAGATCTTCAGGTACCTCCTGTAAATTAGACATTGATTCAGAATAGGATTTTTTTTTATGTAGCCTTTGTCAAAACAATCCAAGATATGGTTCTAAAGCCCGTTCACAATGCAATGGCTATGAATAGACACGAAAGGATAAGAAACTCTATGGTGAACGGATTAAAAAAAAGGAGTTTATACATTTTATTCGTCTGTATTTCTCCGCATTCGTGAACTAATTTCTCGAACGCATTTTTTTAGTTTAACGTACATTATAAATGTATGACTTAGATCTGGGACGTTCTCTTTATATGATCATGTTATTTAGACACATAATCATAGTTTCCGATAGCTTCATAAATTGTTGTCTACGTACACGGTAAATTATATACCTACATAAAAATTAAAACGTATGATTCGTAAAATAAAACAAATTTTGAACTCGATCCCACAAATTATCGACGTCACTGTCATTCTATTTTTTTAAACTTTTACTCTTACCCCCCCCCCCCCCCCTTTAGGCCTCCAATGCCCACAAGGGGGCGTTTTCGCTCACTTTGGGAAAGGCTGCTCTAAAGCTACTTAAAAGTTGTGTATTTTTAATTAATAATATTTTTTTAAGTAATTTGGCATCACAAGGTATTTTGACAGTGTCAAGTAATATAAATTATTTCAGTTTTCGAGCATATGCACAGGCCCAAATGCTAGGTTAGGCCCTATTAAAATACCAACCTCCCCCCATCCCTCTATCAGTAAAGTGATATATACTTTACTGTAAGATTTTTTATGGTTTTTTTGTGAGAAACTGAAAAGCCAAGTTTCGTCGCTCTGTTTCAATTACCTACTCTCGTGCACTTTACCGAACCCATAATGGTTAATATTCCACTTATATCACTCACTATAACTCGCAGGAACACTAGTTTTAGAAATTAATACATAACTGACGCCATGACTTTTCAATTTCCCGCCAAAAAGTCTAAAAGTAGTGTATTTTTTTTTTCCTTTTTGGCATCACTCCTTCGTGTATATTGCCAGTGTCATGTTTAAAAGTAGTGTATGCAAGGAAGAGATGTGGTCGGGTACGGGGGCGTTATCGCCCACTTTGGGAAAGGCTGCCCTAAAGCTTTTTTTTTAATTGGACTGGGCCCGCCACACACTCCCACCACTGCTACTCCTGTAAGATCTGGTAGACAAATTTCCACAGAAGACTCTTACAACTGGACTAAGTCTAGTAGTAGTGTATTCGTCACTTACCATAAGGTGAGATCGAGATCAAATACTTGCCTATAATGAAATAAACAAAAAAAATAAAAAACATTTTTTTTCCTTTTTGGCATCACACCTTCGTGTATATGGCCAGTGTCACGTGTAAAAGTGTTGTATCAAGGCGGAGACGTGGTGGGGGTACCTGCTGCACGCCCTCGAGGTTCCGCAGCAGGTGTCCGGCGAAGTCGCGGTCCTTGTCGCGCGCGAGCAGCGTGTGCGCGCGGCCGCGCACGCCGGCGCGCCCCGTGCGGCCCACGCGGTGCGTGTGCGTGTCGATGTCGCGCGCCACCGTGTAGTTCACCACCGTGCGGATGTGCGGGATGTCCAGCCCGCGGGCTGCCGACACACACCACTCTTAGACACCCCGCGCACTAGGCCTGGCTGCGGCGGCCAGTAAATCATATGACGTTGTATGGGAGCCCGCGCACTAGGCAGCCACGAATTCCCGGCTGCGGCAGCCAATAGAACGCGCCTGTTTGCACGCCAGCCAGAGCGTGTATAGGCGAATGTATGTGGCTGCCGTCAGTCTCCGCGCACTAGTTGTAGCAGCCAGACGAATTTTGGGTTCCGAACTTTAAAAAAAAATGACGAATAGAATAAATATCTCGAATAGTCGTCGATTGGCTGCTATAACTGGCTGCGCAAATACTCTGGCTGCCGCAGCCTGGCTGCGCAGTCCTAGGCTGCCTAGTGCGCGGGGGCTCTTACAAGCCTCTACGCACACACCCGATCTGCAGGGTCTCTAGTCCCTAGTATCTATTGGCATGTCAACCCGGAACCCGGCCATGGCCTGGAACCCGGTAAGCCTTTGAACGGGCTTTGATTGGGTTTTTGAACTGCTGTCAGATTTGACTTATGGTTGCCCATTCACTTTGCTGTTAGGGTATAAAAAGGCATTTCCCATAACAACAAGATTTATTTATGTCAGTGGTAAAAGTGCTATCTGTGTACCTCGCACGTTCACTTAGATTTGTTCTGTGCGCTTACCACTCTCCCGTGCGTTCAAGTTCTGGTTCCTATCCTGAGTATACTAGTAGGTTACCTGCTACGTCAGTGGCGACGAGGATGTTGCTCTCCTGCCGCTTGAAGGCGGTGATGACCTTGTTCCTGTCCGCCTGCTCCATGTCTCCGTGCAGCAGCAGCGCGTCGTACTGCTGCACGCCCAAGTTGGCTGCCGTCTGCTCCGCTTCCAACTGCACACGAATCATACTTCAGCTGACAGAATCTTGATAGAGTATGTCCAGTTTTTTTTCTCCCCTGTTCCTTAGTCTGCTGTTCCTTAGTGGTGCCCACTAAGGAACTGCTGACAATGTGTTCTGCGGCATGTAATGAAAATTATTGCGTATCAAAAACGCTACAATTGTGCTGGAAAGGGTGGGCTGAAGCTGTCCACTGCTGGTGGACATAGCCCAGTCATTAGGGGAGAATGACTTCCACACATCACGGTCATCTGCTGCTCGCATCCACTGGGTTCACGAACGTGTGTGAATTCTTCTGGGGTTCCGCCGTCTCACCTAACCTCTTCCAAAAACCTCTCCACCATTGCACTTTAACCTCGCAATATAGAGCTACGTCGTTTCGTACTTACCTTTTTGGTAACAAATATTAGCACGCTCCCCGCAGATAAGAATTCCACCAAGTTCTTCAGCAGCCACGACCATTTTTCCTCTGGTTTATTGAATATTCTGTGAAACGATATATAAATTAATTATTGGCAGCTTTTTCAAGAGTGATTCTGGTCGCAAACGCAACGACTGGCTACTGTTAGAATATGTCGGCTTGGGAAGGTGTCGGACAGTGTGTGTGTACCTATGGGGAAAGAGGACCCACCACTGACCCTCGGCTTGTCAACTTCTTCGATTATAAACCAAACAAGTTTGATCGATAATAAAAGAAGCCAATAACACCGAACTCCTCTAACATGTTAATCGAGAAACTATCAATCACGAGTGACGGGACACGAAGCGAATCTAAAAAAGTGTTCGACACGTGTTTCGTGTCTAAACGAGGCATCCTCAGGACCGCTGGGCTAGGAATGAGCCAGTGAATGTGCGCGTGTGACTCACCGCACGTGCTGCGTGACGAGGTCGCTGGCCTCGCCGGCGGCGCCGTGCTGCACGCGCACGGGGTCGTGCAGCGCGTCGCGCGCCAGGCGCTCCACGCGGCGCGGGAACGTGGCGGAGAACAGCAGCGCCTGCCGCTCCGGCCGCACGTGGTTGCAGATCGAGCGCACCTGCGGCTCTGCCGACCGACACATAGCGACAATGTAGCAGGGCAAGTGTAGCGCCTAATGTATTTTATACTGGATCAAGCGAGCACAAACGTGGTCCAAACGTGGTCGCAGAGCGAGCACAAATGTGGTCCAAACGTGGTCACAATGTGGTCGCAGAGCGAGCACAAACGTGATTGCAGAGCGAACGCGCAAACATCGAACGAGCACACGAACGCAGCCCTAACCCTATTTTTCTTTTATTTTTAGGGCATCATATCATATGACCAGTAACACATTTATTTTTTAAATAAAAGTGAGGAGTTAGACCTACTTTCAATAAAAAAAAAACTTTTTTTATGTAAATAACTTACCGAAACCCATATCGAACATCCGATCAGCTTCGTCGAGGACCAGGTATGTGACTCTTCTTAAATCAGTCGCTTTGCACTTGATCAGATCAATGACCCGGCCGGGGGTGCCTACTACGATCTCCGCACCACCCCCTACAACACAAATTTATTTTGAATAATTAAATAAATTCTCATAATTCTTATTGTCTAACAGAGTGTGCTAAAACAAACAGGGCGAACAGAATTTTGAAGATTCCAAAAGAGTTTTAGAGATACTAATAGAGTTTAAGAGGTACTAATAGACATTTAAAGATACTGACAATTTTTTAAGGATGCTAATAGAATTTTAGAGATGCTAACAAAAATTTAAAAAGACCTCGAGACCCTTAATACAGATGGCAAGATCACTAACTGCTATTCACGTTGTTAAAGCACGATCAAAAAATAAAGAAGTTTGACCGAATTATGCTAGGCTTTGTATATTTTAATCATACTAAACTGTGTTATTAATGGGGAAACCCTTTCGAAAGGGTTTTATCAGGTTTTGCGTTTATTCAAATCCAAAAGAAAGCAAAGTGAATGGGTAAAAGAGTCAAATCTGACAGTAGTTAAGTCGTTCAAAAAACCCGTTCAAAGGCTTACCGGGTTCCGGGGCCTGCTTCTATTAAATCGTACCTTCTAAAGCTTTGACCTGCTCCCATTTGGACCCTCCACCGTAGCAGCACACGCATCGAATGTTGTACACCTTGCCGAATCGTTTCGCCTCCATGTAGATCTGTCAACAAAATCATCTCATATACCGATTGGGGACAAATATTATGAAGGGGATATAAAAGGGAAAGTTATATAGAAAACACACCCCATACATGAGAGAGGATAAATCTACAAAATTGGCCAAGTCGAATTCTCGTGGTTCACGTCTTTCGAAAGACGTGGAAACCTTCACTGTTAAGCAGGTGATAATCATTATTAAAAATTTGATAGGTACCAAAAATCTATGGGATAATTGTGAGATACAGGATATATCCCTACCTCTCCTCTTGTAACATATTTTATATGCTTGAATGTTGTACTTCCTAGTTACAAATTCAAGCATATAAAACAGAAACCTTGGAATGTTAAAACAATTCACTTTTAATAGCAATAGCAACATGATTAGCACAGTTGGTAGTGACCCTGCTTTCTGTGCCGAGGGTTCCGGGTTCGAATCCTAGTGGGGAACAATCTTCGTGTGATGAGCAGGAATGACTTACCCGAGTCATGGATGTTTATCATCTATATAAGTATTATATACTGAGTTCGCCCCCAGTCCATTGTACGGTAGAAAACGTTGCTTGGTATGGGACCGTATAGTTGGTGTGTTCGTCTGGCGATATTTATATTTATTTATAATATCATGACGATTTGAGTACAAAATGTTTTGACAAATCTCCGTCTACACCGCGCCACCAAACGGAATAAATCGCGAGATATCTTGCCATTGTCACTTTTGTTGGGCCAAAATGTTACAAAACTTTTTACTATAGTATTACCATTCGATCATAGGTTCCTAGTGTTAGTAGATTCATTGCCCAGATTAGTTACTAGATTGAGCTAATTACCTGCTGTGCCAATTCCCTGGTGGGCGCTAGTATGAGTCCGATGGGCCCGTCGTTGGGCGCCAGCTCCTTCTGATCCATAATGTGAACCAACAGGGGCCACAGGAAGGCTGCCGTCTTGCCGGAACCGGTGCGAGCGATGCCTGCACAGTATCAAAGGAACATTCTCAGCTCCAAATACAGAAGCATTGATTTCTAACCTTATCATCCGCTTCATGAAATAGTGGTCAGCGTTATTTCAAAATAAAACTTATAAATGTAATAGCTGAATCCAAAACGCGTTGCAATTCCACACCCGCAATAACTCATCAAAGCTTCATGGCAATCGGATGAACGATATAGAATCGTATTTAGGACATGCCTGGGCCTCTTTTTTACTTTTCCACGATTTTCAACCATAATGCTCTTCTCGGGGAAGCGATGCATATCTGGGCCCCAAGTCTGCTAACACAATCCATTCACAATCGAAAAGCAACCGCATAGTTTCTGTCACTTGTGACAGATATTATATGGGATATATGTCAAAGTGACAGTTACTATGCAGTTGCTGTTATATACGCATCTCTTCCCCAAGAAGAGCATTACGGTTTAAAAAGGAGAATTATAGGGGAGGCCTTTGCCCAGGACATTTCAGGCTATAAAAAAGTGTTACCTATAAGGTCTCTGCCGGACAAGGCGGCTGGCACGCCAGCGGCTTGCACGGGCGTGGGCTGCGTGTACTCGGAGCGGCGGATCGCTTTCATCAGCTGCTCGTCGAAGCCGAGGTGGGCGAAGCTGGATACCGGACGGGGCGGGTCCGGTCCTGATATCTGGAGGAAAAACATAATTGATAGAACTAGGCAATACTTGGAGGTAATCCAAACCAATTTTTGAACGATAATTGAAGAAGCCAATAAAAGCGAACTCCTCTAAGATGTCAATCGAGAATCTGTCTGCCATGAGTGTCGAGACCCTTATTAATAGGCAACTCTCCACAGAGCAAAAAAAAATCAACCATTAATTGAGCTCAGTCGTACCACAGCTGACCTGAGGATGCCTTTTAGAAGCAAAACATTTGGTAAAAATGAATTATTTTAGATAAGCTTCAATAGTTAATTAGGGGCACCGGGGTGGGGGGTGCAATGCCAATGAACTCCACTCCTGAACCAGAAGCTGCCAATGTAGAAGCTGACATACCTTAACACCTAAATTCTTCTTCAATTCTTCAACTTGTGCCACTGTCAGTTTCTCAATGTCCTCGTGCGGTGTATAAAAGTTCTTCTCAAATGGCTCGTACTCTATTTCTGAATGGTCTATGGGAGGGAGGGGGTCGATGAACTTCTTCTTTGGAGGGGGGATGGGGTTGCCATCCTCATCGTATTCTATCTCCAGGTCAGAACCATCGTCACCATGGTTCAGGGGGTTGTCTTCCATGTATCTATGAAGAGAGAATGTTATTTATAACTGATGATGCTTAAATTTGTGTCTCGACATCTTGGACATAAATGTCGCCGCCGCAGCCAAGCAAGCAAAAGCCGTGTACTTGTAAATTCCCAATAACGCCATCGACTTCGCAATACCTGCATTATGTGTGTGGACGCAATGCTACTAATATGGTAGACAGTGCTGGCCTGATGCAATTTTAAGGATGGAGTGTAATTTGATTATTTCAATCCCCTTGCCTTATCATACCAGTTGTGTGTGGGACTTGGAAGATCTTGACGACATTGTAAGTCTCTGTCTAATTTTGCTCACTGGTAGCCGGCCCTGGCGTGACCGATTATACTAGCTGTGTTTAAAAACTAGCCTACAATTCATGTAAGATTTCGGAAACTCGGAACTTCGGAAGTGGAGCCAGAAGGAAAGCAAAAAGATAGGATAGGATAAATATACTAAAAATGTATTAAATAATATTCACTTGTAATAACTCTCTTCGTCATCCATCTCATCAATATCTCCCCTCGTACCCCTCCCGCTGTCTCCCTTTCCGCTGGCAGCATTCTCCTTGCTGACAACCAAGTCCTTGGCTGCCTGCTGCTCCAGCCCAGCCATATAGGCATCCAGAGGATCCTCTTCATCATCATCTGCCTGTGTTCAAAATGTTTAAGAAGGAATCTTCCTACTTCAAGTATCATATGAATAGGACATCTCCATCTGTCATATATATATGATAATGTAATATCCCACTTAGAGACACAAACAATAAATTAATAAGGAAAAACATAATATAACATTGTTTTTATTGATCTAAAATACCTTTGAACTAGATGCAGCTTCAGCAGTTGGACTGCCTGGAGCCGGGATGTAAGCTAACGCAGGTGTGGGAGGCTCATCATCATCATCAAAGTACCTGATCACAAATAATCAGATAAGGTAAGTTTTTATTTTGCTACATTATGCAAAGTGCATGCCAGATTTATGAGTCCAGCATATGATATAAGCAAAATACATATGCTTCTCAAGCCGAAATATGAAAAAAAAATTTTTGAGGGGAAGGTAGAAAAAATACATGGTAGATAAAGACCAAGAATAAGCTATGATTAAAATAAAAGAAAGGAGGTCATAATGCTTGAGCAAGATAACAGTATTTCTTCTAGGTTTTATAGTTTTTTCAATTCAGTTTAGTTGTAATTAACAGCTAATGTTGTGGTTGTACAAATTATAATCTTATTCCTATTAGATCTTATATTTCACGTTCATAAAACGAGAAATTTTTGCAGAACACAATGCTAGTCATTAAAAATTCTGAATAATAATAGATTTGCAGTTAAAATAAATGAATGCTTACTCATCCTCAGTCTTCGACCGTTTCTTCCCCAAGGTGCCCCAATTACCAGTGACAGCGTTCTGTGTTATTGAATTCATAGTCGAGTACCCCTGCTTGGACAAGCCCGAAGTTGGCGGAGGAACTGCGTTCATCTGCGCCGTCGGCGGAGGCACCGCGTGAAGCGACACATTCGAAGGATTCCGCTTCGGCATAGTGAAACCCGCAAACCCAAAGCCTTTGCCACCACTCCCGCCTGAATTATAACTCATCGTAACAGCTTAAAACGCGCCTATAAATGAATACAACCACCCCACAGGACGGCAATTCTCATAACAACTTTAAGGTTATTATATGGCCCGTAACTATCCTAGTTAAATTATTTACATTTAACTACACGCATCAATTTAATTATATTCCATTTATTAACTATCTATAAACATAACAAACAGATATTGCGTAAATTAACAATAAAATAACAACATCAACGGGTCACCGATACTGACAATCACACTGACATTTTTAATTTCTATTATTGCCATAACTAATATTATATCGTAGTCCGTAGATCCACAGACTAAGAATAGTATAGACAGAGTGTAACACAAAACCAAGTACGCGTGAATGATGTCTTGGTTTTTTGTGCTTTATATGTTGTTCGCGATGCAGACGCTCCATATTTATATTTTTATCGTCTGCGTCTGAGCCAAGGGTTTAATCGAGTTCAGATTTACGGTTTTCAATAAATAATCACCTAAACTCACAGCCCACACCACTATTTTTCTCTGTGGACGGATATGACAATGTGATAAAGCCAAAAACAATGTATGTAGTTCTATGGCCAAGAATGATAGAACAACAAATGTCAAATTGCGTATAAACATTTGTAAAACAACATAAAATTTAAAAAACCACAATGTATTTTAAATTGTGTGTATTTTTATTCACCTTGCTCACTGTAAGCAACGTTGAAGCAGCAACTGGTTACGATTTTGGCGACTTTGTGGCAACCGTTTTGGGATTGGGCATCGCAGTTGTAGGAATCCTCGCATGCTTGGGAAATTATGCCAGACAAAAAGCTAGAAATGAATTTATCTAAGGTGCAATTGACGTAAGTAGCTCGTGCTGGCTTTACGCCACTCAAAATCTAGTTATAAGCAGAAATCATAGTAATCTTACGGGTATTTATTTAACTAATATATCCACCTAAAGTTTGGAAGATTCGAAACATATTATGTTTAGAAAACCGGTTGTGTTGACCTCGTTGTAATTTGAACAGCCTAACTATATAACACATTAAGGTTTTATTACGTTTTCGATTCCAATCTTGTTTTTTATAAATTCTTCTAGTCTACGCTCTAAGTACCCTAAACTAGTTCATAAAAAAATATATATATATTTATGATTGTGCAGTTAACACCTGTACAAATTAACGTATTTACATACAGGTAAGTAAAAAGTCCTTGTATCATTAATTTAATTAATTCATTATTTTGTATTTGTTACAGGTTTTGGAGACTATAATACCGAATAGTAATAAATGTAAAATGTTAAAAATTATTGAAAACTTGTGAAAATAATCATCTTTGCTTGTAAATAACAATAATTATTATATATTTTTTTTATCTTATGTAAAAATATTCTTAGGCCCCCCTCCACTAAACCCCCTAAAACCTTGTGCCCATTTACCTACTTGAAATGTGGGTATAAATTATAAAAAATATGTAATTTTTTAATACATTACTCTGTTTACAGAGGATTTTTTAAGTAGACATAACTAGTACTGATATGTTTTCCGTATACTGTATATATGGCTGAAATATAGTATTTCAAATCTTATTGATTCCATTGTATATGTAATCTTTTGTAATATGAGATAATTATATTGATTTCATTCAATGTATTTTATTTATTGGATGCTTAGTGGGCAATAGGTGAATAACTCATCACAGAATTGTTTGTTGTAAATAATTTATATTAAAATGGAAATTACCATAAGTTTTCACCCACACAAGAACACATTCATTCTAGAAAATAATATTATGGTGATTCAATAGTTCATCACAATAAAATTTCATTCAATTATTTAACTTATTCACTATTCATCTCTAAAAGTTCAATTTCTTTAATAATGTCGCTCTTTTTCGACATTTTCTCTTTTTGGTCTTTGTCAGGGTTTTTGAGGAGACCCTCTTTTATCTTCTCCTCGAGAGTTTCAATATCCCGGAGTTTTTTTCTGAGGTTCTTGAGCCGTTTGGTGGGGTCCATCTGGCTAATGCTTGAGTTTGCCAGTGATGGTGAGGTGAAAGTGGGTTCCGTGATCTCACACTTTGTGAGTTTGTCTGCTGCTTCATCCGCACCTGGATGATGATGTGAGATTTTATTTAGAACTATTTCTAATTATGTAACTAAAACAGGAAGACAAGTTCCCTTTGACCAAAAGGATTTAGATAATAGTGGCATCTAAACTATAATAACATGGTTTCTAGGGAATAATATATTTTATGTTCATTCCTCCAATATGCACTCATAACAGTTTCTTTATACAAATAAAATGTATGCCATATTTTAAATTCACAAAATAATGCTAATTAACTAGACTGCATTATTCATAAAGTGTTGTCACACCAGACTAGCTTTCTCTTTGAGTGAAAGAAAATTATTTTTTTTAGCTATCATTGGCAGCATAAAAGTAATGCATTTACCAAAATATTAGAAACCAACTGTGTGAACTAACCTGACTTCTTTTTCTTCTTCTTTTTTTCCACATTAATGATCATGCCAGGTATTGGCTGTATAGTGCCTCCGTGGCCCTTTTTAGACTTCTGTGCCTCTGCTACTATCTCCGGCGTGAGGCCCACCGGCAGGCCCGTGTTTTGCCTGGCCTTGAACTGTTTGCCTTTACTCTCGTACAGTGGGACCTCTTCTTGGGGCACATAACCATCCTTAATTCTTCTGGGCTTGCGCCAAGTGCCATCTGGACGCTGCGTAGCCGGAATAAACTTAGCACCTACAACATAAACAATACAATTAATAAAATATTTCTTGACTTCACAACTCAAGTGAAGCTTCTTGACCTAACATAAAGGTCCTTGATTTGTCACTTAGAGATTCACTACATGATACTTTCACTACGATTTCAGCTGTGTGGAGACTACACGGAATATGGAAGGTCGAAGCAAACAAGAGCGCACACTAAAATAATGTAAAATTTCTAATAATTAAATACAACTTACGCTACCATCGTAAGCTTATATGCTTACCTTCAGCATCACGCTCATACGATGGTGTTGTGGCCATTATAAATAACTCATTTAAATGCAATGCTGACAAAAAATCTCAACAAATTCGTAAAGTCTTTGCCTCGCCAAATTTCCTTTTCGCTATTTTCGTACACAACTATGTCAACTATTTTGACTTTGACATTAGAGACAGTCTGCACTGCATAGAATAATAATGTCTGCATGCCATAGGGAAAAAAAAGGTTCATATGGGCCCGGCACCCAGTAAGACTATGAACGAGTTTTGATTAGGTTATTGAACGACTTACCTGCTGTTAGTTTGTCATATGGTTACCCATTCACTTTGTATTTTTTGAAAAGGCTTTCCTATAACACGACGAGAGTTTTGTTTGGGTTTTGCATTTAACTTAGTTTAGTTAACGCAAAACCCGATAAAACACCTCCGCAACGGTTTCATATTTATCATACATCTTTTTGATTCATATACAAAATACGATTATTTTAATTTCGATTCATATCTAGAAAACGTAACATCACAACAAAACATATCTGTGAGTATGGTAGATCTATTTATTTTTTCAAAATGCTGTCTTTGCTCCTTGCTCTTTCACCTCTTCGCTATTTTGCACACGTTTGTTTGTTTGTTATTGATACATAGCTAGCATAGCATCTCTATTTCGTCTGTGGTAAAACGTAGTGATTATATACTCTTTGGTCTGTGGTTGTTGTTCACGTCACAGGATTAGTTGTTTTTTGTTTTGATTAAATTAACTGATATATTTTATTTAAGCACAATGCCTAAACGTCGAAGGTTATTCACACCATTGAAAAATAGATCGAAAAGCATTATCATAAGCAAAGACATCGAGGCTAGTGAAGGTATTACACATAGCTCTATTAACATTACTTTCTAGTAACTAGCTTACCCGTAAGTATAAAAATAAATGTATATTCTTTGCACAGGTATCTACTTCTTGTACCCTAAATCACTAGAATGTTTGTTCTGTGTATACTTCTGAATTTGGTATAAAACGATACATGTATGTATTGTTATAATAATAAATTCCAGAGGTAAGCACAGCCCGAGGCCGCCTGAAAGGAGCCTTATTAGATGTGTTGGGACCTGCGAGTGAAGATTCCGATGCGTCATCAGATTATGCACCAGACAAACGTCAAAGGTACAGATTTTTTGACTGCTCGATCCTGAGATAACTATTATATAGTGAATAGTCATCTACATCCAAGTTTATGACACTAGCATCACAGACACTGGCAGAATTGTGGCAATTAGCTGCAAACGCCAATAAACTAAGAAGAAGAAGAACTATTATATAGAGTAACAGTATTTTTTTTCAAATAATTTATAAGTTTTACTAAATGAAATGTAATACTACCTTATTTTTCCTTACTTGGGGAATTTAGTAAACAATATTGGCACATCTTTTTAATTTAATATGTCATTTGAATTAATATTTTTAACCTATTCGCGTGTAGGGTACTAGTAAGTATATTTACTAGTCAGGTATTTAAAAAAATATTATTACAGAGATCTACCAAGATTATTTAATAAATTCTCCAAGTACGGAAAAATAAGGTTTAAACTTGATTGGCATGGTCACAAGTGATTTAACTCACTAGATACACTACTATAGTTTATAACTAAATCTAATAAAATATATTAAAATTTGTTGCAGCCAAGCCCATCATTCATCAGAAGACGAAGGTGATATAACAAAGCGGAAAGCACAATCATATGTGCTCAAGCTGTTTGACAGGAGTGTAGACTTGTCACAGTTCAAGGAGAACACCCCATTGTATCCAATCTGCAGGGCCTGGATCACCAACCAGCCTAAAGCAAATTATAAGGATTATAGGTATTTTATATTAATAAATATATTCCAATACAGTCACACCAACTCCACAGTCCCAAAGCAACACTATAATGGACTAGGGGAGATCCACAAAGTTTTCCTCTACTGAGATTCCATTCCAGAAACCTTAATACAGAAACCGGGGACATTACCAACTGCACCAATCAGGTTGCCTCAGGGAGCTACTTTTCTTTGTTGTGTCCCTTCTTTCTGGTTAAGGAGCGTTCAAGTATTACGTAACGAATTTGGGGGGGGGGGGGTCTTCTGAAACGTTACAGGGGCTGAAGGGGGGGGTTTGAACTATGAGTTATGCAAACGGTTGCATAGAGACTTTAACGTTTTACATGGGGGGAGGAGGGGTCAAAAATCTCCTAAAATTGTGTTACGTAATACTTGAACGCTCCCTTGTCATGTGTAGTCTTCAAAGGTACCGACGGTAGGACCGTAGGACGAAGGTAGGACCTGACGATTTGGATTCAGATCAAGACTCAGTACCTGTCTTTCTAACCCTTTTACGTAAGGGTGCGCTTATAGAAAAAGGCTAGGAAGGAGAAATTCTTTCAGTCGTACTGGTGTCTTTTCCAGTAAGAGCCAGGAGGAGCCACTACCAACGGCAGACAGTGTGGACCTGCCTGGCCCGGATGGCGCTCCGGTCTCTAAAATACCAGCACTACTGCCCGAACAACTGCAGGCTGACAAGAACAATATTAATTTAAACTATGTAAGTTAGTGGCCTTTTTTGTAATATTATAACTCTGGTATTTTTTCTTTTTTTTTACTTATAATAATAACTATTAACGGTGAATTAAAACATTGTGAAGAAACTTGCATATCTTAGAGAACCCTTCTAGAGGCTTATGAAATCCGCCAACTCGTATTGGATCAGCATGGTGGACTATGGCCTAATCACTCATTCGCATTGAGGGGAGGCCGATGCCCAACAGTAAGATATTAAAAGTGGCTCCTATCATCCCACTAATATTACAAATGTGAAAGGATGGATGGATGTTTGTTACTCAATCACGCCAGAACGGCTGAGCGGATCTGGATGAAATTTGGCACAGAGATAGATTATAGTGTGGAATTGCGCATAGGCTAGTTTCTATCCCGGTAAAATGTATGGTTTCCGTGGGATAGATTTGTTTTAATTTTTCATAGAGCACCAATAAATTCATGTTCTCATACATTTGATTCTGAGGCGGTACGAAGTTCGCCGGAACAGCTAGTAATTTTTACCAACTTATTTTACCAACGTATTTGATCTCGATCTCACCTGATGGTAAGTGACGATGAGATCTACGGTGTAGCATACTTGCCTAGAAGGTACCTGTTCACTCCCGACTTGAAAACACCCAGATTAAAGTCAACGGGGGAACAAAGACGCCGGTAGCGTGTTCCATTCCTTGGCAGTTCGCACGATGAAGGTAGAAGCAAAACGCTGGGTAGCTCTACAGAGATGACAGTGGCAATATGGCATAAGGCAATATGATGTGTGTCGGTGGCAGCGCGAAGCCCCGCCGCCGAGCCGGGAGCAGCTGCTGCGCTGGCACCGCGCGCGCTGGGCGGGCGTGCGCGGCGCGTGGCTGGAGCAGGCGGCGCGTGTCGAGGCGCGCTACGACGCCACACACCAACTACTCAGCAAGATCAACGTCACGTAAGTCCCATATGCACTGAGAACCTTACCAGCAATAACCACCTACCAGCAGCCTAGCCGTTCCTACATTATAATTAAAAATATGTCCAAACGAACGTGAAATCTACTGGGGGCGAACCGTACCATAACGTACTGTGACATTTTTGACGTTCCATAAGTTAGGTTATGGTTTATCCAGTGTCTCCAACCATGCCGTAATTACGGTAGATCTACCGTAATTTTTCTAGGTCTACCACCTACCGTAGACATGTCACAATCTACCGTAATTTCGTCCGAGTCCATATTTCTATAATATCAACACTTGATTTAGCAAAATATTACTAGTTTGTAACGGCAACATTGCATTGGGATGCGTAACGAAAAAAAAAAAAAAAGGTTATTCTGCTGCTTCAGTTTTGAAGAAGCAGCAGAATGACCCTTTTTCTTTTTTTTTTTACGTTACGCATCCCCACTGTATGGGCATTTATCATTTTGGAGAAAAATAAGCAACACTGGTCTGCCGTAATTTTCCACCATCTACCGTATTTTTAGACCAGGCAACACCGTAATTTTGACAAAGAGGGTTGGAGACACTGCGTAAGTCCCATATGCACCGAGTACCTTACCTTCAAGAACCACCTACCAGCAGCCTAGCCGTTCCTACATTATAATTAAAAATATCTTCAAACGAACGTGAAATCGACTGGGGGCGAACCGTACCATAACGTTCTGTGACATTTTTGACGTTCCATAAGTTAGGTTATGGTTTATCCCACTAATATTATAAATGTCAAAGTTTGGATGGATGTTTGTTACTCAATCACGCCAGAACGGCTGAACGCATCTGGATGAAATGTGGCACAGATATAGATTATAGTCAGGAATAGCACATAGGCTACTTTTTATCCTGGTAAAAAGGACATACTTTTTAATCGCGGGTAACACCGCGGGGCGCAGCTAGTATGAATATAAATCTTCTAATTAGCTTTTCCTCCCAGCCCGCACAACCATAGATCTTGCTTAAAAACTCGACCCAGTGTTAGCCAATTAGTGTTGCGTTATATCAGTATAAGATTTTTCAGAATCGGCTTAGTAGTTTTGAGGATTAGCGTCTACAAACATTCTTCTATATAATATTAGTGAATAATAACATTGTACTGTATATGGGAATACTGCATGCACACCTTACTAAAATGTCTTCCTAGAAATCGTTAAAAAATAATTCGATTTTGAATAACCCCGTATTTTATAGAAAGCTTTCCCCCCTATAAATTGCTTTTTTAAATTAGTAATCTCTCCCTCTACAGCCTATATTATCTAATTATAATATTTCTACTGTTACAGGGCATTGTGAAAACAGTTCAAGATCATTTAACTCCAATTCTATTTGATAAGTATGATTTTGATTATTTACAATCATTTGTATAAGTTTTTTTAGCTGATTATATAGAAACCAATCATGTTGATTTGACTGTAAGGGGCTATCCATAAATTACGTCACACGTTAAGGGGGAGGGAGGGGGTCGGGCTGACTAATGTGACCAGTTGTGACAAGGATGGGGAGGGGTCAAAAAAGCATGAAATTCGTGTGACGTAATTTATGCATGGCCCCTAAATTATTAATAATATTATTGAAACGAGAATTACGATCATAACAATTTATTTTGTAAATATATTGATTAAGTACAATTATGCCTTTTTGCGTCTTTTATTGCCGCTGTCTTGCAGCTGGGGACACTGGGACTGCTTATGACCTTTCTCATGGCAGTTGAAACAAGACTGAAACAAAAAAATAACAATATTAGATAGGCACATAATATATACCGAAATTACCATTGGCGCTTTACTGGTACACATAATTCAAGTACTTGATTAATAATGAATATTGATTTGCTACAAGTCTTAAGTGATGTTATAGATTAATTTTCATATATAAAGGAAGCTTTTGTAGGCTTTAACGCCGTGCACCATGCACTTTGCTTCATAAAAATGCTTGAAATGGCCTTGTGAAGCAATTAAAACCTGTCAAGTTGGAGGTAACAGTTCCGAACACACTACAATCTAGATTTGAATATCATAACTCAAAAGCTTCCAGTCCACAGTTTTGACTGGAACTATCAAAAACAAAGTTGTGTCAGAAAGCAGACTCTAACCCCCAAATTTATAGACATTTTACATCTTTATCAATCGTCATTTAGCACAGTACTATATGACGTTTGATAAAGTTATAAAGCGTCTATAAATTCTGGGGTGAGAATGTAATGTCATAAAACCACTCACCTGACTCTCAACAACAGTGCCGCATTCATGATTCCTCCGTTGGCAACATCTCCCACACTCCTTACAGTGGAAGAACGTCGGCTTCACGCACCGCTTGCACACATCACAGTGGACATAAGTCATACCATTCTTGCTTGTGCACTCCTTGCACTTATTACAATGGTTGTTGGTTTGCGCAACCCAGAATTTGCATTTGTTACACATCTTGTAGTTCTTATCGTTGGACAAATCGATGGTGATAAGCGGCAGGTTGGTGAAGAAGCGTACCGGTGATGCGAATTTGCGGCCGTCTTTCGTTTTGTTCTGGAATTTCTTGTGGTTTGTGTATTCGATCTGGAAATAAGTTATCAAGATTAAATATCTGGCATCCACTAGTTGACTGTTCTATTGATGCCTTTGTGTGTGTGATTGCTGTGCGTTTTATTGATACATGTGTGAGTATTGAAATATTCAATCAATTCAATAAAGCGTCAATTCTTGGATACTGGAACACCAAAAATGTCCCTGTTTAATTTCCTACATAAAGTTATTACATGTTTTTGGGATAGGACAATCTATATCCGTATTATATCTAAGTTATAATGTTTAGATTAATTCACCTATGTCAAGTGCGAGTTTATTCGTAAACTAACCGCATACTTTATAGTTTACGTGTTTACTTTGTATTGAGAATTGAAAGATATAAATACTGTCCATTAGAGGTACTTGTTACGACACGGTGTGACACGAAGACCGCTGACACGCCACGGTGTGACACAAGGACCGCTGACACCGCGCGGCCTAAATAATTGCGCATCGCGGCAACGCGAAGCACGAGGCGCCGACGCAGCATTTCGCAATCGACCGGACATGCGGCATCGAATGCTCAAAACCAATTTCATCATTGACCATTCCTGGTACAAGCATCGACCAGTTATCATCAATATTAATTATAAGCTTATTGTAATTTTCCTTTTTTAAAATAAATTAATTAAGAATTATTGGTTTTTTTTGCATCCTCCGGCTTCAGCCTTCGTAATTGGCGCAGTCGGTAGGATACTCGCGGGCCGGTTCGCTGAGTATTGCAATTAAGACTCTTGCATCGAATCTATCGCGATCTCGCGAGTCACCCGGGTGGCTATCAAGCACCGAACGAGTATCCGATCCTACAAGAGCTGCGGCCAGGAGGTGTATCAAGACATCGCTACAGCAGAGGGGCCAATGATGTATATGTGAGTACACTAGAATAGCTCTAGAATTGCTCTCCTTACCTTAGTGTCATTTATCTTTATCTCCCAAGATTTTCCATCCCAGGCAATCTCGGACCCCTAGGTTAGTTAGTACTAGGTATAATTTGTTAGATTTAGGTAGAAACATAGACGGAGACGACATGGCACAGCCAACTCCACAGCCTCAACTGACGAGGAATCCGTCACGCGTAGATGAAATCTTCAAAGCTCTTAGGTTAGTCCCTGAGTTCGATGGCAACTGTTATGTTCTGACAAGATTCATTAGACTATGCGACCAGTTAGTTCAAGCCTATATCACTGCAGATCCTGGGGATGAACTGTCAAACTTGGCACTTTTGAACGGGATCCTTAACAAAATCACTGGACCCGCGGCCCGTCTCATAAATACTAACGGGATCCCAGAAAACTGGAATGGCATTCGGAACGCGTTAATTAATAATTTCGCCGATCATCGCGATGAGACCTCGCTCTATAATGATTTAGCAACATTATCCCAAGGCTCCTCAACGCCGCAAGAGTACTATGAGATATGTCAGAATCTGTTTAGTACGATAATGACATATATTAGCTTACATGAAAACCAGCCACAGGTCATAGAATCAAAGCGTATACTATATAAAAAGTCGACCCTGCAATCATACGTTAGAGGCCTTAGAGATCCGCTAGGTTCGCGTATTAGGTGCATGCGCCCAGAAACAATCGAAAAGGCGTTAGAGCTTGTTCACGAAGAGATGAACACTCTATACCTACAGCAACGCAACGAGCGGCTACCTGAGAAGAAAAATCTACCTCAGCTAATGTCACCATCTGTTCCATCCAACGGTAGGGCCTTTAATTTCGCTCCACCGCCCGTCACAATGCCTGTACACAAAATGTACATGCCTAATTTACCTGGCCCTTCACGACCAAATCCCACCATGCAGCCTCAACGACCCCCATATCATTTTAACGCAGCGCCGCAATTCCGTGGACCTTCGCGCACTCAGCAAATGTTCGCAGCGCGCCCATCCAATTATAACCAACAGAACAATACCTTTAGATTTCAGTCTAAACCGCCCAATTCTAACGACTCGCCACGTCCCATGAGTGGTGTATCTCATTTTGTCTCGAAACCAATGCCTATTCGGGGACACGATTGGTCCAGACAGGGCAACCCACCTCCATCAAATTATTTCAAGACACGTGAAATAAACGTTAACGAGTGTAACGATTTATATTACCCCTATCATCACGAGATTTATTACGAAACTGATGCTTATCCTGATGGTAGCGCTTATGGCTATTACGAGTGCCGAGAATCCTATCTTAGAGATTCCAATAAGTGATGAACCATTGAATAAGTTTAACAGGCAGATCTGTTTCACAGTAGTAGGCGACATTAAGAAACGACCAACAGTTTCAAAGCCTTTCGAGACCCATACTCGAACGTCCATACAACTATCCGAGTCAAACCTCGAAGAGGACGTTATTCAGGCTATTAAAGAATTCGCCAACCCTAAAGTAAAAACAGGCATCATAATTTATCCACCTTTAGCCATGTATCAGATTATTCCTATAATACAAGATAAGTTCAAGAGCTCTGCCATGAACCTTGTATTGACTAAAACCGAAGTTGAAAATGTTAAAGAGTACCTACGTCAGCAAGAAATAATTCAAAAATATCACGAAGGGAAGACGAATCATCGTGGCATTAATGAATGCTTTCTAGCGCTATCCCATAAGTATTACTGGCCGAAAATGAGAGAACAAATCTCCAAATATATTAATGAATGCAATATATGTGGCCAAGCCAAATATGATAGACACCCAATAAAACAAAAGTTTTGCGTAGTTCCACCACCTTCTAGGCCATTTAACGTAGTACATTTAGACCTATTTACTGCACAGAACGAGAAATATTTGACCATCATCGACTCGTTCTCCAAGTATGCACAAGCCTACCATCTTAGAGATGGTACAGCAGTCAGTGTGGTGCAAGCCTTCCTCAAATTCTGTACCCACCATGGAATACCTGTGTCGATAGTCACAGACCAAGGGACAGAATTCACAAACCAGTTGTTTTCTGAATTCACAAGATTGCATAAAATCCAGCATCATAAAACACTGGCCCATACTCCCAACGACAACGGTATGATTGAGCGCTTACACTCCACTCTATTAGAGCACCTTAGGATTCTAAAGCTAGAAAATCGTAGTGAGCCCACCGTCAATCTTATGGCTTACGCTATATTAGCCTATAATAACACCATTCATAGCTTTACTAAGTGCAGGCCTATTGAGGTTATTACCGGACATACAGATCCCCGCGATCCGTTGGATCTAGATTTATCTGCGCACTTACTGCAGCAGTATGTACAAGACCACAGGGATAGGATGACCAAGGTATATGAAGCCATAAACGAAACATCTCTACATAATCGCACAGAGTTGATAGAAAATAGGAATAAAGATAGGGAGCTCGAGATAGAGTACGAGCCGAATCAACGTGTGTTCGTTAAAAACCCTATGGCGAATAGACAAAAGCTCGCGCCTCGCTATACGCAGGATACCGTTTTAGCCGACCTGCCTATACACATATATACAAAAAAGAAACGCGGCCCTGTCGCTAAGTCCCGTCTTAAGCGTATTCATAACGGTAAGCAATTGTTACAGGATACCACTAATGACCCTGTTTCACCTGGGACGAGCAACGGACATATCACTTGATTCCCTGGAAGATGGACCGGGATTACTCCCCTTCAAATTAGGCCCAACAAAATTAATATCCCACTATCATTCATTCCTGTTATACATTAATTTAGACGACATCCAAACAAAGGTCGACCTAGCCAATGCTCAGCTAAACGAATTAGATTTGCTAATTAATGATAAAACGTTTTCAGTTTTTAAGCCTCACATTGAGCACCTTGCGGATAAGTTAGCCGAAATAACCTTGCAAGTAGAAAGCCTCGAACCAGCTCGTAATAGGCGAGGACTCATCGATGGATTAGGATCCATAGTTAAAAGTATTTCTGGCAATTTAGACTACACTGACGCAATAAAATATAACAATGCCATTCAGGTTTTACAAAATAATGAAAATAAATTAAAAATTGAACTTAGCAGTCATATTAGCTTAACTAAGGAATGGATGGTTAAACACTCGGATATCCTAGATAACATCGTTAAAAATCAAAATCAAATAGCTAAAACAATAGAGTCAATACTTAACCGGACTAGACAAGCGGATGTGATTAGTATGGCACATTTAGCCCAAAATATATTCATGTTAAACGATAACATAGAATCTTTATCTAACGAGTTATACAAAATCGAGTTAACTTTGGATTTTATACGTGCATCGAGCACAACACATTTTATAATTAGTTTAGTTAACCTTAAAGATATGTTAAGTAAGTTAGAACGTATATATTCTAGAGATGAAATCATCGAGATTGATCCAAGAGAATACTATAGTATATTAAAGCTAGGATCTTATTTTGCTGATAAGAAAATAGTGATAGTAATCAAGATGCCGATTGCCTTACCTAAGACCTATACCCTCTACAAACTATCCATCGTTCCCAATAAAAATCACTCAGCCATAATACCTGCCTCACCTTTCATAGCAATTCAAGAATCTCATTCTATGTACATAGAGACAGAATGTCCGAAGATCCAATCTTGGTACCTCTGCGAAGAGAAGATCAACTACGGCGCACAAGACAAGGCGGACTGCGTCCACCAACTTATTACACAGCAGCATCTCGATTCCTGTAAATTTACGTCAGTCTTTTTATCGGGGGAAGCTTTGGAGCAACTCGACGAAAAACATTATGTTATCAGCTTCCCGGCGCCTACGCAAGTTCAACTATCATGCGGGCAAGAGCAGTACAAGACACTCCAAGGAAGTTACTTAGCTACGATCCCAATCAACTGTTTCATGAAGACCCCGGAATTCAAGATTATTAATCTTAACAACCGAATCAAGGGACACGCAATCAAAATCATCCAGTCACCGCTCATCCGGGCTCAGCCGCAAGAAAATGAACCAACCGTGCAGCTACACTCAGTCAACCTCGAGAGCCTTCATGAGAGCTACAGACAAATATCAGTACAGCCTCAAGCGAATTTGGAGATGATAACCGATGATAGCCTCTATCACACGACTATACCCGTATATGCAATCATCGCGAGTATAACAGTAGTAGGGATAGTTTGGACAATCCGGAGACTAACCAAAAGAAATAAGAGCAAGCAAACCTACTCCACCCAATCTGAAACACCATCAGAAGCATACGCCGAGATCAAACCTAGACAGACGATTCACCCCAGCGAGATAAGGATTGATCCCAACCATCTCTCAGCAACGATTTCAACATCAGTTAGAACATAGTTGCTGATCTACGGGGGGAGGTGTTACGACACGGTGTGACACGAAGACCGCTGACACGCCACGGTGTGACACAAGGACCGCTGACACCGCGCGGCCTAAATAATTGCGCATCGCGGCAACGCGAAGCACGAGGCGCCGACGCAGCATTTCGCAATCGACCGGACATGCGGCATCGAATGCTCAAAACCAATTTCATCATTGACCATTCCTGGTACAAGCATCGACCAGTTATCATCAATATTAATTATAAGCTTATTGTAATTTTCCTTTTTTAAAATAAATTAATTAAGAATTATTGGTTTTTTTTGCATCCTCCGGCTTCAGCCTTCGTAATTTACTGTTCACTTTCCCAAACAAAACATAAAACCCATAATAAAGTACATGGTTCACTTTTAAACTTGCACTTGACGGTGTGTTAATAAGTACTAACTTACCTGGTAGTCGTGCATTTTGATCTCTGGCGCCGTATTAATAATGTAAGGCTCGGAGAAGTATGGGAACGCCCACAGCACGGGCAGGAGTCCATCGCCAGGCTTATCACACACTCTTCTATACATTGCTGTTAGTTCCTTAAGGGTGTGTACTAGAGGCTCGACGCGGCCGCCGAACGGCGGGTCCATTACTATGCAAACTCCACCATCCCTACAGCGAATGTGTAGTGTTAGAAAATACAAATTGAATGCTTGAGTTCAAGTCAAAATACAATTTATGTAAATTAATACATGTCTGTGCTAGTGCTATTTAATTTACAGGTTTTAAATAAGCAAAGATGGCGGTTCTGTGCATGCCTATAGTAATTGTATGAATTTGGAATGTACGGTGCCGCCATCTTTGCTCATTTTATTGGATGCAACTTATGTCATAATGCAATTAAATATTCTTTTTGCCTTTAACCCCATCATCATTTTCAACAACTCATCATTGTTAATAAAACACATAAATACATCCTAGTCATTTACCCTTTTTTTTAATAGGATTGGCTTCCAATGTAAGCAGCTTTAACATAAGACCATTTGTCAGACTTTTGCAAGGTATGAGACAGCCCAATGATGAAACAATGACAACCAAAACTTGAGGTCAGATTTTTTATCAAAGTCCAAACAAGCCACATGCTGATCTATTAAATGGTGCAGAGCAAATAGTATTTCTTAAACTCACCGAGTACTTTTGAAGAATTTCTTTAGCACCTTCTCATCCTCATTACCGTTAAACATGTAATCATTGAACATGTTATACCATATATACTTAGCAGGTGGTTGGAAAAGACAATGGCGCTTGTCATAGTCTAAGAGTAAAGAGTTGAAGTCAGGCCGGGACTGAGCCTCCTCATGGACTGATGGTGTTCCAATGCAAATGATGTTGCTGTGGAGATTAAATTTAATTGTGGAAAATAATGCCAAATAGAATTGACTTTGTACACATATCAGAAGAGTATGAAGTGATATGCAACCATAATTTACTATTTTACTAGTCACACTTACAGAATGGGCCTCTAGAATTGTCTATTATTTAAAATAAAGCCAAATAAAATTTTAGTAGGTTTATGGAATATTTTTTTAACAGCTATGGCTTATTATTAGTTTATTAGTGCTTACTGTGCAACCTACATAGAACACACAACTTTCTTGCAAAATACAATACCAGAGCTTCTAAATGTGAGTATGTAAAAAGATCTGATATTAAAATACTTCAAAACCATTGACAGAATTGTCTGCAAATAATTGCATTAGATATCAATCTTTATGTTCATATAAATAACGAGCAGAATCATATTTACAATAAATATACTTCGAAGTTTAAAGAGTTCTTTTTCTTTACCTAACTATGATTGTGCACCTTATTTTTATAAATATGTGTATCAATTTCCAATGCAAGTATTCTCAGTCCTAGAAGCCAGGGCTCATGGCAACTAGCAAGTAATTTGACAACTAAAAGCACTTCCCACGTACCGGTGCATACTACATTGAAGCGAAGCCCTGATTTTAAAACCTGCTAGCATTGATACATTCATCCTTAACTCTCCTTATGTTACGAACTCACCTTATGTTATTATTCTTGAGTATTCCAAACACAGTGCTAACAGACTTTTTAGTGAACATATACTGGGCTTCCACAGAGTCATTCTCCAGTGTCGGCAGCCAGCTTGTAGGCCGACTGAGCTGCTCATCAGTCAATGATGTGACAATTCTATGGTCTTTGCCATGTTGCTTACTCTTTGACACTATGTAGAGCTCCTCACATGTGTTACAGTATGCCCTATCTGTTGCGTGGCGGGATTTTACCTGGAAGGTAAATGATAATGTAAACAAATGTATATTGAAGTGGTTTTCGTAAACCAACAAAAAAAATATAATGAAAGAAATTGAGTAATGTTTATGGAAGATGTATTTCCTAACCTCACTAAAGTTGTCCCACGCTGCTGCCTTGTCAATTTTCGGAATCAAGTTATAGTATTTTTCATTACGTTTTCGCACATTCTCCTTCTGCCAGTCTTCCTCATCAATGTGTACTGTGCACTCCTTGTTTCTAGACGAGGCACAAGCGTAATATCGGCCTTTTTCAGTCGAAAATAATAAAGTTGGCCCATGCATACATAGCGGGTGTGAGGTTACGTCTTCTACAATCACTTCTACTGGGGATTGCTTCTGAACACTACTCTGTTTCGGCTCAATTTTATGTTTTTTAGGCATTTTATTGTGAAAATTGTCTACTTTTATTTAATTCAAATGCTAAAAAGCTTATTCGTGAATGTGGTAGTTTACATGCACGTCAACTAACATAGATAAATAAAAAAACAAAAAGAAACACCTCTACATAGTCTGTGAAGAAAAGTGGTGTAACGTCTATCGTTAATTACCGGTTTTTGTTAGTCGAGTTTGTACTGTCATCCTCGATACTTTGTAAAATCAGTGGTTTATTTATTTATTCTTGGCAACATTTCATCACCCGGCGTTGCGGCGTTCTTCTTTCTTTCCTTTGACATTATTTCGAATAAATTTCAAGAATAGCGTGATATATATCTCAAATAAATAGTCAAAATGAATGGCTTAGTGAAAACAGCACAAAGAGTAGTACAGAATTACGTTATAAATACAAGTTTAACGGGTGCATTAGTATCCCGTTCCCAGGCACCCGTGAAACGTGATTTCACTAGAGGAATATGGCACATGAGCTGTTCCAAAAGGCTAGACGCCATCTCGGCATCGTCAACCCTTCTTCAAAAACACTCCAACACATGCAGCTGCGGTTGCGGACTGAAAGCAATCCACACAAAAGGTAAAATGGGGATCGCTTATTACAATTTTTGAGGTTATGATTGCACCATGCAAAGATCACACTAGGCTTAGTCGAGGCAGTACATTAGTGGTAAAAGGCCTCTATCCCTTTCCGTTACTCTTTTCTATCCTGATCCTGGTCTAGATCAAATACTTGCCTATAATGTAATAAAAAAAAAAAAAAAAAAATCGGACACTTCATAAGGTATATCTATTATTGCAATAACATAGCAGATAGTAAAATATCATTTTTATTACCAGATAAAGAAGATGAAAAGTTCATGAAACCTAAACCCCTTGGTGAGTCCTATCCTTCTCCTAGATCCTTGAAGCATACCATATCCACAACCAAGTCAGTGCCATAGTTGTTATATTATGAGTCTTGCTTGGCAATCCCTGCACATTTGTCATGCTGTTCTCTTTATCAGAAGAGTGGCGGTACCAGCTGCAGGGTACATCAACATCATGCTCACATCCAGGATACTGACCTGTGTCATATTCCTGCATAAAAACATGAGACAATTTCAAATTTGTAGATAATAGTCATCATTAGCATAATGAGGCAACCTTAATTTATCAGTCTATGTAATGATGCAAGATGGCAATAATATAACTCGTATCATAATTGGTATCCAAAAAAAATTGTGACATGTAGACTACATGTAGATAATTATCATTTTAAAAATCAATTTGTAACCCATAGGTGAGCGGGAACTAGTAGAGTTTTTGACTGAGGAGATAGTAGCAGAGCGCAAGGCCCAGAAAGTGAAGGTTCTGCCCACTGAAGTGGATGGGTTCACTGTCAAAGGGGAGGGGGCTGAGGTGACCCTGTCCAAGCAACTCAAAGATGAAATGTAAGTGTAAAAAACTAGATACTACCAACAAGATTGACTCACAATGATGTGACAAAGGCATAATTGCACACATATGCATGCATGGGTTTGAAAATAGGTAAATTACAATAGACCTGTCCCTTTTACTATTGTATAACTCGCAAAAAGTGAGCTAGTTACTTGCAAAAGCATGATATCTGGGCCCCAAGTCTGTTAACACAATTGATTCATAATCAAACTGCAACCATATAGTAACTGTCACTTTTGCCAGATATCCCATACAATATCTGTCAAAAGTGACAGTTACTGTTTGATTAGGAATTGATTGTGTTAGCAGACTTGGGGCCCTGTATGTGTATTTGATGTTGACAAATAGATGGCAATAGGTGCAAGCAAGACGCCTAGATTTTAAGCTTGCGAGTAACCATGCCTGGTTTTGGAGGTAATACAAGCTTGCTAGTATCAAACTATGAGGAAGCCATGTCTGCATTGACCTGGTATTTATATCTCATTGACAATAAATACCAGTCAACTGCACTGTGGCAAGTATACAGGGTGTAAGGGACACGGAATCCAAGGTTAATGTCTAAAATGAAATTATAAAAATCATTGTTGTAGATAGTTATGGATTACTAATGTTGTAATTATTGAGTGCGCAATTTATCTAAACCACGCGATCACATCAAAACGCGCCGCGCGTCACCCCACTTGTGGGAGTGATGGGTACGTCCGAGTGTATCAAGATTTTATTAACATTTCAATTTTACTTTTAAATTACTAATTACGGTATTTTATTAATAATCACATTGAGATGGACTTCCATTATGATTTCAATTTAAAACTACTGAAAAAAAAAGTGTAATTTATGAAAATCATATTTATACTCACCACATATTTGTTACAGTGTCAAAATCACATTCAACGTGAACCACACGGTGGACTCTGACGACTCCGAAGGCGACGTGCAGCCCGACAAGCAGGAGTTCGCGGAGATGCGGTCGCGGCCGCAGTTTGAGGTGGACGTGGTGCGCGGCGACACCACGCTCGGGTTCACCTGCTCCTTCCTACAAGACCCACCGGCCACCTCTGCTGATGAGTTCAGTGAGTATTACAATAGGGACACACTAGGCGTATGAAGAAAAACATTTATTTTACATAGATCAATAAGACAATGGAAATACAACAAAACCAACAATAGTTAGGACGGGAGTAAATCAACGTAGAATGGTTCGATCTAATTATGTACTCACAACTTTTATTCAAAATAAATATTGTAAACAGTTAGGCGTCGTCTTTATTGGCTAATTATTGTAGGAGCAAATGGTACGCTTTCGTCGCACAATGACATTAAATACACAAATCTGTTTAGTGTGTCCTTATTAAAACACGCGAGGCATCGCGCGCGCACAGGACTCATTTTCATCGCCCGACGAAATCGCATGGTTTACTCGTACAATCCCATAGCCCTCAATGTTTGTGAGCTTGGATGTAGGGGGCAATCTCCGAAAGTACTGATTCGATTTAGAAAATTATTTTCTGCTGTAAAAGATACTTAATTTTATTGGGTTGCCTTTTGAAATATATATGACATAATTGACCTAGTATTGTTTGATAATTTGTTGACAAAGGGTCTAAAGTAATAATGTTTTAATTACAGATGACATCTTTGGCATTGATGAGGTGACTATTTACAAGGGTGAATGGAATGACAAGGTGTATGCTGTCGCCGGAGACGTTCTTGACGGGGTATGTACCCACCTCTTGTTTACAATTATTTTATATGGCTTAACACATACGATACATTCCATATTAAAATTTACATCATATCAGAATTTAATATGAAATTTACAAAATGTATTTTTGAAGATTACCAACACTCAAATAATTATCAAAAAAAATACGCATAAAGTTTGTTATCCAAGCTACAAAATAAAAAACAACACATAACCAATATGATGCAGAATTTCGCTCGACATTTAACCATCAGCGTAACTTTGTGGTTGGTAATGCTGACTACACACGCAAGGTCCCAGGTTCGAGTCCCAGTTGTGTGACATCACCCCATTTACATGCCACACTTGATACTATAACACATGTAGTCGTCAGGTGCCAAAATCGGGGGAGATTACATGCATCGATGTGAAGTCGATCTTTCCGAACAACATGGAAAGATATTCATAGACATGCTACATTTTATCAAAGGGATATATATGTCTTTTTGTTACTTAAAAAACACTTAAAATATATTTTGATATTGTACTTAACTTTTATGACTGAGTCAATGTTACTTGTATGTTAAAAAATGATTATCACTCATATAAAAAGATTAATCTCGGTCATAGTTTTAGGTAGTTTCATTTGCGACTGTTTTCTATAATGAAATATGGTGACAAAATGACTAATGCTCTTTTTCTCCCCTTGCAGTACCTCTATGACCTCCTAATGAACGTGCTCGAAGAGAAAGGCATCAGCAATGACTTCGTACAGAAGCTGTCCGACTTCAGCACGGCCTACGAGCACACCTCATACATCAACCTCCTCGAGACTGTCTCCAAATTCACCATCGGGAAACAATAAATGCCCATTTCATTCAGTGGATCAGTATCCATAATATTATGTACAGTTCAGGGCCAAAGTGACGAAATGCTTGACAAAAAGCTGTAGTGAATCTTCTAGATTTTGATCTGGGTATGTGTTTGTGTGTTTTTTTATCATAAAATTGTCAGCTAACATTATATTAGTTTGGTTGTCTTAAACATGATTGCTGAGTTGAATATAAAGCCATCACAGTTTATAAGTTGTTCAGTACGGATAATTTTATTAATTTAGCGAAATTTTAAAACAAATGAACATCTTCATTTATAATTGTACCTCACACACACATCTACGTTCAAATTTATGCTAGTGTTGGAAGAACATTGTAGGGTGACCATGCAGGGCACTGATCACTGGGACAGCTTTAAGTTTAGTTTAGTTTGCACAACGGGGTGCTGTTTGGTTAATGATATTAGTGTTACATTAGTTATTGTCTATTAAAATTGTTCAAATTTATATGGTTGTTTTATTACCTACGTTCCATATAGATTCACATCCCGCCACCTCAAGTGCGAGATTATTCGTAAGTTAACCGTATACTTTATAGCCTACAGTGTTTAGACATTTTGTATGGAGAAATGAACAGCGCCTCTAGCGGATGGTATTTAAAACTTTCAATTCCCTATACAAATCGTCTAAATACAGTAGACTATAAAGAATACGGTTAGTTTACGAAAAATCTCGCACTTGACGTACAGGTGGGTCGTTGGTAAGAGGAATGCGAATTTTGAAACGCGACATGTGTAGTTGTGTCTGTATGTATACAGCAGCGGTGAGGCTGATAATGTGATCCAGGTTTTTTTTTAAATGGCCCCACTCACCTTTGAGTAGGTTGATTGCCAATGTCAAGTGGAATGTTTATTTTCCTACATTCGTGCACGTTTATGAACACAATGGTTGATATTCCACCAAAGTTACACATTACATTTCAAAGAAATAAAAGAAAATTGATAATTGATTTTCTTCGACTACCAAAAAGTCGTACCAGGTTTGTTGCTTACTCTTTTCAACATATAATTTATCAAAAGCTTTGTCGCCAGGTAAACACCAACTGTACGGTCCCAAATAAAGCAATGCTTTTACTGTCAGTACCTTACAATGGACTGGAGGCTATCATATCATAGTATATATAATAAATGCATAGATGTTAAACAGCCATGAGTTTGGTGAAAAAATCCTCATCACAATTTTTTCCCCTACCATCTGAACAGAAAGTAGGTTCACTAACAACTGACAACCAGCGTGCTGTTTCGCATGGACTTCGCGCCGGGTTCGATCCCGGCAATATATCGTGAACCCATTCCAAAAAAATAAGAGGGGCTAACGGAACATAATCCTAAAACTATCAAATTCATTGATAACTAAAACAGTAATTAATACCCAAGTTGTTTTCATTATAATAATAATCATTTACATGATAATAATTTATAAAGAAGTCGATGTTACTTTATGCTTATCTATCTAATCATGCATTATGTGTTTTGTTTTGTCCTTTGTCCGTGCGTGCAACACCTAATACAATTGTGGGTCATAAGCGTGCAACAGTACTATCATCGCATGTAATTATATTTTATCAAGTAATGATATCATTATACAAATATATAGATTAGTGAGATAAGTCCAATACCGCCATATAAAACGGCTCGCCACTTCTGTCAGCAGTTACTCCACTCAAAGCTTCCCGCGCTCCCGCAATCAGCTGATACTTCGCATTCTTATCAGCTGTTCACAAAGAACATATGAAGTCGTCATACCATCCCTTTCACCCAACGCTTGTTTTGTTTCTTATCAGTTGACCTTTGCAATATGAGAAAACAAGACAGCTAACATTCTCAAGATGTCACTTCAGTATTAAAGAAGCCAATCACATTGAATCTTAATAATGAACTAAGAAATATAAGCCCCTTTCCGACCAATAGGACCGCACCGACCCGCGTGAAGTTCGTGCTAATCACAGCTGTCACATAGCGTAGCAAAATGAAGAGAGTTTTATTTTATCTCGCCAAAATGGCTGACGCGTTGACGTTGATGCGCGCAAAGAAAATACCCGATAATTTATATGAGCTGTGTTTGACGAATTTAGTGAATTATATTCAAAAATCAAAGTGCGAGAGGAATGTGCTGCGTTCGCTGCCGGACAGCATCCTCATGGATGTCTATTACAAGGTGAGTTATGCCACACATTGTTCGTTTCATTCTTATCGATAAAAAACCCTATGACGATCGGTACACCGTTATTATTGTTCGATATTACAGTAGCTTGCGATAAATTCGTTATCAGTGTTGCGAGGGGATCGATAAAGCGTTGCGCTGTGCTTTATTTTCAAACGCCTCGGGTTTGTGGCCGTGAACGTAGATGGGATTAATAATCACTTTCACTATGCGGCGCAGATCTCGTCATACGATACGCTTTTTGTTACGAAACGCACGAGATTTGCGCCGCCGTGGTATGCGTACGTGCGGCCGATATCAATCTGCCACCAATTGTATTTCATACGCGTCATAAAACACCAATTTGACGCCTTGTGTCGCATTAAAATATTTTTCGCCCACAAGTGGCAACTTCCACGCTGGTGTTTAGCGCTGGCTCGGGCTCAAAACCTGCGGATTGTATTAAATATTCCGGTTGACGCATACCTATAGATGTTTATTATTGTTTAGAACAATGGTTGACTCTATGCAAAGCGTTCTCATCACTCTGTTAGGTGTTTTGAACATTCTCCAAATCAATATTTCATTATGTTGAGGAAATCTAGGGCAGCACTATTGCCACTATTACATTTCTTTATTCAAATGTATGATAATTTTGATCTCATTACAAACTACAATACATTATACATTTATACCTAAAAATACCTACCTACTACAAGAATGCTAATGTTTGACAGACAATATGCTTTGCCTGTGGCTTCGCCTGTATATACCTACTTACTAGACGAATAGTAGCTCATTGTGTTATACTACTGATGTACTATTGGCAACTTAGAGCCTTTCCACCATGCATAATTTTCTATACATGTTCAGATCAAATGAAAATGTTTTTAAGTGCACTAAGAGTTCTTTGATAGTGGTATAATAATAGTTTTTACATGTTTCTTTGTCAAACTTCAAAACAAAAATAACTGCAACCTACTGTCAGATTAACAATAAGGATTTACAAAGAGACTGTTGAGATTAAACATTCACTTTCTGTCAACTTTTGGCAAGGACCAATCTAAAACTATTAATAGATCTTTTAAACATAATAAGGAAGTAAGTAGAGTAAAATTAATGCATTTGTATGCAACGAGAATGGAGTTGTTGTCAACTGCCTTGATGACTATTGTTTGATTAAACATAAAACAATATTGGTTCTGGCAAGTGTAAGTACATATCTTATTACGCTAGGCATTGCTAAATTAACAACACAACATACAATAATATTGACTGTATTCTATGTACAGACTGAACATTCAAATTTACTATTCAGCAATTTGAATTGGTAATATCGGCCACTTTGTTAAATTATCTCATAGAATTTGTCACTCCGTATCATTCCCTCCCTTTCCGTATTCATAAGTGAGACAGAAAAGATACATTTATTTTTCTTGCCTCACTTAGCATAGAGGGGCCCTCGGATCTAAAAGTATTTTTTTTCTGTGCTATTGTATATGTTGTGAAAGAAAGTCATGTTAACCTTTTTCTACCAGTCAATCTCCAAATGAAGTCTTTCTCTTCTAATTTAAGGGTTAGACCCTTGTCGGTGTAGCTGATGAAGCTCTTTCCACCTGTCTCTATCTAGAGCAGCTTCTTTCACCTCCCTATACAACATGACACCCATCCATTCTTTTATCTGACTCATGTAGTTTATTCTTGGTCTTCCTCTTCCACGCTTTCCTTCAATCTTTCCCTCTATTATGTTCTTTATAAGGGTATCATGTCGTATAAGATGGCCTATCATCTTCCCCCTTCTATTCCGTATGATTTCCATGAATGATCTTCTTTCTTGCACTCTCTCCAAATGAAGTATGACACCCAAATAAAAAAGTACATAATTGTGATGTAAGTGCCCTGAATTAGTATTATCCAATGACAAACACCAAACCTAATTTCCTGTAATTGTAATTTTAGCCTTATTCTTATACAAAGAAGTAGTTAGTCTTCTTTGTAGAAGAATTGCCTAACCTTTTCTTTAACTTGGCTTAATTATCTGTACAGTTACTAGTAAAGTAAGTACTTGTAGTTGAATGATGAAATTGTACATTTTAATTTACATTCCAATAATTATGTTTCTTTGATATATCATGTGTAATGTTGGTGGGATTTTCACCATTGTGTGATCATAAAAGTGCATGAATGAAGGAAACTTATATAAAATTTTCTAACTTGACTTTTCAAGTTCTCCAAACACGTTTGGTAACTGTACAGTAAATTATCAACAAACCATAAAAACATTTACTTGTGTAGTCTTTGAAGAATTGTCACACAAAAATCAGTAACTAGCTCTCCATTGTTAGATACTAAAGGCACATAGTTATTTATCTACTGAAGGTTTAAATTTATTGACAACTAGCTGTTGCCCGCGACTTCGTCCGCGTGGTATTTAACTAAGACAACCGTTGGCAACAGCCTGCTCGCGTTCTGATCCCGCGGGACGCATTGCAGATTGTTGCTATCAAACTTTAAGCAGGCGCAGCGCTGCAACATTGGTTTTAATTTTTTTTCGAGAGCTCCAATTTTTTTTTCTAAAATAAAAGTAGCCTAAGTTACTCCTTGTTACATCAGCTATCTGCCAGTGAAATTCCCGTCAAAATCGGTCCAGCCATTTCAGAGATTACCCGGAACAAACAGACAGACGGACAGACAGACAGACGGACAGACAGACAGACAGACAGACAGACAGACAGACAAAAATTGTAAAAAATGTTGTTTCGGTATAGGTAACGTGTATACATCCAAATGCACTTAGTAAAAAGCGGTTATTTTAATATTACAAACAGACACTCCAATTTTATTTATATGTATAGATCTTTGAAGAATTGTCACACAAAAATCAGTAACTAGCTCTCCATTGTTAGATACTAAAGGCACATAGTTATTTATCTACTGAAGGTTTAAATTTATTGACAACTAGCTGTTGCCCGCGACTTCGTCCGCGTGGTATTTAACTAAGACAACCGTTGGCAACAGCCTGCTCGCGTTCTGATCCCGCGGGACGCATTGCAGATTGTTGCTATCAAACTTTAAGCAGGCGCAGCGCTGCAACATTGGTTTTAATTTTTTTTCGAGAGCTCCAATTTTTTTTTCTAAAATAAAAGTAGCCTAAGTTACTCCTTGTTACATCAGCTATCTGCCAGTGAAATTCCCGTCAAAATCGGTCCAGCCATTTCAGAGATTACCCGGAACAAACAGACAGACGGACAGACAGACAGACAGACAGACGGACAGACAGACAGACAGACAGACAGACAGACAGACAAAAATTGTAAAAAATGTTGTTTCGGTATAGGTAACGTGTATACATCCAAATGCACTTAGTAAAAAGCGGTTATTTTAATATTACAAACAGACACTCCAATTTTATTTATATGTATAGATGTAATCCAAATGACTGGTCTTCTAAAAATACGCTTTCTAATACTACTGTAAATGGATTAATACTTCTATAAATTTGAGAGCTATGTACTTCAATGTTAAAGAGACATTGATGTGTTGGAAAAAAATATTATCGTCTTATCATTTTTTTAAGTAGGTATACATAACAGGAAAATGCGCATACCATTTTACATCGTGCTGATCCATCGGACTTCGTACCTACTGTAATATTAATTAGCCAATAAATAAGTTGAAGTTTTTTATCACAGCAGCATAATGAGACTTTATACTGTTTAGTGATTTAATTTAAAAGTTACAAGTTAAAGTATCCACACCTTTACTGATAGGGGTAGGGGATTTATTATATCGTTATCAACATCTTCATTATCGTGTGGGGTACTTAATAAGTACCCCACACGATAATGAAGATGTATAAGTACTACTTATACTTTCATAACAACTGTCAAGAAATACTCGACACTGGCGAAATGGCACTATTTTGTAGCCGATTGCTAACGTAAACAAAAGAATAAGTATGTCTATTTCAGAAATGAGAATTTGTCCAGTTAGAATTAATCTAATTGACAATATATCCAGTTAGAATCTGTCATATTAAGATTTATGCCCATTTTTAACCGACTTCAAAAAGGAGGAGGTTCTCAATACGGTTGTTTTTTTTTTACTCCAGCTAGTATCGATGAAATCAATGCAGGTAAATCTGTCCTCTAGACAATTCTGAGCACTTAATAACCTCCAAGTAGATTTTATGCAATTAAAATTCTGTATGTACCTACAGAGGCTACGTAAGCATTCGATCTTACAGCTAAAACCACATATGTGTTTACCTATTTTCTCTAAAACTAAACTCGGAATTTATAATTGTTTGGCGGAAGAGGGAAGATTTTCCAGCCAGGCAGGTGGTATGTCGGGCGGGGCAGCTGCTATGCCCCGACGGTTATTGTCAGGATCTTGTATATATGTTACCTGCTCCGAAAACTCTAATAGCGCGATTCAAGCTTGTATGCCTATTTGACAATTGTTCTGAATGTCGTCTGCAGCGCCATCTGTGTAGCTTGTGGCATTCTGATGATGCAATGTACTGAAAACAAGTTGAAACATAATATTCCATCAAATAAGTACCTGCCCATTTAAGAAACTGCTACCTAGTTGACCATCTCGGATTAGAGCCGTGTTTGGCATCACATTAGCGCATATTTACAGAACCAAATTGTTTTGCTACGCCTACATTTTGTTATTTGCAAACCAGATTGTAAAGCTTACCGTCCTTTTAGCTTGTAACAAATAAACATGTTTTTAAATTAGATATGCATATTGTAACATTTAAATGCCGTGATAGCCGAGTTGTTAGAACCCTTGCCTCGGTAACGATGATCGTAGGTTTGAAAGAATGGCTTTCTGGATAAAATGTGTGAATCTGATTTTCTACCATGATTATCGTGAGGAAACCTCCATGTTTGAGAAAGCCTCTCTAAAGACGTGTGAAGTCCACCAACCTGCTCTAAGCCAGCGTGGTGGATTATGGCCAAATCCCACTCGCACTGAGGGAGGCCCAGTGCCCAACACCGAGACATTAAAAAGGGCTCGTTGTATTGATTGTGGCCAAGCTACTATCATGACACAGCCCACATCCAAGTCTTGTCATGCACTTCATTCGGTTAAAGGTGCTACGGAATTCATAAAAGACACTATTTATCTGGTCGTGTAAAATATTTAATTATTGGCGCTCTCTTCAGATACTATCACTCACTTTTTACTGATTTCACGAAGTTTTCGACATAACGGCTCCATGGAACCCTCGATAATTGATTGTTACTAACGATAAGGATGTGCCTAACAATTGTCACGTCTCGAGTTTTATCGCTCCAACAATGCTTCACTCTCGTGCAATTGTTGCCCAATAAACGCACGTCGATGCGCCGCCGCCGCCGTTTCGTGGCACCTATTTCACATCATTTAGCAGGCATGATACGCTTGACCAGCGACCATCAACACGAAGCTCCAGTTTATGTTGTAGACTAACCCTGAGGAAAACAAAGTATTCAATGTTGGTTGCACCTGTTCACAACGACGCCCAAAATACATGACAGGTGAACATGGGCTCTTAATGCTAAATTAATCTAGCAACTTTTGGTAAGAATAAACCATTTGCATTTACGGTTGATAAGCCTTACTTGGTCCATTAACGGAGCCCCGCTGACCTTATGCTAAAATGATTGAATTTGGAATCCACGGAAGGTGTTCAACTAGTTGATATGCCGCCGCGTCGCCGCATCGAAAGTGCATGTACCACGTCGAATATTGATGCTTCACGAAACTGGCGCTCCCCTTTCCCTTGCCAATATGTGAAAGTTATAACGTGGGTAGACGCCACCCACGATTTGGAAGAGGCGTTGGGTCGATCGCCGCATTGCAGCATCTGAGATCCCAAACGAATCCTGGAGTTTGACCTCAAAATGGCATAACAACTTACAATCAATCTTAACAATTTAAAATCGTCACCACACTTATCTAATCTATCAGCCGATAGACGTCCACTGCTGTACATAAGCCTCCCCCAACGACTTCCACACATCACAGGCCTCCGCCACTCGCATCCACCGGCTTCATGACCATCACCACACTTATGACGATAGAATAGTCGAGCTAAGTTAGTCCATAGCTGGGCTACAGAGGGCAGTCGTTTAGGAAATTATTCGTAATCAGGCCTTCAGTGTTGGCGAGATACATTCCCTTATAACATTGAAAACAAAAGGTAGAGTGAAGAAGCAAAATTAGCGCTTCTGCATCGTACGTCTTTGGCACGAGTAGGAATTACTGGTGTGAAACTTCCATGGACTTCTAAAGATACTGGCCGAAACTACAATTACTAAAAAATAATCCCTCTGACGCAATAGCGACATCTCAAGACTCCGCAGATGATGTAAAACTATTATGTGACGATGGTGATTGATGCAGTGAAAGTATTGTTAAAGGAGTTCGCGACTTATTTGAATACTCGACTGGTAAGGTAAGGCAATTATGCACATAATGCAAGAACTCTTTCTTTGTTGCTTGCCAACAAACTATTTTCGAAATGGTTGATCTCTTTGGAATTTTCGTATGAATCGAGTAGAAAGTTTCTACGTTCTTCTTTCAATGATTCGTATAAGAAGGTAATTAATGACAGAAAGTTGCAATAAATAGCAGGATGTTACTGTATCCTGATGATTGGATACAATACGTATCGACATTACTGTAGGTATCGATAAAAATATCTATCGAAATTGTTCGCCTTTGGTGTGTAGCAAAAGTGTGACTAAAGAATAATTGCCCGACAACAGTCTCGTCTCGACATCATATATGCGACCTTGCAAATTAACACAGTAACCGTTATAACCATATGTTTTCACGGAGTTCCCTATGCCATTATATTTATTACTATATTGTTATTTATTAGCCGATCCGACAGACGTTATCCGTTCCCGTTATTTAAAATTTTCTGGACAACTTTTTAAATTGTTAATTCCCTGAACACCTTATTCGTACTATTTCAAAATTAAGAAAAGAGCCATTTCGTTCCAACTGTTCTAAAGTGATGCACTTACCAACGAGCCACACTTAAATCTTATTTATAAATATTATCTTTTAATATTTACATCTCAATATAACTACAAATTGAGTTCATTACTATGTTGTTCCATCATAGTTCACTTGTGGAGTCATGTTTGTGCATATGTATGTCAATAATTAGTCATCCATTCCAGCAAAAACCCACGTTATATTATATATTTGCTTGTTTTCGCTGTGGATATGGGTAAACTAATTATTATATGTGTGTCAAGTCTTTTGTATTCTACGTTTATAATATGTACTTGAGTTTACGGGTTTTGTTTAGCCTTGCTGATTAATATTTGTTTTTTTGGCAACGTCACTTCTGGGATTCCCGATGAGAGGTTCAGATCATTAAAATTACCCGTTTTTATTCTTAATGAACCCACCAAAGCTGTTTATACCATCTAGATTCGACCATCTTTTCACCTTGAAGTCTATTTTGAAGTGAAACAAACTTGCACCGTTTGTATTTGTTTTCGTATAATCCCTTCATTGTTGTCATAATCAGTTAATCTAGTCTTTTGTGACAGTTCGTTGTTAATATGGCTCTTCATAAGACCTTTAAGAACTCACACAAAAGATCTTTTAAAAAGAGCAACCATGGGGTATCTCGCCCGTTCGTCTCCATAGGAACGGCATTCCGAACGGGTGGTAAAGTTTAGCTTAGCATTTGGTAACAATATTGACGATTCATAAGTACTGAAGGAAGGAAAATTCCTAAATGACTTCAGGCAACATAAGGCGCTCTGTAACCACATCTCATTTACATTACAACACACTGCTTTGTAGATGCTATTAGATATTCTTTTAGATATTCGTCAGAGGCTGACATAATCAGGATAAAGTATTTTTATAATGTACGTGGTCCTCTCTCTCTGAAATACTGATGCAGACAAAACAAACTTTCGATGCTTATATTATTTTGGTGAAATGAGGAAAACACGAACGCAAATTCTTTAGGTTCGAGCGTGGTTCGGTGATCTGGCTCGATAATATCAATATACGTACTATACATTGGATGTACATCATGCCGCCGCCAAACACAATCGAGTAACGGAAAGAAACGGTTGTTCAAGTTGTTCTCGCAATTTGGAATTGCAACCCGTTGCGGTTTATGAGTAAGTATACTGGCACCGTCATTATCGACAAATTATTTGGTCTGAAAGTCCCGTTTTGAAATGTGTTGTATGAGATTTGGAGGCTATAGGAGATGGTGTATGAAATTTATGGCGATCTGAGTCGTTATAGTGCAGATTCCAGTTGAAAACCAGCGTGAGGCGCTCCTTGCCGCGCACATGCTGAACGAGACACCTATTTGGTGCAATCTTGAGCCACATAACACCTACAATAATTGTAGATAATATGGTATTAACTATGAACTGTATTAAGCTCATGTCTCATAATGGTCCCAATAAACGATTCTTATTCTTACCCGTTATTGCTTGATAGCATGTAGGCTGCATCTTACTCAAGTTTTGCAGTCTAGGTATCATTTTTCAACTTATAGCATACTCATAGTTGTGTTGCATTGCTCTCTGTTAAACATTGAGTGCGTGCTATCTAATTCTGGATTAGCTTTATTGCTATCATATCATCATTCACGCGCCCTAGCTATTATCACTATCAAACTGTCATTTAGATAATTCACATTTGTTGATAAACGTTAATTTAGATTTTGTTGTCATTTAATATCGTCATACTTTTCTACGTCAATTTTATTGGGATGATTTAGATTTAGAAACAGATTATACTATGTGTAGCAAATATAATATTGGATACAAGGATTGGTTCTAGTTCTTGTATTGATTTTGGATCTAATTGTGGATACAAATTACAAGGCCACTTGTATGCTTATATTCCATTTGCCATCGTGCGATTTGTTTCGTTGAAGGTTTTCAACATAATCTTTGAATACTACCAGCAAAAGCATACGTCTAAGACCTCAATATATACTGACGATATTTTCCTTGCTTTTCCTCTATTTGTTTCATTTACATTTTCCAGTATTTGAACGTATATATGTAAAGATTCGTTGAACTCTATGGAAACTTTTTGTACTTAACCAAGACTGGTGAATGTTTTTAATGCAAACAACACATATATTTAAGAATAATTAACATTGACCAGTGCATTGTTCTTTGATCAGTCTTGACTTTGCGATGATGTGAACCAAAACAAAACTTCCGTAAACGACAATAAAAAACATCTGCATACATAATTCTACAGAAAAAACAATAACTCAAAGGTATAACTGTAAACGAATCTCGGACTCATTATATGCATAGTATTTTATATCAATATCGCCAGACGAATACACCAAACAACGGTCCCAAATTATACCTAATCAACGCTTGTGTTATGGCTACCGTGAAATAGACTGGATGCGATCCTAGTATATAATTACTTACATAGATATTATATAACCGTGACTTGGTTATAAATACTCGTGCTCGTCACACAAAGCAAGATTAGATTTATCTTTAATATGACCGTTGGACGATTCTCATCCGTCTCTTGGAGTACGTCATACAAATTCATCCTGAACTTCTTTTTTCTTTTAATTTGGCAATCGGTTTCTATACAGTGCCATTTTGCCAGTGTCGAGTATTTCTTGATAATTGTTCCTGATTATAATGATAATGATGAAATGTATCTCCCTACCCCTATCAGTAAAACTGTAGATACTCTACTGAAAATTAACCGCACATCTTGTGGCAACTTGAAAAGTCATACTATTATCTTTCAAGCTCCTACACGCGTGCACGTTTATGAACACACAATGGTTAATATCCCACTAATGTTGCACATTATTTATCAAAGGAACACATTTTGTGGCTCAACGGTCCAATTAGCCGCTAAAAAGCCCTATTCTAATTTAAATAAAACTAATTTTACGGATTCTATCGCGTTTATTTTTTGTTTTTTACGTTCCCGACGTTTCGGCTGCTTTACAGCAATCATGGTCACGGGAGGATTGAGGTGGTTGACGTCCTGGTGTCATAGTTTGAAACGGGGTACCCTCATATTTGATTGTTGCTTGTGGTCCGATCTACGCAGAAAGTGCTCACAGTGTCTTGAGGTCTTGCAATTGTACGCTTGGTCTTGGATTTAATAATATTAATTACTGGTTCCCAAGTTGATGGTAGCACCCAGCCATCTTCCCTATTGAAATTAGGATGTTTTTTAATTTCAATGGCCTCGCGTATCATCCTGGGTCGGAATCGGTGTTCTTTTGCGAGGATCTGTGGCTTATCAAATCTGATATAATGGCGGGTGCGATCTTGTACGTGTTCACAAATTGCAGACTTCGTGGTGGTCCACGAAGTCTGCAATCTGTGGTTGCTGTAAAGCAGCCGAAACGTCGGGAACGTAAAAAACAAAAAATAAACGCGATAGAATCCGTAAAATTAGTTTTATTTAAATGTGTAGTATTCGCGTAAATATAAGAAATCAATAAGCCCTATTCTAAGTTTAAATCATAAGATACACAAGTACTTTCATCATGTAAATTGTTTTTCGCTTGCAATATTAGCACTTGTATCGATAAGCGATCCTTTACCGTTAGAAATCTGTGTGCTCGCGCTACCCGTCTCAATTACCGCTACACAACGATTAGCATTTTAGGTGAAGGCAATCCGGCCACGTGAATTGAACTCGACACCGACTGCATCAAACACAGCTTTATCTGTGTCCACGTAACGTTCAAACTCGCTTGATTATCACGGTGCGTAGTCGTGTAAAGAAAGTCGACCGTTTAGATGAAAAATAGGATTTGTTATATTGATAGCATCAGCTTGTGATGAATGGGGTTTCGAGGTGTTTGCTTTTACGGTTGATTTAATATTTGATTTTGCGTTTATACTTAGATCTTTAGAAATTGCATTATTGTTGTGTACATGTATAACATAAAACTAATTTCACATATTTTATCGCGTGTACATTATGTTTTTACGTTGCTGTGAAATTAACAAGACATAGTAATTTCAATAGGGAAGGTGGCTGGGTGCTACCACCGACTTGAGATCCAGTAATTAATTTAATTAAATCCAAAATTAAGCACACCATTGCTAGACCTCAAGACACTGTGAGAACTTTCTGCGTAGATCGGACCGCAAGCAACAACTAAATATGAGGGTACCAGAGTTCAAACTATGACACCAGGACGTCAAACACCTCAGTCCTCCCGTGACCATGTTTGCCGTAAAGCAGCCGAAATGTCAGGAACGTAAAAATATAATATAATAGTGATGAAATCTGTAAAATTTGTTTTATTTCAATCTATAAATAATAAAATAAGACAGTAACTTGGTCGTGTTCTAGGAGCAAGGGTCGAGGTCACATTTTTTTTACTTTTTATCTGTTTCTCTCATCACACATCACGGAAAACCAACTGGACGGATTTAGCTGAAACTTGGCATAGTGATAACCTTTAACAAGATATATATAGCTATAAACGAAAGCCAACGCGTATGAAGTCGCGGGAAGTGGTAATCCTTTATAACATACTCAAATATATCTATGCGTGTTCACATTTTTTTTAAAGCTTTATTGTTTCTTTTTTTATTAATGTAGCTGTTTTTAACATAGAAGTGAGCATTAGGTTCATTGCTCGGTTCGCAGTGAGTCATGCACTCGGGCGAGACGATGTTGTTCTTCTATAGGATGTTGTTCTACATCTTGTATGCACGCCTTCATGCAACGGTTCCACGAAGCGCTAACATTTATCACTCACACAATTATTGCGATACTTAATAATAATTAGAAACGTTAATTGGGACAAATATGAGACACCAGCATAATGGTTTTTATTTATATCCTACGACACAACAGATTTTGCTATCCTGAACAATGATGTTACACACACAAACGATGTGAGTGATTATACATTTTCATATTAGAGTTTTTTTTTTTTTTTTGCATGGTCAGCGGCACCCACAAATGGAACGGTGAAAAGAAATTCTTAAAAAACTAAACTCAATATAGAAATTGTAATGCATTTTTACAATGGATTTACTCTGCAGTTCCTTCAGGAAATGTCGAAAGGACGCGGCGACGTCTTGAACTGTTAATTAGGCGTATACATTTCTAACATTTACGTGAATACTACACATTGAAATAGAATCTGTAAAATAAGATTTATTTCAAAGGTAATTAATTAGGCGTTTACGTAGTTGGCCGTATCAGTATAAAATCTCGTTATCTACAAAGCATTTGATATGTTTGAGGATAGTTCATTAATAAGAATAAACAAAAACTAACCCCCGAATTTATAGACGTTTTATAACTGTACCGAACGTCATATAGCGCAAAGCAAAACTCTTGTGCACAGTTCTACAATCAGTACAGTCACCGTTGATAATGTTGTAAAACATCTATAAATTTGGGGATAATAGTTTTATAAAGATGGATTAGTTTGTAATCATTGTTTTCATATTTACAACAGTCGGAGCTTTATTCATTGAGTCCCTTAAGGGTTCTATGTTAGGACCACAATCTTAAATGTTGTATCTACATTGTTTGCCAATTAGTTATCTATTGTTCTACTAATTGTGTGAATTTATAATGAGTGCACAACATGAACTAAATGCATACAATTACTTTCAAGTTTCAACGTGAACTACAAACTTGAATTAAAAAATACCATTCCTCCACCTCAAATTTTATACGTATTTCGTTTACGTATTCATCCAAAAATATAAATATCTCACCTTCAAACTCACCATAAACAAGATCGTTCCAACAGAAATACTGTCTTACACTATACAGTTGTATTTTCATTTTAAAATGATCACCAGATCCATCATCATCATCTACCTACCATTTCCCATAACCTAGGATCGGCGCAATCCTACCGTCCGACCATACCTATTACCTTATTTTTGGAATAACATGATTTGTAATGCCATGGTAAATGTATTGTAACTTGCCGGTTACCGTTTTGTAGTTATCAACACACCGTGGAGCGACACGTGATGTGAGCCACCTTTCGCTTTTCAAGGTGAATTTCTCTAGCATACTTAAGGCGACATTTGCAATATGCTTTGAGAAAGTTGATGGAATGTCAAATTATTTGGTTTTTGGTAAAGGTGTGCTAAGCTTTGCAGCTATCTTTATGCGAAGTCATTGAGTAAATACAGCAACGTAATCTATCTTCTAAGTTATATGTATAAAATAAAGTTGCGTTAGTTCCACCATTTATAACTCAAGAATCGCTCAAGAATCGCTCAAGAATCTTAAGATCGCCAGACGAACACCAACTATACGGTCCTACGCTAAGCAACGCTTGTATTATGGGTTCCGCATAATGGATTGAGGGCGAACTCATATTATAATACTTTTAAGATATTAAACATTCACGGCTGGAGTATAAACATTCATGCTCATCACACAAAGATTGTCATTACCAGGATTTGAAACCGGGACCCTCAGCGTAGAAAGCAGTGTCACTAACAACTGCGGTAATCGGGTCGCCAAATGGTCGATGTTTATGATTTTTTATTGTTTTATTTATCTCTGTATCGAATTGCAGAATTAAACATGGGAGAAATTCATTAACATAATTTGATTCTGCGGATGTTTCAAATTCGCCGGTACAGCAAGTTTCATCTAAACGCCGATTGTGACAATTTGTGGAACGCGATTTATTTCTTATTGTTCGAAAATGTAACCTCTTAGAGAGCGATAGAGTTACAATTTACAATTTTATGTCAGTATATTTGACGGATTATTTAGGCATTTTATTTTTTGCGATGTGTAATGCAATGCTGAATGAATAGGCTTCTAGATAGATTGACGAGGCTATTTTCGCTTCACATTGTGACACAATTAACGACCAAAGGCAAAGACCTCACTATCGCAGTTATCAGCAAAAAGAGTTATTTGGTGGGTGACACAACAGCCCCCAGCTAAATAAATTAATTAGAAAGTACTATGTTTATTTCTTACTCAATTAGTTTTTTCTTTAATTCATTGTCCTGGTCTTTATTTAATACTATTGTTGCGTTTTTTGTTGTTTTCTTTATTCACTAATCGTTCTGTGAGTACACGTTATACTTCATGTATAGTTTTCGGGTCTTCGTTAATTGGTTTTCTATGTGACGCTAAAGAATTTTCCACGTAGCTTGTATCTAGCGATGTCCCCTTAACAGAACCACCAGGTCTGACGGAGCTCCGTGAAATTTCACTTTCGCTGACTTACGTAAACACCGACGACCTTTTATCGACCATCGCGAGATTGGCAATTTACACTGAAGCTATATGTATGAGCACTCAAAGTGACGTAAGGGCCGCTGCTTAATAAGGAAGTACATTATTTAAGTTGTTAAAAATTATACAGGATTTGCGAAACACAAATAATGGGATATTGTCGCTTTTGTGTTAAATCCCTACCGACATGGTTTGAATTTTTCATAAATTTAAGTGAAAAGTTTCGTTATGTGACTACAAGAAACATCTTATAGATGACTCTGAAGCAAGGTGACCCAATCATTTTAGATTAAACAGTTATAAAAGGAATTATATTAATACTTTGGCTGATTGTTGTGGGTATGTAAATGAAGAAAGTATTGTTGCGTCGCACACTGTTGTAGGTATGTAAATAAAATAAAATAAAGACAATGGAATCCCTGACTCAAAAGCACATGATTCACCAGGCGTCCTTAATTCTTAGAACGAGGAACATGTTTAATAAAAACAGGCTTCAAATAATTGATTTCTTATGTTTACGCGAATACTACACGTTGAAATAAAACTGATTTTATCGCGTGTATTTTTATGTTCCTGGCGTTTTGGCTGCTTTACAGCAACCAGCCGAAACGTTAAAATAAGTTTTATTTCAAGGCTTCAAACAATGTTCTGTTTCCTTATTCCTCTTTGATAGTCTTACATGAGGTGTCGATACGGCTTAATCGGTTTAACACAGATGATATATAATTGATAGAACTAAGGAAGGCGATACTTGGCGGAAATCCATTGTGAAACAAATGGGGGAGGAGGAACCCACCACTGACCATATAAACATTTAATCCGAGCATTATAATTATTATATTGTCAAAGGTTTAAAAATTTTATATGCTGGGTACAAGTCAAAATCCATATTCCATCAGCGATTTATGTTGTATTAAAATGTATTCCTTATATTTCAGGTAAATACGCCACAGAATTTGCAACATCATATCATTCATGGGTAAGATTTATAGCAACAGCTATGTATTCAATATAACTTATCATCGTTTATCTTTGTTTAAAAATGTCGTCTCTAGAGTTTAAAATTGCTCACCCAAGTCTCAAATCGTTAATTCATAAAAATGTGATGACAAAATTTATCCTCCTAGCAACTCGCTGCGGCAAATTGTGACATTGGACATTTGCCACTTGCTGATTGGATATCTAAACATTATGTTTAGATAGTCTATCATCAGTTTAGGCTTGGACCAAATTTACGTAATAGAAATGATTCAATTAAAGTAGCGTATGTAGTGAATTCGAAATTATGTTTACGTCTTATAGGTAACTAGTTATGCAAACGCCGATAATCCGCTACTAATGGAGCCTTTAATTGTATAATAGCTAATAACCGTATACTATCCTGATTAGCTTTTACAGCAGTCATGTCATGACGTAAATTTGAGTTAAGAAACGTTTGAATTGTGTGAAGCGTTTCTATTTGATAAATAAATGTGATATCATCCTCTGCTCGCATCGCTTTTTTTTTAATAATCCCAGTGCAAAAGTCCACTTCGTCATATTTTCGTAATAGTTTTTTTGGTCAATCTATACGAGCCTTCATATTCTTACTACGCCGATACGTCCTGAGATTCATGACTTCTCTCTTTAAATATTTAACGTACCGAATTATTGTATGTGTATCAAAGCACAAACTTTAACATTATTATGTGTAAGTTTCCTACTAAAACGCCTTCAATCAATTTTGTCAAAATTGTTTTATTGAAATCAAGTGGTTTAATGTTTTAAGTTTCAATGATTTGATGCACCACATATTGCCAAAATCTCTTAATCTTATTTGATTTGCAAAGGTGATTAATCAGAAAGCTGTTATGTTTTGGGGTAATACGTCAAGTCAGGCACAGTAACAACAGCGTTATCAAGTCCACTCTTATCGTGTTGCACAGTAAAATGGGTTATTGCTTTCGATAACAGCTGCGTTCATGATTTCCTATTTAAATAGGTTGTTTGTGTGCCTTGCTCAATTTATTGGATCGTTTTTTATTTCCTCCTCGTGTATGCAGTCGCCCTGGTTATTATTCTGTTTATTATCGTCATCAACATTATTTAATTCATTATTCAATGCGGTTATAATATAAAACAATTTTCCTTGACTGACTGATTTGTTATTGTGAGCTTCTGCAGAACGTGTCGCAATCGTAACTTAGCTGAGCTTGGGTCGACATTTGTCTTAGTATCTTATTTAGGCTTATGACATTGAACTTCATGCTTAATTTATAGTACAAATTATTATTCTCTCCTCACATAGTTTCTGGGTGAGATAAGATATAAAATTGTACACAGTTTGATTTACATAATAAAACACATCAAAAATGTAGGATTCTATTCTTGAGCTGATAATAAATCACACTTATTCCTGTAATCCTCCGAAGCAGAGATGCACTGTAGTGCACCCACATTTCAGTGTTGCTATTTTGTCCTATTCGGGCTTTCAATGCGAAGGGGACCAGGAACATCTTGTCTCCAAGGTGAGCGATGCGCGTGCTTGGCTATGGCCGTATTCTTAACCTTCTTAACCAATTAACGACTTACGATTACGAATTATAACATAATAATATTAAACACTATTATCAAACTTTCAGCTCATACAATTATTGTCCAAGATATAAGGATGTACAAAAATAGCATGGTTGTAAATGTAAACCTACAATTGATTCCGGGTTCGCGAGCTGTTCTCGAAGCTATGCAATGCATTGCAAATTTAAGTAAAAGGCCATAAGTAAGTTATTAAAAATAAATTAGGATAATGATTTCTTATATTTACGCGAATGCAACATATTGAAATAAAATTAATCTATGGCATATATTTTATACTTTTTACGTTCCCGACGTTTCTGGTGCTTTACAGCAACCATGGTCACGGGAGGACTGAGGTGTTTGACGTCCTACGCGTTATAGTTAGAACTGGGGTACCCTCATTTTTTGTTGTTGTTTGCGGTCCGATCTACGCAGAAAGTGCTCACAGTGTCTTGGTTTTGGATTTAATTATATTAATTACTGGATTCCAAGTCGGTGGTAGCACCCAGCGATACCACCATCCCGTGAACATGGTTGCAGTAAAGCAGCCGAAACGTTGGGAACGTAAAAACGTATAATAACCGCGATAAAATCCGGGAAATTGGTTTCATTTCAATAAATGACGATGTTTTAACGAGATTTTCACGAAATTGTCCCCGTTCGCCATATTGTAACCGGTTAGAAAACTGCTCCGCACTCCATTTTTTGCTTCATACGTGCCAATTTAGTCGATCGTATGCAACATTGTATTGGTGGGATTTTTTGCCGTCATACTTGACTCGATGAGGCGTATTATTCACTCTAGCAATTGCGCCCAGATAGAGTTAAGAAGCGGTAGAGTTTAAATCAAATAGAGATGCAGCAATAATTTCCATTGACGACCCAATGATCTTGTGACGTTTATCTGCATGTTAGGACAATTATAGGAAATTCACATGCTGTTGCGAGTAATGCTGGTTCATTAACGTAGCAAAGGTTAAGTTCTGACAGAACGTGCCATCCATACTTAATCAACTATCCTTTATAAACAGGATAATGGGTGTCAGTACTGAAGGTACACACACAAGGCTAAACTGATGGTAGTTTTCCGCAATCAGCTTTCTTGCTTTCGCCAAACTCCTTCGTCAGCATCCCTGCATGTAGGCTGCATCTTGTCAGCTGGATGGGACCTCATAGCGAATTGAATTCGTTGCAAGAGCTCGTGTCTATTCATCTAGAATCGTGTTAGGGTCAAACTTGGTGTGATGAGCATGAATGTCCGTAACCAAATCATGGACGTTTAATATTTTATATAAGTAATATATACTGGGTTCGCCGCCAGTCCATCTCCAACGGGATCCCTTAATACCAGCATTGCTTAGTGTGGGACCGTACACTTGGTGTGTTCGTCTGGCGATATTTATTTACGCAAACACCAATGTGTGTCATGCGTTTCTCACAAGTCTAGACTGGGCTGTATCTAGGCAATACGCTAGTCGTTCTAGGTGCTGGCATCTCGGTAACCCGGTGGCCTGTTTGCACACTTGCGTGTGCGCACCTTTTTGTATGCAACCCGTTTGTGTTTATTCGAGATTGTTGGTCACAATTATGTTCGCTAATTATGTATTACCGGTTACCAGCTCCGGCTTGTGGGTAAATGTCTGACTCGTGAATTTATTACAGGCATAACCAGTTGGACATATTTACTATACTATAGTTCTTTATTTATCGGTGTTCTAATTTGTAAAAGATTGCAATTATCGTTTAAAAAATGATTCCTATCACACTGGGAGCTTCTTCAATTGAGACAATCTTGACAATCGACCGTGAAAAGAAAGTCATTAAGCTGTTTATTCGTCGCGATCCAATCCGAATGCTAAATTGAGTTTGGAACACGGAAGCTAAAACAGTGCTGATTGGTAAACAATCACACACAAGCGACACATGTAAGTAATAAAACATTTGGCGAGACACTCGGAAAGAATGATAAATAGTCGGTATTGACATGAGGAAGTTGGTGGCATGCGCCTGAATCGGGTCGCGATATCACGGTGACGCAACCGCCTCGACTGTTGCGTTCGTCATGTGTTTGATGTTTCTCAGCCAACTATTATTTTCCTTTACTTATATTGTTTAATTGAACATACGCGCCTTGACACACTCGTGTTCTTCTCATATCCTTATTCTAAATGATCTGCTGCTCAGTCCGAATGGTCTTCTCGACTAACATTTTCAATTCCAGAAAGGTTATCAAAATTATGTTTACAAGAGCTTAATAATACTTATATTAATAATGCCACTTATTTTAACAATACTCAGATTAATGGATATATCTTCCTATTGGTTTATATCTTCATCAGTTTCATCTAAATAAACATATTCTTGTTACTATAGGGTAACATCATAGAGATATTTTCGTTAGTTGATGCAAAATAGTTGCCTATACAATTTTATCCAAATATGTATCCATCCTTGCTGGACATAAGCCTCCTTCAATAACTGCCAAATATAAAAGTTCTCCGCCGTGTCTCCACCTGCTTTGAAAAGTCTTTTTGCTGGCTGATGGATGGATTCATTCAGCTTCATGGCACAAGTTGGTAATGAAAACAATATTGTAAACACACCAGGGATGGATTCAGTAGTGTGACGTCACGCGGCTGAAAGATTCCCACTGTTCACCCCGTCGCCCCATCAATCTTCGCGATTTGACTTTCTTATCACGTGGCTGATTACACAATGGTGCTGATAGGTGATGCATTGTCTGCATGGATCTATTCATAGGACTCGGGAAACTCCATTGGCATATATCGTTTAAAAAGTTTACTGTTTTTAAATTCTATATTTGGCTAGATACAGAATTAAACAGTATATGTCATGTGCTACATATGAGGTGTAATAATATGTTAAGAGATCCTACAATCTATTATAAAGATTGTTACATCATCGAAGACGCACTCAACTCTTCGTCTAAATCAATACAGTGTAAGTGCGCATTATACTCGTTAATTGCGATTGTTGTAGTTTTATTGCCATGCTCTGTCTCTCTTCAACCCAAAAATCATCCAATGCTGAGTAGACGCCTTCTCCATATTACACCATTTTTAAGGGCCTGAGATATCCGAATCCAAAACTCCCTATTTTGACCAAGTTGCAACTATGTCACGCACTATTTATTGTAACTCCCAAAAAACAGCTCTCATAAAAATGTGGATTGCGTCTTCGTCGATCGAGCTTCTAATCTGTAACATTGTGTTGACTAAATATTTGCGCGCAAATTGAACACGAAATAATTAACTGTGCACTTTTGTTAATCACTGTTCTAAATCAAATTTCGGTTTATAGAAAAATATGTAAACCAGGAAAATCATTATCTTACATCTAAATGCATGTGTTATGACAATTATCGATCTAGCGAATGTGATTTCACGATCCTTTATAGTGTTCACCTATGTCGATTGCGCCAATTGGTGGTTGGTGCGTTGACCCGGCTCCGTTGTGCAAGCTGGCACCTTCCAGGTCAAGGTTGCAGCGGAGCTTCGCATGGCAGCTGGATCTGTTATGTATCTAGAGCGACCTGTGGCGTTCTCGTTCTCAATCAAAACAAAATCGACACGATCGTTGCTTAGTTTATGTGTATTGTTTTGAGCTATGTTTTCTTGTAGGTTCTTTTGTTATTTGGATCTTTCCACAATTGATATGTCTTAAAAACCATTGTTGGTCCAGACTACCTGCATTTTACATTTATATGTCATAGTTACTAAATTCCTTTCAACATCCTAGGTGCTAATTTAAAAGTACTGTATCGTCTTTATGATTAGTCATTTTAAATATTGACGTATCTCCTACTTTGCATAGATGCCACTCGATATTGCTGCTAATTCGCTTGACACCAACTAGCCTAAACTAGACCAAATTATAGTTTACTCCTGTCAAACGGCGTTCGCTATTCTGTTAACAGCAGATTAGACTAATTTTGGTTTGACAGCTCCTAAAATTGGTTTAGTTACTCAACTTAGCTTAGTTGGTCATTTTTGTATTCTGTTGTACACACTTTACGTCAAATTGCGTCTAAAATTAGAAACGTCAAACTATAATTCGTCTTATTTGGTCGGCATCTAATTTGGTGCCACCTAAATTTAGTTCGTAGTTTTTCAGGTGTTTTTATTATTAAGATAAGTTGTGAAAAACTATTTTATCAAACACGATGGAGGAATATGTGGTTGCGGCTCTTGTGGATTCATCCGAAAGTGCTAATTTTACCAAAATAATAATAAAACAGAGCCTACTTCAAAGTACTTACTTTAAACACAAAATTAAGGCATTTGCTTTCTAGCCGTAGAAACTATGAAGAAAGAATACGCCTCGAAGGTTTAAGAGCACATTTGCAGCACTTCATACTGAATACTCTAGATGATCCGCTCTTAGTGGAAGGGCACATCCCAAAACATATAAAGGTTTGTGATTTAATATTTTATACAGATACATACCTACTTTTTACTTGTTTATAAATGTTTATTAATACATCAACATGACACTTTGCAGATTTTAACAGCACTGCAATTTTACACTCATGGGAGCTATCAGGCTGCTGTAGGCTAAGATAGTTTACCAGGAATGAGCCAACCAGCAGTGAGTAGATGTTTGGGAATAGTGTTGAACATAATTGTGCAACAATTGACACCCCAAAATATAAAGTTCCCTACAACACAGACGGAGAAAGAATCTACAAAAACTGAGTAAGTTTCATTTCATATCCACTAAATTGGTTTAGTAATTTTTGAGCTCATACATTATAAACAAATAAATAAATAAATATCGCCATATGAACACATAACCAAACGGTCCCACTTTATGCTTAACGCTTGTGTTGTGGGTACTGTACAATGGACTGAAGGTGAACTCAGTTTATAATACTTTTATACATATTAAACATCCATGACTTGGGTACAAACATTCATGCTCCTCACACAAAGCTTGTGTCCCTACCAGGATTGGAACCCAGGACTCTCACCGCAGAAAGCAGAGTCATTACCACTAGGTTAATCAGGCCGTCAAACCAATATATCTTTTGTCTTTATAATATTAGCATAAATAATATCTTGACATCAAGTTATAACATGTAAATGTTTCTACTTTTGCAGATACGGATGAGAATTATACCATTGATTTAGATCATACTGATAAGCTATCTATGGTGGAAGAGTACATTGAAACAGATTTCCTTGCTGAAGCAAGACACATTTGGCAAGTGTTAATAAACACTATTTTACTCAAAATTAATAAAAGTATGGCAAATCATAAACAAGACTTTAATTTCTGAATTATTATAATAAAGCTTTTTACTTATTACTATGTTATCAATAATCAATAATAAACATCAACATTAAAAATAATTAACAATCAAAATAATAAACAAATTTGTAAGTAATAGAATTTGAAAGGCTTAAACAACAAGCTTCTGCACATGGGGGCCATGTGTTGCCCACACTCAATGAAAATGGCACTACCGAAGATAACAACTATGCAATAAATGCTTAGTATTACTAACTTATTACATAGTATTATGGTACACTTCCAGGCGGCAAAATCCATCCACATAGGCATGCCCAACAATATCCAAAATTTTGGATTCTATGTCTGTCGGGGCTCCTCCTGCCGGACCGCCACCTGTGGCGCTTATTGAAGTTCGCACCTAGCAAGCCTTGGTCTATAACTTCGCCACCCACACACTCCAAACCTGTTGATAAAAAAACCATATAAAAACCATTTAGACGAAAAAAATGCATAATATTCAGAACACATAAAAAACTTTTTAACAAAATAAAAACCGTCTTCAAAAAACTAAAAAGCAAAAAATAATCTAATCTTGAAATCTACCTTGTCTAACCACATCAAATATTTAACTAATCTGAAGTCGGTGCCAAACAAACAACTGAGTCGAGTATTGCCGGTCTGCGCCAAAGACTATACCTACAAATTAGTCCGCGCATCTCGTTACTGAGTATACTTTTGTTATTCTTTGTCGGTTGTTTATTTGGCACCGACTTCAGATTAGTTAAATATTTGATGTGGTTAGACAAGGTAGATTTCAAGATTAGATTATTTTTTGCTTTTTAGTTTTTTGAAGACGGTTTTTATTTTGTTAAAAAGTTTTTTATTTTAAACTTTTTAGTGGATATATTTACTATTCTTTGTCACTAAAAAGATTTGTATATCAATCTTTTTACTGGATAATAGGTATACCAATAATCGAGATTATCTTGGCGCAACCCGTGAAATACGTATCACTGACAAGTTCCGGTGGCCATTTGTGGCCTTCTTCATCACTTCCACTTCAGCAAATGATACTTTCTGAATGCAAATGCTTGACTTCTTGATGAAAATACCAAAATTGCTATCGGTATGCCTATAAAATTTGAGGAGTCCTCTCAATTCCTCATGGATCCCATGATCAGAACATTTTTTTGAAAAAAATGGGACCAATCTGTAAACATATCCTTTCATATAAAAAAATAATTTTCCAAATCGGTTCATAAATGACGGAGATATGAGGTAACAAACATAAAAAAAAAAAATAAAAAAAAAAATAAAAAAAAAAAAAAAAAAAATACAACCGAATTGAGAACCTCCTCCTTTTTGAAGTCGGTTAAAAACTTACATGCTCCCACTGCTGTGCAGTTCTTCTGCAGCCGAGTTGGTTGAGCTCGTCGTGGTTGGTAGGGCCCCCTAAAAATCTACCACGGCAGAATCTGCTTGGTTTCCTGAAAATATAATTGATTTTTAGATAGATGTCCTCGCGCGTCGATGTAACTATAACCATTGATTGATTTTAAGTAAAACAAAACTTTCAATCCTTTAAAATGCTTACCCCTCGCTATTTTGATGTTGTTGCGGAGTCGCTCCACAAGCAACTCCTGTTGTCTCTTATGAGACCGTTTCCTATCGTTTTCCATATTAGATTCAAGCCACTAGATAACTTATTACAACAATTACAATGTAGCACACCCGTCTGATCTGAAAATGGTGTTTTGTTTACCTGTCTGTCAACAGATACAAAATCGAATTTACCACAGAACAATAGATATGGAACACTTAACCACAGACGATATAGAACAAGTTTCTATAATTTATTATTGGAAATATCATAAAAAAAATTACAATAAAAATATTTAGACGCCGACATATATTTTAAATTAAACTTTTATATATTTCAAGGTTATTTTAAAAGAATTTAATCATGTTATTTCGATTTTATTTTCCATTCACCTTATTTTCATTCATTCTTCAGATATATTTTTCAAATACTGGCAACATACCTCAATTCAATTTAGTTGCTGTCAAAATCAAATTAGTCCTGTCAATTACGATATTTAAATTAAGTTCGATGTAACAACAGAATTGATTTTAATGATTTCTAAACTATACTTAAAATTTTAGCTAGTTTAGTTAAGTTTAGAGAGTGTGCAAGCGAATTAGCACCATTCTATACCACGATATAAATTTCAGGTTCCAAAATTTTGTCACCATCTTCATCAGAATCCGTATCGTTTAAACTGTCTCACGGGAGGTTACTAAAATCTTAAAAAATACTATCGAACTACAAAATGTTTTCTCAATCATCGGCCTCTTATTACGAGCGGCAGGAAATCTAACCTAGCAACCGACCTTGCAGAGTTCAACGGGCCAGCTCGCCTGCGGAACGGTTATTGCCATTAATGCAACCGTCGGCAATGAGTAACCCAACGCCTTTGTCCGCGCCACCACCGGCGTCATTGTAATATGTCTATTATCGTTGGCATGCTCGGCCTGTACGTTTATTACGTAAGCTTCTTCTTTCTAGTGTGGCTGTGTTACTTGGTCTTAGCCACAAACTTCGACAGTATAGTTTATGCGTTTGCCTTCACCAGAAAGATGCCTTGCCAATTCAAACTTTTTTATTCTTAATATTGCTCGTTGATTAAATTTAGTAGTATCCTATTGGAGCTTCATCGAGCTACGTATATTTTTTTATTCTTAATATTGCTCGTTGATTAAATTTAGTAGTATCCTATTGGAGCTTCATCGAGCTACGTATATTTTTTTATTCTTAATATTGCTCGTTGATTAAATTTAGTAGTATCCTATTGGAGCTTCATCGAGCTACGTATATTTTTTTATTCTTAATATTGCTCGTTGATTAAATTTAGTAGTATCCTATTGGAGCTTCATCGAGCTACGTATATTTTTTTATTCTTAATATTGCTCGTTGATTAAATTTAGTAGTATCCTATTGGAGCTTCATCGAGCTACGTATATTTTTTTATTCTTAATATTGCTCGTTGATTAAATTTAGTAGTATCCTATTGGAGCTTCATCGAGCTACGTATATTTTTTTATTCTTAATATTGCTCGTTGATTAAATTTAGTAGTATCCTATTGGAGCTTCATCGAGCTACGTATATTTTTTTATTCTTAATATTGCTCGTTGATTAAATTTAGTAGTATCCTATTGGAGCTTCATCGAGCTACGTATATTTTTTTATTCTTAATATTGCTCGTTGATTAAATTTAGTAGTATCCTATTGGAGCTTCATCGAGCTACGTATATTTTTTTATTCTTAATATTGCTCGTTGATTAAATTTAGTAGTATCCTATTGGAGCTTCATCGAGCTACGTATATTTTTTTATTCTTAATATTGCTCGTTGATTAAATTTAGTAGTATCCTATTGGAGCTTCATCGAGCTACGTATATTTTTTTATTCTTAATATTGCTCGTTGATTAAATTTAGTAGTATCCTATTGGAGCTTCATCGAGCTACGTATATTTTTTTATTCTTAATATTGCTCGTTGATTAAATGTAGTAGTATCCTATTGGAGCTTCATCGAGCTACGTATATTTTTTTATTGCATTCATGCATATTTGTGCTCCTTTTGATATCAACTTCAAATAAATCTGAGCTTAAAAATATTGATTATTGCCATTACCTTCAAGATTCTGTTGACACGTTAATGTATATCCAAATTCATTGCTACCCGCTGCCACATTGCTTTATTTATTTTTTTAATCTTGATTAAATCAGACGTACGATACTCGTCAATTAGAGATCGCAATTTCTAATCTCGGATGATTCACCTGTTGTGCAATCGCCATGCCCTGGCGCAGGCCGCAGGCCACAGTTTGTTGCACAAGCCGCGCGCGCCGCGTGCGTCGCGACTCGGCGTCGTCGGCTCGTGTCGAGGCCGCCACCCACTCGCACCATCGACGCTTATCGCTATTGAATTTGAATTAGCTGGGTGTTTACGACTAGGTCTAGACATGCGAATTCTGCATGACTACGGCTGACATGAAGAGGTATTCAGATATATGTCTGAAGTAGAAAAGAATTGGATTGTATCTAAACAAAATTCTGCTGTGCACTTGGAAACACAATGATAGGTAGTGCGCTGGGCTATAAAATATATACCCTAGACCATTAACCTAGAAACCAACGTCATTAACTTCCCAAATTGACAACCTAACCACGATCTTCGTTCACCAGACAAAGATCGCTTATTCCACTTAACCATCGAAGTTGTAGCCATAAACTCCCACAAGACCGAATATTACAGTAAATCCACTGGTTTTGTTAGAAAGGAGAACTCTTAGCTTGGTGTGTAATAAACTGCCATAAGACCTATATTTTATACACAAAGCTATACAACTTCGTGCCTGATGCAAACCATTACGATGGAGCTAGTAAACGGTTTTCAATGGGAAATCGCACTTTGGTAAGAGATGTGCCAAAAACGGATACATACATTAATAAAATTTGGATTCAATTTCGAATTCAAATCAATTGATGATATTATAACTGATCCTCAGAGGACTGAATAGACAGAAACGTTTAATGTATTCTATGATAAACAATGAATTTACAAAAAACTTAAGTCTGTTAGCAACATTGTAAGGAGCCAAAGGCATTGATGCGTTTAATGCTCTTATTAAACCAATAATACTTAAACATTGAATAATTAGGTTAATTATAGCCCTATTATCAGCTTGTAAATCATCGGCATTATCAGCCTATTGCTCCACTGCTGAACATGGGCCTTACCCAATCCACGTTACTAAGCTTGTAATAGTACTCGATACTACACAAATGGGCTTGGTTTTTATGCTTCAATATGTTGTTTGTGACGTTCCGTTTGTATTGTTCCTTCGTCTAACAAGACTAGTATGAGCATGACAAAACATCCATTAAACATTTGTTTAAATAATGCGCAACAATGGATCTGTTTCATTAGTATATTTCATTCATTTCGTAATAAACATTGACTCCGTATTTTTAAACTATACGAGTATGTAGTTAATAAAACAAGACCCATACTAGAGTTCCCAAAATACGCTTAGAATTATTCTTGGTTTTTATTTTCAACATCAGATCAAGATCAAGTCGACGGACATACGACTCGAAATGGAAAGCATAAATCAAAATGTACGTAGAGACTTGGCGAACAATTGATTCGTAATGGTGACCTTGTGCCGATGCAAAACATCGTTGTTTACAACTATATGCTGCAGTTGTCATGCTTAATATATCATCCCTCCGTCTATGCGTCCCTAGTAATACTCTATTGTCGATGTTATAAATACCATATTTAAACATCTTACTCTTTTATTTGGGAAATTTCTTTAGCACAGTAGCTATATTACGGCATCTGTCATTTACCTCGCCGTCAGCTTGAGCGCGATTTGATAATTCAGGATCAGGCTACAATTTATAGACAGGATCTATTCTGCATCTAATTTTAGTACTCGTTCCTTGTCTAATGTCCCTTCATTTTGAAGATTGCATCATGATCTACTCCTACAACCCCTAAGTTTATGAACGCTATTTGTGGGGGGCTAATTGGTCTATAATTATGTGCTTTTTGCGTTCGTGCGTAGGAACTTAATTTCTTAATTCAATCAATATATATATTGGCGAAATCTATTTACATTAGATTTACACCTGTTTTTATTTTTATTACTGCACCACACTCATAAAATTCTCCTTTCACTGTATCTACTTATTATATCACTCACACTGATGTATAATGCCTATGCTATAATATACTAGCTACGTCCCGCGGTGTTACACGCGATTAAAATGTTAAGTTTAAAAAAACAGGGTGCCTGTAAACTATCCCATTAGAACAGTGCATTTTTCGGGGAAATAAATTAGCCAATGTCATTTTCTGATCTCTAAACTACCACCACTTATATGCAAAAAATCATGTCGATCTTTTGCTCTATGAAAAATTAAAACAAGTCCACGGGAACCATACATTTAACCGGGATTAAAAGTAGCCTATGTGCTATTCCAGACTATAATCTATATCTGTGCCAAATTTCATCCAGATCCGGCGTGAAAGAGTAACAAACATCCATCCATTCATCCAAACTTTCACATTTATATAGTATAGATAATGTATATTATCTGTTGTCTCTATTGACGTGTTGCATTCGCATCGTTGCAACACCATTGCGCGACCCTGGGTGTAGCGGTACCGACACGCTATCTAACTGCATTTTGTCCTCTCACTCAGCTTATGTGCATCATTCTGCTATGTACACGTGGGTACGTATATCGTGTACCTCCACTCTAGCGACTCACGTAGCTAAGTTTACACATTGAAGTCCATCTCCGACTAGGATCGCTTCTTCTGGACATTCTGGCGTATCTACTCTGTCTATGTATGTTGAATTCTCAAATTCTCGATGATTGTTTGATTGTCCCCTTTTATTACATTACTAGCTGTTGCCCGCGACTTCGTCCGCGTGGTATTTAACAAAGACTCAACCGTTGGTAACAGCCTGCTCGCGTTCTGATCTCGCGGGACGCATTGCAGATTGTTGCTATCAAACTTTAATCAGGCGCAGCGCTGCAACATTGGTTTTAATTTTTTTTCGATAGATCCTATTTTTTTTTCTAAAATAAAAGTAGCCTAAGTTACTCCTTGTTACATCAGCTATCTGCCAGTGAAATTCCCGTCAAAATCGGTCCAACCATTGCAGAGATTACCCGGAACAAACAGACAGACAGACAGACAGACAGACGGACAGACAAAAATTGTAAAAAATGTTGTTTCGGTATAGGTACCGTGTATACATCCAAATGCATTTAGTAAAAAGCGGTTATTTTAATATTACAAACAGACACTCCAATTTTATTTATATGTATAGACTAGCTGTTGCCCGCGACTTCGTCCGCGTGGTATTTAACAACGTCTCAACCGTTGGCAACAGCCTGCTCGCGTTCTGATCCCGCGGGACGCATTGCAGATTGTTGCTATCAAACTTTAAGCAGGCGCAGCGCTGCAACATTGGTTTTAATTTTTTTTCGAGAGATCCAATTTTTTTTTCTAAAATAAAAGTAGCCTAAGTTACTCATTGTTACATCAGCTATCTGCCAGTGAAATTCCCGTCAAAATCGGTCCAGCCATTTCAGAGATTACCCGGAACAAACAGACAGACAGACAGACAGACAGACAGACGGACAGACAGACAGACGGACAGATAGACAGACAGACAGACAGACAGACAAAAATTGTAAAAAATGTTGTTTCGGTATAGGTAACGTGTATACATCCAAATGCACTTAGTAAAAAGCGGTTATTTTAATATTACAAACAGACACTCCAATTTTATTTATATGTATAGATTGGCTAGTATTTGATCTCGATCTCACCTGATGGTAAGTGATGATGAGATCTACGATGGAGCATACTTGCCTAGGTAGGAAGGCGGCAGTAGATCGAGACGCTACATTCACTAGGCACATGCAGCGCAGCTGATCTGACCCGCCATCCATGAATGGCAACACCGAACATCATGCCGGAACACGACTAGGCCGCTTGGCGACATGGCTTTGTTCAGCGGGTGGTGACTAACCACGGCCTAAGCCTACCACCAGTAGAGTTGGTAGTTGGTTAGTTTATCTCCGACTAGGATCGCTTCATCTGGCCATTCTGGCGTATCTACTCTGTCTATGTATGTTGAATCCTCAAATTCTCGATGATTGTTTGATTGTATTATCACAGTATACGTTTTATTCATGTGAGTAAACCATTACGGTACTTACGTGTAAGTATGTCACAATTCCAGCGCCTGTTTAGAAATCCATTCCTATGGTGAAGAAGGGGTGTGGAACTTACTGGTTGGATGTAAGTGGTCTTCAAAGTGATGCCAGGAAATCTAAAATTTAAGACCTACACAAACAAGGTCTTAAATTTATTTATTTTCGCGCCCCAGTTGAAAAAGAGGCACAAGTAACGAAGTCGGAAAACGGTCTGATATTCAAATTTAATGTAGTAATCACTTAAATATTTTTGTTGTCATAACACAAATTAATGTTAATTTCATGACAAAAATAAATAATTAGTATAAATAAAATGTTAATTTATCATATTTCAACAACCACAGTTTAATTAATCGCAAAAAAATACATATTTTTTAGACGTACAACCTCATTGCCAACATTTAAAACAAATACATTTATAACACTAATGCGGTAACATTATAGTGAAAAGCAAGAGTGTGTAATAAGTTGGAATATGAACCTAAAGTCGGTGCAATAAGAGCCACATTACGAGTAAGTGTGTTGAAAATAATATTACCGTTCTCGTAGTTTTCATTAACATACATATGTTTCTTAACGTACACAGATATATATACCTATAAAACTAAAAAAAAATATCGTTAAATAATAAAAGCGTTATTTTGAAATATTCCACGCGTCGACAATAAAGCTAGTTTTTCATGGTAACATTAATAATTAACAGCATTTTTACGAGTCCCCCGCACCTGATTAAGTTGTTAAACGTACATAAACGTAAAAAAAACTTGCGAGTTATAATTTTCACTAACTATACTGAGCGAAGGCACATTGAAATAATCTCGTCTACCTTTATTATACTTCCTGGTTACACAGGAGGAATGTTTGAAACCTTTATCCAATTGGCTGGTAGGCTTGCAGTTTTTTTTAATTTTTTTTTTATTACATTATAGGCAAGCATTTGATCTCGATCTCACCTGATGGTAAGTGACGATGAGATCTACGATGGAGCATACTTGCCTAGAAGGTACCTGTTCACTCTCGACTTGAAAACACGAAGTCAAATTATAAAACAAAATCCTATCGACTTTGCACTTTGTTGACAATTCCATTGTTCATAATGAAATGATGATTTATGATCTTAAATATCTCCCACACTTGTCTGCTAAATAATATAATGTAACATCAACACTGTATTTTTTACGGCCTCAGCAACCGGTGACGGCGCGGCAGTGACAGGTTTAACATATTGGAACTTAATTCCTCATACATATAAGCTCAGATGGCGTGACTAGATTGTTTTTTGTAAAAAATAAAAACTAATTTACATTTTGTCCAAACCAAATTTTATTTCGATTTGGAGTTAGTCTGAACCGGTTCTTGCGCAAAATACAAAAAGGAAAGTACTTCAGTGTATTTCGTTTGAACTGCAACATGAAGATCGATGAAAACAGAGGCTGATATTGATAAAACAAGTCTATAAAGTCATTTGGAAATGGGTATACCATGTTCCCTTCCTAATGTGGATAAAATACATTGTATCGCTGTAGTTACTTTGCAGGAACCGGAGTCATTCCGGTTTTGTGTCAATAAAAACCTTGATTTATTTAAAAGGATAACATTGACAGAAGATACAGCTCGCCTTTATTCAATGACAATGTTACTGTCAACATTATTCAATTGAAATAAAACTTATTTCACAGATTTTATCGCGGTGTTTTATGTTTTACGTTCCCGACGTTTCGGCTGCTTTAGAGCAACCATGGTCACGGGAGGACTGAGGTATTTGACGTCATAGTTTGTACTGGGGTGCCTTCATTTTCAGTTGTTGTTTGTGGTCCGATCTACGCAGAACGTGCTCATGGTGTTTCGAGGTCTTGCAATGGTGCGCTTGGTTGTGGATTTAATTATATCAATTACTGGATCCCAAATCGGTGGTAGCACCCAGCCATCTTCTCTATTGATATGAGGATGTTTTTTAATTTCAATGACCTCATGTATCATTCTTGGTGGGAATCGGTGTTGTTTTGCGAGGATCTGTGGTTGATCAAATCTGATATAATGGCGGATGCGATCCTGTACATGTACACAGATAGCAGACTTCGTGGAGCGCCGGTGTTTCACATCGGCGATGTTTAATAATTTTATTTCTTACAACAGAGCAACATTATTCAACTTAATGTTAATGTATCAAAATATCGAGTTAATGTTTGTGTCAAAACATTGCCAGTTTCTGGCATATACCAGGCGTAAACAACAGGGTAATGTTTACGCGGCCATGCATACGCGTCCCACCGTCGTCGTTTCCGGGTTAAACTTGAATGCAGTCTTACGGAGGTCGTTGTAAATGACGTGGCGTTTTAAAAAAAGTAATTGTTGCTTCTTACTTCGGTGATAGGTCTTCTGGAATGCTTCCAGTTTTGAAGGTCCATGCAGACCAGGCATATTATCGTATGCAGCATACGTTGCAACTTAGTTATTAAGAATAAAAATATGAGCGATATTTTGAGTGTTGGGTTTTTTTTTTAATTTGATAGCCATGATGCGCAGCTCATGTACACCCGTTAGTAAAACAAACTGCAGCCGGATTACAGCATTCTGACTGCTGCTTCAAGGCAATACAGTGCAATTCGGCTCGTTGTTTAACAGCACCGGGTTGCCGCTCGCTGTAGGTAATTATCGCGGTACGATCGACAAGTGACGGATGCCTGATGAGACATACAATTTGGCTAACGATGATACAAAAAATTGCCGGGGTCTTTTATATATGTTACTTGCTCTGAAAACTCTTATACCGCGATTCAGGATTGTTATGAGCATTGTCTATTGATCCGAATGCGTCTGCAGTGCCATCTGTGTAGCTTGTGGTGCGGTTGAAGTGGTCGCTACAAACAGGATAATAGTTGCACTAGATAGTCCATGGGCAACTGTCTAGCCTCTTAGATCGGTCTAAAGGGCTGTTATTAACTCCTAGTAACTGATCAAATGTGATCAATAGACCACATTATGATTCAAGATTCGATAAGTCCGCCCCACAGACAGTTCATTGAAATTTGTAATGTTATGTAGTCAATTGAAAGGTCCTTTGCGCATTTGTGAGGACGGACATATTAATTGGTGTCTTATCAGTGAGAAGAGAGCGTTCATGACTCGGGTGACTTTTGATAACGTTACTAGGGTCTCGAGGTGTCCTTCAAGATTATGTCTTTAAGAGCGTCTTGTTGTGCGGAGGCTTCCGAACTAAATGCAGTTCCCATATTAGTTTATAAGTTATCTACGATATGACTAAACGGGTTAGAGTTTCTGGATTCACCCTGACGTCATCATTTTTATTTGCGCAGTTATCTATCAAGCTAAAAATATATGTATTAGTATTTTAAATAGCAAAAAAAACATGTGCCTATTAGTCTTTGGAGAACCCGTGTGCATAATGTTTAAAATAAGATCGAGAAATATGTATACCGGAGTGTTTAGTACTTGAATTTGTTCAGCACACTAGAATCAGTATTGTTTTTTTTTTCTATTTATGTAAACCAATACAGTATTTATGAATCGTCAAAAATGACCCTTCATGTTAAAATGAGATTCTACCGCGCATTTTCGAAATTCCTATCCTACGAAGAAGCCGGTGCCGGTCCAAGTTCAGACAAATCTAAAGAAGCAAGAAGATTTGAAGGACACGGCATCGATTCCAAATAATACAAAAAAATATTTCGAGATTTTTAGTTTGCCTGGGGTTTTAAAGGTTTTTTTTATTAAATGTTTTTATAAAGTAGACATTGATCGTCGTTAACACTAACGCAAAACTGCTTAACATTATGGCGATCGACATTCCAGATTAAGTGCATAATGATTTTAACTTATAATACTGCATCTTTGTCCACTTTATATCCATCCATATGGAGGTGGTCGATAGCCCGCGATCGTAAAAGTAAAACAGATATAATATAACACTGTGTAGCGTGTTACAATGAAGTGTGTAAGCCAACAACACTCGTCGGGGAGACATTGTCCCTCCTGTGAGGCGTGGTACAAGTGTTGAGCTATTAGCGTACACACTCTCTTAAGACCGAGCCTGGAGAAGTAGCTCCCAATCATGCCAATGTTTCGTCCCCAAATTATCTTTACCGTCCCAACTGCAAATTGTTATGAGCAAGCACATCGGCCTCATGAAACCCAATTGTGTGTGCCAAAACTAGTTTAATAGGATATTGCAATTGGCTGGTATATTCAATGCACTGTAGGCAACCTATTACTATTATTTGTAACTAGTTGTCCCGTCGAACTTCGTACCGCCTGAGAATCAAATGTGATTTTTTTCCATGTTCTAATAGTAATTCTGCTATTCGGGGCGGAGACAAATTCAAAAAAACACGAATATCGGCTACCCGTTCTTGAGTTATAAATGGTATAAGTTGTTGTAACTAAACTCAAACCATACTGTCATGTTAACAGCGCACTACTGTCTGTATATTTTTTCTTATCTATACTCATTCCTTCTTGCTATAACTCGTCATGGTGTCCCTTGTACGTTTAGAGAATAAATCCGTTTTAATATCCACTGCTGCTTATTTTTGGCCCTGCTTTATCATAAGTAACACAACTTTGTTTTATATATATAGACTGCAGCATTAATTTACGAATTCAAGGGCGTAAATACTATTAAAAGTCCTAAAAGTACTTTTACTGGGATATATTTAACTTCTACGAAGTCGGCGGTTATTTTATACATACACGTGATTGGTATGAATATTTGTAACAACTAACAGTGCCACCATTAAATCTTTCAACACTTACGTAAAATCCATAATAAACGAATTAACAGCACCTAACCATTTAGCTACGAAAAAATATATCACTGTCTCCACTAGCAGAGAGAGACAAACGTTACGCTCCATAAAGATGCACCAAAAACAGCTCTAAAATAAAAACCCTTTGGCAAAACAAAAGAGACCCAAAAAAAAAACTTCAAATATTTTTATCCTATTATTGTTACGCCTAGGACCGCTTACTTATACGTATATTTTAATAGAATGTCCGAGTTGACGCTCTCTCTTATCGCTAGGACCTCACTACAAATGAATAACAACATATTGGCAGTTTTTACAATGTTTAGTCGGAACGCGTTCGTTGACATACAAAATTGCGTTTATTGCGTGCACCCAATATAGTTGCGGGGCGTCTCGGTTCCACGTGCAACGGAATACTGGCTCATTACGGGGACTTTGTTGCCGCCAACAACATCCATTGTAATCAGGGGTGTTGCGGTGTTGTAGGAGAGGGCAAAAGTTAAAAGAAGCAAGATTATTTGTGTTAATAAAATAATTTACTAAGATGTTGTCAGTTTATGCATATCTGATACGTTAAAGACTGTTGTAGTTGCTAAAATGAATGAGGACTTTTTGGCATCGAATCTTTAACCCTTAGTAGCCTGATTTACGAAAGTGATTTATTTTTAATATTATTGTGTTTAGTGTTACTGTGTTTAATAATAATGACATTTGATTTTTTTTTAATTTCGTTGGAAAGAATATTATACAACAGTAAAATACGTACAGCCAACCTATAAAAAAAAACTAATAGTAATGTGAACATTCGGTTTAAAAGATTGGTATCAAAATTGAAACTCTAGACTACTAAGGGTTAAGAACTTTAATAAATAATGTGAAGTCCGTTCGCTGATACCATGCCAGCATATAATATAATATTTAAACTAAGCCTTTTCTTAAATGTCCCTCTATTGGGCCCCCCTTCAATTCGAAGGGGAATAAGCCATAGTTCACCACGCTGGTCTAATGCGGTCTAGCGGATTACACACGTCTTTCGAAAGGTTATCTCAGACATGCAGGTGTCTTCCCGATGTTCTTCTTCACCGTGTACAAGGTGATAATTATGGTTGAAAATTAGATTCGCATATGAAATCCGAGCCGAGATTAGAACTCGTGATCCTTGGAAAGGGTTCAAGGCTCATTACCATGGCAAGGGTTCTACCTACTTGGCTATCAACTATGCCAGCATCAATGACTATTTCCTCAACACCTCCCATCATAAGAAGTCTCAGAACAGTGGAATATTCAACAGGAAGTTCTTGAGAACCCACTGCTAGCAACCCTGCTCGTAACAAACTTGCCGCTGGTTTACGATCGGGGAACTGATTTTCGTTAAAACATTAAAAAGCTTTAGTGTGTGGAGCTATCTGAAGCAATATGTGGACAATGTTTGTGGCTTACGGATTTCTCAAAACTAATTTTAAAGTTTGAATACCACGTGACGTCAATCAGAAACTGGTTAGATGTCAGTCCTACGAACCCGTTGACTTTCCTTAATCTTGTGATTATTAAGATGATCATCTACCACCGTTAACATTGAGGTGGGTCATTGATGAGTCCCTCTCATCATGTTCACAGACCCGCATGCAATAAGCCATCAGCTGGCAGGTCTAACCTGGGCCCCAAGTCTGCTAACACAATTGATTCATGATCGAATATATATTGTATGAGATATCTGTTAAAAGTGGCAGTTACTATGCGGTTGCTGTTCGATTATGAATCGATTGTGTTAGCAGACTTGGGGCCCTGAATCACCCCGCTGTTAGACTTAAAAAGGCTAATTATGATCGAGTCTTGTAGCGCGAGTATCATGTACTGTGGTTACAGTATTCCTTTGTACAACATGTTAAGACATATCACTTGTTTGTTTCAGATGCTGCAGGAGAAGCGTCTATGCATCTTGGGCGTGGAGTTGTCCAAGCTTGACATCTTCGAGCGGCTCCTGAGGTTCGCCGGCGCGCAGCTGCGGTTACTACAGTGCTTCCAGGTATACCGGATTTATTATAAATTTATTGCAATGCTTTGTAGCGCGTCGTCTCAGTCACTCATACCTTTAACCAATGGTCTCTTTCTATAGCCGATGGCAATATCCGGGTACTGTATGTACAAAGTGCTTAGTATGGGACTCACGGTTGGCTTGTTCTTCTGATAGTTAGTGCAGAATTCAAGAGAGAAAATCGATGCCTGTCGATGCCGGTAATTTGTTTTTAGACAGCCATATTACATCAATTTTCTCTCGTAAGCGAGCGAAGCGATATCGCTCAATGTTGTTGGAACTCAGACACGTCTCAGTTTAAACAATGTACCCCTCATCACGCATGATTTACGCACATTATTTTGTAAACAATCGAATTCAACGTCAAATAAAGCGATCAATAGCGTTCGTGGCGCGCATACACGAACGCCACCGATGTTAAACAAACACCGGCCAAATAAACAGATAAAGCCATTCATAAGACGCATAGTAAATAGCATACCTCGGGATGCATCGGCGACAATGTCAACATGATTTATAAATGTCTGCCAGGAGATGGCAAACTTCAATTGAATCGCTAACACACACGTGAAGATTTTCAGATGTTTATATCTATATATATATATCTTTCGACAATGTTGCGGCTTGCTAGCCCACTTCCAGAGACATTGTTAACGGGTTGACTAGAGAGAAATATAACAAGCAATGTATTAACTCCTGACTTCTCTCTTAACTATCCTGCGTGATAGCCCGCTATTATACTTTTGTTTTTTGTAGAGTCCTTTAAATTAAGCAGATTTCGCTTATATGCCGTAGTTGTATTATGTTGGTAGCAATCAAGCATCCGGATGCTTCGACAACATTGTTTGATGACCTGGCGATCAAATAGTTCAAAGGTGAGGATTAAAGTTGATGACTTGGTTGTTTCACGATACCAGATAGCCGTATTTGTTAATAATCATATGTTGTATAGTCTTATATCAGTTTGGATAGTTGATAATCCGCATCTAAACTACGTCAGTGGACGGATCTTTAGTTGTATTACTATGTTGTCCTTTATAATTAACTATGTTATATTGAAATAGTAATTCATAGTTCCAATGATATTCTTATTTTTAACGCTACTACAGAGTATGTGACTGAGGAGTCTTGATCCGTTTTCGCTAAATACTTTAGATGGTTTTAGATAGACATGAAAAGGTGCTTACATAATTCGAATTATACGCGAATATTTGACCTCGACTAAATATAAAGCTACGCCCATGCGCCAAGTTTTCTGTTTCCATAATAAAAAACTAGCCGGCCGTCGAGTTGTTACGACGGATCGTATCGTTCGTACCGATGATATCACGTATCATGATCTCGTACGTACGATTTAAGATTGTGAGTATGTTTCATCTTCATGATTAAAATGACCACTGTCCAAGTTATTTTATTACAAAGTCAAATCATTTATTTCGTATAGGCCTACGGGGGCACTTACGAATTGTCATACATTTGTTTTTCTTAATTCTACAACCGGATCGGAATGCGACCTCAACTGAGAAGATTCGGCGAGAAAATCAGAGGGCTTGTCTTTATTTTAACTCTTTCTTTTGTTAACAACCATGCTTATAAAAAAAAGTTAAGATAACCTATTTTCAGTCTTTTCGTTTATTAGTCACAGTAATTAATGTCGCCAGACGAACACACCAACTGTGTTTCCATACGAAGCAACGCTCGTATTATGGCTACCGCACTGCTTGGATATTGCTTTCTTTGCTTTTACTAGTGAAGGTGTATAGGTTTTTTCCTTACTAAATAGAAATGTTTTTATCTTTCACTAGTGTGCACGCATGCCTAGTTCTGTGCAGAATGTGTTTACCGTCCTTTCGTCAGGAATAGACAGATAAAAATTTGTACACAAACGAACTCGTAAGGGAGCTTTCAAGTATTACGTAACGAATTTAGGGGGGGGGGTCTTCTTGAACTACGCGTTACGTAACATTGTTTTAACCCTTCAGAACGTTCGCGTAGAGATTTTACGTTTCCTAGGGGAGGGGGGGGGTAAAGAAAAACGTTACGGCGCGTTACATGGGGGGAGGGGGGGGGGTCAAAAATCTCCAAAAATTACGTTACGTAATACTTGAGCGCTCTCTAAAAACTCCATTGTTAAATACCTACTCAAAGACGTAACAAGGTTTTTTTCGTTTTCAGGCGGTGATTGAACATGGTTCCAAATTGGCGGCGGAGCTGGCGACGGCGTACCTGTCGAAATGCGAGGTCACCGCACACTCAAGGGACTCGCTCATACACTTAGGACTTAGACTCGGTAAGCTTACAGCAATCCTATGGCCTACAGTATAACGTCTTTGTTTTGGAAGGAATGAACGGTAGTTTTGGAAACGACGTCCCTCAACTTTTGTGTTGGACTTGGTTATGTTGGGCGTCAATCGCAGACGACTGACAAGCCTCCCCCGTGGCTTGCGGTGTAGCAATGAGGATCTCCGCACGTTAGAAAAGAATGGTGTTAGTGGTAGCAGAATGTTGTAAAGTTACCGATCTTCCTCGGAACTGAACTGAACTCGAACGTCACGTTTTGGCAGGTGGCTTCCTAAACGAGGCCGGCTGGTATGCGGACGCGCAACGCGTACTGCTCCGGTGCCGGCAGCTCTGCCAGGCGCAGCCGCAGACTACACACTACAAACGACTCACGCTCGAGTGCTGCCACAGGTAAGCTTCCAGTCCTGTCCGGATTTCAGTCACGGCCAATCTCAACGGAGACTAGCCAGCTACGTAAGAGATATTATACTTCACAAGTGTGTGCGCAAGTCTCACTTCCCTCAATCTTATAGTCCGATGGGACGGCAATCGTCACGATCGGAAAGATCAGGCGCAGGAATGACGGCTTTAAGTAATCTGGGTGGCTCTATCTTTGAAGGAGTACTCCAATATAGATGCCTATTCCATTCATCTAGTAGATGTTAACTGATAGAGGACTCTTCCAGTAACTCTGCCACTCGCATCCACCGGCTTCCAGCATCGCGTGTGATATCATTAAGTCCAGCTTGTAGGAGGAGTGTTACACTATGACTTCCAGTTCGTGTTCTTCATTCTAATATCTTTCTTCAATGGCTTTTCCATTCAGATACACTCATTATCAGATACACTCATATAATAAACGACTCAAATTAAAAGACTAAACTTAGACATGTTCTTCTATTCTAGACTGCTTAACACGCAATCAGCGTACTGCTGCTTCCCGGCGGCGGCGGAGACGTACGCGCTGGCGCTGGAGCTGATGGGGCTGCCGGATGACGTCACGGGTGACATGCCGCGCGGGCCCTTCGCTCTCGCCGACACATGCAACAAGGCGCAGCAGACGGACGACGACAATGTGGAGAATAGGTTAGCGGGACACGGTATAATGGACTAATTAATTACGTTCAGGGAAATATAGTAAAAGAAACTCATGAAGAAGTTAATCTCACTCATTCCCAGCATCTGGAGGATCATTGCAAAAAATACCTTACATTTCCTGATCCATATCGTCTTTATGTACTATCATGAATGTGACATCGTGAACTGCTTGGAGGTTATTTTCGCACGCATATTAATACTTAGCTCTGGCGACGGCGAATATTGTATCCGATAGTACATTTATTTATTGATGGAGAATAAAACATAATTACACAATGGAACACATCCTGGATACTGTGAGAGTGGCAGGATTAGTTAGAAATTTGTGATATTGTATGACCTTTAAAAGCAATGAATACAGACCTAAGTACCAGGGTAACATGACTACATAGTAGCTCTCTTCCAGCAGCGTCGCTATGGAGTCGTGCGGCGGGTGCTACGGCGTAGGCGCGTGGGGCATGTCGGGGCTGACGGCGCGGCTGTGCAAGGAGTTCAGCGCGCTGTTCTTCGTGCGGTGCGACTACAACGCCGCCTACGCGTGGAGCATGCGAGCGCTACGGCTGTTGACGCCGCACACGCCCGTCAAGTACGTAGCCAGACGCGTAGCTAGTCAGTATGGGGACCTACGAGTAAATAAGGTCCAAGGAACCACCACCACCTTCCTACCTAGGCAAGTATGCTCTATCGTAGATCTCATCGTCACTTACCATCAGGTGAGATCGAGATCAAATACTTGCCTATAATGTAATAAAAAAAAAATATGTGTCGTCGATATTAGGTATAAGAAGAATTGCATTTATGATTTTCTAAAACTCATACATGAATCGGGAATCGAACCGATTATTGCGCTATTGGTCGTGTAGGTTGTAAGGAACTGGAGTAAATAGTGCAATGAAACCTTGTGTCTAAAATTAAAATATAATCAATCGTTACATAAACAAATTGATTATTATTCATGAAAGTTGCTGTCATTTTTAACATTATTATTAATACGGCATTTTAAATATAAGGTTCCATAGCATTATCTACTCATTACAATCGAAGTTTCGTTTTCAAAATGAATGGGTTCGATTCCCGATTCACTGTACCAGTATTAGAAAATCTATGTATACACTTTTTCTTATCTGTTGAATCGACGACATGGTTCCATAGAACATATTTGTCAATGTCAATGATATATATTGATGATTCCAGCCCTTTTAAATGTCCCAGTGCTGGACACGGGCCTCCCGTCAATGCGAGGGGGATTAGGCCATAGTCCACCACGCTGGCCCAGAGCGGATTGGCGGACTTCGTGTATGCGTGTGTCGTGTAAAGATGTGTATCTTTCAAGGGGTTCTTTCAGACATGCAGGTTCCTCACGATGTTTTCCTTCACCGTTTAGCAAGTGATAACCATGATTGAAAATGAGATTCGCACATGAAATGCCAGAGGTGCGAACTGGGGTTTGAACCTGCAATCCTCGTTACCGAGGCAAGCGTTCTACCAACTTGGCTATCACGATAATGATATTTATTAATTGACTGTTATTAAGTCCTCCGCCATCATGGAGACCGGTCGTTTGTATGTACCTTGGTATCTATGGTAAATATTTTGTCGTGTGTGCACCAAGGCGTGTGTATAAAAAGGCCGCCCCCCCCCCCCCCCGGTACGGTGTTGGTGTGTACCAATAAGTGTGTGCTTGTGCGCAGGATCACGGTGGAGGTGCTGCGCGCGTGCGGCAAGGCGTGCGTGGTGAAGCGGCGCTTCGGCGCGGGCGGCGAGCTGGTGCGCCAGGCGGTGGCGCTGGCGCGCCGCGCCTTCGGGCCCGCGCACCCGCGCTACGCCGCCGCGCTGCTCGACCTCGGCTTCTACCTGCTCAACATCGACTCCATCGTGCACAGCGTCGCCGTCTACGAGGTCAGTGCCCCGCCGCCCCACTCTACGCTAGGTTTGGAAGAAGAAGTTTTTGAAGAAAGAATAATTTTTTGTCTGTCTGTCTGTCTGTTTGTTCCGGCTAATCTCTGAAGTGGCTGGACCGATTTTGAAGGGACTTTCATTGGCAGATAGCGGATGTAACAAGGAGTAACTTAGGCTACCTTTATTTAAAAATCGCCCCCCCCCCCCCCCCTCCCCAACCCCACCAAGGACTCAGAACGCGCGAGCGGGCTATTGCTAACTGTTGTATCTTTGTTAAACCACCACCACGGACCACGCCACACGCGCCAACCACGCGGACGAAGTCGCGTGTAACAGCTAGTCATAGATAAAATAATGATGTGTCCCCCCCCCCCCTGGGCAGGAGGCGCTGTCGGCGCTGCGGCTGGTGTTCGGGCGCAGCAGCCTGCACGTGGCCACGGCGCAGGAGGACCTGGCGTACGCGCTGTACGTGCTGGAGTACTCGTCCGGCCGCTTCTACAAGGCGCGCGACCACGCCGAGCGCGCCATCCGGATCATAGAGGTAGCGCCCGACCCTTCTCTATGGTTTTTTGTTTATTTTTTTGCGGAAAAGGAATTATTTTCCAGCCAGGCGGGTGGTATGCCCCGACGGTTATTGTCGGGATCATGTATATATGTTACGTGCTCCGAAAGGGAGCGTGGTGGACTATGGCCTAGTCCCCCGCGCATTGATGGGAGGCCCGTACCCAGTGGCGTAGCGTAGGTCTTTAGCACCCGGTGCGGATTTCAAATTTGCCGCCCTCTTATTTTTTCTGTTCATGATAAAAAATTTGGGGCATGGTAGCGACAAAAAAAATTACGAAAAAACACTGCAAGATTTTTTTTTCATATCTTATTTTTTTTTCTCTAACTGCCACCTGTGAAATGCCTCCTTCGGGAAGGTACCGCCCGGTGCGGACCGCACCCTCCGCCCCCACACGCTACGCCACTGCCCGAACCGAACATTAAAAACGTTAAAAAAGGCGGCTATTAGTGCTCAATAAGATATCCAGCAAGAATTACTTGCTGCAGTGTTGTAGAGCAACACTTCGCAGCGAATATTCCGGCAACTGTATCGCCGAACAATCGCAATACTTTTAAAAGCTGGTTAAATCGCTTCCAATGTACTATTTTTGTAGCACGTTTACGGGCCTTTTATGATAGATTAAACTTTAATTTGTAAGTAATTATTAATTCCAGATTTTGGCAGATAAACTACTGATTTTCATGCTCATCACACAAATTTTATCCCCAGCAGGATTCTAACCCGGGACCCTCGGTAGTGAAAGCACGGTCACCACCAACTATGCCCATCAGATCGTCGATCTACAAGTCTACACTATCATATAAGGAGACTAAATCAATTATGTACGAAAATTAAATTAGTGTTAATCTGAATGTTTCAGAATCTAGTCCCGCCCGACCACCTGCTGCTCGCGTCCGCGAAACGGGTCAAGGCGCTCATCCTGGAGGAGATCGCGCTCGACACGCCCGCCGGGCAGGACATGAGTGGTAATACACTCTTATAGCACTCTTATAACTACATTATACAGCACATTGTCTTGCGAGAAGTCGCAGTAACACTTTAACTGTCCAAACTAATGGTCATCACATTAGTGTTCTGTAAACGGAACGGAGCCTGTATACTTTATATTTAAAACTAGCTGTTACCCGCGACTTCGTCCGCGTGGTATTTAACAATAAGCGGACGAAGTCGCGGGTAACAGCTAGACTACAATAAAAGTAGCCTAAGGTACCCCATGTTACATCAGTTATCTGCCACTGAAAGTCCCGTCAAAATCGGTCCAGCCATTTCAGAGATTAGCTGGAACAAACAGACAGACAGACAGACAAAAATTGTAAAAAATGTTGTTTTGGTATATGTACCGTGTATACATCCAAATGCACTAGTAAAAAGCGGTTATTTTAATATTACAAACAGACACTCCAATTTTATTTATTTGTATAGATGTAATCTTCAATTTGGAAAAATACCTACTCTCTCTCTGTATGTCATGTTCAGAGCCGAGTTTGCTGGAGGAGTCGGAGGCGCTGCACAAGGCGGCGCTGGCGCTGTCCATGATGGCGTTCGGCGAGAAGAACGTGCAGACCGCCAAGCACTACGGCAACCTGGGCCGGCTCTACCAGAGCATGCAGAAGTTCCAGGTACATCCTATATACTGTCACCCTATGCACAATACTACATCATAAAAATATACTTTTAAATTGACGGCTTGTTGCCCAATTGGCACGGTCTGTAGTGACCCTGCTCTCCTACCGACGGTCTCGGGTTCGAATCTCGATAGGTAGTTTAATATCTATATACGTGTCAACAATATAAGATACTTATTGATTTCATATATTTACGCGAATACTACACATTGTAATAAAACGAATCCTACGGATTTTATCGCGTTTATTATACTTTTTTACGTTTTCGAGTCCCCAAACGTCAGGAACGTAAAAAAATATAATAAATGCGATAAAATTAGCAACATTAGTTTTTATTTAAATTAAGATACTTTATATATGCTAGAAAATGTATGGGCTCCCGCTACATAGCTGAAAAACTTCAAAAAATGATCGAGTGAACGCTAATCGAACGGCGGTATGTGTATGTGGCAGGACGCGGAGACGATGCACCTGAAGGCGATCGCGATCAAGGAGGAGCTGCTGGGCGCCGCCGACTACGAGGTGGGGCTCAGCATCGGCCACCTCGCCTCGCTCTACAACTACCACATGAACATGCACTGCGCCGCCGAGAAACTCTACCTGCGCTCCATATCCATCAGTGAGTCCCTTGTTCACACATCACATTGTGTTCCACAGTATAGGCAACAAAAAAAAATACAACCGAATTAAGAACCATATCCTTTTTGTAGTCGGTTAACAAAATGGCCAAGTCCACGTTAACGGTTCTCAAATATGGCGTTTCTAACCAGAATCAGACTATTTTTTATTCACGTAGACCATTATGTATAGTACTTATGAATCGTCAAAAGTTACAAAAATATTATGCTACTGCTTTACCACCCGTTCGGAATGCCGTTCCTATGGAGAAGAACGGGCGAGAAACTCCATGGTTGCTCTTTTTTAAAAAAGATCTTTCACATTTTTGAGCAATACATTGTTATAACTATGTGAGAACAATGTAAGAACGGCTAATCAGACTTTAGCAGCAGGTCAAAAAAAAGTACTAACTAAGTATAAAATTGTAGTTAATGGCTACATGGTTCCCACATTTACAAATTACTTATGTAAATGAAAATAAGAAGGAAGAAGGGAAATACAAAATCTTAATAGTCTGCTCGAGCAAGGTCATTTATATGCCGGAGGAGCCGGAACTCAGTGCAGCAGTGTAACAGTGCACAGATAAATTAATAAATTATGAAATGTAGTCCCCTGGGATCTGCTACAAACTACACAAGTAGTCTATGGATATCATGTCATGCGTTAGTATACTTAATTAATTGATTTGTGTTCGAATCTTTACAATCTATACTAATATTATAAATGTGAAAGTTTGGATGGATGGATGGATGTTTGTTACTCTTTCACGCCCGAACGGCTGAACGGATCTGGATGAAATTTGGCACAGAGATAGATTATAGTCTGGAATAGCACATAGGCTACTTTTTATCCCGGTAAAATGTATGGTTCCCGTGGGATAGATGTTTTAATTTTTCATACTTTTTATCGCGGGTAACACCGCCGGGCGCAGCTAGTAACACATAAAAATGTAGTAAAATCGATGTATACAGACAAAGTCGTGTTAGTTCCACCATTTTCAACTGAAAAACGGGTGGGCCGGATTTAAAGACCTCTGATTTTTTTTTATTTGTATCCGCCCCATAGAGTTCAATAACTATAAAAATAGCATCAATAGAATTATGTGCGATCCTAAATATACCATTATGTAATATAGTAATATAGCTCCAATAGGTCAAATGTTTATAAAGTTTTGGTTAATGAGAATGTTGTCGGTATTCGCAGGTCTGAAGTTGTTCGGCGAGAGGTACAGCGGGCTGGAGTACGACTACCGCGGGCTGGTGCACGTGTTCACGCAGCTGAAGCGCCACGACCGCGCCGACCACTACAACCGCCTGCTGCAGCACTGGCAGGGTCGGTATGCCCTTGTACATGCCAGCTACTGGCACACACACTGGCTCAGTATATAGACGACTAGCGGTTACCCGCGATTTCTTCGCGTGGTATTTAAGAAAATGCGGGTGAAGTGGCGGGTAACGGCTAGTCTAAAATAAAAAAAAAACGCTATGGCGCGTTACATAGGGGGGAGCGGGGGTCGGAAATCTTCAAAAATTATGTTACGTAATACTTGAACTTTCCCTTTAATCTTGTTTTCAAACGTCAGTCCAAAATTACAAATGCAGATTGAGACAGATCTTATGTCCTTGTTATGACAAGTTTAGGCTGGATTTAGGCCTGGAAATGAGAGCTCCCAGGGTTCTTTAAAATAACATTTATTTTTTCTTTACGTTATAGAACTACGGGAGCAGTCCAAAGCTGAACAGCAGCCGGCGCTGGGCGACGAGCAGATAATGCCCCTCGAGGAGCTGCAGGCCAAGTTCTTCAGCCCCAACGACTGAGCGGCGCCCCGCCCTGCGCCGCCCGCCGCCCACCGCCCACCGCTGGGCCCACGGGCTAGACTGCCATTACGATACATGTCCTAAGGACGAAGCGTGCCTCGAAGCTACTATGACGTTTGTGAATGCGATGGGACTATTATATTATTAAGGCTTTGTCGAACGAAGGAAATTGTCCGACTGTAAATAAATGTACGCGGAGTTTTCTCGGAAGGCGCCACGGCGACGCGAGGTTGTCGCGATAAAAAAAGCAAAAAAAAAAAAGAAGATAATTTCGTACTCAAACCGTAAATGTGCTTAAATAAGTATAAACGAATGCACTATATTATGTAAATAAATTTATTGAAACTTCTGTGTGAATGACTGTTGCTTCTGAAGCACATCTAGAAATGGGATCTCACACGCTTATGGACCCTTAGTACGAGTTTTGAATTTTTTTGTGTAGTAATCGAATGTCTCCACACATTTGGGCGTTGCTATGAAATGTATGCAAAGCTTCAATTGCTCAGTCCTTATTTGATGCGTTTGAAACTCGTACTATGTATGGCCTTAGAACAAGTTTTACATTATCATTTATCTAGGACTATATTAGAAATGTACGAAACTATGATCATAGATAGTGTCATATGTTTGAATTACTTAATCATATATCCGTGATCTTAGATATCAGTGATAATGTAATATCTCCTTAGCCCTCGGATAAAATTATTTATAGTAACAGTTTGTTACACCACTTCGTAAGGTCTATAATTGCGAGCGAGAAGGAAAATGTTGTACGATCGTGTCTGCCACAAGCCTCGGTGTTACGAGAACAGATTTTGTTAAGGTGGAAGCTCAGGGTCAGGGCGCGAAATTCAAAATGTCAATGGTTTTTACTTTTTTACGAAAAATTTGGACATCTTTACGATGTAATTTTGTGTTTTGCGATATTAGCATTCTGCATTGGATGTTTCGATGTATTAAGTTTGCTTAAAAAAATACCTAATCCGATACAATACCATAAGGTTTGTAAAAACCGCTACTTTTACTAATTTTATGGTGTTGTATCGCTTTAGGTATTTTTTTAAGCAAACTTAATACATCGAAACATCCAATACAGAATGCTTATCACGCAAAACACTATAATTACATCGTAAAGATGTCCAAATTTTTCGTAAAAAAATAAAAACCATTGACATTTTGAATTTCGCGCCCTGACCCTGAGCTTCCACCTTAAGTACATTCTTAGTTCATGCTAAGCAAATACTCATTATTTTCATGTTATACTTGGTGTAAGAATAATAGCGTTATATACTTTTAAGAGATCCCTAAGTAGGTTGCAAAGATTACATTAAATAATAATATGAATCGAAAATATAAAATAAACACTACGGACACACATAAACACAATTCAAAGGCACGCGTTATTGATAATAAAAATACATATATAAAATAAATAATATGTCTATATTATTTATTTATTTTTTTATTATGTATCAATCATAAATAATTATATTGTACGGCCAATATGAACGCACACACAAGGTCGAATGATTAACGATCCTTATATATACCAACTGTACGGTCCTATACTAAGCAACGCTTGTATCATGGGTACCGTACAACGGACTGGGGCGAACTCAGTATATTATACTAATATACATATCCAACATCCATGACTCGGGTACAAACATTCGTGCTCATCACACATAGTTTGTCCCTACCAGGATTCGAACCCGGGGCACAGATAACTGCGGTAATCAGTTCGTTTCTTCAGTCGGTCGACGTATTTAAACACTGCCACACGTCTGGAGTACCAAAAGGCGTGTTCTTTTTTCTTTGAGTCACGTTTGAGTATTAGCCGGTGTCTTGTGCTCAATTTTGTAAATACCAACCAATCGTACCGCTTCACAGAATCTGTGCTCAGTAGCCGGGCTCGTTGACGCCGGCATTCGCTGGTAAATGCTTGTAAATAAATATTGTTTAAGCCAAGCCGATGTGTTGTTGACTAAACGGATACATTAGATTTTAGTACTCGTAAGGGTGGTTTTAGAGAGGCATGTTGCCCGCGCGCAAGTTTCCGCCTAAGCGATGTAAATATAGTCGCAAATTAACCAATTAAACTCAATCTTATTTACATTAGGATACGGCTGAAATTGATCTGGTCGGCGCCGGTTCAGCTTCCTCTGTAAAACCACCCTAATATATCCACGGATAATATATAAAATACGGCGATTTTCTATCGCTTTTATGTTAAAATGCGCATGTAGATAGTATATTTGGCTGTGTAAAAAAAAGTGTATTAGTGAGAACATTTGATGATAATATAAAAAAAATAAACGCATTTCGTCTACATTGAGCGGTTTGTTTCTGTAGCCGCGTCTCCTGTTAGGTTTTCTGAAACATTCAACACAATCACATACACATCGCGTTGCTTATTTGCATGAGATTTTAAATGCGAATACAATAATATATGTTGGAAAATATATACCGGGAAACCATAGAGATTCAACATACAATCATTTTTTTTTTTTTTTTTTATTCTTTCTAATATTTATTAAAAAGAAAATAACTGAAATATTTACAAACTAATATAACTTAAAAAGAGTATAGAAAAGCTATAAAATGTGTAAAAAATTTGGCCCATGCGGTAGCGTGCCCAAGATGCTGGCCGCATTTCCTCGCTGAATAGCCAAAGCTACTCGCTGAGCGAGGAAATAGCCAGCCCTTGGGTCGCCGGTTGCGTCGACCAATCTTCTAGAAAGATTTTGTATAAAATTAATGGTGCTTGGGCCCCATGGACCTAGGGTCTCGACTCCAAACGGAACGAATATGTATTCGGAGCCGATAACCGAATACTTGCGCCGTTTTAAGTTTTCGGCCCCCTCCGCCGCCGCGCCCGCTCTCCGACATGTTACCTGGAGGTGGGACGTGTCAAAGTGTCGACGCAGGTTGCGTCCCACACCAGTGCCCGCCCCATGCTCCAGGGTATGAGTGACATACCGTCTGGTCTCTTGCCATCGTCACGCACGATACCTTGCGGCTCTAAAATGGCCGGTACGTTGGCGGTGGCAAGAGAACGACGGATGATGTCATTCAGAGCAGCATACAATCATTAAACTTTGAATTTACGGAAATCCATTTACAATTAATTTCAAATATTTTTCTAAAGATTAAATCATTTGAAATGATGTAAGTGGATTGTAACTTTCTATGAATTTAACCGTATATGTACGGGCCGCATTCGATGCAATACAATCGCCGCCTTACAGTAATATTTTAAAATATTTTCATAATAGCTCGACTACGGATTTACAAGTATTTTTGTGGATGTTTATTTATATACTTACTGTAATGTTAGAATCAGTTCACGAATGGCTGCTGCGTGCGAATAAATAAGTTTTACGGCGATGTCCACGTTTTATTTTGAATTTCTTGATAATACGTTTGAAAAAAAAAAACTTCAACATCTCCAAATGTCTTCCTGTATTGAAATTGACGATTTATTAAGCTGTCTAATTGAAACTGGAATATCTATGGCTTGAGTTGACATTCAAATTCATTTCGATATGATATATTATATTAGATAATAAATTAAGATTAAAATTAGAGGCATGTTTCGAAATGCACTCAGCTTTTAAAATCCCCACCACCATTGGCTCGCAGGGTGCCCAGAACGCTGGTATCTTAGACATATTGAATATCTATTGGAAATATTACTTACCACATGGTGTCATACAAATTTAATAGCGTCGTCACAACCTCTCCTTTTTATGTTTAACCTCAAGCATTAGTATTTAACTCTGTTCAATATTGGTTTGCATTGAACGTTTGTTTAGGGCCATGCCATCCTATTCAAATAAAACAACATAATTAAAATTTAAAAATATATTCGCCAAAATTACAGCTAAACGAGTACACTCAAGTTTCTAACGAGATTGGAATGATCACTTTTAATAAAATATCAAATAAATAGAGCCAATTTTATAACATTAATAATGAAAGTAATAAGTATACAATCTGATAAATAAACATTTTTAACTTCAACTTTACGCACTAAAGGGTTTATTATATTATTATAGGCACTACCTTAGGCCGCAATAAAGGCGTGTTTACACACTCTACAATAAGCTCACACCTCAACATCTAAGATTCAATAAAATAAGCTGAGATTTTCTCACACAACAATGCATATAATAACATTATTTGAGCTAAATAATGAGTAATTTGACATAAGACCTATTTCTTAAATATTTCGATGACAAATCTGTACTTGATTAGCATATAATGCCATAACACTAATTTAGCTTAGCTTGCAATTTAATATCTTAAAAAAATATCATAATAAAACTTCCTCTACTCATGTTTAAAAAACAATCTAAAATACAACACTGGCGTGTATAGTGCTAATACAATAGTAAGACACTTATAAACTAATTGCTGGGCTATCTTCACGCCTCCACACGATCGGTCGTCCTAGACGGGTCCCAGAAGCCCCACCAGAGCCCGCTTGTAGTCTCCGGAGGTTTCGCCCTGCTGCCGTGTCGCAAAACATGACGTTACCAAGCAGTTCCGATGTTTGCCGATAGATGGCAGTGTGTGTCGATGCGCATGCGACGTGCGTGTGGGAAGGAAACGCGACATGATTAGTAATTTGTGGATATACACACATGGTTGTGCCCATAACCGAGGATATTACCGGTTACAGATATTCATACGTGGAAGGTTACCGGTTGATCATATGTGAAAGGGTTATTTACTTTAGGTAAGCGCTAATTATTTATTTGTATCAAGCATTTACCCAACAGCTGTTGTTATAAACGTTTTATGGTCGACCAGTATCTATATAAATAAATAAAATTGGAGTGTCTGTTTTTGTGTTAATATTAACATAACCGCTTTTTACTAATTGCATTTGGATGTATACACGGTATACATATACCAAAACAACATTTTTTTACAATTTTTGTCTGTCTGTCTTTTTGTTCCGGCTAACCTCTGAAATGGCAGGACCGATTTGGACGGGACTTTCACTGGCAGATAGCTGATGTATCAAGGAGTAACTTAGGCTAATTTTATTTTAAAACTTTTTTCTTAATACCACGCGGACGAAGTCGCCGGTAATAGCAGTCTAATATAAGATATTAAAGATTTTTCGAAGTAGAATTAATTATAAGATCGCTTCTCTGATGGATAGAAATCGTCTCACCTCCTTATCCCATCGCAAGGTAGCATAGATTATAAAATGTGAAAGTATTAAACCACATTACACACATAAAAGTAATTTATTTCATACATAATAATCAGATCATTCAAAAGCGGGGAATTTATTGAAATAAAATACATAAATTTTATGCTTAAAATAAGATATAGAAATACTTCCATGTTTAAATGTGCTTTAATAAGAAATGGTGCGAGCGAGGTGGAGGCAAAATAATTAAAAAAATATAAAATGATTTTTAACTTGAGCCTGTTTGGAACTGCAGTGCTGAAGACCAAAGCTTGTACATAACTAACTAGGTATATTGGATAGTGGTGTTTGATTAAAATATGGGACACTTATGCAATAGTTCTATTATCCACGTTTTTTTTATTACTGTTGCTTGACCAGCCAAGACGATTATCTTATCAGTCAATTTATCCCGAGTAAAGATTATTGCCTTCTGCAGATTCGCAAGTGAAACATGTAGTCTTATTATACACAAATTGAGTATTTCCATCAAAGTCAAAGTCAAAGTCAAATCATTTATTTCGTATAGGCCTACGGGGGCACTTACAAATTGTCATTACATTTTTTCCTTAATACTACAACCGGATCGGAACGCGACCTCAACTGAGAAGATCCGGCAAGAAACTCAGCGGGCTTGTCTTTTTTTAATCCATTATATTTACAAAAAAAAAAAAAATAATAATATTCATTACGCATAATGCTTCATAGTTAACATTACGGGTAGGGTTGCCATACTTCAGAACATTTATCTTATTGTCCCTAATACATGGATAATAAAAGGAAAGAAGCTGCTCTAGATCGAGACAGATGGAAAGAGCTTCATCAGCTACACCGACAAGGGTCTAACCCAACAACAAGCAAGTAACAACTAAATATGAGGGCTCCCCCGTCAAACTATGACACTAGGACGTCAACCACCTCAGTCCTCCCGTGACCATGGTTGCTGTAAAGCAGCCGAAACGTCGGGAACGTAAAAACAAAATATAAACGCGATAGAATCCTTAAAAATAGTTTTACTTCAATGTGTAGTATTCGCGTAAATATAAGAAATCAATATAGAAGAGAAGACATGGATAAATGACCGGGAATTTCTAAAGCAATGACCCACAACCGAGGAGCAAGCCCGGATTTATATTCATATGCGAACCAAATCATCAATCAAAGCACCACATATCCCAAGCGGACATACCGACAGATCACTGGCCAGGGTCTTATCGTACAGCCTCTCGTACTCCTGCTTAATGCCGGCCAGGTCGATCTCGGCGCGGCTCACCACGACCCGCACGAGGGTCTGGTCCTCGGTCCCCGCGCCCTGCATCGCGCCCCGCAGCCGCTGGGCGAACCAGGCGGGTGCGTTTTCAACGCACTCCACTGTAAAAGATATACATGGTACATACCCTGATTTCGCTTTCCAGCGTTTTATCATAGAGTCGTTCGTATTCGGTCTGTATGGCGGCCAGGTCGATCTCGGATCGGCTGACGAGGATGCGTATGAGTGTGTTGTCGTCGGTGCCGAGCCCCTGCATGGCGCTGCGCAGGCGCGTCGCGAACCACGCGGCCGCGCTCTCCACGCATTCCACTGAAACGTTTTGTCGAGTGCGAGTTCTTTTTGCACGATGTATAATCTATACATATAAATAAAATTGGAGTGTCTGTTTGTAATATTAAAATAACCGCTTTTTACTAAGTGCATTTGGATGTATACACGTTACCTATGCCGAAACAACATTTTTTACAATTTTTGTCTGTCTGTCCGTCTGTCTGTCTGTCTGTCTGTCTGTCTGTCTGTCTGTCCGTCCGTCCGTCCGTCCGTCCGTCCGTCCGTCCGTCCGTCTGTCTGTCTGTCTGTCTGTCTGTTTGTTCCGGGTAATCTCTGAAATGGCTGGACCGATTTTGACGGGACTTTCACTGACAGATAGCTGATGTAACAAGGAGTAACGTAGGCTACTTTTATTTTAGAAAAAAAAATGAATATCACGAAAAAAAAATAAAACCAATGTTGCAGCGCAGCGCCTGATTAAGTTTGATAGCAACAACCTGCAATGCGTCCCGCGGGCTGAGAATGGGCGAGCAGGCTGTTGTCAACGGTTCTCTTTGTTAAATACCACGCGGACGAAGTCGCGGGCAACAGCTAGTTATAAAATAAAAATAAAAAGGTTGAGGGTAGGCAGCGTTGCTGGAAAGTTCGATAGTCAATCTATACAAATAAATAAAATTGAAGTGTCTGTTTGTAATATTAAAATAACCGCATTTTACTAAGTGCATTTGAATGTATACACGGTACCTATACCAAAACAATTTTTTTTACAATTTTTGTCTGGCCGTCTGTCAGCCTGTCTGTCTGTCTGTTTGTTCCGGCTAATCTCTGAAATGGCTGGACTGATTTTGACGGGAATTTCACTGGCAGATAGCTGATGAAACAAGGAGTAACATAGGCTACTTTTATTTTAGAAAAAAAATTGGATCTCACGAAAAAAAATTATACACAATGTTGCAGCGCTGCGCCTGATTAACTTTGATAGCAACAACCTGCAATGCGCCCGCGGGCTCAAAACGCGCGAGCAGGCTGTTGCCAACGGTTGTGTCTTTGCTAAATACCACGCGGACGAAGTCGCGAGTAGCAGCTAGTTTTAAATATAAAAAGTGCATAAACATAAGATTTTTTTCAGTGAATTTCACAATGTATAATTACTACATGAAAATGCCTACTTGAAATGTTAAGGTATATTGTAAATATTTTTTTATAATCCAATAAAAAATAAATTTACTTTTTTAGATTCGCTTCGTTTCGCGTAGAATTGCATTTTATTTGGGGCCCCGACACTCGTGATAGATAGTTTCTCGACTAACATCTTAGAGGAGTTCGGTGTTGCTGGCTACATTAATTATCGGTCAAACGTGTTCGGTTTATAATTGGAAAAGTTGACAAGCCGAGGGTCGGTGGTGGGTTCCTCTTCCCCCATTTGTCCGCCAAACAACGCGTAGGGTACAAACTAAAGGAATACGGACCAATGGCAGACAGGGCTTCCTTCAGCTCGCCGTCGATCTCCGCCTTGATCGCCTGCTCGATGGTGCGACCCGATATGCTCTTGTACTCCTCGAAGATCTGGCGCAGCTGCGCAAACGACTCGTGCGCAAGGATCTACGACATCAAAGTACCTCGCATAAAAAACTTCCATTTAATTACTGTAGTCGCAATATTGGCAGCTTGATATAGAAAAAAATAAAGAAATGAGCGTGGACTGACACAGAAAAAAAAAGACACAGATTGTTTTTTCGAATTTATCCCTTTTTTATTATGTTCTTTCCCCCATGACTATGGTTGCCGTAAAGCAGCCGAAACGTCGGGAATGTAAATATCAAAAAAAATGTTTCGTTTCAAAATTCGTAAATTTAGTTTTATTTCAATGTGTAGTATTCGCATAAATATAAAAAATCAATAAACGTTATATAGTACTGCGTACACGAGTTTTGCATGGCGTTTTATAAATTTATAGAACATCTATAATTTAAGGGTTAGTTTATAATGTTTTTCATAGTGCGAGTATAGACTGTGGGCCGTATCCCCCTTCCATTGAGGGGAGGTTCACTCACCCTGTTGAAGACCTCCTCGTCTGTGCCCCACTTGGCCTCGCCGGCGTCGAACAGCGCCTGCGCATCCTCGCGCGCCCTCACCGGGTCCACTCCAGACTCCTCATCCCGCGCGCCCTGACGCACAGACTATGTCAACACGTAGGTGCATGCTCTAGGGGTGCCTTGGATGTCGTGGCTATCAGTAGGGGGGGGGGGGGGTATGTATTACATATTTAATGAAATTCCTAACACTGACTGACAACACACACACAGCATGATCTTCGATCTAGAGACTTGTAGAAATAGAAGTTAGTAATTTAGAGGATATATTCCTTGAGTGCCCTATAGAGGTGCTTACTTAGGGTAGTTGCGGGTTCGATAACCGCCTGGGAAAATTTCGGAAACGATCTTTTCGTAATTTGCCCTGGTCTGGGTGTCACTGGGATCGCCCCCTGTCCATAGTACGGTACCCATAATACAAGCGTTGCTTAGTTTGGGCCCGTACAGTTGGTGTTTGTCTGGCAATATTTATTTATTAATTTCAAATTTTTTTGTTTCATTTTTAATGATTCATAAGTAGGTTTACAGGAGTAGATAATATTCTGATTACTGATAGCCAGAATCCAAGGTGTTTAATACAGTAGGCACAAGCGAAAGAGAGAGAAAGTATAATAGTGCTTGACGATAGCGCCGGTCGAAGTATCGCTGACTCATCCGCCCACAGTGCTAATAGTGTGCGGACTAACATTTATTTCTCATTATAAAACGTTAGGCCCAGGGCTTGACTTAACAGTAGTAGTAAGAAACCGGGGCCTTTGAGTAAATACATGTGGACAACATTGTGATTTAGCGGAAATGGGATGATCTTCCAGCCAGGCGGGTGGTATGCCTTGCGGGGCGGCCGCTATGCCCCAACAGTTGTTGTCTAGGTCTTGTATATATATTACGTGTTTCGAAAACTCTGCTAGCGCGTTTCAGTATTGTACGAAAGAATCGTCATTTGTTCTGATATGTCGTCTGCAGCGCCATCTGTGTAGCTTGTGGCGAGGTTGAAGAGGTCGCTACAGTGACATAGACCGATAACATATTCATTAGCCTTGTACTGATCGACCGAACAGCCTCTAGAATTTGCCTCTGCTCGCTCAGTTAGCACGTGTCTCGACTGGACAAACGCTCGCGTCTCGTCGCATCGTGTCGCCTTGCCCGAGCGCTGTCGGCAAGCAACTGCCTTGCTGTCAGCCCGATTGTTTATGTCAACTTCGAGTGAACCGATTGGACGAATAACTCTGAGCCGCAAACATTGGATTGAGGATTGAGATTATATGTATGGAGGCGTATAGTTAAATCCATATGTTTAGTAACAAGCGTTAATTGCAAACGAAACACATCGCTAAAGCATTATCTAAAAACATACCAAGATTAGTTCGGTTAGTATTACTAAACTGTAGGATAAGCACGAGTTCCTATCGTAACGTCATCGAACGAAAGCATGCAATGACTGACATAGATATTTATACAGGTGTGACTTCGTAACGAAAACTGGGCCCCAAGTCTGCTAACACAATCGATTCATAATCGAACAGCAACCGCATAGTAACTGTCACTTTTGACAGATATCCCATACAATATCTGTCAAAAGTGACAGTTACTATACGGTTGCTGTTGGATTATGAATCGATTGTGTCAGCAGACTTGGGCCCCTGGTACCATGGATTCAGCTCATGATTCTGGACCGCCGATAGATGGAATTTTCCATCGATCTTTTAATGTACTTTATTTTATTTCAGTATTTTTAAATTGATTTTAGCATGATATCATAATAGAAGTCTATCTCAACAGATTTTAAATAAAATATACCATAATTACTAATTGAGACCTAAAACTGCAATGTAAATTAAAACTCGATACTATCGAGCGCGCTCGTCACCCGCAGGAGTCCGGTATCGCACGGAGCGTCGTTTTGTGATGCGTGGTTTAAAATACATTGCGCGTTCGAAAATTATAACATTTTTAACCCATGATTTTCGACATAAATTATTTCTATAATTTTATTATAGGCATAAAGTAACCTTTACCCAAAGTTCTCGTTACCTCGCCTCTTAACCCTCTATACTCTGTGGTGAGAGTGGGATGGAAGACGCTTACGCAGGAATATAGTGCTTGAGCCACTGAGGTTCTTAGTACAAGTTTTAAATATATTATACCGATCAAGTGGTCGAATGTTTCCAAACATAAGTGTCCTGTCCGCTATGGGCGCTGTTGGGAAATGTATAAAAGATTCAATAACTTTATATGTTGTACTCACTGTGACGATCAGTGTGAGCAGGCGGCGGAAGTCGCCCGAAGTCTCGGAGCACATATGCTCGGCTAACGGCCGGTCGTACACTACACAACAACAAATTATCAAATAAAGACATCCGACGAAGGAAAAAAAACAGACGGGAGTGTCGCGAACAACGCGTGTTGACCCATGAAAACTAAGCTGATTTTGTCCCCCTAAGCGAGGAGGTTTATAATAATATAATAAAGGTATATAAAAAAACGTTACAGCACGTTACATGTGGGGAGGGGGGGTCAAAAATCTCCAAAAATTGCGTTACGTAATCCTTGAACGCACCCTTATTATATTTGTCGAGACATTGAGGGTCAACTTGTTAGATCTTCAACATCATTCTAACAGGCTTAACATAGTCAATATCACTCACTCCTTTCATAAGCTGCGACTATTGCAGCGATCTCGGGTTTTGTCCTGGTGCAGAGGATCTCGACGAGCGTGTCCTCGTCGGTGCCGAGCCCCTCCATGCATTTGTTGAGCTCCTTGCATAGGTATTCCTCAGGGGGCAGCATTAGGGCCACTATTACATCCTCGAAGTGACCGCCAAGCTCGGATTTTAGGTCTTCGATTATGTCCTATAGTGATATTAGTTATAAATATGTTTGTATGCTTATTTGGAAGATAGGATAAGAAAATTATATATACAGATTTTGACATAAAATCACGATTAAACAAGGTTTAATTGAAAATAAAATTAAAATAACATAGGTACTTATTTTAGCAACAAAACGGTATTTTACTGTTATTTTTATGTCATACACAAATAATCAAACTTGTATGATTATGAAATTAGATGTTAAGTTTTTAGTTTGAAAAACGAAATCAGTAGGTGCCTACGTAACTACGTACAGAGCTAAAGGCTGTGACGTCATCATATAAGTCAGCGCGTGTGCGACAGAGAAAGGGCGCTGCTCTCTCTACTTTCGCTTTTACACATTTCAATAAGATATATCTATAAAACACCGTAAGATATTTCGGAAAAAATATTTCACAGTATTTACGACATAAACATCGTTTTTAAAATATACTCACGGAATATTATAATCAATTCACAATTTAATGATTAATTAGCAAATAACAGATGGTTATTTCATATGCTATTTTAAACAATGATTTGGCCTTGAGAAGCTATGTTTGCAAATTGTATGAACGCCGCTCGACCTTGGGAGACCCCATGGAACATACATTTTCATTGATATAGCAACGTTTCTTTTGTAAACCCTAAAGTATGAATGTGCGGCCTTGATGCTAATTTACTATAGCGTGGTACACTCGCTACCAGCCACCGACGGACATAGTTAATTAGGTGCTTGTACTATCCATGAATAATTTCTTGACTCGTGATGATACTTATCATTCACATTTTATCTTATGCATAATTAAAGTTTTAACAATGATTGAAAACAAAACTATTTTCGGAGCAGTTTAATATTTTGTCTATGATGGTATAATTACATCATCTTAGATGGTATAAGATCACATATTCAGGTTTACATATTCGGAAATGTATTTTGATATGTATAGCTTTATGCCTTTTCTAACCAATTGCACTGCCTGATAGCAGTATTTGTAGTCACATTAATTTTAGTTTAGTTATAAATTTTAGATGACAAAATTGCCCACATTATTATATTTACGTTAGTATGGTTTTAGCGATGGCTTCAATTATTTGAAATTTATGGGACTAGCATTGGAAAATATTTAAGAGTCTTACCCTCCCATATTCATGGGTAAAAGCCTTAGCAATAGCCTGCCGCTGGATGTTTGAGCGAGTTGTGAGAATGTCAATGATGGCTTGCTCGTCTGTGCCAAATCCTTTCATAGCTGCCCGGAGGGAGGCTGCATCTTCTGTGGCATTGAAGTTAGGTACACCCACCACGGTAGGCTCACGCTGATGGGCAAATTTTATTTTTTTATGAGAATGCTTTTTTAACCATTAAGGTAAATAAATTATTTGGACGCAAACATGTAAAAAAATATCCACAATAGTTTATGACTAAGCCTCAATGTTTAGTTGTGAATTATTTTGCAGGAAAAAAAATAATAAGAGTACATTCCAAGGCCTTCCTAATTAATTCAGTACTCAGGGCCATACAAACTGGTTTCCCTACTTTTATAACACAAGAGTATCTATGTTCCAATTCCATTTAAAAACTATGGCTCCATCGTTTAGCGATGATTCTGCCAACGACAAGTGTAGAGAAGATTAAAAAAAAAACAAAAAAATATTAAGGGAGTATCTATGTAAACAATAACTAGAGTCCCGCTTCATTGGGGGATCAATCAACTAATGTCAACTACGACAAAGTGGGGCAGAGGTCAAGGCCGCCTCCTCCCCACCCTGTCCCGATTTCTATTCTGATGTCACCGGGAACCGCCCTTATAGGTACTAGTTGGCTACATTTCCGAACAATAACGAAATTGATTGGATATTTACTTACTTGGTACACCATTATTTTTACTACGTCAATAGTATCAGACAAAAGAAATGAAAGGGAATCGACGTGGAGCACTTTTTGTAACTTTCTCGTCTCTTCCTAAGAACAATACGCGAATCTGTTAATAGATAAGAGGATATACTTTAGTATAATAGCTTTTAGAGGTACGTGAAATGTTATTAAACATTAGTTTCATTAAAATGTTTGATGACAAATATTATTATTTTTTAGATGATTTACCGCGAGCAGTATGATACGGACGGACGGCCGACGAATGTTTGACAGTGGTTTGACATGACTGACAGATGATTCTTCTTCTTTTTTTAAGGTTGGCTATTGGCTACAAGATAGAGCCATTTTGCCAGTGTGGAGTATTTCTTAACATATTTTATAAAATAATAAGTATCTCTGATGATAATGAAATTAATGCCCTACCTCTATCATTAAAGTGGTGGATAGAAGCAAACAGTTTATTAACACATAATGGATAATATTCCAGTAATTTTACACTTTATATACCAAAGAAGCACAATTTTTGGGACAACAAGGAGGAACCACAATATCCATCGGATTGTCTTTCACAGGTCCCAAATTATCGATGGATGCGTGTGGGAGGACTATGTGTGTATGTGGCAGTCAGGGGAAGGATACCAAAGACAACAGCTCTGGTACTGACCAGAGCTGTTGTCTGTTAAAAAATATGAACACCGCTAGTTTTGATACTATTTATTATTATAAAATACATTTTATGCAGCTCATGGAATTAGCGAACGATGTATCACATGTACAAATTACCTCTATGATATCATATATATGTACCTGTAGATGCCACACATAGATTTATAGATAAGGTACCTACAAAGTTCATACAGGTATCTCACCCACATACTCAGGATAATATATAGCCAAGTACAACCTACCTCTGAACCTGTACCAAATTACATTCAAATCTGTTAAGCCGTTTTGGCGTGATGCTTATAGTCCATTAATATAGCATGCTAACATTAATTGGCGTTTTAATTAAATAAGAATAAGTCCGTACTCAGACAGAAGTCACTGCCATAAAACAATGCGGTAGTCTCTCTCCACGTTGTCGACATAAAATCCGTTGATCTGAAAATAAAAATTCAAATAGTAATGAACTCCATATGTAACTTATCAATATTATCCTTGATCCAGTGTCTCTCCCTCGCTCTCTCCACTTGCTGCATCTCATTCATTCCTTAAACCATAATGTTCCTACGGGAATATTAGTAAAACAAATTCGTATTAATTTCTTTAAATTTAATTGTCTCCATAAAATGATTTACAGTCTCAATTTAAAATGTGTTTACTTAATAAATTCGTTATCTCCTACAATAAGTTGGAAAGCAAAGTATTCCTCAGCAAAAAAAGCTTAAATGGCTACTTATAACTAGCTTTAGCGCGCGGCTTTATCCGAGCAACCTTTTTATTAAGCCTGGAGCTCGACTCCAAATCGTCAAAGCGTCATTAAATGTACCTTATAATTGAGTCTAGTCTTTGATCATCCACCAATACAAACCGCAAACAAATTAGTCCACTAGATAAAGCATTTTGATCTAACAAACGGACCAGATTTAAACAAATTAATTATTTTGGCCTGTTTTGAATGCAAACACGTCCAAATAGCAGCATTTTTTAAATATCTTCAATATACAGATAGAGCCAAGATCGATTTTATAATAATATTAGAGATATTACCTATCTATTCGTATTACTACTGAACACACAAATATCACAATAATATTGTAACAAATCACTCGGATGGGGCACTCAGTAGGCCCCGGTAATATAATGTTGCCAATTCAGCGTAGACTGGTATGTATTTCTTTTATTTAAAAATAGATACATAAAGTTTTCAATCTAATACAGAGTCCCCCCTACAAAACGCAATTGATAATTTCATGCCATCGAAAATGTAACTTTATAACAACGTAATAAAGTAATAAGAGCAGTGTAACATTTATACAACCGGTGGTATTGCCACGAATAACAATGATTAATTTAATAAGCTTTTTTTATCAACCAACAAAGAGAGAGCACATATTAGAACGAAGTTCCTTATCGCGCGTTACGAAAGGGGGCTAGACGGAAAAAAATCAGACGAAAAATTAAGATGAAAAGTTGTAACGAGCTATTGTAAGCTTTTTTATAAATGAAAGTATAGTTTACTATATAAAACCCAAAAACACAACGATACCTAGTTCAAAAACATGCCAGCGACATCTATCGCTGACAAAAATAAACATAAATATTATTTATGTTTAGTTTGTAAGTCAGCGATAGATGTCGCTGGCATGCTTTTGAACTAGGTATCGTTATGTTTTTGGTTTTTATATTGTAAACTATACTATAAAATTACTTCTAGAGCCGGTGCACTTCGACTCAGTGGGTTCAAATTCGACGAATAAAATGGACTCATGGATGATAATGAAACAATTCTCGTACGACCCTTTTTTCTCAACCCAACTCCAGTTCCTATGTAAAGGCCGATTATAAACATGATTATTTGTAAGCCGTGCGGCGTGCGCATGTTTCTCTGTCGGTCTCTCTCTCTCTTATAGAAAGCAAGCCAGATAATTTCGTTTCGTCTTTCTATTTCGCATTGAACAGTGTGGTGTCGCGAAGATTATTTTTGTAGAGTGTATACAGGTTTTTTTGTACATAATAAATAATAAAAAATAATAAAGGAACTTCGTTCCATCCGGGTGTCCCTTGACACCTCTCAAGTTTTTTTTTTCCATTATATGGCCTCATCCACTGAATGGTAGGCATTATGTCAATGTCATGTAATTAATAGCTATGATATAAAACACATTGTAGAATACTTCATGACGTTGATGATGACAGATGATTTCACTAAGCTCATTAATCATTTAGAGTTATTTTAAACACCCCAATTGCATTATCATTGTTTTAGGAGTCTATAGTTCTAGTTATTAAATGTAATAATTCCAAAATGATTCAGATTTAGTGAAAAAAATGCGTTCTGCATCCACTTATTCCGTAACATCTCTAAGACATGGCCACCTAAGATAATCTGTATCACCAAATAATAATTATATAGCCAGACCAACACTCCATTTGTACGGTCCCGGTCCCGGTCCGGCTAAGCAACGCTTGTATTATCGGTACCATACAATAAAACTAGGCTTGAGCGCAGTATTACTACTTTTATGTTAAAGTTCATCTTGGTCATTCCAACGTTCGAACCCCATCCATAGAGCAAATATTTACAAATGTGCACTTTTTTTAATATATATTTTTAATCTTCTCTATACGCCCTGCGCCATTGGTGGGCGTTATGACGTCATATCTCTGGCCCATTGTTACCATCTTCTATAAAAATGTTTTCTTTTCATGCCAGCAGACAGGGACTGGGGAAGACATTGGGAACATATTAGACAGCACATGCCAATACATTGTAATGGATTACATTCTGGGCCTCTAGTATAAGTTTTGAACGTATTCAAATACAGATCGTGTGATCGAGTTAAGCTACACATTGCCTATAGCGGCGGTTTTTTGAAATATATGTATATTATGCAAGGATTCGATAATCGATCGCTATTTGTTTAGTAACGAACATCGTACTAATAAAAAAAATATATTTTTTCAACAACAATAACATAACAATGGCGTTGTGGGAACATCATTACAGATAAGGTTTTAAATGTCAGCCCACCATTTTTAGTTAGATGAGTTAAGTTATAAGTCAGAGTCAGATTCAGACATTTCGTTGAGTATCGTATTTGATGAAGATTGACTTCACTCTTCGGGAGCGAAACGTTATAAGACACTTACCACATTACTGGGGAATAAGCCAGTCTGGGAGGATTTCTGCTTGTTTTCTGTTTCGTCTTCTAATAACGCGCCTGGAACAAGATTTCGAATATAAATTAAGTAAGTATATTACTTTAACAAACATTAATGTACGACTATTTTGCTGCCGAATATTATATAAATTATGTTTTACGATTAGGTACAGATAACTAACCAAATAACTATAAAGATTTAGCAGAAAAATCAAAAACAGTACAGAGCTGCAAGGCAGTGACGTCACTGCTATTAGTCAACGCGTGTGCGACAGAGAAATACCCCGAACATATTCTCTCCCTACTCCATGCATTTAATACAGATTATATATTAAAAATAATAAGAAAACTATTTTGCGGTATGTCATAAATTTAAACACGCTAGCTTATTTTTTTTTTAATTTACCTAAGATAATAATGCTCCATGTTTTGTAGACTAATTATAGTAATTATAAAAGTTATGGGTTCAGTACACGGGAAGCGTCCAGACGAAAATGTTACGACCTGCGGATAACCTTCAGATAACGGTTGGTTGACATTATAATTATTATTTTTTGTTGAGTATATTATAGTTATACACAGTGCTAGCCGCTGCCCGCGTCTCCGCTCGCGGTATATCAATGAATCATAGCCACAGCACACACGATTTTAGCGGTTTGCTTCTACTTTCATCGTGCGAACTGCCAAGGAATGGAACACGCTACCGGCGTCTTTGTTCCCCGTCGACTATAATCTGGGTGTTTTCAAGTCGAGAGTGAACAGGTACCTTCTAGCCAAGTATGCTACATCGTAGATCTCATCGTCACTTACCATCAGGTGAGATCGAGATCAAATACTTGCCTATATCGTAATAAAAAAAAAAAAAAAAACACGAGATAATATGAAAGATTTTCGTGTGATTCGGATCAGTATAGTTCTAAAGATTACTCCCTACACCCAAATTCAAACACCGTACCTCTTTATATTGTTAGTATATATCAGGGGTTCCCAAACTTATTTGTCTACTGCCCACTTTGAGAATGAATTATTTTTAGCGCCCCCATTTTTTCGCCTCCTTAAAAACCATTATATCTTCAAATTAAATTAATTATTGTAAGCCTCTACACAACGCCCGCATTTTTTTCTGGGTCTCTTTAACACCCCCTTTAGGCCTGCAGCGCCCACAAGGGGGCTTTATCGTCCTCTTTAGGAAAGGCTGGTATAAATATATATGTATAGCTTTGGTCACAAGAGAATATAATGGAAAGTTTGAATATTTTTATCATGTAAGGAATAATTCCGATAAATCTGGGTCCCATTAGTATTCAAACAAGAATATATCGCGATAACACTGGTATTTAGCCCCATTTCGGTACACTAGAGCGGAGGCTGGGTCAATACTACGCATAATCTAATCTAGCACGATAAAAGCACACGCAGCAGCCCTGTGATAGTCCATTTTTAGTTTTATTATCATTTATCTAGAGTTGAATTTGCACAAGTCTATCAAGTGTACGTTTGTTGACATGCCAATGACCCTTGGGCACTCGTATACAGAAGGCAATGCGCTCGCGACCTATGTTATGTGTTTTAATCATGTTATTTATATACAACTAATAAGTGTAGTTACAGGGGAACATTCCTATGTTTGTTATAGGCTTAGAGCAGGGATTCCCAAACTATTTTGGGCAAGAGACCCCTTTTCCAAAATGAACTGATACCTCAGACCCCCATAGCCAAATTAATTTAAAAATCCTATCTCTAGTTTTCTTTTCCTATTGATACAAAATAATAATTAAATCTTGTACGAACTTGTGCACGCTTAACGACTAGTTGAGTTTTTTAAAAGTACAACAATGTTACTTCCTACTAAAATATTAGTCATTCTTATAACACGTAACACAACTTATACAGTATCTTGAAAAGTTCAAATACGAACTTGTGTTCATTATAGGGGTTGATTTTTAGACCTCGTCGACCCCCAAAATCAGCTTTCGTAAATGTCGACCACTGGGAACCTGGGCCGGACCACTTTGAGCATCCCTGGCTTAGAGCATTGAGAAACTGATGATATCAAGGTTTTATTGTTGTGGTGAATATGTACAACTAAACGCGTACTGAGGCTACACCTACAGACATTCACAATACACGCACATTTACTAACTAGGTACTTACGTTATCTATTCTCATGGTTCCGTACCTAGATGAAAATAAATAATAAATCAAAAAACCTAACCGTAAAAAAATACTGTAGTGTTAGAATGAAGTCATTTTTTACTTTAACAGTCGGGGACACGTTATTGGGGAGAGTTCTAGATTTTTAATGGGTCCCGACTGTTAAAGTCGACACCGACTTGATTATATCACTACAGTATTTTTTATGCAATCGGGCTTTTTGATTTTCTTACATGAACTTTTTGTTATTTATATTTTTTTAAGTAAATAGGACCTATTATGCGATTATATAAGAACATTATCACAGCAGTAAAGAATGGCTGGTAACCAACTTTAAATCGTTATATATCCTAAATGGCCATACGAAATGCAAAATGATAAGAAAAACCATAATAGTCAACAGCCTAAAATAATCTGACAAATGCTCTTATACTTATGTTGCTTGTAGAATCAATAGTCGAGTATCAGAGAGCAGATAGGATTCGCTCCATATAAATATCGGTAATCACATAAATCTTGTTATACTGGAATCTGATCCCAATACAATCAAATAGTTGCAATATGGTTGGGAATAAGTTTACTCACCCTTATTAGGCAATGTGAGCCAAAAATGTGATTTAAGTCTGTTCCTCAGCCCCGGTGGCAGTGGGGCCATACTGCTGCAGCTGACCGAAGCCGCTAGGGTCTTCGCCGCGTCCACCAGCAGGGACGCCTGCCAGGACGCCGCGTATATAAGACGCATTGAGGACTGCGCGGCTGTTGAGCTTATGATGGGGTACAGTGCTTGATGACGTCTAAGGTTGTAGAATGACAGACCTGGGGTAAGATTAATACTTCCATGAGAGACTTTTTAGGGGTAGTCGAAGAGGAAGGTTATCAGTTTTGTTTTATTTTGTGAAAAATGTGTACCTTTGAAATATAATGTGTCATTTTGGTGGAATATTAACCATTATGTTGTTCATAAACGTGCACGAGTGTAGGAAAATAAAAGTAAATAGTAAAACACGACTTTTCTAGTTCTCCCAAAATGTTCGTTAATTTGTCAGTAAAGTATCCACAACTTTACTGATAGGGTTAGGAGGGGTTTATTAAGTTTATTAGGCCTAGTCTGCGGATTAGGCTTAACATAAAAAAAAACATTCCACTTGATGTTGGCAAAATACCTACCCAAAGGTGGGTGAGATCAATTTAAAAAAAATAAAAACTTTCATTAGAACAGCAGAACATATTTTTGTCGAAGATAAATTCTAAGTAGGTCAACCAGCTCAGATGTCAATGAATTTTAATCAATTATTTGTGTACTGTTGTTCATTTAATTATTTGATAAACTTTGTTAGTGTAAACAATTAGCTCATGGAAACAGGCAGAGGCCATGTAGTAACATCTGAAATTACACATGAGGATAAAGCCGCATCTCCACTAGCTTGGATCAATAATTATTATTTATTTACACGCTAAGGTTATCATTTCTATTAACACATCTTTCCTGGATAAGGCTCAGGATCTGTAAAACTAAAATTTCTGATTGTTCAAAATGTTACCGTATTGCGGCGCTACTAGTATACTAATTACTTTGTGCAGTGCCCGTTACCGAATCTTGTGATATCATTTATTCTTTCGGTAAAAAATATTTCAATTCTTTCCCACCTTGGCCTAGAGGCACTTAAGTTTAGTTGCACTCGGCTAGGAAGGGACATTCTGGCACATACCTTGAGGCTGTCTGTTTACAAAGAACTCCATGGTACCCTGCCACATGTCCACCATGACACCAATGATGCTGCCCCGGCAGAAGCCCGTAGACTCCCTCGCCACTAGCGCGTTATGCCTCAGCGCACCTTTATATGAGAGCCCATAGGACTCACCATCACGTCCCAGAAGCGGGACAAAATTGAATAGTAAGGCGGTGAGATCAACTTTATCTGAACCTATGCCTATCATCTGTGAACAATGATGTACATCAAAACAGTGCAGGGCAGGGATTCCCAATCTTATTGTGTCTACTGCCCACTTTGAGAATGAATTACTTTTTAGCGCCCCCATTTTTTCACGTACTTTAAAACCACTATAACTTCAAATGAAATTAATTATTGTAAGCCTCTACACAACTCCCCCATTTTTTTCTGGGTCTCTTATCGCCCTTCTTTAGGCCTGCAGCGCCCACAAGGGGGCGATAGCGCCCACTTTGGGAAAGGCTGGTGTAGGGTATGCCCTCATCAACACTGCAATACATATGGAAGTATGCAAATAGAAATATTAACTGTCTTTACACCATCATGTCTGTATTCTTGAAGGGGTACGGAGACGGGACACTGCAGTGCCCCCCTGGTATCATCATCATATCATATGGATCATTTAATAGTGTAAAAATTAACATTGGATATTTAATGTCCTGGAAAATGGAACAATGTCCCACGTGAATGTAAGAACCAGGAAAGACAAAAATTACACTCACAATGTCTGTGCCGTACGGCTCTGTGAGCATCTTGACTTCCCAATAGTAATGGTAGTTTTGCAGCAGAGGTGTGTCACCTTTCACAGCGGCTGTGCCGGAGCTGTATACGGGGTGGAAGGTCACTTGCTTGTGGTCCGGACTGAATACCACCCAACTGTTTGCTGTCTCGCTGGGCGGTTCCCATTGCCATTCACTTGCTGTTGAATGGAAATTACAAATTAAATATCACACCATTCACTAACTGTAACTAAACATTGCTCATATAGTGGGCACCACACATTATGGGCCTCATAAGAAAGCTCAAAGTTGTTCAACACCTAATAGAGAGCTATGCTATAGTCTGCTTGAGTCACTACATTTGATAGTAAAATGCAAATTTGTAAAATTGAAGCTATTATTATTAATTCGAGTCTGTAGATCTGGCAGTCAGCTGTGCAACCTAATGCAAGTTAATTAATATAGATTTTGTCCATGTCTCCCATGACAGAAAGAGTAGCACAGTACAAATTATTTATGTATGACTTGACATGGCCCACTCAAGCCCCACTGTAGTAGAGGTACAAACAGCTGTGACCAGACGAAATTTGAGATTAATTGATTTCATGTCTTTCCTAAGCATTACGAAAGGAGAGCGACTCGGTGCGACGTAAACCGTGACATATGTTTTCTCTTGACCTGCGTGTTAGCTCCCCTTGGTTGGTACATAAATCACGCCGCCGTGTCCATCATTTGGTACCGGTACCCATAATACCAGCGTTGCTTAATTTGGTACCATTTATGTTGGTGTTTGCCTGGCGATATTTAGATAAATGAAACATAATTTAATTCATTATACATACGGCCATCGTACTCTCCACAGGCGCACCCGCCTGGGTGCTCCAATGTCGGCGGAATTTTACTATTCGGACACTGACAATAAGGCTGCGGGGACCGATCACTTTTGGCACTTTTCATTTTCAGCATTTTTACTACATGTATTTCACGCATGTATGCAAAAGAGAGCAGCAAATTAACAGCTCTTTGTCGTAGTGTAATATTTATGTTTATATGCTGGTCACTAAAACGTAGTGGTTATATACTGTTTGCTTACAGCTGCTGCTGCCTAGCTTGCTAATAAAAAACAAATAATAAAATAAGCGATATCGAAATCCAGTAATTAATAATCTATGGTTGCATTCCGAGACGAGCTAATATCTCTGACAGCTTTCTTTGTTCGTGACTTCGTGTTAATATTTTGCGTTCCGATTTGTAAATGGCACTTTTGCCAGTTGAATTTTGTCAATGATTAAGAACGGTTATTATTATATTAACGGTTATTATTTATTTTGTCTATGATTAGGAACGTTTATATTATAGCGGTGATCATTCATAACCTTAAAACACAAACCGTTCATTTTGTCGACAGCATCTCGACCAGTCATATTACTCTGGTGGTAGCATTATGGAAATTATTCGCCCGCTAGACTCGTCGTCTATATTAACTTGAAAACTGATGTTAAAAAATACTTATCCAAAACAACACAAACGTCACGTTTGAGTTTGACAAACACAAACGTCACGTTTGAGTTTGACAAACACAAACGTCACGTTTGAGTTTGACAACGGAGCTCACGGCGATATTGGTTTGGCACATAGGTGGTGACATCGCAAGATGATGAATGAATGAAAAACACATGGAATATCGTAGTCGCGCTCACGCGATATTAGCGGTCTTCGATGCTTAGTAGTATCGTATTATCCACGTTATATTACTAGTTTAGGGACGTTGAAAAAGCCGATACTTAATTCAATATGTGAATCCACAAGCATACCTGTGAAGTATACAATTAATAAACATAAACGTATTCATTTTTAGTCAACGTCAACGCGTTGATATTTTAACCATAAACTAGAGAGCGAGATGGCTATCAAAACTTTTTCTTACTTTTATAGACCTAAGTTCTAGACGAAGCAAAAGCCGTCACTTCCAAAGTTTCCGGAAGTAATCAGTTCATTACATTAAAGCGGGGAATTTAAATTTACTTCCATCCATTTTCCCAACACCAATAGTATATAGGAATAAATATAGGTGAATTTAATTTCTTTAAAATGTATAAATATTGTACCTAGAAAGATTAGTCTTTGTATGTTCTTATACATGATTTATAACATATTTTTATAATAAGTATAAAAATGACTAAATCTATTGATTTCCAAATATTATTCGGTTGGTAGGTAACTTTGATTATTTCGATTGTTTTGCTTCGTTCGCGCCGCGCACCCCGCCCACTAATGGCTGTCAAGGAAGTGCAAAAGTGAATTGAAGATTTATTATATTAGATAGTAAAATAGTATATAATATAGTGTTCTAATTTATTAGTCATGTAATTTAATATTGTAAATATTAAAAAAAAAATGAAAATTTAATTTACTGTTAGGCAGTACAAATACAGTAAAAGTGCATTTGAATGGATGTAATTTTAGGAATATATTTTATAATTAATTGCAAGTCACGCATAATTACTGGCATCATTCATCGGTACAAAACATTTTAGTTTAGTGGAAAAGATTTTTTCTGTGTTTTTATTTTATAGATGTAACATTGGAATGCTTAGCGATTTCAAAATTAAAAGTACCTATCTAGGAATAGTGTATGTCTTATTACTGCATCGATACGAAGTGAAATGTTATTTTCAGCTATATGCAATGAACGTCTACAAATGTGCGGTAAATTGCTAAAAACCCGCTTGCCTGGTGCACTGTGAGTTCACTAGCAGGACTCCAGGTTTGCTCCGATGCATTTCTGGATAGACAAGCGTAGCCAGTGCGCCTACACCGGCCGCCACCGTGTGCCATCCTCTTTGTCTGCTGGTATGTGCCTGTTATTGAAAAATATATTTAGTACCATGTAGCTGGCATAGAACTAGAACACTGATGGACATACGTCTGTATGTTTAAAAAAATATTATAGATAAGAGTCAAAAATAGACAGTACTGACCAATGGCTGCTTGGAAGGGGAGAAACTCAATATCTATTACAAATACATAATTCTGGATGCTCATCTGGCTGTTTGACGCATACATTCCAACCACTCTGTACTTAGGAGAGTATATTAATTCAGCAGGTAGTCAAAAGTCTGGAAATTTCTGAGAATGGTATCTTACCTATAAGTTTCTTGTAGACTATTTGCTCCATTAGATATTAAAAGTATTAAATGACAACCAAGTTGCGGTCTTATTTATGTATACACTAGCTGTTACCCGCGACTTCGTTCGCGTGGTATTTAACAAACACACAACCGTTGGCAACAGCCTGCCCGCGCTTTCTGAGCCCCCGAGACGCATTTCAGGTTGTTACTATCAAACTTAATCAGGCGCAACGCTGCAACATTGCTCATATTGTTTTTTCGTGAGATCCAATGTTTTTTTCTAAAATAAAAGTAGCCTAAGTTACTCCATGTTACATCAGCTATCTGCCAGTGAAAGTCCCGTCAAAATCGGTCCAGCCATTACAGAGATTACCCGGAACAAACAGACAGATAGACAGACAAAAATTGTAAAAAATGTTGTTTTTGTATAGGTACCGTGTATACATCCAAACGCACTTAGTAAAAAGCGGTTATTTTAATATTACAAACAGACACTCCAATTTTATTTATATGTATACATGTGTGTGTGTCAGGGCGAGCGCGCGGGCGCGTGTGCGTGGGCGGCGTGGGCGCGGGCGCGCGCAAGGGGATGGCGGCGCCCGTGCACCGCTTCGCCGCCGTCGACTGCCCGCCGCGCCGCCCGCACCGCCCGCACAGGCACTACGGGTGAGCCCCAACAATAGTGAATAATGTTCATTCGGATACTCCTACTTTTCTTTGATTAACTTTGTTGTAGGTCTCAAGCTAATTAGGTAGCTTTTCCTCAGGAATTACTGAGAGACAAACCTCGGCGTCTTCGTTCGTTCAAACCTGGATTACAGGAGTAACAGTAGTAGTAGTATTGGGATAAGTCCCATAAATTGAAATACTTATCGCCATGCGATCGGACTTGTTCAAGACGCACACATGCGACCATTGGATGACGTACCTTCACACTAAAACAAAGATAAGCGATAGCCCATCAATTCTGGTTCTACTTGACCAAGTCAATTATAATGTACACTACAGGGCCCCGCAACCAATCCCTGCAGTACACACAACGAGACGACAGAATGAGGAGCCAAGTCTCTATGTAGAGATCCCAGCAGAGCCACCACAGCCCACTATCGCCAGCCTGGCGGCGGCGCGCTCCGTCACTCCGGACACGCTGCTCCGGACCGCAGCGCTAGGGCTCCACCACTCGCCGATGATGGCGCCGCATTTGAAGTTCGGGATGTTGGTATCCTTTGCTCTGGCGACTTTGTTTTTGGCGGGCGCGAAGTACTATTTCGATCGGCAGGTGAGTTTAGTTTTGTGGACATTTTGCTGCAAGTAGTTTATTAACTGGACTATTACGGACATTCCAAAATATTAATAGCCAAAGTTTAAGCCGTTTTTAAGTGACCCGCTTAGTAACGAACAGCATTTATTCTTTACTAGCTGTTATCCGTGATTTCGTACGCGTGGTATTTAACAAAAAAAAATTTAAAATAACAGTAGCCTAAGTTACTCCTTGTTACATCAGTTATCTGCCAGTGAAAGTCCCGTCAAAATCGGTCCAGCCATTTCAGAGATTAGCCAGAACAAACAGATAGACAGACAAACATTGTAAAAAGTATTGTTTCGGTATATGTACCGTGTATACATCCAAATGCGTTTAGTAAAAAGCGGTTATTTTGATATTACAAACAGACCCTCCAATTTTGTTTATTTGTATAGATATTTTTTGTATGGCAATCTGGCGATCTTGTTGGACTCTGCAATTTCTGCCAGGGGACTTTTTGGCGGGAAATTGAAAAGTCTTGGCGTCAGTTATGATTTAATTTCTAAAACTAATGTTCCTGCGAGTTATAGTGAGTGATATAAGTGGAATATTAACCATTATGGGTTCGGTAAAGTGCACAAGTGTAGGTAATTGAAACAGAGCGACGAAATTTGGCTTTTCAGTTTCTCACAATAAATCCATAAAAAATATTTCATTAAAGTATCCATCACTTTACTGATGAGGGATGGCAGGTATTTTACTTAGGCCAAGCCTTCGGGCTTGTGCATGTGCTCGAAAACGGAAATAATTAAATTACTTGACACTGCCAAAATCCCTATGGCGATGCCAAATTAAAAAAAAAACTGCCAGTGTCATGTGATGGCTACTCATGTGTATGTAATTTTTGAGTATTAAATTTTTAGATGACAGTTATTTTGGTATCTGAAACAGACTTGTATAGATGTAAATAGTTAGAGAGTGTGTGTGCGGGTGTGACGTGTGGTGTGTGGTGGGCAGGTGTCGCGGCCGGCGGCGGGCGGCGGCGAGGCGGGCGCGGCGTGCCTGGCGCTGCTGTGCGCGTGCGGCGCGGGCTGCGCGCTGTCGCTGCGCCGCGCCGCCGCGCCGCCGCCCCCGCTGCCGCCCGACCGCGTCTCCTCCACCGCGCAGCGCGACCGCCCGGTCAGTACCTCTCACATGCCGCCGCCCCCGCTGCCGCCCGACCGCGTCTCCTCCACCGCGCAGCGCGACCGCCCGGTCAGTACCTCTCACATGCCGCCGCCCCCGCTGCCGCCCGACCGCGTCTCCTCCACCGCGCAGCGCGACCGCCCGGTCAGTACCTCTCACATGCCGCCGCCCCCGCTGCCGCCCGACCGCGTCTCCTCCACCGCGCAGCGCGACCGCCCGGTCAGTACCTCTCACATGCCGCCGCCCCCGCTGCCGCCCGACCGCGTCTCCTCCACCGCGCAGCGCGACCGCCCGGTCAGTACCTCTCACATGCCGCCGCCCCCGCTGCCGCCCGACCGCGTCTCCTCCACCGCGCAGCGCGACCGCCCGGTCAGTACCTCTCACATGCCGCCGCCCCCGCTGCCGCCCGACCGCGTCTCCTCCACCGCGCAGCGCGACCGCCCGGTCAGTACCTCTCACATGCCGCCGCCCCCGCTGCCGCCCGACCGCGTCTCCTCCACCGCGCAGCGCGACCGCCCGGTCAGTACCTCTCACATGCCGCCGCCCCCGCTGCCGCCCGACCGCGTCTCCTCCACCGCGCAGCGCGACCGCCCGGTCAGTACCTCTCACATGCCGCCGCCCCCGCTGCCGCCCGACCGCGTCTCCTCCACCGCGCAGCGCGACCGCCCGGTCAGTACCTCTCACATGCCGCCGCCCCCGCTGCCGCCCGACCGCGTCTCCTCCACCGCGCAGCGCGACCGCCCGGTCAGTACCTCTCACATGCCGCCGCCCCCGCTGCCGCCCGACCGCGTCTCCTCCACCGCGCAGCGCGACCGCCCGGTCAGTACCTCTCACATGCCGCCGCCCCCGCTGCCGCCCGACCGCGTCTCCTCCACCGCGCAGCGCGACCGCCCGGTCAGTACCTCTCACATGCCGCCGCCCCCGCTGCCGCCCGACCGCGTCTCCTCCACCGCGCAGCGCGACCGCCCGGTCAGTACCTCTCACATGCCGCCGCCCCCGCTGCCGCCCGACCGCGTCTCCTCCACCGCGCAGCGCGACCGCCCGGTCAGTACCTCTCACATGCCGCCGCCCCCGCTGCCGCCCGACCGCGTCTCCTCCACCGCGCAGCGCGACCGCCCGGTCAGTACCTCTCACATGCCGCCGCCCCCGCTGCCGCCCGACCGCGTCTCCTCCACCGCGCAGCGCGACCGCCCGGTCAGTACCTCTCACATGCCGCCGCCCCCGCTGCCGCCCGACCGCGTCTCCTCCACCGCGCAGCGCGACCGCCCGGTCAGTACCTCTCACATGCCGCCGCCCCCGCTGCCGCCCGACCGCGTCTCCTCCACCGCGCAGCGCGACCGCCCGGTCAGTACCTCTCACATGCCGCCGCCCCCGCTGCCGCCCGACCGCGTCTCCTCCACCGCGCAGCGCGACCGCCCGGTCAGTACCTCTCACATGCCGCCGCCCCCGCTGCCGCCCGACCGCGTCTCCTCCACCGCGCAGCGCGACCGCCCGGTCAGTACCTCTCACATGCCGCCGCCCCCGCTGCCGCCCGACCGCGTCTCCTCCACCGCGCAGCGCGACCGCCCGGTCAGTACCTCTCACATGCCGCCGCCCCCGCTGCCGCCCGACCGCGTCTCCTCCACCGCGCAGCGCGACCGCCCGGTCAGTACCTCTCACATGCCGCCGCCCCCGCTGCCGCCCGACCGCGTCTCCTCCACCGCGCAGCGCGACCGCCCGGTCAGTACCTCTCACATGCCGCCGCCCCCGCTGCCGCCCGACCGCGTCTCCTCCACCGCGCAGCGCGACCGCCCGGTCAGTACCTCTCACATGCCGCCGCCCCCGCTGCCGCCCGACCGCGTCTCCTCCACCGCGCAGCGCGACCGCCTGGTCAGTACCTCTCACATGCCGCCGCCCCCGCTGCCGCCCGACCGCGTCTCCTCCACCGCGCAGCGCGACCGCCCGGTCAGTACCTCTCACATGCCGCCGCCCCCGCTGCCGCCCGACCGCGTCTCCTCCACCGCGCAGCGCGACCGCCCGGTCAGTACCTCTCACATGCCGCCGCCCCCGCTGCCGCCCGACCGCGTCTCCTCCACCGCGCAGCGCGACCGCCCGGTCAGTACATGCACTACATACATACCGCCGCCGGAACACTCATCCTACCAACCAACTAAGACCTTGTCCAGAAGAGGCGAATTCGTCGCGAATCGTATCGCGCGAATTCATACGCGCGTTGTCGAGGTACTAGCCCTTAGTAGCCTGATTTACGAAAGTGTTTTTTTTAATATTACTGTGTTTAATGTTACTGTGTTTAATAATAATGACATTTGATTTTTTTTTTAATTTCGTTGGAAAGAATATTATACAACAGTAAAATAAGTACAGCCAACCTATAAAAAAAAACTAATAGTAATGTGAACATTCGGTTTAAAAGATTGGTATCAAAATTGAAACTAGGCTATTAAGGGCTAGACATCAATACATCGCGTCCACAAGCATCGCGCGAATTCAAAATACGCGCGTAAATCGCGTGCACCACGCCACACTCTCGACTCGCGCGTATGGCGCGCGAGTCGAGATACTAGGGACGCCTTGTTGCGTCCAGTTAACGCGCAAACTCTAGAGCGAGTGCACGTATCGAGGGAAATGGAGCGCCAAAATTTTGACACGGAATTGTTTATAGACGAAATAGAATCGCGCGTTGGTACGCAACGGTCGCGCGTGATAATTGCGAGAGAATCGCGGCGAATTCGCCCTTTCTGGACAAGCTCTAAGCAACGCTTGTATTATGAGTGGCAACTTATGATATGTACGCTTTTGGCCACATGCTTGCAAAAGGAAATGGATTTTGATACTTATACATTCGAGCTCATACCAATGGCAGGGTCACTATCAACTGTGACAATTGTATCATCAATAACAATGCGTAGTGAATATGCAGGGACAGCGACGATAAAAATCCTTTAAACTTACTACTATTCGCGGTTTTGTTAATCAGTAACAGTTTAATCTAACTTCTTTCCAGTTTCTTAACGTGCACATTTGATTTTTACCTAGCGAATAAGTAATATATCGCTCAGTAAATATGACCAAAACTAAGACTTATTGATCCAAAATTAAGATATGATATGATTCAAAATTACGATTCAATATACAAATAAATTATATTTTGAATAAAATCAAAATACTTCCCTTTATCTCATTTCATAAGGTATCTCCCAAGGCTTCCTCCTTGGGCCCGCACTATTGCGTGTAACTTAAAGTCAAAATCCGTTGATATGCTTTACAGCCTCCCCCCTCGGAGCCATCAGACGACATATCCCTGGCGACCCTGCTGCAGTCCTCGGAGCGGTCGCAGGCCTCCGAGTCCCCGGAGGCGCCGCCGCCGTACAAGATCGCGGTGCTGATGCCGCGCGGCCGCGAGCCCAGCCCGCCGCCGCCGGCCTACAGCGAGCTCAGCTAGCTGCGCGCGCCCGTGAGCCAGGAGTTCATCATATAGACTGTACTACGACGGGTAAGATGGGTTTCGTTCACTTTAGGGAGTGTTCAAGCAATACTTAACACAATCTTTGGAGATTTTTGACCCCCCCCCCCCCCTTGTAAAATCTAAAATCTCTACGCGACCGTTCTGAAGGGTTAAAACAATGTTACGTTACGCGTAGTTCAAACCCCCCTCCCGCCCCTGTAATGCATCGTAACGTTTCAGAAGCCCCCCCCCCCAGATTCGTCAAGTAATACTTGAATGCTTCCTTAGTCGTTTCTGGTATGTTGTCGCTTTCGTGTAGTCGATGTCGGTGTATTCGGTATATTGGTGTGGATAAGAGGAATTGAATTGATCAGGCCCCGAAGGCTGATAACACAATCGATTCATAATCGAACAGCAACCGCCTAGTAACTGTCACTTTTGACAGATATTGTATGGGATATCTGTAAAAAGTGACGGTTTCTGTTCGATTATGAATCGATTGTGTTAGCAGACTTGGGGACCAGGTTGTTGTCAGGTGTTTTAGGAAATGCAGTTACTGTTATTGGATAGCTTGAAGGATGTTTAAGTGCGAGAATATTTTTGACATGGAATGAGATGTCTAAATTGAAATAGGATGTGAGCGACTGCACACCAGAAGAGTAATAGCAAGTATTTTGTTTTGTATAATGAAAATATAATTATAGTCAACAACTTTGTTTTGTATATCCCAAATGTGTAAAATAGTTATAATTAGAGATGGGTCGACTAACCGATTGGTACTGAAGCCGACAACGATTGGAAGGATTTTCAATTGCCATTTAGCCGCTATAATACTAGGTTTATTCGGTTCGGTGTTTCTTCGGTCGAGTTTCCTCGGCGATAGCTCGCACCGCAATGCACTTGATATAAAAATATTAATTTTAATAAAAAGAAAATTTCGAGTAGGTATGTTCAACAAAATCGACAACTTTTTTTTTAAATTATATAATTACCGAATAATCGTCCCATCTCTAGTTAAAATATATTCTCCGGAGTATGATTTGTGTTAACAATGAATATTACGTTAAATTTGATAGTAAATGTTGAGACATTTAAAAAAATGCAGTTAAATTGCATTGTGGAACATCCCTGTAGTCAATATTGTTTGGTACTTATATTTTATTAGTTCGAAACCTTACCCAGTCTAGTCTCTATGTGAACCAATACATCCTGACTCACGGCTTTACGCACAATGTAATTTTTATCCCATTTCCCTTAAAACTTCCCCACATTTATCTATACTCACCATTGTACCCTCTAATAAACATTGGCACAGTTAAATCCGAGTGTCAGTGCGCATAATAAGTAGCACTTATTAATAAAAGTATGGATATTGTTCCTACTTATAGGACCCAAACGCCTCAACCTCCCCCCCCCCCCCTTGTTAAAGGGTGCCATTACCCCGATATAAAAGACTGCATGACAATTTACAACAACCCAATTAAAGCTACGTAATATCCACCTGCGTATTATAAGTATTTAAAGTCCGAGCAGATAATTTAAAACCCCAAAATACTTGCAAGTTAAATGCCTTTGCCAGTAAAAAAAATGAATTTTCGCAATATGGTGTATTTATTACACTGGTAAGATACATACTACAAAGTAGCAATGTCGCTCGGATAAATACTCAGATTATCTATGACACTATTGATAAGTATGCACGGGGAGACAGATCCGACACTCGACAAGCGACATAGACACTGATGGTCTACTGTCCCCGTGTATACCTGGCATAACTCTCTTGCATTTAACATAATCACTCCACCGGCTCATGTCTATTTTAAATGTAAATAATAATAAGAAGTGTTCAATAACCGTTAGAATAAACGTAGCTTTTAAGATTGATCTCGAAATAGTTTTGTATCGCATATAACGCTTAGAGAGATGATGGTAAACCCCAGTTTGTGTATGTTAGAGGTATTTATAGGATGTTGGATAATAATTTACCGAGCATCACTTAGGGGCATAATGGCCGACTCCCCCTTCCGTTCTGGTGGGAGCTAATGTCCAACAGATAATTGGCTAAATACAAATTTAGCCTTTACCCTTAGTTAATAAAGTTCTTTGCTTTGTAATAATAAAGCTAGTTTTCACGCTGCATTGCCAAAGTTGACTAGTTATATTTTGGAAACTGCATTTTGAAAAAAATATTCCCTAAATTTATAGACAGTTATAATCCATTATAACTTTCTATAAATTTGAGGGTATAAATAAAACCTGCCAACTCACAAACTAAACTACACAGATCAAATGGATCATTATTAAAAGGACAATAAAGCAGAAAATGGCACACGCAGCTCCAATATATGACATAATTCTATTGGCCAAGATTGTTTTCTTTAATTAAAAGCTCAACGTTGGTGGATGGCCAGTTTCACATTATATTTTTTCTGCAAGCACTATATATATTCACAGAACTACAATTGTTTTATTGTAGTTACATAGACTCGTGACAGACGCGGCCTGGAGCTTCTAGCAGAGAAACCTGATCTTAAACATATGTATCCTTAGTAAATAACATTAGAAGTAAACTATCCAAGACCTTGGAATTTTCTTCAGCCGGTAGGTACCCTTCGTTTCCCTCGATACCAGCTCGAGCTAGACCCGCGAGGAGGCGCGGTCGGTCTGTACTTAGTCACTGACGTAATGGATAGAACCGTCTCGTACCAATGTGGTTTTCCGTGAGGCCTATAAGTGTGAGTGAGAATGCGATATATTTTGTTTCATGGCCGCGACTGCCATGAGTTTAGCCGTTTATCTCGCAATATTCACAAAAAACACTCGAGAAAATAATTTTAAAACTACCTATACATTACACTTAAGTCTAGTCATGTTAGTTATAATGAATGTGATGTAATTTTAGTTCGTTCCGATATGTTGGCTGTTACAAAACTATTGTTTTATATACATAAGACCCTGTGTAGAAAGAGGATGACGGGTTCGTCTTTTATAACAGACGCTTGATTTTAATAAAGTTATGTATCTGTGACGTTTTGAGTTTTATTTAAAACTACGATCATAGATTATATTATATCATATAAATATGTCGTCTTATACAGCGTGAATTTTACGCAGACTATGTAGTACACGTTTCGCTTACGAATAAAACGCCCACTGGAGGTTTCGTTCTGAATATGATACGACAGCAGAGGAACAAGACCCGGTTCATGATAATTAATTCTGAACAAATCTGAAAACTTCGATATTACATTAAAAACTATCAAACAAAAACCATTTTCAAGCTCATAATAATATATTTTATCATACAACATCAATTACACAAATATTGTGAAATAAATTAAATACAGGACCTATAGTAGTATTCTATGAAAATCTTAAATTCATCATTCATCATTAAAATCAGAACAAAATAGCGGTCCTAGTAACATAAGTACGTATCAATAGCAAACATTATTTGGTGATATTATAATAATTATCTATTTTAAACATTAATAAACTCAATTATTTGTCCGGCTAATATAAATAGAATACGGAATGTGTGTACACTTAATAAATAATGCTCATAAGCCTCGTATAATTAATTTAAATTTTTAAATGTTTCATTCTTACATCGTTAAATAAATCAAATGGTAAATGCAAGAATAAGATCGTCTTCACGTGTCATTCAGTATTAATAAATCATTTTTTTAACTTCTATTTTTTTACCAATATAAGTACGTATTTATAAGTTATCTACACTAAAATATGTCCACAAAATATGTCTCGAAATTCGATATTTTGGGGATATTACATACTTATTGTATATTTTTATAGTAATAAAAATGACGAGAATTCATAAGTTACATTATACATACGAGTAGACAAAAAATAATTCTACGCAAGGTAAATAATTTGACTAGGCGCCATTTATATATTTAAAACAATTATGTGATCTTATACGACGTAACACAGAAAGCGTTCATAAAAATCTTACCATATTAAAAAAAAAGTCCACACACAATGTTCCTGAGAACAGAGATCAGTAATTTGGGTAGACAACTGGAGGACAAATGTTAGTTAGTCCCCTAGAAAGTCATTGGTGCTAGTACATAAACATTATAATATAATTCGTAAAGAAATTCATGAGAATTTTTACACTTTACAAAAATAATACTTTCCTTAACCATAGTCACCCTATAACTTGGGATACACTGGCACATCTAAGCAGTTAGCTAACTCGACGAACGAAAAATAAACATGTAAAGAGCCCTAGGGCTTATAAAACTCCACTTTTTTTGTGTAATTCGTACGACATTTTCTTTACGAATCGATTATAAAATACAGTGAACATCCGAAGGTTCCAAAGGCAATGAAAAACAAGGTGTATACTCTATGGTCAATTTTGCTACTACACTATTAAGAGTGATTAGAACGTAACTGGAGCGCTCGGAAAACGAGTAGGGATCGACATAAACCGCTTCCCTCCCCCGGGGCTTGCGGGTATCCATGAGATTCCTCATGCAAAAAAAAAAGATTAGGCTTTTTCCATAGAAAGAAGGTTTGCATAGAGTCTCCAGAGCAGTGATAGCCAAGTTGGTAGAACGCTTACCTCGGTAACGAGGATCGCAGGTTCAAACCCCGGCTTGCACCTCTGGGATTTCTGGATTTCATGTGCAAATCTCATTTTCAACCATGATTATCACTTGCTAAACGGTTAAGGAAACATCGTGAGGAAACCTGCATGTCTGAGAGAACCCCTCGAAAGATGTGTGAAGTCTGACCACCTGCACTGAGCAAGCGTGGTGGACTATGGCCTAATCCCCCTCGCATTTGAGGGGGGGGGGCTGCCCAGCAGTGGGACATTAAGAAGGGCCGGTATTATTATTATAGTCTCCCATATTTTAATGGTACACCTACTTGAAGTGGTAAATACTCACTGGTGGGTGAGGCCTAATAAAAAAAAAAAACAAACCAGCTACACATTTGAAAACTGGTCATGGGAGCGTTCAAGTATTACGAAACGAATTTGGGGGGAGGGGAGGGGGGTCTTCTGAAACGATACGATGCGTTACAGGAGCGCGAGGGAGGTTTGAACTACGCGTTACGTAACATTGTTTTAACCCTTCAGAATGGTCGCGTAGATTTTTTTGTTTTACTAGGTTGGATAAAGAAAAAACGTTACGGCGCGTTTCACGGGGGGAGGGGGCGTCAAAAATCTCCAAAAATTGCGATACGTAATACTTGAACGCGATTATATAAAGGGAGTTAGGGTTGAAAATCGCGCGTGTCGGTCGTAGCTGCTCACACGCGCTGTATCTCGAACAGCTTCACGTCGGTGTCGTACCAGATCGGCGGGTCCACGTTGCTGCAACAATACCATAATAACAATATCGCCACACGAACACACCAACTATACGGTCCCACACTAAGCAACGCTCGTATTATCGTACCGTACAATGGACTGGAGGCGAACACAGTGCATAATACTTATATATCCACATTAAAGATCCATGACTTGTGTACTTAGTGTAGTAGACGAACTAAAGTTATCGACATAGCTCAAAGAATTTCAAAGTTGTAGTGGCAGTGGGCGGCACATAGTTCGCAGAACCGATGGCCGTTGGGGCAGAAAAGTTCTAGAATGGCGACCACGAATCAGAAGACTTAGTGGACGGCCCCACACAAGGTGGACCGATGACATCACACGCGTCGCAGGAAGCCGGTGGAGGCGAGTGGCGGAGGACCGCGATGTGTGGAAGTCATTTGGGGAGGCCTATGTCCAGCAGTGGCCGTCTTTCGGCTGATAGTAGTATTAGTAAGACTCAGGTAAAAACATTCGTGCAATCATCACACAAAGTTTTACTCTACCGGGACAGAGAGAGAGACCGAGGCCAGTGAGTCAGGAAGAAGGGTCACCACCAACTGTGCAAATGAAGTGTTGAACCACGATACCGTATGTATATAACGCCCCACAGGTAGGTGCGGAACCAGGCGGCGGTGCCGGCGTTGGCCTGGTACTTGCGGATGAGGATGGGGTGCGGCACCGGCAGCAGCCCCACCAGCGTGCCGTGCTGCAGGAACCGCAGGATCTCCGACTCGTCCGTCAGGCCCCTGAGCACATCGACTTACTAAAATTCTTAGTACTGATTGAGTTAGTACTTTTTTACCAGCTACTCAAGCCTGCCTAGCCGTTCACAATCAGAATATTTTTTATTCATGTAAACCAGGCTTGCCCAAAGTGGGCGATAACGCCCCTTTGTGGGCGTTGCAGGCCTAAAGGGTATGAGACCCAGAAAAAAATGAGGGCGTTGTGTAGAGGCTTACAATAATTAATTTAATTTGAAGTTATAATGGTTTTTGGGTAGGTGAAAAAATGGGGCCGCTAAAAAATAATTCATTCTCGAAGTGGGCAGAAGACAAAATAATTTTGGGAACCCCTGATGTAAACCATTAAGTGCAGTACTTATGAATCGTAAAAATAGTTACAAAATGCTAAACTACAACTTTACCGCCCGTTCGGAATGCCGTTCCTGTGGAGAAGAACGGGCAAGAAACTCCATGTTTGCTTTTCAAAGATCTTTTAAATTTTTGTGCAGTACATTGTTATAGCTGTGAGAACAATGCAGGAACGTTTCTACATTGTTCTCTCATACTCTTAGCAATGTAGTACAATAAAATTATGAGATCCTTTTAAAAAGAGCAACCATGGAGTTTCTTGCCCGTTCTTCTCCACAGGAACGGCATTCCGAACGGGCGGTAAAGTTGTAATTTAGCATTTTATGACATTTTTGGGTTTACATGAATAAAAAAACATTCTGCCTCTGATTATGTACCTAGAGATTTGAAATTCAGAGGATATATTCCTAGAGAACCCTAGGGGTGCACAAAGGAGGAATTATTCGGGAAGACGACTCCTAAAGAGATCAAATAGGGAGGGGGTCAGAGTTTATATAGAGAACAAAGTTTTTAATGTTACGATGAGGCATATGACTAGTACAATTAAATATATCATTAAAAAATAACCTAATGGTGTATTATATAATATTTTAATAATAAAATAGGTATGCCACAAACGTTTGGACGCTGAAAACGACACAGGAATTGTTTCTGGTTTGAACAAGGACTTACTTGTCAATGCATATCTTCTCGACCTGCGGCACGAGGACCTGCAGCAGCCGCATAATGGTCTGCAGCGGCAGCTTCCCGCGCCAGCTGCCCACCCACTCCGCCGAGGGCCGCCACTCGCCCTCCGCCCCCGTCCGCCCACCGCCCCCGCCCGTGCTCACACGGAGACTGTCCCTCTGCACCGGGATAGACAATATTCAATTAGTGGGCCTATTATTGAGTCGATGGCCTAAATAAATATGCCTGCTTGCACATAAAGTAAAAGTGGAGACGTTATAGTGGGAATTTGAACACTGAAGTTGATGGTTTTGTTTTATTTTCCAAGACATATGTTTCTTTGATGGATAATGTGTAATACTAGTGGGATAAAGATGAAGGGTGAAGGATGATACATTTATATATATACATACTATAATTTCGATATAGAAAAAAAAATGTATATCTTGATTTTTCAAGTTCTCCCATAACCGGTAAATATTCAGTAAAGTATTCGCAGCTTTACTTATAGAGGTAGGGGATTTACTAAATCATCATCGATATCGATAATTTCATCAGAGGTACTCATATTTTTAAACAACGCTTAATATGTTTTACACGACACTGGCAAAAATGTACCCATTTTGTAGCCGATTGCCAACCTAAAAAAAATCAAGAAAGCCTTCCAAATAGTGTTGCTACAGCTACAACGATAACCGTGTTCTACAGCTTTAAGCTCTAAAATATTTGCTGTTACAGTCGACATTTAATCTCGTTGCGATATAGATGCGAGCAGAGGCGTCTTTACCCATGGTGGGCGGGGTGCCGCGATCTTAGGGGGCCCGAGCGCCACTCGTCCCCCCCTCCCCCAGCCCGGCAATTTCAAAATTAAAATTTCTTAGGGACTAGAGGGCGGAGAGCTAGAGACGCCTCAGGGCCCCAAGTCTGCTAACACAATCGATTCATAATCGAACAGAAACCGCATACCAACTGTCACTATTGACATATACCCCATACAACATCTGACAAAAGTGTCAGTTGCTATGCGGTTGCTGTTCGATTACGAATCGATAGTGTTAGCAGACTTGGGGCCCTGGACGCGAGACAGAGGGATCAAACTCACGTGTGTGACGGTGCGTTTCTGTGTGTCATCGTCATCGTCGTCGTCGGCGCCGTCCTCGCCGTCGGGCCCGGCGCGCGGCGGCAGCAGGCGCTCGCGCGGCTCGCGGCCGGCGCCGGCGCCGCCCGGCTGCTCGGCCTCGGGCTCGGGCTCGGGGGAGTCGTCCCGCGCGGCGGCGGGCTCCGACGCCTCAGCCTCCAGCCTCTGCGCGGGAGGGTGCGCCGACTCGCGCTCCGTCATCGTACTGATCGCTGAATGCAATACACCGAGTGCGTTCATATCGCTTATATATTTTCTCCAAATTTATTGTACGAATCAAATATATATAAAAAAACAATACATGGGTAGAATTGAGAGCCTCCTCCCTTTTTTTTGGTCGGTGTAGAAAGCCACTCGAGCCGACCCGTATTTTACAAGGTATAACTTTATTACAGTTCGGCCGACGAATGAATGCGTTCAAAAAGTTATAAAATTTAGATAACCAATATCATTTCTTGAAAGTTGACATAATAATTATTTTGTTGTGTCCATGGTACCAACACTAGAATATTATCTGAAAATGAAACTAAAACAAATGCGTCAAATGCATTAAAAGATCAACGGAAAATCCCGACTTTGGGGAGGTTTAGAATGATGACATGAAGACGTGGTATCAGTTTCCTTTACGAAGCCACTTAAAAAAAAGGTTAATTACCACTGGTTTCCATGAATAAAAAAAAACTGATTTTCAAGTTATTTTTTTTTTTGATCTGGGTAGGCTTGTGTTTAACCACTATGTCACCTCATATTAAGAGATGATGCGGTCAACGTTGGAGCACGGTTGCTGATCAAGTACCTGTTCACTGGTGACTTGAACCAACCAAGGTTTTACCTATCGGGAAACATAATTTTACAGTGTAGCGAACACTTCAACCGCACCACAAGCTACAAAGATGGCGTTGCAGACGCATTCAGAACAATAGACAATTCTCATTGCAATCCTGAAACGCGCTATAAGAGTTTTCGAAGCACGTAACATATATACATGATGCCGACTATAACCGTCGGGGCATACCACCCGCCTGGGCCTCAATTCTGCTGACACAATCGTTTCATTATCGAACAGCAACCGCATAGTAACTGTCACTTTTGACAGTTATTGTATGGGATATCTGTCCAAAGTGACAGTTACTATGCGGTTGCTGTTCGATTATGAAACGATTGTGTTAGCAGACTTGGGGCCCTGACTGGAAGATCTTCCCTTTTCCGCTAAAACAGTATTATACGAGGCCGAGCATGCGCTGTGTATTGTGTATCGGGTACATACTTAATAGGTATAGTTTACCCGGTGTTTCGGCGAGCGTGGGGTTCAGTGTCCCGGGCTCGGCGGGCTGCGCCGGCCGCGAGCCCTCCATCGGAGTCTCCGCCACCGACTCCGCGCTGCGAGACCTGCCGGGGACCGGGGACTCTTCATGTTACGTACACGTAGCCTCGTCGAGAAAGGGTAAGTCATTCAAGGGGATTCCCTTAAATTTTACTTACCCATCCAACATCTTAATAACGGAACTTTCCCTTATGAAAGGGTTTGCTAAAGGTAACCTGGGTTTTGAATCGAAATAAAAAAAAAAGAACTTTGTCTATGGGATACAGTAACAGTTGAAAATTACGAAAAAAAATCTTGGAACTTCCAAGTATGTTTATTGTGAATACGATTGTGCACATTATTTATATGAATATAAGGATCGATTTTCAATGAAAGTATTGTTAGCCCTGGAAGCCGGAGCTCACGCGCGACTAGCAAGTACTTTTACACCTGCAAGTATTTACCACCCATACCTGCCAAATACTTTCAACTATTTAAATAACCTGGGTTTCAACCCTGGTGGACAATAATGTATGAAAAATACTCCATATAATATTCTCTATGGTTTTCTCTCTTCTCTATGGCGCCTCCTTGACATCGTTTGTTCTAAAAGTGTTCCGAGTATTTAATAAAATTACGATTATATAAACATCAAGAAGTCTTTAATTTCCACCCCAGGGCCCATGGTACATTTACCACCTGGTACTTTTACGCAATCGCAGTCGGAAGCCCAGGACCCCAAGTCTGCTAACACAATCGTATCATAATCGAACAGCAACCGCATATTAACTGTCACTTTTGACTTATTTTGTATCAGAATCAGAATATTTTTTATTTACGTAGACCATTATTGTACAGTACATATGAATCGTCAAAAGTTACAAAAATATTATGCTACTGCTTTACCAACCGTTCGGGATGCCGTTCCTATGGAGAAGAGCGGGCAACAAACTCCATGGTTGCTCTTTTTTAAATGTATGGGATATCTGTCAGGTGCTGTGCGGTTGCTGTTCGATTATGAATCGATGGTGTTAGCAGACTTGGGGCCCTGGTATTGAGCTTAGCGAGTATGTCCCGGGCCTATACCTGGGCAGCGCGTGGCGCGGCGGCTTGCCCCGGGCGAGCTGAAGGGAGCGCGCGATGGCGGCGCGCTCGTGCGGCAGGTTGGCGAGGCTGTGGAACACGCCGCGCTTGCGGATGATCGTGTACACCAGGTTCGAGTTGCCTGCACCACACACCACACACAACCAACAATATACAATAATATTATAAACTAGCTGTTGCCCGCGACTTCGTCCGCGTGGTATTTAACAAAGACTCAACCGTTGGCAACAGCCTGCTCGCCCATTCTTAGCCCGCGGGACGCATTGCAGGTTGTTGCTATCAAACTTAATCAGGCGCTGCGCTGCAACATTGGTTTTAATTTTTTTTCGTCAGATCCTATTTATTTTTCTAAAATAAAAGTAGCCTAAGTTACTCCTTGATACATCAGCTATCTGCCAGTGAAAGTCCCGTCAAAATCGGTCCAGCCATTTCAGAGATTAGCCGGAACAAACACACAGACAGACAGACAAAAATTGAAAAAAATGTTGTTTTGGTATATGTACTGTGTATACATCCAAATGCACTTAGTAAAAAGCGGTTATTTTAATATTACAAACAGAAACTCAAATTTTATTTATTTGTATTTGTATGTATAGATATATTAATAATTCCATCCCTTTTTAATGTCCCACTGCTGGGCACAGGCCTCCCCTCAATACGAGGGGGATTAGGCCATAGTACACCACGCTGGCCCAGTGCGGGTTGGCGGACTTCACACGTGTTTCGAGGGGTTCTCTCAGACATGCAGGTTTCCTCACGATGTTTTCCTTCACCGTATAGCAAGTGATAATCATGGTTGAAAATGAGATACGCACATGAAATCCCAGAGGTGCGAGCCGGGGTTTGAACCTGCAAGCCTCGTTATTGAGGCAAGCGTTCTACACACTTGGCTATCACTGCTATACATTCCATATTCATACATTCTTGTTAGGATATTCTGCTGTGTCATTTCGGAAATCAGGACAGTATTTTGATGAAAAAAAAATAAAAAGGCAAAAAGCCAATAATATCGAATTACCCATTAGGTTAATCTTTTGGTTAAAACTTAGGCAAATTGTCAATACCAATTTGGAGAAAAATAATTTCAAATTTGGGTATAAAAGGTATAAATAGGTAATCACATCTGGCAACCCTGGAGCAGACGTTCAGTACTCACCATCGAACTGATACTGGATCATGTTGTTGAACATCTCGAGCAGGAAGAACACCAGGTGATGATGATGGGGCCGCGAGAACAGGAACCACGGCGTGCTGAACGCCTCCAGGAGATGCAGCAGCTTCGTGGACGCCACCATCGACAAGGTCTTCAGGTACGGAGACACTAGAGACCAGAAATGCGTCTTTATCTTAGTCTGGGGTTACCCATGAACTATAAATGCGACTCAAAGCAGGACTTCAATGGATCTACATAGCAAATTTGAACCAACAGACTTGGTTTAGGTGACTTAATGTTCCAATTGAGATCCTGAGTCGAGTTGCGTTATTGGTTCATGGCAAGCCGATAACGCGATTGACTTATAATTGCATGGTAATGACACAGTAATTGACACTTTTGTCTCTAGAAACCGTCAACTGATAATTAGGCAGCTTTAGTTTAGTCGTCAAACAACAGACTATAGTCGCACTAACCATTGGCGATAGTTTAGTCAGCAGGCAGTAGACTATAGTCGCACTAACCATTGGCGATAGTTTAGTCAGCAGGCAGTAGACTATAGTCGCACTAACCGTTGCCGAGTATAGTCAGTCGACTATAGTCGCACTCACCGTTGACGAGTATAGTGAGCAGGCAGTCGAAGAGCGGCTGCAGGCGCTGGTGGCCGGTGGTGACGATCTTGTGGAACACCACCACCAGCAGGTCGGCGTGCGAGCCCGTGAACACCGGGATGTCCATGGGCACCGTGGCCGTGTAGGGCTTGTTGAGCCGCACGCCCAGGTTCCGCTCCCCGGACAGCAACAGCAGGATGAACACGCCGATGTGCATGAGGCCCACGCGAGCTGGACATTTTGATCATTATACCCCGTACAACGACATAAGATAACTATGACACGTGGCTAAAGAGTAAGGTGTTTTTTTTTAATACTAGCTGTTACCCGCGCCTTCGGCCGCGTGGTATTTAACAAAGACAACCGTTGACAACAGCCTGCTCGCGCGTTCTGAGCCCGCGGGACGCATTGCAGGTTGTTGCTATCAAACTTAATCAGGCGCAGCGCTGCAACATTGGTTTTAATTTTTTTTCGTGAGATCCTATTTGTTTTCTACAATAAAAGTAGCCTAAGTTACTCATTGTTACATCAGCTATCTGCCAGTGAAAGTCCCGTCAAAATCGATCCAGCCATTTCATAGATTGGCCGGAAAAAACAGACAGATAGACAGACAAAAATGGTAAAAAAAAATGTTTTGGTATATGTACCGTGTATACATCCAAATGCACTTAGTATTAAGCGGTTATTTTAATATTACAAACAGACACTCCAGTTTTATTTATTTGTTGTATAGATGTATAGATAATCGTCATTGCTGTTACTCACATTGGTCAGCTCTGGAGTCGTTGAGGTGGTACAGTATTGGCACCAATACTTCTAGAACATCGCTACTCTTCAACACGTAGTACATGAATTTCTGTGAAAAATATAAAAATACTATGTTATAATGATATTCTAACAAAATATATATTGTCTCTTGTTGCTTCACTTCTGCGGGGTAGTTTTAAATCGTTCGACATTGATTTAGGACATCGATTCAAAAACATCCGTCAACTTCATTATAGTTATGGGGTCGAGTCACCTTCGTCCGTAGGAGAATTAAATACCCTCGAGATACCCTACACGTATAGGTGACAACTCTACTGGTGGTAGGCTTCGGCCGTGGTTAGTCACCACCCACTGAACTAAGCCATGTCACCAAGCGGCCTAGCCGTGTTCCGGCATGGTGTTCGGTGTTGCCATTCATGGATGGCGGGTCAGATCAGCTGCGCTGCATGTGCCTAGTGAATGTAGCGTCTCGATGTACTGCTGCCTTCCTACCTAGGCAAGTATGCTCCACCGTAAATCTCATCATCACTTACCATCAGGTGAGATCGAGATCAAATACGGTCCTATAAAGTAATAAAAAAATAAAAAACCGTAACATCTTGATATTTGAAAATCTATATTGGAATCTGTGTAAAGTATTTTAATTTACCTTGTTGTAGTCGCACATCTTCCAGAAGAGCACGAGCAGTTCCTGGTGCAGCGCCACCTTCTTGGCGGAGTTGGGCAGGTAGGTCTGCGCCAGCGGGTTGTTCAGCAGCCGCGTCACGCCGCGCAGGATCAGCTGGAAGTCCTCGTCGCGGTGGATGCGCGACAGGTAGTTGATGAACAAGTTGTCCGGGAGGGCCTGCCGTGCCAATAACATACATCATCATTGTTGACCATTGACCATTTGGCACTGAACAAAATATTAAAATCATCACTGTATATTGGGCACCATATTAACCATTTGGCATTGTACAATATATATATAAACATCATCACTGTCCATTTGGCATTAGGCACTGTACAAATATATACATCATTATTGACTATTTGGCACCATACAATATATAAACATCATCCATCATTGACCATTTGGCACCGTACAAAATATAAACATCATCATCGACCATTTGGCACTGTACAAAATATCAACACCATAATTGACCATTTGGCACTGTACAAAATATCAACACCATAATTGACCATTTGGCACTGTAAAATATATAAACATCATCATTGACCATTTGGCACAGTACAAAATATCAACACCATAATTGACCATTTGGCACTGTACAAAATATAAACATCATAATTGACTATTTGGCACTGTAAAAAATATATACGTCATCATGGATCATTTGGCACCGTTGCTAGTGACAATGCTTTCTGTATCAAGGAGCCACAGCTTCTAATCCCCTGGGCCCCAAGTCTGCTAACACAATCGATTCATAATCGAACAGCAACCGCATAGTAACTGTCACTTTTGACAAATATTGTATGGGATATCTGTCAAAAGTGACAGTTACTATGCGGTTGCTGTTCGATTATGAATCGATTGTGTTAGCAGACTTGGTGCCCTGGTAGGCATAAACTTTGTGGCGGTTAAACAAACTATCCTAAGGTACTTACTTCGTCAGCATCCTCACTCACTACATTGCTGGTGTCGTGATCTAGTGTAACGATGAGCACCTGTAGCGCCACCTACAACGAAATGTTCGGTAGCAAACTTGAACACGTGTCACAACTCAGCAATGTACTCTAAACTAAGCAATAAATTAATAATTCCAATTAGAAATGGGAGCAATTTTTTATAAATAAAAACTGTTATAATTTAGTTATTTAAAACGTGCAGCATAATATGCTGTCTCATTTTTGTTTGAGTAAAAACAAAATGTCTCGTATTGTATTCAACAATTGGCTAATGCTTTTTTTTTGTCACTTTTTTAATTATCTCCGCTACTTTTTCAGTCATAGAGCCCAAGGTCTTCGGTCATTTCGCTTGACATTGAGAATGTTGCCTCCTTTTACTCGTAAACTTATGTTGCTCAGTTACAGACCATCCCCCAAATTTATAGACTTTTTATAACTTTACCAAACGTCATATAGTACTGCACACAAGAGTTTTGCTTTGCACAGTACTATATGACGTTGGATAAAGTTATAAAATGACTATAAATTCGGGGGTATATGTATGCACTGTAGGTTACGCCCGATAAAATATACATTTGCCTTTTGACAGAAGGAAAATTACTATTAGAGATTTGAGAAATCAATTCAAATTCATCCTAGACTCCTTAGTGAATAAAGTAGCAAATCCCATAACAGTGATGATAATACAATGTTCTTACTCACTTCCACAAGTGGCTCCAGGGTATCAGCGAAGAGTAGGTGGTTGTAAGGCAAACCCAGCCCGACGGGATCGTAAGAGCAAACAGTGTTTAGTAGAGAAGTGAACAGCGGGAGCGCGTGGCGGTTTTCCGAACTTGTTAAATACCTGTCAAGAGGTAAAATTAAAAAATATAAAGTTATTCATTTAAGCCACAAAAGTATGAATGGTCAGAATCCACTGCCACACTTTGTTTCAATGAGTCTTCTCTACTACAATCTGGGTGTTTCAAGTCGAGAGTGAACATGTACCTTGTAGGCAAGTATGCTCCATCGTAGATCTCATCGTCACTTACCATCAGGTGAGATCGAGATCAAATATGTACTTGCCTATAATGTAATAATTTTTTTTTTAAAAAGTCTTATTTTGGAGCCCTATTAACCACTAACTAATGTCCGCAACATCGTCCGTATCATTAAATTGATGTAACTTTTTTATTTATCAACTGATTATAATAAACCAAATACTAAATAATAACTATAGCTACCACTATACATAAGTGAAAACCGCATTCAAATCGGTTAAGCTGTTTCTGAGATAAGTAAGTACACAAACGCAGATTGTGACACAGACAAAAACAGATTTCAAATTACAATACAAATTTTACATTTCACCCGATGATTAGCGAGTGAAATATGAGATGGTCATTTAATCTCACATCTCACTCGTGAATCCTCGGGTGAAATGTAAAATTTGTATTTAAATTTCACTATTCGCTATCGGACTCACGCGTGAGATATGAGATTGTCGTTACAGAATAGCACTACAGAGTCCTGGTTACACCCCTCGCATTGAGGGGAGGCCCGTGCCCAGCAGTGGGACATTATAAAGGGCTAGAATTATTATTATCCTGGTTGGTAAGTGTTGGTGACTCACGCGATCCACTTGTTGTGGTGTGTGGCGGCGCGGGCGGCGGGCTTGTACACGGTCTCGCTGCAGCAGGTGAGCAGCAGGCGCAGCAGCTCGGCGCGCGCGGCCTCGTGCGGCGCCGCGCGCGCCGGGCTGCGCGCGAAGCCCACGCCGCCCGCCCAGATGTACTCGCAGCTGTCCAGCGACGACAGCTCCTCCGCGCGCTCCTACATACTTCTCGTTAAGTCGGGGTCGAGACACCTTCCGTCCGTAGGAGAATTAAATACCCTCGAGATACCCTACACGTGACCCTGGGTGGTGCCAACTAGGTGACAACTCTACTGGTGGTAGGCTTCGGCCGTGGTTAGTCACCACCCACTGAACAAAGCCATGTCGCCAAGCGGCCTAGCCGGGTTCCGGCATGATGTTCGGTGTTGCCATTCATGGATGGCGGGTCTGGTCAGCTGCGCTGCATGTGCCTAGTGAATGTAGCGTCTCGATCTACTGCCGCCTTCCTACCTAGGCAAGTATGCTCCATCGTAGATCTCATCGTCACTTACCATCAGGTGAGATCGAGATCAAATACTTATAATGTAATAAAAAAAATAAAAAAAGTATCCGCTGTGTACTACGAGGGCAAGGCGTAGCTAGCACGGTAGTGTGGGGGGGGGGGTATCAATGTGGATGAAGTTAAAACGGTATGCCAGGTACGTAGGAAATCGCGATCAGTGGTCTTCCCCAACGGAACAGGCGTGAGTATATTTATTTATGTACACAGAACGCAGACGCTGATATTAAAGCGTCCCGACACCGGGATAAAAGCATCGCGACGCCGGTATATAAGCGTCGCGACGCCGGTATAATAGCGTCGCGACGCCGTTATAATAGCGTCGCGACGCCGATATGTAAGCGTCGCGACGCCCGTATAATAGCGTCGCGACGCCGGTATAATAGCGTCGCGACGCCGTTATAATAGCGTCGCGACGCCGATATAATAGCGTCGTGACGCCGATATGTAATCGTTGCGACGCCGATATGTAAGCGTTGCGACCCCGGTATAATAGTGTCGCGACGCCGGTATGTAAGCGCCGCGACGCGTATATATGTAATTTTATATAATAAGCAAATAAACTAATATATACTTGACAAAACAAATATAGACATAAATTGTAACTTTACGTAAATCTGAAATGTATTAAATAAGTATCACAAAATGGCAGGAAGTCAAAGTGAAGTGCTTTTATGACATCAGCCAGTGTTACCGGCTTTGTCCATTAGCACCTCGCACAGATAGAGGATCAATATAGTGAGTGATAAGATAGTGTTATCTTATGACCAATACTTACAGGGCCGGAGCGCTTGGTGCTGGTTACTGTGAAGTCCGGACAGAACAGCAAATCCTGGCAATGTAATATTCAATTATAAGGATGTTAAAAAAGCATCATAGTTGTGCCCTGAAAAAATATACTAATCTTTTGTATAAAGAAATCCCCACATGTTTTTGGTAGCTTAAAATGGTTTAGCATCATGCTGAGCATCTGGGCAAATCAATCGCATCATACAAGCAAAGTAGATCCTTAACACTAGCAGTACAAATAACAATTTTTGATAGTTTATTTTATACATTTTGTGCATTATATGAGATATGAGATTGATGACAATTGAGTCTTGACTTCATATGACTTTCTTCTTCTTTCTTTACGAAATGAGATGCGATGAAATAAAATGGATATGAAAATGGCCTCACCCACTTATTAGCGGGTATTTGGCACAGTGTCACATATGACTTTAGAAATGCCTTATGACAAGATATACATTTTCAGATGGTACTCACACAAACAGCATTAATAAGTGACTGTGCTAACGGCACAGACTCATTCTCAGCGGCAGCTGGCAAGGAGGACCAGAAGAAGCCATGCCATTCAGGCTCTTCTAGCATGTAGGGAAGCACTCTTGTCAGCAAGCGAGCACAATTGAGAGCTACAAAACAAAATTATTTGTCTATACACAGGATTTAAAAAATGTACACAGACTTTGTGGATATTTAAATATATCATCTTGAATTTGTTATGAAATTAGCTGATGTGTGTTTAATTATAGGGTAGGATGACGCAGTTTAGTTGACATTTTTATAAACCATGTTAAAAAAATGCAATAAGTTTTGTTAGGTATAGACAATACCTATGCTTATAGTGGTCCAATAAAATTGAGTAAGCATATAATAAATATTCTGAGACAGCTGAAATACCAGTTTGTTGTTCCCTTTGTGTCCTACAGCTGCTATCGACCATCTTCACCAGTTTCTCAACAGCTTTGTAAACCAGGGTCGCAAGATTATTGGGTGACTCCTCGCGTAAGGCGCGTATCTCAGCTCCAGGCACTAGCGCGAATACATCCTGCACGTTTGTCACGCTCTCTGACCAGAACTGATCCCAGAAACTATCGTCTGATGAGTCGATAGGCTGAAATTAATCATTTCATCAATACTATACGAGCATCTTATAATAACAATATATGCGCGACATGCTTCAAATCATTACTTGTGTTTTAGAAGTCAGCTGTACCACAGCCTTCCGGAAGTTTAATTTTGTGTCAGCGTTTCCCATCTTTTTCGGCTTTTAGTTCTTCAAAAACTGTAAATCCATCGCACCTACTTTCGATGAAAACAATGAAATATGACAACTGACTGACAGTCAGTAAGAATGACAGTATACGACGTGTCAAAGATAATACGTATACACCCCTCTATCTCCTCTATTTTATACTTCTAGACCGTTCTAGACCATAAAACTAGTTCTCTTTAGGCGGGCTCATACTTTTGGAATTTCATAATGTTGAAAACGGAAGCTTGCCCATGAACATTTCTTTACGAAATATTTTTTAAAATTATACATGCGTTCGCCTCACTCCTCCGCTGTCTGTCAGATCCATCTGAAAAAAACCATAAGTGGAAAAATCTGAATTTATGTGATGTAGAACATTTAGAATTGAATGTAATTCTGTCTTCATAATATGAAATTCTGTGTAGCACGCCCTTATTGGTCTGTGAGCCATAAACATTTTTACTCCTTATCTTGCTCACTACAACACTACTATTTACTCTGCTATCTATGAAAATAAAAAAGGAAAAAAAATCATTTGAAGTCCTGAAAATGGCTGCCGCGAACATCGTTCGTAGTGTTTTTAGTGGATTGCTACGGCCTTCCACCACCTATAGAACTCCGGTGGTATGCCGGCTGTCGACTGTTGCCTTGCAGCAGAAGTATAAAACAGTGAAAACCGCTGTCAAGATATACAACAATCTATCCCTGCAGAATGGGGTAAGAATCTTATCAATGGATACAATGTGATTTTTAGGCGTTAAAACTTTGAATTAGGTCACCCAAATGTTAGTTAGATTTTAAATAATATCTGAAAAACATTAGGGAACCTAATTTACTCGAATGATAAAAATATAACCTATAACTTATTGCATAACAAATATGTACAGTGTAACCTAAACTGTTTAGGTACAGTCACTGCGAACACAACAGTACTCGTCCGGAGCCCAAACTAAACCTTCAGTCCGAGAAATAGAGGAGCGAGTGATTAAAGTTTGCAAGGCTTACGACAAACTCAGTGGTGCCCAGGTACTTTATTCTTTTAATCATTTTGTTTCAGGCCCAGGCTGTCTTTGTGCGCAGCTACAGCGAGGGCCCTCCTCTCACCTTAGACCTTATTAAAAGTAGGGTGCTACTTGTACTGCAACTTTATGACAAAATTAGCCCTGAAAAGGTAGATTTTTATAAAATAATATGTTTATTTTCTGAACTTAACAACAATAATTACAATGTTATTAGCCACACTGCGTAGCAAGTAGGTCTCCCCTCATTGTGAGAGAGATTCAACACAGAGTCGGCCACTTTGGCTCAGTGCAGATTGGTAGACTTTACACAGCTTTAGAGAGAAAATAAGTTCTCCAGACATGTAGATTACCTCACAGTGTTTTAATTTTTGGTGATTATCATGGTTGCAAATGAGATTCACACATGAAGTTCCAGAGGTGCAAGTTGATTCTGTACTTTTATAACAATTATAACAGTAAATTTTTTCTTTTTTCAGCTAAACATTGATTCCCATTTCACAAATGACCTGGGTTTGGATTCCCTTGATCATGTGGAAGTGATAATGGCTATGGAAGATGAATTTGGCTTTGAAATCCCTGATGGAGATGCGGAGAGGTTGGTCAGGCCACGAGATATCATCCAATATGTTGCTGATAAGGAGGATGTTTATGAATAAATAATAATAAGATTGTCTGACATTCATAGCCAGTTGTAAATACATTATTTTGGAGATAATACATTAAAAACTATGAGTTTCAGTGGTTTTTGGTCTCGCAACTGGCTTGAAATATCAGTGCTTTGATCTTAGTGTTTAGTTGATTATTTTTTTCTTGTTACCCAACAAGAATGAACAAGGTAAACAGCTGAATGAACATCCATCTGATGATGTATAGTGTAAATTCTGTTTTAATGATTATATGCCTGTTAGAGTAGATCATTTGTTTTTTTCATTTTGATCTATAAACATATGGATGAAATAAAGTTGGTCCAATAATCTTTTTTTCTTTGTATGCTCAATATAAACCTGTGTATAGAGGTCCTTTAGAAATGTGCTAACATTTAAAAACCTGATACTTCCCCCTACAATTACCTAAATACAATACAGTTCTTTTATGCAATAAAACCTATTTCATACAATTGATATAATGTTACATTTCATTATCTACACATGCTTGATAATAGTAAGTCATATCTCATAGAAATTGCAGCTGCAGTCAAAGAGATATGTTTCTATGCACATTGCCGTGGTAGGGAAACGAAGCTGATTTTTGGAGTATAAATGTTCATTGCATTATACCTATACCTTCATCCTAATAGTATAACGTACAACAAAATATATGGATACCATAAACAGAATCTTGCTGAGAAACCCAATAGGCAATGTGTCGGGAACACTCGAGTCTCGTGCGATAAGAGATTATAAATTGTCTCGCGATTTCGCGCGCATTGAGGCGAAATGCATACTTCTACAGAGTAACTTATATAGACTGAAATACCTCATTCGTAGCGGCTTGCTGAGTAAACTGTGTCGCTGTGTTCATACCGATAACGTTATGTAATCAACCACTAGGTACTCAAATTGTAGAACTTGTTTTATTTAAAGGAGAGGAATATCTCCTTTTCGCTGGATTAATGAAAATAACAACTAACCGTGTATTATAGGATAGTTAGTCGATCTCTGTCCTTAGAAACTAGTTTATTATAATAGGTATACTCCACTATTAAATTGCATATACAAACAGGCCTACTATAGGTCTGTGCATACATATAACATCCAATTACGGTCCTACCCGAATCCAATAGGAATTGTTGAGATTGACCTATTTTTAGACCCGTGAGGAGGGGTGCCCCGCGTGCGTTCGATGACGTCATAACATACTGATGACTGACTGAAAAAATCGATCATGAACCTCTACATACATCATTTATGTTTTTGGCTGCAGAGATTTCTACCCACATATTCGTATAGTTTTCTCCTATTCACAATGGTATTACAGAGTAAATTTCATTTGAAATATATTTTACTACCATTATAAATTTATAAAAAAACGTTCTATAAATATGGAAATAGTCTCCAGTGAAAAATATGGTTACAAAAAACACCAAAATAAAACTGCTTTTTGAGAATCATAGTATTTATACAACTTTATTTCATGAAAATATTTCACATTAAAATAGTCAAAAGAGATGGAACAAAAGTGTTTTAAACATTTCATGATGAAACAAATTATTTTCAGGTTTGACTAGTCACAAACAGAGAAAATAATACAGTTTAAGTATAAAATAACTTATTTTTTGGAAAGCTAACAACGTTCCCCCATCTGCTTACAACGGGTGAAAAGAAACTAGTTTAAGCATACAATAACATTTATGTATTATACAGACTATGCTCGCGACATCTACGCACCGCACTATACACACACATGCAAAGTTCCACATAGTCATTTATATTACACTACACATATATTTACAACATCGCCCGGCGGTCGGAGCCTCGATATATTATTCTCTTATAAACAAAAACAATTTAAATACTGATATCTCCTGTTGTCTCGCCGCCTAAAATGGCGGAATTCATACTAGCATTGCATTTACAATAATAAATAACAACAAAAATAATATACCGGAGTACTAATGGCGTGTTTCCGCAGTACGCTTGCACTCGGACCGAATGACTACTCGGCCGCTGCTAGTGGCGTGAAACGAGTGGACCCGAGCGCGCTCGTATCGTGGTAGCCCGACATAACGTGGTCACAACTAGGGATTGTTCGACTGGAGAATCGGAACGTGAAGTGTCCACGGGTCATTGAACTAGCGCTGTTTGTGCGCCGCGTGCGTGGCGCTGGGCCGGCGCGCCGCGCGCTACCTGAACCGGTTGGCGCGCGCGCGGCCCGCACCGCCCGCGCCGGCCGCGCCGCCCGCACCACCCGCCGACCGCAGCCGCCGCGCCGCCGTGGAGTCCACCCGCGCCACGCGCACGATCGGCTGCAGCCAGCCGCCCAGACCCTGCAACGCTCGCCTCCTTTTCTTCACCTCCTTGTCAGCCTCCGAGCTGCGCGACTTTCTCTCGTCTCTATCATCAGCCTTTTTCTTCTCGTGTGAGATTTTCAAGTCCAGCAAAGACTTCTCCTTATCTATAGTTGCATCGGAAACATCCATCGCCTCGCATTTATCTTGCGAGGATTCCGACGAATCTTCCGTTAATGTTTTATCTTCTAATTCGGATTTCTCTATAATGGTTTGTTCATATTTATCAGACTCTGAAAGATTATTATCGTCCTCGCTGATCATGTCCTGTGTGGTGTCATCATGGGGCGGTTCCGCCGAGGATCTGTCTAGACTGCTTTCTGCCTTTTGTTCTGATTCCATGCTATTCGCTCTGGAACACTTTTTCTGCTTTCTCTTGTTAGGCCAGCCGGTCCTATTCTTCTTTTTGAACTTCCCTCTTTTCCCTCGCGGCCTGTCTGTGGCTTCTTTTAATTCCTGCCTCATGATATCACAGTTCTCGCACTCAGATACTAAGCTCGATACATCGGGAATGTTAGTGGACGTGGTGACCGCTGCCTCGCCATCCATAGCCTCCTCCGACACGTCATATTCTGCCGCGTCTTCGAAAACTTCTGATAAGAATTGTTGGAGTCTTTCCGACGCCTCCTGAGTTTCGGAAAGGACCGGCTCCAATTTCATATTACTATGTGTGTCACTGACAGTGTCTTCGGAGGCCGTCGACTTGTTATCGTCTGCGTGTTTTCTTCTGTTCAGCAATCCAGCAGACCCAAGTATTGCTAAGGTTGAAGCATGTTCTCTCGGCGATTTTCTCGGATGGCTCTCTAAGGCTAGTAACGCGGCTGTACGTTTCCTAATCTTCTGCTGCTTCATCCCCCTGGTACCATATGACCGCGAAGGTCCCGGCTTTCCTTCTCGTTTCACTAGATCACTAAGCGGACAGCAATTAGGCTTCAACGGAGGTAATTGACCCATCTCGTATGGTAACTTTGGCGATTTGGAGTACAGTGCTGTAACAATAGGAAAACATAAATTAACAACATGTTGTGTTTAATCATTGGGGAGTGGAGGTACTTAGTATCAGGGTTGATAAATATCATGATTTTTTTTTAATACAGTGTCTATACCTGACTACAAAAGTTTTTGTTTTTAATTTAAATAGTTTTGATTGTCTCATAAGTTGAGAGATCAATTATTAATAGATAATTCGATAACTTTTCTGTACTGCACTATATTTTGCAGTGCAATTATATTTTTAAAACCTATATATTTTTTCGTAGGTTATTTTACAGTTACAAAAACAATTATGAACAACTATTTAGGATTGAAATAACCAAAGGATTTTTTATGAAAATATTATGTTTGATTTTAATCTAATCAGGGTTGATTGATTTAAATCGAACTTAATATTTTAGTATGATACTCACAAAAGTATTGCGGGACATTCTTAGTTAGCACCTTGTCTTCGTCCTGCCGTTTGAAAGTTTCGAACCAAGGTTCGCTGTGTGGCACAAATTCAAATGCAAACTCCAACTGCTCCACAGCTGGTGTATATTTCAGTTTACCATCCTCCCACTTCAAGCACCTCTCAGTGGGTTCTCTCAATGGACTGATCTCACACTCAGGAGCGGGGGGTTCTGGGTCTACTGGTACTTGTTGTTCTACCACATCTTCTTTTTCTTCTGGTGGTTCGACCGGATTTTTGCTAGGTACTCTCCGAGCCCGTTTTACGATTGGAGGGATCCGTCTTTTCCGTCTCCTCTTGTCTTCGGGCCAGCTGTCTTCCTCCGAAGATTCCTCCTTCAGTGCGAGAGGTCGGGCCTGTCTCCGCCGTTCGATAGTCGGAGGCGGCTGAAATGGACTCTTCCGCCTCGCACTGAGTTCTTTATCATCATCATCCGATGACGTGGAACTAGCTGAACTAGCTCGTTTCGGAAACATGAACTGTTCTGCTTCGTCACTCAGCACTGAGAGCTCTGATCTTCTAACTTTCCTGAACTTAACCACCAGAGGTTTAGTTCCGTTGACCGCCGGCGGCGACTCCTTCCTCTTGGTTGGGAAGCCCCCGCTGGATCGTAGCTTAGTACTGACTCGAACTACTTTGTAATACTGACGATCCTCGCCTTGCATCTCACTCACTCTTTTACTGCACCTCGTATTATGTTTCCTGTCATCGTCGAGCACGCCATTGCGTTTAGGACTCTGGTTACCGTTCATCGTCGAGTCTGGGGACTGGGATCGCTTCGGGCGCTTGTTCTTGGGCGGGTCGACATCTCCGTTGCACATCTTTCTTAAAGATCTTCTCTCGCCGTTGATGGGCGTCGCTTTGTCCAGGAATGTGGTGACGTCGGCGCCGGAGCCTATTAAGGAGTCGAGCGCGAGGAAGTTGGTGTGGTCTCTGACGAAGGCGAGGTGGTGCGGCGACCGCCGGTGCAGCGCCGCGTCCTCGTAGTCCGTGTTGCACATCTCGCAGTACCCCCCTTTGACCTCCTTTTCCTCCCTCTCCTTGATTCTGGGACGGCTTTTTCTCGTCATTCTGTGGAATAAAGATTATCGCTATTATTTTTTCAATCGAGATTTACGTGGCTGATTTCTACAATATTTTGTATTGCATTTAATATATATGTATTTATATTCCCCCTCATTTATAAAAGTTGTAAAAAATTATTACAAAGCAGAATGCCACTGTAAATAGACGATATTTTATGAGAATTACATACTTCTGTATTGCCGCAGTATAAACAATATTATCTGGAGTTTCTTTTTTCTTCTCTTTAGGCGGATCCGGCTCTAATGATATTTCTGGCCATTCATCGAACTCCTTGTAAATGGGTCTGCACAATCTGCAAATGAATTGCACCAGATGTAGTAGCGTGTCGAATCACATTCGAATGTATATCGGAATGGTTTTTTATAAATGTTTCATACTTGTCCAAAAACTCAATCTTGATAAAATGTTTAGTGAAGAGCGTGACATGCGCTTTACGGGACGCCGTGAAGAATGTATCATACAGTTTATCCAAAAGACTTATAGCCTGAAAGATTAATAAATATGCTGTATAAAGATATATAATAAGAAAGCGAAATATTATGATATTCGTTAGAGGTGAAAGGAAATGTTAGTGAATAAATATTTGTTAGCGACAGCAGGCGATAGATTACAGCAAGCATAATAAACTCAGCATTTTATACTACGACATTATCATCTATTTTTTTTTTTTGTGACAAAAGCGTGTCAGCAGAACATGTAAAATGATCTTTGTTGAAGTGTTTCGATATTTATTAAAAGCATTCAGATTTGAGTCTAAAGCAACATACACAACATGAGTAGGGAACTTAAGTATATATAACAAAAAACTAGGCATAGATTAACAAATGAATTAAATATTTTAACAACATTAACTATGCATTTTCAGAATGCTGACAATGCAAGATCAATGTATAACTTCAGACTCGAATCCCATCAATTACAAACACACCAATCCAATTTTATTAAACAGCTTGATCAGCAGCCCAACAGATAGAGACAGAGCTGATAGAAAAACAGAAGAGAGAATATTTATAGCTCTCTTTTCCTCTATTGGGCGGTCGATTCTACCATGTAGCAGGGTTGTCTATCTATTATACCTTCTGCACAGTGAGTTGTACGTAGCGCTGTTGCGGGTTCTGGGCGTGTTCGGTGCGTCGCACTCGCTCGAGCATGGCATCGGCGCGCGCGCGGCTCTCACGACGCGCCCATCGCGCCCCCACCCCCGCGCACCCCGCCCCAGCACCCGCCCCCGCCCCAGCAGGGCTGGCACACTCGGGACGATCGCGGATCACGTGGCTGACGCGCGATGTTAGGAACACTTCCTGTTGCTGGAAAATAGAGAATAAATTAATTTTCGAGTAGAATAGATTCATAGGTTCTTGCATGTTTCTCAACAAAAAATAAACCATGTGAGCATGCTCTATGTGTGAATAGTAGGGCGGCTCTATCTAGCGATCAATATGACTGGCGGAGATCCATTGATTATAGATTGTATCAATACTTGTAAAAAGACTTTCAAGTGTTTAGACTATGATCTACAGAATGTAGTTAGTAGTAGTAGATCAGTAGGAAATATTCTGAGACGGTGGCTACATACACTGTGGCATGTTTGTCCCCACACTTTTTATCAATTATTTGTATGTTGAATGTTTACATAATAATTGTCCTCCTGACCGAGGACTGATTTCAGTCACAGCGACTAATGTCAACGGAGACTAGCCATCTGCGGAGGAGATATAAGGTATAGTGGACAAGTGTGTGCCCAGCAAAGGTACACCTGCTCTACCCTCACTCTCATAGTCAGAGAATCAATCCGACACAACCGAAGAAAGATGAGGCGCATGACAGAGAGCCTTACATGCTCACCGAGGTACATGCAAGTGATAATCATAATTGCAAATGAGATTTGCACATAACATCCAGAAATCCCAGAGGAGCATGCCAAGTTTTGAACCTGCAACCCTTGTTACCAAGGTGAGCATTCTACCAACTGGGCTATCACTGCTTGTTCTGCTGCTGTGCATAGCTATTCAATGAGTTTCCCAAATAATAATCTATTCATAACATTTTAATTTCTTTACAATTATGTGCTTTATCAAAGTCAAAGTCAAATCATTTATTTCGTATAGGCCTACAGTGGCACTTACAAATTGTCATTACATTTTTTTTTCTTAAGTCTACAACCGGATCGGAACGCGACCTTAACTGAGAAGATCCGGCAAGAAACTCAGCGGGCTTGTCTTTTTTAAATTCATTATTTTTACAAAATAGAATATAACATATATATACATACAAATTGATATCAAATTTCATCAATCGTCTGAAATTTTAAAGGTATCCCTTTATTGCATTTAAGCATATATTTCGCAATATAAGTACATTTTTAAAATTCAGTAAACATGGACATGTTAGGGTTGTCTCCTTCGATAATTTTAGCACAAATAAAATTGATCTAATGAAATGACATTATTTTATTTTTCTATGTCGGCAATACTATTACTAAAAATACATTACTAAACTTCTCATCATACTGCAGGAGTACTAGATGAAGCCTTATTAGTAGTAATACCACCATTAATAAGATTATTATTTAATTAATTGAACTCTGCCAAACACTACAAAGGTATTAACTATATGTAAATTAAATTCTTCTCTTTTACTAAAATAACATTATGGATGGCAACCCTAGATTATGTCAACCATGCATTAAATTATTCAAAACAAAGATAGTTTGTCAGCTTATAACAGACTCATTTTACATATGTTTATGTTGCATAATGCATTGCTGCTATGCAGCACATTCACATAAGCTTGTAACACAACTTTTTACCATAACAACAGGCTAATAGCTAACATACCTATTGATAAACAAGAAAAACATCTATTATTAATAACAACAAAAGTACTGATAAACTACATTTAGTTGTGAGAAAGTTGCCAGGATAAAAAAATATAATCAGCTATTTATCACAGAATTAAAGGCAACTCTTGTTTTAATTTCAGTACCTGTCAGCAAATGTTATTGTTTTGGTGCATGTACCTACTGATAATATGTGAAAGTGACCACTGCAGTGACCCAATACGCGATGTGAATGTGTCGCAACGCGCGCCCGACGCCGGCGACAACACTTGGTCAGAGGGCATTCTCGGAATATGTTATTGAGCGGTGCGGCCCGCCGCCGCACCGTAAAGGGGCGAGCGACCGCCCGTGTCGACGTATCGACGCGGCCACCACCGCTGAGTTTTCCTTGAATTACTGTTCGCACAACGGGCCGACGCCCGGCCCGCGGCATCGCGCGCTCCAACTCGCGCCAACCGTCCCGCGCAAAAAAATAACACCGCAACTACCACACACAAATCTCACCCTTAACACATAACACTTAAGAATCACATCCCCTTAAAAACAATAAGTAATATCAACTGTCAAAAATTAAGCGGATACACGCGTAACCCGAGAAAACTACATTTTAAACGGCTTTTATAATGGATGTAGTGCAGTGCAGCACGAGAGCGCGCCGCGCGGCCTCGGGCCGCTGCATTTCGCTCTACGGTGGTGGGTCTAACGCGATCGTACAAAAGATGACCTAAAATTCAACGCAAGCTATGCGCCCCGATAGCCATCCAATTGTTTTTAAACTATTTTTTTACTAAATTCTGACACGAGCACTGTGTCGGTACGCACGTGGGAATAATATAAACTCTATATACTTACATAAAAGCCGCCCGTGAGGCCCCCGCGCTCCGCTTATCACAAAAATAAGTAACTATATACTAGTCACTCAGACGGGCACTATGTTCGTCACTCACACATTTACCCTATTAATGCTTAATGCGTTCAAATAGTCTCTTTCACGCAATGCACAATGTAATTGAGTATTTATAATACAACCTTTGATACACTTTACAAAGTTATTTATATACATTTGCTCAATATAATCGAAAAAGTAACAACAAACACAAATCTGTCATACAAGATGGAGATATTTCACTGTAGTTAATGATGTGGCCACTAGAGGCGCTGTTATGGAGTGGAAGGGGCAACGCGTCTCATTGGTCTTTCTACATTTACGTTCCATTTTACAAATAATTATAGATATGATTTTGTTATTTTAATTAATTTTAAAAGATTTTATATTCGTATTCTAACAAAATCTGAAATGAATTATATTATTTGGAGATATTAGGATTTTATTCATAGAAAAGAGGTCTATGAAAACCAGAATTACTGAATATAATTAGCTCGAATTAAAATACAAAACGTAGAACCGAACGTCAGTAATATGACCAAATCTAGTACACCTGTACTAAAGCCATCAAAAACAAAAATACTGTTATCCCTGATTTAGACATATAATACGCAATACATAACCAAAAATATGTGGCAACGTAGGTAAATAGCTGTACATAGCTGTTTTATAGACGAAACAATTTTGGCGGCAAAAATCTGTAGCAAGCAAAGTACTTACCAAACCCATGTCTTGAATCCTACGAGATATAGATCTAGCGAGGCCATGATCTTGAATATCCAAATAAAAACAAAAATTTCTTCTCACTGCAACATACAAAAATATTGTTACGTATCAAAACGTATATAATGCTTGATGTAAATAGGTCACATTGGAAAAATGACGCACACACCTCTGATATATTTTTCGTCTAATTTCAATGTTGATACCATTTTTACTGATTTTAAAGTGTCAAATCCTGTATGTTTGATCGATCATTATCGATGTATGGTATTTTTAAAGCACTGCTTTTTTATACTTTTAGGAATTATATAACTAATTATCAAAATTCTGTACATAGATGAAGAAATTAAGTAATTCTTCCAATAGATTTCTCAACTCAAACGTTTCGAATCACGAATGTCGATCTCGAAATGTCATTGACAGCTGAGAGGAATAGACAAGAGAACTTTTGTTGATCTATGGTACTATCGGACTAATAATCGATCGAATTGATCGTGTTCTTTGTTTAGTTTAGAGATCATAAAACGAATAAACCACAGAGGAACTTTTAGAATTAAACTCACTTTAAAGTTGAGAAGATTTTTGTCGACGAAGTTGAAATGTTACAATAAGAGAAAACAATTTTGCTTATTTTAATAGATCAATTATTCGTTTCAATATGTTTATCTGACACATAATATGTATACTACCGAAATATACTGCGGTAATCTTTCATTCTAGTAATGCAGTGCTTAAATCTCAACAAGGCAACAATATTTTTAGTTGGATGCAAATTATTATTGTGTAATATCTAGTTGCAGTAGTAGCACCACTTTCAAATTTAGTCCAGTCTAAATAAAACGTAAACGTAAAGCCAACAAGTTTATTCTTTTACGGAACCATAAGGCCAAGGAGCCGCGCATCCCGGCCGCTGCCGCGCCGCCGGATGCCGCGCTGCAGGTAAACAGCGGGCATCATCGATGTCTATTAAGAAAGACATAGATAGGTTACGATATGGCATCACAAAACTGGGCTGCGAAGCGCAGCTGCTGCTCAGTCTGATAAGTCTAGCTACCTCGCAACTACAACGCAGCGTAACATATATCTGTCTTGCTTTTGCCCTTGCTAATTCTCATGCTATCTCGTTTACACTGATATTGTACTGTTTAGTGTAGTGTACACAGATGTACGTTTTATTATAACGTTCACGTGTGTGCGTCAGCTGGGACATTAAATTACATCTAGTTAAGACCTGCATGACTTTTCTATGTTTATTACTCAAAGTCATTGGTACAATGTACATTATCGGCTGTATAATATTTATTGATTGCTCCGTCCGTGTTTGTGTGTAGCGATGTTTGTAGAGTGAACGTTGCGTAGTTATCTAATGTACAGCGCTCGGTTGTGTTATTTTATATCATATTATACACACTGGAATAATGATCAATTATCAGATCAGGGAATTTTATTATGATTTCTGACTTTTCTGGTACATTTCATCTAAGTTGGTCTTGATCCTTATAAGAAACAAAAATGATAGGCGTCATAAATACAAAATGTGAGGGTTTTAAGTTTTTCTAAGAATAGACAGATAGAAACTTTGGATGCAAAACATTCCAATCTTAAATTACCTTTCATCTGTATATTTGAATAATTTCGTAGTAATTCTTAACTCGATAAAGATATTGGATAAGTTCCGGGTCCATCCACTGTTTTTATTGAATTGTGTTGAGCTGCTTGATATATGCCAGACTTATTACCAATGTTTATCCCATTTTATTGTATATGTTTACATCATTTTAAGTATATTATTTTACTATTTGGTTTATCCATTGTTTTAGATTATTAAAAGTTAGTGCTACTGCTCCTTAAGAGATGGCGCTAATCCATGAAAACGAGATCTAACACTAGGTGGCGTATTATTACATAATATTATAGCTGCCGTTAAAAATATAACAGGAAACAGGAAAGGATACGTTAACACTGGCTTACAACCTAAGCTGGCGATAATTAGAATAATATCCGTCTCGTTTGTTGTGACTAGATAATAAAACCACAAAACCCACTTACAATATACTTATATTTAAATAAAGATTAGATTAACATTTTACAATATTACATTAATTTACATAGCCAGTTTGTAAAAAATCTTATGTAGGTATAGAGCTAAATATTTATAAATAATATTAATGATTCGGGCACAGACAAAACTAAATAGCTTATAAAAATATATAAGCGTGGGGGCACATCATCAAGAATTCGTGCCAAAATTTTATTCACTTAGCTGCGTTTGACGCAAGTGTAAAAAGTACCAGCTTAATCATAAACATACATCTAGTTCAAGTCAATTTGCGATAGCTAAAGAGCGTGTTTGTATTAGATTATCACGCGTACAAAATATTAAAAGGCGGAGATATAAACATTTTGAGGTTAGTTTTCTGTCAAACAGAAAATTACCATTTCCGACTCTGGATATTGTGACCCCTCGCTAATCTGAGGGTTACAGTGAACGGTCATGAGAATAATATTTTAATTTGTTATGTCCATAACGTGACATAAAATTTAAAAATCTAAACTCACCTATCATCAGTCTCAAATAAGTCGACGTCACTCACAGATTGTAGGTAGTAGTCAACCACCACAAACAATACTATTTGAGTTTTTTAAAGTCGTTCACGCAGAAAATGAAATAGCCACTCATCATATTTTTAAACATCAAAATTTTGAACTAGCTTGGACATAAATTTAATCTATGTGGTTTGTATACATGTTAATGATTGTCTTCACTTTGATCGCTGTTCGCGTCTCCGTTAAGGAGGGGCGGCGCGGGTGACTTTATAGGCGGTGCTGGTATCACCTGCGGAGAAAAAATAAAATATAAAGTACATTTCAATGGCATACATTTTTAAAAACCCAACCAATAAGGCGGTCCCACATGCTTTTTAAAATGATACGCCCTCAACAAGCTTTGATTGACTCTCTAACTATGAAATAAAATGAAAAAAAAAAAAAACGAAAAACCATTCATATTTTTTTTGGACTATCCAAGCACATGTATAAAGGTCACAACATTTTTTTTTCCACCCCATGTACTCAAAACACGCGCACACAACCTCCACCTTTAAAATGTATATTATCAACTTAACTTTTTATTTCCCTTTCAAATAAGTATTACCCTTATTCATTAGACATGCAATGACCGACGGCGACAGCTTATACCACTGAGTACACAAATTAAGCTCAATTTCGAAAGGACCAGTGTTGTTATCTCAAATATTAGAGTTTGCGCGATGACCACATATGTTTGTTCTCAAGTCATGGACGTTTAATATCCATATATATCGTTGTTTAGTGCCCAAAATACAGGGTATCCTAGTTTGGGGCTCGATTAAAGCGACCAAAAAAGTACATTATTCATTTGAAAACTGCTTTGTAATGCTATTGTAGCTACTATAAAGGTGGGGTAAATGTTAATGTGATTGAAATGACATGTAAAGTCGGCCGATAAATTCCTTTATCACATTAAGATCGAATATCGTTTACGTATAATAGTATGGCAAGGTCTATTTACGTCATCTGTTATTTATTGGAACTAAGAACATTCTAAATTTAATTCTTAATGAATATTTCTTGATGATGTGTCATTAACTAGACTTTACATCATCTAGAGGTGCATTATGGAACTAGTGTTTTGTATTTTTATACTCTGTGTTCATAAAAAAAAATTGTCTGCGCGAAAAATATGTGTATGACAAAGAAGTGAATATTTATATATTGAGCTTAATTTGTGTACAACGGTATCAGCTTCTGTATTTTCTTTTAGACATGACTAATAACGATTAAACCACCAGACCGTTATTCGAAGCTTATATAGTGAGATAGGCACTTCCGGTTTCCCGTCGTCTTTGTTCCTATTGGCCTACACGTTCGTGGTTCGGGCGGACGTGGCGTCACATCATCGGGCAGTGGAGTGAGTGCGGCAGAGCTCGCTACAATTTTGCTCATTGGCGTTTTGTTTCCCGTCAAGATCACTTGTGCGGTCATAACAGCCCACAAGCAAATTTTTTAATCATATTTAAATATTTCATTTAAGTAAGATACATTTTATCTTAAATTAATTTATTAAATGTGTTTTTAACATTCATATAATTACTTCAATACTTCGAGATCTCCAATAAGTTCGCAATATAGCAACGAAATGGACCAGTAAGTAATTTTAAATATTTAACGGTTTTTGCCGTTCGATTATGTTAAATATACTGTGTGTTCCTAATTTTGGTCGTACCTACTATGATTAGTGTTTGAATAACGATCGTTAGACAGATTAAGGTAGGTAATGGTTAATTATGTGAAACTGTGTTAACGAATCCTTTTATTTACCTACCTGCAATAATTATTTTCACGGCCTACAATAATGACGAAAGAATGAATTGAGTTACCTACATAATTATTATATTTGGCAATTATTTTAGATAACCTGCATAAGGTTATTTATTTTCCTTAGATTTTTAGCAACGCTTTTCTTTCAGCTACCTACAAAAGAATTATATTCTAGTGATTAATTCCAAACGTATTAAGAGCGGATATCGATTGTCCCGTGCATCTACCAGCCACGAACCAATGTATCGCTTAGCTTGGGTGTTAGTGGAGATTTATACCGGGACGATGTCGCTCAACCAGAATTACGTTTGACATGAGGCTAAGTTAAAAGAGCCTGCTATTGCTAAAACGACTGGCCCCTTTTTGAAATTACCTTCGGATGTACAGCCATAGTCCAGGGGTTACAACCTAGATACGAATGAAGGCTTAAATTTTATGATAATTCCCGTAATCTTACATATATGGACAAAGCTTTTGCAGCCATAATATTTTGTGTCTTAAAAGAAAAAGAAATACAAGGTAGCATTCGTGACCTTTTTTTGTGGGGTAGGTCGAGTGATTGCAATATGAATCACTGAGCAAGAAGGTAGAAGAAATATTTATCAACGGTGTATTTCACAAAATATCTGCAGACTTGTTACAATTCGTTTGCGGACATAGGGCGGAAAGTATAGAATTGCGTAAGGGATGCTATTTTAAAATCTGTTAAGGACCCTTTGGTAAAGGCTTCTCTTAACAGAATCCCATCCTCATGTTCTAATATTTTTCATGGTGAACAATTAACAACGGCTTTAGAGAAAGCCGAAGGCGTACGCAAGGCTTTTGGCCGGTGGCAAAACAAAGTGCTCCTTCTGCGCAAGTCTCGCAGGAGCACTATCAAAATAAAGTACCATCGCGTGGTACATTATACCATAACTACCCTCCCTCGCAGGGAAGTGGCACACGTAACTATCCTCCCACACGGGGAGTATATACACATAATTACCCCCCCTCGCGGGGACGTGGCACACTCAACTATCCTCTTTCGCGGAGAGGATATACACATAATTACCCTCCCTCGCGGGAAGCTGGCACATGTAACTATCCTCGCTCGCGGGGAGTATATACACATAATTACCGTCCCTCGCGGGGACGTGGCACACTTAACTATCATCTTTCGCGGAGATTATATAATCAGAATTAGAATATTTTTTATTCACGTAAACCATTATTGTACAGTACTTATGAATCGTCAAGTTACAAAAACATTATGCTACTGGTTTTATACAAATAATTACCCTCCCTCGCGGGGAGCTGGCACATGTAACTATCCTCCCTTGAGGGCAGGATACACGCATAATTACCCTCCCTCACGAGGAGGATGCGCACATAATTGCTCTTCGCAAGAGCATGCAGCTGAATTTTAGAATCATTTTCGACACAATCCTCATCAGAGAGGAACATATAACCAAGGCTCGCGGCCAGGTCGTGGATCCTACGCTTTCCAGCGTTGTAGCAGAAAAAGCGGCCATTCCCTTTCTCACAATAGAGGCTCCGCCAAGCATCAAAGACTTAACCCAGTTTCGAGCTGGTATAAAGATACACAGGTATCCGCAAACATTTGTAGTATTCCTGATTTTCTGCAACCTCACGATTGGATGTGCAAAGTTGATCTCTCCCAGGCATACTTTGCCAGGGGCAAAATTACAGCAGGTTCCTACGCCTCATCTTCCAGGGAGAACTACACGAAATGACCTGCCTTCCGTTCGGTCGGAGTTCTGCCCCAAAGACGATTGCTATGCTCACCAATTGGATTGCGCAGATTATGCGAGAGAAAGCAATAAGATCAGTCGTTTACTTGAACGATTACCTTCTGGCGCATCAAGACCCCATAATTACAGACACATCTAAAAACTCTGTTAGTGATCCTCTGGTATTTAGTTTGGCAAATCAACACGGAGAAGTCAATAACGTGCCACAAAAGAGCATCGTTTTCTTAGGATTTTATTGGGACCCTGGCACAATCAAATGTCACTCCCCAATCAAATGTCACACCCCAAAAATAAATCGGACCAATTCATGAAAATAGTTTCTGCAACGATAGATCGAGCTGCGGTTACTATAAAGGACCTACAAAAAGTAGTAGGCCTATTGAGTTTTGTCGTTTCAACAGGGAGACTATCATTGCAGGATCCTTCGTTTCATGAGTTCGTTACCCGAAATAATGACAACAATGCACCTTCTGTCCCTGGAGGTTTTAGCCGATATGAGATGTTGGATACAAAATTTGTCAACATCCAGGAATGTTACACAATGCCGCTCCCACGAAATTTTTGACGGCAGATGCATCCGACACGGGCATGGGGTGCGCAGTTAAACAACCTGGCAATATCGGATGCATGGGCAAAGAAAGAGCAGCAATTACAATGCAATCAAAAGGAAATGCGGGCAATCTTGCGTTTCCTTGAAGGATATGCGGCAGAAATAAGTTACAGTTCCCTCCTAATACAAAGCGACAACAAGACAGTAGTATCTTATATGCGATAGAGGGGGGGGGGGGGCACTCTCTCACAGATGCTTATGTATATAACTTATAAAATTCTATCCCTACTAGACCATTATCAAATAAAATCAAAATTCATTATTTGCCGGGCATGTACAACACACGAGGAGTAGCCTAGTCTACCCGATGGCACCAAAATGATAATTGCCAAGTGGCGCTGGCCCGTAGTAGATCTTTATGTAGCACACGTTGCACACGTTGCACACGTGACCATACGTTGTCGCCAATAATAGGACCCTGGATCAGAGCGACAAGAAAGCGATGAGATACACGATGCTTTCAGCGTCGAATTGAACTATTCTATGGCGTGGATATTTCCACCACCCTTTTTAATACCCAAAATACTCGCGCATTTGAATCGAGCACTGGGAACATACTTCATCTTGGTTCCTCGCTGGCAGCGAGTGTTCTGGAAAGCCGAGCCTTGGTGGCTCCATTCACGCACCGCAATCTTCGGTGAGTTCTAGTGGACATAAAACGTGGATGCCTCCTCCATTAGTAAGACACCATGACCTTGGATGTTTTGGGAATATGGGGTTGGTCGGAGGATTTCACCTCGTGGAATCCGAGTCAATTAGTATTAGTAAAATCTGCATGGCGCCCCGACATATTAAAAACATACAAGGTTGCTTGGAATAGCTGGCTTGCTTGGTCTACTAAATTAAAAATAAGGCCTGTTAGCCATCGCCATCGGATTTGGCAAAATTCATAGCTGATTTACATCTAATATATAAATTATCTTAAATACATGTTACATAAATCTGTCGGTTCTACTTTGTGTAACACTGATCAGTCTAGCTATTTAGGTTCCCATGTTGTTGGTGAAACATGTTGTGAAATCTGTTTCGCTTATCAATCCTAAAGATCCTAAGCCTCATGTCTGGAATATTTATTAATTTGACTAATTTAGTTAATTTTCTTACTAATTACCGTGCTGAAAGCGATAAGTCCTTTCAGACCCAACGTGACAGCTATTCTGCTTTTATTGTGTTCAGGGCGACGTATACACGATTTAATGTAGTTAAGAGTAGATCATACACATTGTATTCGATACAGTGATTCTATAGTCTTTTGGCCAGTATTTGGTTCGAAAACGGACAGTTATGATAATCAACAATCTGGTTGAAAATTGTTAATCAATCATTCGAATCGAAATCTTGATCTCGTTTATTGGATCGAAAAGACAATTTCTCTGATAGGTGAGAGGAGACAAACTCACAATTCAATTGTCGCAACACAAGGTCAAACGAAGTCTGCTCTTCGGACTGTAATTGCTGGATGGTTTAAAACTATATTTAAAGAAACAAATATAGTAGCAACACCGCTTAGTGTTAGATCCGCAGGTGCGTCAACTAATTAGGTGAATAATTTCCAATTGAATAATATCCTAGCATGAGGAAGTTGGCGTTCGAAACATTTAAACAGTTTATAAGCGCAAGGTCAAGATCACGCCTTAACGTATACAATCCAGTATTACCAGATTATTTAGACCTCTGTGTTGAGTGTATACCGATATGTCTAAGTTATTGAGTACTACCTACTATATGTGTTTAACAATTAAAATTGAACGTATGTGATTGACATAGCAAAATAAGGGCATAATTACTTTTATCTTTATATGGGTGCCTAATATGTTTAGAAATATAATGATCATTTTATATTTCCACAATGCCTTTAATTTACAATTGCACCTTATTACAACTAACTTTCAGCACGTTCACATTGGCGTCTTATGCATACAGACATCACCAGGCGATAACAAACACGTCTCACTATATAAGCTTCGAATAACGGTCTGGTGGTTTAATAGCGGCGTTTTCCCTGAAAGAAAACGCATATTAAACTACTTACCTTATTCGAAGCTTACTTTTTAAGGCTGCCTGGCGTTTCAACGCAATGAGCAAAATTGTAGCGAGCTCTGCCGCACTCACTCCACTGCCCGATGATGTGACGCCACGTCCGCCCGAACCACGAACGTGTAGGCCAATAGGAACAAAGACGACGGGAAACCGGAAGTGCCTATCTCACTATATAAGCTTCGAATAAGGTAAGTAGTTTAATATGCGTTTTCTTTCAGGGAAAACGCCGCTATTATCCGAGTTTAATATTAAGGTTTTGTATTAAATAGATGTGTCCAACTATTCTATCGATACTATTTCTAATCCATGCTTCAAGCATTGCGTACTTGAACTTCTGGCGAGTCTTCCTCGTCCTGTCACAAATAAATTGCTATTATAATGGGAGTTTTGTATGGGCATGCTGCAATTATTCTAACTATAATTAGATAACTGTCTACTTTGAACTGAAACTGAAGCACAAAACTAAATACACTGACATTTACTAAATAAATAAATAATAAATAAGGTAAAATATTGTACAAGTTGTAGCATCAATAGTCGTGAATTATATTAAGACAACTATCAGTAAGTTATGAAAAATAACGTCATATAAAGAGTGCATCGTGAAATTGATCAGTTTTTTTTAACTTCAAACTAATTTATATTTTATACTAGCTGTTTGCCATATAAAATAAATTGAGATATAAACTATACTATCTTTCAAGTTGGATAAAACTGCCCACAGTGTGCAAAATTCTATTAAAATCGGTTTAGTAGTTTAGGAGTCAATAGCGGACAAAACCCCGTGACACGTAATTTATATATATTAAGATATGACCACGTTATCAGTAGGGCTTATTCGTTTGTCCCGTAAATATTGTATACACTTGTAGCTTGATCTTATTAACAAATATCTATAGTGTAGTATATATGTAGTGTGTGTTGAGTGTGTACTCACAGCGGGCTTGGGGCGGTGAGTGTCGACGGCGGGCACGGACAGCGTGATGTGCTCCTCGCGGCAGCCGTACGCGACCGGCGTCAGCTTGATCACCGTGTGCAGCGGCACGTGCAGGTACGGCAGCTCCTCTGTCACACACACCGTACACGTTACACAACGATGGACGATATATAATACAAGTTACAAATAGATGGATGATAGATAATACAAGTTACAAATAGATGGATGATAGATAATAAAAGTTACACAACAATGGATGATAGATAATACAAGTTACAAATAGAGGGATGATAGATAATAAAAGTTACACAAAGATGGATGATAGATAATACAAGTTACACAATGATGGACGATAGATAATACAAGTTACAAATAGATGGATGATAGATAATAAAAGTTACACAACGTTGGACGGTACAACAAGGTGTGTGGGACCCCGTTGCGCGATAAAAAAACAAATGTTAACATTTTTGGGCAATTTTCTACCTAATATTAATTTTGCTGACAGTTCGAGCTGAGTATGGAGTCTGGCGGCATACAGTGCAACACTATGTATACAGTGTTTTTTTAACTGGGACAGTATGGGGAAATCCTAATTCATAGGAGATACAGGTAAACTCTCTTAGGGAGCACATTTATTTTTTTGTGAAATAGCACAGTATTTTTTTGCTGCTTAAAGTGGATGAGCAAGGTCAGGGCACGAAATTCAAAATGTCAATGGTTTTTAAATTTTTTTTACGAAAAATTTGGACATCTTTACGATGTAATTTAGTTTTTTGTAATATTAGCATTCTGCATTGGATGTCTCGATGTATTAAGTTTGCTTAAAAAATACCTAAAGCAATACAATACCCTTAAGTTAACCTATGGGGGAAGAGCTATGCCTCAGGACCGCTGGGCTACGAATTCGTAGCCCAGCGTTCCTGAGGCATAGTCATAGAGGCATAGAATAAAAGTATTTTCAAGAACAAGTGGACGACTCTATTCGGGTATTGTTTTGACACACCATTGACGTAAGTTTATTATAATTGGCTCGTCAATGACCTAATGCTAGGCACAGACTTGCCCTCAATGTGAGGGGAATGCCGAACGTAATTCCTATCAAGCTGACATGCAGTGTGGGTTGGTGGACTTCGCACTTCTTCTTTCTACTTCTGTTGAAAAATTGGTTAGATTGTCTCAAATATACCATATTAGGCTCATTCGTAGCCCAGCGGTCCTGAGGATTCCTCGTTTAGAGGCGAAACACGTGTCGAATACTTTTATAGATTCGCTTAGTGTCGCGGAGAATTGCATTTTATTTGAGGTCCCGTCACTCGTGATAGATAGTTTCTCGATTAACATCATAGAGGAGTTCGGGTGTTGTTGGCTTCTTTTATTATCGATCAAACTTGTTTGGTTTATAATCGAAGAAGTTGACAAGCCGAGGGTCAGTGGTGGGTCCTCTTTCCCCATAGGTTAACAATGGATTTCCGCCAAGTATCGCCTAGTTCTATCAATTATACCCTTAAGTTAGTAAAAGTAGCGGTTTTTACAAACCTTGGATTATTGTATCGCTTTAGGTATTTTTCGTTTTTTAATTTGAATTTCGCGCCCTGACCTGAGCTTCCACCTTAATGGTCTAGGTGAATATAAAAATATTCTGATTCTGCACACCGAGTGCCACTGACCGGCGGACTTGTCGAGGAAGTATGCGAGCAGGCAGCGCATGACGGCCTGGTGCGAGACCACCAGCACGTTGCCCTGGCGCTCCAGCTCCATGATGACGGGCTCCAGGCGCGCCACCAGGTCCTCGTAGCTCTCGCCGCGCGGGTACCGGTACGCGAACTTGTTGGCGTCGCGCGCGTTGAAGTCCGACGGGTACTTCTGCTGGATCTCCGCGTACGTCATCTCCTCGCAGATGCCCTGCAATTCAAAGTGGATAATAATGTTATCGCCCGACGAAATAACCAAGTGTACGGTCCCATACCAAGAAATGCTTGTATGATGCGCATGCCGAATACATATTATTTGATGCGACCGGTATATTATACATTTATAGATAAGATTTTGAGAGCACACAACTCGTGACAAACGCATGAAATGTATGGTTCCAAGCAGTGGCATACCAACATCGGTATGTATTTTTCTGCCAGTTCATGAGAAGATTAAAAATGCCAGTTATCAAGGAGTGGACAGGTTTTATAAAGACAACTTATAGTTTTATGGTCAATGTTTTTGGGCAGAGGGGTATCCTTTTCGATGCGATGAATTGAATTTATTTATTGGTCAAACATAGGTGAAGATCTTAAAAAAATAATTTCGCATTCAATGTTTTGCCGGTAAAACATTCAATATACATTACCAGATTTTTTGGTCTAAAGGCTTTTTCAAAGTGGGCGATAGCGCCCTCTTGGGGGCGCTGCAGGCTTAAGGGGGGCGGTAAGACACCGAGAAAAAAAATGGGGGCGTTGTATAGAGGCTTACAATAATTAATTTAATTTGAAGTTATACTGTTTTTTAAGCAGGTGAAAAAATGGGGGCGCTAAAAAATAATTCATTCTCAAAGTGGGCAGCAGACAAAATAAGTTCGGGAGCCCCTGGTCTAAAGCCTCTATGCACTCACCGCGTCGATCTCATTGAGCGCCTTCCACCGCTCCTGCGGCGCCTTGACGTCCTTGACGGTCTGTACGGCGCGCTTCATCCACGAGGTCCACACGCGCAGGCCGGGGATGCGCTGCTGCTCGATGTAGCCGGCCAGCGCCGCCGCGTAGCGCCGCCCGCGCGCCGACAGCGAGCTGTCGCCGCCGATGCGGCCCTCGGTGTTGTGCGCGCTCTCGCCGTGCTGACGGACATGTATAAGGGAGCGTTCAAGTATTACGTCACGGGTAAAGTATTTTGACAGGGCCAACAGTACGTTATAAAGATAACATTCTAAAAGAAATAAATGAAATTATTACAAAATGAAATAAATTACGCCTTGTTTAAAGTTTAGATTTTTACTCTAATTAAATTTGTTATTATTATATATACAGTAATACACAGGCATTATACACACACTGTGTCGTCTGACCGCCATATTGTTGAAGAGAGAAAAACAGATAATAAAACAAAAAAGACAATTAAAAATATGACAGATAAAACAACGTCAAAATAAAAAGAGACAGAAACATGTTAATTTGGATTAACAGTATGTATAAATGAAAATTAGACACTCACCCTCGTCAAATAAATAGTCCTCGGCACAATATGTATGTTCATCAGATAGTAGACGATCCTGCTCTGTATGTGTCCCTCATGTTTATGCACAACCACCTTTTCGCCCGTGTCATATATTTTCATGAAGCTATACTCCGACTCCAAGTTTTCATCTAGATGTTCATATTTCTCTTTGTAATGTTCTATTCTTAATAGAAAATCATTTAAAACGTTATCTGTGTTCTGTATGTTCGTGTAGTCTGGACTGCTTACTTTTACTTCCTGAAAACAACATAGTTGGTTATTAGGGTAAACCTTTAATAGGGTATATCAGGCATTTTCATGGTTAAATCATGGTGCTAGTCTTTTTAACTTTTTTATAGTCTGGATTCCATTCAAATCGATACATCTAAACGAAAATCGAGTTTAAATCTCTCAATGGAAGACTTTAACACATAAATTCAATAGGTGTACCGCAGGGTAATTGTGTTGGTCCCATATATTTCTATTTGAAATATAATAGGTAATCTATAATAAACACTGGGGTAAAGTAACAACTGTCTAGTTTAAGATGTTAATTAAGATCAATTTAGATTGTTTAATAGGTAAAATGTATATTTCTTTATTGTTCTCACCATAATGTTTTGTTCAATTATCCTAGGGTCGTCGCATATGGACTCCACGAAGAAAAGTTTAAAGCCCATCTTGTGTACCACGATGTCTCGGATCATACGTCGTCGGTCGAGGGTCGAGTTGGTTGCGTCAAACACCTGCAAGCAATATTTATTATTAATTATATATAAATAAGTTCTAGTATTCAATAAGTTTAGTCTCAATAGAATTTCAAATCCAGAAACAACCTTGGACGCAGATTATGGAAGAGTCAAAAGTCTGTCTATTATATTTTAGCGGAAAAGGGAAGATCTTCCAGCCGGGCGGGTGGTATGCCTGGCGGGGCGGCCGCTATGCCCCAACGGTCTTTTCGGGATCTTGTATATATGTTACATGCTCCGAGAACTCTCATAGCGCGATTCAGGATTGTATTGAGAACCGTTTATTATTCTGAATGTGTCTGCAGCGCCATCTGTGTAGCTTGTGGCGCGGTCGCTACAATATATTTACCGAGTAACATGCCAGATCTTCTAAGGTTGTAGTATTAAGGAATTAAAAAAGGACAATTTGTGTGTTTCCTTGGGCCAACACAGTGTCAATTATTTGACTATTTTATTAATTATATGGCATTAGTTCTCTGTAAAGTTGTACTTCCAAGTCTGAATCAGAACTATCTCCAAGAATAAGAGGGGAGTGGTGTCACCATGTAGGTTATGCCTAAAGTGAGAGATACTCACAGCAACTTCCCCGCCCTTGACGAGCCACTGGCACACGTCGTGCAGCGCGTCCAGCGCGCACTGCTGGCGGATGGCCATCGCCTCCTTGTTGTCCGCGCGGAAGAACTCGTGGCTCGTGTACGCGGACGTCGCGTGCCTCCTGTACTCGCCCAAGTTGAATACTACACGGAGACGTTGGATATAACATTACCAGCGATAATATGCTGCATACAGAATGGTGCAATGCAACATAATAGGGCCCGTGCACAGTTTATACAAATTGCATCTTGATGAGCGCTATAGCCGAGCAATATTGCCAGCGATACTCTCTGGATGCAATGTTATTGTCAATACCTTTACCATTGATTGCCATAAAAGCTGCGAGATGTAGGCTACCCGACGGCTTTACAACTGCAGCAAAAAGTTGCCACAATACTACTAGCTTAGATGGCCTTTACATTATGTTGCATCGCATGTAGCATTGCGCCAGTCTGTACTAGTTTCTCGGTAACAATTATATGATATACTAGCTGTTACCCGCGACTTCGTCCGCGTGGTATTAAAAAAAAAAGGGTTTTCTAAAATGAAAGTAGCCTAAGCTACACCTTGCTACATCAGCTATCCGCCAGTGAAAGTCCTGTCAAAATCGGTCCAGCCATTGCAGAGATTAGCCGAAACAAACAGACAGACATACAGACAAAAATTTTAAAAATTGTTGTTTTGGTATATACCGTGTATACATCCAAATGCACTTAGTAAGAAGCGGTTATTTTAATATAACAAACAGACACTCCAATTTTATTTATTTGTATAGATACATGGACACATTTCATGTGAATACCTTATCTATATGTCGGGTACGGGGCGAGGTTGCAGTGTTTTAAAATAATAAACTGTTTATGTTAAAAAGCCTACTTTAATGTTCAGTTCTGCAATGTTATTAAACTTATAAAGTGTGAAAATGTTCGGTACACTGTTAATTTAATGTTTAATGTTAATGTTAGGATGCACCCGGTCGACGCGGTATCTCAATGTGCACTAAAGTTACAAGTTTCAATAATTAGGTAAAAGCGTCGCTCGTACGTAATTACTGCTAACTAAGGTGTTCGGTAACAATACACCGAACATATTCCGGGGCACCAAAAATTAAGATGAAAACTAACGTTAAAATGATGATTACATATCACTATGACTGTGCTGCTTATGAATGTAAATGATTGTGAAATGATGATGATATACATGATTGACGATTTGAACTTAAACTTAATATCTTGTCCCTATGTGACTCCTTGGCATGGGGGAGCATGCTTGATTTATCACTCTCTTACTGTTCAGTTCACCATACGTGTGTTCGACTCTGGGCTGACGGTCAGCCACGGTACGACGCTCACTCTCACTGCCCTTATGGCCACTAGGCTGTCGGTCAGCCATATTTTGACCCGCACTAACACTAATGTTCGCTGCGCTTCCCCTCGATGTGGGCTGAAGCTCGATGTCCGACGAGATGAGCGCGCTACGCGCGCGCATCCGCTGCCGTCGGCGGTATAGCAGGGTCCCTGCCACCCCCGCTCCTAGGGCAACCAACATGTAGACCATCACAAATTGGTGGATGTCATGAGGGGTCAATGTTGCTCCTATCTCCACCTGGTTCTTCTTCATTTCCTCTATACGCTTATGTATGTTTTGTAGAGCGTAGTCAATCTCCTTAGAATCAGATACGTTCTGAATGTTTTCAAATGGCATAGAGCTGTTTATTATGAAATTTATTTGATCTAACTTTGGTACGTAAATACTCGGACTCATCTTGACTTCGTTCTCTATATTGCTTTGAATGTGTAGGGTGAAATCTTGACCCTTTAGTATGCAGCCCTGTTCTAAATAAATAATTCCGGCTTTAGTCAAGGTTTCCACATTAATTTGATCGCCGCAAATCACTTTTACTGCACAAATGTCGCAGCAATGGAACAAATAGCTAGATGGATTTGTTAGGGATGTCCAATTGTTTTCACATTTTGACCTTTTGACCTTGCATTTGTTTGTATTGCGATCGATGTAACAAAACTTGTTTTCATTGTCAAGATGATAGATTGGCTTTTTCAAGTTACACATGAACATATCTTCTTGTTTGATGCACAGGGAGAGTTCTTCAGTGGTGAATGTTAGGTATGTATCGCTTTTTAAATTGGCGGCCATATACTCCGATACAGGAGTATATTCGATCATCGTATTTCCACTCTGGTGTGGAATAGATAATATTTTGTAGAGCTTATATCGGTCTCTGCTGATCAGTGGGAATGTTATTTGAAAGATAAAGTATTTTTCCGTTATCCTCGCTTTTAGATTTAAAAGTGGGTACAATCGTTTAATGTTGTTTTGTTCAATAGGCAATGCTGTATCGTCCGATAAATGCGCTGAGATAATGTTAAGTTCTTCCTGGAGTTGTTCAGGAGTAAGTAAATGGATGTTGAACTGTCCGTGATGTATATTAGTCAGTATGTCCAGTAGAACGTCTTGACTACGTTTCAAATTCTGTAGCAAATTGCTTGCAGTTAGCGACATCAATGTAAATTCCTGAAGTGCAGATATATTGTTAATTTCTTGTTGTAGCTTACTGGACATGTTATCCAAACTATTTAAATGTTTATTGATTATTTTATGTTGTTTTGACATAATATCTTCCGTTCTTTTTAGTAGATTGTATTCCGATTCGATAACTGATGTTTGATTCTTCCATAAATTGACGAGATGTTTTTCATTCTGCCTTATTAGTTCAATATCCTTACTGTACTTTTCCGCGAAATGCTCGTCTAATACGCCGAAGAGCGAATTCGCAAGGTATCCAACTCCATTGATAAGGCCGCGCCGCTGTCTCGAGTGATCGCTTAACTGTTGCGTCATCAAAAGCTCATTGTAGTATTTCAGTTCATTACACTCATGGAACAGCTGAGGCACTATCATGTTACACTGTTCGCCGCCTATTGTATTGCATGTTTTATCTAAGTATGTTGTAGCTTTATTAAACGCCTTTACTCCTTCCCAGTACGGTGACATGTTATAAAATACAACTAGGGTCCACCTGTCCTTCGCCAAGCTGATTTTTGATACCGGATCAAAGAACAGCGATTGCTCGTTTTTTAGATCCGTAATGTTATAGGCCCCAATTGCTTCGCCACACAAAGTCATGAAAAATGTTAAAGCCATGACAATATGTGAGAGATTGACCCGTGTCGTCTTTCGTCTCTGTTTGTTTTTGATGTCGTCCTTCGGTGACTCTCTTTCTTGTTCGCCTGTTTTGTTTGTGTTCGCTGTTTCGATTGGTAATACTGAGAGCTTGACTATTGGTCTCTTGATGATACCATTTTTTGTTCTTAACGAAACGACCCGGACATGACCATCATTGCCAGGATGTACGTCTACCACTCTGCCCTTGAGCCACTTTCCAGCTGGAATGTTATCTTCGTGTACTAATACCATGTCTCCTGTTTTAATGTTTGTTTGTGGTTTTAACCACTTTTCTCTAGCTGTTAATTGTGTTAGATACTCGATCCTCCATTTCTGCCAAATTTGACGAAAAATGCTGTTAGTTAAATGCCACCTTGTTCTCGCATCGTCTTTCGTCTCGATGACTGTTAAACCTGATCTTCCCGTCAAGAAGTGAGCTGGTGACAAATAATCCAAGTCTTCAATGTTTTCTGTTAGAGTACACAAAGGCCTCGAATTTAGGCAAGCTTCCAGTTGGGTTAGGATTGTTGTGAACTCTTCAAAGGTTAACTTCTGCTCACCAACTACTCGTTTTAAATGATGTTTTAAACTTCGAACTGCCCTTTCCCACAGTCCTCCTGCGCTCGGCCAGGAGGGCGCATTAAAATGCCACTGTATGTTCATTTCTTCGACTTCAGCTAAGAAACTATCATTGAAGACCTGTTGCAATTCCGCGTATTCTTCCTGCAGTATTCGGTTGGCCCCGACGAAGTTTGTTCCCTGATCACTATACAAGTGACTTGGTGTTCCTCTCCTTGCTGCCATCCGCCTGAGTGCAGCTAAAAAGGCGGAACTGGTAAGATCAGACACCAGTTCCAAATGTACGGCCTTTGTAACCATACATACAAACACGGCTACGTATCCTTTTGTTGTTTTTATGCCTCTCCCTTTGTTGGCCTTTATATCCACGAAGCCTGTATAGTCTACTCCGGTGTGATAAAATGGTGCGGCTGGGTTAATTCTAGCTGCAGGTAGGTCACCCATCAGCTGATATTGTTTTCTTGCCTCGTTTTTGCGGCACGTCACACAATTCCTTAACTGTTTTTTTTATTGTATTGTTTCCACTTGTAATCCAGTATTGCTGTCTCAGAGTCGCCAATGTCATTCTCGGTCCGCCATGAAAGGTTAATAAATGCGCTTCATCTATTAGAAGCTCCGCTAAACGGCACTTGTTTGAAATGATCTTGGGATGTTTCATTTCGTCACTCATATAAGCATTCCTCAATCGTCCTCCCACTCGTAGAATCCCGTCTTCACCAATGAAGGGATTTAAATTTAGTATTTTACTGTTTGTTCCAACTTTACCGCATTTTATTATTTTTTCCATATCCGCTCCAAAGTCCATTCTTTGCGCGTGTTTGATAATCGCTGATTTGGCTTTTCGCAATTCTAGTAGCGTTAGGTAGTTAGGTAAATTAATTCGTTGCGAAATAAGTGTTAAAGTTCTCAGAATCCATGCTAATATGCGTACTGCTTTTCTAAGCGAGTTATATTTTTGCAATAATTCATCTATAATGTTATCATTCTGTTGCACAATGTTTACTTGTTTCACGTTTTTTATTTCTTCCTCTGTTTGAAACATCGGCAATGTTTCTTGTTTCCCCGCCTCATAGGACGGAAGCCATGATGGCCCTTGCCACCACAATGAATGTTTTAATAATTGGGTTGTTGTCGTGCCTCTGCTGGCGCAATCTGCGGGATTTTCGTTTGATTTTACGTAGCGCCAGGTGACGGTCGGCATAATTTGTTTTATTGTTTTAACTCTGTTAGCCACAAATGGCTTCCACCGGGTTGGCTCGCCTTGCAGCCATCCTAGCACTACCATCGAGTCACACCATGCATAAATCTCGACTCGACAGCTGATGTTTTGTTCGATTTTTTCGATGAGCTTTGTTAATAAATGAGCACCACAAAGTTCAATTCGCGGTAATGTTAATGCCTTTTTGTGTGGTACAAGTTTAGATTTTGCCGCGACAATTACTGTTTTCTGTTGGTATTTTGTGCGTGCGTACACTACGCATGCATAGGCCTCTATGGATGCGTCACAGAAGCCATGTAGTTCGATGACCTCATTCTCCTGACTGAATATCCATCTTGGTATTACACAATCTTTAATGTTGTCGATATCCGTCATTAACTTGGACCACTCGTTGTGTATTTCATCCGATACTACGTCGTCCCACTGAAGTTCAATTTTCCATAGTTTTTGGAAAAGTAGTTTTAATTTTGTTGAAAGTGGGGTCAACCAACCTAACGGGTCGAAAAATTTTGAGATTTCAGATAGTAGGGTGCGTTTGGTGGGTTTTGCTGCTGGCTTGGAAAATGCGTAATTAAATGTAAAGTGATCTTCCTTTGAATTCCAACATATCCCTAATGTTTTGGATGTGTTTTCGTTTTTAAAGTTGAACGTTGAGTCATCCGCACTTTGTTTTATGTTTTGCAACAGCTTCGGATTGTTTGAAGACCATTTTCTTAGATTAAATCCTCCTGATCTTAATAATTTGATTAATTCATTGATCACCTGTTTTCCATGTTCTATGCTGTAGGAGCCGTGTACCAGGTCATCGATGTAGAACGAACCGTCTAGCACTGATGAGGCTTCGGGGTATCTAGCTCTTTCATCTGATGCCAGCTGTTTTAATGTCATAACCGCCAAAAATGGTGCGGCTTTAGTGCCGTATGTTACGGTAGCAAGTTTGAACGATTGTATTGGCTGTTCTGGTGAGTCTCTCCACACTATTTTTTGAAGATTTTGGTCAATGTTGTTGACCAGAATTTGGCGGTACATTTTTTCGATGTCCGCTGTAAAGGCGAAGGGATACTTTCTCCACTGTAGTAAAAGAGACTGCAAATCCTTTTGTAAATTGGGCCCTTTGTACATAATGTCATTTAAGCTAAAATTAGTTGATGTTTTGGCTGATGCATTGAACACCACTCTATATTTTGTGGTCGATGACTCTTCTCTCTGCACGCCATGGTGCGGCAGATAACACTCAAGTGCCATTTTGATGTTATCATCTGGTATCATATGTTGTAAAGCGAGATATTCATTCATGAAAGACTTATAATTTTGAGCTAACACTTCTTGTTTTTTGAACCTATGCTCCAAATTTTTTAACTGTGCGATAGCCATAGGTTTGGACGAACCTAACTTGTTTCTTAACTCCTCCTTCAAGGGTAACCTCACTTCGTAGCGCCCATCTTCGTTTCTGTTTGTGGTTGACGAATAAAACTGGATACATTCCTGGTCTTCTACCGATAGATTCGCAGGTTCAATAATCTCTTCAATTTGCCAAAATTTCTGAATCTCGTCTATGTTGTTTAACACCACATTGCACTGGTATGTTTTGACGTTGCCACATAACAACCATCCCAGTTGTGTTTGTTGGGCTAAGGGTTCACATGCGTTATCTCCTTTAATAATCCCTCCTAAAATAATGTTAGCATATACGTCAGCCCCTAGCAACAGGTCTACGGGGCGACTGTTATAAAACTTAGGGTCAGCCAATTGTATGCTCTCTATGAACGGCCATGTTGGTTTGGGGAATGTTTTGTTTGGTAGACTTTTTGTTAAATTGTTCATGATGAGGACTTCTGACTCGAATCCAAAGTTGTTATACATCGACGCGCATTCTATTGTTAATTTTCCTTTACAACTGTTTTCTTTATGACCTACTCCCGAAATTATCCCCTTGCACCACTGTCTTTTAATGTTTAACTGCTGAGCCGCGTTTTCTGTTATAAGGGATATCTGGGACCCTTGGTCAATTAAAGCTCGCATGTTATGATACGACCCGTCTGCCGCTTTCACTTTAACCAATGCAGTCGCCAGCAATATTTCCGACTTGTCATTTTGGTATGCAAGTGAAGTGCTTGTTAGGTTTTTGTTCCTTTTGTTGTTTTGTTGGGTCATGTGAACGCTGCTTGACGACTGGATTGAGCGATTTGCTGACTTTGTTGACAAAGCATTGTGTAAAATCGTGTTGTGCGGGGCTTGACATTTGCGGCATGTTAAAGTCGATGTGCATCGATTTCCGTTATGAGTAAATAAGCAGTTGGTGCAAAGTTTCAATTTGTTTGCAGTTTTCAACTTTTGTTCGTCATTCATGATTAAGTGATCCTTGCAATTGTATATGCCGTGTTGGTTACTGCAAAGCGGGCACTTGATATTTGAGACGTGCATGGATTTCGTCATTTCCGCATGGTTTGAGGCTTGGTTGTTATAATTATAGTTAGTTTTGTTGAATGTTTTATAATAAGGTTTTCTTATGTTTAATGATGGCGGTTGATTATTTGTTTGAGCTATAGTTTTTTGCGGTACGCTATCTTGTTTACGACGAGCTGTTTCTAATGTTGTAAATTTTATCTCCAAATACTCCAAAAACTCTCGGAGAATTGGCAGTTCTTTCGAGTTTTTTAAGGACTCGATGTAGTCCGAGTAAGTCTCGGTATCTAGTTTTTGGCCGAGAATGTGAACAATAATCGGATCCCATGATCTTATATCAATACCCAAATTTTTAATGGCATTGAGGCACTCCAGCGTTGTGTCATGTATTCTTTTTATTTGTTGTAGAGATTGTTGTTGCATGTTTGGTAGCCCGAAAAGAATGTTCATGTGGGACGAAAATATCAGTTTTTTGTTATCGTAGCGGTGTGTAAGAATGTCCCAACACACCAGATAGTTGTCCGAACTTATTTGCAAATGCTGTATCAGTTTTTCGGCTTCTCCTTGTACTTTACTCTTCAGATACTGCATTTTCTGGCCGTGTGATAAAGAGGGATTGTTGTGTATCACTTCCGTGAACAAGTCCTTGAACGATACCCACTGGTTGTAATTCCCATTGAAGGTAGGTATCTCAAGTGTGGGTGTAGCCTTTTCTCTATGTGAGACAGACCACATCTTTGTGTTTATCGCCTTTTTTAATTCGATATATCTCTTCTCATATCTATCGAACATGCTGCTGTAAGCTTTGTTTTCTCCATCCAAATCACCCTCGATTTCCCAATGAAGGGAATCAATCGTTGACCACCTAGCCTGTAATGACTTCAACGCATCTTCAAATTCCCACTTTTCGGAAATAGTATCCGCGTCTATGTTTGATGTTGTACGCAAAAAGGCTTTAAAGTTTGCATACTGTCGCCGCACCAAATCATCTAATCTGCTATTTGTCCCTGAACTAGACCTCAGGGGTGGACGATCAGTCTGCTGTTTTTGGACTGTAGGTCCTGTTTCTCCCACTGTTTCGTCTCCCTTTGACCGTGTCTGCTCAACGGTTGGCGCTGGGCTCCTAGCCCTAACTACTAGCTCCTGATACTGTTGGTTGATTAGGGCTTTCGTCGCCTCATACGCTTGATTTGTTCTGTCATACGCCCGTTCAGCAAAGTAAGGGTCAGATTGACTTACCTCCATGCGAATACGGTCATCATTGAACTGGTACTCCTTCCAGTATTCGTCCAGAGTATTCAATCTCTTCTTGAAGTAATCTACGGTTTTCCGCTCCGCACTATCCTTTTTAATGTTGATGCTAAGTTTCACGATGTTTTCATAGATTATTGATTGTACGTCAATAAGCTCTGCCATGTTGCTTTAATGTTGATACCCGTTTGAAAAATAATAAGTAAATGTTATATCTGTTCTGCTGTTGCTACTTAGCCCCTGTTGTTGATGTTCTGCTCCTGTTGATGTTAATGTTCTGCTCCTGTTGTTGTTAATGTTCTGCTCCTGTTGTTGTTAATGTTCTGCTCCTGTTGTTGTTAATGTTGTCACTGCAATCTTCACTCTATACCCGCACTGTTCACTTGTTATGCTAGTTCTTAACCTCGCCCGACGGAACTCGCGAAACTTCACGACGCGCGCGAGGCCCTTTCGAAGGACCAAATATGTCGGGTACGGGGCGAGGTTGCAGTGTTTTAAAATAATAAACTGTTTATGTTAAAAAGCCTACTTTAATGTTCAGTTCTGCAATGTTATTAAACTTATAAAGTGTGAAAATGTTCGGTACACTGTTAATTTAATGTTTAATGTTAATGTTAGGATGCACCCGGTCGACGCGGTATCTCAATGTGCACTAAAGTTACAAGTTTCAATAATTAGGTAAAAGCGTCGCTCGTACGTAATTACTGCTAACTAAGGTGTTCGGTAACAATACACCGAACACTATACATATAAATAAAATTGTACATATAAATAAAATTGGAGTGTCTGTTTGTAATATTAAAATCACCGCTTTTTACTAAGTGCATTTGGATGTATACACGTTACCTATACCGAAACCACATTTTTTACAATTTTTGTCTGTCTGTCCGTATGTCTGTCTGTCTGTCTGTCTGTCTGTTTGTTCCGGCTAATCTCTGAAACGGCTGGACCGATTTTGACGGGACTTGCACTGGCAGATAGCTGATGTAACAAGGAGTAACTTAGGCTACTTTTATTTGAGAAAAAAACATAGTATCTCACGAAAAAAAATTAAAACCAATGTTGCAGCGCAGCGCCTGATTAAGTTTGATAGCAACAACCTGCAATGCGTCCCGCGGGCTCAGAATGGCCGAGCAGGCTGTTGTCAACGGTTGTCTTTGTTAAATACCACGCGGACGAAGTCGCGGGCAACAGCTAGTATAATAATAAGTCACTCACCCCTAGTGTTAATTCCTATCCAGTTGAGATACCGCGACAATTTCTTGGAGATGTATGTTTTGCCGCGCGCCGGCAGCCCCACCATCGCGATCACATGCGGTATGTTCACATAGTTCGCTCGCTCCCCTGCGACAACAAGAAAAACAGTCGTTATACGACCTTTTTCGATGGCAAAACGACCAGTAATAACTACCCAATGCAAATTGATCTGTGCCCCTTTGCAGATAGAGTTTAAAATTAATAACGCACGAAGTGGCTGTCGCTTTATTGCGTATTGTTCAACTCTTTTGAGCAGTAATGCGCTGTAAACACATGACCAAGTAGTCTCGTTAACTTCTCCGACTAAGATAAATAATGTTTGTGATGGGTGTGAGCTTGTGTTTATAGTTTACTAGCTGCGCCCCGCGGTGTAACCCGCGATTAAAAAGTATATCGAAGCCTATGTCATTTTCTGACCCGTAAACCACCACTGCAAAAAATATGCAAAAAAAACATGTCGAACCTTTGTTCTATGAAAAAATAAACCAAATCTATTCCACGGGAACCATACATTTTACCGGGATAAAAAGTAGCCTACGTGCTATTCCAGACTATAATCTATATCTGTGCCAAATTTCATCCAGATCCTATGAGCCGTTCTGTTGTGATTGAGTAACAAACATCCATCCATCCAAACTTTCACATGTATAATATTAGTGGGAGTGGGATAGTGGGATTGGTTAGGGTTGGGATTGAAACTGGCACCTCTCATTTATAAGGGCTCTAGGCTACTGATTGACGTGTAAAAATTGTTTGGTAACTATAGTTCTACGTATTATTGTAGGTAGAGGCTATGTTGGTTCGCGTGTACAACGTTCGCCCATGCCATTGTTAGGCTATCGTCGCTGCCATTACTACCATCATATAATAATACTAACATGGTCACCAGCATGTACCTACATTTAATATTGTCGAAAAAACAACATTATTATCTATGGAGAGGCCGTATGGCCATTTATGGAATATTCGGCCTGTCTGTTCGCGCATCACGGAAATCTACTGGACGGACTTTGATACTTTTTTTATATCCTGGGAAGTGGATTGATTCCCAGGGGATGGCGAAAATCTATTGAGTGTATTTCAATTATACATCTCCTAAGACTAAAGGGTGTTAGTAGTGCCATGCAAGCTAATTTAGAGTGCTCAGAGCCTCAATTTCTATGAATAGGGCTAGAAAATACACAAGAACTAACTTTTGCCCATATAATCATCTATTTAGTTTAACACCCAACAGTCATAGACTAATATTATGTAATATTTTTTTTATTTCTAGCTATAGCTTCTAATTGGGATAAAACCAGGTAGGTAGCCGTTATAAGCCATGCCAATGACATTGAAAGCTTGGAAAAACGATATTTATAACTAATTATGTAAATCAGATAATGCAGAGTAAGTCAATATTAAAATGTAAACAACTTGTGTATACATAAGTAATCTTATCTATAGACTAGATAAATGGCTCATTAGCATTCCTATGTCAACATAAATGTGAAGAATATCAGGATATGGGAAAAATGAATCTTTGCACGCTTTTATTACTTTTTTATGTACAAAAACAAACTGGAAAGTCTTTGATATTTATAATAAACAATATTGTACTCAACTGACCCATAATAAATATCATTATCTGTATTTATTAGTTGTGCTTGCCACTTTATTTACATTATTATTGTTTTATGAATATCCCATGAGAATCTTTTCAGATCCCAAGACTAAGTATTCTTGTATTGACCTGGATATGAGTTATCACCTTGCCCAGTTTATTTAAACCCGTTAGGTGTTTATGTACAATCCAAATTCTGGTAGGCATTCAAAGATAGGCATTTTTTACACAATAAATAAAGCAGAGTTAGTGAGCTTGTAGAAAACACTATGTTATAGTCTAGTATTTAAACTCGGATAATGTTCTTATCTTAAGGTCAATGAATATATTGCTCACATGATTATGTACATTGACCTATGGTTCATAGTACCAATATTACAAATATATGCACAGATTAACTAATTATAGGATTTTTTTAGTCACTCACTGTTTAATTAAACACTTACAAAGACATAGATACTGCATTCAGGTAATTTAAAAAATAAAAAATAATAATACCAGCCCTTTTTAATGGCCCACTGTTGGGCACGGGCGTCCAATCAATGCGAGGGGAAATAGGCCATGGTCCACCATGCTGGCCCAGTGCGGGTTGGCTGAATTCACGTCTTTCGAGTTCTCATATGCAGATCAAACATTGTGAAGAATTTAATTTTTTTTTAAGAATTTATACATTTTGTAACCACCAGCAAGTCAAAATTATAGTCTGTCTGTATCATTTTGTTTTTTTTAATAATAAGTGTTCTGTGACCTAGTTTTAAATACAAGATAAGTTATATCAGCTATAAGACATTTATTAAATTAATCTAAATGATAAAAGTCGACGGCATTAGCAATCGTAAACAATTATTTAATGCACTTATATTGCGTTAATCAGTATTTTTCGTTCACCTTATTACGTATTCGGATTCTTTACACTACAAAAACAGATATACGGAACTAGTCAACCTATCAAATAAATTCGTCCTTGGAGCGGCAATGCGAAATTCTGCTAAGAAATTTACGAAACATTAATCTGTACGAACCATCGCCGAAAAACTGCTTGTTTAGGTATTTCCAGCCCTCTGCGCGGTTGTCATCCTGGTCCATGGCCATTGTGTTATTATTCTACCGATAATGGTAGAATAACTTATACTTAATTATTTAATAATTTCAATTTATCCGCTCGCACTAGCACTTCCTCCGGCCGATAGCAATACGTGAACTGAACTGTCAATGTCTATAATAATTAGTTGACATATGGATGACAGAACAAATTGACTGTTCTCTATGCATAGACAAGAGCCGTTCCAGGTACTTAATTGTACTTTTTAGTATATTGAGCATGTATTTAATGTTTTAATTTTCTGTGCAATGAATTATATAGAATTTCGATTGGTGATTATTTACATTTTACAGCACTTACACGTAGAAGAACTAAGGGCTCGAAGAGAAGAGATATTTTAAAAATATTTGGAAAATCTACTTTTACTTTTGTAAAATTATTAATAGAAGAAGCCCAAAGAATAATGAATACAAGTAGTGAACCCATCGGACGCAAACATGTAGAGTTCCGCTATGTTATTTTCTTTAGACGTATTTATCAAATATCCACAGGAGACTAATGATAAGATAAGTAGGTACTAAGTCCACCAACCGATACTGAGCCGTAGACTATGGCCTAATTCCCCACGCATTGAGGGGAAGCCCGTGCCAAATAGTGGGACATTAAAAAGGGCTAATAATAATTAGGTACCTACTACTTACGAAGTCTTGCATAAATTGGATCATTATTTAATAGTAACAGACAACCTTTGATACGGATAGGTAATAAGAGAAAATACGTCAGACATCACGTTGTATGTGGATGAGCAGTCTAGCGATAACCTTTGCATACATTGCTTGATAATTTTACTTTTGATGTTGACTGCAATATCTAAGTACTATGTAGATAGTTATTTTGCCTAGTTTTCTTCATATTTTTACGAGTTCGATAAAGTACTGACTGGGTTATCATTTGTAACAGGTTGTAATGTAGACAGAGGATGATAAATAAATTGCAAAGATTTGTGTACAATTGTTTTAGTTCTAGTTTTTGATAACTAGATGGCAGTAAAGCCTAGACATTTTGCAGGGAAAACTGTTAGGAAAACTGTTAGGAGGGGACTCGTTAGGTAGGTAAATACACAATTATAGGATTTGTTATCACTAATGTTATAATAATAAAATATAAACTTTTGGTTGGGAATTGGGATAGCATTCATCAGAGCAAATTTTAATTGGTGAACCGCGCCTATCATAAAAAAAGAGAAAATCTATCACCCATGATCGGTTAGACATAGCCGGGAAAGATGAAAAAAATAGAGACATCTCTATACCTACCCAACATTTTTAATAAAATGCTACAGGGATTTGATTTGAGAAATACCAGTAACATAATGTCCTAAATCAACTTCACACATCATGTATCAAGTAGCCAAACCAGATCCAGCTACTTATTTAAATGGCACTGACGACCTCTTGCTATTAAGTGGCATAACCAAGCTGTTTACCAGAGAGCTTAGTACTAAGTAGTTTCCCGATCGAGTGGTCGAAAACGAATACGAAAACCTAGAGCTATACTGGTAAATGTATTGCCCGTCCGGATATAGAATTGTATTATGGAAATGTAAAAGATCTTTTTAAAAAGAGCAACCATGGAATTTCTTGCCCGTTCTTCTCCATAGGAACGGGTTTCCAAGCGGGTGGTAAAGTTGTAGCTTAGCATTTTGTAATTTGTATGCTGACAGTATAGGCTCTATACTCAGCTCGATGTACTCTCAGTATATTACAGTATCTACCTACTGTAGTATGTATAAGTACTGGCAGGTTCTATAAGCTGCAATTCATAATCCAATTATTTATACAGACGTAATACCTATATGCGGAATCTTCGATCACTCGATTCGGTGTTTGAATAGGTACGTTCCAAACTCACTCTAAAAGGTTGAGTTCTTATAGGGTCGCATTTGCAACGCATCACCCGACACAACAAATGAAAGTAAACGACATAATTGTCAGTGGGTGGGAGGTGCTAATTTCGTTCGCACGTCTTCAAACTGATGTCCGTCATTTGATATCCTTGACATTGACTCATGCAATATGTCACGTTTGTATGGTGCGGACGATCTAGTGTTACTCACACGCAAGGCCGTGGGCAGGAGGAGCTTTGGGGGTGAAATCCCCCCTAGATGCCTTAGACCAGGGATTCCCAAAGTGGTCGATATCGGTTTCCCAGGGGTCAACGTAAACGAAAACTGATTTTGGGGGTTGACGGTGACTAAAAATCGACCACTATTAATTAACACAAGTTCTTATTTGAATCTTTCAAGATACTGTATAAGTTGTGTTACGTGTACCAACTTGTTATAAGAATATGTATCTAATATTTTAGTAGGAAGTATAATTGTTGTAGTTTCAAAAAACTCAACAAGTTGATAAGCGTGCACAAGTTCGTACAAGATGATATTATTATTTTGTATCGATAGAAAAAAAATAGAGATAGGATTTTTAAAGTAATTTTGCTATGGGGGTCTGAGGTATCAGTTCATTTTGGAAAAGAGGTCTTTGCCCAAAATAGTTTGAGCCTTAGACAATCCACCGTTTTACACATAGGTACTTACTAATGTCTCTGATCCAGAGCTCGAACCCTATCACCCAGTGAATACCTGTCTACGGCTTTACACAACGAACGTCGTTCTACACAACGAACGATCGGATTACTACCTAGTACATAATCGAAGTATCCGTATCACGGTGTCAATAAAGTCATTGTTAGATACCAACCATTTAATTTTACCTTTATTTGCGCCATAGAACTAACTTGCGTTTCGTTGCACACATTATAGTTAATATCCCAGCAATATTATAAATCATTTATCAAAAAGAGTCAATAAAATACTTTATTTTTAGAATGAAGATTAAACATAAGGGACTCCCCTTGACTGTAAACAATGCCCTATCTAGCCACAAGCCTGGATGTACCGACCGTAGGTACAAAGTGGATCGGTCTTCTCGTCCGATGAAGCTGTACTTAAAGGTCATTTGCGACTAACAGGTACAAAGAAGCCCTTTGATGACCTTTGACTGCTCAATTGGAATGAATGTGAAGTATGATAGAAGCAGGATGGATGTAAGAAAATATAATAATAACAATAGCAGCCCTTTTTAATGTCCCACTGCTGGGCACGGGCCTCCCCTCAATTCGAGCGAGATAAGGCCATAGTCCACCACGCTGGCCCAGTGCGGGTTGGCGGACTTCACACATCTTTCGAAGTATCTCTCAGATATGCAGGTTGCCTCAACATGTTTTCCTTCACCGTTTAGCAAGTGAGCATCGTGGTTGAAAATGAGATTCGCACGTGAAATGAAATCCTAGAGGTGCGAACTTGAGATCCTCGTTACCGAGGCAAGCGATCTACCAACCTTAAAATATACTGCATTCATAATAGTAGAATGCAGATGATGTTGAGCGGCAAAAGCCCCATAATTAGCGAATTTGTCATTTGCTTATACGCTATCTAATAGAACAAGAATGAACAAGTACAAGACGGATCGCTATTAATTAGATCATAAAGGAAATTGCAGCCTACATGATCTACCCACGCCGCGCCCGCACCGGCCAGTAGCCGGACCCGCGAATTGCCTACCGTTTAATTTATCTAACGAGTAGATTTTTTTAACAACTATTCTCTTCACAGCTTCAATAAGTTCTTGGCGAACGGAAAGTATGCTTATGGGCTAGGGCTAGTTGTATATCGCCTACCGCTTCCAAAATAGGGGGCATCTTGAGCAGTCCAAACGTCATACGTTTACAAATTAAATTACCTACACACGAGACTTGTGTTGACAAAACGTCACCTGAGCACGTGAGCCATAAATTACAATTGGTAAACGATGTCCATGCCATACTTAATTCAAAAGTTTACAATTAATATTGATTGCTGTTATTATCCCTATCTTACATTACATTTTTTATTCCGAACGAGAAGACGACGAGTCTACCCAACCAGTAGGTAGAAAAGTGTGCTCGGAAATTATTCATGCGAGATGTTTGCAATATGCGTCACCAAATATTACTTGGCATTGTGATCGAGTCGATACTAAATGAAACATAATTATATAAGCTAGGCTACTTTGCCTGGGGGACAAGGTAGACGTGTGGTAATTTAGCAACTGCAGCAATGGCGAATATAACTTAATGGCGAAATAAACAAAGCTTGGAATTGCAAAACACGTTACGCAGATAAAAGATTAATTACAACATGATATAGACAGCACATGAAATGATAAGGACCTCTCCAAGTACCCGATAACGATCGATTGGAAAACTATTGTTCAAGATGATTGGCGCGAGTGTAGCAGTCTCCGTGACTTTAATATGACCACAAGGTTAGCTATCATTTATCGTTCTTTCTAGCGATATGATATATTTTTCTATTGTGGATAAACATTACGACAATGGGAGGTTCATAGTTAATCTTATTAATTGTTTATAGTACCTATAGATATATAAATATTTGAACCTGGAAAGCGGAAATATACTCTATCTACCGACCTAGTAGATACGCTCTTGTCTATGTCTATTGACTCTTCCTAAAAAAAATACAGCTTGTATTTTGTTTTTTTATGTTCACTATCGTAACACTAATGCAAGGAAGGCAGGAAGGACCGAAGGGTGTCCGGCCTGATCCCGAGGCGGCAGCCCTCGCCTCTCCCCGGGAAAGCCCGTGTATTCTTTGGCATCTGGCGCCGCGAGCGGCGCGTGGGAGCAAAGAGAAGAATGCTTGGTTAAATTTCACTCATGATCATAAGTACAACTTATTTCACAAAATTATTTCACGTGACGTTACACTCGTGTCGTCGCAGGTAGGTACCTACTGTGTACCGTACGAACAATAAAATAAACTATCTGGCTAAACCCAACCGTGTTTGTTCAATGACGATTTATCACCATTTGATTGCATGTCGGAAACGTGGTAGGTTATTTAGTACGGTACCGTGAAAGTAGGTAAACGTGGTTGTATACTAAATTATCTTAAGAGGTAAGTCGGTGGAAAGATAATATTAAGTATGTATGTGTCAATTAAAATCGATTCGATAGGGTGTACTCTGTATATACAATGTATTTCCACAAACCTTAAATTTTCTGGAATGTTCGCAACGATATTTTTTTCTAAAAACAAATGTCATATTCTTGTATTATTGTATAAATGATAGATGACTGTTTACCATACTTTTACAGAGTCTTTGTAGTTTTTTTTATGAAATACTTCATCAACAATTCTGTAGCTGCAGCAAATAGGTACCTAAGTATGTACTTAGTTCAATAAATAATTGAATTATTCTGTTGCATCCATTGTTAACAAATGCCCATTTGACATGGCGGCCGAATATACTGCATGCCAATCGGCAGATGCAATCTTTCTATCAAAAAACAAATTAGCAATAACTCAGAGATCGAATGGAGGATAACTGGGCCCGAAAGCCCCCAACCTCGTTATAAATCCTAAAGTGACTTTATCCAGTTACAATTTGAGCTTCAGTCTGAATCATGCGCTGTCCGCAAGATTTTACCGGTTATATACGGGTAGTCAAGAAGTGCAAACAAGGACGATTTTTTAAGTGTAAAATAAAAACATATGAATTGACTAATCTTAAGTTAGGTAATTATTTATTCAATTTGATTTATATTGATACGTAGTTTGTTTTCATATTATTTTTAAGTTGTTTTAATTTTTCTGTTTGTAAATAACTGTATAGGATATTATTGTATGGTAATTGAATATTATAATATTTTAAAGGCTCATTTGATTTATATTTTTATCATAACATTTGCAGCAGACGACGAGAGATTTGGACTCTAGAGACGAAACATTTTTTTCTTTTTGGCCTTCAAATGCCTATTTCTATCTTCCCGCCTAAAAAGGTACGTACTAATAAAAAACATATAATCGTTAGGCCGCGCTCGCGAATTTAGGACCCAAGGATTATTTTACAAACGATTTTTTAAAATCTCTGATTATATATGGATTGAAAACGTAATTTGTTGCACTTTGAGTGCTAAATATGTTTTTTTTAAATTAATGGAAATGAATAGAACCCTAATACACAGCCTACATTGCCATCTATAACTAAAGGTGCTGTCCATAATTATTATAGTTTCCTTCGATTGGTATCATATTACCTGTCACAACAATCGATAAAGCATTGAACAATGTAAATATTTATCGATAAAATAATTCTTAAGTGCTTATCGAAATAGTGTAGTGGTGCGGTGATCCAATCAGATTAATTAATCTGTGACTAGATACATAATTTGTATTTTTACTTAATTACTACTATATAAGTGATAAGAAGATTTGGACTTTTATGAATATTTAACCGTATTTTTTTAAGATAATACAATAATTAGAAACCTGCTATTCATGTAGATAATAATTAATGTTTACCGGTTTTTTTAGGACATCAATTATTCACGTTTCGTTACAATTTCAAAGTGAGTTAATATAGCTTCAAGGAGCCAGCTACCACGATGTTTTTGCAACAAAACTCCAACTACAATAAGTTGAAACCAGTTTTCAATTCCCGGCACATCGCAAAAGTAGTGCTCGTAGGTATAGCTCCCGAACGGATGGACTGATTTCAATTCCACTTTTTGTTTCATAGCTGGTACCCCTCCCTTGGATGGTTTTAAACGCTTTCAAACTATGTTTGATCCGATTAGGTATGAGCTGGGAAATACAATGCAAACTTGGACACATACTACTGTGACAAATTATAAATGTGGTTATTTTATTTTCTGATAATCTATTTTTCTGAGCGCGTAAGAACGCTCTCCAGCTCTGTTTTTACATGCTAGGTATCTCGTTTTAATTCTCGCACTGACACACACAGAAACGTTCATAATTGTTTAAATTGAATGTCAAATTCTAACTACCGCAATTTAATTTATATATTGTACAGCCAAATTCCCAGGAACGTCCGTTGATATTACCAACAGACCCTATTGTTACATACAAAGTTAATTGGTTAAGTAGATAGGTATCTACATCAATACAAGTGTGAATTAAGCATTTTTTATTTGCTATGACAACGGTAAGTTTATACACGTACACGCTATATCCTTGTGTCGTATAAAATATGTTGTGGTTATCTCGTTCGCTCGCAGGCGTAGAGCAGCCACGCGGTCGACTCGTGATTCCTCACAACGGCAACGCTATCGGTCGACAACACAGCTGTCCGCGGAATTAATTCAATAACATAGTTTATAAATACGTATCCGAACACTTTTAACACTTTTCGCGAGGTTGTTTTTTTTTATCTGTGCTAGCGACATAGAGAAATGCGTTTGAATCGCGAAAATTTACCTTCTAGGTCAAGGGCGTGTAGCGACGATGATTCGCGCGCTTTTTTTAACGAATTCTTTGACAGTTATACGTTTATTAGGTAGTAGTTTCATCATGACACGCCATTTTCATATCATCATGTCACATCTATTATTTTATTTATAATGTGTATTTATTGAATGTTTTATTGCTATTATTTACTTGACATTGGCAAAATACCCGCTAAATGTAGGTGAGGCCATTTTCATATCTATTTTATTTCATCGCATCTCATTTCGTAAAGAAAAAAGTTTAATCACGAGGTTACCCTATCAAGGATGAGTGGTTACCGTTAGTATAACCGCAGGGCGCCGAGCCAAAAAAAGCAGCAAGGTTATTGTCAAGATCTGAAGCTTGAATAGAATAAAAGCTTGTTGAATAAAATGTGCCTCATAGCTTAAAAAGGCGATTGTAACAATGAACAAATAATCTAGCAGTGTAGCATTACCACTTACCTAGTATCAATTTAAGCACGTCTTAATAATAGATTTTTTATTCGAACAGCTGTTTCTCAGTGGCATTATCGCTAAATCGAATCTACAAGAACGTAGATGACGAGATAACTAAGTATTTTTTAACCGGGATAACATAATTACCTACCTCACTAAACCTAATTCCATTGATCTGACAAAAATAACCTTACAGCGCAGGCTGATCTTTACGTACCGAACGTAGGTACGTACGTTTTTACTAAGTCTGACTTGACTGGTGTCTTAAAATCATTTGGCAGGTGAGTAGGTATATTTAGTGTAAGATTAAGCGTAAGATAAAATAACAAAGTAGGTAAGTATTTACACGGGTATTATAGTGGGTAGGTGCCTACTTTCAAACTAATGTTAATTTTATGAGCGTTCAGAAAAAAAAATCGCTTTAAGAAAAGGATACCTCTGCCCCTTTTATGGCTACACTTAGCGGAGGCGCTACAGTACTCCCAGAGAAAGCATTGTAAAACTGTGTGGAATAATCTTTATTATTATTTAGTCTAGAGCTGTGCTTAACTCCAATAGATAAGTCACAAACTCGACCGCAAATAAACTTGCCGAGCATTGACCTCAACTTGTAATAAAACATTTTTAAAACTACGTTCACATTAATTCTACTTGTTAGACTCAAGGTCCATTTAACTCTACAACCCATAGAACCTATCTGCTCTACATTACTTATCAAGAACCCTGGACCTAAAAATTAAAATATTTTGTCTCTGATCTATTCCGGCTTTTTAATTCTGTAGAAATAATTAACACTCATCTAGACACATTATTTGCCTAACATTTGTCACTCCTCACTAGGTATTGTTTTATCCAGTTTACGAGACTTATAGCAATTAGCAATTCAATAAACGTACTTACGATGAATTGATGATAATAATTCGTCAGTGTCACATGATTCGATAAGTTTTATTGACTTGGTCGTTTTGCGGTTCATAATAATAACGGCTCCTAAAAAAGGTGACGGAGGGTCAAATAAATTATGACTCCATTCATGCGAGAAAAAAGCAAAATATTATTATGTAGATTTGGAATTCTTGGACACCCAAGATTAAAAATTGAGCGATACCTACCTACTTAATTTATTTGAATTAAGTATGTACGTACCTACTAGTAGAGTTATTATTATTCCTAAGTATATGTGTTGACTTGACTATGATTACGAATCACGAGTTGTTTTGTTATTGTTCAACAAATAAACAAAATACGTCGCAAGTTAGTAATTGAATACAGTGCAAAATAATGTGGTCTAATTAACTGACTCTACTGTTCATGAGTAGATATTGATAGTCTCTCTACCTATCATGTAGGATACAAAATGTATGTCAATATTCTAATTGCATTTTCTACTCTAAATTAACTCAAAAGATACGTAATTACCAACTTTATTCAGTGTTATTGAAGTTTTTATGAATGATGCTGAATTTGAAATGCGAATTACAAATTGCTGGTAAATTATTTGCACAGGAGAAAAAGAAACAGTCCCATTACCGATGCGAATAATTTTAACAATAACAACGAAATAATTAAAAAAAAATGCACAAAATAAAAACTCAAAAGATTGCGAACGCATCCTAACGAATATGCACGTTTTGTACTCGGGATGAAGGCGCCGCCGCCGCCGGCCGTGCAGCTGTCACATACTCGAGCGTCCAACGTATTTATAGTTCTCAGAGAACTATTATACCTAATATCACACCAGCGATGCAAATTACCTCGTATCGGGAAGGGCTTCGTCATGATCGTCTCTGAAGTCGGCGGCAGCAGCCGCTGCGTCTCCGGCGACATGACACTCGGACACAAATTCAACTCATGTTTCTTACTATCACCACTGTGGACGCCGCCGCGAAGCCGCAGCGACGGCGAACCGATAACCACGTCCATCTGCGTGTATTATCGAGACATGACTGAATCGAATCGAGTTCGGTTCGGGCTCGGTCGGCCCGCACTCGCGATCCACAGCTGATTGTAGAATTTATAAGTAGGTATCTAGAAAGTGTCGACTGACACGGGGCGATACTTCAATATTACGTCGGTCTATTGTTTGCGCGCTGGACAGGTGGTAAAATGACATTAGGAGTCCTCAAGTGCAAGGGCAAGCAGTGCTCGCATGCGCGGTCGATGGGCTCGCGTCGCGGTCGGTACTAGGTGTGTGGCCGACAGTTTTGGGCACTTTGCCATAAGATGAACGTAAACATTTCTGAACAATGTTGCGTGTATGGTGCCACTAATACACGTAATACTAATTGTTGTTAGTTTTACATGCATATAACATCTTCAATAATTCAGTTCCAATATGACGTACAAGAAGTCCTGCCAATTGGTCATATGGATGTTTTGGCCATACACAACTTTGAGTGTGTTTATTCGTAAGGGCTGAGTAAGATGGTTTCGAGTATACTTAAGAAGTTTTGAACCTCTGAATATCTTGAACTACTTAAATACAATTTAGAACTAATAAGTTTTTAAAACTTATCCCACATGGCTGAATACTGCCTAAGAAAACAGAGATACCTACATAGATATAGTGATACATCTGAAATTTAATATTTAGTTAGAAAAATGATTCCTCATATACGATATAAAATATAAATCATAATTATCGTTAAAATTGACAAGAGTTCAAATCGTGTCCGTATAAAGTATATAAATACAAATATAGGGGAACTCCACACTAAACGTTTAGTATCCATTGAAATGTATTATACAATATGTATTCAAACCAGTATTACACAAGGTAAACCCTTCTTTAGAAAATAAAGAAAAAATGGGGATTAAAAGCAGCGCTGTGTTGTCACGGGAAGGATGAGGGGCAGGGATGAATCCTCAGACAATAACGAGACTGAAGCCATTCAATCTGTATTATTAAAAAAATATTCACACATAGCCCAATATAATGGTGTTACATAACACTGTGAAGACTGATGCCTGAACGTCGTGACCTTGTGTTTCGGGTCACCAGACCTCTAACCTCGGAATCACAGCTTGTGCGTAAAACAAAAATAAAAACATACGATTTTTTTTTGGTAAATAGATACATAAGAATGAAACCAAACATTTAAGTATAAACTAAGATAGGGATACTACGAACTAAAACAGGATTACATCACATTACTCGTCGATTTCATAGAAGAAATCATCCATCCGCGATGGCAAAAGCATTATTGATCTTATTCCTTCGTCAAAGGATGAATCATATATGAGGGGCTCGGTCGTGTCTTGCCTCACTTCATTTGGGATGTCTACAACTGGCGCGCTATTTCATCACCATAGGGGTTTAACAGTCCACTATACTACCTACGCAATAATATTTTAAGATGTTGTAAGTTTAATGTACAGTAATGTACTTGCTCCGAATTATTTGCTTTCGATAAATTTCGTCGCGGGTTCTAAAATGACTCAGCTTTTACCCGGGACTTGCTGAGGGTCAATCCTTATTTTCTGCGTAAGACCCCACTACAAATCCTGGCTTACAGAAGTAACACTGATGGGAATGCGTGATGGGCTCTCAAAATACTAGGTGACAATAAATTGGAGGAGGTTCTTCGACAATATTTGCTGACGTGTGCTTATCTTAGTTCGGTATAACACTTACTTAATGTCTACGCGTTCTAACTCACGTCTTCAGTTTATGTCTTCAGTGGAGGGGCCAAGCCCAGGTTGCATGGCAACGATCACGTAGATATATCGAACCAACTTGGTGACTCAAGTTAACAACACGCTACGACCACTTACCGTATTTCATTGGAAGTGGGAAGTAGATTGACACAGATTGTTTTCATACGTGATTTGAGACGCGTATTGCGATTCTAGATTTGATTTAGCTGCTTACATGTTGTAAAGTGTTTTATATGAATTAAAATTGGATTATTTATCTTTCGTCTGAAATAAATCCTTAGTTCTTTTGTGTTGATTAGTAATGTGTTAGTGACCTTACCGTTAGGATTAATCAACTATTTATAACATATTCAGCAAATCAATAATACATAGTCCATTGTTAATTCTTCACACATTTAAACGTATAGGTATTCCTGGTTAATTTACGCAAAAACAAACTTTAAGTTCACAAACCCAACTGAAATTAAGCAACAAAATGAACATGTTCCCAAACTATGAAGCCTTAATACCAATTAATCGTTTGGAAATGGTGAACGAGCTGGAAATACCAGACGTGCCACTATCTCCATACGTTTGGAGGGAACCGGACGAGTCTCTGTCCACGATGAGTGACAGCATCCCCACTAGCAGCGTGGAGGGGTATGAGGTTGGAACGATGAGTACGGACTCGAGTATACCTTTGTCCAGAGCTATGACAGACTCGGAGATCGATTATGAGAGGTTTAGAAGGGTGAGTAGACTTATGAGCCAAAAAGTGGCAGATGAGAGGTAAGTACATTCTTTTCTTGAGGAGGTCGAAGACATCAATAAAGTGAATAAAAGTATTTTGAAGAACAAGTGGACGACTCTATGCGGGTATTGTTTTGACACACCATTGACGTAAGTTTATTATAATTGGCTCGTCAATGACCTAATGCTAGGCACAGACTTGCCCTCAATGTGAGGGGAATGCCGAACGTAATTCCTATCAAGCTGACATGCAGTGTGGGTTCATTGGACTTCGCACTTCTTCTTTCTACTTCTGTCGAAAAATTGGTTAGATTGTCTCAAATATACCAGTTTTCCCACGTAGTTTTCCTTCATCTAGTTGCGTATTATAAGATATGGCGCTCCGGGGCTAAGAGAAGCTGAGCGCGAGAATCGGCTTGCTCCTCCCCTGGCACCCTGCCACCCCAGGCCATGTACCACATGGCCCATGGTTAAAAACGACATTGCCTTCACAATGTGGCAAATGATTATCATGGTTGAAAATGAAATTCTAACAGGATATTGTACTTATTTTCAGTATAAAAGCCGGAGCTTTAGTGACCCATGGGATCAGATGAGAGTGGCCCTGGAGGCCTTTCCACCACATTACCTCGCTTCTCTAAACAGGTTGATACTAACCTACTATATATAATTTATTATTGAGCATTCACACTTAGCTGTATCACGATAGATTCTATCGGAGTTAATACATATAATTGTCATTTTAGCATAGTGATACCTAGCTTTAGCGATAAGTCTTGCTACCCGTCACACTAGTATAAGCTAGAGTTTTTATTTTAGCCATCCTACGGACGCCATTTTCATATCATTATGTCACATCCATTCTTTTTTTGTCCTTTTAAGATTTGAGAGCGAAGACAGACATTTATTATTACATTTACCTATTTCTTGGTAGATAAAAAAGGCCAACTAATCTATACATATAAATAAAATTGGAGTGTCTGTTTGTAATATTAAAATAACCGCTTTTTACTAAGTGCATTTGGATGTATACACGTTACCTATACCGAAACAACATTTTATACAATTTTTGTCTGTCTGTCTGTTTGTTCCGGCTAATCTCTGAAATGGCTGGACCGATTTCGACGGGACTTTCACTGGCAGATAGCTGATGTAACAAGGAGTAACTTAGGCTTCTTTTATTTTAGAAAAAAAAATAGGATCTCACGAAAAAAAATTAAAACCAATGTTGCAGCGCAGCGCCTGATTAAGTTTGATAGCAACAACCTGCAATACGTCCCGCGGGCTCAGAATGGGCGAGCAGGCTGTTGTCAACGGTTGTCTTTGTTAAATACCACGCGGATGAAGTCGCGGGCAACAGCTAGTTTATTATACTTTTATTTATTGTATGTGTTATTGCTATTAATTACTTGACATTGGCAAAATACCCGCTTATTTGTGGGTGCTCATTGCGTAAAGAAAGAAGAAGTAGCTATCGTAAGTGGTTACGCGCGTTCAACATCACATAACTTGTGTCGGTGGACTTTTTCCGCGAACAATACGACATTACACAACAATCAGTACGAGATGCGGAGCGTCAACAGATACCTCTTGCAACGTGACCCTCGATTAAAATGTGGCTTCTATCAAACAAACTTCGGGGAAACACGCTCCACTGTTTTTTGGTTTTTAGTTTACCTGAAATACCTATGATAATTAGTTCATTTCACGTTCTTTTTAATTGATTCATCCCAGTTTCTAGATACACCTTAGTGAGTGGATGTCTAAAAACAGACGACGACGTTGTATTTTCTTTGAAATCATTAATATTTAGTACATACATCATCTGGTTTGCTATTGTTTTAACTAGAAATAAAAGCTAACACCGCACTGCAAATATACTCTTATTGCGTTAACGATAAAACAATTATATCGACGAGCGGGATTCGGTCTGTTACTCCACCACGCTGGTCCAGTGAGGGTTGGCTAACTTCATACGTCTTATGAAGACGTAGCAAATTACTCAAAAAAAAATATATTTATTAAATCCAAAACCAAGCATACCATTGCAAGACCTCAAGATACTGTGAGTACTTTCTGCGTAGATCGGACTACAAGTAACAATTAAATATGAGGGTACCCCGTCTCAAACTGTGACACTAGGACGTCAACCACCTCAGTTCTCCCTTGAACATGGTTGCTGTAAAGCAGCCGAAACGTCGGGAACGTAAAAAAGTATAATAAACTCGATAAAATCCGTAAAATTAGTTTTATTTCAATGTGTAGTTTTCGCGTAAATATTAAAAATAATCTTTTCATCCTTCAGTTTTCAGAACTCTACAACGGACGTCATAGAGGAGCCGGTGATACTGGACCGCCTGCCTCGCTACAATGACGAGTTGACGCTGAAGATGGAGCGGTTCTTCGAAGAGGAGTGCCGCGTGTTCGCATCCGACGACCCTGGCCTCCTGGCGCTCGAGGAAGCCTTGCAGAGCTTGGACTTGAAGGTATCCTTTACTACTATAAATGGTTACTCACAAAGTGTATACTAACCTTTAAACCCGCATTTGTAACAAATATATGAAGTGAACATTTTGGTATGTAAAAAATATCTTCGGCAAGAATCACAATTGTCAATTTGTTGTGAAGATTTTTTTTTAAATCTACTTCAAAATTCTGAATTCACCTAATGATTACAAATGCGGTATAGAAGCGCAGTTAAATCGTATTAACATACCGTGGTTTATTTTCCAGACTACAGATTCGGAATTAGACAGCTCGGAAAGTAGTACATAAAATATTCATCACTTATCTATTGATTATGTAGAAATTCGTCTGCAGTATAATGGATACCATACAATGGACTAAAGCGACTTTCGTAACTCATATAGCGACAAAGGAATTTGAACCTTATTTGTTCTAATTATATTATCTTATAAGTTTAAGCAGACTATTTAGATTTTGTTTTTACAAAAGTAATTTGAAAATTTGGGAACCATGTAGGCACGAACTTGTAATTATATGCTTACCCCCGAATTTATTGACATTTTATTACTTTATCAAACGTCATATAATACTGCGCATAGCAAACTTTTGTGCGCGTTTTAAAACGAGCAACCATAGAGTTTCTTGCCGTTTTTCTTCATAGGAACGGCATTCCGAACGGGTGGTAAAGTTGTAGCTTAGCATTTTGTAACTCTTTTGACGGTTGATAATGTATTTAATGGTTTACACGAATTAAAAAATATTCTGATTCTGTTTATAAATAAAGTAATGTTAGCTGCTGTCAGTTACTTAATGTCAATACCATTTTATTCATGAATATTATTTTAAAGACGACTTTGACAGAATCACGTTGAGCCTAGACTCAATGGGAAAAGGGCATTACGGGAAAAAATGCTTCGGAAGTTGAAAATAAAACCAATTGTTGTGTAAAATGTAGTTTTAATGGGAATGATCTCCAACATCGGCTACAACAACTGTACTTAGCGCTATGTACCTTTGAAGGGCATCACATTTCATTGCTTCAACATAATAGCTAACCGAACAATATACTTTCGCAGCGCAGCAAAATATTTAATATAAGCTCCCTCCTTTCCTCATAAAAGGATACTATTTATAGCAGCCAGATATATAAGGTATGAAGTAAGAAAGCTGCAATGTGAGCCTTAAAATATATAAGGTTTAACAAAAAACAGAGTAAAATATTTGAAGGGTTAACAAGTAGGCGATAACGATCACGTATGTGTATAAAATAACAGTGTACCGTTTCATCGCGAACTTAGTATGTGGTATTATTTTTAAATTTCAAATATATTTTTTTGTTTTTTTTTTATCATTAAATATTTTGCTGTCCTGAAACTAATAGCAAATATACTTACTAGTAATATATCAAGAAACATAATAAGAAAACCTAAACTGTTCATAGTAAAACAATATATTGCACTGTCATTTTTGGAATATTGAGACTCATAAAATTAAAAATAAACACGTACTAGGTAAACTTCGGGTTACATTCATAGTAATTTTTTTAACTTTGCGCTACGAATAATCACATTTGAAGCGTAGAAAAATAATCTATATTGCAACACAATATAAGAAAAACATTGTCTTTTTGGTAGAACAATAAAATATATCTTACAAAATAGCGGGAAAAAAAACTAAAATATCATTCGTTGCCCTAACAACATGGACGTTCTTAAAAAGGCATACTTAACTATCTTAACCTAAAGTATAATTACTTTAATATAAAGTAAAGAATTAATGTTGTATAGATATATAGCAGAGGTCTCGCGACGGCCGTAGTTTCAAAGCTAAGGACACATTTTCGATATTAGGTATTAAGCATTGAATTTAAAATTTTGCTTATAACGAGTAGGTCCTCAGTACCTTATCGTCTTGTTTATTTTAACATTATAAGTTAACTTAGTACTTCCCAAAAATAATAAGTTGAGTAAGTACATAAGTTAAAAATATTATGTTATGAAATAAACCAGTGATAGCCAAGTCTATGGCTTATTCCTCTCGCATAGATGGAAGGCCCGTGCCCAATAGTTGGACCTTAAAAGGGCTGGTATTTTTATTATTATATTAATTATGCGCCCTTAGCCAACTCAAATATATATTTATTACGCGTGTTTTATTACTATTATGTCTACAGCAAGTGCATAAATTTAAAATAGAGACAGAAAAACATGAATTCTACACAATAAAAAATACACTTCCAAATCCTTTGTCATGCATAAGTTACATAGTTTCTCGAATCCTAGCATTTAGATATACATTAAATTGCTTTTACAAATATGTCGATCATATTTTTCGATTTCAAAAGAAATACGATTTGCGAACGATTAATCTAGTGAGTGTGCAACCAGCGTTACTTTTGCGAACACAAATTAATGCAACACGAAAGCTATGAACGAAACATGCAATGAAAGGATCTTACTGGATTATAGAAAATGAATAAAATGTTTAGTCCTTGTGCATATTGCCCATGGCCTAGGAATAACAGGATGTCATGTTTATAGAATAAAATCAGTTTTTTTTTAATTTGCAATAATTCCAGTAGGTATACATACCTATTATACTTAGTATTTTTTTAGCATAAACCGCATTGTGTTCCTGTTTAGATTACAGCTTGCCTTGCCAACATTGCAGTAAGTATGACAATGAAATATAAAAAAAAAAATACAATTAGGAACACGAAAAAAATTAAGACACCGACACACATGCGATCGTTTGCAATATTAGAAAAATCTACGACCTGAGTATTTAGGCTTACACCCGCTCTTAGGTTTTTAAAAAGGTGCTTTATAACGGCACTGGCGTGAGAATAGATAATAATAACTTTGTTCGCACCAACCATGCAGTAAGTAGCTTTTATATTAGACGTTGCCCCCACCCCCCCACCGTCAGTCACATTTCTTCCTTCCAGTCTTTGACTCCTATGCAGCCCGCACTACGCTAGCGTACCACTAAGCTAGTACAACCCTTAGGCTAATTATTTATACACCTAGCATACATACATCAGTGTGAACGATGTGTCGTTCAAGAATAAGGAATGTTCGATGTTTCTTTTCTCAATTGTAAGTACTTAAGATACCAGCTGTGTATCGCAGCTAAAGAGGGATGGCGTTACTTACTTGCATGTAATAAACAGTGTCGGAGATAACACGGTTAGATTAGCTTTTAGGTGTCTACATCCAAATACAAAGTACGACCCTTTTGTTAGCTCAAAATTAAAACAAGTGACCACTATCTCTAAATGACAGCTAAAATGAATTATTACACAGTGTATAGTGCAGTTTAACAGTTTAAATAGCGTGCACATTCTAACAGATTATATTTTTTTATGTCACTTATTTCATTGAAATAAAACTATTTTTTAAGGATTTTATCGCGTATTAAAAAAAATAGTTTTATTTCAATGTGTAGTATTCGCGTAAATATAAGAAATCACTTATTTCAAATAATATTTTAATAATCAATTTTTTTTATGTGCATCACATCTAATTAGGACGGGTCTACAATAAACAATAGTTTAAAAAATATAATTATTAAATTTAATGTTCTGTCACCTTTTTAATAGATACTTTAAGCGTGCTATTCCGCAACATATTATTACAATGATTTTATGGTGTTGATAATCAAAACGTTGTCAAATCCGATACAAAATAGAAACGATTTTATATTCTCAATAAGGAAGAACGAGACGACTGAAATGGCGCGTAATATTAAAATAATTTGAATAACATTGCAATCCGATATTGTGAAAAAAAAATGCGGGTCGGTGGGACAAAATACTTTTTATAGAGATATCATGCCAGCGCGAAATAATTTTAAACTTCGAAGCTTTTTGGATAGTAAAGCTGTTTGACAAGGTTATTATATATTAAGGTATTAGCTATGAAATTATACAACTAAAAATAGGCTGTATGTCAGTGCATAGAAAAAAATACGGACTTGGACGTCTCCGAATCCAGAATAAGTTTGTTTGCGCATCACTGGAAAATTTGCACCAATTCAAATGGGATTTCTAGTTGAATAGGACTCAAATAGTATGGTCAAAATTGATAATTGCACGGGCGTAGCCGTAAGCAAAAGCTAGTTAGTTATAAAAATATGGATTACAGTAAAACTATACAGAATGATTCAGAAAGAACATACTAACCTATGAACATGCTTTTCTTATTATTATGTAAAGTCAACATTGCAATATGTCTACGCGTATTTAAAAAAATGCTCACAAATACCTAATCACAATAGTCATTTTAGATAGAACGATTCCATTTTAATCGACAAATCAAAATCACAACTATTACGAATACTCTAAAGAAGTGCATGCTCAAAGGTTAGTATACCATTTCTGAATCACGTTGTATACATATTAGACACAAGAACCCCGTTTCACTGTGCGTTAAATGAAGCTGTCAAATTACCACGTGTGTGATTTTTTCTACAATTCAACCACAATTTCTTTAATAATATAACACGACATGCGAAGCAAGCGACACGAGATAAAGAAGAAATTTAATATTAATTCAATAAATTGTAATTGACACGATAGCACATTAACACGCGAGATAGGCATATACATACATCTGGGGGCCTATTACAAATTCTTATTTCCAGGTAATTCACTTCACGACATGTCATATGTATCATGTTAGCGACATAAGCTCCCGCTAGATAAAACACTGTCGGTCTATAATCGTATTTTTGACCGACGTGTGGAAACAAAACAGTTTTATCGCCACGCTGTTCAGTATCCTGTCTGGAAATAAGAGTCGTAATACACCCCCTGGGCCTAACTCTGCTGACACAATCGCATAGACAATATCACTTTTAACTTTTTGATAAACTTCGTATACAACAACTGTCAAAGTGACTTGTTGGCGGGAATACAATTTAGTTTAAAAAAAATGTGTTTCTTGATGTAAAATGTATTGGATATTAATCATTGTGTTCATAAATGAGCACAAGTGAAGGAAAATCAAAATTAAAGAGTCTACACTTTTCATGATTACCAGTGAATTTTCAATAAAGTATATACAGCTTTACTAATCAGGGTAGGCGATTCATTTCATCATAACCATCAGGGGTAGGTACTTTCTTATAACTCTATAACAATCACCAAGAAATACTCGACACTGGCAAAACTAGCTCTATTTTGTGGACGATTGCCAACATAAAGAAACAATCGTCACGGGTGACATTTACTATATAATTACCATTTTATTGCGAGTCGATTGTGTTGTCAGACTCGGCCTGTTACACTTAGCCACTATTCGATCAAAGCGAGCACAACGCAGTATAGGAATATTCGTTAATATATTAATTAATTACATTATTGGATGTGTAGTGGGATCTGATAATCTTGTGAGTATATTTTATTTATAATAAAGTTGAGGAATGGCGGTATTCAGAGTTCAATTGCAAAGATAATTATACTAATAAGATAATAAATGCTACATTGATGTTTTACGAGAATAATAATACGAGAACAATTATACACTATATTGTACTTTACGTTTTTTTTACGTGTTTTTTTTTAAATTTGTATAGCAAACTATACAAATTAAAAAAAAACACGTAAAGTAAAAATATATAAGGCGTAACAGGCGGTAGGTAATAAAGATTACATTCCCGCAATACAATTCTAAATTAATTTTACCTTAAAAAATACCACCACCAGAGCGTTGAAAACCCCCCTTCTTAAAAAATACCACCACCAGAGCGTTGAAAACCCCCCTTCTTAAAAAATACCACCACCAGAGCGTTGAAAACCCCCCTTCTTAAAAAAAACAGAGTTCGCATCAAATAAAGAGCAAAGATGGCGGCTCTGCGCATGCCGAATTCATACATTTAGGCATATTTATTTTATTTAATGCAACCTGTACATTTAAGTTATAGTTATGAATTACATGTTACCGAATCAAAATATTGTACACTACTGGTGTAACACCTTAGGAAATTAAAAGAAACATTAATCAAAATATGTATATCTCACTCTAATCCGTAGATTAATAAGGTCATCAAATCCCACCGAACTCTTCCATATAAGTACTATAAGTAATAGGTACATGTGTGCAGGATAGTTAAAGTATAGAGCAAGGTAGCGAACACACACAAAGGCAATGAGCTGTTCAAGGAAGGAGAGAGACAGACAGCTTGCACGAAGAGCTAATGCTATTTAGAACTAAGTAATACAGAATTGACTTTCGTTGCAACATACTAATACATTATAATTATTCACGTTATCACAACAACTATAGTTTTGTATGTGTGCTTATATGGTGATTGACTATTTAATTTACTATATTTGTTAAACTGTTAAAGAAACGTCACTTCAAATATATGCCATATCCAAGTTTGATAAAAGCAATAGTAGAGAGTGTGGGATCAAGCTTTATCTCTGTCGCACGCGCGGTGCTCTATGGCGCTGACGTCACACGCCTGTAGCTCTGTACTTCTTTCTTAATTTTTCAGATATTTCAAAAATTGATTAACTGTTAGCAATCGTAAAACTTAAATAATATAATCTATACTAATATTATAAATGTAAAAGTTTGGATGGATGGATGTTTGTTACTCTTTCACGCCCGAACAGCTGAACGGATCTGGATGAAATTTGGCAAAGAGATAGATTATAGTCTGGAATAGCACATAGGCGTTTTATCCCGGTAAAATGTATGGTTCCCATGGGATAGATGTTTTAATTTTTCATACTTTTTATCGCGGGTAACACCGCCGGGCGCAGCTAGTTATACAATTAAAAATAGTCAAATACCATATTATGCTATAATATATTACTTTAATACACGACCTTAATGTTAGTTAGTGGAGAAAAATCAAATCATTATATACTGTCCCGAGATCTACTATATTTTATTTAAGCACCGACTCTAGCTAACCGTGCAAGCAGTAGCAATGAAAGGAAGTTATCTTTAATATATTGAATATATATATATATATTAATTAACATCTTGATTTATTCTAAGGCGCCCTTGATATGTATACACGCCGTATACAAAAATAAACAGCTCTCCACTTACACAACAACTTTATATCAATCGTATATATTCGCCGCGATTTAAATGGCAATATATAAATAATTATTTTCAGATGTAGCATATAATATATCTCACAATTATGTATACAGAGTGTACCAAAAATATGAAACAATATTTCAGGGGATACGATGCGAAACGATTCGACTAAAAAAAAAGACTAAAAAGTTTTTTTAGATTTGCGGAGTATTACATATTAGTAGTGGAAGTCGTTGGGGAGGCCTATGTCCAGCTGTGGACGTCTATCGGCTGATAGATAGATAGGGCCCCTACACTCATGACAGACAGATACTTGACTGACATCTTAGAGTTCGATTTTGTTGGCTCATCAATCAACTTGTTTGGTTTATAATAGGAAAAATTGACAAGCCGACGGTCAGTGGTGGGTCCCTGACCCCCCATTTGTTTGATATGACGGTAGGTGTATTACTAAAATACTGATCAAAATTACACTAATATTACCTATATTTTGCATCATTGCCTTCTAGTGTTGAGCTTTACACACCATATATTATACGTATACAACCACTACCATATTGTCATTTCATTATAACCGTGAACAATTAAGCAATGTACCTTAGGCTACGCTAAACTAGGCGATCGGCGCGCGCGCACGATCCACCGTAAGGCCTCAGCCTCGAATTTAGCGGGCAGCGGGGCGACGGCGGCGCGGCGCGGGAGCGCCAAGATCTTATGCGTAAAATCAAATGGACCGGTTCTCGAAAACAGCGGCGCAGGAGCGGCGCGGGGCGGCCAACGAGCTCCGCCCCCGCGCCGCCGCCTCGCTGCCCGCTAAATTCGAGGCTGAGGCCAAAAGCTTACACTCAATGCCGCTACATAAATATTTAACTAAAGCAGCCTGTACACATACAGTTGTAACTGTCAATTTTGACTAAACAGCTTGAACTGACGTCTAATATGATAAGTTGTTAGCACAATTGTAAAGTTGTCCGTTTTGCATATTTAACTATTTAATTAAACAGTAAACACCGAATTTATAGACGTTATATGGCTTTATCAAACGTCATATAGTACTGCGCAAAACAAAAGTCTAGTGCGCAGTACTATTATACTATTTATAGAACGTCTATAAATTTGGGGGTAAGACTGTGCAGTCCAAACTGTCAGTTATAATTGCACGTGCGTGGCCCGCTTAATATTATTCAATACCATTGCACCAGTCTCCATACGATATATAATAAAATATATATACACTCCTTACATAATATCTTACTTCAACACTTCAACTTCAACAAAATAAAACATACATATAAAAGGAAAACATAATAATCACAGCGTTTAAATCACAAAAAAAATCAAACAAAACAAACTTTTTCATTTAATAATGATAAGTGTCTAAATTACACGAGATCTCGTTATAAAAATACCATATAAAATATAGCGAAAATATATAATTTAAAATATATTATCACTATAGCTAGCAACATTAACAATATTGAACGTTAAGCAATATGTTTTCTAAAAAATGTTCACTGATATTTTCAGGGTTGCCAGAAATATTTCTTTAATGTTTGACATTTGACATATTATAAAATATTAAAAGAACGCGCGTCGCAATTTGTGCTATGGCAGTCTAGCTTGCTTTGCTTCAACTTGCTTTACAAAAATATTGCATATTGACTTTTTTTTTCAGTTCGTAGACCAGTGAGTGTTACCAGCTCCAAAAATACACATAGAACATAAAGCGTCCGTATCAGACTTACGGCGACACAAGTAAATGTATAAAAAGTAAATGCAACCATTAGCTCTTACAAATAAATGTGTACAAGATTAGTGTAGCGAAATCTACGAGATTGTAATATAGTAACATGGCAACCACCGCTGCGGTTAGTCACGAAATGCTTACAAAACTAGAAATAATCTCTCTCAATGATTAGGATTAAGCTTAATATTTGCACTGCAACGAATTTATTTCTCAAATCATCACCGGTCATTTTGATTTTAAACTTAACTCCAATACGCCAGCATTTTCAAATATGGAATAATTTTGACTGGTGTCAAAACTGACAGATGTCAATTTAAAAATGAAATAAATCATTTTTGAGTAAACAATTCGTGCTTGCAATTTACATTGTACATCCACGTACTAGTGCAACGACCAAACCTCCGGACTACACTATCGCATCGATCCGCTAACGAAATTAACACCATGCGTTTTGATATGTTCGTCCTTACCCTAGCTAGCGCCAATTCACGTGTAGTCCATAAAAAGCGATAGATGGCCCATAGCAAGGTTTTCTACTGTTGCATTTTTTATCGATTAATGAGTTATTTGTGAACTGGCTAGACGTAATATCCGACTGCTTGTATTCCGATCGAAGTCAATCAGATTTAGACCGCAAAGCTACCGCCATCTATCAAATTCGGAACTAAACTTTCCTCCCAAAAGTTAACAATAACTTTAAAAGGCAGATAACACGAATTACTTTATCAAATACAACATCGAACTCGTCTATTCGCGAGTGCCAAGCATGACGATTATGCGATCACGTGATCCAATTTGACATTTACGTAAGTATTACATTTAACAATTCCGTCTAAACCATTTGATAATTTCGTTAATTGCTTAAGATTCGTCAGGCCACGATTTATAATATAACCATAGAGATAAACTCAAGCCTTAGCTGTAGATTCACAAATGATACTTAGGACGCGTGCAGACACAAAACCTGCTTGACTGTAGATTTATTATACATATATTCACATACACAAAAGATCTATCAAATACCCACACACTATGAGCACACTGCACACTCCAATGTCATCACAAACTCATTGCTCACTTCACTCACTAAAAGTAGTTGGCAATAATTCGTACATCATTACGTAGTTGGCATCGTGACGCAGGCTTGTGCCTAATATTAGGACCAACGCTATCTTTTTTTGTATGTGATTTATGTATAATAATGTTTTCATACTTTTTTATTATCTCTATGATTATAGCTCAATCTTTTTTACTATTCTAATTCCTCCAAGAATGTCTCCTGACGCCACATTGTCGTGTCATAATTCAATCAGGATCATGACAATAGACCCGAATCGGTGCGATAGAATATCCTAAGGTTAAGTATTGACGAGAATCAAACCCGCCTGGGCTTTCCGGGGCCCGGACACTCCGAGGACCTGATGATGGAGGCGGTCAGCGACTCGCGCGGCCTGATCGGGTCCATCTCCATGAAGCCAGGGTTCAGGATTATGTTAGGCACTAATTCCATTAGGTCCTGGTCCTCGACGCAATCTTTGGTTGGGTGAAGTGAGGGTTAGGAATACATACCGTCACCATGTGTGTGTGTGTGTTTGTTAGTGTGCGGCCCCGCAGTCCAAGCGTGCGTTCCAAGCGAGTGCGATAGAGAAAAAAGAAGAAAAAATCTTGAATGAATAAAAAAATTCGCAGTAAGTACATTTTTTGCGTCCTTTTTTAGTAAAGATATGCAAACTCATGCGGATAGATCGAAGAATCGAAACTTGCTCTTGCAATGAAACCTTATCTTAATTACTGCAAGAGCGAATTTCTGTTGTCTACTTCATGACAGCAAAATTAAAGGGCTGTAGTAAATTATCTGCACATTCTGCTGGACATCAATTCCATTCTATTTTGCTACGAGATAAAGTTGAAATTCATATGGAATTCATCCGATAAGTATTAAAATGCACTTGAGCACTATGCCAAGCAATTCTTTTCGTTATCGGCTAAATAGGTCAAAAAATCAAAACTAATCGTACAAGCCGTACTTAAGTGTACTTTAAATTATGTAACTTTATAATTCAAGAGTCGTAGACCATCAATGGATATAGATTAACCCCCGAATTTATACACGTTTTATAACTTTATCAAACGTCATATAATACTGCGCACAAGAGTTGCTTTGCGCAGTACTATATGACGTTTGATAAAGTTATAGAACGTCTATAAATTCCGGGTTAACGAGATTACTATTGAGTATTGACACTAAGTTCAAAAACGAATTATCCATTCCGTACAAGCAACTCTCGTATTATAATAATCTTAGGTTCTAAAAGATCAATTAATGCTAGCTATTATATTTTTTTATCAACGGCTAATGCTCTAGTAAACGACTAACGAACACGTACCCTCTTTGAAACTACTGGTAGTGGAAAATTGCTTAAAATTATATCAATTTAAGCTTTTAAGTTAAGATATTTATAGAGTATAGCAGCCGATAGTGAAAAACACATTTTTTTTAATTTCCGTGGCTAATATCATTGAAGAATGTAGTAAGAATTCATGTTATCCTTGTCTCCTATTTGATCAAATCTATAAAAGTATAATAAGTTTGCGTCTCTATCGCACAAAATGCGTTCTACGCTTAAATAAACTTAATTAAGTTTATCTAAGGTTCTACGATTAGATCACTAAATAATTATCTCACAGACATACAAAAAACCTTTATTATTCTTTAAATCTACATTCAACAAACTAGACAATTTTGACCTAACCGTGACTTAAATAAAGAAATAGTGCATTTTATGCGATTTATTAATCTTTGAATTATTTCAATGACGCATTACTTAAATAGTTTTATTGAAGCTTACGACTTCACTACGTAGCTAAAGATAGTATAAAGCTATATTTATATTTATAATAGGTATATGTAGGTAGTTTATTAAGTGGTCCATTGTATTGCCTGGTCCTGAAATGTTCATAAGAGCGTGCAAGCTTATATATAAGGAAATTCGGTGTTTATATAAATTTAATTATTATATAATACAATTTATATAGTTTTGGCAAGAATATAGGTGAATTATTAGCTCTTTATATTGTAAGATCGAATTTAATATGAACTTACTATTATTGTTTGAATTATAAGTTATTTAGTTCAATTGATAATTTATTATTGCTATATATTTTTAAGTTTATCTTATGATATTGAAATACATAATTAAACTTTCTAATTACTAGATAATTATCGAGGTAAAATAGTTATAATAATTAGCCAAAATTGCTCAATTTAAAAATAAGTGATGCGTTATTTTTAATATAAACTATATTAATTATACTTATGTTTTATTTTTAAAATGTCGCGAATCATTACGAACATTCTATATAAACTAACCAATTAAAAAGCTCACCTTATATAAATGGTGTTTAGGCATTCTAGAAAATCCTATTTTTTTCTAAGATCAGATTAGATTAATTAGTATATTAATTACTATGGTACTATATTATCGTTTCCAATTAAGAATTTTAGCGGTGCTATTGTGGTAATTGACTTCATGTAGTTCATATTTGTCTGTACACCTAGTAATTGTCACTTGAAAGTTATCACATAATTATTATATCATATATACATAGATTATCACATTTTTGTTATTAAATTTGTTAACGAAATCGAAAAGGATTTTACCAGAAATTAGATTATTTAATGACCTACTTACTTTATTTTAGTTTCAGTAATTTTCCCAAGTTTGGCTGTCGTTGAAGAGCTTATTTTCAATTTTAGGTTGATATTATAACATTATATATATACTTAAAAGGTAATAATTATGTGAACACTTTATTTAGTATAAGATCTAAGTTATCGTAAAATTCTTTTAGCAATAATACAGCAATAGGTAACTATAGACAGCGAGATTCATTTGATTGCTTTTTGGTATCGTCATATTTTCTTTTATTAATATTTTTAATTGTTATTAATTGCGTAGCACCAATTTTATAGCGTATTTTTATAATTCTAATAGTTCTATGAAGATATATTTTTCCGATTTCTTTTTATTTTATAAAAAAAATACACAAAGCATTTATTATATTTGTAATGTCTTAAATTTGGAAGATAAAGTTAGTTGCTTATTTAGAATGATAAACTTGGCACTAAATATTAATTTTGATTATTTTTATTTTATTTAATAAATAGCTCTAGTTTTCAAGCTGTGCGTAGAGTAGTGTAAATATAGTGCCAACCATACAACAAACAAACTAGACCAAATTAAGAATAACATAATTTATAGATTCAGGAGTAACTATATAATTATTAAAATGCTTTTATTAGTAAGCATTACTTCTATTATAAATGAATGATTATTTACCTTACTGATCTATACATGCATATCACACGACTTAGACCGGACTACCAAAGAGTGTGGATACGTCCGACCGAGCTTTCTAATACGTTTAATAGATTATAATTAATACTTTATTATTGCTGTTAATATTATATACTCTAACCCCCCAATTTATAGTAGTTTTATAAAGTTATAAAACGTCACATAGTACTGCGCACAAGAGTTTTGCTTTCCGCAGTACTATATCACGTTTAATTAAGTTATAAAACTTCTATAAATTCGGGGGTACATCCCTAAATATGAATTATTGATCGTGTGATGGAACGATTTTAGATTTTGCGATCGATAGAATCGAACGATTTGTTCATTCTGTTCCACTACTATAGAAAGTGTTAAGTGCTTGTATTATTTATGTTTTTGTATTGTGGCTTATCAAGGAAAAAAACTACCAGCAATCAAGGGCATTTTATTCAATGGCAATACCTAACTCCAGCGGCTACAGCTTGTTATGGCCCTGTACTTGTACAATTTAAAGTCTTTTTTTATGTGAGGTAACCATGAATTTCCAGATAAAACGTATTTTTTATAAGTGCTTTGGTAATGCAAAAAAGCAAAGATACGTATATGCGCTATGTGGGTACTATATCACTGCAGTTTAAGATATTATGTTTAGGGATGACTACCTATATCTTTATCCCTCTCACGTTGAGGGGAGGCCCGTGCTTAATAGTGGGACATTAAAAGGGCTGGTATTATATATCTTTATCACACTAACGTAAATGCTTACCATCACTTTAAATATATCGTGGCGAGATTATATAGAACGATCACTAGATCTAATCTAAATAGATCGAATGATCTATATTATTTATTATTATTATTATTTATCTATATTATTGCTTTCTCATAATGTATGACCCTCATACTGCTACATTATAAGGCCGTTTTCATTTTCGACATTTCTTTGTTCGACAAAACGGACTCTATTTATAATGAATTTCCTTGCTCCGGTCGAATACTCGTTTTAATAATCTACTTTAAAATCTAAGTTACTGTTTGAGACGTAGTTATTGTTTGAGGACGATTTTGCATTTTGATTCTTAGTGAATACAGCATCAAATATATATTGTTTAAATACATTTTTAATTTACCTAATATTTTTTTTTTACATTATAATATAATTTAAATTGTTGGAATGAACTAATTCAATGGAAATGTTTTACGTTTACTTCGATTGTTTTTTTTTGTTTCGTGTCCAAATAAACAGTGGAATGATTTAGTAACTATTTTGAGCTATCTCTAAAACCGATCACCATTTTTCCCACCCTAACGACAAGACTACTGATAAAACTAGACTAAACGTACAGCATAAACCCCAAATTTATAGGTGTTTTATAACTTTATCAAACGTCATATAGTACTGCGCACAAGAGTTTTGCTTTGCGCAGTATAGTACTATATGACGTTTGATAAAGTTATAAAACGTCTATAACTTCGAGGGCTAGAGTATAATTGTAAACTACCGGTTTAGTACCCGCGTATCGTTAAAACTAGAACTGTTAATAACAACGTTACTATCATCATTAATAACCCGCTACTTAAAAAAAAAATAACCCCCCCCCCCAGACGAAATCTTGTATCACCTCTACAGGTGTATGATCAGCTGATTTAAATTTGAATACGAAAAGATTTGATAGGACGATTGTGATTGTTATGAGTCAACTTGCTGTCTATGATTTGCCAATGGAGTAATGGGAGCTAACTCATAACTATCAAATCTTCGATTTTTTTTCAGTGATAACCAACAAAATCGACATTTGGAATATATATATCACAATATCGTTCGTAAAAATCAAATTCAGTATTCAAAATTATTTGTACTATATGAAGTACAGCGTGGGCAAGTTCGCGGCTTCGTCCTTCACTTAGCAAATTAAATCGTGGGCAACTGCCAACCGATCATATTCGTGGCTACACATAATATACCACACGAGTACCCCAATTAGTACAACATTTAAAAACTGTAAAGGGATCATACACGCATGAATAGTTGTTATATACGGTATCAGCTGCTGCCCCTCGCTATTAGAATTCTATGAAGTACGATGTGGGCAACGTACTTCATGAAGTAAACCGTGGGAAAATATCAACCAATCACTATCACCTTACATGTAATATTATGAGGCATCAGCCCTTGCTACACGCTATTAGAACTCCATGAAGTACAATGTGGGCAACACCGGTGGATACGCGTGGTGGCTAGTACCACATGAAGTACAGCCGTGGCAGCGGCGTGTGCTATGGCGAGGGCTCACCGTTCCGGCGCCACTCGCGGCACAGCACGGCGCACGTGCCCGCCGCCAGCACCACCAGCGTGCCCATCACCACGCACACGGCAGCCACCCACGTGCGCGTGTCGAAGGTCTCCGCACCTTCCAGGAAGTGCTTGTAAAGCTCTGTAATGGTAATTATGAACCAACATTTATAAGTAAATAAATTATTATTGTTATTATCTCTCTCTTTATACGGGCTATACCCGGATTTTTGGAAGGCTTGCGTGGGGACATGGGTCCAACACGTAGAGGACCTTTTTCAGAATTTTAATGTTATGTTAGCCACCTGCTGGGGTCAATTGCTGAAAATGATAGCATAAACAGCGAATTGACCTCAGAAGGCGGAGGCACTATTGCAGGAATATGGAATGATAATTGAGTCTATGGATTGAGGTTTGGATGGACATGAGATATTGAGGCTATTGAAATGGTAGCAGACACCTGCCATAATCAGCTTTTATCCAATTATTATTGGCAGATGGCGACTCGCCGCTCGTTAGGTGGGCCCCCTAAAAAGGCTGTCATATAAGACGATAAGGGGCAACACTGGCATGAACGGCTCAGGTGTGCTGCGCTTTCTCCGTGGTTACTCGCGGCGTTATGCCCTTTAACACTTCCACCCCTGGAGCATATAGCTCTAACGACCCCTCTCTGGACAGCCAATTAAGGCAAGACAGAGCTGAGAGTCCTGCGGGCCCCGTCGGTTTCCACTCGGCCAACGAAAACACGCTGAGGTGGGGGCCCTGACCGACTCTCTGGGGCACTCGGGTCCGTGGTTTCGTTATTATTATTATAATTGTTGTGACGTTATTTGTTGTTAAGTCGTCGTAAATTTGTTTCGTATAGTGGTAGTACTTACCAGCTTCCTGGTCGCTGTAGAGCGTGTTGGCGAGCACCTCGACCGGCGGGCCGGGTCCGAGGACGTTGTTGGCCCACACACGGAACCAGTACGACGCATTCGGCTCCAGGTGGTACACGTCTATTTGCCGCTGGAACACATCAGTTGGGACCCAAATCAAGCTCCGAATCCAACCGTGCCTTTAGTTTTTAGATTCAAGTTTACATGGCGGGAGTATACTTGATGTCAATTTGAATCAGAATCAGAATATTTTTGATTCACGTAGACCATTAAGTACAGTACTTATGAATCGTCAAAAGTTACAAAATACTATGCTACAACTTTACCACCCGTTCGGAATGCCGTTCCTATGGAGAGGAGAAAATTTGTGAAGTGGTATCGAAACTTGTCAACGTGCCAACACGAATCTTATAACCGGGGCCATAGGTTCGAAATTGGTGCGTGTAAATACGATAATCTGTGACTAAAATCAGGGAGTTTAATGTGTCATCTTACCGAGTTAGGGCTGATGTGGTTGGGGCTGATTGGCCGCCACGGTTCGAGTGCGTCATCGACCGGGGCGGCTGAGCGGTACTGTGCGGTGAAGTCTAGGATGGGGTGGCCGCCGTCGCTCGCCACGTTCCACAGGATCAGCGCCAGGATTGTGGACGCGTGCACGGTCACGTTCACGAGGGGAGGCGGCTCCGCTGGTAAACAAAATCGAAGTTAGTTGTAATAAAACTTGACTTGGTGATAACTTGCAATCAAAGCCGAGATCTAGGATACTTTTTATCGCGGATATTCAAAGAGTTCCCACGGGATAGTTTTTCTGAAGTCGCGGAGATAGTGTGTGAGGCCGTCTAGACACAAACTTATCGTCGTTTATAGAGGACATGTCCCTTTCTAAGGCTATGCTTTGTGAGCGTTTCGTTACGACCTTTGAATGTCGAACACAAATATTGCTCAAGAGAACCCAAATTTAAGCTGTAACTTTAATGTTGAAAGAAGACGTTGTCTTGAGGTTTTTAAATTTTTTTAGGAATACATTGTAGCCTGACTTTTGAGTGAAGCTTATCCAACTCTCGCAACATACTTGAGTACCTTTAAGACACAAGAGCCCTCCTCTCTCAAGACCTTGCGTGAATTGGATTACGTCAGGATATGTCAACTTTATGGTGCCTTGGGAGACCTTTGAGTGATTTTGACTTGCTAATGACCAACGGCACCCGGTGACATTGAAACAGTGTTGTTATTTACCAAAAAAAATGTACTTAAATCATCATACAAAGCTTTATTGTTATTTATTGAAAGAACTCTTAAATTGTCTGGCAGATTTCATTAAAACAGGAATTAAGTTCCTAAGTAAACTGAACACACGCACACCTTTTTGTAGATTAACTCCCCGAATTTATAGGCGTTCTATAACGTTATCAAACGTCATATAGTACTGCGCAAAACAAACCTCTTGTGCGCAGTACTATACGACGTTTGATAAAGTTATAAAACGTCTATAAATGTAGGGGTGTATATATATATATTTTGAATAAGGAAGTCCGTTTATCTGACGGACAACTAATTATTCAGTTGAATGATTGCACATTATGCTGTATGCAGACCATTACAGCGTCCTGTACCGAGCGCCAGAGAGGGCGTCACACACGAAGGGTCATGTATTATGCATGTCTCAATTGCCACACTGGGCAGAATTGGTTGTATCGACGTGTAATAATATAACATATCAAGCCATTTTTAATTTTGATGTAGAATAAACCACGTTGAACTTTGAGCGTGCGATATAAAGTTAAATTTCACTTGTAAGCTTGTACATCTTTTTTTAAAATAGCTTATGTGCACGTTGGACTTTTGTAGAAAAAATCCAGTACACATTGCAAGTTCAATGATAAGGAAATAATCGCGACACTAAAAATACCATTTGACATTTAAACGAAATGCAGTAGGTACACGTCGCTCTACCGTATGCACGCCAAATGTGACTAGTTCAATGTGAGATCTCCAAGGCTGGTTTAGGCGCGCCTCCTGCATGCGCTACAAATAACAAGTGCGAAAGAACAAAAATAAATTCGAAGAAGAAAATAACAATCAGATTAATTAAGGACTTTAGGAGAAGATTAAGAGCATCCACGCTTTGCAACAATTCTGTGTTACGTTAAGAGAGAATTAGTTAGGTGTAGTAGAACCTTATACGTACACTGAGAAAAATGACTCCGTGCTTCATAAAATATAAACATGAAGAATGAATGAATATCTAATTTAGACAACCGTAAATCTAGCGTGAACATGTTGACATATCGTTCAGTCGGGTTCGGTTTACGTTTTACAACTACTAGTTAACGTGAACGTAATGATTGGATTTCATTCTGATGTTTATTGGTGAAGCCAATTCATGTTAAATTGTTATAATTTACGCACAAAGTGTCCGTAACAACTCTTGGTCCTTTTTTAACAGGAATACGGATAAAAGTTGCAGAATACCTTATAAATTATTCGTAATCATGTAATGTATTTTTCTCAGTGTAATAGACGGTAAGCCCATCGCCGCAGCCGTGCCGTTAGATGGTAAGAAGTGTTATATCTCAATCGCCTGCGCCATTGATTGAGTATTGTCATAAGAAAAAATTAAACACTATCTGTAGCTCGCAGCTCCGCCCGCGCAAGCATCGATTTTCCTCTGTCGCTCGACCTCAATGGTTATAGCGTAATAATATGCACCCTATATTTTGGTAGCCGATAGAAATGTCAAGGGTTTTTAATTTTAACAGGGTTTTATTAACGACTAGCTGTTGCCCGCGACTTCGTCCGCGTGGTATTTAACAAAGACACAACCGTTGGCAACAGCCTGCTCGCGCGTTCTGATCCCGCGGGACGCATTGTTGCTATCAAAACTTAATCAGGCGCAGCGCTGCAACATTGGTTTTATTTTTTTTCGAGAGATCCTATTTTTTTTTTCTAAAATAAAAGTAGCCTAAGTTACTCCTTGTTACATCAGCTATCTGCCAGTGAAATTCCCGTCAAAATCGGTCCAGCCATTTCAGAGATTACCCGGAACAAACAGACAGACAGACAGACAAAATTTTAAAAAAATGTTGTTTCGGTATAGGTAACGTGTATACATCCAAATGCACTTAGTAAAGAGCGGTTATTTTAATATTACAAACAGACACTCCAATTTTATTTATATGTATAGATAGAAAAGTAAAACACTATCAGTTGAAAAACGATGACCCTGGCAAGTATGTGTGACTAAAGTACTCTACAAATCCGATTAAATGAACCTCAACCCCACCAATCATATATAACGTGAATGTTTTTGTAGATGAGGTGTGCAAACTCGGTGCTATAAGAGGGACGAGTGCTGCTCAAAGTCTTGGTCTTGCATTTTCACAACACCAAGACGCAAGTCTACAAGTACAAGTGCTTTAAAACTCTATAAGTCTGTGGCCAACAACAAGTGGGACGTGTCCCGGTTTAAACACGCCTGCCGAGCGCCGGTCAAGTCGTCCCGGAATGTCTCACCTCCGAAATTCTCATTAACAATTTGGCGATCACAAAATGTGGTACAGACACGCTAATCCAATACCAAATCCAAGCGTCAAGGGTATCTTAGTCATCTCGCTATTATCCGTTCTCCAAACGGCGGTTAGAGAGCGAAATCCACAAAGGTTAATTGACCTATTCGGATATTTTGGGTGATTGGATAGTTTTACACCTCATTAACCACTTGGGCACCCCATCCCTATTTTTGTCTGATTGGGCGATACATTTATGTACACAGTATCGAATGGCGCACTCTACCTGTGTGTGGGGGGGGGGGGGGGGGGGGAGGTATTGAACAAATATTTGTTCACCGTGCGTTCACTAAATGAAATATTGATCAGAGGCTGGCTAGACGCCGCTGTAAATGTATCAATAAAACATGGTTACGGTGAAAATATGTGATGTAAAATACCTTATTAATCAATATTTATTATTCAACTAGCTGTTTCCTGCGGTGTTACCTTCGCGCTATGAAAAAATCAACTAAATCTATCCCACGGGAACCATATATTTTATCCGGATAAAAAGCCTATATGCTATTCCAGACTATAATCTATCTCTGTGCCTAATTTCATCCAGATTCGTTCAGCCGTTCGGGCGTGAAAGAGTAACAAACATCCATCCATCTATCCATCCATCCAAACTTTCACATTTATAATATTTATAATATTATAATATTAGTATAGATTAGCTGCGCCCGGCGGTGTTACCCGCGATAAAAAGTATGAAAAATTAAAACATCTATCCCACGGGAACCATACATTTTACCGGGATAAAAAGTAGCCTATGTGCTATTCCAGACTATAATCTATCTCTGTGCCAAATTTCATCCAGATCCGTTCAGCCGTTCGGGCGTGAAAGAGTAACAAACATCCATCCATCCAAACTTTCACATTTATAATATTAGTATAGATTGTATTCTTTTTAATAAGATACATGATCTATGTTATTCCTGCGAGCAAAAAAAAAATCCTTCAAATTTTTCGGCCCTTACGTTTAAATGCACTCTATAAATAATTGCCAACAAACAAACAATTGACACCATAATAATGGGCACGTGTCGTTTCAGAAAAATAGACCATCTGTCAAGTCATTGCGTCGCCAGTGAAAACCCACCAGCGTACCCTGGCCTCCCATGATATAAGCACTTGTGTGAACAGTGAGGATGTGCGGTATTAGGCGGGAGATACGGTTAAATTGGCTGATGAATACTGACTGTCATTATGCGACCTTCGTGTTACTCTTCTTCAGGTACCGGTTATCGCGGCGGAGGGTGCCCACACGTGAGGAGTTTAGTGTGGATATAGCGATGCAAGTTTTTTTAATCCTGTTATATCATAGCGAGCAGTGCAGAAACCTGCCATATCGCCAACATAGTAAAATAAGTCTAGCTCCAGGTTCAAAATGAAAAATTAAAGCCGAGCAAGAATAAAAAAAAAGGTAGGGTAAAATAATATTTAATCTAAAAACGCGTCGGCGACCGCAAATATTGGTCAGATTTTGTGGTTATAAAAAAATAACTTATTTTATAATTGATCAAAAGGATTATATGTGTGTAAAATTTCTAGTCCTTCAAACAAGTTTTGGACGAACCCTTTGCACGTCTGAGATTCCTACACCATCTGTGCTGTGCTGTGATACCGCTAAACTTAATTCGATAAAACATGTCTAATAGCCCATATAGAACTACCAGTTATAAAACAAAAATATAAGTCTAAATCGGTTCTCCCGTTCAGTAGTTTCGTTGCCACAGAGTGACAGACATAGAGGCTTAGAACGATATGAAACCTCTTTTGAGTCGCGTCGGGGTTTCATAAAGTATTTCGTGAATTAACTACGAGTGTATATTATGTGAAACAGAAATAGACCGTCGTCGCAATTCTGAACGCAGCGATAAATTGGCCCCAATTTTACAAACACATCATCCACTCATTACTGTCTGGTAAACTCATTCCAGAAATTCGTCTCAAGATTGTGTCTATGTTTTTAAGGTATCTGAGCAGCGGATCTGTCTATGACGCTTTAAAAGTAAACAAATATAAAGCTATGGACTGTTTTAGAAAATAATAAATATGCGTGTTCTGTGGTTAGGAGTTTAACTGTCAAAATATGCTGCCATATACTGGCAGATCTGTATTAATACGCACGCACACACGCATACGTCATAATACTTTTTTTTTCTATGGATGTGGGTTTTATTTAGAAGCTCCAGAAAAAAAAATAGTCAAACATATTTTTTTTTTATTACATTATAGGCAAGTATTTGATCTCGATCTCACCTGATGGTAAGTGATGATGAGATCTACGATGGAGCATACTTGCCTAGGTAGGAAGACGGCAGTAGATCGAGACGCTACATTCAATACGCAAATGCAGCGCAACTGATCTGACCCGCCATCCATGAACGGCAACACCAAACATCATGCCGGAACACGGCTAGGCCGCTTGGCAACATGGCTTTGTTCAGTGGGTGGTGACTAACCCCGGCCGAAGCCTACCACCAGTAGAGTTGTCACCTAGTTGGCACCACCCGGGGTCACGTGTAGGGTATCTCGAGGGTATTTAATTCTCCTACGGACGAAGGTGACTCGACCCTAAAATAATGTAAAGATTGTCCCGATATTTTTATTAAAGCATGGTGTACCTATCTACTAGTTAATTTTATCAGATTGCTATTTGTGTCGCGTGTGAATTGTATTGGTGTCATTGTGGCGGTAATATCATTTTCCTTCCATCCCCACAACAAAAGATGAATATTGCTGCAATGTTATTGAGCTTCAACATGTCGTTCAACCTGATTCATTGGATAAATAGGTATATTGTAAATAATATAATTGGAGCCTTCGTGAGAGGAGCTCAAGTATTGATGATATTTAGGTTTCATAATTTCAGTTTCTTGCCGGCTGTTCAAATGTAACTAACTGTCTTTAAAAATATTCATCAATGCTTTTTTGTATAATAAGATTTTTTTTCGGAAAACTTGGAGAATTCAAAATGGCGTTGCCGAATTCACCTATGTTTGTAAACTGGTCAACCGTCCTCCTGTCTAATTTCACTTAGTACGATATGCTCATTCAGTTTGCACTGCACGTCAGAAACGAACTGATTACTATTTACAAGGCCATAAAACGCTTGACACAGCGGTAACGCCCGGCTAGCAACGTTCTATTGGGTATTTTCACACTATCAATATTATTACATAAAACATACGCAGCAACGCAGTATTAGCGTAATTGCAAGTCCTCATCTTTATATCGTGCTCTTGTGATAGTCGGTCGAAAATCATTTATTTTTATATTCGTGTCAGGCCAATAAAGCTTGTATGCATTCATAATCTAGCAGCGGTTCGGAACGATGGTTCTACTGAGAAAAGCAGGCAAGAAACTCAATAATTACTTTTTAAAAAAGAGGTTAGATACAAACGCCTTGTGAGCAGGCAAGCAGCGCCATTGTCACGCACGATACCTACTAGATAGTCAAACAGTACATATCTAAATCATTAAATTACGTAAAAACTCACTCAGTTTTATTTAAACTAGGAAGCCAGCTTAGTAAAAGGTGTGCACAATACTACTACTACTAATAACATGATAGATTTGGAGAATAATTGCTATGGTCTAATGCTTTTCAAGCAAAGATAATAAAAAAAAATAGTTCTAGTATCGCGATCCCGATTGACAGTGTGAAGGCGCTGTATAGCCCAAAAAGTACTCCAATTAGTCCCCACAAAGTGTCTAGCTAATGCTCGCGTGAATCGAATGATCAATATCAATCGCCTAATTGAGATGTCGAACGTCGTCTGGTTTAGCGGCCGCTAATATCGGGAAAATCATCGTCATGAATCTCATGAATGCTCGATTAGATTTTTTCTCGATTGTTTTTGCTGCGATCGTCACGCGGGCTCGTTTAGGCGTCATTGTGAATGCTTATTGACATCGTGGAGTTATTTCACTAAATACAATATACCTGGGTAAACAAAGACGATAAATTATATCCTGATGTTGCGGAAATTTATTGTTATATATTTATTAACTAGCTTTTTCCCGCGACTTCGTCCGTACAAAAAAAGAAACCTTTAAACAATCATGTCTGGCAATATGTATGACTGTAGTCTTCAAGACTATGTGTGATGAGAACAAAATGCCATGGATGTTTAATATCTACCATAGACGGTACCCATATTACAGTCCTGGCTTAGATTGGTATTGTACATTTGGTGTGTTCATCTGGTGACATCATATTCTTGACTTACACGGGTAACAGTAGTGGTGGGCCAAGTTCTAATTAAAGAAAATGCACCCAATTCAGTTGGATTACAATCTATTATACACCTGGCGTACTCACTCCGCACTGTGAGGTTGACCCTGTCGAGGTACGCCGTCTCGTTCTCGACAGCACACTCGTAGAGACCTGTGTCTTCAACATCTATCTGTGTGAGGAGCAAACTGCCGTCACTCTGGAACAAGATAAACTAAGCTGTGACGTCAGTTATAACTGGCTTAGCTCTAGGTTTAAGGTACCAGATCCCGACAAAAACGGTCGGGGTATAGCGGCCGCTACTCCAGGCATACCACCCGCCTGGGCCCCAAGTCTACTAACACAATCGAGTCATACTTGAACAGCAACCGCATAGTAACTGTCACTTTTGACATAAATTGTATTCGATATCTGTCAAAAGTGACAGTTACTATGCGGTTGCTGTTCGATTTTGTTAGCAGACTTGGGGCCCTGACTGGAAGATCTTCCCTTTTCTGCTAAACGACAATTCATTAGGTTGTATACTATTTGTTATACTGAATTATTATGACATACTGTGGTTTATAGCGGTGACCTCACGGTCTACAGCTTTGTACTGTTAACTTTTCTTTTGATCGGAAACATAAATGCCTCTGGTTTAATCAATATTAAAGTAATTTCAAAATATAAATTACTAAGCTTTTTTTTTAAAAGAGTACTTAATCAAACACAATATAATCAGGCTCACACGCACAGTTAAAATACCTTTTAATTAATAGAGACCAAGAGATCATGGGTTGATAAGAGTTCTAAAGTATATCAAAGGAATGTTACGTAATAAGTAGTTTGGTTCATTAATATATTTTGAACATGCTAACACGACAAGTAAGTAGACGTTTGTAGTGAAATATATGAAGGGTCAATATGCAAATATTACGATTCAAATCAAGGTTTTTATGATCCACACACGCCGGCGGGAATTAGGAGATATATTATTAGATTGACACTGGTAAAATGGCTCTATTTTGTAGTCGATTGCCATCTTAAAAAAAAGAAGAAAAAGAAAGACGAACAATAAGGCTTGTATGGACTTAATATCTCGTACGATATTTATTACTTTAATAAAACTCTATCAATTTATAGCTCAGAGACTATCGCTGCATCGCTACCACTTGGTCGAGTCGTTGTTTATGATATTCAATTTCCCCCGAGACTTTTACCGATACGAACCGTAGAGTCTTCGCTTTAACCGATAAATTAGGTTAGAGTTCATGAATGAATGTAGACTCTACAATACCAGAGAGCAGAAGACCAACCATGAATTTTCTCACGTAAACTCGCTAGTTATTAGAAAAAAACCTATACTATCCTTACGTAACAGCTCGAGGCCCTGTACTTATTATTTAGGACTCAAATATTTTACGTGGTCGCTGGCTAGTTAACGTAAAAAACTCATGGTTGAGCCGCTGATATTTAAACGACAACACATGACCACTAATTACAATATGATTCTGAAAAATCCATTTGTAATGTATGCATTCGTAACATTCGTGCACAATGTAGATATAAGATAATAATATCGCCACACAAACACACCAACTATACAGTCCCACACTAAGCAACGCTTTTAGTGTGGGAACCGTATAATGGACCTGGGGGTAAACTCAACAATTAAATATCCATGATTCTGGTACAAACATTCGTGCTCATCACTCAAAGATACAAAGATTGTACCTACCAGGATTCGAGACAAAACCGACTGAACTAATCAGGTCATAAATTATGCAAAAGCAAAAGAATATATTTAAACACATCTGTATATAAGATGGAAGGTTTCACCTAACTCTTTTTTATATCCTACCGCAAGAGATATAGCCACAAATTTACATATCCAATCCTAATAACCTACCATAGACGCATTCCCTGGCAAGAAACTCAACACATTTTGCACATAAACAGACTTAGTAACGGAAGACGGCCATTTTTAGCGACACTGCTTATTAAAACATGGAGACTATTGCACTTGAGAATATTGCTTCTTGATGACATAAATCAGCAATGATAAGAGACGTCTTATAAAATGTTCGCCATGAAAGGCAAAACATCGTCAATTTTAATATTAAATAATAATACCAGCCCCTTTTAGTGTCTCACTGCTGGGCACGAGCCTCCCCTCAATTCGAGGCGGATTAGGCTATAGACCACCACGCTGACCCAGTGCGAGTTGGCGGACCTCACACATCTTTCGAGGGGTTCTCTCCGTTCTCTCAATAATGCAGGTTTCCTCACGATGTTTGCTTTCACCGTTCAGGAAGTGATAATGGTGGTTGAAAATGAGATTCGCACATGAAATCCAGAAATCTCAGAGGTGCGAGCTGGGGTTTGAATCTGCGATCCTCGTTGCAGAAGCAAACGTTCTACCAACTTGGCTATCACTGCTACTACTAATAAAATAAAATTTAATATTAAAGTACCACATGTAATGTACCGAATGCTGTACTGAATAGCTCACGATTTAGAAACAAGCCTTTACAACACCACTCGTAGTACTAATGGCCAGTGAGGCAGTAAAGCCACTGGAACAGGAGCAGATGCCGAATAAGACGGAATAAATCCCTTGACTGTGCTGCAGAAGTCCTTGGGGAAGCCTATATCTAGAATTAAGCAACGTCAGAGATAGCTTGTCGCATTGCTCTATTGCTGAGCATGCTTGCTCGGCAATAGGCCTTTAGCTGCTCAAAATCGCGCCTCAAACCTGTCTCTTTCTTTTTCTCTAACAAATTAAACACCTGTTCCATTTTTACCGTCAATTATCTTCGCCAATGGGTCAGGCGTTTTACCGAGGCCTCGACGCGGCCTTGTGCCGGCGGGCCTTGAACTGGGATCGATAGAGTGGCCTACAGACCGGCTCAACGAGACGTTAGGTAATAACAAGCTCCCATGTGGTACCACACCGAGACATATGTGACTTAAAAATGGCAATGGTGAAGTAAACAGTAATGCTAATTATGACCAAGTATGCATACGAATACGTAATAATTGACCAATTACACAAAAGCTTTAATGAACACAGGACGCGTCATTGGTTTATCACTGTAATGGCGTGATAAACTACAATGTCACGCCACTTTGAACTTTATGACGAGACTCTACGACAGCTAATCCACTGCTTTACAAGTTAATTTATGTGTTGCGTTCATTTCGCGAGCTTTCCCACGCAGGTTCTGCGGTATTATAATCACAAGCTGATATATGTTTTTAATTTTTTTTTGGATACTGTACCAATATTGTAAAAACTTAACCCTTGTGGTTTGACTATGACCGCATGTTGTAAAACGAGCCGATGTATCGGCGTGTGTTATGAAGTAAGAGATCTCATTCATAAATCACCTCCCTCTGTACTCCGTGTTCATAGCTCATACATTATTATTTAATATCAGGTTATCAGCCATCATAGCTTGTAATAAAAGTACTGGGCCCCAAGTATGTTGACACAATCGATTCATAATCGAACAGCAGCCGCATAGTAACTGTCACTTTTGACAGATATTGTTATGGGATTTATGTCAAAAGTGACAGTTACTATGCGGTTGCTGTTCGATTATGAATCGATTGTGTTAGCAGTCTTGGGGCCCTGTCTGGATGGTATAATTAGTGAAAACAATTTAAAGTTACCACCTAAAAACTGTCTGGGTAATCCGTATAATGTCCGAATTACACGCGCGAATATACAATAGATGTTTGGCTTGCATAGACAACCTATAGTTATACAGGTCGTTCAGTGAGGGTCGCGGGACTGCGTGCTGACTCTATGCCAGTGTTACAAGATACACGGTAATTACCGTAGATTCACGGTAATTTTGAGCAAAACACGGTCTACGGTAATGAGCTATTACCGTGTTCTTTTCTACGGTATTTTTAAATATTAATTACCGTGTAAATAATACTCAAAAATATTAGGGCAACATTGCATTGGGATGCGTTACGTAAAAAAAAAGGTCATTCGCTGCTTCTGTTTGGAAGAAGCAGCAGCAGAATGACTTTTTTTTTTTTTTTTACCTTACGCATCCCCACTGCATGGGTATTTATCGACACGGTAATATACACTGTAATTTTAAAATAAAATCAAGGTAATTATACTTAAAACACGGTAATTTTGGTCTGCAGACAAGGTAGTTTAAAATTTTCATCTGGTAACACTGCTCTAAGCATTCAAGGAAACCTTCGATTCAACTTCACAAGGTGGGTAAAGTTCGAACAGAAAATATTGCCGTTACTACGATATATATTCCCTCTACGCCGAGTTTGAGGAAGTACAGTCATAAGCAAATGAAACAAATTAATTATCTAAGCAGTGATAGCCAAGTGGGTAGAACGCTTGCCTCGGTAACGAGGATCGAAGGTTCAAACCCCAGCTCGCACCTCTGGGATTTCTGTATTTCATGTGCTAATCATTTTCAACCATGATTATCACTTGCTAAACGGTGAAGGAAAACATCGCGAGGAAACCTGCATGTCTGAGAGAACCTCTCGAAAGACGTGTGAAGTCCGCCAACCTGCACTGGGCCAGCGTGGTGGACTATGGCCTAATCCCCCCTTGCATTGAGGGGAGGCCCGTACCCAACAGTGGGACATTAAAAGGGCAGGTATTATTATTATCTTAACACTTAAAAAATATGACGTCACCATCGTAGGTATTTTGCCAGTGTCAGCTGTGCTTCTAAGTGACATTTACTTCTCCCTACTGGTTTTACGTCATCCGTAGTATGGATCAATCAAATCTCGAAGTGAGATAACATAACTTATTATGGCAAAATACCTACCCCGCAATATTCGTTACATGAAATATTTTTATATAGGTTCTTATGTAGGGATATCATTCAATACAATTTTGATAAAAAGGGTAGCCACAAATGTCCCATTTTATAAAACCTGCGTGTCACGTTCAGCGCACGAGGAGCGGACAGGGGGAATGATATATTTCAGGCCTCTCCGCAATCAATCAAGTCACCTGTGCTTACATGTCCTTATAGGATTTATAAATAAAAAAAATATAAATCTGTTAATAAATGACGGAGATTTGAGGTAACAAACAAAAAAAAAAACTCAAATTGAGAACCTCCTCCTTGAAATAAAACTATTTTTAAGGATTTTATTGCAGGAACGTAAAAACAAAAAATAACCCGATACAATCCTTAAAAAATATTTTATTTCAATGTGTAGTATTTGCGTAAATATAAGAAATCAATATGTGAACGTCTTCCTTTTTGAAGTCGGTTAAAAATATGAAACTGGCCTGTTACATTAGTACTAAATACTACCGACAAAATATTGGTGCAACACATACAGTCCACCACCGCCTACCCCTACGAGAACGAAAGCCGTAATTGTGTTTACTTTTGTTATAAAAAGTATTTATGAGTCACAATGATTCATTCGAGTTGGACAATGTCCATATAAGGATTATCCAAGCCTAGAAGTCCGCAACCTATAATTATTTTCGTGGACCCAGTTGGATTTTCTCTCTGCATGGAACTATCACGACCGCCAATTGAGTAGGTATTTCATTTGACTAGGCGCATTTGACTCGTACCGTGCCAGCACGTCTACGCGATGCCTACAGAAACCCCATTCCCCACGACTAGCACGGAAACCAACTTTATTTCTTTGATAAAAAATTAATTTCAAACCGGTACATGCAGCTATAAAAAGGCATTCGAATTGAGGAGAATTATTAAAATGTCCAACATTTATATTTAAAAATCGAATAAAACCAATACCTGCTCACCGAACAACATTTTAAATTAACGTTGTTCATAATTTTCGGTATTTATATTTTTGTTTATTTAATGATGCCTTTAAAAAAATTACTCTTTTCTCATTAGTACCGGTACGTTATCGGAATGCCTCACAGAACAGGGCAAGAAAACAGACAAAAAAGATATATAAGCCAATGGCTTTGCTTATACATGTTGGATATATAGTTTTAACGTCCTAACGAGACGGCATGATCAGTACTTAACAAAGAGAAAAACAGCTACTCAAGAAAACAGACCTTTGCAGCAGACTTAGGCAAGGCAGGCTTCTGAGAGTCAGTGTCTCCAACCATGCCGTAATTACGGTAGATCTACCGTAATTTTTCTAGATCTACCACCTACCGTAGACATGTTATTACGGTGACACATTCTACCGTAATTTCGTCCGCGTCCATATTTCTATAATGAACACTTGATTTAGCAAAATATTACTGCAACATTGCATTGGGATATGCGTAACGTAAAAAAAAAAAAAAAAAGGTCATTCTGCTGCTTCTGTTTGGAATGCGCAACGTAAAAAAAAAAAAGGTCATTCTGTTGCTTCAGTTTGGAAGAGCAGGGATGCGCAACGTAAAAAAAAAGGTCATTCTTCTACTTCTGTTTGGAGGAATGACCTTTTTTTTTTTTTTTTTACGTTACACATCCCCACTGCATGGGTATTTTAGCTGCAAACACTGATCTGCCGTAATTTTCCACCATCTACCGTATTTTGAGACCAGTCAACACCGTAATTTTGACAAAGAGAGTTGGAGACACTGCTGAGAGTCTTCTTTCATTGTATGGCTCTGACCAAAACATTTTATGCGCTGGCCCTATCAGGCATTACATCATGTTGAGAAGTGGCAGTCCTCAGTTTTATTTTTCTACCCTGTCATTTCCCCCCAAGGAAACTCCCCCTTGGGGGGAAATTAGTCAACGTCTCGCATAATAAACCCCAGTTTTAAGTCTACATTCGGTGACAATTATTCCAGAACCAGGGCCCCAAGTCAGCTAACACAATCGATTCATAATCGAACAGCAACCGCATAGTAACTGTCACTTTTGACAGATATCCCATACAATATCTGTCACAAAGTGTCAGTTACTATGCGGTTGCTGTTCGATTATGAATCGTTTGTGTTAGCAGACTTGGGGCCCAGACGACTGCCACGCCACAAACTGTCGCGACGAAGTCGTAAACACTTTACTGCCTACACGCAGCTATAAATATAAACACTGTTCAGGGTACGAGCGGTGAGGGGAAGTTGACGATTACGTATGTGACAAAGGATGGGTTGTGGTTGACGACTAATCGCTTTACCTTTAGACTAGGTACTCGTCTTTTCATGAAGTACATAGCATTTTAGTAGCGTCTAGTCCACACAAAGACGACATAATTCTTCTTTAAATTCCTAGATTGATGATCTTCATTTAAATAAATAAATATCGCCAGGCGTACACACCAGCTACGGTACGTACGTACGTACGGTATCAAACTAAGCAACGCTTGTATTATGGGTACCGTACAATGGACTCGGGGCGAACCCAGTATATATTACTTATATACATTTAAACATCCATGACATGGGTACAAACATTCGTGCTCATCACACAAAGTTTGTCCCTACCAGGATTCGAAGCCGGGACCCTCAGCACAGAAAGCGGGTTCACTACCAACTGAGCTAACCAGGCCGGTAATTTACACAAGGAGTTCAAGACATCGTGGTAAACAAAACACACTGATAAATAAGAAAAATAAATATATGCGTTCTCAAAACGGCTATAGCTTATTACTTGCACTTTATATTACCACCCCATATAAATGTGAGTCAGTTACAAAGGGCGACGCTCCTCCTCCCTCCTCACCCATAATGGCATGCACCCCCTTTAAGTAATGTCGTGAAGTTGCTGATGAATCATAACCGGGTCGCCAAGACTTATTGCGAGTGTCTAACTTAGAAGGCAGCCTGAAACTTTAAAGCCATGTTTTCATTGAAAATAGCTTTTATTATTTCGAAGTATTTCGCGGGACGATAGGAAGTATGGATAGAAAATACAGTTAAATTAAAACTTTTGACCTATTCGTTCACCCATCCAAGGTCCGACTGAGCCACGCGGCGATCTATTATACTTCCTCTAAGATACGTGGTCCAGAAAGCTATATTGCAGAATTAAGCAGTACCTGGAAACTTTGGCCGATGTGGGGTGGCCGGGAGTTTTGTGCTTCCACAGGTAATATAATGAGACATGTATCAACTATTGAATTCTATGCAGACAACCTAAATCAAAAGATCAAAAGACATAAAAAGATTTACCAACCTGACAAGAATTTTGCCACTCAAATAATTATCTTCGCTATTTGGCTTAGATGCTATATGGTAGTCCTATGAATCCAATTCCTCGGTCAGAGATCTGTTGTTTTCCATAAAGCATGTACCGAGCCTCCCAGCATAATCATGAACAATGAGCGTGTTAAAAGCACTACCGCGGTAATGCCTCCATTGTGACGCCGACAATGTGCCACTATGTTTGTGCAACATTGTCGAGAAAATAATACATATATGTATCTCCCTTCAATACGTGCGTTTAGGCACGCGTCGATACCAATGTTTTCTTTAAGACCATATGTTCGGTATTGTGAGTGTTGTTAAAATAAGCATTTGTTTATATGAGAACGTATAGTTCACGATAGTAAGGCGGAGTCGTGAAGAAAGACACATATAATTTTATCGAAACATGATTCCATCCCTCCTAAGTAGGAGTGGACACACAAAGAAAAAAGGGTCTCATCAGGAGAGCGGTGGGGGTAGCTCCATAGGGGATTGACATAAGGCAGTATTCGGGGAAATTATTGTGGTTTCGAAATGCTTAATACCGTGACACAGTTAATTTCGGGAAGGCACCAAAACTGAAATTGCTTGTGTTTTAAGGCTGCATGAAGCCCGTAAATAAGATGTAAGTCTATATTTGGACAAGGAATGCTTATTTTGTAAATATTTAAGAGAAGGAATTAAAACTTATACGTTTCTACATCCTAGTCTTTACTAAAAGGTAACGACCTCAATGATTCAATCTCTCGGAAGTAGAGTTGCCAACATAAAGCGAGACTTTTGTCCAGCGACACCGCACCGTTGCGAGGGTTGCAGGTCCAGACGGGGACGGATAGAGCACGTTTCCGGAGATATAGCTGAGAAATTATGGCAATTGGACATTTCAATAAGTTCGAGCGCAAAAGAAAACAATAATTTGTAAGTTAAATAGCCTTATTCGAAAAACATAGAAGATATAATAAGTTTAAAATGGTATTATTCAGCATTTTTCTGAACAAAAGTGCTTGGCGAAAATAAATGGCTTATTGTCATAAATCAAATTGTTACCAGAAATTTAGATTTTTTTTATATAGATATTAATAATTTACCAGTTACACATCAAATCAAATATGGACAAAGACGTCATAAACTCTGCATGTTGTGAAAAAGACAATAGACATAAACTTGTACTTTCTGCAAGACGCTCATATGTATTGATTGATACATACAGAACCAGTACATAATGCGTAAAAAAAGATGACTCAACGAAGGTACGAGTGAAGGCAGGCGACACAACAAACTCGTCAGGGTGCTGCAAGGGTGGCTCCGAGCCAGATTGGGGATTGATAACACATGCACTGGCTGGGGTGGATTTGGCGCTGCGAAAATTATTCCGCAACAAATTCGTAGTGATAGTGATTCATACTTTATTTGATTTATTTTTCTGCTTTTGCAGGCGCAAACAAAAAAAGGCATATGTTTATGAAACATCTTAAAGTTCCTGAATATAGATAACGTTGATCTTTTCTATGGACCTTCAGAATCTCTGTGACAACATGACCCACTAAACTGGTCAGCATTTGCATATCATCAGGAAACTCCACAAAATGGTATCGAACAATAACTCAAACGAACCGCATTCAGGCCGGGTTGTCTGCAACTGACATTGATAAAGTTTTCAACCCGAACCGGCCGCGAATCCATCAACTTAGCACGATTTTTTTATAGCTGGAGGATTGACGACCGTTAAACCATTACAGAATCAGAATATTTTTTATTCATGTAAACCATTAAGTACAGTACTTATGAATCGTCTAAGAAGTTACAAAATGCTAAGCTACAACTTTACCACCCTTTCGGAATGCCGTTCCTATGGGGAATAACGGGCGAGAAACTCCATGGTTGCACGTTATAAAAAGATCTTTTACATTTTTGAGTAGTGCATTGTTATAGGTATGTGAGAACAATGTAGGAATGGCTAGGCAGACTTTAGCAGTTGGTCAAAAAAGTACTAACTAAGTATATAATTACAAGTTAATGGCGACATGGTTCCCACATTTTTACTGATTACTAGGGCGGAATATAAATTAAAACTGAATTTAGGACTTTATTTCAAGCATAGAACTCAGCTATGCTCCTAAAATAGAACACTCTAGAACCCGATAGCGGAATTGGTTGAAAGTTCTGTAAAAATACAAAGCTGCAGTTACAGCAGAGGTTGCAAGGCGGATAAAGTCATTGTTCCTATTCATACAGTCATTTTTACCATAGACTTACAGGTTTGGCCGTGAACTAACCTTGTTAATACCGGCTAGTTTTCCAAATTAACGTAACGCGGCAGCGTGCCAGCCAAGTTCAGAGGAAGAAGTTACATAATATATCAAACAATAACTTTAGCTAGCGCAACATTTTCACCTACGGACTTGTAGCTTAGGTACAATCTATTTATCTATACATATAAATAAAATTGGAGTGTCTGTTTGTAATATTAAAATAACCGCTTTTTACTAAGTGCATTTGGATGTATACACGTTACCTATACCGAAACAACATTTTTTACATTTTTTGTCTGTCTGTCTGTCTGTCTGTCTGGCAGGCTGTTGTCAACGGTTGTCTTTGTTAAATACCACGCGGACGAAGTCGCGGGCAACAGCTAGTGTGGTAATAAAACAAACCTACAATGTTTTATATACGTACACACAATATGCTTTGGGGTCTTCTGAACTTTTCTAAGCTTAACAGTAATCTATACATCTATACATATAAATAAAATTGGAGTGTCTGTTTGTAATATTAAAATAACAGTTTTTTACTAATTGCATTTGAATGTATACACGTTACCTATACCGAAACCCCTTTTTTTACAATTTTTGTCTGTCTGTCTGTTTGTTCCGGCTAATCTCTGAAATGGCTGGACCGATTTTGACGGGACTTTCACTGGCAGATAGCTGATGTAACAAGGAGTAACTTAGGCTACTTTTATTTAGAAAAAAAAAATAGGATCTCACGACAAAAATTAAAACCAATGTTGCAGCGCAGCGCCTGATTAAGTTTGATAGCAATAACCTGCAATGCGTCCCGCGAGCTCAGAATTGGCGAGCAGGCTGTTGTCAACGGTTGTCTTTGTTAAATACCACGCGGACGAAGTCGCGGGCAACAGCTAGTTAATTATACAATTTTTATAATCGAGATTTATTTTATTGTATAGTATTCGCGTAAATATAAGAATTCAAGACCCCTTTCTCTTTCGTAACCTTCCTACTACTATCACTATTTCTTGAAATACACTTACTTTTCATATATGAGTTGTAAATAAATTATTTAGTTGTACGTATGTTAGCATCACGTGCTCAAGAACAATAAGTGCAAGGAAATAAACAGCGCGCGCAGCGGTTGCCAAGGGCGAGCCGAGGGAACTTTCAATGTATTTTTACAATCACTTTTTGTTCCTACTATCCAATAAGTGCTATCTAGATCTCCTCTTTTAATTGACAAAGATTTTTTATGTTTAATATTTTAGAAAAAAATGTGTAGTATTCCCTTTTTTGGCCATAGATTTAAAAAAAATATCCTTCATAAGGTTAAAACGGGTGAGTGTTAAAGTTAGCGAAATAAAAATTATAAAAAAAGGAACACTAAAGGCTAAAAAATAATTATCTTTTATTATCTCTACTAATAAATAAAATAAATATCGCCATACGAACACACCAACTATACGGTCCCACTTTAAGCTTAACGCTTGTGTTATGGGTACCGGACAATGAACTGAGGACGAACTCAGTATATAATACTTATATACATATTACTAATACATAATTATTTCGTTATGTGCAATTAAAATCAATGCTATTAAATGGAATAGAGTAATTCATCTGGAGAACGATAGCGATCACTGCAAATACGTGCCTCAAAGCCGTCTCCCCTCCTTGTGAAATAATTGAAACTCGGAAGCAGGGCTTAAGGATATTACTCAGAATTAGAATTATAATGGAAAAATCAGTTCAATTGTATGAATAAGAACAAATGACAAACTAAAATAAAACGGGGACAAATTATTATAACAATATCATGATATTCTAGAAGAATCAGTACAGTTGCAGCAGGTACAACAAGGCGGGAGAAGGACCACCGTGGGGTTTTAGTCGGTAAAAGTCCAGCATAACCTGCTTGCCTCCCTGGGGGCTTGTGGGTATCCGTGTGGATTTTCCCACGCAAAAAAAAGTTACACAGCCAAAAATACTACACACCGGCTTTTCGACTTCCTCTAACAAATTTCTCTTGGCCTTAAGGCCGGGTAATGTAAGTAATTACTACATTAATAAGATAGATTCCCAGGATTAGTAAATAAGCGGCGGCATCCATGCTATATATGCTATATATAATATATACTGCGATATGGATCCATTAGCTTGCTACTTGTGATAATAGTTATAGTACGAACGACGTCAAAGGATAGAGATAAAGGAAGGATAATTTTATGACAATCGTGCTTTGCTAAATTTACCAAAGCTGCACTAAAAATTACCTCCAATAAAAGTCGTATAACATTCTTATAATTAAATCTTCGTGAATATAGGCGAACAGAACTGACAGGATTTTCCTTATAAACTACTATCTTAGGTATCCTATCAACGAACAGATATTATTGTAGACTACATTGATTTTAAAATGTACGTACCGTACTAAATTATAGAAATAAAAACTGGATGATTAACGCCAACTGTACGGTACCAAAAGGAACTCTTGTATCGAGGAGTACCGTACAATGGGCTGTGAGCGATCCCGCTAAATACTTCTGTGGTATTGAACTTGACAGAACAATAACTCATCAGATCCAACACATAACATCTGGTCTTATTTGATAGGACCTGCTATAAATAGACACAACATCGTCCGAATTGAGACATAGGCCAATTTATTTCACGACAAACGGCAGCCATCTTTGTCGAGATCTAAGCTCAATTAATACAAGTAAATTGTTATTACTTTGGACATTTGAATGGATTTAAATGTTTGTCACAGGAAATTGGCGAGGAGACGTCGCAATTCTATGTTGGTACATCCACTCATACGTTTTTTGATATAGGTACTCAACATTGGATAATAATTTGGTAAATAATGAATGTTTCTCTTTTTTCCGTGAAACAAAACAAAACCATCTATTGTGTGCAAACTTCAGACATACATAACTCTTGCGAAACAATATTTATCAGATAAAACAACCAAACAATTTAGAAAAACCAAAATAACTTGTATTTTAAAAACAAGTCAACAACAGCCGCGCACAGAAACTAAACAAACCGCGTCCGTCCGCATAAAATATTAACATCTATTTTTCCAAACCCTTTTATAGATTCAAGTCAAAGTAGTTTAAAATAGTCAACAACAATACTTCGTTACTCTGGAGTTGGATTTACGCTTAAGTGACCACAAATCCTTTTAGGGAATCAATAGATAGGTATCTTGTACTTTTGTCCCACTTCGAGCGCCGAAGACAGACAGAGACGACCCGTCGAGGCCCGTTGATTATCGACAAATGAATACTAGTTACATCCAGATACGTCGAGGACGCAACTGTCGGGACGACGAGATGCTGTACAACTAGATAGCCCGCTAATAAACATAGAACATATTTGCGCGCATGAAAGGAGATTATAATAATATTGAAATATGTAGTTAGTTTTCAAAAATATTTTTTTGATAAACAAATATTAAAGGAAAGAAGAAAAAAGAGGTAAATATACGAGCTACGATCCTAATCCTGGTTAAGTGCACTAAAGAAAGAAATTATGCGTAGGGACACATAGGGACGCGGAATACTACACAAATCGGAATAGACGAAAGAGTTATTTATTTTTGTATATGTTCATGAATAAGTAACTAAATATCGCCAGACGAACACATCAACTACAATAAGCAACGCTTGTATTATGGGTACCGTACAACGGTTAGGGGTGAACCCAGTAATACCCAGTACAAATTACTTATTGTATAAATATTAAACATATTGAATTAAACATTAATGGTGTGTATATGTATTGCCTACGAAACGAGTAAAGAAATACTGCTTATCAAAAACATCAGCTGAATGCTTTAAGTATACCAGAGCGTTGACGGCATAAGAAGAAATGGTAATCTTAACTCCCGAAGTCGACCGAAATAGGATGCATTTAACGAAGACCAATTTTGAAGTGTCATAGCCTATTGGCACAGATTAAGATATAACTATTGGCTATAACCATCTCCACAGTAGCCATTAAACTAGTAACTTCTAGCACCAGGTTTGGTTTAGTTATGTAATATTAAAGACAAAATACATGAATAAAGTCTTTAACTTCAGCTTAAGTCACACCAATACCTTCTTACTATTCGTACGAACCCTTTTACAAAACATACTTAAAACTATATTTATAAAATTGAAATAAAACAATTTCTTCAGATTTTATTGCGTTTATTTGATATTTTTACATTCCCGACGTTTCGGCAGCTTTACAGCAACTATGGGGTCACGGGAGGAGTGAGGTGGTTGACGAGCTAGTGTCATAGTTTGAACGTAAAACCGTAGGGAACGTAAAAACATAAAATAAACGCGATAAAATTCGAAAAATTCATTTTATTTCAATGTGTACTATTCGCGTAAATATAATAAATCAATATATTTATAAACGTTTTTCAAGTGTTCTTTGTGGTTATGCTTAACCGGCAAGATAATTTATCAGCTGTCTTATTGATGGCAGGACAACGTTCATAACGAGTTGTATCACACAATATATAATCTGCTTTTGAACCGAATAAAATCGGCATCGACGAATCGACAAGCCAGTGCAAGTCGGTTACGATTGCATGTGCACAATTGATCGTGACCGATACTATTAAACAATAATACCCACATTACTCTTGAGACCATGAGGTCTTACACGGCAATACATTTATATCTGAAAACTATTTTTTTTTTTATTACATGATAGGCACGTATTTGATCTCAATCTCACCTGATTGTAAGTGACGATGAGATCTACGATGGAGCATACTTGCCTAGGTAGGAAGGCGGCAGTAGATAAGAGACGCTACATTCACTAGGCACATGCAGCGCAGCTGATCTGACCCGCCATCCATGAATGGCAACACTGAACATCATGCCGGAACACGGCTAGGCCGCTTGGCGACATGGCTTTGTTCACTATAGAGCTATATTTGAAATAGCGCAAAAGTCCTTATTTCTCATCATCACAGTCCTACAATAATGTACGCAAATTATTATCAATAAAATGTGTAACATCTGTACAAACATTATTAAAACCTGGCTTTATGAGCTTCCATCAATCTTCCATACTATACGGAAAACTGGATTAAATTCTAAGTCACATTTGCACTCTGGTTAATTCATATATCTAATTGCACTGGCGGTAGGATCGGCCGTGGCTAGTCACCACCCACTGAACAAAGCCATGTCGCCAAGCGGCCTAGCCGTGTTCCGGCATGATGTTCGGTGCTGCCATTCATGGATGGCGGGTCAGATCAGTTGCGCTGCATGTGCCTAGTGAATGTACCGTCTCGATCTACTGCCGCCTTCCTACCTAGGCAAGTATGCTCCATCGTAGATCTCATCGTCACTTACCATCAGGTGAGATCGAGATCAAATACTTGCCTATAATGTAATAAAAAAAAAAAAAAAAATTAGAATAATGTTCTTCAAGGAATTTATTAATTGCGTCTAGTATTTAATCGATCGATAATCTATGCAAAATAGAGTGACAAAATATAAATACTATATTTATATTTTGTCACTCTATTTTGCATAGTAATTAACGTTGCATTTAAGATTGTGTCAGAATAATTAATTCCGATAATTTACTGCGGTATAATAAAAATATACTGCGTTTAATCGTGCAAAGAGATTTTATAGCTTTCATCAGGGCCCCAAGTCTGCTAACACAATCGATTCATAATCGAACAGCGACCGCATAGAAACTGTCACTTTTGACAGATAACCCATGCAATATCTGTCAAAAGTGACAGTTACTATGCGGTTGCCGTTCGATTATGAATCGATTGTGTTAACCGTCTTGGGGCCCAGTATTCGTGTATTATTTTACGTATTATCGTAAGATTAATATAGTATTTATTAAAAAGTATAATATCTCAACGAAAGATTTATCTCCAGCTAGCAGTACACAACTGTAAGTTTGTTCGGCTCGGACAAATGCGCCGCGGCCTGGTTCCCTCGCGTAAACTGATCGCCCCAGCTGCGGAGCTCTGACCCAATTAGCCCCTTCCTGTTGACATCTGATAGATATTCGGGGTAAGGAAACTATAAAGATAGCGATAGAGTCCGCCAAATGGGGGTGGGTTCATTGACCTGGTGTATAATTTGAAAACGCACAAACACGTGGATTTATACAGAACCTGGAGCAAGAACGGGGCAAAGTGAAAAAGCACTCAGACAATACAGAGTCAAGATCGATAGACCACGAAACAGTGAGTCGTAATTTTAGGTCGAACAGATTTTAGTAGTCTGGTGATTTTAATTCAACTTTGGTCAAAACATACACATATACCGCGTCAATGTATACTATACAATTTATTATGTTCTAATAAAAGGGTTATAGGCGAAAAAATTAATCTACCCGCACGTAATAGTGGGTACCTACTGTTAGTATATCGATACTTATTACCATGTCTTTGTTCAAGTGTTTATACTTATAAGAAAAACAGGTTTTCAAATACACCAACGTCTATCATAATAGGAGTACATACACATATAAATATTTATGTACAAAGAAATACCGGCAGGTTTGCGGACAACTCAGGCGCGTTGCTTTTAGAACCCAAACCGGTAGAGCGTATGCGTTCGCGTTCTGCGTGCCGCGTTATTTCTATTCTAGGAGCTGATCGCCTGCTTGCCTGGGCGCATGAACGTAGAACGCAGGATGCTGGACATGCTCTGTGTGTTTGGGTTCTTAGTAGATAAGTTTAAAGTCGTTGCCAGACTTTCTATAGACATCGTAGGAATACCTACCATGGGATTCCTTAGGAGGTGCATGTTAGGTTCGATAGGCTTGTTGGATGGGGATATACTAGGGGGGAGAGGGGGGCGGGGGTTTAGTAGTAACTATACAGGTAAAATGTACCCATATAGTTACTAGTATCTTAAAAAAGTTCCGTTTTTGTTAATAATGCAATAAACGTCAGTAAGTCGGCAATATTTTCTTAGCCGAGAAACATCTCGGTGGGTCCAGAAACGAATGCAATAGTCACCTTTGAGCGTTCGCTAACCGTTGTTGTTTTTATTTTTTGCGTTCAAAATGATAAGCAAGCAACCGTATAGGTAGTTACAAAGCATTACTAAACAAAATGTATACGAAGGTCATATTTAATTTGAATAAGGGCGTTGTACCATTGCAGCGCATGCTGTGTGCGGGCTCGCGGGATAATTTAAAGTACCAAGTAATAGACGATCGAACTTGGTACGGGCTGGACCACGAACATCCTCGCAAAAGAACACCGATTCCGACCAAGGATGATACGCGAGGCCATTGAAATAAAAAAAAAACATCCTACTTTCAATAGGGAAGATGGCTGGGTGCTACCACCGACTTAGGATCCAGTAGTAAACATCATAAAATACAAAACCAAGCGTACCATTGCACGACCTCAAGACACAGTGAGCTCTTTCTGCGTAGATCGGACCGCAAGTAACAACTGAATATGAGGGTGCCCCTCGGGTCAAACCATGGCACTAGGACGTCAACCACCTTAGTCCTCCGGTGACCATAGTTGCTGTAAAGCAGACGAAACGTCAGGAACGTAAAAACAAAAAAATAAACGCGATAGAATCCTGAAAAATTGTTTTATTTCAATGGTCCGTTCCGTATAAAATCTGTTGATCTAGATACTAGAGGGTAGTCGCGCGGCAATACGGTACGATTGGTACGGACGCGGACCAAATTCACGGTCCGGTCCGTACCCAACTCTATTAGCTGCGTGGGTCCGCCTTACAGCCTGCAGCAATGTCGTACATGAATAAAGGCTAAAATGTTTTTTTTGGATACATACCTTTTTTACTTACAGGTTGCAACCCTTATCGCGACAAGCGGGGCCACAACCCCATTTGGGAAATTATATCACAGACTATCAAATACTGGAAACCCCAATATTTTCGGAATATTGCTTCGTAGTTGATGGGTACTCGAATGAAGCGAATTGTTTTAGATCGGGGCCTCAAACTTTTAATACAGATAATCTCGAAATAAGGTGCAAAATTCTCTATGTCTCATAATTGTTTTTTTAAAACGCAATTCTGCATAGCTATTTATTATGTTTATTTTGCAGAGGTATAGATGTACATACCTACAGAATCTAGTGAATGCAACTACAAAATTAATTTAACAGCTTCTTTTCCATGGCTTCACTCCTAAAATAGGTATTGGCTATAGACAGATTTTGCATGGTCCCATTTTTTTCTAGGACATAGAATAAATAAGAGTAGCTATTAATCTAAGAGAATACCTATCTATTGGTTCTTTTTTAAATAAATTGTAATACGGAGGTCAAGGTCACTTGGTTGGTAAACAGTCTAAGGATTTAGTGAAATATATTTACCTAGCAGGAATTTAAATTTTATTTTAATAATCAGTAGTGTCACTTTAGCTGACCAAAATATGCACACTAGGTAGGTACCTACTATAACAGACACTAGGCAAAAGTGTGGAGATGAATTAGTTTGGACTTGAAGAGGTTAAGAGTGTGGATACAAGGAGGTCTTCTTTATCCAGAAATGAAATAGTGAAGGCAATTCAAACATACCAAAACTTCATGGTGTGTCTTGTTGCCCCTATGCACCCATTGCACATTAGGGGGAGGCAGTGTGAGTAGTCCACCACAGGGTATTGTTACATTGGTGCCCTTGTCTGCACCCACTTCCCGGATTTCCACATCCTCGGCAAGAGCCCAAGGGAACACTATAAAATTCAATAAGCCGTAAGTATGTATTTTTGTGATAAATTGGGTGAATATAAAATTGTGGCGTCGTAACAATGAATTTTACTGTGAGAATTATAGAAATACACATTTTTATTTACCTTCTATTCCAAGGCAGAATGCAGACAACAATATACGCTCGAAAAACATTCTACTGTAACTACATCTAGACACCCAATAAAATTATCCTCAAGCTATACTTGTTTGAAACTAAAAAATATTCATATCCTATCTATATTTATAACATTATACAGAATTAATTAACGACGGAAGGCGAAATAATAGGAAACAAATCTCACAACAAACGTCTTCACTCCATTGATAAATATCATAGACTAATTAATTTTGTCATAAAATCTGTAGTTACGAAATCTGTGCTGCGCCTGCTATGTGTATGTTGCCACTTACAAAACCTATTAGAACTTAGTCTATGCCACAGACTGTCTATGCTACGTTTATGGAACTTACCTTTCACCCTCGAAATATTTATGTTGATCACAAAGTTGATTTCTGCTTTTTCATTCTATGTTTTTCAGTCTCGTTGTAAACGTTTTAATGAAAATGTGACATAGAACTAATTAATGCTATTAATTACTTGACACTGGCAAAATACCCGCTAAGTTGTGGGTGAGGCCATATTCATATCCATTTTATTTCATCGCATTTCATTTCGTAAAGAAAGAAGAAGATTATGAATCAGACTTGGGGCCCTGTGCGCCAGTCGTAGCGCCTGTGCGCTATAAAAAGTTACTCTATGAGTGCACTCACAGACTAGCGTCCAAGAAGTTTTGACACCTGTCTTCTTCTTCTGCTGTCAAATAAGATATCTCTATGGCACAATGCATAAACGAACATAGACAAAAATATAGATTTTATTCGGATATGGCCGCTGTTTCGGCAATACAACATCTGCAATGTTGTGTAGATTCATTTTTATAAAATGAATAAAGTGTTTTTTACTCATTTATAGTGATTAGCAGACCGTGTACAGTGCTGTGATATTTGTAATGGATGCAGAGAACGAATACGAATTAAAGAGAATTCGTGATGCAGTTCAAACGATAGACACTATTCAATCCATGATCGACGTTTCAGCTGATAGACTCGAGGGTTTGAGGACACAATGCTCGACGAGCGCCGAGCTGACGCAGCAGGAGATCCGGACCCTGGAGGTGAGGGCGCTACGTGTCACGAGTCTGTATTGTCGCGCTAGGGAAATAGCGATGCCCTTGAAAGTAGGTAATAACTCCGCCAGGCCGGGATTCAAGGACTTACGTCTCGTTTCAAGGACTGGGATGAAAAGTTCAGTGTCGTTGCGTAGTATTGGCGTACGCTCCGCTTTGATGTTTACCTGTTGAAGGTTTTTTAGTCAACTTTTATTTTCGTTTTACATTTTAGATTGTGTTCTACAGTTCTTAAAAGGAAACTGTACAATTTAAATTAGTATTCTTGAAAATGTAGATTTATGTAATGGGAAGAATGTAGCATGTTTCCATTTCACAAGAGAAAGTTGATAATCACTAGATGTATAATTAATCAATAGAAATCTGCAAACCAACAAACTTACTGGAACGCAAACCACTATATCATCATGAAAATAATATTGTTATATTTATCTATTATTCATTTATTACAAGCATTCCCAAATATGTTAGTTAAAAGCTTGGAGATTTTTATTATAATAATCATATAACATTGATTTAAGCTCCATAAAAAAAAATGCTTTTACCTTTGGCAATTTCATTTTAGAAAAAAATTGACCCAGCGTCTGAGTATTTTTCAAGACCATGGTATGAAGTTATAATTTAGTTAGTATCCTATAAAGTAGGTATGTGATGGTGATTAGATTAATTAATAGGACATGAACTACCTGAATTTAGTCTAATTGCACTAACTAGATAATCCATTTCAAAAACAACATTGCTGCTATTTAAAGGAAAATTAGCTGCTGCATTTCTTTGATAGTTTATTCATAAATATTGTTAAATTTTATATAGGTTACAGGTATGGGTTATAGGTAATTACCTATACCTATAAATAATTTCCTGGTTAAATGGCATTCTTATTTTAAAACAAATGACACATTCACCCGAAAATTTATAGATATTCTACAACTTTTAAAAACATCGTATAGTACTGTTGAAAAACAAAGCAAAACTGTTGTGCGCAGTACTATATGATGTTTGATAAAGTTATAAAATGTCTATAAATTTGGGGGTTAGTCTTTAGAAATATTTAATTATTTTTTGTAAGTATTTGTGTAAAGATAAAAATTTGTAAATTAATATATTATATAAATAGGATAGCATATATTCTATGATAATGTAATAAGCCATAGGTAACTTTTTACTTTATAAAATAAACCATGCCTTTAATATATCTATCAAATGATCCCAACTTATCAGCAAGCAAATGCTTGTTTAAGTATGAGTGAATGTGTCATAATATCACAAACAATGCTGATGACAAAACAACACTATTCAATTGAGTGATTCAATGCTAATGTAGATATGGCTCATCACTCTTTAAATTCAAATTTCTATTAGCAAATTTATGTGGATGTTATTATATGTCAGGAAAATCAACTCTATTTTGTAGTCTTCAAAGTAGGTTTTCAGAAAACTGACCGTCTTATCGATAAAATTTGAGATCTGTTGCGTCTAGCAGGAATTCTTAATGCAATCGTAACATTATCAAGAAAGGATGTATTACTGTCAGTGTTAATTTTGAAATCTGTGGCTAGAGCAGGACGGAACACATACATTAAAATAATGTAAAATGACTAAAGCACAATAATTTAACGTTAATAGATAATCCTGTCCATTTTCTTCTCTTCTAATTTAAAGGTTAGACCCTTGTCGGTGTAGCTGATGAAGCTCTTTCCACCTGTCTCTATCTAGTGCAGTTTCTTTCAACTCCCTATACGACATGACACCAATCCTTTCTTTTATCTGACTCATGTAGCTTGGTCTTGGTCTTCCTTGTCCACGCTTTCCTTCGATTTTCCACTCTATGATGTTCTTTATGAAGGTATCATGTCATATGAGAAGGCCTATCCTCTTCCCTCTTCTATTCCGTATGGTTTCCATTAATGATCTTCTATCTTGCACTCTCTTCAATACATCCTCATTAGTTGCTTTTTCTGTCCAACTGATCTTTTCCATCATCCATCATTTTCACAGTTATAAAATGGATTAATTTGTATACTCCCAAGGGTAAGCTGGTGAAGCACTTCTCCCGGCAGCTGGTGATCAAGGCCAGCTTCGGTGAGCAGTTGCGGCGGCAGCTGGGCGACGTTCCGCGGCTCGCGCAATGGCTCAGGGTCGTGGGGCTCAGCCCCGACTCCATCAAGGTGCTTATACAATATACATCATTATTAAATGTATATCTACTAATAGCTAAGTGTGGGGGCTATTTTAAACCATTCGAAATTGATACCTTTTTTGATGTTGATGTGACTCCCGACGAGTTATCAATAGGCCGTTTTAAATAACCGTCGGATGACAGTTCCAAATATGAATGATGTGTGAATTCTTGATAATCCAGTGTGGTTGATCTAATTTGTTTCTATTTCTCGTATCATAACGATATCAACAACTAAGCTTATTAAAAAGATTTATTTTATTTCTAAAATCCATGGCGTTCTCATAATGGCGTACATTGTAATATTGATTTCGTCCAATAGTTATTTTAGTAAATTACTCTGGACTAGTGAATTACTATGGAAAGTAGCAGGCACAATGAAATGTGTCCTCACTCTCGTTATCTGCTTTTCTCGTACATTATCATACATGATATCGGTTCATAAAAAGCTCTTTAATAAATAGTGTAACAATGGAGTTTGTTGCCCGTTCCTCTCCATAGGAACGGCATTCTGAATGGCTGGTAAAGTTGTAGCTTAGCATTGTGTGACATTTTTGATGATTTATAAGTACAGTACTCTGTAATATATTCTGATTGTGATTTGTGTCATGTGTGTGTGTGGTTGGCCAGGCGGTATGCTCGCGCGTGTCGTCGCTGGAGGGTCTGCGCGAGCGCTCGGACCACGAGATGCGCGCGCTGCTGGCGGGCGCGCGCGACGAGGAGGTGCTGCGCCTGTGCCGCGCCATGCACCGCCTCAGGACTTATATAGGTATATGCGAGCACAGAGCTCGTGCCAACAAATAATATACACGAGAGTGTCGAACAACATTGACACAAAAAACCGATTTGTGTCGTATACGCAAATTATTTCCTTACGCACATGCTTGGTTTTTTTAGGCTTCAATATGTTCGCGACACTCCGTCTATATTATTAGACAAACTCCGTCTATATTATTAGATGAAATAATTATGATATCGTGGAAAAACCCCTACCGTCATGTCAGACTTAGGCAGAGCTAATTACATGGAATGTCATGTCCAAGGATAGAGTGCACCTGCGCTTGCGCAGACACTTGTGCGCTGCAACTGGCTAGCTAGCTGGTTAGCCTCCGTCGTGACGGAATATTGGTCAGGATGACAATTAATATAGCGTTATGTACGGTGTGTTGTCAGAGGCGCTGGGGCGCGGGGAGAGCGGGGATGGGGCGGAGCTGCAGCTGTTCTGGGACTCGTGGGAGCGCCACGCGCGCGCCTCCCCCCGCGCGCGCGCCCGCCACCCGCCGCCGCCCGCCGCCACCCCGGACCGCGCCAGGGGTACGTGTCCGCCCCTCACACATACTTATACCACATGACTAAACAAGACTCCATCGTTCGCCGAACTTGTTTGACAGCTCAATATGCACAAATGTTGCCATATTACGGGTAGTGTTGTTCGTGTCAATATAAAAAAAAGTTTATGCCTTTGGATGCCAGTTATGTTTATCTGTTCATTACTGTGATTGGATCACACAAGATGCAATGTGAATGAATATAGAGAATTTTATGTAATCATCAGTATCATCGTCATGGAACTATATTTAAGAATGTGACAATACGATTGGTAGCCTCATAAAGGGCTAGTACCCAAAGTAGTTAAACAAAAAAAAAAAATTGTTAATAGGTGGCAAGTCCCCAACGACGCCAGTGGGCAAGCGGAAACAAAACTCGAACTTGAACTCGAACTCGAACCTGCCGGCGCCGGCCGCGCCGCTCACCAAGTCGCGCTCGCACGAGTCCCAGCTTTCGGTCAGACCGGACGCGTCTGACCTAAGGTATGTGATAATAGTCAAAGTCAAATCTTTTATTTCGTATAGGCCTACGGGGGCACTTACAAATTGTCATTACATTTTCTTCTTAACTCTACAACCGGATCGGAACGCGACATCAACTGACAAGATCCGGCAAGAAACACAAGTGGGCTTGTCTATTTTCCATTATTTTACAAAAAAAAAAAATACATAAAATAATATATGTTATTTCCATTGGATTCTTTTTAATCTCTTTCTATGTATTTGTGTGAGATAGAGTGTGGGTGTGTGGCGACGGTGAGACCGTATGTATATGTACCTAATACGGTGTGTCTGGTGTGACCTTATGTGTGTGTGTGTGAAAGACAGAGAGACTGTATGTTTGAGGGTCGAGCTCTTTGAAATCAAAAACCATTAGCTGCCATGATTAGTATAAGCATCTCCATTGTCAATACTACATACATCCCCCAAGCTGGAAGATCTTCCCTATTCCGCAAAATTGGTGCATGGCGTGGGCTTGAAAAAAAGAGCAACCATGGAGTTTCTTGTCCGTTCCTCTCCATAGGAACGGCATTCTGAACGGGTGGTAAAGTAGTAGCTTAGTATTTTGTAACTTATGATGATTCATAAGTAATGTACTTAATGGTCTACATATTCTGATACTACATATCTGATTTTGATTAAAGTCCTAATTTGATTGTCAAGGGAGCGTTAAAGTATTACGAAACGCGTAACGTTAGCCCCCCCCCCCCCCCCCTAATAAAACGTAAAGTCTCTACGTGACCGTTTTGAAGGTTTAAAACAATGTTACGTAACGCGTACTTCAAACCCCCTCCCAACCCTGTAACGCATCGTAACGTTTCAGAAGACCCCCCCCCCCCCCCCCGAGCGAGGGATTCTTACCACCTTGCCTTGTTCCCTTTTTGGAATGTCTGCCTACTCCGTTAAATAATAAAGTGGTGATATGTTGGTTGCAGCGACAACAGCCAGTCGTCTGCGCTGGAGGCGGGCGAGGCCACGCCGCCCGCCTCGCCGCACGACCCAGAGCCCGACAACACGCCCTCGCACAGACCCCTCGCATACTACAACAACAATGTTAGTAAACACACACACAGACCAACATACCAACTGTACGGTACTAAACTAAGCAACACTTGTGCTATGGGTAACGTACAATGGACTTAGCGATCCCAGTGTATAGAATGATTCAAGAAAGGGTGTACTAAATCTTAAACCTGCGCTGAAGTCGGAAAATAAAATCGCTCTAAAATAACAACTGTGATTTTGTCGGGAACAAAATGTATTATTTAATATTGACTTTTAGAAAATTCTTCTTCAAAAAAGACTATAATCTATCGCTGTGCCAAATTTCATCCAGATCCGTTCAGCCGTTCTGGCGTGATTGAGTAACAAACATCCGTCCATCCAAACTTTCAAATTTATAATATTAGTGGGATGTAAATATATTCAGGGTGCTATATCTAAGTGAACGTGTCCGTGTTGCCAGCAGACAGTCCCGGCGGGCGCGGCGCCGCGCTCGCCGCGCACGCCAACCGTCAGCCGCAGCATGGCGCACGACATCGCGCACCGCTTCGCCAAGACCTTCAACATGATCGCCACCTGCGACTACTGCGACAAGCAGATACTCTTCGGCTCCGGGCTCAAGTGCAAGGAGTGCAAGTTCAAATGTCACAGGTGAGGCGGTCACATGGACTTTGACTTCAACTTTGACTTTGACTTCGACTTTGACTTTGACTTTGACTTCGGCTTTCACTAAGATAAAAATAAAAAAAGACTACTTTTACTGATTTTATCGCGTTTATTATATGTTTTTACGTTCGGACCGCAACAATAACTAGATTGAGGTACGACGCGAACATCGCTAACATAAAATAAATGCGATAAAAACCGTAAAATTAGTTTTATTTCAATGTGTAGTCTTCGCGTAAGTATAAGAAATCCACTTTAACTAACACTAACTTTGACTTAAGACCACAGTGTTTTGTCGATTTTGCTAATGAGTTTGCCATAGAAATATCAGGGAATGGAAGCCGGAATGTTTTAAAAAGTGAAGTGGTTTAAACATAAACTTACACGCTGGTACACTAGGGGACAAATTGTGTTATAACATGACGCGAAATGTAGAATTTACACGACGCTTTATCGAGTTCATGACGCTTATGGCGCGTTTTCGGCTAAATTAAAATTTGATTTAATTTTTTGGTACTTATTGACCGCTAGGCCAATAAAATTAAATTTGTCGTTGGTTTTTGTTGTTGTTTAGTATTTTGTTAATTACGGCAAAATAAAAAAACCCAGTAATTCATAATTTGTTTCAGGGATTGCGAAAGTAAAGTTCCTCCTTCGTGCGGCTTACCCCCAGAGTTTGTGGACGCGTTCAAAGAAAAGTTCCATAAAGACGGTAAGTGTGTGAGAAAAATATTATTTAGGGCTGCCACTAATATTTTATAGGAGTAATTGTTTCCCGCCACTGATTGATGACAACCAGATTGGCATAATTAGTAGAGACCCTGGTTAACCAAAGATATGAATTTCGGGACAGGCAAATGTGAAGTCGAATGTTTGTACCTGAGCCTTTTTTATTTTTTTTTATTACATTATAGGCAAGTATTTGATCTCGATCTCACCTTATGGTAAGTGACGATGAGATCTATGATGGAGCATACTTGCCTAGGTAGGAAGGCGGCAGTAGATCGAGACGTTACATTCACTAGGCACATGCAGCGCAGCTGATCGGACCCGCCATCCATGAATGGCAACACCGAACATCATGCCGGAACATGATGTTCGGTGTGCTAATATCGCAAAAAACTAAATTTCATCGTAAAGATGTCCAAATTTTTCGTAAAAAAATTAAAACCATTGACATTTTGAATTTCGCGCCCTGCCCTAGCGCTTCCACCTTAAATAAATAAGGAGATGATGTGATGTGTCGTGCGTGTGCGTGTGCGCAGGCGGGTACTACGGGTACGTGTCGCCGCGCGGCGTGCTGGCGTCGCTGGCGCACCGCCGCAAGCACCACGCGCCGCCCGCCACGCACCACTCCGTAAGCAACACTTCGCCTCACTTAACCCTTAGTAGCCTGATTTACGAAAGTGATTTATTTTTAATATTACTGTGTTTAATGTTACTGTGTTTAATAATAATGACATTTGATTTTTTTTTTTAATTTCGTTGGAAAGAATATTATACAACAGTAAAATACGTACAGCCAACCTATAAAAAAAACTAATAGTAATGTGAACATTCGGTTTAAAAGATTGGTATCAAAATTGAAACTCTAGGCTATTAAGGGTTAACTTTCACTTAGAGCCAGTGTCTCCAACCCTCTTTGTCAAAATTACGGTGTTGCCTGGTCTAAAAATACGGTAGATGGTGGAATATTACGGCAGACCAGTGTTGCTTATTTTTCTTATTTTTCTCCAAAATGATACAATAAAAATACCCATGCAGTGGGGATGCGTAACGTAAAAAAAAGGTAATTCTGCTGCTTCTTCCAAACTGAAGCAGCAGAATGACCTTTTTTTGTTTTCACGTTACGCATCCCCAATGCAATGTTGCCGTTATAAACTAGTAATATTTTGCTAAATCAAGTGTTGTCATTATAGAAATAAGGACACGGACGAAATTACGGTAGAATTTGTCACCGCAATAACATGTCTACGGTAGGTGGTAGACCTAGAAAAATTACGGTAGATCTACCGTAATTACGGCATGGTTGGAGACACTGCTTAGAGCAAAGATACCAGCTCTGCGCATGCCTATGAACTCGACATGCGCAGAGTCGCTATCTCTGACCATTTTATTTGATGCAAACTGTACCCTTGAAGGATAGAAAGCATATGCGTTTTTGGAGTAATGTTATTAAAATCTCTTCAGTCGTTTTTGCGTGATGCTCGGTAAAACTAACAAACAGACAACGTTTCAGATATAGTTATTTCATTTCGTACGCGTGGGTTTTCGTTTTTTTCGATTCCGTTAAGATTTGCTGGAAAAAAACTTATCTAAATATTGACCCAGGTATAAGATCCGTCCAGTAGTTTCCGAGGATAAATATAAATAAACGAATAGCAAATTAAATATCTGCGAGGATAAGTATCCACTTCAAAAAAAATCCATCGTCCACAACTCCGTTACAAACATGCGTTTTAACCCGAAATTTATAGAAAATTATATATTTTTACGATGACTTTACCAAGGTTTTTCCTTTGTTAAATGTACGAAAACCGTGTATATATTAGGGGGTATATACAAATAAGGTGTGTGTGCGCAGGGCGGTCCGGACTCGTCGTCGAACACGTCTTCGTGCAACAGTTCGACGCCGTCGTCGCCGGCGCTGGCGCCGCCCGCCCCGCCCCACCCCGCCCACCATCCCGCCCACCCAGCGCCGCCGCCCACCGCCCGCCACCAGTTCCACTTCCCCGGTAAGACACATTACTACATTTAATACTACGACACAAAGGAATGCTCACGAAACTATTGACCCCTGTACGAAGTTGCATCAAAATCAATATAATGTTGATTTTACATGTATTATATAAATATTTTTTTAACATTATACGTGCTTATAAAGTTATATAATAAACACAATAAGCAATCCACTGCTATACTTGAAGTGATGTTCTGAAAGAAGTATTGTTTTATTATGCGAACTCTTATCTTTGCAAGGATCTCATCTTCCAATTGTTTATTCAGACCGATACTAGCAGTATTGAGCATTTATTAATTTAAAAAACAAATTGTTGTAATCTTGAAGCCAGAAACAGATCGGTATCATGCCATGTTTGGGCATTCTTTATAGGAAGTTTTCACCCAAGCTTCTACAGCGTTCCGATCAGGTTGTAGAGTTAAGGAAAAAATGTAATGACAATTTGTAAGTGCCCCCGTAGGCCTATACGAAATAAATGATTTGACTTTGACTTTGACTTTGACTAACCAAGCCCTCAAACTGAAAAGAAACAAATTATTTCCATCTTGAAGTATGAAATAGATTGGCACCATGTTTAGGCATTCTTCTTTATAGGACCTTTTCGTCAAAGATTCTACTAATGGAGACCTCAAACTGGAAAAATATATCTTGAAGCATGAAATAGATTGGTATCATATTTGGGCATTCTTCTTTAGAAGAAGTTTTCATCCAAGCTTCCACTAACCGAGCACTCAATCTGAAAAATACTTTTTTTTTTTATCTTGAAGCGTGACATAGATTGGTATTATGTTTGGGCATTGTTTTTTATAGGAACTTGTAATCCAAGCTTCGCCATACGGTATGCCTCCTTAGAGATAGCGGAACGAACTAATCAATTTTTTTATAACGGTATCATATAAAGACAGTTAAGTTGACAAATGCTTTCTCCGTGCTTATATTGTTTTGTACTTCATGAACTTGGTGAATAATGAGTGGTTGGTCCTCGCAGAGCTGCAGCCGGCGGCGGCGAGCCCCAACCACTGCGCGAGCGCAGCGCCGCAGCCCGACGACGCGCCCGACGACCAAGGCGGTGAGACTACACACTATACTACTCGTACAAGGGAAAACACACACTATATCAATGATATAAAGTACGATATCTAATACATCACGATACGGCATTCAAATCTATCTATATATACTGTATATCTTCTATATACATACATACTATACACATATATATATTTATATATATACTAGCTGCGTCCCGCAGCGTAACCCGCGATTAAAAAGTATTAAAAATTAAAACAAATCCCTCCCACGGGAACCATACATTTTACCGGGATAAAAAGTAGGCTATGTGCTATTATATAGACTATAGACTATAATCTATCTCTGTGCCAAATTTCATCCAGATCCGTTCAGCCGTTCGGGCGTGAAAGAGTAACAAATATCCATCCATCCATCCAAACTTTCACATTTTTAATATTAGTATAGATGAGCATGATGTCCGCAGACTGTGTCCGATCGCTGTCGGGCTCGGGCTCCACGGACAGCGGACAGCGCAGCGACTCGCTCCACCTGAGCAACTCGCAGGCCGACTCGCGCTGGCCCAGACAGAATAGCGTGAGTACACACCTCAACATTTTTATACACCTCGATTCAGATTATATACTAGGTGCGTACCCAAACCTTTGTACGGTACCAATAATTATAGCGTCGCTTAGTTCGGAACTGTACAGTTAGTGGGTTCGTTTGGCGATATCATTATTATAAAGCCGGTGGCTGTTAATAGCAGTGATAGCCAAGTTGGTAGAACGCTTGCCTCGGTAACGAGGATCGCAGGTTCAAACCTTCTGAATTTCATGCGCGAATCTCATTTTAAACCACGATTATCACTTGCTAAACGGCGAAGGAAAACATCGTGATGAAACCTGCATGTCTGAGAGAATTCCTCGAAAGATGTGTGTCACTCAACCAATGCCGTAACGTATCAAGCGTATTTGTTTTGAAATTATATGATTTAAGCTTTCACCGTCAATAAGGTCAGAAGTGTGAACAGTGGCCTGCCGTTATCGCACAATGTGCGGGCGGTGCTTCCGAAGTGATAACGGCCTCCCGCTACTGACAATGTATCATTAAGTTGTGATCATTTTGTTTCGCGTACCCGTACCTAACGTCAATATAGGACTGTAACTTCTGTACGGACTTTGTTTACCCGCTCTTAACGTCAAACATAGTACTATAACTTGTGTTGTTTGATGGCACCATATAATTGGACTTTCATTTAATGAATTGGAAAAGACTGTGATTATTGTTTACCATGTGTTCTATAGCGTATCGTAAATTGTTTGAAGAAGTAGGTATTTATAAGTTTGTGTGTGTGTGTGAAAAATAATTGGTGTTACTGTTATATTATGTTTTGATTGAGTCGCTACTTAGTTGTAATAAGACCGGTATTCCGACTTAATACATCTGAGTTTATATGAATTGTATTGTGCAATAAAAATACACATTCGTTATGTTGCTAAAAATGGTTATAGCGGTCATGTTTATTTATAGAATACATTTGTAATAGTTGTGTTAAAAATAAACCAAGATTGAAATAAAACTATTTTTTAGGATTTTATATTTTGATTTTACGTTCCCGACGTTTCGGCTGCTTTACTTTAAATATTAATTTATTTTTGCTTTAAATATAAACGCGATAAAATCCTAAAAAATAGTTTTATTTCAATGTGTAGTATTCGCGTAAATTTAAGAAATCAATATATAAACCAAGATGTTTGTTTTTTAACATAAGGTGGAATGATAATAGAATAAAAGGACACCCTATACTGAGAGCAAGGTGAAATGCTAATGGTTTGCCTTGTTTATCAAAATTAAACGTCATTTACACAATTATTTTATACATCAACATGATCTATATAACATACTGATTAACCTGTTAAAATATTTTAAACCCTATTTGTTTTTTTTTTCAAATTGCCATACCGTAATTCTAAAAGCAGTGATAGCTAAGTTGGTAGAACGCTTGCCACGGTAACGACGATCGCAGATCCAACCCCCGGCTCGCACCTCTGGGACTTCTGGATTTCATGTGGGAATCGCATTTTCAACCACGATTATCACCTGCTAAACGGTGAAGGAAAACATCGCGAGGAAACCTGCATGTCTGAAAGAACTTGTGTAGTCCGCCAACCCGTCCTGGGCCAGCGTGGTGGACTATGGCCAAATCCCCCTCGCATTGATAGGAGGGCCGTGCCCAGCAGTGGGACATTAAAAAGGGCTGGTATTATTATTATTATATACCGTAATTCTGACTACAAAATTATTTTTTTTATTGTCTAGTTAGTAACTAGTCTATATCTGTACTAATAAATAAAATTGGAGTGTCTGTTTGTAATATTAAAATAACCGCTTTTTACTAAGTGCATTTGGATGTATACACGGTACCTATACCAAAACATTTTTTTTACAATTTTTGTCTGTCCGTCTGTTTGTTCCGGGTAATCTCTGAAATGGCTGGACCGATTTTGACGGGACTTTCACTGGCAGATAGCTGATGTAACAAGGAGTGTCTTAGGCTACTTTTATTTAACAAAAAAATAGGATCTTACGAAAAAAATTAAAACCAATGTTGCAGCGCAGCGCCTGATTAAGTTTGATAGCAACAACCTGCAATGCGTCCCGCGGGCTCAGAACGCACGAGCAGGCTGTTGCCAACGGTTGTGTCTTTGTTAAATACCACGCGGACGAAGTCGCGGGTAACAGCTAGTTAGTAATAAACGATTAAATATTGTTGTTCCAGTTATCGATGAAGGAGTGGGACATACCGTACGACGAGTTGAAGCTGTACGAGGTGATCGGGCGCGGGCGGTTCGGCACGGTGTACCGCGGCAGCTGGCACGGCGCCGTGGCCGTCAAGCTGCTGCACGTGCAGACGCTCGCCGACGACTGCGTGCCGCTCGACACCTTCAAGCACGAGGTCGGTCGCAGCCATAGACAACATATCACAACTACACACTCGGCTCACAGAACAAATAGATGATAGATACAGATAGTCTGACGAACTGATTGGCGCAGTCGGCGGGGTTAGAATCAGAATCAGAATATTTTTTAATTCAATATTATTTTTAATATTTTTTGGGGTCGAGTCACCTTCGTCCGTAGGAGAATTAAATACCCTCGAGATACCCTACACGTGACTCTGGGTGGGGCCAACCAGGTGACAACTCTATTGGTGGCAGGCTTCGGCCGTGGTTAGTCACCACCCGCTGAACAAAGCCATGCCGCCAAGCGGCCTAGCCGTGTTCCGGCATGATGTTCGGTGTTGCCATTCATGGATGGCGGGTCAGATCAGCTGCGCTGCATGTGCCTAGTGAATGTAGCGTCTCGATCTACTGCCGCCTTCCTACCTAGGCAAGTATGCTCCATCGTAGATCTTATCGTCACTTACCATCAGGTGAAATCGAGATCAAATACTTGCCTATAATGTAATAAAAAAAAAACACGTAGACCATTAAGTACAGTACTTATGAATCGAATGCTTATGATTCGAATCCGGGTAGGGTCAAACTTTGTGTGATGAACATGAATATTTCACACTCGAATAAACGATGGTTAATAACTATATAAGTATTTTATACTGAGTTCGCTCTCATACCATTGTAAGGTACCCATAATAAAAACGATGGATCTTCTACGATTATATAATAAATTAGACAAAGATGTTGTTTGTTGGAACACGTTCCTTATTGACTAGAAGTGATTGTCAGGTGGCGACCTTTCGCAAGACCCGCCACGAGAACCTGGTGCTGTTCATGGGCGCGTGCATGAAGCCGCCGCGGCTCGCCATCGTGACGTCACTGTGCAAGGGCATGACGCTGTACACGCACATCCACCTGCGCAAGGACAAGTTCACCGCCAACAAGAGCGTCCTCGTCGCCCAACAGATCTCGCAGGTGAGTTCCATATCGCTTCACTATCACACTTTAGAATCTGAAGTGTAAAATATATAGCTTAATTTTCACACTTTAGAATCAAAATTATGAAAGCTATCGCTTATTTTCACACTTTAGACTCTAAAGTGGAATTACAGCGCTTCATTTTCACGCTTTAGAATCTGAAGTGTAAAATATATCGCTTCATTTTCACTTTAGAATCTAAAGTGTATCCGTCGATACCTATAGTATACCCGTCATGGTTTCGGCAGGGCATGGGCTACTTGCATGCGCGTGGCATCGTGCACAAGGATCTCAAGTCGAAGAACATATTCCTGGAGAACGGGAAGGTGGTCATCACTGACTTCGGACTCTTCAGCGTCACTAAACTGTGTTTTGGAAACAAGTGAGTTTATTTATTTACGAGCATTTAAAAGCCGTGCAGCAATTGATAGCGGATCGAAGGTTCATCTTCGAAATAACTGGCACTACTATTATTGTCAAATAATAAAGCCATATTAAATGCATTTTATAAACTAGTCGGCTGCTGTTTAAAAGAAAAAAAAAACACTTCGTCACCGGTACCTACTTATAATATAAGCTTGTCTTCATTTATTTTCTATTAAAAAATTGTATTATGAGACCGACAGACCACAACTGATAGTCTACATACTACCAGTTAAGGTGTTAATAAATAAATGAGTAAAGTGTTTGGTGCGATGTGCAGGGAGCGCGGCGACCGGCTGGGGCTGCCGGCGGGCTGGCTGTGCCACCTGGCGCCGGAGCTGTGCCGCGCGCTGACGCCGCACGCCAGCCTGCACCTGCCCTTCTCCAAGGCCACCGACGTCTACGCGTTCGGGTAACACGCCGCCGGCGATACACAACACGCGATAATCTGTACATATACATAAAATTGGAGTGTCTGTTTGTAATATTAAAATAACAGCTTTTTACCAAGTGCATTTGATGTATATGCACGGTACCTATACCAAAACAACATTTTTTAAAATTTTTGTCTATCTGTCTGTCTGTCTGGGGGCTCAGAAAGCGCGAGCAGGCTGTTGCCAACGGTTGTGTCTTTGTTAAATACCACGCGAACGAGGTCGCGGGTAACAGCTAGTTATTACATATAGACAACTATTAATACTAATTCAGGGTGTGTTCAAAAATTACGTAACGCAATTTTAACCCCCCCCCCCCCCACCACCTCATCCTGCCCTAGTAAAACGTAAAATCTATACGCGACCGTTCTGTAGGGTTAAAACAATGTTACGTGAAGTGTGGTTCAAACCCCACCCTCCCGCTCCTGTAACGCATTGTAACATTTGAGAAGACCCCCCCCCCCCTCAAAACATAAAATAAACGCGATAAAATCCGAAAAATTAGTTTTATTTCTAATATGATGTTCATTCCAGCACCGTGTGGTACGAGCTACTGTGCGGCGAGTACCCGTTCAAGGGCCAGCCGCCCGAGGCGATCATCTGGCAAGCCGGCAAGGGCGTCAAGCAGACGCTAGCCAACATGCAGGCGTCCAGGGATATCAAGGTAATTACCGTCTATGACCACATAGGCCTGCGCAAACGAAGGAGAATTGAAAAAAAGTTATAGTTTATTTTTTTTGATTACATTATAGGCAATTATTTGATCTCGATCTCACCTGACGGTAAGTGACGATGAGATCTACGATGGAGCATACTTGCCTAGAAGGTACCTGTTCACTCTCGAATTGACATATTGTGTGAGTGTGAACAGGTAGGAAGGCGGCAGTAGATCGAGAGAGAGAGAGAGAGAGAGTAGTGTTAGTGATGGTGGTAAATAATAAATAAATACTCATTTATTTCTAGGACATACTAATGCTATGCTGGTCATACCGAGCCGAAGAACGTCCCGATTTTCCTCAACTACTCACTACACTACAAAAGCTACCGCGCAAACGGTTAGCGCGCTCTCCCTCGCACCCCGTACACCTGTCCCGCTCTGCAGACTCGGTGTTCTGAGAACGGCTTGCAGGCGCACTGTGTGTGCGACCGTAGACGCTGAAACAATTTACTGCCTTGCCAAGGTCAGACATGGTACAAAGTTGACCTTGACCTGCACTCGACAAGTTCAAACCACGTACGTAGTTGACCTTGACTCGCACTCGACAAGGTCAAACGAGGTACGGAGTTGACCTTGACCTGCACTCGCCAAGGTCAAACAGGGTACGGAGTTTACCGAATGCTGAAACACATTAATTCTAAATCACAGAATAAACTAAAGTAACTTTTAAATTGTTTATACTTGTGTATAAGATCCTTGGTTCTGTAAATAAATTCGCTCGAACATTACAATTTTAAAATGACTTGGAATAGAATATTAAAGTATAGCTGACATCACCTCATAGATAATATCAAACTGCTTTGTACTGCATAGTGTTGGAACAAGGTGAAACAAAAGTATCGATAAAAATCATTGCATATTCGCTCAACATAATGAAGCCTTCAAATATTGTACTGAAGGTCATTCAAAATATTTAATTATAATTTCAAGAATTGAGTGGGACAGCTTGAATTTATCGTATGTATTTAAGTTAGGTACTTACATATTTATTGCGTAGATTATTATTTAAAATATCATTTAGACGCTGTGGTGTGTATTAATAATGAATATTTCCATCAAAAATAATGTAAAATATTTGCAGGGGCTTTGAGGTCAGGCATATTAAATACATATCTTTACTGTAGATGGCTCTTGTTTTGGTTTGTGTACTCACAGAAGCTCGTCACACGACTGTCATCCGTTGAATAATCTGAGAACACTAATATATTTTTATATAATAATAATACCAGCCTTTTTTAATGTCCCACTACTGGGCACGGGCCTCCCCTCAATGCGAGGAGGATTAGGCTATTGTCCACCACGCCGACCCAGTGCGGGTTGGTGGACTTCACACATCTTTCGAGGGATTCTCTCAGATATGCAGGTTTCCTCACCATGTTTTCTTTCACCGTTTTTTAATTTATTATATTTACAGCTTACCGATTGACCTCTTGCAATATTTTGCACCATTTCTGTTAGACTAGAGCAACTCAACATTTATATTATGTTTAGTATTTATTATATGTATAAACGTTTTCACATGTTGTCTTCTTAATTTTACATACCCACAAAAATATATCACATGCCTGTTATATATATTGGTTCAGTGTAACAAACGGGTCCCTGCTACTTAGCGATACAGCAAATGTAAATATTGTTAAAACTATCGTATGTGTATTGTAAGTAAAATCTTGATCTCTGAAATAATCGATAGATTAAATTATATTTTCGTAATTAAAAAATAAAAAAGAAAAAAATGTGAAACGTTGACTGCTTGTTGATATAGAATGTAAATAGTGTGTACAGTGTTACGATTTTACTGTGATTGACTACTTGGGTGCACTGGTGTTTAATAAGAACTAGCTGTCCCAGCGAACTTCGTACCGCCTCTGAGTCAAATGTATGGGAAAATTAATTATCTTCATGTTTGTTAAATGTAACCATGTTTTATTAGTTAGTCTGCAATTCAGAGCAGAGACTAACTAAAAAAATCAAAGATCATACAAATTTGTTCACCCATTCTTGAGTTATGAATGGCGCAACTAACACAACTTTTATCTGTCATACCATATACTTACATAAAAGGTTTTTCTAAGGCTCGTAATCATCACCAATACAGGCATATAAACCAGTCTACAGTGAGTGATAGAACTTAGTCAATGTAAGTATAAGGCTCTCAGCTGTGTGAGGCGGACGCTTGCGCGCGACTCCCGCGCATATCACATCAACGAAATGTCAATGGACGGACAATTCACTTCAGATCAAACATCAGCACTCGAAAAATATTGGTTATACATAACTTGCTGTGCAACGATTAGTGCACCCAGTACTAATGATTATTCACTCTTAATTCTAGGCTAAGAGTTAACATCTTTCATACCTACTTTTTTTCACAGGATTCTCTTCTCATTCTGTAGTGTTCACGACGAATTTATTTCATTTACTTGCATTATAATATACCAGTCTATTAAAGCAGAGAAATTGATTGAAAAAGAAAAGGAACTTTTTTGTCTATTCAAATTGTTTCGTTATTCTCACGTAGCCACGCGTAGAGATTGGAGGGTTACAGTACAGGGCTCAACCTTTGTCCTTGCGAACTTAATTATTAATTATCTTTACGGAAAAAAAATATAAAAAAATTACATTCCTTTTAGTAGGTTGTTGAGGTTTTGAACTTGATAGATTAGTTACTATTTCAACTCTAAGTACATTAGTTTCTATGGTCTTATTAAAGTTACCAATTTATAATCATGTTTCTATGAGTCTTATCATTAGAACTAGGTTGATTTACGAGTACGTTTATTTGTTCATAATACTGGTTTAGAAATGAGGCAAAGTAAACTGTCAACTATCAAGGAAGAAACTAACTATGAAGGGTAAGAACTGAAATTCGAGTAGCAAAAGGCTTGTAATCCTGCCTTAGTTGGTTAACTTGATCAATCATGTATTTTTTTACCAGACTGCACCAGTAGGAGGGTAATTGTATTTTTCTGAATACTTTATTCTAGATGTCAAGACAAGTTACCCAATATGATGATGATCAATGATGTCTTAAACAGTTGAGTATTATTATTTCATTTCTATGTCTATAAGAACAAACGTGATTGTCTTACATTTAATAAAAAGTAAATGGAAAAAATAGAGCTCATTATTGTTTACTTACTAAATTATTGTTAAATAATAAAAATAAATCATTCTGGTCACCCACTGCTATGATTATTTTGATGCCAGAGTTGGATGTGTTATTTGTAAATTATGTGAACGCAAATGACTGTATTATAAATATTTATTGATTAGAACAAGAGTTTGTAAGCAGAAGGATGTAGTTTAAATAACATATTGAGATTTTGAAATGATTAGGTTAGATGCATTTGCCAAAATAAATCTCCCATCACTGTTCTTTGTTGTTTTATTCACATGTCTATTTTTGTAACAACCCTCTCTCATAAATGTTATAATCCATTAACAAAGGAATTCATGAATTCCGTGTACCTCTTATGAGTAGGAAATATTGTAGTTATTTTTGCATTTATGGTGCAATAGTGATTTTGGAATAAGTAGGAACTGAATACTCAATGAAATTTTTAGGTATTTTTATTATACATATTTTATAATTAAGAGTTCTATGAAACATGACCAGCCAATAGGCTAGCAATATTTGTACACATTTTCTTAATTTCATCATTAGTTCTATATTCCGAGCCTAGTATTGCATTACCCAATGCAATAGTCTCTCTCACTGTCTTTGCCTTTATCCAGATTCTACCATTCATGCCGGCTGCCATTTCAAAAGGCCATTCATTCTTCAGTGAGGCTATAAGTTGACATTCCGGGCTTAAAATTCTTCTGATAAGATTCAAAGAGCATTTAAACATAAAACCATCTTCTAAAACACCTAAACGGCCTTTTTTTCCATGAGAATCAACACATACAAGTTCAGGTTCCATGTCTTTGCTGGCCACCAGCATTTTGCCGTACACCACATCTCCTATTAACACTTTCGGTCTATTATTCTTTGTAGCACCTTCGAAAGAGAGGTAAGACAACGAGGCTGAGCAGCTACCCCCGACATCTACTCTGAAGATATCTCCCGCCTTTTGAACTACCACGCCTATGACATTCTCCCCTCGCGCTGGTATGTACCGTTTCTGGTGATTGTCCACCCAGTACGTGCTCGGTGCCCGTTTCTTCAGTATACCAGCTTTGGTGATGTAAATACCGTCCATTTCTTTCCGTAGTCCTGGACCGAGTATAACTTTACTCTTTTCACCGACTGCTGCGATCTCTGCGCATTCATCTCCGGGAATTACGACGTCACCGATTGCTACCTTCATGATGAAATATTCGTCACCATTTATATGTGATTTACAATTTCCTAAAAACTAAATTGTAACAATTGCACAAATAAGCACGCACGAGTTAGGTTTTTGTTTTGACACTTGACAGTGTTGACAGTAACAACACATGTAGAGAGACCGTTAGGTTCTTCTTTAAGAAGTCGTAACCATCTTAAGCATTTTGCCAGTGTCATGTATAAGCGGATACTATTTATATGATGATGTTATGTAGAGTAGATTAGTTACGGCCAAGTTAACATGGCTTGGCCTATTCTGTTTTGACTGTCAAAAAGCTAAATACATATATTTTAATAGAAGACAAAAATAGTGTCTGTTAGCATCCTGCTCACTTGACAACTGTCTGACATTTTATATTTTTTGTAATCTGTGCAAAAATACAACACATGTGCGCCCTAATGTTTACGTTTTGAATTTTCCAAAATTTCGCAACAAAATGCCTGCTGTAATAGAGAAGGATGTGCTCATATACAAGGGCAGTAATTTCTTTCGTCAACGACTTCTTCTTTCAACTCTCAGCGGCCGAGCCATTAGGATAGAAGAGATTCGAAGTGGTCATGATGATCCTGGCTTGAGGGAGTATGAAGTGAGTCTAATTCGTCTTCTAGACAAAGTGACGAATGGCACGAGGGTTGAGCTGAGTGAGACGGGCACGTCGGTGTATTTTCAGCCTGGGATATTGATCGGCGGACAAGTTACTCATAGCTGCAGCACGCAGAGGGGTATAGGTTAGTTTTTCATGGATTAATTAATTAATAGTGTACTAGCGTAAATAAACTGCTGTCAGTTACTCGGCAAAGACATTTAAATATTTATATTTAACAATAAATTAAAATAGTTTAATTGTCTTAAATGGTGTGCCAAATTATAAACGTTTCAATAAAATCATAGTACTAGCATTCTTAAAACGGATGTGTAGGTATATATTATGTAAATTGAGGATTTCACAATTAGCTATAAAATAAAAAAACTAAAACATGAATTTAAAAAAAGCTTATTAACAATACTTACTCTAACTAGTCTACATTTTAATTAAGTAGTAGTAGGATTGAATGGTGTAACAACATATTTATACAGTTCCAGTGAAGCTCAGTCAGACTAACAAGAATATATATTAATTGCAGGCTATTACCTGGAAGTATTGCTAGCTCTCGGCCCGTTCTGCAAGGAGCCGTTGAATGCGGTCTTGCAAGGTGTTACAAACAGTGACCTGGATGTCTCTGTGGACAAAATAAAAACAGCCGCCCTACCTGTGCTGCTGAAATTCATATTGGTTGATGATGGATTGGAATTGAAGGTGGTTAGAAGAGGTATGTTAAGTATTCCGGGCGATATTGCTTTTTAAGTGTCAGTACTCACTAATACTGATTTATTAGGACCATCAACAAATCATTACAGTAAGATTCAATCTTGGTTGGTTGTGGTATTTATTACTATAGATTACTTGTAGTGTATGGAAATGAATTCGGAATATAATCACCATATACAAGATATGATGTTTAAGTATAACTAAAAAATATATATTTCAAAACTGAAACATTCCCTAGCTAGATGATAAAGAATTCCTGTATTTACAGGAGCGCCACCCCTTGGCGGTGGGGAAGTGGTTTTCAAATGCCCCGTGCGGCGCCACCTGCGGCCACTGCAGTGGACCAAGTGGGGACTGGTGAAGAGAATACGCGGGGTTGTGTACGCGTTGCGAGTATCACCCACCATGGCCAACAGGGTTGTTGATGCTGCTAAAGGGGTGAGTTATTCCGCCTTCTCCCGCACTGCACTATTCACCACCCCCGTCGGGTGGGAATGGCCGAGCACTCGCGGTCGTTCCCAGGCCCCTCCCTTTTACAGGGAGGGGCGTGAAGGCCCCGCTGTAAAGGCGGGCGGTCGTCGGCGGGGGACTGGATGTAAAGGCTCTGCCGGTTTCCCAGTCCCCCTCCTCAAAGACGATGCGGTAGTGCCGGGGGGTTTTAGCCGGTAGGAGTCCGGCATAACCCGCGCGGCCGGGTATCCATGAGGATTTCCCCCTCGATAATAAAAAAAAGGGGTGAGTTATTCGCACATTGTATCTGCATCACCTAACGCGAGCATTCATTCCGCGACTGAACAATATTATAATATTACTAGCTGTTACCCGCGACTTTGTCAACGTGGTATTTAACAAAGTCACAAACGTTAGCCCGCTCGCGCGTTCTGATTACTAAAATTACTATTAAAAAATAGGTGCTGGTGATAGAAGGGTGAAACTTTGGGGTAGCATGTATTTTTTAATAACACATTATAAAAAAAAAATTGGCAAAAAAAAATGTTAGTGGTGGACAACCCTTATCACTTACGGGTATGAAAAATAGATAGAAGCTCAGACCTACTGAATATGCATATAAAATTTCATAAAAATCGGTCAAGCCGTTTTGGAGGAGTATGGTAACTAACATTGTGACACGAGAATTTTATATATATAGAGATTTCAGAACGCTTGCCTCGGTAACGAGGATTGCAGGTTCAAACCCCGGCTCGCACCTCTGGGATTTTTCATGTGCGAATCTCATTTTCAACCATGATTATCACTTGCTAAACGGTGAAGGAAAACATCGTGAGGAAACCTGCATGTCTGAGAGAACCCATCGAAAGATGTGTGAAGTCCGCCAATTCGCAGTGGGCCAGCGTGGTGGACTATGGCCTAATCCCCCTCGCATTGAGGGGAGGCCCGTGCCCAGCAGTGGGACATTAAAGGGCTGGAATTATTATATATCTGTGTTACAGGTGATGCTGAAATTCCTGCCGGACGTGTACATAAACACGGACCAGTGTCGAGGATCGAACGCCGGCAAGAGTCCCGGGTTCGGCATCAGTTTGGTCGCGGAGACCGATGATAAGACCTATTATTGTGCCGAAGCTGTGAGTATGCACCAGTGTATCCAACCCACTTTGTCAAAATTACGGTGTTGCCTGGTCTAAAAATACGGTAGATGGTGGAAAATTACGGCAGACCAGTGTTGCTTATTTTTCTCCAAAATTATACAATAAAAATAACCATGCAGTGGGGATGCGTAACGTAAAAAAAAAGGTAAACCAAAAAACCTTTTTTTTTTACGTTAGTTACGCATAATTTGCAAAATCAAGTGTTGTCATTATAGAAATAAGGACACGGACGAAATTATGGCAGAATGTGTCACCGTAATAACATGTCTACGGTAGGTGGTAGACCTAGAAAAATTACGGTAGATCTACCGTAATTACGGCATGGCTGGAGACACTGGTATGCACGTAGAAATCAAAGATGGCGGCTCCATACAATTACGCATGCGCGGAGCCGCCATCTTTAATAATGTTATGCCATGCGAAATATAACTGAGATTATTGGGGAAATTACATAGAAATCGCAACAATACGTTGGGTTTCCACGAGTTTGGTCAAAAAATTAGAATATTGTTGATAACAAATTAAAATATACAATATTTTCAGAGTAAATCGTGAAATGTCCCCATAGTCCCCATATTCATATTTTGAAATATCTTCAAATGGCCGCCGAGTAACGCCGCTGCTAGTTTGTTCCCTTTAATTTAATTCATTTTTAGTTGTTTAATGTGCTAATTTCATATAAAAAATAGTTTCCTATAGTTATAACAGCCTAAAGTTACTTGTGACCTCATTATCTAAGTGATTTATTAGTGTTAATTAAGAAATAAACTGCAATTTTACGTGCATTCCACGGCGCTTATGACCTTACGCGCTTGACATTTCGTCCGCCATTACTAACAGCAACTAACACGGGAAAAGCTGCTGCCCAAACTACTTTGCTTGCTTTGTTTATTATTGATATCTGTGCAATTTGGCTTTGCTTTTGGTATTAATCAATATACCTTTTCGGCGGCAAAATGGTAAATAATTGCGCTGCTTGCAGCAAAGTAACGAAACCCAACCAGCATATAAAATGTGGCAAATGTAGTAGTAACTATCACCCAGCATGCGTTAACATTCCGGATGTGAAGAAAGTAACCGAAGAAACCAAACTCTTATGGATGTGTCCATTGTGTCAAGCCAAAGTTCCCAAAAAAGATAACACCAACACGCCGGTACGGTCCGCTGCTATGTGCGCTGATGATTATGAAAATGTGACTTTCCGCGAGCCGGCACGTAAAACAACGCCCGCTGCTATCGCTAGCCCTTCCTCCACTGATTCAATGAATACTCTCGCCCAAGAAATGAGACTGATACGAGAACATGTTGGAGAAATCAAGTCTCAAATGAATTCCCTCACAGAACACATAACAAAATGCAACATGCGTCTAGATGATTATGAAACTAAGCTGTCTTTACACGAAGTAAGACTACACGAACTGGAAGAGCGTGCTGCTGATGTTCTCTTGTTGCAAAACACCGTAGCCCAACTGAAGGACCAATTAAATTCGCAAGCACAAGCTCACCTCCGAAATGAGATAGAAATTGCAGGGATTACCGAGGGATTGAATGAAAACCCAACGCATACCGTTCTAGTAGTTGGTCAGAAACTCGGAATAAAGATAGACGATTCTGACATAGAGTATGTGACACGCGTTGGTCCCCTGCGACAAGCGGCTCGAAACATAAATACAGCTGATGAATCTACATCCTCATTTCCTCGCCCGTTAATTGTTAGATTCCTTAGGCGGCGCAATCGCGATGAATTTCTTAAAGCTGGAAAAATGAAACAACGCAACCTAAGTTGCTCTGACATCGGAATAGATACTAGAGGGCAAAAAGAGTTCAAAATTTATATAAACGAACGTCTCACGCAGGAAAATCGTAATTTATTTCGAGCTGCTCGCCAACGTTCAAAAGAAATTGGATATAAATACTGTTGGATTAAAAATGGCTCAGTTCATGTTCGCAAGCAGGAAGGATACCCCGCCATTCCGATCAAGAATTTGGAAGACCTACACTACAAAACTCATATGCCCTCTGCAGAATAATACAATGAGACTGTCTTACATAATTCCTTCATTTTTGTTTATATACATTCTCACGCGTTGCATTATAGAATGTGTGCCTAATTTTCAAATAGTTATTTGTACTTTTATATATGTTAATCATTACATATTAACAAGGTATAATAGTACACATAACGAATTTACACTTAATGCACAACTCAAAAACACACAATATACCAACTCACAATACACAAACACACAAAACACTTACATAAACAAAGAGCTTATTATTATCCGCTATAAATCAATCTACTTTTACAGGACTAAACATAATACATTGACGTACTTATATGCACTATTTTATTTGTTTTTAAGAATGACGCCGTGGTACATACGAAAATATTTTTCTTTTTTCTTGCCTTATCAATATGACATTATTTAATGTTGAAAAAGAAATAGACGAAACTGTTGTCATTGACTGTCATTCTTATCAAAGTATAGAAGAGTGCAAAAGTTTCTTTAAAATTAACCAAAATAACTTTACAATTTTATCTCTTAATATCAGAAGCATTCAGCGCAACTTTGATCACCTTGTAGTAGCTTTAAACGACATTAAGAGTCAACTTGATGTTATTGTTTTAACCGAGTGTTGGCTGACAGATGATCAAATAATTGATCATATTCCTGGCTATCATAATTATCGCTCAGATAAACAAACTAATAAATGTGGTGGTGTTGTTATGTACGTCAAGGATATTTACGACACGAAAATTCAAAAATCAACTCTAGACGACGCTGACTGCTTATTGGTAAGTATCAATAATAACATTGCGATTTTAGGTATATATCGGTCTCCATCTGTGACAACAATTGAGCCTTTTCTTACATCATTAGATGCAATGTTAAGCACTTTAAATAACAAGCCAATTGCTGTAACTGCTGGGGATTTGAACATCGACCTCTGCAAACCTGCTCACAATCAACTGTCAGACTACCTCTGCATTATGGCTTCCCACAGCTTTCTTCCTTGTATCACGAAAGCTACGAGAGGAGATGCATGCCTCGATCACATTTTTATAAAGACAAATGCGAAGCCTATTGGTGCAGTATGTTACTCCTCCATCACTGACCATGATGTTGTTCTAGCTGGAATGCCTTTAAAAAATAATTATAAATGTACTCTATCTTGATTGCGGACCAAAATTAATACTGAAGCTGTGGTAACCGACCTTAACCTGGTCGATTGGACACAAGTAACAAACGATCCAGATGTTAACAGTGCCTCTTCCTTGTTCAACGAAATTCTAGCTAATACTATCCAAAAAAATTCAGTTGCAATTAAAATCAGTCGTAAATACCTTAATTTGAAGCCCTGGATTACCTCAGGCTTAATTCGGTGTATGCACCACCGCGATAAATTACATAATGACTCCAAAACACATCCAAATGACGACAACCGTCGTAAAATCTATACTAGGTACAGAAACTTCTTCTGTACGCTTCTCCGCAAACTTAAACTTCAACATAATAGTAGTTTGATTGAACAAAATAAAAGTAACCCCAAAGCATTATGGAAAACAATTAAAAACATAAGTCAAACATCCAATTGTAATACTGCATCATTAGAATTATTGAAATCAAAAAATGATATTGACAGCTCCCTTAATTTCTGCAACTCACATTTTACTACAATAGGTAAATCTCTGGCTAACAATATTCTAAACAAACTTCATGAAAGTCAAGAATCATTAATAAAAGCATATAGACCAGTAGACAGCTCGGCACATTCATTTTTTCTTCGTCCCACAGACCCGACAGAAATCCGTAAAGTCATATTAAGTATACAAAATAACAGCTCACCCGGTCTTGATAAACTAACAGTTCCTTTAGTTAAAAGAGCCCTTCCCTGTCTACTCAATCCTTTAAATCATATCTTCAACATAAGTCTGGAAAAGGGAGTTTTTCCAAATTGTTGGAAAGTGGCCGCTGTATCCCCAATATACAAAAGTGGCCTTAAAAATTGCCCTGACAACTACCGTCCTATTGCTCTACTCAGTATACTCGGTAAAGCACTGGAAAAAATTGTAAATTGCCGCTTAGTGTCATTTATAGAGATGAACCATCTGGTTTCAGACAAACAATTCGGTTTCAGACGGGGTAAGTCGACTGAAGACGCAGTATCCCTCCTAACTAACCTCGTCGCCTCACACATTGAAAATGGTGAACGCTGTATAGGTGTCTTTCTGGATTTGGCTAAGGCATTTGATACTATCTCAGTCGGCTTACTCCTTCGGAAACTAGAGTATCTTGGCATCAGAGGCATTTCATTAGACTGGTTCAAAAGCTACCTAACTAACCGTAGACAGTGCATAAAGATTGATAACCTCTTTAGCTCTGAACTTCCAATTGAATTTGGGGTGCCCCAGGGTAGTGTACTTGGTCCTACACTATTTATTCTATATTTAAACGATATTCTCAAACTCTCTCTTGAAAGCTCGGATATCATCGCTTATGCGGATGATACAGTAGTTTTATTTCACGGCAAAGACTGGAAACAGGCTAAATCTTATGCTGAGGCTGGTCTATCATTGATCGGAGATGCTTTTTACCAAAATCTACCAACTCTAAACGTAAAAAAATCAAAATTCATAACTTTCACGAAGACTGCCTCGTCTAATCCACTACCTGACATAAATATTAAATTCCACTCTTGTTCACTAGGACCTAATAGCCCTTTATTATGCAACTGCAGTGAAATTGAACGTACTCACACAATAAAGTACTTAGGTGTTACAATTGATGGAAACATGAGCTTTAAAGAACATATCATTGATTTGTCTGCTAGAGTGAGGAAACTGATTTATATTATGAAAAAACTTCGTGATTGTACTCCTATTAACATTTTAAGGCTAGTATACATTTCCTTGTGTCAGTCTATAATACAATATTGTATCACAGTATGGGGTAGAGCAGGGAAAAGTCATTTTCTGCAGATAGAAAGGGCACAGCGTGCTCTAATAAAAGTCACGTTAAGAAAATCCTTCCGATTTCCCACCGACGAACTGTACCAGGAGTTCAAGGTTCTTCGTGTTCGCCAGCTCTTTGTTCTTTATGCAACGGTTAAATCACATAGGATGGTAAAACTGCGGTCAGATTATGAACATCTTATCGCCAAGAGAACTTATAGTATACCAATTCCTAGAACTATATCTGAATTAGCTCGTAGAAGTCCGAATTTCTCTTTACCACACACCTATAATAATGTATGCAAATTATTATCAATTAAAATGTGTAACATTTTCAATTGTACAAAAATGGTTAAAACCTGGCTTAATGAGCTTTCATACAATGATACAGAAAATTTGATTTAGTTTTAAGTCACTTTTGCGCTCTGATTAATTAATTCTTAAGTACCTATCTGTGCAGAAACTCTCTCTCGTACAAAACACACACATACACACACACATACATACACACACACACTCACATACACACACACACTCACATATCCACACAAAATTTGATTTTCACTTTGTTTATCACAATTTTTAATTTTTTAATGTTACACTTATTGATTTTATTTTATTTTTATTTCATTTTAAGATGTTTTTATTTCATGATGATTTTATTTCATTTAAATGTCGCATTATCCACCTCATTCAATTTAATTTTATTTTAATTTCTAGATTTAAGTTTCAATTTATAAATTACCTAAAACCTCTGTAAGCTTCTTATATATTGTCATATCCAGGTTCCCAAGATACAAGCTTACGCTTAGTTTGGGACCGCAACACAAATACTTTGTTACTATGCTTATAGAAATAAATATTATTATTATTATTATTATATTTGATCCTCAGATATACACAAATAAAACAAGATTTTGTGCAAAGCAACATAAATTATTTTTATTTATGTAGTCCCAAAAATATTAGGTATATTATAAAATAAGTACTAAATCAGCCAAGATAGTGGCTCTACATATCTAATAGTATGAATTGGGCGTACACAGAGCTGTTATCATTGTTCATTTTATGTGACGCGACTTATACTTTGAAATGAAACTAATTTTACGGGTTTTATCGCGTTTACTTTATGTTTTTTACGTTCCCGACTTATACTTACAATTTAAGGGGGAAGCTCAGGGTCAGGGCGCGAAATTCAAAATGTCGATGGTTTTTATTTTTTTACGAAAAATTTGGACATCTTTACGATGTAATTTAGTGTTTTGCGATATTAGCATTCTGCATTGGATGTCTCGATGTATTAAGTTTGCTTAAAAAAGTACCTAATCCGATACAATACGATAAGGTTTGTAAAAACCGTTACTTTTACTAACTTTATGGTGTTGTATCGATTTAGGTATTTTTTTAAGCCAACTTAATACATCGAGACATCCAATGCAGAATGCTTATATCGCAAAACACTAAATTACATCGTAAAGATGTACAATTTTTTCTTAAAAAAATAAAAAACATTTTGAATTTCGCGCCCTGACCCTGAGCTTCCACCTTAAGCTGATAATTAAATAAAACGCATATATCGTCTTGTTTCAGAAATCCGCGGAGGCCGGCAGTGGTGACATCACTCTCCCCGAAGATCTGGGCCAGGAGTGCGCGCAGCGGCTGCTGGACGAGGTGTACCGCGGGGGTGCGGTGGACTCCGCCTTCCAGTGGCTCCTAGCGTTGTGGATGGCGTTGGGACAGAAGGACGTTAGCGAGTGTATTGTAAGTTACGTATTGGGACTTGGACCACAGCCACTCTCCCACCAATATCTATACATATACACAAATAAATAAAATTGGAGTGTCTGTTTGTAATATTAAAATAACCGCTTTTCACTAAGTGCATTTGGAGTTATACACGGTACATATATCAAAACAACATTTTTCACAATTTTTGTCTGTGTGTCTATCTGTATGTGTGTTCCGGCAAACTCTGAAATGGCTGGACCGATTTTGATGGGACTTTCACAGGCAGATAGCTGATGTAACAAGGAGTGACTTAGGCTGCTTTTATATTAGTAACTAGCTGTTACCCGCGATTTCGTCCGCTTTTTGTTAAATACCACGCGGGCGAAGTCGCGGGTAACAGCTAGTTACTAATATAAAGGTGTGTCTTAACATTATTATTATATATTTGTTTGCAATTTTTACTCTATGGAACATTTCAACAATTCACATAGCAGGAGAGAGTTGCATAGAGTAAAAATAGCAAAGAAATAAATATAATATTATGTCTATGATAAGGTGGTGGTTTGTTGCCTGCTCGCATGTAGTTTGTGTTCTTGAGAATGTACTTATACCAACCACTTTTTTAAATTGCAGTTAATCATTGTTTCTTCTCAATGAAACCACCATTCTGAACCGGTGGTAGCTCCAAACTATTTATAAGTGTATTTTTCCCTACATTAAAAAGTATTTTGATTTCGACTGGCGCTACACAATCGCTCCATCGTGCGATTGTTTTCTGACGAACTAAATGCACTAGTAAAGTTGCAATTTTTTTTTATCGACAGGTTGGTCCTCTCTCGGAGTACACAATCACATTCCTACAACATCTGAAGGAATTCTTCGGTGTGATGTTCAAACTGGAGGTGCAGCGATCCGACACCGACTTTGAAGATTCCGACGACGAAGACCATGTAGCACCCGCACAGAAGATCAAAATGACGTGTGTGGGGATAGGTTATGTTAATATTAGCAAGAGGACGATGTAAATAAATAAATCGATCAACTATTTATGTATTTTCTTGGTAGTCATTAGGTCCTCAACCACCCAACAAACACTAACATTATTTTTGGCAATTCGTTGAGCGTTCCTCAAGGGTCAGTATTGGGGCCGCACCCTTCCCAAAGATTTCGTTCATGTTTTGTATTTAGATGCAGCAAAGTAAATGAAACTATAGTTATAATAATTTGTATATTGTCTTAATCTTAATACTACAATAATTAAGGCACGTTATGAAATTTATCTAATTCGACCCGCTACAGCGGTTTAGGACGTTTTCTAAGCCTTTCTTTTTAAACACCTGCATAGGTACTTACAACTAAGAGTATAAAGTTGGCAGTGTTCGTACATATTTAGATACAAAAGTAAAATAACATTTTGACTTAGAGTAATTATTATGAAGGTATTTAAAACACTGGAATTATTTGCGATGTATCTTAATATTTGTTTTTTAGTTTGCATCTAGCAACCCTGTAAGGCTTGTTTAAATTAGGGCCTGCACACATTGAAAATTTTCACTGAAAAAAAGGTGATCATTGCGTAATGTGGTCTTAAAGATACATTAATATAAGTATTACAGATGTTTTAAGTGGATTTTTCCTCCAGTGTTCAATCCCTAGTCGCTTAATATAAAATTTAAATAACATTTGTTCAGTCAATCACACAGCAGGATGATATCACAAAGAATTTTCTTTACACACAAATTGTAATTAAAAGAAATATATATCTAAGTTGGTAATTATACGAAAATTAGAAATAGAAAAATATAAAAAGGTAAACATTATAAAAAAAAGGGATTTATAAAATTCACATTATTTACATACGTGTTGGATATTTATGAAGTATTTTTTCAAGTATGGTAGGTATTTAGGGAAAACGTTCTTTTTTATATTTACAATCGTGGTTTTGATTATTACTTCAAATAAATACTCATCACTATCATGTACTTATTAAGGGAATGTATTACATTTGCAAACGCGCAGATATTGAGGGTGTGTGCATCCGTTCAAATGCAGACAAAAGTGAACCTAAACTATTTTAAATAGGTATCTTTTTTCCAAATTCACCGATGCCAATGGAGAAGATTTCGCGTCACGTCAACCAAGTCCAGGCGGGGCGGGCTACTTGTTTATGCTCTTATCACCTTGATATAAAGTTGTTTTTTGTCTGCCTTGACCCGTTCACGCGTCGGTCAATGTTGGTACACCCTGCCTAGCGCACACTTGGGCGGGGGGGTATTGCATAACATACTTAAATAATGTCAACATAAAACAAGTATTCGCTTGCAACAGACAACAAGCGAATTTATGTTCTATTGCTTATAAGTAGTGTATAATTTGGTGTTGCCTAAAATGTTCTTGGTCTTGCTAGACCATCTAATAATAGCTAGAACATGACCGATTCTTCGAGACACTTGCATCTCGCGTTACGTAAAACTAGCATTTGTTAAATTATTTTAATAGAACATAACCCTATGGAAATCTATTGTTGGCTATAATTAGGTGGTCGCGGTCTGTCTTGTGATAATGCAAGATCAACACCAAGACTGCAAGACCGAGAGCGATTTTAGGCAACACTAATTTATTATCATGGCCTAGCCCGCCCAAGTGTACGCAAAATATCTACAACGACGGTCCCTAGCTGAGGTGTCTCATTCTTCTTAAGCGTCCTTTTCATCGCATCCAAGACCAGCAGACCAATTACAGATGCCACCAACAGGATCGAAGCTGAGACCTTTAGGACACACGTACTCCCATCCGAGGAACCCACCGGTCTCTATCTTGGCGCACGAGATGAACTTCTTACACGAGGTAGGATGGGGGAAGTTTCCTGTGTCCAAGCACTCGATGTTGCCTATGAAATTGAATCCTATCACAACAGTAGATTAAATTAGTGGTGCAATTATTGTGTTATTATAGTACGTGCGTAGTGGGAATAAGGGATATACAAAATCATAGGCTATGTTATTGGCAATTATTTCGTAAAACGTAGATTGTGCATATACCTTATTGTGGAAACTTAATATTATTAGAGAGTCAGAGAGAGACCACAAACCGTGCAATACGGTGCCCATAGGTGCAGATAAGTGTCTGCCACGGAGGAGGGGTGCTTTTAAAACAAAGTTATGAGACCATTTCCCCACCATGTTCCTCCATTCAGGGTTAGGTAATCTAGTCAGTGGTCATGCTATATATATTTTTCTGGTGGTTACGTAAAAGAGTGCCTTAGAACACAGGTTTAGGAATTAAGATCCAATTCCATGCAGTTTCCTTCACTTTTCCATCACCAAATTGAGATGATTAAACATTACCTATCCACTTATTTCATATGGTACATGCTGGTGCAGGTCATGTGCAAGGTTATGATCAAATTACTTAGTCAGATTTATTTATATTATGACGTCAGAGTTTCAGTTCTTTGCCTCTATATCCCGTAGTAGGTGCTTTTCAACATTTAGAATTGGCTCTCCTAATACCACCACTGGTACTCCTATAAGCTAGGATTCACAGCGGTGATCAACGAATACTTCAAGGTTTGACCCTCGGATGCGTTAGGATCTTGGAACGACCGGGTTACCTACAATTTTTTTTGAGGCTGCAGATGTAGGAATTACAACTGCCTTTAGGAGTACAATTAGATAACCCAGTCAAGTCCACACACTGAGGCTGTGTATTATCAACCTTTTGAGATTTCTCACATATTTCAATCAATTATTCAAACAAGTATTCGAAACTCACCTTTGCTGTGCAGAACGACCTTGGTCCCTTGCGCGTATTTTCCAGCCAGCTTCTCCTGTCCGTCATCGTAGTAATCATAGTTTTCTATAGGCTTGTATGTCCTATTTGGTTCTGGTTTAGCTATCTTCTCGAAAGGCTTTCTGGACGGCACCCTTCTTGGTTTAACTGTTGTAGTTATTGGGGTTGTGATTAATGGGGTCGTGGTTGGGGCTGGGGTAGTGAAACGCGAAGGGCGGGTCGTGGGCCGCTGTGTGGTGGAGATTTTCCGTTGGATCTTCTTTCTGAAGACTTTGCGTGGGGTCGGTGTGGTGGTAGTGGTCGTTGTGGTTGTGGTTGGTTCAGGCGTTTGCGGTGATGTTATTGGTGATAGATATTGGTATTCCTCTGTAAGGGAAAATATTGTTATGTAAGAAAGAAGGGTAGGTATCTATCTATACTACTTGTAGTGATAGTCTTAAGGGTCATAGTCAAGCGTCTTGATTTATGTTGGGTCAAACCGTGTTATGTCTATTTAAAAGTGCCAAACGGCACTGGCTTCTTGTGAAAAATACAAATTTCCTTCGAACATGTGGACATTTAAACCTGTCAGACAATTGTGGTACACCATTGTCAAACAAATGAAAATCTACCCGATTGAGTCAAACAACTCAAGACTTATTGTGTCACTCATTAATGATGTGTCTATTCCTGAAGTGAGTCATAGCAAACTGTCCATATATTTAGTAGGTAGAGACATTCCAAATAATTAGAACAGATTTGGAATACTATCTCATCACTAAAATCCAATTTAGGGGAGCAAGTATACTGAAGGTAAACCCCATCATTGCAAGAAGATTATCAGATTACACAACTGAAGTAGGCACCTTGCGCCACGAACCATCAAGGGGACTCACCATCATAAGTCTTCGTAACCGGTGACTCCAGCAGGTACTCCCTCGTGAAGTAAGAAGGCTCTTGACTGCCGCTCGAGTATCCTGCTGTTGAGTATCCAGTATCCTCCACAGCTACCGGTATTAGCTTCTCACCTCTCGACCGTGATCTCGGAGTAGACGAGTCAAACCTTTGTTCCGTCACAGAGAAACCAACAGGAATCACATTAGTCGACTTCAAGTCTTTCCCTTCAAATCTAGACCTTGACCGAGACCTAGTAGCTGCAGTTGACCTGGGAGAGAAGTTAGTCGTAGCAACTCTCTGGGTGCTCAATTCAGTCGGTGTCTCAGTATCTAAAGTAGTTTCAAAGTATTTCAACGACGATCTAGTTGGAGTTGAAGTCGTAGATATTCTACCAGAGTTTAATTCAGTTGATTCGTAATATTCTTGAGTTGTTTTAACGTATTCTGGGTTCGTTGTTGGGAATTTGGGTACGTAAGACGGCGATGATCTCGATGAATACTCGGTGACCGTCTCTGTGTATGGGCTTCCTGTGGTTCGAATGAATGAGTCGGTGTTAGTTGGGTAGCCAGTTCCTGGCGCTCTTGTGTTGAAGGACATCGGTATTCTTGAATTATATTCTAGTGTTTCAGTGTATGCACCTTCCGTTGTTTTAATATTTTCTTGGCTAAAAGTATTCGGATAGGTTGTAGGAGATTTTGGAACGTAAGTGTCCGCGGTGTTGAAGTCAGATGAAATGCCGTATTCGTCCCCAGTTGTTGTTCTAATGTATTCTTGATTGGTTGTCGGGTAGTTGGTTAGATAAGACTTTGGTACGTTGTATGTTGTTGTAGAAATCTTTGGAGGCTCGAAACCTAATGTGTAGGGTTCGCCGGCTGTAGTCAGGTAGGCCCCTAATGTTTCATACGTAGGGGTGTTTGTGAATCCTGATGGCGTTGACTTTGGAATTTCAAAGTCGACTGTTGTTATCTTTGGAGAATCGAAGTCGGTCGGTATTCTAAAGGCTGTAGTCTGCTCGAAGTTTTGTCCTAAGGGGCTCCTGTAGATGGGTGTGGTTTGATATTCTTCGTTGCTTGGTGTTTTGTTGTCTGTGTATTCGTTGTACTCTCGGCTGGTGTATTTGTATTCTACAGTGGTTTGAGACTTCTTGGTGGGTGTGTTGCCTTCTTCGAAGTCAGGCACGCTCGGTACAGGCGCTGTGATGAGCTGGTGAGCGGCTATCGCCAAAGCTGTTTCAGCTGTGTATTCTGTAATAATTTAATTTTTATTTTCCTAAGCTATTCATGGTTGCGTCCAATCTCAAACATTGAGCGCTCAATATTGTTGTGGTGGGACTATGGGGTATGTATATCGTTGGACTAGTGCAAGTTCGATCAGTCAAGTCACAGTAGGTTTCTTTCGCAGTCATCGTCATGAATTGCACCTCTGTTGTTGCAGGTACCTACTTTACCTACCTATATAGCATCTGGTCGGTCCTATCTACTATATATTTTCTCTTAAAAACCTCTTTAACTCTTTTAGATTTCTAAATCCTATCCTATCCTATTCTCACCTTCAGTGGTCTTCTTCTCCGTCGTATCCTCTTCTTGGCTTCTACCCTTAGTCTTCAGCAGGTCGTCCAACTGGTTCTGTTTGATGCTAGCGCTGTATTTTTTACTCTGTCTCTTTTTCTCCTCCTCGTTGGTAGCAGACGGGTTCTGGTCGTTGACCGCCTCTTTCAAAGAGGTTAAAGGCCGACGTTGGATTTTGGTATTGGATTTAGGGGTGCGATTTTCTAGAGATGGATCTTCAATTGCGTCTGTTGGGAAAACACAATTGTTAATTTAATTTGTATGTACACAAAGCATCTTTTCCAATAGGGTCGTTGTGCCTGTACTCACCAGTATCCCCAATGTCCTGCAACGATTCTTCATCTTCGTACACTGCAGTGGTCACGAGGACAGTAGTCGGTGGCAGGGTTGTGGTGGTAGTGGTGGTAGTGGTGGTGGACAGGGTAGTGGTGGGAGGTCGTCGTCGGCTGGCGATGCGGAATGGGCGGCGAGTGACGCCGACTGTCAGCGATGATGCTGATGCAACTGTGGTCGATGACGAAGGATTTGCTGTGGGTAGAGATGGAAACAGCTGAGTCATATTTTTAATTATCTATGTATTAGACCCATGCGGTGAAAATGAATCAACCATAATATATTTAAGAAAGTCCCTCTTTTCCGTGGTCGTCAACGCGACGCCGAATAAAACTGTAGCGACCTCTTTAATGTCACCACAAGATTCACAGATGGCGCTGCAGACGGACATTCAGATCAAATGACAATTCTCTATACAATCCTGAAACGCGCTATAAGAGTTTTACCTTTTTTAGTGTATCCATTGGCGAAAATTAAATTGTAAAGGAACGAGCAACGGATTTAATACGAAAAAAATACCTATTCTGTTAACATCTATTCTTAAAGCAGAAGGCACAGATTATATGCTGAAAGCCACACGGCCCACATGAATAATATCACTGTGACAACAATTGATCCCGCTGGATACCGGACAAACCTTGGTCAAAAATGTAAAAGATCTTTTTTAAAAAAGAGCAACCATGGAGTTTCTTGTCCGTTCTTCTGCATAGGAACGGCATTCCGAACGGGTGGTAAAGTAGTAGCATAATATTTTGTAACTTTTGACGATTCATAAGTACTGTACATAATGAATGAGTGAATAAAAATATTCTGAAAAAAAAACTCCTTAATTCGATGGTGATTTGGACCATAATTCAACATGCCCAGGGCTGGCAAACTTTACAAGTTAATAACTTCGCTTTGATATCAAAGAATTGAGTATTCCATCATGTCAAGGTCGCCGGAGCATGTTGTGCGTGATGCGCCATTGTCCGGCTGCGCGGGCGCCGTGTAATGGCCGGACGTGTATGCATAGAGCACGGAGCCTCGGTACAATGTAGCGGTTCGATTATCATGCGAGATTAAACTGCAGTAAAACATTACATCAATTTAGTCAACCATTTCAAAATGGACAGACTTGCATCTTTGGCTTTAAAATTTTTAAAATGGCAGTTCAACTTTGCGACAATAGGCAATGTATAGGCATTACATCACTCGACAGTTAGGTTTAAGTAAATAGTTACATATATAAGGTGTAACAAAAATAGTGTATATAAAGATAACATTCCAAAATAAATAAATCAAATATTTAGACACCCTGTACTGAGAGCACGGTCAAACGCTATGCTAAATAAATAAATCAAATATTTAGACGCCCTGTACTGAGAGCACGGTCAAACGCTATGCTAAATAAATAAATCAAATATTTAGACACCCTGTACTGAGAGCACGGTCAAACGCTATGCTAAATAAATAAATCAAATATTTAGACACCCTGTACTGAGAGCACGGTCAAACGCTATGCTAAATAAATAAATCAAATATTTAGACACCCTGTACTGAGAGCACGGTCAAACGCTATGCTAAGGTAAACGCGCGGTTTACCTTTAAAAATAAATCAAGACTATTACGAATATTTTAAAAAATGCCATATCTGCCCAACCGTTCTGAGATTTTGCACTTACCAACAAACAACATTTATATAAATTGTGTCAAGACGTTCTCAATTAACATTAAGAGAGGTTCCTACTTGAGCAACGATTGCCGATATTATTTAACAAATAAGGCTGATCTGTTGCTCCACATCGAGGAGCATCGATCTATGTTGCAACCTGCAACTAGATCAACATGCGCTTGCGCATCGATCTTTAAACAGACGAGTTCGAAATCATTAATTTGACATAATCTAGTTCGAAGATAATATTAGTTTGGATTATATTATATCATTTTGTGTTAGAAATAAAAAAAGATTAAGTCACTAAAATGTCTTATCCAACTTCTAATCAAAACGAATTTAGCCCGGTATACCATAGTGCATATGATAGTTTTCATTGTGATTGCAGAATTATTTTATTTGAGATTAAATTACAACAGTTAAGTGCAACTTAAAATGTTAGATTGAATAGTAGGTAATTATTAATTTGTCGCTATTTTAGAAAGTTATTTAAATAAGTAAGGTAAATGAACATTACAACTAACTTAGTCACATCCAATTCGTGTTTACATAAGACTGCAGATTTTTTTACAGTATTCTCCTCGTTGCTTCAGACATCATATCCGGTTGTTATTTCGAAATTATTAAAAAAAAAAATATTTTAAAGCAATTATGATAATCATTTAATAAAAATGATCACATAATTGTTAATAGGCACGCAGGCCATAATTGAGTGTGAAGCTTAAGCGCTAAATGATCGATGCTATTGCGTTGGGTTCTGCGGCATTCGCCAGCATTTTAGCGCAGTTGCCCAACAGCGCTATGGAAGCCATGGCATGTGTGGCTCAACCAGAGCGTGGGAGCTTTGCACTTGCACTGCATATACAATGTGTCATGGGAATGCAAATGGGAATTTACGATTCTGCGGATACAGAGATTTCGCTCGCATTATAACGTAAGTACTTCATATTTACGTTGAAGTAAGTAAGGAAGAAGAAGGTACCAGCGCTAAGATACCAGAAAAAATTAAGGATTATTCAACGTTCTACGTTCAAAAAGCAGGCGGTCAGCATCCTATAGGTACATACTTATAAAAGAACTTGGAATGCAGAACACTAGTTTAACACTAAGCTGAAAACCTTTTTGGGTCAGCTGTGACTGATAAAGCTATGAGCCTTTGGGGTACTTATTTTATCTTTGGGGTACTTAGGTACTTGGATTATTTTATTGAGTCTCAGGCCTGTTAGTCAGTTAGTGACAAGTACTTTATTGTGACTAATTTCAATATTTTTTTCAGAACCCTTTTTTTTAATTTACTATTGGGCATGGATAGTCTGTAAATAAAATCATGTAACTCGATATACGTAGAGTCCACAACCTTATTATGTATGTGCACAACCTTAGCATAGATTAGTGGTACTATACTGGGTCGATTTCCCACGGTATGCACCTGCCAACTATCGGGCCATTGCGTGTAAGAATTAAGCTTTTATGTTGAGCGCGTAGACCTTGCTACGACATCATTTACATTTGCGTAAGAGATTGCGACAGTCATGATGATTGGATGCTTACAATGTATGTAATCTGTCTTTAAGAGCTAGGCTCTTTTCGGCGCAGCATCCATGTCGGTTCAGTTGTCCAACTCCTTCCATCTTTCTCTGTTCAAAGCCGTCTCCTATACCTCCCCATACGACTTAACATTTATCTTAATTTATTTATTTACACTTAATTTGTGATACATAGTTTATCCTTGTAGAGATATGTGGTTCTTTATTTTTTTAAGGAATACGATGATTATCGGATTGGCTGTTTACTGCAACGGTAGGCATTGAGTACATCTGAATGAATGAAATGAATTAGCAAACCCTTTTTTTAATTTACATTAAAATTACCCCAGATTAATTAAGAGCTTAATGGAATTGAGCACGATATGACATCTACATGTTAAAGACAAAATAGACTACAAGTAAAATTAATTTGATTTTATGTTGACCAAATAAATATTAAAAGTATTAGCTGTGTTAACAGTACTCTTTGTTGTATGTGTAGGTATCGCTAGTCCGATCAAGTCTGTCAGTGGAATGACGTCACGAGGGCATAGGATCGCCAGACTGTCTGCACTTTGCGCGACCAGTCACACTTGACCGACAGCTTTCACCGACTCTCGCGGAGACGATATTCAATTTATTACATTCGCTTTTGCGACGTTTGCTTTTATTATCATCATCATACCACCATACTAGTTCATAATCATGTCGTCTGTTTGTCCGAATTCTCATTCGGGTACAGAATAATCAAATTCCTGGTGAAAGTGTAGGATTTCAACTTGTAGAGAGGAGAGCGATGTTTTTTAATCTACTTTTTTATTATTATGCTTCTATCGCGATATTATAATTCTGTACTTAATCTCTGCGATATTTACTATGAATATAATTTGCATATACTACCTAGTTAGTTTTTTATTGTGATATATTCAGAGGAGTCAATCCTAACTGCTATCCTAACTAATGTATTGCTAAAAAAATTTAAAAGATCTTAAAAAAACAGAGCAACCATGGAGTTTCTTGCCCGTTCATCTCCGTAGGAACGGCATTCCGAAAGGGTGGTAAAATAGTAGCATAATATTTTGTAACTTTTGACGATTCACAAGTACTGTACTTAATGGTCTACGTGAATAAAAAATATTCTGATTCTGATTCTAACTTACAGGAATTATATAGTAAAGGACTTTTCCTCAAAAGTAAAAAATTCATAGACAATTAGTTCCGTGTAACTTGTAAATAATGTTTATGTATCTACTTATGTCTGTCGTTACTCATTTATTTGCAAACATTTTTAGTTGCATAATGTTGGACACCGGTTTACATAAACAAGATGAGAAAACATGACGTCAATTTTACTTTTTGCCAAGTTTGAATAGGAATGTTAACTTTGCAAAAAATGATCTCAATGTTATGTCAATGTAATCTAAGTCATATAAGATGCGATAAAGCAATCTCGATTTCGTAATTACAAATTCATTTTTAATTTTACATAGGTATGTTATTTTTAGCATGTTACAGTTGTCTGAGGTCGAACCCCTTGCAAAAGTCCTGTGCACAAGCCAGCAAATGTACGGAGCTGGGACATCAAAATTGTAACTATTAATGGACGTAAAAACCACATAGCTCTTGAAGAGATTTCAAATAAGCTCTTGAGATTTACCAAATTTTATTGGAAAGAGGAAATATCGAGTCGTATTACTACAGCTATTCTCATTAGTAGTTGCATAAGCGTTTAAGTAACTCAACTCTGTATAGTAGGTAATATCCGTGAGTATCGAATAACTGTGAAGTCGAGGGTCTGCTCCATTTAAAACAGTATCGATTGCCCTCACGCGACCCGTGGTATGTGAAATATTTCTTTGTGTATTACAAAATGGCATGTTTAGCAAACATGCCATTTTGGTGCATGCATTTACCCACCGCCCGCCCTGGCTGGGGCGCTTTGGGGGGCGGTGGGTAAATGTATAAAATAATAATGGGCGCCACTTTTTTTTAGCTAAAGAACCCACTTTAAACTGCAACAAGACGAGGTTTTAATGCTTTTGTTTTTATTTAGATTAAAAAAATATACGCGTTTATTAATAGGCCCATCGTGTACGCTACGACCAACAAAGTTGATTGATAAACATGAAAACAGAAAAAAATGCTAATCTGTAGGGGTAGGTATTTTATAAATAGAATGACCTAACTCCGGAAGTGGAGGACTACTGCGGAAATGTTGACATTATTTTGTAACTGCACTGAGAATAGTTTAAACGACATATATTTTTTTTATTTAACCAAAAAACTCTAGCTAGATTTTATGCTTGACCGGTTTTTGTGCTATTGCAACGGTAGTAAGTAGAGTACACAAAAAAAATAGCGCATCCAAAGACGTTACGGATGAAAAATTTATGAAATTTTCTGAGGCATTAACGAAATTTAAGAATATGAACGAATCATTTAACTAATTTCGCCATTCATAGAACTATTAGCTTTTCGAAAATAAAACCGTTTTTTTTAATTTCACTTAATACTCGTACATTTTGACACCAATCAATTTGTAAATTTTTAATTTGTGATATTTTGAAACGGCCCGAATAAATTATTTTTCGCAATTGATTAATTGAACGACATTAAAGACTGGTAAGTAACTTTTTTTTATTGGTTTTCAAACTTTGTTTGTTTAGCCAATTTGTAAAATACAGGATGACTTACAACTATGAAAAATATTGTTGATTGCTTTACATTAAAGTAATATTTAAATGTGGGCCCATGTAGCCATTAACATGCCATTATACTTAGAGATTGTACTTTTTTGACTAACTCCTCAAGCCTACCTAGCCGTTCCAACACCCTAACCGTTACATGTAGGTACCTTGATCTTTTTAGAAAGAGCAACCATGGAATGTTTTGCCCGTTCTTCTCCATAGGAACGGCATTCCGAACGGGTGGTAAAGTCGTAGCTTAGCATTTTAAGTAACAATTATGACGATTCACAGGTACTGTAATAAATAGTTTACATGCGTTAAAAATATTCTTATTCGGATTGTGATTGTAGCCAAGACTGAAACAAAATATCAAACAAGTAGAAAATAGTATTGATATTTCGTCATTGGCAAAAAGCTGCTTTTTTTTTTAAAAAATAATTTATTTTTCTGTAATGCCAGTAGCGAATTAATTTGGGAGAATGGTCAAATAAATCGGTTCGGTTCTGACGAATTATGGTACAAATGATAAAACGTTCACGGTCACCGTTAACTTGCCGTTTCAAAACAACGGCCGCCACTGAACGTTTCGTCAATAAACCATTATTACTTTTGATGGTCTTATCGCGTGCATTTAATGGGTGTAATTACGTAATGATACTGGCCGTTACTGGGACCAGCCTATTGTACGGTGACTATATTACGAGCGTTCCTTTGTTTCGGGCTATGGAGGGTAATTCAAAATGGGTATATCTAAGCCGTGAACCTGATTCTTTAGCACATTTGTAAACACTATGTGAAGATAGTAACTATACAAATAAATATAATTGGAGTGTCTGTTTGTAATATCAAAACGTAACAAGGAGTAACGTAGGGTACTTTTATTTTGAAAAATCTTCTTTGTTAAATACCACGCTGACGAAGTCGCGGGTAACAGCTAGTTTAAAATAAAATAAACGATTGCAAATAATAAATGTTGTTCCCAATAAAATGACAATTGTAATGACGTCAGATAATGATAACAAATGCGTTGAAGAAGCCCATGTTCGAGGTTTAGTATATTATTTCTGAATCATCCGGTATAGGGAATAACAATAATAGTGGGAGTCCATCACTCATAAAGATAATATTCCCAAAGAAATGACTCAAATTTGATGAAATTAAAAAATATGATATCATGTACAATATGTCAATAGACTCTCCCCCGATTGAATTGGGATCGATATACCATCGGCTTATTGTGGGTGCACCGCAGTACACCTCTGCCTACCCCTTCGGATAACATATGCGTGATGTATTTATCTACCCGCGTTGTGTTGCGGATAGATGATCTCACGATCATCTGCACATTGTTAGATGTTTTATAATAGATGATGCGCGAATTTGACAACTGTTTGGAGAAAGTTTTGGGTCAATAGAGGCGCGGGTTGCGTAACCTGGGACCCATTGTTCGCTGGCGGCAGGTGGAAAGCGTCTGAACACAATAGGATGCTACCAAACTTGGGTGAGGACTTTTTCAGTTATATTTTTAACTAGCTCCGCCCCGCGGTTACCCGCGATAAAAAAAATATGTCCTTTTCCTCTATTTCCTTTTGCAAATGCACGGTTCCTGTATGCTATCCCATATGAACCGTGCATTTTTCCGGGATAAAAATTAGCCAATGCCATTTTCTGACCCCTAAACTACCACTACCTATGCAAAATTCATGTCGATCCTTTGCTTTATGAGAAATTAACACAAATCCATACCACGGGAACCATACATTTTACCGGGATAAAAAGTAGCGTATGTGCTATTCCAGACTATAATCTACGTCTGTGCCATGTTTCATCCAGATTCGTTCAGCCGTTCTGACGTGATTGAGTAACAAACATCTATCCATCCATCCATCCATCCAAACTATCACATTTATAATACTAGCTGCGCCCAGCGGTGTTATACCCGCGATAAAAAGTATGAAAAATTAAAACATCTATCCCACGGGAACCATACATTTTACCGGGATAAAAAGTCTATGTGCTATTCCAGACTATAATCTATCACTGTGCCAAATTTCATCCAGATGCGTTCAGCCGTTCTGACGTGATTGATTAACAAACATGCATCATCTATCCATCCAAACGATCACATTTATAATATTAGTGGGATTACACTACGCTGTGGCCGCGACATCGTTCACGTGAACATTAGGTTTTTGGCTTAGGAAAGTCTTCTATTATCTGAGACCTTATTTTCTAAATATTTCAAAAGGCTATATAGTGATACGGTCAATTTCTCATATTAACGCGAATACTACACATTGAAATAAAACTAATTGAAGTATTAGGATGACTTAAGGATTTTATCGCGTTTATTTTACGTTTTTTACGTGCCCGTACGTGACGTGTCTTCGTTCTAACGCATTTACCGGTGTGTTAATACGCGTAAACATTGCGTAATCTTGCATTTATAGCGATTACTTGCTTACGCGTTGTGCCAGATACGATTTCACGGTGAACATTAACACGCTATACTTATATTCACGAGTGACAAAATGATGCAGTGCGAGCAAACTGTGATATACTTACGGCTGGTTTCAATAACCTATCTTGGTTTACGGATCGATTGTTATATCAGATAATTATTAGACGACCCGATAAGCTCAGTTGGTAGTGGCCCTGCCTTCCATGCCGAGGGTCCTGGGTTCGAATTCTGGTAGGGTGCAAACATTGTGTGATGAGCACGAATGTTTGAACTCGAGTTATGGCTACGGTACCCATAATACAAGCGTTGCTTAGTTTGGGACCGTACAGTTGGTGTGTTCGTCTGGCGATATTTATTTATATATAGTATACTCAACGATTAATTGATTACAGTAGTATATTGTAAATAAATGTGCGGTATTTTCATTTCATTGACGGACACATTCGACCTCAGCAGAGGTTCGCAGACACTCCCCCAAGGACAACGGCCTCGGTCGGTATGTCTAGGTCGTCATTTACTTTAAATATATATGCTGTTCGTAGATAATTTCTGTTTTTTTTTAAAATTTATATTTAATTCCTCTCACGACATGCATAAATATTTTTATTTATAAATATTACGTGCGCACTGGCTGGAAATTCTAGATTTTATTATTCCAGTTTTCCTTGTGGCCTGATATTTGTTTTGGTGCGCAGTATGCAGTCATGCTTTTTTTTTTTCAAAGTTGTTGTTTACAAAAACAAACGTCCTTGTTTTGTTTGTTGCATTGTATCGCTGGACCACAACAGCGAATGAAAACAATCGCAATTCTATTCTCGTGAAAGTGATAGATTTCTCTGTCGGGTCGTTCAAACATGACCGTTAGATGTTATGGTCACAGAACCATCATCTTAAAATTGGAATTATGAGTTTCCACTAAAAATACAATTTGATTTCTCAAACCTATGATTATCCAGTAAATTCGTGACGATAGTAAATTGTTACGGCCTTCAAGTGCAACTATCTAATGGCGAAGGGCTCGAAGTGACTGGCAGAAGACTACGTTAATACCGACAAAATTACTCTAAAATGTATCCAGATGTACACACAACTACTGGATATACTTATTGCAGCTTATTTCATAGTTAAAGATGTAACATACGCCTCAATCCATTTGATAGGAAACCGTAATGTCAAATACCCATACAGCCTCATCGCAACCGGTTCAAAACATTTTCAAACAGCTTTCCATGGAAACTGTTATAGGATAGCTGTAGCAATTAACGAGAATAGTTGAATACAAGTAAAACCGGACTCACGATTCGCCCCACCAGGCCGCCGCGGGACGAACTTGCGCGTCGCCGTTGGTCGCTCACTGCGCCGCGCGCCGCCGCTCGAAGCTGGCTGTTCGCGATTTTCAATTTTCTGCCGCACAACCTTTTTCACCGCAACCTCTTTTCGCGGTTTGAATTTGGAACCCCCGCGTCTCGTGAACTTGTTTGTGGTTGTTTCTGTGTTATCTATGGGAGTTGCTGTCTCTGTGGTGTCCGGGGGCGCTGTAGCCTTCGTGCGGCGAAGGAAATTGCGTGTTAAAGCCTGCGAGAAGAAATATTACGGTTAGTAAAGTTTTTTAATTCCATAGTATACATAACACTATCATTCATGAATGATTTAATCTGTAAATAATGTAGAATGAAACGTCAGGATATGCATAGTTCATGTATATTTAAAGTCGTCACAATGTCTCCTTACTTATCTCATAAATAGGTTTGGCATAGTGTACGTATCATTATGCAAAACCTCTGCGATGAACTTAGGAATTGCGCAATGTTTGAACGGGTGAATGCACTTTGAGATAGGTAGGTAAATGTTTATTAGGAATCTGCGCAAACGAACCAATCAAAGCTTTGTTATTTATTCTAGAAAGTTGCGCAGTAAAAATAATGCAATATTAGTAATAATCAATTTGTTTAATCAATGCTTCACAAATAAAATTGGTTTAACAGCTTTGTGAAATTTAGAAAAAAAAATAAAAAAAACCTACAAGCATTGTAGGTCAGTTATTTTTTTAATGTAACTTTTTAATTTTAGCTACGGTTTCACTAAAGCGCCTACTTAAATAAGATTTTTTAAATGTAACTCGATCTAATGCGAAGGTGAAGTTTGTTTGCGGTTGAAGCATTAGTTCCACTCCCATAGAGCGTAATTTAAGATATTTAGCGGGTTCCGTTGTGGTTAAAAACACTGAATAGAAAAAAAATATAATGTTTAGATGTGGATTTTCTCATGCACATGAAATTGCCATCGATGTCGTTTGAATTAAGTTAAATTTAGAGATACGAATTCGTAGTGTATCATACATGGTTGATAATAAATTAATAATATAGGTACCATAAATACTAAACTAAAATAATTATATTAAGCCGTTTTTATTATAATTATAACACTAAATTAATTAATTGATTGGTTTTTTTTAATGGTTGTATGGTACATATTTAATTTATGGTCGTTGAATACCCTTTTATAATTATGTATATATTTTTGGTTTGTTCTCGAATTATAGTAAAATGATTTCATATTTCGTTCAGATATTATTACCCAACAAATTGGTAATGCTTACGTAAAACCATTTCTTATTAGTTTTAAATTAGCATCTCAAAACGTGTTTCACGTTGAACAGGTTATCAGAAATACCGTCTTAATTTATTTGGGTTTAACAATATCCACTCACGCCCTCTAAGTTTGGCAAAGAGAATAAAAAAATTCTACAAAAGGTATAATTTATTAGCGATGAGTTAAGATATATTTTCAAAATGTTTTTTTTCATTGTTACGGTTGTAGTTTTTGTATACTTATATTTATTTTTAATATACACACTGAAAAGTATATCCGTTGTTATAATCTCTCTTGCTCTCTCTCACATATAAATGGTGGCACATTAAATAATTCATAAACATTTCAATGGCAAACATTGTGATGATTAAATCATGAGGTGAAACCTGGCATTCAATTAGACAGGGCCTGACAATTAGAGGCTCTATGTTGACGGATTGTCTGACATGCTCGGTTGCTATGGCAACTACTCATAAAGCATTCGGTGTTATGAGAAGCACAGCGATAAGCGAACATATTCTACTTTATTACATAAATTTCAGCGTGTATCCAAAAGTATACAACTTATAGTTCCAATGGCTTACATCAATGGTACGACACAGTTAAATAATATATAGTAAATTAGCAATAAATTCAGATTAAAATTAGGCAGCTTTCTCATCGGCCGGCAGGGTGCCCAGAACGCTGGCAACATTGCCACGTTGAATGGCAGTGCTTATGTGTTGGCATAAATAAGTGCCAGCTGGTCACCAGATGTCTCGACCAGACATTTTGAGAGCTCCCTTTAGATCCGATGGGCTCCCGGTCCCCGCGGACCCAATGTCTCTACCCCATACGCCTTAAACATGTATCCTGCACCGAGGAAACCATATTTGCAGAGATTCTGCAGAGAAAGCAGCCCCGCCGGCCCCAGCGGAAATCTCCGGAAGTTGGGACGGCGCAAGAGTATCAACACAAGTTGCATCCCATACTAGCGGCCATTGCTTATTATAATTTTTGACAAAACTTCACCTTTCAGCGCCGATTCTAATAGTCATCTCGTTATTTTATATTCCACCGATTTTACGTACACGAGCTATTGAAAATATCATATATTTGTGTTCTAAGTATAAGTAAATTTATTAAACGCATAAGTCATCGGAGTACCGATAAAAAATTGGATATAAACAAACCAAAGATCATATCAATTACTTTATAAGTAAAGCTGGTAGGATATTATGTTCTCAATCAGTGAGTACGATCTTACGGCAAAGGACTCCTGACGGTCGCTGTCAGCCGCACCTCAATTCATTAACATTGCCGCATGACTCAGAGTAAATAAGATGTGTACATAAGTAGGTGGGTATTTTAGTAATGCATTCTTGACTATACATGCCAACGGCCTAGCATATATCTCGTCTATAGTATAGTAGACTAGTATATATCTCGTCCGGCGAAGCTGTAAAGGCCATCTGCGACCAACAGCAATTATCATTTCGAAAAAAGCCGATGCTTGTATATAATTACTTTTACAGAGTGATTCAGGAACGGTATAATAATCTTTAAACCTACGCATTTGTAAATATTATTTAAAATGAGAATTTCGATACGTATTGATTGATTAAAAGGAATAAATTTGTTGCCAAATAAAAAACAATTGTGATTATTTACAAACATTTTTTTTTAATTAACATAGCTAAAATCTGACTTTAAATTTCGAATGCACTTAGGGAGCACAGATTAGTTATTTGTTGTTGTAGATTTGTTTGATGATGCCACTATACCAACTACGCCAATTAGTTTAACTACCAAAGGAAATCCTTATCGACGCTATTAAGTGATATTGTCCATATAAACTTACTACGTCTTAAATTCCAGATCCATTAATATCATCCGATGACGCATAAGTTATTTATGCAGTGTGATGCACTTAATTAATAATACCTGGTTGTTTGTATATTTAAATAAAATGGAACGCGTCGAAATGCCAGCTTGGAATAATTACGTCGATTATGTTCAACGGTTAATTTGCTATTGGCTCGTTCGAATTTGGAATTGGCATGCCTCAAGTACAATCCTTTTTACGTACCGTGTCGGTACGTAAGCGTCTTCTATCCTTTTTTTATTTTTTTTATTACATTATAGGCAAGTATTTGATCTCGATCTCACCTGATGGTATGTGACGATGAGATCTACGATGGAGCATACTTGCCTAGAAGATACCTGTTCACTCTCGACTTCCTTCCTTCCTTCCTTCTCACACCACAGATTTCATAAATAACTTAGACAGTGACGGCATGTTTTCTTGATAACCTTACGATGACACTAGGAGTTCCTGCTTAACCTACTGTAAATTTGATTAATACCTACTTTAAATATTTTACTAAAATACCCATACGTAATATTTTTTCTTTATGATGACATCTAATAACCAGCGGATCGATTCCGAACGTTTCGACAAGTATCCGAGTCGATTGTTCATAACCGAATCGAAGATTCGATTTGAGTACGCAATCGAAACGTTCGATTCGACCACTGTTTACATAGTAAATTTCATAAAAAAAGTTTCAGTTAATAAACAATTCGGTCGATACAAGACTTGTCGTAAGGTTGTGAATCGGGGGACTGGCTGCATAGTCGGTCATTTTTAAAATCGTAACAAAAATGCAGTTTTTATTTATTATATTTCTACTCCGTAGTCTTACCGTTTACGTTTGGGTGTTTTCAAGTCGAGAGTGAACAGGTACCTTCTAGGCAAGTATGCTACATCGTAGATCTCATCGTCACTTAACATCAGGTGAGATCGAGATCAAATACTTGCCTATACGGCAATAAAAAAAAAAAAAAAAACAATTGGATTTCAAAGTTTTAGATGCAAAGTGCTTTGTAATGTCAATGTTAAAATCTATAAATTGAGAGTAAGGATTTATTATAGTTGCCACAGCAGAAAGATATGAATAAAATGCATCGATATTATAGGTATTTGTTAACAGTCTTTTAGCGAAAGGCGAGTTTTGTAACCGGCCACAAATTTATATATTTCGTGAAAGCAGGTTTTTGAAATGTAGTCCAAACATTTTAACGGAAAATATCGCTATTAAATGGCTCTTACGTTTTATTTGTGAGCGTGTGTTTATTGCGATATATTCCCACCTTAAATCGCTATGCCTTATACAATCTAACCCGTACTACGGTCTAGAAAACTTATCGCAATCTTCCTTTGACCTATAGACCGATCTATTTTATTCTATTATAAGTGGATGCAGTTTTACTTATTGTCCACAGACTTAGGCCGCGTATTGCATTTGCGTAAGACCACGACCGAATTTCTATATTTATAGAAAACAAAGAGACGGTTAAGAATCCAAAGAGTAGAGAGAAAACTTAGAGAAAGCACAGAGTACCTTATATATAGAGAGAATGAATTAATGTTGCACAGATTATTGTCAAAACACATTGGGCAACACTAACAGTCAGTCAGCATACCAAGTCTCATATAGGTAGTGCAGTGCACTATTATCTCATTATATCCCAGAAATGTTCCAAGGGCAATAAAACAAGTAGCTTAATTACAATGCTCGGTTTATAATGTGGTCGACCGATGATCAGCCGGCTCTTGATCACCTTGAGTGGCATCTGTGTACTATTACGGATCATTATGTTGGCAATATGTGCGTCCCACGTGACGCCCACGAGACGTAATGTTTGAGGATAAATTAGTATCTTTGTGATGTATCGTAATTTGTCTATGATGTAAGTCAAATAACGAATCATAGAGAAAACATTTGTTGGCGGTAACTTTTTAAATTAATATAGTTTTTACGCTCAGTGTTTTAATTTTTCAACGCGTTTAATTAACTAAATAAAAAAAAACATTATTGTCGTAATATGACTTCTCAGCATAGGTCAAAACACTAGACATTAGGTTGTGAACTTAAGTCGTTGTGTTATAAAATGTATTTGTTTTATTTTAACTATTTACATATCAAGGCTGACAACTTTTTTAGTCACAACAAAATTATCATCACTTAAACATTTATGAATACTGCGCAAAAACAACAAACGCGGAAGACATCTAGTAATTATCTTGATTGTTCCGAACTGATACCACGAACTGGCTGATGCCAATTAAAAAAAAACATACCTATAACGCTCGCCTTGTCGCCCTTGCGCCGCCTATTTTGGCGGTTGGCGAGAACCAGGTGTGAATCTGTCATGGCTGAGTGGATTATACTCATATACCTATTTTGTTCTTAACCTTCTTTTATGATTAGTACCTATCGATTTATATAAGTAGATGCTTTTTTATTGATACAACATTAATATAAGAAACATCGAAGTGGTTATAGGAGTCTTTTTAATATGATACTATAGCTTCTGGCCGCGGCATCTCGATGTAACATAGCCTATATCACTCGGGGATAACGTATAGTACTGTGCAATACTATAAGCTCGTTAGATAAAGTCATCATGTCTATAAATTTGGGGGTATTATATATATAAAACAAAGTCAAAGTGTTAGTTACACCATTTATAACTCAAGAAAGAGTGGACCTATTTATTTGAAATGTTATATTATGAATTTGTCTCCACCCTGAATCCAATAGTAATAATCGAAAAAAATATTCATTTTCTCATAAATTTTACTCTGAGGCGGTACGAAGTTAGCCGGGACTACTAGTATTTGTATAGATACTGACAACCTATTTGGTTTTGGTTATTCAATAATAGATGTACAATTAAAAAAAAGCATTAATTATTTATGTTATAGATTGAATTTATGGTCAGGCGCTCGCTAGGAGTCTAGCGTCTGACGCAGCTCCTAAGCTCAATGTAGCTGTTAGCCTCCTTTGTAAACAAAATAAGCCAATCTACTCTACTACGTTCTCTACATATGTAAACTCGGTTTTACGCGCATCACCTCATGAATGTAAAGTGTTTGGAATTCAATAAAGCATGCGAATCGTCAATCGAGTTAAAGGTCACTCGATTCGCTGAATCGTAATCGTTGCCTTGCGACGAGTTCGATTGTGGAATTTAAATTCATTTGTTTATCCGCGTATTTAGGTGTACACGCTGGGTGTACATTGTACAAGCTTTATGATTTATTGCGAGCTAAAATGTTGTTGACATTTTGTAGAGTCGGTAAAAATGCGGTGTAAATTTAATTTTCATTTTTTTCTTTCATATGACCTGTGTGTGTAGGTTCGATGACCGAAAAGCCGTACATCCATGTCCTTAATTAAATGGCACAGGGTAATTATACAACTAAACATGTTAGCCGTTTGACGCACGAGCTCTGAGGGCCCTCTAAAAATTATCTTTGATGAAATAAATAAAACTATCTAAAATATAGGTGGTCATAAATCTCACTAAATAATCATTAGGATCATATGTTTAAATTTCATCATAATATAAATATAACGTACAACATCTGTGACATAGATAAATGATATGACTTAATATTTACCAAGCACATGTCACCATAAGTAGTTATTACATAGAATCAACAAGCATTGGTTATGGCCAGTCGTCCTTAGCTGTGCTCTATGGGCAATCCGCATTCCTCGCGAGCAGGTTCCGATCATTGTTGCCGATTGCCAGACAGTTGATTGATAAATCGTAATGTTTGATCTGGTGTTGATGCGACTGTTGATATCTACTACACAACACGTTTCTTATTGCTCGGAGTCGGAGGTACCCGTTCGTTTGTTATGATGGTAACAAGTTTCATAGTTGGGCCAACCTAATCACAATTTAAAACCTGGATACACGTTATTGCAGTTGACAGCAGGGCACGATTAAAAGTAGAAAATGTAAAAAAAATATTTCTTCTTTTTTTAGGTTGGCAATGAGCTACAAAATATTGCCATTTTTGCCAGTGTCGAGTAATTCTTAATACCTGTAATTAAATGAGATGTACTCCTGATAATAATGATAAAGTTGATGACGATGATAATGATGAAATGAACCCCTATTAGTAAAGCTGTGATACTTTACTGAAAATTTACCGGACAGTTGGAAGGACATAAAAAGTCAAGTTATACTATGTTATTGCAATTTCGTTTACTCGTCCACGTTTATGTACGCACAATGGTTAATATCCCACTAATATTACACATTATTTATCAAAAAAGCAAATTTTTTGTAAATAAAACCAAAATTGACAACTTCACGGTTCGTATTCCCACCAAAACGTCAAAATCGTTCGTGCTTTTTGCTATTGTTATGTGAAAAAAAAATAAAGTGGCCAATGATATTCGCGTGAGTAAAAAATAAAATGACAGCTCATGCATCATACCGCTGGTAATTTCAAAATGACAAGCGATATACTACCAACTCCGATTATAATAAAATATGGCAAGACTTAAGTTTATAAAACGAGGAAGTATTATTTTCGTTTGCATTGCCAATATTTATCATAGGATTGCCATCAAATCCTACATTTTTATTATTCTGTACTCGTCTTCGAGTTACGTATTCACGATAATTGCGCAAAAAATACATTAAATACCGTATGTGGACGGGACGGAACGGTTTGGCCATGAATACTTGTAGTCTATTCAAGCTCACTAGTACTTAGGTACCACATAATATGTAAAATAGGTTTGTCCTTGTGTCGTAAACGGTGTCGTGGGCCAACACAACTCGTGATGTTTTTCTTGAAACAATTTGCTAAGTGTTAAACATCGATAATTGAAGGAATTTCACGCCTTGATGTGACCGTTGTAAAAAAATGCTAGTATACGAAATTTTAATGTTTTTTTTTTCGGTGTTTGCTAACAACGTTTGCTAAATGGAAATTCGTTGAAACGATTTCTAGTAAAAAAAAGGCAAAATAGTTTTATTTTGTTGACAAAATCATTTAATTTACCGAGTATTCTACTTAATCGCTGTGAATAATTTAAAATTATTTTATAATAAATGGAAGCTTTACTAGCTCGTTCACCGTATTCATTATTGTTTTAATTATATTGAAGCTAGGCGTTATTCAGATCATGCAAAATAACCACATAGGCTTGTGAAAGGTTTCTTTTTAATGCAATTCGTCACGAAAGCCAAGATTGCTTTACGTTTTTATATGGACACTTGACAGTTGATTGCCTAATGGGTGTATTCGTGCAATTTTCACGATTAATCGAGAACTAGTTTGGAAACCAGGTTTTGAAGGAATAATTACTACTTACTTAAAAATTATTATGTTTGTTTGCTGTCGAAATTCAACTTGTTCCATAGGCAAACAGGAATTGCTCCCTAACAATAATTGTTATCGATAGAAATAGACACATAGACAACTTTGATATTTAATTTATGGTGATATGTTATTAAAAAAAAATCCTCAACTTTTTTGTTGTGTTTCTCAATCGCCAGACGATCACAACAACTGTAGGTCCCAAACGCAAACGCTTGTAATATGGGTACCGTAAAAGGGAGAAGGGCTGATTACATTATATAAAACTCATATATATATTAAACATTCATGCCTGGATACAAACATCACACATAATTTTCCCCTACCAGGATTCAAAACCAGGGCTTCGGCACAAAAAGCAACCAACAGAGCTTATCAGATTGTCAGGTTATGAAGTTCTTGATGATATTCGATTCAATAGTAAACATTGAAATAAGCCAAGGTGTACAAAAGAATTTAACCATATAAAGTTACGACATCAAGTTATCCACTACCAATGTCCCTGCTATGCTAATGTAGGTATAATATATAGCCAGCCCACGCGACGTTCGAACAATGTCGACGCAAACACGTGAAATGCCATGACAAACAAAGCCACATCATAATTATATAAAGTATGATCCGATAAGATTAAGGAATGTAGATGTAGATTCCATGTCGAATAGTTGTTTTTCAATGTTACTAAAACTTGTACTAAGCTCACAGTGGCACATTGTTATTAGTACCTTTAGGGCCTTCATATAGGTTATTATAGAGAGCTCTAGTAATAGTTTAATAGCCATAGTAGGGTTTGAACCCAGAAACTCTCTAGTACGGTGGGGGCTCGTTAAACACTAGACGATTGACGCTTTAAAACTGTATCGCCCCATTATTTGATAACAATCCAATTATTCTGTACCAACAAATTCACGGGGCGTGGCGACTTGTAGAGTTGTTTGCTCTTATCTTGAATAGTTTTAGCATAAATCGGACCGCAAGCAACAACTAAATATGAGGGTGCCCCAGTACAAACTATGACACTAGAACGTCAAACACCTCAGTGCTTCCGTGACCATGTTTGCTGTAAAGCAGCCGAAACGTCGGGAACGTAAATCCATAAAATAAACGCGATAGAATATGTAAAAATAAGTGTTATTTAAATAGTTTTAGCATAACTGGCTGATGATCGAGTGTGACGTAATGGCAGCAAATATGTCGCGTTTACTAGCTTTCTATTTAATTAGAAGTTATGTAATGAGTATTTAATGAGTATTTTTCTATATTATGTGTTCATGTTACGTCTGTATATGGACGTAGCGTAGCGCCTATTGCTTTAACTTTATCAGCCAAGTATGTTGTGATGTTAATAGATATTGAATCATGTTTCGGGGAGCTTAGTGCGAGTTTTTACTGCATCGATTAAGTGATCGAATCTTGTAACTTACATACATTAGAATTCACGTCAGTGGAAACGTACAGCTTCTCTTTAGTAAATTGAGTTTTATAATTATAATTTATTTTTGTTTTAGTATTAGAATCTGCCAACTGACAATTAAGTATAAACTATAGCAAGCAGACCTAGCAAAATTTGTGTGATCTAAAAAGGTCTGTTATTTTTTAATTCTCATATTCATATGACGAAATTCTTCCAAGGTTAAACTATACCACTTTTATCGCCGTAACCATTAAAGGAGGGAGCGAGAATTTATAAACTTTTTTCGAAATTCTTACAAGGCCAATATTCCCGGCCTACCTACCCTCAAAAGGAGTTGTCGTGAAAGTATCATTACCTCATGGCTTAACTAGTATGCGAACCGGTTACCCAGTGTTGATACTTTGCCAAATTATCTACTGCGTAACGAGGGGAACGGAAGCGGAAATAATATGTGTGTGAAACATTCTCTAAGTTTTACACCGTTGTAACGGTAATTACTATTCCACTGTTACACTATTTTGTAATCATTTGCATTTTGTAATTACATGTTTTCTCGTTATGCTAGCTTGTCATGTAAATTAAAAGATCCTTTCTTATTCTGATTCACTTTTATAGATGAGTCTTATGAGTTTTTTATGGATGAGTCGTGCGTGGCGACCTCGTCACGCACGACTCATCTATAAAATCAGTTGATTAGCGCAGTTGGTAGTGACCCTGCTTTCTGCGCCGAGGGTCCCGGTTTCGAAAATGCTGGTTAGGACAAATTTTGTGTGATGAGCACGAATGTTTGTACCCAATGTCATGGATGTTTAGTACCTAGATACGTATTATATACTGGTTTAGCCCACAGTCCATTGTACGGTACCCATAATACAAGTGTTGTTTTGTGTGCGACCGTATAGTTGGTGTGTTCGTCTGGCGATATTTAGCACTACCTACCGTTGGACTTTTGCACTTCTTTTTAGGATTCCATATCGGGACCCGCAGCGCAGAAAGCAGTGTCACTACCCACTGAGCTTATCAAACCGTCGTATATATACGTAGTATTAAATTAGACATGTTCCACTGGTGACTGGTACAAAAAAGTTTCTACTTAATAGGTGTATGTAATTGACTGATATCTATTTGCTTGCTAACTGGGTTCGGTTTTATTGGAACGTTGAGCGAGGTACGAAATGCAACCTAATTATGTTACGCAATATGAATTGATTTGGCCTGCTTTTTTTTCTACATAAGCCATAGAAATATGTAGGCTTTTTTTATCTTTTAGTATGTTAGTATTGGTAATCGAGCCAGTTATCTTCTGAGGCAAGATTTATATTTGATTGAGCAATAGGTTTTTTTTTTGAAGGGTGTTAATATAATATTCCGTGTATTTTTTACAATTTATAATATATTTAATATTTTTTTTGGAACGAACTCAATATTGATGTCAATAGTTTAATGTCTATAATTATGTATCACTAGTAAAAGTATACAGCCCTTTACAACAGTGTTACAAAGCACTTTTATTCTCGATTTATTAAAGATGCTGTTGTAAGTTTGGTTTAACTTCTATTCATTTGGGGATTATATAACAGGTATATTATACAATACTCATGAATACGACTTCTTTCATTAATTTAACCGGATAAAATTTAAATAATGGCCTTCACAACGAATTATGACGTAATAGGAATATTGCATATTATTATAATCTTTTTTCGGAATTCATAGTTACTTTGAATAATGTTTATTTTACTTTTTAACATTACATTTTTACTAATTTGCAATTATTTTTTGTCAAACCAACACTGATATAGGCCAGATCAGATCAGCCTCACGATACAGGCCAGACCTAGTGTGGGGGTCATAAAACCACAATTACTCCTATTAATATTTTTTTAATGTATGAAATATATATTTTTATTTATTACGATTTCCATACTATGTTTATGAAGAGGTATAGTTTGTGACTTTGGATGTAAGGTGTAATCTACGCATCTATTGATCTTATTCTGAATATTCTTTCACAAATAGGAAGCTATATTATCCCTAAGTGCAGGCATTGTTTTATCGAAGTATCACGTGCGAAGTCGCGGGCAGAAACTAGTATATTATACCATAGGTACCTATGGTTACATTTTAATACAGGAAGTCACAGAGTCGTGGGAAAATTACCGCATCAGTCATATCGACGGCCTGACTAGCGCAGTGGTAGTGACTCTGCTTTCTGCGCCGAGTGTCCCGGGTTCGAATCCTGGTACGGACACAAGCTTTGTGTGATGAGCGCGAATGTTTGTACCCGAGTCATGGATGTTTAATATGTATGTAAGTATTATATACTGAGTTCGCCCTCAGTCCATTTTACGAAACCCATAACACAAGCGTTAAGTTTACAATGGGACCGTATAGTTGGAGTGTTCGTATGGCGATAATTATTTATTTGATTTATTTATTCCATTCATTATATCAGTGCATCTCGCTCGAAGCGCCCAAACATTTTAGCATCGATATACACAAACACTAATGACGCAACGACTTAGATAATCACTCGCTAAACGTGTAATATATGTCCAGATGCGGAGAAAGCGGTTTTCTCCGGTCGGATGCTGCGAGAGGCCATCGCCGTGTCAATAATCGCGGGAGAAATTTGCGCTAAAAATAATAGCCGCGGTGATACCAATAAAAATACACCGTTCTTATTCTATGTTGTATAATATTTTTTTATGTTCAATAACTGCGTACTGACTGACCGCGCACCTGCGGGCACTTGCCGCGAAAGGCAGACTCGGTTTCGACCTGAGCTATCGGTAGCTCAAGCATTATCGTTTTACGTAAGCGTTACAGAGTACGCGTCTTCAATCCCGCTCACACCTAAGATTTTATAAATAAGGATGAGAGTGACAGCATGCTTGCTCGATGTCGTTTCGATTATAATAAGATTTAGACTGTTCACGCGAACATGACATAGGTTTACAGGTGCGTTAACATCAAGGAAAATTACAGATGAGATCGCGAGCGTTGGCCTCGGGCGAGGCACGTCCTGAGGACAAATAGCCTCGTGAGGCTGCTCGGTCGGTCGGTACGCGGCTAATCATATTTTGTCATTCATTGTTCTGTTGTGTTGTAATAAGTGGATGGTTTGTTTGTGAATGAAAGTTTCTTGTTTACATTTCTTAATGAAAGGCAGGCAGGAAAAGTATTTCTTTTATAATGTTACTCTTCAAGAAACTATTTGACAGGTTCCCAACTTCTCACGCTAATAATCTAGTAATTACTATTTATTTTTGTTGATTATTATTTGTGTTATATTTTTTTGGTAGGGTTTTTGGTAGGTAGGTTTAACTATAGGAAGAAAAGGGTCAGAACGCAAGGCATGGTACTTAGGCATTCTTTATTTTACTGCAGATATGTATACAGTACCTACCTCAAGCACAATTCTTTTAACACCCCATTTTGGTAACGTAAAGTCTTCCATCCCTCTCACACCTCAGATTTAATAAATAAGTTGACAGTGACAGCATGTCTTCTCGGTGACTATTATATTAGAATGACTTTTTGGCGGGAAACTGAAAAGTCATGGCGTCAGTTACGTTTTAATTTCTAAAACTAGTGTTCCTGCGAGTTATAGTGAGTGATATAAGTGGAATATTAACCATTATGGGTTCGGTAAAGTGCACAAGTGTAGGTAATTGAAACAGAGTGACGAAACATGGCTTTTCAGTTTCTCTCAAAAAATCCATGAAAAATCTTTCGGTAAAGTATACATCACTTTACTGATTGAGGGATGAGGGGGTATTTTACTTGAGCCTAGCCTTTGGGCCTGAGCATATGCAAATAATTTATATTACTTGACACTGGCAAAATACCTATGTTGATGCCAAATTTAAAAAAATAAAAAAATATTAGAAGTTACTTACGGCTACTTTACGTATTACATACAAAAAAAAACTACAAACTTAGTACGAAAAAAGGTTCTATCCACCATCCAAATCCACAGCCTAGAGCATGGACCGGAAGCTCTTATTTTGAATGACAATCACCCTAATAGGTTTTTTTTATAACACGCGTAACCATTTAATGTAATTCCTTTAAACAAATATTCCAACTTTCGTGAACATTCCAATGTTCCACGGCTATATCCGAATCGATTCGCACCGGTTTAGACTTTCGTTTGAACTAAGTTACTTAAAAATATATCTTGACAGTTGAATGTGACATGCGTTTGTTTTTTTTTAACTGCGAATGGGAAATGTACTGGCAACGTTGTTATGTAATAATAAAAAAAAAACAAATGGAATGCAAATTTTCAAATTTAAAGAAAACATTTACGAGAAAGTGGCTAAAGACAATTGTTACAACAAAAATGCGTTCACTTTTATTGTGTGCATAATCTTGCTGTGTTTACGACTATTATTATGTAAATACACATGTATTTTTTTATTTATTTATCGACGCTTTATTTCTTTTATTCTGCTTTCTTTTAGATAATAAAAATAAGGTCTAATAGGTTTAGTATGGCACGGAGCTGGTATATTTAGGTTCAATAATGGTATCTAATAAAGACATAAATAAGGACGAGTGATAGTTTTGTTATAGCCATTTAACTATAGTTGAAAGGGACACCCAGAGACAATTTGTGTTTTATTACTTCGTACGGAACTTTGTGATAGGTACTTAGATTTCTCTTTACCGGACCAACGTTACGGTTTTTATACGATACTTTTACGTCATTTTATCTCATTACCTTTCATTAACTTTCTCCGCCATTAAATAGTGATTTTATACATTGAATTACACTTAATTCGTTTTGTAATATTTTTGTTCCGTGTTTATAACATAGAGTAGATTATTATTATAAACAAACAAGAATAATAATTCAGCCCTTTTTTGTGATTCCGCCCATATATGATATGACACAAACTAATCATGTTTTTCAAATTGTTTCAGAAGCTGACAAGATGGAAGGCGGATGAATTGGCGACTTCTTCACCAGCCGGGTGAATCGGAGAAGAATTATGAAGAAATCAAGAAGTAAAGAATATCGGAAGATGAAGAGACTAGGCAGCTTCACGAGACTGTTTGTAAAATAAAACAAGTCAATTTGCGCGTTTACTTAATTAACCCTGAATCCTGATTTATATCCTGACCTGTCTATACTGCGTTGACGCAGAATGTGGACTAACGTCCAAGACGGCTGTAAACTTCAAGGAAATAGGCAGAGGAACACTGCTGCGAACCCATATTTTGCAAATAGAACCTATATCATTAAGTCTTCTGTGATAGGTCATATTCTAACTTGAGTGTGGATAATGAACTGCTTACCAATGAGGTTATTTCAAAAATCATTCGAAATTAATAACGGAAACACGAAATTAATATCGGAAATGCGAAATGAATAACGGAAACAATTTCGAAAAGATTCCGATGTCAATGTGACTCCCGACGAGCTATTTTAAATAGCGGACGGAACGAACAGTTTTATTTATGAAGCAATTTATAAATCCGCTTCGGGAGATTTTCGATTCCGTTTCTGATTCCTGTTTTGAATGATTTAAAATAACCCCGTTGAAGTACAATTCAGAAACGATACTGAGAATCAATAGCCTAGTGGTCCCGTCCTCTTTACTGAAAGCTACCGGGCACGATCCCGACATTGGAAATTGAACCACTGAGTCAACTCCCAGCAAAAGCTATGGCTATATTATTTAATTATTAATTGGTGCTAACGAGAAGACGTGTTTGTAACACGCGTCTGAATAACCCATTTCAACATTTCTTTTTAATATCTCCTAAAAGCAGACACATCTTTGTTAAACGGAAAGATTACTAGTAGGAATAAGAAATATTAACTGGTTGTAGGATTGAAGATATAATTTAATACGGGTATATAAGTACCAGTCTTGGTAAGAATGGACGAGCTACTAAATATACATAGTGAGTTATATCGAAGGCTACTGACGGCCCTGCAAGTAGGTCGCGGAGATGATACAACGCAGTTTATACGTGAGTGGTACCGTGGAGTTACGACAGATAATATAAAATACGAGCTGCGCCCTGCGGTGTTACCCGCGATTAAAAAGTATGTCCTTTTCCTCTATGTCCTTTTCCACTATGTCCTTTTCTTCTATGTACTTTTCTGTACCCCTGTGCATTTTTGCGGTATAAAAATTAGCCTATGCCATTTTCTGACCCTTAAACTACCACTACCTACGCAAAAAATCATGTCGATCCTTTGCTCTCTGAAAAATCAAATCAAATCTATCCCACGGAAACCATACATTTTACCGGGATACAAAGTAGCCTATGTGCTATTCCAGACTATAATCTATCTCTGCGCCAAATTTCATCCAGATCCGTTCAGCCGTTCTGGCGTGATTGAGTTACAAACATCCATCCATCCAAACTTTCACATTTATAATATTTAGTGGGATGGAATGATCATTTACGAGTATATCTATATTTCTACACGAGTATTATTAAGAGATGAAGTGTGTTAGTTTGGATGTAAGGGGTAACCTCCGGGTCCACTGATCTGATTCTGAAAAATCCTTCACTAATACAAAGCTACACTGAGTCCTAGGCTATGTTTTATGGCGGTAAGTACCTCTTGCTTAGTCGCGGGCGGAAGCTAGTCACGAAAAAAAGACGAAAGTAATATGAACACAATACAGCATTGGTGACTTGAGTTAAAGATTCATATGAATCATCGACATGGCCATATTGGGTTCGATTCCCGGCAAGTTCACACCCCAGCTCCGATTCATATGTAAATCTGATTCTCCAAAATGCTTTACTTCCTGATTGGTAATGTTAACATAGTGAGGAAATCTACACGTCTTACAAAACCCGTATAGAGTTCACCAAACCGCACTGGGTCAGAGTGGTGGCCTATGGCCCCAAATCTCATTGCTTGGAGTAGTGCGTGCCCGGTCTAATAGCTAAGTATTCATAGCCTATTGCATTGGAACTAAGTATCATCGGCAAATGTGAGTGCACTGTAGTGCATACTACACATTGAAATAAAACTTATTTTAACTAGAGATAACTCGTAATCTAGCCGTATAATTTATAGTCTACCGTATTTAGACATTATGGAGAAATGAACAGCCCCTCTAGCAGACGGTATTTAAAACCTTCAATTCCCCATACAAATTGTCTGAATACGGTAGACTAAGTATACGGTTAGCTTACGAACAATGTCGTACGTGACGCACAGTTGTATGAAAAATTATCGATGGCGACGACTGATAGTTGATGGCCATTTTACGTACAGAAAAAAACATGAGTATAGTTTAATGGATAATGGTCACATGTTTACGTTCATACCGGGGCCCAATTCTGCTAATTTAAATAAAATTACATACGAGTGCCATTCCAGCGACACACTATTGAGGTTCCATGACGACTGTGACAGATTGGCTATTCTGCTAAAACTTTAATGTCGTCTTGATGGAGTCTCATTTCAGTGTCAATAGTTGTGTGTCGACTGCTTGAAACGTCAGATAACGAGCAGAATACCATTACTTAGCTACATTATATTGATATACGACTGAAGTACAGAATATGAAAAGATCAATGGCAGTTTAATGGCTGGTCAGTGGAAAGCCACTGGTCTTAAAAAACTAGTAGACTACCAAATGTCTAAAACCATTCAATCGACACGCTATCGACACTCCACTGAAGTGTTTGTAAATTAGCAGAATTGAGCCTCAGATAGAGAGATATACTTATTATTTACTTATAGAAGGTGTATGCATTACTAACGGGCCGAGTTGAGGTCAGTGCAGGCTACCTAAAGGGCGTAAAAGTGAAGGGCACTAGTCAGAGCATGGTACTAGATACCATGTGCATATAAATTAAATGTATCACGTTACGACATCAACCTGTATATACGTCGAATTAAAAGGATCCAAACCTTAATAATTATATTCTTAAATTTATAGACAACTATAATGTATTATAACGCACTATTTACTTTGAAAAGTTCGTTATAATGACATTTTAACACATTATAACTGTCTATAAATTTGGGACATATTGTTTACTCACAGTGTTTTATAAGATAATATTGTTTGTGCAGTTAATTTATTCAGCTTAGCTGATTTGTACTTTATTTCATGTCGCTTTGATATAATTGCTTGTTTTGTTTATAATTATTATTTGCATATTTTAATTTAGTAATTGTATGAATTTTATTATTTTTATATTACTTGTCAGTTGTTTATTTGTAAATATGAAATAAATAATTAAAATCCAACGGAGAATATATTTTTTTAATTAACCAACCGCATCCAAATCTGTTTAATTGTTGAATTAATACCACAAGTAACTATTGATGGGCAATTTCTATTAAACACCTAAGAACAATGTATGTATAGGTACATTTGAAACGATCCGAGAAAAACATAAGAAACGAGTGAAATGTATGGGAGCTGATTGTCCCCCAATAATGGCGGGTATCCCATTGTTCTATGCGGATAAGAAATACAACAATGCCAGTTAGAAGGTATTGTTAAATACGCGGATGACGCCTGATTCAATAAAGTTTTGTATTGTTATAATAATAACTAAGAAATTATAAAGGAACACCGACATGGATAACTGGAGAAAATAACATATAAAGAAACTCAACTAAAGTATAAAAATATAGTATACTATAGCAGAAATAATTGATAATTCATGTCGTTTTCATCGTGATGACAATGTGACAATTTATTTGTGTGAATTACAAAGAACCTTTCTTCTGAAAAATCATGCTTTTCCCCTCCATTTCGGTGTGACTGAAACCCTTCTACAACTACTCAAATACCCTTATAGGCAAAAGCTCTAAATGCAAATGTTTATTTTTGGAGATAAAATAAAATAAAGCCACTTACCTCATTAATTTCCATCCAGGTATGTGCACAAGCAAAAAAACGCAATTCAAGCACTTGTAACGACATTGTGACGACTTTTCATAACATTTCGTAATAATTAGGCAACACACGTTTATAATTAACACGTACTATGACTAAAATAACATAAAGATAATATTTACTAATACTTTATTACAATCTCTTTATGTCTTCAGAATGTTACAATGCTCATTCATTCATATATTAACAATATGTCCCGAACCTATCCATTAGTATTTACATTATAATGGTAACGATACTGTATAATAATAAGACCATTAAATAAATGTATTCTAATCATAACCTATGACAATTTGTAGATTGAAAGTCCTTCATACCAAAATCAAACTAATAAATACATTATTTGGTACCAGAAAACTTTCATAATTATGTAACACCTATAATATAAGTTAAAGCTATTAAAATCTCTAAACATATGACTATAATGAAACCGTAGCGTATACAACATATTATATACAAACCCAATATAAGAGTGAGAGTATTATTTTAAAAATATTTTGGCTGAAATAATAGTATTCTTTTTTTTATAGAAATTAGAAGATAAAACAGATTCGTGACCCATTTCTCAATATTTTCGGACTCAAACCAAGCCCAGCCGCAATAATTATTTCTATTATTATCAGTCATTCGGATTATTATGGCCAGAGCAGAAACCGGATCCAAACAGTTGGAAACCGAATATCCAGTTACAACTTAAGTGTCTCCAAAGAGAGTTGGCGTAGTTTTTCTTGCGACGAATGACGGTCTAAAACTAGGTCGGATTGGTTTGACGTAAAGTTTCCGTTCAGTAGTTGTCTTTGGACTCTCTGTGGTATATGTTTTAGGACCAACTTTAGCTGTGGTACCTTTCTTTTTTATATCTATAGGCACGTTCTGCGCTCTATTCCCTGTGAAACGAGATTTCGAAGGACTGAAAGTCGTTTTATTTGTTTTCTGACTTAGATTCGTTAAGACTGATGAATTAATTTTTTTGGCTGTTCTCAGGGCTGTGAGCCTCGTTAAGTTAGATGACTTAATGATAGGTCTTCTTGGGAAACCAAATTTGGCTCTTTTAGCATCGAGAGGTGATTGCAATGTGGTAGTTTCTTCGGTAACTATTTCTGTAGTAGAAGGAACGTCTGTCGTGGAAACTGTAGACGACTCTGTAGTAGATAGTGATGTAGTTAACATCTGAATTATAGGACTCGTTGATTTCTCCGTCTGTGTTGTCGTTGTCGTAGGGACAGAAACCGTCGCAGTAGAAGTTGTTGTGCTTGATGTAGTACTTTCAGTTCCCTGAGCTACGACGGAGATACTAGTTGGATATTTTAATGTAGTTTCAGTAAAGGATCCTCCGTTGAATTCTTGGCCTTTAGCAAAAGTTATGATACCATGACCAGACTCTGGTTTCTGAATGTCTAACTTCACGATATCAGTATCATTTTGGTTGGATATTGCAGAGTATACTACAAATGGTTGGCTATGCTTGTCACTTACTTTATGTGCTGTGTTTGGGCTTTCTGTGTTAAATAATCCTTCCAAAGATAATGTTGATGGGTTAGTAGGCATAGAACGTGGAGTTACTATGTCTAAAGTTTTAGCTGATTTCACTTTTTCATTTTCGTATGCAGCTGGCACGAACTGCCATTGAGAATAAAATGGGCCATCATTTTCTTTATCATTTTTAATGTCTTCGTTGATGTACGATAGAAAATCATCATTCGGTACATGCTCTACATGACCGTTATTTTCATCATTCTTAGATGACTCTACTACTTGTTTGATATGTCTGTAGGCCTCATTGACACTCTCGGAAGCGACTAGATTTTCTTTTGGAGTTTCGGGGTAGGTATCAACGAGCGCTCTCGCATTTCTTGCTTCATCGATACGTATAATATTATCAGGAGGGTTGTCAACTGGATACACATGTCCTAATTTCGTCAAATATATAGGAATCTCGTCTTCAACTATTTTAATAAGGCTATACCTGCTAACCTCGCCGATTTTATCAACAACTGGTTTCTTTTCGATCATGATTTTTCCTTCTTCAATATGAGTCGTTTCGTTATTTTTATTAACTCGATGTTTGTCTAATTTAGACGATACCTCTACTACTCGACTGATTGAGAAGAGTTTATCAAATTGTGTTTTTATTATAGGGGAAACTGGAGCATTTGTTGTAGTGGTAGTCGTAGTCGTGGGTGTTTCAGTCGGAGTTTCTGTATTGGGTACAGTGTCAGCATAAGTGTACTGTACCACAGTAGTTTTTATTTCAGGTTCAGGTTGCGCGATAGTTGTTGTGTCTTGGGTAGTCGGATAATTCGTGGTTCCCTCTGTATACATTAGATAGTCATCCGTACTATTGTCTACTTCCATTTGCAGTGTAACTGTTTCGGTTTCAACTGTGTTTGTTGATGATATATTTTGAATGTCAGTCGTTGTTGATTCCTGGTTATCTGGTAATATACTGGAAGTCATTGTGAGGTAGTCATCATCTGTAGTAGCAATTGTGTCAGTTTCAGTTACCATGGAGTTAGTTGTAGTGGTCTCTTCTTTCTGCTTTTCAGTTTGGGTTTCATTTTTAACCGTATTTAATATATTTATTTTAGGCCTGGGTGCATTGACGGGACTATTGTAACCTATTGGAACGTTTTGAACACGTTTCTTGGTATCATTGTCCGGTTTATTGCTACTGAATCTAGTTGTAATACCAGTTCTATTTTGAGTACCAAATCTTCTAGGTATTGCAGTCGTAGACGTGGATGCTCTGAAAGTATTCGAATTTATAACTCTTGGATTAAACCCTGGTCTTCGTGTTGTAAATCTGTTTTGATTATCCTGTACCTCCTCTTCTCCTTCTTGTTCTTCTTCCCCGTCTTCTAATACTTCATCAGAATTAATTTCATCTTCTGAATACTCCTCTATAGAGTCAGTTTTTTTTGTGAACAATTGGTTCGCGGGTACAAACACTAGTGGGTTCGCTGCCTCGGGTTCTTCGTTCTCTTCATCAAGGATTTCTTCATCATTGTATTCATCTTCATCCTCCACTCTTGGTGTAGTTTTAGTAGTAGTAAAGGGCCGTCTGGTGAATATTTTTGATGAGAATGGTCTTCTAGTTACAGATGGTTTAAATGGTGATCTTTCGATGGTCGAAGGACTTGTGTATACTCCTGGATTAAATTTCCTGCTAAAGATCCTACTGCTTGATGGTGCAGATGATTCAGTGGTTGATGTGAACAACTTCTTACGTGGTCTATAAGGTAGCCTTGTTCTACCAGACGTTGAAGATAGCAATGTTGTACTTGTAGTAGTCGTTTCTGTTTGAGGACTTTCTGTCTCAGTAGCAGATGATTCAGTTGTAATTTCCTTATTCTCAGAAATATCAATTGCTTTATTCTCAGTTTCAATAGCTACTTCAGGTTTGACTTCTGTTTCAATCATTTCAGTCTCATCCTCAGGTTTATCTTCGGTTTGAATATCAGGATCCGGATTAGTATTTGCAGTAGGTTCAGTATTAACATCAGGATCAGGTTTAGCGTTTTCAGTACGTTTCAATTGATCATCAGATGTTGTCTCTGGCTCAGATATATTTTCTGTTTCGTTAGAATTAGTTATAACTTCAGTTCCAGATTCAATATTATCTTCAGCAGCAGTTATGGGTGAAGAAGTAGTAGTTACTAGACCTTCCACCTCATACTTGTCTTCTTCCTTCTCAACTGGAGATTTATTTAATTGTTCTCTATTTTCATAGTTCCCTTCTTGTGCTTCCTCTAAGTCTACTTTAATTACTTCTTTAATAGCTTCAAACACTTCCGTTACAGGTTCAGTTGCTGATTCCGTTGTAGTAGTCGACGTAGAAACTGGTGGGGCTTTAGTTTTTTCTCCGTAATTGAATCCAGTAGTAGAAGTTTTAAACGCGTTGAGTGATCCTATAGATTTTGTTATTATATCGGGTTTATCTTCAGTGGGTTTTATTTTCTTGCGGATAATTTTACGAACTCTTTGAGGGCCAGGTGCAGTCGACCCTTCGGTAGAAGACACAACGACTTCAGTAGCAGCAGTAGTAGTTGATGTTGGTCTCCTTCTTATCACTTTAAATCTCCTTTTACCCGAGTCATCAATAGGAACAGCCTCAGTAGATAAAGTTTCCGAGCCAGAATCAAGTGCTCTCATTTTATTTATAATGATCCTACGTTTAGGCGCTTCTTCCACTACCTCAGTAGTTTCATCATGTTCTTTCTCCTCTATAGCACTTTCAGAAAGCGAGATATCGTCTTTTCTATTTTCTGGTTCTTCATCTTTATTATCATCATCAATCTGTGGTTCTTGAGTGGTAGTAGGGGTAGACTGGCGAGAGAAGAATGGCAACTTTCTTGCCTGTATAACTGGTGCAGGCGCCGGTGAAGGTCTAGTTCTACCAAAAGCTAATCTTGTCAGAGTCCTTCTAGTAACAGCAGTTTCGGTTGTGTCAGAATTACCTATATCGGATATAGGTGATGGTCTTGCGAAAGGTCGTGCAGTGAATCTTGCAAAAGTTGGTCGTCTTTGAGTTACCCCGGAAATAGAGCTGGCAGACTGGGCTGAAGCTTCAGTTGTAGAGCTTATAGTAAACCGACTACGACCTCTGGGAAGAATAGATGGCCGTCTAGCATCTATAGTAGCAGCAGATGCTTCACTATCAGCGACCGTATCTGCTACAGTCGTTGACGTTGACGGTCTTATGCGGAGTCGTCTTTCAGACTTTACATTTGAAGTTTGCTTTGGTACAAATTTAGGTTCTACGTCTATAGGAGTCAAAGATATTAACTCATCGGCACTCAATTGAGGCCTCAGCTGTCCTCTCGAAAAAGACGCCGCAGCGGGAACAGAGTCTTCGGCCTGAGTTTGCGTCACCTGGAATCTGCTCCTAAACCTTCTAGTGTTAACTCTATCTCTATCCCCATCTACCTCGCGGCTATCAGGAGTGGTGGACCTAATCTTTCTAGAGACTACTTCGGCCTCGTTTGAGTCCGAAGATATTTCGTTGGGGCTGGCCAATGGCCGACGGCGGCTTATTAAAGTATAATTCCTGGGACTCACCTGGTTGGTGGAGGACGGTGCAGCTGTGGTGACGGTTGAAGAAGTTGGGCCTCGACGTCTGAGTGCTATGCGACGTGGTGTTGAGCTAGGTGGCGCTGCAGTAGTAGTAGTTGTGGTTGTTGGCCTACTAGTGGTTGATATTGTTGTTGGCTCAACCGCTTCAGTTGTAACAACTGGTGTGGTTTCTACGGCAGATTCGATTTCAGAAGTACTTGGGGAGTTTAGTAAAGAGGAAATTTGGACGGAAAGTACTGTGGTAGGCTCGGGATTGCTGGGCTCTTCAGTAGAAGGAATTGTCGTGGATCGATATCGGAATATGGGATCAGAGCTGCTCGGCTCATCGACGGAGTTGGGGGTAGTGGATCGAGATCGTACGATAGACGTGTACTGAGGTTGCGATGAGATTTCCCTTTCTAAAGCTGTCTCTTGGAGTTCTACTTCTTCGTCGTCATCTTGGTATCTAAAAGAATAAATTAGTTTTAAATTTTGCTCAAATTTCATAATAAAATACATACATATCATATCGCTTTTATATTTTGTTTTTGATAATAATATGATTCATTATATAAAATAACTTACTGCAGAGTTGTAGTTTCACTAGTGGTCGGTCTCTGTCTCCGGATGGTAACATATTCAGGTGTGTTCTCTTTACGTGCGCTCAATATGTCCAGTGAGTTAGGTGTATCGGTTGCGTAGGGCTCGCGTTCGAATAGTGCATTTCTGAAATAAAATGTGTAAAATAATTATTACATAAATATCAAAGACGTCAATTTTATTTCGCTTTCTGGTTACTTAATTGAGAGAGCGCGTGTTTTGAATCTGATGAACTAAGGGTAAATTCAAGCTAGCGCTGAGTCGAAGCGCATCAAAGCGACAAATTCTTCACAATTAAAGAATAGTTAAATGCGCGCGTATTCTCGTGAATATTCAGCAGTGGATAACTCCGACGCAGGTCTGCGTCTGCGCGTTTATAGCGCTAAGCGTCTTTTCTCAGGCAGCGATTGCAATGTCAACTGGTCGTGGATTTGGTAGTATTATTATCTCATAAAGCCTAAATTACCTTGAAGCGGTATCGTCCGCATTATCTGATGTCCCTGAAGTTGGCTTCGCCCTCCGGATATTGACATACTGCAATGTTTTCGCAGTGGTCGCTACTGTAGCCTCAACAGCCTTTGCTTTACCTCTGTATACTGGTTTTATTTGCTCTTCGGGCTCATCAACGGAGTCCTCACTATCAACCGTTTCCTCAGTCGTCGTTGTTGTTGAAGACCGCTGGCGGTTGATTGTTGTGTATCTAGATGACATAATTGATTATGAAATTTTACCAAATTGAAGTGCAATTGATTCAATTAGGCGATACTTGGTGGGCAACCATTGTTTCACAAATCGGAGAAGAAGGACCCGCCACTGACCCTCGGCTTGTCAACTTTTTTAATTACAAACCAAACAAGTTGATCGATTAATGAAGCGATTAGTGTGTGCTGTATAGTTGGTGTGTTGGTGGCGATATTATTATTATTATCGAAGTGTTGTAAAAAGTTAAATTACTTACTGCGGTCGGTCCTTTCGCAGTAGTTTGTTTCTATCGGAAGCTGGTTCGATTCCTGCGTTCTGTGGCCCTCGCCGACTATTTTCCGCTAATGTCTCGAGTATACTATTCGGATACCTGTGGTAAAAGATTCAATTTTAATTATTTAAAATCATCATTCGCATTTACGACTTGTGTAAATCTGTCGATTTTTCTGTAGCTCGATGGTCAATGCTGTCATTGCAATGATTTCGAATATCTATCTTTCCATAAAGTATCAAATAGTAAAATCCGTATTTAAATATTAAATTTAGAAGTATTTTTTTAAGAATATGTACAAGTAATGAAATCGTAGTTCGTGAAATGTAAAATTACATAAGGCGAACTTTGGTCTGAGTGCCATTGGTTAAATTAATTGAGGGATAAAACAAAAAAAACCTACTTGTTCTTTCCTCGCGTCCTCTCCAGCACCTTCTGGTACAGTTTCTTGTTGAAGCTGGAGGGCGTGGTCGTGCTTCCGCCGTCTGTGCTCGCTGAAGGAGCACTTTCACCCAAGCGCAACTGCTTCTCTAGCTGCTCGATACCACCTACATACATACAAATATTTAATTAAATCAAATTGAGAAGGAAGAAAACTAAATTGATATTGTGATAACTGTGTAGCGACCTTTTCAACCTCGCCACAAGCTGCACAGATAGTGCTGCAGCCGCATTCAGAACAATAGACAATTCTTAATACAATCCTGAATCGCGCTGTAAGACTTTTCGTAGCACGTAACATATATACAAGATCCCGAAAATAATCATTGGGACATAGCGGCATACTTGTTATAGTTGTTATAGGCATACTTCCCTTTTTCGCTAAACTGTGTATTTCTCCTATAGATACATATTCGTATTATTTCACTATTAATATCCATAAGAGTATGGAGGCCTACTTGAAGAAAATGTATTTTGTCTCCATTCTTTGTAAATGTATGGTATAAAGTATACCAAAGCAAAGCTTTTAATAGCAGGCACTAGTAATGTTTTTGTTCATTCCACTCACCGACTTTCTTGATCAAATCTATCAGCTCTTTGATGACTTTAGGATCTTCAGCGTCGTCCTCTACATCAGAAGAGTCTTCTAATACATCGTCTTCATATTCTTCTTCACTCTGTAAGTGAGAATGACAGTTCTTATCGTTGTTATTTTAAATTTTAATGCTAGTAATTATGATTAATATATTACTAGTCGTCCCGTTACCCTCTTTAACTTGACTAAAGCTTGTGAGAGGAGAAGGCTGACGATCACGGTAAATAGTTCAATGACCGGGCTACATGTACCTACGTCATTTATTAATTATTATGGTTCGATCTGTATACGTATATCAGCATCCTAATACAAAATTAAGTTGGCATTTTCACACTATATACAGGATCTTCATTCAGAGAAGCGACAATCCAAGAGTTGAAAAGTTGCCAAAGAGCTTTGTAAAGATATTTATACAAACCTCTGGCTGTGGCGTGGTTGATGTGGTAGTTCTAAACAGCGACGAACTCTTAGTGCTGAGCCGGATCGGTCGCCTGGTGGTTGTGGTCGTGGTGCTAGTTGTGGTCGTCGTGGACGCTCTTGTGGTCGGCGCTTTAGTTGTGGGCTCGGTCTTCTTGCACGGTACATTGCGCGCGAAGTCGCAAGAGTCGGCAGCTTTGTTGAAGTAGAGATCTGGAAGGTAAGTGTTATCAGGTATATGTTCATTAGGTATCTTTTTTTATTATGTAAATTAATGACGTTCATAATTGTAGTCTACCTTGGTTTCATCTGCTAAATCTATACTAATATTATAAATGTGAAAGTTTGTATGGATGGATAGATGGATGGATGGATGTTTGTTACTCTTTCACGCCAGAACGGCTAAACGGATCTGGATGAAATTTGGCACAGAGATAGATTATAGTCTGGAATAGCACATAGGCTACTTTTCATCCCGGTAAAATGTATGGTTCCCGTGGGATAGATTTGTTTAAATTTTTCATAGAGTACTCATAAATTCATGTTCTCATACATTTGATACTGAGGCGGTACGAAGTTCGCCGGGACAGCTAGTTCTCAATATAGTAATGTTAGAGCTATCTGCTTCTACTTATATCTCAGGTATTTATTCGTTTTTTTTTTGCGGTATATCAATAAGACTTGGTCTGCCATACACTCCCACAACTTTTACTCATATACGCCAGACAGCAGCGAAACCAACCAACGAAGACATAGAAGTTTGACCGCCAGCGAGTCCCAGGGAGAGCTAATTGTCTTGGGACCCGCGACGAAATTAGTTTTTTGCGGTAGTTACCAGACGGGCAAGTGAACTGATGAGCGACGATGCCGAGGTCGGAAGGTCCGGAGTCCAAACACCAGAAGTACTTCTTGCAGTCCCGCGGGTGAGGGTAGAAGCCTTCGTCAACGCACTTGAAGTCTGGAGCAATAAAACAAATATTGAGTATCATAATTATTTTTTCCAGGGACTGGTAAATGAAATGGTCGAACGATAAACTTCGACAGGATTAAAATAGAGCGAAAGCGAACGTCAAAATCTCGTAGGGTTAAAAATAGCAGTACCTGATCCCGGGTCGGGCGTGGTCGGTGGCTCCGGGGTAATGATGTTCCACGCCGGGGTCGTGCTCGTCAACGAACTCTTGCGCTTGTTACTTCTACAAAATAAATTAAACGTACATTTCTGGTAACTAAACAGTGATCACCTCAACAGCGCAAGTCGAGCAGTCATTGTAGGCATCCTTTTTTCGCGCGTCACGAGCGAAGTCTACACTTACTTATTGGAAGGTTTAGGGGTGGTGGTGGTGGTTGTTGTGGTCGATGTGGACTTGGGCTTCGGTCGGGTCTTCCTCCTGTTGGAGGGGCGGCTTACAGCTGTCTTCTTCTCAGCTATCGGGAAGTCTGTTGATCTGTAGTTCGAATAATGGAGATTATTGTATTTTGATTGCTAAGTTATGGTCCAACCAGAATACCATATCGGATCATTACATTCAAGTTGGCAAGTTGAAAATTTGCGAGTGAACTTGTTTATTAATTTGCAATGTTGTAGTACGGTAAACATGTCTACTTGTCATCATGCTGAATTGTCAACTCGATTTTGATTTTGATTTTGCCGCGACTCTGCTGATACATTCAAGTGATGCACTCGCTGCTGCTGATGCACTAGAATGATGATGGCATGATAATTTTTACTTTTGAAATTTTCCTCAAACTAAATCTGTCAAAAATGACAACTTGGATGCCACTGTTAATCCATTGCGTCTCAATTGTGTTCGCCATAATCAATTCGCTAACTAAAAAATCGTGTAAACCGATCTCCTTTCCTTCTATTGTTTCAGTATTTCTAGCGATACGTAATGGGACTGAGTCGCATTGAATTTGTTCAATTGGTAGGTACACTCACCCGACTTTCTCGAAGTAAGCTTCCTTGGCCGCCTCGATGAGCGGGTACGGCTTGCCGTGACACGTGCCACGGAAATCATCGTTATCGATCGACCAGAACATAATACCTGCGGACAAAGTCATTGTTTACATGCTATTTGAGATCAAATTGCCTCGACTCCTGCTAACAGCACATTCAATGACGAAATTTATGATACTCTCTTGAAACTTCTCAGCTCGGTTCCTGGAGCGGCTTTTACGAGATCATGTAAGGTATTGTCCAGGAATACATTTTCTGGACGCATTTATGCTTCCACTCCTTCAAGCTTATATTCGCTTCTAGCGTTTCTCTACATTGATAAGCACGAAGTTTAAGAAGCTAAGAAATAAGTATATATTATTCTCCCTAATTCTCTTATTACAAATGGAAAAGCTAACAAAGTAAATCTTCCTTATTTCCTTACAAATATGCAAAAGCTAACACATAACATTGACGACCTGGTTAGCGCAGCTGGTAGTGACCCTGCTTTCTGTGCCGAGGGTCCCGGGTTCGAATTCTAGTAGGAAACATTACTTTTGTGATGAACACGAATGTTTGTACCCGAATCATGAATGATTAACATCTATATAAGTATTATATACTGAGTTCACCCGCAGTCTATCGTACGGTACCCATAATACAAGCGTTGCTTAGTGTGGGACCGTATAGTTTGTGTGTTCGTCCGTATAGTTCGTGTGTGGTGTGTTCGTCTGGCGATATTTATTATTTTTAATTATTTATAATATAATAATAATAATAATACCGGGCCTTTATAATGTTCCACTACTGGGCACGGTCCTCCCCTAAATGCGAGGGGGATTAGGCTATAGTCCACCACGCTGGCCCAGTGCTGGTTGGCGGATTACACACGTCTTTCGAGAGGCTCTCTCAGATATGCAGGTTTCCTCCCAATGTTTTTCCTTCACCGTTTAGCAAGTGATAATCGTGGTTGAAAGTGAGATTCGCACATGAAATCCAGAACTTCCAGAGGTGCGAGCCGGGGTTAACCTACGATCCTCGATACCGCAGCAAGCGTTCTACCAACTTAGCTATCACTGCTTTGCCAATTATTTATAACCTTCTTAAAAATGTACAAGCCAACATACCCCCAAGTCCGTTCTCAGCGACGTAAGCCGCCTTCTTCTTAACGATGTCCACATCGTCGTAACCCACCCACTGGTTCCCGCGGTACGCGACGGGCCCCATCGCGTCCGGGTTCGGGTGCATCACGGTCCACGGCTCGTCTTCCACTTCCTCGTCAGAATACTCCTCGGAATCCTCTTCAGAGTCCACTTGACGCTTTCTACTTTTCGGTTTTAGGGCTTCACAGATCTGAGATGGCAGAGAGACAGCAGTATTTTTATCATGTTGTTAAATAATTGAATTTAAGTCGTAAATTTACTAGACAACAAAAGGTGGAGCATATATCTTACGTTAGTCGATAGGGTTTTATTTGCTATGGCAGAATTATAATAACTGTTCTTAAGTTGGAAATCATTCGTCATACGAAGGTACTGGTAAGGTTACCTCTCGCACATGCAAGCTTCCTAACGATGTATTTCCTGCTTGTTTAGCATGTGATAATTTAGTTCGAAAATTAGAAAGAAATCCCTGAGATGCAAGCCGTAGTTGAACATGCGACTCTTGCTTTCAAAGCGAGCGACTCACGTACTTGGCTATGTGTTTTAGATCCATTTAAAGTCTAGATTAAAGATAATAAATACTATACAAGGTGATTCAGAAAGGGTATACAAAGCCTTAAAACTTGAATTTGTTTAGCGCATTTATAAACTCTAATTATGTGTAAGTAGTCAGAATTCGAATGACAATTAAAAATAAAAAAGTTTGGGAGGCTTAAGTCCAGCAGTGGACGTCTATCGGCTGATAGATAGATAGCGAAAAGTTTTTTTTATAATTCGAAAATTCTAAATTCCTACTTCGTAACTGTTTACAGATGTACTAAAGAACTAAAGAAGAGAGAGTGTACTAAAGAAGCCCAGGTTCCCGGCTTGGTGTATCCCATTCTGAATACTGTATTATCTAAATAAAGATCCGTACCTCGTAATAAGCCAGGTATCCCTTCTCCCGGGTCGCATCCCCTTGCTCTCCGGGGCCGTCAGCCGGGGACCCGATCTCTATGGCGTCAGCATTGAACAGCGTGTAGGAGCGGCCGTACGTGGGGATTCCCAACACCAACTTATCCCGGTCAGCGCCGTTCTCCAGGTAAAACTTGATGGTGTAGTCCTGGAAATGGAACAGAACTTAGTATTTCCAAAAAAAATATAATATCGTCAGACGAACACACCAACTATAGGGTTCCACTCTAAGCAACGAGTGTATTAGGTTACAATACAATGGACTGAGGGTGAACTCAGTGAACAATCTTAATATATATAAATTACGTGTCACGGTGTTTGTCCGCTATGGACTCCTAAACTAATAAACCGATTTTAATAAAATTTTGCACACTGTGTGCAGTTGTAATGTAGATTGGTGGGTATTTACTTACGATATTAAGTTCGTTGTCAACACTGTACTCATTTGGCTCCTCCAGCGGGTATAGGGGCGCGTGGTGGTTCACCGATGGCTCGAAGGCAGAGTGGTAATCATACGAAAGCAGGTTCATCCAATCCAGGTATCTGTACGACAAAGGAACAGAGGCTTAAGGACAAGTTTACACAGCTAGGACCAATAACATTTTGGGTTCATTATTGAAGATAACGGTACCGTCGTCAGATAGACGGACAGTCATAAATAAATATCGCCAGACGAACACACCAACTGTACGGTTCCAAACTAAGCAACGCTAGTATGGGACCCTTAGTACAGAAAGTAGAGTCACTAACATTAACGTGCCAAGCGGATCGTCAAATGTTTTATAAAATATGCTTCTCTGATCTCTATATTGAAAATAGTCGTCTGTAACTCTATCGTGTACTCGCCTAATAGTTATACTTATGTCGGACTACACGACACCGACTTCGTGTGCGCAAACTTTAAGCCGGCGCAAACTAGACATGTTTGATGTCCACACAAGTCGATGTGTGTGGACGTCAAAGCAGACTTCAAACTTGCCGTCGAAGTTTGAAGTCTGGTTTGATGTCCACACACATCGACTTGGCCAGTCCAGCACGGCGAGCTAACTATAAACTTTATAGTCTACCGTATTTAGACATTTTGTAAAATGTCTAAATAGGGTTTTTTTTTTTTTTTTTTTTATTACATTATAGGCAAGTATTTGATCTCGATCTCACCTGATGGTAAGTGACGATGAGATCTACGATGGAGCATACTTGCCTAGAAGGTACCTGTTCACTCTCGACTTGAAAACACCCAGATTGAAGACACGGTAGACTATAAAGTATACGGTTAGCTTACGAATAATCTCGCACTTGACGTACAGATGTGATATACAAACATGTATGGCATGTTTTACAAGTTTCAAGGCATCCTCTTCCCATATATTTAAATAAAAAAAATATTGCCTATAACTTCCATAGCGTGGCTGTGCGAGCCGGTTTAAAAATATGATAATTCTTAAATCGTTGTACTACAGTCGCACATACCTATCATTGTGTATAATTAGACTTTAAAGTTCAAGGTGGAGAGGAGGCGCATATTTTATCACTGGACATTCGTGCTTATCTATAATATATGTGTGTGTAACTTGTATTTACACAAATAAAATGTATGATTGGTTTATAGAGAAGTTGCATAGTTCTCTATTAACCAATCATACATTTTAAAATTAGCAACGTGCTGATGATGAGATTGCGTTGAACAAATACGCGGGGCCTGTAATATTACTACGTCTTTTTATTGGATGGTAAGTGGCATACCATATCTTTCTCGCTTACTTGATAGATGTCTTTGCGCGCAGTCGTGAGAGGCCTTTTTTTTTTGTGGACGGGGGGGAAATATTCGATTGATACCCGGTCTCTGGGTGGGAGAGGGCCGGGTTATGTGGGATTCTTACCCACTAAAACCCCCCCGGTGGCCGCCTTCGACACATGTTGGAGGGGCTCCGGGATCTCCAAACGGAACGCACCGGTGCCCCTCTTGTGCCTCGCCCCCTTATGGAGGCCCGTCTCGGGGGAGCAGATGTTTGCTCCCCCTGCGCCCTCGCTGCGCACGGCGGCGGGGAGACACGCCCGCCGCCGTCCTCCTCAGGAGTCGTCATCGTCACCGGACGTCCGGGGCCCACACCCCAGTCGATATCGACCACTTTGGGAATCCGTGCCCTAGGTATATAGATGTGTGTGAATATTCGCAGTGTCTGTGTTTATTACTCTGACATTTCAGATAACATTTAAGTGTGTGCACGGTAGGTAACCATAAATTTAACGAATAATTTGAAATATTTAGTAGGTATTTACTTATTTTTAAAAGGTCACGGGTATTACACAATATATGTGAATTAAGTAAATATTTATAATGGTATTTGACGACCCGTTTAGCGCAGTTGGTAGTGACCCTTTTTTCTATGCCGAGAGTCCCAGCTTCGAATCCTAGTAGGAATAAAGTTTGTATAATGAGTACAAACGTTTGTGCCCGAGTTACGGATGTTTAATATTTATATAAGTATTATATGCTGGGTTTTACCCCAGCCGATGTACTGTACCCATATATATATAGTACAAGCATAGTACAAGCGTTGGTTAGAGTGGGACCGTATAGTTGGTGTGTTCGTCTGGCGATGTTATAATAATTTTTATAAAGTTACCTATTAATGCCGAATATAGTCATTATTTAGACTGTTCGTTTGCTTTTGCATTTTTTCCATAATTAATACAAGTCCGGCTGCATAGATTTTTATGTAAATGTTTACACAATTATTATGCCAATCGTGTATCAACCACTACACATGTTTGTACTTGACATATTTCGATGGTGTAGAGGTGTGAGCGCGGCACTAATGGCGAAGATTTAGGCTTTACAGGTGATTAAAATTCGGATTTCAATTGCCTAACGACATTCCCCACCCTAGTTTCAAGTCAAATTCCACTATTGACCGAAATAACATTATTTAAATCATAAGTGGAGGGCGATACTAAGAGGGATGAGTGAATCTTTATATATAAAACAAAGTTGTGTTAATTACACCATTTAGAACTCAGGAACGGGTTATGATATTTGATTTTTTAAGTTGTCTCCGTCGGAAAAGCAGAATAATGATTAAAACGTGGGAGAAAATCACAAAAAAATGAGGAAATTCAATTCACTGTTATATATTTGATTCAGAGGCGGTGCGAAGTTCGCCTGGACAGCTGGTATTTCATAAACATAATATGACATCAAATATATGGTCTTTGATGAAGGATATTTATGTTATCTATGATCAATATTGTGCAACTATATGTTTTCTTCTATTCATATTTCTAAAGTCGAATCGTCGTCGTTGTTATTTACAACGGGATGGTTTACTCTACTTATCTCTTTCTTTCCGATACGAAGTCTATCTCCTGTCAATTACACCAAACATGTATCGACATGTTGTAACATGACATTGAACTAGTAAAGTGAGTGTCGCGTGTCGGCGTCTGCGCAGAAATGTCACAATCGCATTTGCATGCAAAGCAATTAAGTATTTGCCCAGTACTGTCTCCACTCGCGCGGACAATGTCACAGTTGACACGATAAGGTCACCAATGACCATGTACTGACTGTCTGACGAACCTCACGCTGCATCTGCTCGCGGACTTAAGGCCCTCGGTCCTGAGTGTTATCTCTCTACGATATTATTGCCGTCCACTAGGCGCTACACACTCCCACCACTGCTACTCCTGTAAGCCAGGATCTACAATGGTGTCCAATGAAGACACCGAGGTTAGACCCTCGGCGAGTCCCGGGATAAAGTTACTTGTCTTGGAACCCGCACGAAATTAATCGAAAGTTAAAAATAAGAGGAGTTGGAAGAAAATTATCCACTTCCCTCCATTACAAAGAATTGCCGTTCAGTCGAACTACGAGAGAGAGAGAGAGAAGAGAGTGTATCTGCGCTTGCGCATACACTTCTGCTCTATAATTTCTCCTACGTAGTTAGCTATAGTCTCTGTTGAGATTGGCCGTCGTGACCGAATTTTTGTCAGGACGACTATTGGTATATGACAGTTGCGCATATGAACTGTATGATTGTTTGAAACAAAAGTATGAGGCTGTGCTCGTGACAGACTCGTGAGGTTTCGCGCTCGCGATCGGCAATACTCGGCTATTGAATATTTTCGTGTTCTTTTTTCACAATGCCGTTATTGAAATTTGTTAATCGTGGAATGTGTTGGAAAGGTAAGCGTGTTATTTGGTTGCGCGACCTGTATTTAGTTAGTGTTGAATGAGAGGCGAGGCATTGAGACGCGAACTGCTCTCCTGACATTCAGGAAACCACTCACAAATGAAATGTTGTCACTGAATTTTAGTTATTATACCTTAGCCCATAAAGACGTAGGGATTTGACTCATTACAGTAAAAACCGCGACCTGATTACGTATCTTTCCTAGCCTAGCGATAGCGACAACAATATACACGCAATATTTGCTTTCAAATCGAAAATTTGTATTGCGTCGCAGCGTTACGTAATACGATTAGCGATTTAAAGGAAATATTGCGCGACTATCGCTATCGCTAGGGGGCCGATTGTTTTCTAAATCTTTATCTGAGTGTACAACAATGATTGTCATGCAAATGATGTTCATAAGTTCGAGGTTAATAACATTCTTTTATAGAAAATTACATATGGTTAAGGCCTATGCTAACCTAGAGTTCTCCTTCAGCTAATTACACTCATCAATCTGCTCTAACAAAGCTATGAAAACCATCATAATATAGGCACTTGCTTGGTCCATAGAGACCTATAAATATTATTGTACACTAGCTGCGCCCCACGGTGTTACCCGCGACTAAAAAGTATGACAAATTAAAACAAATCTATCCCACTGGAAACATACATTTTACCGGGATAAAAAGTAGCCTATGTGCTATTACAGCCTATAATCTATCTCTGTGCCCAATTTCATCTAGATCCGTTCAGCCGTTCTGGCGATGATTGAGTAAGAAACATCCATCCATCAGTCCAAACTTTTACATTAGTGTGATATATAGTGGGATATTAATACTTACTGGTTCAAAGTCTTCACATCAAATCCCTTCTGTATGTACTCAATTCCGGCTGGCACCGCCATGGTGAGCAGCAGCCTCGGCTTGCCGGTCTTCTCGGACTCCCGGTTGAACTCCTCGCGAAGATCTTTCACCAGCTTGGCATAGTTCTCTCTGTCCTTGGGCTTGCCACCGTCCCTAGACGCTGGATACTCCCAGTCCAAATCGAGGCCGTCGAAGCGGTTCTGTCTAAGAAACTGTGGAAGCAAGTGAACGGGGTTTTAGTTGAAATACTGCTAATTTTTCTATTATTTTACATCCAAGGAAGCACGAGGAATGGCTCAGGAAATATTTGCGCAGGAGACGGTGTACACAACGTTTTCCTAAAGGTCTTTATCATATCGAAATCGGATTGTGAATGACGTCATCAATCCCTTTGTTGAGGTACAGGTTATTATGACCTGTATAGGTCAGGTCGGGGACAGGTCATATCTGCTGGGGTGTCGCAGTGCATGCTAGCGCAATCCCGCTGCACCCTGTTAAAGGTAAAGGGAGGTATCACCAGTACCGGGTTTTTAGCTGGTATACTGCTACTTTAGCGGGAACTCCCACTTACCCTTCTCCTTTCCCCTGAAACGGGTGGGGATGGGGTGGAGAGACGAGGTGGGGGAAAACGGTACAGGTCATTACCATTTCTACATAATATACATTACAATTTTCAACCAATTCTTAACTAATTTAGTCAATCCTATATCAACTGTTAAGTCACATATCCCCATCCCTCCCATCTCCATCCACCAATCAATACCAGAATTTCATACATTTAAAGCCTGTAAGTAGTTTATACCTTGATAGCATTCCTGACGAACTCCTTCCTCCTGTCCCGCGCACCAACCATGGGGGAGAACCTGCTGGAGCCCTCGTTCCACCCACCGATGGCCAGCATCGTCTTCAGGTTCTTGTTATACGTCTTCAGACCCGTGAACTTGGCGTAACCACCTGAAGAGTCAAGTAATAATGTGAAGTCATGAAAAAAATACACAGCAATATAAACATTAAAGAAACCGTCTTCACAACAGAATCTATGGAAATAAAATAAAAAATGCTGTTCGTTGGTAAGCGCATGACTTAAGGAAGGCTGGAACGATTTGACGTTTTCTTTATATTTGTAATAGACCGAATAAGGATTATGGAGAATGAAAAGTTTAAAAAGTTGACTGGTTTTTTTTAATAAAAGATTTCTCGAAAATATATTAAGTAAAGACATGACAAGTAGGGAGTAAATAACAGAACTAGCCTCTTCGACCACGCCAAAGACAGTGCTCGGAGTGGGCTCACATCAATAGTCCAATAGCCACGGTAAGCATCAAACCCGGAACCGTTGGGTTGCGAGAGCGACCTTTCAAGCACTGGGCTATTGACACTTACCCCTACATAATCAACTTTAATCCTGTAAAGATTATAGCTCACCTTTCTCGATGTCCTGGTACTTGTCAAAGGGCTTGAGCGTGTTGTCCTTCGTGAACCCGCCGAACGCGTACACGAGATGCGTGCACAGATAGGGGTTGATGTTCTGCGGGTTGAAACGCGCTGTGCCGGGCCGGTACACCGACCAGTTGGTGTAGTAGCACACCACTCGAGGCTCGCTCGAGCCGACTGGAATATGAACAAAAAATTTGTCAAAAAAAATTAACAATCGTCAGTTGTCCCTTATAATTAACCTTATCCGGTAGTTCATCCTTGTTCAAGTCTTGTGTTGCGCAGTGGGGTCGAGTCACCTTCGTCCGTAGGAGCATTAAGTACCCTCGAGATAGCCTACACGTGACCCTGGGTGGTGCCAACCAGGTGACAACTCTACTGGTGGTAGGCTTCAGCCGTGGTTAGTCACCACCCACTGAACAAAGCCATGTCTAGCCGTGTTCCGGCATGATGTTCGGTGTTGCCATTCATGGATGGCGGGTCAGATCAGTTGCGCTGCATGTACCTAGTGAATGTAGCGTCTCGATCTACTGCCGCCTTCCTACCTAGGCAAGTATGCTCCATCGTAGATCTCATCGTCACTTACCATCAGGTGAGATCGAGATCAAATACTTGCCTATAACGTATAAAAAAAAAGAAGTATTTATTATTCATGGTTTCGAAATATGGAAAAGATCAGATAGAGGTAACCTTTTTGTCAACGACTTAATTTGGCCATACAATGAACTTTCATAAGAGTATCCTAAGAGCGTTTGTTGTTTAGGAATGTGCCAAGAACGTCTTGAAATTTAAAGACTTATGTTTTAACGTCATATTTTGGGAGAGCGCATTTGTAGGAATAAAACATGATTTTACTGGCGAGACAAATTCCACCGTCTGTCCGTTGCGTAAACCAGAAACTAACAAACGAGGATCAAATCTTTACTTACCTAACTCGTAAAATAAAGCTTCTTAAACACTGGCACGCAACACGAAAGTAACGAGTATTTATTCGGATCCACCTTAAAATGGATCTTATTGAACATGGCAAGCTTGTATTTTCTCTAGATTTTAGACATTGCACAGATGACGATTTGGGATAAATGCTACGGTGGCATTAACAAGAAACATCAATTTTTGGTAAGTTCTTGAAGTTTGAAGATTATTCTATCTGCCCGGCAAGTGCGAGCTAACCACATACTTTATAGTCTACCGTATTTAGTCATTTTATATGGAGAATGGAATAGCGCCTCTTGCGGATGGCATTTAAAACATTCAATTCTCCATACAAAATGTCTCAATACGGTAGACTATAAAGTATACGGTTAGCTTACGAATAAATAATCTCGCACTTGACTCACTGTTACGTGGCAGTTGGTTAAGGTGTTAACGATATTTCGATTTGACCGCTAATACTTCTGTTACGTTTTGATTGTGTTACTGACATTTTGTTTTTATCGTATTCTTGCGTGCGCGCGTTCACCATAGCTAAAGCTTTAATACCTATAGCAAAACCGATATGAAGTTAAAACATTTGTATGCTGAATTTCATATTTTTCATAACACTACTAGTATTATTTTATAGATTAACAATATTTTAAAGATTTTCTTGACCATTCTAATTCAGAGTAATTTTAATTCGTTACTTCTACTTTACTACCTGATTATTCAAACTGTAATTGTATTAACAGTCTACAATATATATCATAGATCTAAGGTTACTTTTAACAGATATTTGTTACAATAATGGCATGCAATAATTGTTTCATAATCGATAATTTATTGTGTTGAAATATGCAATTGTAATAATTGGGTTATATCCTCTGCCAATTACTGTGAATTTGACGTAACGTCTCAATAGACCATAGACCTATATGATTAGTTTGTTTTATAAGCTATAACCGGATAAACCAAAGAGTATTATAACGAAGACAAAAAACGAGAATGTACAAAAAAAACATTATCACCTTGCTATTAAGGTTTATATTCAACTATATTTTTTTGGATGACGCATTATTATAAAATGTAAAATAATTATGCCAATTAATATTGATTTGTCATTACAGAAAGAGGTATTAAAGTAATATTTAATAGACGATTTGGCAACACCGACGCATCAATTAATTATATACCAGAGATATCGACATGGTGGTATTAAAAATAAACGTTTTATAAGAGGATAATTTATATATCAGCTGATAATAGGTGGTTAGATGCTGGTCCGGCTCCTCAAGAATATAAATGACCTTGTTCGAGCCGACTATTAAGATTTTTTTTCTACTCTGCCTTCTTAATTTCATTTACAAAAGTTATTCGTAAATATAGATTGAGATATAAACTATCCTATCTTTCAAGTTGGATAAAACTGCACACAGTGTGCAAAATTTTATTAAAATCAGTTTAGTAGTTTAGGAGTCCATAGCGGACAAACACCGTGACACGTAATTTATATATATTAAGAAGATTAAACATCCATGACTCGGGTACAAACATTCATGCTCATCACACAAAGATTGTCCGTACCAGGATTCGAACCTGGTACTCTCAGCGCAGACAGCAGGGTCACTACGACCTGCGCTAATTAGGTCATGCTATTTGTATATATTATAATCGTATTATTTATCCAGAAAATATTTCACCAATATTTCATTTCCCGACTTCACAGAAAGGTGTAGTGTATATTGTTTGTTGGTATTCTTTTCTTTCTTATAAAACGTCAACTGACATCCGCCACGGTTCACGGAACAAGTTTGGAAACACGTCGCCCGGCGCCGGTTGTGCCTTTGTTGTCATTTTTTTCAGTTTTACGGAAATAAATGTTATTATATGGTAATTTTCGCAAGACAAGGTTGCACAATATTGAAGTGGCGGGAAGTTGCTCAATATTTTGACGACCTGATTGGCTCAGCTGCGGGTCCCGAGTTCGAATCCTGGTAGGGACAAACTTTGTGTGATTATAGCACGAATGTTTGTACCCAAGTCATAGATGTTTAATATCTATATAAGTTTTATATACTGAGTTCGCCCTCAGTCCATTGTACGGTACTCATAATACAAGCGTTGCTTAGTAGTATAGTTGGTGTGTTCGTCTGGCGATATTTACTTATTCATATCTTCCGACGTCTGGCAATATGACACAATATTATAGATTTTTGAGAACAAAATGTATCACTGTGATTATGAGTGAGTCAGTCAACTTGGAATTCTTTAAGCCCCAGAGAGTTCGGGAAGTAAGCGAGAGTGAATGAAAAAAATCATACGTGAGGAAAACCGGCCACAATATAATATAAACTCTGATTTTGAGTGAGTGATTCACCCTGAAATTGGACTTTAAGTCCGAGAGAATTCGCGAAGTAAGCGACAGTATATACAAAACCCTAAACATAACTAAAATAGAACAACCCCGACCTCAAAGTTGTTTAGTAACAATTAAATATAAACTCTTTGTATTTTATAATAAAGTTGAAATAACTGTATATGAAGAATGAAACTCATGAGTCGGCCGCCGAGTCAGTGGAAGTGAATCCCGAACAATGGATCATTAGTCCCACGCTACGCCCGCGCCCGCCGCGCGCCGCCGGTGCGACGACCTTTACATACATTCAGTCGTGTGGAATTCACATCGTGAGGTATAAATCTTTGGTACTTATGGCTACTTCTTTGTGAAGCTATCCACAAGTACCTACTGATTTTCATGTTTATGATTGGGGTACACATGAACATTTAGATCTTTTTTTCTTTTTTAAATGCATATAGTTAAACAGGTTACTTAACTTTTCTTAACGTGATGATGTAATAATTTATAATATAATAATGTTATAATAATTCGTTGCAAATTATCAAGCTTTTAGACCGATGATGGTCCATTTTTCTGTATAATAACTATCATGAATTGATTTGTTATATTTACGCGAATGTTACACATTGAAATGAAACTGATTTTACGACTTCTATCACGTTTATTCCATGTTTTACGTTCCCGACGTTTTGTCACTACCATCATGAAGATAAAAATCAAATCAATCATCATCATCGCCAGTACTAACATGTACTGGCGATGTTGAATCAATCAAACATCGCCAGTACTTACATGTTAGAAATTTTAATATTATAAAAGGCGTGCTCACCCCGAATGGAACTTACTCGAATAAAGAGTGATTCAGGTCTCAAAAGGTTATCTGTGATCACTGACATTTGATATTAAAAATGAAACTCAACATTTAATTTAGTACCACCGTAGGCGTAATGATAACACGACGAGATAGGTAGGTAAAGTCTGCAATCATTAAAGGATAGTCAGCTGTGCAATGCAGAGCACTCCCATTTCGACAATGGTATTTGCTTCCAATGTATTTGTAATAATATAATAATAATACCAGCCCTTTTAATGTTCCCCTGTTTGCCACGGGCCTCCCCTCAACGCGAGCGGGATTAGGCCATAGTCCACCACACTGGCTCAGTGCTGGTTGGCGGACTTCACACGTCTATAGCGAGGTTCTCTCAGAAATGCAGGTCTCCTCGCGATGTTTTTCTTCATCGTTTAGCGACTGATTATCATGGTTGAAAATGAGATTCGCACATGAAATCCAGAAATCCCGTAGGTGCGAGCCGGGGTTTGAGGCTGCGATCCTCGTTACCGTGCCAAGCGTTCTACGAACTTGGCTATGACTGTTATACAATGTATTTGCTACAGGGTACAAACCAAGCCATTATACCGGACACCCTCGCCGTTAATGGAAGGAGAGTGGGATTATTATGTATATATTCTATTTACCTGGTGTTCCTAATGTGATGACTGCTAACAGTAGTGCTAGCCATGTTGTGATGTTCTGTGAACAAAAGAAAAACGTTGGTTAGTAAATGTTGTTCTCAATGTTTCCATGACAACCCGATTGGCAAAGTTGGCAGTGAGTAATGTGCTACTCACTGCCTACTTTGCTGCACTGCAAGCTTATCTAAGCTGTATCGCTAGTATAGGTATTATTAAACATTCATGACTCGGGTACAAACATTCATAGTTTACCCACAATTAAAGCTACCCACAATATATATATATATATATATATATATATATATATACTATTTACCCACAATTAAATCTATTACAGCCTACAATTTCAAGAACTTGAAATATCGCCAGTCAACACTATAGTCTGCTAACAATACACACACATACTTCCTGTGCAAAGAACATGAAAGCCTTCATTGTGCATTGTTACACTTCACATTGTTACATTTTGTAAGCGTCTAAAAAGATGTGCAAACGCTCGCCCGCGTTGATGTCTTTTGTATGGAGCGCCAATTAAAGTGTAACAACATGGAATCCGTTGTAAGAAGTGAGTCATTACAAAGATAGTTGTAATTAAAATATATAAAAAAAAAATTAATATACCATTAAGTTTTTATTATTCTATAAAATATGGAATTATGCGTGGGCATTTATTTATATAGCACTTTAAAAAAATCTCAATAAGTCCTTCTTTGCCGTACTATACGATGAGTTAACTTTCAATCAAAAATAATCACCATTCTACACAAACGTAACTGTTGGTATATTTTAATGCGAAACACGTACTAAGCCCTATTATATTATTTGTTTCAATTGACCACCAAATGACGGCTGCCGTTATTTGAACCAATTGTATATAGGCTCTATGCCCCGACTTCGCCTGCAACCGTTAGCTCAACAATCGCTAACTGTCCCAGGAGACTCCGGTATGCATATTCATTGTTACTTATAAAATAATAACAGAACTGTCTGTGTGTCTTCCTGTGTTCTGGTTTTAATATTGATTCCGTTTACGGCTTTCGCGTTGAAGTGCAATCATGATTCATATTTGATGACCCAATTGGGTTCGCCCCCGGTCCATGGTACGGTACCCATAATACAAGCGGCGCTTAGTTTGGGGCCGTACAGTTGGTGAGTTCATCTTTGATAGAGTCCAAATAGACAAGTAGCCACCTCTTCAACCCCGCCACAAGCTTCACAGATAGTGCTGCAGACGCATTCAGAGCAATAGACAATTCTTAATGGAATCCTGAATCGCGCTATGAGAGTTTTCGGTGCACGTAACATTTATACAAGGTCCCGACATGAACTGTTGGGGGCATAGTGGGCGCCCAGATAGGCATACCACCCGCCTGGATCGAAAATCTTCTCTTTTCCGCCAAAGAGATAAGAGCCCTATAATAGGTCTACGTTTATAGTAATGTATGAGATGAAGGCCGCCAGCGGTTTGCGTGAAACGGAACGCGGACGCATTGAGCGCTCTCCTGTGTGTTTAATGGCTCTTGCATCTTATGAATATTGTATCATTTCCTCACATATTATATACACACACTTTTAAAATACACTATGCCATTATAATGCAAAACTGTTTTTAATAGCGCGTGCTTGCGAATAATTTCGCTTGTGCAACTTTCCTACATTAACGTGTAACAATAGAATATGCAATCGCGTTATGTAATCTCATATAAATATGATGGAAATATTTATGTAGTACAAACTATGACACTAGGACGTCAACGACCTGTCCTTCCGTGACTATGGTTGCCGTAAAGCAGCCGAAACGACGGGAGCGTAGAAACATAAAATAAACGCGATAAAATCTGTAAAATAAGTTTTATATCAATGCATAGTATTTGTGTAAGTATAAGAAATCAATATGGAAATATTCATCATAATTTCCGTTGTCATAGACCTGTGCGTCGAGATTCTTCGATAAGATGTCTCTGGTATTCCTCATGGTTAAATGTGCCAGAAGATCGTCCAAGATATAGAAATGATATTATTACTGGAATATTTTTTATTACTTATAGTCATTTGAGTTCGGGATTTACTTATTTTATTTATAAATTAAAATATTAAACAAGATGATGGCGGTTAATTAGCGCAGTTAGTAGTGACCCTGCTTTCTGTACCAAGGGTCCCGAGTTTGAGACCTGGTAGGAGCAAACTTTGAGTGATGAGTACGAATGTTTGTACGAATATTTGTACATGAGAATTTAATATCTATATAAGTAATATATACCGGGTTCACCCAAAGTCCATTGTACGGTATCCATAATACAACTGTCGCTTAGTGTGGGACCGTATAGTTGGTGTGTTCGTCTGGCGATATTTATCAATTTAGATAAGTTAGCAATGTCCATATAACATCAAGAGTAAGAACGTCACACCAAAATTTTCCAAATTTAAAACACAATAATAATACCATCTGACCAATTAGAGACGCGCACATGTGGGGTAAACGGTTACAATTAACAAAGGCTTAACTAACGGTTGCGCTTGCGCAATCACTGCGCAACGGTTTGGCATCTGGTCAATGTTGGATAATATAATTGCTATTTACATATGGTATAACTCGGTAGCCGATAGCGGTTATCTTGTAATAGTTACGTCACTACGGTTGGTTTACAATAAATGTACGTTGGAATAGAAGGCAGGGTCTCTACTAAGTGCGCTACGAGTATTCGGGTCAATTAAAAACGTTTTGAGTCGATCATAGGTTCGTCGGATGAGACGTTACCTTAAAAAAAAACCGCCAGCATCTTGGGTCATTTTTTTTAACAATGCGTAAATATTAAGTAGGTAAGTAAGCTTTTCTTAATATATTTTTTACCCATTTAAAAAAAAGAAGCAGGTTCTCCATTCGGTTGTATTATTTTTATACAATGTCTTTATTTTATTAACTTTGTTTAGTTTTCCTAATAATAAGTATATTTTAGTTTTTTTGTTTTTGTCATGCAGATATAATAATTCCAGCCCTTTTAATGTCCCACTGCTGGGCACGGGCCTCCCCTCAATGCGAGGGGGGATTAGGCCATAGTCCACCACGCTGGCCCAGTGCGACTTGGCGGACTTCACACATCTTTCGAGAGGGGTTCTCTCAGACATGCAGGTTTCCTCACGATGTTTTCCTTCACCGTTTTTATAAGGTATAAGGTCCCACACTTCATTCACAACAAGGGAAGTTAGCACATAGCTGATGTGACGGCTGTGACGATTATCTCTACGCTTCTTTGAGGTCGCGTTCCGATCCGGTTGTAGTATTAAGGAAAAAATGTAATGACAATTTGTAAGTGCCCCCGTAGGCCTATACGAAATAAATGATTTGACTTTGACTTTGACTTTGACTCTGTCCAGTTTGGGGTCAGCAGTGCGAACGTGAGAGGTTAACCGTGACGAAGCGTGAATAACGTGATAAATATTGTGTTTGGTTACGGTGGTAAATCTTCCTGAAAACGTCTATCGCAATCGTCGAATGCAAAGTGTGTTAGCATGTTTTATTATTTTTAAATCATTACGAGTGGTGTACAAATATAGATGGTAATGCAAATAAGCAAGGAATTAAATGTAGAGTCTATGTAAAGCGCGAGTTTGTAAGAAGTTAGTATAAAAAAGAGCGCCAAGATTCCTACACTAGTTTGTCGCAGTATGCTGCGGTTTCCCAACACTACGCAGCAAAAGGTTAGGGCTACCACGCCAACATATAATATTATAAGATGCCAACATATAATATTATAACATGTATATTTAGATGCGAACAATGAATACTCACACATGTGCTTATAATCAAATATTGGAGAGACATCCCCAATGACAAGAGTAAAGTAGTCTTCAAACTTTATTAAACATTAGCTGTTGCCCGCGACTTCGTCCGCGTGGTATTTAACAAAGACTCAACCGTTGGCAACAGCCTGCTCGCGCGTTCTGATCCCGCGGGACGCATTGCAGATTGTTGCTATCAAACTTAATCAGGCGCAGCGCTGCAACATTGGTATTAATTTTTTTTCGAGAGATCCTATTTTTTTTTTCTAAAATAAAAGTAGCCTAAGTTACTCCTTGTTATATCAGCTATCTGCCAGTGAAATTCCCGTCAAAATCGCTCCAGCCATTTCAGAGATTACCCGGAACAAACAGACAGACAGACAGACAGACAGACAGACAGACGGACGGACAGACAGACAGACGGACAAAAATTTTAAAAAAGGTTGTTTTGGTATAGGTACCGTGTATACATCCAAATGCATTCAGTAAAAAGCGGTTATTTTAATATTACAAACAGACACTCCAATTTTATTTTATAGAAGGTGTTATACTGTACTTCAAGTGCGAGATAATTCGTAAGCCAACCGTATACTTTATAGTTAGCGTATTTAAACATTTTGTATGGAGAATTGAAAGTTTGAAATACTGTCTGCTAGAGGTGCTATTCAATGCTTCATAAGAAAAGTATAAATACGCAAACTATAAAGTATAAGGTTAGCTTACAAATAATCTCGCACTTGACGCACTGTTATTAAACATTCAGTTAAGACTTGTTTATTAAAAGAACAAATAAGTAGGTAGTATTTTTTTTTTCAGTAAAGGCCGGTTTCTTCTTAATCTTAACTTAGCTCGTTGCCTGGTCTCCTGAATATTTTTGTCCTTGCAAATTAATTTAAGAATTGGTCACCCTACACGGAATCGATTCCTGTGCAAGTTTGTAACATTCTTCGGACGAAAGCCGCATTTCACTTTCTTGCGAGTACGCACGACCGGACCGGCTCGCACTTAGCGCCTTTTCCCCAAACATCTTAGAACAATAAGACAATAACATTGCGTTTTTACAATCAATTGACAAGTTTTTACTGCAGTTATTGTTGGACGAATAGTTTTTATTCAACGTTGTTTTTATCTTAATTATGTTGATACATAGTTTGTTGTCATACTATTTTTAAGTATTTTTTTATTTTCCTGTCTGTAAATATTTAAGTATTAAAAAATAAAATTGACAAATATATTAAAAAAACTGTATTAAAAACATCAATCAGTATTTTGTAAGAATATATATATTATGTTGTGTTATTTCCGATTTTCTTTCTGCTTTGCAGTATTCTGATTTCTATGTCTATTTTGCGCAATAAAGTATAAAATGTTCATAGCTTACGTGAGTTCACTTTGATGATGAGTGAGTCAGAAGAATTTATTGTCTTATTCTTGAGATTGTTTACCTTAAAACGAAGATGGATGATATATACAAATCCGGTCAAAATGAATTAATTAATATTATTATTAAATTAATAACTTATTAATCACGTAAATTATTTACAAAATAAAAAAAGTTTTTTTTTATTTTGTAAATAATTTACGTGATCAATAAGATATTCATTTAATAATAATTTAATATCGCCAGATGAACACACCAACTAAGCGGTCCCACGCTAAGCAACGCTTGTATTATGGGTACCGTACAACAGTCTGGAGGCAAACCCGGTATATATTACTTACATAGATATTAAACATCCATGACTTGGGTACAAACATTCGTGCTCATCACACAAAGTTTGTCCCTACCAGGATTCGAACCCAAGACCCTCGGCACAGAAAGCAGGGTTACTACCAACTGCGCTCATCAGGCCGTCATCGTTTGTATTAATTGAAGTTATTAATAATGAGTCCTTATTACACGAATTGATGATGAACTATACAGCGATAACCACATGTCGAGATGACTATTTATATATTACAGAGCCCTATTATATTAGATCTTGACCTGAATGTGTGTGTAAATTTAATTTAAGGCCATTGTGCCTTTGGCAATTTACGTGCGTGGCACTAATCAGAGTCAATATAATAACTTGATAATAGTTTTATGTAACAGGCTATTCACATATCGTCATGTTGTACATCGTTTTATGTTATTTAGCTTAGTGTTAGTTACTATGAAATCTTATAATATATTGAAAATAAACGGATTTTATAGTAAGTTTCGGCTGATTTACAGCAACCATCGTCACGGGAAACGTCGGGAACGTAAAACATAAAATAAACGCGACAAAATCCGAAAAAAAAAAATCATTGTATAGTATTCGCGTAAATATAAGAAATCTTATAATGTATGTTTTTTTTTAATCTAAGTAATGTCGTGACATAAATGTCGACCATTCTAATAGTGATTTGTCATTTCATAATATTTTTTCATATTTACATTCGATTGACTATTCCACATCATCTGTGATTTCTTCCCTACCATTTCCTGGTTGTAGTCTAGTCGCGTCTACCTTAGCATAGTCCTCGATTATGCAAAGAATTGACATATTATTTCATTTTATAGTAATTACTCGTTTTCACACGGCTACCGCGCGGTGTTCCCCGGCTACAGCGGTTTCACTTTATTTAACACTTCCTTCTACCGCGATGTAGTTATGTAGAAAGCGACCAGTACCTCAAGCACAAAATTACTTACGTACCGTCTCGGTAACGTAACGTCTGCCATCCCTCTCACACCACACATTTCATAAATAAGTATGAAGTCTGTGGTGTGAGAGGAAGATGACACTTGAATGATATAAAAAAGCATAGATCTACTAGTAAAATGGATCGTGCTTGAGGTACTGGTAGGTCTGTGAGCGCGCAGTGCTACTAGGGACATAGATCTTGGGTTATAATATATTTTTATGATCATAGACAACATATATGACACTATCTAAGCTATGGTCATCCATATATCTAGATTACATTATCGTATAAATATGACACATAATATATATATAACTAACTAGCAAACCCAGCGAACTCCGTTTCGCCACCAGATGGCTTCGTTTTATGTAACATTTCGTTTGGTTTTTCCTGAATTTTCTTTGCTATAAACCTCACGGAGCCCGAGACCTTTCCAACGAATGCAAAACCGTGGAAATCGGTTCGTGCGTTCTGGAGTTATAGCGTCAGGAAGGAAAACCCGACTTATTTTTATATAGTAGATAATATATAATTTGGTTTCCCCATAGGTAAATTGGGTTAATTAACCCTTAATAGCCTAGAGTTTCGATTTTGATACCAATCTTTTAAACCGAATGTTCACATTACTATTCGTTTTTTTTTATAGGTTGGCTGTACGTATTTTACTGTTGTATAATATTCTTTCCAACGAAATTAAAAAAAAAACAAATGTCATTATTATTAAACATTAAACACAGTAATATTAAAAATAAAACACTTTCGTAAATCAGGCTACTAAGGGTTAAGACTTAAGAGAAACGTATAACACTCCTCTTCGTGTTGTGTACAGGGTAAATTCGTACCAGGATATCCGGTTTGTATATTTAGCAACGATCTTCTAACGTATTGACACAAAATGCTATGACATTAACTAGATCAGTGGCCGTGACATATGCGCTGAGAGGCGATGCAGCCATTCTCATAAAACCACTGAAGCGTGCGCTTGCGCATGTTATGAATCCGCAATAACTAGACTGAGTCATAAAAAACTATTTGTGAGAATCGAAAAATATATATTGTTTCTTATCTTGAAATATTAACGGTCGAATTTATAGACATTAGTTATAACACGTTACTAACACTGTTTAGTTAAAACGTGATATAGGCTTTATTTTATTTATAAGAAACGATCATTTATAGAACCACTGAAATGCAGTTTTAGTTAAAACACATTACTTTCTGCCACAGATAAAGAAACTATTATCCTACCATATTACAATGACAGCTACACGCATGTTTCGGATAAAGGCAACGAGCTTTTTCAATTCAGCCGAATATTATCTTTAATTGTAAAACCACTGAAGCATGTGCTTGCGCATATTATGAATCCGCAATAAGTATAGCCTGAGTCATAAAAAACTATTTGTGAGTATCGAAAAATATATAAGTGTATATTGATTTCTTATATTTACGCGAATACTACACATTGAAATAAAACTAATCTTAAGGATTTTATCGCGGTTTATTTTTTATTCTACGTTCCCGACGTTTCGGCTGCTTTGCAGCAACCATGGTCACGGGAGGACTGAGGTGTTTGACGTCCTGGTGTCATAGTTTGACGGGGGTACCCTCATATTTAGTTGTTACTTGCGGTCCGATCTACGCAGAAAGACACAGTGAGCTCTTTCTGCGTAGATCGGACCGCAAGTAACAACTAAATATAAGTGTATTCATTTTTTCTCATCTTTAAATATTTAAATAAATGGCAACTCGTGAGAGTTTAACATACCAGGGTTTCATAATTGTATAGTTAATTAATTAGTAATTAAAATTAATAACGGTACTACAACAACTGTAAGGTATATAATCGCTTTGGTTGATATATGTAAAGATATTATAAAAGTAAATAAAAAAAATGTTTGTAATATTGAAATAAAAATTATTTTAATTATTTTAGGGCGTTTATTTTATGTTTTTAATGTTATACAGTTGTATATAGCATGATTCTGATATTCTCATATATATTCATATTTATTTTTAGATCATTGATCGACTGATGTAAATAAGACATTCACTCTACTTATATAACAACAGCATAAGCGCCGTTGGTGGCGAGCCTGCTTTCTGTCCTGATGGTCCCGGGTACGAATCTTGATAGAGACAAATTTTGTGTGATGTTAGTACCCAAGTCATGGATGTTTTATAGCCATATAAGTAATATATACTGAGTTCGCCCCCACTCCATTGTACGGTACCCATAATACAAGCGTTGCTTAGTGTGGGACCGAATAGTTGGTGTGTTAGGCTGGCGATATTTATTTATTGGTATTACTACATCCAAAATAAACATAATGGAGTCGGAAAATAAATTCTTGGAACATGACCAACTCGTGCTGAGTTATTTGTGCCGCGCCCCTTGCCGGATTGTTGAGTAATCATTTAATGTATAAAATCTTAAACATTTTCATACTATATGTTATTCATTTATTTATCGCCAGACGAACACACCAACTATACGGTCCCATACAAGCAACGCTTGTATTATGAGTACCGTAAAATTGACTGGGCAAACATAGTATATAATACTTATATAGATATAAAACATCCATGACTTGGCTACAAACATTCGTGCTCCTCATTAAACATCCCGGACTTGGGTACAAACATCACACAAAATTTGTGTCTACCAGGATTCGTATCTGGGACCATCACAACAGAAAGCAGTGTCTCTACCAACTGCGCTTATCCCGTTGTTATATTACTAGAGTGAATGTCTTATTTATATCAGTCGATCAATGATCTAAAAATAAATATGAATATATATGAGAATATCAGAATCATGACAGACATACCTAACGGGCATAACTGAGCTTGTATTTCCAAATTATTAAATCATGTATTATTCTTCTGAAACCACACACAGTCTTTATCTCCTCCTTCTCCTATGATAATCAATACGGTAGTGAACAAGCTCCAAAAAGGTCCCGCAGTCAAACCAGGTATTACTGGCCAGAGCCAAATAAAACACCCGGTACAGGACGAGGATATTTAATAATAAAGGAATAATGTACAATATGAAAACCATGAACACAACGATACCTACTTAAAAAATCTACCAGCGAGCATCTATCGCGGACATACAAACTAAAACATAAATTATAATTTTGACGTCTTAACAGGTAGTATGAATCAGAAACAAAATTATAACACAAATTCGTGCATAAAACAGCTAAGCAACTTTTTATTATACGAAACCATACATCGAGATCACTTGATGATTCTTGAATAACTTGGAATAAAAATAAATGAATGACCTCAAACTTTTTGTGATACGTGTACAAGATCCAAATGGTCACATCGTTTTGGCATGATATCACAAACGTTTCAATTTAATATTCCTTTTGAGTACTAAGTACTCGTCGGTAAAGGCGACATTCGTAGCACGACCTAGCCTAGTGCTAACATTAGTAGGTAGGCATTTACTAACGAAACAGCATTCGCAACGCGTACGATTGCGTTAAACACCATTGAACAATTAAAATTCCAATTTGGAAACCCATATATCCCTTACGACATTTAATCTTGACCCTATAGATTGACACAGTTGTCGTAAAGACGAGGTCGGGCGTTTGATGTATGGAAAGAGATTTGCGGAAGAAATCTCCGGCCAACCAAGATATTAATATGGATTATAAGTTTATAGTCCATGGGTCAAATAAAAAAGTGTCAAAGACCGGGTAAATAAATATGAATAAATAAATATCGCCAGAAGAATACACTAACTATACGGTCCCACACTAAGCAACGCTTGTATTAAGAGTACAGTACAATGGACTGAGGGCGAACTCAGTATTTAATAGTTATATGGATGTAAAACATCCATGACTCGGATGCAAAAATTCGCGCTCATCACACAATTATTGGATAGTTAATCACAAATAACTTTATACAGATAATTACTTGTTCTTAGTTCAATCAGTGTCACCTCTACCACACCCTCTACATGCAACAAATGAGGTTAAAAAACGTAGGTTACCGAGTTGGTTTGTACTCTTAATATCGTGTTACATGTGAACATAATTAAGAGCTATAGTGTTGTCAGCTTTGTCACATTTAGCGGGACAACCGGATTAATTTGAAAAAAAAACATTACACAGAATATACTCCCCCCTCACCTTCAAAACATCTCTGCACTTTTTGTGGAATATTAAAAAACACTTATTAGTAAATGAGCAAGGCCCCAAGTCTGCTAACACAATCGATTCATAATCGAACAGCAACTGCATAGTAACTGTCACTTTTGACCGATATCCCATACAATATCTGTCAAAAATGACAGTTACTATGCGGTTGCTGTTCGATTATGAATCGATTTTGTTAGCAAACTTGGGGCTCTAGTATTATGCTGTATATAACTGTTGCATATTTATTTTAATTTGTTAGAAGTACCGGTCGCGCTATTAAATTCAACGATGACCTGTCCTTTAATTTCAAATGATTCATCTGGCTATACTACCTAGTAATAATAACATATTCTTATTGGATCGTGTCCGTGTGTCCGGCGCGGCCTTGTCCCCAGCCTCCTGTTACATTTGTATCGTGTTTTGTCACAGTATGTAATGTAAATCGAATTCAATTATATTTATGAGACAATGCTGGTATACTGGTTTAATGGTCAATAACTTTACACGAAATAAACCGCAACGCCCCATTTTTGTTATATATAAACACTAACTATACGGACACTCACTAAGCAACGCTTTTGTTATGGGTACCGCACAATGGACTGAGGGCGAACTCAGTATATAATACTTATATAGATATTAAACATCCATGACTCGGGTACAAACATTCGTGCTCATCACACAAAGTTTGTCCTACCAGGATTCGAACCCAGGACCGTCGGCACGGAAAGCAGGGTTACTGGAAACACACTGGAGCTTACATTCGCCGGATCTTCTCAGTTGAGGTTGCGTTCGGATCCGGTTGTAGAGATAAGAAAAAAAAAATACAATTTTTAAGTGTCCCCGTAGGCCTATACGAAATAAACGATTTGACTTTGACTACCAACTGCGCTAATCAGGTCGTCGTTTCTTCATCTTAAACCACAAGAACATCACAACAAGTTACTTCTACATAAAACTGCTGGACTAAACTCTACTATATATTGGTATTCACTCCACTGATTACCGATTACCATTATCAATCAATAATTAGCCAATGACCATTGTTGGTTTCTGGCAGGTGATCGAGTGACGTCACACTGCGCTCGCGCAAACAAGTGGACATCGGTTCCGGTGAACCACTCTCACTTTTAACGTAGCTACCTTTATACATATTTATGTTTATATATTAAAGTTTGTACAGCGTGATTTGGAAAGAGTATACAAATTCGCTAAAGAAGCCCAGCTTCATTGCTGAAATGAAGCTGAGCTTCTTTAGCGAATTTGTAATCATTAATGAATGAATGACAAAAACATGTAAATGACTATGACTTTGACATTTCTTGCAAAGCTTTGTAATCAATAATGACAAAAAAAAAATTAACGTCTATTACTGGGTTTTCTTGCAAATCTACGATCAGCCTAGTACCTACTTCTATAAATTTGAGAGAAGACCTTCTTGCTCTATAAAACTACTGACGTCATAAGCGGCAGCTGCCTGGTTGCGCACGCGCAGGTGTGTGCCTATTAGTGGCTGGTTGCGGTACATTACACTCTCGCTTTCGTTACAGACCGCATAATCTTGAACTAACATAACTACAATCTGGGTGTTTTCAAGTCGAGAGTGAACAGGTACCTTCTTGGCAAGTGTGCTCCATCGTAGATCTCATCGTCACTTACCATCAGGTGAGATCGAGATCAAATACTTGCCTATAATGTAATAAAAAAACTGTTATTATAAATATACTGAGGTGAAGTTACACGTGATTGACAAGTTGGTAATATGCTCGCCTTGGACACAAGGTGTGCAGGTTCAACCCCCGGCTCGCAGTACTAAGATCTTCAAATATTCATGTGGGAATCACATTTTCAATAATGTTAATAACTTCTTCTTCGTTCTTTACGAAATGAAATGCGGTGAAATAAAATGGATATGAAAATCGCCTCACCCACAACTTAGCGGGTGTTTTGCCAATGTCAAGAAATTAATAGCAATAAAACATTCAATAAATACACATTATAAATAAAATAACGGATGTGACATGATGATATGAAAATGGCGTCCTGTTAATTACTTGCTGTACGATGAAGGCGAACATCGTGAGGAAACCTGCACGTCTGTCAAAAGTCGTGTGAAGTTCACTAAACCGCACTGGGCCAGCGTGGTGGACGACGGCGTAAATGCTCCTCAAATGGACAAGAATAGTGCTCAGTATTATGGCAATAGGGACCAAAATGCCATTGACGAAAATGGGGATGCACTCCAGTGCACTTCTGCCTACGCCTTTGGGGATTACAGTCATGATGGTGTATCCATACCAATAAATAAAATTTGAGTGTCTGTTTGTAATATTAAAATAACCGCTTCTTACTAAGTGCATTTGGATGTATACACGGTACATATACCAAACAACATTTTTTTTTAAATTTTGTCTGTCTGTTTGTTTGTTCCGGCTTATCTCTGAAATGGCTGAACCGATTTTGACGAGACTTTCACTGGCAGATAGCTGATGTAACAAGGAATAACTTGGCTGCTTTTATTTAAGAAAAACTTTTTTGTTACATACCACGCGGACGAAGTAGCGGGTAACAGCTAGTAGTATATAAAAACGAATTCAGAAGCTCTATGTCATTTGAAATAGCACCAAGGTGAGTTAGATTACGTTGTGTTCGCTGTGGTCAGGGTCAAGTCGCATCCAGTGTGTTAAAAAAACAATTCGCCATTTCGATCATGTATGTACTTACTCGATAGATCGTCTAGACGCGATCGTTTCCGAATTCGACGCTGAATAATAATAGTGCATGTCCTTGCTAAAATTAAAATAAAATGTCATTGTTCTGTGCGTGATTATGTGTGGGCTGGTTAAAGTTCTTTTTTTTTCGATTTAAGTATGTGATGTTACGATGTAGGATGTTTGTGGCCTTGCTAATCTTGAACCAAAAAAGGTAGCCCGTTTCGCTAATCGATTATTATTTTGCTTGATATCATTTATTGCATCAGAATGCATGTCATAAACGATGTTCTTTTCTTACAAAAAAATAAATTGACTTTGCTATTTTGTACATCATACACCATCGAGTATGTTTTTCCCTAAGGTAGTGGTGGTGTATGCTTTGCTAGGTAAACAAATGGGGGAAGAGGAACCCACTACGGACTCTCGGCTTTTCAACTTCTCCAGTTATAAACCTAACAAGTTGATCGATAATTAAAGAATCCAACAACACCGAACTCCTCGAAGATGTCAGACGAGAGTCTGCCCATCATGAGTGTGACCCTAATTAATATGGAATTCTCTGCGAAACGAAGCGAATCTAAAAAATCCTATTCTCCATTTGTTTAACAATAGATTTCGGGCAAGTATCGCTTAGTTCTATCAATGATGTGTTGACTTGATAAATAAAAAAAGCAGAGAAAAAATAATAGAGTTTCCAAGTTCTTAGGTAAACAAAAAAAAAGTTTTTATATTCTGGACAAGAGTGTCCATAAATATAAAAAATTAAAATGTATACCGGTCGTTTCAAAATGAGAACGTCTACACGTGCCACGCAACGCACAGACTGACAGTACAAACAGTCAATTGCAACATGCACATTGTTGCTCAATGCGTATTTCGCACGCAGACAATTACTAGCTAGGGCAGGCGCTTATTAAAAAAGTTGGCACAAGTAGCAAGAAAAAATTGCAAAAATAATTATGTAGGTACCTAACTAATTTGTTAGATAAATTATTACCGTGTATGTAAATTATTAAATAACTTCTAAATAATGGCAGGATACAGGACGGCCATTGATCCCCCCCCCCCCCCCTCCCGACTCACGAAGTCACGACTTAATTATTTTATTTCGACCAATTTCAAGTATTATTAGAAATCCTGTATTCGCGCCTGAATATTCGGTGTCACAATAAGAAACTACCATAATCGTGATATAGTCGATTATCGATATAATCGATTCACATCACATCATTCATATAGTTTTTTAAAACAGTTATGTCGTGACGTAATCGCTGGCACCTGTATTACTTCAAAATGAATTCCAACTGAACCGACATCAATCATTATATTGTATTGACAACTACGAAGTGCATTTCTTTGGCATTATTATTATATCAATCGATAAAATGAAGCAAGAAAATTTAGTTTATGTTTTTTTCAAAACCACTAATGGCAACACATAATGATTATATAAGTAATCGAAAAAAAAAGCCATTTGATCGAAATAATATGATATTTAAAAGCGACAGCAATTCAAACGCAATTGTGTTATAATGAAACGGTAATACCCGATCAATTATTTATTTCGCACGTGTTACGTGTGTTATGTAACATTAAATTTGACTTTTTAAGGACAAATTAAATTTAAATGTAGCTGACTGCTTGTGTGATTAAATGCCAAATGCTTTTATACTGCAAGTTCAATATAAACATTATATTATTGCTACATGCGTATCTAGTTTCAAATGCATAATATAATAAACAAGAATCCATCCATCCAGTGTGAAGGACGCCCACTGTTGGACATAGGCATCCGTCAATGACTTCCACACATTGCGGTCCTCCGCCACTCACATCCACTAGCTTGAACCTAGTAGGGGGGTGAACCTAGTAGGGGGATAATTCGTCGTGTATATTGGAATAAACAAGATTACTTAATTTATCCGATTATCCCTATTATCTAGATTGCATACCATCAGAGTTGCATTATATTCAATCGTTCAGTCAGTACGTACCTGAAATAAAAAAAAATCATTAGTTATGATATAATCGATGATATTAAATATCAATCAATTTATTTTACTGATGCCTTCTCTGACTCATAGCCAATCATAGCTCATTAGATGTCAAAACGATGAGCACATTGCAACCGCCAATCAAGTCCTTGGATTTTAAAAATGGAAAGCCCGTTCGGACGCGCTGGGCTCATCTCGGGCGCGGCTATTACATCACCATATCGCTTTCTATCATACGTAATTTGGTAAGCATGGTGTATGGGTGTGGTATGCGGTTCTACAGGTGCTTCTTAAAAAAAACATGAAATTGACATCATTTAGTACGCGGCTCTTATAACATCTAGCTATGGACCTCGTCGTAAACCGCGTCCATATAGCATCGGACATGATAAGGAGATGATAAGATTGTCTGAATTTCACTCAGACGATTGGATCCATGTCATATGAATGGCCACATTTCACATGCTTCCTTTGTCATAAAAGAGCAGTGATAGCCAAGTTGGTAGAACGCTTGCCTCGGTAACGGATTTCATGTGCGAATCTCATTTTCAATCATGATTATCACTTGCTAAACGGTGAACGAAAACATCGTGAGGAAACCTACATGTCTGAGAGAACCCCTCGAAAGACGTTTGAAGTCCGCCAGCCCGCACTGGGCTAGTGTGGTGGACTATAACCTAATACCCCTTGCATTGAGGGGAGGCCCGTGCCCAGCAGTGGGACATTAAAAACACGGGCTGGAATTATTATATATGTTTATACTATGTCATAATCACTGCAAAGAAATTACCCCATAGGCGTTTAGTCAGGTGTCATTAGCAAACCTCATTAAGGATTTGTATGACGTGATAATTGCAACAGCCTTTTTCTATGCCCGCGAAGGTAGCCCTTATTGCGTTAGTAATAAAACATTGCGTGTAATGTTGTCATATGAGTACGGGGACATCACTATGCAGGTCGTATTGCAACATTGTTGAGTGGTATAATTGATGAGAGAACTTACTTATGAGCTACGTAGTTCCTTAGGAATATTAATATTGTCCAGCTATATAGTGCTGTAAGCCAAAACCATTCACAAAAGTTTCCAATTTCCACGGTAAAATGACAAGATTTATCTCGGGTAAAGCTTAAATATCTTGAAATTTATATAATAATAATAATACCAGCCCTTTTTAATGTCCCACTGCTGGGCACGGGCCTCCTCTCAATTCGAGGGACGATTAGGCCATAGTCCACCACGCTGGACCAGTGCGGGTGGCCGGACTCTCTTCTTGACATTGTAATTCGGAAATTTACGAAATACCAATTCATTCATTGATTGTGTTATTTGTTTCCCACTACTGTTGGGCAAAGGGCCCTTCCACTATCTCCCTATTATTAAGCTATAGAGGACCGGTCCTTCGTAAAGATGTCCAGTTCATCCCGTTATCTCCTGGTACGGGATCGTCCACGTCTAGGCCTGGTCGGGGGCGTCTTGCATTTTTGTGACTCTGCTGGTAGGAAATTTGGCCCAATGGGTGTAAAGCATGCCGCAGCAAAAAAAAAATCCAAATATAGGTCAAGTTATAGAAATGAGATTTGGCCAGCGACATACTTCCACCAATTATACTCCTGTTAGCCAGGTTCTAAAAATGTGACGTAGCAGAAAACAAATACCACATATTTGCGTTACCTAGTCGCAACCGCTTCTAACTTAAAACCGCATCGAAGAAATTAATCATTGGTATTCTTTGTAGCCCTCAAAGGAGGCTGAACCATCCAGGCAGGTCATTGATCAACATTATGTTTGAATACTTTTCATAATGTTATAAAGGGTTTCTTATTATTCGCTTACAACAGTGTTTGTAATATAGTAGCAGTAATAGTTACCATTGCACAATTATTAAACTTAATAAGATCAACTCCAAACCTCAATGTTACAATAGTATGGAATACTGAAAATAAATATAATCCCAGTCAAAAAATATTTAATATGTTTTAGTTTAATGGTCTTTTTGAATAATAACGTACTACATAACACGGTTATCAACAGGCTTGTAAATGTCAGCGACCCAATATCAGCTGTTAAAAAGTTGAAACATTCACAAGTAGGAAGCCATTTACTTAGCCACAATATTTTAACAAAAAGTATCGAGAGACCCCGTTAACAAATGAATAACTATTAGTTACTCAGTAAATTTATGCGATTATGAAACTTACTGTCCGCGAAATAGAAGCGATTATTGTTGCCATAACGGACAATGATATAATATCGGTAATAATGTGACCCCGATTTTTTTGAGGAGCCATTTTGATTTAGTCGTGTTATAACACAAAAGTTATTTATGATGTGTTTCACATTTTAGAAGTTAATTCATCGCGGGTTCAATGGTTTTGTATGGGAAATTTATACGGGGCATAAAAATGGCTTCGAACTAATGTTTTTTTCGATAGCTAATGCACTGGACAACAAAGGAGTATTACAGTACCCAGGTATTCAGTGTCCATGACTTGGTACGCGTAGATTTTAGTTTTATCGAATATCCCAGTGAACCTTTCCAATTCCAGAAAAAATAATAATTATTATTTCTTTTTAATGTATTTTTTCACATTGTAACAGTAATTCTGCTACTCAGTGCGGCGACAAATTCAAAAGATCAAGATCATAAAAATTGGCCCGCCCGTTCTCTAGTTATAAATGGTGTAACTAACACGACTTTGTTTTATATACATATAATTAATAATTAGAAGTTTTTCACAATGCGCGTACACACAGACAAGCATCTTACTGTTACGCAAACATCTAAAAATTACTCAGCTATTCGATCTCAACATCAAGAAATAAAATCCTTAGAACTGTTTTTCAACATCATGGAATGTACTACAGCAAGACAACCTCACTAATCCCTGGCTATATGACATACTAAAGCGTGAAAGGATGGGTGGTTATTCGTATAGTTACTCTCAAATCTGCTGCCAAGGGCATAGATCAAAAGTTTGGGATCGCTTTTTTCAACGCAAGCGCAACATCGACTCTTCACAGACCATCAGCCGTGAAATCAATAGATGGATTTGAATATTCGAAATCACCGCCGCCAGGGTTGTTGCAGCAAATAAAACAATGATAATAAAATATGTTTTATTATATATGCAACTATAATTTCACGCTGTCTGAAAGTTAATTTAATCAGTGTTATAAACGGTCTATCTGGCATTTATTAGCGGGATGTTTCTTAGCTATGATGCATCGAAAAATGTTAATCGTTTTAAGATGCAGGCATCTTTTTGTATAAAGAGCCCTATCTATAGGATCTTTTTCTTAGCCCTAGAATCAGACTAGTAAGCGACCTTAGCTAGCTAGCTTAATTCTTTTTTTCGTATTTATTTTAATCGGTAATTTATTATGTATTTTTTTTTCTTTATTTCTATTGTCTGAAGCAAATGTTTGGTTCTCGACCCTTATTCGTCAACCCTAAAGCAATGTTTACAAACCACCGCTAGATGGAGTTAGCCAACCGGTAAATTATATCTTTCCAGGGCGCTCTAAGACCTTTGTCCGAGATCGAAGTAATTCCCACCGAATATCGTCATAGCAAGTTATGAAATTATTTGTAAACAATGTAAACAATACGCTGAAAGGGTTGTAATAGACGCAAAAACTTAACAAATCGATACTTATGTAAGTTACAATTCAATGCAACGAAGAATTAGTGGTTTGTGTTACTTTTTTTTATTTTTTTTTATTTCAAATTATAGGCAAGTATTTGATCTCGGTCTCACCTGATGGTAAGTGACGTTGAGATCTACGATGAAGCATACTTGCCTAGGTAGGAAGGCGGCAGTAGATCGAGACGCTACATTCACTAGGCACATGTAGCGCAACTGATCTGACCCGCCATCCATGAATGGCAACACCGAACATCATGAACACGGCTAGGCCGCTTGGCGACATGGCTTTGTTCAGTGGGTGGTGACTAGCCACGGCCGAAGCCTACCACCAGTAGAGTTGTCACCTGGTTGGCACCACCCAGGGTCACGTGTAGGGTATCTCGAGGGTACTTAATTCTCCTACGGACGAAGGTGACTCGACCCCAACCACCACCGACCGACCACTTGTTGTTTGTATTATCGGCCTGATTACCGCAATTGGTAGTATCCTGCTTTGTATCCTGCTCTTTGTACCAAGAGTCTCGGATTCGAATATTTATACCCGAGTCATGGATGGTTAATATAATATAATTATTATATACTGGGTTCACCCTCAGTCCATTGTACAGTACCCATAATACAAGCGTAGCTTAGATCGGGACCGTACAATTGGTGTGTTCGTCTGGCCATATTTATTTATATTTAAAACCGCTTAGTTTGATGTAGCGCTGATAATTATCCTAGTTTTTCACAAACCTATAAATACTAATTTATTAGGACTTTCAAATGTTTTTAAAGTACCTACGTTATGCTGGTTTTTATACTGCTCCTGCGTATACTATTGGAAAATTAATGACAGCGTATTACGGATTAATCTATACATATAAATAAAATTGGAGTGTCTGTTTGTAATATTAAAATAACCGCTTTTTACTAAGTGCATTTGGATGTATACACGTTACCTATACCGAAACAACATTTTTTACAATTTTTGTCTGTCTGTCCGTCTGTCTGTCTGTCTGTCTGTCTGTCTGTCTGTCCGTCTGTCTGTCTGTCTGTCTGTCTGTCTGTCTGTCTGTCTGTCTGTCTGTCTGTCTATTTGTTCCGGCTAATCTCTGAAATGGCTGGACTGATTTTGACGGGACTTTCACTGGCAGATAGCTGATGTAACAAGGAGTAACTTAGGCTACTTTTATTTTAGAAAAAAAACAGGATTTCACGAAAAAAAAAACCAATGTTGCAGCGCAGCGCCTGATTGTTTGATAGCAACAACCCGCAATGCGTCCCGCGGGCTCAGAATGGGCGAGCAGGCTGTTGTCAACGGTTGTCTTTGTTAAATACCACGCGGACGAAGTCGCGGGCAACAGCTAGTCAATAATAATAACAGGACGGATTCGTTTAAGAGTTCACGTAATGAGTACTATGTCCGGATCTCGGCCGGTGTATTTCGCAATGCGCTGCCGGCGCGCGCGCAGGCGCTTTCACGCATGCCGAGAGGTCAGCGGTTGGTAAGCGAGTTTCCTACAATATTACTAGTACTAGTGTTAATGGTATAACAGCTTTTAAATTCGCCTATAAAGTTAGCGTTGTAACGTTTATAATGTTGTCCGCAGAGCAGCAACGGTTTAAATCCAATGTCGGCTTTTAATCAATAAGGTTAAGTTCGAATTTCCGCTGACTCGATAGTTTCCCACATTATTTTTATTTCTCTCTTCATATAATTGCGCTCACACCGCAAAATAAAATACTTAAAATTTGACTATCCGTGACATCCGTAGTTCGTAAATGTATGAATTTGTGAGTAATCAACTTCAATACTGTGTTAGTTTCTTTGATCTTGCTACATAGATACTAATTTTGGGAACATTCCTCAGACCGCACCCAAAGAAATGGCACCAAAGTAATTATTTTCCTATTTCACTAAGCATGCCAAAAACGTGTAATATCTAGAGATTGGTGTTATTTAATATATAACATAAAACTAAATACGAGAAAAAAAATAGTAAAATATTTTCACTAGAGCAACATCACTCCGACGAATGAATATAATACTAAAAATTGAAGATCATAAAATAAGAATATAATTTTAGAGCAACGCACTTTCTTCTCTTCGCGCTGCGTAACTTTGATATTTTTTTATCTACAACCGCTCGGTTGGTTTTTCGTTTTATTTAAATCTATTACATTAGTGGCAATAAAATCTCTCGGTTAGATGGTTCCATACCGTGGCTGCGGTCCACTGGTCGCATAGTTAAGTCGACACTTCACTTCAATTTTAAAATATTTGATGGAAATTAATTCTTGGTTGAAACGCGTGTAATAATTTGTCTTCTTTAGAACGTACATAACATGACAGATGCACAGATTTCTTGGTCCCCGTATCTCCTCAGGTAGGAAAAGCAAAACTTAACCTCAAAAGGAAAGCTTATTCATAGTACCAATTTGTCACATACAGCAAAATCAAAATAATATAGTGGATAAGTTTTTATTTTATATCCATCCGCGAATAACATGGGTTTCGAATAGAGAATCTACAATTTCATATTTAAAAAAAACATTCCACTTGTCGTTGGAAAAATACCTACGAAATGATATTGTAACTTGCTTAAAACTTCTATGCATTCAGAATAGTCTTGTATGGATACATCCGCTAATGTATAATTAATTGGTGACCATATTTACGTAACGTAACATTTACTGTAACTATATTTGACTTAAACTTTAATTCAACCATGTGCGCGTTGAGCGAGGCGATAAAAAGTTCAGCATTAAAATCTAATCTAACAGATTACTATCAGCAATGACGTAGGTATATTTATGTAACTACAGAATGAAATAATATAACAATTGTTTCAGTGATTATATCACAAGTACCATATCTACTGAAATCTATAATAATAATAAAAAAGTATGTGTTTAAAACTATTGTATCGACTATCCTATTAATAATAAATTAAAACCTTTCTTTTTAATAACCGAGGCAATGTATACAATACTAATTATTAGGCGCGGATACAGGATTACATTTAGGAGGGCAGGGGTAATTATTTTGTGTGTGTTTGTGGGGAGGTGGGCTTTGAGAAAATGAAAATGTATTTCTTATATTTACGCATATTTTACACATTGAAATAAAACTACGGAACGGTAATGAATTGGAGCGAAACGCCGGGAACGTAAAATCATAAAATAATTATGATTAGTACACGTTGACTGCGTTAGGAGATCTAAAAGATCTCTAGCGTGTCTTTCAGCTGGTGCGGCGCCGAAAATTGTGTTCTCCACCTCTGTGCTGGAGATGGTTTAGGTCTCATACGCAATACAGTGAAGTTCGGTTATGAGGTCGAATCGGTCTGTAACGGACTGGCTGAAAGTCCTCTGAAAATGGCACCGCACTCAACGTGTTAATATGAAAATGAAATTTGTCAAAATAAAGTACTTCAGTCGCGAGTCAAAAAATTAAAACATAAACGGTTTAAATACTTGCCATATAATGGAGTCAACTTTATTCTTTACAGATCATTTTCACGCACAAAAGGATCGATTCTATTTATTTATATTAGCTATTCGATACTCGACTCTACTTTCACCCAATCGCAAAAGTGTTTGCATAACACTTAATATGTACTTGCTGGCTCTACCACGTAAGTGTGATGACTATATTCTTTATAACAGAGTATCATCTGTCGGCATCACATTCAAAGACAGATTAATTTCGAATAAGAACCATCTTGAATAAATTATTTTTCAATAGCTTTAAGAATTGAAGTATAGCTGCAAAATATAAAGGAAACTTTAAACTCAGAATCAGAATATTAAATTAGTATATTGATTTCTTATATTTACACAAATTGTACATATTGAAATAAAACTAATCTTTAGTTTGTAGCGTCATTAGTTTTATTACGAACTAGCTGTTGCCCGCGACTTCGTCCGCGTGGTATTTAACAAAGACAACCGTTGACAACAGCCTGCTCGCCCATTCTGAGCCCGCGGGACGCATTGAAAGTTGTTGCTATCAAACTTAATCAGGCGCTGCGCTGCAACATTGGTTTTATTTTTTTTTCGTGTGATTCAATTTTTTTTTCTAAAATAATAGTAGCCTAAGTTACTCCTTGTTACATCAGCTATCTGTCAGTGAAAGTCCCGTCAAAATCGGTCCAGCCATTTCAGAGATTAGCCGGAACAAACAGACAGACAGACAGACAGACAGACAGACGGACAGACAGACAGACGGACAGACAGACAGACAAAAATTGTAAAAAAAATTGTTTCGGTAAAGGTAACGTGTATACATCCAAATGCACTTAGTAAAAAGCGGTTATTTTAATATTACAAACAGACACTCCAATTTTATTTATATGTATAGATGTATAGATCATGAAACCAGAAAGTACTTCACCAACACACCGGCTCATTGGCGAACTTACACAGTAAATAAATGTCTTTGAAAAAACGTGCATATTACCTGAAAACTGAAAATCCCAACGAAACCAGTTGCAGTTTGAACCATTTTTCGCGAGTAAACAGCTCACACGTATGAAGTCACGGGATATACATATAGCTATTAAAATTATTCACAAAGATTTTATCACCATCTTTTTTACTCATAGTTTCGTCAGCGAAAATCTTGTTAGGTCTCATCTTATATTTTGCAACTCGTCGACTCGCTAATGTCAAAGTTGACATGACACTCCTTCGACCTTGTGAAAGGTCATATTCCTATTAGCATATTAACGTGACATTTGAATTTGTAGCTTAAAACTTATGTTATAAAGTCCCGATGAGGATACGAGTGATATAAAAAAAATATATTTCTTGATTATCATAAAAATGTTGACAGACTTACTAAATAGTCGATTCACTAATGAGTATTAGTCGATTTATATGTTTTGTCTCTTAATTTTCATATCATCTTGCTAGCCTTTTATAGTTTTGTATATTTAGCTGATAATGGTTATGACTATAGATAACTAAATCAGGGATACTAACCTCGGTCCAGAGATAGTCAACTTTGTAAAATACTCTAAAACTTAGTAATGTCTTTTACGATCTAAATAAAAGCTAAAACATTTTATTGTACGAAATGATGATGTTTTATTCATTTATTAAAACAGCAAGAACACACAAGGCCGACTTTCCAAAGATCGGCATTTGTCGCTTTCAAATAATATATAATGAGTATTTTGCCCTTAACACTTATAAGCGGCTTACAAGTATACACGATGATAGTACTACGAGCCATATCGGTTGCCTACAAGCACAAAACAGGCTTCACTAGCGCACGAGATTCGCCAAATGTCAGGGGTGGCACCGCCAAACACGACTTTGACTTTTAGTTGAACGAACATTTTTTATATTTATAACATTAGCAACATGTTGCAGGATGTTATATCAGTAATGATTCGGGTTAGTTGTCAGAGTCATCTTTTTTTTTTATAAGAGTATGAGGTCCTAGTAGGCTATCTCGGTCTTGGAAGAGGTGTCCACAACTCTCTGGCGGAAAGTTGAACCGTGAATTTGTGAATTTTAACTATTTTCCAAAATATGTGTTTCTTTGATAAATGATGTGTATAATTAGTGGGATATTAACCATTGTGGGATGTTAACACTATTTTTGTCACAACATATATGTATATTTTTTTTTGGGACTAGGCCCGCCACACACTCCGACCACTGCTACTCCTGTAAGTCAGGATCTACAGTGGTGTCCCATGATGACACCGAGGTTTGACCTTCGGCGAGTCCCGGGATAAAGTTAATTGTCTTGGAACCCGCAAGAATTTAATCGAAAGATTAAAATAGGAGGAGTTGGAATAAAATTGTCCACTTCACACCTTATATAATAAACTTTTGGTTTTATATGACTACCTTCTTTCTACGTTAAGCCATAAACTTGTGACCTCGTGTGTGTGACTTGGACACAATCAAAATGACGTGATTGAGGAAGTGAGTTAATCTATGCAATGAGTCGTCCAATTTTCTCAGTTAATCACTAACGTGCGTTATGTGATCCAGTCCGGTGATAACGGCGCTTTCGCCCGGCTCGGCGAGAGGGAGAGCCGCTCTGAATAGCCTCATTATATTCAAACATTATAATATTTTATGACACGTAAGTTGGTTATGGTTATTTTCATTCATAGACAATACGTGTATTCAAGTTTTAGTGAGTAATTAAAGAACTTTATGTTGATGCCATTAAATTGTGAGAATTACTAATTATAATAATGTTGTGAATGCGACGACCATTCCATAATTAAAAGAGAGGCAAATTGGCATAAAAAAAGATTTTGTTTATTTGCCAGCCAGGATTAAATCCAACATTGTTTTTAAAAGAAGTATTGCCGAGAACTAAAGAGGAACAAAGTGAAATTAAGATAAATTAAATTCAATGTTTTTTTAAAACTATATCGTCCCGCAGGTTTTACCTTCCATAGTTCTCTGTCATTAAATTCAAATAATTGAATTTAGATAAATCCCTAATAAGTAAAATAAAAAAAATCTCAAATGAAAAAAAAAAAACAAAATACCGCACACATTTTGTATTCGGTTCCAGTGTATTAGGTAATTAGCTTATATACATCTCACTAGAAAATAAATGATTAGTTTATGGTTTGGCATTATTAAGATGGTTCAGGCTATTTGGTACAACGATATAACAATATACTTACGAATGCTGGCTTCTATATGGATAAATGCCTTATAAGTTTATCTTGGATTCAATAGATTACAACAAATCAGTAGCAGTCTAATCAATATTATCTATGAACTATGTTATTGCTCTAATTGTTCTGCGTCTGCGCAGATAACAATAGTAGCCGACAAATCATAACAGCGCTATTTATAAACAAATATTGTCATGTACAGCAGTTATGAGTAGCAAATAAGATACGGAACTTCGCGCTGCTGAATCTTTGTAATACATTTCAAGAATTGGATCACGGACTGGGATTTCTGGATGTCATGTGCGAATCTCATTTTCAACCATGATTATCACTTGCCAAACGATGAAGGAAAACATCACGAGGAAACCTACATGTCTGAGAGAACCCCTCGAAAGACGTGTGAAGTCCGCCAACCCGCATGGGGCCAGCGTGGTGGTAGGCCATAGTCCACCCCCCTCGCATTGAGGGGAGGCCCGTGCCCAGCAGTGGGACATTAAAGAGAGCTGGTATTATTATTATTACTATATAATATATCATTGCAACATTTTACATCCATCAACGTCACCTACCTCTTAAAGAAAATCTAGAGCATACAAAACCTTCTGAAAAACTGCATTACAACCTCGAGTTTATTACAAGCATGCACCCGACATGCAACTTTTTATGCAAGTTAACGAGACAGTTTCTGACCAATTTGATCGAACCGACCGAGAAAATTTGTAGCAACTAACGTTGAAATGCTCACGTAAATTGAGCCACTATTTAGCGCGCGCGCACTCGCGAGAACATTGAATAAATAACTGTGCATTATAAAAGTAAGTTAATAAGGCGGGCTGTAAGAAAGTTGTGTATAATATTAACATTATGTAGGTATTTACTTATTAAATTGACAATAAAGAAAAAGCGAACAAAACTTATGTAAAGGCCAGAACATAGGAAAACAGAAACTCTACTCCTGTGCCAAGACAGTAGCTTAGTGTATACTGCACTCTCCTCATTTTTAGAAATGTACAACTGCAATTTATTTTTCTTCTGAAAAAAAATGTATGTAGTGCTATTGTAAACTTTTATAAATTAGGACTTTTTTCCATCTTAATATTAATTCTGCAATAAATGAGCTATCAGAAACTCACCTATAAATCCTTTCTTAATCTAAACCCCGGTACAATATTACATTCAAGATTAAACTAAAGTTGCGCCAGAGCTTAGCCTAGATCTGAGATATTTCGTCAGTATAGCATAGTAACCTATCTTAATATATATAAATCTCGTGTCACAATGTTTGTCCTCAATGGACTCCTAAACCACTTAACCGATTATAATAAAATTCGCACACCATGTGCAGTTCGATCCAACTTGAGAGATAGGATAGTTTAAATCTCAAATTATAGTCGCAATTTTAATTTATTGCTAATTATTTGTCTGTTATTATTTGACAGTCACAATTATCTGTTAACTCCAAATGATTCTAACAGATGTCGATACCTTTCGACTGGGTTGATTAAGTAATCAATAGATGGCGCTGCTATGGTAAATCTACGAACGTGTCATATAAGCTACATTTTAACAGCATAATTACCACGTGTTGTTGACGCTATAAAATTAATTAAATTTATTTTGTAGTGAACGAAATACCGTATAATTCAATTATTTCCACTTTTTAAATTTTTGGTGTTAGCATAGCCGGCCACGTGTTACTTAGACTGAAGTGTAAATTGAATTCATATTAGACGTCTGGTGATGATGATGACACCTGAGGAGGACGGCGCGGCGAGGGCGCAGGGGGAGCGAACGTCTGCTCCCCCATAAGGGGGCGAGGCACAAGAGGGGGGGGGGGGGGTACCGGTGCGTTCCGTTTGGAGATCCCGGAGTCCCTTCAAAATGTGTCGAAGGCGGCCACCGGGAGGGTTTTAGTGCGTAAGAATCCCACATAACCCGGCCCTCTCCCACACAGAGGCCGAGTATCTTTCGAAGATTTTGAGGCGGTACGAAGTTCGCCGGGACAGCTAGTAGATATATATGTACTGAATCGACTCAATAATTTATACAAATATAAACCCTATAAACACGAGATCTGAGTTTTCAGATTTAATGTCCGATCATATGGTTCTAATAATTCATGGTCTCTCATAATGGTATGCTATGCTATCTTCGTCCAGATGGAAAGTGCAACGTGCCGCGATTGCTGATAGCCGAACGATTCTTTCACTTTTCACTCGATATTTTTGCGACATCCGCGCTAATGTTGCGGACGATTTCTAGAATAGGTGGGCGCTTTTCAAAAACGAAAGCACGAGATTGGAATGTTGATAAGGTATTTTCGTTATTTATAAGTAGTGTTGAATAGTGGCATTGTTATTTTATAAGCTTAGGCTCGGTCAGATACAATAAATAATTGCGTTCATCGTGATAAAGATTACCAAATTTGGATACGGTGATATTATAGTGTACCTCAAGCACAATATTTTTAACGTAGCGGTCCGGTACGTAAGCGCCCTCTATCCCTCTCACACCACAAATGTTATAAAAAAGTGTGACGGTGACAGCATGACTTCTCGATGACGTTACATTACATTAGCAGTTCCTGCTTACCCTACAGTGTGCTGTACTCATTAATGCAATTGATAATATTGTGGCCAGCCAGAATAATTTCTACATAATTTTCAAAAAAATGCCTCTTTATTAATTATATTTAAATAATCAGAAGTAATATTGGTTCTTTTAAAATGCAAAGCCACGTTATTTGACAGAAGAAATGATAAGTAACAAATCAAAGCAACTTACGCACTCACGTTGACATTTGACATCATAACATACAACCATCTTACAACAGAAAACAAAAGTCAACATTAACGGTCGCATTGATTTGGATAAGTAGCCAACCCCGCTATGAATTGTATATAAGGTTTAACAAAAATAGTGTAAAATAAATTAACCGATGAATCAGTAAGTTGTATGGATCACGTTGATGTATACAATAATTTTGTAAATTATGTTCGTTTTTTTTTTAAACAAGGCTAACCAATAGCGTTTGGTCGTACGCACAGTACAGGGTTGATTTCTTTGTGAATGTTATCATTATAACCTACTGTTGGACCTGTTCAATCATTTTACACCCTATTTGGTTCACGTTGCGGAACGTTATTACGTATCTACGTGAAAAGAGGTAAGTATTTTGAAAGAGTATTAATCAGTAACCTAGCCAGCAAGTGATCTGGAAAGCAAAGGGTAACCAAATTAAGAAATAATTACTTTTCTTTGCCCTTCACACACAATCAAGCCATTGTTATGCCTATGGTTCAATTATAGTAATTTCTTAAATCACTGACAATTATTTATGCACCTGAATACAGGAAACCCGTATTACTAGTTCAGCTTACCCTTAAGGGATAAAGCGTGACCACATAACAACTCTTACTACATTCATTAGCGGCATACTTAACAAGTCAAACATTGCGTGACGTTTTCGACTCTTGTAATATTTGAATTTATATATCTCAAAAACTCAAGCAATTCTCAACTTTCCTATCACGGAATTGGGACTATTCTTCCGCGCTGTGAGTATTTCGATATACTATGTGTAAACTGTCCCACATTTTCGGGTCAGATTTTAGCGTGCAACGGCTCTGAATATAATCACCGAGTGTTATTGAAATACCGTAATTCATAACGTGTCTCTACATTGCATATGAATGGAAATTAATTTCAATATAGAGGAGGGGCAGTGGATGACGTAGCTATATGTAACTAAGCGCCCTGGGGCAAACATGAAATTGGGGCTTATTTAACTAAATACCTTAACGGCCTTATTAATAAAAATCGCTTATTCCAAACATTATCAGAACCTACACTTGGATTTGTTATTCCCATAGTTACCGAGGTTTGACATCGGAGTTAAAATGTTATTAATAAACATGGAGTAACCTCGGAAAAGCAATACATTCCTTACACCGGAAGAAACGCCTTCGCTATGGCAACCCATACATTTTAAAAGTAAAAAAGTATGTTAGTGAATGAACCAAATGAACCATAGTGATTATATACTCTTTGAAATGAACTCAATGCTTGGTAGTGACATTAATCACAGTGACAGACAATATTTTGAGTTTCAAATCGCGACAGTCGTTGTTTGTGTTTTCGTATTTTCGGTGGAAAAATAAGATGTTTCAGGTTTTTGACTTGAAAATGAACACAAAACGCCGTCGCTCCCTTAACTGGGATGAAGGAGAGAGGGTAAATCATATCTAGGTGTGTTTAATTATTGGTACCCTGGTTGTTACTGAAAATGCCTTTTACTGTTTCAGCAAATATTTTACCGTGGTTAAAAATATACGCCTGTTATTGGAAATAAACTCAGATATCTCAATATTATACAACCTACTGCTAGTTGTGCAAAACTTGCTTCTTTTATGAATTAATAAATATTATATTTTAAACTGGTTGTTATTTACAGATCGGATGCAATACTATGTAAGCAGCATAATACGCCATAGAAAAACTTAAAAGACGTAGAACACATGAGATGTGTGGAAATGCGGGACCAAGAACCTGCAATTCTAATGGATATACTCAAAGAAAAACTAGTGTGCCAAACTAGAAAGAAAATTTGAGAATTAAAAAAATCGCGATCATCTGATATCTTTTAAATAGTAATTTTGAATGTTTGTTTTGTGTTTTCTTAGTTTTATGAGTAATAAACACCGTCTCTTATGCGTATAGTTTATATTTATTACCAAGTCATATCCACCAGCCAAAAGATATCTTGAAAGTATATGCCGATGGTGGAAAATGGAACCGGCAACGATGAGTATGGGAAGATTTAATGTAAATAACTATAGTAGAAATTCCAAATAAAGAGCGCATTAAAGGCGAAAGGCATTGATATAAAATAAGCCAGAAACGGATGAAAAAGATGGATTGGCGATGTACATAATTACGTCATCCATGGATTTTAAGCAAATAGCGCTTGTAAAAAATTGTAAAAACGTGAAATGATTCAGAAATTGGATTCTATATATGAGCAGAAATCAGAATGAGGCTATTTTACTTTTCACTTTATAGAAATACCAGCTTTGTGTTTAATAAATAATAGTTATTCTTATTCAATACGTTTTATTTCATAACTGGCCAAATTACAAGAGCATCACTTGAATCTCTTCACGGCTCCATGTTCTTATTGCAGCCAAAACATTCAGATGAGGTGGTATAAATCCACCTCACCTTGCATCACCTGTTTAATCATTTATTACCATGTCAATGATAAAAACAGCAGTAGATCGAGAAAATCTAAACACATATTTCAATTCAGCTTCTTGAAACTCTTCCACAGGATTATTACGAACTTTATAAAATTTCACATTTCTCAATAATCCGGTTTTTGATCTCATTTATTTCATCCATCACGCTCAAGCCATCAATATAATAATCTCCATCCATTTTATTTGCACAATGAACTAATTAATATCTGCTTTCTTTAGAAAATGAAATTCGAAGGAATATATATAGCGAATATAGGTTAGGTTATTAGACATATGTCATCTTATTACATGCGTATTCGGACGTAAAACGATGTGCCGCGACGATTAAAATTTACTGCGAGAGAAGATTCGGATTAGCTTACTATCTCCTTACTGCATGTTTATTAATACTGAATTTTACTAATATTTCATTAATACTTAGAATGAAGCTAATCTTGCTTTAGTCTATTTTTATTAATAAGGCCGTAAAGGTACAAAACTACATCATTAACAAAACTGTCTCTACATTGATTTCTTATATTTACGCGAATACTCTACACCTTGAAATATTTTTTATTTCAAATTTTAATCGCGTTCTGAACAAGCATGTTGTACAGGAACCATGGTCCCCCCGTGAAGTGAACGTAGAAACATAAAATTAACGCGATAAACTCAAAAAAAAATGTTTTATTTCAACAAAACTAGTTCCTACTAAGTTGTATATGTAACGCAGCAAATAATTTACAATGTTAGTTTTTCAAACGACGATTGTGGCGGCCGAGGAGCTATTTGGTGGCTGGACTTTAACGATGATTAGTAATAATAATATCGTCAGAACAACGGTACCAAGTGTACGGTCAATGGACTGGGGGCGATCCCAATATATAATTCTTATATAGCAATTAAACGTCCATGACTGGGCACAAACATTCGTGCTCATCACACAGTTTGTCCGTACCAGGATTCGAACCCGGGACCCGTAGCACAGAAAGCATGGTAACTACCCACTGAGCTAATCAGTTCTTTAAATCATTTTACGTAATCATAATTTTGTTAGTGTTCCATCTGATAGTTAATCTCCCTTTTTAAAAGGCCATCAATATATTACATAAAACAACTAAATTAAATGGAATGCAAACAACATTGTTTGATCACCTTCCTTGAAGCGATACGATCGCCATGGTACCTTATCTCTTGAGAAGTTCAATTATGCTTCTCATTGCAAACCTTGTGTTGAGCCAGCAATGGACTGTTAATATCAATGTTTGTTTTCTGTGGGAGTAACCTTTGAGGGCAACATTGTTTTTGATAAGATCTGGTATAACTCATGAAGTTTAAAGATTTCAGTTTGGCTATATCATTATTAGATGTTGTAAATAATATTATTCAAAACAAATACTGATTACACATGTTACACACTCTCAACCGTATATTAATTACAATACGGCATAATTTACGGTACAGAAAGCATTGGGATGTCTTGTGTGTGATAATATAGAACATGTAAATTAATTTGAAAACTATTCGCTACTATTAACTATTGCTGAAAGCAAATACTGCGGGTAGAGAGAGAGGGATCTCGTTGTTTCTCTGTCGCACACGTGCTGAAGTTTGCCGTCGATGACGTCATAGCTCTGTGTTTTTTTTATTGGAAACATAAGACGTCTGTAAATTTGAATTTTTTGAGTTATATCGGAATAAAGTTATATATCAGTAATCTTTACACATAAATTATGCAATAAAAAATGCTGGCGGGCTGGCCTCTATTTCGCGCAGAGAGTGAGCCTCGCTATTCAGCGCGGAAACGCGGCCAGCCTGCTGGCCACTTTTGGCATCGACGACGATGTGGAGGCATTTTTGTGTATATAATTTTATTTTTATTTTATTTTTCAATGTCCTAGTAATAAGTATTTTTTAGTTTTTTGTTTTTCCATGTACATAACTATTGTATATAATTTATTGAAATAAAAACAATTAAACCGCAAAAAAAAAATACACATGTTGTCTTTTATACCTAGACGATATTGATAACCTCTATAAACAAAGGTGACATAAGAAAATTTAATCAAAAGCTTACACAAGTAGGCCAATTTAAGTAATATCAATGATTAGATTGTGGTTGAAACTAAACCATAGAACGCGGGGAACAATTTCATACAAAATAAAAGTATTAAATAAAAATTGCGATATAGCCTAAAATTATATACATCAGTATATATGTAATACAGAAAATGTGTCGCCCAATAACACGCTTCAATCAAACCATCTACCCAATGTTATCGTGGGATATACAACCTTAACAGTAACTATGAGAAGGGCAATGCTAGTCACCTAACCAGCCAGTACTAGCTTGTGGAGGTCAGAGTTGATTGGTAGCGAAAGTCGAATATCGTGTTGGATGATTAAGTCTATAATTGCTTATAAAGTGCGAGTCTGTTTACATATTTCGATTCCGGTATCGTTAAGTACCATACAATTTATCATAGTTTTGTGCAGTAAAAGTTAGTAGCTAGGAAATAAATTCTACGAATTTCCTCCTGAAAACAGTGCAGTGTTTTAGTTTCTGCATAGATTGGTATGCAAACAACTAAATATGATGGTACCCCAGATTCAACTACGACACTAGGACGTCAAACACCTCAGTCCTCCCGTGACCATGGTTGCTGTAAAGCAGCCAAAACGTCGGGAACGTAAATACATAAAATAAACGTGATAAAATCCTTAAAAATAGTTTTATATCAGTGTTTTACTGTTTATATTAAAAAGACAAGTTAGCTATAACATCGTGCATATGTCTTAAATTTGCATCTTCAAATATTTGAACGAAACTGGGCAAATGTAGAGACAACATAGGTCATTTATACTGATACATATTATTTTTTTTTTTTTTTTTTTTTTTTTTACTTTATAGGCAAGTATTTGATCTCGATCTCACCTGATGGTAAGTGACGATGAGATCTACGATGGAGCATACTTGCCTAGGTAGGAAGGCGGCAGTAGATCGAGACGCTACATTCACTAGGCACATGCAGCGCGGCTGATCTGACCCGCCATCCATGAATGGCAGCACCGAACATCATGCCGGAACACGGCTAGGCCGCTTGGCGACATGGCTTTGTTCAGTGGGTGGTGACTAGCCACGGCCGAAGCCTACCACCAGTAGAGTTGTCACCTGGTTGGCACCACCCAGGGTCACGTGTAGGGTATCTCGAGGGTACTTAATTCTCCTACGGACGAAGGTGACTCGACCCCAAAAATAATAAATGGTAATGAGTGGTAACATAGCATATTATTATACAATTGGCGTAATATACTTAAAAATGCTGCTTCCCACACACCGAATAAAGGCAGAACAAACGATTGCGCGAATCCGAATGAATGTGTGTATGGAAAGCCGAATGTTTGCGTTCGTTAGCACACCCGCTGCTAATTATGGCGGGTAGCGTAACACGCTTGCGACACTGCATATCGGAAAACGCGAATTGAGCGTACGATGCCTTCGGAATCGGGTCGCCGATTGAGCATAACCTTTGAATAGGTAGATAGTGTTCGTTTCGAAGAAGTACGTGCAAGTTTTTGGCGGTTTCGTAAACCGCGATACTGACATTTCCAGCTCTGCTGTATTTTTATAGATAGTTTGTTTTTGACTCGGTCGACTGATAAAAAAATTAATAAAGCCTGGACAGATAAGTATAATATAATTGGCTTAAGATTAGCGTGGAAGAAAACAACCAATCCAAACATCTTCTAGTTAATGAAATTTTCACTAAGGCTGAAATTTTAAATGTTCTTAGTTCAAATTAATAACAAATGACGATGATAGACCTTGCCATTCTTTAATGTGCAAAGGATATTCGATCTTAAGGGGATAAAGGAATTTCTTGGTCAATTATATGTTGTAAAATACAGAATTTTTAAGCATGAACGAATTCGCATTAAAACACGTCCGAGCTAGTGCACGCCGCTCGGTCTGTCCTTATAAAGGTTATTCAAGGAAGACGACTGTATTAACTCTTAATAATGACAAATACCGAAGTTCCTTTAAAACGAAACACGTTTTAAACATGATATTATTCTTGTAAAAACCCAAGTTTGTCTTGTCAACTATTTAAATTGGGCAATTCCGAAATGAAGTTAATTTTACTTGCGCATTGTCAGTTTCGAATAGTAAAAAGATTGGCACTTAACTACCATAAAAATGTGGGCATATTTATGAAAAAAAAATAACAAGTGAAGTAGTTAGGCCGGTTATTTAAAAAAAGAATGTTGCCTACCATCTTGTCATAAGTTGAAACTAATATTATATGCCAGCAACTTGTTTTAAAATCTTAAATCGATGATGGAATAAAAATTACTGATTAGCGCGAAATGTACCTTAAAATATTTTTCTAGAATTTTTTAATTATTCGATTGAATACCGATTGAAAATCACGAACAGACAAATTAATATTTTTGATGTAATACCATTGCATCTTCAGTTGATCCTTAGGTTATTTGCTATCTTCATTTTGTTACTTATGTAATATTTTTAAATGTATATAGATAGTATATAGTCTAATCCCCCTTGCATTGATGGAAGGCCCAAGTCCAACAGTGGGACATTAAAAGGACTAGTATTATTATAGAAAATATAATTATAATAGTCTGCAGAAAAAGCTTTTCGCAAGTCACTGGCGTTTCTATTTAATTCAATTACTTTTTTTTTTTTTTTTTTTATTACATTATAGGCAAGTATTTGATCTCGATCTCACCTGATGGTAAGTGACGATGAGATCTACGATGGAGCATACTTGCCTAGGTAGGAAGGCGGCAGTAGATAGAGACGCTACATTCACTAGGCACATGCAGCGCAACTGATCTGACCCGCCATCCATGAATGGCAACACCGAACATCATGCTGGAACACGGCTAGGCCGCTTGGTGACATGGCTTTGTTCAGTGGGTGGTGACTAGCCACGGCCGAAGCCTACCACCAGTGAAACTTTCACAAAGTATTTGATTTTAGCTCTGTTGAGAAATAAATATTTTGGTACCGTTTGTATTTAAAATCTATAAAGATAGATACTCGTTGGTAATATGCGTCAAATATCGTGACACAGCTGTCACGATCGCCTGTGAGGAAATTCCCGGGCTGTGTGAGTGGCCAGACACCAATTATAAGTTTCGACAATGCCCGTAACAATAGTGTTGACATTGAAATAGCTTAACGATAAAATTAATTTGCAAACGTACTTTGTGGGCTTTTTTAAATATCGATAGACTCTCGCTTTGCTATGTTCATCAATGTCACATGATTTCTCAACGACTCTAATATAGTGAAGACATGCCATTTTATTGATTAGTAGGAATGCCCCGAGTATTCGGTAATTATTCGACATCATTTTATATGTTCGAAACTCGAACGAATATTCGGTGAATGTGTCGAATATATATACCGCTCGTTTGTCCTACAACACCTACAAGATTATTTTAAATATAATTTAAAAAAGCATATCTTATTATATGTAAATTACGTGTCACAGTGTTCATCCGCTCTCGACTCCTAAACTACTAAACCGATTTAAATAAAATTTTGCACACTGTGTGCAGTTTTATCCAACTTGATAGATTTTCTTACAAATATACCGATCACAAAAAATGATGCTGAATAATTACGGAATCCTTGGCACACCACTTTTTATTAGGATATGTAATTATTAAGTAACATAATCCTGCCTAAAACTAAGACTTTGTATTACACCGCCTGTAGTGTTTGGTTTGAGACGTAGTCTCTCGTACTCGATGACATTGCGGTGGCCTACCCATGAGGCCAACCGCTTTATACCCTCTACAACCTGTTGTATAGAACTGTCGGAGACTCAACCTGCATTGGTATATAACACCAGTAGGAAATATATGAAAATTTCTAAGCAACCTAACGGGCATAATAAATAACTATACACTTAGCTAGCTTAGCTAGGTCGCGGCTTACGGTTGGTTGGCTAGTTTAAGCGCATCTTGATGGAGGTTATGAAACAACTATTACGCGCATGCGCCACCACTGCTGTATCTGTGTCAGTTTTTACCGGGCCCGTTTTTTTAGTAAACGATGTCTCGGACTGATATGATATAAAATCAGTTACTCGTTAGACTTTATATATATTTTGTATAACTTTAAAGATAAAGATAAAGATAGTTTATTTGTGAACATAGGTGATAGGGTGGTACTACATAGAGTTAATGTTCGCTATGGTCTGCCAATTATTGGCGTACAAATATTAGTAGCAGTGTTACATAAAAACAAAAAAAAATGAAGGTAGATATTGGTGTTAGTTTTAGAAGTAATACAATTATTTTAGTAATTCTTAACCACATGTACTTACTTAAAATGAGTAAAGATTTAATTGGACCATAAAATGTAGTCTCTATTTTTCATATAAATTACATCATATCATATGAATATGAAATATCAAGAAATCGTTAACGGAAAACTATCCACACTCTTAAAATCGTTCTCGGCCGTATCTCGTTGAACTCTTTTGTATACCAGAACGGCGTTTACATACTCCGTGGGCATTACGATGCAACGTGGGTTAGAAATAGTTTAAAAAAAAGACTCGTTTTATGTAAGTACACATGTGATGTACTCTCGCTAGTTACGGTACATCGTTACGGGTAAAAGCGAAAGTTGTAAAAAACATGTTTTTTTACAGCTTTCATGTCCTTGACTGATGTAAATAATTTAACATAATTGAAGATACTGGTTCATGTATAAATGTTGTAATTTAATTTGATAGAAATGTAGATTATGTAAATAGATTCTGAAGTTTCAACGATACTTATTACAATCCGAGTGGATTTGACTATATTCTAACATACAAGTTTTTCAGCAATTTATCTTATTAGATTTATTGATTTCTTATATTTACGCGAATACTACACATTGAAATAAAACAATTTTTTTACGCGAGGCCATTGAAATTAAAAAACATCCTAATTTCACTAGGGAAGATGGCTGGGTGCTACCACCGACTTGGGATCCAGTGATTAATATTATTAAATCGAAAACCAAGCGTACCATTGCAAGACCTCAAGATACTGTGAGCACTTTCTGCGTAGATCGGACCACAATCAACAATTAAATATGAGGGTAGCCCGTTTCTAACTATAACACCAGGATGTCAACCACTTCAGTCCTCCCGTGACCATGGTTGCTGTAAAGCAGCCGAAACGTCGGGAACGTAAAAACGAAAAATAAACGCGATAAAATCCTTAAAAAAAAATAGTTTTATTTCAATTATTAGATTTAGTTGTGTTGCTAACTTTAAATTAGACAAAAACGTTGTCCTGCATTCACAAATTAAACACAAAAACCTAATTCAATCAAGACTATTGTATACAACTGTAGTGATCTATATATAGTCGTTCAATAAAGTACATACTTAGTTACATTGCTGTGAGGTACTGTCTACACGATCGAGTCGCGAGAAGAGCCGGAATTCGACGGAGAACGTGCGCCGGCGCACCAAGGACGCGGCGACTACGCACGTCAAGAGAATAAAATAAAATAGTTTAAGTGGTAATGTATAATCCCATATAAATATTTATGTATATTGGATAGATAAGTATTTATAGTTTTATTACCCGAAATAATCCTACTTATCCCATGGGGGTAGGCAGAGACCACTGATTGCCACATGCTACGATCCTGGCATACCATTTTCGCTTCATCCACATTCTTTTCATACACTTCCGTCGGTTGAATGTACTACGGACTTGCCCTTTCTGGAACAGACCATTTATCTGGTCGTGGAAGGTTTTCCTCGGGCGCCCCCTTCCGACACTACTCACGTTTGCTCGGTATATTTCTTTTGTCAGTCGTCTTTCATCGATCCTCTCAACATGGCCAAACCATCTTAGCATACTTAAATAATCCTACTTTTATTTAATATAAATTCTATGCTAAAGTATGTTAGTTAGCTATAAGTTTGTAAGTATGCCTGAGCGTCGCGCAAAAACGCCTGAATGAATTTGAAAGTATACACGTAGGACAAACCTGCCTCTATATTTAGGAATAATATTGTAATGTGTATCTTTTATCCTAATCCTAAATCTATGTGGTTGATACCGCGGGTAAAACTAGTGGATCATTTAAATAATAATCATTAAACCATTTTCCATAGATTTTAAGCTTCCAACAGCTTTTATTCGTAACTCGACAAGAATGTGCGACCATTCGAACAAGTGCCAACTTCTCTATGGAATGCAGTTGCACTTATGAATACATTTATTAATATACTCACGCCTGTATCCTATGTGGGTAGGCAGAGACGCAAGAAACCCTTAAAGTTAGTCATAGGCGAAGATCCTGGCATACCGCTTTTACTTCATCCATATTTATACAGCTTCAACATGTTTTCGTAGAGAGTACTACGGGCGGAGTCCGATAAAAGTTAAAAATGAAATTGGCAATTATTAACTTTTAGCAAATCTATTAAATACATTTATTTTAAAGAATCCCTACCATCTATGAAACTTTAACGATTTTTTCAATAACCTATATTACGATAGCCTAATTTGGTCAAATCAGTTGTGGATACACTGCAAAGTAGACCCTATGTTAAAGCGGGCGTAAGTTAAATGATACATAGGCTTCAAACCTGGATTTAGAAAGTAGGAATGTCGTTATTGCAAAATACAGGAAACTTCAAGCGCCTACATCCATCAATTGAGTATTTCCCAAGGTGCTAAAGTACTAAGTTTTTCACGACTGATACTTTATTTGTTTCTATAGGTATTCGTGTCATAACGAACCGGCTATTTCAATAAAAAAGTAAATTCATTGAAAATCAAAGTATTTAAAAATACGCGATTTATCTAGCTGGAATAAAGTTACTAGATCTTCGATCTAGAATTGATTGCGTTAATTTTAAATTAACTAGCTTGTGTTTTTTTTCTAAAATAAAAATAAGTAGACAACGGCGACGGCAAATGGAGAAATCTGCGCAAAACAAATCAAGTGAAATTCCGTAGTCGATTTTATTCGATGCCGCTATTAAAACGATTATTTATCAACCAGTTTGTTACCCAACTGATCCGGACGTAGATGGGCTCTGCCGCGTATGACTTTAGTAAAACTAGCCAATTTGTGTGATTACGTATGAGCCATGGAACTAAAAAGCATTATAAGTCGTTACGAAACGAGCATTATAATGGACATTTAATTAACTAGGCTGTATCATGTTAACCGCTGTGATTTATGATTTTAAAAAGAAAAAAAAAAACATTAAGAATTGCATAGTTTTGTGCAATTCTGATTTTAAATTATAATTATTATTGGCCGTCAAGACAACCTTTCACTTATCTATTTCAGTCATAAATGTAACTTACCATTTTAAGTGCAGTGTTACACCACCTCGTCCTGTCAAAGTTCCCCATCCTTTCGAATGACACCAAGAATGTATATAGTCTAATTTATTTTAAAAAACACAAAATGTTATTCACATCATTCACAACATCACATGCGAAATCGAACCGATGCACATTTAAAAAAAAACTTATGACACTGGCCGTGAACACTTAAAAAAAATTAAAATCGCGTTCGAATTTCAAGTTTCGGCGGGAAGCGTCAACTTGCGCGGACTGCGCGCCACAGACTGCCAAGATGGCGGGCTTTTTTTGACGGTTCACACGAGTCGATTCACTTTCTACGACCTTACGGTGTGTATGCGACTTGTAATTAAGCATACAGATTTACGTAATACCAACAGCGATGTAACCATGTCCAATTTGATTTCCGCGAAATATTTGAAAATTTTGAAAAAATACCGTTTTAAACGCTTAATTTTGAAGTTAGTTATACATTAAAAACGGTTTACACTTTCTTTACAGTTGATTTTCAGCTCACGGCATATTTGATTGTTAATTGGGGAATACGTGCATTATCACAATGGGACGGGTAGATCCAAATAGCGAGACATTTTAGACCTAAATGTAAGTGCATAGCTACCAAAGTAAGAATGGCAGAATGTATTCCTTTCAATTCCATGAGATAGCAAGATACACAATGGGTAGGTATATATCATGACGGCGAAAGACTGAGTTTAAAATCATTCCAACCCAAGGGCTGGGAATTTCGTCGCTCAGCGAGTAGCTTCGGCTATTCAGCGGGGAAATGCGGCCAGCATCTTGGGCAAGATACCGCATGGCCAATTTTTTTTACACTTGTTGTAATTATTAAGCAGGTAAGCATTTCTTTTCTCTTTTTAATTAATTTATATTTGTTTTGTATGATAATGTAATTTTCTTCCAAACTCTTTTACATAAAAAAGGCTAACCTGCATAATTTCTTGGTGGATCTTATCAGATGAGGACGCATTCCAATCCGGTTGCACAGTAAGACAAAAAGGATTAAGCTTATATATACATAATAAATCATATGATTTTAACTTTAAATCAATTATCCACGTATTGGGATACCAACCGCAAATATGTAGTTCCTCTAATGTTTTTCAAACCAGCGAACGTGTAAAGATGAAGAATCTGAATGAATGATAGAAGGAATCGTCTATTAGTAATACCAGTAGGCACAGAACTAAGTCCTTGCATAGCCAGGCAAGGGCCTTCCTCATCTACATGGTGTATCTAAAACATAAAATAATATTTTAAGTAGGCAATTTGTAATTTCTTAATGAGGACATAATTATCTTATTTTCTCCGTTGCAGGGGCGTATTATGAACTACTATTTCAGTATCATAATTAGTCGAAGACATGTTTCCGCTAGATAGTGTAAGTACTTTTAATTTTGAATGACAACATAATGATACAAATATAATGATAATCGAACATAATCGCACCATAAGGGTTCAGTTTTTACTATTTTGGTACAGAACTCTAAAGAGGGCGAATTTAGATATTTTTTGCCATATACTTAAGTGTTGGAGCAAACTGGCATACTCGTTGAAGTTCCTGTGCCTGCATTTTTTTTTATCTATATTTCATCGATGTCTTTTTTCAATTACAAAACGTTTGCATCAAATTTACAAGAATTTTATTTGATAAATACCTGAGGCCCGTAACACTTAGGTACGTGTTTCGCATTTTTAATACAGCCTGTTTATATTCCACTAGATTTCGATAGTGGGCAGCTACACTTGACCTTGTAATCAATAAGCCTACTAACTTGATCGTTGCACCGGTCGGCATCTGTGTATTACAAATTGAAGGATCAAGTTCTTTTAATCTCGGCATCTTTGACGCATGCCGAAGCAAATATGATGTGACAATATGGACATATTTGCGGTATCACAGAATTAAGTCTGCCAGCATTGAGACTTGTGGGAAGTGTATACATATAAGACCTTGTAGGTGGCTGTGGAGCACTCAATAGACTAGCAAGGTTAGTACGTTATGTCACATATTGGGTGTCGCACGGCATTGCTTTCTCTCTTTTTTGATTATTAGGAAAGAATGGGACAAAATGAACATCTATATCTTATTTATGTTCTAACGAGGTTATGTTTGTGAGTTTGGATGTAGGGGTTGATATTCGAAGTATATTATGATCTGGGCCCCCAAGTCTACTAACACAATCGATTCATAATCCAATAGCAACCGCATAGTAACTGCCACTTTTGACAGATATCCCATATAATATATGTCAAAAGTGACCGTTACTATGCGGTTGCTATTCTATTATGAATCGATTGTGTTAGCAGACTTGGGGCCGTTTTGTCGAAAATTCTTTCACTAAAAGAAAGATACATTACGCCTGAGGGTTGAAGACTATACTTCATAGAGATACCGCGGGTGGAGCCGCATGCAGGAGATAGTATTTCAAATTTTAGTAGGAACGGTATTGAGACAAATATATCGGAAGTCGTCTTTATGAACCGCTTGAATTCTTTTATGAGGTCATATGTTACACGGTGACAAAAATATCGTGAGTCTTGATTCGCTTGGCTCATGTTTGAAAGTAGTCAATCAGGACATTGCAATAATTATTAATGCATATACTAAAGTAGACAACTGCCCTATAATAATAATATCGCCAGACGAACACACCAACTATACGGTCCCACGTTAAACAACGCTTGTATTATGGGTATCGTACAATGGACGCGGGGCGAACCCAGTATGTTACACATATCAAATATCCATAACTCGGGTACAACCATTCGTGCTCATCACACAAAGTTTGTCCCTACCAAGTCCTTCGGCACAGAAAACAGGGTCACTACCAACTGCGCTAATATCATCAAAATAGTTACATAATGCTAAGCTACAACTTTACCACCCGTTCGGAATGCCGTTCCTATCGTGAAGAACGGGCAGACACTCCATGGTTGCTCTTTTCAAAAATATATTTAACATGTTTATAGATGTGCCGACTAGACCTAATAGTGTGCGTAGCGTTGAGCTAACTGAGCTTTATAACCAAGCAGGCCACACGTGTTCGTGTGTTCTACATTTTACGCAAAGCGAAGCTTAGTCGACGAGCGTAGCGTGCTCGTACGCAACAATGGGGTAGCACCTTTACGATCGTCGACTGTGTGCGACTAAAACCTACATGTCAAGTCAACAATCATATTTAATAATTGACGTCAGCTATCTTCAAGTTAATCATACGCCTTTTTCGACCTCAGAAATACCTACAAAAGAAAGTATCCATTAAAGAGTTAATAAGTTTAAGTTTTTATATTGATTTCTTATATTTAAGCGAATACTACACATTGAAATAAAATAAATTTTTTGAGGATTTTATGGCGTTTATTTTTTTTGTTTTTACGTTCCCGACGTTTCGGCTGCTTTACAGCAACCATGGTCACGGGAGGACCGAGGCGGTTGACATTCTAGTGTCATAGTTTGACGGGGTACCCTCATATTTAGTTACTTGCGGTTGCGGTGTTTAAGTTTTTAATCACCAAAGTGGTTATTAGGCGTGGTTTGTGACCAGCACTCCGACGACATTCTTGACGCTAACTTTTTAAAACTCGTTCGGTCACGCATGATCTAGGACATGTTGAAGGCTATATATCAATTCGGAGAAGGGCGGTGTGCGGTAGCCACTATTGATTTTGTGTTGATAACTAGACAGATAATTAGAGTTATATGAGGACTGAGGTATGCGGAAAGAAATTAGATTTGGAATATTTTGTCTATCTAAAGATAACTATACCTATACAAGGCCATAGATGGGGGGGGGGGGTTGAGGTTTAAACTCCACTTCCAGCCTCAGCCAGCCAGCCTCTCAAGACTAGCTTGCGCAGAAGGTTCACGGGTTAACAGTGAGACCTCGGGCGATCGCTGTCATGTCTCTTGCTTCGGTAGCAGTTAACGTGCAACATAATGCCCGAGCTAGCCTCACGTAGCTACACGGTTGGTCTGTACACGGGCTAATCTCTACCATTGTGACGCCTCTACCACAAAGTAACGGGGCAGTCATTCCTTGTAGCTAAGCTGGTGTAACCACAAATATATATATATATATATATATATCGAGTGAAATTTAGTTTTCAATGTGTTTAAATAGAATGCATCCTTTATAATATAGATATATATATATATATATATATATATATATATTTAACAAAATAAACTTTCATTAGTCAATTAATTCAGAGCACGTGCGTAGGTGCAGCGACGAAGAACATCGATATCTTGGCTCCTCCCGCCGTGATGAGGTTACTGATCATATAAAATTGTTATAAAGTCATTGAACCCAAATGTACTTACTTCATAGTTAAGACGAAGAAGTAATACAGATGGAGAGATGGACTACACGCGAATTCGCTTGTACCTATTACAGACATTGGCTTGGTTTTTTGCGCTTCAATTCATTCTTCGCGATCCTCCGTCTATATTATTTCCTCGTCCGAGCTTCATAGTAAATTCAATGGTGAAGGCTACTTCACTACCGATTGTTACTAACTCATAGCGTAATGCACTGTAGCTTAAAACATTAAAACATGGTAAAAATACATTAAAAAATAAATAAACTTGATTCATTTTCGAATATATATGATTCTGAGGCGGTACGAAGTTCGCCGGAACAGCTAGTATGAAATGCATTTTTAAGTTGAACTGAAAACGCGACGAAAGTGACATCTGTTGTGTAAATAGTGTAAACATCACAAACGTACAGATTTCGCACCGTGGATTTCCATCACACAATGTCAGGCATGCATCAGCTATGCCAAAATCAGTCAATCCGTTCAGAGGGGTACGAAGCCACAAGCAGACCTTAAAAACAGACAAAGACAGAGGAAAATAATAAAGACAATCGAACGACGGGGCGTGTGCGCAGGATGTGTCGGTACATCAAAAGATTCGTCGGAACTGAAAACCGGATGTTCGTGCTGTTTATGTACTTACTCGTAATTTCCATAATAATCGATATTGAATAGGTAAGGTAGATGTTTTATATCAGATATTTTATATCTACAGTGGTCACAGAAGCATTTTTTTTTCAAATTGGTGTGCCACGGGTACCATTACATATACTTGTGCCATCTGACATGGGAGCGTCATTTTTTTTAAAATGTTATTGTTGCTTATCTATCTCAGTTTATATGTTAGTGGGAACAAATATTCTAACATACAAATTTATAGACGTTTTATAACATTATCACATATATGTAGTACGGCGTTTTGAACAAACAAGAGTAAAATTTTCGCAGTACTAAATGATGTTTGATAAAGTTATAAAACGTCTTAAATTCGGGGGTATTTATACATCTGTATTACAAAAAGATATGGAAATGCTAATAGCACCATCTATTGAGCATAGTTAAAACTTACAACCCATGTGACAATTGCCAGTCTCGGGGCTGTTAGTACAAATTATTTCCTGTTATTTTTTCGTTGGCAATCGGCTCCAAATTATTTATCATTGTCTATGAATTATGAGTGTCAAACAAAATATCGTCGTGGTTGTATAGTCGCTCTTCAATAAAATATAGACGTAGTGAAAATACGCGAGTATTAAAACATATTTGTATTTTACAATAACGCCCTGAATAAAGACAAGTGAAATGGTGTAAGATAGTGGCATATTCCTTTAGAGCGGTGTTGAGAGAAAGAGAAATACGCAAGATGGCAAAGTAAGAGAAATAATATTTTATAATCAGATTCTAAGTGGATTATCCGATGGTAACTCAATATAGCGGTATCGCCTACACTATATTGCGGTTGATTAGGCTTCTTGATCAATAACTATACCGTTCGAGGTTAACATATGGTAATAAATAGGTAGATTTTTATTACAGGAATGGATTTATGATGTACTCGTCTATTTATTTTTAGCACTGTTGTTCGATTTTTTAAATCTAAATTAAACTATAATTTGATTAGCTACCTATCTAAGCAAAACCAATGCAAGCTAATTACTAGAACTTTCCATAACAAAGTCCAACTATTCTTGTATTTACCTAACTATTTTGAAATAACTAAGATTACCCTAAAATCAATATGTAATTTAAAAATTATATACTTACATTCAAAACATAATTTTCTCCCTAAATGTCTTCATATGGCCTGTACCCAACTGTGGGTCATTAGATCGAATTATTTAGTACTTGCATTGTTGCCAATATTTTTAAGATAATTTGACAAAACCTATTTTTATTGCCTCATTGGGTTGTAAATTATTATATATTTATGATCACTAGATTTAAATGTCTACAAAACCCACTCTCTTACAACTACTTGGTTGTATCAAACAATATTATACTTTATACTATTAAATAATAAATTACTTTAAATAATCTATACTAATATTATAAATGTGAAAGTTTGGATGGATGTTTGTTACTCTTTCACGCCCGAGCGGCTGAACGGATCTGGATGAAATTTGGCACAGAGATAGATTATAGTCTGGAATAGCACATAGGCTAATTTTTATCCCAGTAAAATGTATGGTTCCCGTGGGATAGATGTTTTAATTTTTCATACTTTTTATCATGGGTAACACCGCCGGGCGCAGCTAGTAATTATATATGAATGACAGTATACTACCACATTGTATCCTCAACAGGGAAATGATGATAGTGTTTGTGTACGACACACAATGCTGCACCTCAGAGGAGGATGACCCCATCGAAGCGGTACTCTACTTCCACCCGGGATGGGTCTCAGACACACAGAGGCATGCTCTTGCTGGACAGGTGATTGATTTTCTTATATACAACCTTATACTGTGGCTATGAATTGTCTTTCCAAATCCTCCTATCCTTTAAATTAATTTCATTGCTGGTTCCAAGACAATTAGCTTTTCTCTTATAAGTTATAACTAGATTAAATTTCTTTAAAAATCACCAATAAAAATTTATGATACAGTCTTTTTTGGCTATCCTGGCTATCAGAACTAACATATTTGCCGAATATAAATATTTTTTGTGGAATCCGATTATATAAAAGCTATTACCAACTCACCAAGTCATGTTAAATATGAACAGTCTGACAAACAAAAAAATTAAATATGTCTTGTCTCTGTTTTGCCACTAGGATTAGTTCACTGATTAGTTCAGTTGGTAGTGACCCTGCCTTCTGCGCTGAGGGTCCAGTTTTCGAATCCTGGTCAGGACAAACTTTGTGTGATGAGCAAGAATATTTGTATACGAGACTTGAATGTTTGATATTTATATAAGTATTATATATATATTCCCCCCATGTCCATTTCACGGTACCCATAGAACAATAAGAAAATTAATTATTTTTTTTGTATGTTTTTCCATATTTTAATTGGTATTCTGCTAATTAGGGTGGAAACGAATTCGAAAAATTACACTTCATAATAATCTGCGCTCCCGTTCTTGAGTTATAAATGGTGTAACTAACACGACATTGTTTAACAGATATTGATGTTTAGTTAGATGACACTGGAATTTCTTAATAACGATTACCCAATAACAGGTTGACATTAGAAAGCCAACACATTAGCATAAGCTAAGTTAGGCTGTGGAATGTAGAACTCGTTCCTCATCTAACATTGTGTCATGCTCAAATATGTGTAAGAAACCAGTTTGACCATTCAAAATTGTGGTTAACCATCGTGCCCGTAACCATTGACGGGCTAGGCAGAGATACACGTCCGTGCAGCCTCATTACGCCGATGGTAGGAGACTAGCCTATTGTTATTTACGTCGCAAACTTCCAGACATAATAGGTGTTGACTATAAAAATCGCATAATTATTTTGAACAGTTCATTTGCAAGTTCGTTACGATTTTGTCTTAGATTAAGAAATATCAGAGAGAATATTTTTAGGTGTATGAAACCTAAAAATATTCTCTCCGATATTTCTTAATAGACAATAGTTTTTTTTTATAAAGCAAAGACAAAATAAAATATCAAATATACAACATCGAGTAAATTTGGAGACAATAGGTACATTTAAATAACAGCTTGCGCTTCCCAGAAATCGAAGTGAGGACACCAAGGTCGAGTGGATTAACGAATTTTTCACGAATCAAAAAAGCGTTGATAGCTAAGTTGGTAGAACGTTCGCTTTGGTAACAAGGGTCAGAGGTCCAATCCCGGCTTGCACGTAGACTTAATTAAAGAGACATCGATCGTCATCGATTGCCGTTCCAGTTGAAGTCCTGACTTATTTCAGTTCTAAAAAACGTGCCAACTTCCTAAATCCCCCTTGCATTAAGGGGAGGCCCAACAGCAAGGCTTATTACTATCATGAGCCCAGGCTATAATCTTTCCCGTGTGTGTTCCAACAAATGACTTCATTAAAAATAGATGTAATCAGATAGTTCTACTGACCACGGGGTCGGCCATTCGCACGCGATTCTCGGACCCACAGTGTAAATCAATGAATAGCTAGCTACCCTTGTACCATTTAGTCATTTATAATGGCATCTAGGATAAAAAAGCCGCCTGTTTTTTATCAAACATTAATTTAAATCAGTTAAACTGTTGCGTGCGTTACTCCTGACGATAAAAAAAAATAGTTTTGTAGAAAAGACAAGCCCGCTGTTTTTATTACTGGATCTTCTAAGCTGAGGTAGCGTTCCCATAAAAAAATGTAAAATAACAATTTGTAAGGACCCCGTAGGTCTATACGCAAGTAATAATACTAATATCGCCAGCCGAACACTTACTATACGGTCTCATACTAAACAACGCTTGTATTATGGGTACTTTACTATGGACTAGGGGCAAACCCAATATATAATACTTATATAGACATTCAACATCCCTGACTTGGGCACAAACATTCGTGTTCATCACACAAAATTTGTTCCTACCAGGGTTCGAATTTACTACCAAACTGAGCTAATCAATCACTATTTGTCGTTTAAACTATTGGTAAGGATGAGAATATAACCGAAACCCATTATCTGTAGTTCTATAATAAGTACCTACCGTGCATAGTCACATATACCTAGTCTACACACATTAGGTATAATTTATTCTAATATACTCTAAATTTGTCTGACTCTTCCATCTAGGTATCTCATAAGATCTTATCGCCTTTAGCATCTCTTAATGTCAACTGGTACTGCCTAGATACTGGACAGTCGCGATCTATGTTGAGATACAAAAAATGTCATTTGGATAACACTATGTTGTAATATAATCTTTAAATTTATACTATAAAACAAAATATTGCCATACCACTGTATGTTTCCAAACTAAGCAACGCTTGTGGGGTTCCGTGAAATAGACTGCGCAACAATTTACGAAAAGATAATATTCCGAAATTTACCTAGTTGTGTAGCTGGTATTTTAAATAAATAGTTTTGTGTAATATTTTAATACCTGCTCCTACTCGTAGGTGGTGGGGGCGGCGCACTGCGTCAATGCTCTGTTCTCCCAGCCCGTCGCCATCACCCTACAGAGCGGCAAGTTCATCATCAGAGAATACGGGAGATACATACTGGTAAGCCACTCACTCACACACACACACACACACACACACACACACACACACACACACACACACACACACTGATATCAATAATACCCACTTTAACATAAAGTGTATGCTTTTTATTTTATTTCGTGTAACTATCGATTGGTTCATAATTTAATCCAATGGGGGGAAGAGGAACCCACCACTGACCTTAACTTTTCCAATTATAAATCAAACAAATTTGATTGATATTTAAAGAAACCATCAACACCGAACTCCTCTAAGATGTTATTTGTTTAACAATGGATTTCCGCCGAGTATCCTATGTATCTCGTCATCGTATATATCAATCATATCGTAATTTAATGACAGTGGTATAGTAATTCGACCGTTATCCCCAAGGTAAAACTTCCAGCAGCGTCAATCACAACGCCATTAACATTTCATTGTGAGTCAATTGTTGTAGCAGCATTTTTGTAATTCCGCTCGGTAGTGTAACAGGCATTCTCACACAGGCAATAGGCAGCGATCGCAACATCCCCGACTGGGTGCTGAAAAACCGCGCCAATCTGCTCACATCCATGATCAAGGTGTACCATGGAGACCTTCAGGCTCTGGCATCACAGATGGAAGACCAGCGCCGCCTGTCCGAGAAGCTGTATCAAGTGTTCGAGACGTACCTGCCGGTGCTCCAGTACGGCTGCCACATCTTCCAAAGAGTGCCTATGCTGAGTCTTCCGAAGGTTAGTTAGTTTATTAACAGTGTGAATTAAAATCTATACATATAAATAAAATTGGAGTGTCTGTTTGTAATATTAAAATAACCGCTTTTTACTAAGTGCATTTGGATGTATACACGTTACCTATACCGAAACAACATTTTTTACAATTTTTGTCTGTCTGTCTGTCTGTCTGTCTGTCTGTCTGTCCGTCTGTCTGTCTGTCCGTCTGTCTGTCTGTCTGTCTGTCTGTTTGTTCCGGGTAATCTCTGAAATGGCTGGACCGATTTTGACGGGAATTTCACTGGCAGATAGCTGATGTAACAAGGAGTAACTTAGGCTACTTTTATTTTAGAAAAAAAAATTGGATCTCTCGAAAAAAAAATTAAAACCAATGTTGCAGCGCTGCGCCTGCTTAAAGTTTGATAGCAACAATCTGCAATGCGTCCCGCGGGATCAGAACGCGAGCAGGCTGTTGCCAACGGTTCAGACGTTGTTAAATACCACGCGGACGAAGTCGCGGGCAACAGCTAGTAATATATATATTCCTGTAAATACATTCTTTGGAGTCTAAACATAGGCTAGCAGATAATAAAACCGCCGTTGATATGGATCAGTAGATTTCCCGTGACGCTTGAACGAGTTTTTATAGGCTTTAGGAACTTTATGAACACTTATTTGTATTTGGTTAGGTCTAACAAAATAGCCTTTCGCATATTTTTTCTAAACTAAAACTATTTCCTTCTTCCGATAAAATGCTTTAGTTGGGAGTTTTACCATTTTCTCGCGAACGCTGTTGGTGACATATTAAAATCAACTTTAATGCTTTAAGAATACGCCTTCAAACCTACTAATTGAAACATTTATAGCAAAATGAAAACCCTTATTCCAAACCCACATTCCTTTTTCGAATGTGTGTAAAAATATTAATAAAAGAATAATTACATTATTTTGATCTTGACGTATAACACTAATTGGTACCAAGTAGAGGCCTCTAACTTCGAAATAGTCTACCTAATAAATCAAACTAATGGGAGTCTAGTTTGAATATTGATTTCTTATATTTAAGCGAACTACACATTCAAATAAAACTAATTTCACGGATACGTCGGGAACGTAAAAACATAAAATAAACGCGATAAAATCCGTAGATTTAGTTTTATTTCAGTTTAGTTAGAGGTCCTAAAAATATTATTACCACAGTAAAACATCAAGCTACTGTTTAATTTGTTTATTTGAGTAAACTAAGAACGTCCTACCGTTATCCTAGATAGCAGATAAGTGTTTGTTTACACTGTTCCAGTTATCAGTCAGAAATGCGAACTCAAGTGTTGACAGTGCCAATCCCGTCCCTATTACCACTGCAGGTGTTACACTTATTCAAAGCGGAGTTTTTTTTTTATACATTATAGGCAAGTATTTGATCTCGATCTCACCTGATGGTAAGTGACGATGAGATCTACGATGGAGCATACTTGCCTAGGTAGGAAGGCGGCAGTAGATCGAGACGCTACATTTACTAGGCACATGCAGCGCAACTGATCTGACCCACCATCCATGAATGGCAACACCGAACATCATGCCGGAACACGGCTAGGCCGCTTGGCGACATGGCTTTGTTCAGTGGGTGGTGACTAACCACGGCCGAAGCCTACCACCAGTAGAGTTGTCACCTAGTTGGCACCACCCAGGGTCACGTGTAGGGTATCTCGAGGGTACTTAATTCTCCTACGGACGAAGGTGACTCGACCCCGAAATTGTATAAAGCTGTCGTTTTTCCCATTTTCCGGACAACTTTTTCAGTTGTTCATTCCTTACAAACATGTTTCGAACAATAAGGAACGTTTCAAAAATAAAAGCCATTTTATATGAACGAAAACTTTCTGTAAATTTGGTGTTCAAGCATAACACTCCCTAAACCTCAGGTCTGCTACATCCTAGCGCAAAAAAAAACATTCTAAAATTGGGCCCTTACTAATTCTTCGCCTTCTTTTCTTCTCGCCTGCCTTTCTTCGTCTTTGCCTGTGAGCGAAATCATAGAGGTAGTTTTTGAACAATATTGTTTTTATTTCAGAGTGCCACATCTGTTTATATGGAGTCTATGCAAATATTGGAGCACTGTCGCAAAAGCAAGGGTGTTCTGGGCGGCGTGATACTTTACAATAACAAGTAAGTAACGCGCGAGTTGTAGCTATAACAAATCTATACATCTATACATATAAATAAAATTGGAGTGTCTGTTTGTAATATTAAAATAACCGCTTCTTACTAAGTGCATTTGGATGTATACACGTTACCTATACCGAAACAACATTTTTTACCATTTTTGTCTGTCTGTCTGTCTGTTTGTTCCGGGTAATCTCTGAAATGGCTGGACCGATTTTGACGGGACTTTCACTGGCAGATAGCTGGTGTAACAAGGAGTAACTTAGGCTACTTTTATTTTAGAAAAAATAATAGGATCTACCGAAAAAAAATGTAAACCAATGTTGCAGCGCTGCGCCTGATTAAGGTTGATAGCAACAACCTGCAATGCGTCCCGCGGGCTCAGAAGGTTGTCTTTTTTAAATACCACGCGGACGAAGTCGCGGGTAACAGCTAGTAAACAATAATATCAACAGACGAACACACCAACTATACGACCCTCACTAAGCAACGCTTGTATTACGGATACCGTACAATAGACGGCGGGCGAACTCGGTTATAATACTTATATAGATATTAAACATTAATGACTAGGGTACAAACATTCGTGCTTGGATTCTTGCATGGATGGATAGATAGATGGATGTTTGTTACTCAATCACGTCAAAACGGCTGAACGGATCTGGATGAAACATGGCACAGACATAGATAATAGTCTGGAATAGCACATAGGCTACTTTTTATACCGGTAAAATGTATGTGGATAGATTTGTTTTCATTTTTCATAGAGCAAAGGATCGACATAATTTTTTGCATAGTTAGTGGTAGTTTAGGGGTCAGAATATTACATAGGCTAATTTTTATCCCGGAAAAATGCACGGTTCCTATGGGATAGCATACATTAGCCATAACTTTTTAATCGTGGGTAACACCGCGGGACGCAGCTAGTATCTTATAATTAAGAATCAATATGACAGCATTAAGTTCCTTTCAGAATAATATCAACGCAACTGCCACCGGGTCTTACGTCGTACTTAACAGTAGTGGACCCATATCGGATAAAGTCGCCCGCGGAGACGCTCGCCACCGAGACGCCGTTGCCGCTGGGCGCGCAACTGCTGGTGGTTTACGTCGGTAAGAAGACATATGATAATCTGAAGAAGCAGACGGAGAGGATGCAGGAGTTCCAACAGAACGGGGAAGAGATGATCGCTAGATTTAAAAAGGTAAGTTCGATTGATATTATTGCGTTTTTTTTTTTTTTTTATTACATTATAGGCAAGTATTTGATCTCGATCTCACCTGATGGTAAGTGACGATGAGATCTACGATGGAGCATACTTGCCTAGGTAAGAAGGCGGCAGTAGATCGAGACGCTACATTCATTAGGCACATGCAGCGCAACTGATCTGACCCGCCATCCATGAATGGCAACACTGTACATCATGCCGGAACCCGGCTAGGCCGCTTGGCGACATGTCTTTGTTCAGTGGGTGGTGACTAGTCACGGCCGAAGCCTACCACCAGTAAATGTTTATGTTTTACCCGACGTTTCGTCGTTAGCAACCAATGGTCACGGGAGGACTGAGGTGGTTTACGTCCTAGTGTCCTAATCAGGGAGCGTTCGAGTATTACGCAACGCAATTTTTGGAGATTTTTCACCCCCCACCCCATGTAACGGGCCGTAACGCTTTTCTTCTCCCCCCCCCCCCCCTCTAGTAAAACGTAAAATCTCTACGCGAACGGTCTGAAGGGCTAAAACAATGTGACGTAACGCGTAGTTCAAAGCCCCTGTAACGCATCGTAAGGTTTCAGAAGACCCCCCCCCCATATTCGTTACGAATATATACGTACGTACTTGAACGCTCCCTCACGTGATATCGACGATTCATATAAGTAATTATACACCAGGATCTCCCCCAATCCATTGTACGGCACTTATAATACAAGCGCTGCTTAGTTTGGGTATTTAAAGTTGTGTTCCCCTGACGATATTATTATAATATACCAGCCCTTTTAATCCCACTGTTGGGCGCAGGCCTCCCCTCAATGCGAGGGGGATGATGATGACGATATTATTTGTACGGTGCAACCGCACATAATTGTAACGGGTCAGCAATTACCGAATTGCCCAATACATATTCATTTTGTTTCCAATGTAAAATCCAGTTCACGTTAGGTCATCAACCGCGCCGCGTGTACTCACTACATCAGAATTTATCATTATCATTCAATTTATCATTATCTATACATATAAATAAAATTGGAGTGTCTGTTTGTAATATTCAAATAACCGCTTTTTACTAAGTGCATTTGGATGTATACACGTTACCTATACCGAAAAAATTTTTTTTACAATTTTTGTCTGTCTGTCTGTCTGTCTGTCCGTCTGTCTGTCTGTCTATCTGTCTGTCTGTCTGTCTGTCTGTTTGTTCCGGGTAATCTCTGAAATGGCTGGACCGATTTTGACGGGAATTTCACTGGCAGATAGCTGATGTAACAAGGAGTAACATAGGCTACTTTTATTTTAGAAAAAAAAAATGGATCTCTCGAAAAAAAATTAAAACCAATGTTGCAGCGCTGCGCCTGATTAAAGTTTGATAGCAACAATCTGCGAAGCGTCCCGCGGGATCAGAACGCGAGCAGGCTGTTGCCAACGGCTGAGTCTTTGTTAAATACCACGCGGACGAAGTCGCGGGCAACAGCTAGTCATTAATATTATTACTTATTTCCCAATAAACCTTTGGAATCATCAACTTAGTATCATTATCATCAGCAACAAAAGAGTGTCCCGTACATTATTATTGTTATCTATTTGCAGAACCAAGAAGTTGAACGCGAGAAACAGCGGGAGTTCCCGCAATCGGGGATGAAGCGGGACAAATCCCTGTTGTTCACCGCTGTCCCCGAGGAGGACCACACCATGATATCACCGCCGAACCGAGAGGAACACTCCAAGGACCGGAAACCCCCCACCATGCCGGATGTCGTGCCCTTCACGAATAAACCAAGACAGAGGCCCACCAAACTCTCTCTCAGCTTTAAAACTCAGAAATCTTTGGATGAGGATGTTAAGGAGAATGAAACTGTTTTTACAGGTAATTTAGATTTGAGGACTTTATATCATACTAGCGAGTACTCGGCATGCGATGCAATGCTAGTACTGGTAGTAAATCTTATAATACAGTATTGGTATTCATCAGAATCGGTCGCGAGAGTTCTTTAAAGCATTTTTCGTTATTCCCTATAGTTTCGGATTTGGTCATACACGCACTCTTGAAAAATTCAGCTGTATATAGTTACAAGTACTAACTCCAATCTGAAATACTGAGAAATAATTTCAAAGACATTCCCTACGAAATTGAGGTAAAAAAAAGAAGTTGTAGGGTGTCCACGCTCTTTGTAAACAGAGTTTTGACGTCTAGAACGTATCTTTTCTCCTGAAAATAGGCATTGCTGTGGACAGCTCATGATTGTGTTTGATTGCAGGCCAAACAAGCGTATGCTCCACACCAATGGTAGAATACAAACGGCTGCACGGCAACATGCTCTCCATCTGCCAAGTGCCAGAATCACAGCAACAAGACAAAACAGATCCCGAGCCCGACGTGCTCAGAAACATCGAAAACTGCGCCAAAATCAATATGGAGAGCGAGAAACGCGACAATAAAACGGTTTTGGACGTAAATTGTATCGCTGACCATTATATAAACAAACCGGAGCCAATCAGAAAGCTAGCAAGCGTAACGGATTTACAAGAGACCATAGATAAGATATCCAATCGGGCGACTTCCAAATTCAAATTAAAACGATCGAAAGGATCACTGAACGATGATCTATCGCCTTCTGAACACTTGTCCAAGAGTCACAGTACCATGACAATCAACGATCCACTATTCCCCGTATTCAGGAACGACGGTGTTGCCATATCCGAATCACTATTCAACCAATATCTAGAGCATCATTACTCCACAATGAAAGATACCAAAGACAATATGTTCACTTTTAATATGAAGTTGTGCGAGCAGGAGAAATTCGAGGACTTCGATTCTGAATTGAACAAGTCTCCGCAACGAACACCTAAGATGAAAGCTAAGGATAGCACAAAGACGTTGCCGACCGATCAGTCTAGGAGGAAATCTTTGTCGTTACCGTTAAAATCGTTGTCGGAGAATGCCGATTCACAGATTGTTACCGATTCGGAAGCGACCAGTTTGAAAAAGAAATTGACTGGTGTGCAATTGACTCCACTTATGGAGAAGTTGAGTCACTTAGCGTTCTCCGACAAGTCTAGCGGGTACAGCAGTAGAGTGATGACTCCGTTGGAGTTGAGGGAGTTCTTGACGCCGGCTGCTGAGAGGCAAATAACGTTTGCGGATAGGTAAGTCAACTGAAGTCTTACTCTCAAATGTATAGAAAGTTAAAATGGATTATAAAGCTATTATAACGCACGTTTTCGTCTGAAAAGTTCTCTATAATGCCATTATAACTGACTGTAAATTTAGGGGTTAAAAGCCACAAACTGGGAGCATTAGTTTGAGTTTTGACAGCATCAAGTACTGATTACGTATGGGTGATTAAATCTTTGCACAAACGAATCTAATTTTGAAATCGATCTTGTCTAACTAAATCAAATATTTAATGTGAAGTTGGTGCCAAACAAACGAATTGAGAATCTCCTCCTTCTTTGATGTCGGTTCGGTTTCGGAGTTTAGGTCTGGTTATTTCAGCGGAGACCTTTCGATTCTCTGCACATGTCATTGCGATTTCAATTTTGGTCTGGGCTAATATTGGAAATGGTCTCATCGTAATTTGGTCTAGTTCGGATATTATTAGAATCGCCCCCAGTCCATTTTACGTTACCCATGAAACAAAACGTTGCTTACTCTGGGACTGTACAGAAACCGCATAGTAACTGTCACTTTTGACAGATATCACATACAATATCTGTCAAAAGTGACAGTTACTATGCGGTTGATGTTCGATTATGAATTGATGGTGTTAGCAGACTTGGGGCCTAGCTAGTGTGTTTGTCGGGCGATATTTATTTATTTATTACCTACTATTTTAGACCTAAACCCCAACGCCAAGACTCTGAGAGCGACGAGGAGTCGGACTCCGACTTGGAATCCCTCCCGGAGTACAGTCAACACGCTGTCAAGTGTGCGTTGTTTGTTAGCGGCTTGCACAATATGGCGCTTTTGGCGTTGTTGGACACGGAGGCCGCTAACGACGTCGACACTATCAACGCATTGGTAAAACAATCTAATTGACATACTTAATACATAGTTTTACTTATGTTACCAAAGTACCGACTCTGTCATATAAGTTCTTGGTAATGCTAAGCACTAATTCTCATATGACAATTGCAAAGATATTCGCTTTTGAAGTTTGATAAAAAGCAAGTGATGGGGAGATTTGAATCGTGCTCTCTCAGTCGCATACTTGATTTTTTCTGAGCAGTAACATTCAAAATCGGTATTTTTAGAGCTATTCACTATTCGTAATTATGACACAAATTACAGATTAATATAATAAATAAATATGCATACTACCTATTATTATGGTATCACTACCTTCGATGTCACTCAATAAATCACACTAATATTATAAATGTGAAAGTTTGGATGGATGGATGTTTGTTATTCAATCACGCCAGAACGGCTGAACGGATCTGCATGAAATTTGGCACAGAGATAGATTATAGTCTGGAATAGCACATAGGGTACTTTTTATCCCTATATTTATTTATTACTGCAGGGCGCAACTAGTAATATATAATTTTGACTTTTTTAGTGGGAAACATCACTAAACGCCCTGGGACCCATAGAACAGAAATGCATGGAGCCTCTGCCGGGCGGGAGCGAGCCCACGGACTACAGCTACCTCACGCTGGACCCGGACTGGGGGACGGTGCGCAAGGGCGGCCCGTGGGCGGCGCTCGACATCGCCACCATGGGACTCATACACAACGAGTTTGCGGACGATCAGGAAATCTCCGAGCTTATATTGCGGTATGTAATTCTATCTCATAGTATCATAACCGGACTTTACATTAGGCTAACTAAGCCTGGGCCTAGGGCGGCCAGATATCTTGGTAAAATTCTGTAAAAGGACTCTTTATAAGGTGGAGTGGACTTTTGGCCCAGGCCTACGCTGCCTTAATGGCGTCAACGGCCGGTTACACCTCTTAATAATATCGAGTAAGGGGCGACTGGTATTAAGCGCCCTAGGGCAACTAAGACTGCTAGACCGGCTCTGCTTAGAATTTACGGCTGTGGAAAGATAGATAATATGGCGACCATGAGCTGATGCTGCAGTGTAGGAAGGCCAAAAGACGTAAGTTATAGGTTTGGGTAACGGCCTTCCTACATCTCTACTATGGCGTCCATGCATTTATTGAACTCAAAAGTGTGTGTCAGTTTTGACTCGTTTCGGTGCGTTTCCACTATAGTGGAAACGAGCGGAGTAGAGAAAAATAAACTGAGTGTGAAATTCACTAAGCGGTTATCAAATGTCCTGATTGGTTTATATTTCTCCGCTTCGCTCGTCTCCGTTTCAGTGGAAATGCATCCCATTAGTCACCTCGTTTGCTTATGAGGGAAGCGCAAGGTCAGGGCGCGAAATTCAAAATGTCAATGGTTTTTAATTTTTTACAGAAAAATTTGACATCTTTACAATGTAATTTAGTTTTTTTGCGATATTAGCATTCTGCATTGGATGTCTTGATATAATAAGTTTGCTTAAAGATGTTCAAATTTTGAAATTCGCGAATTCAACATTTTGAAATTCGCGAATTCAACATTTTGAATTTCGCGCCCTGACCTTGCGCTTCCACCTTAATTTTACAACTTAAGAGCTTGTCCAGAAAGGGCGAATTCGCCGCGATTCTCTCGCGCGTATTACGCGCGACCGTTGCGTCCACAAGGTGCGTACCAACGCGCGATTCTATTTCGTCTATAAACAATTCCGTGTCAAAATTTTGGCGCTCCATTTCCCTCGATACGTGCACTCGCTCTAGAGTTTGCGCGTTAACTGGACGCAGCAAGGCGTCCCTAGTATCTCGACTCGCGCGCCATACGCGCGAGTCGAGAGTGTGGCGTAGTGCACGCGATTTACGCGCGTATTTTGAATTCGCGCGATGCTTGTGGACGCGATGTATTGGTGTCTAGTACCTCGAGAACGCGCGAATGAATTCGCGCGATACGATTTGCGACGAATTTGCCCCTTCTGGACGAGGTCTAAGGCCGTGTCGCGCTCATCAACTGTGGGTTTCGTATCGGGTGGTAACAGTTTCGCTCGGTTCGCAGGAGCGACGAGAGCGTGGTAGTGGGGTCGCTTAGCGGCGGCGCGCAGGTGTACTACCAGGAGCGCGGCGCGCGCGCGGCCGGGCCGCCGCCGCCCTCCGACGCGCTCGCCGCCGCGCCGCTGCGCGCGCGCCGCCGCCTGCTGCGCGACCACGCCACGCTGCTGCTCTAAACTGACACCACACATGTAATAAAGCACCACTGAACAAAGCCATGTCGCCAAGCGGCCTAGCCGTGTTCCGGCATGATGTTCGGTGTTGCCGTTCATGGATGGCGGGTCAGATCAGCTGCGCTGCATGTGCCTAGTGAATGTAGCGTCTCGATCTACTGCCGCCTTCCTACCTGTTCACACTCACACAATATGTCAATTTGAGAGTGAACAGGTACCTTCTAGGCAAGTGTGCTCCATCGTAGATCTCATCGTCACTTACCATCACGTGAGATCGAGATCAAATACTTGCCTATAATGTAATAAAAAAAAGAAGCCTACAAATCACGCAAAAACGGCTAAACCGATAAGTTTACAATTTGTTGCAGGTGTTGGTTGTACTCTGGAATAACATACAGACTACTTTTTATGACGGAAATTATCCTTGGTAAAGCTAGATTTTTTTTCATTAATTTAACCGAATCTTTCAACAACTGGAAAATATCGGACTCGGCAGCTATTTACGTTGTCCAAACAATTTATTAGACTCGAAAAAAGTAAACAATCCAATAAGGATAGAATCAATGTAGTATACTAGAATTTGTAGCCGAAAAAAATACTTATCAGTACATAAACGCGATTGTATTATATGATAGTCTGATAATAATTTCAATCAAGGTATTATTGTTTTGAGATCTATCTGTTAAGGACATTGCAGTTTACTTTTTACATCGTTGTTACTATTTGTGATGCACAAAAGCTGAATTTCACGAATTATTATATACCACAAACAAAAATTCAGCTAAAAGTTCTTTGAATTCGCAAGCAACATTTGATATCACATAACAATTATTACATTCCTTATTTGTATCGAAATAGAAAATATGCTTGACATTATGGATTCCGCTTAATGGGCTCACCCAAGATAAATCAAAGTAAAATGCGTGTTGAAATTTAGAATACAGGCATTTTTGACAATCTAGCCAACATTTTGCCCACGATAATAATCCTACTTCGGGATTTGCCATTTTCATGTCGTCGTCCATTTTTTATTTATAATGTGTTTTTATTGAATTTGATATCACTACTTCACACTGGCAAGATACCCACTAATTTGTGGGTGAGGCCATATTTTATCTTATTCCATCGTATTACATTTCGTAAAGAAAGAAGAAGAATCTTGGTAATGACAAAAAGTTGTTCAGTTTCAAGATGGTTATAGTTTCCTCACATCTTGTCTCAGTAATAATAATAGTCACACAAGAAACCGCTTGTAAATATTGCCAAAGTGTGGTTCAGAAGTAAGCATTACGATTAAGTGTCGGTGTTTTTTTACAAGGGAATCGTAACGGAAAGTATAATGTAGGACGCAAATTACCAATTCATGTAGCTTTTATTTTAGACGTATCACTGGCATTTTCAGTAGATCCGCCTTGATTCTACAGAGTTCAATATCCAAGCAGATTTATCTATCTACATATAAGTGCGAAAATAGTGTGCAGTCTACCGTCCTCTTGAGTTTGTGCTATCTATATTTTCTTGTCAAACTTGGAAGATCTACACGTATTCTAGGTATCTGTATGGCTATATAATATTATGTACCTATGTGCTAAATACCCCAAAGTAAAGTGCAATAATTATAAATAGAATCGCCAATGATAGTTGCTTAGTCGTAGTTTTCAAGTAGTTTTGAAGACACGTTAGTACACACATATATATAGGATCACTTAGTTGTTAGTATAACTTTGTAGTTATCCTAGCAATTATTTTTGTAGGGAAAACTTCTGGTCTGTAGGATTTGACAGTGATTCTGAATAAAAATTATTTTAATGCTCACACAATTCTTGCCATTAGTTTTAAGTTTTTTGGCTGGCCAGATAGTATAAGACGGTATAACGACGGTAAAACGGTATAAATTTATTTTTCTAAAAATAAAGTTTTCGAGTATATTTTGCAACGTTTATTTAGGTAATATGGGACTTTATAATTCGCAAATAATAATCAATCTTTCGAAAGTCCACTAAGATTGAAAATTTCAAGTCTCATAAGGTGGTCCTTATTTCCATCTTCCCACTTCGGCTAAGCCGATCGCTGTCTGTTTAACACGTAGACTATCACGCTCTGCTATTTTATGGAAGGAGACGCGGCGATTCACCGTAGTAACCGCATGTCTAATTCCACCGTCCAATTAGCTCGATTTATTTTTTTATCTGTTATTTCCTAATTTGAAAATAACTCGAAAAATATCAAAAATACAGACATTTCCGATCAGAAAAAAACGTAAAATACTAAAGCTTCGGGGCAGCGAGTTCGCCGCGATTACATCGCTGCCGCTAGTCAGTGCGTATACGACAGAAAAATCGTACCTCATCAAACTATTGGAATATTCTTCAACTGTCATAAAATAATAAAAACATAACAAGCTTCAGATACCAACAAACATTTTTTTCCCCAGTAAAGGTTTATTCGTTACTCACGCAATGTCGCACTTACCAGTCTCAAACTATATTTTTGCATTCCGGGAAGTGTCCAAGTCTCGTCCGCAGAGCATGCCTAGCTTGTAAGCTTAAATGTTGTAAATGCTTTTATATTGTTCAGTATTATTTACGCATTCCATATTATAGATTAAACATAGTTCGACTTGAAATCGATTCAATAGACAAAATTCATATGCAAGTACTTACACAACTCAAAATGAACATCCGGAAATAATTTAATTCGAATAACACGACGAATAAAGAATATAATATTGGCAAAAGGCCCCACTAAGTATATACGGTCGCACACTAAGCAACGCTTGTATTATGAATATCGTACAATAGACTGACTGCGAACTCAGTATATAATACTTATATAGATATACTCTGGTACAAACATTCTGATTCAAGCAGTGATAGCCAAGTTGGTAGAACGCTTGCCTCGGTAACGAGGATTGCAGGTTCAAACCCCGGCTCGCACCTCTGAGATTTTTCATGTGCGAATCTCATTTTCAACCATGATTATCACTTGCTAAACGGTGAAGGAAAACATCGTGAGGAAACCTCCATGTCTGAGAGAATCCCTCGAAAGATGTGTCAAGTCCGCCAACCCGCACTGGGCCAGCGTGGTGGACTATGGCCTAATCTGACATGCGATGTGCAATGACTTGACAATTATATATTTTTTACAAACATTCGTCAATGTTTGTGCCTACCAGGCTACGAACTCGGCACAGACTGACGACCTGATTAGCTCAGTTGGTAGTGGCCCTGCCTTCTGCGTAAGGTCCCGGGTTCGAATTCTGGTAGGGACAAACTGTGTGATGAGCATGAATGTTTAATATCTATATAAGTATTATAAACTAGGTTCGCCCCCAGCCCATTGTACGGTATCTACAATACAAGCGTGTGTGGGACCGTATAGTTGGCGTGTTCGTCTGGCGATATTATTACTATTATAAGAATGCAGGACCACTACCAACTGCGTTAAGATGTGTAGTACTTACTGTATAAAAATTGAGGCGATTTCGAGTAAAACAACTATTTACATTCCACGTCTCCATTCGTTGTTGTAAGAGTACAAAATGCCAATATAGATCGCGTCCAATGCATATGCCAATTCAACAATATGTTGCCATAATGTTTTTAATATTATTATTATTGTTTTATTTTTGTTTGTTAGCGGTTAGTGTCGAGTTGACATAATAGGAGTGCCAATATGACACGTTCGTGTGGTGTATTTAATAAATGATACATAAATATTGTTAAGAATTTTAATAAAAATCTGAATAGTGATACTGTTGTTTATAATTGTACGAAATACCCAACTCTACATACTACTTTTGCATTAACTATACCCAAGCTGCCTGAGTGTATATATCAGCTATACTCAACCTACGGCCCGCGGCCGCATGAAGCCCACTGGGCTCCAAGTCTGCTAACACAATCGATTCATAATCGTACAGCAACCGCATAGTAACTGTAATTTTCGACAGATATCGTATGGCCTATCTGTCGAAAGTGGCAGATACTATGCGGTTGCTGTTCGATTATAAATCGATCGTCGTCGCAGACTTGAGGCCCTGGGATTTTGGAGTTGGTCCATCTGGTGCTACTTTATTTTAAACCATTTTGAATTTCGCGCCCATAAGAAAAAAATGAGAGCGCTCTTAGTAAATAGGTTCTACATAACACTACCGCGCTGCGATGAATCCGTTCATAGTTTAATTATTACATTACCTATTGCGGCCTGCGACACCACAGCTGACAAGTGTTTGTGGCCCCCTGTGAAAAAAGGTTGAGTACCACTGATTTATATCGTCTAGGCGAGCAAAGTGGATTAAACTAGGGATGAGACATGTTTACGCTACCAGTACATCGCTTCGAAGTAGGGCATACTAGTACGGGCGGGAAATACAAGTATGAAAGTACTTGTAAATAATGCGCGAATCTCCGCTTTCAGGGCTGAGAATACCTTTGGAAATCAATCCTTATCTTCATGAGTGAAAGAGCACAATCGTATTTATAAATAAAATATATTCACGACTTTCTAAATACGTATAACGTAAATACGATTGAGCCCCTTATTTATACGAGCAAAAGGATCGATTTCCAATGCAAGTAGCTCGACCCCTCGAAGCTGTGCCTCGCGTGTGTCTAGCAAGTACTTTCACACTTCAAGCCTTTACCGCCCATACCAGAGCGGCCCAGAATGGTCTAGCGCAGGTTGCTAATTCGGAGCGCGGTGGCCGTACCCGAAGTTTCTCAAATGTACGTACTGAAATCTGTGTTGTACTTTGCGCACGTTTGACTCGGTCGGTGAGGTCGAAAGCTGTCAAATACTTGCTAGTATTTTAAAACCTGGTTTTCGACCCTGATATTTTTACATACTCGTACTTGGAACGCCTGGTATTCATTTTTTCCAAGTATATCCCATCTCTAGAATAAACCATAATTATAGACGACGCGCTTTTGTACGCTAGTGGACGAGTAGACAAGTGATGCATCGACGCAGGCCTGGCAGGATCAGCGTGTAAGTGCAATGGAAATAGACTAGAATACAGTTACTATACAAGATCAACATCTTAATAATTGGGTGCTCTTATTTAGATGTTCTTTCTAATGTAGATTTTTCTTCACAAGCATTTTTTTTCCATATTTTTGAGGAAAATAAAATTTATTTTGATAAAACACTCAATAGCAAAACACAGTCAATACATTTTGCAACAACATAAACCCTTCTGGGGCAGTGGGCGGAAAAAAAGTTGACTTCTAAAGCAAGTCATTGGGCCATATTTATTATTATTTAAATTTTCATCGTAATTATTTCTACATTTCCAAAGTTTGCGTTTAATTTTAAAAAAGCACATTAAATTTGAACACCCTTTTATAACTACATATTTTCAATATTACACTATTATGCAAATACATATGTACTGTAGATAATATCATAAATGAAAATAAAAGTAACTAATGCAGTCAGTTGGTCCATAAGCAAGTGACAAGAATAAGGAAGACGATTAGTTAGACATGACTGGCTGTTAAATCAAAATAGTTCCCAGTTATTCAGAAACTATGCAAGAGAAGCTGTTATTAAGTGCCATACTGACCCAAAAAGACCCAAAACATAGCAAGTGTGAAATTCATAAGTAACATTTTTTAATTTCATGAATGACGCAGAAGACCCATTTTATTTTGTTCTTAAGCCTCACTTCCCTCTCCTTGCTCTCACGTGTCAGAATCGTTCAAATAGAAAGGATACAATGGATAAGAACAGGTGGGACAGACTAAATAATGAATGTAGAAGAACCATAAATGACATTACAAAACTATCGTTTATTAACAAGTCCGTCACTACACAACGCTACGCTAAGATAACGCAGATGTCACTCGATACATATAATTACATATCGATACTACCAACACGAGAAATGCATTCGATCACGTCCGTGAATATTATAAGAAAGTGAATCTGTATGTTCGAAAGTCGGAAGATAAAGAATATGATCTATGCGCGCGACTTCTCTCTTCTCGGTCTTCGAGCAAGCTTGGGCTTCCTACTAAGCGGCTAGCTCGATCATATTCTTTGCGCTTCGACAAGCCGCGCCCGTCGCTGCGACGCGGACCTTCCGTCCGCGTCAGTGTCGGCGCCTTTTCGAAAGGACTTTTCAATCAAACATTTTCAAAACTTCAACACAGTTAGTTTCAAGGATCTTCATCCTTTACTTCTTGTTTCAATACCTTTTCAAACAAACAAAATCAATATTAGACTTAGTGTTAGACCTTTATTAGAGCTAGTTTTACATCTAGAGGCAACTACGCCCGTGGGCGTTTACGCGCTAACTTACAATATAGACCCTTTCATTATCACGTATCAATAACACAAGGAGCTTCTCCGGCCGCTACGGGAGTTACAAATTGTTCCGAACCAACATCGTCGTTAAGCTAAACCGGGCGGGAACAGGTACAATATAAATGCATTGGAGGCCAGTGGAGACATGTTTGGGAAGATGTGTCGTATCAAAATGTATGTAATGTCTGATGTATGAGCTCAGCTTCGCGAACTTACTAATAACGACCTGCAAATTCAAAGAGGGGAGTAACTATTGTGTTACACGGCAACGCATTCACAGCAATAAGATAATGAATTAATAGTGTTTTTCTATCAATTTATACTCTACAGATATACGCGATATAGTTTCGCCTCAAGCCTGATCTCGGTTGGCTTGGAGACGAACGTTAGTAACTCTCGTAGTGCATTTTTTTCGTTTTTCACAGTGCCGTCGTCACACCACACCCAAGTTGAAGCCATTTACGGCATGTCAATAATTCATTAATAAATTGATAGAAAAACTGGCAATAACATTAATAAACTTAAGCTAATTATAACTAAAACAAAACATACTCTCAATTAGACACACAATATATGTACATGGATAACGTCGTAGCGTGGTATACCAATCAGGGTTTGAATGTATGGGGTAACCCAATACTGCATCTTTGGTATGAGTGTAGTCTAGAAATAATAAAAAACGATTGGACTCATACAAACAAATGTACAAGTTTCATACTGAGAGAGATTCGTAAGAATATAGAAAATATACATTCCCATACAATTCAATTTGTACAACTATGAATTACAAAAATTTAATTTAACTAATCCCCAAATTTATAGACAGTTTTCGACCAATGGTATTACACAACTTTTTTGGTAAAAAAAGGTTTTGCAATGACATTGTCATATGATTAAAACTGCAATAAATTAGGGGGTAATTGTCTAGTTAAATCTCTGTGCACAATACTATTTTTTCAAAAAAGCTTATTAGAATTTTACACTCCAACATTCACTGCTCAACAATGTCCACAGTGAAGTGGGCCTATTTCACAAAAACCATTGTACAAGGCACTGTTGCCATATGCACTCTAAAATAAAATTACAGCTATACTAAAAAATTTTGAAAACATCTGAATTCTACACAAAATTATATAATAATAAAATCTATTTATCGTGTCGACTGGTCAAATATTCCTCCCTCACCACACCCAGTGAAAATTAAAAACTATATACCATAGCGATCCCAATTTACTTATCGCTTCAAAACACATTAATAATGGCCTCGCAACGCGCCCTCATAGTCGCATCCGAAATATTGCCTCAAAAACACATTGGTAGCCCCAACTGTTTACCTCTAACTTAAAAGTACGTCAATCGGTATCCGAACGCAATATGTCGGGGGGGGGGGGGGGGGGCGGGTGCCTACCGCTCGGGGTGATAGTAAGACTTACGCGGCGAGTAGGAGCGCTCGCGCTCGTAGCGGCGCGAGCGGCGGTAGTGCGGGGAGGGCGAGCGGTGGCGGTAGCCGCGGTGGTAGTAGTCGCGCTCGCGGTAGCCGCCGCCGCCGCCACCTCCGCCGCCGCCGCCGCCGCCGCCGCGGTAGTAATAGTCGCTGGAACCGCCAAAACTGTGTCAACGGCGGGTAACATAATAAGAATTAGTATAACCCGTAACGATTGAGAATAGATACGAAAATGGCGTCCGAGTTCGTTCCCTTTCACATTTAGAAACCCCAGTCTGTTAGCGTAATTGACTAGCAATGGAATAGCTTAGGCATATAACAACCATTTAATCGAAATTCCTGTTTTTATTGCAAAAACATATGTATTAACCATTACTAACAAGTCAAAATGATAAAAATACAGTTATTTCATTTCAGATTAGGAAAAATTTAAGAATACATTGCTTTGGCAAATGTCGTCAATTTTGTAAGTGAGCATGGGTGCAAAAAAGACCACTGGCATCACTATTTGCTTTTACAATATTTTGGAAATATTATCACAATACTTCATATTGGCATGAAATAACCTACGGACTTTGGTCTTAGTAGACTTGGGGTCCAGCTGAACTGGGCGAGCGAGAGAAATTGAAGGAGGAGCTAATTGATTCGACATGGTGTTCCATCATGCAAGGAAAATTCTTTGTTTAAATTAAATCATAGATTACTTTTAGGGCTACAGGTTAACCAAAATATGTATAAGATACTCACTCTCGGTCGCGGCGTCTTTCATATCCATTGTCTCCTCGTCCCACACTGCGAAAACAAATATTACATTACTTGAATTGTCCAAAAATTCTAATTATGAACGATCAAAATGTTTACTGTATTACTACCAGGGTCAGCGCGACTCCGTGCGCGTGGAATTTAATATTTTAGTTATACGGCGTGGACCCAGTCAGTATCCCAAAAGCTGACTTTGGTTATAAGTCATCACCAAACTAAGTTTCACTAAAATCCGTGTAGTAGTTTTCCCGTGTTTCGCGAAAAGGCTATAATTCCCAAAAACTGCGGAATCTGCTGCTGTATCCAAGATCCTCTAAGATTATAATTTTCTTCAAAATTATTTAGTGACATAAATGCCACATTTCAGTACTATTATATGACGTATAAATACTGGATATTTCTGTACAAACAGGCCTTTAGTAAATCGCCTAAGACTTTCAAGTTGATTTACTCTAAATCTGTTGACTTTGATCTACCAACAACTAGGATTCACAGATACATTTGTCAATATAAGTGAATTTTCTATGTTGGCATTGACATACTGATTGGAAAGTTGCAAGTTAAACCACTCTTGATTGGGCTGCTAGTTACATAAATGTGGCAGACACTCCCAGTAATATTTTATTGTATTAGGATTACTGACAGTGAAGAACTCTAAAAATAAGAAAAACACATAGCAGCGTCAAGTGCACGAGTGGGGCCTCCCTTAGCACTGTCATTTATTGTAATAAAACGAAAATTCACGTAAATATAAGAAATCAAACTGTCATATATGTCAGATTACACAGTCCAACGCGGAAGCCCATTCCCCTCCCGAGGAAAACAGTAATATTTACTATATGTTGACCTAGGTTATAAACTATCACAATACCATGTTTCATTAAAATTTGTCTGGTAGATTTCGCGCTATGTACGAACTTAAAGGCAGATAAAAAACTCCAAAAAAGACTGATTCAGGTACTTATATCGAAAATAATGTCCTAGATTCATTAAATTTAAAAAATACTCCAAGTCTTATGATATGAAATAAAAAGAGTCTCTTGTTTTACTCCCATGTGTTGCCAATTGCAGCCTATTTAACCTGGTATATAAGGTGGAAAACAGCTTATCGCAATCGCAATAAGAAGTCATATTCAAGTTCTCAGAACGCTCGCATTGGAATCCAAGTTCCAACCCAAGCTTGTGTCTCTGGGACTCACTTGTGCACTATAACACCTGCACAGTTGGCTAGTCTCCTTTGAGATTGGCCGACCGAAAATCAGTCGGGACTAAAATTGTTGTTATAGCAATGGCACTCACGTGGGCTTGCCCATGTATATGCCGGGCGTGGGCGTGTGCGCGCGCTGCGTGATGCTGAAGTCGACGCGGATGCGGCGCCCGTCGATCTCCATGCCGGTGCACTCGTTCTTCGCCACTTTGGCGTCCTCCTGGCTCTCGAAGTAGACGAAGCAGAACCCTCGCGAGCGCCCCGTCTAGAGATCAATCAATCAATATGAATTGAAATAAAATTAAATATTTTTTTCTGCGTAGATCGGACTGTAAGTAACAACTAAATATGAGGGTCAAACTATGACACTAGGACGTCAACCATCTCAGTCCTCCCGTGACCATGGTTGCTGTAAAGCAGCCGAAACGTCGGGAACGTAAAAACAAAGAATAAACGCGATGGAATCCTATATCTTTAAAAATAGTTATATATCCTTAAAAATAGATTTATTTCAATGTTCGCGTAAATATAAGAAATCAATACAATCAATATGATTTACTGACAATTAATAATTAAATTTAAAATAAGGAGGTGAAAGAAGCTGCTCTTGATAGAGACAGATGGATAGAGCTTCATCAGCTACACTGGCAAGGGTCTAACCCTTAAATTAGAAGAATATTTAAATTAAAGAGTGTGACGTCCCGTTAACGAATAATGACGTTACAATTTAATTTTCATCTAGAAATTATTGTTATGGCCTGTAAATAGACTTAAATTTCTATGAATTGTCGGGTATCTAGTTAACTAGACAGTTTTTGTTCTTTAAATAGGAAATAAAAATATATTCTTTGCCAAATATACTCACCTTAGCATCAATAACCACTTGCACTTTGTCAACTGGGCCATACTTGGAGAAGATATGGTTTATCTGCTGCTCAGTGGTGTACAAGCTAAGTCCGAATACGCCCAGACACCGAGACGGAGTTGGGTTTTCCTGTTGACAATAGCAAAAAATTAGGGATTGCTTGGGAGACGATGGTACAGGGCACTGCGTAGATATGGTATGCCATGTCACTTTGAGGATACATAATTCAATAATATTCCTATAGTCATATCGCCAGACAAACAGACAGACCAGAGCAAATTCCGAATAAATTATTTCGCATTTTCCAAGCACGGGAATCGAACCCGAAAGCTACCAAGACACCAAATTTCATTTAACTCTGTTCAGCATTGCGTAATCATTAGGCAAACAAACACACTGTATTTATAAAGATTTGTTACTGTATGAGCCCAACAAACGAACTTGCTTAATTGGGATTGCACTTCACTTGGTAAGTTAATATGATCTTTATTCATAGGATATCAAAATCTTCATTATCTGACATCAACACCAAAATCTGTCTTAAGAGGTGGTGGCAATATTGAAATTTTCTCATAATTCTGACAGCAATCAATGAACATGACTTTTTTAAAAGTTCTCGTAAAAAAAAAATTGCAACCCCACAGTTTAAATCATGTAATAAAATGAAATAGGCACTTACCAATTTCATTTGTTCGTTATTAATCCTCATGACTTTTGATTACAAAAAATGATGTGTGGAATTGAATTTTAAGTATTTTATCGCAGTTATCCTGACATTGAGAATAATGCACAAGTTTCCTGTTGAATGGACCATTTCAGTATAATTATTTCAGCCTTATTTACCAATAATATTAAATTGGCAGTCTATTAAACGGTACATAATTCATTTTATTACATTACTAAAAGGCAATTGTGATGAAATGAAAAAATAACTATCTACATAATAGCTAAACTTATGTACTAAATGCATTGTTTTAAAAAAATATACTAGGCACACAGCCAAGTCACAAACATTCCTGAAAAATAAGTTTTTGAATTTAGAATTTATCATTTGACTTATTACCCTCATCATATTGATTCATAGGGAACTGTGATGCTAGTATTATTTTTAAACCAATGACAATCTGACGAATACTCAAAACCTACTCAAAAAATGTAATGCCACTAACAATCGAGATATCCCAATCTTAAAATGGTATGTTTTAAAATGAAGCGGCTCTTAAATTGAAGTTAGGTTTGAGTATTCGGCGGAAAAAAATTAAATATAGGAATAATAATTTTGTAAAAGTACTACTTTTACTAGCTCTTCAAAAGCTATGGCATACATGTTACTTTTAAAGTATATGCGATTCAGACGTTTCAGAAGTTATTGCTACAACAACAGCCAATCACGGTTACGCACGATTCAGAGATAACAATTTTATAGGCTTTAGAATCTAACTGCAACTGCTTTATAAACTAAGTGCAACTGTAAAAATATATTTCCACCGTAATTTAAAAAACAATTTATTTTTGGAGGAATTCATTTAGCTTATTTTTGTATATCGCTAACGAACGCCCATACTGTAAGGTCCTAAAATAAGCAACGCTTATACATGTTAAGGGCACTGGTGATAGCAATAACACCAAAAAAAATGTAGGAGACATTTTTGCTACAACGGCAATTTTTTACTTTGTTTGCACCTGATAGGAAATTAACTGGACGGATTTTGATGAATATCTCAGTAAATGGGCATGTTCCCGTGGTATTGCTTAAAAACTGTATTTTCAAGTTCACTGAGTGGATTTTATTTAAGCCTGTGATGGTAGCTTAAAACAAAATCATTTTTAGATATTTTTATTCCTAGAAGATGGAAAAGTTCTCTGGAATAGCCAAAAAAACAAAGTCCAAGCGTAGGTAGTCGCGGACTACTGCTAGTATTAAATATCAAATCGTGCGACCATAGGCAACATTACAAAATTCACCATTATGGCCGTCAAATAGCATTTACCAAAAAGTATCACATTCGCCATAGCCGATAAAGATAACTATGTTTAAATCACCGTGTTCAGTCTCACCCTATCACCTTGGTGCCGACGGCGCGAGGACATAGGGCTGTGGCTGTGGCTGCGGCGGTACGAGCCGCGGGGCGAGTACGAGCGCGAACGCGAGCGCGAGTACCGAGCTCGGTACCCGCGCCGCGGCGTGCCCGACCTCGACCGAGACCTGGACACCGACCTAGCGTTAATCACGAGAGATGCGTTGACATGCACGATACACACAAGCTATTTGATAGGTAAAGACACAAAGATACTTATAGAGGTAGAGACACAAAGATAAAGATACACTTTGGGTAAGGGGACGATAGGGCCGAATGTCTCTGGACATGTCGCTCAACACTACATAAAGCCTTGGATACATTAGAGGACAAAATATTCGACATGTCGTAGAGCACAGAATTTATGCCAGTATCCAACAATGAGATAGAAAGCAGAAACTACGGAATGCATGCTGGGCAAGTGCCCACTCCGCAATATTGCTACATAACCACCAGGGTATTCTATGTGGTGTCTGTCTCTATTTGTCCCCTATTTGAACCCTCGGCTTGAAATACCTCAGATCCTCATTGAGTATTTGCTAGAAAAATTTGAGGGGCTGATACTGAAGATATCATTCATAATCAAAGGAGGTACCTACTTAAATACATATTGTAAGATAGCAAAGAAGTGTGTTTGTATCATTGTATAGTTTGTTTGTTTTGTTTTTATTTGCCACATTAAAATAATTATGAGATTATTAATGTTACAGTGCAACTAGTGCAAAAGTTTTTTTTTTTTTAAGTCCTTTTTTATTTGTAGTTTGTTGTTGCCATTTCAAAGGCAACTATTACACATGATTGAACGGATCTATGATAAAACAATGAAGTTTGACTTCAATCAAATTATTAATATCAATCAACCATGCATGTAGAAGAATCCCCATTACATTGAAACCAACACCATCAGCAAAATGTGCACCTTTGGCTGCCCCTTTTTGCGATTATGGGTGTGATGGTGTATTATTTTTATAAACAATATAATAATTGTTGCAATTATTCAATTAAATATGAGCTTTTAGCTATTGGTTAACTGGCTATACACATACCAATCAATAAAACAAATGAATTATTGATCAGAACTTCATAATTTATCTTATTGATAATATAGATAGCACACACTTATTTAAAAATGAATAAGGTTCACAATTCCCCGTTATGTAGACAAAAATGCAAATTATCAACTCAAAACTTGATTCTTATTACCCATACTTATTCCTTACCCCCTCCATACCCCCCTATACATTCAACAATTGATAAAACGGTTGCCATGCAATTTCATAACAATTGAACAAACAAACCATTTTTTAAATTACTAATTTTATTGATATAAACGTAACTGAAACAATGCCACTACTTGGTGTCAATATATGCAACTTTCAATTTCGTGTAGCCGAATTAATAATGAACTTCCTGCGTAAAATTGTATGTAAATCGTTATACGATGGCATTGCGCAATCCTAACAACCATTACCTTGAAAACGAGGTTATAAAAATATACGTTACACACATAGCATAAAATTAAGATATAGGTATATTTTACAAACCAAAATTCTATACCATACACTACAAAATAACTAGTAATGGGTTATCTTACGTTATTTTTGAATGAGAAACTTACGGGCTCCTGTATTTCCTGCTAGACGCTTTCGGCGGGGGCGGCGTCCTAGACCGGCTTCGACTGTGGCCTCGCGACATCGCGACGGGCTTCGGTACCGGCTCACGAGACCCGTTCCGCGTCCGCGAGCGGCTCCTCTGAAATCACCCAAGCAATCCCATCGTCAAAGATAGAAAGGACAATCGGCTTTGGCGAATAAAAAATAAAACACACGCGGCGGGAATCAGAAATGGACACGATTGTCGTTAAATATAGTACCTCTCGATCCGACATTATGTCCGACGTGATGAATGATTATCGAATTACCGAAATTAAATAAAACAAATCCAATCTAGTCTAATAATATATGTAAAAGCTCAATAAAATTAATACGAGCACACTTCGAACGCGTTCAGCCAGGCAAAAATCGAAAAACAAAATGGCGTTATTCAACCATCTACCATAGTGATGTACTTAAATCGATTTTTTACATATAGTTAGTTTTCATTCTTAGTTACATTTTTAACGAGTTCAATATTTATCAAAATGAATTTGGATTTTTTTTATCAGGTAAGGAGTAATAGAAAGGTACTTAGAAATTTATAAAGGAAAGTATAGTTATGTTTTTAGGGTGCGGAGTTGATTTTGATAAAAAAAATGTTTTTTTTCAGTCATATGATACATATTTCTGTCATAGCAAGAAATAGTTGTAATAATGACAATACGGCTTAAAACTCCCAATAAATACTGAACCATGAGAAAAGATATTGAAAAATTTAAAATAGTTCACTATTGATCTGATTAGCATCGATAAACGATTACCGAAGCATCATAGTATCGACGAATTGCACGAATTGGTAGTAGTCAATGTTGCCTGTTTTGTAGCTAAAAAAAACACAGCAGTTCTACAGTACAGATTCACAATTTAAATATTTCTGAACGAATTTTATTGAAACTGATTAAGAACGAAAACTACAGTGTCAAATGTGATTTATGTTTCACGTCCATTTGAGCCCATCACACTACCAATCCTTATCACAATGGTAGTGACAGTATCTCGATATTAAATGCGCATAGAATAACTTTTATAGCCTGGGAATAACAGTATTAGTCAAATAACGATAGTAGCATGCTTTTTTATTTGTGATTGACTATGCTATATCTAATGGGTATCTTTCCCACCTGGCTATATGCCATGAAAATGTTTGCTTTTCAACTTTAATCAAAGCTATAAATACATAATAAATATAAACGTTGGGAACGTAAAAACATAAAATAAACGCGATAAAATCCATAAAATAAGTTTTATTTCAAAATGGATATGTTATTAGTTCATTTGGAAAGAGAATATCTTTCCAATGTACAACTTTTGAGATCATAATTACAATTTTAAACGTTACCAATACGTTTTCAGTAAGCACAGTTTACGAATAGTTTCGCACTTGACGTACTGAGGATTGAGAAACAGGCACACAGCCTAAGGATAATTTACCTAACTGAAAAGAACCTTTAAACTCTCGTAGTAACTTGGGATGTACAGAGTGAGATCCCTAGATTTATAACGACCCACTTTTGGAATAAGCGTTCGGAATCGTAGGTTCATCCATTATCGTGATCCGGGCTGTCGTTGTGAACGGCACTGTCAACCACATCATTCGTTTGACCGTCACTCTCTCTCACTCACACTTCAATAGGGAAATGTGGATGGTTGCGGTTCGGGCGATTTGTAATTTGGAATTATTTTGCTAAAATATGACTGATAATGAAGCACAAAACGGTCCCCAAGGGGACCAGCCTCAAGAAAAGACAGCAAAACAACTTGAGAAGGAAGCGAAAAAAGCCGCTAAGTTAGAAAAACTTCAGGCTAAACTGGACAAGAAGAGCACTACGCCAGCTGTGCAGAAAGTTAAACCGGAGGTAAGTTTCTAATTAATGAATTATTATCACTGTAGCTTCTATTGTCCAAAGAACATATCGTAATTGTTGCGTCGTTGCAAGAACAGTCAATTTTAATTGACCTTAGCCTAACTTATTCTTAGGTTAGTACCTGGTATCTTCTAGTGAAAGTATCTCTGCAATTGCTATCCAAGTTGCATCAGTTCTATTGTAATTGAACATAGTAACTGGAACTTGTAGTGTATCAATGTCTGTACAAGTATTATGAAATGCATACAAATGTTACTATACTACATTTTTTTTATATTATTTTATTCAGTAACATATAGTATTAGTGGATAGTAAAAGGTGCTCTATAAATATATATAGTGCACAAATCTATATGTTTAGTTGGAAATGTATGGTGAGGGATTTTCTGATATATACTCTGGTCTCCGAAGCTCATATATCATAATGGGATGAGCATGTTTAGATTCCCAAACATTATAATTATAGCCAAAGCAAGTATATTTTGCTATAACTTTTATTATATTCTGCACAGAAAAAGGTAAAAGAAACAAAAGAGAGTGCAGTGTACACTGCCGAGACTGCACCCGGTGACAAGAAGGACCTCAGTGGAGCGATGCCTGACGCATACAGTCCACTCTATGTGGAAGCCGCCTGGTACGCGTGGTGGGAGAAGCAGGGATTCTTCAAGCCTGAGTATGGGGTGAGACTTTCTTATAGATGGAGCAACATTATTAAAAAAGGGGTTACTCTAGAATTCTTTTATCTGAGCCACAGGGGCCTGTTTCACGGTAAACAGATAAACCCTATCCACAGCTTACTTGATAGATGGGACAAAAAATATGTCAAACGTTAAATTTACTTTTACATGCTATGGTTAGTTAGGACCCTATAGTAGACATGATTAATAGGAAAACAAAGTCAATACAGGTTTCCCTGTATTCTTCCAAGGGGTAAGCATCCAATCTCATAAGATACAGTCAAAATCTAATAGGGAATGAGCATATTATTGCCTATTACCCATCTTTAATCCCCAAAGGGGTAGGCTTCACTAGAGGTTCACTGCGGTGCACCCCTAATTTGCTTATGGCATTTTTTCCTAATGTTATAGGGGGCGACCCTATTGCTATTACACTGTGCACACTCGCTCTCAATGCGGGAACTAGGTAGGTAATAGTCCTCGCTTGAACTTCACACATCTATGGAAATGGCCAAATAACAGATTATTCATATTTCAGAGAAAATCAATACTAGAACCGAATCCTAAAGGCAAGTTTGTGATGGTCATACCCCCACCAAATGTGACTGGCACTTTACATCTGGGGCACGCGCTAACTAATGCCGTTGAAGATGCACTCACAAGGTGGCATAGGTATGGTCTAAAATTAAAATAACTTAGAAAGTAATAGTAAATATTGTCAGACAAACACACCATCTAATGGACTGGGAGCGATTCCAGTAGTACCTAACGGAAATACATCCAATGCTGGATATAGGCCTCAACCTCGTATGAGATCAGAAGAACTCAGACAATGGCATACTATGTAAAGAATCAAACCCTCAACTACCCAGTATGGTAAGCTGAGTGGACCATGCTCAGTACGTCAAATTCGTGATTATTCGCGAGCTAATCGTATAACACCATATAACCGCTTTATGGTCTACCGTATTTAGACATTTTGTATGGTGAATTGAAAGTTTTAAATACCGTCCGCTAGAGGCGCTTTTCAAAATGTCTATATATGGTAGACTATAAAGTATACAGTTAGCTCGCACTTGCCGTGCAGACCAGTAAACGAAAAAGTTAACCAGTCCAGTATTGTTTCATCGTGCAACTAGTACTTATTTTAAAAAATTCAAATAAATTTATTCATATCTTCGGGAATGTGACCTTTTTAGCCTACTGATGGTCCTGTTAAAATATGTTACACCTCATATTGTCCTGTAGAATGAATGGTCGCACAACATTATGGAACCCTGGGTGCGACCACGCCGGCATAGCCACCCAGGTGGTGGTGGAGAAGAAGCTGTGGCGCGAGGAGAAGAAGACAAGACACGAGCTCGGCCGGGACGAGTTCATTAAGCGAGTGTGGGAGTGGAAGGAGCAGTGAGTGTGATTATTATAATAATACAAATAAAGTATCGTTGTCTGGCGACACACCGACTGTACGGTCCCAAACTAAGCAACGCTTGTATTATGGGCATCATACAATGGACTGGGAGCGAACTCTATAACACAATTGAAATAAAACTAATATTTCGGATTTTATCGCGTTTATTCTACGTTTTTACGTTCCCGACGTTTCGGTTGCATTACAGCAACCATGGTCACGGGAGGACTGAGGTGTTTAATGTCCTAGTGTCATAGTTTGAACTGGGGTACCCTCATTTAGTTGTTCCTTGCGGTCCGATTTACGCAGAAAGTGCTCACAGTATCTTGAGGTCTAGCAATGGTGCGCTTGCTATCTAAATAGCATCATATAAATTACTGGATCCCAAGTCGGTGCACCCGGCCATCTTCCCTATTGAAATAAGGATGTTTTTTTTTAAATTTCAATGGCCTCACGTATCCTTAGTCGGAATCAATGTTCTTTTGCGAGGATCTTTGTTTTATCAAATCTGATATAATGATTGATGCCTGTACTTTTATTCTCGGACTTGCAGACTTCGTGCAGCGAAATTCGAATGTTTAAATTTATTTCAATGTGTAGTATTCGCGTAAATATAAGAAATCAATCTATAACACAATATTAAACATCCATGACTCGGGTACAAACATTCGTGCTCTTCACATAAAGTTTGTCCCAACCAAGATTCCGACCCCGATACCCTCGGCACGGAAACCAGGGTCACAGGTCACAAAGTATGCTCCATCGTAGATCTCATCGTCACTTACCATCAGGTGAGATCGAGAACAAATACTTGCCTATAATGAAAAAAAAAAAAAAAAAAACTACCAACTGCGCTAGTTGTCGCTAGAAGTAGTCGTAGGGTTATCACGTTTAAAAATAACCTCGTTGGTGACCGGTTTTCATTTGTCCCTCAGAAAGGGCGGTCGCATATACGAGCAGCTACGTTCGCTGGGGTCTTCGTACGACTGGTCCCGGGTGCGGTTCACCATGGACCCCTCCATGTGCCGCGCGGTGAACGAGGCCTTCATCCGTCTCCACGACGAGGGCGACATCTACCGCGCCAACAGGCTGGTGAACTGGTCGTGCTCGCTCAAGAGCGCCATATCGGACATCGAAGTGGATAAAGTTGAGCTGAGTGGACGGACCCTGTTGTCTATACCCGGATATGAACAGAAGGTAAATTGTTTTTTTTTTTATTTGTAATTTGTGTGGCGGCGCTTGCGCAGTCATGTTTAAGGTGGCAGCGCTAGGTCAGGGCACGAAATTCAAAATTACATTGTTTTTTTTTTTAAATTTTGTCATCTTTACCATGTAATTTAGTTTTTCGCGATATTTGCATTCTGCATTGGATGTCTCGATGTATTAAGTTTGCTTAATACACTCCAAAGTTAGTAAAAGTAGTGGTTTTTACTAACCTTAGATTGGAGTATTGTATCGCTTTAGGTATTTTTAGGTATCCAATGCAGAATGCCAATATCGCAAAAAACTAAATTACATCGTAAAGATGTCCAAATTTTTTGTAAAAAAACAAAAACCATTGACATTTTGAATTTCGCGCCCTGACCTAGCGCTTCCACCTTAAATTGGTAGGCTAATGGTGCGACGATCGATATGGCTATTTGAAAAAAAAAATTTTTGTAATCAAATGTGTTTTTCTAATTTACACCGAAATAGTGACGTCACTTGTTTAATGGTGACTAAAGTTTGAAATATACCGTCAGGTTGAGTTCGGTGTGCTGGTACATTTCGCGTACAAGGCAGAAGGCTCCGACGAGGAGGTGGTGGTGGCCACCACGCGCGTGGAGACCATGCTGGGGGACGTAGCTGTAGCCGTGCACCCTAAGGACGACAGGTTAGTACAACGCACTCCTTGCTCAGGGGGCGTACTGAGCAGGAAGTGGGGGGGGGGGGGGGGGGCGATGGGTTCTATTGCCCCTCTGGCACTATGATCTCTAGGTCCCAGCCATTAACGACATAAGTCCTCGCAGTCTCACTCTGTGATTTTGACAATTAAAAAACAGATTCACATATCTATGCAAATGCCATATCATTTGGAAATAATATGAATATTGAATACCAGGTACCACACATAAGTTTTTTTCTCACATTCATTTTTGTTTTTATCCTTTTAAATAGCTAACATTTTGAATCTCATATTTCTTATTATGCCAGGTATAAACATTTGATCGGCAAGAATTTGGTACATCCGATATGCAAGAGAAAGTTGCCGGTGATTGCCGACGAATATGTCGATATGAGCTTCGGAACCGGTAAGTCCATCACATGATCAATCAACACTTATCTTCAAAATCCATCGCCTAATACAATAGCTGTATTTTGCTGTAATACAAAATTCGTGCCAGTCACAATGAGAATAAGAATATTTTAAAACTTTAAAGTGGTAAGTTCATTGCGACTTGTACAGGCCAACGTCTGCCCCCCGATCAGCTTGTAATAAATATATTTACCTGCGAATTTATAGACGTTATATAAAATTGTAAAACAGCATAGATGCGCAGTACTATATGACGTTTAACACAGTTTTAGAACCTCTATAAATTTGGGGTAAATGTGTGTTATACATTGATTAATGATTTTTAGATTTACCAAAAGTTTTAATGGGTTTATTATCTCAGGGGCCGTTAAAATAACACCTGCTCACGACCCCAACGACTACGAGATCGGCAAACGCCACAATTTGCCGTTCATCAACATTATGTCCGACGACGGAAAAATGTTGGACAATTGCGGACCGTTTGCGGTGAGTACTCACTCCGTCTCTTTCTGGTGTAGTTTTATATTTTAATAAAACTCAGTGTTGATCAAATATTACTTTTATTCAGACAGCCATATTGCTAACTTCTACCCATAGACTATATCTACTAGTGATGCCCATAGACTGAATTAATATGCAATTCTCGGCGAAATTAAGTGAATTTAAAAAGAAGTCTTCCCCGATATATTTAGCGATGGATTTCCGCCAAGTATCGCCTAGTTCAGGGGTCGGCAACCTGCGGCTCATTGGATGTGAAGCTGCGGTTCTTTAGTTCCATACGCAAATATTATTTATTTTATAAAAAAAATACATTGGAAAAACGTTCCGAGTCGATTATTTTGAACGAGGATTAGGCACCATTTCTGTCTCTAAGCCGCTTGTAGTCACTTTTTTTCTATTTGGTGACTTGTAAATTATCTAATTTGTTGTGAAAAACACTACTTATATATGAATAAATAGATAGGTTTTTTTTTTATTAAAAAAAACTTTATTTATGCAACCAATAAGTATTTATTGTTTGAAAAAAAAAATTGTGGCTGTTTCAAAATTTTAAATTTTGTAAATTGTAATTTTTGCCTCTGCCTACTCAAAAGGTTGCCCCATGGCCTAGTTCTATCAATGATGTATTCTAGGGTATGAAACGTTTTGACGTCCGTCGCGCGATCATCAAGAAGCTGGAAGAACTCAAGCTGTACAAGGAGACTAAAGACAACGCAATGGTCGTGCCACTCTGCAGCCGGTCCAAAGATGTCGTGGAACCGATGCTGAAGCCGCAGTGGTGAGTTCAATGTAGACAGAGTGATTCAGAAACGCTACACTGATCGTTGAACCTGCGTATCTTAAGCGCATTTGTGATGCGAAGTCAGATTTTCTATATCGATATATCCCACTAATCCCACTAATATTATGAATGTGAAAGTTTGCATGGATGGATGTTTGTTACTCAATCACGCCAGAACAGCTAAACGGATCTGGATGAAATTTGGCACAGAGATAGATTATAGTCTGGAATAGCACATAGGCTACTTTATATTTATCCCGGTAAAATGTATGGTTCTCGTGGGATAGATTTGTTTTAATTTTTCATAGAGCAAAGGATCGACACGATTTACAGAAAAGGACATACTTTTTAATCGCGGGTAAAACCGCGAGGCGCAGCTAGTTATTTATATTATTATTAATTAATTGTTGGGCAGGTACATCAAATGTGACAAAATGGCCGCGGACGCGATAAAGGTGGTTAAAACGGGCGAGCTGAAGATCATCCCGGACGTGCACGAGAAGATCTGGTACCACTGGATGGAGAACATCCGCGACTGGTGCATCTCCCGCCAGCTGTGGTGGGGGCACCGCATACCCGCCTACAGGGTCACGCTGCCGCCCGCTGAGGTAAGGCATTTGTTTATAATCATTATAGTGCATTTGATCACTGGCTAGCGATGATCTAGCATCGAGAACTAGACCTGATCAGAGGCGTCTCTAGCCCAAGCAACGCCGGGGTGCAAACATTACCCTAGCGCCCCCTAGTACCTAAGAAATTTGAATTTTGAAATTGCCGTGCCGGGGGGGGGGGGGGGAGTGGCGCCCGGGTGCACCGCACCCCGCCCACCATAGGTAAAGTCGCCTCTGAGCCTGATTTTATGTCGTCTCGTAAAGGGAGGGCTATATCCCTCTCTCTCTTTGGTGGACTCGCAGTCCACTGTTTACTTTCTCTTTTTAACAGTTTCGAATTCAGTTAACAGGTGCAATAACTAAAAAAATATATTAGATAAATATGAGTTGTTTTATTACAAGTCAGAAGGCCTTTCTTAGTATATTTCTCAGTCAGTGTATTAAAAATGATTATAATAAATAATACATAATATTGATGGAGATTTGGATACTATAAATATTAATCAACTAATGACAACACACTTCCGCCACTCGCACTGGGCCGTGGCGGGCTATGGCCTTATCCCCATCGCGTTGAGTGGAGGCCCGTACCCAACAGCGGGACATAAAAATGGGCTGGTATTATTATTATTTATTAATGCCAACGCTGGCAACACCGATTTTTTTTTTTATTATTACAATATAGGCAAGTATTTGATCTCGATCTCACCTGATGGTAAGTGACGATGAGATCTACGATGGAGCATACTTGCCTAGAAGGTACCTGTTCACTCTCGAATTGACATATTGTGTGAGTGTGAACAGGTAGGAAGGCGGCAGTAGATCGAGACGCTACATTCACTAGGCACATGCAGCGCAGCTGATCTGACCCGCCATCCATGAATGGCAACACCGAACATCATGCCGGAACACGGCTAGGCCGCTTGACGACATGGCTTTGTTCAGTGGGTGGTGACTAGCCACAGCCGAAGCCTACCACCAGTAGAGTCGTCACCTGGTTGGCACCACCCAGGGTCACGTGTAGGGTATCTCGAGGGTATTTAATTCTCCTACGGACGAAGGTGACTCGACGCCATTGACGTAATGTCGCATCAAAAGGAACAAGAGCAAGCTACGCTAGCGCCGCCTGGCGGCAAGACGGCTCCGCGTCGCCGCCACACGCGCTCCGGACACAAGAAGAGCCGGCGGATCCGCGCCCGGATCCACGCGGATGTCGCGGATGCGCAGCGGATCCGCGCGGATGTCACGGATGTCGCGGATCCGCGGCGGACGCACGATAACCGCGGTACTATTGTATGTCGCTGGTATTATACGCGCGGTTTCGTTTGCTATGTTGATTTGGCATGCCCGTTCAGTTTATTTTATTTTATTTTATTTTATTATATTATAGGCAAGTATTTGATCTCGGTCTCACCTGATAGTAAGTGACGATGAGATCTACGATAGAGCATACTTGCCTAGGTAGGAAGGCGGCAGTAGATAGAGACGCTACATTCACTAGGCACATGCAGCGCGACTGATCTGACCCGCCATCCATGAATGGCAGCACCGAACATCATGCCGGAATTCTGAGGGGGATTCTGTTATTGATTAGGTTTCCAGAGCCAACGAGACTCTTTGGTATTGATTTCTTATATTTACGCGAATACTACACATTGAATTAAAACTAATTTTAATGATTTTATCGCGTTTATATTTTGATTTTACGTTCCCGACGTTTCGGCTGCTTTTCAGCAACCATGGTCACGGGAGGACTGAGGTGGCTTACGTCGGGAACATAAAATCAAAATATAAACGCGATAAAATCTTTAAAATTAGTTTTATTTCAATGAGACTCTTTGATGTCAAGTAAAACTCACCTTTAAAGGATGTAGATATACTACATCCTCCTCAATGAGATTGGTGTCAATCAATAATGCCACAGAGATAATTGTTGTCATATCAATGTCAACCCTATGTGTAAAACTGTTAAGTTGCGTTTCGCTTTGATGTTTCCCTATCCTCAAGTCATATAACTATCCTTAATTCCATCGTCGAATCAAATATACATTTTAAGCAAATATATATTTAAATGGTAACTAACATCATTCCATTTATATTTTTTTATATATCTAAGCATGTTGTAATTTTTTTCAAATATAAGTAGTTTCAGAATTTGTGTTTTAGCATTCATGTGTATTGATTTAGTGCTTGAAGCTTGAATTATCCAGTAATAATAACAAGTTTTTCTGTTTATTCTACAACCCGCAAATAACAATTTATCTTAAATATTACACAACAATTAGTCATTATAAAACTATTTTACATTTAAATTTATCTATACATATAAATAAAATTGGAGTGTCTGTTTGTAATATTAAAATAGCTTGTGTTGTCTTTGTTAAATTCCACGCGTACGAAGTCGCAGGCAACAGCTAGTATATAATATTATTAATAGTCGATATGACACAATCTATGTCACGGATCATGTCGCACCGCTCTATCCCTTACGTAATTCATACGAGGGAAAGAGACAAAATCGATTTGATTTATCTCACATTTTGATTTGTCACAGCCGACTTTGCCACTAGTGCAGAATGCACAGTTCTTTGTCTTTTTTAGGTTGACAATCGGCTACAATATAGTGCCATTTTGCCAGTGTCAAGTATTTCTTGATAATTGTTTTTTTATATAATGATCATGTTAATGACGATGACGGTGATGCAATGAGTGATGCAATGAGAATCAGTAAAGCTGTGGATACTTTACTGAAATTTTACCGGACATCTTGGAAGAACTTGAACACTCAAGTTATACTATTTTATTTCAATTCCCTTCACTCGTGCACGTTTATGAACACACAATGGTTAATATCCCACTAATATAACACATTATATATCAAATAAACACATTTTTCAACATCCCGCCAAAATCCCTCGAATGCACAGTTATAAATACACTTACCAAAAATATACAGATTTTTTCTTTTTTATCCGACAGCAACAAGAGCAAGAGCTATGGGTGTCTGCCCACACCGAAGAGGAGGCACTATCAAAAGCGTCCGCCAAGTTCAAAGTAGCCAGTGATCAGATCAAGCTGCACCGAGACGAGGATGTCTTGGACACCTGGTTCTCATCAGGATTGTTCACGTTCTCCATATTCGGGTGGCCTGATAACACTGACGACTTGCAGGTCAGTATTTATTATTTGACGACATTAGACGTTTTAGACAGAGATGAAAATTAGAATATTTTTTCTCGGAATGATAATAGAATGTTTCTTCATAGCCATGTGTAATTGTGTATTGTAAATCGTCAAAAATGCCGTGAAACGATAGCAAGCGAGGAATGTGATACCAAGGCATGAAACTCAATGTTATCTTTTTTAAAGTATAGCTACATATTTTGACGGTCTAATTAGCGCAGTTGGTAGTGACCCTGTTTTCTGTGCTCAGGGTCCTGGGTTGGAATCCTGGTAGGGACAAACTTTGTGTGATGAGCACGAATGTTTGTACCCACTCATGGATGTTTCATATCTATTTAAGTTATACGGTACGGTACGCATAATACAAGCGTTGCTTAGTGTGGGACCGTATAGTTGGTGTTATCGTCTGGCTATATTTATAATATAATTGTCAGGCCTTCTACCCGGGCACCCTGTTGGAGACTGGTCACGACATCCTGTTCTTCTGGGTCGCGAGGATGGTGTTCTTTGGACAACGTTTGATGGGGAAACTGCCTTTCAAGTGAGTATTTATCAAGCACCCACATAATAATTAATGTCCAACCGGTTTCGGTCATCCAAAATGCCCCCAAATTTTTTGACCGAATCTGGGCCGAAACCGGATCCGGGCGCACTCCCACTTTCATAGTCGGTTTGGGTGTCTGTCCGGTATAATTGCTACAAGCTCTCCCCATATTACATTATCACTAAATACCGTAACCACGAAATGTGAGTGAACTTTTGTGGATCACAGGCCTGGTATTGTCTATTTTTCAAATTGGGCTCGCTTATTCGACTCAACTATTTCTTCAATTCCATCAGAGAAGTGTACCTCCACCCTATGGTGCGTGACGCCCACGGTCGCAAGATGTCCAAGTCCTTGGGCAATGTCATTGACCCCGTGGACGTCGTGCGAGGGGTCACGCTCGAGACCCTACACGAGCAGCTCTCAGACTCCAACTTGGACCTGAAGGAGATCGAGAAAGCGAAGCAGGGCCAGACGCAAGACTACCCGAATGGGATTCCTGAGTGCGGAACCGACGCGTTGAGGTGAATCATTTAAATTGCAACTTTAATTCTCAATGTGTTAGAGTTTATTTTCGATTTTGGTTTTCCCCGATTAGTATTCTGGCTAGGCTTTTTTCCCTATTATGTTTGTGATGACTTTCAGTGTTCCTTGATTTGGCTGATTACCGATATTTACACTGAGCGTATATGGGACTGCTGGTCCCAAGTGTAACATCATTTGCCATATTGGTAGTGACCCTGCTTTCTGTGCCGACGCTCTCGGGTTCGAATCCTAGTTGGGACAAACTTTGTGTCATCACACATCACATATTCGTGATCATCATCACGAATATTTGTATCTGAGTCATGGATGTTTAATCCCACTAATATTATAAATGGAAGTTTGGATGGATGGATGGATGTTTGTGACGCAATCACGTCAGAACGGCTGAACGGATCGGGATGAAATTTGGCACAGAGATAGATTATAGTCTGGAATAGCACATAGTCTAGTTTTTATCCCGGTAAAATGTATAGTTCCCGTGGGATAAATTTGTTTTTAATTTTTCATAGAGTACCAATAAAATCATTTTCTCATACATTTGATTATGAGGCGAGACTATTTATACAAGTATTATGTACTGTATTCTTCGCCAGTTCATTGTACGGTACCTACAATACGAGCGTTGCTTAGTATGGGACCGTATATTTGGTGTGTCAGGCAATATTTATTATTATTATCTGGCCCTATTCGCGCTGATGTATTAGGAGACGCCCTGGCTGTCTAGATTTATAATGGTAACATGGTCGAAGACATACTCAAAAACAAGCACTGGAAAATTACTAATCAGTATTTTCAGAATCAGAATCAGAATATTTTATATTCACGTAGACCATTATTGTACAGTACTTATCAATCGTCAAAAGTAACAAACATATTATGCTACTGCTTTACCACCCGTTCGGAATGCCGTTCCTATGGAGAAGAACGGGCAAGATATAAGATATTCATCAGTGAAACCAAAATTAATGTGTTTGCTTGTTGTGTTCAGGTTTGCGTTGTGCGCGATGACGCAGGGCCGGGATTTGAACCTGGACATCCTGCGCGTGCAGGGGTACCGCTTCTTCTGCAACAAACTGTGGAACGCGACCAAGTTCGCGCTCATGTATTTCCCCAAAGACACCGCTTATGAGGTTAGTGGTCTACTGCGCCACTTATTATGTATTTTTTGCCGATTTGAAGCCTCTCTCTAAGTATCTCCGAAACTAAATTTGACATCTAATGCAAATAGGTGTCGCGTTTTTGGTGCATATTTATTTGAGTATTTCAGTGATGAGACACTTACAGAATACATTTTTATAAAAGGGTATAAGATATGTTTTACTAGCTGTTACCCGAGACTTCATCCGCGTGGTATTTAACAAAAGAGTTTTTCTAAAATAAAAGTAAGTAGTTACCCTAACTTACTCCTTGTTACATCAGCTATCTGCCAGTGAAAATCCCGACAAAATCGGTCAAGACATTTCAGAGATAAGCCGGAACAAACAAACAGACAGACAGACAGACAAAAATTGAAAAATTGTTGTTTTGGTATATGTACCGTGTATACATCTAAATGCACTTAGTAGAAAGCAGTTATTTTAATATTACAAACAGACACTCCAATTTTATTTATTTGTATGTATAGATGAGAAAGGGTACACTAACCCAGAAATCAAAATTCGATGTAAATTTTTATTTTAGAAAAACTTTTTTGTTAAATACCACGCGGACGAAGTCGCGGGTAACAACTAGTCCTGTATAGATTAATCATACGTCTCTATAATTACATTTACGTCTTGTCAGGCACACACCGCCACCCTGCCAGCGGACCTCGCGCCCATGGATCGGTGGATGCTGTCCCGACTAGCCCTCGCCGTGCAGAAAGTCAACGCCGGCTTCGCTACATACGACTTCCCTTCAGCAACTACGCACTGCTACAATCTGTGGCTATACGACTTATGCGACGTGTACTTGGTAAGTGATATATGTATTACTAGCTTTTTTCAGCGGCTCCGCCCGCGGTACCTCGATAAACCCACCTACAACCTATAAAAGTCGAGAGTGAACAGCTACCTTCTAGGCAAGTATGCTCCATCGTAGATCTCATCGTCACTTACCATCAGGTGACGTCGAGATCAAATAGTTGCCTATATTGCAATAAAAAAAAAAGTAGCCTATGTGCTATTTCAGACTATATATTATCTCTGTGCCAAATATCATCTAGATCCGTTGAACCATTCTGGCGTGATTGAGTAACAAACATCCATCTATCCTTCCATCCAAACTTTCACATTTATAATATTAGTGGGATTAGTGGGATGATAAAAGTGAACTACGTTGATCATTACGCTCGTGCCTGGTTTGCGTAATGAAGCTGAGAGTGTAATGACCAATGTCCATGCTTTTTGATTTTGATTGTCAACACACTTGCGAGATAAAATCTCTTGGCTGGATTGAAAAAAAAATGTTAAAATCACGAGTGTGGTAATGTAAAGAAAAAAAAACACTCGTGAGTTATAAGCTGCATTATAAACCTTATAGTGGTGCAATAAAACCAGCATATATTTATTGCAATAAGTGTGCTGAGAAATTAATGTATAATCGAACCTATAAGCCCAGTTTGGAACTCTATTACTTTGGAACTAAAATACCTTTTGGTGTAGGAGTTAAGTTTACTTCAAATTTTATTTAAAGAACCTTGTACCTTGTTTGTATAAATCAATACCAATATTATAAACAGTTCACGCATTGCTATTACATCAGTTACAAGCGATTTTTTTTTAATATACACGAACGTAAATAAAAAATATATTATATATGTTTGACAGGAATACCTGAAGCCCGTGTTCGCATCAGGAACAGACACTGAGAAGCAAGCAGCCCGCCGCGCGTTGTACACCACCCTGGAGTATGGGTTGAAGCTGCTGAGCCCCTTCATGCCGTTCGTCACCGAGGAGCTGTTCCAGCGGCTTCCGAGGAAGGACGCCACGTGTCCGTCCATATGCGTGGCCAGCTATCCCACTGTGAGTACTATTATACCATGCAATATGGTTGAAATTGACTTGATATCTATCTATTCCAATCAGCGCACAACAAGGAGTTATCTATCTATCCAAGCATAACTGGAACTTTTTCGCAGGAGACCGAAGCACCCTGGAGATCAGAGGACCTGGAATCAGACGTGGACACAGTCCTCAAAATGATCCACTTGATCCGGTCCACCCGCTCCGAGTACAACTTGACCAACAAGCAGAAGACCACGGTCCACCTCATCATATCCCAGGACCTGAAGGTGGAAGCCCTGAAGGGTCTGTTTAGGAGTCTTCAGTCGCTCGCGAACAGTGAACTCTCAGTGGAACAACCTCCGACAGGATGCTCTATATTGACTGTATCAGATAAGATTGAAGTTCATTTGGTGTTGAAGGTAAGTTGTATATTAAACTAGCTGTTACCCGCGACTTCGTCCGCGTGGTATTTAACAAAGACAACCGTTGGCAACAGCCCGCTCGCGCGTTCTGAGCCCCAGTGTCTCCAACCCTCTTTGTCAAAATTACGGTGTTGCCTGGTCTCAAAATACGGTAGATGGTGGAAAATTACGGCAGACCAGTGTTTGCAGCTAAACAATGCGATAGAGCAATTAATAATGTTATAAGTACTTTCCTAAAACGAGACCGTAATAAATGTTTTTTTATAGGGCCTCATAGACCCACAAAAGGAGATCACAAAGTTGGAGAAGAAAAAGGAAACGCTGTCACAAACGATCACGAAGCTCCAACAAGCAATTGCGGCCGACGACTACACCACAAAAGTGCCAGTCGAAGTGCAGAAGGCCAACACCGAGAAGCTCGCGCAGTCCCAGGGCGAAATAGAGAGGTTGCAAGCAGCTATGGAGACATTGAAACTTATGTAGACAATACTATAGCTCAATTTTGAATGTTGACCCAATCGTGATGCCTAAATTCTAAAATACTGCATAATTAATTTTCCGTCAAACATAGTTCGCCATTTCCCTGACCGGCTATAAAAAAACCGAATGTAATCAGTTCGATCGCTGTGGATTTACGACACCATAGACAAAGGTGTTAAATATGTACCTTCCTCTATTTGCGTCTGGGATTTTAAATGGGTATTATTCTTAAAGTAACCATTGCGCTAAGTTACCAATGAAATAGTGTTTTTTTAAGCTTGATATTATTTAATATTGTTTCAACCAATATAACATTCTGCGTGTGCATTAAAGTCTTGTGTTGTATAGTGATTTTTAATCTATTTATTTCGTTTTTTTACTGCAATAAATTACGAATCGAAAATTAAACATGTCGTTGGTTCATTCCCTGGCCCTGTCCGTCGTCCATACAATAGATCCAATTAGAGATGTTCAGAACACCAGCAATAGCTAAGGATAGATTAAAAAAATTAAGGAAGTTGCTCCAATTGTTGTAAAATGACTAAAATTTCTATAAATTTGAATAGAGAAGGAAGGGAGAAAATTGTTTTTTTAACTGGCGGCCCAGTATTGTTTATCAAGCGAGCAATTTTTAGAACTTCCTTAGTTTCTGAACGTTAAATGACTGTCATGTTTGCAAACATCACACTGGCATTCGGAAAAACATTTCAGGCTTATTGCCTTGATCATATTTACGGCATTCTGTGTTATTTCTCACTCGCACTTCAGATATACAGCTTTGACTATCCTGTTGTCATTGTACGCAGCAATTCGTCATTTTTCTCTGGATTTGGAATCTCTGTCTGTACGTATTTGCTTTATATTATTGTTTTCAATGTAGCAGCAGCGTTTTGTGTATGTGTATAATACATTGGTTATCCTAATTTTATGGATAATTTTCCAGTTAGTCACTGCTATAACGAAAATGGAGTTCCCTACACTTGGCGAACAATGCCAGCATGAAGAATGCAATCGAATCGACTTCCTGCCTCTCCAATGTAAGTGTGGGAAGGTGTTCTGCCGGGAACACTTCAACGAGCATTGCCTCTCTGGTGTTTGCGAATTGGCGCCAAAACCCAAAGAAGTTAACCTCAAAAATGACGACCAATTATACAAATGCACCGAAAAAGGTTGCAGGAAAAGGAATTTACATGAAATGTTGTGTGAGAAGTGTGGTGCACATTACTGTATTGAACATAGATTTCATCCGTGAGTATCAAACTACTAGTTGCTGAGCGATTTTTTGCTTTCATATTTTGTAAATAGCACTTAGTTAACAATATATGTAGACTACTGCTAGAATATAACAGTTATAGAACTTCAAAAAGGCATTATTTTGATAAATTATTGTTTAGAGTTCTTATTATTATTTTACAGTTCATGCCCTGAAATAGATGATAAAACAATGGCAGCCAAAATAGAGCAGTTTGAGGCACCGAAGAGACAGTTTCAAGAAGCTAACAAACATTTACAGGAGAAGGTATAAAAACTAATTCATTTGAATTGTTTAGCAATAATGGCCTAGTGGTTTGAGTGGCTACACTCAAAATAGAGAGTTTTCACATTCAATCCCACCCTGGCTATTAAATAATGTGAGCAGACACTTTGGCTCAGAGGAAGGGGGATGGATAATGGGGGGATGTATAAGTAAAGTGTCCTTTGACTATTAATTATATTATATGTGTTTTAGCCTAATAGTTGCTTAGTAGAATTACTTAGAGATACAAATTTTATTTCCAGATAACAGAGAATATCAGAAAAGTACTTCAGTCTTCAGCCAAAGTGAAGACAGCCTCGAAAATACACCTAATGAGAATAAAACAAAAAGCAGTCGGTCCTAAGAGCATACCAGCTGCTGATAGAGTATATTTTGCCATCAAAAAACCACTAAACTTGGACCCGAAACCCATTAGAATCATTCAAGATGAGAATAATTTGACCATGATGGAATCTGTTACGTTAGACCCAGACTTGAAAGGTGCTACTCCGGTGTTTATCAGCACAAAATGGAGTCTAGGTAGAGCTATAGACAGCATCTGTGAATCGTGTAACATCAAGAATGATAATAACAAAATGGGTCCAGTCAAGTTGAGGGTGTTTAGACAGTTGGATAGTTACTGTGTCAGCCCACAAAAAATGGAAATTGAGATCGCTGAGCTCATGAAAAATGAAGTGTTACTTGAAGGCGACAAGTTATTAGTGGAATATGTTGATAGTGAACTTTTGAATGGGTTGCATGGAAATGCTCAGTTATTTCTTAGCTGAATTTAGAATTATAACTACTTAGCAGTGTACTAAGCACCATTTTACCAATGGTATTTGGTTTTAATGATATTGCTGCCTATTGTCATTATATCGGGCACACTCCCCCTCAATGTTAGAAGGATTCTGGCCATAGTTCACAATGCTCGCCCAGTGCAGGGCATGACGGATTTGCTGTCGTCACATGGCTTTCGAAAGACATCCAGGTTTTCTCACGATTTTTGCCTGTTACACCAAATGATAACCAGTATTGAATTAGCTATAAATTCTAGCTTGTCCTGACCTGTTTACATGCCCTAAATTAATTTCTTAGTTTTATACAATAAAACACAAAATGTAAATAAATAATTGTATAATAAAGTCGTACTTATCCTATAAATTGAAACCTAAAATAAAGCTATATTTAAATCGTCACTTCACTGTTCTCTTTGCCCACGTGCGATGTGCTCCTTTGATAGTCTACTAATGGTAACAAATGCGCCGGCGCAGACGGGTTCGTGTGAGCCGTCGGAGGGGGGGTAGCGGCCAGTTTGTACTTCTCAACCAACCAATTACAATGACCGGTTCTCGCTATCAACGTTAGTAAATCTCTGCGGTATTGTTTCGTCAATATCGCGTATAGGAATGGGTTCGCGCACGCGTTCAGAGGGTAGAAGAATACGAGCAATACTTTCCCGTGGCTGACGTCTACCAATGGCGCGCCCGCTAACGCTGTCACTCCAAAGAACGCTACTGGCGCCCAACAAAGCAAGTCGGTACCTATGAGTAGCGCCATTTTGTTCGCAATCCGACGCTCAGCCGCAGCCGCCGCTCCCCGCCCCCCGTAACTCTCCCCGCCCCCTAGAGACCTGTATATCTGCACATAGCACACCACAATCGTCACCCAAGCTAGCGCACTCATCATGAATATGGCCCCCTGGTACAACGCGTCACCAACGTCTTTACTCTCCACCGGCAGACAAATAGATGTGGACGAATAGTCCGAGACGCCAGCCAATGGTAATCCAGCCATCAAAATCGAATACATCCATCCGCATATCATGATCTTAGCCGCGGCCGACAAAGTGATCCTTCTGTCCAAGTAAATAGCGTACGTTATCGCGAACCAGCGTTCCAATGTGACTATGGTTAGCGTGATCACAGACAACTGTCCTGAGAAAACCGAGAGAAACCCCGCAATCCTGCAGCCGACGCCGTATTGCCAGTCGTAAGCGTAGTTGAAGAACTCTCCATAGGATCTTAGGTCTACTACGGCGAGCATTAGGAGATAGATTCCCGTGCAGAGGTCGGAGAAGGCGAGGTGACACATGAGGAAGCGTGGTACGGTCAGTTCGGTGTGGTTGGTGAGGAGCACGACTAGCACGGCGATGTTGCCGACGACCGCGGCGGCGATGACGAACCACACGCTGGCTCGGAGCCACGACCACCCCATGACGTCCTCGCACGGATTCAAGGCGTCCGGTAATGGTGTGCACTCAATCTCGCGCTTACTGAAAAGGACAAAGGTTTAAAATGTATGCCTGGTGCCTGTATTTTGTTATTTGCTATCGGTAAAATAATAATGCTCCTCCTGGCTGAATTTCTAAGGTCAACTAAGCAAGAGATAGTGGAACTCTCTCTTCTCACACTCTCATCGGACCGGGGGAAATCAGAATCAGACCGACGGTTTTACGTGCTCTCCAAAGTAAGAGTAGGTGATAATCATGGTGGAAAATTAGAGTAGCGCCAGATCCAGAAATCCCAGAGGTGCAAGCCGAGATTTTAACCTGCAACTCTCGTTTCCGAAGCGAGCTTTACGAAGGTACGCGTCGTGTCCTAAAATTTACTACACAAACTGTACACAATGTACTATAAATAATATAATTTTTTAAATTAGCAACGTTATGACATGTATGTGGAGAGTTGGCAACTTTCGTCCACTCTCTTCTCTCACGCTCAATACGCGCAGCGCAATAATTTTATATTAATTTAATAATATTGATATAATTGGTTTTAACACATATTTCATTAATTATTTATATTGATTACGCCTCAACACAAACTATTACTAATAATCTGTCTACGGAAAACAGTGCAGCGAGCTTGGAGATGTCTCTATTGCGTGTCGCGTAACTTTGAGCCTTATTGTTGCTATCAATACGCATCTATTCACACCTTGTGCTAAAGTTCCCACATTCAGCAGAGATAGCGAATCCTCTCTTCAGCGTGTTGTTAACAGCCTCGTGGAACTCGCCGGCGTCTTCATCCTCCCAACTGCCTAAATCCGCTAAGTAGTCTGATAGTATCTGATCGTCGTACTCATCGCTCGAGGTGGCTGTTGAAATATCCTCCACTGAAGCACTGGAAACGTACATTTTAATTAATTTTCCCTGGAACTTATAAAAGAGCTAAATTCAATTTTGCGAATTTGCCGACGCTATTATAGTATTGAGGTATTTGTTAAATTATTTTTCTCGATCCATGGATTAGGTAGGTATTTGGACCATGTCGTGTTCTTACGAATACTCAGATGCAGCTCAAATTTAAGAACGACTTAATTTTATCGCGTCATACAAAAAAAACAGTATAACGAATAAGAAGTCTTCGGCCGTCAGATTTGTAACTACCTACACCGAATGAGGTTCACTTTCCTAAAATATGCTGTACACCAACCCCGAATTCATAGGCGTTTTATAAGTTTATCAGACGTCATATAGAAGGGCGCACAAAGGTTTTGCTTTGTGCAGTACTATATGACGTTTGATTAAGTTATAAAACGTCCATAAATTCGGGGGCAAGTGTATATAGATACATAAAGTTAATAAAAATAGTATGTAAGTTTAGTAGTCTGATATAATGCCCAACACGAACTGTAAAGTGCTTTATATCGTATACCTACATCATATAAATGTGTTTCCAATTAGGTAGGTACTGACCTTGTGTTGTTTCTATTTTGCTGGTCTTCAAAAGGTCGGATCAATTCCAAAGACCGTCGTCTCCTCGCCGCCGCTAGCTTCTGTTGGTCCATACTAGCACATTTCTGTCGGAGATAAAGTTACCTACAGGCTCACATAAAACAGGCTCTAGGAATAAAACCGTTTACTCATTCCGCGGTCCGCACCGGGCGGCATTACACAGGTGGCGGTTAGCGAGAAAAAAAAATAAGAAATAAAAAAACCATAAGCAAAAAAAAATCTATATAGCACCGGGTGCTAATGACCTATGCTACGCCACTGATTAGAATCTAACGCGAGTGAAGATTCTTTGTACCCTCTGGGTTACAGTGTATACATATGAAAGTAGTGCCTTTATTTACGAATTACGTACGGATTTTAAGAAAATTTGGTACCTACAGCGCTTGTAGTTTATACTCTGGAATAAAATTAGGTTAGGTACATGGTAACTTGAAAGTCCACGGTTGGAGTCGCGAGTAAGGTTAGTAAGTATAGTTAAAGAAGATAAAATATATTCTGTGAAGACAGTTTTAAAACTTTACTTTGTCTACGTCTTACCTCCATCATAATGGCGACTTGCTCCTCATACATCTTGTGTCGCACCGGGTTGTGTCTTTCAGGGTACGCGAAGGCACAGCAATGAAAATGGTGGGTCAATGATGCCTTTTGAAGACTCTGTGCAATCAAATAACTATTGAGTATAGTCAGGCTATGGAGGGTACCGTCTTGCGGTGCCCCCCCCCCCACCGCAAGACGGCCCCCCGGGGGGGGGGGGGGGGAAAGTTGAAAGCCCTTGGGCGCTCGGAACATCACCCATGAGATGGACCGACGAAATAAAGACCGCCATAAGACGTCTTTTTCACCAATACGCTAGAAAGTCGACAGTGAGAGGATTGGCGTTGAATTATACCGACATCGACATGACTACAGCCTCTTTGCCAATAGTGTTACAATTGAGAAGGATAATTGACAGGAGCAGGAGCAGGTCTCCATTACACTTGATTAATTGCCAACGTTGTGGCAGATCAACGCTGGCAAGGATGGATCAACGATTTGGACAACTTTGTAGGAAAACGTGGTCACAAGAAGCCAAAGACAGGCTTGAGGAGAAGGAAATATGACGTCTTTGTCCAGCAGTGGGACACAAATAAGCTTTAAAAAATAAGTATATATATTATGAGAAAGTTTTGCTTAAAGTACAGACACAGCGCTGTTGCTAGCGGTGATGATATTGCTAAGTACTGCCATGCGAAAATAACCCCAAAAATGTCAAGGCAATAACGTTCCGGATAGGTAGGTACTTACCTGGAAATCATATAGCGATGGGATGTATTTCAGTGTCGGAGTTTTTTCTATCTTCAGCACTTCTAAATTCTGAAGTCCCGAAGTAGGTAGATGAGTTATTCGGGTACTACTTAAGTCTCTGCAATCAATGATACACTTTCAGGCACAAATACAAATTTTGTTTGGAAAGGGGGGTGGGGGGTTCTGCGTTATTTTACCTTTTCTCCGTTGCTGTTTATTACACGCGGAAATAAACACTGCTATCCCTTTCATGTTGCGATACACACGCGGCCTCTTAAGTTCTTATTATATGTAGGATCCATAAGAACACAAGAAAATATAAGTTTTCGTCGGAGGACACTCGAGCCGTAATAGAGTTCTCTAACACGTAACATTATCATTGTACCTAAATTAGTGTTTAGCGGAAAAGGGAAGATCTTCCAGCCAGGCTGGTAGTATGCCTGGCGGGGCGGCCGCTGTGCCCAAACGGTTATCGTCGCGATCTTGTATATATGTTACGTGCTACGAAAACTCTCATAGCGCGTTGCAGCATTGTATGGAGATTGTCAATTGTTCTGAATGTCGTCTGCAGCGCCATCTGTGTAGCTTGTGGCGCGGTTGAAGAGGTTGCTACAAGTGTACCGAGCTCCAAGATACAAACATTGTCTAGTTTGGAGCTCACCAATACTTTGTTGTTGTCGATGTTAGTCGTTATTATACTATTCTTATTCTTATAGTTACAGAATACAACTTACAATTGCCTTAGAAGTAAGATCGCAGTGAACGCGTTCGGGTCAATGCGTTTTAGATTAGCGTTTCCTTTAAAGCTCCTGAAAATAAATTCAATTTAGTTAGATTGATAGCAGTGCTAGCCAAGTGGGTAGAACGCTAACAAGGATCGCAGGTTCAAACCCCGGCTCGCACCTCTGGGAATTCTGGATTTCATGTGCGAATCTTATTTCTAACCATGATTATCACTTGCTAAACGGTGAAGGAAAACATCGCGACGAAACCTGCATGTCTGAGAGAACCCCTCGAAAGACGTGTGAAGTCCGCCAACCGTCTCAAGGCGACTGAAGGCCTAAGAAATCCAATCACAACGTGTCCTCTTGTTTATACTTATGTCATTATTATGTATGAGTTTATTCGGAAGTCAATCGTATATTTAAAGTGCGTACCTATTTCTCCAGTTCTTTTGGGGAAAGCTGTTCAATTTACCATACTTACAAAATACGCAGACTTTGCTGTACACGTTTCGCTTAAAATAACCCGCACTTGGTGCTCTGTATTACTATTTTATTTATATTAGGTGTGTAGGTATGCCCACGAATTAATGAAACTGACTTACAGTTTTGAGATCTGCGCATTTTTGAATGCGTAAGCGGGAACCTCCTCAAGCAAGTTATAACTCAAAGACCTGTAAGAACAAAGTAGGTAATTATCTATACATATAAATAAAATTGGAGTGTCTGTTTGTAATATTAAAATAACCGCTTTTTACTAAGTGCATTTGGATGTATACATGTTACCTATACCGAAACAACATTTTTTACAATTTTTGTCTGTCTGTCTGTCTGTCTGTCTGTCCGTCTGTCTGTCTGTCTGTCTGTCTGTCTGTCTGTCTGTTTGTTCCGGGTAATCTCTGAAATGGCTGGACCGATTTTGACGGGAATTTCACTGGCAGATAGCTGATGTAACAAGGAGTAACATAGGCTACTTTTATTTTAGAAAAAAAAAATTGGATCTCTCGAAAAAAAATTAAAACCAATGTTGCAGCGCTGCGCCTGATTAAAGTTTGATAGCAACAATCTGCAATGCGTCCCGCGGGATCAGAACGCGAGCAGGCTGTTGCCAACGGCTGAGTCTTTGTTAAATACCACGCGGACGAAGTCGCGGGCAACAGCTAGTAAGTAAATATATATATATAAATTAAAGAATATATGCTGTGGGTTGGTAAGCATATCACTTGTGAGCAGCTGAAGTGATTTGGCATTTATTTATATGTTCGAATTGCGAATGAAAAATTTAAAAAAGCCGGCAAATTGGTATTTTCGGGACACGACAACGACTGTCCGTGGCGTCAGCAAGTTTTTATAAAGATATTTCTTACTAAGGCCTATAAGGTACAGTCTGCCACTAGTTTGAAAAACTGTTACTCATGAATGAGTAGGTATACGAAAATCTCTGGTCTCATAAAGAAATGATATTAAAAGTACGAGGGCAGAACACTATTCTTAGTACTCCATAACACGATGTTTAACAATGGCGACGAACTATGATGATCGTTTTCATTTTTCGTTAATAGCTGCAATTACTTGAGTAAACTAATTAAGCGTAGATTAAAGATAATATGGCCGAGGAGATTAGCGACGCTTAGATAATTGTATTTGCATTTGCATTAGAGGCGTCGCTTCACAGAAAATGTTACACGTAGCCTAGCTCAGAGCGCTCATTTCCTAAGATCACCCATACTATTTCTCTTATCTATACTTATAATTATTATATATGTGAAAGTTTGGATGGATGGATAGATGGATGGATGGATGTTTGAAAAATGAAATGAAATGAAAAAAGTTTATTCGACACAGACACGAAGATACACAAATAGGCACATACATTAAAAAGTGAGGAACATAAAGTAGGTATTGTGGATCTCAGTGTGAGCTGTGCCGAAAGGCGTTTGGCTCAGCATGAGCTGGTGGGGAACGGATTCTCCTCCAGCGCTGATTTTCAGCCAAAGCCTCCTCAGTAGGACATTAATCATATCGCTTGGTAACCAAACTCAGACGCAATCGCAGATACACACAATAAATGTATAAAGTATAGAATAGAAATAAAAGTAATAGAATAGAAAGATAAATATAACGTGTTGCATATTATGGTAATAAAAATAAAATAAATGTTTGTCACTCTCACGCCCGAACGGCTGAACGGATCTGGATGAAATTTGGCATAGAGATAGATTATAGTCTGGAATAGCACATAGGCTACTTTTTATCCCGGTAAAATGTATGGTTTCCGTGGGATAGATGTTTTAATTGTTCATACTTTTTATCGCGGGTAACACCGCCGGGCGCAGCTAGTAATATATAATTGCCTGTAATTATAATAATAACATCGCCAGACGAACACACCAACTATATGGTCCCACACTAAGCAGCGCTTGTATTATGGGCACCTACGATGGACTGAAGGGGTACTTAGTATATAGTACTTATATGTAGATATGAAATATCCATGACTTGGGTACAAACATTCATGCTCATTACGCAAAGTTTTTCTCTACCTGAATTCGAACTCAGGACCCTCGACACAAAAAGCAGGGTCATTAACAACTGCGATAACCAGGTCTTCGAATAATATCGGTATTGGGTATAAAAATAAAACAGGTTTATTGTTTTTTTTGTGCTAGGTACAAAGCATACAAAGCCAGTGCTTACATACCTTATCTAGATTCCTGAATAAACCCTAAAAACATATTTCTTATTTTCTAATCATGAGCTATGAATCTGGCCATATGTAAGTACCTACCTACAGGCAGGCATTATAATAAAATCCACTTTTGATAAGATAATAGGTGCCTAACTTCAAAAATAGCATAACATCGGTATGTACCTAGTGACTTACACTTGATCGGCGCGCACGCGCAACGCGTGGGGGGACAGCCGCTTGATGTGGTTGCCTTCCAGGTCACTGCAAACAATAACAAGAAATAAATATTGAAAACTTATTCTCTAGTCTATTTAAGCAAGTAAAAGCAGTGATAGCCAAGTTGGTAGAACCAGGTGCTTGGTAGCAGCAGTGCACCGCAGCCTACTCCTTCGGGATTAGGTATACTCACATGGCCTGCAGGTAGGAAAGCGAGTGGTTTTTCTTGCTGTCGTGAACGTGGCTCAGGTTCGGGACCTCCACCAGGCCGGAGTTCGTTATCATGCTGACAGAAAACACAACGTCATAATGCGTAAGGTCATCCAATTAATACCCAACAGTAATGTCACCATTTAATCTTGTCTTGAACTTAAAACGTGGGCTAAATAGCTTAGGGATAGGAAGCTATCGATACGATACCAAAAAAAAGGTAACCTATATATTGATTCAAGATTGGTTCTTAATCGAAATAAAAAAAATGATAAAAAATACTGTATAAAAACGATTGGCGCATGTCTCGGTGAGACCTTGGGTGGGTGACCTAATTTAACCATCTGACCTCTCCATGCTCCGGACTCATTTTTCAAACATGTTTAACAGTCGTTACGGAAAGACAGTATCTTGGAAAATGCTGACTTATGGTCGTCCTACCCTCACCGCTAGTCCCATTCCTCTAGTTGGGTCTCGGAGGGCAGCTGGCAATAGCTCCGTGGAAATATCGGTTATCAGCCAAATCACCTAATCAAATCCATTACTAGTATTAAGATTTTCCTCTTCCCTATCATCTTTTACAATGAGGACCTGGACTTGGCAAAAAACCTGTTCAAATCGCGGGCCACGCCAACCCAGGCCTCAAAATAATCATTTTTTTTTCTATAAAAAACCAATTGATTAAAACTTATAATCCTGCGATTATAAAATCCAAACAGCGAAACAAATAAATATAATAAAAAAATCACCTAACGAGAGGTATGTAGCAAAATGCGCAAAAATACTACGTCTTTCCACTGGACGGTAAGTGGTATACTAAATGATAAAACATTTTGTGCACATGCGTGGGACCACCCAAGTCGCCCCCAAGGTGCGGGTCTGGAAGGAAGTTTTCCTTCCATATTTCTATGCAAACTCAATAGTGGAGAAACATTACTAAATTGTACATACGTACAATGTGCGTAGCTCCGGCAAGGACGGCAGGGGGGCCACGCGATGAAGCCGCGGGGCCTGCGTTATGAACCTAAACACATAATAAAGGGATTCTTAACAGCTAGCCTTATAATTAGATCTGGCAAAATACTCAAGCGGGTGATGCCATGTTCTTTTTTTAAAGAAAATAATAGTCACTACGCTCTGCTTGCGTGCCTGAGACTAATGAGTATTTAATATGAGCTTCGCTAGGCTGAGTGCTAGAGCGTGATTGGTCAGTACCTCAGACCATCGTAAATAATTTAGGTCTGTGTCTCAGAAAATTCTTTGTGTGAGGTTTGTCTTTGGTCTGGGTTTTTGTCTGAGGTCTTGGCTAATCCCTAAACCCAGGGCCAAAAAACGTCATTTTATGATTTTCCCTTCGTATGTGTGTAAAGTTTTTTTCATTCTCAAGGCAGAAAAAATCTGTACCTACTGAAACTAGCTCTTACTAGCTCACACATAATAATGTAACACAGCTTATATTAGATACACAAGCCAATATAGATCTTTGTCTACGTAAGTCCAGAAAAAATATAAGTAGTTACTAACAATGATTTGAGATTGGGCATCTTCGCAAGATCTTCTACAACTATGTGGTCCAATTTTGGCGCGTCCATTACTGATCTGTAACAATATGAATGATACTTAGAAATTAGTAGAAGTAACGTGAACCAATAGTTACTGAACTTAAAAGGCTCTTGACGGAAAAGAGAAGATCTTCCAGCCAGGCGGGTGGCATGCCTGGCGGGGCGAACACTATGTCACGACCCGAAAACTCTCATAGCGCGTTTCAGGATAAGGAGGATAGGTCGAGATCAACTCACAGATGCTCAACCCGGTGCAGGTGGTAGCCGGCGGCGCGGATGGCTCGCGCATTTAGCCTCGTGATGTTGGTTTGGTGCATCACCACCGACGTCCCCTCTCCCGGCAGGTGGCATCGCGCAACACGCCCAGCTGATGGAACAAAGAAGGATTCATTTATAATTTAGCCTGAGCATTAACATTTTTTTTTATTTCATAACAAATGAAAAACGGGGCGTTGACTCCCTTGTATAATTACCATAATCGGCTATTATTTCGGTATATATATAGGTGTATATCCCACTAATATTATAAATGTGAAAGTTTGGATGGATGGAATCACGCCAGAACGGGTGAACGGATCTGAATGAAATTTGGCACAGAGATAGATTATAGTCTGGAATAGCACATAGGCTACTTTTTATCCCGGTAAAATGTACACTTTTTAATGGCGGGTAGCACCGCGTGGCGGTAGTTATTCATATTTTATTTAGCAAGGAAGCCTTTTATTTCATGAAGTAAATTTATTTTGGCTAGAAAGGCCTTTAGATGATTAAAAATTTAGACTTTTAGTAATTGTAAACTTCAAATTCTGGAATTCTATTCATGTCTAGTCAATGGTTGCAAACGATCGAAAGGCAACGTAACGACCAACCTTTCAATTTTGATCTGGCGTTTTATCTTAAAGGTACCTACACGATAAAAAGCCAGATCTAAATGGGTTTCATAGTTCTTTTTTTACAACCGACACCGTCAACATTTTTATGGTTTTATGCGTGTGCCTATTTTTGGATGAAACAGCAGGGCCCCAAGTCTGTTCGATTATGAATCGATTGTGTTAGCAGACTTGGGGCCCTGAACGCCGAAGGAAATACGTAGTTTGAATCAGATGGGGCACGCGCATTACCTATGTCTTCACCGGTTTTAATAAAATACAGCATAGGTACAAACATACCTACCTACCAATGTATACTTACTTCACATATAAATACTTATTACGGTTTTTTGCGAAGTGCAAACAACTCTATAAATCCAAAGTGCCTTTATTAGTTATGAGGGACTTTACTTAACACTGGTTTTCCCGAGACCATTCATCGTCAATCTAAGTTTAAGGGTGTATAATAATTCATTAGCTATGTTTATAGGTGACTGCTAAAACGGTGTTTTTTTTTCCAATTATCTTCTTGTGCTCAATTGTTGTGCAGCGCGTTCTAGGTGTATACGTCAGAGTAGTGGGTTTGATGTTGGATTAGCGACACCCACGCGAGCGAATCGGTATCGAAAAGTCATGATTGTGATCCGAAATTTACCTAGTTACCAATGCTACCCACTATTAATGGCGTATTTTGATTTACAAATTGAGAAATCCTTGGAACTGACTTCGGTATTGAAATAAAACTTATTTTACAGATCTTATCGCGTTTATTTTGTTTTTACGTTCCCGACGTTTCAAGCAACAACTACAACTACTACTACTTGTATATTTAGAGGCGAATGTGTGACCACTTGTTGAATTGACTTTTATTACCTACACTGTGTAGATAGGTGTATGCTACACAAACCGATCTCAACTTGAGATAATATTTCGTTCTTATAATTTAATAAATTCTCAGAATATCTTGATTAAATGGTTTAATGGCACACTTGTATCTTAGATTGCGTTTAAAGACAGTTACAGTTTGGCGAATACTACTGGTTTCCATACTTACGATAACTTATCGAAAGTAAATGGCTTTAACAGCTTCATAAAATATATGAAACTTTACTTCACAGCTTGCTAGCAACAAAATATATTGCTATATAAAACCCCTCATACACCAGGGTCAACCAACATTAATATTTGGAACTGGTCCTGAAAGCCCGATGTGAGATACCAATGTCGTTTTTCAGCTTTGCGCTGAAATGCCGTGTCATCTTAAATTGGCACCCATCCAAGACGTGTCTTGCACAATCAAAATAATGCAAATCAACAGAAATCCTTTTGTAGCCCATATGTTTTGCAATAGGTAGGCTACAATAGTTCGTTTGGTTCAGTTATGTCAAGTGATTTCTTAAAACCATGACAAATTACAGGGGAATCTTTATCTTCGAGTATTTCAGTCCACTGTCTTAAACTTGTCATCTCCATCGTGTAACCGTAGTAATACTTTGTTGGTGTCATTTTAGATCGACAAGTTAGAAGAGTATGTATTGAGTTATAATATGTTTTTCACGCCATTTTCGTATCATCATGTCACATCCATTATTTTATTTATAACTAGCTGTTGCCCGCGACTTCGTCCGCGTGGTATTTAACAACGTCTCAACCGTTGGCAACAGCCTGCTCGCGTTCTGATCCCGCGGGACGCATTGCAGATTGTTGCTATCAAACTTTAAGCAGGCGCAGCGCTGCAACATTGGTTTTAATTTTTTTTTCGAGAGATCCAATTTTTTTTTCTAAAATAAAAGTAGCCTAAGTTACTCCTTGTTACATCAGCTATCTGTCAGTGAAATTCCCGTCAAAATCGGTCCAGCCATTTCAGAGATTACCCGGAACAAACAGACAGACAGACAGACAGACAGACAGACGGACAGACAGACAGACGGACAGACAGACTGACAGACAGACAGACAGACAAAAATTGTAAAAAATGTTGTTTCGGTATAGGTAACGTGTATACATCCAAATGCACTTAGTAAAAAGCGGTTATTTTAATATTACAAACAGACACTCCAATTTTATTTATATGTATAGATGTGATTTATTGAATGTGTTATTGCTATTAATTACTTGACATTGGCAAAATACCCGCAAATTTGTGGGTGAGGCCCGCTAAGTTTATTTCATCGCATCTCATTTCGTGAAGAAAGAAGGAGACCGAGTTATAATATAAAATTGTCAGGCAGTTAAATATCCTGCCTGGACATAAAAGCTCACTAAACAAAAGCAGGTCGTCCCTTCCTCCATTAAAAGCGACCATCGTAAAGAAGGAATCAAATTAAGTAGATATTAAAAGCTGGACTTTTATAAGTGAGTACCTAGTATTGTCTTGCTTTACCTACGTACTTAATTTTATTTCTATTATACAATGTCTTTATTTTATTTATTTTGTTTATTTATTGAATTATTAAATAATTTTATATTTTTGTTTTTTTCATGTAGATATCATTTATAGTAAATAAAGCACTCGTTCTTACCAAAATCATAAGCACCAAGTCCTACATTATAAATCCTTGTCTAAAAGGTAGGTTTAGATCAATGCCATCAAAGCGTTCTCAGTAAACATCAACTGTAATAATTGACCTGAATAAGTATACCTTTGTATTTTCCATTAACTCACAATTTGCTGCGGAACCGCGATTTATGTTCGGTTTGAGAGATTCCAGATGTCAGAGAGAGTAGATCGCTGACTCATCTCAAAATAAACACTGAGCTGAGTACGTCAAATTACGTACGTGTAATTACGTACAATGCTGGGGGAACTTAAAGAATAGTGTTACAGTAATAATATCACAAATCTGTTGCTCCTTTTAGCGCAGTTCGTAATAAACATAAGCAATTTGTAAATGTGGGAACCATGTAGCCATTAACTGTAATTTTATACTTAGTTAGTACTTTTTTTTTACCTGTTGCTAAAGTCTGATTAGCCGTTCCTACATTGTTCTCACATACCTATAACACTCAAAAATGTAAAAGATCTTTTTTAAAAAAAAGAGCAACCATGGAGTTTCTTGCCCGTTCTTTTCCATAGGAACGGCGTTCCGAACGGGTGGTAAAGTAGTAGCATAATATTTTATAACTTTTGACAATTCATAAGTACTGTACTTAATGGTCTACGTGAATAAAAATATTCTGATTCTGATTCTAAACTGGGATATTATTATCTATGACATGTCGATTGAGAGATGGCCTCGGTCAGACTCCGGGTGATCGCCTCGATGCCTTTCGGCTCTTAGGCTAAGGAATGGAAACGTAGTATATAAGAAGGTAATACTAACACGGCAAAAGGTCTTGTGGATTTTTTGGGCTTTGAAGGGGCTGGTCGAGTTATCACATCGATCGATATAAAATTAAGAAAGAAAATTTGTTACGTTTGTTAGCTGCCAGTGGCTTTTGATATTAGTGTAAGCAGGATGACCAAAAGCTATTCTGTAACGATAATCTCATATCTCCCGCGTGAATCCTCGGGTTAAATGTAAAATTTGTTATGAAATTTTACATTTTACGCGAGAATTCACGCGTGAGATGTACTGTTATCGTTACAGAATAGTACATCTCACGCGATAAGCAATACTCTGGTGGGGTAACAGCTTATTAATTAAATCAACATCGTTAATATTTTTTGTCGGATGTTAATAAGTATATTAAGAAATAAAAGAAATAAGTATATTTATGCAACAATATTAGGTACTTACATGAGCTATTTCTAGAAAAGAAAAGAATAAAGAAGCCAAACATATGTGTCACATCTTCTTGCAATATTTAGTTTACCTAGGCTAAATATTACTGCAGTTCTTTACAAAAATTAAACAACATTTATACACCTTTGTGAGAATGCATTTTTCAGTACATTTATGTAATTATCTTGTTAGAAGTTCAAATTAATGTAAGTGCTTAAAATGGCTGCTGTGCCTATAGCAGCCACAGCCCTGTTTGGGCTGATAGAGTCGATTTACGTTTATACAGGTTACTATATTATGTGACAAAGTAGACTTTTCATGATGTAGGTACCTATTATCATATTATGTAAATAGGTAGGTTTTATGCAAAGAAAATAGCCCGTCATATCTTATCGCTAATTTCCTAATCTCTATGAAAACACGCAAGATGTGTGGTCTGTTTTGTCGGTCTCACAATTCACAGTACATACTTTCTTTTGTTATTATCAATAGGTACCTACCTATGAAGGCAGAAAAAAAATCTTTCGGAGTTTACAGTTTATTTTTTACTAGCTGTTGCCCGCGAATTCGTCCGCGTGGTATTTAACAAAGACAACCGTTGACAACAGCCTGCTCGCCTATTCTGAGTCCGCGGGATGCATTGCAGGTTGTTGCTATCAAACTTAATCAGGCGCTGCGCTGCAACATTGGTTTTAATTTTTTTTCGTGAGATCCTATTTTTTTTTTCTAAAGTAAAAGTAGCCTAAGTTACTCCTTGTTACATCAGCTATCTGCCAGTGAAAATCCCGTCAAAATCGGTCCAGCCATTTCAGAGATTAGCCGGAACAAACAGACAGACAGACAGACAGACAAAAATTGTAAAAAATGCTGTTTCGGTATAGGTAACGTGTATACATCCAAATGCACTTAGTATAAAGCGGTTATTTTAATATTACAAACAGACACTCCAATTTTATTTATATTTATAGATTATAGATTGGGCAGGGAGTATCCAAGTTTCCCGATAATTTAGTACCCCCGTTAATTTATCATTGTCAGTTAGTAGGTAATTAAGACAATTATTGTGCACGTCAGAAAAGGGATCAGGATATCAGGATAGATTGTTTTTTTTTTAAACTGTAATCAAATTTAAATGCACGCCATCCGACATCCTGATCAGTCTAATATTGTAACTTTTTCCAAATACTCAGGTACTAATTAATGTTGGGTACATTAGGGTTACCTAAACTACCTGTATAGCCTATCACACTGTTTTAAAACCAATTTGCGCATACCAACCCGAAGCTATAATGAAACAGTCACGGCAGCTCTAAGTGCTTCAGTCAATATATGTGGCAATTGTGACGACCACGACCTCTCTGTGTTGTGGAATATTAGCGAGGTACATTGCTAACTTATAATGATACGGGCCCACTATCTATGTGTTGCTAGGATTCCGTAATACGAAAACGAAACCTGGTAACCTCTTTTTCTGTAATTTTATTCAAGGTACGAAACTCCAAGTAAGGTGTATTAAAAATATAATGAAATATTTGACGTTCGAGTGCATGAAATATATTTGATGCAGTGAAAATTATTTATATACACTTGCGATTTAGACATGGCAGATTTCCGCCAAGTAACACAGTTATATATCTTATCAGTTAATTGATAACACATTTGTATATTATATCCATAGGTGACTAAGTGAGAACTTATATTAAAAATGTCAAGTAAATTTTTTTTGTGAAAAATAATAATATTAATATTTAAAAAAAACATAATCATAAAAATTAGATGTCCCAGGTCTATGTCATAGCCTAGGTAATATGATAATGTAATAACATTGCTAGATATGGTGTAGAATAAGTAACAGTAATCAATTTCGATGTCAAGAAAATAATGACATACAATGCGATTTAAATATTTTTTATCGCGCTAACTCAACGATAATAAAAAAATATTCTCAGATTATAAAGCCGCATTCAACAGCGCGGCGATGAGTTTAATTATCTGTCGTATTGGAATGCCAATACGACAGATAATTAAACTCATCGCCGCGCATGTAATGACATTCTAAAGACAATCAATAAATACCACACTAAAGATAATGAACATCATATTCTCGCATCCGTTTTCACAATGCAGCGTGGAAAATTCCTTTATTACTGATACTACATATCGGCTCATCGATTGCTTTAAAAAATATACCTCAAAAGATAATAAAATGTTATATTTATAAATTGTTTTATCAATTACACGTGCCATTTCATATTGTCTCCATTGATCTACATTAACTTTCAAATTTATAGAAGTTAACAATGGCCTTATAAAGTATTTGACAAAAGAAAAGAGCTTGGGAATTTGGACATCTATTCTCGGTGCGCTATGAAAATATAGCGATGGACATGGTCCAACACACGGTCCAGATCTCACAACTTTTTAGTGCTACGTCATTTGAAACTTGGCCTTTTTTTACAAAAATTGGATTCGGTGGGATACCTAGTTACTTTAGTCAACTAACGATTCACAATTTATTTTACCTTTATTTTGCTGCGAACAGGTTTCAATTTGAATTTCATTAAATCAATTAATGTTTAGTAAGTTAACGGTTAAGGACAACAGCTGTATAACATGATGATATTTTAGAACCATGTCAAGTTTGGCCACCCATCTACAAATATTTAACATTCCCTTTAAAACTCTTAAAATTATTATATTTCGCGAAAATTATACCAGCATCGCACAGTTTAAACCAGAGGACCTGGACATTTTGAATTTGCAAGATATTACTTGAGTAGGTACTCTAAAGCTGCACTTAAAGGAAGGATTTTTGGACCGACCTCTAGGGGGTGGTCATCGTTTGTATGAAAAAAAAACATATTTTTTAAATTAAGAACGGGCACATGCCTATTCTAGTAATAAATGGATGGCTACGATATTATCTGTATTGACCTTCAGACGCATTACTTGTCTTTATTATACATTTTCATTCGTTTTTCACAATACTTATTCGTAAAAAAGGTAAACAGCCCTACATCCGTGGGTATATTATTACACATCATATTGCTACATCTAAATCCGGTTCACTAATAAGTACGTCGCTAAGGACACGCTAATATCTAACACAAACTTACCATGTTGGTTGTGTAATATATTCGTAGTTTCATACATATTTACTGTTGCCTTACCGGCTGTTTGAAATTGACGAATTGTACCATAGAACCATACTCAAGGATATGTGGGCCCCCTAACCAAACCAACAAATAATCTTAGTTATTGGGAATATGTTATTTTAGCGGAAAATTGAAGATATTCCATCCAGGCGGGTGGTATGCCTGGTGGGACAGCCGCTATGCATTAACGGTTATCGGATCTTGTTTATATGTTATATACTCTGAAAACTCTCATGGTGCGTTGCAGGATTGTATGGAGAATTGACAATTGTTCATAATGTCGTCTTCAGCGCCATCTGTGTAGCTGGTGGCGCGATTGAAGAGGTCGCCACATTATAATGATATAAATTAGTGAGTTGACGGCTATAGAACTAACTTATACTTAGAACAATACACATTGTGAATTGAATACATTTTGTATGTATTGAAGCATTTGAGTGCAAATGCCTACCTCACGACTCAATCGTAGGTTAGAAAATATTTATTTTCAGTCACGAATGCGATGGAAACCTTTGGCGAATACAATTTCAACCGAGAGCTTAATCCCCCAAGGTGTGGGCTGCACTTCAGTGCATCCACATTTGGCCTATGGTATTAGGTCCGAATACGCCATTATCCAGGAACACTCCCACTCAATGCGAGGGGAATTGTGGCTATAATCGACTTTGCTGGACTGGCAAGAAGTTCTAATATTGAAAATGCGATGGCTGGAAATAAGTACGAAACTCCCAGAGTTCCGACCTGGAGTTTGAATAGGTACGCCCGTTTGTCTCCATAGGAACGGCTTTTCGAATGGGTGATTAAATCGTAGCATGACATGTTTTAGAATTCATAAGTTAAGACCAAACAGTTTTATGATTCTGAGTTTTCTTTCAACTTCGCTGTCACTGACCCAAAGTGTATGGCGTAATTGCGTGTTCCGTACACAAGACATAGCTACTCCGCCGACCTTGCCCACCAATGTAAAATTCATCGTCTAAATACTTAACTCATTCTATGAATAACAATATTAATATATTTAGTCTATTTGTAGCGGCTAATAAGAAAAAGTGCGTCTAACACTAAAGCCGGGTTTTATGTTGTGTATCTCATAAAACTGTACAGTCGGCAGCGATAAATTAGCGAGAATATGTTGATTTGATCTTGCGTTTATTATAGTGATGGGCCGACTATAGATTTTATCGACTAGCCGACTAATTTGCTCTTAAGATGCCGAATAGTCGCCAATAGGTGACAGTGCCCATTCTTTTTATGTTCAGTTAGGTAAGCAAGAACTCTTAAGGGAGCGTTCAAATATTACGTAACGAATTTGGGGGGGGGGGGGTCTTCTGAAACGTTACGTTGCGTTACAGGGGCGGGAGGGGGGGGGGGGGTATGAACTACGCGTTACGTAACATTGTTTAACCCTTCAGAACGGTCGCATAGAGATTTTACGTTTTACTAAGGGGGGTAAGTAGGTAAGTAATTGCGTTTTGCCGACTATTCGCAGCTTGTAAAAAGTGTCGGTGAGTGTCTGTCCATCCCTAATTGCATATAGTTATAATTCACCAACTTTTTTTACCATCCGTAGGCGTCTGTTTACACAACTGATGTGTTCTGTAGATATTATGTTGATGGGTTGGGCTGCAGGCACTTTCAATATATAAAAGAATCATACTTTTATCTTTGAATAACTCTTGGACTAGTTGATAGAAAAGGTTTCCCGCCATTACCTCACGCATCAAAAATATATATCATCTTAAATAAAATATTAAAATGAAACAAATTTTTCGAATTTTATCGCGTTTATTTTATGTTTTTTACGTAACGTCCGTTTACGGATCGTAAAAACTAAATAATAAATATAAGAAATAAAATAAAATATTCATTTTATCAAAGGCACTGCTCACATGATAATTCAGCGTTTGAACCTAACATTCAAACACGGAATCGTTTGTACGATGTATGAAGTAATTTCTTTATTAACCGTTTTCATCTTTGTTTACACAACGCTGATGTAGTCGAGTGTGTGTCCGCCTTTGAATAATCTGTATTTCGCAATTTAATTGCAGTCTGTTTATCCATGTTATGTACATTTCATTCAGGGATCTGTCCGGTGCCAAACAGGTTTTTTATATGCGTGAGTATATACCTACTGCACATTGAAAAGAGGCCAGGCTCGCTGCCACAATATAGGTATAACAGTACTTTTATCTACATAAATATAGAAACTATGCACGTTTTTTTGTGCTCTATGGTTTTGCCAAAGGGTTTTGTTTTGTATTTATAACTAGCTGTTGCCCGCGACTTCGTCCGCGTGGTATTTAACAAAGACAACCGTTGACAACAGCCTGCTCGCCCATTCTGAGCCCGCGGGACGCATTGCAGGTTGTTGCTATCAAACTTAATCAGGCGCTGCGCTGCATCATTGGTTTTAATTATTTATCGTGAGATCCTATTTTTTTTTCTAAAATAAAAGTATCCTAAGTTACTCCTTGTTACATCAGCTATCTGCCAGTGAAAATCCCGTCAAAATTGGTCCAGCCATTTCAGAGATTAGCCGGAACAAACAGACAGACAGACAGACAAAAATTGTAAAAAAAATTGATTCGGTATAGGTAACGTGTATACATCCAAATGCACTTAGTAGAAAGCGGTTATTTTAATATTACAAACAAACACTCCAATTTTATTTATATGTATAGATGTATATTTTTATGTCTCTCTGCTATTGGACTAGTGGATACAGAGATGTTCTTATAATAGGACTTGCCCCGCCACGTACTCCCAACACTTTTACTCCTGTCAACCAGGATCTGGGCCCGAAGTCTGCTAACACAATCGATTCATAATCGAACAGCAACCGCATAGTAACTGTCACTTTTGACAGATATCAGAATCAGAATATTTTTTATTCACGTAGACCATTATTGTACAGATATCCCATACAATATCTGTCAAAAGTTACAGTTACTTTGCGATTGTGTTAGCAGACTTCGGGCTCTGAAGCGGTGTCTAACGCAATCGCAGAGGCTACACTTTGCTTGCCTTGATGACGCATGAAGCACGCCGCGCGTAGTATCAACAGTGATCGCTCATCATAACGCACGTTTATCTGATGATTCTAACGCAGTGACAGGTTAAGGTAGGTACACTAGGACACCACAGTAGTATGCCATGTGCGATCCTGTGGCGCCCCACTCAAAGGCGGTGAAGGCGGACCGTGGAGTTTTAGTGGGTATACCGGCACTCTGCCGGGGAGTCCCACATACCCCTCTCGTCCCCCCGGGCGGGAGGGGATGCGTAACTCATTTCTCCACGTTAAAAAAAAAGGTACACTAGGACAGGTTAAAATGAGATTTTATTCTACGTATCTATTCAAATTAGAAATAATTCTTTAGTAGAAGTCCGATATTTCGATTTGAAACATAAATTTTGCTCCCTAAAAGGACAGTTGTGAGCAATTTAGCCCTACGAATTCAAATCCGTTCAAAATAATTGCAATCTCCGGGAGTCGCTTGAACGATACGTTCCCCATGGCGAGAACTCTACATGTACGTAATTTGTGGTCTAATCTATACAAGTAAATAAAATTGGAGTGTCTGTTTGTAATATTAAAATAACCGCTTTTTACTAAGTACTTACACTTGGATGTATATACACGGTACATATACCAAAACAATATTTTTTCCAATTTTGTCTGTCTGTCTGTTTATTTCGGCTAATCTCTGAAATGGCTGGACCGGTTTTGACGGGACTTTCACTGGCAGATAGCTGATATAACAATGAGTAACTTAGGCTACTTTTATTTTAGAAAAAAACGTTTTTGTTAAATACCACGCAGACGAAGTCGCGGGCAACAGCTAGTAGGAAATAAAATACAACTTATTTATCACTTAAAGATCTAGATAAGGCTATGTAGAGATAAGACTAACAATTTAGACACACACAGTTGTTGAAATGGGCCGAGGCGGTGCGCGGCGGCGGCGCGGCGGCGCGGCCGTGGTCACAAATACGAAATCACGAGGGATGCGCGTGCGCGTACAATTATGATATAATTGATCCGCAGACAAGCATTTAGAGCATTCCATTGTTTACTTAAGTCATGTTTGTGTGACATTTATTTATTTAATTATCAACATACAGCAACAGGAGGTAGGTATACTTCGCCGGGGCGTCACGGTACTGTGCTCGTAGAGTGATCCCGTGGCGCCCCACAAAAGGCAGAGGGCGGCGCTGGGTTTTAGTGGGTAGTCTGGACTCATCCAGGAGCTCCACATAGCCGTCCAGCTTCCCCCGGGCTTGGGCGGTATGCGTAAATGCATTTCCCAGCGAAAAAAAAAAAAAAGTGTAGGTATACTTACTCGTAGGTACTTATACATTGATGGTATAAATAACTGTTAATAGGCTTTCCTTATAAGTACACCTAGTAGTAGTAAGTATGATAGGTGTATACAGAATTAAACAAAATGTGACTTAAGTAGTTTACTACAAAATATGCAATTTTAAACGAAAAAATCAAAAAACAAAGTATGCTACATCGTAGATCTCATCGTCACTTACCATCAGGTGAGATCGAGATCAAATACTTGAATATACTGCAATAAAAAAAAATAAAAAAAAACATTAGTGTTTGGGTTGTTCCGTTTTCATCCGATGACGTCTCAACCTATAATTATTTTGGTAATTCAACCGATTTCAGTTCTTCACTCAACCCGTAGAAATTATTTAAGAGAAGAATTGAAGATATTTAATCAAATAATTAGTGTCGGTTGAGTAGAGAAGTAGAACTCGGTTGAATGAAGAAAAAAATAATGATACCTAGGATGAGACGTCATAGGATGAAAGGGAACAACCGAAACACACAGTAGGTATATCTTCCATGTACACACAGCGATCAGTTACATTTTTAGTATATGTATAAACGAAATAGGAAAACGGGCATTATATACTTATAAGTATATTTCACTTTCTCCAAATTTATTCATTTATCGGTCACTGACTTTACCTTTGTATTTAAACAATGTCAGAGGTATCAATTATAAGTTAGCCATTGTTTACAATGAGGAAAAATGTGAATGTTGAATTAATTATTAAATGTTTGTTGGTAGGTATGAGCTTAAATTGCGGAGTCAATGCGCCGGCATGGTCTGTTTTTAAACGATTTCGAAAAAAAGTCGAGGTTCTCAATTCGATTGTTTTTTTTTACCACAGAACTCCGTCATTTATCAATGGATTTAATTTTTTTATTTGAAAGGATTCCACACCAGATTGGAACCATTGTTTTTCGATTTTTTTTTATTAGCCGTTTCGGTTTGTACTAGTGATCCATTTATTAGTAAATTGTCAACACTGCCTAACTGATAGGCAACGCATATCCTAAACCAGTGGACCTAGAGATTTAAAATTTGAAGGAAATATTCCTCGAGTACCTACTTACCCATAGAATTAGTTTCACCAATAAAAATAAATCGCGCTCATTTAAATTTGAGCGCCATGTATTGATGTAAAATACAAGGGTATAAAAAGTAAATGAATTTACGTGCGAACAGTGCGAAGAGTTGAAACGTGACTGGCTCCCGCCCGTGGGGCAACCATTTAATTATTCTATATAAAATATAAATAATATTTATGTTTGTGGAACAAACATAATTAATACTTATGATAGAGGTGCACTATGGAGGTATTTTTGGAAGTAAGACCTCTAAGGGGATCAAGTGTGGGGTAAAATTTTGTATTAAGAGAAATGTTTTAAAGTAACGATTGGACACATGCATATAATATAAAAAAATATTGCTCTCTATGCTACTAAGTATGTAGTATGATGTGTTTAATACAGTACCTATGTCCCGCGGGTTAATTCTAGTAAATAAATATGATAACAATATTTATACTATGTAATACTTACTCAAACTTAATAAAACGACCCAAAGATGAAATCTCCAGTGCATATTTAACACACACTCAAAAACACAACACAATTATCATGTTTTATTTTATTTTTTCAAACATTGTCAAAAATACGTAAATACTTTTTGGTACGTAAAAGAAATATAAGAGAGCAAAGTACCAAGTAACAAGTTTCTTAAAAACTTTAATTTGTAAAGTCACAATATTTCAAGTTAAGTGATTTCTTAACACCACTTTTATTTTTATTTATTTACTACATAGATAAACGACATTTAATTCATCACAAAGGTATCCCTTCTTGATCGTATACAAGTCAAGATATCGTATTGATTAGGAGTGAATCACGCGTGCTCCGGCCGCGATGTACAGATTTGAACTGAATCGAGAATTAGCTGAAAGCCTGAAGAATCCTCCCCAGAGGTCGATGCGGCCGGCGACCGAATTTTCCATTCTCGTCCATTAATTTAGTGATAAATGGAATCATAAACAATAAAAAATATTTTTTGTTTTGTGTACACTTCTTTATATATGATATCGATGTTCGTTGTGGTTTGATTTTAAGAAGACAAGTATTATCAGAAATTATATGTTTCCAGTTGATAAATATACCAAGGGCCTTGGGGTGAAAATTATAGACTTCTTGAGATTTATATAATTTAATTAAATACTCACAACACTTTTCAAAACATACGATTTTGAGGAGATGCCATAGATAAGAGAGAGAAAACCATAGAGAACATAGTGTATAGATATTTTTTCATAGATTATTGTCCACCAGTATTTTATGTTACACATTATATTATCTCCCTAAGAAGTAATAATCTATCTAGTTTACCTTAATAGTCTTCCAACTAATGTTAAACCATAATAGCACAATACATTGTTCACCTAATGTTGTATATTTACATTATTGACAGCTTATTCACATACATAAAATAAATTGTCATGAGTTATAAACATATATGTATTGTAGAGATGTATAATGTTTTAGGTACATAACAAAGTCAAGTCAAAGTCAAAACCTTTATTTCGTATAGGCTTATATTACATGTTTTCTTAACTCTGCAACCGGACCGGAAAACGGCCTCTACTGAGAAGATCCAGCGAGAAACTCAGAGAGCTTGCTTTCTTTACAGTATTTTTTTAAATCACCTATTAATAGGTATCATGTTAGTTGTAAACGTTGGATTATTTTCTTAAGCTCCAGTGTGTTGCGTTCGTTTCGTGAGGACCTACAATTTAAGTGCATTATATGGTTCGCGACACCTCGGTATCACCTTAGTATGATACGTAAACGGAACCATATAGGTATGAATATTATGTGGGTATCTGTGATATCATTATAATTTATTTATTGTCTTGTCAATCTGGAAGAATCTATAAATGAAATCCCACTATGTTTCTCATAAATTCGACTCCGAACAATACAAAAAAAATATGTTTTGTGAACACGTCGATATGAGATTTATTAGGTATTCAAAATCGTGTAAAGGATGCAGCAAAAATTACAGTTTCAAATCGAATACAAACAAGCTAATAGGCATATAAAATAATGAGTTCTTAACAAAGGAATTTAACTTTCTATCCATGCACGTTAGAGTTCAAATTTCAATGTGATATCACAGCCCGGTTAAAGGGTTCCTGTTTACCGATCTCCGATTGAGGTAGGTGATTTTTTGGACTACGTCCAATAGTAGTAAAGTTAAATGTAGATTTATTGATTTTTTTTATAGATTTTAAGTGGGAATATTTGATTAACTCTGTCGGTTGCTACTAGGTCGATGGTATTGTTTGTAAAACCTACCAACATTATAAGGTAGTCCACACATTACCAATGATAATGTTTATGTACCTTCATGTATATACCAATAATACTATGTGAAAGTTTGGATGGATGGATAGATGTTTGTTACTCAATCACGCCAGAACCGATCTGGATGAAATTTGGCACAGAGATAGATTATAGTCTGGAATAGCATCTATGCAAATTTTTACCCCGGTATAATGTATGTTTTCCGTGGGATTAAGGACATTCTTTTTAATCGCGGGTAACACCGCGGGTCGCAGCTAGTGTTTAATAATCTTAAAAGTTTTTTTTAATTATTCATATTTTCATTAAAAGTGTAATTAAGAAATCTTTATACTTACGCTGCAGCGCTGTCATTATGCCAAAATAAATAAGACCACATTATATGTATGTGGACGTGACGTCACGTTCTGTAATTAACGTTTGGCGTCAAGTAATAACAAATATGCATTTATAGAATTTACTAGCTGCTTCCCGCGATTTCGTGTGCATTAAAAAGCAGAATATTATAATTAACCACAGAATAACATTCTCCATACAAACTTTGACACGAAGCTTAGGCTTACCAAATTTTAAGTCCCTAGGTCTCATGGTTTCGTGATGGAGTGTGTGAGTCAGTCAGTAAGTGGACTTTTATATATATAAAATAATATATAAGATTATTTAGTTATATGTATTAATATTTTAAATAGCAAATTAGTATTACTACGATTTTCGATGTTCTTTTATAAGTATACCTAATGGATCTTGTATAAGTTTATGGCCTACTATAAACTATCTAAAACCCATGAAATGTGTATTTGTGTGCGTCGGCGAAAGATGTAGGTAGTTAGATACCTACATCTTTCGCCATTTTCAATAAGTCAGTGCAAAAAATAAAACAAACACAATGATCCCTGACCCAGTCCAAAATGCTTCGTACATAGCAGGTCAGCACCGCCAACTACATTTGGCTTCCAGCCCGTTCCCATGCAGAAACAGCAATGAACTGGAAATTGACTATGGATCGTAATACTATACAGTATGATGCTATTTATATGCATCCCACTTGATAGAAAATCTTCATACGCGTCAGTAAAGATAAAAGATGGACAGGCAAGAATTGCTTGGCAGACAGGGATCTGCCATGATTAGGACATAATAGAGCAAGTTGATTTGCCTTTGATTTAAAATGAACGTAGCTATTTAATTCCTGTTGCACATGAAATGTTGTAGACAGTCTCGATAGATAGCACTCAATATAATCAAATCTGAATATTAATCAAGTACAATATCAATATAATTATTTATTTACATAGCATGTATGTTATTACCTTATAATAAACTAGCTGTTGCCCGCGACTTCGTCCGCATGGTATTTAACAAAGACAACCGTTGACAACAGCCTGCCCGCCCATTCTGAGCCCGCGGGACGCATTGCAGGTGTTGCTATCAAACTTAATCAGGCGCTGCGCTGCAACATTGGTTTCCATTTTTTTTCGTGAGATCCTATTTTTTTTTCTAAAATAAAAGTAACCTAAGTTACTCCTTGTTACATCAGCTATCTGCCAGTGAAAGTCCCGTTAAAATCGGTCCAGCCATTACAGAGATTAGCCGGAACAAACAGACAGACAGACAGACAGACAGACGGACAGACAGACAGACAAAAAATGTTGTTTCGGTATAGGTAACGTGTATACATCCAAATGCACTTAGTAAAAAGCGGTTATTTTAATATTACAAACAGACACTCCAATTTTATTTATATGTATAGATAAACAAGTATCATTTATTATTATTATTGAATATGTCTACCTAGACACAAGCTATGCAATTCACCAAGCGTTTTGTCTTCAAGCAAACCGTATGTTATGTGTGGAAGTCATTGGGGGAGGCATATGTACAGCAGTGGACAGCCTTCAGCCGATGGATAAGGTTGGGATCCCAACTAGCCGTAGGCCAAGCCTAAAACACACTAGCTGCAGGCCCGGCGTTTATAATCAGAATTATTCAGGACATTTAGTGTTCTGACTAATTCTGATTATAGCCGCCTACTGGGTTATTCAGGTTTTCCAATCTCTACAAAAACAAAAGTACAATTGAAATTCCTCAAATAGGTAACGTCCGATAATAAAACGCTTAAAGTTAATTCTAAAACGCTTAAATACCTAACACAATAGACATGTCAAGATTATGCGCAGAAATTTATTGACTACCTAGCTATTGTTAGTTACATTTATATTTTTACAATCAGATTAACGATAAAGATTTATTTACCCTTAGGTACTTCTACTCGGATTGACGTCAACTGCTTCTCTGAAAAACATAACAATAGATAAATGACAATTTTTCTTTGTTGATACGTTGTGGCTGTTGTTGCTATGGGGTGCGCGCTAATCTCAGAAATGACTACTTCTTTTACGAAATGTAATAAAATGGATATGAATATGGCCTCACCCACAACTTAGCGAATATTTTGCCAATGTGAATTAATTAATCGCAATAACACATTCAATAAATACACATCTATACATCTATACATACTACATACATATAAATAAAATTGGAGTGTCTGTTTGTAATATTAAAATAACCGCTTTTTACTAAGTGCATTTGGATGTATACACGTTACCTATAACGTAAGCCATCTTCGAGCGCACCAGCGCAGCGCCATCACACCGACTAGGGGTCGAAATGGTCGCCATGGCCGAAACCGGTCGGAACAATCATCAATCATACCGAAACAACATTTTTTACAATTTTTGTCTGTCTGTCTGTCTGTCTGTCTGTCTGTCTGTCTGTCTGTCCGTCTGTCTGTCTGTCTGTCTGTCTGTCTGTCTGTTTGTTCCGGGTAATCTTTGAAATGGCTGGACCGATTTTGACGGGAATTTCACTGGCAGATAGCTGATGTAACAAGGAGTAACTTAGGCTACTTTTATTTTAGAAAAAATCTCAGAATGGGCGAGCAGGCTGTTGCCAACGGTTGTCTTAGTTAAATACCACGCGGACGAAGTCGCGGGCAACAGCTAGTTATAAATAAAATAATGGATGTGACATGATGAAATGAAAATGGCGACCAGAAATAGCTTATCCGTTTTAGGTGCGGTTGTCACTAATGTATTGTGGTAAGCTTCATTGTTGTACTTGAATCAGTTCGTAAATAAAACAGTCATATGGGTAACAGGTACTTGACACGCCATTTTCATTTCTTCATGTCACATTCATTATTTTATTTATGATGTGTATTTATTTAATTTAATATCGCTATTAATTACTTGACATTGGCAAAATACCCGCTAAGTTGCGGGTGAGGCCATATTCATATCCATTTTATTACATCGCATTTCATTTCGTAAAGAAAGAAGAAGAACAGGTACTTGTCAAATAAAACTCTCATAATGTCGTTTCTTTTTTTCCTACCGTGGAACAAAAAATGGTGGTAAAACTTCGATTTGTGTGTGTAGGCGATAGGTTATACTTTACGACATGCAAATTTTGATACGAGTATCATGGCATTATTTGATAGAGCCATAATTTTATAACTTGGTTTACGGACGTTTTAGTTTCGATTATTAAGGCTGTAGACTAGTAGACGTACTTGGCAGGAGTAGGAGGTTTGAGGGGGGGCCGCGTTGTAGCTTAATTAATAGTTATAGGTATGTATCCCCTAAAAATAGGATTTTTGTTAGATACATTACCCGAATCCAGTATATCTTCGCTGTTGAGGTCGCGTTCGTTCTGATCCGGTTGTAGAGTTAAGCAAAAAAAAGGGATAATTCTGATTTTGTAACTACCCCTGTAGGCCTAAAAGTAATAAATGATTTGTCTATGACTTATCTAGTAAGCCATGTATTTAAAAGCAATTAATTACTTAGCAAATTAAATTATTTCATTATAGTTACACAGTTTGTTGTCATATACTATTTTTGAGTTTGTATATTTCCCTACTTAGTGCAACTGTAAATTTCATTATTATACCATTATTGCTCTATTACGGTATAGGACATGGGGCCGAGCTTGTTTGTTCGTGGTGCACGTATATGGCTGATTTACACGTATCAAGTTGACTAAAAATTTACTAAATTTTAACTTAATTTTAAGTGACTTAACCCGTGTAAACAGTGAATTTAGTAAGAAGTTGCAAGTTAAAATTTAGTTGCAAGTAAACAAGGTAGAATAGAATTTTGTCTATTTTTCGGTTAAGTTGGTGGGCGTGGCTAATCACTTGACACGTTTGGACAGGCAAAATTTAGTTAAATTTAAGTGAAAAGCATAAGCTGGCGGAGTGATTGCAACGAATAAATGAGTTTAACTAGATATTTAGTATTTTTACATGTAAACGGTTACTTAAAATTAAGTCGCTTGAAATTTAGTTAAAATTTAGTTAAGACTTGGCAACTTAATACGTGTAAATCAGCCTTTACGTCACGCGCAGGGGCAATAAATCTACATCGCTCTGACAGCCGCCCCTGACTTAGCGGCACCGCAGCCTCGCAGCCAGCGTCATCCCATTGATTCTCCATTATGCGCCTTCGCAAACATGCCCGTGCAAATACAATCTGTGTGTCACCCGTCATACTTTTATCTATACATCTATACACACAAATAAATAAAATTGGAGTGTCTGTTTGTAATATTAAAATAACGGCTTTTTACTAAGTAGTAGTACTAGTAAAACATTTTTTTTACAATTCTTTTCCGTCTGTCTGTCTGTCTGTCTGTTTGTTTATGATACGTTATTTAAAATGTCAAAAGATTTGATGTTTTTTTTCGGAAATGTGACCTTTAGATCCTACCGACTGAACCCTTAAAATATTTTATACAATTCTTACACCTCATATGATAAGATTGATTAGATTAAAAAATGTAGGCCGGCGTTACTTCAAATGATAAAGATATAATGCTTTTAAAAAATAAAACAAATTTCGCACGACAAAAACACCAATAGTATGGTCTCAAACTATAATTGACGCTTGTATTGCACTGCCGTAAGTACATGCAATAGATAACGGGCGATTCCAGTGTAATCCAAACAAACCAGGGCAAATATTAAATAATTTTTCATTCCTGAAATTAGCCCCAATGGGAACAAAACTCATAACCATAGACTAGCTTTTTGTCGCAACTAGGTATAGGAGTGTAGTGACTAAGCTGACTACGCTTTGACCATTGAACCACGTGGTTTAACTTATGTAGGTACTAGCTGTTGCCCGCGACTTCGTCCGCGTGGTATTTAACAAAGACACAACCGTTGGCAACAGCCTGCTCGCGCGTTCTGATCCCGCGGGACGCATTGTTGCTATCAAAATTTAATCAGGCGCAGCGCTGCAACATTGGTTTTAATTTTTTTTCGAGAGATCCTATTTTTTTTCTAAAATAAAAGTAGCCTAAGTTACTCCTTGTTACATCAGCTATCTGCCAGTGAAATTCCCGTCAAAATCGGTCCAGCCATTTCAGAGATTACCCGGAACAAACAGACAGACAGACAGACAGACAGACAGACAGACAGACGGACAGACAGACAGACAGACAGACAGACGGACAGACAGACAGACAAAAATTGTAAAAAATTTTGTTTCGGTATAGGTAACGTGTATACATCCAAATGCACTTAGTAAAAAGCGGTTATTTTAATATTACAAACAGACACTCCAATTTTATTTATATGTATAGATGTATAGATGTACTATGACAGCCTATATTCCAGCCCATCTTGAGATCATTTTGGCAAAGCAAAACTTTTCTTTACTGGTGGTAGACTTCGGTCGTGGCTAGTCACCACCCACTGAACAAAGCCATGTCGCCAAGAGGCCTAGCCGTGTTCCGGCATGATGTTCGGTGTTGCCATTCATGGATGGCGGGTCAGATCAGCTGCGCTGCATGTGCCTAGTGAATGTAGCGTCTTGATCTACTGCCGCCTTCCTACCTAGGCAAGTATGCTCCATCGTAGATCTCATCGTCACTTACCATCAGGTGAGATCGAGATCAAATACTTGCCTATCATGTAATAAAAAAAAAAAAAAAAAAACAGCCCTGTCGTAACGGTTTGCTGCAGCCCAGGTAACTAATAATATCAGTTAGTTGCCCAGCTACGTAGTGTACTTACTTATACGAGAGTTTATGAACATGGCTACACAAAATGGATTCTAAAACCCTAGTCACGTTTAGAGAAGTGTTAAATATATTATTTACGCTAACATATCTTTGTCAATATACAGCTACCCATTGTACCCGTTTATATTTAAATTTTGTTGTTGTAAATGTGATGTGGACGTGTATTAAAAGCCTCATACCAGCCCTTTTTTTATTGCCCCACTGTTGGGCACGGGCCTCCCCTCAATGCGAGGGGGATTAGGCCATAGTCCACCACACAGAGTCTAAAATAGGCAACACCGGTAAAACGCCATCTGCATCAGTTTTATGGAACTATTAATACTATAATCATATATATATACATAGGTACTACTGTATTGTATATTACGTTAAATATTTCAATTAGGTAATTTGGGGAAACTAGCTTTTGAATTACCAATTGATAGCAATGTATGGTTACCTCATTTCATATGGAAACAAGGAACTAACAATTAATAATTCATAAGCATAATATACCTAAATATTAAATAAAACCACGTAAATACCAGAAAATAGTTATTATTTAGGTCTTGCTGGTCTTTTACTGCATTTATTTAAATTCTCACACAATCTCTAATTCACAACACAAAACTACGAGTCTTTTTCTCACTAACTTCAAAACATACACATAAAACGCACAATTAACCGCTACCCGGAGGAGAAAACACTCAACTCAACGGGCTAGTCAGTCAAACATACGGTTTATTAATATACTTTGTTGAACTGAAGAAAACTAACGAAAAGTTTCGTAAATCACCGACTGGTATAAATACAAAACAAGACAGATTTTTCTATTCAATCAGTCAGATATGACAGATATAGATTCAGTGTTGCCAGAGTTACCAATTTAAACCTACTACTACAATATATCACATTAACTATTTAGCATGTAATGAAGAACCAAATCACTTGTTTATATCAAACACATTACCGAACATTAAATCATAATAATGGATTATATTAAAATTCCGTTTCTGCATAGTATTTTTTTATTTGGTCTATTCGAGGGTCATTAAATATTACCAAAAAAGCAGAAGTCTAATGCATCGTCGCAAAAATTAGCGCCACCTGTATTAGATTTATGGAACAAGCACATTATAGTGCTGTTAAATGGAAAACATATAAGTTTTAACTAAACTCGATAGAATTGCTTGTCAACCAAATTTAGTACAGTTGCAGTATCTGTATTACCATGTATTTTGTTCTAAGATTGAACAGCCTGGTCCACCACGCTGGCCCTGTGCGGGATGGCGATTATTAATAAAATCTGTGGTGTGAGAGGGATGGAAGACGCTTACGTTCTGAAATGCTCAGTAAAAAGCAGCATTATTACTCGATGACGTTACGATTTCATTACGAGTTCATGCTTACCTTACTGGCGTAGGAATTTTTTTTTTTTTGGGTTTGTAACTATTAATTTTAAGAGTGTCAGATTTATTTGGGGTAGAAGTTGTTTTAGATAGATGGTGTCTTTTTAAAATTTGATCCTGCTAACTGGTGTAGGAATTAAAAGTAGGTGCACTACCATACCGAGTTGAGTATACTTATGTGGGTACCGTAATCGTAATAATTTGTTATTCCGAAATCAGTCAAAGCGATCTAAATATCGCGCTTTGTGATGGACGAAGCTATTACAGAGTGCTATTAAAACACCAGTAAAATAATTTACGCGTTGCCAGCGGGCCGTCGAAATAATATTTTATTATCACGATAGGCAGCCGCGTCACTCACCCCTTAGGGCTTTGATGATATAAGAATATAGGGAACTGGTACTATACTGTTGTATGTACTCTACCTACCTAGTTTACAACAATCAGTGCAGAGCTACGAATAAGTGCAGACACAACAAAAATTAGATACAGCGCCATCTAGTATCAAGTAGCCAATCAAGTAGCGACGCTTGTGCTGCTATCTCGTGGATTGTGATAGAAACGTAGCATAGACTAGCAAAGCATTTTTTGTTGTCGTTGATAGATTTTTATTTGCTATACCTAAAAGTTATTATTTCTTATTTGTACTAAAATGTGTAAGGGGTTTTTTATTTATACCTTTTTTTAAATTCTAATAACATAAAATTATTCAACGATAACAATTTTAGTCTAGAGAGAGACTCTTTTTTCATAACCTATTATTTTGTCTATGCCTTGCTCTATTATTTTGCGCCTGCGCTCTTGATGGTCTACGCGACGTACATAAAATCATTTTGTGGAAAATTTGAAGTTTGTTGTTATTTGTGACAACTTATAATTCATAATTATTTATGAAAGCTTCGTGCTAATTACCATTCCAGGCGCGGGGCAAGATTTCACAGTTGTGGTTAGCCTGGATGCGTTCAGACCCTATACTTCGAGCGGTGTACGGTAGCCATCTTGGAATCGAACAAAGCTTCAGATGTGTAGTTTGTCTGTTTATCAATAATTTTTGTGCATTTTCTTGTAAATAGTTTGTATGTTTAGGATATGTACGGAACGTTCGTCCATATGTGTAAATAGCTATGGCTGCGACAAGGAAATTACAAGGTAATTTGTTATGTTATCAGGTTAGAGATTGATTGACCCCAACCGATGTAGGTACGTGTTCTAGAGCATTATTGTCAATTGATGAGACCTCTGATGTTCTGGAAGTGCTGGAGTCTTGGGGTATACGTGTGTATTATTGGGTCGTGTGCCGAGTGCTACCGGACAGTTGGTCACTAAAACTTAAACAACTGTCGTGATAGCTGGTATAATAGCACTGAGAATAAGGTTTTATTGTTATTCCTGAATGTCGTCCGCAATTCTCGTTGGATTATCGCCCCTACCCTCGGTTAAAGTGTCAAACTCGCGATATTCCGTACAAGTTTTTAGTGAGACATGTGTGAAACTGGTTTATGCATTTAATTGTGTTGTGTGGTTTGCAGGTGAAATAGACAGGTGTTTAAAAAAGGTAACGGAGGGTGTGGAGACGTTCGAGGACATCTGGCAGAAGGTACACAATGCGACGAACAGTAACCAAAAGGAGAAGTATGAGGCGGACCTCAAGAAGGAGATCAAGAAGCTTCAGAGGCTACGGGATCAGATCAAGTCGTGGATCGCCTCCGGGGAGATTAAGGATAAGAGTACACTTTTAGAATATAGGAAACTAATTGAAACTGTGAGTACCCATTGTTGTTTGATTCTTATTGACATAAAATATTTTCAAATTCCTTATTGGGATTAAGTATCATGTATCTTGGTGTCTAATGGTAACTAATGAGGCCTAATATTAGATGCTGGTTATTTCACATAATTATTAGATAAACCATAAATACATTCAACATCAATTTTATGCCAACATTAAATCCCTCGATTTGCATCTCGCAAACCTGTCCATATGGTAGTAGTTTGAAATGACTAGTAGGAGTATTATTACTAAACAAACAAATAGGCCTATATTTACCTATATAAAATAATCATACCTACCTACATTTTAAATAGTTGATTAATTTGTTTATGCACTATTTATGTAATTTAATTCTAACAGTGAAAATAACTATTATTATTACTCATAGATTTTGTCTAATTTTAATTAAAAATCAATGTACAATCTGTAAATGTTGGTGTCATTAGAGAGTATAATGGCAGGCAAGTCGGTACACAGCTTATACCATTACAATGGAGCAGTTTCTTATTGTCCCAGCTGTCATATATAACAGTATTACTTTAGGATAGATAGTCCCACTAGTTGGGTTGTGAAAGGTAGATAATACTTGCTCAGTGGAAAGCTGAGCTAGTATGAATAATAATGCACTAATTGTTACCCCATAGCTATCTCCTATATATTACCCCATAATGAGTTTCATATTATGTTTACCACCTAAGGCCTCGTCCTTATTGGCTAACAATTGTAGGAGTAGACAGTGCGATTCTGTTGTGCTAGGAAAACAATTCCTGTACTGGGGCTATTACTTGTGGACTTCAATACGGGCGCTCAAAAGAGATTTGTGTATTTAATCTCGTTGTGCGACGAAATCGTAAAGTTTACTCGTACAATCGCTAACCAGTAAGGTCGACGCCTATTAAGGCCCAACGACTTTCTGAGACCCTCAAAGAAAAAATAATTAAAAAATCACAGATTGTTAGCCAATGATTATTCCAATAACATTAAACTTGTAATATTATCTCTGTACTGGTCTTGTTTACCGTAAACTTCCATTGACTATCAATAACATGCATACATAAACCATTTAATAAAGGTTAAGTATTAATATCAAACTAGTTGTGAGCTATCTATCTGCAATCTCTGACATAATCTGTTATCATCAGAAGATAAATAAGCATTTCATAAGATGGGAGAGTAGTTTCAACTCATGGGCATGTGGCGTGGCATAACTTTAATGAAAGATTTTATGTATATATTTGACTTTTTGTGTGAACATTAGGATACTACATTATTTTGTGGATTGCCTCCATTGTTTATGGCTATTGTATAAGGTGCAAGAAACTGGAGCATGGCTATATGTTCGGGCAATATGCTATTATTTTTGGTATACTATGTAAATTCTATATATTCCATTGGGTATCCTGATGAGACCAAACTATTGGGAATACCTGTGCCCCAAGTCTGCTAATACAATCGATTCATAATCGAAGAGCAACCGCGTATCGCTGTCACTTTTGACAGATATCCCATACAATGTCTGTCAAAATTGACAGTTACTATGCGGTTGCTGTTTGATTATAAATCAATTGTGTTAGCAGGCTTGGGGCCCTGTAACTATGGGTAAGATTATTTTGTCAGAATGTTTCAAGTTTCTATCTGACTGCCTATAACAACTGTTTAGAAGATACAGATCAATGGCAACCGAGACCGCGTTAACACGCCCTTTGGGCGGTACGGCAAAATATTTCTGTACATTTTCAAAAGTACAAATGTTTCCAAATTTGACGGCCTGATTCGCGCAGTGGTAGTGACCCTGCTCTCCTCGCCGAGAGTCCCGGGCTCGAATCATGGTATGGACGAGCTTCGTGTGATCAGCACGAAAGTTTGTACCCGAGTCATGGATGTTTAATATCTATATAAGTGATGTATACTGGGTTCGCCCCCGGTCCATTGTACGGTACCCACAATACAAGCGTTGCTGAGTGTGGGACCGTATAGTTGGTGTGTTCGTCTGGCGATATTTATTTATTTATTTCATGTATTAGATACAGTCCTGACACGGATATTGGCTCATTTAAATTCAGCATCAACCATATCGACTCTGCTGCAAAAACACAGTTTTGGAATAATATTGACATAAATAGGTGCGTCTCGGGAGAACGTATTGTTGGCGTACAATAAAAATTGTTTTTAAACACACGTTTTTATAGGCAGCGTTTCAAAACTACGCAGTAACAGCCACGACTGGGGTTTCCACTGGGTGACGACGCGACGACGACGACGCTCTTTAAAACCAAATATGCCAATTAACACAGTTGGTATTGACCATGCTTTCTGTACAGAGTGTCCCGGGTTCGAATCTCGGTCGTTGCAAACTTTTCGTGTTATTTGTACCCGAGTCGTCGACTAAATGTCCATGTTATATATCATTAATTATATACTGGGATCGCCCCAGTCCATTGTAAGGTACCCTTATTAATTAATTTATTTATTTGTCTCTGGCGACTCGTTCAGAGGTCCCGGTTGTGACACAGGAAACATGATGTGATCAAGTAATACATTGAAAATCAAAACCCAAGTTCACCTTTCGCTAATCATTCAGAAATTCGCACAATTTGATCCCTCATTCAAAACCGCTGCGTTACTGTTATAGCGTACATTTCAATAAGAATTCAATGAATCACTCGGTTCACGAAATACTGAGTTCTTTAAACCCGCGATAAGTTTTTTTGCTAATGCTTGATTTTCTGACTTACGGAAAAAGAGAGAAAAAGTATTGAAATAAAACTATTTTTTAGGATTTTATCGCATTTATATTTTGATTTTACGTTCTTAAAAAATAGTTTTATTTCAATGTGTAGTATTCGCGTAAATATAAAAAATCAATAAGATAAAAAGTATATAGAATTAAATATAAATAATATAATCTGGAAACTGAAACGGAACGTGTTCTGTTTAATACTGTTGTTTATATAGTGAAAGGCCAAAGTCGATGAGAACAAATTTCCCGCCATTTAATTCTCACGACTCGAAACTTACTTGTTTTTATTTAGCTTATTCTTTTTATGGTTGAGTTGTTAAAATAGACGTTTGTCCTTTGTTGGATAAAACAAAATGAAATCTTACGGGGCATTGTATCAAATACGGATTATGTGTTAGTCTATTTGATAAGTGCTAGAACGAAATAAACTGTAATTTCTAATATGTATTAAGGTGGAAGCTCAGGGTCAGGGCGCGAAATTCAAAATGTCAATGGTTTTTATTTTTTTACGAAAAATTTGGCCATCTTTACGATGTAATTTAGTGTTTTGCTATATTATAGCATTCTGCATTGGATGTCTCTATGTATTAAGTTTGCTTAAAAAAGTACCTAATCTGATACAATACCATTAGGTTTGTAAAAACCGCTACTTTTACTAACTTTATGGTGGTTTATCGCTTTAGGTATTTTTTAAGCAAACTTAATACATCGAGACATCCAATGCAGAATTCTAATATCGCAAAACACTAAATTACTTCGTAAAGATATCCAAATTTTTCGTAAAAAAATAAAAACCATTGACATTTTGAATTTCGCGCCCTGACCCTGAGCTTCCACCTTAAATATAATTTCCTTGACAGCTTTGAGGTTTCCTACAGTAGAACATACATAAGTGACAATTTGTATCTGACAACCAGTTGTCTTAGTAGCTAATTCTATAGTTACTGAGGATCCCAGCCACTAATCCTGGTAGAAAACTGTGGTAGCCATAACTGTTTGTACCCCGGGTCATGGACATTTTGATATCTTAGTTTTTATACTGATATTTAGTGTCAGTGTAAACGAGTAAAAAATAGAATGCCACTGTCATCGCATTGTCATTGCGAGTCAATTGTTTTATCTAGGTGAAGCCTAAACAGTTTTCATATCGACAAAAGTTGCGCGTAAAGTGTACCTGTTTCCTAAAATATGGGTAACAGCTGATTACACGAAACGTGGTTAATTTTGACAATGTTTATTGTATTGTTTTCAGCAAATGGAAAGGTTCAAAGTGGTCGAGCGCGAGACGAAGACGAAAGCGTACTCGAAAGAGGGTCTCGGCGCGGCGCAGAAGCTGGACCCCGCGCAGAAGGAGCGAGAAGAGATGTCCGCGTGGCTCGTCAACTCCATCGACGCACTTAATTTACAAGTAAGTATGCACTGCCAACAAACTCTCCTTATCATTATATGACCTTTAAAATCCCGTATATATGACAAGCTTTTAACACACGAGTAAAACATGCCTTCAGAGGCCAAGGTACATACAAACGGCTCGCTGCGAGTCGTCACGTGTCGTTAGCTGCAGTTGGCTCAGTCGACGGCGAAGCGATGCTCGTGTGTTTGAGGTCTAACTCGCGTGTGTGAGTGGATCCGTAGCGCTCCGTTTGTATGTAGCTTGGTCTCTGTAGGTATTTTTTACTCGTGCGCTCTTAGGGAGCGGTTTTAAGACGCAGCGCGCGTCAGAGCGCATTAAAATCTATTAATTGCCGAGTTAGAGTATAGTTCCAAACGCAAAATTGCATAGTCAACCTCTTTCACGGGGACGGGATACTTATCACCAACACACAGTGAATTTTAATTTATTTACAATAGAATTACAAGGCTCTTTTATCTTGAAAAAGTACTTTGTAAATGGACTTAAACTTATGAAGTCGAGGGTTTTCAAATGGATGTTCGAAATGTATTTTCTAAAACGCGCGTGTATTGTTTAGGCTGCTTGCTGTGTTGTACATATAAGCAGCGATAACAGAAAACATTATGCAACTGTAATGCACAAAAGAACTATTTAGTTCTTTAAAGGCCTCTGAAATGGTATGCCATAAAAAGTAAGCTAGGCCATGGAATTCTTTATAGTACAGGAACATAGTAGATACAGATGGATCACTACGCAAATACATTTAAATAAATAGCGACTCTTGTGACGAAGCAAAAAAGTGCAATTTACCTCGTACAGCGCTGCGTGCTTAAAACTACATTCGCCCAAAATGCGCCATTCCTTCTATCTTTTAACTCTGTTTTCTGACGCACGGAAGCCCTCTGAATGGCCCGCCAGCGTCGATGTACTTGTAGCTTAACAACTAAAGTGCTGAGTGCGCCAGAGCTGACTAGGCCAACCATCTAAGGCTTATCTAAGCGTATAATCTGTTCGCGTACATTATCTAAGCCTACGTTGTATAGACAAGCGAACTTTACAGGCGCCTGTGTGCTTTTTTTATATAAATATATTTTTTTTTGAAGGGGCTTTGTATTAATTCATTCGAAATAGTGAGTCGTTGGTGACATCCGAATGGTCTTTTAGTCTGTTCGTGTCATAAATAGACGAGTCCATACTCATTGTGTCAATGGTTGCAGGTTGATCAATATGAGTCTGAAGTAGAATCACTTCTGGTGGGCAAGAAGAAACGGCTGGACAAGGAGAAGCAAGACCGCATGGAGGAGCTCAAACTCAAGCTGGAGAAGCACAGGTTCCACATAAAGAAGCTAGAGACGCTGCTTAGAATGCTTGACAACATGTCTGTGGAAGTCGAACAGGTCAGTGAACTGGATATTAGCTTCAAATAATAAAGAAAGTTTTTATCAATAGACATAACACAAAGCACACACACACAACCACCATTTCTTGCTTGGCCAAAAGCCCGCGAATTTGGTTAGACCCCAATCACCTGGGAGAACAAATTAACAAAAAGAATAATAAATACTTAAAACTTCAATCCATAGTCCCTGGAGTGATTCTCTCCCTGAGTCTCTCCATAATCCTGCAATAGTTCTTGTGCCTGCCTAGGTCGATTCGCTGTTTATGCTATCATTGTCAGCAGCTGACTCCAGTAGGTGGCTAACACACAAAAAGGGCCCTCTACGCGTTGGACCCATGTCCCCGCGCAAGCCTTTTAAAGATCCGGGTATAGCCCTTGTGGTGGGAGACATGATAGCCCTCTTGACCGCTTCTATTCCAAGTCTGATTCATTTACCGTTCGGGTCTCGGTTGCGAGAGCGTTTCTTTGCAAACAATGCCCCATTTAATATTTTGCTCTTCGTATCCTCATATCTGTACACATGAGAAACTTATGGTAGCTACTGAAGATGTAACTTGCATAGCGAAGTTCTGTGTTTGGCGTTTATTTGCGGCAAAAAGCGGTGTGATAGTTTGTAAAAGTTTGATAACAAATTTCATTCACTGTTTCAATTATTATCAATTATGTTTTTTGGTTCCAAACCGTTTTCAACTGTCGAAAATTTGCGCCGTTAATGATACCTTACCTAGTGCCTATTGAGAAACGCCCTTTGTCTTTGTTTCCAGATAAAAGGTATAAAAGAGGACGTGGAGTATTACGTGGACTCGTCGAACGAGCCCGGCTTCGAGGAGAACGAGTATATATACGACGAGATCGATGGACTGGACGAGATCGAGCTGAGCGGCGTCGGCCTGCCGTCGTCCGCCACCACCGACAGCAACAGCAACGACTCGGGCGGCTCGCCCGCCAGCATGCTCTCAGGTACACCGCGACGTGCGCGCGCACAACTGTCTATACTAATATTATAAATGTGAAAGTTTGGATGGATGGACGTTTGTTAATCTTTCACGCCAGAACGGCTGAACGGATCTGGATGAAATTTGGCACAAAGATAGATTATAGTCTGGAATAGCACGTAGGCTATTTTTTATCCCGGTAAAATGTATGGTTCCCATACATTTTCTCACACATTTGGTTCTGAGGCGGTACGAAGATCGCCGGGACAGCTAGTATTATATAATAATAACTTCGTCCGCTTGGTATTTAACAAAAAAGTTTTTCTTAAATAAAAGTTCCCTAAGTTACTCCTTGTTACATCAGCTATGTGCCAGTGAAAATCCCGTCAAAATCGGTCCAGTCGTTTCAGAGATTAGCCGAAACGAACAGACAGACAAACATTTAAAAAAATGTTGTTTTGGTATATGTACCGTGTATACATCCAAATGCACTTAGTATAAAGCGGTTATTTTTATATTACAAACAGACACTCCCATTTTATTTATTTGTGTATATAGATAATACCAGCCCTTTTTAATGTCCCACTGCTAGGCACGGGCCTCCCCGCAATTCGAGGGGGATTAGGCCATAGTCCACCACGCTGACCCAGTGCGGGTTGGCGGACTTCATACATCTTTAGATGGGTGCTCTAAGACATGCAGGTTTCCTCACGATGTTTTCCTTCGCCATTTGGCAAGCGATAATCGTGGTTGAAAATGAGATTCGCGCAACTATATAAACCACTTCTATTTAGTATCGGATTGCGATAACACGTTCTTTTTGAACGTACGTTGCTGATTTTTTGCTATTATTATACCCCACAATGGTCTGAAAAAAATAATCTTACCCTTAATTAAGAATTAGATTTTTAATTCATGTCAGTTAACTATTATAGTACTAACTTATGAATCTTTATAATTTTCACAAGAGTTGGTTACGATTTTAAAGCCTGTTTGGAATGCCGTTCCTGTGGACAATAAATAACATACCATGTACTTATAAGTTTAGGCAATCTTAACCTACTAGCTGTAGACTTAAAATCGAGAATAGCACAAATGGTTCCATAATATTAAACAATTTTCAACCACATTCGTATCTAAGACTAAAATTCCAGATAAATTTCCCTGGTCCTGGTCTCCCAAGTAGTACCCTTATGCCAAAGCCTTACAAGCATTAGTCCAGAACTGGTTTAAAATTAATGCTTGTAGTAAGTTTTAGCTTAGTTTAGATTTTATTTTGTATAAGAAACTCTTAAAGATTCAGAATCTGAATATTTTTTATTCACATAGACCATTAAGTACAGTACTTATGAATCGTCAAAAGTTACAAAATACTATGCTACGACGTTACCAACCGCTCGGAATGCCGTTCCTATGGAGAAGAACTGGCAAGAAACTCCATGGTTGCTCTTTTTCTAAAAACATCTTTAACATTTAAAAACTAAATTATTACATACTGATGCACAGAGTATCCATTGATAACGTTCAAAACCTTTTTGCAGGCACAAGTCCTATAACGTCACCAACGTTAGAGTTCCACAACCATTCGACAGACTCCATAGAAGTAGAAAAAAAGAAAAAAGAGGAGATCATAGTCAAAGTAAGTTTTTTTCACCGATCTCTATTATATATCTCATCATTACACATCGATTTTATACCATCAACTTGTCTGTATGTGCCCGCCATGTGGAGTTTTGATGTGGATTCTTCCAAATTTACTTGATTTTTATCACTGTGTATCATTCGTTTTGGGTTCTTATCTTTATGGCCATAAGTACGATAGTCCTATAATATAATTTCATAGCTATTCATGGATTTTATTTGAAATATATATTTATTTATGCCTCACAGATTTCTGATACATTTATTTAGTGCATACATGGGCCTAAGTTTCAATCGGAACTTGTTTATAAATGTTATCCAACAAAATCAAACAATGTTTAGTGACCTACATTACTTAAAACATTTTCTACATTCGGCTTCATGCGCCGCCTCTTAAAAGAATAACTTTATGTAGTCTGTATGTCAATTGTAATCTATGATCGCCAATAAACAATATAAAATTTAGTAGTTCGAGTTCTGAATTCAAAAAAGGTGCTTCATCTAAAGTGTTTTGGAACCCAAAACCAATGTTACGCCGGTCGCATCCAGTTAACTGATTTTTATGTAAACTCGCGGCAACGAGGGATGGCACTTGTAACAACTTACAATTCGTCGATTTTATATTTTATTATACAAATATTGGTAACTACAGCGGCACAGTACTACACCACTTAACGGAAGCTTCGGCAGAATTCGGAAAACCGATCATTACCGAACGATCAACAAACAGCAATCGCGCAAAATAAAAATTGCTTCATTCATTAATCTCCACTGAAATGGTAATGAGACACGTTTAATTAGATCGTTGCCAGTAATTAAAGGGAGAATCACACACTTCTTTCAATATAGTATATATAATAATAGTATTTTTTTTTTAACAGGGTTAATAGCGGGTTATAAAAATAACATTCCCAAAGAAATAAATCAAATTATTGCGCCATGTTTAAACAAATAAAAAAAATACGCAATTATTTTATATATCGTCGTGATTCTTACTGATTCATCAGTTAAAATATTTTAAAAACCGATACAGTATCGGAAAATTAACAAATTCGATATATATATCAATAAAATCAGGTCAACGATGTCAGGTGTTCGACTTTTTTTATGCTCCTTCTAAGTCGTGTAGTACGTTCCGTGGTTGTATCTTCGCGTACATCAATGTAGCACATACCTCTGTGTTACCGATAAGGACTTTTAACTCATGGGAGCCCGTTCACGTGAATAAGCTACTCACTGTAAACAGCCAATTATGTCTGGACTCTTGAGCGAGGCACAAAGAATCTTGCTCAGGTGTCTGCATATAATGGGCTCGTTTCATTAAGTTGTCTTTTCGTCCGAGCGTGCTCACGTGCAGACAAGGCCTTAGGGTGATGTTTTAGACTCTAAAACTCCTCTAAAATTTATAGGATGCTAGTTTTTCGCTCCCAGATACCTGGCACTTACCTGCGTCGATAAGAAACGTAAAATATTTAATACAGCCTGTAAACAAAAGTGGACATTTAATTTCACCCAATGAGAGGCGCTGAAATATCCCTACGCAAGTTTAGTCAAAGAAATAATTAGACCGAGTATCTAAATCAGAATATTGTTGCACAAAACCCAGGACGATTTGTTTAGTACCCGTAAGTTCTGTACGTAAGGACGTAATTCGCGTGTACTACACAAATCGGATTGTTTGATTTGTGCTTTATTATGTTGTTCGCGACACGCTAAAGCAGGTTCGAACTGGTCACCGTTTTTTTTGCAAGTACATATTTACGTTACTTATCGGGGCCGGTATCGGCGAGCGGAAAATCGTTTTCCATTATAAACGCACAATAAAATCGAGGAATCCGTGAGGAATGTTGTGTTTGTAAGATGTGATAAGTGTTGGCCGCGAGTTTACGCTGTATATTGTATCGTTGCAGCCGGTTAAACCGCTGCCGGTGCGCGCGGCGGCGAGCGCGCTGGCTAACAGCGCGTGTAACGTTAGTTCCTTGCTCAATAACTCCGCAGCATCCACCAATAGGTCAGTCCACTGACACACCTGTCTACCACCCTTGTATCGCACCACCGGCGTCGGATGACACCGCGTGAGCGGTGGAGAGACGATTGAAATATATATGTATATATATATTTGTCTATGTATCCTTGGGAATATATGGGAACGTAGTTTTCTTGTTGCGTAATTATGCAGGTGATTCGGAAAGGGATAATTGTTGAGGGCGATTCATAAGTTACAACTTCGATCTGTTGATTTAAAAAGTCCCAACATTATGGTAAGTTTTTAAAGGTTTTTTTTTTATTTAAAAAGCCAAATTTTGACATGGCATAATGATTATGCATGCGCTAAAGAAGCGCAGGTTCAAAGGTAACTATACTCTTTCTGAATCATCTGTATTTTTCGAATTTATTCAGTAGTAAACGTACAATAAATACTTTATTTTCGATCGTCTTTTTATCGGTCACGACGGGTTATCATACCGTAAGCGTAGCTAGCCACGTTTGACGATACGCGAAAGATTTTAGCAGGCAATATGGGCTACTTTGGCCCAACGATTTGCATTCGAATTGATGTCAAAGTTAGCCCGAATCGTAATCAATAAGGAAATCTTTCGAGCATCATTAGATGTTGTCTAGCTAAGCTAACATTATGTCCATGATTTGATTTGTTCTCTAGATATTTTAGAGTGAGTTGGGGACAGACTTACTCGTTGCAATGACTACTCAATGGTCTATCTATACGAATAATATTGGATAACAACAGAATAATTATCGATGAAATATCTACGACAATAATTGGTCTGTGGCATTGTTGATTTATAATTGAGATATATTGCGCCTTGCATTTTGTCCTCCACTCATTCTATTGTGTACTTATACAATTATTTCACAGACAATGAGAATGAAAAACAGTGACACTGTTTTTTTTATTCTCATGCCATTGCAAGCGTTTTCATTTTACGATCACATTAAATACTTCTTATATCCCATATTTTCGGGTTAGTAACCCTTTGGACTAATGTCCTAAACTATGTCTATCAATTTAGTTATTTTTTTCGGTCAAGTCCAAATTTTGTATGGAAGTGTTATTGTGTATTTTTATTTCGGTACCAGACATGTATGTGGATTAAAAAAAATACGAATGGGGGAAGAGGGAACCAAACAAGTTAATCGATGATTAATGTGGCCAACAAAACCGAACTCCTCTAAGATGTCAGTCGAGAATCTGTCTGGCATGAGTGTCGGGACCCTAATTAATATGCAATTCGAAACGATTCGAATCTACAAAAGTATTCGACACGTGTTTCACCTCTAAACGAGGTATCCTCAGCACGGCTGGACTACGAATGAGGCATTGGTTTTACAATGGATTGCCGCCAAAGAACGCCTAGTTCTATCAATTGAATTGTACTACGTAAATAGAACACATTTACGTCTTCCAGATCAATTGCGGCTGCACTTACAATATTATTATTTTATTTCTGTAAAAAAAACCTTACAATGTTGGGTCTCTATATTCATACTTTGTCCTATTTCATTCATCTTGTAAAGTGTAGTTAGCGACATCTCTTCAATTTCCATAGAAATATCGCGTTACAAATACGCGAACGCCATCAAGTACACGATGCACACGATATTGATCTTTGCGTTGCGAATGATAAGCGCTAAATTTGTACATTGCATCAAGTGTTAATAATTTATAGCTATTGATTTGTGAATTCTATTAATAGTCGGGTAACGTTGTAGTTTGCTTGAAGACATAATGGCGTGCACACTGCACTGATTAATCCATTATTGAACGTGAAATAAGGTTCTATTTTTGTGTCAATAAGAAACAAAATTTTGTGATATATCGCCAGACGAGCACATTAACTGTACGGTCCCAAACTAATCACGGCTTGTATAATGCGCTTGTTGTGTACCGTAATTATGATTTTAATTTTGGTAAACGAATGGTGTCCTTTTAATGTGTTGGAAGTTGTATAAAAAGCCGGCAATTTTGTATCAGTCTGTTTCGAATTTCAAATTGCATGCAGGTAATATTTTTTTTTTGGTACACCTTAATCTGAGTATTGTGTATTTTTTTCTTTTAAGCTAAAGTCTAGTCATTTATGTCCCATTGAGCTGGATTTATTCTATAGCAGAGCCGGTCCTTGCATGGTATGACTCGTATAAATAAATCATGAGATGCTGTTATACGAACAACATTTTTGAACGAACCAAAGCTCGCTCTGGGAGTTGAATTAACTTATAACTATAGGCCCTTATACTCAAAAGTTGCATAAATATGTTAGCCTAAAATGCGTGTGATATCGTTCGCCTTGCATGTTTTGTATGTCTCGCAGCCTTAACATTTGAGTAGCGTGTCACGACGCCAAGCACGGCACAAAGATGATTTTGGCGGAGCCCGACTTTACACCGACGTTAAAGTGACACCAGCCTAGATCTTTTAATTTTTACATTAATGGGCCGCAGCCAACTGACCGATACCGGCTGAGAATGAAATGCCAGATGTCAGTGCCCGTCCAAAGACAAACGCTTGCGCTGCCTAGTGATCCCCAAAGTCTTGGTCAAGACCACCTAATTATGGACAACAATAATAGAATATCATTGATGTTAGAATTTGACACAACAGTTTTACCAAATCAGTCTTGTTTTTTGCTATAACTAGGTTAAAGACTGGGCAACACTAGCGCTGTCGGCCCCGTCAGGTGCTACGGATAGTTCGGACACACCCATTTACACCTCAATGGTTATTGAAGAGATGTCTCCTAACTCCCTTCCATCAGTTGCGACTTCGTCAACTGTAGAGTCGAAGATTAATGTGTACCTTAATATGTGCAGTATAAACAACACGGGCGTGTCGGGAGCGTCGACGCCCAGCAAGCAGCCGCCCGCGCCCAGTCCGCCGCACCACCATGCGCGGCAGCCTAACCACACGGGTGAGTCACTTACACCGACGCATTCATGTATAGTACAGGGGACCGAGTACAATCTATACCTTCAATAAGACTGTAACTTGGTCGCCCCGACACATATTACAGTACAGTGGACCGAGTAGTCTATACCTTCAATAAGACTGTAACTTGGTCGCCCCGACACATATTACAGTACAGTGGACCGAGTAGTCTATACCTTCAATAAGACTGTAACTTGGTCGCCCCGACACATATTACAGTACAGTGGACCGAGTAGTCTATACCTTCAATAAGACTGTAACTTGGTTGTCCAGACGCATATTACAGTACAGTGGACCGAGTAGTCTATACCTTCAATAAGACTGTAACTTGGTTGTCCAGACGCATATTACAGTACAGTGGTCCGAGTATAATCTACACCTTGAATAAGACTGTAACTTGGTTGTCCCGACACATGTTATAGTACAGGTAGACTGAGTACAGTCTATACCTTCAATAAGACTGTAACTTGGTTGTCCCAACACATTACAGTGCAGTGGTCCGAGTACAATCTTCACCTTGAATAAGACTGTAACTTGATCGACCCGACACATATTACAGTACAGTGGACCGAGTACAATCTTCACCTTGAATAAGACTGTAACTTGATCGCCCCGAAACATAACAGTACAGCGGTCCGAGTAAAATCTATACCTTCAATAAGACTGTAACTTGGTTGTCCCGACACATTACAGTACAGTGGACCGAGTACAATCTATACCTTCAATAAGACTGTTACTTGGTTGTCCCGATACATTACAGTACAGTGGACCGAGTACAATCTATACCTTCAATAAGACTGTAACTTGGTTGTCCCGACACATTACAGTACAGTGGACCGAGTACAATCTATACCTTCAATAAGACTGTTACTTGGTTGTCCCGATACATTACAGTACAGTGGACCGAGTACAATCTATCAAAAAAGGCGACATTTTTATCGATAGTGCGGCCGAATCCGCCCTTGTTTTTCTTTTTTGATTAAGGGCATATTATGATTATGATCACATACGACTTTGGTCGACCTTATTTGCTCAGTTGGTAGTGGCCCTGCCTTTTGCACTGTGGGTCCCGGGTTCGAGTACCCGAGCTATGGATTTTAAATATCTATATAAGAATTATACTGGGTCCGCCCGCAATCTATTGTACGGCACCCATAATACAAGCGTTGCTTAGTGTGGGCGGTATAGTTGGTGTGTTCGGCTGGCGATATTATTATTATATATCTAAATTACTTTATCATATAAATCCATGTCATAGATATATAATAAAGTAATACCCCACTTACACCAGCGGTAATAACACAAACGATACGTAATAAAAGGTCTAATTAAGCATCTCATTAACACTGCACCACGCGTACGTGTGTTTACAAAATAAACACCGATCGCTATCACATATGAATGGAGCGCCGCGACCCGCGAAACACCACTAAGTACACGATTAATCGTACGCTGGCGTATCGCCAAACTTCCTAAAGCTTGGAACCGGTCCAACGCGATGACATGGCAAACGCCATTCAGTCGTCAGGCTGTATTCGCAGCGACAGGTGCCTCAGATTTATTATCTGATATCTATTAAAATTAATAAATAATAACAATGGTGGCACGCGCGAGTGTAGGATAAAATTATGGACCATGGTAATTTTTTAATGTGGCGTGGTGTGTGTGCATGTACCTCAGTGTTTGGTGAATGGTTCAAATAATCCCGGTATGTTGTCGAGTGCTGCGTAGTTTTTTTTGTGTGTTTATGAATGTTAGTTATGTAATTTTTTAATGTTTTGAGTATCGACACAGACTGTTGCCGTACCGCTTTAAGCTCTATGGCTCTTGCTATACGGACGTTTCTCCCGCCGCATGGATCAGCTTGTTAGCTGTCGCAGGCGCATATGAATTACATTGCACGAGGATTTCGCAATATTTTGTTGATTCTTGAAAATTATCTTTCTATGCTATGATTACTAACAGTGAAAAAATATCGAAATAACTCTAGAAATTACAAAAGTGTTGGATTATTTAGTTATATTGCAGAGTTAAGTGATGTCAACGCCATAAGTGAGCTCGGGTGCGACTGAGAAAGAGCACGGCCCCACCCTCTCCCTCTAATTGCTTTCATAAACTCCTTGACAATATATTAAAATTTTTCGTAAATGATTTTTGGGTATGCCAAAAAAAATATTGCTCTGAATTTCAACGAATAAACAATCGGTCGGCTGGCATGAAACTGTTTAGTTATTGGCAAATTAACAAAATCTGATATGTTCATATCACCTTACTCATACGTCCATCGCCCAACATTGTATATTTTCACTCACCGTTTGACTAAATATTATGTGATCAAGCACGTCGCGTTAACTTAAGAACGCGCCTGCCCTTGTTTAATCGATATTTATCAACCTAGATCGCGGTATGTATGTCGGCTACGAATTCGTTATTTTAACCTCTGTGGGCTACTTCCACACCACGCATACATTTCTAACATATAACATCTATACATATAAATAAAATTGGAGTGTCTGTTTGTAATATTAAAATAACCGCTTTTTACTAAGTGCATTTGGATGTATACACGTTACCTATACCGAAACAACATTTTTTACAATTTTTGTCTGTCTGTCTGTCTCTCTGTCTCTCTGTCTGTCCGTCTGTCTGTCTGTTTGTTCCGGCTAATCTCTGTAATGGCTGGACCGATTTTGACGGGACTTTCACTGGCAGATAGCTGATGTAACAAGGAGTAACTTAGGCTACTTTTATTTTAGAAAAAAAAATAGGATCTCACGAAAAAAAATGAAAACCAATGTTGCAGCGCAGCGCCTGATTAAGTTTGATAGCAACACCTGCAACGCTTCCCGCGGGCTCAGAATGGGCGGGCAGGCTGTTGTCAACGGTTGTCTTTGTTAAATACCACGCGGACGAAGTCGCGGGCAACAGCTAGTAAATAATAAATAAATAAATATCGCCATACGAACACACCAACTATACGGTCTCACTTTAAGCAACGCTTGTGTTATGGGTACCGTACAATGGACTGAGGACGAACTCAATGTATAATACTTATATACATATTAAACATCCATGACTCGGGTACAAACATTCGTGCTCATGTTATGTATGTTATAAGTACATACATACATAGCATATTCATTCAATATTGACATACAAAATATTATCCGGTTCCATACCGGCCGCCGGCCGTGCAATGGAAACGGCGGTTACTTCAACAGCCTATTGTTCCCTCTGTGACGTAGGACGTATAACGAAGCTCCAGTCACAATCTCGATCCGACACCGTTCACACGAACCTACCGCAATTTTTGTATAGATCTACCCGCTGTTCCGTTTTTTTTTAACAAATAATCGACACTGGATCGCTTTTATCGATCACAGATCCATTCAACAAAGCTTTAGTTTACTTTTAAATATGCTTGGACTTTGGATTGCTTTCGCGTACCGATAATATATAAGGTTCAACAATAATAGTGTAAAATATTTTAAGGGGTCCATCGATAAGCTATTCATTATATTTTTTTTTCATTTTTTCACCAGAAAAAAAAATCAAATTATTTAAAAATAACACTATATACTAAGTCCGCGATAAAACGGTGCCGTCTCGCTTTTTCACAGATAAATCAAACACTCTACACATATGTTATACATAAACGTGATCGTTATCACTTACTTGTTAACCCCTTAAAATATTTTACATTATTTTTGTTGCACCTTGTATTAAACAGTTTCCTCTATTGGTGCTGCACACCAGTTTATAATAGATCATTTCGGTACTCACATCCCAACAGGAGTGTTATCAACATAATTTTCATAATAAGTGTAACAAAAATAGTGTAAAATATTTTAACAGATGAATCGGTAAATGACATTGATCACGTTGATGTAAAAAATAATTGTGAAAATGGTGTTTGTGTTTAAGGTGGAAGCTCAGGTCAAGGCGCGAAATTCAAAATGTCAATGGTTTTTATTTTTTTACGAAAAATTTGGACATCTTTACGATGTAATTTAGTGTTTTGCGATATTGGCATTCTGCATTGGAAGTCTTGATGTATTAAGTTTGCTTAAAAAAATACCTAATCCGATACAGTACCATAAGGTTTGTAAAAACCGCTACTTTTACTAACTTTATGGTGTTGTATCGCTTTAGGTATTTTTTTAAACCATTGACATTTTGAATTTCGCGCCCTGACCTGAGCTTCCACCTTAATTTCCAATAATTTGATTTGTTTATTTGGGAATGTCTTGAGAATATCTATATAACCTACGGTGGCCTGGCCGTGTTAAAATATTTTACACTATTATTGTTGCACCTTGTATATTTCACACGTGGCCAGCTCGTACGATTTGTTTACGTAAACAAACGGCTAACACGCAATTTGGACGCGAACACGTGCACTTTACGAGAGTGAGTCACTGCGTATACTATGAGTTTACGCGAAGCATTGTATGTACGAGAGATTACGCTACTCATAACATCAGTACCTACTTCTATTATATTGCTAATCCCGACGCAAAACTTTTACGCAAGTCTTTTATGATGTCTTCATTAACAAAGGTACTCGTTTTGGCGGTATTTATATTTATTTAAACTTTATCATCGAATTTAATGGAAATTACAATGAAAGAACTATAGTGTTGGCATCATATTAAACTAATAAACAATTTAAAATCGTTTTTTAAACAGTGAAATAGCCTATTATGTGTGTTTTGTTGCAGAAGTAGTGGAAAATGGGCCGGTGTCCATCGCACCCACGCACATACTCACGCATCTACCGCCTGCGCCCACGCAACCCCCACCTGTGAGTACCATCCCCCTAGTTTATGTCCAATGTCGCGCGGTAAGATTGCATATTAACCGTTCAGGGGTTTACATAGCATGAGTGATCAAATGATTCCTTACATTTATCAGTAAAGCTACATCTATACAGTACAAATAAATAATATTGGAGTGTCTGTTTGTAATATTAAAATAACCGCTTTTTACTAAGTGCATTCGGATGTATACACGGTACCTATACCAAAACATTTTTTTTTGCAATTTTTGTCTGTCTCTTTGTTCCGGCTAATCTCGGAAATGGCTGGACCGATTTTGACGGGACTTTCACTGGCAAATAGCTGATGTAACAAGGAGTAACTTAGGCAACTTTTATTTCATGTTGGTTGTTTTATTCAACACTGTGTTGTGTCGGTGCGCAGACGTCGAAGTGTTCGTCGGTGCCGCTGCTGGTGTCGAGCGCGAGCGAGTCGGCGCCGTCGCCGCTCACCGTCAACGGGCCCACGCAGCAGCAGCACCACACGCCCCAACATGTCGTCAACAAGTTAGTATTGACACTATTACATAATCATGGATTATTTGAATGCTAAAGCAGCCTGGGAATGATCGCTCAAATATCTTGAACAATTAAGATTTGTGATGTCAAAGTGTAGCGTGTGTGCGCCTCGCGCTCGCGGAGCTTTACGTTTGAAGTGAAACTTATATATAGATGGGTGGGGGGGATCAGGATTTTTTCTTTCACCAAAGTGCGTTACGGCCGCGTGGAGGGGGTACATGATACGATACGATTCGTTTCGACATTTGTCCGTTGAAGTTTCACTTCTACCATGTGTCCCAGCTCACATTCCGATATTTTTTGTGCTAAACATGGTTGTTAAAAAAAACAAGCGCGCTGAGTTTCTCGCCGGATCTTCTCAATTGAGGTCGCGTTTCATCCAGTTGTAGAGTCAAGATAAAAAAATGGTTTTCCATGAAGTATGAACTTTTTATTACTCAACATTATTTTCCATTCAAAACGCAGTATTCCCTTTGTTAAAGAATTAACAAAAAGTAACTATATAATATTTGGTAGTTTATAAATACAACGCCTTAGCGAACATTTTGTTCAAACTCCTGGTTTCCGTGCAGCTCAGTTACGTGACGCGAACTGTACAAGTACCTATTAAAAATACTGTAACGGCGAGCACGTTCTATAAACATGTTTCCTCAAAGTATTTCCACTATCGATCGGACGATCCTATTCAGTAGTATTTGGTGTGCACCCAGCGGCAGAGTAAGCGAAGCACCGTCGACGCCCGCGCTGAGCGTGGGCAGCGCCAGCAGTGGCGCCAGCGCCGCGCCCGCCCACCCCGCGCACACCGCCCACCCCGCCCACCCCGCGCCTGCGCCGCTCGCCCCCGCCCCCGCGCCCGCGCCCACCCCAACCGCGCCCGCCCCCGCCGCGCCCACGCCCGCCCCCGCGCCGCCCGCCCCGCCCGCTGCGCCCGCGCCGCCCGCCGGCACCGCGTCGCTCAAGAGCATGGCGCAGGAGGCGGTGCAGCGCGCCGGCCTCGACCACCACACGCAGATACCAGACGTATGTACTACACTCACACACACACATGCGCGCGCGCGCAAACTAGCTTCACATATCGTGAAAGACATGTTTGATATCACAAAAACAGTTATTCCCCCAAAAAGGACTTGTAATGCGACCTTACTCCATTACACTTTATCGATGTGTATATTGAAATTTTATAATATTTTGTTAAAATCATTATTTTCATTAAAACTCGTTTCTTTACGCATAATAGTCGTAATTTAAATTCTACGACTTCATTATGTACAAATCGCACAATCGGAGGCCCGAGGACACGGCCAGCTCTCGGTGTCGATTACAAGAACTATAGGTATACCAGACACGTTGGCAAATAAAATTGTCTTCTATAAAATACTTTATACTGCTCCCCTTTAATGCCTTTCAATCATGTGGCCTGTATCTGAAATAAGACCTATTATAATCTAAAATGTATTGTCGAGTCATGGATGTTTAATATGTATATAAGTATTATATACTGAGTTCGCCCTCACCATTGTACGGTACCCATAGCACATGCGTTAAGCTTAAAGTGGGACCGTATAGTTGGTGTGTTCGTATGGCGATATTTATTTATTAGTTATATTTATTTTATTGTCTGGTGGGTGATACATTAGAGGCGTGTGTGCTATGTTGAGCCGGTGTGTGTTGCGCGCAGAACCCGCGGCGAGGCGCTGCGCTGGCGCAGGCGCACATCCCGCCGCTGCTGGGCGTCGCGCCGCTCGGCCCGCTGCCGCTCAACTCGGTCAGTACATACACTTGTTCATTACCAACTCGGTTAGTATATAAACTTGTTCATTCCCAACTCGGTCAGTACATACACTTGTTCATTACCAACTCGGTTAGTATATAAACTTGTTCATTCCCGACTCGGTTAGTATATAAACTTGTTCATTCCCAACTCGGTCAGTACATACACTTGTTCATTCCCAACTCGGTCAGTACATACACTTGTTCATTAACAACTCGGTTAGTATATAAATTTGTTAATTCCCAACTCGGTCAGTACATAAACTTGTTCATTCCCAACTCGGTCAGTACATACACTTGTTCATTACCAACTCGGTTAGTATATAAACTTGTTCATTCCCAACTCGGTTAGTACATACACTTGTTCATTCCTATCTCAGTCAGTGCATACATTTGTTCATTCTCAACTTGGTCAGTGAATACACTTGTTCAGTACATAAACTTCTTCATTACCAACTCGGTCAGCACATACAATTGTTCATTCCTAACTCAGGCAGTATCCGACTTCCTAATGCCTCATATTAGTTCTAGTGATTATCATATAAAACGATGAGTAAAAAGTTATACTGACACGCTAATGTTTTTATTGTGCTCTCCCAGGACCACCAGCTCCAGTTCCAGATGCTGGAGTCGTCGTTCTACCACATGCCGCACCCCTCCGACTCGGAGCGGACGCGGGTCTACCTGCCCAGGAACATTTGCCAGACGCCAATATACTACAACCAGGTAAACGATTTAATGGCCTTGTTAGTGAGGAGTTGATGAGTGAAGTTGTCGATATTGAAGTTAGAATTGGTACCGTATACAGTCTCCTAGGACAAGGTTTCGTAATCATTATAACTAAATTCTGTGTACGTAATTTCTGATGGATTGGTGCCTAGCCATGGAAAGACTTGGCGATAATCAATATTTTCGAGTAAGTAATCAATCTTTAAAACAAGTAAAACTGTTCTGCTATGGTTGGGCATGTACAGTTGCGAGCCTTGACTTAGAATCCATTTAAGGTTGAATATCGTGCAAATAGATTCCCACGTGGGTATGAAAAATAAGCATGTACCATTTTTTTCTGTTTTTCATGACATATTTTAGGAACGATCATTGCTGTATTCTGTATTTGTTTTCGTTCTTGAAATACTTAGTACAGGTAAAATAACCACTTATCGTGGGTGATACAATAGATCATCCTATTTAATTGCATTTTCAATTCTCAAAGAATGAAACAGATGTTTTAATACCTCTTTTTGATTCTTTGTGTATGTGAATTGAAAATGCAATTTTAAAGGCCAGCAGTTTTGAAGTTCGCGACTATACATTCCGAAATTGCATGTATTTTCAGGTGCTTCTCCCGCACTCGGACTCGGTGGAGTTCTTCCAGCGGCTGTCGACGGAGACGCTATTCTTCGTGTTCTACTACATGGAGGGCACCAAGGCACAGTACCTCGCCGCCAAGGCGCTTAAGAAGCAGAGCTGGCGGTTCCACACCAAGTACATGATGTGGTTCCAGCGGCACGAGGAGCCCAAGGTCATCAATGAAGAGTACGAACAGGTAATATATAAGAAGGTTGTTGATGAAATCCCTAACTCTATGGTTCAATTTAGTGGTTCACAATATTATTTTTTATGGATTTTACGAAAAATATGGGTAGTTAAAAAACAGCGAAAATAGATCGCTCGCTTTGATAACGAGGGTTGTACCCCGGCCCAAATTTCAAGGTATCACGTGCGAATCTTATTTTAAACCATGATTATCACTTGTTAAACGGTGAAGGAAAACATAGTGAGGAAACCTGCATGTCTGAGAGAATCCCTTTGAAAGCCGTGTGAAGTCTGCCAACCCGCACCGGGCCAGCATGGTGGACTATGGTCTTATTCCTCCTAGCATTGAGGGTAGACCTGTGCCCACGCGTGAAACTTTCAATAAGGATAAATATTATATATGGTTAGCTAACATAATGCTACACTAATTGACATTTCCGGAATATTGATAATTCTGTCTCACCCAGTAGCCCGCTGACAAATTTCAATATGTTTCCAGGGCACATATATTTACTTTGACTACGAGAAGTGGGGCCAGCGCAAGAAGGAGGGCTTCACATTCGAGTATAAGTACTTAGAAGACCGTGACTTGAACTGAACGTGGACAGTGTACAGAAGTCGTGTTACGCGCGCAACAACGCCGCGCGCCAGTCGGGCCGGGTCGGGTCGGGTCGGGCCGGGCCGGGCCGGGCGGGTGCGGGCCGGCCGGGCCGGCGCGCCCGTTGGCTCCGGAAACTTCATTCCTTGTTGACAGTATTTATACAGTTGAGTCGTGTCTGTGATGGAAACTATTAAATAAGAATGTGAAGGTCGTTGATGGACGCACGCTCGCGCGGAAGTCAGCCGCCGAGAACGCGGCGAGCGCGACGCCTGCTTCGACCGGTGGTGACCAAAGTGCGTTATACAAGGTTGCGTGTGCGACGGACGAGTGCGGGGACCGGAGGGCGCGGCCGGCGGTGGACTGGCGCGGATGGAATCGACTCGGCTTCGCATCGCTCCGTCGCAGCGGGCTCGGTTAGAGGCGGACGATTTCTCGCGAGTGTGCGATGAGATCTACATCGACCGTGTGCGTGTGGCGCAACGAAGCACGCGAATTCTGGCAGTTTTTTTTAATGATAAATCCGAACAGCAATTTTAGTATTGGTAAAGCCCGAAGTGTCGTCGCAACTGTACACAAGAGCGAACAAGCGAAAGATGATGTGATGCAATACGATTAGTTTCAGCCATACGACGGTTGTTAGTAGCGAAACAATGTGATAATTGATATAGGGCTCCCGGAGCGGGCTCGGACTGCGCCGCGGCGCCCCGGAACTGATTCACTCGCAGGTGCCCGCGCCTCGCGTCGCCGCACCCTTTTGATCTGATATTGTCATGAATATTTGTCGACGCACATTCTATGATTCGTACCACTTTTATTTATTGTATATTTAGAAGCATCAAACATGTGAATATCAGTTGTATGTAAATTATATTTTAGTTTAATTGCTACGTTTGTGCGACTAAATGTATCTCCGAGGACGCTCCGGGACATTTGTTTTTTTACTTGTGTATAGACATTGGAATAGTTGTGCTGGCGGGTGCGCGCCACGCTCGCCGACGTCTATTATTTATAGTTTTTGTTTAGACTGATTAGTTTTCGAAAATTTTGTAAACATTGCTGAGCGTGTGCATGTAATGTGATGTTTTTCAAATAGTCCGAAGGGCGGGCGTGGTGCGCGCGCGCTGGCTACCTAAATATAACTTCAATAAGGACCTCCAGTGTGTGATTTCATTAGTTTGCTAACTAATACACTTTTTCACCTCAAATCTAACTTGTATTATGTAGTGCATCTATTTATATTCGAACAAAAGTCGTTAAATTATTTGAGCGCACATCCCACTGCCAATGCTATCACTTATCGGCTCGATTAGCGGTATTATATAAATTTGTACTTATTTATTTTTGTTATAAATTATGTTGACTACTTCGCGCCGAGGTGAAAGAGTATATTATAGAGTGCGATCGGACGCAATAGCGACTGCCAGATGGTAACGCCTTCATGTACAATGAACGAAGTGACACCAATTCATGTTTTCCATTATCGTCAGACAATAGTGTAATTGTTGTAATAAAGCATTGTCGTCGCGCGGCGCGGCGCAGTTGTTGCGCGCGAGCCGCGACCAGTCCCTAGTTAAGCGTAGGTAAGCGGTAACAGCGCGCGATCTCGTTTATTCCGTGCGTAATGTTGATAGTTTTCACTTTTGTAAAAAGTCTATCGTGAGAGCAGATGAAATGTGGTAAATAATTAAAAAAAAATTATCTGTACAGTTCTATTTGTATAGAAATAATAAATAACGATTAAAAAAAATTCAAACAACGTTGTGATTTCTTCCTAAACGTATTTAGTTGTAAGTGCGTTTGTGTATGCGCGCGCGCCGAGCTTTTACAGGCGCGGCGCGGCTATCGCATTTCTTTTTTTTATTTATTTTTTTATAGAAAGAAACGACTGTTTACTTTTAGAATAAACTGTAAGAAGCATTTTTAAATTTTGTTTGTTTGAGGGTCGTTTGGATTTCCAATATTTACCAGTGAGTGGGGTGAACACCTTTATGGAACTAAAATCAAGATTTCCTGCAGCACATTGCCCGAAACATCTAATTTTCGAGTATCTACCCCAGATATTTTCAGTAGCCCCTACGTCTGCGGTTACCCAATACAAAATTATGAGTAGAACTAAAAAAAACAATTTGTATGGAAACTGTTTATTGTTTAACGCTTTTTCTTCTTGCCGCCATATTTGTTGGGCTTGCCCTTGATGCGTCTGCGCACCCCGACCGCCTCCTCCGTGTCGTCGTCCGAGTCCGCGCCGCGCTTCTTGCCTTTGAAGCTTCTCTTGTCTTCTAACTCTTTCATTTCCTGAGAAAATTTAAATTGCATTACACATAATCATTAACATTCACAAACCTTGTATACCGAGAACGAAATTGTTTACCTTGCCCACAGTACACAAGTTCAGACGTAACTTTGGCGATGCGATTTTAGAATTAAATCATAATATAAGTCTATCTCAACGCGATTTAAATGCAAAGCCGCTGTTAAAGTTCTACTCAAGAATCGTTGAGTGCATTGGAGCTGTAATTGAATGATGAACAGCTTTCCGTGCAGGGTGAACCGGGTTTGATTCCTAGTATAATAAGGTCAAGAGCTACTCATAATACCAGGGTTACTTAGTGCGAGTATATAGTTGGTGTGTTCGTCTGGCGATATCCCACTAATATTATAAATGTGAAAGTTTGGATGGATGGATGTTTGTTACACAATCACGGCTGAACGGATCTAGATGAAAGGAACAGAGATAGATTATAGTCTGGAATAGCACATAGGCTTCTTTTTACCCGGTAAAATGTATGAATCCCGTGAGATAAATTGTTTTAATTTTTCAAAGAGCATAGCATCGACAAGAGTTTCTGCATAGGTGGTGGTAGTTTAGGGGTTAGAAAATGGCATAGGATTTTTTTAGGACAGAGGTAAAGGACATACTTTTAAATCGCGGGTAACACCGCGGGGCGCAGCTAGTAGAAAATATAGGATAAATGGTCTGCTTACAATCTTGGTGAGCCTCTGCGCCTCCGCGACCCGCTCCTGCAGTACCATGACCTCGCTCTCCTCGGTCTTGTACAGCGGCAGCTGCTTGCCGATCAGCTGCTCGATGCGCTGGTACAACTCCACGTCGTACTGCGAGAAAAATGCTAATATATTATGGACGTTAACGGGTAAGGATGGGTAAGTAACACTAGAGACCCCTTGAACTAATTTTGGGGTCGAGTCACCTTCGTCCGTAGGAGAATTAAGGACCCTCGAGATACCCTACACGTGACCCTGGGTGGTGCCAACCAGGTGACAACTCTACTGGTGGTAGGCTTCGGCCGTGGCTAGTCACCACCCACTGAACAAAGCCATGTCGCCAAGCGGCCTAGCCGTGTTCCGGCATGATGTTCGGTGTTGCCATTCATGGTGGGCGGGTCAGATCAGCTGCGCTGCATGTGCCTAGTGAATGTAGCGTCTCGATCTACTGCCGCCTTCCTACCTAGGCAAGTATGCTCCATCGTAGATCTCATCGTCACTTACCATCAGGTGAGATCGAGATCAAATACTTGCCTATAATGTAATAAAAAAAAATGCAGTTCATTTAACGATTTGACGGTGGGCCCTGCCACCAACATACTCGGCCAGCGTGGTGGACTATGGCCTAATCCCCCTCGCATTGATGTGAGGTCCGTACCCAACAGTGGGACAAAAAGGGCTAGTATCATTATTATTGAACGGATGTTTAATATCACATATACAAACGGTATAGGTTTTTTTATACACATAGTTATCCGTATGTCATTACTTCCCAAAACTTAATCGTTATTAATGCAATAAGACAGTATGTGGTTTCTCGAAATCAAAGATATCAATTCCCGGTTAGGTAATTTAATTATTCAACAAACTGATTATGAAGTTTTAGTTCATCAAAATCGCCCTCAAGTCATCTTTAAGCATTTGTCATTATTCCGTTTAGGTTCGGATTTAGCCACTTGAAAAAATCATTCAGTATACAGATTGCGGAAATCCGTCTCACAAGTGATCTAAAAATAACTCCGCAGGCGTCGGATATGCGTACTCTCATGTAACGTGCGTACTCTCATGTAACGTGCGTACTCTCATATAACGTGCGTACTCTCATGTAACGTGCGTACTCTCATGTAACGTGCGTACTCTCATGTAACGTGCGTACTCTCATATAACGTGCGTACTCTCATATAACGTGCGTACTCTCATGTAACGTGCGTACTCTCATGTAACGTGCGTACTCTCATGTAACGTGCGTACTCTCATGTAACGTGCGTACTCTCATGTAACGTGCGTACTCTCATGTAACGTGCGTACTCTAAAATAACGTGCGTACTCTAAAATAACGTGCGTACTCTAAAATAGCGTGCGTACTCTAAAATAACGTGCGTACTCTAAAATATCGTGCGTACTCTCAAATAACGTGCGTATCCGAGTAGAGAACTAACGATATTAGAACTTATACCATGTCGAAAGTGGAAATTAAGAAATACGTTACCTGTGAAACGAAAGTGATAGATTTCCCCGCGCGGCCCGCGCGAGCCGTGCGGCCCACGCGATGGATGTAGTCCTTGCTGTGCAGCGGGATGTCCAGATTGATCACCACATCCACGTGCGGGATGTCCAGACCTCTGGGCAATTCAGTACAATAAGGTCCACGAAACATAAACGATATGAAAACCACTGATCGAATATTATTGAATTTCATAATTCATTTTTGTTATTAAATGTATGTTTCAATTAATGTTTAAATTAATAGGAACACAAAAAATAAGTATGAATACAAATTATGTATGTATCAAAAAGAGTTAGTCCTTGTAGAATTGTGGCGAGAATACTGACAGCATTATTTATTAATTTTAAATAGTTTTAAAATTTTTAACTTTCTATTTATGATTTACCAAAAGTTTTTTCTTAATTAAATCACAAGCACTGATCATTTTCCTAAAATAATTTCGCAGACAATAAACATCAAGTATCCGCAGACAGAAGTTATTATGGAACACGAGAAAATTAAAGATCAGCCCAATTAGTATATAAATAGTCCTTACCATGACAATTTTCCAAGAATTATTTCACTAATAGAAAGCTTATATTATTCTTGAGTGCTATAGGCTGTTACATCAAGTAACCGCAGGCAGAAGCTATTACGGAACGCAAGAAAATTAAACATCAACCCAATTAATATTTAAATAGTCCTCACCTAGAAGCAACATCGGTACATATCAACACGGATCGGCTTTTATTCTTGAACTTGTTGAGCGCCGCGAGGCGTTTGTTCTGCGACATCTGGCCGTGCAGCGGCACCGCGGCCAGGCCCAGGTTGCGCAGAAGCAGCGCGGTGCGCAACGCGTTGGCGCAAGTCGCCACGAACACTATGAACGAGTTGCCCGACATCTCGTTCAATATGTGCACCAGATATACGTCCTAGGAAACCATACAAGTCATGTCAGAGGTCAGCAGGTTAATGAACCCTTAGGAAACAAGAAACAAAGTTGGCAAGATTCAAACTGACTTTCTTATCATTTCATACTATGAAAGTGAGGGTGAAGAGAGTGCACCAGTGCTAGCACACACTTCTGGCCAAACTTACTCCAATGAGATTGGCTGTCGAGACTGGAATTGGGACAGGAAGAATGTGTATAATCAAAGTGCTTAAATATACAGCGTTTGTCTCGCCCGTGCTCAACATCCGTGCCCAACCCACACAAACAGCAGACAGGTGGCAGGGATCATATACCAAAGATACTCAAAAATATAGAATATGCCACATATCTTCAGCACTTTGTGAAAGTGTATGAAACAGCGATAATCCAATCACTCACTAACTGTGTAGACAATGAACTTTTTTGCTTAACGGCAATATGCGAAATGGTTCCTGCACTCTTACCTTGTATTTAACAGGTATGAATATATAGGACTGTATCAGTTTGTCGACAGTTTGATACTTCGTGGAGACCTCCACTTTGACCGGGTCCTGCAGGGAGGCTCGTTGCAACTTTTGCACTTTCTTTGTCATTGTGGCAGAGAATAGGTAGGTACGTCGCTCGCGGGGTATCGCACGGAGTATCTTATCGACTTCCACTTCAAAATCCATGTTGAGGATGCGGTCTGCTTCATCCATTACCTGAAATAAGGTACCACATATTCAAGTTTAGACCCCTTTTAAGTTTATAGAAGCTTTAATGAATATTCATTGCCTTTACAATACACTTCAGAAGAAAGGTACTGTGTAATGCTTATATAAATAGACACAAACTTTTTATAAATGAAGGGGTTCAACTCTTATTTTGCTTTATGCAATTAATTAGCCAAAGTAATATCAGTTCAGGTTATTTCATTGAATTTTTGTATTTACCAAAATCATACTATGATACTTTGTTTGCTACTGATAGTTTAAAATGTAAAAAAAGTTAAAGTTGCACTTTTACATACTGCGCAAAGCAACTCTTGTGTGCAGTACTATATGACATATGATTTAGTTATCAAACATCTATAAATTTGGGGGTTAATCTTCAGGTAGTGTGCAAGAAAACTAAGTTTTGTTCACTATTTCTCCATCAATTATTAGAAAGAGTACAAGATAGCATATGATTATGTTACCACCGACTTCAAATCAGATATCTGTGCAGTGCTTTCAGAACTTACTAGATATTTCAGAGCTTTCAAATTAAATCCTTTTGTGTTCTCCAGATGATCGACTAATCTTCCTGGCGTGGCAATGATGATGTGTGGCTTCTTGGACAGCATGAGGGACTGTGCCACCATATCCATGCCACCCACTATTACCGCACACTTGACACCTATGCTTGCACCTGATATACATAAGATAAAATGGAATTAACAAATAAACAAATGGGGAAAGAAGAACCCACCACTGGCCCTTGCCTTGTCAACTTTTGCATCTATAAACCAAACAAGTTAGATCAATAGTTAAAGAAGCCAGCAACATCGAACTCCTCTAAGATGTTAGTCGAGAAACTATCTATCACGAGTGATGGGACCCCAAACAAAATGCAATTCTCTGAGAAACAAAACGAATCTAAAAGTATTTGGCACATGTTTCGCCTCTAAACAAGGTATTCTCAGGATGGCTGGGCTACGAATGAGCAATGTTTAACAATGGATTTCCACCAAGTATCGCAATCAATCATCATCAACTATCTTATCGCACGCTTAATAATAGACTGACCTAACTCAAAAAAGCTGTTTGTTGGGAAATCGCAAAAACGTTTTGTCATTTACAACTTGTCTGACATTATTACTTATATCTCAATGAAAATAGCGTAATAATAATTAATGATGTATTGTAAGAATACTTGATTAAGTAATTATTGAAACTAAAATGTAATTTTGAAGAAATTTTATTATTATTTATAATTATTTATAGCTTTTAAAATGTTGTCCCTGAGATACGTCTGTTTATTAATAAAATCAATGATGTATTTATGTACTAGTGATGACACTTTTTGTTATATGTCTGTATTTTATTAAACATTTCACTAAAACCCTTTCTCTTTTATGTTATAAGTCTATTCTTGATAAAATAATAACATATTATTTTTATGTAGTATTGATTTTTAAGTTCAGAAACATGAATGGGTCACTATAATATAAAAGCACCGCGAGTTGACTGTCGCAATCTCAGACGCATTATGATTTATGTCACTTTCATGTTAAAAGTTTTGTCAAAATTTGTATAAGTAAAAAAGACAACATATTCGTAACTCAGTCTAGGAATAAGATATCGTAAAAATTCTGAGATTGGTAGATAGATAATGTTGGAATAAATCTATCTGTGTGCTTATCTCACTTTGGGCTTAAACCCTAATTGGTCAGTCTATTATTAAGCGTGCGTTATGTTTTAGATGTAGAATATTTTTTCTATGGAAGCAATATCTAGCTAACAATAGCAATAGGCGGATAGTTTTAAATACTTTATGGAATATTTGTGTTTTAACATTGATATTATAAAAATATCTTACCAAGCGCCTCAAACTGTTCGGATATCTGGAATGCTAATTCTCTTGTCGGTGTCATTATCAGTGCGAAATATCTCTGAGGGTTCTCCAATAACGCCTGGAGGATCGGCAGTGCAAAAGCACCTGTTTTACCCGACCCTGTCTCCGCCAGCCCTATTATGTCTTTTCCTTGTAATGCCACCGGTATCGATTCCTTCTGGATTTTTGATGGTTTTTTCCATTTTAACTCCTCGCAAGCTTGGCATAATATGTCCACGACGCCCTGAAAATAACATAACCTCAAAGGTAGTATAACTTTTTTCAGTGTTAAATTTAACGTTATTTAATTACGATGTATAAGCAACTATCAAGTACTTATGAAGTAGACCATGCTCTAGCTAATCCATAAAGATGAAAAGAACATGTTGAATTCAACTTACTAAGTCTTTAAATGTTGTGTTGTCGTCCTCATTGTCTTCGTTTGTGTTTTGCTCGGTATGTTGCTGTTCTTCCTCTTCTGCTTGTTGGTTATCAGCTTCGCTGCCGCTATTTTCACTATCCTCAGTCATATTTAGAGATTTAGAAATTCATTTTCAGCCAGCAAAACATGTGTACGAATGAGTATGTCAAACAAAAAAAAGCAAAGCAACTGACTGTCAAGCAAGTATCATGTTATGTCACTGTCAGCAGGCGACTAAACGTTCTGAAATCAAATCACTACCGTTGCCATAGATGCCTAATTTGTGTTGCAAAAAAAAAACAATAAATCCACCCGTTCTTATGTATGTGGTCCGTTTAAACAGATATTTGGTTCTTATCAAAATCATGGAAAATACTCCAAACATAATATGTAATAAAATTATATCGCAAAAAAACAGTTACATGATTTTGTTTTTGAACACACCTTGAATGCATCAAGCAAGCGTCAGTTATCGTTTTGAGGTTAGGTTATGTTAATATTGTAAGTAAACTGTGTAATTGAAAATATTGTATACTACATATAAAACATGGCTAAGCATCATCCTGATCTTATCTTTTGTAGAAAACAACCTGGAGTCGGTAAGTGTAAAGTTTATAAACTACAACATACCTACTTAGTGAAATATTAATTCAATTGTAAATATCGTATTGTTTCAGCTATCGGTCGTTTATGTGAGAAGTGCGACGGTAAATGCGTGATCTGCGACTCGTATGTGCGTCCCTGCACGCTGGTGAGGATATGCGACGAATGTAACTACGGGTCGTATCAGGGTAGGTGCGTCATCTGCGGCGGTCCCGGTGTGTCTGACGCTTATTATTGCAAAGAATGCACAATACAAGAGAAAGATGTGAGTATAATTAGGTATAGACCAAAGTGCATATTTTTCCTCTCTATTCACTGTGGTGTTGAATAATAATGTAGAATAAAGTATTGTATGGTTATTATTTTTTTTTATAACGCTTTTTCACGTACCAGTATTGGTTCCAAATTTAAACTCATTGCTTATATAGATACTTTATATTCTTTTTGTAGAATGTTATAGGTATTACTTACCCAACCAACCTACTGTTGAATTTAAATACTTCAAAGATTTTTTAATAGGTTTATCTTTTTTTTTTGTTACAGAGAGACGGCTGTCCAAAGATTGTTAACTTAGGAAGTTCAAAAACTGATCTGTTCTATGAACGGAAAAAATATGGGTTTAGAAGACATTAGTTGTAGAATAAGTACAATATTATTATAAGACTTTTACTATTTAAGGTGTATGTAATGTGTAAATACCTTGTTTTCGTAAAAGAACAAAGGAAAAATAAAAGGTTGCACTCTTCAATACTTTATTTTTTTTAAACGAAATAGTGATGTGATATCTAAATATACAAATACATTTCTTATTTCATTCACCTATATCTGTTTTGTACATTACTTTTTTTATGAGAAACTTCTATTTAAATAGTTCCATTTATTGTCTATACATTCCATACATACTTTAATGCGGCTGCACTATGGTGCGTCTTTGCTTTGATGGTGTTGTTTAAAGTATTTTTCAATTAAACTTACAATATTTTCCAAATATATTGCTGTATGATATTTTATTTCGTCCATTAAAATCTGAAATTTAATTTTGCCATGTTTCAGACTCCTATTGTGTGAAATATAATATCACGCCGTACGTTCTATCGAAAAATACTATTATAGAGGAATAGCCCATGTACTAGGGTGAGACATATTTACGCTACCAAGTTTGAAAGCCAGGGCTTCGCTTCGAATTAGGCCGCCCTGGCGGTGATTGAATTTTGCAAGTATATCTCGTCCCTACTATGTACCTATACCTATGTACCTGTCATTTGCACAGAACACACATATCATACTCAGGTCATTCATGTACCTAAATCGCAATAATAACTAACTCCCGTTGCTGGCGATACTCGTGGCAGAGGATGTGGCGGGATTGGTCCAAATGTTGGTGTCAGTTGAGCCGGAATATGTTGGCCGCGCCGGTATTATTGGCGAGCGAACACAGACACTGAAAACGGAATTAAAATGTTGTTAAATCGTGGTCATTTAAACCCACGCCCCTCAGAAAGGGACGGTACTATAAGAAAATACAGGCAGCTGTCAGTGGCTTATTACTGCTTAAAATTAAAAAAAAAAAATTCTGCCATCAATTTGTATAGTTGCGTAGTATGTAACGGGTACATTTTTTTTATTTAGCCATCCAAGCACCTACGTTACGATCCCAAACTAATCGACGCTTGAATTATGGGCACTTTAGAATGGACTGGGGACACACTCAGTGTATAATACTTTAACATCCATCGGGTATAAACATTCGTGCTCATCACACAAGCAGAGTTCCGTACAGTGTATTTGCAAAGACATATTAGATTTTTAGTTAATTTATCACATTTTTAGTTTATCATGCTGTAGATATTTATTTATTTCTTTCATTAATGACGTCATTATTTATTTTATATTTTATTGGTAACAAATCCGTGTAGTATTGTGCAAGATGTAAATCGTTGAATGGTTCCATATTGAGACTGACCTGTCCGCACTCTTGCTGGTATATCAGCTAAATCCAAACATCGTCCTATGAAAATTACATCATTATTAATTAGAATTTTCAGTGAAAACTATTTTGCCTTTTTTTTAACTTTTTTTGTCTGTCCGTCTGTCTATTCATTACGGGCAATGTGACTGATTTATTTTGATTAAACTTCTCATACCAATATCTTATATAACCCGGGTCAACATACGGAAACCTAGCATTGAACATTTTGGTTAGTTTTTATCCCGGGTTTCCCCGGGATTTCGCCAAGCACCATAGCCAACGCATACGAATGCGCGCGCGCTGCTTGCCACTTCTAAAATCTAAACAATATCTTACTTACGAGTTGACGTCTTCTAATTTCTTGAGCAGCCGCTCGTTCTCCCTGCTGAGTAGCTCCTGGTCCCTCAGCAGCTGGTCCCTGACGCCGAACAGCTCGCTGTTCTCCGATCTCAGTGCTGAGTTCTCCGCCATGTGCAGCTGGACCAGGTCCACCAGCTCCGCTTGTGGCAGCTGGTACAGTTTGTTCGGTTCTATTCGATTCGGGGTTCGGCGTTGACCTGGCGAGAACAATTTATGTAATAAAAAAACAAAATAAAAGCTGAAGAAAGGAATATACGAGAAATACGGCTGTGACTGATTTGTTTCTTCAGAAGTTCTGATACTCCAAGAGGGAACGAATCAAGAGCAATTCTTTCCATTTGGTATTCAAATCACGCCTCTGAAGACGTTCTTATGTATAAAAGAAAAGATCATCATAAAACTTACTAATAGTGTCTAAAGTGTAATCTGTCTGTACGTGTAACGCGCTCCTCAAATGCTCATTCTCCCCTTGCAGAGCTTCCACTTCTCGTTTCAAGCTCAATATGAGTGCGTCTCTCGCATCCTGGAATAGCAATTATACTATTATACCTACTCTTTATTACAAAGGAATTGTCAAGTTTTCCTTCCGGAGAAAACAGTGGCACAAGCGAAGTATTTTTAATTCAGTCGCGAATTTTAAGATTTGGTGTTATCGGGCTATGTGCCCTGGACCTGTAAGATTTGCTGCCCCATAAATCAACGAAAAATAGAGTATGAAAGGCTCACAAATCTGCTACCCGTGGCCATGGCCCAAATGCCTCAAGGATAAATACGCCACTGCTAGCGTTAAGATAACCTAATCGTCTTCCGTCCCGCTCAAATCAAAGGTTTTGAACTAGGAATAACAGTGACAGTATTCTTTCTCGATCACGTTACGATTAGGAGTTCCTGCTTCTGGTCTTCCAAAAGATTGTAACATTGACTCACCATTTTAACAATAGGTTTGGATTTTATCTTCTTTGCTCTCGCTGCGTATCGTAGTGTATTGATCGTTTCACTCAGATTGGACTTTGTTGGGGCTATGCAAGCAATCTGTGGAAGTAACTCATTAACTGTAGAAGAATGAGTATTATTGTAAGATTTTGGCGTCTTTTGGCGCAGTTGGTAATTACCTCATAGTCCCCTTACTTTTTAGGTCGAGGGTCTGTGTAATCAGCATGAATGCTTTAATAATAATAATACCGTCAGAGGAACACACCCTATACGGCCCATACGAAGTGAAGCTTGTATCATGGGTACCGTGCAATAGACTTAGGACGAACCCGGTTTATAATAGGTAATTATATATACTAAACATCCATGAATTGAGTACATAGATTCATACTCACCACACAATGTTTGTCGCAACCAGAATTCCATCTCGGGACTCTCAGCACAGAAAGCAGGATTCTTTTGGCGATATTGTATTTAATTGTTCACAACCTAGGAGTACTTTATAAGCGTACCATAAGTGTAACTCCATTCCCAGCGAGGCTGTCAGCCAGCAGTTTCGTCAGCTTGCTGTCCCGATACGGTATGTGGCCCCTCTTCCTCCCGTCACTCAGTTGAGCTATGCAGTATCCTAGAGAAAAAATGAGCCAATGTACAAGTGAACATTCCTCATAACACGACTCCTGTCTCCTGCCTGAAAACGACTTTTTCTTTATTTGGCAGATAGGTACCCACTAAGTATATATCTGCAGAATGAAATAATATATTTTTAATGTGAGAATGAGGGGTATAATTTTTTTGTTTTGTACAGTCACAGGTAGGTGTTTTTTCGGCTTTCTTGGATTCTACTAGGTACCTATCACATTATTTTTTTAAATCATCAAATAATGTTGTGTTATTTTTGAAGATTCTTAAATATACTTACCTTAGCTACTATAATGGTTTACATCAGGACGAGTTTTTTTTATCACGTTGGCGATCTAACAAAAAAAAGCCACGCCCCCCTGCACATAACATTTTAGGCCAAGACCCTAGAAACCACGACCCCCTCCCACCCCCCAAATGTCAGTCCTAGTCTGAGCTCGATATCCCACCCCTCCAAATGAAATTCCTGCCTACGGCCTTGATATGAAGACATCACACTACGTACTAACCTAACACCATAAGACTCCTATTAATATTATTAGCTTCCTCCAGCGTCTTGCCAGTGCTATGAGTCCGTTTGGTCATCTCGCTGCCAGCTAGGTCAACGAAGCTGATCTTGCCGTGTGTAGAGCACGTGACGTCACCGTCGGTGCGCAGGTCGCGGCGCACGCGCACGCACAGCACCGTGTGCGAGCGAGACGAGTGCGCGTTCATCGCGTGCGCTCCTACTGCACGGTTGCGCATACCTGCACCAGAATAATGGGATGGGGTGACATTTTTATGTAACCTACTTTTTGCCAGCTTCAACTTATTCTGTCTTTTTTTTCTGGATACGAGATATGATACCATCAAACATTGTCTGAAAGCAAAGACAAGACTAATCCATCTGTATTAAATAAGGAAGACTTTCTTGTATGAAAATAATTAGTTTCAGCTATGCACCGGTATTAATAGATCGATATCTTGCTAATGTCATTCTAAGTAGTTAAAAATATGATCCTAAAACACACTCAAGTTCCGGCTTACCTTCTTCCAACACGGCAAACAGGTCATCCAACTGCTCGCAGTCAACGGTGAAGAGGTTCTCCACGTAAAAACTTCTACTCTCTTTCGACCACCGCACTTGCAGTGGTTTCCTCGCACTACCCGGGTTAAGGAGATCTAATACCTGCAAATAAAATGTGATATGAACAAACCTTGAAAATCCATTGGCTACCCTGTTTAGCAGCGAATTGTAGATAGGTTTAGGGCCGTATGATTGAAGGTACCTTTTAGAAAATAAGTAAAAATAAGTTCACAACAAGGTCGTGAGTTCGTAGGGGGGCATTGCGATATATTTGGAGATCTACGACCTACCACAAACAGACACTAACAGCTAATGGCTTCATGCTTATACCACCCCTGTTTATCGAAAAAATGGCATAATCGCATGTTCTTTTAAAAGGAGGGATCATTATTCTCCATACCTTTTCGTTGTAGATTTCCAAGAAGGAAGCCTTAAGTATGAAATGGCAGTCCGGTCGTTCGCGGAGCAATCGGAACAGGTACACGAAGGAGCGGACTACCAGCCCGTGCTCTGGGGAGTATGGACTCGTTCCGTTCTCCACCTGCCAAGCGATAAGGCACCCTATTATTTGTAAGACAAATAGGTTTATAGTTTCTGCTCCTTTGTTGTAATCTTGGCTGAGATACAAGCCATGCAGAGGAACGTCTTTTTCCGATGAGGCGTATGAGGGATATAATTTACATTACCTAATAATCTAAAGCGTGATTTTCTTTGCATATAAAAGCGATACCGTACGGCATAAAGACTTGTCCCTTACGATTGGTCTCATAAGAAATCTCAAGGTCTCTCTGCGCGCAATGGAGAGATCTATGCTTGGGGTTTTCCTACACGATGGAATCGGAAAAGAGGAGATGCGTAGATGCGCTAAAGTACCTACCTATCTGACAATAGCCCAAAGAATTTCGAGATTTAAGTGGCAGTGAACGAGACCGCTCTAAGAACCGATGGCAGTTCGCCAATGGTTCTAGATTGGCTACGACGAGCAGAAAGACTTAGTGAGGACAGTCCCTCACATAGTGGACCGATGACTTTACACGCGTTGCAGGAAGGCGGTGGATGCGAGCGGCAGTGGACCGAGATGTCTGGACGTCATGGGAGACCTGTCCTTCGGCTGAAGGATGGATGGGTTAGGAATGCGATTGTAGAACTAAAATCTGAAATTTAATCACTATATAAAAATCGCTAAAAGCATTTATTATGAACTCCTATACTTACCGACATTATAACAAGTACACGTTAAAAGCTTTGCCATGTTACGTATTCGTCATAATAGTCCATCAATGCACCGTGTGGCGATTCAATCGATAGCCGTCGGGGCCACGGGCGAAGTGGACTTATGAATATCATTAAGAGTATAGGTACTAGGTACGCGCCATTCACTATTTGTAGTAATGCGCCTCTAATAAAGACGCCTATTATTTTGTTGATGTTTGTTTTAGGTCGATTCATGTGTGAATGGGTGGTGTTGCCGACTTTTTGCTACTTGTTTTTTTTTTAAACGATTTCAAAAAAGAAAAACGAGTTGATTCGATTGTGTTTTTTTGTTTATGTTTAAACTAGCTGCGCCCGGCGGTGTTACCCGCGATAAAAAGTATGAAAAATTAAAACATCTATCCCACGGGAACCATACATTTTACCGGGACAAAAAGTAGCCTATGTGCTATTCCAGACTATAATCTATCTCTGTGCCAAATTTCATCCAGATTAGTTCAGCCGTTCGGGCGTGAAAGAGTAACAAACATCCATCCATCCATCCATCCATCCAAACTTTCACATTTATAATATTATAGTAAGTATAGTATATAGTATAGTATAGTATATAGTATAGTATAAGTATATTAGTATAGAAGTATAGATTAGTATAGATTAATTTTATGTCTTTGAAGTCAATTTAAAATTGTGTTGTCAGATTAGTTTCAGATTGTGGTTGGGTGAGGTACGTTTGTGATTTTTCCGAATATGAAGATATTAAATTATTTTATAATCATCCAGGTGTTTCATTTAGTTTATATAGTCCACACATTCGCTTCAGGAGATATATGATAGTTTGGGGAATCTATGTGCCATTGTAGGCACATACATATAGCTTTTTTTTCCTAACAAGTTGTAAGTATACTCACTAATCCCGGGGGTCCTGTGAGCGTGTGGGTCTTCCCACTGCCGGTCTGCCCGTAACAGAAGGCGGTGCACGAGAAACCTTCCACCGCCATCTCCAGCAGTCGCTTTATACCGGAATATTCTAGAATGTCCTCCTGTTACGAAATTGCAACAATAATTCGTGAAAATTTGAGGGTGATGCGGTACTTAATACCTGGTACAGGACCACTAGTCTGGGAATTCGTTGTGTATTACGTAACTACACATATACTAACGTCCTTCTCATCATAATAATATCGCCAGACGAGCACGCCAACTATACGGTCCCACACTAAGCAACGCTAGTATTATGGGTACCGTACAATAAACTGGGGGTGAACCCAGTATTAGTATCTTAGCGTAGAAGGCAAGGTCACTACCAACTGAGCTAATCAGGTCAGGTCGGTCGTCAGTTATATATTTATATAGCATATATATTTATATATATATCACGGGTTACGATATATACAAACTGTATTTCTCCATCCACATTTACATACATATCCCACGAATCAGTGCTCTATATAGACTCCTTTCTGGAAGAGACCATTAATCTGGTCGTACATGAAAGAGGACGCTGACTTCTGATACTTTCATACTCATGTTCGCTCGCTATATTTATTAAAAAGATGGTGGCCTCTACATTGCCAAACATTAGGTGTATCCTGTATATACTGTCGTAGTTATATTCCACAGTATATTTCAGATTAAGCTTCAGATTATTGCAGATAACATTTGAAGCGGCTCTCTAGTGGGTACCTGCGAAGCTTCAGGCTCGAAGACAACGTTGTAAGAGAAGACCTTCGACTTTTGGCTCGGTGAGGAGTTGTGGCAGATCACCTGGCCCTTGCCGGGGAACTCTACCATCGTGCGCTCGCCGCACGACCGCTCCTTCTCATTTACTGGACGGACTCTATGAACAGGCGCCATGAAACAAGCTTCATTTAAAAAAAAATCTTTCGCCAAATAAACAAAACAACGCATATAATCCCAAACTTAGTTTGTTATATTATGAGTATGTTATGTTGGACTACAGCCCTACAGCCTAGACCAGAGGTTGTAGCTCAATCTTAACGTAAGCATCTTCTGTCCTGCTCACACCACAGATTTCATAGTTAGTATAAAAGTGATAGAAAGCTTTCTCGTTGACGTTATTATACCACTCTTAATTTGGGTAGTATTAGGTGTTCCTGCGCACCCTATAGGTCAAATTACGAAAGACTCTCTTACTCAGAATATCTATTTTAATCGCTGCCAAATAGTTATTTGACATAGGTTTACCAGTCGGTCTGAAGTCATCTGGATAACTCGATATTTCATAATAACAAAATCTATCAACAAATATGTTATTGTAAAGTTTTCTGTACTTTTTTTAAATATAAGTCCGTATAATATAATTCTCCATAATTTACCATCTAAATTCGGACATTTTGGAATTTTCTGCAAATATTTTAGATTTTCGATATGGCAACCGAAGCTGATATTTTGAGCCGTGATATATTCGTTAAGTCAGGCCGCAAATTGCGGCTTCATCTTAAAAATAATTTTACTTATTGATTACTTAATTATTTCCAGTTGAATCTGCACTCGAAAGAAACTTTTATTATACCAGCAACATTGGGACTTTAAGAAACAAAACACAAAAACTGAACTGTGTTAAACTACGGATAGGCTCGAAAGGGCTAACACCCAGGGCCGTAAACCCAAAATTAAAACAAAACACACGTTTTAACAGAACACAAATACGTACTTTGCTATCATTAGTACCCCTGCGTGTCTAACGCCTTGCTAACCATCATCAGCAATTTCCACATTATCGATGGTCCGGTGTCAAGGGAATCAATCAATCAGTGAGGGGCCGATGCCTTTTCAATGTTTTGTTTTATTAAAAGCAAAGTTCGTATTTAACGACACAATAAACGGTGGCTCTATCATATTCTAGAGGTATTATTAAAAAAAAACATGTAGGTTGGTACATTGACTTGAAACAGAAGAATGGTATAACACAAATAATCCACGATGTAGTATCGAGAACTATAAGATATGGCGAAAAAATTGATTTTAAACTTAATAGCTAAGTTGGTAGAACGCTTGCCTCGGTAACGAGGATCGCACGTTCAAACCCCGGCTCGCACCTCTGAGATTTCTGGATTTCATGTGCGAATCTCATTTTCAACCACGATTATCACTTGCTAAACGGTGAAGGAAAACATCGTGAAGAAACCTGCATATCTGAGAGAACCCCTCGAAACATGTGTTAAGTCCGCCAACCCGCACTGGGCAAGCGTGGTGGACCATGGCCTAATCCCCCTCGCATCGAGTGGAGACCCGTGCCCAACAGTGCGACATTAAAAGGGCTGGTATTATTATTGTTTTATAAGTGTATATCTGTATTTATCTTACCTGACAACCACGTTAATATTATCCTCGTCAGAATTGAGTGTGGTGCTGGAATCTCGCGTGCTTCGGTCCAGACTGGCTGCTCGACTGCTTCCACTGGTGGAGACGTACAAATCAATTAAATAACCAGAACTTAGAGCTTAAAATGCAGCATAATTAAATATTTGAATGATTGATCTAGCACGTGTTTGGTTAGATCTTAGTAAATGTAAGATATTTAAAGACGATTTTGGTGATGACGATAAAGTGATTATAGAGAAATGTTCGCTAGACGAACACACCGACTGTACGCTTGAATTATGAGTACCGTACAATGGACTCAGGGCGAACTCGGTATATTAGATATTATATGTCCTTCTTATTTTCATTTACAAAAATAAATGCGGGAACCATGTAGCCATTAACTTGTAATAATATACTTAGAATTAGTACTTTTTTACCAGCTGCTAAAGTCTGGCTAGCCGTTCCTACATTGTTCTCAAATACCCATAACGATGTACTGCTCAAAAATGTAACGGATCTTTTTAAAAAGGGCAATGATAGACTTTCTTGCCCGTTCTTCTCCATAGGAACGGGACTGCATTTCGAACGGGTGGTAAAGTTGTAGCTTAGCATTTTGTAACTATTTTGATAATTCATAAGTACTTAAAGGTTTACATGAATAAAAATACTCCGATTCTGATATTAAACATCAATGACACTGGTACAAACATTCCTGCTCATCACAACGTTTTTCCCCACGGATTCGAACCCGGGATCCTCGGCATAGAAAGAAGGGTCACTACTAACTGCGCTAATCAGGTCATCGATATTATGTGGTCTTGTTTGATGACTCAGCAACTACCTATAATCTATACTAATACGAGTTTTATAAATGTGAAAGTTTGGATGGATGTATAGATGGATGGATGGATGTTTGTTACTCGATGGAGTAACAATCGATTAAGTTCAGCCGTTCTGGCGTAATCACGCCGGACGGATCAACGGATCTGTATGAAATTTGGCACAGAGATAGATTATAGTCTGGAATAGCACATAGGCTTTTTATCCCGGTAAAATGTATGGTTCCCGTGGGATAGATTTGTTTTAATTTTTCATAGCGCAAAGGATCGACATGACTTTTTGCGATTTTTTGTATGAGGTTTTGCGGGAACACCGCAGGGCGCAGCTAGTATATTATGTTTCAAGGACAGAATTCATGATTACGCTTGCAGGGAAATTGCAAGTTGACACGTTTACCTACAAAACAAATAGTACCTCTATTTGAAGTGATGATTTGCATCTATATTATGCATGTAGGAAAGAACAATCGATTGCAGGGATCGATTATGGAATTCATATTTCGTGACTATCTTTCGACGCTTCTGAAAGCATTGTAATATCTAAGCATAAGTCGTCGTCATAACAGAGTCGAAATTGAAATAAAACTATTTTTTTAAAGATTTTATCGCGTTTATTTTTCGTTTTTACGTTCCCGACGTTTCGGCTGCTTTACAGCAACCATGGTCACGGGAGGACTGAGGTGGTTGACGTCCTGGTGTCATAGTTAGAAACGGGCTACCCTCATATTTAATTGTTGATTGTGGTCCGATCTACGCAGAAAGTGCTCACAGTATCTTGAGGTCTTGCAATGGTACGCTTGGTTTTCGATTTAATAATATTAATCACTGGATCCCAAGTCGGTGGTAGCACCCAGCCATCTTCCCTATTGAAATTAGGATGTTTTTTAATTTCAATGGCCTCGCGTATCATCCTTGGTCGGAATCGGTGTTCTTTTGCGAGGATCTGTGGCTTATCAAATCTGATATAATGGCGGGTGCGATCTTGTACATGTTCACAGATTGCAGACTTCGTGGAGCGCCGTAAATATAAGAAATCAATAAGAGTCCAAATTATTTTAATACAATTAATTTGTATATAAGTATAATGTGTAACAATAATAGTGTAAAATATTTGAACAGGGCCAACAGTAAGTTATAAAGATATCATTTCCAAAGAAATTAATTAAATTATTAGACATTAAAAAATTACCCCCGTACTGAGGACATGGCCAAAAACTGGTTAGCCTTGCTTAAAATTATTATATACATCGTGATCCATATAACATACTGATTCACCTGATAACATTTTTGTCAACTATTTGTGTTACACCTTATATGGAGATCAAACGGTCAGACTGTGTTTTATGGTGCGCAAGCACAGATTCGCTCTCATAGCCCGACAGACCGTCTATCCGACACGACCGGAGAGAGACCAGGCGGAGGACCAATGGACTTACGTGCTCTCCAAGGCACGAGCGAGTGGTAATCATATAGAAATTGTGCTAGGTGCATAAAACGCGGTAGCAATGTTTGGTATATAACTTTCAGCGCGCCTCCGAGGGCGCAATGACCTGACCGTGACGTCACCTGATAATATTCTTTTTTGCATATTATTTGGCAGTGACAACACCAGGCAGAATGAGTCACAATACTTATAACACAAAGAACTGGGCCCCAAGTCCGCTAACACAATCGATTCATAATCGAACACCAACCGCATAGTAACTGTCACTTTTGACAGATATCACGTACAATATCTGTCAAAAGTGACAGTTACAATGCGGTTGGTGTTCGATTATGAATCTATTGTGTTAGCAGACTTTTTTTTTCTTTTATTACATTACAGGCAAGTATTTGATCTCGATCTCACCTGACACACCGAACACACACACATTGGCCTCACCCTTGGGCCCCTGGACCCCTTCTACTAGTGACTGTAAAATACCTACCTATTATTAAGGTGTTTTTGTAACGTAATATCAATGAAATGTCGCTAAACAATACATTCACCGTACCCATACAATTTGTAAAGGCTTCAAGCTGGTCTATTAAGGCCCTTGACATTTCGGCATTTCGAACTCTACGACCATCGGCTGTCAATCTCCCTAAAGCCGATGGAATATTCAAACACCTGTCCTAGCCACTTCAAAGGATGTTTTGTTTGGGGTACTTGCACGCAATGTTTTGTTTTAATTGATTGTGGAATATATATACCATATATATACGATGATATATCTATACATCTTTACCATATAAATAAAATTGGAGTATCTGTTTGTAATATTAAAATAACCACTTTTTACTAAGTGCATTTGGATGTATACATAGTACATATACCAAAAGATAATTTTTTACAATTTTTGTCTGTCTGTCTGTCTATCTGTTTGTTTCGGTTAATCTTTGAAATGGCTGGACCGATTTTGACAGGACTTTCACTGACAGATAGCAGATGTAACAAGGATTAACTTGGGCTACTGTTATTTTAGAGAAACTTTTTTGTTAAATACCACGCGGACGAAGTCGCGGTTCACAGCTAGTATATATATATTACAACACTCCTTTGGGATTGTTAGATCCATATGCGAATCCATGATTGTCAGTTGTTTAATCGTTGAATCGTTGGGAGAGGTGCAAGCAGTGATAGCCATGTTGGTGGAACGCTTGCCTCGGTACCGAAGATTGCAGGTTCAAACCCCGGCTCGCACCTCTGGGATTTTTCATGTGCGAATCTCATTTTCAACCATGATTATCACTTGCTAAACGGTGAAGGAAAACATCGTGAGGAAACCTGCATGTCTGTGAGAACCCCTCGAAAGATGTGTGAAGTCCGCCAACCCGCACTGGGCCAGCGTGGTGGACTATGGCCTAATCCCCCCTCGCATTAAGGGGAGGCCCGTGCCCAGCAGTGGGACATAAAAAAAAGGGCTGGAATTATATTATATAATCGTTGAACAAAAACATCGTGAGGCAACTAACATGTTTGAGATAACTTTACCAGTTTTTCGAAAAGACGTGTGAAGTAGACCAATCACCAATGTGCCGCTGTGGTGACCAGTAGCCAGTATCCCCTTGGATTGGCCTGTACCCAGCAATGAGTCATTACACGGCTTATAAATATTATTAAAATCAAGTTTTAATAATTTTCCAATATCAATCTATTCTTCATTTCGCACATGAAAAGTTGAAAATTTCGTTACCATGAATGACTGGCGAATGTGATAGAATCATTAAGGTATGTGGATCAAGGCCCGTTATCAATACTCCATTAAACTGTGAATAGACAGAGTTAGTGGAATTAGAGCCGCGATAGTCTGCAATGGTTATTAGGTACCTGTATACTAGGTTTAATATGTAGCGACCTATTCAACCTCGCCACAAGCTACACAGATGGCGCATTAAGAACAATTGACAATTCTCAATGCAATGCTGAAACGCGCTATGAGAGTTTTCGGAACACGTAACATATATACAAGATCCCGACAATAACTGTCCAGGCATACCACCCGCCTGGCTGGAAGATCTTACGCCTGCCGCTAAAAATACTTTAAACAAAGCATTTACAAATAGTGACCGGACTTTTGGATTGGTGTTGTTTCTAGATTATTTTAACAGCCACACTTTCATTGGATTACCATGTTGTATTTACAAGAAGCGACAGTGGTTTGCCATTCAAGACTGTAGCAGTGCGTTAATCGGTAACCTAAGACTTCGAGCAGTTGTTAGAATATTTTAAATTTCTCAGCATAAACGGATATGCGAGCAAAACGTGCTAGATTAGTATCGCACTAATCTATCGGGCTAAAAAGGCTGGCTGCCAACTCCTCAAGTAAAACAACATTAAAGTAATAAAAACAAATTAGCAAAGTTGTAAGTAATATTTTTTCCATTTCCCTTCTACGATGGTTGATTACACTGCTAAGGATCACTGGCCACATCGCGTGCAGGTGTGAGGCGATCAATCTACGTGATTCATTAGCTGGTCATGATTGGATATTGCTTGAAGTGCCTCTTTATTCATTTCCTGATGACTATTCCAATTTGCATGGGATAACGGAACGGAGTTAGCTTTAAAAGAAGATAGTAGACTGCCGAAAGACGTGCACTTCTGGGCATAGGCCCTCCACAATGATATGCACACATAGCGGTCCTCCGGCACTTCTGGCAGATAGCCGAAAATCGTCTACTTCTGGAAATAGGCCTCCCCAATGACTTGCACACATCGCGGTCCTCCGGCACTTGCTTGGGAGGTGATTATTTCGTGAATGTTAGGGCATTTATTTGAATAAAGTAATTTGATTCAGTTATTCGTCATCAATTCTTGATTCCGTTCGCGTGTTAAGATTTATCAAAAGATTACTTCAGTTATGAATAATGTTATAAAATTGCTTAGTAGTGTTGTTCTATTGTCATAGAATGTAGATATGAGTCAAACTAATTTGCGAATATAGCACCGGTAACCACCTTAGACTTTTCTGCCTAATGAACTGTTTCTATGGAATCTTTTGCAAATCTCTGACAACATTTACAATCTGCTAAACTAACTGACGCCGGTATGCCTGAAGTCACAATTTCTTCGCTTCATTTCTATGCTTAAAGATATTGATTACGTGTTGCCAGATGCAGTTTGAAAGAATAAATGTTTAACACAATAACGACAAACTCATATAATATTTATGGTGGAAAACAAAACTTTTACGAAAGCTTTTGTGGTTGTGGCGTGACACGCGGAAGCGGCGGGTCAGTCGACCTTAGCTGGCGGCCATTAGTGCATTTTGTATTAATGAGGCTCTACTTAGAATGGTATCGGTAGGAAACTGTTGAGGCAACTCTTTGCAACTTGAGTACAAATCTAAGTTGGTATACTATAAAGGTTCAAGGGATCATTTCTTTTTATTCATACAGGCCAACTAAGCAGTTATTAATAGTCAGCGGTGACCACCAGTTAGACGTAGTGTAGGACGGCACCCACAAGGTGGACCGATGATATCACACGCGTCGCAGGAAGCCGGTGGATGCGAGTGGCGGAGGACCGTGACGTGTGGAAGTCATTGGGGGAGGACTATGTCAAGCAGTGGACGTCTTTCGACTGATAGATACATAGCTAGACCACCGGTTCGATGTGTTGGTTCCACTAAGAAGAGTCAGATATACCTATCTGTACCTATTAGCGTTCTTACCAAAGTAGTACCGTATGCAGTTTTTTTTGTGTAGAGTTTGGTAAGTTAGAGCCCTATGTCAAATATTCCCCTACCTGCCAGCTCTAGATCGACTTCGTATGCTATCATCGTCTCTCCCCCAGCTCCTGACCAACGCTGGTAGACCCATCAAGCTGGTGCCCTTCGCCAAGCCAGCTCCCGGCTGATCCGTGCTCCGGACTTTGCGGGATTTCAACTCTTTGCCTGGTGACAGAAAGAAATAGGGCTCACACACTCAAGCTATGGGGGGGGGGGGGGGGAGGGCGAATTATTTCAAGACTAATTGGTTCATGCTACTTATATTTATAACTGGCTGTTACCCGCGCGCGACTTGGTCCGCGTGGTATTTAACAAGAAGCGGACAAAGTCGCGGGTAACAGCTAGTCTAAAATTAAAGTAGCTTAAGTTACTCCTCGTTACATCAGCTATCTGCCAGTGAAAGTCCCGTCAAAATCGCTCCAGCCATTTCAGAGATTAGCCGGAACAAACAGATAGACAGACAGACAAAAATTGTAAAAAAAATTGTTTTGGTATATTAAAGCGGTTATTTTAATATTACAAACAGACACTCCAATTTTATTTATTTGTATAGATTGAATTTTACCACATTTAGTAGTCCCGATGAGGGTTTCTGCAGATTTTGATATGCTTCTTGAGAGAGCAGTAGGGGGCGCTCTCATAGGTGTGGTCTGGCGATGTTGGTACCCCATCTCTGGCTTCGCCGGGTGAAATAATTGCAGATTTTTTAATGCCATAGCTTAGATTTCACATTTTTTTTTAACTTTCTTTTAAAAATCTTTTCCCAAACAGACGACAGAACGCATCCGATTTTAAAACTATATAACGTTAGTTAAGAAATATTTGAAAAAAGAGTCTCGTTTTGATAACAAAAACAATGCGGGCTATTTATTTAGAAAGCCGGCACTTAGTTATTTTAAATTTTCAGGCTGGATATTATCGTCATTACAGAGTTGCCGTATCAAATAAAAAAAAGTCAATAACAGATTTTTTTAATTATAACTAGCTGTTTCCCGTGACTTCGTCCGCGTGGTATTTAATAAAGACTCAACCGTTGGCAACAGCCTACTCGCACGTTCTGATCCCGCGGGACGCATTGCAGATTGTTGCTATCAAACTTAATCAGGCGCAGCAGCAACATTGGTTTTAATTTTTTTTCGAGAGATCCTATTTTTTTTCTAAAATAAAAGTCGTCTATGTTACTTCTTGTTACATCAGCTATCTGCCAGTGAAATTCCCGTCAAAATCGGTCCAGCCATTTCAGAGATTACCCGGAACAAACAGACAGACAGACAGACAAAATTTTTAAAAAAGGTTGTTTTGGTATAGGTACCGTATATACATCCAAATGCATTTAGTAAAAGCGGATATTTTAATATTACAAACAGACACTCCAATTTTATTTATATGTGTATAGATCACTGTCTTCATCATTTGTTATGCGAACTGGTAAATGCGTTATCTATTGAAATTAAAAAAATAACACTATAACACTTAACAAAATAACTTTTATAATTATTACAATACGTAGGTGTTATGCTTGTTTACTTATTTTTTTTTTATTTCGCGCCAACAATAATTTAGGTTTTTTTCACAACATGGCGATACACCCGTCACGAACGCGCGCGAAGCACACACTGATGGGCTGGGCTTTCCTATCAGGGTTATTCGAACTATTAAGGGTTCTAAACATGTATTACGCGACAGCAAACACATACAATAAAAAAAATATCCTAGTCATTTCTAAGCGTGACAAAAAAGTTATGGGAAGGTCTAGTAATGTCTGGTCCAATATCTAATAGGTAATTATCAGTTGATTTTGCACTACTTTACACCTTCATAAATTAATAATTAATTCACTGTCGCGTCACCACGCGCGGCCCGCTAATGAGAGGGTAAGCGGTTATTGACTTTGCTGATGACGAAACGATGATAATTTGGGGAAATGTCATGCATATACTAGGAAAATAATAATAAACTCTATAGTCTTATACAGGGTGTTAGGCGGAACTATGTTTATGTAATGTAGTGTTAGCACACAACAATCACTAAATTGTTGGTAGGAGATTTTTTTTTAATAATATCGCCAGACGAACACATCAACTATACGGTCCCACACTAAGCAGCGCTTGTATCGCTTGTATAATGGGTACTGCACAATGGACAGAGGGCGAACCCAGTATACATATAATGCCTATAAAGATTTTAAACATCACATTAGCGTTCACACACACAAAGTTAGTCCCTACCAGTATTCGAAACCGAGACCCTCGGCACAGAAACAAGCGTCACTATCAATTGCGCTAAGCTACCGTAAATAAAAGAAAAGATTGATGCGTAATCATAATAATTATTTAGGGTCTGGAGTTTAGTCTCTATCAAACTGGAGTCTGGCAAATTAATTAAGTGTCTAGACTCTTAATTAATTTTCCAGACTCCAGGCAAAGATTATTCTCTAATTTCTTCATATATTTTCCACTGTCCTATCTTCTTTCTTCAACAAGAACGCATAATATGACCTACATGCCAGTAATTTGTTTTGACGAATCAAAGCTTCCACATCCATTATACCAACAATCGATTGATTGACGGCAAATCGATAAAAAATAATCGGAATAGTGACACTCCGGCTGTTATTCAGGGCGGCGACTGTTTGGAATTAATTCAATGTACAGTCGACCGAGAAAGTCTTTCATAAGCTTTGATAACAACTACTATTTCATTGAATAGAGTCTTAAGAAGCTGCCTTGTGCTCATATCGGAGATGTTTATTGGATATTTTAATAATATACACATCCATGACAACTTGATGATATTAAAACTGAAAGATGTGTAAAAACGCGATTAAAATATACCTGAAAACCTCTAATCCCTTAAATGCTATTGGTCAGAATAAGAAACCTGAAGATATTTTTAGATTATTTTTGATTAACATAACTAGTAGGTAATGTTAAATTCTGGTTTATGGCCAAAAACATATTTTTTGGTATAGTTTTCTTATATGCCAATTTTGAATTTCATTCGACTATATGAATCTCAGCGTACAGGGTACCATCTCCATCGGTGTTTATTGCAAGCGGAAGTAATTACTGCTATCCCATTTGATTTGTCATTCTCGCTCGCTCGCGCTGCGCTTCACAAGTCATGTCTTAAACTACACCATAATAACACAAGGAATGACACATTTTTTATTCAAATTACAAGTCGTTACTTAAATTATTTGATAACTAAGTATGTATGTGGTGTTCGGTTGGTTGGTTGGCCAACAATGCGGCCACAATGACGTGTCGGTCGCGGTTCGGCGCGCCCACATTTTTAATTCAGTTGTAGTTTTAAATGGTTTGTTTTCATTCGTTAACGGGAATATCGTTGGAATAATAACTTCAGTTCGGAGCTTGTGACTTTTGCTAACATGTAGATATCCTCATGGGTATCCACAAGCCCCGGGAGAGGCAAGCGGACTCTAAAACCTAATCTTGGTTATATATAAGACTTATGGTGGAGGCCCACAGGAAAGCTTTCGTCTTGTCCACCACGACCTCACCAGTGGCCGTCTGCTTGAGCACACTCCTCCTCACGACACAATGGCGCACACCACGCCGATGACCTCCTCAGGGTCGCTTATGTTACCTAACCTAACTACGTTTAATGAGTATACTTAAGCAGGCATAGTCATAGAGCTTTGAATGTTTATCACCTAAATTGGTGGCTTTGACATTTTATTTCAACCAATGAGAGGTCAGTGGATAATATTGTACTAGTAGAAAATAAACACCCCATTAAGTATTATTGACAAGAAAATAAGTTTAATTAAAATATACCTACTTTAGTTTCGATAAACATGTCGTCATTCAAATCAAGCCTTCGAATTTGCTCACTGACTCCTGTAAGTCAGACTACAAGACTTCATGATTCGACGAATCCCGGGGAAACGCTGAGAGAGCCCGGAATATTGTATGAATTAGTACCTAAAGATCACGTAGGTGTGTGTGTAATGGAAACAGCAATACACAATAGATACAAACAATAGTATTTCCCCTTCCTGCTGTAGAATTTCTGCTGTAGAATAGATGTCCTCTATTATTTAATTTTGAACACATTCCTCTAAGGAACAAAAGAAGACCAACAGATTTCCGGTGAGTGAGTCATGTGTGTCTAAACCTTTAGTCTCTGTGAATACTGCTATTAAGGCCATGTAGATTGATAGTCCATAAAGTTACTGAAATACGTAGAATAGAAAATCAACCAAAATCGCGATACCTCCTCATCGCCTTACGTTATTTTTGTAATTGTGACTTTTTTATAAATAACTTATCTATTTGATTCGACGCTTCGATCTTAACCCGCAAGCACTCTCACACGCTTTTGTTCATCGCACGCGGAAGTACTTATCTATACTTCTATACTAATATTATAAATGTGAAAGTTTGGATGGATGGATGGATGGATGGATGTTTGTTTCTCTTTCACGCCCGAACGGCTGAACGGATCTGGATGAAATTTGGCACAGAGATAGATTATAGTCTGGAATAGCACATTGGCTACTTTTTATCCCGGTAAAATGTATAGTTCCCGTGGGATAGATGTTTTAATTTTTCATACTTTTTATCGCGGGTAACACCGCCGGGCGCAGCTAGTAATCTTATAATTTGCTAGCGCTGCGATGCACAGGAGGAGTCTAATTCGAACAACAAAAAATAATGACTAGGTAGGCAGTATAACAGATTGGCAATTTACTCAGGACGAATAAGTTGCATCAATTACATAACGGCATTGGTAGAGACAGATAGGACATTTAATTCGAGAGTATCCTTTTCCAGGGTAGGTGGAGTGATGAGAGGCAGACTGCTTCGACTAGTCGAAAGCAGTAGCATAATGTTTTTGTAACTTGACGATTCATAGGTACTGTACAATAATGGTTTACGTTAATAAAAAATATTCTGATTCTGATTCTGAGTCAAGGCAAGGCAAGGACTTCCTTTGTAATGACCCAGACTCGAGGCTTTTCTTGATGTCAGAATAGTAATCAATGACTCTCTACCATAATGCATTATTCTGTTTATATAGCCCAACAGGATATACTAATAAATAGGTGTACACACAGTAGCCTTCATAATATCCAATGCCCTAGGCGGATGAGCACACAAAAAAACCACAATCGCCATAATTATTATAAACCGGAGGACGCATACGCAGCCGGCCATTGCGTTCGCTAGATCAATGGTTCGCACTCGCAGTCATTACGCGTTTGCCGCTCAACGAGGACGTATAACTCAAAAAGGAATTCCAAATTCAAATTTGAAACTTGTGCATGTTTTTGAAATAAAAAAAAAATGTTGCGATCCAAAAATCGTTGACAATTACACAGTTGACTTTTAGCGATTAAATTTAGTAAATGTGCTCTATGAAGAATATTCTAAAGATGAACTTTGTATTTTTGTAACGGTTGTTTAAAGGTTTTTAATGCGAAATGGAACGCCTTACTATCTTGGTAAGTTTGCTTATATTATCATGCTATTGGAAATAAAAAACAAAGTGGATTGTTGTATAAAAAAAACTTTGAAAAACATCAATTGAGCTGTTTCGTCTGTTTGGAGCTTTTTGACTGGTTTACACGACTAGTCGGTTTTTATATACTATCTGGGGCTCAACTTGAAAACGAAAATCATTTATTTTGTGTAGGCCTACGAGGGCACTCACAAATAGTATACAATTTTGTTTTGTTAGCTCTACAACCGGATCGGAACGCGATCTGAACTGAGAACCGGCAAGATAATTGACAGGCTTGTACTTTTTTAATAAAATGGTCTTTGTTTTTTTTTAAACAGCCAAATAATAGGTACTTGGATTTTTGGCGGGAAGTTGAATCGTGAAGTTGTCAATTTTGTTTTATTTCCAAAAAATATATTTCCTTGATAAAGAATGTGTAAAATTAGTGAGATATTAACCACCATGTGTTCGGAAACGTCCACGAGTGAAGTAAATTGAACTAAAATAATATAACTTAACTTTCAAGTTCTCACAAAATGTCCGGTAAATTTCCAGTAAAGTATCCACAGCTTTACTGATAGGGGTAGGGGATTAATTTCATTATCATCATAGTCCTCAACATTATCATTAGGGGTACTTTTAACTTGATAACAATTATCAAGAAATACACGACACTGGCAAAAAGGGCACTATATTTTAGCCGATTGCCAATCTAAAAAAAAGATGAAGGTAATTTTACTTTGATAATTCTTCTTCTTCCTAGCCTGTATCTTTTTTTATTTGGGTTCGGTTCACAAATATTTGGCCAGTGACTAAAATGGTTATTAATCGTTGCCACTATCATTAAAATAAAATAATACACCTGCTCGTCCTACTGAAAATGGAACCAATGACAGAATAGAATTCAATAGCGCAATGTACGGAACCCTATCTCATAATTTTAAGTTTCCTTACCAAGATGGTCAAAAAGGAACCTTATGGTATGACTTTGTGCGTCTGTTTTTAAATGACGACCACATGCACCTGCATGTCCATAGTTCCCAGCGATGCCATAATTTTCCCTCTTTTGTCTCTATTCATGGTCGCACGTAATTATAAAACGATTATGTTAGTACAACGGATGTGTTACAAACACAAGTAAACAATAGATACATAATGTACCCATTGACTAATTCGTGATTACATAATATATAAGGTGTAACTATTACAGTCTAAAATATTTTAACAGGGCCAACAGTAGGTTATAAAAATAATAATCCTAAAGAAATAAAACAAAAATATTTCACATTTACTCAAGCCAATACCATTTGGCCAAGCGCTATAAAACAAATCAAAACCATTTACAAAAGTATTTAATACATCAACATGATCTACATACCATACTGATTTATCTGTAAAATATTGTAGACTATTATTTTTACATCTTATAAATTATAATTTCTTTATACGTCTACTAATTTAATCAGAATCAAAATATTGTTTATCCATCTAAGCCATTAGGTACAGTACTTATGAATCGTCAAAATAGTTACAAAATGCTAAGCTACAACTTTACCACCCGTTCTGGATGCCGTTCCCATGGAGGGAAGAACGGGCAAAAAATCGCGTTGTTTATTTATCTACATGTATATAAAAGAAAGTCGTGTTAGTTACACCATTTATAACCCCAGAACGGGAGAGCTGATATTTATGATCTTTGATTTTTTGAATAGCAGAATAACTAATAAAACATGGGGAAAAAATACAAAAAATAATATAATATATTTATTCATTTTCGCATAAATTAAATGCTGAGGCGGCACGAAGTACGCCGGGAAAGCCAGTTGTTAAGCAAAAGTGATACAGTCCATAGTCCACCAGCTTAGAGATGCCGAGATATTTACCAAAAAGTTTAGTCCATGGGATATGATAATATAGATGACGAGCTTCAGTACGATACGACGGCGGAACAATGGGAAATTAGGCTACAACCTTCATTTTTAACCACATTTTTGTTTTGTGTACCACATTCATTGGGTATCTCGCTATTGTGTTGTGGAGGTCGCATTTTATGGGGATTTTGGACATCGTGTGAAAGCATTCTTGATCGCAATCGAAATTACTTCCATGCCGTGATATAAATTTTAGCTTTTTGTTTTTTTTAGTTCGTTCAAATATTTACAAGTGAATACCTAAGGTTTAACAAAAATTGTAAAGTATTTTAATGTGTTTACAAGTAGGTGATAACGATCACGTTCATGTATACAATATATGTGTTTATACTCGTATAGTCTTTGCTTTTCTGTGAGAAAGCGAGACAGTACCGTTTCACCGCTCACTTAGTAGGTGGTATTTTGAAAAATTCAAATAATTTGGTTATTTTTTTTAATGTGACTGTGGGGGAAGGGGCGACATCGGACACTCCTCAAAATATGTTACACAATTATTGTTAAGCCTTATGTAAAATGTGACGTATTTTTTGAAGTTTTTTCAATATTCGTATACGACTTAGCGGAGGCACTGCCGCACCTCCGGCTACTTAAACAGGCTATAAATAAATACAAAAACGTGCATTATTAAATCATCTATCATTATTACTTAATTATATACATTTATTCTGCACATACGGATATAACAAACGCGGAAGAAGTCATTCACAAAAACCTACGAAACAATTACAATTTACACAATCAAAGTGGCGTGCCATGATGATTGTTATGAGATTAAGCTTGATTTGATGCTTCAGTTTACTTAAAATAACGCATTTGGTTCCGTGACTATTTATAGTATCAGCTTACCACTAAATTGATAGCCCGCTGTCGTGAAGCTTGTGTGTTTGTGTTGTGTTGTGTTGTGCGCTGTTATGTTGTGTGTGTGTATGTGTTTGCTTGTGTGTTGTGAGCTTGTGAAGCTTGTGTGTGCGAAAAGTTTGTGTGAATTGGCACCTCTTATATCCATTGAAATAAAACTAATTTTCTCAATTTATCGCGTTTATTTCATGTTTTTTGCGTGGCTTAAAAAAATACGTGATAAAATCCGCAAAATTAGTTTTTAGTCAATGTTTCGTATTCGTTATATGCGTTGGATTTCCTTTTCAAGGAAAAAAATATAAAATCGAATTGAGAACAATCTCTTTTCTTTTAAAGTCGGTTAAAAATTAGTCTACACGACTAGGCAGAATAATGGCAGGTAACTACCTGCTTTACACCTCTAAATAAGATTTTTTTGGACTTAGTTTTGATACTTGTGATACAATGTAACATACATTTCAGTATACATAAGACGGGTTAGAATACATAAATTTTATTTAACTAACAAGAAACCTGTTTGTTTCAGGTAATACTAACATGCGCGCTGACTTGCCTCTTCCGCGCCACCTATGCTGCCGAAGAAAAGTCTGCTGCATCCACCGTTCTCACACCTGAGACATCAGCAGATAAGCTAAACCGCCAGAGCAGAAGCTACTACGACTATTACGACTACCGATACGGTATACCCAGACCGTATGAGAGACCTTATGACAGACTAGAATATGCTCGACCAGCCTACGACAGACCAAGATGTGGGCGATGCGACGAGCGATACGATAAAGATAGGGACGACGATTACGACAGACGAGACGACGATAGTCGCGACGATGACAGACGCAGCCACAGACCAACACACGGTAATAGACACGACAGCGACGAAGACAGATACAGTGACAGAAAGAACAGCCAGAAAAACGGAACGGAGGAAGATAGCGGTGATAAAAAGCGTTACGAAGACAAAGACAGGCCTAGTGGAAGCAAACGTGGCGGCGATAGAGACAGGGATAGGGATAGGCAAAGGGACAGACATAGGCATGATGACAGAGATAGGTATAGACCAGATTACTACGACAGGTTTCTGAGGGATAGGGATTATTATAGACCTTATTATGATGATAGAAGGCAGTTTGATAGATATTATCCGGATCGGTATGAGGGGTATGGAAGGTACGATGGCTTTGAAGGGTACAGGAGGCCAGGGTTGGAAGATGATGGGTACGGAGGATATGGACCGAGTGTTGGGAGAGGACCCCATGATAGGTGAGTACGGTTTATGTTCACTTAAACGTATATCGCAGAGTTTCCAAGATATTCACGTAATACTTCATGGAAAGCCTATATAGTCACTTCGCAAGTGACTTATTAGTTTTTACTAAAATCCACTATAAACTAAACTAAAACTGTAAAGCAGCCGAAACGTCGGAAAAGTAAAAAGCGTAGAATAAACGCGATAAAATCCTTAAAAATAGTTTTATTTCAATGTGTAGTATTCGCGTTAATATAAGAAATCCACTATAATACTTATTAAAAAATCCGGTAGTATAGTAGGTTAAATTACTAAATTAGGAAAAGTTGAAATCAAACTAAATTGACAGATTTTATAGCGAGTTTAATATGTTTTTACGTTCGTTAGTTTTATTTCAATGTGTAGTATTCGCGTAAATATAAAAAAAAAAACAATATTAGAAAAAGTTAACATAAATTAAAATGTTACCAACCTTTACATTAATAATGTCAATAACGCATCAATGATACACGCTTTCACCTGAAATTCGAAAATGTCGGACGATAAAGGAAATTGGAGTTGTAACGGTAAAAAAATTGCATAGGTTATGTTTCGCGCCATTGTCCATTGGCGGGCGCCGCCATTGTATTGTATATATAACGGCCGACCCGCATGTGATTGAACTTTTCAATAATTATTTACGGTTTGTTTGTTAGTTCAGCCTAGTTCACATGATTGATTATTCGCTATATATCTATGATATACATTTAGGAGGTTACATTTATATGATCATGTTATGTGGTTATATCCTAGGACTAGTCATATGTCTTATTATTATAATGTTATAAGTCCTTATACAGATATCCTATCACCATAAGCCTGGGTATAGGTACCGTGACAGATTATATTTTTCGTTAGATGATATGGTATTATTGGCTTAAAGACTGCGTAAGACTAACCCTCTCCCCTAACTATAACATGTTTGATAAGTAGGTTTTTTTATGATTTAAAAAAAAAATGGGCGTAGCCAAAAAAAAAGAAGTTCGGAGTCTATGGAAGTAAACAAAAGGCGGGAATTAGGAAATGAAAGGAAAATGTGTAGTTGATTAAAAAAAAACTTAACTCAATTGACTATCTAATTATATTTTACATTCTTAAAATCTGTGGTGGGACACGCCATTTTCATATCATCATGTCACATCCATTATTTTATTTATAATGTGTATTTATTCACATGTTATTGCTATTAATTACTTGACATTGGCAAAATACCCGCTAAGTTGTGGGTGAGGCCATATTCATATCCATTTTATTTCAACGCATCTCATTTCGTAAAGAAAGAAAATCTGTGGTGTTGAAGTCTCACCTCAGTTTATTTCTTTTACGCTTACGTCAACATTGACTTTGTAATGCTTCAGCGGAGATATACGCCTAGCCTTGAACCTGGACTCAGCTTATTCCATTAAACTAACTGATAAAGATGTATTTTTCCAATTTTCCCATAAGATCTTCGCGAAGTCTGCATGTCATATCCACTGCTGTGTAGTTTCAGACCATGGGACGAAACGTACCGAGGGCAAGCTGGTTGGGATGCAGGCGGTCGAGGGTACTACTTCGCGTCAGGGAGACCTGACGCTGCACCAGCCACCACATGGGGACGCCCGGAATACACCAGGTGGGGACCAACTCAGTCCTATCCGTCCCACAGAAAGATATACAGCATAATTTAGAAAAGTCACAGGGAAATGACGATTTTGAAAATATTTTTGACGTATCGAAATTCTGAATGCACACATATGCGCTAAAAGACCAAGTCATAAATACCCTTTCTGAACCACCCTTCGTAGGTACCTCAGCTATATTGAGATAAAATCATTGTCATGATAAAATAATGTGTAATATTCGTGGGATATAAACCAGTGTGTGTTCATAAACGTGCACGAGTGAAGGAAATTGATATAAAATAGTACAACTTCACTTTTCAAGTTCTCCCAAGATGTCCGGTGAATTTTCAGTATAGTTTTTTTTTTTTTATTTCATTATAGGCAAGTATTTGATCTCGGTCTCACCTGATGGTAAGTGACGATGAGATCTAGGATGGAACATACTTGCCTAGGTAGGAAGGCGGCAGTAGATCGAGACGCTACATTCACTAGGCACATGCAGCGCAGCTGATCTGACCCGCCATCCATGAATGGCACCACCGAACATCATGCCGGAACACGGCTAGGCCGCTTGGCGACATGGCTTTGTTCAGTGGGTGGTGACTAACCACGGCCGAAGCCTACCACCAGTATCCACACCTTTACTGATAGGGGCAGGGGATTAATTTCATCATCATCATCGTCATCAACATTATCATTACCATCAGTGATACATTTATTTCAATAACAGTTATCAAGAATTACTCGATACTGGCAAAACTCACTATTTTGTAGCTGATTGCCAACATAAAAAAAAGAAGAAGAAGAAATCATTACATGGAAATTATTTCCCTTTCCAGACCGCAATCACAGAACGGTTGGCAGAATGTAGGCTACGCGAGCGGGTACCGGGACCCCGCCGGGTACGCGGGTACTGGGGGGTACGCCCCCACTGGGTACCGGCAGGACGTGAGCTCGTCGTACGGGCAAGCCAGCGGCTGGCACAGCGCTGGCGAGAGACGCCCTTATAGGGACGAAAGGTGGGCGTTTTATTAATACGAGTAGCCTGCAAGCCGCTGTGATACTAGATGAGTGTTAATAACACTTTGAACCGTTAAAATGGATCAGTCATTTTCTTCTTCAGTTAATTCCGTACGGGGCAATTTTTGTGTGGTTTTAAGTGACTTTAACTCTAACTATGACGTTTGATAGTAGACTTTATATAACGTCTATAAATTCGAGGTGTATGGAGTTTGGAAAGTTTAATGTTTGGTATTTTTCGCTTGACTCCATAAGCCAGGGGGTGGCTACCGCCCTCCGCTCCATTGTGGCTACAACCATTCCTTTAGCCAGCTAAAATGCCAGCCGTACTCCAGCCATGCCAACTGGAAAAGTCGTTGGTACAATTACGTATCCTTACCCTCATATAACAATTAAACAACCTGCAATATTATTTATTTCAGCGGAGTAAGGAAACTAGAACACCGCGACTCCTACAGCCAAGCGACGAGCAACCAATACGCTTACACACAAGTTAACCAACAGCCCAATTCCCAACAAAACACATACGGCCAACCTAATCACCAACAAAATGAACATAGCCAAGCCGATAGCCAACAACAAAATGCTTACCAACCAAATAGCCAACCGTATAGCCAACCTAACGGTTACGGCCAAACCACGTATGGCAAGAACTACCAACCATCTACCTATGTACAGAGCAGCACTACTCCCGAGACGAGCTATTTGTTCCAGAGGGAGGATGAGGTGTCTGGCAAGCTGGAAACCACGAAACCGCCATCTTAGAGTTATAATTAAACGTAAAATGGTTGAATTTTGTGGCTGATTTTGATAATTAACTATTAAATGCCTTCGGATTGGTATCATAAAAGTAATTTAAGCTCGGTGGGTAGCTAATATAGCACTGTATTTGTAATTCAAAACTCACAATGTGCTTATTTACATGAATAAAGTCAGCTGTTAAATTTTACAACTTGAAGCGATATTAAGTATTAATTATGTTTAATGTAAGATGCATTCCCACAGTTTAATTGTAATTAGTCTACTGAAATATTGCAATAAAGAAACACACCTCAAAACCCAACATAGTTGTATTTAATCCATTTACAAAGAAAAGGGACGTTAGCGCCATTGCAGATGGATTAAAACATTCTATTAATTTTGGGGTCTTATCAGTAAGTGTTATGTTTTATTTCTAAGAATAACGGCAGTAAGTATAATAATATATTACTAAAAAAGAAAAATGGGAAATTGGAGGCGCGACCGCTAAGAGATTTAAGACTAAACACGTATATATCTATGGTAACGCCATCTCGAATTACGTAGTAGAACTAAAATGTCATCAATTGACATCTAGCAGGCAATAGCGGTAACTTTTTAGTACAATGAAAACCCAGAAGATGTCGCTTAATTACATCAAACCAAATTAGGCAAGCTACCACCTAGCACCTGTCGAATATCAATAAAAAAATGTCTGATACTAAAGTAAACACTTAATCTATCTATATATATAAAAAGCTTATTTTTTAAAGTACCCAGGTAACGCCAGTAAATACCTAGCACATACATAATGATGATTAATACATATTATTGAAAATCTGAAGTGTGTGATGCACGATATCGCTTTATCACAAAATAGGGTAAGAATATAAATTATTTATTGATTCCAACAATTAACTATTGATATGATAAAAGGATTACTTGCTTTATATCTGATAAATGTTATACTATCGTCCACTTGGCATCGGATTCTTGTAAGAAAATCTCGCTACGTCATATAATTCGCGTAATTAATTAAATAAATATTTAAAAATCATAAATAATCTAATAAGAATATACATTTTTAATCACTTGGCTTTATAAATACAGATGTCATAAGACGTCACTTCGAAATTTAAAAAATTCGGGAGTGTTTTTTTTTTAATTATAATAATACGTTTTGGCAACGCTATTAGGGAATACAAAACATAAATAGACTTGTTTTATAAATAATTATTAACGAAATATCACTTGGTTTAGTGACATTTCATATCTGAATGTTTTAATTTAATAACATTCCCTAATATGGCCCAAAACGGATTATTATTTTTTAAATTCTGATTTAGGTTGTGGTAGGATATTAATAATGACGGACTCAGTGATTGTGGTAGAATCTCCCGCGGAGGATACCCAGCAAGGGTCTCCAGATGCCGTAAAAGTCGTCGAGAATGGCCCCAGCTCCCTGTTGGACCCAGAGATATCGTGAGTAGCAAACATAACAATTTTACTCAGTTGAAATAAAAAAATAAAAAGGGGCTTCCAATTACGAAAATCTATACAAAAATATTTTTGGATGTTTGAAGATCTTTGAAGTTTTTGGTTTTCGATTTTCTTTTTTTTTTGTTCTGTAGTGGATACATTATAATATGCCTAGTAAGCTTCCTTAACAAAAATAAATGAATAATACAAAATTAATTAGATAGAAATAACTCCTTAAAATAAGTAGAATGAATCCTCCAAATTATAATTTAAATAAAATGTCTATCAGTTAGAAACATATCTAGCTGATTTACACGTCGACGATAAAACCTTGAAAGTCCGTTTCAAATCGTTTAATTATATTCTTTATCTGGAAAGACATTTTGTTTTATCACAACATAAAGTCGCTTACGCAAGTGATAAACTGCACGAAGCGTTGTATTTACTAGAAACAAATCTATAACACTCATCGCCGGAAATATCATTCGATTGGTTATTACAAATCGCCGGTGAATCATTGAACTTTTAATTCCATCGTTTGTGTGTTAAGTAATTTTTTTTTTTTTGAAAAAGGTCATTTTTGAGGACATTGTTTCGGAACAGAAGCTGAATATGATTTTTTTTTATAAATATACTGAACAGATTCTGATGAAACTTGGCATAATGACGGCTCTGCGCATGCCGAGTTCGTATAACTTAAGCACGCGCAGGGCCGACACCTTTGTACATTCTATTGGATGCGAACTTATCTACAGTGCTCTCTGTGCATGCATTATTCAGCCAATGAGGCGACCAATTCATTTTAATCAAACATCGTTCAAGATGGTATCGCTTTAATGTTGCGCACGCGCATATCAATCGTGCTAAATACGTCTGTATTGCTTTATTGAATACAAGAGGACGCAACAAACTGTTTAGGTAGGTAATATATTTTGTTTTACAGAATATTTGAAGTCTCATAGAATGTATCTGATATAATGGCAATAGGCTCGTCCCTATTACATTATGGGAATAAATACCATTACCGAAATGTAGCTGCATCTCTGCTGCTTCTTGTAAAGTCGGCCAAGAACCTCCTTTATCATCTTACGATCGAATATCCGTATATAGACCATATAAAAATAAATATCGCCGGACAAACACACTAACTGCTCTGACCCAACCAAAGCAACGCCTGTATTATGGGTACCGTTCAATGGACTCCGACAGGGGCGATCCCAGAACTTATAATATAATACATTATAGGTATATCAAACCCATCGCACCTTGGATCCTCAGTACAGAAAGCAGGGTCGCTACCAACTTAGCAATGGAATGCTCATAATATGGTAACGTCAATTTGATCATAGATCGTTTAAAATCTAAGCCATATAAAACACTATCATGGCCGATTTTACATTTAAGGGTCTGTTGATAGGGCTATCAGTACATTGAAATATAACGTTTATTTTATGTTTTTACGTTCCCGTCGTTTCGGCTGCTTTACAGCAACCATGGTCACGGGAGGACTAAGGTGTTAGACGGCCTAGTGTCATAGTATGAACCGTACCGGGAGGGGTACCGTCATATTTAGTTGTTGTTAGCGGTCCGATCTACGCAGAAAGTGCTCACAGTGTCTTCAGGTCTTGCAATGGTGCATGTGCACATTATGAAAATTCCTTTAGTCTTGTATATAAGGGTTCACTATATCTATGCGTCTGGAGTTATCATATGACTATGGGTACCGCATAAATAGCGATAAGCTGATAAGTAATATGTTATCGAAGGTTATTTCAAGGCATTAAAAAAGTCTTGATTGTAATTCTAATAGTAATACTTATCGCCAGACGAGTACACGAACTGAGTGGTAACAAACTAAGCAACGTTGGGCCACTAGGGGTACCGTACAAAGGACTAGGGTCGATCCTAGTATATAATTACTTAGATATTGAACATCTATAACTCGGGTACAAGCATTCGTGCAAATCACAAAAAGTTTGCCCCTACTGGGATACGAACCCTTGGGTACAGAAAGCTTGGATATACCTAATTGATGAGACTTGATAAGCAGACTAATTCTAAATAGAAAATAAAAGTACTGGCTGAGTGCCAGACTCTATAAATGGAGCAGCATTAAAAAGAAAGTTGCATGCAAATAATCTATAGGTGGCTACAAGTAGAAGCTTGTCGATTTATAAATAAAGGCAAAACAAACAAAGACCAAGCTTTACGAGTGTAATGCCTCCTTGGCCGGTGCATTCTAGAACGTACCTATGCATATTGCTATATAACTTTGCTTTATAATTACCTAGCACAAACGAGAAAATTATCTTCATTTTGGTTTATGGTTACCAAAAAGAAGATAATTTTCTTTGAGATGTACTAGCACTCATATTTATTTATTATGCCATTCTTGAGCTTGAAAGATGGCATTTTTTTATTTTTTCAATTCTTTTGTTTGAGTTAATGTTTATTATAACGAGAGAGCAGACATGTAAGTATACTTAATTTTTATGTAAAAAAGTCTTATTTTATTGGTTTTAAGATGAGTTTAGCTTATGTGAAGACCATTCGAATGAAGGGTAATAAAAATATTCTTTATATTTACGAAAATGTAAGTTTTTTACAATAAAAAAAAATAAACGGGCTAGTACTTATCGTAGTAGTAGTAGTACCAGTCATATTCGCGCAATATGGAGATTTTTTTATTAGTTTCATTGGCTAAGACAAGCTAACTTTTTTTTCGTTTTAGTTTTTTTATATACATGTCAATAACTTTAGTTGTTTGAATAACTTCATACTTAAGTACCTACTTACTAGATTATGTAGTAAAACTCAATCAAAACGAAACTAATATCATAACCGCATTTAAATTAAATATTGAACTTTAATCGTATCCATTAGTAATCACATATTTCAATACTATCGTTAATAATATTACTTTGGTATGAATATAATTACTATTGGTACTTAACAATTTAGATTGGTTATTATTTTTCAATAATTTTATCTCAAAACACTTACTGTATTTGTTTATTTTGTAGCCAATTGCAAACATAAAAAGAAGCAGAAGTACTTACCTACTTATTATTATATTCTGAATAACACATGTGCTTGTTTCCATATGAATAATCTTATCTCGTTGAATGATTCATTGATATCATGATGACATAGTTACATTTCTTCGAAAGCATACAAAGGTATTAAAAAAATTTAAAGGGACCGCTTTTCTACTGTGTTAGCAAACCGCAATTTAAAAAAACATGTCTGCATTGTCTATGATCGTCTACAAACACATCTCGCGGTAACTACTGGATAAAACGTGTGATGCCAAAAAAGAATGAAAAAAACTACTGGATAGATTTTGATAGATCTTAACATGGTGCTAAAGGCTAAAAGTAGTATACGAACGTGATGACAGCTTTATATCCTTATACTTAGGTGCCTACTCAATCATTTCCTTGTTGTCATCGGATATTGTTGTGATTAGTCATGGTTTCCATTCCATAGCAGTCTAAGTTAAAATTGTGAACGAGTATTATTTCTTATTATATTTACACGAATACTACACATTGAAATAAAAATAATAACCAACGATTAAATATGAGGTTCCCAGTTCCAACTATGACACAGGGACGTCTAACACCTCAGTCCTCCCGTGACCATGGTTGCTGTAAAGCAGCCGAAACGTCGTCGGCAACGTAAAAAAACATTAAATAAACGCGATAAAATTCGTAAAATTAGTTTAATTTCAATGAGTATTATTTCCTAACCTACTTACCTCCTTAAGTTACAGTACAGTTGCAGTAACATATTAGTGTAAAAAAAAACAAATATATAGATTATAAATATGGATACATACAACAGTTAGGTGATAGCCGACCTCATTATTAAAAAAAAACGTTTTCTCAGCTCTTAAACGTTGATAAGATTATTCCCAAATTTCAAGTACCTAGGTATTTATTCTACCACACGCTTGGAATAGGTACAGACAACACGTTGATGACACAGTACTGTCTCACGGCTCACTTGACCGGACCAAGCAAGCTTAGCAAGCCAAGTCAAGCCAGTACCGCGCGAACAACCGCAGCGAATCCATGTCGGTCGCCATAACACTGGCCGTTGCCGATACAAAACTTTTTTAAAACTCCGAACAATAACTAACAAAGTATCAAAATAGCGGGAAAAGTGACAGATGTAAATTTCTTTTTTTGTATAGTTTATCGGGCGTGGACATCAATATCCATAAGTGACAGATAACAGTGATAAAAAAATCGATATCCACATGTAAAGTGTTTTTCGTCGGTTATATTTTCGTGTTGTGATGTACCACGGGGTGTGAATGTATTGGAAGCGAGTTTTGGCTTGATCGAGGTGAGTCGTGCACTTTTTTTTTGGAAGCGGTCGTTGACTTTGAACTCTTGCGCTTGGATATCTAATCGAAAAAATAATGTATCGATGTTATCTCCGACAAAATTATGATCTAATCTTTAGTGCGGCAAAATTGACACTTTACGTACGGGGATAGAAGCCGCCTTTATATCGATATATTTTTTCCCCCGATTCATTAAAAGTTGTTTTTCTGATATTATAATAAAAATAACTGGCAAATTTAGATACCTAGGGTATAATAATAGGGTATAATCCAAAAATCACTATCGGCATCTTATTTTGTTAGGTAAGTATATGGGTTAATAAAAAAAAATACGAGCACTTGGTCCTGCACTCCCGTTTCAAATAAAAACATTTCCAAGACACTATCTATGGTCCATAAATTGCTTATATCTCTATTTTTCAAGCAATATGGAAGGTAGGTCAAGGATAGTATAGGAACAGTAGTTCGATTATCTGAAATACATGTGACATAATTTATGTTTTTATTTATTATAATCAAATATTGGGATCAGTTTTTTTTATTTATAACATGGTGTTTTGGTGAGAGCGTATTCTTTTCCTGCATCAGTACCCCAGTGCAAAAAAAGTAGAAAAGAAATACATAGGTACCTATTTAGCAACCAAAAAATAATCGATATAAGACAGCACTAGTTAAAAATCTAGATTACGATATAACGAAAAAAACCGCCAAATCCTTTTATTTCCTATTTGACAATTCGAATAAATTAAAAATCTTTGTAACTGTCACTGAATAAAAATATTTTGAATCACGAATCTACAGAAATTGTAAATAAACCTGCACTAGACTTTTTGCCGGGAAGTTGAATCGTGAAGTTGTTCTCCCTTAATATCCGGAAAATTTTCAGTAAAGTATCCACCGATTAACTGATAGCGGTAGGGGATTAATTTCATCATCAGCGATACTTATACTTTTATAACAATTATCAAGAAATACTCGACACTGGCAAAAAGGGCGCTATTTTGTAGCCGATTACCAACCGAAATAAAAGAAGAATAATCGTCTTATGATTCATCATGTTTGTCTTCACGTGTAAATATTGTTTTAATAGTGATGTCACAATGGTGTGTTGCGTGCTTATTATTGAATATTATAATTGTTTGAATCGCGTAACGTATTGAAAGATAGGCCGACTGACCGATATCCCGAGACATAACAAAACGCATTTTGTTTTTATATAACATAAGACCTATTTTACTGAAAAGTAAATGACTTCAGTTGGTTTATGGAAGTTCTATTATAATAAAGGTGAGAGGGGGGAGGGAGGGGCGGGTGTTAACCTGACTAGGATGTCAATAATCCATTATGTTTTTTTAACATCCTACTTAGTCTTCTAAGACAATAGATTCGTAATCAAAACACAACTTACAAGTACTTGTATACAGGTGATTCAGAACAGATATATTAAGTCTTGGTTAGGTTAGGTTATTATAAAATCTACCGTTTGATTTAAAAAAAAAACATTGCAAAATACCTACTTAGAGGTGGGTGAGCGAATTATCTAAAAAAAAAATTGGTTAATCTTACGAGTCATGAAATAAAACTAATCTTACCGATGTTATCGCGTTTATTTTTTGTTTTTACGTTCCCGACGTTTCGGCTGCTTTACAGCAACCTGGCGGGAGGCTGGAGGACTGAGGCGTTTGACGTGTCAAAATTTCAAACTGGGGTATCCTCATATTTAGCTCCGTCCGATCTATGCAGAACGGCTCACAGTGTGTCGATGTCTTGCAATACTACGGATGGGAACGTAAAAACATACAATAAACGCGATCAAATCCGTAAGATAAGTTTTATTTCAATGTGTAGTATTCGCGTAAATATAAGAAATTAATATCTTATGAGTCAGCCAAGATGAAAGGACGATCTTCAATGCCAGGACACGTGTGTACACTATGCATACCATACAGCCACAGTATGCGGTGTGTTAACACACGGTTGCTCAATAACGGCACTAAATTGAAGCAATGTTTAAAATTAATTATCGTTGTAATTTATTTTATTTGCGAAATTTACCGAGTAGGTTATATCAAGTCAATCTAATCTGTTTGTGAAATGTAGATGCGAGGAATATGTTAAGGCAGTATGGAATATTCCATTGGACTTCAAAACGTTCGATCGAGATTATTACTTGAACTACATATTGGTACTAAATATCGCCAGACGCACATACCAACTGTACGGTCCCAAACTAAGTAACGCTTGGTATTATCGAATGCCGTACAATTATTATGTTTTTATATTGCACTTGCTATCCCGACGAACTTCGTACCGCCTGAAGATTCAAATGTATGAGAAAATGTTTTATCATATTTTTTTAGTACTTTTTAATATTCAAAAAATCAAGGAACGATGACGAGGAACCCACCCATTCTTGAGTTATAAATGGTGTAACTAACACGATTTTGTTATATATAGGTATATGGATAGCATTGCAGCATACAAGTAGGTAGGTACATATTTTTTATTGTTGCATAATTAATCATTTTCCTAGAATATTAATATCAATATAGGGTTATATTTAGTTAAGGTAATGGACAGTGTAATAAAATAAAATAAAATGCTGTTCGTTTGTGGTTAAACGCATCGCTTGAGAACGGCTGAACCGATTTGGCCAATTTTCCTTTCTCAATATTCGAATCAGATTTGTAGAAAATTAAAAATAAATAAAACGAAGAAATTGAAAATAGTATTTTTTTTCTATGGGATTTTGGACCGGACAACGTCTGTCAGATTAGCTAGTTTTGAATAAAAAAATATAAGCAAAAAAAATACTACGACGCGATATCCTAGCTGCTAGAACGCTCGCCTTAAGAAACAAGACTCGCTGGTTTACACCTCGGCTCGCACCTCTAATATTTGTATTACTTACCACACCTCTCGAAGTTTAAAAAAAAACACTTTACGTTGTACGCGAAGAACAAAAAGGCGTAATTATGGATAGCATGTGTGATTCACAAGCCATTCAGCTAAACAAATATGGTCGGTATTGGTGTGACAACAACGTTCTTTATTACGTATCCTACATAATACGTACCTATGAACAGTAGTTGAATGAAAAGGTTCGTCAGTTTTCAAAGTGATTCTTTTTCTTCTTTTTTAGGTTGGCAATCGGCAATAAAATAGAGTAATTTTGCCAGTGTCGAGTATTTTTGGATATTTTTTCTAAAATTATACGTTCTGATTAAATGATGATGTTAATGACGGTGATGATGATGAAATTAGTGCCCTACGGTTGTGAATAAAGCTGTGGATACTATACCGAAAATTTACCGGACACCTTGCGAAAATTTGAAAAGTCATGTTATGCTATTTTATTTCAATTTCCTTCATTCGTGCACAACTTTGTGACATAAGTCCTACTTAACCCTGCAAGAGAACAGAGCAAGACAACTTTTTTATTCATTTACGCCAGGGATTCCCAAAGTATATTGGTTTCCCAGGTGTCGATATAAACGAAAACATATTTTGAGGTCGACGAGGTCTAAAAATCGACCCCTATTAATTAACAAGCTCTTATTTGAAGTTTTCAAGCTACTGTACAAGTTGTGTTACGAGTACCAACTTGTTATAAGAATGACTTATATTTTTGTACTTCCTACTACATCATTGCTGTACTTTTTAAAAACTCAACAAGTCGATAAGCGTGCACAAGTTCGTACAAGATGAAATTATCATTTTGTATCAATAGGAAAAAAAACTAGTGATATGATTTTTAAAGTAATTTGGGGGGTCCGAGGTATCAGTTCATTTTGGAAAAGGGGTTTTGCCCAATATAGTTTGGGAATCTCTGATTTACGCTACTACATTATCTATACATATAAATAAAATTGGAGTGTCTGTTTGTAATATTAAAATAACCGCTTTTTACTAAATGCATTTGCATGTACACACGGTACCTATACCAAAACAACCTTTTTGGTATAGGTACCGTGAAAATTTTGTCTGTCTGTCTGTCTGTTTGTTCCGGCTAATCTCTGAAATGCCTGGACCGATTTTGACGGGACTTTTACTGGCAGATAGCTGAGGTAACAAGGAGTAACTTAGGCTACTTTTATTTTATAAAAAAAATAGGGTCTCACGAAAAAAAAATTAAAATCAATGTTGCAGCGCAGCGTCTGATTAAGTTTGATAGCAACAACCTGCAATGCGTCCCGCGGGCTCAGAATGGGCGAGCAGGCTGTTGTCAACGGTTGTCTTTGTTAAATACCACGCGGACGAAGTCGCGGGCAAAAGCTAGTAATCAATACAAGTTGCACCAACCATTGTGTGCATTTTTTAGCGGCAATTCAGTGCTCAATCTAATTCCCATGCCATGGTATACTTAGTTACGGGAAAAACTAACTAAAACGTATTCTCACATACGTTCCGCTTGTTAACAAGGCAGGGAATTATTATGAGCGTATTACTAGGAAAACATATTAATAAGACTGAGGTTATATTCCAATTACTGGCAAGTGACTAATCATGGCTTTATTGCAATTTGATTTATATTTAATACATCTTTATCAAAATAGGAAGGTACTAAAGGAAAACGGAGCCAAGTTTACTCGTGTGGTATATTTATTAAGTGTATATTAAATAAGATACTGCAATTTTTTTTCTTAAATATTCATACTAACTTATAGAGTTAATTTTTTTTCGATAATCTTAGAATTATAACTCTAGTAGTATATAATTATTTGTCGACCAGATTAGCTCAGTGGGTACTGACACTGCTTTCTGTGCTGTGGGTCCCGGCTTCGAATGTTGGTAGGGACAAACTTTGTGTGATTAACACGAATGTTTGTACCCGATTCATGGATGTATATTATCTGTATACGTATTATATACTGAGGTCGCACTCAGTCCATTGTACGGTACCCATAATACAAGCGTTGCTTAGCGTGGGACCGTATAGTTGGTGTGTTTGTCTGGAGATATTTATTTATATTTATAGTTAGCCAACACATTCTTTTTCAAAATCGGCACTGGTGCGTAGTTAATAAAATCGTTTTAAATGGTTCCTATGAGCACTATCAACATTTTACATATTCATATGAATAGATGACCTTAGATATATTTATTCAAAAAACACAATTTCAAAGATGCATCGCATTTTGAAAGATGAACCGATTGCAAAACGATTTCGTCAATCACTCGGCAGGTGATTTTAATTCACGCGAATTGATTCGCGATCAAACAAAAAATAGCATAAAAGTCATTTGGGTTTTTTTTTCTACCTACCTGTCCTCAACATTCGTCTCGGCGGCGAGCTCCTTGACACGATTTGGTTTTGAAGGTTAGAGACATCGTTGAATAAAACACGAGTTTAAGGTAATAGCTCTGCAAGGATTCTTCCTCGCGCCCGCGCGCCGGCTGTAACTTTGTGCTCGGTTTTATATACATTTAATAATAATTATGAGGATGAGAGAGAGAATAGATGATAGATGAGATGGAAGAGATGGCTTCTTGCACACACTCTTGTGTACTATAATATCTTCTGATTCGTAGAATGTCTCCGTTGAGATTAGCCGCCGTGACCAACAATCAGTTAAAAGGACTAATTATAAGTGGATACTAATTTCAATCACAATCAGAATATTTTTATTCATGTAAACCATTAAGCACAGTACTTACTTATGAATCGTTTAAAGTTGCAAAATGCTATGGTACAACTTTACCACCCGTTCGGAATTCCGTTCCTATGCAGAAGAACGGGCAAGAAACTCCATGGTTGCTCTTTTTAAAGAGATCCATTACATTCAGACCTCAAACGTCGCTGACGGTATTCTGTCCATTACGACGAACTTCCTTAATCGTAAATGCTAAGGTACAGAATGATTTGCCAAGACAACATAGGTGTACCCACACTCAAATTTCGGCAGTAAGGTATTATATGTGGCTAATCTAATAACTTGTCACGTAGCGCGATTGAGGATAAGTATGACATCATACCTTGAATCAAACAATGACTCAAGAAAGACGTCAGGATGTAATGTAGCGAAACAATCGTTACCGTACCCGTAGTCCCTCGTATTTTGTGAAATTTCTAGGAATTCTAGACTCTATTCTCGAGAAATACAAACGAAAGTGCTAGTGCTACAAAACAGATATGAATTTATAAAAATCGATTTCTTATATTAATACGCGAATACTATAACATTGAAATAAAACTAATCTTACGGATTTTATCGCGTTTATTATACTTGTTTACGTTCCCAACGTTTCGGCTGCTTTACAGTAACCATGGTCACGGGAGGACTGATAAAATCCGTAAGATTAGTTTTATTTTAATGTATAAAAATCGTTATAAATTGCACGGAGTTGTACTTGTAGGTAGATATTTATTGCTGAAGTAAATTTAAAATAAACGCATAAGTACTTAACTTTTTATCTGCTCGTATTTTTTAACGAGTCATTATTATATGAACACCGCTAAACTAAATCACACAATATTTAATTGGTTCTAAAAAATAAAAGTAATCAGTTAAATTATGATCTCAGTATGTTAATTTATTATTGCCATTCTAGAATTAGTTAATCAATATTAACAGTTGATAGTAAATGATAGTTCGATGAAAGGTTGAATTAATCACTCTCTTTAAAATTAATGGTTGCGCAGGCGGAGACGCGGGCAAAAGAATTTTATAAACATTTTGTGAGTCAATTGTTACACCAAATGTTATTTCGTCAATTTGAACCTAGTGATTATATACACATAAACATTTCACCATTCCGCGCGGACAAGGTATTTCTTATACATAGTTTGTAGTCATACTATTTTTTATTTTTTTTATTTTCCTATTTATTTTAATACTTTTTGTAAGTATAGTTAGATTATCCAAAGAAAGAAAACACAACCTAAAGGCTATTGAACAAGATACATTAAAATATTATAACTAAGCTTAGGTATTAATTTTATACAGGAATTTTATACTTTTCCTATTTAGTTTAACTGTAATAACTGAAATATTTACAAATATTTACTGTAATTGTAAATTTTATATATATTCGAATGTAAAATATATTCTACATAAATTTATTAAAATATTTTGCTACGGATTACTGTGTGAAGTTCGGCAATATTCAGGGGTCGACTGAATCCGAGACCAATAAAAATAACTTCCAACATTATAAATGCACCAAATTAACCTGATCACGTTATGCAAAACATTTGTTTATTTTAGGAGACAGTCTCTGATTGCAATGAATAAAGATAGAAAGTTAATGCTAATGAAACAAAAAAATCACACTGAATGTTACATTTATTTTATTTACTAAAGATTTAAACTGTGAAAGTGGTTTGATTTTGTTTATAACATCTTATCCTTTTATTAGCTAATAGATTGAATATGTAAAATAGCAGATAGCTATTTAGTTTTGATCTTTCGCTTCGCAAGCGAACAGAGCGATAAAAATGTTCAAAAATTATCTTCTCATATTTTATCACGGACACGTTTATCGCTGTCATATCATATGACGTCATAAACTTTCTACAGCAGGGTGCGCGTTTATTCACATATTTTCGATGCCTCGGCTGTACGGAACTTCAGACGTAAATGTAGGTCGCGGGCACACCCGCAGGGCGCCGCCGCTCCCTGTGCACACCGCGCCGCTAATGTGCCATCACCGTTATGTCTTGACCTGCTAGTATTTAAAAAAAAATCGGCGAAATTTTAACACAATTGAAAGGTCCTGGATCAAAGGGGTCTTTGGTCATTTTAAAATAGTTACATAAAATAAGCGACGTGCATCATTTGTCCTGCATAAATTTTTGTACAATATGTTTTTAATAATTAATTTAGCATGTTACTGCTATTAATTTCTAGATTTTGGCATAATACCTTCCGTTGTGTGAGTTAGGGCATTGAAATGAAGACATTTTTTGTGAATAAAAAATTCTATGTGTTAGGATAGGGGAATATTCTGTTCATAAGCACGAACTTATTAGTAAGTAGTAGTATTATGTCTATGGTAATATTTTTTTAAATATATAATTTCATATTGATTCCTTATATTTACGCGAATACTACACATTGAAATAAAACAAATTTTACAGATTTTATCGCGTTTATTCTATGTTTTTAAGTTTTTAAACGTAAAAACATAAAATAAACGCGTTGAAATCTGTAAAATAACTTTAATTTCATGATATTTTAAACCCTTCGATTTAAATTTAAGAGTGACGTCAAACTTGCCAGCGCAGTAGGTACAAAGACTTTATACACAACTTTATAAGGTTTGTCTAAGCAACGGTGGAATAATACGGCTGTTAGTCATGCCGAGTTGTGTGTCAGTGACATTAGTTTCTTGCTACGACATTTGAGCTAACCTTTTCGTTCATATTATTAACGTAAAAACCTGACCGGCATTCCATTTCATATTTTCATGCCATCATCCATTTTATGTGTATCGCTATTAAATACTTGACATTGGCATACCACCCACTAACAATGAGGTTATATTTGTTTATAATTCATTTTATTTCATCGCGTTTAATTTTGTAAAGAACGAAAAAGAACGTTAAAACCTGAATGTACCCTCGTCTAGACCTCGTATCAAACCCACTAAGTAATTACGAGTGATTATTATAAACTAATTCATGAAAATGAAAAACAATGGATGCCTTCAATAAAAATTGAATAAAACTATTCTTTTCAGTATTTAAATTTCATTCTTCTCTTGTTTCTTTATTTAATACCTACTCTTTATTGTTTATATACGACTATAATAATGTGCTTAACTATAAAGCAAAATAATCAGGTTTCCAAGATACAGGCTTCCGCCTAGTTTGGAAGCGCAACTTAACCTTCCATGTCAAATATCTAAACTGAAATAAATTTACTTTAATACTAGACTTACTTACCTACCAAAATTGAAATATTTCCAATGGATCTACTTAATTAGGGCATTCTTATAAGTTAATTCCTTAAATGGCTTGCACTTTACAGGATTCGATTAGATCGTAATGGGATTATGTGTCTAGTTTTGGAACTACCTACTAACTCAATGTGAAGGTTTTAAGTATTCTAGGGTGACAACTATAATACTGCTCATATTAATCCTTCCGATCGGACACATAATAACTCAAAAAATCTATTTGTCTGTTCCAAGGCCTATGCAAATTCTGGGATTTGTTTTTTTAAGGTGCTTATTGATTTCTTATATTTACGCGAATACTACACATTGAAATAAAACTAATCTTACGGAGTTTATCGCGTTTATTTTATGTTTCTACGTTCCCGACGTTTCGGCTGCTTTACAGCAACCACGGTCACGGGGGGACTGAACTTTAAAACATAAAATAAACGATAAAATCTGCTAGATAAGTTTTATTTAAATTTTTAGGGTGTTTTCAATTCAGGCCAAGTCTGCTCTGAACAGGGCGGCGTGTTAGACTATGTCCCAAAACCCCATGCCATAGGTACTAATTAATTAACTAATTAATTAAACCTACTGAATTGCAATCATGTCACGCTCGCAATGAAATTGAAATAGCATTGCAATGGCACGGTTATCCGTGTACATCAATCTACATTGATACGGAACTTATATTTAGTGCAGATCGTAAAAGGCGATGCTTGCACGAAATATGAATTTAATTATGCCAATGGCCTTGGATACGACTGTTTTACTTTTTAAGTGATAAATGTAGGTATTTCTGTTTATATTTTATAATATGCAGATGTGGAATGTTGCTCGATAAGTTTAACTAAAATTGGGATCCTTTAATCTAGACGTGCCATAAAAAGAAGTGTTTAAATGCAAATTGAAATGCAGTACCGCGAAAAGGAAAAAGTAAAAGTGATAAGGATTTTAGCGTTATGCTCAGTGAAGCTTACAAACTAATAAACCAAATAAACACGTCTTCTCAAATGTAGTAGCAAAAATTAATGGTTTTGGAAGGATACCTTATAACATTATAGCGCACAAACACCACAGTAGACACATTATATAGCCACAATGACATCACAATGGCTGGCAACTGACACCAGGGCTACGGAACTGGTCGGGTCACACAATGGCGACGGTAAGGTCAACGCGTGCCGTATCTAGCCGGCGTAGGATGCCTTGCACCGTATCTGGAGGTCTTGTGTAATAATTTATAGCTCTATAAGTATTTGTGAACTAGGCGATACTTAGCGGAAATCTATTGTTAAACAAATGGGGAAGAGGAACCCACCTCCGACTCTCGGCTTTTCAACTTTTCCAATCATAAACCTGTGAGAACACGAACATTATTATTATTTCTGAACGCACCGGATTTTGATCGCGTCCTGACTCTATGCCCAATAATACTTTTGTTGGTTTTTATTCTTAACTAGCTGTTGCCCGCGACTTTGTCCGCGTGGTATTTAACAAAGACAACCGTTGACAACAGCCTGCTCGCCCATTCTGAGCCAGCGGGACGCATTGCAGGTTGTTGCTATCAAACATAATCAGGCGCTGCGCTGCAACATTGGTTTAAATTTTTTTTCGTGAGATCCTATTTTTTTTTCTAAAATAAAAGTAGCCTAAGTTACTCCTTGATACATAAGCTATCTGCCAGTGAAAGTCCCGTCAAAATCGGTCCTGCCATTTCAGAGATTAGCCGGAACAAACAGACAGACAGACATACAGATAGACAGACAGACAGACGGACAGACAGACAGACAGACAGACAAAAATTGTAAAAAATGTTGTTTCGGTATAGGTAACGTGTATACATCCAAATGCACTTAGTAAAAAGCGGTTATTTTAATATTACAAACAGACACTCCAATTTTATTTATATGTATAGATGTATAGATTACGTGGTACACAATTACATTTAATTAATATTACAATTTTGGCGTTTTATTTAATAAATAAATACTACAAAACCAAACAATTTTGATCGATAATTAAAGAAGTCAGCCGCTTCGTTTCGAGGAAAATTGCATTTTATTTGGGGTCCCGTCACATGTGATAGATAGTTTCTCGACGAAGATCTTAGAGGAGTTCTGTGTTGCTGGCTTCTTTAATTATCGATCAAACTTTGTGCTTGTGCCACACGATGTAGACAGTACTTCACTATGATCAGGATTTCGGATTTTTTGTCATGAGACCATACTTTATGACTATAGGACCAGCCTTTCCCAAAGTGGGCGATAACGCCCCCTTGTGGGCGCTGCTGGCCTAAAGGGGGGCGATAAGAGACCCAGAAAAAAATGGGAGCGTTGTGTAGAGGCTTACAATAATTAATTTAATTTGAAGTTATAGTGGTTTTTAAGCAGGTGAAAAATAGGGGCGCTAAGAATAATTCATTCTCAAAGTGGGCAGTAGACAAAATAAGTTTGGGAACCCCTGGGGACGCCGACCTGAAAACCAAAATAGATGCGTGCGCGGGTACAGCCGCAGACAAAAGCTAGTTAACAAATAATTACCACCTTTAGCAGTAATTAAACTGAGCTACAAAATCTGTTAATTAAAACATAATCGTTAACATGTGAACGCAATCATTAGCGTCATTTGAAGATTAGGCAATTCGTGATTCGCTGTTGTAACTGCCAATGAAAGATGAGTAGATACAAATATCCGATCGAAATGTTTAAATTTGGAGTCGTTGCTTTAATTTCGACATTATAATGAATTGTATTGCCATTTGAAGGCAGTATACTTATTCATGTTGTAATTTAACTCTGAATAGATGCAATTTTGTACTAAACAATTTTGCGTAAGCTCTTACCACTTACCATAACTATTATTAGGTCTCCTGCAAGTCAAGTGCGAGATTATTCGTAAACTAACCGTATACTATATAGTCTACCGTATTTAGACATTTTGTATGGCGAATTGAGAGTTTTTAATACCGTCCGCTAGAGGCGCCGTTCAATTCTCCATACAAAATGTCTAAATACGGTAGACTATAAAGTATACGGTTTGCTCGCACTTGACGTGGTGTTACAGTATCAAATGGTTTATGTACAAATATACTGTCATGCAAAAATGTCCACCGACATTCGCATTTTTTGTTTCATTTGGACATCTAATTACGTAGGCGTTCAAAATGAAAACCTCTTCGGACCAGTAAATCAAAGACTTGAGTCACTCGTATCTTTTAGTTGAACCGGTTCCTGATTCGTTCGCTGCCCGTCACGACATGGTGGAGTTGTTTTTGTTCCGACCAAACAAGCTACCTACCGTGAAGATACTCGATACCAACCATGCAACATAATGTTCTCCTGTTACAATATTTTTTTTAAATTAAAAAAATATATAAATATATTACCACTGTAGCGACCGCTTCAACCGCACCACAAGCTACGCAGATGGCACTGCAGACGCATTCAAAACAATAGACAATTGACGTCACAATCCTGAATCGCGCTATAAGAGTTTTCGGAGCAAGTAACATAATATATACAAGATCCCGACAATAACCGTCGGGGCATAGCGGCCGGCTGGCTGGAAGATCTTCCCTTTTCCGCTAAGCCATCATGTAACAAGACGGTAATATTATTTTAAAAGGCATAATATAACTATTAATAAATTAATATCCAACCGGCATTCGAACGCAGGACCCTTGTTACGGAACCCAGGACCAACCTTGACAATCGCGTCGGTTCGTAATTATAGCATCACACATTAGATTACAAAATCAGCTGTCGAATAAAAAAAGCGCATTGAAATCGGTCCAAGCGTTTGGGAGCTAGATGCCACGGACAGACGGACAGACAGACAGACATAGGCTTCAAGTTTATAACAACCCCTTATTTTGTCTGGCCTAAAAGATGTTTCAAACTACTACATAATGTTACAGATTACTTTATATAACTTGGAATGTAAACCTACAAACGGTGGCGGAGAGCTTCAACTCTATTTGAAGCAATCAATTGCTGATTATTCTTGTACATTATAAGCAGGTATTAGCAATTCATTTCATTATCATCATTATAACAATTATCAAGAAATACTTGACGGTCACCATTCTGTAGCCGGTTTTGGGGTCGAGTCACCTTTGTCCGTAGGAGAATTAAGTACCCTCGAGATACCCTACACGTGACCCTGGGTGGTGCCAACCAGGTGACAACTCTACTGGTGGTAGGCTTCGGCCGTGGCTAGTCACCACCCACTGAACAAAGCCATGTCGCCAAGCGGCCTAGCCGTGTTCCGGCATGATGTTCGGTGCTGCCATTCATGGATGGCGGGTCAGATCAGTTGCGCTGCATGTGCCTAGTAAATGTAGCGTCTCGATCTACTGCCGCCTTCCTACCTAGGCAAGTATGCTCCATCGTAGATCTCATCGCCACTTACCATCAGGTGAGATCGAGATCAAATACTTACCTATAATGTAATAAAAAAATAAAATAAAAAAAAAGCCGATTGCCAACCTGACAGAGAGAATTATTGTCTTTTTATATTTTTTCTTTTTTTTATTTCGTATCGTCTCTACATACAACATTCAATAAACATTTGGTTTCGAATGTCACTGACCTCGTTTCCCTAATTGCTGTAGGTAATAACAAGCAGTAATGGCATACCAATAATGTGCACATGCAAAGTAGAGTGTAACATTTGCCAAGCTTTCCTGAAGATACACAATAGGTACTTAGCTTCAAGCTGTTTTATGGTTAAGTAAGCGTAAATACACTTATACAATCACAACGGTATAAATAAGGACGGGACCTTTTTTAAATAACTGTTTCACTACCTCTCCTCCGAATAAATTAGTGTGGATTGTCTATACATCTATACGTACTATATTATATACACAGCTCAAGTTTGTGAGTTGTAATGTAGGAGGAAATCTCCTAAAGTAATAATCCGATTCTGAAAATTATTTTAAAGATAAAAATATACAAGCCTGCTAACACAATCGATTCATAATCGCAACCGCGTAGTAACTGTCACTTTTGACAGATGTTGTATGGGATATCTATCAAAAGTGACAGTTACTATGCGGTTGCTATTCGATTATGAATCAATTGTGTTAGCAGACTTGGGGGCCTGAGTGGAGGCTATATTTTATCGAGGTACCGCAGACGGAGCAGCGGACAGAATTCAGTTATCAGTACTTAGGTGACACAACCCTAACAACGAATAGATGAGTTGCCAGTTATATTATTAGACGCAGAACAGGGATATTATGAGTTTCAAACCTTTCCATCCCTGTCAGTCTGTCTTCGATGTTAAATTTTCACCGTGCCAAGATCCAACCGAAGCATGCGCCGATCTATTGGACGTTTGTTACCAAGTCAAACATAAATGAGTATTGGCAAATAATCCATTTTCCTAGCCACGTACTTTCACCTATTCTCAGAAAATTGCTATCTGATCCGCCGGGTACAGCGAAAAGGAAGAAATCACTGGAGCCTCTATTGTTAGCTGGATTCATTAGCTGGAAGCGACAAGCTAATGCAATGGTTTATAGTGCTGATACATTTTAACGCTGATGCTTCACTAAACAAGCCAACCTCATCTTTTAAATTAAAACAGTAACATATATACGGACTTTTATAAGTTTATCAAACTTCATATAGTACTGCGCACAAGAAGTTTGCTTTACGCAGTACTATTGATATAGACGTTTGACAAATTTATAACACGTCAATAAATGTTGGGGTAAGTTTCAACAAAGAAATATTTGAAATATTTGACTGTCTGTCTGAGCTCTACAGTTTAGGTTCCGAATCAGAATATTACCATTGAAATCAAACTTATTTTACAGATTTTATCGTCGACTGCGGTCCTCACGTGATCATGCAGGTTGCTCTAAAGCAGCCTATACATCGGGCACTTAAAAACATAAAATAAACGCGATACATTCTGTAAAATAAGTTTCATATAAGTAATCAATATATTACATATACTTACTACAAAGACGACTAACTCCTCATTGATATTCCAACCGCTTGATAAAGGGTGTCCTTTCCAATGAGTTCCTAATTTGGTACGGATAACGGAGTGCACACCTTATTTTAATGACCGCTTGAATGAGAGCAAGCCTCAATAACTGGGTTAATACATGTTTGTATTATGATTGCTACAAAGTATTACTTACGTCATTTAACAAACATTGGAATGGAGCATATCCAAACACATCTGTAACACACGAAGGGGTAAGCAGAAGTGGGCTGCAGTGTTTAACACCGAACTCCTCTAAGATGTTAGTCGAGAAACTATCTATCAAGAGTGACGGGACAGTCTCGACTTTGGTATCCAGTAATTAATATCATTAAATCCAAAACCAAGCGTACCATTGCAAGACCTCAAGACACTGAGCACTTTCTGCGTAGATCGGACCGCAAGCAACAACTAAATATGAGGGTGCCCCAATACAAACTATGGCACTAGGACGTCAACCACCTCAGTCCTCCCGTGACCATGGTTGCTGTAAAGCAGCCGAAACGTTGGGAACGTAAAAAACATAATATAAACGCGATAAAATCCTTAACATTTGTTTTATTTTAATAGAAAGGATATTTGAATAAAAAAAAAAAAAAAAAAAAATACAACCGAATTGAGAACCTCCTCCTTTTTTTGAAGTCGGTTAAAATGGCATCACTATTTATATTAAAAGCTTTGTCAAGCCAATTTCATTTGATAAAAATTTCAATATACATATTTGGAGGATAGAGTGTATGTTTGTGTCCAGTCAAGAGAAAGTCTGAGGTTCATAGATTTCAGAGTCAGATATTGCTGCTAATGGAATAATAAGCTTTCACCAAGACTACTTGCTAATCAGATGTCTGAATCATCTGAGTATCTTCAAACATACACAATAAACTTATACCATCTTAATCTATCTATGTATATTTTGATTTAGATTTTGTAACTATTTGAATGATCAGTGCCATGGCAAGAAAATATTTTTTTGTGGCCTAAGCTGAAAATTTTGATAACAATTATTTTTGGAACGGCTCTTATTTTTATGTTTATGTTAATTTTGTACCTTTGATAAATTTATTACATTAGTTAAAGTGTCGAAGACTAACTATAAACAACATGGCTCAAAAATATGACTAAAGACATTATTATGAGTACCGTATAATGGACTGGGAGCGACATCAGTATATAATTACTTAATATATACCACCATTTGTGCTAATTTTGCATCCCAGAAAGTTTGCGCCTACCGGAATTAGAATTCGGGACCCTCGGTATAGAAAGCAGGGTTACTACCGACTGTGCCTGTATCCGTGCGTCGATACGCACGTTAACCTAGCGGTCGGTTCTCATTATAAAATCTTTGATAGACATTCAAAAATTCTGATAGACTTACCCTTAGGTTACCGGTACTGCCCTACAATGCGGGAGAAGGACCAATTTGGGGAGAATCAGTAGGAGTCTGAAATAACCGCGGTCGGTTCTCATTATAAAATCTTTGATAGACATTCAAAAATTCTGATAGACTTACCCTTAGGTTACCGGTACTGCCCTACAATGCGGGAGAAGGACCACTGTGGGGGCAGTCAGTAGGAGTCCGTCATTACTCGCTTGCCTCCACCGTTTCTTGTGGGTATCCGTGTGGATAACCCCACGTGAAAAGGTTACCGGTATCCGCAACAGTCGGGCCACAAGCCAAATCATGTCAAAGTGAAAGTCAAATAATTTATTTCGTAGCCCCATTATCGTTTTACATTTTTCTCGGAACAATCGGAACGCGAACTCAACCGAGAGATCCTGCAAGAAACTCGGCTGGCTTGTCTTTTTGACATATTCTTTTTTTATCGACAATTAATATTTTACAATTGTATCGTAAACTAAAATGTTATTCCTTATACAAAAATGATACAAACTAGCCGAGCGCTATAATAATAATAAAATAAAAAATATCCCAATACCTACCTGTCTACAACATAAATAACTAAAGCTTGTCTTTGAATTTTTTTTTATCGTAAGTATACTGTCATAACATGATATATCTAGTATGATGTCACCTTAAATGCGATACGACGGAAGCTAACGGCATTTTATTTATGTCCGCTAGTGTGTCATAGATATTCATTTCTATTCTTCTTTATATATACTTACACATACAGAATGATTCAGAAAGGATATACTAAGCCTTAAAACTGCGCTTATTTAGCGTAATTGTATATATTGTATGTAGTCAGAATTTCGATACGTCTATTTAAAAAAAAAAAGTTCAAAAAAGTCACAACCGTAATTTTGTTGAAAAAAAATAATTAAAATTCTTATTTCAAATAATGATTACAAATGCGCTGGTTTAAGGCTCAGTATACCTTTTTTTAATTTATTCTGTGTAATAATATAGCTCTATGATAATGTACATTGAATAAGAGATTTTAGGAAAAAAAGAAGGTAAAGGAGAATACATGGCATAGCCATACCATTGTTGTGTTTGAAGTGAATATTAAGAAATGGATTGGCTCGGATATCCAAAAATACTGTCTCTCAAAACTCAATACGATACTCAACCCGATGATCGCTTGTTGTAGCTTATAGTTGCCGGGTAAATGTATACGATACGTACAAATTACATCCCGGTATAATAAAAATAAAGTCTTCGCGGATACTGCTAGTCTTTTAATATTAAAATACCTACCACCTACAGTGGGTACGGAGATTATGAAATTAAACTGCCTTTAAAATAATAACTAGTTCAACACATAGATTTGGTTCAATAATAATTGAATATAATGGCCTACTAACAATTAAAATAATAGTTTAATTTACTCATCTATACATATAAATAAAATTGGAGTGTCTGTTTGTAATATTAAAATAACAGCTTTTTACTAATTGCATTTGGATGTATACACGTTACCTATACCGAAACCACATTTTTTACAATTTTTGTCTGTCTGTCTGTCTGTCCGTCTGTCTGTCTGTCTGTCTGTCTGTCTGTCTGTCTGTCTGTCTGTCTGTCTGTCTGTCTGTTTGTTCCGGCTAATCTCTGAAATGGCTGGACCGATTTTGACGGGACTTTCACTGGCAGATAGCTGATGTAACAAGGAGTAACTTAGGCTACTTTTATTTAGAAAAAAAAAATAGGATCTCACGAAAAAAAATTAAAACCAATGTTGCAGCGCAGCGCCTGATTAAGTTTGATTAGCAATAACCTGCAATGCGTCCCGCGGGCTCAGAATTGGCGAGCAGGCTGTTGTCAACGGTTGTCTTTGTTAAATACCACGCGGACGAAGTCGCGGGCAACAGCTAGTGTTATCATATAACCTTATGATAAAGTTATCGGCGAGTGGGACGCTAATTAACCTACCCAGTTTTGTTAAAGATTTATGTGGTAACATTATAAGGTCCAACAATAATACCATAAAGATCACTTTCCCAAAAAAAACATATCAAATTAATTTATATAAATAAAATAAAAACACCACATAAGTATCTGAGTAGTAAGTGATCTTATTACACTTTTATTTTGTACGTAAACGTGATCGGAGTGAAGTAAAATATTTACACTTTTTTTATTACACCTTGTAGCTACCTCATCAACCGCGCCAGAACAAATTACGAGGCTCAATACAAGCCTGAAACGCGCTATGAGAATTTTCGGAGCACGTAACCCATATACAAGACCGCGACAATAACCGTCGGGGCATAGCGGCCGCACCGCCAGGCATGATGGCTGGAAGATCTACCCTTTTCCGTTCAAACCTTTATATGATTAGGAAACCGAAATCTACCGAAAGAGCAAGAACCTTTAATAACTTATTTGCACAGACAAACTTAAATATAGAAGCTTCACAATCTGCTAATCACTACCTATAAAATATTTATACAACGTTATTTTAACCGCAGGGTGATTGACTTCCTCGATCAATTTTGGTAACAGCGTGCTTCGAAACAGTCTCCAACCGAGCACATGTTTGACAAACAAAAATACACTTTAAAACAACTGTAGTACTGTGTACATTGTATAGCATTATGTTTTTGTTGTGACTACACGTATGGGGTATAGAGAATTGCGATGAGAATTTGTAATGAAGACCATTCGACACCATTTCCGAGTTAGCGATCGTGAAGTTATTGGCAGTTAATTCAGAGGTCAGTTAGTTTGGTCGCGGATGTAAAATAATGGTGCTCCCACACTGAGGTTTATTTATGAATGGGCACACCTATAGTAGATATACTTACTCCTAAAATACATTGTTAGGATAAATACCAAAATAAGTTTTTTTTCATAAGTACACCACTGATAGCTGGTATATGCAGCATTAACCAACATGTGACTTAAGTATTATAAAATATGATTTAAAAAATATATTATAGTTATAGATAAGAATTAAAAAAATATTGAAAAAAAAACATACATAGAATGTCTAATAAAACAAAAACGTAAATCAATAAAATTAATGTAATAATTTCTAAACTAAGTATTTGTTATAATAATATTATATTGTAGGTATAAGTTTTGACTGCTTCAATTAACGATCGACTTTTTTTTTCTTTTTTTTTTATTGCATTATAGGCAAGTATTTGATCTCTATTTCATCGGATGGTAAGTGATGATGTGACGATGACTGATCGTATAATTCCACCCGCAGCAGTGGGCCTAACGCAAACTAAGTCGCTCGATCGAAACGTTAAAAACTCAAACTAAGGGCCCTAGAATACACCTATTAATAACTAGCGATTCTACGACTTTGTTACTTGACCTAGTGGTTTTTGGACAAATGGGCAGAAACAATAATGCCGAGGGGCAAAGAGAATCCGGCACGCGATGGATTCTTACTTTTTATTAATTGAATTTTATGTTTATACGCTCCCGACGTTTCGACCGGCGTGACAAAAAATTATTACAACGTGTACATTTATCAATTAGGAAGTCAAATAAATTTATCTTAAAGTCAATAGTCGACATCGGCGTTTATTTGTGCAGCATTCTCTAAATTTAAAATGCACTAAATTAAAAATAAATGTGTCAAACTTATTTTCGTACTCCAACTTATATAAAAAAAAATAGAATTTAAAATTAAAATTTAGAATACGAGAATGCAGCACAGAATCGTCACGATTGTCTTTGGATAATTCGGTTGTTTATGGTAAATTCTAATTGCCGTACCAAGTAGAGCTTTGTAATAAAAAAAAAGGACGAGGAAGACGATGATGGAATCATGCATTTAGGTCATGGCAATCCGTCAGGCCTATCTAAATAGGGATATCATGACGAATTCCGTGCAATATGCAGACATGACATCAACTTGATACGTAATCAGCTGTTTGCCGACAAAACGAATGACTGATGCCTTATGTTTGCCCTTGCTTCATTTAGGTATTTAGTTTAGTTATGTGAATTTATTTTCGTTATATTATGTTGAGTATTTTTGTGTCATAAATACAAACAATTAGAGCATAGAAGTTCCATAACAACTGCTTTGTTACTACCGTAAACGTTTGTTAAAATTAAATTGTTTATTGTAAAAGGTGTTAAAAAAATATCTAATTACTAACTAAGTCTCTTCCAAATCAAATTATTGTAATAGACATTTTGCTTCGGGCTCTTACTTTTTCCGATTGTGGCCTCTAATGACATTCTGCAAGTATTACGAGCACACCTAAATTTGCACAGCAAACCAAAGTTGACTACATTTTCGCAGAATGTTTGTACCTCAATATTCCAAGGAACATTGTATTTTAAGTATTTGTCATAAACTGTCACGGCTTTTAGGAATCGTCTCCACTTATTAAATGTCGCGGTATTTTCAGTTGAATGCCAAGAAAAGTTGACATTCGTGCGTGCGAAATATCACAATTTCGCATAATTCCGCGGTCCGCAGAGGCGTCGCATAAATACTGCAGTACGGAACTCGGTGTTGTCAATGATTTCTGTGTCACACACACAAAAAAATATTTTCAAACATTTATCCGAGCAATTCCCAAAGCCATAATAGATTTGCCTATAAAATTATCATCACAACGAAAGTCTGACAGAAGATTTGCTTCAGAATTTATATATTCTCATAACAACACAGTTCATTTACATGAGATTGAAATCGGAACGTACCTACTGATTATTTGAATTACAAAGCCGTTTGGAACTCAATGTTCAAGTATCGAGCGTCAATATCGATGTCAAAGTGTAGCGAGTGTGCTATTGGAACAATAGAGGTGCCAAAAAAAAGTGCAGCTCATAATTTGAAATATTATGGAACGTTACGTGACCGTATGTTCCGTGTCCCTCCCGCCACAATTTCATAAATTAAATAACAATGTCAGGTCAGCATGCTTTCTCCATAACGATTCAATTACGTCAGCGTGCTCCTGCTGGGCACATAGTTACACCCAATTTTAAAGCGAACCATATGTTATAAACAACAAATTTTATACAAATGGGGGAAGAGGAACCACCACTGCCCTTCGGCGTGTCAACTTTTCCAATTATAAACCAAACAAGTTTGATCGATAATTAAAGAAGCCGAGCCAGCAACACGGAACTCCTCTAAGATGTTAGTTTAAAAACTATCTATAACTATGACAAGTTTTATTTTAATATTTTGACGTATAGTACGTTCATCCCTACACAATAAATACTATTATGTATATTTTGTGATTAAGGAAAACGACAAATATGAGCATGATTTAATTAAATCAAATGCGTACAGTAATTCCAGTTTGTAGCTATACCTACAGAAGCGTTGACATATGCGCGGGCGCAGTGCGCATGGAACACGCCTTTAAAATAATCATCTCAATACTCACCTAGACAGACAGAGTAAAAGTACCCTTATAATATTGAATCTTCATTCTTATCAGCATGTGTAATTAGTCTTCATTATATTGTTTATTTTCCCAAGACAATCATTAGTGTTTCCATAATGTTATTAACTTAACAATCGGTTTCCAAATTGTTATTTCTTCATATAATAAGTTGGTTGTGATCGGTGAGGTTGGCTTAAATGTGAGTTATACTTGTTAGCCATGGGCTACGGTGAAAGTGATAGATTTTTGTTGCATAGGATGAGTAAGATTGGGTAAGTGAATTGATTGTTGAATTCATTGTGTGCAATTTTTGATTGTTGAATTAATTGTGTGCAATTTTTGATTGTTGAATTCATAGTGTCTATTTTTTTATTATTACGCGCACACATAAAATAGTTGCTTACATATGACGTACTTAATTCTTTATTTGTATTGTTCAACGGTCGACGCAACCGGCGACCCAAGGGCTGGGCATTTCCTCGTTCAGCGAGTAGCTTCGGCTATTCAGCGAGGAAATGCGGCCAGCATTTTGGGCACGCTACCGCATGCGCCAATTTTTAACTGTTTTTTGTAAATATCGCAATGTTTTCCTTCACATTTTATAAGTGCTAATCGTAGTCGTTGTTAGGCATTCTTTCTACTTCCTTGGCTATGAACGTTTTTTTGTGGACAGGATGGCTCAGTAAATGTAGGTACACGCCTTTGAACCTGGGCTTCTTTAGACCATTTGTAATCATTATTTGATGTAAGAATTTGTATATGAATAAAGCTTATTTTTAAAAGTCGGCTTATCGAGATTCTGGCTTCACATGATGATAAAAAATGTTATAAAGAAGTGCAAGTTCATAATTTGGTATACCCTCTCTGAATCAACCTGTGTACTTATGCGACTGTTGTGGTTGCCGCAGGCTCCTCCGGCCGGTGTCGGTGTCCGGCATCATGGAACACGCGCTGCAGCACCGCGAGCGCGTGGGCGTGCAGGACTTCGTGCTGCTCGAGGACTACCTCTCCGAGGCGGCCTTCATCGACAACCTCAAGAAGCGATTCAACGAGAACATCATTTATGTACGTATAACTTCGATGGAACTTAAGGGGTTCCGAGACGGTCTGGCGCGGTTTGACGGCAAGCGTAATTTTATTCTGTTTACGCACGCGTATTAATGCAATCGTAAGGGTATAATATCTGTCCCACTCAGAGTAGCTAACTCTGTGAGCTCTTCTGCGCAGAATCTACTTTCAGAATCAGCGGCAGTTTAGTTTAAAAATGTTCTTCAACAACTAAATGTGAGGGTACCCCAATTCAAACTTTGACACTAGGACGCCAACCGCCTAAGTCCTCCCGTGACCATGCCGTAAAGCAGCGGACACGTCGGGAACGAACAAACATAAAATAAACGCGATAAATTATGTAACATTAGTGTCATTTCAACTTACCGTAATTTAAAAAGCTAGTGACTAATTCACTAATGCCCTGCCTGCAGACGTACATTGGGAACGTGTTGATCTCCGTGAATCCGTACAAGCCGCTGCCCATCTACACGGAGGAGAAGACCAAACTGTACTATAAGAAGGCGTTCTTCGAAGCGCCCCCCCACGTGTAAGTACACCCGCTTTTTCAGATATTTTTATCTGGGATTTCGTTGCGTGCCAGACTCTTGCTTCATTCATTCTTTTTTCTTGCACGTCTCGTAGGAGTGGTATAGCTTTATAAACTTAGTGCTCTATACGACCAAACATAAAAGGGAATATTATTTTTTTTATAAGTACCAGTAGCTAAGGTTATTCGGACAAGGGAAGCCGGGAAAATATCTTACCTGTAAGAGATTTAAATTAATTTACATTATGAATAAAAAACTTAAAAAAAATACTTAATTTGGTCTAGGTCTATCTCCAATTAAAAATATATCATTATTAAATCGCAGAAAACAACTAATATTGTGCTGTGTGTGTGTGTGTGCTTTTAAAAGAAATATATTTTCATGCAAGTAGAATACCGAACGTATTACATTAATCTTCGCTACTGATAAGTACTAGGTAACTCATTTATGACATACTGAGAATTTTCGTAATATGATGCATAGTTTCTTTCAATGCAAGGTATATGCTATATAAAAGTATGTTATTGGAGCAAGTAGTGCGACGAGGGTGGGGCAATTTGCTCTTTCTCTGTCGCACTCGTGCGCAGTGTTTTGACGTCAGAACACTCAGCCCGAAAGGTCACTTTTGAATGCAATATATGCTTTCGTTCTTTATGATCGGAAACTTTAATCAACATTACTTTTATTATTCATAGAGTTATTCCACTTTTATAGGTGTTTATAAAGCATTAATTAATTATATAATTAACATAATTATTAGTATACAATAATACGCATATTTCCTATTATAATCCATTAATGGGCCTAGCCAATGAGGATTGGAATTACTCATTTAACATATTATAAAAAAATACAGTGCCGTCTTTGTAAATTAAGATGAGCTTGAATATAATGTGTTTCTTCCCACGCAAATGAGATATAAAATGAGTACATCTATGATTTAAAGTTTCGTTGATCTGATTTAGCGCCATTTAACTGAAGTGTGGGAGCTTAGATTGTGACCTTTATTGTTAATGTTATTGGTCATCTATTCGCTTATAATGCGTCTAAAGTATATAGGGTGTTAGGGGCATGGTATCAAAAACTTTGGGTACACTCAATGCCTGTAATCAAATTATTGATGGCAAAGTCATAGGTTAAAAATGGCTTTTTATGAGCCCGCAATGTATTGTAAATAACGCGATCATAACACAACGCTGCGCGCGATTCCCGACGCGTGCGAGTGCCGAACGCGCTCGAGCGTACCGAGTTTTAATTTACATTGCAAATTAGTAGTAGTTTTAAATCTAAATTAGTATTGATTTCTTTTTTATTTAAAATCACGCTGAGGTAGACTTCTATTATGATTTCATGCTAAAATCAATTTATAAAAAAATACTTTTAGTTCATGAATAGATTGACAGAAAATTCCAACTACAGGCGGTCCAGAATCAAAAGTTGAATCCATCGTATTAGTTTTAGTTACCAACACACTTACATACACCCTGTATCCTGTATACAGTACCCGGCCTAGACTATTACACATGGCCTTTAGAAAGGACGAACGGGTAGAGAGCAACAGAGACAACGCTCTACAAAGCTGAAAAGATGACGTGCATAGATATTTACAACAGGGAATTATGTAGGTATCTACAAGAAGTAAAGATAAGCAGTGATAGCCAAGTTGGTAGAACGCTTGCCTCGGTAACGAGGATCGCAGGTTCAAACCCCGGTTCGCACCTCTGGGATTTCAGCGAATCTCATTTTCAACCACGATTATCACTAGCTAAACGGTGAAGGAAAACATCTTGAGGAAACCTACATGTCTGAGAGAAGCCCCCGAAAGATGTGTGAAGTCCGCCAACCCGCGCTGGGCCAGCGGGCAGGCCCATGCTCAGCAGTGGAACATTAAAAAGGGCTGGTATTATTATTACAAGAAGTCTAGCTTCAAGTGCTTCTTAAAAGCTTTTCACGTCAAAAGCTTGGAGCACACAATATAAAGGCTGTAGTGATGAGCTCATGCCGGTATATGGACCATTAGTCATCTGCTCTACATTTCGACAAATTGCTTTTTGTGCCCTTCAGAGATAGAGTGCGGCTCGTAACACTCTTTATAGCTGTATCATTATTTATGTAGAGATAAAAATATTATTTACTTTAAATATAGTGTTTTTTTTTATTGGATCTTTATTCAATAATCAAATTACACTGTATATATAACTCTACAAAAATTAAAATTAAAAAAAGATAAAAATTTAAATTTAAATTGGGCATGTTTCGGAATGCACTCAGCAATCTTTCTCTTCACTCTCACTTTTTCTTATTGATATAAATTTTTTTTTAGTATATGTATATGTATAGATGAGTGAGTGAGTTTGTTTATGTTGAACTAAAGAACAATGACAAATAATTTCATTTAAATAATAGAATCATAGTCTAGAAGTCACACGAGCTGTTTAGATATTTTAGCGGAAAAGGGAAGATCTTCCAGCCAGGCGGGTGGTATGCCTGGCGGGGCAGCCGCTATGCCCCGACGGTTATTGTCGGGATCTTGTATATATGTTACTTGCTCCGAAAACTCTGATAGCGCGATTCAGGATAGTGACGTCACTTGTCTATTGTTCTGAATGCGTCTGCAGTGCCATCTGCGTAGCTTGTAGTGCGGTTGAAGTGGTCGCTACAGTACTCCCCCCCAAGACCGGAGGTCGATATCTTTGAATGGCAGCGTCTTGTGTGCAAGGGCCAGGAAGCTAGCTCGAAGGTCTGCAGTGAGTCGAGACCGAGCTGTGCGCGTCGCAGAACCAGGAGCGCGGTGAGTCGGCTGTGATGGTCCTGAGTGACGACTTGGCTTGCTGTGAGACGGGCTGCTTGCTGTTGGATGTCGATGTTGATGTCTTGGTATGGAGTGGTGATGACGTTGGTGCTTGTGTCTTCACAGAAGGATGTTGTTCATTGTCAGGGGTCACCAATTTAGCGGAAAAGGGAAGATCTTCCAGCCAGGCGGGTGGTATGCCTGGCGGGGCGGCCGCTATGCCCCGACGGTTATTGTCGGGATCTTGTATATATGTTACTTGCTCCGAAAACTCTGATAGCGCGATTCAGGATAGTGACGTCACTTGTCTATTGTTCTGAATGCGTCTGCAGTGCCATCTGCGTAGCTTGTAGTGCGGTTGAAGTGGTCGCTACAATATATATATAATAGTAAAATTGCTTTATAAAATATGATAGATATTATCAATACGATAACGCGGCTTAATTACAACTACAAAGCAATTTATTACGATATAATAGACGATAATATGCATACGCTATAAAAGATTAGTTAACACCGATAGTAACACTCAATTATTTATTATTTAACTCCTATCTTAACTATCGTACGTATAAATATATCGCCAGACAAACACACCAACCATACGGTCCCACACTAAGCAACGCTCGTATTATGGGTACCGTACAATGGAATGGGAGCGAACCCAGAATATATTACTTATATAGATATTAAACATCCATGACTGACGAACTCAATTTTGTTTGCTAATTATAATATCCCTTTTGTAAACTAAAGGTATTATTTGTAACACGTCTTGGGTCAATGGTATCATTTTATAGTTTAGCAGGAGCAAATTCGGGACCTAAAAAACTAAGACTTGGGTACAAATATTCGTGGTCATCACACAAAGTTTGGCCCTACCAGGATTCGAACTCGGGACCCTCAGCACAGAAAGCAGGGTCGCTACCAACTGCGCTAATCAGGCTGTCAATATATTTCAATTTTTAATTTATAACTGGCTGTTTATAAAACCTAAAGCTTCAAAAAGAAAATGAACTACACTTTACTGTAGGTATATTTATAATACGTATCTAAGTTCATTGAGAAATTGCCATTACTTATAAGTAATAAGTTGCAAAGTCAGTTACATACAGTGTTGGCACCGTTATCAGTTGGCACCTAATTGCTGTGCAGATAATGGGCCGTTATCGGCAATCGATAAGCGTATACAATAGCTGTTGAAGAGCGATACGTGCTTACATGTATGTTATAATAATATGCAGTTATTGTGTATGATGTGATGATCAACAACTATTATATTGAGATGATACAGAAGGCTCAAGGGAGTGTTCAAGTATTACGTAACGAATTGGGGAGGGGGAGGTCTTCTGAAACGTTACGATGCGTTACAGGGGCGGGAGGGGGGTTTGAACTCCGCGTTACGTTAACCCTTCAAAAGGGCCGCGTGGAGACTATGTTTTACTAGAGGGGGGGGGGGGGGGGGGGGGAGAAAAACGTTACGGCGGGGGGGGGGGGGAGGTACGTAATACTTGAACGCTCCCCAATGTATTGAGAAATATAATATAAGTGCTATTACTAGAATGAAAGTAGAGCTAGATGAATTCTTAGAGTACCTACCAGCGAATTAAATGTCCAGATGGAAAAAAAAACATCGGAATACGTTCTCAAGTGTAACTCAAATTAGAGGGCTGCTTAATTTAAATGCCTCATACCAACTTTTTTTTTTTTATTACATCATAGGCAAGTATTTGATCTCTATCTCACCTGATGGTTAGTGATGATGAGATCTACGATGGAGCATACTTGCCTAGGTAGGAAGGCGGCAGTAGATCGAGACGCTACATTCACTAGGCACATGCAGCGCAGCCGATCTGACCCGCCATCCATGAATGGCAACACCGAACATCATGCCGGACCACGGCTAGGCCGCTTGGCGACATGGCTTTGTTCAGTGGGTGGTGACTAACCATGGCCGAAGCCTACCACCAGTAGAGTTGTCACCTGGTTGGCACCACCCAGGGTCACGTGTAGGGTATCTCGACGGTACTTAATTCTCCTGCGGACGAAGGTGACTCGACCCCAAAACAAACGCAAGCTTAATGATGAAAACACTAACATTGGACTTAAATATTTGAGAATTCAGTAAGTGTACCCACAAATTTGTGGTTGGGGCCATATTTCATCTTATTACATGGCATTTCATTACGAAATATCGGACAAAAATACGTACAAAATACCGGCGCTTGCGACATCTTAGTACCTAGTTAAAAGTGTCAACAGCATCATTTAAGCCATGTCTGTTTGCAGCTTCGCGATCGCAGATAATGCTTACCGGTCGTTGGTGTACGAGCACAGAGAACAGTGCATTCTCATCTCAGGTAAGATAACACCGTAATCATAAGAACATATCTCCCACTTCTAGTAACTAGGCACAAACTTTTTTTTATCAAGAAGCTATATCTAACTTTTGTATGTATGCTGTCCCTTTCACGAAACTTATCGTGATCCTACAAAAAGTAATACGAAGACATTTTGTAAATCGTGGTATCCTCTAAATAATAATGTAATATGCTTCTGAAGTGACACGTAATCATATATTTTTGTGAATATGTAGAGTAGCATTACTCACGCCCCCGCATATGGTATGTGATGTGCATCGTATGTACCTGACTATATATGGAATATTTAGATAGCCACCGTCGTCCCCATATGCTTCTTAGTCAAGAACATTCATAAATGATCGTTTACCCTATCGATTTATTATCGATTTACTATTTGTTTTAATTTAACGAAATACATTCGTCGCCCACACATCTTGCCACAATAATGAGTAGTTAACATGTATTAAAGTATACCTAAAATTTTGTAAGAATTGTCTTATTAACAGGCGAATCGGGCTCCGGGAAAACTGAAGCGTCAAAGAAGGTTCTAGAATACATAGCGGCGAGAACGAACCATCTACTCAATGTAGAGACTGTTAAAGACAAACTTCTTCAAAGCAACCCCTTGCTCGAAGCGTTTGGTAACGCCAAGACCCACCGCAACGACAACTCCAGCCGTTTCGGCAAGTACATGGACATCCAGTTCAATTACGAGGGTGCGCCGGAGGGAGGGCATATCTTGAACTATCTCCTGGAGAAGTCCAGGGTGGTGAGCCAGATGTCGGGGGAGAGGAACTTCCACATCTTCTATCAGCTGCTGGCGGGTGGGGACCAGGAGTTGCTGAGTAAACTGAAGCTGCAAGCAAGGCCGGAGGCTTACAGATATACTACTGATATGGTAAGATAGAGCCAGACGCAAAATAATCTCGTGTTTCTTCTTTAAACGATGATAATCGTGATGCAACTTTAGTTAAAATCATTAATTACTTCCACATTCTTCTACTCCAATGCTTCGTGCCACTAAAATTGCCTTAGGTGTTCCTTTGCAACCGAATTTTAAACCAAAAAATCGAGTTAACGGTGAAGGTAAACATCGTGAGAAGACCTGCTTGTCTGAGAGAACCCCTTGAAAGGCGTGTGAAGTCACCAACCCGCACTGGGCCGGCGTGGTGGACTAAGGTCAAAATTCTCCTCGTATTGATGAGAAGCCCGTGCCCAACAGCGAGACATTAAAAAGGCCTGGTATTCTTTATTATTATTAATACAGTGAACTTGTGTGTCCTTTCATACTCTACTCAACAGGTGTGAATTTAAGAAAAAAATATGATGAATCCTTTTTTCTTATTTCTCGTTTAAAACTTTTAACCAACCATAATATAAAATTTGCAAGGAAAAAGTATTTTCAGAATACTAGTGTTTCCAAAGTTTACAGCTTCACTTCGTCGGTTGCTGTGTAAAAATAAAACCTATTCATACACTGATTTGTCCGCAGAACGTCCAACCGAGTCAAAGAAGCAGCGATGCGTTGCAGTTCAGCACGGTCCAGGAAGCCATGAAGGTGATCGAGATCGGGCAGTCCGAGCAGACGGAAATCTTCGAGATTGTAGCCAGCGTGCTGCATCTCGGCAACGCCAAGTTCGTGCAGAACGACAAGGGTTATGCTGAACTACTGTTCCATGACACGAACACTTCGAATGTTGCTGATGTAAGTACTTACGGGGTGGGCGCAGTCTTTGTAGGGTACGAGGGCACTTTGCTTCCTCGCCTGGCTTCCAGGATTATAGTTAACTAGCTGCGCCCTGTGGTGTTACCCGCGCAAAAAATCACGTCGGTCCTCTGCGCTATGCAAAATTAAAACAAATCTATCCGACGGGAATCATACATTTTACGGGGATAAAAAGTAGCCCAAGTGCTATTTCAGACTATTATCTATCTCTGTGCCAAACTTCATCCACATCCGTTAAGCCGTTCTGGCGTGATTGAGTAACAAACATTCATCCATCCATCCAACCTTTCACATTTATAATATTCGTATAGTATAGATGAATCTTGGCGGGCTTGTATTTTTTTAGTTAAATTATTAAAATACGTGTAAGTTACAATTGTAAGCGCACACGAAAATCTGCAGCGATAAGTTAAGTTAGACATGTCACCATAGAGAAGAACAACAATTAATTACGTAATCAACCCATTTAACTATCTAAAGCTTATGAACTCGCACCCACACACTACTTACTTACTATCTAGTCGGTATTATAACCTTCCACAATTTAATTTTGTACAAACCATTTTACACAATATTTTAAGTTAGATCTGTTTATTTTATTTTCATCGACATCCTCGAGCTGGTGTGCCGCAAGGTCCGTAACTATGCCCATTGTTCTTTAATTTGTTTATGTAAATACACAACACTATTAGAGCTATTGTCCGACGAATACACGCTGCTGACGTCAGAGACCTCACTTCTAGTTCAATCTAGTGACGATTTTTGTTACAACGCCCCACTTGTACAACTTGTTTGAGATTTGGATCTTTGTAAGTATTATGACAAACTGGTATTATAGTTTGTCACAAGCTTACAGACTTGCCAAATCTGGAAAATAGATATCGTTATTTCAACGGCTTCAAAACGCGGAAGCCCTAACACACACCCACACACACACACACAAACCCACACACACACACACACACACACACACACACACACACACACACACACATACACACACACACACACACACACACACACACACACACACATTTAATTTTGTGCGATTTTCATAGTCATAATTTTATGGTAGGTATTGGTTTTAATTTGAAGTCTAATATTTTAATGCAATAGTCACGCATGCTCTCTACGAGTGTCTATCTTTACCTATGATCTATCATCTACCATAATAATATCAGCGGCATATATTAAAATTATGACATTCATTAATTATTTTATGATTTTCAAACTGGTTAACGCAATGACTCTGTTATCAAACGCGGAAGATAAGTTTGTTGCACATTTTAGGCAACAGGAAATAATGTTGTAATATCATGTTGCGTTGTTTCCTTGTGTCGAAATTAATATAGTTTTTAATTCAATTAAGTTGAGCAATAAACCGTCACACGAATACATAGACTAAATTAAGCCACGCATGTTTTATAAAAGTATACATCTCATACCTTGGCTGAATACGAAAATATTATTTTCAAATTTAACCCAGCCTTTTTAACTTTAACCTTTCTTTCATCCAAACTTAAAATACAAATCTAGGAAAATATTTGTGTAATTAGACCAAAAAACTACATATTAATAGTCTAAATATAATTTGTTTTCACTTAGAAGAGCTGCAACTCGTGAAAAAAAAATCTTTTGGTTCTACATACATTTCCTAGGAACATAAACGCTATTTGATCAGACAACACTATTATACAATCAACAAAATAATACTAAAGCAATACTTAACTCATTTATTTAAAAAGTCGCTCAGAATCATTGAAACTAGGAAGCCAGCTCACTGAAGGAGCTGCATGCATACTCCCATTTACGGTAGGTTTTATATAAAATAACATAGCAAATTTTAGAGAATAATTGCTTTGGAGTGATTGAAAATAAGCAAGAGACTAACACTGTCGTCGTTTGCACATTAAATCTATTAAGTAATAGACGCCCGAAAGCCTTTCAAGTGAAAATGGATTCAGTTTCCAACAAGCCAAGGTAGGTACAACGTGAATTGCTGACCTTACCTTCACATCCTCTTTCCAGCTCTTAAAAGTAGACGCGACAAAGCTCCGCGAAGCCCTCACTAGTCGGACCATCGAAGCCCGCGGAGACGTGGTCACCACGCCCTTGGACCTGGAACAGGCGCATTACGCAAGGGACGCCCTCGCCAAGGCCATGTACGACAAGCATTTCAGTTGGCTGGTGTCGAGGCTCAACGCTTCCTTGGTGCCGAAGGACAAGGACGCCTTCTCGTCTGTCATCGGAATTCTGGACATTTATGGATTCGAAATCTTCCCTAAGAATAGGTAAGTGTTCAATGCGTTGTGTAAGTAGATGTTATCATAAGATAAGGTAGACCATTTAAACTAGCATTCATTTAACTCGCCCTTGTAATATGTTATTAAAAAATCTACTTGTACATTAATTGTAAATATTATTACAATAAGTGTAAAAAATTTGGCCCATGCGGTAGCGTGCCCAAGATGCTGGCCGCAAAGCTACTCGGTGAGCAAGGAAATGCCCAGCCCTTGTGTCGCCGGTTGAATTTAATCTAGCTTCTAGAGTTTGAACGACTTCCAATGAATCTGAAACTTTGCACTAACTTATGATTCTATGTATAAAATAATATAATGGTACTATTCGTCTAGTCTGGTGATGTAGCTAAGTCAAGTATAATTGGTATATCCAGTTTCGAGCAGTTCTGCATCAACTTCTGCAACGAGAAGCTGCAGCAGCTGTTCATCGAGCTGACGCTGAAGCAGGAGCAGGAGGAGTACCTGCGCGAGGGCATCGAGTGGGAGCCCGTGGAGTACTTCAACAACATCGTCATCTGCGACCTCATTGAAGCCAGGCACACCGGTATTGCGGCAATGATCATTTTAGACCACACCTTTTTGATTTGATTCGTATGGAAATAGTACTGTGGAAATAATAGTCAAAACAGCGTGGGGATATATTAAACTCTTTTAAAGTTATTTCTAAAAACATTGCTTTGAAATTCTTGAAGCACCGAAATGTTTTTTCTATTATAAATTTGCAGCAGTAAATTAGTAAGGAATTTAACACTCATCAGTCCAAATCAGTCAAGATTTCGATACACATCCCCACCGTTTTTGAATTCGCTCAAACAGTATTACAATCGTAGGTCACTTCAGACTACTTATTAGGGTGTGCCCCTGGAATACCAGATTTTAGCTCTAATGCTATCAGAAAGGGTTATAATAATGATACTCATTTTGAATAGAGCCCGTGTAGGTCCACAAAAGTCTACAAATACGCTTGTTCAGGGTATAAATGTAGATAAAATAATAAACCAAATTTTCGTCTAGGTATCATCGCTCTTCTGGACGATGAGTGCCTGCGGCCGGGCGACGCGAATGACCTTAGCTTCCTGGAGAAGCTGTCGCAGCGCTTGGACGGCCACCCGCATTATAAGTCCCACCGCAGATCCGACATCAAGACGCAAAAGATCATGGGCCGAGATGTGAGTACCTGCTGCCTGCATACCTACAAATAATATTTCATTACCTTATTTTTTATGCCAAGGACATTGCCAAATGCGTCATAGAATTCAATGCCAGTAAAATTGTTCTGGTCTAGAATACTAGTTGGCACTTAGCGCGACGATTGACATCCCTTTGACCATGACCATTAAGACTTGTCGAAAAGTATAAGATTGTCTACTTATCATCATAGGCAACTTAAAATTTTATATCATGAAGAGTCTGATAACTAGTGTTGCTAAGTGTGGGACCGTATAGTTGGTGTGTTCGTCTGGCGATATTTATTTGTTTATATTTATTATATCCTACAGGAGTTCTGTCTAGTCCACTACGCGGGTGAAGTGACGTACACAGTCCGCACCTTCATGGAGAAGAACAACGACCTGCTGTTCCGTGATATCCAGGCCCTCATGGCATCCAGCGGGAACACCATCGTCGCTAGCTGCTTCAAGGTTAGCGCTTAGTTTTTGAATATTTACTACTTTTGTAGGGACCTATTTGTTATTTCGCTTTCGACTTATCACCACTCTATGTTGAGTTTGACTTGATTAGCGCAGAATATAGTCAAAGTCAAAGTCAAATCGTTTATATCGTATAGGCCTACGGGGGCACTTACAAATTGTCCTTACATTTTTTTCTTAACTCTACAACCCTATGAGTCTGATGCCATTACCGAGGCTCTCGGGTTCGAATCCCGGTAGGGGTAAACATTGTGCGATTAACGAATCCTTGCCTTTCCTGCCTCTGTTACCAGATCGTCATTCCATGTTGGTAGTGGCAAAAAGCGATTACATTCTGCCTTTCAAAATCCAATTAGATGGACTACCGGTAATCTAAGGGTATGACGATCAGTCGGAGTATTTCATGCTTCTGTCTGCTTGATATGACCATCAGAGCTATAAAAAAACATCCGGGACCGCCAGCTTCACGTGCCCTCCGAAGCACGGAGGGCAGTTGTGTTTAATTCGGTCACCCATCCAAGGCCTTTAACCAATTAGCCTAGAACCTCCTCAATTTGCTACTAAGTAGTGTCTAATAATATTTTATTACCTTAAGGACTTGAATCGCGCAAGCAAGAAACGTCCGGAGACGGCCATAACTCAGTTCAAGAACTCTCTGAACGAGCTCATCAAGATTCTGAGCAGCAAGGAGCCCTCTTATATCAGATGCATCAAGCCCAACGACTTCAAGGCACCCAGTAAGTCTTTTGCAATACCTCACTCAAAGTCGAAGCCAAACGTATTATTCAGTATAGGCCTAAGAGAGCACTTACTAATTGTCATTTTACATTATTTTTCTTAATTCTACAACTGGATCGGAACGGTACCTCAACTGAGAAGATTCGGAAAGCAACAAAGCGGGCTTCACTTTTTTTTTTACAAAACTTTTTATTTTAATCGTTATGTTTATTATAAAATATATTTTTGCTCCAGTGTGTTACCAGCCACACACACGCTACACCTTGACGTCTTAATTGACTGTAGATATTTGCACGATCGTGTGATGTGAAATGTACCTTAAGCTGTATTAGGGAATTACAGTTAGGAGAATACAATGTATTGCTCAAAAATGTAAAGGATCTTTTTTAAAAAAGAGCAACTATGGAGTTCCTTGGCCGTTCTTCTCCATAGGAACGGCATTCCGAACGGGTGGTAAAGTAGTAGCTTAATATTTTGTAACTTTTGACGATTCATAAGTACTGTACTTAATGGTCTACGTGAATAAAAAAATATTCTGATTCTGATTCTGAGAAACGTAAGATGAATACTAACCTCCAATAAGAAGTTTTCTGTAACCAAGGTCCTCGTTACAGTGCAATTCGACGAGAAGCTGATTTCTCACCAGGTGAAGTACCTCGGTCTGATGGAGAACCTGCGCGTGCGCCGCGCCGGCTTCGCTTACAGACGCACTTACGACGCGTTCCTGGAGAGGTCAGTACTCTGGAGTCTCTTAACGCATGTATCCAATGGGGGGGGGGGGGGGGTTAGTAAGAAACTATGCTTGCCATATTATGATATTAGACAGGAACCAGCCATACTTTTCTGGCTCTCACTTTCTCCACAGAGCTAAAGTAATGTGGAAACGAGAAAACAGATATTTCGTCGGTCGTCTTTTACTAATCGACAACGATTATAAGTACATGTATAAGTACAAAATAAGACCGTCACTTAAGCGTCGCAAGGCCTTAGGCAGATGGGGAATGGGGGGATTAGTCCTCGTACAACAAGATGTCTCTTATTATATAATGAAACACATATTATCTGCGTCCAGATACAAGTGTCTGAGCAGCGACACGTGGCCGAACTACCGCGGCCCCTCCCGGGACGGCGTCCAGAAGCTGGTGGAGGCGCTCAACTATGACCGGGAAGACTACAGGATGGGCAAGTGAGTTATATAGGACTTACAGTGGAATTTATGGAAGTCTTCTGATTTTCTCACTAGAAGCTGCGTTTAAACGACACGTTCTTTCACACGCGATTCTTCTTCTTTCTCTACGAAATGAGATGCGATGAAATATAAAAATAATACAACCGAACTGAGAATTTTTGAAGTCTGTTAAAAATAGATATGAATATGCTTGCCACAACTTAGCGGGTATGTTGCCAATGTCAAGTAATTAATAGCAATAACACATTCAGTAGATACACATTACACATTCAGTAGATACACATTACACATTCAGTAGATACACATTACACATTCAGTAGATACACATTATAAATAAAATAATGCATAATTATACGCTCGAAAACTCGCAGGCGCAATCGAGAGATGTCGATGGCACTCTGTTTTTGTTCAGAAAAAACTAGCGTCTTTATTTAAACGCTAATCACGTGAGATTATCTGCGGGAAACTTTCACTAACGCATCTAGGTGGGCTTTCGTGTTATCTTAACATTGATCTCTACATACGCGCTCTTTCCTGCGCGACAGCCGATTCACGCGGTAAAGAGTATTCCTACGTGTAAAAGCGTCTGACCTAACTTCAAATAGAAAGGGGGTTTAACTCATATCCTTAATCAATATTGATGTTTTCGATTCGTTCTTCTCCATAGGAACGGCATTCCGAACGGGTGGTAAAGTATTATTGTGGGACAAGGCCCGCCACACACTCCCACCACTGCTACTCCTGTAAGCCAGGATCTACAGTGGTGTCCAATGAAGACACCGAGGTTTGACCCTCGGCGAGTCCCGGGATAAAGTTAATTGTCTTGGAACCCGCACGAAATTAATCGAAAGATAAATAGGAGGAGTTGGAAGAAAATTATCCACTTCCCTCCATTGCAAAGCGGGAGACAAAAAGATCTGGTAGACAAATGTCCACAGAAGTAAGACTATTGCAGCTGGACTAATTCCAGGTGTAAGGCACTACGGAGAGTTTAAATACTAATTGGTCCTAAACTTGTGAGCTGATTAAACTTGATTCCAGTAGTAGGTATGGCAAAAACGCTTGAACGCACGGAAGTTATCCCTGGTTTCCACAAGGTCTGTGTAGTATACAACTCCAGAAGTAAAGGTAGTAGTGGTAAAGTAGTAGCATAATATTTTGTAACTTTTGACGATTCACAAGTACTGTACTTAATGGTCTACGTGAATAAAAAATATTCTGATTCTGATGATTCCCAGCACAAAAATCTTCATTCGCTTCCCGAAGACCCTCTTCGAGACAGAAGACGCATACCAGGTCAAGAAGAACGACATCGCGACCATCATCCAGAGCCGCTGGCGCGGGTACTGGCAACGGAAGAAGTATCTGGAGATGCGGCGCGCCGCCATCGTCATCCAGAAGTGGGTGCGAAGGTTCCTGGCGCAGAGGCTGGCTCAGAGGAGGAGAAAGGCCGCGCAGGTCATCAGGTCATTTATACAAGGTAATAGAAGTTTTGTTTTTATTTTGGTACAGTCAATCCGATCCCACTAATCGATAAAATTATATCGATAATATCGATAATATTATAAATGTGAAAGTTTGGATGGATGGATGGATGGATCGATGGATCGATGGATGGATGGATGTTTGTTACTCAATCACGCCAGAACGGCTGAACGGATCTGGATGAAATTTGGCACAGAGATGGATTATAGCCTGGAATAGCACATAGGCTTATTATCCCGGTAACATGTATAGTTCCCGTGGGTAGCACCGCAGGGTGCAGCTAGTAGGTACATTCATTAGCACTATATGATATGTACAATTAAAATAAAATCAACACACCACATCACCTTTTATCATCAATTTAATCACCTCCAGGCTTCATCACTCGCAACGGTCCAGAGACGCCAGAAAACCGTCGCTTCCTCGGCATCGCCAAGGTGCACTGGCTGAAGCGGCTGTCGCGGCTGCTGCCCACCAAGATCCTCGACCTGAGCTGGCCGACCTGCCCCGCCACCTGCCAGGAAGCCTCACGTGAGCTGCACCGGCTGCACAGAGTTCATCTCTCGAGGAAGTACCGGCTTGCACTCACGCCGGCTGACAAGAAGCAGTTCGAGCTGAAGGTCCTGGCTGAGAGGATGTTCAAGGGTGAGTCTCCATAAAAATGGCTTTTTAGAATGTTCATCCCCCGGCGCACGATAGGTATATAAAAATACTGATACAAAATTAACTTTTAGTAAGATTCGGGAGATTTCTGGGCAACAAAATGGGCCGCATAATCTAAGGCAGCCTTTCCCAAAGTGGACGATAACGCCCCCTTGTGGGCGCTGCAGGCCTAAAGGGGGGCGATAAGAGACCCAGAAAAAAAATGGGGGCATTGTGTAGAGGCGTACAATAATCAATTTAATTAGAAGTTATAGTGGTTTTAAGTATAGGTGAAAAATAATTGATTCTCAAAGTGGGCAGTAGACAAAATAAGTTTGGGAACCCCTGATCTAAGGCATCACCATTCTGTGTTAGATAACCCGTTCTGTTATAATTTTGATATGCTTACTTACTGTTACTTATTGGCTTTCCCGGGATATAAAGTGTTCTAAATTGTGACCCGGGTGGGTGTGGGAATATCTCCCACATTATAAGGTTTGGCCAACATAAGCAAGAAATTAGATACTGTAGCGAGCTCTTTAACCTCGCCACAAGCTACACAGATCGTGCAATCACAATCCAAACACAATCCTGAAACGCGCTATGAGAGTTTACGGAGCAAGTAACATATATACAAGACTCCGACAATAACCGTCGGGGCATAGCGGCCGCCCCACCAGGCTGGAAGATCTTCCCTTTTCCACTAAAATACTATGTATCTCATTTCTGTGAAAAAGAAAAATTATCCGCAAGTTGGTCAACTGTTTGGCACGTCTCTATGGTGGTCAGAGATTTGGGAATCAAAGTACCTATAATGTATGTAAGAGTAAGTGACTGATGTATGTACCAGGCAAGAAGAACAGCTACCCGACCAGCATCAGGGACCGGTTCGTGGAAGACCGCCTCACCGCGGAGCACCAGACACTACGGAACACCTTCATGGCGTCACCTGCCTGGCCTACTGGGGAGCAGCTCATTGTAAGTACACATACTATAGGGAGCGTTCAAGTATTACGTAAAGAATTTAGGTGTCTTCTGAAACGTGACGATGCGACCTTATAGTTGGTCTGTTTGTCTGGCGATATTATATCCATGCATACAAGTATAATTAGCGAAATAAAGGTCAATATTCAATACATAAGGGGCGCCAAGGTTGCTCTACGAGTTCTTGTTGTAGAGTTGTTAAACTGTCGAGCTGGCTTTCGACCTCATAATAAAATATTCCGTCTCTGTCTTCAGTACTCATGTGAGGCTGTGAAGTACGACCGTCGAGGCTACAAGCCTCGCGAGCGCGCGCTGCTGGCCTCGGACAAGGCGCTGTACGTGCTGGACGCGAGCAGCCGCAAGACGTACAAGCTGAAGCACCGCCTGCCGCTCGACAAGCTCCGCGTCGTCGTCACCAACGAGACAGACACGCTCATACTCATTAAGATACCGCAGGAGCTTAAGAAGGACAAGGTAAGTTAGATTGGTAACTAGCTGCGCCCCGCGGTGTTACCCGCGATTAAAAAGTTACGAAATGACATTTTCTGACCCCTAAACTGCCACTTACCCATGCAAAAAATCATGTTGATCCTTTGCTCTATGTAAAATTAAAACAAATCTATCCCACAGGAACCATAAATTTTAGCGCTATGTGCTATTCCAGACTATAATCTAACTCTGTGCCGAATTTGATCCAGATCCGTTCAGCCGTTCTGGCGTGATTGAGTAACAAACATACATCCAAACTTTCACATTTATAATATTAGTGGGATAGTGAGATTAGTGGGATTACGCGGAGGTTCCACTAGGCTACATTCTGAATCACAATCAGAGTTTGTTATTCATGTAAACGATTACAGCCATTGACGTAGCCACTACAAGGCAGAGTGGGGCAGCTGCAATTTTGATAAATTTCAATAAAAAATAGTTTACAAAAAATCACAATTGTCATTTGGTTCATGATAAAATTTATTCTTTACATGCGACAGATCGAAATTCTGACCTTACATATCACAACAAACGCGCTAAAGAAACGCAGGTTCAAAGATTAATATGCCCGTTCTCAATCTATCTGTATTTAGTGTATACTGGAAACTGATCTCAAGACAAGTTCAGGATTAATGCTATGGAGAAGGCTTTTTTAATAAACCATTTTCATTTCTCACAGGGCGACCTGATCATCTCCGTGGATTACCTGGTGGAGGCGCTCACCATCGTGACCGACTATACTAAGAAGCCAGAACTCATTGAAATCGTTGACACCAGAACGTGAGTACACATATACACACAGCGGGTCTAGTAGGAGTTTAGGTCCTACATTTTCAGTAACACCACAAGTTTTGGCTATGGCGCGCTACTGGTAAAATATTCGAAATACGTATAAGTATGGTTTGGCAAGCTGTTCATGAGCTCGTTATGGCCGCTCTGTATGCAGAGGGGATTTGAGAAGGATAATAGGATTTATATCCATGAAATTAGGAAAAATCGCGGAAGCTCCATCTAGTGTTCCCGACACGCTTACTTAAACGGAAACTAGATGGCGCTAGTAATAGTGTAGCAGTTAGGAAAAATCGTAGGTATGTAAGTCGTATATTATATATTTATTTTGTCGGAATAATTCCCGACAAGCAGAAAAATAAAACATATTCTAATGAGATTCTTACATAAGTACACCAACCTTGCATGTACCTAAAAGTGTTCCACTCTTGGAAGATGAAGCAACGTTAATCTTCTGATAGTCTACTTTTCCTTCCCTTCAGACTAAACAATTTTGGTTATGGTAAGTCCGGCTCTTTCCCAGCACTTTCTTTCCACTCTTCTTTTCCCACATAAAACACTAAATTTAGTCCATTAAAAAAAACCTTTGTTTTTCTTATCCACCACCTGATATGTCAAAGGATTAACCTAATTGATGCGCAAGCGTCGCGCCGATCGCGCCACCTCGTCTCACTATTCGCTCGCGTCATTTTGTAAAGTCGCACGCGACGTTCCCAACGCGAGCGGGACTCGTGACCCAATCTCATCGCCGTCATACAGCCAACGTTGGGGTAAATTTAGTATTCCGTGCGGAAATTAATATTCCTTTCAACTATTGCAGCATCGCTCACAACCTCGTGAACGGCAAGCAGGGAGGCACCATCGAGGTGACCAACGGCCCGCAGCCCGCCATACAGCGCGCCAAGAGCGGCAACCTGCTCGTTGTGAGTACTTGCACATGTAGCCTTTTCTTTGATATTCTTCCTCACACCTTTGTTGACGTCTTCGAGTGGAATAGTTAGGCCATTATGCCACAGCTACTGAGCCCTTATGTCATGTCAGATACCTATGTGTGCTTTTAATCATAGTTAACTATGTGGGTCATTATACCGAATATAACCATGTGGGCTATTAGGACACCGTTACCCATGAGGGCTATTATGGCACAGTTACCCATATGGAATACTAGGAAACAGTTACCCATGTGGGCCCTTATGTCAGTGACCTAAGTGGGCTTTTATATCTTAGATACCCAAGCGGGCTTTTGTCTTAGTTACCTATATGTGATATTATATAAAAGTTACGTAAATGGGCTATCACGTTCTAGTTACCCATGTGGGCTATGAAGACATATTCACGCATGTGTGTTTGCTTGCCAACACTGGCAAGAATGTTTGTGCTGGATAGAGCCGTCTCCTCAATTAATTCCGGCTTAGTACGCTGGCCCAGTGCGTGTTGGAGGATTCAGAATTATTGCCTTGGCTACTCCTAGCGTTTGATCACCGAAGCTTTAAATATTTTAAAACTTAATACCTTATTTACCATTAATTGTTTACACGTTTTTCAGGTTGCATCACCATGAGGTGACCAGTATTCCTACACCACGAAAAATAAAATCCACAACGAATTTTCCGTTACTATACAAATTAGTTGAACTATTCCTTTTTTTTATTTTGTATTTATTTATTACAATGTTAGTTTGGTTAGTGTTTGAGCTTGCTTGGCTAATGTCGAGTATAACTACCGTTGGTTAAATTTAAGATTATGTTACATTTTTCATAATTTTGTAAGTAGATACTTAATTATTTATTTATGATTAAGTAGGTATATTTTGTTTATTATAGTCAAAGTATTGAGTTATACGTATTCAGATATTATGGGACATTGTTTGTATGTTTAGACCTCGCAAAACTTGTCTGCAGCATCATAAAGAGGTCCTTGTGAGGCCGATTAAATGTCAATGTCGGTACCTACCTAATTCATAACTTTACATAAAGTTACCCTAACTTTAAATAGTTAGTTAAGGCTCATATAGGATACCAAGCCTCTCTAAATACTTGACGATAAAACATCACTCAATCACGGCGATTCTTTTTTCAAATAAAATATTGACGTTTTATATTTTTTATGCGACGAACTTAATATACTAACTAAAGCAATGTTCATAATGAATTAGTTTTATGAAATATAGTTTATTTGTGTATTTAATGTGATAATTTCTATTGAGATTTTCGTACAAAGTACTTAGTATTTTTTATATTATGCCATACATGTTAGGTGTCATAAGAAATGTGTCAATTAATTATAAATAATTTTCAGTCTAAGGTAAAATTTACAAAATCAAATGTTATTTCGACCAAAGAAAAAAAAATCGGTGTACGGATACAGAAGTTATCCTTTCTAAAAAAAAGTTGTGTAAATTATGTCTATGCCAACCCATTTTTTTTAAATTACTTGACACATTTCAAGTGTATTATTGTGTAAGCTGAATCAAAGGTGCCTCAAATGAAATAAGTATAAAAATCAGGACAGATTTTTATTCAAATTTCTTCTGGTCGTTTGTAGATTTTTATTACTGAAGTAGATTCGTCATGCTATGACATAGTCCATACTATGACGAATTACTAAAGGATATAGTGGACCATAGACATAGTTAATGGTACAGGCAAAACTACGGCAGAAACGGTAATACTAATACCAAATAAAAGTTCATGTTTGTATATAGAGTTGCAAATAGGAAGCCTAGAATTTAAAACATATTTTTCTGTGTAAAATGGTTTCCAAGAATTTATAAGGTTGCCAGTTTCGAGAGTATGGTAGTTTTTGTAAAATCGCTACTTTACTGTTGGAAGCTTTTAGCTATTATATGGATACCGCTTCTACGGTTCAGTGCAATCCGAAATAGTTTAGATCATATTTAGGTACAGAGAGTGCCTTATTATGTAAGTCAATTAGTTATTAGCAGTCATTGTAAACAAATAAACGTATTTTAATATGAGTTTTGTTTCATTAGTGGTAGGTAATTATGCATAACGTAACAACCTACCAGATTTTAGCTCTTTGGTAACAATACTTCAAAGTATCAGCCAGTTGCCCAGTGTAAATTTTAAAAATGTGCTAATATAACGTGTAACGAGGTACTACTTTCAACGAAAAAATTAAAACAAAATCATATTTCATTGCAATGTAATTATTTAAAAAAAAACATTAGGTACATTTTTACATTTTATTATCATAATGTGATAACAACAATCCAGAGTTACAGCGCTAGACAATCGTTCGTAGCCCTTCATGTTTCAGTCTTACAATAAACCAAAGATCTTGACTATCTCTAGAAAAATATATTAGTTGTGTATGCATTTTTACCGCAGAAGTCCACACCGTTAATGGTACGACCGAAGATTAAGATTCTATGCAGTGACAAAACCCTTCGGTTCCAAGACCTTTCAACATTTTTCCTATCTATTAACAAAATAAATGTCAATGGTTACCTTAAAATTGTGAAAGTGTAATTCTTATTACATAGAAAAATCCAATTACCCCTTCACCGTCTATCCGCCAACTATTTTGACCTTAAAATGAACCGTTTCACCATCCAAACAGCACAGCAATACATTAAACGCGATATATAAAAAAAAACAACGATTATCTCCGAAACTCCGGATTATTTACACGAGACAGGGCCACGTCGCGTCTTAAAACTATATAATACATTGGAACTAGTATTTTAACTGGGCCATATCACGATATTGCTAGATTTCGACAATATGTGCATTTCGAAAGGCGAGGATTCAACTGTATTCCAAAAAAAAAACATTGTTTTTTTAAATCATCCAGATTCTACTGCGATCTTCGAAAACTAATTTGCATTGAACGTGCATATTTAATTATTCGAATCATCGCACTCCGAAATGCTTTAAACAAAATTATTTGTCTTAAAAATGAGGGGGGGTAGTCGCGTAATATATTTTCCTAATAACTATATACACTTTGCAACTAATTCATGGAAGATAGATACATCTGTATGGAATCAAATCGCGACAAAAAGACTAAAGGTCTTCGCGGTCACTCACATATTTACATTCAATTTTCTCGTTAAAAAATAACGCAGGCTAGGCTAGAGTTATTTTTGTTTACACCTATTCCGTATATTTTGTGAAACAGATAACATGATAATATATTATTAGTTATTCTTTCAACTAGATTCATCGTTGTCGATGTACACAGCAAATATACAAATCATACGCTTATTTAATATATAAATGCCAACTAGACGGTCCTGTTTATATTATTGCTATTTAGGACCGATATTATTGTGAGCTGTGATGAATAGTTGTGAAGCCAATTGCAACAAGGTAAAAATCCACCATTTTGTAATCAACTTAGGGTGTTCCACATAATGGAGGCACTGATGGCTGCATAGTTAAATAAGGATCTAGTTTTTTTAATAAGTATATTAAGGCACCTCCAAACTGACGCAAGAATTAGCCATTCAACCAAATTCTCAAACGCAAACTTTATAGTATACATCTTAATAACTTGCTGTGTCGTTTCTTAGCCTTTGTATGACGCGTTAGTATCAAGCCGGCCCTCTAAATTGGCTTGCGTTTAAGATACTCACATTAATCATTCTGTTCTTATTTGTGCACAACTATTCATACAACTATAAAAGCCATCTTTGAGACCCGATATAAATATAAAAATTAACATAATAATAACTAGGTACGCGTAACAGCAGAGTTAAAAACAAAAACTCAATAGCAAGTGTTCAAACGCAATCACAGATTTTTTTTGATTGAATTACTACATCTTTGATAATGGCGCTAATGCCGTTGGTATACAAACTAATCTGGCTTAAGTATTGCTGCTCTTCTCGCGTTCGTATTGTATAAGCGAGAAGGCATGTGTTTAAAAGAAAGAAAAAGGAACAATGAAAACAAGTTATAACTTTTTTCACAAGTAAATTTTTCGATTTAAACGAACATCAAGGCCCAAGTCTATAATCACAATTCACTAGCACTTGCAAGATAATGGCATCGCGATTGTCAGTTTTTGACTGCGGCATTAGCGGACTTGGGGCTCTGCTATATAATACTGATTCGAGATATACAACCGTTTTGCCAGGACTGGTTTTTCTATGGGTTTTGTTCAGTCAGTCGTGATTTGTTAACAACAGAATTGGCACCAATACCAATGCCAAGCCTTATTTACCAACCAGTTAATTAGAGCGCGACAAATAGCAAGCAATATTGTGGGAAGCTAATTGTGATGACTGAAGACTGAAGAGCTAGTTTCTGTATTGTTTTTCTGACAATTCTTGAGGGACACACACGCAATGATATATGTGTGTACACTCGCGCAAAGATCCTTTCTATAAAAACATACTGAAGAAAAACCTTTAGTGAATAACTAGCTTTATATAACGCTTGCTATGAATGTCCATGATGCTCTGGTAGAGGTACGGACGCCTTGAACCTTACTAATTTGTCCGAGCGTGGGATCGTAGCTCCAGGGGCTAAAGTCCCTAAATATTCGCAGACAGTTAAACGCAATTAAGACTGCGGGCAGTTTACGATGAAATTACAAAGGATTTTTTTTAGTAGAAAAGTGATTTGTAATGACATTATAAGTTGATTGAAGCTTTGGGATATTTTTTTAAATGCATGTTTCCTAGTCGGCTTAAGTGGCCTTACAAGGTTATGTAGTGCTTTAAGTCATAAATGAAATGGCATTACCAATTAAATAAGCAACAGCTAACATATTATTATTTGGACATATCTTACAATGGATAACATCCATTTTACTGGGATTCAATTTAGGTTTGGGAAATATATAAAACCTTTACTAATCGCAAGTTCATTTCCTATTTATAGTATGCTTCTATAGTATAGAACTTTATGATCCATCAAATATAAATTAATAAAAAAAATACACTACTTGAAACAGGAAATTTGTATGTTTCAATTTCTATATTAAATCATAATTTTTTTTTTTGATATATTCATGACATTGTACAATAATTGTCGGGAATTATCAATACTAAATGTTGTGATCGAGTTCCAGGGTTCAAATAAAACAAATGATTTGCGCTAGAGTACGGAGAAATAAACAAATCTTATTCGTCTAAAAGTTAATTATGCTACATTACAATATTTACAGATGAACACACAGGGCCCCAAGTCTGCTAACACAATCGATTCATAATCGAACAGCAACCGCATAGTAACTGTCACTTTTGACGGATATTGTATGGGATATTTGTCAAAAGTGACAGTTTCTATGCGGTCGCTGTTCGATTATGAATCGATTGTGTTAGCAGACTTGGGCCCAGGACGCTCCCGCGTTGCCCCGCGATGCTTGTGCCACAGGTAACGCTATGCGATGCTTTGGTTAAAATACTCCACAGAAAAATGTCGGCACGCGTCAGACGAAATAAATTAGATAAACGAATCTGTACCACATATTATTTTAATGTCTCAAGTGATTTTATACACGATTTTGTTTACGCTTTTCATAAAGAGATAATTACAAGGCGACAAATTCAATGTATTTTGGGTAACGCAACAAAATATTGTTCAATATAGTCGCGAGGACTTCACTTTTCTAAACCTTCAAGAACTCTATTATCTTGCCTAGTAATATTAACATGTAGCCATGGGCCTCCCCCGAAACGAAAGCGCGGGCGCAACAGTATCAAACGCTTCTATTCAATATGGAATCGCCTTAAATGAAACGCACGCGCATTCAGTATCCCAAGCTAAATTAATTTATATCGTGTTACGGATAACATACGCGTTTTTTATCCCGCTCACACCACAGATTCAACAATAACAACGACAGAGACAGCATGCTGTCTTGATGACGTAAGGAGTGTTTGCTAGGGGCACTCGAAGAGCCTGCGCCCGCTTTTCCATCCATTACAAATATCTACACGTGATCCAAATGTCTGTGTCCATACAAACACAAATTCATGGAATTTCTTTCTCTTCTCGCCTGCATTACCCATAGGCCCTGTTCACACTATCAGTTATATCACTAACAATATCCAGTCCCCTAGTTTTGGATCGTGATACAGATTGACGGTGTGAACGGTACCATTGGGGGGCATTATGGTACACCTCATATAACGCCGACCCCCTTCAAACTGAGACTAGACTATCACAGAACCCACACATACACTGGTCCGTTTCACATCGTCCCACTACACATCAGGCACTCACTTGAAGATCACGCGATTGGTCTAATATTAGCACCGTCTCTTTCACCGATACCAGAAATGCCTGTACTATTTCACTTGGCCGACCGCTTCTTGTGTCGGTTCGACTTTGAACTGTCCGTCTTGTTTATATGGTTCACTCTTGTAGTCATCGCTCTGTTTGATCGAGTCCTTGGAGTCTTCGGAGAAGTAGGGCTTTCCTTTGCCCTGGTCCTGCTCGCGTTGTTGGCGACGCCGCTGCTTCGACCACAGCTCGTGGCAGTCCTGCCAGGTCGGCAGCTCCGGCGCTGGCATTCTGGAAAGCGGGGTAGGTGGTTAACGATTGGTAGATGATGTGGGCAAAGAAAATTATGAAGACTAATGGAAAATAAGCACATCAAGTGATTTTTGATAGTTTATAGGAACACTAAAATATTAGTTTTATTAGATCTAAAATTCACACTTCTTATGAAGTCTCATATCCCCAGCATTTTATCGTTTCGCCTTCAGTCTTATTTATTTCAATGGTGTGATATTTATGTGAATGGGTGTGTGTGTGTAAATGGGTGTGTGTGTGTGTGAGGGGTGTGTGTATGTGTGAGGGGTGTGTGTGTGTGAATGGGTGTGTATGTGTGTGAATTTGTGTGTATGTGTGTGAATTTGTGTGTATGTGTGTGAATTTGTGTGTATGTGTGTGAATTTGTGTGTATGTGTGTATGGGTGTGTGTGTTCGTGTGTGTGTGTGTGTGTGTGTGTGTGTGAATGGGTGTCTATGTGTGTGAATTTGTGTGTATGTGTGTGAATTTGTGTGTATGTGTGTGTGAATGGGTGTGTATGTGTGTGTGTGTATGGGTGTGTGTGTGTGTGTGTGTGTGTGTGTGTGTGTGTGTGCGTGTGCGTGTAGTGTAGGGGTTGCGCGCACTCACTGGTCGGGCACGACGTTCTTGAGCCAGGGGCTGTTGAGCGCGTCGTCGGCGGTGATGCGGCGCTCGGGGTCCAGCTCCAGCATGCGGTCGAGCAGCGTGAGCGCGTGCGGCGGCATGAGCGCGAAGTGCTCGCGCACGCAGCGCTTGTGGAAGCGCTTGGGGCGCAGCGCGTGCCACAGCGGCAGGCGCACCACGCCCGGCCACACGCCCGGCACCGGCGTGCCGCACACGCGCGAGATCATCTCCAGCTGCATCATCTCCACGTTCGCCTGGCGCGACCGTACTCATTATACATGGATCAGCTTCTGCCCACGGCACCTCTTTTTTTTTTTTTTTATTACATTATAGGCAAGTATTTGATCTCGATCTCACCTGATGGTAAGTGATGATGAGATCTACGATGGAGCATACTTGCCTAGGTAGGAAGGCGGCAGTAGATCGAGACGCTACATTCACTAGGCACATACAGCGCAGCTGATCTGACCCGCCATCCATGAATGGCAACACCGAACATATATACTACACATACACACACCACTACTACTACATACACACTACACATATACTACATATTTCCTTGCGATATGGCTTTGTTCAGTGGGTGGTGACTAACCACGGCCGAAGCCTACCACCAGTAAAAACCTCGATGACACATAGCCTATAGCACTCAGGGAGAATGTAGCTTCCAAAAGTGAAAGAATTTTTAGGTTCGGATCAGTTAATCCGGAGATTACCCCCTACATCCAAACTCACCAACTTTGCCTCTTACAATATAATATAGTACTAGGCTCTTGCCCCGCGATTTCGTTATAGTATAACAATAATATTGTAAAATATTTTTAAATCAGCCGATCTCTATCATTACTTCCTTGGAGTGTTCAAGTATACTATCAGGGCCAAAATGACGAAAATCAAATAAGTACTAAACGACGATATCTATCACCAGTCCAGTTATAGAACAGGCGGGAATCCGACACTCGTCGATCCTACCTCGATAAATAACTACCCCCGCTAGTACTAAACAGTAGCGCTTAGTTAGGTATTTATAAATTTCAAAGCACTGCAGTCTGCGATGTGAATTGCACTTTATTGCGTTACAACAAGAGTCGCTATTTATTTAAATATCTTTGCAGAGTGAAATATCTGTTCGTAAGTTATCTACTCTGTGGTACAATTGGTAACTATCAACTGTGCCGCTGGGATGTTGGACAGTTACCTGGAATACAGGGTGTTTGAGGAAGAGTTCGCCCAGTATGCAGCCCATGGACCAGACGTCGACGGCGGGCCCGTACCGCTCCTCGCCCAGCAGCAGCTCGGGCGGGCGGTACCACAGCGTGATCACCTTGTTGGTGTAGGGCCGCTGCCGGTCCTCGGCCGACCACAGCCGCGCCAGCCCGAAGTCGCCCAGCTTCACCTCACCCCTGCGGGACGGGACCTAGTTAACCACTGACGGGCAGGTCCTTGCATCTAATCTTGACACTATCCAAGCGTGACTATGTCTCGTGACTTTAGACACATATCATGGGAATAACTTACGACTTACAATAGATATAAAACCTTATTAGTTAATTAATGTGAATGTGTTTTTGTTTGGTGACTCAATAGAAGGCTCAATGGATTTGTAAGAAATTGGATTCTGTGTCCAATTTCTTACAAATCTGGGCAGACTGATTCCTGGAATATCATTCTGATGGAGAAGTAATTGACAAGAGCAGGCATGATTACTATTTTGTTAAATATGATTTACATTTTGACGACTTACCTCATACACTAAGACGATGAAATTATATAGTAGGAGTGTCGAGAACAACACATCGATGCACGGTTTTCTGTGCATCGATGTGTTGTTCGCGACACTCCTACTATATTATTTCTACGTCTGAGCTCATAACTAAACTCAAAATACCGCGGCACTAAATAATAGTTCGGTAATACACTACCTACTTTTAACACTTTCATTCAAAGTCAAATCGTTTATTTCGTATAGGCCTACGGGGCGTACAGGACTACACTTACAAATTGTCATTAAATATTTCCTTTTTAACTCTACAACCGGATCGGCACGCGACCTCAACTGAGAAGATCCGGCAAGAAACTCAGCGGGATTATATATTTTTTTAAATCCATTATTTTTACAAAAAAAATAAAAAAGTAAGCTCCAGTGTGTTGCCATGCGAGGCGCACACACGCTACACTTTAACATTATAAATCTTGATATTTGAGTGAACAATCCCAGGCTGCTTTATCATCCAAATAATCCAAGATCCTGTAATAACCTTTTCATTCATTCTTACTGACTCATCTAACGACTGAAGAAACACACTGATTTTATAAATGATGGACACTTACTTGTTATTCATAAGTATGTTGCTGCACTTGATGTCTCTGTGCAGGAAGTTTTTCCGATGGCAGTAGGCGAGACCGTCGAGCAGCTGCCGCATGATCGACGCGTTGTGGGACTCGGTGAAGTCCACCATCTTGGACTCGAGCAGGCCCATCAGATCGTGGTCCATGTATTCGAACACGAGGTAGAACGAACCCTTGTCCTGTGGGGAGGATCGGTATGATTAGCCTAGTAGACCTATTCTGGTTATATATCACATGCCCTGAAAGGCCAATACCATACCAAAGATCCCATTTTGTGAATAACGTTTTACTAGGTAATAAGACATTACAATTTTGAACTGAACTAACTTGGTGTCAACCCTTAGACCGTAGACCGGTCATTACCAGAGTTAAGTATACAGAAGCTAATTACTAGCAGGGCTGCCAAGTTAAAATATGTAGTTAGTTTAATACACAAAGTAGCGCCCTTTCACTTCGCCGCAGGGTGTGACGAGTGAAATATTCATAACGAAGCAGAGAGGGGGGGGAAATAGCGAGCGAGAGAGAGTGGGGGGAAGAGAGAGATGGGGGAGGGGAGGGGAGGGGGAGGGGGAGAGAGAGGGAGGGGGAGAGAGAGAGAGAGAGAGAGAGAGAGAGAGAGACAGGGGGAGCATGTTGGTGTGTGTTGGCACACATCGCTAAACAGCGCGTGTCGATAGAACTAACACAAGAGCAATGTAGATTTATTTCTCGTTATTTAAACGATCAAATAATGCCTACCTTTCTAAAGTCCATGGCGTCCTGTTTGTCCGTGACGATTTCTCTCAGGTTCACGATGTTTTTATGGTTCAATTGTCGCAGTATCTTGATCTCGCGCACCGCGGTGATGGGGAACCCTTCCTTTTCGTTCTCCAGCCGCACCTTCTTCAGCGCGACCAGTTGGCCCGTGTTCTTATCGCGCGCCTTGTACACTTGCCCGTATGTGCCTTCGCCGATTTGAGTGATTACCTTTAGGACGAATTTCTTTTTTAATCGCGCCCCAACTTTCCCTATAAGTGACGGTCTGGCGATAAGTATAGCATAAGCTCTATCACTCATTTTGTCCCCATAGCGATGGTCAGTGATTAACTGCAGTGCACACATGTTTTGCCGATGGTATTTGGTCCCAAATGCAACAGAGAGCGTTAGTCATGATAGTCATGATAGTCAAGATCATCATCCTCATGATAGCAATATACATATTGAGTACCTGGTACACATTTTTCAAAGCCACTTTTAATACCCTACTTTTACTCCCCCGGGATTGATACCTAGAAGTTGTTGTTTACGGAACCATTTAAGAACAATTATCCAAATCGGTATCATAATTACGACGACGTTGATGATAATAATGATGATGAATGATGATTTTAATGATGATGAATGATGATGAAACATAAATAAAAATATGTTGATTCTGACCACACTTGTAAAAAACGCCGGATAAAAATGGGTTATATTGAGGGTAGAGTGTAAGGTACCTGGAAGCCGTCCACACACTTCTCGCCCCAGTCCTTGGCGTGGTGCGCCGGCGTCACCACCGGCACCACCTTGGAGCCTCGTCTCTTAAGTATACGCGGCCTCTTTAGCTTTGACGTCGACTGAAAAAAAATTGTGTGATCAACCCATGGACTTCGGAAAGACTTGATAAATTTGTACAGCATATTGGATTGGATTTAGAACCTTACAGAACTGGCATACAGTTCATGTTATGGCCGGGCTCCCTTACAGGCTTAGCTGCCTTTACACGAAATTTCTATACCGGGTGAATGGGTTGTTGTTCAGGAAAGACATAAATAATATATGAGGATTTATGAAATCTTAAAAATAGGCAAGGGCTTAGTACCCCGGGGCTCGCGTAGGCCGATAAAGAATAACAAAAGGCAACAAATGATGACCAGATTGGTAGTTGGTAGTTAAATCTACCAGGGGGGGTCCTGCGCCTGGTAAGAGCAAACGAGTAAGTAACTTCTGCCCTAAACTTCGCCTGAGGTACCTCGATTAGAAATTGATTATAGCACTCCGTAAAATATTTTTCAGCATTGCTTCAGGTAGTTCCGGAGATTACTACCTCCATCCAAACTTTACCTTCTTATCATATAAGTTTAGATAGAATAGCCTCCAGTCCATTGTACAGTGTTCCTTATACAAGCGTTGCTTAGTCTATATATTACGCACAGCACGTGACAGCATCAGGCAACCATCACTCATCGATCCTGCGATGAATAACTACAACGCGTCGTACTTGGCAGGACTGCAACGCGCTTGCAAGAGATAGAGTTGCGCGATGAAAGGAGAAGCCCATAATATTTTTTAAAACGCATGTGCGAGCTGAAGTGAACTTTATTGCTGTGTAGCAAGAGTGGTAAATGTTTGTGTAGTGTGTGTGTGTTACCGTGTGGTCCCTGGGCGCGGTGCGGGCGCTGAACACGTGCGAGTAGTGGTCGCGGCGCGGCGCGGGCGGCGGCGTGCCTCCGTCCAGCTCGTCGCCGCTCAGCTCCTCCGAGCCCGGGATCACTGCGCACCCCCCACAACACACGCTATACTCTCACACGAACCAATCACACGCACGGACTCTCGCGACTCTCTCTAACGCTTAAGGTGCAAGCTCAGGGTCAGGGCGCGCAATTCAAAATGTCAATGGTTTTTATTTTTTTAATGCAGAATGCTAATATCGCAAAAAAATAAATTACATCGTAAAGATGTCCAAATTTTTCGTAAAAAAATAAAAACCGTTGAGATTTTGAATTTCGCGCCCTGACCTTGCGCTTCCCCCTTAACAACAATAGTGTCTAATATTTTAACGAGTCCATTGGTAGGCTAAAAAGGTGAATTCTCGAAAAGAAAATATCAATCAAAATGATTACAACTTTTAAAAATAACACTGCGTACTAAGTACGCGGTGAAACTGTACTGGCTTGCTTTCTCACAGAAACATCTAACACTGTGTACATATATATTTTACACATAAACTTGATCGTTATCACCTACTTGTGAGCCCGTTAAAATATTCTACACTATCTTTGTCAAGCCTTATATGTGGAAGCACAAACAACAAAGCCTCTTTATGGGAAACAAAAATTCGAGTGTAAAACACAAATCGGCTCGGTTATTTGGGCTTCAATAGTTTTTTCGCGACACTTCGACGGTCTTATTTCTTCGTCTAAGACTATACTAATACCGATAATACTAGGAGAACAATCAATAGGGGGTAATAAGAGTTCAACGGACAGTTTCTCTGTCGAATCGGTGACTGGAAGTAGTAACTACAAAGGACTTAAGCTGCTTTTTAAGTACCATCACGGTAACGTAAGCGTCCTCCGTCCCGTTCAAATTAATTGTGGGTGAGGCCATATTCATATCCATTTTATTTCATCGCATCTCATTTGGTAAAGAAAGGAGGAATAAGAATGATAGTGACAGCATCCTTTCTCGATGACGTTACGACTGCGTTCCTGCTGATCTGCAGGTAAGTATTTAAGGTACACCTCCCCTTTAGGTCTGTAGGAGGAAAGCTTTTGCCCAGAAGTGGGAATGACAATTAGCTAAAAGTCGTGTTATCTTACCAGGTGGCATGGGCAGATTCATAATGCCAGTCTTCTTGGGTTTTTCTGGCTTCTTGACGGGGCTGGCCGGCGGCGTACTGATGGGACTGTCGTTTGCCAGCGTTTTTATGTCTTCAACCTGTAAACAAAAATGGCACGGCATCAGCACACATATTCTAATTCACTCGGAATGTCGCTTTTTAATTACTAATTTGGATTTCTGATAAGGCGTTTGGATTCCAACGAAACCTGACTGAGTATTTCCGAATGAGTACCACCAAAGTACGTTATATTATAATGTACGCTTGAGTGCGTCAGTTGGGACATTAATGAGAACGCGCTAGTACTAGCATCACATATATACGTAACATTTTTGTCGTAAACGTAAGTTTAATTTTCATGTATTTTGAGGGGGAGGTATCGGAATATTTTTTATTTATGCAAACCATTATGTACATTACTTATAAATCGTCAAAATAGTTACAAAATGCTAAGTTACAACTTTACCACCCGCTCGGAATGCCGTTCCTATGGAGAAGAACGGGCAATAAACTCCACGGTTGCTCTTTTTAGAAATATGCCTTACATTTTTGAGCAGTACATTGTAATGGGTATGTGACTAGCAGTTACTGCATTACAAGTTAATGGCTACATGGTTCCCACATAAGAATAATAAGAAAGAAAAGAAAAACAAAATGAAAATAGTCTGCTCGAATAAGGTCATTTATATTCCCGAGGAGTCGGACCAGCATCTAACCAAACAGTTTTATCCTTAAGATAAGCATTGAGCGAGTGGTATACCTGTGTGTTAGGCGGCATGGGCAGTTTGGTGAGGCTCCTGGGCTTGGGAGGGGGCGGCTGTGTGTTCTGGTAGAACACGGCCTCCACCACGCTGCCACCGACTCGCGGCGGCGGCGACGCGGCCGGCGGCGGGCTGGCCGGCGCGGCGGGCGCGGCCGACGCGGGCGAGGTGGCTGGCATCTGGACCAAAACAAAAATGCGGCTCGTGGATAAGACGAAAAACAGATCTCGTATGTCATAATTTAATCTGGATCTGACTGCGATTTTGTATGTGGTACGATTATTTGAGTACAATTTTTTAACAGATTAACGGCACCATCGAGCGGGATACATTACGAGATTTCACACCATTGCGGTTTTTTTTATTGAGACAATACAGTTACTCATTGCGATTGTTAAATAATATCAGAGTATAGTACTATTATACTGATAGGTAATAGTGTGAGATTAAGAAAAACATATCAAATATCATTAATTTCTTTGCAGTTGCAAGGTTTGAATACTGAGAGGGACAAGCTTTACGTGATGAGCACAAATGTTTATACCAGAGTCAGGGCGTTTAATATCTATACTAGTGTTAAATACTGGGATCACCTCTAGTCTATTGTACAATAAGTACAGGTATTACAGGTCCTAAACCAAGCAACACCGGGAATACAGGTGTCGCTTAGATTGGGACCGTGAAACTTGGTGTAATTATTTGTTTTTTTTTTATGAGTCTGTGGTATGTGTTTTTTATTTATGACAGCATGGTGTATAACGTCTCCGAGTGTGTCCACGAACCTCGGCCGGAGGTGCGGGAGGTGCGGGCGGTGCGGGCGGTGCGGGTAGTCCGGGCGGTGCGTGCTGCGCGGGCGGTGCGTCCCCGTTGGTGCGCGGCAGGTGTTCGAAGGCGCTGAAGTCCGGCGGCGGCGGCAGCGGCGCGGCGGCGGGCGACGCCCCCGCCCCCGCCGCCGCCCCCGCCCCCGCCGCCGCCCCCGCCGCCGCGGCCGGCATGGGGATGTCCACCACGTCGCGCTGCCCCTCCTTGCCGGACTCGCCGTTCTCTTTGGACGCCTGCGCCGAAACAATTAAATTCCGTAAATAGACCTTGCGGTTACACTGTTACTTATCTCATTTGTCATGAGTATTGTATTTGGGTGTTATTTTTAACGCGAAATTATACAATTCACGTTTTACGATTATTAACTGCAAAACTATTATTGATTTCTTATATTTACGCGAATACTACACGTTAAAATAAAACTCAATTTAAGGATTTGATAGCGTTATTTGATGTTTTTACGACATATACTCATTCAATTGTTTACCTGTGTTGAGCTGTCGCCGGTGGCGTTGGACAGCTCGTCGATGATGAGTATCTCGGGGTTGTTGATGGACGTCGTGTTGGATAACGCGCCCTGCGACTCCTCCTCCTTTTGGTTCAATATCTCTTGTAGTTTCTGAAAAATTGCGTATTTATTATAGCTAATTACTTTATGACCTTGTCGAGCAAGGGCGAATTTCACGCGAAAAGTATCGCCCGTATACGCGCGAGCATTTTGTCCAGAAGTAGGACAGACAGGACCGAATCCTCCGTCAACATTTTTCGTGCAAAATGGAAGCAACCAAGGAGTGCACAATTTGCGTTGAGCGACCTAGCTGCTTCGCGAATCTGCTTTACAAGTAAATATGACACATCGGGTACAGAAAGATTCGACTTTGTAGAGCGTCGTTTCTGTCACTCTCACCCGATGGCCTCTTTCTAAAGCTGGTTGTGTTATATTTACAGCTGGGTACTGTACATGGGTCGCTAGAAGCAAACGCCCATCCCCCCTACGCTTTGATATGCTGCTTGCTATGTCGACTTCGGATGCAACTGATTGCTCGGGTCAAAACTGTCCACAAGGCAGGCTCGTGAAGGCTCACGCTCAGTCAGTACGCGGCGGTTGACGTAACCTCACCTTGGCCCTCTTGTGCTTGTCTTTGACTAGTTCGGCGAAGAGGCTGGTGTCGCTGATCTTCTCCTTGAAGTCGATCTTGCGCTGCAGCACCGTCGACGGCGGGCTCGGCGACTCGTGCTTGCTTCTGATACACAATCAATAGTTTTGACGATGCTTGACAAGTATTTGAATGTTTGTTTTTTTTGTAGTTGGTTTTTACTTTTATTTACATCCACAGATTATCATAAATAATATCGATGGACAACATTAAAACTTATTTTAATAAATTTAAAGAACGGCTGGACAGCTTTTTATTATCTTTGTGTTTTTGAATTTGTCTCCGCTCCGAATAGCCAGAATAACTATATAAAAAATGGGAACAATTACACATGTTCTCATAATTCTGAGGATAAACAAAGTACGCCGGGACGGCTAGTTTATTCATTTTAAAAAAATCCAACAGTTTGCTATACAAGAAGTTAAATGCGACCTTTATGACATAGACAAAGACTTCATAGTGTGTATGCATAGTCAGGTGGTTACACCCACCTGTGCCTGTCCCGGGAGGAGTCCCGGTGCTTGGCGCGGTGGCGCGGCGGCGAGGCCGTGGAGCCGCGCCGCCGGCCGCGCGACCCCGACCGCCGCCGCTTCAGCGAGCTGCGGCTGTGCGACCTGCACGTTACACATCACGAGTACAGTACAGAATATATTTGAATCGATTTGATACACTTTTACGTCTGTCATGGCACACCACTATGGGTATACATTAGCTATTATCAATTTAATTAAAACAAAAGTGATTTTAAACAATAATAAAAATATTTGTGCACTTCCTATGCCAGAAATCTAAGTTACCGTAAGTGTCATACATTCGCGAAAGTTAGTGAATATTAAAGAAAAGTTGCGCGTGGGCATGCCGCCATGTAGCTTAGACTTAACTTAATGTAACTTAGACTAAAAAACTTAGACTAAATAAATATATAAAATTATGAAAAAAAATTCATGCCTAACTATATATTTTTCTTCATTGTTTCAATAAAAACACAACTTATTTTTACTATATTTATTTCACACGATTTATTATTATTAATGGGATATTTGCGCCTGCATTTTTTGAACCAGTTGGTCGATATCAGGTTCTGTTTTTGACAGTGCTATCACCAAATCATACACTTCATGCCCCCCCTACGATCTCTCTACGCCCCCCGGGAGGGCACGCCCCACCGGTTAGGAAGTCCTGGACTAAGGAATACTGGAATATTCTCTCTCTCTCTCTCTCTATCTCTCTCTCTATATATCTCTCTCTCTCTCTATATATATATATATCTCTCTCTCTCTCTCTCTCTCTCTCTCTCTCTATCTCTCTCTCTCTCTATATATATATCTCTCTCTCTCTCTATATCTCTCTCTCTCTCTCTCTCTCTCTCTTGATAAAGTGTGTATAGTAAGGAATAAACCCCGAATAAACCCCGAAGAGGGTTAGGTCGAGGTACAGTACTGACCGGTGGCTGGGCTTGGCGTCGCGGTGTCGCTCGCGCAGGCGGCTGCGCTCGCGGCGCCGCGCCGGCGCGGGGCTGCGGCGGCGGTGGCGCCCGCGCGGGCTGTACTCGCGCCCGCGGGATATACCCACCGGGGAATCTGGACACAACCGGTCACAAATTACTCTCTTATATCACAGCGTCACCGATACTGGAATCACGATTAGGATCACAAGATCGCGATCCTAGCATAAGATGGCTGAAATAAAACTCATTTTACGGATGATATCACGTTTTTATTATCTTTTATAGAGTCCTCCCGTGACCATGGTTGCTGTATAGCAGCCGAAACGTCGGTAACTTAAAAAACATAATATAAACGCGATCAAATCCGTAAAATTAATTTCACTTCAATGTGTAATATTCGCCTAAATATAAGAAGGCTGGTCAAACATAACGGCCCAGATGCTCCATGGTTGTTTTTTTACTAAGGATTTTATACATTTTTGTGTAGTACATTGTTACGGGTAATATATATACCAGCCTTCTTATACTAGGATCGCGATCTTGCGATCTGAATCCTGATTCCAGTACCGGTGACGCTAGTTTTATTTCAATAAGAGATATTATAAGTAGCTTGTGTTGTGTTAGATCTTTATGGGCCAGTATAATGTTAAAGGCGGGCCTCCCCTCACCTGGTACCATGATAGGCGACTGCGCGCGGTGCTGTCCGTGCCAATAGTCCCTCCTACCGCGTTCGTACTCCGGCTCGTCGCCAGAGTCTATCGTCACGGTCTCGTGGTAGGGGGGCGCGGAGGGCGTGTGCGGCGTCGTTGATTTCTGTCTTCTCCTATATGGCAAAAGCATATTATTATAAAAGTAGTCTGGTGAACATCTGGACGGCTTATGAGATGTCGGAGGAGCGTTCAGCGGAGGTATGAGATGTTGGTTGACATAGAACTATGTTAACCAACATCTCAAAGAACACGGAACGTTGAACTCTGTCGTGTGCTAGCATAGATCGGCAGAAAGGTAAGGAGGGAAGAGAATGGGAGGGGGGATAGGAAGTGAGACGGGGAGGAAATTGGGTAATTCAACATGTTGGCATAGATTGTATCTTACAACATTATACAAAAGCTTTGAATGTTCTTAGAGCTCATTCAAAACGCAGGTTTTTAGACTATGTTTTAAGGAACTATTCTCATCAGCCAAGCGCACCGAATGGCCTTTATGACAGCCCTAGAACGGCGTCCGGACGCAATGGTAATGTTGGAAACAGCACATAAAGACGGGAGTGATATTTATAAAGTGGGATAGTAGGGTGTTGCAAGAGCAATTAATTGGTTTTAGACCTACATACTATTTACATTCATACCCCCAAATTTATAGACATTTTAAACCTTTATTAATCGTCATATAGTACTCCGCAAAAGTTTCCCTTTACGCAGTACTATATGATGTTCGAGTGTTATAAAAACGTCTATAAACTCGGGGGGATAATCTTTAACCTTACTAAAACAAAAAACTAAAACTGTGGAATACTTAGCTCTCAGTGCAAGCCATAGAGATAATATAAAATAACGATACACGAGCCATAAAAATATGCGCGTAAATAGCAAACGTGTGCGTTTGAAAGCGCATAATACGCCGCAATATCGATCAAAACATCCCGATGATGTAAAACACTGCATACAAAGTAGCATCCATCCCAAATCGTACGAGTGCACTTATTTTGTTCGCATTATCATTGAGAAAGGACATTTTTTGACGCAATAGCACCATTAATTCTGTGACCAACATTTTAGTACGCCGAAAAATATTTACTTTACATAACATCATTCATTCGCGAACGTTTCGGTTCAGGTACATTCGTTGTGCTACCATCCCCCATCGATACGTTAACAGTATCGGTAAGTTAACTCAAACTACACAGTAAAAGTAAGCTTTTCGTTGGCTATAGGATCGCTTATATCAAAGTATTAAACCACACTATTAACTCTTAAATGCTTACCTCAACTGGTCATGAAAATTAAGTTGTTAGTAATAGAACAATACTAAAATTTATTGACACTCAAATAATACTCAATTTAAGTAATACTTGACTGATGAGACATATTTATATTATACTAGCACCCTGCGGTGTTACCCGCGCAAAAAATCATCTCATCAAATCTATCCCACGGGAACCATACATTTTACCGGGATAAAAAGTAGCCTATGTGCTATTCCAGACTATAATCTATTTCTGTGCCAAAGTTCATCTAGATCCGTTCAGCCGTTCTGGCGTGATTGAGTAACTAACATCCATCCATCTATCCATCCATCCAAACATTCACATTTATAATATTAGTATAGATAATTTTTAGATGGAGCATTAAAATAAATTAGCACTCAAATTATGGCTTGTGTTAGGGTATTTGGAAGTAAATTGATTATTACATGGCAAAGTTAGAAAGCCTTGCTTCACTGATAAGAGATTTAGGTCACAGCAAGCAATCGTAACATGTTGTATGTTAATCGTTAAAAAATAAACAAATTGTATACATAAATTTGGTGAAAAGGATAATCTCTCTCTAGAAAACTTTAGTAACGAAACAGGGCTAAGTTTAATAAAATGAATTTAAATATAAACTTTATTTGTGCATGATAAAGACTATTTTGGTGTCCAAATCTCAGGAAGTTATAGAGCCGTTAATTAAAAAAGACATAGATATCAAAAAAAATAAGTTCAAACTTAGTACAGTCACACCCAAAAATATGTGAACAAACATGGTCTTATAAAAATGTATTTTTTTATGTTTAATTTATCAAGCACAGCCAGCATCAAAATTGTATGAAAAACACTGTGTTTCAATTAAAACTACTGTTATTTCCTCCAAAAAAATATTCACCAATATATTTTTATAAGGCTTTTATAGGCGGTTGTTGTAACTATACATTGACCAGTGGTTTAAAATTATTAAAAATAATTATTCTTATGTCTTACCTTACTGGGGGAGATCTATCCCGGTGTGGGGAATAAGGCAATGTGTTGTGATGGAGCGGCTCCCTCATGGGCCGGTGCCGCGGCGACGCCTCGTGCCTCGTCAGCGGCGGTGTGGTCGGCGACACCGGAGAACAAGACCCATTCCTTAGCGGAGACGAGGCCTTCTCCCATTCGCTAATAGGCACTTGCTGGTACCGCTGCGGGCTGGCCACCCGCACCGGCGTCTCCTCAGGCACATTATCATCGGGTGAAACGCTTTCTAAACTAGCTGACCGTGACCTATTCTTAGATTTTTTCTTCTTCTTCTTTTTTTCCTTCTTCCGCTTCTCTTTCTTCTTTTTATACCTGTGCTCGTCAAACTCCTCCTCCTCTATGTAATCTATTCGTCTCTTCCTTCCAACAGAAGAGTCTCTTGATATGGAATAATTTTCAATAGAACGGCGGCTTGCAGTCGTTACCGATATTGTCTTGTTATCTACGAATGTACGTATAGAATGAGACTTCCGGGTGCGGTCGAGGTCATCAGCGATGTGCCGACTGATCGAGCTGGTCTCGCTGTCGATCTCACCTGCCTCCGGAGCCGATAGTGCTTCAGAACTGACATCAGAATACTCTACTAAAGGTTTGTGAGAATTTGATGTTGCATATGACTGTTCATGTGAACTGCCAGAGTTCAGCTTGTATTTTTTGTGTGAGCGTTTCTTGTGCTTGTCTTTGTGATGCTTTGAATGCCTCTTTTCATAGCCACGGTCCATGGTCGACTGGGGCGGTGTCCCCGCCCTGTGTCGACACTTCACATCACTTCAACTGAAATATTATATGAATATACATACATATATTATGATAACAAAACAAAATGTAAATAGCATTAAAATTGTTCACTGCATAGCTCCAGAAAATATAGAATTATGACATTGACATTGACTTCAGTCTCTCTGTTCACCAGCACCAGCTGACCATTACAAATTTATCAAAGGCAGATGTTATACAATTCAATATCATTAGTATGTTAGGTAGCTTCCAAACTAGAACTCAAATAAATACCTAATAAAATAATATAAATGATTGGCTTACATGACTGGAACTGATAAGGTCATCAGAGCAAAGATTGACGTAATACAAACATAAATTTAAACTTGAAATTGCATGCATCACGGACTCCAAGTTCTTCATAAAATAAAAAAGTTATATTGACATGTAATAATTTGGTTGACTGTACCCACCAAGAAAGTTAGGTATAAAACTGCACAGTTCAAATTATGAAAGTACACAAATTAAAATAACGTCATGTCTAATCAAAACAAAGACAAAAGTAATAAGCGCAGACTACTTGTTATCACTTAGAAAATAAATTACAAAGTCGCGAATTCTAAAAATAAAACAGTCGTAAGCACTCCCGATTTCAATGATTTCAACAAAATAAAGTAGGCTACCGAAGCACAACAAAGCCACATGCAACACTTTTATAAAACAATAGACTTACCTGAGCAATAAACGGACGTGCGTCCGTCACACGCACAATAAATTCCTTTTCAATAATAAGATTTGTGTATGGCTAGTAAGGTATTATTTTCTTGTATTTTTATCGTCTCAACAGGCTTTCTGCCTGTAATATATAGTTATCTGAGATCTTTATTCTTTTTATAATCTTATTTCGCTAATCATTATCATTAAAAGCGCATAATTCATGTTATTACATCGGATTTATATTAGGTAGGACTAGGAACGTCGATTTTAGTCAGCCATTTGCTTTTTCATTCATTTTCTTTCATCATCGTTTAGTGTTGTGCACTGACAGTTGAAATGCTGTATCTGTCACTTGTTGAAATCGATTTAAGATAGTATGGCTAAATTAAATCGATTTCATCGAAATCATTCTAAACAGCAAGTAAATGAAGCTATTGACTAAAACAAAATATAAATGATTAAAGGGTTTGTACTTTAATTATCGTCATCCAGGGTTTTCAAATCGATTGATCCTGAACCAAATTGATCCCATTCATGTATAGACAAACGGCTTTGTTGTCAAACTTTTATGTGCATGCTAAAAGTTTAATGAGAATATATTATGTAGAAGCTTTATATAACCTAGTATTTAAACAATGGGACTGATCACACGTAGAACTATGTACAATGAGGTTTAACTTATCTAGAACATGTAATTGTTAAAAACATGTGGTAATTAGTTCGAGCCAAACCCACAAATGATCGTGTAAGACAGTTTTATTATTACCGGAATAGACCAATTATGGAAATACTTAAAGTATCAATGCTGTTCAATGGGCTGTGGGTGGTACAATTAAGAAATGATTATTTGTAAAACATACCCAATATGGGCATTATACCCCCATATATAAAACTGAGTGGCGTATGCTTAAACCGCCCTTTTCATCGATATCAAAATTCCAATATACTAGAAACTAGCACACTTTGTTTGATCATTCGATTCAAACCGTTTGACCCTGTCTAAAGCTCAATTTAAAGTCAATATTCTTCAATTCAATATTCGTACTAGTTTATATCGATTCGAATTTCTTGACTCAGCACTATTCAGGAAGTACCAGATTCAATTAATATAACATTAGTATTCCTTTATATGTATAAGATTAGTAAAGTATATTGCAATTACAAAAAAAACTATATATTAATATAAATGTATGTGATAATGAACAAAATATCAGTTATTTTATCACGAAATAGATTATAAGTAATCTTTTTTATAGTATTGTTCCTTGGCGGAAATGGATAGCCATCGTTTTTTCATTTTACGTACGGTACTGAAATCAAAATCAGTATTACAGATATAGTAGAATTTATGTACTGCCAAATTAGAAAAAAAATTGTACATTAGAAGATAGACTTTGTTAACAGAAATTTGCTCCTGTCAATAAACCTGAATTATTTTTGTTTTACCCAATGTTAAATGTGAGATAGTTCCAATCATTCCTAATTTTATTCAAACATTACACAATAGTAGGTACACAGATTTAATATAGTGTGGCAACTCTGAGCTCGCGTGCGATTTGCGTCCTAGACCCTAGCGCTGTGGCATTTATTTTGCTGAATAAATAAATAAATACGGAAATATTTTTTAAAACGATCGTACTTTGTAATCAATAAAATGTGATGAATTATATTCAATCTACATTAAAGCTCGTAGTGTTCTGAAAATCGTCACAATGACCCTTGAGTTCACGGCTGCGACTGGGAGTGCATCATGATATTACCCAATATGGGAAAGAAATTACAAACAATTTAGGAGTTAGTGTTATTTATTTTATTCGCGTCATTTGTAAACGACAGTACGAATATCATTCTACGTACTGTAGATTATAAATTGTTATTATGGTTTTAAATGGTCATTTTAAAGTCATTGAACCTAATAGCGGCGTGGTGACAGTGTGCAGTGACTTGTAAATCGGAAATATGTAAATAAACATGAACGATATAAGCTTGAAAATAGTAGAATCTCCGAAGGTTCAAGGTGGTGTTGGGGCGTCGCCTATAGCTGGAACCGACGAGGTGGACCCGTTGGCCATCGACGATGTCCAAACAGAAAAATTGAAAGAGCCGGTAGCCGTGGTGAAAGTTGAGAAGGAAAAGGCGGGAACCTGTGATGATAATGCCAAAGAAAAAAGTGTAAATGAGACTAACAATGGGAGTGATGGTTGTGTAGAATTGCAGCCTGGTAATGGCACAGGTATGTTTTCTGTGGTTTGATTAAAGTATCACAAATATCTGTTACTCAATGATGCATCCATGATCTTTGATTTTTTGTTGATAGTTTGCCTACCTGTAAAGTTATGTTTAAAAATATTTTCAAAATACTTTTCTTTGTCATATTCACAATGCCTACAGTGTATCAGTTGAAAACTGATCCATATGGGATGCAAATTCCTTCTTCCTAGAATGTTTCCATTTTTCCTGTATTGGCTTGCAGTCTACCTGTTTTGATTTATTACCTACTATTGGTATATTTACACAGAGTGCTTACCATCTGCATTTTAAGATAATTATTAGGGGCTCCTTGTTAATTAACTGTAATTAAAAGATGGATCAATTTTAACAACTAAATAATAACAAGGTCTCAGCTAATTAAGACGAATTAAAATACGACAGGAGATCTTCTCTTCTCAAAATTCTTAGCCATACTTATTTATTTGCACAAAAATACCAATATATACTGGAACTTGTCACTAATATTTCAACACAATTTCAGAAGAAACTGAAGAAATTAAAGCTGAAGTCAATCTAGAACCTGAAGTGACCACGGTAACTGTAAAAGAGGAAGACAATGAACCCGAACCAGTGGCCACCGAACCCGTTCTCAAAGAAGAAAGCCCTGCCAAGGATGTGGTAGAACCCATTGTACACAAGGTTGAGGTACCAAGTCCTGTGAAAGAGGAACCTATGGTAGTAGAGGATAGCAAGAAAGAAGTGGATGTGGCGATGAATGAGATCCCACCGGCAGAAGAGAAGATTGAATCAAAAGTTGAAACTAAAACAAAAACACAACCAATGAATGGAGATGTTAAGGTAAGTTGAAGGTTGTTTTAATTGACTTATTGTTGTTAGCCTTGTAGGTATATTGGCTGATAAATGCAAAGAAAATTATTAGATAAAAATTTTAGATCATGAGTTTATTGGGTATGAATAATGGGCAGGGTTGTGCATCCTATGTTTATACATGTATTTTGTTTGTAAAATCATCATTATTATTTTCATATAACTTTCTCTGGTGAGCAGTCAGCGCTATTTACTTTGGATAACTCAATGAAAATAGTCTATTAGATAAAGAAAACAATTTTGCGGCATCCGCTAGTGTTTATATTGAAAGAATATTTTTTTTATTCTCTATGTTATGAAGTTAATTCTGTAGATAATCTTAATTACAAAGCTATATATAGTTAGACCTGACTAGAAGATTTTGTATTGTGAAGTATTATGCTTATAGATTACTAGATCCATTTAAGTATCTTTTGACTTCTATGAACAAAACAAAAAAAAACATACATTCATTTTATAACTGGAGTACACATATAATATGTTCAGATGGCTTACATTGTGGGTACACAAGCCATGTATCAGTATGTTAATCTCTAAGTTACAAGCCATCATATGTTAAGTAAATGGCTAATATACAGCAAATTTGCTGGTTCAGTAAAATGTATGGACAATGCACCACCACAATACAACTGGATGGACTGTGCATTGCATTATTGAATCTAGTGTTATTAATTGCTATAAATTTATTCTGAAGCCAAGACCGGGTCAAATTATATATTTCATACAGTGGACACAATTATAATAGAATTCAAGTCGACTTGTTCACGCGGGCACAGTAGTTACTTCATCTAGTAATTTATGTTTGTGTGATAGTTATACTGATTTTCCTGATATTTCATTTGATACTGCGTACGGAGGCTGGTCCGCTCTCGCCTATGACCTCGCGGATCCCGCCTATGGGTCCCGCGGCCCCAAAGCGGCGGTCCTGGACCCAGCCCACCTCTTTGACAAGCGAATTTATTGTAGAAAACACTGCTAAAATAAAAATTACCCCATTTCGTTAGATCACACTGTAAGTGGTGTTGCAAAACCTGACCTTCTGGCCTCTGATCTTTGTCAGGGTTACTATTACTCAACTTGTTCATACAACACGTTTTACTTTAAAGTTATATGTAATGTAGGACCTGAGACGAAATCATACAACACTCATTTTAAACTAGCTGTGTCCTCGGCTGCTTACGCGTGATCTTTACCGCTTGGAATATCCCGGGGAAGCCATTAATTCCCGGGATGATTACCCGGATTTACCTAAATGTTGACCCAGGCTATAAACTATCACCATGCTCAGTTTAATCAAAATCCGTCCAGTGAGTTTCCCGTGATACGCGAGCAGACAGACAGACCAAAATTCCTTGAATGGCAGATTCTGGTTCTGTATTAACCCAACCCGGCAATCCGCCCTGGGCCAGCGTGGTGGACTATGGCCTAATTCCCCTCGCATTGAGAGGAGGCCGGTGCCCAACAGTGGGACATTAAAATGGGCTGGCTATTATTATTAACCCTACGATGTTTTTTTCCAAAAATATTCATTGTATTAACTCGATTAAGTTACAGTCTTAATCGTTATAATTGTGTGGAACCATTTCACTGCATGATGTATGTTTTACGATATCATAAATTTAATTGGTACAATATGACCCATTAGCATAGGCTTTCGTATTTAGGTCACAGTTGAGTTACCCATATTGGATAATATTAGAAATAAATATAGTGTAGTTGTTGTCCAACATGTTGCCCAACCGATTTCACTAAATAATTCCTCATCTATCCATAGTATAAAATGTTAAGACACATTTGATACTCAACCAGACATTGCATACGCCACGGCGAGCGTTTAGTTCATTGCCCCCGTGACGTAACAGATGTGATTGGACTTTTAGCACGTTATCATCAACCAACAGATTGTTCTAACTTGCAAAATGTGTTTTACGAACAATGTATGTGTTCTGTATTGTCACATACAAATTATTTTATCTTATAGACACTATCTGGGCTTTGGTAGCGGTATAGATAGCTGTGTTTCTAATTTAAAGCTTCCGAATCTACCAATTTGGGAATTTAGATCGAACATCCGATTCGGGATACTCAAATTTCGCGCATAACAAGCACACGATCAAACGAATGTATATTTTTACTAACCGGTCTTTTGTTATTATATCTATCACTATATGCTGAAAACATCCCTTTAAAACGAATACTGTTACGCCATCTTCCATTGACTACATACGAGTAAAATTCTGTCATCATATTCGACATCTTTGTGTCTATCAGGAACTTCTACCTTACTCGTATCGTTATCAAGAAAGCCTTCTATCACTGTCATTCTTATTCATTCAACCTGTGGTGTGAGCGGCACAGAACACGCTTGTGCAGGTGCTAATTTCTTGTGTATTTTCAGGATGAAACGAGCGCGAAACGGCGATTAAGCGTAGAGACCGAAACAGAGTCGCCCCTAAAAAAACTCTGTCAAGAAGTAGAGAAGACTTTCCCCCAACATGACACGATGATCAACGACTACATACAGACAGCCACGAAGAACAACGTTGACGAAATACAAAGGCACACGGAACAGCTACTCTCTGAGATCCAAACGCTAAGAGAACTCGCACAGAAGAAGGAACATGAGTGGAACAACATTCTGCACCTAAAGAAAGTCAAAGAAGAGATTCTTCTGCGACTTTTAAGAAGAAAACAAGTACTTTCATTTGAGAAATCCGCCGAAGTCAACGGGTCCGATCGGACGGATCCTTTTGACTACTTAAATCAAGCTAAAAGTCTGGCTATCGATAAAAGTGACGAGATATCAGGTCTGGCTCTTAAGCAGCCAGGTTCTACAGTCAGTCCGATGCTCCAAACCCCAGTTATGCCAGTCACAACACATTTTAATCCAATGTCAGGGATGCCCCCGCCGTATGACAAAGCAACGCATATGCAGTCAATGCCGAAACCAGTATTTCAACCCTTGATGCTGCCAGGACCGATGCCTGGGTTTCCTAGAGACATGAATGGACAGTTGCCCAATAGTTATGGTATGCCTATGGGTCGTCAGGGTCCTATTAAAGATGTGAAGTCGATTATAGCGGACTACAGGCAGAGGAATCCGGAGGTCACCCCCAGGAGAGGGAGGAGGATGAAGTCCATATTGAATCCCAACATGATGAGTGCGCCCAGACCGATCGCTCCCAAACTTGATAACATGAATCTTAACAATTTGAATATGCTGTTTAATAATTTGGATATGGTGAGTAAGTTCAGAATTTATTTTCACTTCAGGGCCACAAGTCTGCAAACACAATCGATTCGAGATATTGTATGGGATATCTGTCAAAAGTGACAGTTACTAAGCGGTTGCTGTTCGATTGTGTTAGCAGACTTGGAGCCCAGGTATGGTTTGTTAATTTAGATGTAGGGGATATGCTCCGGATCTACTGAACGGATTGTGAAAATGATTTCATTGTTAGGAAGCCACATTATCCCTGAATGCTGCGTGAGAGATACTTTATAAAACTCACAACTCCTCTTTGCCTCACGGTAGTTTGTTTCCGAGGCCATTTGTTGAGCTATCGCCCGCCGCCTAACGCCGGCGGAGTCAATAATCTAATTTATAATTGCGATCCTTGACCTGGATTGCCAATGACGTTTGTCCGTACCCAGAGCAGCGACGCTGTTGAATATTTGTTCAATATCTTACCACTATGATGTGTATCTATGAAACATAATTGTTTATCTCATTAAGATAAGTGTAAAGATAGTCTATATCGCAATAAGATCGTTTCTGGGTGCTTCAGGTCGGTTTTTTTTAAAGTGGCCACTTTTTATACGACTACCGATAAAAAACCGGTTCTTCGAACGAGTTTTGAACGTATTCAAATACTGACCGAGTGATCCGAAGGTTTTTATACGTTTACCGGTAAATCTGCACTTTTCTGCTAGGGGCGCTGCTGTGAAATTTATGCATGAAACGGTTCGATCTCTCGATCAGTATTCGGTACGGTCAAAATTGTTCTAAGCGCACAAAAATGGACATAGGATTGCACTTATATTTTTTTTAATTCACCGAAGTACTATAGACGTTCGTAGTACTTCGTCGCTCGGGAAATGTCGTGAAGTGACGTATCCAAAATGCGTTCGGAATACACGTTTTTTGGAACATTTCAACTCTCTACATTGTAGACCGACTCTTGTATAGTCCACTTCTAATGTATACTCTACATACGGTTCATACGTAGAGTGGTTATAGAATTGTTAATAGTGATCGTCTGATCAAGCGAAGGTCGCATGAACATTAATGCCATGACTTATACCGCGGGGTCATGGCGACGACTCTCCTGCTTACTAGCTCTAGGTATAGTCTTAGAATGTGTGTACTTACCCAACTTTATGACTCCGTTTCTGTTTGGAAAGGCTCGCGTTAAAGGTAGGCCGCACCGCTACGAGAATATTAAAACATTCCTCTGAGCGCACCTATTTGAATAGCACCAAAACTATTACATTATTTTTTAACTTTTTTTATTAATTTTGAAGCTGATAAACTATATCCACAGCTTATTTAGATTTTTTTATAGACCATCTGACAAATTAGTTGTGCATAGGATCTATTAACACATTGTAAAAAAGTTGTCAAAATCGAATCATTTATTTCGTATAGGCCTAGGGGGCACTTAGAAATTGTCTTTTACATGTTTTTTTTCTTAACTCTACAATTTGACAATCAGCCTAATTGTAATACGGCCTCCTAATTATTCACCCGGTATTGCACACAGACTTGTATGGCTGCATGTTACGTTTACTAACTTCCTCTAATTCATGTTTTCCTAGTACTTTTTAGCATCTATACATATAAATAAAATTGGAGTGTCTGTTTGTAATATTAAAATAACCGCTTTTTACTAAATGCATTTGGATGTATACACGGTACCTATACCGAAACAACATTTTTTACAATTTTTGTCTGTCTGTCTGTCTGTTTGTTCCGGGTAATCTCTGCAATGGCTGGACCGATTTTGACGGGAATTTCACTGGCAGATAGCTGATGTAACAAGGAGTAACTTAGGCTACTTTTATTTTAGAAAAAAAATAGGTTCTCTCGAAAAAATATTAAAACCAATGTTGCAGCGCTGCGCCTGATTAAAGTTTGATAGCAACAATCTGCAATGCGTCCCGCGGGATCAGAACGCGAGCAGGCTGTTACCAACGGCTGAGTCTTTGTTAAATACCACGCGGACGAAGTCGCGGGCAACAGCTAGTCTTTAAATAAATATCGCCACACGATTATACGGTCCCACACCAAGCAGCGCTTGTATTATGAGTACCGTTGTGGTATGGACTGGGGGCAAACCCAGTATATAATATTTATATAGAGATTAAACATACATGACTCGGGCACAAACATTCGCGCTCATCACACAATGTTTGGCACTGCCAGGATTCTAACCCAGGACCCTCGGCACAGAAAGCAGGGTCACTACCAGTTGCGCTAATCAGGCCGTCTACTAATCGTGTCTCACTTTTGTCTGAAAAACTTCTCTCTTTCTTACTTTTTCAGAGATGTTTGTATTATCGATATCGCTCATCTCTAGTTACTTAAAGAATCTTGGTACGATGCGATCGCGATATTTATTTCAGCGGTAGGTACTAAATAGATCTTAATTATTATTTCTTATATTTCAGAACCAAAAGGCAATGCTGGAACGACTCCAACAATTCCAAGGCGGCAGTCTACCAAACGGCCTCTCCTTCAAAGATGTTCTGGTACAGTTCGCGAACATGCAGCAGTCCAACGCTGGTCTCATACCCAACAGGCCACCGGAGACCATAACCAACAGACCAGAGGCGAATAGATCAGAAACCAATAGACCGGAGAACTATGTGAGGCCTGAAGGGAGGAGAAGGCAGGAGAGGAACCACGAAGACTTACATGTGTCTGTGAAGCAGGCTGAGAGACTTGCGTCTCCAAGCCCAAGACTGCCACCCCCACCTCCGTATCCTGAAATATCACTTCTACCCGTCACCACCAGCCAGGAGGCTTCGTCGCAGCAGAACTCTTTACTTCACGGGATCTTGACCAAGGTAATTGGGATTCATATTGTTTTGTGAGTATTGCCTTGTAGATAATAATCATTGTCCCAGCTTTCATTTATATTAATAATTATTAAAAAAAAATTTGTTTATTTATTGGCGTTCTCGATCAACTGGGACGATGTTACAACTTAGTTTGACTGTCTATGAAAATAAAAAAAATATACGTGCATATTAAATGGGTTGGAAAAAAAATATGTTCGACATTTTTCACTAGCTTATGCGTTCTTACATTCGTCAGGAAACAGCTACATTTAATTTTCATATCCACTTGTCTTAATAATTCCGGTTTACACTGGTACCTCACAATTCCGGTAAATTGGGCTTTATCCAGTTGTATTTTTGAATCTGTGTAACAGTAGTGTGTGTGTGTGTGTGTGTGTGTGTGTGTGCGTGTGTGTCTATGTATGTGTGTGTGTGGGAAACGTATGTGTTCATATCCACCTAACAATATTGTGTTGTACGTACATTATCATATCGCATTCTTTATCAACACATATTGATGTTATAAAGTACCACACAGTTGACCGAGAACGCTCGAACCGCAATAAGTTGTAAGCTTGCAATTGGAACCAGCTTTGAAATGGGTGTTGCCAACCTTACAGCAGGCGCCCCCCGCGTCTCAGAGTTACTCGCCGACGTTGGCTAAACTGCTCACATCACCGGAAAGGAAGAGCGGATCGTTACCGAGTTTCGGTCAGGCCAAGGTACCACCTAAATGTACGAGATATACTTCGATTGGTGTAATATATTGGCCTCGATCGTTCCAAATTCAAAATTTAGTTATTAAGTGTTCTTTTTTTAAAGAGTTGAAGCTTTGGCGCCATATTTAGTTGGATCAAACTAAAAAAGAAAAATGCCCAATCATGGTTCCACATTATTTTATGGTTCAAAATTTAAATGATATAAGAAATATTATTTTTTATTCTTAATTTGTACACTAATTCGTAAAATGAATGTGGGCTTCGAATATTAAATTCTTTTTCAAAATTATGCCCGCCCGAGGAATGACTTAAAATCAATTTTATGCCATGAGAATACGACTGCAATCGTAACAAAGCTAGGGGGATAGATGTTTATTTCTCCTTTTTTTTTTGGGAATTTCGAGTAGTATGCCCGAACCTATATTGTTCAATAGCCATGACTTCAACTTTTTAAAACTACTATTTCGATTACGTATTAATTGAGTCTGGCAATACTCATTGAATATAAATGCCACCTCATAATCATACCATGATAATGTTACTCTGGTTCATTTTAAATTAATCCGTTAGCGATTGGTAATATTCGCGTTTTGTCCAGAATACATTATGAACTGACCAATGAGAGACTAAAAAATGTAGTCCTACCAATCGTTCACGCTTCAATTTAACGTGAACGATCAGTATCGGATTAAATGCGGTAATATAACCTTTTCATGTAGGCTTTGATATTATTTATAAAATTATATCCTGATTAAATTGATATGTGTCAAATAAAATGTGGTCTCATCTCATTTTCAATCATGATTATCACTTGCTAAACGGTGAAGGAGAACATCGTGAGGAAACCTGCATGTCTGAGAGAACCCCTCGAAAGATGTGTGAAGTCCGCCAATTCGCACTGGGCCAGCGTGGTGGACTATGGCCTAATCCCTCTCGCATTGAGGGGAGGCCGGTGCCCAGCAGTGGGACATTAAAAAGGGCTGGAATTACCTAGGGAGGTAAAGGTTAATATATTCTCAATTATTTTTTTATATCAGCTATTGTATAAAAGTTTAAAATGCCTAAACATTGGCACGCATTTCTTAGCGGCGAAAACTGGAACTAACTTCCAATAATTGCCTTTATTTATTATATTTATCCGTTTAAGACACATTTTATTTGATACGATTTATATATTCTTATTACGTATTTTTATACAATTACCTTAGTATAAAAAATAAATACTGTAATCTCATTTTATATTTTAAATAAGACATTTTTTTTTAATAATTATGTATTGACGACAGCTGGTAGCGACCCTGCTTTCTTTACGAATGTACCGGGTTCGAATCCTGGTAGGGACAAGCTTTAAGCTTTGAGTCACGTATGTTTAAATATCTATCTAAGTATTACCGACTCAGTTCGCCCTCAGTACAATGTACAGTACCCATAAATACAAGCGTTGCTTGCTTAGTGTGTGACCGTACAGTACGTGTGTTCTTCGAACGGTATATTATTGAACTTTACTCAGTACATAGCGTATAGCCGTGCCCAAACTGATCGCTCAGTCTCGTGAGGGCTGCCTCGAGCAAACGCCGCGCGCGTACTGCTAGCAAGGCAGTTGCCGATTACATTTATATACAATGTAAACGATATTATTCCCACTGATAATCGATGAGATTAATCAATATATCGTTTTTAGAACTGCGGTGAGATCACGATAACCCCTGTGCAGCCGACGCCGGCGCACCCAGAGCCTCAGCCGGAGAAGACCGAGGAGGTTGTGCAGCTGGTGAGACTCCACCTTTAATATTCAGAATCAGAATCAGAATATTTTATTCACGTGGACCATTAAGTACAGATTATTATGTTACTACCTTTTAATCGTTTGCTCCACTACTCGATCCTGAATGGTCATTATATTCTATTATACTCTATCAGCCGAAAGACGTCCACTGCTGGACATAGGGCTCCCCAAGAGCGTCAAATAGGGGGTCAATGTGTGTATAAAGATTTTTGTTTTAATATGCAGGACGACGAAGAGAGCCCCCCATCGGAGGGCGAAGCGTCCGGCTCGCCGTCTGGCTCGGGCTCGGGCTCGGGCCGACTCGTGATCGACGAGGGCGGCGGCGAGGCGGCGGCCGAGCCGGCGGCCGAGGCCGAGGACGCGCCGCTGTGCCAGGGCTGCCGCCGCCGCGACGCGCAGTTCGTGTGCGCCGGCTGCGCCAACCAGTGGTACTGCAGTCGGGAGTGTCAGGTGAGTCGGTCAAACATACACACAAGCACACATAAACCACGCACAGCAACACAAACTTAACACGCGCGCACACACAGCCACAAACCACACACGCACTCACACATACTACAACCACACACAAACATAAACACATAATTCACACACCCAGAAACACATACTAAACACACACACAAATATATACTACACACAGATACACAACACACGGATACTACACACACACACACACAAGCACATACTACACACACGTACGACCGTGGTTGTCTTCATAAAGGTTCATCAGATATCACAAGAATCTTATACTTTTTTTTTTTTTTTTTTTATTACATTATAGGCAAGTATTTGATCTCGATCTCACCTGATGGTAAGTGACGATGAGATCTACGATGGAGCATACTTGCCTAGGTAGGAAGGCGGCAGTAGATCGAGACGCTACATTCACTAGGCACATGCAGCGCAACTGATCTGACCCGCCATCCATGAATGGCAGCACCGAACATCATGCCGGAACACGGCTAGGCCGCTTGGCGACATGGCTTTATTCAGTGGGTGGTGACTAGCCACGGCCGAAGCCTACCACCAGTAAAAAATACCAGAGGATTAAAGGCACCTGAAACAATTAAATTTGTCTATTTTATTAATTTATAATATTATCCATTAAAATACGCGCAAAGCGTTGGTTACATTTTACGTGGGTTCGGTTCCATGTCTATTTTATACAAATTTCGATTTTGGTATAGAAGTTATCTATGATCTTTCTTTTCATGACACAATAGATACAAAAATTCAATACTCATTCCTTTTTTTTTATTACATTATAGGCAAGTATTTGATCTCGATCTCACCTGATGGTAAGTGACGATGAGATCTACGATGGAGCATACTTGCCTAGAAGGTACCTGTTCACTCTCGAATTGACATATTGTGTGAGTGTGAATAGGTAGGAAGGCGGCAATAGATCGAGACACTACATTCACTAGGCACATGCAGCGCAGCTGATCTGACCCGCCATCCATGAATGGCAACACTGCACATCATGCCGGAACACGGCTAGGCCGCTTGGCGACATGGCTTTGTTCAGTGGGTGGTGACTAACCACGGCCGAAGCCTACCACCAGTAGAGTTGTCACCTAGTTGGCACCACCCAGGGTCACGTGTAGGGTATCTCGAGGGTATTTAATTCTCCTACGGACGAAGGTGACTCGACACCAAAAAATTCCTTATAATTTATTGTTTTATAATTTTTTTCCAGGTGGCAGCATGGGACGACCACTCGGAGATGTGTTCGGGCTAACACACACACACAGTTATTTTGTAAGTGTTGTTGTATAAAGTTTATAATTTATACACGAGGCGGCCTGCGCGCGCGCCGCACTGTCGTCTGCCTTAAATATCTAATAATTACGTGATGAATCTCTATTTCCCTAGTGTGATGATCGATCGATGTGGTACCTATGTAAATGAACTGAGTGTACAGTCAGAGCGAAAAGAGAAGACAATAATTATGAGTTAGCTGGTTTCGGTAAAGAATATCTCGATATACTTTAATACAAATTGTTTTGATACTTTTTTCAAACTTAGGAATTGATTGTAAGACATAAAATAACCTATATTTTCATGTAACATACAAATCCATGTTCAGTAGTTAATAATAGTTCAAAACAGTGACTTTACCAAGACAAATAATAAATAGTATTACCTGAGAAAATTAAAAATAATAAGTATCAAGACGAATGGTATGTCGTTAACGATGTTACAATTGAATATTATTTTTATTATTGCTCGGGATTTTAACAATTCCTTGGTATTAATTTCTACTCTTTTCGGTCAGGCTGAAAGAGAGGAGGCGTGGCTGTGTACTCTGTACCCAGTATACTGGTAAAACAGTATAGGTTCTCTATTTACTTCTGAGTCAGTGTCCTATGTTGAATAAAAAAAACATAACCAGTTGTATTGAGAACGTCCTCCTATTTTGAAGAGGGCTAGACACCCCCCCCCCCCCCCCCGTGACTGCATCAAAAATGTGTACCCCCGCGGTTCATTTTTATTCTATGTTAGTATCCTACTAAAATAATAGCATAGAATAAAATACGCACCTATATTATTTCCCCCTCGAAAATAATAATTAAGTAATGTTTTTAAAAAAAAGTATCTAAAATCATAAGCACAAAATCCATAATAGATTACTTACTTACCATTTACTTATCCTATGACTATTGGGCTGCAGAGATCTAGTTACCAATTATGTATATATTAATATCCCTCTACCACAGACCCCAATAAATGCTCGAAACAAGGTAACTCCGACAAATGTTAACAGTGGCGTAGGTCCTGGGGTATATAACAGGAGTCCTTTGGTATTATTTTTTTGTGGAAGATCCCACACTGAGTTTGAGGGTTTTTTTGTGCATTTCCAGGTAAGGTTTTTTACGGATTCCCTTGTGCGAATATTAACATTCGCCTCTGAATGTGACACACATGCGTTGTACATAATCTTGTAAATAAAATGAACATTACTTAATTATTAATTCCACCGTGTATAGTCCTTTAAAGTATTGTCTAGTAACATTGGCCGTATTAACTGAGCTGTGTCCCACGATTTGTTTCAACATGTAGTGAAGTACTAGATTTAAAAACCAATAGATTTTCACTCATCCCAAACCAAATTATGTGTTTTGACTACCGAGTGGATGCGTTTGATATTAACATATGCGCTATTTTGGTGTGACGTATTTGTTAAACAAATAATTATCATGTAAGTAAAGCCATCTCATATTGTTGCTATGATCAATGACGTCACACCAACTTGTTACCGCCAGAGGTCGCCAAGGATGTGCTAAATACACCTCTAAATGTAAATGAGTCAGGTGCATATTACAAAATTAAAACTTATTTATATAAATCTCATGAAAATTGTTCCTAAACTCCATGTTTGGTGAGGTGTGCAAGGTCACAATAATTTTTATTTTGACCAATATAATCGGTTCAATATATTTGACCATGTGAAGTATTTATAAAGCTTACTTGTGTAAGGATGTGTGCATAATGATTAGGAAAAAAGAGAAAAGTTGTGAGTGAGATTTTTTTTTATAAAAAGTCTTCAAAAATCTTTTTTAATCTGCATTGGTTTAAGAATACTAATATATATATATAATAATTTAAGCTATTAGTGGTTCTAGGGAGCGCTCTCGCAATCAAGAGGTTCCCGGTTCGATTCATTAAACTATTGACGTCAGCCCACTCCTATCACAAGAATTTCAGCTTTATTAAATGGCTAACAAGACTCATAGTAATATGATACAAACACACTACAAAAATACAGCCAATGCAGATTTCTTTATCTCCCAAAATTAGGCCATTCCTTTATCGAATAGTAGCAACACAATTTAGACTAATTCATTATTTATGAGTGAATTAATATAATGTATGTGGGTTCTGGATTATGCTACGGCTTTTAACTGACAATAATTGTTAAACAAACCGCCCATATTTTATTTCGTAAGTGACTGAGGTGGTTGTCTATTGTCTATGGACAACACGAGCGAACTGGAAAATTGATATAAATCAACTTGATTCATACAAAGAAAAGAAATACACGTATTTATATACTATTTTATTTGTTGTTGTATCCTGACAGTTATTCTTATGGTTTATTTACTATGCGTTAACCTCAGAACGATAGTGCGCGCGCGACCCTCAGATCGCTAGGATGCTAGACGCACGCGCGACGCTTGCGCCGTCCTGGCACGATATCAAACCGGCGGCACTTGACCGAAAAGCGCAGTGACGATATCGAACCACTAGAATTCTTTGTGTGGAACGAGGCCAGTAAAACCCTACAAGCCAAATAGCACAATATTTTCATTCAGATAAAGTTTATTTCGCAAATTGCCTACCGGCACGATAGGCGGCCGGTGGCACTTGACGGCAAAGCGGAGCGACTGGCACGATAAGTTACCGGTGGCATTAATCGTCGACGGGATTCTGTTTAATGATATGTTTTCCAGTCGATAGGTGCCCACTTTACAAATAATCTATATTCTTTTAATGCTAATATATCCAAACCAATCGGTACATTCATGTACCCAAGTGCCCATAAGCGTGGTGTAATTCAGAACACAATGTGCCTGAACGAGTGTATTATATGATATTATATAAAAGCGAATATATTGTCTATGTATAGATTAGCATGTAACACTTAATGTAATTATGTGAATCTTTTTTCGACTCCAATATTATTTCAATCTGACAAAGGGAATCAATTTATTTTGTGTTGACGGTGGGTACTTGACCACAAAAAGGTTGTATTTTTTTTACTATAAATACCCTCATACTTACCTCATAAAAAATGTATAGTAGCTGGTTATTATGTATAGTGACCAGATAAGGATTACGTATGTGATTAAACAATTTCGTGGTACAATTATCATATAACAAAAATCTTATAATATTTAGTTTGCTTCATAATCTTGAAGGCAATAATTGTAATGTAAATAAAGGCTTCTGTAAAATATCCGCATCTGATTTGATCACCGTAAATGGCTGGGCATTCTATAAAATAACCAGTTAAACCAACCCTCAAAATTATTGTTAGTTATAATGGATTATACCGAACTTTTCAGATGATAAATTGCGTTATAATGTCTTTAGAATCCGTTATATCTTTCTATAAATTTGGGGGCAAAAATATTTCAATATAATAAAACTGCACGCTCGTGGTTAAGTACGTACGTATATCGAATCAACCATAAAATAGTCTTTATTTTCTACAATAAATAATAATCGAGTATTATATTTTATAAATAAACAAAGCGTTTCTAATTCTCTATACTTGTACCGTGCCAAAATATATCATCCTTTTGGGTTCATTTGTGGCAGTTCGTGTTGATATTAATTAGGCTAGGTGATAAATATTGACTTACTACTAAATTAATAGGATGTTTTCACAAAATAAGAAAGTTAGCACCTGATACCTGCTTTAAAATGATTTGTAAATTGATTATATTGCAATAAATTTAAGGCTCGGTTGATGGTTTATAACTTGGTTAAATATAGGGTGGGTGAATTTAACCGCGTTTTTTTTTATGATGGCTTTGCTGCACCCTGTCAGTTCCATTAAAATTAAAGTATTCGCGTATATATCAGATATTATTGTGGCCATTGATATATATCCCAGTTAATATCAACATTGGCCGTCTCAAATCATACTAAGTTACCTAAAAATGTTAACCCAATTTTTTATTTATATTTACAATGTGCATCAAAAGTTGTGTAAAATATTTTAACAGGTTAATTAGTGAGTCATACGGATCGCGTTGATGTATAAAATGACTGTGTAAATGATGAGACGAATCTGTGGTTATTATCTTGCTCTCAGTACGTGATGTAATTTATAAATTTCTGTTCTTTTTTTTTTGAGAATAATATTTTTTTTTTGGACCTGTTACAATATTTTCCAGTATTATTGTTACACCCTTTGTATTCACGAATAAATAAAAGCCATTCATGATAATTGTGATATTCGATTTCATGAGCCTTTAAAATGTCTAAAGATTTCTCAGCAATCGCTAATTACAGTAAGCTTGTCTCGCTAACGAAACAAGATCATCGATAGACGAAAATGCTGAACTAATAAATTTTTGAGTACCGTTTAAGTCCGATAGCGACACAAGCTTCCTATCAGTGGCCCGAGCACAAACCAAGTATTGACGTTCACGTAAGCGTCTTCCATCCCATATATTTCATAATTAAGAATGACAGTGACAACATTCAATTTTTTTTTCTCAATGGCGATACGATTACCATTGGCGTTTGTGCTACGGGCACAGGGGGTTAGTACGGTATTTGATTGAATATACCGAAAACTTGTACTATGGGCTCTTTAAATTATATTTCCACCTTTAGTTGTATTATTCTCAAGTGTCCGCGATCGACTCGTTCGTTACGTTCGCCCGTAACACTAGTCACACGTGTTTTGTTACCTATATACCTGTTTATGTATTTTGTAACTTTGTGTTATATAAGAATAATAAATCACTACTGTACTGTATTTGATATTAGAGTTTTATTACGACACCTAACCGCCGGTTTTCACTTTAAACATGAACATAAAGTATACTCACGAATTTATAGACGTCCTATAAATGTAACAAACGTCATATAGTACTGCTCGAAGTAAAACTTGTGCGCAGTAGCGGTTCTACAAATTCAGGAATATTTTTTATTACATTATAGGCAAGTATTTGATCTCGATCTCACCTGATGGTAAGTGACGATGAGATCTACGATGGAGCATACTCGCCTAGGTAGGAAGGCGGCAGTAGATCGAGACGCTACATTCACTAGGCACATGCAGCGCAACTGATCTGACCCGCCATCCATGAATGGCAACACCGAACATCATGCCGGAACACGGCTAGGCCGCTTGGCGACACGGCTTTGTTCAGTGGGTGGTGACTAACCACGGCCCAAGCCTACCACCAGTAGAGTTGTCACCTAGTTGGCACCACCCAGGGTCACGTGTAGGGTATCTCGAGGGTACTTAATTCTCCTACGGACGAAGGTGACTCGACCCCAAACAAATAGTTTTTAGAAAACTACCTAAGAAACATTAACCAGCTTATTATATATGTGAAAAAAAGGATGTAAAAAATACGTTTATTAACCTCCATAATGTTGATTGCTGTTGAAATAGCATCGCTGAAACTGAAAATAGGTTTGAAAATTCAAAAAAGTAATTTCATCAAAAATATATATATAATGAGTCGTCTTAAACACGAAATAACATTCATAATCAACATTGACTTATTATATTATAATGTAATATTATCCTAAACATTGATTTATTTATTATTAACACTTATTAATAATACAAATAATCAATAATTCATGCATAGCTATCCCGACCTAAGACCTTACTTTTAATTTGGGCCACATTTTTTGAGTCCAACCATAGGCTATCCAATAGTGAAAACTGCGTCAAAATTTACTTGGCAGTTTTACCGTAATGTTTGAACTGACAGACATTGACAACATTTCTAGAAACTTGTTTCGAATTCAAAGATGGTCTATTGCACCATTTTTCTAAATATATTTAAGGTATAGACACTTCCTAGTACAATATTATTATGCAATCATTTATTAACTAAATGTCAAATATACAGAAAAGGCACATAGAGCAGGAATTATGACTAGTTTTAAGAGCTAAATTGGCTCGTTTTCGTACAAAGTGTTAATAACTATTAAGTATAATGTTATATAATCAAAATACACGTGCGTGGTCCACAGTTCTAGGGCCCTATATTTAATATTCAAAAAATATGATGATGAATGATAGATAGATAATATACCCAAAGGGCCAAGTATGCTAACTAAACATACATCTAATGTAATTCCGATGGCATAGCTAATTATCTTTTGAGAGACAATATATTTTTTGTGAATATATTTTTTACACACTTCATAATTAATTATTTAACCATAAAATACGACTAGACACCACATGTTATAAACATTATTTCGTAAAACAATTCCAAACAGTTCGTATTAACATGGAACAAATAAGATAGGACTGACAATAGCCATACAAAACTGCGTAGCTTCGTTCATTAGTTCTCAATGCCAACATAGAGGTCGCTGTGAGCCTAAAATTCATGATTTTATGCTTGCGAAACGTCAAACTGAACCTTTACGTGAACTTGTTACTTTTATATACGCTAAGTTTGTAATGCAATTTTACTGCCGCAAGAAGTTGCTGTAACACAAATATTCTGCAGCTCGGTACGTCAAGTGCGAGATTATTCGTAAGCTAACCGTATAGTTTATAGTCTACCGTATTTACACATTTTGTATGGAGAATTGAAAAATGCCTCTAGCGGACTGTATATAAAACTTTCAATTCTCCACTCAAAATGTCTAAATACGGTAGACTACAAAGTATACAGTTATCTCGCACTTGACGTCCGGACATGTTATGTAACTTGTTCTCTATTCTAACTCTACGCGAGAAGACCAACACAATAATATACACCTATATCTTTCGTAGACATGTATGCATGTATTAACTATTAATAAGGACAAAGAAATCTCTGCCCAACCAGTGCACGGAGCTTTTCTAATATTCACATGTATAGTTGTTTTGCGATACAACGCCATCTATTGTATGGTCTGATATTCAGTTACTACCAGCGCCTCGCGGAATATGTTTGCAACTCGTAAAGAGCTTGCACTATGGCGCCCACTGGATTTGGAGAGCTAGGTGAAATATCGAGCTACGCTGTAATGTATGGCTGTTGACAATCTTGTATTTAATTTTATTCTATGGTATTACTAAATTCAATATTACATTGAAATTGGCTTAGAAACCACATCGGTGGGACTTATCCTATGGGCATTTAGAGGCTGTCGCTTTCACTACAATAGATAGGTAATATAAAGATCGCCGTCATAATTAACCTTTTTATAGGTATTTGGATTAAAATGGAATTTAATTGAATGGATGTTAACATAAGTTTCTAAGATAAGTTATACTTTAAACACAGAAAAGAAGGTAAATAAGGAAGGAAGGTTTTTAGGTAAGTATGCTCCATCGTAGATCTCATCGTCACTTACCATCAGGTGTGATCGAGATCAAATACTTGCCTATAATGTAATAAAAAAAATATAATACACTCCCTTGTGATGCAACGCGGTCGGTGCGACCACGGCTAAATAAGTAATAAAAACAACAGCCTCAGAAAAGGAGAATTTAAAATTTCAGTCACATCACATTCTTTGGTTTTACAACAACCAGTCGTACGAAGTCTCGTAAATCATTAAATATATTTCAGCACTTTTATAGACTTAATTATGTATAACTATTGTACATATAAAATGATATATCAAAATACACTAAACAAAATCTAAGAAAATTGAGCAGGTTTTGAACTTGTACAAAACTAAGGCTTCGAGCGCATAGCAGGGGATCCACTTTCTGTTTCGATTTGAAAAGCAAAAACTCCCTCGGATGGATATATAGTATCGCTTGTGAGAATTCACAAGAGTCAGAAAAGTATGTTGCTATTGATACAAATAAATTATTTTATCACGGTATCGTGTGTATTTTTTCAGAACAAGTATTTGAATGGCCGTAGAGAATTTGTATCTGCGCTTAGACATCTTTAACAACATGAATACATTCGCACAACACCGAAAGTCATAACGGATCCACTATTGCATCAGCGTAAAACCTTAGTTTAAAAAATATATGTGTACTTAATATACTACAAATATAAAAATCCATTTTTGTAAATTATGGTACAGTTTTATATGACAATTATTGTTATTATGAACAACATATTACAATGGTACTACAAAGTATACTTAAATTACTTTGTAATGGCATTGTAAATACTTCACACGATGTCACTTCGAATACATTAAGAGTGTCAATCTCCACTTTACCCGACCAACCCGCACTGGGCCAGCGCGGTGGACTATGGCCTAATCCCCCTCGCATTGAGGGGAGGCCCGCACCCAACAGTGGGACATTAAAAAGGGCTGGTATTATTATTATTACAGAAGTAACTCACATAATCACGTTTGTCAATCTTCAAGTAATAATATCGCGAGACGAATGCTGTTCTAATATTGATATAGCTTGAAGTTACTATCACTTGACGATGAACACGACGTTGCTGTCGCGCTCCAGCTGCTCCTCGAGCTGCAAGGCGGAGAGGCCGCTGTGGCAGCACAGCTCGTCGAGGCACACGAGGCCGTGGTACGTGCGCGCCAGCGCCTGGCTGTGCTCGCTGCGGACCGAGGCCGAGTCGTCGTCGTGAAGAGTTATTGGATACTGGCAGAAACAATGCTGTTACTATTGCAGTTTGCAATATACTAGAGAGTTAGAAATCCCACTAATATTATAAATGTGAACGTTTAGATGGATGGATGTTTGTTACACAATCAAGGCTTAACGGATTTGGATGAAATTTGGCATAGAGATAGATTATAGTCTGGAATAGCACATAGGCTACCTTTGATCCTGGTAAAATGTATGGTTCCCGTGGGATAATTTGTATCAATTTTTAAGCGCAAAGGATCGACATGATTTTTTGCGTCGGTAACACCGCAGGGCGCAGCTCGTACTATTGTATATTACAGATATACATATATCTCCCTCTATAGTTACGTGTGAAATCCGCCAAACCCGCACTGGGCCAGCGCGGTGGACTATGGCCTAATCCCCCTCGCATTGAGGGGAGGCCCGTGCCTAACAGTGGTACATTAAAAAGGCTGGTATTAGTATTATATAAGTTAATTCAGAATTTACACAGAATTAGCGCAAGGCTAAGTACCTATACCTTTTTGAATTCGTGTTCATTACACAAAGTTTGCTCTTACCGGGACTCAAATCCGTTACACGGTTAGTTTAACTGCTACTTTAAATTATCAGCTACAGTTGTTCAAGTTCCTCACCTTATACACCCTCCTTATGAGTCCCTCTAGAACTCCAAAGAGCACCAGCTTCCTCTCATTGATGGCCAGGTCCTGGGGCTTCATCCGCCGGCACAGATCCCGCACCGTGCTCCCGTACGACATGCCCGCGTACATACGGAACAGGTCACCAACTTTTGGTAGTTGACGAGCTGAAAGAAATGAGATTCTCTAGCTCATAATTTCGTCGCATGTGTATTTTATATTTTTGTTTTTGACTGATTACAATGTCAAGTTTGCATGCTGGAAGGCGAAATATGGCGAACATTAATTTATATCTTTGACCATGACTGTAACCTACCCATATTAGCAAATTAATAATTTGAATTTGAAAAAAAAAAAAATTTTTGAATATTTAACAAATAAGTTTTTCTAAAATAACAGTTTCCTAAGTTACTCCGTATGAGACGGGGTTATGAGACGGGACTTTCACTGGCAGATGCCAGTGAAAGTCCCGTCAAAATCGGTCCAGCAGCCATTTCAGAGATTAGCCGAAAATAACAGACAGACAAAAAATTTAAAAAAATGTTTTTTTCGTTTATGTACCGTGTATACATCCAAATGCACTTAGTAAAAAGCGGTTATTTTAATATTTCCAACAGACACTCCAATTATTTGTATAGATTAATAGTTCTCCCAACTTACGTGATCGTGCGCAGAACTCGACACACTGTCTTTGAAGCCCCGCGCAGCGAGTCAACTGTCTTAATTTAGGCGTTGCACTGTATACCTGCAAACCATATCATTGGTGAGTATTATATGTTAGTACGATCGATTTCCAATAGGGTGTTTGACTATATGAAAAATAAGCTTTAAAATTGTGGCCATCTTAAAAGATAAGAGCTTTTTATAACTATTAGTGTTCATTTTTCTGCAATAATATGGATTAGAAAATAAAACAAGGGGGTTGTTTGTTCGGTCACGTGTTCAAAAACGCTCTGGATTGTCGGTTGATGCGTTGTGACGACACAACGTCGTAATCAGTGTCAGGTTGTCATATTGACAACCTGACAATAATTGCGACGAGTCATGAGTCATTTGTTTTCCACAAGGGTCGGTGGTACTTTTATTTATTTAAACTTTACTAGAATGTCCAATGAAAGAACTTTATTGTTAGCATCATATTAAACTAACGAACAATTTAAGATAGTTTTTCAAACACAGTCAAATAGCCTATACGGCCTCAGCCTCGAATTTTGCGGGCAGCGGGGCGGCGGCGGCGCGGGAGCGGGGCTCGTTGGCCGCCCCGCGCCGCTGCCGCGCCGCTGTTTTCGAGAACCGGTCCATTTGATTTTACGCATAAGATCCTGCCGCTCCCGCGCCGCCGCCGCCGCCCCGCTGCTCGCAAAATTCGAGGCAGAGGCCTTACGACTACGCCCAACTCACCGCACAGTATTGGAATATAGGCACCAGGGTGACGACCCCGTAGTAGACAAGGTTCTGCACGCAGGCGCGCACCAGGCTGATCTCCACGTCCGTGAGCGCCGCGATCTTGGACACGTGGTTGAACCCGTCAATGTACGGCAGGATCTGGAACATTTTTTTTATCGTTTTTTTTTTTTTTTTTTTTTATTACATTATAGGCAAGTATTTGATCTCGATCTCACCTGATTGTAAGTGACGATGAGATCTACGATGGAGCATACTTGCCTAGGTAGGAAGACGGCAGTAGATCGAGCCGCTACATGCACTAGGCACATGCAGCGCAGCTGATCTGACCCGCCATCCATGAATGGCAACACCGAACATCATGCCGGAACACGGCTAGGCCGCTTGGCGACATGGCTTTGTTCAGTGGGTGGTGACTAACCACGGCCGAAGCCTACCACCAGTAGAGTTGTCACCTGGTTGGCACCACCCAGGGTCACGTGTAGGGTATCTCGAGGGTATTTAATTCTCCTACGGACGAAGGTGACTCGACCCCACCCGTAATTTAAACCGGGTAATTTAGACCCGTAATTTAAATGGCCTCACACAACACGTTCGCCAGTTTCAAATATAATTATTAGCAATAGCAAGTTGAATTAATTGATAAATAGATGACGATGATGGACAACAACAGAGCGCCAAGTCTGCTAACACAATTACTATGGGGGTCTGAGGTATTCATTTTGGAAATTCTGAGGTATTAGTTCTCTTGCCCAAAATCGTTTGGGAATCCTTGCTGTAAGTGCTAGGTATAGGTTTTTTTTTTTTGCGGCCTCTATCTATGATTATAGCTAGAGGGGTTTAGAGTTGAATATTTATCGCCTTCTGATTTCGCTATTGGGATACGAAATCAGCAGTCGTGTTAAAGAGGATTGTTTACTTTTGTTTGCTGTTTTGTTTTTATTTTACAATTTTATAGTTTGTAGTTAGTTAGTTTATTAGTTAGTTTGGTAGTTAGTTAGTTAGTTAGTTTGTTATTTAGTTAGTTAGTTAGTTTGTTAGTTAGTATAGTTGAGTTGCTTATTTTAATCATTGAGGATTAAGTGTTTTATTTTACGATTTGATTAGGTATAGGTTAGGTTAGTTATCAAATTAGATGTCGCGGATGAGTGCGAAAGCGTTCCCGTGGCCCCCTCACAAGGCGGGAGAAGGACCACCGTGGGGTTTTAGTCGGTAGAAGTCCGACTTAACACGCTCGTCTCCCCCGAGGCTTGCTTATGAGGATTTCCCCAAGAAAAAAAAAGCAATCAAATTAGATCCTGCGCTAATTGTATCGAGTCAGATGTACCTAGCCCTAATACTATTATAAACGGTATCGCGGGATGACAGTCAAATGTATACAGGGCCCCAAGTCTGCTAACACAATCGATTCATAATCGAACAGCAACCGCATAGTAACTGTAACTTTTGACAGATATTGTATGGGATACAGGTTTAGTGGGTGAGTGTTTACAACGTAGACGTTTTACATCGAAGTGCGTAACCGCTAATTGTTGATGCATCTCCGCGTCTTGGCCGCACTCCAGACACGTGGACACGAGTATTACAACAAATCACAATTTGTTTACATAACCCGCTTCTTTTATTAGTGATGCTTGTTTGAATGTAAATTAGATTATTAATGGACTTTCTAGTTATGCTCCTGCTCGACTTGCGTCAGTTCTAACGCATGCGTCAAGTAGCGCCCTAATTAAGACGTTAATAAACAACACGTTAAACGAGTGAAAACCAATAGTTAACGCACTACTCTTATACAGTGGCTTCGTAACGAAAACTGAATCAACTCATGATTCTGAACCCCGAGAGTTAGAATTTTCCGTCGATCTTTTCATGATTATAGCACGAAATCATAAAGGAAGTCTATCTGATCGTGATTAAAAATTAACAAAAAACCATAATTAATAGTTGCATGCAATAATAAATATTTGCGCTAAATACTGCCTTATCTAAAAAAAAATACAACGTATATGTAGCACGTTACATACTAGCTAGCATGTATGTTTATTCTGAGAATTGGATGCAAATATCAGCCCGCATTTAAACCACAGACAAGAGAGCCTAGTCGGTATATTTTCAGCTAGATTTGGTATTTGGTACATTTGGTATTTTCAGCTAAACCGGCATTATACAACGTGTAATTTAAATAACGCACAATCACACTACAACTGATTTTAATAATTATAAATTTAGTTACATATCTACTTTATTAAGGCAGTGATAGCCAAGTTGGTAGAACGCTTGCCTCGGTAACGAGAATTACAGGTTCAAACCCCGGCTCGCACGTCTGGGAACTTTCATGTGCGAATCTCATTTTCTACCATGATTACCACTTGCTAAACGGTGAAGGAAAACATCGTGAGGAAACCTGCATGTCTGAGAGAACCCCTCGAAAGATATGTGAAGTCCGCCAACCCGCACTGGGCCAGCGTGGTGGACTATGGCCTAATCCCCCCTCGCATTGAGGGGAGGCCCGTGTCCAGTAGTGGTACATTAAAAAGGGGCTGGAATTATTATTTATTAAGGCATAAAATAGCGCAATAAAAATTCTACTAATAATTCTGAACAAAATCATATAAGTTAGCTACTTCCAGGTTTGTAGGGAGCTCGTCAAATCCTAGTAGGTAACTAACAGAACAGGTGCATCGGATGAATTCCGTCGTTCTTCGCGCGTCCGTTGCCCCACTTGCTCGCGGACCGCGCCTAGCAACACCAGAATGCGTACGCGCATAACGAATAGATAACGCTATAATGAGACCGTGTCTGATGTGCATAGTCCAATCAAACGAAGATAATGTCAGCTTTTATGATACCATGTACTATTACGGCCCTGTTTCACCATCCTCCTAATAAATGCTATCGAGAAATTAATATTCCAGCCCTTTTTTAAATGTTCCATTGCTGGGCACGGGCCTCCCATGGATAGATGGATTAGGCCATAGTCCACCACGCTGGCCCAGTACGGGTTGGCGGACTTCACACATCCTTCGAGGGGTTCTCTCAGACATGCAGGTTTCCTCACGATGTTTTCCTTCACCGTTTAGCAAGTGATAATTATGGTTGAAAATGAGATTCACACATGAAATCCCAGAGGTGCGAGTCGGGATTTGAAACTGCAATCCTCGTTACCGAGGCAAGCGTTCTACCAACTTGGCTATCACTGCTATCCAGAAATTATCTAACAGAATTTGTAAATACTTTCAGATTAGTTCCTAATATGGATTAGCGATAGTTAAATAAGACCTTAAAGTTGTTACTCGTCTGTTTATGGCGATAAGACATAGAATTCATAATTGTTTAGATGCCTTCATAGGAACAACAATGTAGATCAGTTTTGACAGCAAGCAGCGACCTCCCGCCTGAGACCGACTAAGCACCGTAATCTTGATAGGTTTGAGTCGAATCAATCATGACATGATCATCACACTTGATTGCCTAACCGCGTAAACAATATTGGGGTGTGCTATCGATTTGATGGCGTGAGCACACATCTGCATACTTATTTCGTTGAAAGCTTTGATGTATTGATAATGCTTCGTTCGAAAGCACGCTTGCAAAAGGAGTGAGACATAAATATTGATCAACAATACATTATCTTGTGTGTGCGCACGTCTAAGGTTATTGTGTACACAAATGTGTTTCAAATCGCACAGTAGGTACCAAAATGTTTTGTAGGTAGGTACGAAAACACTGTTTTTATGCCTTGAACCACGTTTAAACGAGAATCAGAATATTTTTTATTCATGTAAGTACAGTACTTATAAATCGTCAAAATAGTTACAAAATGCTAAGCTACAACTTTACCACCCGTTCGGAAGTGGATCCTATTGAGAAGAACGGGCAAGAAACTCCATGGTTGCTCTTTTAAAAATGATCTTTTAAATTTTTGATGTATAATAGGTATTATTGATCATTAATTTGTTTGATGGATAGTATTTATGGGATTCGTGGTTCTTAACCATGTTGGATATTGAAGAGACGATACGCTTTTGACTTTCCTGTGAGCTAGTAGGTATTCGCGGAATTTAATTTGGTACCCATTTAAGGTTGAATATCGTACAGCAAACGTATACCATAAGGGTATTATTTTGCCCGACATATTACTAGGAGCAACTCCTCTCAGATATGATGATATGACCTTATTGCGTTATAAGTGTCATCTATACATATAAATAAAATTGGAGTGTCTGTTTGTAATATTAAAATAAGCGCTTTTTACTAAGTTCATTTGGATGTATACACGTTACCTATACCGAAACAACATTTTTTACAATTTTTGTCTGTCTGTCTGTCTGTTTGTTCCAGGTAATCTCTGAAATGGCTGGACCGATTTTTACGGGACTTTCACTGGCAGATAGCTGATGTAACAAGGAGTAACTTAGGCTACTTTTATTTTAGAAAAAAACATATGATCTCACGAAAAAAAAAATTAAAACCAATGTTGCAGCGTTGCGCCTGTTTAAGTTTGATAGCAACAACTTGAAATGCGTCCCGCGGGCTCAGAAAGCGCGAGCAGGCTGTTGCCAACGGTTGTGTCTTTGTTAAATACCACGCGGACGAAGTCGCGGGCAACAGCTAGTTGAAAATATTACGAAAATGGGTCCGATATCAATGTTCGCGACCGTAACTATGCATGCAATTTCTCACTCGCTCTTGTTTATACTTTGAGTCGTTCTACACGTGGAGCCGTTAGCCGTTAGCCATTACTGTGTCGGTTAGTGCGCGTGCGCCGCCACTCGTAATAAACAATTATACACTTGTTTATCATTACGACACGCTGAGGCTAAGCAGACCGATGTAAAACAATTTTTGTCAAATTAAAAATATTACGATCCGACCACGACTTTAATAAATATTGTAAGTCCGTGATACCGTTCGCCAAATGACGGAAACGTCACTCCAAGTAGCATCTTAAAAAGATACGAGAATAGAAATAACGCCAGATGAACAACCAAATGTACGGTTCCAGCCTAAGTAACGCTTGTATTATGGGTGCCGTACACTGGACTGGGAGCGATCCCGTATACAAAATATCCATAACATGAGTAGGTAGCTAGAAACATTCGAGCTCATCATACAAAGCTTGCCCCTGTCAGGATTCGAACCCCAGACCCTGGAGACAGAAAACACGATCACTACCATCTGAGCTAACGCGAGATCTCAAACTACTAAAAAGGACTTTAGTTAGGTAATTTGAGTCTCATCTGAGTATTCGGTCGGCCGCTCGACCTATCGCATGGACCCTTGCACGGGATTTCAAAGACTTCAAATCTCATAGGAACAGCTTATATCGTCAATAATATTGTTTGTAAATGAGAATGACGTCATAATCTAGTCAATACAACGTTTAATCGTCCTTGTACACGTGTTTCTAAATGCATTCGTATTCATGACAACAGGCCGAGCTAAGCATAATATCAACATTTGCATATACCTACCTACCTACCTACAACTTGACACCGAGTGGGTAATATTGATTTATTATATTTACGCGAATACTACACATTGAAATAAAACTATTTTTTCCAATTTTATCGCGGTTATTTTGTTTTAAGATTCCCGACGTTTCGACTGCTTTATAGCAACCATGGTCGCGGGAGGACTGAGGTGTGGTCAACTACAGATCCTCGCAAAAGAACACCGATTCCGACAAAGGATGATAGGTGAGGCCATTGAAATTTAAAAAAACATCCTAATTTCAATAGCATGGCTGGGTGCTGCCACCGACTTATGATCCAGTAATTAATATAATTAAATCCAAAACCAAGCTCACCATTGCAAGACCTAAAGACACTGTGAGCACTTTCTGCGTAGATCGGACCGCGAACAACAACTTAATATGAGGGTACCCCAGTTCAAACTATGACACTAGGACGTCAAACACCACAGTCCTCCCGTGACCATAGCTCCTGTAAAGCAGCCGAAACGTCGGGAACGTAAAAAACATATCGCTCGGGATCGCTTCCGCACACATCCGTGAGTCGTAAGCCGTGACCCCATAATAGCGGCGAGGTAAATATCTAGTTTAACACGTACAGCGCATAATTAGTGAGTTGACTGATTTGATAGGTAATTAGATATCAATAGGAAATGCCTCATGTTAAAATATAAACAAAACTATGTATTTGGTTCCTTCTTTAAGTACCTCAAACAAATTGAGCCGCGTATAGGCAATTTTTTTTGTTTGTAAATATTCTTATTAGTCTGAAGTTTCCCTACATACTTATTATATATTGGTAAAATCACTAAAATACTACGTATATATTCCATAAAAACAAAAATAAGGAAAATATGCTGAATAAAAATAAGACTATTAATTTGGACGGACCTAGCCCACTCGATAATGTTTTTACGCATAAACAACTTCAGCCAAATTAAAAAAAACCCTCAACTCGTATATTATGTTCGTACATGCGTGTCAAACTCAATAATAGGTATTTTAAATTATTGTATTTATGTCCAATTAAGAAAGATACGCGGGCTCATAAATTGTGTTGGTACACACGGGTCAGCTTAAATTGGTAGTATTCTTAGCAATGAGTCATGGTTTTTATATTGTTTACTAGTTTAAAACGACCTGCTGTTGCTATAAACTGTGCGACGGAATGTCTAATTGTGTTTTTATGTCGTATTAACACAGAATAATATAGGAATAGAGAGTAGTCTGGACAAAGAAAGCCAGTGTAATAATAAAAAAAACGGTGTATACATCCCCTAACCTTATCAGTAAAGTGGAGGATATTTTACTGACAAATTACTGGACTTATTAGGAGAATTATAAAAGTCTAGGTTCACCGTATTATTTAAAATTCGTTTATGACCACATAAATGGTTAATTTTTCACCAAAATTAGATTATCATTCAAAGAAATACATGTTTTAGAAAATAAAACAAATGTAACGAGGAAGTTAAGTCAGCAGCACTCAAGCCGCGGCTTATGGTTGCCGAAGCCGTGGCCTTCGAACCTGTTCCGTCATACCATGTAATATTTTTTGTTCATTCATCAAACGTAACTCGGAAACTGTTTAATCGTTTCGAATTGTGTTATTGATTGCACTCTAGATAGTACAAATTTAATTATGGCTTAAATTGTTTGTTGTTCCGTTTCAAGGGGCACAGTTGGAAATGAACTCACTTTCCGTACCGGGGGTCCGGGGTTCGAATCCCGGTAGGGGCAAACTGTGTGTTGAGCCCATGTGCTTGTACCCGAGTCGGGGATGTTTAATATTTAATAAATAGGTATACCTACGTAATTATATAAGGCGTGTAAAGTGTTTTAAGGGGACCATTGGTAAGCTATAAACGTCACATAAGTCCTCGAAAAAAAATAAATAAAAAAAAAACACTACGCACTAAGTGCGCGGTGCAACCGAAAAATCAAACACTGTATACACATATATTTGTACATAAACGTGATCGTTATCACCTACTTGTTAACCTCTTAAAATATTTTACACTATTTTTTCTACGCCTTATATACTGAGACCGCCACCAGTTGAGTTTATATAATGTATGTACATTTCTCATTCATCGAACAAACAGTTCAACTAAATAAAAATTATAATGCTTCTATCATCACCGATTAACTAATAGTAAGTGAAAACTATTAGATTGTCATCGTTAAACTATATTGTGTCATCGGGTATCAGATAGTACCTACGGTATTGTTGTTAGACCAAAATATATTTTAAGGTGTTATCATAAAGAGTTAATTCGGTAACGCGTTATTGCGACAATTTAGGGACAAAGAACACACCATCACCCACTTATTATTAAACGTATCCTTGAACTAATAAATAGCAAAATTAAAAAAAAAACACATTTCATTCTCAACTTCGTCGTAAACAAGCGTATAAAATATCAAAATAAAACTCTATGAAGAAGAACAAAGAGTTGAATGTTGAATCGATAGATTATATATTCGGTACACATTTTGGTCGTTAGAAGTGTCCGTGAATTCTAAAAATATAATGAACTGAAGGAATAACATAAATGTGTGGGCGGGCCTGGTTACAGGTAACCGCATATTTTTAAATGACTGCAGAATAGCATCTAAAACAAAACTGGAAGAAATCTGGATAAGGCACGACAACTATGGGTAAGCCTAGAATTTGAGTTTTACCGAACATGGTGGTCTATCATCCTATTCAACAAATAGAGTCAGCACAACAATTCTCATGTCAATGAACTCTTTCAATAATGTCAGTTTGTGTATATATTTATTATTATCACTGGCACCTGTCTTAGATAAGATTACGAGTTAGAACAGCAAAATGCATGTGAATTGGTAAGTTTATCTTGTTGCATATGTAGCTGTTAAGCTACAGATAGATAGCCAAACAGTCTGGACATATTGTTTTCTATATGATTAAAATATCACTGACATTGTCGTACAGTTGGTCAGGGGGCGTATTATTAACTCTTATTTCAAGGTTCACTTCCCGGCATACAATTTGTAATCTGTAGCATTTTAACGACATAAATTCTTGCTAGATAGTACTGTGTCTCAGTCTGAAATTGTAACTTCGCCCGAGAACGTTTGGAAAAGAAGCTAGTTGTTTTTATTAGTATAAGTGCTTATGTACAAATATAAGTTCAGTATCTTGCCTGGAAATAAGGTTTCATAGTACGTCCCCTGATCACCCTCCCTACACAGACAGATCTATAAGATTAAAGAGACAGTGATTCTTAAGAGCAGGGACTCCCAAACTATTTTGGGCAAGAGACGCCATAATGAACTGATACTCCAGACCATCTCAAAATCCTATCTCTAGTTTTATTCCTATTGATTCAAATAATAATCTTGTACGAACTTGTGCACGCTTATCGACTTGTTGAGTTTTTTAAAAGTACAGCAATGATACTTCCTACTAATATATTAGTAATTCTAATAACAAGTTGGTACACGTAACAAAATTTATACATTATCTTGAGAGTTTCAAATAAGAACTTATGGTATTTAATACGAGTCGATTTTTAGACCTCGTCGCCCCCCCTATAACAGTTGTCGTTTATGTCGACCCCAGGGAAACTTTGGAAATCCCTGCTTCAGAGCATGCCAATTAAATAACGCCACGAATAAATGCAATTATTTTTTATTCGACTTAGCGCAACTAACGCCTTGAGGTATCTCGATTAAAGGTTTGAGAGGTATTAGAACGATCATAATTTTCCAAATTGGTTCATAAATGACGGAGATCTGAGGTAATACACATAAAAAAAAATATACAATCGAATTGAGATCCTCTTCCTTTTTGAAGTTGGTTAAAACTGGGGCTGAATCAGACGGTATAATGTACCCTCTTTTCATAACGACCGCAAAACGCCAAGCCACATAAACTAAATTGCCCCACAACTGACTCACAGACGAGCGGACAGCTATATTAGAATTTATATCGTCTACACGCGCCTCGGAGTCGTGTGCGCATAGATTTATATGCAAATGTCAGCTCCCCGAGGAGTATTCTGGGAGGAAACCGGTTACACTTATTTCAAATGTAGTAAGTATGTTACCTACTTAGTACCTAGTAGTTGAGCTATCTTTTTTTTCCTCTAATGGCCTTTTTCCATTGAGTCAGGTACAACGCGTTTCTGCCAATGTCGACGTAGTGGCGAAGACACGATGGAGATTGCTTGATCGGTTTTACTTATGTTGTATTAGTTCTTGTTGAGATTGGCCGGTTAAGTCGAGCTATAGATACGCCCTTTATAAGGCACAAGAGAAAATACCCTATGTTTTAAAAATTACCCGCCTAACTTGAGTTAATTTTGTTCTACACGACAAATGCATTGATAAAGTGACTTTACTGTGCTAGTGTGAACGTTACGTCTGAACTTCCAAACAAGTCTGTGGGAACAGATAACGCAAGTTAAAACTAGAAACCAAAGACCAAGATGGCGGCGTCGGCGGAAAGAAAATAATCAATATTGAAATCAATTCTAAATGAATATTAATAAGTCCGAATACTCGTTATTATAACAATATATATTTCAAAATATTGCGGCCATATCGAGTTTTATCGTTGTTTATTGTAGCCAAATGTCATTTATAAGTGCGTGGGCCGGAGATTATCACAAACAGATGGTCAGATCTTTTACCCAGTTAACGCCGGTATCAGCAATGGAAAATTATTAACCTTATTAAGCCATGACAATAGATTTGAATCTTAATTAAGTGCTGTAACTTTTATACGTATACTTTAAAACTAACTACCAGTCTAGCAGTAATATTTTATTTTCTATTTTATTTAGGCTATTTGGAATTGTGTTGTTAGATTCTTTTCTGCGTGTTCCAGCATAGTGAAAAAAATACAAAGCCAACTTCAACAACACATCAACACAAAAGACAAAGAATGTTAAAAGGTACTTAACTCATTACTTTCAAACGTCACGAGAAATATGTGCCTGCATAAAGCAATTAAGAAAAAAAAAAAGTTATTTCGCGGAAATATCTACGCCGTAATAATTTATGTAAGTTTTCAAGTTTAGCGCACCCAGGACCAACATTAATAACTAATTCCTACACTACGATACAAAGACCGGTGTTAGTGAGGACATATATTCTGCCATCGGTTCGGCCCGCAGTATCTGGATGCAACATAGCCTATATCACTCAACGATAATGTAGCTTTTTTTTTTTTTTTTATTAAATTATAGGCAAGTATTTGATCTCGATCTCACCTGATGGTAAGTGACGATGAGATCTACGATGGAGCATACTTGCCTAGGTAGGAAGGCGGCAGTAGATAGAGACGCTACATTCACTAGGCACATGCAGCGCAACTGATATGACCCGCCATCCATGATTCTATTAGCGGAAGATTTATTTGAACAGATCATTATTAAGAACAGCTATTTCGTTCCGAATTTGACCCTCTACATCAAAACTGACAAACTAACCCATTATTTTTAACTGACGTTATCGAGGTTATCAATTTGATGTGTATATACCTACCTATATATTTTTTTATGGTTGAGTGGACGATCCGATTTGGATGTTTTTTTTATTAAATAGCCATCGAATACATCGAATTTAGTCCCATTTAAAATTCGTCAAGGTTGATTCAGTAGTTTTCATTTTATCTTAATTTCTTTGAATGTTTATCTCGCGATGATGCTATAATTGTTATATTATCAGTCAGCCTCCACTAACAATTTAAATATTAAAAACATATAGTAAAAAAAACAGAAAAACAAAATAGATTTAGTTAAACTCGGCAGATTTTTAGATGAGATTATTTTTTCTTTTGAGTTTTTCAAAATGTTTTTTTTTTGTTAAAATGTTTACTACCGTCTAATATGTATTTATAGAAATAAACATAAGCTAATATTTTCGGTAAGATGTTAACTCCATGGCATTTCATCAAAGAGGATTAACAAAGCTATGTGATGTTTACTGCTAAAGTTGTAGACACGATAACCGGGAACCCTCTCACTAGCCGACCTTGGCAAGGGACTGGCGTAGTCACGTCGAAGGGACCAATTCATTGTGCCTACTAAATATACTCGTATCTATACGAATAATAATAATAATTGAGGGTTAAACGAACTTACCTTAAGTGAAGTTTGACCGTAATTATACGAGTCGCTGCATCCGAAGAGATTTTCATATTTACCAGGTAGTCCACTTCTCAATGTACTGGGCACCGAACACTTTTTTAGAGCTTGCAACATTAAAAAAGACAAAATTTAGTAGTGAAACGACTTATACGATGGTGGGGGGTGCCGCCGCTGTGCCACGCCACCCGTCTAAATCCTCATTCTTTTTAGAGTTCTTAAGATTTCACTAAAGGTAATGTATTATATGAATAACGATATGGGAAAGTATTCATCAAGAAAACTTTAAGGGTGGGAGGGACTGAAAATCTCTTCGGATGCAGCGACTCGTATAATTACGGTCAAACTTCACTTAAGGTAAGTTCGTTTAACCCTCAATTATACTTCGTCGCTGCATCCTCAAGATTTTCATATTTACCAGGTAGATGTTCAGAGCTTTAGGGAAATCGTTAGTCAGACTTGAGTATTGAATAAAAAACAAAAGTAATGTGACCATCGCTTTACTTCTCATTAAATCAACCCTAACTATCCTCGTAATCAAAAATCGCACTTGCAAATACCGAATCATTATTAGGAGTAACAGGCCTATTATAAAATTTTCCGAATACAAGTGAATTTTCTGACCATCCCGCCGCCTTCTTTATCACCTCAATAGAAACGCCCCTACGACCCGCCGCCGATGTCACTGCGTGACGAGAGCTATGAGCAGAGTAAACGCTTGTGTCAATACCGCTTTCTTGCAATATTTGTTTGATCCAGCGGCTGATCGTAGACGCGGTTGCATTGTGGTACGGTTTTTTAGTGGTCAGGATTAACCTTTCAGTGTCAATACTGCCCCTTAACGGTCTTGTTATTTCTATGTAGGCTATTAAGGTTTTTGCGGGACATATCTCCTTCTTATTATGAAAAAAGGGGATAATTAGATGCGGTTGGCGCCTCCCAGGGGCTGAAGTTTTAATCAAATCGCTTACAATAATTTCAATATTGGAATCGTTAATTCTAATATCAGATAGCCTAATAAGTGACAACGTCTGCACTCGTTGTGCAGTTGACAACGCGAGCAGAGCTGTTAATTTCTTCGTTATTGTTGTCAATATTAATCCTTCGTTTGGGTACCATCGACTAACAAAATCTAGTACAACATTAGTGTCCCACGTAGTTTGGTATCTTGGGAAACATGGTCGAGTCTTGTAAATACCTTTAAGCAATCTGCTGACATTAGCATCTGTACTGAACCTTTTACCCAATATAAGAGAAAGTGCTGAACGGAGTGTATTTATAGATGAGTAGTTAGCTCCTAAACTGAACTGTTCTGTAATAAAGTTTAATGCTACGGAATTTGAAATAGTCAAGCAATTATCAATGTTGTTATCATGACAAAATTTCCACAATTTTTTAAATGCTGTGTCATATTGTTTCAATGTACTGTGAGACAAAGATGCAATCATTAATTCAATTGTCTCCCGCGTCAGTGATCGGTTTGAAAATGCCTCCCTGACAAGCGGCACGACACCAGGGTAAGGCTTCGCCACAGGGGGTGTCGGGTCCTGAAAGGAGAGTGCAACAGGTCATATTTGGGTGAGAAATAAATCACCTCAGAGCATTGAAGTTGTAAGAATAATGGATACCACGCCTGACTAGGCCAGTGAGGCACGACAATAATGCCCGTTGCCTGGTCGTCAATTATCTTGCGTAAGCATTTCAATATAAGAGAAAATGGGGGAAAGCAGTAAAAGAAGTAATCTTTCCAATTCAAGGTAAACGCATCTATATCAAAGGCGTTAGGATCTCTTTTCCAGGAAACATATTTGGGACATTTTGCATTTAGACGGGAAGCAAACAAGTCAACATCTGGAAATCCCAATGTCTTTGTGATTTTATGAAACGAAATGAATGATAGACTCCACTCGGTATCTACGTTACTACACCTTGACTCCCTGTCTGCGTCTATGTTATCTTTTGACTTAATGTAAGACGCAAAGATAAATAGGCGACGTTTTTCACACCATTGCCATATCTCTCGCGATTCTTTATTAAGATGCTCATATTGAACACCTCCCATCCTATTTATGTAGGAGATTGCAGTCGTATTATCAATTCTCAGGAGGATTTCTGTATTAACCAAATTATTAGCAAAACATTTTAGACCTATAAAAGCGGCTCGTAATTCTAATAAATTAATGTGGTTTTGAGTTTCTGATAAACTCCAAAACCCCTTGGCGGTCTCGCTATTACAAGAAATCCCCCATCCCGTGAGAGAAGCATCGGAAAAAATCTCGAGAGCATATTGATTATTACGAAGTGGTTTAATAGAAGTCATAATGTTGTTCTCCCACCAAACAAAGTTAGGGCCTAAGGTGTGACTCAAGATCATAGTTTTATCATAATCATCGTTTGAAGATTGAAGTGCAAGGAATTTTTCCCTTTCAAACTGCTTTGTGTACACCCAACCGTAATCTATGGCTGGACAAACGGACGTTAGTGAACCTAAGAACTTGGCAAAGCCTCTTATAGAGATGGAATGTTTCAGAGATATATTTTTGACTAAGTCTATAATTTTCCAACGCTTAACTAAGGGCAATTGTAGTGCCATGTTTACAGAATCTATTTCGAAGCCCAAGAATATTTTTCGCTGACTCGGAATCATGTCACTCTTTTTTGTGTTTATTATAAAACCTAATTTCTGTAAAAGGGTAACTACCTCATTAATTTTCGTGGAACAGCTGTTAAAATAACTATCTATGTATAGTATATCGTCGAGATATATGACTAGTCGATGACCTTGATTCCTTAAGTATTTTGTTACAGGTCTCATGAGTTTTGTGAATACAAATGGTCCTGAACTTAAGCCAAAGGGTAAACATTGAAATTCATAAGTTTGCCCCTGAAATTTAAACCTTAAGAATTTTTTACTGGACGCGTGAATCGGGATAAAAAAATATGCTTCTTTCAAATCAATATTTGCCATATAATCGAGTCTTGATACTAGCTTCGAAGCAGTCCTGATATCTTCCATTTTAAAATGGTGTGTCTCAACAAATTTATTTAATCTTTTAAGATTCAAAATAAACCTAAAATTTCCATCACTCTTTGGAATAAGAAAAATATTTGATATAAATTGACCTGATACCTCTTGACATTTTATAATTGCACCGGATAATAGCAATTTGGTTATCTCAACATTCATATGATATAACTCGATAGCCGAAAACAAAGGTTCTACCGGTTCGCATTTCTGCATAACTGGGTCACTAAATGGGATCTTGTATCCCGTTACGTATTCAAGTATTACTGGATCGTTAGTAATGGATTCCCACATATTTAGGAAATCCTTAAGTCTACCTGCATATCGAGTTACCTTATTCAGTTCCTGTGAACTGATTTGTTGTTGTTCGTTTTGGTGGAGGCATTGTTCCGATCGGTCGCTACTGGAGGACGCCTGTTCGTCTGCGATGACCCTGGATTCCTGGGCCCACCTCTCTTGCCTCTCTGAGCTTGTGATCTGGGTGGGCCTCGCGGGTTTCCCTGGCGCGAGGGCGATTTATTGGGTTGGTGCGAAGTTGACGGTTGTGGTTCAAAGGTCCTTTTGATTTGCAACCCCGATCTTTCAGCAGTCTTAGCACCTTTAATTTTATCTCCTAAATTCTCGCCAAACAATAATGAATCCCTTTTTACCCCTTGAATCATAGACAAGAATTTTTTGTCCAAGTTGAACGTTATTAGTTTTCTTCTGGCATAAGTGTTTTGGCAGTGTAAATCTAAAAGTAACTGCCCTACCTCTGATAATCTCTTGACAATGTCCGCCTTTTCCATATCACCATCGATCAGTGCTGACATTAGATTAGTAATAGCCGCGATACCTATTCCTAAATGATTTTGCGCTTTTTCTAGTCGCTTATCCCTATTTTTGGTTGAATCCGATAAAACCGTTGCTATTTCAGCGTTCAGTCCTGGAGCCTTCAACAACTTGAAATTTTCCGGTATGTGCATATTTTCCAACAATTTCTGTATACTTTCCTTGCTGAGCCCCTCCGCTATGATTTGACCCCAACGTTCAGAGATCTCGTCTCTTATCTTAGGTGCAAAAGTTTCAGCTTTATTTTTGGATACCCCTAAGGCTTCCAAAATATCTGCAGCTAATGGCGGTAGCTCAGAAGTTGTTCCACCGTCTTTGTCGGATTGCGTGAGTAGGGTAGGCCTATCATCGGTAGGTTGGACATCAAGAGTGTGTGTGATCGGGTCATTATTCGTATTAGCCTCCAATGGTATCGATACGATGGATCGCATTCCCTGATTTGATGAAAATGAATGCTCAGATTCATTATCTGCATCAAGCAAAATAAAAACCATAAATACAAGTAGGTATGTGACCGTAATCGCGTCACGGTTCTATTGTTTGATCGGTATGGTATATTTGGACGTAATCGCATCACGCCTCTTTAATATATCCCTTTATACGCCGCTGGTGGCAGTTACCTGCTATCAGGTAGGTAAGTATAATATGTCGGTAAAGCATCAGATCGTAATCGCATCACGACTCCATATAAATATAAAACGATGACCGCAATCGCATCGCGGTTCTAGTATTCTTCCGTAAAAGTAGGTGTGAAATAAACAAATTATTATTCTCATTAATCCCTTTGGATATTTGTAAGTATACAGCAGAGGGAACAAAAATAAATAAAATAAAATGCGGGTAGGTAAGCCACAAACAATGTAGCCGGCCCGGTTCTAGCTATGATCGTTATAATCGTAACCTCTTAATCTTTTAAAACAATTTGATGTACTTACATTCATCGGTGTCGCTCGGGTTTGTGCGTTGATTTAAACGGCACTCTAACCGTCTGATTTTTCTTCTTATTTCTTCGTCTGTACGCTTACGCTTCCCCATGTTTTTATTTAAAAAATGGCAATCCAATGTAAATGCACTATATTTCAAAACTTATTCACTGAATAAAAATAAAAAACTTGTTATTATAACTAGCTCTTTTTAAATTTAAAAAACAAATTGTTTCCGATGTTTCGATGCCCGAACACTAGAAACGAATGAGGATTTAGACGGGTGGCGTGGCACAGCGGCGGCACCCCCCACCATCGTATAAGTCGTTTCACTACTAAATTTTGTCTTTTTTAATGTTGCAAGCTCTAAAAAAGTGTTCGGTGCCCAGTACATTGAGAAGTGGACTACCTGGTAAATATGAAAATCTTGAGGATGCAGCGACGAAGTATAATTAATAACATACCGTGGAGACAGCTTACACCTATATGAATACTTCTTTAGAAATCCTTAAGGTGGAAGCTCAGGGTCAGGGCGCGAAATTCAAAATGTCAATGGTTTTAAAAAAATACCTAAAGCGATACAACACCATAAAGTTAGTAAAAGTAGCGGTTTTTACAAACCTTATGGTATTGTATCGGATTAGGTACTTTTTTAAGCAAACTTAATACATCGAGACATACAATGCAGAATGTTAATATCGCAAAACACTAAATTGCATCGTAAAGTGTCCAAATTTTTCGTAAAAAAATAAAAACCACCGACATTTTGAATTTCGCGCCCTGACCCTGAGCATCCCCCTTAAGTATACTTTTTATTCATAGATTCCGCCGAAAATATACAAAAACTACACAATGTCTACCTACAAATTTAATAAATAGGTATAGGGGTCTATGCTTTTATTGTTATTAGTTTTAGGTTTTTTCCAAAAAGAAATATAAAGTTTATGGAATGGTGCTTATTTTAATTCGCCACAATATCAGACGTATCCCTTATATAAGCTTATTTAGCAGCGAGCTAGATTCGTTCTAAACAGAGCCATATTTTAGAAACCAGTTCGGTTTATTTGTGTGTCGCCAAGAAGCCAAACATGGATCGCGAACCGTTGGTCAGTCAACTAATGTTTATATTATGCCAAAAAAAAAACAATGTCCCGAACTTTAAAAATAAAATATTTTAATTTACTAACTTTTATTCTAGAAAATGTTTCGTAGTCTGTCGCCATTGTAAATTTAAAGGAATGTTGATTACGTTTACAAGGTGGTTCAAAGCTTAGTATGGCCTTTCTGAATTATTCTGTATATATGTAAGCAGCGCCCGATAGTGATGTGCAATCACATCAATTTTGCATAATCGAAACGAAATCGACTAAATTACTAATCGCTACCGGTCGTTCTAATCGCATGTAATTAAGTTTGAATTTATCAAACTATATACCTACGCGTGAGTTTGTTTTCAAATGGACACGATATTATTATTCGACTTAGTTTAAAAGTGTGTTTGCAGACGCCATCTTCCTAATTCGTGTAAGCGTGTCAGTTTGCATGACATTTTGGGGTTTCTGTATTTTTAGGGCACTTATGTTTACGCAACACGTTTATGGGGATTGGTATTCTAACACGATATTTCTCGGTATCTTCTTGCTGGTTGGATGAATATTTTTAGATATCTGAACCAGTGAAAAAAACACATACAATTAATTACCAAATAATTAGTAAGTTCTTGCTAATTAGTCGTAATAAAATCAGTATGCAAATAGGTACTAAACATTTTTTCAGCAAATTAATAACGGCATGTGGCCATCGACCTCATAATCTGTTATTGTTTAGGACTGTTTACCTTATAGGTACTCCATCTTAAAAATAATACAAAAATCTGTTTATAAATATACAAGTATGTTTTTTTTGGTGGCTTGCTTAAATTCGCAATAGGGAAGGTTAGTATAGTATATAAAACTAATTTATACAAGTGATATAGAAAGATTATACTAAACCTGAAACTTGGGCTTCTTTAGCGCATTTGTCTGCAATATTAAGTCCGAATTTTATTATGTTCAATAAAAAAACTCGACAAATTGTAATTTCTTGCGAACAAAATAATAAAAGTTGAGCTATCGAAATTCTGATTTTTAATCATGATTAAGAATGCTTAGTGCGTAAGAAGCACAGGTTCAAAGGTTATTTTACGCTTTATGAACCACCTTGTAGTATATCATAGAGAGAATATGTATAATATTAATTATTTAGGTTTCAATATGCATAAAATATGAATTACAATATCTAACAATGAGTACTGAATCAATAAGGTAGGTATGACAGTGAAACACACCATGTAGAATATTAATGAATTGAGCGTAAAAACAATCTAAAAAGCAAAGTTCATGGCGCCGAATTGAAAAACTTGACAACAAGCTATTCTATAGATTCTTTGAAGATTCTATGGAATGTAAAAATAAATAAAATACATAGTCAATTTCATCACATATTTTTTTTGTAAAAAACAATAATTTATGTTAATCAGGCATAGTTATCAGCACGTCAAGAGCGAGATTATTCGTTAGCTAACCGTACACTTTTATAGTATGTGTTTACACATTTTGTATGGAGAATTGAAAGTTTAAGATTCTATCTATTTGAGGTGCTGTTCAATTTTCCATACAAAATGTCTTAATACGTAGACTATAAAGTAAACGGTAAGCTTACGAATAACCACACACTTGACGTACAGGAATATAATATTCAACAACACGCAGATGGTCAGGTTGGAATATTTTAAAGATCTAAAAATGGTTGAGTGTTATTTAATTCAGTAACAACACTCGAAAAACTCATAACAACATGTATCCTCATGAATAAATGTAATATTAACTGATTCAATCCACGAAACATTATATTTAGAACCCATTACAAGTTCGTTCAGAGGCCAATAATATCTAGTTATTTGTTATGCAAGGTTGCAAAGTTGTTATTTGGTGCGAGTGTTTGTATTGAATACCGAGCAAGCGAAGGACTCTAAGATTGAACCATAAGCGTAGCGAGTAGTTCAAAAATAGTATCCTAAGCGTAGCAACGAATTCAAAGGCACAAGACTTAAATAATTTTGCAGCCGTGCGAAACGTACAACTTTTCATCTCACTACAGCGTGCAAAATGCAACAGGAAACCCAATTGAAATATTATAATTAACTAGCTGTTGCCCGCGACTTCGTCCGCGTGGTATTTAACAAAGACTCAGCCGTCGGCAACAGCCTGCTCGCGTTCTGATCCCGCGGGACGCATTGCAGATTGTTGCTATCAAACTTTAATCAGGCGCAGCGCTGCAACATTGGTTTTAATTTTTTTTCGAGAGATCCAATTTTTTTTTCTAAAATAAAAGTAGCCTATGTTACTCCTTGTTACATCAGCTATCTGCCAGTGAAATTCCCGTCAAAATCGGTCCAGCCATTTCAGAGATTACCCGGAACAAACAGACAGACAGACAGACAGACAGACAGACAGACAGACAGACAGACAAAAATTGTAAAAAATGTTGTTTCGGTATAGGTAACGTGGATACATCTAAATGCACTTAGTAAAAAGCGGTTATTTTAATATTACAAACAGACACTCCAATTTTATTTATATGTATAGATTAGCGTTTCGTTATTCATAGCATTAAGCCTACCCTGCAAATTATACCATCTATCTGGTTAATATCCCACAAATATTACACATTATTCACAAAAGATACACATTTTTGCAAAATAAAACAAAATTAAACAATTCATTCATCAACTTTCAGCCGAATCACGTTTATGAACGTTTGATTATGTTTTTTTTTACAGAAAGAAAACAAAGTTGGGTACACCCGGTGCACCGTCATCACAGATTAACAATTATTATTTCGTCACGGCCAAATTCGAAATCTTTTTCCACTCATGTGGATATAGTGGACTTTTGCAATCTGATGTTGAACTGAGTTGAAATTAATTTGAGAAGTAAAAGTGCTAAATTATACTTTATCCCAGCAGCAACATTCAAACAACATCTACATTATGAAACCAAGAACCTATTAAAATTTAGAAAATCTACCTACCTTCATGCATATACTCACGCCTGTATCCCATGGGGGTAGGCAGAGACCACTGATTGCCATATGATACGATTAATTTTTTATTTTTTATTACATTATAGGCAAGTATTTGATCTCGATCTCACCTGATGGTACGTGACGTTAGGATCCACGATGGAGCATACTTGCATACCATTTTCGCTTCATCCACACTCATACATCTTTTCATACACTTCCATCGGTTGAATCTCTGAATAGAAAATCTGTATTATTCCTATTAAAAAAAAACGTGATTCTAATGCCTTCCATATCGCCATATCAATCAATTCTAATCGAAGACTTAACAAGCCGAACATGCGCACACGCAGGCACCAGTAGCCAACACGTGCTCGTATAAACAAAAACAAAGCAACTTTATACTGTTTACACACAATTTTTTGCAGCTACACAGCTATCCGAAGGTAACCGCTTGTGTGAGCGACTCAAATACCGTGCCAGTGTTCAGCACGAGCGACCGACGACTTATTACGACACATAGCAACAAGCAATATTTATTTTAGGCTGCGATACGTCCGCCATACGAATTATCATAAAGTAAACTGACCAAATTGAGGAGTAGCTAGCGTTTGTAGGCTGTTGACTGCATTGTAAAACGATATCTTTTGCTAGGAAGTTAGTGGAATCAGCTAGTGACTCGCTGTTATTCATGTTGGACTTAGTACTGTCGCTAATGCACGAATATGTTTACGTACAAATTCTGACGATTACAAAGAACGATGCGTTTTTATTTCCATGTCGTAATTATTACTTCAATTTTAACCCTGGATTAGCTCAACCATGTTGTACCTAAGATGAGATCTCAGGTATATGCACAGGTCAATTTAATTAGCATACCGCTAAAAAGGTTAATATGAAACATTTTGGTTAGCGCAACACAAACACTACCTCCTCCGCCAAGACGTGCTAATGTTTAAAACCGCGCCAAACACAGAAATGTTTTTATATGTTTACGCCAAACAAAAATTTTGAGTATCAAAAGATATAATGAATCGGATAGTGAGTTGATTGATGGTATAAAACTATATAAATTCTAAAAATGCACGCACGCAAATCTACGAATATAATTATGAAAATAAAAATCGACTATCGATAACATCCATCACTAAAGTTGTAGGCAAATAAATTGTATGCACTATTCAATTTTTTTTTTAATATTTATGGAAACCATTCTCATCTTAAGCAGCAGATCTACAACATGTTTATGCTCATATCTGACTGAACCTGATTAACTCGATTACCTTCTTTACAATGAGGAACCATGAATTATTCACTTTATTTTATTTTCCAATCGAACAGGTTCTTTAGACTTTAGGATGTTTATCCTATATAGGTAGGTAGATAGCGGTTTTAGCTTTAACATAAGTATTCAACGTGTTATTTAAATAACGTGAAACCGGAGACACCAGAACTGTTTTTTATTATAAGAAATTTAAATTGAACTTTTACAATAAGTTATATGTACTTAGATAGCTTAAAATATGTTCTAATACTTAGATAGAAAATCACAAAAAATGTACTAAAGCGGCAATCAATATATTGTACCTTATACGTCTCAATGGCAAGTAAATGTAGTATGTCTTAAATATATGAAATAAAATAAATACGTTTTTATAAGAAAAAAAAATGGTTCCTATTTTAAAATATGTAGTGCAATAGTGGAGTTGACTCCACTATACTTTGTACTTATATGTATCTAATAAATAGAATACAGTTCGAAATTCAATTTAGTATTTTTTTTTAACAAACACATATCAAACCAGCCAGGTTACAGAAAATAGTACTTAATTTTTAATTCATTCTTGATACCATTAATCGCTTCTACCAGAAATACACACGATACTAATTCTCAATTCGGTCATGTACCCAGCTTGCGCAGGCGCCTATTGACCTCGTTATGTACATAGGGCCACTAATTCGAGATACGACCTCGAGTTGAGTTTAAATGTTACCAGTTTATCTCGACTTAGGCAATAGGCACCTCACTAAACAGTCAATAAAACAATAGCTCACTAAAGATCGCGAGGAGATTGCGGTAAACAGTTTTTTAGATGATATATTTTAGTCAAATAGGAACAATTTTATATCATAGCTAGACCTAATGGAAATCTAAAAAAAAAGTCTATGACATCGTGTGCTTAGCCACAGATGTTTTTAGAATTTTTCTTCATGAAATATTAGGCTGTGCGAGACCTATACTGCCTCATAATTACAAATACTCACCTCTCCTGGTTTTTTTATACAGAACATAGTAAGCAAATAATTTAAAGTAAATGTAAAAAATTACATTTTTTTTTCTATGGAGTTTTATTGTGTTTGGCTGTATGGCATAGATGTTATAGTCATAGAAGAAGTAAACACTTTTATACATAAGAGCATAAAATGCAATTTAAGTCCGCTTACACCAGGCATAAACAAGGACTTTACGAGCAGGAGAAATGAAAAGGGCAATATGACATTTACAATGTCTGTAAGTAGTCGAACCTATATGATAACGATCAAACAACAAATCGAACTAATTACTGTTTTAAAATGAGGTCCAAAGGCCGCACTCTACAGGAACAGCCGATTGGAACAGTTGATAGTGACCCTGCTTTATGAACCGAGGGTTTCGGGTTCGAATTCCGGTAGGAAAAACAATGTGTGATGAGGATTTGTATCAAGATTGTATCTGAGTCATGAGTAACCCAAAATAAGCATTGCTTTGTTTGGGACCATATGTACAGATGGTGTACGGCTGACTGGCTGGATATTAATAATCAGAATCAGAATATATTTTATTCATGTAAACCATTAAGTACAGTACTTATGATTCGTCAAAATACAAAATGCTAAGCTACAACTTTACCACTCGTTCGGAATGCCGTTCCTAGACAGAAGAACGGGCAAGAAAATCCATAGTTGCTGTTTTCGAAAGATATTTTACATTTTGGAGCAGTACATTGTTATAGGTATGTGTGAACAATGTAGGAACGGCTAATTAATAACAAAACAAAACAATATAATTCTAACACTTATCACTACGTTAATAGCTAACTGCATAATTAAATTATCTATTGTAAAACTAGTTCCCTAACATCGATGACCGATGTCGATTTGAAATGAAAATAAAACACGCGGACCAAGAGAATAGACCGTTACTTTGGTATTTTCTCGTTCGGTTAGGGCTGAGCGGACGAGATATATTTTTTTATGACAACAATCCTATTTTTTTTTTTTTCATGCTTTATTAAAATTGCACATTGGGATGTGCAATTTTAATTGCCAATTGCGTTAAGATTAAACGACGCAATAGTTAGATAAGTTTTTAAATTTGTGTGAAAATGTAGGTATGTTAAATCAGCATGGCTATTTCTCGTTCAACATTTCCTTAGCGACTATCACTGTCTCTTTTGTAATCTACGACCGTATCGTCGTACTTGACTAAGGAGAGGCTTAAAGTGAACAAAGGCCATGGTATCTTTGATAATATATAAGATTAAATTAGTCGGGTGGTCAGTCTATCGTCTACACCAGGGATTCCCAAAGTGTTCAATATCGGTTTCCTAGCGGTCGACATCAACGAAAACTAATTTTGGGGGTCGACGAGGTCTAAAAATCGACCCCATTTAAATAACACAAGTTCTTTTTTAAACTTTAAAGATACTGTATAAGTTGTGTTGCGTGTACCATCTTGTTATAAGAATGACTACTATTTTAGTAGGAAATCATTGTTGTACTTTTAAAAACTCACCAAGTCGATAAGCGTGCACAAGTTTGTACAAGATTTTTATTTTTATCAATAGGAAAAAAACTAGCTAACTTTAAAAGTAATTTGGCTATGGGGGTCTGAGGTATGTCTTTATTTCGGAAAAGGGGTCTCTTGCCCAAAGTTTGGGAATCCCTGGTCTACACATACAAAAGGAAACTATTTTGTCTTAATTGATTATTAATAAATTGCCCAGTAGGCGGTCCAGTTATTTTCTGTTTTCCCCTCGACACGAATAAATAAATTAGATTAATAAGCAGACGTAGGTTTATATAAATACTTTGAAATATAGTGACACGTTCTGGATAAACGGTTAAGGTTTTATTAGCTTATATGTTATGTTAATATATATACATATATGAAGTTCCCGGAAATGCTTATCACAATAAGTTTTTTCCCACTAGGATTCGAACCCGGAACCCTTGGCACAGAAAGAAAGGTCACTACCAACTGCGCTATTGGTGGTCTTCAATTATATTTGATACTAGCTGTTACCCGCGACTTCGTCCGCGTAGTTTTTAACAAAAAAGATTTTCTAAAATAAAAGTAGCCTAAGTTACTCCTTGTTACATGCTCATGTAACAAGGAGTAACTGCCAGTAAAAGTCCCGTCAAAATCGGTCCCGCCATTTCAGAGATTAGCCGGCGAAAACAGACAGACAGGCAAAAATTGTAGAAAATGTTGTTTTGGTATATGTACCGTGTATACATCCAAATGCACTTAGTAAAAAGCGGTTATTTTAATATTAAAAACAGACACTCCAATTTGATTTGTATAGAAGTATAAAAACACATAAAGCCTTTCTAATCTATAGTAATATACCCAAAATATAAAGTCTATGACATAAAGTTGGCATCCCTGACCACACGGACGGCGTCCTAAAATACACAAGTTTACACAACACATAGTAGCTATCAGAGACGGGGTCAATGCACTGTTTATCGGCACACGCGATTTACTTGCAATATAAATTTAATTTAGTACACGCTACAGACGCATATAACTTGATAACAAAACATTACATGGAATATTAATTTTATAATACAAAGCTTCAGCGCTTGGGGAAAGGAGAATTTATTCAAATTTATGTAACTAAATTATAATCTGGCTGAACATAAAATTAAATGTTGAATATATCAACTACCTACTACCTTGTCTCACCTCCATAACGAATATATATATAACTAGCTGTTGCCCGCGACTTCATCCGCGTGGTATTTAACAAAGACAACCGTTGACAACAGCCTGCTCGCCCATTCTGAGCCCGCGGGACGCATTGCAGATTGTTGCTATCAAACTTAATCAGGCGCTGCGCTGCAACATTGGTTTTAATTTTTTTTCGTGAAATCCTATTTTTTTTCTAAAATAAAAGTAGCCTAAGTTACTCCTTGTTACATCAGCTATCTGCCAGTGAAAGTCCCGTCAAAATCGGTCCAGCCATTTCAGAGATTAGCCGGAACAAACAGACAGACAGACAGACAGACGGGCAGACAGACAAAAATTGAAAAAAAAAATTGTTTCGGTATAGATAACGTGTATACATCCAAATGCACTTAGTAAAAAGCGGTTATTTTAATATTACAAACAGACACTCCAATTTTATTTATATGTATAGATGATGTGTTAGTAATGAGATAGCATTGGCTATACAAATAAAAACACCTTAATCTCACGTGCCACTACTTAACAATAAAGATAATAAACCATGTGGTAAATAAATTTACTGAACTATTTTGTCCTGGGCCCACTAAGACAATGTTGCCAAACGAATTATATTGAAACAAAAAAGAAACACAATCTGACTATTTATTATTGCCTAGCCCGAATGTACGTTTTACGATGTACTAGCTGTTGCCCCCGACTTCGTCCGCGCGGTATTTAACAAAGACAACCGTTGACAACAGCCTGCTCGCCCATTCTGAGCCCGCGGGACGCATTGCAGGTTGTTGCTATCAAAATTTAATCAGGCGCTGCGCTGCAACATTGGTTTTAATTTTTTTTCGTGAGAGCCTATCTTTTTTTCTAAAATAAAAGTAGCCTAAGTTACTCCTTGTTACATCAGCTATCTGCCGTCAATATTGGTCCAGCCATTTCAGAGATTAGCCGGAACAAAGAGACAGACAGACAGACAGACGGACAGACAGACAGACAGACAGACAGACGGACAGACAGACAGACAAAAATTGTAAAAATTGTTGTTTCGGTATAGGTAACGTGTATACATCCAAATGCACTTAGTAAAAAGCGGTTATTTTAATATTACAAACAGACACTCCAATTTTATTTATATGTATAGATTATGAATGGATGGGTTACATGCAAAAATAATGGTGATGAGAATTATTTTTCATTTAATGACCGTGGAAAATAACATTTTAAAATCAGTATAAAGTAGATAGGTACACACTAGACAGGTATGTCTTCCTTTACACTGTTTTTAAAATGCGTGTGCCTATAAAGGAAGCTCCTCTAGGTTTATTTTTATTTTTAGTATATTATTTTGATCTATGTAAATTTGATCTATATAAATAGTAAAATACCTAGCTACCAGGCTGCTGATAAACATATAATAAAAACCTGTCTAATTCGTTCGTGGTAGCTGATTACCTAATAAAGGATCATATTAATTAATTTAATTATGTTTGCTGTAGCTATTTATGAATTGATTTATTACTCAGAGAGGACATTCATTTACTCATAACATCAGAAAGATATAAAGATAATATTAATCAAGTATAAGTGAATCTATTATTTATAAAATCAGATTCGGAAATGTTTTATTATTCCGTTCAAGAGCACCTACATTAGCAGGAAAACAGCGCTCGACCGTATGTCTACTTTAAAGCCCTCGCAGACACTAACAGACAAAGAGATATAAGCTAAGTCTGAGACTACAGACTCCGACTTAGCTTACTTTACTACTTTTCTCTACTATCTACTTTTGATCCGTCGATAATCTGTTTGGACTGCAGACTTGATCCGCTAATAATCTGTTTGGACTACAGACTTCTGAACGACCTATAATCTGTTTGGACTACAGACTTCTGAACGACCTATAATCTGTTTGGACTACAGACGTTTAATCGGCCTATAATCTGTTTGGACTACAGACTTTTGATCCGCCGATAATCAGATTGGACTACAGACTTCTGAACGACCGATAATCTGTTTGGACTACAGACTTTTGATCCGCCAATAATCTATTCAGACTACAGACTTTGATTGCTCGGTAATTTGACTGTCTTTTAGAACGTGCGTGACGAGACTCGTGGGTATCTAAAGCATGCAAGTGTTGCCAGCCCTACGGTGCGATAATGGGATGCGTTCGTACTTCGTTAACGCCACAACACTAACTAATATACTGGACAGACTTTAAATAACTAGGATAATAGTCATTGCGAGTGCAATGAACCCGCGCGTACATTATTGGCACAAGTGTCTGCTCTGTCACAATGGCATAACATTTTATAAACGTTACACATTGTTATATATGCGTCGAAATAAACTTTACCTACTGAGAAATTCAGTCTCGAAGCATCCACGCTTACACTGAGACGAAAATATTATGAGTTTGGAATAAAATATGTTGTCATTTTTAGAATCACTTTGTGTTAGAAAAATCAGACAATGTTTTCATCGTTAGCTTTTATTGGGCGACTAAAGCCACTAAAGGAAACTGCCGGCGTAAGGCGTGGGCGACTTGGGCCACTACCCACGGCCTTACGGTCCGAGTAGCCTCGCGCCTCGAATGTATACGTTTCCTAATATTTGGGATCCAGATCTTACAAAACTTTTCTTGAAAAAAAAATCCATAAATTCCTTTTTTTGAAGACGAACACACCAACCTATACCATCCCACACTAAGCAACGCTTGTATTATGGGTACGGTACAATAGACTGGGGGCGAACTCAGTATATAATACTGATATAGATATTTAACATCTATTTACACAGTGCTGTCCTGTCTATCTAGTATAAACTTATAAGGGTATGGGTGTACAAAGTCTATAATACCTAGAACATCCACTTATCTCTCTATCTCTCTCTCTCTATCAGTCCTATGCATTTAACTATTATCAAAAGATAAACAACGTTAGTAATTATCGACGTGTATCCAATTAGTGTATATTTAAATGGAAACCGTATTCCGAAATATTATTACATTTATAACCATTTCGAGCTCATTAAACGCGACCTTTGATCTTTATTTGTGGATGGAATGGAGGAGTAAGTTAAATTAAGCCCGCGTTCGCGTAGTCGACTTGTTTTGCATTATGCTCATAGAGCATATTCACAACTTATTTGACAGATGGTTCATACAAATTCTGTTGAATAAGTTAGAGAAATGGTTTATCAGCATATTATGAAATCAGTCATCAATAACCGAATCTAACTACTTATGTATAGTTGGAATTGAATATATCAATAAATTAAATTAATGCAATATGTCGCTGTAGCAAACAACAAAATTACGAACTCGAAGAAAGACAGTGACACCATGTTTTGTAGATATCGCTACGATTACGTTACGAGTTGCTACTAGCCACTATGAATGTTCCAAATTTAAATTAAAAACGGCCATATTTTGAATTTTGACGACGAACTTGGCGCCAAATTTTTAGGGTCCCTATAAATTAAGATATCAAGAGGCACGTTGGCTAGTCATTGACATACCAATAGAAAAGGAAACAACCCAACAAATCGGCCCTACAAATTGGGAGCCAAATTGCTACGTTCGTCGAGTCATTTTCCTGCTATAAACAATCTCTATGAAATAATTATTTCTTATATTTACGCGAATACTACACATTGAAATAGAACTAATCTTACGGATTTTATTGCGTTTATTACACGTTTTTTACGTCCTCCCGTGACCATGGTTGCTGTAAAGCAGCCTAAACGTCGGGAACGTAGAAAAAATTAAAATAATCGCGATAAAATCCGTAAGATTAGTTTTATTTCAATATCTATGAAAGTTCATACGCATAACAGTAACAAGCTGACCTGGTTAGTGGTGAGGTCCCACTGGTCGGCCACGAAGGAGTGCCTGCTGTACAGGAACACGGGCACCTGGTGGTCCTTCACGGGGGCCGGGTCGCTGTTCACCCTCACCACGGTCAGGTGGGTGGTGGTGGTGCCAACTGGGGACAAGGGATGAAAATACAATTTACTAAGTAGTAATGTGTTTACCGCACTCCCGTTGTGTAATGTTTAGTTGGTAAATTCTTTTGAGACTAGCTGTGCGCGTCTTTAATATGATATAACACTTTTTTGTTTATGACCTCATTGAAATACAACAAACACTAAATTTTAAGGGAAGCTTACCACATTACATTAGTGGAAACCGCGCCCAAAGCAGTTAAGCCGTTTCTGAGATAAGCGCGCACCAACGGATAGACAAACAGATAGACAGACTAAAATTCTAATAATCATTGTTTTGAGTTTTATTCCATGTACTGATATGAATCAGTTAAATTTTATTATATGTATAGATGGGTAAGGTATAGTGTTTCACTATCCCGCGGAATCCCATCATATCCCTCCCGGGATAAGAAATATGCTTAAAGTTGGACCGGGTTATAATCTATTACAACGACACATTTCATCAAAATGCATCCCGCAGCTTTCCCCCGAGGCGCATATAATCCACGAAGGAAGGTACCCCATTTTTGATTCGCGAAATAATTTTAATTTTGAAAACTACTGGTGAGAGTTTTATTAATGTTTTTGTTAGGTATCTTATATGTACAATTGTATACTGTTTGTTTCCTTTACTTAAATAAATAATACAGACACAAAATCCAAATAGGTTTGTTCAGCCTTTGTATCAAAACTGATGTCGACAAAAAATATTTTTATCCAAAAATATTCAATGCACAGATGCAAACAAATTCCCCCTCGCATTGAGGGGAGGCCCGTGCACAGCAGAGACACAAAAAAGGGCTGGAATTATTATTATTACATACAACAAATTAGAGACTTATAACAGTTGTACGAGATTTTTTTACATTCTATGTACGACGGTTGTTACTATAGTAGGTACCTGTGATTATAATACGTAAGATTTCATGTGATTATCTATGCAAATTTAATGCTTATTTATCTATATTCTCGTTTCTTACGAAATGTAAATAGCGTAGCACGGTATAATGGCGTGAGGAGTAGCAAAGGCTTGCGTGAGCGACTGTTTTAATAAGTGCGAAGAGAAATTATAGCAAAAACTTGCTCTCGCAGTAAATAATATTTGTTCATTGTTGCCACAGTTGTTGCTATGTAGACCTCTCTAGTTGGTTAGTAACACATTACAATGTGGAACATTTTTCGATTGGGGAAATTGATTGGAAACTTTGTATTCTTTTTGTCTTCTCATTGTTTTACTTTGAGTACCTACGTAACAAATAGAGCCGCCTACAGCCAAAACCTGTGCCTACAGTATTTTTCGCTTTGAGTTATTTATTACGAGTGAGAATTTTGTTTACAGCTTATGCGCAAATGGGCAATGTTTTTGGTTGTTCGTCAAAAAAGCTGACACCAATTAGAATGTCGCTTTTTCTCTTATATTTTTCGCTTGAATCCATTGGCCTAGGGGGGGGAGACAGCTGCCCCACTCTTCCCGTTATGGCTACGCACGTGAATAGAACCCATAACAGTATCTATAATTACGTGGTCTTGGCACACGGAGATAAAATTGATTTCTAATCATGTGGTCTTAGTGTTGAGAAAATGCAAGATCCCAAGACCTAATTTAGGGCAACACTAATTTTAATTTGATCTGCAGCAAAGGTGGCCAAATCGTGTCAGCACTAGTGTCGAAGATCGTGTGAAGTTTTTCAATTTTCGGTATCAATAACCATAGTCACGCACTTATAATATTGGCTACAACCACATTTGGCTGATACTTGTTACCAGTGTTGAGTAGCTCTGCTGTGCGTTTCTACCTGTTCCTTCATCCAGACGTGATAATGTTTTATAACGACCAAGTCTTTCATAAGACCACACTCCAAAGATAACGTGAAAAATAAATCATTGCAATATTAATTATTACTCAACAAACAGACTAGAGTGCTTGGTGATGGGCGGTTATCGTTATCAGTAACACGAGATAAACGGCATACATTATTATGTTAGACCCCGCAATCAAACCTGCATAGATAACATATCGTTGTATTAATATTAGGCTACTTATCACGCGTTACTATTAAACATCATGTTTGCTCTGTGAAACGATCAGAATGTTTCGGGCTATTTCAATTTTTGCCCTAAAGGAACGGGGTAGATCATGGACTTTCTTGGGGTAGACCTTTCGCCATGAATATAAGTTCAATTCGATTCAATTTTTAGGGTAAATATCTTTTCTTTTTTTTTTTTTTTTATTACATTATCTCCACCGATCCTCGGTGATTTTGCCAGTGTTAAGGTGAAAAGGAAAAAAAATAGTATAGGTTGCTTGCTTTACTGTTGAATATGCTAGAAATGTTTTGTTTTGACAACAAAGTAACTATATAAGCACGAGGTAGCTACAATATTCGTCTCGTGTCGTTGATGGACTGACGTTTATCTATACATATAAATAAAATTGGAGTGTCTGTTTGTAATATTAAAATAACCGCTTTTTACTAAGTGCATTTGGATGTACACACGTTACCTATACCGAAACAACATTTTTTACAATTTTTGTCCGTCTGTCTGTCTGTCTGTCCGTCTGTCTGTCTGTCTGTCTGTCTGTCTGTCTGTCTGTCTGTCTGTCTGTCTGTTTGTTCCGGGTAATCTCTGAAATGGCTGGACCGATTTTGACGGGAATTTCACTGGCAGATAGCTGATGTAACAAGAAGTAACATAGGCTACTTTTATTTTAGAAAAAAAAAATTGGATCTCTCGAAAAAAAATTAAAACCAATGTTGCAGCGCTGCGCCTGATTAAAGTTTGATAGCAACAATCTGCAATGCGTCCCGCGAGATCAGAACGCGAGCAGGCTGTTGCCAACGGCTGAGTCTTTGTTAAATACCACGCGGACGAAGTCGCGGGCAACAGCTAGTTGAAAATAAACTTCTTATAGTTTTATTATTTACACAGGCTTAAATTCATAGAAATTTCAACGTATAATTATAGTGGCACTACCACGCATTTTTTTCAGAAAAAGCTATGAATATAATCGTGAATATTTCAGTTCGTTCGATTTAAAATATATGTACAAATAGTCACGCTATACCGTAGGTATGTTTATATGCCTATCAGCTGACAATAACGACGACCTGTTGACCAATAAACGTAGACCTTCGGCCTTCATTTGAATATAACGAACATGTTTCAGAATACAGGCAATGTTATACTGGTTGACTTGCCATAGCAACTAGCACATCATGGCCGTTTGTTTGAATATTATTTATTATGTATTCGGGAATTTCTATATCGTCTACCTACCGGTTTATGATGTGTGGGTAGTTATTAAATGGATGCCAAAGGAGCTGGTGACTTTTATGTCTGCTGATTTAATATTAGCTGGTAGTGTGACGATTACCGATCGGAAAATTAAAACAAGTTTAAATCATGCGCGCCATATTAATGTTTTGAATGTAAAGGTAGGTAAGTATACTTATTCAATAAAAAATCTAAAATAATATGGCACGGGCGGGGTGGCGCGGCGCGCTTTAGGTTTGACCACATTTCGGGGAGATTTTTACATGCAGTCAACCTTTTCATTTTTGTTTTTTTACTACTCAACACTAACATAATCATAATACAAATCCTGTAGACGATTAAAATAAAACTCCGAAATGTATCTAAGGAAACAATTCAATAGATTTTGTATCCAGCCAGTAGGTACTTTGTAAACACGAGTTTCTTTGAAGTTTTTCCTAAAAGCTTTTATTTAACAGTGCCTTAATTAATAAGGAAACCCGTTATTGAGTAACGATTAAAATATAACATTTCAACGGTAGCACTACAAAAAAGGAGCCAAAACATCCATAAAAAATATTCTGATTCTGATTCAGGGTACTCACCAGTGAGCGTGCACATTCTCCGGCTGTTGATGTCCTGCATCACCTGCCGCATCAGGCCGCCGAGAGCCTTCGCGTCTCCGGACGTGGACTGCTTAGACAGCCACTCCGATTCCAGCTCCATGGATAACTGGATAGACAGTAAAATTTGTCAAATTGATTTGTAGTCATAGTTTGTAGTTATAGCCAGGAGGAGGATGTCCTCCCGTGACCAAGGTTGCTGTAAAGCAGCCGAAACGTCGGGAACGTAAAATACAAATAACAAACGCGATAAAATCTGTAAAATTAGTTTTATTTCAATGTGTAGTTTTCACGTAAATAGAGAAATCAATTAAAGTTATTTTGCTGATTATAAAACTGTCTTCTCAATTAATGTGTTAAAAAGTTTTTGTTCGGTTTTCAACTAGCATCATCTGCATCGAGTCGTTGATCCTGTCATTATTAACAAGTAAACGGATGGATGTAAATATTAATTGACAGATTATACTGCTCTAATGTCTATTAACTACATTGTAGGAACCAATCAAGCTACATCCTTGGTATTTGCATTAAATCCTCATTCTCATATCAACAACTACAGCAGCAGGAATCTCTTCAATGACTTGTTAGGAAACCAGTATCTAACACTTTGCGAAACCCGTGCTCTATATGCTGAACCAATGAAAAGATCTTATTGATAAACTAGCTGTTCCGCCAGACTGTGTTCAGAGCACTAAGAAGCCGAAAGGAACACGAGTCGCAAATTTCAAGTCTGTAGGGCTCATATATTTGGAGATATCGTGATTAGTCAATCAGAAGAAAGTAATTTAGGGCTTAGTCTTGATATACAGAAGATTCGTGTTATACGAGTGAATTGGTTAGGGAGATCAATCGCATGACCTCATAACACCATGTAACTAATACGGCGGCAAAGCGATCAGGGGAGCTCAGCCGTTATTGGTAACAACTACATCATCTGAATCAATTCCGTGCCGTTTATTTTCGTCAAGGATGAGTGACTTAAAGATTCAAAACTATCTTACTAAGCATTAGACGCGTGATTTTCATTGGATAGTTTTTGTTTCGAAAATGCATGTAGATTTTTTGGGAAATATTGGACTTAGTCAGACCGTAGATCTCTCTCGCTAAAATATTATGAGCAACACTAAAATGCTAACCAAGGCGACAATAAACGGAAGGGTTTATGGACGTCTTAAAAAAACGTGATCTAGAGAAATTGGCGCCAATATTAGCCATCGCGGAATTGGAGAATATTAAAAATACTTGCCAGGTATTCCGTGAGCTTCTTAACCAGTGGCTCCAGGTGCACTGTCCTGGCCCACGCGTCGCACACAAAGCACAGATTGAAGTAGTACGCATTCCGTGCATACTTCTTGTTGTCGATGCGAACTGGAAACCCCAGTATCTTGGAGCCCAGGAGAGTGCTGGATTGAAAAACATGACTGATTAAGTAGCTAGTGCAGCTTGACCGGTATGATTTTCAGCAATAAACGGCATTTAAATAATTACAAAGAAGTAAGCAAGAATTTCAATTCGAAATAAAACTTTTTATAACTAAAAGGTATGTATATTTATACTTACTAATTAATTGTGAATATTAAACTAAGTAAGTACTTGTTTTTATATCAATAGATAGGTTGTTATTTACCAGAGTAGCAAACATCGTACAAAGTTATGTTATTTAAATATTTTTAAAAGATATCTCATGCGTCTACTCTGTTGTTACGTTTATAGGTTGTCAAAGCTTGAGAGGTGTTCAGTGGGTACTATAACAGCTACTTTAACTAGGTAGTTATCGCTTACACTGTCAGAGTGCATCTTTGAAGTTGCAGTTTAGGTATAATGTAATGACTGACTGTATCAAATATATCTTTCGATATATAATTTTCGGGTACTTGACATGTTATCTTTGGACCAGCAGTCGGGTGGAATTCACATAGAAATATGCAGCGAATAGGTCCTTCCTGTCCGCAACCCTCGTAGTACTTCACTTTGCCATCCATCGTAAACAACTAAAATAACTAGATACTAACAACACTGATCACACACATTTTATAGTTTTCTAATAGTATATTAATTCACAATAACACTCATAGCACACATAAATTGTTTACAATGGTGACACGACACACAATTCCACAAGTAAACGTAAAATAACGTGTTTATTAGCCAAAAATTACACGTCTATCAGCTTCGATATGTTACAATCGACTGAGTGAAGTGAGTTGCCGTTGCCGTCTTGCCGAGTTCCATCTTCTCTTCCTTCCAACATAACGTGACGTAATTTTACTGTATGTTGTATTTGGGTGGACGAGCGCGTTGATTGGATATTATTTTGATAATGCAGTGACATTTGATATAAATGTTGCCATCATCAAATTAAAATATGCTAGTGACAATCTTGAGGCCACGTACGTTCAGAAGCTATATTTTAAAAAAATGTTATAGGTATATCGATATTATTTTATTATTAAAAAGGTGTTTTTTTATATTTTCAAATCATAATTTAGCTAATTTGTACATGCTACGAAGTAACTACGAATTAATCGCTTTGCATATACTATATCCTGTTCTACATTTCCACTAATACGGTCTTCTCAGTCCACATGGTATAATTTTGTTGTATAATGCAGTCATACTTATATTATCTACGGTCATATTGTCGTGTTCCGAATTCCGATCGCATCCATCCATTATAAATGTCATTATGATTGTGAAATGTTGTTTTGCGCGTACTTTTTCATATTCTGTAGTTATATAAAATGGATAAACGCTCCTGTAAACTTTTACTTGCAGCTACAGGTAGCGTAGCTGCTTTGAAAATCCCATTTTTAGTGAAATCCTTGTTGGAGCTGCCCGCTGAAGAACCAAGTTATATTTTTGAGGTTATGTTTACATCTAGTTGTTTTTGATTTTCCAATACCGAATAGAAAAATATATGTATTAGAAAATTTTGAATGATATTTTTTTATTGCAGGTGCACCTTGTAGTGACGGAACATGCGAAACATTTCTTCAAAATGTCCGAATTGCCTGCAGAAGTGAAAGTTTACGATGATAGTTTAGAATGGCAGGCTTGGCAGCAGAGAGGTGATCCAGTACTGCATATTGAACTTGGAAAACTGGCGGATATTATGGTGATAGCGCCCTTGGACGCTAATACCCTGGCAAAAATGGCACAGGTATCAGAGTTGCACTACTTTGACTGCTTAATATTCTATTTATATTCATGACTCAGGATTACGGCCTTGAATCAGTATGTGATACCGTATATTATGATCATTTAAATTTACTCGGATACTATGCAGCCAATGTCAACACTATTTTAAGATAATCCAACTGCATCAAACAAGAAGCTAAGACTCTTATCTAGTTTTTGATATATACTATACACAATATCTCTATACAAAACATTTTTGCCTTCTGTACCCATGTGTGGGAAAATGAGTACATATTTTTGTGAAAAGTCAAGAGCATAAAATAGGAAAGAAAGCTATCTCTTTCCTATCAACATATCATCATATTCCTAATTCATGTACTATTCAGATTCTAAACATAGTAAAATACCAATGTCAATATACAATAATGGTTTTTTGCAATACAGTGAAAATACTGTTATTCACTGTTACTGAAAGTATTAAAATTGGGAGTGATATCATCAGCCTTGCTATAAACATGGATGGCACTGACAATTCTCCATACAATCTTTCTTCCCCTTTCTGCCAAACCTCCCTTTTCTGCTTAAAATTGTCATACTTGTTACCAACAACTTTTTATTTGCAACAAATTATTTTCTAGTTGACGGTATTCACCTACTAATCATTGCCAGCCCAGGTCACCCTGGTTGTAGACAGAGAGTAGATGATAATTATTATTATTTAATTGGCAAGCAGTTGGTACTGTTGTCCTGGACTAGGTATTTTTTTTTTTTGTAAGGGCTATTCGTGATTGTTATTTGCGCTGAGACTATATCTTCTGGAAGCTTGTTCACCAAATAAATTGAACATATTTCTTGCCTCCAGGGCTTATGCGACAACCTGTTAACCTGCACCACAAGAGCATGGGACATGTCAAAGCCTTTGCTCTTCTGTCCTGCGATGAACACTAGAATGTGGGAACATCCTATCACTGCTGAGCAGATAGCTGTACTGAAGAAATGGAAGCACATTGAAATCCCACCTATAAGTAAGACTTTAATGTGTGGTGACCATGGTATTGGGGCCATGGCTGAGGTTTCCACCATAGTAGAGACCATACGGAGGGTAGCTGATGAGAAATTTAACAGAATTTTATAATTTTCTGCCCTGATTAATTTACCAAAGAAATGTGAACAATTTATTATTTTTAATACTGAATTTTGTGTTTAACATTTTTCAAAGATGCTATATGTGTTTAAATCATTCCTAATTATGGACTTAATCTTATGAAGATAATTATTATAAATTAGATATGATTGGTAGTTTCAGTAACACTTAATTTAATGTTATGCAGTGTTACATTTTGTGCTAAATAAAGTACTTGGAATTGCTATCAAATAAATTTTACACTTCTAGTTTTAACACAGACTCATATCATATTTTTTTATATACATATAAGATCTTTCTTTATTTTAAAGTACAACAATAATGTGTAATTATTCATTTAGGATCGAGAAATATAATTTACTCTCTTGATGGTTGAGCAAATATTTTTTGTTAATATTCAGTGATATTATAGTGGAGATCAAATCTCAGTTATACTTACATAAGGTGCTACAGTGGCTGCCGGCACAAATTAATATTATATAAAAATTAAATACACTTTTAATGTTAATGTATGTTTTATTGATTGCACCCGAATATTGTTTCTAATGCTAGCATCCATGCATAACTAATGAAACTTTATAAATGGAATACAAAATACATCACATACATAAAACTATACACCAAAAAAAACATTTCTATAAATTTCTACTAAACTTAAATAACGTCTCAAGTTCAGGTGAACGCGCGTCGCTTTCTCTGCATAGTTTATACTTTCCGGTTATTTTTTTTCCCTAATGGCCTTTTTCCATTGAGTTCCGGTTCTATGTTTGCACAGTTCCAGGTTATTTGTACGTAGCTACAGCCACAGGACGGTAGCTTCTGACAGATTCTATTTTAATAAGTGCATGCAACTTACAAATTATACTTACTATAATATTTTGTTCGCATATAATACTGGCTCAGCCGTCCACAATTTTACGGCTTATTATTTCAGTCGTTGAGATTTTTAGGCTAGTTTTATTTTTGAGATTCGTATTTTTGATATCTAGCGCGTACTATATGCCGTAGGGGCAGCGGATAATATAATAAATACACTGATCATTTGCCAAAAAAACCAGGTATCCTCAAGATTGAGTTACAGACAGTTCCAATAAAACCGGCGGATTCGGCCTCTCACATTAATACTACACCCCTCAACATTATTATTAATTTTGGGCCTTCATGGTGGGACACATTACACAGTATTCGCCGCGAATTCACCTGTACCCAGTCCTGCTTAGTGTTCGAAATGTATAACATGAGAACTCGTATCGACCATATCAATAATAAGATTCAAATATCAAGGCAACTTTTGACTTTTGCGATCATTATTATTACAGAGTGTTTTTTGTGCAAACAATATAGTAAAATATGAACTAGAAGTCACATCATGGAAACTGATCAAAGGTAGTGGTTTTGCGCATGGCAAATTTATATAAATAGGCATGCGCAGAGCTGTCATTGATCATTTTACGTGATGCGACCTACACTAACGGAATTATTGGTAGCATAATTACGTAGTGTTTTTTAGCCAAGTGCACAGTAATTGCTTCAACAATGTCGTATCGACTACAATCAAGTCGAACTGGCGGAACATCCAAGATTTTCTATGTATTTTGTTTATTGAAATAAAACTAATTTTAAGAATTTTATCGCTGTTTATTTTTGATTTTACGTTCCCGACGTTTCGGCTGCTTTACAGCAACCATGGTCACGGGAGGACTGAGGTAGTTGACGTCGCAGAAATTCTCTGCGTAGATCGGACCGCAAGTAAAAACTAAATATGAGGGTACCCCCGTCAAACTATGACACCAGGACGTCAACCACCTCAGTCCTCCCGTGACCATGGTTGCTGTAAAGCAGCCGAAACGTCGGGAACGTAAAATCAAAAATAAACCGCGATAAAATTCTTAAAATTAGTTTTATTTCAATGTGTAGTATTCGCGTAAATATAAGAAATCAATATATTTTGTTTATAACAAAATATATATTAACTAACTAGGTAGGTATCGGATAACAATCCATGGCAATGGGCGTGTAAAGAACCATTAAAAATGTCCGCAAAAATCAATGGGAGCCCTTACTTTGTGCATGTCTCAATAACCCTGTAATTTCTTGCATCTCCCAAACGAACTTTTATTCATTTCTGTCATGACTTAGCGAAATAAATCTTATTAGGTAATGTAATGAAAAAGCTAATGTGCGAGTAAGCACCCTATTTAGTAACGTAGGCTAAACGCAGTCAGTTAAAATCACACACGAATTGAATTATTATATGTGCTATATACATCGCTATATAAGCTATGCTATATTAGTCACGATTCTGAGTTCTGTAGGATACATTTAGCCAGATCTCTTGCAGTGTAACCATTCTTGCTGTAGCAATGGATTTTTAAATAAAGCAATACTTGGTGGGTGCACATAAGACATAATTCAACGCGTCGTTTGATTTCAACACGTGCATCCAGTTTAATATTAACTGCTTAAGCATTCAATATATTAAATTATCCATTAATTAAATTAAGTATATTAACTGGAAATAATGTAAAAGTACCGATATCAGGGCGTAACATTAAATATATACCCTAAAAATTATATTGCTCGCATCATATACCTCAAGTAGCTTGAGTTTAGTACCATATTAATTATAAAAAAATACAATATTTACATTATTCTCTATTTTATGTGTATACCCGTTCTGAAATTGGAACTTTCACACGGGGAGGGGGGGCAAAGAAGAAAACAATATTTACAAACATTTCGAATTGAAATCAGTACAACCGTATAAAAATGTTGCCAGATCAAAAAATCTAAATGCTTTAAATGTGCAAAAACTGTTTGTATACAAAACTTAATCTATATGGAATTGAATCCTATAAATAGTTACGAACTATAGCCAAGTGTCATGTTGTGTAGCGATACAAGAATATATGAGTAGATCGTGAGACACGTTGGATACTAATCAGCCTGTCGATAGATTCGAGAATACGTATAATATTCCAATATTGGGACGAACGACACGTCTCGCTAAATAATTATTCCATTGACAAATAAATAATTATGAAATTAATGTTACCACAATATACCATACATTGGTTAATAACGTGCATGTTTGTTTGATAGTTACAAAATTCCGACACGCCAGACATCGGCCTACCAGCAAAAAAAACAACTATCACATGTAAAAAATGCTTACTTTTAAATGCGTATATTACATATCATATTATATCCTACTCATTTATTGGTTCGTTACAATATATACGTGTACATATTATTTATTTCATTAAGGACACTGTTACATTTAAATACCTATACATTATTAAATTTAAATACAAATAATAATTAAAAATGCGGTAAAAAACTTGTGCGTTTAAAGGCCATTTTAAACTAGCGCCACTAATAACCCATAGCTTATTTTTTAAGATTTTTTTATAGTTAAAAGTCACAGTTGTAAATTATTAGTATATAATATAATGGCTGTCGCTAAAAAAAAAACAAAATTACTTTTATGCTACGTGTATCGGTGTTTTGTCTATGGTTATGGGCACTAAACAGTAGTAAAAGCTAAGCTTACGTAGAAATAAAAAAAAATGTGTACATAGTTTAGTAGCAAAATACTGGGTATCGTTCGCTATTGCGCGCGAAATGGAATGACAGGGGTATTACATTTTATTATGCGTATATTGCACACTCAAATAGGGTTTTTTTTTTAATTATTTCAAATTCCATTTTCGAATATTTTCATTTAGGACAATTGCATAGCAAAGTTATTATTTAATTATCGATTTTCAGCCAATAAGATTGTATGTACTCATAAGTAGATCTCAGAGTGCAATAAATGCATGTAACATATAAAATAGGCACATCGTTTATACGACGGTTTCGTTTTGTTTATCGAACATAGCCCTTGTGTACTTAGATATAACGTCGTAAGTAGACTTGAGCATTTCGCAGCGCTCTTCCACCTCGCACTCCGTCGGCGCCACTCTGTACGACGACCTTTTACGTGCGGTGTTGCCATCTCCCAAAACTCCCTGATTTTGGACAAAATCCGCGACGTTATCCTCGATACTGTAGATAGCTATGGGCTGTTTTTTGGGTACAATTTCAAAGTCTTTGCGACGTTTTTGAATGTCGGTATTGCACCTGGCGTTGATGGAGTTTACCGCGTTTTGTACGGGGGAGTCCAGCGTGTCACTGGATTCGAGTTCGTATCATAGGTCCAGCTCCTCGAGCCCCTTGGAGAGCCGGTGGGAGTTGATCCGGCGGCGGTGGGAGCGCCGCACGGCGTCAGCGCGCCGGTACGGCTCGCTGCGGAGTCCGTGCAGGATGTCCTCCAGGGCTCCATTGTAAACCTCGTCCTGGTGAAGCAGTTTCTTTTCGCCGACGGTCTGGGATTTCGTTTTTAATTCGTTGATTACAGCTTCCTGTTGGATGGAGAATTAGTTTAGTTTACATTGCATAATTAATATACGCCCTAACTAAATGGAAGGCTACGTAAGGCATGTGTTATGAGTCTAGATATTTTAATATGTGTGAGGCACGTGCTATGGCTTTTAATAATGACGTAATTACTATTTAATATATTTTATTACGTGTGATGTGTGAAACTTGAACAAAAATTCCGTTTGTAAGCCACCGCTAATGTTTGTAAAGTAATAATTTAAGAAACCCTGTAAGGCAAAACAGTATTGGTAAGCAACTAAATATAATCAGGTTTAGAGGAAAATTTTGCAAAATAAAATAACAATGCATAGTAAGATAAGTACACATTCCCTGTTAGATATCCATGCAAGTGCAGCATAGAAAACAAACAATATTTACACTCAATAATTTATTCGTTTGTGTCGCAATAATATAGTAGTGTTGCCAGAGATTATTTTGTAATATACCACATATAAAAAAAAGAATAACACCCTTCCACTATACATATATACATATTTATAAGATGTGATCATAAGCTGCATATACGGAGTGGAATCTTTAAGAGTTTGCGGGCAATGCTTTACCGTTTTGATGATGTAAAGCAGCATAAATAGTAGAGCAGCTATGTGGCCCAATTAATTTCATAAAATTAAAGGGAAATATCCATCATTTTTACTGTGACCATACGTTTAGTGCATCTATGTTTATATGTTAATTATATGTACATCATAACAAAAGATATGACATAATTAAAAAAATATATCAATCTTAAAAATCATAAACGCTCTAAGTACTTTTTTATTTAATTTTATGTAAATCGCCTGTTAACACTTAAAAATTCCATCTTGTAAACCTACATAAACGCATCAAGTAGGTAACTCCTACCTCCAGGAGGATATTAAATTCATATTATATATCTATGAAATACATCGAGAACATCATACTAATGCTGGCATCTCATATGCAGGGCCTATTCAAAATTAAAAAAAAAACATTACCCATTTATTTTATTCTAATAGTAATCAACAAAGAAAGGTCTCACTTCGTACCTACATTCTACCTAGTTGCTACTGCATAATATTTATTATATGTTGAGCCGTAAAATTCGCTACAGTGTTGCCCTCTAAAATCTACCAATTCCTACCAAATTGCGAAGGGGGTTATTGTGATGGTGGTATCGTGTCGCATGCGTCCATTGCGTGTTGGGTTACGATCAGCGTCTTTTGGCATAAACTCATCACAATCCTGTTGGGTCCCTTTCAAACATGCTCAATTTCATTTATCGCTTCTTTTTCCAATGTAGTAGTTACTTGCGACCTAAATAATTGGCGTGTAATATAACGATAGATAGGCATTCATTAATAATTAATAAACTAAGTGAAGATAGGAAAAAATCCACTAACATAAACCCCTGAATTTATAGACGTTTTATAACTATACCAAACGTCATATAGTACTGAGCAAAGCCAAACTTTTGTGCGCAGTACTATATGACGTTAGATAAAGTTATAAAACTACTATAAATTGGAGGGAAAGTGTTTATTAAAGTTATATCGGTTAGCACATTTTGTTTAACCTTATATAGAAACAAAATCTCGTCCAAATAACAATTGATTCATTAATTTCACAAGGATGATAAAGGTACGACTATATCATAAACCCGTTAATAACATTAACATTTCTAAATATATCTCAACTGTTTAATTTCGTCTTGAGAACTGTTAACCTAGTTAGATAAGATGTCTGTTTATTCATAATCATGACAAAAACATCTAGAGTAAGCCATTTCGTATATCAAAAAAGTATCTCTATTAGGTTGTTGGTAAAGTATTTTTTTACTATATGAAAGCACAAATATTAGTTATAATTTAAAATAGCCACTTAGCCCACACGTATATATATATCTTTAGTGATATTGGGAAATTAAGTACAGACTTACTTATTAAACCCCTTATATACCACTTGTCCCCTATTATGTAAGAAGCTTACGACGTGCAAACGTGGAACTGTCAAAATGCTCTATCTTGTGTGGAGTTTCACAGTTCAAAGTTTATAACTTTCGTATGATTCTTACATTCTAAACATACTGAATGATAAACGAAACTATGAGAAAATTAGCACACCCAATGCAATCCCACCGATTTGATTCTTCGTATTACCCCTCACAGTTGGAAATCAGATGAAGTAGTGTCCTGTACACACGACTTAAATCTTATTTATACAAAATCGAATACAACGCCATCTATGTTCATTACACACCAATCAAACAGCCCGTGTCAACCAGTGTTAGTAATCACACGCACACAAGTGTAGGGCCCCGTCAGTGAAACCGACTTACTCCTATCCGTGTTATGCCTGGCCCGCCCCGCGGTCTAGCCGTGGCTTATACAGGCTCTAAACTGTGCCTCAACTGTGACAAGTGCTGCTGCAATAGCCCAGCGCTGACGGTCGCGTAGTTAAACCTCTGTGAGAAAGTTTTTTTACACGGTGTTACCATCACCTACTATGCTACGGTATATTTTTTGATGTTAAATGTGGCAACACTAGGGGATATGTCAATGTCATTTTTGCATGTGTCCATTTTATTTACACGACGAGCGTTTATGATTTCATGGATACTTTACGAGATGAGATTTACACTGGACTGGAAGGTTTTTATTAAGTGATGTGTTAGTGAGTTAAATTAATAATAATTACAGGGTTGCCATATTTAACATAGGTAATAATAAAATACACCAGCACCACTATAATAAAATAAAATAATGTGTTTGTTTGTATGTAACTGTCACCTCAAAACCAATGATGCAAAACGATTCACTCAAACTGCTGCAATTATCGACCGAATGACTTAAGCTTTGTGTCACCTTCAAGTTCAAAAGCAATCATTATGAATTTATTTTACGGGCAACCCGTATATACTAATAAAACGCAAAATGTAACAATACAAAATAAATCGCCTTATATGTTATTTATTAACTCATAGATGACACAAAAACACATCACACAAAAAAAAGTGAGACACGTAAGTACCGAGCAAAAGGTCTGTTCAGACAATCGATAAACGATATTCGCAATGCCATCGCCATGGCACACGCATACCGCTACTTAACGTAGGTAACGAATAAGGCTGTGTCCCTAGTCGGCAAACTGTCAGCGGCCGACTGAGTGAGCCGCAAATTTGTGGCGAACTGAAATTTGAATTAGCTGCAAACTCAGATCAATTTGCGTGCGTCGCAAGCAAACTTTTATGTGTTAGCCGCTTATTTATGTCGACCGACCGTCTGAATTTTCACTGTCAACTGTCCACATGACAGTTTGCGGCAAACGGACTCACTGCGCCCGGCGAACAAGCATATCGCCGCCGCCGACTGGAGCCTGTTTTGCTGAGAGTCGGCCGCTCACTGAATCAATCGGCGCGCGCAACACAGCAAACTGCGTAGACTGAGCGCAAACTAGCAAACTGTGAACACTCCATTTCAAATATATGGAAGGGCGTACTAAACCGATACGCCGCTAACTCAGTCGGCCGCTGACAGTTTGCCGACTGGGGACACAGCCTAAGGCCTAGATCTGCAGGGTTATTTTAAATCATTCGGAATCGACATCGAAAACGGATTTGAAACTTTCCGATGTTGATGTCTCTCCCGACGAGCTCTTCGACGGAAACTTTTTGAAAAAAACGTTTTGGTATTGTCATCGAGATACATTGAAGATAATCAAATTCGGAAATTTTAATAGAGATTGCGGTAATCCAGCTCGAAAGTTTTCGATTCCGTTTCCGATATCGATTTCGAATGGTTTAAAATAACGCTGCTGGATAGGCATTATATAGATTATTGTCAGATAAGTCGAGCTGGCCACGTTGAATACAGCAAATAATTTTACACTACGACCACAATCCATTCACCGCCGAAGCGTTACTGCGAGCCGGTCAAGCGAACAACAACTGAATCCAACCCCCAAATTTATAGACGTTCTATAACTTTATCAAACGTCATATTGCGCACAAGTTTTGCTTTCCGCAGTACTATATGACGTTTGATAAAGTCATAGTACGTCTATAAATTCGGTTGTTGGTTTTTAGAACTTAGTACTTTTATAAACAATAAATGCAATGTGACAATTCATCCAATGGGAACGTCTAAAAGTTAATTCAGACCTCCCGTTGGCTGAAATGAAATGCCACACTGGCATTATAATTGTTAGCAAGAACTGAAACTATAATTAAAAAGGATAATAATGCAACATCGATTGGCGACGGATGTTTGGGGTTGAGCGAGTTATTAAAAACGCTATTTGAGTAGTCATAAATTACAACGAAAATTTAAAATATACTACTTTTAATTGTCTTAGTAACATTCCTATTTCCAAAAATAGACGAAGATTGCCGAGCCACATTAACTAGTTTTTTAGTTCTGCGTTTGTATTTTAAATAGCATCTACGGAAAAGCAGATTTATTATACGAACGTCAAACCCAAACTATCCAATAAAAAACGTAACAAATCCACACTTCGCCTCACGCCGCTTTAACCCTTAACACACACTGTACAAGTATTATATTAGCTCGCACATACCTGTTGTTTCTTCTGCATCAGCTTCGCTTTGTTGGGGTCGACGTTGTCCGCCTGTTGGGCGGCCTGCTCCAGTCTACGGCGCTGTTCGTTCTCCCCGTCCGCTTGCTGCAAACGATCATAACACTTATTTCAACTGAAATAGGGTTTAAAATACGAGACCACTAAAATGGTTGCGGATCTATGCTTTATGACATGCATATGTCACCAACCTTTTGTTTTGCAAAACAGTTGTTTTTATTTATTCGAACACTAGTAAAGCTACTTAGACCAGATTTTGGTCTATGGCTAGACCCCCAATGATCATAGCGTGATGACGTAACCATAAGCTATCAAAACCCAGTTGAAATTATATGTACAGAGACATCCAAGTCGCAGTCATTTATACTATATTATTGAGAGTTGAAGTTTGTAATAACTACATTATCCCCGAGTATTATAGGCATCGAGGTACCGCAGGCGGAACCACGGACAGAAGCTAGTATCATATGTATCCATATTCTATGGTAGTTTCTATAGAATTTGTAGTACATAAAATGTTACCTTGAACGCCCTCGTGAATCTGACGAGCAGCGAGAAGAAAGCGTTCGCGTCGCATCCTCGCGGCGCCTCGCCGAAGTACTCCACGCACGACGCGAAAGAGTCCTGACAACAACGTATGGCCAATGACAAATGACAACTGCATACTCTATAGACATAGACAAAGTGAGATCGACATAGTTTGAAAATGTTTGAAAATCTCGATGTATTAAGTTTGCATAAAAAATACCTAAAACGATACAATACTCCGAGGTTTGTAAAAACCGCTACTTCTACTAACTTTATGGTCTTGTATCGCTTTAGGTATTTTTATAAGCAAACTTAATAACATCGAGACATCCAATGCGGAATGCTAATATCGCAAAAAAACTAAATTACATCGTAAATATGTCCAAAACCATTGACATTTTGAATTTCGCGCCCTGACCTTGCGCTTCCCCCTTAATCAGGCCGTCATAAATAATGATGCTAAGTATCGTAGGTGACATATATATTTTCTTTTAAAATTTTTAAATCTATTAAATTCTTTTAATGTCATGGAAATAAAAGTCTAAAAAAAAAATAAAAAAATAACAAAGTATCGTAGGTCAGTGCACCTGCGCGTGCTTGGTCTCGTGTCGCAGGCGGCGCAGCTTGTCGGCCGCGTTGGCGAGGAAGTCGCGCAGCACGAGGCCGGGCCCGCGCGCCGCGTCGCGCGCCTCCGCCTCGCGCCGCGCCGCCTCCATGCCGCGCTCCAGCTCGCACACGTCCGACGACACGTTCTCCAGCGACACTGCACACAGCCAACCATATAACAACTTCGGGGTCGAGTCACCTTCGTCCGTAGGAGAACTAAATACCCTCGAGATACCCTACACGTGACCCTGGGTGGTGCCAACTAGGTGACAACTCTACTGGTGGTATGTCGCCAAGCGGCCTAGCCGTGTTACGGCATGATGTTCGGTGTTGCCATTCATGGATGGCGGGTCAGATCAGTTGCGCTGCATGTGCCTAGTGAATGTAGCGTCTCGATCTACTGCCGCCTTCCTACCTAGGCAAGTATGCTCCATCGTAGATCTCATCGTCACTTACCATCAGGTGAGATCGAGATCAAATACTTGCCTATAATGTAATAAAAATTTTTTAAAAAAATATGTACATTCAACACATACTACACTTCAGCGACTTGGCAGAACGCGTTCCAGCACCGACTTCCCACCTCTAGAGTTCATATGCGAATCTAATGTTTCAACCATGATTAACAATTGCTAAATGGTAAAAGAGAACATCGTGAAGAAACCCACATGTCTGAGACAGCCCCTAGAAAGACGTGTGAAGTCCGCGAACCCGCGCTGAGCCAGCGTGGTAGACTAGACTATGGCCTAATCACTCTCGCATTGATGGGAGGCCCGTGCCCAACAATAGGTCATAAAAGAATTGATATTATTATTGTTTTATTTACAGTCCATTTCTCGTCATTATCTTATAGTGGACCGTATAGGAGTGTTCGTATAGCGATATTACATTATTAATATACCAAAAAAGAAACAAATCTACGCGTACACTTGAAATTGAGAACCTCCGCCTATTTTATAGTCGGTTGAAATCAAATTATTAGTGATTCGAATTTATTAGTTACTATGCCAAAACCCAAAATATTGAAAGCACACCGTAAAACTCAAAAACTACTGGATCGATTTTGGAAATAATATCACTGATTAACTATGTAACTAAATTCTAGTCAGCAGTAACAAATAAATATACCTAGACTATATTTCAAGAGAAAATAATAAGACAGCGATCTTACAAATTTATAGTAAAAAGTAGCAAAGTTCGGTGAACAATTAAATACTGACCTTGGGCAGCCTTATCAATATACAGGAGCTCTGTATCAAAGTTCATCAGCTCGGGGAAGTTCTGTCGGATCGTGCCCACGATGTAATGCAGCAGCGACACCCGCTTGTCCGTGGACTTCGTATCCATCAACGTGTCCAGAGACTGGAGTTTGAATCCGTAAGCCGGCCCACGCTTGCTGCTGTTCAAATAATTGCCGAACGCCAAAATAATCTCCAATACATTGCGAAGTTTGTTCGATGACTTGACGGACGATGATCCCGATATAATAGCGTGTATTTGAGGTGTTATCAAGTGTATATTATCGAAGAAATTGCCCATGTAACTCATTATGGAGAGTTTTGCGGATATTCGTTCCACTTTGGCGAGTTGCATCAAGAATTTGTCTTCCTCGGTCAGTTGACTGATCGGCTTTTTCTCCGCTACGTATTCTTTGTACGCTTTTTGTTCGGCTTCAGTCGGCACCATTCGTTGGAGAATTTCGACGCTCTCCAGAGGCAATTGTTTGAGATCGAGGTTGTTGACCGCCGCCATTACTTTCTCTACTGGTGTGTCGAGTTTTCTTCTTGATATGGCTGTAAAGAAAAATTAATTATTAGTTTTGTGTGATAATTGTTATTAGTCGACCGCTGTAAGTGTAAGCAGGACCACCCAATTTAATCGTAACTTCAACAAGTATGCTGTCACTCTCACACTTATGTATGAAATTTGTTATGGCTGTGGTGTGAGCGGGAAGACAGCGCCTTCTATCCTGCTAACTGCACCAGGTGGGTGTGTTTAGGGACGATTTTCAGATGACACTTTCTGTAATGATCTTTTCGTTTCATAGTCTTGTGTTACTAGCATTGAGGATTGGAGAATTGTACGGAACCTACAATACAAGATTTGCATAAGTAGTTTGGGCCCATGTGTACTGTGATGTCCTCGATGCGGAACTCTTACCTATGTTCCTGAGGCGGGTGTGTTCCAGCAGCGACACGGTGTCCGGCTTGCGGAACCGCTTGCTGGGGAAGGAGGCGAGCGTGTCGCTGTCCGTGTCGAGCTGCGCGCTGCAGGTGCCGCCGATGCGGAACTTCTCCTCGAACTCGGTGAAGTTGATCCGCCGCCGCGGCCGCTCCTCGTCCAGCTCGTTGAAGATCGTGCCGCGGACCTGACGCCCAACAACACATTACTAGGACTCTTGTGAAGCTTCATATTAAAGTCAACGCATGTATCGGATACTCGCCATCTTCAATGTCTTTCTGACTACAGGAGTACATTACATACATATATTAAGTACATTTAAAGTCCCGAAAGAAAATATATATCACAATATTATAGCCAAGTCGGTTTAATATTCGCTTTAGAAACAGGATTCATGTTTCAAAGGCGAATATAATTTTCAATAATGATAACCCTCATTACCCCCTTGTTTGCAGGTTCCGAAAGCTTATTTCGTGCTTCGGTAATAGTAAGCAGGAGTGTCAAAATTAATTGCAGTAAAATATGAATTAAGAGGAATTTATTTGTAAAAGTGACAACCCTAACTTTTCATATGCAACTTCATACATCGCAGTTCACTTGCTATTAGATATATATCTAGTACGACGAGGGACCCACCTGATTCGGTTTCAACGCGATCCAGTTCAAGGTGGGCAGCTTATACTTGGTATCGACCTTCCTCTTGATCGTCATCGCGTCGGTGTGGTGCGGCGGCGCCATGAGGCCGGGCGCGGGCGGGGCGGGCGGGGCGGGGGGCGGCGGGGCGGGGCCGGTGCAGGGCGGTGGGGGGGGCGGCGGCGGGCACGGCGCCGGCGGGGGCGGCGGGGGAGGCGCGGCTGCTGCGGGGGGCGCGGGCGCGGGGGGCGGCGGCGGGGGGGACTTGAAGGGGGGAGCCGCGTCGCCGTTGGCCAGCGCGGACGAGGGGAGGTGCCCGTTGGCCGTGCCGTTGCATAGCAGGTGGGAGGATATAGCACCCACTGGAATCAAAATATTTCATAAATATGTATGACACCTTATGATCGACAATCTAGAAAAAAAAAATATTATTTGTACTCTGTAAATTTTCAGTTGGCAACCCTGGCGTTACAACTCTTCAATGAAGATCCTTAGTTCAATGACCTCAAACCAACGTGGCCATTGGCCGGGATAGTTGTTGAGATGGCGCTACTAATGTATCAAGCGATTATCATCCTATATTGCTATCTTAAAGATACGGAGTTAATATCGCTACATATTAGTTAAAAAAAAGAAACATTCTAGTGTGACTTCTATAGCTCAGTTATAAGGTAGTTACTCACTAGACGCTCCCCTGGGTAGCGACTTCGTGAGGGACTCCAACTCCTGCACCTTGGATTCCAGCATCGATTGTCTGTTGCGAGAGTCCTGCTGCGCGCGCCTTAGTGTCGACACCTATTTATTAAAACATTATTAAAAATACTAACAGTAGTAGTATTTATTACAAGAATAATGCTTGCTAAAGATTACCTAGTAAAACATAAGTCAAAATTACCTCATCTTATTTAAAAAAAAAAGTAAATATTGATCCAGTTTTGTGGGGTTTAAGTCAATCTTTTAGGTTATAATTTAAAAAACTATTTGCGTACTTATAAAATTGGTCATTCATATTCATATTAGGTACTTTTAACAGCGATCAATAGTCGGCGCATTTTTACATTTTTTTTTAATAATTTGGAAACGCCGTCCGAAACAAATTCGAAAACACTCTATAGGAGAAGCAGGGCTTCTGACGTCTAACGACTGATCGTAACGACGACTTTTTTTTTTTTAATTACATTATAGGCAAGTATTTGATCTCGATCTCACCTGATGGTAAGTGACGATGAGATCTACGATGGAGCATACTTGCCTAGGTAGGAAGGCGGCAGTAGATCGAGACGCTACATTCACTAGGCACATGCAGCGCAACTGATCTGACCCGCCATCCATGAATGGCAACACCGAACATCATGCCGGAACACGGCTAGGCCGCTTGGCAACATGGCTTTGTTCAGTGGGTGGTGACTAGCTACGGCCGAAGCCTACCACCAGTAGAGTTGTCACCTGGTTGGCACCACCCAGGGTCAAGTGTAGGGTATCTCGAGGGTACTTAATTCTCCTACGGACGAAGGTGACTCGACCCCAAAAACATTCGACGAGACGTCGAGAAAAAAAATTTTTACTGTCATACATAAAAAGTTTTGTGCTTGAGGTACCTTTGGGCAATGTCGCTCCCGACGAGCTGTTAAAAGGCTATTTCAAATAACAGTCGAATGACAGTTCAAAAACATTCGATCGCGTAAATATTTGCAATACGCTCAACGATTGTGGAAATCCGTGTCGGAGTTTTTCGATCAAGATGTCGTATGATATAAAATAATTCCGCGTGAATCTGGGAACGCTGTAGTTGGTAGCGGCTCACCTCCTCGACGACCTGCCGCCTGGCCTCGGCGAGCTGGTCGCGCTCGCGCCGCGCCTGCGCCAGCTCCGCCTCCAGCGTGCCCAGCTTGGCGATGGCCTCGCGCTCCAGCGCCGCCATTCGTTCGTGTGCCTTCATCAAGGATAGACGTTGAGTATGAGAGCTTTAATTTAATTTAATTTTTTGAGTACTGATAGCTAAGTTGGTAGAAAGCTCGCTTAGGAAACAAGGTGAGCAGGTTCAAACCCCAGCTCGCACAGCTGGGAATTTTGAATAAAAAAAAAATTGCAAACAAAATAAAACACTGACCACTTTTTTTATTGGATACACCGAAACTCTGACCTTACATAATGATTTCAAATGCGGTAAAGAAACGCAGGTTGAAACGTTTGTATACGCTTTCTGAATCCCGCTGTATGAAGGACTATGCACTCACATGCCCTAACTCGTCCTCGAGTTCGTTGACCTTCTCCAACGCAGCTGTTTTCGTTTCACTGTCCTCCATGAGCGCCGCCACGTCAAACACATTGTCCAAGTACGCCGATATTTGAACCTGCATATCATAACATTACTTACAGTACTTAGATATAAGTACTGTACTTAATGGTTTACATGAATTAAAAAAAAAACAGATTCTGAAAAATCAAGGTAGAATCCACGGAAAAAGAAATAATGGAAGGGGCATGCCCCTTCCATTATTTGGTATTAGGTATATTAGGTATTTGGGAGGTCACGCGTTTTTATGCTTATACGGAGACTGGGTCCCAAGTATGCTAACACAATAGATTCATAATCGAACATCAACCGCATAGTAACTGTCACTTTTGACAGATATCCCATACAATATCTGTCAAAAGTGATAGTTACTATGCCGTTACTGTTCGATTATGAATCGACTGTGTTAGCAGACTTGGGGCCCTGATAGTTTACATAAAAGCGATAGTAAATTTAAAGCGTGTGTACGTCGAAATCTATGAAAACTAACGACAACGGTTTTGAAAACAAATTGTGAGCGAAGGCCATTCTATTTAATTTTCTTATGTGTGGTGAACACTGTGTTAATCATACCTGCAGGTCATCGCTCTCGCAGAGCCGCAGCCTCTCGAGATAGTCGTCGAGTTTGAGCGCCGTGAACTCATATTGGAGATGTACTCTGAAGTTCATGTCTTCTACGGAATGCACTATTATGTTCACGAACTGCATACACGCCACCTGGATACAGGAAACATACATGTATATCTAGGAGAGGCTGGCTCCCAGGCGAGCCGCCATTATTAGGGGAGGCTGGCTCTCGTTCTAATCTAATCCATAAGCCGAAAGACGTCCACTGCTGCACATAGGCCTCCCCCAACGACTTCCACACATCACGGTCCTCCGCCTCTCGCATCCACCGGCTTCCTGCGACGCGTGTGATATCATCGGTCCACCTTGTGGGGGGCCGTCCTACGTTTAGTTTTCCGATTTGTGGTCGCCATTCTAGAAACATTCTGCCTCAACGGCCATCGGTTCTGCGAGCTATGTGCCCTCGTTATTAAAGCAATATCCAGTCAAGTCAAATACACATTTTTAATTTCGTCCGCAACTTTTCTTTTAAACATACTTCCACTATCTTGTTAGATGAGGATCTAACTTCAACTACCGCTAGCATGCCCGCGCATACTGCCCATTTCCCACATATATACTCCAACCCCTTTCTGTCATAGGGATAGGCAGAGACCACTGATTGTCATATGTTAGCGATCCTGGAATACCGCTGTCGCTCCATTCATGTTCATGCATTACCTCATACAGTGCCCTCTGTTAGGGGTGCTTAAGACTTGCCCATTGCGAAATACACCATTTACTAGAGCCCCAAGTCTGCTAACACAATCGATTCATAATCGAACAGCAACCGCATGGTAACTGTCACTTTTGACAGATACTGTACAGGATATCTGACAAAAGTGACAGTTACTATGCCGTTAGTGTTCGATTATGAATCGATTGTGTTAGCAGACTTGGGGCCCTGGTCGTGAAACGTTCTCCTTCAGAACAAGGATATACCACAGCTTTTTTAGTATTATATGTCAAGTCCAAGGTCCATGAAGGACCCAAGATATTAAACCCTAAGCTCACATAGATACCGTGATCTGGAACGATAAACATTCCCATAGTAATGGTTGGTCTCTCACCATGAATTCAATGTGGAAGCTATCGTAGTTCATGAAGTACTCCATCAGCGTGTGGAAGCGCCTGGGTTCTCCGACCACCTCCTTGAAGTTGTCGAAGGCGGACAGTATGATCTGGTGGCCGCCCTTCACCAGGCAGATGGCCGCCAGCAGTTCCAGCACCAGCGCCTTGGTGCGGAGCGAGTGATGTACGAGGGAGAGCGCGATACTGTTGATGGCCTCGTGATGTTGGATCACCATGTTAAAGCCGTACTGGGAATGGATAATTTGGTTATTATTATTTTGACGATCTGCTTGGCACAATTGGTAGTGATCCTGCTTTCTGTTCCAAGGGTCCCAGGTCCGAAACCCTGAAGGGTAAAACTTTATGTGATGAACATAAATGTTTGTACTAGAGTCATGGATGTTTAATATCAATATAAGTATTAATATACTGGGACCGCCGTCAGTTCATTGTGTATATTATGGGTACCGTACCCATAATACAAGAGGTCCCAAGCCAAGCAATTAGTTTGTGATCGTAGGTAGACTTGGTGTGTTTATCTAGCGATATTATTATCACAAAAAAAACACTTTCATAAGTGCTTTCGTATTTCAAAATTATGTAATTGTTTTCAGATTATTTGCCCACAGCCTCTCTGTTCGATACAAGAGCCTTATAAAAACAAAACACAATCGAATTGAGAACCGCCTTCTTTTTTTGAAGTCGGTTAAATAAACAAAATAGCACTTGCAGAAGGGCATGGACGATGAAATAGAAGAAAAGTACGATGATCACCTTATTGTTCATAATAGCCCTCATGCACATGATGCACACGTGTATATCGTCGGTGGAGGCGCCCATGTTGAGTCGCGCGGCGTGGCGCGTGCGGCGGCGCGCGCCGGCCGGGCTGGCGCAACCCGAGCCCTCCGAGTCGGCGCTGCGCGCGCGCCTCCGCCACGTCGCGTTCAGGGTGGACCCGTTCTCGTTGGGGCCGCTGCACTCTGATGTCGTCGTGTTCACTGGAACAGCATTGTAACCGAGCTCTGTAGGATAACATCGTCAGGAAAGCAAGCTGACATTGCCATATTTTTTAAAATTTTGTAGTATGAGCGAGAAGGAAGACGCTTACATTAGCGAAACGCTACGTAAGAGGATTGTGCTTGAGCCAAATAACCTGGGTTATATCATATGAAATTTATTTCACGATTAATAAAAGAAACAGTTCGTCAGTAAATTAATTTGATCGATTGCCGGTTCATTGTCTCAAAGTAACCAATCAATTTGAATGTCCTTGCCTAACCTCCTTTGTTGCACATTCTCAGACCAATAACAAAGCTTTGACTAAGTGACGTTAAAGGAAACCGATCATTTCTAAAAATAAAATAAGTTCTTACGTTTATAATCTGTACCTTGGTTGATGCCGTCGCTGGACTGGCTCCTGGCGAGCGCTATCCGCTGCTCGTGGCGCATCATCGTCAACCGAAAGCTGAGGTAGTCTATCAACACGTCCAGGCCCTGGTTCTGTTCGTTCAGGAACTCTCGCACCCATCTGCCAACAATATTAAATAAGCCAGCATATTCTAGACACATACTCGTAGCACTGAAGACCGACCCAAATTACCTCCTTTTCCAAATTTCGTTTTTGGTCCAGCTTTCATTCTATCGTCATTTGGCTGCTGACCGATATTTACATGAAGAAGAAATACCGAATTAGTAGGCCTACTAGGGTAACCAAGAGTAAGACCATTTTCTCAGTGTTCTTCAGGCTTCTGATTGCCCATAACGACTATGAAATATGTAACAATGATAACCAGGACCTATATGTGTTATCAGAAGCACGGAGGTCAGTGAACCGACCAAGTCCTTCCGATCTATTGGAGGTTTTGACCAACTAGGCTACGGACTAGCTATACCTAGCAGTGGAAAGCAATAGGCTGATGATGATAAGTCTAGAATAATAAAGGCAAGTATATAGGTTATGACACTAGCCACCATCACATAGCAAATTGATTTTAAGTTAGGCCGTCTTTCCAGGGGACAATACATACCTTGTCCTAGCTAGACTATGAAAAGATGATGAACATTGAGTCAACATTTGTTTATTCTTCAATTTTTATGCTGCATTTTTCCTATTGGCAAAGGCGTCCCCATTTTTCCTCGCTACTCCTTATTTTGGACAATTTCCACGACTTTTCTACAAAGGTACCTAAGTCATCTCGCCAACACCTTCTCAATATGTCCTGACATGTCGGCGGGTCCGGCTATTGTTAATATAAGTCTATGTAATAATCACTTATTACTCACTCTATGTGATTGGTTCGTAATGATATCTCCAGATCCCTGAGGACCTGGGTCGATGTCGAATCGCCGACCATTTTTCTTTTCTGTAAACAAGAAAATAATACTATTACTGCAAAATGTTTATTCACAATTAAATAAAAGACGCGTCATGTCATCCAGTTACGATGATTAAAGATCATGAGGACCAGATAATCCGAAGAGAGCCAAATGGTGTTCTCAGTAGGATAAACAAGAATATATACAGACGATTCAAGTTACTCCTATCTTGTCTATAGCCAGTCAATGTATATTAATATTCATGCTGATGTGTCATCAATGTGTTATTATACAATGTAAATGACTGATTGCGTGCGTGTTCGACTCGATCGATAGGTAAACTGAACAATATTGGACAGCGATTTGCTGTTGCTCATATGGGGCCTACCAGGTGATAAAAAACCAAATGTTATGTCCTTTATACATTATACAGATCTTGTGCCCTCAATCTAGGTGGAAGTTGATTTAATGTGAATTGTATTGCTCCAATGTCATGAGAAAACATCTGTTCAAAGACTGAATAAAGACCATAATGAACACAGAAGTAGATTAACACAAGAAACAAATGCATCAAATTCTTTTATGAAATGGACCAACTTCAATCAGCTCATTGGTTTCGTAGGTAATCGTTATTATCATTATGTTAACACTAATAGTAAACCATAACAATAACATAGAACCTAGAAAGCAAGACAATCACGAGTTGCCTAGGGTTGTATAAAAGAAACAAACAGAAAATTGAACGCCGCCAGGTGATCACGAGTGGCCACAATGCACGATGGAGAAAGCTGGCGAGATAATACGCCAAGAATAGATAAGACAGGCAATGTCCTTATATGCTGAGCAAACATTCATCACGGCAACGTCTGAACGCCCACCGAGACGTGATAGCGACTCAAGTTATAAGCAACAGAGGGATTGATGATGACTCTTTAGTTATTCTAACAGAAGACTTAGATGCGCTGCGACTTGCAGACGTCACTGGAAAGGCATACTATAAAAAGGAGGAAAACTATTTCATTCAACGTCGAAATATTGTTTTAATACCTGCCCGAACCACTCAGATGAGCTTGTGACAATAAATATTTCGCTATGTGGAGAAAGTTGTATTTTGTTATTAACAGTCAGTCAACGGACTTGACATTTAAGAAAATGGAAACCGTCATAATTATATTGTAAAAGTTTAAACTTTGAACCACAACATGAAAGAAACACGACATCACTGAATATGAGTCAGAAATTATTGTTCTAAAGAGCGAGCGTGACCTGACCTTTTCGGGTATGCCACCCGATTGGTGGACGACCTCGATAATTACGCAGGACCTCACAAGTGCAGGTCGGAGTTTATCTTACTAAACCACTTGTCGAAATGACCGAAATCTGATAAAAAATCTAGGAAATTGAGAGTAACCTCTAGGTTTGCAGTCGAAGGATTTATTCATGAGCTTATTATTACAGCCAAGCTAAAGAGAATTTGCGACCCGCGTCAAAACGAATTGTCTTCCCAATAAGCCCACGCTACCCTGATTCGCAAAATCATTAGGGTAGTATTTTGAGAATATATTAGCAAGATTTTGCAGGGAAATGTACGGCTTTATGTTAGTCATTCTTTAAATGATAAAAAAAGCTGCGGCTTTCTTAATTCACTCGCATAATCAGATAATCTGGCATAAGTATAGGCATCAAGAAAAACTAAGTTGTGAATCAAATTTTCAAACTATTCAAATTAGGTTTAAAAGTTTATCATGGCAGTCAGATATAACTTTTGAAAATGCACTTTCATATTAACTGACAAAGGCATGCCATAGCGAAGCCCTTTGAAAATCTTTAATACATTGGAACAAAAGAATCATAATAGTAGAAGACAGTCTGATAAACGTGCATATATCTAAGTTCGTTCGTTATCCGCAGTATCTGCATCGTGTACGCGTGTGCCTGCGGGTCAGGTGGCAGCATTCATTCTGTTTGCACGGACCTATGATCCCATGTATCTATTGTTAATATCTAATCGCAAATATGCGGTGCTGTTACTCTGGCGCTGGATATTGACGGACTCGTATAGGACTCCTAGTATAGGAAGATTCTGACGCAATCACTTGATGCTCCTGTTGTATTGCTTTGGTTCTTTATAGAAAGTCGTCTGCGCCTATTCCTTTCAATAATAGTTTAATATGATTAGCCTGTTGTATTTATAAGTTTGTTTATGTAATCTCGTGTCTTGTGTTGTAGCTAAATAAATTCTTTCTTTCTTTTGTTCGTTGGCACAGTCCACTAACCAGGCAAGGGATCAGCTCAGGATGACTTATGGGAACTAATACACTTCTGGAATTGAGACCTGGAACGAATATAAATAAGATCTACGGGATCTACAGTTTAAAGATTCATCTTCAGGTACCATTACATCAACAAATGCAATAAAAATTACGTTGCTGACGAGTGGAATACTTAGTAACACCATTTACTAGACCGACGGGGACATGTCAAGTCCCATTACTAATCATCCTAGTCATCAAAGCATAAACCCTAGCGAAAACCCAACTCGCAAGTTACCTCGGATGACTGCACGCGGTGGTTTTAAACGGCAACATCGTGGTATCATTGTCCTACTCATGTTACAATTGACGTAACGGAGCCCCGGGTTCCCACACTTCGCGACATCAATAAGTTCAATCGTGTGACTCAAGGGCTCAATCTATACATATAAATAAAATTGGAGTGTCTGTTTGTAATATTAAAATAACCGCTTTTTACTAAATGCATTAGGATGTATACACGGTACCTATACCAAAACAACCTTTTTAATTTTTTTGTCTGTCTGTCTGTTTGTTCCGGGTAATCTCTGAAATGGCTGGACCGATTTTGACGGGAATTTCACTGGCAGATAGCTAATGTAACGAGGAGTAACTTAGGTTACTTTTATTTTAGAAAAAAAATAGGATCTCTCGAAAAAAAATTAAAACCAATGTTGCAGCGCTGCGCCTGATTAAGTTTGATAACAACAATCTGCAATGCGTCCCGCGGGATCAGAACGCGCGAGCAGGCTGTTGCCAACGGTTGAGTCTTTGTTAAATACCACGCGGACGAAGTCGCGGGTAACAGCTAGTTATTTCATGATGCTGTAGACCACACGCAGCTGGTGCGATAATGGTAATTACATTTCGAGGGATAGCCGTTACTGCACTGATATGCGATTGCAGTGACTGCACACACGATAAGTATAATTTCAACTACTATTGCATTACAATTATTAAAATCTATACAAATAAAGAAAATTGGAGTGTCTGTTTGTAATATTAAATTAACCGCTTTATACTAAGTGCATTGGATGTGTACACGGAACATATACCAAATTATCATTTTTTACAATTTTTGTGTGTCTGTTTGTTTCGGCTAATCTCTTAAATGGCTGGACCGATTTTGACGTGACTCACTGGTAGATAGCTGATGTAACAAGGACTAACTTAGGCTACTTTTATTTAAGAAAAACCTTTTTGTTAAATACCACGCGGACGAAGTCGCGGGTAACAGCTAGTTATATATATATTGTTATTTGTTTGATTTTGTCGAATAGCGGTAATAGCCAAGTTCGTAGAACGATATAAGGGTCCTATGGGATTTGTAGATTTCGTATACGAATGTCATTCGGTGAAGGAACTTGTGGCCAGCGTGGTGGAGTAAGTCTTACATCCCCTTCGCATTGAGGGGAGGCTTGTGCTCAGCAGCATAACCAACGTTAGTAAATCTAATTATAAATATCGCCTTTACTAACCTGACCACATACCAAACGGTATATGAAATACTAATTAAAATAGTACATTAAATATTCAATGAAATTGTCTAAATTAAGAGAGTCGCTTGATAACTACATTCTAATCGTTAATTTACATACAATACAGTCGATATTCGAATGAAACAAACTAGAGACAGTCTATAAACGATTTGCCTAGCGACTTTTTATGGTATGTACTTAATGTAAGTGCTACAAAACATGTATCAATCAGGGATGTGTATGCTCGTACCGTTATTAACGGTCGCCATATAGAACAAGCACTTGATTGGTATGAACGTGTTTGTTTTTTTGCACACCCCTATTACAAATATTGAATTAGATTTAGATCTACGATAGAAGTATCAAGGGTCATCTACCTGTCTAAGTTCCTTACTATAGAACCTCGTATCTCGCCACAGAAGGCCTATCTGGTATAAAACCATCAGTTTGTTCTTTTTTTTTGACGGCCTGATTAGCGCAGTTATTAGTAAACCTGCTTTCCGTGCCGAGGGTTCTGGGTTCGCATCTGATGAGCACGACTGTTTGTACCCAAGTCATGGATTTTAATATCTATATAAGTAATTTATCCTGGGATCGGCCCCAGTCCATCGTACGGTACCCATAATACAAGCGTTGCTTAGTGTGGGACCGTATAGTTAGTGTGTTCGTCTGGCGATATTTATTTTATATACTATGTTCCTAGACTTGTTAATTTTTATATGTGCCTCGAAAACATGACAGAAGATCTAATTGATGTACAAAGTATTTTTCAGTATAAATTTGAGGAAACCTTTATTAAAATTGGGGTATGAAACATTACTTCATATACCCAATCCGTAACCTTCCTTCACGCACTACGCTGTTTTTATGACATTCTTCTTATAAGGAATGGAATTCCAACTATTTTACTTATCTCGCTTTATTTAGTTTATATTACGAGACCAGATAGGAAGATTAATAGCGGTAATATAAATGTTAATTCGCGGACAGTAGTAGTAAACATTATGAGGAAGTTCAGCCGCTCTGTAATAAACGTGATAAGCTCCTGATGAAGTATCGGATGTTTATTGCTTGTCCCAGATCTGTGGGGTCTGTGGGATCTGTGTGTGAAATCTATACAAATAAATAAAATTGGAGTGTCTGTTTGTAATATTAAAATAACCGCATTTTACTAAGTGCATTTGGATGTATACACGGTACATATACCAAAACTATATTTTTAATTTTTTTTGTCTGTCTGTCTGTTTGTTTCGGCTAATCTCTGCAATGGCTGGACCGATTTTGACAGGACTTTCACTGGCAGATAGCTGATGTAACAAGGAGTAACTTTTATATTAGAAACACCTTTTTTGTTAAATACTACGCAGACGAAGACTCGGGTAACAGCTAGTATTAAGTTTAGTAAATAGGAGAACGAATAATCTCCCTATTAACTATATAATATATTAATTTGGATATATTATTAGTTTACAATAAGCTTGGAGAAGTTGTAATGGCATTGGTGGCACGCACAATGTAAACTCCTCCAAACTGAACATTGTTATGGGTGTGGGCAGATGATACTGGGTAAAACTGCAATTCTCGGATTCAATATTTATAGAAACCTCATCCTCTATTGGTATCATTCGATGTCACATTTACCGTCCACTGTCACACACAGATTTACCGCCAAATTCATAGAAGTCCGATTCCATTAACCATGGAATTTCAGAAAAAATGCTTTGTGAACATATTTAAGAAGAAACATAGCCGAATTAAAATTACTGAAGTAGTCGAATTTGACAAGACTATATAGCTCGAGGATGTGCGGTGCAAAAGTTATTTATAATAATATAATAATAATTCCAGCCCTATTTTATGTCCCACTGCTGGGCACGGACCTCCCCTCAATGCGAGGGGGGTTTAGGCCATAGTCCACCACGCTGGCCCAGTGCGGGTTTGGCAGACTTCACACATCTTTCGAGGGGTTCTCTCAGACATGCAGGTTATCTCACGATGTTTTCCTTCACCGTTTAGCAAGTGATAATCTTGGTTGAAAATGAGATTCGCACATGAAAAATCCCAGAGGTGCGAGCCGGGGTTTGATCCTGCAATCCTCGTTACCGAGGCAAGCGTTCTACCAACTTGGCTATCACTGCTTCACCAACTTGGCTATCACTGCTTCAAGTTATTTACTACAAAGTTATGGGTCCCTGGAGGCGCATGGTGTTATGGTCCCCACACGCGAGTTTGCCTACAAATTGCTAGCCCGCGATCACTATCAATGGATTCCAATGCTGATATATGGCTCATTGTCTATGCGCCCTAACGGTATACCTCACGCGCGGGGCAAGGGCTTTTAGCGTAAGGAGACTTATTTACAGCACCGGGATATCTATAGATCTAGTAATATTAAATAGAAGGAAGTTTTTCTCACCCTGTGACTTCTGGACGCCTTCGGATCGAGGTAGGTCCTGAGCTTGTTGAGATAATGCGCGGGCGAGTCTTTGGCCTGCACCATATCTTGATCGCAGATAATCTCCCATTTTTTCTCCAGGTCGTAGTTGCGCAGGAGTTTTGCTTTGTCAGGAGGAAGGTCCATTGATGCCTGCAACGAAAATCAAATATATTAATTGCCAAGATTCCCTCATGGGATCCTTATAATAAAATCTAACCACATGTTATTTGACAGAGGGCCTATAAAATTATTTTATATAAGTTGTGAATCGGGTAAGGGTTAATCAGCACATTCTGAAACAGGCCCTAAGTGCATGTTTCATTATTAACTTTATGCAATCTTATGCCGTAGAGCCTTATTTATTACTACACTGATAGCCACTCAATTATGGAGGTCTAGTTTTAAGAGGCTTAAGCAACTCAATAAACAAACATCTATTCAATATCCAGGAAATGGATATTCTATGCAGCCATGATAGTTTCCATGTATCTAAACGAGAATCGATTAGAATTCAACCAGTATTCGAGGGACTGGAGCAATAAAGTACAGTTAGCGGTATATTCAGAATTGTATGTAACAGTGTGGCAATACTCTCCTATGAATATTATTGACCGTACCCGTGACTCATGCCAGCGTAGAAAATAATGGAAGAAGCACTACCTAACACAGTGCCATGAGCAAGCCACTCCATCCAAAAATACGTCATAACTTCATACGCGATATGACGTCAGTGCACGGTCAAGTGCGTGCCTTAATTCGTCACAACAACGCCTACCTAGATTAGGGGGGGTTAATTTGCACTCTTATTTTCAGGCAATTCGATTCCCTGCCTAAAACTTGGCATGTGTGTATGTATGTAAACGACATAATTATATACCTGCTAGATAGTACTTTGTTTCCGTCTGTAATTGTAATTTTCGCCAACAAGGTTTTAAAACATGACAGTTTTTTTTATCAGGGTAAGTAGCTCTCTCTCTCTATGGTCGGTCCCTCATGTCTGAGGATTGCGATCATCGTTGGATGGTCCACACTTGGATCGAACGATTAGCCTCCATCGGTCTCTGTTCATGACGCTTCTGACCACCGAGCTGAATTTGGTTGAAGATGAGTCCTTTACTTGATCGGTCCATCTGGTTGGAGACCGTTCTCTTGCCCTCGGAGTTCCCAACTACGATCAGCTTTTCGAGGTTCTCATCTCCTCTCCGTACTACATGGCCGGGTAAGTGTAAGTATGTAAGTGGTATAGTGATATAGTGATAAGTGTAATATAAATTTTCCAGACTTTTCAGTATGCTGTCTAGAAATAAGAGTTCGTGATACACCCCCTGTGCTCACAAATTGCAGGGCGGGCGGCGCGTGAGCTTGCTTATATTGGCATTTTCCGGGGAGCGGAGAAAGACCATTCCGTACATAGTAAGATTACTCTGCGCCAAGAGTCTAGATTTACACTTTGAGTATGTAAGTGCTGTATGGATTATATTCTTCATAGGTAGACTCTATGTAATTACAACCTAAGTATTTACGTCAGGCTTAGTTAACGATTAACTAATTACATAATTCCATCAATCAAGTTTGGTCACATGTTTTACCACAGGCAAGTAAATTTTGATTTTGAAAGGGTTCTTTGAAATAAAATGGAGTTGTTTATACTTGATTTTATATAGTCTTACATCTACTTAAAGGCTATGAATCTGATTCCGAATGGTGCTTTGTTAAAATCGGAAGCCCTACATTAACTGTAGACGAAACTTGACCAATATTAAGTCGGTTAAGGACAAACTAGTTGTCCACTCGGAATGAATGCTAATTGGTAATGGTCTTGCTAAATTGGACAGTATCGTTGCTCTCTGAGAGCGTAAAGGCATGACAGAATGGGTAAATAGATCCATGTTTTTGGTACAAATAATAATTTTAGATATGAGAATCGGAATGAGAGAAACGTAAATAAGTTCCCGTCTAAAACTTCGACTTTTTTTATGTTCCAGTAAGGAACTCCTATATCCATACCGATTATATGCTCTCAAATTCAGACTTGGCCAACATTGTATAATATAAAAGAAGAAATAATTACACATATACTTAGTCACTTTTGTTTTAAAACGAGATAAAAAATATCTCTTGCCGCCATCAGCCATTTAAGGGAAGTGAATCAGTGATTAAACCAAGCGAGAGGTGGTCCTAACGTAATCATGGCTGCGTGCCGCGTGCTCTCAAATGTAGACTTGACCTAAACCCGTTAAGGAAACCTGAGCACCATGCTCTACGAAATCTAAATCGACATCTGAATGTGTGTACATAAGAAATGTCAGTAAATTGCCCACAACAAGGTATCTATCTGGAGAATAATTAACATACAATGAGGCGTTAGTAGTTACAAGTATCGTTTGGTTGAAATGTTTTTTATAATAATTTATACTATTAAATAGACAAGGATGTTGTGACCGATTAGAGAAATAGATACAACCAGATTAAGCTCGGGTAGTACAATAATGATGTTAGAAATAAATAAAATAAAAGCAAATTCGTGAATAATGGTTTCCTAGAGAAAGCTCCGCAGCTCGTAGAAGATAAATATGGTATGGTTATTAGAATGTTACAATATATTGCTGGTCATTAGATACTCGTACTGCATGAACTAAAATATATGAACGGTGAAGAATTACTACCACCTTCACAAAATACGCTTTTCAAAATAGTTAATGGAAGTAGTAGGAACAGACTCACCAAAAGTCAATTTAAACGAACGTGCATCATCAGAGGTAAGATCAGATACCAACAAGTATTGAATTCTAAACTAGAAGCGTCTTCTCAAACCCATTTAAAATAAATAATCATTAACATTAATCTTCCACACAATACATGATTAACTTCGGCTATCAGCATCGCGAACAACTTCTATTACCCGTTTCATTACCACCGTTGCGTATCTCAGCGAGCCAGCTACCATCATCTTTATGATTCACAACTCAGGACCTCAGCGCAATTTTATCTCTCACCTCCTTAACGCTTAAGGAGTCTTATTCTATGAAACACAAGATATGTTTTTGAATAAAAGTTGGATGACTCGGCTGCAAAATTTGTTGGTCGCGGAGGCGCTGGTATTAGCATAGACGGTGAGCTCAATTATGATGCTCTCCGAGTAGTGATCCCACGCGTTTAGCTGCCTTACGTGTGGTCAATATTCCATTTTTATTGGTAGCTAATGGTTTTGTGTATTGAATTTCAAGCTGACATAATCTTTACGATTACATGTCCTCACAGTTATACCCTCATGCGTTATTTGGCGAATAAAAGTATTGTATTCATTGAATGTTAACATTAATATTATGAATAGGTCCTATATTTAAAAGTCGTCGTATTTAATGAAACCATTTTACTTCATATGGTATAGTTCCAGTCGTGTCTAGCTTAGTAATAAAGCTCCTTAGAAATTCCATGCGCTTCCTGAAATACCGTTTGGAATGGGCCGCAACCACCGTTTACTAATGCACCCGTGCTTAGGGTTCTTCATAATATTTGAACGCCTTTGCGGTTATCTCGTTTAAATATATTGTCTTTATGGCGACTGCAAGAATTTTCTGGAGCTTATCGAAAAAAAAAATAGATTTGTTACGTCAAACATGATATATCTTAACCAATCAATAAGAGAGCAGGTAACTTACACCAACATGAGTAGGTGGATAAAAATCTGTTAATCACTCCGGTGAACGACCCATCCGTGGCAAGTGCAAATATTGAACATCACGTTCGACAATACGACAGTTACACTAATAGGTAATACAATTTACCGTTTGCATTCAGACATAGTTAGACCTGATATAAAAAAGGTAAATAGACAATATAAAAAAACTTGACTAAAAGTTAATATTATTTGTGGTATCTTGCGTGATTCTGTTTATTTTCACGAAGATCCCGGATCTAACAAAATACACGTTACTCCTTGCACTGTGCAAGACTAAACTGATATAAATCATATATATCTTTTTTTATGGGACTAGGCCCGCCACACACTCCCACCACTGCTACTCCTGTAAGCCAGGATCTACAGTGGTGTCCAATGAAGACACCGAGGTTTGACCCTCGGCGAGTCCCGGGGTTAAATCATAGGTTATGTATTATTTCAGGCAATATTCTGAACTCAAAAAGCTTTTCCTTATTATAATGTACCAATAAAAGTAATCACCATAATCAAATACCATTGAGATTTTAAGTGCTGGGCAAATAGAGGTTACCAACGAACCTCTAGATTTAGGTCAAGTTGCGTGTTCTGGCAACATTTCACGAATATACCAACGACAATGTTGGCGTCATTAACTCGAATTTTCTATAATGTCAGCTTTCTAATTTATTAACGACCATTCTCCATTATAAATAGATAAGCATGGTTCATTAATCATTGTTCATTGTCCCAGGAGCTGTTATGCAAAACGATGTCCACTTTTGAAGAGTTGCCATGTTTTTAATCAATTTCTTCGCCTTCTGGTGTATATTACAGTAGGCGTTGAGTGTATTGACATATGCATGTCAGTTTACTGGTTAGAGCATAAGTCGCTCATCCCATGGCACAATAGTGGCGTAATTGAATCCCATCCGGACGAATTTTTAAATGATCTTTTCGAAGGTAACCTCGGTATCAGCGTTACTGGGGTCACCACCAATTCAGTGGCGCTCCCATAATACAAGCGTCGAATAAACAGTTGATATTCATATGACGATATTAATTTATATATAGACTATGATCAGATAGTTCAGCCTTCTTTAATTGAGTCGGGTCACAATGAGGTTTTATACCTGCTGCAAAGGATCTATACAAGTTATACCATTTGTAAGTATCAGAAACATTTGTTAATACACTAACCGTGTTATTAGAAATAGTAATTGTTTATAAGTACTTCTCTACAAATCACAATGACACCATTGGTGCTTAGTAACTGTTGACATTATCATGTATTTTATGTCCCATCAACTCGTTAAGTAAAGGGAGGTAGGGATGAAAGAACTACCGTAAAGGGCCCAGAGACCGTCAATTAATTACCTATTTGACAATGGTGGTGCCATTAATTTAGTTTTCGGAGGCAAAAGACTGCTAGGGGCGATATGCAATGGTCGCAGGCCGTAAATAATTTGGTTTTCTACTTTCTAATTAGATACTTATCGAAAGGCGCCAACGGTTTCCGCGCTAACACTTCATTAGAAACACGTGCACAATGATCAACTATGAAAGTGTGGTTTCTTTTTAATTTGTTCAATGGACTTTTTCGTTTTTACCTTCATTTAGGTCATTAGATTTCGTTATTTATTGATTGTATCATGCGGCAATACTTGGATGATTTTACATTAGGATCAAAAGATTGATACATATCTCGATATGAAGAATCTGAGAACACAATCTGAATACAAAATTGACGATCAAAATTATTTCTTTATTCTTAAGAAAATGTACATCAGCTGAAGCTCATAAGAACTTACACATGTCACCTATGTTCTTATTACATGTATACATGGTGGAACAATACCATCGGGCCGCACAATCCAGCACCAATACAATACTCTGCCGACTGACTCGTAAACTGTCTTTACGACGCTCTCGTCCGTTTTACGAGCGGTGCCAGTCATTAGACGCGATTGGAAGACAGTCATCGGTGATGCCGACTGAAGGAGAGAGGCATAAAAATGGGAGGGGTATACTTAAGAACATTGCAATTTGATTTAAAGGACATTAATCGATTTTATGTGATACACGGACACACACAAACACAGACAGAACAAGACTGGTGTCATTCATTCAATAAGTCATTCTGAGTATCTGTAATCGGGAAGATTTCGGAAAATGAGGCATTTTAATGCTATTAAAGGTAAGTGGTAGGTAAGGTACAAATGATGTGATTTTTAATAACGTCTCTAATTCTTTTGATATACTTAATTCAGTTGCTGGTTATACAGAGAATACTGCTAACCTTGATAAAACCGTTAGTATCGGAACTCTCATGAAATCAGAGTTACTAATACAGGTGGCTAAATCAAAACTTCCATACGTAGTCTAAACAAGGAACTTTACAGCACGATAACACCGCACAACTAATAGAAGTTTTAACAAATATAAAACTATGGGGTAGATCTCAGTTTTCTATTTCCAGTTCAGCGACGACGGATTTTTTATTTTCAGCACAGCAGAAGGGAATGAAACGTTATGTTTTTTCAATCATACTATGTTTAACGGTGTGACCATGGGCTATATCGATAAATCGTGACAATTGGAGGTTCATTAAAAATATAACGTTGTTAATTTGCTCAACACATTTTTTACTGATTTATACTCTTAGAAAGTGTGAAACAAATTTTGGTCAGGCTTTCACCAATAGTTAGTAGAGGCGTGGCAAGTCTGTGGGGAGTCTTCAAAAAATCTCGAGACGAAGGATCATAATAAGCTCCACAAATCAAGGGTGAAATATAATTTACCCAGCAATAATATTTGTCATACCTAATAAAAGCCAATCAGTTTCATATAAAAATAAACATTATATCGTATAAATACTACTAACATAAGCATATCGATTTTATATTTATACATATTTCAATAATGATGACGAAGAATGAATCATTGCGAAAAACAATGAGGAAACTGGTCGTGATCAGAATGACAATACACTATTCATGATGTAGGTACCACTGGCACGGTTGATGTAACCGTTAATAGGGCTATCGCTTTACCTTAAGAAGATCAAGCTTAGAAATGTTTGCCATCCTACTGGCGCTAGTGATAACGAAGTAAGTTGTAACTGGCTTGGAATTAATATACCACATGAATAAGAATCGACATTTAAATGATAGAATGTCGATGCCGTCTATGCTAATGATAAAGACATGATGAAAGTTATGTTAAAGGTTTATTCATACTATAGACATTTAAAGACAGACAGCCCTATAATATTTTGTTTTGGTATAATTTCGTATTCCGATCATTTGGTAGCAGGTAATACAATATAGCAAGCGATATGGCCATTTGAGTGGACATGTACGAGAACTGTATATCAATTACATAAAGTTATTATAATATACGTGTTGGTGTAAACAAAAACAATAAGCACAGACAACGTTTAACCAGATATATGACTTCAGTACACATTCGGGATAAAATCAATGATATAGTCATAAACAAAGGACATTGGTATTATCAAACGTTCCAGTAATAACACCTATGATTAATAATAATCATTCTCAACCGGAAGTATGCGTAAACAATCGATAAAGTACATATAAATGAGAATAGTCAACAGTACTATATTAGAACGGAAATCATTACTAGTTCCTGTGAAATCGCAAGGATATAACTTCACAGATCACTGTTAATTTATCGATAACGGCCAAGGCGCCGCACTTGCTGATAAAAATGAATCAGTCTTACAAAGTGTATAACAAGTAGACGAATTTAGACCGCGACCTTCGGTTGAGTCAGCCGATATACCGGGGCAAGGGAAATACGAGTGTGATACAAGACTTTAAAGTTCACACTGGTTTCCATAAATGGTTAAAAACCGCAGTTAATCTTTACCTTAAAATTCATGCAACATTGATATGCCTTACATAGTACGTGTCAGACAGCGTTAATGAAATGGTATTGCAAATAGAATTTTGGGCCCAAACTAGTACACGTATTTCTGTAATACAATCATTTGAAAATAAAAGAAACTAAATGAAACACACAGGTGCTGATTATCGTACTGCTTTCAAATACACTATAGTAAGCCTGTAGTAAACCAGTAGTTTATAGGGTGAAAGAGATAAAACTAATTGAAATCAACTGAGTGTTATCAACACAATAAACAAGACTTTCTCCGACAATACGACATTGAAACAGTATCTGGACGATATGATAATAAATGTGCGTAAGATGAAAGTTGCTTATAGACACTTCCTGCCCGTAATGACGCCTTTCCGGTACATCGATAAAGCATATTAACATGTCAATACGCAATTACATTCCTTTCTCGGAAAATATTGATGCAACAAAGTGATGAATAATTAAGAAAAACAAATCAGTGTAATGAAATAATATTAAAACAAAATATTGAGCTGGACGCAGCATGCTCTCCCAACTTGTTGAGAGGGTTTGTGCAGGTCTGAGTATTGAATATAACAAGACACAAAGAGATCATTATAGGGATCGTGATCAAGGGCATATCGTAAACAAAGAATGTGAAGTAGGTCTGGAAGAACATATCAATGCAGATACGAAATCGGCACATACGAACTTACATCAAGCACTGGAACAGCAAAAGAAAATAGGTTGCAGGTAAAACCAATAAGATGAAACTAAATTGCATCTCGTGTGCTAAGTTTTAACGATAATTTCCATCCATCGCGTGACTGTAACTATTATCGAGAGATGATCCGATTACCAGTGACTCGGCAGCCGTAATTTTGATGGATGTGTTTTTAAAACATTTCACTTTCATAATTATACATCCGTGGTAATTGAAACGAACGAAATCAGTGAAACTACTTTATAATGAGACCATTTGAATGTCTATTATCCACTTTTTTTCTTTCACAGCCTTTGATATTTTATTTAAGATCTGACTTCCTTTAGGTTACTAGATTACAGAACCAGCAATTAACAGACAAACATTAATAAAAAATATTCTCTCTACTATGTAGAATAATAAATCCTAAATAACCCGTAAGATATGTTTGGGAAATCAATCAATACTCTATCTGTATTGATTAATGTCCGAACCGTTTTGCAATACGATCTTAGTTATCCTATACGTCGATGATAACATTACTATCATAACTAACATCTGCGGCAATAAATTTTCATAAAACAACGACTGAGTTATTACCGAAGTTAATACGAATCGAAAAAGGTGAAATAAAACTGAAACGAATGCAAGCAAAAGAACCGAAGTTCGGTTCACATGGCAGACACTCGTAACTTACAGGGTGGAGTAAGATGACGCACACGGCGGATCCAAAAATAAACCACCTAAACGTACCCTAACCCTAATCTTTCAATTATAAGACGTACTAGGAGGTACGGCCATCACTCGTTCGCTTTTTGAGTAACATTAAATTTATAATTGTATGTGAGTTTATTCGGCAATGCTCCTCTTAATCCGGCGGAAGTTCGATGTAAAAATAAACGTTAAAAGCGTCCATGATAATGGTTTTGAAAGAACGAATTGTGCATTACATAAACATATTATAGTGCTAGTATAATCACCAGGCTTGCACAATACTCTTTTTGTTGGAATAGCGGCATTAAAGTATTAATTTAAAGCATTATATACACTCACTATTGCCTATAAGTCGGCAGATAACATTTCGGTCCTTTCTAATAAATCACCAGCAGGGTTAGATGCCGAATGCATGGTTACGCGTGCTGCATACCTTCCATGACACTGCGGGTGGCCCCGTCTGACATGAAAGAAGTCACGTAGATGCAAGAACATGCAGATATCTCCAATAAATTATCTGGATCCTTGAGGCATATTTCATCAGGACGTCATTACGAGAATGTTAAAGAAAAGACTTCTGCTTATTATTTCTTCGATAGCATCAGTAAGCGATTTAACAGAAATCCCTAAAAAAATGTCTGCATAACCAAAAACAAGATTAATCAAGCCTATCGGGTGTTTCGTGATCGTAAAAACCTGAGTTCAAAATATCTATCTCCTCCAATATCCACTGTCATTACTAATCGCGTCGTTATTGCTTACAACTGCAAAGGGAGAGGAGATATGTCTGTAATTTCGTAATTAATATAAAGAATTGATTGTATAATAAGTAGTCGTTAAATAATCGTTGAATTACGAAAGATAAACGACACCTATTACCCAAATAAATAACTGAATTGTTATGTCACATCTAAACCTTGATTTATTATTTCCTCATAAATAGCTGTACAAAAATACTTCCAAGCCAAGCGACCGCCTAAACCAAACACCATTATTGATGCAATTCGTGTGAATAACGCAACTGAAGGTTGGAAAACTGTACGTTTAGTGGGAAGAGATCAAGGTATGTATCTATATCGATCTATCGTTGTATCGAATAGATTATCAAGAGATTGAATGCATATGGGCATTAGTTTACCAACTTAATGCAGGAGTGGCTGGTAATCTGACAGCTTAATCGTATAAGAACAGAAAAACCTTTCTTGACGTTCCATTAAGAATCAATGAACGTTAAATCATATAAATTACAGTTGTTCTTGGGATTGGAGATGCGTGGAATTTCTGAAGTAAGACGTCTTGCAGGATCCCATCACCGGTTTGAAAACCGATCCGGTTGGAATAACCCGGCAAAGTAATTAGCAATTAACTAGGTATCCTAATAGCTTATGTGATCTTACAATAACTTGTAGTAAATATACATATTTAACTAGCTTTTGCTCGCAGCTCCGCCCCAGCAGCAATCGATTTTGGCCTGCAGATCGTCATAGCGTATTAACATGCACCCAATGTTTAGGCTTGGTTGAAATTGGTACGGTAGTTTTTCTATGTTGGTAGAAAATCATAAAAAAAACATTAATACGTGTTTTAAATCAAATAGTTTAATTATCAGGTGTATTTGCAGTCATTCTGGCCTTCAGGAATCACACTAGTGATGGGGCAAGTCCCTCTAGTAATATCTAGGTGTCACCAATATAACTGGTCGTTCCGGACCCTCGAAATAAATTGCAGCCAATAAAAAGGGCGAACTTGAAGGTCATCAATCACGAGTCAGACAACAATCGGTGTGTCTGTAGAAGCGCGCATGAATGACGTCACAATGCAGTATTTTGGTTGAGAAGTATATAGAAGTTTGATGATAATCAGAAATAAGCTACCTATTAGAAATGACAAAAATGGTGACCAAGACAAAGGGTAATGATAATTTAGTTAGTCGATATCTATATTTTTAGTCAAATAAAACATAGAATTTAGCATACAATTAAAAAAAATAAACAAACATACGACAATTTGTCTGAGTGAAAGGAGTCCATTTACCAAACGCCATGTTTAATGGTCCGAGAATTTTTCTGTCGGCTCTAGCTAGGGAAAATATTTTGATCTTTATTTTTAGAGAGATAAAATCCACGTCCGTAATATGTCGAGCCGTTGAATAAGTTTTACTTTCAACAAATGCGGGCTTCATACTGTAAATGTGTTTGGTGTAAAGGCCAGGAATATCAGAACAGAAACAAACAATTATAGATCTAAATAAGGTGTTTTCTGATTTGCATTGTAATTCTCCATTACCCCTTCACCTAATTCTGTGTCCAATGACACAAAGTAAAATAATAGCACAATTTAATTCGCCCGCATAGTTGGGCTGTATGGTTGGCTGGCTATGCCGGAACTGTGGCTGTTTAAACTTTAAGGCCTCTAGCGAGGGTCAATCAGATACTATCAGCTCGTGATAGTTAGGATGCATAGCATAGTTTAAGTATGAAGCAATTCCACAGTAAAGATTGTATTTGGCACAATATTCGGATGAACAACATTTATAATAACTATTGCTGAAAATAAGATTACTTTCGTATATCTACTGTAATAAGACCATCATCCATCATGTGATATTGCTGAAGATGATTTAATGCATAACAAAAAACAGTCCATTGATAAATAGAGCGACGTCACGTACTTCTATAAAATAGGAACGCTTTAAGAAGACTCTCTACAGCCTATATGCATGAAAGAGCGGAAGGCCAAAACTGTGAGACTCCATTCATATTATATGAACGCCTGGTACTCGGAGTTCGATTTGACCAGCGATTTCAACTACACTTCGCATTGGGCTCACACAATGATGGCAAGATGACCACCTATGATGTAAATAATAGCTAAAATTCGCGAAACATTCGAAAAAATGATCTATTCATAATAAGTTTGCTATGAGAATGCCCATACGTCACGGTTTAACACCGGAAGCCGCAGAGACATGGGGGCACACGCCTGCTGGCAAGTTCGTCGGCCGGCGTGCGCGCAGCACACAAAAACTTAATGGTCTAATTGTTCTCGCGCATCGAAGATGAGCCGGTGACTAAGCTGATTGTGTCACCGGTGTCACTGATCTGATATTAGTCCATTAATTGTTCAACATATTAGTACCACGTGTAATATGATGTCTAGTCTGGAAATAGGCAACACCAGTCTAGTTTTAATAGACGGAATTTAACAGTTTAGTTTTCAAGGGATTTAGTCTGCGATTAAAAATATATCGCAGCACCATGTCAGGTATTTTGCCAGTGTTACGACTAAGGTAGAGCTACATCAAATATGCAAATGCTTCAATGATTTGCAGATTATTGTCTAGTCCGGTTATCATAGGTCTATTAAAATACTGTCCACACAGTATGAAAAAAAAACCTGCTGCAAGCTAATCTTGTTAACAGGTTTCTTTCTGACCTAAATAAATCCAAAATAGTCTAATGCATCCGTTTTTTTTTCTAGAGTGCATTCTATTCTAAAACGTACACGTTATGCACCGATAATGACAACCATGTGGGTGCGGGTTCGACGTCCGTTAGGGCCGGGTATGGACATAATGGTGCGATTGTCGTCGCCCCGTTAGCCGCCCACCTCCAGACAGCTAGTCGTTAATTTATTATTAACTGTTCCAGGTATCTGATCTATGGGAAAATTTAAGAAAAATGGTGATAAATTTCGCGACTCACTGCTAGTGTGTCATGCCCGTATCTCTATTAAGGTGAATACTTTGAAAGGACCACGATATTTTTTTTTAAATCAAAACCCCTTATCTCATATCCGTAGAATAGTTTGATTCGGCGGGGCGACTCCAGTTATGCCACAATTCAATTCCAACAATCCTAAAATTGTTCTAGTGCGGGACTACCATAGTCTTGCCTTTCCAACGTGTTTTTGCTCCGGTTGTTTAAAAGACTACTGAATAAATAGCTACCGTGTAAACATTCAGTGAAAAGGTCGAAAAATATCGACCAGTGTGGTAAACCAGGTCAGTCGGTTAATATTTATCTAGCTAGTCATAGCTTTGTTACCTGTCACATAATATACTCACAAAGGCATTGGATAATATGATAAGAACGACAGCGTTGCAGACTTTAACTTCTATAATTACCTGAAACAAGAACAGAAGAGAATTGCGAATTTTATAATAAATATTTATACAACGCCGGTATATGTACCTCTAGGTTTATTGAGTTATAAAATACCAGGGTCTGCGGGGTATGTAGAGTTGTACCTATTGCTTGCTATCAAAATAAACTTTACAGAGTATGTGAAGTACCCTAACCATCTTAACCACGCGCGCTAATTTGATGTTAGCGACATCTATCGGGAACAATGATAATAAGAATTATACAATATTCGTGTATAAACAACCTTTCGTTTATTGGCAAACACATAAGTATGAAAGAGTAAATACGCAAAGAGCAAAATTATATTGCAGTTTTAGTTAGTTGGTTAAACGTCTCACGTGGTCCGCTAATTAGCAAAATAGGGCATACAACAATTATCTGTAATAAGTATATAAGCATTTGCTGCCAAGGATCACATAGCGTGTGAAAATAGTAGTAATGATAAATAGTAACAGTAAGTGACGTATGGAAATAGTAAAATAAGGAGACTGAGAAATACCTAATGAAAAAAGGAGCAACCCTGCCATATTCCATTCGCTTATAAATAATGTTATACTACAAATGCTACTGACCATAGATCATGACAAAATAGTGAATGTAACAACAATTGATTATGTAGGGACGACATTAATATTTGAAAGGCAAACTGGGTATGCGTTTCGTGAAATCAGCTGTATAACAGCGCTTATTACTAAGAATAATAAGCTTAAATTCAATTAAACAAGACTTAACCCTAAGACTGTGAACTAGACAAGACACGATGAGCTCAGAGGAACGCATAATGTTCAGCTGTTTGCGTAATACGGACCGACATATCGTGCTCAATAAATATTATGAACATCGCAATGAGAGTACATGCCTACGTGATCTATCATGACGATTATACTGGTAATACAAATATTATATATAATTATGAGACATTTATATGATAATGGCTGTTGAAATTAAAAGTATGAAGGTATTTTTGGTATTCGACCATAGATAAGTAAAATGCATGCCATGCCATACATGTAAGCAGAGAATTGTACTATAGACTACAGTAAACAGATGTATTAATATTAATATACTTACTACCAAAAGAAAAATAAACAATGGAAATTGTGAAGCAAAACCTCTTGAGCTTTATTGCCCAACTGAAAGATAAAGGATGCTTCTGAAAGTTAGGACATAATGAGCACATTACAGTATTTGCTAAAAATCTGAAATATTTTTTTTCGATTATTGCAATAATCAAAAATTAACAGCATTATCGTAACAAAACTGAAATAAATAATCCGAGTCACCGCAAGACACTCCTCCTGGAGCAGGAGTGTCTTGCGGTGATCCTAAGCTCCAATGTCAACTTTGTCACGACCATAACTTGGCAAAGTATTTGAAAAACGACGTTCTTTCCGTGGCTATTGACGCCAGAGTAAGGAAAAGAAACAGTTTTTCTATGCCACCTTCTTTATTTGATAAAGAAAGAAAAATCTGCCTTACATCAGTCCTAGAGTATACTAAATCAATAATTTTATTCACCGCAGCAGTTTTACTTGTATGACTAAAGACTACTGCGAATGTTCTCATTGAAAATTGAAGAGTCCTTAGTTACTGTATCGTTAATTTGGCATCAAGTTATATCCCAAAAAGTACACAATTCACTTAACTGCTGTATCGTAATGGGATTGCGCACTTAAATAGCGGTGTAAAAAGTTCCATCCACGTTCCCTGAATGCCTCGGCGTGGCGAAAAACAATTGATTCGTCAAGTCCATCCGTCTGTGGCGACTGACGTTGGGCCAAACGGCATAAACTGAAAGCGTTGGAATTATAACACATTTGATACATTAAAGTAATAGGGATGGAAAAGATCTGCAGAACGTAACTAAATCCCATGTTCTAAAGGGTTTAGCGGAAAAGGGAAGATCTTCCAGCCAGTCGGGTGGCATGCCTGGCGGAGCAGCCGCTTTGCCCCGACGGTTTTTTTTTTCGAAATGACAAAATACTGTTGGTCGCAGATGACCTTTGCAGCTTCACCGGACGAGTATTGTCGGGATCTTGAATATATGTTGTTGCCCCGAAAACTCTTATAGCGCGATCCAGGATTGTGATGAGAATTGTCTATTGTTATGAATGCGTCTGCAGTGCCAACTGTGTAGCTTGTGGCGCGGTTAAAGTGGTCGCTACAAGGGTAAGTAGCCCAAAAAGATTGCGTAACCGAATAGAAGATTGTCAATATGATACTCATGACATGAGTACAAAGTATCAAAAATTGTTAATCCCAGTTGTCTGATGAATTATTACAATGAACCCTATACACTTGAACTGTCCCGCTATTCTCTGTATTCTACGCCATAAACCACCCTCCGCAGGTCGTCGGCCCGTGGAGTGGGCACGCCTGCTGAAAACCGAGCTTTCAGCGTGACGCAGCACCGTTACCCGGCAGTGTCTACTTTATGTCGTTATAATGCCAATGCTTCACCCCTTTTCAATTCTTATCCACTAGAAATCCACCTCCTTACTGTTTTATCTTTTATCTTGCTATCCCGGTGAACTTCGTACTGCCTCAGAATCAATGTACGAAAAAAATATTATCTTTATTGTAATGTTTTATGATTCGGGGCGAATGCAAATTCAAAAAATCCAAAGTTCATAATAATCGGCCCACCGGTTCTTGAGTTATAAATTATGTGACTAACACGACTTGGTTTTATTATAATAACCCCCAAATTTATGGACGTTTTATAACTTTATCAAACTTTATGACGTTTGTTAAAGTTATAAAACGTCTATAGATTCGAGGGTTACATTCTAATCAATATTTAAAGTGTATGTGCTAGTAATAGTGACGCACATATGGTTCAAATATGCTTTTTCGGACGACGACCTCAGGGATTAGTTTGAAATATTCGTTTACTTGATTAACTTATGTATCTGAACTTAAAGATACCCTTATAATGACACAGTAGTGAAACTCCGTCTCTCTTTTAAAAAGTATAGGAACACAAAGATCTCATTAATAAAAACCTTTTTTTCACAGAAAGAAAATACCCATCTATTGTTAAAGTATTCTTTTTTCTTAATAAAAAGAAGAAAATCTTTATTACCACGGCACGGCGGTGAAAGAGAACACAAATGGTCGTGTGAATGAAGTAAGCCCCCGTGTAGGGGGGTTGTGTCTACGTAAACAGCCAGCAACCATAGTAATATGTACATAACATTATCTTAGCGTGCTGTCCACATATTACTATGAACTAAGTGGTAGCGAGCAAAATAATATTTTTCTGTACTGAATTGGAATTTATTAAAGAACAACAACTATTCTAATTTACAAAATTGTCAGTATCTAAACCAATATTTAATACGAAACATGGTTAATGCTTCAATTTTTTATTTCAGCATTCGTGTATCATGAACTAAAGCACCTCCTTAAATTCTCCACATTCACCTTTCTCAGTATAAGTGACATATATAAGGTTTAACAATAATGTAAAACATTTAAAGGTAATATTCTCGAAAAAAATAATTAAATTATTTGATATTTTAAAAATAACACTATGTACACTATGTATGAGCGGTGAAACGGTACTGGCTCGCTTTCTCAGAGAAAAATCAAAGCCTGTTAACACATATTTGTTGTTGTTTTTTGTATACATAAACGTGATTATTATGACATACTTGTTAACCCTTTTAAATAATTGACACTATTTTGTTACACCTTGTATTTAACAGAATTTCCTATGGACATATGTGATGGCTTCCAAGGCGCTGAGCATACCCTGTCGCATAGAAGGATAAAGTTAATAGATGGCCTCGGGTGGCATTGCTCATAAGGATACCTTGTAGCACTCTACTATAGCTATTTTAACCGACTAGGGAAAATAACCGATATAGAAAATGCAAAATACGTTCTAAACGTTTCCTAACTCTTCACCCACCTTTCACGTTTATGTGATTAGCAAATCCATTAATTATCCAATGCTCCCACATAAACAAACTACATAAAGTTGGGTTTGTATGCATAAATCAATGTCGACCCACATATCAGAAGGCAGAAACCTCTCGGATATCATACATTTTGTGTCATTGACATTTCCAGATGGCATAAACATAGCAAGCTGAATATAAATTTACATGAGCTCTTTCAGGGTACTACAGGATGACTCTGAAGTCACTGGAATGGAGACTTTTGCTGGGGCTGGCTGGCTAGATATTTCCTTATCAGATCAAATTTGTCATAGTATTAACAGACATGAACATGAGTCAATGTCCATATGATTACATTGGATTAGTCCGCTAAAGTAGTGAATGCACAGAATCTGACAAAAGAAAATTTAACCTCCGAACTCATCATCAAAAGCCGGATTTTACGAAGACATTAAAAATCACCTCGCGTATAAATCTGTGAATCGCGGCAATTGCGTTTTACGAATGTTTTACATTTTATATGGCGGCCGCCACGCGAGTTGCTCGTTTACTCATTAACATTGCTTACTTTTTGCCAGACTGCCAGAGTGGGTGTAGAATGGGCAAGTCATGTTAATTTAGTAAATTATACTTTGTCTGTTTTTGACTTTTTGAGATTTAACTTCATACTGGATTTTTTGTCAACTAATAGTTAAAAGGACATAAAAGTATTCCGAGTACATTCCTGCTACTTTGTCCGCGGTAAAGTCCTTGTACTGGACTCTTGGAGTACCGGGGCGTGCTCAAATCGTAAGCTCAGGAGATTAAGTTTTAAATTGCTGCTTATGAAAATAACGGGAATACACCTTGTCTTTTTTGATGATATTAATTAATTGATTGTCTTTTGTTTTGTGTGATTGTCTCGTGATTAATGGTTGTTGTGAATTTACTATCCAAACTATAGTAGTAGTTGTAGCGGTAGTTTGGATAGTAAACTATGGTCACAAATGGAACCTAAAGCGATACAATACTCCAAAGTTAGTAAAGTAGCGGTTTTTACAAACCTTGGAGTTTTGTATCGCTTTAGGTATTTGTTAAGCAAACTTAATACATCGAGACATCCAATGCAGAATGCTAATATCGCAAAAAACTAAATTACATCGTAAAGATGTCCAAATTTTTCGTAAAAAAATAAAAACCATTGACATTTTGAATTTCGCGCCCTGATCTTGCGCTTCCACCTTAAAGACAGCTCTGTTCAAAATTGCTTTTGGTACAATATTAATTGGACCTTATGGGGATGATATACTCATAGGAATGTCGATTGCAGTAGATATAATTAATTACCACATAATCATCTGTACTGTTGCAACTAGTTTATAAAGATAAACAGCAACACGCCTCGGCAAATAGATGCAGAGCAAATAGAGATAGACTGCGGGAGCCCAGCGAGAAGAATTCTCTTTATAACGTAGAGACATTGAAGATTTTATGGAAAATAAATAAAATAAATATCGCCATACGAACACACCAACTATACGGTCCCACATTAAGCAACGCTTGTGTTATGGGTACACCGTACAATGGACTGAGGGCGAACTCAGTATATAATACTTATATACATATTAAACATCCATGACTCGGGTACAAACATTCGTGCTCATCACACAAAGCTCGTGTCCCTACCAGGAGTCGAACCCGGGACTCTCGGCGCAGAAAGCAGAGTTACAACCACTGCGCTAATCAGGCCGTCAAAAATCAAAGCCGGTATCTGTAATTTTCTGTGCCTTAGTATGTTGCTGCCTAAGGAAGCAGGGGGGAGCTTTTGCCCAGGATTTTAAGTAGGCTAGGTATCATTATTGTTTATTACGTTCCGACTGTTAGCAATCATCCAAGCAATGATGAGTGTGTCAGTAGTAATTAACACAAGTGTTGACTTTATAAATAAAACGGTATCAGACGACAATGACGTGTGTGCACTTTTATGTATCACAATATTGGTGATAAGAGGAGCGGGCAGCGGGAAAAAATTGGTTAACCACATCGGTTATCTATACATATAAATAAAATTGGAGAGTCTGTTTGTAATATTAAAATAACCGCTTTTTAATAAATGCATTTGGATGTATACACGGTACCTAAACCAAAACAACCTTTTTGAATTTTTTTGTCTGTGTGTCTGTCTGTCTGTTTTTTCCGGCTAATCTCTGAAATGGCTGGACCGATTTTGACGGGAATTTCACTGGCAGATAGCTGATGTAACAAGGAGTAACTTAGGCTACTTTCATTTTAGAAAAAAATATAGGATCTCACGAAAAAAAATTAAAACCAATGTTGCAGCGCAGCGCCTGATTAAGTTTGATAGCAACAACCTGCAATGCGTCCCGCGGGCTCAGAATGGGCGAGCAGGCTGTTGTCAACGGTTGTCTTTGTTAAATACCACGCGGCCGAGGTCGCGGGCAACAGCTAGTCTATTATAAAAGATTGTTAGTGTATGGAAAATTAATTTTAATCTTGTGGTGCAATTATAATTATAACTCGTCAACAACTCGTCATAATAACTCGTAACGTCGTAATAACTCGGCATGTGGTTGACTGGTAATATTGATTATTGATGAAATGTTCATGTCGTACGTCTGAACTGTGTCTCAAGCATAATCTGCTAGCGTAGCGTTACGGTAACGTAAGCGTCTTCCATTCCCCTCACACATTAAGATTTCATAATTAAGAATATCAGTGACAGCATGCTGTCTCGATCACGGTACGATTATATTGGGTGTTTCTGCTTGCCCTACTGTAAAGAGAACACGATGTTATAATATTACTAGCTGTTGCCCGCGACTTCGTCCGCGTGGTATTTAACAAAGACAACCGTTGACAACAGCAGGCTCGCGCGTTCTGAGCGCGCGGGACGCATTGCAGGTTGTTGCTATCAAACTTAATCAGGCGCTGCGCTGCAACATTGGTTTTAATTTTTTTTCGTGAGATCCTATTTTTTTTTCTAAAATAAAAGTAGCCTAAGTTACTCCCTGTTACATTAGCTATCTGCCAGTGAAATTCCCGTCAAAATCGGTCCAGCCATTTCAGAGATTACCCGGAACAAACAGACAGACAGACAGACAGACAGACAGACAGACGGACAGACGGACAGACAGACAGACAGACAGACAGACAAAAATTGTAAAAATGTTGTTTCGGTATAGGTAACGTGTATACATCCAAATGCACTTAGTAAAAAGCGGTTATTTTAATATTACAAACAGACACTCCAATTTTATTTATATGTATAGATTATGCATACACAATATCGCTATCGCTCGTACACAATGAGCACATCTAACGACATGCTAGTTGATGCAATTTGCATTGCGCAGTCGCCGCACGGATGCCGCTTCCTTCCCGTCTTCTGGGAATGTCTTCTGCGCCGCACCACAGTTTTGGTTGAGAAACTCATTACATCTGCCCCGCATGAGGTTTGACGTGAAATAAATACATTAATAGAAATGGTTTGAAAACTTATTGCCACCCAAGAGACTGTTGACAGTGGTTCCATTTGGAGAAAGAGTGAAATCTCTATTGCAAATAATAGTGTTTATAATGTGAATTGCAAGATCATTAAGGTACAGAGAACACGTTGTTATCAAGATTTCGAGAATACTGTAGATAATTTTATTTACGCAGCACTTCTCTCTGATTATTACACTTGGAAAAATATTTCAGGTTTTGACTATGACACATTATACTAAATTATTTTCGTCAAAGCGAAAATAAATTATTTACATTACTTCTAGGTACATTATAACCCCTTCTCCTTCTTTCAGCCTGCATAAGCCCACTGCTAGGTATGGTCCTCTCTTCTTTCACATTATTTGTTCCGGTCTTATGCTGATGTCATCCGATCATATACGTACACGTCCTCTTCTCGGCCACTACTCTCTTACCACCCTGGTCCATTTGCCGTCATCCCACCATATAAAATATACTCACTATGCTACCTACTTATAATTCACGATATGAAGTGCGAGTTCCAACACGCCCTTTGTCTTTTGCAAGAGTTTGCATTGTACACAAATGCGTCGGTGACTCAGCTGTGTTTTGAAACGTCTGTTAGAGTGGATTGTCTATCAAGTCTGAATTTGCACGGCTAACTTTATACTGTTAGGTCTGCTTATATTGATTTTAGTTATATACTCCATATATTTCTCGATATATGTTTTACACAATAACACAGGTATTGAGCAATAATGCGAACAGTCGTAAGAATCAATGCCCTTACAAGGCTGACATTTGGGAATGCACGAGCTTTGCGAAGGCTGTATGTTAAATCGTAACCACGGTTTCGAAATATGGAACCGAATACAAACATCTTTATTATCACCGCGCAAGGACATTTGGCAAAACGAACAGAGAAGAGGGGTTTAAGGGTTTCCAAGGTGTCGTAAAAATACTTATTTTGCTTCTGATGTTACAATATTCCTCATTTAAACCGGCTTCAAAATCGTTCGAACCAAGATGTGAATAAAATCGAAACGTATTGTTTTTGCCTTAAGACAGTCATTAAGTACATCGTGATCCATGCAACATAGTCGAGAGGAAATACGTTCAATTGCCATACAAAACTCACGAGTCGCGAGTGCGTTTGTGCTAAATGGCCGCAGTAAATGCAATATCCGAGAGCAATCAAACGTCAGCATAAGGAAATCTACGGTAACCTATTTCAGTGAGGCCAGAATGCGGTAGAGTTGTATAACGCAAGGCACGATACAACGAATTGGGACCTTATCGCAGTGAACCGCTGAAACAACGCAACGACATCCTACTTAGGACCAATCACGAGGCAATACGACAAACGTTGACATATTCTGATTTTAAAATTACAACTGTGGTACAATGATGATAACGCAACAAAGGTATACCGTGACAAAATGATTGCTGCACACACGTGGTTAGGCAATAATATCTATTCAATGTGGCAGTGTTTCCATGATGAGCATCAGTGCATTCGTCACGCTCTGCTATTGTTTACAACTGAATTGCCATTCGTAAAACGAAAACATTGCGCAAGTGTTCAGAGTGCGTCCCCATGGAAAGCAGGAAAATAATTTTGTTTTGTAGCGACACAATACATTACAAATAAGATGGCAATAAGATTATCTTACAAAAAGCAACCTACGGAGCAATTTATCTCAATGGTAAACAAGTCTTATAATAAAACCTCTATTTCTATCAGACTTGATTCTACAGTCTCCTTTTTCGAATCTTTTTATAAGTTTTCGGTGTAATCTCATCCTAAACAGATTTATATAGCAATAGTAATCTAGTGTCCTTTTAATAGCTAAATATAATAATTTATCTCCAAACTGATGAACGAAGATTAATTTAAAAATAAAATAATTAATGACATCATCCATATATACCATTTAATTAAATAGAAGGACGATGTCTTTTCAGAAGGTGACTGCGTCTCCTATACGTTCAGCGGTGCAGCTATTAATTGTCGTTGTAGTCGTTATAAATAGAATTCCAGAAAGACACTTGAATGTTAATCGTTTTCTGAAAGCAGGCTCTCCCCTTTTGGAAGCACAATATAGAAACCTATTAGAATGAAGGAAGTGAACGCGGCTAAGGAAAATAAATGATTTGCTGGCATCGTAATGGGAGAAAACAAAAGCTACATTGTTATAAAAACATGAAACTAAAATGACTGTAATGGAAGCATGAATTCCTGATATACTCAAAACAATAACAACTGTTTTCTGGACGATTCATAATTGACGTTGCTGGAGTTTCTTAATGTTCCATGAAAACATGTTGTCGGCAATCAAAAATGAGAGGAGTAACATGCGGTCGACAAGACAATTTGTTAAGGCGCGTCTGCGTCTGCAACAGACAGACAACTTTTCAATCTAGTTGAGTGAACTGCTAGTTACGAAAAACGAACAACACACAGCTGTGTGACTTCGGCGTTTTTAAGTCTTTTTTGTATTACGTATGTTTAGACATTAGTATTTTAAAATGTATCTGGCATTACTGTGATGTGACTGCAAATACTTTAAATAAGGATTTAGCGTTGTATATTTTAGATAATGATTTTGTTTAGAATTCTGATTAGTTTTAAATGGGAGCTGTTGAATGTGAATTACTTGATATAAAATTTTATGACGGTGTGATGTAGGCGACTGATGATCCCACCTCAGTTCGGTTGTCAAAAAGTACGCAAATGTGAAGAAAATCGTGGGAAGCTAAAATAAATACAGGGACGTAAGTTACCAAAACCAACTCTTAAGGTCGACTAGAACAAGTAACTGAATTACTATTACTGGACCTAGACAGTCTTTCGAACTGAATTCTTACAAAGCTCCATGACTCCAAAATAACGATAGATATAAAACAGTACGTCCAACACCAGCTCCATGCCAACAAAGAAAGGGATGAAACAAAACGAAAAGGTCGCGGGCTGCCTACCACATGTGTCGGCTGACGTCAGAACTATGGCCGCTAGTCAGCTGGCCCGTGCATCTCTGTTTGATGTAGCGATTGTACAGATAACGTTATAGACACGATCTTTATATGGATACTTATTAAGTTCGCCGCTTTGATATTTGAAGAATAGACTGTGGTGAATGAAGAGTTATTGCGGGTGAGAGCGAGCAATATTTGATACGAAATTACTTAAGCGGAGTTGAGCTAATTGTGGCAGTACACAGTGATATTGGACCATGCAGTTAGTGTGTTCATCTATCAATATACGAGTATATAACATTATTTGTGCTGACTGACTGACATGACTATTAACTCACCGATCTATCGACGCAAAGACCCAACCGTTGGACGTAGAGACGTGAAATTTGGACAGTAGTGTCCATTTATGACGTAAGCGTAGTAATGTCTTAGTGGATACTAAGGTGTTTTGGGAATAGGACCTTTAAGGGTGTCAAATGGGGGTTTGTATGGAACATTTTGTAAGTAGATTAACTCCAAAATTTGTGAAAAGGCTCTTTATAAGAATTAATTACATATATGTGTTGCAATTTTCCTCAAGGGACCCCCGTCGTAATAGGAACTAAAGTTTGTATGGAGAAAAATTATGAAATTATGTGGACTTTATTCATTGATGTGATCAGGGTCTGATAATTCGAAGGGTGGTCATTGGAATTCGATGAGGGAATCGAATAAACCTACCAAGTTTGGGTTCGTTAGATCGATCTTTAATAGTACGTTGCTCACACAAACATAGTTACCAGGGTCAATTTACTTTGTCAATTTACTTAAATGATATTTATTACTATTTACTTTTACGCGGTTGAAGTCGCGGGGCATAAGCTTTTTAATTTATAAGACTACAAAGTGTACGTGCTGACGATGTCACTTCCAAACAAATCTAAACGCGGTTCTTCACAATGACATTTCCTGAACACATTAAAAAGACACTTACCGAAGCCAATTTTTTTATGGGATTTTCGATGCGGAAAGCCACTGTTTGACATTTGGACACACTCGACACAGATGCTCATTTCGCCATAAAAAAGTCGTGACATAATCCGATGGGTCGCGTTATCTTAATTAGGTTAATGACCCTGTTCGTATCGACTAAGTATGTAATAATTTTATTTTATACGACAGTTATTGAAGCTTCTGGTTTCTCGATTAAAATTTCTTGAGTTGATTGGTTCTCTTGCAAACTGAACCTGAACAATGAAAGAGATCCTATTTCATTTGAATTTGAGTTAAAATATTTTAAATTGATTTGCTACCATCAAAACCTTTCTTGATAAAAAGTCCCGATAGTACCTTACCTGGCCTTCACCGGGGTCAATCCCAGGTAGCTAATGTTTCATTCGAAGTGTACTGGTATATTGGCGAAGCAAGCCGTAGCACTAGGGCAAATAATTATTGATAAGGAAAAATGACCTTACGTTGAGAAAAACTGTTTTTTATTAATTACTCGGAGGTCATTGACCAGTAGTTTTTATAGGCGCTGTCTGTATGCAGTTATCGTAGACGATGACGTCATCGACGTCTAGTGAGAAGATAGGGAATGTCTGGTAGATGACGTTGAATGGCAGTCGAGTGTTGATAAAATAGGGATGGAAATAGGTTTCTAGACTCCTGTCAAAACTGTGAATACATGACATGTTACACGTAACCCTCAATAGCAATGATGTCACAACAGTGCAATAAACAGAAAATGTTTACGACGATAAATCCACTAAATAACAGCGTGATACAACCCTATAAGAGGATATTTTCCAAGGCTAACAAGTGCTGATGATAACGATAATTATCACGCGATGTGTCATGTCGCAATTGCCATCTGCATCTCTTAAGTACTGTGCCTTTCAAAGGCATTTGTCTTTTCCTTCGCTAATTATTAACTTTAGGGAATAGAATAAAGCTCAATTTTGGAGGATCTGATAAGGGTCCAATCATTTCTACATCAACAGATGTTTAAACTAGCAAAGCGTTTTAAAAAAAAAAACCTGTTATACATTGGTTTTAACAGTTGGACGACCACGACATTATGGTCGAGATTTTGTGGACACGTTGATTTTACGGTGCACCATAATAATAATAAACATTTGACACAAACTGTGCTCGTGATACAAACTGTGAATGTTTGGTAGATCATTTCGGATGCACGACTTTTTGGGCTTTTAAGCTATTGATGTTTAGGTATGTGGCGATTATCATACCTCAATCGAAAGTTAGGATATTCAATTCATCGTGACGTGAGCACGAACCGATAATATCCGGATTAAGGTTGCCTTAAAGACAGCCCTCCCTTCGACACCATTATATTGAGTAATAGATGTAACACTGTTACTACTGGAGCACACAAATGTAGTAGATTCTTGGACGTTCCGAGACGTCTTTTAAGTACAAACCAACGCACGATATCCCATTTAATCATCATCTGCTCCTTCTTTACCCGTTATCTTAGGTCGACAAAGTATATATTTTTCTTCGATTCATCACTCATAATAGTCATTTTAACTAGGTCTTATTTTTGCTTTGTATTTATACACATCTATACAACAGTCTTTTAGTCACGTGCATCTCACCTCTTCTCACTACGAACCATTTCAACCTCCAGCTTTTCACTTTCTCTGTTCCATTCATCCATCCATTCGTGTTACGCCACATATATCACACCATTAGCATTTAGGTAGGTAGGGTGGAGATGTTTCTCTTGCCATACATTACCTGCTCGCCATTACGAGCTGTACTGAATTAGTGGCCTTATGGTGGATTTGTAGAGTATTGATTTGTTGTTTTTAGCGAGTATCTTATCTATCTACGTCTAAATTTAATCGTCTACGTTGTTAGCTTTTTCGACCAGACTAAGAATAACGTAGTGTGAATCATAAGGTAGACGTTGCGCCTACATATCGTAGGTGTTGCTCCCATTCTTCCCACAGCATTATTTATCAGCCCTACTTTTACAGATAACCACAACCTTGAATTCTAAAGTATGTCCTAGATACTCCTGCCAATGAACTAGATATTATTATTCTTGGCGTTCACGACCTCTATGTAGTACTTCCTCTGGTGATTACAGGACATAATATCAAGCGATACAAAGTATGTTAGGTCAGTTACAATTCTCTTGGCGATAGGTGTTGACACTAATTATTATAGTGACCATATGTTAGCGATTTATAAACTTTCTCACCAGAACCAACATGCTCATATTAAATAGAAATCCCACAGCTTTAAAAAAATACTAAACGATTTATGGATATTATCCAGTTCGAGTGAACAGTCTATTATGAGATAGATAGATATTATTCATCCGCCCATGTCCTAATTTACAAATGGTTCCCATTAAACGCCTCCACGTTTGTTTTTGTAGTAATTTCAATAACAAAACAAAGCAGTTATTTATAAATAAAATTACAATATGAATAACTTGATATGGTCCAAGGACGTACCTACTTATTTGTTGAGATGACTCATATGTAGTGTGTGAAGAATATACTCGTATAAGATACGCTAAAAGCTTTACGTAAATTACGTAATGGCAACTCCTTTGCATTTGCGAATATCAGATTTTATAGCAAAATTTTTTTTTTACTTATGTCATACGCTTAACTTATATCAAAAAAAGTTAGGACATTCTTTAGTTCGTAATGTGTACTTTTATTTTCAACTCTTTCATATTGAAAGTAAGCCTAGTACAAGTTTAGGGGGTTCGCACATAGTTAATTAATTTGTGACATAGTTCCGGGGCGACCTTCGGTGGGTCTAGGTCGTTTCGGCGCCCGCGCATTCATACGTCCGCTCTGTGGGAATTTTATCTTGTTTATTATCGCGAATTACGTTCAGTTATAATACTGAATCGTAATATCATGCATGCAGACGTACATTGAGGGCTTCTTGAATTGTTGTATACTAATTTATGAGAGACTCCTTGAGAATAGATAAGCTGGTCGTTGTTAAGCCAAGTGTATGCTACTTGCTGCTGCAGTTTAAATGACAACAACCGCGATAAACTCAAAAAAACATAGAGCAACAAAAGATCTATCCAAATATAGAGTACTTACTTAGAATATTTCAAATATATTGTCAGTGTTATACCTTACCACAATAGCATCATCACCGTCTTGTGAGCATGGCATGCTTGCGGTGATGGGCTCACAAATCAAAGTACACAACTCAATCTGGGACATATGAAGTTGTCCCGTATTTATAACTTTATATATATTATGTATGTATAACTCTTTTAAATGACGTTCTTGTGTTAAAAATATTACCAAAGCATAATAAAGATGAACGCGTATTGACGCCGTTCAAACTTGTACCAATATTTTATACATGTGTGCTGCGTACAGCATTCAGGCTAATAATAATAATATCGCCAGACGAACCCACTAACTATATGGGCCCACACTAAGCAACGCTTGTATTATGGGTACCATACAATGGACTACAGGCGAACCCAGTATATAACTTGGGTACGAACATTTGTAATCATCACACAAATTCTGTACCCTACCAGGATTCGAACCCGGCACCCCCAGCGCAGAAAGGATGGTCTTTACCGACTGAGCTAATGAGCTCATCAATAGTTCGGATAGAACTATACGTTCAAATGAAACGGAGTTGCCGCACTGCCTTGGACACTTTTTGGTTCACAAATTACATGTCCTATATTAAGTTCGTAAAACGATCTCACATACCGCCTCATGTCCGTATATTACAACGATTCTGTGTCATGTCATCATAAATTTATTCGCTTGTTTCCTGCACTGACTCAGTGTCAATTGACGATCGGCCTTGCGAGTACCTCCACGCTCCTTGTTCAATCAATACGCTATAGTTTTCTTCTTGGAATGATAACAACTCGTTCGCGATTCATTATCATTCAGTGAGGTATATATATGCATGGAAAATGCTGGTGACTTGTTTCTTATTCATTTGTTTTATAATCAGATAGATAAATTCGTTACAAACTAATAAACATGGAAAATTAATACTTCGTTAGGGACATTGTGTTTTTCAGCTTCGTTTTTCTATAATCTTCCTGCTTCTGAAGTGTGTTCATGATTGGTGTAGGTTCGCTTAGTATAATTATTGTATTCTTTTAATAATTCGCGTTTTTTTTGTATATCTCAACAGTTTTCAAAACTTGGTATGCGCAGACCCTACATCATGTGTAGGTTGTAAATAAATAATCGCTATTACGTAATGTGACATTTATACAATAGTATGTAACTACTGTTAATAATACTGGTGATAAACCTACAGGATAATGATAAGGTTTATAGGTACCTATTGCAATTTGTAAACGGAGCTTGGCTGGCTTCATCCATGACGTGTCATTCAGTCATTCAGTTTCGTTAGTGGTTAATTGATTCCTAAACAACCTTTCGTGAGCCTTAAGGTAACTGTAGCGATGACAAAAAAAAATGCAATACAGATTCTACATGTACTACGGTAGGAAGCCTTCCAGCACAGGCCACACCACACTTATCACATATAAGGATGATAATCAAACAACTGCAAGCAAGCAGGGAATGTAGATCCTATAACATACAATGGTAACAATGGTGATATATGTGGAAGACTATTGTGGCCAGGAATTCTAGTTAATGGGTCGGCCCCTTACCGCCACAAAAAATTACCATAATCTTGTCAAACTTTGTATCAGGATTAACGAAGGAATTGCATATTGATTTCTTATATTTACGCGAATACTACACATTGAAATAAAACTCATTTTAAGGATTATATAGCGTGACCATAGTTCCTGTAGAGCAGCCGAAACGTCGGAAACGTAAAAATCATAATATAAACGCGATAAAATCCTTAAAATTAGTTTTATTTCGAAGGAATTGCATTTTTCAAAATCTCTGGAATTTTGCTTTCAATGCTTTCTGTCGGTACAGCCTATTAATCGGCACAGTTGGCCACACGCCATCGTTGTTGGTGTCTATTTACCTCGTAACGCGAGCAGTAAGTGCATGACGTTGTTAGCAGGGGTAATAGGACCTGCGAATCACATGACTCGATTTCGAGTTCCTATTGGTGGTTTTTTTATACTTATTAACGAATAAAGGGCTTTTAATTTATTTATACGCCTGAATTAGAAATGAAAATACTTAAAGCGGAACCAAAATCCACCAAAAAAAGTTAAATTGTTTTTTTCTCGGCACCATAAAGGAAAAATTATGAAAAAAAGATTTCACACGTAGGTAACTTATTATATCCTGTTTACGAAGTATCAAGTATTGTTGAACAATACCAACCCATCCAGGAAATATTAGTTACTATAGCATTAACATAGACCATTAAACACAAGGCAAAATTATAATGAACAGCCCTAACATAGGCAAAATGTATTTAAATTTTAAAATAATAGTGTGATATGGAATATCCGAGGCCATTGTGATAATTGCGATTATATAGCATTTTTAATAGTGTAGCCGTTTTCAGAATTGATAAAATCATGAATTAAAAAAATAACAGTTTTTTATTTCTTAGTTTTTTTTTTAATCTTATGTGTTACAGTAATGGTGATTTTAACCAGTTCACTGATAAGAAGGGTCGATTAAATCATGATTTATTTGATTACTAACAGATTTTTGTGATTTAAAGATTTTTTTTTCTTTTCAATTGATTCAAGCATAACAATGTTTATTTTTTAGATTGTGAGTTTCGATTTTATTTAAAGTCGTTTATTTATGGTTGAAATAAAACAAAGGTATTTTTTATCATAAAAATATCAAGTTTGATGACGAAGTATTTATTTAAATCAAATGGGACAAACTAAACTAATTGTACGTCGTATCTGCGTATATATTTTAACAATAAAATAAAATACAACCGAATAGAGAACCTCCTCCTTTTTGAAGTCGGTTAAAAACTAATACTAGTCTTGCGAAAAAAAAAATCTAGCAATATAACGCATTGTACCCATCGTCCATAATGCAGCAACACTCGTAGTCGTAAGTAACGTTAATTGCTTTTTATTTATACGTGCGAGGTGTTAATTACATCAGGAGGGGTCGCGGCTGAGTGCACGTATTCCGATGAATGCAATTGGGACTCATTGAAAGCTATTTTAAATGGACAGCGGTGTGCTGTCATTTTGATTATGCAATTTGCATTGGAACAGTGCAATAAAATTAGGAAGGGATTAGTTTGGCGATTTTTTTTCCTTTTTTGGATCGAGGATTAAATGCTAAGGGATAGAATTAAATTGAGGAAATAAGTGACGAAATTACCGTGCCGAGGCGTATCATTATGTGAGAGACACCAAAGGATAATGATTAAGAACAAAAAACAAACGTTTTCTATTTTCTTTTGTCATCAAACCTTTTTTATGTCCCACTGCTGCGCACGCGCCTCCCCTCAATGAGAGAGGGATGTTAGCCAATAGTCCTCGGCGCACTTCGCATGCCTTTCGAACTAGGTTCTCTAGACATGCTGTCTACCTCACAATAATTCCTTCACCGTTTAGCAAGTGATAATCATGGTTGTAAATGAGATTCGCATATAAAATCTAGAAATGCCACAGGTGCGCGCCGGGGTTTGAAACTGCGAATCCTGGTTCCAATGCACGCGTTCTACCACTTTGGCTATCACGACTTTTTGCTATTATTATACTAACATAATCATGCATGTCACCTTCGTACACCCTAATCGATGAACGGAATTAAAAGCAACGTAAAAATAGCTATGAGATATTCGATTCAAAATAGCCGTGAAATCGACTATACATCGAACAAGTGTTACTATCAAATAGATCAAAGATATTTATTGAATCGTAACTCTCAAAATCATCGGCAATTAATGTCCGATGAATCTGCAAGGTACAAAAAAAATCGATATCTCGATAAAACTTGTCTCGACTCGATTTTTTTGCGAATGCGATCATTCGCGTTTTTAAATTTGATTCGAATCGCGTCGTGCGACGTGCCATGTCGTGATCATCATGTTCCTCGTACTCTATGTAAGTAACGTATGTTGAAAGACATTAGCTGCATGCAATAATATTCCTTTAGTGCTATGATTATAATAAAGAAAAGGACACTCGTATATCAACATTTTCCAAAATAAACGATTGTCTTCGTTCCCACTTGATTGTATGCGAGGCATCAGAAAAAAAACCTCATTCTTGATTCCATGTTTATTTAATTTCCGCCCGTATTTAGTACTGAAATGTTCTTCTGCTTCAGCTGTAGGGTATATCCAGTAAGCTAAAGCAATAGTTTTCTAATGCGTGAGCCAAGCTTAAATGAACTATCACATCTTTCGTAAGAATTTTCAAAAAAATACCTGCCTACCTACTCAGTTTTAAGGAACTTTTGTCTAGACCAGGGTTAGGGATTTCACGTTCACTATGACTCAAGGTGTAAAGTTTTTGTCAAACCAATGGAAAGTGACTGGGAAGTGACAAAACTGAATCCGACGTGTGTCCTTGGTACCGCAATATCACTTCATTTTTTTTATAGCCATTCCGTAATAGAACGCGTGGTTAGTTTTCCGGTTTGTTATTACAGCAAAATAATGTATGTTAAATAGGTCTGTTGATTTCTATTGGACATCACGTTCATTAACGCCATAATTCGGGCTTCGGCCTTCCTTCAAAGTTAACTTTTAAATTTAAATAATTTTAATTTAATGTAAATTATGTTCGATGCACAAGCCTTATCCGGGTCAAGATAATAGGTATAATCATTCCAGCCCTTTTTAATGTCCCACTGCTGGGCACGGGCCTCCCCTCAATGCCAGGGGGATAGATACAAATAATAGGTATAGGATAGTTTAAATCCCTATTTCTGCAGGATGGAAAAAAATCTAAAAATCCAATGGATTTTAATTAAACTTGGCATGGCTATAGGTTATTAAAAGATGAGTATCGAGAAAAAAACATCTTCCTGAAAATAGAAGGGCTCCCTGAGGGAGAGACCAAAAGTAAACTTCACGCTAAGAAGTTGCGGGTACTGTTAGAGCTCTAATATTGGCGAGATTGGATGATTAAAACCTGCTCAACTGTTTAGAATTTCTCTGGCATGTATTAACAACATATTAGTATACCACAATCCGTGCTCACCTGGCAAAGTCACCAGAAAATGGAACACATCAAGTCTCACAACAGATCTCATTCACAAATTAGTTCCGCCATGGAACCTATGGAGTTAATTAAATTAATCTGGTCGCGTCGCAGGCTCGGCCGCAGCGCCCCCATGGCTGGCGGAATGCAGCCGCGGCCAGTGCTCCAACGCTCCAATGATTTATAGAAAACCAGTATGACAACCGCATAGACGACACGCAACAGAGATATTACGGGTTATTGATACGCGATTTTGTACTTACATGATGGAGTTTGAAAACTAGAAAAACTAAGAATGGATTCAGTTCTAAAGGGATACCACTGAAATACCATACAAGAAATCTGGCTAAACAGTATCTTGTTAGCCTGTTAGGTTTGCTATTTCCATATCATAGAATAATTGTGTACATACTCTTTAAGATACGCCTTGCCCATTCTCCTCGATCGAAAGTTTCGTGCTGATATTCCTTACTAGTTTTGGCTTATTGGCTTGCTGTGCCTGCCCAGATATTAAACTCAGGAAATACCCGCAAATGAATATTCGTCATATTCTCCTGCCTTTCACCATGTCTTATAATTTACCATGATATGGCTAATTATTATTGATAAACAGAGAACAATTACCGTCTGTTCTCTGAAACCAGGCAGCAGATAGCAAAACGAAGGTTATGAGTTACCTATTGGTATATTAAAAACATCAATCAAATCGCATCTATTTTCTTTAGGAAGGTACCTACCTAGTACGTACGTATTACTTACAACATACTGAGTATTATAATATTATGACTAAGTATCATAATGTAGGTTGCAGACACTGACCAAAAACACAACAACCTTTTGATTGCTTAATTCGGCCACGTGATCAAGGCCCTCTCGAGTGTCCTGACCCGGTTGCAAGTGGCACAGAAATGGCCCATGACTCATAGGATCATTTACTTAATAAAAACTCGTCCAACGACCTTGAGATGATGACTGTTTCCTGTTTTTGTCTCGTAGCTTCTGCGAAATGATGGATGCAGTATTGTTTTATTTAATGCTGTGTGCGCCAATTATATTGTTCCTAATACAGTCAGTTTGGTATGAACTGACATAAATGTGTTTAGAGTAATAATTAATGACTTTGATTTTTTCCAATGCATTACCGAAAAGTTACAAATCCATACAATTCTAAAGGCTTTTTATTTACGTCCATGCATAGATATTGGCATAGGGCTGGTCGCTGATTATCTTCAAGGATTATCTTAAATTAGACCTTCCTAAAAACCATCTCCCAATATTGGGTTACATGTGAATATTTTATTGGTATGGGCTCTGGAATTAAGTAGAATTTTTATATCTATAGAAACGTCGTTGATAGTACAGAAATAGCCCGCCATCAACGGGGCTGCGTGATGCGATAACTGCGCCCGCGCATCCCCCTGTAGGTACATAACTACGCATCAATTTGTAGATTCATACTCATGCTACTGGTTAGTGTTACACATTGACTTGCCTACAACTAGATCAATGGTCAATGTGCATATCTGTTTGTCAAAAGATACCTACTGCATCTTCTACACATTACTGTTATTAGAATATGTCTGTCTTTAGTGTTGATAAAACATAAATATCTGTTATGAATGGAGTCTTTATGACGCGACCATTAGGCGCCGGCAGCCCGTGCTTTGTAGGCTCTTGTGGGACGTCTTAGTATAATTCAAATCAATTAATACATGAACAATGTTTTTGATGGTACATCCTCATATTGCCGGTAATGCTGGAAGGGAAGCAGAGTTGCAATGCACCTACACTTTGCAGATGGTGTTCTGTCAGTTTTCAGTCTGTTGCTATTACAACGGGTACACTCCTCCACAATATGAAGGCAATGTAGACCATAGTCTATCACTTTGATACAGTGCGGGTTGACAACTTTCAAAATTTTAATTATTTGCTGTGACTGTACACCCGGTTACAATCATCATAAATATTTTGCTAATCTATCTATCTTTAGCCTGTGAGGTCTACAGATGTAATTTTTTTCTGTGTCTACAATTTAGAAAATCAATGAAATATAGACTCTAAACACTCAACTGCTAGGTGGAATTTAAAGTCATGGATCCAACTCAGTAATTATCAGTAAAAAACATATCAACAAACAACCTCATTGAATGAGGGACTGATAAAACACAGGAAATGAAACATTTTGTATCTGTCTTATCTCATGTCAATTACATGTACAGAAAATTATTCCCGCAGATAGATAGGGGTGCTATAATTATATTGGGTAGATGTAGTTGAATCCACATTTAGGTTCTTTTATTGAGAGTTAATGATAATAAAAATGTTTATATTTTTTTTTATTTTCCATTATAAATAGTGGTTTAGCTGGTTTACTAATAAGTCCAGGGTTGATAAAAAGTGTTACTATTTTTTTAATTACTAAAGTCATGATTATTTCATATATTTCACAGTATTATAACATTTCTTATTTTTGGCTGTAAAAAGGTGCTTGCAAATGATAATTCATTATATGGATACACTAGCTGCGCCCGGCGGTGTTACCCGCGATAAAAAGTATGAAAAATTAAAACATCTATCCCACGGGAACCATAAATTTTACCGGGATAAAAAGTATCCTATGTGCTATTCCAGACTATAATCTATCTCTGTGCCAAATTTCATCTAGATCCGTTCAGCCGTTCGGGCGTGAAAGAGGAACAAACATCCATCCATCCATCCATCCAAACTTTCACATTTATAATATTAGTATAGATTTCTTAATGCATGCCAACCCTAGTCATGCCTTAAATATTAGACATGTTGAAATAGGAAAAGAGATAACAATGCAATTTTAAAGTTTAAAAAAAAACATTAACCAGCACTATTATCTTATTTCAACACTCCGGATGTGTGCTGGGACAGAGCAGGCTCTTTTGAAAACGAGCCATAAGCAAATGATTTAGTTGGTTTATTTTTAATTTATTAATATTATGATACCATTTCATTGTAAAAATATTGTAAATCATAATATACATGATATTAATTGAATGGTTGCAGTTATTTGTTGTGTATATTTGTAACAAAGCTCACCCTAAAAAATGTGGGAAGTCTGTCCTTAGAACTACTACGCTATAGATGTGGTAATGGAACATCCTTTGTTTAAGATAAGTATTGCATGACAGCAAGAGCTACTGATGGTGATGAGTGGAAGTAGATGAGAGACACCTTAGCCCAGCAGAGACACATTATGTCAGAAAAAAAAGAAGACATATTGAAGGCTAAATTTTGAGCTTCAGTATAGGAAAATAATGATTAATTATAAATAGGTACTTAACCAATGTCATATTGATACCAAGTATTGACACATACCTATTTCATGATGACCTAATATTGGGAAATAATTCAAACAGCATGTACTTACACATTGGGAATTATTATCACATAAAGTTAAACAAAAGTATTGATCATTCCTATACGAACTTTCGTATAGTACTGTACCTATTTCCATAGAACTAATTGTATTTATGCATACGTATCTGACATAGTAAATTGTAATATTATAGATAATAATTTTCTATTACGCGCAATGTTTATCACAGATATCTCAATATTGACGCGAGCGGTGAATTCGCGTAACAAAAGTAACGTCTACCGTTCGCACGGTAAACAATCACCGATGTTTGTAAACATAATACCGGCAAAATTCGGCAACTGCACTCACCAGCACTTTGACGAATCGGTTCTCCAGCTCGTCGCGGTCCGGCATCGGGGGCTTGGTTCGGCTCCTCGTCGAGGCTTGCCGTACATGGTGACTCTTCCCCGATGCCACCGGTCCATCCAACATTGTCTGCTCCCTTGAAGTTATCAAGCCCATTTTACACTAAACACTTAACGCGCACCATTTATAACATTTTTGAACATTATGTCATTTTATTATCACAGACAAAAGCACAAAACACGATGAGTAATCAACAGGTCACATTACACGGTCGCGGCGAGGCGCAAAACGAGTTCGTCCGCAAATGCAACAACAAAGCTAGTAAGCAAACTCGATCGAAGGGCGAAGGAAGGCCGGGTAGTCCGAACGTCATGAACTGTCATGCAAGTCAATGAATGAATTGAATGACATGAAGTTAGCAGGAAGGGATTGTAAGTGGTGGCCAATACGAATCTAGGGAAGTTCGAAAACTAAATCACACGAAACAGTTTACGGACTTGAAACCCATTGAAATGACGAATGGAATCCATAGACTAATTTGATAAAATATAATTGGAACTAAAGTTTTGTTCTTGACGTATTTTTAACTAATCTGTGATCCATTAGGGATCTTTTATGATTTAGTTTATATACGGATAGACGCACATAGGCGTATGGATTATTATACATACGTTCGGAACGTATCTGTCAACTTATTTCACTGACACAAAATCTTGATGCTTACTGGCTTAATACACAAGTGTTTGATGCCGACATAAGAAAATAATCTATGGCCACCAATTAAAAAAAAGGGGAGACTGGCGGGAAATTGAACCGTGAAGTTATCAATTTTGTTTTATTTTACAAAAAATGTGTTTCTTTGATAAATTGTCTAATATTAGTGGGATTGTTGTGTTCATAAACGTGAACGAGTGAAGGAAATTAAAAGGAAAGCTCTCTTTATAAGTTAAGTAGGTTTTTGTAATTTTGTAAGTATTCATTTTATGTGGTGGAACAATAAAGTGTTATCTGTCTATCTACTCTAAAATCTGTGTGTTGTAGGTAGTAGGTGCAAGATTCAATGAAGTATAAAGAAGCACTGAAGTGAATGTTGCTATTGATTTGCTCAATTTTCTCTTCTAGTTAATAATTCTAGGATATGAAATGAAAAGCTCAATTTTATTTATATAATAATTTTATTGGTTATATATCATTTTATGTTTTATTCGTACAAAATTATAGCGGTAACGAGAACAATGTCATTGCCCGTGTTCTAATAAAATAATATACAATACACCAATATTTTGTTAGCACCATTTTTTTTACATTTTTATTATTTTTTATACAAACATACCATTACCTTAAATTGCTACGAATGCATAGTATTAACGAAAAGTTTATGGTCTTTTAACCTTTTTCGTATTATGTAGGTAAGTATTTATATTCTATAAAATTCATTAGTTGATAAATTGGTGATCAGACAGATAAGTCTCAACTAAATGAACTTAACATATTCACTGAAGTCACGTCTCGGGCTCTAAGTGACTGTTATACTTCACACAGAGCTCGAAACTCAAAGAAAATTTGGTCCAGCTTCAACAACATCGATTGTTCAAATGTAACATTTGTTAATAATTTCAAAAAAAAGAAATCTCCGCATCGTCAAAACAGTCTTTGGTTAGGACAGAAAGAATATTATCAGAGATTACAGAACTTAAATTTATAATATCACAAGCATAATAATTGAAAACATTTCATTCACATAGAAGTTCAGTCATACTTCTATAATATTCACCATGTCAGTAAGCTGATATTCTATAACTTTGTTTTATAGAATGATACAATTCGCATAATTGGGATACCTACGATTATAACACGAAATTATACTAACAGAGTGCGGCTACATTATGTTGTGCAACGGAATCGAAGCAACGTTCTAGGCATACGATTAACAAGCAGCGAGGGCTACGTGCAAGATGGCGATCACTACAGTTGGATACGAACTGACAAAGGATACAATGCACGAAATACTATGCGAAGATCGTACAGTAATGTACATCGTCAGTTTGTCCGACTACTTATATTACACGTACTTTTTTAATACTTTCAAGGCATATCTCGTTTCTACTTTATAATCCACCTTAAGCTAAACTATATCGCTTAGTTTAAATATTTATTGTCCTCTCACTCTCAAGTTTTTTTTTTAATGTTTATTTTATGTATCTTACTATTGAATATAAATATTAAAAATACTATTTATTGTCTTTCGAGTGAGGGGACGCAACTAATACCTACTAAAATCTTTAAAGGCACAATAAACGAGCTTATGGCAACATCATGCCTATGATACGTACGAGGGACAAAACGTATCGGTGACCTCCAGTACAGCTAACGCAACTGCGAAGGTCAGAGAATCCGAACACTACAAGAAATGCTTGTAACCTTTGTTTAGTAATCTAACGAAGAATAATAGAATAGACACCCCTCACAATAATAACACCGACAGTTTAAGGAACACGTAGAACCAGAGAATTCGACGCAGGCTTACAGTCAAATTTCCATAGCAAAGGTACCGGTCAGCCCGTGACACCGTATCAACTGCACAAACCCCAAACTTCCGTATTAACTTTGTTTCGGAGCCTAATATGCCCCGAGTGGAAAAAAGACCGAAACAATCGATTTCTGATCATGTTGATGAATAAATAACATTTAGTATACTTAGACGACATTATAACGGAAAAGCTGAGGAGTGCGTGATGGCAGCGTTATTTGGAGGAGGGGTAGTAGTACAAGACGGCGCAGCCGGGCAGCTGCCAGCGCGACGCGTGCAGCTCGATGAGCTGCAGCAGCGTGCGGCGCGTGCTGGGCGCCGCCGCCGGGTTCAGGAAGGCGTCGCGCACGGCCGTCAGCAGCCGCTCCAGGTCGCCCGGCAGCTGCGACTCCAGGTCGCGCCCGATGTACGTCAGCACGAAGAACAGGTTCTCCGTCTGGGGACCGACATCGTTACATATCACACGCTGAATTATTGTATTATTACTACTTCGATTTCTATGAAAAATTTACTGCTCCTACTTTTATGTGTTTAAATTGGATTTTTCCAATAAAAGACCAACCTACACAGCCCACCTTATCTTACTCTTTCACCTACCTAAAAATATTAATTTGGTAGTAGGTGCCTTTAAAAGCGGTGATAGCCAAGTTGGTAGAATCGCTCGCTTTGCAAACTAGGTGCGCCGGCACAGCGTCCAAGACTCAAACTCCAGCTTGCATGTGATATTGAAAATAATTGTGTAAATGCGGTTTATTTCTTAATACGCGAAACAAATAGTTTGCCTATGCGCTCAGTACAGGCTGTTTTTATGTCTAATAATTTATTTTATTTATATTTGGGAATGTTATCTTTATGACCACCTATTGGTGGCCCTGTTCAAATATTTTACACTATAATTGTTACATTCTATATATATTTTGTTGTGTGATATTGAACTGTTGTGACAATTCGGAATTAATAATATCTTTTATACTCTTAAGGAACGGTCGTGGACCATGTATTTGAATGTCGGCAGAACTGGTACACCCTGGTACATGACTCACGTCGCTGGCGGAGGGCACGGGCTGGCGGATGCAGTCCTCGCAGCACTTGCAGATGAGCGTGAGCAGCACCTGTCCGGGCTGCGCGCTGGGCGTGCGGCGCTGGATGGCGCGGCGGCGCAGCTGGCAGTACATCTCCAGCAGGAACGACAGGAACGCCATGAGCCGCGGCCGCCCGCCGCCCACTATTGTGCCGAGGAGCTGAAATAGGCGATACACAAAGTCAGTAACATTAAGTTTTGATTCTTCATAGGTTCTGTCCTTTAGATAGTGGTATCTGCATTGTCGTTTATATACAAAATGCTTCAGATATGGTAAGTATACTAAGCCTTAAATCTGCGCTTCTTTAGCATATTTACAATCATTACGTGAGTTCAGAATTTTGATACGTCAATTTAAAAAAGAAATCAAAAGTCATTCACAATCCACATATCGAAATGATGGCTTCTCATAACGATTACCAATGCGCTAAAGAAGCGCAGGTAGAAGGCTTAGTACAGCCTTTCCGTGTCACCTTGTCCCGGTCGTGGTACCACTGCTGGCAGGTGTTGAGCAGCGACTCGAGGTAGGTCTCGGTCTGCTCGCGCTCCACCACGGCGATGCAGCGGCGCGCGGCGGGCAGCGCATAGCGCGGCGACTCTACCGCGCGCGACACCAGGTGCCCCACCGCGTCCATCAGCGTGCGCGCGCACACTGCGTTCGGATCTGCAACGACACACACATTTATTACATCTCCGCCTAATTGTTCTTCCAGGAACACCGTATATACGGTGACACTCGAGCCACACATTCACCTAATTCCGGTAATTAAAAAAAAGCATTAAGCGCAGGTGGAGCAGGAGATTTGTGGAAGAATTTAGCTTTTACCTTAACGCCTTCAATGATTCCCCAACTTTAACAAGCGTAGGATACAAAAAAAGAAGAAAACTGAATGCCTCCCTCAACTATTCAGTCTTCTCAAGCGCAAGATATTGTCATACCCCAAGAATTGACAAAGTAAATACATTAATAACGCTCGTCATCTCCTAATCAAAATCTTCTACGCTACCTGTACAAGAGAAATTCGAACAACTCTTAGTCAAATACCAATTGCAACGATTCTTTATGCTATATGCCACTACTACTATGCCAAATGATTATCACCTTCAAGAGCCTTATCGATGCACTCCTGTATCTCTGGCGGGAAGTTGCCCAGGTCCCCGGCGTCCGCCGCCAAGCCCAGCGCCGCCATGCCGCTGGCGAGCGCGTCCGCCGACGTCAGCGACTTGGACCGCTTCAGGCCCGGCGTGAACGACTGCGGACGGATGCTCTTGCCATTGCCATTGATCAACGACGACGGTGGTGACTTTTTCTTTTCGGGAATAGCTTGCTGTGGCTGTAGCTTGAAATGCACGCGAGGACCCTGAAATGATGAGTGACTTCAGTTAGGCGATTTTATTAAAATCTAACGGTAAATATAATAAACACAAGTTTTTTATTTATATAGGTACCTAGAATACCGAGATAACAAGAAACCACTGTAAAAGCAATATGTTTTGACTATATAAAAATAATCGCGAAACAGTAGTATCGTGACGACAATGTCATTACAGAATAGCACAGATCTGGATGAGATGAGGGCGCGGAATAGATGGTTGGCGGAATTGAAGGGTCTGTTACAGCTTAGAAGGAATGAAAAGCTGGGAATGGGGTCACTTGAATAAAAATAAATACCAAATAGAAATCATTACAATCTATCATAAAATAAAAACATCACGGGGCCGTGTCTGTAGATTTTTGTACAGTGTTAGATTTCTTTTTCACGAAAGCTAATTTTAAATTTATAGTAATTAATTTTTAATGCTATTTTAGAACCATCTCACCGAGAGCCTCTTAAATTATTAATAATGAAACTATTATTGTTACACGTACATGTAAATAAGCGGGTTGTAAATCTCACCTGCGCGTGCGCAACGTTCCCGCCGCTGGAGCTGTTGACGAGCGCGTGCGGCATCACGGGCCGGTAGTGCGGAGGCACCTGCGCGTGTAGCACCGCCGACCGCGAGTGCGATAGCCCCACGCTCGCGTAGCCCATGCCCAGCGCCGGCCTGCAACCAACCGTTTCATATTACCTAATCAATCTATACAGAATCTATATCTACACGGAAACTTGGTCGTGGCTATACATTGAATATAAAAAAAGAATCGTAGTGGACATTATTTTTAATGCAGAAGCTGAATCCGCCCCCCACCTATTTGGATTTCTTGTATGTGGCTATGTCTGTCCCTTAGGGCATACCATAGGAAATCTACCGAATGATGTAACTTTGAACGGTGATAACTAGAGTTAACATATAGTATACTTGCTATCCCGAGATATAGATGAGTTCCCACTGGAAAGCCAAAAACTAACTCAAAATCCACTGAGCGGATTATTTAAAAAAAACCTATAGATTATAATAAGATAAACATCTAGCCCTGGATAGCCACCAAACTAAAGTTCATGCGTATTGTATACGAAGATGCGGGTATAGCAGCTATTATGAAGTTGTTGAGCGGTCCAGAATCCGTGAGACGTGGCATGTTCTTGTATTTAGCGGGCTAAATCTAAGCATTCATTAGAATGCTAACGATTGTCTAATGACAGTTTATAAGATACCTACCAATTTGCTTTCGCTGGTAATGGTAGGTACAAGGGGACTTCATAGAGAGGTCATTAGGCACATTATTGTGGGAACGGCATCATACAGTTTACGAAACATCGTCTGTTTTCATCATAGAGGACATAATAAGTTGGCAAATTGACGGTTCAGTAACCTCAGCCTAGACAGATAAGTAACGTTTTGATTGTAAATCATTATGTAATTTCAACAGGAGCCTCTTGGAAACGGAGTAAACTCTGATGACCTGCGACAGCGACAATGATTGCTAGAGACATTCTTTTTACTCTGACGAGACGAGGACTATCACTATCTCGTTTTAACAATAGCTCTGCGTCTTTGTTATCTATAGATTAGTGCCGCAATGAAAAGTCAACATTGTTATTAAAATTCGCTTCATGATGTGGGACGCTGGAATATGAAAATGATTTTCGTCTAAAATATTCTTGGCATGGCATAGAGACAAGCTAATGGTTTACTACTCAAAATATTTTTTATCTGTTTTATAAATTGTAATGCACGAGGGATTTTCTCTAAATGACCCGAGGGAGTACTTATATTCGAAGTAGATACCTATTAACACAAATTGATTATGGCAATATCACTTTATCCCAACATTGCAAAAACAGAAGCTACTTAAATCTAGACACGGTGCATATTTGTATTATTTCCATGCTTCTTCATCATGTTTAACCATTTCTGGAATTGCTGATCAAGCAATCCACACCACAAAGCATGCTAAAGTAGGTACCTACATAATATGCGTACTCAAATTTGAGTGTTACATAATTAGAACACATTGTAGGCAACTAGCTACAAGATAAAGACCTCACCAACAGATAAGTAAGACTTCTATAAGTTTATTTAAGTTAAGTACCTACCTACCTAATTTACAATTAATCATTTAACCAACATTAACTAATATGCTGATTGTTATACGCAATGGGCACAATGGCCACTGACGCTCGTGCGTGTCTCATAATAATCATGCATATAGGTATAGGTACCTATGTATGTACTCATGAATAAATGTTTGTCGCGATGCCGCCGTTCATATAGCGCTGACCGTATGGTACCCAGTATGGAGCACTCCTGCGCAAGCCAAGCAAATTGATCCATTAGAATGGTAGTGAAATAACGGCGAGGATTCACGCATCATGATGCGGATCACGATATAGATATATATGATCGTGATCATCGTGATCCGGATCGAATAGAATCATCATCAAGAATCTAGAATCACAATCCAATGGTAGGGGTCAGATCATGGTTTAGCTGTGGCTGAGCATTCAACAAGATCTACCGAACCAATTGTCACCTTTGAAGAAAACCCTGATTACACAACAAGAGATTCATTTTCGTAGTAAAAGCAAAGCGTTTTTAGTTCAATTCGTGACCTTCGATCTAGGTTTCTCCAATGCACATGTACGTACTTAATTGCTTCTGAATCATTTGTAATGCACTTCATTCGTCCATCAATAAAAACATTACACAATCAACGTAACCAACATCATTCGTAGCCTGTATTCCTAAGACCATTAATGGAAACCATACGGAATAGAAGAGGGAAGATGATAGGCCATCTCATACAACATAATACCCTCATAAAGAACATCATAGAGGGGACAATCGAAAGAAAGCGTGGATGAGGACGACCAAGAATAAGCTACATGAGTCATATAAAAGAAAGGATCGGTGCCATGTCGTACAAGGAGGTGAAAGAAACTGCTCTAGATAGAGACAGATGGAAAGAGCTTCATCAGCTACACCGACAAGGGTCTAACCCTATAATTAGAAGAAGAAGACTGTATACCTACTAGCTACCTACATAAATAGCAATTCGGCAAAATAATCGAAAATGCCACCTTAATCAAATTATGCCATAATTGTAACATTGCAGTCGATAACATTTCCCGAATATTAATGAGCCCTCTCGATGCAAGTTACCTGTCCAGTGGTCCCCGAATTTTATTTAACCGTGCTTCTTTATGTTGAAGCAATGTCGGGGGCTATAATTTCGTAACACGCAGCGAACCAGCGTGACGACACAGCGCGCTGCCAAAATGAGGGCAAGTGGCATGTCCTGCGTGTAGCTACTGCACAATCGCATCCTCGCGAGGTTGTTAAATAATTCAATTTAAAGTGTCGGACCTTTAAAACGGGAAATGCTTTTGAGTAGCCGAAAGATGATACTGCATACAGTTAATGTAGACGATACAGAAATGAATGACGCTGTCAAAACGTAAAAAGTGAAATATAGAAGGTTGTAATTAAATACCACCACATAAAAAATCAAAATATACAAAAAATGTCTAAGAGAACTTCAGTGCGATTTTACTCACTCATGTCTACATCAAAATCAATTCATAGCGGGAAGTCATATTTGCTTTACGATCGCCCACTCGGTTGCCAAACCAATCCAAATGTGTCTTATTTTATAGCAATCCCGATATATTCACTCAAGGCGCAAGCAGAAATATAAAGCTCAAGTAGTCTACCAAGCAGCTGTCTACTTGGCCGTCGCAAATGGCAATCTTTATGCAAGGTTATCAGAATTGTTAAAAATCAATCGATAATAGACAATTATTTGCAGTTACTTTTAGTGCATGCATATGAAAACGCAAGTCCTGATGAGGTCAGAATGTCGAGGCTAAATTTATCTACCTACATGATTGGGTGCTAGTCATAATTATGTAACTGGTAGTTATATATGTCGCTGCCGCAATGTAGAATCAGCTTTTTTAAAAAAACGGTTTACACATCGTCTCAGTTCTATAAAACGGCTGGTCAACATCAACGTCGTCGCAGCGAAAATCACGGTTTTTATATGTTCAAAGAAGTTGATAGGTAGGTACAAATGAGCACAGAAGCGTTTGCTTGAACAGGACATTTTGTTTCGACTCAAAAGGTCATTTAATATGGAATCACCAATTTACCTCTTGAATAAACTTAGATTCTCCCTCTCGTAACTTAATTCTCTACCTATCGTCACAGACATACTAAGATATCCCGGTACATATGACCACTATTCATTATGTATCCATTTAAATGCAATAAACGTAAATAGGATGATGATATCCAACAACAGATACGTTAAATATCTTCTTGTGGCAAACAGTGAACAAATATGCGGTACGTCGCTTTGGCCAGCCTCTTAACAAATTGTAATACAAGCAGCTAAGCCCTACTGACACAATCAGTTACACAACAGTTAAAGTTATATCAGAAGGTCGATACGTGCATGCGGTCGCTGTGGGAGACAGTATGAAATTACCTACATACGAATAAATACGATACTCAATATCAACCGATCGTATTACTGCAGCCAGCGTGCCGTGCGTGACTCACTCGGACTCGGAACATTGCAACTGCTCAACGGAAACACATTAACAGCCGGTCCACACAACACCGACATAGGTCTGCGCACGTCTGTGCTGGCAACACAACATAAAATATTAGGAGTTTTTATAATTTGTGGTTGGTAACTCTCTCTTGGTGGTTTGTGCGTTTGAATTACACGCGTTTTATTGAACTCTCTAAACAAACTTTTATCTATTACCATCTATATACATCTACAGTCCGCTTACAATTTCATTCAGTCTGAGGACACCTAAGTCGGCGTAAACGAGATATGTACGTAAAGTATTAAGTTTGCACTAATGCTTGTACTAATTTGTATCTTGTAACAAACATGAGTTGCAGACGCTGGTGTTTGCGCTGACTTACTGCATGTATAGACGCATAAGTGCAGTAGTAAGTAGATGTAAACAGACTGACAAAATGACTTATGATAATACATACATCAGGTAATTTACAATCGAGTTTATAGATTTATACAAATTCTATTATGATAACCACAAGATGCAGTACCACCGAGTATAAAATAAGATACATCCAAACTTTAGTAGCGCAAAGTTGTTTGTGAACGGCGACATAAGCGAACGTCGTGTAAACCCAGCTTAACGAATTTTATCGCTTTTAGCGTTCCGTTATGATTATGAAAGTAGGTATTATCCGTTAATTCGTAATTGGAATTGATTAAGTGCTTTTACATTTTCATTTGTATTGAAGTCTTACAATAGGCAATACTTGTCATGCAGGGCTTAATGTTCAGGTGATTGTCAAAATTGTATAAACCGTTTCAAATAAAACAGGCGATGTGAACACAATCGCCACCTGTGCTCACAGAATTTGCATAACACGACAACAGTGAGTCCGGCGGCAACGGACAAATGTCAGTAATTAGTGAAAATGGAAAAACTTGAAGGTATGAAGTCATACTTATAAATGGAGAATAAACTCTAGTATTTCGACCTTGAGATCGTGTAATAACAACTCGACAAAACATTGGAATGAACTCTAAAGTTAGATGAGTGTGACGCATTGGCTGGACAGACTATGGAATGAAACTTGTTTAGGTTGAAGATAAGTCAGACTAATCAATTCATTGAAGATAGCAACTCCTGCGATCAAGAATACAAACTGCTGGTTGATGGTAAAAAAATTACAAACATGTCTAATTTTAACTCCATATGTACTCTGCGACGTAGCGAATAAATATTTGTATCTGGACGTACCAGGTACCTACTTTTAAGAAAAGGAATGATACATACTTAATTATGTTTGCTATTTTTCGTTGGTAAATCTAGGTGTAGGCAATAAACATCAGTGCAGACAAACCAAACACGACCAACAAAGGACGATAAAACTCGATGACCGACATTATTAAGTTGTGTGTCATGCACGTTAATTACAGAGTTCTGGACAAAATAACGTCAATTTGACGCGGCAATATAGCACTTACACATCAGAAGTGGAGTATCTTCCGCGTACCATTTTTACAATAAATCACTTTAAGGTGCCAATAAGGAATCACTGAAGCATCCAATCTCACCGCACTCGCAACATCACTGATTGTAGAAAACTCGATGTTTACGCGAGCTACGATAAAAAAATATCACTATCTTCAGATGCAAATCTTAATGCAAACTTGGCAATGCTGCCGACAAATTACGTCTCATTTCTCTCTTAGCATCGAAACTTTATAAATAGAATCCAGTATCCACCGCACATCCTATCTCAAGCTTACACTTCCCAGTTATCATACAACTTCTCGCTTGAGGACCATTTGTCAGCGAAGCACTCAAACTACACTATTGAGATTTGTGCTCAAAAATACGGAGTGTACGGCTCAAGTTCGTTCGTTGGCGTTCGCGTTTATAATTTCGGCTTTGTTTGGTCGCGTTCGTGTCGGGAACTCCGCGCGTCTCCCGTCGCGTGCGCGGACTGCGCGGGGCGGCACGACGTCGTTCGTTCAGCCCGTTTTGGCGCGCGCGGGCGTGTTCGCGTCACCACAGCCAAGTACAAAGTGATAACAAAAACTCTACAATTGATACTACGATACATGAACGCGAACGGTACGCGACGCAACCAGCATTTCACGCGTATGTCGGCGTTTTTATTTTGCCTCAGTTGGAACTGAGCCAATGAACACCATTACTGCGTGAACTGTTGATGCGAAATAAACTTCCGAAGCAATGGTAGGGAAAAAAACCATTGGAAAATTGTCGAAAACCTTACTCATTCTCCAAATCAAGGTGTGGTTGAACAAGCTATAATAAAAAACAAGCAAGTAGGTAGGTAGATATTTATAAGGCATTTAACGCTCGCACAATGGAAAAGTTCAACGAGATGCAAAGTCAAGGATTTATCTTTTTGTGCACAAATGTTGGTTTCTTCGCAATTCTCCTAAAATGATTATGCTAACCTGTCATCGGGTGTGCTCATCATGCTCTATCATAACGTGGTATTTCAGGAGATAAGATTGTTTGGACACCTAACCAAAAATCTGAACAGTTTTGTTAGGTTTTTAGGAATTTAGTTGCTCAGCCGTTTCTGCGTGTGATAAAATCTTGAGTAGTAAAAAAGTCACTCACCTATTGTGAAGGTCGCCGGGCTTGGCCATGGTGAACTCCTTCGCGTGGACATTCAGCTTGTTGGCCCCTGCCATTATCGCGGCGCTGGTCGTCTGCGCCCCGGCGGTGGCCGCCGTAGTCGCAGCCACGCCGTCTGTGCGGACACCTGGTGGTCAACGGTGGTCGTAAAGAGAAGAGGGAGACAGGACAGATGCTGCAGAAGGTTATGATGGTAGAGAGTTAAAGAATCATGTTTCGTATTGACGGGTCATCATAGCACGCTCAACACATGACATTTTGATCATGATTTAGGAAGTGATTATGAGAGGAATGTGGAATAGATGATATGTGATGTGTTTATGATAAGAGTTTAAAAGAGACTGTTGAACTTTCCGATCCGGAAGGGACAAGGCAAAGTATGCAGTATGAATGAACAGATGGAACCTAGCCAACATCACCGTGACACAGTGCGAGAATATAGATCAACTGGAAGTCTCTAGTCGCGTTACATCGACCGCGGTTCATCAAGAGACTATCAGTTGGTCCGATACAAAATAAAGATTAATGTAAACACGTACGTACCTAAGTAGTTTATAAATACATTATTATAACAACAGCGAGAGTTATAGTGTATGCCAGATTGCCTACCGTCAAAAACGAGTACCTTTGGCAAACATTCCGAAATCATGTAACCTATGTCTATTTACACATCTAAACATTTTTTTGGTTTGTTGTTTAGTCTACAGCAATCATCGAATGCACGGCCACGTATAAGTTATTAACCTTTTCTCGATTTGCCACAAGCCGATCTTATCTATGACAGGTCTTATGGTGCGGTCACATCTGGGTTAACGGTAGTGTTAATGTTGGTACGACATTTGGCTGCTTTAATTTAGTTCTGTTTTTTTAGCTTGATAATAATAATATAATATCGCCAGACGTGTACTCAGCAGCAGCTGTGGCCGCACCATTAAGTGACATTAGTAAGGCACTAATTAGTGCAATAAGCCACAGGTGTAGCCGAACCAGCGTTCATATGTGCTACAGAATATAAATATATGTAGCCATAGAGGTATAGAAACTCATCGCCATACAAATGAAATGGACATCACCACTAAAAGCACGCATGTAGCCATGACGATAGAGCAATAAAACGTATTTAAACAATGAACAATGTACTCGTATTATAGTGTGAATATTATGTGTTTATATATGTAGAATAGCTGCGCCCCGCGGTGTTACCCGCGATTTAAGAGTATGAAAAATTAAAACAAATCTATCCCACGGGAACCATACATTTTACCAGGATAAAAAGTGATTACAGATGAAATTTTCCGTCGATCTTTTCATGAAATACCTATACGTATTTTTTTCAGTATTTTAAAATTGATTTTAACGTGAAATCATAATAGAAGTCGATCTCAAGGTAATTTTAATTAAACATAAAACATAATAGCTAATTTAGGCCTAAAACTGCAATGTATATTAAAACTCGATACGCTTGAGCGCGCTCGTCACTTTTAAATACAACATTTCTAACCAATCACTTTTGACAAACATTATTTCTATAATATTATTTTAGGCATTAAGTTTGACCTTTACCTAAAGTTTTCGTTACCATGCCCTTACACCCTGTATATGAACGACAAAGTTTTATATCTCCATGCAAGCAAAAAAGACAATTCAAACGCAGAGTGGAACTCTAAAATTATGTCTACAATTCACACAATTATATTCATAAATGCAAAAGCAACTCTGCCTCTGTTTACATCCTTTTCATGTCGAAACGGCTGAACCGATCTTGATGAAATCCGACAAAGAAAAACCTATGCATATTAAGTAAGGTCTTCATGTGGGAATTTGCTGGCACAGCTACCTATAGATATCTGTAAAATATACAATCATTTCGAACGAGTAATATACCGCGATCGGCGCCAGCGCAGCGGTGGAATAATTGGGTAACCCAAATCATCGCGCGTGGCACACAAGCACGCAGTTGCGCTCAAATGAGCAAAACTTTCATCACAGATACTTGCGCGCCTGCAGCCTGCATAGGTACAGTTGGCTCAATAACTGACGAGTTATTGATCCAAAGCAAAGCAAAGACGACTGCAGCAGCCGCAGGCGCAGGCTATATTAGTTCATTCGACACTAAGCGAGCCAGAGACAGAACAACTTGCTCTTACTTCAACCCTTGGTCCCATAGGAGTGAGTGTCTGTAAAAGTCAAGTGACGTTATGTAACCTACCCTTACTCCGCGAGACAACTGGTTACTATGTATATGTATAACAAGTATTCTAAACATGACAACAGTAACGACAGGCTGCACACATCGCGTTCCATGAGTTCATAACTTTGAGTTGATTGATAGTTATACCTGTGGTTATACTAGCTGAAGTCTTCGCTGGACAAGAAACCGTTTTATCGAAGATTAATCTATTCTACTCACTTACAAATTAATTGGAAAATTACCAATTACTCGCTCTGTTAGTTCAACGGTGCGTGTTGCAAGAAATCTGCTAAAACGATTGTCCCACATTTCCCACGAGTCTGAGGTGGCAACACCAAGATGACAGGACGGGGGGGAAACCAGAAGGTGCAGCTGGACTGAACATATTAGTGCGATTTAAGTTTGTGAATTTTACTTTGTAGTAGATACTTTATGTAACACGCAATTTATAATAAACATCGTGAAGGAGACTGGACATTTTATCATTGACCATAAACTCCCACAACCCGTTCCAGGACTACGGTCGTAATATATCAGAAACTAAACCTTATTTTCTTCAATGGATTTCTGGTTGCTATAGTCAGCAGGTATAAAATAGCAAGCCAAAACCTTCTCAGCATAATACAATGTAGACCAGTGATACTCAGCCTTTTTTTTCATAGGGAAATCGTAAAGATTTCTTAGGTTTTCACTATTGTTACAAATTGAATTAAACAACTATGAACAGATTCGCCACGATGCGGTAGTGTTATGTAGAACCTTTTTACCCAGCGCGCTCTCTAATTTTCTTATGGGCGAAATTCAAAATGGTTTAAAATAAAGTTACACCACACGGGCCAACCGCAAAAGTTGAGCATAGCTGGTGTAGACTAAACACTAGGCCTTCTACGCAAATCGTGCTGACAGAGTCAAACAAACCTGATGCTTCAGAAGCAGGTTGCGCGACCGTCACGGCAACCGACACCGACACCGGTGTCACGGTCACTGGTGCAACCGACACCGCCGACACCGCCGACACCTGAGCCACGGGGCCCACCGGCGCCGGCGCGACCGCCACCGGCTGACTCAACGATTGTTTCACTATGCACCTCGACATTCCTCACTTTTATCAGATTTATTTATGACAGAATAGCACATTTGACACACACGCCACGCCGCAACAAACATCCGACTGTCGACCTGTTCCAAATATGATGTTTTGTTTATTTTTAATTTTGGCGCCAATTTTACTTAGCGACGGTAGCTGGCCAAGTAGTCACATTCAGCCTGTGACAATTCGAGAAACTCCTTACGACTATTATTTAATCGATTAGTATTTATTTATAATATAACTTGTAATAACTTGTAATAACGCGGAGCGCAAATAAATATTGTGTTATTTGAATTATGTATTTAAATAGATTTATTTACCTATAAACTTATAAGTATTTCCGTAGTAACGGAATATTATAATGCACATCGCTAGGGTAAATAATGTGTACCTTACCTTATTTAATTAGTAAAATACAAAAGATACTTACAAAAGCCTTGAACAAAGCAAGCTAAAAATAATGAAATATTGATAAAACAAATTATACGTCTACATAGTACCAACATAATAATAATGCTATACTCACCAGGAGGTCTGTAAATTTCGAGTGTGGGTTTGCCCTTAGCGTTGGTCAAAATCATGCTTCTCCGTTTCCCATTGTTTGGAAACTGAAACAAATGTGGCTAATATCAGAATCTACCTATTGTCGTAGATATATTTACTAAGCATCGATAAATAGGATAGTTCTGAATTGCACAACGCATTGTCAATGGCGTTTAAAAAAAAATGATGCTGGCCACCTACTGTTTGCGCGGCTACTATGAAAACAACATTACAAAGAACGTGGAATCTAGAACGGTCCTCCGTCTGCGCGCGGTCTAAGTAAGACATAATCGACTGTCACGATTTATTTTTAGATGCTGAAATGAGACCGTATCATCGACTAATATAAATTATACCCTATGACTACTAACACTTGGAATATTTCTCTCAGATTTAATGTAATGTTTAGAGCAGTCATAAAATTATTTCAAATTCGTAATTAGTCTTATGATTCCTAAACATGCACTTATGTTTACGGCTTTGGTATATTTTTGGTGAAGGTAAGAAGTTTATTGATGATGCATTGACCTCCTGATTTTTTTCATTATGCAGTTGTATGATATCCAATTATGGGTAAAAGTCAATAGTTCCAGATCCTCCGACTGTTTTACAGTGACTTTATGGTAGTACTGCAAAACTGTTAAATATACAATGACTGTCAAAATATGTTTTATTCAAGTAAACTATGTAGTTCAGGACTTATTAATCGTCAAAATAGTTACATAATGCTAAGCTACAACTTTACCATCCGTTCGGAATGCCGTGCCTGTGGAGACGAACGGGCAAGGAACTCCATGGTTGCTGTTTTTAAAAAGATCAGCTAGGTAGGTACATTTATGAGCAGTACATTGGTATGGGTATGTGAGAAAAATGTAGGAATGGCTAGGCAGACTTAGCAGTCTGTCATTCGAGCCAAGTCATTTATATTCCTGAGGAGCCAGGCCAGCATCTAAGTAATTCAGTTGTATTGCTTCTGATTTAAAAGCTGCCTTGTATTATTTATTCAGAAATCATTTGAAAGGCTTAAGGTCATAATCGGTTACCAAACAAATGCTAAGGATGTCGGGTTGTGCAGACATGTCGTAGGCGTCGGTCTATAGATCGTGCCGTTATCGCCTACGTGGTGACCGCGATCAAAGCTTGAGAACCTTAAGAGTAGGTATTAATCAAATGCAGTTCTTCATATTATATATTAGGCACATGGTTACTCTGAATACAATATGGATTCAAGCTATGTCCTCCGGGATCAAGCTGGCTCATTGCGGGTTGTCAGATTTCGCGAAGAAATGAACTGGATGGTTAGATTCGAGTGTGTCTCGAAAGTTCTAGAATTGTCCCTTCTTTGTTTTGTGTATTCCCGTGAGACGATAGGTGGTGATGGTGATCGCTAGTACTGATGTAGATAAATAAAAAAAAACGTATAATTACCTGGTTATGATGCATATTATGATGGGATTGCGGTCGGACGAAGCTGCGTTCTCTCATAATGACGCCGGGTGACGCGAAGTCTTGCATCCTGTAGCTCCTCTGTAGCTCGTTATGCATCTTGCCGAAATTAATTATAGACTTTTCGGAGTCAAAGACTAATGTTGTTTACTCTGTGGTATCCCGCTTGCGAAAATCGCGTGATTTGAAAATTCCTTTTTTGGAAAAATCCAAGACAGATTTTTTTTTCTTTGGGTACTTACTATAAGAGTGCGTTCACGTTTTTATAATGTTTTACAACACAATATACCAGAGAGTTATATAAATATTAGGTATATTAGTTTACTCACTACCGATTACAAGATAGAATATTATAAAAATAAATACACTAGATCAATGACTAGTATTACAGTTACTTTACGTAATGTCACACTTATTATGATTCATATATTTACAATTTAAAAAAAAGTGCCTACAATAAAAAAAAACTACCACGGGCAATACGCGTTAAAATGCGATTTGAAAACAGCAAAGCGATAATTCAGTAAATTACAATTATCACAATGTTTGTTGTGACGTCACGTTAGAGATCACTTCTGTTTTATATATGCATATATACATTAAAAACCCTCTGTCGTGGCCATTGATAGAGGGTTGTTATCGAGTTTTTTTTTTCGTTTTCTTTTTCAATACGACTAAATATACAAGAGCAGTGCAGGTATGGTTCGGCGGCCGACACCGAGCGATTCGTACAATATCTCGAGGGGCTGCGAAGGTGACTTCGTCAGCGCCAACTCGATTCGTTTCGTCGTAGGGGTTCTGTGAACCCTAATCTGAAACAAAAGAGTGACGTGTTTGAGGTAAGCGTTCTGCATTCCGCGTTCCTGAAATCGTTGGGACGTAGAGCGCCTGTTTGCGGGGGCGCTACGAAACCAATGCGTAATTTATGTAAAATTATAATATGGCCAGTAAATCTCTATCTTTTACCTATAAACAGTATTATTAAATTGAGGTCTTGCCTATATCAATAGTTTCTAGAAATCTTTCTCGCTGCGGGTCAAACATTGGCGTCTTCGTCACCGCTGTGGATCCTGGCTTACAGGAGTAACAGTGGTGAGAATGCATGGTGGGTCAAATCCCATTATAAGAGTGTCTAGTAGCCATATCCATTTTATTTACTTCTATGTTATTGTATTTTTTAATTTATCCAGTCCGCGTTTCCTTCAGGTTTCGCTCAGCAACGAGTTCAGCGTTTGCAACCTCGGACCGGTTTTACAATACACAAAACATCATCGCATCGAATCGAAAAAAAGGAAATGACCAATTACGCGCGAGAACGTGTGCTACGTACAAACTAACGAGGATTTAGCGCTGCGTCCGCGCTGTGCCTACGACGATAATTATAGCCTTTATTTACTAAATAGTAAGACAGCATTTCATTTATAATTAAGTTGCTACAATGTTAATGAACTGAAACTAGTAGGTACTTTCTATTGCGAATTAACTGAACGATATCCCGGATAAAAAAGTATTGCATATCTATCCAATAATACTAGCAGACATATTGTGTGTGTTGTTAAATACCTAAAGTATTTAACAACAATGTACTTACACAATATGTACTTACACAACCTCTAAATATTTGGATTTAGTGCGATCAGATTCTATCAAAAGTAAAAATAATATGAATCCATAAAACGATTTTGTACCTCCCTAGAATACAGTTCTAATATTCCATAGCGTCATAAAAAAAATACTTATGGGGTAAGCTCAGGTCAGGGCGCGAATTTCAAAATGTTAATGGAAAAAAAATAAAAACCATTGACATTTTGAATTTCGCGCCCTGACCTGAGCTTCCACCTTAACTTTTTTTTCATACGTATTCTAGGCACGGTGCGCATGACGTAACGCGCCGAGCAACAACGCTCCTCATATACATCGCTCGCTCTATCAATTATCTGATGTCGAGGTGTGCGTCAGTGCGCTGAAAATTCGCGGAGCATTGAACCAGTATCTGTATGCACCTGATTAAATTAACGCCCGGCCTCGACTAGCGAAGACTTACGTGTTTCTTCCACAAACAAATGAAAGTGTCAGTTTTAACTCGCGCTTATCGATACGGAGATAACTAGAATTCTAGCAACTACGAGGCCATTTAAGAAAAAAATATCATACCTATTTTTCTAGTTTTTTTATTAGCTTTTTAGCGGAAAAGGGAAGATCTTCCAGCCAGGCGGGTGGTATGCCTGGCGGGGCGGCCGCTATGCCCCGACGGTTATTGTCGGGATTTTGTATATATGTTACTTGCACCGAAAACTCTGATAGCGCGATTCAGGATTGTGACGTCACTTGTCTATTGTTCTGAATGCGTCTGTAGTGCCATCTGCGTAGCTTGTGGTGCGGTTGAAGTAGTCGCTACAGCTTTTTAGCGGAAAAGGAATCTTTCAGTCAGGCGGGTGGTATGCCTGGCGGGGCGGCCGCTTTACCCCCACGGTTATAGTCGGGATCTTCTATATATGTTACGTGCTCCAAAAACTCTCATAGCGCGATTCAGGATTTTTTTTATTATTCGCGTTCGAAACACGAATATTTAAAAGTACACAAGTTTCATGGGTACAAACTTATAGCCGTCTTAGCTCACACAGACATCGAGATCTAGATCGATAAACATCACCGAACATGCACAGGCCGACTCAGCCTACTATACAGGGTGTAAGGCGAATTATAACGAAAACTTTGTGTAAAGGCTACACTTAATGCCTATAATGAAATTATACAAATCATTTATGTCGAAAGTCATGAGTTGCACATATTGTAATTTTTAAAAGTGCAACGTCTCGTATACAACTCGATCACAACACGACGCGACGCTTCGCACGATAACCGACGCGTGCGTGTGACGACCGCGCTCGACCGTATCGGGTTTTAATTTACATTGCAGTTTTAGATCTAAATTACTAATTATGGACTTTTATTTACAATCAAGTTGAGATACAGTTCATTTGTGATTTCATGCTAAAATCATTTTAAAAAATACGTAAAATTCATGAAAAGATTGACGGAGAATTCCAACACTGGGAGGTTCAGAATCATGAGTTGAATCCATAGTATCAGTTTTCGTTACCAAAGCCACTTACACCCTGTATAGAATCATGTTATGTATAGAGGTGCCTATATATAGGTTCATACATCCTAGTGGTGATGACTCACCGCTCTCTCGTCGTGCACCGTCTATCGTTTCGTCCTCTGCACTGGATACTCGTTCACTTTACTCGTATTATTTCACTGCAACAAAATGAGAGTGACCATTTAGTTTTTTCATAATAACACAACAAACTTATCAGTTGCCGTGGTGAAATCTGGTACTACAATTAACATTACTCAAGGTAAAATGATGTTTTTTTTGACAGTAACTCTCAAATTTATAGAGTTATAATGGATTATACAGCCATTATAACGCACTTTTGCCTCTGAAAAGTGTGTTATAATGCCATTATAATTCGTTATAACCGTCTATAAATTTGGGGGGGGGGGGGATGTATTTTAAAATGTGTAGAGAGAGGCGCTGCGAATGAAAAAATAATTTATTGCATAATTATTTAACGCAAGCCAATTAACCACAAATAGCTAATATTGTTTTAATAACAATTAGAACTATAAGATTGTATCATAGTACATAGTAAAACACGGCTTGTAAAGTAGGTTTTTCTCACGCGAAACTTGATATCTTCCAACAGTGAATGACATCATACAACTCTACATGACAAATACAAGGCACGATGCGTTTGCCTAAGCTTGTGTGACTGACCGATGCTCTTACCCGTTTGCAGATAAATTAGGTAGATCGCTATCATGCTCTACGGTGGGTCTTATCGTCTCTACTTAGAAAGGTACCAATACAAATCATATGCAGTTATAGCGTCGAAAATAGATTTATTTCTTTTTGTGTGTTGTACGCTTTACTCTATCATCATGATAATCATCTACTCTATCTACATGGTAAGGTCAAATTAAGCAACCGGCGCTCTATATCACAAACATCTGTAAAGTGGCAATAATCTTTCACGATCGAACTCTCTATGGGTCATCCAGGGTCTGTACTTAGATAGAGCCAAGAGATCCGCTACAGAGCAAAAGTGGATGTAGGGCTTGCCTGAAATATATAATAAGTGGTGACGTTTCCACACATTACTCAATAGGAATGTTACACTCAGAGTGCAACGAACTACGTTCATCTACGTTCTACGAACAAAAAACAAACCGCTCTCTAAAATTACTAAATATGTTTCGGTCTACAAATATGGGCCACGAAATCGAGCGAACAAAAAACTCGTTAACGGAAACTATTCGATCAATACACGGTATCGTTTCGAGATGATTCGAGAATAGACTGAATAAAACGGACGTAATGGCAGTGATGCATCTAATCAGTCAAAAATGATTTAAAAGCAATTACTGTTTATTAATAATAATAAACTAAGTCTAAGTTCTAGGGACTAAGTTTCATCACGCTATTACTATTGGGGGTCGTGCCTTTCGCGGACGGAGCTGCAGGCAAAAGCTTATCAGTTAAACAAAGATCACTTCCGAATTCCTAAACGACTAAGTACCTACCTACCTACCTAGCTGGAAAAATCCGTCTCAATGACAAAGTTTTTATTCTGAAAACTGCATTGTTTAGTACCTACCTTTGGAACTGTTTGACATATTTACAAGTAGAGCCTCGTTAGACGGCCAACATTTTCTTTGTCGATAGTTTGTCGCATTTAACTACGCTAGCAGCAATACAACTTGGTTTTAGATTAAGTAAGTAGAAAACTAAGGATATTTCAGCACCTGATTATATTGAACCACGAAGTTGTCAATTTTGAATAATTTCCAAAAAAAAATATTGTTAATAATATGAAATATTAATCATTTCATAACATGACTTTTCAAGTTCCCTCAAGAGGTTCGGTAAATGTTCAGTAAAGTATCCAGGGCTTTACTGGTACCCCTACCAGTAAAGCTTTTAGCCTACCAGTAAAAATTATTATCCAATATTATTATCGTCAGGGGTACATATATTTCAATAAAAATTATCAAGAATTACCTACTGGGCACTGGCAAATATGGAACTATTTTGTAGCCGATTACCATCCTAATAAAAAGAAGAAGAAATACAGATCAAAGAAAGACTTAAGACAATTTCCCGCATCCACCCAAAACTAAGGGACTTAGCTAATTCAGCTAACGCCTCACATAAATTAAATATATGTATTGTACAGCACAGCATCAGGTGTCCTAGTACCTACCTGCTTACCTACTTAGCATATACATCATGTATTTGTGAATGACGCAGCTTGCAAATTGTGTGCACACATAGTTCGCCAATGACACAATAACTCCGAATGGAAGTGGAAATGCAAATTATAAGACAGACTAGCTGTTACCCGCAACTTCGTCCGCGTGGTATTTAACAAAAAAGTTTTTCTATAATAAAAGTAGCCAATGTTACTCCTGTTACATCAGCTATCTGCCAGTGAAAGTCGCGTCTAAATCGGTCCAGCCATTTCAGAGATTAGGCGAAACAAACAGAAACACAGCAGACAAAAAAAAATAATGTTTTTTGGTATATGTACCGTGTATACATCCAAATGCACTGAGTAAAAAGCGGTTATTTTAATATAACAAACAGACACTCCAATTTTATTTACTTCTATAGATTAGCGAAAACTTTACATTCATATCTTAGAATAGTATAGATCTCAACCGCTTAAAAAATACAAATACGTACCATAGACATTGTTCTTAAAAAGTTTTTTGGATTTCTTTCTGGACCTGAGTCTAGGTGATTATTTTCATAAAGTTATTACACAGAAGCAAAACATTCTGCTTTACCGATTGGTATTTGATCGTACTACGTTCAAAGCTCATATTTATAACTAGCTGTTGCCCGCGACTTCGTCCACGTGGTATTTAACAAAGACAACCGTTGACAACAGCCTGCTCGCCCATTCTGAGCCCGCGGGACGCATTGCAGGTTGTTGTTATCAAACTTAATCAGGCGCTGCGCTGCAACATTGGTTTTATTTTTTTTTCGTGAGATCCTATTTTTTTTTCTAAAATAAAAGTTGCCTAAGTTACTCCTTGTTACATGAGCTATCTGCCAGTGAAAGTCCCGTCAAAATCGGTCCAGCCATTTCAGAGATTAGCCGGAACAAACAGACAGACAGACAGACAGACAGACAGACAGACAGACGGACAGACAGACGAACAGACAGACAGACAGACAGACAAAAATTTAAAAAAATGTTGTTTCGGTATAGGAAACGTGTATACATCCGAATGCACTTAGTAAAAAGCGGTTATTTTAATATTACAAACAGACACTCCAATTTTATTTATATGTATAGATGTTCTCGACATATCCACCACGCCTTACTTAAAGGAGTAGGCAGTAGTATCATCGTTTTACTACCTATCAATATTGCTTCGTGATTGAAACTTATTGAGTTTCACCAAGTTACTGAATACCTCAGAATAAAAGAATCCAATGGCTTTGCATGTCTGGTGATCAAAGACCAGGCGAATTTACCGTCGTTGCAGGAAATTTACAATTCTGACTAATCATCTTCATAATGGGCCTGAATCAACGGAAAACCGCCATGAGGAACATAAAGCGCATAAAAGAAAACCGAAAAAATAATAATATATCATATAATCACTAGACATAAGTACCACAATCCCAAGAAAATATCTCGAAAATGTTGGTATGGATTCACTGTGGGCGGAGCGTATGACATCACCGTGTTTACTCGTGTGTTTCACGCACACATCTTCAATCACCATCCACCTTTAACCATCGCTGTAATTTCAACTTTATTTCGTAACTCTAAAGTGTTTATTCGTAATATTTTTGTTTGTGATGATGGCGAACATAATATGTGCACACATTACGAAGTCTGTAAAGGTTCTAGGTCAATGGGCACGAGCCGCTTTTGTTTTGTCGCTATAATCGATTGATCGATGGAATTAATCGAGTTTGAATACAATGATGACAGCGTTCTAGACGTCCTTCTGTAGTGCCTTTTGGGCGAGATGATGAAATAAATAAGCCGGTACGTATATCTATAGGTTTAACAACTTATTTATTTCAACAGCTGCTTCTGCTTTTAGGTATGTAGGGCGTGGGTGCCCTAGTTATAACAGCTGTGGGCGTATATCTGATCATCCTAAGAAATTCTTAGTACCTACCTTCTCTACAAAACAATTTAATTGGCCTATATTCGTTAAACTCTCACTCTCAATGTTTTTTTAAATACAGTTTTATGAAATAAATAGATTAATCAATTAATATTGCCATTACAATACAATTGTATTCTTCTAATGATTCGAAATGCCATTATGAATCAAATTGAGAAAAAAATAAATTTCCAAATCGGTTCATAAATGACGGAGATCTGAGGTAACAAACATAAAAAAAAATTAAAAAAAATACAACCGAATTGAGAACCACCTCCTTTTTTTTGAAGTCGGTTAAAAATAAGCAGCCTCATATGACTAGTCTCTGTCAGACTAACTTGGCTATAATATTCATACGCTGGTAATAAAGACACCGTCGTCTCAAACAGTTAAGACGGATATAGAAGCATCTGAGTAATTTGCTGCTATCCCCCTTCTCCCCGCCGCAAAGGTCCCCCGCTGTTCCAAATCAATATTGATAACTTCTAAAATAGGTGTTAATAATTGTGTTTTTTTTTTTTTTTTTTTTTTATTACATTATAGGCAAGTATTTGATCTCGATTTCACCTGATGGTAAGTGACGATGAGATTTACGATGGAGCATACTTGCCTAGGTAGGAAGGCGGCAGTAGACAGAGACGCTACATTCACTAGGCACATGCAGCGCAGCTGATCTGACCCGCCATCCATGAATGGCAACACCGAACATCATGCCGGAACACGGCTAGGCCGCTTGGCGACATGGCTTTGTTCAGTGGGTGGTGACTAGCCACGGCCGAAGCCTACCACCAGTAAAAATAAACAGAAGATTCACGAAATGCAACGGTGTTGTAATGACATGACCGTCGCCGTCCGCCGCAAGGTGCGCCGGAGCGTAGCGCATTGTATGCATAATAAGAAAAACCTATTAGCACCGTCTGCAACACTGTCGTGATGGCCGCATCGAGACCTGGGCCCCAAGTCTGCTAACACAATCAATTTATAATCGAACAGCAACCGCATAGTAACTGTCGCTTTTGATAGATATTGTATGGGATAGCTGTCAAAAGTGTGTTAGCAGACTTGGGCCCAGCTTTTTATATATATTTAGGATAAGAAAAAAATAAAAACTTGTCGAAAAAATCTAAATTAGTGATTATGGTATTTTTATTTATAATCACGTAGAGATATACTTATATTATGATTTTATGCTAAATTCAGTTTAAAAAGAATTGAAAAAGGCACAAATTCATGAAAAGATCGACGGAAAATTCCAACTCTGGGAGGTTGAGAATCATGGGTTGCATCAATAATGGTATCAGTTTTCGTTACACCTTGTATACGTTTATAAAATTGTACGTTACAGCACATCAGAGTAGGGACGATTCTTATGACTCAGCGGAGCAAAAACTATCGCGGCGTGGCTACCGTCGCAAAAACAAGATTCTTGTGGCAGAAACCTTTAACCACCTGATGACTGACTATAAAAATGTATGGTTATTTTAGAGATGGCACATCTAATCGTCAAGCTTGAGCCCAATTTGTAAAACACGCTGAAATATTTTTCATACGTTTAATTTATGTTCTTAACGTGCTGATAACATTTTCTAATGATTGATGATTTACAATATGAATTCACCACATACAGAGATTGGAATATTCCCTACAATTGATGTTGTGATAAGTAGGTATATATAGCTTGTAATGATTTTGTATGCGTCATCTACTATTGAAAGCCTACTAAGTATAGGTATTGCCTCCAAATAAGTTTGTTTTCCATTAAAAAAGCTTAAATATGACATTATTAAGTTCTTTACACAAGTAGCATATGACTAACTGCGTTTTATGATTTCATTTACTTACATCATCTATCTAATACTATAATCTCATGTTAACTTCTTTAATCAGAATTATATTCCTTTGTAAAACTGAAGCCAATATTGAGATAGAAAATGAAATTTTGAAGATACTGGTATTGAAAATTTTATTTTCTATTTGCCATTTGACATTACCTTCAACTGTATCCCAATGCTCTACATCAGCCTTTCCCAAAGTGGGCGATAACGCACCCTTGTGGGCGCTACAGGCCTAAAGGGGGCCGGTAAGAGACCCAGAAAAAAATGGGGACGTTGTGTAGACGCTTACAACTATTAATTTAATTTAAAGTTATAGTGGTTTTTAAGTAGGTGAAAAAATGGGGGCGTAAAAAAAGAATTCATTCTCAAAGTGGGCAGTTGACAAAATAAGTTTGGGAACCCCTGCTCTACATTCTAAGACATACCTACTCTGCATTCACCTATATAAGTACTTATATTAATGTGCTTGGACTAGAACAAACAGGTGGTTTGCGAGGCGACTTGTCGTCATGGCCAACGCTCGCGCCTCCTTGCCCACGCTCCACGCCTGCGGCTCACTACGCGTACCGACTTTATTATCAGGCTTCGTAAATAGGTGTATATAATAGACTAGCTGCGCCCCGCGGTGTTATCCGCGATTAAAAAGTATGTCCCTATCTCATTTTCTGACCCCTAACCTACCACTACCTATGCAAACAATCATGTCGACCCTTTGCTCTATGAAAAATTAAAATAAATCTCTCCCACGGGAACCATTCATTTTACCGGGATAAAAAGGCTATGTGCTATTCCAGACTATAATCTAACTCTGTGCCAAATTTCTTCCAGATCCGTTCTGGCGTGACTGAGTAACAATCATCCATCCATCCATCCAAACATTCACATTTATAATAGTAGTGGGATATATATGGTGCTGTGTGTACCATCGAATAGGGTTTTAGGAAAGGAATGCTTGGTAGTCACACATAGCTTTGGCTGCCGTCCGTTTTGTATAAACAAAGGCAAGAATTGCCTGTCCGTACAGGGACGGTTGATGTAACAAACACATAGTGAAAGCTAACCTTTAGTTATACACTTTGTTGAGAGCTTATCTTGCCTTTAAAGGAAAAAATAAAGGCCTCGTTGTATGTACCTTAAGTAGCGCATTGTTCAGAAATATGAAGAGATAGGATCGCGAGATCTGAGGTTGACTTTCTAAAGGCAGAAAGGGCGATGTTTGTACAGCTACAGCTAATTAAATTCTTAGTGAGAAAGTAGTTAGCTAGTAACTGAACATGTTAACAGTTTTGGGGTCATGTTTTGGGGTCGAGTCACCTTCGTCCGTAGGAGAATTAAGTACCCTCGAGATACCCTACACGTGACCCTGGGTGGTGCCAACCAGGTGACAACTCTACTGGTGGTAGGCTTCGGCCGTGGCTAGTCACCACCCACTGAACAAAGCCATGTCGCCAAGCGGCCTAGCCGTGTTCCGGCATGATGTTCGGTGTTGCCATTCATGGATGGCGGGTCAGATCAGCCGCGCTGCATGTGCCTAGTGAATGTAGCGTCTCGATCTACTGCCGCCTTCCTACCTAGGCAAGTATGCTCCATCGTAGATCTCATCGTCACTCACCATCAGGTGAGATCGAGATCAAATACTTGCCTATAAAGTAATAAAAAAAAATAAAAAAAAAAAAACAGAAGAAAACACCAAATTAATTTAATCTTAGGTTGACTAAAACATTTTTAATGTTTGATAAAATATACTTGTGGTGAAATATTTGACTTTGGACAAACTAAGGAAACTTTTAAGCGACAGCTGCTCCAAAACGCTTAAATCGAAGGAATTTTGCTTAACTTTTGAAAGCTTTAGCTGCATGCTTGTCATTTTCTAGGTAGCAGGTAGATTGGAGACAGCAGACCTGATAGGTAAGTACCTACTTGGGTCTTCTTAGCGGAATATTGAATTGTGTAGTTGTCAATTTCCTTTTGTTTTCAAAAAATCCATTTCTTATATCAAGTCAACTTTTCAAATTCTCCAAAAATGTGCGGTAAATTTTCAGTAAACTATCCACAGCTTTACGATAGGGGTAGGTGATTCATTTCATCATCATCATCGCTATCAATATTATCATCAAGGGGTACTAATAATTTTATAACCATTATCAGGATTTACTCGCCATTGGCACAATAGCACTATGTTGTAGCCGATTGCAAACATTAAAAAAAGTAGAAGTACCTACTTGAAATTAAGTTCTATAATTTAAAATAACTCTACATTTGACGGCGCTGTTGTTAATTGTTAATTAAATTTGGCGTATCACTTTTAACTGCACCTATGGCTCATTGCGTTTGAAGAATATTCAAATATTATACTTTAAACTACAAAAGCGAACGATTACTGTAATTCTATTGGTCGGTCTCAGTTTCAGGGGTAAACGACCCGAATCAATCGGCTGCGTCCACTCGCCATATTTTTTGTTACCCAATCCGATCGGTGGTGCTTGAAATATACAATTTTTAGTTACTAATTAACTGTTCTATCAAATTGAAATAAAACTATTTTTTAAGGATTTTATCTTTATATAAAAAATAGTTTTATTTCAATGTGTAGTATTCGCGTAAATATAAGAAATAAATAAATTAAAATATTACTTTACGATCGTGATTTTAATGTAAGTACCTATTCGCTTTTAATACTCATCGCGTGACTTGATTTAAGGCAGAATACCGTTGCGTTTCTTCATTTTCAGTCAGTGTTTTTCTTCAGTTTCATATTGTATTGTGCCGATATAACTGCAGTAATAAAAAAAAGCAAGTATCACATCTATGCTGACGACACCCAAATCTACATTTCATTTAAAGCTGAAGACTATGAACTAGCAATAAGGGACATCAATGAGGACCTTGAAAGAATAGCTCAGTGGTCGGAAGGCAATTCACTGGTTTTAAACCCCACCAAAACCAAATTCATGCTGTTTGGTACGAAGAACCAGCTACAGGCAATTTCACCTACTGGGTGTCATGTAATGTTGCTGGGAGAGCCGATAGGTCGTGTGTTCGAAGCACGTAATCTTGGCCTAATCATGGATCCAGATCTTCGTTTTGAAAAACATGTTACAGACGCCATCCGCAATGGTTTTTACAGACTAAAGGTCCTCTATAGAATGCGTCAATTTCTAAGCGAAGATCTGCGTGTCCTTCTAGTGGAATCATTGGTGCTGTCTAGGCTAAATTACGTGGATACAGTTTATGGCCCTCGTCTTTTATCTACAAGTGAACGTCAGATACAAAGACTTCAAAATGCCTGCGCGCGATTTTGCTTTAATATTCCGGCAAGGTCACATGTAACGCCATATCTCAATAAACGTAACTTACTGAATATGAAAGCTCGACGCAAGCTTCACTTGGCGAGTCTTTTATTTGGAGTCATCAAGTCACATGCACCACTATATTTATATAAAAAATTGATTTGGACTAGCAGATATAGAAGGGAAGATGGTAGACACCGACAATGTGCTCAACAATTACCATATCCACGCCATAGGACCGCAGCATTTAGGGGTAGCTTCCGCTACGCGGCAACTAAATGTTGGAATAACATCCCTCCACCAATAAAGAACTGTGACACTGTTACGACACTTAAAGCCAATCTCAAACAATTTTTATTAAGTCATCAGAAGAATTGTGAAAACATACGTGCGAATGTTTCCGTGTTATAGCGGTAGTTTCTCATTTTACTAGTCTTAATCGACTTTTCGTCGATACACAATCAAACACACCATTGTATTTATTTTATTGTATAATAATGTTCTATTAATAATTAAAGATAATAATATATAGATTTAAATTTTGTGAATGTAAAAAAATAATAATTAACATATATGTACCGACTCATGTTTAAGTCTGTGGGGTTATTAGCATAAGCATCTTTATTTTGTAATTACTTAAGTTAGTTTTAGTTACGTGCTCCCGTCACCCGCGGGTTGCAGCTGAAAATCAGCGTTGGGTGCGCATTTATTGCCATTCAACAATAAGCTGAGCTGTTGACCCTTTTGGCAAAATATCAGCGTTGTCATATATTTAATTGTGTGTAGCTATTTCTTTGCCAAATAAATACTTTCTTTCTTTCTTTCTTTCTTTCTTTAAAAGCAAAACGTGGTTCTAACTCTCGGGTATTGAGTGACAATGATAAGTGTTCAGTTGGATTGTCGATTTTAGTTGAAATACCAAAGACTGGCTAGATACTTAGTATGCTAATGTTAGTAACATAGATAATACCTATTTTTTGCCTTTCTGACAAACCGCGCTCCGCTTCAATGGGTGGGTAGATACAATCATAGTTTTCAGTTTCAAGGACATCAAACGAAAACACTTTTAATGAATATTTCTTATAGTAACTATATACCTACTAATACTCATTCATGGATGCCTACGAGCAAGACATTGATGTTTAGGTATGTGACGGTATGTAGGCCACAGCGCAGTCCGCGTCCTATTGAGAACAGAAGCATAGACGAGAAAATCTATTTTTTATCGCGCTCCAAACTAATTAGTCGAATAGAAACGGCGCGCGCGTTTCAGCCGTCTGGACATGTGCAACATGCACTTTCATTTTATTTATTCATCTATTTTAGTCCACGGATTTCACTATTCGTTCGTTTTGCGTGGCCCACCACTGTGACGCATCGGCCAACACAGAGCATAAAGATGATTAATAATCCGCGCGTTGTAATTTTCACGTGGGATACGAGAATAGGCAACGGGAATCACGTCGAAGCGCAGCGTGAAACTCCTTCTCCAATGCAGCGTCCGAAAATAAGATGTTGGCAGCATAGTTATATATAGGCGTAGGGAATGGCTTGTGTACCTACTGGTGTTATATTGTAAATGCTTATTAGCGTGAGGATAGTGTGACGTACTCACCAGAATCTTGCGCTCGCATGTTACAGCGTTTGGCGGATACGTGTTTATTTCACTGGTATTATTTTAGTTCGCGTCGCCGCTCGCCGCTCGCGCAGATTCCGGTCGTGTGGCGCCCGCCCGGGCGGTGTGCCGACTGGCGGAACAGACGCGCACTCGCACGCACGCCCCGCGACACAGCCACACACGACACCGTGTCTCATTAGCACGACACGGCCACCGTCCACCTCACCAACACAGTGTTCACAATCCTAATTGTACAACCACGTCAGGAAACCACACAACTGCACAATATTATCCTCGCTTCACACACCTTTGGTCCGCGGTGTTGTTATTTACAACGGCAGAATGCGGCGCGGTGTCTCCGACGTGCACTGTTGGAACACGCGACGTTCACAGTTCACGAACTGTTCAACCATTGCATTGAATCGATGTTTGCTCGCTCTACATTGCGGCTGCTTTGGTAACTGCTTTGTTGACCGTCTTCCGAGATGTCGGTAATCTAAGTATGATGTAAAATTACACTACAAATAGTCTGAACGGTTGGAAATAGAGAACAAAATGAAAACGTTGAACTCAATATGTAACTTTTAGCTAACCTATCTAACATTGATCTATAGTTAGTTGAGAGATGCAAGCTAAAGATTTCACGAGTTAACCCGGCGTCGTCGGTCAGTCATCTAGCCGTTTTCGATCGCATTGCTTTGACTACCGCTCCATCTAGTTAGGAAACTTCTTACTCTGCGACGTGTGCTAGTGATGCGCCTCAACTCCAGAATTCAGGGCAAACCCACTGTGTTGATTCTGCCGGGTGACTAACCCATTTATCATGATGACATTCTTAACCAACTGATATAATAAACTTCATCTTTAATAGTTAGCTGCTTAAGACTAGAGTCGGGGCATACTTTTATATAGAAATGACGTAAGTAACTACGGCAACACCACACAAAACACAATTTTCGAAGTACGCACTACTACACAGACTCTAGAACGATTTTATTTAATAAATATATCGTGGTACGAGTATGACTATTATCTCTACAAATAACTATAAAACTAGACTAAATAGTTTAGGTTTTACGTAAATTCAATTCTGCTCGAGCCTTCTGTTGGCTGTGATATCATAGCACTGTAAAGCAACGCCGACTACCCACACATTTTGACGATACCCACAATGTCATTAGTGAAAGGCTCCAGTCTGCTAGTCCGATTGAGCGAATAACTAAACACTTATCCATTAGGAACAAGAAATACATGCGTATAAAAGCTGAACTTAAACAAATTGAAAATGCAATAGTGGAAATCTTGAAATAAAAATAAAACTAACATTCATGACTTTATAGCGTTCATATTATTATCTTTTTTACGTTCCCAACGTTTCGGTTTCGTTTCATTTTACAAACTCGATTGTGAATGTGGGCCTCCTACATAAGACAAATTAAAATATTAATAAAAACCCGGGCACAAGAACACATCGTTGATAAAACACCGGCGCTCCAGGTCTGCAATCTGTGAACATGAACAGGATCGCACCCACCATTATATCAAATTTAATTTTCCCAGTTTAAACAATGACACTAGGAAGTCATCCACCTCAGTCCTCCCGTGACCATGGTTGCCGTAAAGCAGCCGAGACATCGGCAAAATAGAAACATAAAATAAACGCTATAAAATCCGTAAGTTTAGTTTTATTTTAATTTATTTTTATTTTATTTTAACTAAATTGAATTGATACCACAGACAAATTAGCCTAAAGGTTGCCTAAACTATACTTCTCGCTTCGTTGCGGGAAGATAAGAAACAATTAACGCGATGACTTCATTACCTCCAGCAGGAAACACGTACTCCTTATCCTTCAACATTTAAGGTGTATACCGGATATCCAATCGACCTTGGAATCAAACTGGCGACTTATTGAATAAGCCTATGATATAGGTACCGACATCGGCTTTAAATACATGTGAAAAAATTATGGGAATAGCAATAACAATTAAGGCTATCAGAACCACAACTGGGACCGATTTGGTGAGTCCTCTCAAGCGCTAATGGGAGAACTGATGAATAAATATAAATATCGCCAGACGAACACACCAACTATACGGTCCCACACTAAGCAACGCTTGTATTATGGGTACCGCACAATGGACTTAGGGCGATCTCAGTATTTAATACTTATATCTAGATAACAAACATTTATGACTCGGGTACAAACATTCATGCTCATCACACAGATTGTTTCTACCAGGATTCGAACCCGGGACCCGCAGCACAGATAGCAGGGTCACTACTGGTCACTGAGCTAATCAGGTCGTCAGATGGTTATATCTTATGATTCGGACATCCATGCAAAGTGCGACCGTGCAAACATGCCCATCTATAGTGCGTTCTAACAACTAAGCAGCAATACTACACATTGAATTGAAACTAATGCTAAGGATTTTATCGCGTTCATTTTGTTTTTACGTTCCCCGTAACTATGGTCGCTGTAAAGCAGCCGAAACGTCGGAAACTTAAAAACATAAAATAAACACGATATAAGTTTTATTTCAACTAAGCTGCAAACTCCACTCCCTTTTGCTTGTTAAATAATCAACAGAATTTATGACTCTTCCACCTGAAGCATGAAACACAACACGCTTAATTTACGCTCCAAACGAGGTAGTCAGTCGACGGAAATAAGTTTCTTTTTACGAAACTTCGTTTCCGTTAAAACCACGCCGCCTCTACGTCGTGTTAGTCTGAAAATATACGCGTACCTTGTCCGCAACTTATTTGAGGAATGGCCCATACAAATTCTGTCAAATATGTTGTGAATAGGGTTCATCATACAATGTCAAACAGGCCTTCAGTGGTTTAAAGTGAACGCGGACACGGCATTTTCATATCATCATGTCACATCCATTATTTGATTTATAATTTGTATTTATTAAATGTGTTGACATTGGCAAAATACCCGCAAAGTTGTGGGTGAGGCCATATTCATATCCATTTTATTTTATCGCATCTCATTTCGTATAGAAAGAAGAAGAAGAAGAAAGTTAACGCGAATGTTAGAGCAACCTTGCAACAAATAATGATCGTTAATGAACGAGACCTCTCTTGCGCAGTAGGAACAGAAATGCAAATTTAATGGAGTGTGCACAAATATTTTATTAGCTTTTGAACATAACACAAATTTACATTTCAGAATCTCATCACGTCAGATTAGGTATCTTACAATAGGCGAGACAGAACTTGAGTCAACAATCAACCAACATTGAAATGAACTAAAATTTCCACGTTGATCCTATTATACAAGCGTCAGTAGCGCCCTCTCTAATTTTCCATCTAGATAGTTTTAACGTATAGGGCAACTACAAAGTCTCTCATAGCCTTAATACTGCTACATGTAACATGTTTTTCTTTTGGATCCAAACCGACTGAGCAGCCTCGGTAGGCTGCACGGCTGATCTGGATCCGACCATTTGTTCGTGCACAGCTTAGATGAAATTGTAGCCATTTTATAAACGAGAACTGTTTTTTCAAATATAAGGTGCAGGCATAGTGTAATTTTGAAGAGGTTAACAAGCAGGTTATACTTATCACGTTTGTGTGAAATAAATGTACAAATAGATTTTTAATAAATATTAATAATACCAACCCTTTTAATGTCCCATTGTTGGGCACGGGCCTCCCATCAATGCGAGGTGGATTAGGGCATAATCCACGACGGACTTCACACGCCATTCGAGGGGTTCTCTCACACATGCAGTTTTTCTAACGATGTTTTCATTTACCGTTTTGCAAGCAATAGTCATGGTTGCATATGAGATTCGCGCATGAAATCCAGGAATCCTAGTACAAGCCGGGTTTTGAACTTGCGAACCTTATTACCGAGGCAAACGCTCTACCAACGTGGCTATCACTGGATTTTTTTAAAATGTATTATTTTAGAAAATTTAACAAGTCTCCACTGTGCACTCAGTATAGTACAAATAAGTTCATGAAAAAATGGCGGCTCTGCGCATTCCTACTTATATGAATTCAGCACAACCCGTTTCTAATAATTTCATGTATATTTTTTCCCAATGTGATCTTTATATAGCCCACTGCTACACCTCGACTATTATTGTTTACACCTTATATAAGTATAATCTTTGCGTCTTAAAGCCAATAATAAAAATAAAATAAAAACAACTAATTTATTTCACTAAGGAATGTCTCTACGCTAAAATTAAACTAACAAAACTAAATACTTACAAAGAAAAATTGCTCTAAAATAATAATAACTTACTAAATAAACGAATAATCTATATTTATAGGGTACTTTTTAGTCACAAAACACTATCGCCGTGAACGACATACAATGCGTTCTCAAACATGTATCAATATGTGAGTAGCCTTTGAACCCACCAATGTCATGTGACCATAATATAAAAAGAGCATTCGACTTTAATAGCATAGGTAAGCAGGAAAGATCTAAGAATCACGTATATCTGATAAGCTGTTCTGGAGACAATACACCATCTAGTTTTTCACAAATTTTAATCAAGTAATCTTGTCCGTGACAAACTAAAGTAATTATAAGAATTTTATAGAAATGGCTGTCTGTTTAAACTAGCCTTTCCCAAAGTGGGCGATAACGCCCCCTTGGGGGCGCTGCAGGCATAAGATGACAGGGTAAGACACAAACAAAATTGGGGCGTTGTGTAGAGCCTTACAATAATTAATTTAATTTGAAGTTATAGCGTTTTTAGGTAGGTGAAAAATGGGGGCGCTAAAAATAATTAATTCTCAAAGTGGGCAACAGACAAAATAAGTTTAGGAACCCCTGGGTTTAAACTATTAGATATTAATTGGAAACAAAAGAAAGCATGCTTTTGAGGTCAAATGATCGCGACTGCATCAATTCAAACCCGCTTGTTTCATCCAGTCACATGTTGGGCCCGCCTGGGACATGGCGAACTCTGACAATATGGCAATATATACCACGCTGCGGTGGGTAGTCCAACACGACGAAAAATTTTCAACATATTGGCCCTCGCCATTGTTTCGCCTTACACTGATTGAGTTGGAATCGTGACCATATCGCTGCAATATGTCGTAGGTACAGTCTACTACAAAAATTGCTAAGCATTATATTGCTAGCGACACACTCTTGCCGCAACGTAATTGCCAACACTTTGAGCATTGATTGCGACAAGTGCTATGCTATATAGACGGCAACTCGACTTGATGGCAATGTATTATTGCAGCTAGAAATTACCACAAGACTATCCCGCCTACGAGTCTTAGCTGACAGCGCGTCTGCCCCGAAAAGTCCGAACTAGACTCGCCGAGAACGAGAAAGTAGATATGCTTCATTGTACTGTGACTCGCCAAGAATTCTTGCCATGAATGTAGTGAAGCTTTAACGACTATCCTCCAAATTTATATAAATTTTAATCATTTTACAATGACGTTTACCCTGGACCAAAACTAACTATAAAATTGCTGTTTAAATTTAATTGTGTTTGTTTAGTTGTCCTGCTATCTAGAAAATGAGTCGGTCCGGAGACCAGGATTGACTGAAAATAATGTTGGTTTATATTTTGAAGCGTTATTCCATGATGGCAAACGTAAAAGAATAAATATTTCAATAGCCGTAAAAACTAAACAATTTATTTATATTTAAATACAATTATCTATAGGTACAATTCACGTATACTTTACATTTGTATCTATTTCAATGCTATATTTCAGTTGTATCTTTGGATGCATAATTTATCTCATCACGAACGGCTGGACCGATTTGGCTATTTTATTTTAAATGCCTTTTAATACATAGTTTGTTATCATACTATTTTTAAGTTTTTTTATTTTCCTATAGAGTTTAACTGTAATTGTAAATTTAAATTATATTTTTAATATCGTATTCATAAATAAAATACCAAGGGTCCGAAAAAAATAGCAATTGTCAAGAATTACTCGACACTGGCGAAAATGGCAATTTTAAATGTTCTTTATCGTCCAAATAAGATTTTTAGGGATAGTAAACTAAAAAAAAAAAATCCGCAATATTGGAAAAGATGGGAAAATCTGAAAGTGCTTTTTTCGACATGACGTTTATCGGGTCAGCTATTAAGATGAAATTTGACCTCAACAGAAAGGAATAAAGCACTTAAAAGTAAATGCTTGTTGGGTGGTTACTCGGGCAACAGTAATCAATCCTGCTAGTAATAAATGAATGGATAAAATAGCATTGAAATAAAACTTCTACGCCATCTTACTCTATGGTCGCTACAAATTGTCAGTACAAAAGCATTAAGTCACTTTTCGTTACACTCTATATTAACTAGTTTGTTTGTGGGCTTTAACGATATTACATTTATGTGTAAATCGGCTGTAATATAATTCTGACACAGGTATTTTAACTCGCTGGATAAACTATACTTTAGATCAACAGTCAGTTTAAACCTGTAAATACTTGTAATCATAATTATATTATAGTCTAGGGATGAGATATACTTGCAATATTCAATACCAGGGCTTGCAAATACGAGTATGTAAAAATACCAGGGTCGAAAAACAGGTTTTAAAATACTTGAAAGTATTTAGCAGCTTTCGACCCGACCGAAAGTCGCACGTGCCCAAAGCACAACATAGATGTCGGTACGTGCACTCGGGCAACTTCGGAATAATTCGGGCCTGTCCACCGAGCTCCGAACTCGCAACCTGCGCCAGACCGTTTCGGGTGGTAAATATATATAATACTTGCTAGTAGCGTGCGAGGACCGGTTTACGAATAAAAATAATTCTTTGAACTTCCAAGTATCTTTATCGTAAATACGACCGTGTTCCTTATTTATGTGTACGTAAGGATCAATTTCCAATGCAAGTATTCTCAGCCCTGAACGCCGAAGCTCGCGCGCAACTTGCTAGCGTACCAGCGTACTTCGAAGCGAATCCCTGGTTTTAAAACCTGGTAGCATACGTCTCATCCCTATTACAATCAATTAATTACTCCTTTGATTAAATACTGTATGTTACAATGTAAGGCTGTATTAACATTCTCTTCAATAATATAAGGTTTTATGCACACTTTTAACAGTCATTAGCTCAATATACTATATGTTTGACGTACCAGAACTTATACTAATAATTTTGAGAATTACAATATTTTTAACAAAAATTTAGCTTTGCTTGGGACATCCAGAAACAGCTTTATCTTCGGAATGGTGTTGGCTCACAGTCAATTTGAGCGATCTAAAATGCCGTTTTTAACTTTATCACAAAGGCATAAAGCTGAATACCTAATGCATCATCTTTTTTTTTCACCTTCAGTTGGAACAAAACATAGCCGTTCAGATGATATCAAAAAACTTACGTCAAATCTAATCGAATTACCGCAAAACTAATATTGAGACAAAAAAACAAGTATAATAAGATTCAAATTTCAATAAATTCACTATCGTACAATATACAGCTAATACAATGTCGGCATATTCACAAATGTTGGTCACACATAATGTTGGTTCACTGCATAATATCACTGTGTTGGTCAGTTACCACAAACGTTGGGTCAAATGTCTCGGTCACTAGTCGGGCGCGCCAATCATTTGTTTGGGGAAGTGAGGCCGAGCGCGGCGGACAGTAGGCGAACCACGTTTCTCTGCTCCGCGCCTTCGTTTTCTGAAAAATAAATAGTATATAATTACGTATCAGAATCAGAATCAGAATATTTTTTATTCACGTAGACCCTTATGTACAGTACTTATGAATCGTCAAAAGTTACAAAAATATTATGCTACTGCTTTACCACCCGTTCGGAATGCCGTACATAAGTATTTTACTCGTGAGTTAAAAACAGACTGTTGTATTGCAGCGACCTCTCCAACCTCGCTACCGGCTACACAGATAGTGCTGCAGACGCATTCAGAACAATACACAATTCTCATCACAATCCTCAATCGCGCTATAAGAGTTTTCGGAGCACGTTACATATTTATACAAGATCCCGACAATAACCGTCGGGGCATAGCGGCCGCCCGCCAGGCATACCACCCGCCTGGTTGGAATATCTTCCCTTTTCCGCTAAAGTATCATACAAATGGCATGTCTTTGTATCATACACATATACTTATATAGATATTAAACATCCATGATTCGGGTAAAAACATTCGTTATAAGCATCAATATTATAAGTATTATATACTGAGTTCGCCGTCAGTCTATCGTACAGTACCCATAATACAAGCGTTGCTTAGTGTGGGACCGTATAGTTGGTGTGTTCATTCTAAAAATAATAATACCAGCCCTTTTTTAATATCCCACTGCTGGGCACGGGCCTCTCCTCAATACGAGGGGGAATAGGCTATAGTCCACCACGCTGGCCTAGTGCGGGTTGGCGTAATTCACACATCTTTTGAGGAGTTCTCTCAGACATGTAGGTTTCCACACGATGTTTTCCTTCACCGTTTAGCAAGTGATAATCGTGGTTGAAAATGAGATCCGCACATGTAATCCCAGCGGTGCGAGCCGGGGGGTTTGAACCTGCGATCCTCGTTACCGAGGCAAGCGTTCTACCGACTTGGCTATCACTGCTTTTTGTGTGTTCGTCTGGCCATATTCATATATGATGGCATTTGTGAAGGTTCATAGTGGTGTTCGTACCGTCGGCACCCGTGACGTGTTTCTCGAGGTTGAGCTTCTCCTGCGCCACCTGGTAGATGCCCTCCTCGATGGTGCCGGCGCTCAGCAGCCGGTATATCGTCACCGGCCGCGTCTGACCCATTCTGTGACACCTGACCGTTGGAAATAAGGAGATTTAGATACACGATATCGACGGTTAAACGATAAGTATTCAGCGTGATTCAGAAATGGTATACGGACCGTGAAATTTGCGCTTGATTAGCGCATTTGTAAAGATTATGAGAAGGCAGAATTTGGATACGTCAGTTAGGCCACAAAAAATACCAATTTGAATTTTTATGAGAAAAAAAAAAACGACATTTCGAAATTATTATTGTTGACAAATACGCTAAAGCGTAGGTTTCAGAGTTAGTATACCATTTCTGAATGACGCTGTTCCAAAAAGGGCAAGTCCGTAGTACATTCAACCGACGGAAGTGTATGAAAAGATGTATGAATGTGGATGAAGCGAAAATGGTATGCCAGGATCGTAGCATATGGCAATCAGTGGTCTCTGCCTACCCCCATGGGATACAGGCGTGAGTATATGTATGTATGTAGGTATGTCCCATCTCACCGGTCCTCGGCCTGCTTGTCGTTGTACGGGTTGAAGTCGATGTCGTGGATGATGACGGTGTCGGCGGCGGTCAGGTTGATGCCGAGCCCGCCCGCCTTCGTGGACAGCAGGAACACGAAGATGTCCTCCGAGTTGTATTGGTCTATTAAGGATTGTCTGTAAACAGAAGATTACGGAGCGTTCAAGTATTACGTAACGCAATTTTTGGAGATTTTTGACCCCCTCCCCCCCATGTAACGCGCCGTAACGTTTTCCTTTAACTCAATGCGAGGGGGATTAGGCCATAGTCCATCACGCTGGCCCAGTGCGGGCTGGCGGACTTCACACGTCTGCCAAGGGGTACACTCAGACGAGATTTGCACATGCAATTATAAATTCCAGAGGCGCGAGCCGGAGTTTGATCCTGCGATCCTCGTTACCGTGGCGAGCGTTCTACCAACTTGGCTATCACTACCTAATTCAAAAATTACACGTGATAGATAGTGTATTTTTTTTTTTTTATAGATCGTATAGGGTTGTCACTCACCTGTCCGTGACAGCGGTGCTCCCGTCCAGCCGCAGGTACCGGTATCTGCGGATGGTGAGGAACGGCTCCAGGATGTCCAGCATCATGGTGAACTGGCTGAACACCAGCACGCGGTGGCCGCCCGCCTTCAGCCGCGGCAGCATCTCGTCCAGCTTTTGGAACTTCCCGGAGTCCAGGATCAAGTGTTCAGGGACGTGGAACTGGTTGATACACTGTGGAGACAATATCGCTTCAAATTAAAATACAGTAGTATTGAGAGCCTTCACCTTTTTTTGAAGTCGGTTAAGTAAAGTATTTATCTATACTAATACTCCTGCTATAAAGAGTGATGTAAGTTAGTTTGTGAGTTTGTATGTAGCCGGCAACCTCCGGATCTACTGATCCGAATTTGAAAATGATTTCTCTAATTAAATCTCTACATTATCGCTGAGTGCTGTTTCATCGAAGCTAGTCTATACAAATAAATAAAATTGGAGCGTCTGTTTGTAATATTAAAATAACCGCTTTTTACTAAGTGCATTTGGACGTATACACGGTACATATATCAAAAAAAAAATTTTTTTAATTTTTTGCCGTCTGTCTGTTTGTTTCGACTAATCTCGGAAATGACTGAACCGATTTTGACGGGACTTTCACTGGCAGACAGCTGATGTAACAAGGAGTAACTTAGTCTAATTTTATTTTAGAACCCCCCCCCCCCCCCCCCCCCCCAACCCCCGCCAACGACTTAATATCACAAAGGCTGCCGGCTCAGAACGCGCGAGCGGGCTATTACTATCCGTTGTGTCTATGTTAAATACCACGCGGACGAAGTCGCGGATAACAGCTATGTAGTTTTATATAAACCAAGTGTGTACATGAACGTGGAGTATAGTTACAGTGTGGTTGAGCGTGAGCTGGTGTATCTGGAAGTCGGACAGGCACAGCAGGTCCTGGAAGGCGTAGTGCTCGTTCTTCTCCTTGTAGGCGGGGTCGCGCGCCAGCCGCGCCGCGATCTTCCGCACGGCGTCGTCCTGGTAGTGCGCGCGCAGCAGCAGCGGGTGGTTCGCCAGCTTGCGCATGTCCATCATCATCGCCATGCCACTTTGCTCCGTCGTCGCGCGGATCTAAGGGCGACAATTCCTTGTATTCGTCAGACAAACTTTTTTTTATTACTTTATAGGCAAGTATTTCATCTCGATCTCACCTGATGGTGAGCGACGATGTGATCTACGATGGAGCATACTTGCCTAGGTAGGAAGGCGGCAGTAGATCGAGACGCTACATTCACTAGACACATGCAGCGCAACTGATCTGACCCGCCATCCATGAATGGCAACACCGAACATCATGCCGGAACACGGCTAGGCCGCTTGGCGACATGGCTTTGTTCAGTGGGTGGTGACTAACCACGGCCGAAGCCTACCACCAGTAGAGTTGTCACCTAGTTGGCACCACCCAGGGTCACGTGTAGGGTATCTCGAGGGTACTTAATTCTCCTACGGACGAAGGTGACTCGACCCCGAATTCCTTGTTTATGTCCGACAAACTCCCTATGAGCCTGTGTGTAAACCAGCCTTTCCCAAAGTGAGCTATAACGCCCCCTTGTGGGCGCTGCAGGCCTTAAGAGGGGCGGTAAGAGACCCAGAAAAAATGGGGGCGTTGTGTAGAGGCTTACAATAATTAATTTAATTTGAAGTTATAGTGGTTTTTAAGTAGGTGAAAAAAGGAGGCGCTAAAAATAATTCATTCTCAAAGTGGGCAGTAGACAAAATAAGTTTGAGAGCCCCTGGTGTAAACTAATACCCAGTAGGTGTGTATTGGTACTTTATAGCTTGATCTACTCGTATCAGTATACTATTACTTGTCCTATGATTATTTCGATAATCTATACTATAATATTATAAATGTGAAAGTTTGGATGGATGGATAGATGGTTGGATGTTTGTTACTCTTTCACGCCCGAACGTCTGAACGGATCTGGATGAAATTTGCCACAGAGATAGATTATAGTCTGGAATAGCACATAGGCAAATTTTTATCCCGGTAAAAAGGACATACTTTTCAATCGCAGGTAACACCGCGGGCCGCAGCTAGTTAACAATAATATCGTCAAAAAAATACACCAAGTATACCGTCTCAGACTTAGCAACGCTTGTATTATGGGCACCGTGCAATGGACTGGGCGAACTCATTATATAATACTTATATATACATATTAAACATCCATGACTCGGGTACAAACACTCGTGTTTATCACACAAAGCTTGTCCCTACCAGGATTCGAACCCGGGACCCTCGGCGCAGAAAGCAGAGTCACTACCAACTGCGCTGCGGTGTGCTTTTTTGGCGATATTATTATTTTTAGTACGGGTCCATTGTAACAAGCGTTGCTTAATGTGGGACCGTATAGTTGGTGTTAAAAAAAAATATAAAAAAAATGGTGAAGACGGGAATGTAGAGACTGACCGTGCCGTCCTTGGCCGCGAAGCCGGCGATGAGTTGCTTGTACAGCCTCTCCTGCCGCTCGGACATGGCGCAGAGCTCGTTGTGGTTGGTCTTCTTGGGCAGGTCCTGGAGCACGTCGCGCTTCAGCCGCCGCAGCAGGAACGGCTTCATGATCCGCTTGGCCTGAGTTATCTGACTCTGCTCGAAGGCCGGCTCGTCGTCCTCTTTATCACCGTCGGCTTTCTTCGTGGTTTTCGCTTTCTGCAATCAAGGGGACGGTTGATTGAAGGGAAAGGTTCGTGGGACTAGGCCCGCCACACACTCCCACCACTGCTACTCCTGTTAGCCATGACCTACAGTCGCGACCAATGAAGACACCGAGGTTTGACCCTCGGCGAGTCCCGGGATAAAGTTAATTGTCTTGGAACCCGCACGAAATTAATCGAAAGTTTTTTTTTTTTTTTTAATACATAGACAAAAATAGTTGGAAGAAAATTATAGAAGGGAAAGACTATTAATATTTAGTTTAATTGGGGATCAGTTAAGTGTGGTCCCAATTTCCTTTCAGATATCAATACCCGATTCGAAGTGGACCGAAAAATTTAATGTTTGGGTCAATTAACTGGAAACTGGGATATTTTTGCAAAAATATATCGAAACACGGGTGAACAATTAACGAGAGCGAGGTACAATAATTGATATTACTAGGCGATAATTGACGGAAATCCGTTGTTAAATAAGTTATGAAAAAAAAACATCTTAGAGGAGTTCGATTTTGTTGGCTTCTTCCATTAATTTAAATAATTGGGAAAGCTGGCGAGCAGAGGATCAGTGGTGGGTCCCTCTTCCCCAATTTGTTCAAATTCAAAAACCCTTGGAGACGAAAAATACATTTTGTCGTTTTTTTTTCAAAGCAAATGTAGCAACTTTACTATCACAGCTTATATTTTAGTATAGCTATATTGTAAGGTGTATTCTCACCGCGTTCTTCTGGAACAGGCTCTTGAGATCGTCCGTCTTCCCGGAGAACATGTGCGGCATCACGAAGCACAGCAGCGACATCAGCTCCAGCAGGTTATTCTGGAGCGGCGTTCCCGTTAGCAGCAAGCGGTGCTTCGACTGCACGGACAGAATCACAATCAGAATCAGAATATTTTTTATTCACGTAGACCATTAAGGTGGAAGCGCTAGGTCAGGGCGCGAACTTCAAAATGTCAATGGTTTTTATTTTTTTACGAAAAATTGGGACATCTTTACGATCTAATTTAGTTTTTCTAATTTAATTTAGTTTGTCGGGATATTGGCATCCTGCATTGGATGTCTCGATGTATCAAGTTTGATTAAAAACATACCTAAAGCGATACAACACCATAAAATTAGTAAAAGTAACGGTTTTTACAAACCTTATGGTATTGTATCGGATTAGGTACTTCTTTAAGCAAACTTAATCCATCGAGACATCCAATGCAGAATGCTAATATCGCAAAACACTAAATTACATCGTAGTTGTCCAAATTTTTCGTTAGTTCACTATTCAGAGAGGGTAGGGGTCGTTAGAGCTATCCGCTCCAGCGGTGCAAGTGTTGATGGGCTAGGAATAAACTTCGTGTGATGAACATTAATATTTATGCCCGGGTCATGGATGTTTCATATAAGTATTATATACTGGGTTCGCCTCCAATCCATTGTACGGTGCCCACAATACAAGCGTTGCTTAGTGTGGGACCGTACATTTAATGTGTTCGTCTGGCGACATTAATTAATTATCTGTGGGCCATTCTGTTTTACCTTAATCTTGAGCAGGTTGTCGTATCGCTGAGTGGCCATGTTCTTCAGCATGTGCGCCTCGTCGTACACAACATAGTGCATCGGTGTTATACGGAACATCTTGCGCTCCTCCGGACAACTGCTCACCATGGTATACCTGACCGTATAGACGTACATATTAACTATACAAAAGTCACGTCTTGTTCGGGGTCGAGTCACCTTCGTCCGTAGGAGAATTAAGTACCCTCGAGATACCCTACACGTGACCCTGGGTGGTGCCAACTAGGTGACAACTCTACTGGTGGTAGGCTTCGGCCGTGGCTAGTCACCACCCACTGAACAAAGCCATGTCGCCAAGCGGCCTAGCCGTGTTCCGGCATGATGTTCGGTGTTGCCATTCATGGATGGCGGGTCAGATCAGCTGCGCTGCATGTTCCTAGTGAATGTAGCGTCTCGATCTACTGCCGCCTTCCTACCTAGGCAAGTATGCTCCATCGTAGATCTCATCTTCACTTACCATCAGGTGAGATCGAGATCAAATACTTGCCTATAATGTATAAAAAAAAAAAAAGTCTTCCTGGCTCATAGTAAGACGGGTGTACTGATATATCAAATACTAGCTTCTGCTCGCGGTTCCGCCCGCGGTACCTTGATGAAACATTGCCTGTAGCACTCATAATGTAACTTTCCATCAGTGAAATAACTTTTAGAGTCATGCACTCATGCACAGTATTTAAATGAAGTCCCCCCCTATAATGAGCACGAATGTTTGTACCTGAGTCTTGGATGTTTAATATCTATATAAATATTATATACTGGGTTCGAACACAGTCCATTGTATGGTGCCCATAATACAAGCGTTGCTTAGTGTGGGACCGTATAGTCGGTGTGTTCGTATGTTTATATTATCTATACTAACTGCGCCCCACGGTTAAAAAGTATGTCATTTTTACCGGGATAAAAAGTAGCCTATGTGCTATTCCAGACTATAATCTATCTCTGTGCCAAATTTCATCCAGATCCGTTCAGCCGTTCTGGCGTGATTGAGTAACAAACCATCCATCCAAACTTTCACATTTAATATTAGTAGGATAGTAGGATTATGGTTGGGTACAGACGTGGTGAGCACTACGTCGAAGTCGTCGAGTCCGCGCGCGTACTGTATGCGCAGCTGGCGCCGCTCCTCCGGGTGGCCGTAGTACTTGCTCACGCGCAGCGCCGGGCACCAGCGGGACAGCTCCTTGCTCCAGTTGTCTGACCACACCACATACACGTCATAACACACATCCCACCATAACACACTTTAGTACGTCGAGATACAACATAAATTGTCTTGCGACAATTTGACGGTTTAGTTTGTAAGTACACGCGAATTTGTCTGCAGTTGTGGCAAAGAAAAATGTATCGATGCGCCCTAGTCAAATGTGTGTTGGAATATATAGCACTATTTTTAAGTACCTATATCTTTGTGTGTGTGTGTGTGTATGTGTGAATATTCCACAAATTTATCAATTTTGTAATTAGGTTATTATTCAATGAAAAAATACATATAGTGGTAGCTAAGTCGGCTAAGACGCTAGTATGGTAAAAAGCTCCCTTTGTCAACAAAGTGCGCAGGCTCAAATCCGGGCATTTGATAATCTCATTTTCCATTATCACTTACAATACAGTGTATGTAAGCATGACGAGGAAACATGTGAAATTAAACCCGCACTGGACTAGCATGGGGCAGCACTGGGGGACTATGGGGCGAAGTCCCCCTGCATTAAGGTGGAAGCGATCAGTCGCATTCCCATACAAATTTCAACATTGTAATACTCGATACACATACAGTTTTTTAGTTGTACAAGCATTGTTATCAATTCTCTATAAATTAAAGAGCTCGCAGAATGAAATATCAGGCAAAATCTTATAGTAATAACATCATAAAACGATATTAAATTTTAGGCTTGTGTGCGTGAATAAAAGCGCCTCTGTCCAAATTAACCCGTAACTAATAAAGCATCCGATTCTTTGTCTTTCAGTATTTACGGCGACAGATGGCAGCAGGAGTTTTTACTTATAATACATAAAGACATAACATTATAATATATAGAGAGATATAAATTTTCTATAAATAAGTATAAAGATTCATAATAAAAAATTAAAAATAAAAAATACATATAAATTTCGTTCGTCCATCGAACCTACGAACAATCGCATGTACCTACGTTTTTCACTTGAGCCACTTGGGGTGTGTTATTATCTGTGTGTGCAGATCGTCATGTATCCCTATTTCCTGTAATCCAAGTTTTTAGGATTTGTCTGCACCCAAAACATATTTTTTCGGGTTATTATAATAAAATAACCTACATACCTACATAAGGCATGTATTTATTTTTTTAAATAATCAATGAATGAATGAATATGTCATGTTTCAATTGGTTGTAAATATCATTGAAACCTATCAAAATATTCGTCGTCTTGACTAGTGGTCTACGTAGCCTAATGTTCTACACGGTTGATGCAAACGTGTACTATAGCAAGTTCAAATCTTGCCGGTGGGCTTGTCTTTTTGAATGATTGATATTGTTTCTGTAAGTGAATATTAGATTTCCAAAACACACAGCTCGGCCGTGTTACTCCAACATGGTGTGGTAGTAATATAACGAAAATATATATAGGTAGTATGTACACCTTCCAAGGCCATAGCTAGATGATGTCGTGTTACGAAATATGTCGCGCGAGTCTTTGTCGATTTATTGATCAATTTATCAAACATTTTTTAGGCACTGCCGGGTGTGCTACTGATATATATATATATATATATATATATATATATATATATATCTATATATACTAGATGCGCCCGGCGGTGTTACCCGCGATAAAAAGTATGAAAAATTAAAACATCTATCCCACGGGAACCATACATTTTACCGGGATAAATAGTAGCCTATGTGTTATTCCAGACTGTAATCTATCTCTGTGCCAAATTTCATCCAGATCCGTTCAGCCGTTCGGGCGTGAAAGAGTAACAAACATCCATCCATCTATTCATCCATCCATCCATCCAAACTTTCACATTTATAATATTAGTATAGATATACATATATATATATATATATATATCAGTAGCACAGCCAGCTGTGACTAGAAAAAATGTTAGAATACATCGACAGCGACTCGCGCGACATATTTCGTAACATCGGTTTTTAGTAATTATTCAATATTGAATCAATCTGAGAAAATCTACATAGCGACCTATATGTGTACCTATCTCTTCTTCTTACTTACTGACTAGCTATAGGAAGGTACCAACCAGCAAGGCATGTATGTATATATATATATACATACATATATATCCAACCAACTAACCTAACACGATTGGCGATACAAGAAAGCAAGCCCCGGCACCTAGTATGAACGGGTTTTTCGAAATTATAGGGAAGCCTAATGAATGGGATACCCCTTGAACGTTTGAACAAATCAAGTGCGACATAGCTCGTAATTGAATAAATCTAAGAAAACATACCTATGTGCACCTATTTCTCTTCTTTTTACTTACCGATTTATTATAGAGTAGCTATAAATTGGTACCAACTAGAAACCTACTTAGTTTTAGATATATTGATATTACTTTTTTTTTCGTTTCTGAACGCAAAACCTTATACCTCGGATACGAGTACTCGTCTACATAATAAATAGGTGCCTAGGCCGAAAATAACTGGTTTTGATGCACATACATTCTGTACTTAGATATTATGTATGTGCTTACCTACTGTTATATTTTTTAAAATTATTCTCTTTGGATTCTGTTAATCTGAGGTATAGATATTTAATAAATATAAAAGTCGGTAAGCACTTACCAAGTTCTTAGAATGTATAGAATAGTGTTACTTATTTTGTTCTGGGTGTCTACGAAGTTAATTTATTATATCTTGACCAAATTGGCAGCATGTCTATGGTATGCTGATGCCAAATTCCAGAATTATAAAAAAAAATGGACTCACTACTCTGCTGCGACCGATTTCATGTTGTTTGTGATTATGTATGTAAAAACTTACTTCAAAATTCAAATAATAATTGTGTGGGATTTGCGATTAGTTTTGTTTTAATTTGTGTTTTGTTTGCTATTTGAATTGTAATGGAGATACTGATGGAATGTGACACTGGTGAAAGTCGGGACAACTTGGTAACAAATACCTTAGAGCATAACTCGTATTGTAAAGTGGCTACACAACACAAGTTCAATTTCATGATTATCACTTGCTTGTGCTTCGGACAACACAGCCCGATCTCTCTGATTGTACCGGATTGCCATCCCATCGTATTATGAGAGTGAAGAACATCAGCGCATCTAGTGGAATCTATTATATTAGTATAGATTCCAAAGTTGTACAGCAGTGACAGCCTCGTTGGCAGAACGCTCGCCTTGGAACGAGGTGTTCAGGTTCAAACCCTGGCTCCCATCACTGAGATTTCCGGATTTTCATGTGCGAATCTTATTTTCCACAAAAAATATCACTTGCTGTACGATGAAGGCAAACTTTGTGAGGAAACCTGCATGTCTGTCAAAAGTCGTGTGAAGTTCACTAAACTGCACTGGGCCTACGGCCTATATGCCCCTCATATTGAGGAGGCGTGTGCCCGATATAATGGCGATGGGCTCACCCTCTATTACATTGGTACCAAAATACCATCGGTGAAATGTGGGTGCATTGCAGTGTGACGGTGTATGTTGGCCCGTCTCTGGAACGATGATTGAATGATTGAATCTATACATGTCACAGCAGCATTTACCTTATAATAAGTATGGATACAGTAATAATTATTATTGGACTAAACAATTATTTTTTTCTTTTTAGCGGAGGAATGAAGCACAGGAGGTTGCAAGAATCAAGATGACTGTAAATTGTATAGAGTCGATTCTATATCATAATATTAGTATTTGAAACAATGTTATATTTACCTAATTTTAGAATACCAACAACAAACAACATTGTTTCAAAGAAATTTGGAAATGTAGCTGTATCCCTTATTAGGTATAGAACTACATTGCCAAATTTCTTATTCCCTTGTAAATTATAATAAATATTGTTCTTGTTGTTGATCTGGTATATTGTAAAGCGTAATACTTTTACAGTTATCATGCAAACCTTGCTATATTTATAAGATCTATACAATAAACATTATATTTACGAACATGAAAGTATACATTTTTCTTTTCTATCTTTTATTTCTGAAACTTTTAATATTGCAAAGCTTGCAAAAGTATTTCTATTATTTTACAACCGATAAATAAGTTTTTTTATGATCGCTCTACCTGGTGGCATAAAAAGACAACTTTTAGTATGCGAGACTTTTAACAAGTGCTGCGCTCTAGCGGCACAAAAAAGACGTGTATTTGTCTATGTGTGAGTGCCTATTTATACAAGGATTTTAGAAGCCATGGTATCTCATCCATTATAAATGATTTCAGGTTAATGTTTTTTTGGATATTTCAATGCAATGTCGTAGTAGTGCTCGCAATTTGCAACATCAAGTCTCATAGATGCTCGATGTTCGTGTAACTAGTTGCAGAAAAACAGGACCATCTATCGAAAATGTGCGGCAACCGACCCTGAGCATTCACCTTAACAGAGAGTGGGTTCTGTATAATGGAAATGGTCTCAGTCTCTATTAAATTGATGCCCCAATCCCGTGACGAGATATGGGTGCCTCTGCCTACCCCTTTTGGAAATACACACGTGAAGATGTTTATTTACGCAATAAAATTAAAAAAGAATTTTCCATGTCGGTTTATAGATGATGGAGTTCTGAGACAACAAACATAATAAACAAGTATTTTCCAAATCGGTTTATAAATTACAGAGTTCTGTGGTACCAAACATAAAAAAAAACAATCGAATTGACAATCTCCACATTATTCTTAAGTCAATTAAAAATAATAGTCAAATGGTATATAGCACTCACCAAGTGTAGAAGCGGGCACCACGATGAGGTGTGTGCCCTTCGCCTGCCCCGTCTCCTTGAGGTGCGCCAGGAACGCGATCACCTGCACGGTCTTCCCCAGCCCCATCTCGTCCGCGAGGATGCCCGACACCCCCTGCTTGTGCAGGACGGCCAGCCAGTTCAGCCCCACCAACTGGTATGGGGCAAGTTTTAAGCTGAAAAGATTTAACTAGCTTAAACCTTGGTTAATTCAATTTTCATCTATAGTAATACGTACGCTATATTTTTCGATGAGATGCATTATATGTTTTAATCGAGCGATAAAAATGGGAGGAGTTGGAAGAAAAATATTAGTTAGATATAGTTACTCTTGCAACATAAATGACTAAACTAAAGGGTCACTTCCGCACTCACCTAACGTCCAATATGGCCGGCTGCTTGAGCCTGGCCGCGCCCGCTGCCACGGCCGACTCCAGCTGCTGCGCCAGCCCCACGCACTTCTTCATCAGCCTCTGGATGTTGTTCCTAGTGGTCAGCAACACTTGGGTCGAGTTCAGCAGCTCGGTGCTGAGCATCTTGTTGTTGTTGAACTTTTCCACCTGTTGGAATCATAAATGCTGGTCCATGAGCGTCGACACTCATGACAGACAATTTCTCGTCTGACATCAGAATCAGAATATTTTTTTATTCACGTAGACCATTATGTACAGTACTTAGGAATTGTCAAAAGTTACAAAAATTTTATGCTACTGCTTTACCACCCGTTCGGAATGCCGTTCCTATGGAGAAGAACGGGCAAGAAACTTCATGGTTGCTCTTTTTTAAAATAGATCATATCTTAGAGGAGTTTAGTGTTGCTGGCTTCTTTAATTATCGCTCAACTTATTTCGTTTGTAATTGGAAAAGTTGACAAGTATAGAGTCAGTGGTTGGTCCCTCTTCCCCTATTTGTTTAGCAATGAAAATGAGCTTTAACACTTGCGTCATTATGAGCCTGGTCTTATCCAAACCAGAGTGGTCACGCCGATGGGGCGGCGACGACGACATTCACTTGACAATTCCACTAGGTCGCCTTAGACCAGGGGCTCCCAAACTTATTCTGTCTGCTGCCCACTTTGAGAATGAATTATTTTTAGCGCCCCCAGTTACCTACTTAAAAATTTACTTCAAATTAATTTAATTATTGTAAGCCTCTACACAATGCCCCCATTTTTTTTCTAGGTCTCTTACCTCCCCCCTTTAGACCTGCAGCGCCCACAAGGTGGCGTTTATCGCCCACTGTGGGAAAGGCTGCCTTAGACGAAGAAATAATACAGACGGAGTGTAGCCAACAACATATTGAAGTATAAACAACCAAGCCGATTTTAATAGTGCACTCAAATTTCGTCCTTACTTAAACAAGAATTCGCGTGTTCCACACATATCGGCTCTGTGTTTATTTCAATTCCTTAATCGCAACACTCCGACTATATAAGTTATTCGTCTGAGTGTTTATAGTAAAAAATATGGAAAAATGTTGCTGTGTAGAAGATGAGCCGGAGATTGTATGTTGATGTTTAATGTGTGACGTTTGTATTCTAACCACAAGGTAACATACCATATCCAGCCATCCTTTGAATGGTCTTTGGGACATTATAGCTTCGGCCTTCTTTTGTGAACACCCGCTAAGTAGGGACAGCTCGTTCATATTGCTTGTATTTAGGAACTCAAACACCCTCTTCTTGTCGCCTATGAGATCATCTGTCACCTCATTGTCTGAGTCTTCACTGTAACAACACAAACATAAGGTTCAATTCCCAATGCAATACCCACCGATAGTAGCCTTAAAATGTACCATGTACAAAATGATAAAGCATTCCAAACTTTATTTACATTGTGCAAGATTTAGTTTTGCTAGTAGGGGCAGTGAAAAGTAAAAAGCATACTATTTATTAATATATCATGATAATGTTGTTTCGTCACTGGCAGTGGCATGCTTGTACCTACCACCGCATACCCGAGACACGCTAGTCAAACAAAAATCTTGCGATCAACTGGCACACCAGTTACTTGAAGCACTTTATGCTCACACATATGCGGGTAGCACGCTTATTCAAGTAACTGGTTGCTTATATGCAAGTGATAATAAACATCGCAATACAAACACACCCAAACCATGCAATAATTGTTGTATCGGTGCCTACAATGGCCGAGTGAAAATAATTACTTATATAGATATTAAACATTCATAGATAAGTAACTACTAAGGTTAAAACCTGGGACCTTAGGTACCTAAAGTTGGATTGGTAGTGCACACAGCGGGCAAATCTTATATTATCCACTCACCTGTCATAAACCCTATCGTCTTTCCCTTTCCTCACGCCATAGTCATCGTCCTCGCTACCGCTGCTGCCTTTTCTGGCCCGTCCACCGTTAGACTGCACGGCTTTCCTCACAATCACCTTAGGACCACTGGTCACTCGCACCATGTTCATATTATTATTGCTGTAAGTGCGAATATTCTGGCCGGACCCACCGGGCCGAGAGTAAGACGCCGAGCCTCGTTCATTGCTTTCCGGGTCAAACTTGAGCAGATCGTCCCTTGACCGTTCTTCATTCCAGCCGTGTTTTACTAGTGTGTTTTTTACTAACTGCAATAAAAAGATGAACTCTAAAAGGGAGCGTTCAAGTATTACGTAACGCAATTATTGGATATTTTTGACCCCCCCCCCCCCCCCCCCATGTAACGCGCCGTAACACCCCGCCCCCAAGTTCAAAGTGGATTCAGGCCATATTCTACCTTCGGTGACTGAGTTAGGATTTAATTTACACCCTTTATCTTTGGATATATTAGGACATACCATAGGAGATATTTCAGGGAACATTTCCAGCATGTTCCTGAACCGTCTTTCCTTCACCATTGTTGTCAGCTCCACCGCTGACACGGCGGGCTTCTTTGCTGGTGATGCATCGTCTGAGTCCGAGTCCTGGATACGTATCCTCTTGTACACTATTGGTCCATTTCTTGCCACCGTGCTTGGTGCTACCATTCGGATATGTGTTTCTAGTGAAAATAATATATTATTTAAAAAATATTTATATAGACCTGTGGATCCAATGAAGGTGCTTATAACAGCATGGCACAATTAATAATTCTTACATACCCATGGTGCTTTGTCAGTCAAAAACTAACATATGTATACAGACAACATAAAAGTCATATGGAACATATCTAAAGTTCTCTTAGCCTAATAGTATTATACATGTATTATATTGTTATACTAGCTGTTACCCGCGACTTCGTTCGCATGGTATTTAACAAAAACACAACCATTAGCAACAGCCTGCTCGCGGATTCTGAGCCCGCAGGACGCATTTCAGGTTGTTGTTATCAAACTTAATCAGGCGCAACGCTGCAACATTGGTTTCAATTTTTTTGTCGTGAGTTCCTATGTTTTTTTGTAAAATAAAAGTAGCCTAAGTTACTCCTTGTTACATCAGCTAACTGCCAGTGAAAGTCCCGTCAAAATCGGTCCAGCCATTTCAGAGATTACCCGGACCAATCAGACAGACAGGCAGACAGACAAACATTTTAAAAAAAGTTGTTTTGGTATAGGTACCATGTATACATCCAAATGCATTTAGAAAAAAAGCGGTTATTTTAATATTACAAACAGACACTCCAATTTTATTTATATGTATAGATTATAATACATGTTTTCTGTTCTTAATGCTCTCTTTCCATTGAGTCAGGCTCAACATGATACTGCCAATGTCGACATAGTGGTGATGACATGATGGAGATTGCTAATACATAATTGACTTACAAGTCTATTGTAAACCAAATAAAATGTCTATAGCTTAACAGAGAAAGCACTCATACAGAAATACAATTATTTTATTAAATTACAATCAAAATTATTTCATAGGTTTTACAGGCAAGGAAGTATAATAGAACATCCAAGCTAAAGCCTGTAAAATAGGTAAAACCATTAATTGTGTGATGTATTTTATTTTATTTTGCTAGGATCAGGAATATGAGGCCTCGAGGCACAGCAGCAACTCCATCAAGTCCAATACCCAATTGGTACTTCAGTATACTTTTCTCAAAACAATTTGACGCCTTTGTGAATCCTCATTTTATTTTCTTGTAGAAACTTTTTTAGAATATGCATTAAATGTTATACAAACTATATAATACCCACTATATACCCACAAAAATATATAATATTTTTGTGGGTATTATAAAGTATGGTAGGCTAAACAATTAAAAAGCAATGGGGCCATTTGGTCACTATACAAATATTCTATGCTAATGAAGAAGGATAAACCTAAACATGAAATAACATTTTGTTTCTTAAGCACCTTGGTTTTAATACACATTGAACTGAGGCATCCTATCGATCTATGACGTAAAAACAGCTGTTCGGTCGTTTCAAGGCCACGGTCAAGGTGATATCCTTACAACCAACTAGTTCAAAATCAAACCTTGAAAATTAGGTTTACTAAACGTGATGATAATGATAACTCCTCGTGGTGGAAAGGCAGAAACACGTGTCGTTACATGTTCCATGACCTTGCACCAACATTTAATATATTTTACTTACGAGAACTTGACGGAGCCGAGGTGACCGTGACCGGTACAGGAGTCCCAGCAGGCTCATTGGGTTTCCTCTGGAACCTGTACTGTCTTAGAAAACTCAACACACTCGGACTGTTACCATTCGACATTTTCACACTAGATCTATCAGTTACTTAACACTTAAATGCAAAAAATAAGAACTTATTTGATAAAATATACACGAAAACTTTTATAAAAAAATGTTACACAGCAAAAGCACCGCAAGTAGACAACACTACGGCCATTTTTATCCGCGAGACTGCTGTAACTGCAAAAGTAACAAAAGGCCAATGAACAACAACGACACAACTGTCATCTGTTATATTGGCCAATGAAAATCATCTAGATTTTTTTACTAATATCATTAATTTATACTGCCCAACAACCAACAATATACAACCAAAGATAAAAGAATTCGAAATGAGAATGTGTGTAGTGAGCTTTAGCTGTGGTACGGCTTTATATTCATATGTAATACCGGGTACACACAATGGCCTAGTGATATTTACTCTGTGATGCTGGCTGACTCAATACTACAACGATACACTGACGTCGTTATAGTTGTCATGTCGGGACAAACGAACAATCAAATAAGTTGTTACAATCTCTTAAAAAATGAAACAATCATGTGATTGCGTCATTATCAAAAAAACTATTACCGGTTTTTGTTGTACTCAATTCACATCCCTCAGATTTGGCAGTGTTGCATGCTTCACTATTTCTGTTCTATCTGTCAGATTAAATAGGTGCGGCCATGTTGATCTGTAGCGAATAAAATCGAGTTGATTTTCTTTTAGGGAATTAAAATTGACACAATATGCCCAAATGCGACCTCAAAACGAGATATATCCCCGCGACATTCGCCTGGACATTATTGTTGGGAACAACATCCCTGTTTTTTTATTTCCCGTAAGTATACATTGTCGTCAATCGTCCGTAAATTCTTATTTTCGGTTTGTCAACTTTCACATGGATTGTTGAATTATTTCTATTAATATCTTGGATCTCCAAAGTAGCCCGGTGTGATTGTGATTGGATTGTGCCCTTGTTTGCCCTGTGGTGTTAACGGTAAGACCATATCAAGGTGTTTTAAGAAATAAGGTGTAGAAGCCATGTTTCGCGTATGTCATATTTACATTATCTTATTATCAATACGTTAATTAGCGTTCTCGACGTGGTTTCCGAGTGTTGAGTGTTCGTGTCAATGGCCAAGTGCTTCCTGTGCGGTATCCAAATTTGTATAAACAAAAGATGTCTCACAGGTATGAGTCAATAGGATTCTATTTATTTGCTTCTTGGAGCTGCAGTTATCTTTCTGTGATGTATGAAAATTACACTGATATTTGACATACCATTCAATGTTACTTTGTTAATAGAAACCATGATAATAGTGAATTGACATTAGGTAGTATCTAAATAATCAATAAATAGTCATTAGTGAACATACATCACATGAACAGTATATTAAGTGTCTTTATCTGCGTACATATTGCTTGCAGATAAAATATACCCACCAACTAATATTAATTGATTTCAACATAGGTTCCAAAATCAATTTTTTGCAAGCTAAATATTTGTGTTGTAAATCATTCGACATTTATTGTTTTCTGTGCAATAATAAGTGATACAACAGAGCTACAGCAGAGACAAATGACACATAGTCTAGCTGGACTAGTTGTAGTGTTGCTTACTATTTTACCTATTTAAGTATAACATACAATATTTGTTGTCGTTGCAGTTATGACTCTTTTATTATAAAAAAAAATTGATGTGAAATAATTTTTGCTATATTATAATAACTTAAAATCTATACTAATTTTATAAATGTGAAAGTTTGGATGGATGGATGGATAGATGGATGGATGGATGTTTGTTACTCTTTCACGCCCGAACGGCTGAACGGATCTGGATGAAATTTGGCACAGAGATAGAATATAGTCTGGAATAGCACATAGGCTTTTTATCACAGTAAAGTGTATGGTTCCTGTGGGATAGATGTTTTAATTTTTCATACTTTTTATCGCGGGTAATACCGCCGGGCGCAGCTAGTAGATAATAAATTAAAATCTTGCTTTATGTCTATTTTATTTTACCTTTCTCTACATTTAAATAACTTACCATAAATAATTAATGAGCACTTTTTATTTCCAATCGAGCCTGGGCTTAGTGCTGACCCACTATGCATTTGTTTTAACTATATGCAGCTATACATATATATTTCATTACCATCAAGATGGCAATTACTATTATAGTCAAGGTCCTATTGTATATCATTATTAAATTATATATAATTATGTGCTATCTACCTAACATTATTAAGTTTATTTTTCTGTATTATAATTCCACTTCTTATCTAACTAATCATATTCAACAGGTGACAAATATTGTTCTATGTTCATTATGATGTGAACAGCCTAGATAAACACGACAAGTGCAAAGGAAAGGGAGATATTTTTAACGGTCCTCAAAAAAAAATGAGGAGGTTCTCATTGAAATAAAACAATTTTTTAAGGATTTTATCGCGTTTATTTTTCGTTTTTTACGTTCCCGACGTAAACGCGATAACATCCTTAAAAAATAATTTTATTTCCATGTGTAGTATTTGCGTAAATATAAGAAATTAATATAGGGGGTTCTCAATTCTACTGTTTTTTTTTTGGTAATATAACATTTACAAAGTTATGGGAACATGATATTTAAATTACCCATATGTATATTATCTCGCGACAGTTTGAAAAACCACACCAATTTCCATTCACTATGGTGCAATCTTGGCTGGCAAGATTGGTGTTGATTTGCTTTACTTGTTCGGGGGACTTGCATATATATATATACTTATCTAAAGGCTAGCGTACACTGAAGCGAGCCATGTCGCATGAATATATTATTTAAATTATATTTTACGTAGTTAAAATGAGCCATTCCCTTGTGCACTGCAACAAACTGTTGTGTCATTACAAGTGAATTAATTCGAGCACACTCTAAGCGCTCGCTATCGCCTGCAGTACAGAGGCCAATAGGTATTCACAACTAAGAACACATACCCTATTAGTTTTTATAGATTGTTCAGAACATTTTTTACAGGTTTTAATCATCACATTTATATTCTCTAAATGTGTAGAGGTGCATTCTAGTGCACCGATATTTCGCCGATGGGAATTTGGGCTCAATGTATTCGGGTAAAGCTTTTTACCATTAAACCGGGCGCGCTCATCTTAAATGCGATGGAAGTTCGGGCCATAGTCCAATACGGGCGCGCTCATCTTAAATGCGATGGAAGTTCGGGCCATAGTCCAATACGCTGGTGACTAAGACTTTACACGGCTTTCGGAGGACCTGCAGGTTTTCTCACGATGTTTAATTTTACTGCACCGTAACTGATAATCAACATTGAAACTTAATCCGAAAGGCGTTCAACAAACTTGGCTATCACTGCTCAGCTGATATAAAAAAAACATGTGAGAGGAAAACTAATATAACTTTTGTTTGTGTTTGTTTCCAGTTGTCAATACTACCTGTACAAGCATCCATGGGTTCCGGCGTACCAGGTGTTCATAACGTTTTTTGTTTTGGCCAATTTTACACTGGCCACTTTCATGGACCCGGGCGTTATACCAAAAGGTTTGTTATTATTATTCTAGTTTATCTATGGCTGACATTAATTGCGGCCGTTATCATACGAGATACGATTCGATTTTCAAATGACTCACTCAATTGATAATGTTTGATAACAGCAAATGAATAAATGAACAGCAGCTCAAGCCCGATCATTTTACGTTGCGTTACGGTAGCTTAAGCGTCTTCCCTCCCGCTGACACCACAGCATTCATAAATAAGAATGAAAGTGACAGCATGCTTTCTCAAAGCCGTTACGATGATATTAGGAGTTCCTGCTTGCTCTATAGAATGTTATTTATTGAGGCGATGATTGATCAGCTTAGGATCGAAGCGTGCTACCGCCAGATTGCCACTTTTTAAAATGATTGGCATCTTGGAAATCGATTAGTCGGCTACTTGGGCATAAACCATAGTCGGGACATCCCTATCAATCCATCTTACAACTACCCAAGCCACACTCCTTGAAGTACCCTCGAGTTTAACCCTCCTAATCGCCCTTAAGGCATAGGTATTAAGGCAAGCGCATTAAGTGCTCGGTAAATGACCTTGAATTGAACTCACTCGAAGGCAATGTCACATGAGGTCAAGGTCAATATCGGTCCGCGTGCGTCCCGCATCAAACCCGTCGGTCCAAATACTCCCGCATCCCATCGTGATTCTAAATCAAGGGTTCCCAAACTTATTCTGCCTACTGCCCACATTGAAAATGCATTATTTTTTAGCGCCCCCATTTTTTCACGTACTTAAAAACCACTATAACTTCAAATTAAATTAATTATTGTAAGCCTCTGCACATCCCCCCATTTTCCTGGGTCTCTTACCGACCTTTAGGCCTGCAGCGCCCACTATGGGTCGTTATCGCCCACTTTGGGAAAGGCTGTTCTAAATGGATGTTTTGGTGTTGTTCTTGAGGTAAAACTTTTTTTTCTGATACCTAGTTTCCTTAGCACTCCAAGTCTTCACTTTTGTTGCAAAAAACTAATGTTTTCAGAATCATATAACTCCTGAAAATGTTTGATCATATACCTACCTACACTCGTTGGTTGCATCTGTTATCAATAGTAAACGTAAACATTCTTTCCCGCATTATTATTACAACTACAACTCATTCTGAACGTTTGACACACAAATTTATCGCGTAAACGTGTATGCTCTAAACAATTGGATCTGCATATTTCGTTTGGAGCACATCAATCGGCGATTCGATTAATCAACACGCACATACTTGTTTGAATATTCAGACATAACGTGGCGAGCGCTAAAAGTGAAGCCTTAAAAAACTGGTCTAGCATATACACACACGCACGCACGCCCACTTAAAAAAACTATGTCCAGAACATCTTAGTCTATGCCCGGACCATTCAGTAGGCAAAAAGTTATGTATGTAGTAATAAAACGTTGGTTTTATTTAATATACTTGCTTTATTTTTAATTTTCACAATTTTTAATCTTAACCGTCTTCTTGCCGTCTTTTTTTCTCTCTCACCTATCCACCCATCCCTTCCACTCCTAATCCGTTCCGTTCCATGTCATGCATCTTACGTTCCATTCCCACATGTATGTGGTAACATTTACCACTACACGTGCATTGAAAAAGTGGCTTCACTATGCCAGTGGCAACGTCACGTCTGAAGTTCTAAACGAGTCTGTGTAAACACGTCAGCATCGCGTTCAAATAAGCAGACATCTTTTTATTGTAAATATATTTAACTCTGGCCTAAATAACTGCCACATTTAAAATGTAGTGCATTTAATTTGGGTGGGCTGATCATGTTATGAATTGAATTGATTCTCATTTTGACTCAATGAGCATAGAAAGGAAAGCCCTATACCTACAGACCGTTCACCGTAAGATGCCCCCTGCCGTAATGTTCTCAGTACCCAAGGCAAGGGACATCTTATCGTGAACGGTCTGTACCTTGCAATGAGAATATAAGAACATATAGAAAGTGGACTTCTATTTGTACTCGCTCCATCAGTTGTCTTCTAGAAGTTCATTCACATTGTTAAATGTCTTATGTTGATCATACACACATGACAAAATGTTTGAGATCACTTATTTATTTTGTATACCATGTTATACAAGATTTACGAAGTCATATCAAAAGATTCATGATGTGTGTATATTATATGATTCTAAGTACCGTAAACCCGAATTTAAATTGAGGCTAGTTACTGGTTCTAAGCGAATATTCATCACTTATAACCTACCTCAGTACCTTAAAAAGGGTAAGCCTGTTGTGTGATACATCGTTTCATAATTTAACTACAATTATAATACAAATACAATTATCACTTAGTATAAATGCGTATTTAGGTACTATACAAAACAAACGGTTACCTCCATCAAAGAGTGCTTAAGGTACTTTGTTTGTACGCCCTTATCTTATCTATACGGTGCGATAATTATATCTTTCAATTATGAGAATCTGTATATAAGGTTTAACAAAAATTGTGTAAAATATTTGAAGGGGTTAACAAGTAGGCGATAACGATCACGTTGATGTATAAAACACACGTATATACAGTGCTTGATTTTTTTTTTTAATTATTTGATTATTTTTGTCAGAAATGTGACCCTTATAGCCTACTAATGGAACCCTTAAAATATTTTACAATATTATTGTTAAACATTTATATAAAAGGTGTAACAAAAATAGTGTAAAATATTTTAACAGATGAATCTAGAAGTTTTATGGAACACGTTTATATAATAATTACATATAGTATTCGCGTTTTCTATTATCTTTCTTATTGATGTTACTATTTTCCTTATTGTGGCAATCTATGGTCACTAAACAGCCTAGGACTATGAAGTTACATGTCGAAAATCGTTCGAACTCGTAAATTCATAAAATTAAAATTTCTTTGGTTAATGTTTTTCTTTCTGATATCAAAACAAGTATTCGTCAATATAAATGATAAGTTATTTCTGGTTATTACAATTAATTATGAATAAATTAAAAAACCTGTTCTCATTTAGTCGTACTTGTATCATTACGTAATCGTAAGTACCTAACTACATACCTAGGTACCTATCAATAATCTTTTAAACTTGATTGCCATGAATAATAAAATTGTCTATATAAATGTCCTGAGCTAAATTTTATTGATAATCATATGTATATCTATTACGCGGGACTTACTCTGACTCTTGAATGAATCTTGAAATACTCTGTAGCTATTAACATTTATTAGCTAAAACACAAATCATCGTAGAATTCATCGTCGCTTACCATCAGGTGAGATCGAGTTCAAATACTTGCCTATAATGTAATTAAAATAAATAAAAAAATGCTTACGTAGCATTAAGCCTTGATTACACGTGACGAGTAAAATGGCGAGACAGTGCTCTCGGCCGAGTGCTCGGTAGCTGTAAACAGTGCTCGGTATAAACTTTTAAACTATATACACAGCATTCGGCCAAGAGAACGCTAGGCATGCGAGCAGGGTATTACGGTAACTTAGGCGTGTTCTGACCCTCTCACACCACAGATTTCATGAATAAGAATGAATGTGACCGCATGCTTTCTCGACGACCTTAAAATTACATTAGGAGTTCCTGCTGCACACCGATTTCATATTATTACCTATCCCATAGATTAATTGAACGAGAATAAGTCGTCAATCGTTTGAGGTGTGCCTTACCGTGTGGCCATGGCGACATCGCCAGTACTATCAAACAAAACAAGGAATGTATGGTGGATCCTGGCCTGATTATCGCTGTGCATTTCTTGTACCGTCCCGGTGCGGTACCCTTATTGTTGCCACCAGCTCCACCTGACGAGGACCGCGAGGATGACTTTCGAGCGCCGCTGTACCGCAGCGTGGAGATCAACGGCATCACGGTGCGGATGAAATGGTGTGTCACGTGCAAGTTCTACAGGCCGCCGCGGTGCTCGCACTGCTCTGTGTGCAATCACTGCATAGAGGTGAGTAGTATTTTTTTTTGCTGTCAAAAATCTTCGCACCCCAAACCCACCACTAAGCTCATACAACTTTGCCTAGTCTTGGTTTTCCAAGGCGTACTACTCTGCCAAAGCCTTATATGCATTGGTCGTGTGCGTCATACATGGTGTAAGTGGTTTCGTAATGAAAACTAATTCCATGGGTTCAGCTCATGACTGGACCTCGCAATGATGGATGTTCCGTCGATCTATTCCTTTTTTTTCAGTATTTTTTTTAGCATAAAATCCTAATATAAGTCTATTTCATCGTTATAAAAAAAACAATTAAAAATCTAGTCCCAAAAATTAAATGTAAATAAAAACTCGATAAGCTCGAGCGCGCTCGTCGTTCGCACGAGCCGAGTTTCGCGCCACGGGACGTTGATGTGATCACGTGTTGACGATACATCGCGTGCTCAAAAATTAAATCATAAACCACCCTTGGTTTGTGCCCGTGTGGTTTTAATTTACCAGGTCCCATAAAAATACGATAATATCGCCAGACGATTGCTTGTTCACAGACATTCGACCACCATTGTCCGTGGGTCAACAACTGCATAGGGCGTCGTAACTACAGATTCTTCTTCTTCTTCCTGATATCGCTGTCGATACACATGCTGAGTATATTCGGCCTCAGTCTATACTACATCATGAACTACAATAAATCGCTCACACAAGTGGAACCTATTGTATCGTATCCTTTTCATATCACGGCCCCAAGTCAACACACACAATCAATTCATAATCGTACAGCAACCGCATAGTAACTGTCACTTTTGACAGATATTGTATGGGATATCTGTCAAAAGTGACAGTTACTATGCGGTTGCTGTTCGATTATGAAACGATTGTGTTAGGAGACTTAAGGCCCAGCCCGTAGTAATTAATAGCGTCTGTCCACGCCTCCCGCCCGCTGAATCATCGAGTTTGGTCTATGATCATAGGGTGATTTTGTTCATTTCGAATCCAAAATTATAGGTGGTAAATATACTATGGGTACCGCGGGGTGAAAATTATAGACTTTAATCAAATACTCAGAACACTTTTCAAAACAAACGATGTCGAGGAGACGCCATAGAGAAGAGCGAGAAAACCATAGAGAACATTATGTATAGAGCATTTTTCATAGATTATTGTCCAATAGGTTAGTGACAGATTTGATGTGATACTCGCGCAAGCAGACAGACAAGAATTCTAGAAGTCCTTGTTTTTGATTAAGGAGCCTATTGTAACTTTTATTTTAATCACATCCTATTGAAAGTTTAAAAGATAGTATAGTAGAGTAGTATCGAGAGATTGAAGATGAGATCGAGATCAAATACTTGCCTATAATGTAATAATAAAAAAAAAAACGTTCGAGGCAAGTGCCGGTTGCATAATAAGTGTGAAATCCTTAACTAGACCTTTTCAGAATGGTAATAATGGGCATAATCGCGCTACTAGCGATCCCAATATTCGGATTGACCGGGTTCCACATGGTGCTAGTGTCGCGGGGCCGCACCACCAACGAACAGGTCACCGGCAAGTTCACCGGTGGATATAACCCTTTCTCGAAGGGCTGCTGGTACAATTGCTGTTATGCGCAGTTTGGACCTCAGTATCCTAGGTAAGTGCGCAGTTTGGACCTAAGTATCTTAGGTAAGTGCGCAGTTTGGACCCCAGTATACTAGGTAAGTGCGCAGTTTGGACCTAAAGTATCCTGGGTAAGTGCGCAGTTTGGTCCCCAGTAACCTAGGTAAGTGCGCAGATTGGACCCCAGTTTCTTAGGTAAGTTCGCAGTCTGGACCCCGGTATCCTAGGTAAGTGCGCAGATTTGACCCCAGTATCCTAGGTAAGTGCGCAGTTTACACCCCAGTATCCTAGGTAAGTGCGCAGATTGGACCCCAGTATCTTAGGTAAGTGCGCAGTTTGGACCCCGGTATCCTAGGTAAGTGCGCAGATTTGACCCCAGTATCCTAGGTAAGTGCGCAGCTTAGACCCCAGTATACTAGGAAAGTAGTAAATAAATTATTCCTACAAATTAAAGAAATAATAATATGGCAACTTCGTAAAAAATTACAACAGAATTATGTATGGTTGTTAATTCGTTGGTGGCGCTTCATTCAACGGTACTATAGTTTCATAATAATTAACCGGAACCAAGCCCTTCTTCTCCCCAGGTTCCCTCATGACTGAGATGAGTAAGAACCAGGGTTCTGGCAATTGGAACATGGTGCCCTTGACTGTTGCGCCCTCTAAGGTTTGCCTTTCAGACTATTAGAGGTTATATCAGCTGTGTAGCTTTCCAAAATAAAAAACAAGTAATTAGGGGCACATGTATCTTTCAAGTAAAGATATTGCACAAGTTTAAATATCGAATTGGAGATACTTGGAAGAAAAAGAAACCTTTAAATAAGGCCTCATTAACTCTTTCTTCAAGATATAAGTGAGTCAAGATTCTGTATTCAAATTCTTGATTTCAATCTTCAGTTGGATAATGTAAACTCAATGATATTACCTTAGAGGAAAATACCTATTGTAGGTGGCAACATTATGCCTAATATAAAATACCAATGAAGCGATTTTTATCGTTTTTTTTTCAGTATCAGAATATTTTTTATTCATGTATACCATTATGTAACACTTATGAATCGTCAAAATAGTTACAAAATGCTAAGCTAAAACTTTACCCGTTCAGAATGCTGTTCTTATGGAGAAGAACGGGCAAGAAACTCCACGGTTGCTCCTTTTAAATACATTTTTGAGCAGTAAACTGTTATGGGTATGTGATAACAATGTAGAAACGGCTAGGCAGACTTAAGCAGCTAGTAAAAAAAAAGTACTAACTCTTAAGTATATCATTACAAGTAAATGGCTACGTGGTTCCCACAGTCTCAGTCATGTAACCGAAGTGTCCGTTTCCACAGTCTAGTCCGACCCTCGAAATATATCTACAAAGGCGGCAAGAAGCGACGCGAGGCGATGCCGGGCGGTGGCCACTCTGCGTCGGCGATATCGACGATCGCGACCGACACCCAGCACCAGGTAAAGACGTACACGGCCGACAATGGAACCGCGCACCGCCCCGTTGGACCTCACGCACATTACAATAAGGTGAGAGCCAGACGCTTGAGCTGTCATTTGCTAAGCTAATGTGCGGTATGGTGAGAAAGGGATAAGGTCCGATTCAGAATGGAATGTAGATATTGTTTGAGTGTGCGTTTGTATGTGTGTGAGGTAATGAAAGCAATATAATACATTGGAGCGACGAATAACGTGTTTTGGGTTTTTTTTTTAATTTATAAATTAGTATATTGGATTTGTAAATACTTTAAAGATTATCGTTTATGGGTAGGTGCTGGTTACTCAATTTGGTATAATTGTAAGGCCAGTATAAATAATTGATATATGATTTATTGGGATGTAAGTTGGTTATTTTTAATTAGAAATAATAAAATTTATTACAAAATCTATTTCCTGAATAATCTAGATAGAATTGTATGCTTCCCTAATTGAATTAGTCACACGAGATAAGAATGCTACACTAATTCATATTAAACCGTTACCATTTAAAAAATAATGTAAAAAAAGGGCGTCTGTAGTCTGTGGTATTTTTTTTATAATATAGCGGACTTTTTTAAATTTCTTATACTCTCAATATCCATACTTTCACGCTTCATTAGAAACAAAACAGCTTAACCATTAATATTTAAGCAGTAGTCGATCATCTAGTTTTCATGCTTCTAGAGCGAATTACATACCTTCAATTCACTACCATAAGGTTGATATTAGCACTGCGCACAGTTGTTAAAGATTCCATTACATTTTTAAAAGGCATGTGAATTGAAGACATGCTATGTCTGGCTCTCTACTAATCTATTAATTTTTTTTCTATGCAATCGGGTTAAGTTAGATTGTTGTATAAAAATGGTATGTAATAGTCTAATTCTGTTGGTACACTAACTAAATGCATTGCCGTCCTTTTCACGGTCCTAATGTATGAGTAGAATAGCAATATTTGTCGTGACAGAAGACAAAATTGGGGATTGTTCGCGTTTGTTTTTAAAAGTATTTGGAATAAAGGGCTATATATAGGTACCTATTTTATTAACCATTTTCTTATCACATCATGGGTTGGCATTAGAATTATCACGCTGCGATCGAAACTGTCACACTTTTATACTGGCTTTATGTGTTTAATTTCACTAATCTTATTTTAAAAAAACTATATCAATTGTCAATGTTTCATATCCACACGCTTAAAACTAATGCAAGTTGCAAAAGCCTAAATAAAATTACTCGTTTTAATGTTATTTATGAACTTGATAGATGTTTGTCACTATTCTGCCTCGAAAAAAAAATATTTATTGCTGAAGTAAGCGAACCCCCCCTGTACTACATTACATCTATCATATTCTAAAAGTGTTTTTTAAAACATTGTGTGCGTCTGCCATCAAGAGATGATCAAAGTTTTGGTACCGAGACCAAAAACTTTTTAACCTCACCCCTGACTCGCCCGCCGCCACAAAATTTTCTATATAAATTTCTTTGTAAACTTGCAACATTTGGGTTTGTTATTGAAAACATTTGTTGAAAAGCACACGCAAGACAATAAACACGGAAAATTAAGCCGCAAAAACATGTTGAAACTTAAGAGGGGACGAGCTTTTTTATATGGGACTAGGCCCGTCACACACTCCCACCACTTCTCCTCCTGTATGCCAGGATCTGTGGCTAACGAAAATAGAGTGGGACCCTCGGCGAGTCCCGGGAAAAGCTAATGGTCTTGGAACCCGCGACGATATTTATCAAAAGGAAAATAGGATGAGTTAAAACCAAAATTACCAACTTCCCTGCATTGCAATTCGGGAGACAAACAAATACTGTGTACGGAATGACTGTCTCAGAAATAAGGACTCTTACCACAAACTGGTACCACGGTTATATCAAACTAGTTTGTCCTAAGTAGGTTTGTTCTCCCGGAACAGGGAATAAAAAAAAGGATTCCCGATTCCCGGGAACGCGAAAAGCCTAGTCCGAAGTAGTAAGAAGGCCTCCCGTTGGCCAGCAGTGGGACGAGTGAGGCTTAAAAGAAATACAGTGTTGCGTGAGTGGTGTAATGTAAAGTACGGTGGCGGGGCGTCGCAGCTGTCCCCCGGGCGCGACGAGCACGAGGCGGAGATGGAGGGGCCGGGCGCGTCGCAGAGCGCGGACTGCGAGCCCACGCCGCCGCCGCTGCAGCGCCGCGGCTCGGCCGCCAACCTGTTCCCGCCCGAGGTGCACCACCACCTGCCGCCGAGGCCGCACCACTATCCGAGGCTGAGTCCGCTCTCCAGAAACACCAGGTGACTACTACTTCTTATTTTAGGTTGGAAATCGGACAAAAAGTAGAGCCATTTTAGCCAGTGTCGACTATGCTGCAACACCATTACTGATGCTTCAACAACATTACTAATATGTTGCAATACCACTACTACTAGGTTGCAACGTCACTATTACTGGGTCACAATATTACTAATATGTTGCAACACCACTACTACTAGGTTGCAATATCACTATTACCGTGTGACTATATTACTAATATATTGCTACACCACTACAACTAAGTTAAACATTATTATTACTGGTTGTGTGTCAGCCACGGCGGCACCACGACGACCGGGTACCGGGTGGTGATGGAGCCGGTGCGATACGAGGCGGGGTCCAACGGCGGCGCGCGGCCCTCGCCCACCATGCAGCAGCGGATCAAGGCGCTCGGTGTGCCTACGCCTTTAGCTGTCAGCAGTCCGGTCAGAAGGTATGTATAGAGGCTGATGCAAGGGTAGAGCGGAGATTGAAAGGGCTGTTGTACAGTTTCTATCGGACTTTTGTTTAGTATTCGAATATGACTATGTTAAGTGACGAACTTTATCATGTACTTTTTGTTTTAAGTGTGGAAATATAATTGTTTTTGTTTAGAACTACGGATTATGTTTGGAGATGCAAAGAGTTAATTTGGTTTTATTATAAAAACGAGTCGGGTGATAGATGCCCTTTCAGTTTCCGCCAAAAACAAAAAAAAATTGTCAGTTATTTAGACGAAACATTTACTACATTTTTCACTACACTTTTATTGTTCTTATCAATGTGTTTATTAGATCAAAATTTACGCATAAAGGATAAATTGGCTGGTTGACTTGAGAAGAGAAAATGTTCCTATAACGGTTTAATAGGTATTTATATTATTTCCCATTGTATCATGGCCTGTTCCCATCATTAACTGAAATGATATCTAATCCCCTTCTACCTAAAACCAGGAATGCATCGCTTATATCACAATACTGGAGCGAACGGCTGTAAATACAGTAACATTGTTTGGTAATTGAGTTAAAAAAGCACGTCCATTCAGGACGACGTTCTGTGTGCAAATGACCAAGTAGGGACTTAAGATCGGCACATAGACAATAAAAAAAAATACGATATTTTACCGCCGTTTATATCCAACTATTGTGCTTATATGTTTTTGATTTGATTCAGTGTTGATTTGCATGTAAAATGTTTTGCCTTCACATATTAGCAGTACAATTATTTTGGGTACACTGATTATGTGTCTATATTATTATTTTAATTGGTGTATACTAGCTTTGTAAGACGTAAGGTTCGCTTACTAATGTATATTTATAGTTTTTAATACAGGAGGAATAATGATATATGAGGGAGCAAGAACATATATTACATTTAGGCGTTACCAAGGGTATGGTATATTATAATGTCAATGTTTTCAAGTTCCAGTTTTTAGTTTTACAGCAAAAAAAAAATACAATTCCCTTATGAACACACTACAGTATACACAGATAAAATAAAACAAATCAAATACCTAAAGACAGCTTGCCTGGGTTTAATAAAAAAAATACCGGCATAAATGGGATATCTAAATCATAATTTTAGTCTATGGGTATTGTTATATGAATTTCGACTCACATCTTAATGTGATAAGGTGTATAAAACGTTGTTTACCGCTTACCGCGCGGCAGGTGGACCTAGCGCATAGAGCCGACGACGCGTCGACGGTAACTCGTTATCAACTACATTGTTTGCTCTTGTGTGTGTTTCGTGTTCTTTGTAAATATACTATGACAATTTGTGGATATTTTCTTGAATTATTTGGTTGTCACATATGTATTTAATATTTTTCCTTATTGTTTTTTATAATAATAAAAATCCAGTTCAATTTATAATCATACAAACTTTCTTACCACAAGGGTTATAGTTTTTTTTTTCTTTCCGCTCTTTTTAAATTTTGATTGAATGAATATTCTATTTATATTAATGCTTGGTTTAATACTGGTATGATAATTAGGAATATTTCTTCGAGATTTTGTTTTTAATACAGGTATTTTTTTTTAATTAAGAAAATATCCATCAATACTTTTGTAAATATTATATTTGACTGGCTCTGCACTTTTGATATTGGGTTCGCTAATATTATTTGAATATATTATGCAAGTATTACTCATATAAGTTTAAAAGAAAGATATTTGAATGTCATAAAATACCTACATGCTTTAAGGCGCGATAAATGCTGGTAATATTATGCGCGTGAGACTCATAATATGACAACAATTTTAAGCATACTAGACAAATAATATCTTGAACGCTTCGTGTACCAGTCGCGTAATGAAGGGTTCGCCAGGTAACTTTTTCAAACTATGTCACCTAACAGACTGTTGCATAGAAAATTATGTTTAACTGTTCGACAACAAAGTTCAAATTTACTCAAATCAAAATCGAGTTGATTTTTTTTCTTGTCTAATGGTTTCAACTGCCATTTATATTTTAATATAAACTTAGTGATTCTATCCTCTTTGATTCCGATTATTAAAACTTATAGTTATATTTAGTGTATGTCAATGTCACCATTGCATTCGTCTTCATTCCTTCATTTTATTTACGTTGGGAATCGGCTACAAATTTTTATCAATATGTTATCCTAATTAATGGGATGGAATAAGAAAAACCTTTATTCCATATATTCTATAGTGGTCGCTTCAAAACGCGTAGCATTTATTATAATGTTGGCAGTACTATTTCTTGCACTGGAATGTTGGCATTACGTCGACTTGCAGGTGACGAACCTTTTTATTCCGCTACTGTACAAGGTTGGAGCATTTATTTATTGTTTTGCATGAATATTATTTATTTTGTACATATTATATTGATATTTTTTGCGGCCTGTTAAATGTTTTACTTGCGAATCTTGTTACATTATTATGGTTTCTTTAATGGTGTTGCATGGTTTTCAGTGGGAATTCTGTCTCTATTTATTATACTTCGCATTTTATGATGGCAACACCAGGTTTAAAACATCAACTCCTGTTAATATTTGTTTTTGTAGCATAATAAAGTTTATACATCCCTATCCTAAAATACAGACAGAATAGTCCATGATGTAATAATGTTATGTATTTATTTTTACTTGCAAGCTGTTGTGACAAACGGGCTCACGGGCGAAGCGCCACACACTATACAATGGCTGATAGCGGCTACCAACGATTGTCTATGGTCGACTTATGATCATAGACAAGTTATAATTCTATGGTAATGGGTTTTGTTTTTGGTCGTCGCAATCATCATTTCTGGATCGTTATACATGGAACCCTTTTTTTATGCTCCTCATATTCTTGGCTAGATTAATTTGTGATATGCTATTATTGTTTTTTTTGTAACTTAAATATCTGTTAGTCTCAAAAGATATGGTTCTATTCAATACAGCTATTGCTCTCGAACTAGGTGAAACCAGTATGTTTCGCAGACAGAAAATTATTAGTAGATAGGAGATATATATCTTATGTATAACTAGAGGTAGGGAATTGTATAAAATAATATAATTGTAAGTATATTACGTAAATAGTTTATGTCCAATTTATTTTGTAACAGATCAAAGTAAATCCTGATATGTAAAATAGCCATTGTGTGTGCTGTCTCTCCGCTTGACGGGAAATATGTTATATCCTGATGAAATAAGTGTGTTTTGATGAAGTAACTGCATGCTACTTATTACGGGTGACTCCTGTTTTATACAGGTTAGGTTTTAGAAGAAAAATGCTTGTACTATAAAGCATTTTCCTCAATTACAAATAGATTGATAAATTTATTCGTAGGTAATAATATTGGTAATTTTCGTCAACCGCTAAACTTAAAGCGTATCGGCCAAAATTTCTAGAATTTTTGTACAGACCCCGTTTTTTAGTTGGTAACCCCTGGCTTCCATAAAGAAAGTTGTGAGTATTTGAGACCAATATAAGTTTACGTTGTAGGTCTACGAAATACATAGTCTTGGAAAATCTCAATATTTTTTATACTTTATCGTTGTATCATGATTTCTTATATTTACGCGAAAACTACACATTGTAATAAAACTAATTTTAACGGATTCTAGGTATAGCGTTTATTTTATGTTTTTACGTTCCCGACGTCACGTTCACTGGAGTACTGTACGTAAAAACATAAAATAAACGCGATACAATCGGTTAAAATTAGTTTTATTTCAATCTTTATCGTTATAATTATAAAATCACGGGGGTGTCAATTAATTAATAATTTATATTCTGTGGTTGTAGATTAATAAAGGGGCTGAGACCGAAGATAGTGATGTGACTATTTGATCACATTTATCTTACTTCATCAGGGTTAGCATGCAGTAGTCGGTAGCGATTGTACAGTAGTGTTGTATTATTAGTGTAACATATTGTCTGGCATGTGGCGTTGGCATGCTCCCCGCAACCCTAGTGGCGGCCGCCGCCTGCGGACCAACTCGTGCGCACTCGGAACCCGGCAACCAACCAATGGCGTATTTATGACGTACACGCGAAATAAAGTTTATTTCAATTGTATTTATTAGATGTTATTAAATATCGCCATTAGTTGACAGTGGTATAAATACGATGACTATATATTTGATCCCGAAGTCGGTTTTATGTAGAGACTTGCTTTTATTTTTACATGGGATTATGGTGACCTATGATAGTTGTTGTATGCGACCGATTGTCTATGACATAATATTATAATTTATCTCTATGCCTTTTTCTACTCTATGGAAATATTGCTCTGTGTGTTTTTATTATTAATAAACCTACAAGTTTTCACTTTACAACCTTTTTCATTTTACACAATACATAATTACAATTCGTTACATACATAATGTCCCGGGTTTCGGCACCATTATGTATGTAACGAATTGTAATTATGTATTGTGTAAAATGAAAAAGGTTATAAAGTGAAAACTTGTAGGTTTATTAATAATAAAAACACACAGAGCAATATTTCCATAGAGTAGAAAAAGGCATAGAGATAAATCATAATATTATGTCATAGACACAGATTTTTAAATGGATCGTGACTAGTCGACATGTTTGTTCTTGAAAATGATTGCAACCATTTGGTGGTTTCTTATAAGAATCAATACATATTATTGTGCGAATTATGCAATATCATGATTAAATAATATCATAATGGGACTACAACACGCAATCTTCGCGTTCTTCCAACGCCGAAGTGGAGCTTGTGGTGTATCATTGTTAAGACATAAAGCATTGATTGCGTCACGATGGTGTTCCGAACGCGCGCAGTCCGAGGGCGGCGGCGCGCCGGTCGCGCTCTCGCACGTGCAAACGCTTCGCCCCGCAGCTCCCTTCTCCTTCTGTCCGTAGGCCGTACGATAACGATAGCGAGGGCTCGGACGAGCTCGCGCGATTATACCCCTGACCCGAGCGCCGCGCCTGACAGGTCCAACCCGGGCACGCCCACGCAGCCGCGCCGGCCCGACTTCATCGGCGTGGGCGCCGCCGCCGGCCGCGCCTCGCCGCAGCGCCGCTTCCTGTCCGAGGGCGAGCTGCTGCGCGCCGAGCCGCCCGCGCCGCACCGCCCCACCGCCGACGACATCCGCGAGCTGGCCGCCTCGCCGCAGCGCGGCAACTACCTGTGGGCCGAGCGGCACGCGCACCAGCACGCGCACCACCCGCCGCGCGGCGGCGTGCCCGTGTTCCCGCCGCCGCCGCCGCCGGCGCAGGCGCAGGCGTCCCCGCTGGCGCGGCGGCGCGCGGCGGCCGGGCACGCGGGCGCGCCGGCGCGGCCGCTGTCCTTCGTGCGCGCGCTCGAGGTGCAGGACCAGCTGGAGGCGCGCGCGCCGCCGCCCGACCCGCCCGACCGCGCCTCCGTCTACGACTGCAACTACGAGATCTCCGTGTGAGGCGCGCCGCCCCGACCGACCGAGCGGACGGACCCGCTCCCCGGATATTCCCGGACTCCCGGAATTAATAATGTATGTATGTATATAAGTGAGTCCGCACCGTTGGGTGTTCGATCGTGAACCGTCGACATTGTAAATAGTCCCCCAGTGTTGTGACATACCGAGATGACATAATAATTATGTAGAGATACGAGAGTGACGTGTTAGCCGACGACGTGCTAGAAGCTATATTTATGATTGTTTTTTGTTCACGGAGCTGTTGTAAGTTTTCCTTTAGGTTTAGAGTCGGGGTGTCGAGAGGTTAACGGATTGACTGATTCCTTAATCTGCCTCAATATTTTTTTTTGTTATATCTTTGCGCGCGCATCGAAGCGTGAAGGGTGTCGCGGCGTGCGTTTTTTACTTAATCGCAATAGATCAATGCAATTGTAACTTAACTGATTTGTTAAAATAAATAATTAACTATTTATTTTATTGAAATCATTAACACGACAATCGAAATATAATAAATTTGAAGCGCTCAGTGAAACACGGACGCCGCGTAGGAGATAATGTGCCAAATATTATTTAGTCACGTAGCTGAGAGCACGCATCTTAGATCTACTGATTGGTACTTTGATTATTGTAACATGTGTGGTATCCCAGGGCCCCAAGTCTGCTAACACAATCGATTAATAATCGAACGGCAACCGCATAGTAACTGTCACTTTTGACAGATATTGTATGGGATATATGTCAAAAGTGACAGTCACTATGCGGTTGCTGATTGATTATGAATAGATTGTGTTAGCAGACTTGGGGCCCTGTAATTATGTGTTGTACGTCCATTTTGATTCGTGAATACTAAACACTGAACACACCACTAGGTGCTACGCCATTGTGACTCTACATGCAAATGTAATAATTCCTGATATCTATAGTGATAATAAAAATTATTTCCTATTTCGTGATTTAGTGACAAAAGTATAGAAACGTTTATGGAATTGTAAGGGCTAATAATAATAGGGCGGTGTAACTTAACAAATGTTAGTCGAAATACAGCAAATTGATTAACATGTTATTTTTGTCTTAATCATAGTTAATTCTCATGACGCACGAAATTTACACTTTATTTGGTCAGCTTTTTGGAGTCATATGGCAACACATGATCAAAAATTTGCTGGACCGTGGGGAAATATGAAAGTATACATCAATTATTTTTTTCATTTAAAAATTACCGTCGATTGGAATCGCCGTGCTGGTAAACGATTGCTATGACTATAGTACAGGTCAGTAAATACTACCTTCCAAATTCAAATGTTGCCATCCTTTTTATTTTGTAAAAAGGAGATCTCAACTTTCCGAACTCTTTCGACGACAATGGTGACGCTAATTATTTTAGTGCACTAACTTAACTTGACTAAACTAAATGCATTGCCGTCCTTACGATATTTATTATGAGAAAGACGGCAATACCTTTAGCCGTGTCAAATTTATTTTAGTTCTAATTTCTATGTAGGTAGAACAACAAAATCGCCGACAATTTGTACTTAGAATATTGATATTTATAAAAGCAATGATTATAATAAATATTATAGATATATATTTAAATGCAGACACCGTGGGCACTGAACACTTTATTGATACAAATATGTGAGTCAGTTGAGATTAAAAGATTGTACATAAAATAATATTTATAACTGTCTAAGTATATGAGGCGCGTATGCGGGACTTACCAAGCGTGCGTTCGATACGTTCAAATGTATAGATAAACAATAACTGTCTTATTTATTAAGGGTTAAGTATGTAAATATTTGTGAAGAAAACTATGTAAAAGAAATACCTAAGGACAATTTTGTATAGAACTTGTGTGTAACAGTATTTGTTGTGAATGTTAATTATAATTATTGTAATAACGTAAATATTTTCACGAACCTTTTTAATTACCGTTGCCACATTTTTTGTTTTTTTTTTACACCACAGACATATCAGCAGCGTTTTTTTATTTCTACCATTCTGTTAATCGGCCTACTTATTGAATGGGAGAAACTTAGAAGTTGTTATTTATTCATTTAAAAGTTCTACAAAATGGTTTTAATCTCTCTGCACATTCCGTTAATCATTATTTAATTTTATTATGACTTATTGTATTGGTACGGTCGCGATGATTAATTTGGGACCCATTTGCCTAATAATTACAATGACACTTAAAATGTTATAAGTTAAAATAGTTTGTCTCATGGTATACGTTTGCTGTAAGATATTCAATCTTAAATGGGTGCAAAATTAAAGACCGCGACTGTACATAGTATGTCTGTGCGTACTTTAAATTTTCACTGCTAGTGCTGGTGCATATTGTTGAAATGACAAAGCAATAATGTTGATTGATATCTGACTTGAATTCAGCTACCCTAATGCTCGATTAACACGAGGACAATACGCAAGTAACAAATGTTCTTGTGTAAATCGTTTGGCAAGTAAGTGTGACAGGTGCCTGGAATAGGTTTCCATACATTTTCATGATGTCTAGTTGTTACTTCGCGGTCTATGACGAATATCAATTTTGTTATACTCCCTTTCTCTCATATAAGGAATGACTTCTTGTGACTAAATCCGTGATATATTTTCACGGTCATGCATGTCAAGGGTAAAATCTATTTATGACTTTAGGTTCTAAGTATTTAGAATCGTTTTTTAATGGTGTTCATGTTTAGAACTCTCTATGCAGACAGATGATCGATCTGTCGTATGCCTGATAGAACGGGCCAGAACTATACGAAAATAACATTGACCTATAAACTCGTATTTTGTTATCTTCTCTGGTAGATATCAAATCATGATCGTCTATTTCAAATATTGACCAAAATTAACGTTGAATGAAGAAAAAGACAAACTATGAATAAGACATTTAAGCATAAGGGAGGATATCCGAGGGCAACTTATGATTGCCCTACACATGGTCCGATTTCATCCGATAATTAGGATAGGATCGGATGGTGTGAAGCCTGTCGTAATGCAACCACACTTAACATATTTCAGTAGGATCGTACCCAATTTAGGTATCTTCGACTTAATTGAGAATGTTTATATTATATCAAAGCCTAGATATCAATCAATATAGATGTACAAAATGTAAAATAGTTTTTTTGGTTCTCCAACATCGATAATGTTTCGTTTGAGGATTAAAATGTCTGAAATTGAGCGGCGCTGCAACAATACCTAAGACTAATGTGTATAATTATAATACCTAGTACCTCCTCAAAAGTCGTTTTTACCTATATGTATGTGACAGTGTTTTATTTTTGTATTTTGATAAAATTTGTGTAAATAATTATCTTATTTTTATTGATATTAAACTCAATTAATCAATTGGATTGTTTTATTTATTGCAATACTTGGTCTTTGTGTAATACGATTGAATAAACATTACTTAGGTTTTTACCTAGGTAATGTTGAATGCAACATGATCCGCATTATTGAATATGTATCCACTCAAACTGGAAGCCATGGTACACAACGGCTTCCTACGATATGAGTTGATGCTATTTTACGCATCCCAGGGCCCTCAGTATGGGTTTTGGATGTATTTAAATACCGTTCGAGTAATCTGTCGGATGATTTCGGTCCATTATGTCAATTTGCTCTGCGGTCCTTGTATATTTAGCAGCAAAGCTGCAGTTTCCGCTAGTGGCACTGCCGTTAAATATATGAAAAATATTACTCGAATATATAGAGTTACTACTTTTTGTCTCAACTAAATACACTTTAAATTCCCCCGCCAATATATTTCTTTATCTCTATGAAAATAATTCTGGCCATAGACTAGTAATATTTTTTTGGTTTCCCATAACCGGTACTTACCGAAAATCGGTACGTAGAAAAGCAAATCATGTGTGTTAATTAATGAGTTTATTCGTTTATTAAATGAAAATATAAACTTAACATACTAAAAAAAATGTGCACTAGAATCGCACGAGGTCGTTAAATCCGTGGTAGTGTTATTTGAACAATAAAATGAACAATCATGTAGACACGTCATTTTCATATCTTCATGTTACATCCATTATTTTATTCCTAATGTGTATTTATTGAATGTGTTATTGCTCTTAATTACTTGATATTGACGAAATACCCAATAATTTGTGGGTGAGGCTATATTCATATTATTTTATCGCATTTCATTTCGTAAAGAAAGAAGAAGAAAGAAACATTTTATCTGTCACTGTCAAATAAAAATATTGATTGCTATAGCAACACAGTTTCTTTTTCTATCGACGGGTAAAGGGAATGTGAGTTTCGGAAACTTTTATAAAAATATCTATAAAAATCAATGACATGGAGTAATAAAATGCATAAAATCTTTCACGAGTAATGCAAGTGTGATTCGGCCAACATTGTAGCATCGATATTTTCGATCCCACAGCGAATTTAACTACATAAAAAGAAAATCAAGTTCGTGTTATTCACACTGTTTACCGTGGTTATAATGTTGTTTTTCTGCAATAACGAATGCAATGTCTGTAGGCGACTGTGTTCTGTGAAATTTCATTGCTTTCATAGTGCTCAACTGAAGTTGACGGAGGTGTATAAATCGGAGAAAACATTATTTTGAAGGTTAGTTTTTGTTCTCAGATCCACCCAAGATGGGTAAGATTATGAAACCTGGGAAGGTAGTGCTGGTCCTTAGCGGCCGGTACGCGGGTCGCAAGGCTATCGTCGTCAAAAACTACGACGAGGGCACGTCGGACAAGCCTTACGGTCACGCTTTCGTTGCCGGCATCGACAGGTACCCCCGCAAAGTTCACAAGAGGATGGGGAAAAACAAAATCCACAAGCGCTCGAAAGTAAAGCCCTTCGTCAAGGTAAGATTTACATGATTTCCTCACATAACCTCTTTGTTATTGTTTGGTATGACCATTCCAGTCACATTTTGCTATTCAATTTACAATCACCTGATAATGTCATACTGATCAAACTTATGATTTTTATTGTTATATCTTTGATAGTCACTAACATGAGTACTGATATCAGTATGTCAAGTTATTAGTTCCACAAGACCACTTGTGCTTTAGAGGAGGAATTACTTTTGGTTGCCTTTTTAATAGTCTATTTACATCACTGCCAGTGTTAAGTAAAATTGCTTGTTGTTAAATATGCTTTTATTCCCCTGTCAATGATAAATATTAAACATTCTTCACATGCCTAAAATCATAGGTAATTGATGAACTAGTCCCAAGTGTTGCCAGTTACTTGACAATAAGCATCTGGGTGTCAAAGAGGACTGACAGTATTATTCTTACTGGAATTGATTGTAAGTGTTACATAGCTTGTGATCCCATAATTGTAAGACACATCTAACATCATCATCAATTTTTCTTCATGTATTTTTATTAGTTAAATTAACCAACAACTAATTATTATTTCTATTAATTAACGTTTTGGTTGGTCAGGCCACATTAAAAGAAGAAAAACAAAGCTTTTGTTTTCTTTGTAAATTCAAAAAGACACTAACAATTAGAATGTTTGTCACTTGTGATAGATAGCTTCTCAACTAAAATCCTAGAGGAGTTTTGTGTTGATGGCTTTAATTATTGAACTAACGTGTTTGGTTTATAATTGGAAATGTTGACAAGCCCCGAGGCTCAGTGGTGGGCTCCTCTTCCCCCATTTGTTTAACAATGGAGTTCTGCCAAGTATCGCCTAGTTCTATCAATTATAATTAGAATGGTAATAATTTGACAGAAGTGAAAAGAATCAATAGTGTAATATCATATATCTATGGCACGGATCCCTAGATCTGTATGATTCTAATCATAGATTCACAATACTAATGTATATTAATATCTATGGCATCCAGGGATCTGCTACAAATGTTTCCAACCTAACCTGCCTTTTATATTGTTTCAGGTGGTGAATTACAACCACTTGATGCCCACTAGGTACTCAGTAGACTTTAGCTTTGAGAAGTTCAGTGCTAAGGACCTGAAAGACCCTGCCAAGCGCAAGAAGCTCCGTTTCAACACACGAGTGCGCTTTGAGGAGAGATACAAGAGCGGAAAGAACAAGTGGTTCTTCCAGAAGCTTAGGTTCTAAGTAATTTTAAAAAAATAAATATTACGCGAGTAATGCATCCAATGGTTTTATTTTGGAGATGCATAAGAAAATTCTACATAACGGTCAATACATTGCTGTGGAAGTGTGTGGAGCCAAATCAGATTAAACTAATACATTGTATTTTGAACTTTATCTCAATAATGCATACACTATTTTTAGTCTAATGGGAATACAATATTGCTCCAAATAAACACTACTTGCGTTTGTTTCTCTGCCATGGCAATGCGAATTGACTGGAACTACTAAAACTAAACTAACCCACCACAAAATGATATGCCCATAGTGGTATAGTCTGATAGGGAGCTTGACACTGCTTTAACTCTTAAGGCCTCGAATTTTGCGGGCGAATCTTATGCGTAAAATCAAATGTACCGGATCCCGAAAACAGCGGCGCGGGGCGGCCATCAAGCCCCGCTCCCGCGCCGCCCCCGCCCAGCTGCCCGCAACATTCGAGGCAGAGGCCTAATGGATAATCTCATTTCTACGCGTTTCTTGAATAGTAAGTATCCCACTAATATTATAAATGTGAAAGTTGGGATGGATGGATGTTTGTTACACAATCACGCCAGAACGGCTGATCGGATCTGGCTGAAATTTGGCACAGATATCGATTATAGTCTAGAATAGCATATAGGCTACTTTTTATCCCGGTAAAATGTGTGGTTCCAGTGAGAAAGTTTAGTTTTAATTTTTACCAATAAATTCATTTTCTCATACATTTGATTCTGAGGCATTACGAAGTTTGCCAGGACAGCTAGTATCTATACTATACTTACTATTATAAATGTGAAAGTTTGGATGGATGGATGTTTGTTACTCTCACGCCCGAACGGCTGAACGGATCTGAATTAAATTTGGCGCAGAGATAGATTATAGTCTGGAATAGCACATAGGCTACTTTTTATCCCGGTAAAATGTATGGTTCCCGTGGGATAGATGTTTTAATTTTTCATACTTTTTATCGCGGGTAACACCGCCGGGCGCAGCTAGTATGTATATATATATATCAGTTTTAATAAAAAATACTTTGTTAGCTACACAATATATTTATTTTTAAATAAATCTCTTAAGCAGTCTATACTTATAATATTAAAGTAATGATAAGTGCATGTTGAGAATTGGAAATAAAAATAATAATTCGATTTTATAAACGTAAGCCGAATGTAAGTGGCACCGAGAAGTAACTGAAATGTCACTCAAATAACAATACACCTTTGTAAAAGGATTGAACATACAAAAAAATCTTAAAATGCTTTGTAACATCTCTACATTTGTTAGTAACTTCTATGAATTCGATGGTGGACCTCCAGTCGAGATTAGATCAATAAAATAATTAGTTCCTTGACAGTAATCAATATATAGTACATTTTAATATACATGACCCTTCGTAATACGTTATTAGAGTAAATTGATAGTATTTGCATAAGCATGTCGTGAGAAGGATATGATTATAAATAAAAAAATATACAATATCGCCTTTTATAATATTATTAGGACCATATAACATCGGCCAAATTTTGTATACCCTTTCAGGGATTACAGTCGTGATGGTAAATTATTAGAGCAGATTACTAAATATGTTTAGACTATAATATTATCGCCTGGAAATCGAACATACAAATGATATTGACTCATTCCTCATAATCATTTTATATTCCAATCCGATATTAGTTCCATCTCCCTATCTTAAGACTTGTTAACAAGCGAAAACGAGATGCGAGTATCGATTCACAGGCAGATAATACACCAGCAGTATTTATAGTTCTCATCATGCTATGTTTAACTTGGTGATTCTTTCGTCGAGTTTCTTGATTTCCTTCTGAATGCTCTCCACATTGTGAGCGAATACCTCCTGGACCCCCTGCAGCAGTTCCTTGTTGTTCTGCACACCGCTCACTATTGTAGTTTGAAGGGTCTCCAGCTCGGATAGGGACTTGCCGAAGTTACTCGCTGAAATTAAGTGCAAAATTATGTTATAACAACTAAGCCCCATTCTATAATTTGGCAAATTAGGAGTGTTGCCATTGTGTATGGAAGAAATTACTACTACTACATAAAACATAAGTTTTATGGCTACATAGTTTCAGTATTTACAAGAGTTATGCTACATTAGAAGGAAGGTTAATATTAAAGTTTTTGATTTTGGTGCAAATTAAAGTCTCTGATTTTGTTTTATTAGCCTTTTTTAAATTTCTCACTGTTGGGTACGGACCAGCCCTCAATGCGGGGGGGATTAGGCCATAGGCTAGGTTAGGTTTTTAATATTGTTTTCAATGGTCTGTGTTCATGTTACCTTGGTTGTGTAGCGCCTCCAATGCCTCCATGCGCTCCAAGATCTCGGAATGTGAGATCCCGTCGATTTGTTTCAACAGTTTATGTAGTTCGTTCACCTGCAAAAAAAAACAGTTTTATTATTATAATATTACTAGCTGCGCCCTGCGGTGTTACCCGCGATTAAAAAGTACGTCTATCTCATAGGAACCGTGCATTTTTCCAGGATATCAAATATCATATGTGATTTTTTTACCCGTAAACTACCACTACCTATGCACGGAACTTCAGTTGGGGTCACATTCCGATCCGGTTGTAGAGTTAAGCAAAAAAATTATGTTGACAATTTGTAAGTATCCGTAGGCCTATGCGAAATAAATGATTTGACTTGTGACTATACTAAAATTCAGTATATGTTCTAAGCCAACCCGCACTGGGTCAGCACGGTGGACTATGGCCTAATCCCCCTCACATTGAGGGGAGGCCCGTGTCCAGCAGTGGGACATTAAAAAAAGGGTTGGAATTATTATTATACGTTGTTACCTTGGCGGACAGCTCTGGGTCGGCGGGTTGCGCGGCTGCCTTGATCGCGTCGACGTTGGAGAGGAGTGTGGCCACGCGCGCGTCGCAGGCCGCCAGCTCGGCGGGCCGCAGCAGCGTCGACTGCGCCGCCAGCGACGCCGCCGCCCCGCACAGCGTCGCCTGGACCATACCAACATTACATATAGGTGGCATCTTACTGGTGGTAGGCTTCGGCCGTGGTTAGTCACCACCCACTGAACAAAGCCATGTCGCCAAGCGGCCTAGCCGTGTTCCGGCATGATGTCCGGTGTTGCCATTCATGGATGGCGGGTCAGATCAGTTGCGCTGCATGTGCCTAGTGAATGTAGCGTCTCGATCTACTGCCGCCTTCCTACCTAGGCAAGTATGCTCCATCGTAGATCTCATCGTCACTTACCATCAGGTGAGATCGAGATCAAATACTTGCCTATAATGTAATAAAAAAAATAGATGACGACACAGACAAAGGTTTACCACCAATGTCCAATGTTGGCAGCCCGGGCCCCAAATCTGCTAACACAATCCATTCATAATCAAACAGCACCCGGATAGTAATTGTTACTTTTGACAGATACTGTATGAGATATCTGTCAAAAGTGACAGTTACTATGCGATTGCTGTCCGATTATGAATCGATTGTGCTAGCAGACTCGAGGCCCTGATTAGCGCAGTGATAGTGACTCTGCTTTCTGCGCCGGGGTCCCGGGTCCGAATCCTGGTAGGGACAAGCTTTGTGTGTACGAATGTTTGTACCCGAGTCATGGATGTTTAATATGTATATTAGTATTATATACTGAGTTCGCCCTCAGTCCATTCTACGGTACCTATAACACAAGCGTTGGTTATGTGGGACCGTATAGTTGGTGTGTTCGTATGGCGATATTTATTTATTTAATGTGTGTTGCCAGTGAGGACATATGGCACCGAGACTTGGTCGCTTACTATGGGCTAAGTGTTGAGGACTATGCAATAATGAGTCGATTATGTTAGCAAACTTGACGCTCTTACAGTCAAAACTGTCTATGGTGGAGTGCATCGGGCAGAGATGCTTAATAATTAAAAATATAATATAAACAGACCTGTCCAGTAGCTGACTGTAGTCTCCGGAACGCCTCCTCGTCTCTCACACCGGCTGCCTGCTCCAATTTGTGTAACCTGTTTCGTCATTTATTCCTAATTTAAAATATTTTCTTGTAAAATAACAGAGCATACATTTAGGGCTGGCATTCCATCGTTAGATAAGGTTTATTCTCCAAATAAAGTTTACGTATTGAGAATTTTTTATTCTCATTCAATATCTTTCAAAACGTCAATTTGGAGAAGAACTTTATCTGAACATAGAAAATCAGCCCATAATATAATTATTTTTTGTCACTTTTTTTTTAAATTAAAAAGCAACTCTTTGGTATCCTTAAAACCTACAAAGCCATAGATATTATTGTAATACTATGATATTTTCCCCAATTTCTAGCAGTTTTTTAACTTTATCAAATGTCTAAGAGTTTTGCTTTGCGCAGTACTATATGATGTATGACAAAGTTAAAGTATGCATATAAATTCGGAGGATTATATTTGTAACCTAGGGTGCAGATAAAAAGTGATCTATATGTTGACCTTAATTATGAGCTATCAACATGCTAAATTTAATCGAAAACAGTACAGTAGTTTTCCGACATGACAAATAGATTCAGATTCAGCATCTGAAGGTGTCGAAAATAACTTCCACTACACTTATTTTGCTTCAAAAATATTGATAGTACAGACATAACTATGTTACTGGGTTATTAATGTATTGATGTGTACCTATATTCAAGCTGTGCTATCCTGGCGGTGTGCGCCAGGTTGAGTTCTGGCTTCAGTTTCAGATGGGTTGTAACCACTTCACCTTGCTTCTTCTTACCGCTACTAGCCAGGTATTCCCTGAAAATAATGTTGTGTCAATATATACCACAAACACACCACAAAACGGTTCATAATAATAATAATATCACTAGACCAACACACCAACCATAGAGACCGAAACTAAACAACGAAAATATCGGTACCATATAATAGCCTGGATATAATCACACAGTAAAAAAAAAGCTGGGTCACTCCCAGCTGTGTCAATATGAACTGTTTACGATTTCTGGCAATGGGATGGCACCAGAACAGTCCTGGCTATAAGAGGGAATGTATGCCCGGTATGACAATAGGCTATAAAAATTGATTTCTAATATTTACGCGAATACTACACATTGAAATAAAAGCAGTTTTATGGATTTTATCATGTTTATATTATGATTTTTACGTTCCCAACGTTTCGGCTGCTTTACAGCAACCATGGTCACGGGAGGACTGAGGTGGTTGACGTCCTAGTGTCATAGTTTGAACCGGGGTGCCCTCAAATATAGTTGTTGCTTGCGGTCTATGCAAAACTCTCTATACATAATGTTCTCTTTGGTCTTTTCTCTTATCTACAGCACCTCTTTGACATTGATTGTTTTGAAAAGTCTTCTGATAATTTAATTAAATTATAATTACATATATCAATCTCAAGAAGTCTATAATTTTCAGCCCACGGCCCTTGGTATATTTACAACTACTTCTATATGAGTAATAAGCCTAATGTTTATACATACTTTAATTTCTCAGCCTTTGGGTCAATCTGCTCTCCCTCCTCTAGCTTCAGCTCTTCAAGCATTTTCTTGGTGGAGTTGATTTGAGCAGCCAATTTTGTGTACTCATCCTGTAATGGCCATTACACATGTAACCACAAAGCAATGGCTGACATTTAGCGACGTCTCTAAAAAAGTGCGGTGCACCGGGCGCAAGGTCCTGGGGAATGCCGCAGGGTAGGACAAGCCACACAAGCTAAATAGTGAACTTGTTGTGTCAATGTCACATGTAAATGAAAAAACAGTAGTCAAATATAAAATTATAAATTCACATATCACAGGTGCATTTAAACTGCATTATTTTGTGATTTTACAATGTTACTACTGACATACCTGGCAACAGACAAAATTAAAATAAGAATATTAGTATTATTATTGGAATAATAACTTATCATTTCTATGTAAATATACGTACCTTTTCACTTTCAGTAGCTTTGTTTTGCTGTTCAGCCACCTGTTCCAGCAGCTCTGAGAACTCACAGCGCAACCTATTGTACTTTTCCATAGTGGTCTCTGGCTCGCCTTCCGCTGCCAATTCCCATTCACCAGCTCTGTGGATAGGGTGATAGATATAGTCTTAGAGATTGCCTTTTCTGGCAGACTAATAAAATACGACAGAATGCTTGACTTTGCATGAGAAGCACCAATATGGAATGCATTCAAGGTCAGACTAGATAAATTTATGAGGTTCATTAAACCAAATGACTTTCATCATTCTCTCTCAAAGTGAAAAACATATGCAAGCAGCATGCATTGATTTGCGGAGTTTTAGCCTGGGCCATACACACCTGTAACCAATCCTACATTTCCTGCTCAGTCTATCAGAAAAGTCCACTGTGCCAGTCAGGAACTTTCCTTTGAATTTATTATAAGAATCTTTGACGGACAGGTGCAGTTGCTCAATGCTCTCATTCTCCTCCTCCTCGTAGGGTTCTGGCTGGTCTACCTCTGGCAAATCACCGGTCTCGTACACATCAGCCTGATCGTACGCCTACAAAATATAATAAATTAATGCCAATACATGAAATCGATAATCACAACTCATCGCTCAACACGTACTATGCCCGGAAGATTTTCATATTTAGGGTCCGCCATGGTAACTTTATTAGATTATTCTTGTTTAGGTAATCAGAGGGATGATTTTATGGTAATTATTTTCATAAATTTAATTAAATGACGTCACTAAACATATTTTTTTACCGTAGTCTGACTGACAGCCATGTCAGCATGACAGTCCCGTTTCGGTATACGCATAAGTTATACGGATTTTTCAATCTAATTATGTTCATTCAACGGAGACAAATTTAGCCTATGGCTATTAATTTGCTCTCTTTTATTTAGCTACATAGTAAAAACACTTTCTTGTTATTATGAAATGATTGCAAAATATTAATTTTATAAATTTGGGATATAAATAGACAAAAGTCCTTAAGGTGAATGCTCAGGGTCGGTTGCCGCACATTTTCGATAGATGGTCCTGTTTTTCTGCAACTAGTTACACGAACATCGAGCATCTATGAGACTTGATGTTGCAAATTGCGAGCACTACTACGACATTGCATTGAAATATCCAAAAAAACATTAACCTGAAATCATTTATAATGGATGAGATACCATGGCTTCTAAAATCCTTGTATAAATAGGCACTCACACATAGACAAATACACGTCTTTTTTGTGCCGCTAGAGCGCAGCACTTGTTAAAAGTCTCGCATACTAAAAGTTGTCTTTTTATGCCACCAGGTAGAGCGATCATAAAAAAACTTATTTATCGGTTGTAAAATAATAGAAATACTTTTGCGAGCTTTGCAATATTAAAAGTTTCAGAAATAAAAGATAGAAAAGAAAAATGTATACTTTCATGTTCGTAAATATAATGTTTATTGTATAGATCTTATAAATATAGCAAGGTTTGCATGATAACTGTAAAAGTATTACGCTTTACAATATACCAGATCAACAACAAGAACAATATTTATTATAATTTACAAGGGAATAAGAAATTTGGCAATGTAGTTCTATACCTAATAAGGGATACAGCTACATTTCCAAATTTCTTTGAAACAATGTTGTTTGTTGTTGGTATTCTAAAATTAGGTAAATATAACATTGTTTCAAATACTAATATTATGATATAGAATCGACTCTATACAATTTACAGTCATCTTGATTCTTGCAACCTCCTGTGCTTCATTCCTCCGCTAAAAAGAAAAAAATAATTGTTTAGTCCAATAATAATTATTACTGTATCCATACTTATTATAAGGTAAATGCTGCTGTGACATGTATAGATTCAATCATTCAATCATCGTTCCAGAGACGGGCCAACATACACCGTCACACTGCAATGCACCCACATTTCACCGATGGTATTTTGGTACCAATGTAATAGAGGGTGAGCCCATCGCCATTATATCGGGCACACGCCTCCTCAATATGAGGGGCATATAGGCCGTAGGCCCAGTGCAGTTTAGTGAACTTCACACGACTTTTGACAGACATGCAGGTTTCCTCACAAAGTTTGCCTTCATCGTACAGCAAGTGATATTTTTTATGGAAAATAAGATTCGCACATGAAAATCCGGAAATCTCAGTGATGGGAGCCAGGGTTTGAACCTGAACACCTCGTTCCAAGGCGAGCGTTCTGCCAACGAGGCTGTCACTGCTGTACAACTTTGGAATCTATACTAATATAATAGATTCCACTAGATGCGCTGATGTTCTTCACTCTCATAATACGATGGGATGGCAATCCGGTACAATCAGAGAGATCGGGCTGTGTTGTCCGAAGCACAAGCAAGTGATAATCATGAAATTGAACTTGTGTTGTGTAGCCACTTTACAATACGAGTTATGCTCTAAGGTATTTGTTACCAAGTTGTCCCGACTTTCACCAGTGTCACATTCCATCAGTATCTCCATTACAATTCAAATAGCAAACAAAACACAAATTAAAACAAAACTAATCGCAAATCCCACACAATTATTATTTGAATTTTGAAGTAAGTTTTTACATACATAATCACAAACAACATGAAATCGGTCGCAGCAGAGTAGTGAGTCCATTTTTTTTTATAATTCTGGAATTTGGCATCAGCATACCATAGACATGCTGCCAATTTGGTCAAGATATAATAAATTAACTTCGTAGACACCCAGAACAAAATAAGTAACACTATTCTATACATTCTAAGAACTTGGTAAGTGCTTACCGACTTTTATATTTATTAAATATCTATACCTCAGATTAACAGAATCCAAAGAGAATAATTTTAAAAAATATAACAGTAGGTAAGCACATACATAATATCTAAGTACAGAATGTATGTGCATCAAAACCAGTTATTTTCGGCCTAGGCACCTATTTATTATGTAGACGAGTACTCGTATCCGAGGTATAAGGTTTTGCGTTCAGAAACGAAAAAAAAAGTAATATCAATATATCTAAAACTAAGTAGGTTTCTAGTTGGTACCAATTTATAGCTACTCTATAATAAATCGGTAAGTAAAAAGAAGAGAAATAGGTGCACATAGGTATGTTTTCTTAGATTTATTCAATTACGAGCTATGTCGCACTTGATTTGTTCAAACGTTCAAGGGGTATCCCATTCATTAGGCTTCCCTATAATTTCGAAAAACCCGTTCATACTAGGTGCCGGGGCTTGCTTTCTTGTATCGCCAATCGTGTTAGGTTAGTTGGTTGGATATATATGTATGTATATATATATATACATACATGCCTTGCTGGTTGGTACCTTCCTATAGCTAGTCAGTAAGTAAGAAGAAGAGATAGGTACATACATATAGGTCGCTATGTAGATTTTCTCAGATTGATTCAATATTGAATAATTACTAAAAACCGATGTTACGAAATATGTCGCGCGAGTCGCTGTCGATGTATTCTAACATTTTTTCTAGTCACAGCTGGCTGTGCTGCTGATATATATATATATATATATATATATATATATATATATATATATATATATATATATATATATATCTATACTAATATTATAAATGTGAAAGTTTGGATGGATGGATGGATGAATAGATGGATGGATGTTTGTTACTCTTTCACGCCCGAACGGCTGAACGGATCTGGATGAAATTTGGCACAGAGATAGATTACAGTCTGGAATAACACATAGGCTACTATTTATCCCGGTAAAATGTATGGTTCCCGTGGGATAGATGTTTTAATTTTTCATACTTTTTATCGCGGGTAACACCGCCGGGCGCATCTAGTATATATATATATATGTGTACCTATCTCTTCTTCTTACTTACTGACTTATATATATATAGATATATATAGTATATATATATATATATCAGTAGCACACCCGGCAGTGCCTAAAAAAATGTTTGATAAATTGATCAATAAATCGACAAAGACTCGCGCGACATATTTCGTAACACGACATCATCTAGCTATGGCCTTGGAAGGTGTACATACTACCTATATATATTTTCGTTATATTACTACCACACCATGTTGGAGTAACACGGCCGAGCTGTGTGTTTTGGAAATCTAATATTCACTTACAGAAACAATATCAATCATTCAAAAAGACAAGTCCACCGGCAAGATTTGAACTTGCTATAGTACACGTTTGCATCAACCGTGTAGAACATTAGGCTACGTAGACCACTAGTCAAGACGACGAATATTTTGATAGGTTTCAATGATATTTACAACCAATTGAAACATGACATATTCATTCATTCATTGATTATTTAAAAAAATAAATACATGCCTTATGTAGGTATGTAGGTTATTTTATTATAATAACCCGAAAAAATATGTTTTGGGTGCAGACAAATCCTAAAAACTTGGATTACAGGAAATAGGGATACATGACGATCTGCACACACAGATAATAACACACCCCAAGTGGCTCAAGTGAAAAACGTAGGTACATGCGATTGTTCGTAGGTTCGATGGACGAACGAAATTTATATGTATTTTTTATTTTTAATTTTTTATTATGAATCTTTATACTTATTTATAGAAAATTTATATCTCTCTATATATTATAATGTTATGTCTTTATGTATTATAAGTAAAAACTCCTGCTGCCATCTGTCGCCGTAAATACTGAAAGACAAAGAATCGGATGCTTTATTAGTTACGGGTTAATTTGGACAGAGGCGCTTTTATTCACGCACACAAGCCTAAAATTTAATATCGTTTTATGATGTTATTACTATAAGATTTTGCCTGATATTTCATTCTGCGAGCTCTTTAATTTATAGAGAATTGATAACAATGCTTGTACAACTAAAAAACTGTATGTGTATCGAGTATTACAATGTTGAAATTTGTATGGGAATGCGACTGATCGCTTCCACCTTAAATATTTTTCTAAAGTAAACTGGAGTTTAAATAGCTCCGTTATAAAACTTCAAATAATATCTACTGTTTAAAAAAATATGCTGAGTTATAAAGTAATCATCTAAAATAGTTAGGTTTATAACGTAGGTACGTTCAAATGAGTCAATTTTACAGCTTGACTTACAGCCTGTTTTTTTAGTCAGTTCAGAAACACGCAAAATGTCAAGTCTTCAGACGACAGACACGTCATTGTCATACGTCACGCTTGCTTCACTTGCGTCATTTTTTATTTTATTTCCGAATCTTTGAGTCATCGATATTTTAGATTTATAGCTGTGTTCATTATTAAATTCTCCACAATATTATTATCTTCCGTCGGCGGCAGGCGTTTATAGTTATTCAGTTTACAAAAGTGCCAAGATGAGTCTACAGTGGACCATTATTGCGACGTTCTTGTACGCCGAGATAGCCATTGTGGCGCTTTTGACATTGCCGGTGGCCAGTCCAAGCAAATGGCAGAGATTCTTCAAATCGAAATTTCTCGCTTACATAAGTGGCCAAGCTTCGATATACTTCCTGGTGCTTATTGGAGTGCTGGTACTATGTCTTCTCGACGCCATCCGGGAGATGCAGAAATACTCGAATGTCGATTCTACGGATCATCAACACCTGGACGCGGAGATGCAAGGTAACATGAGGCTGTTCCGCGCGCAGAGGAATTTCTACATCTCTGGCTTCGCGCTGTTTCTTCTGGTCGTAATTCGCAGGTTGGTGCAAATGATCTCGCAAATAGCCACTTTATTGGCCCAATCTGAGGCGAACTTCCGTCAAGCGCAGAGCGCGTCTGTTACTGCCAAGACTCTGCTATCGCAACAGGGAGAGGGTGACGTCAAGAACAAAAAAGAGGTTGAGGAATTGAAAGGCCAGATTGAACTGCTCGAAAAGGAACTGAACAGAGAGAAGAAAGATAAAGAAGCTGTCAAATCTCAGGCAGAGAGCCTTAACAAGGAGTATGATAGGCTTGCAGAGGAACATAGCAAACTCCAAAAAAAACTCACTGTGGCCGGTGGTGATTCAAAAAAAGATGAGTAACTCATTACCCACAACACTTGGGGTCTGATTTAATGTATAATGTTGGGTTTTCATGTTGGTAATTCACCTCAATATGGCTAAAAAAGTTCCCTAAGCATCATTAAAAACATACATAAAAAGTAATGAGATATAGTGACTTTGCATTAGATTTTCTCAAAATATGCCATACTATTCTTCTGGAATTTAATTATTTCGGATTAGTGTATACTAAAGAGTACTGTTTGTATGCTTGTTTTATTCACTTACAAGTCTCCTAAAGTCAATATTGTATGAACCAATTCATGTTATTGCATTTAAAAATGTGGAAATGAGTTTTTTTTTGTATGTCTTTGATATAAATATCCATAATGCCTTTGTATTAGTCTATGATTCTTAGATTTCATAGAATATTGCATATTAACATTTTAGAAAATACATATTTTGTCTACTTGCAACTAAATATTTTGTTATCTCTTCACAATCTTCTGATGAAATCTATTATTGTAACAAAAAGGCTGAATATTATTATTAACTATCTATTTTAATTCCTAGAAACAAATATTTCAGGATCCATTGAATTTTATATGTTTCTATTATCTTAAATAAACAATTTGAAAATCATTTATCAATCTAATGTACTTACTTCTCATTGATTCTCAATTGATTACCTAATTAAGGTCAAAGTACGCCTCTAAGTAATGCTGTCTAAAGTACTGTAAACAATGACTCAATACTCATGGTTAAATTCCAATTAACTCTGGTATTAGGCATGCACAATACTTTTAGGTTGTTGTGTGATTCCATGTTTCATGTTTTGCTTAAAAATAATAGGCACATTTGCAATTAAAATATTAATGTTCTATTTACATTTGGATACACCCTAGATATGCACTTTGCCCTTCTTAATTCTAATATTGCTTAAACCACTGACTTATTAGAATATTCGGACAATACATGGCATACACTAAAAGTGAATTTGGCTTCACTTTTAGCAGACTCCATTTCTTGTCGAATGTTCTAACAAGTCTGTGGGTTAGACTTAAAAATCCCGAGATATGTGACCGAAAGTGGTTTTTCTGCAAATTCACATACATACTCATATAAAGTTTTCCTGTACTTATCCAAATTGTTTCTATATTATGTTCTTTGGAATGTTTGAGCGCCTTGTTAGAACAAATTGTCCAATATATTTGCATGTTAAATGCATAAGATTGTTTTGTGTAAGTGGTGTTTCGGTTTAGGTTAGTCATTTTAAGGGTTTCTCTGTTTTTAATTTATATTTCAATTTTCTGCAGTGTTGCTTAAAAATATATTGTATTTTTTAAATATTTATGATTTGTTTTAATGTTATGTATTTTCAATTGCGTCGATTCGAGTCCATCAATTTTTCTTAACAATACGTTGGTTATCGGATTTTTGGTAGTCCCTTAAAAGGCTGAAGACTGGTATAGCTTTTGCATTATTACTTGATAATCTATACATATAAATAAAATTGGAGTGTCTGTTTGTAATATTAAAATAACCGCTTTTTACTAAGTGCATTTGGATGTATACACGTTACCTATACCGAAACAACATTTTTTACAATTATTGTCTGTCTGTCCGTCTGTCTGTCTGTCTGTCCGTCTGTCTGTCTGTCTGTCTGTCTGTCTGTCTGTTTGCTCCGGCTAATCTCTGTAATGGTTGGACCGATTTTGACGGGACTTTCACTAGCAGATAGCTGATGTAACAAGGAGTAACTTAGGCTACTTTTATTTTAGAAAAAAAATAGAAACTCACGAAAAAAAATGATAACCAATGTTGCAGCGCAGCGCCTGATTAAGTTTGATAGCAACACCTGCAATGCTTCCCGCGGGCTCAGAATGGGCGAGCACGCTGTTGTCAACGGTTGTCTTTGTTAAATACCACGCGGACGAAGTCGCGGGCAACAGCTAGTTTATTTATAAAGGTCCTCGTAAAATGGCTAGTTTTCTGGCATTTTCTATTTTTATGCCACACGCCGCCGGTGCCTTCGCGTCGCGTCGAGTTGCTGCCTACATCGCGCGGCCCTTCTCGCAATCAATGCTAAGGTGTCTAACAGCAAGAGAGTATCGCTGACAATATTGCAGAGTTATAGTGCTCAGTAAGATGCAATATTTATAGCCCGTTTACGGGCCCTTTCATAAAGTTTGAATTTAAAGATACAACAAACACTATACAACACGTTTATGTAACTGCCAAGCTAAGAGATCTTTTTTTGAATAAATTGTCTTATTCTTTACAATAACAAGTGATTCATACGCATTGCAGCTGTTATATGAATGTCGACATCCTTGTCCATGTTCTAAGCGTTGTGCAATGTCTACCTACGTGATCATTCCATGTGGCGGTATGAATTTTTCTGCGTTTTCGTAAACTAGTTATGGTCGGTACCTATTTAAAAAGCACCCCCCTTCCCTGTCCCCAAAAGACACCTTGGAAATTAAATCTGAATCCAGTGGTGACTCATCATGCCTAAGAAAAGAAATATGTACCTACTTAGATAGGTACTTTTTTGGCACTGTCTAAATCAAAAACGAATCTAAGTACTTATTAAGTAATTTTATTAAGAGGTCGCTACACTTTGTATAAGAAAATAGCAAATTAATATTATATAACAAAATTAAGCACACATACATCCAAACCTTGCCGATTGAGGCGGCAATATTTGAAGATGGAGAGCTAGTTCGTTCTTAGTATGTGAGCCGCCATTATATTTTATAAAAAAATAGAGATGAAAGAATAGACACATACAGTAGTTACGGGCACTAAACTTAATGAAATTGTTTGCTTACAAAATGGGCAATAAAATAAAACAAAATTATAGTTCATCTTTAGCATAGGAACGGAATTTTTCATGCTCATTGAATCCCAGGCTGTCCCAAAAGGATTTCTGACCGAAGTCCGAGCTGATTTTCATTTCCATCTTGGTTGGAGACAATATTTCTAAGTAGTTCAGCTCTGGAGCACCGGGCTCCACCGGGAGCCACTCTTGTGAGGTGTTCGTCACTTTTGGGATTCTGAAAAGAAGAATACTTACAACGTAGAATATTATCTAACACTACAAACAGTGGAAGAAGGATGTTAATTGCAAGTCATCATAGCTTCCATTCCACACTGATGTTAGGTAATTCTGTTTAGGTATACATATCTAAGATAGATCTACAGGTGGGATATTAACAGTGGTACCCACTAATACTGTGACAAGACAAAATGTGAGATACTTAGGTATATCAATCTTATTTTTTTTCCATTATCTCTTGTGAACTAAGAAAGAGAGCGAGCTATTCGGTGCGACATATTCCATTACATCGTCTCTGTCATGGCTTGCGTGGCAGTCCTACTATATGCTCATAGTATTGAGTATGACTAAATATTTATGTGTAGCTATAATGTCTTGTCTAGCACGTAGGTCCTGGGTACAAGCACTACCCTAGTGCTCCCATATAAGAAGCCTCGCTCTATATGTTGGTTATTTCCTCTGGGAGCCGGGCGGGAGCGGCCGGTGGCGACAACGACTCCTCTAAGTATTTAGGCACTGCCGCTCGTCCTGCGAGCCCTGTGGCGCCCGGGAGCACTGCACCAAGCGCACCCAAGGTAGAGATTGCGCTGCGTAGCGACTCTCAACGATCAAATTAGTTACAGGGGTGCATCGAGACCCCTATAACATTGAAGCTAAGTTTTCTCCTTGCCTTGACCGCTCTGCATCGGCTCCTGAGCACTAGCCCCATTTGTCCTTATAAAGATACCACTGAATCCCAGACTGGGGTTTGGGAACATTACAAGTCCTCATGTGACAGTCCTTACCCTGTGGTAGAGAAGCTGTAGATCATGTTGATGAGCCCGTCCACCATGGCAGCGTCTTCCGCTAAGCTAGACTCTAAGGTCGGAAACTTGAATATCCTCAATACGTCATCAGCGTGGCAGACACCTGAGAGAAGAACACTTTGTATGTGGGAGAGAAAGACGCAAGAACATTTTTAGGTGTATAGTTCATGCAGGTAAGATAAGATAGAAAATAGCCGTGTACTGACTGAGCCAGCAGCATCGCGAGGCGTCGCTCCAGTCAGTGGGTGCATCTCCGAGGCTATTATTCGCGCTATCGCACAGAGCCCTGGGCCTATTAGGTTTACCGCCCCATAAATTAACGACCCCGTCAAATATCCTGATTTAAACCAAGGTTTTCACCTGGCATTTCCGGATTTCATATGCAAATCGTTGGCAATAATGATGACTTCACTTGCTGTACGATGAAGACACACTTTGCGGGAAACCTGCAAGACTTTTCGTAAGCCGTGTGTAGTTTGCCAGCCCGTACTGGGCTGATGGACGATGGGCCGAATGAGTCTCATATATTGATTTGCCCGGTTAATGCTTATAGGCTAGCCCTATTACTTTGGGACTTGGGACCAAGGCCGTAGCTAGGAATTCACTTGGGGTGGTCGAGGTCTGATCCAGACCTTGACCACCCCAAGTGATTAGTAAGTACCTATATATTAAACGGTGGGGTCATTAAGGAATATAGGGGGGGGGGGGGGGTGTTTGTTTGAGGCACACAACCCCCTTCGCCTACAGCCTTGCTTGGAACCAAACATAATCATAAAGAGCCTACCTGTTCGGGGATTACATACATACTTGCCATGATGATATTGACATGTCATTTCATATTTACCATAATTATTGTCATTATGAGCCATCAAGCTGGACAAGCTGAATGCTCCGCGGAATGCGTAACGGTACACGTAAGTGCGCTGGCCTGTCGTGCCTGCGTGCATCTGGGCCAGCTTGCCCACGTGGGTAACGAACAGGCGGTCGCCGAGAGCCTGGCAACACACACATTATAATAAATAAATAAAAAATTATTGAACAACATAGTTAGATTAGAGTTAGATTGTCCAGTTAAATCACATTATTTTTAAATTATAATGTGTATTTATTGAATGTGTTATCGCTATTAATTACTTGATATTGCCAAATATCCACTAAGTTGTGGGTGATGCCATATTCTTGTCCATTTTATTTAATCACATTTCATTTCGTAAAGAACGAAGAAAGAAGTCACTTTCTGCCTCCGTTGGGGAGGCGAGCCTACACTAGTTGTCAGGTGCTTCTATGTTGACACACCGCATAAATATATATTTTCTTGTAGTTACTTCCATCGTTTAAGGATGCTATGGATTCAACATTTCTGCAGAAGATAATAATTTCCCCGGCACGTTAAAAGATTACCTGAACGAGTTGTGGATAGGTGTCCTGACTGACTGGCTTGCCTCCTAAGTAGTGTTCTTTGATCTTAGCAGCGACTGCTGGTTGGAGCTTCAACGGCAGTGTATCGTTGAATTCGAAGATATTACTGGCGAGCTGTTCCCAGTGGGCTTCTAGATCAGCCAAGATCTCTGGATCTTTCTGGTACGCTGGAAGAAAACAATTTGTTTTCTTAACATTTGTTAATCAATAAACAATTGGAGGAAGGAACCCACGACTAACCGTCGGCTTGTCAACTTTTCCAATTATAAACAATCGTTTATATTCGGGAAAGTTGACCTAACAAGTTATTCGATATTAACGAACACCATAAAACCGAACTCCTCAAAGATATCATTCAAGTCGAGTTTGAGTGGTGTGTCCCTTCCTTCCTTCTGAAACAAATAAACTTACAGGTAAATGAAAATTTATTTCAATAAACCTGTTCTGGAATAAGACACAAGAGGCGCTTCCACTTACCAGCAGCAGGGTACAATCCTTCCTCAGAAGTGACAGAGGTGATGAGGGGCACGTTGAACATTGCGCCAGCTCTGACCGCGTGGTAAGGATACTGCTGCAGGAACGCCTCCCTGACTCCTGCAGGCTCGGTCACTGGGATGAACGGCGTGAAGAGGTGGATCTTCCACTCCTAAAATACACGAGAAAATTGTCCAGGGGCTAATGAAAGAAGTAATTTCGTCAAGTCTCAGTGCGAATAATTGCAATGCAGGAATAATCTAAACTAGTTGTTATAAAACTGTAATTGAGCTAAATAAATCGGTGCAATAAGCTATAAGACTTTATGAATGAATAACAAGTATTTTTTGGTATTCTTGTAAGTGTGTCTGTTCGTTCGAGCATCATGGAAGAACTACTGATCCGATGTCAACGGGGATTTTACTATTTAATAGCCTATTGCTTGAGTGGGTTTAGCTGTAGAGTTAAGTGATGTTATATACGTACAAGCATTTCAAGCTGTGCATTCACAAGTACTTCAGCGGGCCTGTATTTGAGGCAGTCAACCAGCTCCTTACTGGTGGCAGTGGGGCAGCCCACTAAGGCGGCCAGAGTTCTCGCCTTCTGCGCCGGCTTCACAGCATGGGCCCAAGAGGTGAAGGCGGAACCGCTGAAGGCAATACCCCTGGCGAAAGTACCTGGAGACAAGGCAATAGCTCGATTAAGTGTAAGCCACCTAGCGCTCCCAAGATATTAGCTGCCATGTTTAAACGCGATAAAATCCGTAAAAATAAGTTTTATTTTCATGTGTAGTATTCGCGCAAATATAAGAAATCAATACATTAATAAATTTCCATGTTATTAGACAATCATAAATATTGAGTTGATCTCGAACTATTTGTGAATATGTGTCTGTAATAAATTGCTATTATTAATATTATAGTAATCCCAGTATAAATAGAAGTAATATCAACTTGATAAAGTTCTTAACACTGACTGACGGCCAGATAACGCACAGCCCAAACCGGTGGACATAGAAACATGAAATTTTATATATGAGTACCTTATACATATAACGAAGGTGAGCCCTACTAAGCAGGGACTTTTGGAAATTCAACCCCTCAGGGGATCAAATGGGACCCCTATCTATTAGAATTTGAATTAAGCATTTATTTTTAATAATACCAGCCCTTTTAATTTCCCACTGTTGGGCACGCATCTCCCCTCAATGCGAGGGGGATTTGGCCCAGTGCGGGTTGGCGGAATCCACACGTCATTCGAGGCGTTCTCTCAAACATGCAGGTTACCTCGCGATGTTTTCCTTCACCGTTTAGCAAGTGATAATGATGGTTGTGTAGCGACTACTTCAACCGCATCACAAGCTACGCAGATGGCACTACAGACGCATTCAGAACAATAGACAAGTGACGTCACAATCCTGAATCGCGCTATCAGAGTTTTCGGAGCAAGTAACATATATACAAGATCCCGACATTAACCGTTGGGGCATAGCGGCCGCCCCGCCAGGCATACCACCCGCCTGGCCGGAAGATCTTCCCTTTACCGCTAAATTGGTGACCCCTGACAATGAACAACATCCTTCTGTGAAGACTCAAGCATCCAAAGTCATCACTACTCCATACCAAGACATCAACATCGACATCCAACAACAAGCAGCCCGTCCCACAGCAAGCCAAGTCGTCGCTCAGGACCATCACAGCCGACTCACCGCGCTCCTGGTTCTGCGACGCGCACAGCTCGGTCTCGACTCACTGCAGACCTTCGAGCTAGCTTCCTGGCCCTTGCACGCAAAAGACGCTGCCACTCAAAGATATCGACCTCCGGTCTTGGGGGGGGAGTACTGTAGCGACTACTTCAACCGCATCACAAGCTACGCAGATGGCACTACAGACGCATTCAGAACAATAGACAAGTGACGTCACAATCCTGAATCGCGCTATCAGAGTTTTCGGAGCAAGTAACATATATACAAGATCCCGACAATAACCGTTGGGGCATAGCGGCCGCCCCGCCAGGCATACCACCCGCCTGGCTGGAAGATCTTCCCTTTTCCGCTAAAGTTGAAAATGAGATTCGCACATGAAATCCAGAAATCCGTGAGGTGCGAGCCGGGGTTGAACCTGCGATCCTCGTTACTGAAGCAAGCGTTCTACCAACATGGCTATCACTGCTTTTTTAATTTCTAAATTTATTTTTAGTTACGATAATAATTAATTATGTAGGTATACGTATATAGTTATCTCGGCCGTGTGTCACTTAACATACATTACATATCTGTCAGAGCTGTGTTTATTGTTTACGCAAGATAACTGGTTGAAATACATGTTGTTTTCCCAACGGGACAACGCCCCAGACTGTATTATATAGACACGAGATTTGTTAAAGCTTTTTAATATTGTTTATTCAGTGGATGTTAATATTGTACTATGATAAGGCACTAATTCACATTTACACATCCCACTAATCCCAATCCCAATAATATTATAAATGTGAAAGTTTGGATGGATGGATGGATGGATGGATGTTTGTTACTCAATCACGCCAAAACGGCTGAACGGATCTGGATGAAATTTGGCACAGAGATAGATAAAGTCAGGAATAGCATATAGGCTACTTTTTATCCCGACAAAAGGTTTGGTTCCCGTGGGATAATTTGTTTTAATTTTTCATAAAGCAAAAGATCGACAAGATTTTTTGCATATGTAGTGGTAGTTTAGGGGTCAGAAAATGACATAGCCTAATTTTTATCCCGGATAAATGCACAGGGGTACAGAAAAGGAAAACTTTTTAATGGCGGGTAACACCGCGGGGCGCAGCTAGTAGTATATAAAGAACTATTGGCGTAATGTCATTAGCTGTATCCAGATTAACATCTGTTTTTTTTTGTAGAATATTTGTACAGTATACTTATGGATCGTCAAAATTGTCACAAAATGCCGTACTACGACTTTACCTCCCGTTCGGAATGCCGTTCCTATTCAGAAAAACGTGAAAGAAACTCCATGGTGGCTAATTTTACAAGGATATTCATTATTTTATCAAAATTATTTTTTAATGCTTATTCACGCGAAAGCGTTTCATGAAAACAGTATTTTATCCATGACTATTGACTGCTATATCGACCCTCATTTGGCCTCAGTTGCCATTGGACACACAACCGCTTCCATTGAAGGCCATAGCGCCAATGAAAATTCCTCATGATGGTACCTGGGGTTTACGTGATAAAAAAAATAGTTCCAGTTAGTTCCATGATTATACTTACCTCTGGACAACGGGGATAGGTAGTGGTAGTGGACACTAGCGCCACCTGCCGAGCAGCCAGTGAGCGTGACACTATCCGGGTTTCCGCCGAACGACCTGATGTTGCTCTTGATCCAGTGCAGCGCGAACGACTGGTCTTTCAGACCGTTGTTACCAGGAGCGAACTCGTCGCCGGTGCTCAGGAAACCTGCAGCGATCGTGTTTTGTTTAGAACAAGCGGGTACACAGCGAGGGAGACCCGGGGGGTCTAGTCTAGTAGGGGCTACTAGACTTCTCTTCCATCCCGTATCAAACTACTGCTGGGTATATGTGTGTCATTCACAGTATTCGGTCTTGTCCTGTGCTACACTAGACCGGGACCCCAAGTCTGCTAACACAATCGACTCATAATCGAACAACAACCGCATAATATCTATCACTTTTGACAGATATCCTATACAATATCTGTCAAAAGTGACAGTTACTATGCGGTTGCTGTTCGATTATGAGTCGATTGTGTTTACAGACTTGGGGCCCTGGTTATATCGAATACCTTCTGGCTAATATATATACCTTTCTCTTTCTCGTCTCCTTTAGTGTTGCCCAAAATGGGTCTTGCCTATGTAAAATTACCTACCCTTATATAATTTTAAAATCCTTTTAATTTTCACGTTGAATATTTTGAATGGAGTAAACGCCACTCACCTAAAGGCCCAAGCCTGTAGTTCAAAGTGACCACGACCATGTCCCAGTCCATCAGGTTGGAGGCGTCATACAAGCCCCCCGAGCCGTACATGAAGGCGCCGCCGTGGATGAACACCACCACAGGCATTGACGCGGTTGGCGTCAGATTCGGAGTGTAGATATTTACGAAGAGACAGTTCTCGCTACCTGCGGATACAAAAGTTCCTTAAGTATAATTCGCAAATCTATCTAGTAGTGATGTACGAGATTGACGTCATGAGTAAGCGTGCGTGCAGTTGGCCTATGGCGAGCGTAGCAAATGAAGTGTCAAAAGTAGAACATGATTTTGACAGTAGATTTTCAAAAATCGAGGGCTTTGAAGTGTGTTGCGCGAAAGCCTATGCCTTCATCCTTCCGCTTGAATAAAATCGCGGTTAAATGTTCCTCAGTAAACCTATGGACTGACCGCGCACCCTCAGGCTGGCTCGAGCTCATGTCATGCGCGGCCTGGCAGTGAGACACATATGTCCCAGCTTCTATCAATGTCGCCAATAAAAAAAATGGTATCGAGCTGAGGATTTCAACAATCTGATTGGTCTATTCCGCACATCTCTCCGCTTTGCTTTCGTGGAAACGTTGTTTAATAGATGACATCTTTACCCAGAGACAAACGCTCGCCCGACCCCTGTCATCTATTTATCTTTTGTTTCACCAACAATAGTTTACACTAATACCATAACAGATAGAGAGTTGAGAAGAGTTGAGAGAGATATGTAGAGTTAAGAAAAAAATGTAATGACAATTTGTAAGTGCCCCCGTAGGCCTATACGAAATAAATGATTTGACTTTGACTTTGACTTTGATATTCCTATACGAGTACAATTGACGGCACCCTTATTAGCCTAGAGTTTCAATTTTGATACCAATCTTTTAAACCGAATGTTCACATTACTATTAGTTTTTTTTATAGGTTGGCTGTACGTATTTTACTGTTGTATATTATTCTTTCCAACGAAATTAAAAAAAAAATCAAATGTCATTATTATTAAACACAGTAACATTAAACACTTGAGATATTAAAAATAAATCACTTTCGTAAATCAGGCTACTAAGGGTTAAGTAAGTCTAATAATTAATGAAATATAAACATCCCGTATACCATTTGATAGTTAACAAAATTAAATCTAGGTATCAAATGTTAAGTGGCTCGCTGTCAGATTCGTGGGGCTACGCGGTCGGTCTGGTTCCGATCAATCAGGCTTACCCGTGATGCCCTCCATGAAGGGGTCGTACTGTAGACATGCCGAGAGAGGTTTCGTGGCGTCCCACACTCCGGCCCATGGCTTCAGAGTTTGAGGTTCCTGTGGATCGCAGAAAACATATCACGTTATGAAGGTATAAAAATAATTCAAGGTCAGTACGTAGGTTCATTAGGAACGCCTAAAAGCATGAATAAATTATGTTAGAAAAAAAATATTTTTTTAAAATTCTGCTATAATGTCAACTCTCATTGCTCTGACGTTATTTTCATTGCAAAACAAAGTTTTAATAAGTTTGCAATACAATACAAATTTGGATGAACGTCATAATGACGTGATGTGACGTCACAGCTTCAAAAATTGAAATTGTTGCGTTTATTGTGGATAACAGTGTAATAGCAGTGATAGCCAAGTTGGTAGAACGCTTGCCTCGACAACGAGGATCTCAGGTTCAAACCCGGGCTCGCACCTCTGTCATTTTCTGGATTTTATGTGCGAATCTCATTTTCTACCATGATTATCACTTGCTAAACGGCGAAGGAAAACATCGCAAGGAAACCTGCATGTCTGAGAGAACCCCTCGAAAGACGTGTGAAGACCGCCAACCCGCTCTGGGCCAGCGAGGTGGAGTATGCCTAATCCCCCTCGCATTGAGGGGAGGCCTGAGGCCCAACAGTGTGACATTAAAAGGAGCTGGTATTATTATATTATTGTGGACAACCGTATTGAGATTTTATGTGCAACAAGCACAATAACTCGCTAACGAGAGTAAATTATAGACTTGTGGTTGTAATAATGCCCCATCTTATATATTTGTTATTTATTTACAAGACATAACTGTCAGTGCCATCGCTATACCACTAATGTATTACTTTTTACTCGCTTTACACAGCTAATAAAGTATCGTATTTTATTACGCCACTAGCCATGTGCCCGATCGTGACTTAATGTTTCTTCAGACAAACTTAACCCTATTAGTGGTCGGATTTGCAAAAATCCCTCCTTCGTGCACTTCCAGGGTAGTCAGGTGTTCCAAATTTGAAATCTTTAGATCCCTAGGTTTACGCTATGCGTTGACAATTAGCCAATGTGAAGAATTTAATGCTAGCAATTACATTTTTCTTTTTAATTTAAAATCACGTTGAGATAAATGATTATTATTTCTTACTAAATTTAGATAAGTATACTTAAAAAAGAATGCGTAATTCCAACTCTGGGTCCACCAGCTGAACATTGTATCAGTTTTCGTTGCAACGCAACTTACGACCTACCCAAGTCTGCTAACACAATCGATTCATAATCGAACAGCAACCGCATAGTAACCGTCACTTTTGACAGATACTGTATGGGATATCTGTCAAAAGTGACAGTTACTATGCGGTTGCTGTTCGATTACGAACCGATTGTGTTAGCAGACTTGGGGCCCTGTATAATAAGGACAAACCTGTAGCGTACCTACCTCGCTGCACTATCAATGTTTACCACTGAGTTTATACGCTACTATCTGTGACCCACAAGTGTTAATTACTTATATTATTTATTTTGATTCGCTCTTGTATTTTTTTATCACTGCTAATACTCTACTAGTTGTGACCCATAAGTTTTAAATGTATCTTTGTTTTTTGTTTAATATTTTATTGGTAATTCTGACTTGACACTTTTACTTTCGTCGCACCTTCAAGACTTGGGAGCCACAGCCTCCCACAAACCATTACACGATCTCTTATTTTATATAACGCCTATGGCTAATTGCCCATAAGGCTTTGGCAGAGAGGCTCGCATTGGGAAGCCAAGTCTAAGCATTTTATTCTGAGAATGTGCCACTCAATTTCACTACACACAACGCTTCTTCGAAATAACATGTAAAACACAGCGTTTGTATACACAAAACATACCACACACCTACTTACTGCGATAATTGTTCGTCAGCGGTGCATTGGATCGCGTCACGCCATTGTGTCACAAGCTTTGAGCTTCATTCGACTGTTATATGACATAATTAGACCGCTAGTTAGTCCCTGGAATTATGGAAATGAGGGCTAACTGGAAGTCGAGCGTACTGGATGGGTTAAATTGAACTGGGCTGTTAGCTACGGAATTCCATAAGCTCTCATGGCTGTGTATACCAGTTCGAAGCCTTTACTGTTATCGTAAAATCATATATTTCACCCAATATTGGCGTGAAACCGAAGGAAGGTGGGTGTGATCATGGCAAGAATTTGAAGAATTATGTTATAAATTTCGTTTAGTTTAAGAAAGTTTTGTTTCTTTACAACTCTTTGTTGCTAAAACAAAAGAAAGACGTACCAATTCGTTAATGTTATATTCAAAGAATGTGCCAGCAATATTTTCAGCAGTTCTACAGAACATACCTTTTTTTGCGTGGGGAAATCCTCAAGGCCCGAGAGAGGCAGGCGGGTAATGTCGGACTCTTATCGACTAAAACACGGCGGTGGTACTTCTTCCGCCTTGTGAGGGGGGGGGGGGGGGGGGACGGGAACGCTTTCGTACACATCCATGACTCTACAGTACATACCTAACAACTAGATAAATTGATTGATCATACTTGTTTGATCATATATATAATATCTACTACTACTATATACACTATATATACTACCTAATATCTACTTTGTATGGCCTTATTTCGTAACGATATCTGTATTATCTACATACCGATAGTGTAATTCTCCGGGTAATGTGCTTAATATTTATGTTTTCATAATAATAGCCACTGAAGGTTGGTTAGAGGTGATAGGTAAACCGAGTGAAAAAATAAAAGAAGAATATCGATACTTTGAGTCACGGTTTGTTTCGGAGCAACACTATTTATAGATGCATCAGCTGGAGGATTACAATAAAAATAAATTCTGAATAGTTAGCTAATTAAATAACATTAGCTTTTTATAATGTCTCACTGATGAGCACGGATCTTTCCCTGAATGCGACGGGGATGAAGCCATAGTCCACCACGCAGGTCCAGTACAGGCTGGTCTGGTACGTATAACCTCATTTATTAAATACTAGCTGCGCTCCGCGATTAAAAAGTATGTCCCTATGCCATTTTCTAACCCCTAAACTACCACTACCTATGCAAAAAATCATGTCGATCCTTTGCTCTATGAAAAATTTAAACAAATCTATCTCACGGGAACCATACATTTTACCGGGACAGAAAGTAGCCTATGTGCTAGTCCAGACTATAATCTATCGCTGTGCCAAATTGCATCCGTTCAGCTTCTGACGTGATTCACTAACAAACATCCATCCATCCAAACTTTCATATCTATAATATTAGTGGGATTAAGACTATGAAGAAGACGGATACAAGTTGATTGTTCACGATTATGGGTTGAAGCGTTCGTGTTTTTGCTAATATCCATACGATCCAAAAATTCATTGTTAACATGAGTCGACATGGCTGTATAGATTGATGGGATATATTCCGACCAATCGTAATGTATTCCATATAGCATCGAGACGTGCTATTTATTAAGCAAGCGACCATAAACTTGCCGCCCACATCATTCACAACCATCCATTTACATTTCATGAGACATTTCTACGAGGGGAGCATACACCTTGTTACATCCAAGATGTATCTGTTTACTTACTAATTATGTATGTGGAAAATAGATGGGAAAAAAGCTTATGCCTGAAGTGCACTATATTGGCGCGATGGCAATTTCAAAGCTTAAATTGGAAGGTGTAGACAAACCGTTAGGGTATTTCTACATAAATGGCTTATAACTACGGCAATATTTTAGCAAATGTTTATTTCATAATATAATATCGCCAGACGAACACACCATCTATACGGTCCCACACTAAGCAAAGCTTGTATTATGGGCACCGTACAATGGACTGAGGGCGAACTCAGTATATAATACTCATGCAGATATTGACTCGAGTACAAACATTCATGCTCATCACACAAAGATTGTCCCTACCAGGATTCTAAACTAGGACCCTCGGCGCAGAAAGCAGCGTCACTACCAACTGCGCTAATCAGGTGGTTAAAATGAAATTTTATTTGTTTCTTACAGTGTAATTAGAATGGCCACACACTAGCCAATAATTATACAACTCAAATAATATACCATCTTTCCCGCAAAGCTTTCGCCCTTTCATCCTTAAACAAATCTAAATGTGCTACAATCCAGTAGCCCAGCCATCCTGAGGATGCCTCGTTTAGCGCCGAAACACGTTTGTGTCGAAATCTTTTCAAATTCATCGTAGAATTGCATATTAGTCACCCCCACTTATGACAGCTTCTCGATTAACCGGACCTTGCAGGAGTTCGGTTTTGTTGGCGTTCTTCAATTATCGATCGAGTTGTTTGGTTTATAATTGGAAATGTTGACAAAGCAAGGGTTAACGGTGGCTCCCTTCCCCCCCCATTTGTTTGTCGCGACGGTAGCTGTCAGGAATAGTTGAAACAACACACTGAGCAAAACAGGTCGTTTATTTCAGAGATAACTCTCCTGACCTCAAGCCTGTTATATAGTCAAGATATATCAGTGTTGGTTGTAGTCTCAAACGAAGAAATTATATTGACGGAGTGTCGCCTATGACATACCGAAGCAGAAACTACCAAGCCGTTTTGAATGATACTATGTTGCTCGCGAAACTCCTTCTATATTATTTCTTCGTCTAACGTTGTAGTGTGTGAACTCTGTTTTGGTGGGTTCTAGTGGTATAGTTACCATATTGATAGGTAAATCTACGACGCAACATTCCACATGGCTCACCTAGTTGATGATAGTGGATTAAACCCTTCAAATTCATATTCATAAGTAAACTTGTCCAAATTCGTTGATTGAGGGATAATTATTATTAACAAAATTACTCAACGAGGTAACGATCTTGTTTCAACGACTTGAGTTGGCTACAATTTAGTTCAACTTACCCTAAATCTGTTCTTTCCAATCGGCGGTTTTGCATAAGGCACTCCTTGGAAGCTCGCATAGGACCTTCCTTTAGTTGACACTTTCCATGCACCTTGGAGAAGCCCATGGGATACCCTGAGGATCGGGTTCGGGCCCTGGGCCGCCACCAACCCGGCTATTATCAGAAACAAAAATAACCGCAACATTATAAAAGCGTCGGTGGTTTATAAATGTTGGTTTCGCCACACGTGCGCTTGCGCTGCCACCTCGCGTGGTACTGTATATAGATTTTGCGTTGGCCGCCTCACAATCTTAGGAGATAATTTAGACTTGGAGGTGGCATTGATAGATCCATGGTTTCGTGAGTTTATTAACATTTGTTAATTCACCCTAAGAAGTAGCATTACGTAGGTATTTCTTAGGGACAATAGCAATAAAAAAATAAAGGTCTGAGTTAAATAGAATTATATATAACACATTTTCTATCATGTTGAATGCGAACACTGTTTTTAGATTATCTACATAAAATAACAAATTTCAATGCCAGCTAGTTAATTTAGTAAAAGGATCGTGAGGTCTAAAGTACTAGACTAAGTTGATTGGAAGCTAAACGTCTATGTATTTAGTATGTACCCATACACCTAGGATTTACGGTAGGTATAATAGAGCGGATATTGGTAGTAACACAATCCGATTTTTTTTAAACAGTATAATTTCAAAATCAAACCATGATAATATTTATCTTAAAACCGCAGAACCGCACATTTGTAACATCTTATATAACTACTAGCTGTTGCCCGCGACTTCGTCCGCGTGGTATTTAACAAAGACAACCGTTGACAACAGCCTGCTCGCCCATTCTGAGCCCGCGGGACGCACTGCAGGTTGTTGCTATCAAACTTAATCAGGCGCTGCGCTGCAACATTGGTTTTAATTTTTTTCGTGAGATCCTATTTTTTTTCTAAAATATATGTAGCCTAAGTTACTCCTTGTTACATAAGCTATCTGCCAGTGAAAGTCCCGTCAAAATCGGTCCAGCCATTTCAGAGATTAGCCGGAACAAACAGACAGACAGACAGACAGACGGACAGACAGACAAAAATTTTAAATTTTCGGTATAGGTAACGTGTATACATCCAAATGCACTTAGTAAAAAGCGGTTATTTTAATATTACAAACAGAAACTCCAATTTTATATATATGTATAGATATAAGATGTTAAAAATATGGTGTAAACTATTTTAAGGGGTTAACAAGTAGGTTATGACAATCACGTTTATATATAAAATACCTGTATAAACAGTGTTTGATTTTCTCTGAGAAACCAGCCAGTACGTATAGCATTTTTTTATATATCAGATAGTTTGAATACTTTTTGGGAATGTGACCTTTATAGCTTACCGATGGACCTCTTAAAATATTTTAGACTGTTATTGTTACGCCTTATATAAGTAAAAAACTGCGTCAGAATTGGTTCACCTCTGAAACTAAGATGCTAAAAAAAAGACGTCGAACTTATAACACGACCCTTCGCGTTGTATCGGGAGCTCGTCTCTCCCGCATTGTTTCATCTAAAGACAGTTTTTAATTAGTTGTTTCATTCTGATCACAGAAGAAATTTCAACAAACACAAACTGTGCTTTGAGAAGCGATTCGTAACAACTTGTTTTTAAAACAAAATTTGTTGGTCACCCACTGAATATTATTTACAACGGGTTGGTGGGTGTTCCAAAAATTAATTTTGAACGGTCTGAATAGCGGTCCAAACGTAAAGGATTGTTTTGTATAGGGCATGAACACATCACAGGATATGTGACCCTTAAAACTATGCCTGGATTTTCAAAGTTTTATCCCAATCAGAAAATAATTCCCAAAATAATTCCTTTTTGGCTGGCTCATTGCATTTGATTTCTCTCACCGCACGGGCTACACCCGAATCTTTCGAAGGCTTGCGTGGGGACATGAGCCCAACACGTAGAGGCCCTTTATGAGAATTTTAATCTTAAGCCACCTGCTGGGGTCAACCGCTGAAAATGATGGCATAAACAGTGAATTGAGCTCAGCAGGCGGAGGAACAATTGCAGGAATAAGGAATCATAATTGGGACTATGGATCGAGTCTGGGATGGAAATGAAGCAGGACTATTAGAAGGATTGCGGATAGCTGTCATAATCAGCTTTCTTCTTCTTTCTTTACGAAATGAAATGCTATGCAATAAAATGGATATCAAAATGGCCTCACCCACACCTTAGCGGGTATTTTGCCAATGTCAAGTAATTAATAGCAATAAAACATTCAATAAATACACATTATACATAAAATAATGGATGTGACATGATATGAAAATAGCGTCTCCATAATCAGATTTAATCTGATTACTATTTGCAGGTGGCGACTCGTCGCTCTTTACGTGGGCCCCCTAAAAAGGCCGTCATATAAATCGCATTTTATTTATGTTTAAAAATATCTAAGTAAGCATGGTTATTAACAGACATGAGCACATTGCTCGATATAGTTGATTATTAGCGGCATACAATTGTTTAATTGCAAATGCAAGATGATCTGTTAATTGAATGGTTCTAACCAATTAATCCGGGTAATATTGATCAAGTAAAGTTAGTATACTTGACTTATTTATGTTTGACAACAAACTTTGCAGGTTGTCTATTGACAAACAAGCTTTGTTGTTTTCAGCGGAGAAATAGTTATAACTTCCTGCTTACTATCAAACCATACTTTTTTCTTGATTATCTCGATTAACAGTGGGTACCAAACATTGCTTAAAACCGTTTATATTTCTTTAGTTAAACATTAGTTACTTATGTAAATCACAAAACTCTTGGAACAGTAAATGCTTATTCATGGTGAAAGTAATTACCTAAGTAGGTGCATGGAGAAAAAGGAATTTGTTTAAAAAGAAAATTTCAAGAATTAATAGCATTATAGGATGGGTAGTCTACAAAAAAACTAGTTTAATTGTTATAATACTTGGTACAGAGTCCAGAGTATCGTGGACGTGGTTTAATTAGCTATAATAAATAAGCCCCTAAATTTATAGACGTTCTATAATTTCATGCTGCGCACAAGAGTTTTCCTTTGCGGAGTACTATACGACATGTATTAAAGCTATAGTACGTCTATAAATTTGGGGGGAAATGAAAACTTCTCAATCTTACGAATTTTATCGCGTTTATTGTATGTTTTTAAGTCAACTGGGTGCTACCACCGTCTTTGGATCCAGTAATTAATATAATTCAATTCAAAACTAAGCGCACAATTGCAAGACCTCAAGACACTGTGAGCACTTTCTGCATAGATCGGACCGCAAACAACAACTACCTATGAGGGTATCCGAGTTCAAACTATGACACTAGGGCGTCAAACAAACACCTTAGTCCTCCCGTGGTCATGGTTGCTGTAAAGCAGCGAAACGTTGGTAACGTAATAAACACACAATAAATGCGATAAAATCCCTAAGATTAGTTTTATTTCAATATCTATTAAACGTTTTGTAACATGTTTAATGTCTCTGTGAAGGAGTATACTCTGTCACGTGTACTTGTTTTAACCAATCGCGTCACGCGTTTTAAAACGTGTTGCGTTCTTTGAACTCAAGGGGCGCGACGCAGTGATGTGGCCTCACGTTTTTAATGCTTCCATTCCCGGTTTAAATTTTCAAATGAAGAAGGGAATATTTCATATCAACTGTTCCATTGTGCGTTCGAAATTAATTTGTGGAACGACCCCACGCTTTGGGAAGGCGATGGACTGGAAACTTGACGACCGGTGACTATTAGTTTAGAAAATAACCTTTGATGGATTGAAGCCGTACGAATTGTCATTGGGAAATATTTTAGAACTTTTGGGTAACTTGTGCAATTTTGAAATTCGGGGATCCAATCAGTGTACGTAACAATTTCAATTGGACATTCCAAGGACATTTCATTGAAGCATTGGGACTAGTTATTAAAAAAGGTGGTAGGTACTTACGTAAGTATAATATGAAATATTTTTTTAAAGCTAGCAATGTACCTACTTAATATTAATTTCTAAATACCTTAATAATTCTTGTAAAAGTCCTCTATGAGTGGAACTCTATGTATATATATTTTGCTATATAGAAATATATAGAATTCCACTGTATACTTTATAGTTTTTTTTTTTTTTGACATTTTGAATGGAGATTTGTATGTTGTTAAATCTAAATACGGTAGACTATACAGTATACAGTTAGCTTGCGAATAATCTCGCACTTGACGTAGTGAGTGCGTAAACTGTTAGCTAGTACGATATTACAACATTATGGAATGCGAATGTCGTCGTCATTAAAAAAACAAAGCTTGCTCAAAACAAGTGTTGAAACACAGTTGCTATGGTTTCCTTTATCTTTGCGTTTTCCTCCCCGCAGCCGGAAATAATCTTATTTTTTTTCATGAATAACGTATTGCATTGTTTTACCTGCGCATCAAGTGCGAGCTAACTGTAGACTTTATAGTCTACCGTATTTAGACATTTTGTAAGGATAATTGAAAAGCGCCTCTAGCGGAGGGTATTTAAAACATTCAATTCTCGAAACAAAATGTGTAAATACGGTAGACTACAAAGTATACTTTGTAGTCTACCGTATTTACACATTTTGTTAGGTTAGCACGGTTAGCTTACGAATAATCTCGCACTTGACGTACTGGAGGACTATTATTCTTTAACTGGCCGATTTTTCAAATCTGTCGGTTAGTGAAAGTCAAATCATTTATTTCGTGTAGGCCTACGGGGGCATTTACGAATTGTTATTTTACATTTTTTGTTCATAGCTCTACAACTGGATCGGAGCACGATCTCAAGTGAGAAGATTCGTCAAGAAACCACGGTTGTTACTAAAGTCATTTTTAGTTCCGGTGTATGGCTAGTTCAGGTATGCGCACACACTACGCTTTGATATCTTAGGCCTCAGCCTCGAATTTAGCGGGCAGCGGGAGCGGCAGGATCTTATGCGTAAAATCAAATGGACCGTTCTCGAAAACAGCGGCGCGGGGCGGCCAACGAGCCCCGCTCCCGCGCCGCCGCCGCCACCGCCCCGCTGCCCGCTAAATTCGAGGCTGAGGCCTAAATTGACTGATCGCTGATCCTGATGACTGATCGCTCAAATATCAATATCTGTAATGTTAAAGTGTAGCGTGTGTGCGCCCGCATGGCAACACACCGGAGTTTACTTTTTATTTTTTTGGAAAAATAATGGATAAAAAAAAAGACAAGCCCGCTGACATTCCTGCCGGAGCTTCTCAGTTGAGGTCGCGTTCCGATCCGGTTGTAGAGTTAAGAAACAAAATAAATGCAATGACAATTTGTAAGTGCCGTCGTAGGCCTCTACGAAATAAACGATTTGACTTTGACTTTGACTCTAGATATTTGAGCGTTCAGTTCAGTATATAATACTTAATGTAGATATTAAACATCTGTGACTCGGGTACAAAAATTCGTGCTCATCACACAGTTTGTACCTACCAGGATTCGAACCCGGGATCCGCGGCATAGAAATTAGGGTCACTGCGCAATACAGGTGTTAATCGTACGTTTTCTAAAATAATATATTCCCAAGAAGTTCGCACTGCGCTACAGAATAATTAACTTACCGTGATTTCGTGCATGAATTTGAGCGCAGACTGTTTATTCATAGATATTTCTGATTGCTTTAATAATTGCCATTCTGAAAGCACTTCGGCAATGTATCACGATGCTTGTACGTTTGTTGTTCGGAGTAATTAATCTCACTGCATAATTAAACCCTTGTGTACACTGTCGCGACTCATCTTTGTTTCTTAAGGGTGTGTTTATGCACTTTACCGAATAAGGGTGTGTTTACGCCCCAACTCTAGAACTGTCAGTATGACAGTTCCCTTTGTGTGACGTTTCTTTTTTTTCTTTTTAATATTTTTTGTCTATGCCCATATAAAAATCTGTTATTTTTGAAGAAATTAAAATTATGAAGAACAAGAATGCGTTTTTAAACCCAGCAATACAAAGAAAATAGGACAACTTGGGCCAAATCAACCGGCCCAAACAGGGTGGTCTAAATAATGTGGTATATTAAGCTTGTATCGTATCTACTACTCTGCTGGAAGAAGACAGATACTCAGTTTATTAAGAAAAAGAAAAATTACAAAAAAAAACATTAAAGGACCCACACGTAGTACTACCATATTCGTCTCATGTATCAAGAGGTTTTTTTTCCTTAATATTACACAGATTAGCTAAAGAAATTGTGAGTATTCCGTATCTCGTGAGTATTTCTCACTCAACCGATGGCGAAACCTTTTTATGATGGCGAATGATTGATGAATTAAAAATGGAAAAAGAAAATATCGTGTAAGTAGTTGATGAATAAAAATCGGTTTTATTAGGAAAAAAAATGATAGAATGAATCGTCATACGATGAAAACGGAACATGAAGTATGAATAGAGAATTTCCTTTAAGCTGTAAAAGGCTATCAAATAGTATCGGTCTTCTGTCACGTTTGAATGCGTACTCCTAAAGCGCTAACATTGAATTTAAAAAACTAGTGATTTTTTACCGAAGAAGTAGTTTTATTTAAATACGTTCGTAGATTTTGGATAAAAAAATCACGCCATGATTTAACAATGACAGGTGTAGTAGTAAATAATACAAGATTTTTCATGATAAAATTTGTTATGAAGCCCCATAGTTTCAAGGGTTCATTCAATTTTATTAATTTTTAAATATTTATTTCTTAAATGGTGATCAAAATTCGTTCGAAACATACCTGTGTCCCAAGCACACACTTTTTACGGTAGCTTCACGGTAACGTAAGCGTCTTCCATCCCCCTCACTTACCACAGATTTAATTAATAGAATGACAGTGATAGCATGCTTTTTCGATGACGTTACGATGACATTGTAAGTAACTCTTCTGCTCTATTGCAGGGTTTACGTGTTATAAATTCGAGATTCACATTTAAGTACTTACTTAAATATGTATTACGTACATGCAATAATAAGACGAACTTAACAGAAATATCTTGAAGAAAGTAGCATCCTGAATATTTCTGGACTTCCAAATTTGTCCGTCTTCATTTGCAAATAAAACAAGTCGATGCATAATTAAAGAGGTTGAGATGGTATATCCATCTCAGACGCGAGTCCATTAATTCCTATGCTACATACTACCGCTCTCTTTATCCTACAATGTGTGCGTAAATAGCGTGTCAAGTGACAGATGACATCACATAATCCCTGGGCCTGGATACAGCCTGCAAAAGAAATATAAAGAGTGACAGCTGACTCGAGTTACGATTAAGTTAAAAGTTAGTACTAGTATGACCGGTACTAATACATGTGCCTAGGCCTACTAATACGATTAGCTTTGTTGGACACGTGCTGATATAGATGTGCGACCGAAAGGTATAAATCGCATCTAATCAAATTTATTTGTTTTATTAATGCAGGCCAAAAAACACCTATGAATATTCAGGAGCTACCACCGGTTCGGAAAGGTGGTTCCACTGATAACAGCAGGGCGAAACTCAGTGGTTAATCTTGAAACAATAATAATGTGCAAGTAACCATCGTACAATCGACAAAATGTGTCAATTGTCCGTTGAAGGGAGGCCCCGTTCTATATTATTTCATGCAAAGATTATCTACGACAAATGGCCCATTAAATAATCAATGAAGCTGGGCCCAAATCTTGTGACAATATTGAGGCGAGCGTGGTCTATACTATAGGTATCTTGCAAACTGTACGCAATTTAAATTATATTTATCAAAATTATAATAACCGCATAGAACTGAGATATACTTTAGTGTGCAAATGGGTTAAAATGGTTACAGCGCCTGTACATTACGCTATACGCAACATTCCATTCAGTGTTGCTCCGGCCGGCCCGGCAGGCGCTCGTGTCGAATCGTCCGTACCGTATTATTTTAATAAAAACTATCATCGTTTCGGTCTATTTCTATAATGATTTACTAATTTTAAATTGTTTTTGTGAATGACTTGTTAGTTATTTAATTAATTGTAGTGCGTAACGGGATTCAACCTGTCAGATTTCCGTGAATGAAAATGTGTTGTTGGTTTCTCAATGTGTTTGTGTCTCTTAAGATGAAAATGGGGAAAATATTGACAAAGTTTTAATGATAAATCAATTCTGAAATGGAGAAGCGGTGAGTAGTATAACAAACAAGACAACTCTAATAGGTTTTGTGTGAGAAGAGTAAGCTTAATTCGATCATATTTCGCAGAAAACAATGCGAAATCGGGTATCCTGCCCAGCACAGGTGTAGCTAGGACTGGAATTAATATTTATGCAGTGGATGGATTATAGGTTCTGCGACTTGCGATACATAATCTATTTGCCAATGGCAATTTTGGTAGTATTGTGCCATAGCAGTCCACAAGACTTCGTACGCATGAGTTTAGTATTCTGCTGTTCCGGGAGTACCTTTCCAATTTCCAGGACAGCTGTTTTTCTATGTGGCGATCTTGTTACAAGCTATAGCAATGCCAAATTTCAATTAAAAATCGTCGTGTGAATTCTGAGATACTGTGTATTTTGGATAATCCGGGGAAATCTTTATAGGTACCTATTTACTCAATAGTAGTCTTCCCGGCTTGCGCATACAGAAAGAAAGACAACAGTAAAATATTTAAAATCTTCGGTAAGACCAAGAGATCGTACTGAATACTTGTGTTCGTAATTTCATTAGATGTACCTAACTGTATGCAGATAGATTTTGTGCCGTCCCTTTTTCAAGGACGGCCGTTGTTCCGACCGTCTAATGACCACGAAAATAGTTTTAACCTGTAATTTAACAATAACACGACCTAGAACCAAAAGTTCGGATATCAAGGAATAAGAGTAGTGCCCCAGATTTGATCCTAGCAGCCGTTACGCTATGACGTCAGACCAATTTGCAGGGTCGTACGGAGCGGTGAACGAGAGCAGTAAACAACACCGCATTTGAGATATCATCTAAAGGGATCCGTCCCAGCCTTCCAATTCATTAAGTCTGTCATTGCCTTAGTAATAGTTTTATTTTCATTATTATTCATGGATTTTCACCAATTTTTATGTGTTTATTTACTCGCCGTCCGGGCAGACGTTGTCCTGTCAAAAAAAATCTTTCAGTTGGTGACAAATTTTCCAATTTTCCGGACCACTTTTTATTTTTTTCTTTTGTCTTAACTTTATTCGGCCCATTTAATATTAGCCCTTCCTAATGTCTCACTGTTGGGCACGGGCCACTCCTTCATACAGGGGCATTAGGCCATAGCCACGTTAGCCCAGTGCGAGTTGGAGGACTTTCGAGGGGTTCTCTCAGACTTGCAGGTTTCCTCACGCTGTTTTCCTTTACCGTTAAAAAAAAGCCAAATTAGTTTAGTTGTTCTCAAGTAATGCGCATTATAATAATAATACCAGCCCTATTTAATGTCCCACTGCTGGGCACGGGCATCCCCTCAATGCGAGGGGAGATTAGTCCATAGTCCACCACGCTGGCCCAGTGCTGGTTAGCGGACTTCACACATCTTTCGAGGGGTTCTCTCAGACATGCAGGTTTCCTCACGATGTTTTCCTTAACCGTTTAACAAGTGATAATCGTAGATAAAAATGAGATTTGCACATGAAATCCAGAAATCCCAGAGGTGTGATGAGGTGAGGAGCCGGGGTTTGAACCTGCCAGCCTCGCTACCGAGGCAAGCGTTCTACCAACTTGGCTATCACTGCTATGGTATACGTTGGTAATGATGCGATGATTTGTTTTTATGTATACCTACATATAGATTCGTAGAACAGAAATCGATCAGCTAAGTTAACTGAATAGATAATGACTATAAGCTACATGGAACCAATTAGATGCTTCCACGGATAGAAGTTGATATGTTTATAGATTTTTTAGATCGCTATGTGGCACACAATAAAGTTCATTATCCAAAAAAAAATCCACGAATCTATGTTATTAGGGGAATAAGAAGCAATGTTATGTTATACCATATACATTTTAGAGGCGAAAGGGTCAAAGCTCTTTACATATTATTAAGATCATTGCTCGCTCGCTGAATGTATGAATTTTGTCCGTAATTAGAGGAGGAGAAGCGACGGAGATGGGGGATTGAACCTCACCGACCTTTGGGACACATTGAAGTGTAGTTTTGTCAGAAGATCAGTGGACTCAAGTACGTTCCAGATTAAGTCAGCGCGGGGCAAGTAGCGAATGCGCGAGGCCTATAGCAAGTATGCGGGGCCTGTATCAAGTACGCGGGGCTTGTAGCAGGTACTCGGGCCCTGTATCATGTACGCGGGTCCTGTAGCAAGTACGAGGTGCCTGTAGCAAGTAGGCAGGGCCTGTAGCAAGTACGTGGTGCATGTGTCAAGTACGCGGGGCCTGTAGCAAGTACGCGGGGCCTGTAGCAAGTACGCGGGGCCTGTAGCAAGTACGTGGGCCTGTAGCAAGTACGCGGGGCCTGTAGCAAGTACGCGGGGCCTGTAGCAAGTACGCGGGGCCTGTAGCAAGTACGCGGGCCTGTAGCAAGTATGCGGGGCCTGTAGCAGGTACGCGGGGCCTGTAGCAAGTACGCGGGGCCTGTAGCAAGTATGCAAAGTCTGTATAACTATATAGGTGTTTTCATTGGACGATAGGTTGTTTATCATCTATCTTAGTTGCTAGATGGTTTTGAGCACAGACGCGAGGTCCCATAAAGCGTGGGACCCATAGCTTTGGCTAATATTTGCGTATGGCTAATCCGGAACTGGCTCAAGTAACTTTACGGTAACGTTACGTTACGGCACTCTGGGATAGTGTAGCTTTCTATCACTGAAATCATTTCCAGTGATAGATAGAGAGATTACGCGCTACGTACAAACTTCATCGCTTTATAAAATGCACTGGTGCCACGGTAGAACTCGTACTCGTAAATATACCGATATTTAATGTCTTCCATTGTGCGGTAATAAGCGACGCCAAAGAAAACAATAATGAGGAAAAAACAAATGAATGACTGTTGTCAAAACTCAAATGTACCAGCTAAATGAACTTATAAATTTGAATTTGGAATTCTTAACCAAAGAGGAGATATTTCAGATCAAAGTGGTCAGTACGACAAAACGCCAATTTCATATGTAGGGTCCTAATATAATACCAGTATACATAATAAGTAACATTTAGCAGTCAATTATACAAATAATATCTTAGATCGTGTTTCTATTTGCTCGTCTGGTTATCCCGCTCTGCTATGAAAGGATAGCTTAGTTTATACCACGTTTTGGGTGCTTGAGATAAAGTAAAGAAATATGTTAAGCGTAGGTGTTTCCGGAAGAATTACATGTGTCTATCTGCTTTCATACAATCTTCATTATAGTATTATTGCTTACAATAAATATTTAACTGATATGATAATATGAGACAGGATTACTGAAAGATATTGTATAGATATGATTATAGTATTCGGTCTTTTGAAATTTTATTGAATTTTATAGGGGAAGAGGAATCCACCACAGACCCTCGGCTTGTAAAATTGTCCAATTATAAACCAAACAAGTTGATCGATAATTAAAGAAGGCAACAACACCGAACTCCTCTAAGATGTTAGTCGAGAAACTATCTGTCAGGAGTGTCGGGATCCCAAATAATTATGCAATAATCCGCGGAACTCATTGAATCTGATTTCTCTTATTGTAATTACATTTCTATACCATTCACAATATTATCCTTTAATACAGTGTAGCGACCTCTTCAACCTCAACAATAGACAATTCTCAATACAATCCTGAATCGCGCTATGAAAGTTTTCGGAGCACGTAACATATATACAAGATCCCGACAATAACCGTCGGCGCATAGCGGCCGCCCCGCCAGGCATACCACCCGCCTGGCTGGAAGATCTTCCCTTTTCCGCCAAATAAATAGGTACCTAAATATAAGTACTGAGATTTAATGTTCCTCAATATTATGTAGGTACACAATTCCTCATATTAAAGTTCTCTGTTTCCAGCAAATGCCAAGTTGGTATTATATTTTATGATTTCATGAAAACATGCAAACGTTCAGGTACGACTGAAGGCTGTAACTAATTAAAGTTAAATGAAAGAAGCTCGGGTTGCGATGGCGGGTTGAACCCGTAGAAATACGTGGGCGGTCCCCGTCGTCGGTATTTATTTTTGGGACAAAAATACCAATTTCTGCACCCCTTTGTGCGAGCATCTGGCGAGCCCGCAATATGATGAATTAGACCGCGCCGTTTAGAAGCTATTGATTGGTAACATAATCAATTCGATTACAAATTGTCTCGTAACGCAGATATCTTGTAGACGTTCGATATTTTTGTTTACCGAGTTCATTGCATTATGCATGTTGTAATTAGTAGTCATAAGGTTGTGAATCGAGGGGGAGACTAGAATTCGTTGGATGAACACATCCTTGTTGTATAGTCCCAATATAAGCACCGCGAAAATGTTGAGTGCGTAGTCTTTTTTATATTAAGGTGGAAGCTCAGGGTCAGGGCGCGAAATTCAAAATTTCAATGGTTTTTATTTTTTTACGAAACATTTGGACATTATAACGATGTAATTTAGTGTTTTGCGATATTAACATTCTGCATTGGATGTCTCGATGTATTAAATTTGCTTAAAAAAATACCTAAAGCGATACAACACCATAAAGTTAGTAAAAGTAGCGGTTTTTACAAACATTATGGTATTGTATCGGATTAAGTACTTTTTTAAGCAAACTTAATACATCCAGACATCCAATGCAGAATGCATATATCGCAAAACACTAAATTACATCGTAAAGATGTCCAAACTTTTCGTAAAAAAATAAAAACCATTGACAATTTGAATTTCGCGCCCTGACCCTGGGCTTCCCCCTTAATAGTTTAGTAGTACTAATATAAAAAGTCGACACTAGACCACAGTTCATAAGTACTTACGTGTATGTGTGTTACTCTTGGGCAATACTGATACCTTAACCTATTAATAATATGAACGCACTTTCATTGTCTTATGTATTGCCTCTATATGGTGAGGCAATATATAAGACAATGAAAATGCGTCTGTATGTATGCGAAAATAGGTTTCCTACATATCACTAGAATAAAAATACTTATGTCAAAATAGGACTAACTTTTATTTCTCTTCACCTGAAATATACTTAGTTACTAGTAATCAACAGATGTGCTGATTCAGATAACTGCCTTGTATTCGGGAAAGCATATACATTGTTAGATACACATTACACAGTAAAACAAACGTGCTTATTATTACACAATTATATATAATCCGACGATATGTACCTACCTACCCTCAAGTGCTAGCTGGAGCAGGCTTATACATTTTTAATAATCTACGCACCTAAAGCAAAAGGATTATGAATTTTCAGCACGTATGTGCGTGTTAAGCGGTATTATTCTAAGGTTTCGCCTTTCATCGGTTAGCCAAAAAGGGATAATGTACTTTAACTTTCAAGGAAATTTTGCTAAAAAATTAATCCTACTTTACTTAATGAAATGATTCATATCTTATTAAATAATATTAGGAAAAAACTTACTTCTGATCGTGCTTTCCCCCGTGGTACCATAACGAAACACTGCACTTTGGAATCATGTAGATAATAATTTTAAAACTGAAAATTCTATTTATTTGTCATTACAACATTCAATGAATTGACAATATATGTTTCATTCTTCATCTCACTCAACTAACTTACAGTAGTAACGTATTGTATAGGAAAACAATTTACAAAAAATATATCATGGCCCATGAGGGGATCGAACCCGCGACCTTCGCGTTATTAGCACGACGCTCTAACCAACTGAGCTAATGGGCCGGTCGAATTCACTAATGAAAAATTGGGTCCTGATAAAATTTGTGATATTGATTTCCAGCTTATAAAAGTGTTTTGTTTCAGGAAAATACACACACTGAAGGTTGAGAATTGCTCGTCACACTGCACCACGCCTTCGGAGCGGTACGACCCCAACATGGTACCCGTCAAGGTCGGCTGCTTCCAAATCAATCCTGCTTCTAAGTGAGTCTTTTTACTTTTCTACATGGTAATATCAACTTTATATACCGAAGGTGCACTTTAAGCCCGTAATATACGTGCGTGCTACTTGCATGCGTGTCCTAATCAAAACGAGAAGGGTAGCAAGCGCATGTTCTCCACTTTATTTATAACATACTAGCCGTTACCCGCGACTTCGTCCGCGTGGTATTTAACAAAATATTTTTTCTAAAATAAAACTAGCCTTTGTTACTCCTTGTTACATCTATCTGCCAGTAAAAGTCCCGTCAAAATCAGTCCAGCCATTTCAGAGATTACCCGAAATAAACAGACAGACAGACAGACTTTCGAGGGGTTGTCTCAGACGTGCAGGTTTCCTCACGATGCTTTCCTTAACCATTTAGCAAGCGATAATCATGGTTGAAAATGAGATTCGCACATGAAATCCAGGAATCCCAGAGGTGCGAACCGGGGTGTGAACCTGCTATCCTCGTTACCGAGGCAAGCTACCAACTTTCTTTTTTCACAGGCTGGTAGATGCCTTATTTAATTTAATTCCATTACCATTATTTTCATGACTTTAAATTTTCTGAAAATATTTTATTTGTTTTTATTATTATAAGAACTGGCAATTGATATCGCTATTAAATCACATCTAGGTTAATCTCTATGATTAAACAAAAGCTTCCTGCGAGACAGGCCTGACCTAGTGCAGGAAGTTTTTGTCAATACCTGGTCACAGGTTCTTTATATTCTCAATATTATTATTAAATTAAAATTGTAACCGCAATGTAAAGAGTACCTGTTAATCTATTTTTTGGTTAATAAACATTTAAACTGCTTATTTGTTGTATTTGTATATAAGACTTATGTGTTTGTGTAAGACCAGTCGTATTATGCTAATGCCAAGTCCGAAATGCAATTAGACGCAGAATAAAAAGTAGGGTTCAAAGACGACATTTAATATGTAAATGAAGAAAAGGGCGGTTCTGCGTTTGGCTTATACATGATACAGGGTGATGGCGACTCGCCGCGGCCCACAACGCACGGGGAAACCAACCAAATCCGTCCATTAGATACTTTATGACATTACTCCGAACCTGACGACAGGAACGTGTTCGGGGTAGAGTTGCCCAAAGTCTTATATCACGCATTTTGTTATAAAATTCTTATATTTTTTAGTAACTGATTTGTACCATCTATCTTTTCTTATACGTAACCACCCATGACAATTTAAAAGCTTTAAGCATTGGACTTGATCTTGCGAAAATAGAATACGAGTACCAAGACGTGGTGCAACACTAGTTTGGGAACTTTGTAGTAATGTGCCCGATCGTTACTTAATAAAAGCTCTTCATAAAAACTTCGACCCCCATTTGACCTGAGAATTTTCAAATATCGATATAGTGATTATAAATACAATTCTGCTCGTCAATTACGTAGTAACACTAACTAAGATCAGTCACCAATCGTTCACTTTCAAAGTCGTTGAAGGTTTCCAATTAGGTACTTCAATTAAACTTCCAATTTGAATGACAGTATCCAGGGTCGCGTCCCCAACCATGCGTTCGGCTCTAAGACGGTTGACTCAATAGAACGGGGATCGGTGGAGCTGGCCACTTCATATTTTTTATGCTTCAAAATTATATCTTTAAATTAGGAACGTACTTCATAGTTATTATTATATTATGCAGCATCTTACATTAAAACTGTCATTGACAAAAAAAAAGAAACACCACATCAGCGCATCGGGAGTTCGGAGTCAGTGGCGGAAAAAAAGGCGGGAATTTGAAAAGGAAAGGAAAGGAGAAAAGTGGTTGTACCGGTGGTTTGTGAATAAAACCTAATTCAATTACATATCTAATTACATTTTATATTCTTTAAACCTGTGGTGTGTTATTGGAAGTCTAACCTCAGTATATATTTTTTTTAAATTAGTTTTTTAGCATTTAACTTTATTGTGTTGGTAGTAACTATCTGTGAGTTTGTATGCGTTATGTTAACCTTTTTTCAGTGCTCTGTATATCTGTATGTTACAAAAATGGAATAAATTGTCTATCACCCTGCCACATATAAGCCGAAAAACTGCGTCTCAAAATCCACTAAGAGCGTACCTTAGTGGATTTTGATACGCAATTTTATGGTTATCCCGAGAGAAACCTAGAATGTGTTCCTTCGGGATAACCAAAAAATTGCCAGTAGTAAGTATCCATCACAATCCGTCTAGTAGCTTTCACGATATGTGCGAAAAGACGAAGAGACAAAAATAAAAATAAAAATATCGAATCGGTCTTAAGTGTCAAAAATAACTTGGGCCCACAATATTTTGTACCTTAATAATATATAAATTTATAGACGTTCTATAACTTATCAAATGTCATAGTACTGCGCACAAGAGAATTGCTTTGCGCAATACTACCTAATATGCCGTTTGATAAAGTTATAGAATGTCTATAAAATCGGGGGTGCTTGTACTTACCATAGGAAACTACCATAGGATTATAGAATAGCATAATTTAGTTGGGTTCCCCTTATATTTCTTTCTAACCATGGATATTTTCTATTATATCTATATTATTATTTCTAACATGGTCATATCTTTTACCTATATAAGGCTATTATGACCACTGTAACTATGTTTACTAAAAAATAATTTTCACTTGCTCTAATCACCTCTATTTAATCAGCAGACAAAGATTAGATGGATTTATTGAAAAAGCCATTTATATACAACCTTTTGACTTACGCAAAAAAAATTAAAGATTATCTTTTAAGAAATGATTATCCGTATTATCTTTGAGTCTTAAAAATACAAAAAATATATTCCAACGCGCGAAATCCGATGGTACGGTGAGCTGACTAATTGGATGTCGAATTATTGATAATATTTCTAAAAATATAACGTCTTATCTACAATGAATAAATTATTATTATCGCCAGCCAAACTCAGCAAGTGTACGGTCCCAAGCCGACCGTCGTTTGTATTATAGGTACTGGATTTGATATTAAACGATCATGACTCGGGTACAAACATTATCGATGATCAGACAAAGTTTGCCCTTACCGTGATTCGAACCAAAACTCTACCATAAAGCAGGATCGCTACCAACCAATATGGCCAGCCCATAGGGCTATCAGTCAATGAAAATGTATAAAAAATACCGTAAAAATTACAGTATTCGATGCAGAATCTGGTCCCAACGATCGCTGCATGTATTACGTAGTTACCATTAACAGGTGTTCGTAACACAATTGATTCTAAAAATAATACTGTATACCTATACCTACCTATACTAGGTATGTGTTCGTCATGGCAAATCTACAAACCGATCGATGTTTTATGGAATAATACATTGGAGCGTACGTAACTTCATAAAGTTCATTTATAAATACTAATGTGTCCACGCCTTCGTGTACGCGCCAGAAATAAAATTAAATATTCTTTTGCCCGCGACTTCGTTCAGGATATCTTGATGAAATATAGCCTGTAGCACTCGGAGATAATGTAGCTTCTTATCAGTGAAAGACTTTTCAGAATGAGATCTGGAGATTCAGACATTTACTCTACATACAAACTTACACACTCAAACAAATTTCACCTTTTTGTTCCGGCGAACTTCGTACCGCCTAAGAATCTGGGTCCCAAGTCTGCTAACACAATCGCAACCGCATAGTAACTGTCACTTTTGTCAGATATTGTATGGGATATGTGTCAAAAGTGACAGTTACTATGCGGTTGCTGTTCGATTATGAATCGATTGTGTTAGCAGACTTGGGGCCCAGATTCTTAGGGGTATGAGAAAATGATTTTTATTGTGAATTTTTCCTTTTTTTTTAATAGTTATTAAAAATAAGAAGTCGGTTAAAAATCCGCCTTCCCGTTCGTCAGTGATAAATAACGCGGCTTTGTTTATATATAGAAGATTTGTATAGATTAAATAATGGCATGCGATAATTTTTCCCTATTGTTTCGAAGTGCGCAATATTATCTTCAAAAAATAACTACTAGACTTGCGTATAGGTTTTGAACAAACAATAGAAATTTACCACTTGCGTAACTTAAATTTAATGTAAATAATACCTAAAAGCGTTACATGATGTTTCATTTCAACCAATGAGGTCCGTATAAAGTCTGAAACTTGTTTACATTACGAAACATGGCGGATTGGTATTACAGGTCCCATTGAAAATTGTTAACAAGCGCGCAGACCAAAATGCGTACCTACTGCGTTCCGCGTTCTTGGAACATGGTGAATTTCATTTATTTTTTTAGGGTACTTTGTCTTTTTAGTTTATTTGATGGCCGTCTTGTCAAATTTCACTGGCTCTATACGTCAAGTGCGAGATTACGCGAAGCTAACCGCATACTTTATGGTCTACCGTATTTAGACATTTTGTATGGAGAATTGAAAGTTTTAAGTACCGTCCGCTAGAGGCGCTTTACAAATCTTTACAGGAACGCCGAATGCAGAACAGAAACCAGAACGTTTTATGTGTTTCAGCATCTGAGTATTGCTAAAAACCAAGAGGCATAATCACTAATGAAAAATGAACGTTTATAGAAATTGCAAAGGAAGCATAACTTGACACACTCAATGCCTACATAGTCATGAATATCACGATTTGCATACAAATAATGCATATTAAATTCAGAAAAACACGTTGCAGCAGTCGGTGGGATGCGATGCGATTCATTCGTACCATCATTAATTACTCATACGAGTTTATTGAACCATTTTGAATGGTACACGCTTTCGCTTTTGTGTGTCTGTCTGGGGCATGGTAGCTGATAACTTTGACACTGTTCTTTTGTTCGCTTACTAAGGCAAAACGCGCGCAAAACTAAGGCAACATTTTGCAGCGAATTAGTTACTGATCAGAACATGTCAGTGGTCACGTGTTTGAGATTTTGAGTCCTGTTTGGGACAGTTTCGGTACCGGTATTTTTGAGATTGGCCCTAATCGCCTTGGCCTTGGTGTTACCCATAGCGGAGGGCCATACAAATCAGGACCATACAGTTGTACTATCCCACTAATCCCACTAATATTATAAATTTGAAAGTTTGGATGGATAGATGGATGGATGTATGGATGTTTGTTACTCAATCACGCCAGAACGGCTGAACGGATCTGGATGAAATTTGTCACAGGGATAGAGTATAGTATGGAATAGCACATAGGCTACGTAATATCCCGGTAAAATGTAAACGCGGGTAACACCGCGGGGCGCAGCTAGTATAGTATATTCAGACCATGCAGTTGGTGTGTTCGCCTGGCGATATTTATTATTTACTAGGTGCCCGCGACATCTCGTGGAATTTTCTTTTCTGTATATCTTGAGTGGACCGTATCCCGGGATAAAATAAGATCTGTTTCATTGACCGGGTGTGTAAACTATCTCCACGCTAAGTTTTGTTTAAATAAGTCCAGCGGCTTTTCGGTGCTCCGCTAAAAGACAATCAGATGAACATTCAAAATCTCGCGAAATATAATGTCCCCTACGATAATAATATTCCAAATATATTCAACAGGCTCGACCAAGTTACCGTCTTATTTATGTTCTTATAGAGTTTTTCACATAAGGTTGCGGTCATAAAACCGTATAACGATAAAAGCGAAACGTGATAATAAATTCCCGGTTTGCATCCCGCGGGAATGCCAATAGGCTAATAATAGGCTTGGAATTGGAATGACAAGATATTTGTCATCTTGGGCGTATAATATTGAAGGCGCTAGCGTCTTCAACATTATTTCATCCCTAGGGATCAAAAGGCATCGTTAGCTCTCTATAATATTGTTAAGCAACATATATCCACGGCCTTGTCTGTTGTCTGTGATATTTCAAATTAAATTGTATCCTTAGTACTGGTTTGTGCTACAATACTAGTATTTAATTCTTGTTAGTATTTAAACATAGTGACACCGGCACTAGTACCTATTTTGCCAGTATCGAGTAGGTATAAGGTATCTAAAAGCTATGAGAGTAGGGTAAGCCTAAATATCCCCCTAAAGACTAACCCCTTACCCTGATGGGATTAGGATAGGTAAAGTGCTAGATTATTAACTGACAAAAACAAAATGTCGTACTGGGTCCCAAATCTGCTAACACAATCGATTCATAATCGAACATCAACCGCATAGTAACTGTCACTTTTGACACATATTGTATGGGATATCTGTCAAAAGTGAAAGTTACTATGCGGTTGATGTACGATTATGAATCGATTGTGTTAGCAGACTTGGGGCCCTGAATAACCATAAACTTTCATAGGACTAAATATAGTATATCTAACGTGGTATTGCGTTTATTCAATGAGGTAAGAATTGGGTTAGAAAGATCGTTCACTGGCTGTGTCACATTACAAGTCTATCTGTCATTTTCGCGTAGCAACAACTTATCTCTGGATATTTTTTTATTTCCTAGATTTATTTCAAACTGATACATGGATACGCTATTTTCATATTTTCATGTCGTCATAATGTTTTTATTTATTGTGTGCATTCATTGCATTTGTTATCGCTATTAAATACTTGATACTGGGATATACAGCCTAATTTGTGGGTGAGGTCAAATCTCATCTTGTTCCATTTTATTTAATTGCATTTTTTCTTCTTTTATGTGGTTGGCAATTGGCTGCAAAATAATGCCATTTGTGCCAGTGTCGACTAAAACATCTTCAGTTGTTTTAAATATAAATACCTCTGATGATAATGATAATGATGAAATGAATTCCTTACCCCGGTAAGTAAAGCTACGGAAACTTTACAAAAAAAAAAATACCGGAAATTTTGCGAGAACAGCTATTATATTTTATTCTAATTTCCTTCACTTGTGCCCGTTTATGAAAACGCTATAGTTATACAAGGTGTAACAAAAATAGTCTAACATATTTTAAAAGATGAATCATTAAATTCTATTGATGTATACAATATTTGTTTAAATTATGTTTGTTTTTTTTAAACAAAGCGCAAAATTAGCTTATGTCCGTGCGCAAAGTACAGAGTGTAATTTTTATAAATGGCCAATAATTTGTTTTTTTTCTTTGGGAATGTTACCTTTATAACGTACCGTTGGCTCAAGAAACGCAATTATCTATACTAATATTATAAATGTGAAAGTTTGGATGGATGGATGGATGGATGTTTGTTACTCTTTCACGCCAGAACGGCTGAACGGATCTGGTTGAAATTTAGCACAGAGATAGATTATAGTCTAGAATAGCACATAGGCTACTTTTTATCCCGGTAAAATGTATGGTTCCCGTGGGATAGATTTGTTTAATTTTTTCATAGAATACCAATAAATTAATTTTCTCATATATTTGATTCTGAGGCGGTACGAAGTTCGCCGGGACAGCTAGTTTGAAAATAAATCAATATTGACAACATCACGGTACAACGTTTCACCAAAAAGTTCCCATTTCATTTCACAAAGCAAGAAGAAGAACTTACCTCTGTTCTGCTCTTGGTACATTCGCATGTTGTGTTGGTCACAGGCGCGGCCGAAGAGTGTTCCTCGTGCAGATGCTGGTCGTGTGCTTCGTGCCCCACGTGGCGCTGGTGATGCAGAACTGCTCCATCATGGCGCAGCTCTCCCAAACACTGGACTCCGCACTATATCTGGACACAGAGGTCAATCTATACTTCTATACTAATATTATAAATGTGAAAGTTTGGATGGATGGATGGATGTTTGTTACTCTTTCACGCCAGAACCGCTGAAGGGATCTGGATGAAATTTGGCACAGAGATAGATTAGAGTCTGGAATAGCACATAGGCTATTTTTTATCCCGGTAAAATGTATGGTTCCCGTGGGATAGATGTTTTAATTTTTCATACTTTTTATCGCGGATAACACCGCCGGGCGCAGCTAGTTATTCATATAATGTTCTTTATTTATTTCAATAAATTATGTACAATAGTTATTTACATGGCAAAACAAATTCATATGATTAAGTTGAGAAATTTGAGAGGATGGCAAGTAAGTCGTAGTACCTCATTTACTCATCGATTTTAATTGAACTTTATATTTGTCACCGCGATTCGTGTAAACCGGGCATTACGCAAACACTAGGACTATTCTCTCTAGAAATAATATAAATGAAATTGAACCTAAACATGATTGGTTCTCTATCGTGGGCACCGTTTTTCTATTTACACTAATATCCTATTGAAGTAAATTCGTAATGTTTATTCCATCTCACTTACCTATATTACAAACACAAGTGTGTGTGAGGGAGATAAAGGAAATTCAATCAACGGGGAATTGGCTCACGTGTCCTAATCCTGTATTTATTCCAATCAATGTAATTATTCTATCGAGTTTTCCCCGTGAGCAAAATCTGCCCAAAGCACATTTTTTAACGGGCTATTTGTGTTTTATTATAGTTTATGACATTATCATTCTTTCTTTAAGGTATATACAAAGATATTTAAACAAAAGAAAACAATAATGATAGGGAAAAAAAAACAAACTGACAGAAAAACAGCAAAAAAAAAACAAACCGTTTACTTCATAGTCTATTTATTGAGACACATTGTGTATGGAGCATTCAATGTTTTAAATACTGTACGCTAAAGGCGCTGTTCAATTTGCCATACAATGTGTCTAAATACGTAAACTATAAACTATACGCTTACGAATAATCTCGCGCTTGACGTACATAAACAAAGTGTTTTGTATTTTTCATCGCAATAAAACAACTGAACCGATTATAATTAGGTTTTAATTATAAAAAAAAATCATGTCATAGGTTTTAAAAACGGCTCAGACGTCTGCTAGCTAAAAAGTCAAGCTAAAATAAAAAGGAATATGAGTGGAGTATTTCATTAAAAACATTAATAAAATAGGGAAAGCGGATTAAACGCAGTTCCCCTAACAAGAAAACTTTAGTCGGTTTTATGGACTGTATTTTCATAAGCCGAATTCGGGAACCCGATTCTAAGATTAGGAAAGTCGTATATAATTTGTTAAGTATATGTTAGGTCTAATTTAGATCAGTTTAGTTCCATGTTAGAGCTATTAGGGCCAGGGCGGCCTGATTAGCGCAGTTGGTAGTGACCCTGCTTTCTGTGCCGAGGGTGCCAGATTCGAATTCTGGTAGGTACAAACTTTGTGTGGCGAGCACGAATGTTGGTACCGAAGTCATGCTTGTTTCATATTTATATAAGTAATTTTTACTGGGTTCGCCCCCAGTCCATTGTACGGTACTCATAATACATGCGTGGCTTAATGTGGGACCGTATAGTTGGTGTGTTTGTCTAGCAATATATATGTATATAATACCTAGAGTCAGAGTTTGATCACTTATTATGTGCCTAAGAGTGCACCAGTATAATTATTTTCTCCGAACTCTACATCGGGATCGGAACGAATGCGACTCTAACTTAGAAGATCTGGCAGGAAACTTAGCGAGCTTAGAAAAAAAGAAAAAAATACAGGGATAATGTTATACCAGTGGAATCACTGTTAGAAGGAGACGGAGAATGTAATATCACCAGTAGAGTAAGGGAACGCAATATGATTTCTTTAAGAATTCTCCATGTTCATATGTCAAGCGCGCGTTCTTTCTCATCAGGTCAACATGATGCTATCTCTTGGGAACCTCATCGTGAGCCTACAAGATGAAAGGTACATCATCACCGAGTACCTTCTGTCATCACCAACACCTGACAAGTGAGTTTATTATCATCACACCTTTGTTTTTTTTTAATACATACACATTTCAATGTTTGGTAAAAGTAATTGTCAGAATGAGAGAGCGGTCGTGCTCTCTATCTCTCGCACCCGTGTGCTAGTACGGCTGTGACGTCACATGACACTGCACTGTAATCATTGAACTAGTTGTTAAATATATACCTTCTGGGCCCTGGGGTGTTAAATTATAATTCTTTATAGTTAAACAATCATAATTTTATTTAAATATACAGAACACTTTTTAGACCACACATTGTCAAGCAGCCGCCATAGAGAAGAGAGAGAGAAAAACATAGAGTAAATTATATAGAGCAGTTTCATAGATTATTGTCCACCAGTATTATTGTTTTTTTGGTTATTTTGAAAGTACACACATACCTATTAACATAATTGTCACCCTATTATAGATACACACGTAAGCTTTCAATCTCTATATGGTTTATAATACAATCAAAATGTAGGCACATGTCTGTTTTCAGGTATATGCTTCAACTAGCGTTTTCGTCGACCGACGAAGGATTACAACAGATCCCAAAGTTCGTTATTCAGGAACATCATATAATTACATTATAGTAAGTTTATACGGCTTAGTTAAAATTTCATTAGCAATACATTTTCAGAAGGAAAATGCTTTCAAAACGATCTATAAATTTTGTCGGCAAGTCTTAACCATGCATGGTATAATTATATGCTATGCCAGGTATTCCCTTCCCGTGACATCTAGGTCACGTCATTGGTGCGGTATTGATTGCATTAAAATAATCGTGACGTAGTCTTGGGTCATCGTCGAAGGTCATATGTATCTGGCTTAACGTATTATTATACCATGGTATCTTTGAGCGCAATAGTGTGGTGTTTCCGAGTTTGCGCTCAAACTCGACCTAACTATGCGACATCTATTTGAGTGGCCAAGTGCCTCTCTACCTGCGCCCGAGACGACCTCAATAAGGTCACTCAACATGCTGTCTGTGCAAAAATAAATTTTCTAGGAGGTCAGAGTCAAAGACTTTAAAAAAAAAATATGTCGCTTACTTCTGTCTGTTATTGTGGTGGAAGAATTAGCCAATCGACGAAAACTCGAACGAATTGTTTAAATGTTACATTACGATTGGATGATACAGGCACGACTGACCAATCACAACTTTATAAAAAAAAATCATGTCTTCTTATTCTGAGGTATTATAATTGTATGTTACACGCAGCCATTTAAGAGAAGATCTATTGAATATAGAGTGAGTATTTTATGTAGAAACTCTTTCGCAGATACGTAAGTAAAGATAATAAATAACCTCTGCATTTATAGACGGTCTATAAATTTATTCAACGTCATACAGCACTGCGCGATAAAGTTTTACTTTGCGCAGTACTATACGACGTTTGACTAATTTATAGCACGTCTATAAATTCCGGGGAATGTCTATGGGTGATTTCTTTTCCTAAAATACCCCGTGAAGTGTCAAACTCGTGGGATTTAAGCCTTGAAACGCCTCCCATTCCTTCCCGCTACCGCTATTTACGTATTCACGTTACAATTCAAAATAAAGTGGACAAGAAGCAAACATGGTAACCCTACACTAACTACCTAACTATGGGGGTTATATAGGATTCCATAGGGTTGGCATGAAATAAATCATACTTCACACTAATAATATAATATAATATAATATAATATAATATAATATAATATAATATAATATAATATAATATAATATAATATATATAATCTATACTAATATTATAAATGTGAAAGTTTGGATGGATGGATGGATGGATGTTTGTTACTCTTTCACGCCCGAACGGCTGAACGGATCTGGATGAAATTTGGCACAGAGATAGATTATAGTCTGGAATAGCACATAGGCTACATTTTTCCCGCTAAAAAGGACATACTTTTTAATCGCGGGTAACACCACGGGGCGCAGCTAGTAGCTAGCTTGGTTTTTCTCAAAGTCACTTTACGAATTTAAACTTATATCAGGAAAAGCTTGGATATGTACGGGAAACTACTGTCGGTATTATATTGCCTTAGAAAAGAATTATTTGTTCCGTGGAAACGGGTTGCGTGTACTTCTGAACAGAGGTAGGGTATTGCTAAAATAGCACCTAACACTTGGGCTGATTTTATTTCCAACACGTCTACACAGGAAAATCTACGGGCTGAATATTGGAACATGTGTTGACTTTAACCCGAGGTTCAATGTTTTTGCGTTACCTAAAATATGTCGTGCCAGCCCTTAAAAAGTAAATATAAAGTCAACATATTCTAGCTCGTTATTTGTGGTTTAGTGAACATTTGCCACTCGAGGTGTGCGCGTTTCGCGCGTAAATACATGCCGAATGTGACGCAACCGGAATACTGTAGAATATTTTCCAGTAGAATGTAATATGGGTAGGTATATTGTTTTCAAACCAGCTTTCCCATTGGCCAATGGAGGAGGAGGACGATTATTTTAGAAAAGTCTACAATTGATGTAGATAGCACTAGTCACAGATCCGGGCCCCAAGTCTGCAACACAATCGAACAGCAACCGCATAGTAACTGTCACTTTTGACAGATCTTGTATGGGGCCTTAAACATAGCGGTGTGTAATATTTGAGACCGAGGCGACTAAGCGATATAAATATCCCGCCGTAACATGCTTACCAACATTAACATCACATCACGTGTACTATTCATTAAAAAGACTAGCTTTTTACCGTGACTTTGTTCGTGTTTAAGTTAAACACTCCCAATGTAGGTCCCAACTTGATTCTTCTAAGTTAATAAATAAATATCGCTGGACGAACACACTATACGGTCCCACACTAAGCAACGCTTGTATTATGAGTACCGTAAAATGCAGTGGGGGCGAACCCAGTATATATGTATTACTTATATAGGTATCCTACATCCATGTATTGGGTACAAACATTCGTGCTCATCGTACAAAGTTTGTCCATACCAGGATTCAAAACCGAGACCCTCGGTTGGCGGCTCCCTTGAAATTTGGGCAACTCTCCCTCCTCTCTCCTTACGGGGCGCATTGAAATTACCTCTATAGAGGTGGCTAATTTGATTGGTCCACCTCGTCGGTGATCGTCAGCAAACTGTACATTCGACTCTCTACTCCACAACAAGGCACTCTATGGAGATAGCATCGCAGTACGTGGCCAAAAAAAAAATATATGGGAGAAGGTAAACCCTTCTTGATGCTGAGTTCTTGTAGCATGAATGTGGCTTAAGCACATTTTATGAAGCGTTAAGGTATCCAACGAATAATTAAGGATGACTATGACACCATGTCGTTACGCTTAAGGGGGTCCTGCTTACCGTGGTTTGTTCTATACTCCGTCCATTATTTTGATCAGTCGGTATATAACGCTTAGGTTCATAATGATGTGTAAGAAACAGACGTATCCACCATTCACGTGCACTTGAAGATCCGCTCCGTGAGTTACCTCAGCTGAGATGGTGGCTTAGCACTGATTGCGTCACAATCAGCTATAGCCCTATACTGGGCACTAGTTTTATATGCTTTTAGATGGTAATGATCTAGGTTTCACGGAGCGGTCGTTAACTGCGTAATGACGGCAAGTTAGAAGTTTGCAAGTTTAATTTTGTTAGACAATTTATGACATAATTTTTGCAAGGCAGTATTAAAAATCATGCGAAAATACTCGATTATATGTATTTTTACTTACCACATATATATTTGATTATATATCTTTAAATAGCAATAAAATAGCTAGAATCGTGTAAGTATAGAGATATAGTCTAAAATATTGCAAATGAAATTTAACTAATTTTACGGATTTTATCGAGTTTATTTTATGTTTTTACGTTCCCAACTCCGATTCCGTAAATTAGCGTAAATATTAATAATCAATATTGTAAATGTTATTCTGTTAGTTTTATCTGGTTTATTTACAAACACGAAGATAGGGTCCATGTGACAGTTACGCCCCCGCTAACCGAAATAAATGTTGTAAATAAAGGTCAGTTTATATATTCGCATTCGGTCCTCCAATTAATCTTATTTACCGCTGGTATTTTTACCTGACCATTGTGTTGAGATGAACATAGGCGTCAATAGACGGCGCTAGTGGATATGATTTCGTTTTTAATATGCAACAGATGAATTTGACAGTTAAAAATAGCGACGTAAAAAGTTTATCAACAAAATTACATCAACACAATCAAATCATTACTAAATTAACCGATATGCAATTTTTATGTCCGGGAATTTGTAGAGGCTTTGACTATAAAGTATCCCACGGGACCCCATCCCTATCCCAGATTTGAGGATAAAAAGTATCATAAATGTTGACAAGGGTTATAATAGCGTGCCAAGTCCCATTAAAATATCCAGTAGTTTTCCCGTAATGCGTGGATAGTTGGACTGAAAAATACCATAAATAACAAATTCGGCGTATTATTATAATGTGCTCTGCGATTATATGTTCGAAATAACCTGAACACCGAAGCGTTCTAATGTTTCATAATATTTTCAGAGATTTAAAGAAGACGGACTCTTATAAACGAATAAGAATTTATGAAGATATCAACGCCATTTTGCTACTCTACGTTGCCAAACACGCCAAAACAACCAAGTCGTCTTTATGGAGGTAATCACGGATAACCCAACTTATTAAAATGAGGCCCTTTTTTGACAGCAGCATTGCAATGAAGGGAAACTGATTATATTATTTCTCACCCGTCCTATTTTCTTTGGATAATATTCATTGCGGGTTCTAAGACCATCGAGTTTTTCGCCGGTACTCAACGAGGGTCGAACGTTCGTGTCTTCGTCGTACGATGGAAGATCCTGGGTTACTGGTGGTAGGAGTGTATGGTGGGCTAAGACATTATAAAACAATCTTTATGTGTAGTGTAATAGCACTCATAGTACCGGTCTTATACGAGCGAGTTTAACTGTGAACAGTATTGTATGTGACTAACATACGCTTGTTAGGTCACATTTCATTGAAAGAACAGTAGGAAATTAAAAAAGTTATTATTATTCCACCAATATCACACAATATAATTCGAAAACACACAAGTAATAAAAATTAAAACATAACTGACAAGTCACATAATTTTCTGCCAAAAATATTTATAACATCTTAGCGGTTGTTGTGTTAATTGATTACAGATATTCACCTTAATTAGGGTCACTACAACTAGTACTAAATAAAATACTCTAAGGTCAGTTAGTTTAAGTTCAAAGTTACATAATAATTGTGTCTTTCAGACAAATGTCAGCCGCTGCAGAACTCCTGAAATCAATGGAAGAATTATCGTTAACTTTTTCTACAACTTACTACTTGGTGTGTGAAGGGGACCAGCGAACGCTGGCTTCTATTCAGAGGCACCACGACTTCAGCATGGCCAGCTTAATGTCTACACTACAATATCTTGAAATAGAACAATCGGTCAATGATGTGAATGCCCTAAACGAAGTGATGATTTTGTAAGTAAGAGGTTTATCTATTATAGAATAAGGTCTCAATTTGCGATTGACTGAAACACTACGCATATAAATTGGCATAAGACAAGGACAGGATGCACAGGGACATAAGCTAAATACAGCGCACTCAGGTGTACTGTGATTAGGGTTGCACTTTTTGTTTTTTTTTATTCATAATTTCTTATTATCTAAATGGTTTTTGTATAGAGCCAGTGTGAACAGCTGTTCCGCAGTCCTGATATCTGTCCACTCCCTAATATTTCAGTGTCTCTGTGTCTTCTCTGTCTACTTTAATACATAATGCTACTATTTGGTACTTCACCCGATGCGCTGCAGGGTTGTCCCGTGAGATGGATGCACACAACATTTAAGCAGATGTCAGACGGTCTACTAAACACGGCGTTTCTTATTTTTATGAGTGTATGCCCTCCTGCATATAGCTCAGAAACTGATGGTCATTGCAGCAGAATGGTTCTAGAACAGGGACCACGATGCGGAAGAGGTCGTTTAGGACCCCCCTCCCTCATAGTGGGTCAACGATATCACACGCGTCGCAGGAAGCCGGTGGATCCGAGTGGCGGGCGATTGGGATGTGTGGAAGTCATTGGGGGAGGCCTATATCGAGCAGCGCAAGTTACTCGGCTGATGGATAATATCCCTCTGAGTCCTCTATGTTGGATAATGCTTTCGTTGAAGTTCTCAAATTTACTGTTTTCAGCTTGGAGGACTTGAGACATCTTACATTAAATAGCAGCTCATCTGAACGAAGGATTACTGATTTACAACGACGCGTAGACCAGTGGCAAATGTTTACGGACAAAATGATGAATGTTAAAAACAATTTGTGGAACGTTGTAAGGTATTCTCTATTATTACACTGTGTCTAATGATTTTAACTTCTTTTTTGAACGCTAGGGTTTCTTTGAAAAAATATACTTCAACTTTTATGGAATTCTCATTAACAAAATGTATTTAGAGAATATTATAATTAAGTTTCATCATGTTCTTCCTACAAGCCGCTTCCAAGATCTAACAGAGAGACAAAAAATAGCATAATTAACTGATTATATTTTTGTGGATCGACATTCTTTTTTAATTTCAATGAGCTCGATCTCTGTAGAGACAAGAATTGTTGTGGTTCTATAGCGCAATGGTTAAAAGGTACCGTTCAAAGAAAAGTGTTCTTAAATGTGTAGGGATTAAAGTGTTCGATAGTTACATGTCACCTTAATTTTATTCTCAAAACTTCTCAATATACAACACCATGTCTGTATTTCCTGAAGGGGTAAGCCGAGGTGCACTGCAGTAGACCCACATTCGGCCGATGGTATTTTGTTCAAATACAATCGGGACAAGCCTATTGACAATATCCCGAATACACTCCCTTCCCTCTGGGAGATTCGGGGAAATGCGAGAGGGATTCGGGAATGTCACCTGAATTTCCCCGGATCCTCTCGCCCATAACGAAGGCACAGTGCGAGTTGGTGACAGATGGCTTCTTAAAAGATGTGCTTCGTTCAGGTTTAATTGCGATGTGCCGGCACCGTGCATGCAATCGAAGAATTTAGTATATATCTCACTAATCCCACTAATATTATAAATGTGAAAGTTTGGATGGATGGATGTTTGTTACTCAATCACGCCAGACCGGCTGAACGGATCTGGATGAAATTTGGCACAGAGATAGATTATAGTCTGGAATAGCACATAGGCTACTTTTTATCCCGGTAAAATGTTTGGTTTCCGTGGAATAAAGGACATACTTTTTAATTCGCAGCTAGTGTATAAATATTTTTTTTAATTTCCAGAGAATCCGCCGGTGACGTGGTGTGGTTGGCTCGTCGGACTTTGGCCATTAGTGTGGCGATACTGATCTTAGTGGTCCTGGCCTCGCCCGTCATGGTCTTGCTGCTTCGACACATTGCCTGCACTATTCAGGTAAGCTGCAGCTATTGTTTTATTCTTGGAACACAATCTGTGGCCTTCCTTAGGATCACTGGAGCTGTGACAGCGGTGGGCAACTTTATCAGCAATTGGCTGTTTTATCAGTGTGGTTGGCTAAGCCTCTCATATTACCTAAACTTGATTATGGATCAAATTTCTGTATAACACTTTATATCCGTTTTGTATATAAACAGCTATACAAATAAATAAAATTGGAGTGTCTGTTTGTAATATTAAAGTAACCGCTTTTTACTAAGTGCATTTGGATGTATACACGGTACATATACCAAAGGAACATTTTTTAACATTTTTGGACGTCTGCCTGGTTGTCGGTTTGTTTCGGCTTATCTCTGAACTGGCGGGACGGATTTTGACGGGACTTTCACTGGCAGATAGCTGATGTAACAAGGAGTAACGCGTCGGCTACTTTTATTTTAGAAATACTTTTTTGTTAAATATCACGCCGACGAAGTCGCGGGTAAAAGCTAGTTTTATATACAACTAGTGCATGCAATTATGTACAGCAGCGAAATGAAAAGGTTCGTCAGTTTTCAAATTGATTCATTCGTTCACGAGCTCATGTTACCTTTTCAAACTACGTCACACAACAGACTGTTTCATAGAAAATTATGTTTATATATGTGTCAAACTATATATGTCAAACTTACTAAAAAACAAAGATACTTTTTTTTTCTTGTATTATGGTTTTACCTGCCATTTTAAACCATATATATGGACATATATATGGACCTTTTTATGATATATTTCAAGAGTCATATTTAATTTTACGAAGTGAAGTTCGCCGTCACCTCGGATAAAGAGATAAGATTAGGGAAGTCCTTTTGACTGTAGCGATGGGCTCTTGGGGAATTTACGCACATATTTGAGGCGAGATTACGAAAGTATATAAAATAATATCACACCTTCATTCCCTAACGGAGTCAGCAGATGTATACTAACCATGATTGAGCGTCTTGTCATATTGATTATAATATCAATGAAACTTATTTTTAATAATACCAGCCCTTTTTAATGTCCCACTGCTGGGCACGGGCCTCCCCTCAATGCGAGGGGGATTAGGGCATAGTCCACCAATCTGGCCCAGTGCGGGTTGGCGGACTTCACACTTCTTTAGAGGGGTTCTCACAGTCATGCAGGTTCCCTCACGACGTTTTCCTTCACCGTTTAGCAAGTGATAATCGTGGTTGAAAATGAGATTCGCACATGTAATCCCAGAGGTGTGAACCGGGGTTTGAACCTGCGATCCTCGTTACCGAGGCAAGCGTTCTACCAACATGGCATCACTGCTTTTACTTAAGTTTATTTAATAATAATATTGATAATATATTTTAGCATTTGAACCTAGCAGGTGGCTAACATAATATTCAAATTTTCAAAAAGCGCCTCTACGTGTTGGACCCATGTCCCCGCGTAAGCCTTCCAAAGTGCCGGGTACAGCCCGAGTGGTGAGAGACAATAGCAATATCGCCAGACGAACACATCAACTATATGGTCCCACACTAAGGAACGCTTGTATTACGGTTGCCGTACAATGGACTGGGCCGAACCCAGTATATAATACTTATAATATAGACTAGCTGTTGCCCGCGACTTCGTCCGCGTGGTATTTAACAAAGACAACCGTTGAAAACAGCCTGCTCGCCCATTCTAAGCCCGCGGGACGCATTGCAGGTTGTTGCTATCAAACTTAATCAGGCGCTGCGCTGCAACATTGGTTTTAATTTTTTTTCGTGAGATCCTATTTTTTTTTTCTAAAATAAAAGTAGCCTACGTTACTCCTTGTTACATCAGCTATCATCCAGTGAAAGTCCCGTCAAAATCGGTCCAGCCATTTCAGAGATTAGCTGGAACAAATTGACAGACAGACAGACGGACAGACAGACAGACAGACAGACAAAAATTGTAAAAAATGTTGTTTCGGTATAGGTAACGAGTATACATCCAAATGCACTTAGTAAAAAGCGATTATTTTAATATTACAAACAGACACTCCAATTTTATTTATATGTATAGATGTATAGATTTCATAACTTATAATGCAATAAGGTCCTATAGATGTATGTGGTCATATCTAAGACCAGTTGCCCCTAGTAATGGTAGCTTTTAAGGTATACGTTTGCTTTATACTATTCAACCATATATGGGCCCCATATGTCTGTCTGTCTGTTTGTTCCGGCTAATCTCTGAAATGGCTGGACCGATTTTGACGGGACTTTCACTGGCAGATAGCTGATGTAACAAGGAGTAACTTAGGCTACTTTTATTTTAGAAAAAAAATATCTCACAAAAAAAAATTAAAACCAATGTTGCAGCGCAGTGCCTGATTAAATTTGATAGCAACAACCTGCAATGCGTCCCGCGGGCTCAGAATGGGCGAGCAGGCTGTTGTCAACGGTTATCTGTGTTAAATACCACGCGAACGAAGTCGCGGGCAACAGCTAGTTATAAATAAAATAAAATACTGCCGTATATTATGAATTTATTTGTTTTGCACGTATCTACAGGTATCTTAACGGTATAAGACAAGTTTGTAATCCAATGCAACACATGTATATTAACATGATTCACACACTGAGTCACTAATCAATACACATAATATAGTACTTTCCAACGACCTAGAAATATTTCTGGTTTGTTATAACGGTCATCGTCCACTCAACAATCCCCCTAATATTATAAATGTTAATGTTTTGATGGACGGATGTTTGTTACTCAATCACGCCAGAACGGCTGAACGGATCTAGATGAAATTTACTGGTGGTAGGCTTCGGCCGTGGCTAGTCACCACCCACTGAACAAAGCCATGTCGCCAAGCGGCCTAGCCGTGTTCCGGCATGATGTTCGGTGTTGCCATTCATGGATGGCGGGTCAGATCAGCTGCGCTGCATGTGCCTAGTGAATGTAGCGTCTCGATCTACTGCCGCCTTCCTACCTAGGCAAGTATGCTCCATCGTAGATCTCATCGTCACTTACCATCAGGTGAGATCGAGATCGAATACTTGCCTATAATTTAATAAAAAAAAAAAAAAAAAAAAAATCGGCACACTGATAGATTATAGTTTTATCCCGGTAAAATGCATGATTCCCGTGGGATAGATTTGTTTTAATTGTTCATAGAGCAAAGGATCGACATGATTTTTTGCATAGGTAATTTAGGGGTCAGAAAATGACATAGGCTAATTTTTATCCCGGAAAAATGTACAGTTCCTATGGGATAGCATACAGGAGCCGTGCATTTGCAAAATGAAATACTTTTTAATCGCGGGTAACACTGCGGGGCGCAACTAGTGTCATATATTTAAACATCTATCTAATATTTATTGAGAGTGTGACAGGTCCATTCTGGGTCGTCTGTTTATCTTTGGCCTAAAACGCCTTCATCTCTGCAGCAATAAGTGTTTGATTTCCCTCCATTTCGTTGATTAGTCACCCTTATATAACCAAGTCCGCCTTCTAAATATATTCTATGTCGTTGTTTTCAATATCCTTTATTGAAAGTCCATTGGTTATTAAAACTATATTAAAAAAATATTATTGTATGATTCATCCACTGTAGTAGTCCGTGCAATTATTTGAAATGTATCTGTCAACACTTTTATAGAATCAGAATCAGATTATTTATTATTAAGTACAGTACTTATGAATCGTCAAAATAGTTACAAAATGCTAAGCTACAACTTTACCACCCGTTCGGAATGCCGTTCCTATGTAGAAGAACTTCTCCTTAGAAGTCCTCTTTAATGTGTCTGATAAATGGCAATAATATAGTTAAATATTACCTTAACTACTATAGACATGATAAGGCAAGGATGTTTGTATATATATACTTATTATATGGTATATCGTGAGAAGGCACTTTTCGTTTAGGCGTTTGCTGTTGCCTTATTGCACTGGCCGGATCATGATTCATGCCATGTTAAAATATATTTGATGCTTTGTTAATATCGCGATAACCTTTTTGGTAACGATACACGATTTAAAAAAACAAAACTTTATTTGACACTTCTAAATATAAAATTCAGTCTCTTTTTTTAATAATAAATAAATTTTCGCATTTTTTCTTTGTGTTAGTTACCAGCACGTCGATTCATTCGTTTTAATATCGCAGTTGTTAACTGCTTGAAGAACACGGCTCTCCAGTAATTTCTTCGAACCTGAAAGAAGGGTAGTGAAAAGTTATAACTCAAATTGATTTAAGAAATGTAGACCGTACTAGCACATTATTACAAATCATTTTTCATTCTTAAATGTACCTAAATTCAAAGTCAAACTATGTAACAGGATAAAGCGTGCTCAATTTTCAAATGTCATTGGCTCGCTTCAGTGGAGTAGCTACTGTAGGACTAGGCGGGGCAGTGCCCCAGGGCCCCTAAGATAAAGGGCCCCTCGGTCTCCATGAACGTCGTTCAAAAAACCAACATTAAAAATTCAATCTGACGCGTTCCTCATAATACTTAGTAGTAACTAGCGTTTTCTTCTAAATGTAATTTTTTTTTATAAACTTCGTGGCTATTAAAAAAAAAAGTCAAGCCCGCTGAGTTTATCGCCGGATCTTCTCAGTTGAGGTCGCGTTTCGATCCAGTTGTAGAGTTAAGAAAATAATAATTTAAATGACAGTGCCCCCGTAGGCCATTACGAAATAAATTATTTGACTTTGACTTTGCTTTATTATGCGCTATAGTGCGCGATAAGGGGTGACGATGTAGTAGTACTTATTTTAGTATATTTTTAGGACCTAATTTCATTGTTGCCCCTGGGCCCTTGGTTACGTAGCCACGCCACTTGCTCGCCCCCTATCAGGTACTTTTGGACCAAATACCATCAGCGAAATGTAGGCGCACTGCAATGCACCTCTGCCTACTCCTTCAGCGATAACAGGCGTGAGGACGTGTGTTTATTTAACATTCAATAAATAAATATCGCCATACGAACACACCAACTATACGGTCCCACATTAAGCAACGCTTGTGTTATGGGTACCGTACAATGGACTGAGGGCGAATTCAGTATATAATACTCTTATATACATATTAAACATCCATGACTCGATTACAAACATTCGTGCACATCACACAGAGCTTGTCCCTACGAGGATTCGAACCCGGGACCCTCGGCGCAGAAAGCAGAGTCACTACCACTGCGCTAATCGGGCCGTCAAATGTTATGTGGTCAGTTGGTAACGGAAATGGGATCTTGTTTAGTGAATAATGTTCCGGCGGGGTGTGTGTGGCACGCGAGTGCAATCCATGAGTCATAGTGCTTCAGCATTCCAAGAAGACGACTTAACACTATTAACCAAAAGGTTTTGTGGTCACCGAGAACCCTAATTATATTTCATAGTTGTTGCATAGCTATATAAGGCGAGTAATCTTTACGACCTGATTAGCGCAGTAGGTAGTGACCCCGCTTTCTGCGCTGAGGGTCCCAGGTTCGAATCCTGGTAGGTACAATCTTTGTGTGATGAGCATTTAATGTTTGTACTTACCCGAGTCATGGATGTTATATATCTATATAAGTATTATATACTGAGTTCGTCCTGAGTCCATTGTACGGTACCCATATTACAAGCGTTGCTTATAGTGTGGGACCGTATAGTTGGTGTGTTCGTCTGGGATATTATTATTATTATGCCTCTCATCACACGGGCTATACCCGGATCTTTGGAAGGCTTGCGCGAGGACATGGGTTCAACACGTAGAGGCCCTTGTTGAGAATTTTCATGTTATGCTAGCCACCTGCTGGGGTCAAAATGATAGCATAAACAGCGAATTGACCTCAGCAGGCGGATGCACTATAACAGGAATATGGAAAGATAATTGGGACTATGGATTGAGCATTGGATAGATATGGGATGGGAATATTGGAAGGGTTGCGGACACCTGCTATAATCAGTTTTTATTTAATTACTATTGGCATTTAGCCTCACGTGAATATGTCAGTTATTTCAACCGGGTCCTAAATATTTAGGAGCAAATGCTTGCAAATAATTGTACTGCTGAGTTATCCTTTGCAATGTGTGTCTATTCATGGAAACTGGATTAATATCGACGCGAGAAACAAACATAAAAACCTAACTAGGTATGTAAATAAAAATGAAATGCTCTTCGTTGGTCAAATGTATCACATTACAATCTATTTTTAAATAGTTCTGTGCTAGTGGACAATCGAATCATGTTTATAGAGACAGGGATATTTAAAAAAAAAAATGTATTTTATTTCATCTACGGGATTTGGAAAGGAATTGATGTAAGGTAATAGATTATGTACTTACAATTTGCAATCAACACACGTGTCGTTAAATAGTGTAAAGTTAACTGGACATCTATTTTGTGCCGAAACCATAATAACAGATCTTCGATAACGCACTCCACTGAAATCCATACCAACGTTGGTGACGTCTGCTAACATTGATTTATCGATCGCCGCACAGTATGCTACGGAGACGATTGTAAACAGAAAAAATAATATTAAAATGTCCATCTTAGACGCGACCATCTCGATTGGCGATTCGAGTTGAAGTGTGTTCACGCGCGAAATGCCGATTGCTCAGGTGTTACTTGGCAATAAATGAAAAAGAATTACATACCATTTTACAATAACAACCACTGATTATATTTATCTAAATACATCCGTATCACATTCTAATTAAAGTTTATATTACAATAAATTTATTGTATAGTCATAAATATGACTATGTTATTCACTTATACTCACACACACATTCGCGCCAATAAGCAATGTGTGTTGTGTTAATGATTCACGGCCACCGGTTGTTTTTTTAATCGATTAAAATTATGAACACAGGAACACATAATTTTTTTTCTATTGTCTTTGGTATTCAGTAAGTTTTTCAAATAGACCTTTTTTTAAAGTTAGGGTTTAATAAGTAAAAGTATAGACGATGCTGATTAACTTATCAGCAGACTATTTGGCGGGAAGTTGTACCGTGAAGTTGTCAAATTATGTTTTGTTTTGTGTCCAATATTGGTGGGATTTTGACAACTGTCTGTTCATAATCGTGCACGAGTAAAATAAATTATGGAACGCCATTTTCATTTCATCATGTCACATCCATTATTTTATTTATAATGTGTATTTATTGAATTTAATATTGCTATTAATTACTTGACACTGGCAAAATACCCGGTATGCGGGTGAGGCCATATTCATATCCATTTTATGTCATCGCATTTCATTTCGTAAAGAAAGAAGAAGAAGAAAATAAATTATGTAGGATAGGAATTTATTCATTTGTGTGCGTTTTTCACACATCGACAGTTTATTCAAACGAGTCATCAAAGAATATACAACCGAAGGAGTTTTCGAAAGCCAAAACTAGTTAGCAGAAATTCGAAAAATGCCGACATAGATTGTCCCTACCAGGATTCAAACTCGGGACCCTCGGGACCCCGAACCCGCAACATATTGTATGGGATATATGTCAAAAATGACAGTTACTATACGGTTGCTGTTCGATTATGAATCGATTGTGTTAGCACACTTGGGGGCCAGGTCGTCAACACAAGCAGTCTTAAGACATACTCACAAGAATTTATGGTTTAATTTCAGACGTTCACACATTCAATCGAGCTGAGCACACAACAGCTGATAGCCGAGAAGCAGAAGAGCGACCTGCTGCTCTCGCGGATGCTGCCGTTGCCTGTGCTGCGGCACCTGCGCGCCCAGAGGACGGTCCCCGCAGAAGCATTCGACGCTGTCACCATATTTTTCAGCGACATAGTAGGCTTTACAACTATATCGGCAAGCAGCACTCCTATGGAAGTCATAAACATGCTGAATATGCTGTACAAGTAAGCAATGAGAATGTAACGAATATGTAGCACGATGCCACAGATAATAAGAGGAAAATAATAATGATAAGCAATATGACTACTTAGCAGACAGGTTTACTAGGTATCAGCCAATAAGCGCTCAGTGGATTATTATAGCTGCTATAAAATATCGGGTTGTTTCATAGTTCGCTATTGCCTTTAGTACAATAGCAGTGATAGCCAAGTTGGTGGAACGCTTGCCTCGGTAATGAGGATCGCAGGTTCAAACCCCGGCTCGCACCTCTGGGATTTCTGGATTTCATGTGCGGATCTCATTTTCAACCACGACTCACTTACTAAACGGTGAAGGAAAACATCGCGAGGATACCTGTATGTCTGAGAGAACCCCTCGAAAGATGTGTGAAGGCCGCCAACCCGCAGTAGGCCAGCGTGGTAGACTATGGCCTAATCCCCCTCGCATTGAGGGGAGGCCCGTGCCCAGCAGTGGGACATTAAAAAGGGCTTGTATTATTATATTATTTGGTACAAGAGTTGCTGGATTTATTCTAGACAGCACATCATACACCTGTATTTGTTCTGCGTTGCTGTGATATTCTGAAAACAAGTTCGCACAACTGTTGCGTCACAGACGGAGATCTGTTTTATTGGCTTCTTCGATATCGACGATTATGATTCGATTATGATCGGGAATGTTAACAAGGCGACGGTCAGTAGTGGATCCTTTTTCCCACATTTGTTTACATCTGACCAGTCCCAGAGGACACACGTCTCTATACGAGGTATTCTCAGTTCAGTCACGCTGTGATTGAGAGAGAATACAATGTCATAATCTTCGATTAGCATGCGCAGAATGTTGTGAATACTCGCTAAATCGTTTTACCTAACAAGGAACCCTGAAAGTCCGTTGCACGTATAGCAACAGTGAACTGCTTACTGTGTTCCATCTACGATTTTCAATGCAACATTGTAATTTATTATAATTTTTAAATTCTAAAGCTTGAATATATTTTATACTGTTATAAACATGCATCCATCGGTCGAAAGTCATCAACTGAGACATTGGTTAACCCCAATGATCATACATCACATCAATTGAGATGTTAACCTACGCATCAATCTAGCCACCTCTAACACACAGTAGATAAGTTAATGATTTTTTAACAGGTAGGCATATTAAACAGGTATTTAAAAGTATTGAGTTTTGGTGTCGAGTCACCTTCGTCCGTAGGAGAATTAAGTACTCTCGAGATACCCTACACGTGACCCTGGGTGGTGCCAACCAGGTGGCAACTCTACTGGTGGTAGGCGTCGGCCGTGGCTAGTCACCACCCACTGAACAAAGCCATGTCGCCAAGCGGCCTAGCCGTGTTCCGGCATGATGTTCGGTGTTGCCATTCATGGATGGCGGGTCAGATTAGTTGCGCTGCATGAGCCTAGTGAATGTAGCGTCTCGATCTACTGCCGCCTTCCTACCTAGGCAAGTATGCTCCATCGTAGATCTCATCGTCACTTACCATCAGGTGAGATCGAGATCAAATACTTGCCTATAATGTAGGTATTAACAATATATTGTTAGTTCAAGTAAAAATAAATACATTAATATTGTAATAGAATACATTGTGTCTCATTCTCTCACATGGATATATACATACAATATACAATATGGAATGAGACCGCGAAACTCGGTGATGACGCGACCTTGTCGCGGACGATGCGCACGAGTGTTGCATGTTTTGTGAAATATTGCACACCTTATGCTGATTCACACTCGAACAGACATTGACCCCGCTATTTTTTTATAACTTCCGAAGTAAAGGGCAAGGATATTTGTCAATACACATTCCTCACTGATTAACACGATGACTGTATTTTTAAGTAAAATGGACATCAAATTTATATAACTCTTTTTAGATGTTATCGTATATCGACTTGAAAGGACTCTTGTACTAAATCGAATCCTTTTAATGATGCTGGCCGTACTTCTCTTTATGACCCTGTAATAATTGCCGATTGTGACTTTAGCCATAGATTATCTAATAGTTCTTACGAACAGATATTTCACTTCGCAAAGGCATTTAAATGAAACGTCACTCTTGCTACAAAGCAATGAGTGCACTTAGGCTGGCAGAACGTTGTACTTTATTGGGTTTAAAAAAATATTATTACGTAACGATGTGCTTCTCTTTTTATCGCGTAACTCTATCTTTTGCAAGCGCGTTGCGGCCCCCGCCCCCTGGGTACAGCGCGCTGTAGGTATTCATCGCAGTAGGACTGTCAAGTGACGGATGCATGCTTCAGCGCTGTAAGCGTTATTTATATAGCTCATTGCAGTTGTACTGAACGATAACACGCTCAGCTGAGCTGTACTGTGCACGCAGGAAAAACGTTTGAGTTCATTGTATGGTAATGAACTTGAACAGCTGTGTTGTGTTTTGATATCGTCACAAGTAGTATATAGTATGTATCATAATATAGTATGTTTCATAATTGAAATAAAACTAATTTTAAGAATTTTATCGCGGTTTATATTTTGATTTTACGTTCCCGCCCGACGTTTCGGCTGCTTTACAGCAACCATGGTCACGGGAGGACTGAGGTGGTTGACGTCCTAGTGTCATAGTTTGACGGGGGTACCCTCATATTTAGTTGTTACTTGCGGTCCGATCTACCCAGAAAGAGCTCACTCACAGCAGCCGAAACTCGGGAACGTATAATCAAAAAATAAACCGCGATAAAATTCTTAAAATTAGTTTTATTTCAACGTGTAGTATTCGCGTAAATATAAGAAATCAATATGTTTCATAATATTAATATTCACAAGCGATTATATTTTTTCGCAGATTGTTTGACGAGAAGATTATGCACTACAATGTGTATAAGGTGGAGACCATCGGTGATGCATACATGGTCGTCTCCGGCTTGCCGCAGAGGAATGGTAGGCTTCTTCGGTGTTTCTAGATAAGCGACCTTATTCGGCACGCACTGTAGCTGCCTTTATATGTACGCTCTTTATCGCGTGAATCTGCAAAAAGTGAAATAGCGACGGGCGTGCCACCGTACGCGACATTCGCGCATGATTGCCTTCAGGTGTAGTCCTAATTGGATAAAGATCGTATGAGTAAACGATACGATTTCGTCGCACGATCAGATTAAATGTAGAAATAGCTGTAGAGTGTCCTAATTGAAGCTCGCAAGTCATCGCGCGAGCACAGGACTCATTTTCATCGTGCGACGAAATCTCATTGTTTACTCGTATGATCGTTATCCAATTAGGACGACACCTTACACAGTTGCCTCTTTGGTTCAGACCAAAATCGCGAAAGGATCAACAGGATATACAATCACATGTCGTTACGCGTGCGAAAGAAGGCGTAATTTAAAGGCGGCTATTTACACTTTCATTTTACTTACTATTATTAACAACAATTAACAACTTATTATTAACAATTTACTTACATTTATTTAGAAGAACGGGAATTATTTCGAACGTCTAATCTATTCATACATCGACGGTAATGAACCTTAATGCTATTAGGTTTCATTTATCAGTCATTAAATGTTTATTGCTTAGGTAACCATCATGCATCCGAGATAGCGGACATGTCTCTATCCCTGATGAGGAGTTTGGACGGAGCGAAGGTGCCCCATCGGCCCGACGAGCCCCTGATGATCCGAGCGGGGGTGAACACTGGTCCCTGCGTGGCCGGCGTGGTGGGTACCACGATGCCGAGGTACTGTTTATTTGGGGACACGATAAACACTGCCAGTCGAATGGAGAGTACGGGAGAAGGTAAGGAAACACTTATGTACTAAAGGGTGCCAGTAAGGGTGTATAATAATCCTAATTGGGTGCACGAAAGGTGCCTGCCAGAGCGATGATATTTGAGTTCCAAAATTTTCACGTCTGACCCTCTCGGCCACCGACAACCTGAACCTCACATTTGACATATATCCCGTACAATATCTGTCAAAAGTGACAGTTACTATACGGTTGCTGTTCGATTATGAATCGATTGTGTTAGTAGACTTGGGGCCCTGTTGATTGGCTACTACTTTATCGACGATGGCAAATAGTATTTTGCCATTGAGAGGATACGACAGAGAATAGACCCGCGATATATTTTTATAACGGAGTCAAATATAAATTTTAACATTTATCTCGACGACTGACTAGCGAGTTTGTAAGCGACCCTACTAACTGTGCCACGGGACCGAGGTTCGAATCCTGGTAGGTACATGTTTTGAGTGATGAGTAAGAATGTTTGTGCCTGAGTTATGGATTTTTAATTTCTATAATAAGTATTATATACTGAGTTCGCCCTCAGTCCATCCTACGGCACCCATCATGATACAAGCGTTGCTTATTGTGGGACCATATAGTTGGTGTGTTCGTTTAGCCAGATTATTATATTATACATTTTAAAATAGCACCACATACTAAGTGCGCGATATAACATTACTGGTTCGCCTACTTTAAAAAAAAACTTCATTTACACACTCATTTTATACAACAACGTGATCGGTATGACCTACTCATTCAACGCTAAAAATATTTTACCCTATTTTTGTAACACCTTATATAATACGTTATCATATAGGTTTTATTTTGTTCACAGCAATGAAAATCCATATCTCGTACACAACGAAGAAAGCTTTAGAGGAGTTAGGGGACTACAAGATGCAGTCTCGAGGAAATTTAGATATAGCAGTAAGACTTTTACATTAGATTCCCTCGCCTCGTTTGTGTATAAAAATAGCGGCGGGCTACGAGAGAGGATTCGAATTTTCTGGCCTTCGAATATGGAATAGATTCATTTCCCAGAAAACTGACTCACTATTTTATAGGTCACGTATTTAGACTCATTGTATTGCAAATTGAATAGCGCCTCTAGCGGACGGTATCTAAAACATTGAATTCTCCATTAAATATGAATAAATGCGTAGACTATGAAGTATGCGGTTAGCTTACGAGTAATCTCACAATTGAGGTCCTGTAAGTCACGTATTTAAACGTTTTGTATGTCCGTACGTTCGCTAGAGGCGCTATTCAATTTGCCATACAGTGTGTCTAAATACTAAAACTATAAAGTATACAGTTAGCTTACGAATAATCTCGCGTTTGACGTCCCGGTGCTCGAGATAACTATAGATACATAGAGTAAGACAGTTACATGGTCGTCGTCATTGCATTGTTTTGTGGAAGTAAATATCGCTGCGAGCTTTATTTACGATACAGCCGAATTCGCCATATTTAGAATTGTTCTTTGTTCGTCGTTCCGTTCGTGCGGCACGGGCTGCTGGGGTTTTGATAAATCTTGGGATGCTGATAGCATATAACTTGATATATATGTTTTCTCCCGGGAATTTGATGGGTTTTTGCAGGATAACCAAGGAAGCGTCTTAGTAAAAGATTGCATGATAGTAACTTATAAAGAAGTCAACATCTAGGACTTGCCTCAGAAAATAAACTTGCAATCAAACTTACCAATCTTTAATTTGCGATTTACGGCTATGACAAGATAGTTCCAGCTATGTTTTTCAGGGTAATTTTGCCACTGTAATAGTATTTTTTTCAGGGTAAAGGAAACATGGAGACTTACTGGCTTCTCGGTAAAGTTGGCGAGCTACGAGACGAGAGCCCGCGGGGACCACAGCTTCAAGACTACGAACACAATCTGATGGAACTGCTCATCCGATCGTAACTGACCATTAAATATATTTATAAAAGCTCAATGTTGGTTTAATTACAAATAATGTTTCACAGTTACAGAGAACCTATCTCTAATTTGCATCATGGGGTGCCTCATTTTAACTGAAGGGTCGTAAAAGGTGTTCCAGTTTTCAAATTTATTTGCTTAATTTATCTGAGATAATATGTCGTACTACAACAGATAAACATGCGTTTATAAAATTATGATTAGTTACTATTGAGATATAAAAGCCATAGTGATTAAACAATGGTTAGGTTTTAGACTGACTTTTTGGTGGGTAGTTGAACTGTGTAGTTGTCAATTTTGTTATATTTTCTGAAAAGCTACTAGCATCGAACGGCTTCCAGCTACGCGTATGATATCATCGGTCCACCTTGTGGGGGGTTGAGTTTGGCAGAAATCAGCCTAAATTCAGCAATACACGTGCTACCATACTACTACTTGTCTATTAGGTACAAGTGTTAGAAGTGCTACAAATACAACATATTAGAGATTAGTGGAATACGTGATAAACCTATCACTAGTATTCTCGTTAGCCGCTCTAACTAAGCTAAAGCTCCGGCTAAGCTTACGTTATTAGTTTGAACAGAGTGAAGGGTTAAACCTGGAACTACTCGGTTACATAGCAATATTAACCATTACCACATTAGCGCTATAAAATTCCAAAACTATGTTGGGGCAGCCGTTGTGTTCTCTATCTTTTAGATATTATTAGTGTTTTATCATAATGGTAGATGGCATTGGTGTGCAGACTGCAGTTTGTGATTGGTATATCAGGTAGGATTCAATATTGTCTCTAATATACATTTTAATACAGCTTACGTCTGGCAGGTGGCTACACTTTCGATGGTCAAGGGTTCAATGCAACTTTACTTTTTTTAAATCGGCTCGCCCATGTCAGCCCAGTGAGGGCTAGCGAACTTGAAATGAACAAGTCGGAATGATATTTTTCTTCACACATTTTTTTATTTTCACTTTGTTTAATTTTAATTGACGCTCAGTATGCTTATATGTCGAATGCATGTAAATAAAATATATTTTTTCTTTAAAAATATAAACAAGATTCTACTGGCGTTACTTAATAAAGATTAACAATGGGGATATGTTTAAAAGTGGCTATCAATATATCCCATACAAATGATTGAGTTTGTTGTATATTGTCAATGAATCGGAGGCCAAGTCGGTCGACGTCACACATCATGCAATATTTAATAAGTCATGCATTTTTTTTAATCACGAGTTTATTATTTTCTGCATTCTCTTATGCATTGGGTCTGAAATGCGATAATTTTTATGGCGCCTATTGTTCAGACGTCAGATTTTCAGGATTGATTAATTTAGTCGTTTACTTGGTAAGTACTGTAACCAATAAATAAGATACATTGTAAGAGTAAAATAAGCTTCATTTATTTATTATTACCACGTTGAATGGCAATGCTGAGCTTTGGCTAAAATATGTGCCAGCGCTCTGGTCACCAGCAGTGTGATTTTGAAACGTTCGAAATCGGAATCGGATTCGGAACGGTAGTTTGCGTCTACGAAGTTAGTTTAATTATGGTAGGAAATAGTAGGAAAAATATTGATCGCGAAATTTAAACTATTACGGGTTTTTTGTGATAAAAAGCTTCAAACTTATAACCACACACATGAAACATTAAGTCAAACACTTGTTATTTTTAATATTCACGTTTCTAGGCCTAAATGTTTTGATTATTATTTTACTGTACCGAACTTTGTAAACAAATATCGCTGTTTTGATTTCCGAATTCGAAGATTGTTGACGTTTGTCGACGGAAAATCATTCCGATCCGACGAAAAGTTTTCGATGACTTTTATGAGTCGGAAATCTTTCCGATAGCATTTAGTCTTATTTTTTTACTCATTTTGATATTATACGAATTATTGGATGTTGCACTGGCTTTAATAGCAGAATTAAAGCCGTATTTTTGGGTGAAACAATAAATACAACGCAATCCTAAATGTATTTAGGTACCAACCTACATATTTATTTAATTTAATACAATTTGTTCATTATTATATTTAAAAATTCTTTCATTCGCATCATTAACAAGACAAAAGCACATACTCAAACTTTATAGGGACGGACAGGGGTGATTGCGCCGGTTCGGTTGCAAAACATTTTTAATAGATGGCGCTGTATCCTTGCAACCTAGTTTTTTATTTTAACACGAACATGGAGCATCTATGTGACGTAATGTTACTAATTATATAGGTAAGTATTTAATCAACGTTCATTTTAGTTATTTTGTAATTTTCTCGTCAACAACAATAAACAAACCTCAGGCACAGATAAAACAAACTTTTGTTTTCATTGGATTTGTCAGTTTACAAAGATCGGTACAAAAACTAAAAAAAATATCACGTAGGCTTAGAAACGTGAATATCAAAAATAACAAGTGTTCAACTTAATGTTTACTTTATGTGGTTATAAGTATGAAGCTTTTTATCACAAGAAACTGTAATAGTTTAGATTTTGCGTTCAATATTTTTTCTACTATTTCCTACCATTATTAAAATAGCTTCGTAGACGCAAACTACCGTTCCGAATCCGATTCCGAGTTCCGACGTTTCAAAATCACACCGCTGATGTCTCCAGCAGACGTTTTGAGAGCTAAATTACTTAATTTTTTATTTATACGTAGAAAATACACTTCTAACTCATTAAGTAGCCACCTACTAGCTATTGGAACTCAGAATGACAGCGGACTTACAATGCGGAAGTAGTTACAAGTGCGAGAATGATCAAGTCCAAGCTCTCATGTTTCCTGCAACCCACGTTCGACCTTCATGACAAACGGATCCAATGAGGCCACCAAAAATGTCAAAAATGACGATATATCAATACGTGGCCCGCGCGAGGCATACGCTCGCATTGCCTCGACCGAGCGCTGGCATCTATCGTCTTCCTAACGGTCAGCTCATTCGCGGCACGGGCCCGAGCCAGTCTCCTGAGGCTACGAGATTAGTCAGTACATGGCTATTTGCCTATCGTGGTTAGTCTGACTATCTAATATATCGTCCGACGAACACACTAAACCTTAACACCCGAATTTATAGACGTTTTATAACTTTATCAAACGTCATATAGTACTGCGCAAGCAAAACTCTTGTGTATTGTATTGTATAACGTTTGATGAAAATATAACACATCTATAAATTTGGGGGTAAATTTATAGAAAGTTGTAATGGCTTATAAAACTATTATAACGCACTTTTTACTATGAAAAGGTCGTTATAATGCAATTAAAATCCATTATAACTGTCTATAAATTTGGGGGTAAATGTACAGGCTCAAATTTAGGAACGCTGTATAATATATGGGTACCGTTCAATGGACTAGGGACGATGCCAGTATAGTAATATTAAACATCCTTGACTCGAGCACAAAATTCGTGCTCATCGCATAATGTTTGATCCTTTAACGGAAAAGGGAAAATCTTCCAGCCAGGCGGGTGGTATGCCTGGCGGGGCGGCCGCTATGCCCCGACGGTTATTGTCTGGATTTTGTATATATGTTACTTTCTCCGAAAACTCTTATAGCGCGATTCAGGATTGTTATGACAATTGGCTTTTGTTCTGAATGCGTCGGCAGTGTCATCTGTGTAGCTGTGGTGCGGTTGAAGTGGTCGCTACAATCCTATCAGGATTCGAACCCAGGACCTTTGGTCCAGAGAGACTGATCACTAGCAACTGTGCCATTTGTGCGCCAAGGTTGCGCTGTTAGTCTGTACACGGCTGTTCATTGAGTCATGGACACCAACCGCATCTGAACCAGACGGGGAAAGGTAAAAATGCCAGTTTAACCTACTTGCGTGGACGCATAATAAAATTCGACCAACGATAGGAATTCCCTGAGCAATTAGTAATTATGGTTATTTCCCTTTTCTGACTGCGTCAAATGCAATGTAGGCACGCATCATTCGATTTAGTTACACATAATCTCTCTTTCCTTGTTTCTAACAGAGAAAGATACAAATGCATTTTTCGATATACTTTTTAAAGTCTATAGATATTTCTTACATCGTATTCAGCCCGTTTGTTTATCTAAAGAACGCAAGTTAGATGGTTATGGTATTAGATTTAAAAAAATATTGTTTTGTTTATTGTTCCGTTTTCTCCGATGCGACCATGTTTATAGATATTTACTCCGACTAATTGTGATTGAGTCTAATAGCTAATATATCTACCTATATCTTACTGAAGGGATCTCTTTACATGTGCTGGATAGGGGTATCTTCTACCTTATAAGTCAGTTTCACAGTAACCCACCCAGTAGGTATACGAGTAGAACTTCATCAAATACAATTATATAATAAAGTTATAACTACCCGAAATTAAACGAAGCAAATCACGACGCGAGAAAACGACAAGCATCTCACGAAGGAGCAAATACGGGGGGGAAGATACCCCCCTTAATGATCCCCCCCATTAACGAAATCCTGGAACCGGCCCAGGTCTTTGGACGCGTTTCAGGCAATGTTCTATTTACAACACAATAACAATGTCAATAGAAAACTAATTCGATTCGCGTAAAGACGTTGAATGCATTCTGTACGCACGCACTGTCAAGGTTAAAATGTGTATAATAGCGCTAAACACTCCACGGATGTCTGTGTGCTGACCGAATTGGACTTTTAAATGATTACAATGAGATATTCTTAACAGTGTTGTTAAAGCAGCAGCCAGCGATCATTGTATCCAATTGAAATATTAAAATTTCAATAACAAAATGTTGCCAAGTGTTTAATTTGTGTTATATTTAAAGTGAATTTAATTATATTTAAAAGCGGTTTTAGTTGTTTAAATTTCAAAATGAAGTTCGTTAATTTTGTTACTGTTTTATTTATATTTGTGATTGTTTTTTATGTTAGTGCAAGGAGTATTATTACAAGTAAGTTAAACTGATCGATCGTCTCAGTAGCTACAAAACAAATCGGTTAAAACATAAATTATTTGACTATATCGGATATGTACCACTAAAGTTGACCTCGTATGTATTGGCTTTTTATTTACTAAGAGGTCAAAGTACTGGTTATAAAAGTATTTCAAGTATTTTCTGTAAATAGGTATACTTGTCATAATTTAACATTGACAACTGACATGTTTGATAAGTCACCCTGCCAAGAAACATACACTTTTTTGCGTGGGGAAATACTCATGGATACCCACAAGCTCCGAGGAAGGCAAGCGGGCTATGTGTTCGTCAACTAAAACCCCATGGTGGTCCTTCTCACGCCTTATGGGGGATACCTACAGAAATATACACCTACAATAAACCGCAAGTAAGAAGTATAAAACACTCGTATTTATGGTACTACTAGCTGCGCCCGGCGGTGTTACCCGCGATAAAAAGTATGAAAAATTAAAACATCTATCCCACGGGAACCATACATTTTACCGGGATAAAAAGTAGCCTATGTGCTATTCCAGACTATAATCTATCTCTGTGCCAAATTTCATCCAGATCCGTTCAGCCGTTCGAGCGTGAAAGAGTAACAAACATCCATCCATCTATCCATCCATCCATCCATCCATCCAAACTTTCACACTTATAATATTAGTATAGAAGTATAGATTAACTACTGTAAGTGAGAAGATTGGGTGTTTTTTTTATCAATCATGTCGAAATAACTAATGATAACATTTAAAAAAATAATACTAGTCCCTTTTTAATGTCTGTGCTGACTGTAGAGCACAAGCCTCCTTTCCAATGGAGGGGGCTATTTCCACCACGCTGGCCCAGTGCTGGTTCGCGGACTTCACACGTCTTTTCATCAAGCAGGTTTCCTCACGGTGTTATATTTCTTCACTTTTTAGCAAGTGATAATCATGGTTGAAAATGAGATTCGCACACGAAATCACGAATACTAGGGGTGCGATCCGTGGACCTGCTATCCTCGCTACCGAGGCAAGCGTCCTACCAACATGGCTAATACTACTTTAATAGTAGGGTTCAAGTCTGGCTCGCATACCTTAGATTTCTGAGAGGCTGAGAGAAATTAGTGAGTTTCCTAAAGCCATATGGAGTTTCGCAAACCTGCACTGGGCCAGCGTTGTGGACTATGGCCAGAATCCCCCTCATACCCATGTCCAATAGATTGACATTTTTTACACAAATCTCAACCGCTGTACAACGATAAAATAATAATAAATATCTCCACACGAACACACCAACTATACGGTCCCACACTAAACAACGCTTGTATTATGGGTACCGTAAAATAAACTGGGGGCGAACCCAGTATATATTACTTATATAGAAATTAAACATCCATGACTTGGGTACAATCTTTCGTGGTCATCATACAAAGTTTGTCCCTACCAGGATTCGAACCCGGGACCCTCGGCACGGAAAGCAGGGTCACTAAAAACGTCCCTAATCATTTAAATATAGATAATCAACGTCCATGACTCGGGTACAGACAATAAATGGGCCAGATATTATAATAATTTAACAAAGTCAGGGCCGCCACTTAACACGATAATAATAAACAATGAATAAAATTAATGATTTTTTTTCAATAAATTAAATTAAACACGTATAGCGTTAAATGTCAACCACCAAATCTTCTTCTTTCTTTACGAAACGAGATGCGATGAAATAAAACGGAAATGAATATGGCCTCACCCGAAACTTAGCGGATATTTTGCCAGTGTCAAGTAATTAATAGCAATATTAAATTCAATAAAGACACATCTATACATATAAATAAAATTGGAGTGTCTGTTTGTAATATTAAAATAACCGCTTTCTACTAAGTGCATTTAGATGTATACTCGGTACCTATACCAAAACAACATTTTTTACAATTTTTGTCTGTCTGTCTGTCTGTTTGTTCCGGGTAATCTCTAAAATGGCTGGACCGATTTTGACGGGACTTTCACTGGCACATAGCTGGTGTAACAAGGAGTAACTTAGGCTACTTTTATTTCAGAAAAAATAATAGGACCTCACGAAAAAAAATTAAAACCAATGTTGCAGCGCGGCGCCTGATTAAGTTTGATAGCAACAACCTGCAATGCGTCCCGCGGGCTCAGAACGCGCGAGTAGGCTGTTCCCAACGGTTGTGTCTTTGTTAAATACCACGCGAACGAAGTCGCGGGTAACAGCTAGTTAGAAATAAAATAATGGATGTGACATCCACCAAATCTTTGGCTTGCATGCTATATGAAAACGTCACAATGACAGCGGTCGATTCTATACGAATTTCCTTCCAATGTGTCGTGATGCGGTTGTTATGAGAACATTGTGTGTTCATATGTTACTGATGTGTACAAATGTAAATATGTTTCCTTCCCACAATTCAATACGTGAACGAGAGGAGGCATGTAGTAATAATAGCCTTAAGGTCTGTACGTAACAGTACTGAACGTAACAGTTGGATTTAATTTAAAAAAAAAAACAATAGTCGCATCGATTTATTATTTAAACGATATACCTACTGATCCTTCGCTTTCTGTAGTGCATTTGTAACCGTTATGTGAAGTCACAATTTCAATTTGTCAACTTTAAAAATATTTGCTCAAAAAAATCCTAAGGCCTCAGCCTCGAATTTGGCGGGCAGCGGGGCGGCAGCGGCGGCGGCGCGGTAGCGGGGCTCGTTGGCCGTCCCGCGCCGCCGCTGCCGCCGCCCCGCTGCCCGCTAAATTCGAGGATGAGGCCTAATACTCATTTTATCTTCTATTCTTATCTTACTAAAAAAGCTATGAGCATAGACATAAGAAATCTTTGCTTGTGAATATTTACAGACGATTGGATATCACACGTTTAACGTATGTTTACCCATACCTATTCATTTCAAGAAACTTTAAAGGGTTTTCCTGTAGAAAATACCCGATAAAGTTACATAAAAAATTTATTTCCGTGCAGTTGTCCAGTTAGGTTGTAAGATAATGAGGAAATTCGTAAGCGCGTAAATTCCGAATTGACATCCATTTACGATCAACAGTAAGGTCTAATTGATTCAGTACCTAGACTTCGTAGTGACTAAGATGCTGGCAGTCGTTAGCGCGGTCCCGGATTCATTGCCTTACCTTTAAAGCATAGAGGTTGTCGATTTGTAGGTATCTGTGTTCTGTATGTTCCGTTTCGAGATAATGAAGTTATTTTACTTTTAAGCGCGATTATAGGAGATATATTGTAAGTAAGAGAGGATAGGATAGAGTAAGAAGATCACATCAGCCAGCCATCTCAAACCACTAACTCTGAGGACAGTGTAACTTAGGAAGATTTCACTCCATGAAAAAAAAAATACACGGTTTATTATACTAACAGAACAGAATGGTTATATTAACCTTTGACCCTGCACTTCTTAAACGCATTCGTAATCATTATGTGAAGTCAGTATTACGATACATCAATTTAAAATTATAATTATTGTTCACAAGAAAATTAGAATTGTGATTTATTATGAACGAATTTATACATTTTTTAAATTGACACATTAAATATTGATTTCTTATATTTTCGCGAATACTACACATTTAAATAAAACTATATTTATATATATTTTCAGTCCTCCCGTGAACATGGTTGCTGTTAAGCAGCCGAAACGTCGGGAACGTAAAAAACTAAAAAAATAAACGCGATAAAATACGTAAAATTAGTTTTATTTAAATGACACACTAAAATTGTGATTCTGAATTTTGAATCCGTAAAATACATTTGATAAATCCCTCTATAGTCCTATCACTACAGTGGAGGATGCGTTACTGACAAATTACCACACTTCACAGAAAGAACTTGAAAAGTCAAGATTCACCATTTGCTTTTATCTTCCAATAATAGTGGGTAGACGTTTTTAAACACATAATAGTTTATTTTATTCCACTAAAATTAGACATTATAATTTAATCTCGATCCACGTGCTAAAAATATATATGTTTTGGCAACGAGGTCATTGACATTAAACTAAACAGGGTTAAGGTGACGAAAACAGCTGTCGACTCTCGTACAATAGCAACACGTAACACGTTTAGAAACCGGTGTATTATCTGCGGCGAGCGTTCTGGCATTTAAAAAAAAGAAATATGTGTCACGCTCTGACCTCGGAGTCAGGCAACTTATTGATAAAAAAAAAGATTTCAAGTTCATAATTTTACTTTCAGTTACAGGCCAAATTACATCTGTACGAGTACGTCAAGTGCAAGATTATTCGTAAGCTAACTGTTACTTGATAGTCTACCGTATTTAGAAATTTTGTGTGGAGAGTAGAATGATTTGAATACCGTCCGCTAGAGGCGCTTTTCAATTCTCCATACAAAATGTCTAAATACGGTAGACTATAAAGTATAAAGTTAGCTCGCACTTGACGTGCTGAGTGTATCGATCGCTTGTATACCTTGCATTCCTAAAAAGTGCCTCCACATTCAACTGATTTTGTATTATCACACATGTTGATCATCAGTAATCGAGTAAATGTGTGGGCAACAGACGAATATAATATAATACCCCCAGAGGAACACACCAACTATACGGTCCCACATTTAGCAACCCTTGTATTATGGGTACCGTACAATGGACTGAGGGCGAAATCAGTATATAATACTTATATACATATTAAACATCCATGACTCGGGTACAAACATTCGTGGTCATCACACAAAGCTTGTGTCCCTACCTGGATTCGAACCCGGGACCCTCGGCGCAGAAAGCAGAGTGACTACCACTGCGCCAATCAGGCTGTCAACAAACATAGTTACACGGTATATAGGTTGGATCTCAAATACGCTAAAGAAGCACAGGTTCATAGGTAGGTAGTATTCCTTTTATTAATTACTGTACCGAGTTTAACACCTCCATCCTTCCTTTTAACCTTCGTCCGTAGGAGAATTAAGTACCCTCGAGATACCCTACACGTGACCCTGGGTGGTGCCAACCAGGTGACAACTCTACTGGTGGTAGGCTTCAGCCGTGGTTAGTCACCACCCACTGAACAAAGCCATGTCGCCATGCGGCCTAGCCGTGTTCCGGCATGATGTTCGGCGTTGCCATTCATGGATGGCGGGTCAGATCAGTTGCGCTGCATGTTCCTAGTGAATGTAGCGTCTCGATCTACTGCCGCCTTCCTACCTAGGCAAGTATGCTCCATCGTAGATCTCATCGTCACTTTCCATCAGGTGAGGTCGAGATCAAATACTTGCCTATAATGTGTAAAAAAAATATATTTGAGATTGTGTTCGAATAGTGTTTAATATTTCAAGAAGGCCGTCTCGGTAGATTGCTAATATAAAATCACATTCTCAAAAAACTATTAATCAAATTGCCTTATTAATACATGCCTAAGATATTTTCAGTCAGCTAAAAAAAAGTGCTGCCATTTTGCTGTAAAAAAGAGACATCTACGGATTTACATAGCTGATCGTAGATTGTAAAAATGTGTTGAAATTGGGTTAGTTTTTATTTAAATTAAGTCAGTCAATGACTTAGAAAATGCAAGGCACTTACCTTTTTTTTTCGATGACCTGGTCTTAGCCTTTTTTTCTTAAATAATATGTACCTAAAATCTTGGGTAAATATTTGAAATAATATTGTAATTACGTTGTATGTATAGACAGAGACGTTGAATTCCTTGATTGCTTGTTGGAGGCGCTGCTGGGCCCTTGAAGTCTTTAGTAGACCAGATTACATTAGGTGTGTTAGGTTGTCCACTTGTGAAATTCTTAGAATGCGCAAAGATACCAATACGTAATATTTCCCGTTCGGTGTGACGTCACAGAGTGTATTAAATCCAAAACCAAGCGCACCATTGCAATACTTCAAGACACTGTGAGCACTTTCTGCGTAGATCGGACCGCAAGCAACAACTAAATATGAGGGTACCCCGGTTCAAACTATGACACTAGGACGTTAACCACCTCAAACCTCCCGTGGCCATGGTTGCTGCAAAGCAGCCGAAACGTCGGGAACGTAAAAATCTAATAACAAACGCGATAAAATTCGTTTTTTAATCCCACACAAACGAACCACTTTGACTATTAAAATGATTATTAGCGAGTGGTACTGATATATCGCGTGATAGCTCATTGGGAACGGGGTAATGATGTTCATTGGATGATTAAAATGATTGCGTGTTAATTATGAGAATAAATACATTGATGATTAGCATTACAATTAACAGTACTTATTTGTGAGGTATTCTTATACAATATGTCTGTGTACCCAAAGGAGTAGGCACTTGTGTTGTTTGAAACCTACATTTCGGAACCCAATGTAATGGTTGGGAAGCCTTTAGCCATTTCCCGAATCGGTGTTTATTTCATGTGCCGGTCACGCGCTGTCATTTTTGTTCTGCCTCGCTGTCAGTCCGAGCATAGAATGTGCTCAAACTAGTCTGACAAGGCAGCGCAGGCCGTCTGTACATACCTATTAAATATCGGATGGTATTTAGAACAAGATGTCCTGAGTATGGAGTAGGCCAATTGGAGTTATGTTAGAAAACGCTCTGGGAGTAAATCCTCCAACATTCAGTAAAGTTTTCAAAGTACCTACAATTTTTTTGTAATTAAAAAAAACATGAAATCAATTCATTCTCTATGGGTATCAGAATTACGCGAGTACTGTCGAGTACTCGCGTATTATGTATTATTATGTATTTATTATTATGTAACAATGTGATTTTGATTTTTATATTTTAGAGCAACAATTTTCTCAAATTGTCATATGTATTTTCCAGGTGGTTCCGAAGCATTCGACGAGAAGAACAAGGATCATTGGAATGTGCTTGCGCAGTGGATGCTACATTCTAAGGTGCCCATTCCATTTATTTAATTATTATCAAAGTATGTACAGAATAGAACTTTCCCACAGATAAGCGAATATGCTCCGTCACCATTTTGGGTATAGCTCCCTTGTTCAGTAGCTAATTATATGGAACCGAAATGATTAGATGGTATGCTTATTCATGTCTTATATTTACGCAAATACTACACATTTCAAAAGCCGTGTGCAGTTCTCCAAACTGCACACGGCTACAAAAACTATGGCCCGGATCCCCCTTATATTGAGGAGGAGAGTGCCCAGCATAAAGGTACTAGGCCCGTCTCCCATTTAAACAGTGTAGATATTTACGGTATATCCTCCTTATTTTCAGATTTCCTTACCCCTGAACACGAGAAAAGCGAAGAACGTGATCCTGTTCCTGGGGGATGGTATGAGTATCACAACCCTCGCGGCCACGAGGGCCTACCTGGGCCAGCAGTATGGGCATCACGGAGAAGAATTAAAGCTCAGCTTTGAAACCTTCCCTTATACCGGGCTTGCAAAGGTATGAGCCAAGTCAAAGTCAAATTATTAGTTTCGTATAGACCTACGGGGGCACTTACTTTTCATTATCATTTTTTTTCTTAACATATAATTCAATAACAATTATCAAGAATTACTCGACACCGGCTAAAATGGCACTATTTTGTAGCTGATTGCCAACCTAAAAAAAGAAGAATATACATAACAACACATGCACACATAAGAATAATACACTATCGGCCTTATTAATAAAAATCGCTTATTCCAAACATTATCAGAACCTACACTTGGATTTGTTATTCCCATAGTTACCGAGGTTTGACATCGGAGTTACAATGTTATTAATAAACATGGAGTAACCTCGGAAAAGCAATACATTCCTTACACCGGAAGAAACGCCTTCGCTATGGCAACCCATACATTTTAAAAGTAAAAAAGTATGTTAGTGAATGAACCAAATGAACCATAGTGATTATATACTCTTTGAAATGAACTCAATGCTTGGTAGTGACATTAATCACAGTGACAGACAATATTTTGAGTTTCAAATCGCGACAGTCGTTGTTTGTGTTTTTCGTATTTTCGGTGGAAAAATAAGATGTTTCAGGTTTTTGACTTGAAAATGAACACAAAACGCCGTCGCTCCCTTAACTGGGATGAAGGAGAGAGGGTAAATCATATCTAGGTGTGTTTAATTATTGGTACCCTGGTTGTTACTGAAAATGCCTTTTACTGTTTCAGCAAATATTTTACCGTGGTTAAAAATATACGCCTGTTATTGGAAATAAACTCAGATATCTCAATATAATACAACCTACTGCTAGTTGTGCAAAACTTGCTTCTTTTATCAATTAATAAATATTATATTTTAAACTGGTTGTTATTTACAGATCGGATGCAATACTATGTAAGCAGCATAATACGCCATAGAAAAACTTAAAAGACGTAGAACACATGAGATGTGTGGAAATGCGGGACCAAGAACCTGCAATTCTAATGGATATACACAAAGAAAAACTAGTGTGCCAAACTAGAAAGAAAATTTGAGAATTAAAAAAATCGCGATCATCTGATATCTTTTAAATAGTAATTTTGAATGTTTGTTTTGTGTTTTCTTAGTTTTATGAGTAATAAACACCGTCTCTTATGCGTATAGTTTATATTTATTACCAAGTCATATCCACCAGCCAAAAGATATCTTGAAAGTATATGCCGATGGTGGAAAATGGAACCGGCAACGATGAGTATGGGAAGAGTTATTTACATTAAATAACTATAGTAGAAATTCCAAATAAAGAGCGCATTAAAGGCGAAAGGCATTGATATAAAATAAGCCAGAAACGGATGAAAAAGATGGATTGGCGATGTACATAATTACGTCATCCATGGAATTTAAGCAAATAGCGCTTGTAAAAAATTGTAAAAACGTGAAATGATTCAGAAATTGGATTCTATATATGAGCAGAAATCAGAATGACAAGGCTATTTTACTTTTCACTTTATAGAAATACCAGCTTTGTGTTTAATAAATAATAGTTATTCTTATTCAATACGTTTTATTTCATAACTGGCCAAATTACAAGAGCATCACTTGAATCTCTTCACGGCTCCATATTCTTATTGCAGCCAAAACATTCAGATGAGGTGGTATAAATCCACCTCACCTTGCATCACCTGTTTTATCATTTATTACCATGTCAATGATAAAAACAGCAGTAGATCGAGAAAATCTAAACACATATTTCAATTCAGCTTCTTGAAACTCTTCCACAGGATTATTACGAACTTTATAAAATTTCACATTTCTCAATAATCCGGTTTTTGATCTCATTTATTTCATCCATCACGCTCAAGCCATCAATATAATAATCTCCATCAATTTTATTTGCACAAAGAACTAATTAATATCTGCTTTCTTTAGAAAATGAAATTCGAAGGAATATATATAGCGAATATAGGTTAGGTCATTAGACATATGTCATCTTATTACATGCGTATTCGGACGTAAAACGATGTGCCGCGACGATTAAAATTTACTGCGAGAGAAGATTCGGATTAGCTTACTATCTCCTTACTGCATGTTTATTAATACTGAATTTTACTAATATTTCATTAATACTTAGAATGAAGCTAATCTTGCTTTAGTCTCTTTTTATTAATAAGGCCGTATAGGCCGATGACTCAGTGCTTGGGGTCTCGACTCAACCAATCACTACGCGCGGGCGTTTTCATTGTTTAGATTGGAGACAAAAAATCATTGGCCGAATAAGGCACGGTCTGAGTGTTGGTAGTGTCATACCGCCTTTAAGATTAAATCAACGATGTAGCCTACCAATGGTAACACGTCTTGGCCTTTAAATAATAATAGCTCAATATATCCCACTAATGTTATAAATGTGAAAGTTTGGATGGATGTTTGTTACACAATCACGCAAGAACGGCTGAACGGATCTCGATGAAATTTGGCACAGAGATAGGTTATATATATAGTCTGGAATAGCATTTAGGCTACTTTTTATCCCGGTCAATAGTATGGTTCCCGTGGGATAGATTTGTTTAAATTTTTCATAGCGCAAGGGATCGACATGATTTTTTGCGCGGATAACACCGCAGGGCGCAGCTAGTTATTCATAATTCAAAAACAATGTGACATAAAAATAAATGAAAATCTGTTTTGGAAAGGGCAATTAAATATCTTTCATATGACACCGCACATGATCTAGTAATCGTATCTCTACTTTGAATCTTCTAACCGCCAATTTTTCCCAATTACAACGAAACCATATATATATTTAAATACTTTTGTATGCAAAAGTTTTGGACGAGCATAATTTAAAAAATAATCCCAAGTTTCAGGTCAATAGCATTACTAGTTGAAATAATCAGGTGTGACACACCGACAGACAGACATAGTCGCACAGTAAGGGTTCCGTTTTAACAATTACGTACCGAACCCTACAATTGTATTTATCAAGTCCCGTTCGCGTTGCTATAGATACCTATTTTTTTTAAATACCAGACTTACTGCGTGGATCACAACGTCGCGGACTCCGCGTGTAGCGGCACGGCTTACCTAACTGGAGTGAAGGCCAACAGTGGGACCGTGGGACTCAGCGCCGCAGTGAAGAGAGGGGACTGCAAAGGCCAGAGGGATGGCCTTCATTCTGTAACTGGCCTTATCGACTGGGCACAGCAAGCGGGCAAGGGGACTGGTAAGGATTCATTTCTTGCCTATCCTTCGCGCGCAAAAACTGTCTTTCAATTTGGAGGTTCTTTTTCTGTGTCATCATAGGCTTACTAACTACCTTCATGATGGTCGTCATGACCTGATTACCGTTGCTGGTAGTGGTTGGCACTTCCTGTGCCGAGGGTCCCGGGATCGAATCCTGGTACGGACAAACTTTGTGTTTACGGACAAACTTACTCATCCTATGGGCAGATGTGAAAATGAATCCTTACCTCCATTTTGTGACCCAATACTGTAATTTTTTTTAGAATCATTAGTCATGAATTCTGTTAGCTTCTTTGACTAAGCCATGGCTTACTTTAGGAGCGGCCTCACATCAAAACTTTAATAGCTAGGGCAAGAAGTTAATTACAGCAGCAACCCAGCTATGGTACCTGATGTTAATTTGCTTTCCAGGTGTTGTTACCACGACTCGCGTGACTCATGCTACGCCAGCAGCGTCGTATGCCCATTCAGCTGATAGGCGGTGGGAGGCTGATACGGACCTGCCGAAGCACGGGCTTCATTGCGACGACATCGCGACCCAGCTGGTCAAAGGACGAGTTGGCAGCAAGATTGATGTGAGTCATTCACGCCTCGACTCAACTATTGACATGAGAACGGGTATACTAAACCTGCACCCTTCGCTTCTTTAGAGCTTTGTAATTATTATGAAAAGTCAGAATTGCGAAACGTCAATTTAAAAAAAATGCTTACTAAAAATCATAATTGTCATTTGCTGGAACAAAAAAAAAATAGCCGACAGATATTCACATAATAAATACAAATGCAATAAAAAACGCTTTCTGAATCACGCTGTATAAGAGAGCCAATTGAATTCGGAGCATGCGTACAGGACCGAGGCCAGATATCCGTATCTGATTAGATCGCTTCATTGACCAAAATATAATTTTCCCGATCGCAAATATGTGTCTATGAACGTCGTCTAGACATGCATAAATATCGAGGAGTCGGCTTCCAATCTATCCTGATTTGGCTTATTAGGTACCTACCGATATCTTCTCGGAGCGAAGCTATTTGCCCTACGAGACCCAAATAATGGGACTACCTACGGCTGAGACCACTTGTTAGAATTTGTCATGCTTCGTCTTTGATAGAATGATAACCAAGACCACTAGCTTAACGTGCTTTCCGAAGCACCGATGACATCAGATGCTATTCGATAATCCATCCAAGGCCTTACCGACTGACGCATCAATCTTACAGGTGTTAAAACAAAATCAAAAGTAATATAAAATAACAGATTTTGTAGTAACAGTCTCCCCCTCGCTCGCAGTCCCGTCCCCTCACATGGATGGAAGGCCCAACAGGCCCCACAGGCTCAACAGTGGGATATTAATAAATGACGGAGATCTGAGGAAAGACCCATAAAAAAAATATGACCGATTTGAGAACCTCCTCCTTTTTGAAGTCTGTGTAAAAAGGGCTCGTATTATAATTTCAGTAACAGTTCTATGGTCATTTTTACAGGTCGTACTTGGGGGCGGGCGCAGAAACTTCATCCCGAAAACACAAAAAGACCCTGAAGGATTCAAGGGTTACAGAAGCGATGGAGTTGATCTGATAAGGGAATGGAAGATAAAGAAGGAATCCTACGGCATCGTTCCCCAGTATGTGACGAACAAACATGACTTCATGAAGCTAAAAGATGATGATGATATCAGCGTCCTGGGCTTATTTTCTCCCGACCATATGCCGTACCATCTGGAGGCTGGTGATGACGACCCATCATTGAGTGAAATGACGCAGAAAGCGATACAGATACTGTCGCGGAAGAAGAACGGATTCTTTTTGTTTGTTGAAGGTATTGTTTTGTGATCTTTTAGACGGACTAAGGGTGACAACCTGATGTCTTGTATTCACTCATCACGAGTCAAGTCAAGTCAAATCATTTATTTCGTATTGGCCCACGGGGGCACTTACAAATTTTCATTTACATATTTTTTCTTAATTGTACAACCGGATCGGAACGCGACCTCAACTGAGATGATCAGGCGAGAAACTCAGCGGGCTTGTCTTTTTTTAATTTTTTTTTAACTACCATTTATATTACAACAATTGTGAACTTTAACTGTATCAGAGCTCGTCAGGCATGACATCTTGATAGGCTGCCTTCATGGTATCTCCATTAGCTGTGTTCTGAAAGCATCAAGTAAGTCCAGCAAATGGTTATAGCTTGGCCCTAATCTATCCTAGTACTATCTGCGAAGTGTAGCTGTACACCAGTACACCCCTACCTACCCTTAATGTATATTTCAGGAGGAAGAATAGACACTGCTCATCATGAAACAAAAGCACGTAAAGCGCTTGATGAGACCGCTGAACTGGCGAAGGCAGTCGAAGCGGCACTAAAACTGGTGGATACTTCAGACACCCTGGTGGTCGTGACGTCAGACCACAGCCACACGATGACGTATAGCGGGTACAGCAAGCGGGGGAACGATATACTAGGACTTGTGTCTAAGGTACGCTAAAAACCTGATGGGCTTGGTTAGTTGTGACCATGCATTCTGTGTCAAGGTACATATTTGAATCCTGGTAGGTGCAAACTTGGTATTGTATTTTTTTTTTATTACATTATAGGCAAGTATTTGATCTCTATCTCACATGATGGTAAGTGATGATGAGATCTACGATGGAGCATACTTGCCTAGGTAGGAAGGCGGCAGTAGTTCGAGACGCTACATTCACTAGGCACATGCACCGCAGCTGATCTGACCCGCCATCCATGAATGGCAACACCGAACATCATGCCGGAACACGGCTAGGCCGCTTGGCGACATGGCTTTGTTCAGTGGGTGGTGACTAACCACGGCCGAAGCCTACCACCAGTAGAGTTGTCACCTAGTTGGCACCATCCAGGGTCACGTGTAGGGTATCTCGACGGTATTTAATTCTCCTACGGACGAAGGTGATTCGACCCCAAAACGAATGTTTGTATCCGAATCATGGACTTTTAATATCTAGTAAGTATTTTTACATACCGAGATCGTCTCCAGTTCATTGTACGGTACATAATACATGCGTTGTTTAGTTCGGGACTTTTTATTATACCTTTGGGGACGTTCCCGAGCCAGATCAGGGGTCCGGGAATGGTTTTATTTCTGTGTGCCCGATGTTGTGCGTCTGGCGGGTAATCGTATGCCTTTACACCAGCTGAGGGTGTGGTCACTGGTTACGGCTGTTGTGTACGGAGGCTGAGTACTCACGGTTCAATTAGGCAGTCCAGAATTGAATAAAATGTCCGAAAGGTGGTACACAAAACGTTTATTTAGTAGGCACAGGTAGAAAACACAAAGCACAATCAGTTTAAGGTAGGCACACACAAAGTTCGAAGAAATAGAAGGAGTACAAGGTGAAATTATGAAAGATTTAGCAGTAAGCAAAGCAAGTAGATGCGGAACACAATTGCGAATGAATATATAGCAAATGCCGGGACGGCAAGCGATAGAGGTCTCACGTCAATGAGCTTCCGATCGTGTGTGTGGCCGCGCGGGGGCATTGGAATGTGGTGCCCGAGCGCAGCTTCGTACTTCGTACGAACTGTCGCCCGAACCTCAGCGCGCGACTCCAATGCACGGTATTGACACGATAATGTGTATGCATAAATACATCAAAATAAATAAATAATTTTCATGTATAGATATTCAATGATGTAATACGTTTAGTCATGTGTATGTAATAACGATAATATTATTAGGTATACTTACCAGACGAATATCAACTGTATGGCCCCAGACTAAATAACGCTTGTATTATGGGTACCGTACTATGGACTGATTATGCTGTTATTATTATTAATATTTATTTAAGTATTTAAGTGTAAGTATTTAAGTGTAAGTATTTAAGTGTAAGTATTTAAGTGTAAATATTTAAGTGTAGGTATTAAGTAGCCCACATCACTCCCCCCCAGAGACCGTCACTACGGTCGATAGTAATTAGCAATTCGAACCCTGCGGCCAGAGCGAGTCCTATAATCTGCCTGAGCCGGCACATCCAGTTGAGATGGGACAGGATCAGGTAATGGTGTAGGAGTGGTAGTGGGGGTAGGAATAGGGATAGGATTGGGAGTTGGGCAGTTAGGAGGTGGCAGTGGGTCTACGAGTATATAGGCCGGCTTAAGGCGGTCTATCGTTACCGTAACACTTTTGCCTTTGACCAGTATTTTAAAAATCTTATCTCCCCTCTCGAGTACTTCATAGGGGCCGGTGTAAGGAGGTTGCAAGGACCCTCGCACTGTGTCATCCCTAAGGAAAACATGACTCGAGGATGTCAATTCCTTATAAACAAAGATTTTGTTTTTGTTGTGACGAGCAGCGGGCGATGGACGAAGCTTGGCTGCGAAATGTCGTAGACGAGTGGTGAAATCGGACAAGTCGGTGGAGTCTGGGACTGTCGGATTGAAGAACTCTCCAGGTAACCGTAGCGGCTCGCCGTATACCAACTCGGCTGACGACGCCTGCAGATCTTCTTTAAAAGAGGATCTTATGCCTAATAGCACCATGGGTAGTGTGTTCGTCCAGTCGTAGTCAGCGTGGCACATTATAGCAGCTTTGAGCTGACGATGGAACCGTTCCACCAAACCGTTACATGCCGGGTGATACGCGGTCGTTCGGCGATGTTGGAATCCTACCATTTTTCCAAGAAATTGGAAAAGGGTGGATTCGAACTGCCGACCGCGATCGGTGACGATATGCGCTGGACATCCAAATCTGGATATCCATGATATCAGGGCTTTTCCGACGGTTTCGGCGGTCATGTCGACCATTGGTGTAACCTCTGGTCAACGGGTGAAACGGTCCACCACCGTGAGGCAGTATCGATAGCCTTGAGACGGTGGAAGGGGACCGACAATGTCCACATGGAGGAAGGCGAATCTAGCACGAGGTAAATCGAAACTGCCCAACGGCGCTGACACGTGACGATTTACCTTAGCGCGCTGACAAGCCAGGCACTTTCGAGCCCACTCTCGACAGTCCTTGCGCATGCCAGGCCAAACAAACCGCTCGGCCACCAGTTTGGTGGTTGCCTTAGGGCCTGGATGGCTAAAGCTATGAAGGCTATCGAAAAGTGGCTTCCGAAATGGCTTTGTGACAAAAGGCCTAGGTGAAGACGTACTTACGTCACAAAAAATTTCCTTGCTGCTGTCAAAGATCTTAAGCTTCTCGAGGCGGAGAGAAAATGCGTTATCGCCGATGAATTGGAGAAGCTCTTGATCGATTGCTTGAGATGCAACAAGCTGATCCAGGTCTATTGGCATCTGCAGTTCATCGACGCGGGACAAAGTGTCGGCCACGACATTATCCTTACCGGATATATGTCGAATATCTGTCGTGAATTGCGAAATGTAGTCGAGGTGTCTGTGTTGGCGAGGCGAACTGCAGGCTTTGCGTTCGCGAAAAGCAAAAGTAATCGGCTTATGATCCGTATACACGACAAAGTGTCTGGCTTCTAACATATGCCGAAAGTATTTAATGCTCTCGTATATGGCCAACAGCTCGCGATCATAGGGCGAATACTTTTGCTGCGAAGGGCAAAGTTTTCGCGAGAAGAACGCGAGTGGCTGCCATTGACCGTCCTTGAGTTGCTGCAGCACAGCGCCCATCGCCAAGTCCGACGCGTCTGTAACTAACGCGAGTTTGGCGTGACAGTCTGGGTGTGCGAGTAATGCGGCATTAGCGAGACTGTCTTTACACTGGTCAAAGGCAAGAAGTGTATCACCAGTTAGTTCGATGGGGTGCGCTGCTTTCTTATCACCGGCAAGTAAGGCGTTTAGAGGGGCTTGAATCTTAGCAGCATTGGGCAAAAATCGCCTATAGAAGTTGACCATCCCCAAGAAGCGCCTTAAGTGCTTAATGGTTTTTGGGGGTGGGAATTCTTTGATGGCTTGGACCTTAGATTCCAGAGGTTTGGTGCCGGACTCGGAGATTCGGTAGCCCAGAAAGGTTACTTCGCTAGCACCAAAGACGCATTTAGCAGTGTTTACTAGTATGCCAAATTCCTTCATGCGGGTGAATAGCTGCTGAAGGTGAAGTTCGTGCTGTTCCTCGTTCTCTGAGAAGATCAAAAAATCGTCCAAATAACAATAGCAGAAATCTAGCCCTCTCGTCATTTCGTCAACAAATCTCTGGAATGTTTGGCCTGCGTTCCTTAAACCAAAGGTCATAAAAGGAAATTCGTACAAGCCAAAGGGTGTGCTGATGGCCGTCTTCTTAATATCGTCCTCGTAGACTGGTATCTGATTATAGGCTTTAACCAAGTCTATTGTGGAGAAGACTTTGCAACCAGTAATGCTGTGGGCAAAATCATGGATGTGTCTTATAGGGTAGCGATCTGGAATGGTTCGAGCATTTAACATCCTATAATCGCCGCAGGGGCGCCAACCATTTTCTTTCTTAGGCGCTAAATGTAGTGGCGAAGCCCAGGAGCTTTCAGAGGGACGAGCTGTACCGTTACTGAGCATGAGTTCGAATTCCTTCCTAGCTATCTTAAGTTTGTCGGGTGCAAGTCTACGGGGTGTGCAGAAAACGGCAGGGCCGGGGATTGTACGGATATGGTGAACAGTATCGTGTTTTGGAGTCCACGGTGTGCCTGAAGGGCGTGTAATTTCGGGGAACTTACCCAAAAGCTCGTGATACCTGGTGTCGCCTGTCGATACCTTAACGGAATAAACATTTGTATGTGCAATAGACGCATTAGAAGACAAAGTTGTGGTGTTGTCAATAAGAAGTTGACTACGGCAATCTACAATCAAATTATAAAAGCTTAAAAAGTCAACACCTATGATAGCTTTGGTTACGTCAGCTACAGTAAAACGCCAAGGAAAGTTACGCCTTAAACCTAAGTTTAAATTTAGTTCCACATAACCAAAAGTGTCTATAGCGGTTCCATTTGCGGCACATAATTGGAAGTCCGTCTTGGCTCGTCGCTCACGAAGCGCAGAACGTGGGTAGACGCAAAGGTCACTACCAGTATCCACCAGGAACTGGGTATTCGTACTGCGGTCGGACACGAAGAGGCGACCTGTAGAAGCTGGGCAATCGTCAGCCGCCATTAGCGACTGCCCGTGGAGTTTCCCGCCTTCATGTAGTCGCATGGCTTCACACAGTGCTGGGCCTTTTCTCCAAACTTGGCATGGTACCAGCAGATGGGAAACTTGCGGTAACTCGAGTTTGATCTGGATCTCTGACGCGAAGATGATCGGCGCTGCTGTGGTCTGGAGCGGTCATTGGAGCGGTAAGAATCGCGATGGTATTCGTCGAGCTTGCTCGCCAGGTGCTCAACCATCTTTCTTAGCTCAGCGATCTCGCTAGATGAGCTGGTGCTGGGTGTTGCTCCAGATGATGTAGCCCCGGATGACGCGGCCCGGGATGTGGCGGCGACTTCACAGGGTGTGGTGATAAAAATCTCCTGTATTCGGTCCGCCAGGTCCGCGAGTTGCTCCAGAGACTGAGTCGGCTGTGACGCGAGCACAGCCTGGATGTTGCTAGGCAGGCGGCTGCTCCAGATGGAACGGATAAAGTCCTCGGGAACTGTAGGTCCTGCTAGGTCTTGGAGGTGTCGCAGAAATTGCGACGGTTTTCGATCGCCTAGTTCCTCATGGGTGAGCAACTGCTTCACCTTCTTCGCGTGGGAAGCGGAGAGTCGCCGTATCAGTTCGGTCTTGATCCGTTGGTACCGATCTTTCACCGGAGGTTTGAGAATCAGATCTTTCACCGCTTTAGCATGATGTAAATCCAAGTTCGTAATCACGTCTGTGAATTTCTCGGAATCATCCGTGATGTTGAGGTACTCGAACTGGGCTTCCAAGAGCGCAAACCAAATTTCGGGCTCGTCTGGACAAAACGGAGGGACCTTTGGCTTTTCTTTTCGAATCTCGGCTGACGCGACATTGGAAACGCGCGATTTTTTCATGCGCCGTATGGTGATATGGTCGCCTTCATTGTTCGACGCGGCAGTTTTTGCGGCTTCACTACTACTTGAATCACTCATTTTCGTGCACTATATAGGGGTCACCAGTTTGGGGACGTTCCCGAGCCAGATCAGGGGTCCGGGAATGGTTTTATTTCTGTGTGCCCGATGTTGTGCGTCTGGCGGGTAATCGTATGCCTTTACACCAGCTGAGGGTGTGGTCACTGGTTACGGCTGTTGTGTACGGAGGCTGAGTACTCACGGTTCAATTAGGCAGTCCAGAATTGAATAAAATGTCCGAAAGGTGGTACACAAAACGTTTATTTAGTAGGCACAGGTAGAAAACACAAAGCACAATCAGTTTAAGGTAGGCACACACAAAGTTCGAAGAAATAGAAGGAGTACAAGGTGAAATTATGAAAGATTTAGCAGTAAGCAAAGCAAGTAGATGCGGAACACAATTGCGAATGAATATATAGCAAATGCCGGGACGGCAAGCGATAGAGGTCTCACGTCAATGAGCTTCCGATCGTGTGTGTGGCCGCGCGGGGGCATTGGAATGTGGTGCCCGAGCGCAGCTTCGTACTTCGTACGAACTGTCGCCCGAACCTCAGCGCGCGACTCCAATGCACGGTATTGACACGATAATGTGTATGCATAAATACATCAAAATAAATAAATAATTTTCATGTATAGATATTCAATGATGTAATACGTTTAGTCATGTGTATGTAATAACGATAATATTATTAGGTATACTTACCAGACGAATATCAACTGTATGGCCCCAGACTAAATAACGCTTGTATTATGGGTACCGTACTATGGACTGATTATGCTGTTATTATTATTAATATTTATTTAAGTATTTAAGTGTAAGTATTTAAGTGTAAGTATTTAAGTGTAAGTATTTAAGTGTAAATATTTAAGTGTAGGTATTAAGTAGCCCACATACCCATATTTGGAAATAAATTGGGTCTTATAATAAAATTCTTACTGCATCAGAATTGACGTTGTCTATTAGTCAGTCAAGTTAAGGTAAAACCTATGCCGTAGGTTATATATATAGTCAGTTATTCCTAATGACTAATGCTTTGCAATTCGTTAACACATTCCTTTTATTGGTTGATTAGATGACTTGATCACTGACTACACCAAGTTCCTATACAGCATATTACTATATAAGGTGTAACAAAAATAATGGAAAATATTTTAAACCGATTAATCGGAAGCTATAACGTTGCCGAAATAAATAATCAAATTATTTGAATTATAAAAAATAACACTACGTACTAAGTGCGCGGCGAAACGGTACCGGCTCACTTTCTAAGAGAAAAATCAAACACAATTTATACAAATATTTTGTACATAAAAGTGATTGTTATGACCTACTTGTTAACCCCTTAAATTATTTCACACAATTTTTGTTACACCTTGTATTTATTCAAAGTCAAATCATTTATATTGTCTATGATATTTACGAGTAGTAAACAAATATTAAAATTTATTCTTAAGTCTACAATCCGACCCTAACTGAGAAGATTCGTTTAGAAATAGCAAGGACTTGTGTTTTTTACAGATTTTGTAGAAAATAACGAGGAATGATGTCATTGTGAACCGATTATGAGTCGATTGTGTTGCCAGACTTTGGACCCTGTTTAACATATCTGGAACTACTTCTTCATTATTGAGTGGAGATGATGTATAACATTTCGAATTACAGGCTAACGCATCAGATGGTTTGCCGTACACAACGCTGAGCTACGCCAACGGGCCCGGCTACAAGCCACACGAGAGTTTTCGCAGACAAAAGATTATGATGGAGGACTTGAGTAAGTATTTATTATTATTTTATGGTGTTGGCTTCGCACTCAGCATCCCTCCCAATCTTTACTAGGACATATTTAGGAGTTAATATCATTAGATCGCTGAGAATTGCACCTGTCAGTTGTACGATTCTTTTCATAATTTAAAGTCGATTGAAAGATAATAATTAATTTATATAATTTGAGTATTGATTTCTTATATTTACGCTAATACTACACATCTAAATAAAGCTTATTTCACAGATTTTGTCGCGTTTATTTTATGTTTGTACGTTCCCAACGTTTGGCCTGCTTTACAGCAATCATGGTCGAGTCTGAGATTAGATATTACACCTAAATTCAAATTGGTACTAACAAATGTGCTCATAATATTCAATCATATTCTTGGCTAATCAGATTATATTTAAGGGTTATTTCACAATGAACCTATCTTTATAGACTCTTAGTTAATTAGCTCAAAAATTGCACAAAGCACCTTAAAAGCCGTGTACTGACTGATCAAGCTGCCTTGCGACGCTGCCTCGCCTCATTCAAGCAATACCTATCTCGCTCGAGGTAAATGCTTGCGCATAAACGTACATCAACCAAACCTGTAATTATTTCCAGGTAATCCAAACTATACGTACCCAGCGCTGGTGCCTATTCTCCGGGAGACGCACGGCGGGGAGGATGTTGCCGTGTTCGCAAAGGGGCCCTGGTCCCATCTGTTCACGGGGAACTACGAGCAGAACTTCCTGCCTCACGCCATGGCGTACGCCGCATGCATCGGACCCGGCTTAACTTCATGCAAATAGACTGAAAAAAATGCACTAGAACATTATTTATACTTAGTATAATAGGGCCCGCATGGTGGCCATAAAAATGCATCTTGTTGGAAATCTTGAAATGTAGAAATATTGCCTGCGATTCTCATTCTTGTTGCAATATTGTTGTGCAACATTTTTAGCATTGATTGCGGCTAAAAGACGTCAAATAGACGGCTATAAAATTGCAAATAACATATTCCATAAATTAGCCCACTTACGAGCGCCTTTATTGTAAGCATGTTCCATTAAACTAATATAGCGACTGGGGGGCTATTTCTATTTCAAAGCAGTGCCTCTAGGTTAAGTTAATTCTACGAAGAAATAAATACACTTGAAACTACATTGTGTATTTTATTTCTTTGTGCAGCTCTATACCCTATGAACAAATTATAAGACAGAATTTTTATAGCCCCCAGTGTTGCAGGTAGGGTTTTTTAGGGGTCGAAAAAGAGCCTGAGCTAATCAGTCATAGGTGCGTGGTCATCTGTCATCTGCCTCGTTCTCAGCCCACGGCTAGTGCCCGAGGCGGCCTCGCGAGGCAGCGCGGTCGGTCTGTATAAGGCTATTGATGTACAAAATTAACCAATAATTTATTTTTAAGTGTTGTATTTAAAATTAGCTTTAAATTCTTATTCTATAAGTTGCTATATTATTTATTTAGGACGATATTGATTAAATATTGAGTATATATAGATAAAAATTATAACATTGAAAATCAAAGTAAATGATTATATTTTTATGAAATATTTTAATTTGTTTTTTATTCTCGCAATTGCGATGTTTTGTAATTATCATTGTTTTACGTTACTCTTCCTAAAAGTAAATTAATACATTTCTTAGGATTACTATCTTTATCTTTGACACACCTGTTACACCTTTATTGTTACATAATAGATAGATATTGTCAGTAATTATTAAGAGTTTTATACGAGCATCATTAAATCCAAGTGTCCATAAAACGTTTACGGAGTTCCAGTGAATGTTATAGCAATGAATGAATGAGATTTTATTGCATAGGTGTTAGACACCGGAGAGTGAGTAATTGAGGGATACTTCAGAATAATTGAGTGAAGATACAGTGAAGACATTGCATTCAAAGAACCGTCCCAAAAAGCTAAGAAAATGTTCGCATACGAATTCTTGGCTCCTGTAATATGTAATAATAATTCCAGCCCTTTTTTAATGTCCCTCTCCTGGGCACGGGCCTCCCCTCAATGAGGGGCTTATAGTCCACCACGCCGGCCCAGTGCGGGTTGGCGGACTTCACACATCTTTCGAGGGTTCTCTCAGACATGCAGATTTCCTCACGATGTTTTTCCTTTACCGTTTTAGCAAGTGATAATCATGGTTGAAAATGGGATTCGCACATGAAATCCCAGAGGTGCGAGCCGGGGTTTGAACCTGCAATCCTCGTTACCGAGGCAAGCGTTCTACCAACTTGGCTATCACTGCTTAATGCTGCTCCTGTAATAGATTAGTGCTAATAGTATGAGTTTTCACTTCAAGGTAAGATAGAAAAGGTAACCTCGAATCCTCGCTAAGTTTATTTTTCTGATTGCCGACGTGAGCGTCGGTCTTAATACTAATTCTTCTGTAAGTCGAAGACGTAGACAAACACGTGGCGTTCCAACCTTTCATTACACTGTTTATATAATAAAACCAATATTTACAATTATATGACGCATTTTCTTTGCTTAACATTCGGTTAGCCGTTTTAAAACTTATATCTCCGTGATGTTGATCTAGGACGCCATATTTATATGATGATATAATTCCGATATGATTCAATTTATGGCCATAGTTTCCGTTATCCCACTAATATTATAAATGTGAAAGTATGGATGGATGGATGGATGTTTGTTACTTCTTCACGCCTGAACGGCTGAAAGGATCTGGATGAAATGTGGCACAAAGATAGATATGGTCTGCATAGCACATAGGCTAATTTTTATCCCGGTAAAATGTATGGTTCACGTGGGATAGATTTGCTTAAATTTTTCATAGAGTACCATCTAATCTATCAGCCGATAGACGTCCGCTGCTGGACATAGACGTCCGCTGCTGGACATAGACGTCCGCTGCTGGACATAGACGTCCGCTGCTGGACATAGACGTCCGCTGCTGGACATAGACGTCCGCTGCTGGACATAGACGTCCGCTGCTGGACATAGGCCTCCCCCATTGATTGCCACACATCATAGAATACCAATAAATTCATCTATTACCTATACTTCTATACTTATATTATAAATGTGAAAGTTTGGATGTATGGATAGATGGATGGATGGATGGATGGATGGATGGATGGATGGATGGATGGATGGATGGATGGATGTTTGTTACTCTTTCACGCCCGAACGGCTGAACGGATCTGGATGAAATTTGGCACAGAGATAGATTATAGTCTGGAATAGCACATAGGCTACTTTTTATCCCGGTAAAATGTATGGTTCCCGTGGGATAGATGTTTTAATTTTTCATACTTTTTATCGCGGGTAACACCGCCGGGCGCAGCTAGTTTTCTCATACATTTGATTCTGAGGCGGTACAAAGTTCGCCGGGACAGCTAGATCTTCATAAATATTGTCTATGATCACACATAGGTACTTAGTTTTATGAAGATTGCTTTACTTGTTTGGATAGTAGGGTCGTTAAAGAAAAATAATTAAAAATAGCATTTTTCAGTTAAACTTAATACATTAATCTTAATTCTTAACTTTGATTCTGAAAGTGTCCAAAAACTTCCAGTTGAGTAATGGGGTCAACAAACGAATCACTGAAATTAGTTAAGATGCACAAATCAGTTTCAGGAATTCTCTACCAAACATCAATATTCTTGGTCACCTTCATTTAAAGAGCAATATCCATGAATTATAAATAGTAATAAATAAATAATGCTCTTCAAAATAAAGTATTTTTGTACATTTACATATTTTCTTCTTTCTATCTTTTTTTCCGGTCCCTTTTGCTCTGATTCGACTGATTGCTCAACACAGAGTGACCGTCTGATTTCCCTTCGAGACACAATATGAAGGAAATAGTAACTAAAAGGCAAGAATAGTTATAAAAAGAAATCAGGCTTTTAACAGTACCTGTGGTAGAATTACATAAAGTACCCCCAGTATAACACGCCCGTAGGTCAGATTTTAATCAGAATCAAGCTGATAACTATAAAGGCAAATATATAAAGACTGGGCCATTTATAAAATGTGGTTGAAATTATTTTCCAACTATTATGTGCACTATAAACAAACCCGTTTTCACCCCGTATCGAGCTACACTCAGTAGGTTTTCAACCCTCCCAGAGGGTGGACGCTCGTCTCTCTCCCCCCTCTCTCTCTCTACGTAAACGTGTTTGTGTTTGTACATTATTTATTTGTTTGTCACGCCGAATCTGTTATGGGTAAGTGTAGAGGTTGAATTCTGCTATTTGTATAATAATAATAATTAATGTAGCTGTGGACGCGAGTGGCGGAGAATCGTGATGTGTGGACGTCATTGGGGAAGTCTTTGTCCAGCAGTGATCGTCCTAAGCCGATGGAAGGGATACTCGACTGTAGAACTAAGACCTTATTGTGATTTATAACTAATATTTCTGTTATAATTGCAAATGAAACAAGTTGATTAAAACGTTTGATTCCCGAATTGTGCAATATTGTTTGGTTACAAAATCTCTCTGCTATCTTTGTTTACGCGTACAATTTTTAACGACTCTGGCTATCTCTCCCGGGAGGAGGCGTAATAATGAATATACGCTGAGTATTCACGATTTGTTTTATCTTTAAAAACACGAGATCTATTAACGTGAAGTACGGATCAATCTTTTAATAAACTTTTAATCCTGGTAATTTTCATTTTAAACACTCAGTCCTTTAAAAAAATTCAAACTCACAGGTTTGCTGCTGAATTCGATATATATATATATATATATATATATATATATATATATATATATATATATATATATATATATATGTATATATATACAGGACCTTCGCCACAGTTATTATGAAACACTCTTGTGCCCAGCATCTCCCACCGTGAAGGAGGACAACCCTCACTGCGGTCCAAGGTTGAGGAGATGGTGCCGCAGCCGCCGCTGCCAGCTGTGGCGATTGCTACTACTCCCCTTCATCCCGATCCTCGCCCTGATCGTGCAGACCACACTATCTTTGAAGAACAGCATCACCAACGGACGAGACGTGGCTGATGTGGAGGAACAGGTACCTTCTAGAACCAAGGAGTGCAGACAACATACGCAGCATTGTAAATCAGTAATTGAGTTACATCAGTGTAGGTATAGTAAAAAAAAGGTCTGAAGAAGATAGTTATTAAGTCATGAACATAACTCCAATAAACCAGGGATTCTAGTTATAGGTACAGCCTTCAAAAGTTGCAACTACGAGGCCATTGCCTTCCAATTATGAATCAATTGTGTTAACACACTTGGGGGACTTAGTATGGCCAGTAAGTGGCCATTTTGGTTTACTTAGGACGACGAAGATATTTTATTCGACACTGGCGGAAAGAGGCTCTATTTTGTAGGCCAAAAGCAGACCTAGACCAGCAGAAACAAACTAAAAAAAATATTTTATCTCATGTCAACTATTCTTATGAGCCTTATAACAATTATTTATCCATATTGATTTCTTATATTTACGCGAATACTACACATTTAAATAAAACAATTTTTTATTCTTCCCGTGACCATGGTTGCTGTAAAGCAACCGAAACGTCAGGAGCGTAAAAAACAAAAAATAAACGCGATAAAATCCGTAAAATTTGTTTTATTTCAATTATTTCTCCCTTATAATATGAGGGAGAAATAATTGTTTGCTAATATTTGTGTGCATTTTCCCTAGAAATGTCTAGTTACATTTTATGAGTGGGTGTCACTTACGCGCATCGCTTGAGTGATTATTAATAGTGACATGAAGTAAATTACATTTTACCCGTTCTCAAAGAGTATTTTATTTATCGTTTGAAAGCTTTCATTATGTTATGAGACAGCCCTAGTGGCGTCGTGAAAATGAATATTCATAACATATCGGGCGTTTTCTATCTGATAACCAAAAGTATAGCATACCTAAAGACTATCTCATCGCTGTACAATCTCGCTCTTTTATCCAAAAATTTTCATAGTATTGATACCTTTAAGATTTAAAAACAAGGTGCGCAGGTGGCTCGCTCGTACCTCTGGGGTTCTTAGATTAAATTTTATTAAAAAAAAAATAACATTTTCGGTTCAAAGATGTCTTATATCGCGAGAAAAACAGCACATTTTTGGAAGAAAATGTAAAGTTTTGCAACCCACACTAGTCCACCACGACAGTGCTTAGTATAATGGCTGAAGACTGGCCCTGTCCTTACTTACTATAAAATTATAGATGAACTATGACTCTATGGTTTGTTGTTTCCTTTGTTTTGGTTAAGGTCGAAAAAAGTGGTGGTTTCGTAAAAAAATAAAATCATTGACATTTTGAATTTCGCGCCCTGACCTAGCGCTTCCACCTTTAAATTAAAGTTTTGTTTGTTATTAAGGTGAGCAGAGCGACAGAGCTCGGCAAGTTAGTGACCAGATTGCAACAAGAGAGATCCGAAGTGGCATTTTTCATCTTCACCAACGGTAGCACCTTGAGGTAAGTAATCGATCTACATAATAACATAATAAGCAAAACTAACGAGTTTGAAACATACTCATCACAAAAGATCCGGGACTATGAGACTTACGGACTTGAAATTTGGCTTGCCGTCTCCTCTCGGCCTTTAGGTATGCGCTGGTTTTGTTTTGCGCATACGCATTCACGGGAACTACTAGTGAAGTATAACATCAGGGCACACACACACACGTATAATGTATACTAATATTATAAACTGATATATTTTGTTAGTGTGTGAGTACTGCGCAATAAGTTTTGCTTTGCGCAGTACTATATGACGTTTGATAAAGTTACAAAACGTCTATAGATTCGAGGGTTATGGTATAATTCAAAGACAATAATTCGTACACGCCACAAGTAAAATGTTGCATCAGCATGTTGCATCAACATGTTGCATAAATCGCACGACTATTTAATTTCTCGATCGAAACTATTTAATTTCTTTGTAAATATTGAATCATTTAATTGTTGTCAGGCACGGACACGTTGGTACAAATTCAAACTCCGCAAAATGTTACATCAGTATGTTGTATCATTATTGCAATAACTTCACGTGATTTGAGTTATATGTATATTTAAGATTACTGTCAGGGATGGATAAGTCTCTTGGAGGCGTGAAGTCGCTTAAGACAACATAATCTTAAACATGAACACGATAAAAACATATGTTATTGAGTGACTCAATAATATTACACAATATTTAACATCAGAAGGAATTCCCTTTGATGAGTAATTAAGATCTCTCTGGCATTGATATTTATGTACTGCGGTTCCACCCGTAGACGCTCGATGAAACATAGCCTATTCCACTTTTGAATAAATATGTATAAACATTTTTTAGAATCGTGTCGGTTCGGAACAAGGGTTACTCACACACTAACAAACTACCAAACTCACCCACTAACTAACTACTAGTTAGTGGGTGAGTTTGGTAGTTTGTTAGTGTGTGAGTTTGGTAGTTTGTTAGTGTGCGAGTTTGGTAGTTTGTTAGTGTGTGAGTAACCCTTGTTCCGAACCGACACGATTCTAAAAAATGTTTATACATATTTATTCAAAAGTGGAATAGGCTATGTTTCATCGAGCGTCTACGGGTGGAACCGCAGTACATAAATATCAATGCCAGAGAGATCTAAATTACTCATCAAAGGGAATTCCTTCTGATGTTAAATATTGTGTAATATTATTGAGTCACTCAATAACATATGTTTTTTTTCGTGTTCATGTTTAAGATTATGTTGTCTTAAGCGACTTCACGCCTCCAAGAGACTTATCCATCCCTGACAGTAATCTTAAATATACATATAACTCAAATCACGTGAAGTTATTGCAATAATGATACAACATACTGATGTAACATTTTGCGGAGTTTGAATTTGTACCAACGTGTCCGTGCCTGACAACAATTAAATGATTCAATATTTACAAAGAAATTAAATAGTTTCGATCGAGAAATTAAATAGTCGTGCGATTTATGCAACATGTTGATGCAACATGCTGATGCAACATTTTACTTGTGGCGTGTACGAATTATTGTCTTTGAATTATACCATAACCCTCGAATCTATAGACGTTTTGTAACTTTATCAAACGTCATATAGTACTGCGCAAAGCAAAACTTATTGCGCAGTACTATATGACGCTTGATAAAGTTATAAAACGTCTATAAATTTGGAGGTTTATCTTCAGAAAATATTTTTTTTTAGTAAAACAAAAATCGGTGCTCATAAGTTATCAAGTAAAAAGTAACTATTGAGCTTCCTGTCGGTACTTTTAAGTAAAAAAAAAACCGATTCAAAACGGTACCAGATTCTGATTACTTATTCATATGTGATTTGACCTATTTACATGAATAATAGCTCCAACATACGGAGAGCATTCAGCGTTCCGTAATAGGGATACCTAACATAGTCATACAGATTTTAACGGTCTGTCAATATCAATGTTGATAATGCAATCTCCGGTCCATGCGAGTTACGAGTTTGATAAATGGGCCCATGAATCTTGAAAACTTAAAAGTGGTTAGAATTAAAATAATCCAAAATTAACTTGTTTTTTATTGGTTAAATTTCGGAAACCAATGTAAGATTTCTGACGAAGTCTTGTAATTGTATTTAGTTGGCAAGTATACCTAGGATGACAAAGTTAATCACGCTATCCTTTTCGCGCTACTGAGCATGGGTGGCCTCTTAAGAAGAAGCGTTTTAATTTATTTTTGGTTTTTTCTTGTGATCTTCACAATAAATAAATGAAATGCAATACATATTATTGACTTGAAGATTATACAATCCCATTTCCCACTATTATAAATGTGAAAGCTTGGATGGATGTTTGTTACTCAATCACGCCAGAACGGCTGAATGGATCTGGATGAAATTTGGCACATAGATAGATTATAGTCTGGAATAGTACATAGGCTACTTTTTATCCCGCCAAAACGTATGGTTCCCGTGGGATAGATTTGTTTTAATTTTTCATAGAGTACCAATAAATTAATTTTCTCATACATTTGATTCCGAGGTACGAAGTTCGCCGGGACAGCTAGTAACTATATATTTGGGAGTGGTGATTCCTCTCGCCGCAAAAATATAGTCCAACTCCATAGCACTGAATACCATCATATATCATGATCTTAATTCCTTTAGCTGCATTTTGGCTCCATAAAAGTTACTGACTGGCTTATTATTTGTCCAGATCAAACCTGACGCAGCGATTCGTTGGCACCAACAACGCTATACTCCAGATGGGTGACCTTCCACTCCTAGTGTTCAAGAGTCGTCTCAGGCCAGTCGATGGAGCTACATTCATGGCTGAACTTGGCAAGCTAAGGTAGTATACTCATCTTTTTTTCATATTTCCTGACAACCCTGATTTGACAGGACGTCAGAGACCCGTCTACTGGAAAAAATTTTTTTACATTTTTTTCATTGAAGATTGCTGATTGAAGGCTGCTTAGGATGAAAGAAAGGATCACCTTTCCTTCATCCTAAGCAGTCTATAAAATATTACAAATACGACCAAAATACTCCTCAAACGGTTGGCACAGTGTGTACCTAACTACGTACCTTAAGGTCTATTATCGAACGCTCAGTTCATTGGTTTGCAAAAACTAAATTGAGCATCCGATTGCATCGATAAATCACGGGCGCAGGTGTTAGATTGCTCGCTAAGCAAGACGAATAGTAAACCAATCATTGAAATCAATACTTTTACATTAAGCATCGTGTACTGTTAATGAAAATAAAGCGTTGTTTAATGTACATTGATGGCCAAGTCGGTAGAACGCTCGCCTCGGTAACGAGAGTCGCTGGTTCAAACCTCGACTCGCACCTTTGGGGATTTCTGGAATTCATGTGGCAATCTCATTTTCAACCACGATTATCACTCGTTCGTGCCTCGGTGACCACGTAAAGCTGTTGGTCCTGCGCCTGGTCTCTCTCGAGTCGTATCGGAGCGCCGTTCCATTGGACTATGAGAGTGAGGTAGGGGAGAGTACTATAATATCTCCTGTGCAGGTCGTAAATCTCCGTTGAGAGCCGCCATGACCGAAATTCGGTCAGAAAGACTATTATATACTACTTACATAGTCGGATGTTTGGATTATAATAATATATCAAGCGGTGCTTTGATCTTATCAACTTAGAAAGTCCTATAAACGGACGATCGAAGTAAGTTCGGGCTGGATCACGGAATTGGTCCGCTCCGCACCACATAACTATTTGGCCTTGACTCTGCTCGAACCCTGATTGCAACGTGTGGTTACATGCTCTTTCCAGTACTTCTTTATTCCGTGGTTACTACTGAAATGTATATTTACCGCGACGGCCCAGATTTAATAAGTATCTTTTTACATCGTTTTCTTTACGATTCCATCTATAAATTGTCAATAAAGTATTTTAACGACCATTTTATGACGCCGGTAGAATAGGTAGGTACCAAGGTGTATGGTTCCCTCTTTTGTTTAACTAAACTCTAACTCACTAATTATGTTGTCTATACATATAAATAAAATTGGAGTGTCTGTTTGTAATATTAAAATAACAGCTTTTTACTAAGTGCATTTGGATGTATACACGTTACCTATACCGAAACAATTTTTTTTAAATTTTTGTCTGTCTGTCTGTCTGTCTGTCTGTCCGTCTGTCTGTCTGTCTGTCTGTTTGTTCCGGCTAATCTCTGAAATGGCTGGACCGATTTTGACGGGACTTTCACTGGCAGATAGCTGATGTAACAAGGAGTAACTTAGGCTACTTTTATTTTAGAAAAAAAAATAGGATCTTACGAAAAAAAAATTAAAACCAATGTTGCAGCGCAGCGCCTGATTAGGTTTGATAGCAACCTGCAATGCGTCCCGCGGGCTCAGAATGGACGAGCAGGCTGTTGTCAACGGTTGTCTTTGTTAAATACCACGCGGACGAAGTCGCGGGCAACAGCTAGTTGTAAATATAATTGAAACAAAAATAATTTAATAGATTTTATTGTGTTTATTTTATGGTTTTACGGTGTGGTGTTTGACGTCCTGGTGTCATAGTTTGAACTGAGGTACCCTCATATTTAGTTGTTGTTTTCGATCCGAAAGTGCTTACAGTGTCTTGAGGTCTTGCAATGGTGCGTTTGGTTATGGATTTAATTATATTAACCGGATCTTTGGAAGGATTGCGCGGGGACATCGGTCCAACACGTAGAGGCTCTTTTTGAGAATTTTAATGTTATGTTTTTCATGGATGGCGGGTCAGATCAGCTGCGCTGCATGTGCCTAGTGAATGTAGCGTCTCGATCTACTGCCGCCTTCCTACCTAGGCAAGTGTGCTCCATCGTAGATCTCATCGTCACTTACCATCAGGTGAGATCGAGATCAAATACTTGCCTATAATGTAATAAAAAAAAAAAATGTTATTATTATTATTTGTTAAACTCCCGCGAGAGGCAGGATAATTAAACGAAAAGCATGCAATATGCACTAATGTATATTATTTTCCATGAATGGTATAATGGTATATCTAATAGCCCATAATGGGAGTAATCGGGCGGCACTCCTTGAGTTAGTATACTTCAGTAATGGTGTTTGTATGGGTCGTTAAAACCCCATGAGCGAGCTACTTTTCAAACGAAGGTGATATGTTTCGAGTTAATGTGAAAATTTCCATGACTTTGTAAAGAAGACGTTATAAAAGAACATGGCAGTTTAGAGATGCGTTGGACATGGATTTTTAGACCGAACCAAACCGAACATTATTTGGTTCAGCACATACCGAAACGATTATTCGGCCGAATTTTTTTGGGGTCGAGTCACCTTCGTCCGTAGGAGAATTAATTACCCTCGAGATACCCTACACGTGACCCTGGGTGGTGCCAACCAGGTGACAACTCTACTGGTGGTAGGTTTCGGCCGCGGCTAGTCACCACCCACTGAACAAAGCCATATCGCCAAGCGGCCTAGCCGTGTTCCGGCATGATGTTCGGTGTTGCCATTCATGGATGGCGGGTCAGATCAGTTGCGCTGCATGTGCCTAGTGAATGTAGCGTCTCTATCTACTGCCGCCTTCCTACCTAGGCAAGTATGCTCCATCGTAGATCTCATCTTCACTTACCATCAGGTGAGATCGAGATCAAATACTTGCCTATAATGTAATAAAAAAAAAAATAAAAAAAAAATATTCTGTTCAATTTACGCTTGGTTAAGCGGTGTTGAATCAGTTGTATTTTTAGATAAAACATCAACGAATTTATTTTCTTTATTGTCACCGTCACACTATTTTTATCCGACTGCGCCAGAACGAGATAATTGTTTTCTTATTCTAATTTTATATTTTAATTTATGTTATCAATAAATTACTAAAACCGCTTGCACCGTCCGAAACAAAAATATTTAAAAACGACAATACATTCATACAAGCGGCCCGAAGACCATTATTTTCGGGACTTATTTTTATAATCTAGCTGCGCCCCGCGGTGTTACCCGCGCTTAAAAAGTAAAGTTAATAAAACACGGTTCCTGTATACTATCCCATAGGAACCGTGCATTTTTCCGGGATAAAAAAATGCCTGTCATTTTCTAACTCCTAAACTACCACTACCTATGCAAAAAATCATGTCGATCCTTTGCTCTATGAAAAATTAAAACAAACCTATCCCACGGTAACCATAAATTTCACCGGGATAAAAAGTAGCCTATGTGCTACTCCAGACTATAATCTATCTTTGTGCCAAATTGCATCCAGTTCCGTAAAGACGTTCTGGCGTGATTGAGTAACAAACATACATCCATCCATCCATCCAAACCCTCACATTTATAATATTAGTGGGATTAATACTTACATACTACGTACGAGCTTATGTAGAATGCTAAGTGAGTATTTAGAACATTCATAAATGTGAATTTTTTTTTTATAATAGTACGGTTAATATTCGGCCGAATACCGAACCTATACAATCTTGCCGAATATGCCGATAATGAATTTTCGGCGCATCCCTAGTAGAGTTGAATCGCTCAAGCTAAGATGAAGCAATCAATTCAAGGGCCAACTTTTCCGTCACGGCTATTACTGCTTTAAAGTGCTTATTTACATCACGGATCAATGGCTTTTCCCTACAAACTCGTCTAAATACCTGATTTGTGAAACAGATCACGAACTGTGTTCCATTGGCGCTTCATTTGAGCCAAAGCTAATGTTTGGCTGTTTGCTTATCAAACCTAACCTTTATTGACAACTATAGCAGAGCATGCGACTTCGTACGCGTGAACGTTCGTTATCATACTATCTCGGGGTATCCTTTACATTGCTGGGTGAAACGTATCGTGTACATTGACTGGGTATATGAGCGATCAATCATCGTGCTGATTCATTAAAATCTGTCGAGTTCATTTTAAGTAAGTTTTTTTTTGTTACGTCATAGTTACCATTCAGTTTATGAATACTGTTTATCAATACCAGGGTAAGCGGTTGTCATCGTGCCAAGTTGTATCAAAGTCTTTGCAGTAAATTTCCCGCGATGCGGGAACAGGCAGACATAACGTCCAGGAATGGTGGATTCAGCCTCTGCATGCAAAATAATGTCAACATCTATTTTTATTTTCAAAAATATTCGATAAACAGACACGGCCATGTTACAGTCTAACTCCTCAATATAAAACAATGCTCTTGTGCGAAGTAATATTTAGGTTTATATTGTCATTGAACGTCTATAAATTCGGAGGTTACTATATTATATAGTTGAGTATAATAATAATACCAGCCCTTTTTAATGTCCCACTGCTGGGCCACTAATGGCCATTGTTTTGTTGCCAGGTCCAGTATAAACGACAGCGCGACTATGACTGAGGTGGTTGAATGGTATACTGAGGCCAATGCGGCACTGTTGAATCACTTGACGAAGGAAATAAAGGATACAGACAGTAGCACTATATGGCGGTAAGTTCTACTTTTCACTGTTTTTTTTTTTAAACCAAACACTTTGTGTTGTGGTTGTACCATGATTCAAGCTCGTTGTAACCTAGTCATACTTATTACAAAGCCTTTTCGGTGTGATTCTACCTCAATACGTGACGTCAAATCTCGTGTCTTGTGTACATCACAAAATGCTAAATAAATGTTTTTTATTTGTTTCTTTCTTTCAATACAAACTATTTTTATAGTTGAAATAAAACTAATTTCACGTATTCTAGTAAAGTATTCTAACGACCATTTTATGGCACCCGTGGAATAGATACCAAGGTGTATGGTTCCCAGTTTTTGTTTAACTAAACACTCAATGATTATGTTGTTGTAAATATAATTAAAATAAAACTCCTTTTAACGGATTTTATCGCGTTTATTTTATGTTTTAATGTTCTCAATGTCTCGGCTGCTTTACAGCAACCATCGTTGGGACTAAGCGCGATAAAAATCCGTTAAATTAGTTTTATTTCAATGTGTAGTATTCGCGTAAATATAAGAAATCAAAATTTTATGCTATTTTTTTAATGCGTACACTTTGGGATGTGCTTGCGGGGAATGTTTGCATAATATTTTTTTTATTTCGCCCCCTTAAAATGAACATAAATATCAATTACAGAACCTTATTTTTACAGGACATTTTTTTTTTTGAGATCAAAGTTGTATTTTTTAACCGACTTCAAAAAGTAGGAGGTTCTCAATTCGGTTGTATTTTTTAAATTCTATATAAGGTGTAACAATAGTGTACAATATTTTAAGGGGTTAACAAGTAGGTGATAACCATCACTTTTATGTATATTATATATATGTGTACAGAGGGTTTAATTGTCTGTAAGAAAGCGAGACAGTACTGTTTCATCGCGTAACTAGTACGTAGTGTTATTTTTAAAACGCAAATAATCTGAATATTTAATTTTGGGATGTGACCTTTACCTATAGCCTACCGATGGATCCCTAAAAATATTTTACACTGTTATTGTTAATCCTTGTTTACGTAAATAACCATATCTTTGTATTGTTCGGGGTCGAGTCACCTTCGTCCGTAGGAGAATTAAATACCCTCGAGATACCCTACACGTGACCCTGGGTGGTGCCAACTAGGTGACAACTCTACTGGTGGTAGGCTTCGGCCGTGGTTAGTCACCACCCACTGAACAAAGCCATGTCGCCAAGCGGCCTAGCCGTGTTCCGGCATGATGTTCAGTGTTGCCATTCATGGATGGCTGGTCAGATCAGCGGCGCTGCATGTGCCTAGTGAATGTAGCGTCTCGATCTACTGCCGCCTTCCTACCTAGGCAAGTATGGTCCATCGTAGATCTCATCATCACTTACCATCAGGGGAGATAGAGATCAAATACTTGCCTATAATGTAATAAAAAAAAAAAAAAAAATTGTAAGTAGGTAGTAGGTATATTTCAATGTAAAAAAAATACAACCGAATTGAGAACCTCCTCCTTTTTGAAGTCAGTTAATAAGTACTATTAATCATAAAAACAAATGATGAGTTTATAACAATAATGAAAAAAAAAATTGCGGTTTAAATCGTGATATCATTATGTTAACTCACACATGGATTTCTTAACTGTAAAAACCAACTATGACGTTGTTCGTACGTCATCGAATGTGTTGAATGCTGAGTTATTATTACGAGCATGTGTACAGAAACCTATGGTATCGAGACGTGGTCATTTACTATGGGCCTTATAAAAAGGCATAAGGTCGCTCAACGCGCAATGGTGAGAGCTATGCTCAGGGTTTCGCTACGCGATAGAATCAGAAATGAGGAGATCCGTAGACGAACTAAAGTCACCGACATAGCTCAAAGAATTTCAAAGTTGAAGTGGCAGTGGGCAGGGCACATAGCGTGCAGAACCGATTGCCGTTGGGGCAGAATGGTTCTAGAATGGCCGAATACCGACCACGAACCGGAAGACGTAGTGTAGGACGCCCCCTCCACAAGGTAGACCGATGAGATCACACGCGTAGCAGGAAGCCGGTGGATGCGAGTGGCGGAAGACCGTGATGTGTGATTATCTTTCGGGGAGGCCTAGGTTCAGGAGTGGATGTCTTTCGGCTGATAGATAGATAGTTTAAAAACCTATACACTTGCACGAGTATACGAATTTAAAACAACAATAACAAGACTTCAATTTCTTCTAAGATAACTCCAGTAGTTTGTCCAGTATTGTTACAGTAAAGCATACTCATATTTTTATTGATAGGGGATTCCATTTAATTATCACCATTGTATATTACCAGGGGCTTTATGGAAATCTGATAAATATTTACTCAAAAGACTAGTATCCTAACCGTAAAACAAATATTTAAAAAATGTGGGTCCTCCGTAGAGACGTACTTTGTCGAGCAATAGTTTGATCGATTTGTCAATCAGCATCACATGCAGTTGATTGCATTTCAACTCATAGAAAAATATTGTACCTACACTTGACCTTATGATGCTGATTGCTTTCGACTTATAACGTAGGATCACCATCTCGCCTATGTCCTGTAGATATTCCTAATCCGACGTGGCCGTCAATCGTGACAAGTTTCTGTTTTATTTCCCTGGTCGGGATTAACGTTGTTAAATGTTAGCTACATCATTCTACGTAGCCAAAGAGCTCTCGTAATACGTAGTAGTTAGGTGCTGTTTTAAATTTACGCAGTGATTGGCTAGCCTTATTTATCCCCTATATTTGGACGTACAACACTGCTGGGCCGTAGTCAGTAATTCACTTCAGGGAGGTAGAGCTTTAGACCTGGGGCAAAAGTAAGTAGGTTTTTCGGAGAGGGGGGGGACTCCCAAATCCCTCCCCCACTTGGATCTATTGATCCGTTTCTGTAAATGAAAGGAAATGGACACCCCTAGTGTATTTTCAAGTTCTTCCTGGACTTAAAAATACACTAAGGGTGTCCATTTTTTAAAGATTTCGCTTTTTTTGACGTAATGAAAAAAAAATAAGATAGATTTTTTTTCTTTTTTTTTCGAGTAGTTAAAAGTACCTTTTGGTGCCCGCTTATCGTTGAACTTTGGGACACGCTCTATAAACATGTATACACACATTGGAGAAAGATATATTAATAAAAAAAAATATCTCATATTTTCTATGCTACACCAATCCTGTCATGGTTACCCTAACTCTATTGCAATGATTATCCCGACCGTCGAGGGTTGTTATTGGAACACGTCGACCCAGTTTATAACTAGTTCATATTTAAGTTGCGTCATCAATTAATTAAATACTTGTATATCATAAAATGCTATGGTTTTTGTATACTTTGATAATAGTTAATTAGGTGCTTCACGTAAAAGGTATGATTAATTAATGGAAAATGTTTTCCACGTATGATGACAACTTGGACTAGGTTTGAGCGTAGACTACACGGCTCACTGCATCGGTTGTTGCGGGTTTGATTCTCGTCTGTGATTATTTTTGAAATAATCTTTTCATTCTGGGATCACCATTGTACGGTACCAATAATGTCAGCATTGCTTGGTTTCGGACCGTACAGTTTGTGAGTACTGTACTGTACATACAAACGTTGCATAACTTATCTTTCATCCGTAGATGAAAGATAAGTTATGCAACGTTTGTATTTGGGTACTATACAATGAATCCAGTGGGTATATAAATAGGTACTTATATATAGATATTAAAAATCATCATATCATAATGTTTGTCCCTCCCGAGATTCGAAACTGGGACCCTCGGTATAAAAAGCAATTAGGCTGTCAAACACCTACAAGATTTTAAACTGAAATAATTGGCAGATGGCAAAACTACTGCGTTATTTGAAAATAACGGAAGCACAATATTGGCACTATGGTATCTAGGAATCGAAAAGGCGACTCTTTAAAAAAATATGCTGTTGGTCGCATATGACCTTAACAGCTATATCAGCTGAGATGGTGAGCACTAAAGGCGCTCCGGTTAGAGGGATAGGGGGGCAACTAGCTCAAGGGCACCTCAGGAGGTACAACCTTGGCTTGGCCTGATGCCAATGTGTGGGTTGACAACGGACGCCTGTTCCTAGGTGCGAAAAAGAACCTATTGTCCGTTGTTGTGTTTCTACAACCTGGTCGGCGAGATTGGTGTCAGTGTTTTGGTCAATAACTGACAGGTATTTCAATATTTAAATTTAATTGTAACCGCAATGTATGTACACATAAAATACCTGTAAATCTCTTTTTAGTTAATAAACATTATATTTTTTTTTCTTCTCCCTGTTTTAGGGGTAAAATAACAAGTGCGAGTATGAAGCAATCTCCATACTGCCCAACAGCTTTTGCGTGTTGGGCAGTATGGAGATGATGATGAATTTTGTAGAAGCTTGCGTGTGAGATGACAAGTGTTAAGTATAACTGCTTTTTGTATGAGTGTGAGTGTGGATTTAGGCATTTGAAGTACATTGAGTTTTTTTTTTTGTTTTTCATCTTCCTCTTTTAGGGGTAATATAACTGACACACGGGCCTCAGCCAAGTGTGCCAGCTTTTGCGTGTTGGGAACTATGCAGATGATGATGAATTTTTATTATTATAGTGGTAGGCGGGTCGGTTTGTTCACTAGAAGTGTCCGTAGCGCGGTAAGGTCGGAGAGCATCAGTACGCGACTCTATGACTCATCTCTTGTATTCAGTGAACACGGTGATGACTGAAACGATGGTGCACTAAATCAGTTGACTGAAATCATCCCAATTGAATGAATCAAGTCTATGTGTGTCATGCGAGGAACTCCGGGAAGTACTTCCGTGGAGTATGAGAAAACGTTAGAATATCATGTTTCATGGTGTCATTATTCTATGACTATGTTCATCCTATGATGTGATCTCATGTTACGTGCTTATTGCAATATATGAAGAACTGTTTTTGTTAGTTCTATCTACTAGCACATTTGTAAGCATTTTGTAAACCACAATAAATTACTTTAATTTAGGAGACGGGAATAGGCAAGGTAACAGGGTCACAGTTTCAAATCGAGACTCACACAGAATTTTTGGATTCTCGAATAAAATCAAACATTATTTAAGCAATTAGTTTATAGATCAATGTGATCCTATATGTATCTGGACTTACTTATTAATCGGTTAAAATATTGTTCATATTTTTTGTTATATCTTATATAAACCTTAATATGTTAATTATTCTCTACGACAATTTGGTCTTATGATTTGAGCGAAGGCCGCTCGACTCACTGCAGCGGATGGTCGCGGGTTTGATTGCCAAGTGAGCAAATTTAAAAACTATTGTTTTTCTATTTGGGGACCGCCCCCTGTCCTCATAATGTAAGCGTTAATTTTGCGACCAAACAATTGGTTTGTTCGCGTGACGATATTTAGTCATTATTTATTACAGGTATCTCGTGGGATTTAAGAATCTACTGCGGAGTATTGAATGTAAAGGAATAGCGTCCGTCCTGGGCATCAACTACTTCGCAAGAGGGTATCTACAGCCTCGCGCGTATGAACGGTAATTATGTTATGACGTCCTCCCCTGTTTGCGGGGGGGACCCTAGTACCCTGGTCCCCTCATGAAAAGGGCCCGACTAAATACCTACTAATTGAAAATCGTATTGACTCGATTACATGCAGAATGGTTGCTTTATAAAATTAATTATGTGCAATTTTTTGTAGTACGATATTTATTACGTTAATCATAGTTTTACAATGTGGGCCCAAGTAGTAGGTAGACATTCTCTTTGGTGGACTAAACACTAGTTGAGTTGTTTTCCCTGCACGCGTGCAATATTGACGGCAAAAGTGTTATATTCTTGGCGTGTAGATAGTCGCGTTTCGATCCGATTGTAGAGTTAATAAAACAAGCCTCCCTCGCGTCTCCCCGGGGGATTAAACCACTGCAACGGGAAAGTCCCCTTATTAGTCATAGATTGCTTTGAACGATATTGGTGGGACGCGCGCCGAGCAAATATTATTTTTAGAATGATACCTTTGAACGATTCAAATTCACATTATTGCGATGCTTAAAATAAAATACTAACATAATTAACTGGTAATGACATCGTAATGTTCACTTTTGTCAGGCGTTAAATTATGAGTTTTTATATATATATACAGACTTTGGACCCAGAACAGCATTTTACTACAAGGTAGAAATCAGAGCCGCTACACATAGGAAAACCGCCTCTTGCATATAGTGAATGCACAGAAAACAAAATCGATAAACTTTTTTGTTCTGTGAGTTTGATACTTCGCTCGGCCAATCCCCGTAGAATGTGTTATTGTTGTTTGTCTGGCGATGTTATAAATCGATCGACTGTATGTATACAGGATGATTTACAAAAGATGTACGAAGCATTGAACCAGCGCTGCTATTGCACTTGTGTTATCATTATGTGAAGACAGAATTTCGACATGTCAATTTAAAAATATAAATTTTGCTTCCTCAAAAATGACGATTTTTTTTTTATTTAATTATTCACATTAAAATTCTGACTTGAAATGATGTTTACAAACGCGCTAACGAAGTGCAGGTTCGAGGCTTAGCCCTTTCTGCATCACCTATAATCTGTATAATAATACCAGTCTTTTTTTATGTCCCACTGCTGGGCACGGGCCTCCCCTCAGTTCGAGGGGGATTAGGCCATGCCCAACATGCTAGCCTAGTGCGGGTTGGCGGGACTTTACACATCTTTCGAGGGGTTCTCTCAGACTTGCAGGTTTCCTCACGATGTTTTCCTTCACCGTTCAGCAAGTGATAATCGTGGTTGAAAATCAGATTCGCACATGAAATCCAGAAATCGCAGAGGTGCGAGCCGGGGTTTGAACCTGCGATCCTCGATACCGAGGCAAGCGTTCTACCAACTTGGCTATCACTGTTATAATCTGTATAAGAGCAATTGTATTCAGGTACATAGCCCACTTGGTGTTGGGCCGGGATCTGTTGGACAACACCCTGAACTTGGTGCCATCGCTAATACCACTTCACAAGGACATCAAGGAGGACAGCAATGAATACCAGGATCTCGAGAAAAAGTAAGCAGAACTCTTAATTACCCAATTTATTTGTACTTGTCAATATTTGTCCGTGCCAGAATTCTAACCTGGGCCTCTCGGCACAGAGAGCATGGTCACTACCAACTGCGCTAATCAAGCCGTCCGTACCGAGCACACTAATTCTTAAAAAAATATCAGCAGCAGCAGCAAATAGCAATTTGAGGTTATAGATTTACTAGTAGTCCTGTGAGGCACAGAACAATATAAGCTGAATTTTTTTCTGGATCAGACGTCTATCAGGTCAATTAGTTATTTATAAAGGAGCCATTAACACTCTTAAACACAATTACATTGTTTATATGCAGTTATTTATATCATAGACCAGCTAATGGAGTTCTTGGATATTGTGTCTATGCTATTGTTCAAGGAATCAGCAGATTGTGGACAATAGACAGCAAGATGGCAGCGTGTCCGACGCTATTGAGTACTTTGACCAGACGGCAACGTTCCTAGACAGATTGAGGGCTGTGCAGAAACAACTTCGAGAGTACATCAGGTACACGACTCAATTATTTTTAGCCGACTTCAAAAAGGAGGAGGTTCTCAACTTTACGTTAGTTAAATATTTGATTTAGTTAGACATGGTCGATTTCAAGATTAGATTATTTTAGCTTTTTAGTTTTATGAAGACGGTTTTTTTTGTTATTTTTTTATTAATTTCCCGCTTACACGAATGATAAAACAGGTGGAATGTCACCAACAATAACAGCGCACTATTTTAATGGCCGAATCCCTAGAGGGAAAAAAGATGGTGATAACAAAAAATGTGTAAATACTTAAGGAATTTAAAAAAGTGGGGTTTCGAGCTAACAGCATTCCAAGATCTCATCTCCTAAATGCATAGTATAAAATAGGTTCAGTTGTGCTGTTGCCTGGCAAAGCAAGGCAGCAGAAATAAAAAAAAACTTGGATTAAACAAAACAATGTTTATTGCCTTAAACGTTTTTAAATGCGGAAACAATTTCTTCATATCTAGAAGGATATTACACTCAACGAACTAATGTGTGACATACTGACATCTTTTTACATATCAATAGATTTGATGGACCAGTTTGAACGCATACTATATAATATAGACATTAAAAATCTTTAAAAAAGTCCTAACGCCATTGAGAATGTAATGAATATAGCTTCTACGAATTTGATGGTAAGTTATTTATTAAAAATATATATTACATAATAAATAGTATTGAACTCACTTTGAAATATAACTAATTTTTAGGATTCTATCATGTTTATTTTATCTCATTACGTTACCGACGTTTCGGCTGCTCTACAGCACGTCAAGTGTGAGCTAACTGTATAGTCTACCGTATTTAGACATTTTGTATGGAGAATTGAAAGGTGCCTCTAGTGGACGGTATTTAAATCTTTCAATTCTCCATACAAATTGTCTAAATACGGTAGACTATAAAGTATACGGTTAGCTTACGAATAATCTCGCACTTGACGTACTGTTCAAAATTAGTTTTATTTCAATGTGTAGTATTCGCGTAAATATTTTAAACTCAGTTCTAAACAGGTGTAGAAAACTTCGAGTATTAAACTTTTTACTGGTTTAATACTCCAAGTAAAACTAATATGTATTCAAAAATCATATGAGCTTATTAGTACTATGTGATTCTGAATAGTTCCATGACGAGTAGAGACGGCTTTGTCACCAATCTTTAGCTCTTATTCCGTGCTGTAAGTACTATATAGAAACGGAAGCTACCTAAGCATAGAGTAGTGAAGATGTCAGATGTTTCTTTTTCAGAAGAGATGGGCTGGGAGTAGAATTCATGTACTTATTTTACATATTTATCGTCCGGTTAATGCCTGCAACTAAGCCAGGGGTTCCCAAACCTATTTTGTCTACTGCCTACTTTGAGAATTAATTATTTTTTAGCGCCCCCATTTTTTCACCTACTTAAAAAACACTATAACTTCAAATTAAATTAATTATTGTAATCCTCTACTAAACGCCCCCATTTTTTTCTGGGTCTCTCACCACCCCTCTATAAGCCTGCAGCGCCCACATGGAGGCGTTATCGCCCACTTTGGGAAAGACTGAACTAAGCTGAAGCTGAAGATCATGTTAATAGTTCAATAGTAAGCGTGGGTTTCCCGGAACCTTTGTGTGTTTCCACTGTACTATACAGTGCACAACCGTGGACCACGTTCCATATCCCATCTGAAATTCATTATTATCGGTTTGTATATTGAAACTTTGCGAGGGCACACTTGCAAAGCTATCGCCGAATCGTCGCGACAAACTGGACGAGCGTTTTTGAGAATACTCTAATATCTCGCGTACATGATATTATAGTTATTATTATACTTTAACAACTGATACTTGGAAAAAATAGAATTCATTAAACTATGTAAAACTAATGTATTTGTCGACATAATGACGGTGCTTGCTTCGATTAAGGTTCAAAAGCACGTATGTAAAAATTCTTGAATGTCAACGTAAACATTAGTGTAAAAACACAGAATGCGTGCGCGCTATAATAATGTGTACGCAATATAAAAGCCCATTGTCAAAAGCGCGCCTCCACCCTGTCGCACGATGAGCGATTCCGAGGCAAATATACACTCGCAAAGCTTAAAGCTCTTCGCTCGGAATCACAAACAAATTTGGCAAAAAAGTCTTCATCGCCCACCAATGAGACGATTCAGAATCACATACGTACCGCAACAGTTTTCATGAATGACTTTTGAATGTAGGTAATAATATACAATAGTATCGAACCAATTAAAAACTAAATGTATGCACTTACGATAAGAATCAATAAAATTATTAAACAAAAACCCTTCATAACATCGTTAAAATATAACTAAATAAATCTTAAAAAATAAATATTTTTGGTATAGTTTGAAGCGAGAAATAAGCTTTGATGACTAGATTACTAGGATTGTGATCTTATGTTCTTTTATCAGCGGCTAGTCGTAGAAAAGTCTGAAAAAATAAAAACTTATATTAAATAATACTTGTTTGTTTGTAAAAGGGCACAGCTAGAGTTCTGGGTAGAGTCAAAATTTTAAATCTGGCGATGGTATTCTTATTACATCAACGATGTAATATAGATTGAGTTTAGTTGTAGTTGAGTTTATACTTGTTTTTTTGTACATCAAACTCAAAAAGGTTATATTTAGCACGACGAAAACATCGTGAACAAGGCCATAGCCAGGAATTCACTTCAGGGGGGGTCGAGTTGTGGACCAGAGACATTAGTACCTATGTGTTAAACGGTGGGTTCGGGTTTGAACCGCCAAACGCCCCCCTCCTGCCTAGGGGCTTGATCGTGAGGAAATTGAGAGATTGGGGGCTGTAGAGCCGATATCAGCGGTGGATAGAATGGGCGTTAGTAGCGCCGATCGGTATCAGGATATTTGAATATCAGAAAAAAAACATGTATACTCACATTTCAATTACACACATTCGATATAAGTATGTTCGTCCTTTTGGGCATTTATTTTCCTTGATCACGATTTTTAAAACTGCTCTTCTGGATCTGATATTATTAGCCTCTACATCACAGATATAGAGTCCATCGATTTTGTCAGGACCAGCATGTTGCGTTACTAGTAATGATGGATACGACGTCACAGCACTCGCCGACAACGCGAACAAGAAATAACGCACGAAAAATCTCGCCATTTTTTATCGTTTTATATTTCCGACCAAAAAAAACATATGAAGTTTTTGATTGAATTCCTTCTTTAAAGCTCAGCGGCTTAGAATTAACTGCATACCTTGAATTAAAAGCGCAGATTCTTATACACTTATATTTCGGTTAGAAAACAAAAAATTGCATCATTTGTGTATTGCAGAAATAAATTGCGCAACATGTAGCGTTGGATATGGTAATAATGAAGACAAATTTCTGTTAAATCACACTTTTTTTTCTGAGTACTCCTCTTACGAACTAGGGTTTTTTTTGAAGGGACGGTGTGACCGTCAGCCTGACGGAGGCGAGGAGGTCGGAGGCCGTCTGTGCCGCTATACTGATCCTGGTATGTGTGGTGTCTCCAATCATCATAGCGTTGGTCCGGAACGCTGTCAATACTATACAGGTACCATGGCTATAGAGCAGCTCTTTTACTTACTTTCTTTCTTTATTTTCAACTAGCTGTTGCCCGCGACTTCGTCCGCGCGGTATTTAACAAAGATAACCGTTGACAACAGCCTGCTCGCCCATTCTGAGCCCGCGGGACGCATTGCAGGTTGTTGCTATCAAACTTAATCAGGCGCTGCGCTGCAACATTGGTTTTATTTTTTTTTCGTGAGATCCTATTTTTTTTTCTAAAATAAAAGTAGCCTAAGTTACTCCTTGTTACATCAGCTATCTGCCAGTGAAAGTCCCGTCAAAATCGGTCCAGCCATTTCAGAGATTACCCGGAACAAACAGACAGACAGACAGACAGACAGACAGACAGACAACAATTTTAAAAACGGTTGTTTTGGTATAGGTACCGTGTATACATCCAAATGAATTTAGTAAAAAGCGTTTATTTTAATATTACAAACAGACACTCCAATTTTATTTATATGTATAGATAAGTATTTATGCTGAGTTCGCCTTCAGTCTATTGTTCAGTACCCATAATACAAGCGTTGCTTAGTGTGGGACCGTATAGTTTATGTGTTCGATGGCGATATTTATTTATTGTTTACAATTTTAAGCATCCATTGCCTAGTAGTTAAAGGGGCCGCCCTAGTTACCAGCAATACCGGGTTCGATCCCACGCTGGCTATTAAGATGTTTACGAAAGACTACACCTAGTACAAGTTTTGGAACTAATATCAGGACTATATCAATTTATGTTAACTCATTCATCTTTTCAAAAATTTCATTGCAGAATCAGAATCAGAATATTTTTTATTCACGTAGACCATTATTGTACAGTACTTATGAATCGTCAAGTTACAAAAATATTATGCTACTGCTTTACCACCCATTGCAATACTGTAAGGAAACGTGGGCAACATTCATCCCTTTTTAGCACGTGCCTGAGACATATTTTTGTTTCGTGTTTGATCATTATGCCAATAACACGATAACTTCAAAATTTAAGTTACGACATGAATAAAAATTCAACGCGTTACTTTATGAAATCTTTGATGGAAATTTGAGTGTTGAGACTGCTTTCAGATTTATGCAAGGAATCTAGCAGAAAAAGCGAAGGAGCTAGAATATGAGAAGGAGATGAGCGATTCGTTGCTCTATCAGATGCTACCTCCGAGCGTTGCCAAGCAACTGAAGCAAACCCAACAGGTATCTATTGTTGTTTTTCTTTCTCAGTTCGGTCTTCTTTCATGGTATCTCTCAGCTCAATTGCTATCCCTTTCGCGCTGCCATTAATAAGTCCAGCATTATGTGCGCTCTTCTTTCAACTCCTCCTATTTTTATCTTTCGATTCATTTCGTGCGGGTTCCAAGACAATTAACTTTATCCCGGGACTCGCCGAGGGTCAAACCTCGGTGTCTTCATTGGACACCACTGTAGATCCTGGCTTACAGGAGTAGCAGTGGTGGGAGTGTGTGGCGGGCCTAGTCCCATTAAAAAAATATATGCGCGCTGTAAGACTTATAATGTACCTTGCACTAACGATATTTAACAGGTGTTTTAATTACTTTTTAAATAACCTATGGGGAAAGAGGACCCACCACTGACCCTCGGCTTGTCAACTTCTTCAATTATAAACCAAACAAGTTTGATCGATAATAAAAGAAGCCAACTCATTCGTAGCCCAGCGGTCCTGAGGATGCCTCGTTTAGAGGCGAAACACGTGTCGAATACTTTTATAGATTCGCACAGTGTCGCGGAGAATTGCATTTTATTTGAGGTCCCGTCACTCGTGATAGATAGTTTCTCGATTAACATCTTAGAGGAGTTCGGGTGTTGTTGGCTTCTTTTATTATCGATCAAACTTGTTTGGTTTATAATCGAAGAAGTTGACAAGCCGAGGGTCAGTGGTGGGTCCTCTTTCCCCATAGGTTAACAATGGATTTCCGCCAAGTAAGTATCGCCTAGTTCTATCAATTATACTTTTTAAATGTTGTATCTGGCAACTTCACTCTCATCATTTTCATAATGTGTATTTTTCGAACAAAACCGTGAGTTTTTTTTAATTAAGCCAAATATATCCTTACGGCGTATGATAATTGACTTAACACATAGTCTAGCAGTTAACAGTATTTATCTTATAAATGGTTTATGATGCCATTGCAAATAGATTTGAAAATCTTTATAAATTCAACTTTATGACGTTTATAGCACGTGCCGCTTGTAGGTATATTTTAGTGCAATATGAGGAAAATTAACAGGAGTGTTATGGTAATAAATGTAATTTTAAATTATTATAAATACGTTAAATACCTACAATTATATACAAACTAGGTATACATACTGCAACTTGGTAGGTTAAATATATGTATCTATATAAAACAAATACGTGTTAGTTACACCATTTAACTCTAGAACAGATCGGTCAATTTTTATGATCTTTGGTTTTATGAATTTGTCTCCGCCGCGAACAGCAGAATGACTATTAAAACATGGGAAAAATTCACAAAATAAAATATTTTTGATTCCGTTGCGGTACGAAGTTCGCCGGGTAGCTAGTATTTTATAGATAAAAAAAACACGAATGTCACCGCCGGTTCTGAATGTTGGTTCCACTTAGAAAAGGTTCTATGAAACTAGATGCTAACTCATTTAAACAAGTCTGATAGACGGATAGACGGACATAGTCACAACATTCCGTTCCGTTCCGTATTTTAGTACGGAACCATAAAAGATACCTCCTTTTAACAAACTTATCCAATGATTAGTGGTTTGTCAAACCATAAAAAAATATTGCGGATAATAATGTTATAATTATGACATAATAATGTAGTAAGGATTAGTAATCGACCAAGCGGGAGCAAGCAACTCATCGGTCAAGCATCCCGCGCATTCCTAGGCGCACGCGTTCTCCATTTATTTCCAAACATAATTGTTACATTATCACATAAAATAATTTAAAATTATTGTAGTGGCACCATGCTCTTTCTCTGTCGCACATATGCTCGGACATCGCCAGTGGTGTAACACACACTGCAATTCATATTTTTATTGTTATCGGAAATATTTACAACTCCATAAGGATTAATTGCGGTATGTGTTGGTTGATAACTTGAAGCATAAACAATTGAACCAAAACTTGCCCATTTATGAGCGCCATTATGTGCGGACACTATTCAGGGAATTGTTCCTTCAACTAACCATATGTTTGTACTAAAAGTGGGCGTGCATCAATATTGTAACGGTGGCAGGAATAAAATCCGCATCCCCTAGCTTCGTAGGAAACCCTTTTAACCGTTACACCATACGCGATTCAATATGAACGGGAAGTTATTTTTGGCGGTACAGAATATACATTGGCATTGAGGGAGGTCAACGTTGTTGTGCAATAAGACATTGGCCGCGAGCGGCTGCGCGTGCGTCACTTGTCCGTCTAGCGTAAAACGGTGATTCACATTTACAACTCCTTCATTAATTTACTCTTCAGAAACATACATTAACTTGTTCAAGCGGACTATTTAGATTTTAGATGTCTCTCCTCTTCCTTATTATCTTCAATTACAAACAAAATAATGAGTAAATGTGGAAACCATGTAGCCATTAACATGTAATTATACACTTACTTTTAGTAGAAGAAGGCCGCTATGTCATAAGTACTAAAACTAATGTAAGACCTATGAACACATAGTTTGCAATAAATGTTTGAGTTTGAGTACTTTTAAAAGCTACTCAACCCTGCCTAGCCGTTCCTACATTGTTCTCTGATACCCTTAACAATGTACTGCTCAAATGTATAAGGCGTTTAAAAAAAAGCAACCATGTAGTTTCATGCCATTCTTCGTCATAGGCTTTCCGATCAGGTGATAATTTTGTAGCTTAACATTTTGTGAAACTTTTGACTATTCATAATATATTCATTAAACTGTAAATTGAGTACAGTTACAGGTTTACATGAATAAAACATATTATTCTGATTCCAATTCTAAAATAACTTTTAGCTCGGTGAAACGTATTTAAGTTTTATATTAGTGAATATTATGAAATTGAGAATATTCAAATAAAAAAAATACTGCCTGGTCAAAAGTGAACTTAAAATTAAAACTGTTAGTTTAACAGTAGGGATCCATTGTTGTGAAATTCTGAGCAAGACTAGATTTAAATGGGTACCGACTTTTAAACTACTGGACTTGTTTTTCTTTTTTTTCGCTGTTTTAATTTTAAGTTGACATTTGGCCAGGCAGTATAATGATTGAAACTAATAATTTGCAACACGCCCTCTCCTGCCACCCCATCCGTAAACCCCAAATCTATATACTAATATTATAAATGTGAAAGTTTGGATGGATGGATGGATGTTTGTTACTCTTTCACGCCAGAACGGCTGAACGGATCTGGATGAAATTTGGCAAAGGGATAGATTATAGTCTGGAATAGCATATAGGCTACTTTTTATCCCGGTAAAATGTATGGTTCCCGTGGGATAGATTTGTTAAAATTTTCACAGAATACCAATAAATTCATTTTCTCATACATTTGATTCTGAGGCGGTACGAAGTTCACCGGGACAGCTAGTGGTATAATAAATGTAATTTCTCGCAGTTTTATGGGTACGAGTGTGTGAGTATATACCTCGGACCCTGTCCCCATACCATGAAATATTAATGCCACTCAAATCATAACTTCAATTTGAACCACACCTTAATCATAAAATCCGGTGGTACAAAATTGCGATGATTTTTTTTTTATTGGAGTCGCATTTAACGTTAATGGTGAACCCCTGATATCTTCATTGGCGTGGTCGCAGGTCCCAGCCGAGTTCTTCGCGTCCGTCACCGTGTATTTCAGTGATATTGTGGGCTTCACCGCCATCGCGGCGGTATCTACACCTTATCAGGTAAACACATTTACTTTACTTAACTCTGACGACCTGGTTAGCGCAGTTGGTAGTGACCCTACTTTCTGTGCTGGGGGTCCCAGGTGCGAGTCTTCGTAAAGACGCAGTTTGTGTGATAAGCAGGAATGTTTATACCTGAGTCATGGATGTTTAATATCTATATAAGTTTCACGCCTAGTCCATTGCACGGTACTCATAATAGGTACAAGCGTTGTATGGTGTGGGATCGTAAAGTTGGTGTGTTTGTCTCGCGATATTATTCTGATTAACTACTGGTCGAAGAAATCAGCACTCCAATGGTAAAGCCATGCTTTAAAAATACCAAGTATCGATAAACAATATATCTTTATGTCCCTATAAGTACCAAATATTTTAACGTAGAACGACGACGATGTTCGACAACGACAACGAACTTTTAACGTAGAATTTTCCGTCTCGCTCACACCACACATTTCATAAATAAGAGCGATGAATAAGTATAGTAACAGCACGCTTTTTCGGTGAATTTACCCTATAGAAAAGTAGAAGATATGACGCCATGGCAAACTGGGGCGGATAGGCTGGGTTTTCTGATAAAGATTTCCCCGTAGCTAATCGTACGGTACCCTAGAAAGTGGACATTGAGCTATGGCCCCTAAAAAGAGGATATTGTCTATGTACGAGCCCTATTTACATTGGACTTCCCACCATTGAATATAACTATTTGGATTTACCAGATATTCAAATTAACTGAGTAATATACCTCAAAGCAATCGAATTAATTAAAAAAAACCCAGAGTGCGCTGGTTTATATCTACTTAAACTGGAGTCCGAAACAATCTATAATCGTTAAACGGGTTTAGCTTATATGACGTTCGACTTTTGTAAGGTCGTATTGCATAATTATGCGCCCGGGATACTTCATATTTTGAACGCTCATTTAAAAAAAGAGATAACTGAATTTGGTATGTTTATATAGGTTTATAAGGTATAACAAAAATATCTTAAGAGGTTAACGAGTAGGTTTCTTCTTCTGTATGTGCCTCTCTAACTAGCGAAGGTTGGCTGTCAGCGTGGCATACTTATCACTGTCTCTCGCGAGGCGGAACAGGGCCCCAAGTCTGCTAACACAATCGATTCATAATCGAACTGCAAACGCATAGTAACTGTCACTTTTGACAGATATTGTATGGAATATAAGAAAAAAATAAAAGTAATTAAAATAAAATAAGACCAACGTTTTATTGCTACATGTATATAATATATTCTGATTACGAAATATGATCTAAAAATGACCATTTAAATACCAATGGATCATTCAATTTAATTTACACTGTTTTTTATACCTTATTTATATCCCCCGAATTTATAGCCTTACTACAACTTTATCAAACGTCATATAGTTCTGCGCAGAGCAAACCTCTGGTTCGCGGTACTATATGACGTTTGATAAAGTTATAAAGTTATTCGGTGGTAAGGGTATTCTTATTGCAGGTGATCAGTTTCCTGAACTCTGTATACAAGCTGTTCGATGAGAAGATAGAATGCTACGACGTATATAAAATAGAGACGATTGGTGACTCTTACATGGTGGCTTCCGGCCTGCCAGTCAGAAATGGTACGTAAATTGAATAAAAATAAAGCACAATTTAGTTTTAAATGTCCGCAATACCATGGGAGTGAAAGTTGTGCCCTTTAGAGTTTTTGTTGATGACATTGGGTCTAGTTATTGAATTGGTATTATCGCTAGTACCATGATGCGGTATAAATTTCACAGGGAGAAAACATGCGACAGAGATAGCTAATATGGCTCTGGAGCTGCTGGAGGCGACATCCATGTGTCGGCTGCCTCACCGACCTGACCAGGTATTGATCCATAGAGTTAGTATTTATTTAGTATTCTCATTAATAATAAAAGTATTCTCATTTAGAAAGAGCATAAGCAGGCCGTTAACAAAGTTAATACCATCCTTAAATGTGATCAGAAAACTGGTTAATATACTTATTTGTCTAATTACCAAATTTCGGGAACTTATTCAAAAGTACCAAGTGGAACAATGAGTTTACATTGTTTCACTTGGTACTTTTGAATTAATTTGCCTACAACCGTACGTGTAGGCATATCCTTAAGAATTATATTGTCCTACCAAGATTATGTGTATGGGGCCCTGGGGCCCTCGTTATAGTTATAATTATTTTCAGACATTATGCATGAGGAGCGGGATCCACACGGGGCCCTGCGTCGCTGGCATCGTCGGCAGCAAAATGCCTAGATACTGCCTCTTTGGGGACACCATCAACACGGCCAGCCGCATGGAGAGCACCGGGGAACGTGAGTCATTGCTCTTCACTGTGTTTGTAGCCACGTTCGAATCTCAAAAAAAAGATAAGATTGTCTATGCAACAATAATCAGTAAACAACCATGTAAATATTGACCGCGCAGAGTCGCGGGTGTTACTCAGTCTGCTTATTTGGAAGAACCTCGTCTATCTTTCTTAAAAGGCCTCTCAGCGGTATGTGTGTTAAGTATTTAATAGGAATAACTAATTATTAATTGACGCTGACAGAGTACTTACCGTTAGGTGGGTGAGGCCATTTAAGGAAGAAAAAAAGTTTTCTTGTTTGTAAATAATAAAAAAAAAAACCGTAATATTTTTTTCTTTGTCTTTACCTCGTACCATCCTCTGAGGTAAAAAAAAAACAATGGCATGTGTATTCATTGATTTATTGAATGATGCTAAATTTTATCCCATGATTATTAAATGGTGCTAATATTTTTATTTTAGCACATAAACCAGTGGTAATATATTTACGCTCTATTTTGTGTCATCAGCTATGAAAATCCAGATATCTGATGACATGAAGCACGCGCTGGATAAGACCGGACTGTTTGTCACCACTCCGCGAGGGATTGTGGACGTTAAGGCAAGTTTTGATTAATGGAAAACCCACTTTTAATGAAAGGAATGTAAGTTGTATGTCAATGTACTATGACAAGCTTATAAGGTGCATATAAGAAGGGTTCATAAAGTTCAAAACTTCTTGGATTTTGACATCCAAAATATGTATCTCAGTTCATGTGTTTACATGTTGTTTTGCACGATAATCTGTAAGATGTAGTATGTATATGCGTCACTGCTAATACCCAGATCAAGTTCTACTACTTCTCATATAAATATCGTCAAACGAACAAAGCAACTATTTAGTCCCAAACTCAGCAAAGTTGTAATATGGGTACCCACCGTAGGTACAATAGACTGGAGGCAGTGCTTCCAGTATATAATTGGTAATTTGGATATTAAACGTCCATGACGTGAACCCGGAACCCTCGGTATAGACGCAGGGTCACTACTAACTGTGCCAAGCGGGTCGCCACTTTTTTTTTCAGGGAAAAGGTGAGATGACCACACATTGGCTCGAAGGTAGAATGGAGCCGACGCCGGAGAGAACAGCGGCTTCGCTGGACTACACACCCAGCTTCCTAGCCAGGATCCACTCGCAGACCAGGTCGTCCCCGAGATACCTGTCTGAAGCTGCACGGAACAATAATTGATAGAACAACATTAGGAATACGAGCGCTACGTGGTTGCATCTGAATCAGAATCAGAATCAGAATATTTTTTATTCATGTAAACCATTATTGTCCAGTACTTATGAATCGTCAAGTTACATAAACATTATGCTACTGCTTTACCACCCGTTCGGAATGCCGTTCCTATGGAGAAGAACGGGCAAGAAACTCCATGGTTGCTCTTTTTTTTTTTAATAGATCTTTTACATTATTCTGGATAGTATATATATTATTATAACTTATTTTTCTTTTCGCCTTTTTCTATTGAACCTAGGCCCAGTACAATTCTGCCAATGTCAACGTCGTAAGCTAAGACACGTAGTTATTGTAACTTGTTGCTTATACTTCCGGCAACGAATGGCGGTATTTATAACAGCTGACAATTAATCTAATTTTCTTCGATTTTCTCAATAAGTATATAGTGTAAGCGGTATATTTATATATAGTACTAGCAAACCCGGCGAACTACGTTTCGCCACCAGATGAATGAATTTTCTTTGCTATAAACCTCACGGAGCCCGAGACCTTTCCAACGAATGCAAAACCGTGGAAATCGGTTCGTGCGTTCTGGAGTTATAGCGTCAGGAAGGAAAACCCGACTTATTTTTATATAGTAGATATTTTGATTTCTTATATTTACGCGAATACTACATATACTACTAAATTTTTTTTTATTATTTTTTAGTGGACACAAAAAATACATTATATTAAACCACTAGACCGTTATTCGAAGCTTATATAGTGAGATAGGCACTTCCGGTTTCCCGTCGTCTTTGTTCCTATTGGCCTACACGTTCGTGGTTCGGGCGGACGTGACGTCACATCATCGGGCAGTGGAGTGAGTGCGGCAGAGCTCGCTACAATTTTGCTCATTGGCGTTTTGTTTCCCGTCAAGATCACTTGTGCGGTCATAACAGCCCACAAGCAATTTTTTAATCATATTTAAATATTTCATTTAAGTAAGATACATTTTATCTTAAATTAATTTATTAATGTGTTTTTAACATTCATATAATTACTTCAATACTTCGAGATCTCCAATAAGTTCGCAATATAGCAACGAAATGGACCAGTAAGTAATTTTAAATATTTAACGGTTTTTGCCGTTCGATTATGTTAAATATACTGTGTGTTCCTAATTTTGGTCGTACCTACTATGATTAGTGTTTGAATAACGATCGTTAGACAGATTAAGGTAGGTAATGGTTAATTATGTGAAACTGTGTTAACGAATCCTTTTATTTACCTACCTGCAATAATTATTTTCACGGCCTACAATAATGACGAAAGAATGAATTGAGTTACCTACATAATTATTATATTTGGCAATTATTTTAGATAACCTGCATAAGGTTATTTATTTTCCTTAGATTTTTAGCAACGCTTTTCTTTCAGCTACCTACAAAAGAATTATATTCTAGTGATTAATTCCAAACGTATTAAGAGCGGATATCGATTGTCCCGTGCATCTACCAGCCACGAACCAATGTATCGCTTAGCTTGGGTGTTAGTGGAGATTTATACCGGGACGATGTCGCTCAACCAGAATTACGTTTGACATGAGGCTAAGTTAAAAGAGCCTGCTATTGCTAAAACGACTGGCCCCTTTTTGAAATTACCTTCGGATGTACAGCCATAGTCCAGGGGTTACAAACCTAGATACGAATGAAGGCTTAAATTTTATGATAATTCCCGTAATCTTACATATATGGACAAAGCTTTTGCAGCCATAATATTTTGTGTCTTAAAACAAAAAGAAATACAAGGTAGCATTCGTGATCTTTTTTTGTGGGGTAGGTCGAGTGATTGCAATATGAATCACTGAGCAAGAAGGTAGAAGAAATATTTATCAACGGTGTATTTCACAAAATATCTGCAGACTTGTTACAATTCGTTTGCGGACATAGGGCGGAAAGTATAGAATTGCGTAAGGGATGCTATTTTAAAATCTGTTAAGGACCCTTTGGTAAAGGCTTCTCTTAACAGAATCCCATCCTCATGTTCTAATATTTTTCATGGTGAACAATTAACAACGGCTTTAGAGAAAGCCGAAGGCGTACGCAAGGCTTTTGGCCGGTGGCAAAACAAAGTGCTCCTTCTGCGCAAGTCTCGCAGGAGCACTATCAAAATAAAGTACCATCGCGTGGTACATTATACCATAACTACCCTCCCTCGCAGGGAAGTGGCACACGTAACTATCCTCCCACACGGGGAGTATATACACATAATTACCCCCCCTCGCGGGGACGTGGCACACTCAACTATCCTCTTTCGCGGAGAGGATATACACATAATTACCCTCCCTCGCGGGAAGCTGGCACATGTAACTATCCTCGCTCGCGGGGAGTATATACACATAATTACCGTCCCTCGCGGGGACGTGGCACACTTAACTATCATCTTTCGCGGAGAGTATATAATCAGAATTAGAATATTTTTTATTCACGTAAACCATTATTGTACAGTACTTATGAATCGTCAAGTTACAAAAACATTATGCTACTGGTTTTATACAAATAATTACCCTCCCTCGCGGGGAGCTGGCACATGTAACTATCCTCCCTTGAGGGCAGGATACACGCATAATTACCCTCCCTCACGAGGAGGATGCGCACATAATTGCTCTTCGCAAGAGCATGCAGCTGAATTTTAGAATCATTTTCGACACAATCCTCATCAGAGAGGAACATATAACCAAGGCTCGCGGCCAGGTCGTGGATCCTACGCTTTCCAGCGTTGTAGCAGAAAAAGCGGCCATTCCCTTTCTCACAATAGAGGCTCCGCCAAGCATCAAAGACTTGACCCAGTTTCGAGCTGGTATAAAGATACACAGGTATCCGCAAACATTTGTAGTATTCCTGATTTTCTGCAAACTCACGATTGGATGTGCAAGGTTGATCTCTCCCAGGCATACTTTGCCAGGGGCAAAATTACAGCAGGTTCCTACGCCTCATCTTCCAGGGAGAACTACACGAAATGACCTGCCTTCCGTTCGGTCGGAGTTCTGCCCCAAAGACGATTGCTATGCTCACCAATTGGATTGCGCAGATTATGCGAGAGAAAGCAATAAGATCAGTCGTTTACTTGAACGATTACCTTCTGGCGCATCAAGACCCCATAATTACAGACACATCTAAAAACTCTGTTAGTGATCCTCTGGTATTTAGTTTGGCAAATCAACACGGAGAAGTCAATAACGTGCCACAAAAGAGCATCGTTTTCTTAGGATTTTATTGGGACCCTGGCACAATCAAATGTCACTCCCCAATCAAATGTCACACCCCAAAAATAAATCGGACCAATTCATGAAAATAGTTTCTGCAACGATAGATCGAGCTGCGGTTACTATAAAGGACCTACAAAAAGTAGTAGGCCTATTGAGTTTTGTCGTTTCAACAGGGAGACTATCATTGCAGGATCCTTCGTTTCATGAGTTCGTTACCCGAAATGATGACAACAATGCACCTTCTGTCCCTGGAGGTTTTAGCCGATATGAGATGTTGGATACAAAATTGTCAACATCCAGGAATGTTACACAATGCCGCTCCCACGAAATTTTTGACGGCAGATGCATCCGACACGGGCATGGGGTGCGCAGTTAAACAACCTGGCAATATCGGATGCATGGGCAAAGAAAGAGCAGCAATTGCAATGCAATCAAAAGGAAATGCGGGCAATCTTGCGTTTCCTTGAAGGATATGCGGCAGAAATAAGTTACAGTTCCCTCCTAATACAAAGCGACAACAAGACAGTAGTATCTTATATGCGATAGAGGGGGGGGGGGGGGGCACTCTCTCACAGATGCTTATGTATATAACTTATAAAATTCTATCCCTGCTAGACCATTATCAAATAAAATCAAAATTCATTATTTGCCGGGCATGTACAACACACGAGGAGTAGCCTAGTCTACCCGATTGCACCAAAATGATAATTGCCAAGTGGCGCTGGCCCGTAGTAGATCTTTATGTAGCACACGTTGCACACGTGACCATACGTTGTCGCCAATAATAGGACCCTGGATCAGAGCGACAAGAAAGCGATGAGATACACGATGCTTTCAGCGTCGAATTGAACTATTCTATGGCGTGGATATTTCCACCACCCTTTTTAATACCCAAAATACTCGCGCATTTGAATCGAGCACTGGGAACATACTTCATCTTGGTTTCTCGCTGGCAGCGAGTGTTCTGGAAAGCCGAGCCTTGGTGGCTCCATTCACGCACCGCAATCTTCGGTGAGTTCTAGTGGACATAAAACGTGGATGCCTCCTCCATTAGTAAGACACCATGACCTTGGATGTTTTGGGAATATGGGGTTGGTCGGAGGATTTCACCTCGTGGAATCCGAGTCAATTAGTATTAGTAAAATCTGCATGGCGCCCCGACATATTAAAAACATACAAGGTTGCTTGGAATAGCTGGCTTGCTTGGTCTACTAAATTAAAAATAAGGCCTGTTAGCCATCGCCATCGGATTTGGCAAAATTCATAGCTGATTTACATCTAATATATAAATTATCTTAAATACATGTTACATAAATCTGTCGGTTCTACTTTGTGTAACACTGATCAGTCTAGCTATTTAGGTTCCCATGTTGTTGGTGAAACATGTTGTGAAATCTGTTTCGCTTATCAATCCTAAAGATCCTAAGCCTCCTGTCTGGAATATTTATTAATTTGACTAATTTAGTTAATTTTCTTACTAATTACCGTGCTGAAAGCGATAACTCCTTTCAGACCCAACGTGACAGCTATTCTGCTTTTATTGTGTTCAGGGCGACGTATACACGATTTAATGTAGTTAAGAGTAGATCATACACATTGTATTCGATACCGTGATTCTATAGTCTTTTGGCCAGTATTTGGTTCGAAAACGGACAGTTATGATAATCAACAATCTGGTTGAAAATTGTTAATCAATCATTCGAATCGAAATCTTGATCTCGTTTATTGGATCGAAAAGACAATTTCTCTGATAGGTGAGAGGAGACAAACGCACAATTCAATTGTCGCAACACAAGGTCAAACGAAGTCTGCTCTTCGGACTGTAATTGCTGGATGGTTTAAAACTATATTTAAAGAAACAAATATAGTAGCAACACCGCTTAGTGTTAGATCCGCAGGTGCGTCAACTAATTAGGTGAATAATTTCCAATTGAATAATATCCTAGCATGAGGAAGTTGGCGTTCGAAACATTTAAACAGTTTATAAGCGCAAGGTCAAGATCACGCCTTAACGTATACAATCCAGTATTACCAGATTATTTAGACCTCTGTGTTGAGTGTATACCGATATGTCTAAGTTATTGAGTACTACCTACTATATGTGTTTAACAATTATTATTGAACGTATGTGATTGACATAGCGAAATAAGGGCATAATTACTTTTATCTTTATATGGGTGCCTAATATGTTTAGAAATATAATGATCATTTTATATTTCCACAATGCCTTTAATTTACAATTGCACCTTATTACAACTAACTTACAGCACGTTCACATTGGCGTCTTATGCATACAGACATCACCAGGCGATAACAAACACGTCTCACTATATAAGCTTCGAATAACGGTCTAGTGGTTTAATAGCGGCGTTTTCCCTGAAAGAAAACGCATATTAAACTACTTACCTTATTCGAAGCTTACTTTTTAAGGCTGCCTGGCGTTTCAACGCAATGAGCAAAATTGTAGCGAGCTCTGCCGCACTCACTCCACTGCCCGATGATGTGACGTCACGTCCGCCCGAACCACGAACGTGTAGGCCAATAGGAACAAAGACGACGGGAAACCGGAAGTGCCTATCTCACTATATAAGCTTCGAATAAGGTAAGTAGTTTAATATGCGTTTTCTTTCAGGGAAAACGCCGCTAATATTATAACATTGAAGTAAAACGAATTTTGCGGATTTATTTAACTTTCAACTGAAATAAAAAAAAACATCCTATTTCAATAGAGAAGATGGCTGAGTGCTACCACCGACTTGGGATTCAATAATTAATATAATTAAATCCAAAACAAAGCACACCAATGCAACCTTAAGATACTGAGCACTTTCTGCATAGATCGAACCGCAAACAACAACTAAATATGCGGGTACTTGGGTAAATGGGTACTTTAGTTCAAACTATGACACGTATGACACGGACGTCAAACACATCAGTCCTCCCGTGACCATGGTAAAAGCGTAAAGCGCTGCGCGTAAAGCGCTGTAAAGCAGCCGAATGGTCGGGAGCGTAAAAACAAAATAAACGCGATAAAATCCGTAAAATTCGTTTTATTTCAATAAAGTATATTGTTTTTTTTTTTTATGAAATAGTGTGGTAATATGAGGTTATTACTGAGAAAATCTTAAGTAAAGCTGTTACAAGCTTCATAATTTGTTGGCACTACGACATAAGGTACGCCACGCAATGCTACATGGGTGTCAAAAGATTCTTACACACTGGGATTTTTCCCTGCAATATTGTTTTGTTTGTATTAAGTACTAATCAAGATATGAAGTTTATAACCATATTATTTTTTTTTCGATACGAATAGAAATAAGTAGATAAAGTACCTTTAGTATAGACCCTATAGTAGTTTATTAAGTAATTAACTTATATTCGTCGTTATAGCTTTAATAATATATGTCTTACCTACCAATGATTTAAGCGTTTTATACAATAAACGTACCTACATAATAATACTGTTCTAATTAAAAAAAAAGTAAATACCTCAAAGTAAACCTAATCATTAAAAGTTAGGTAGAATCACTTACTCGTAAAAATACATCTAACACAAGGCCTAACAGACTACCGACTTAAGGTCCAATTGAAATTGAAAGGTAGTCGAATAGTAAAAGGATCTAAAATAAAATATGTTTGGGGCCCTGACCTGTATCGTTCTTAAAGATCCTCTATAACACAATACGAAGCATGTCCGGCATTTTATAAACAAAAAAAATATGTTATAAACAAAAAAAAATTAAGATGATTCAAAAGAGAGGATTGGTGCAAGGATGTGGTTAGCAAGTATGTGTTAATCAAGATTACGTCATCCTAATCGTCACGTGACACGTCATCCCACTGGCCATGGATTTAAGCTATGTTGCGTTGATTTTACCTCATATTAATATGGCATGTATTGGATTCTTCTGATAATACAAATATATTAATTACTAGAACCTTCACGCTTTTCTAAAATAATCAAATCTAAAATAACATCAGCTATCTGCCAGTGAAAGTTCCATCAAAATCGGTCCAGCCATTTCAGAGATTACCCGAAACAAACAGACAGACATAACATGTAAAAAAAATGTTTTGGTATATGTACCGTGTATACATCCAAATGCACTTAGTAAAAAGCGGTTATTTTAATATTACAAACACACACTCCAATTTTATTTATTTGTATGTATAGATGTGGTGTGAGCGAGACGGAATACGATTCCGTTAACGTTACACTACGTAAAAAAGAATGTGCTTGTGAGATTTAGGCGCCACGCGTCACTGATGGCTGAATCATACTCGGATCGCGGCATCTCGCGGCACGCGTTCACCACGTGCCAACAGTATACATAATTTGCAGATAAATGAGCTTAATGAACTCAAAGCATCCTATTTAATGATTGTTGTATTAATAATATTATCGGTATGCATATTGATTTCTTATATTTACGCGAATACTACACATTGAAATACAACTCTTTTTGGGGAGACTATTTACGGGAGGACTGAGGTGATTGACCTCCTAGTGTCATAGAAGGTCAATATGAGGGTACTCTCGTCAAACTATGACACTAGGACGTCAACCACCTCAGTCCTCCCGTGACCATGGTTGTTGTAAAGAAGCCGAAACGTCGGGAACGTAAAAACATAAAATAAACGCGATAAAATCCTTAAAAATAGTTTGATTTCAATCATCAATATGTTTAACAAATATTGCCCGTGTTAATGAATGTGTATCTTTGAAATAAAACTAATCTTAAGGATTTTATCGCGGTTTATTTTTTTATTTTACGTTCCCGACGTTTCGGCTGCTTTGCAGCATTTTATGATGTTAACTACAGGGTCCCAAGCTGGTGGTAGCACCCAGCCAATCAATAGGGAAGATGGCTGGGTGCTACCACCAGCTTGGGACCCTGTAGTTAACATCATAAAATCCAGAACCAAGCGTACCATTGCAAGACTTCAAGACACAGTGAGCTCTTTCTGCGTAGATCGGACCGCAAGTAACAACTAAATATGAGGGTACCCCCGTCAAACTATGACACCAGGACGTCAAACACCTCAGTCCTCCCGTGACCATGGTTGCTGCAAAGCAGCCGAAACGTCGGGAACGTAAAATAAAAAAATAAACCGCGATAAAATCCTTAAGATTCGTTTTATTTCAATGTGTAGTATTCGCGTAAATATAAGAAATCAATAAATGTGTATCTTATTGTAGCATACTACAGAATATCATAGTCAATAGCTTGGCTCTTCTTGGCTATGATATTGCGAGCAAATGACGTCAGAGCAATGAGGTTGCACTGCAATTGCTCCCTGTTTACCTCTCCGGGGTCGGCTTGATGGTGATATCACACTTCACTTATAAATTTGAAAGTTTGGATGGATGGATGTTACTCAATCACGCCAGAACGGCTGAACGGATCCGGATGAAATTTGGCACAGAGATAGATAATCTATCTCTGTGCCAAATTTCAGTCTGGAATAGCACATAGGCTACTTTATATCCCGGTAAAAATGCCATACGTTTTAATCGCGTGTAACACCGCGGGGCGCAGCTAGTAAGCCAATAAATCTATCTCAGTATTACTTACTGCATTGTGTTATATTAATTAGTTATAAATCATATCGCCAGACGAACACACCAACTATACGGTCCCACACTAAGCAAACCTTGTATTGTGGGTACCGTACACTGGACTGGGGCCGAACCCAGTATATATTACTTACATATATATTAAACATCCATGACTTGGGTACATCTCCCTACCAGGATTCGAACCCGGAACCCTCGACAGGGAAAGCAGGGTCACTACTAAGAGCGTTAATCAGGTCGTCATGATAAGTGCTTGACCAAAATCCTCTCACGTCATTCTACCAACCCTGTTGCCCGATGGTAATGGTAAACGAAATGACCCAACAATGTATTTACAGTCGTATGACCTACTGATGTAATGTTTCGCGCGTCATATACCACAGTAATATGACGTTATTCGATACCTATTCATTTGCAATATCCTTTGCATCATAGTTTCATTCATGAAGGCACCGATACTGGGGGGGGGGGGGGGGGGTTTGTGGGGTTACATTGCTAAAATTGGGCCACCTATCCATGATCCGACCGAGCCACGGGCTTCTTTATCAGTCGTATTGACCAACCAACCCCACGTAATCTCACATTTAACACATTTGCCTGGATAAGTAGAAAAAAACATTGAGTTTATCATCAATTATTTTTGAAACTAACCATGGAAGCTCTTGAAAAAACTGTGTAAGGATCTTGTATTAATAAGGTGACTGTCAATTCTCGACTCTCCTTACCTAGAGCACCCTAGTTAAGGAGAGTCGAGAATTATCGGTGTATAAATTGTGCAATATATAGGTTCAAATACCTAAGTATTACGCAATATTGCTCAGAGTGAGATGTTGCACAATTACATTTGCACTGTGATCAGCAACATTAAATGACGCAATATTGCTGTTGCTACGATGAAGAACATTTTTAATTCATTTATTTAGATTTTCTAACTGTTGATACGTTAAATATGTGTTTATATATAATTTGTATTAATGAAAACTCGACTTTGTACAAAATAATGTAGGGGTAAACCACATACATATAAACTTATGTGTACAAAGGTGTTTTATAACTAAAATTCGTGCTCATCACACAAAGCTTGTCCCTACCAAGATTCGAACTCGGAACCCTCGGCACAAACTACCAACTGCGCTAATCATTTTACGTTGCGCTAAATTTTATAATTTATTTTGATAAAATTATGACACGTATTGCATCACATCCCTCGCGAAACGTTGCGCAATGGGTAGGTATTGCACAATTTAATTGTAAAATCAACACAGACCATTTTCGTGTCGGATCAAAAAAAAAATTGGTATCACCACAATAACAGGACATTTTGGTAGCACAATTTAATGGTGCCTAGAAGATGTCTAGAAGATGCCTGAACTAAGATCGGAACCTTGTGCTTCGGGCCACCAGGCCTCTACCCTCGGAATCACACTCAATAAAAATATAAGTAAAATATGGTAGTAGATATGTACCTCTTCAATCTCACCAGATACACAGATGGCGCTGTAGATGAACATTCAGAATAATTCACAATTGATACAATCCTGAAACGCGCTATGAGAGTTTTCGGTGCACGTAACATATATACAAGATCCCGACAATGACCGTCGGGGCATAGCGGCCGCCCCGCCAGGCATACCAACCGTCTGGCTCGAAGATCTTCCCTTTTCCGCCAAATTGGTGACCCCTGACAACGAACATGAATCCTTCTGTGAAGACTTAAGAACTTAGTTTATTTAATAGATATACAAACACTTAGGTATATACTAAGTTATGGATACTACAAACTAAAACAGGATTACATCACATTTCCTATCGAATTCATAGAAACAATCTACGGTGGCACTACGGGCATTCCACGGGGATATGACTTGTGACGTCACCACAAGCGGGATTTTGTAGAACACAATGAAAAGTCTAGAGATCTTAGCAAACCAAAGTACAAGAAATGAAATTCTCTGACTCTCCTTGTGGGATTGACATAACCTTGGTTGTGTATTAATGCTCGGGATCTAGTTGACCATTGACTTTCATAATAATAAATTTTAATTTCACTACGCCGTACCCTATTCTGATTTTTTCGGAATAGGACGATAAAACAACGCACGTGAAAATACTACAATAGAGCTTAATTTCTTTTAATCGGAATATGTAACATTATGTTTCGTTCAAGCGAAATTAACTCATAATGATTATAAAATACTTACTCAACGTGATGCGTTTTAGCATATACGTGGTCGTATTCTCTGAATAATATGGCAGTAACTCACACAGCCGAATAAATGAACAGGTCGAAACTCTAACAATTATTTTGAATACAGATTCCTGAAAAAATATAATTTCGCAAGCAACACTAACGCACCAGTTGCGTAATATATGTTATCAATTTCATTTGTGTTCAGAGCAAGTTGATTCTTGTACCTACTCGTTAAATGAATACAACAGAACAATAATAAAAATTGTAGCGGTGTTGGTGTTTGGAGTGATGTTTGTGACTGAACAAAAATGTTTCGTGATGACACACGCATTCTAACTTACGCAACATTTCGCCTATAAATTACGGGTCCTGCTCCATCCAACAATCAGTTCGTGTTCCAACGTGCAATGAGCCACATCAAAATGGCAGTGTCAATGTTTTCGGTCATGTTTTTCCTTGTGCTACTAGTCACTTTGTTGAGTTACTCAGTGGAAGCATTCCCGGTGGTGTCCGGGGTTGACAATCATAGCAATGGATTGGTTAATTCTAGGCTAGTTCAAAGATATGTGGGGCATCGAAGAGCCAAACGACAATTGCTCAAACATGGAAAATGTCCGGAAGGAATGCTTAAGATGAACGGGCAATGTGTGTCCTTCGAAGAGTGAGTATTTTCTTTTGCGAATTTTATTATGTCCTGATAACAATTTTCCCGCGAGCTCTGCGGTATAGTTCAAATTTATTTAATTGCAAATGCTTATTAGTTTAACGTGTATAGATCTTGGCATAAGCTATCTGAGTAATAATTATAAAATTACGATTGTTTTTAACGAGTATCTATCTATACATATAATACAAAGTCGTGCTAGTTACATCATTTATAACTCATGAATGGCTGGGCCGATTTTTATGACCTTAGATTTTTAAATTTAACTCCGCCCCGAATAGCAGAATAGTTATTAGAACATGAAAAAAAAAAACTAAAATAATAACGATAGTTAATTTTCTGAAACATTTGATTCTGAGGCGGTACAAAGATCGCCGCGACAGCTAGTCATAAAATAGATTTATATTGGTCCGCTTAGAATTTACATAGAATGCGCGCCAATAAATATCACGAAATGAAAAATAAAAATCGATATTTCTTTTGTTAAATAATAAAATTAAACATTATAACATCACATTTTTTACTACGACATAAAAAAATTAACATCGGCTATTATTTTTATATTTGTGTATAATATTGTTTAAATATCGGTAATCAATCGAATGTGAATATACTTAAAACTAGATCGGAATTGTAAATTGTAATATAATATAATAGAATTTAAATATAAAAAAAAAATACAACCGAATTGAGAACCTCCTCCTTTTTGAAGTCGGTTAAAAATTGGCTTGCATACTCGCAGCTTCCAATACTTTAATATTTATTATTAAATTTTATAAAAGAAACTCCAACTATGCGCACAATATATTTTTTGTGCATATTTTATTAACTGTATTATGACAATCAGAATGGGTAATACGTACTACCGAACAGATTTCGCGATGATGTAAGAGTTAATATAAAAAGTACTTCATAATATTGTACAGCGTGATACGGAAAGGGTATACTAACACTGAAACCTGTGTCAAAGTTTGGATATGTCGATTTGAAAAATAAAAATGAGAATTGAGATTTTTTGGTTTATAAAAAATGGAGAGGTCGGTATTTTGACTTCACACATTAATTACAAATCTGCTAAAGTAGCACAAGTTTAAAGGTTTACTGCGTTAAGATGTATAGCTCTACATACTTTATTACAACTATTATAATCTACGAAAATGATAGCGTGCAGGTTCGCTTCCCGCCTCGCACCTCTAAAATTTTCAAATTCAAGCTTGAATTCATTGAGTTACAACAATGATTATCACTTGCAGTATTCTTCATAGTTATGTTTTTGCATAGATTTGAGTTAAACCAGCTTTTAAATATATTTTTTCTTTTATTTTCAGCTATGAAAGATACTTACAAGATTACAATTAGAGACGATCACGGTTATTTTCTCCGATGTGATCAGCACAGGCGGACGCATCGAATTGAGATGCGAAGACTGAATATACTTAATTAATCTAAGGAATATTTATTTACGTTGAAATGTCTAGAAGCTATATTGATAAAGATATCGAAATTAATAACTGGTTTCATCACCCCTATGGGTTAGGCAGAGGTGTGTTTATACACCTACCTAAAGGGAACAAAGGAAACAGAATGGAGCTGAGTTATAAAACCAGTATAGCGTATAGCGGCCCAATAACTATACCGACTGTGTTTTACACCGTATTGTAAACCCGTAACCAGGAATGACGTCATCATCATCATCAGCGGAGTACGTCCAACAGGTCGGTACAGGTCTCCGAGGGGTTTCTCATTCCATTACCTATCACATCCACTTTCTTCTTTCGATGCGAATGAAGTCATCAGTCGGCTTGTGGCGCTGATTCCAGGGCCTTCTTTCCCAAAATGATGATTGATTAACAAATGAATCTAGTTATGAATTTAGCCCTAATTCACACGGAAAAATACCGCACGTTCTCTCCATACAAAATAACAGTATATTTTATATTTATTCGGTAGTATTTAGCGCTTACAATACGTGCGGTGCTTTTCCGTGTGGGGACATGGATTATATAAGATTAAAAAAATAGGGTACAATATTTTAAGGGGTTATCATGTGGGTGATAACGATCACGTTTATCTATAAAATATATGTGTATACAGTGTTTGAGTTTTCTGTGAGAAAGCGAGACAGTACAGTTTCATCGCGCACTTAACCCCAAATTTATAGACATTTTATAACTTTATCAAACGTGATATAGTACCGTGCACAAGAGTTTTGATTTGCGCAGTACTAAATGCCGTTTGATGAAGTTATATAACATCTATAAATTCGGGGGTTATTTTAAAAAATTCAAACAATATATACGTTTGTTTCGGGAACCTTTATAGCACCACTGGACCCCGTAAAATATTTTACACTATTTTCGTTAAGCCTTATATAATTAATTTCTGATATGTTTTTCTAGACATAATAATTTATTTATAGTAATTAGCTAAGATGTGTAGCTACATTTTGATGGTAATAGCTTGGTTACAAGAAACAAATAAAATGGGATTATCGGCGGAATAAACTAAGGAATCAGTAAGTACAGTACTTATGAATTGTCAAAAGTAACAAAATACTATGCTACTACTTTACCACCCGTTCGGAATGCCGTTCCTATGGAGAAGAACGGGCTAGAAACTCCATGGTTGCTCCTTTTTTATAGTCCGTAATGTCCCATTTTACTTGTTACTTGTAATCAAGGCTTTACAGTGGAAACCAGGGTTTTAAGTCTGTTCACACAAACTACCAATTTGGTCGTAGATAATGGTCACTTTTGTAAGTTCATTCAAAATCAGTTGAGCGACCATTTCTATGCCATTCCCATTTGATCAGAAGGGAGCTGTCAACAGACTTGACGCCCTAGAGGAGACTCTTTAGTAGTTTTCGTTGAGTACCTACTTAATGAATATTCTTATTAAATGTAAGTAGGTACTTAGTACTGTTTTAAAGTATGTATATAATTGTTAATATATCACCTATACGATTGAATTAAATTTCGGATTTTATCGCATTTATTTTATGTTCAACCATGGTCTTCCCGTGACCATGGTTGATGTAAAGCAGTCGAAACGTCGGGAACGTAAAAACATGAAATAAACTCTATAAAATCCGAAAAAATTGTGTTATTGCAATGTGTAATAATCGCGTAAATATAATAAATCCATATGTCACATAGGTGGCCTATTGATTTCTTATATTTATGCGATTTTATTCAAATTCAAGTTTGATGAATTACTGGCATATTTGCAGGTCAAACGTGCTACCTATTGACCGAATCGATAGAGCATTTTGTTCTGTGTTTTCTCTAGAATTAACGTGAAAGGGCTAGCTAGGTAATGGCGTTTTGAATTTTTAACGAAAAATTGGAACATGGGTCTTGTTTTTGGTTTGCGACTGAAGCAAATTGCATTTAATTTACTTATTTGTGTATCAAATTTGGTTTAAAATTTATTGCAAACGATACAACACTTAAATGTGTCGAAATAGTTTTCCAATAGTTTTTCCTTTGGCTTACTTATTATATCACTTTTATAGATTTTAAAGAAAATTTAATACATCGTAACAATGAAATTACATCGATGGTATTTAATATTTCGTAAAAAAAAAAATACCATCCATATTTTGCATTCCACGCCCAACCCAAACCCCAAGAATGTACCTTAAGTGATTGAAAAGTAAGCAACTCCAGACTCATTAAAATACCTAAGTACCTCAGTAAGTATTAGGTATAATATTTTACATTATAGTCACAAACCATCTAATATTAATATATGTTCTCGTCAATTCACTCCCGAATTTATAGACGGTAGATAACTTTAGCAAACGTCATATAGTACTGCGCAAAGCAAAACTCTTGTGCACAGCAAGTCAAGTGCGAGCTAACTGTATACTTTATAGTCTACCGTATTTAGACATTTTGTATGGAGAATTGAAAAGCGCCTCTAGCGGACGGTATTTAAAACGTTCAATTCGCCATACAAAATGTTTAAATACGATAGACTATAAAGTATACGGTTCGTTTACGAATAATCTCGCACTGGACGTACAGGCGCTACTTTGCGGTAGTCCATAAAATCTACGGTAGCGACCGACCGATGGACTTATGGGCGTACTATTAAAGAGTCATTGAAGTACCTATTATTATAGTTATTGTATAAGTAATTTATTGTAAACTGTTAAAAATATATTAGTACTAGCTGCGCCCGGCGGTGTTACCCGCGATAAAAAGTATGAAAAATTAAAACATCTATCCCACGGGAACCATAAATTTTACCGGGATAAAAAGTAGCCTATGTGTGATTCCAGACTATAATCTAACTCTGTGCCAAATTTCATCCAGATCCGTTCAGCCGTTCGGGCGTGAAAGAGGAACAAACATCCATCCATCCATCCATCCAAACTTTCACATTTATAATATTAGTATAGATTAGTATAGAAGTATAGATTTAAGGCTCAGTACGCGCCCTATGTTGTTTATAGAGCGTATCACATGCCTAGTGGTTAGAGAGGCCGTTCTCCTCTAGCCATTAGCCCGTTAGCCCCTCTGAATAAGCGTTAGCCTAGTTAGAAGTGCTAAAGGGACTAATGAGTTTATTGCACATTATCGGTACCGCCTTGTGTTTAACGGAAATGTTCGTCACACATTAGATAGATCTGACTTATTGATAATTTATCATCTATTTATTTGAAATTCCATTAATCTCACATTGTAAAGTACTTTCTTATTTTGTTATTTATTGCTTACCTCCATAATATATGTATATTGTATTTCCTTTTCTTTTCTCATAATTTGTTATTTTCAATGTTGTTATGTACCTGGTACAAAGTATTTGTGATCGCTTGTTATTTTATTTATTCTTAATATGTGTTGTAATTATTTATTTTATAAAATAAAATGTTATTTAAAAACCTGATATTTGTGTTTTTTTAATAAGATAGACAATAAGAACGACTTTTAAAAAGATATTATAAATTTAGCTGTTCTTTAAAATGAATCTTCTCAATCTTCCTTCATAATTCCCAAGATACGTACTTACTTAATTACTAAAAGGCTCTGGTTCAAAGCTCCCATCAGCGTTATTGGGCGAAATGACGAGCAGAGGTGAGAAATAGCTATACAAAGAAACTGACAGATGTTTGTCCATCTTGTTTTGTCGTATACGTCGGTCTCTTTCTGTCTCTCTGCTCGTCATACCACCAGTTAATGAAGCACTCTATAAATCTGATACCTATTCATTCACACCCAACGAAACTCAATCAGTATACGTTCGTCTCATGTGTGAGCCACACGCATTTGTGGTTGATAATAATTTAAATAAATAAATTTGAATACATATTTTTTTAGCAGTAAAAACAATATTTATTAGTGAAGAAACGCAGTGTATCGTTGAAAAATAAACTGATAATTATAAACGTGTATTCAATCATAACACTTGAGCTAATAAAAACGTGTTAAAATGAATCACCTAACATTAGTTGTGTTACTTTATTTTGTTTTGCCGTCGGATAATTATGTGCTAATAAATACAGAAAAATATAATGATATGAATATTGGAGCTGCAGATGAGAAGGATCTTTCAAGCATGGTACGTGCGACTCCTGAAAATAATATGAGGCACTTATCCCCTGAAAGCGGAAGTGGACGTGTGATGAAACCTCCGGCAAGAAGGTTCAAACGCAGCGTGCTGGCGAATGGCAAGTGCCCTTGGAATCAAGTATGGTTCTACCTAAGGTGTATCACGTGTACAGAGTAAGTAATTTTTTTTTAAACTTCATCAAATCTATCATCTTTTCCCTGCTTCCCTACTTGAGCGATTGCTTACGTCTGACCGTCTGTCACACCTAATTATCTCACCAAGTATAGAAATGTCATCGACTTCGAATAGTTTTAAATTATGATCGTCCAAATCTGCTGCATTAAATAATTATAAAATAAAAAAAATATGTTTGAGTTGTAAAAGGCCAGTAATTTTGGTTAGAACAAAGTTTGCAAAGCAAAAAATCTGACCAATCATAGTTTTTATGAAATGTGTACTTAACATTTGCAAACAAACAAACTTAGTTATGTGATCTGCAAAGCAGCTGGAAACCCTTTACAAAACACATCGTTAATCGGCCCAAGGTGCATATTCTTAGGTATATTTTATTTACTTAGTTACAATGTTCAATTTGTGTTCTGTGCGCTGCGCATAAAAACGCATACAAACATATTTCGGAATCCTTAATGTGCGGGTTCGACGTACACTTGCCCAGTTCGTTTTTTATTTGGGTGTACTTAAATTTTTGTGTGATTCAAAAAATCGATAAAGCCTTTGGTCGTGAGTCTGTGGAGGACTATTGCACCCATTGCCTCTCCCCTCCTATATCCGCGCCTGTCCCATTTAAAATATTGATCTTTTAGAAATAGATCAAAATAATTATCATGGTTTCTAATCAGTTTTTTTTGGTACCAATGACATAATCATATACCTAAGCAACATTGGATGATTCAGAATGATCGCTTGTGATAAATAATGTTTGGTATGTGTTGACTCACGATCGCGGACCGAAGGGCTTTCACCTGTGTCATCTCAGAGATTCGCCAATCGGACGAACACTACCTGTCGTGGTAAATGGTAAACGATCTCGTATCTGTGTCAGTGCGGACTTAGCGAGACTTTTTTTTTAGTTTTCTCAATGTGTCTTGAGAGCTGGCTGTGAAAATCTATACATATAAATAAAATTGGAGTGTCTGTTTGTAATATTAAAATAACCGCTTTTTACTAAGTGCATTTAGATGTATACACGTTACCTATACCGAAACAACATTTTTTACATTTTTTGTCTGTCTGTCTGTCCGTCTGTCTGTCTGTCTGTCTGTCTGTCTGTCTGTCTGTCTGTCTGTCTATCTGTTTGTTCCGGGTAATCTCTGAAATGGCTGGACCGATTTGACGGGACTTTCACTGGCAGATAGCTGATATAACAAGGAGTAACTTAGGCTACTTTTATTTTAGAAAAAAAAATAGGATCTCACAAAAAAAATATTAAAACCAATGTTGCAGCGCAGCGCCTGATTAAATTTGATAGCGACAACCTGCAATGCGTCTCGTGGGCTCAGAATGGGCGAGCAGGCTGTTGTCAACGGTTGTCTTTGTTAAATACCACGCGGACGAAGTCGCGGGCAACAGCTAGTACAATATATGAGATCATTCGATTTTGTCTCCCTCCCTTGTATGCGTTACGGAAGGGAGAGGACGACTCGGTGTGACGTAATCCGTGGCATAGGTTGAACCAGGAATGTGTGGGCGCCTCGCTTATCACAGCTCGCCGTGATTCGCCTACGCTGGCTAGAAATTCGGACTGGCCTCGATTGGACTTCCTAGATATATAGTAAACGGCATTCCACGTAGTGCGACTGGTCCGGTCAGCCTCGGATGTATTGGACAACTGTGACACAATATTAAACACCTGAGTCATTCTATCGTGTGAACGCCTTCCTAAATTAATGTAATGCCAAGTTCATTTAAATCCGCCATGTTGATTTTGAGATGAAGTATTTCAGTTATCTATTATAGGCGGAAACTATCCATTTTCTGAGATAAAATCTATCCCGGCAATAAGCTATCTCCATGCCAAGTCTCATCACAATCGGTCCGAAAATTCCCGCGAACGACATACCTTAAACAGATATACCTACAGGCTGAGAAAAAAAACATACACGTTGAATTCATAACCCCATCTTTTTTGAAGTCGGTTAATAACAATAGTGCAGGTGGTAGCAGCGATAGCCAAGTTGGTAGATCGCTTGACTCGTTACCGAGAATCGCACGTTCAAACCCCGGCTCGCACCTCTGGGATTTCTGGATTTTCATGTGCGAATCTCATTTTCAACCATGATTATCACTTGCTAAACGGTGAAGGAAAACATCGCGAGGAAACCTGCATGTCTGAGAGAACCCCTCGAAAGTCGTGTGAAGTCCGCCAAACCTCACGGGGTCAGCGTGGTGGACTATGGCCTAATCACCCTCGCATTGAGAAAAGGCCCGTGCCCGAAGGCACGGACCTTCTCAGTCGGGCATTATAATAACAATGGTGGATGCGGCTTCTGTATGACAAGATGATCTACTATATTTTTTTTATTATTCTGTGTACAGATACGAACAAAATTCAGTCTTATTAGGTGTCGATTTCGATCAATGTACAATTTGGCCATAATAGCTTGGTTGAACACTGTTATGCTACATGACCTTATGGAGTTCCAAGGTCAACTCATATGTGTGGTGAGCGGTCCACAGCTGACAACTCGTTTGGAAAACTTGCTGTAGAACTTACTTGTTGTGAACTTATTATCTTGCAATGTCGCGACTTCAGATAATAAAAAAAAAAGAATACAACCGAATTGAAAACTTCCTCCTTGTTGAAGTCGGTTAAAAACAAGCAAACATTTTCGAACGGCAAAAAATAGAAGGAGGTTCTCAATTCGACACATAGGATACTTAATTAAATTTATAAGCACCTTATCTAGGTAAATTAACAGTTTTAGACATTTATAGACGGTTTTATAACTTTATCAAACGTCATATAGTACTGCGCAAAGCAAAACTCTTGTGCGTAGTGCTATGTGACGTTTGATAAAATTATAAAACGTCTATAAATTAGGGGGTAAGTGTGTTGTGAGGAGCCTCATCATAAATTGTCTATCACCTCCTCAGAAATGTCACTATAAACATGGAAAACTTCCAAATTTGAGCGTCGCGAGGCATTAACACATAACGCATATGACACGTAACGCTTTCTCAGCTTGCACATTCATTTGCCGAAATTGTGTAATATCTACGTCAGTCCTATCTATACTAATATTATAAATGTTAAAGTTTGGATGGATGGATAGATGTTTGTTACTCTTTCACGCCAGAACGGCTGAACGGATCTGGATGAAATTTGGCACACAGATAGATTATAGTCTGGAATAGCACATAGGACAGTTTTGTATCTGCAATTTTCCAAAGTGACGATAGTGTTTTTTTTTTCTGGCAGTGTCACTGCCAGACTATACCTGTCATCGTTCTATACGTACTTTGTCGTTGAATGAATCATCGATTAGCTAGTTTTTTTTTTTATTTGTTGCGATAACAAACATGCATTACTTTATCCTTAACCTATAAGCATAAGAGTAAAAATAAACATTCGGCTCCGTTTTTCACAAAATAATGTTAAATAAGAATCTATTCTTCTAAGTCATAGAAAACACCCATTTACACTTGCACAAAGGATTTTTACCAAACAATTCCCTACAAATCAATGCCAATGCACCGCACCCTCTACGATCTCGACTGCGTGTAGGTTATATACTAACCTTGGACTTGCCTGCTGTAGGAGATTTGTAATCATTTTTTTATTTTTTTTTATTACATTATAGGCAAGTATTTGATCTCGATCTCACCTGATGGTAAGTGACGATGAGATCTACGATGGAGCATACTTGCCTAGGTAGGAAGGCGGCAGTAGATCGAGACGCTACATTCACTAGAGGCACATGCAGCGCAACTGATCTGACCCGCCATCCATGAATGGCAACACCGAACATCATGCCGGAACACGGCTAGGCCGCTTGGCGACATAGCTTTGTTCAGTGGGTGGTGACTAACCGCGGACGAAGCCTACCACCAGTAGAGTTGTCACCTAGTTGGCACCACCCAGGGTCACGTGTAGGGTATCTCGAGGGTATTTAATTCTCCTACGGACGAAGGTGATTCGACCCCAGAAACTCGAATCATTATGTGTAGTCAGAATTTCAATATGAAAATTAAAAACAAAAACTTCTTAACTAAATAACAATTGTGATCTTTGACGAGGAGATTTAAAAAAGAATAACATTTTGAAATTCTGACTTGACATTCTAATTACAAATACCCGTCCACTAAGTTGTGAGCCATATTTATTTAATTGGATCGCATTTCATTTTATAAAGAGAGAAAAATGTTGTAACACTACTACGAACTCCTTAGAACGTACATAGTATTTAATGGAAGAATGTCAAAGTAATTTGAATATGAGTTAGGAACATTTTTCCTAACTCAAAATATAAAACTTTCACGAACAACATCTAAGTTATTCCTTAAAAAAAAGAAGCGCGGCTCAAGGCTTAGCATAGGTGCCCCTTCTGAATGAGCATGTAGAGGGTGAACAAATTCACGATGGACTCGGGCGCCTACGTTTTCAACATCAACATATTGTGTACAAACTTCATCGGCTAAACAAACTTGCTTACACACTGTCAGCGTTAACAAATCACTCACTCGTTATCTCGACGTAAGATACCTAATGCGAATATGTGAGGTGATAAACATTTGACATAGCAAATTACGTCACAAATTTACTATGCTACGAAGTAACCATTATGTACCAACTCATCTATTCATACATTGTAACAATAATAGTGTATCATATTTTAACACGTACATCTATAAGCTATAAAGGTCATATTCCCGAAAAAAATAATCAAACTATTTGAAATTTAAAAATACACTACGTAAGTACGCGATGAAACGGTTACTGGCTCGTATTTTTAGTGAGCAATCAAACACTGTATACACATATATGTTATACATAAACGTGATCGTTATCACCTACTTGTTAAACCTATAAAATATTTTTGTTTAACCTTATATAATAAATGACTCAGCCTTCTGTGAATATTGATTTGGAAAAATAATAATATCCTCAAACCATTTTCTCAGTCTGTTTGTATGCATATCACGAAAAAAACTACTGAACAGATTTTGATGCAACGTTCATACTAGGTTAATTTATACCTCTTATATAAGGTGTGACGAAATATTTGAAGAGGATAAATGACAAATGATGATAAGGACATTTTTTTTTCAAAAAAAAAAAACTTAGACGCGTTTTATCGTGCACTTAGCATACGTTGTTATTTTTAAATTTCGAATAATTTTTTTTTTTTAATTGAGAATGTTTTTTTATATAACCTACCATTAACCTTCTGATGGACCTGTATTTTATAAGTTACACTATTATACGCGTACTGAGACACTTATAAGTATGTAGGTATAAAAGAAAAAATACCAGCAGTATTATTGTTTCACTGTAAGGCACTGACCTCCCATCAGATCGAGGGGGACTAAGCTTTAGTACACCACGCTGGCCTAACGCGGGTTTGCGGACTTCACAAGTCATTCGAGGGATTCTCTCAGACATGCAGGTTTCCTCACGATGTTTTCCTTCACCGTTTAGCAAGTGATAATCATGGTTGAAAATGATATTCGCACATGAAATTGAGAAATCCCAGAGGTGCGATCCAGAGTTTGAACCGGCTATCACCGCTTATAATTAGTATTGGTAATATAATATAATTTATAAATCTATTTCTCGTTATTTTCAGTTATCAGATACTTACTGGCGACAGTTGCTGAACAATGAAGACTGGATGGCGACCCAGTGACAGCCGTGTCCTGACCGAGGCAGTTTCGTGAGGCCGCACGGTCGGTCTGCCCATGGCTAACCTAACCTAACCATCACAAATTCCTCCTCCGACGACATGATTTAAAAACAAACCACAGCAGTCTACTATAGAATAAATATATTTAAGAGCTCCAACAATATGGATGAAAGGAGAACTCCCAAAACCAGGGTGTTTTTTTATACCATTAAGTCATATAATTTTAAGATTTTTCCTACCTGTGTATCTATGGTATCATAGGTATGAAGCCACAGGTTCACAGAAATCGGTCCATCCGTTTGAGCGGTCTTAAACGAATGGACCGATTCAAACGCGTATTTTTAAGTGACCGCTGGTTGAGTCGGAATGATTCATAGCCATAGTTTGAAGTAAATCAGTTCAATCAATCCAAAATCAGCCTTTATTATAGCACAATTGGTGTAGAAATCGATCGGTACAAGAGTTACTTGCCAACAATGAATGAAAGTTCAAAGAACCAATCCCATTTATGTATACGACATGTAATAACCGCTGTAACAAATCTATCTCAGCAGTCCAATAGTTTTGTGGATGTCAAATATTAGCCGCGTCCGAACGGCGAATAGGGCGAATGGCGACTTAATAGCCGCCTGCTGGCTTTGCAGACGCCATCCGCCATTTCTATGCTATCGGGCTTGCTATGCTCGGACTATGCTATCGTCTTATGAGCGGCGATAATCACGATTTGATATTGTCTGTGATAATATTATAAATGTGAAAGTTTGGATGGATGGATCGATGTTTGTTACTCAAGCACGCCAGAACAGCTGAATGGATAGATTATAGTCTGGAATAGCACATAGGCTACTTTTTATCCCGGTAAATGTATGGTTCCCGTGCCGTGGGATAAATTGCAAAAACGTGCGCGTCTACGGCAGAGACTCGTCGATTAGAATCATTTAATCACTTTGCTCAATGATTATTTTAGTTTAACAAAGCACACTATAATTCTCTCTATTACATTTTCGTGTCAGCTTAATGACTAGTACTTAATTATAATATTTATGTACTTATATATAAACATAGTCACACCATTGAAATAATAAATTATTATTAGTTTTTTACGTTACCGACGTTTCGGCTGCTTTACAGCAACCATGGTCACGGGAGGACCACATCATTTATACCTCAAGTTCGGGGGGGGGGGAGGGGGGGCGATTTTAATGATCTTTGATTTTTTAAATTTATTTTCGTACCAAACAGCAGAATAACTATTAAAACATGGGAAACATTTTAGATTTTCTCATACATTTGAGGCGGTACGAAGTTGGTTGGGACTAATCAAGAAATACATATCAACGTACCAACTGAACGGTCCCTAGGTAAGCAATGCTTTTATTATGGGTGGGTACATGATATTAAACATCAGCGGTTTGTTCTTACACGCACAAATGAAACAATTAAGTCATTTATAATTGTCTGTGTTGTTAGAACAAAATTATTTATGTTTATTTTTTATGTTTGTTGTGATTTAAGTATTACCAAAACGTATTTATTAAGTATTAACCTAGTATTAAAATGTTTTGATTACATTTTGTGAACGTATAAAATGGTTTTATTTTGTACCTATAAGCTAGTATGTTTGCTGTATTATTTTTTTCATAGTTACACCAAAGTTCATTAATGTTACCATGCAATTACAATGGACCATCGAAGTGTTTTTAGACAGACTATTGTCAATGTCGCCAGATAAATACAAATTTTATGGTCCCAAACTAAACCAGCTTATGGGCGCCCAACAGTGGCGAAGGATAAACCTATATGAATTGGGTTGTAACTAACGGAGTCTTCACCATAGGTCCCATATACAATGGGCTGCAGACGATTTCAGTAACACCATGGGTCGACTTTGATTTTCCATTTTGGTAACAAGCTTCTTGGCACCAAACCCAATTTTATACTGGTGGTAGGCTTCGGCCGTGGCTAGTCACCACCCACTGAACAAAGCCATGTCGCCAAGCGGCCTAGCCGTGTTCCGGCATGATGTTCGGTGTTGCCATTCATGGATGGCGGGTCAGATCAGTTGCGCTGCATGTGCCTAGTGAATGTAGCGTCTCTATCTACTGCCGCCTTCCTACCTAGGAAAGTATGCTCCATCGTAGATCTCATCGTCACTTACCATCAGGTGAGATCGAGATCAAATACTTGCCTATAATGTAATAAAAAAAAAAAAAAACCCATCTTACTTCAGACCAATATGTTATGTTGCATCAAACCCAATTCGTATATGGGAGTGGGGACAGTATAATATATAATGTTTAACAATAATAGTGTTAAATATTTTAAGGGATGCATCGATGGGCTATAAAGGACATTCCCAAAAAATACAATCAAATTATTTGAAAATTTACAACTACATATTAAGTCCGCGATGAAACGGCACTCGCTTGCTTTCTCACACATAACTCAAACACTGTATACACATATATTTTATACATTAACGTGATCGTTATCACCCACATGATAACCCTTTAAAATATTTCACACTATTTTTGTAAACCTTATATAATTAGGTAGGTACATAAAAAATCAAAATAAATGTTTACAGCCCCCCAAACTACTAGAGATTTAATCCATTGAAAAATAGTATTATAAAGCAATTCTGTTCCATATATGCTTCGTAATACCATTGTAATTGGATTGTAGCTTCTATTAATTTAGGGGTTTTATCTTTTTAATAACACGTAAAAATACTGAATATTCCTAAGTAACAATCTATTTAACAATAGTATTATTTACAGTGATTTTGTTTAGAAAAATAATTCACAGCTATTATTCGAAGTAGTTATCAGTATGATTTTGCGCTAATTGTTCCATTTAGTAACTTAAATTATAACCAAGATGGAAGAACGCTCGCTTTGATAACAAGATGTGCAGGTTCAAAGCCCAGTACCTCTGGGATGTTTAAGGCCCAGTGACTCAAGTAACCTTTTTACATTGCGTTTCGGTAGCTTAAGCTTCCATCCCACTCCCACCGTAGATCTCATAAATAAGAGTGACAGCGGCAGCATGCTTGCTCGATGACGCTACGGTGTCCTGCTTACACTACAGACGAATCTTTATTATGAATGTAAGTATCAACAAAATTGTTCGTTAAAATAATATGACAAAGTACTAACATTTGCCGATAACTGGCCAAACGTACGGTAGAAAGTTCTTAACTACAAATGTTCTGTAAAACCGAACGTCTGCCGAATACCGAACGTAAAAAAACAGTAGGAGCTCTACACTACACACAGTTACCCTCAAATTTATAGAAGTAATAATGGAATATAAAGCTATCATAATGCATTTCGTTATAATGCCACTATAATCCATTATAACTTTCTATAAATTTGGGGGTTTGTGTATGAGTAGTAACTTAAACACAGCACAGATTTTTCTCCTCTAAGCTATACAATATGCACTATATTAGTAAATTCTATTACTTAGTGACTAATTACACCTAATAGCCTACCCCTCAAATTTATAGAAATTTTCGCACGCACTCTTTCCTCTGAAAAGTTCGTTATAATGCCATTATAATCGATTATAACTGTCTATAAATTTGTGGGTACATATTTAAATACAAGCTTTTAACAATTTACAATGCATATTTCATATTGAAAGGCAATGTTAAGTTATTCATTTAAAATTTCTTGCTAGGAAGATTATTTGATGTTATGAGCTAGCTTTGCTCGCATTATCTCTATGTAACATAGCCTATAGCACCTCGGAATATTGTATATTGTTGCGTTCTATCAGCGAAAGAATTTTCGGAACCCGATCAGTAGTTCCAGAGATTACCACCTGCATCCAAACTCACAAACTTTACGTCATTATGTTGATTTCTTATATTTACGCCAATAAATTAAAATAAACCTAATTTTGCGGATTTTATCGCTTTTAATTTATGTTTTTAAGTTCCCGACGTTTCGGCTGCTTTACAACAACCATGGTCACGGGAGGACTAAAAACATACGAGTAATATAAACGCGATAAAATCCGAAAAAATTGTTTATTTCATTTTTCGTCATTGTAATATAAATAAGTAAATAAAAAACTAAAAACGGTTTTATAACGGTATGCCCTAAAGGCGTGGAATTAGCTACAGATTTGTACTTAAATGAAACGGAGATTATTTAGTAAAGATAGAAGAGAGAGAAAGAGAAAACTGAAAGACAAAGACAACGAGAACATTCAACACATACATCATTCATTCATTCATTCATCAATCATCAATCATCATCATTAATAAGTTCGATGTTGCGTTCAAACGCCGTTACGTTCTATTTCATCATGCCCTATAATCAGTACCTACATAATAAATTTATAATTTTATACATTTATCTATACATATAAATAAAATTGGAGTGTCTGTTTGTAATATTAAAATAACCGCTTTTTACTAAGTGCATTTGGATGTATACACGTTACCTATACCGAAACAACATTTTTTAAAAATTTTATCTGTCTGTCTGTCTGTCCGTCTGTCTGTCTGTCTGTCTGTCTGTCTGTCTGTCTGTCTGTTTGTTCCGACTAATCTCTGAAATGGCTGGACCGATTTTGACTGGCAGATAGCTGATGTAACAAGGAGTAACTTAGGCTACTTTTATTTTAGAAAAAAAAATTGGATCTCACGAAAAAAAATTAAAACCAATGTTGCAGCGCAGCGCCTGATTAAGTTTGATATCAACAACCTGCAATGCGTCCCACGGGCTCAGAATGGGCGAGCAGGCTGTTGTCAACGGTTGTCTTTGTTAAATACCACGCGGACGAAGTCGCGGGCAACAGCTAGTATCATATATACCAAGATATGGAACTACCGCGATATATTGCGAAATCATTTTATACATTGAAATAAAGAATAAAAAATGCTCTGCTGCTATAATTTATGCTGTTATAAGTAATTGAACGATTGACTACAAATGCGACAAGGAAGCTCAAGTTCAAATGCTAGTATACCCTTTCTGAATAACGCTGTATAGTAGGTACCTATGTGTGCCTACGTTCAATAGCTAGCAGGTAAGTTGCAGCTGAGGTAAGAATGTTCAGGCCTCCCGTCTTGGGGACACCGAATTTTATTTCCATGCCTCAGAAGCAGGTAAAATGTATATTGAAAAAAAAAAGAATGGAAATAACAGAAGGAACATAGAATAATGGGTTTTGTATAACCTGTCCATTAATACGTTTTGATGATGATTGTACTTTTTAAATAGAACTTTGTACTCAGTAGTAGCCTTTACACAAAATGCTATTTTGTACTTACAATACGACTAATTCATTAGGAAACTATCCATTGTTTAAGATGAAGCGATCTACGGCCTCTTCTAACCATTTTCCTCATCTTATAGGCAATGAACAACATGAAAATAAACATTACATGTACCTGTTGTTATTGAAAATAAGTTTATTTAGGCTTAGTAATTGACCAACGTAGACAATTTTTTTTTTAACTTATTTTCAATGACATTAATCCTGTACCACATTTTATCGCATGCTATGCAACGTGATAAGTTTCATAGATAATGACTCACGGGAATATAACATTGTCTATTAAATCGTTATAGATCCTATTTAAATGATTATGTTCAGTGATCATAGTTTCTGGTAGGTTCAAACATTTGGGTTTTGTATCGTAGATGCATAACCACCTTAACAAGATTCAAATAGGATACGATGTTGAGGACTCTGTCGATTCCTATTAAGCCCGACGTACATTTGGAAGCGCCGTCCCGAGTCGAGTGAAACCGAGTCGCCAAAATACCTGCCTGCAAATTACCGAGTCGAGTAAAACCGACTCGTTAAAATATCTGCCTATTACCTAGTTAAGCCAACGCTCAGCCGATTGTAGTTCGGCTCAGCGCACTGAAAGATATGGGTCAAAGACAGGTCACAGTATCTCGAGTCTTGATAACAATCACTTTTCGCCTATCTATAAATATGATCTAAAATAACTAATTATCACAGTGGCAATTATTATATAAATGTAACTAGGTCCTACACTGACGCCTGCCGAAGTTCTAATTTTTTCACTTTTGATCCAACAGTTTTCATGTTTCTCCTCCCCAAGGCACATAGAGTAGGCCATTAAGTGTGGGATCACGTTTTGCTCGTAGCTGGCTGTGAAGAGATGCTGCCAGGGTCCTGACGCGAAAACGGCAACGTCCTCACCACCATGCGTCTCGGAATTTAGCGGCACTAAGCTTGGATAAATGTAGTCTACGTCACCTGGAAAAAAGTACTACATATTAGTACCGGCGTTCATCGCAGCGTCAAATCGATCGCAAAATGAAAAAAGTACTAATGTGAACCGGCATCCATTACAGCGTCAAATCGAACGCAAAATGTAAAAATTTCTAATATGAACCGGCGTCCATGCCGCGTCAAATCGACCGCAAAATGTAAAAAGTACTAATATGAACTGGCATCCATAACAGCGACAAGTCCATCGCAAAATGAAAAAGTACTAATATGAACCGGCGTCCATTGCAGCGTCAAATCGAACGCAAAATGTAAAAAGTACTGATATGAACCGGCGTCCATTTCTGTGTCAAATAAAAGTTTGCACAGAGAAAAAAATAGAGTTACAAGCGAGCATGTATAGTAAACGTAAGTACTTACGAGCAATAAAGTTTTTGTCCACACTAACATCGACCCTCATGCCGTCATCGCCGATTGCATTAAACTTTCCATTGGCATAGCTGATAGTCGTATAGGGCTTCTCGTCAACACCTTGAGCGGTATCCACCGCGCCAAGTATATCATTGCCTCTGGAAGGATACCCAGCGACGGTCATCGTGTGGGAATGGTCTGACGTCACGACAATAAGAGTGTCTGCCTCGTCGGTCATTGATCTGGCCTTTTTGACGGCCTTGGAGTACTCCACAGTTTCGTCTAAAGCCAGGTGCGCTAAGCTGTCGTGGTGGGCGTGATCTATTCTGCCACCTGGAAATAACAATAAAAATAAAGTCAAATTATTTATATCATATAGACCTACGGGGGCACTTACGAATTGTCACTAACATTTTTTGGTCTTAATTCTAAAACCAGACCGGAACGCGACCTCAACTGAGAAGATCTGGCGAGGAAATCAGCGGGCTTGTTTTTTTTTATTCTTTCTTTTTTTTTAAGTCATGTTCACACAACAAAAAAAGTTCCAGTGTGTTGCTTTGCTAGGCGCACACACGCTACACTTTCACATCATAATAATATTGCCAGACAAACACACAACTGTACGGTCACAAACTTAATGACGTTTGTATTTTGAGAACCACATATTGGACTTTGGGCGATCCGGTAAAACTTATGTAGATATTACACATCCATCTCAGGTACAAACATTCTTGCTCATCACACAAAGTTTGTCCCGACCGAAATTCGAACACATGACCCTCGGCACAGAAATCAGGATTACTACTAACTCCGCTAATCAGGCCTTCAATAAAGGCCGAATAAAGTTAATAGTGTTTCGATCAGGATACAATTAATATCATAACACATAAAAGATAATAGCAAATTTATCACAGCAAATGCTTGATATAAAATAACAGTGAGTAGGCACTCATGATGAGCTAGGTTCTGCCTGTGTCTCCACCCGCGGTACCCCAATGAAGCATAGCCTAAGCACTACATGATAATGTAGGTTTCCATTAGTGAAAGATTTTTTTGAATCGAATTTGTTATTCCGAAGTTTACCCCAGTGCTGCGGGTAGCAGCTAGTACCTAGGTGGCTATTGATGTTAATATATAATTTTACTGGTGGTAGGCTTCGGCCGTGGCTAGTCACCACCCACTGAACAAAGCCATGTCGCCAAGCGGCCTAGCCGTGTTCCGGCATGATGTTCGGTGTTGCCATTCATGGATGGCGGGTCAGATCAGTTGCGCTGCATGTGCCTAGTAAATGTAGCGTCTTAATCTACTGCCGCCTTCCTACCTAGGCAAGTATGCTCCATGGTAGATCTCATCGTCACTTACCATCAGGTGAGATCGAGATCAAATACTTGCCTATAAAGTATAAAAAAAAATATATATATAAACGGGACCGTTCGAATACCTTCAACAAATAAGAAGTATCCCTTATCGCTTCGGCTGAGCATTTTGATGGCGACCTCCACCATCTCCTCGAGGGTCGGCTGGTTCTCCGCCTTCAGATGGTACTGCATGTGATCGTCGCGGAACAACCCGAGGAGGTACTCCGGCAGGTCGTTGGAGTTGAAAACCTGAGAATAAACCATAAGGTATGCTATTAAGAATAATAAGAATAATGTTGCCAGACAAACACACCAGCAATACGATCCGACACTAAGCAACGCTTGTATTATGGGTATCGTACAATGGAATGCCGACTCAGTATATAATACTTATATAAATACTAAACATCCATTAATCTAGTATAAACATTCATGCTCTTCACATAAAGTTTGACCGTACCAGGATTCGAACCCGGTACCCTAGGCGTAGGTAGAGAGGTCACAACTAACTGCACTAATCAGGTTGTCAAGTCTATTATCTGCGAAGTATGCCATGCGAGGCTACCTCGGGAATATGTCAGCTTTATTCGTAGATGCCAACCTATTAATTAAAGCAGTGATAGCCATGTGGGTAGAACGCTTGCCTTGGTAACGAGGATCGCAGGTTCAAACCTCGGCTCGCACCTCTGAGATTTCTGGAGTTCATGTGCGAATCTCATTTTCAACCATGATTATTACTTGCTAAACGGTGAAGGAAAACATCGCGAGGCAACCTGCATGTCTCAGAGATCCCCTCGAAAGACGTGTGAAGTCCGCCAACTCGCACTGGGCCAGCGTGGTGGACTATGGCCTAGCCCCCCTCGCATTGATGGGGCCCGTGCCCAACAGTGGGACATTAAGAAGGGCTGGCATTATTATTTTAACCTATGACTTTAATTGAAACCTATGCTTACATTCAATAGCTCGTTCCGATCAGTCACGTACTGATGCGTGGCGTTTCGTTGCAGCTTGTCAATATGCCACAGCTCGATCAGGTCCACGCCGTCTAGCCGCTTGCTCGTGCTGTTCGCAAGCTGCGTCGAGTTGGGCAAGAATTCTTGCCGACCTCCGCCCATGATCACCTGCAAATAATAAACTGGTCAGCTAAAAGAATTTTGCATCTTGGGATTGTGATTGTATTAATTTTATCTATATCTATGTGTATTTGGGGACGGGCTAGCAATACTTAATCTAGTCAACAACTAGACAAAAAAGCTTCTTGTGTCTTTTCTGGAACGGCGGAACATTGTAAGACTTGATGCTAGCGTCATCTAGTGTAAATTAAAAGCGGTTAAAATCACTAGTGAATAGATGGCGCTAATAATGATGATTAGTTTATCCATTTTGTGAAATAAGATCTCTTGAAAGTACTTAGGTATGATAAGTGATAGATAACCGTCCAACCGTCACTGTGACAAATAGATGGCGCTAGCAGGCTAACTCTATAGTAATTTACTAATCCAGCTAAAGATATTTACCCTCAGATCCAGTGAGCCTAGCAGACTTAGCTGAGAGCCAAATACATATATCTATTTATCTATTCTATTTGAATGGTTTACACCAAAATGGGGTTATCAAATTGTGTAATTTTGTTAATATTTCGACCTATTTTTCTCGGGGTATTTTGGTCGGTTTTATGAGTACGTTCAACCTCTAAAATATTATTTCCTAAATCGATACATTCCGTATAAAAGTTCCACAGGAGTTCACCTTAAAATGTCGTCCAGGGTTATCCATGACAAGCTGGTAGGCTATGTCCCGACAGCCGAGCGCGAGGCACTCGGGAGGCACGTTGGAGTCTGACTCCCAGTTGCGCTCGGAGATGTGCGCATACAACCCTGCTGGCGAGGCATGCGTCACCCGCGTCGTAGTCACGAAGCCTGTAATTATAAATAATAATAATAATAAATAAATAATAAATATCGCCATACGAACACACCAACTATACGGTCCCACTTTAAGCTTAACGCTTGTGTTATGGGTACCGTACAATGGACTGAGGGCGAACTCACTATATAATACTTATATACATATTAAACATCCATGACTCGGGTACAAACATTCGTGCTCATCACACAAAGCTTGTGTCCCTACCAGGATTCGAACCCGGGACCCTCGGCGCAGAAAGCAGAGTCACTACCACTGCACTAATCAGGCCGTCAATACAATAATTACCTACTTAACTAATAATAATAAACAATAGTATATGCTCCAGGGCTGGAAGTGTTAAAAGGCATAACGCCGCGAGTCACCTCGGAGAAAGCGCAGCACACCTCTCTACATCCCTGAGCGGCTCACGCCAGTGTTGCCCCTTATCGTCTTATATGACGGCCTTTTTGAGGGGCCTACCTAAAGAGCGGCGAGTCGCCACCTGCCAATAGTAATTAGATAAAAGCTGATTATGGCAGGTGTCCGCAACCCTTCCAATATTCCCATCCCATATCCGTCCAATCCTCAATCCATGGTACTAATTATCATTCCATATTCCTGCAATGGTTCCTCCGCCTGCTGGCGTCAATTCCCTATTTGTGCTGTCATTTTCAGCACCCCAGTAGGTGGCTAACATAACATTAAAATTCTCAAAAAGGCCCTCTACTGTAGTCATTGACCTTTTTAACTCATATAATGTTGTATTGTTATCCTTATGGAGCGGATCCACTGACGTTAAACGTCGTAAATGTAGGACCCTCGTAATCACAATGAGGATATTAATTGTAGCGTGAGATAATGGGTGGAGATAATGCTGCATGGTCAGGTAAGGGAGTAAGCGTGTTATCAGTGATCACAGCTCGCTATTGGATTACACATATAATGCTATATAGATTCGAAGACCTGATTATACCGGTGCGTCAAGTGCGATATTATTCGTAAACTAACTGTATACTTTATAGTCTACCGTATTTAGACATTTGGAATGGAGCATTGAAAGTTTGAAATACCGTCCGCTAGAGGCGCTTTTCAATTCTCCATACAAAATGTCTAAATACGGTAGACTATAAAGTGTACAGTTAGCTCGCACTTGACGTGCAGTTGACAGTGATCCTACTTTCTATTTTTTTTTGCGGTCCCAGGTTCGAATCTTGGTAGGGGCAAACTTTGTGTGCTGATCTCGAAAGTTTGTACCCGAGTTATGAATGTTTAATATCTATATAAGTATTTTATAGCGGGTTCGCCCCCAGTTCATTTTACAGTAGCCGTATTACAAGTGTTGCTAAGTGTGGGACCGGATAGTTGGTGTGTTCGTCTGCCGATATTATTATTAACATCAGGGGCGCCCACACTGTGAGCGCTATGGGTCTCCAGTAACCATAGAGAGTATGGTGGTTGCCGGACCAAAAGGTCTACTCTCTATATTTATAACTAGCTGTTGCCCGCGACTTCGTCCGCGTGGTATTTAACAAAGACTCAGCCGTTGGTAACAGCCTGCTCGCATTCTGATCCCGCGGGACGCATTGCAGATTGTTGCTATCAAACTTTAATCAGGCGCAGCGCTGCAACATTGGTTTTAATTTTTTTTCGAGAGATCCTATTTTATTTTTCTAAAATAAAAGTAGCCTAAGTTACTCCTTGTTACATCAGCTATCTGCCAGTGAAATTCCCGTCAAAATCGGTCCAGCCATTGCAGAGATTACCCGGAACAAACAGACAGACAGACAGACAGACAGACGGACAGACAGACAGACAGACAGACAGACAGACGGACAGACATACAGACAGACAGACAAAAATGTTAAAAAATGTTGTTTCGGTATAGGTACCGTGTATACATCCAAATGCATTTAGTAAAAAGCGGTTATTTTAATATTACAAACAGACACTCCAATTTTATTTATATGTATAGATAGCCGCGCGTTGAACGCGATACGATCGCTCGTGAGAAATACGTGGGATGCGCATTTATTTATGACCACACGTGTTCGACACACCCACGTGACGCGTTCCGACGTAGAGAAGAGAGTGTACATGCGAACGCTCAGAAACAACGTCACTCTACGTCTGTATTAAGATTATATACTGCGCGTTTTTTTTTTGAAGTAGTGATAGCCAAGTTGGTAGAACGCTTGCCTCGGTAACGAGGATTGCAGGCTCAAACCCCGGCTCGCACCTCTGAGATTTTTCATGTGCGAATCTCATTTTCAACAAAGATTATCACTTGCTAAACGGTGAAGGAAAACATCGTGAGGAAACCTGCATATCTGAGAGAACTCTTTGAAAGATGTGTGATGTCCGCCAACCCGCACTAGGCCAGCGTGGTGGACTATGGCCTAATCCCCCCTCGCATTGAGGGGAGGCCCGTGGCCAGCAGTGGGACATTAAAAAAAAGGGCTGGAAATATTATTATACTGCGCGAATTAGGTTCATGAACAAAAGCTAAACACAGTGTTTGCATGGTGTTCGTACCTCGACTAAGCTGCGTAAGAGAGGTCCATGGCGACTTGTCGCAGCGACACAATCGCAAAAACACCGCGATACAGTCGCGATACTGTCACTGGTAGTAATATACATTGGCGCACGTTAACCACGATTCTGCAGCGATATCGCAGTACAGAATCGATGGATAAGTTCTCAGGAAAATCGCCTGATGCAAAGGCTCTGGTACCTACCCACATCTAGTCCTTGGGATAACGCCCACTGTCCGATAGATGGCGCCCAGTTAGCTTCGTGCAGCTGCGAGTGGCAGGAGCCCCTGGTGACGTTGCCGTCGAGGCCTATCACTCCATACTTGGTCTTCACGCCAGAGAGGTAGGAGGTCGCCGTGCAGGCTGAGTCGGGGACCTGGGCGTCCAAGCAGTACGTCTGAAAAAAAAAATATTACCTATACATTATTTTGAACTGTGAGCTATTTTATAGTGAAAACCCTATTTGAAAAATTATTATAGTACTGGATTGTTGATAAGACGAAAATTTTACATAAATGTATGTTAATCCACATTAACATGAAGGCGGTCTCTTTCTATTTTGACGTTGTTGTATCTGTCATATTTCTAATTTTATTTGTGTTTTTATTGTCTGTCAACTCTCTTGAAAAATGAGGCGGTCAGACGACACGGTGTAAGTGAGTATTCAGAAAAATCTGTGTAATATAATAAATCAGTAATATGTAATTAGTGATTTCATTCATTAAAAGCACGATAAAGCCACCTCAATAAAATCAACAACCTAAAATATATAAAAAAGAAACTTCCTCCAGATTGCCACCCCCGCCATCGCAAGGTCTAGTACCCACAAGGCTATTACCCAGTTAAAATCAGTTCTGTGGTAGACCTGTTGTTCATTGATGCTTACACTAACAGAAAACAATCTTAAAACATTTGTTTTGGATTCACAGACGTCACAGAGATGTCCAAAAACTTATTCCACCTGATTTTTTTTAAAGTACGGACAGCCTGACATAGAGAAAAAGGAAAGAAACATTAAAACCAAGAAGAAGAGAGATAAAACAGTAGACATATGCTTATTTGTGAACTATATTTAGGAGATCAGTTGACAAATTTCTGAATTGTATGGCCTGATCTCCATCGTCTTTTAACCCTATTGTTACAGTGATAAGGTTCAAGTTAGGTAGCAAACTCGTCATCTATGACATGCAAATTCCGTACAATGCAAGGAAGGAAATGACTGGTGCTATCTTATATAATTACCATTTTATCTGTCACGACAAGACTACTGAGGCCTTGAAGCGATGAAGGAAAGTCTTATTTTAAAGACTGATCTAGCCGAGGTCCACGCCTCACTCGAGGTGCCATTGAATGAGTTAAAAGGACACTCCGATTCGCTGGATACTTTTGAGATCTTTTTAGCACATGCAGCGCAGCTGATCTGACCCGCCATCCATAAATGGCAACACCGAACATCATGCCGGAACACGGCTAGGCCGCTTGGCGGCATAGCTTTGTTCAGTGGGTGGTGACCAACCACGGCCGAAGCCTACCACCAGTAGAGTTGTCACCTAGTTGGCACCACCCAGGGTCACGTGTAGGGTATCTCGAGGGTATTTAATTCTCCTACGGACGAAGGTGACTCGACCCCACTAATACTAATACTACACTCTATACAGAGATTTCTTTGTGTGTGCGGTCCATCTGCCTTCATTTGGGTCCATTGGTAATTGTATTTCAATATAATGGTAGTCTCTAAAGATTTTAAATACAGAGAAAATCCTGAGTACTGTAAAAGCCATATTACGACAAAGTTGCCCAATAAAAAAAATATCATGTTGCATAAGAGTAAGATAATGAACGAATATCGATAAGAATCTTTAGAATATCGATCTTTGATAATGGCAACATCTCGCTCGATTGTCGAATGCGATAAGTAGGTGTTGAGCGGTTGACCGTTGTGCGCATGTCACGTTCAAGGGAAGCGTGCGCGTGCGCAAGGCCGCACGTTCGATGAGCCGTGCGTGACGTCAGACCCTCTTCCGAGGTGCTATGAACGGAAGACATCATGAAACAATGCATCCGTTATCCCGGACAAGTGGTTGAGCGAGACCTAACTAATTATTCTCTAATTCTAATTGATTTTATTGACAATGCCTTTATGATTGTTAATTTCGTGTAAATACCTAGGTAGATGTAGAGTACACACAATCTAAATGAAAATATCAATAATGTCGTACTTAAATGTTCGAAAATAATTTGAATATACAGCTATATATATTTTTTTTTATTATTGCAACATTGTTTAATTGACTTCATTTGAAAAAAAACACTATACCTATTACACCGTCATGTATATCCATATTATTTCCATTTAGTAAAGAAAGAAGACGGTTATTAATACTTGAAATTGGCAGAATGGTAGGTGGTCTACCTTAATTCATTTTGTTTTCTTTGGGAGAGGCCATTTGAAGAAAGAAAGATAACATTCTTTCTTTATTTTCAAAAAAAGAACATGAAGGTGAGCTGTCAAAATTGCGTTGGATGTGTCATCAACTTTGCATTGTATCATTGTAAGTAAATAAAATTAGTATACGATTTTCAGTGTTCTTATTAAAATATCGAAATGGAATGATGATTTATTTTGTTCGCGTTGAGTGTCTACAACCGTATTACAGTGTGTTTTGTTTGTTAATTTACAAGTTTCTTGCATGTTTTCATCGCATAGATAATTTTTTTTTTTACAAATGCAAAACGTCAGAACTAGTGTAATTGATCGACTTGGTCTACTTCCTTCCTAGTTTTTTTTATGTTTTGTAGGATTGTTTTCGTTTTTGTCTGTTGTTATTGTTGGAAGAGAGAGAAGATAAGCTTTAATGAAATCGATGTTTCTTGGAAGTTCAACAATATTTTTTTTTCTCTTTTTTACTATCAGCGGAATAGTCCGCCTACCCTGATAGGGATTTTTGAACAGCTGACCGGAGGTATGTATTTTTATTAAAAATCAAAGTTAGTGTAGAAAATGTTACCAATTAAATAATAATAAAATATCGCCAGACAAACACACCAACTATACGGTCCTACACTAAGCAAAGCTTATATTATGGGTACCGTACAATGGACTGAGGACGAACTCGGTATATAATACTTATATAAATAATAAACATCCATGACTCTAGTACAAACATTCATGCTCATCACACAAAGATTGTCCCTATGAGAATTCGAACCCGGGACCCTCGGCGCAGAAGGCAGGGTTAATACCAACTTAGCTAATCAGACCGTCACTAAACTAAGGTCACTTTGACTACTTGAATGTACAGCTTAAAGTTCTATATCAAATACTCTTTAATACTAATAAACACTGAAGCCATAGAATTTCGGAAAGCCACTGGTCGGAGCTGAGATCGAACTGGCATAACCATGCAAATATTCTAATAGGTACATATTTTATTGTGCCGATCGACAAGGCCGACGATGTTAATCGAATCTATCCGTCCTAGTATCCTCCAATAAACATTGTTTTTAATTTCCCACTGCTGGGCAGGGGCCTACCCTCAATGCGAGGGGGATTTGGCCATAGTCCACCACGCTGGCCCAGTGCGGGTTGGTGGACTTCGAGGGGTTCTCTCAGACATGCAGGCTTCCTCACGATGTTTTCCTTCACCGTTTAGCAAGAGATAATCATGGTTGAAAATGAAATTCACACATGAAAATCCAGAAATCTCAGAGGTAAGAGCCGGGGTTTGAACCTGCGATCCTCGTTAGCGAGGCACGTTCTACCAACTTGGCTATCACTACTATCCATTGTGTCTAAATCAAAGGAAAAATAATAAAAAGTTACATTATTTTTCCCACACACCACGTGTTGAGATAATAATGCAATTGTCTTATCTAGCCGGGCACTTATTATTTATTTTGTGTTCATTTTCTTCTACAATTGTGTTCTTTACGACAAAGTTACAGTTTTTCTTTGAAATAAAACTATTATTTAGGATTTTATCGCGCGAATTACGTTCCCGACGTTTCGGCTGCTTTACGGCAATCATGCTCACGGGAGGACTGAGGTGGTTGACGTCCTAGTGTCATATTTTGACGGGGGTATGCTCATATTTAGTTGTTACTTGCGGTCCGATCTACGCAGAAAGAGTCTTGAGTCTTGAGGTCTTGCAATGGTACGCTTGGTTTTGGATTCAATTAATTAAAAGCAGCCGAAACGTCGGGAACGTAATAAAGCAAAAAAGGCAAAAACGGCGAACACATTTACGTATCTATATAAGTAGGTAGGTACGTGCAAGTGAGAACGGTCTGCGCTCAGGCATTGGTGCCTAATTAATTATTTTATTTATTTATTTTTATTACCATAATATGCAACACGTTATATGTATCTTTCTATTCTATTACTTTTATTTCTATTCTATACTTTATACATTTATTGTGTGTATCTGCGATTGCGTCTGAGTTTGGTTACCAAGCGATATGATTAATGTCCTACTGAGGAGGCTTTGGCTGAAAATCAGCGCTGGAGAAGAATCCGTTCCCCACCAGCTCCTGCTGAGCCAAACGCCTTTCGGCACAGCTCACACTGAGATCCACAATACCTACTTTATGTTCCTCACTTTTTAATGTATGTGCCTATTTGTGTATCTTTGTGTGTTCTTCACTTCTACTTTTTCATGTAAATGTACCCATTTGTGTATCTTCGTGTCTGTGTCGAATAAACTTTTTTCATTTCACTTCATTTCATAATAACATAAAATAAACGCGATAAAATAGTTTTATTTCAATGTGTAGTATTCCCGTAAATATAAGAAATCAATTACAGTTTTTCTGTTATCTTTAAAGTACAAAATTTAATTCATTCAATCGTCATTTACCATCAGGTGAATTCGAGATCAAATACTTGCCTATAATGTATTAAAAAAATAATAAAAAAAACTAATTTGCGATAGCCACTGTCCCTTCATTTTGAACTTACTGAAATATATAATTATTATAATAATATGCCAGTTATATAGCTTTATTGTGAAATTGTCATGAAATAATTCCACGAAATTTACATATGGATTTTCATATCATTGCCAGCCGCTACCGGCGTATTTTTGCAGCGATTTTGATGTAGGGGCTACAACAATAAAATATTTTGAATTCTTATATTTACGCGAATACTACACATTAAAATAAAACTAATTGTAAGAATTTTATCGCGACAGCAGCCAAAACATCGCAAACCTAAAAATCATAATATAAACGCGATAAAATCCTTAAAATTAGTTTTATTTCAAGTACAATATTTTGTATTCACTTACCCTAGCCAAACCGCAGACGGGAAACTTCTCGAAATCCAAGACGTTTTCTTCCCCGGGGCTCTGATCCAACTGGCCCCCGTAAGTCCTGGCTGCCATGACAGTAGCCAGCGACATGCCATCGCCTAGAAACAGGATGCCATTCTTGGCCTTATTGGTGTTCGGTTTCTCCTGTAACTTGGACTTTAAGGTCTGGGCTGCTGTGTTCCGCCAATAGGATCCGTGCTTCTCTTCAGCTGGTATGTAGGCCGGGGACATGACAGTATCCAGGACATTTTTTTTGGCCCCGTTCTCTGGAAATTAAAAGGTGATTGGTGAGAGCTATCCCAAGACCTGAGTCCTGATACGTATTATTACGTATTGTGCCACAACTAATTCCTTTGAAGAATTACTAATGGGGTCTACGGCCAGTCAATAAGGTATGGTATAACAATATTATAATACTGTAAAATATTTGAAGACATCTTTATGATTATAAAGACCACATTCAAGGTGCACGTTGAAATGTTAATGATTCGCTTTCCTAAAGGTAATATAGTGTTTTACAGGTGATTTAGAAAGTGTATAGTAAACCTTGAACCTGCACTTCCTTAGTAAATTTGTAATCATAATGTGAAGACAGTATTTGGATATCTCAAATTAAAAAAAAAAACGTTTGCAAGAAATCATTATAGTCATTTTGTTGGAAACAAAATGTACTTACAAAAATCGATATTACGACATTATGACTTCACATAGTGTGTGTGTTGACTTTAAATGCGCTAAAGTAGCCCAACTTCCAGGGCTTACTACACCCTTTCTGAATAATCTTGTATAATATGATCAATTAGTTGCATTGACGTTTTCAGTTTAAATTACATCGTAAGTAAGAGCACTGTTTTATAACTCATAATTTATAATTATGTCTTGCGCATGCAAAAATGTAAGTTGACGTATTACCACCACACACTGAGAAAAATACATTACATGATTACGAATAATTTATAAGGTATTCTGCAACTTTTATCCGTATTCCTGTTAAAAAAGGACCAAGAGTTGTTACGGACACTTTGTGCGTAAATAATAACAATTTAACATGAATTGGCTTCACCAATAAACATCAGAATGAAATCCAATCATTACGTTCACGTTAACTAGTAGTTGTAAAACGTAAATCGAACACGACTGAACGATATGTCAACATGTTCATACTAGATTTGCGGTTGTCTAAATTAGATATCATTCTTCATGTTTATATTTTATGAAGCACGGAGTCATTTTTCTCAGTGCACTGTATGCTAAATTAATAGGTGGGAATAATAAGTAGAGACGAGACAATACGATATGATACGATACGATGCTATATGATACGATACGATACTATATGATACGATACGATACTATATGATACGATACGATACTATATGATACTATATGATACGATACGATACTATATGATACGATACGATACCATATGATACGATACGATACTATATGATACGATTTTGTCACGTCTAGCCACGTGTGAACGTCGATATTAAACACGCTGAGGAAACCATCGTTAGATGCCTAATTATTACGAAACAAACCTTCAGTTAACGTGACAAATACATAGTTTAATTTTAACGAAACGTGACATCGTAGGTGCATAATCATTTGAGAGATAACTATTATTAATAAACTGTACCTAGCAGTGATAAAAACTGATAAGTAGCCATAATTAATCAGTTATCAAGTAGTTTTATAGTGTGGTTTATCAACTGTACATTTTTTAATAAAATTCCTGGCCCGGCGAACTTCGTACTGTCCCAGAATCAAATGTATGAGGAAATGAATTATTTTTATTATTATTTTCATAGGGAAATTTTGCTGTTTTAATCATTATTCTGCTATTCGGGACGGAGACAAATTCAACAAATCAAAGATCATAAATATAGGACCAATCGTTCTTGAGTTATAAATGGTGTCACTAACGCGGCTTTGTTTTATATAGATAGATAATCCTTCGCCCAACATTAACAACAGTTTTTTTTAATCATTGCGGATGTTATTTGCTGTGTCATGCATTTCAAGTGCATATGTTTTTTCGACTGATAAGAACATTTCTCACCACGCGTTCGGAAATATTTGTAGGTATTTTTTAAGGTCGGTTCAGGCTTAAAATGCACAATATGAATATTAAAATGTCGCAAAAACAAGTTACTCAAGGTTTACTGCGTTTACCTTTACTTTTTATTGAATACAATTCATTTTTGTAATAAATTTGCACACAACAACAGAACTGCTGCATGTTATCAGGATAACTTTCGTCTGTTTGGGGAATGGAAAATGAAAATATATCCTAACTCTATTAAAATATAACCCACATTACGTTACGATACGTTATTGCAGATTATAAGTTACCTACGACTGTACAAAAATTACACCAAACTAGTACAGCCGTTTTGCGTGATTCCCAACCAAACTTGCAAGGACAGTATTAGTATTAGTCCACAAAGGTCATGTGAAGTCCGCAAATCCACATTTTGCCAGCGTGGTGGACTATAGCATGTAGCCCCATCGCATGTAGAGAAGGCCTGACTCAACGGTGGGACAATGGGAGATATAATTTTATTATAATACAGGTTATTGGTTTTAATATTGTAATTACATGCATATAGTCGCATAGGAATGGTTATCTGACTCTACGTTATCTATGCCTCAATAGCTTAGTCGTTGTAAGGGCTTCTTTAAACTGTTTTTTTTGGGTTCGATCCCCCTTGCTCATAAATATTATAATGCTATATAACCATTAACATTTCTGATCTACAAATCTTATTCATTTAATTTCAGTCTCTATTGTTATTTTGGTTATGCAGCGTCCATAACTAGGAACCGCGATAAAATCAACTCTACATTTAACGTCTAACGAGAACTGACGTTAACGTGAAGTAGTGAAAAAATGTAGAGTCACCAAATAACCTTATTTTATACCGTAAAGTAATAGCAGCAATGGATATCATCATTTTTAGGTACATTACTACCATGTTCAAGAAAAAATGTGTTGGTGTATAACTCTACAATAATAAAAGAAAGATACAGAAGTTCGATGCAACAAAATCGAAGAAACACATTGTATTGTTTTATCACGGTCGCCGTGACACCAGCGCTGGCGCAGGTTTCCTAGCGATGTTTTCCTTATACTTACTGTCAAGTTCAAATATTAATTTTTGTACTGTCTTCGCGTCGCCATCTGTGTCAATTATTTTTTTATGACGTAGGTAGAGTTATTGACTCAATCGATCATCTTTATTGGATTTATCATTACAATATAGAGTTCGAAGCCTAGTTTGTTATAACGCCCCATAGATGGTCGCGTGCCTAGGTCTGACCTTGGATGAGTGACCGAATTAATTAGGTATCTCTCATTAAATAGCGCCTAGTTTTCAATAACGCTCAATAGATCGAAGCGTGACTTTGTCGAACCTTGATGGATGGCCGATTTATACCTTTGTTTTTTATTACATTATAGGCAAGTATTTGATCTCGATCTTACCTGATGGTAAGTGACGATGAGATCTACGATGGAGCATACTTGCCTAGGTAGGACGGCGGCAGTAGATCGAGACGCTACATTCACTAGGCACATGCAGCGCAACTGATCTGACCCGCCATCCATGAATGGCAACACCGAACATCATGCCGGAACACGGCTAGGCCGCTTGGCGACATGGCTTTGTTCAGTGGGTGGTGACTAACCACGGCCGAAGCCTACCACCAGTTGAATAATACCTATATAACCTTGGCGCTTTGGAGGCCACATTAAGCTGGCGGTCCCGGCTATCATTCTGCTGGGGCAATCATGGTGAGAGTCAGAAGCCTGACATGTTCAGACAATTGATCTTACTGCTTATTAGTCTCACTAGGAGGCTCTCGGTAGGGTAGACGTTAGAAATGAAGAAGATCATATGCAATGTCTTCTTAGTTTTATAACCTAAGGGCATCTGCTTTGCACGTCACTTCCAAATATTTTTCGTAGAGAATTGCATAATTGGGGTCCCGACACTCGTGAAAGACAGTTTAGAGGAGTTCAGTGTTGTTGGCTTCTTTAATTAACGATCAACTTGTTTGGTTTATAATTGGAAAACTTGACAAGCCGACTTGACAAGCTTTTAAAAAAGATCTAAGAAAATTATATATTTAAGGATAGGAATTAACACTCGGTACTGTACAATGGACTGGAGGCGGTCCAAATATTTCATCCCGATTCGTGCTGGGAAAATTATATAAAGGTCATTCCCGAAATTTACTCCCTTAAATCATTAAACATTATATAAAAATGTCATCTAATTTTTGTCGGCTAACAACAATTTGATCTTGAAAAATCTGTTAAATATGCGAAGGCCACCCATTGAATTATCGTTAACAATACCTCAAAATAAGTATTATCTGTTCAAGAATGAATTTACCATAATTAATTTTACAGTCTGATTTACATAAAATAATAATTGAATTCTAAATTTAAAATGTATACAACTATTATGAATAAAAACATCTATTGTATTCAACTTATCTAGCTCGAATCATTCGGAATAAGCATTTTATTTTGCACTTGTTTTTTTTAGCAAATTGATTTTTCACAGATAATTGAGATTTAAAAAAGTTAGATGTTAACCTATTAAGCGTGAATACGACACAAATATTATATGTATTATAATATTTGTGTATATATATGTAATATATACGGCCGATATAATATTTTAAATTTGGGGTCGAGTCACCTTCGTCCGTAGGAGAATTAAATACCCTCGAGATACCCTACACCTGACCCTGGGTGGTGCCAACTAGGTGACAACTCTACTGGTGGTAGGCTTCGGCCGTGGTTAGTCACCACCCACTGAACAAAGCCATGTCGCCAAGCGGCCTAGCCGTGTTCCGGCATGATGTTCGGTGCTGCCATTCATGGATGGCGGGTCAGATCAGCTGCGCTGCATGTGCCATAGGCAAGTATGCTCCATCGTAGATCTCATCATCACTTACCATCAGGTGAGATTGAGATCAAATACTTGCCTATAATGTAAAAAAAAAAAAATTATTGTATTAATTGGTACTATTATAATATTGGGTATGTCCGGACTGACCGCGCAAATTTCATTATTACAGAAGGTATCTAATATGATTTGCCTTTTGGCGACCTTAATATCACAATTAGTTGTGACTCTGCTGTCAATACCGACCACCTCGGGTTCGAACTCTGGTAAGGGCAAACTTTGTCTGATGAGCAGAATATAAATTTGTACCCAAGCCATGGATGTTTAATTTATACTAGAGTATTATATACCGGGTTCGCAACCAGTCCGTTGCTGCACCCTATAATACAAGCGTTGATTACTTTGGAACCGAACAACCGAACAAACAAAACCAATAATAATTTCTACTCGATCCTCAGTAGATATGTAACAAAATACACAATAAGGCATGTGAAGTAAAACAATTGTAGTCTCTGAAAACACTTGAATAAATTAAGTATATAATTTTCAACTAAGTATTTTACAGCATTGCCCTTGGCAACGATACTTCAGCCTGAAGCGTGACAAACGGATACATAATAATGTAGTTACAGATAAATGGACAACATATTAACATAACAAGTGGACTACCGATCCGGATGAAGAGAGGAATTATGAATTGTACAGCGTGATACAGAAAGGGTAAACTATAATAGTAGGTAGTCAAGTTGGTAGAACGCTTGCTTCGGTATCGAGAATCGCCGGTTGAAACCCCGGCTCGCACCTCTGGGATTTCTGGATTTCATGTGCGAATCTCATTTTCAACCATGATTATCACTTGCTAAACGGTGTAGGAAAACATCACGAAGAAACCTGCATTTCTGAAGAACCCCTCGATAGAAGTGTGAAGTCCGCCAACCCGCACTGGGACAGCGTGGTGGACTATGGCCTAATACCCCTCGCATTTAGGGGAGGCCCGTGCCCAGCAGTGGTACATTAAAAAGGGCTGATATTATTATTATAAACTATAATACAGCCCGATGGACTCAGTAGGTAGTAAGCCTGCCTTCTGCGTTGAGGGTCTCGGTTTCGAATTCTAGTAGGGACTAACTTTGTGTGATGAGTACCAATGTTTGTACCCGGGCCATGGATGGTTAATATCCACCTAAGTAGTATATACTGGGTACACCACTAGGCTTGTACAGTACCTATAATAAAAGCGTTGCTTGGTATGGGACTGTACAGCTAGTGTGTTCGTAAAGCCATATTATTTATTAATTATAACCGTTTAAATCTTCTTTTCTTTTGCGCATCTCACTTCTCACTAATATTATAAAAGTGAAAGTTTGGATGGATGGATGGATGTTTGTTAGTCTTTCACGCCAGGACGGCTAAATGGATCTGGATGAAATTTGGCACAGAGATGGATTATAGTCTAGAATAGCACATAGGCTACTTTTTATCCTGGTAAAATGTATGGTTCCCGTGGGATAGATATGTTTACATTTTTCATAGAGTACCAATAAATTCATTTTTCCATACATTTGATTCTAAGGCGGTACGAAGGTCGCCTGGACAGCTGGTATGTAAATTACTATGTAACGTCAGAATTACGATATGTATTTCAAAAAAATTATACCCAACAAAATTACAATGCGATTTTTTGTGTGTATGTTACACCATTTATAACTCAATAACGGGTGCGCCGACTTTAATGATCTTTGATTTTTATAATGTGTCTCCGCCCCATTAGGCAGAATAACTATTAAAACATGGGAAAAATTTACTAAAACATAATAATAAATATAATTAATTTTCTCATACATTTGATTCTGAGGCGATACAAAGTTCGCCGAGACAGCTAGTGAATTATGAATGTGCTAAGGAAGCGCAGGTTCGAAGGTTATTATACCCTTTCTGTATCACATTGTATCTACTGTAGGCTGCTATCAGCTGACTGCTGAAGGCACTGAACCTGCTGTTTAGCTTTTCGCTTTAATTAAGAAGTATTAACTTTGCTTGTCTACTTTTCATACGATAATTTAAAATAAATAAACTGTCGACGTAGTTTTAAACTGAGTCGCTTCCTTATCGAGTTTTTCTCGTAAGTAAATAAATTATTTACTCCATTGTCATGAAGAGAAAATTAATGAGGTAAACTCAACTACACAAGGAATGAAGATAGTGGTTTTAAAATGAATAATAATAAATAATAATACCAGCCCTTTTTAATGGCCCACTGTTGGGCACGGGCCTCCCATCAATGCAAGGGGGATTAGCCAACAGCCCACTAAGATGGCCCATTGCGGGTTGCCGGACTTCACACACCTTTCGAGAGGCTCTCTTAGACAGAATCAGGTTTCCTCACCATATTTTCCTTAACCGTTTTAGCAAGTGATAATCATGCTTCAAAATGAGATTCCCACCAAAAATCCAGAAACACTTGAACATGCGATGCGTGTTACCGAGGCAAACGATCTACCAACTTAGCTATCACTGCATCATTTTAAAATTAATAAATTAAATGGAGTTTTATAATAATCTGTACAGACAATGAAGGTTTTTTTTTTATTAATTCTGTGTCTGAGCATATATTTACACTAACAACAAACACATAACACTTTTACGCACCTGATGTGGCCACGGCAGCCAACACGGTTAGGCCGAATAATGTTATCGGAAAACGCGCCATCACTGGTCCGTGTGCGCGGGCGCAGCACGTTATATCAACTGCAACAGATTCGGCACTCAAAGGCCGAAGCGAGTACAGTAACCACGAGGCGGACGGTTGCGGGATTACACACGTACTTCACCGCCATTGTCAAAGACGTCTTATCGCTACCATTTCGTGAAGGATTTCTTAAATATTATTTTTTTCTGGTAATAAAAACATTTTCATTAGGAAAGTAAGTAGTTTATTGATTCATTGCACTTTAGTGCGTTTTTTTTATTACTTTATAGACAAGTATTTGATCTCCGATCTCATCTCATGGTAAGTGACGATGAGATCTACGATGGAGCATACTTGCCTAGGTAGGAAGGCGGTAGTGGATCGAGACGCTACATTCACTAGGCACATGCAGCGCAACTGATCTGACCCGCCATCCATGAATGGCAACACCGAACATTATGCCGGAACACGGCTAGGCCGACATGGATTTGTTCAGTGGGTGGTGACTAACCACGGCCGAAGCCAACCACCAGTAGAGTTGTCACCTAGTTGGCACCACCTAGGGTCTCGAGGGTATTTAATTCTCCTACGGACGAAGGTGACTCGACCCCACAACTTTAATTGAAGTTTTTCGGGAGTATAAAGTGCGTTTTTGTAAAAGACACACTGCCCCTAACTCGAGAGTGAGGTTGTCAATTTGTGATCGCGAATCACCAAATCCTGGTCATCGTACAAACGATGCTCTTTGAATTCAAAAACAGAATTCGTGGTACTACTCATGCCAACTTTTTTAACTGTTTTTTTTTTAAGAATAAGACGTCCTCAATGATAATGGGGATACATTTAGGTCATTATGTAGATATAGGGTTAGTGCACTTGATAGTAAATAATTAAATGTCGCCAGACGAACGCACCGACTGTACGGTTAAAAAAAAACAATGCTTGTATTAAGGGTTCCTGTACAACAGGCTGGGGATTATCCCAGTATACATGGTGTATGTAGTTTCGTGACAAAAACTGATACCTTAGATTCAACTTATGATTCTGAACCCCCTAGAGTTCAAATTGTCTGTCAATATTTTCATGAACTATAAGCATTTTTTCATTAAATTTAGAAGTCTATCTCTATGTGTTTGTCAATCAAAAAAACCGACATTACTAATTTAGACGTAAAACCGCAATGTAAATTAAAACTCGATAAGCTAGAGCGCGCTTGTCACTCGCACGAGTCGGACATCGTGCGAAGCGTTATGGTCCGATCGTTTGGTTTACGATACGTTGCGCGCTCAAAAACAACACCATTTGTAACACATCACTATCGACATATTTTTTTATAATTTTATTATATGCATTATGTAACCTTACCTAAAGATTTCGTGACCATGCCTTTTACACCCTGTATAATAACCGATATCGACATTAAACATCTATGACTCGGGTTTAGACATTCGTGCTTAAATCACAAAGTTGTCCCCTGCTAGGATATAACCCGGGACCTTGCTAACATTATTCGAAAGGTTCAAAAAAACTTGCAAATTTAAGTTCTTTTGCAACTTTTTGTTGTTATGTAAGAAAAAAAAGACGCTTTCGCGTTGTTTTATGAGCGAGTCCTTGGCATTTTGTTTTATGAGCGAGTCCTTGGCATTTTGTTTTATGAGCGAGTCCTTGGCATTTTGTTTTATGAGCGAGTCCTTGGCATTTTGGCGTGTGCTTATATGAGGTAATTGTAAATTTGATTGCGAATTGATGTTAATCTCATAATGTATTACGTAATAAGTTATAATACAATTTATAATGTAATTCGTGGCATTGATTATCTGTCATATTTGATAGCTTTTATATTATAATTCACATACCTTGAGCCAACGGTGAAGGAAAACATCGTGAGGAAACCTGCATGTCTGAGAGTACCCCTCGAAAGATGTGTTAAGTCCGCCAACCCGCACTGGGCTAGCGTGGTGGACTATGGCCTAATCCCTCGCATTGAGGGGAGGCCCGTGCGCAGCCGTGGGACATTAAAAAAGGGGTGGAATTATTATTATTATTATTATAACCTTCAGCCGCGGCTTTACCTGTGTAGACTTCGATCGTTAAAAGTAGCCTATTATATATTATTTTATATACCTACCGAACATAGGTAACCTACCCCTTTATGAAACAATACACAAATATGTATAAACCTTAGACATTCTTTAAACATTTGTAACATTTGATATTGAAAATTTTGTTACTATAGAAAAATAACATAGACGTTTAAAAATAATCTGAAAAAAAGTATTGAAATAAAACTAATCTTAAGGATTTTATCGCGGTTTACTTTTTATTTTACGTTCCCGACGTTTCGGCTGCTTTGCAGCAACCATGGTCACGGGAGGACTGAGGTGGTTGACTTCCTAGTGTCATAGTTTAAAAAAATAAACCGTGATAAAATCCTTAAGATTAGTTTTATTTCAATGTGTAGTATTCGCGTAAATATAATAAATCAATATAAAAAAGTAGCTAAATTGAAACACTAAATTTACTAGTGACATAATTATAAGACTTTAAGTACTATTTACTTTATCGTATGTACACTTAAGGAAGAATCTTGCATTAGAGATATGCGTTAGGCCTTGTATAAATACTAGAATCAATAATGGTCTACACACTATTTTCAATTAGTTATCTCTACGTAAGTACGTATTTTTTTCTATGCACAGATTAATAGCAGCGAAGTAAAAACAAATATTCACTCGTTGAAGTCGATTGGTCCCAAAAACCCGTCCTGCCACAGCCTCATTAAATCAACAACTCCGGCGCATTTTGCGAGTTCATTCACCCCGCGTTTCGGTTTCGTTTGCAAAAAAATAATTGCGGTGACGATAATTATTGTATGGACCAGTTTTCAAACGGCATTAAAAGGAGCTGTGTTTTTTCAATGTTATGTCAGTGCTCCTTGGATATATATTTTTTTTAATTATTTAAAAAGTGTGTTGTCCACTGGATCTGTGACGTAGTGCTACGTCACAGAACATAATTATGAATGACGCATAGTATAAGATTTAAGTTGTCATATCCGAGTTATTATATTTTTTTTTGGCATTGAGGTATCTTTATTTGGAGTGGTCCTGCTTTCTGTGCTGCCGGTACCAGGTTCGAATCCTGGTAGGGGCAAAATTTGTGTAATAAGCACGAATATAAAATATTATGAGCCTTATAGACTTACTTCAATCGCCCCCAGTTCAATTTGTGGGACCGATAATACAAGCGTTTAGCGTAGTTTGGGACCGTACTGAACCGTATTTATATATTTAAGTAAACCTTTCAACTTAGTATTGCACTGATTCGAACGTTCTAGATAGCCGGTAGACTTCAAAGATACATATACCCTACGATCATTGGTGGTTAATGGAAAAAAAAGGATGGCTGTATAGGCGGTGCCGCGATCTAAACCTAGTATTACTATAGTACATACACCAAGGATGTATATTGCACGTGACCATGTCAAATTAATTAAACCGGTAAAATTGATATAGCCCAAGAAACACGATGTTTTTATAATAAAATAATAAAATTACAAGAATACAGATAAGGGCGGTGATAGCCAAGTAGGCAGAACGCTCGCATGGAAACAAGGTGTCCCGGTTCAAACCCCAACTCGCACCTCTGGGATTTTGCTGTACGGTACGTTAACTCTTGCTGTACGGTACGGTACCTCTTGCTGTAAGGTACGGTACTTCCTGCTGTACAGTGGAGGCAAACATCGTGAGGAAACGTGCAAGTCTGTCGAACTGCCTTGGGAAATTCACTAGTCCGCATTGGGCTAGCATGGTCTAAATCCTCCTCATATTGAGAAGGATGGTGACAGACAAGTTAAGCTATCTTCGGCGAGTTCGGCTTGCTTGATGTATAGTCTTCATAGTACTTTCGTTTCTCATACACTGACGCATGGCAATACAAATGTCTACGGAAGGCTACCGGTAACATCTCCAACATACATGCCTACATACATGCATACAATAACTGGATTTGAGCCCATTCCCCAAACTGACTCTACCGATTCAATAACCATCGATATTCATCTCGTGAATTAAAAAAGCCCGCATCGAAATCGAGCTATTCGATTTGGAGCTAAAATGCTGTAGAAAGGCAGATGTATCAAACTTATAACATTCATCTTTGCGCTGTGTCTCGGGCTTTAAAAGGTAATTAGCTTTACAATGAATGCGGTTTGCGGGCTATGAACAGGAGAGACAATGTCGCCAATTCTTTTGTACGTGAAACAACTAAAATGTAATAATAATATAATTAAATATTGCTGTCCTGCTTTTACAATACGTGTTTCAAAAGGACGGCAAGTATTCAGTGTGTGACAAATTTTTGTACCAACTGAATCAGCGCCGTTGTCGGCTGAAAACGTCAACTAGCAAGCCAATAATGATATGTTATTATATCAGCTGGTTTTCAGGCGTGACTGAAAATATATTAAACCGTAAAGTATGTGAGGATTTATTACGTATCTATATCTATGTATATAGTCAGGTCATATATATATATATATTTATATGGCAATACTGCCAGCGTTCTGGGCACCCTGCCGGCCGATGGTGGTGGGAATTTGCTAAGTTAATTTTGAAAACTGCTATTTTTTTGTTTTAATCTATACTAATATTATAAATGTTAAAGTTTGGATGGATGGTTAGATGGATGGATGTTTGTTACTCTTTCACGCCCGAACGGCTGAACGGATCTGGATGAAATTTGGCACAGAGATAGATTATAGTCTGGAATAGCACATAGACTTTTTATCCCGGTAAAATGTATGGTTCCCGTGGGATAGATGTTTTAATTTTTCATACTTTTTATCGCGGGTAACACCGCCGGGCGCAGCTAGTTTATTATATATATAAAACAATAGTCGCGTTAGTTACATCATTTATAACTCAATAACGGGTGTGCCAATTTTTATGACCTTTGATTTTTTCACTTTGTCTCCGCCACGAATATCACAATTACTATTAAAACATAGGATACATTCTCAATTTTCACATACATTATATTGTGAGGCGGTACAAAGTTCGCCGGGACAGCTAGTTACTTACAAAATACTTGTTAAAAATATACAAATCAGCACAGTAGATAATAACTTTTACGACATTTTGTTACACGTTTACAAAAGATAACCGCGTTTATGACAAGAAAATACTAATTATTTGTTTTGGTTACAGATAATACATATTTTTTTATTATCCTTCTATTTATCGTAGATAGTAGTGATGTTAGTTTTAACAACGATAAGAAATTATTGTGTAAATATTTACGAATACCTTTGAATACCGGTCAAGTGCACAACTAAGTTCTTCTTCTTTTTTAAAAGAAAAAAAAAGAACGTGTTCTTTCTCTTCATGTGGCCTCACCCGTTGGGTGGGTATTCTGCCAATATCAAGTATTAATAAATCGTAGAACATTTCAAGATCCTCAGATGGATTCCAATGTCCATCACAACCAATAACAAAATATGTTTAATAACACTCATTGAAATAAAACTAAGTTAACTAAGTTAAGGATTTTATCGATTATCACTTGCTAAACGGTGAAGGAAAAACATCGTGAGGAAACCTGCATGTCTGAGAGAACCCCTCGCTAGATGTGTGAAGTCCGCTAACCCGCACCGGGCCAGCGTGGTGGACTATGGCCTAATCCCCCTCGCATTGAGGTGAGGCCCGTGCCCAGCAGTGGGACATTAAAAAGGGCTGGTATTATTATTATTGGTCGATATGGCCGATGACGTAATCTTGGGCCAATCCCGCATCCCATGTGTTATGGGAAGCGAATACCTGGCATATCATAATATTGTATCATGTCGTGCACTATATTTTACAGGGCTGCTATTCTGAAATACCCCTTTTTTTTAATAACAACAAAACAATTGTAGTCAGACTATCATACAATGGATGTCAGTACCTTTACAGCTTAACGACTAAAACACCATTGTGGTCAGACTCCTATAGCAGTCATAGCATAGCGGTCACGGGAAAACTTCTTTACCTGCCCGTGACAACACCGGTAGCCACACATGATTCGATTCCTCCCTCCCATGCCTGATCATGCTACGCTACGCTACTCTACTGTCTACGACTACTACTGTCTACTGTCTGCTGTCTGCTACGCTACTGTCGTTGATGGTTCGTTTTGCGAGCTAGTTGCCATACTACATACACTATTTATTCAACTGTGGACTGTCGATAATACATGTAACTAATTGCGAGTTTTAAACATGGCAGTAAACAACATGTTTTCCAAAGTCGTATGCAAAGTCAAGTCACTCACCTAAATGCTGCTTAATGATCAAGTGACGGTCGCAAATGAATGGGTTGATGATGAAAGAGACGATAAGTACTTACACTTAGTCATTTTGCGTTTATTGTTTAGGGTAACTGGTCATTAACCTCACTTGAATATTGCACATTGTTAGTTATTACATAGCGGCGTTATAAAAAATTATGTTGATTTTTTTCAGAATTGGCTTGTCTTTTTTTCATTAGCCAAAAAAAAATTAAGAAATTCTCATTCTCTATATTAAACGCCTGAACTCCAACCACGAGATATTTCACAGAATTTGTATAGAACTTTGTATACAGAATTTGTATAGAATGTCCGGTAAGTTTTACATAGAGTTCACAATCTAATTGAGACTACTCGTGTTAAAATCTTTGCCCTTGGTTTTAGGTTGAAAATAGTCTAAAATATATTCCGTAATGCCCGAAGAAATAGACAGACATATAAAATAATTTAAAAAACCAGTTTGCCCAAACAGCCTATTCGAACTACTAATTTATAAATATTATCTTCAATGCATAAACCCATCGAAGCTACAGATATTTATCTAATAGAAGTATAGTTTAATAATATATATTATTTAAATAAAACTAATTCTACGGATTCTATCGCGTTTATTTTTTGTTTTTTACGTTCCCGACGTTTCGGCTGCATTACAGCAACCATGGTCACGGGAGGACGGGATAAACGCGATAGAAACCGTAAAATTAGTTACATTTAAACGTGTAGTATTCGCGTAAATATAAGAAATCAATATATATTATATAAAGCCGCTATTAACATCCCCCTTTAGAGTGTACCAGTGCAGGGCAACTATACGTGAGGATTGACGATGGATTGTTAACTGTGACCCTAAAGAGATGACCACGATCACTCTACCAAGGGAGTAACAACGAAGAAGAAGAATCCAATAATACATTTAAAAAGAATATAAGTAAGTCGCCTTCTGACTCCACGTTCGTAGTACGAAGAAGAAAAATAATCCAATAATACTTTTAAAAAGAATATAAGTAAGTCGCCTTCTGACTCCACGTTCGTAGTACGAAGAAGAAAAATAATCCAATAATACTTTTAAAAAAATATAACCCTTTCGACTCGATATTTCCAATGGGAACACTCAGCCCACAATCCTTAACTGAGTTATTAAAAATGACCGCATAGGTACCAATCTTACAACGTTTTCTTTACACATTATATTGCCTATTGTAAACTATATAATGCGGTTTGACATTAACTGACAACAATATCTAACTGGCCTTCATATTGTCACAGTAATGGCGACAATACGAGCAATAACCCGTTGAGTCTTGAGTTCTCATAATATTTCCCGCGGTTCCGCCTGCGCAACTATCGATTTTCCTGTGTTGTTTAATCGTAATTCCCTATCTTTTAAGTCTACGTATAAGCTATCGCAAACTTAACACCCTATTAAATGCGGGCAAGCTTTTTTTTATATGATGGGCAAAGCATAATGTAATAACTTTTTATTGTTGTTACCGGTCCGGTCCAGAATTTTTCAATTTTCCAAATATATTTTTTAATTTCTCATTAAAAAAAATTTATTGATATAGATAGATATTCACTTAATGACACAGATTATATAAAGTGTAACAAAAATAGTGTAAAATATGTTAACAGATGAATCAGTAACTTTTATGGATCACGTTGATATATGATAATATAATTGTGTAAATTATGTTTAATATTTTTTTTAAACAAGGTCAACCAGTAGCGTAGCCATGCGCTCAGTACAGGATGTATTTTTTTAAATGTGTAATAATTACATTTAATATTTTCCTTGGGGAAGTTATCTTAATAACCTACTGTTGGCCCTGTCCAAATATTCTACACTATTATTGTTACACCTTAAAATGTTCTCAAAAAGAAATGTGCAAAAATTGTTTATGCTAAGTATGGAGTAAGTCTTCCTCGTTTTCGATTATTCAAGGTAAATGGGGTAAACATGCTAATTTTGTTGTCTACAAAAAACAACTGAACTAAATTTAACATTGACAAACATTTTGGCGTCTTGCTCAATCATTAGGACCATGAAAAGGACGGATATTCGTTATTTTTTTAAAGATGATTAATAGTCAAAATAGCCTCTACACCCAAGCAAGAGCTTATGTTAGGAGTGGGCTCAAGTCATAGGCTTAAAGTGGTACCTATCAGTTACGAATCTGTTACCTCTAACTCCTTGGCTATTGAGTTTGTATAATAAGTTTAGTTTGTGTACTCACAAAATGCGAAAATATCCATTTAGATTGAACCAAGACTTTACCTCGGGCAGGTAATAAAATATTATAGGTACACATGCTAAGTGTAATGTAATTAGCCGTGTATAGAACGCCCGCCGCTTCGCGAGGCAACCTCGCGTAAATATCATGTGGGGCGCCCGCCGCCTCGCGAGGCAGCCTCGCGTAAATATCATGTGGGGCGCCCGCCGCCTCGCGAGGCAGCCTCGCGTAAATATGATGTCGGGCGCCCGCCGCCTCGCGAGGCAGCCTCGCGTAAATATCATGTGGGGCGCCCGCCGCCTCGCGAGGCAGCCTCGCGTAAACATCATGTGGGGCAGCCCCAGTTTTGATCCGAGAAATCGCAGATGCTCGGCCAATGAAACCCAATCGTTTGCCTCAGGTGAGCTACGTATGTACTGACTAAGCAGACATCTACGAGCGCATGGCATGCGCGGCAGCTTTTGTTTGTATTCGACCAACCAATTGAAATCAACAGGCAGGCATGAGAGCGAGGCACATTAGAGATGACAGTGCTCAGGCGAGGCAGCGTGAATTAACTTTTGCCTTGGACGACTCATGTACGTACTGACTAAGTAAGATGCAAGCAATTAGAGCAAAAAGAGCAACCGTGGAGTTTTTTGCCCGTCTTCTCCATAGGAACGGTATTCTGAACGGATGGTAAAGTCGTAGCTTAGCATTTTGTATTTTGACGATTCACAATAACTATACTGCTGATTCTGATTCAGTTAACATTAATAATAAATGAATGCGCATGAACACAAGGCATTATAGATGACAATGATCGGGCGAGGCAGCACGAGCTCGCGCGAGCCTCGTGCCGACTGAGTTGAGGCAGCCTCGCAGGGCTGCTCAGTTAGTCAGCACATGGCTTAATTGACGTTCACTTTCAAGACGTAAACCGTATTTAAATGTATTGAGGACAGGTTCTTGAGGAAAACGGTTCGGGGATTTACCTTTAAAGGATACTACTTAATATTTTATGCTCTTTGAACTGGAAACATGTGATAACGCGCGCAATGCAAGCGAATACAACTTTAGGGATGTTGTAACAAGGACTATAAATTACTATAACTTCCTATGACCATAGGTGCTGCTGGCATCCATGGTCGCGGGAGGTCGTTTAGGGTCCTCCCGTGACCATGGTTGATTTATAGCAACCGAAACATCGGGATCGTAAAAACATAAAATAAACGCGATAAAATCTGTAAAATAAATTTTATTTCAATTGTTATGTCGAATCGAATGTAAATTTTTTCTAGATACTACCTACCTAATCTATACTAATATTATAAATGTGAAAGTTTGGATGGATGGATGGATGGATGGATGTTTGTTACTCAATCACGCCAGAACGGCTGAACGGATCTGGATGAAATTTGGCACAGAGATAGATTATAGTCTGGAATAGCACATAGGCTACTTTTTATTCTGGTAAAATGTATGGTTCCCGTGGGATAGATTTGTTTTAATTTTTCTTAACGATTTTTTGCGCGGGTAACACCGCAGTGCGCAGCTAGTTAATAATAAATACTCACCTTGACATAAAGAATGCATAATTTCTGCCATTTTAATGTAATTTTTAAAGGATCCAAAATGACTCTTTTAAAAATTACATTAACATTGCTGATGGGGGAGGAGGAGATTACATAATTATATTATTTGCAACAACTAAATTAACGTGTAAAGTCATAATTAAAATAATTATCTTTCATGATTCTGATATCGGGTACCTACCGAGTGATATATACTTTTAATACATTTCATGACCTAATTGTACAACTGAAATTGTCCAATTTTGCACCGTATCCCAACGGTATACGAGTAACATTTGCGTATCGATGAACACTTGTTTTTGTCGAATCAGCGATAGAAATAGCCCTCAATGACCCCAAGATCACGGTGGTATCAACCCCCAAAACATTGTTGAGATAATTAATTTCTTTAAACGGAAAAAAAATTGTCTTTATCTATGGACCATGGCTGAAATGGGTAACTCTGGCTAAAAATACTGACTCTATTGTAAGCTAGGATCTATAATGGTTTTCAATCAGGTATGTCGGCTTTTAGAAAACCACATAAGTGCTCATGCTTATTTGAAACCAGTAAAATGCGAGGAATAAGCACCGAACGTATATAAATACCCTAGATAATGGCGAAAACTGCATCAAAATTCGGTCAATGGAATTAAAGTTATACGCGAACAGACGAAAAAACTATTTTGCAAGTGACAGTATTTGAAATGGCACAGACAAGTACTTTTGTACATAAGTTGTTTGCAGTTACGCAATGTTCAGAAAGTTGACGTATATAAGCTGCTGTTTAGTAACTTACTTTCAGATTATCGGTGATTAAAGCAGATGTTACTGGTTCACAGAAGCCTTTAAATAATTAATTAAATCTGTCCACCCATCAGATTCCAAGCCTATGATCCCTTAACGTTCTATAAATAGCCACTTACCGGTACAGTCAACATAAACAAGCGCGAAGACCCCAACGAGTACAGTTCGCCACATAATCAAAGTGGGTACAGTCGGCAGCTGAGAGGCGCGGGCCTGCCCGGATGAGTTCGCACGCGACTGCCAAGATTATCATGTTTGAAGTCACTTTATAGCTAATTGGTTTGATATATACAGGTTGATCACGATTAGAAAAACAAGGTAGCAAGTAATAGTTAAAAAGGCATTCCAATGTTCACTTGGGTATGGGTATCCAATCAATATGAAGATTTAAAAAAAACACATGACTGCAACAAATATTAGATCAATAAGGTAATTAAGAACTTCTAATGTAATCGTAACGTCATCGAGAATACATGCTGTCACTGTCATACTTATTTATGAAATCTGCGGTGCGAGAGGGATAGAAGACGTCACGTTACCGAATTGGTATGTAAATAGGAGTATGCTTGATGTACTGATCTGTAAGCAGCTGAAAGGTCTTCTTGATTGTATTTCATACCGGTTATTAAAATTTAACATTACCTACAATATACGTTGAGGGCACCATCTGAAAGATGAGATGACCAAGTAGACAGCAGACACTCGGTTAAAAGGTTGAAGCGGCCTCTTCAACCTCGCCACAAACTACACAGATGGCGCTGCAGACGCTTTCAAAACAATTGACAATTCTCCATACAATCCTAAAACGCGCTATGAGAGTTTTCGGAGCACATAGCATATATACAAGATACCGAGAATAGCCGTCGGGGCATAGCGGCCGCCCCGCCAGTGATACCACCCGCCTGGCTGGAAGATCTTCTCTTTTCCGCTAAAACGTCAATAAATTCGGGGTAGAGAACCCGTACCTCAATACCCCGTACCCCGTTGGGAAAACAGATGGAGATACATTCCGCAACAGCCTGTATAAGCCACCACGCTCATACTCCGTGGGGACGGATAGTAGTGGTGGTGCTGGCTGTAATACGTGTTATCATACTCTATATTATACGAGTTTATTATTTCGACATTAATTTTGGCTCAACTTATTAGTGGTCCACAGATAGGTCTCGTGGAAATAGTAGTGATGTGACGTCAATGGGAAGGTCTGCTGTATAAGTGCAAAGATTATTATATTATATGTAAAATAATAATATAATATCACAAGATTATATAACACCATAATCCCTCGTTCGTCGTCGACTATCTAGTAGACAAAACGTTATACTTACTAGACAGTCGCGTCAAAAGATTTAAACATTATGTTGCCTTGAAATAAAACTAATCTTAAGGATTTTATCGCGTTTATTTTATGTTTTTAGGGTTCCGACGTTTCGGTTGCTTTACAGCAACCATGGTCACGGGAGGACTGAGGTGGTTGACGTCCTGGTGTCATAGTTTACAACTAAACAAGTAAACAACTAAATATGAGGGTACCCCGTCTCAAACTATGACACCAGGACGTCAACCACCTCAGTCCTCCCGTGACCATGGTTGCTGTAAAGCAGCCGAAACGTCGGCAACGTAAAAAACAAATAATAAACGCGATAAAATCCTTAAGATTAGTTTTATTTCAATGTGTAGTATTCGCGTAAATATAAGAAATCAATATTATGTTGGCTGCTTTTTTTAGTATTGTGGAATTTTGCATACATTTTATGTAGGTATTGTGTTGCTTTAACTACCAAAAATGCTCCTAAAAGATTAATAATGGATCCGTATTCTATCATCATAAACTGCTGAAAAAAATGGCCCACGTCATAACAGTAAGTTCACAAAACATTTCAGAATCAGAATCAGAATACTTTTATTCATGTAAACCATTAAGTGCAATACTTGTGAATCATCAAAAGAGTTACAAAATGCTAAGCTACAACTTTACCACTGTTCGGAATGCCGTTCGTACGGAGAAGAAAGGGCACAAAACTCCATGGTTGCTCTTTTTAAAAAGATCTGTTACATGTTTGAGCAGTACATTATTATAGGTATGTGAGAATAATGTAGAACTATTTCTATAATGATTCTGTTTGTAAAGACTAATCTAGTAAGTAATTTGCTAAAATATCACTTCACTAAAATAATAGTTTGTAAAGCTTATTGTATTAGTTACTAGCTGTGCCCGGCGGTGTTACCCGCGATAAAAAGTATGAAAAATTAAAACATCTATCCCACGGGAACCATACATTTTACCGGGATAAAAAGCCTATGTGCTATTCCAGACTATAATCTATCTCTGTGCCAAATTTCATCCAGATCCGTTCAGCCGTTCGGGCGTGAAAGAGTAACAAACATCCATCCATCCATCCATCCATCCAAACTTTCACATTTATAATATTAGTATAGATGAAAAGTAGTATGCTTATTCTATCATCAACTTTTCAGGCAGAAGCAATGTGGTAAAGAAAAAATGTCGTTCCTCGTTCGTCTAGAGCTCGCTATATGCGCATGCGCAACTACAAACTAGTGCACTAGGATTAAGGACAGTGACGAAACTGCGCAACCTGAGGTCACAGGTCAGGTACGAGCGCTCCACTGGGCCATAAATGCAATACAATAAGTCCCGGCTTCCTAAATTACCCGTATCCTATTTAAACATGAATGGCGCCTACGCATTGTAAAGTATAGCGCGCAAATATCACGACTGGTGTATTACCAGGGCGCGCAGAGGTAAACGACTTATAAAATAATACGGCTCCACTGTGTTCACCTGATAAGATTAAGTTTGTTTTTACATTCTGTATAATGTTGGCTTGGTTCTATAAGCAATGAAACATGACAATATGTAAGTGTATGTATTTTATTGGTATTACAAGAATTTTTCTTTTAAAAACACTCTGTAATGCCTACAGTATCAACAAGTATTTCTACAGTGGACATAGGACAGAAATTCTTTTCGCTGTCCTACTACACATATTTATTCGAGGATTTCGCCGACCACAGAGTTTGATAAACACCGAGCACAAAAAGGTAAAAATAATATTTGTTTATTAGCTTTCAAATGATTACTGATCTTTACTGGCGTCAGGGTGTACTAAGTTAGTCTCCCTATTTTACTTACTGTACAGTCCTAGCGTTTGGGAGCGGTCAGACACTTAGTCATACTCTGCAAACAAAGCAAAAATCGCGTCACGCGTGCGTGGGGTGTCAAAAAGAATTCAGTTGTTAATATGTCTTGAAACATTACATGAATAGTTCATAGAATATATTCACTGCGTGCGAATCATTTCAGCTGTTCAATACTATTAGATATATAACTCTTTATTATATATCAATAATGACAATGAACAGAATGCAATGGACAAAACATTTAATGAATAGCAAGTGTACTTTGAGCGATCTCACCACAAGATATCATGAAATAATTGATAGAACTATGATTGGGGTCCCGTCCGTGATGGATAGTTTCTCGAGTAACATCTTAGAGGAGTTCGGTGTTGTTGGCTTCTTTAATTATCGATCAAATTTGTTTGGTTTATAATTGGAAAAGTTGACAAGCCGAGGATCGGCGGTGGGTTCCTCTTCCCCCATTTGTTTAAGATACCATGACTTCCAGATATCCTTTGGATGGAGAGAGTTCTGGTTTTATACATATGGGAGGACAGGGGTGTCCGAAATTTAAGTCGGCGATACATTATAGGAGCGCACATCCGCAAGCGCTGGCACAGAGTTGTATCCGGTGATTATGTACGTACGGTTGTTTGGACGTGATCTGAGATTTTTTTTTTATTATTTCATTATAGGCAAGTATTTCATCTCAATCCCACCTGATGGTAAGAGACGACGAGATCTACGACGGAGCATACTTGCCTAGAAGGTACCTGTTCACTCTCGACTTGAAAACACCCAGATTAAAGTCAGCGGGGAACAAAGACGCCGGTAGCGTGTTCCATTCCTTGGCAGTTCGCACGATGAAAGTAGAAGCAAATCGCTTAGTACGTACCGAAGGAATGTCCACAGTGTACGGATGACACTTGTCCGTGCGTCTTGTCGACCGACGATAGAATGGATAATAGCGCTAAACATCACGATGGTTTACATACGCCGCGGATTTTCAGCCGCATCCAATAATGTGTCGCCAGCTTTACAATTTGTATATATTAGTATGGAGAGTTGATTATTTTTATATTTTTGCATCAGTCCTAATGGTACAATTTCGACGGCCTGATTAGCGCAGTGGTAGTGACTCTGCTTTGTGCGCCGAGGTCCCTGGTTCGAATCTTGGTAGGGACACAAGCTTTGTGTGATGAGCACGAATGTTTGTACCCGAGTCATGGATGTTGAATATGTATATAAGTATTATGTACTGAGTTCGCCCTCAGTCCATTGTACGGTACCCATAACACAAGCGTTGCTTATTAAGCAACCGTATAGTTGGTGTGTTCGTATGGCGATATTTATACTTATTTATAATTTTGTATACTTGCCCAGCACGCATAAGTCGAACGGTACTTGTATAAAATATTTACACGTCTACAGGTCAAAGTCGGTCCTGCATGAATGTTAAGGTCGTATCAGCGTGCAAATGTGATGTGACTCTTATACAATAGATGTAATTAGGAACGAGAGGTCAATAGTTATTACTTAAACTGGTGCACACGTTATGTCATTGTATTGAGTTCTATAATAGATACTACATAGATGTAAATTTAATAGATCGAGACTGCCATGTTATATTACATGTCTAGTAGAGTTTACACCAACAAAATTTTGTAAAAAAATATTTTTTTTTTATGGAAATGGATAAAACCGATGATGAATAAGAATAAGACATATTTTATAATTAATCCTATCCACAACTTATTTGTCAGAATTTGTGTATGTGTCATCAGTCAAGTAAGTTGTAGATAGAGTTAATCAGCACATTGTGAAACAGGCTCTTAGCTACATAGCTTCATGCTAAATTGCAAAAAGATAAACAATGTTTCAAAGTATGTTTGTTATCTACACTTCAAGGTTCAGTTACAATTCAACTAATATCAACAAGTAGGTATGTAATTCACTTGTAAACATTTCATTTTATTACTGACTGTGGAAAGCGAATAAAATTCTAAATAATATCTCTCTAACTATTTTGCTTGGGTATAACTTAGTTCAAACAGCTCTGATGTTTAGAATCAGAATCAGAATCAGTTTTTTTTTATTAACGTAAACCATTAAGTACAGTACTTATAAATCATCAAAAGAGTTACAAAATGCTAAGCTACAACTTCACCACCCGTTCCGAATGCCGTTCCTATGGAAAAGAACAGGCAAGAATCGCCACGGTTGCTTTTTAAAGATCGATATATTATACGATTGCAAGATTTAATAGATAAGGTACATTTCAAGGCAATTAAATTAAACCTGCGACCTGTTTAATGCGAACTGATAATGTTTCTTCAACATGCAACCGTGTAATGAAGAGTACCTACTTATATAGTGGATTGATTACCCATTTTTACTTTAACATAGATAAGGTTTATAGTAAACGTGCGTATATATACTCTCCGGGTGGAAACAGCTTATTAATGTTTACATAGTTAATTATCAATGTAACGCTTATCTTTTGCGAGCGGCGACGTTTTCGTGAGATTATATTCTGAGACAACTAGTGTGGAGTATGCTTATTTTCAATATATATCGTATAAGTTTATCTATACTAAATTGCTTTTATCTTAATCAAGTAATGTTAAAGTACATTTTCCATGCTTTTTATGTGGCAATAGACATTACCTAGACGTTCAATATGGCAGCCACGAGCGCTAATTGCCATCAAACAATGAGCTGAACTCTTTATATTTACGCGAATTCTACACATTGAAATAAAATATTTTTTTAAGGATTTTATCGCGTTTATTTTTAGTTTTTACGTTCCCGTCGTTTCGGCTGCTTTACAGCAAACATGGTCACGGGAAGACTGAGGTGGTTGACGTCCCAGTGTCGCGATAAACGCGATAAAATCCTTAAAAATAGTTTTATTTCAATATAAGCTGAGCTGTTGACTCTTTTGGCAATATATCGTGTTTGATATTATGTTATGTTTAAAATCTTGCAATGTAGAGGTAACAAGATAGCACATGCATTTACCAGCACGCTAACCAGTCTACTATGTTACAACATTTTGTATTCGAGTCGACTAAATGACACATCCTAATTTTATAATCTAGACGGCTGGATAAAATTGGAATATGTTAGATTGTAATGGGTACAGTTGCAATCTAGTAATGGACAAGTATAAACTGAAACTTAGGAGTTTGAGGTTAAAATTACACATTCAGTCGACTGGATATATTGGGTTCCCAACCCAAGCCACAGTTTTATGTGAATTGTATTACTGTGCCGATTGTCGCTTCTATTATAAAGTGATTGGTAATCTGAAAGAATAGTACACAACCAGGAAAATACGTAGCTAAGAACCTACCCAAAGTTTTCGCGCTGGTCTAAATGAGGATTGATATAAAACTAATTTATCGGATTTTATCGCGTTTATTTTATGTTTTTACGTTCCCGACGTTTCGGCTTATTTACAGCAACCAAGGTCACGGGAGGATTTATGTGGTTGACGTCCTAGCTGCATAGTTTGAACCGGGGTACCCTCATATTTAGTTGTTGCTTGTTGCTTGATAAAATTTGTTTTATTTCAATGTGTAGTATTCGCGTTAATATAAGAAATCAATATGAAAATGGGGAGTCATCTTCGGGGCATATGCCTATATAGTAGCTGTCAGTCTGATTCTGATAACAAATAAGCAGCTTATCGTTTCCAGCCTCACAATGCAAAGTTGGCATTTAAAGTAAGCCTGCCAGCGAGGCAAGCCTCATTAGATGGCCACACTTTGATCGAGGCAGGTACGGACTGGATGAGCAGAAGCATCCTCGTGAGGCTGCTTAGTCACAGCTACTTGTACGCCTTTAAGTGAGAATATCAGATTATTATAGCTGTACTTAATAATTAAACAATCTGGCTCCATATAAAGGTCGCTCAGTGGGGGCACACCTCAGGCGCATGGTGCGTGCCGGGCGTGTGGTGTGTGTCGGGCAAGCGCGCGCGCTATTGGCCAGCTCGGCGCGTCGCGTCTGCGTGCGCAGACGCAGCACGTGCTCGCTGACGTCAATGCACAGAGCCGTATTTAGGGCATGGTCGAGATTTTTTTTTTGATTTTTTTTTTATAGCGGCCGACGTGATTGTGTTTGTTTATTGTTACGGCAATTTATACCGTGGGCTTCATAAGTTAGGTTAAGAAGGCTTGCCAGCTTCGTACGTTACTTCTGATGATTGATAAATACGTACCTCGCGGCGAATTAACCAAGAATAAGGGAAAGATGGTCAAGGAAAAAAAACCTGTGATTTTTTTTATTGGAATATATTAAAAGCTAAATAAAACAATAAACGTAAGAAACTATATTTAAAATAAGGGAAATAGATACTCATTTCAATTAAATTTGTTTGAAAAACGAGAAACTTAAAGTCCGATTTTAAAGGGGCTTTTACTTTTCGATAACTGATGGTTCAACATACCTATTATAAATAGGAGTAGTATCATCACACTCTGACCGTTGGGGTTCAAAAATCCGAATAAAATTGACTGTTGCGTGATATGATAAAATCTTTATTTGTGATGAATTAAAAATGAGTCACAGGTAAGTATTATTTGTCAACCTTACCCCACTTTTCTTAACCTTATCCTAGTAATGTCATTTTGACAAGTACTGCCCCTCCGGCCCCCAAGATGGATCCCATATCTTGAGGTCAAACAAACAGGGTCACATTTAAATAAGTAAACCATTTTAATTAGTAACTAAGTACCTACTCACAACATTTTCATGTTGACTGCACAATTAACTTTTTAATACACTTCGGGTATATTTATCTTTTAAATAGAAACGCGATACGTATTTGTTTATGGTATGGGTTGCTGAAAAGAGTTGGGAGGGAAAAAGGGGGTAATAAGTGGGGGGGAATGACCATACCATATTTGGGTTTATTACTGAAACGTAACCTCCTTCTAGGTTTATTATTATTACTATGTCCTTAAAAGTGGACACTGAATAAACGCAGGGACATCGATCCAGGAAAGATGATAATGGTAGTATTTAGATCACAATTAACTCGTAATGAAATGAAAATGACATAGTAATGATGACAGTATATAGTTGGTTCAAAATAATAACTAAATTGAGTATATGGAATACCTGTTAAAAGTGTTAATGACTCTATTACTCGCCTTAGATACCAGAGTCATTCGATTGCTGGACAATTGTATAAGAGAACTTGGGCTAAAAGTAGAGGTTTTGATAGTTAACGACAAACAAATTCGATACTTCACATTACCAGTAAATTAGAACATTTCCACCAGATTCTGATCTTAAAATGTATCTAACAATTTGTTATTTAATATCATTTTCCTGGTTTTAAAATATTTAACCAGGCTCCGATTGCAACCAACGAGATACCAATATTCCTGCATCGTGAAAAACTTCCGGGTCAAGCAGAAACCCACCCTATTCTATGGGGTTGAGAGATGAAAACCACATGACTTCACATATCAATTTTTATTAAAATTTCTTTTGTTTCTTACGAAGCATTGTATATTGATCTAATTACATCGAGTAACTAACTTGCATATACGTAACTTTATACATTCAATAATGATTTTCTTAAATTATGGCACCTCCAGTCCATTCACAAACAAATACACAGTTATATAATTCAATTTTATGGACAATACCCTACAGCGTTTTGGGTCTTATGACATTGGGGATTGGTACGTGTTTTGGTTGTATGAAATATCGATCGAGTGATTGTATATTTCCATGCATTTGATCGTAACGCCAACGAGCTGCTTTGCTAGTAAATGTATGGAAACATGCGATCAAGCAGTGGCTCAAATACAATACTTTTACGTAGCGCTAACTGGATCGTTAGCGTGTTCAACCGCGCTAATAAATTTAACAGCGACAGAATACTTTCTCGATTACATTTCATTAGGAATACATACTACAGTACTTCAAGCGCAATCCTTTTTACGTCGCGTTTCAGTCGTCCCTCCCTCTCTCACCACAGATTTTATTGATTAGTATGACAGAGACAGCAAGTTTTCTCGATAACGTCGCGATTGCATTAGAAGATCCTGCTTACGCAACTGATTGCTTGATTCATATTTGACGTTTGAAATTTATACTAAGGGCCCAAGTGTCAGAACCACTGCAGGCTATTGAGGACACGGAATGCCTTCTATGAGCCGTACTGAAGGATTTTATTGTTTTTTTATTCCCGTTAGGCCCCTCAAACAATGATAAGTGCTCGTGCTAGGAATGGATTCATTTTAATAGTGCAAAGGTGGAACACTAACCTCAGACCACTTGCTTGTCAGTCAGCCCCTTTAATAAACAAGCGTTTGGGTCTTTTAAAAAATATTTATCTGTCCTGGTATTTTAATATATCGAGTATTTACCTAGTATAATACCTAAATATCGCGATAACGGAACAGTGTATTTAGTAACAGCGATATTCTAATTACGTTACAATATCGTATCTGTTGCTTATAGTTTTATTTATAAATCATGTCTTTTTATTAGGCTTTCAACATAATCACTTACTGGATAAACAACATTAATTATTATTACGGGTTATTTACACAAATTCATATCAATATGAATCGACAAACCCGCCCCCTGATTACGTAACTTGCAATAGCCTAGCGATAGCAGTAATCGCGCAATATTTGCTTTTAAATTGCTAATTCGTATTACGTAGCGCTGCGACGCCATACACATCAGCGATTTGAAAGCAATTATTGTGAGATTATTGCTGTCGCTTTGCTATCGTTAGGCTAGGCAAGATACGTAATCAGGGGGCGGGATATATATAGTTATTTAAGAAATGACATACATATATGAGTATTGCATTTTATAAGTACAGTCGGTACTAATACATCGACAGAATTGTATAAACAATAATTAAACATGATTTTTTACACAACACAAATTAAAATCATAATTTAAATGTTGGTACTTCAACAAAGTGCCTAAGATATACTTATAAATACGCCGTCTGTTTACATATATGAATATACGTCAATATTCTTACACATAAATGATCAACAATCAGTAAATAAGTTTAGGAATATGTATGTAATAATAATAATGGGATTAAAATTTAAATATCACATTTGTGTACATGAATAATTATAAAAGTAATTATTATATTCTTTACTTCAGCATTTTTTACTAACTCATTATTTACGCCAAAATTGCATAACGAAAATATGTTGTTGTTTTGTAAATATAAGGTATAATCTGTTCTTTTTTTAAATAATGATTTGTGTATTTTAAATACTTGATATGCGAATTAAATCAAGCATGAAATTACAAATTGACATATTTGACTAATAATTGTGTGGATTTTTTTTTGTATTCAACTGCTATTTATTGTCGTGAATATTATGTAGGTAAATATACGCTTCTAGGTTTCATTGCAAGTAGTAAATAATTTTTGTCATATGTAATTAATTTAAATTTTATTTAAACTTATGAGACACTTTCTATATTGGAAAGGTACTTTTTACAAATGCTTGTAGTTCAGTTTTTGTCTTATATAAAGATGATAAGTGTGTATAAAATTACCACTCAGCTGTATTGATTTATTTAATGAAACTAAACACACCATTTTAGTTAAAATAATAGTGATTCATTAAGTTAAAATAGCAGGTACTTAAGTATATTTTTATTACAATTTATTATTTGATGTATTAGAAAGAGATTATATAAAAATAATTAGTTGCATTTTACTTCAAACGATAATTTTATGATGACTGTACTTACACAAATGTGGAAATTATTGATTTTCATATTCATACTAGCTGTCCCGGCAAAATTCGTACGGCCTCAGGATCAAATGTATGAGAAAATAATTATCTTTGTAATTATTTATAATTGGTAATTTAGCCTATGTTTTAATAGTCATTCTGCTATTCGGAGCAGAGACAAATTCAAATAACCAAACATCATATTAATCGGCCCACCCGTTTTTTGAGTTATAAATGGTGTAACTAACACGACTTTGTTTTATTTATATATAGACTAGCTGTTGCCCGCGACTTCGTCCGCATGCTATTTAACAAAGACAACCGTTGACAACAGTCTGCTCGCCCATTCTGAGCCTGCGGGACGCATTGCAGGTTGTTGCTATCAAACTTAATCAGGCGCTGCGCTGCAATATTGGTTTTAATTTTTTTTCGTGAGAACCTATTTTTTTTTCTAAAATAAAAGTAGCCTAAGTTACTCCTTGTTACATCAGCTATCTGCCAGTGAAAGTCCCGTCAAAATCGGTCCAGCCATTTCAGAGATTAGCCGGAACAAACAGACAGACAGACAGACAGACAGACCGACAAAAATTTTAAAAAATGTTATTTCGGTATAGGTAACGTGTATACATCCAAATGCACTTAGTAAAAAGCGGTTATTTTAATATTACAAACAGACACTCCAATTTTATTTATATGTATGTATAGATGTATAGCCACAACTCGATTATAGTTTTATGATACAAGGCTTAGTATATACTCCACTTGTTATTACTTGAATCTTTCGCTTCTGTTCTAATTGTATCCTAAATTGAAACAATAAAGTCTAGTTTACACATTGAATTTAAAATCGCAATATAATTTCACCTACATATTTTTAAGTATTCTATAATTTTAGCAAATATGTAGAAATTGGTTCACTAAGTGTTTCGTTATTTTTAATATATTATTAAAATTACCCTTTTTGCGTGCCTATATTTCTTTTTTTTTTATTTGGTAAATTTTCTCCATTTTAATAAATTTGTGTTTAATTTTACATTAAATTAAAATCACCTTAGCGTTATTCGTAAGTTTTTTTTTTTTTTAAGTCCGCCTAACATTAGTGAACTCTGTTAACGTTTGGCTCATCTCGTTCAGTCAACCTCCAGAACATGGAAGACTAACCGTTATTACATAACATTAAGGTACATTTTTCGCCACACACATTTTCTAATACCTACACACATATTCATACAACGTGCATACGTACATTTCTAGATATTTAGATAGAAATTTGATATCCTGATTAGCGCGGAAGGAACCTTGATTATTGCGCCGAGTGTCCCGGGTTCGTCTCCTGGTAGGGACAATCTTAGTGTGATGAGCATGAATTTATTTACCCGAGACATATCTATAAAAGTATTAAATACTGGGTTCCACCTCAGACACTTATACGGTACTCATAATGCAAGCGGTGCTTAGTATGGGTCCGTATAGCTGGTATGTTCGTCTCGAAATATTATTATTATTGTTAAAAGAAGGTCAACACAACCGATTTTTGAGTTGCATAAGTGGGCTACAAGATAAGGTCAACCACCGAACAGAGAGAGACAGAGAGACAAAGCCTTATACATCAACATATTGAAGCCAAGATTGAAAATAAAAAACCAAGCCGATTCGAAGCGAAGAAAACTACACTGCAATTGTAATAATAAGGTCCTTTATAATGTCCCACTGCTGGGCACGGGCCTCCCCTAAGTGCGAGGGGGATTGGGCCATAGTCCACCTACTGGCTCAGTGCGGGTTTGCGGAGTTCACACATCTATCGAGGGATTCTCTCAGACATGCAGGTTTCCTCACGATGTTTCCTTCACGGCTTAGCAAGTGAGAATCGGGGTTGAAAATGAGATTCGCACATGAAATCCAGTAATCCCAGAGGTGCAAGGTTTGAACCTGCGATCCTCGTTACCAAAGCAAGCGTTCTACCAACTTGGCTATCATTGCTATTTTTTCACTGCAATTGTAAATTGATTAAAACTTGACCCTGATCGAAGGCCGTCATAAAAAAGTATAAACAGAAGATGTTAATTGTCCGTGTTTGGCGGTCAGCCGGTGAAATTCAATGACCCTTGGCCGAATTTACTGAATGGAGTTGAAATCTGCAATGATTTGCGATCTACATGCTTATAATACATTGTAATGGCTACCTAATTTGTTATTTAATATTGTGATTTGTCCTTTATGGTATATTATAGCTTTTTTTTGTTTGTTAACGCGTGACGCATTATGATTTTTAATTTTGTATTCTTAAGATTGTCTATTACTGTTTATGTTTATGATTAAGTATCTATGTAACCACAGTTTTTTTTTTGCAACGATTATTTTTTATGTTCATTCAATAAGCAATAGTAGAAATAAAAATCGATTTTATGAAATCAAAATACCTACACATATGTATAAGTTACTGAGACATATTACAGATATTACACATTTTTTTCTAAAAAACAATTTAAATTCCACAGCTAAGCACAATGAAGGTACGTATACACTGCCACCAAGCGCGCTAACGTCCATGTGTAGCCACATGAACCACGTGTAGCCGCATGAACCACGTGTAGCTACATGAACCACGTGTGGACACACGAACCACGTGTAGCTACATAAACCACGTATAACCACATAAAACAACTATATGAGAGTTTCTTTGCCGCCGTACTGGTGCAGGTGCGAGTAGGGGCATCGGCTGAGGGGAGAGTCTCTCTTCGGCCTTTGCTCTGCATACTAGTTTTTCGACGTCAATATTGTCACGAACTCTGAAACAGTAGTTTTAACAGTAAATATTATTTTTTCTATTTTTTGGCCGGTGAAAATCACATTATTTTTTTCATAAGGTGGATCAAATTTTTCTGGGTTACTGGTTCATTTTTATTGGGTTGCTGGTTCATGGTTTGTTTTACCGTTTTTTTAAATTATTCGATTGCCAACACTTAGTGGTCGTGCAAATCATGGCTGCCACCTGCATACGAGTATCAGTACGTCAAGTGCGAGATTACTCGTAAGCTAACCGTATACTTTATAGCCTACCGTATTTAGACATTTTGTATGGAGAATTGAAAGTTTTAAATACCGTCCGCTGGAGGCGCTTTTCAATTCCCCATACAAAATGTCTATATTCGGTGGACTATAAAGTATACAGTTAGCTTGCACTTGACGTGCTGAATCGCATGAAGTATTTTTTTTTATTACAATTTAGGCAAGTAGTTATTTGATATCGATCTCACCTGATGGTAAGTGACGATGAGATCTACGGTGTAGCATACTTGCCTAGAAGGTACCTGTTCACTCTCGACTTGAAAACACCCAGATTATAGTCAACGGGGAACAAAGACGCCGGTAGCGTGTTTCATTCCTTTTTTTTATTTTTTATTATATTATAGTCAAGTATTTGATCTCGATCTCACCTGATGGTAAGTGATGATGAGATCTACGATGGAGCATACTTGCCTAGGTAGGAAGGCGGCAGTAGATCGAGACGCTACATTCACTAGGCACATGCAGCGCAACTGATCTGACCCGCCATCCATGAATGGCAACACCGAACATCATGCCGGAACACGGCTAGGCCGCTTGGCGACATGGCTTTGTTCAGTAGGTGGTGACTAGCCACGGCCGAAGCCTACCACCAGTAGAGTTGTCACCTAGTTGGCACCACCCAGGGTCACGTGTAGGGTATCTCGAGGGTATTTAATTCTCCTACGGACGAAGGTGACTCGACCCCAAACGACGTGGCAGTTCGCACGATGAAAGTAGAAGCAAAACGCTTAGTGCGTACCGAAGGAATGTGGAAGGAAGGAGGAAGGAAGGCTTAGTATTATAGAATGTTTCCGTCTCACCGTCGTAGTTGACCATGCCGTCGCCGTCGAGGTCCGCCTCGCGGATCATGTCGTCGACCTCCTCCTCGCTGAGCCGCTCCCCGAGGTTCGTCATCACGTGACGCAGCTCCACGGATGAGATCAGACCATCGTTGTTCTTGTCGAATACCCTGGAACGGTTATTAAGGTTGATTATAGAATGATTTATGCAAAATCATCCAATCAACGGTGAAGGAAAACATCGTGAGGACACCTGCATGTCTGAGAGAACCCCTCAAAAGATGTGTGAAGTTCGCCAACCCGCACTGGGTCAGCGTGGTGGACTATGGCCTAATCTCCCTCGCATTGAGGGGAGGCCCGTGCCCAGCCATGGGACATTAAAAAGGGCTGGAATTATGCAAAATCGTACACAAAATATAGTCAAATTGGTGGGTACTCTTGCCGGCTTGCAAGGTGACGGTGAAGGAACACGACATGCCTACAAGAAGCTAACTAGATCTAAATTTCCGCGTCCAACACCCGCTCTGTGCCCGGGCAAAGATATAGGAGTGAGGGGAATGGGTTCTTTTTCTGAATGATTGGTAAAATCCAACATATAATACCCCTTCCCGTCGAGATGAAATTGCTCCCCCAAACGAAAATAGCTCCCCCTAAACGAAATGTGTCCGCTCCTGAGTGTGCCAGGGCGGTGGACTATGACCCGAATCCACAAAAGGTCTATAAATAATTATAATTTTTACTATTAATCATACTATCAAATTGCATATTGTGTACTTAACTATAAAAACCTTGACAAGTTGACAATGATCGTGTTAAACAATGAGGTATATCTACTTTGTTTCATAGTTTATCAAACTCAAGGTATGGATGTCATGGGCGTTGTTTTTCCTTGTAGAAGGTTTCTACGAGCGCTATTAGAAATTTGAATCAATAAAATAATCATATTGCCAGATGAGCACAACAAATGTATGATTCCAAACTAAGCTACGATTGTGTTACCATACATTGTCTACGGGCTATCCCAGTGTATATAATAATAACCACTGCTAAATAACATAATAATAATAGTTTTTTTTTTTTTTTTTTTTATTTCATTATAGGCAAGTATTTGATCTCGATCTCACCTGATGGTAAGTGACGATGAGATCTACGATGGAGCATACTTGCCTAGGTAGGAAGGCGGCAGTAGATCGAGACGCTACATTCACTAGGCACATGCAGCGCAACTGATCTGACCTGCCATCCATGAATGGCAACACCGAACATCATGCCGGAACACGGCTAGGCCGCTTGGCGACATGGTTTTGTTCAGTGGGTGGTGACTAGCCACGGCCGAAGCCTACCACCAGTAGAGTTGTCACCTAGTTGGCACCACCCAGGGTCACGTGTAGGGTATCTCGAGGGTACTTAATTCTCCTACGGACGAAGGTGACTCGACCCCAAGTAGACCCCAGTGTATATATAATAGTGTGCATGGTTGCTGTGTTAGTTCGTTTACCTGAATGCCTCCCTGAGTTCGTCCTCTCCATCAGCCCCGCGCATCTTTTTGGACATCATTTGGAGAAACTCATTGAACTCGATGGTCCCGTTGCCGTCCGAGTCCACCTCTTTCACCATATCCCGGAGTTCCGTCTCTGGAAAATTCCATGTGATCTATTAATTCAGTATAATATTTTTTTTTTTTTTTGATACATAGTTTGTTATCATTTTTAAGTTTTTTTATTTTTCTGTTGTAAATATTTACTGAGATTTTAAAAATAAAGGAAAAAATAACTAGTAAATAGTATAATAATTGAAATATAAGCTTTTTTTCGAATATTTTCGGGTTCATTTTATGTTTTTTACGCTCCCAACGTTTCGGCTGCTTTACAGCAACCATGGTCACGGGAAGACTGATCATGTGTAGCGTAAATATGAGAAATCAATATCAGGATAAAAATTTGATCGAATGTCTATGGCAAACAAAATAAGGCAGAAACCTTGTTGATTTGCACTCATTTACATCGAACCGTGCCTCCCCTCAATGCTAGGGGGATTAGGCCATAGTCCACCACGCTGGCCCAGTGCGGGTTGGCGGACTTCACACATCTTTCGAGGGGTTCTCTCAGACATGCACTGTTTAGCAAGTGATAATCATGGTTGGAAATGAGATTCGCACATGAAATCCAGAAATTCCAGAGGCGAGCCGGGGTTTGAACCTGCGATCCTCGTTACCGAGGCAAGCGTTCTACCAACCTGGCTATCACTGCTTTTTTGTTAGTCTGAGTATTTACATAAAAAGCCTATTCATTACTCTGTTTAAATGTGCGTAGCTGGTGTGACTTTTTAGGGAAGTGTGGTTGGTTCTGTGAGGCTTATTCGTATGGTATGTGTATCTAAAAAATATTACCATGTAAAATTCTCTCGAAAGCTCAATTTAATATCAACTACTTACCACATTGGCTCCGACCGCATACAGGAAGTGGACCAGATTAGAGATTTGGGGGTTTTATTTGACAGAAAACTCACTTTTATACCTCATCAAGAGAACATAATTAAAAAAGCATCAAGAATGTTGGGATTTGTGATTAGAAATGTTCGGCTATTTCGTTGCAGTAAAACAAAAATACTAATATATAATTGCCTTGTACGCAGTATACTGGAATATTGCAGTGTTGTGTGGAGACCCCATTATGCAACACACATCTTACGACTGGAGCGTATACAGAAAAGGTTTCTCTGGCACTTAGCTTATTCTTCCGGGATAGCCAAAAGTAAACCTTCATATGCCGTAAGACTATCACATTTCAAAATGGTATCTTTAGAGCAGCGTAGGAAAATAACAGACTGTTTATTCATTTTTAAAATACTCCGTCATAAAATTGATTGTCCGCAATTATTGGGAAACTTATCAATTCGTATACCAGTTAGGCTCCCTCGCACTCCTATTACTCCTTTATACCCTCCTTTCCGCAGAACCGTCCTCGGAGCAAGCTCTCCAATCCCTCGAATGTGCAAACTTTTAAATGGTTGCAGTGACATCACTGACGTGCACGCCAATTCTTTATACGAGTTCAAACAGTTATTGTACAGTACGGTGTAGCTAGCTCATAAATATTATTATTGTAATAATATAAGTAGTGTCTATAGATGTAAGTAATTAGTGCATGTGGTGCTTACTTATAAGGGATTGTTACATTTAGCAAATAAGCAGATAATGATTATATTAATAAGTGAATCAGTGTAAACAATCGTTAGTAAGCCAAATAAATAAATAAATAAAATAAATAAATAAATAAATCTACCTATATTTGTGTCAGTGTGTATTCGACAACATAGATCAATAAAAAAATTGACTCTTTGCACCTTTCTACAAAACAACAATATTGATTTCTTATATTGACGCAAATACTACACATTCAAATAAAACTTAATTTACAGATTTTATCGCGATTATTTTTTGTTTTTACTTTTCCGACGATTCGGCTGCTTTACAGCAACCATGGTCGAGGGAGGACTGAGGTCTTTGACGTCCTAGTGTCATAGTTTGAATTGGGGAACGCTCATATTTAGTTGTTGGGAATGTAAAACCATAAAATAAACGCGATAACATCTGTATAATAAGTTTAATTTTAATACAGAACATCAATTTCTTAACAATAATTCTAGGTGATACGTAGGTACTGAATTATTTATGGAATATGTTTACTTGAATACGAATGGCGTAAAGAAGGAATGAGCACGAAAATACGTTTCAATTCACGCACCCCTGAACTGTAAGGCTTCCTATGAATTTTTATATAGAGGCCCGCTGTATTATTTAGAAAATGTTTTCTTTTATGTTGCATATTACGGTCTTTTGTTAGCGGTTTTGTTTTTGTCTCGTTCTCTCTCGTCGTTTTTACTAAGGTAGTCATAGACAATATAGAATATAGAAAGTAAAGTAAAAAATATAGATAGACCTAACGTAAGCTAGGTAAATCGGGATAGTTTTTATGGCTTCAAAACGACGTTAGCGCCATTTGATATATTTTTTTTTAAGTCTACTGTTAATTTGTAATTAATTTTGTGACTTATAAATGATTACGTTAGCTAACTACCTAAATGATTACGTAAAACAGATTTCGGAGAATAAACTACCAAATACGATTTCAATTTTCGTACTTATTATAAATACTAGGTATAATATTATCGATAACAAATATGGTATTGTGTAATCCAAATTACAGTATTTAATTTTGCAAGAATACAGATAATTATTATCTACTAATAGCTTTTCCCGCGGCTCCGCCTGGGCGACAAACAATTTGGCTCTGTAACTCGACTTGTCAACGGACATAGCTTGATTATAATTATGTTATCTGTATTTTTAATGTAACTGTATAGGGTATGTAATAGTGAAAACTTAAAAAAAAATTGGAGAACCAGTTTTGTCACAAATATTGGTGATATAGATGACACAAGCAACAAAAAGGCATCGACTATTTCAAGCTACACGATCGTCGGCGCCGTGGCTTAGTTGGTTAAAGCGCCTGTCTAGTAAACAGGAGATCGTGAGTTCGAATCTCGCCGGGGCCTTGTGGATTCCTTTTTCACTTTTTCAATGTATACCTAAATATTTGAACCTAAATTGAGAATAATGTTGTTTTTATTAGTAGCCATGTACCCGATCGTAACTTAAAAATATATGTTTTCATACAAACTTTGATCCCCATTAAGGGAACATCCTTAAGGGGTCATCCTTAAGGGTACCGAATTTGAAAAGAATATCCTCCTGGGTGTACCTCAAGGGTGATCAAGTATTAACATCTTCTAAATTTCAAATCGCTAGGTACACAGGCCGGTATATAGGCCGTGCCTACTAGGATTCGAACCCGAACATTGGCGCAGATAGCATGGTCACTACCAACTGCGTTAATCAGGTCGACTATAAAACATATCTACTAAGTGGACATGCCCCTTATTTAGAGTCTATTAGCTCTTTTGGGCCTGCTAAAGAAGGCTCGACCGTGGCGCCGGACCCAGGATGTTAAAAGCACTGGAATCTCCAAGTACACTGGCTAATTATTGTTCTTGACTATCTACGTACACGCTGAGTATCATTGTTTGAGCTAAATATAGTCTTGTTGTGGACATTTGGCAGAGTCGCCGCGATTACATCAGCAATGCGGGAACAAAACACGAGAAACATTGAAATAAATACTGTTTAAATTTTTCAAGACAATGTGCTATTTCCTATGTTTGACGGATCGAGGTTTATCGATAAAATGTCACAGCTGATGCGATTTTGGTTAAAAAAACAATACCCAGGCAAACTGTATGCTCAAGAACTAGGAGCCAGACCAGGGAAAATGATGAAAAAACATCCTAAAATTCCCCAATGGGCATCGAACCCGCAACGCAACCACCCGACGCAAAGAGCAGATATCTGCCTTCATACCACTAGATCAGGTAGTCGTCAATGCCAATCACATTTCTAGTAGTTTTGCTAACTACTAGTAGTCGGCTTAGTTAAGTTATCTTCTGGAGTCGCAGGTTCAACCCTCAATCCACACCATGGGATTTTTGGGTTTCATGTGCGAATATAATTCTCAATCATGACTATTCACATGCTAAATGCTGAGCGAAAACATCATCCGGAAACCTTCAAGTATGAGAGTACCTAACCCGTTTTAAAAGGCTTGTAAAGTCCGCTAATCCATCCTGAATGGGCTATAATAAGTCCAAGTCCATCCAGGATGGATTCGTGTAATCAGAATAACCCCTCGCATTGACGCGACAGACTGATCTCAGCAGTGGGACATTAAGCTTATCTATACATCTATACATATAAATAAAATTGTAGTGTCTGTTTGTAATACTAAAATAACCACTTTTTACTAAGTGCATTTGGTTGTATATACGGTACATATACCAAAACAATTTTTTTTACAATTTTTGTCTGTCTGCCTGTCTGTTTGTTCCGGCTAATCTCTGAAATGGCTGGACCGATTTTGACGAGACTTTCACTGGCAGATAGCTGATGTAACAAGGAGTAACTTAGGCTACTTTTATAAAAAAAAAAAATAGGATCTCACGAAAAAAAATTAAAACCAATGTTGCAGCGCAGCGCCAGATTAAGTTTGATAGCAACAACCTGCAATGCGTCCCGCGGGCTCAGAACACGCGAGCAGGCCAACGGTTGTGTCTTTGTTAAATACCACGCGGACGAAGTCGCGGGTAACAGCTAGTTAATATTATAAGATAATAGATCCTGACGCAAGACGTATATTCTTCCAATCAGCTGTCCATTAGTAGTTTTTCTTCCGTCATATAAGTTGTCTTATTCGATTATGGCTTAACTGAGTTGGCGCTGTTAATTTATCGTAAAATTAATCGTGCAAACTGATTTGCATTATATTTTATGTATTACATGATCGTATAGCAGGGACTGTACCTGCTTTAAATACCTTCATAAACATACATTTTTACCACAAAAGATCATTCGATGTTGCATAGATTAGATTTTTAGAAATGTTCTGGTAAAACAAAAGCTGTTTTAGGTATTTATTCGCGAGCTAACAATATATATATACTGAATTCATTTTATTTTTTAACCGAATTCAAATAAAGAAGGAGGTTCTCAATTGGATTGTATTTATTTTTACCATTTTGTGCATTGCCAGTTGCGTAGATAAATGTTGGTAAGTGCAAAAAATAAAAATCGGTTTGTTTTTAATCGTGTTGTCTAAAAACGCACTATTTAGCACTTTTGTAGTCATTATGTAAAGGCATACATAGTTTTAATTATCTTGATATTTAAAGAAAAAAGATGTTGCCAACAAAATGACAATTATGTTTTTTGTGCGCAACTTAAAAACGAAATGACATATCGAAATGTTGGCTTAAGGCAATCGACCCACATATTTGTACCGTACCTTTTTTTGGTAACTACAAACCCTTTGATAGAAGATGGTAATTCCTCTTTAACACACTACAAGAATGTTAAAATTATACCTCTGTCCATCCCTTAAATAAATCCGCAAAGCATTAAGGCGATCTGGGGACATTAAGGTCTCCCCTTCGTCCGGGTTTACCCGGATCTGACCTACTTTCAAAATCCCGTTCCGGACTGATTCGCTTTTTAAACTCCACCAATCCATAGTCAATAACGTTTTACAAAACACTGCACCAAATTGCTTGAGAATTGTATTGGCAACTATTGTTTTAAGCCATAGATAACTTTGACGGTTATGCTTAAGTGGATTAAAAAAAATAACCGCTAGTCATTTTTAACGACAAAACTTTGAAAACTGTATAAGAAGATATTAAATAAAGTGCTATATGCTTTTTGATAGTATCTGAATCCAAAACACGTGTTTTAAGGTGGAAGCTCAGGGTCAGGGCGCGAAATTCAAAATGTCAATCGTTTTTATTTATTTAACGAAAAATTTGGACATCTTTACGATGTAATTTAGTGTTTTGCGATATTAACATTCTGCATTGGATGTCTCGATGTATTAAATTTGCTTAAAAAATACCTAATGTGATACAACACCATAAAGTTAGTAAAAGTAGCGATCCAAATTTTTCGTTAAAAACATAAAAACCATTGACATTTTGAATTTCGCGCCCTGACCCTGAGCTTCCCCCTTAAGAGTGTTGTCTGTGTGACTGATTGATCGATGAAATATTTTAAACATTCTTGAACTAATAATTGTTCATTGATGCTTTCACTATTGGACAGCTTATAGGTTCCTCTTTCCACATATAAAGGTTATCATCATCATCAGTAATGAGGGAAAAACGACACACTACCTTCGCCTTGCGAACTTTACCAATTATAAACCAGAAAAGTTATTCTATATTTGAAGAAGTCAACAAAATCGAACTGCTCTAAGATGTTATTCGTGATGAGTGTAGGGAAAATGATGGCTCATATGCTATTCTCCACGGAACGAGGCGAGACTAAAACAGAGTTCGACATGTGTTTCGTATCTAAACGAGGCATCCTCAGGAAGGCTGGGCTACGAAAGCTGGCGAAGCCGTGGCTAAACGCTATTAATTAAGTAATGATACATACCTGAAGGTCTCTGACCCAGCGACCGCATCACGACTCCTAGCTCCGCCATCGTGATCGTCCCGTCCTCATCTTTGTCGAACAACATGAACGCTTCTTTGAATTCTGTGGATCAAAGTAATTAGTTAAGTTACATTGAAATAAAACATTTTTTTCGGATTTTATCGCGTTTATTTTATGTTATTACGTTCCCGAAGTAACAACTAAATATGAGGGTACCCCCGTCAAACTATGACACTAGGACGTCAACCACCTCAGTCCTCCCGTGAGCATGGTTGCTGTAAAGCAGCCGAAACGTCGGGAACGTAATAACATAAAATAAACGCGATAAAATCCGAAAAAATAGTTTTATTTCAATGTGTAGTATTCGCGTAAATATATAAGAAATCGATAGTTAAGTTACTTTATTCAAAGAAGAATTGAGAAAGAAGATCGCATTTTAGAGTAAGCCAGCAGATTATGAAAGCGGTTCTTTAGGATCGCGCAGATTAATCGCTTTTTTCCATACTTTAAAGTCTATTTTTCTTTAACACATCTTTTGCCAAAAAACGAGCCAAGTCAATGATCATTTATTAGACATGACCCATAAAGACACTCTTCTTACTCTGATATTTACTCCTTCTCCTCTCCTGACTCTACATCCATTTATGCCCTAGTAGAAAGAGCTACACTACCGTTAGGAGCTTTCACTAGTTTCGATTTTGTGTGCTACCAATAAATCCTGATAGCCATCGTTGGTACACAGGCATTAACTTGACAAAACTATTTGTATCCTATGCTCATAGTCCAAATGTCTGAGTGAGACAGCTGCATTTCTATTAATTTGTTTGATTGGCGAAAAAGTTTAAAGTGTTTATACCCGTCTACGCAAGGAGGATAAGTGTTACCTACGTTCTTTTGTATTATATGAGTTAGCGGAAAAGAGCCAGGGTTGCGCATGAGATCTCAAACAAGATTTTGTGATCTAAACAGAACATCTTACCTGCAACTTGCTCTTCCGTGAGGCCGTATTCTGACTGAAATGGACAAAAAAATTAATCTTAGTCAATTAAAAATATTCCGCATTCTTTTAAACGGTTAATAGTGTCGTCTAACGAAGATATAAAAAGAGAAAGGCGATTAATTCGAAATATGAAGTTACCTATATAAAATCTGTTCGAGTAAGCGACTCAAATAACGAGAAATCATTATCCAAGGGGATAGCTGGACGAAATATAGCTTGAGAGTAAATATATTGTATTATCGATGCCTCGCTTATGCTCGGTTAACACGAGGACAGTACGCGACGAAGTGCCCTCATGGAAACAACTCGGTAAGCAGGTAAAAAGTAACGAGTCCAGAAATTTTGATAAATGCTGTTTGTGTATGCAAATCGTGGGGGAGAGAGTATGTAAAGACCTCAGTCCTGCGTCTGATTTTGTCTCCGGTCGTATACGATTGTCCTCCCATCGGACTGTGAGAGAGAGAAGAGAGAGTGCACCTGTGCTTGCGCACATATTTGTGCACTAGAATATTTCCTGCCAGCCTTGAGATATATTAATAGTGTAGAAATAAATGAAACATACAGAAACTTGTCGTATCGCCAGATCGCTGGTCAACCTCCTCAGTCTTCTGTACTCTTTGTTGTAGATATCTTCCGTTGGTTTGGTTGCCGCCATTTTTATTTGTTCGAAATTCAAATATGTTCCAACGAGACAGTTTTTAAATATGAACCTTTGTTAGTAGCGTCTTTGTTTTTTTTAAGACAAGGCATAAGAATTTGTAAGATAGATTCCGGTAACTTTCATCTGATACTATGCCCCTTACCGTAAGTATAGGTACAAATGATTTCCTAAAACAATATACGCACAGTTACAAAGGAACGTTTCACTTTTGTTAAAAAAATATTATCATTGAACATAACAGAGATGGATAACCTGATAGGGTGCCCCAAACGTCCCCATTCACCCATCTCAGATAGCGCTAGACGATTTATAACCGATCCAAAGTTTTATCGATAGAACTTTCACCCAACACTCGAATCGGACTTCGAACTTCATTATCGGAAAGCTTTGTTGGATCGGATTCGTTAAAAAAAAAGTTTGAATATCGAACTTTAATAAATTGTGCAACTTGTCAATAACTGTTGCAATTAATTTAGATATTTCTTTCTACACTTGGATCGTAAATCTACGGGACGAATTGATTACACATTCAATAAGTCTTGCTATTAGAAAAAGTGCACAATTTGGTACCCACTTTAAGTTTTAAAATTACAAAACACTTTTGACGCCGTCAAAAACACAACCGCACTCTTGGCGTTACACTGAAAACATTAACAACAACAACATGACCTTGCCTAAAGAATCACAATTTAAAAAAAAGCCCCATTTATTTTGGCCGATTTATTGTTTACTTATTTAAATTAACGTATTTTTTGTGTCGATTATAACGTGGCAAACAAATAACACGCGCGACGCGACATTGTCAGCTCGGATTATTACAGAAGAAGTTCTATTTTTAAAATTATTTTCGTTAAGCTTCTAGTGTGTTCCTCAATGGTGAACTTTCGGAGTCGTTTATATAATTTATTTAAAATCAAATATTCATGTTTACAAATCTATACTAGGTACCGAACTTTTAAATTAGGAACCTTATAAGAACAATACTCCAACTTAAAGCGATATATCCCTACATTTTTTAATCATTTGTCTTAGTAGCGCATTATAATTTCGGAGTTTGATTATCATCTTCAAGGCCGTACTATAGACACCCGGACTATTTGATCAGACTGACTTATTCAATACCTATACACTCAATTCATTAATTCAATAAGTAGAAATAAATATTATTATTTACGTTGCCGCAATTGTGGTCACTGTGGAACAAATGAACATTTACCGTCATTTTGGCACGCCTGGTATCATTTTAGTCGTGCAATTTTGGCGGGAGAAATACGGACTCATCAGCACTTGTGACGTATTAAATGGTTGAAATTGGTTTGTAAGCGAAATTCAACCATATAACTTGCCACATAAAGTATATTTGTGTATGGTAATGTATTTGAAATCGTGTACAAGTGCCAACATTTATACATATTTTATCTCACCGTTTATCTTGGACGAGGTAAACGGTTTGTAGCGACATCTAGTTTGTGTCGACGAAAACCGTCAACCAATTTCGCTTATAAAGTATTTACGAGAAATCATGTTATTTGAACAACCTTTATTAAATAAATGCTATTAATACCCAGTCATTTTATTTATATTGTCTTTTAATTTAGTAAAGAAACACATATGTACATAATAATTATACATAGTATATCACATACAGTAAAGGGCTACTATATAAGACTATATTGAATTAATAATTTTAATTAAAATTTACAATCCAAACATCATAGAATACAGTTATGGATGAAAAAAAAAAAATTGTAGCGCCTGCTCAAAAACTGTTATCAACAATTTGTAGCTTGATGAATTATAATAGCTGGTAAGAGGTTAGGCTTACGAATTCTTGAGAAACTTGGCTGGTGATAGCAAATGCAATTTATAAAAAAATATTATCTCAGTCAGCAAATAAACAAAATAGGTACTTATCGATATTTAAGTTTAATCTATAGCATTTATATTTTTATAAAATCGATTTCTGGAAAATCAGAAACTTGTGTAGTCAACTTTTATTTTCCACTTTTTTTAAGTAGTCCTTGCCATACGTTTGTGTTTAGTGCAGGTGACATGGAAAAGCATATTCATTGGAAATATTCCCTTATTTAATTTTTATGTCATGAGACAGGAAAAACCTTGAATAAAAATAGCTATATAAAGATACTATAAAAATCATAATTACTTTGACCATGATGGCGGCTAGAAATTCGACAATTTTTTTTCATAATAGCACCGTTAATATCACCGTTGAATAATAGATGGCAGCACATTAACGCCTTTAACGAGACCAACGTGACAGATTCCGGTAAATAACGAGCCCCTAGTTCGCGGCTCGTATTAAAACTATTTTTATTATACATCAACGGTTATGATACATTATTTATTGTATTTGTATGATGACAAGGGAAAAGGTTTTATTAAGATACCTTGAAGAAACCAAATAATGGGTGGTGATGACTGATATAATGGCGGTGATGACCGCTACCACGGACTCACCAACCTTATGTTGCCAGTATTCAAGGTGTGTATAATATTATTAAATCTGTCTGTAAGCATCCAGATTGGCCACTATGGACAACTGCAAATATATTTTTTTTATATCTATAAAAAAGTTACAAAATTATCTATGTGAGAATTCCGATGTATATATATTAGAATTTAAGCTCTCTGACATACGGACAGGTAGACAACATTGGCGAATAGGACTCTTTAGGAACGGAATCCTAAAAGTATGGAAAAAATACTATAATTTAATTTTTATTTCCTACGAGTGGTCTATAAAATATTAATTTATTGAGTCATTGAATACCTCCGCTGCGTCCCATTTAATAGGTACCCACTTATAATATTTTGACGTTTATGATTCACACCAAAATCATGGGGGCGGGAAAGTCGTAAAAGAACGTCAATTTATTTGTTTTTTTTTAATTTCGATTTACAAAAGTAAAAAGCGTTAAAGTAGTAAGTGTACCTTTATAACAATTTTGTCTTAATATACTAAAAATGTAATAATAAAGATAATTCATTTTGTCATACATTTGATTCTGAGGCGGTACGAAGTTCGCTGGGACAGCTAGGTAGTTATTAATATTAAAAAAGTTTAACTAACTAAGTAACATTTTATTGTTTGCGCGGCTTGTCCCATATTAATTTAATTAAAAGTCTCCAAAAACTGGACTGCTTTTCGATAGTGACGTCAAAAAACCGGTCCAGCGGAGGAAAAGAGATCCCATTTATACAAAACTCCAAATAGTTGGGTCAAAAAGTGGAAAAAATTGAAAGTATGACAAAATGTAAAGTATGAATTTTTTTTCTTCATGAGGGTCAAATTGGTGAGCCAAATGCGGAATGAAATAAAAAATACTTTTCCGCCTTCCCGAACAACGTTCGATAATCGAATCGCAGGAACGACTACACTCTCCGAATGTTAGAAGCCACATTAGAGTGAGACACCAAATACAGCTACGCCCAAGTAAGACAAAGAAACATTACACAAGTTTCTTTCGATAAGGGCTGATTTTATTTTACGAGGTACTTCGTTACTTTACCCAGTTTGTTGAGCGTTGAAAAATTGTGAACTCTATTGTGTTGCAAGAAGGTTACATATGCTATACGTTTGCGAATCGAAGGTAGCTTGGAAAGTAAAAAGTCCTAGTTACCTATATCAACATTTAGTTGGTAGCATTAGATTTGTTGGAATTTGCATGTACGTACTATGAAACATAGCTAGAAAATCCATGAAAGTATTGGCAAACAAGCTCGAAATTTTTAGAGAGTTGTAAATGGATTACAACTCTTACAATACAATCAATAGGACTTATCCCCGAAAAAGCTCTCCTCCAGCTCATTCTCTATGATACTTATACATGCAGAACGTGGAAATAATACGAACTAAAGGGACCGACATAGCTCAAAGAATTTCAAAGGTGAAGTGGCAATGGGCAGGGCACATAGCTCGCAGAACCGTTGGCCGTTGGGGCAGAAAGGTTCTAGAATGGCGACCACGAACCGGAAGACGTAGTGTCGGACGGCCCCCACAAGGTGGACCGATGATATCACACGCGTCGCAGGAAGCCAGTGGCGGCGAGTGGTGGAGGACCGTGACGTGTGGAAGTCATTGGGGGGGGCGTATTTCCAGCAGTGGACGTCTTTCGGCTGATAGAATAGAATCGAATAGCTTTCCTCAGACTGCGACTCAAAGAACTATAAGTCAAACCGCCTGTACGATTCCAAACTAAGCAACGCTTGTTTTATGGGTATCGTACAATGTTAAAGGGGCCATCCCAGTGTACAAGACACATATGGGTATTAAACATCCATGACCATGCCTCTTTAGGATTGGAACCCGAGAGCCTCAGCACAGAAGTAGAGTCACTACTAACTAAGCTAATCAGATCATCGTAAAAAGGACATATCAGTAGCTATAATCCCCTTAGCGCTGATTGGCTGATGTTACCTACTAAACCTACCTTCTCATTTTATAGATAGATATATCATTAGTCCTTTTGAGTATCATATTGATATTTCGCTACAGTGTCTGTTCCACATACTCTATTCTCTACATCTCTAACGTTTCTTTCTCTATGGCTCTAGAAAGACGTCCAAAAACTTACCAGGTTTATGGTAACGATCAGCTCATACTGCTGGTGTTTATGGCCTTTCTTCTTCTTGCCCTGTGGTGTTTTGACAGCGGACGCCGCCGCCGCCTGCTTTGGGGGCGCTGTCTTCGCGGCCCCCTTCTGCGCTGACGGCTTCACTGGAGTTTTGGGACCACCTTTTGTTCATGCACCTGGTTCCAAGTGAGCACTGTTATTTTTTTTAATAAATAATAAATGTACCCAGAAGAATAATACGCCAACTATCTGGTGCTAAGCTTTGCAAGCCTTTTATGGGTACCGGACAATGGACTGGGGGTGAACGGAATAATTACTCGGGAAGATATAACAGTTCCATGACTCGGGTGCAAACATTAGTACTCATTGCACAATGCTATGATACCTCCTACCCTCGGTACTGGAAGAGGGTGACGGCCAATTGTGCCGTTAAACAAATAAAACAAAACTCGACATTATAAAAAGCATATAAATAATGAACTATCACTATTTTACTCCCTACCCAATTATTATTTTAGGAGTCAGTGCTAAGCATTCCTATGTCTTCAAACCAAATTGAACTTGTTCGGCACTTTATTTAAACTTGGCTAAGGCATATTTAGATGAAAAGAGGACCTTTTTGACATGCTGGAGATGCCTTCTGTCCCGCGGCGTTCTTTTGATTGACATGCCCACCGCCGTCTGCTGGTTTGTTCCTTGCCTGAGAACAAAAACATGATCATTAGCGTATTGGTTTAAATATATTTTAAAGGTAAAGTAAGTTAGGTTTGTAAATGGACCGACGAATGTGGACCTTAAGGTAGGTTCTTAAGGTTTCATTCAAAGTACCGAACGATATTATTTTAATTTGAAGTCAATTAGTCCGTATACTTATAGGTATCCGTATATTTTCCATTAAAACGTGCAGTGTAAATGAGGCTTTACTGCCTAAGCATTTACTATTAATATAATATTCTATTGTAGCGCGTACTAAGATACGTTGCGTTTTTTCTTAATTTAAAAATACTGGCAGTTACATATTATCAGTACTTTACTGAAATATTAAAAAAACCAGTATATTTGTTTTGAAAAAATAGGTCGTACAATTTAAAATGTCACTGGCGATATTTTTTCATTGTAACAAAAGTAATGTCGTGATTTTTTTTATGTCAATAAAAATGGAATCCCACATTATTTGCGGTGTCATAAATGTCTTGTGCGTATTCGCAATTATTGTTAGTGGACGATACAAGCCTACTGGAAACTAACTATAATATTCGGAAAAAAAGTATAAATCCGTACAATGTGACTTTGTATATGAGGCGCGAGTCGTAGCACAATTTATTTATATATCATAATTATTACCACAGTATTTATAAAGCCAAATGTAATGTATGTGCGCCTTGCATGGCAACACACTGGAGCTTACTACTGAAAATATTCGTTTAAAAAAAAAGACAAGCCCGCTGAGTTTATCGCCGGATCTTCGCAGTTGAGGTCGCGTTCCAATCCGGTTATAGAGTTAAGAAAAAATTGTTTCATCTGAAAAATATAATCCTTCTTTATCATTTATAATGTATACAATAAAAACAAACATAAGATTGAAATTTTCTAAAATACTTATAGAAAAAAATCTTTATTGGGATTATGACGTATAAAAATGCAGATGGGATTTATACAGCCAAGTCACACGATTCGCCCGGACAATGATCGGACGCAAGCCCCGAGCGACGCTATGCATAAATTAAGCGACTTACATCAAGCTTATGACCTTTATTAGCGAAGCATTGATTTAAACCGCTTATGCGTAAAGATAATACGAATATTTAGGGATTACGTTACAAAGAAAACAATCGTCAATTTTACGTAATTAATTAATATTTCAGCTTTTTAAATATATAATGATAAATTGTCAATATACTATTGAATTGAATACAAGTTGGCCCTATAAAATATATTAATCAATATTTTTTGCAGTACACATAACAATCTGATAAGTATTCTTTCTGTACTGCTTTTAAAAAAGAATCCTTAAAATATTCTAGGTTAGCCGCTTGTACAAGACCACCTTGTACAACTATAGTATCGGTGTTTCTTGTACGCATTGGGTTACGTGGGATAACGTTTAAATTTCGAACGTGTACCGAAGTGGCCAGTTTTGTTCACAAACGCGCGTGAAGCGGTGCCGGGCCCGCAATATTAAAAACTTTCTTCCAACGTTCCATAAACACATTCAAAATGGTGTGTTTTGAATATTACCTTTGTTTTTAAATTAAGAATTTTAACTTTTTTTCATTTCCAATCGTTTTTGTCTATACATTAGTGTATAGTTGTGATATTTTTATTTACAGAGCCTCAGAAGGGATCAACTTGACGATGAACAGATTATCAGTAAGTACATAATACCGGCACGAAAACAGGGATGGGGGGAAAGGGGCAAAAGATCCTAATATCCCCCCCTGGCTCACCCCCCCCCCCCCCCCCCCTTTTTAACCGTTTTTTTTTCTTCTGAAGGATAGATGATACAATCATACAATAATAATGAAAACATACGTTTTCCAACTTTTTAACTAAATTCAAAAGTTTGGCTGGATATTTATGGTTTAATCATCTTGTAATCGCTGAACAGAACGAGTTTTAGAAATAAAAAAAGCCGGTAAATTCATTTTAAAATTTTCAGTCAACCTTTCAGTCCTCTTTTCAGTCAACCTTAACTTGGTAGTCATTCTTTAAGTAATAAAAGTAATTTTCATATCCCGCTGCTCTGCACGGGCAACCCCTTAATGACAGGGGGATATAGGGCATAGTCCACCACATGATGATGAGTGCTGGTTGGCGAACTTCGCACGTCTCTCGAAAACTACTCTCTCAAATATGTAGGTCTTTCCTTCACCGTTTAGCAATAGATAATCATGGTTGAAAAAGAGATTCTCACACGAAATCTAGAAATCCCAGACCTTCCGCACACTCTATCAACTTGGCTTGCATTTTAATATTTCAAAGGTATCATTAAGCCACCGGTTTGAATAGAGCTCCACCAAGTTGTGATAGACGTTGCAATGGAGTCCGCTGACACTGGCCCAGTTACAACGGGAACATGCATTGTGCCGACACACAGGCAGTATTATAATAAATACTGGCCTGGAAGAAACGAGGCCACGCCGTTTCATAAGGAAAATTAAAAAAAAACCTCGTAGAAGATATTAATCTATACGAAATTGATAAAGGTTTTGTTATTTTTTTATTAAGTAATATCATAAACTTAATAATCATAAATTTGCGAATTATCTTTTTTTAATTCACGCCCCCCCCCTTCCTCACTCTCCTTTTCTAAATTTTAGAGTATTCATAATGCAAACGTTGCTTAATTTTCGACTCCCTCACCCAATTTCGCCATTTATATATAATATATCCGCTCTAAATCATTTTCTTAAAAGAAAAAATATACTGTCTGCAAACTCTGTCTGCAGACAAATGAAACGAAACTCCTAAAATATGCCCTGCACAGGAGTCGATCCAGCGATTACCCGATCCGAGGGTCAAGTTGGTCAACTCAACTCTAGACCACGTGATCATAATAGCCCAATTATAGGTTTACATCCGAAAGGGAAGGTAAACCTACACAAAATAAATTCTTATTCCAGTAACCCAACATGCAGTAGGTAAGTACATAGCTACATCTGGACAGTAACTGAGCTATCGATTTTAAGCCAAGACTCACACAATACAATTCCTGTACACTGCTGGCCAATTTAAGCAGTTTTTGACTTTAAAAAGGAATACGAATTATTAAATTTCAACCGTAAATATACCAGTCGTAAATCACAGAATTGGTGATGGCAGTTTTGTTACCATACCGTTCTATATAATGAAAATTTGTAGGTATCTATATTGCACTAAACTCACCGAGACGTATTTTAAAGTTATACAATACCTTTGGTTAATAAGGTTAATAACTGCCTATGTAAAGATTTCCTTCTTATCAAACTTTAAAAGTACCACCTATTTATAATTCATACCACATTGGGCTATTAATTATAGGCATGTTCAATTTACACCTGCCCCCAATTCATGGAAAGTTTTAATGTTTTTGCAGTGATATTACAAAGCACTTTTCTTTTGAAAATCTCTTCGTGATGACATTAAAATTTCTATAAAATTGGTGGTCCGCCCCAAGCAAATTGTAATGAGATCGTAAATAAAAGCAAGTTTTACCGGCCATTTATTAAAATAAAACTCATTTTACGGATTTTATCGCGTTTATATTCAGATTTTTACGCTCCCGACGTTTCGGCTGCTTTACACCAACTATGAACACTGTTTGAACCGGGGTACCCTCATATTTAGTTGTTTAATACATAAAGTTAAAAGGATGGTATACTTTCTCTCGGCCGGACTTGGAAGAAGCCAGTTCAAATCGTTTCGAGCGAACAATGTTAAAAGCTGAAAGTGGAGTTTTGTTAGCGAATCGTGTAAAGCTGCAAAGAAACTGTAGGTTGGATGTTTAAACCATTTCAAATGAATTCAGTTATACATACCGTAAATTGTCAATTTTCTCTTATAGACTAACCCCCAAATTTATAGACGTTTTATAACGTTACCAAACGTCATATAGTTCTGCGCACAAGAGTTTTGCTTTGCGCTGTACTATATGACGTTTCATAAAGTTATAATACGTCTATAAATTCGAGGGTTATTGTATTAATTATGTAACTTATAATTTCATATTAAATAAAGATTTTGTGGAAAATTTGTTGTTTGGTCGAGTCCCTATCCTCTACATTAATGCTGTCCCTTGGTAGGCGCATCACTTCACACACACACGAAGGGATGGACCGATACAGTTGTTTTAATGTTTCTTATATTACGAATAAGACATTTTGGAATGATACATTGAAAAATTTGTACGAAAAATGGAAAAGAACCGTATAAACTATTTTTTTTTTGTATGGAAATTTGGATAGGACAAAGTCTATCGGTCAGCTAAGTAATAAGATACAAGTTGTAACTAATACATTTTGTTATACAGTGCTTCGCCGCGCATTCAGCATGTTCGATTCGCAGAAACAAGGCAAAATTGAGAAGGAGAAGGTCAGAACGATACTGAACACCATGGTGCACAACTATGATGACTTGGAGCTGGACAGAATGCTGGACATGGAAGATGCTGAAGGTGAGGAAACTGGGGGGACAACTTAGTTTTACATGAAGGGTGGGGAGTGCAGGTGGAGCGGTCGGGGCGGGGGGTGGTGGGGGCCGGGTTGCATATATAGATACGGTTTACACACTAGGGCTGTCGAAAACATGTGACCAAAATATTTCTCAAATTTTGTTTGGATGTATTTCTAATATATAAGGTGTAACAATAACAGTGTGAAATGTTTAAACAGGGCAAAAAGAAGTTATAAAGATAACAATCCCGGATAAATAAAATTATAAGACATTTCACAAATGTCACCCTGTACTCAGCGCAATTTAACAAACATAAACATAATTAATACAATTATTTTATATATAAACCTGATCCATATAACTCAATGATTCATCGATTAAAATACATTTCACTATTTTTGTTATACCTTATATGTGCGTACGCGCAACGATAAGATACCTATGCAATTAATCACCGATTAAGATTAAAGGCATTCCAAAAATTCCGAATATCCTCTACCATTTGAATATTTCGCCAAGTCAACACTGAAATACCTGCTTTGCAACGTAAAACACCGCTCCGTACCTCGCGACAACGCAAATAACGCTCGTTAATCTCACGTTTGCGCGTTAATCTTGCGTTAACGCGTTAAGATTGCAGTTTACGACGGCGCTGGCGCCCGAGATGGATCTGCTTCCCTTCAGCGGCGCAGTTTATATAGTACAGTGACAACATTATTTTCTGACGACAGTTCTCGGCTTTATGTGTTCGGGGAATAGAAGGTGACAGCTCAATGTGGACGAAAGAGAAGTAACTTTAATGGCTATAGGGTAGCTATAAATGCATTTTTGGCTGGTTTCATTTCAAATAACATACTGTATTAATGTACCATCCGATAATATCGCTAATAAGGCTAAAGTTAAGTTAATTGGTGCGTTATGAAAAATTGAAACAAATCTATCCCACGAGAACCATACATTTTACCGGGATATAATGTAGCATATGTGCTATTCTAGACTATAATCTATCTCAGTGACAAATTTCATCCAGATCCTTTCAGCCGTTCTGGTGTGATTGAGTAACAAACACCCATCCATCCAAACTTTCACATTAGTATAGAAGAATAGATTACCTTTATACCTGTACAGTAAGTTTTTTCAATAATTAGTGCACGCCCAAAGCGACTCAATTCAAATTATGTCCTAATCTCAAGATTCCAAAGAATCGCCAAATTATGTAGGGCACGCCCATTCCGCCGCACGCGTCAAACGTCGTACCGTATTGACGCGAACGACACTTCACGCTAATTTGACGCGTCACGCTGCGATCAGCCGAGACACGGCGCAGACGCAACATCACACGCAAATAACCGCCACTTGCACACATAGACGACTTAATTTTATTTAGTTTATTGATTTTATATTTGAAGTCTGTGGGATATGCGATGGTTAGGCTTTTGTGTATATTCTTATAGTTTTTGCATATTCAATTAATTTAAGTAGATAAACATTTATATACACGAATGCTTGTCCTAGTCATGGACGTTTATGATCTTTATCAGTGGGTTCGTAACGAAAACTGATACCATGGATTCAACTTATACAAATACAGGGTTATACAAATTAAAAAAATCAAAGATCATAAAAGTCGGCCGGACCGTTCTTGTGTTATAATTTGTATAACTAACATGACTTTGTTATATATATATATATATATAAAACAAAGTCATGTTAGTTATACAGCTGGACACACATCAGCCAGCTACACACATATATATATATATATATATATGTAGCTGGATTTCACGCCTTCACAAATCAAATTCAATTTAAATCATATTCCATTCCATCACGAAATTCAAATTTGAAATGGATCGGTCAAGAGAAAATCGGTAATCTAACCCCATTCATAGCTTAACCCCCGGAGTCGCCTGTCATTTATTTGATTTCACTATACGCTATACAACAGCGCTAGGATGACAACAAAACAGTAATTATGACGATATGCCACGGAATAACGTTTCAACTGACACGAAGAGCAATTAGGAAAGTAATTAGAGAACCACCCCAGATGTTCTTGGTTGGCTAGGTAAGGGTTGGGTACGAGTTTAAGCGGACAAACAGTTTTCGGTTTAACCATAAATAAATAATTTATGGTTTGAAAAGCTTCACTTATTATTTATCCCAGTAATATATTTAGACCGTGTTTTGGATTAAGTTATAATTTGTCCTAGAAATGTTAACTTATTTAAGATACGAGATTAAAGGTACGAGCTGTCTTAGAATTACGTATTTTTCAAATCTCGTAACATTAATAAAATCATACTTTATTTCATTTTAGATCTGGTAAAGAACCGAGAAAATCTTTAATTTTAATTTTATAGGTTGTGGGTAAGCGCCTATTACAAGAGTCAATTTGATAGGATGATTGCAGAAGTATTTACTTATGCTTCCTTATTCTTATGCTGATAGGTTCTATTTATCTATAAAAATATTTTAGAAGCGTAATTGAATGAAGTCACTAAGACTTCCTGAATCCGTACCAGTGTACGAACACTGTGAAACAATATTTATAGAAACCACAAAGAAGGTAAGCAATAAATTTCAAGTTGCCATATTTCTTTAGCTTCTTGATAGCGAGATAAATTTGGAGTTAGGCAATTGTTTTAATTGAAGACTTCCCCCCGAATTTATAGACGTTTTATAACTTTATCAAACGTCATATAGTACTGCGCACAAGAGTTTTGCTTTGCGCAGTACTGTATGACGTTTCATAAAGTCATAACGTGTCTATAAATTCGGACGTTCATATGTAACTGTAGCTGTAGTAATTGCAATCGCATATTTTTCGAGCTAACGATTTTGCGGGAGCGCGCTCTTTGTATTATGACTCAACATTATAACTTGCTGTGAGTAAAACTTATCTCACCCGCTATAAGTGGCGCTCTACCCTGGCATCTACTTCAAAAGCCACGACACCACCGTACAGATGTCTGCCTTAATAAACATCACAATTTCTATATCCAGATGTCGCTAGATTAAAAATACTGTTACTTTTTAGCTTATATTAAACTGAAAAACACATTATATTATACCAACCATAAGTGGAAACGAATAAAAAATATATATTCTGATCTTTTTGAATAGTAAGGTAACCGAGTCGAGTCGGTAAAAAAAATCGCGAATAATAATATTGATAATGTAATAATAATAATATCGCCAGACGAACACACCAACTATACGGTCCCACACTAATCAACGCTTGCATTATAAGTACCGTACAATAGTCTGACAGCGAACACAATATATAATACTTACCTATATACATATTAAACATCCATGACTCGGGTACAAATATTCATGCTCATCACACAAAGATTGCCCCTACCAGAGTTGCTACCGACTAAGCTAATCAGTTCTTCAATTAGCGATGATAGCGTGAATGTTTTAAGCGTTAAAGTAAAGGGTAGAGTAAGCACAGTTTCCAACTAGAGATAGCGTAATGCCTTAAGGACTGGAGAGATAGACCTCATCAGATGAGGACTACTGAGATTCTCAGTACTGCTAGTACTTGGAATTTTACAACATAATTTAAAGTTGAAATATGGGATAGATAGTATATTCAATACCTATAACAATGTATTGCTCGAAAATGTAAAAGATCTTTTTAAAACTAGAGCAACCATGGAGTTTCTTGCCCGTTCTTCTCCATAGGAGGGTGGTCATGTTGTAGCATAGTATTTGTAACTGTTGACGATTCATAAGTACTGTACTTAATGGTCTAAGTGAATAAAAAATATTCTGATTCTGATAAATGCTACTATTAAATAACAGGATCCTATATGACAAACATTATATTGTTGATTCGTAGTTTGAAAATATTTTTACTGTTTTTCATAGCTGGTAACAATGAGTAGGAGACTGCGAAAAACGGGATTTTTTTTATTCAGCATTACACAAAAACTACTAGCTTAATTTCAATGGGAGTTTCGTGGTAAGATAGCTTATAGATACACATAAAAGTCTATACGTGATGTTATAACGAATTGGAGGTCAAATCGCAGAACAAAACGTTTGTAGCGCAGGCGCACGGTACAAGCTAGTATATCAATAAAAAAAAATTTCATTTGTTTTCAGCCAGTGGCAAGCTGAACTTTGACTCTTTCGTGCGCGTCGCAGTCCACTTCCTGGACGAGGACGATGAGGCACTACAGAAGGAGCTCAAAGAAGCCTTCAGACTCTACGACAAAGAGGGTAAGCTGTTGTGTTTAAATTCAGGGTGTAATGGGTAGGGTAACGAAAAGCTTGGGTAAAGGTTAATGCCGATAATAATATTATCAAAATCTTTAATGTCGAGTCATGGGTACAAATGTTGTCATTTTTGAGTGCGCAATGTATAGTAAACTACGCGAACACATCACACCACTCCGCGCGATACCCGGCTCGTGCGAGTGACGAGCGTGCTCGAGCCTATCGAGTTTTAATATACATTGCAGTTTTAAGTCTAAACTAGTAATATATATCGCACTAATATGACACATATATCACAGAAACACAATTTTCAGGAAATAAAGCAAAATTGATAACCCCGTTGTTCTACTTCCCGCGCCAAAAATCGGAGGATATATTGTTCCTTGAGTACCTTAGATGTGCACTAACGTGAAAGTTTTGGAAATTCCATCCCTAAGGGGGTTAAATGTGGGATAAAAGTTTGTATGAAGAGGTGTTTTTCTTAAATTTACAATCATACACAAGGCTAGTGATATATTAAATTTATATTTGTCCGGTTCGATTGCCGAATGAAAACAAATTAAAAAAGAACAAATTGTTGTCGTTGACCAATAAAATCTTATATAAATTATTTTCAACGAGCACTCTTGGTCTACGTTTACGCACGGTTATGCATGTTACTTCAAAGTGAACATGATTTTACTCCAACGTTGTATCGCCCACTTTCAACTATTAATATTCCATCGCACGGTCACACAATTGTTTTGAAATATAACGAGAATAAAAAAAATCAAAACTCTCCTCACAAAATGTATGTGGGGCCGATAAATTAAGCTTTAATAATTAGGGTTGGCACGCTACAGAAAATGGTCGTTAACTACAATACTAACAAAAATATTATAAAATCCACTTACTATGAGGCAATATAAGGTCTCCGACCTGAGCGGAAAGTTGCGTGTAGAAAGATTAAAAAAAATGTGGCTGAGCATAGACGTCATAAAAGTATTTTTATAAAAAAAAATCAAATTGCATTTTAAATTTTTGTCACTGGTTCATTCCCTCACAATTGAAGTGAAAAGCATAGTGTATAACTCGTTAATAAAATCAGGAATTTTATCATCGACTCACATATCTACCGTCGCCTTCGGCTCGAGCGAGTAACATCTCGGATAAAATGACCTACTTTATGCCCTTGTTGTACAATCTATTATTTTTATGTAGATGTACAACATTTGTGTTTTTATAAAACTAAATTTATCTTTTCGCCGTCTTCGTGATGGATATTAAAAATCATGTATTTTTTGCGAGCATTACCTGCCTAGGTTTTATTTCTTTTACAATGGTATTACAAACCATTTTGCAGCAAGCAATCGGATTAAACTAGTTATAAAGTTTAAACGTTGCGTCCTAAAACAAATGCTTGTTCCATATGGAAATTGAACTGGAAAATTTTTGACTTCGTAACTAGATCGCTGTTACACAAGAGGCTGCCACACATTTTACTTTTAAGTGAATTTTCACCTTTATGTTACTGAAATAAGGTCCCTTTTTTGTATATCCAACTTCGCCTGGTCGAAGCAGTTCGTGGAAACGTAGAAAGGTATATATTTGCCCGACAATAGCGTCAAATAAATGTTTTATACATTTTATATAACTTTAATATAAAAAATAAAATTTCTGAATTGCTAAGTAAGGTTGTTGAAATTTGTGCTATACACAAGATAACATTTTATTTGATTGTAATTGTGTGCCTACCTTATTTAAATGACGAATATAAATATAAATAGTTAATATTTTTATTAGGTACGTATAAGAAATACAATCTGACAACCCTATAAAACATATGTCCTAAATATTGTAAAATGGGGTTGTTATTTCAAAAGTTGACAGTGTTTATATCAACAAGTTTTACATCAAATGAAATGAAATAAAACAAAAAAGTAACTTTGTATATAATCTCTAACATTTTTGTCATATTTGCATAGTTTTAGGTAACATTCACCTATGGAGGCCCTCCTCCATCGGTGAATGTGCATCCCTATGTAGGCTGCATGTAAAGGGGTTAGTTGGATTAATTAATTTATTGAAACAATGATATTATTATGCACTAGCTGTTGCCCGCGACTTCGTCCGCGTGGTATTTAACAAAGACAACCGTTGGCAACAGCCTGCTCGCCCATTCTGAGCCCGCGGGACGCATTGCAGGTTGTTGCTATCAAACTTAATCAGGCGCTGCGCTGCAACATTGGTTTTAATTTTTTTTCGTGAGATCCTATTTTTTTCTAAAATAAAAGTAGCCTAAGTTACTCCTTGTTACATCAGCTATCTGCCAGTGAAAGTCCCGTCAAAATCGGTGCAGCCATTTCAGGTATTAGCCGGAACAAACAGACAGACAGACAGACAGACGGACAGACAGTCAGACAGACAGACAGACAATAATTGTAAAAAATGTTGTTTCGGTATAGGTAACGTGTATACATCCAAATGCACTTAGTAAAAAGCGGTTATTTTAATATAAAAACAGACACTCCAATTTTATTTATATGTATAGATAAGGCTAAGCCTACCTATCGATTGTGCTACCCAATCATAAAGACGATTAACGGTTATCGGAATAAAACACATTCACAGGTCTTACAAAATATGTATAATGAATAATAGATAAGTACGTATAATATCCCAAACAGTCTGTCCACACATTATTCACACACTCAAATGAATCCCGTGATTATATAACATCAGACGAAGTCGAATAACTCGCAATCACGTGCAGCAGCAGAGTCATCACCCTCGTCAATTATATACAGTATGTAAAACACACAATTGTCACATATTTACAGATACGAGTACCATTCCTCGATCGTTAGCGCTCCAAAAAAAGTTGAAAAATTGTTTCCCCGCGCGTAAATCGTGTTCAAAATTTCAATTTATTACATTATCTATGTATTTCCAGGTATAATTGTTCACAATACCGGTTTCAATCTTTTTTCTGGGCGCGTTCCAAGTCCCGTACCACGAGTTGACGAAGGAAATATTAGAGTCGAATCTAAATCGAGTTCTTGTGACACGTGCGAGAAACGTAAATTCGTGAATTTATGTTTCGGCCACTATTACTTGTTACGTTTGAGGCCGGTAAAATAGGCGAAGGCAATTATTTTTGCTGTTGTTACAGAACGACTGTTTTTATTCTCCCGATGACGCGTTATCTTGATTGGATTATAAGTAAATTTTACTAATATTCCTTAAAGGTCGTAGCATTGTAAATAACAACTGAAGATTTAACATACGGGGTTGTAATTGTGGGTAGGCTTATAAAAAATATGCGCTTCGCAACGCTATCCCAAGGAATGGTTAACACAAAACTGAAACCCGAAACAAAATTGAAGAGGGGTTTCTATACCACACATATTATAGCGGAACGACACGAGTTATTTCAAGGAATCTAGGCACCAGTAGGTTCTTTACGGGTCTATTTCTTGATAACTTTAAATAAACATATAAACTGAAGGTTAAATTAAATAATGGCAGTGATTGTGGTCACAACGTCACATTTAGCATGGGCCATCTTTTTAGTGCCATAATAATTCAGGCCATAATTATTTCAGCAAATAGTAGTGGTCACTGAACCCTCGAACTTGCAAGTCCATCCAAAAATATTCCCACTCACTTGGGATCAGCCACGTTTCACTAAGATCATACATTTCATCCCCCATTTGATGAGTAGTTGACATCTGCAGAATTATTTTGATAACGAATGGTTTAAATCGGTGCTAACATATTTGGGATTGTTAATTGAGGGTGAGTAATTGATGAAATATGTGTAATGATGGGAAACATAAAAGCACACGTTTTTGTACATCGCTCATAGTTAAATTCGAAGCTAATGCTTTAGTAACTTGAAAGTGGGCATGTTTACTCGCTAAATAGCTCTGAAAATTCACCAAACGAGTGTGTAAATGCGGAAAAAGATTTTTCTTTATTTAAGAACAGTTTTTTTTCATGTCTTATGTAAGGGATAAAGCACATACACGGATCTATAAACACGTCAAGTTGCATCAAAATCATTCTTGGCTTTATTTTTTCACTATAGCATATATAACTTCTTGTAAGTACCTACTTCGGTAAAATGCCCAAGCTGCATTTTCCGCTATTTGCTGCGACTGTTTTTAGCTAAAACAAATTAAAATCAACAATCAAAGTATGTACTATATTGAGTAAACGTTATGCAAATTCTTATACATATTCATTAAATAGAAACCAAACACAAATATGTGAATAACTTTCCAACATTTAAGCTTTTCATTATACAGAAAAATCACAAGCGGAATTCTTGGCTCTCTTCAAAGGCCGACTCTTTAGCGAATTAAAAAAGGCCACAGTGCGGAGTTCCTACAGTGGCTATATTTTTTTTTATTCCATTATAGGCAAATATTTGATCTCGATCTCATCTGATGGTAAGTGACGATGAGATCTAAGATGGAGCATACTTGCCTAGAAGGTACCTGTTCACGCCCGACTTGAAAACACCCAGATTAAAGTCAACGGGGAAAAAAGACGCCGGTAGCGTGTTCCATTCCTTGGCCGTTCGTACGATGAAAGTAGAAGCTTATTGAGAAGAAGAAGAATATTGAAAACACGCTTCGTTTTTGAGGAGCCCCATGCCAGACCCACTTTTACAAACCCAAAGAATGGAACATTGACGGCCTGATTAGCGCAGTTAGTAGTGACCCTGCTTCCTGCGATGGGGTCCCGGGTTCGAATCCTGGTAGGGACACAAACTTTGTGTGATGAGCACGAAAGCTTGTACCCGAGTCATGGATGTTTAATATGTATATAAGTATTATATACTGAGTTCGCCCTCAGTCATAACACAAGCGTTAAGCTTAAAGTGGGACCCTATAGTTGGTGTGTGAAAAGACAAGCCCGCTGAGTTTCTTGCCGGATCTTCTCAGTTAAGGTCGCGTTCCGATCCGGTTGTAGAGTTAAGGAAAAAATGTAATGACAATTTGTAAGTGACCCCGTAGGCCTATACGAAATAAATGATGATTTGACTTTGACTTTGTTCGTATGGCGATATTTATTTATTTTATATCTTGTTTCTCTACTCTGTTCCCTACTCCAGGCAACGGTTACATCCCTACGTCGAGCCTGCGCGAGATCCTCGCAGCTCTGGATGAGCAGCTCACCCCGGACCAGCTCAACGAGATCGTCGACGAAATCGACACCGACGGGTCCGGCACCGTCGACTTTGATGGTAAGTACTAACATTACTAACTAATCTTCATTACTAATTCATTCATTTTCCATGGCCATTTGATTTATATTCAACTCTTTATATATGTATACCAGGGTTTCTCAAACTATTTTGGGAAAGAGACCCATTTTCCATAATGTACTGAAACCTCAGACCCCCCATAGCCAAATTACTTATAAATCCTATCTCTATTTTTTTTTACTTATTTACGCTTATTGAATTGCCGTGTTTTTTCGTCTTGTACGAACTTGTGCACGCTTATCGACTTGTTGTTTTTTTTAAATACTGCAATTATAGTTCCGACAAAAATATTAGTCATTCTTATAACAAGTAGGTACACGTAACACAACTTATACAGTAACTTGAAAGATTCAAATAAGAACTTGTGTTAATTACTAGGGATCGATTTTTGAACCTCGTCGGCCCCTAAAATCAGTTTTCGGTTATGTCGACCCCCGGGAAACCAATATAAACCCCAAGGGGTCAATATCGACAACTTTGGAAATCCTTGCTGTATACATTCTATAAGTTACCTGATAGGTTTTGGGAATAAGCCCAGTCTCTCAGTGATAGTGGCCACCGAAATAATCTAGTAATATTACGATAATTTTGTAAGTGTAGCTGTACACTAACTTTTGAGTGACTCTACCACTCAAAGATCCAACTCAAAACTCCCAATGGAAAACCAGTTTTTAAACTGTCATTCCCAGTGCACATGTTAATTACGCCCATAAAAATCCTTTCATTTAAAAAAACCCCTCTAGTAAATCTCTTACTCAAGCCGCGAGGGTAAAAAAAAGCTCATAAAATCTCTGCATTTAAAATAATGAACGTTCTCTCTGATTGCAGAGTTCATGGAAATGATGACTGGCGATTAGGAGTCGCCGCGGTGACGTCATCACTGATTGAGCTAGTCATTTAAATAAACACTTTGAGTTTAACAACATATGGTTTGTTTTATTTTTGACTTTTAACCTACTTAAAAGTCTGAGATTATCCTGTTGAACCTATTAATGTTTTGATAAGAAATGCAATTAAAGCGGACTGGGACTGATTGCAAATGTATTTGTGAAATTTAAATAATAACAGCTGATAGGCGGTATTCATTTAATTTAAAAGTATTTTCATATTGCGTAACTAATTTATTATATTATATGCTTACGGTTAAGAACTCAATCAACTCTTTACTAAAGGTTTTTCTCTCTTCACTAAACTTTTCAGAGGAAAAAGTGCGTTATAATGGCTATATAATCCATTATAACTTTCTATAAAGTTAAATTTAATTTATCGGAAATAAATTGTACAAATTTTTAGACTAAAATTTTTTAAATAAGGTTGTAAAATATGTTCCTTTCAACGTAAACGGTCTCGAATATGTGCGGCAATCTTACACTAATATAATTGTTAACAATTTGTCGGTTGGGCGGCTATGGATTAAATTCCCGTCCGTGCAAATATCCCGTATGTAAAGATGGAATGGAAGCAATACAAGTAACTACCTTTACATTTTTCATTCAAAGCGTTTCTCTTACAAAGGGCCTGTCGACGCACAAAGGACCTTAATTAACACATGAAAGAACCAGTCCTACCCCTCTTGCTTAAGAATAAAGTGTAAATATCTTTGTATGAGGCTCTTGGGAACTCTTATATGGAATTATAACACAAATAACATACTATCTATCCACATAAAAACCTTTTTTTAAAATATCGCCAGATAAAACACCAACTGCACGGTCCCACACTAAGCAACGCTTGTATTATGGGCACCGTACAATGGAGTGGAGACGAACCCAGTATATAATACTTACATAGATATTAAACATCCATGACTTGGCAAACATTCGTGCTCATCACACAAAGTTTGTCCCTACCAGGATTCGAACCGGGGACCCTCAGCACAGACAGCAGGGTCACTACCAACTGCGCTAAACAGGCCGTCAAAATAAAAGTAATATATTAATAATATTACTCGTTGACAGCTTTGAACCGTGAGAATGAGATAGCTAGCTACCAAACGCATGTACAAGAAAGGAAAAGATACTACCTTCTGTTCCCGTCGTATTTTTAACATTAACTGGCAGCACTTACATACAATTTTCTTTGTTTATTAACAAGCGCTCAGGTAAATTTCTATAGATATATATTTTCTGCTTCTACGAAGTGTATAACTATCATGACAAAATGTTGCCAGTATGGAAAGAGAGCAGAGGCCTTGGGCGATGGGACAGCAAGCTTTTCCCACCTTAAAGGCTTTGCATGCATTTCCACCTTTGAGGGTGCATCAAAGGTGCGAGGGTGCATGAAAATCTTTTAAGCTGATAGTCACAAGTTGTTTACAAAAACGGCCTTGCTGCTTTGTAATAGTGATTCGAATTCCTCCCTTTCAACCATTTATTGTTGAAAGGGAGGAATGGAACCTTGTCTTAGCCAAGTTGGTTGCCAAGAACGCTTTCCCGAATCTAATTTTCAACCATGATCACTTGCTATACGGTAAAGGAAAACATCGTGAGGACCTGCAAGTCTGAGAGAACCCCTCGTAAGATGCGTGAAGTCCGCCAACCCGGACTGGGACAGCGTGGTGGACTATGGCCTAATCCCCCTTGCATTGAGGGAAGGCCCGTGCCCAGCAGTGGGACATTAAAGAAGGCTGGTATTATTATTATTAAAACCATTTATTGAAAGTCAACATGGTGTTATAATTGAAGCCGGTTCTGATAAAGCAGCTCTAAATTAGATGGGCTAATTCTAACACGCACTGTATCTCTGTATAGTATCTACAGCCAAAGTAAGCAGTAAACAGTTAAACCTGCTATTTGAACCATCATAAGTGCATCACCTACATACAAAAAGGTACGTGAAATTACTGGACTTTGTAAAATAGTTTATATACATAATAAGTAATTGAGGACCAACAGAATTTACCAACGTACATTTTAAGGAATTTTATATTTGCACAAAACTGTTGTTTAATCATTCACAAGGATTATTTCGGGTACAGGATAAACAGTCTACTTCTATTATCCTACCAGAATCATGTTTTACAAAAATTACATTCTAAACTATAAATACTTAAGGCCTATTTCACAATGTCCTGAAAAACCATATGCACAAATTATTCGACAGAATTTCTATGAGCCATTGTCAAAAAGTTGTGAATAGACCATCAGCACATTGTGAAACAAGCCTTTTAGGGTGGTAAAAAAAATAAACAAAACAAACTCTCCCTATGCTATGTTTCAATTTATCACAACGATATCGCGCAGTGTTGGTGCAGACCTTGATCCACAAATATGTGATGATCCACCCTAATAAATATGTTTGATGCTCTAAATACACAGCCAACCCTAAGCATACGATGTTAAACAACATATTTATTACATAGTATCATTGATCTACAAAACATGTCAAGTACTGCTTATGATGTGACAAAAATATGTTTATCTATAATATTAAACCACTAATATTATAAATGTGAAAGTTTGGATGGATGGATGGATGTTTGTTACTCAATCACGCCAGAACGGCTACACGGATCTGAATTAAATTTGGCACAGAGATAGATTGTAGTCTGAAATACTTTTTATCCCGGTAAAATGTATGGTTCCCGTGGGATAGATTTGTTTATATTTCCATAGAGCAAAGTACCAACATGATTTTTTGAAAAGGTAGTGGTAGTTTAGGGGTCTAAAATTGACATGGGCTAATTTTTATCCCGAAAAAATGCACGGTTCCTATGGGATTGCATACAGGAACCGTGCATTTGCAAAAGAACATAGAGGAAAACACCGCGGGGCGCAGCTATATTTTATAAAATTAAGTGTCAGTCCACTGGTCATTGAAGGAAATATCAGAAAATAGCCTTTTGGACGTCTGCAAATCCAGAGCGGCCTTTTAAAATTCTTGTCTGTGTTTGATCGAGCATCAAGGAAAAACTACAAAACCAATTTGAAAAAGGTTTTCATTATTGGGTAGCGTATGACTTGACTCAAATGATAAAGTACTTATCATCACGCGATGACCCTTTGGCTTCGAAGTGCAGGGCAAGATCGATAGTTGCGCGAGTGTAGCCGCAGTCATAAGGTTCAAATCAAGGTAGCCATTTAAAAATAATAATACCTACTCATATATGTGAAGAATTGTATGTAGATTACATTTTATTATTATAGTAATTTCGAACCAACTGTACGGTCCCAAACTAAGCAACGCTTGTATCATTGGCACCGTACAATGGATTCGGGTGATCCCAATATGTATATAATACGTATATACATTTTAAACATCCATGATTCCGGTACAAACATTCGTGCCAATAACACAAAGTTTGCCCCTATCGTTTTCAAATCCACATTAGTCACTACCAACTGAGCTAGTCAGGTCGTAATAATATAAAAATATTATACATTTCATTCTCCTCTAAACATATCACAGAATTAGTAGTTTGTATCAGAATCAGAATATTTTTTATTCACGTAGACCATTATGTACAGTACTTATGAATCGTCAAAAGTTACAAAATATGCTACAACTTTACCACCCGTTCGGAATGCCGTTCCTATGGAGAAGAACAGGCAAGAAACTACATGGTTGCTCTTTTTTTTTAAATATCTTTTACTTTTTTGAGCAATAAGTACATTGTTATTTGTAGATTAGAAAACTAAAAAGGCTAGTATCAAATTCGCCCCTAGAGGCTAGTTATGTAGGGGCGTGTGACTCTGGGCTGCCGCGCCACCTCGAACCCTTCCCGGATTTTCGCGCCGGAGGCAACGGGAACTGGGTATGTAGGTCACAGGACAACTGTGAAAAATCGTTCGCTGATTCCAGCTGGCTGTTTTCTGCTGATAACGCCGATTTAGAATCAGTATTTTTGTATTCATTTAAAACTTTACAGTACGTATGAATCATCAAAAAAAATCTTTATTATGTGATAAGATTCTATCACTCGTTTGAGATGTTGTTCCTATGAACAAAGAAATGGCATAGTTGTTCTTTTTAGAGAATGCGTTTATGTAGTACATTGGTGTATTATGGAGGACGTCATAAAATTGTATAATTTGGTATGGGTGAGGGAAATCAATGTATAGCAACGTTCCTGTTTAAGGGTTTAGTGACCGTGTGAATGGTGAGTAAATTTATTGATGTTAGTTTTTAAGAATTCTGATATCGATACAGTCAGTTGAGTATGAACATATTTAAATTATAAAAGAAAAACAAAACTGAACGCATCGACTCCAATGCATGTACCTGTACCTCGATGTACCGATTGTCCCATTACTAAGAACGAATTTCCTTTACGGTGAAGGAAAACATCGTGAGGACCTGCAAGTCTGAGAGAACCCCTCGAAAGATCCGTGAAGTCCGCGAACCCACACTGGGCCAGCGTGGTGGACTATGGCCTAATCCCCCTCGCATTGAGGGAAGGCCCGTGCCCAGCAGTGGGACATTAAAAAGGGCTGGAATTATTATTATTAATTTTCTTTACACGTAGCTAAGGTTCGGCCCGCTAGCTTTAAAAAGCTGCATAGAAATTAGTTCATCAGTTCTTGAACTACGATGTTAAAGACAGATACACAAACGAAGGTATCATGCCTGGCAATAATGGTACAGTCGATTACAAAACCCTTTTCCTCGACGTCTCGTTTCATACTATCGATAATAAAATGCTATCGATCCATAACCGCCAAATATTTGGTATTCAGAATGAGATCGCGTTACAAATCACATTAAATGGAACAGAACCGAATAATTTCATATCGGAACAGGCTCACTCTACTTGTCGGGGTAGAGTTGATACTAGGATAAGGTTTCGAACGACGAATACGATAGTAAATACAACATTAATGTTAGGCTATTCAAATGAAAGATTATAACTATTAATGTTTTACTTAGCAATAATAGAGAATTTGGATTTGATCCAGAACCATCACAAGGCAACATAATTGAGCTTCCTGTGTGTTAAAAACAATTTGTAAATAACAATGAATTTTACAATTTTCTAAATTAAATATTTTATTCTTATTTATGATATAGTGAACACCCTAATAATGCTCTTTTTTTTAGATAAATTGTTAATAGACAACCCTGCTGAGTTTCTCGGCAATTTTTTTTTATTTGCGGTTGTTTCTAGATCCAATTGTAGAGCTAAGAAATAATATAAAACTACAATTTGGATGTACCCCTAGGTTTATATGAAATAAATTATTTGATATTGTCATTTTCCACGTATTGAGTAACCGAGCAGCTTGTTGAAGCTGGTATGCGTTTTTTATTGTCTCAGGCAAATATTCACGCCGTCTCATCTAAACGTTGTCATTTATCATATACCTCTGTATCAGCCTGAAAACACTCATCTGGTGATGCTGTAAAGGTCACCTGCATGTATCTATTAAAAAAAAGTCTGAGATCTTTAAGATCGCAGCTGCTGCACAAAGCTGTACAGTCAGTGTTTACGCAGCTATTGTAGAGCTTGTTAACTATAGCAATACAATATAAAGCCATTGTCATTATTATCCAATTCTCCTCTTCGATTTCTTCATCCACCCGTGTTATTAAGTAACTAGATAAAAATCTACGATGGGAATGTTTTACTGGCATATGACCTCACTTACCTTCAAAGGTCGTATAACTACGGCTGAAGGTGATGATGGGCTACAGCTAAAACAAACTACAATCCGTAACGCTGATGACTCGTGATAGAAATTTGGCAATGATTTTTATTGAATCACAAAGTATTACGTAAATATAATTATTTATCCCCCTCGCATTGAGGGGAGGCCCGTGTCCAGCGGTGGGATATTAAAAAGAGCTGATATTTTTTTTTAATTATTAGTAGGAAAAATCTATTTATGAAGTAACGAAAAAACAATTGTAAATGATAATTTCGCAAATCATTAACTGGTATTTATCAAATTGTTTTTTTTTAATTATTAAACAAATAGGTAACAGTTGAACGTACTTAGGTCTGTGTCACTTTTTCTTTTCATGAGTTATGTAACATTTTGAACAAGAACAGCCATTTTAAGATAAGGCAAATGTTACTCTCATTAAGGTTTAACCGGCTCTACTTATCTGATACGTAAGATTTATAAATGGGACAAATTGCTACGTCTGTTTTAAGTCTTAGAAATCGAGTTTGGTTATCTACGTAAAATAGATTAAGCATATAATTTCACGACCTGAAAGGCTCTTCAAAATTAATTTATCTCTAAAGAAATCCGTTGCGTAGAGAACAAACACTTAAACATTTTTAAAGGACATCTATAATTTAGTGTTGGGGTCACAATGACTCATATTATTATTTTTTATTGTATGAAATAAATATTGAAATAAAATATTTGTTTTCAGATTTTATCGCCATTATTTTATGTTTTTACGTTCCCGACGACGGTCGACGTTTTATTTCAATATCGTAATATTCACGTATGAATATATATATATATATTTTATTTAATTAAAACTATCCGATATTATTATGTACATGTTTATTTGTTTTAACTGGTTCAGTATGCAACCATTTGCAATCAAATAACAACACCCTCATTGCCACAATAAAAATCATTGCCGTCCAAAACAACCAACCAAATAATACATGTAATGCTGAATGAACAGGCGTGATAAAGCATTTTACTTTCATTATCTGAGTTTCTTTACTAATGTCATTACCTGACTTACACTCCTAAAGCTACTGGTGCTAGCGCTCCGAGCCTGCAAGAAGAAACATTCGTTCCTATACACTAGCACACACAGCTTTTGTAACAGCGACCAAGAAGATTGACGTGCTTGTGTGAATAGTTTTTTGGAGGGCTGTAAAACGGTCAATTTTCAAATAAAGAATGTATTCTTTAAATTCAAATGCCACATTTTTGTTTCGTTATAATGAATGTCATCAATAATTCTGAAGACAGATATTTGTATGGAGTCTTTGAAATGCTGATTGTAAATTACTATTGTATCCTTCTTCAATTGGAAATTACAATTTGAAAAGGGAAAAAACTTTCCATTTTTCATTTTAATAATGTGTTTATATATTAATAGAATATTTAATTTATCATTATTCGTACCGGTTGTATACAAAAAACTGACAAAAGTTAGGGGTTTTGAAGGGAAATATTATACACATAAATTTCCAACATTCTTTAACTTTTTAGTAAGTATAAATGTGTTTTTTTTTTTGGTTATTTCTTGGTGAAATATTGTTCGTTTATTTTGCAATACTTTATTAAGACATTATTATGTCTAATGAAGCAAATTAATGTCACATTTGAATGATACATAACTGAATATAATAGTTGTCAAGGTGAAACCGTTTTACTGCTAAATAGCTGTAGATCGTGCACTGTGCTATAGCAGCCGGAAGAAGAGACAAAAAGTGCAGCATATCTTATCTTATTGGTCGGATACACAGGAAACAGTTAATCAAAATATTATTGCACAGATATTAGAGCTAAACTTGAAATGTTGACCATACTTTGTACTATATCTATATATAGAAAACATAGTCGTGTAAGTTACACACTTTATAACTCAAGAATGGATATTGGAGCGGGCGATTTTTATGATATTTGATTTTTTTTTATTTTGTCTCCCCGTATAGCAAAATAACATAAAACACGGGTAAATTTCACTAAAAATTAATTAATTTTCTCATATATTTGATCCTGAGACAGTACGAAGTTTGCCGGTACAGCTACTATCTTCAAACTCCCGATTTATAGTCGTTGTATAACTTTATCAAACGTCATATAGTAATGCGCACAAGACGTTAGCTTTGCGCAATACTATAAGACGATTAAAAAAGGTCTATAAAATCGGGGGTAAAACTTTATAGAATAAATTAAAAATATGTATATTTCAATAAATATATTTTAGATTTTTGGCCATGCCTTTATCTAATCATTGAAAAAAATCTTTTATATACATTTTGATAAAAAAAGCAACAATTTGAAGTGTGTTCTATAAAAAGGACATCGTCATAACTATAACATCAACATTTCAAATCCAGCTCTTACACACTTAACAATTCAATGCAAGCATCCGTTCATTGTGAATATAGATAATACTAAAAATAGTGAGTTCGAGTTGTCGAATCGCCAGAGGGAAGCAAGAAAGACAGTTCGCAACCAACACTCAAATGGCTCTTTACAGATTCAATTAAAAATTAAAATGTAAAAGTATATTTATGTGCGTTCTTTGCGTTTGTAATTGAATCTCAATAAAAACTACTACTTACTCAGCAAACTATTCATAAAATATAATCAAGTAAATTTACATTTATAAAATTGACTCAGTTATTATGTTTTGGCAAAAAAAAACAACGCACATCGTTAAAGAACGACACACCTAAGTGTATCTATATATTTTTTTACAATCAAAAGTGTTGTTCCACTCGCGTACCAACACTTGTAATTACATTTTATTTTAATAATAATTGTAAAGAGCCCTTGTTCAACATTTAAAGCATTTGCCAAGACAGTCAGCGACATCGATGTATTTATAACCAACGGTGACACATTATATCGGCATATAGACAGTCATGGCTGATGTCAGTGTGCGCATAGCGTTAAAAGTTTTTTTTTTATTTTGGTCCTGGCTTATTAATTTTACGCTCGTACACCTGAAACAGAAATGTTACACAAAAGAACAAAAAAAGTACAATTTATGTTCCATTTTTTTCGATGAAAAAGGACATAACATGTTATGTCTTAAATTGGACTTCTTAAAAGTACCACATTTAACCAAAGAATTGCTCATAAATGATTGTTAAAGTGTATCTTAACGCCCGAATTTATAGACGTTTAATAAATTTATAGAACGTCTATAAATTTGGGGGTAAGCCTTTACAAATTTTAATGGAACGTTTCATCATTTTGCGACGCGAAAACCTTTCCTATATAAAAGAGATCTACTTCGAACCGCCTTAAGCCGGTTTAAATCTCCAATTTCTAAAGAATTTCATACTACGTCAGTATATGAAGAATTTGCCGCTACTACTGGATTTTTTATCTTTTCCAGTTCTTTTATTTATTCATATTCTATGAACACCCTGATACTTTTACGTAAAATATTATTTAGCTGGGAAATTATTTATTTCCACGGATAGTTATAATTTATTTGGAAGTGTTGATTTTTTCAATATTTTATAATTTACAGGGTGGAAAAAGACAAAACCTCTATTCCATAGATTTTATAGTGAACGCGACAAAACCATTTCAAAACGCGTACTATTTATTACAATGTTGGCAGTACTGTTTCTTGCACTGGAATGTTGGCATTATGGTTCTTGAATTCATACAAGCACGAGTTGACATTAAAGGCTGTGTCCCCAGTAGGCAAACTGTTAGCGGCCGACTGAGTGAGCCGCAAATTTGTGGCGAACTGAAATTCGAGTTAGCTGCAAACACGGATCAATTTGCGTGCGTCGCAAGCAAACTGTTATGAGTTAGCAGCTTATTTGGTTTGACCGATTGAATTTTCACTTTACTATTGTTGTTCGAAGGGAGTGGTTGTGTCGGTCACGATGGATATTATATGTGCTATGTGCGTAGAGATTAGTTATGTAAGCGATCCAAAAAAACACGTCCGGGCACGTCAATAGCTTCTTTCCAACTGTCAGAACTGACAGTTTGCGGCAAACGGACTCACTACGCCCGGCGAACAAGCATATCGCCGCCGGCGACTGGAACCGGTTTTGCTGTGCGTCGGCCGCTTACTGAATCAGACAGCGAGCGTAACGCTGCAAGCTGCGTAGCGTGAGCGCAAACTAGCAAACTATGAACATTCCATTTCAAATATATGGAAGGGCGTACTAAACCAATACGCCGCAAACTCAGTCGCTAACAGTTTGCCTACTGGGGACACAGCCTAAGGTGACGAACTTTTTCATTCCGCGACTGTAATTTTAAACATAAAAAAAATACAACCGAATTGATGACCTCCTCCTTTTTGAAGTCGGTTAAAAATAGCTTTACGATTGTTTTGAAAAATACCGAATCTACGACTTTTTTTTTGTTGACAGAAACCTTGACAGATGATAATAATATAGTTGACAGAAACCTTGACAGATAATAATAATTATAATTAAATATCCAAAATGTCATTTACATTACTACCGCGCATTTGTTACTTCTGAAAGTAGATAGGTACCTGCCTATTGTAACATCTGTTTTCCAGTACGATCCCAGCGGATGTCGGGTGACAGTGAATAAGTTCGCAACTTTGAAGTGAAATGCTGACGTTTTGGTGCAAATAAGCAAAGTTACAAATTATTGTTTTGAGTTTTGGGTCTGTCTTTGTTATTTGTGTAGGTATAAAGGTCATGAGGAACTTGGCTCAAATAATATTGGTTGTTGGTATTAATTTACCTAATTTAAAATTTCTTCTTGCCAGTAGTATTACTGTGATGGGTAAACATACTGACAAACAAAAATTAAAAATATAGCTGATTCGACTTACGCATCAAAAATAATTATGTTTTAAATAAATCCGCATTGAATTATTTGATTTAATTACACTCTATTTAATGTGATAGCCAAGTTGGTAGAACGCTTGCCTCGGTAACGAGGATCGCAGGATCAAACTCCGCCTCGCACCTCTGGGATTTCTGGAATTCATGTGCGAATCTCATTTTTAACCATGATTATCACTTTCTAAACGGTGAAGGAAAACATCGCGAGGAAACCTGCATGTCTGATAGCACCCCTCAAAAGATGTGTAAAGTCCACCAACCTGCACTGGGCCAGCGTGGTGGAATATTGTCTAATCCCCCTCGCAATGAGGGGAGGCCCGTGCCCAGCAGTGGGACATTAAAAAGGGCTGGTATTATTATTATTATAATGTCATATTAGTTATCAATACGTCAATGTTATAGCTTTAAAACACGTTGTTATCACAGGCATCAGTGAAAAATCCATCTTAATTTATCAGCTTGCGAAATTCTCCCAAGGGGTCGTTGGAGGTCAAACTTATCAAGTCCAAAAGCTTCAACATGCTTATTTGTGGTCACACAGAGATTCACGATGGTAAATAAATAAAACATCTATTTTCGCATAAATTTCCTTTTCTAATACCCCCAACTCCAAAATCCCGGATAATTACTGCAATATATCATTGAGCCGGGTAATCCTAGCAACGGGTCAGCTCCAAGTAGGCCAACCGGGTGAATAAATATATTATTTCTACACGAATTTTGACCTGTCACGACTGAGACATGGCCCGTGTAGCAAACGGGTCATTGTATCGGGTGGCCTGTACGATGGCCCGTCATTGAGGATATAAATTACTTACTTATAAAGCCGTGAACGCACTATCGCGAACACCAACATCTATCACCACCAGCATGTGGGAATCCTTGGTATGGACCAGGGGTTCCCAAACTTATTTTGTCTACTGCCCACTTTGAGGATAAATTATTTTTTAGCGCCCCCATTTTTTCACCTACTTAAAAACCACTATAATTTCAAATTAACTTTATTATTGTAAGCCTCTACACAACGCCTCCATTTTTCTGGGTCTCTTACCTTTACCCTTTTAGCCTACAGCGCACACAAGGGGGGGATTATCGCCCACTTTGGAAAAGGCTTGTATGGACGAAAATTCGCAAAGAGAACTCGAACACAGCATATTTATCAGAATTCGTTTTTGTAAAACGTATCGTCCGATGTGCGTTATCGATCCATGCAAAGAAAATTGTTTCGTAACATGCAACTTCAACATAGTTGGACAGTGCGTACACGGCTTAAGGGTCAGGTACCTATCAGTTACGTATTCGGTATATTTCCACAGTTATCGTTAATCTTTATCAGTCCACTATATTGGACGTAGGCCTCGACGACGTAGCCTCTCCCAGATTAGTTTTAAAGAGCTCACCACCGTGACCGCTGTGATAGGGCTGTGCACACATTTTCAGAAATACTCAAGAAATCAGGAATCTTTTATTACTGTGATTTATGGTAAATACAGAGAGGTTCAATGTAGAACATTAATTCTCAAAAATCTCCCTTTTAGGTGTGCACTATAGTTGAAAGTTACAAATTTATAATTTTACCCGCTAATTTATAGACATTTTATAACTATATCAAACGTCATATAGCTACTGTGCACAGCAAAACACTTGTGCGTTTGACAATGTGACGTTTGATGAAGTTATAAAACGGCTATAAATTCGGGGGTTAATTTTTAATATTGCCATATCGATGTAACGATCTAGAATTTGCCTTCTTTATGTAGCACTTATACAATGTACTATTTTTTACTTTTTTTTAATTACATTCCAACACGCTACAAATATACACAAAGACTAAACATATATATAGCCATAGTACATGGCCGCTACGCTCGCAGTGGCGCAGCCCGCGACCGGAAGTGCGGCCTCCACTGGGCGGATATTGGGCGGACGCCGATGCGGAACTTGTAATAACTGAACAAGTAGTTTTTTGTGCTACTTTCTCTCAGATAGATTGTTCATTTATGATTCATTTTCCGATAGTGGGGCTCTACAATACTTTCCAGAACACAAACGATGCCTCTCCGTATAAATAACATATCTGGCTAGTTGTGCACGACTCCGTTCGCTTAAAGGACAATGGGGTATTTTGAATGGACCCCGTACCTACCCTCCAACAGACATGGGATGCGTGTATATGTGGGATACGTGGATATGTTTATAAGAACCAAAAAAGATGAACTACCTGCTTCAATGTTGCGTTCAATTCCCGTCAGATGTTTACCAGAATGCGAACTCAGTATATCATACTTATATAGATATTAAACATCGATGGCTCGGGACAAACATTCATGCGCATCACAAAAGGCTTTTTGTAGAGTTAATAACAAGAATATTTAAATGACAATTTGAATGTGCACCCTTAGGCGTACATGAGATTGTAATAAATGAATTTTACTTTCCCTGTCAGGGAATTCGAACTCGGGACCCTCGGCGCAGAAATCAAGTTCAATACTAACTGCGCTAATCCAGTCGTCGCATTGGGAGGGTGCAGGGACCGGAAGCGCGGCCTCCACACGCCGGATATTAGCGGACGCCATCGACTAACTTCCAATAACCGAACATGCAATTTTTTTTTGTTTCCCTAAAGCGTTTAAATAACTTAGGGTAGTATTTACTTTGCATTTTCTGTGATTTATTGAAGGGTTCTTGTGTTATAATTTAGATATTGTTTTTTAGTTAGTAAAAGTTTTTTTTTTTATTACATTATAGGCAAGTATTTGATCTCGATCTCACCTGATGGTAAGTGATGATGAGATCTACGATGGAGCATACTTGCCTAGGTAGGAAGGCAGCAGTAGATCGACACGCTACATTCACTAGGCACATGCACAGCTGATCTGACCCGCCATCCATGAATGGCAACACCGAACATCATGCCGGAACACGGCTAGGCCGCTTGACGACATGGCTTTGTTCAGTGGGTGGTGACTAACCACGGCCGAAGCCTACCACCAGTAAAATCAGTTTTTATGGTACAGCCTACTTATACGGTTCTATTTCGTTCTCCACTTTACTATTGCCCTGCATTGCATATTTTTTCCAACTGCTCCATTATGCTTGTGCTTTCGATTAAATTCGTTGCGGTTTACAAGTAAATTAGCTTTTCCTCAGGACTCGGGTCAAACGCGACGATGGCGACTAAATTTGAGTACAGATCCTGGGATCGGATCGAGATAAAAATAAGACCAAGTTCTAAAAAAAACAGCGTTATTCAAAAGAAAAGTGTTTCGCAACGCCATTGTCTATGGACAGAAACTTTTTTTTTAATTATTTGTAATATTTACCGCAATCTGATTTATGTCGCTTTTATGTAACTTTATCTTTATCACCCGTGTTGGTCGTTGGCCACATGGAATTTGTTACGCAGTGGTATAATGTACCTACCGGTATTTAGATAAGATCACATTTCTAAATTTCATGAGAAAATCCATTAAAGGTGGTAATTTACTAAGTTTATAATGAATCCGGGACCTACGCTATCGAAAACAGGAAGCTTAGTAGACACTCTCACACCGAAGGGTAACAATTAAAATTAAACTAGCGAATATACTCAGATCATAATTCTAATGAATATTACTTAATGCTGCAGCATTATTTTGTGTGAATATTTTGATATAAAGTAAATCATTTTCTATGCCAATCCAGAAATCCAGAAATCTCAGAGTTGAGAGCCGGGATTTAAACCTACGACCGAGACAAGTGTTCTACTCACTTGGCTATCCTTGCTTGGCTATCTTCTATTCAATAAAATTCTAAGCGCTGACGGACAGATAACTCACAGCCTATACCCGTGGATTGGAAATTTAGAGAATATATTCCTGGAATACTCATAGAGGTGCACTAAACAAGGACTTAAGGGAAATTTTACCACTATGGGCTCAAATTTTGAAGCATTATTTTCAATCATCATCGGGCCGATAGCTAAACGTTATAAAAGTGTAACTTTTGTTTTTTAATATCTTATAATGTTATTTAACTCACGTTCGATAAAATATTCTGGGAAAAAAGTATACTAAAGATGAAGTTGCACAACGATGTGACCTACAGTCTATTCGTCCACGAAGTTCGACGCGCGGTAATGAGCTACTTCCCAACGTGCCGCGATAATGAACTGTTTTGATATATTTACTCACATTGAACGATGGATTTCATTATTGTGGATCGCTTTCAGCCTTTCCAATTAATAGAACCAGGAACCGGTCTTTTGAAAAAGAGGAAAATTATTTATCTCCAAGCAAAATGAGCATTTAATAATTATTTCTTCAATGCTCATTTTGGTCCGGCATTTTGATGGAGTTTATACACCATCCCGCTTGTAATGCCTGAAGGGGTACACAGTGTTGCACTGGAGTGCGCCCATATTTCACAGATGGTATTTGGTTCCAATGTGATAGGGTACTGTACGAGCCTATTACTATTATACCAGGCACACTCCCCTCAATATGTGGGACGTTTAGGCCATAGTCCATCACTCTGAACATAGCCGAAAATATGTGTTTGTACATTATTTTATTCAAGTATCCTAATTATTGTATCCCAATTAAAAGATATAAGGTATAACAATAACAGTGGAAGTAAATATAACATTTTCAAATAAAAAGATTAAATTATTATTAATTTTAAAATGACACCCTGTACTGAGCGCGCTGCCAAATGGTTTGCTTTGGTTAAAAAAATCGAACATCATGCCTATAACTTACTGATTCATCGGTTAAAATATTTTACACTATTTTTGGTACACCGTTTGTTATATACGAGTAGTTATTATAATATTATCTGTATCACAATAAAAACATATTTGTTTGCTGTTCTCATTATTAAATATCTTGTCGACATTAGAAACTTCCTCGTGTTTTGTACCCACGAGTTGTTGTTTGTGTAAAGTGAGGTACCCACTTTGAGCTACCAACAAAACGTTAAAGACTAAACTTCTCTTGAGAGTATTTTAGTTGTTCTTGAAGAATTTATAATTATGAGAATGTCAAGCTATGATTTTATGTTTAGTTTTTAAGAACGCGTAAAAACAAAGTTGTATTTCAATATGTAGTATTCGCGTAAATATAAGAAATCAATACGCAAGCTATATTATCTGTCAAGGTTTTTTTAAACTTATGTGGCCAGAAAAATACGGGTACTATAGTAGAGAATAGAGTTATCAGTACATTGTGAAATAGCACTTAATGATAATTTACTATTCTGAAGTTTTACGTACCTCAAATAAGCAAACTTTTTGTTCAATTTTAATTTAAGTAATATAAATTGCAAATAACGGGTTCACGTTAATTTGAACCCTCTACGTGTTTAACACGAACCAATTAATAATGCGCCCGCCATCTGATTGGATACACCGCAGGCGCACGCACCTGCTATTTACTAATTAACCAGCTTGGCACCAACATCAACTTTGAATGTTTCACTTTAGTAAAATGTAGCAGTAGTGTGTTGAAACATTAGTGAGTAACTTAAAAACCAATCGGAAAAAAACTACTGTGGCAAGATGATTGCGGATTAATTTGAATTTAGCACTAAATTTCCAGAGTAATGTTACCTTTAACGACTAAGTTATAAACTGAAAATGGAACAAACTACATAGATAATATGATATACTCGTATAATTCAGATCAATTTTATTTTAATTTAGCACACAATTTCCACGGTAAATTTACCTTTAACGACTAAGTTAGAAACCAAAAATGTTTAGTAATGTTATGTTTCCACTTTAGTAAAGTTTCAGTGTATAAATTTCAAATACCTTGCTTCTGTTTCTTGGGTCCCTGAAGTCCTCCTTCGAAGCCTTCCGTCGCTTGTCTTTCAGTATCATACGAGCTGCCGCAAACGCCATTTTGATGGTTATGTGACCTCTTCGTTCGAGTGCCACACTCGTTCCACTCAAGTCACGCTAGGGATCACGCACTAAAACTTTAGGAGCGAGTCTTGACGCTAGTAGTTTAGAACGCAATCACAGTCTTTTAAATTTAGAATTGACTAATTTAATTGCTTTAAAATATTAATTTTAGCACTTATATTATTTTATACTTATTCTTAACACTTTTTATACAGGTATTTAACAGTTTATTGCCTTCGTCGTTGTAATAGTCAACAATTAACTATAATTTATATTGTATTAAATTATTTGTAAAATTTTAATTGAATGAATAATTGATTTACACTTGTCACATAAAATGGCGGTTTCTGTTTAGAAGATAGTAATATTATTGATTTTATTTATTTTAGAAGTACCTACATTTCCTATGCACTTGTTTTGCTGTTCTTGGGAAGTCAAAAACAATATTACTATATCATTTGAAACAACCTGCCTCTAAGGCGCAATCAAATTATAATGGACCAAAATAATTTTAAAATCCTATATCTTTGTAGATATAGATCTTCACCTGAAAAGTAGTGAAAACGCAAATAAATTTAGCAATAATTTAAACTAAACTGCGCGATAAATTACTGGTTTAACTTTATTAAACCTTACTAAGCCTTTTTTAACCTAGCTTCAAATAAAATAGGGTGCATTTTTTGATAGCACGACGTGGTGTACTTTGATATGACAAAGAGCCCTTGAGTTGAGAGTTGGGGACTTTGTAACATCGCCGCTTGAACAAAATGTAGAGTTACAACTCGTTATGAGAGCCCTCAAGTCATGTTTAATATGTTTTTTTTCATTACTTTCCTTTTTGAATGATGTTTGCAATTGTAGAGACCATTTCTTAGCCTCTGATAAAACTCAAAGAGAGGTGATACTATGTAAGAGGCCGCCTGTATCAATTTCGGTAATCATTTATTGATCACATCCAGTTATTCATACGAGCTAACACTTTTATATTTTGGCCCATTAAACACGAATCTCAAATAAAAGCATAGATGACTCTACATAAAAAAAATGCGGCTCTATGTCCATCATAATGAAAAATACACAATCAAGGAATTTAGTGGCGCATTTTTACACACATACACTTGCTTAATCGAATAAAGGCACTCAATTCCGCACCTCTTCGCACAGCATCTATCTTCCAGATAATTCTCTATAAAAGGAGAGCTACGTAGGTTCCACCTAGTGGCGATCCGATCCATAAACCTAATTGCACAAGAGATTCGATAAAACATTCGATTTTATGCATACGAACTGGACAATCGATATTGGACAGCTTTATGCTGTAATAATTCAGGTAAGACTTGAACACTACGATAATCTTATAGAATTGTCTATATAGATCCATTTGTAAGTACCTAACATATGGTTATTTGCTAAGCCAGGCATTTGCTAAGCCAATATACTATCTATTTTGTATTCAATATTATTATCATTTGATATCATAAGCTGCATGGCTCACAGCAGCGGGTGGATGTGCACTGAATCCCTGCCAGAGTAAATTTCAGAAATGATCATTTTGTAATTTACCCTGGATCACCCCCAGTTTATTGCTCGGTACCCATAACACGCAGCATGCGGGTCCCGGGCTTGAATCCTAGTAGGGACAAGCTTTGTTGGATGCACGAATGTTTGTACCCGAGTCATAGATGTTTAATATCTGTATAAGTATTATATACTAGGTTCGCCCCCAGCCCATTGTACGGTTCCCATAATACAAGCGATGTTTAGTGTGGAACCGTATAGTTGGTGTGTTCGTCTGCCGATATTCATTTATATAATTCCTTATGATTGTTGTGTGCATTTGGCATAACCATATCAACATTGAACTGCAGGCATATGCACACAGCAATCTATTCTGTTTTATAATCACTTGGAATTATCGATTGCGAGCCGGCCTGTGTAATTTCGTATCAATTTACTGAAGGCAAACGGCAATGGCAGAGAATCAAATAAAATTATCGAAGCGGAAATTATACCTGTCGGTTATTTAGACAACGAAAACTACTATTAAATAGACACCCTATTTAACATAATTTTATAATTGACTAGCCGTCCCGGCGAACTTCGTACCGCCTCAGAATAAAATGTATTAGAAAATGATTTTATTGGCACTCTATGAAAAATTAAAACATATCTATCCCACGGGAACCATACATTTTACCGGGATAAAAAGTAGCCTATGTGCTATTCCAGACTATAATCTATCTCTGTGCCAAATTTCATCCAGATCCGTTCAGCCGTTCGGGCGTGAAAGAGTAACAAACATCCATCCATCTATCCATCCATCCATCCATCTAAACTTTCACATTTATAATATTAGTATAGATAGAAGTAGGCGGTAGGGATATTTGGAGAAAATCCACTGGTAAAAAAATTTGGGGTTTAAAGTCTGCGGATTCAGATATTTTGTATGGAGAATTGAAAGTTCCATACTAAGTGTTTAAATACTTAGACTATAAAGTGTACAGTAAGTTTTCGATTACTCTCGCACGTGTCGTAAAGATTCTCTCACGACATCTCCTTAATATTAAAAATCTTGTGCTTGCATTCATCTTTTAATATAAATAAGTTCGATCACTAAAGCAATTTCAAAAACATGTCGTCGCATTAACCAAGGTAGCGTTGTCTTGCGAAGTTGTGACGTCACGGGTCACCCTGCCCACCCCTAATTGGATAACTTTAGGGTGCGCCAACGTTTTAATATAGCCAACACGTGTTGGCTTAGTTTTATGTTGGTGATAATATTTGATGAAGTTTTACGAGTGCCTACAGCGTTTGGGAAAATATTGTGCAAAAATATGTTATACTAGCTGCGCCCTGCGGTGTTACCCGCGCAAAAAATCATGTCGATCCTGTGTGCTGTGAAAAATTAAAACAAATCTAGCCCAAGGGAACCGTACGTTTTATCGGGATAAAAAGTAGCCTATGTTCTATTCTAGACTATAATCTATCTCTGTGCCAAATTTCATCCAGATCCGTTCAGCCGTTCTGGCGTGATTGAATAACAAATATCCATCCATCCATCTATCCATCCATCCAAACTTTCAAATTTATAATATTAAAAAGTATATACAGGCTGTAAGGGGCATGATAACGAACACGCTGTATAAATGTTACACTGTATGCTTATAATAAGATTATACATATCATTTATCTCGAAAGCCATAGGTAACAAGTATTGTAATTTTTGAGCGTGCAATGTATCGTTAACAACGCGATCACAACATAACGCTCCGCGCGATATCAGACGCGTGCGAGTGACGAGTACGCTCAAGCGTATCGAGTTTTAATACACATTGCGGGTCTAGGTCTAAATTAGTAATTATAGTTTTTTTACTTATGATCACGTTGAGATAGACAATAGAAATATTCTTAATAAGAGGTTTCGAATCATGAGTTGAATTAATGGTATCAGTTTTTGTTACGATGTTACGATTACACCCTCTATATACATGATAACACCATATAATTGATTATTATATATATTTTGGGGTTGAGTCACCTTCGTCCGTAGGAGAATTAAGTACCCTCGAGATACCCTACACGTGACCCTGGGTGGTGCCAACCAGGTGACAACTCTACTGGTGGTAGGCTTCGGCCGTGGTTAGTCACCCACTGAACAAAGCCATGTCGCCAAGCGGCCTAGCCGTGTTCCGGCATGATGTTCGGTGTTGCCATTCATGGATGGCGGGTCAGATCAGTTGCGCTGCATGTGCCTAGTGAATGTAGCGTCTCGATCTACTGCCGCCTTCCTACCTAGGCAAGTATGCTCCATCGTAGACCTCATCGTCACTTACCATCAGGTGAGATCGAGATCAAATACTTGCCTATAATGTATATAAAAAAAAAAATAGTAATTAAACTAACTGTTCCGGCAAACTTCATAACACCTCAGAATCGAATTTATGAGAAAATTAATTATCTTTATTATTAGTACGTCTCTCTTCACACGGGCTATACGGCTATCTTTGGAAGGTCCACGTAGAAGCTCTTTTTGAGAATTTTATTTTTATGATCATTATCTTATCTTTGTATTGTTTCCCTTTCCCTTGTTTCAATAGTTATTCTGCTATTCGAGCAATAAATTCAAAAAAATCAAGAACATTAAAGTCGGCCCACCCGTTCTTAAGTTACATAGCAAAAGTGTTCTTAGTCACAAAAGGTGGTTCCAAAAATAATAGTTCATAAAATCTTTGACCTAAGCCAGATAAATAACATAGTTAGAATATTAATATAATGTATACATATAATTTGGCTATGTGCCAAGAAGTTACGGAGAGCTTCTTTCAGATATTATATTTATATTTATTCCGCTGAAATTAGGAACTGATTCGTCCTGAAACTGTGCTACAAGACTGTCGTTAGTCGTGTACGCACCATAAAATGTACATGTCGCTTTCATTCATCTTTATACTGACAGTCATCAACATTAATGGGGACAGAACTCTGTGTTATTTGAAGAATGCGGTAATACACACATATGATAGCAGTGATAGCCAAGTTGGTAGAACGCTTGCCTCGGTAACGAGGATTGCAGGTTCAAACCCCGGCTCGCACCTCTGGGATTTTTCATGCGCGAATCTTATTTTCAACCATGATTATCACTTGCTAAACGGTGAAGGAAAACATCGTGAGAAAACCTGCATGTCTCAGAGAACCCCTCGAAAGATGTGTGAAGTCCGCCAACTCGCACTGGGCCAGCGTGGTGGACTATGGCCTAATCCCCGCATTGAGGGGAGGCCCGTGCCCAGCAGTGGTTAATTTAAAAAGGGCTGGAATTATTATTATTATTATTATAATACATACACTGTCTGAAATACCTTCAATATAAAGCTTTATAGTCGTGTTAGTTACAGCATTTACAACTCAAGAACGTACCTATATACATAACGATTCATAAAGGGTACACTAACCTTTGAACTAGCGCTTCTTTAACGAGTTCCCAATCATTATGTGTCAGAATTTCGATACGACTACTTAAAATTGCTGAAAAAACTAGTACTTGCAGACGCTGTAAGTACATGTTTAACTGCCCTTGAAAAGTGGTGGCTTCACTGCTTAGTTCGTGAGCAAAATTATCAAATGCAATAAACATGACGCCACCAAGTCTAACGTGGTCTGATGTATAACGGCTTCCTTACGCCGCCGTCCGCCGCTTACCGGGTGCGGGCTGGCACAGCTCCAGATACATTTGTTAGCTTGCATCTTGGGAGATAAGGTGAGCCGAAATTGTTTGTTCAACCAGTTTCATGGAGATATGAATTTCTCAAACAGCCTTTTGTCGTAACTTTTTTAAATATACAAGAAGGCTTTGAAAACATCGGCAATATACAGGATGTAAGTGGTTTTGTAACGACAACTAATACAATGGTAAACTCATGATTCTGGACCGATTATAGTGAGAATTTTCCGTTGATCTTTTCATTAATTATACGCATATTTTTGAATTTATTTTTGCACGATATCGTAACAGAATTCTACCTCAATGTGATTGTGAATAAAAAAAATATAATAACAAATTTAGATGTCAACATAGCCGTTGCAATTCCCTGCAACTGTCTAGTAAATATATAGTTTTCTTTAATTTCTCGATACAAAAAGTTCGATTATTTTTCGATCCCATATCGAGAGCGAACGTGTGTAGCTGACAGTTGCCGATTGCGTCCAACTTGTGAGCGAAACAGACTTTTTTTCTGAATAAAAAAAATACAACGAAATTGAGAACCACATCTTTTTGGAATCGGCTAAAAAGAGGTTCACACTTCGATAGCATAAATATATAATAGGTTAAATATAACAGAAAAAAATCATTGAAATAAAACATTTTTTTTGGATTTTATGGCGTTTATATTCTGATTTTACGTTAAATATAAGAATTTTTTTATTGTTTTCATTTTAAAATAAAAATATTTCAACGTTTTCAAGTTACCAAATTGTTTCAAGAAATATATCAGGTAGGTATAGCATTTCATTGTGATGGTCTCGAAAAATAACCTAAAATACCAATCTGTGTTCTGACTTTCTAGTATATAGGTACCTACTCATTAAATAAAGTTCAAGTACTTAATATCTTATAGCCGATAAATTCATTATTCACTTTACAAAAAACATATCGAGTCTAAAAAAAAAATATTTTTATAGGTAAGTTTTGCCGATTTACATCTCTATTCGTTAGATGATACTGTGGCGATACTAATTAAATAGTTTCGTTACGAGCCAACAAGAAATTGCTTGCTAACATTGGACCCACGCCCCAATCCCCAATGGGGCACAGATCCAATCGTCAATGTTTATCTTGCGAGACGCTCGCGTTATCAGTTCGTATAGTTTCTGCTATTGACTACAGATTGGACGTAGTTTTGTCGCAAGGGATTAGGGTCACCGAGAAACCAACCAGTGCTATAAACCCGGTTAATTATTCCAAGTAGCTGTGATACGCCCATCTATTTGATATGTGGGGACGAAAACATTACGTTTCGATTGTGAGATTGGTCTCAGGGTCTACGGTTTACTGGTGGTAGGCTTCGGCCGTGGTTAGTCACCAACCACTGCACAAAGCCATGTCGCCAAGCGGCCTAGCCGTGTTCCGGCATGATGTTCGGTGTTGCCATTCATGGATGGCGGGTCAGATCAGCTGCGCTGCATGTGCCTAGTGAAAGTAGCGTCTTGATCTACTGCCGCGTTCCTACCTAGTATGCTCCATCGTAGATCTCATCGTCACTTAGCATCAGGTGAGATCGAGATCAAATACTTGCCTATAATGTAATAAAAAAAATAAAAAACGTTGGATAAAATTTTAACCTATTTCTTGCCAAAACTAATAATACCATAATAACATGTAAGTATGTGTTATTTGCACAGTTAAAAATGCCTTTTGATGAAACAAAAAACACATAGGGAGTATATAGTCGTATACATTGACAATGTAGAAGTCATTAGAATCATTAAATATTCCAGTCAACAAAACAATTTGTCACAGCAATCCATTTACTTAAATAATAATAATGGTGAATGTTGCTAATGTATTTTTTCCTCGCAGGTGCGCGCCCGTAGGGATGTCACCCAAAAATACAATGCGTACACATTGTTTCAGCGTTCGCTAGATTAAAATAGGATATTTCAACAATGGTACGGTACATAACAAAGGCGATGTAACCTACATTAATAATGATTATATGTAATACTAGCTTTTATTACTATACTAGATGCGCCCTGCGGTGTTACCTGCGATTAAAAATTATGTCCTTTTTACCGGGATCAAAAGTAGCCTATGTGCTATTGTAGACTATAATCTATAATTTCTCACATTTTGAATTTAGAAACTGTAGTCTTTGCTGACTCCTTCAATCGCCTAGTTACGTCACATGGGGCCGAAACTCACAACCATTTCAAATGACATACATTTGCAATTGAATCTGTTAATTAAGTTTATTTATTTAATATCGTCACTGAGTATCCATAAAATTATAAATGGTCCAGAAAATATTTATGTTCGAAAAGTATAGTTTAATAATCTTAATGGGTAAACTAGCTAAGAGGCTATTATGATAATTTTGCAATCACCAGAATGGAACAATGTCTGGTTGGTAAAATGCAATATGACTGGGGGATGGCTGCTGCCGGGGACAATTACGTAAATGGCCTGCGATTTGTGCTTACGGTACTCAAGCTATATAGCCGCAGCGAGTATTAAATCAGGCTTTTTTAACATGCAAACAAACAAAATATTTACAATATAGGTGATTGCAAAGAACACAATTGTTATAATGGGACAAAAATAGAAGTATATCCTTTCAAATAAAAAAAGGAATTTTCAAAATCGGTTCATGAATGCCGGAGTTCTGAGGTGACTAACATATAAAAAGAATAGTACTGAATTGAGAACCTCGTCCTTTTTGATGTCGGCTAATAAAACTTATTTTACCGATTTTATTGCGTTTATTTTATGTCTTTACATTCTCGACGTCTCGGTTGCTTTACAGCAACCATGGTTACGAGAGGACTGAGGTATTTGACGTCCTAGTGTCATACTTGATAGTGACTGGAGAACCCTCATATTTAGTAGTTGCTTGCGGTCCGATCGACGCAGAAAGTGCTCACAGTGTCTTGTCTTGAGGTCTTTCAATAGTGCGCTCGGTTTTGGATTTAATTATAAACGCGATAAAATCTGTAAAGTAAGTTTTATTTCAATATGTAGTATTATTATTAGAAGAGGTTATTATTTAAAAAAATTAAAAAATTTAAATTTTTTTTAAATATATTAATATACACTTGAACACAAGCGTAATTATACATTCATAAAATTTTAAATTAAGAATAAAAATTGGTGGTTACACGAATACAAAATAATAGGCATTTAATTACTATAACTCACGAAAAATTCAGCTTCTTCTGTCTAATTTAAATAAAAGTCTGTTAAGCTTAAACCGATGTAGAGTAAGTTAATTCTGTTTAAGTTTCTTCATTGCAATGTACTAAGTTCGGTTTAAGTTTGAAGTAAGTTTGTTTGATAATTTAGTAGTGAGCAAACTTAACGATTACAAACTTCGGCCTTGCGATTTTCCACAGTTATAGGCTCTAGGTATTGCATTGTAGACCTTATTCATTGGAAAATAGAAATATACGTGTTTTTATATTACATATTAATGTAAATTAGGTTTTATTATTGACCTAAAAACAGTGAAGCAATTTTCGGAATAACTCTCAAATTTAAAAAACAAAATCATTTAAAGAATACAATTGCTATTTTTCTTTTAAAGTATTACCCGAAGATGCTTTAAGCATATTTAAATATGAGTATCTTTATCTTGTTAACGTGAAATGCCGTATTTATTTTTTTACCGGAAACAAGTTACATTCTTAAAAAAAAACAATTCAAATAAAACCTACGTTGCGCTACACATCGTACCCCCGACCTTACTCGACTGAGCCAAGTCAACTAAAGAAGACTGACAGAGGAAAGGGACTGCTTAGGAGTATATATATTCAAAATATGTACCAAAAAGAAGGCTTACAACGAATAAATAAGGTCTATTTTACTTGTAACCGTAACTGAGCAGGTGATTTCAAATGTTTTACACAAGAAGCAAATAGGATTATCAATAAATACGGAACACGAATTCCGAAAAGGATTTTAATCTTGATTAAGTGTAAGTGATGTATTGTTTGACAGGGAAATTAAGTTCTTATATCCTTAAAAACAAGGTGCATTTCTTTTAACATCGCTAACGTTAAAATAACGAATTTTATAATATTTCCTATGGCAATATCACATCCAGTTGAATTTCTGGTGAATTTTGACGGATCACAACGGCAATGGAAAACCTATTAAAATACAGGGGTGGGTGGCCACTCCTAACTTGCTCCACAAAATAATAGTAATTTAATTACTTCTAAATCTATGGTAATATTTTCGTCCATTTAAAAGTTTTTATTTCTAGAAAATAATCTAAAATGCAGTTTTAAAATTTAAAGGATCTTCATTAGTTTTACATCTCACAAAATATTTACAAACAGAAAAAAAAAAAAACTTTAAAATAATATGAAAACAAACTATATGCAGCCAGCATTCTTGCCACCTGCCACCTGCCACACACATGGCAACACACTGGAGCTTACTTTTTATAATTTTTTTTTTGTAAAAATAATGGATAAAAAAAAAGACAAGCCCGCTGAGTTTCTTGCCGGATCTTCTCAGTTGACGTCGCGTTCCGATCCGGTTGTAGACTTAAGGAAAAAATGTAATGACAATTTGTAAGTGCCCCCGTAGGCCTATATGAAATAAATGATTTGACTTTGACTTTGACTTTGACTTTGACCATTCCACGGGGACAAGGTCTTTTTGATACATAGTTTTTTTTATTTATTTTTTTATACATAATAGGCAAGTATTTGATCTCGATCTCACATGATGGTAAGTGACGATGAGATCTACGATGGAGCATACTTGCCTAGGTAGGAAGGCGGCAGTAGATCGAGACGCTACATTCACTAGGCACATGCAGCGCAACTGATCTGACCCGCCATCCATGAATGGCAACACCGAACATCATGCCGGAGCATGTTTTAAAATTGATAACAAATATTTTTTTCCCATAACAACTTTTTAAAAACACCATCTATATTTGCCGCTTCGAAAAACTGCCAATCAAATACTTCCCAAGGGTATCGCTCACCCGAACATCGTAATCGGGAACCGAAGCCGCGCCCGCAAATTGGAGATTCATTCATCAAACCGAAATTCAACCCGTCACGCGCGCCCGTCGAATCTTGCGAATATTAGAAAAGGGTCTCACTGACCCCAACCCTCTCCGTTCGCATATAACGCAAGCTCATTGTGTTCTCCATTGACTCGGAGGGACCACTTGGGGCTGAAGTGTGGGGGGGGATTATTTTCTCTGTCACGATTGCTTGTATTGAACATTGTATGCTCGACCTACAGAGGTAGTACTTACCATCTTATTTTCACAAATTTTCTTTTACTGACCATCCCTTCAGAACCCTCTCATTTCCCTAGTGAAAAAGGGGAAAAAGCTTTATACCTGTGTATATAAATGATATTGCACTGTCATAGTAAGGTGTAAGCTTTGAAACGAATGTGAGTAGTTTTCGCGAGATACGCATTTTAAAAGGCAGCCTCTGTTCGAGAAAATGTTTTGAACATCCTGAAAAAATACACTTGATAATATTATTTTACACTTTAAAAAATAATAATATTATACTCAAGGTGTAAGGGATGTGATAACGAAATTTTTAGGCATAGGTTACACTTTAGTCCTGTAATAAAATTATATAAATAATTTATGTTGAAAGTTGTATCTTACAAATGTGATTTTTGAGCGCGCAATGTATCGCAAACAACGCGATCACAACACAACACTCTGTGTGAGACTCGACTCGAGCGAGTGACGAGCGCGCTCCATCGTATCGAGTTTTAATTTACATTGCACTTTTAGCTCTAAATTAGTGACTATGTTTTTTTTATAATCACGTGATGATATGTTATGTTTTCATGCTGAAATCGTTTAAAAAAGAACTGAAAAATGCGTAAAAAATATCGACAAAAAATCCAACTCATGAGAGTTCAGAATCAAGAGTTGAATCCATGGTATCAGTTTTTGGTACGAAGCCACTTATATCCTACTGTATTTTACATTGTACACTATTATACATTATTACATAAATTATGTATATACTCTGTTAATTTACTCTACATAATAGTGTCAAGTTTCTCGACATTGTTCACACACTCGTCACACATGAAACTGTTACACAATCGAGATTATTTTAGCGTTACGACCCACGATCCCTGCGGAATGTTGGCGGCAACTTTTCATGTAAATTGCTCCCCCCGGCAGTGGGGGAGGCACGGACGAGGTACACGCACGCCGTTATGGACACATTAACTCGAAGAAGTTATAATTCGATCTAAACTGTTTAACCGTTAAATTAAACAATTTTAATGTTGGTTTCCGCGTATCCTCGTTGAACCATTCCTTATTATAATTACGAGTTCAGACCTGATTGACTCAGCCGATAGACGTCCGCTGCTGGACATAGGCCTCCCCCAATGACTTCCACACATCGCGGTCCTCCGCCACTCGCAGCCACCGGCTTCCTGCGATGCGTGTGATATCATCGGTCCACCTTGTGGGGGGCATCCTACACTACGTCTTCCGATTCGTGGTCGCCATTCTAGAATCTTTCCGCCCCAACGGCTATCGGTTCTACGAGCTATGTGCCCTGCCCACTGCCACTTCAACTTTGAAACTCTTTGAGCTACGTCGGTTGCTTTAGTTCGTCTACGGATCTCCTCATTTCTGATTCAAACTTGGTGTGATGAGCAAACATATTTGTAACAGCGTGACAGCGTTATTACTATCAGACTACACATCATTTCTAACAGAGTGGCAGGCAGCATATTGTTCCAGTAATTGAGTCTCTGCATATTAACGCGTAATAGACATGGCTACCAGATTAGACTAGCAATTGAGCTACTAACCAATATAGTATTAATAACGCAATAACAACATTGGAAGGAAAACATCGTGAGGAAACCTGCATGTCTGAGAGAGCCCCTCGAAAGACGTGTGAAGTCCGCCAACCCGCACTGGTCCAGCGTGGTGGACTATGGCCTAATCTCCCTGGCATTGACGGGAGGCCCGTGCCCAGCAGTCGGACATTAAAAAGGGCTGATATTATTTATTATTATTATAACAACATTAATTATGGTCCTTTTGCTAAACGTCATAAGGTTCATTCCAAACGACGTTCTAACCGAGGTCAGTAAGACGTTGATTTAACTACATATTTTTTTGTGGTGCATGTGAGGTCCACTAGCTAACCAGCACTAGGCCAGCTTGGTAAATATTAGCTATTCTTTCTCACACCAAGCCCCGTCCGGCAATCAAACATTAAAATGGATCAATTATTAAATTTTTGATACATAGTTTGTTTTAAGTAGTAAGTTTTTTTTTATTCTTCTGTTTGTAAATATTTAGTGAGATGTCAAACTAATAAAGGTATTATAAAATTAAACCCATTCAAAATAACGTGTAACCATTTGAACACGGAACAAATAATAACGCTTAATTTATAGCAACCGCATCCCGGTAGAATTAATAAGAGTATCTTTATGCGGCGATCCGCCATTTCTTACGCGACCTGAAATTTTAAATTTAATATCAAATGAGCAATTAATCAAAATATTAAATGAAACAGCTCGCTGAAAACATTTTTATTTCAAGGACATTTAGTGGGGGGGGGGGCAAAACCGGCCCTTTATAAAGGCCGTAAGTATGTACTTAAGTTATTATTTAATCACATAATGTTCTCACAAATCTGTGATAAGTACGACTCTTTTAAACCTCAAATAAGCACTTTTATACACAAAGAGTTAGGGTTTGTTGATATTAATAGTCATTACATCAAGTGAAGCCAAATGAGTTCACAAAATGCTTTTAAAAAGGCTCGTTTAGCTCGTTAAGTTTTTACGCTCGGTTGCAGTAGGACGTCCATCTGTGACCATATTCCTGGGACAGGTTTTATAATTATGTTAAGTAATGATTTCTATATACATAATTAAAGTTTATATGTTACTTTCCAATGATTATGAAGGATAACATTTATAAAATTATAAGTAATTAAAAAAACATATCCATTACTTATAGGGTAAGTAGGAACGTTCCCCTAATTGAATGTTTGTACTCAGAATAAATTAAGTACATAATTTAGATTTAATTGCAAATCTTTCAAGAAGATTGGTCGACGCAACCGGCTACCCAAGGGCTGGGCATTTCCTTGCTCAGCGAGCAGCTTTGGCTATTCAGGAAATGCGGCCAGCATCTTGTGCACGCTACCGCATGAGCCCATTTTTTTACACTTTTTGTAAATATTATGTAGCTTTTCTATGCTCTTTTTAATTTATATTAGTTTGTAAATATTGCAAATAGGAAAAATCAACAACTCAAGGACTAGAGAAAAAAAAAATACTAGTCTCGGGAAAACTAAGCTCACAGTATCCTTACAGTACTACACCAATGCGATTTTTCATTTGAAAAGGTTAAAAATGAGATATTGCGCGAACAAATCACATTTAGTCGGCTGTAAAACATTCGCCCGGTGGCTGTGACTGCTCGATAACTGGCTTTCAGTGCACTTTTCATACCTGAAACTTGCTACTTGATGTTTACAGGCGTGATATATCACTGCTGGAAAATAGCTCGTGTGTTTGTTTTTAATTATCAGTCAGCATTTTCGTGTGTAGATAAATAAAAAACCACAAAATGTTTATACCTCCTTACTGAGTTTACATTATCTAATTTAGATATAAATATTTAAGCAATAGAACGTACTTTTCAGAAATAACTCTATATTAAGTATAGTCTTTGTTTCATAGCGAAGTAAATTTTGAGTCTTCACACTTAGTGGTGTGGGTCTATACCGAAAATAAATCAAACCGAGTCAGAGAAACTCTTTGCAACCAACGCCAGAGAGCCGTCGAACATAAATTCAATTAAAAACTTTTTAAATTTGCGTTCAAAAATCATAGTTGGCGGTCAATTAAAGATCGCTAACTCACAAAAGTCCGAAAAAAACTGAAAATTCTCACATAGAATAATATATTGCAATTTTCGTACAGGTATGGCAACACTCCGCTTTCAAGCCGCAATTATTTCCAGGCGTAGGCAACCGGACCGTGCTGTGGTTCGCGTTTTAATTGCCAATTTGACCAGGCGTTGCCGCCAGTGAACGCATTTGCAATTCTATTGTTAACTTTTAGCATTATTAAAGTTTGATGCGTAAGTATTTCAATTAAATGGTTATATAATTTTAGGAGCCATGTTGAGTATATCTATCTATCTATCAGCCGATATACACATCCACTGCTGGACATAGGCCTCCCCCAACGACTTCCACACATCACGGTCCTCCGCCACTCGCATCCACCGGCTTCCTGCGACGCGTGTGATGTCATCAGTCCACCTTGTGGGGGGCCGTCCTACACTCCGTCGTATAAGACCACTGAAAATAGATGCTCGGAATCGTGAGGCAGAAACACGGGTAAATACGGCCTGCACCAATTAGAAGAGGAATTTGGGAAACTTTAATACTTTGTATCTATGTACAACCTATTTAGGCTGTGTCCCCAGTCGGCAAACTGTCAGCGGCCGACTGAGTTAACGGCGTATCGGTTTAGTACGCCCTTCCATATATTTGAAATGAAGTATTCACAGTTTGCTAGTTTGCGCTCACTCTACGCAGTTTGCTGTGTTGCGCGCGCCGATTGATTCAGTGAGCGGCCGACTCACAGCAAAACCGGTTTCAGTCGACGGCGGTGATATGCTTGTTCCCCGGGCGTAGTGAGTCAGTTTGCCGCAAACTGTCATGTGGACAGTTGACAGTGAAAATTCAGTCGGTCGGTCGACCTAAATAAGCGGCTAACACATAACAGTTTGCTTGCGACGCACGCAAATTGATCTGAGTTTGCAGCTAACTCGAATTTCGTCACAAATTTGCGGCTCACTCAGTCGGCCGCTGACAGTTTGCTGACTGGGGACACAACCTTACTGATAACAAAAAAAAATGTTAAGACAAGGTCAGGAAATTATCATTTTCTAAGCCGTGGAAGACACGTGCTACTCTTTAACCGCCTTAAAAAGGAGTGGGAGGAGGAGGGAGTTTCTCCAATATAATTATCTTTTTTATTATTATATCTGTCACCTCAGAACTCCGTCATTTATTAGAAAAATATTTTTTTATTGAAAGGATATACTATAGGAAAGGATATTTGGTCCCATATTTTTTTCAAAATTTAGTTCTCATAATTGTATCCATGAGGAATCGAGAGAGCTCCTCAAATATTACAGGCATACATATAGTGATTTTGGTGCTTTCATCAACGAGTCGAGCATTTGGTACTTGCATACGTGTTCTTGTGTAAACCAAGTACAAAGTAGTGCTGAGAAAATTGGAAAATCAATTTCCTCGCGGGAACAAAGTAATCCGCATTATGAACATCAGCGAACAATCAATCATTAGGAGTGAAGTGGTTCATCCTCCGGCTAATATACTGGTCGTCAGTCATCATTAGCGGCATGCTGACTCAGTGCCTATCCCTATAGGAGTGCACTTCTATATTATACAACTTCTTCCTTTGCCTTTAAGAGTCTGTCTGAGCTCATTTCAGAAGGTTTCTTTTAACTTACCAATGGACCTTTTAACACGTTGACTGCGTTAAGAGGTCTAAAAGATCTCTAACGTGACTTTCAGCTGGTGCGGCGCCGAAAATCGTGTTCTCCACCTCTGTGCGGGAGGTCGTAACTTCTTTATTTCTATGTGTTTGACGGAGACAAATATACATACCTACTTCCCGCTGCGAGTTTGATTCAATAATGTAATAAAAAAAATAGGAGATGGATGAGGTCTCTAACGCACTGAGTTGTAATAATATACATCTGTTGCGTGAGGAGATCTTTCGGACCTCCTAAAACACAGGCGTCGTAGACGCAAGGAGCGGAGCGCGGGCGGCGCGGGCGCCGTTAGCTCGCGCTCAGTGTTGTTCACGTGTCGATAATGTGTACCTGCGCACTCCATTTAAAAAAAAAACGCTCTTATATTTTGTCAGCGTGGTAGCAAAAAAAGTCGTTGCACAGGCTGTTACAGTAAATTATGGCTCACATTTAGTAGCACAGATGCATCCAAAAAAACCAAACGAATAAATACACTATGTGTGCAATGCGAACAACATTATGTGGTTACCATGCTTCAATGAGGAACATTTTTCTTAAATATTTTTTTAGTCACTATGTTTATTGAAATAAAACTAATTTTATGGATTATCATAATTCATCATTCACGGAAGGACAGTCACCATGGTCAGTCCTCCCGTGACCATGGTTGTTGTAAAACAGCCGAAACGACGGGAACGTAAAAAACAAATAATAAACACGATAAAATCCGTAAGATTAGTTTTATTTAAATGTCTAGTATTCGCGTAAATATAAGAAATCAATATTACTATGTTTAAATCATTACTTCATAAAAAGTTAAGCTATCGATAACTGGGGTTTTATTTTAATCCCATCACTAGTCACAACCCAAACTGATCTATCTTTAGTTGCGATGCGAGATTCAATGGATACCTAATTTTTTTTTTGTTATATCTCATAACCCACTTTTCACATCCCCATGCGTAGCAAACTTGAGATAGAACAGTTAATTCTCTATTATTTACAGAAAGAACATAGATTGTATCTTATTTTTTGATAAAGATATGAGTTTTTTTTAAATACCTTATTTTACGAGATGGATTAGGTCTCATACGCACTAGAATGAAGCTCGGTTAAGAGGTCGAATAGGTCTCTAACGCACTGGCTGAAAGTCCTCTGAAAATGGCACCGCACTCAACGTGTTAAAATATTTAACACTACATACGCATTAATAATACCGGCCCTTTTAAATATCCCACTGCTGGGCACGGGCCTCCCCTCAATGCGAGGGGGATACATACGTACTATCTACTCCGTATTGATTTCTTATAGTTACGCGAATACATTGAAATAAAAGTAATCTTAAAATAAAAAAAAAAAAAAAAAAAAATTGGTTTATTGGTGCAACTACGCAGGCAACATAATTAAAAATATACATGGGTACTTAATGTAGATATAAAAGTAGAAATAAATTAATAAAATAAAAATAAAATGTTAGTTAGTTTCCCGCCGTGCGTAGCTGCAACCAACAAGGTCTGCTCTCAGCACTAAGTTGGGGCATCCGAGAGATGCCTCAACGCTGGTTCAATCTTACGGATTTTATCGCGTTTATTATACGTTGTTTACCACACACACTCGCAGTTTAATAAAAAAACTTGATTAAGAAATGCTAAAAGACCTTATTTATTACACGTTTTTGGTCAGAATATTAAATACGATTTTTTTATAATAAATTCTCGATTCTGGTAAAATATACTTTTTAAAAAAGTATATATACTCATTTTATTCGGCGCTTAAATTTAAGCCGTCAAGCACTCTCTCAGTTTTGTTAATAAACATCTCTCACTCATCGGTGTTTAAATTAAATGTTTCATGGCTCCAAATATCAAGCACTTTTCTTTCTTAGATACCGAAATCTGGATCGCTAAACATAACCAAAATCAGCAGAATCAGACCCTTAAAACAATGATGGATCGGAATTACACACTTAATATGAAATCCATAGTAAACAGTTCGAATTGTTACAAGTATCGAAGCTTCACCCCTCTTAATTCACAAAGTATAACTAATAGCTGACGTCATTATAGCCACTTTATCTGAGGAGGTATTAGCCGTGAGTGTTGAGACAGGGTGACGAGGCACGAGGCAACCCTGACACGCTGCCAAGTCACGTACAATTTATAAGTTCATGTTCACGTTCAAAATAACCTCATAATTTAAAAAGAGTATAGGAAAGCTACTTAATATTTACAAAAAGTGTAAAAAAATTGGCCCATGTGGTAGCGTGCCCAAGATGCTGGCCGCATTTCCTCGCTGAATAGCCAAAGCTACTCGGTAAGCGAGGAAATGCTCAGCCCTTGGGTCACCGGTTGCGTCGACCTCATAATTATATTGCATAGTTTTTGGCGGTAATTTTGATTAATGTCTTCTATTACCTTATACCAGCAGTGTGATTTTGAAACCTCGGAAATCGGATTCGGATTCGGAACGGTAGTTTGCGTCTACGAAGTTAGTTTAATAATGGTAGGAAATAGTAGAAAAAATATTGATCGCGAAATTTTAACTAATACGGGTTTTTTATGATAAAAAGCTTCAAACTTATAACCACACACAAGAAATATTAAGTCAGACACTTGTTATTTTTGATATTCACGTTTCTAGGCCTATATGTTTTTATTATTCTTTTTGCTGTACCGAACTTTGTAAACAAATTAACTATTTTGATTTCCGAATTCGAAGATTGTTGACGTTTGTCGACGGAAAATCATTCCGATCCGACCATAACTTTCCGAGGAGATTTATGTGTAGGAAGTCTTTCCGATGGCATGTAGTCTTTTTTTTTTACTCAATTTGATATTATACGAATTATTGGATATTGCACTGGCTTTAATAGCATAATTAAAGCCGTATTTTTGGATGAAACAATAAATTAAACGCAATCCCAGTGTAGCTAAATGTATTTAGGTACCAACCTACTTATTTATTTACTTTAATACAATTTGGTCATTATACATTTAAGACAAAAGCACATACTCAAACTTTATAGGGACAGACAGGGGTGAATACGCTGGTTCGGTTGCCAAAATTTTTTAATAGATGGCGCTGTTGCCTTGCAACCTAACGTAACTAACCTAACTAATCAACGTTCATTTTGGTTATTTGTAATTTTCTCGTCAACAACAATAAACAAACCTCAGACATAGATTAAACAAACTTTTTTTTCATTGGATTTGTCAGTTTACAAAGATCGGTACAAAAAATAAAAAAACTAACACGTAGGCTTAGAAACGTGAATATCAAAAATAACAAGTGTTCAACTTAATGTTTGATTTATGTGGTTATAAGTATGAAGCTTTTTATCACAAGAAACTGTAATAGTTTAGATTTTGCGTTCAATATTTTTTCTACTATTTCCTACCATTATTAAACTAACTTTGTAGACGCAAACTACCGTTCCGAATCCGATTCCGATTTCCGAGGTTTCAAAATCACACTGCAGCTGCTAAAGTCTGTCTACCCGCTATGACATTGTTCTTAAATACCCATAACAATGTATTGCTACTCAAGCACAATCCTTATTACGTTCCGTTTCGGTATCGTAAGTCATCCATCCCTCTCACACCACAGATCTCATAAATAAGTATGACGGTGGAAGCATGTTTTCTTGGTGACGTTACGATTACATAAGAAGTTCCTGCTTACCCTACTACTTGAAAAGGCATTAGTAAGATCATTTTAAAAAGAGCAACCTTGGAATATTTTGGCCTTTCTTCTCCGAAGAAACGGCATTACAACGGGTGGTAAAGTCGTAGCTCAGCATTTTGTTACATTTTTGACGATTCATAAGTAATCATTTCCCTTCTAGGAATATGTCGGATAAATATATTTTCGTAATGTACCCTGCTGATTACTGGGTTATTAAATACACTCTTGAATTAATTCACAAGTTAATTTATTTACTAATAAATATCGCCATACGGACACACCAACTATACGATCCCACACTAAGCAGCGCTTGTATTATGGGTACCGTACAATGGACTGGGGGCTAAGTCAGTATATATTACTTATATAGATATCAAAAACCCATGACTTGGGTATAAACATTCGTGTTTATAACCCAAAGTTTGGCCCTACCACTATTCGAACCAGGGACCATCGGCACTGAAAGCCAACCACGAACTGCGCTAATCAGGCCGTCAATTACCTGTATACATCTATTTGTTAAGTCTTCGAATCGCAGCGATTTTTTGTGATCGAAATATAAACCATAATCTGAGGAAGTAATACTTTACCGCAAAACCACAGACAAAGCCTCGTTCTACAACAAAGTACATAAGTATACCTGTTGTGTTGGTACATTTTTTGCGCTACATAAGTTCCGTGTTCCGTCTCTTTGTGGTTCCGACCGAGATAAGCCCTTTGTGCCGCGGACCTCAATTTAAATGACTCAGTGAAGCCTGATATTGTGTCTTGGATCTAAAGTCTTGGGCAGACTTAGAACATTTTAATTATAAGCTTAAGCTTTGTAAGTTACACTAAGATGATGTAAGTATTAAGCCATGTTGTTGCCTTGTAGGACTTTTTACCGTCAAATTTGGAGTTTGTGACATGGCAACGACATTCCAAAATTAGGGAAAAGTGAGAATCTTCGTAGCTCCTGTAGGACTTTGCACTTTTATAGCTTTAGATAAGTGAAACTATGGAAGCGGATACTTTTTCTTCATATTATAATCATCTGAGTTGTTTTAGGACACAATCAAGTTTATCAAGTTCTCGCAAGTATCCACAGCTTTACTGATAAGGGTAGGCGATTCATTTTGTCATCATGATTGTCATTGACGTCATCATTATCATCCCACCATCATACTCGACATTGACAAAAATGAAGAATTGCAGACGCTAAAGAGCTAAAGCTAAAGAAGCTAAAAAAAAGAAGTGCAGACAAGAAATACGCCCTTTTAAAACGTAAATGTTAATCGATTCTTCTTAAAAAATAAACTAGTCAAAAAAACATTTTAACAAAAATAACCGTCTTCATAAAACTAAAAAACGCAAAATAATCTTATCTCGAAATCTACCTTGTCTCCGTTCATCGGTTCGATGGTACCGGTACCATATTCATCAGTCATAACAAGCATAAAAAAATACAACCGATTTGAGAACCTCCTCATAATTGAAGTCGGTAGCGTACGTAGTAGATTAGATTATGCTCCCAAATAATAATGGTTTGACGAAACAAAACAGCTTTCTGGCACAACAACGATGTTATTAGCACGCTCCCGTGAGCCTTTGTTGATCCAATTAACGGATACCATGAAAGCGAAAGCCCTATTAGATTGTTCTTTATATACAAGGTGTTTCAGAAAGGGCAGCAACCACGCTCTGCTACCATGTTAAGTTTTAAATTTGTGGAGCCGAGAGTATGAGAAATAATATCAGGAACAGTTAGGATGTAGAACATATATTTTAGACAAGACAAAAGTTATCAAGAACGAACCATTTTGACACAAACAATGTAAAACATGTTTCTAAGCAACCGCAACATTATCAGCAAAGAGTACTAAGATAAACTCCGTACTCTTTACATATATGCCATATAGAAGCCCAGGTTTCCGGCTAGAAACCTGGGCTTCTTTAGCGAATTTGTAAACACAATATAAAGTCAGCATTTCTATATTATATAAATTATAAAATATATATTTTGTATCTAGCACAATGACAATTGGGATTTATTTCGAAGAGATATTTAAAAAAAATCAACCCAAAATTCTGACGTCACATAATGAGTACAAATGTGCTAAATAAGCGCAGGTTCAAGGCGTAGTATATACCCTTTTTGAAACATCCTGTATAACAAGAAAGCAATTATAGGAAAGGCGATGCTATTATTTTGGGTGTAGAAAATAAAATGTAACATATCAGCTGCGGAGCGCCGGATTGATAAATTAATATCGCCAGATGAACATACCAACTGCATGGTCCCAAAGTAGGCACATATTTGCCCAGACGAGGATCAAACCCGCGAGAACCAAATACAGTGATTCGAACAGTCATATAAGACACGGCTATTTATTATAACCCCCAAATTTATAGACGTTTTATAACTTTTTCAAACGTCATATAGTACTGCGCAAACCAAAACTCGTATGCGCAGCACTATATGACGTTTGATAAAGTTATAAAACGTTTGTAAATTTAGAGGTAAGAATGTAACGATATTTAATACGATAGAACTTTTGATTATCATGTCATACACCAACATGTAAACTATCCTTTGTATATTATTTTGGTCATCCCCCTCCATCGAGCAAACTCTCCTATAATTCGAGAGCTTTTCCACCAGCCTGGCCTCATATGGCTTTCAAAAGATGGCAGCCTACATATGGCTTTCAAAAGATGTGCAGGTACCTTAACCGTACAGCAAGTGATAATCGTTAATGAAAATAGGATTCGCACGTGAAACCCGAAAATCCCACACAATATGTTTGTTGACAAAACAAGCGATCGACTAACTTGGCTATCACTGTTTCTAATACAGCTATTATCTATCTATCAGCCGAAATACGTCCACTGCTGGACACAGGCCTCGCCCAATGATTTCCACAAATCACGGTCCTCTGCCACTCGCCTCCACCAGTTTCCTGCTACGCGTGTGATATCATCGGTCCACCTTACAATACTTGATAGCATTTATACAGCTATTAATGTTATCAAGATTTCTATTTACAAAAACATTACCTAGCCTACCGAAATAAGAACACTCATTTTCTTCTAACTCCAATTGGTACTGGACATGGAATAGAGACATTGATAATACTATCCTGCAGCTAATCGCCAAAACTGGCAGCCATCCAACCGGTGCAGCTACTAGGTACTGATAATGCTGAGTTATCGTTGGCAAGGATTAGTGCTTCAGAGATTTCATGTTGGAGTCTTAATTCAGGTTATACCAATGTGACATGTTTCAAATTTTCTTGCAATTCAAGAGAGTGTATAAATTCTTCATAAAATCAGCAAATTCATCCTCGACTTCAATATCTATATAGATAAACATCTCCGATAGAATTACCTACTTTATGCACTTATTGTACAATCTACTATTTTACATACTAGTTGGTGCCATAATAACTATTATAATATTCTATAGTCAACTATCTAACCTTATAGTAGGTAAAAGTTTTCCAAAACGTTTCCAACGAAAACCAACCTAAAAAGGCTGTTATTACCGTTTCCCTATTTGTCATTCCCTTTTCCTTCTTATTTTCCCTGTTCCTGACCTTGTACCTTTTTCCTGATAAGTATTGGGGTGGAATATCATAATTTAGCATTCAAGAATATTCACTTGCACAGGCGAAGTCGTAGATAAGAGACCTCGTCCCACGCAATTCTGACGTCAGCCATGGACAATAATCTATGAAACATGTTCTATGTAATGTTCTCTATGATTTTCTCTCTCTACTCTATGGCGCGTCCTTGGAATCGTTTGGTTCTAATAGTGGTCTGTGTATTTAAATAAAATTATGATTATTTAACTATCAAAAAGTCTATATTTTCCACCCCAGGGCACAAATGGTTTTTTTTTTTTTTATTACATTATAGGCAAGTATTTGATCTCGATCTCACCTGATGGTAAGTGACGATGAGATCTACGGTGGAGCATACTTGCCTAGGTAGGAAGGCGGCAGTAGATAGAGACGCTACATTCACTAGGCACATGCAGCGCAACTGATCTGACCCGCCATCCATGAATGGCAACACCGAACATCATGCCGGAACACGGCTAGGCCGCTTGGCGACATGGCTTTGTTCAGTGGGTGGTGACTAGCCACGGCCGAAGCCTACCACCAGTAGAATTGTCACCTGGTTGGCACCACCCAGGGTCACGTGTAGGGTATCTCGAGGGTACTTAATTCTCCTACGGACGAAGGTGACTCGACCCCAATGGTATATTTACCAAGCCATTCAAATTATTTTTACGGCGACCTGTCGACTTAACTGTAGCCATCTTTGGAGTTCCCAAGAAAGGGCGGCTGGGGTGCAATCTCCCATAAAAGATAATTATCACCTGACGCTCTGACGACAATGGTGGCTGACGGACGGAATTCCGCGCGAAATTGATGTTAAATTGTTCGAAAAGCCGAAGTAATGGCTTCCCGCGATTAACTCCGGAGTTGCGGAGATCCGGAGTCACGGTGCCGTGATGCCGGGAGATGGTAAGTTTATTACAGTGCAGAGCTTTGCTATAATATACGGAATTAATTGAGGAGGCATTGTATTGTAGCGACCACGTCAACCGCACAACAAGCTACACGGATGGCACTGCAGACGCATTCAGGGCAATAGACAATTATCATCACAATCCTGAATCACGCTATAAGAGTTTTCGGAGCAAGAGACATATATACAAGATCCCGACATTAACCGTCGGGGCATAGCGGCCACTCCGCCAGGCATACCACGCGCCTGGTTGGAAGATCTTTCCTTTTCCGCTAACGTATAATGCTCGAACAGCAATCGTTAGGTTTCGGAGTGGAGACAACATGAGTTAGCCCTTATTGCACTATAATTTGTCGTACTCCTACTATCTCAGTATACCTACCTATAATTACTTATATCGTCACGGTTTTGACATAGGTATACTCGTACTCATCACATAAAGTTTATTTTCATTAAGTACCCGAAAACCTCAGAACAGAATGCAGGGTCACTACCAACTATGCCAATCAAGTCGTCATCACTAGAGAGAGAGAGAGAGAAGACTTTATTATATTTAAGTGCAAAAAAATAGTAATTTTATTCAAGATTTTAATTTCAGAAAGTACACTTTCAAGCTGAGTTTCCTTAGAATCAACTTAATATATCATACAACTCGAGTTATACAAAATATAGGGTGTAAGGAGAATGATAACGAAAACTTTAGGTAAAGGCTTAATGCCTATAATAAAATTATAGAAAGCATTTATATCACTAGTTATGAGCGCGTAATGTATCGTTAACAACGCGATCACAACAACAGCGCTACGCGCGAAACCCGACGCGTGCGAAGGACAAGCGCGTTCAAGCGTATTAAGTTTTAATTTACATTGCAGTTTTAGGTCTTAATTTATAATAATATTTTGTTATTATTTAAAATCACTTTGAGATAGACTTCAATTATGATTTCATACTAAAAAAAATATTTAAAATCACGAAAATTCCAACTTTGTGGGTTAAGACACATTAGTTGAATCGGTTTTCGTCACGAAGCCACTTACTCTCTGTATATCTAATAGGCCATCTTTGCGTTCGATCGGAGCGTCCCAGAGGGGCTGTCAAGTGAATTTATGTGCCCGCTATTAGATGAACGCTTTTTAAACCGGCGGTGTCGGGTAAGTGATGGCTTGCGTCCGTATCGAGAATGCCCGGGCAACGTGCGATGTATTGTGCACTTTATTCTTTAACACCCCCCATTTGGGGGATGGGGGAACCGCGCACTTTACTTTTAAGGGGTGTTGTAAAGCATAAAAGTTTATTTTTAGATAGAAAATTATTAAGGGATCGCAAGCTTCTGGTTATGTATCATCGTGCTCTTATGAGCTGTGATGAAATATGCATGTTTTTTTAGGATGAAAACCAGGACCGCCAACTTGCCATGACCTCCGAAGTACAGAGCTCAAATGTTACACGGTAAGATCCAACCAACTTGGCTGAAATCTCCTGTGACATTTAGGACTTCCCGTGACAAGATATTAAGAAAAATAATATTATAGGGTCAACTAGTAGTCCCATTCTCTCATCAGTAGTCTTAAGTGCCCCAATATTCCTAAAACCAACAATAAAAAAACACCCAGTGTTAATTGTCTAAGAGTCTGTTTTACAATGTGCTGATAAACCTTGTCCACAACTGATTTGACAGATTAAAAAGTTGTGGATAGAGTTAACTGTGAAATAGGCTCTTGAACATGTAAACATTATCTAATCAAAAGTGAGAAGAATGTTTTAGAGAGGGCGACTTTTAATTAAAGAAAAAGACACACGGTCGAGCGAAAAATTTGGTTGCTTTAGTCTTGGGGGTAAAAATGGGGGAGACAGAACGGTGAAGGGGGGATGCCAGCTAAATTTCTGGTGACGTTTTAATGAAAAGCTTAATGGCGTGGCACTTGATAAGGTCACGTTCTTTTAAGTAGGAGGCGATTGTTATTACTGTTAAGATTATTAACATAGGTATATAAAATCAGGATTGAATCGACAACGCCTACATTTTAAAACTAGTTTTTTTTATCTTATGTCCCTATATAAATTTCATATTAACGACCTGATTAGCGCAGTTGGTAGTCACCCTGCTTTCTGTGCCGAGGGTCCCGGGTTCGAAACCTGGTAGGGACAAAATTTGTGTGATGAACATGAATGTTTGCACCCAAGTCATGGATGTTAAATATTTGTATAAGTAATATATACTGGGTTCGCTCCCAGTCTATTTTACAGTAATACAAGCGTTGCTTAGTGTGGGACCGTATAGTTTATGTGTTCGTCTGGCGATAATTTTTTATATGCAATCATCGAGAAAACTTTGACGTATTAAGACACTATCAGTGTTTTTAAGTGAACCCTGTATAAACTATTTTTCATTTATAACAAAAAAAAAACATTCAAAATATACTTAATGCCGTTCTGACGTAAATTCTGTCTTTATTTGGTTGATTTATTGTACAAAAACAAATGAACTTGATAGGGTATAAAAACGAAGATTCCAATAGATCCCAATCCTATCTAAGTCTGTTCTGTTTTGGTGAAAAATGCGTTGTTAACGATCTGAGAATATCATTAGACATTGGAGTATCTCCAATACGACCGATGACCTCTCTAGAAACAGACAATGAGAAATTATGCTATCACAGAATAATGCCGCATCCACATGTTGGGACAGTTTAGTTTACCAGTGGCCAATGAGTGAACATGGCCTTTTTTTGATGACGGGGGGAAATCTTCGAAAGATACCCGGCCTCTGCGTGGGAGAGGGCCGGGTTATGTGGGATTCATACCCACTCAAACCCCCCCGGTGCCTTCGACACATGTTGGAGGGGCTCCGGTATCTCCAAACGGAACATACCGGTGCCGAATGAACATGGCCTGGTCCCACGCACACTGGCATAACATAACGCAGCATAGAGGTAGACGTGTAAGGTGTCTATTCTTCTTTGGTCTAATAGTTGCAGGCGCGTGCCGTGCTACCAATCACAAGATCTTGGAGTAAATTACAGCGTCCTTTTTTCTTGTAATTTGTTAACCAATACAAAGAAGCAATCTGGGTAATTTTCTTATTACTTATTTGAATAGTTTTGATGTACAGCTATCCTAATATCAGTCTAAAATTCTAGTAAAATATTTTTTTTTTGGTTACACAGAATGCACGTAATAAGTATTATGTTTAAGAAAATTAATTTATTAAAAAAAAAACGTTGTGTTTTATGTTCGCTGTGTGAAACAAAGAACTCTATAGGCCCGACGCTGTCGTGTAAGTACGGTTGGTAATTGTAATAACAGAAACTAACAATTTGCTGCATAGCGATACTAATCGTGGATTATCACGCGATCGCAAACACGACCGTATTGTTTTGTTTTTCGCTTAAAACTTTTTTGCAGGTTAAAAGTAGAACTTATGTCTATGTACCTGCGTATTTTATTTGCGTGTTTAGTAATAGGAATAATGTTATAACTTAAAAAAAACAGAAGGCACAGAGACAGATAAGACTCTGTAACAATAAATCAGCAGATATGAATTAAGTATTTATTTATTTTAAAAATCCGCAATACAGCGCTAAATACTAACCAGATGCGTCAGAGGTCCCTTTTGGAAATGGATTTTTTTCATAAATCAACTGCTTGAGGTCACAGGGCTGCCAAGAGATTTGATACACATTTGTTTTGGTCAAGTAAATATATAATCTATTATTTATTTGAAAATATTATCCGTTTTAGTCTTCATATATTATGTGACACAAATAAAAAGAACAAAGAGACATCTACTAATGTCAGGATAGGATCCTATTCGGTGCCAGGATATAGTGACTACAATATACCTACTATTAATTTTATGAACCCTAATATTTGTAGGTATAAATAAAAAATAACTTTGTATCAATATAAGTCAATCATTTATTTGAGTCGTATTTCAGCTTTTATTTTTACAACAGATTTAATTTTAATTTCCAAGTGACGTACCTGACAACCCTAGAACACCGGAGGAGCGGTCCCCAGAAAACAACATAGGCCTGCGTGACGTCACAGCCATTTTTCATCCGCATAGCCAACGCCCTCTGCCATTCGGAGTTTCGGAATTGCCGATTCAGATATTAACCGATGGGAAATATATTTTTAATTAAAAAAAGACAGAATATTATAAGATATTCTACAAATTAGTTACGAAATTTATGGTTTGATTAAAACATGTTTTGGTGATTGACGTTTATTACAAGTGTATTGGAATTTAGCTAATTGCAATGTCGGGATACGCACTCCTGTTATAGCCCGAATAATGTATATGAAATAAAAAGTATCAATTAATAATATTATCTACTGTCCACAATATAGGGCGTCCTAGTTTGGGGCTAGATCGATGTGTGTAATTTCCGAAATAAAAAAGTACATCAATTTATCATCCTTCTATGAGTGCTGACAAGGATCACTTTCCTCTGTACCAACCTACCAATTTCACATTTTAGAACATGAATTTTCATTAACATTCGTAAACTATTTCATAAACAACACTCTTTTTGCTAATAGAAATGCGAGTACGCAAGTGTGGGTAATAAATACCTATAATTTTATAGAGTGGTACATCCACACGCCATGGCATTCCCATGGATCGCGTTTTAATAAAAGCCCTGTGCAGATATAAGCTGTACGCTATATTACGAATACACAGAATAAGTGAAATAAAAATTTATCCGTCACCACTTTAGGGGAAATGAAACCCCTGTTTACATTTTCAATCACAACCGGTTTAATTGGTAATCACACATAAAATAACACATAAAACAATCAATTATAATGTAGGAAAAATAGAACATAAACATTGTCACTTATTATAATAACTGACTTCTGAGGACCGCCAAAACGCTCTGACAGACCTCCCCGTCTACCAACATTATAACATTATCACGGTGCTTTCGGAAACGCGAACGCCACACGTTTATTTCATGTTCCCGACGTTTCGGCTGCTTTACAGCAACCATAGTCACGGCAGGACTGAGGATTTTGACGTCCTGGTGTCATAGTTAGAACTGGGGTGCCCTCACTGACGTCCATGATACAAGTACGCTAGACTAATGATACCCTTTAAAATGACAGCTATCTATTATGCCTATTTGAAGCGCCCCCATCGTGGGGGAAAGGAACTAAATCTGACGTAAAATGCAAATGGCCGTTGTTTTGTTTACATTGTCTCCGTGTTTATAAAGTGATTTTGAAGGTGTAACGCGATTAAACTTGTTTGTTGTGTCGTATTAATATAGTTAATACATAAATAAGTGGTGTTAGCTAATAGGGAAACCATGAAAGAGTGCGTGTTATGCAAAACTCTTTACCAGAAGGGAAGTGGGGTTACATTCCACAAGTAAGTGAATTTACGGCTAATATTCAAGAAATTAAAACTTCTATTGATATTATAGGCACTTAAAAATATGTTACTAATCTTATTAATACGTGATTACAACGCATTTGTCTTTGTATTATCGGTTTTTTATAAACAATAAAATTCAATAGTGCTGTAAAAGTTCCTTGTCGATAAAATTTATCGATATTTTTTCTATCAATATCTTAAATAGATAGAACGTTCAAGAACGTAAAAATCGCCGAAGACAGATTTGTATTATCAAATACATATTATTTTAAAACAATGTTTACTAATTCACAGGTTTCCGACTGACAATAGAAGACTAGAATTATGGCTCAAAAACATTGCAAAGCCTAGTTGGCGTCCGAAAAAATATGATTACATCTGTTCAAAACACTTCTCTGATGACTGTTTTATTAAACATAACTCATGTACTACTTTGATGATTTTTATTTTCTATTAATACCTTACCTACTCCATTGCTTCCCAAACAACATTACATTACCTCATTTCTAATTAAAAAACGATCCTTATTTAATTAGGATCTAGCTAGTCACACACCACCCTTTAGTCCGGTTTCGGCTTATCCTAAGATTACCTACCCTACCCATGAGGGATTCGGCTAATCATTATCATTATTTGCTTCATCTTAGTATTAACCACTCGACTATTTTGGACATTAGCCATTGTTAAAGGAATGGATCATAATTATTTTCATTTTACTGCATGGGTAGGTTTAAGCATAATTTTTTTTATCGATGTATCATATCACTGTCCCATCTCAATTATTAGTTCAATTCCCCCTCACTGCCGCTATCAGCGCCAAAATGGCGAAAATCAAATAGGCACACGATAACCGGGCTTATCATTAGTCCAGCGATGTATACCATAGAGGTCAGTGGGTGCCCTTATATTTAGTTGTTGCTTGCGATCCGATGTACGCAGAAAGTGCTCACAGTGGCGCTTGGTTATGTATTTAATTATATTAATCACTGGATTCCAAGTCAGTGGTAGCACTAAACCATCTTCTCTATTGAAATAAGCATGTTTTTAATTTCAATAGCCTCACGTATCATCCTTGATTGGAATCGGTGTTCTTTTCCGAGGATCTGTGGTTGATCAAATCTGATATAATGGCGGGTGCGATCCTGTACATGTTCACAGATTGCAAACTTCGTGGAGCGCCGGTGTTTCACGTCAGCGACGTGTTAAAATAAAAGCGATAACATCCGTACAATGAGGTTTTTTTTTAATGTGTAGTATTCGCGTAAATATAAGAAATAAATAAACAAAGAGTAAAATGAAAAGCTGATAGAGATTTGTAACCGTGGATCCATATTGAGATCCGTGGATCGCAATGTAAAATGTCAGTAAAGATCGGATCCATCTTTGGAAACGCTAAATTTCGTAATATGTACGCGCAATGCATAATCCAAGCACCATACACGAACCAAGCTGGATCACAATATTTCTGAAGATCGAGATCACATGATAATTTACACCTCATCCATTCCTAGCTCACGCATTTGGTCTACCGTCAATGTTTCTGCAAACTGACTTATGTGAATATAATTCAACTTCGGGATTGAAAACCGCCGGTGTCTGAACAGATCAATTATTTATTATTGTGTGCCCATGAAGGTAGCACGACCCAGTTCGCTGCGCCACAGATGGTGTGGCCTGATAGAATTAGGGCAGGGCAATACGTGGGCAATATAAATCGTTTTAATTATATTTAATCACGCGGGAGTTAGTGGTCTACGATGCGTGCTTATGTTTTCGACGCCTAATATTAATCGAGTAAGTACGCCATTTATTCGTTACGACATATCTATACTTGATAACAGTATAATAATAACACCCGCCCCTTTTTAATTTCCCACTGTTGGGTACGGCCCCCCCCCCCCCCTCAATGTGTGGATTAGGCCATAGTCCACCACACTAGCCCAGTCTGGTTTGCCGGACTTTGCACGTCTTTCGAGGGGTTCTCTCAGACATGCAGGTTTCCTCGCGATGATTTCCTTTACCGTTTAGCAAGTGATAATCATGGTTGAAAATGACATCTGCATATGAAATCCAGAAATCCTAGAGGTACGAGCCGGGGTTTAAACCTGCGATAGATAAGAGTAGAGGCCAGCAATAACGTGGCTCACTGTTAAGCTCATTATAGGTAGGTAAAACGAGTAACCATAGAGATACTTGCCCCTTCTTCGGACTCTAGAAGCTTACAAAGCATGATTTAAAAAGCGGAAATTTCTTAAATTATAACCATTATTATTAAGTATGATTAACTTATTATTCCTTAGACCGAACAAGGAAAACCGTTCGCAAGGACACCGATTCAAGCTTAAAATCTAATGCACTTGGCCGAAATCCAAGTCCAGTGACCAGTTAGAAAGATCCCCCGCTCCTCCCCAAATCAAGATGTATTTGAACAACTGCCCGAACTTTGGAAGCTCGTGATAAACTGGCCTATGTAAGTACATAGCTGAAGGGAAATAAAATACTCGGTTTTGTCGCTGTTTGTTTACGTTGACGAGGAAATAGGTTTGTCGTTTGGACAGTTTCATGGTATTCGTTAATAAAAAAATATAAAAACATCTGTAACCTATTGACTCGATTTACTTACACAAATAAATATAGAAATTTGGCCTAAGTATGTAGTTGTGTGGAATAAAGACGACAGAATATGTCCATCGAAACTCTAAATTTGGTAGAATACAATTAGGAGGAGTTGAGAATAACATTGCCATCTTCTTCCCTCCATAACAAAACGATATATAAGGTGCAAGAATAAAAGTATTCAATATTTTAACAGGTCCATCGGTAGGCTATAAAGGTCACATTCCCACACCATGTAATCATTCTTTTTTTAATTTCGTGAGACTAGTCTGTGTTATATTAACGGGCGACGACCTAACATAACACTGAACCTATTAAGCCTTCGGATGTAATAAATAAAAACATAATATATACTTAACACGCAATGGTATTACGAAAAACATTACTGTAAATCCAGAATGTGGTTGTTGTAATCGAATTAAATATTGATACCTAGTTTTATTAAAATGTATTAGATATATGATTTAAATTGCAATATTTACAAACTAATATAAATTAAATAGAGTATAGAATAGCTACTTAATATTTACAAAAAGTGTAAAATATTGGCCCATGCGGTAGCGTGCCCAAGATACTGGCCGCATTTCCTCGCTGAATAGCCAAAGCTACTCGCTGAGCGAGGAAATGCCCAGCCCTTGGATACCTAGTTTACTCTTGATACTCATTTTGTGCTTACTGTGAAAGACTAATGCATGTTTAAGTTGAAGCCATAAGCATCCACAATAAAAAAATAAGTGCGATCCTTAAAATGAGTACTCGCGTATTCCATTTATTAATAAAACATATACAAAACACAACACCATTTGATGATCAATAAAAGAGCATGCAATAAAAAGCACATGTACGTAAAATATATTTTAATACCCAAATTATGAGAAGAATGTATACATTTACAACGGCCTTACAAAGCATATATCAAAGGAAATTTTAATTTATAATGCTGTGGTAGTGGACAAAAAGTTGTTATAAATTTAGGGGTATGAATTAAGTACAAATGTAATGTCTGTGTGTTTTGATGAGTGTGTGATAATATTTACTGGGTCCATGTGGCTGATGCTCAAGTTCAACCAAATGCCAGTGCTTGGGCGTGATCATGCGAGCTTTTGCCTCAGGTGAGCGCTGTTATCTGCCTCGGTGTCAGCCACGCGAGGCAACACAGTCAGGATTACTATCATGACATTGTGTATAAGTCTCATGCTATGATATAAGGTATATGACCTTGATTAGTTTAATAAAAATTTAAATTAAAATTAGGCTGATTTCAAAATGCACTAAACAAATCCCCACCACCATCGGCCAGGAAGGTGCCCAGAACGCTGGCAGCATTGCCACGTTGAATGGCAATGCTGATGCATATTGGCCAATATATGTGCCAGCGTTCTGGTCACCAGGTGTCTCCACCAGACGATTTGAGAGTTATCCGTTGGGCTCCCGGTCCCCACGGACCCAATGTCTCTACCCTAAACGCCTCAAATATGTACTCTGCACCGAGGGAACCATATTTGCGACGTTTAAGGCATTCTGGAGAGAAAGCAGCCCCGCCAGCCCGTAAAATTATATATTACATACTTTTCATCAAGCAGCCCTATCGCCATTGAAAATAGAATAAATATCCTTACCAAAGTTGACCATTTGACCAATCACCGACGTCTACTCTTCAACCCCGAGTCTCAATTAAAACACCTATTAGAGTAATGACTTCGTTCTACCCTCATTTAAAAGTCTTAGCTTTCATATCGCCTTTGAAACTAAACGGTGTTTAAAAGATTTTTCAAAGCTCTCCCTTTTGAAATTGATGTTCGTGATGGTAAAGTAACTTTTGAGTTATGAGTCTGAAAATCTTTCTTATTTTGGGTTTTTAAATTATTTAGTGTACTATAATTTAATTAGTTTTTACTCCAACTGTTTTTTTTGACTTACTATTTGTATCCCCATTATTTATTAAGTCAATGGCTCGGGTACAAATATTCACGGTCATCACACAAAGTTTGTTCCCTACCAGGATTCGAACCCGAGACCCTTAGCGTAGAAGGGACCGTCATTACCGACTCAGCTAATCAGGTCATCAGGTGTTTAATATCTATATAAGTATTATATACTAGGTTCGCCCTCAGTGCATTGTAAGTACGGTACCCGTAATACAAGCGTTGCTTAGTGCGAGACCGTATAGTTAGTGGGTTCGTATTGCGATATTATAAATTATTAATAATCGGGGTCGAGTCACCTTCGTCCGTAGGAGAATAAAATACCCTCGAGATACCCTACACGTGACCTTGGGTGGTGCCAACTAGGTGACAACTCTACTGGTGGTAGGCTTCGGCCGTGGTTAGTCACCACCCACTGAACAAAGCCATGTCGCCAAGCGGCCTAGCCGTGTTCCGGCATGATGTTCGGTGTTGCCATTCATGGATGGCGGGTCAGATCAGCTGCGTGCATGTGCCTAGTGAATGTAGTCTCGATCTACTGCCGCCTTCCTACCTAGGCAAGTATGCTCCATCGTAGATCTCATCATCACTTACCATCAGGTGAGATCGAGATCAAATACTTGCCTATAATGTAATTAAAAAAATATTATAGAGTAATTATTATACTTAAATATATTATATAATTATTTAAAACTAAAATGAACATAGTAAAATAAATTAAAGGAAAAGAAATGACTATATAGGTACTCATAATATGTAGTAATATAACTGCGCTATTATAGCAATTTAGTTAGCTATTGTTTACATTCATATTCATTGGAAAAATAAACCTAAAAGACCGCAACACAAAGATAACAATAGCACGATGCATTCTGATATTAATTCGTCAACGCACTCCAATGAAGCTATCTGGCACGAGGCCAGTGGAACGGCCTCAACGGAGCCCAGGCCATTGTTTTTGCATGATTTGGACCGGGAAGTAAAAGCTGTATAAACGTTTTTATGATAAGCACATGGTATTTCAGCTTGATTTGATTGCTACTCAAGCGGTTAGGAACCGTACTGACTCCTTAATAGAGATTTATTAATGGTTTTATATTCATCATTGTAAAACATAGTGAGGTACAACATTTTATAATTTTTTTTTTAAACCTTAAATATTCTCACACCAATATACATACAGGCATTATACTATCTCCATTTATGTTTATATTAAATCCTGAAGGATTTTTCAATGCATCTGAAACTGCAAGCGGGCGCCGCAGCGGGTACGGTCGGCAAACAAATGAATTATTTATCAGGGTCGCTACACGATTGATGGACTCGCCGGACCGTGTTTTATTTTTAACCGACTTCAAAAAAAAGGAGGAGGTTCTCAATTCGGTTGTATGTTTTTTTTTTTTTTTATTATTTTTTTTTTTTATGTTTGTTACCTCAGATCTCCGTCATTTATGAACCGATTTGGAAAATTATTTTTTGATATGAAAGGATATGCTTACAGATTGGTCCCATTTTTTTTCTATTCAATATTCGAACGAGGTTTTGTAGCACCCGAGTCGCTAGATGCGACTGCGAGTGTTGTATAATTTTTAAATTTTAAAATTACTGTGGTCTTGAAATATATAAGGAATAATTAAAACAATGTAATAATATTATAGCAGATGAATTATTAAGTTATATGAATCACGTTATAATTTAGTAAATTATGTTTATTTTTTTTTAACAAGGCGTTCCAGTAGCTTTTGGCCATGCGCTCAATACAGGTTGTAATTTTTTAAATTTCTAATATTTTGATTTATTTCTTTGGGAATGTTTTATTTATAATCTACTGTTGGCACTGTTAAAATGTTATACACTGTTATTATTACACCTTATACTGTTTGTTTCTCGTGTTTCACGATTAAAAATATTTTAGTTTGAATGTGATACTGGCATTCTACACAAACTATCTAAAGATTGTTAGCATTTTTTACTCCTTTTTTGTGGGCCTTTTGTGGGATGTTATCTTTTTTTGGCAACATAAAGTAAATATATCGCTCAGATATGCCAAACAAACTGCCAGCAATGAAGTAGGTCATAGGTGGCTAGAAAATCGAAGCGCATTTACAAAAAAAATATTTAATAACACAATTATTCATTTACTGTCTTGCTCTGTGCACCGTACATCCTCCCACTAGTTGGAAGGGGGGGCGGTGGGAGAAGGGGGTACGCGACAAACGAGTTTCGATCCCAGTTGTTGTCAAATAATTTCTTGACAATATATGAGCTTCCAATATGTCTCTATTGCTAACAATATTTTCAAGAATACAATTTGTAGGAATTTGTAATCGAATTTGACATTATTTGCTACATAAAATGCTTTTTAGCAGTGGAACCGTCTTTCGGCTGATAGATGATGATGACAAAATGGTGCTCGTCTCCCATTGGTCCCAGCGTGGGTATACCACCATAATATTATCTAATACCTATGTACAACCATAAACTAAAGTCCAATAGGTACTAAAAATCCCTTTGAAACATCGATGCTTTAACGAACAGATAAACAGACACACAGGCAAGAATTATGAAAACACTTGTTTTGCGTTCAGAGACTTACTAATAAAAAAACAATGGAATGCAGTCCTATTATATATCTTAACGAGAGGAAATCTTTTGAGTACGTCCTCTCTATATACGTATATTCATAATATGTATAAATTTGTAAATATATGTCCCAACTCTCGGTCGATTTACAACTTTCCATGTCTAAAATAAAAAAAAAACAAAGTCGAATCATTTATAACTCTAGAACGCCGATTTTTAGCATTTTTTTTTTTTATTTTACCAGCCGCGAATATAAACCTATTGAAACATAGGAAAAAATCACAAAAAAAAACAATGTAATTATTTTTCTCAAACATTTGATTCTGAGGCGGTACGAAGTTAGCCGGGACAGCTAGACTACTGAACGGTGTCGTGTAGATAGCCCATGAAGTCTTGACTTTCAAAGTAGTTATCGTAAATATTCAAACAGTGCATATTTTTAACATATACTTTACCTAACATTCTCCTTAGCCCTTTAAGCAACCAAGAGTCAACTTGACATGCAATAACAACATGCAATTTTCAGATTATTACGCAATAAATCACTTTATTATTGAATATTAGTTACATTAAATATATTTTACAATAGAAAATTGATTGAATCTCCAAAATTAAATATAAATTCTTAAAAAAATCCTTTGAATAACTGTGATTGGTGGTCTATAATCCCACTTCGCACTAATGTATAAATGTGGAAGTTTGGATGGATGGATAGATGTTTGTTACTCAATCACGCCAGAACGGCTGAACGGATCTGGATGAAATTTGGCACAGACATAGTTTATAGTCTGGAATAGCCTTTTACAGGTTATAGGTGGGTTTATCGAGGTACCGCGGGTGGAGCCGCTGGAAAAAGCTAGTAAACACATATAAAGATATGTAGCGACGCTTTATAACCTTGCTACGAGAAACTGTGTCTCTACGCCAATACACATATACGCTGTATACTACGTCCAGAACAAATGGCGATTCTCCATACAATCCTGAAACGCACTATGAGATTTTTTGCGGAACGTGAACATAAACAACCCAATAACAACCATCGAGGTATAGTGGCTAACACCGCAAGGCATACCCCACGCTTGGCTGAAAGTTTGCCGTATCTGCTTCTATTTATAAAGGTTTCATAGATTCAGTTAAAATGTGATCTTACGATAAGGATTTTTTTTTATTACATTATAGGCAAGTATTTGATCTCGATCTCACCTGATGGTAAGTGACGATGAGATCTACGATGGAGCATACTTGTCTAGAAGGTATACCTGTTCACTCTCTGTGTGAAAAGGTAGGAAGGCGGCTGTAGATCGAAACGCTACATTCACTAGGCACATGCAGCGCAACTGATCTGACCCGCCATTAATGAATGGCAACACCGAACATCATGCCGGAACACGGCTAGGCCGCTTGGCGACATGGCTTTGTTCAGTGGGTGGTGACTAACCACGGCCGAAGCCTACCACCAGTAGAGTTGTCACCTAGTTGGCACCACCCAGGATCACGTGTAGGGTATCTCGAGGGTATTTCATTCTCCTACGGACGAAGGTGACTCGACCCCTAAAACCGGTTACCGTTCGTATTACCTACATGAAGTTCAGATACATAGAAAGTCTGAACAGGTACCGTTACATTTGCTTTGCGTGTGTCGGTTAAAGAACACAAGGTCAACTGCAAGGATAATTCTTGTGGTAGGAAATGCAAGGATTCTCCCGGATTAGTCAAAAAATGAAAGTGAGCAGTCACGGACACTGCTCAAGACTAAAAGACTAAGGTTAGTTTAGTCTGTAGTTGTATAATATTTGCCATTTGAAGACTACGGTTGTGCATAGCGACACTTAATAAAATATCCTGATATGTATTCTTTAGCAGTACGACTAGACATTATCGATCTGAGCCCTTATGACCTCAAACAAATCTATACCGCTATTTTATAATATTATGTATATCTGTACTAGCCCATGATTGAATATTATAGCCACACAGACATATACACATTGTAGCGACCTATTCAACATCGCCACAGGCTACACAGATGGCGCTGCATACAACATTCAGAACAATTAACAATTCTCCATGCAATCCTGAAACGCGCTATGAGAGTTTTCAGATCACGTAACTTATATAAAAGATCGCGTCAATAATCGGGGCATAGTGGCCGCCTCGCCAGGCAGACCACCCTCCTGGCCTTAAAATCTTTCCTTTTCCGCTAAAACATAATACACATAATATATTTGTACCTATTGCTTGATTGAAGTACTATGCCTAAAAATCATTTTAGTAAAACTAAGTGAAATATAAAAAGCAATGAGCGCTTGTTCGAAACAGTATGAAAGTCGATTTCATAGCCCCAATCTCAAAAATCAGTAATGAAAAGTTCAAAAAGAAAATCCTATCTCGCATTTTTTATTAGATTTTATTTGTATAATCTACAATAAGTGGGGGTGACCCACCCCTGGGCGCTTCACCTTGGGGTAATGAACATCTCGAGTGCCCTTAAGCGGGTAGAGCAATGACTCGTCTAATTTTAACAGCTGAAAGCGATAGTATTGGCTCAGTGCAAGGCTATAGTTATCTATTCATCTAGAAAAAAAAAATTGGAGTGTCTGTTTGTAATATTAAAATAACCGCTTTTTACCAAGTGCATTTGAATGTATACACGGTAGATGTACCAAAACATTTTTTTTTACATATTTTGTCTGTCGTTCTGTTTGTTTCGGCTAATCTCTGAATTGGCTGGACCGATTTTCATGGGACTTTCACTGGCAGATAGCTGATGTAACAAGGAGTAACCTAGCCTACTTTTATTTTAGAAAAACTTTTTTGTTAAATACCACGCGGACGAAGTCGCAGGTAACAGCTAGTCTAAAAATAATACGAATACTCTGTTTGGAGGGGAAATTGTTGAAGGCGTGTTCGCAGAAGCTTTATCTTAGCGCTCTATAATATGGTTCTGAGCAATCGCGGCAATGTAATGAACATAACTGACGAGTCCGGCCTAGCAACTGCAGGCCTCAGAGTGGGGTGCTTCTCGCGGGATATGTAATTACGTCCTGCGTTTACGGTTTTTATGGATTATTTCATACATTAATTCAGTAATAAATAAAAATATAAATAATGAATGTTGTAAGTTGTTAATTCTTTGGTGTAATATTCGCCTATTATATCAAATAGCCGTTTTAAGTTGAACCACAAACTGTTAATTTAGGTGGTAAAAAGTATGTTCTTCACAACATACTGAAATAATTTTACGAATTCGAACTAATCAACTTTTATCAAGATGAACTCAATTTTAATATTGATTTCTTATATTTACGCGAATACTACACATTGAAATAAACCACCGACTTGGGATCCAGTGCTTAATATTATTAAATCGAAAACCAAGCGTACCATTGCAAGACCTCAAGATACTGTGAGCACTTTCTGCGTAGATCGGACCACAATCAACAATTAAATATGAGGGTAGCCCGTTTCTAACTATGACACCAGGACGTCAACCAGCCGAAACGTCGGGAACGTAAAAACGAAAAATAAACGCGATAAAATCCTTAATAAATAGTTTTATCTCAATTTTAATGTTATATATTTATTTCATTTAGTATTTAGTTAAAATAATTCATCAACAAACTTTTTGGAAATTTCTCAATCGGTTTCCCCCATTCTATACCTAGTAGCTTTTTTGGTATACGGGTATCCATAAAGTATAATAACTAATAAGTGACATAGCAACACACTAAACAGACTTCTTTTCACAACTACTACGTTTTACCGAACGACAACTGATCAATATTTGTCGCACAAATGTCTCTTTTGTATAAAACTTTTACAATATAACATAACAAAAATATGTACATCATCTTTGTGAATTATTATATATATACCAAACTTGACACGTACCTTCTTTTATGCCGAAGGCGAAAAAATTATCAAGAAATTCTTTCGCGGCTATATTTTTTTATTGGGTGTCATTTGTTTCAAGAGCTCGTAAGATTTTTTTTAAATACACTGTGTGCCAGGACTGACTAGGAGTTCTATGGAAGAGGTTGCACCAAATTGGTGTAATTACGGGCGATTGCGATTCTATCTGATAAAATAAATTTATATTCAGCTTCTAGGACAGGTAATCGGCTAGTCAATAGTCGGAGTAGTAGTGGCCATAGTCCACCACGCTGGCCCAGTGCGGGTTGGCGGACTGCACACGTCTTTCGAGGAGTTCTCTCAGACATGCAGGTTTCCTCGCGATGTTTTACATCACCGTTAAGCACGTGATAATCATGGTTGAAAAGAAGATTCGCACACGAAATCCAGAAATCGCAGAGGTGCGAGCCGGGGTTTTAACCTGCGATCCTCGTTACCGAGGCAAGCATTCTACCAACTTAGCTATCACTGCTTCATACGTACATATCGTTATTTACAACAAGAGCAAACTATATCGTATAAAAATCATACGTGATTTTCACTGTATTGCGTTTAAATTGTCGTTCCTTTACACCGAACGTTGCAAAATGCAAACATAATTTACATAACGATTTTGCACCCTCTTTGTATTGAAAGCACTCTATTTTCGAACCAATATCGAATAATTTTCACCAATACATGTTCATTGTAATATAAAGACAGCATCGGCACCGCATTTATTTTGAACACTTCCCCTTCATAATGATTCTCTGCGTGCTCTCATAGCTATTATTTATGGGTAAGTCACCATGTCTGCCTAACTGTCGCTTTAAAAAGGAACAATAATATTGAGAAAGCCGCAGTCAAGATTTTTATCAAGTTGTGATTTTTTTTAATGGTGGACAGTTACTATTTATGAGGATATAATTGGGTATATACAATCATTTACATTAGTTATTCTATATTACATAATCTTAGTTATTCGCTATTAAGTTTGGTAAAAACAAGTAGCAGAGTGCTCTTTCTCGGTCGCATACGCGCTGACGTGACGATGACGTCACAGCCCTGCAGCTATTACTTTTTTGTATAAACTCAAACGTGACAGTTTTCTTTTTGTTTTTTATAAAGTTGATTTAAAATATTCTTTCATTGGTGGTAATCGTTAAATAAATAGATATAGTTAATATCGTAGGTTGCTACTCAACTGCGATTTAATATATTAAATATATTTATATTAATACATTCTTTATAGCAAAAACAAATAGTCATAACGCTACATAAAAATCAGAAATTAAAATTGTTTAAAAAATCGAATAGTGTAAAAATAAAAGAGAAATAGTATACAAACTATATACACTGAGAAAAATACCTTACATGATTACGAATAATTTATAAGGTATTCTGCAACTTTTAACCGTATTCCTGTTAAAAAAGGACCAAGAGTTGTTACGGACACTTTGTGCGTAAATAATAACAATTTAACATGAATTGGCTACACCAATAAACATCAGAATGAAATCCAATCATTACGTTCACGTTAACTAGTAGTTGTAAAACGTAAATCGAACCAGACTGAACGATATGTCAACATGTTCATGCTAGATTTGCGGTTGTCTAAATTAGATATCATTCTTCATGTTTATGTTTTATGAAGTACGGAGTCGGCTTTTCTCAGTGTATATAGTACATAGTGTACATAGTATAACTATGTATAGTAGTATACAAACTTGTTATGTATACGAAGCCTTATTCAAGCGGCTTATTAGAATAAGTTGTCAGATTCAATTAAGTATTTCTACCCGAAACTCGGAATAATCATTTCTCCTAATGAATATTGATCACATTTATAAATACCGAAATTGGTCCACAAATTATGTAAGTATATCTGGGTACATGCATACATTATGTAAAGGCGAATTTTCTTATTGAATCGGCATATAGATTCTTCTTTTTTTTTTATTACGATTCAAGCTTTGTTATTTAAATAATGACACAAAATGTGTAATACATTATGTGTCTCCATTAGACGACTTTGATATGGGTACGTCTAGTGCGATATTATTCGTAAACTAATCGTATACTTTATAGTCTACCGTATTTAGACATTTTGTGTGGAGAATTGAAAGTTTTAAATACCGTCCGCTAGAGGCGCTTTTCAACTCTCCATGCAAAATGTCTAAATAAGGTAGACTATAAAGTATACAGTTAGCTCACACTTAACGTGCAGAGTACCTCAAGCAATATCTTTTTTACGTACCTTTTCGGTAACGTAACGTCATCCATCCCTCTCACACCACAGATTTCATAAATCATTATAACAGTGACAGCACGATTTCTTGATGACGTTACGATTACATTAGTAGTACCTGCTTACCCTACAGCACACCAAGTGCGAGCTAATACCGTCGACAAAATATGGGTGTTTAACAGTACATATCTACCTACCTCTTGGGAGAATACCTTCGTAATGTTTTGTTTTTTAATCTGAATGATAGATGCCTTACTGCAATTAGTTAAGTAAAATAGTTGCATTTCATCGTTACGAGTCTTGTTTATAATCGGCTGTATAATGTTTTTTAAACGGCAGCTTTATCGCTATGTGTGGATACATGCAAAACCACTTTATTTTTATACGTACTAAAGAAATATGAAAACAGGTGTTGTTTCGTCACAAAATCATGTTTAGGGAAGTGGGTAACCTAAAAATATTATTGTTGGGATAAGTTTTCTATGAAGAAGTATTTTGTCACCAGTTCAAATGGACACAATATTATAAAAAAGTTGTTTCAAATGATATGATTATTATTACAATTTTATTCTCGTTACGCCCAATAAAAAGGTGTATGTTAACGGTTAAGAAATACCAATAAAGCTACATTAGAATCGTTACCGGTATTTCAATCTTTGTATCATTAAAACTACATTGACGACACAACATTACCCTCCTTACGTAAGCTTAACTCGTTACCTATCTAATATACTCACACGCAATGATGCCAACGGAACCAACCTACATTAAAAAAAATAGTTAATCAAACAATCGTTATTTTAAATAACTAATAACACGTTATTATTGCTTCACGTTCAATTCCTTTTTTGAATGCACTCTCGGTGAATGACAGTTCGAAAAGGGGCGCGAAAGCGTAGTGATAGGATTTTAGTTTTTAAATCAATCTTTTTTTTATTGTTCTTTTTTTATGGCGAGTTTCATACAGCCAGGGCGATTCGTGTTTTTTGTTTATTTATGTTTTTCAGGTGGGTAGGTGGGAGCGCGCGGCCCGGCTGCCGACTGCCGGCGGAGTAAGCCTCCATGCTTGGTCCTGCGCGCGCATACCGTAGTGAAATGCGTCGATTTTATTACTTAGGTGTAATTTTGAGCGTTAGCTGTGCTTTAATTAATCGGCCTGGATTGAGAGGTGAATTAAATTGATGTTGTGGTCAGCGCGGCATAACTCCGGCTTATATAAAGTCCACGTAATTTCGATTCGGCTTCATTTAGTGGCGCGTCGTATAGGTGTTTTTGTGAATTTGTTAAATAGGGTGTTTAACAGTACTAAGCTTTAAATTGTGGTCATCCTACAAGATTATAAGTTTTTATAACTATTATTCATGTTTCTGCAAAAATATGCGTTATTTTCTTAAAAAATTGTGTTCAATGTAAAGTAATCCCATCAAAAAATAAAACATATAATTGGATTTTTTTGAAATTCGAATTATGAATTCCCACTCGGAGATATAATTTTTGTTGATTTTGTTTCTGTTCTATCAAAAAGAAAGAAATAAAATAAGCCTTCTTTTATTTAATATTCATTATCAATGTGATAAATATAACACACCTGAAGTAGGTATGTACGAGAATTCTCACAGATATAAGAATGTTTATGTTGGTGTTTATATAAAAACCAGTATGTTATGCTACACACGCGTTCTTATACCCCAATTTTGTTATATTATTCGAGACGTTATGAGCTCCGGTAACGATTATATATTATGTTATGTAGCGAACGTAAATATGACAATAAAGATTATAACGGTGATACGTGAAAGATACACGCTTGAAGAATACCTATGTAGTAAAAAGCAAGGAAATTAATTAACGACTAATAAACCACAGTTTAAAAAGGAATGAGTAGAGTGATATATATTTTTTATTATTAAAAAAAACTTTTTTTTTATTTTTGTTTTCACGCGATGAAAACGCGCTTACTTATAGAAATAAAACTAAGTTTAACGATTTTATCGCGTTTATATTTTGTTGTTTACGTTTACGTTTCTGTAAAGCAGCCGGAGCGTTAGGAACGTAAACAAATAATATTTATAAACGCGATAAAATCCCTTAAATTAGTTTTATTTCAATGTGCAGTATAAGATGTATATATAAGATATCTATATGCACTTTGTTATCTTTATTTTATTGTAATTTTACAAAACTCTATGGTACCAATTTCGTGAAAAATATTTACAAAATGTAAAATTTTTGTAAAAATAAATTTATATTTTTACAACTTTGGTACACATCATTTAAATAACTTATCTTATATACATATCTATACTTTTATAACTTACCAATCCACGAGACTTTTCTTTTATAAAATTGATCGATGATTTACTCTTATTATTGATGAATGAATCGGGAATACATACCTGGAATAAAAATAATTCATTTCGATTACGTTCAACATAAACCACCGTATTTATAGAGGTTCTATAACTTTATCAAACGTCATATATATACGAGTAGTACTGGGCAAAGTAACACTCTAGTGCGCAGTAGGATATGACGTTTAATAATAATGGGGTCGAGTCACCTTCGTCCGTAGGAGAATTAAGTACCCTCGAGATACCCTACACGTGACCCTGGGTGGTGCCAACCAGGTGACAACTCTACTGGTGGTAGGCTTCGGCCGTGGCTAGTCACCACCCACTGAACAAAGCCATGTCACCAACGGCCTAGCCGTGTTCCGGCATGATGTTCGGTGTTGCCATTTATGGATGGCGGGTCAGATCAGTTGCGCTGCATGTGCCTAATGAATGTAGCGTCTCTATCTACTGCCGCCTTCCTACCTAGGCAAGTATGCTCCATCGTAGATCTCATCGTCACTTACCATCAGGTGAGATCGAGATCAAATACTTGCCTACAATGTAATAAAAAAAAAATCTATATATTAGGGGATAAACCAGGTATTAATGTATGTCTCGGATGTGTGCGAAAGCGTTCCCGTGACCCCCTCAACAAGGCGGGTGAAGGACCACCGTGGGGTTTTAGTCGGTAAAAGTCCGGCATAACCCGCTTGCCTCCCTCGGGGCATGCGGGATCCATGAGGATTTTCCCACGCAAAAAAAAAATAGGTATTTATGTATAACCATACAAATTCAATACACATAAATTATATTTGACGGCCATTAAATCTAAAACAATCAGTGTTTAGGGATATAAAAAAATGTTTTAAGTTATTCTGCTATTCGGCGCGGAGACAAATAAAAAAAATCAATGATCATAAGAAACGGCCCATCCGTTATTGAGTTATAAATGGTGTAACCAACACGACTTAGTTTAATATATCTACCCCCAGATTTATAATATTATAACGAGCTTTTCAGAGGAAAAGTGCGTTATAATAGCTTTATAATCTATTATGACATTCTATAAATAAGAGGGATAGAAGAAAGTATTGTTGGTTCATAAATATACACCAGACACCGCCATCTATTAGGAAAGTGTTGAAGTTTCGCAATAGGAGTCGCTGCAGCGACTCACGCTTTTCCGGAACCTCGAGAGAATGTTTCAGGAAGTTTTCAGCGCTAGTTTCTAGTTACATACCTAGATGGCGCTACTGTAAATTAAGCCGAGTACCCGAATCCACTTCTAAACATGCGTTTTATTTACGAATTGAAAGCCATTTCTGTTATGTCGACAAATCAAAATCTTATGTAAATATTAAAAAAAAACTGCTCTTTTAGTTAGGCTCAGTTATTTGCTTCAAAACCTCGTGTTTTTAAGAAAAGTACGCTGTCGTTTGTAGTAACGTTTTGCTTTGCCAACCTAAAGAAATGGCGTCATCTAATGAGGACAGATTGGTTACTTCCTCTTTTGGATTCCGAACACTTACACGAAAATAAATAAACAAATGAATGACCACTTAAAATCCTTCAGCAAGAAAACTCACTAATTAAGCGAAGCCGAATCCACCGAATAAATCGCAAAGACTTCATTCAGCGGTCTAATTGGATGAGGATCAAGACTCTTTAATCTCTCTTGACGTCCTTGAGAAAAGTTTTTCAAGAAAATGCCTACAAATGAGTACAAATTGGGTGAGCTTTCGATTAGCAAACAACAATGTAGACACTTTGTATCGAGATTCGAACAGCGTCTCTAGCGGACAGTTTTTCAAACTTTCAATTCTACATGCACAATATCTAAATACGTAAACTACAAAGTATACGGTTAGCTTACCAATAATCTCTCACTCGACGTGCAGCATTCTCCCACTGCTATTACAAAACATTTATAGCAAATATCTTTAAAATATTTATTACTTACTACATTATGCACAGTTACAGAGATTGATTATCATACTAAAATTAAATAATATTTTAAAATTATTTCACAGTATACAGAGTCTAAGTGGATTCGTAACGAAAACTGGATGCCATGGATTCAACTCATGATCTTGAACCCCCACCACATTTATTAAAAAAAACATAATTAATAATTTAGACCTAAAACTGCAATGTGAATTAAAACCCGATACGCCCGAGCGCGCTCGTCACTCGCACGCGTCGGGTATTGCGCCGAGCGTTGTGTTGTTATCGCACTGTTTACGATACATTGCGCGCTCAAACCTTACTACAGTTTTAATGTCGACAAAAACGATTTCTATAATAGCATTAAGTTTAACCTTTACGCAAAAGTGTTCGTTATCATGCACCTTAACCTGTATTGTATTATTTCACAGTATATTATTGCACCAGTACTTGTACCTGAAAGACTGTGAAATAACCCCACGGTACGGTCCAATAAGTTGCATAAAATTATATTTGTACCTTACTAACAAATAAATAAATTATAAATTGGAACGGGCCGTCACGGATATTAGGTCATACTTATATGCAAAATGATTGGAAATTTTACCGACGAAAAAATGATGTGGTTCTCAATTCGATTCGTTTATTTTACGTTATAGGAACCACAGATCAATAAATTCTACAAATTCAAGCACTATTAAAATTCGCTCGCAAATTCCAATTCATTTATCCAGTCCATGAATCCTTACAGATGTGTAATTAAATTAATTAATAATTAAAGTTTGTGCCGAGAACGGCGCGGTGCTCATTAGGAATGCTTGCGACCCTGCGGTCGGAAACAATGATTTCCTTCTCCAGTACCTACTAAATTTACTTGGCACAGAGTTAATGGAATTTTATGTGTGTTGTTGTGTGTGTGTACGCAATACAATTCTACGGCTATAATCATCGAAGAATGGTTCAGAGCCATGAGCAACCGAGAGGGTACCGACTAACCGATAAATACCAATCGCGATTCCATTATAAATTCATAATTACTGACCCTTATGTTATGTTTACAGTCTCTTAGTTATTCAAGACATGAATTAAACAATGTTGTAATTGAGTAATGCATTTAAAGTTGCGTGTAAGCGGTGGCCGTAGGTCCACCACACGCCGGGGTAAGAATAAAACGGCAGGATGGATGGTTAAATAAGAAAATTTATTATAGGAAAATTTTAACGTGCGGACATAAAGGTGACTTTTTTTTATACATTATAGGCAAGTATTTCATCTCGACCTCACATGATGGTAAGTGACGATGAGATCTTCGATGGAGCATACTTGCCTAGGTAGGAAGGCGGCAGTAGATCGAGATGCTACATTCACTAGGCACATGCAGCGCAGCTGATCTGACCCGCCATCCATGAATGGCACACCGAACATCATCCCGGAACACGGCTAGGCCGCTTGGCGACATGGCTTTGTTCAGTGGGTGGTGACTAGCCACGGCCGAAGCCTACCACCAGTAAATTACTTTCAAAATTACTTTCAAAGAGATCGCGTCGTTAACACTGCGTGTGAGTTGTCTAGTGAAGTAGGCATAATAGAGCGATGGAATAATTAAACGCTAGCCCATACCACACGGGATATGATTAGCGCAGTTGGTAGTGACCCTGCTTTCTGTGCCGAGGGTCCCGGGTTTGAATCCTGTTAGGGACACACCTTGTGTGATGAGCACGAATATTTGTACCTGAGTCATGAATGTTTAATATATATATAATTATTATATAATGTGTTTGCCCCAGTCCATTGTACGGCACCCATAATACAAGCGCTTGCTTAGTGTGGGACCGTATGATTGGTGTGTTTGTCTGGCGATAAATAAAATTTTAGAGGGTGTAAGGGGCATGATATAGATGACATTGGGTAAAGCTGACACTTAATAACTGTAATAACATTATTGAAAATATTTTTGTCGTAAGTCAGAGATTTTAAATGTTGTACCGCAATGTATCGTGAGTATTGCGATCACAACACAGCGCTCCGCACGAAACCCGAAGCGTGCAAGTAAAGAGCGCGGTCAAGCGTGTCAAGTTTTAGTTTACATTGCAGTTTTAGGTCTAAATTAATCATTTTTTTATTTTTTTATTTAAATAACGTTAAGATAGAATTCTATAATGATTACGTACTAAAATCAATTTTAAAAAAATGCGTGTAGTTCATGAAAAGATCAACGAAAAAATCCAATATGTACGGTCCAAAATCATGATTTGAATCTATGGCATCAGTTTTCGTTACAAAGCCATCCTGTATATATGGACATATCGCACCCACAGAACGATAGGGGCTCAATTAGTGGTGTTTACCTGTAAGTAATTGTGCAATTAGTTATAAGACCACCTGGGCTTTTGTCTGAAAAATGTATAGTTGTAACAATTGTTGGTAGACCGTTTTTAATAAATAAATAAATAAACTCAAAAAAAAATTTTTTTGGGCAATCGCATTCAAATATCTTTCCAACTGAACGGGGAGGACGAAAAGTACCGGTGTAAAAGAGACGGAAATATAATAAGCTTTTTCTATCATAAAAACGCCTTTGTTTTAATATTCATCGGATAGCAAAAAATGCAGGCGCAAACATCACATTAATATATAATAAATCATGTGAAGTAAATAACGTCAAAACAATTTGTGTTTTTTATTGAAGCAATGAAGAAAAACATAGGGGGGGGCATGAATGTTTTTTTATAATCCGGGGGGCCCCTTGCAAAAAAGGTTGGGAAACCCTGGGATATACCCCAAAATTATGGTTTTAATGTATGTTCTACATTAAAACCATAATTTTGAAGCATAATTTTGAATTCATCATTTTGAGTTTAGCCCCTATATCGTTATATCGATATCGTTCCGAGGGTGCGATATATATTTAAGTTTTTTTTTTTTTTTATACATTATAGGCAAGTATTTGATCTCGATCTCACCTGATGGTAAGTGACGATGAGATCTACGATGGAGCATACTTGCCTAGGTAGGAAGGCGGCAGTAGATCGAGACGCTACATTCACTAGGCACATGCAGCGCAGCTGATCTGACCCGCCATCCATGATGACTATAGTAGTTATAGTCACGTGGTACGACGATCGTGTGTGCAGTGTGCGGCGCGTCGAGCGGGTCAGGGATTGAGTCCATTTGCATGATCCGATTAGATACCCAACTAGCAGCCGCCGACCCACATACAGTGGTGTGTTTGCCTTTACTATACCGCGGCCGGTTAAAAGCAATTGCACATAACGGCCCATCGAGGTAAGTGCTTAGTGTTGCCAGCACGTCATAATAATAATAATAATTCCAGCCCTTTTTAATGTCCCACTGCTGGGCATGGGCCTCCCCTCAATGCTAGGGGGATTAGGCCATAGTCCACCACGCTGGCCCAGTGCAGATTGGCGGACTTCACACATCTTTCGAGGGGTTCTCTCAGAGATGCAGGTTTCCTCACGATGTTTTCCTTCACCGTTTAGCAAGCGATAATCATGATTGAAAATGAGATTCGCACATGAAATCTCAGAGGTGCGAGCCGGGGTTTGAACCTGTAATCCTCGTTACCCAGGGCAAGCGTTCTACCAACTTGGCTATCACTGCTAGCACGTCAAGTGCGAGCTAACCGTATACTTTATAGTCTACCGTATTTAGACATTCTGTATGGAGAATTGATAAGCACCTTTAGCGGACGATATTTAAAACTTTCAATTATCCATACAAAATGTCTAAATACGGTAGACAATAAAGTCTACGGTAAGCGTACAAATAATCTCGCACTTGACGTACTGACCGGTCAAAACTGAAGCAATGTGTATTAGTGTACTAGCTTTTTCCCGAGGCTCCAACCACCCACCCTTTAATTTTGCTCTGAGCTCGATGCCACAGTTATAGTGTTGAAATTTTACACAAATTTTACAGATTTTATTGCGTGTATATTACGGTTTTCCGTTCCCGAAATTTAAAAAAAATCGACTTATCGAAATTCCGACTTCCTACAAAGATTATTAAGGCGCTTAAGAAGCGCAGGTTTAAGACTTTGTATACCCTTTCTGAAACACCCTGTATTGATTATACCGCGTTCATAGTGAAACTAGATTTAAGTGTAGTGAGGCGCCGCACTCCCTCTACTATTTCTTTATTAGGCCCAATATGAATAAATTTATCTTGCTATTTATAAAACTAGCTGTTGCCCGCGACTTCGTCCGCGTGGTATTTAACAAAGACAACCGTTGACAACAGCCTGCTCGCGTGTTCTGAGCCCGCGGGACGCATTGCAGGTTGTTGCTATCAAACTTAATCAGGCGCTGCGCTGCAACATTGGTTTTAATTTTTTTTCGTGAGATCCTATTTTTTTTCTAAAGTAAAAGTAGCCTAAGTTACTCCTTGTTACATCAGCTATCTGCCAGTGAAATTCCCGTCAAAATCGGTCCAGCCATTTCAGAGATTAGCCGGAACAAACAGACAGACAGACAGACAGACAGACAGACAGACGGACAGACAGACAAAAATTTACAAAAAATTTGTTTCGGTATAGGTACCGTGTATACATCCAAATGCATTTAGTAAAAAGCGGATATTTTAATATTACAAACAGACACTCCAATTTTATTTATATGTATGTATAGATTATGTAGTTACACACATTCTGCTAAGTGATTGTCTGATTTTTTAAATTAATCTCATATCTCTTTTTTTTTCTTTTTTTTTATTACAGTATAGGCAAGTATTTGATCTCGATCTCACCTGATGGTAAGTGACGATGAGATCTACGATGTAGCATACTTGCCTAGAAGGTACCTGTTCACTCTCGACTTGAAAACACCTAGATCCTTTGCACGCGCAAACAGTAAAATGGTTAGTATATACTTTTTTCATTATATATAACCTGTAATCCATTTCGCGAATAATGTGTTACAAATTATTATATTCTATAAGACACATTTTGGCTTGTGACACACATGCACGTATCAATAATTATTCAAAGGATTCCCGTCATAACATTTGTACCGTCCATTGGATAAAGCAAGCATATCACACAATATGTTTCCCGACCCCAAGAAATAAGCTTCTGACGCACGACACGCCCTGGACCGACTCAATGTCCGGTCGTTATCATCCGAAGGGATTCCTATCCCACATACTTCTACAATATTGTCGAGGAAAATATGCTGCCCATTTTGAGTACCGCGATAAGCTGCGTAGATCGGACCGCAAACAACAACTAAATGTGAGGGTACCTCAGTTCTAACCATGACACTAGGACGTCTAACACCTCAGTCCCACACAGTCACTGCCACAAATATCAGCAAAATGCTCGAAACCAAAGAAACAACTAGGTACAGAAATGAGAGGATACCCCCAGTTCTAACTATGACACTAGGACGTCTAACACCTCAGTCCCATAATGTCACTGCGACAAATATCAGAAAAATGCTCGAAAACAAAAAATCCAAACCGTGTCTGATGGACTACTGCGTCCGGGTAGCAGCAGATGCTGTCAAAATAAATAAAACGGAACATAAATATTTATAAAATACAATGATTGATAACAAGTAGCAAACACTAAATTTGAACTTAAATAAGGTCCCTAAGTTAATCAAAATATATGGGGAGCCCTGGTGATTAATAGAAAAAAAAACACCTCAGTCCTTCCGTAATCATGGTTGCTGTAAAGCAGACGAAACAACCTAATTACAATACTGTTGCAAATATGTTTCAATTATTTATTGTATTTCTATTGACTCAATAATTAGTCGATAGAAATAATCGAAATGATTGAAACAGACTTACATAATAGGGCCCGCGGATCTAAAATGTGTAGATAATAAAATTATCGAATCTGAATATTAACGGCTTTGTGATTATAACAATGCAATGAGCACAAATTAGCTGGTAAGGTTATATTAAAAGCATTCTCGGGAAAGCTATTTGTTCTGGACCTTATTTGTTTTGGTTAATTTCATTTTGTTTGAAAATGTATGTTGATTTGAAAGGTCAATGTACCTTAGGCCATCATTCAGTGTCTAATTTGTATCAGTTGTGCTTCTGGCTATCACTGCTCACGCTATGCCGTGATAGACAGTACCCGATAGCCAGAGTTGACAAATGCTACGGGCCCAAACATCCATCAAGTATGATGGCTATGTTATACCACCTTCCATCTAATGAAAAGATGTAGTAACTATACAGGCCCTGCGTATTTCCTACATGCCCCGCGCAATTGCTACAGGCCCCGCGCTGGTAACTAGACACTTGTATTAGTCAAGTTGGCCGACCACTCGCTTTGAAAACAACGCAGGTCATCTAAGATTCACACCTCCAGAATAAGTATTTAGAAATCAATTTTCTTGAAATCAATAGACTGACTAATTTTATTCCTATGTTATCGATCGGTAACATCGATTACCTGTTATTTACGTATTGCAAAGAGGCATTATGTTTCTACGCAAAAACAAGTTACGATCGCGCGAAATAATATAACCTACTAGGAATTATGTTGATCCGATGTGACGCGCGCTTGTCACGCGCGCACAAAAATGCCTTCATTTCTCTTTGTTTCGTTATAAATATCGTTTAGGCGGAAAATTTAATTTCATCTGTCTGTGCTGACTCTCTTGATACATTTTACGAATACAACACGGATTGCTGATCTTGAGATACGTAAATTAAAAGCAAAAATATACTCTTAACAAAAAAAAACTAATCTTGAAATCTACCTTGTCTAACTAAATCAAATATGTAACGAATGTGAAGTTGGTGAGTTCTTACGTAACAAACATTAAAAAAATAGTCGAATTGAGAATCTCCTCCTTTTTGAAGTCGGTTAAAAATGCCTATCCCTTGGTGATAAAGATTTGCTAATGTGACACTTTGTTTCTTAATCTTTAACATCATATCTCCAGATTGGTTTATTAATTGCGCATTTGTATTTTTTACGACAAATATTAGCCCGACTTGCTTTCGTTCATCGCACTAATATCTATCCAAACTTTCACATTTATAATGTGAAAGTTTGGATGGATGGATGTTTGTTACTCAATCACGCCAGAACGGCTGAACGGATCTGAATGAAATTTGACACAGATCTCGATTATAGTCTGGAATATCACATAGGCTACTTTTTATCCCGGTAAAATGCATGGTTTCAGTGAGATAGATTTGTTTTAATTTTTCATAGAGCAAAGGATCGACATGATTTACAGAAAATGACATAGAGGAAAAGGACATACTTTATAATCGCGGGTAACACCGCGGGGCGCAGCTAGTTGATAAATAAGCTTGCACAGCAAACTGCAGCGCTACCAAGGCGGCCAAGGTTGCGAAATGCAAAACGTGGAGGCAAGGAGAGCACTTGGATTGGATTGTCAACGTAATTCGACTTGACTGTAGAGTATGGAAGGGGGATACAGGCGAGGATTATGTTATGTATCGTATGTTGTGAGTTTTAGAGGTAGGGAACTCCTTTATCTAATTTTACGAAGTTATTAGAAGTATGTAAATGAGGAAATGCGGCCAGCATCTTGGACACGCTACCGCATGGGCCAAATTTTTTAAAGTTTTGTAAGTATTAAGTAGCTTCTCTATACTCTTTTTAATTTATATTAGAGGTATATTAAAGATGGTATATAATTTTTGCTATACAAATTCGAATTCACGCTGTACGTAGAGATAATCAAATTAAATTTGTAAAACAAGCGCATGTTTTAGAATTTGCTGATACACTGGTGGTAGTAGGTGATTACAGGTGGTAGGCTTCGGCCGTGGTTAGTCACCACCCACTGAACAAAGCCATGTCGCCAAGCGGCCTAGCCGTGTTCCGGCATGATGTTCGGTGTTGCCATTCATGGATGGCGGGTCAGATCAGCTGCGCTGCATGTGCCTAGTGAATGTAGCGTCTCGATCTACTGCCGCCTTCCTACCTAGGCAAGTATGCTCCATCGTAGATCTCATCATCGCTTACCATCAGGTGAGATCGAGATCAAATACTTGCCTATAATGTAATAAAAAAAATACATTGTATCGACAACATATTTAACGGATGGCCTAACAACATTCTGTCAAATAATTTGTGGATAGGGTTTATTAAGGTGTTGATTATATTTAGGAAATAATTTGTATTACATTATTTATACATATAACTTATTGAAATAAAACGAATTTTAAGTATTTTTCCACGTTTCTTTTATGTTTCTACGTTCACGACGTTTCGGCTGCTTTACAGCAACCATGGTCACCGGAGAACTGAGGTGTTAGACGTCCTAGTGTCATAGTTAGAACTAGGTTACCCCTACAAATGAAAATACATAGTTTGTTGGGGCTACCCTCATAATTACTAGTAGTTTGCGGTCCGATCTACACGAAAGTGCTCACAGTGTCTTGAGGTCTTGCAATGGTGCCGTTGGGTTTTGGATTTGATTATATTAATTACTTGATCCCAAGTCTTAAAAATAGTTTTATCTCAATGTGTAGTATTCGCGTAAATATAATAAATCAATACATATAACTTAATTATTTTACCCGTGGTTTCGACCCTGTTATTTGCGGATTAATATCACAGGACATTAACGTTTTCGGGGACTTCTGAAGTCTGATTATTGCTTGAACAGTAAATAGTTATTGTTTGATCATAAACCGATTTACGGGTGAAGCTATAAGGGAGGTTATTGCTTGAAGGTTTCTTATTCGATGATGAAGATACATGTTTTATGTGATTCGTTCGTTGCGTCACTATCGACGCCAATGCTTTGTGTGTGAGCTTACTGATTGGCTTATGATAAAACAAAATATTAAATAGAATTTTATAGTGCGCTAATTAATTTATTATTAAGTTTTCTTTCTTATTGATAATTACCGGACCACTCGCCAATACTAAGGGCTTGGAAGGTTATGTTTTATTTATACGTTACAAATACATTTTTTTTTCACATATATTACGAAATGATCAATTAGTTTCGCGTCAAACTGTTCACGTATCATAAGTACGAGTTCATAAAATGAATCTTAAAAACTTTTTTGATAATAAGACGCTAATTTTGATCTTATTCCTTAGTATGATTTATTTTCTTTCCAATTTCTCTTCTTCCTTTCCTTAATTCAATGCTTTCCATCAACGGCTTATTTTCAAAACCACTCCACTCTGCGCCTTAATAGAAAGAAACCGTTCTCATCGATGGTGAAGAAAAAAATAGCTTCAATAAAAAAGGTATTTTTTTTTCATATTTCAGTTACAATGCTTCAAAGACCGTATGCTGAAAACGTTACAAAGTAAGATAATTATAATCTTTTGAGACTTATGATAGTAGAGATTAGAGCGGATACACTGTACTTAGTCCAGGTAATGGAGATTTAGTCTCTAAATATATAGTGGGACTAAACACCGGATCCTGCTCACAAATAATTATCATTTATATCAGCCTTTCCCAAAGTTGGCGATAATGCCCCCTTGTAGGCTCTGCGGGCCTAAAGAGGGGCGGTAAGAGACCCAGACAAAAATGGTGTAGAGGCTTACTATAATTAATTTAAATTGATGTTATAGTGGTTTTTAAGTAGGTGAAACAACGGGGGCGCTAAAAAAGAATTCTTTCTCAAAGTGGGCACTAGACAACATAAGTTTGGGAACCCCTGATTTACATGAAGTGACCAATTTGTCAACTGTATAATGTCTCGGTCGCAAATAATAATAAAACATTCCTCCTTGGAAAACGAACCCCAAGCGGAGAGAACTTAAGTATCCTTTTGGATACCTCGTTTATAGCCGCAATTCTTACAGCGTACTACGACCAATTTGCGTTCAGTCTAGAGCCCTGAAACCTACAAAGCATTTTATACCTTATATCTTTTTTGTCATGGGTCGGTTTTCTGTGAGGGTTGTTTGCTGATTAGGTAAGGAAATTGAATTTATGTGAATGTTGAGATCTGTCTGTACAATCTTTAGAATCGTCGGTTTGCACGTTTTAACGTTAGATTTTGATGTGGGATTAATATTATTCATAATATATTATAATAATAATGCCAGTTATTTTTAATGTTACATTGCTGGGCACGAGTTTCCCCTCAATGCGAGGGGTATTAGGCCATAGTCCACCAGGCCCAGTGCGTTTTGGCGGACATCACACATCTTTCTTAGGGCTTCTCCCAGACATGCAGGTTCCTCACGATGTTTTCCTTCACCGTTTAGCAAGTTATAATCGTGGTTGAAATACTTAATATACTATAGTTGCCAGATATTTTATACTTAAAAATAAAACAACATGTAACAGTAACAACTTAGACTTGAACTTATTAAAACTTACTTAAATATGCCACTCGCATTTAGAGGAGCCCCACGCCCAATATTAATAAAAGGGATATTATTATTATTAAATAAATCTATAACTAAACCTCACTGAACTAAAATCGGTCTAGCCATTTCAGAGATTAGCCGAAACCAACAGACCGACAGACAGGCAACATTTTTTTTAAATTTTGTTTTGGTGTATGTACCGTGTATACGTCCAAATGCACTCAGTAAAAAGCGGTTATGTTAATATTACAAACAGACATTCCAATTATATTTATTTGTATAGATGTATATATATGTATAGATGAAGGAGGTTTAGCTATTATGGTCGGCAAATTCTCGAGTGAAATAATAAAGTAAAATGAGCTTCGAGAAGGAATTTGATTATGAAGGCATTCGACGGCGGGACCTGTTCAGATGTGGGCGTCATTATGTCGGGCGTTTTCATACAGAACAAGTTTCAGGTTCGTAAAATCGGTACAAGCCAACTTGCATCAAGAAACTTTCAGTGGCAAAAATGACCTTTAAGTACATCAACCGAATCTCTTCATTACGGTAAACTAGTGAATTAGTCATTTATTGAATCATTTTTTTTTAAACACTACAGCCTCTTTTCATACTATTACGTATTTCTAAAAAATTAACGTCCGAAAGTCAAAGTGCGGACGTATTATTCGTAAGCTAACTGTATTGTATATAGTTTACGAACTTAGACACATTGTATGGAAAATTGAACAGCGCCTCTAGCGTAAAGTATTTAAAACATTCAATTCTCCATGAAATATGTCTAAATACGTCGACTATGTAGTATACGGTTAACTTATGAATAATCGCATTTGACGTACTACAAGTGTTTTAAAAAAACAAAAGCAATACAATATACAAGAGTGTTGTTGCCAAATAGCGTTCACGCGCATTGTGGGTTCAAAATATTTCCGTTAATGTGTGAACGAGCCTATAATCAGCAGGTCAGGGTTAACGGGATCTGTGCGGTTGGAATCAAGGGTAAGGTCTTGTTAACAAAGCTATTACAACCGACTAGGAACCCTGAAATTTATGAATCATCATTTGCATTATTACAACCCTGTTGGAATATTAACATACATTTTCTCTATTTTCTTTGGATTTACAACGCTGTGTCTGTCTGGCTAGACTAGCGTAATATACGCTGCGTGTAATGAGTCGCGTAATTTACTATTATACAATATTTAATCTCATTTAACCTTGTAGTTTAAAACAAACCGCAAAATTATATTGAGCAAAAGACAACGTATATTACGCGTGCAACGTAACTTTACGCTCCGTAACTTGGTGCCGAATATGCCGTGTTCAGAATAAAGTCTGGTATCCACCAAAGCGGAACGGAGAGGAGATATGCGAAATAGAGAAAACAGTACGTCAAGTGCGAGATTAAACGTGAGCTACTTTTTATTAATTAGCCTTATCGGTGCCAAACAATCAATCAACGGAGAATGATAAAATTATTGTGGCTCGATGCGCGGTCCAATTTGTAGGCAGCCTTTGGCGCGCACCGGCAAGAGGTGCTTAACTCGGTTGTTTGTTTGGCACCGACGCAACATTCGTTACATTTTAGATTAAGTTAGACTAGGTAGATTTTCAGAAACGTTTATCTTTGATTTTCAATTGTTTGAAGTCGATATAATGGATTTGTTCAGAAGTATTTCATTGCAACAATCTGGACGTGAAATACGAGATTATTCATAAGCTAACCGTGTACTTAATAGTCCACGTATTTAGACACATTGTATTGAGAATTGCAAGTTTTAAATACTGCCCGCTAGAGGCGCTGTTCAATTTGCCATATAATGTGTCTTAGTACGTCAGCAATAAACTCTACAATTACCTTATGAATAATCTCGCACTTGCCGTACTGGTTGACCTATTCCACAGTTTTTTCCGCTTTGCTTTGGTGGAAACCGGGCCTAAGCGGAGCAAAATAATATCATTCTCGTAAGGACGTACGAAAAGGTTTAACGAAAGTAAGTTTTATGTAGGTATAGTACCTGGCACGACCTTTTGTTGTCCAGTTAGCAAACATGACCCAACTTAAACAAGAAACACTGTCCTTGGATCTCATAAGAGCTTCTTTCTGTGCTACTTTTAGCTCTGATCTGTTCGTAATGAGAAAATATAATATATCGTGTTCAAGTATTGCAAAGTTGGGACAATCCCACTAATATTATAAATGTGAAAGTTTGGATGGACGGATGGATGAATATTTGTTACTCAATCGCGCCAAAACGGCTAAACGGATCTGAATGAAATTGGCTAGATATATCTAGATTATATTCTGGAATAGCACATTGGCACGACTACAATTCAATTAAAACTTAATTATTAAATAGCGTTATCGGTGCCAAACAATGATCAACGCAGAATGATAAAAGTGAAGTGAAGTGACTTGATGTGGGGCCAATTTATAGGTAGCCTTTGGCGCGCACCGGCATGAGGTGCTTAACTCGGTTGTTTGTTTGGCACTAACGCAACATTCGTTAAAAATTAGAAAAATCTGAATATCTTATAAAAACCTGCAACCATTGTTGCCAAGGCGGGCGTTCAATCGACTTGGCTATCACAGTATTGAAAATAATAATTCCAGCCCTTTTTTAATGACCCACTACTGGGCACGGGCCTCCTCTCAATGCGAGGGGGATTAGGCCATAGTTCACCACATGCTGGCCAAGTGCGGGTTGGCGGACTTCACACATCTTTCGAGGGGTTCTCTCAGACATGCAGGTTTCCTCGCGATGTTTACCTTCACCGTTTAGCAAGTGATAAGTGGGGTTGAAAATGAGATTCGCACATGAAATCCTAGAGGTGCGAGCCGGGGCTTGAACCTGCAATCCTCGTTACCGAGGCAAGCGTTCTACCAACTTGGCTATCACTGCTATATTGAAGGTTAGAAGGCTAGTATTGAAGGTAACGGATGTCGTTATATAAATAACGGTAGCCATCGCTATCAAGCGATCGTCGTATTCTTCACTATTTAAATGCAAATCTGGATTCTCTCTGAATGCGAAGCGGATTGCTTCGAATCGATTCTGTAGAGTAATTTGTGTCGCGATTGAGTCGATGAGTCGACGTCAACTGTGCAGTGTCATTAACGTGACAAATAACATTCTGATCGCACAAACGTGGTCATTAAAATGGAAGAGGTAAAAATATCATGTTTTAAATTAATAATAATAATGTTGCCACACAAACTACCCAATTATACAGTCCTACACTTAGCAACACTAATAGAAGTAACGAGTATAGATTTAAAACATCTATTACGCTGATATAAACATTCGTGCACATCGAACAATCTTTGCTCCTACCAGGATTCGAACCCGACACCCTGCGCGGAGAAAGCATGGTCACTAACAACTGCGCTAATTGGGTCTTCAAATAATTAATGTGATATAAAATTGTATTTCTAAAAGAAATAAGATGTGTACGTGTGCGTCTATAACATATTGATCAAGTACTTTGTGACTTAACTCAAAGTCCCTAAAGTACATTTTATAATAAAGCAAAATACGCCTATTATGATATAACTTATGCGAGTGTAGTCTTTAATATTGCACAATGTCACTCGAAAGTTTAATCTGAAAGATCGTTGCTACGCCGTAGTAGCAATAAGTAAGACTACGCCGTAGCTCGCGTAGCAGTCACACAATCTCTCACAATCAAATTTAAATAATAAATAGTATATACGATTCTGTAGTGAAATAAAACTTAAGACATTTACCTGAAAATAAAGAAAATGGTCATAAGAATTTAAGACTATTTTATACAACACTAGCAAACCCAGCGAACTCCGTTTCGCCACCAGATGGCTTCGTTTTATGTAACATTTCGTTTGGTTTTTCCTGAATTTTCTTTGCTATAAACCTCACGGAGCCCGAGACCTTTCCAACGAATGCAAAACCGTGGAAATCGGTTCGTGCGTTCTGGAGTTATAGCGTCAGGAAGGAAAACCCGACTTATTTTTATATAGTAGATTATGGGTCTCCTCTGCCATGTGTAATTTTAGAAGTAACCACAGACAGGATAGGATGGCTGGTTTTTTGATTTTGGTCTTAAAATTTCTACATACTGTCAACGCTATTTTCACCGAGGAGTCTTCTACCGGCACGGGTAATATTTTATGCAGTCGAAGGCTTCACCAGCGAATAATAAATCGATTTATAAAATCCTACATAGTCTATTGACTGGAATACGGTGTGGTAATTACCACACCGAATATTGGAATGAATATTTCAACTTAACTTTGTAATAGCTCAATTTTGTTTACCCTAAAATTTGGCGCGGATCCTTTTAAATTAACTTAGCTATTAAGAACTTTATTTGGGTAAAAATAGAGTAGTTAATGGATAAATCGGTTTGAAAGTATTTGCTTGGAGATTAAATTAAGAATTTAGAACAGAGATTTTTCAAATCCGAAAATTTATGGATGTTAAGTTATTACAAGTGTTTGAAAGAATAATTAATTTTATATTATTTATTTGGCATTCATTTTATTTTTATTGGAATATTAAAATTCTCAATGCAAATGGGTACTTTCAATAAATTTATTAAAAACTAGCCGTCCCGGCGAACTTCGTAGCGCCTTAGAATCTAATGTATGAGAAAATTAATTATGTTTACTTTCTAAGTTCTATATTTTTTCCATGACCCTCGCACGAAATGACAATCCGATAAGAATTCTAAAAGGATCTTATTAGATACATAGATGTCCAAATAGCTTATTATATTTTTTTTTGCATCTACGATTTCCTGCCACTGTTGTATATTAGTTAGTAGTTTGGACAACTTAATTAATTAATAAAACATGGCCTCGTCAGAATGCCATTCACGTATGAACACGCAAAGTATAATGGATTAATGACAGGACAGAAATTGCGACGAGCTCACATGTTGAACCGCCATTATTATGTTGACTCATCGACCATTTATTTGAATTTACTATTTCCACGCATGGAATAATTTTACTAATTGATGACTTGACTTGAGGATTAAGAATATTTCTAATGTAATATTTCTTCTTACAAACTTTTGATGTCGTTAGGGGTCAAATTTGTAAAAATGCACCTCTACGATATTCAAATATATTCGCCAAATTTCATATATCTCTAGCTCAGCTGGTTCTCTTTTTTTGAGAAAGAAACAGTTATTTTTAATGTCGCTGATTTGTTTAAAGGCTGTTTTCTTATTGTTGATTGTCATTGCTTAGTTATCCTACTAATTTATACTGTTTCTTATAATTGTTGTTATATATTTTCTTATGATTATTTATTATGTTTTTTATGTATTTTAGGAATGCATTTATATTTATTTATTTTCGACTGTGTTCTTTTGTTTTGGCATAATGTTTCGTATTGTTGTTTTGTTTTAATATTGGACACTCCTTTAGTTGTAATATATGGTTTGTTCTTCGATATTGTCGCAAGATCAGTTGTTTGTGTTGACGATTTTTAAACGGTTTAGGTATTGTTTGAGGCTGTGCATTGTGTGTTAGTGAATCAGTATTAAAAAAATTATAAAATAGGTAGATGAATCTTGATATGATAGGGTCAAAAAATAATACCTAACTCAATCCTATTGACATAGTAATGAGAAAGCATTGAGGTGCACAAATATTCTTGTCTAAAAAGTTTAAACTGGAGCTTAGATAACTTGTAGGGAATGTGAAAAGGGGATCCCCCTTTCAACGAAGACACTTCGTCAATTTATAACAGTAGATATTGCAAGTGTCTAGCTATGCAGGTACAAAGTCTAGACTTCTAAATGATCACTTCCAAAATCAGAAATTTGGATTTCACAAAATACTGCTTACTTCATTTCATCCACAGGTTATCTTCAAAATTAACATTTCAATATCAGCGATCTGAGGGAGACGGGAGGATTGATCACTTCGGGATGGAATAAGACGTCTGGATCAATGTGATACCAACGTAACGATATATTAAAATCTTTTTGCATTAAATTGTGTACTAATATTGAAATAAAACTATTTTTTAAGGATTTTATCGCGTTTATTTTTTATTGTACCTTCCCAACGATTGGATGAAAAAAAAAAAAACGCGATAAAATCCTTAATTTTTTTTTTATTTCAATGTGTAGTATTCGCGTAAATATAAGAAATCAATATGTGCACTAATATGACAAATATTTCGAGTTGTTTATGTAATCGGTATGTAATCGAATATCGTGCTTATCCCACTTCCCACTAATATTATAAATGTGAAAATTTGGATGGATGGATGTTTATTACTCAATGACGCGCAACGGCTGAACGTAACTGGATGAAATTTGGCACAGAGATAGATTATAGTCTGGAATAGTACGTAGGCTACTTTTTATCCCGTTAAAATGTATGGTTCCCGTGGGATAGACATACTTTTTAATCGCGGGTAACACCGCAGAGCGCAGCTAGTTTGAAATAAAACTTATTTTATGTCTTTTGCATTCCCGACGTTTCGGCTGCTTTACTTCCAAGGTGTAGTATTCGCGTAAATGTAAAAAATCAATATAGAGCTAATTTGCTAATTGTAGTAGTAGTGGGTGTCATTGGGACCGCCCCCATTCTATTGTTTGGTACCAACATTACAAGTGTTACCTTTTTTGGGGCCATACAGTCGGTGTGTTAATCGGGGATTGTAATGAAATAGGGTCACCACCTATTTGAGGTGAAATTAAAATTGATGATTTTATTTCAAAAAATGTTTTGTATAATAATGCTTTTTTCTTTATATTTTTAGTTTGTTAATATTTAAGTTATTTTCTTTGTAATTATTGAAAGTAAACATATATAATGGTTAAGTCTAGTTTGCCAAATATACACGATTTTTTTTATTCACGTTACGTAGCGTACGCCAACGTTGAGGAATCTCGACATTCTAAAACATAAGAATTAAATATGCAAGATGTTGAATGTGTACACTTCTCGTGTTGAATTTTCAATGATATTTGTTTGGCTCTAAAGGCTAACTTTTTATCGCTTAAGCAAACATTTCCATCCATAATAATGTGCTGTGAGTGCAAGATATTCATACTATTCTTGATGAATTATTTTTTATAAAATCATCAAAAATATACAGGGTGTTAAGGGCGTGAATACGAAAACATAGAATAAAGGCTTCACTTAATGCCTGCATATTCATTCATATTCAGTCAAAATTTATGGGATACAAATGTTGTAATATTTGAGCGCGCAATGTATCGTAAACAACGCGATTACAACACACCGCTCTGCACTATACTTGACGCGTGCAAGTGACGAGTTTGCTCGAGCGTATCAAGTTTTCATTTACATTGCAGTTTTAGGTCTAAATTAGTAATTATGTTTTTTTATTTATAATCTTGAGATAGACTTTTATTATGATTTAATGCTAAATACATGAGAAATACGATATAGATTTAAACAATAACATTCGATTAATATAGAAGCAAAGTATAACATCATTAAACAACGCTTGTATATTAATGACGCGAACGAACGCTTCAGGATCTTACACCCGCAGCGGAGGGCGGCTCTACCCACGTAGCGACTCTTATGAGTAGATGTAGAGTAGCTTAGAGCTATAATGGTGTGCGCTTGACAAATTGTACAAACAGAGTTTGCTCCAAGACGTCCATAGAGTAAATTATATTTATTTTGCAGAAATTATATATTACTTGACAAACGACTCCTCTAATGACTTCCTCACAATATATTCCTCCGCCACTGCATTCGGCTTCCTGTGCCGCGAACAATATCATCCGTCCACTTGTGATAATAAATAAAAATAATATCGCGAGACGAGCACACCAACTATACGGTCCCACACTAAGCAACGCTTGTATTATGGGTACCGTACACTAAACTGAGGGCGAACCCAGTATATAATACTTATATATTTATTAAACATCCATGACTCAGTTACAAACATTCATGCTGATCACACAAAGTTTGACCAACCAGGATTCGAACCCAGACCCTTCGGCGCAGAAAGCAAGGTCACAACCCACATCGTTAATCAGGTCATAATAAATAAAACTACTTAATTCTTAAACTCTCTACATTTCTTAAGGAAAATCCAAATAGCATTGTACGATCCGGAAACCGAACTCCAGACGTAATAATGAGTATTATGGTGGTTATAAACACGTGAGTCTAAGCACCTAGATTAAAAAGGCACTTGATTTCTCTACCATATAAGTACTATAGTTGTATTATAAAAACGTGAGTACTTTATAAGTCTCATTATAAATTAAACGAGAAGCGTAAACGTGCGTAATGTATGCCTCGTGACATCGTGCATAATTAATGCCTCGAGGCAACACTGGGATTTTTACCGTTCGCCGTCCTATCTCTACATAGAGACGGTTACGAGATAACGATTAAGACACTCGAGGCTACGTTGGTGAGGCCTATTAAGACGGTATGGTATATTTATTACTTTTATAAAAGAGTAAGCATTGAGTTTTATACCGGCTCTAGGTAGAGAAATCAAGATGATGAAACGGCCTACATGAATGAAAAAAAAAAGATTTTTAATCAATATTGTTAATTGTATAAACACCGTAAGATTACAATGATTTCGCAACCTAAATAGAGCGGCTCTACTGACTAAATACATTTATCTCTACTTAGTACAATTTTTTTAACCTTCGGTTACAAGCCGTGTCGAGACTAGCCGTGTAGCCTCGCCCGACCGCATTAATTAGCTATACATGTTGCTAACGGCCGCGCGTGGCTGGTTGTTGAGCCTGTCACGGCAAGCGGTGCTCTCGGTCTGGACGAGGCCAATGAATCATTAACGATGTCTCAACTTCGACTATCCAACGTCTTAAAAGTTACGCTCATAAAAATCTTCGCACGCCCTCAGTATTGGTGTCAGCGTTCTAAAAATTTTTGCTGAAAATATTTCAGCACTTTTTCAGTACAACGTGGCTAATAGGGGATTATGATTATGATTCGGGATGTGATGATCCGGCTATTACTCTTGCGTGGATATAATTTTCTTTGTCTCATCTCGAGCTAGACGAATGACGATGTACCTACGCGAAATTAATAGATGTTTTGCCGAAAACGTTTTTACAGAACGATGTACGTTGTTTTGTTTTGTTACGCTTCAACAGTTAAGGCAAATATTAATACCTACATGATGATTCAAAGAGGCTAGACTAAGCCTTGAACTTGCCCTTTTTTACGCCATTAATAGTGTAATATTTGAAGTCACAATTTCGAAATAGTCAATTTAAAAAAATATATTGTGCTCAACAAAATGGCAATGGTGACTTCTTTGGAAAAATTTTTTTTTAATCAACAATACATATGATACGGAGTTTGATTTTACTCCGAGAAAGCGAGCTAGTCCACAAGGAGCCAGTACCATTTCACTGTGCACTTAGTATGAATAGTTATTTTTTTTTATCTATACATATAAATAAAATAGGAGTGTCTGTTTGTAATATTAAAATAACCGCTTTTTACTAAGTGCATTTGGATGTATACACGTTACCTATACCGAAACAACATTTTTTACAATGTTTGTCTGTCTGTCTGTCTGTCTGTTTGTTCCGGCTAATCTCTGAAATGGCTGGACCGATTTTGAAGGGACTTTCACTGGCAGATAGCTGAGGCAACAAAGAGTAACTTAGGCTTTACTTTTATTTTAGGAAAAAACATAGGCACTCACGAAAAAAAAATTAAAACCAATGTTGCAGCGTTGCGCCTGATTAAGTTTAATAGCAACAACCTGCAATGCGTCTCGCGGGCTCAGAATGGGTGAGCAGGCTGTTATCAACGGTTGTCTTTGTAAAATATCACGCGGACGAAGTCGCGGGCAACAGCTAGTTTATCATATTAGTGACATATACATAAAACCCTAATAACTTCTTATAAGAAAGTCAAATGAAAGTAGGTACATTGGAACACAGTAACGTTTAATTACCTACCTATCGCGTCGATAGATCAATCCATTTTTTCAGGTATATAAAAGATTGAACTATCGAAAAGAAAAGGTATAATGTAAGAATGTGTCTCGCCTTTTGTTACATAAAATGTGATTTAGGTCGACTGGGGCCACACATTTCGTATAGTAATGTGATGGTATTCGTGATAAACCTAGATATCAGACGTCTCGATTGAGAATTACGTCACATGTTTTATAATAAATGCCGTCAGAATTCATGTTAACTGCAATTCCAACAAGGTCTTATAAAAGGATTCGGGTTTAATCTATACATATAAATAAAATTGGAGTGTCTGTTTGTAATATTAAAATAACCGCTTTTTACTAAGTGCATTTGGATGTATACACGCTACCTATACCGAAACAACATTTTTTACAATTTTTGTCTGTCTGTCTGTCCGTCTGTCTGTCTGTCTGTCTGTCTGTCTGTCTGTCTGTCTGTTTGTTCCGGGTAATCTCTGAAATGGCTGGACCGATTTTGACGGGAATTTCACTTGCAGATAGCTGATGTAACAAGGAGTAACATAGGCTACTTAGATTTTAGAAAAAAAAATTGGATCTCTCGAAAAAAAAAAAAAACCAATGTTGCAGCGCTGCGCCTGATTAAAGTTTGATAGCAACAATCTGCAATGCGTCCCGCGGGATCAGAACGCGAGCAGGCTGTTGCCAACGGCTGAGTCTTTGTTAAATACCACGCGGACGAAGTCGCGGGCAACAGCTAGTTTACTAATAAAACCAGTCTATGAGCGTACATACTCTACAACCACGCTTATAATTTACGGATTAATTTTTCTTTTATTATATCTCGAAGCCAAAATCCCAAATGAAAATCAATCACTTTTTCATTGTATAGATAAGTTGATCTTATTTTCGTAAAAGTGACATTCAATTTGAACAGCATGTAACAGAATAGATTGGATTTCTGAAAATTCTATCAGGTTAAAAATATTTTATAGTTTTATACTAAAAAACTATTTTATTCTGTGTCGTTGGTTGCAACGCGGTCACCTGAATTCAGATAAGGTTGGATCAATGATAATCGTGGATCAATGGGTTGGGTACTGGGTTTGAAGCCAGGTTCGTACAAAGTAGTATACGGGTGTAATGGGTATGGTAACAAAAACTTTAGGTAAAGGTGACATTGAATATCTAAATTAATAATATAAATAATTTATATCGAAGGTTACAAATGTTGACATTTTTGAACGCGCAATGTATCATAAACACACGATCACAACAACATTCTGTGACGCGATACGCGACTCGTGCGAGTGACGAGCGTGCTCGAGGGTATCGACTTTTAGTTTACATTGCAGTTTTGGGACTAATTTCGTAGTTCTATTGTTTTATTTAAAATCACGTCTATCATGATTTTATACTAAAAGCAATTAAAACATACTGTAAATAAGGCGTATATTCATTCAAAGATCGACGGGAAATTCCAGCTCTGAGGTCCTGAATCATGTATTATTAAGTATTGCTCAAAAATGTAAAAGAACTTAAAAAAAAAATGGAACCATGGAGTTTCTACCCTGTTCTTCTCCATAGGAACGGCATTCCGAACGGGTGGTAAAGTAGTAGCATAAAATTTTGTAACTTTTGACGATTCATAAGTACTGTACATAATGGTCTACGTAAATAAAAAATATTCTGATTCTGATTCTGATTCATGGTATCAGTTTTCGTTACAAAGCCACATACACCCTGTATAAATTTACCAACGGTCCTATACGAAGTAAACATATTAACTAAACAACATCAAGCGCCCGAAGCCATTCCACGTTTTCGATTCTAATAGTTACGACCTATAGCAATATCGTAATTAATACCCAACATTACCCAACGCTATCGGCCATCGCACTCACATTCAACACGTACCGGCGCGCGAGAACGAGACGCCAACAGTGATTAGAGCTCCCGCGACGCAGCGGTTTGCGGAATTGTCAAGTCATCGGGATAACTAGCTCGTGATATTGAGTAATTAGATGCGGAAATGTGGGACCTCTCGTGCCACAGCTCATGTAGATCTTATAGCGTATATAAATAGGCTTTGTATGTACTGCAGTTGTAGCTAAGTTGGTTGAACGCTCGCCTCGGCAACAATGGCTGTAGATTCAACCCCGGCTTGCACATCTGGTATTAGATTATCATTAGCTAAAATTATTATGTTAAGTAAAGGAAACTTGTATGTTGGCGGAACTTAAGTTCTCCAGGAAATTAAAATTTTCCACAATCACTTATACAATTAGATAACAATTATCTCGTAATGAATAAGAAAATAAGTCAATTAAATAGAAAAAATAAACAATTTAGTTACAGTATTTTCGATTAGCGGAATATTCCATGAACTTAATAGAGTATGACCCAATATGGCGGCATTATTCTCGAGATGAGCGTTACAGCTCTAAAATTTTTACGTCCGTCATACGATGGTTTATCGCTTTTTTATATGAACACATGGATGTTTTTTTTTTTTTTTTTTTATTACATTATAGGCAAGTATTTGATCGCGGTCTCACCTGATGGTAAGTGACGATGAGATCTACGATGGAGCATACTTGCCTAGGTAAGAAGGCGGCAGTAGATCGAGACGCTACATTCATTAGGCACTTGCAGCGCAACTGATCTGACCCGCCATCCATGAATGGCAACACCGAACATCATGCCGGAAGACGGCTAGGCCGCTTGGCGACATGGCTTTGTTCAGTGGGTGGTGGGTTTTACAGGGAAACAGGGAACAGAGATTAATAATGTTTGCTACATATACTCCTAAAGTAGTTTATTTTCGTGCGACAAATGGCCCTTATCCATTTATATTACTGCGACAGTGTCTTGACTTGATGTCTCGTAAAGGAAAACCGTTGTACCAAAAAACCTGTAATGGAACTATACTCCTTTATATTACGATGGATGAGAGGAGAGCACTTACCATCACAGATGGATCTAACATCATTTGTAACTACTACTTTCTTCATCTTACATACAAATAAATAAAATTGGAGTGTCCGTTTGTAATATTAAAATAACCGCTTTTTACTAAGTGCATTTGGATGTATACACGGTACATATACCAAAACAACATTTTTAACAATTTTTGTGTCTCTCTGTCTGTCTGTCTCTCTGTCTGTCTGTTTGTTCCGGCTAATCTCTGAAATGGCTGGACCGATTTTGACGGGACTTTCACTGGCAGATAGCTGATGTAACAAGGAGTAACTTAGGCTACTTTTATTTTAGAAAAAAACCTTTTATATTAAATACCACGCGGACGAAGTCGCGGGTAACAGCTAGTAAATAATAATATCGCTAGATGAACACATCAACCGTAAGGTCCTAAGCAACGCTTGTATTATGGATATCCTACAAAGGACTGGGACCGAACCCAGTATATATAATACTTATACAGACATAAACGTCAATGAATCGGGTACAAACATTCATGGTCACCACACAAGGTTTGTTCCTACCAGGATTCGAACCCGGGACCCTCAGCACCGAAGGCAGGGTCACTAACAAATGAGCTAATCAGGTCGTCTCCTCCACTCCACAATGAAAGGCTCAAAATCTCCCGTAACATCTCCACAATTTCTCAGCTTTAGATTAAGTTATAGGTACACTCGGATGTTAGGTATACCTTTATATAGCACTGAAAGGACTCCAAACTGAAATGACGTAGAGGCCCAGCTGAAGTTATGACAGTAACTAATTCAAAACTCTCTGTATCATAATATTATACTTATGTGTATGTAGTAGAGTAGAGTTAAGAAAACTAAATAAATTAATAATTTGTACGAAATAAATGATTTGAGATTTAGACTCAACACTTGTATACATAACGGTGCACGGAACCACGAACTCTACCAACCCACCTCCAGAGACCACTTGATACCGACGATAGAGCCGGATACCCATCCGCAGAATGCATATTTTAACTGCTCCACACGGAACTCTACCGCTGCAGGTGTTGCCACAACACCATTTGAAATTTTAAACAAAAGCCTGGATTTGTAATGTTTTCGTTGTATTTTGAACGGCTTTTATAAATCGATACGGTTATGTAACAATATTTTAAAGATTTTCTAAACTCTACACCACCTCTAACTTTATACAGCGTGATTCAGGAACGGTATACAATTTGAATTTCTCTAGCCATTAATTGAATCCTTCAATTTAGAAAAAAACTACCTTTTTTTATTTTCTTATTTAAATTCTGACTTAACATTAAAACAGCGCCAACGGAGCGGTGGTTAAATATTAGTATAACTTTTCTGAATCACTTGGTATACTTATTGATTTCTTATATTTACACGAATACTACACATTGAAATATAACAAATTATAAAATGAAAATATAAACGCGATAAAATCCTTAAAAAAATAGTTTTATTTCACATGGTATACTATTAAACAATTTACAATAGCATGCAGTTATCGTATAGTTATCGTAACTTACTATAAATTTGGGAGTTAACTAAACTTTCCGTAACTTGCAAGGGTAAAACCACATAACTTTATGCCCAATGCATATTTAACCCGCCCCAACACGGCGCGGCGCGCGGCGCCCGCAGTAGCCACGCCAGGTGTCGGGGTGTACCACAAACAATTTAAAATTATAATTTTTAAAATTTACCAAAGCTCAGGTGTCTGAAAGTGACTTCATTTAAAGTTATTCAAATACGTGGCTTGAAACTTGTTATAGATAAAATTGTATCCATTAATATCTTGTTATTACTGTAGTGAGAAGATATTATATGAATATATTTTAGTTGGATATAGTGCTGGCTTTCTATGATAATAGTCTGTTAAAGAAATAAGAGTGACAATTCTATAGGCTGAGATCGAAAAAGCTTGATTAAAGTCTAGTTAATAAAAGGTAAGATTTTAATGAACCCAAGTATGCGAGACAATAGGAAGATAGGTAGCTTAATAAAAAAAAACATTTTTTTTTTAAACCATAAATCAATTAAAATTTACAATTACAGTTAAACTCAATAGGAAAATAAAAAAAAAAACTTTAAAATAGTATGACAACAAACTATGTATCAAAAAAACATTAATTTGATAATGTTATTTTTAAACTGAACTGAATCAATGGCATGTTATTCTACATGCAATTCCTCGTTGCGACGGACGAAGTTCTGCTAGTGACATAGCTGGCGCCACATACATATGGCGCTCTTCAAAATCGAGGTAGGTGAAGATTCGAGTAAAGCTAGTAAAATACGGGTTGATTCAGACAAGGTATACTATGCCTTGAACATGCGTTTCCTTAGCGCATTTGGAGTCATTATGTGAACCCAGAATTTACTGAATTCGAATTTTAAAATATACATTTTCCTTCCTAACAAGATGACAATTGTGATTTTAGCATTTTTTTTTAATTAACGCGTCGGAATTCTGACTTCACATAATATTTGTAATCAAAGTGCGCCAACGATGCGCAGGTTCATTGCGACGGTATCTAAATCATCCTGTACAAAATTTTCTTAAGAACGAAATCGACCATTTGACCGTGTCACCTCTTGTTCAACGCTGCTAAGTACTTATTTGTCACTTTTTATATGCCAACCACGTTATTCCATTTGAGACCTAAGATGTATACTGTAATAAGATATAACATGCTTTGCACGCAAATGTAGCGAGAAATGCCTATAAAATAAAAACAAATGAGGGTATTTGTTGGTTGAGATTTTTTTCTTATCGATTTCGATATTATTTCGATTTAAGGTTTTTAATTTCCCATGTTTAAAAATGTATCGCAGAATGGTTTTTTTTTTCATTAATAGCGTTTTAATTTACATTACAGTTTTAGGTCTAAATTAGTAATTATATTTTTTTATTAATAATCGTTGCATTTTACAACCCACGTGACTCTTTAAATTCTGTTGTTAATAAAATCATCACCTCAACACGATGGAAGCCGTAATGTTTTAAGTGACTTATTACCAACTTAAGGACTATAATTCGAATATTATATACTAGCTGCGCCCTGCGGTGTTACCCGCGCAAAAAATCATGTCGATCCTTTGAGCTATGAAAAATTTAAACAAATCTATCACACGGGAAGCATACATTTTACCGGGATAAAAAGTAGCCTATGTGCTATTCCAGACTATAATCTATCTCTGTGCCAAATTTCATCCAGATCCGTTCAGCCGTTCTGGCGTGAAAGAGATCCATCCATCTATCCATCCATCCATCTATCCATCCATCCAAACTTTCACATTTATAATATTAGTATAGTATAGATTTAACATACCTACAATATAACACAATGTTGCAGCAAAGAGTGCCCACTGACGAAAAACGACGAATCGTTCAGATTAAACTGAAGGAATTTCGCGAGGCAAGCGCTTCCAACAGCAAGATAAGGCGTGCCGATGCTATCAGCATTTCGGACCATTAGAATTTGTAATGACTCGGATTATTCCCGACGATGAGGATGGAAAAGAGACTTCGCTTTACAAGGAAAATATGTTGAGCGGAAAATTATACACTTTACGCTAAGGAAGAAAATCCAAAGTAAATGTGTTTGACTTTGGTTTGGTTTCCGTTTAAAATGTTGGTAAGCATATATTACTAGTAAGCAGGCGGGTTTTATACGACTAATGCCACTAATATTATAAATGTGAAGGTTTGGATGGATGGATGGATGGATGTTTGTTACTCCATCACGCCAGAACGGCTGAACGGATCTGGATGAAATTTGGCACAGATATAGATTATAGTCTGGAATAGCACATAGTCTAATTTTTATCCCGGTAAAATGTACACTTTTTACCACCGCCCAGCTAATACTAGAATACGGGAAACGCTACCTTTACTACATGTTTAAAAGCATATATACAAATTGGTGTCGCAATATATATTTAAAATTTCCTCTTTATGGAGTTTCATAACCCTTCGTCCCCATTGAAACGGCATTCTGAACGGGCGATAGAATTGTGGTACGTAATTTTGTGAAATTTTCGACGATTCCTAAAAACGTTTACATACAAAAAAATCCTGACTCTGATTTTTTTTTTTATTAGGTAAGTTAGTGTTCAGTATTTATACTATCTTGCTGGTGTGACCCCACCATGTCATGTGTGCGTAGTTGGAGAAGGACCACCGTGGGGTTTTAGTCGGTAGGAGTCCGACATAACCCGCTTGCCGCCCCAGAGGGTATCCACGAGGACTTCCCGACGACAAAAAAAGTGTTATACGATCGATATCATAATCTTAGTCGATGTTTATACAAACATTGTTCACTTCGATCTGACACCCGTCGCCGATCAGTCGCCACCATCACCTTGGTATCGATACAAGTCGAATCTAGAACATTCCATTCGATTGCATATACACTTTGTGACTGTTATCCAATAAATGTACAATAACAAGGTTGCATAACAATCTACGGACAATGTTTGTACAAGAGGAATGCATGTTTATTGCAAAACTACTCTACTTTGCACGCTCAGCAGCCTTTTCTAACAAACACTATTATACTTTCGTGTTTTGAAAAGTTCTCTATATAAATTTTTCCTTTGTGGTTTTGTACAAACACAACCTGATATTAGATGTTGAAGGAGGATAATGTATTATCCGCTCTACCCATATCTTGGTATGTTATTATTTTTCTTTGTTCCGAACACAAACAAACATTATAAAACAAATTGATGATAAAAGGTTGCTTACTATTCAAGCGTCATGCCGTATGGTCGTCAAGCGGCCTAGCCGTGTTCCGGCATGATGTTCGGTGTTGCCATTCATGGATGGCGGGTCAGATCAGCTGCGCTGCATGTGCCTAGCAAATATAGCGTCTCGATCTACTGCCGCCTTCCTACCTAGGCAAGTATGCTCCATCGTAGATCTCATCGTCACTTACCATCAGGTGAGATCGAGATCAAATACTTGCCTATAATGTAATAAAATAATAATAATAATAATAATAAATTCCGATGTTGAAACTTAAAAGTACACTAATATTGAAATAAATTTTATTTTAACGGATTTTATCGCGTTTATTTTTTGTTTTTACGTTCCCGATGTTTTGGCTGCTTTACAGCAACCATGGTCACGGGAGGACTGAGGTGTTTGACGTCCTGGTGTCATAGTTAGAACTGGGGTACCCTCATATTTAGTCGTTACTTGCGGACCAATCTATGCAGAAAGTGCTCACAGTGCCTTGCGGTCTTACTATGATGCGCTTGGTTTTGGATTTAATTGTATTAATTACTGGATCCCAAGTCGGTCGGTACTCGAACCTTCGGGATTGTTAGACTCACATGAAACCCGCTACACGACTCTGTGGTGGGCATTCAACTTTTGTCTTAATACACTTAAGTTTAGCTACAAGCTTCGCACTAAGTGACTACAACTGAGCCTTGCGTGCTGCTTAAGTACCTAGCCGGCAATTTAATGAAATGCTTCCTTCCGCAGTACTTTGTTCCACTGATTGTTTTACAACTAAAGGGTCTTACTATCACATACCGTGACAGCTTTTAACCATCTCGATTGTAATTTTAATATTGCTAAACGAACAGAAACGGTACAGTCGTTAACTAAGCGACATTTGTATTAAGGGTACTTGTATTAATGTTACATATTTCAATACATAATAATAATATCGCCAGGCGAACACACAAACTATACGGTCCCACACTGGGAATGTTTGTGTTATGGGTATCCTACAATGGACTCAGGGCAAATATGGTCTTCTTCTTAGTCGGGCACTCTTGTCAGAGTGGTCGTGGTAATGGGTTGCACTGTTCGGACATGGACGCTGCTCTTGCTATTTTTCTCCACGTATCTCGATGTAGAGCCTTTCGGGACCATTCTACTATGGGACAATTTGTAAGAGATCTTATTAAGTCAACCCATCTTGCTGGAGACCGACCACGTGACCGTTTGCCTTCTATTCGGCCTTGGATCACCAGACGTGTCCAACAAATGTAAGGATAATATAGGCAAATATAGTAGCTTGACGACATATGTATAATGCAACATCCGTAAATTACAAAACCACAATACTTTTTACCACAAAACATACATGCACTATGTTATATTAAACTTATGCTGCTCCAACGGGTCACGTCGCCCATAACTTACGTTTATGGTGGGCATCCCCGCTCCTTGGACCGTGTGGGCGGGCTATGACGTCACCCGAAGATGTAAGACGATCCTTGCAATTGCTTGGGGTATATAACCAACGCGACATATAAAATACTAGCTGCCTTGTCCTTTTTACCGGGATAAAAAGTAGCCTTTGTGCTATTTCAGACTATATTCTATCTCTGTGCCAAATTTCATCCAGATCCGTTCAGCCGTACTGACGTGATTGACTAACAAACATCCATCCATCCAAACTTTCACATTTATAATATTAGTGTGATTTTTGTGGGCGTGGGGGGTATGGCGGGTGTTGAAAAAGTGGGGTACTATTATACTCATATTTCCAGGTCCCTTTAGGTGTTTACGAACATATTTTGTATCAATTTGTACGGTTTGGCAAATTAAGCGGTAACTGCGTATTTACAAAATGAGCCGCACCCCTGCCATTAATCAAACGACTGCTAGCAAATAATAATGTTATGCACGCGACCAAAGGGACACGTCACAGACTTGTATAGAAACGAACTCGCTATTTATAGCAAGGAATACACAATATTTTCGGGGTCGAGTCACCTTCGTCCGTAGGAAAATTAAGTACCCTCGAGATACCCAACACGTGACCCTGGGTGGTGCCAACCAGGTGACAACTCTACTGGTGGTAGGCTTCGGCCGTGGTTAGTCACCACCCACTGAACAAAGCCATGTCGCCAAGCGGCCTAGCCGTGTTCCGGCATGATGTTCGGTGTTGCCATTCATGGATGGCGGGTCAGATCAGTTGCGCTGCATGTGCCTAGTGAATGTAGCGTCTCGATCTACTGCCGCCTTCCTACCTAGGCAAGTATGCTCCATCGTAGATCTCATCGTCACTTACCATCACGTGAGATCGAGATCAAATACTTGACTATAATGTATAAAAAAAAAAAAAAAATGTCATCTCCCACCATTGAATGGGTATTTTTCCAACGCCAAGTAGCAATGAATAACTTTAAAATATGTGTGTTGTATGCAGACCTATTAAACCCTCGGCTAAGGTATATTATGAAGTAAATTGAAGGTACTTTACTGACATATTATCGGGCTTCTTGAGAAGACTTGAAATATCAATTTACTGTATGAAAATTTACCTCCAAATTTATAGACGTATTATATCTTTATGGAACGTCATGTAGTACTGCGCAAAGCAAAACTCTTATGCACAGTTCTAAATGACGTTTGATAAAGTTATAAAAAGTCTCTAAATTCGGGGGTTAAAGATTTAATATTCCACCAAATTTCCATTTTTCTTCTTCTTTCTTTACGAAATGAAATGCGATGAAATAAAATGACCACACCAGCTGTACGGTTCCAAACTAAGCTACCACTAACGTATTAGCGATCTTTTATCAGCAATTACGGTGAAGGAAAACATCGTGAGGAAACCTGCATGTCTGAGAGAACCCCTCGAAAGATGTGCAAAGTCCACCAACCCGCACTGGGCCAGCGTGGTGGACTATGGCCTAATCCCCCTTGCATTGAGGGGAGGCCCGTGCCCAACAGTGAGACATTAAAAGGGCTGGTAATTCAAAGGTGCGCTATTTCGCCGATTAGATTCTGTCGTAGAATAGCTCAGGAGAGCTCAGTAGTTGTTTTGAAGTAGTGATTGAATGAGTGTCTCCGCAAAGGTTAGTGTTACCATGTCTTCGATTTTGAAAATTGGGACAGTATTTAATGAAATCAAAAACTGGGATAATACATTACGTGGTATGTATGTATGTGTCCATACACAGATCTGTCTAAAGTGGGATCAGCGGCTCAAATACATCTGTATTTATTTATTTATTAAACTCTTTATTGTACACCAAAGAAATAAACATAACAATAATCAAAGACAACAGATAGATTGATCTCACTCACAAAGACTCATCTCTCAAGGTTGTTACCTGCCAGGATTCGAACTCTGGACCCTCGGCACAGAAAGCAGACTCACTACCAACTGCGCTAATCACATGTCAAGAGTATTTTCTTTTTTATACTTATTTTTATTTTCAGTGTTGGCGTTGAATAATGTATTATAATAATTCCAGCCCTTTTTTAATGTCCCACTCCTCGGCACGGGCTTCCCCTTAATGCGAGGGGATAATGTATTATACCCTTGATCATACTCTTTAGGGGATGCTTTGAAAACCGGACTGTCCTAGCAACGCCTGGCTACTGTACCTGTCTTTAGGGTATAAACACAAACACCCTCCGTGTTTACTGTCTATCTCCGTTATCAGCACTGATTGACATTTTCCTTTCGCTAAGTATTACTTGCGTCTGAGAATTCTCTAGAATAAAACCTTTGTTTAACAATCCGCTACTTAAGTACTCGGTAAGATCAAGAGTGTAAAAATATATAATTAGTATTAATACATTTCAAAGTAGAAAATAATAACATTTTATATAAGTAACGACTTGATGTTTATATTGTAAGGCTGTATACCAAATATGATCCAAATTTTATCATCTATCCCTTTGCCACTGCATTTCCAACCCTATTGCCCCTTGGTCCGTCGGTATCGATCCTTGATCACATTCTTCAGCCTTCTGCCAGTACTAATAAGATCGATAGCTTGCCTGACCAACCCTGACGAAGTATATACAAAGTGATTCAGAATGTATATACTAAGTCTTAAACCTGCGCTTCCTTAGCGCATTTGTATTCATTATGTGAAGTCAGAATTGCTATAACTATTTTTTTTATGTTGTTCACAAAAAAAAACACAAATTTGTCATGTTGTTAGGAAAGAAATTTAATTTATAAAATAATAATTTTGTAATTCTAACTTTAGATACATAACGAAAACAAATGCGCTAAACAAGGGAAGGTTTAAGACCCAGTATACGCTTTCTGTATCACCCTGTATATATTATAGAAATGTAAATACTTGTCAAATAAACATACGCTTCCGAGTCTGGCAATGCCAATAAAAATAAGATGTATCGAAGGCCAGGGTGTGGCCGAGGTAACGGCATCGATAAGGCAGGAACGCTCCGTACAACCTGTGGAGCCCTGGTACCTGCGTGAACTGCCAACCTGTTACACCCGCTCACATAACCGACGATCAACATACCCTAACCCTATATAGCTATATATATACTTATGTAAAATATACACGGATATATGTATAAATAAGTACTTACCCTTCGCATCACACGCAGGGAGAACGACGAAGTTTTCATGTTTATTTTTTCTAATTTACAACACACACGAGGAAAAAACCGAAGCCGACAAGTTCTCAGTGCTTCTACGCTTCTACAAATAAACGATTAACACTAATGCTTTTAGCAAACACTAAGTACATTCAATGACATTAATTGCAATATTATTAGTTTGTACTACAATTGTACGTTATATAAATACGATCTGCTGTATATGTGTTAAAAAATATTTTATTTAAGTGTAGTTAGGTGTCTGTAAATTTTATTTCTTGCTATTATTGGCCGGTAAGCGGCGGGCAACGCGGCGGACGGTATGAACGCGACTGATTACATGCCCGTGGTAGAAACAGGGTGAAAAGGACACACCGAAGACCTGAAAACAAAGCGACGTATGTGCGGCGACCGCCAAGCAAATTGCAACCCAATTCCATGTATACTAACGTTGAAATGAATGAGCAAATAAAGTTTAACATTTGAAGGATCAGTACACCCATCTCGCTTGCACTTTCATCTGGTTGGACGGAACATAGATACAGGATGAATTGAATTTATACCACTACCAAGTAGGTGATCGCTTCTATTTCGTTTGACGTGTCTTCTCCTACACAATGATACATTGCTGTTTCACAATAGAATTTCGTAATACATTATTCGAATAGACCCAGCGGTGTACTACAAAATGCATAATATAGAGTCTATTTAATAATTTTATGGATAAAATCTCCATTTATTTTGTCTTATCTCGCATTATTGTTCTTTCCAAATTCCAGATTATTTGTTACAGAAAAAAGGGTAGTTCACATCATTAACAGGGTAACTTTGTATACTTGCTGCTTCGTCTGAATATCCCTCCTAAGTTCATTGAAGTTGTGCTAAGTAATTACGATAAATGATATAAGTAAGCTTCAGTAATACGAATCTTTCTTGTTTGTTTAGCAATATTTCTTGGAAGAAGTTGAATGTAACTTTCGAGACTTTTATAAGAGTCATACAAATATATAAGTTTGGTAAAGAATGTTTAGATTGTATATATGTATGAAGAGTCAAGAAGGATAATACTTAATTATAGTAAATTGGACACAATTTTAATAAAACATTTTGAAACTAGCAAGCACCTAGCAAGTACCTAGCAAGTACCTGGCATGCGTTGCAAGCCAATAACTAACTAGTTTCATCCCAATTGGATGAATAGTATAGAAGCTCATATAGGACGAATAAAGAAGCACTTATTTTTATATATACAGGTTGATTCCAAATGGGCACACCAACCCTTGATCCTGCGTTTCCTTAGCTTAAACGAAAATAGTACACAAAAAATCACATCTGTCATTTTGTTAGGAACAACATTTACTTTATAAAATCGACGCATGTAAATTCTAAGTTCACATAATTATTACAAATCTGCTAAAAAAAAGCGCAGGTTCAGAGGTTGTATAGAAGTTATAGTAGACAGCTTTTGATAAAAAAAAAAAAAAAAATCCCCTTACGCTCTACTTTGATTGATCCTCCTGCTCTTGTATAACCTTCAAGCTTTTATATAGCTTCTTAATCAGCTTCTGGTATATCTTGACGCGAAATCGATTTCCGTCTATCTCACTCAAGTATTGGGTTTACCAGTAAGCTTACATACAGAAACCTATTTTATTCAGGTCTGAAAACTGTTGGCGGTTAATTTGTCTGAACTAGTACCTTATACTATTTATCATTTTGAAATCGACGCCAGAAAAGTTTCATGGCTGAAAAAAGTAACTGTAACTGCATCTACTCAATTAACGTTGTTCAGGCAAATTGTACGGTTTTATTTGACCGTGGAAACTTTTGCATGCAACTACTGCTTGTTTGTTACTGGGTGGTTGGTAGCGGCTGATAAATAAAGTGACCTGGAGTACGCTTTGGTTGTTGTCACTCTTATAAACATACTCGTTATACAGTTATAATCATAAAGAAACTATTCAAAAAATCTCTTTTTTTTTGAAGGAAGAACATTATATAGCCCATATTTTATAAGCGGACTTATATTTATAAAATGTAAAAATAATAAATATTTAAGTAGGTATTTTGCACACCTTACATTGGTAAGTAATTGTGTTAAAAAAGAACAGAATATTTCCCAGGAGTCGTCATAATAAATATTTTAATAATATAAAGTACGAGAAAAACGTGGTTGTCCGCTACGTGTATGCTTCGCAGTATTTTGCTACGGCATTTCGTAGTCTTATGCTACGAGAATCCGTAGTACCGATGAAAGTAATAACTTTCCTAGTAGGGTGAGCAGCGCATGGGGTGATTGTATCAATTGAAGAAGAATATAGGGTGAAGTAAATTCATAATGTTGTCTGATAATATCCAATTATTTCTAATTCCATTCATCATACTATATAAACATACCGCACCACGTAGCACAAGACTACGTAATTACGTAGCATTATGCTACGCAGTACGTAGCATATTTCTACATTTTCGTCGAACATACGATTTTTTTAATCTTAATAAATACTAAACATTTAAGCAGTTAACTTTTACCCAGCTATCCGATCTCAATATCTAAACAACCAAATGTATTCTTTAACGTGTTAATAATAAACTAATAACACTCTGTGTGGATATACAGTCAGTGGCGTAGCATAGGTCATTAGCACCCGGTGCGGATTTCAAATTTGCCACCCTTATTTTTACTATTCATTATAAAAAAAATGGGGCCTGACAACGTCAAAAAAAATGACGAAAAAAACACTGAAAATCTTTTTTTACTTATTATTTTTCATATCTTAATTATTATGTTTTTCTTTAACTGCCACGTGTGAAATGCCGCCCGCACCCTCCGCTCCCCCATGCTACGCCACTGTTTACAGTATACAAACGTGCTGAACAGGTGGCGCAATAAGTCTGTCAGTATTGACGAGGGTCTTATTCTCAACACGTGGGAGTCCGAGATTGATACGAGAGACTCGTTGGGAGCAGGACCGCTTAAGGCCCCATCAGACGAGAAACGATTCTACGACGGGCAGTGGAACACTAATTTATGGGTCAACTCGGGCAGCGCATTGGCTGTTCAAGTCAAAACTACCTAATTCACGTAACAAGTAAAACGGCGAGACAGTGACTCTCGGTCGAATAAACATTTATATAAGAGTTATATAAGAATACTAGCAAACCTGGCGAACTCCGTTTCGCCACCAGATGAATGAATTTTCTTTGCTATAAACCTCACGGAGCCCGAGACCATTCCAACGAATGCAAAACCGTGGAAATCGGTTCGTGCGTTCTGGAGTTATAGCGTCAGGAAGGAAAACCCGACTTATTTTTATATAGTAGATATATATTTATGAATGCTCGACTGTGTTTCACTGTTTGATAGCGTATGGCTAGGCCAGAGATGATACGTATACAGGTGATTCAGAAAGGATGCATTTGTAATCATCATGCGAAGTCTGAATTTCGATGTCGATATAAAAAAAAATGTTGTGTCCAAAATGACAATTGTATTTTTTTTAAGCAATTGTTTAAAAAATATGAGTGATTGTGCATGCGCTTAATTAGCGCAGATTCATAGGTCTAATATACACTTTCTGAATGATCCTGCATATAATTATGCTATAACGATTGGAGATGGAGATGCAGAGCTATGTCGTTGGTCGGGCGGGCGGAGCCGTGAGTAACAGCAAGTATGTATAACTAAGAAATGATTTCGCTCCTCCATCGGACCGCCTGTCAGATTGGTACAAACAAATTCATTTAAATATGAAATCCGCCCCCTGATTACGTATCTTGCCTAGCCTAACGATAGCGAAGCGACAGCAATAATCTGGCAATAATTGCTTTCAAATCGCAGATGTGTATGGCGTCGCAGCGCTACGTATTACGACTTAGCAATTTAAAAGCAAATATTGCGCGATTACTGCTATCGCTAGGCTATTCCAAGTTACGTAATCAGGGGGCCGGCCATTTGCGTGCTTACACTGTGTTTGACAGGAGCCCACGGCGGGCGACAAGGGTTCCCGACATCGCCTCAGGGTGAACTTTGCTATAAGTCTCTTCTTTTTCTCTCTCCCGCTTTGCAATGGAGGGAAGTGGATAATTTTCTTCCAACTCCTCCTATTTTTATCTTTCTATTAATTTCGTGCGGGTTCCAAAACAATTAACTTTATCCCGGGTCTCGCCGAGGGTCAAACCTCGGTGTCTTCATTGGACACCACTGTAGATCCTGGCTTACAGGAGTAGCAGTGGTGGGAATGTGTGGCGGGCCTAGTCCCATAAAAAAAAAATGTCGTAGCTATTGATTTGTGACCTATCATAATAATATTTTTTTATTTATACAATACTAGCTGACCCGGCAAACGTTGTTTTGCCATATACATTATATCTAGGAAATATTTTTATAAAACTATAAAAATATTTCCTACAAATAATGTGTTTTTGTAGTTACGATTATAAATTAAGATATAAACTATCCTATCTTTCGAGTTGGCTAAAACTGCACACAGTGTACAAAATTTTATTTACATCTGTTTAGTAGTTTAGGAGTCCGTAGCAGACTAAGTTGATTTTATATATCTAAAACTAGATTTTTTCTACATGCTACACTACATTAACCAAGGTTTGGCGTTATTGATTTCAAGGCGGCGCGAGTAGGAGTTTTGTTAATTCGATTTGCTCTACCTAGTCCTTTTATTTAGATTACGGTTAGCTCATTAGCAGTGGCTTACGGGCTAACGATAATCTAAATAGAAGAACTAGAGCAATTAAATTAACACAAAGTGATAATGGCTTTTACATACTATACAGTGGTATAATAATACGACCTGATTAGCGCAGTTGGTAGTGGCCCAGGGCCCCAAGTCTGCTAACACAATCGATTCATAATCGAACAGCGACCGCATAGTCACTGTCACTTTTGACAGATATTATATGAGATATGTGTCAAAAGTGATAGTTACTATGCGGTTGCTGTTCGATTATGAATCGATTGTGTTAGCAGGCTAGGGGCCCTGCTTTCTGCGCGGATGGTCCCGTGTTTGCATCCTGGTAGGGACAAACTTGGTGTGATGAGCACGAATGTTTGTACCCGAGTCATGGATGTTTAATATCTATATAAGTATTATATACTGGGTTCGCCCCCAGTCCATTGTACCGGTACCCATAATACAAGCGTTGGTTAGTGTGAGACCGTATAGTTGGTGTGTTCGTCTGGCGATATTATAATAATATGTTAATGCCATTTTCACTTAGGTAACATTGTTTGAATATATTAAAATATTGAAATGAGTACCTTCATGCATACAAAGCGTTTTACGTTTGTAAAATTTGTATTTATTGAGTCGACATAATGGAATATTCAATGTAAGTACTTATGAGCTCGTACTACAGAATGGAATTTATATAAATAATTACAAGCTGACCCGTCAAACATTATTTTGCCATATGCATTATTTCTAGGAAATATTTGTATAGTTAAATTTTTGCGATTATAAATTGATATAATATAAACTATCCTATCTTTCAAGTTAGATAAAACTGCACACAGTGTGCAAAATTTGATTTAAATCGGTTTAGTAGTTTAGGAGTCCATAGCGGACAAACACCGTGACACGTAATTTATATATATTAAGGTGGAAGCTCAGGGTCAGGGCGCGAAATTCGAAATGTCAATGGTTATTATTTTTTTTCGAAAAATTTAGACATCTTTACGATGTAATTTAGTGTTTTGCGATATTAGCATTCTGCATTGGATGTCTCGATGTATTAAGTTTGCTTAAAAAAGTACCTAATCCGATACAATACCATATGGTTGGTAAAAACCGCTACTTTTACTAACTTCATGGTGTTGGATCGCTAAAAAAATAAAAACCATTGCATATTGAATTTCGCGCCCTGACCCTGAGCTTCCCCCTAAAGATAATTAACTGGGAGAGGTGTTATTTAACCTGTCACACAAAGTTTATATTAAAATTATTATACCTAAATATTTAATATCTCTACTTTTCGTTCAATCATTGGTATAAAATTGGTATAAATGACTGATCGAATATTCCGAACGTCCACGCCATACATCAATTTATTTGTATCCAGATCTATGATAACAGGCTTGCACAAACTCAAACAGAAAAGCAATTAAGTTTATTATATGAACAGATATTTCGTTTTATGTTTTTTTTTGGAACTAGGCACGCCACACACTCCCACCACTGCTACTCCTGTAAGCCAGGATCTACAGTGGTGTCCAATGAAGACATCGCGGTTTGACCGTCGGCGAGTCCAGGGATAAAGTTAATTGTCTTGGAACCCGCACGAAATTAATCGAAAGATAAATAGGAGTTGGAAGAAAATTATCCACTTCCCTCCATTGCAAAGCGGGAGACAAAAAGATCTGGTAGACAAATGTCCACAGAAGTAAGACTATGTTCGTTAAATGTAGTTTGAATCGATTCGTTTTATGTTTGTTTAATAAGCCTCGTTCATTGTTTTTCTGTGTTCGTTAAATGTAGTTTGAATGAGTTAGTCGTAAACAGGATTGTTTTTTTTATGTCCAACTCAAGTTGTCCCCTCTTTATTATTATTTTAGTAGTGATTTTTTTCCATGCTTTTTTATAGTAATTCTGCTATTCGGGGCGGATACAAATTAAAAAAAATCAAAGATCATAAAACTCGGCGCACCCGTCCTTGAGTTATAAATCGTGTAATTAACACGACTTCATTTTGTATATAGAAGATTGATATATAAATATATATCAATCTTCTATATACAAAATGAATTATATGACATAATACAATTAATTATTTTGAGAGTCCGTGAAGGACTTTTACTATACCACTAATAAATGCAAAAAGATGTTATTTTTAATGTTGTTATAATAACATATACTTACAGCCTGTATAACAGTAGGTACCTAGACATATTTGTGGGTGCGTTCTCTATTTAGTTAACTGTAAAGGTTTTAATTAATATAATGAGTAGGTACCTATACCGTCGACGCGTGGTCCCGGCGGGGTGGCTATTATGTTATACGGTATAAACCCGTCAAGGGCAAATAATATTTAAGTAACAACACTAATTTAAATCCATCAAAATATTAACAATATTAGTTTGGCCTTTTTGGCAGGAAGTTGAACCGTGAAGTTGTCAATTTGAATTTGTTTTCCAAAAATTGTGTGTTCTTTGAAACTAATTAGTTACATTGGTACGATATTAACCATTGTGTGTGCATAAACGTGCACGAGTGAAAGAAACTGAAATAAAATTGTATAACTTGACTTTTCAAGTTCTCCCATGGTGTCCGGTAAATTCTCAGTAAAATACCACAGCTTTACTGTTAGGTGTAGGGGATTCACTTCATCATCATCATCGTCATCAACACTACTATTATCATCAGGGGTAAATATAATTCAACAACAATTATCAAGAATTACTCGACACTGGCGAAAATGGCACTACTTCGTAGCTGATTGCCAACCTAAAAAAAGAAGAAAAACAATCGCATAATTTAAACTTAGAATTAAAGTTACCATGAGATTTTTTAATTAAAATGCATCTGGGTAGTTGCCGTTTACGCGTGGTCCGCAAAGATAGACGGTAAAGACGTCACATCCATCATACAATCTTCAAGACATGCACGATCTTAAAACCTTTACCTAAACAAGGTCACGGTGAAGGGCGCTCCATCTTTACCAGATGCACGGAAGCTGCGTAGGTACCGGCGCTCTTACTCACTTACACGAGCCTGGAACCACCCCAAAAGAAAAGCGGAAATGTCGCGAATTGGGGTTGTGGATGCGAGTGTCTGGGCGATAAGGGAGCAATTTTCTCTTTGAGTAGCTGTTATCGAATGTATACCTAGCTGCTTTGAGAAAGAAAAACTGTGCGATATAATTAAACGGAGGCATTTTAATCATTTTAAAACGCGACTTGAATAATTCGCGATGCAGCGTTAAAGGATCCGTGGTTGCCGGGGATCCGAAATTGGATTGCCTGTTGTATAGTTGTCTCGGAGCACCCTCAAATTCCTTAATAATTGTGATTGCTTGAGCCCTCGCTAAAGATGTGTAAGGCCGCAAGTTCGATCTTTGATTAGTGAACAGTGATTAGTAGCATGGATGGCGGGTCAGATCAGCTGCGCTGCATGTGCCTAATGAATGTAGCGTCTCGATCTACTGCCGCCTTCCTACCTAGGCAAGTATGCTCCATCGTAGATCTCATCGTCACTTACCATCAGGTGAGGTCGAGATCAAATGTAATAATAAAAAAAAAAATATATATATATTTTACACTATTTTTGTTAAGCCTTATATATTAGGATCTCAGTTAGAAGAATGGCCATCACATGATCAAATGTGTTATTCAATGAAAATACAACATATTTGTGTCCAGTTTGTTTTATTAAATTTAAATAAAATTGCTTACAAAATATATATATACAACATTATGAAGAGTATACACTACTCGGGCACACTAGTCAATCTGTAATTAATCAATTATGGCAAATATTATGATAATAATATTGTAAAAAATAATCTCTCAAATCAAAGTAAATTCCCATATCACAAGTTATATTAATATTAATTTTCCTGTCATAAAACAAATAATAAATATTGTATGCCTCAAAAAGTAATGAGTAATACAAGCAGTGGCTCTAGCAAGGTCTTTGTGTATCGTAGGTAAGCGTATTCCGTCTCGCTCTCACACACACAAAGACTTCATAAAATGAAAGTGACAGCAGCTTTCTCGATGACGTCACGCTTACATTAGAAGTTCCTATTTACCCTGCAGAACCATTTATTTGCAGTTGTTAAAAATGTTATTCAGTACTATATAACTATATGTATAGATATAAAAAATATACTTACAAAAATACCTTAAAAACTTTGGTCTATTTTGGTCATACCATAAAGTACCTACCTATTTAATATACAAGTTATAAAGCCATCCCCAAAATGTATAGAAATTATATTCCATGGGTTTATAAAAAATATTTTCGAAAAAAATAATCACTTATGATGCCATTGTAAATAGCCATGAATATGGGGTAAAAACAAGGAATTTCACATGAATAGACAAGGCTATTAGGGAACCATTCCCACATGGTGAAAGATACATTGTGATTAATTGAAAAGTGCATAAAAAACGGCCCAGCCGTTCTTGCGTAAAAGACCAGAAATAATTTCACCTTTATATAAGGTATAATAAAAAATTGTGTGAGATATTTTAACAGAGGAATCACTAAGTTATATGGATCTCGTTGATGTATAAAATTATTGTGTCAGTTATGTTTTTTTTAAACAATGCCAACCAGTAGCGGTTGGCCTTGCGCTCAGTACAGGATGTCAATTGTTAAATGTCTAATAATTTTATTTATTTCTTTGAGAAAGTTATCTTCATAACTGTTACTTGCTCCGAAAACTCTTATAGCGCGATTCAGGATTGTGACGTCAATTGGCTATTGTTCTGAATGCGTCTGCAGTGTCATCTGCGTAGCTTGTGGTGCGGTTGAAGTGGTCGCTACACTACAATTAGCCTTCTTAAAATATTTTACACTATTATTATTACACCTTATATCAACGGGTTGCTAGTTAAAACTAAATTTAACCAACCATACTTAAGGGGGAAGCTCAGGGTCAGGGCGCGAAATTCAAAATATTAATGGTTTTTATTTTTTTACGAAAAATTTGGACATCTTTACGATGTAATTTAGTGTTTTGCGATATTAGCATTCTGCATTGGATGTCTCGATGTATTAAGTTTGCTTAAAAAAATACCTCGTAAAAAATACATCGTAAAGATGTCCAAATTTTTCGTAAAAAAATAAAAACCATTAATATTTTGTATTACGCGCCCTGACCCTGAGCTTCCACCTTAATACTAAAATACATATATTACTTTTACACAGCCAACAAAACTGGGACGCTGAGCATACGACGATGCGATACGAACATGCAAGTCGGCATTTGTTTAGTCATTTTTAGTTTGTGTACTATTGTCGATTGTATTGTCTAATCCAGGGTTTCCAAAACTTATTTTGTCTACTGCCCACTTTGAGAATGAATTATTTTATAGCGCCCCCATTTTTTCACCTACTTAAAAACCACTATAACTTCAAATTAAATTAATTATCGTACGCCTCTACATAACGCCCCCATTTTTTTCTTGGTATCTTACCGCCCCCTTTAGGCTTGCAGCGCCCACAAGGGAGCATTATCGCCCACAAGGGGGCGTTATCGCCCACAAGGGCGCGTTATCGCTCACAAGGGGGCGTTATCGGCAACTTTGGGAGAGGCTGGTCTAGTCGAATGTGATCACGAGTCGGGCTGCAGCAGCGAGGAGGCGAAGATCTGCTGCAGGATGCGCGGGAGCGCGGCCACGTCGAGGCACACGTGGCCGTGGCCCGCCGGCAGCGCGCGCACCAGCCTGCCGACAACACGATAACTGCACCAGGCTTCCCAACACACGGCTTTATGCCCCAAATTTAGGGCGGAAATATGCGGAATGGGCTGTTTTCACATGAGAAATGCCCAAAACGAGAATTTGGCTGCGCTTACGCTTCTTGATTTATAATGCTCGATTATAGATAGATTATACTACCTAACCTAAATTTTGAACCTGCGTTTCTTGAACGCATTTTTATTTATTACTAGCTGCGCCCCGCGGTGCTACCCGCGATTAAAAAGTATGTCCATTTTACCGGGATAAAAACTAGCCTTTGTGCTATATTCCAGACCATAATCTATCTCTGTGCCAAATTTCATCCAGATCCGTTCAGCCGTTCTGGCGTGATTGAGTAACAAACATCCATCCATCCAAACTTTCACATTTTTAATATTAGTGTGAAGTGTGATGGGAGGTCAATGTCGAAGTTAATTAAAAAAAATGCTCACTAAAAATCATAATAGTAATTTTGTAGGGAACAAAATTTATATTTTTAAATCGACACATCGAAATTCTGAATTCAAATAACGTTAAAGATACGTTAAAAAAAGCGCAAGCGCAAGAATTCTTGGCGTGTTGAGTTCTCCTTAGATGGTTCCCATAGCATATTAATGGATAGTAAGGACAACATTTAAAATTACTTACGAGTTCGCTTCGTCGCCGAGGCTTCCTATAAATATGACGTGCGCCTGAACTCTGTGGTCCGATGTTAAAATGGAGCCCAGTTCCTCAGGCCGGATGCCGTATCTATATAAAATAGACAGAAATTAAAGTTATCATATATCTTTTCCATTCAAGTTGAGAATTGAAAATAGAGATAAGCGATAAGCGATATGATTAATGTCCTACTAAGGAGGCTTTGGCTGAAAATCAGCGCTGGAGGAGAATCCGTTCCCCACCAGCTCATGCTGAGCCAAACGCCTTTCGGCACAGCTCACACTGAGATCCACAATACCTACTTTATGTTCCTCACTTTTTAATGTATGTGCCTATTTGTGTATCTTTGTGTGTTCTTTACTTCTACTTTTTCATGTAAATGTACCCATTTGTGTATCTTCGTGTCTGTGTCGAATAAACTTTTTTCATTTCATTTCATTTCATTTCAGATAATGTAAAAATTACGATTCTTTCTGACATTTCACCTCGTTAGGGGTTGTCCATTACACGTGAAGCTCAATAGAGGGGGGTGTAGTGAGATATCACATGTATAAATTTTTCGTTGAACGCGCGATTTCTAAACAACCTGCAACATTAATGTGTGACTTGACTTTTTAACTTTAATTTACTAGAATTAAATTAAATTGTAACTGTCAAAAGTGACAGTTACTATACGGTTGCTGTTCGATTATGAATCGATTGTGTTAGCAGACTTGGGGCTCTGGATCGGATAGATAGAGTAGGACAGGTGGACCGACGACATCACACGCGTGGTAGGAAGCCGGCGGATGCGAGTAGAGGGGCACCATGATATGTCCAGCAGCGGACGGTTTTTTTTTTAAATTACATCATAGGCAAGTATTTGATCTCGATCTCACCTGATGGTAAGTGACGATGAGATCTACGATGGAGCATACTTGCCTAGAAGGTACCTGTTCACTCTCGACTTGAAAACACCCAGATTGTAGTCAACGGGGAACAAAGACGCCGGTAGCGTGTTCCATTCCTTGGCAGGTGATGAAGGAAATGATGTATGGAAATAAACAATGTTATACCTCCTAAGGTTAGCGTCGGACAGCGTGATCACGATGGCTTCGTCGGCGTCCTCTGCTGCCAGGGTGGCGATGGCCTGCCGCGCGGCCGCCAGCGTGTTGTCGCCCGCCCAGCAGAACTGCGCGTGCGCATGCATCGTGCGGATGATCTGCGCGAACAACCACATCACCAATCATTCACTTGATCAACATTTTTATCATACTAAATGTGTATAGAGTATAATACATTATGATATTATATTCTGATCATAGATCTGGGACGGCCTGTATACAGAATGATTCAGACAGGGGATACTAATTACTACTACAGAATTTTTATATGCCTATATAAAGAAAAAAAACCTATTGTGATATTGTGTGAGCATTTTTTTTTAAATCTACAATAGGCATGATGACAGTAACTAAGAATCACTAAAATAATGTGTTAATCTAATGAGATAGGATTAATAGGTTCTGAAAAATTTATTTATTTACAGATTTAGGGCGAGATTGATAATTTATTTAATAAAATAAAACTACAAAATTCAACAGTCCGCCATGATAAGTTGAACACCAATCAGAGTGAACTACGTCACGAGCATGTACACATTGTAAACATCGCTAAGTTTCGTACGAACTTCGACGATCTCTGCACTTAGTAATTGTTTTTACCTGCGTTTATAAAGTATTTCGTGATTTCTATCGATCAATTACATAGTTTTGTGTTCTCAAAACATGGAACAAGGATTTACCATTTTTGACACAAACAATATAAAACCTGTTGCTAAGCAACCGCAACATTATCAGCAAAGAGTAATAAGATAAACTCCATACTCTTTACAATATTTATATACGCAAATTACTGATTTGATGTGTTTACGGTCAGTTTGCATAATAGTGACGTCACAAGTAGATGCCATGACACCGGCGATCGTTTTGGAGCGAATTTTAAAATTACAATTTAAGGGGGAAGCTCAGGGTCAGGGCGCGAAATTCAAAATGTAAATGGTTTTAATTTTTTTACGAAAAAATTGGACAACTTTACGATGTAATTTAGTGTTTTGCGATATTAGCATTCTGCATTGTATGTCTCGATGTATTAAGTTTGCTTAAAAAAGTACCTAATCCGATACAATACCATAAGGTTTGTAAAAACCGCTACTTTTACTAACTTTATGGTGTTCTATCGCTTTTGGTATTTTTTTATGCAAACTTAATACATCGAGACATCCAATGCATAATGCTAATATCGCAAAACACTAAATTACATCGTAAAGATGTCCAAATTTATCGTAAAAAAATAAAAACCATTGACATTTTGAATTTCGCGCCCTGACCCTGAGCTTCCACCTTAAATAGCGTTTTTTTCTTATAAAAATTAGTTTCCTGCCGAAATAATATATTTTTTTGGAAATAGTAGATACCTTAGAATATTATAGAACAGTTTTTCAAAATCAGTCATCATGCCTATTCGATATTCCAACTTCACATAATGATTACAAATAGCCTAAAGAAGCGCAAGTTCAAGGGTTAATATACCCTTTCTGAAACACGCTGTGCATTACAATGCGATAGCTAGTGCACGGACTAATTATGGATAGACATCAATTTTGTTTGAGGGATTTAATTTGTATAATGATCTACCAGCCGGCATCAAAGAGTGTGATCAATTAAATACTTACAAAAACAAACTGAAGAAATATGTATGTACTTTGTAACTATTGCTATGTAAAGCTCCAGAGTGTAATGTAACTAGTATTGTAACCAACCTTTGTATCTCATTTTAAGTGAACTGTAAGTTCTTATGAGAAAAATAAAGTCTTTAAACCTATTTAGTCATTCGATTGTATCTATGATCATAGTTTCAGATAGGTTTATACACTTTATATAATCAGATATATTATACTATTATGTTACGTTTCTATTGTTATTTTTTATGTGGTCCCATAATTATGAGTCATCTGTCAGACCTGCAGCCTCTGCTTCTCATTCTCGGGCGGCCTGTCGACTCGCACGAGCTCCAGCGCGGACTCCTCGCCGGAATGGCCGTACATGTCGTACCGGATGCGCGATTCGTAACCCTTCAAAGCTTCAGTTAGGAGCACCACCGCTTCCATCACACGTTCCAGACGGCCGTCGTACGAGTTGAACCTGACGGCAGAACAATCAGAATCACAATCCTTTTTATTCGTGTTATGTAAACCATTACGGGAGCTCAATTCTGCTAATTTACAAATGCTTCAATGGAGTGTCGATAGCGTGTCAAATGAATGATTTTAAACATTTGGCAGTCTACTAGTTTTTTTAAGACCAGCGGCTTTATTCACTTAGTGTCGCGGAGAATTGCATTTTATTTGAGGTCCCGTCACTCGTGATAGATAGTTTCTCGATTAACATCTTAGAGGAGTTCGGTGTTGCTGGCTTCTTTTATTATCGATCAAACTTGTTTGGTTTATAATCGAAAAAGTTGACAAGCCGAGGGTCAGTGGTGGGTCCTTTTTCCCCATTAGGTTTAACAATGGATTTCCGCCAAGTATCGACTATCAATTATAACCCGCTGGTGATCAAGTTATTTTGATTGAACAACTTGGTACCTGTACATGCTGCCAGACACGTCTAGTACGAGTCTCAGCCGCTTCGGCTTGTCGGCGGGTGCGCCGGGCGGCGGCGCCTGCTCCAAGCGACGCCGGTAGATGGCGCGCTCGCCCGTCAGGCCTGACCAAATCAGATCATGCTACATTATCACACACATAATTATCAAGCGACATTTTTTTGTAAAAAAAACAGGCCAAGCTGCGTTCCAGGGCCCCAAGTCTGCTAACACGATGGATTCATAATCGAACAGCCACCGCATAGTAACTGTCACTTTTGACAGATATTGTATGGAATATTGTCAAAAGTGACAATTACCATGCGGTTGCTGTTCGATTATGAATCGATTGTGTTAGCAGACTTGGGGCCCAGTACAGTTGTAGAGTTAAGTAAAAAAAATTAAAATGACAAATTGTAAATGCCGCCGTAGGACTATACAATATTGGCGACGCATAATTGTTGTAGTTTTTAATTTAATTGTCTATTTATGTGTGCCATTGTGTCTATGGCAATAGGGGTTTCCTTCCCCCATATATCATAAGGACCAAAACTCCATCCGTAAAATATGAATGCCCTGTAATGCTCTTCTGCCTACCCCATTGGGGACGAGATAGTGGAGTTAATCAAACAACGACCTTAAGGCCTTAGAAAAAATACCAACCTTCAATAATCTTCCCATCGTCCAGTTCTCCGCTAGTCTGGTGTCGGCTACACTGCCTCTCTTTCTTCTTCGCCTGTAATTCAGCTAACACGCCTCGAAGCGCACCAATCTAATTAACACATACATGTTTTACTAGCTGTTACCCGCCACTTCGTCTGCGTGGTATTTAACAAAAAAGTTTTTCTAAAATAAAGAAGCCTAAGTTACTCCTTGTTACATCAGCTATCTGCCAGTGAAAGTCCCGTCAAAATCGGTCCAGCCATTTCAGAGATTAACCGAAACAAACAGACAAAAAATTAAAAAAATTGTGTTTTGGTATATGTACCGTGTATACATCCAAATGCACTAAGTGAAAAGTGATTATTTAAATATTACAAACAGACATTCCAATTTGATTTATTTGTATAGAAGATGTATAGATAAAAACGGCACCATATTAGTTGGTAGGGACCCTATGCCGTTGCTGTCTATGCCAACGGTCCCAAGCTTAAATCCTGGTAGGGGCAAACCTTGAAAGTTGTACTATTTATATACTACGACTGTAAGCCGTTTATACTGGTGGTAGGCTTCAGCCGTGGCTAGTCACCACCCACTGAACCAAGCCATGTCGCCAAGCGGCCTAGCCGTGTTCCGGCATGATGTTCGGTGTTGCCATTCATGGATGGCGGGTCAGATCAGCTGCGCTGCATGTGCCTAGTGAATGTAGCGTCTCGATCTACTGCCGCCTTCCTACCTAGGCAAGTATGCTCCATCGTAGATCTCATCGTCACTTACCATCAGGTGAGATCGAGATCAAATAATTGCCTATAATGTATAAAAAAAAAATCAAAAGCCTGGATCCATAGGGGCGTCCAACGAAGACGTCGAGGTTTGACCCTCGGCGGGTCCCGGGGAAAAGCTAATCGTCTTGGAACCCTCAATGAAATTGATTAAAAAGAAAATGGGGGGAGTTGTATAGGAGAAGTCTCGACCTGCGGTTGCACAGCTCTGTAGAATTGCGAGTACAGCTTCGCATCGAACTCGCTCATCTTGATCTCCTTCAAGCGCTCCTCGAACGCCTTCCGGTTCATCTCGCGGGCCGCCTTCTTCACGTGTTCCGGTATGTCGTCTTTCTCCGCGTCTGAAAGCTGAAATACGGCCACTAGATTGCCCGTGGAGTTCCCTGTTTCGCGTACAAATAACCGAAATATTTGAATATCTGATATGTATCAATAGTAAGGTTTTGTTGGCTCGTTTTAAAGATACCCAAACCATGACTATTCCTCGGGTTTTCAGAGTCAGATAAATATTTGTTTTATTCATGTTTAAGTACACCACCACCACCATACCGTACCATTAAGTACAGTACTTTCGAATTGTGAAAAAGGATACAAAATGCTAAGCTACACCTCACCACCCGTTCGGAATGCCGTTCCTATGGAAAACAACGGGCAAGAAACTCCATGGTTGCCCCTTTTTAAAAGATCTTTTACATTTTTGAGCAGTACATTGTTATAGGTATGTGAGAACAACGTAGGAACGGCTAGGCAGACTTTAGCATACGGTCAAAAAAGTACCAGTTTAGTTCTATACATCGAAAGATACGAGTATTACATAATCTTACTCTTAGAGTAGTATTCTATTTTATGGCATTTGTCATCCTCGTACCTGATGCACATCGTGTCCTTTATCAAGTCTGTAGGGCCCGCCCTTGCCGCCCAGGCCGGCGGTGTCCCGCCCGCCGGTGCCGCCCGCCCACGTGTTGCCGCCCACGTGGGGCTTGTTGTCGGGGTCATCTTTCCCGTACTTCGGAGAAGACACGTCTTTGCTAGTTGGAAACCGTTGCTTTTTATTTATTTATTATTTAACAAATTTTAATATTCTATTCGTTCACTAGTAACAATTTATTTAAATGTCTCCACAGACTAGCAGAGAAATAGTACAGCTTATTATACAGACTGTAAGTGGCTTCGCAACGAAAACGGCTACAATGAATTCTACTCAACATTCTAGAACCCCCCTCCCCTGTTGAAATTTTCCGACGATCTTTTCATGAATTAAACGCATTTTTCCAGTATTTTTCAATTGATCTTAGCATGAAATCATAATTAAAGTCTAGCTCAACGTAATTTTCAATTTAAAAAAAAACACAATTTACTGTAATATAAATAAAAAATAAGATACGCTCGAGTGTACTCGTCATTTGCGCGGAGTAACTTTTACGTAAACTTTTCGTTAACACAAATTATATTATTCGTTATTACAAATTATATAAGTTATCTGAAACGTATCAAGTATTTGAATATCAACGGAGACTAGTCCATTACGCACGAGATATTATAGACCGCAAGAACAGATGCACACTCTTCCCTCTCTCCAGTGGCGTACCATAGGGGAGGGGGTGGAGGGTGCCGGGGGCGGCATTTCACAGGTGGCGGTTAGAGAAAAAATAAATAAGATATGGAAATAAAAATTAAGTAAAAAAAAACTTTCAGTGTTTTTTTCGTCTCTTTTTTTGTCGTTACCATATGTCCAGGTATAATGAAAAAATAAGAGGGCGGCAAATTTGAAATCGCTTATGACCTAGCCTACGCCACTGCCTCTCTCTCAAGGTCCGATGGAACAGCAGTCCTTCACGACCGGAGAGATATCACAGCAGGACCGATGGCTTCACTCTCCGAGTCACGAGCTAAAGCTTTGGGTAGCAATGGCACTCACCCGCTAGTCCTCTCAATAGTCATCTGCAGCTTCTTGAGCGCTTCCTTAGAGCGTCCCTCGAGCACGCCATCTACCGGCAGGCCGCTGGCGTGAAGCACTTCCAGCAGCGTGTCAGCCATGTCCTTGCTGTAGCGGTCGAAGTCGAACACGTTGCCGATCGCGGTGGCCAGGTCTTCGGTCGGATATTTCTATCGGGAAAATATTAAATGAGCCACTAAGCTTGTGCCGAAATTGAGATTGTACCTTTAGTGAGTCCTTTAAAATAACTGCAATAAAGAATTTGTAATTTGTAATAGTTTGAGCGAGTGGACAAACCTTTTGTACATTGATGAGATAAAGGTATATCAAATATGGCATAGACTGATAATAGTAACATAACGTTATAAGATAGCTTAATGTAATTAATATTGCCAGACAAATACAACAACTGTACCATCCCAAACTAAGCAACGCTCGTATTATGAGTACCGTACAATGTATATAATACTTAAATAGATATTAAACATCCATGACTTGTTTACATTAATTGTCATCACACAAAGATTGCCCCTATCAGGATTAGAACGCGGAACCCTCGACACGGAATCATATTGTCGCACAGCTAAGCTATAATTTTTTTAGGTACGATCTCCCTTGTATATATATATTTCTTGGTCAAACTATACACATACCTGCAAATGTTTAACAATATTGACCAGCTCCCTGGTGGAATAAGGATAGGTGAGTTGTCCCTGGTCGGCCTTGTCTCTGAGCACCGCGAACGCCTGCACCAGCTTGCGCATGACGTCATGCGGCACGTCTGGCCCGTACGCACGCAGCAGCTCCATCTCCGACTCTATGGACGGGTTGTCCACCGCATGGCAGGAGAAGAGGTCGCCTGGTGATGTTTCGTCTTATATAAAATTCTCGTGTAACATTGCTAGGTACCATACTCCTCCGAAACGACTTGACCGATTTTTATGCAATTCTATATGCATATTCAGTAGGTCTGAGAATCGGCTACTATCTATTTATCATATCCTTAAGTGATAAGGGCTGTCCACCCCTAAATTTTTGTTTTTTTTTGTGGCATTAAAAAATACATACAACCCTACATTTTCACCCTTCTATCACCAACCACTATTATTTAATAGTAATTTTAGTAACCAGAACGCGCGAGCGGGCTATTGCTAACGGTTGTGACTTTGTTAAATATCACGCGGACGAAGTCGCGGGTAACAGCTGCTATGACTGTATTACTGTTATGCTGCTAGAAGCATTATAAGGGTTGTGTCACAAGCTGCAGCAGTTATAAAGAATAGCTTTGGGAGTTATAGGCGTTTTTTTCTTCTTTTTTTAGGTTGGCAATCAGCTACAAAATAGTGCCATTTTTGCCAGTGTCTAGTAATTCTGGATAAATGTTATGATAATGGTTATTAAATTATATGAACCCCGATGATAATGATAATGATGATGACCATAATGATGATCAAATGAATCCCCTACCCCTATCGGTAAAGCTGTGAATACTTCACTGAAAATTAACCGGACATCTTGGCAGAACTTGAAAAGTCAAGTCGTACTATTTTATTTCAATATCCTTCAGTCGTGCACGTTTATCAACACACAATGGTTAATATCCCACTAATATAACACATTATATATCAAAGAAAAACATTTTTTTTTAATAAATCAAAATTGTCAACTTCACGGTTCAACGTCCCGCCAAATAGTCCATTATAGGCGTTATATAAAGTATCGCCATCAATCAAAGAAGTTTTGACTACAATCTGGGTGTTTTCAAGTCGAGACTGAGCAGGTACCTTCTAGGCGAGTATGCTCCATCGTAGATCGAAATAAAAATAAAATAATGTCAACATATTCCTAGCCAGTATCTATTTCTAGTGGGTCTGTTCGACCCTCAATCTTTATAAGCGTAACTACACCAGTAGTTAATGGAGCCGTCATATAAAGTACTAAACGCAACTTACCCAAGGAAGCAAAGAAGTCGTTCCCCAAGAAGGGGAATCCGGGCCGATTGGCCAATACGATCATCCTGAAATCATCGTGGACCGGTATGAAACTCGACTCCACACCCCCCGAAATGTCCAGCATGTGCTTCGGAACTATCCTACGACCGTCACTCAAGATCATTTCACCGTTCTCAACCAGCGTCTTCAGAATACAAGTCACGTGTGTAGGCGCCTTATCCGCCTCGTCTACCACTAAAACATGACCGTACTTCACTGCTTTCACTAAAGGTGAATCCTCATAAACAACTATACCATCTTTGACTGTTGGTTGAACTGTTAAAGACTGCACTGTGGTATCCCTATGCAACTGAATATATTCTCTCGGCCTATTCAGCAGTTGGAGGAGTCTGTCGGCGATTTTATTCTTGCCGACTCCCTGATTTCCCACTAGTAGTAGATGGTTTCCTAGTAGGAAGTCTTGCAGCAACCATTCTAGTAGTCTCATGTGTTGAGGTACATCGTAGAATAGTATATCTGGTACTTTAGTTAGAGCGTCCGTTTTGAAGACTTCCGTGCTCGTGTTGCCGATGGTGAGGGTGTTATTTTTAATGGAGCAATTGACTTTGGTTTCTGATGGATTGTTGCCAAAAATGCCGAAGCGTTTTGGAGGTTCGATGCCTAGTTTTAGACAAGCGCCGTCTAGCGCTCGTCGGGCTAGGTTGGGTAGGAATTTGGCTAGGAATGTTCGTTGGACGGTCTCGTAGGCGGAGTCTGTAGGGTACTGCGCCATTCTACTGGCGATTCTAAGGAGTTGGCGCGTGGATAGGGAAGAGGATAGATTCTTGAGGGTGGCGTCTTCTGATCTTCTGAGCTGGTCCGCAAGATCGATGATGGAATGAAGTGGCTGTGATATGTCGCCGTACTGGAGAAGAAATATTATAATTTTAAAATATAATATTAGCACCAAATTGTGATGCCTCGCAAGGCTAGCTCGGGCACATACTGCGAGCGAGCTAACGCTAATTCATGAGATTGAAGAGGCCAAGAAAATGGCCAAGGAAATGGCCAAGGAACTGGGACTTGAAATTCCGAATTTACACACCTCTGCAGACCAAGTTTTAAAGACCCCTGATGAAGCCTGTATCAGTATATCATTCCCTCCCTCCCCCCCTCCCCCCATTAATAAAGGATGGCAGTCAGCTCCTTATACTATTCTGTCCAGAAACAGTTTGAACTGTCGTCTCAATGCCACCTCACTCCCTATTAGATACTTATCAACTTACCAAGCTATTTATAATAAATATCTCCTCAGTCTTGCTCAGGTTCCTCATCTCGTGGAATATGAACAAGCTCAGTATCTCCGGGGACAGCCACTGCTGCCCGCGCCCGACCACCGGCGGCTCTGCTAACGCCACGATTCTAAAAACAACCGTAATATAACAACACCGACATTCTGCATGGTGAAGGAAAACATCGTGAGGAGATATCAGCATGTCTGAGAGGACCCCTCGAAAAATATGTGAAGTCCGCCAACCCGCACTGGGCCAGCGTGGTGGGCTATGGCCTAATCCCCCCTCGGGGGCTTGCCCAGCAGTGGGACATTAAAAAGGCCTGGTATTATTAACATTCTGCGCTAACCTAACGTGTTTTTTTAATAAAAGAACATCGTCGTTCTTTCTTTAAGGACCCATACTAGCGCAGCGCGAGCCGCGCCGACTTACTCACTATCTCGCTCGCACACTTGTTGCTTGCGGTAGGTATCTCTCACTCACCTTAGAGATACTGAGTGGGGGGGGGTTACATCTGTTTTATAATTACTTCAGTTATTATGCAAAGATTCATGTTGTATTATTTTAGTACTAGCGGTTTTTTGTAAGGTTTGGGGCAACTTAATTTTTTTTCCATGGATTTTTTGTTTATGGTATCTATTAAAGTATAGCATCAATTTATTACAAAGTGAATGCTACAAAGCAATTGGAGGTATATTTAAATGACCGCACATACCCATATTATTCTGCCAATATGAAAAGAATTAACAGATTTTTTAATTTGTGTCTATAACTAGACACTAGATCAGTCTCATTTACCTCCTTATACAACAACATGTAATGTATAAAACTAAGCGTTGCTTGGTCGCAAACCAAGCCATTGGAGTATTAATTTGTAATATTTGATCAATTATTTTCTAGTTTCAATTCTTCTAACTAACCCGAAGGCAAAAAGGTTCTAGAATGGCGACCACGAACCGGAAGACGTAGTGTAGGACGGCCCCCACAAGGTGGACCGATGATATCACACGCGGCGCAGGAAGCCGGTGGCGGCGAGTGGCGGAGGACCGTGATGTGTGAAGTCATTGGGGGAGGCCTATGTCCAGCAGTGGACGTCTTTCGGCTGTTTTTTTTTATTACATTATAGGCAAGTATTTGATCTCGATCTCACCTGATGGTAAGTGATGATGAGATCTACGATGGAGCATACTTGCCTAGGTAGGAAGGCGGCAGTAGATCGAGACGCTACATTCACTAGGCACATGCAGCGCAGCTGATCTGACCCGCCATCTATGATTGATTGATTGAACTGACCTGAAAGCGGGGTGTATTCTCTTCACGCCGCTCTGTTCGAGCTGTTGCACTGTGAGGCCAGAAGATGCCAGCTCGTCGTATCTGTCATGGCGGAGTAGACGCGTGCCATCATGCAACTGCAGTTCCCTGTCGTGAACTAATCTGAAAATGGAAATAGGAGTGATAGCCAAATTGGTAGAACGCTGGCCTTGAAAACAACGTATTGTGCGGTGAAGGCATACATGGGGGGGGGGGGGTGCGCCTCGCGTGGCAACACACTGGAGCTTATTTTTATTTATTTTTTGTAAAAACTTGGCTGTAAAAAAAACGGCCCGCAGACTTTCTCGCCTGACACAAAACATTTTCAAGTTTTACTAAATTTTCCGGACATGTTTTTAATTTTTCTTTCCGTGCAATTTTGATTCGAACGAAAATAGAAATTAGCCAAATCAGTTCAGCCGTTCTTATGTTATGGGCTTCGAAAGAACATCATATAAAAAGTATGAAAACTTAAAACAATCAATCCCACGGGAACCATAAATTTTATCGGGATAAAAAGTAGCTTATGTGCTATTTCAGACCATAATCTATCTCTGTGCCAAATTTCATCCAAATCCCTTGAACCTGGCGTGATTGAGTAACTAACAAACATCCATCCATCCATCCTTCCATCCATCCATCCATCCATCCATCCATCCATCCATCCATCCAATCTTTCATATTTATAATATTAGTGGGATGATAGTTGGTGGCCTTACCTATGCAGTACAGCAAGCGTGCTAGCGTGTATCCTATGCAACCCATCCAACACCGCCATATGCCCCTTAAGGGCCGCGTTAACGAGGGCCGAGTTCCTCCATACCGTGTCTCCATTATCCAGGGTCGTACGCTGCTGCACCAGGTCCCGGGCCGTCATGTCCTGGTACAGAACTATCGGCTCTATGGTGTAGCCTAATAAGGAAGCTAGTTGCGTGACTAGCAGGCTTTTCCCGCAGCCTTTGGGGCCTGTCGAAAAACACTTCACATTAAACAATGATTTTGGTTATTATATTGATTTCTTATATTAACGCGAATACTACACATATAAATTAAACTAATTTAACGGATTTTAGCTGTAATAGCCAAGTTGGTAGAACGATTTCCTCGGTAACGAGGATCGCAGGTTCAAACCACGGCTCGCACCTCTGGAATTTCTGGATATCATGTGCGAATCTAATTTTCAACCATGATTACCACTTACAAAACGGTGAAGGAGAACATCGCGAGGAAACCTGCATGTCTGAGAGAACTACTTGAAAGACGTGTAAAGTCCGCCAATCCGCCCTGGGCCAGCGTGGTGGACTATGGCCTAATCCTGAACCAGCGATCCTCGTTACCGAGGCAAGCGTTCTACCAACTTGGCCATCACTGCTTAGTATACCCTTTCGGAATCACTCCATGAAAAAAACTTACCGATCACACAAAAATCTCCAACACTGTGGCTCAACATAAGCTCATTCAGCAGTTCGCTTTGATACGCGGTTTTCACGACCCCTCTACCCTCTCCCCTCTTCACACCGCCACACGGCACGGCAAACTGAGACTTAGCACCGTCTATCTCCATACTAACTAAAGCCTCATTTCCCTTGTATTCTATACCATGTAATGTTATGTTCCATTTCGAGTCTGTGTTTATGTTGAGATTATGGAGAACTGCTTTCACGTTCTTGTTGTGTTCTTTAGTTAGGAATGTGTTGTAGGGATAAAGGAGGTATATGAGTTTGTGAATCGGAATGTTTGGGTTGCGTTCCTGCGAAGACAAGAGAAAACTTTAGAATAAAGGCATTAAAAATAATATAATGACTATAGGCTCGGCACCTATTATATTTTTTATTTTTAAATCGCCAGACGAACACACCAACTATACGGTCCCACACTAAGCAACGTTAGTATTATGGGTACCGTACAATGGACTGAGGGCGAAAACAGTATATATTACTTATATCGATACTAAACATCCATGACTCGGATACAAACATTCGTGCTCATCACACAAAGTTTGTGTTCCTACCGGGATTGGAACCCAGAACCGTCGGCGCAGAAGGCAGGGTCACTACCCACTGAGCTAATCAGGTCGTCTTTACATTGGGACTATAAATTTCGTTAGGGGAGGTGTATGTCCGTCAGTAGGCTTTCGGCCGATGGATGGATGATAATACCATCGACGTAATGCAACCAAACCAAACAAGTTGATCGATAATTAAAGAAACTACCAACACCAACTCTTCTAAGATGTTAGCCGAGAAACGATCTATCACAAGTGTCGGAACCCCAATTAATATGCAATTCTCCGTCCCGCATTTGTTTTACAATGGATTACCGCCAAGTATCGCCTAGTTCTATCAATTATAACAAAAGTTGTTCATATAAAATAACAGTTAAAGCTTATTGATTTCTTATATTTACGCGAATACTACACATTGAAATAAAACTAATTTTAAGGACCAAGACGTCAACGACCTCAGTCCTCCCGTGACTATGGTTGCTGTAAAGTAGCCGAAACGTTGGGAACGTAAAATCAAAAAATAAAACGCGATAAAATCCTTAAAATTAGTTTTATTTCAATGAGAGTTAAAGCTGTTTCATAGATCAATGATTAAAACAAACAATTTAATAACAACATGACACGAAATTCGCACATTTAATATATCAACGCCTGAAATTCTTTTGATGGATAATAGTGTTGGCCTTGACTGAGGCGCCAGTTTCAGTTGGCCAATAGTTTTGTGTGCGCACGCGATCCCATCATCAGGGTGAACGTCAACACAAGGTCAAGATGGGTTTTCGGATGATAATGATGAGTACAGTGGCGTAGCATAGGTCAATAACACCTGGTGCGTATTTCAAATTTGCCGCAGCCTTATTTTTGCTATTCATTATAAAAAATGGGGCATGGTAACGACAAAAAAAAATGAGGAAATAAAACACTGAAATAATTTTTTTTTTACTTTTATTTTATATTTTATTTTTGTCTCTAACTGCCACCTGTGAAATGCCGCCCCCGGCAAAGTGCCGCCCGGTGCGGACCGCATCCTCCACCCCCCCTCCCCCATGCTACGCCACTGGATGAATACAAATATGTATACAGAGTGACTGCCTATGCCCCATGAGAAATAATTAGTGGGACTACCAGGCGTTAACCAGCCTAAGGTTTCGACCAATGGTCAGATTTCTGCAGATTTTCGACTTTAATTCTAGACACATAACGCCTATCTTATATGTATTAAGGTCAGCCGTCGATGTCGACGTTAAATGTTATAATTCTGCAACTCATCCAATAAATCATACTTAATTAATCACATATACTTACTTATAACTTAGATACTGACCAATTTTGAATTAAAGTATACTAGAATAATTAAAAAATGTTTGGCATTATAATAGCCAAATATTAACCCTCGAATTTATACACGTTCTATAACAATTTCCACTATTATTATATACATCAACGTGATCCATATAACATACTGATTCATCGGTTACAATATTTTACACTATTTTTGTTATACCTTAATGATGTCTGATATTTATAGAACGTCTATAAATTCGGGGGTAAGCGTTTATTCTCACTAGTATCAGTGCGGCGGCATGCAAGCTGTCAACAGGGAAGTCCGGCAGGCTGACTTGCTGGAGCTCAGGACTGATGAGAGCATAGGCCGCCGACAACACCTGCTCCAGCTTGCTACTGTCCACTTGGGGAACCTCTTCTTTCAGCGCGGAGAGGTGTTCCTGGGAAAAGATAAAATAGCTTAAATTTTGTTCACACACCATCATACGATACGTTTTTATAAAGATTACTAATCACAAAACCAGGACCCCAAGTCTGCTAACATATCCCATACAATATCTGTCAAAAGTGACAGTTGCTATTCAGTTACTGTTCGATTATGAATCGATTGTGCAAGCAGACTTGGAGCCCAGTATTCTTATTAGCGCCTCAAACATAGCTCAATAGTATACTGCTTAATTTTAACTCATAGCAAGATGTGTGTGTATAAATAGAATTGCCTAAAGACATTTCGCAAGGGAGGGAGTTATAAACGCTTACTAAATTTACGTAAAAAGACGCATCATAAATAAAATGCCAAAGAACAAACAGAGACATAAAAATGGCTAATTCCAGAAGCAGAACAGCGAAAGTTTGCAATCGTAAATCACGAGAAATATTTTTTTTTAAACAGTACAATTGAGACCGTGGAATTCAAGGTATGCGTAGGGTTGAATTCTTGATTCATGAAAAATATTAACGGTCGCTTTACGAGCTTGCTCATTGTAGGCCAACGCTAACTCATAGACAAGTTACCAAGGGGTAGGTAGTAAGTATATGTGACAACTCAGCGAACCCAGATGATCATCTTTGCTGGACTAGGCTGAGTCTCCGTGCGACCGTATGATCTACTTTTTGCCTATCTGCACAAATTTTGTTTCTTTTTTTATTTTCAAATTTCAGAAAAGATCTTAACGTATTTCAGTCTGGATATTGCTGGTATCATCCCCAGCCCTTGTACCAACAAAGTAAGCGCTTAGTTCAGGATCAAACATTGGGATCGTACGTTTTTCTGGCAATATTTATACGCAATTAGCCGACTCGTTGTTTGCTGAAAAGAAGCGAAAGGACATCCCTTGCGAAGTATTTATGGAAACTGTGAAGAATTCATTTTCAGTTGCCGACCCGTTTTTACGTTGAATAAGCGTGTTCCGTCCCACTCACACCACTGAACTAATAAATAAGTTTGACAGTGTCTGCACGCTTATATTGGAGGTTCCGTGTGAAACGGGCATAACTAAAAGTAGCGTCGAAAAACAACATGATCAGACCACAGGAGTTGTATAAGCCCTAGGCAGAAATTCACGAGGCACGCGAACTTCGGCGTCGCGAAAACCGATTTAGCACGACACTAAGGTCGTATTCCTACTATCGACGTTTTCTTATCACTGAAATGTAGGCTCAGGTATCATAAGAGCGGACAATTTACGAGCTTGCGAAACGATAAACACAGGCATTAAGGTTTTACGGTGGGTACTGAAGAGTTTCTTGGTTTATAGGATTGATAAGACATTTTGATAATATTGAAATTCTCAAGGATCTACGCATACGTTAATAGTGGGAAAATAAGATACTATGCGAGGCGAGCACCGGCAGGGCTCATTCAGATCATTGTGAATTATTATCTTACGCGATTAAAAAGTATGTCCCTGTGTCATTTTCTGATCCCTACCTATACAAAAAATCATGTCGATCCTTTGTTCTATGAAAAATTCAAACAAATCTATCCTACGGAAACCATACATTTTAACGGGATAAAAAGTAGTCTATGCGCTATTGCAGACTATAATCTATCTCTGTGCCAAATTTCATCTAGATCCGATCAGGCGTTCTGGCGTGATTGAGTAACAAACATACACCCATCTATCCAAACATCCGCATTTATAATATTAGTGGCATTCTTATTCGTAATCAAACAAATGAGAACCTCAGTGAACAAGAGCGACTGGGTGTGTCAAAATATACGAGATATATTATCGTACTCGGTATACTAGACCCATAGAAATTTAATCTTAACTTAGATTTCTTTCACACTTAAGCAGATAAACGAATTAAGGTTCTACTATAAAATTAGAAAGTCTCTGGTGATAACCGATATGGAGTGAATTCAGTCTTAAATTTTAAATCCTTGTACAGTAGAAGGCAAGAATATGCAGAATTACCACATCAATGTAGCATGTCAGCGGTCCATTAGCTCGCAACACCGATACGGAAACAATTCACCAGCAATTAATACGCGGGCCCGGAATTAATTTCCCGCAACTCATTAGACAAACGAAGGAACGAAGCCTGTGTGTTTTGTACCGCTATTTATTCGCTGAATTGATTTATGGGTGTTCGACGAGAATTGTTTTCATTCTCATAATCTATACTAATATTATATATTGTTATAATGTTATGATCTTATATAATGAATATTAATTATACGATAATTATATTGCAAACAATCTATACTAATATTATAATCTATACTAATATTATAAATGTGAAAGTTTGGATGGATGGATGGATGGATGTTTGTTACTCTTTCACGCCAGAACGGCTGAACGGATCTGGATGAAATTTGGCACAGATATAGATTATAGTCTGGAATAGCACATAGGCTACTTTTTATCCCGGTAAAATGTATGGTTCCCGTGGGATAGATGTTTTAATTTTTCATAACTTTTATCGCGGGTAACACCGCCGGGCGCAGCTAGTATGTATATAAAACAAAGTCGTGTTATGATGTTAGTTTTTTTCAAATTTGTCTCCGCACCGAATAGTAGAATGACTATTAGAACATGGGAAAAAATTACAAAAAAAAAAAGATAAATCATTATTTCATACGTTTGATTCTGTGGTGGCGGCACGAAGGTCGCCGGGACAGCTAGTTCAGGAATAGATTCAAGGTATTAGTGTGAGTAGGTTTGATCTTGATACGTGGTTCAATCCGGATAGCTTGAAACACAAAGCGGCGCAGCCCGTCTGCCACCATATCTGATTGTAAAACCATTTGCATAACGCCAACTTGCACAACTGTTCGCGACTCGGTGCTAGGTTCTGGCCTGTTTCGAATACCAAATGTATATAAAGGGTGTTGGCCAAAAATTTTTCGGAGAATCTAAATCATTCAATCAGAAAATTGTTTATTCCTAAAATCGTAAATATCTACACCGCCAACATTACGCCTGCAAAGCCCGAAGGGGCAAAGCCGTAGCCAGGAAATCACTTCAGAGGCGATCGTGCTCTGGATCATCAAATACATTAATGATTACCTATGTATAAAGCTATGGGTTGTCAGGAGGGGGGAGGGGTGAATAATAATAACAATAAATTTATTCCCATAAGATAGGAAGAAATCACGCGCTAGAAGTCGCGGGCTCAGTAGCATAGCACCAGTAACGATAAAAGCCGCTCTTATTATCTATATTAACGTTATATTTGTTGGCTTGAGAGTTTGGAAGTAAGGGCTACACTCCGAATATACTTACTGTTCCGATTCTGGTAAAATTATTTCACTAAAACGAGGACGGGGAACGAGGACTAGGATTTGTTTCATTGATGTACCGTCGGCATATCCGCGTGTAGTAGCTAGTAGCATAAATAAATCTACAAAACACCAACTATATTTCCATCAGAGATGCTATCACAATCCAAAAATACTAACGCGAAGTTTACCTAGCCCGTGCTCACCGAACCACTTATTTGCGAACATAAAACTTACTTAATGTTTCGTGCACTAAACAGTTTCGCTGCTAGCCCCCGAATTTATGCAAACAAACACGACTTACGGCATACCTACTATAAACCTGTTAATAATTTAACATAAATTTTGAAATTTCGCGTGTCGTGACGAAATTTATTCGTGTCTATGTAATTAACTGTGGCTATAACGGGACAAAGTTCGGGTTGTTGTTTTACTGAAGCATTTTAAGAATTAGTACTTTTTGAAAAAAAAAAACTTAATTAAAAGGTATAAGATGTCGCGCTTATTTATCAGTCACGGTAATAATAGTAAAGGTTAGTGTAGACTTGATAGCCTCAGTAATAAGTACCACAATTCACCATTATTATATCCATGAAACAATAAGCAATGTTCTATCCCACTTTATCAAACGCTAAAAGATACAATTCCACATTTTCCCAAATGATTCATGGTTAACAATTTGACACTGATGTAAATTATATAACGTTGAATTGGATATATTATGTCTTCGCGTGTGGACCGGGGTTTACGCGACGACAATACCGCTCGCGGTCGGGAAGCGACGGCCAGTCATTGGCTACGCCGAAATAAGCAACGACGTCGGTTCCATTCCATAAACAAAATTAAACAAAACATCTGATTTATCGAATCAAATACGAGTGATATTGTATAAACACATTTATAATAAATGGTGTTGTAATAGTTTCGTGGATGCTACGCATCGTAGTAACTACTTCTACGCCGCGTAGGCACTCTACGAGAAACAGTATAAGATCGTAGCGATTGGTCTTAGTGTTCGTAGCAGATGGATGTTGTTATTTTTTCAATGATTACAAGGATTTATTGAATACACGTAAGTGGATACAGAATCAATAGTCGCTTCACAGAAGTCGATATTATTCAATAATATTTAAGTGTCAGTGTAAAGGGGTAGGCAGAAGTGTACTGCAGTGCACCAATTTACTTATTTATTTATTAATTCTTCAACTTCACGAACGCAAGTGCTACAAAACATTTAATATACGCAATTCTATAGCAAATCACTTAATCATTGACGAGTGTTACGCCGTGTCATTCCTCGTTTAATTACAATTAATCATTCAGTTGCGTCACAGTTCGCGGCTTGGCAAGCTGCCCATTACTGAAATAACTTGAGCAACAGGCTGGTTAGAAAACTTAATTTGATTTGTAATGATCGTTAATTGATTGCAATTGAACTCCAGTTGGCTGTACAACAATCCAAAAGTGTATCTCTTAAAGTAGCTATTGGCCGTTCAAGGGTTCTATAACCAACCTTCAGGGTCCATCACCAAATGCTGTCATCATAATTAATAGAACTGATTACAATTGGGTTTTATGAGTACTCGATATTCATGTTTGGGCTCATTTGATTTTAGATTTTGTTCACGGTCGTAGATACGGAAAAATGATTTGCGAGATTATTTAATTAATTAACTACTTCATTAAATACACCTATCCAAATTTGCTAAGCATATTTACATCAGAGGCGGAGATTTTTTTTTTTTTTTAAATACCTTTAGGTAACTTTATAAAGCATTAAGTTTGTATAAACTACGTATATTTTAAAACATCCCGAAAGGAGCAATGTGTAGATAGCTACGCAGGGCCCTTAGTGTTAGATAAGGACTTATTCGAATATCGATATAGGATTACGTTCTAAATCTCGATCGGTCGAATGATCGAATGTTTGTGTACTAAGGCTGCACATCACGGCTAGTGATACTGTGAAACGTGACAAAATAGTCGATTACTCAACCGTTATTTGATACTGTCAACTCTTACTAAGCACAAAATAGTAGGGGCTGAAAACAAATGACGGAAGCATGCTAAGTGCGACATACTAAAAAGGTTTCGTGACGCAAGTCGATTGCAAGAATTCCTATTCATATAGATATAGACAGTTAACGTGCTATATCTAACAAGGCATATAATTCCATAGCAATATGTGATAAGACGCAACGTACATTTAGATTTGTCTAACTTGCCTCCAAACTATATGTTTATTTACCACCTCTAGCGATAAAAATATAGGCAATAGATCTCGTAGCAAAGTTATAGGTCATGAAAACCAATTGAGACATCAACATTCATGGCCAACGTTGTCCATAAAACGATTTTCATTAGACCGAACTTCGACATTCATAAAAAAAATACTAATAAAACCACAACGTTTGTTTCCAGGTTCGACGTCGAAAGCTCGCGATAGATACGAATCAATTATGAGGCCGAAGGAAAGTTTCTCACGCACTAATAGAAACGGTCGCGTGACGAAACACGCTGCCGCTTAGCCGTCGAGTGGGGTAATATGCCCGTGCTGTGGCAATCCTCGCAGCGACCTATGTACGTCAGGACTGTATGGGTGGGCGGATTCCGGCACGCCATACTCACGCACGACGACCCCTATCTTCTCAAGCTCCACGCGCGACGACGGAGGCCTAACTCATCCTCAAGTTTCACTATTAAGACTCAGAGCCGTCTCAGCCATCGCTCCGACGATCACCAAGATTGCTTCAGGAAATTAAACCTCGTAATAACAAGCGATAAGTCGAATATCCTTAAGCGGCCGACGAGCACGCGTGTGGATATAGAACGGTTGGACTTGAGTGACGACGACCAGGATTCCGAGGACGACTACACAAATAAAACGAGTCCTCAACATCTAAACGTACAGAACTTCAATAGTCTTTGTTTGAATATGAAAAATTTACGAGCAAATAAAACCGCTAGGGCCGATGTCAACACAGAGCTGTCCGACCGAGTGTTGCAATGGCTAGACCTGGCCGGCAAAATAGATCTATTAGCTCCCGACAACTTGGAAAGAATGAATCAGCCCCGTCACAGTTGGCCGGAACTTCAACGGCGGAGTTGCAACCTGTCGAAATCGAAAACGACAATCGACATACGCAAGGAGGGTGGGGGGGCCACGCCGAAAAGTAGGGAGGCTCCAAAAGCGCAACAAAGTGGTACAGCTATCGATCCACACGATTTTTATGTGCCGACGTCCGCCAACACGATCGAGAACTACGCGCGACAGTCACGGAACGCGAGAGTCACGCCACGCGACACACCCGCCAGATTAAACCTCGGAATGAAGTCCAAAGACCTCAGAGCGAACGTGATCGAGACACGACAGAAGGTCATGTCTGAACGAAACGCTGTCGAGAAACAGTACGCCGAGTTGATCAGCAAGAAACGAATACCCAATGTTAGTAAAAATACGAAGAAGCAAGTGCATATATTTATGCCCGATTTGCCGGAAAAGTCCGAATCTATTGTTACAAGTAAAACTGAAAGTTTACTATCAACAACTTCTTATAAGAGTTTGAAGAAATAAAGATTCTTGGTATGCAATTTTGTACTGCACTCGGCTTAAGTTAGATTCGTCGTAAATTTGTAACGCTCTCGGCTTTAAGATAACGGCATAGAGCAAGTGTAATAATGATGCCTACAAATCTGGGCATTATTAGTATAAAGTTTGAACGTGTATAAACACCGATGGAGTGATAACATTTTATTAAATTTACATTTAAATCTGCACGTTCTTGCATGGGGCGATACTGAGAAGCGGGTGGAAGGATTCGATCAAACGAACGGTATTTGATGCTGTCAAATGTCTTACTAAGCCATCTGATTTATTTTCGTTGACCGACAAATTCCGTGCGTCAAAACAAAATCTAATTAATGTCGTAGGGCAGACGATCTGAAATCGGAAATCTGTAAGCGTTTGGGTGCTACGGTGCCACGGACAGACACAAAGACAGACACATAGACTTACACACAGGCAGACACACGGCCAGACACACACACAGATATACGGCTCACATGTATAGTACTCGCGACGCGTACTTCGAGGGTTAGAAATGGCAGCGGGCGGCCGCGACGCGCTAACTACCTATAATTTTAAACTTTATGTATATTTATAGAAGACATTTAACGGCGTTTATTTAATATCAAAACTATTAAAGTAAATACTATGAAGTAAACTAGACTCTCGAACAGATATAGCATAAAAAAAATCCTGTCAGCTCCCTTTCGAAATTAAAATTTGAGTAAGTAACTAATTGCTTATAAATTATTTTATTTTCGGTGCAAAATGTGAAGATAGCGATTTTATAGTCTCTGGTCTGAATAGTCAGTTAGCGGTTTGTGGATTCACAGGTATGCTTTCCATGTGCAAATGTGAATCCTTCGCCACTGGTTATTCAATGAATCTTACCCCAAACCCGATGGTAGCGACATCTCTGGCCTGGAATCTGGATCGCAGCGGAGGGTCGAGAGGCTGGCCCGTGTACCGTGGCACTGGCAGACCTAATGCTATCACGCGGAAGTTCTCGTCCACACGGACTAGACGCCATCTTGACACTTCTTCGGGACCGTGTTCCTGTGACAGGACATTATGATTAATAAACACAATATGTACATTAAATTTAATTTAAGGTAATTGGTAGCTCACAATAGATTTTTTTAAATGTTGTGTTCTTTATTGATGACTAGATGCGCCCGGCGGTGTTACCCGCGATAAAAAGTATGAAAAATTAAAACATCTATCCCACGGGAACCATACATTTTACCGGGATAAATAGTAGCCTATGTGTTATTCCAGACTGTAATCTATCTCTGTGCCAAATTTCATCCAGATCCGTTCAGCCGTTCGGGCGTGAAAGAGGAACAAACATCCATCGATCCATCCATCCATCCAAACTTTCACATTTATAATATTAGTATAGAGTATAGATAGAGGGAAGTAGATAATTTTCTTCCAACTCCTATTTTTATCTTCCGATTAAATTCGTGATGGTTCCAAGACAAATAACTTTATCCCGGGACTTGCCGAGGGTCACACCTCGGAGTCTTCATTGGACACCACTGTAGATCCTGGCTTACAGGAGTAGCAGTTGTGGGAGTGTGTGGCGGGCCTAGTCCCATTTATTTTATAAATGTTGTATTAATTACATAATAAGTGGTAATAATTTTATGACGTACTTCGCAATAATTTTAAAATATATTTAATAATGTTTATGTTTCATACAAGTGGTGGGGAAAGAGTGGGTTAATGCCCTTTCTGTGTAACTAGCATGCTCCCAAATGGCGGTGATGTCACTAGACACTGCCTGTGAAATCACTTGGCACTGAATAATATGCTTTCTTGTTTTTTTTTCTAATCAAAACAAATCTGTATTTTTCTGAAGCATTCTATGGCTCATACAGCATATTTTAATGTAGCGTTACGGTAGCATGAACATCTTCTATCCCGCTCACATCACACGTTTTTTAAAATGGGAATGACACCTACCTCCAACAATTTATCATATCGGGCAGCTGGTACCAGAAACCTGCCATCCTCTAAATGCATCTCCCTGTTCTCCAGCAAGTTATTGAGTACTGGCAGCACATTGCGCTCTGCCTTCTCTATGCCTTCCAGAACGAGTATGCGGCCTTCTATTGCCGCGCGGACAGCACTCTAAATAAACAAAGAGTCCAAAAAACAATGGTTTTTTTAAGATATATCTGCTAAACACTTGATTTTAATGAGAAAGATGTCAAAATTGAATTTTCAAATGTAAGCTTTAATTATGATTTGATTGTGTTACCAAAATTTAGGTCCTGTTTGGAGTACAGTGTATGTACACAATTTTACTATTGTGTTCAACATTAATGCGTAAAAGCTATACAAAATGGTATATTTTGCAATTTGTCTATATGTTTTGTCACCACGATGTAACTCATTGCATTATTACAATCTCAATTTCCTTTACCTGATCAAAATACTTGGCTGTAGAGCTCTGAATCTCCCTCCTCTGTTTGAGATCTGCCTCTGTAGTGTCTCTTGATAGAGCAACATACTCCAACTCTCTCTGTGTTAATTCTAGATACTGAAGAGCTATTTTTCTCCTGAGAATTTATAAAACTGGCTGGTTAACTGTTTTTTTTTTCAAATTGGCATAGACTTTATTGTGTTTATAATGTTGCATTCATGAATAAAAAATATTTAAAAAAAAACTTTACCTGCTAGGGCCTGGCCTGCCAAGTAAAAACATATCTTGTCCAAGTAAATCTTTTTGCATCATCCATCTCAAGTTCCTTAGTGTACTTTGTGATAATGATTTTATTTCCGAACTTTGTATGGACACTACAAAAAAAAATACACAAAACTTAGCGCCTTTTTCGCGAGTTCTATTTCCAAATAAAATTATACGTTTACCTGTGCATAGTTTAATACCATAGATTTACTTTCATTGAAAATGTTACCATGAAGGTTACAATAACACGCTAAAAGGCAACTTTAGGCATTTTTTTAGGTTATAAAATAATTTCAATGATAATAACTTACCATACTTTCTAGGGACATATTCAACCTTTTTAGGTTCTTTAATCTCTTTACTAACATCTCCTATTATTACTTTTTCATCGCTGGAGTACGCCCTTACGGGATTTGCACTCAAGATTGATTTTCGACCGCGCAAAATTCGTATCAAAACATCGATCCTTCTGACGGTCACTGTTGGACTATACATTTTTATATCCACATAAAACTAACACCGAGGTACACAAACTAGCACAATTACTAATTCTTAGGCTATTATATACATAATTAAAACCAACTTAATACATAAAATAGGATGAATCTTCAAGTCCAAAGTCTAAATAATAAGTTTAGAGTAGGTAACATAACTGTCAAAACGACGTTTCACAGCTGATTGTAGCGTGCGTTCCGAAGATAATATAAACAATGTGCGTTCGAAGGAAGCTACTCAGCCATTGAAACTTAAAATACAAAATAAACGTTAACATTTTATGTAAATGAAAATTCTAGAATCAGGATTAACTCATTCAAAAGTGTATCCATCCATTAGCTGAAATACGCCCGTTGCTAAAATAAGGCACGTCCTATGATTCTACCCGTCACGGTCCTTCGCCGCTCACATTCACCGGTTTCCTGCGATGCGTTTGATATCATCGATCTACCTTCTGGTTCGTAGTGAGTATTCAAGAACCTTATTGCTCTAACAGCCATCGGTTCTGAGATCTATGTGCCCCGCCTCGGCCTGAGTAACCAGTGTATGGCTCCCAATAGGGGTGTGTAAATTCATGCTAAACACCATGTAAGACAGGCAAGCTCGGGGTTGCCAGCCATGAATTCAATTCGAGGGAGCTGCGTTGTAACAGAGTCAACAAGCAACAACATCACACTTCGGTGGTCGAGCTCTGGATTAGATACAGCAATCCGAAGAGTCGAAAATATTATATAATTTTAGAAAGTACCTATGTATAAAATTTTGGACATTTGGAAGGAGGGGAGGGTTTGATCCTCCTTCCTCTGCCTGCGGTCTTAGGCAAGCTAGGGATAATAAAAAAAATGTATTAACTCATCAACATTAATTTATCCTTATGACAATCATACATAAGTGAAATACATTTCGTTTGACACTTCTCTCTCTTCGGTCGTTCCCTCATGACTGAGGATCGTGATCATCACGGCAGTTCTTTGGATCGGACGAACTGTCTCCATCGGCTCCGGTCTGTGGCCATCCTCACCGCGGCGTAGAAGCGGGACGTTGGTGTTTCTTTGAGTTGGTCAGACCACCTGGTCGGGGACCGGCCTCGTGAACGTTTCCCTTCCACGTTTCCCACCACAATGAGCTTTTCTAAGCTGCTCTCGCCACGTCTGGCGATGTGACCAAAATAGCTCAGTATACGACGATGACATATGGTAGACAATCGGTCTTTACTTTTCAGCTGTGACAGAATTGAGACGTTAGTGCGTTTGGCTGTCCACGGTATTCGCAGCATTCTTCTCCAGCACCACATCTCAAAAGCGTCTATTCTCTGCCTTTCTCGAGCTAGAATGGTCCATGTCTCCACTCCGTAAAGGAAAATAGGGAAGACCAATGACCTTACGAGGCGCATCTTGGTGTTGTTTGTGATGCCTCGGTTTGACACTTAGCTAGACATAAATATAATTGAAACAAGCATTTTAAACAGCGAAGCCCACAATGTTTATTAAACATTATTGTAAGCTTGGAATGTGAATTTATTTGAACTATAATCTATCCTTCTATCAACATACACATCAATCTATACACCTTCATTGTAGTCATCCATTGGTTCTATCTTCACACTTACAAAGTCCGTGGGCTCCAATTCCCCCTGATCACTATCATCTTTCGTCTCAGTTTTTATTGGTCTATTTCCTTCACTATCGCTGTCTCTTTCACTCTCTTTGGATTTCTCATCTTCGGACTCGGATTTTTCATTATCCTGGTCGTTTTCTTGCGTGTTCTTCGGGTTAACCAATCCTTTGGTTAGAGTCACGAAGTCTGCTAAAAGCAGATCATTGCCTGTTTGTTTTTTCTTGGGTCCAAAGATATTGTCCATTACATCGTCGGCGAGTCCCAATTGGCATTCCCTTGGTTCTAGTTTCTTGTAAAAGTCTTTTATGTTTATTTCTGTTCCCTTTAAGCCGTGTCGCCGGCGTAAATGCTTCACAATAGTTCGCTTGACGGAGTAACTTTTCGGGCATTGTTTGCACTAGAAAACAAAACAAATTTCATTGTAATAAATAAAAAATGGCGTTAATTCTTTAATAATCTGTAGCCTAGCAGGGTCCAAAAGCCAGTAAAAAAGTTAAATTTGTAAAACTTGTCCCGGGAATTAGGGAGCGTTCAAGTATTACGTAACGAATTTGGGGGGGTCTTCTGAAAAGTTACGATGCGTTACAGGGGCAGTAGGGGGGGTTTGAACTACGGGTTACGTAATATTCTTATAACCCTTCAGAATGGTTGCGTAGATTTTTTTTCTCAAGTACTTATTTCTCAAAATTTCGCGACAAATATTACAAATTAAATTCGATTATATTAGCGACTTTCCGGTACTTTACGCCACATAATTGTGACTTTCAGGTAGAAATGGTCACTTGGTGGTGGTTACGTAACGTTTTACTAGGGCAGAGGGGAGTAAAGAAAAACGTTACGGCGCTATACATGGGGGGAGGGGGTGGGGGATCAAAAATCTATAAAAAAATGCGTTTCATAATACTTGAACGCTCCCTTAGGTGGTCGGTACCTTGTATGCCTTAACAGCCCCGTGCGTGATGACATGGTTGCGCAGGCCGGCGGGGCTGGCCAGCAGCTTGGCGCAGGCGGGGCACTCGAACCGGCCGCGCGTGTGAGCTGTGCGGAGGTGCCGCAGCATGTAGCGCTCGTCCTGGTACTTCTTGTCTATGGGAAGATGAGGGGGGGCAGAAGAGTTTGTTAGAATGACTTAGGGTGTTATATATTTACGTGAGCCTCTATGGTGCTCATAATAATGCTTTACTAGCAAATTCATAAAAAACCGTTAACATTAGTTATTAAGTTTCTTGCCCGTGCTTCTCCATAGGAACGGCATTCCGAACGGGTGTTAAGGACCGTACTAACTTCATTTTTACCACCCGTTCGGAATGCCATTCCTACGGAGAAGAACGGGCAAGAAACTCCAAGGATGCTCTATTTAAAAAGATCCGTTACATTTTTGAGGGCTAGTGAGAACAATATAGGAACGGCTAATAGCAAGTCAATTGGATAAAAAGGTAGGAAAAAGATTTTTGTGCCTGCAGATGCATGTCGGTCAGAATAAATATTTTCACCATGTTAAGCATCATGTATTACATAAGACTACAGGTACAAAAAAATATATCTTAATTTCATACATAAAAATGTAAACACCTCAATGCTTGTAAGCCTTAAGACGTAGGCTGCGGTACACAGTATTGTACCCATATTTACCAGATGGTATTTAACTATTATTATGTTAATTTACTAACCACATAAAGGACACTTGACTGACTGCTTGTTCGCGTTGTGTATCTTCATGTGTTCACGTAGCGAACACGCGCTCGTGAACAACTTGGAACACACCGAACATGTCTCCAGGTCTGGAACAAAGAAAATATTCACTACATTTATCGGCGGTTTGGTCTGGTGTAATTGTCCCTGGTCCCGGTCCATTGAGTGTGAAGCAGTAATAGACATGATGACTTAGAGACTTAAGAAAAAAAAAATGTAATGACAATTTGTAAGTGCCCCCGTAGGCCTATACGAAATAAATGATTTGACTTTGACTTTGACTATGGTAAATTGCTTGCCCTAGAAAAAGGGCTCGAAAGAGGATTGATGGATTTCATGTGTGAACCCAATTTTCAACCCTGAATCTAGGTGAATGAAGACATCACGACGAAACTTGCATGTCCGAATGTCTATGGACTTTCTGCCCGTCCTTCTCCATAGGAACGGCATTGCCAACGGGTGGTAAAGTAGTAGCATAGTCTTTTGTAATTTTTGACGTTTCATAAGCACTGCACTTAATGGTCTACATGAATAAAAAAAATATTCTGATTCTGATATTTATTTATATATTTGCTTACTTTCCCCGGTGTGTTTTCTGATGTGGTAAGTGAGTTTGGACTTTTGCACAAACGTCTGCCCGCAGTAGAGGCACGCAAACGACGCCTCCTTCGAATGCGTTCTGAAATGTAAATTATAACATTACTTAACGTAACACTCCTGGAAAAATATAAAATGTTTGCGGGCTCAAAAACTGAACTTCATACTCCAGCAAGCAAGCCAGGAAGCTTAGAGATTTAATGTGGGAATCTCATTTTGAATAATGACTATTACATTCTTGCTTACGGAGGCAAATATCGGGAGCAGACGCTGCTAGTCTTTTGAAAACTGCCAACCCACATTGAGCCAGAGCGGTGGACTATATATAGCCCACCAGTCCAGGGCCCCAAGTCTGCTAGCACAAGCGATTCATAATCGAACAGCAACCGCATACCTAGTAAGTGTCACTTTTGACTGATATTGTATGGGATATTTGTCAAAAGTGACAGTTACTATACGGTTGCTGTTCGATTATGAATCGATTGTTTTAGCAGACTTGGGGCCCAGGGATTCGTGTCATAAACCGAAACCTCCTACCATTGAGGAGTCCGCTCGGTATAATAGATAAATGATCACAATCGAAGCCACATAAGAACCGCGAAGTACGTGTGCCGGTCTGCTTACCGCTTCAGGGATTACATGACTGATGTTGTTTTCATCTATACAAATAAATACAATTTGTGTCTGTCTGTTGTCTGTTTGTTCCGGCTAATCTCTGAAATGGCTGGACCGATTTTGCCGGCACTTTCACTGGCAGATAGCTGATGTAACAAGGAGTAACGTAGGCTGCTTTTATTTTAGAAAAAAAAATAAACCAATGTTGCAGCGCTGCGCCTGATTAAGTTTGATAGCAACAACCTGCAATGCGTCCCGCGGGCTCAGAACATGCGAACAGGCTGTTGCCAACGGTTGTGTCTTTGTTAAATACCACGCGGACGAAGTTGCTAGTAACAGCTAGTCTATAATATAAAATGATGGGACGCAGCATGTTGGATCGCTGAGACGTGGTGTGTTGTGACGTCACCTGGAATGCGCGGTGCACGCGCCCTTGTCCGCGAAGTTCCTGGGGCAGTGCGGGCAGGCGTAGGGCCGCTCGCCAGTGTGGCGGCGCTCGTGCCGCAGCATGTTGGAGCGCTGCACGAACCGCATCGGGCAGTACGAGCACGCGTGACGAGGACCCTCGTGGATCTGCACGTGCTCGCGGTACGAGTCGCGTTTCTGCACGGGCAAGGTCAGAGGCGTCTTTACCTATGGTGGGCGGGATGCGGTGCACCCGGGAGCCCCTCGCCCCCCCCCCCCCCCCCAGGCAATTTCAGAATTCAAATTTCTTAGGTACTAGAGGGCGCTAGGGTGATGATTGCACCCGGGCGCTACGTGAGCTAAAGACGCCTCTGGACAAGGTATATGTCACACCCTCTGAACGATAGGGGCTCAACTCAAAAATCAATTATTTTGGGAAATCGCAATCAAAGATCTTTCCAACTGAACGGGGAGGACGAAAAGTACCGGTGTAAAAGAGACGGAAATATAATAAGCTTTTTCTATCATAAAAACGCCTTTGTTTTAATATTCATCGGATGGAACATACATTAAAACCATAATTTTGAGTTGAGCCCCTATCGTACTGAGGGTGCGATGTATCATCGCTCGCATCGCACTTCACGCCGATGCGTGGAGATAACTCGTCGCTAACGTTAGGCGGTTAAGCCACTTTTGTGGAACTTTGTTCCGAACGCGCCACCTATTGTTCTTTTAGATATTATACGCAAAAGCAACTAAAATCGAATATTCTTTCTTCATTTCTACGCCACAAAAGAAACTGAGCGACCTCTTGGCAGAGCTTGAACGGCTGGAGTGACCGGTCAGCCTAACTCAGGGTTGCCAGATGTGATTTTCTATTTCTACCCAAATTTGAAATTACCAAATGAACTGTTTTAAACGGGTGCGGTGTATTCAGTTACAGCCTACGGTTAGACTCCGAAACTAACAAAAATCTCCATAATCTGTTTGATATCTCCAAATTTTTCTTCAAAATTTCTCCAAGAGCCAAATTTTTACACAGAATTCCGAAAAAAATACCCAACCTGGTAACCCTGGCCTAACCACACACACACACACACACACACACACACAATAGGCATACAGGCCGTTGCGTTATAAAAACAGCCGCTGCAGAAGAAAACGAAGAAGTCATAATTATTTCTCACCAAAAATGATTTCCCGCAGTACGAGCACTTGTAGTTCTGTTTGTTGGGCAGGTGTTCTTGCTTGTGCATGTAGAGTGACGACTTGTACTGGAAAGATTTGCCGCACTCCGGGCACTCGAAGGGATGCTGGCCAGGGTGACAGATGAGATAGTGGAGTTTCCTGTGAAAATTTTCTTCTATTATGTTAATAAGTGAAATGATATTAAAAAGATAATATAGAACCAGAGAGAGATCCTGGAACACTAATCAGCAGCATGGCAGCTTTCAATATTACTACAAAATGAATATTATCCCGAAACACCTGAGATACACCTAGCAATACAATACAGCATTCGGGGAGCAGGCAGTTATTCAACCATACTCCCATCCCACTAATATTATAAATGTGAAATTTTGGATGAATGGATGTTTGTTACTCAATCTCGCCAGAACGGCTAAACGGATCTGGATGAAATTTGGCACAGAGATAGATCATAGTCTGGAATAGCACATAGGCTACTTTTTATCCCAGAAAATGTATAATTCCCGTGGGATAGATTAGTTTCAATTTTTCGCAGCGCAAAGGATCGTCATGATTTTTTGCGCCGGTAACACCGTAGGGCGCAGCTAGTTATATATATACATACATCCACACACTTCTATACACTTCCATACTGCCAGTCATCCTAATGCACACACAAAATGGGGGGTGGGGGGGAGGGGCTGTGGTCGACGTTTGAGACGCCAGTATCGTGGTCCCGCTCACCTCTCGTCGTTGGTGTGCAGCAGGTCGGCGCACAGCTTGCACTTGAACTTGGCGGCTCCGTGCACCTGCGACACGTGCGTGGCGCACGCGCGCGAGCTGCTGAACTCGCGCGCGCACACCGAGCACGACACCGCGCGCTCCACGCGGGGGCGCGCGCTGTGGATCGTCTGCGACCACAAATATACATTCCATACTTATCTCTCTCATTCCTTATACTCTCATCTCTTCATTACTTATATATATACAGTACTTTTCAATCTCCCCCTATTGGGCATAGATCTCCTCTCAATGCGACGGCGATAAGGCCGTAGTCAACCACGCTGGCCCAGTGCGGGTTGGCGGACTTCACGCGTTTTTTGGGGCGTTCTCTCAGATATATCCTCCACCGTTTTTAAAAATACTAACTTGGCCGTTATTGCTAGGTAGAAATAAATATCGCTACACAAACTCAGTAACTGTATGTTCCCAAACTAAGCTTGTATTATGGGTACCATAAGATGGAGTGACGACGAACTCAGTATATAACTACTTATATAGCCATTAAACATTCTTGATTCGGGTACCAACATTCATGTTCATCTCAGAATATTTTACCCATTCTGGCATTCAAACTCAAGATTTTCGGATACAGAAACCGGGATCACAACCAACCAGCTACCAACTGTGCTAATTGTGGTGTAAACATATATGACAATTATGGAGTCAGATTCTATACCCCATGCAGCTGTGGACTGTGGAACACATCAAAACAAGCTTTATGATTCCAGAATAAGATTGTAAATGCAGTAGTTGCTATAATGGCCTACCATTATTACAATTACAGCATTTACAATCTTATTCTGGAAACATAAAGCTTGTTTTGATATTAAATACACTTGTGGAGCACAAACTCCCACAAATTAATATGTTTATAAGCCTTTTCCTTACCTTAAGGTGCAATTTGAATGACTTCCGATGGCTCAAAGGCTTGTATTTACATGGGTCCAAAGAGCAAAAGACTTTCTTAGCTTCTGGATGGATGCTGTTGAAATGATTCCTCATATCATCGACATTTGGTAACACCAGACAACAGATGCAGCACTTCAAAAGATATATAGGAACCTTATCTTCTGTGTTGTGCTCCTTTAAGTAGTGATGGATGAACCAGACCTGAGAAAGGGTTATAAGCTAGCTTCAACTTGCGAGGATAAAATTAGCCATACGGGCTTATTTTAGCCCACTATATATACCTTGCACCATATGCATGCTAACCCGAAAGGGTAGGCCGATATGCACCGCAGTGCAGGGATATTTGGTCTTAATATATCAGGAGGTAATCCTAGTCATTATACCCGCAAAACTCCCCCTTATTGCAAGGGGGTTTCGGGTTATATTCCACCACACTGGCCCAGTGTGGACAGGAGAATTTACCGGTCTTTCAAAAGCCATGCAGGCTTCCTCACAATGCTTGGCTAAATTATTTTATTGCTGACATTTTTTTTAAGATCATTGTGCTGTATACAAAATACATACTAACATTATTGTTAACCCCTCTAAGCTAGGGCACACATAAAAACTTTATGATTATGGTGGGGAATAGAATCCAGATCAAAGTTACAAGCGGTAGTTACAAGGGCAGCCCAACAAGCTCTATCCACTAGATCATTCACACCATCCTTACAACCCAGACTTTAGATTGGAGTTTTCTGTAAATAATTTCTGCAGATAATATTTGAAAATTCACTAACCTTGTCGCTGAACATTTCATTACACTTATCACAGTTGTAATAATCTTCTTTGTGCTTAGATAAATGGGCTCGCACTTGGTGTGTCTCACGGTCAGTTTCGTTCCAGAACAATGTCGGGCAATATCTGCATTTGAAACCTAAATGTGGACTGAAGCAGTTTTCATAATCAATGGTGTCGAAATGCTCAGTCAGGTGGCGTCTCGTCGCCTCTCTATTATCAAACTCCTTGTCGCAAAACTGACAAATCCACAAGTCCTCAAAATCCCCTAACTCCAGGGCAATGTGGTTGTCCAACTCATTTTGACTGTCAAACGGTGTTGCACACACTCTGCACGAGAATATTGGCAGAGACTTGACCGCATGCATTTTTGTCATGTGACTAGTAAAACTTTGTACGGTGTTGAGGTGTGTTTGACATAATGAGCAGACTATATCCATAAGATGTTCTGATACGGCTTTCTCATAATCTATATCTGATATTTTTGGTACTATGTTTGCATTTATGTCAGTCAGTGTACTGTTCACGTAATCAAAGTAACATTGCTGTATTACTACTAACTCCATGAGGGTGACGTCAAAATCTTCATCACCTTTATAAGTCTTAGTGAGATCATTTTCATCTTTTAACTCATCCTTTTTATTCTCTTCCGCTTCCTCCTCATTATCATTCATCTCATCTCCACTCACATCCTCTTGCTTTATCTCTGGTATTAGAACTTTGAGTAACTCTTTCGAATCACTAGTGTTAAGATCTGTTTTATTACTACCCTCACATTCTGATTTAGATTTTGTATCTACATCTACGTAACCAACTTTTGCATGATTCTTTAACTGACCTTCGATGAATTCAGTTCTTAGATCAGCACCAGAAACGAAGAATGGAGAGTCCCGACCAGAAATGATACTAGCAAAACATTTTAATGTGAAATGGTGGAAACCCATGTAGTGGTTGAAGAAGTTCTTAGTCATGTTATTTGATTTGGAACATAGTAAGCAAAGGAAGTTTGGGCTCCCATCATATTCCAATTCCCAAAGATTCTCCTCAGCTTTGCTGGATACATTTGTGACATTGTGCTTCTGGAACAAGTGGGTGTTGTATTGGTCATCATCAGGCACACGGAAGTGACAAAGTCGACAGTGTACTAGCTTATGTGCACTACTGAGGTGGTGACGCAGTCCTCCTTCTGTTTCAAAGTTCTCGACACATTGGGAGCATGGCCAGGGCATGTGAAACTTAAGGTGTCCCAACCAGGCGTCTCTGTTGGGCACGAAATACCTAAAACATGTACATATAGTTAAAAAATTATACATTATTACATGTCAAGAACATACTATGTTGTTTCATACCTGCATATACCACAAAAATCTTTTTTATGATTTAAAATATAGTGTACTATTATTTTGGATCTGTTTATAAACCACTCAGGACACAGTAAACAACTATAAGGTCCTGTAGTGTTGAAATCTTTCATGTACAGCCATACATCCTCCGGCCGCTCTATTGTTCCTTTACGCTTTTTCAGATTTATCGTTACAGTTACGCTTTGCTCGACGGTAAACTTCTTCTTCCTTTTCTTTGCCACTTCGGCATCCTCAATTTCTATAAACCTGGAGTCCACATATTTCTCAGGATTTAACTTCTTATGAGCCACCAAAACAGATAGCGGTTCGTCATCTGATGATTCAGAAGTCATGTTGAAATTATTAAATTTTTATGGGATCGTTGCTTAGGTTTTACTGAAACATTTATTGATGGAGCATAGGCATACAGTTACTTTTTATAGAGATCATAAGTGAATTACAGTGAATTATTATTGGGGAATGGGGATGGACTTTTTTTTTGTTGCAGTCGTAGACAATAGACGTAGAATAAAGTACTATAAAAAACATGACGTTACGATCATAGGTATTTTGCCAGTATTATGAGTGATAGATATAACATTCCATAGGAGGCTACACTAAACTAGAAAAAGTTTGCTGTTTGTTGTTGCTGACTATGAACCTTTGAAACTTCAACCCACTGTCATAATGGGACATAATAAAGGGTGCAAAATACCCGCTAAGTTGCGGGTGAGGCCATATTCATATCCATTTTATGTCATCGCATCTCATTTCGTAAAGAAAGAAGAAGAAGAAGAAAGGGTGAATAGACAAAACTATTGATATCTTTGATAATAATAATATTAACCAAAACATTTTTGTGTTGTGTTTTATTTTATTTGAAACGTACTTCGATTTAGAGAGTATTTTAATTATAAAAATGCGTAGATTGGAACGTTAGTCAAATATTCTTTCGTGGCAGCCATTTTATAGAATTAAAACTTGTCTATGGTGAGCCAAAGAAAGGCGAAGCTAAACAAAAGGGTAGCATGTTGATAGCTATTTACTAAATAATTAGTAAAATTTGCATAAATACCGACTAGAAAGACTTATTTTTATGATATACTTTAGTGATCTAACTACTTACAATGTGTGTGTATCATACAAGATCATAAAATGAAGCACAGTGCATCGTGTAATGGTGGCCATTAGAAGTAATAATTATGTATATTGGCACACTTACTGCTTTACGGACCAGGAAATAAAGATCTAAAGAGGTATTCCGATTCATATATTTCAAGTTTTAACTGAACAACATGTAAACATAGTGTGATTTGTGCTCAAGGAAAAGTGCCCAGTGTAAATAATCCATTTGGCACGAACCATGGCCCAGAATCAGGGGGAGGTTCAAGTGGGCACACCGAACCAACCCGTGAAAGACAAAGATATTTATGCCTGTTTACCCGATATGCGGGTAAACGGGCCCCTTGGACCTGAAGAATCGTGTTCAGGAGGCGAAGAGTTGAGGTGGCTGCCTGCACAGTCAAACGATCGGGACCTGGTGATGTACTTGCGAGCGGCGCGCTCTATGGCAGCGTTCGCCGGGATGTGTGATGGTGGCTCCCCCGACGACGGCTGTGTTGCTGCCAGTCGTGATGACACCACTATAAACGCTCTTGATGTACTTCATGACTCTGGGTACGACCCAGGGCGTGCGCTACAAGCTCTAGTGAAGTGTCCTGTGCCCAAAGGTATTGAGAAAAAGTGGTCAGAGGAAGAAATAAAAAGATTTGTGAAAGGAATCCGACAATTTGGTAAAAATTTCTTTAAAATCAAAAAGGACCTTTTGCCTCATAAGGATACTGCAGAGCTTGTAGAGTTCTATTATTTGTGGAAAAAGACTCCTGGTGCTAGTAGTAATAGACCCCATAGAAGGAGGAGACAAACATCACTGAGACGTGTGCGTAATACACGGAATTCTCGTGCAGGTACACCTAAAGAACGGACACCAGAGGCTACACCAACTATACCTGATACTAATGGGTCCAGACCATCACCCAATGCAAAAGAAACTGGAGAAATGAGTTCAGTTACCGAAGACGAGAATTCTGAAGAGGATAGTGACTCTAGAGATGCTGGTGACCTGGCTAAGGTTGAGAGTAGTAAAATAGATAATCCCGAGGATTCACCGAGCAGGATGAGGACTAGAAACAAGTCTAAGGAACAAAATACACCTAATGGTAAGAAGGTACAAGATGAGAGTGACAATGATTTAAAAGCTAAAACAAAGGTTAGTAAACCTATTGTACAAAGTACAAATAATAATGTGTCAGAGAAAGTCATATCATCACCTGTTAGTAAAGACACCAAAAAGAAAGTTGCAAATGGTAAAGTAGATGTGTCAAAAGTTAAGAAACGTCTTCCAGATGATTCCAAAATAGAAGGTATCATGGATGGTGATGTGCAGATGAAAAAGAAAAAGGCAGCAGAACCACCAGAGAGTCCATCAGAAAGTCTCACAAATGACAGTTTCCCAGCAATGGATGAAACGGAAACTCCGGAGCCTGAAGCAGAGGCATGTGATTTTAGTTTCAATAAGACTGACAACAAAGAAAGTGCTGAGCAGTGTAAAGAACCAGAGCCTGAGCAGTTACCAAAACCTCCGGACACTCAAGTTAAAATGGAGATTGCTCCTGAACCTGTTATTAAAGCTGAGAAAGATCCCATACCTCCAACATTCAAGTTAGGTACAGAGAAAGATCAAAGAAGTGCTCTTGACTTAAAAACGGATTCACATGCACAAGTAAATAAAATGCCCGAAACTATGGAACCCCGCTCTCTTGCAATGCCGAATACAATATTCCCTAAAACTGAACTTATTATTCCCAAAGTTACACCTATGTGCAGTGAGCCTATGGAAAAAATAAAAATAAAGGAGGAAATAGACATGGAGGATCAGACTCTTAATTTGCAAAAAGATGATTTCCCAAAAGATCCACTATCACATAACTTCCCTGGACATCCTGTGAGCCAATCCAACAAACCACTTAATCTTGAGAACACCAATTTCTTTGTAAAGGATAGTCATATTTACAATCCAAAACTTGGTCACAGCATAAAAATCGAAGGTGTTCCTAATAATATATTCAATCCTGTAAATATACCCAAGGATAGCTCAATTATAAGAGGTGCAAAAGACTTTTCATCAGGCATGCCACCTTATCCATATCCATCAAGTATAAATTATGCAAATGATCCTTCTAAGCATAATCCTCACATGAATCCTTTAAAAACTGTAATAAAATTGGAGCCCAGGGATGAAACTAGTGAAATGAAGAATCAAAACACACCAGAAATCTTCACTGCCACAATATCTACCGCCAATAAAGTTGATTCACCGAATGCTCCTCGTCTTGACACTTTACAACGGATTAGTCCATCACCTACAAACACCCGTGGTTCTTCACCACCTCCGATGGAACATCCAACTACAACAAATACAGAACCCATCTCACCAGCAAACTCTCAAGAAAATAAAGAAACTGATGTAGATGATAAGCAACCAACTGATTTGAAAACACAACCAATGCCTAAAGTGGACAATCAAAACAGTGGTCTGAGGCCACCATTATTCTCTCATCCAATCCGACCGGAAAATCTCGGGACACGATCAACAGAAGCTTCAGTTACTCCTGTATCTGGACAGAACATGCCTCCACCACCCCTCAGCCAACCTTCAATTGTGGGCTTATTACCACCTGGACCATTAATATCTGTCGGAAGTGGTTCAAATGTGGGGCCCTATGGATTCATGCCTGCCTCATTATATGGCCATCCAGGCCATACAGGGCATCCTGGCCACCCAGGCCACCCAGGACACCCTGGCCATCTGGGACATCATGGCCACCCAGGACATCCTGGCTATCCTGGACACCCAGGCTTAGATAAGCCAGGATCTATTCCACCTCTAATACAACAGATACCTCAAACGCACGGCTTACCTGGAAGTAATTTAATGCCGCCTTCGTCAAATTCGAACGATCCATCAATGCCTCAAGATTTGAAAATTAAGCAGGAGGTACCAGACAATGTGCCAGCTAATTTATCTACACAATCAGCTACTGATCCTTTGCAATCCTTGAAGGAAGTTAAGGTACCAGGATATCCAATAGGAAGTGCAATAGCACAACATTTGAATACTGAAAGAGACAGAGAGTCAATATCTAGTGTCGAAAACAGCAGTAGACCACCAAGTCAACCTACAAATGATAACAATACCATGCAAAGTGCTTTCCTAAGTACGAGAATTGAAAGCATAAAGAAAGAGCCAGACTTTTTGCATCAACCACATATTCCAACTTCTACAAGTCAGGGCAGTGGCTTAGACTCTTCCAACCCTCTTCCTCCAGTAAAGAGCCCTCATACGCCCACGCCTATCAAAAGTCAACCGGGTCACAATGGAACCCCTGGGCATGGCTCACTTTCAAGATCCACCACATCGCCTTTTTCGAGGCATCTAACGAGTCCATCGCAACCGAGACAAATATCAGCTTCGCCAGTACAACCGAATCCACCAGTATCACATTCGGCACTCAATTTGATGAATCCATCGCCTCTGTCGATACCTGCTACAATTCCTGGCCCTGTGATGCATTCTGGCCAACAGCCTGGCCACCCTCCCCCCCATCCGTTTGCTTCCCATTTACATCATCCGCATTTACTGCATCCATCAATATTCCAACTGTCTGCGGCTGCGGCGCACGCGATGCACCCGTATTACCCGCATCCTCACCCTGGCTACTCTATGCCGTATCCATATCCTTATGGGCCTCTGCCGCAACCCCACCCGATACCTCCCATGCATTCTGCAGTTAGTACGCCAGGAAGGCACGAACCAGTGAAACCATCTACAATAGAATCGACGACAATGCTCAGCTCTCATCACAGTAGTAGTTCCTCTGTCACTACGAGGTCTCTAAGAGAAATTTCTGAGAGTACTGAAGATCCCCGGCATCCGAATGCTACCACGGAGAGACATCAACTCCACGAAACGACGATGACTCACCATCACTCGACTAGTCACCACAGCGCAGTACACACGAGCACAGAGAAACAGCCCATCCACGCCGGCGGAGCCACGAACCACACGCTATCTATATCGCACTCGACTTCGAGTAGCTCGTCACAATCGATCCAGCACAAAATCAACACGCAACAGAAAAGCAGTTCACACTCGAACTCTCCGCACCATCTCTCGGCCAGCGTCTCACAGACTACCAGTTCGTCGGCCAGCCTGAATAGCCTCAATGTGAATAATCACACGCATCACCATTCACATCACCTCGCACATCACCCGGAGAGATTGTCTCCGGCGGACTCTATACTCATGCGGCATCATCCAAAAATGCTTCCCGGCAATCCCAACCATCTAATGATCCAACCGCCACCGATGGGTCATCCCATGGGGCTCGGGTTACCGCCAGGACCGGGCCCGAGTTCGATCGAGAGCTTGCGTCTGCACGCTCAGGCCGCGGCGGGTCTACAGGCGTCACATGCTCGATCAGGTTCTCCGCATCAGCTTTCTCACGGTCATCCGCATATGAGAGGTCAACAACGACAAATGCCGGAAGAAAATCCCGAGCTCAAACTCGAAACTCAGTCACAACCTGAAGAGGAGGAGATACCGAGTCCCGCGCACATACCGCACGGCCCCAGCCCTGAACCTAAAATAGAAGATACCGAATGCCATAGATCCCAATCGGCCATCTTTCTCCGGCACTGGAATCGTGGCGATTACAACTCGTGCACTCGAACGGATCTCATATTCAAACCGGTGCCCGAGTCGAAACTTGCACGAAAGCGGGAGGAGCGGCTGAGGAAGCAAGCCGAGAGAGACAGAGAGGAGAGGGAGAAGATAGCTCAGCAGGCGCACAGAAAGATAGCGACACCTGAAAAGCCGGACACGAAACCGCCATCGAGAGGCGCCATAGAGACGATATCGTCGCCGTACGACCGGTTCCAGCGGCCGCCCGGCTACCCCGACACACCTGCGCTGCGCCAGCTCTCGGAGTACGCGCGGCCCCACGCCGGCTTCAGCCCCGGCAACCTACCGCGCCACTGCATGGACCCTATGCTGCAGTACCAGCTGAGCTCCATGTACGGGGCGGCAGGCGCGCGCGAGCGGCTCGAGCTCGAGCACCTCGAGCGGGAGAAGCGCGACCGCGAGATCCGCGAGCTGCGCGAGCGCGAACTCAACGACCGACTGAAGGAGGAGCTGCTCAAGAACAACGTCGGGCCGCGCGCGCTCGACCCGCACTGGCTCGAGATGCACCGCCGGTACGGCATGCCGCCGCCGCCGCCGCAGGGCGCCATCCCCGTGCAGTTCGGCCTGTATCCGCCCGGCCACGGTCCCGCCGCTCTCTCGCAGCTCGAGCGCGAGCGGCTCGAGCGGCTCGGCATCCCGCCGGCGGGCGGCGGCGGACCGTCCGCGCCCTCCGGCTCCGCGCAGCAGCACCACCCGCACCACCAGCACCCCGGCGTGGCGGCCGCGCAGCTCGAGGCCGCCGAGCGGCTCGCGCTCGCCGCCGACCCGATGGTGCGGCTGCAGATGGCCGGCATCAACCCGGAGTACCACGCGCACACGCACGCGCACACACACGCGCACTCACACACACACCTGCACCTACACCCCGGGCAGCAGGCGGCGGCAGCGGCGGCGGCGCAGCAGGAGGCGCTGGGGCTCGGCTACCGGCCGCTGCACCCCGAGCTGCTGGGCCGGCCCTACGCCGAGCAGCTGGCGCAGCAGGCGGCGGCGCACGAGCAGCTGCAGCGCCAGCTGCTGATGGAGCGCGAGCGCGGCTTCCTGCACCCCGCGCACCACGAGGACTTCATGCGCCAGCAGCGCGAGCGCGAGCTCAAGGTGCGCGCGCTGGAGGAGGCGGCGCGCGCCTCGCGGCCCTAGTGCCAGCCGCCCGCGCCGCCCCGCCACAAGGACTCGCCCGCACCGCTCGCGTGAGACACGTCGTTTGTATTTATGATAGGGCCTTTAACCCCCATATTTATGGACATTTTAATCAATTTACAATGGCATTAGAAAGTATTTTTCAGAAGAAAAGTGCTTTACATACCATAGTAAATCGACGAAAACTGTCTATGTATTTGGGAATAAGTATTTAAGTTTTTATAATATTTTTATATAGTCGCATGGTCGTGTAGTACGCTTATTTTCCATGCTCAAATTTATTTCTTACCTACTAGTCATAATCATTTTTTTATTTGTGAACGTGACGAGATGCGTTTGCACGTAGGCCGTTTAGATTAAATTATTGTTTACTTTTAAATAGCGTTTATTTAGCGCTACTTGGCGCGAATACATAAGGGGTGCCGGTTAGGATTCTTGAGAATGAACCGTAAGATCACTGTAATTACGTTCAATGTGAACTACGTCGCTTTTTATGTTCATGACATAATAATATATTACTATGAGTAAGTGATTTTTTTAAATATAAGACAATAGGGATAGTAAACTGCCTTCCTGATCGACTTGCCTTTTACGTATTGTCCCATAGTGACTGCTCCTAAGAAACTCCCATGTCTTTTAAATTATTAACATAACATATTTTTTCTATTAGTATCTGTCTAGCTCTTGTTGAGAAGTTTGCGGAGTGTGTAGTAGCGATTATATATTTTGTCTGAGGCAACATCTGTAAAAATATATACTCACATATCAAATTTAAGAGAGGTTTTATCGTGAGAATACTGTTTAATTGATATGTTGCCTGCGAAGATATTGGCCGGATGCAATAATACGATACTAATAATTACTTAATCAATGAATTGCTGTGGAATATTTTTATTGAATGTAATTTAACATTCACTTGCGTGCTTTGCTCTCCGTTATGATTGCTAATGATACAGCGTGAGGTTTATGCGCACTTTGTATAATGAACTAAAATTTGCGTTGCCGTGATACTATATAGGGTGTTAGCGGCTTCGTAACGAAAACTGATACTTGGATTCAGCTCATGATTCTGGAACCCCCAGAGTTGGAATTTTCCCTCGATCTTTTCATGAATATACACATTTTTAAGTTGATATTAGCATGAAATCATTAGAATTTAAAAGTCTATCTCAAAGTGACTTTAAATAAAAAACACCATAATTACTAATTTAGACCTAAATCTGCAATGTAAATTAAATCACGCTCGAGCGCGCTCGTCATACGCACGAGTGGAGTATCGCGAGGTGGGCTATGTTGTGATTGGGTGTTTACGATGCATTGCGCGCTCAAAAATTATACTATTTTTGTAACCCATGATATTTGACATTCATTATTTATATAATTTTATTTATTACAGGCCATTTTTACCCTTTACCCAAAGTTTTCGTTACCATGCCCTCCCTTACACCCTGTATATAAACATAGTTTTTGCGTGGTTGATTTTTTTCCCAGTGATGTCAGACATTTTTTTACTAATTTAAACCAAATAAAATTACTTATGTAAATGGTATCAGTCTCCTGTCCGTTCCGGATAATAAACCGATATCTATTTTGAATAACATAATTTTTAACATAGAAATAGGTATGTAAATAATATGTTCGTGAATCGTAACGATTATAAATTTGCAATCATAACTGGAGTGACATACCTTTCATCGTTCGTGCACAATTTTATTAACAAAAAATTTTTCGTGCAATCCATATTGCAGTGCTGTAATTTGTATAGTTGAAATCCGCGTGAGCTACGTCCTTGTCTTACACGTATATCACGTCGTATTCTTTCTCCATCCTACACGTGTGTGAAAAGAGAAGGTAGTATGATAGGTCAGTGTCGTGCGAGGGGCGAGATCAGTGCGGCTCCGACAGCAAACTCGTTGACTGAACGGCGAATGTATCCAATATTTCGTACGATGTAAAGTCTAATTATACCATGATTTTTCACCGAAATAATGGGTATTTTGCGCAATGATATAATGTTAATATTGTTTTAAAGTAGACTAAAACTAACATGAAAGTGTATGTATGTACTTATACATAATTAAATTAGTTTATATCGCCTCTATTCTTTAAAAAATAATAGTACTATAATGAGGTTTTTAAAATATTCTTGTAAATGTTCAGGAGTTGTAATTTTCGCCCAAATGTACACATTCATTCAGTGACTTTTGCACCATAATGTAATATAATCACCTCTAACAAATAGATGCTGTTAGGGAACATTGGAGAGTATTCAATTACCTATTTACTTAGAATTAAATTTCACAAGGTCGCTTTGTAGGTGTTGTTTATAATGCCATAGTTACTTTCTGATGTCGAAAAGAGAAAATGAGTATTATTTTTAGAGACAAATTATATATTAATTAATTAAGAGGTTGCGTGTCGGTTTAACACTTCTATTATTTAGACAATAAGGTTAAGTGGATGTCTTAGTGCTTTTGTGTAAATTTTTTTGAATAATATATGTGAAAAATTCATGCTTCGATCTTTTCTTTACTTACTTAATTACTGAGACTGGTAGATACTTATTGTATGTACCTCGCGCAACCGAGCATTGTTTTCGGTGATATTAATGTTCAGATTAAAATCTGAAGTCCATTTTCCTAAACAATTATTCGGTACTTACTTAAGTAAGTGTTATAAAAATTCCAAATAATAGGAACATTAAAATTAAGCAATTACCTCGCCGTGAGCAACGCAGCAAAATAGTGTCGTGTTTCTTTTATTTCGGATCAGACTTCATGTATTAATTACATATCTTACTTATTTTATTACTAAGCTTCTTTTAAATTAAAGTTTTGTATAGACGCGTCTTCGAGTTCTATACAGATCCAGTGTTAGTAGGTCTCTGTACAGAACATGTTCCTATTGTAGTCTTGGCAGGTCGACACAAGATTACATTCCACACTTGCTATGGACGCAGTTATTTGTAACAACTAGTGCAAAAAAAAGAATTATTGTACCAATATTTATGTAGCGAGGTTGACGAGGACGGTGGTATGCCTGGCGGGGTTGGCCGCTCTGACCCGACGGTACTGTATGTATCTGGCGGGGTTGGCCGCTCTGACCCGACGGTACTGTATGTATCTGGTATGTTGGCCGCTCTGACCCGACGGTACTGTATGTATCTGGTATGTTGGCCGCTCTGACCCGACGGTACTGTATGTATCTGGCGGGGTTGGCCGCTCTGACCCGACGGTACTGTATGTATCTGGTATGTTGGCCGCTCTGACCCGACGGTACTGTATGTATCTGGTATGTTGGCCGCTCTGACCCGACGGTACTGTATGTATCTGGTATGTTGGCCGCTCTGACCCGACGGTACTGTATGTATCTGGTATGTTGGCCGCTCTGACCCGACGGTACTGTATGTATCTGGTATGTTGGCCGCTCTGACCCGACGGTACTGTATGTATCTGGTATGTTGGCCGCTCTGACCCGACGGTACTGTCTGCATCTGGTATGTTGGCCGCTCTGACCCGACGGTACTGTCTGTATCTGGTATGTTGGCCGCTCTGACCCGACGGTACTGTCTGTATCTGGTATGTTGGCCGCTCTGACCCGACGGTACTGTATCTGGTATGTTCTTCGAAACCTCCGACAATTAGTGCGTTTCTGAATTGTATGGAGAATCGTCAGCGCCATCTGTGTATCTTATAGCGAGATTGAAGAGGTCGCTACAGTTACACCCACAACACGAAAAGATTTCAGCTCGTAATTAGACCTCTAACTCTTGAGGCTTAGCTTTATGAATTTCGAAAGCATAAAGTGCTTAAGTAGCAAGAAGTTAACCGAATCTACTCATAATATTATTTTACAGCTCCTCTAAACGAAATGTACTTATAGCTTTCGATCTGTATTTATAATACATTAAAAGCGTTAATAACTTATCCTAGGGTTCTGCTTACCCGCAAGTAGGTAGGTATGTGCCGTAACGGTAAAACGCCAATGCATCCTTCTCGTTCATCCCATTCAAACGTCAAAACAAAAACAATCCTCTGCCACATTGACAGAATTGTCCAAAACATGCGCTTTATAGATTCCTAAACATCTTACATACTCAATTATTTTTCCCGCGTGAGTGAGTAACTAGGTGATAGATTGATCGATAGCTGCTGAAGCCTCCGACTGCTGCGAAACGAGGAAGCTGCGAGGGCTAATAGCTTCGAGGAATGGGGCTCACAAGCAACACTGGTTTGATCGCTAGCGTCCCGCGAAAAGCGACGCTTGTTAGACAAAAGGTTGGTGATCATATGCTACATATTTTCGTTGCAGGATCTCAAGGAAACCAAGGCCACAAGTCTGTGAATCTATTTCGTAGCCTAGTACTAAAACTAACAGTATTATAATTCACCTCAGTAATTTTAGTAGGCAAGCAGTAAAGCATTTTCCTACTAGAGTATTTTTTATCTTTTTGTAAGCACGTGGCTATCGTACCGTGTGTTTATAATCGATTGTGTGTAGTTACGTAACATGTTTGGGTAAATAGCGTATACTGTGGTATATCTATCTTTAGAATAACGCTAGGTATCTAAGTATGTAAGTTCATATTTATTTATAGAAGTACGTGCATCAATAACGCTTGATGTTCGCGGATAGTAAGCAAGTTAGATTATCCCATTTCCCCTATAATATTTGCCAATGGGATGTATTTATGATCAATCTGGCCACAGGCTGTATCAAAAGTGTGAAATAATATTTATGGACGAGTATGAAGAGGCAAATACCTACTAGATTTACTTAATACCTAATAAAAAAATATATATTTCTGCTGTTAATTTAATTGGACACTACACATAAATACAGTTTACCTACACACAAAAGTAACAAATAAGCCAAGTCAGGTATCAGAAACTATGATTGTTTTCACGAACCAATTAGGTAGAATCCTTGGGAACTAAGAACTACCTAAGGTAAAGTCACTAGTAGTTGACCATGTACCTGTAGTTGACCGCTCATGCACATAAACCGATATAATAAGAATTCGCGGCAATTTTTAAAACTCATTCGTTAATAAGTAGTCAGTGCTGACATCTGGGCAACTAAGTGCGAAAATTGCGCATCCATATCTGTCAAATATAGAAAATGACTGCCAGTTGTTTGTTGAGTGTCGGACCATAAAATCAATAAATTCGTTTTTTGTTACAATATTCGTAAGGATTGAAAAAGTTTGAAGCTAAATACTAGGAACTTTGTCACCTTGTTGACGGTAAGTGTTTTTCGTTTCTTATTCGTTTATGGTTTATTTAAATGACAGGGTAATTAAAATTTGAAGATTTGTTGACAAAATTGAGATGTGGGGGTGGTCCACTACTGATCCCGTTTGACTGTGATTTTCTAGTAATTGACCATGGTGGTCAACTTTTGATTGATTTTGAGATTGATTTTTTTTAGTAGTTGACTAACTTTATGGTACGAATTTATGGCTATGGTCATATTGAATATGGCATATGGTCATCATTGAATTCCGGTATCGATAGTGTTATTAGCACTATTTCTGACGCTGTACCGGATAATGTTCCCAGTCCCTTTAAAAAACATTTCTTTTACAAGCCTCATATTAAAAAAGAAACGCCTAAATCACGTCCCAAGGAAAGAATACCCACTATTGTTTCAGGAAAAAGTTATCAGGAATATCTACAGAAGAAATTAAAGCAAAAAGAAGATCTTGAACGAATAAAAGTAGAAAAGGCTGCTGAAAAGCTTAGAAAGAAAGAAGAAAAAGAGTCATTAAAAAGAATCAAGACTCTCACAAAATTAGAATCAACCAAAATAAAGCGGGTAAAAAAAAACCTGCGATTCTCTTCCTCCAGTTCAGACTCGGATGCTGTGGTCTCTTCAGGAGAAAGTGTGATTGAGTCAGAAAATTAGATTGAAAGAGAATCACCAATTGTGGGTTTAAACCCCCCGCAAAAAGTAGATGGAGAATTTGTCATATTTAAGTACGACAAAAACTTTTATCCTGGAAAAGTACTTAAAGCTACGAAAAAAACAGCAACAATCTCATCTATGAAATCAAATGGTCGTTTGTGGAAATGGCCCGAACATCTTTATGTTCGGGCCATTTCCACACATCTTTATCACATCTTCACATCACATCACACCTTTATGTGCTCGACTATCCCTGGGATGCAGTAGTTGCTCATATAGAGGCTCCCAAGAAGACCAGTTCTACGAGAAATGTATTTGATGTTCCAGAGATACATTCCTTGATATAATTTTTGAAGTTTAATGCCCATAACACATAAACATTCAGGACCATAATCCCTTTGGCAAAAAGTTTGACGTTTACGCTTTGTGTTTGACAGTGTCCTTTTGTTTTATAACCATCTGTCGGATCTTTTAGAACCTTGTTTTTATTTAAATTATAAAAGGCCTAATTATTATTATATTTCAAATAAAACGTTTTCTTTTCATCTTATTTTCCTTCTTATTTAACAAATAACCTAATTAAAATTGTAGCATCTGAGTGGTCACCTACTGATGCAAAATATGGTCATCTTCTAGTTTTTAGATGGTCAACTACTAAATTTCTAATATTGGAACATTTTTATTTTTTTTAAATTTTATTCGACCATTGTACGTGGTGAAATGCTTGTTCATATGTTAAAACACTTTTCACAGGGTTTCCAAAAAAAGAAACTTACTGAATTCTTATGATAATTAAAGTCAAACATTTAAAAAGAATATTCTGTCTCCTTAAGTGGTCATCTACTGATGCTTTTACCTTACTATAAAATATAATTACGCATTTCATATAATATATACCCCATTATATTTCTATACGACAGCCAACCGTCATAATTTCCTCTAGGCGTCTGCTTAGTTGTTTATTATTTTTGGCGACTACAGACAGAGTGCAGCCTCCCTAGCAATCTGGGCTTACGATGCGACGTGTCTCCGGCGCCGTTCATGCTTCGCCCTTACGCCGGACTGTACAACCCGTTCCCGCTGGCTTGCTCCGTGCTCTGCAACCACCCCGCTGACACCGAGGCTAAGGAGTATGTCAAACGGGTTAAGGATTCTTGGGTAACATTTCAGCAATTCATACCAATATAAAGCTGTTCGATGGCTGCGCGGAGCGAGCCGCGGGTATAAGCTCCTCTGATATCAATCTGTATGCTGACGCATAGCTTTGACTGTAGCAAAGAATAGCTATTTATAGGACTGAGTATTTATAGAAACACCTAACTAATTACTTTGATGACAACAGCCCTTTTTGTCTGGTCTATGAGTTAGGAAATCTGAGCTTTCGTCACACCAACGTCAGTAATACCTTCGTAGGTACTTTTACTTTGTTATTGAACTTCTTTCGTACATCCGAATGCACTTAGGTACGTCACAAAATGCTTTGCCCTCGTCGATCAATGACGTCATTATAGCAACAATTTCCAATACTACTCGATTGCACGGAAGTCGACGGCAAATGAACTTATTGAAGTAGACACCCCTACCTACATTACTACATAGCTAAACTCGAATGACATCTAAGTACCCATTAACTTATATTTACGTAGTAATAATAATGTCTATACCTAACAAATAGAGATTTATCATGAATCAACAGGTGATTGTTGTTTTTTAGTTTCTAGACGGCAAAGGGCATTACTTCCAAGAGGATATGTCGAAGTTTCAAGATGGCGGAGATAAGGAGAAGAATAAAACGCCACATGATATCGTCACAGAAGAAATGTTCAGAAGGTAAATTGCGAGCCTATTGCAATTATACTCACAATACGAGGGAGGTTTGGATCAATCCCTCACTGGTAGGCGTAGGGTACTTGACATGTCTTCGGAAGACGCGCTGCCGTTCCTGTTTTCACCGTGCTTACAGCAAGTGATAATTTCCTTCCATTACTCACCCCCACTTATTCTAGGTACACAGAGACTGACTCCAGGCCCCTCACGCCAGCCCCAACTCTTGCGAGCGGCAAGTCCCGGGGCTCCAGGAGATGCCTCACCCCAGACGAACCGCACCAGAGGACCACTATTGTGTTGGACTTGAGGCGTAGTCACAGTCAGGTATTAATTAATCTAGCGAATCCTCATCATCACCACATTTCATCACATAAAGCATTTAGAACGAGTGATGGCTTTGCAACGCATGCCGGATACAACCAATATCTACATGATAGATCTATAGTGAAGTGAAACTTGCCAAAAATCCATAGCTGCCATGACGGTCGGTGGTGGATACACTGACCCTCGCTTTGTCAACTTTCCCGTCAAAACACACAAGCTGATCGATAACTAAAGAAGCAAACAAAACTGAACTACTTAGATAGTAGTACTCCTTAGGTAGTCTATAGTCTGCCAGTCATAGTCCTCCAGCCTCTAAACGACACATCCCCAGGACGGCTGAATAAATACATTTGCAAGTTTTACTTTTCAGGAAACCATATACTACCACGGCTACGCTACCTCCGATATGACAGCTGGTCACAACACTAGCGCCACGAACGAGCTATCAACACTACCCTCACTGAACCTCTCGGAAGGCGCTCACAACCGCCTAATCAAAGGCCACTGTGAACAGCTCCCACCTTTGGCATCTCCTCTCATTCTGGCTAAGAGAACGATACCATTAAAGGAACCGCTGAGCGTGAGGACAGCTGGGAAGGTAGTTTCATTAGTCTTATATGGCTATTCTTTTTTATAGAACCTATTCTTGTGGCCAGCGGCTCACGATATTAGTGGAAACCAGGGCCCCATGTCTGCTAACACAATCGATTCATAATCGAACCGTAACCGCATAGTAGCTGTCACTTTTCATAGATATCCCATACAATACTGTCAAAAGTGACAGTTACTATGCGGTTGCTGTTCGATTATGAATCGATTGTGTTAGCAGACTTGGGGCATGCTGTTAATCGATTATGAGTCGATCGTGTGAGCTACTTTAAAAATAAGCGTGGAAAAATCCCGTCTCCTTATCAAAGCCGCTGCAAATTTCCCCACAACCTTGTCTAAGAGTTACTAGAGCGTTACATAAAACGCTTTTCGACTGCTGATAACCAGATTAATATCCGCCCATAGCATTCGCATACTCATTATTAGATTAGCCGATATTAGTCGCTTCACACCATGAAGCTAATACGAAGTGAGAGGTTATATTTAATTTTGACGGCTCCTCAGGAATATGAATGACCTTATTCGAGCAGACTATTAAGATATTGTTTTTCTCCTCTTCCTTCTTATTTTCAAATTTACAAAAGTAATTTGTATGTGGAAACCATGTAGCCATGAACTTGTATTTTTTTTTACCAGCTGCTAAAGTCTGCCTAGCCGTTCCCGCTCCATAGGAACGGCATTGCGAACGGGTGGTAAAGTTGTAGCTAAGCATTTTGTTACTTTTTTGACGATTCATAAGTACTGTACTTAATGGTTTACATGAATAAAAAATATTCTGATTCTGATTATTTTCCTATAAAACGTCGCGGACACCGGTGCGGGTGGGTAAATAGCAAATTGAGATGCTATAGCGAGAGTAAGTACCTAGTTTTCGAAAAGCACCCGTCAACAGAATACCCAAGGCCACGCCAACCGTGATGACGTCAGGACCGACCTGCCAATCACAGGGCACAGTCGCTTATCGCTTCTCCACTTCGCAATACAGCGTCACGCTCTAGCCACTTTGATATAACACAAAGCTTCATCAATTCAGTCATGTTACCGTTTCTGATATCGCAAACGAAAATTGTGCCCATAAAAAAGCATTGTAAAGCTAAAAAATCTAAAGACAAATGTTTCTTTGTGAGCGGTGATAATTTGACAGCTATAAAACCTCGCAAAAAATGGAAGCCTTTTTCTCTTCCCCCTATCGTTCCTTCGGGTATATGCCACTGTAATTCGATGCATTTAACGAAGATAGTGATTAGTTACGCGCCTAAAAGTAGAAAAAGGGGGGCGTCGAACATCGTTCTCTCAATGACGGCTTGGGGAGCCTCGGGGCAGAGGAAACGTATGAAGTTGCCGAGTGTTAAACTGCCGAGGAAATTGATCAAAAAGGCTGAAGCGTTGACTTACGACAGTGATGAGTTTTTCAGGAATTTGGAGGTACCTATAGTATGTGATAGCCGATCGAATGCTCGCTTTGAAAATAGGTGTACACATTCAAACCCCGGCTCGCACCACGGGGATTTTCAGGATTATTGTGCGAATCTTCTTTCATTACCTAATTATTCCCAACATTATGTAGAAACCTACACCTCTTTCAAAAGACGTGTTCTGCCAGCTTTGTGGACTATGGCCCGAGCCCCCTGTTGATTGAAGGGGAGTGTGTGAGCGTATAATTGCCATCAGTCTACCTCTGCAGGCAATATCTGTACAGGCCATTGTTACTGTCCTTATTTCTGCACTTCACCTACTAGATTAATATGTTTATGTTTTAACAGAATCAACTCAAAGCGTTGAATTTGGGAAAGAGTTCGAAGGGAAAAAATAAGAGCGAGACGCCGGCATCGCAGACGTCCAAGGGTGATAAGGAAGCCAATGATGGACTTGATTCAGCCTCGGCGAATGCAGATGAAGGAGGTGAGATTATATATTGATTTCTTTTATTCACGAGAATACTGCATATTGAAATAAAACCTATTTTATTTTATTTACGTTCCCAACGTTTCGGCTGCTTTACAGCAACCATGGTCACGGGTGGACTGAGGTGTCTAACGTCCTAGTGTCATAGTTTGAAATGGGGTAGGTACCCTCATATTTCGTTGTTCAATGTATTGAACAGGTACGTATATTGTGAAGCTTTTTTAATGTCATATATTCTCATTTCTCATGTTTTAGGTGGTGAGGCCCGAAGACGCGGGAAACGACGGCGAAAGGGCCGTCAGAGCGATCGGCTCACGTCGGCAGGATTAGCGGCGCAGACGCAACAGGATCCAGAGACCCAGGTATGTAAAATATATTACACCACAATGTAGACACTTTTATAAAAAACGATTGACCTACACAACCTACATTGTTCTCACTTTCATCACGCCTGTAATCACTGAAGGGGTTGGCAGAAGTGCATCGCAGTGCGCCAACATTTCGCTGATTGTAAGTATTTGGTCCCAATATAATAGGGGGCGAGCCTATAGCCATTATACCGGGAACATTCCTCCACAATATGAGAAGGATTTAGGCCATAGCTCACAAGGTGACCCAGTTCAATTTGTTGAACTTCACACGACTTTCGACGGACATACAGGTTTCCACACGATGTTTGCCTTCACCATACAGAAAGGGATAATCATGGTTCACGGTTCAACTTACCGCCAAAAGCCCCGGTAGAAGCTTATAACATAATCCGATGAAATGGAAGATTTTAATGGCTTATATGAACAAAACATAAATAATTATCCATCACCAGATCGCAGGAATAGGTACTGACTCCCACAATCCAAGCTCCCGCGGCTCCATAGCGCCGACCCAGGACGATGACGTCATAGTACTGCCGGTGATCAAGAGTGGTGTGGCCAAGAAGACAGACTCGTTTCTTGATGACGATATTCTCAAGTATCTGCACAGGGAAGTCGATGAGGAGGCGATTGAAACCGAATTTGATATAAAGGTATTTTTTTTAAAAGACCAATAAAAACCAAGGTAAAAGAACACATCGCTGATGTGAAACACCGGCGCTCGACGAAGTCTGCAATCTCTGAACATGTACAAGATCGCACCCGCCATTATATCAGATTTGATAAGCCATAGATCCTCGCAAAAGACCACCGATTCCGACCAAGAATAATAGGCGAGGCCATTGAAATTAATAAAAACATCCTAATTTCAATAGGGCAGATGGCTGGGTGCTCCCACCGACTTGGGATCCAGTAATAAATATTATTAAATCCGAAACCAAGCGCACCATTTCAAGACCTCAATACACTGTAAGCACGTTCTACGTAGATCGGACCGCAAGCAACAACTAAATATGAGGGTACCCCGGTTCAAACTATGACACTAGGACGTCAACCACCTCAGTCCTCCCGTGACCGTGGTTCCTGAAAAGCAGTCGAAACGTCGGGAACGTAAAAAACGTATTTATCTTTTTTTTTTTAAACTGGCATCATTAATTCCAGCGCCGCTACGTCCTAGAGGAGGCGCTGCGCACGCGGCCGGAGCGCGCGTACGGGCAGGAGATGCAGGCGCTGCTGCGCGAGCTGCAGGTGCCGGCCGTCAGCCTGGGGGACTGGCTGCACATACCCAGGGTCTTCTCCCGCCAGAACGCGCAGTTCTCACTGCCGATCGACTCCAATGTGCTCGAGAGTACGCCTTATGAATACTAAAACACGCCATTCCACCTATTCGGCATTTCACTGTAATGTAAAAAGTGGGGGGGGGGAGTTCGTTGATGCCGTTCAAACGCCCCAAATGTGTGGGATTTTGGGTCATAATCCACCAACCTGGTCACGTGTAGGTTGGCGAATTTCATATCGCTTTAGAAAAACGAATCAGAATCAGAATATTTTTTATTCACGTAGACCATTATTGTACAGTAATTATGAATCGTCAAAAGTTACAAAAACATTATGCTACTGCTTTATCACCCGTTCGGAATGCCGTTCCTATGGAGAAGAACGGCCAAGAAACTCCATGGTTGCTCTTTTTTTTTAATTAGATCTTTTACATTTTTGAGCAATACATTGTTATAGGTATGTCACGCGCAGGATTCCTTACGCTGTTTGCCTTCACCATACCTACAGAAGATGATGATAATTATTAGAACCGTACATCAAACCTGGTTGTATATGCCCCTCATATACAACTCCCGGCTCTAATCATAATCGGGATACAGCTATAAATATAAGAATTTGAATTTATTTATACAGCTTGACAAGGTTAGGATCGAATACTAAGTAATTGCTTATTTAAACTATTGCTTGTTTTCACAGCACTGACGCCAATGAACTACGCGGCGAGGTTCGTGACGCTGAAGAAATCCAAGCAATTGTTGTACCTCACTGTGCTAAGAAAGTTCAGGCCTGAAGGGTTCAGAATACCGATAAAGGTTATTTTTTTATTTATTTAGGACACATAACAATTACATTCACAGATTTAAAAGCTCATGGCTTTCGAATGTTTTGCAAATTTCCTTGAATTTTTTTTTCGCGATAAATCAAATGACAGATGACAGATCATCATTGTAATTGTAATAAGAAAATCCCAAATCGTGCGAGCCGAGGTTTGAACTTCTTTCAATCTGAGCGTTCGGCCAGCTTGGCTATCTCACTTTATCATTGGCCAGTCTGGGCAAGTGCCCAGGGCCCCAAGTCTGCTAACACAATCGATTCATAATCAAACAGAAACCGCATAGTAACTGTCACTTTTGACAGATATTGTAGGTATGGGATATCTATCAAAAGTGACAGTTACTATGCGGTTGCTGTTCGATTGTGTTAGCAGACTTAGGGCCTTGGGCCTCACGTTCTATTTGGCCCCCTAGTCCATGCTATATTACCAAGCGATTACCAATAAATGCGAATATTTTCCGAAATTTTACAGGACATAGAAGAAGGATTAATACTGATGATGGGTGGAATTCTTACTGCAGAGCAAGCGCACCAGTTCAAGGGCATCATGAATTGGGAGGCGTACGAGGAGGAGGATAGCATCCCGGACGAGATCAAACTCACTCTGCTTGATAGGTCCACGAAGGCTTCGATCAGGGAGGCGGGCGATACTAGAGAGGTATCAATTCCAGATGAATATTACAACTGTACGCTCTTAACCATAGTAGCGCTTGTGCTATAGATACCGTACAAAGGGCTTGGGGCATTTTCAGTATATAATCCCACTAATCCCACTAATATTATACATGTGAAAGTTTGGTTGGATGTTTGTTACTCCATCACGATAGAACGGCTGATATGGGTGAAATTTGACACAGATAGATTATAGAGTCTGGAATAGCATATAGGCTAGGGCTTTTTATCCCGGTAAAATGTATGATTCCCGCGGGATAGATTTGTTTAAATTTTTCATAGAGCAAAGGATCGACATGATTTTTTGCAAAGGTAGTGGTTGTTTAGGGGTCAGAAAATGACATAGGCTAATTTTTATCCCGGAAAAATGCACGGTTCCTATGGGATTTACTTGAGATTTTCATGGTTTTGCCTCTACCAGCATTCGAACGTAAAGAAGCCTCAACTGTAAAGTCCACCGATTTTTCAAAATATAATTTCAATTCAAATGCTACGCTAAGTCATTTCTTTCTTTTCCAGTCAAAACAGAACACGCTCAATTATAGAACGTGGTGCGGTCTGTGCGCAATCTGTGAACGAATGTACGGAAGGTTTCCAATAAGAGACAAAGATCCACCAGATGGGGTAATATTACATTTATAATTTCTATTCTATATTTGGACACCTCTGCAGGGCCCCAAGTCTGCTAACACAATCGATTCATAATCGAACAGCAGCCGCATAGTAACTTTCACTTTTGACAGATATTGTATAGGATATCTGTCAAAAGTGACAGTTACTGTGCGGTTACTGTTCGATTATTAATCGATTGTGTTAGCAAGCTTGGGGCCCAGGTAAAATGTGGCCACAACAATGCCAAGAACAAAAGGTGACGCCTTTGCCCCCTCTTTAATTGCCAAAATACCATTAGCGAAATGAAGTGGGTGCATCTGCATAAAAAAATAAACCTCTGCCTACTCTGTGGTAGTATACTTATACAAGGAAATACCTACTATATATTCCTTATTTACAGATGGAGCTAAGCGATTTTATGGTGGTTGAAACGAAATTGGCTGTATTGAATGTGCATAATGGATTGAGAGAAATTTTGAATACTATAAGGGAGCGATGAGTTTTTTATAAGTTTTACAGCAAGTGCATGTTAATTTTCATATTATTTTGTTATAGTGTCTACGTGTATATGTTTTTATTATATTTTTTAATAAAATTAAAGCATAGGTTCATTTGTTTCCTTGGACAAAACATTATACCCAAGAGTATTGTTATAGAAGGCATCATATCTATCTTCACTTTTATTCAGGAAATATATTCTTATGGAAAATAAAACAAATTGATAACTTCATTGTTCAACTTCCCACCAAAGTGATCTACCATAATATGGACGTCATTTTCATATCATCATGTCACATCCATTATTTTATTTTTAACGTTTTAAATACTTAACATTGGTAAAATACCACTAAGTTGTAAATGAGGCCATATTCATATCCATTTTATCATTTCGTAAAGTAAGAAGTAGATGAACATAATTCAATATTTCTCTGGCATAGACAAAAATAGTCCAAAAAGAAAACCTCTAAAAAAATTGAGGGAGCTTCTATTTACTCTGAAGGTGCTGAAGAGCGTTTTCAGTAGCATGTATCCGATTCCACATAAGTTACTGTCTACGTATCCGACCGATCATGATGACAGTCCATAGTGCAGCAACCGATATGGGTGCTGGTAAATTAGTAACGATTATCGATAAAAATATAGATTCTGTACAGTACCTCGTAACAACGCGTATAATTGATATTATGAATGTTTATCGTAAAAGGAAGATCTTCTAGCAAGGTGGTATGCATGGCGGCGTTACAGATGCATAACTTTTAACCAGGATTTTATAAAAGAAAAATAGTTAGTAATATAGACAAATACGAGTCACACCCTCAGGGTTGCGGTCATTTATGTATGTTTGTTCTAGAGGTTATTAATAAAGTTCACTAGCGATGTATCGAATAGATGGAGATATTTAAAATGAATAACTGAATTTCTTCTATTTTCATGAAATGAAATTCGATGAAACAAAATGGATATTTGTTTTTATTTATCAACACTTACCGATACCAAACGATGTTTTTTTTTAATAATTATCTCATACTGTACATCACTATAACATAAACTTTGACAGACGTCAGACAAAGTTTAATTAAACGGTTTTATATTTATTGGAAAACTATTTTTGTACATCCTCGCTCTAGCGTAACGAATTTATGTATCCTAATGAAAAACAAACAATACTGACCGTTGACGTACAAGCGTGTTACAACTCACGCTATTAATTTGCTTGGAAGCTACATTTTTTTTGTACTTACAACGTTTTTTGACTAATAATGAATTTGGACAGAGAGGGACGGCCGAGCGCGGACGGTAATAAGATAGTTTAATTATAAACATCGCGTTGGTGCGCTAGTTTTTGGAGTATTTACTAATTATAGTCCTTTTGTAGAGTATTATGTGACGGCGCTCCAGATTTTTGACTACTGCGGCGCTGAGAGTTCGGACACCTTGCGTGTTGACGCTTTGATGGATAAATTCGCGCCTTTCGTGAAAACTAACAAGTGAGGAATGAGTGAGACTGTCTTGTTATCGAATTAAATCTAGCACTGCATATGCTTTTATAGTTGTTACCCACCTTTAAGAAGATATTTGAATTTATAGGTGAAAGAAATTTATACATGAAGACATTGTGATTGTTTGAAGGGTAGCAGATATTAGTAAAATGATTTGGTTTACATGCATGATGTTGCGTTACAAGAACCAGTGGGTAAACATTAATCCAAAAGGCAATCCTGTTTGATGACCCAATTTTTTTTTTATTTGTGTAATGTACTATCTAATAACTACACTACTGTGGTAAGGTAACCATTTTATTTTAAAACTATTAAGAAATCTTCTCATTTCAGATCTGAGTGCAGTTACTTGAAGTCACTGCTGGACCCTGAGCAGGATAACCCAGCGATTACCGTGTCTATGCTGGCTAAAACGCTTCATCAGTACAGTGAGAGCCAGAAGTCTAAAGTTGACTTAGATGAAAGGTAGCTTCTTTATATATAGCTATTTCACTAACCAGCTTGGCTTATAAGAATTCTGGAATGAAGTGTGTTATAATTAAGGGTTGAATTGTAGAAATGTTGTTTTATACTTTAATACTATTGTGTTTAATATTCTTTTTCCTTGAAGACCGTTTTTGTATTAGGGTCAGCTTGAAGTCTATACTGAATTATATGTAACAAAGCAGTGATAGCCAAATTGGTAGAACACTTGCCTCGGTAACGAGGACTGCAGGTTCAAACCCCGGCTCGCACCTCTGGAATTTCATGCGTGAAACTCATTTTCAACCATTATCACTTGCTAAACGGTGAAGGAAAACATTGTGAGGAACCTGCATGTCTGAGAGAACCCCTCGAAAATGTGTGAAGTCTGCCAACCTGCACTGGGCCAGTGTGGTGGACTATGGCCTAATCCACCTCACATTGAGGGGAGGCACATGCCCAGCAGTGGGGCATTAAAAAAGGGCTGGAATTATTATTATATGTACTACCTGATCTGAGAAAACTTCTGGGACTACAATGTAAATTAAAAGTAAGTCTATTTATTAGTTTTTGGTCTTCATACTGTCCATTAAAATTATAAATCATGTTTGAATCACAACCAGGAAGCAAAGAGAATCTATTTTGGATTTAGTCCAGTGTTCACTGAACTAAAACTAGGCTATATTGTTATATTTGCTATGAGTAGCTATGCATATGAGTAATATCATGTGTGCTTTATACACTGTGAGTAGAGTATAATTTATTATGCTTGCTTGGGTATAGTATTAGAAAAATAAAGTACTTATGTTTACTTATATGTATGGTACTTCATATGGTATATATGTTCAGACAAACACACTAACTACTATTATGGGTACTGTACTGAACTGGGACGATCTCAGGATATAATACTTATATAGATATTTAACATCCACATTTGTGCTTGTCACACCAAGTGTGTCCGTACCAGGATTCTTGCCTGGGACCCTCAGCACAGAATACAGGGTTATTACCCCATTGTCCCCGAGTGCTATATGCTATATTGCATCAAAGTACTGCGAGTGAAGACAAGGGCATAAACTAGTCTACATTTAATCTCAATTTTTCAACCTTGATACTATGTTCAGCTATGTAATATTTTTTTTGCATAGTGTTGTTTCTTATTATTATCTTGATTCAATGTTAACACGTGTTTTAATAATATTTACGTTGGCTATTTTAGTTGCCTTGCTAACTAGTGAATAAATATTGCTTGATGTCATTTCAGAATATAAGCATTGCGATTTTATTACACCTAATCTGTGTGAAAATAACATTACTACAATTATGAAGTGTTATATTTATGTAAACATGCTTGTTTTAGGAATTAAAAAATCTGATGGATGGATAAGCCAGTTTTTGTTAATGTTTTCACACTAATTTTTGTTTTATTTTATTTGTCAGTTTCAATCTAAGAACTGGACAAGCCCCTCAAGATTCTGACTCGGGAATATCAACAGACGGTAAGATATAAAGACAATTTTGATTTCTCTCTAGCCTCCTTTAAACTAAGAATGATGAAAGAAAAAATCACCATGAGGATTAAACATCCATGACTTGGGTACAAACATTCATGCATATCTCTCAAAGTTTTGCCCCACTAGAATCTAACCCGGGACCGAGTACATGCTCACTACCAACTGCGCTAATCAGGTCATACAATATGCTCATGATTTCACTATGACTACCAGGGTTCCAGCTGCTGGAGGAGTTGCAATGTGAGCTGAAAGAGAAGGCGCACCTGGCGCACCAGCTGCGCTCCCAGCTCGACTTCACCGACCGCCAGCACGAGGAGCAGCTGGCGGCACTTACTGCTGAACGGGACTCGCTAAGGGCACACCTGAACATGTACGTACTGACCATAGAGGAGAGTGTTACCGTCCCTCAGAGACTCTTAACATTGGCTGGCTTTTTGGCGGGAAACTGAAAAGTCATGGCGTTAGTTATGATTTAATTTTCAAAACTAGTGTTCCTGCGAGTTATAGTGAGTGATATAAGTGGAATATTAACCATTATGGGTTCGGTAAAGTGCACGTGTGTAGGTAATTGAAACAGAGTGACGAAACTTGGCTTTTCAGTATCTCGCAAAAAGTCCATAAAAATAATTGCGTAAAGTATCCATCACTTTACTGATTGAGCGATGGGAGGGTATGTTACTTGGGCCTTGCCTTTGGGCCTGTGCATATTCTCGAAAGCTGAAATAATTTATATCACTTGACACTGGCAAAATACCGATGGCGATGTCAAATAGAAAAAATGAAGAAAATAAGAACATGGCTGGCGAATAGAGTGCGAAGATAGCAGACAATGTGTAATTATTAGTTTCCAGTGTTTTACGGTATATTATATAGTGCTGTTTGTCTTATAGTATGTCTACTACTAGCTTGTACTCGCGGATCAATAATTAAAGAAGCCAACGAAACCGAACTCCTCTAAGATGTCCTCCGGCTCGCACATCTGAGATTTCTGGATTTCATGTGCGAATCTTATTTTCAACCACGATTGTCACTTGCTAAACGGTGAAGGAAAAACATCGTGAGGAAACCCCTCGAAAGATGCATGAAGTCCGCCAACCCGCACTGGGCCAGCGTGGTGGACTATGGCCTTATCCCCCTCGAATTCGGCCTGATTAGCGCAGTGGTAGTGACTCTGCTTTCTGCGCCTAGGGTCCCGGGTTCGAATCCTGGTAGGGACACAAGCTTTGTGTGATGAGCACGAATGTTTGTACCCGAGTCGTGGATGTTTAATATGTATATAAGTATTATATACTGAGTTCGCCCTCAGTCCATTGTACGGTACCCATAACATAAGCGGGACCATATAATTGGTGTGTTCGTATGGCGATCGTAATCCGAGATTTGCCCATTAATAAGTTTAAAACAACTGTAAAAAGTAATCTTTGTCGTAAGGGTTATTACAGGATCTGGGATTATTTGGATGATAAAGCAGCCTGGGACTGATCGCTTAAATATCAATATATATAATGTTAAAGTGTAGCGTGTGTGCGCCTCGCATGGCAACACACTGGAGCTTACTTTTATATTTTTTGTTTTGTAAAATAATGAATTTCAAAAAAAAAAGACAAGCCCGCTGAGTTTCTTGCCGGATCTTCTCAGTTGAGGTCGCGTTCCGATCCGGTTGTAGACTTAAGAAAAAAAAATGTAATGACAATTTGTAAGTGCCCCCGTAGGCCTATACGAAATAAATGATTTGACTTTGACGATAATTATTTATTTATTCATTAATTGAGGGGTGGCCCGTGGCCAGCAGTGGGACATTAAAAAAAAGGGCTTGTATTATTATTATATGGCAGGCTTCGCGAGGAGAACATGACGCTGTCGCACGTGCGGCGGGACTACGAGGAGGCGTGCGACCGGCTGTGCGGCGGCGAGCTGGCGCTGGCCGACGCCACGCGCGAGCTGCACGCGCTGCGCAGGCGCACCAAGCTCGCCGACGAGCAGCTGGCCTCGCTCGAGAACGAGGTGAGCACACCATCTATACTATCTATACTAATATTATAAATGTGAAAGTTTGGATGGATGGATGGATGGATGTTTGTTCCTCTTTCACGCCCGAACGGCTGAACGGATCTGGATGAAATTTGGCACAGAGATAGATTATAGTCTGGAATAGCACATAGGCTACTTTTTATCCCGGTGAAATGTATGGTTCCCGTGGGATAGATGTTCTAATTTTTCATACTTTTTATCGCGAGTAACACCGCCGGGCGCAGCTAGTTAAAAATATAATTAAAAAAACAACAACTCGATTGTTATAATAGCAACCTAGTAGACTTTTTGGTGAACGGTGGAGTTGTCAATTTTGTTTTATTGTCCGGTGAATTTGTTTCTTAATTAAATATTAACCTTTGTGTGTTCATATAATCACGTCTTGTTTTCGTGTTCATGTCGTCGGTGAAATTCGCAGCAGAGTAGTTTTACTTTGGTGATAATATTTTTTTTATCATCAAAGTGCTCTCATTCCGCTGACTACTTTTTCCCCCCACATATTGCATCGTAAATGTTTCCGCTTGTTCCCAGAAACTGACGCTTCAAGAGCTGCTGGGCAAGTCCAAGGAGGAGTGCCACCGCATCAACGAGATGTACGCGGCGCGGCAGTCGGCGCTGCTGGAACAGAACGAGGCGCTGCGCGGCGCCCACGCCGACCTGGCCGCGCGCCGCGCCGACCAGGACCAGCTCCTGCACCAGCTCGCGCGGGAGAAGGTACGTACGGACCAACAGCCTTGTGAACGGTGCAACTACTTCTGCCGATTCTGGCGATAAAAAAATAAAAATAAAAAGACAAGCCCGCTGAGTTCATGGCCGGATCTGTATAAACGTACTGCTGTTACATAATGCCAATGAATGGAACAAGCTGCCGGCGTCTTTGTTCCCCGATGACTTCAATCTGGGTGTTTTCAAGTCGAGAGTGAACAGGTACCTTCTAGGCAAGTATGCTCCAGCGTAGATCTCATCGTCACTAACTATCAGGTGACGACGGCAATAAAAAAAAAAAAAAAAATCTCTGCACTAAAAATGCATCCGCTCGAAACAATCCTGTAAACTGTTTCCGAGTGAACAAGCTGTAATTCCATATCTTATTGAAAGTGTATGAATTGTATTTTTATCCGGCCACCACCCAGGTCATGTTGGAGATGGAGCTGAAAGAAGCTCTTACCAAATGGAACCAATCCCAGAGCCGGCTGGACCGCAGCGTCGATATGAGTTACACCGAGGATCAGATGCTTACCGCGCTCGACAGCCTCAACGCTGACACCAGGTTCTCGCAAGGTAAGCATACGACTGAGTACTTGAATTTGGAAAAAAAAAATCTTGTGTAGCATCAACATTCAAACAAAACTTTACGCCACACATATATGGGCCTGTTTCACAATATGCCGATCAAATTTATCCTTAACTTATTTGTCAGATGCCCCATACAATTTAGGTTAAGTAAGTCGTGTGTAATGGTTTAAATAAAAGTTTTTCAGCACATTATGAAACGGCCTTTAGGTATATAAATTTCATGTAACGCTCGTTCGAGATTTATGTCGATATTTATCATATTCAATGGATGTAATGTATTAAAATGGATTATTGAAATAAAACTAGTTTTTCGGATTTTCTCGCGTTTATTTTATGTTTATACGTTCTCGGCGTTTAGATTGGACCGCAAGCAACAACTAAATATGAGGGTACCCCAGTTCAAACTATGACACTAGGATGTCAAACATCTCAGTCCTCCCGTGACCATGGTTGCTATAAAGCACATGAAGCGTCGGGAACGTAAAAAATCCGCAAAATTAATTTCATTTCAATGTGTAGTATTCGCGTAAATATAAGAAATCAATATTAAGGTGGAAGCGATCAGTCGCATTCCCATACAAATTTCAACATGGTAATACTCGATACACATACAGTTTTTTAGTTGTACAAGCATTGTTATCAATTCTCTATAAATTAAAGAGCTCGCAGAATGAAATATCAGGCAAAATCTTATAGTAATAACATCATAAAACGATATTAAATTTTAGGCTTGTGTGCGTGAATAAAAGCGCCTCTGTCCAAATTAACCCGTAACTAATAAAGCATCCGATTCTTTGTCTTTCAGTATTTACGGCGACAGATGGCAGCAGGAGTTTTTACTTATAATACATAAAGACATAACATTATAATATATAGAGAGATATAAATTTTCTATAAATAAGTATAAAGATTCATAATAAAAAATTAAAATTAAAAAATACATATAAATTTCGTTCGTCCATCGAACCTACGAACAATCGCATGTACCTACGTTTTTCACTTGAGCCACTTGGGGTGTGTTATTATCTGTGTGTGCAGATCGTCATGTATCCCTATTTCCTGTAATCCAAGTTTTTAGGATTTGTCTGCACCCAAAACATATTTTTTCGGGTTATTATAATAAAATAACCTACATACCTACATAAGGCATGTATTTATTTTTTTAAATAATCAATGAATGAATGAATATGTCATGTTTCAATTGGTTGTAAATATCATTGAAACCTATCAAAATATTCGTCGTCTTGACTAGTGGTCTACGTAGCCTAATGTTCTACACGGTTGATGCAAACGTGTACTATAGCAAGTTCGAATCTTGCCGGTGGGCTTGTCTTTTTGAATGATTGATATTGTTTCTGTAAGTGAATATTAGATTTCCAAAACACACAGCTCGGCCGTGTTACTCCAACATGGTGTGGTAGTAATATAACGAAAATATATATAGGTAGTATGTACACCTTCCAAGGCCATAGCTAGATGATGTCGTGTTACGAAATATGTCGCGCGAGTCTTTGTCGATTTATTGATCAATTTATCAAACATTTTTTTAGGCACTGCCGGGTGTGCTACTGATATATATATATATATATATATATATACTAGATGCGCCCGGCGGTGTTACCCGCGATAAAAAGTATGAAAAATTAAAACATCTATCCCACGGGAACCATACATTTTACCGGGATAAATAGTAGCCTATGTGTTATTCCAGACTGTAATCTATCTCTGTGCCAAATTTCATCCAGATCCGTTCAGCCGTTCGGGCGTGAAAGAGTAACAAACATCCATCCATCTATTCATCCATCCATCCATCCAAACTTTCACATTTATAATATTAGTATAGATATACATATATATATATATATACTGATATACTGATATGTGCTACTGATATATATATATATATATATATCAGTATATATATATATATATATATATATCAGTATATATATATATATATATATATCAGTAGCACAGCCAGCTGTGACTAGAAAAAATGTTAGAATACATCGACAGCGACTCGCGCGACATATTTCGTAACATCGGTTTTTAGTAATTATTCAATATTGAATCAATCTGAGAAAATCTACATAGCGACCTATATGTGTACCTATCTCTTCTTCTTACTTACTGACTAGCTATAGGAAGGTACCAACCAGCAAGGCATGTATGTATATATATATATACATACATATATATCCAACCAACTAACCTAACACGATTGGCGATACAAGAAAGCAAGCCCCGGCACCTAGTATGAACGGGTTTTTCGAAATTATAGGGAAGCCTAATGAATGGGATACCCCTTGAACGTTTGAACAAATCAAGTGCGACATAGCTCGTAATTGAATAAATCTAAGAAAACATACCTATGTGCACCTATTTCTCTTCTTTTTACTTACCGATTTATTATAGAGTAGCTATAAATTGGTACCAACTAGAAACCTACTTAGTTTTAGATATATTGATATTACTTTTTTTTTCGTTTCTGAACGCAAAACCTTATACCTCGGATACGAGTACTCGTCTACATAATAAATAGGTGCCTAGGCCGAAAATAACTGGTTTTGATGCACATACATTCTGTACTTAGATATTATGTATGTGCTTACCTACTGTTATATTTTTTAAAATTATTCTCTTTGGATTCTGTTAATCTGAGGTATAGATATTTAATAAATATAAAAGTCGGTAAGCACTTACCAAGTTCTTAGAATGTATAGAATAGTGTTACTTATTTTGTTCTGGGTGTCTACGAAGTTAATTTATTATATCTTGACCAAATTGGCAGCATGTCTATGGTATGCTGATGCCAAATTCCAGAATTATAAAAAAAAATGGACCCACTACTCTGCTGCGACCGATTTCATGTTGTGTTTGTAATTATGTATGTAAAAACTTACTTCAAAATTCAAATAATAATTGTGTGGGATTTGCGATTAGTTTTGTTTTAATTTGTGTTTTGTTTGCTATTTGAATTGTAATGGAGATACTGATGGAATGTGACACTGGTGAAAGTCGGGACAACTTGGTAACAAATACCTTAGAGCATAACTCGTATTGTAAAGTGGCTACACAACACAAGTTCAATTTCATGATTATCACTTGCTTGTGCTTCGGACAACACAGCCCGATCTCTCTGATTGTACCGGATTGCCATCCCATCGTATTATGAGAGTGAAGAACATCAGCGCATCTAGTGGAATCTATTATATTAGTATAGATTCCAAAGTTGTACAGCAGTGACAGCCTCGTTGGCAGAACGCTCGCCTTGGAACGAGGTGTTCAGGTTCAAACCCTGGCTCCCATCACTGAGATTTCCGGATTTTCATGTGCGAATCTTATTTTCCATAAAAAATATCACTTGCTGTACGATGAAGGCAAACTTTGTGAGGAAACCTGCATGTCTGTCAAAAGTCGTGTGAAGTTCACTAAACTGCACTGGGCCTACGGCCTATATGCCCCTCATATTGAGGAGGCGTGTGCCCGATATAATGGCGATGGGCTCACCCTCTATTACATTGGTACCAAAATACCATCGGTGAAATGTGGGTGCATTGCAGTGTGACGGTGTATGTTGGCCCGTCTCTGGAACGATGATTGAATGATTGAATCTATACATGTCACAGCAGCATTTACCTTATAATAAGTATGGATACAGTAATAATTATTATTGGACTAAACAATTATTTTTTTCTTTTTAGCGGAGGAATGAAGCACAGGAGGTTGCAAGAATCAAGATGACTGTAAATTGTATAGAGTCGATTCTATATCATAATATTAGTATTTGAAACAATGTTATATTTACCTAATTTTAGAATACCAACAACAAACAACATTGTTTCAAAGAAATTTGGAAATGTAGCTGTATCCCTTATTAGGTATAGAACTACATTGCCAAATTTCTTATTCCCTTGTAAATTATAATAAATATTGTTCTTGTTGTTGATCTGGTATATTGTAAAGCGTAATACTTTTACAGTTATCATGCAAACCTTGCTATATTTATAAGATCTATACAATAAACATTATATTTACGAACATGAAAGTATACATTTTTCTTTTCTATCTTTTATTTCTGAAACTTTTAATATTGCAAAGCTCGCAAAAGTATTTCTATTATTTTACAACCGATAAATAAGTTTTTTTATGATCGCTCTACCTGGTGGCATAAAAAGACAACTTTTAGTATGCGAGACTTTTAACAAGTGCTGCGCTCTAGCGGCACAAAAAAGACGTGTATTTGTCTATGTGTGAGTGCCTATTTATACAAGGATTTTAGAAGCCATGGTATCTCATCCATTATAAATGATTTCAGGTTAATGTTTTTTTGGATATTTCAATGCAATGTCGTAGTAGTGCTCGCAATTTGCAACATCAAGTCTCATAGATGCTCGATGTTCGTGTAACTAGTTGCAGAAAAACAGGACCATCTATCGAAAATGTGCGGCAACCGACCCTGAGCATTCACCTTAAAACGGATCGTTTTTCTTTTTCAAATTTAAAATAATCCTTGGAAGCTATTGCATACATGTGTTAAATAATTATGGTTTCAGATGCCTTTCTGTTGTCTAAATGTTAATGTATGCTAATGCTATATCAAAATTCATTATCAACCATTCAAAAGCATTTTTCTTGAATATTATTTCCCTACCAACTTCATAAATGAAGATGTTTCTTACTAATCTCTACCTATATTGCTTCATGTTCATACCTCATTTAATCCCCTAGAGAACCGCATATTAGACGAGGAATCATTCCTAAACGCGCTCAAGGAGGATCAGGGCCGCGCCACTAACATGTCGCTATTCGACGAGATACGCCTCAGCTTCTGTAACATGTCCAAACATACAGACCTCAATAGAACTCGCGAGAAACTTCTGGAAGCTTCGTTCGTTAATATATGCACACAAACAGAGGAATACATACCTTACGTTAATGTAGATAAACTACAGAGTACCGTGGAGACGCAAACAGAAGATGACGTCGAAATTTACAACAATAACAATAGCCACGATACGACCTGTCTCGAATGTGAAAAAAACTATAAGTATACTAGTAAGTTGGAGAAGGACGTCAATATGTCTCACAGGACCGTGACAGAGATGCAGATTGTATTAAATAGATACGAGAATAATTTGAATGTACTGCAAAAGTTCGTTGAGCAGGGTAATGAGAGGAACTGTGTATTGCAAGATATAGTGCGAGGCTTGGAGTCCAAGATTGGTATCATGGAAGCTGCCTGTGCTAGCCAGAGAGACAAGTTGTGCAGCTTGACAGCTGACACGTGTTGTGTTGTCACGCAAACCGACTGCGGTACGCTTTGTCGCTACGCCTATTCCGTATTTGTGTTTGTTTTGCAACGTAGTGATGTGCCGAGTCGATAAAATCGCGAGAATACGGGTAGTTTGACAGTAGAAATTAACATTAAATTCTTGTAGTTTATTTTTGTGTACACTTCTAGCACAATGTGCGGATAAACCCTATCCACAACTTATTTCATGGATGCTCTATACAAATTTTGTCAAATGTGTTGTCTATAGGGTTTGGCAGTGTATTTTGAAACAGGCTCTTAATCTTATATGAGTTTCGATTGTAACACTAAATAATAACCATTTGATTTGGAGTTATTGGGTGTGTACCCAGGCAACGGCGTGAAACATTATAATTAAATGTACAGTAAGTGGTCAAACCTGGTACAAATATATCTTACGTATAATCTATCACATTCAATACGAAAATACTGTAATATCGTACTCGTCACATCACTATTGTGAAGTCCTGTGTTGGTGATGGTTTAGTTAGTTTTTGTTTAGTTATTCTTGTGTGTGTAAGTTGGTTAGAGTAAGTAGTAATTTGTACTGTACATGTAGATTAAGGGTTATATTATTATTTTACTGTAGCAGTAGGATATTCTATTATGTTAGTCGTCTTAGTGTAACGAAGGAGAGAGAATGACAAATATACCATCACTGCCAGTCCATTGGCCAATACCCATAATACAAGTTGTTACTTAGTTTGGGACCGTACAGTTAGTGTCCGTCTGTCTATATTATTACTTTAGCTGTTACCCGTGACTTCGTCCGCGTGGTATTTAACAAAAAAAGATTTTCTAAAATAAAAGTACCCTTAGTTACTCCTTGTTACATCAGCTATCTGCCAGTGAAAGTCCCGTCAAAATCTGTCCAGCCAATTTAGAGATTAGCCGAAGCAATCAGACAGACAAAAATGGTAACTAATGTGGTTTTGGTATATGTACCGTGTATACATCCAAATGCACTTAGTAAAAAGCGGTTATTTTAATATTACAAACAGACACTCCAATTTTATTTACTTGCATAGATTATAATAATAAGGACCACCATATCAGACAATTCAATCGTTAAAAAAAATACCCATTATACTCACACGGTTGCATATTATTATATTGAGTCGTGTGTGAATGTTGCAGAGGTCGCGACGGTATCGACACAAGTGGATGTGCCGTGCTCGGAGTGTGACAAGCGTAGCGCCGTGGTCCCACACCGCCGCCTTAGGAGATTCTTCTGGTAAGCTATATTGCTCTGTTTTCATTGTTCAAAAACACTACTCTCCTTCTGGCGCAGTCGGAAAAAAAGAACATGAGCCAAGAATGCAAATTATTTTTTGTTTTGATCCTGCTGACTGTGCCAGGTGCATTATGTAGGTATGCCCTCGAAAATGTTTATAAAAAATATTCTTCTAAGAGCATATGTTTCATATATAATATAATCATTTATAATTCATTTTGAGCTGGTAATCGTGGGAGGAACTAACCAACATTCTTAGTTTTCTTCATTAAAATAATACTTTTAAAAGGCACCTGCTTAGTCGCTAAAACAAACAAGCCTAAACTGGTAACCATACAATTTTAACATGTATACAAATACATTAACCATGCCTTGACCCATCTCTTTGCACTGCTTTTATCGTAATTTCGCCCATACCTCAGCACCCATTTTATCGTATCTTCACCCATACCTTAGCACCCATTTTATCGTACCTTCACGCATACCTTAGCACCCATTTTATCGTATCTTCACCCATACCTATCCACTCCTTTTATCGTATCTGCACCCATACCTCACCATCCATTTTCTCGTATACTCACCCATCCATATTCATCCACCCATTTTACCGTACCTTCACCCAAACCTCAGCACCCATTTTATCGTATCTTCACCCATACCTCAGCACCCATGTTATCGTATCTTCACCCATACCTATCCACTCCTTCTATCGTACCGTCACCCATCCCTTTCCTCCTCTTAACAAACCCCGTCTTAACTTCCAGCGTATAATTCCAGGGAGCCGCTCAAGTGCCTCTTCCAACTGTTCGCTGTCATCTGCTTCGTGTGCGCGGTGTCCGTGCTGTACGGGTTCTCGCGGCGGTCGCAGCCCTCGTGCCGGGAGGCGGTGCCGTGGCGGTGGCTGGACGCGCAGGACCTGATGGATTTACTGTTGCGGATAGAGTATGTCGCAGAAGTGCCTATGTGAGCTTTACAGTGTTGTCATTCTTCACGTGCGGCTGACAATTAGTAATTTTTTTTTTCGCTATGGGCAACACCGAGAGTCAACGGATTCGGATTTGTTCTGTATTTGATTGTGCCATAGTCCCAGCCTCGAGCGATTATAATATAGTTACCTATCAAACCCGACTAATTTTGTTGCTGATCGTGCATTATCGAATTAATACTCTGTGGGTTTTTGTAAGATGTTAATATAGAATATTGACCTGTGATTCGATTGCTTTGTGTGAAATTGTGTGTCAAGAGTGCAAGGGGTGCTTATCAACACCGACTCCGGTCATTGACCTGTAGCCGTTAGTTGGGTTCATTGACCGTAAGTAATGTACCCCAAAATGCTGTAATTTCATCCTTAATCGCATTGAGTTATAGATTGTATACTGATTAGACGGCTTAAACATTTGAAAGGTTTTATAATGGCCATGACAACTGTTGGATTAAATGTCATCATTTAAAAATATCTGTAAAATGACTAACCGTCATATTTATAGACATTTGATAAAGTTATAAAACGTCTATAAATTTGGGAGTTAGAATATAAAGTGGGATCTTCACATGGACCATAACCGCGGGTGGTCGGTTATTTATAAATTAAATAATTTTGAATCTGCAACCTTTACCTTACCTCTGGTAAGGTAAGGAAGCAAAAATATGATATTAATTTTGTTTGTACATTTTTTTTATATATATAATTTTTTTATAATCTTGACGAGGTTATAATGCTCTATCGATGACGAAGCATACGTAACTATCAATTAGTTTATTATTTTATCGTTTCAGCATTTACGTAAATGTGAATAAGTGTGTTGAATTAATTATTTTGTAATGCATGCAATCAATCTTAATTGTTTTCCTTTTATAATCGATGTTGTGTTCAGACTATTATATGGGTCCGCGACCGACTGCGTAATTGTAAAACTTGCCTTAGATTATACTAGAACAAGAGCAATAAAGTGTTAAATAGTTAAGTGAAGTGATATGCACAGCAATACGAGATAATACGCGCATAACGGAATCCCCTTAAGTCTGAACAAGCCTGTTATCGTCCACTGCTTCCCCTGTGACTACAACTGTTTTAAGTACAAACTTCTTATTAACTTAGTCCATATTTTTATTGTAATATGTAAATTTTATTGTGATTCATTATCTTTATCTGTGCCTATTTTCTTTTTTTGTTGTATTTTGTCTTTACTTATATTACAGTGCTGTTTCAGCAATATTGTCACAACGGCGGAACCTATTTTAGTGTTTAACAATAATACTATTATACTTAGATAATAGCGAGTATACTATAGTACGGCCTCAAAAATAATTCGTGAATTGTAAAATTAACATCAGTAATGGTCGACCGCAGGGTATTGACCCCTCCACAATTTATTTTTTCTGTTCCGTGTTATTTTACTGGTCAGTACATCCATTTGTCATGTTTTTGAATACATCGTGAAGTGTGCCCGCACATTCTGTGATAATACAGTGCCAGTTTTTAGATTTATTTTAAGATAGTATGGCGAGTATAATACTATATACAAATTATCCCACGATTAGCCCTAGGATTGCGTATCGAACGCGTAGACGCGGGCCATGTTTAAGTGGAAATCCTATAGTGTAACGCTTAGTCGATAAGACTAGTATTAAAATTGGTATTAAGTTTTAATAAACATATAATCGAAATTAACAACATTTGTACCAAAAATTATATTTACGCACATCTGAATATTGCGTTGTTCTATAAATATTTGTTTAGGATTAAAACTAATATAAGTTAAAGTCCCCTTACCCATAAAATTTATATCAATAACTCGGAAAAATATTACTTAACCTTTGTTGTTTTATGGCTTACTTCTAAAATTCTACCATTATGTTAACTTAAGTTTTATTAGTAAGAGGGATAACTGAGTACATTATTAATTTTAAACGTTCACCAAATATTAGTGCAGCTATTATAAGCTTCGAGTCTAACCACAGCATTTATTCATGCATTTATTTTTCGTAACAGATGCGCGTACGAACTAATTGTCAGACTGTTCGATCAATCGGTAAATACAATCAACTAAATAATAGTTGATAATTAGTTGGTACAACACTACATATAAATTGTTCGGTGTGTGCAATCTGTGTTAGAATTTAATTAATTTTATTTTGTGCCCAAACGCTACTCGTTGGTAATCAATAAAATGTTTGATTACAAACGGTACATATTTGTTTATTAATTCTAGGATGTTTATGTCTAGTGAACCTAATAAACGAGATCTTCCAATACAACTTGTTTAAATCAGCACCTACCCTACCACAGAGGAAAGTACGTACCCTAGCGCAAAAATAATGTAATATATTTTAAGAGGTATACAATTTACCTACCATAATGAAAGCAATTACAAAAAAACTACTCCATATTAAAAAATATATAAAAAACGTACATTTAAAATTCTCTGATTATTCAGGCTTCTATTTTTGTTTGTCTAAAAAAAATAAACACTTCTGAACCATTCACACATGTATTTTATACATATCAGTGATTGGTATGACCTACTTGTTAACTCCTTAGTATATTTTTTTCTTTGCGCTTTTTTTAACTATGCATTTTTTTATTATGCCGGTAAAATTCTTTACAACTGGGGTTCATTCAGTTGTAAAAGTTGTTCTTCGTGACAATCGACCTACTTATACGATTATTTTGGACATCGGTTTGTAGTGGAGGGAAGAGACTTAATTCCTTCCAACTCCGTTAGTTTTTTGTGTAGCGTGTTCCCGGGACTCGCCGACGCGACGGTCAAACTTAGGTGTTTTCACATCACATCATTGCTGAAGTAAGTGTGGGCGTGTGTAGCGGACAACTCGCATAAAAACCGAGCTTTTCTATAAACTCCAATATACACGGAGTATATTAAAAATAATGACTCCGACAATCTGTATGTGATCGGTATTGATTTACAAAGGAACCGGTAATCTTCGGGCTTTGTGCGCGCCGTAACAAAGGGCTCGCCAGTCAAGGTGCTCCCACAAGACACTGGGCCGCGCAACTGAGAAATGCGTTCGCGAATAATTCCCACAGGGCGCCCATGTTTTTTCCATACACTCGGATTCGGGGCAGTATAAAAAAAAGCGCTTTTATCCCGACTGCGTGACGTAAAGGAGGGTTATGTGGTTATCAGCCTTCGTATGTAGTTTGTTATTTTGTGAGACCATAGAGACCAAACTCGTGGACCGATTTTGATCATTCTTACATCAATCGATTTGTCTTAACCTCGCTAGTGTCACTAAAGACACGGCTTTTTTTCTTTTCCATTTTTATTTTCAGTTCATTTTTTACGCAGCTTTTTTTTCTTAATGGCTCTGATAATATAATTGAGTTTAGTCTTTGTTTGTGTACTTAATGTAAATGTTTTTCGGTAGGTTCTTACATGGCATTAAAGTATTTTTTTTATAGAAAACACATTTTGCCCCTTATAACATGAACATTATCTAACGGGCTATGCCAATGAAGTACATATTTATTTCGTATGTAATAAAAATATACGCCACATGAACTCAACACACAGGTAACCGTTCTGCGTGCCGCGTACTGTGAAAAATATCGTTTAGCGCCTTCGCCACACATTTTACAGAACGCGGAACGCTCCCTACTATAAGGGAAAGCCTAATAAAAGTACAGAATCCATTTATGAAACATAATCAACCTTATAGCACTGTAAATAAAGTTTAAGTTCCTAGGCCCAATACCGCGTGAGGTCCCCACCGCACACCTGTCGCGCACCGTGGGAATCCGTTTACGAGGAAGGAAATTTACATGATGGAATTGAAAGTGTACACAAGGGTTATTTCATTATGTAAATACATATAAATGACGTAGATATCTGTTACTTTACTAACAACTGACCCTTTCCATAGATTTTAGATTGTAAATATAGACCGTAAGCAAGCGCGGATTCCGGATTTCGTAATTCGTAAAAGGGGGGGGGGGGGGGGCTAATTGTGCGTCTTAGATTGCTATTTTACTTATCCCAGAAAATTCGTTCTAAAAAAAATGTTTTATTTTTGTATGTTTTTATGTGCGTGGAAGACGTACCTGTATCTAGTCACGCGTGTCCGAAATTAGCCGAGAAGTCTAATCTCAAAGTACTGGAACCTAAAATTATTGTCTCCCCAATCCTTACAACCTTTCCCTAACCTTTATCTATGGTCTAAATTCTGTGTTCAGCCTGATTTGGCTGGTGGTCTAAGCCCTCTGTCCTAGGCCATCACCAACTAGCTCTAAAATCCTAACACTTACCTACCACACTATTGAGTACAGAATAATGAATGTACCATTCCACTCTCGCTTCCAATTCAACGCGCATTATTAAAAAAAATGCTACCCACAACATCGCTGCTTCCGATTGAAAAAAAGCAACAATCTCCAAAAATCTCAATATTTCTCACGTTATAAAGTGAACATCCACAAACATTGACCCAATCTTTTTACTAACAAAAGCGTTTTTTGTCCGCGCGTCCTCCGCGACCCGGAAACGGAGCGGCGGATATGGACGCTTTTTTCTCAAAACTCAGTAAATAAAAACGAGTTGATAGTCATAGGGAGATGTTTTTGTAAACACCTGTTTGCATGGGAACTCTTGGGAAATTTGGTGTGGGAGACGCCAAATTAATTTTGAGATGGGTCTGTGCACGAAACTGGTATTTTTTTAAATTACTTTTGTGATTTGAGAATGTATGGGCCAGATTCTGGAACCGTCGTTTCAGGTACCAATGTTAGATTGGTGATTAAAACATTTGTCTTGGATAAAATCGGTCCATTGTTTATCTGCAAGCTGATTAAAGATCTCCTTTCGTAGGGCAGTAGCTGTCTACCATCTGCCATTTCGCAGACCAGCTCCATACTCTGGCGATGTTTTCCTAATGAATTCCCACGTCACAAAAGCAATCAACAGCTTCAGAAAAAAACCTCATAAGCCTAAGCTTGCAAACAAATAAATTATCCTAAATGACTGACCGCTCGTGAGAAACATCAGACGCATTATATTCGACCCTACGGATGAAAAAACTTAAGGGTGCTGGGCGGATAATCCGTAAGATCTTTCTTACACAATGAATCAAGCCCGTCTTCGGAACCATTAAACGCGGAAGGAAGTTGGCCCGTTACAATTTGATTAAGATATTATTTGTTGATTAAAAGCGCCAATGTTAATAGGCGTTTATGCCCCCGTAGGCCTATACGAAATAAATTATGTGACTTTGTCTTTGAATGGAGCCAGAATCAAATTCGTAGAGAAGAAAGAAGTATTTATTTTTCTTTCTTATTCGTCTTTTGTGCAAAAGCCTCTGTATATTGCATTGATAATATTGATATCAATCCAAGGCTATTCAATGCTTACAATATTTTACACATCTCGGGTTTGTATCTACATCTATAATTAACATCAGGACTAAAGCTTCTTTTAAAGGCCCTTATTCTAGCCGATTGCTGCTTCCATCGTGGTCAAAGAAAAACTGAAAATCGTTTTCAGAGTCAATTTCGTCTAGTACCTAGTTCATGGAAGGCGACGCGTCTCATGCGTCCAGGGCCCAGATTCTTAACTCCTAAGTTAGAAGCCGAAGCTCGCTAATCTCCCAATTCCTGTACACGTCATAAATCACAGCTCTCCTTCCCCTTGAGGAAGGAAGTGGGTCCGTTACAATTGGACGCCCGGTTCACACGCCGCGTCACCGGCATATTGTTATGAGTAGGGACTTACGTATTTTTTTTTGGAAGGAAGTAGTAGTATCCTTCTTGTTTTCGTTATTAAATTAAAACGATTTTCAGTAAAAAATCTTAAAATTAGTTTTATTTCAATGTGTAGTATTCGCGTAAATATAAGAAATCAAGATTTTCAGTATTTATGGATGGATGTATATACTTTTTTGAGTAACCCGTGCTGGTATCTCTCCCTAGTGCCCAAAGTAAACCTTCGACGATCAAGATGTGTCAACTCGCAGCGTTGTAATGTTGTGTGAACCATCTAAAGAATATTATAATGTAAAAACCAGAAGGTATACGCACTAGTTCCCATGCTGCCCACCCCGTCAACACATCAACGACATATGACATTCTAATTATTCACCATTCATTAGGCGCATCACGCGATCGCGTGGAGAATAGTCACACTTGGCCACTCACCACCACAACCATGTTACACTTGCAATATCCCACCAAAATACCAAAGGAATTGCAACCATAAATGTAGATCATGAGGGCTGCCTGGTAAAATTTACCGACTACAAAAATATCCTTGCACCTGTATCCTGACAAATTTATAAATGCAGTTTACTAAGGTCTATCCCTTACCAGTAAGGTTGGTATTTGGACAGTTTATTCTGTATTTAACGGTATATATATATTTGTGGAAGGTTATGGCTACCGTGAGAGAAAGCGTTATCGGGCTAATTAAATATTTATTAATACAAAATGTATGAAGGTATGAGCGGTAAAGGTCGGACCGAACACCTGGATGAGTCCAACGGCTTGTTGTATGGAGTCCGATTACCATAGAACGTATCTATGCATAGGTATATTAGATTGCTATTTCCGTATACAAAGTGAATTTGAAAATATTAGCAAAATGTCTGTTTATTGATTTCTTATATTTACGCGAATACTACATATTTGTTAAAAAAAACGAATTTGATCGCTATAATGTTTGATTCGGGGGGCGGCTTCAGAAAAGTAGGTATCTCTCTCAGTTTACATACCTTTGACCTTTTGATCTTTGACCGATTTTTTTAACCAAAAGTTATTAATAGTATAAATATTATTTCCCTATTACAAAATATAAGCATTTCATTGGGTAGGTGCCGATATCGAATTCATACTTTATTTTTATTTTAGGGCAATAACTTACCTTACGAACATAATTATTATGTAAGCTGATTACCAATACATAATGTAGGTGTTACAACTTTAAGTGTACCACAAATATTGCAAAATTAAACCCCAATACGAACCCTTTGCACACCTCAACATTCCCACACACCACCGTGGGAACACTCGCCTCACCCATAAAGAACTGTATTAAACCCACCACTAAACACCGCGCGAAAACCCCATACTTCATACCTCACCTTCCCTTTACGCTACACTGGACCCATAAAGTACCGGTTAATTGTTAAATGGAACGCGGTGAAATAATTGTTGTACTTTATGCGTATGAAGTATGGGGATTATGTGTGTCGGGTGTGGGGGAATTGATTGTGGTAATTGATGGGCGTGCGTACGGTCGCATTCCCATAGTATACAGGATAAGAGACCGCAGGTGTAGCTTCACTCACATTTTGTTGTAAAGTAATTTCATATTTTTACATTTTCAGATTTTTCTAATACTTTTGTAGTACCCGTTTGTAGGTCTTAGATTTTTTATGTTTGTTCGTGGCCAAGTACTGAAACGCATCGTAAATAGAGAAGTATTAGTTTAGTTTTGACGTTGTAGTCTTGCATTTTCTAAGGACTGGTTAAAATTTAAGCAACCCTCAAATAGTTGCAATAATTATTGGGCGGTAAGTTTAAGTATGGCAGATAGGATTAAGTACCTACTTACTTATTTTTATTTAACTACTTTACATATTTCGTGAGAACTCAATCATGAGTCACGATCACATTTTTTTTCCAATTGCAGCCCCCAAGATCACATGATCACAACTAGAATCGAACTCAAACTTACCGCCACACTAACAACTGAGCCACTCTTCTCCATTCACAGCGAACCCCGTTAGAGCGAGACGGCACGAAAACAAAACATTCCGACACAGTTCCCAGCGCCCCAACCCCTGTGCTGAAAAGGGACGAACACAATTTCACCTTTCGCCCTCATAACAGGATGAAAGGATGCGAGTCAATTTGAAAATTTAGCTTATAAAGTTGCGTACGAGTCTGTCCATTATTAGTTCGTACGTCGTTGGGTGTAGACGTATGTCAAGTGTGATTTTGTGAAAAGTGTAAAATGCCGTGCAGTGAGGATGATGACTCCCAGACTGGGTTCTCTGAGACCAACCAGGGAATGTCTAAAGCCGAGTTAAGGAAGGTAGGATTGACTTGAAATTTTCCTGAATATACAATACTGGTTGTTACATCGATCAGAAAATTGCACAATGTCTATGCAAGAAGTGTGTTTAACGGATGCTCTCGGATACACGCAGTTTATATAAAAACACCCACTCATCCTAGGAAGTTGTATCTTCAGGCACCTACTGGATTTGCCGAAATTATGTGCTAAGAATAAATAATAATTATACCTATTAGGTAACTAAAGTCGTTCATTCCATTTCTCATAATGTAATGAAAATAATTAATTGTGCAGACGAATAAGCCGATAATGGAGAAGAAGCGGCGCGCGCGCATCAACCATTGCCTCAACGAGCTGAAGGATCTGCTGACGGATACAGATAAAGACGTAAGTAACAGCCATAGCAGTTAATTTTTCCCATACATCGTAGATTCAACTTTTTAGTTTCCTTTCCAGTACCTTCCTAAAGATCACCTCTTCTGTAATCCCGAAAGGTGTAGGCAGAGTTACAGAGTAGCTGTGCAGTGCACCCATACGTCGGGTTGTGTCGTCATATGTCGCTGATGGTATCTGGCTCTAATATTCTAATGTATAGTTACTACGAACATTATGTAGCAAACGTTTCCACAAAATAAAACAACATCACATCTAATCAGATTCTAATAAGTCTGGAAATAATAACAATATCGTTTATCATTCCAGCCAGCACGCCACTCCAAACTCGAGAAGGCAGACATACTGGAGCTCACCGTGAAACATCTCCAGAAAATACAACGCCAACAGCTAGCGGCCGCGATCGCCGCCGACCCAGCTGTCCTGCAACGTTTCAAAGCCGGTTTCAGCGACTGCGCTGTGGAAGTCAGAAGGTACCTCTCCCGCCTCGCCAGTGTACCCACCGGCGTCAGGCATCGGCTCGGAAACCATCTTAGCTCCTGCGTCAACGGAATCGAGACTGTACACCCACGCGACTACCCACATCTTGGCCCGGATCCGTTAAGACTCGACGACGACAGACCCAGCGCGTTTCATTATGTGAGATCCATGAAACCTACAAGTCCGCCTATAAGTCCTTTATCCTGCGACTCCGCATGCGATTCATCGACGGAGCTGGAGACTCCACCGAGACCAGTCCAGAACTTTCCGTTTCCGACCCCTCCAAGCAGATCAGCATCAGATCAGGACTCGAGTCCGGAAACTCAAAAACCAACAGTCTCATCAACGACCATATCGCCGGAAAATAGGCAAGACGTTTTGAGAACCAAGAAATATATGGAGCCTCTTTCAATAGTAATTGATGTGGAAAACTATAAAATAGGGATTGACGCATCTCCGAAAAGAGCTGTCGACTACTCCATAAGACAGAAGCTAAAACGACCGGTCATTGAACTCACTGGGCCTGCCCCAAAAGTGATGAGGATAGACGATAAACCCCTAGACAGAGTTTACACTAGGACTGTGGTGCCAGAAAAGTCGGCTTTTACGAGGGTACAAGAAAGAGTACCAACGTACCCTGAACGTAAACTGACGATCCCAGAAAGTATACCATCCGCTGTGGAAAGACCTTTAGATAAGATTCTAGTGCCTAGAACTGTGATAAGTCACACTGCGGAGTCTTTAGCGCAGTCGTGCAAGAAAGAAGACCCTAAAGGTGTAAAATTGGATGCTGAATCGAAGTCGCCTGGTCAGGGGACTTCGAGCAGCACTGAGATGTGGAGACCTTGGTGATGGTCTTTTAACGGGACTTTTGGTATCAAAAGGTAATTCAATCCTTGTCCGACCGGAGTATATGGTCGATTAACCGCAGAATAGCGGAACCAGATATCTTGCATTTTCTTTATTATAAGAATGCTGTCAATAATATTGATATGATTATATTCCCAAAATTTGGCACCACCAAAAAAATACGATATTTGACGTTGTCTAATGCATTACGATTTCGCAATCTAGCATTTAATATGTGCTCTATGGAAAGCAGTAATGGATAATAACGAAACTACGAAGATTATGTTCTTTATTTTAAATAGCATTACAATCAAATTTTCAAAGGAAAACTGCTCTTTAATGCTATGGTAAATAGATGAGAACATTCTATAAATTTGGGAGATAGTTTTATAGACGCTAGCAGTAGCTAGGTCAAGTGCCTATAATATAGCTTTAAGAATTTACCTTATTGGTATACACATTTTTATATTAAAATTTATTTTTACCTTTCGTCGTATTTTTATTTCGCAGGAAAATTTACAAAAATGACCAATGAAAGACTAGGTATCCCAAAAATAATTGCTGTATTTTATTGGCTTCGTTTCATGAAATAATACATTAGTAGAGAGAGTATAAATTAAAAAATAATAATTTATTTAAAATATAATAATGAAAAACAAAAAAAAACGACGATGCAACAGACAGTGCACACGACAACTGTGACTTGTTAGAATAAAAATTGCCGAGACCTATCTGCTATTCTTCTTCTTCTTCTTTCTTTACGAAATGAGATGCGATGAAATAAAATGGATATGAATATGGCCTCACCCGCAACTTAGCGGGTATTTTGCCAGTGTCATGTAATTAATAGCAATATTAAATTCAATAAATACACATTATAAATAAAATAATGGATGTGACATGATATGAAAATGGCGATTCCTATCCGCTATTCAAATATCGAATACTATTTAACGGTTCGAGACGTCACGTGACGACATTATTTGTATGGCGCGTCAAAGTTAGACAGGCCTCAAACTTGCGTTAATTCATCATCAACCGTCATCATTTCAAGTGCAATAGCATATAATGACGATGACGGTATGAGCTGCCGATGGACCTTAATACTTACCTAATAATTATAACGCAGTATAGAAGTACCACGCATTGGGTCGACGTATAAATTGCAATTAAACTAAATCAATAACATTCATAATAACTTTACGCTAAGTCTGGTGCAATCTGGGCTAGCTTTTTAAACGATTTCTAATGTGTTTAACATTAGAAATCGTTTAAAAAGCTAAACCGCACAATAAGTAAACAGTATCAATGGTAATATTCGTACCACAAGGCCGTAGGTTGGGGGGGGGGGGGGGGGAGGATTTCGAAATTAGCTAATCCATAGTTTTATACATAGGTCCTTTCAAAAATATTAACCCCTCTTTTCGTTGTTGCTTATTGTCTCTGATCCAGAGCTGGACCCCTCGTCTCCCCCCCAAGTGCATTTTTGGCTACGGCCGTGGGTATAGTATACCTACCTATTCATAACTATTCGGCAGCTTGACGCTTTACAAAATAATATGTACCTACCTTACCAAATGTTTGGTGTCAACTTAAAAGAGAATTAATGTGCTAGCACTGCACGTGACTTCGTACACGTGGACTGCAGTTTTTCTATTTGGTTGCTCGGGGTAAAAAAAGTCCGGGACATAATTATACACGATTTTATATGTTACAGTCATCTAGCGAAAACACATCTAGTTCGCGGTGTAAAGCAATATCTCCATGCCAAGTTACATTAAAATTCTCATGAAACGCGGACAGACGGACAGCATTTCGAAAATTGGAGGATTCGGTCTAAGTACCTGGCGAATTATTTTTGCCACCTAAGATAATTGCTTTGTTTAATATTCATTGTACATTCACGACCACAACTCAAAGTATTAAGATCTACTTTTTGGCTAGAAAGTCCTTTCTCTGCTGCTGCAGCTTCTGCTCCAGGAGTGTGATCTTCTCCTGGTACTTGGCAGCCTCGCGGGTCAGCGCCTGGATGGCCGAGTCCTTGCGAGCCACCGCCACCTTCACCCTGTACAGAGAGTTTAAGATCCTAACATCTAACACACACAGTAGCGACCTGTTCAACCTCGCCACACGGTACACAGATGGCGCTGCGGGCGATATTCAGAAGAAATGACGAAGCTCCATAAAATCCTGAAACACGCTATGAGGTCGGTCGTTGATTCAATCATTGAAATCCAAAAAAATCATAGTTGATGATGATAAAGCTGGTGGGAACGGGTTTTCCTCCAGTCCTTATTTTTTTTTCATCATCATTTTCAGGCAAAGCCTAGGATACAAGTTGATTATCTTTTTGTGATTCTAAATAGTTCACTTACTTGGCGTAGAGTTGGTGCATATGCTCCTCGTGTGTCCTCTTCATCTCTTCCATACCCTTCTTGAGGCTGTCAACCTTCGACTTCCAGCACTCCTCGCAGCTTGCTCGAATCTCCTCCGCCCGTGCTTCCAGTTGAGTATTCTTCTATAATTCACGAAATAGTGAACCCATTATTACCACGAATGTAAAATTTGGACCTACTGCTGAATTTCAAAATTTCTTAGTCATTACTTGTTCCTCAATCATTGCGGCTTACTTACTTATGTGTAGTACTTTTATCGAATCGATACCATTACCTTATTATTGTAAAACAATTGCAAGAAGTGGTCCTTATTTACCTCAGTCAAAACCCTGTTTCTTGTCTCCAGTTGTGAGATCGTGACTTCTAATTCTGCACCTAAAATTAACAAAGTCAACATAACTAACAATTTAATTTTATACGCATCAAATGGTATAATTTTTAATTTTACGTAAGTACATTTGTCCTCTGTTTGCCGGACCCGCGCCTGCGCATCTTGATAGCGTCGCAGCGTCGCCTTCTCTGTTTCCCCGAGCTCCTTCAATTCAGCCTCGTACTGCTCCTTGTTTCTCCTGTGGAATGCATTAATAAGTTCGCTGAAAGATTCTTATCCTTCTGTGAAATGTAACATTTATTTTCATGACAGACATGAACATGATGAATTTCTTCACCGTTTAACAAATGCCAATAATTATAGTTGACAACGACATCACATATGAAATTCAGAAGTCGAGAGATAGCGAGGCGCGAACTGTGGTTTGAACCTGCGACAATTGTTTCAATGACGAGGACCTATCAACGCTGACGAAGAACCTAGCAAAATAATGAGTGTATATCTAATTATGTACACTAACTAAGAACAAATTTTTGGGGTCGAGTCACCTTCGTCCGTAGGAGAATTAAGTACCCTCGAGATACCCTACACGTGACCCTGGGTGGTGCCAACCAGGTGACAACTCTACTGGTGGTAGGCTTCGGCCGTGGTTAGTCACCACCCACTGAACAAAGCCATGTCGCCAAGCGGCCTAGCCGTGTTCCGGCATGATGTTCGGTGTTGCCATTCATGGATGGCGGGTCAGATCAGTTGCGCTGCATGTGCCTAGTGAATGTAACGTCTCGATCTACTGCCGCCTTCCTATCTAGGCAAGTATGCTCCATCGTAGATCTCATCGTCACTTACCATCAGGTGAGATCGAGATCAAATACTTGCCTATAATGAATAAAAAAAAAAAAAAAAAAAAAAAACAAAATAAAGAAAGGAAAACAAAACCTAACAAAGATAGTAAAATCTAACAGTAAGAGCTTAAAAAGTCATCAAACAAGAATAATAGTACCTAAGCGCCTCTTGCAACTCCTTCCTGCCAGCCTGCGCCTCCGCATCCATGCTCTCGATCGCGCGCTCTATCTCTCTGTCCCTCTCCTGCTTGTGCTGCGCCGCTATTTCCGCTGTTTTCCGCTTCAGCGACACCTGCTGCTCCATTTCTAATTGTTTCTTGTATTCTTCTAGCTTCTGTTGGAGCTCTGCTTCTTTATGTTTCATTTGCTCCTGAAAATGGTGTAATTTATTTCGTAACATCAGGTATAGAGGTGTCTTATTCCTCCTGGCCTTTATCCCATTCCTTGTTTGTGTTGGGGTCGGCTTCCAATCTACTGTAATTTGTTTAATTACCGATAAATATACAGAGCGACTGCTCGGAAACCTAACTAGTGTACTGGTATCTTAATAAGGGTTACCATTTAGACCATTTGTCTAAAAAAATAATGTCTCTGACTGCCCGTAACGTGGACCAAAATGTTAGATAGACAACTGGGATTATCTGTCGTCAGCTTATCGTGCCCTTCGATGTTATATGTAATTCTATTACCCATCCAAGATCCCACCGACACATGCACTAATCTAATGGGCGTTTTAACCAATTGGGCTTTGAGCTCCTTTTAAGAATTTAGGAATCTAATAAGCAATAATGCTATTTATTAGGCTAATAATAATGGTTATTGAATAATGGTTCTAAAAGCTTTATAGACATACAATAATAGTTAAAAGTAGGTCTTTCCATAACAATAAGATCATTATAACTAGTAGAGATATAGTTAGCTGACCTCTAATTTTTCTTTTTCTTTAGCTTTATCCATTTCTAACTGTAATTTCTTTTCTTTAAGTAGCATCTCTTGATCTGTTCTCCATTTTTCTGTGAAAATAAACATCCAAGGTTTATGCCAAGTAAACTTTTTATTCTTACAGCACAAGATTACTGTTGTTAGTCAAGGTAATACCTACCTAAGTGGCGTATCTAACACTCAGGAAAATAATAACAATAGATACCAAATTCTTCTTTTTGTTGTCTTTCTCTCTCGGCTAGTTCAGCGGCCACTCGCTCGTTTTCAGCACGCATCTCAGCAACTAGCCGCGTGCGCTGCTCCTGGTACGTCAACTCTATCTCCAGGATCTGCTTCTCTAGTCTGCGGAAAGAAGAAATCTTCTTTTACTATACTTAATAGGTAGTGTACTCCTTCGATTCCTATGACAGTTATCTTCAATCAAATATACATCATATATTACTATACAGTCTATCGTTACTTGCCTAGAGCTTCCCAAATGTCTCTCCTTCTGTAGCGCTATTTCCTTCTCATCCTCGAGTCTTCTCCTCAACTCCTCCAACTCTTGCGCATGCTTGGCTTGCGTTCTGCCCATGTGTTCTGCGTGCTGCATCTTTAGATCTGACACCTCCTTCTGTTGTCGTTCGGCCATCTCGCGGAGCTCTCCTTCTAGGCCTTTCACTGTTAACTCCTGGAATTATAGTACATTTTTTATTTATTGCTGTATTATTGTCATGTGTGCCATACGACAGGCGGAACGAAAGAATGAAAGAAATTATAGTTTCTTGCAGAACTATTCGTTGTAGCATTAGCTCTGCAATATCAGGATTCAGGATTTAATCACTGCACCTCTTTAAAAACATTATTATGCTGAATAGTGTCATTGGGATGAGACGGTTACCTTAATTTTTTCGGCCTTCTGTCTGACCCAGCGTTGCCTGGCTACCTGTTGCGCGGCCGCCATCTTGTCGTGCTGGTTGCGCAGCTCCAGCTTGTAGCGCTCTTCTAAAGCTTGAGCGCTCCTCTTCCATCGGTCTTCGAGCGAGCGCCGCTCGTCCACTAGCTGCTCGATGCGGTGATTTAACGTTTTCTTGTCGTTAATTAGCTGTAAGAGAAACGTAATTAGTATAGTAAAATTGTAAAAGTTAATCTTGATAGTTAGACAATATTTTTGTGGTCCATACCTGGTCGATAAAATTCTGATGTCTTTTGATTGTTTCCTCACATTCCTGCTTCACTTTAGATATATTTCGAAGAGACTGCTTCTCTAGATTGCTTACTTTGTTTATCATCTAAAATCAATATATAATAATAATTATAATAATTCCAGCCCTTATTTTAATGTCCCACTGCTGGGCACGGGCCTCCCCTCAATGCGAGGGGGATTAGGCCATAGTCCACCACGCTGGCCCAGTGCGGATTGGCGGACTTCACACATCTTTAGAGGGGTTCTCTCAGACATGCAGGTTTCCTCACGATGTTTTCCTTCACCGTTTTTTAGCAAGTGATAATCATGGTTGAAAAATGAGATTCGCACTTGAAAAATCCCAGAGGTGCGAGCCGGGGTTTGAACCTGCAATCCTCGATACCGAGGCAAGCGTTCTACCAACTTGGCTATCACTGCTTATAGCTAAAATCAATATATCAATCTTAATTTCTATCTTTATTTTCACAATAATTAGGAGGATTCTAGTTTCATAATTTTGTTTATAACCTGTTCCTTGTGGTTCGTCAAGCTCTCCTGCAGCAGTGCTATGCAGCAAGACCTCTCCTCCAGCTGCAGCGATGCCGTCACCAACCTCTGTGCCAACTCAGTCTGTGGCAACTTGAGAAGACTCTCCAATCTGATGGAGAAGTTTAAATATAACTGCATAGCAAGCCTTACCAGCTTTAAAAAAGTTATTATGTAATAATACTCACTTTGGCATAGATTGCGGGGTAGTGTTCGTGACTACAGACAGAGCATCATTTGCGCTTTGCTCAACTTTTTCTAGAAATTCAAATATTTCCCTGTAAGATAGAACATTACTCATTTTAGTTCAGTTTTATATACGAATGCGCAAATAAGTAGATACATAATCAAATCATTACAGTATTGGAATCCAAAAACATTAAGCTCACATAAAATTATCCTTGGGAGAACTGATTTCTTCTTCTTTCTTGTCTTCGGTTTCAATATGGTTGACATTAGTGGCTGACGTCACGGGATTGTCGCCGTAGCTCTCAATCTCTTTCAACATAGAGTAAATATCAAATACCGTGGATTTTGGACTCAATTCTTTGAGGGTTTGGGAATCATTTTGTACCGTAAGGATTGGTGATGGAGATTTTACTTCAGGTTCCATTTTCTCTTCAACAATTTCTAATTCTGTTTTAGGTGGCTCTTCAGTAGAATCTACATGATCAAGTTCCAAGATTCTCGGTGAAGGTGCAGATATAGACATCCACGAATCAACATCCCTATCATTCTGCACACTTTCGATCCTAGCGCTGTTAGGAGTGCGAATAGTAAACAGGTTTCTCTGTGTCTGATTTCTTATATTAACTGGCAAGTTACTGTTCTTACCTCCTCTTGTGTTCTTGTTGTTCCACTCTTGCTTGTATCCTGAACTTTCTCCCGAACTAGCGTTGCTTAATTTCCTATCGGTTCTCTTAAAATTCTTATTGTGTATATTTTTATAATCACCCTCTTTCACTTTTAGATAGTTCTGTATGAGTTCCTTTGTTGACATTTTAGTTACGTCTTTATTATTGTCTAAAGAATTTGTGTTATTGCTTGGAAGTTCTACCACGTGAGATTCATGGGAATTGCTAACTTCTTTGGAATCGAATTGGGTAGTTTCATCGAACATCTTGTCGATATTGAGAGGAGTGGGAGATACAGCAGTCTCAGTTTTTATATCTTTAAGTGTTAATTCGTGAAGGCTATTAATCGCTTCTAATTCTTTCTTATAATCATCAATAACCTTAGATGTGTACGCTTTCGTAGAACTATTTACTAGATAAGATGGGTACTCTAAATTATTGTCATTCCCAATTTCTACTTTTGCATCTCCTGATGATTCACTTGATTCAGGTATGTGTGCTTCATTCTTGCTTGGAGAATTTTGTGGAGGCAAAGCGATGTGACCTTCTTTCTTCAGAAAGAAATCTTTATACAATAAACGGCTGTGATTCAAAGGCTCCGCCCATTGACTCTTTTTGTCTAAAGGAAATGTTTTCGGATAACCTTTATCATTGCTACCTGAGGAGATGCTGTCTAAGCTCAGAGGTTGATCTTCGACTTTATCATTTGAAGAGGATTTTTTTAGTAGCGATGTAGTTGGTAGCGAATAGTTGTGTCTGTAGCTTTTGTCATCATTCGGACCACTATCCGGATAACCCGAATCTTTGGAAGATGAATCTGTATGTATACCAGTACTAGACAATTTGTTGTTATATGTATCAATAGGATTCGTACGAAAATCATCGTAAAAACTAGCGTAAGTCCTCGGTTCGCACATAAAGCTTTGAGATATTCGATTATAGTCATTATCTTTCATATCGACTATATGCGTTTTCCTATCAGTGAGATTGTTATCAATAACATCACGTTTCCCGATTTTATCGTGTGAAGAATTCTCTGGGGATAGGCTCGACATGTTTTGCGAAGGTACACTATCTAAATCCTGCGCAGATTCCTCTTCCACTAAAGAAAGTTGTTGTCTAGTTGCTGTTAAGCGGCGAGAATATGTATCGATAGCTTGTTCCACTTCAGATTCTATATCATAAGAGCCATGCCCATTGTTAGGGACTTTCCTATCAGATTCGAGGGGTATGAAATAAGACTCATAGGCGCGAGTCTTGTACGAAGGAGACTGACTCCTTTCGTGATACACATTTTTATTCCTAGTTGGAGATGGGATTCTTTCAATAATTTTTACTTCTAAACCATAATCCTGACACGTTCCATCTTCATTGATTGTAGTCTCCATGGGTTTGCGGCCTTTCTTTGCTATATTACGGTACTTGACGAAATTCTTTGAGTTGTTACTTTTAGTTTTAGCAGATAATTGAGCTTTAGCTTTGATTTTAGAGCCTAGACTAATGAAGGTGTCTTCAGACCCGTAGTCGGAGGCATTACTACAAAAGTCTTTGTTCTTATGAGACTGGGCTATATATTTCAAGTCTCCTAATAGGTCTGCAGTTGGGGGTACAACTTTAATGTTGGTTGGCGAATCTGCAAGAAGATTAATTGCTTAAGTATTTTAGTTTACATATAAGTGTTCCATGGCACAAGGGGGAGGGCACTTGCCTCCTCCCTCTCTTGCAGGATGATGTAAGCAAACATAAAATAAATAATTAGATGAGGAAAAAAAGTTTTATGCATTAAAAATCACGCTTCTATTTGTAAGTACGTCAGGTATGACTTTTGCCTTGAAGCTAGTGCTTAAGGTTTATTTTCCTTTGCTATACCCTGAAGGCAATCCTGCCTGTATATAGTATAAAATATATATTAAAAAATATAGTTTATTAGTTATTACTGTTGTATGTTTGCAGCAACTCAGCGCTGAACGCTTTTAATAAGCTCCTATTCGAAGGAGCGCGATCTTTGGTGTCAGCAGAAAATGGCCTCTTGAATCTTTCTTGATAGTCCTGGGAAACAGAAATGGATTTTAATTACTTAGCCGTGACACTAGTTAGTATATAACTTAGCCTGATAAAAAAACCTAAATACTAACCGAAAATGGACTTATAGCTTGTTAGGATAAGTGCTAACTAGGTAGGAAAAAGGGTATTTACACAATACGCTCTTTATCCCTTCGCATGTAGATAAAATTAAACGCACGTATGTAACAAATTAAAAGTGCAAATTACTCTTAACCTATTTTTACCCTTTACCTAAAGGGTCTAAAAAGTTTTTTTTTTTTTATTACATTTTAGGCAAGTATTTGTTCTCGATCTCACCTGATGGTAAGTGATGATGAGATCTACGATGGAGCATACTTGCCTAGGTAGGAAGGCGGCAGTAGATCGAGACGCTACATTCACTAGGCACATGCAGCGCAGCTGATCTGACCCGCCATCCATGAATGGCAACACCGAACATCATGCCGGAACACGGCTAGGCCGCTTGGCGACATGGCTTTGTTCAGTGGGTGGTGACTAACCACGGCCGAAGCCTACCACCAGTAGAGTTGTCACCTAGTTGGCACCACCCAAGGTCACGTGTAGGGTATCTCGAGGGTATTTAATTCTCCTACGGACGAAGGTGACTCGACCCCAAAAGTGTAAAGTAAAAGTGAAAAGTGTACAATACGACCTACAAAAAGGTATTACTAGGGTTAAAGAGACAAAACAGATATTAAAAGTTCCAGAGTTCACGATCTGTGTTCCAGGTGAATGCTTCCATAAGCATCCCTGTACTCCCGATGACGAGGAAACTATGAATCCCGTACATCACACATAACTCAAAATGCAGAAAGTGCAATTCCGGAGGGCATAGTGCGAGTTTGATTTGTCAGTTTACAAAGTTCGGCACAGCAAAAATAATTAAAAACCATAAATAGGCCTAGAAATATGAATATCAAAAATAACAAGTGTCTCACTTAATGTTACATTTGTGGTTATAAGTTTGAAGCTTTTCATCATAATGTAGCGACCACTTCAACCGCACTACAAGCTACGCAGATGGCACTACAGACGCATTCAGAACAATAGACAATTGACGTCACAATCCTGAATCGCGCTATTAGAGTTTTCGGAGCAAGTAGCATATATACAAGATCCCGACATTAACCGTCGGGGCATAGCGGCCGCCCCGCCAGGCATACCACCCGCCTGGCTGGAAGATCTTCCCTTTACCGCTAAAATAATAAAAACGTAATAGTTTGCATTTCGCGTTCATATTTTTCCTACTATATCCTACCGTTATTTAAAGAGTTTCGTAAACGCAAACTTCGTTTCCAAATTCAAAATCACACCATTTAAAATCACACCGCTGAAAGGAGCTCATATATCAATATCTTTCCATACAATTCACAGCAGCGCCCCTAGCGGGTTCACTGGTAAACACTCGAACTGGATCCATATTTTCTTGCTTTGAACTATTTCATGAATTCCAGTAAAACTTGAAGGACAACGGTGAAGCGAAACAATTGCAAGGAAATAACTAGTGTATGTAATTACTAACTAACCATGACCTCGTTTATTGATCAATCACATTCACAGCGGTAGGTACCTACTAAGTACCTAATGGATAAGTACGGTAACATGTCGTATCATAGCAAGCCCTGGCGTTAGAGCTAAATATTGCTAAACGAAAATGACCTTATAGATGTCAAAGCCGTAATCCCGGTTTACCTGATAGTTTAGATATTCTTCCAAGTTTAACTCTATAGTTAGGTACCTATTATGCTTGTAACTGTAGAAGTATCTACTTACTTGTAGGACTCCAGTGTTTCTAATAACACACAATAACATATTAAAGGATTATTTTAACATAAATACCGGTGCAATACAGGTGTTCTGTAGTGCTGATCGAGGTCTATTACGGATATTCTTTTTATCGTCTTTCTTCTTACTTCTGTTGGACAAGTTCACTGGCGAGCCAAGCAGCCGCAAATTAGTGCTTTCCTTCGACATTTCACACACATTCCAGACAGAAATATATTAAATTTTCATCCTCGAAAAATTACAATGAATCAACATAAAGCAGAATGCTTCATGTTTGTTTGTTGTCAAGGATAACGTTGTTGCTAGGTAACCGAAACATTCCAGTGCCAACATTGCTCATACTTTTAGCATTTGAGATACATTTTTATTAAAATCATGTAGTGGATGTTTTCATGCTAAATAATAATTTTCTATTGTACTAATCGTAAAATAATTCAACTATACTTTACAAAATGTAATTTGAGATCTTTTATTTAATTCTTTAGTTAAATACACACCTATTTGACTCAAACGGAAGCCCAGCTGAACAAGATTGGTGTTGCCTGTAACAAAAAAAAGTACCAATGGTAGAAATGAAAATATTAAATATGATATCGTATGTTTTTTCTTATTATATTATATGATATCATTAAATATGCACATTTAACTTTGAACACATATCTTATTAAACCTGTATATACTTATTTATACATATAACATCAATAGTGCTGCTGCTCTGTTTTTCTGGAATAACAAAACGCAAGTAATGCAAGCATTGACGTCATCGATAAAAATATGATGTTCGAGCTGTGTCCATCCATTCCCATACGAAATGTGTTGAGTCTGTCCGGACGGTCAGTTTTTAGTCGAGTTTCGAACCTTGGGTTCTGTTCTGAGTACAGACAAACCGCATTTATTAACGCGTAATATATACCGCAAAATTTGGTAGTAAACTAATTTGTTATCGTGTTAATCCCGCGGTTCAGCGTTTAGTGTGTAAAGTGTGATAATACATTTATTAAAACAAAATGTTCAGCGGAATCGCAGGTGCGTAATTTATATTTTTCCTACTGCGTAATGTAAGACAAAGGTAAAAATATATATATATATTACTTTTCCACTTTTTATAATTAGACAACATTTTATAGAAACCTACCTCGGTAGAATTTAGCCGGAATCATTTCATATTATTAAATCGCACTCATTCAGTAGGTCCATCTAGTAGGTACCACTTTAACCGACTTCTAAAAGGGAGGAGGTTCTAAATTCAATTGTTTTTTTTTAATTTAAGACGTTACACTGCATGTTAGTTAAAAATAATAAGGTTTCTTGTTATCTAATCTACTTGAAAAATTAACATCTAGTTCTTATTAGGGAACGTAAAAAACATAAAATTTACGGGATAAAATATTTAAAATTATTTTTCAATCGATGTGTAGTGTTCGCGTAACTATAAGAAATCAGCTCTAGTTATTTTGTATAATACTAGTAAACCAACATATCTACCTACCTATTGCGACCTATCTTCATAGAGATTAGAGACGAAAAAGCGGTGAGCTAGATGTAGATCTCATAGACTTGTAGGTAGTTTTGGTACCTACTTTCCATACTTATACATAGATAGAGGAGCTTCTATACCCAACGGAAAGAGACCGAGCTATAATAAAATAGCAAATTTGGTCAGCGCATTCGATCCCCTGAACTATATTCGGACATCTAGGTATTGATTCAATCTCTACCTACTATAGTATCTTCGGTAGAGATGATACAATAGCATCTTCATGCTGGCTCTCTTACGTGACAAGTAGAATTCCCATCATAAGAAATTTTATTCGCAGATTCAACTAGGTACCTACGTGTATTCTTGTTTTCATCAATTTATTGTTGATCCAAAAATAATTTCATTCAAAACTGGTCTCGGCGTGTAACAAGTTTGACGCCCACAGAGGTCATATCCGTCTGACTCTTATGTCTCATAGGAATAAATCCATACAAAGATGACTGTTGGTCGTCGCCGCGACGCCCCAGAGTACTGTGGGCGGGCGCCTTCGGTGTACTTATACTTATCGTGACATTACTGGGCCCCAAGTCTGCTAACACAATCGAACAGCAACCGTATAGATATTGTATGGGATATCTGTCGAAAGTGACAGTTACTATGCGGTTGCTGTTCGATTATGAATCGATTGTGTTAGCAGACTTGGGGACCTGAAATGTAACATCGCAATTCCATGTTTAAGATCTATTGAAAAAACTGAAAGGTAGGAGAGAATTAGGAAATAGGTACAATACCTATACGAACTATGTCGAAATATAGGTACCTACCTATATGTATATGTTCCCTACGTATCATATACCGCAGTGTTCGGGATTTTGAAAATATCAATGTGTTTTTGAACAATTTGTGGTTCGGGAACTATAGTTCAGTGGGACATAGTTAATTGTTTCGAGCTACCTATCTAGTTTGTAATACATATACCTTACTATTATATCGATGACAAATTCCTAATACCTACTTTTAATATACACCATCTTTGAAGACAGATATAAGTAGGTACCTACCTACCTACAAACATCTGAATCATAGATCTTTTATAGAACTTAACTTACTTACCTATCTTAAGGTTATTTAACTTCTTTGATCTGCATTATGTATAAATAAGAGCAGGTATAATGTCCAAACGGGAGAATGGATGTTGACATTATCACCATCCTTGTCACACACCATCCAAAATCGATATTGTTACATACTGCAGCCTGCGGTTATAAGGGTGGGGCCAAACTATCGTTAACTCCCTACAGTGTGACAGTATAGACGAAATAATAAGCATTTATTAACGACCGTCTAGGTTTTATGGATTGATCACAGACCATGTGACCTATCAAACGTCATAAGCGATCGCCACTCACGACGTTTGATAGGTCACATGGTCTGTGCTCAATCCATAAAACCTAGACGCTTGTCAAAAAATGCTTATTATGTTGGTCTAGCAATATATATTTCATGAAGATGTTCTTGTTTCACCTTACATTGTTGAATTGAAATATGGCTGTTATTCTGACTAACGCGACCTCAGAAATGCTTAGGAGATAAATCCTCTGTTGTCTATCTACATGCTTGACCTTACAACACCCAATTCACACTGACTTCATTATACGAAACGTCATTGATGCCAGCAATGAGTCATGCCACGCGGAGTACACGCGAACTTACAATGACTCTATTATTTACAATTATGCTGTTACAAGTTACCATAGTGCTAAAGAGTTTATAGATAAAATATCACCTAGGTTGATATTTTGTCTATAAATTCTTTAACTCTATGGCTCCTACAGGGTCACTTGCCTCCACAGGTGACAGGAGGGCTGGCTCTTTCCTCATTTAAAAAAATACCTTGATAATACAGCGAGGAAATCCAGCCAGCATTCTTGCCACCACAGACAATGTCTTTTGATACATAGTTTGTTGTCATACAATTTTTGTTTTTTTTTTTAATTTTTCTATTTAGCTTAACTGTAATTGTACATTTTAATTCAATAAATACACATTGTAATCAAAAAAATTACCCTGTTGTACATTGACAACTAATTACTTATGTAATTAAACAAATTAAAATTGAGAAACGTCAACACCAAACGCACACGTGAGCGAGTGATCCAAGACTTGTCAACCACACAACAGAGAGAAACGACGATACGAGAACTAATGAGACGCACGACACCTGTCTCTTTTTTTCTTATAGCTCTGTCCATCTTGGTTGAATCAACCACCTGACCGTTTAGAAAACTATGCACATATAAAAAAAAACTATAAGCATGTTAAGATATTATTGTCGTTCACGGTAACAGATAAAAAAAATAGAACGATGATCGATTTTAACCGGGTCAATATTCGCCAGCGCTATGACCTGTGGGTGAACACTATTCGGCTCACGAATACTATCGTGGGTTTTGTAACACTTTTTTTTTAATGTCGAACACTTCTTCATATCGCGTCGATAGTAAAATAATGTATTGCCGTCGTGGTGAAAAGATTAGCCGATCGAAAGGTTACCAAGGGTGCGCCGGGCGTAGTAACTCACTCAAATGTCCTCGCTCGGGGAGGCTCTTTGTGCGCTCAAGTTTACAGTTTGTCTCGTATAATTTTGCCGCTCTAGAAGTAGGCTTTTCGAATACTTCAGAGGGTTACAGGGAACTGTGATACTCAGAACTAATAATATTACCAGCCCTTTTAAATTCCCAGTTTTGGGTATGGGCCTCCCATCAATGCGAGGGGGCTTAGGTCTAATATCTAACAGTTCAAAAAATCTTAGACGTACTACATTAATTGTTAAGCTTTCCGAAAAATAAATTATGAATGATTGAATGATTTCAGTCATAATGTCTCTGGGATTTCCGTGGATATTAAATTATAACTAATTATAGATAGGTACAAAATTCCGTTAGTCTAACGGTAACATTATACACAACCGGTATATTCGTAATATTTTGAGATAAACGAACTGTCGATGTTAATCCGTAAGTAATGTACACGTCCGATTGATGCGATCATTCATTCACTCACACTATCAGTATTATCCAACCTATATCCTGTGCTCCAGATCGAGATACAAGTTGACGGTGTATACGGCCCTAATATGCTACAATATATTGATTTGGTAATAAAATATGTTAGCAGCCGCCAAATAAATATCAAAAGCAATTAATTCTCTACGTAGTGGTTCGACCACATTTATTGAGATGTTCTGTATTCTTGATATTTAAAAATCAGTATCGTATTAGCATTCGCGCCAAGAGCATAAAACTATTTTTCACAAGGTTAAATAATAATAAAATGGAGTGTGGATCACAAATACGGAAAGCAGTATCAGGTGAGTTTATACAATTATTGCACGCGCTAGGTAGGTATGTGGCCTCTTAATAGGCTAATCGTTCACCGTTCACCATTCGTCATTCGTTCCGCGTGTGCAATTACGTAACCCCTAAAATAATTGCGTGCCCGACCTTAAATAAAGGACGTCGCACGATTTAAGACAACAATGTAATTAATTTGTAACGTAGAGCCGCTACTTCTAACGCGATAGTTTTTTTTTGTAATAATCCGCGGAAGCGTTTCCATTTATCGAGATAAAATGTATCATATTCATAGATGTGTCAAAATTCAAAAAGAGTTGTGTCAAAATTCTCCCGTGTTGCGCAAAAAAATTACGGATCCGATTTCTGTATCGGAAATAATGTTCCTGTTTTTTTTTTTAATATTCAATGCACATATTCTTATAGGAACATATGATTGAGGATATAAATCTAATTATACAGGGTATACTACCATGTCAGAAAGGGTATACTACCATTTGCACCTGCGCTACTTAAGCATATTTGTAACAATGATGTCATTACACTATTTCAATTCAATTATAGCTGTTCCGGCGAACTTCGTGCCTCCGTAATTAAAATTATATTTATTATTATTTTTTAGTGATTTTTTCCCATATTTATCCTATAGTTATTCTGCTATTCGGGGTGGACACAAATTCAAAAAAATCAAAGGGCATATAAGTCAGCCCACTCGCTCTTGAGCTTTACATGGAGTTACGATTATCAACTAACTGTTTAATTAACATACATCGACAATAGTAATAGGTAACAGTATAACCAGACGATTCTTACACGAACTTCTTGCGCAATCCCATAGTCTCAATGCAGATATTTCTCTGCATTGCAGCAACTGCAAAATTATATGTCGTACTTTGGAATAGGTAAACAATTTGAACTTCGAACGATCAAGTCACCGTGTGAATAAATTAAACGTTGTAAAATGGAATTCCAAAGATAAATACGACCGTTGCGGTCAAATGGTGTCGGTAAATATAGAATGGTAATTATTTGAATAAACAATATTATTAGTGACGCACCTATTTATCTTCCTGTTCTGAATAATACGTATATTTACGCAACAAGTAATGCGCTCAGTAATAGCGTAACATTAATTACAAGCCATAGACTTGTAATTTTTTTTTATTAAAACGTTGTGTTTTTGAACCCTATTCTTATCCTGTATGTATCTTAGTGATGCCTAAACCAATTTTTTTTTTCAACTAATAGTTCTAGGAAACATTAAAAAAAAACGATTCCGTCATCTTTCGCGCGTTTAAATTGCAACGGTCGTATTTTTCTAGCCACTTACCGATAGCAGATAGATACAAAATATGATAGAGAAAAAAATAACTGTAGCCATAGAGAGGTACAAAGTTCGTAATGATTGCGCACCACAGAGCACATTTTGAAAAACAGAAAAGAGAAGCTCTGAAGAGAATATCACGCGGCTATGAAATGTAAGTTCAGGGTCGATAGGACGGGTGGGCACGGTTATCGAATAATTTATGATTCATTCCCCCGCGCCGCAGTTTCGCTGGGAATGTGTTTTGTTTGTGCCAGATTATACGTTACAGATTTTACTGGTGTATATTTTTAGTTTGCATGTTTTTGTTTGGGTAAAAGTACCCACATACATACCTAGTTTTTGCTGCAACCAGTTGATAACACGAAGACATCGCCTGTAATGTTCGCCTGGAGATCCCCTGTGATTTTTTCAAGTGTCCGTGCATGTACAGCCCAATCCGAAACTATGGGGGATAGCGAAAAATGTAAAGGACTCTCGATTTTTATGAAAACTAAAACTGCATTATTCTGATTTTGAAAAAAAAAATCTAGGCCGTAATTGAATCCGTTGATTTTGAAATATAACTGTATACTTCTTGTATTATAGTGCTATCCGATAATATCGCTAATAAGTATCAAGTGCTGGGAAGTAATGACAGGGCAAAGTAAAGAAAATATTTTTTGTTAAACATCTTTATTTGTATACATTAATTAAACCGTATTCTATTTTTTCAAATTGACTGTATACTAGTTATTTCAGCAAGATTCAGCAGAAGTCTGTGAACTTAATGAATACGTAAAATCTCGACTAGTAGGTGTCAGTAACAAGTTGTATGCTACTGCGGAATTATCGTTATAATGTTTTGGCTTTTTCCTCATCAACAAAATAATAATTGATCAATTTATATTATACAACTAAATCAACACTGTCAAAGTACTCACGAAACGAAATGTAGGACTTACACAACGGAATTGGAAGTACTCAGCTAAAATGGTCGCTTTGTAAGTAGCAGTAGCACTAACTATAGCTCCGGGATACAGATTGTTAATACCGAGATAAGCGTTATGATTAGGGAATTAACAAGTATTGATACGTAATGATAAAAAACAAAATCGACTGAGTAATACCTGTGATGTTTAAAATTTGTAAACGTGTTAAATTGGCATAATAACAAACACGAGCGAGTTTAAAAGAAAAAAACTAATTTATTATAATACATAAGGCGTAAAAGTTTTAGCAAATAAATGTCTATGCTATCAATTATACAGCATGGCCCAGAAGGATATAGGTAGTACTTCCATTAGAATCTGAGCTTCTTGAGCGCATGTGCAACATAATGATTGCACATGCGCTCAAGAAGAATTCCAATCAAAATTAAGATAAGTGTGTTAATTAAAAAATATGAAGAATGTCGCTGAACAACACTAAACATTGAATATTTGATCTCAAAAAATAATTGGAGGCTTTTTTTAAAAAAGGAATGGATACCGCCGTTTTTGGAAATGATGTCATTCATTGTTTTTGTGAATAAAATGATAGATCATAATTAAACTCTATTGAGAGTAGAAATACCTATAGAAATTGTTTACAAGGCGTCTGTTGGCCCTATCTTTTGAAGGGTCACGGCGCGGTCACAGATAATGCGTGCAGCATCCGAACATGCATCTCGCAGGTCTGGAAACAATGCTGACAAACAAAGGCGTCCAGAGACGATCAAGCGGATTAAAACAAGCATTTATATTTTTCCTTGACGCTTGAAGCTTGACCCAAACATGATTGATCGTTTACGTTTGCTTGATGCTTGAGTCAAGCATCTATGCTCTTGCTCCATAATTGATGTGATATATTTTTGCTTGACGATTTTTTATCTATGGCTTGACGCGACATTTTGACAGTGCTCGAGAAAGCATAGCTCCTTTCGTGCGTGCTATAGTACTCTTGCGGGATGTCGTGTCGTGAACCTAGTTTGCTGACACAATCACCTTTAAAAAATCCATGTAAAGTATCATTAACTAGCCCATTGCCGTTCGATAATGAGATGATTGTGCGTACAAAAGTAATATTGCTTGATCAAGCAAATTACGCTCGTCTTCAAGCCGCTCAGTCGTCTCGGAACCCCTTAACACTCATCGAGCAGAATAACTAAAACAAATTCTCGTTGGCTGCGCACGATGACATCACACCGCCAAGGCCGGCCGGTGTCGGGGCCCACCATAATAATATCCGCGGAATGACCGTGCTATCTCGTTCTGTATACCGCATTAGAAACAAACGCGAAAAGGACGGAAAGTATTTATATGGGGTCTGCGCAGAATGTATGGACAAGACCTGCGTAATTAACGTTCTTGAACGTCGAGTAATGATTGTGGCAGAGTTTGAATAAACTAGAAGTTGAAATTATATTTGAAATGGGATGGACGGTTGAGTTCGTTGATCCTCACAAAAGTCTTCTTTCAACCAAATGTATTCTACATATTTATCCTTACTAGAGAACATATAACTAACCTAGTTACTTCTAATTGCTGGTTGAGGACCTTAATATTAGATTTAAGTAGTTAAAGTAAATAGAAAAATAAAATAAAAAAATAGTATGACAAGAAATTATGTATCAAAAAGACCTTTTCTGCGTGAAATGGTGACAAGAACTTTAGTTGAACGAATTTAAAATCTTATATGTAGTATTACCTAAATCTGTCTCGATAGACTAAGTCTGACAAGGAAGCCATCGTCATTTATGATTGACCTTCGTAATTAACTGATTAAGCAATCATCTGTGTATAAGACAATGAGCATCAACATGACTCAGTCTGCTCAGTCTGATAGCCGATAAGCATGAAAATAGGACCGTCTTTTATAATGTCACATAATAACGATAATTTCAAAAATAGTGACGTGACATCACGGAATGTTATAAAATATCATTCGTTCATTAATCGATTATGTGACACTCGCATCGCTCATCGAGTTCTCAGGTGTAAAATAATCCTTTGTTCGTTTGACCTTGCGGTCAGCCCGTAGACTCAATATAGGTAACAATATTGTACGTTGTTACTGACTGTGTAACAATTATTTTATTACAATGACCATTATCGTTAATTAAATAATTGTATCGAGTACCTACGTGAGTGGGTTTATAAAAAAAATATAATGTTATGTATCAGAATATTTTTATGCATGTAAACCATTCAGTACAGCACTGATGAATCGTCAAAAATGTTGCAATATGCTAAGCTACAACTTTACCACCCGTTCGGAATGCCGTTCCTATGCAGAAGGACGGGCAAGAAAGTCTATGGTTGTTCTTTTTAAAAAGATCTTTTACAGTTTTGAGCAGCACATTGTTATAGATATGTGAGAACAATGTAGGAACGGCTAGTTTGATAGTGTAGATTGAAAGTACCAATATTGTTATTCTATTATTCCACACGTGTAAACATAGTGGCTCGTGACGGAACCATTAAATTCGCTCAGTACGACGTTTGTATAAAATTGGAAAACATGGTCACCACGTCAGACTCATTTCGTTGATGCGTAATAGTTTTCTGAGAGTTGTACCAACATTAATGGCATCACGTGTGGTAGGTGGGTGTGATGTCATATTCCTCAGACAGGAAATTGTCTCAATTGGTTGTTCGCTTACATCGAACAAGATATCTGTAGCGTAAACGGGAACTTTTAATGTAATCGTGACGTCATCGAGAAAACGAGCTGTCACTGTCATACTTATTTTTGAAATCTGTGGTGTGAGAGGGATGGGAGACTTTACGTTACCGAAACGATACATAAAAAGAATTGTGATTGCGGTAAAGTTTCCGTAAGCAAACGGACGGACTGTTTACCAAATATGGTATCATCAAAAACTCATACTCAGCATAAATGTTTTAGATATGGTCCGCTAGGGGCGCTGTAAAATTCTCCATACAGAGTGACTTAATACGGTAGACTGTATGTTTGTCCAGAGACGTGAGTTCCTCTCTATGCCGTAGAGCCTTCTGATCCGTTAATTTATTGATTTCGCAGAACTTTCCAATTGATAGAATGTTTTATAAGTAGAACACGAAATATAGCGCATATAAACTAAGCGATGGATTATAAAATATGAAAAGTTTCCACGTTCGCGTGTGTCGGTCGTGCCCTAGGTCAAAGCCGGTGCCGCAACGCTCATAAAACCAGTCTGGCGCTACCCGATCGATACTGGGATCTATATTCAGGTCTCGCGGGGCCGAGGACTAGACTAGCAGGCGACTAACACAATATTGGACAATAATCTATGAAAACCATAGAGAATATTATATAGAACATGTCTATATAATATTCTCTATGGTTTTCTCTCTCTTCTCTATGGCGCCTCCTTGGCATCGTTTGTTTCTAAAAAGTGTTCCAAGTATTTAATAAAATTATGATTATATACCTATCAAGAAGTCTATATTATCCACCGCAGGGCCCAAATTGTATATTTAGCGAATATTACACAATTTTCTTGAAAGTTATTTCAGTATGCGAAACCCATCAATAAATTATGGCGTCGTACTTATTTATTGAGTGAACGAATATGTTCTTTATCGATCTAGTTTTCATTCACTCTATTTGTCGTGGCCCATATACGATAGTAATTTGAAATATTACGTATATTGGCTTGTTGTCGTAATGTTTTATTATCCCATCTAATGGAGCCGAGTTTTATTGCTGCTTCCAGATCATATACATTATTATGTAATGCAATAAAATGTGGGTATAAAACTTGAGTGTCTTCTGCAACAAATGAGTTTGTAGTTTGTGAGGCAAACATGTAGAAAATATTTAGATCAAGTGCAGAGCCAGTGACACACATGCGAGCTATTTTAATCTAATGTTTGAGAATTTCGCCCGAGTTGTTATCTCATGGGATATTTTTATACTTCACAGATATAGGAAACGTCCGCGGCCGTGTTGAGATGAGATTGCATTATAATCTAGCGGTATGGTGAAACTAGACTATTATCATAAAAAAATTACGTAGGTACGTGAAATTGTTATCATCAACGCGATATATGTCACGAGTAGATAATAAAAATAATAGTGGGATATACCCCGGTGGTATTAAAAAACCAAGAATTTTCAAATCCTTAGGTACCTACACTATTGTGTTAAGAATATAAAATGAAATAATAATTGTTGCCGTATAGTAAAGCATATAAATCGGTTGAAATAATAAAATCAAAATGATCGGATACGACGTCATAAGATGAAAACTGCCATCACATATTACCATTCTCGCTCTCAATTTCCTTTTCATTCCATTCACTTTTTTTATCTTTCCAAAAGCTACAGAACAAATGCGTAATAATCTTAAGACTGTCTCAGTTTTCATTGAGTTAAACACGTCCGTCGCCCCCACTTCCCTGTGTAGTGGTATTTGGATCGTCAATCAGCGCGAATTACGAAACGAGCCGGTCCCGAGCAGAGCACTCGGATCGAGCGAGCGATGATCCCGGATCGCTGACCGACTCGCCGTGCACATCTCTATTTTCGTTCACTCTATTGGCGGGACAATGCTCGGATATAGATCGATCCAGATTTATTTAAAGCGTCGGAATATACATGGAGATTAAAAAAAACATTGCTAATATTCAATCAATATTATACTAACTTGATAATTGTACTTTACATTCAGATAAATTTTTAAATAACAATTTATACAAAAAAAAATTTTTGATGAATTATGTTTTGTTCCTAAAATAATCTGATTTCCGTTTAGGTTAGGATTGTAGGTAGAAGAATTTTAATGACGTGATTTGACACTACTTGTAGTTTTTCGTATAATGTATATTCCCTCTAGCGATTAACGATTAACGTAAAGGTATACTTAACTTAAGCTTTGCATAGATAAAATCATTACTATACACCTAAATACCTGTTATTCCGTCATGTAAAAATTTGAAATAGATACCTACCTCTGCTGACATTGAGTAAATTTTGTAATTTTCCATAAAACCTAGTTTTTGTTGCACGTTATCAATTATGTACAGTCTCGTACACTACACTATGTTTGTCGTAAACTTGTAACAGTGATCGATGTAACAGTAAGTACCTACCTACTAACGTACTGTAACATTATAGTACTATCGCGCTACCATACAAATAGTTTGCTAGTTGTAGTTAAACGCATGAATTTAGTTCCTAATTAATTTCATTGACAATATATATTACTGATAATAAATGTTTTTTTTTAATATTTAATTTTCATGCTAACCGATAGACAAGAACCTTGGTGAGTTCTTTTGTTTTATTTCACGGAAATTCTATTTTTAAATTTTTAACCTTTAAGCGTTATTTACTTACCATATATTTACATATTTTGTACCTTCGTTAAAATACCTTTTCTCTTAAATTACTTATATATTTTTTTATACTGTGGACTTTAAGAAAATGATGACAGTACTTAATTCCCCCGATTCCCTGAACATGCCTGCGTTACTGGTAACAAAAATAGTTCGCAAGGAGTAAAAGTGTCGAAGCGTCCAACTTCCAACAGTAAAAGTGTCGAAGCGTTTAGTTACCTTATAGTAAGTCGGTAAATAAAATAATGAAACGTGTCATCGTACATATAGCGAATACACGAGGCGCAAGGCACCTTGACCGGAGTGTATAGTGAGCTATGAAAATCGATAAAAAGGCGGTGTTATGTCGACTCTTTGCAGCGGTAACAGCGCAACTGATAACAATTCGAATATTTGAACTCGACATAGAACAAACATGATACTGATAAAATATGAGATACATGATAAAATTGAGACGATATCTATTATTATTATCGATACCTAATCTTTTGGTATTTTGTCCTAGGCAAATGTTACTGTGATCGTCTACAGTTGTACCTACCTACGGTATACATAATACTAGTGTTACTTAGTTTGGAAACATATATTTATAGTAGGTATATGCGATATATATGTTCAATTTTATTTAGAGTGAAGATAAACAAAAGTACTGTGAACAATATTTTCTACAGCACGTTATGCAATAGGCGCCTATTTTATTATTAAACGTTGTATTTTTTTTACAACTAAGCATTTATTTACTCGAGAAATGAAAACGTATTGGACCTACCTACTTTATAAAGAATTTATAAGTATAAACTGTTACTTCTTCGATTTCTGTTTATGTACGATGCGGAAGATTTTTAAATAGCGAACCGTTAAATTTTATCGTTCATCCGATAGCTATTTTAATGTTATCTTATAACGCGTTGGCGCCCAGTAGAACGCGGTATAGATAAACCACAAATTATTTATGTGTTCGAAAGCCGTTACTATAAATAATTTACCAAAACCTTAACTGTAAAATTATCTAAAACATTCCTATATTATATAATTGTAGCCAGTTGTATCTTCTAAGATACATTTTAAAACGTATTTTAAACTGTATCCAAAATTCACAGGGGCGTTCCGAAGCATCGGCGAGAAGACAGCGTCTCTCTTCGAACGCAAGAAGAAGGATGCCGAGCAAATAGCCGCCGAGAAGGCGCAGGAAGCTGCCCACGTAGTGGAAGATCAAGTCAAGAAGGCAGGAGAGATCATTGGTGGGGCGCAGAAGACCGCTACTGATGCTGCCAGCACAGGTTTTTCATTATGCTCTACTTATTTTGGTGCATGAAATGTCGTGGCCAACGTCGCTGTGTATTAACGATGATAATCATCAGCCTTGTCTCTATTCACCGTCAGTATTGCCCCCGTTGACTGTCTATGGTATTTGACAGATTTTTATTAACTATTGTCTTGCCCTAACGAGGCTAGCACAACACCAGGCTTCAGTTCAAGTGATAAACAATTAATAAATATCGTCAGATAAATACACAAACTATATGGTCCCTAACAACACTTGTAATATGGGTGCCGTACATGAACTGGGGGCAATCCTAGTCACACCCAGAACAGAAAAAAGTACGTATAAGTAGATAATTTCTGAACTTTTCCCATATGGGAATCGAACCTGCCGCCACCTGGTGCAGTATGTCGGGTTAAGCTGTCATCAATATGTTGGCGTAGTATCAAAATGATTTCCTAAGATGGCTGATGATATCCTAATCTTTTCATTACTCTGAGTGTTACTGCTTGCTGTTCTGCTTGTTAATTATATTATTTGGATGGGTGAATATGGGTTACTAAATCTAACGACCCTTCCACCAGCCTCCGATGCCAAGCACTCTGCAATCGACGCTCTTGACAAGGAGCTCTCGAAGGTGTCCCTTGCTGCTGGCGAGGCCAAGGATGCCGCCAGCAAAGCCGTCGCTGATGGCAAGAAGGTCGTAGACACCACTAAGGGTAAGTGTAATAATATGAATATATAAATAATAGGTAAAGTGACTCCATTATGCCGAAGAAGCTTGAGCGAGGTTTGAATACACTCGGCCCATGCCATGCCTCAGTATTATGGTGTCCTTACGATCATTTAGCATAGCCAATACGACCAAGGTTGGTTTGGTGTGCTATCGCGAGGTATATAAGGTGTAAAAATAATGGTGTAAAATATCTTAAAAGGTCCATCAGTAGGCTATAAAGGTCACATTCCTGTAGGAAAATATCAAATAACTAACATTTCAAAATAGCACTACTTACCAAATGCGCGGTGAACCGGCACTGGCTTGCTTTCTTAGGGAAAAATCAAACACTGTTTACACATGTATTTCATACATAAACGTGATTGTTATGACGTACTTGTTAACCTCAAAATATTTTACACAATTTTTGTTACACCTCATATATTCATGTCACTGTGCCTGGAAGTGTATTTCTGGTAAGGCGAGTCAAAGTGATTCTTCGAATTTAACCGCTCTGTTATTCAACGGCGCTGACTGCGCCGCACAAGGATTTTCATCTTAATATAGTCTTCAAGATTGTGAACGGGTTCGTTATCCGCTCCACAACATAGTTCAAGGTGATTTTAGTGAACAGCATATTATTTGCATTTGTAGAATAAGCTATTCATTAGTATTGATATTATTAATTAAAAGTCACGTTATTAGATAGAGCTAGATTAAACACAGCCTTTAATTATTTTTTCCTAATTATAGCATATACTTTATTAGCTTTATCATGTATATTTTGTTGCTAAACAATCTTTGTGTTATACCCCGGTGTGTAGATACGCTCGCGACTACAATGGATAATACCAAGAAAGCTGCCGAGTCTGCGGTCAATACAGCCAAAGGTAGGTTTATCATATTTCTAATTATCGTGGGTACGTAGAGAATACAAAACATAACTTTCAAATATCGACCGTATTAAACTACTCTATTATAATAGGTAGAAGCAAGTGTGGACAAAGACTAGAATTATTTTAAGTCAAGGCATGATATGGTTCAAGAACAACTTAAGCATAGTATCTCATATGATATCCTCATATTCGCCGCGTAATATAAAAGCCAGTTCATATCACTTTATAGGTTCTATAACCATAAAAGTATTCACACTTAATTGTGTATCATAAAATTTATTGCCATGTCGCAATAATTCTAGTCACAACGCCAGCAAAATGCACATTTTCTGAAACGATATGCACATTGTAGATACTATAAATAGCACAGTCCAGGGTACTAAGACCGCTGCCCAATCCGCCGTGGACACGAGCAAGGCGTACATGGAATCGGCAAAAGGTAAACAAACTTCTCATTGTCTTTCTCTGTCCTCATACCTTAAGGTGGGCGGGTCTAATTCTATTTCTGGCATGCGTCTCTGCGACATATTCTATATTCTATGCTTTGTATTTTGAGCTTAAAATATATACGTACAATTATTGTTTTTTATATTTTTTAATTAAGTTGATTGAAATTAGGTAAAGAACGTACGTAACGTAACGTAATCGATCATAGTTAATTTCAATATACCTTTCCAAAAAAAATAAGTATGGTGGTCCACGATTTATTTGTATAGGTATATTTTTTGTTTCTATTTATGCTTTCAACTGATGCCGTAGATACAATAATTAATGGGATTCAAAATACTATGGATACAACACATAAAGCTTATCAGTCCGCTATGGGGCTTTCTTATTCCACAAGTGCTGAAGGTACCCAAATCCCTGTAGCACCTATACGATTTGTTTATGTATTTAGCTATGAGAATCCCAATAGCCTCCGCCCAATTTATTTGGTTATAGGACTCCAATTTCCGCCTTCCGTTTTATTTTGTATCTTTAGTTATAAAAACCCCAAACGTATTTGCCCATTTTATTTAGTATCATTCGCTAACACCCTAATAGTGTTGACATGCTTATTTTATTTTGTATCTTTCGTTATAAACTGAATTTTATTTTTAGATACTGTATCGAGCACATACCACAGCACTGTAGATAATACACAAAAAGCAGCCCAATCTGCTCTAGATACAGGCAAAACTTACGCCACGAGTGCTAAAGGTAGGTTTTGTAATGTTAAATACAATATATTACCTACCATTCGTATTAGGTTTTAGAATATCTTGTCCGTAAACAGGCCCCTTAGTATGAGTTTTGAATTGGTATTCCAATACCAATTGAGTGATTGAATATTACTATAAATTTACACGTAATACTGCACATTTCCGCTACTGGCGCTGCTGTGAAATGTATGGTAGAATGCGATCACTCCTTGCAGACTTAAAGTATCGACAAGTAGTATTACATTGTCGTCTTCTCTGTAGAATTTATTTTTCTTGATTCTTTACAAATAGAAGTAGTCCTTGTAAGACTGAAGAACTTTTTAATTTTATTTTTAGACACGGTTGCAAATACTGTGAATAGTACATTTGAAAGCACCAAAAACGCAGCTCAATCAGCTGTAGATACGAGCAAATCATACGTAGACTCCGCTAAAGGTACCATTACATTTAATTTGGCCTGTCGTGTTGTGATAATCACTAGTGACTAATTTATTGTGTTTTTGCCGATTAACGCTTTAGATGCAACACAGAATAATTTGCAATCAGCGTTAGACGCCTCTTGGAATGCCGCGTATTCGGCTTACGACATTGGTAAAACGTATTTTGACTCGGCCAAAGGTATTGATTTTGTTGCTATTTTTGTTTTTACCTCTATGATTTTCGTTTTTTTTTGCTTGTTTTTATTGACACCAAAGTTAATTTTATTTTGATTTTTTTCCATAGATACAGTTGCAAGTACAGTAGATAGCACTAAAAAAACGGCACAGAGTACATTCGAAACTGGTAAAACGTACGTCGATTCTGCTAAAGGTAAATTTGGAAGCAAATCATAGTTTAAATTACACGCTTTCAATGTGTTGTCAACATGCTATCGTTGTTTATACATACAGTTCAAAGCACAATACAAAGCACTGTCGATACAACCAAAAATGTCGCTCAAACGGCCGTTGAAACGGGAAAAACATACGTTAACACAGCCAAAGGTAACCTTTGTAAGACATTATCTTTTTAACACAACAACAATATGAATAATAGTCAATTAGTGACATATTTAACTAATTCATAATATATATTCTGTGAATTTAGATCCAAACATGCGGTTAATGGCGCCCTAAATTGTGGTTAGAAATTTTTCATTTCTTCTGTTTGGTAGTGTACTTTCCATTTGCACTAGCCAACAAGCCACAATTATTTCACAAGTAGCGTTTAATATTCTAAAAAAATATTTTTAGATTCATAAAAGTATTATTTGTTTAGTTTTTCAACTTGATTTTTTTTATTTTGTTATAAATATATGATACAGTAGCAAAACCAGCACATAGTACAGTAGATACAACTAAAAATTCTGCAGTGACTGCTTCTGTCACAGGTGTATCCCTATTTGGCCTAGCTAAAGATCTTGTCAGAGATTTAGCACTAAAATATAACCACTTTGTTATATACATAATATTGTATAGTAAGTTGAAAGTCCTTAGCTATCAATGTTGACACTATTTTATCTGTTGCTGTTTTTAGATACCGTTACAAATACCGTTCATACCACTGTAGATACAACTAAAAATGCAGCCGCAGCTGCTGTTGAGAAAGGCACAACAATCATTGGCACTGCTAAAGGTAGTTAACAAAATAAAATGAGTTCATTAAATAAATCAGATGTCTATCTATGCATTTTGTAACGTATTATCCTGCTTTAATAGATACCGTAGCCAGCACCTTACATACAACAGTAGATACAACTAAAAATGTAGCCGCAGCTGCTGTTGAGAAAGGCACCACACTCATTGGCACAGCCAAAGGTAGCTTATATTATTAAATTAAATCGACCACAAATGATTACGCAATAGTTACTGTAACTAATGTCCATGCTTCTTTAGATTCAGTAGCCAGCACTGTTCATACGACGGTAGATACAACCAAAAATGTAGCCGCAGCTGCTGTTGAGAAAGGCACAACACTCATTGGCACAGCCAAAGGTAGTTCATAAAATTGTAAATCAATGAAATTATGTGGCTTAGGTATTCATTTTGTAACTAATCTTCATGCTTCATATTTAGATACAGTAGCCAGCACCGTACATACGACAGTAGATACAACCAAAAATGTAGCCGCAGCTGCGGTTGAGAAAGGCACCACACTCATTGGTACAGCCAAAGGTAGCTTATATTATCAAAATTAATCGACTACAAATGATTACGCAATGGATAGTGTAACTAATGTCCATGCTTCTTTAGATTCAGTAGCGAGCACTGTTCATACGACGGTAGATACAACCAAAAATGTAGCCGCGGCGGCTGTTGATAAAGGCACCACACTCATTGGCACAGCCAAAGGTAGTGATATTAATATTTATACATAAAGTAAATAACAAAAAAACTTAAAGGTCGAATGTTTGTGTTGAATCAATAAAATGCAAAACATGAGAAAATAGCCTTAATGTTAATATTTATTATTTAGATACCGTAGCAAGCACAGTTCAGAGCACAGTAGATACCACAATGAACGTAGCGGCTTCAGCTGTAGATACCACCAAAAATGTAGCTTCGTCCGCTTTTGACAAAGGCGCATCGCTTATTAGCAGTGCGAAAGGTAGAATTTTATTTATTATTTAGATACTGCACAATTGTAGAGTTCATGTAACATGGTATTATTTTGGATTATTACTTTTTAGATACTGTATCAAACACAGTGCAAAGCACAGTAGACACAACTAAAAATGTTGCTTCATCCGCGGCTGATAAAAGTGCTTCACTGTTCAGTTCCGCTAAAGGTATACATATCATCTGATTAGTAGTTGTTATTTCATTTTCATTCAGTTTTTATTCATTATTATTTGGTTTTTATTTGTTATTTTAGATACTGTAGCGAACACGGTTCAAAGTTCTATAGATACAACTAAAAATGTAGCTTCATCCGCGGCTGACAAAAGTGCTTCACTGTTGAGTTCCGCTAAAGGTATACATATCATCTGATTAGTAGTTGTTATTTCATTTTCATTCTGTTTTTATTCATTATTATTTCGTTTTAATTTGTTATTTTAGATACTGTAGCGAACACGGTTCAAAGTTCTGTAGATACAACTAAAAATGTCGCTTCATCCGCGGCCGATAAAACTACATCGCTATTTGGTACTGCTAAAGGTAAACCAACACACATATTTGAGTCATTAAATACGCATCGCGTGGGTAGTGTTATTATTTGTTATACATTTTTATTTTTAGATACCCTAACCAGTACAGTTGAAAGCACGGTAGATACTACTAAAACGATCGCATCATCTACAGCTGACAAAGGCGTATCTTTGTTCGATAGCGCTAAAGGTAATGCTTATACATAGTATAAATACGTGAATTATATATATTATGCTAGGATTTCAAGGTACCAATTCTCGTTATTTATTTGTAGATACAGTAGCAAGCACTGTAGATACAACCAAAAACGTAGCGGCATCCGCGTTTGATAAAAGCACAGCACTATTTGGCAGTGCCAAAGGTACCCCATCCCATCACTTAGTTTTCCTTTTTTTATTTTATATACATAAATTGAAATAAAACTATTTTTTAAGGATTTTATCGCGTTTATTTTTCGTTTTTACGTTCCCCGTTTCTAACTATGACACCAGGACGTCAATCACCTCAGTCCTCCCGTGACCATGGTTGCTGTAAAGCAGCCGAAACGTCGGGAACGTAAAAACGAAAAATAAACGCGATAAAATCCTTAAAAAATAGTTTTATTTCAATGTGTAGTATTCGCGTAAATATAAGAAATCAATATCTTATATACATAAACTTATTTTGTAGACACACTCGTTAACACACTTAGTAGCGCTTTAGATACCTCAAACAGTGTTGCTAACATAAGGAATCGTCCTTCGTAGAGTGCTAAAGGAACATTAAGATACTAATATGTTTTATTATTTTCTGTATTTTTATTTTTTCACGTCTTAGATACACTGGCCAGTACAGTAGATACCACAAAGAACGTGGCTGCTAGCGCAGTAGATAGAGGCGTATCGTTTTTAGGCAGTGCTAAAGGTATATGAACGCTTCGTAGAGTTTATTAATTTGCTTAGAAACACAATTTATTTGCATTATAAATGTATTGTAGATACGGTAGCAAGCACAGTAGAGACCACAAAGACGGCAGCTGGAAACGTTGTTGAGAAAGGCGCATCTCTAGTCGGTAGCGCTAAAGGTATATTTTTATTATTTATTTTAGACTCTACCATTTTCATTTTTAGACCTTTATAGTTTTTTGTTCTCCATACAAAACATTATGCTCATTGTTTATGTATCTTAATTTTATTTTGTATCTTTCGGGATGGGATATTTACTCTATGGGTGTTTGGGTGCTTTTATCCTGATTTCTTTTTTCTCTACTAACTTTATTTTGCTAACTCTTCCGTAGATACAGTAGCCAGCACGTTATTTAGCTCAGTGTCTGGAGAATCCGAGACGACGGAAGGTAAAATATTTTATATTAACATTACTGTTTTGCTTTGCTTTATCTAACTGTGTTAACCACATTTTACAAATAAGTCTCCGGTTACATGTATCGGAATCGATAGAGCCGTCGCTAACTTCGTCAAAATGGAGGGTAAAGTATGGTAACTATCACCTTGTAACTCAAGGAAGTTTAAATCAAATTACAACGATATCTATCTATAGATTTGGAGGAACACTAGCTCTAAATGGTCTTATATGAGAGTTATTGTTTGATGTTGTTAATTTTAAGATGGTGACTAATGATGGTAGTGCTCCAACCAATCGCAAGCAATATGGCGTTATTGTATGGTATCTATAACTATGTATCACACTCACTCACACGACCTGGGGCTATCTCTTGCTATCATGAAAATCTCACTAATATTATAAATGTGAAAGTTTGGATGGATGGATGTTTGTTACTCACAATCACGGCTGAACGGATCTGGGTTGAAATTTGGCACAGAGAGATAATAGTCTGGAATAGCATATAGGCTAGGGCTTTTTATCCCGGAAAGATTCACGGTTTCTATGGGATAGCATACAGGAACCATGTTTTTTTTAAACTTTCCTTTTTAATCGCGGGTAACACCGCGGGGCGCAGATAGTGATGTTATAACTGTCACAATTTTAGTAGGACTGTAAAAGCCTCTACGGACCCCACAACATGCCAGTCAATATGTAGAGCCGATTTGTATGGTCACTACCAATTTCCATGTAAATGGCTAGCCAGCTCACCAGGGCCCCAAGTCTGACCAAGTCCAAGTCTTAAAAGTGACAATTATTGCGGTTGCTGTTCGATTATGAATTGATTGTGTTAGCAGATTTGGGGCCCAGCTTATCAAATCGGCCCTACAGATCGGGTGCCAAGCTGGGGCGTTCGTAGAATCTTTAACACAATGACATTGTGATTGTCTTTATTATTAATATACCTACGTGGTTTCACAATAGAATCCATAGCATTTCCTTGGATTACAAACTTAGTCGACTGCGCTATTTGTAGTTAGGTATAATTTTTGATCTCAAAACGTGTTTTATCTTGTCGGTCGTGCCTATTTACAGGTTTCGGTATTTAAGTAACCATTAAATATAAGGTCGAGGTATATTTATCTATAATGAGATGTGACGTCAGCTTGGTGTAATGTGCGCTCGGGTTCGATTCCCGTCTGGGCAATTGTGGAATAGATATTTTCGTACTGGGTGTTACTGGAATCCCCAACCGCCCAAAGTATGTATGTTACCAATACTACAAACGCTGCTTAGGTTGGGTATGTAAGATATTTTTTTTTGTGTAACTCACTGGCTTATGTTTCGTTACTGAGTGATTCAATAAATCTCATTAATATTATAAATGTGAAAGTTTGGATGGATGTTTGTTACTCCATCACGCCAAAACGGCTGAACGGATCTGGATAAAATTTGGCACAGATATAGATTGTAGTCTGGAATAGCAGATAGGCTACTTTTTATCCCAGTAAAATGTATGGTTCCCGTGGGATAGATTTGTTTTATTTTTCATACCGTTTAATCGCGGGTAACACCGCTGGGCGCAGCTAGTTATTAATAAAATTTTAACGACTGAGTGTATTTTGCAAAAAATGGCGTAGTGTGGTGTGATGCACTACTAATGACGTATTAAACTCAGGCCTGGGGGCGGAGAGGTCTGCGCTCCAATATTCTGCTTCCTGGACTTCAGGGTATTTCGTAACAGAAGACCAGAAAACTAAGAATAGCCTCCCTACATTTTAAGCCGCTGGGCCTGATCGGTTGAATTAAAAATACTAATAGCTTACTTGGTGTGTTATATAATTTATTTGAGAACAGAGTAATGTTAATCCACCTGAAGGCCTATTATGTAACTATTTAGTGGGTGTGAGTTTACGCGAGATGATATAAACAGCTCTACAAACACATTACAGTACTGGAGCAACCATGGAGTTTCTTGTCCGTTCTTCTCCATAGGAAGAGGGCATTCCGAACGGGTGGTAAACATGAATAAGAAATATTCTGATTCTGATTACTGATGCAAATCTGTTTCAATAATTTTTTTGTATTTCTGAAATATATACGAAAATTTTGAAACATAGTTACATGATAGGTCCGCTGATTATTAACAATAAGGCACTATAATGCACCGGAACTCTACACATTCAATATTTAGCGTATTCATGGATCGCGATACTTAATTGAACATAAGAATCGTCTAAGAACGCACTCGAGGCGTCCCCCAATAGATATTAATCCAGGTATGATATCGACAGATACCATCAACACAACTGTGGATGCTACCAAGAAAGCGGCAGAGGAAGCGAAGGCGCAAGCCTTGAAGGCCGCCGAGGACGCCAAGGAGAAGGCCAGGCTGGCCGCTGAGGCCGCCCAAGAAGAGGCTAAGAGGGTAGCCAGTAAGTAACAATCGCGTCATCGCTATAAATGTATTTGACTGTGTAATCAGAGAGAGCCAAGTTGGTGGAACGGTGGAGAGGCGAGCCTCTCATCGCTGGAATTTCTGGATTTCACGTGAGCAAATCTCATTTTCAACTGATCGTATTGTATGGCGTCCCATCGGACTATGGGAGTGGGGGAAGAGAGTGCACCAGTGCTTGCGCACACACTGGTGAACTAAACATATATAATATCCCCTGCGAAGTTGAATAGTCTCAGTTGAGATTTGACGCCGTGATAAAAATTTGGTCATGAGGACTAATATGTATTAGGCTAGTTGTAGTCAGGTTAACCCGTATCAAATCGCTGGTGATGTCAATCCAAGCCTCAAATTATAATGCATGAAACAAAATGAGCAACATTTTATACCATTGCGATTTTAAACTCTATAAATTGTTATAAAGTCACGAGGACCGTCCGCGCGGAGTACAAGGTATTTGCGAGTATTGACAGTGTTCATGATTCACCCCATCCAGACGCAGCGGTGGAGGAGTCTAAGAAGGCAGCAGAAAAGGCAGCCGCGGACGCGAGCAACGCGTTCAACTCCACGGTGGACAACACACTCAAGCGCGTCGAGGGCGCCGCCGACGAGGGGCTCAAGAACGCGGGACAGGTTGTCGACGGCAAGATCAAGACCGCCGACAAGTATCTCAACGAGAAGCGAGACCACGTGAGTGTCTATGATTGAATAATCAATCTTCTGGGGGGGGGGGGGGGGGCTATTTTAAATTTACTGAATCGATATCGGAAACGGATGTGAAACGTGCGATGTTGGTGTCGCTCCAGACTACCGTTCAGACGGAAACTTTTTGAAGAAAAAAAACAATTTAGTATTCCCATCGAGAAACATCGAAAATAATTAAATTCGGAAATTTTAATAGCGATTCCGTTAATTCAGTTTGGATGTTTACGATTGGATACGATAGTGTTATTTCAACGTATTCGTGTAAATATAAGAAATCAATAGATAAACAAGCTACCTCTTTATAATATGAATATGGGTAAACGAGTACCTCTGCTTACGTAGCAATAATATTTACATCCACAGCTCATGTCGAACCTGTCGTCGGCCACGCACGACGCGTCCCAGGGCGCCGCCGGCCTGCTCAGCAAGGGGCTCAGCGCCTTCCCCAAGTAAACCTGCCACTCCTCATCACTGCTCACTCGCGGGAAACTGACAGACTACTATACACTACTTGCTTCTTATCCACCCCACTGACTTGTAAGGGTCGTTAACCGAATACTCAAACATTGATGTCCTTGCAACTATCCTTGAAATTCATAGAAACTTACAATGGTTATTACAAAGCGTTTTGCAGAATCACATATTTATTAACATATTATATTACGACGACCTGATTAGCGCAGTCGGTAGTGACCCTGCTGTCTGTGCCGAGGCTCCCGGGTTCGAATCCTGGTACGCAACAATAATTATGTGATGAGCACGAATCATAAGCCACTACAATTTACGATGCTTCGATTTTAACTGTTGTTAAAATGTAAAGATTATCGTATTTTAGTAACTATCGTCCTCCTACGTATACCAATGTATGTAATATAGTTAACTCTCAATCCGATATGGTTGGATCCGACCAGCCAACAGGATCCCACTGGCCAACAGGATCTGAACAGTCTACAACGAGGGACGGAAAGCTATAAACAGCAAGACATTATTTGAATAAGGCTCGCTCGTTCTGTGGGCTAGCTGGATCCAACCAAAATGGATTGGATAATGTGTCAGCAGTTTAATCATAATAATTATTGTATCGATGTCTGTTAGTTTACCACGGGATTTGTTAAAATACTTTCACTACATTTTGTTTATACACATGCACATTTTTGTAAGTTTTTCTTTAAATTTTATTAATAGTACAATATTGTATAGTATTTAGTTAAGTTCTACTAACATTTTGTTATTGTTACATGGCAAGAACAAAATCAGTTGGACAACCTTTTTAAAGTATACTATATTTTATTGCATTTTGACGTTTGGCAATACAAAAGATTTTTTTTTATAATTAAGTCACAAAATTAAAATCTCACATACTTGACATACTTATATTTTACTTGCTAAGCTAAGATTAAGTTACTAGCTATAAGTTCAATGTTATATGTTTGCATTTTAAATGCATTTTATGTACCGATGTCTCGAATTAATAATGCTTGGCTTCTACCGTCCACGTTAGACTTTTATTAGCAGCAAGATCAATAAATGTCTGTGTTCCGCTTACCCTATAATACGTTTCACAAGTAACATCGACAAATCGCATTACAAACCGCCCACGGTAAAGCTCGGTTTACACGAAGGCAATACGCAAGTAACAACGTGTATCGTGTAAATTCAATACCAATGAGTATTTTTTATACATCGTCATATAGCTTCAACACTGAAGTCACCGTCGTCAAATTTTGACGACGCGTCGAGACAGTGCCGCGAAAATGAGCGGTTGCTATAAGTTGTTCATTCGGAAGTGATCGGGTACGCGAATCTTGCCGTGGCTACTTTTGAGGCGTAGACAACCATATACATTTAAAAAATATTATAACATTACAAGAATATAGTTCCCATAAATGTGATAATTAATAGCTTACAATGGCTAAAATATATATTGTATTTGTTAGATCACTGCTTAGCAGTCTATTTTATGATAAAAATATATACGAGCGTTGTATAAAAAGAAATACCTACCTATGTATGTATATATATATTATTACTTTGCCATATTTTATTAAGATCCAAGCTTGGAAAGGGTTTTGCTTATAAACTATTTACCTATGTGTTTATAATGTTCGTGTTATCTCCAGGTTATTATTAAATGTTAATTATACTCATTAAAAATAATTTTATTACCTAATACAACCCGACTTATTTCCAAAATGTGTTAAATTCTTTACCTATGTGTTGTTCAATAAATATAGTGCAACCCACAGTATTTTTTTTTATTTCTTGCCATACATAATGATCAGAAGATAGTCGGAAGAACATAAGTTATTGCGAAAATTATCTGTTAGTCATAGAATATTTATAAGGACCGCCTGACTGAGTTCATGCTCTATTTAAAAAAATATATAAGTGGCTCAAGCATAATCTTTTTACATAACAGTATGTAGCTTCCGTCCCGGTCACACCTAAGACTTCTATAAAAATGTTAGTCTCAGGATACTTTACCGATTACGTAATGATTACACTAGAAATTACTGCTTACCCTACTGCACGCACTGCTAAGTTTCAGATTATATTTTAGGTTCTTCATTTTGTGTGTTTAGGAAATGAATTAAAATGGGTAACATTACGTTATAATTATTATGACATAAAAAAAATCCCGCTAATAAGTATTGTCATTTTCAAATTTAAAATTCTACCATATTGCAAAATCGAAACGCTTTTTGACAACAATGACATTGATCTGAGTCCTGACTACTATTACTCCATGACTGTCAGCTGTCAGATTTGCAATACTAACAACATGGCGGCTCTTGCGAGAGCTGGGTTTTCGTTTGCTAAAAATGCACTTTACTCTACATCAATACGTGCAATATCGACCACAAAACAATTAAATTTAAAAGAAAGTAAGTAACAGTAAATATCACTTTGAATTGAACAATATCACTATACATAACCTCAAACATTGTTATAATTCGCTTCTATATTTTCAGTACGGCAAAACACTGAAGGATCAACGGTCGTGATAGAAGCAGTCAATATACCTTCACCAAGGACTGAGCTCTTGGTTCGGGCCGAGAACTTGGGTCTTGTGAACCAAAGCAGTGATACCGAGAAGCCTTGCTATATGTGTTCCCTAGGCCTCGACGTGAAGCATACAGATGTATTGATCTTGAGCCAGTTCGTGCGGTCAGATGGTTGCATGTTGCCACGGAGGATCACTGGCTTGTGCCGCCGACAACAGAAGAAAATAGGAAAGATGGTCACTATGGCACAGAAAGCTGGTGAGTAGAGATTAGATTTTGTGCACTGGGTTTTTTGTCCATGAATGTTAGGCATTCTCATTTCTTAATCTTTTATCTTTTTAGGTCTTATGATCAATCTAACTCCGAGTTACTGTAATAAGGATCCTAGGAAGAGGTACAACTGGAAGAAGTTCAATACCTACTTTGATGAGAAGACAATATTCTGGAAAAGGATTCCAAAACCCACCGATAGATTTAAACGCTAAGTTGTGATTTTTAGCTCATGAGTTGTAAATTATCTAATTGTATATTAAATTAAATTAGAAATTAACTTATGCTTAATTTTTTTAAAGTAGATGTAGAATTACCAGACTAACAAAGCTAGCTTTACATTGAAATTTTATTTTCTAGTACTGTGGGAATTTATTACCAGAGGTTACAAGTGCTGTTTAGTTCGGAACCTTACAGTTCGCGTGTTCACCTGGCGATATTAATACTATTATTAATTTACAATTCCCCTTCACAAACACTGCTTTTCTAATTCATTGAAGCCCAGTCAATCTTTGCTGATAAAAGGCGAAATGTACGAAGGAATTAAATATAACAACAATATTAAGAGAGCGTTTTAAGTATAGTTTATTTAATTTCGTTGTTTCAGTGATGGTTTATTTACTAAACACAAGATACGGCTGCTTGTTTGCATGATATAGTAATAATATACATACAGTATCAGTGATTTTGCTATTAGGTAGTACTCATGGGAATTAACTTATTACGAAAATATTATCACTAAGTATGCTGTTATTTCTTAACAACAATAGTCAAAGGGTTAATAGACTGATGAATGTGTAATTGTATTGTACTCAGAATCGAAATGGTACCATCTATGACACCTTGTTTATATTATACATGGATGGATCACTGCTAGCAATTAATTCAATTGGAATTGTTGTGTGAAATAAACCTATTTTTAGGACATAGACATATCTAGATAGAGACAGGTGGAACATACTTTTATTAATATATTGTTTTATGCAATGAATAGAAGGCATAACAATTTGTTCCTCAGACATACAATCCCCAAAAGTTATTTCTTCCTTGATTAGCGTCGTGTTACAATGGTTTATGGATTGGATTGGATCATGTATTTTTATAAAATCATGATGGTAATTTGAATAGTTCACAATGTACTCTTTACAAAACAGATAAACATCTCACGCGAAAGCCGCAAACACAAACGCATTCTCTATGCAAAAATAATTACGTTATAAAAATTTATTAACCTAATTGAATTTTTCTTAACAATTTGTTGTTCATTATAAAATAAATATAGCCAAAACATTTGCAAATAAACCTCTTAACGTGTACACAAATACAAACACAGTCTAACACATAGTTTCAATATGTCCGTATAACCGTGCCAGCGATTTTTGGTACAAACAATGCATACATTTCAACAACATCACAGCCTTTCGTATAAATATAAGTAGCCGAGATCTTTGGGAGGGTTTTCTGATAGCGCCACCTGCGAAAATATAAGAATAATACAATCAAATGGTAAATAGGTATTGGCAGATGTACTGTACTGTCACTGGAATGGGTCCCAGTAACACACAGGCTAGGGCAAATTACGATATGGTAATTTTCGAAATTTGTTCAGGCGGGAATCGAACCCGTAACTACCCAATGCAGCGAGCCTAGCGGCCTACACTCTAACTGTTAGCAAAGCTGGGCCCTCAGAAAAAGTTTTGTGTGATCGAATATTTCGAGTAAAGCTACACTCTTCCGCTAAGAGCTGCTGTTAAATAAATAAAAAGATTTCGAACATTCGCTCGGTGTTTGATGTCATCAAAACCCTGATATAATAATATGCTACGCCAGGTGTTCTATTCCGACGATGGCCCAAGACTACATCATGATCGATACTTCGTCTTCAATAGAATTCACACTGCTTGGTGAAGCATGAGCGCGGGGCGAGTGGGGCGCGGCGCGGCAGCGGCAGGGGCGCGGCGAGTCGGAACGATATCGCAGAGACGCACGAACGTATATGTATTAATTGTCACTGTCGCGCACCTATTTAAATTTGTAACGGCTTCATTTATGAAATAGACGTTGTAATCATCTGAACCAGCATTTTATTTACATCATCAGAGGGCTAAGTTCCTGGCTACAGAGTAGGACCGGGCACACGCCCTAACAAATGGTCCTTCGAAAAAGGCTTCATTGAGAAGAATCCTGCGAGGCATAAAGAGGTCTACGGTTCGAGCCACGACGGACATCGTTCCTGATTGCAGTGAACATTGCGGAGTACGCTTCGGCATTCCAGCTGACACTCAAGAGGCAATACGGTGGTGAAGATCGACAATAGCAACAACCTCATCCTTCAGGATCACAAATTACAACGGGCTACGAGGGCAGGCATCAAAGACCGTGAGATCGTTCCATATTCCTTCCCTTATTCTATTATTGTTCCGTTGGTTTTCATTATTGTTTTTACTTGTTTTAACGTGTGGATAATTAGTGCACTCATAATTAATTAACGTCCACTACGTTTTGTTTAACCACGTATCTAACGAATGTGCGTCGATAAGTTCATTAAATAACATTTACTGCGATTCGTTAGCGAAATACTTGCTAAACAATTAGCTAGCAACAAGGCTGCAAGTATTTTAAACGTAAATTCCTTATCAGCTGTATGAATAAAAACCCATTGTTAATTTAATCCATTGATTTATGACCTTTAGTAATGTTATCTCAATTTGTATTAATCACAGCTGGTCTATTCACGTAATTTTTTCGCAACGGTAATCGTTTTAATTTTCCAATTTTTTTTTTTTTTTTTGCTACTAGGAGGTAGCTCGACGGTAACATCAGCTGCGTTCGAACGGTTTGGAATTCAACTACAACGGTAGATATTCTTTCAATTATTTAGTAGACTAGTTGGTAATTAGGCTGGCATACTAAGTAGTTCGTTAACGTGGTTGTGTTGTTTACCAAAAACCTTAGTTTGTATTAGTACTTAATTGTTGTAATTTGCTATTAGTTGTGTTGTTTTTTTTTTGTTTGAGTCAGTAATTAATTACCGTAATTCAACATGAACGCAAGTAAGGATTTAGTAAAAAAGCGCGCTGTATTTAAATGTAAACTTACTAATTTTAGTACTTATTTGTCTAGTATTATAAAAGAGGAATCGAAGAACCTTAGCAAACTAGATAAGCAAATAGAATTAAAATTGCGCGTCGAAAAAATTGAGGCTATATTCGATGACTTCGATACGTTACAGAGTGAGATAGAGGAGAAGTCCGAGGACATCGAGGTGCAAGTTAAGGAGCGAGAGGTGTTCGAGGGTCAGTACTTCTCGCTTGTGGCTTCTGCTCGTGCTTTGCTTGAGACGCATCAAAGCTCTGATAAGGCTGAGGTAAGCTCTTGTAGTTCACACAATGCTTCACACACTCATCATTTTGTACGTCTCCCCAAAATTGATTTGCCTCAATTTAGCGGTCATTACCAACACTGGTTCGAGTTTCGGGATACATTTAAATCGTTAATCCACTTTAATGATAGCATTGACAATATAAACAAATACCATTACCTTCGGGCATCCCTCCAGGGCAGCGCAGCATTGGTAATTAAAAGTTTAGATTTTAAGGCAGACAATTATGATGCTGCCTGGAAATTATTGTGTACTAGATACGACAATAAACGATTGTTAGTGAATAATCACGTTCAAGCGCTTTTTAACGTCGATTCCATTAATAGAGAGTCTAGCAAAGCGTTGCGGTTTATCATAGACACGACAAATAAGAATCTTAGGGCATTAGCCACCTTAGACCAACCGGTAGAACATTGGGACACCTTAATCATACATATGATGTCTTCAAAATTAGACTCTGTTACAAATAGAGAGTGGGAAGAGCGGAGAAATAGTTTAGACGAACCTCCTACGTTAGAAATATTTACAAAATTCCTATCAAACAGGGCAGACGTACTAGAAACTCTTGAAGAATCAATTAATCGAGGTAAGACTAACAATTCTCAGTTAAGGTCCCATAAAAGCTTAGTTGTTGCCACCGCCCAAGTTAACAATCTTAAATGTTGTATGTGTCAGCAAAATCATCATTTATATACATGTGAGGCTTTTAAGAAACTGCCTGTTGACATGCGCATTCAGAAGGCTAAAGTTGGCAACGTGTGCTTAAATTGTCTTCGTTCAGGTCATACAGAACGTAAATGTAAACATGGCCATTGCAAATACTGCAATCTTAAGCACAACACCTTACTTCATTGCGAGAAAGAGAAGAATGAACCTTCCATACAGAATACCATAGCCTTTTCCACTAATCACTATAAGGAAAACTCTGATCCACATCATGTTTTACTGTCCACAGCTTTGGTCAAAGTGATTGACAACAAAGGAAAGCCGCATGTCGCCAGAGTCTTGCTAGACAATGGAAGCACGGCCAACTTTGTATCACAGGAACTCTGTGGTAAGCTAAAATTGAATACTTCTATTGCAACTTCAAAGGTCACAGGTATTAATAGTCTGACGTCAAAAAGTTCAAGGTCATGCTCAATTACATTTGAGTCTCATGACGGTAGCTATAGGACGAACATTGACTGTCTAATATTACCTACCATTTCGAATGCAATACCGTCATCATACATAGATATGGATGTAATTGACAACGTACAATTACCGTCTGGGATTTGTCTAGCTGATCCGACGTTCCATGTACCGACTCCTGTAGACATATTGTTGGGGGCCGAAATATTTTGGAATGTGATCGGCACAAATCGCATCCAGTTAGGAAAAAACAGGCCCACATTATGTGAGACTAAGCTCGGCTGGCTTGTCTCAGGTTCGATTCCCAGTTCTCAATCAACTGTCATGAGTCACCTTTGTCAAGACTTTTCTCCAGCTATGGAGCTATCACGATTTTGGGAACTAGATACCATTCCACTCGAACACGACTGTACGCCGAACGAACTGGCTTGCGAACAACATTTTGTGCAGCATACAAGGCGTAACACAGAAGGTCGATTTGTTGTTACGATGCCACTAAAAGAATCGCCAGAAACTTTAGGCGACACTTTTCACTTAGCCAAAAATAGGTTTTTATCACTAGAGCGTAGATTAGGTCGAGATTTAGACTTCAAAAATAAGTACATAGATTTCATGAACGAATACCTATGTTTAGGTCATATGAGCGAGACGTTAAACTCAGACAAAGAGCGAACGTCTTGTTTTTTACCGCATCACGGTGTGCTCAGAGAGTCCAGTTTAACGACTAAATTACGTGTAGTCTTTGACGCGTCCGCTGTGTCTAGTTCCGGAAAATCGTTCAATGATATACAGCGAGTCGGACCCACAGTGCAAGACGATTTGTTCTCGATTTTAATTAGATTTCGACAGCACGAATTTGTTGTATCAGCTGACATCGAAAAAATGTATCGACAGATTGAAGTAGACAAGTCACAACATGCTTTACAACAAATTTTGTGGCGTGCAGATCCAACACAAACATTAAAAACATATACCCTCAAAAGTGTGACCTATGGGACGGCCAGTGCTCCGTATCTTGCGACTCGATGTCTACGTCAATTGGGCATGGAGTCGACAGATGAAGAGGTTAAACGTGCTATATGCCACGACATGTATGTAGACGATTTACTCACGGGTCGAGGTTCGATTCCCGACATCATAAAATTGTGTCGAGGAATTATAGCATCATTAAGGTCAGCTAAATTCAATTTATACAAATGGCATTCTAATAACAAAGACGTTTTAGAAGCTATTAGTGAAAATAATTGTTCGACACAAATGGTGAATCTTGCTGAAAATGAACAGGCGAAAACGCTGGGGTTGCATTGGAATTGCTCTTCCGACAGCCTAACATTTTCCATAAATGTCGAAAATCCATCTTCCAAAATTAATAAACGGTTAATTTTATCCACAATTGCCCAGGTGTTCGATCCACTAGGCATTGTTTCACCTTGTATTGTTGTGGCTAAAATTATTATGCAACAATTATGGAAGATTAAGTGTTCATGGGATGAAGATGTTCCACAACATATACAAAAATCTTGGTTAAATTTTATCCGATCATTGCATCAGTTAAATCAATTAAATATTCCAAGATGTGTCATAATCAATTCTCCAACTAATATACAATTTCACGTATTTACAGACGCGTCTGAGCACGCGTATGGCGCGTGCTTGTATGTGCGATGTGTCGATGGCGATGGGATGGTCAAGGTTCGTCTCTTAGTCTCCAAAAGCAAGGTAGCTCCCATTAACACTATTACAATACCTCGACTGGAGCTATGTGCAGCTCTGTTGGGGACAAAACTGTGCAAAAAGATAACTGCTTCGGTCACAATTAATTATCACAGTTGCCACTTTTGGTCAGACTCAACAATAGCTTTGGGGTGGATAGCGTCTGAGCCAACTCAATGTCGGTCATTTGTTCGGCACCGTGTTTGCGAGATACAAGCAAACTCTACTGGTTCCGAATGGCGTTACGTGCCTTCTAAGGAAAACCCTGCAGATCTTGTATCTCGTGGAATGAGTGCCGATCAATTGAGTAACAGCTCGATTTGGTGGTCGGGACCTTCGTTTCTAAGGTCTGACATATGTGACTGGCCAGACAATCCTAATAAGGATGGGAATACTAGGCTGCCAGAGACTATTCAGTCTTATCATATTTCGGAGGTTGACACGAGTAACCTGTTTTACTCAATTACACATAAATACTCGAATCTTTCTTCATTGCAGCGCATAATTGCCTATATCTTTCGTTTTCTTAATAACTGTTGCAAGACCAAAAATAAAATTACTGGAGGTTTAAGTACCATAGAATTAAATAAATCATCAACATTTTTGTTAAGATTGGCTCAACGCGAGTCATTTCCTAAAGAATATGAGCTACTAATTTCAAATACTAAACTTCCTAGTAAGAATCGTCTTTTATCATTGTCCCCTTTCATGGATAGTGACAATATAATTCGTGTTGGCGGCAGACTCGGGAATTCACATTATGAATATAATGTGAAGCATCCTATCCTTCTATGTAGCAAACATTACTTAAGTAAATTATTATTTGACAAACTTCATAAAGTTTGTTTACATTCAGGCCCGCGATTGCTATTGGCTACAGTTAGACAAATTTATTGGGTTCTAGGCGGCACGATGTTAGCTAAGCGCACGGTTCGGTCCTGTGTTAAATGTTGTAGGATAAAGGCTCAGCCTATACAACCGATAATGGGAAACTTACCAGCAGAACGCGTACAGCTGGAATTTCCCTTTCTTAATACCGGAGTCGATTATGCCGGGCCAGTGATGGTCAGTGATCGTAAGGGCAGAGGTTCAAGGTTAGTAAAATCGTACATTTGCATTTTCGTGTGTTTAGCATCCAAAGCAGTGCACTTGGAGCTTGTCTCAGACTTAACGAAAGAAGCATTTATTGCAGCACTCAATAGGTTTATTGCTCGCAGAGGAAAGCCCCAGAATATCTACTCTGACAACGGCACAACATTTGTGGGCACCTTTAATGAATTATCTAGACTTTTCGATCTCACGCTGTCGTCTGAAGTCGCGGACCAAGGCATAAATTTTACATTCATACCGGCTTATACCCCGCACTTTGGAGGGATATGGGAAGCAGGCGTAAAATGTGTCAAACACCATCTTAGACGAGTGGTGGGTTTGGCGCATTTGACGTATGAGGAGTTGTCCACATTGTTGATACAGGTGGAGGCAATTCTGAACTCCAGACCCCTTACCCCGATTTCCGATGACCCTGCAGACTTATATCCTATCACTCCAGCTCACTTCCTAATTGGGCGGTCACTAATCTTTGTACCTCATCCTCAGGTCACTGCTACGCGGATAACAACACTGCAGCGGTTTCAGCGGATCGAGCTGTTGAAGCAACATTTCTGGAAACGCTTTTCTTATGAATATATTACGTTGCTCCAACAGAGAACCAAGTGGCGTGAATCACATGGCCAGCTCAAGATAGGCGACCTAGTCGTCATACGGGAGAAGGCGCTTCCCCCGCTGATGTGGCTACTGGGCCGCATCGTGCGGACTCATCCTGGCGAAGACGGCGTTGCACGGGTTGTCGACGTAAAAACGAAGAAAGGAGTCCTTCGTCGGGCATACACGAACATATGCCCCCTACCCGTTCATAATGTTGAAGAACTTCAACCCGGGGAGTATGGTGAAGCATGAGCGCGGGGCGAGTGGGGCGCGGCGCGGCAGCGGCAGGGGCGCGGCGAGTCGGAACGATATCGCAGAGACGCACGAACGTATATGTATTAATTGTCACTGTCGCGCACCTATTTAAATTTGTAACGGCTTCATTTATGAAATAGACGTTGTAATCATCTGAACCAGCATTTTATTTACATCATCAGAGGGCTAAGTTCCTGGCTACAGAGTAGGACCGGGCACACGCCCTAACACTGCTCATTGGTCGATGATAAGCCAATGACGTAACTTGGGCCAGTCACGTGACCTAGTTGTTACGGGAAGAGTGGTGGGCTAGCATGCAGGTCAACACGAAACCTATGTCACGGATAATGTCTGACCGAATCACTCTCTCCCTTCCGTAATTCATACAAGAGAATGAGATAAAATCGATTTATCTCACATTTTGTTTTGTCACAGCTGGCTGGTGCAGGTTTGACAATCGTAGTATTATTGTACCATGGTCAGGACTAATTTGTGACGTCATAGTGTTTGTTCGTACCTTATTGTCGTTGAAAATGACCCACCGGCCCTCGTGCAGCACGTGGCACACGTAATGCCCCACCATCGTCGACGTCCCCATGTGCGAGATAAACGCCACCAACTTGTATTCTGTGAATTACGTATTTATGAGCAAGCAAAGAATTAACATATCACATAAAGGCCCCGCTCGCCTCCGTCAAGACTGGCCTATTTATGAGGATCGATCCACTTAAAGTATATATACAGAGAGATTAAGAAACGGTATACTTAAGCCTTACCTGCGCTTCTCTTGTGCATATGTAATCATCACGCGAAGTCATAATTTCGACCAGTCGATTTAAAAAAAATGTCCCAACAAAACAACATTTGTTTTTTTTTAAATTGGCGTAGCTAAATTCTGACTTCTATAAATGCGCTGGAGAAGCGCAATTTCAAGGCTTAGTACACCCAATCTGAATGGACTTGCAGAAACAAAGTAAAGTACTCACTCTCGGGTCCGTCCCTGCAGCCGAGCGAGCGGTCGGGGTCGGCCTGGTGCGGCGGCTGCGCGGGCGCGTCCAGCTCGTCGGCGCGGCTGAAGATCCAGTCCAGCGCGCGCGCCACGTCGCCCTCCGTCGCGCCCAGCGCCCTCACCGCCTGCGCGCGCGTGAACCCCATCGCCATGATCTGCTCCACGCTCGCCTCGTCCACACTCACGGCCACCTCCGCGCCTGACAACCCCACGACTCGTTCAAACTTAAACTCGAGGTCTCCAGCGTTTTATTCATATAAACCAGGGGTTCACAAACTTATTTTGTCTGCTGCCCAATTTGAGAATGAATTATTATTTAGCGCCCCCATTTTTTCACCTACTTAAAAACCACTATAACTTCAAATTAAATTAATTATTGAGCCTCTACACAACGCCCCCATTTTTTTTCTGGGCCTCTCACCCACAAGGGCCCAAAAGGGGGCGTTATCGCCCACTTTGGGAGAGGCTGATATAACCATTATGTATGGAACTTATGAATCGTCGAAATTGTCACAAAATGCTAACGGACAAGAAACTTTGTTTTAAAAAGATCTTATACATTTTTGGGCAGCAGTAATAGACCAAAGTAAGAACAAAAACACATTTACAATTTATTTCGCCAATAGCTTATTGTAACCCTACACCTCTTTACCCGGAGGGAAATTTTGAGATATTTTTGTGTAATATGCTGTAAAAAAAATGTGCAGGCGATCTGGCTTAAGAAAAATGGGTCTGTAAGCTAAGCTCGAAGTGAGAAAATACAAGCTGCCGTTAAATTGAAATTATGCCAATCCACGACCCCATTTGAACAGTCAGTGACCTTGCTTTCATACCATATATGCATACACACCTATAAAAGATATTTAAAAAATAAGAGCCACCATGGAGTTTCTTGCCCGTTCTTCTCCATAGGAACAGTATTCCAAATGGGTGGTGCAGTAGTAGCTTAGCATTTTGTAACTTTTGACGATTCATAAGTACTGTACTTAATGGTCTACATGAATAAATAATATTCTGATTCTGTGCATGCGGTTCGTACTTAAGTTAATGTGAATTCGCATGTACTACACAAATCGCCTTAGCTATTTGTGCTTCAATATGTTGTTTACGCCACTTTGTATTATATAATTGGAGGGTAGTACATACCTGTAGTCTTGGAGCCGGGCGGGTCGAACTTATTGTCGAAGTCCCAGTCCGTCATGTGCTCCATCAGCCAGTTGGAGGCGGCCTCCATGCCCGAGTTGTTGGTGTAGTACAGCGCCCGCTTGCACGCCTCCAGAGGAAAGCCCATGTCCAACTACAACATTGCCAATAGTGTGTAGTATTCATCTATACCAGCCATTCCCGAAGTGGGCGATAACGCCCTCTTGTGGGCACTGCGGGCCTCAAGGGGGTCGGCAAGAGACCCAGAAAAAAAATGGGGGCGTTGTGTAGAAGCTTACAATAATTAAGTTAATTTGAAGTTATAGCGGTTTTTAAGTAGGTGAAAAAATGGGGGCGCAAAAAATTCATTCATTCTCAAAGTGGGCTGTAGACAAAATAAGTTTGGAAACCCCTGATCTATACTAATTGAAATAAAACTATTTTAGTATTCGCGTAAATATAAGAAATCAATGCATCTATACTAAATTTTAAAGACGTTTTTAGCGGAAAAGGGAAGATCTTCCAGCCAGGAGGGTGGTATGCCTGGCGGGGCGGCCGCTACGCCCCGACGGTTATTGTCTGGATCTTGTATATATGTTACTTGCTCCGAAAACTCTTATAGCGCGATTCAGGATTTTGATGACAATTGTCTATTGTTCTGAATGCGTCTGCAGTGCCATCTGTGTAGATGTGGTGTGATCGAAGTGGTCGCTACACGTTAATTGGTACGTTCGTTGGAGTTTATATACGGACCCACTGATGCGATTCTAAAAATGAATTCACTCAGAACGATAGGGCCTTAGCTCAAAAATCATTTTTTTTCGGAAATCGATATCAAAGATATTTCCAACTGAACTGGGAGGACGAAAAGTACCGGTGTAAAAGAGACGGAAATATAATAAGTATATAGTAATTTGTTTTAATATTCATCGGCTAGAACATACATTAAAACCATAATTTTGAATTCATAATTTTGAGTTGAGCCCCTGTCGTTCTGAGGGTGCGATAAAGGTGTTATGATGTATGACTCACGAGTTGTGCGAGCAGCGCCTCGTCGTAGGAGGGCGGCGGGGTCTCGGGCGCCGGCTCCGGCAGCGCCTGCTCGCCGGCCGCCGGCCCGCGCCCGCGCAGCGAGCTCAGGTCCACCTGGTCACGTCACCATATCAAAACTACACCTCGTAAGTAGATATATCATGTACGAAAGCTTGCTCACTGCACAGGACCCCAAGTCTGCTGACACAATCGATTCATAATCGAACAGCAACCGCATAGTAACTGTCACTTTTGACAGATATCTCATACAATATCGGTCAGACCGTCTGACCAGAACGCTGGCACATATTTTGGCCAACACATCAGCATTGCCATTCAACGTGGCAATGCTGCCAGCGTTTTGGCCACCTTGGCGGCCTATGGTGGTGGGGATGCGGAAGGCTGAGTGCATTCTCAAACATGCCTAATTTGAATGTTTATCTTATTTTAATTTATGAATATGTTGTTAGATATAATATAATTTTACAACAGATAATTATATCAAACCTATCATATTATAAAAACAGGTACCGACCTCCCAGGGCATATCGACGGCAACGTCCAATTTGGCCGGCGTCCAGTCTTCCTTTATGGTGAACTTCTTCAGTTGTATCAGCAAGTAATCGGGGAAAGTGGCAAGACGCGTCATTCTGTGACCAAAAAAATTAAAATCATTGCTGGACCTTGAACAATCCCACTAATATTATAAATGTGAATGTTTGGATGGATGGGTGTTTGTCACTCAATCACGCCGGAACGGCTGAACGGATCTGGATGAAATTTGGCACAGAGCTAGATTATAGTCTGGAATAGCACATAGGCTACTTTTTATCCCAGTAAAATGTATGGTTCCCGTGGGATAGATTTGTTTCAATTTTTCATACTTTAATCGCGGGTAATAATTAAAACATCTAGGCACTTGTGAATAATGTGTATACTGACTTGTGCGCGGTGACTTTTCTGTTGACGGCGCTGCTGTAGAAGTGTTCGACGGCTTCCTCCTTCATGAAACTGTCGAGGCACGCTTGGAACGGGATGTGCGGCCGGACCACGTCCGAAGGGTCACTGCATACAAAATAATTATGGAAACATGACGGAATGATTCCATCGTCATCGGCAATAGTCAATAGGTATGGACACAGACATAAGCTTTTATAATTTACCCTTTATTGTCCTTTATCTTTTTTTTTATTACATTATAGGGAAGTATTTGATCTCGATCTCACCTGATGGTAAGTGACGATGAGATCTACGATGGAGCATACTTGCCTAGGTAGGAAGGCGGCAGTAGATCGAGACGTTACATTCACTAGGCACATGCAACACCGAACATCATGCCGGAACACGGCTAGGCCGCTTAGCGACATGGCTTTGTTCAGTGGGTGTTTATCGTAGTCGGGTAAACATTGGTAGGTGTGTGGTAGTGTGGCGCACCTAGCGTGTGTCCGCGGTACTCACAGGCGCTGTCCGCTGGCCTCGGCGCGCGCGCGGCGCGTGTGGTGGTCGCGCACGAGCTGGTGGTTGGTGGCGGCGCGCAGCGGCACGGGCAGCGGCAGGTGGTGCTCGGCGCGCCGCGTGTAGCGCACGCCGCCGGACTCGCCGCACTGGATGCGCTCCTCCACGCTGAACTTCAGGCAGTCCGCCGGGTTCGGCTTGTGGCGGCTGTTGCGCTGCGCACACACACACACTCGCCTACAGACACGCACGCAACGAGAACACTACTTAGAGCTTGTCCAGAAAGGGCGAGTTCGCCGCGATTCTCTCGCGCGACCGTTGCGTCCACAAGGTGCGTACCAACACGCGATTCTATTTCGTCTATAAACAATTCCGTGTCAAAATATTGGTGCTCCATTTCCCTCGATACGTGCACTCGCTCTAGAGTTCGCGAGTTAACTGGACGCAACAAGGCGTCCCTAGTATCTCGACTCACGCGCAATACGCGCGAATCAAGCGCGTTTCGAGAGTCTGGCGTAGTGCACGCGATTTACGCGCGTATTTTGAATTCGCGCGATGCTTGTGGACGCGATGTATTGATGTCTAGTACCTCGACAACGCGCGTATGAATTCGCGCGATACGATTCGCGACGAATTCGCCCCTTCTGGACAAGGTCTTAAGGTGTGTACAAAGTACGCGCGGCAAACCCTCGGACATTGCCGCGCTCGAGCGTGCCGCGGGGCGATCCGCTCGGTGTCGGCTTTTGAGACTGCATCAAAGGAGCTTCAGTCGTCCGCTCGCGCGCAGTTAAGACGGTTGTCGTTTCAGTGAATTGGCTCGCGCGACACATACGTAGAATGGACAACAAAAAATGCCGTCTACTTAAACAATTGTATGGCGCTAATGACTTCTTGTGGAACAGCAAGTCCTCCCAGTACCACAATAAATCACTGAGGCAATATGCGTGGGTAGATTTAGGTAAACAAAAGGATATGCCTATTTCTGACTATTAATGAACTGGTTCTATCTGGCTATCCGCCGCCGCGGGCTGTTCGAACTGGTTCGATTGCCGCGGTCTACTAAATTCATATCAACATAATAGCTCGCGCGGCAAACGGACGTCTTCTCCGGTCGAACACTGGCTCGCGCGGCAGCCGCACGTAATTTGTACGCACCTTTACAGTACCACTTCTGCCAATGACATCTGATATCGCAAACAAAAACTCATGCATTCTTTAACCCGTGACGGGTGCTTTCAAAACCGATCGATCCCACTCGACCGCAAAGGTTGACCATTTCGTATGTCATATTTTTTTTTTAAATAAAAAAAAAAAAAAAAAAAAAGAATTATTTTATTTTGGAATTTTCTTTATTAGACAGCCTTTTAACACCCTCCAATCTCTAATGAAACTAAATATACGCCATAAACATTAAACCATGATCGGATTTGTAATCCTTTTTATACTCAAAATATATTTTAGAACCAGATCGAAATTTTCATGTCGTACGAATTACCCCATATTGCATCTCGTCAAGATGCATATTGAAACTATATTTCAATATAACTGAAATTGTCAAGAAAGGAACATCCAATATCTTATCGACCCCTTGGGATCGATATCGACCAATTTGGAAAATCCTGCTCTATGGAATTGAGATCGATGGACTGGGCTGCTGGGATGAACTGTAATACCGTAATATTGTACTAACTAAACAACTTTAACACCAGTCTAGCGGTGTGTGCACTTTCATATATTCCCTATCGTCAATCCGATATGAATGACTGTCTAAGTATTACTGGAAAAGTTTTTTGACTCCTAAGAAACCATCCTTCCGATTTTTTTTTTTATTTTTTTTTTATTAAAAAATTTAAAGTAATGTAATTTGTTGATTTCTTATATTTACGCGAATACTACACATTGAAATAAAACTAATTTTAAGAATTTTATCGCGGTTTATTTTTGATTTTACGTTCCCGACCCGACCGACCCGACCGATGAGGGTACCCCCGTCAAACTATGACACCAGGACGTCAACCACCTCAGTCCTCCCGTGACCATGGTTGCTGTAAAGCAGCCGAAACGTCGGGAACGTAAAATCAAAAATAAACCGCGATAAAATTCTTAAAATTAGTTTTATTTTAATGTAATTTGGTACCCTGTTTAGTCTGTGTTACCTGTAGCAGCGATAAGAAGTGCAGGTAGAACTCGTGCGCGTCCTGCTGCCGCTTTGTCATGAACTCGGGGTGGTCGCGGCCCACCAGCTGGCGGTACATGTGCGGCGCCACGCCGGCCTGGAACCCGCCCTCCGCGGCCGGCGACGAGTACCGCCCGGACAGCAGCCCCACGCCCAGCTTCGCGCTGTGGCCACGTTATAAAAAAAAACATAATATTGGCGACTCGAGTGACGTCAGAGTAGTGACGCTGCTTTCAGAATCAGAATATTTTTTATTCACGTACACCATTAAGGTGGAAGCTCAGGTCAGGGCGCGAAATTCAAAATGTCAATGGTTTTATTTTTTTTACGAAAAATTTGGACATCTTTACGATGTAATTTAGTGTTTTGCGATATTAACATTCTGCATTGGATGTCTCGATGTATTAAGTTTGCTTAAAAAAATACCTAATCCGATACAATACCATAAGGTTTGTAATAACCGCTACTTTTACTAACTTTATGGTGTTGTATCGCTTTAGGTATTTTTTTAAGCAAACTACTTTACCACCCATTCGGACTGCCGTTTCTATGGAGAAGAACGGGCAAGAAACTCCATGGTTGCTCTTTTTTTCTTTCTGTACCGGGTAGGAGCTAACTTTGATGAGCATGAATATGAATACACCGACTATACGTAGTTATATACTGTGATCGTAAAGCTTTGTAAAGAAGAAAATGCAATGATAGCTCTTTCATTTGACGGCCTAATTAGCCCACTAGTGACCCTGCCTTCTGCGCTGACGGACTTGGGTTCGAATCCTGGTAGGCACAAACTTTATGTGATGAGCACGAATATTTGTACCCCAGTCGTGGATGTTTAATATCTATACAAATATTATATAATGGGTTCGAACTCAGTGCATTGTGCAGCACCCAAAATACTAGCGTTGCTTAGTTTGAGACCGTACATTTGGTGTGTTCGTCTGGCGATACTATTATTATTTATCAAGTTCGTAACTATATTTATATGTCAAGCCAATATTTGACATGACTGTAATTGGTTTATGCATGAATAAAAAAATTAATTAAAAAGTTAACGTTTCCTCACTTACGTTTGCACATTGAAGTCATTGACCGGGTCTTCAGGGAACGTGGAGAATATCTCCGGAGCACCGTCGACGAACCGCCGCACGAAGTCTGGCATGCGGAATATTACCTGACGATATACAATCAGTACCATAAGCTCTACGTTATGTTTTATTACATTATAGGCAAGTTTTTGATCTCGATCTCACCTGATGGTAAGTGACGATGAGATCAACGATGGAGCATACTTGCCTAGAAGGTAACTGTTCACTTAGGCTCGCTGCCCGACTCGTGAGGCTGCCCTAGCAGCAGTTACCTGCACCACGCTGTTGATGTAGCAGGAGTTGCCGAGGTTGTTGAGTCCGGTGAGCGCGGGCCCGCACAGCGGCCGCAGCTCGCTGCCGGACTCCTGCAGCGTGTTCCACTCGCCGCTGCGCTGGTTCAGCTCTAGTTCCAGTTCCACCATGGATTTGTCCGTCTGAAAAAGATGTGTTCGTTGAGTATACCCCTCATACTTACTCTACCTATAATAAATTAGGTTTAAAGACAAAAAGATTGATCAGTCATCATGTACTTTTTGCGTCATCTCTACCAAGCTTTCCGTACGGAATTGTCGTAGTATTGACGACTGCAGTCATTTCACCCAAAATGTAACGGTTGCCATTGAAATAAAACGATTTTATCTTGTTTATTTTGTTTTACGTTCCCGACATTTCGGCTGCTTAAAGCAACCATCTTCACGGGAGGACTGAGGTGGTTGACGTCCTAGTGTCATAGTTTGAACTGGTGTACCCTCATATTTAGCTATTGCTTGCTGACCGATCTACACAGAAAGTGCTGTGTCTTGAGGTCTTGAAATGGTGCTCTTGGATTTGGATTTAATTATATTAATTACTGCATCCAAGTCGGTGGTAGCCGTCAGCTATCTTCCCTATTGAAATTAGGATGTTTTTTAATTTCAATGGCCTGGGTGTTGTAACCATACCTTTTGCAGCTGCTGAACATTGATGCCGAAGTGCTTCAGATGGTCTGCCAAGTAGGGGTCCTCGACCATGTCGTCTTCGGCGTACGAGAACACGTCACCTTTGCCATCAGCTGTTATGGTACCCAGCTTCACGGCTAGCGGGTACCCTGTCACGCGGTAGTGTTCCACCTGGTGAAGATACGAGCTTTAAAATTGATCTAAATTCGTATCGGAACTATAGTGCCGACCCTCCAGCAGATACAAAACTTGTGCTAGGGCTGGGAGTAGGCTTACATAAATAGTTGAATGCCAGAGTTTAAGGACCAACCTAGAAGTCAAAGTCAAATCATTTATTTCGTATAGGCCTACGGAGCCACTTACAAATTGTCATTTACATTTTTTTTTCTTAACTCCACAACCGGACCGGAAAGCGACCTCAACTGAGAAGATCTGGCGAGAAATTCAGCGGGCTAGTCTTTTTTTTTTTCAAACAGGCAGTTGCCGGTGCTTATAATTATTTCGTCCCTCTCTCTTCACTCATTTCTGGTATGCCTGGACCACTTTTCAGCATGAAGCCCATACTGTTCATCTGAAATTCTTCCGTTTTGTTTCACTTTAACGAAGGTATTTATTTTATTTAGAGCCTATTTTACCATATGCTAATAATTCCTACCCACAACATTTTTTACAGAATTTGTATGGGCCATCTGCCAAATAAGTTGTTGATAGGCGTATAACAGTACATTGTGAAACAAGCACTCTGAAGCCACGAGTGAATTGTTGGCGGTATTGCGATCGCCGATTCGAAGGTCCACCAAATAATGTGTCAACAAATCATTAAAATATACTCACAGCATGATCATTCCCTCCGGAGCCGTCGAAGAACTTCCTCCCGCAGAGGACGGAGCCATCAGTGAGATTCAGCCACAGGTTGTTGGTGAGGTCGCACTTGGCGCACCGCCAGCCCGAAGGCGGGATCCTCGCGCCATTGTCTAACTGCTTTAGATCCACTGCATGGCTGAAAGATCAAGTCTATCAGAGAATATGAAGATTTAACTTCTTGAGAGAGCTTAAAAAGCATACAATATCGGTCAGAAGTGACAGATACTATGTGGTTGCTGTTCGATTATGAATCGATTGTGTTAGCAGACTTGAGGCCCTGGCGTAATGGTGTTTTTATTTATGTTGAACAGACTTACACGGATACTTCTCGTTTCTCGCCGTCCCACGTGCCTTGGAGCGCCGCCATCTCGGCGATTTTGAAAGGAGATTCAGCATCTATGACCCCTTGGACGGATTTGTTCACCTATAACAATACATCTCCCTTACCAACGTTGGTTTATCTGAATAGCATTCCTGCTAAGCACTTAGTACCTAAGACCCTGCATGTGCGAATTAAAAAGAGATACCGTATACTACTTGCGCGTGTAATAGAACGACGGAGGGTACTTGCGCGCTAAGCTTGAAGTGCCAAATCAAATAGTAGTTTTTTTTTAAGAAAACAGAGGCAATGATAGCCAAGTTAGTAGACCGCTTGCTTTAGTAACAGGCCCAGGTGTAAACCCCGGCTCGCACCTCTGGGATTTATTGTGCGAAGCTAATATTCAACAATGATATATCATTTGCTAATCAGCTGAAAAAACTATTAAAACTATTTCCAGTGCGTGCGGTCCGTCCGGTTTGGTATAGTGGAGACACTTATATGAATTCTAAAATCCGTTTCATTTACGGGCGCTTAGCTAAGTGGGCTAATTTATTTGACTCACTACATCAGGCAGGTTGGGGTTGGGCCACGGGTACGTGTGGAAGCCTGGCAGCACCACCACGCTGTAGCTGTCCGTGTAGGTGAACTTGGGCTTCCCGCACGAGGGGTCGAAACCGCCCTCCACGCCGATCGCCAGCCGGGTGATCTTCTTCTCTGGACCATCGCCCGTCTGCTCTGGTTCAGGGATCTGGGGTAAGTAGATAATCTAGCATCAATAGTACTTAAGAGCCCCCGCGCACAGCCAGGCTGCGGCAGCCAGAATATATGCGCAGCCAGTTATAGCAGCCAATCGGCGACTATTCGAGCTCCTAGTCATTTCTTTTTTTAAATTCGGTACCCAAACTACGTCTGGCTGCAACTAGTGCGCGGAGACTGACGGCAGCCACATACATTCGCCTATACACGCTCTGGCTGCCGTGCAAACGAGGGCTGATCAAGGCTGCCTAGTGCGCGGGCTCCCATACAACGTCATACGATTTACTGGCTGCCGCAGTCAGGCTGCCTAGTGCGCGGGGTGTCTAGGGCGACCGTCTGGTCTAGACCTTAAGTATGCTGACACAATTGACTAGCTGAAGGATTGCGATTATATTTTTTATCAGTTTCACCCTTGGTAAACTGTCAAGTGATAATTACGATGCAACTGATATACAATTATGGCTCAATTGTGATAAGGCTGTGGGCTGGTGGTATTCGTTTTTGAAAGGGTCAAACTTAGGAAACCGTCGTAATATCGGTGTTACTGAGATCCTCCCAATCTATTGTATGGTGTCCATAATACAGTAATTGCTTAGTTTGGGCCCATACGGTTATTGTTTATCTGTCGATATCTATCATGTGTTCAAAGTCAAACTTACAGGCGTTTTCTCCCTTTGTATGTGCAAGAAGACTGCGTTTCCTGTTTTCTGAAAGTACTGCTCCACATAGTTGCGTCCGAAGCCGAGAAAGGACACCAGAGACACATACAGACCAGTGTCCGATTCCTGGAACAGATATAGACCTTAAGAATCAGAATCAGAATATTTCTCTACTCATGTAAACCATTAAGTTACAGTACCTATGAATCGTCAAAATAGTTACAAAATGCTAAGCTACAACTACGGTTGTAGCTACAACACCCGTTCCGAATGCCGTTCCTATGGTGAAGAACGGGCTATAAACTCCATGGTTGCCGTTTTTAAAAAGATTTTTTACATTTTTGAGCAGTACATTGTTATGGGTATGTGAGAACAATGTAGGAATGGCTAGGCAGACTTTAGTAACCAGTCAAAAAAAAAGTTCTAACTCTAATATATAAGGTAAGGTATCTAAGTATATAAGGTAAAGAACAGCACCACAGACAAGAGCGTTCAACCATCTGCGTTTCGCGTTCATTATAATGTACACAGACGTATTAGAATAATCAGACAACAAACGGCGTACGCTAAAAGAGAAGCGTAAAAAACTCTGGTCTACCATTTAAACATTGTAATAAGTCTGTGGTATTGGACAGTTTCGCGCCAACAATTCGCGCGTCGATAGCGACTAATACTTTATTAGTAAGCTAACCATTTACTACTCTACATAATTGTACACTTTGTATGCCATACAATATGACAAATACACAGACAATTTAGTACATGTTGGTCTTACAAAAAACTCGCGACTCACTTACACATTTAAACAAACATACTATTTATTTACAATAATTGTCAACTACCATATTATTAAAATAAAAAACCTATGCATCACTTGAAAAGCGCCCTCATAATTTGCATATGATAACGTTATCGGTCGCAAAAACAATAGGGGTAGCCATCGCATTTCCCCGCTGACGACACAACACACAACATGTACTCCACGGATTTGTATCTAGGAAGCTTCCTAATACTGTGCGGATTTGCGCTAAGTTTACTCAACTTGAAAAGAATTGTGAAGGAGACAAAAGCAGTATTTTCAACCGTATTACTGTCGGAGAATATAGTCTTAACGTGTATAGGAATAGCGTTCATAATTCGCTCTGTTCGCGATGTGCAGCCATTCAACAGTACTATGGACGAAATGGACCAGAGATCATCGGATATAAGAGACAATATAGAGTGCAATTATACATCAATCCTGACGAGCTACGGACCACTAATAGTGTCACTTGTAAACAGTTTTTTAAGTTTAATTATTGACAATTATATGCATTACAGAATGATAGCCGATGTAAAGAAGGATGAAGAAGATAATACCGTAAGAAGTATGAGTGAAGATTCAAGGATCTATAATGGAAATAGAATTAAACGGTTGGTATTGTTTTCTAAGAAGTATTTTATGTTTATTGCAATAGCTTTGCAATGGATAATACCAATTTTGGTAGCTTTATCAATGTATCCTATTGATGTGAAAGAGAAAAAACTCTTTATGAGCAATTCTAGGAGTCTCGATAAAGAATGCATAGCTATGGTGGATATGCAAAATGAAAATTGTTCATTGTATAGCACAAATCTAACTTTGGAGTTACGTAAATATCCATCAAACTATTTTGAAATGTACGATACGAGTTTTAATGACACAAACAACAAATTAGATTCAGTGGTTAGTAATGTTTATAATATAATTTCTGATTTACAAAATGAAGCCATTTCTGATATCAATGTAACTACAGCACCGTTATTGAGAAAACCAAGAGAAGTCATAAAATGTATGAAAGTGTGTTACATTGACAACAAAAATTTGATTTTGTATGTTTTTGTGTTGACTGTGGTCAGTTATTTTGTGCCGATAACCATTTCAACAGTTATATTAACAAAAATACATATGATGGATGTCAAGAAGCCCAATGTAAAGATCTATGTTAGTAGGGAGTTACTGTATAACATACTATTCTGGACTCCGGTAATGTTTGACACACTTCTGTCCGTTACATTATGTGCGTATACCATGAATGGTGTGAGAACATCTATTTTCAATGTGATCGCTAATGTGTATCAAGCTGTAAAGAATTTTATGAATACAAAGTATTTCAAGGACAATGCTATTTCTCCTGTGTGAACAGAGAACAAATTAAACTCATAATTATAATTTCTAATTTTATATCGTTTTTCCCAAATGTATAGTGAGTTCCGATTTTTTTTTAATACAAACATAATTTAATAGTCAACCATTACGAATCTTGTTAATGATAAAATGAATGTGTTAGGTAACTGGTGTTAGTCTTTTTTTTTTACTGTTCAACATGTTTAACTTTTTATAGATCTTTACAACTACTTACTAAGTAACTTAACTTCTTATAATGTTTATAATATAATGTGTGGTGTGTAAATTGGAAGAACTTTAATAAATTATTTGACAGCAATTGTAAGATAGTTGTATGATTACAGCACTATTGTAACAGACAAATCTTTCCAAAATTATTTGTATACATGTCTATGATCTATGAATAGTACTTATAAGGCGATATTACAAACATAATATTTGCAAAGCATGAAAGATGAATGATTGTCTAGTGTGTGCATTAATAAGGATAATCCTAGAGCAATAATGATCAAATGGCAAACACATCTCCTACTAACAGAGATCCCGTTCAATACATCTATTAGGTTATCACAAAATTGCAACTCACCGGATTGTCAAACGAATAAACACATTCGTCTTTGTATACAAGTTGTTGAGAGCCGGGTATTCTGATTTTAGATAAATGTGGCGTTAAAAGGTCTAAAGACGCCATGGCGCAATTTTAAAATTAAAATGAAGATGTGAAAACGATGAAAATCTTTGAAAATGTTTTTTTTCTACAGTCAAAGATTTCCTTACTCTCCCACTCCAAACTTTCTCACCACAATAGTGATGTACAGTACATGTCAAGTCAAGTCGATTAAAATATTCGATAGTAGAATAGTAATATAATTAGTTTTGGTATATTTGACTTATTCCTTTGAGTATTGCATGGGTCAAGGCGCTAAGTTCAGACTGTAGTTTCTTCTAAATATCCGTGTCTTTAAACACCACGTAAATTTTAACGTTCATGAATTTATTGCAATCACAGACCAATAACAGGATCCCTCTTATTGCGTTTTGGAATAACACCAGAGACAAAATTTCAAACAAAATGTGAAGTATTTTTGAGTAGTGGACGTATGGGCCGTAGATAGAGAATGAACACTTTCTATCTATGCATGGGGCGTATTTATTTCCAGTAGGTATGTACTCAATTATTTTTCGAAATCGCTTATTTCCTCGGAGCCGTATACTACCATTCATCCTCTTATTGGTCGGTACTCCGTTTAAACGAAAAAAATCTCAAGAAACTAGTAGAGCATTTCCTCGTGTTCTTCTACTTGCTACCTGTATGTAGGCCTGGCTAAGTTCTGCCAATGCTTGAAGATTGTTGTGAAATAGCTCTTTGAGAATTTGAAGTAGCTTAAAATTATGCTTGACACTGGCAAAATACCTTAGATGGTGACTCCATATCACAGAAGCGCTATATCAGCACACAATCAGCCCTCTACGAACAGCACAGCCTGTTTATCAGACAGAATGGGTGCCAATCTGTGTGTAGGGCTAATTTGTAAGGTCGCCCACCACAAATTGATATATCAAGCAGAGGCAAGTTGACAGTGGCCTCACAGATTGGCCGATAAGCTGTGTGAACGTCATAGCTTAATCTGTTTCTCTTAATAGTCTGTGAGTATCAACTTTGTTTGACAAGAACCAGATATTTATTAGATTAGAGATACAAGAACAAAGTTCAAACTAAGTTTTGTTTCGACAAATATTTATAGAAAAATGGTCTTGAAATTATATTATGATCTTATGTCACAACCATCTCGAGCCCTTTACATATTATTGAAGAGTATCGGCTGTGATTTTGAAGCGAAATATGTAGATTTGCGGAGAGGTAAGGTTTTAATATGCACATCGTCTTTACACTTTTAAGTCCATGTGGGACTTATTTTGGTCATTTCCTTCAGAAGAACTAAGTAAATCATTGAACTAAATAGTGTGGCTGTGGCTAGATGACTATGTAGAATACCCGGGGCCTACTTCTGTAACATATATAGTAGTAACAATATATATAGTCGCGATTACTGTGAAAACATGTAATATTAATCTTCATTTAGAATCTCACATGAATAGCTATAGAAAAACAAGATAGCTCGAACAAACGTCTTGATGATATATGTTCGAAGCTGGCAGTGAAGCGGCCAGCTATTTCTCGCGGACATAGAGCTACCGCTATACCTATTCAGTGTAGATATTTAAAATCGCTAGGTACTGGCCACCTATAGGTAAATCTTATTATGACCAAATAGTTAACTGCTTTGAACAGTATCAAGGCTCCAAGCCCTAAGTTTGATTTTGAAGTACCCACTTGTCTATAAGCTCTCGATTAAAGTTATATACATGCGGTAAATGCAATAATATATGCAGTATATAATACATAAATATATATGCACTATATAATACTGCATTTTTTTTTAATATTTTATTATGCATAGGTAGTAGTAGTAGTCTAGTTAGGCATGTTTCATTAGTTGTGCTTACTTTAATTCAGTATCAATACAGAGGTTATAACTTAGAACCCTACCCTACTCATTAACTATGTGAGCACACTCCTTAACAGCTAATAAGTCCACTTGGATATTGCACAAAAGTGTTGGTCTAGGAATAGTAATAACATTAATGTTTTGTTTTACAGCACAACACTATTCTGAAGAGTTTACCTCAGTAAACAGACTCCAGAGAGTGCCAGTAATAGACCATAATGGATTTATTTTAACTGAAAGGTATATATCATAAGCAGTTAATCCGGTCCATGCATGAGATCCCCTTCAGATAAATTGAACCTTAACCCTTAATAGCCTAGAGTTTCAATTTTGATACCAATCTTTTTAACCGAATGTTGACATTACTATTAGTTTTTTTTTATAGGTTGGCTGTACGTATTTTACTGTTGTATAATATTCTTTCCAACGAACGTAAAAAAAAATCAAATGTCATTATTATTAAACACAGTAATATTAAAAATAAATCACTTTCGTAAATCAGGCTACTAAGGGTTAATCCTATAAACATATATTATGGTAACACTACTATATAATTGTAAAAAAACTATATGAAAATAGCAGTAAAAGTGTTTAACATAAATTTCTCTTTACTTTGATTCTTATATATTATTTTCAGTGTGGCAATACTGAAGTACTTGTCTCGGGAGAATATAATACCGGAAAAATTATACCCAAATGACTCTAAGCTTCAAGCAAGGGTTGAAGAGTTTTTAGAATGGCAGCATGCTGGACTCCGGCTGCATTGTGCTATGTATTTTAGAGTCAAGGTATAAGGTTCATTTTTGTTTTTAAAACTTCATGAAGAGTCGTTTATTAAATAAAGCCCGCAATATACATGCATTTTACTTGCACAATAAGTTGCCAGTTATTTGAACATGCTTGCTATTCACATGTGTATATATTTCACTTAGACAGATACAAACACATTAAGTACTTTGATTCTTAAGCATGCTAATTGTGGGCTACTTGTGGGGATGCTAGGCATGCATAACACAAATGTGTCATTGTCAAAGAAAAAAACATACATATTCCCTTTTCATCTATGGACTTCATTTAACCGATGAAATGTAAAGAACAAAATTAAATCCACAGTATATGGACCCTATACTGTTCCACAAGACGCCGGACGCGCGCTCGGTGGCTGGCTACGAGAGCCGCATGGAGTCCGCGTTGACGGACTTCGACACCAAGTGGCTGGGCCGCGGCACGGACTTCATTGTCGGTGACACTCCCACTGTGGCCGACATGCTGGCGGCCTGCGAGCTGGAGCAGCCCAGTGAGTAGTGGATTATTACGACAGTATGTTGCAGTGCAGTAGGCCGTAGGTATACCACCACACCAACTGTACGGTCCCAAACTAAGTAACGCAAGTATTATCGGTATTGTACAATCTTAAAATGGACTGGGAGCGATCCCTCTATTATAGATATAAAACATGAATGACTTGTACAAACATTTGTGTGGCAAACATTATTGCTGTCGAATTAGGAGTCGGTGGATACCATAGCTAGCGGAAATTATGGTATATGGGGGCAATGCATAGTTTTTTTTTGTTAAAGGTAAAATCACACAAAATCCAAACCTCTCTCCCCACTAACGCCCCCCCAACCAAACAAAATCCGCGGGGTTGCTGGATGCGCTAGGCGAAGGACCACCATGTGGAAGCCACCACCATGTGTTTGGGCTCCCCCATTGTCCAGCCTATGTCCAAATTATTATATGGTTACATTCGCTTAATCTTCTTAATGATTTCTTTTGATATGCGCTCTCCAGGAATGGCCGGCTACGACCCCAAGGAGAAGTTCAAGAACATAGCGGTGTGGTGGGAGAAAGTGAAACAACACTTCAACCCACACTACGATGAAGGCCATATGGTGGTCAACAAAATTATTAAGAAACAATCCAAAGTAAACTCTAAAATTTAGTGGATAAGGTAACAAGTTTGAATGGCGATTTTAAAATAAAACATAAACAATCCAAACTAGCATTTAAGATGTAGTTTATAAGGTATCAATTATCAATGGCGATCATGGTATTGTAGTTTTATAAGTGCTTGGCGACTGGGTTAAAAATCTAAATTACATGCAAATAAAAAATATTCATGTCTTGCTCATACATTACGACTATGAGAAGGACTACAATAAATTTAGTTTAGTCAAGTTTAGTTTGTGTATCGTTAGAGTAGATTAAACGAAAACTAATCTAAATGTTGATCTTGTTATAAGATATCACTATTTTAGATTTCATTATTACTCGCTCAGTGGCTTTTGAGGTATCCCGTGGGAACCGATCCATGTCCCGGGACTTAAAGTATCCTTATTCGTGAAACGGGTTATAAGCTATCACCATTCCGAGTTTCATAAAATTGTCCCAGTGGTTTTTACGTGATGCGTGCACAAACCAACGGTAGAATTAAAAAAAAAGCAGTTTTTTTATTTTCGTGGTGGTATTAAATTTAGATATTTTTTGCTCAAGTTTTATTATGAGGATTGTTATATGGTTTAGGTTTTACATTTTTATAAAAAATTATATACAATTAAGCTATTTTATAATGGAACAATAATTATTATGTATGAGATTATTGATGTGCAATAAATATTTTTTAAATTTATTATATAATGATTTTCATTGAAATTTAATTATATGGTACTATCAAACGTTTTCCTTTTTAACCGACTTCAAAAAGGAGGACATTGTCAATTTAGTTGTATTTTTTATAGATAAAATAAAAGACATGATTGGGTGATTAATCATAATCCACCGCACCCTGGCTCTATATGTTGGTGAACTTCACACGACTTTGACGTGAGACGGACAGCTTTCCTCGCGATGTTTTTATTCACCGTACAAGAACTAATAATTGTTATTTCGACATGCCCGATAATCACGGGTGCAAGTCGGAGATCAAATCGATGCATTTTGCAAAGCAGGCATACTTCCCAACTTTGTTATAACTTGTAGGCCCGCCACTATCCAGCCCGACACACGATTGGTGTCCAATGAAGACACCACCGAGGTTTGACCCTCGGCGAGTCCCGGGATAAAGTTAATTATCTTGGAACCCGCACGAAATTGATCGAAATATAAAAATAGGAGGAGTTGGAAGAAAATTATCCACTTCCCTCCATTGCAAAGCGGGAGACAAGAAAAGATCGGTTGCAACTTGTAGTTGAGTTAATTAATCAGTAGGTAACAAGTCGGTAGTTTAAATCGATCTTGGAAAGCGGGCATAATTCCCAACTTTGTTATAACTTGTAGTTAAGGGGGAAGCTCAGGGTCAGGGCGCGAAATTCAAAATGTCAATGGTTTTTATTTTTTTACGAAAAATTTGGACATCTTTACGATGTAATTTAGTGTTTTGCGATATTAGCATTCTGCATTGGATGTCTCGATGTATTAAGCTTGCTTAAAAAAGAACCTAATCCGATACAATACCATAAGGATTGTAAAAACCGCTACTTTTACTAACTTAATGGTGTTGTATCGCTTTAGGTAATTTTTTAAGCAAACTTAATACATCGAGACATCCAATGCAGAATGCTCATATCGCAAAACACTAAATTACATCGTAAATATGTTCAATTTTTTTGTAAAAAAATAAAAACCATTGACATTTTGAATTTCGCGCCCTGACCCTGAGCTTCCACCTTAAGTTGAGTAGGTAATGCACAGTTGTCACAACACGGGGGTTGAGTGCGCGCGCAGCTTCCTCGGATTGGGTGAAAAAGTGGCGGCAAAGCGGCCCTGTGCCCACAACACAGCCCAAGACCGCAGTTCGCCGATGACGACGGACCCGTGGCTACCTCTTCCACCGCGGCGCACGGACGAGACGACGCTCGTCGCGCGATTTTCATAAACTTCTTAACACGTCCAAAGTAACCATGCAGTGCCAACATGGACAATAATTATAATAGAAACGGCCTCGATTTGTCCAGGAAACGAAAATTTAAAATTCCTCCGATCTCCGATTCTATGAAGGGGTAAGTAACAAAGCTGTGCTCTAAATTGTTATATCATTATCATCCCCGATATTTATAAAAGTTTTGATTAAGAAAATTGTTATAGAGTATTATAGTGTATAATCTTTTTTTTCAGATCGGTACTTAATTTTTATGAATTAAGTACCGATCTTATAATATAGCCTAAAAATAAGGTACCTACTTAACTAATAAAAATAAATATATATTTCATACAATAAAAAATATTAATAGGAGTAATTGTGAACCTCACACTAGGCCTGGCCTGTATTGTGATGGCCCATATCAGTGTTAGGCTGTGTCCCCAGTAGGCAAACTGTTAGCGGCCGACTAAGTTTGCGGCGTATCGGTTTAGTACGCCCTTCCATATATTTAAAATGGAGTGTTCACAGTTTGCTAGTTTGCGCTCACTCTACGCAGCTGGCAGCGTTCCGCGCGCCGACTGATTCAGTGAGCGGCCGACTCACAGCAGAACCGGCTCCAGCCTGCGGCGGCGATATGCTTGTTCGCCGGGCGTAGTGAGTCCGTTTGCCGCAAACTATTCATGTGGACAGTTGGAAAGAAGCCATTGACGTGTCCGGACGTGTTTTTTTTGCATTGATTACATAACTAATATCTACGTTCACACACCACAGAAAATCCAAGATGCCCTTTGATGTAAGGTCGACCTAAATAAGCGGCTAACTCATAACAGTTTGCTTGCGACGCACGCAAATCGATCTGAGTTTGCAACTAACTCGAATTTCAGTTCGCCACAAATTTGCGACCCACTCAGTCGGCCGCTAACAGTGTGCCTACTGGGGACACAGCCTTAGTATGACAACTAATAATTGCAAATAAAAAAAAGTTAAAAAAACGGTAGTCGTTTCTCCTTTTGTCCATCTTAGTAGGCAGGTATCATTTTATTCTTTTTGTTGCAGGTTAGCTAAGAACCAATTCCATTCGCAAGCTTATTTCATAAACGGACGTAGTAATTATTTACCCCAACCGGAAATGAGACGCGGTGCGCGCGCGCACACGCTACCGCCCTCATCAGCTTCTGTTATTAGCAATCAAGATAGATACGCCCCCAAATATTATCAACCAATGCTGAATCAAATACCGGCACCCAAAGACGACCGTCCTCAACATCAGTTCAAAATACCGCATGCACGACCTAAGCCGCAAAACACAAATTTTATTAGAAATCGAAATACCGACTCAATACCGGTAAGCGTTTATAAAAGCCATTTAGGGAGTTCGCGGGAAGAAACAAGATCAAAACATATTCCCTTGTCGGTTCCGCCAACAATGCAACGGTACAGGAGGGCACCGCGGTCCCCTGTCAATTATTATCCTCATATATTGCTGAACGACATCCCGCCACCCCCTCCGCCTCAGCCGCCGTCAATACCGCCCGTCTCCAGAGTTACAAGAGGCATGCAAACTGATGATGTTTTCGTCGTGACTATGGAAGAGTATGACCTTATAAGGTATCTTAAAGACGCTGAAAACAATAACGAGGTTGATCACCCAAACTTTGAGGAACAACAGGGTGAGACGTCAGGGAACCAAGATATGGAAGAAAATAGACCTGCAGATGATAATGTTGAATGGGTCGAGGGAGATAATCGTTTAGTAGTCGCGGAAGATGAGAATGAGAAAGTGGAGAACAATGCAATTAGTCCCCCAAAAGGTTTGGAGAATTATTTTATCATGTACGATTTCGGCGATGAGGCGAATTCCCGTCCGATGCCCGCACGCTTGCATCAGTACCAGAACATCTCGTACCACAGCGAGATGCCGACGGAGAGAACTCAGCAGGACTACGCGACGCATGCACCATCAGAGGCGAATACGCCAACTATGTATTTGGCGAGGCGCCAAACTATGCCAACGCAGGTATACCTGCTAGAAAGGGCACTTAAGGTGGAAGCTCAGGGTCTGGGCGTGAAATTCAAAATGTCAATGGTTTTTAATTTTTTTACGAAAAATTTGGACATTTTTACCATATAATTTAGTGTTTTGCGATATTAGCATTCTGCATTGGATGTCTCTATGTATTAAGTTTGCTTAAAAAATACCTGAAGCGATACAACACCATAAAGTTAGTAAAAGTAGCGGTTTTTTACAAACCTTATGGTATTGTATCGTATTAGGTACTTTTTTGAATTTCGCGCCCTGACCCTGAGCTTTCCCCTTAATTAAAAAATATACATAAAATGATTGAAGAACAGTTGTAATGCGTTGAGTAGAATTGGTTTTTTATCATCTTTTGCACACAGGTACCGACGGCTCGCCAGCGGCCGCCGTTGTCTGAAACGCCACACGATCCGCAACTGGGACAAGCTATAACTGACAACGGACTGGCTTACGATCAACCGAATGACAACAACGCCAACGTGGACGGCAATCGTATGTTATGGGAGCTTTACGTGAACATGCTCCAGCAGAGGCGCCACCCGCAGACGCCACAGAGTGGTCAGTACAATGAAACCGCCAATGTGGCAAATGATAGACCGGTATGGCAATAGGATGGTCGTACTATGCATGTAGCTGGCGCATAGACCGATGTAAATCTTCACTCACACTTCAATGTTCATTCTTGGTGTCTTCCGATATTAATATTGGAAATGGAAAGCATTCCTTAGCGCACTGACCGATCAGATTGGATGTATTTTAGGAAGATTTTACTATAAACAATATGTCTGATAGGATCTAATCTCAAAGTGTACCAGGACTTAAAATTATATATATATATATATATATCTTCTATCTATATTTATACTTACATAGTAACACTGTATCTTGGTTGTGTCATACTTTGAGTTTTTTTAAAACAAAAAAAATAGGCAAGTTTATAGCTTATATAATACATTGTTCAGTGTGTAGTATTCACGTAAATATAATAAATAAACATCTTAACATTAAAATTAACAATAACAATATTTTAAATAACTGTTTTCCCAGAAATAGGAAAGTTTTCCCTGGATTAATAAAAAAACATCTCATAATTTCTAGTCAGATAATTTGATAGTTACTTACCGTAGCGATAGCTGTATAATATTACATGTTTCATACGATATGATGTTAGTTAACCTATTTATAAAACGTGTATACATGTTCGCCAGCTTGGCGGTTAAAATTAAGATAGATTTTTTGACAATATGATCCCCTATTCATAGGAGATTTCTATAAATGTACGTATCTATGTGTAGTAACTGTTTTGCGTGGGAGTTGCAGAACTCTCGCCGTTACTCCGTGCTAAGCTCCGGTCGGTCTAAAATAACCTATGCCTAATAACACATATTTTGTGAATCTGAATTATGCCATCTGTGGCCCGACCATGCCTCGTCTGAGACCTTTATCGTGTTCGTCCTTTATCAGGTGAAATGTTAGTTTAAGCTAAAGGTGATGTATTTTTGGTTGTATAGCCATATTGTTAGTTATGTAAGCATGAGCGTATTGCTCTTAATCTTTGGGAAATACAGGTTGGACGCTTTAAGGTGGTAGTTAGGTAGATATGTGTAGGGACAGCTCGCGCATCGAATGTTGGCACGGGTAAGTCAGCACAATCAGTTTGAACTTGTAGTAGGTGTATATAAGCATACGATGGCAACGATCTCGTAGTACATTGAATGTGCTATATGATATATTGTTCGCGTAATCAATCTTCTAAATATATCTCTATATATATTTATATATATATAAAACAAAGTCGTATTATTCACACTATTTCTTAGTCAAGAACAGGTTGGCTCTGTTTTATGATCTTAAATTTTTTTAAATTTGGTCCGCCCCGAATAGCAGAATAATTATTAAAACATGGGAGAAATTCACATTTAATTCTGAGGCGGTACGAAGTTCGGTCAGCTCGTATTAAAATATTTACATCTCGCTCGCGTGCCTACATTTCTACAGATGTGCGAAAGACGTAAAGTTGTGTGCTGCTTACGTTCAAATGCTTTGCAAATGAAAAAAATTCTTTGACTGATGCGACAGACTATTTTCGCCTCCATTGTTCCCTTATTGCTGACGCTAGTGACTCTTTTGGTGAAGCCTGTTTACTGCTTGTCTCTTCGGATCAGTTGCCTGATGTAGACTGCGTTGGCTGGCATCTCTTATTGTTCGGATACCAGCTGGTCTGTCCATCGCTTTGGGCTTATTTCACGAAGAGTTTTATCGTCCACTTTCCCGTATCGATATGGCGTACTAGATTGCCGGCGCTTCATCGTGCTATATAGCCAACCAGATCATGTCAGATTACTTATTTATCTCGAAATAAATATAAAATTCAATCAATCTTCTATGGCATATCAACCCGTTCTTTCAATAATACTATTTTAAAATGATGAAAGCTTTGTTATAACGGTTAAATCTTCCATAAACAGTAAAGTAGTTTTCCCTGTTCAACAACGTATTCATGCGTTCGCGCCAGCGTCCGTTGCGCGTCCTGTGGTAATAAACTAGGTTAGTTTTTTTAATTATCGGTGTACGATAGTAGGCCATAGTCTATATAGAGTTATTTCTAGTTCATTGTAATAAGTAGAGCTCTATTATTGTTTACAACTAGTTTAATTAACCCTAAGAAAATGTCATAAAGCTAGAGAATGTGATATTGAGTACATTTCAAATAAAATCCCAAGTTATAAACCACGAGCTTATCGTAAAAGGTACGATTTTTTCTTGGAAACATTTATAGGTTATATTTTAATATTAATTAAAATATAGTTGATTATATTACTTGTTAGTTAATAACATGTCTATTTTGGCGCCCAACATGGGACTCTCCTTGGTACTCAATGTGTACTTTACCTAACGTAAATAATTAGATTTCGGGTTCTATTTTTTTTATACATATATTATAACATAACTAACATGAACGTGTCTGAATATTTGTAGAAAAATAAACGTAAGCTAAATCACTTTTCAATGCATAGACCAAATATATATTTTTTGTAATTTTTGGAGTTTTGTCTTGTGTAGTTGAACGCGCGTATCGGTTAAACTAACCGTTGTGGCATAGCGGCCGCCCCGCAAGGCATTCGACCCGCCTGGGTCGAAGATCTTCTCTTTTCCGTTAAACACACATATTTTTGTAACCATTTTTCGAAAATTTTATCCATCCTAGATATATCAATTATTTCTTTGAAATGACATATCCGTAAGCTCTAAATTATTTATAGTTAATATATTGAAAATTTGTAAGGACAACTTTTGTAGGTATAAAATTGTAATATATATATAAATTAACTTTACAGTAATGACTTTTACTATTGTAATGTCGAAAAAGTACTACTTAAATGTATTGATGTTTCTTAAACCAGCTATTAATAATACAAATAAATGTTAAGACTTAAAAAAATATGTGTACTTAGATGTTTAAAAAAAAAATCTAATCAATTAATTAAATGTGGACCTCTTTATATATAGTATCTAAATGTTGTGTCAATTATGACGATAAAAATAAAAAAAGTAAAAAAAACTTATATTGTACCTTTTGATGTTATTAAAAATAGGATTAAGGTAATCGCGTTTGATTTTAATTCCCAAATGCAGTTTACCTTAGACAAATAAATGAAAAGAAAATCGCCAGACGAACTGACCAACCGTATGGTCCCAAACGAAGCAGCGCTTGTATTATGGGTACTGTAAAATGGTCCGAGAGCGCCAAGTATACTATACAATTACTATTATACTAATTAAAAGTTCAACAAAATCGCGACTTTCAACCAAAGTTTCGAACCCAGGACCATCGGTACACAAATCAGGGTCACTATCAACTGTGTCAATCGGGGCGTCAATACAAACCGCAAGACGACCACGAAGGAGATGGCGTTATGGACTGGACTCTGTACAATGGACTATAGCCCACTTAAGGGGGAATCGGAGACTGTAGACGTATGGCCTGCGCCCAGCAGTGTGCACCTCAATTGGCTGAACAATTATATTGTTTAATGAACAAAAGTATTAAAATCTAGGGGTCTATCCCTCTTCCTCTCAGAATGGCAGTCATTTCAATTTAAGTTATTTTGTTTATACCTTCACGACTTTTCGGCTGATTTACAGCAACAATGGTCACGGAAGGACTGAGGTGTTAGACTTTGACGATACTTTAACTGTATAATTATTCAATTAAACGCTTGAGTCATAGACAAGAACTAACTTTTTTATTTATATTGTTGATACAAAAATAACACCCCCACTTATCACAATATTCAATAAACAATTTTAACAAAAATTATTCAATGCAAACTATGCCAAAAATCAACATAAATTTATAATGTTTTGCTGAACATAAACTTTTAGTTAGAATGTCAGCCGGCATGTCAGCTGTTGGCAAATACAGTACTTTAACAATTTTATCTTTTACTTGATCACGACAAAAATGATATTTGATATCAATATGCTTCGTACGTTTGTGAAAGACTGGATTAGCACACAGCTTCTGTGCGCCCTGGTTATCATTGAATAGGCTGATTGTGTACATCTTATTGGTTATTTCATATTGTAATCTCTTTAGATACAATGCTTCTCTACATGCCTCAGATAGACCTATATACTCTGATTCAGTGCTAGAGAGAGCTACGCATTTCTGTTTCCTACATTCCCATGATATTACACCATCAGATAACAAAAAACACATTCCTGTATATGATCTCCTATCTACAGAGTTAGAGGCCCAATCAGCATCTACATAGCCTGTTATTTCTGAGTTACCTTCTTTACAATATTTTATTCCATAATGTTTAGTTCGTTTTAGATATTTTAATACTCTCTTTGCATATTCCCAATGCTCCTTTGTATGGCAATTATTAAATTGACTTAAAAAACTTATACAGTAACTTATGTCTGGCCTAGTTAAGACAGACAGGTACATCAAACTACCGATTAGTTGTTGATATGGCACATGACTACTTACACCTACTTGACCTTTATTTATATTTAGTTTGACCTCCATTGGAGTATCAACAGTCTTACAATCACTTAAATGAAATTTGCTCAAAAGTTGATCAATATAAGTTTCCTGACTCAGAGTTACATATCCTTTATCTTTATTGAAGATTACATTCATTCCAAGACATTGTCTAACTTCACCTAAGTCCTTAATGCTAAACTTATTAGATAAAATCTGTTTCAAATTATCAGTTTCAATTTTATCATTGGAAAATATAAAGAAATCGTCAACATAGACTGTTACAATTGTCTTACATTTGTTAATATCCTTTATATACATACATGGCTCGACTTTTGACCTTGTGTAACCATTACTGATCAAACAACTATCAACCTTTTTATTCCAGGCTCTAGAGGCCTGCTTAAGTCCATAAATAGCCTTTTTAAGTTTTAATACTTTACCAACTGAATTATTGCTATTATAAAAATCTGGCATTTTCATGTAAATGGTTTCCTCTAAATCACCATTCAAAAACGCAGTCTTTACATCTAGATGGTTAACTTCTAAACCTAACTTTACAGACAATGCAAATAATAGTCTAAGGGTTGTATGTCTCACTACAGGCGAAAATGTTTCTGTATAGTCTACACCATATTTTTGGGTGAAGCCCTTTGCGACTAGACGAGCACGGTAACGCACATTGTTTTCACTGTCATACTTTTTCCGCAAAACCCACTTGCATTGCACTATAGTACCATCTATTGGTACATCTACGAGTTCCCACGCACTATTTTTCTCAAACGACTGTAACTCATCCTGCACTGCCGCTAACCATTGTGCTTTCTCAGGACCTTCCAAGGCTTCTTGCAATGATATCTCACCCGTGAACATGTTGTCATCTTCTATACAAGCATTTGCAAACCCATATCTGTCTGGCTGCTGCCTACGCCGAGGACCACTTGTTATGTTGTCACTGTTGAGTATAATGGAGTCTTCACTGTCTGTTGTACCAGACTGAGAGCTATCTAATGTATTATTTTCACAAGGTACATACAGTTCGCCGCTGTCATCTGAGTTCAAGCTCTCTGATAGTTCAAGTGAATTTTCTGGTAGTGTCAAATCTTTTTCCCCCACTGGAACCATATTCACCTCATCTGAACAATTTTCTTGTACCTCCATAACATTCTCTGTTTCTATCTTCTCCAATACTATAACATCTCGACTGGTAGTGATGATATTAGACTTCGGGTTGTAAATCCTGTACCCTTTGACATCATTGGAATAGCCGACAAAGATACATTTTTCAGACTTTCTGTCCCATTTTAATCTCTTTTGTTTCGGCACATGTACCATGATTGTACTACCGAAAACACGTAAATGACTTACATCAGGTTTTCTGCCCGTCCATATCTCGAAAGGAGTTTTATAATTTAATGATGTGGCCACAGTCCTATTCTGTAAGTACACTGCAGTGTGTGCCGCCTCTGCCCAAAACCTTTTCTCGAGACCTGCATCAAACAGTAGACACTTGGCTTTCTCAACTATAGTCCGGTTGAATCGTTCTGAGAGACCATTCTGCTCAGGTGTGTATGGGTTCGATTTGTGATGTACTATCCCATGCGTCTTCAAAAAATCATTAAACTTGTTATTGCAGAATTCTTTCCCATTGTCACTTCTCAAGATCTTTATGCTGCGATTAACTTGATTCTCAACCTCTGCTCTATACTGTTGAAAACATGTCAATGCCTCATCTTTAGTTTTCAAAAAATAAATATATGTCATACGACTAAAATCATCTATAAACAGCATAAAGTATCTAGAACCACCTATAGATCGGTTTTCCATTGGTCCACAGAGATCGGTATGCACAATTTGCAGCAACTCAGTACTTCTGCTACCTTCTTTGGGAAAAGGTAAGCGGGTCTGCTTGCCTTCACAGCATGCGACACATGATGACTTTGATATATCAGTCTTATTATCAAGTGTCAGTCCCTGTACAGCATCTTGCATCTTGTTCAAATACTGGCTGTTGACATGACCTAGACGTCTATGCCAAACTTCACTGGATACCATCACTGCAGCTGATGAACAATATTCAGGCATGTTTAATTTATACACCCCATTCAACAAGCTCGCTGTAGCCACCAATACTCCTGCTTGGTTAAAAATCTGGCAACCATTATTGTTAAATGCAACTTTGTTTCCTTTTGATATAAGTTGACTAACAGACAACAGATTGGTAGTCAACTTCGGCACGCACAATATATCTTCTACTGTAATATTGTACTCACAGGCGCGCGTCTTCGTCGTAATCTGCACATCTCCAGTACATAATACAGATACTTTATCTTTGTTTGCCACGACAATTTCCTTTATTCTAAGATCCCGCGACACATTTGACAACCATTCTTCGTTTGCGGTAAGATGAACACTCGCCCCGGAGTCAATATACCAATCATTTTTGTTGAAATTCGCACTTAAAAATACTGCACTAAATGCGTTTGATTGCATTCTTTCTGTATTTTTCTTAAATGCTGAATTATTTTCGTTATTCATACACTGATTTTTGTAATGGCCGACTTGTTTACACCGGTAGCATTTCACCGCTTTGGTGTTTGACTTTGACGGAACAGTAGTACTACCAACATTATAATTTTTCTTGGCCATAGACAAATTATTCTTATTTTGCTTTGCATGATTTGAATGACTGACAAAAGCACCATTCATATCACTCTCGTTGTAATCTACCGACTCCATGTCTAATAATTTTGTCTTGATATTGTCTGCCGTAATGGAAATGCCCGAATGTTCAATTGCCATGATCATTGGAGCAAAACGATCAGGCAATCCAGCCAACAACAATGACCCTGTCCATTGATCATTTATTTCAAATCCCGTTCCACTTAATTTCTGCGCTGTATCGATAATCTGCGTCACATATGACGTCATCGAACTGCAATTATCTCGCCGGATTGAAATCAAATTTCTTAACAGACTTATTCTCCGTGAAAAGCCACTATCATCAAATAATTGCTGTAGTTTATTCCACAATTCTTTCGACGATTTAACGGTTTTGACGTGGACATACAACGACGGGTCGATGGTCATAATCAATTTGGCTTTAGTTTTTTCGTCATCCGCGCTTGCTATTTCTTTTCCCGGTTCTGGCTTGATACAATGCTTCATGCCTTCGAGAACTAAGAAATTTTCTGCAGCGAAACACCACTCCGAATAATTATCGCGTCCCTTTAGTTTCGGCACATTGATAAGGTAGTTGGAAGCCATTTTTGACGAACAGTTTCTACACTTATACACTGCGATAATTAATACGATCAGTCAGTTCACAGCTAAATCGCACTGAATACTGTCTTTTAACACTTGCTTTACTGCAAAATCCTTGTTAAAACGACTTAATACCGCGATTTTTAAGAGCGTATAGCCCATAACCTATAATTATTCAATTAAACGCTTGAGTCATAGACAAGAACTAACTTTTTTATTTATATTGTTGATACAAAAATAACAAACTGCGTGATATGCAACACCCTTAGTGCGAACCTGCTAAAACCGGATTAGGTTTGATTTTCCTAGTTATAGAATGTGAGATGAAATATCCAATATCCTATTAATTTTGTAAGTAAACAAAGCATTTCGCTGAAATGTACCATGCCCGGGGTTGCTATAGCAACCGGCCGGGTGCAGGATGCATTCCCGCCCTGCAGGGCGGGCGGGCGACCCCGCCGCGCTGCCCGCCCGGGCGACGGCGATACGAGCTGACGTTTTCCAGCTCGCAACACAGTGTATCACGTCTACGCAATTACATGTAATTCAAACAAAGGGCTTTTTATGAGTATGGAAAATTTATTATTAGATAAATAATATGTTGTGGGATTTTGTGTTTTATTAACTACTAGCTGTTGCCCGCGACTTCGTCCGCGTGGTATTTAACAAAGACTCAGCCGTTGGCAACAGCCTGCTCGCGTTCTGATCCCGCGGGACGCATTGCAGATTGTTGCTATCAAACTTTAATCAGGCGCAGCGCTGCAACATTGGTTTTAATTTTTTTTCGAGAGATCCAAATTTTTTTTCTAAAATAAAAGTAGCCTATGTTACTCCTTGTTACATCAGCTATCTGCCAGTGAAATTCCCGTCAAAATCGGTCCAGCCATTTCAGAGATTACCCGGAACAAACAGACAGACAGACAGACAGACAGACAGACAGACAGGTAGACAGACAGACGGACAAACAGACAGACAGACAAAAATTATAAAAATTGTTGTTTCGGTATAGGTAACGTGTATACATCCAAATGCACTTAGTAAAAAGCGGTTATTTTAATATTACAAACAGACACTCCATTTTTATTTATATGTATAGATACTTATGAGTCAAACCTATTTCCTTATAGATTCTAGTATAGTTGTGTATAGTGCAATGCAGCCTTGGTTGTAATCCCTCGTTACCTGCATTTTTATAAACACAATCTACTTGTGCTTTGTTTTCCGCCATTAACTGTCTGTCCGCCCTAAAAGAAAATTGGCAGTTTTTATTATCACAGTGTTAAGGACAGTGTTTATCTGCGTAGTACAACTCTTAAGTCTGCCAAGTTGACTCGATGTAACTATCCATTTAATATTTTACGTTACTGGCCGATAGCAACAGGCGACCGGTAAATTAATCCCGTGTCCTTGCGAGTGCAGCCTGCAGTAAACTTTGTTAGGTCTGGGTGGTGGAGGTCTCCTTACTCCTCCCGTCGCTTTACCAGCGGTTCCATATTGAGTAGGTACTTACTCAGAGTTTCATTGCTGTTTGTAAGCAGATATGAAAAATAGAAAAGTGGATGTTCGCTATAAATTGAATTTCCTATAAGCTCGAGACTTCGTTCTTTAGTATTGTAGAACCCCTGCGAAGTATACTATCATTTACCGTATTATATTGTTATAAGCTATCAGCATGCCATGTTTCATCAAAGTCAGTCTGGTAGTTTTAGATTCAGCTTATGCATAAAAAAATATCCTAATTAATCCTAGATATAACTAATATTTTTTTAAGAAATATTAGTCTTATTAATTGTAAGAAAATAGAAAGTATAATCTAGATATTTGTATAATACCAATGTATGGCAGGGTATTATTACCTTGGGTTTGTTATTACCTTATTAAAGATAAATAGGTATCTAAGTACCAATAAGTTAACACCAAATACCTACGCAACTAAGCCGGCAGCGTGGAGCGAGCTGCAGGAAATACAGGATAATTGAATTTATTAGAAAAATTAAGCCCATTAAGAAGCCATGCCAGCAAGGAAAATTTTTAAATTAGTTGTCGGGACGAAGTTCTCTCCTTTACATACGAGATGTATTTAAAACAGATTGTCATTAAGTACATAGATTCATTAGAGTAGTATTAAACATTTACCAGGAAAAACAAATACCCTAAGCGCAATGCAGCGCAATTTCAGCGGCCAATTTACGCTTCGTATATTCGACAAAGACCGGACGGAGATGGCCACAGACCGGAGCCGATGGAGACAGTTCGTCCGATCCAAAAAACTGCCGTGATGATCACGATCCCCAGTCATGGGGGAACGACCGAAGAGAGAGATATTCGACAAAATTGATATAAAATTATATTGTATCTTGATTTTTGTACCGTAATGGCATTGACTATTTTTGGAAAAACCTAATCCTGAAATATAACAGTTATTGTGCAGTAGGACGATCCATCCGGCTGGCGCGTCCTTCAAGAGGTGAAGCGGATTTTGTGATCGCCAGACACCCCGTCGAGCTGTGAAGGCCGCATCGGCCAACAGAATAAGTGATCTAGATTCTTGATCATTAATAAAGTAGCAGTGTGGCAAAAATAAAAAAGTATATATTTAAGATAATTATCATTATTAATGACGTCAATACCTGCGCGTTCATCTCAGCAATTTAAGAGATACAAAATCTAACACGCTTACAACTTTGTTCATCTCGCGATCAATTAAAAGTTTGAGCCCTCACAGACATGACTTAGTATCTAGATAACATACTAATACGTATTGAAATAAAACTAATTATAAGGATTTTATCGGGTTTATATTATGATTTTTACGTTCCCGACGTTTCGGCTGCTTTACAGCAACCATGGTCACGGGACGATTGAGGTGGTTGACGGCCTATTGTCATAGTTTGACCGGGGTACCCTCATATTTAGTTGTTGCTTGCAAAACTATAGATAAAATCCTTAAAACTAGTTTCATGTCAATGTGTAGTATTGGCGTAAATATAAATAATCAATATTACGAATACATATTATAATGTCTGTTTGTTTGAAAGTATTGTCTGAAAATCACGCAAAAGCAGCTGGACGGATTTGAATTAAATTTGTTACACAGGTAGGTTGTAGGTACTCTCAATGTCTTTCTCAAAGTGGGCCATAACTCCTCCTTGTGGGCGCTACAGGCCTAAACTGGGGCAGTAATAGACAGAAAAAGAATGGGGGCGTAGTGTAGAGGCTTACAATAATTAATTTAATTTGAAGTTATAGCGGTTTTTAAGTTGGTGAAAAAATGGGGGCCCTAAATAATAATTCATTCTCAAAGTGCTGCCCACTTTGACGAAATTAGTTTGGGAGCCCCTGCTCTACGATAATAGGTAAGTATGTACTTACTGAACGTCTGCTCCGATTTCCAGAAACGACTTATAATTCACCCATCTCAGACGAAACAACTTGTTACCTATTTGTTCAAGACATACTTAAGTTGTACTTACAAAGGATTATTTGAGAGTACGCTAATTAGGTATTGCGAATCGATTTTTACTCAATGTTATAATTTTATTAAATCATGGCGGGCAAGGAACGCTGTAAGCCAATCGTATTTGGCCGTGCTACCTCCCTTTATATGGCAATATAATATGCTTATAATAATCACAAATCCTATTTTTAAAACGACGAAAAAGAGGTATAAGGTTCTCAATTCGACACGTAGGTATATTTGTTTCGGTATGTGACTGGTATATGAGGGTATGCATAATTTGGAAACACTTTCGGCTATGAGTATATGTCACCACGAAACATATATTCCGCTAGCTTCTGCCCGCGGCCCCACCCGCGATACTTCGAAACTCTACCTCTAAATAAATATTAATAATAATATCGCCAGACGTACACACCAACTATACGGTCCCACACTAAGCAACTCTTGTATTATGGGTATATAATACTTATATAGATATTAAACATCCGTGACTCGGGTACAAACATTCAGGCTCATCACACAAAGCTTGACCATACCGGGATACGAAGCCTGGACCTTCGGCGTAGGAAGCAAGTTCACTGCCGACTGCGCTAACAGGTCATCTTTTTTTTCTAATATTAATATCGCCAGACGTACACACAACTATACGGTTCCGCAACGCTTGTATTATGGGTACCGTACAATAAAGTAGGTATACAATCTAGAGTATACATTCAAACGTGATTTTAAGCTGTTTTGAGTTCAGAGTTAAAGGAAGGTGGTAAGTAGGCTGCACTGGTGATCAATTGTTTTGCTCGCATGCTAGCAGCTTGCAAGTAATTAGAATACTTTCGTATAGTTAGTATTTACGGATTATACTTGCTCATATGATTAGGACAACTATAACCTCGAACTATTAAACACACACCTCAAGGCTATTTAATAATCGCTCGGCACGGGCCTCCCCTCGGTGCAAAAGGGATTTAAGCCATAGTAAAACGTTACCAAAGTTTATTTTGCGAAAGACACAAAGTTATTTTGCCCTTCAACTTATATAATGGGTCGTCGACTTTATTAAAAATTGAACCGCGTTTCTGTTGAAATAAAGTTTAAGTATAAGAAAACTTACAAATGCTCTTCCATTGCCATTGATTTGATTGCATTGACGCTAAGTTTAGTATCAAACTAGCTGTTGCCCGCGACTTCGTCCGCGTGGTATTTAACAAAGACTCAGCCTTTGGCAACAGCCTGCTCGCGTTCTGATCCCGCGGGACGCATTGCAGATTGTTGCTATCAAACTTTAATCAGGCGCAGCGCTGCAACATTGGTTTTAATTTTTTTTTGAGAGAACCATTTTTTTTTTCTAAAATAAAAGTAGCCTATGTTACTCCTTGTTACATCAGCTATCTGCCAGTGAAATTCCCGTCAAAATCGGTCCAGCCATTTCAGAGATTACCCGGAACAAACAGACAGACAGACAGACAGACAGACAGACGGACAGACAGACAGACAGACAGACAGACAGACAAAAATTGTAAAAAATGTTGTTTCGGTATAGGTAACGTGTATACATCCAAATGCACTTAGTAAAAAGTGGTTATTTTAATATTACAAACAGACACTCCAATTTTATTTATATGTATAGATGAAAAATGTCTCGCAATCAATATTGGCAGGTGTATTTATTTTTGTAATACACATGAAATGCTTTTTTAAGATGCTTTGTAGAACTCGGCGTGTTAGTAGTTATAGGTAAAAGTATAAGATATGGGGCAAATATGATTCTGCAAGTCAATTTTAAACGACTTATTTTTCTTAAACAACATATTTATTTGAAATGCTGTAATCTTTTGTTTTTTTTTTTATTACATTATAGGCAAGTATTTGATCTCGATCAAAATTGAATTCTAATATCTTCAAAAATTGAATTCTGCTGTCTTTGTCCAATAGACAATTTATATCGACAATGTTGTGAGGTATAACAGGAAATGCATTTGAGCAATATTCAATAAGCCAGATTGAATTTGTGTGCGTTGCTGAAAACTAGGTCATGGCGCTTACACAATGCAATCGCCTGTGTCCCGGGATTACCATGACTACAAACAAAAAGGGCTCGAATATACCTTTGGGGGCAGGGCATCTCCATGGTCCGCTTCGACGAGAGTACCGAATATTGTGCAATATTGCACGGATAAAAAAATATTATTTTGAAATTGCGTCGTCAAAAAAAGAACTAATCTCTCAGTGGCACTAAATAGCGCTAGGGATTGAAAGGAGTGTAGTAAGGTTTAAATTGAGAGGCTAGTTCCGGGTTCGGTGCCCACTTTGACCATTAAACCATTAGGCTCCTGGTACGCGATGGCTTAGTTGGAGTTGGGTCTCAGGTAACGCGGGTGATTTCATAAGTAAAATAAACTTTATGCTGACGGTTTTATATTTTACTAGCTGTTGCCCGCGACTTCGTCCGCGTGGTATTTAACAAAGACAACCGTTGACAACAGCCTGCTCGCCCATTCTGAGCCCGCGGGACGCATTGCAGGTTGTTGCTATCAAACTTAATCAGGCGCTACGCTGCAACATTGGTTTTAATTTTTTTTCGTGAGATGCTATTTTTTTTTCTAAAATAAAAGTAGCCTATGTTACTCCTTGTTACATCAGCTATCTGCCAGTGAAAGTCCCGTCAAAATCGGTCCAGCCATTTCAGAGATTAGCCGGAACAAACAGACAGACAGACAGACAGACAGACAGACAGACGGACAGACAGACAGACAAAAATTGTAAAAAAAATGGTTTCGGTATAGGTAACGTGTATACATCCAAATGCACTTAGTAAAAAGTGGTTATTTTAATATTACAAACAGACACACATTTATATGTATATGTAGATTATCCCATAACCTTTGGTTCTCTTGCCAACAAGTTGTTAAAAAATCTCATATTTTTGAACTTATATCTAAACTTGCCCTTGAGCTTCAGCCGGCCCATGTGCTGCAGTGTTCTGATGAGAGGGAGAAAGCGATAGAGTCCGTTCAGCGAGTCGCCCAGGCAGAATAGGAATGACGCCTCTACGTAGGCTAGAAATAAGAGCTAGATTGTAACAGTTGACAACAGGTTACGAAATTTATAAAAGTAATGATAATATCTGCGTCAATTGTGGGTACCGTACAATGCACTAGGGTTGAACCCAACATATAATACTCATATGGGGGACTTATGTATCTAAATAATATGATGGACTATTTATTTACACCTACATATAGTGATTTCTTATATTTTCGCGAATACTACACATTTAAATTAAACTAATTTTATGGATTTTATCGCGTTTATTTTTGGTTTTTAACGCAGCGCTGTAAAGCAGCCTAAACGTCGGGAACGTAAAAAACAAAAAATAAACGCGATAAAATCCGTAAAATTAGTTTTATTTAAACATACATATAGTTTGATATTATCAATCAAAAACGCACTGCATAGGACAAGGTAAGTCAGACATTCCAAATAACACTAAGTACTCGTAAGTATTAAAGGAGAAAATCCAAAAAAATACCTAGAAGGCGGTATTAATACTTTTTCTCAGAAAGGAAAGTCTGTAACCTAGGCGACGGTGCCAGCAATGAACAAAACAAACTACTTGAAGAGAGCTTAAGCTGAGAGATCTCGAGTGCGAGGAGCTCTCATAGAGCGCTCTCCCTCATTTATGCAAAACACCGAACATCAAAAGCGAACATAAGCATGTGTAATAAAGAGGGTCCAGCCCAGAATTAAAGAGAACCAGTCATTCAAATCAAGCTAAATAATCTATTAAATATACCTAATGTTATTTTTCCCAGACAGAAGCGATACAATACAAGTAACTAATTAACTCTGTACGCACTGATCCGGAGCGGTCCGAGATGAAACAGGATGCGAATGTCGCTATTAGTGCGCGTGGGCACGCACGTGTCGGTTCCAGACAATAAAGTACATACATATAATATCCGCGAATAGTAAGGGAGGAATCAATTACTAAATCTGCTGCGGTTATTGATACGCCGTTGCCCTACGTTCACACACCGGCCGGTATTTACTGGAGCCGTGAACACATTCTGTAAGGTCAGGTATACTCTAAGCACGGCCCTGATGCCCAGGGCCTTAAACAACGGGCTACCCTCGGGGTCGAGGACGACTGGGGTGTGAGCCCCGGACCTGAGGAGGACGGCGGCGGGCGTGCACCGATACGTTCCGTTTGCAGATCCCGGAGCCCCTCCGACATGTGTCGAAGGCGGCCACCGGAGGGGTTTTAGTGGGTAAGAATCCAACATAACCCGGCCCCTCCAACACAGAGGCCTGGTATCTTTCGAAGATTCCCCCCCCCCCCCCGTCCACAAAAAAAAGTATATTCTAAACAGCCGATCGGTAAGCCACCGTCATTCCCTAACGATGCACGTTCACCTTCTCATCCTATTTTGCTTCGTAAGAGCAAAACTAGGCGTTATTGCCAACATTTAATTGTGTGGTGAAAGAACAGTAAAAATAACGGATCTTGTCATGTGTGAAGGCATCGATACTTCTCCATACGTCTAAATGTATGGAACCATTATTTACTCTTCGCGCATCCAGGGCCCCAAGTCTGCTAACACAATCGAATTATAATCGAACAGCAACCACATAGTAACTGTCACTGTTGACAGATATTGTAAGGGATATCTGTCAAGAGTGACAGTTACTATGCGGTTGCTGTTCGATTATGAATCGTTTGTGTTAGCAGACTTGGGGCCCTGATATGTTGACCAAATGGAATTTCACATTTTTTCGGATCGGTATTTTTAACTGGATCGGGAATACAGTCGTGTATGTGAACTCGCTCTTACAGCTACCTACGCCATCACCGAAATAAAAAGGGATCTTCAAACGGTCCTGTAAATATGATCTAAATAAATGAGGCTTACGCCCAAGATCGCAATCAGTTTATGAATAATGAAAACAAAAGCGGAGTTTTAAGAAAATCTTTCTTTTTGTATTAGCCTAATGATCTGTTTCTGATATGTCTTTGAGCCAAACTTGTACAATCTGTTTAGTTAGTCTTTTAAAAATGTATCTACATGAAAACGATGAAGACGAAAATAATAATACGGTATCCAAAACACCGGCGAATAATATCTTATCCCTTACACGCGTTTCGTTTTCATAACAAACAAAATAACCTGTCTACCTACACGTCTTTGATGGGTGGAGAGGCGAAATGAGATAAATGAACAGTTTCTGTAAAACTACGCTGTATTGAAAGTACTGATAAGTACCAATTATAATTGAAGGATACTTATGAGAATTAGAAAATAAATTGCCCAATTAGAGAATAGGGGAGATTTTATTAATATACTAAAGATACGATTTACGGAGAAATGTAAAATAACATTCACATAGGTAAACTGTTTGTGAAGTGTTTTTTTTGTAAGTAGTGAAGCTTCACGCAAAATATGCTGAACAGATATGGGTTATAATTTGGAGTAGCATATTACGCTAGCTTTTGAAATAGATTATTTTTAACGCCCCAATTGGTTAAATGGGTGACCCTGCTGTTGTACCTAAGGCCCCCGGTTCGATCCCGGCAAGGGTAAACATTGTGTGATGAGCACGAAACTTTGTACCCGAGTCATGGATGTTTAATATCGATATAAATGATTACACTGTGAGTAATCGCCCCCAGTTCCCAGGATGTACGATACCTATACAGATACCGTTCATCCAAAACATTGCTTAAATCTTGTATCGTCGTATTAACATACAGAGATAAGCAGTGATAGCCAAGTTGGTAGAACGCTTGTCTGGGTAACGAGGATCGCAGGTTCAAACCCCCCGGCTCGCACCTCTGGCATTTCTGGATTTCATGTGCGAATCTCATTTTCAACCACGTTTATCACTTGCAAACATTGAAGGTGAAGGAAAACATCGTCCGGAACCTGCATATCTGAGAGAACCCCTCGGAAGAAGTGTGAAGTCCGCCAACCCGCACTGGGCCAGGGTGGTGGACTATGGCCTAATCCCCCTCGCATTGAGGAGAGGCCGGTGCCAGTGGGACATTAAAAAGGGCTGGCATTATTATAACATACCAGAGGTAACAGCAGTATAGCTCTTATTCTCCCAGTACATCTTGCATTGCGCGATGTCCATATAACAATGGTTCTTGAACACAATGCTCGGTTCGCGGGCAACCCTGCCTGGCACCCCGCATACGGGCGCGTACGTCTCCGGGCACTTCTAGGAATATTGGGGAGTATTTATTTAACTTTATCACCCTATTGATGGACAAATACCTTTGTCCATCAATAGGGTCCAAGCTTTACCAAGCTTGGGCCCCATGGCCTGATTTGTGACAGGTTAGGTCGCGCTACGTCAGTCCAACGGGCGGTGAAATAGTCCTGACGGTTGTGGCCTATACACGGTGTAAGACGATCATTGCAGCCGCCTTGACAGGCCGTGGGACCCAAGCTTTAAAAATCCTCTTTCTGGCCTACTTTCAGAGTGAATCTAGCTCGACATGCCAACGTTTCCTGGGCCTGAGACAGCGATGATGGTAATTGCGTGGTATACATTGCGTGGCGACTCTTGCCCTTCGGGCCTGTGTAATGACAATTCCTATTCAATCTGCCTACTTTTACGTACTCTACTATGGTAGTAGAGTACGTGGAACTCGTTTTGGAACGTGTGTGGTGTTGAGAATTCGGTTTGCTTCAGCCCCAAAGTGATAAGGTTTATCGGCTTTGGAAAAAACCTTGTGCTTATACTATTTTCTGATTATTTTGATAACTCTGATTACCGTAGGAATATTTCTGTGTAAGCATTATTGAAGTGAATGCCCAATTTTGGCCCTGACCATGGTTTACAATATATTATATTTTACAGTTTTTGCAATCTGCGAGTAAAAATGCGATAGTATACTAATAATTAGAAAGCAACTTTGTCGTGTTTATGATTATCTTATAATGCCCTATAACTTGTTGACGAATATCCTATAATGCTCTATAAGGGCGAATCATATTTAGCTTTGATACGAAGTCACTGCGAGCCCTTTGTCTGAGCTCGGTGATTTCACGCGCTGAGCGAATCGAGTTTATTTTCCATGCAAAACTCTACCCTGCAACAGAATTACTTTGTGAAAAATAATCGCCACATGCTCGTATTACACAGTTCCCAGTTTTAATTTATTTTAATTCTAATTTCGTTGTTCATGTTCACTGAAGTTTCGTTCAAGTATGAAGCCTACAAGTTTCATTTGCGTAACTAAATAGTTACCTAACATACAAGTACTTACGTGATTGAAATTAGCAAATAATAATTTAAATCTCTGTTTCTAGTATATACGTGTAATATGTTTAGTTTACATATGTGGGCATTACCGAAAACTGATTTGGGGGTCGACGAGGTCTAAAAATCGACCCCTATTAATTAACACAAGTTCTTATTTGAAACTTTCCAGATACTGTATAAGTTGCGTTACGTGTACCAACTTGTTATAAGAATGACTAATATAGGACTAATACTAGGAGGTATCATTATCGTACTTTTAAAAAACTCAACAAGTCGATAAACGTGCACAAGTTCATACATGATGAAATTATTATTTTGTAATAATTTTGTATCAATAGTAAAAAAAACTAGAGATAGGATTTTTAAAGTACATTTGGCTGTGGTTGAGGTATCAGTTTATTTTGGAAGAGGTGTCTCTTGCCCAAAATAATTTGGGAATCTCTGGTCTAGAAAGTTATCAACGTTTAATTAGAAAACATAATATGAGTAATTTTAAGTGAATTAACTTTTCTCAAGCTTACCTTTGGACACGTGTGATAACAGGACTGCAAAGTTGGCTTATGATGATAATCGTCACTTATATTCTTCGGTATCGTCACCCAAGGTTCGTAGACCTTTACAGGCCCTGCGACCTTCAGCAGCATCCTTCGCGTCGAGTCATTAAAATGAGGATTCATCTCTCGCATGGGCAAATCAAATACATGGGTAGCAGCAAAGAAATTATCAATGCTAGAGTTAATGTTATTTTTATCTATTATAGGCCCATTAACTATTACAAAGTTTTTAAATTTTATTTTAAAATCACCTTTTATTTTTCCTTCATTATCATTAGTGAAATCATTTTCATTACCATTATCTATTGTCTTTTCATTATTGTTATTAACGTCCTTTTCATTATCTTCAGTTACTGCCTGTTCGTTATCATTACTAACATTATGTTCAGTACTTTGCCCAATTTTATCACCATTCCTTTCATCCACTACATTATTTGTTTCATTATCTACAGTGATTTTCATTCCATTGCAAATGTATAACTCAGTGACTTGGAAAGTAGAATTTCGTTCACAATTATATTTTAAAAGTTTGCATTTGTTTTCAAAGAGTCTGATTCGAAACCCGTGACCGTCTCTCGTGATACCACAGACTCGTTGAAGCCCTGTGTCGTAAGGACAGTCGTTGCAATCATTTTCTGTATTGATGTTTACAATAACATCATCTATTGTTGTTTTTTGACAATATTCCATGTTGATAATGCCGTAGGCTGTAAAAATAACACCGTTATTTGATACGTCTCATTAATAAAATAGGATTGTTTATCTTCGGTGCCGTAAGAATGGTTTATTTATATGAAACATAATATAATAATAATCTTCTTCTTCTTTATTTACGAAATGAAATGCGATGACATAAAATGGACATGAATATGGCCACACCCACAACGTAGCGGGTATTTTGTCAATGTCAAGTAATTAATAGCAATAACACATTCAATAAATACACATTATAAATAAAATAATGGATGTTATGAAAATGGCTTGACCATAATAATAATAAATTTATTAGGAACAAGACATACAGGACATTCACGACGAAAACGTTGACATCTGCAATGTTATCAAACTGTGTCGCAGTGTCAGCGCCCACCTCTTACAATTATCAAGTTAATTATATGTCAATTATAACATGCATTTACACCATTGATTTATTATATTTACGCGAATACTACACATTGAAATAAACCTAATCTTGAAAAGTAGGTTCGCATATAAAATCCGAAAATCTCAAAGGAGCGAGCCGGGGTTTGAACCTAACCATGTTTCCAAAGCTAACGTTATACCGACTTGGATATCACTGCAAATATGGCTGATAAATAAATTCATATCTAAGGAATCTCAGATCTCCTGTTACGTGAGTTTGTAATTGTGTAAGGTATTTCAAAAGGAGACGCGATCAAAATTAAAGGCATTTTAAAGTTTTTTTTTTTATTTTTTTTTTATTACATCATAGGCAAGTATTTGATCTCGATCTCACCTGATGGTAAGTGACGATGAGATCTACGGTGGAGCATACTTGCCTAGGTAGGAAGGCGGCAGTAGATCGAGAAGCTACATTCACTACATTCATTCCATGCTTACAAAATAGCAATAGAAGGTAGGTACATTTTATTATGTACCTGAGTGCTCTTTGATTCTATAGAAGCGAACAGAATCGATATTCTATTTGAGTGCATAATCGGCTTATAGAGTCTACATTATTTTAATAATAGTAGGTACTCTATACCTGCATAGCCTGTATGGGTTCGATGAAAAGCGAAGGGGCAGCCTCCCTTTATGTCCTCGCGGTGTTGGGTATATTGAATTCCCTGTGTTGTCAGCTGTGTACTGACTGACCGAGGAGCCTTGCGTGACTCTTCTTTAGCCATCTTGAAAATATAGTGGCATAAGTAGGTAGGTAGGTATTTAACCAGTTTCAAGTAGGTGCTTTGATCTGAATAAGTAACTGAAATAAAACTAAGTTTACGGATTTTATCGCGTTTATTTTATGTTTTTTACATTCCTGACGTTTGAATTACTTTACAGCAACCATGGGATCGGAAAGACTGAGGTGTTTATCGTCCTAGTGTTATAGTATAACCAGGGTACTCACATATTTAGTTATTGTGAAGCGTCGGGGACGTTAACATCATCAAATAAACGCAATAAAATCCGTAAAATAATTTTATTTCAATGTGCAGCATTCGCGTAAACATAAGAAAGGGGCCATCCATAAATTACGTCACACGTTATGGGCGAGGGAGGGGGTCGACGAAATGTGACATTGTGTGACAAGGGGCGGGGAGGGGTCCCAAATTTTGTGACATCACATTTTTTCAAAATTTAATATTTTATATCTAAGTATTACAACTATTTATTTTATTGAATGGAAATAAAAACAATTTCGGAACACTGCTGTTATAATTTCAAAAAATTCTAATGGTAAAATTAAAATATGTGACATCACACTAGGTAGGCGGGGGGGGTCTCTCAAATGTGACCAGTTGTGACAAGGGCCGGGGGAGGGGTCAAAAATTCATGAAATTCGTGTGACGTAATTTATGGATGGCCCCAAATCAATATGTATAAGTATGTAACTGTTTCAAATTGGACAACAGAAAACCATGTCTATGCTTCAAGCATACCCTTACCCTACGAGGGCAGAGCCACTCTGTACGTGGCTCTCTCGTCTGTATACTTGTTGGTTGACATAGAATACAGTCTGATTGCTCGGATAATTTGTCTGCCGCGCGCGTCAAGTGCAAACAGTATCGTATAGAAGCTGGCATGTACCCGAGGCAGTCTTGCGAGACAGCGAGCTCAATCAGTAGGTACCTATTAACGCAGCTATTACAGTCCCTACCTGGGCTTTACTGATCAATTATTATGTTTATGTTGTATGCAATAATTGTAGATCAATGGTTGCATGGGGAGTTATTTTCATCTCTAGATATATTCCCAGCCCACAATCAGCCATGTCGCATACGTATATGCTTATAAGTACCTATTATACCAATATAGTTTTGGGCCTTTATTGTACGAGGTATACTACCGTGAAATGTATGCAAAGATTCGTGCAATCGATCGATATAATTTGAAGTACACAAAACTCATACTAAGCTCGGTAGTCGATTCCCTATTCAAGTCGATCGCTGGAATTTCACTATTTTGTACAAGTTTCGGGGAATAGGAACGCCCGCCGGGGCACCACAGTAGTTTGCCACGTGCGATCCTGTGGCGCCCCACTCAAAGGTGGTGAAGGCGGACCGTGGGGTTTTAGCCGGTACGAGTCCGGCATAACCACACCGTCACCCCCGTGGCGGTGTGGTATCCATGAGGATTTCCCCACGTTAAAAAAAAAGGTGTTAGGAACGCAATGCGAATGCGCTACCCTAATCAGCACTTAGTGTATAAGTGATGACCGTACGACTACAGGCCGTAGAACAAAAATGGGGCTACGCTGTAGCATTTATGTCCTCGGAATCAATGACACGAGAAGACGTCGTTAGTCAAACGCCTACAGTATGTAGAAATAGAATATGGCTACGCCGTAGCATGTGTCCGTGGCAACACTGAGTTGAGACAACTCATTAGTCGACAAAGAGAGTAAATATGTTTCAGAATAGCTGTTGCTGATTAAAATATCTATGAATTTGGGGGTTAATTTGTGAGGCACAGTGAACGTGACGCGTGTGTAAGTACCTTTCTCGTCATCCACTGTGCAGCCATATTGGAGCAGTGTACATTCATTATCAAAAGTCTTTAGCATTGTGTGTCCGTCTTCGACTCTTATCCCGCAGACTGTCTTCATTTCTTCTTGGTCGCATTCTAGATTTTTACAAAACTCTATCTTCTCACTTTCAAGTAATTTGCCTGATCCACCGTCGAAAAGTATAAGAAGGCAACAAATATGTTCATGCCATGCTAACACTGTTTTCATGTTTAAAAACATAATGAGCATATGTAATTTAATGGCTGTAGGTATTTAATTAAGTATAACTACCTAATTAAAATTGTAATTTTTGGTGTTTATTGCATTAGTTTTATAAACCTACCAACACAGATGTACTTACCGACTATAGGTAACTCCACAACTTTTTCTCTTGTTGGTCTGTGAACTTCACTTTCAGTATAGCACGCCTCAAATAAAATGATGAAAGATGGCAGTTGGAATTCGGAATGCGTAGAGCCGAGATCTTTATTCATTTATTTAGTCGCGGTTTATTTAGCTTATAACCCTCATTAGACTATATCATATATCTATGACTAAGATTTGGGGCGTCTTATTTATATGATGCCTAATGCAATTTATATATATGACTCTATCTACAATTATGTTCTCCGGTTGTTTGCTGCTTTTGGTCTATTATACGTGATCATAGGTCCAAGTAAATAATACGTATGTCCATATGAAAGAAAACATTGATAATATCAAAAAACTATATCAAAACCAATAATCAGTAATGATAACCCTTTTTCATGTTCTTCCTTTTCCCGCCTTTTTTTTTTTTTTTTTTAATTTGGCATCACCATAGGTATTTTGCCAGTGTCAAGTAATATATTTTCTTTCTGTTTTTGAGCATATGCACAGGCCCAAAGCCTAGGCTCAAGTAAAATACCCCCCATCCCTCAATCAGTAAAGTGATGGATACTTTACCGAAAGATTTTTCATGGATTTTTTGTGAGAAACTGAAAAGCCACGATTCGTCACTCTGTTTCAATTACCTACACTTGTGCACTTTACCGAACCTATAATGGTTAATATTCCACTTATATCACTCACTATAACTCGCAGGAACACTAGTTTTAGAAATTAAAACACAACTGCCGCCATGACTTTTCAGTTTCCCGCCAAAAAGTCTGACCCGCCTTTTTCTTCCAATAACTTCTCTTTTTCGCCTGTCATCCACCTGCCAGTGTCAATCTCCGGTGATGCCAGTCTCTTACGACATTGTTAACTATTTTCTAATAACTCTATTTATTTATTTTTATTGACTAAATAAAATAGAGTAAACAAACAAAATCTAAGCATACAAATTATTATTCAGGAATTGCTTACACATATAATTAAACTAATGGATGTGACATGAGCATATGAAAATGGCGTGATCAAAAATGGCGCTTCTACCTAAATCTCGATTATGAAAAATATACTATTCCATTTCGTCCGCTGTCAATTTGAGGGTCACGCACGTCATTTGTCAGTCAAGTGACATAGAACTCTCAGTTTAATCAGCTGGATAGTCCTGTCAAAAACGCATAGCAGAAGTTCTATTTCCTCACCAATTTAATTTATTGGTTGCACAACGTTACCGAAGTTAGATACTCATCGTGAGGCAACAATGTAAATAGCTTGTACCTGTTAATTTCTTACTCTTTTAGTATCAATAATCCAATATGACTTCCAAATCGGAGACAGTGAGGACTAGAACGGTGAGGGTTTATGAGTTGGACAACTTTGAAAAGCTACTGAAAGGAGTAAGAGTAGCAGCATGCATGCTCACGGAATCCCATCAAGTCGGTAAGTCCATACTTTATGCTGGGTACCTCTTAAAACTTCCATAACCTATAAAATTCTTTGGCTTTATTTAATACTAGCATATGGCAGGATTCACTCAGAGATAATAATAACATGTTAGGCAATAAAATTTCTGGGAAAAACGTTATCTATTTCACAATAGCATGCTCTAATTTATGTAAAGTTAATATACATGATGTCCCTGGATAGGGTACACAAAATAAGTTAGGTGAAACCGGACCAATTTTTTTTTCAGAAAAAAAAAATAAAAAGGAAAAAAAAAACTATATTGGTTACGTAAAGGCTATCTCACAATTAAGCAATGCCAGTCATTTTGTTTATTGAGTACATGTAAATTATAACCAGCATTCTTTAAAAAATAGTGAAACATAATAATCCTGATGGACTGGAACATAGAAATACGAAATAGATACGAAATTCAATTTTAAAGTATTTTTTTCCAGTGGATGAGGCAAGTGTACTACGTCGTCTCAGTGCTCTAACCGTTGGTGGCCCAGCTGACGGGAACTGCTGCTCATGCTGTGGAGTGGGTCCATTTGAGACCAGAGCACAGCAGACTGAGCATTACAAGCACCACTGGCATACACACAACTTGAAGAGAAAGTTGTTTGGCAAACCAGCACTGTCACTTGGACAGTTTAATTCTAGACAAGGTATCAATACAAGAAAATCACCAATTTTGTTTAAAAAGTAGTGAAAAGCAAAATCAATCGCATTATTATTATCATAGAAAATAACTCTCACCAGTTGAACATACCAACTGTGCAGTCTCAAATTGAGCAAGAGTTGTATTATCCAATCCCATCCAGTCATAGAGTAAAGAAAAAAATAATATTAATACTAATTTGTAAGTGCCCCATAGGCCTATACGAAATAAAAAAAATTACTTGACTTGACTTAATTATTGGTACCATACAATGGGCTGATAGACATTAAATATCCATGGTTTGGGTATGAATATTCAAGCACTCATGAGATATTTGCCCATACTATACCTCGAATCTGGGACCCACAGAGCAGAAAGCATGGTCACTATAATCTCTGCCAATCTGGTTCCAACCCAAATTCAAAATAAAATGGGATTAAAAAAGCTTGGTAGGAGATAAACATAACATGCTATGTTAATATCTTGCAGATGACAACTCAAGTGTGTCTGGAAGTGACTCTGAGGGTGAGGACACAAGCAAGAAGCCAGCGACCGATCTGTTTGCGGCTGCCACCAGACACTGCAAAGCTTTCTTCACCAACCATGCAGGAGAGGTGTTCTGTGCCTACAGATGTATCTTGCATCATCGGAAGGTAATTTAAATATAAATAGTCCAAAAATTAACACTAAACTAGACGCTGCTTTAAGGAGAAAGGCATGGAATGACGCATAGGAAACCATGTTGCCGGCACAGCTAGTATGCAATAAACTAGTAGTTATTTTTAGGTTAGTTGAAATACTAGTAGCTTTTTCAACTAACTTAAAACTTGTCCCATATCCATAAAATACGACACAAAAATGTATAACATCCTAAAGAGTAACCATAGTTAATTATCCATTCTTCACCATACAAATAGCACTTTGAAACAGTGGCAGCATCTTATCTTAACATCATTGATTCATAAGAACTGCGATGGGTTACATGAATAATAATAATGTCGCCATACTAACACACCAACTATACGGTCCCTAACTAAGTAACGCTTATATTATGCTATACAGTAATAAAATATTAATATCCATGGCAAGGAAACCTGCATGTCTGGGAGAATCCTTCGAAAGACGTGTGAAATCCGTCAACCGGCACTGGGCCAGGGTGGTGTACTATGGCCTAATCACCCTCGCATTTAGCGGAGGCCCGTGCCCAATAGTAGGATATTAAAAAGGGTTAATATTACTCAGTGGCGTAGCATAGGTCATTAGCGCCCGGTGCGGATTAAAAATTTGCCGCCCTCTTGTTTTTGCAATTAATTATAAATAAATTGGGGCATGGTAAAAAGGGTACTTTTATTCAATAACGCCAACCTGAAAAGTGAAATTAACATTTTTTAACATGGGAATATCATTTATGTAAAAAAAAATCTACCTGGATATATGGTAATGACAAAAAAAAAATGACGAAAAAAACACTGAATGAATATTTTTTTCTCTAACTGCCGCCCGTGAAATGCCGCCCGGTGCGGACCGATCCCTCCGCCCCCCCCCATGCTACGCCACTGATATTACTATACATGTTCTCATTCTCATCGTCTCTCTCTGTTGCGAAGGAAGAGCTATCAACCGACGGCGACGGCAGCGCGTGGGTGGAGCGTTGCCAGCGGCTCACCATCCCCGGCTTCCAGCGCTGGGCGGTGCTCATGGTGTCCGGCGGGCACTTCGCCGGCGCCGTGTTCTCGGGCGGCGCGGAGGTGGTGCACAAGACCATGCACTCGTACGTGGTCCGGCGCGGCCAGGGCCAGGCGCAGACCAGCCGGGACCAGCATGGGAATGCGCCGCGCTCCTCCGGCGCGAGTCTGAGGAGATACAACCAGGCGCAGTTTTTGGAGGTAAGTCACGGGAGAGGAGAGGAGGGGGGGGGGGGTGTAAGAAAATAGCGGACACAGTTATTGGTATATCTAGTAACATAATCTTACTAAATAATTCTAAAGAACAGGTCAATGATGGGCTTAAGGGATATAAAAAAATCTTAACAGATATAACAAAGTAAAGTTGTCAATCTATACTAATATAAAAATTATCTATACTACTAAAGGGGTGAAGTTTATTAGTTTCTGTGTATGAATGTAGGAATAATCTTTGGAACTACTTATCTGATTCTATAAAAACTTTCTTTCATAGGAGAGTACATTATCCTCGATGCTATGTTTCATGGATGTACTGCAGGTGGAGCCGCGGGAAACCAGCAAGCAGTTAAGAGTGGGCTCACTCCTAATTTAAACTTTGATATAGTTGCGAGGGGCTATCGAAATGGGACTACTGCTAATGTTTTTATTGCACATTTATATTATCTACCCACAATATTTTATTATCATATAATTATTATCACATAATCTTTATACCAAAATAATAATTTTATACTATTATTTTGGTATACAAGACTAAAGCATATTAAGTTTTATATATATAAGCATATGTATATAATCGTCTATCTCTGTTATCTCATTCTAGCACGTCCAAGACTATCTAGCCACGTGGGCTGAGCACCTCAAAGGCTGTGAGTTCATATTTTACCGAGCGGTGGGCTCTCTCAACCAGGCCACCATCTTCGGCAAGAAGTCGCCTATCAAGCGCGAGGACCCCAGAGTGAGACAACTGCCGTTCCCAACCAGGAAACCCAGTTTTAAGGAGGTGAAGAGAGTGCACGAGACACTGGCCAGCCTTGAAGTTTATGGTGAGTTCATAATAAATTAGTAACAAGCTGTGCTCGCGACTTTGTTGGCGTGGAAATTAATTTGTTGACAATATCGAATGAACTATATTTCTGTAATGGATTTTTTTCCTTGGATTAGTATAAACTATAGCCATGTCATTAAAGTCAATCCAGGGAACATAATATAGATTATAATATGATTCCAATATTTCTTATTTTCATAAATTGGCCATTTATCTTCTGTCCTCATCTACACGTAATATTAACAATAATTTAATATATGTCACGCTTTTTTCAGAAACGAAGGAGTTGTTCCAAAAGGCGTTGATAATGTCCTCCGCAAAGTTGCCGCCGAAGACCACTTCAGACACAAGTGTTGAAAGCGGCAAGAAAACTCAAAAGACCACCAAAAATAAACCCATCGACAGAGCTAAGTCAAGGTATATTTTTTTTTAGGTTTGAGTTCTATATTTAGAGGTTTTCTTTGCTATACAATACATTTATCTTGTCCCATAAGTGTTTGAAATTGCGGGACACAATTCTTTTATTACTTCTTCGGAAGAATGACTGAGTGACTTACGCCATTTTGCCGCAAATTACATATCTTGGCATAAAGGCAAATTAAAATTTACTTTAATGCTTTCGAAATACGGCTTCAAATGTATCAAAAGAGCGGGGCTTAGAATCAACTTTAAAGCATATTAGTAATTACCAATTCGGGACCAATAATCGTTTAGCGAACGGATGTAGAAAAATAAGACAAATGGTACCAAATATGGAGCGGGCTCTGCCTTTTTATAATCACTAAAGTACTCTTCTACCAGAGAGCGTGCTCCTCGCGAGCTTCCGACCCAAGTGATGTCCAGTGAAGACGAAGGCCCCTGCTACATCGACTCTGAGACCCCTGTGGGCTGGATCAAGACCCTCTCCGAGCAAGCCAGCAACGGTATCATCACTAACTCCCGAAAAGACCTAATAAACGACTGTGCCATCTCCAATCCGGGATCAGAGAGTGAGACGGAGAACATGCCGGAGAAGAAAGACAGAGGCGAAGAGAGAGTAAGGAAAAAGAAAAAGAAACAGGAGGAGAAGCAAGTGGTTAAGAAGGTCCCGCAGAAGATTCCTCTTAACGTTAAGAAGGTAAAGCTTTGTTTTAGTCGTACATTTTTTTGGATTTATAGATGTAATTTTGTGGTCATGTGAGTACTATATTACCTCGAATCAACTTTCATTTGCATTTTGACAACTTCACTAAGAATGTTAGCAGTGACCCTGATTTCTGTATTGAGGGTCCTGTATTCACCCTTCATTAGGGGAAAAAATTGTGTGATGAGCACGTATTTTTTTAACTGACTCATAGACTTTTTTTTATTACATTATAGGCAAATATTTGATCTCGATCTCACCTGATGGTAGTGATGATGAGATCTGCGATGGAGCATACTTGCCTAGGTAGGAAGGCGGCAGTAGATCGAGACGCTACATTCACTAGGCACATGCAGCGCAGCTGATCTGACCCGCCATCCATGAATGGCAACACCGAACATCATGCCGGAACACGGCTAGGCCGCTTGGCGACATGACTTTGTTCAGTGGGTGGTGACTAGCCACGGCCGAAGCCTACCACCAGAAAACGTTAAAATGTAATTATAAGCTGGGTTCGACCCCAGCCTATTGTAGGGTACCCATAATACAAGCGTTGCTTAGTTGGGTACCTTGCAGTTGACGTGTTGGTTTGGCGATATTATTATAATTATTAATGATTCATAAAACGGCGAGGTATAATTATTTTGGACTTAAAACATCTTTAGGAGACATTTTTATTTGACTACGATTTTTTCGAGATGATATTTGAGATTGATTAATTTATTTTAATGTGTACAAAATGCTTATATAGTTGAGTTTGTAAAATAAGTAATTATAAAATGTACTTGTACAGATGTGGAAACTAATATCGAGTAACGAGGAGAGCTCCCTGGAGACGATCCTTGAGGCGTGGGAAGGGGACCTGGAGGTGGCCTGCAACACCCAGGACCCGGCCGACGGGAACACGGCGCTCCATAAAGCAGCCATTGCGGCTAAAGCGGATATGGTCACGTGAGTAGCATTACAGAGTTCTTTTTTCATATTTTTTTGTAAAGCATGAGAGTGAAGCAAGATAGAGAGAGAAATATGTTTATCTATACATATAAATAAAATTGGAGTGTCTGTTTGTAATATTAAAATAACCGCTTTTTACTAAATGCATTTGGATGTATACACGGTACCTATACCAAAACAACCTTTTTTAAATTTTTTATCTGTCTGTCCGTCTGTCTGTCTGTCTGTCTGTCTGTCTGTTTGTTCCGGGTAATCTCTGAAATGGCTGGACCGATTTCGACGGGACTTTCACTGGCAGATAGCTGATGTAACAAGGAGTAACTTAGGCTACTTTTATTTTAGAAAAAAACATAGGATATCACGAAAAAAAATTAAAACCAATGTTGCAGCGTTGCGCCTGATTAAGTTTGATAGCAACAACCTGAAATGCGTCCCGCGAGCTCAGAAAGCGCGAGCATGCTGTTGCCAACGGTTGTGTCTTTGTTAAATACCACGCGAACGAAGTCGCGAGTAACAGCTAGTAGATCATAATATGAGACGCCATTAGATTAGTTGGTGCTAGTCTACACATATATATTTATATTATAAACAATCTGATTGGTCTATTCATCTCCGCTTCAATTGAAACACACTCTACTTCTGCATAGTAGATCGTCTATAAATTCGAGGGATACCTCCCGAATTCATAAACGTTATATAACTTTATCAGACGTCATTAGAGTACTGCGCAAAGCAAAATCTTGTGCGCAGTACTATATGACGTTTGGTAATGTTATATAATGTGTAAAAATTTGGGGCTTATCCTATATAAAAATTAAAATGACACGTATGACGTTTCGCATCCATAAAATCATGAATTTGATACTCACACTGACCTCTATGACGGTATTAGGAATTTAAAAATTAAGCTACGCAGTATTTATGGCGATTGGCTGACCCATCTTATTTGATCCATGGTATAACCTACTTAGGGAGCGTTCAAGTATTAAGTAACGAAATTTGGGGTGGGGGGGGGGGGGGGGGTCTTCTGAAACGTTAAACGTTATGATGCGTTACAGGGTCGGGGGCGGTCTGAACTACGCGTTACATAACATTGTTTTAACCCTTCAGAACGGTCGCGTAGACATTTTACCTTTTACTAGGGGGGAGGGGGTGTAAATAAAAACGTTACGGCGCGTTACGGGAGGGGGGTCAAAAATCTCAAAAAATTGCGTTACTTAATAATTGAACGCTCCTTTGAGCTCTACGTAAACGCAATCGCATGGGCATTTTTTTAACCACGCAATAAAAATAATTCGACTTTATTCCCAATGTGTTGAATGCACAGGCAACTCCTCACCGCGGGCGGTGACCCGTGCATCAAGAACAACCAGCTGCAGACGCCGTACGCGGCCGCCCCGCACCACGACACGCGCGCCGCCTTCCGCATGTTCCAGGCCTCCTACCCGGACAAATATAACTATGCCAAGGTGAGACAAAAAATAACCCCCGGCATAACCCCCACCCCCCATTCGTCTACCCTCGCTGTAAACCTTAATATATATAAATTACGTCTCACGGTGTTTGTCCGCTATGCACTCCTAAACTACTAAACCGATTTTAATAAAATTTTGCACACTGTGCAGTTTTATCCATCTTGAAAGATAGGATTGTTTATATCTCAATTTGTAATCGCAAATATTTAATTAAAAAAATAAGTCTGCAAATGAATTTTGGTTTATTTATTACAATTAATTCCTTAGTCATATGAGGTGTAACAAAAATAGTTTAAAATGTTTTAAGTGTTATATTAGTAGGTCATACCGATCTCGGTGCTGTATAAAATGAAAGTGTAAATGAAGTTTGTTTTTTTAAAGTCAGCGAATCAGTAACGTAACATCGCGCACTTAGATTGTGGTGATATTTAAAAAAAAATCTTTTTTTTTTATTTATTTCTTTTGGAATGTTATCCGTATAACCAACTGATGTACCTGTTAAAATATTTAACACTAATAAAATTTTACCTTTTATATGTTAGCCCTTATATAACACTGGTAGGCGGCTTATCTATACTTCTATACTAATATTATAAATGTGAAAGTTTGGATGGATGGATAGATGGATGGATGGATGAATGGATGGATGTTTGTTATTCTTTCACGCCAGAACGGCTGAACGGATCTGGATGAAATTTGGCACAGAGATAGATTATAGTCTAGAATAGCACATAGGCTACTTTTTATCCCGGTAAAATGTATGGTTCCCGTGGGATAGATTTGTTGAAATTTTTCATAGACTACCAATAAATTTATTTTCTCATACTTTCGATTCTGAGGCGGTACGAAGTTCGCCGGGACAGCTAGTTTAATATAATTCCATACCATTCTTTTCATGAATTTTTACATTTTGTTAAAATATTTTATTTGTTTTTATTATTATAAGAACTGCCAATTGTTATCGCAATTAAATCACATCTAGGTTAGTCTTTATACGAAATAAAAACTTCCTGCGAGACAGGCCTGACCTAGTGCAGGAAGTTTTTGTCAATACCTGGTAAAAGATTCTTTATATTCTCAATATTATTATTAAACTTGTAACCGCAATGCAAAGAATACCTGTAAATCTCTCTTGGGTCATAAACATTTACATTTATATAATACTAGCTGTCCCGGCGAACTTCGTACCGCCTCAGAACCAAATGTATGAGAAAATGAATTTATTGGTATTCTATGAAAAAAATAAACAAATCTATCCCACGGGAACCATACATTTTACCGGGATAAAAAGTAGCCTATGTGCTATTCCAGACTATAATCTATCTCTGTGCCAAATTTCATCCAGATCCGTTCAGCCGTTCTGGCGTGAAAGAGTAACAAACATCCATCCATCCATCCATCCATCCATCCATCCAAACTTTCACATTTATAATATTAGTAAGTAAGTAAGTATAGATATGGTATTGTAATTTCTCTCCCAGTCTCAAATCCCGGGTCCCGTGACTCCGGAGCAGTTGGAACAAGAGAAGGAGAGGAAAGCGCAGCAGAAGAGAGCGAAGCGACAGCGCGAGAAAGAGAAACAACTTGCGAAGGCGAAGACGAACAAGTTCCTACAACTCACTGACGCGCAGAAGGTATTTTATTATATAAGTTGTAATAATAATAGTATATACAAAAAAATCACCCTCTTGCCCGGCGTCACGAGCATTGGGAGGTCTGAAGACACCTGACATATATCTCTTCGTTTACCAGTAGTCCAACCGGTAGCTGACCTCAATGCAATAACGACCTTTATAAATTATACGACCTGGGCCCCAAGTCTTCTAACACAATTAATTCATAATCAAACAGCAACCGCATAGTAACAGTCACTTTTGACAGATATTGTATGGGATATGTGTCAAAAGTGACAGTTACTATGCGGTCGCTGTTTGATTATCAATCGATTGTGTTAGCGGACTTGGGGCCCTGATTAGCGCAGTTGTTAGTGACCCTGCTTACTGCGCCGAGGGCCCCCGGTTCGAATCCTGACAGGGACAAGCTTAGTGTGATGAGCATGATTTTTTTGTACCCGAGTCATGGATGTTTTATATCTGTTTCTAATTTTTTTTTGTATTACATTATAGGCAAGTATTTGATCTCGATCTCACCTGATGGTAAGTGACGATGAGATCTACGATGGAGCATACTTGCCTAGAAGGTATCTGTTCACTCTTGACTTGTAAACGCCCAGATTGAAGTCAACGGGGAACAAATTACCTTTACCTTACCTCTATGACGTGTTTTAATTAAGGCATCTTTCTTCTTTTATTTATTCGTGTATTACAAATAACTGATGGATTGAGGTTTTTTTATTTTTTTTATTACATTATAGGCAAGTATTTGATCTCGATCTCACCTGATGGTAAGTAACGATGAGATCTACGATGGAGCATACTTGCCTAGGTAGGAAGGCGGCAGTAGATAGAGACGCTACATTCACTAGGCACATGCAGCGCAGCTGATCTGACCCGCCATCCATGAATGGCAACACCGAACATCATGCCGGAACACGGCTAGGCCGCTTGGCGACATGGCTTTGTTCAGTGGGTGGTGACTAGCCACGGCCGAAGCCTACCACCAGTAGAGTTGTCACTTGGTTGGCACCACCCAGGGTCACGTGTAGGGTATCTCGAGGGTACTTAATTCTCCTACGGACGAAGGTGACTCGACCCCAAAAGTTTGTCTCCACCAACCTTATGTACCCACTTCCCTATAATCTTTCACCATCGCGACCTATATTAACGATCTTGCAACACACGCGGCAAGCAATACGCATTCTAAATAATTTATTACCAGTTCACCATAATTCTTATAACGTCAGTCAATAATCTTGATTAACGCAGCATGTTCAAACAATATTATTTACATCAAGTGGATACTCGCGTTGGATCATTATAATATGCTTGATCGTTGTATACAAAACACTTATTTTTTATGATCATCGTAAAAATGTGCAGCTGTTTTATTTAAGGGCACCAACACACAGGGGACCGTTCTGCGTTCCGCGTCCTTTGTAATAATGGATCTTGACGCAAAGAATACGACCTCGTTTGAACGAGTTTGAACGAGTTTGAACTTATTACTGACACTTTATGTTTGCTTGTGTGTGACTTCCCGTTTTCCGAATACAATGTCGAGTTCTTAAATTAATAATCTTAGTTTCATTTAAGAACAGATATGTAGCTAATTCCACGTCGTCCAGTCCTGACAAAATTTCAGTCACGGTGCGCAAGCACACTCTTCCCTGACTCTCATTCTCACAGTCCGATGGCACGGCATCCGACACGACTGGAGAGATATGAAGCGCAGCACCAACTGCTTTACGAGCTCGCAAACGCTCGCGAACCAGCAAATGATAATCGGATTGTGTAAATCGCGGATTGAACCTGCGATCCAGGTTTACATAGCGACTTCTACAAAGTCAAATCGTTTATTTCGTATAGTACTACGGGGGCATTTACAAATTGTCGTAACATTTTTTTTCTTAACTCTACAACCGGATCGGAACGCGACGAGAAGATCCGGCAAGAAACTTAGCGGGCGTGTTTTTTTTTAAATCCATTATTAAAAAAAAAAAGTAAGCTCCAGTGTGTTGCCATGCGCGGTGCACACACGCTACACTTGAATATCACTTATGTATAAAATTCATAGCGCCTGCCCATACAGCAGCCGGTCAGCATATCATAAATTCCGAAGAACGCGGAACGCAGAACTCTGAACGCTGTCCGTCTGACGGGGCTCTAATACTATTATAGAAACAGTAACAGTTTTAATTATCTATACATATAAATAAAATTGGAGTGTCTGTTTGTAATATTAAAATAACCGCTTTTTACTAAATGCATTTGGATGTATACACGGTACCTATACCGAAACAACAATTTTTACAATTTTTGTCTGTCTGTCTGTCTGTCTGTCTGTCTGTCTGTCTGTTTGTTCCGGGTAATCTCTGCAATGGCTGGACCGATTTTGACGGGAATTTCACTGGCAGATAGCTGATGTAACAAGGAGTAACTTAGGCTACTTTTATTTAAGAAAAAAAAATAGGATCTCTCGAAAAAAAATTTAAACCAATGTTGCAGCGCTGCGCCTGACTAAAGTTTGATAGCAACAATCTGCAATGCGTCCCGCGGGATCAGAACGCGAGCAGGCTGTTACCAACGGCTGAGTCTTTGTTAAATACCACGCGGACGAAGTCGCGGGGAACAGCTAGTGTTATATAAATGCGTTTTAGGTTTGTTTCACAATGTGCCGATAAACACTAACCACAATTTATTTAACAGACGGCCCCTACAAATTCTGTCGAATAAGTTGTAGTTAGGGTTTATTAGCACATTTTGATTTGTAGCGATCTGTCAGTGCAAGCAGAGCGCTACACGAGTGACTTTTTGATGACAGCTTGCTATAGTGGTAGTCACTGGACCGGGTGATAGCGGGTTCGATTCCCGCCCGGGCAAAATTCGTAAAAGAAGAATTTTCATTTATCCTGGTCCGATTTTCACTAAGATTGCCGTATAATTCAAGATTGGCGGTATATCCAAATTCTGACATCACATAGTATTGACAAATAAGCTGAAAAAGCCCAGGTTCGATGCTTAGGATTATAGTATTTTATATAAATGTAAATTTTGTTTCATCCTGTTTCAGGTGAAGGCGGAGGAGCCCCGATGTTTCTTATGCGGCGGCGAGCTGCCGAGGAAGCCGTTCGAGTATGAAGCATACAAGTTTTGCACCGTTCGCTGCCTGCAGAACCACAGGAACATCCGACCGTTGCACATGAGCGCGTAGTCTGAATATCTTTACCAATATCTATACATACATACATATAAATAAAATTGGAGTGTCTGTTTGTAATATTAAAATAACCGCTTTTTACTAAGTGCATTTGGATGTATACACGGTACCTATACCAAAACAATTTTTTTTTTAATTGTTGTCTCTCTGTCTGTATGTTTGTTCCGGGTAATCTCTGAAATGGCTGGACCGATTTTGACGGGACTTTCACTGGCAGATAGGTGATGTAACAAGGAGTAACTTAGGCTACTTTTATTTTTGAAAAAAAAAATAGGATCTCACGAAAAAAAATTCAAACCAGTATTGCAGCGCTGCGCCTGATTAAGTTTGATAGCAACAACCTGCAATGCGTCCCGCGGGCTCAGAATGAGCGAGCAGACTGTTGCCAACGGTTGAGTCTTTGTTAAATACCACGCGGACGAAGTCGCGGGCAACAGCTAGTACACAATACAAAATATGTAACCGATCGCTGTCTGTACATAGATGATATATGAGAAAACCTATGGTTGGGCCTTCATCAACGCAATGGAACCCGAAAGAACGATTGCTAGATTTTTGTTTATTTGTCTGCGCGCTAATCCCAGAAATGGCTTGACCGATTTGGGTGCACTGATGTATTGTGCTAAGCATCCCTTTAAATGGTGTTTGTTTTATTTAAATCGGTTCATAAACCAAACAGTTATAGACATTTTAAGACGCGGACGAAGTCATGGACAACAGCTAGTTTACAAGATATATTTAATCGTTTAGTTTATTTCAGGATTTGATGGGAATTCTTTGATTTACAAATTACAATTAAACTCCCAAAAGAATGTGCCTTTTGATCCATCGGCGGTCTGTAACACCACAAAAACTTAATTATTTATAAATAAATATGAATAAATATATTGTAAATATTTTTTTTATTATAACACTGGTAATACACTAAGCTAGCGCTTACGACTGCTGCGTGATTACATAATATTCGGTGTAATTTCTACAGTTTTAAGGTCATGTTTTCTTAAGCCCATGCAGTGTCGCGTAGGGTGGATTTTCACTAATTAAATATATATCATATGTAGAGCCGTAGTCAACTCAAACGATGTGCAAGGCTTTCATTATCCATAAATTTATATGAATTGATAAATACATAATTGTATTAAAACCCGAGACGTTTTTTAATGTAAAAAATATGAATGTTCTGCTCAGACAAGCCGGATTGAAGTAGCATAACGACCTCTAACAGACTAAAGGTTATTTTCTTATGTACTGGTTTTTGTACAAGTCAGATTCGGATGCAGGCTGTATAAAAATTGTGTTAATTGTATTTTTAGGGTTCCGTACCAAAATTGTAAAAACGGTACCGGGTGCGATAGGTGTACCATTGTGGTAATGTGCTTATGAAAAAAAAATCTATGTATTCGCTGTGTTGTCAATACATAATGTACCAATTAATTCGTAAATTTTAAATATTATGTAATTACGCCATAATAAATCAATGTTTTTTAACAGTACTGCGTTTGATTGTATACTAATAGGTGCGATGAACAATATTATGGACCATTTAGCTATTTTATCTACCGAGTGCATTAACTTGTTACACAGATTTGTACTGTATACTCCCTATTAATAAAGTTCAATCTCCAAAACACACCTATATTGCTGAAGTTGTTTTTGCAAGATACCGATACTAGAAACTAGATGTCGCTAGTGTTGGTGATGTGACAGCATCGGTGACAGGTGTTGCGACTTACGGTATACGAAATTCAACCGCAGATTAGAGGCTATAGGGTTGCGTTTCCACTCAAACGGTGACAAGCGGAGTGAAGAGGAATATACCTTAGATTGTTAGAAAAACACCGGTTCATACGGAACGATGGATTTCAAACGTTCTGATTGGTCTATTCTCCGCTCCTCTCGTCTCCCGCCTGTCATTCATACTATAAAATTTTTTTAGTCTCCAAAGCCATATCCCGCGAGATTCTTGAATGAATTTCCCTGTTTACTTAACTCATACTTAAGTCATAGGTGGTTCAATAAAAGTCAATTATGAAATTTATTCAGAATTAGAATCAGAATATTTTTTCGACATATAAGCCATTATGTACCGTACGTTAAAACGAGTAACTATGGAATTCTTGATCGTTATTCTCCATAGGAACGCATTTTAAACGGGTGGTAAAATTGTAGCTTTGCATTTAGTGACATTTTTGACGATTCATCTATACATATAAATAAAATTGGAGTGTCTGTTTGTAATATTAAAATAATCGCTTTTTACTAAGTGCATTTGGATGTATACACGGTACCTATACCAAAACAATTTTTTTTTACAATTTTTGTCTGTCTGCCTGTCTGTCTGTCTGTCTGTCTGTCTGTTTGTTCCGGGTAATCTCTGAAATGGTTGGACCGATTTTGACGGGACTTTCACTGGCAGATAACTGATGTAACAAGGAGTAACTTAGGCTACTTTTATTTTAGAAAAAAAACATAGGATCTCACGAAAAAAAAATTAAATCAATGTTACAGCGTTGCGCCTGATTAAGTTTGATAGCAACAACCTGAAATGCGTCCCGCGGGCTCAGAAAGCGCGAGCAGGCTGTTGCCAACGGTTGTGTCTGTTAAATACGACGCGAACGAAGTCGCGGGTAACAGCTAGTTAGTAATAAATAAACTCATGTACGACCATCTAAATATAATGTTCCTACAGTAGTGCGATACTAAATAAATGCGCATAAACTAGCTGTGACTAATAAAAACTAAACTATTTTATGCAATCGCAATGCATTCCACAATGCTGTGTAATTCCGAATAATATCTTTATCTTACTTTTTGCGTTGACGTATTGTTCGAATCACCTTTCGAAACAATGCCTTTAAAATAGGGGACACTGTGAGCTAACTAGGAATATTATTAACAAAATATTTTAGTAGGTATATCAAAATAGACTTTAAAGGTGAAAGCATAAGGTTCTTACAACTGCAAACTTATCTTTGTATTAAGTTACGTTTCGGTGCGGTGCACATAGAGTCGTCAGTCGCGAGCCTACCGACTGTGGTTCCGGTGGGGTCGATCACCATCGCGGAGTGTTCGCATACCTTTACATACATTCCGAACTTTACTCGCGTGCGTAACCTACGCTTCGCGCCAATTTCGCGTTCGAATTTTGAAAATATTTTGCTTTTTTCTATTGACAATTTAAATAGATTTTTTTTTCTTAATTAAGGTGTAAAAGAACAATAAAAAATAAAAAAATATTGGATTGTGTTTGTGAAGTGTTTGGCGACATTGAAATATGCGTTAATAAAATCCGCAAATATCTGGCAGCTGTAATTAATTGGCTAAAGATAAATTATGCAGTGTTGTTTAACTTAATAATTGTGGGATGGTTCGAGGACTGTAGAAATTAAGCAAAATGACGCAAATATTGGAATTTGTTGGGAAGATTATTATTTTGGTGGTTTTTGCGACTGAAGTTGGTAAGTATTGCATTTGAAACTCTTATTATTTTTAGTTTTAGTTATTGCTTTTATAGTCAAAATATTTTTGTTATTTTTTTAAACAGTTTTATTTAAAAAAGAAAGTCTAGGTATTCAAAGTTTAAATCGATTCATCGATAATATTTTTTAATGCTTACTGTTCATAAAAAAAATTAAATTAAAAAAAAAACATTATTGTACCTTTATATACAACAAATATAGATCTAGGATGTCATATTTATATGGCAATTTACACATCTGATTCTCTATATGAGCATAGATGTATACACTTTTTCAATGGATATTTATATGATCCTACCTAGATATTATATATGTCATACATATAATATGATTATTTAATGTCCCACTTAAGGTGGTCCCACTTAACTTTTCGTTTCGCTCAAGAAGATTAAAGCTCCGCATCGTTCATGAAGCGATGATAACAAAATAGCCTTTTTTGTTTCTTGAAATGTTATTCTGTCGTATACAATGGTATAATAATAATTACGATATTATTATACAATGATTCAACCTACTTAACCGACGACGGACGACCTGATTAGTTCAGTGGGTAGTGACCCCGCCTTCTGCGCTACGGGTCCCGGGTTTGAATCCTGGTAGGGACAAACTTGTGTGATGAGCGCGAATGTTTGTACCCATATGTTAAATATATATAAGTATTATATACTGGGTTCGCCCCCCGTACATTGTACGGTACCCATAATACAAGCGTTGTTTAGTGTGGGACTGTATAGTTGGTGTGTTCGTCTTACGATATTTATTATTTATTTACTTACTCACTCAACGAATGATTAAATTAGGTACTTCATTAGGTACCAAAAAAAATCTGGGACGATTTTTTCTAACAGTCATAGCACAAGCTTACGGTAGGTGAGCATGCAGGTTAAATTAACTTATTGTCTCACCGCTGATAATTCCGATAGCCGACGTACTACACGGCTAATGAAAGGGAAACCCGATAGAATCATGGATGGCGGGTCAGATCAGTTGCGCTGCAAGTGCCTAGTGAATGTAGCGTCTCGATCTACTGCCGCCTTCCTACCTAGGCAAGTATGCTCCATCGTAGATCTCATCTTCACTTACCATCAGGTGAGATCGAGATCAAATACTTGCCTATAATGTAATTAAAAAAAAAAAAAGATTCGTATGAATAATGCCTGCTGCATTGTTCATTGCGACACACAAAGATGTTTGTCTAAAGTATTTTGTAACGTTTAAGTAAGATTGTATTTTAATTCGAACGAATAATGGCGATGGTTGGAACGAATTGCAATTTAGATCTGCTTATTTCAACATTCATAATGTATTCGATTGCGCTATTTCCTTAGGATAAATGCTGTAATAGATTTTTACTTTCAATACCTATACTACCTGCTTGATTTTTCAGACATTTTTAATAATAATATAATACATGTTAAATTCTGTTTATTATTCGCATTCCTATCCGGATTTATATAGAGTTAAGAAAAAAATGTAATGGCAATTTGTAAGTAGCCCCCGTACTTAGGCCTATACGAAATAAATAATTTTTGACCGAGTATCACGTAAAAACCTTTTCCATCGCTTATTGAAATGTACGATCGATACTGTCGTAGAAATGCAATATAAAAATGAGAGAAATTTTATTAGTTTGTTTGTTCGGGGACCAGGTGTGTGCAGAATCGATCCGATCGTCTCGTTTCCTTCATTCATAGCGATGTTATGCAATTTCATTATACATATCTACATAATATGTTGTTCGTGTTTATAGGATTTTATACACAAATTTCACTGGTGGTAGGCTCCGGCCGTGGCTAGTCACCACCCACTGAACAAAGCCATGTCGCCAAACGGCCTAGCCGTGTTCCGGCATGATGTTCGGTGTTGCCATTCATGGATGGCGGGTCAGATCAGTTGCGCTGCAAGTGCCTAATGAATGTAGCGTCTCGATCTACTGCCGCCTTCTTACCTAGGCAAGTATGCTCCATCGTAGATCTCATCGTCACTTACCATCAGGTGAGATCGAGATCAAATACTTGCCTATAATTTAATAAAAAAAAAAATAATAATAAAAAAATGTCATACACAAATGATAAACTTGTACCCGCCTACAGGGGCATTTACGAACTGTCGTTTTACTTAACTCTACAACCGCATCTTCGTGCTTGCGTGCGGTCTATCTGATGTTGTCCAAACTCATGTTAAGGCCCCTATTTTGTATTTTTGACTTATACATACTCAGGTAGTCAAGTATATAAGAACCTATTTTATTTAAAACAATAAATATAGAAATATATTCGACAACCAATCAACATGGAAATTACAACTTAAGAACGCATTAAAGTGTTCATAGGTCATAGAGTTATGTAAAATAATATAATATAACATCATTGATAGAGCTATAACAATAATTTAAAAAAAATAACGACATTCTGTAAATGCAAATTTTGCCGGTCCTGGGAGTTTAATATCTATTGTTGTAATGATATATACATATACTGGGATCCGAGTACGGTACCGATAATACAAAAGCAGCTTAGTTTGGGACCGTTCAGCTGGTGTATTCGTCTGGCGATATTTATTTATATTGCATTAGAAAAATGATTTATAAAAAATTCATCCACAACGAAACGAACGCCTCCGAAGTTAAAACTTGTGATGGATCGATAAGATATCTCTTAAATCTCAATATTAATCACGGCGGAGTCTGCCGCTGATTTATTACGCTCATAAAAACGGAAGGAGATCTCGCACCTTAGTTTTATAGCTTTATTTAGGAGGCATCAACGCTCATTAATAAGATAAATAAAGATGAACGCTATTAGTATTGGAATTAATTATCGACGATGGCTTATTTAAGTAAATATTTTTTACACGTATACATCTTTTGTATTGTGTATATAGCCCTCCCGTGACCATGGTTGCTGTAAAGCAGCCGATACATCGGGAACGTAGAAACATAAACTAAACGCGATAAAATCTATACATCTATACATATAAATAAAATTGGAGTGTCTGTTTGTAATATTAAAATAACCGCTTTTTACTAAGTGCATTTGGATGTATACACGTTACCTATACCGAAACAACATTTTTTACAATTTTTGTCTGTCTGTCTGTCCGTCTGTCTGTCTGTCTGTCTGTCTGTCTGTCTGTCTGTCTGTCTGTCTGTTTGTTCCGGGTAATATCTGAAATGGCTGGACCGATTTTGACGGGACTTTCACTGGCAGATTGCTGATGTAACAAGGAGTAACTTATGCTACTTTTATTTTAGAAAAAAAAATAAGATCTCACGAAAAAAAAATTAAAACCAATGTTGCAGCGCAGCGCCTGATTAAGTTTGATAGCAACAACCTGCAATGCGTCCCGCGGGCTCAGAATGGGCGAGCAGGCTGTTTTCAACGGTTGTCTTTGTTAAATATCACGCGGACGAAGTCGCGGGCAACAGCTAGTCTGTAAAATAAGTTTTATTTCAATCCATATGAATGTTTTATTGGGTGTTCCGCATGCGTTCCTACACCGTTCACCTTATTATAATGTAATTTTGGTCAGTTGGTATGCAGAAACCGCTAGTTATTTAGGTAAGCTAAATAGGTACGTCATATAGGGAGGTGAAAGAAGCTGCTCTAGATAGAGACAGGTGGAAAGAGCTTCATCAGCTACACCGACAATGGTCGAGCCCTTAAATTAGAAGAGAGAATAGGTACGTATGTCCTTAACATTTTGAATAACCATATTGTTGCATGTTGCAGTTGGTATGTTGTGTATTGATGACTGCATAACGATGTAATTAATAACAGAAAATGTTTAAGTGTCGTGAACGCGACTGGCTATGCGCGACCTGTTTTTGACGATTTTATCATAATTGGTTATATCATTTGTCATCATGATAAACGCGGTAAATGGCCATTGAGATGAACCTGGGGAGATTTAAACGAAAAATTATGAATCATTTATTTGAGTAAAATCTATGTGTGACAAAGCTAGAATATATAGGTTTTAATGAATTGTGTTTTAGCGACTTTTGCGTAAGGCTGTTATTAATATGAACTGCCTTTTGAATATGACAAGGTAATTTGTCATAATAATGCTTGTCTTGGTGGGGCCCGATATTATAAACACGTAAAGTTGGTACGTTTGAATGGAGGGGATAATCTCCGGAAACCGATTTTGAAAATTACAATAACAAGTAAAAAACTAAATTAACCCCGAGCCTGACCTTAGTACCACAAGCAGAGCCGTGGGCAGAAGCTATTGTTTATTGAGAGTCTTAAAGGTTTTTTTATTGACATAAACGACAACTGCTTTAAGTGGTTTGAGCGTGTAGTTCGTTCGGTGTGTAGTGATTCAAGACTATAATCTATCTCTGTGCCAAATTTCATCCAGATCCGTTCAGCTGTTCTGGCGTGATTGAGTAACAAACATCCATACATCCATCTGTCCATCCATCCAAACTTTCACATGTATCATATTTGTATATTATATAGAATATTTATAGATCTATAAAACTCCTCTAAACTTTAGCATAGCTTAAATTGCTTACCATGTCCAATTTACATAATATGTACGACTTTGCCCCGCCTGTCGTGTTATTGCCTCCATTTGGCAACCCCCAGCGTCCTAGTATCAGTCGCCAAATGTTATGCCAGTAGCCCTTAGTACGAGTTTGGAACGTTTTCTAAATCGATTCAGCGATAGAATATTTCCATACGTTAACCAGAAAAGCGCGAAAACGTGTTTTCCGTCAAGGGCACTGCTGTGAAATCTATGTACAGATTCGATCACACAATCGGTATTTGTTGCTGTCAGAACTAGTACTAAGCTCCCTTTTCAAGGTGGTTTGGCACTCTGCTACCCCCGATCCTGGATGTAAATACAGTTAATACGACTTAATGTGCTTGTATAACAGTAAAATATAGCACGTTTATGATCTAGTGACCAGTTTATTTGGTCGGGTTGTGTATCTTGGTTTACTTATCTACTTATACGTACTTCTAAGAATGTAGTTATTGAGAGAGCCATCATGCACTGGGTATGTTTTGTTTACAAGAGATCATAGTATTAGATATGATAATCGCGTGATCTTAATTCTATAACATTATAGTTATAGCTCACTGCAAATGGAAGAAAGTTAAAGTCTATATTGCATTTTTGTCGTGTAGTGACGTGTCACGAAAACTTCATTTCTTCCCACATTATTTTTAAATCGCAATTTGTAGAGCTATGTTCCTTCCGAGACGTGGAATTGTCACGATTTAGGATTGAAGAATTCCGCAGCTCTCCATGTAGTGATGCGCCCATTCACCTCATTTTCGAACTCGAGTTGATTACTCTTGTACTCGTAGAACTTGAGCTGTTCCTAATATACTAAGAATGAACCAGTTTATATATACTAAAAAAAATCTATCTTTTGGTAAGCAAATAACGTCCCTTTAAACTATTGAACGAACTCTCACTCACGCTGTCTATTTAAGTCTCTCTCTTGGTATTTCTGAACAAAAGCAATAACAGAAGGATAGAGCTATACGAAAAAAACCGAGATGCTGATGTAAGTTGACCCTCTCCCACTCTATTTGTCTTCAGTCAGAAATTACCAAGTCGCCCTTTTAGACACTCTATATTTTCACACGAAAATAGATGAGTTGATTGTACTACCTCTCTAAGATAGAGTTCAATTTCATTGCTTCATACATCGCCATAAGATGTATGACCAAATCTTAATAGCTGCTCAGAATTTACAAAGCCGATATCTTTACTAATCCAAGACTCAGACCAATAAGCCGGAACATGGCATCGAAAGGCGGCCTCTCTGCCAAAAACATTGCCCATAAACTGTATATAAACTAGTTCACTCTGTATCGCTGCCATTTTGGTTCGATTTGAGTATTGACTCCCCGAGTCCCTAGAGAATGGCAGAAATACGGCACACGTGTTGGCTATAGGCGGAGCCATTTAAATATTTAAAACATCAAGATTATCCAAGTAGTAAGGTCCAAGCACCATAATAAAGAAACTGCAATACTGGCCAAAATGAAAATTATTAATACCAAACAAAAACCCTTTGGCAAAACCAAAGGGGCTAAAGTAGTAAAGTCCAAGCACCATAATAAAGAAACTGCAATACTGCCCAAAATGAAAACTATTAATACCAAACAAAAACCCTTTGGCAAAACCAAAGGGGCTAAAGTAGTAAGGTCCTAGTAGGTACTCTTCACGTCACTAGACCACATGATCCCGGTATTCCACTGATGTCACGACTGTACGTTGTTATTGTCATTCGACACCGTGTAGGTGATAACACTTGCACGGTAGTGGCTCGCATACTGTTAACGTTTGCGGAATGAACGGGTTGTGTTTAAGAATAATTCGTATGGAAATGAAACTAATTTTACGGATTTTATCGCGTTTATTTTATGTTTTTTACGTTCCCGACGTTTCGGCTACGTACTACTTACGTTTCGTTTCAATGTGTAGTATTCGCGTAAATATAAGAAATCAATATAATTCGTATGTTTCGGATCGTTAAGTTTCACGTACAACAGTAGGGATATTTCGTTCAAGGTTCATTTTGGTTTTGGTTTAAAGTACGAGTTACTTAATAACTTGTACTTACTGGATTGAAATGGTACGTAAACACGCGGTAACGTTCAATAATAATAATATCGCTAGACGAGTTTCTAATAAACGTCCATGATTCGGGTACAAACATTCGTGCTCACCACATAAAGTTTGTACCTACCAGGATTCAAACACGGTACCCTCAGTGTAGGAGGTAGGGTCACTACCAAAATCAGGTTGTCGTTGTCGATGAAAAGATTCGACCACTTACTTGACACTGGCAAAATACCCGCTAAGTTGCGGGTGAGGCCATATTCATATCCATTTTACTTCATCGCATTTCATTTCGTAAAGAAAGAAGAAAGAAGACCACTCTGTCAGTATTTGATGCAATCAAAACTCGAACTAAGTCCTCAGGTAATACGAATACATACCTATCAGAAATAAACACACAGAATGTTATCAATATGTGACCGGATGTGCAGGAAATGCATTATTTAAATATTTGCGTTTGGGGAATTTTATCAGTGTGTGTGCCATAGTATTGGTGTTTGAATTCATATAATAACTGGAGTGCCGGGGACATTGTACGCATGGATTGTATTTTTACTAATCCGAAAGACCCTCTTATTTCACGGGATGAAAAATGTATGGTAAACATTAACCCCGTATAAACAGCCCGGTTAAATATTTCGTATAATTCTCTAATTTTTGAGACATTAATTTTTTTTAAGTGATACGGTGATAAGGTACCATATTATAAGTTATCACCATTCAGATCGGGTGGATCTGAATGGTGATAATGATGGTGGCACTGTGTTTTAGGATATAGTTTATTGCCAATCCTGCGGAAACACATCCATTTTTCGGGATAAAAAAAAGGTTATATTATGACCCGAGTTAGATGCTATCACAATGACAAGTTTCATCAAAATCCGTCCAGTTTTTCCGTGATGCGCGAGCAGCAAAAATCCATAATGTTTGAAATCGAGCCTCGGAAAATAACGTATTTTATATTATGTATAGTTTGTACCAAAATACAGAATATTATCTACATATATAATTATATATGGTTTGTTTAGATCAGGGATTCCCAAAGTGGTCGATATCGGTTTCCCTGGGGACGACATTACCGAAAAATGTCTTTGGCGGTTCACGAGGTTTAAAAATCGACCCCTATTCATTAACACAAGTTTTTATTTGAAACTTTACTTCGCAATTTTTTATCTACTTAAGTATTTTTATGTAATTTGTATTATTAATTGTTAATTTCCCTTGATATTTATTGAATTTTGTTTTTTATTTAATTAATTTGATATTTATTTATTTTTTAAGAGAAAATGACGTCAAGTTCACTCACTTAACCAACCGCAAAGTTTTTAAATTGGTAAGTATTTTGTATCAATAGCAAAACAAACTAGAGATAGGATTGTTAAAGTAATTTGGCTATGGGGGTCTAAGGTCAGTTTCAGTCATAAGTTCATTTTTGAAAAGGGGTCTCTTAGCCAAAATAGTTTGGGAATCCCTGGTTTAGATCGTATCGTATTTGTACGTGAGTTAAATTCCTAATACAAATTGGTAATTCCATTATTATCTACATAATAATTATATCATATGTCGGCCGTATTCTCCACGTTATGTGATATTTTGGTACAAGGGTATAACGAAACTAATTACGCTATATTGAATACATATAATAATCCTATTACTATCGAGTACCTACCTTATGCTATTAGTAGCAGATACTCTAAATGATAAAGGAATTTGATTACAATTCAATATCGATCCGTAAGATCGAGATCGAGATGGCTTCAGGATTTTTTTGACTAAATTGTAACTGAAAAATATGTTAACATTAAACTAGCACTTTTTATAAGTGATAGAACTAGGCGATACTTGATGGAAATCCATTGTTAAACAAATGCGGGAAGAGGCACCCACCACTGGCACTCAGCTCGTCAACTTTTCCAATTATAAACCAAACAAGTTGATCGATTATTAAAGAAGCCAGTAACACCGCACTCTGTAGCACTCTCTTGACTAATATTCCATGTATTTGATTAAAATACACCTCAGCCTGTCCCTTTGTATATTATTGCATCATATATTTATAGAATGAATAATGTCTAAAAGACAACTATACATATGAACAAAGTCATGTTACTCCCATTTTTAACTCAAGAAGGGCCGATTTCTAAGATGTTTGTTTTTTTTTAATTTTTCTCCACCTCGAATAGCAGAATAACCATTAAAACATACGAAAAAATCACAATAAAAAATAATAACAAAGATTATTCATTTTCTCATAGGAATATTTGATGCTAAGGCGGTATACGAAGCTCACCGGGACAACAAGTTATAGATATACAAAAAATACGATATTTCGTTACAAGGTTCTCGGAGCATAACATCCTAATTTCGTTACCGAATGCCCTACTAAAATGAATAATAAAATTAACAACACTATTTGTCAATATTAAAAACATTGAACATTGAATAAAATTACACAATCCGTTTTTATAATTCGTAAAAAAAAATTGCCTGCGCTGACACCGTGACAATTGCTATAGACACTTGAAATATCTACGAGTAGTTATATTTACTGAAGTAGTACAAATACCTACTTAAGTCTTGTATTTTTACTCGTTAGGAAGTTCCATTTACGGTATATCCGTTTGCTCCATCCACGAGTTACGAAATCACTCACTAGTCACCGTAGAGAATTTGTATGGGAAACGATACAACATGCCTAAATTATTATTCTTACAATTTGACCATGGAGTAATTAATGTTTGCGAGATACTATGTGGCATAAATATTTGCATAGAAACTAAAGGCGGAACAACACCCATGTGAAGTAGGCATTTTAAAGATTTGGAAGACCTGATTGGCGCAGTTGGTAGTGACCCTGCTTTCTGCGCCGAGGGTCCCGGGTTTGAATCCTGGTAGGGACACGCTTTGCGTGATGAGCATCGATGTTTTTACCCGAGCCTTGAATGTTTAATATATATCTACGTATTGTATACTGGGTTCGCCCCAAGTCCATTGTACGGTACCAATAATACAAGCGTTGCTTAGTGTGAGACCGTATAGTAATTGATTTGTTTGTCTGGCGATATTATTATATATGATGAAGTGTTAAAAATGTAATCATGTGTTCTTAGCTTAGCTTCGTAGCTTAATATCTAAGTATTTACGTTTAGTTTATCTCTAAGTTATTAACTTACTTACAAGAACAAGTTATGAGCATCAAAAAGGTAAGTAATTTTCTTTATATGGTCTATCTCTTAATACAAGTCATAGGGCCAGTTTTCTGATAAACTCTGTTTACCATATCCTTATTTAACAGAATGTGTATGGGTCATCAGCAGTCAAATAAGTCGTAGATAGGGGTTATAAGCACTACAAAATAGGCTCTTTTTATTTTTATTTTCAAAAGAAAAGTGCTTAGCAATAAGGGATTCATTAAATAATAATTGATAGCGCCTTTATTAGACGCAGGTTTTCCTAAAAGAACAAGTTAAAACGGTTATCTCTACTCATTCCGCTTTGCTTAACTTCACGGCACTTGGCATTGTGTAGCGTAGGCCCATAATTGAAACCACGGAACCACATTGCGAAACCTTGCCAACAATAGCAAAGAAATAAACCAGTGAACTGTAAAATCAGATGTACGAAACACTGTTTTACCGTTTAACAAACTATGCAATTGATCCTCCGCGTGTTTGGGCCTTTTTTTATAAGAAGCAACTGTGTCGTCATTATTAATCCAGAGTGAAATGAAATAGCCATGATGGCTAAATACTTACCTAACCTAACAACGGTCGGGATTTTTTTAAAATTTTTATTTACGTTTACGAAGACGCCATTTTCATATCATCATGACACATCCATTATTTTATTTTTAATGTGTATTTATTGAATGTGCTATTGCTATTATACTTGAGATTGGCAAAATACCCGCTAAGTTGTGGCTGAGGCCATATTATCCATTTTATTTCATCGCATCTCATTTCGTAAAGAAATAAGAAGATGAAGAAGAACAACGGTCGGCGAAAGTAAGTACAGGTGATTCAGAAAAGGTATGCTAAACCCTGAACCAGCTTTTCTTTATCAAAGGATTATGTGAAGTCAGAATTACAATGTGTCGATTAAAAAAAATTTGCTTCCAAAAAAAAAAATGTCGTTGGTTGTCTAGCTATTAATAAAAAATATTGGATAAATAATTCTAACTTCACATCATTATTGAAAATGGGCTAAAAAGTCAGGTTCAAAGCTTAGTATAATATACGCTTTATGAATCACCTATAAGTTTATTGAACAACTAGCTGTTGCCCGCGACTTCGTCCGCGTGGTATTTAACAACGTCTCAACCGTTGGCAACAGCCTGCTCGCGTTCTGATCCCGCGGGACGCATTGCAGATTGTTGCTATCAAACTTTAAGCAGGCGCAGCGCTGCAACATTGGTTTAAATTTTTTTTCGAGAGATCCAATTTTTTTTCTAAAATAAAAGTAGCCTAAGTTACTCCTTGTTACATCAGCTATCTGCCAGTGACATTCCCGTCAAAATCGGTCCAGCCATTTCAGAGATTACCCGGAACAAACAGACAGACAGACAGACAGACAGACAGACGGACAGATAGACAGACGGACAGACAGACAGACAGACAGACAGACAGACAGACAGACAGACAAAAATTGTAAAAAATGTTGTTTCGGCATAGGTAACGTGTATACATCCAAATGCACTTAGTAAAAAGCGGTTATTTTAATATTACAAACAGACACTCCAATTTTATTTATATGTATAGACTAGCTGTTGCCCGCGACTTCGTCCGCGTGGTATTTAACAACGTCTCAACCGTTGGCAACAGCCTGCTCGCGTTCTGATCCCGCGGGACGCATTGCAGATTGTTGCTATCAAATTTTAAGCAGGCGCAGCGCTGCAACATTGGTTTTAATTTTTTTTCCAGAGATCCAATTTTTTTTTCCAAAATAAAAGTAGCCTAAGTTACTCCTTGTTACATCAGCTATCTGCCAGTGAAATTCCCGTCAAAATCGGTCCAGCCATTTCAAAGATTACCCGGAACAAACAGACAGACAGACAGACAGACAGACAGACGGACAGACAGACAGACGGACAGACAGACAGACAGACAGACAAAAATTGTAAAAAATGTTGTTTCGGTATAGGTACCGTGTATACATCCAAATGCACTTAGTAAAAAGCGGTTATTTTAATATTACAAACAGACACTCCAATTTTATTTATATGTATAGATGTACAGAATTTAAATATTATTATTCTTATATCAATGATGTAAGGGCATATAATCGTTTGTAGCCGAAGTATTAGTTACAGTTGAATATTCCACTTATAGTTAGTCGTGGACAAGTATTATCACTGATGACCTGGTTAGCGAAGTTGGTAGTGACTCTGCTTTCTGTGCCGAGGGTCCCGGGTTCGAATCCTGGTAAACTAACTATGGGAGATGAGCGATGTGTTTGTACCCAAGTCATTGATATTCAATATCTATTTTAGGATTAATATCTACTGAGTTAGCCCTCAATCCATTGTACGGTACCCATAATACAAGCATTGCTTAGTTTGGGACCGTATAGTTGTCGTGCTGGTCTCGTGATATTATTATTATTATTAACCAACTTCAAAAAAAGGAGTTTCTCATTTTTTTTATGTTTGTTACTGATGCAGAGCAAAGTAACGCACACATAAGTAAGTACTGCATATTGCATTAAAATTAAAACGAAAGTACGAATACTAAAAGATTGTAGTTGCAAATGAATTGAGTAGGTATTGATCACAAATATAGAAACAAGGATCGATCATACGTTTAAAAAACTTATTGCTCTGAACCACGGGAATACCTACTGCAAATGGTTCAGTATTTTGTTATAAAAACAACAAGATACGAATCCATATTTCTTGCTTTACGCGCCGCGAAGCTATGCTTACTGGCAACCCCTCCCCGATTTCAACGATGGCTCGTTTGCAGCCTGGCACACCATGGCACGAGTTAGCTGTTAACTCGCCGTTTGTGTTTTGGAAGTCTGTTAAACCGTCGACGGTATTTAATGATCTTGATATTTGCGTGTTAAAAATTGGTGCCTGACTTTTTAAATTATGATTGATGTTCTTTTTTTTGTCGAAAGAAGTATCTAATGTTCCAAGATAATTAGCTTTTCCCCGAGATACGCCGGGAACACACCTCGGCGTTTTCGTTGGTCACCGCTGTGGGTCCTGGCTTACAACAGTGGTAGGAGTATGCTGTTCGCCTAGTCCTATAATAAAAAATGGATGTCAACATTATATGTGACAATACTGTGACCAGTTTGATCTAGGTAATTTACATTATCATATGAATAATAATAATAATACCAGCCCTTTTTAATGTCCCACTGCTGGGCACGGGCCTCCCCTCAATAGCCGTAGTTTGAACCTGCAATCCTCGTTACCGAGGCAAGCGTTTTACGAAATTGGCTATCACTGCTTTGTCAAATGAATAACACACGTCTTAATTCTATAGCATAGACTATATATGATAAAGTATACCTAAGCTACAACCCAAATACTTTATTTAAAGCTCACCTCTCATAAAAAACAAGAAGAAAACTCCGAATTTTCTTACAATATATTTTTCTACGACAACATCCTGATATTTTCGGAGGAAAAACGTTGATGTATCGTGGTTGTATCCTCAGGAGTAATTTCGGGATACATAAGTCAGGTGCTTACTTTGGTACGTGGATACTGTGTCCCCCCACGTGTTGGCGGGGCGCCAACGCGATATAGTTTCAGGCAAGCGGTTAGGCGTTTAGCTAAAAACAATTTATTGTGTACCACCTGTGCCGAGACACACGGGGAATGCTATTTATGTGATCCCGTAACCTGGAATAGTGCCTATGTATTTCGAGAAATGTTCATTCAACAATAGCTTTTATATCTGCATTGCTAATGTATATATTATAATGTTATTACATAACTGATCGCCAAAGTAAATTTGCTTATTGCCTTAAAACTAATAAACAAGTAATACATCTTTTTTGGATGATAACGCCTACTTCAGATAAAAATAGCTCTATTTACAACCAATATTGACATAAAAAGGTAAATATCCTTTATCAGATATTACAACTAATAGGAGTTAGGGCCGTATAACTTCCAAGTAATCGATTACTTATTGCAAATAGAGCTTATCGATTAGAAAAGCCAATAGCACGAACCTTTGGCTATCTAGTTTTAAATATACGATAACATCGTACAAGCGTAATCTTTGATGCAAGAAATAGGGTTGATCGATGTCGATGTACAGTTGTCGATTCTAACAACATTGTTTATCGTATAACATAGAGCGTCTAGTATTTATTATAGGTATGTGTACCTTGTTTAAAAAGGGATTGATAAAGATTTCATGGTAATGGCCTTTGACTGAAAAAAATACTAATTCCAACACTTTTATAAATAAAATGTATAACAGACTTTGGATATGTATTTTATGAAGTTGATTATGTTTTTAACCTGCAATTCCGACTATCAACGGAATGAAAATAGAGTTTTATAAGTCAGCACCTTTACCACAAATTTGTAGCACTTCTAATTAATATCAATGAGCTGATTTATTCACAGTGTCGATACTTGAAGTATCGATGAATCTTGACCATCACTATAGAAAGAATAAGTTCACTGAGCACAGAACTTGAAAGCAGTATTGATAAGAAGGGCTCCGGCGCGCGCGGCAATCCATTGAACCTTTTCGTCCACCCGACTGACGGCTTATGATTTCAATAGGGGCCTCACTCTACCGACTTTAAATAAACCCTCAGACTTGAATTAAAGGTCAGAAATTGTATTGAGACCCTCTGTGATGTTTATTTGATGGATTTCGGTAATGGAGTCAGTTTGGGGTCGTTTTGTTACTGTCGATAATATCGTTTTGTTTGGTAAATGGTTAAGTTTTGGATGGATTTGATCTGAAACCAAGATCGAAGACTTATCCTTTCGAATTTAATGGTACGGTAGATAAGTTATCGGATCATGGTGTTAATGAGTGTTAAGCTGACAGGGGTTTGGTGATAAATATTTATTTTAGGTAACAATTGGCCGTTTTAGTCTATCTGTTTTATACGAGTCGAACTATGTTATGCAGTCATGTTTCTCATAGAGAAAGACAAAAAAAACTTCAAACATCTTTTGAGGGCTTCTCTCAGACATGCAGGTTTCCTCGCGATATTTTCCTTCACCGTTTAGCAAGCGATAGTCGTGGTGGTAAGTGAGATTCGTACATGAAATCCAGAAATCCCAGAGGTGCGAGCCGGGGTTTGAACCTGCGATCCTCGTTACCGAGGCAAGCGTTCTACCAGCTTGGCTATCACTGCTTTCATAATATTATTACTCTACTACGCTCTGCACCCCGTCTTATATATACTCTTTAATAATGTATACCTATCAGTCCTATAAACACTTTTTTCTTAAATCCCGTCGCATCACGATCGGTTAAAAAATACACAATTGTCTTCAAACATTCCTTGTCCTTAAGTGGACAAAAAATTTAAAAAACCCAACTCTCACAGGCATCCGGGGTTAGGCTAATATTTGTTTACTTCAACAAGATTGACGTTACGTGCTGCTGTTGCGCATCGCTGGGCAGAGGGCATCGTTGGTTAAGGAAGGGGGGGTTGGAGGGGGGGTGTCCGCTATAGGGATGCGAGGTCTATACTAGATGCCCCATCATAATAATGCGTTGAGTTGATGTTTGTGTCAATGTTCACTCTCTCTCTATATGTAAACACTTATATATTTACTATACATATTTTATTTTTGACCACTATTGCCTGCTAATCAGATGTACCCCTTAACAGATTTTACACAAATATAAGGTAAGGTGGGCAATATATTTTAAGGGTTACATCAGTAGGCGATAAGGGTCACAAATCTGAAACAAAAAATAACACTCCATATTAAGTCCGAACGGTCCTGTCTCGCTTTGTCACAGCAAATCCAACTCTATATACACACATATTTTACACTATTTTTGTTAAACGTTATATATCTATCTGTATAAACATAATAATGCATGTATACCTACCGGCTTTTCTATCTCATTTTGACATTTAATAACATAATTAAGTTCTATATTTAAAAAAATCTACAATTATAGTAGAGCCCCTAGTCCCAGCGCGGGCGCAGGAAGTACCATCAATTTGATATTGACCAATCACTCATTTCCATTGTATTGTTTCCGTGTCTGTTTCCTTAGGGGACGATTTTTTTTAACGCTAGTGATCGGGAACTTAGCCCACACGAAAGGAAATCAGTGAGGTGTAAATGAAACTGGCTAAGTGTTAAACATTATAGTTAAGCTAGGCCATAATAAACAGAGGGATTGTTTACATAGATTATGGCGCCGAATAAAATAAAACATTTTTTTTTTAAATCGCGTTTTTACATCTCAGTTGTAAGACTATAAGCTCAAGTATCATAAGCCCAAATATCTAAACCTTACTTCACATAGGTACCGAGATCTGAATCAATAAATCTTTTTTTAAATTCGCACACGCAGAACCTTAATGTTACCTGTTAAGCTTGGTTTTAATATCTGTGGGTAAGCACACAAATCAAATGTATCCCGTTCAATAATCCTAAACTTGTGAATCACCCCAAATTCCAGGTTTGGAGCCAAGATATATCACTAATCCCGCAAATCCCGGTGATTTCAATAATTCATATCAATCCTATCATTACCCATCCCTAAGCGCAATCCGTATAATTACCCATTTACGATCGTTTATACCGTAGGGTTGGCACTTAAAGCAATTATCACGATGCGCCCCCGGTCAATTCCCACGGATTCCCACGGGATGGTTGAAATTTTTAACACACATACAAACGTGTCGAACCTCGCGGCTTCAACTTTTTGTAACTATAGGTCCGTAGGATATTGTAAGACCACTCGAAGCCTTAGGACGCATCCTACAGTAATATCTACACGCTGAGAATACATTGCCGCTTTCTATACTGTTGTAAGACCGTTTTGAAAGGGTAAGGAGAAATGGGTGTTGTGTTTTTGTCAGTGGGCGTCCGAGGTTCGTGTTACAATGTCTCGGTACAGGTTTTGTTTGCTCGGGCAGTGCGTGAGAACCTTCGGAACTGCATGGGCGTGACATCGGACTCTTTTTGTCGTATTTTCTTTTTACTTATTGTAAAGATAATGTTGAGTTGTGAGTATCGGTAATGTAGCGTTCCGATGTGACTGTGACAATGCAGTTTGGACGATTTTTATAAAAGTATTTCACGACTATTGTTCGGAGCGGGCGTTGTTTTAGATTGGATATTATTTACATTATGGTATTCTTGCAAATGTTTTCTTTTTTTTTCAATTATGTGAATAAATTTAAGACACAAATATATATACACTTTTTTGTATAATAATGTTATTTTCTTTATATCTTTAGTTTGTAAATATTTAAGTTATTTATTTCGAACTAAATAAATTTCACGGTACGATATTTAATTATTACATGTATTATTAGTACATGTATTATTACGCTATTAGTTCTAATGTATTATTACGCCTTTAATTATACTCAAATTAGGTTAGGTAAACAATATAGTTTATAAGTTGGTATATATTATTTCACTTAGACACAAATTAAATTGCGAAAGTTTTGTAATGAATGTACACATAACATTAATTTAACGTCCACCAAGCATTTTTGGAGTAGGGTCAACTTAAACCCGTAAATATGTTTACTCGTAAATATTTTCTGTTGTGTTAACGAATTGGCTTAACACAACAGACGCGACCTCGTCCGCGTGGTATTTAACAAAAAGCGGACGAAGTCGCGGGTAACAGCTAGTATAAAATAAAAGTTGCCGAAGTTACTTCTTGTTACATCAGCTATCAGCCAGTGAAAGTCCCGTCAAAATCGGTCCAGCCATTTCAAAGATTAGCATTAAAAATTGTACAAAATGTTGTTTTGGTATATGTACTGTGTATACATCCAAATGCACTTCGTAAAAAGCAGTAATTTTAATATTACAAACAGACACTCCAATTTTATTTATTTTTATTATTATAGAAGATAACGCGGTTTAGGCACGAAGTGATAAGGTATTCTAAAAATCTTGTGTTAAGGTAGGTATTCGGATTTCGTGACACGCTGGTTTCGCGGATATTTGCTATATGTTTTGAATAGCTTGATACCCGATACTAGTCTGACTACTGAATTAGTGTTTACGACAGTGATATTTCATTAATGTGAATGTTTTTTTGTTTATTTAGAAATGTAATTCAACACATTGTTGACTTCGCTATCATGCCGTTATAGGTGAGTGTTTCCCCTGACATTTGTGAAGGCTACTAGATTCATCTCGAACAGCCATCTGTATTTTCGCGCTCGTTACAGCGATGCCAGTAACATGCAAGTATGTTTGTAAATATGAGATCGGTGCGCCAAGTGCTGGATTATAAATTAGTTAATTGTATAGTTTATAGTTTACATATATATTGATTTCTTATATTTACGCGAATATTACACATTGAAATGAAACTAATTTTAAGGATTTTATCGCGATTTTATTTCGAATTTACGTTCCCGATGTTTCGGCTGCTTTACAGCAACCATGCATGGTCACGGGAGGACATAGGTGGTTGATGTCCTGGTGTCATAGTTTGAGACGGGGTACCCTCATATTTAATTGGTTCTCATGGTTGCTGTAAAGCAGCCGAAACGTCGGGAACGTAGAATCGAAATAAAATCGCGATAAAATCCTTAAAATTAGTTTCATTTAAATTTACATATTTATACACATTGTGTGGTGAATTGAACAGCGCCTCTAGTGGGCAGTATTGAAAACGTTCTATTCTCCTTACAATATGCCTAAATATGTAGACTATGAAGTACATGGTTAGCTTACGAATAATCTCGCTCTTGATGTCCTGAGGAGGCCGTTGACCGTTATTTTGGGTGGTATAAACATTGATTTATCATTAAGTCACAAATCGGAATTTGAAACAAATCTTTCAATATTTTTTTTGGGAATTAGGTTATTACAAATTAACACTAATAGCTATAAACAGACAAGTTATTTTTGAGCGATCAAAAACGTGTAATTATTTGCACATCATGCCTCGCATCACCTGATGAGCGCCTTATCCTATTACCAATTGATCTCATATTCTTCTTATTTTCTTTACATCAAAAATGCATTTGAACTCAAATCAACTGTATGCAAGTAGTAAGTTGTCAGTCCCAGCTGTGTTAATTATTAAGATATTGTTCTCATAAACAACTCGGATAAGTAGAAAATTCTCAGAGTTTCGACTCATTTGCCATCAAAGTACTTCGTACTTATCCAATCTTTTCATAATTATAGCCCTACTTATGGCCGGAATAAATTTCAACAATAGGGTACAGATAAGTAGACGGCCCCGAGAAAGCCAATTTGTGACAATTTGATCGAATTATGTATATCAGGATAGCTGCGCAACAGAATTTATACAAAGACCTTGTACTTAGTAAAAAAAATATCCATTTTTTTATTACAAAGGTAAATTGTATAATGAAGACAACAAGTTTAACTCGATTCCCCGATTGGCTTTACCGGAGCAAAATTGCGTAAAATCGTAGAGCCACAGAATGAATATAATTCAATCTACGACACGAAATTAAATTTACATAATTTAATTTTATATTACTACTACTAGCTGTTGCCCGCGACTTCGTCTGCGTGGTATTTAACAAAGACTCAGCCGTTGGCAACAGCCTGCTCGCGTTCTGATCCCGCGGGACGCATTGCAAATTGTTGCTATCAAACTTTAATCAGGCGCAGCGCTGCAACATTAGTTTTAATTTTTTTTCGAGAGATCCAATTTTTTTTTTCTAAAATAAAAGTAGCCTATGTTACTCCTTGTTACATCAGCTATCTGCCAGTGAAATTCCTGTCAAATTCGGTCCAGCCATTTCAGAGATTACCCGGAACAAACAGACAGACAGACAGACAGACAGACGGACAGACAGACAGACAGTCAAAAATTTAAAAAAATGTTGTTTCGGTATAGGTAACGTGTATACATCCAAATGCACTTAGTAAAACGCAGTTATTTTAATATTACAAACAGACACTCCAATTTTATTTATATGTATGTATAGACTAGCCAATAAAGGTTCAGCGGTTGTATATTGTTTCCGAGTTCTGTTGAATAAAAGATAACATTTTTATTTTCACGTTTGGTTCGACCGGCGCATAATATTTGGCGTAGGTATACCTATCTCGAGCCGGTACAACGGATGGTGGTGCATCTACATTTTTATTACATTCTCTTAAAGTTTTCTCTACAAAAAGTAGATAAACCAGACATAAATTCTATTGCTCGGGTGAATTATGATAAGGCAATGCAGTAGTTTCGTTGTTCGATATGGTTTAATGTTTTCATAGATCAGAATCTGTTTCAGTTATTTTGTTGTCCGCTACACATATGCACAGTAGGGGAGTCTAATTTATTATTTTTTCATTTGTAATTTGCATGTTCAAATAAGATTTCTAGTAAGCTTATGCATTTAAATAAGCACGATTAAAAATTGCTGGAATAATAAAATAGCTACTATTTAAACAAGAATTTTTGAATGACTTATTTAGAAAACACTTACTTACTCATTTACACGAAGATGCAGTTATGTATTCAAATCAGGTATTGCAAAACGTAATCTTCATAAAATACATGAAAAAAGCTGTCCTAAATTATTAGATATACTTAATCACTATCATCAAAACATTGAACATTTTCACACCATATAGGCACAATCTATACATATAAATAAAATTGGAGTGTCTGTTTGTAATATTAAAATAACCGCTTTTTACTAAGTGCATTTGGATGTATACCTATACCGAAACAACATTTTTTACAATTTTTGTCTGTCTGTCTCTCTGTCTGTTTGTTCCGGGTAATCTCTGAAATGGCTGGACCGATTTTGACGGGAATTTAACTGGCAGATAGCTGATGTAACAAGGAGTAACATAGGCTACTTTTATTTTAGAAAAAAAAAATGGATCTACCGAAAAAAATTAAAACCAATGTTGCAGCGCTGCGCCTGATTAAAGTTTGATAGCAACAATCTGCAATGCGTCCCGCGGGATCAGAACGCGAGCAGGCTGTTGCCAACGGCTGAGTCTTTGTTAAATACCACGCGGACGAAGTCGCGGGCAACAGCTAGTTATGTAAATAAACCCGACGAAAAACTATTAAAGGCTCCGAAAAAAATAATCATTCAATACACTCGGTACATTTCTCACGGTGGCTATTATCAAGTAACGCTATCACAAACTTGTTTTTGCGTACGGCGAAAAAGGGAACTAAAATATTCATACGGGATCGTATTCTTTCACGTGTTCACTAGCGCCAATGTCAGCCGCAACTAAAGTTTGTCTGTGGTGTAATAATAGAATAAGCACTCAGCCTCTGGGCAGTTGTCTATGCGCCTTTTGTTGAGGCAGGTGATTGATGGAGCCCTCATTGTCCACGTCGCGTTTACTTTGAAAAATGGCCAATGTTTGCGCTTATTTGATTGCGCATATCGCTATTTGGGTTGAGTTTTTTTCCCGCGCTTATAATGGATGCGTTCTGTTGAATGGATTTTTTGATGATGTTTGCAATTAGTTCAATTATTTTTGTGGGTGGATAAAAATGTTACTGATATTCTGTTTTGTTATTAAAACGTAACAGTTGTAATGTTTCGTTTATGAACTACAAAAACGTTTATGTCTAAAATCGTATTGCAATTATATTTACAAAGTCATGTTATCTCAATCAAATCACAGCTGAATTCACTGAGCCTAGTATTAAAATTGAATTTCGTAAATTGGTGGACGAACGAACCGTTACTCATGCATTCGGATGCTGCCGATATCAGAGAGCATTACGCGATGTATACCGACACAGTGATAATAAACAAAGGAGATGATTTATGATGCAGACGAAATATTGGTTCAACTGTTGACAGAATAGTAGCTCGGTATTAAATACAAAACGAGTATTAACATATTTTCTTTTGTGATTGTCAAGAACTTTTCGCAAGAATAAATATCGCAAGACATCCAAATGGCCAGTATTTCGTGTCTTGCGATATTTACTCATGCTTGTGTAATGGGTGCATTACAATGGGCTGCGCTGGGACCATCCCAGTAACATCCAGAACAGGCGAAATGACAACTAGATAATTTCTGAAATTCGCTCCGCTCGGGTATAGTACCTACGGCCACCCAATGCAGTCGCCAAACCTACTCTCAAACTACTAGACCAGAGTTAATCAGTTCTTAGCAAGATCTGATAAGAATTTCTATCTCATCATAATAAACCCGCGACACTCTTGATCTTGGTGTTTCTTGTAGAGTGTAGTCTAGAACATTTTATAAGCAATAGTCATTTGCTCATTTGGCTCGACTTTCAAAGTGGTCGTTAGGGGTGCGTAAGTCAGGTTGCTTTCTGCGACCCAGTTGTTATCCCAGGTATACTAATAAATGAAATTTAGGCTCTACATATTCCGAATTGTGGCAACAGCTTCAACCCTGACATTGGGACGAATATCTGGACTCAAATTGGGGGTATAATTTACATGCCTGACCGGACAAAATGCGTGACGTTGAATTTGATGCTCTACCTTGCACGAATAATTCGACGATAGTATTTTGTCCCAATGCTATAGGGGGCAAGCCTAAAGCTATTATACCGAACACACTTTCAATGTGAGTGAGTGAGATAGATTCGGGCTAGAGTCTACGACCCTGGCTCAATGCGGTCTGTTGAACTTTTTACGTTAAATATCTCTATGTTATATTCTTATATAGGTACGAAGCATATCTGCTAGAATTCTAATTTCAACCCCTCATTTTAAATTCCACTTTGCGCCGGGAGGTTACATACCTACGCTTTCTCGCTTATTTAACGGAGGGAATGAAGAAAATGTAAATACATAGAGAATCCAACTAATAGGCATATTCTGTACAATTGGCACATACAGACACACAGATTGGCTATAAGCCCTCACAAATCTATTACCACAGTATACATAATATATTATAATACCAGCCCTTTTTAATGTACCGATATACTTAGAGATAGTACTTTTTTTTGACCAGCTGTTAAAGTCTGCCTAGCCGTTCCTACATTGTTATCACATACCCATAACACTGTACTGTTCAAAAAGAGCAACCATAGAGTTTCTTGCCCGTTCTTCCCCATAGGAACGGCATACCAAACGGGTGGTAAAGTTGTAGCTTAGCATTTTGTAGCTATGTTGAAGTATCACAAGTACAATACTTATTGGTTTAGATGGAGAAAAAAAAACAGATTCTGATTCTTATATGAGTCACGCATCTATTCGTACCTGTGTGTATAGCTGTGGACCGTGTTATCGGTGCATCTTCACGCTATTCGCGCCACACGGTAATGAGCAGAGGTACCGTGCAATCCGAAACGAAAGTTTTGTATAATGGCATGCATTCTAGCCGTTTCTGTTTCGTATTAGGAAATAATTGGCTGTTTAGATTTATTTAACCTTGGTTGCAGCCTTGTTGCAGTAAAGGGAGTTTATAAAAAAATGTCGCTTAAAAATAAACACAGCTAGCGTAGGTGATACTACAAATACCTACTACAGTCTCTGGGATACTATTAAAACTGAAATATTTTTTATACGTATTTTGTCAACTGATTAGATTTATGAGAGGAGTTGTTTTTTTCTGTTTTCTTTTATGTCAGCACACACAAACATTTACCTAGTTTATAAAGTTATAGAACATCCATAAATTCTGGGGTAAAACTATAGTCTATTCCATCTAAAGGAGATGTTTCACGCAGCCCTATAGTGCGTATAGTGTCGTATCCACGGAGGCTGCATCACCTAGGATGAACTTGAGGGAATGTAGGGATGCTCAGTACCTGTGCCGGCCTCTTGACGGCCCAGCAGGATCCACAGGAATGACGTCATCACGTGTGGTGTATGTTCAGTTACAGATACATAGCCTGCTGCTAAAGGAGGAACCATTCCGGCTTTGTTACTAATTTCCCTTCTCTTTAGATAATTGAGTCTGAGTCATTTATCACATCAGGTAGAGTGTGGGAGATGCAATTCTAAATCCGGAAGCCCCCAACGTCCCTATTTCAAAAAGTATTTAACTAGTAGATATGCCTATTTCTATTTGGCGATATTTTAGCGTTTATTATTTTATTTTTTAATATCGCCAGATAACGCACCAATTATACGGTCCCACACTAAGCTACGATTGTATTATTTATACCGTCTAGTGGACTGAGGACGAACTCAGTATATAATACTTATATACATATTAAACATTAATGACTTGGGTACAAACATTCGTGGTACAATACAGTGGTGGCGCAATCATACAAAGATTGCGCCTACCAGGATACGAACCCGGGATCCATAGCGTAGTAGGCAGAGTCACTACCAACTGAGCTAATGAGGCCGTCGCTACCACTACTATTAAAAATAAACCCACTTCCCTATTTACAATATCAAATCTAAAAATCTTAACGTATTTCCCGCTACACCCAAAGACCTTTGAAAACAGTTTAATAAATAAACTTGCTATTAAGAACCTCATGAAATTTCCTAAAACTCTCACAATGGCGTAACCGCATACTGCGGTAAACACATTGTGATCGTTGTAATCATCATAAAGTCTGTGAACAACACCGGCGGGTATCAACTCATCTGCTCACCCCGGTGGCTAATGTCGCTTTGAAGTTACGCTACCTTAGATGTTCATTAGAGAAGTTACGAGGGTATTAAATTCAATATGTTTGTTTTGCATTCGGCTTCATTGCTGAGCTGAAATAATAGGGAAGCTCAGTTAACCGTTGATGGAGTCGGTTACCGGTTCAGTTCCCGAAACTAACCGTCGATGACAATGCCAAAGAATTCGGTTGGTGGCAAAATTGACTTATTTTGGTTTAATATGTCCGTCTGTCCGGTAATTTTATTCAAAGAATTGAATCTGATATTGTCACAAAGTTACCGTTACAAAAATGTTTATTATAATGTTTGGAAATAAATATGAAGTGTGCGTACCTACCCCACACGGAAAAGGACGGTGGCGATATTTTGAAATCATTTTAGGTTTTTAGTGTAAGTTTAATTTTAGGGCTTTCGGAGTAATGTGACGGTGAAAAAGATTTGTTTCATACAACTTTCAGTAAAGTCTCTGAACCCAAAACAATGTTTGACGGTTTACGCTTACTATAAAGGTCTGCACGTTATGTGCAAGATTATTCGTAAGATAACCGTATATGTATTTAGAAATTTTCGTATGGAGAATCGAATGTTTTAAATACCGCCCGCTAGAGGCGCTGTTCAATTCTTCATACAAAATATCTAAATACGTAGACTATATAGTATTCGGTTAGCTCACAAATAATCTCGCCCTTGACGTACTCATATCTTCATTCCTCTGCACTTGACTACTCTAAGGTCAGGTCAGAATAATTAATTAATGTCAAACAAAACCAACACTTCTTTGTGTTTTATCAACGGTTTTTGCAAAGACAATTATTTTTTGTGGAACCAGCTTGTGTATGGAATGTGAAACAAGAAATAAAAGTATAACCGAGGCTTTTACGCACTGAGTCTCCTAACCTACATAGAATTATAGGCTATTTATACATTTAGATTTTTAATAGACCCCTAATTGAGACAGCCATTTCCTCAATACGTGGGCAAAAAAATACCAAAAACCGTTGGCATGCAATAGGTTTTAAATATATAGGTATCAGATAATCTTATTATGTAAGCACATAAGTAAAAACTTAATGAGAGTGTCTTGAAATAAAACAAATTTTAAGGATTTCATCGCGTTTATTTTATGTTTTTACGTTCCCGACGTTTCGGCTGCTTTACAGCAACCATGGTCACCGGACTGGACCGTCAGTCCTCGTAACAATTAGTTTTATTTCAATGTGTAGTATTAGCGTAAATATAAGAAATGAATATGAGTGTCTTGATTCTAGATGCAGTCCAGAGGTTCATTGAAATGCCGACATACACGGAGGTGAATCCAGGGGAGGATGCTCTACTCAAATGCAGGATATCCGACAAGAAGGGCGTGTGTTCGTGGCAGAAGGATAATAAGGTATGATTTGTTATTTTTAAGAAATTAGGTACCAACTTGACTGGCACAAAATAATACTCAATGGCCGTAAGACGATTATGAACTATTGGAAAAAATATATATGACCAGAATGTGTGTACATATTGAGGGAAGATCCGTGCTCAGTTGTGTGGTATTAGGTACTGATTTCAAATAGATAGTTACTATCCATTTACATTTTTATGCACACTATTTACTTCATTAATGTGCCCTAATGAGTGCGCACTTACGAGTTAAGTTCATATGTAGGAGAAACATTATTTAGGAGCTAGTGCACCTCAGCATAAAAAATACTAGTAAAAAGTAGTTCTTCAATTTTATAAACTTTATAGTCCACATTTAGGTACTGCAGTGGGCTCTGGTATATGACATTTGCTTATAGAAAAGAATATCGATCTTTTGCATACATGATAGTAAATCTGCACTAATTCGATAGGGTTTACGATGCTTTCAAAACTTATACCTAGGACAACTTGTGAGTCTGACAACTATTTTCGGTTTTGTCAACGAAAAACATGAAGCAACATACCGCCTTGCTTTTCTATTCAATATTGTCTATGGCTCAGAACAGGAGATTTATATTTTTTTTTCATTTCCGTACAAAAGCATTATTATTTTTATTTCCGGCACGTTGCTAGTATAATATTTCCCAACTACATTTGACATACGACACGCTTTTGCTGCACTACAGATAAAAATAAAAGCGCCCAGCTTAGTTGAATTCTGGAGGATATTTTATTCCATAGCGCCCAGAAGTTTTTGGGCGCTACGTGCCAGAGCCTTGCTAGATTAAGTTGTCCGACCGAGTTAAACAAAGCAAAGAGTGGCTAAGCGTATACGAATTTTAATGTTTTGTTATAATGTGTGGGCTCTAAAGTTTGTTTCCGCAAATTAAACTTTAATACATTAGTGAGAAAGTTTAAATGGAAATGTTATGCAGAATGTGGGTAGTACTTTAGCTGGTTGTTGTGTAAGCTCAGTTAAAATAGTGTTTATTTATTTTTATAAATGGGACAATATTATAATTATTTCAGGTTATTCGGTATAGTAGCATATTTCGTGAGTACGAATGATTAATTTCAGTTTTATTTTAAAATTATGTCCATGTACCTTTTTGGTACCATTGGGGTTTCTCTGGTAGAAATTCAGCAATTTAGTTCGCGGCGCATATTTTATAGAGTCAACAACACAGTTAAAACTAACAACAACTTAACATAGTCAACCAAATTTAAAAATCTTTTAATTTCCAATTTACTTTATCTTTTCACTCGCGGTATGTTGTTGTACCTAGAATTGCCTAATGCGGTACGATTTCTCGGTACAGTACGTATGGGCACAATAAACAAAACAACAGTGAACACGAGATAAAACTTCAACGTTAACATTAACCAGGGTTTATCAGCGGTTAGCGCTAACCGACAAAGTGGAGGATACTAGCGGTCTGTGATATATGATTGGACAATTGGGTTTTATGGGGAATAAAATTAGTATAACGTTTAATCTATATTTATAAAACAAAGTCTTTACTGGTGGTAGGCTTCGGCCGTGGCTAGTCACCACCCACTGAACAAAGCCATGTAGCCGTGTTCCGGCATGATGTTCGGTGTTGCCATTCATGGATGGCGAGTCAGATCAGTTGCGCTGCATGTGCCTAGTGAATGTAGCGTCTCGATCTACTGCCGCCTTCCTACCTAGGCAAGTATGCTCCATCGTAGATCTCATCGTCACTTACCATCAGGTGAGATCGAGATCAAATACTTGCCTATAATGTAATAAAAAAATAAAAAAGTCTTGTTAGTTACACCATTCGTAACTCACGAACGGGTGGGCCGGTATTTGTGACCTTTGATTTTTTAAATTTGTCTCCGCCCCGAATAGGAGAAAAACGAAACGTCGGGAACGTATAAACATAATATACACGCGATAACATCTGTAAAGTTACTTGCATTGCAATGTATTAGTATTTTAGTATTAAAACATAAAAAAACCCAAAAAAAATATGATAAAGATAATGATTTTTTTCATACATTTGATTTAGAGGCTGTACGAAGTTCGCCGGGACAGCTAGTAATGAATAAAAGAGTCGAAAAGTGTAAATGTAATATTTTTTCGCGTATCTGTGTGGCCATTGAAGGTATGAATTTCATGAACATCATCATTGTGTTTGTATTAAAACGAAACGATTATTATTTAAACGAAGCTTAAAGATCGAATAAATTATGCTGTTTCGTATAAACTCACCAAATTACCGCACCAAAGCGTCAAGCAAGGTATTATCCGTGAGCTAACCGTATACTATACCGTATACTTCATAGTCTACGTATCACTCCACTAGTAGTACATGTCAGATAAATGTCTAAAGATATTTCGGTTGCAGAATACATTCAATCAATCAATCAGTCAATCGAAATGAACGAAATTCAATTCTCGTAAACAAATAGTATACTCCGTATTTAGTATGAGCAATCGTCCGCGTACGAGATAGGAATCTTAATTATATCTAGTCACGATTGTTTAAAAAGTTTAAACGGATAACGAGGCCGCGTCCTGACTGAGGCACCGGCGCGGCGGTTAGATTTTGACCCTTACCCTAACTGGAGTCCATTGTTTGATGGATTGTTAATAGCAGTGATAGCCAACTTGGTAGAACGATTGCCTCGGTAACGAGGATCACAGGTTCAAACCCCGGCTCGCACTTCTGGCATTTCTGCTACACATTGGAACCAAACAATATTTTGGGATTTTATCGCGTTTATTTTATGTTATTAATCCCAGGACCATGGACCTCTTCCCTATGTAGTGTAGGTACGAGATCACTGGGTGACCAAATGATTATTATTCTATTTTTCATGAAAAATATAATTCTATCCAACTCACATTACAAATTAAATCGTTTGGGTTGTCTGAGGTTTTGCGTTATTCAAGAAGGTATATGTACGAATATACTAACTCCATTATTTCTCTTAAAACAAGCTTTTTTTTACTCGGACAAGTGTCCCAAATTGTTCTATTTAAGGCAATGGCAGCTACAAAAGTCATAATGGTACTTGTTAGTTTAAATGTCTCTTGTCTATGGGGCCCTATGGCGTCTGTGACACGGCCCCGCGGTGGGCTCGCCTTTCATGAATAACATTAAAGTTTTAGATTTTAAATGGCGTTTATCCAAATTGGTAGATTATTATCCTGATTGTACTTCCTGCTTTTGAATGGATTATTAATTCCGTAAATAAAGAAGAATTAAATGTACCTATTGCTGGAAATAAAACTAATTTAACAGATTTTATCGCGTGTATATTATATTTTTACGTTCCCGACATTTCAGCTGCTTTACAGTACCCATGGTCACGAGAGGACCGAGGTGTTTGACGTCTTAGTGTTATAGTTTGAACTGGGTTGGGGGTGGGAATCTGTAAAATCTGTTTTATTTCAATGTGTAGTATTCGCGTAAATATAAGAAATCAATATGTACCTCTTGAGTTAAATCCGTAGTTTGATATTATTTAATTATATACTGTTTCTGTTAGTGGACATAATATACTTGAGATAGTCGTCGGTATCGTTCTTGAAATTGGGTATTAATAATGATATAATGAATCAGTAATTAATTAACTTTCCGTGCGATGGTAGAACGAGGAAAAGTGGAAGGAAACACTGAGACGACATATAAATAAATAAATATCGCCAGACGAATACACCAACTACACGGTCCCACACTAAGCAACGCTTGTATTATGTGTACCGTACAATGGACTGGGGCGAACCCAGTATATATTACTTATATATTTATTAAACATCCATAACTTGGGTACAAACATTCGTGCTCATCACCCAAAGTTCGTCCCTACCAGATTTCGAATCCGGGACTCTCGGCGCAGAAAGCAGGGTCACTGCCAACTGCGCTAATAAGGCCGTCAAATAAAATATTTTAGAGATACAAAATAATAAATATGTAGCATTATGAGGCCTACGCTATAGAAGCGACTTTTATAAATTGTGTATCGAACTAAACTTAGATATAAGTTTAATAATGTTGACGTAAGGTTTTTTTTTAAATTTATAATTAACTTTCCAACCCGGCAACATTACCCAGGTTGGCCAACATTCCCAGGGCACGTCGTCAGTACAAATCACGATGCTGAACTCGTGAGCGGGTTGGTAATGACTATGAATTACCTTTGTATTCATCCCTATTGTATCGACAGATATAGCATGCATTGTGGGCCTGATTATGTGTCACAAGTCATGGTTATGAGATTAACATCTCGTGGTAGATGTTAACGGAAAATATACAGGAAAATGGGGGTATGAGGAAAATGTGATGAGTAAATTAGATGTTTTTAAGGTTCGTGCATGGTACTTCACGGTTTAGTTCAAACTGTTATTTATAGGGAGCCTTCAGCTGTCTTTACCAGGGTCTGGGGGTAGCCAACCTTAATGAAATTCGGATAAAGTACCTACTTGTTAAAGCAGTGATAGCCAAGTTGGTAGAACGCTTGCCTCCGTAACGAGGACCGCAGGTTCAAACCCCGGCTCGCACCTCTGGGATTTCTGGATTTCATGTGCGAATCTCATTTTCAACCACGATTATCACATGCTAAACGGTGAAGGAAAACATCGTGAGGAAACCTGCATGTCTGAGAGTAAACCCTCAAAAGACGTGTGATGTCCGCCAACCCGCACTGGGCCAGCGTGGTGGACTATGGCCTAATCCCCCTCGCATTGAGGAGAGGCCAGTGCTCAGCAGTGGGACATTAAAAAGGGCTGGTATTATTATACCTCCTTATTGTATTATAATTTCCGAAAACAAACATTGCCAAGGTACATTATTTATTGAATACTGCTCAGTATTTTATATGTTTAAGCTGGTATTACCAAGAGGGTGAGAACAAAAACTCAATTCAATCATTACCAGGCAACACACGAGCATGAGATGGTGATTCATATCGGCGTGTCTAGGGAGTTCGCAGAACGCCTACTGAACGGTGTTGCTATAAGCAAAAATTTAATAATATATACAAAATATGAAAATCGACGACCTGATTAGTGCTGTTGCTCTCTGCGACGAGGGTCGCGGGTTCGAATCCTGGTAGAGACAATCTTTGTGCGATGAGCATGAATGTTTGTACTCTAGTCATCGATGTTTAATATCTATATAAGTATTATATACCGAGTTCGCCCTCAGTCCATTGTACGGTACCCATAATACAAGCTTTGCTTAGTGTGGGACCGTATAGTTGGTGTGTTCGTCTGGCGATATTTTATTATTAATCACCAATCAAAATAAATAATTTATCGTTGTATCAAATAAAAATGTTCTATTATGCCATATCTAACTGCAAAATTAAGAATTTAATTACTAAATGATTATAATTGACAATCTTCTTATAAAAAAACCTATGTTAATTTTATTAATTCAGCGGTACGGTATTGATCCTGAAAATAACCCATCAAATTTATATTGAATGTCTTATCAGTAGGTACATTAAAAAAAAACTGGCAACACTGACTACAAGCAATGAAAACGGATAACTCCTCGGGGCATACTGTGGGAATTATTGAAAACAGGCACGTCACTATTATCGAGTAGTAAATTACAGGGCATAATGGCCTTTGAACGCAATTACTCTTTCCTGAACGCCTTATGGTTCTTTAAAGCTCCTTCTAGCTATTTTTCTTTGAAGCTTCAATTTCAAGCAATTGTCTCAAATAGCTACGGGTAATTTCCTTTGTTTAAAATTAATTTTTTTTCCTCTATATTTTCTTTTGTGTGTTTCTATTCTATTGAGTATTTTTAGAATGAACCTTATATATAAATGTAGCCCCTACAGTGTTTAAAAAGTTAAATGAACACACATTTGAAAAAAAATCCTTTCGCATAGGAATTCAAACGCTGCTACGGTTTACGTAACCGTTAAAATGTACATTGCATAAAATAACTATTCAATGTTAAATATTTTTGTTGCTGCTTTATTTTAGGACTATACTTCAGCGATACATCACTATCGGTATCACCTGTACTGGCCCGAAACACTGTAACTTATCCATTTATGTTTAAAAAAATAACAATTTAAAAAATATATGTATAAAATGTATAAAATGAAAGACATTTACAGGTTTATGTTTATATATTTTTTTAGGTCAGAACTTTTATTTCGACCGGTAAATGTGTTGTTATGACATAAAATATTATACATAAAATATTATACATATATACCTTTGTTTAAGAATAACACTAGCAGTATATTCATTGACATTTCTATTTATAGGTATCGGTTTACAGATATCAAAATAAGTTTATTTCTGAACAATGGTTCAAAAGATCCACTTTTCTAATAAAGCCCGAACAATTTCCCATTGATAGATCGCATAACTTTTTCGCATACCTGTGCTACGGCGCGCCAACTGTCGAAACCCATTTCCTCCATGACAACTTTATTATTTTGCTACACGGCAAACAGTGATTTTAGGATTCCGTGGTATAACCAAGAAATGTTATCAGCCCTACAAATTTAATTACTGTCCATATGTTTGTAACTAAGGATGATAACTGTTACGCGCCTTGTTAATAATTTCCTGAATTACTTACCCATGTTAAATAAATATATTTTCAGCAAGATTAAGTTTATCAACAAAAACGATGGTAATCTAATTAAAAAGAATATAATTATTTTTTATTTCGTTAAATTTGTTGCGGAGTGAATACAATAAGGTTTCCGCGGGACAAACAGTCCATTCTCGCATACAACTGGAAGCCAGTGGCCGGAATGTGTGGCGGGCCATATCACCGAAAAAAAACGTGGATAAATAAAATATTCGATACGGAACCTTTCTCCATGTGTATTGACACACTTGGTCAGCATTTTACACACACTTATATTCCCAGAAGGTACTTTAGTAAGAAAGCCAATGGCAACCAGGCATTTTGCCGGCTTACTCCAAAAATACATTCGTATTGCTGCTTCGGCGTAATTATAGTTCCATTATAGTGCCGGGTGTAATGAAAACGTTCCCTAATGGTCTCCAAGATCGTTTGATAAACACTGTTAAGCTGCGATTATTCAAGTTGCTGGTCAGAAGCCAGTGGTTATGGTTAGTTGTTAGTACTAAACATTATTTTGTATATTCTATAGATTTTGGAATAGACGCAGTAATGAAATGCGGGATTTCTGAAGAATATACCTATTGTCTGATAGCATCTAGTCAAAATTGTTATCAGTGTTCCCTCTTCTTCAATATTTTCGTAGCGTTTGTTATTATTATAAATCTTTATGAAATACTAAAGTCGGTTGATGCCTACTTGAAAGGGTCTACTTTACCTACACCTATTAAATTTAAATTCAAAATGAATAAAACTCAGTCATCTAAGCATATTAAGTGAGTACAACTTGTAAACATTTACAAAGCCTTTCGGAAGGAAAGTCCTTTGTAATATAATTGTAAATAGGCACAAACATATTTAAAAATCGTTTCGTCACTCGCAATACCGCGCCCGAACATCGCAGTAAATCTGTTTAAAGCGCTACTTATTACTGAGCTAATTGGCTGAGCTCATAATTTGTCAGGTAAAAAGTCCGCTGAAGTACATGCGAGGTACGCTGCGTGCAATTACATCGCGACCGGCCTGAACGACTGTGCTGTGACGTCAGATGGCAGTGTACGCAGTCACGCTTCGCAGTCACGCCGCGCGTGCATTGCACTGTGGTCCAAAATAAAGACTATTAACGGAATTAAGGGAAATGTGGGGATCAGGCATACCTGATCCTACCTGAAGCCCCATGACGTCATAACGTTACCAAGACGGCTTGCTGATTTGCCCCCTTACCAAGATCGTTTTACAAAGGTACACAATGAGAGAGCTGACCTGCCCTCTTACTATGAACTATTTTCCACTGCTGGGCACGGGTCCCTCAATTCGGGGGAGATTAGGCCATAATCGTGACGTGAACTCTATGGTATGAGCAGAATGGAAGACGCTTACGTTATAGTAACGCTACGTTAAAAATATTTTGCTTGAGCCACAGATATAATCTACGTGAGTACCAATTTCAAAAAAAGTCTTCATAGGAATGAGTTACCGTTCTTCTGAAACTTTTTTGATAATGTGTACTTACGTACAGATCTACGGATATATTTCGATAGTATTACTGCCAAGTTAGTAGAACGCTTGCGTCGGTAACGAGGATCGCTGGTTCACACCCCGGCTGGCACCTCTGGGATTTCTGGATTTCATGTGCGAATCTTTATACAACCATGATTATCACTTGTTAAACGGTGAAGGAAAACATACAAAAAACATAAAAATACCTCGAAAGACGTGTGAAGTCCGCCAACCCGAACTGGGCCAGCGTGGTGGACTATGGCCTAATCCCCCTCGCATTGAGGGGAGGCCCGTGCCCAACAGTGGGACAGTAAAAGGGCTGGTATTATTATTAATGAGTAATGCTGTTGCTAATGTCATAACAAAAGATATATAATAGCAGATTATTCAAGACAGTACAGCACCTATACGGCAGGCGTTTACGGTTGAAGCGAGGGTAATGAGTGTAGTCGGTAGGTTCGCTGTCACGCTTAACGGGCACGCCGCGTGTGTGCATTGTTCTTTATGTTGTGTCCTAAGGTACGGAAGACGGGCGATCTTTTTTGTTTTTTTATTATTACATTATAGGGAAGTATTTGATCTCGATCTCACCTGATGGTAAGTGACGATGAGATCTACGATGGAGCATACTTGCCTAGGTAGGAAGGCGGCAGTAGATAAGAGACGCTACATTCACTAGGCACATGCAGCGCAGCTGATCTGACCCGCCATCCATGAATGGCAACACCGAACATCATGCCGGAACACGGCTAGGCCGCTTGGCGACATGGCTTTGTTCAGTGGGTGGTGACTAGCCACGGCCGAAGCCTACCACCAGTAGAGTTGTCACCTGGTTGGCACCACCCAGGATCACGTGTAGGGTATCTCGAGGGTACTTAATGCTCCTACGGACGAAGGTGACTCGACCCCAAATTCTTGGAGAATAAAGTGTCAAACTGGGCACCTTCTTTCTATGTCATATTCCGACTGTTTGGTGACAAATAGCCACGACAAAAGATGAAACAACTCTATCCAAAGTTTTTATTTTATTATAATGACTACTAGTAAAACTTTGGTGTACAGATAGGTCTAGTATATATAACATATAAAATGTATGTTCATTATAACATGATGAGAATCCCGTTCGTTTAATTTCAAAAGCTACTGAACATTTGCGGCATTTACACTTAAGGCGTACCTACCTAGATACGTATTAATAAATGCATATTAACTCTGAGCCTTATACGTAGTATATTTTTTTGAAGTCGCTTCATCTTGCATTTTACACCATACCAGAAAGCTTTTCACTACCATACGAGTGACGTTTCGGGTCCCGCACGTCCGCGGCCGCCTGTGACGGTGTTAAAAACTCGTGTTTTTAGTTTTTTCTCCGCTCGCTTTTTTACCGTGATTACGTGCTGTGAGCCCGCGCCACTGTGTGACGACTAACGAGGTCGGTAGTACACACGACTGTGCAATATTGTTAGCCGAAATATTTGTACTGAGCCCGGTATATCGCGGTGTAGGTTTAAAATAATGGGTATCCGAAATAAATAAGAGATACACTACCACGCATATGGATAGAATGGCTGATTTTTTGGATCGTTATAATATAAAATGGATGAACGTATTGTTTTCACTGCTGTACATATTTTTATTCATATCGCTATATTAAATATAGGTTTATAATGTTTTCGTGTCATAGAACCTTTGAATTGGTTTATTGATGTATGCAATATTAATATGACGGTTACATAAGACCAGTCCGGAGTATCCAGAGCTGTTGAAATAATTTTGTAAAACTCAAAAGGTTAGCAGAAGTGGCAGTGACCTTATCCCAAAGGTCTGACACCGCCAGCTTATACTGGTTCTCAATTAGAGACCACAGGCAAACGTAGCGTAGGGCTCCCGCGGACTGGTGGACCGACATAACTAACCTGCAGAAGGTCGCTGGCAGGAACTGGGTAAAGAGACCGTAGACTAAGATCAGTATCGTGCATTAGTAGAGACCTAAGTCCAGCAGTGGACAGCAATATGCTGACGATAATGATAGCCAATTCGGAGGTAAAAGCTAGTACGATTATAATTACGAATTTGAAAGGTAAATTTGCATAAATTTTAATAACTGCATTTTTAATTTTATAACAGAAATTGTAATTTATGTAACTGTAATGTTTATATTATATCATTTGGTTGGCTCACGTGTGTATATAAGTTTAACTTAGCAACGCTATTGCATAAAGTATCTTGAACTAATTTCAACAAAAACTTCAAACCATACTTCGGATGAACTTATTGTTCAAAACTAAACAAAAACGGGCTTTGTTTGGCTTCTGAGCATATGGACACCATATTATTCGTCGAGTCAATAGTTTTTGCCAATAAAATGTAGACAGGACGTCCTGTTATCTTAGCTTCCAAGGGACAGCCAATTAGGCCCACAATGGCGCCATTATTGCGAAGTCACCGTCTTCCCATGTGCCACAAGCCATTAGTCATCGATATCTGATAAGTATTGGTTCGCTGAATCATCAGCCTTTTGCATAGTCTTGGGAAAAATATCTATACTAGAGATTCGTCGATAAGATCGACTACGATATCGATGTTTGATTAAAGTTGAGGAGGGTCTTAGTATGTGAAATTTCGTCTCTTGACAAAATTAGGTAGTAGGAATAACGCCGAGTCATAATGGGTGATATTAAATGTAGTCTCAGTACAGCAGTCAAACAGTAAAATCTGGCTAAAACTAATAAAAATATTATAGTTGGTTATTAATGAAAGGCTGGCTAGTTCGGCTAAGTTTAGTAAAAGTGTAAGGCCAAGAGAGTGATGAAGCTGTTTATTAGAACAAAGTGTAATTTGTAAAACATAGTTTAATATTTACTTGACTCGTCACGTAGTTAGGCTAGCGGTTTGGCAAGTTTTCCTATTAAATTCTATGTCATAACTTCTTGATATACATTATGATACAAAGTTGTGAACTAGTTTATTATTGAACTCTGCGTGAGCCCGGATTAAAGCTTTAGCTTAAATATTTTAATCCTACTGTCTTGTCAAGAAAACTTTTTGGCAAGTAAAAGCATTTTTAAATACGTAGTTTCATTAATATACTTTCTGTTCAAAAAACCAACAGCCGTTACATTCCTTATACCTAGTAAGCTGTATGTAGATGTAGATGTAGTATTTTGTTTTTATTTTTAATATAAATAAACAACAAGTATAATAACTTACCTATCGTTCGTACCATTCATTAATTTTAGAACTTTCATTGTTGTGTAAAAATATCAAATCACGCTATGACGATTAGAGATAGGTCCCACTATAAATATGGAATGGTTTGACGTACGTACTCCAGGGAATATTAAACAAAAACAATTCGTGTTCTGATATTTAGAAAATGACAGTAATATTAACCTTTACGGGTTATTAGGTCCGCCGCTTCTGCTGAGCCCCATGCTTGCTTACCGTGACGGTAGAAAGTATTTGACAGTGATTATATGTCTTGTTCACATACACGAAGACATTTACATTATATAATTATAATACGGATTTAATTTATTTTATTTTTAAGTTATTTCGAGATTGATTTCTTATATTTAGTGAATACTACACATTGAAATAAAACTAATTTTATGGATTTTATCGCGTTTATTTTACGTCGGGAACGTAAAAACATAAAATAAACGCGATACAATCCGTAATATTAGCTTTATTTCCATATTTCGCGATTGTTTCATTATTTACTCATAACACGTGTGTACATCTATACATATAAATAAAATTGGAGTGTCTGTTTGTAATATTAAAATAACCGCTTTTTACTAAGTGCATTTGGATGTATACACGTTACCTATACCGAAACAACATTTTTTACAATTTTTGTCTGTCTGTCTGTCTGTCTGTCTGTCTGTTTGTTCCGGGTAATCTTTGAAATGGCTGAACCGATTTTGACGGGAATTTCACTGGCAGATAGCTGATGTAACAAGGAGTAACATAGGCTACTTTTATTTGAGAAAAAAAAATGGATCTCTCGAAAAAAAATTAAAACCAATGTTGCAGCGCTGCGCCTGATTAAAGTTTGATAGCAACAATCTGCAATGCGTCCCGCGGGATCAGAACGCGAGCAGGCTGTTGCCAACGGCTGAGTCTTTGTTAAATACCACGCGGACGAAGTCGCGGGCAACAGCTAGTATAAAAATAATATTAGCCCTTTTTTAATGTCTCACTGTTGGGTACGGCCACAAATTATATAATTATTCAATTAAAATACTTACGCGTAATCGCTCTGATGTTCTTAACATGAGCTTGTGGATGTAGTTAAATCATGATGGTACTTTCTGAGAGAATTTAAAATGACGTTAGAAGTACTGATGTACGTTTACCTTTAGGCTAATGACAAATCTAATAAAAAAAATAACTCTACGAGCTGATTTCTTCAGTTTTTTGTTAACAGTTTTGTTTGCGTAGATAATATCGTACTTTTAAATAAGATTTTAGTATAAAACTAGCTGTTGCCCGCGACTTCGTCCGCGTGGTATTTAACAAAGACTCAGCCGTTGGCAACAGCCTGCTCGCGTTCTGATCCCGCGGGACGCATTGCAGATTGTTGCTATCAAACTTTAATCAGGCGCAGCGCTGCAACATTGGTTTTAATTTTTTTTCGAGAGATCCAATTTTTTTTTCTAAAATAAAAGTAGCCTATGTTACTCCTTGTTACATCAGCTATCTGCCAGTGAAATTCCCGTCAAAATCGGTCCAGCCATTTCAGAGATTACCCGGAACAAACAGACAGACAGACAGACAGACAGACAGACAGACAGACAGACAGACGGACAGACAGACAGACAAAAATTGAAAAAAATGTTGTTTCGGTATAGGTAACGTGTATACATCCAAATGCACTTAGTAAAAAGCGGTTATTTTAATATTACAAACAGACACTCCAATTTTATTTATATGTATAGATAACTTAGATGCTTGCAGCTCGACGAAGAGCAATTCTGCTTGCAAAACTCTATAGCGAAAAATTTGCTCGATTTGTCCCTTAAATTTCAAGTTAACTTTATTGGATGTCGGCAAGATATTCGGTTTGACTCTACATCTACAATCACTTACTAATAAACTTGCCAATTTGTAGACCACCGTGCTATATAATTTTCTGCCGATTTAATTTATTAAATGACTCAGTGACGATGCAAAAATGATTCTCCATACTCGGCTCTAAATTTTAGACCACACACGTAACACATACGTACATACCTATTAATTGTACTGTCTCTTTGGCGATGATAATACTTTGTTCGTGACTACACATTTTAATATTCCCGTCTCGTCGGCAGACGCGTCGCTATGCGTTGATACATCGATACTGTGTTGTGAGCTAAAGGTGTTTCATGCGAGTATTGTCGCTGCGATAAAAAGTCAAATTGTTATTGAGTCTTAAGTTACAGGTGAGTTTTAACGTTATTCTAAAAAAAAACCTAAACATTTTTGGCATTGTAGAGGTTTTTTTTTTTACCCACACAATGTGGGTAAAAAAAACCATTACAATATGGAATATGATAGTTTCTGTAGATCCTTTTGAATGAATAGCTTTTTTAACTTTATGTATTCAATCGTTTAAAATGTTTTATTTGATCGCTTTGTGTACTATTTAGACCTACCCTACATTATTTTATACCACTAGATTGCAATCCACAACAAAAGACTCTAACTCCCTTTTAATTGTACAGGAGCACAAAGCCGTATTCACCTGAATAGCATGCAAAAAAACCACGTGACATTCATCATTCATCGCAAGCCGACCGACGACGCGCATGGTCGTCGCATTGTGTGTCGCGCCCTTTATTTTAAGCTGTGAGCTTTCATTTCTCCCTCGACTGCGTATGAATAAAAGGTCTCTGTTCGACGGTTCTCGAGTACATTAGCGATGTTAATATACGATAATCGTGTTCATAATCGATGCTCTCGTATTCAATGTCTCGTTGTGTATGAATGAGGAGTACTTCAAAGTGATGTGAGTCGAATAGCGCGGTTAATATAGGTTTATTTCAAAGGATTGAACGTCAGTTATGTGGAATAATCTCGGCAATAATATGCGGGTTTGCGAATCCACCCCCAGAATCGTGCCCTTTATGCTTAGCTTTATATTGAAACCATGTTTTATTCGATATTATTTATATGGTATAGGTGTATTCGTTTTAAATGCGGTGGTCGGTCAGAGATGGGGCTCGCAAAAAATATATCTATACATATAAATAAAATTGGAGTGTCTGTTTGTAATATTAAAATAACCGCTTTTTACTAAGTGCATTTGGATGTATACACGGTACCTATAACAAAACAACATTTTTTAAAATTTTTGTCTGTTTGTCTGTCTGTCCGTCTGTCTGTCTGTCTGTCTGTCTGTTTGTTCCGGGTAATCTCTGAAATGGCTGGACCGATTTTGACGGGACTTTCAATGGCAGATAGCTGGTGTAACAAGGAGTAACTTAGCCTACTTTTATTTTAGAACAAATAGGATCTCACGAAAAAAAAATAAAATCAATGTTGCAGCGCTGCGCCTGATTAAGGTTGATAGCAACAACCTGCAATGCGTCCCGCGGGCTCAGAAGGTTGTGTCTTTGTTAAATACCACGCGGACGAAGTCGCGGGCAACAGCTAGTTAAACATAAATGGGAGCAGTCATTTAGCTTCATTTATAAAAACAATCTAGGTTTTTCCTCAAATAGTCTGTATATTATATTCCAAATCTTTGAAATGTTTTTGTGCGTTCGTATTGAAATGAGCGGGAAAAAGTTAATCGTTTGAATCGTCGACAAAAAGTAAAATCTTTGACAATATTTTGTGAACCGCAACTACTGTTCACGTTTTCATTGTACGAAGCTTACCACAGTATTAGGTAATAAGTCGAGTTATATACTTTTAGCAGGCCAGCATTATTACCGTTAAACGGTTCCTACTAATACAGAGACATATAATAGTCCGTATTCTGTGCTCTAGCTGGCTGTCCCGCTGCAGAGTTGCCTATTTGATGGATGAGCAATCAGGAGGCTAAAGAAATCTAACTTAATGGTCTAATCGTTAGGTTAACGCTTGTTCTGCTACTTTAGGTTCGAAAGGCAGACGGCAGTATTTCCGTCTAGTTTCCGTCCCGCACTGCGGGTAGATACGACACCTTAGGAAAAGGAGAGAATGTAAGATGTCATAACAATATCTGAAAGTATAATACTGTTACACGGTGGCTAGATTTGAATATTTTTTTTTTAATTGTGATTAGCATTTTTAATGACTGTGCTGTGTATTTAAGAAGTAAATTATCAAACTAGAAACCCATTTATATATTATCTGTACTGTGTTTTCTCACCTTTAAAACTTCGTTTCATCGTTATTTACTAGAGCGTAATGATAGGTATATTGACCCAAATACTCGTACGTTCCGATGACATAAGTCTCTACAGCAGCCATTCCCAAAGTGGGCGATAATGCCCCCTTGTGGGCGCTGCAGGCCTAAAAGAGACCCAGAAAAAAAATGGGGGCGTTGTGTACAGGCTTACAATAATTAATTTAATTTGAAGTTATTGTGGTTTTTAAGTAGGTGAAAAAATGGGGGCGTTAAAAAATAATTCATTCTCAAAGTGGGCAGTAGACAAAATAAGTTTGGGAGCCCCTGCTCTACAACGTGGCTTCAAGGTATAGTGTTATTTGGCATCGTCCTTTGAACATTGTGCGAAGGCAATCAATCGCCATGATGCCGCGATGGCAGGATCCGGCCAATCCCACCATTGTTGGCTGCGCGTGGACGAGGATCTGAATGTTGTGGTTTTGAAAAATGATAGGGAAGCATGAAAGTATGATTGATTGGAATTTTCAGCGTTTTAAATGTATTTTTAATGAATATTTTGTTGAGTTGCTGTTAAGTAAAGTTATGTTTTATTGATCTTTATCGGCAATGAAAAAGTTAGATGTTACCTATAGTAATAATTATAATAATAGGGGGCCCACCGAAAGAACGGCGAGTCGGCACCTGCCAATAGTAATTAGATTAAAGCTGACTATGGGCTACGTTCTCTAGATGTATTTCAATTGACTCTACCCTGGAAAACGTATCTTTCAATGACATCAGCTCGCGCCTCGACGTAAGTCCAAAATATCGGATAATCTTAGATCACCTACCACTATGGATCACTTCGTCTAGGTTTGATACCTGGTACGTATAATATCTCCAAATTTTAATTGATATTCAACTCTTCCGTGCGCGATGCGGCTATTATGGCGTAGTGCCCATTTGCTGTCAATATTAATGATCAGCGATAACTAACGGGTTAATGTTATTATAATGTAACTGCTGCTGTTCTAACTCAATGGAGTAATTTAGCTACTTGACTACTGGTTATATGTTAATTTGTGTTCCACCAACCATATGTGGTTATGGCTCTTGAGTAATGGTTAAGGTATGGCCTTCAAGGATACAAATTCGTCTGTATTAAAGCAGACAATAATCTGCGCATCTATTACATTCAAATGTGTTTTGCCGTTTTTGTGTGGTATCATAAAAAAAACAAATTAACACTTTTGAATTTAAAACAATTACTAAGAATACATATCTAAGTACTGGGGTACTTAGATATGTATTCATCGGTACTTCATCGGTAGGCTATAAAGGTCACATTCCCGAAAAAATTTAATCACATTATTTGTAATTTTAGAAATAACACTACATAGGATGCGCAATGAAACGGCACCGTCTCGCTTTCTCACAGAACATTCAAACACATATATTTTAAACATAAACCTAATCGTTATGTTCTACTTATTAACTCCTTAAAATGTTTTACATTATTTTTGTTATACCTATTAGAATTGAGAACAATATCAAAATCCATTTCAATCGAGTGATTGATGCGTTCTAATAAATTATTGTGTTACAGTAGCCTTGACCTTTCTCAACAGCTGATTGTCGGCAAAATAACACCTGACTATCAAGCATTTTTTATAGCGTGTTTCAGAAATAACCGAGTTGTATCTGCACCTACCTGAGTATCGGAGGCTAACACTCTTTAATTCCATCGTATTATAACTAAGATTAACATATAAATAATAATATAATAATAATACCAGCCCTTTTAATGTCCCACTGTTGGGCACGGGCCTTCCCTCAATGCGAGGGGGATTAGGCCATAGTCCACCACGCTGGCCCTGTGCGGGTTGGCGAATTTCATACGTCTTTTGAGGGCTTCTCCCATACATGCAGGTTTCCTCGCGATGTTTTCCTTCACCGTTTAGCAAGTGATAATCAAGGTTGAAAATGAGATTCGCACATGAAATCTAGAAATCCCAGAGTTGCGAGCCGAGGTTTAAACCTCGCTCCTCGTTACCGAGGCGAGCGTTCTACCAACTTGGCTATCACTGCTTTCAGATTAACATAACATTGCCATAATTGTTATGTCCTTGAAACAGTACACAAGAACAGTATAAGATATGAAGTAGCATATGTTTTGAATAAAATGCCGTGACCTTAATGACACATTTGCCATTGAACCGTGAACATCCCACACAATAGTAATACCGTACGTATCCGTGGTTAGTCATCGCGGATTGTTAAGCGTTTAGCTATTCAATCATTGCTGTGTTGCGAATCACGCGCATCACGGAGGGCTCTAAGTATATCCCATAATAATAATCTCTCTAGACCAGGGGCTCCCAAACTTATGTTGTCTACTGCCCACTTTGAGAATTAATTATATCTAGCGCTCCTTTTTTCACCTACTTAAAAACCACTATAACTTCAAATTAAATTAATTATTTTAAGCCTCCACATAACGCTCTCTTGGTCCCTTACCAAGGGCCTGCAGCGCCCATAAGGGGGCGTTATCGTCCACTTTGGGCAAGGCTGCTCTAAACGAACACCCCTACTGTATTATACTATACTAAACTGTACAGCTTCAACGATTGAGAGTACTGTTGCGAAGTCCGGTGTACAGGAGTTTGCTTCTTTAAGAAATAATTAAGAAATATTCGAAAATAAACTCTTTATGTTGTTAAAGAGTACTTACACGACTATTATTTTGGTGTAAAATTCACGCGTGTATATCTGAAAATAAATATAAGTTACAATATTGGTGGTATATTTGGATGAATATTTCAATTTGCATTTTTACTAAATTGAGAGTTTAAAAACAATATTACATAAGAAACTAAAGTTGAATGTAGGAGTATATTTTATAAATCTTTCTCTATTTCTCATTTGTTCAACCCTTAAGCTGGCGGACTCGGCTGACTTTATAACATCTATAATAGTCGTTGCGGACAGTCGGGAGCATAAAAAAGTCTAACAACTGGACCCCTAGGTTACTGGTATTCCTATTAGTTGGTTCTCGGAGAGCGGACCGCTGAGTGGACCTAACATAAGTATCGGTCAAATTGGGGCACGTAGGAATTCAAAAAAGGTTGAAACGAAGTATAGACTTTTCTATTTTAAAAGTGAAAACGTCGTCATTCATCAAATGAAATAATTCGGTTCGACTGAAGAGGTCATGCATGATATAATATTTTAAACGGCTATTATGTGTTCGTGAGATATTAATATATATTGTGTTGAAAGCGATAGTTGTTTAGGGGACTGTAATTTAAAAAAATATTACTTCAAAAAAATTTGAATCGATTTTTTAGATTCGAAACTTTTTGTTTCTAATATATTTATGGTATCTAATTCCGGTTACATACACCAAATTATAATGTAAAAAAGAAATCCCATATGATCCACAGACATTGAATTGGTGTCCCTCGGCTGAAGGTATCATCCACAGATCACGAGAGATATGCCGTGCGGTTCAAAATGTATGGGAACTCGCTGTCTCCGTTTTGTTCCCAACCACTCGCTAAAACCAACCAATACGAAGTCTCCTCGGTGCGTGCTGCGTCGTCGCCGTATACAGCGGCCGTACCACGCGACGCACCAGTTTATTCAAAGTATCGTTAGACGATCTATACATTGCCTCGTACATTCACTCAGTAGCGAACATAGGTGGTACTTAAAGAGCCATGTATTTTGTACAAAAATAAAAAAGTCGTTGTGCTACATGAAACCTAAAATAACATAATAAAGGCATTAAAAATTTTTTGATTTGTTGTTTTTAATGATTTTAAAGACGAATAAATAAAATACTTAATACTGGCTGGTGAAATGAGATTCCATCTTTCGCGTAGTTCACTTTGCTGCTAGTATTTTTGCACACAACCACGGAATAACACGGCATTTAAAAAAAAAGTTAGAGCTCCGATACCGACGTGCAGTTGCAGTCGACTGACGGCGAAAACTCTATGTTAGCGTAATTTTGGCTAAATGTGAGCGCAAGCCCACCGCTTTCATAACATATCTCCTCTCATATATCTGTGGTATCATCGAACTCAGTGACATGAAAAGGTTTATCCAAGTACCTACTTATCAAATTATAGCTATTGTTGTCTATGATAAAAATCACCAAAGAGCAATGTAATTAAAAAAAACAGTTACAAACATAACATATTTTTGGTAGACAAACATTCAAATTTACGGCAACAATTCTTAAAAAACTACGGAACCGTTATAGTTCGGACACAACTCGCTAAACCTTTGACCTCAAAGCCGACCCGGTGTGAACACTAACCATTACGCGAACATACACACTGCTGTTGCATACGAATTTGTTGTGCAATTTAAGATGAGTTGTACAGTGTCATTTGTTCAAGTACAGTTTAGTGAACTCAAAGGTCTGGGTCGGTTCACACGGTTGTTTTCAGATGAAGAAATACATTGCAAAACTTTAACCTATGGCTAGAAAATCGTCCTAAAAATTATCACAGGTTATTTATATTAATTTCTTTTTTTTTTTGGGTATATTTATTTAATAAGAAATTATATTATATCTAACAACATATAAATAAATTAAAATTAAAATAAGATAAACATTAAAATTAAAATGAGGCATGTTTGAGAATGCACTCAGCCTTCCGCATCCCCACCACCATAGGCCGGCAAGATGCCCAGCACGCTGGCAGCATTGCCACGTTGAATGGCAATGCTGATGTGTTGGCCAAAATATGTGCCAGCGTTCTGGTCACCTGAAGTCTCCACCAGACGGTTGGTAAGCTCCCGGTAGATCCGATGGGCACCCGGTCCCCACGGACCCAATGTCTCTACCCCAAACGCCTCAAATATATACCCTGCACCTAGGGAACTATATTAATTTCTTATATTTACGCGAATACTACACATTGAATAAAACGATTTTTTCGAATTTCAAAAGATCTCAAGATACAGTGAGTACTTTTTGTATCGATCGGACCGCAACCAAAACTAAATATGAGGGTCAGTTCAAACTTCGACACTAGGACGATGTCAAGCACCTCAGTCCTCCCGTTACCATACCATTAATTATATAAGGTGTGCCGAAATAGTGTAAAATATTTTTGCTGGTGTTTCGGTAGGTAGAAAATAACCTATTTTAATTAAGATTTTTTTTTTTATCCTACACTGTTTTTTTATACTGTCTAATTGTGTAGGTATCATTATATCTTCTCGTATCAATATTTCTGTTACCAATATCCAAAAGTAAAGCGACATAACCAAATACAATTCACAATTTCACCTGTGAGTTACATTCGGGACACACATCCGTGGGACGTATACAAATGGCCCGTGAGACGACTCCACTAAAAGGTTGTAAAAAATTGGGCCCACGAACGATTGATAGTGCCCCGCGATTGAACTAGACTTGCTAGAACCTATTTCCCTATGCTATTTTTCTTCTATTCAATGTGTTCAGTATACATTGACGTTGACATACTGAGCTGAAACTTTATTTTGAGATGGAATTAGGACACGCCGTTTTCATATCTTCATGTCACATCCATTATTTTATTTATAATGTGTTATTGCTATTAATTACTTGACATTGGCAAAATACCTACTAAGTTGGGATGAGGCCATATGCATATCCATCTTATTTCATTACAAAGAAGAAGAGATAGAATTTTGCAACCATCCTGATATTTTTTTATTTTATTTTATTAATCTTCCATCGGTATAAGATTGACATAATATTAATTTCAAGCAAAAATACGTTTAAAACCTATTCTAACTTCTGAACCACCTTAACCAAGTCTACCAACAAAATTTACTCGAACTGAAATGGCATTGTGACCGCAAGTGTCGCATAATTTTTTTTATACTCAAATTGAGTAATTGCGCCTTTTGGTTTTAAGAGTGAACAAGTACGTTTAGTAAATTAATGTTACAAATGCAACAAAATTATAATCAGAATGCCTTTCGATGGCTTGATTGCCTTTTGATGCGTATCCGACCGGCGGGGATTATAATGACATAAAACAATGATGTGCCTCGTTCATTCATTCGATATGATTCATCGCTATTCATGTAATATCGGCAATATATGATTATTAACGTTTGTACGATGTACATTGCCGTAGCAAAACCTATCGCTACTATTGCCATGCCAAAAAGGTCATTATATATTGGACAAATAGTTTACATCCCTTGCCAAACCTAACTACCAATTATGCATTCTATTTTAACGTTCTAAAACACAATTTTGCACTATACCTCAATTTTAAACTCTACAAACTTCAATTGAATATACTGAACTCCGTTCATACAATAAAGTTGGGAACTATTCTAATAGTTTTCATATTGTCATACCATATCCGTTCAGACCGAGAATAGGACAGACTATTGAATCCAGATGATCAATGAAACTGATTATAAGCTTTGCCAGTTGTGGGTTGTTCTGTTATCGTCCTATGACGATTCATCCTTTATTTTTTTCGCATTTCAACTAATTACTATGTTTATTCTCAACCTCAACAAATGGATTGCGAGGCTATTATTATTTCAATAAATGAATACGTATCTTCTTAAATGCATTCTTATCGTCTCCGTATTTTATTACTAGCTCTATTTTATTTTCTATGTAGACACAACACTATGTTGGATATTTCTTCTATTCTAACCGAATTGTTGTAACGGACAACTATTCTCACAAGAGACATAACTAAACTAAGCTAGTTTTCCTTATGCTATGATTAATTAATCAGAAAATAAGGAAAACTAGCAAGAAACGAAATACGAGTATATGTACTCTGCTCGTATAAGTACCAATTATGACTACAAGCCTCCAATTATGACTTCAAAACTCCAAATATTTTTTCAGAAGATAAGTCTATTGTAATTTCATTGTAAAAGAACGATTTTTTTTATGAATTTGATCTATAATATTGACTGTGTAACACAAATTGTGAAGAAATACTACAACTAGTAATCAAATTAACTATATCGCATAGTAAACATCTCCAAACATCATTTCGCACTAAAATTATATCATAAGACATAATTTGATACCGGCCAGATGTTCGGCGGAAGCTCAGCGCGCGGCCCATAAAATTAAGGCGCGCCACACACGGGCGGATGTTGCGCGGTTATTGTTCCTCGATGATATCAATCATAGTAATGTCTCTTGGTCTGTTTGTTTGCTCCCTCGCGTTACGCTTCAGATGAGATAGTAAAGCTTGAGCGTATTATTTAAATTTAAAAATATTACACAATTGAAGTAACTTTTTGTTTTGATACAAAGGAGTAATAATAATTATTGTCAGCAATACATTTGATTTTCAACCGGTCAAAAAAGCATTGTGAGGAAACCTGCATGTCCGAGAGAACCTAGTGCTCGAAAGACCAGGCCAGGTCGGATGACTATGGCCTACGTCATAGCATTGAGAGGAGACCCAGCTCAGCAGTGGGGCATTAAAAAGGGCGTTACTTTTATAATGTCTATGTCATTGAAATGAAACTATTTTGCCGGATTTTATCGCGTTTATAAGCTTTTACATTCCTGACGTTTTGTAAATCCGAAAAATTGGTTTTATTTCAATTATTAAGTATATGCATAAATATAAGAAATCAATATGTCCATGTCAATCCTAAGATTAATTATGTATCTGACCAAAAACGTGTAGAATTGAGATTGCACCGATTCTAGGGCCCATTTTGTTTTCATACACTCGTTCTAATTAGTTTGGTTTCTCATTCGCTTCTCGAAGCCTACTCTGGTTTGTTAGTTTTAAAATAAAACCGTGCTTGTTAGCGTGGTCCTGTGAATGTGACAGTTCCTCTCCGGCATTTGTTTTGGTATTTTTAAGACGTTTTTAATAACGTCGGTATCTCGGTGAAGTATGAAAGCAGTTCATAACTTGATTCAAGTAGTAATAAGAGTAATAAAATGAAATTATTTTATACTAGCTGTTGCCCGCGACTTCGTCCGCGTGGTATTTAACAACGTCTCAACCGTTGGCAACAGCCTGCTCGCGTTCTGATCCCGCGGGACGCATTGCAGATTGTTGCTATCAAACTTTAAGCAGGCGCAGCGCTGCAACATTGGTTTTAATTTTTTTTAGAGAGATCCAATTTTTTTTTCTAAAATAAAAGTAGCCTAAGTTACTCCTTGTTACATCAGCTATCTGCCAGTGAAAATCCCGTCAAAATCGGTCCAGCCATTTCAGAGATTACCCGGAACAAACAGACAGACAGACAGACAGACAGTCAGACAGACGGACAGACAGACAGACGGACAGACAGACAGACAGACAGACAAAAATTGTAAAAAATGTTGTTTCGGTATAGGTAACGTGTATACATCCAAATGCACTTAGTAAAAAGCGGTTATTTTAATATTACAAACAGACACTCCAATTTTATTTATATGTATAGATATAGATATACCTACTTACCAACGTTCCAAGGGAGGTTGGTATTTAAAATTAAAATTACTTAAGTACTGTAGACTTTTTGCCTATCGTAGTTGTATTTTAAACATTTCTAAAACAGGTACCTACATTAATATTTTCTTCATAAGTATCTCGTACTTGTATAAAAGTAATAGCTGCAAATCTATGATAGAATGAAGGAGTAAGAGAGTGCTATAACTGAGTTAACGTGAAAGGGAAAATTGTAGCCAATGTTTACTTATTATTTGAATGAATGGAACGCGCACGGAAGCGAGGAAAAGTGAGGGAGAGGGGCAATGGGGAAAATGAAAAGACGGGCTAATCTATAACTTTGCTTTGAAACTGCAATAGTAGCCCTGTATTCTACCCACTGCATAAACTATAGGATTAGTATTACCATGCCCGGCTCAGTCAGGTGCTGCCACATTGTACTACGAATAAAATGACGTAGACTAGCACATTAAACTATCAAAAGTTTATAAAACGACACCCGAGGCTGCATTATCCCACCTTAATGTCCTCATAATGTGTTTTCAGTGTCTCACATACTTAATTAAATGAGTTCCTAAATAACACTCCAAAATGTAAAGTACCTAAATATATATTCTTCTCTCATTTTCTTCGCATCTGATTACCTTTATCTACTAGCGGAATATATATTCTACTAGCTTACATAAAGGAAGACAGGAAAACAAACTTACATGATTATATACATCCTAGAGAGCCAATGTGAAATAGATTTTAAACCCCACCAACGGCTATGTCCGGTTAGCCTTTGCCATTTCCATCGGCATGGGTTCCTAGGATGGGTTTATAGGCCCACGAGGACATAAATAGGCGGCTTAATTTTTTTTCTTAGCTTTATAAGTGGATCGGAAAGCGGCCTCAAATGAGAAGATCCGACAAGTAACTCAGCGGCCATGTCATCCTTTACATATTTTTTTCAATCGTCATGTTTGTTACAACAGTTTAATTATTGGCGACACACAAGATGCATCAACATACATAACATAATCATAATTTTGCTATCTATTCAAAGAAAATCCATTTGAGATTTCATCGAGCGTAATATCAATATACCGTAATCTGATACGATACCATCTCATTCCAGACTTCGCAATGCAACCTTCGGTTTTCAATTGTTCATTCGCTCGCTCCGCAATTTTGCAAATAACCGACCTCATGTAGGTTTCACGTGCTGTTGGCAAAGATAAAAGCTGGAGTCACTGAAGCGTGGTTACACTCTAGCGCTTATACAAATCTTTCGATTTTCACCACTAGTAGTAGGGTGGCTAAGCATTTAAATTTCCTGGACCGTATTAAAATAATTATGATAAAAATAAGTCAATTTAATGTCATTGCAATTAAGGTCATTGTCTGCTACGCTGGGTCAGTGTGAATTGATATCTTATTTTAAAGATAAAAAATGCAAGGCAAATGAAACATGGTTTATTCTGTGACCCAAACAGATGTTCCGATTCCAAATTGAAGGACATTTAGGACCAATGAGATTTATATATTATATTTTAAAAATAGTTCATCCGACTTTATGAAGTTACGATGCCAAATATACACAGACAAGACTATATATAACTTATAACAATTCCTCCATAGAGGAAAGATAAAAAGATAAATGAATAACATTCAGTTAAATGCTCCTTGGTTTTGTGCGTTTGTGCAATATATTCTTTTAAGTAAAAACGTGCTCGCGAAAAATACTGATCCTGAAAAAAAGCAACATTTAGCGGTCGGCAACACACCCCAACGTAGATTTGTATTCAACGGCTGAGGATAAAACAAACTCTTGATATTTGTTAACGTAAACTTCAGGGATTATCCTCTGAAGTGTTTTCAGCTTGATTACTTTTTTACAGGCCCAATGGGACTCATAAAGGTCATTCATTTGAGAATTCAAAGTATTGCGTTCGTGGCTCCATGTTTTTTTTTAATTGTATAACTGTATATGAAATTAGAGGAAAAACTTAACTCCCAATACAACCATGTCGTTTGATAAAGAAAATAAAAACATTTGCCGCCTTTATAGAATCTTTTTGCCCATTTAATATGGTACCCATTTCGTGTTAGTTATACCATTGATAGCTCAAGAAAGGATGGACCGATAATTGTGATTTTAACTATTAAAACATGGGACAAAATTCACACAAAAAATTTTTTTCTCATACATTTGATTCTGAGGCGGTGCTAAGTTATAGTTATACTACTAAATAACTTTTGAATGTGTCCTTTCTAAATAATCCTGTAGTAGTGATGAAAAAACCTCCTGTGCCAGATTCTATCAGGTTTAATAAGAACGAATTATCAGAGCACACACACAAGAGCACAGTAGACTGTACTGTCGCCACCACAAGATACTATTCCTTCAAGAACAACAACAAATAAGAAATCGGAAAAAGTTACGGTCCTAATCTTTAAATACCACGGTATTTAATTTCCATATTCAATATTCAATCCATTGATTATGTTTTCAATTGCATTCGAGCGGTTCGATCGATGAAAGCGTGGCATGAATGGAGTTCTTTGATATGGGGATAAAGAGCAGGATGTCTGGGGCGGAGGGAGCCCGGCGGTAGTTTATAGCAATACAAGGGTCGCGGTATTTAAATATATACTAGAGATTTGGTTTGTAATTTGAGAGGTATTAGCGAGCGAGTAGCCGCCTCCCTACCTAGGCAAGTATGCTCCATCGTAGATCTCATCATCACTTACCATCTGGTGAGATCGAGATCAAATACTTGCCTATAATGTAATAAAAAAATAAAAGAAAAAAGTGTCTATGCTAATTTGGACGATAAAGCAGCCTGGGTTTGATCGCTCAAATATCAAAGATTTATGATATCAAAGTGTAGCGTGTGTGCGCCTCGCATGGCAACTCACTGGAGCTTAATTTTTATTTCTTGAAAAATCATAACTTTAAAAAAAGACAAGCCCGCTGAGTTTCTCGCCGGATCTTTTCAGTTGAGGTCGCGTTCCGATCCGCTTGTAGAGTTAAGAAAAAAATACGTAAATGACAATTTGTAAGTGCCCCCGTAGGCCTATACGAAATAAAAGATTTGACTTTGACTAACAGATCGTCTATGATTCCAGTGCTTTTCAAATAAATTTCATGAAATAGACATGCCGATAGAGTTAATATTCTTTTAAGATGTAGGTAGAGGTCTCTTGTCCTCCATTTTGCCCACAGGCGATAACAATGTAACAGCCCCCGAGCCCTGTTCCAATAAGCCGACCGTTAAGTTCACCCGAGTTTACAGCCAACAACAACAACAAAAACAACTAACGACCCTAAAAACTCGCCAATCCGTCCGTCGCCTCTCGATTGGTAAATCCGATCGCCACGGATGACATAGATAATGTTGCCATCATCACGATAAGAGGAAGAATATTGCCCTTACTTAATTACACTACCCAATCTGTTATTTGTTACTCTATAATAGGTTAAATATGTACGTAAATAATTTCACAATCTGGGCATCGAATTCAGAATGCAGCGTCTAAACCAGCCTTTCCCAAAGTAGGCGATAACGCCCCCTTGTGGGCGCTGCAGGCCTACAGGGGGGGCGGGTAAGAGACCCAGAAAAAAATGGAGGCGTTATGTAGAGGCTTACAATAATTAATTGAATTTGATGTTATAGTGGTTTTTAAGTAGGTGAAAAAATGGGGGCGCTAAATAATAATTTATTCTCAAAGGGGGCAGTAGAAAAATAAGTTTGGGAGCCCCTGGCCTAAATGATAATAACCGTTTAAATCAAAGTCAATTAATGAATTCTGCGTAATCCTATTCTCTTTTGGTCTCTTTCAGCCTGTCGGAATTTACCGTGGTAAATACGAGTGGGCGAACGAGAACAGTCCCGTGGGCGGGGACTGCTCCCTGTGGGTGCGAGCTGCCACTCTTCAGTTGGACGACGGCCAATGGCAGTGCCAGGTCACCGCCAGCACTTATGATGTTCAGGTATGTGTTAAACTTACTCCGAATTTGTATAACTATTTGCGAGGCAGCATTTAGCACCTAGACGTCATCCGAAAATTACTTTAAATTGACCTACCCTTACATTTAAAATGACAGGAGGGCTGGCTCTTTCCTCGCTCAGAAAATTAGTTTGAATATACAGCGAGGAAATGCAGCCAGCATTCTTGCCACCATTCCACGCGGACAAGGTCTTTTTGATACCTAGGTAGTTTGTTTTCATATCATTTTTAAGTATTTATTTTTTCCTGTTGTAAATATTTAGATGATTATTAAAAATGACATAGGAGAAGGCTTTTATTCATCCACGACTCGGAAGACTTGTCTTCCCGAGTATAGTGTCACGGACTGCTCCTTGAAACCACCACCGAGGCTACTCGCTTCCTCCAGCTTCTGGTGAAACATGCCAGGCTATCTGCAGTCCACCTTATATGTATTTGATATTAAGTCTTTTAGCTTCTTCTTTTCTTATGTTTGGAGATCAGTGAATATTGTGAAACTCTTTCCAATCATAGTGCTGCGGGCCACCTTGTAATAACAGGTGCCTACAGAATATCTTTTTTTTATTGGACCATTTGATGAGCGCCTTTCATTTTGTCTTTTATTGTATGATCTAATCCAATTTTAACTTATCTAACCCTATTACCCAGGATGCCCTCTCCAGTCCACCAGCGGCGCTGGCCGTGCGGGTGCCTCCACAATCCCCCAGGATTCTGTTCAACGGCTCCCACGTGATGCCCGGCCAGAACATCACGGTCCCAGCTGGCAACAGAGCCACGGTTGTCTGCGAGGCCAGATATGGCAACCCACCGGCTTATATTGAATGGTATTTGGGTAAGCATACATGTATTTGTATTTATTTTCTTTATTGGTCATGGGTTTGGTAGAACTAAGGATGCAGTTAAGTTTATTGGCATCCTGGCTTGCCTATGCCAGCTTATTGGGATCCTGGTTTGCCTATGCCGATGCTAAATTCCAGATGGAATTGTGAAGGCATTTTAGGACACACCTACTAACCTTCTATTTCAATTCACTACCTTCGCAACTTAGCAGCATATTAAGTCTTCTTTGAGAACCATAATTTCCCTAATATGTCTATTTTTGTTCTGCTTTTAGTCGTGTCTAATAATATCCAACACTATGATGTCGTTACAGAGAAGGAGCGGCTGACTGCCTGGAGTCAGACCAACATTTCGGAAGTGGAGCGGCCTCGGGTGTGGGCGGCGCGCTCGGTGCTGGAGCTGGGCGCCACCAGGTCAGCGCACGGACGGCAGCTGGCGTGTCGCGCGCACCACCCATCCTATCCATCGCCGTACTACAGAGACTCTTATACCATGCTTGATGTTACGTGTAAGTGATTCCAAATCAATAAATTTCCAAAATAAGATTGTAGGTTTTATGGTCACGGTGGTCCTCGGGCATTACAGACAGTGAAAAATGCTCTATATAATGTTCTCTATGGTTTTCTCTCTCTTCTCTATGGCGCCTCCTTGGCATTGTTTGTTCTAAAAAGTGTTCTGAGTATTTAATTAAAATTATGATTATATAAACCTCAAGAAGTGTATAATTTCCACCCCAGGGCCCATGGTATATTTACCAGATAGTCCTCTGAAGTTTACGTCTTATAAGTAGCCTAGTGATATATATAGCCTTCAAGGGAGGTCTACATACAGGAGCTTCAGCAGTGAACATATTCGCGATGATGTATATGTAGCATAACTCGCTAGAAATTAGACTCATAAAAAACTTAATGAATGTTTTTTGGATGATACTCGAAAAATGAGACGATATGTTAATATGAGAATAATTAATTGCGTCGGCCTAAAGAGCATTTATTAATTAGATAGATATTATAGTAACTTAATTTACATTGCATAGCTATTGACAATGTCCTATGAATGCATTAATTATTCACACGCTCACTCCTGTCCGGAATAGAGTCTCATCAATGACGTCAAAATTTATAATCACAGCAGCTTCCCGTAACAGGTTTTAGTGCCTCATCAGAGTTGTTTTGAACAATGGCAAAAATTTATGTTCACGATTCTCTAAATGAAGTATTGTCTGATAAATCATTTTGTAGAGCACCATTTTATCAGCATATTGTGGATGGGAACTATTGAATTTAATGTAGCTTAATTTGGTGGGACCACAGAGCTTATTTGTTCTGAGTCTGAGAAGCATTTAATTCTTAAGACCGATTTGAGTCTATTATCAATCCAGCCGATACATCCAATCAGACTATATGGACCGATTTAGGAACTATTCTTCGAACGAACGAATACACCAACCATACGGTCCCACACTAAGCAACCCTTGTGTTATGGGTACCGTATTATGGACTGGGGGGCGAACTCAATATATAATACTTATATAGATTTTAAACATACATCACTCGGGTACAAACATTCACGCTCATCACACAAAGCTTGTCCCTACCAGGATTCGAACCCGGGATCCTTGGCACAGAAACCAGGGTCACTACAAACTACGCTTATCAGGTCGTCGATTTAAATCTACTTTCATCTACAAAATTCATTCTAAGCATGTGACCTATCAGAATAACTCTCAAGACGCATGCCTTTCACTTGCAACACTTTCCACAGTCGTGCCAGTGGTCTCCATCGTTGGTGGTGACGCCAGCACCCTGGCGAACCTCGAGGAGGGGTCCAGTGCGCTTAGCCTGGATTGCAGGGCTGATGGGAACCCTAGCCCTTATGTATGGTGGACTAAGAATGGCCAGGTGGTCGCTACAAACGGACCAAAGTTAATACTAGCGCCGGTCACAAGAAATAATTCAGGTGAGTGAATGATAATAGGATATTATGTATATTTAAAATCATCCATCTCAATGAAACTCTGGGCAGCATATAAAATCAAGACACGCATATTGATTTTTTATATTTACACGAATACTACACATTGAAATAAAATTATTTTAAGCTGCTTCACAGCAACCTTGGTCATGGTAGGACTGCCCTCCCGTGACCATGGTTGCTGTAAAGCAGCCGAAACGTCGGAAACGTTAATAAACGCGATAAAATACGAAAATTTCAATTTGTAATTTTCGCGTAAATATAAGAGATCAATATATGAATACTTACTAAACCAACTCTTTCAAAGAGTTCTGAACCAGTTATTTCTCGGCGACTGTACAGTTTATAGAATGTGCTCAGTCCCAGTAGACAGCAGTGTGACTCGACTAAAGAGTCACGTCGAGTCGAGATACGCATACTCATATGCAGCCTACTTTCTCATCTCCATGCAATCGGTGTCAGTTTATCTCATGCATGCAAAGTATCTTACATGAGTGGACGGACGTAGGTAACGTAAATGGAAAGTTTTGACTACAATGCAAGTTGCGAATTTTAATCAAAGAATTTCCTCTACCATGTGAAGGTGGTTGACCTAAATAAATATTCATTTAAATACGATTGTAAATTGCAAATTGAAATAAAACTAATAAAGGATTTTATCGCGTTTATACTAGGTTTTTTACGTTCCCGACGTTTCGGCTGCTTTACAGCAACCATGGTCACGGGAGGACTGGGGTGTTTGACGTCCTAGTGTCATGGTTTGAACTGGGGTACTCTCATATTTAGTTCTTGGTTGCGGTGCGATCTACTCAGAAAGTGCTAACAGTGTCATGAGCTCTTGCAATGGTGCGCTTGGTTATGGATATTACGTAACAAACATAATATAAAAGCAATAAAATCCTTAAGATTTGTTTTATTTCAATGTGTAGGGTTTGCGTAAATATAAGAAATCAATATCTAAACTGCAAAGTTTATATTATGCAGGTATCTACGGGTGTCAAGCGAGAAATTCTTTGGGTACATCGGATTCAGTTAAAATTGAAATTGATGTCAAATGTGAGTATACTTACCGCAATATTTTCCTTTAGGTAACACACTAATATAATCCACACACTATACTACAATGAACACACCAATACGGCAATGGGTTGATAATCCCTATCTACAACTTATTTGGCGGATGGTCTATACTAATTCATTAAAATAAGTTATGTAGTAGATTTTATCAGAACACTGTGAAAGAGGCCCTAATAGTATGGTCGCAAACTATACATTAGCGGCACTCGAAGGACAAGTGGAAGTTATGACCAGCAGACTTCTAACCTTCGTTAGCTGGGGAGACGAAACTTATCAACGCTTCACAGAGGGTGATACCAGTAACACCCAGACTACTTACAGCTAATTAAGAAAACACCAGTTCTAGAAGCTACCTCGAATGGAATTTTTGTCGTGCTATTTACGCCCTATGCTCTCATGCAGTCTTCTATGTTTCTAAGGGTTAGTATTCCTTGGCAGATCCCCCGAGAGTGACGTGGGTCGGTCCCGATACGGTGGTGGAAGCGAACCTGTTCTCGCAGGTTACCTTGGACTGCAAGGCTGACGGCAACCCGCCACCTTCCTACACGTGGTACCACAAGTAAGTTATAAGAGCGTTGAGTTACGATTATAAGCGCGTTGAGCTACGGTTATTAGCGCGTTGACTTTAAGATTATAAGCGCGTGGACCTATGATGATTAGCCCGTTGACATTAAGATTATAATCGCGTTGAGCTACAATTATTAGCGCGTTGACTTTAAGATTTTAAGCGCGTCGAGCTATGGTTATTAGCGCGTTGACTTTAAGATATAAGTGCGTTGAACTACGATTATTAGCGCGTTGACTTTACGATGAATAGCGCCTTGACTGTGAGTATAATATCGTAACGTATCGTATGGTATCATATCAGTGTACATAATATGTGCATTGCAAGTTTTCAAATACCGATCGAGTGATCGAATGGTGCCAATCATTAACCAGTATAGCAGCATATTTCCGCAAGAGGCGCTGCTGTGAATTGCTGCATATTTTTTAAATTCATTTTATAAGTTCGAATTTATTTTCGACCTTGAGCAATCAAAATACAGAAAGTTTAAGCTCTTCTATAATAGATGACGCTACTAAAGATGTTGCAAAATTTGGATATGCTATCGTTTCCAAACTCAGCTGCCAAATACTCACAATACAATGTCTTCAATTTATTGATTGACCACAGAGAGGTGGAATTTGGGCAGCTCTGATCTCTAATCACTATTTAAATACGTAAACTCAGACGGATTTTATATATTTATTTATAACTAGCTGACCCAACAGAAGTCATTTTTGTGACATCTTTAGAAATTATTCTTGCCCTAAAAACTTTATTCGCATCATTATTGTACGTGCATTAAAAAATGTCATATCGGGTTCAACTGCTTTCAAGCGAAGCGCTTACCAACGAACAGCGTTTAAATTGTATACATATTTATAAAGCTAGTTGTAGCTACTCGATGATAGATGGCGTTGTTATCAACTTTTCCGCAGTCCCTTGTCCTCGGCCCGCATCAACTCCATCCAGGACGACTCGTACCCGATATCCACGACACCACAACTGCAGTTGCACAACGTGTCGTACGACCAGCACGGACGGTACACTTGTGTGGCCACCAATCAGATCGGACTGCAGGACAGGTGAGGGAGATAGAACACATTCTGAACTTTCTAAAATGCATGTGCATTTGATTGATTTCTTATATTAACGCGAATATACTACACGTTGAAATAAAATGAATGTTTTCGGATTATATCGCGTTTATTTTATGTTTTTACTTGGGATATCATTAAATCCAAAACCAAGCGCACCATTGCAAGACCTCGAGACACTGTGAGCACTTTCTGTGTAGATCGGACCACAAGTAACAACTAAATATGAGGGTACCCCAGTTCGAACTATGACACTAGGCTTCAACCCCCTCAGTCCTCCCGCGACCATGGTTGCTGTAAAGCAGCGGGAACGCAAAAACATAAAATAAACGCGATAAAATTCGAAAGCATTAGAGACCGTAAAGTTGGTGTGTTCTCAATCTTTTTTACGTACCGTCTCAGAACGTAACGTCATCCATCCCTCTCACACCACACATATCATAAATAAGTATGACAGTGACAGCATGTTTTCTTGATGACTTTATAATTACATTAGACATTCCTGCTTACTCTACAGTTTTCATTCTATAGCCTCCAAAGGCGGCGCTTCAATGTACTTATACAAATAAAAATATAAATAAACTTGGTATTCTATGCCTTATGTAGGTGCGCTAAGGTCGACAGGGTACCTATTTACAATTGAATATTATTTTCATCTAGAAGTCACCATTACCACGAAGTGGCTGTGATAGCCAAGTTGGTAGAACGCTTGCCTCGGTAACGAGGATTGCAGGTTCAAACCCCGGCCCGCACCTCTGGGATTTCATGTGCGAATCTCATTTTCAACCGTGATTATCACTTGCTAAACGGTGAAGGAAAACATCGTGAGCAAACATGCATGTCTGAGAGAACCCCTCGAAAGATGTGTGTAGTCCGCCAACCCGCACTGGGCCAGCGTGGTGGACTATGGTCTAATCCCGCTCGCATTGAGGGGAGGCCCGTGCCCAGCAGTGGGACATTAAAAATTTGGGGTCGAGTCTCGTATCGAGTCTCGAGTCGTCTCGAGATACCCTACACGTGACCCTGGGTGGTGCCAACTAGGTGACAACTCTACTGGTGGTAGGCTTCGGCCGTGGTTAGTCACCACCCACTGAACAAAACCATGTCGCCAAGCGGCCTAGCCGTATTCCGGCATGATGTTCGGTGTTGCCATTCATGGATGGCGGGTCAGATCAGTTGCGCTGCATGTGCCTAGGAATGTAGCATCTCGATCTACTGCCGCCTTCCTACCTAGGCAAGTATGCTCCACCGTAGAACTCGTCGTCACTTACCATCAGGTGAGATCGAGATCAAAAACTTGCCTAAAATGTATAAAAAAAAAATGTTTGGAATTATTGTAGGAGCCACCATTCGGAGGCGGTGACTCTGAACGTGCTGGGCCCGCCGGTGGGCGCGGAGGCGGGCGCGGCGCACGCGTGGAGCGGCGGCGAGGCGAGGCTGGCGGCCACCGTGTGCGCCGACCCGCCGCCCAGGCAGGCCGCCTGGCTGTGGGGCAGCTTGCGGCTGGATGTGCCCTCTCAGATGGGTAAGAGATTGAACACAGTATAAACATCTAGGAACGGAACGTAAGAATGGTGCGTGCGCGAAGCATGTGTGCGAAGTAAGAATGGTTAGCAAGATGATGAACGTGAAATGAAACGTTAGGAGTGAAAGGGATGGATGGAAAGTCAGAGAGAGGGAGAGATGGAAGACGAAGGACGAACAAGACGTTACGTTTAAAAAAAAAGTGTGAATTTAATAAAATCATGAAGTTATCAAGCAATCAGACTTTAATTTGAAGACGCCACCCCGACCTCGGCCCCACATACACGTGTCTATAAAACTAAAGTTATATATAAATAAACTAGCTGTTACCCGCGAGTTCGTCCGCGTGGTATAGATAGAGAATGATATTTGTATAGATAGAGAATGCAAAAAGGCAGTAACTGATTTTTTTTTCCTATACGTATATGTATGAAGTTTTATTGTGTTTGGCTTCATGAAATAATTGTCTTAGAAGAAGCAAACACTTTTATGCATTAGAGCAGGGATTCTCAAACTGTTTTGGTCCAAATTACTTTAAAAATCCTATTTCTAGAAATTTTCCTATTGATACAAAATAATAGTTTCATCTTCTACGAACTCGTGCACACTTATCGACTTGTTGAGTTTTTTTTTGTTAAAGTACAACAATGATACTTTCTACATAAATATTGGTCATTCTTATAACAGGTTGGTACACTTAACACAATTTATAGAGGATCTTATTGATATCGACCAGTTTGGAAATCCCTGCACTGAGCATGAAATACACTCGACATAAACAGCGACTTTGCGATCATGAGAAGTGAAAAAAACATTGAACAGACAAGACTTTGACAAGTAAATCGTTCGTAGGTCGCTACCGCTCGCTGGAGCCGGCGTCGGACGGCGGCTGCTACCGCTACACGCTGCTGGTGGCCGGCGCGGGCGCAGCGGACGCGCGCACGTACGTGCTGCGCGTCGAGAACGAGAGAGGCTCCTCCTCGCACTCCGTCTCGCTCACCGTGCACGGTTAGTACTAGGGTTGCCAACCGTACTTTATAATAAAGTATTGTACGTTATTTCAGGCAATTGTACTCTATACTTTATGAGAACAATAAAGTACACGAAAATACTTTATTTCGCATGATTTGATTTCTTTGTGACTTTGAAAAGTTTTGTTTAAGTATTTTTTCGTTAAGCTAATAATTGATCGATTGGTGCGGAGTAGATCTCGCGACTCACTAGCGCCACATAATTTAAGCACTCGTTTTTAACAATTTCTTAACACAACCTAACCTCAAATGTCAACAATGTCGGAGTCATTGTCACAATTTCTTGTTTGTTTTGTGCGGTTTGAGTCCAATAACTACACTTGCTGTTGGCAGAATCATGAGTTTTTAAACATAATAATAAAGAAACATGTATTGTTCTTTATTTTCATACTTTGTACTTTTTTTTCTTACCTATAATAACAAATGTACTTTAACTGCCAAAAAAATGGTGGCAACCCTAGTTAGTACCTGTCTCAGTCAAAGGTCAGAATCAGAAACAAACATGTTTATTGGTACCACAGGCAAATAATAACAACAAAAGAACTTTTAAACAAAATAAAAACCGTCTCCAAAAAATTAAGAAGCAAAAAATAATCTAATCTTGAAATCTATAATATTTAACGAATGTCGGTTAAAGAGTGCGTCTACTTGTTAAACCATGTCCCCGCGCAAGCCTTCCAAAGATCCGGGTATAGTTCGTGTCTCGCCACATAATAATAATAATACACCATCACGCCAATAATCACTGAAGGGATAGGCAGAGGTACACTGCTATGCACCCACATTTTGTCGCTATTGCCATTATACCCGGGCCATATTAGGCCCGGCACCCGAGACAAGTCGACAGACACTAAGGGGCAATTAAACTAGATCTATGACTCTCGCCGAAATTAATATAGCATCTATATCCTATAGCTATCCTTTTTATTGTACTACCAGCTGTCCCAGAAGACGTTGTCCTTGCAATAAAGAACCTTTAGTTTCCTCAAATTGCTCAATTTCCGGACAAGTTTAAAATTTTTCACACTATTATGAACATTAAAAAAATAAATTAGCCTCATTGGTTTTGTTTGCCTCAGCGAAGCGTCATTTTCAAAATGTTTACGCCCCGTTCTCAAGTGATTCGCCTCACCAACAAACATCATTCCATTTTCATTTAAATAAGTAGAAGATTATCCTAATACTCACGGATGTTATATCCCATACCACTTAGTAAATGCTTTTCGGGACAAATTTATTCAGTAGATAGTAGTACTAACCCGTTTAAGTGAATCCCACCACGCATGTTCTAAACCATTCAATAATTTTGTTCACGCAGATAATTTTTCGCTAACAGAGACTGCACACGTGGCGCCACTGATCGCAGCGGCGCTGGTGATAGCCGCACTTCTCGTGATCGTGCTGTGCCTCATACTGCGGTGCCGCAGGAGGAGAGGTCAGTGGAAATGCCATTTTATATACATAATTCATAAAAAATTCTCCTTAGTTCATTCTCGTTGCTGTATTTTACATAAAAACCGACGTCCAAATGTATATACGTTATTTAATTTACAATGACATTACAAAGCCTTTTTCAAATACGTAAATACTTACTTAATTAGCAGAACACAGCTCTATTGCGTAAATAAAATGAAATAGAGCAAGTGTTAATATAATACCTGGGCTTAATAAAAGTTTATAATTATGTCATTTTTTTATTGCAGAAAGCGTTGAATACAAGACTGAAGATCTAGATAGGTAAGAGACACTGCGCATTTCTTTACAAAATATATTTTAGATATATACGATATATAGATATATACGAACTAATGCTAGCTCTATAGCCTATCCAGTCTGACCGCGCAACAGACTTGGCAAGGCACTCGGGCACAAGCCGAAATGCTAAGGCCGGCTGGGATTATGAACCGTATACACTGTGATAAGAATATTATTTTATTTTTGGCAACACACTGGAGCTTTTTTTGTAATAAACATGGTTGTTAAAAAAAGACATGCCCGCTGAGTTTCTCGCTGGGTCTTAGAGGTCGCATTCCCACCCAATTGTAGTGTAGTAGGTCCACGCGAATTCGCGTTTGCGTGAGGACGTAATTAGCGTGCTACACACATCGGCCCTTGTTGGCTTCACTTCGTTTTCGTGCCACTCTGTATATAATATTTCTCCCTCAGGTTTCAATAGTTCACTAGTAACTTTAGTACTTAAACTGTTGTCTATATCTCCGCAGCGAGAAGACTGCGCTCCCGGCGGACGCAGTGTACGCCCCGCGCGACGCGCCGCGGCCGGCGGGTGGGGCGGGCGCGGGCGGGGGCGGGGCGGGCAGCGCGGGCGGGGGCGGCGCGGCGCGGTACTCGCCGGGCGCCCTGCAGGTGCGGCGCGCCGCCGTCGTGCTGCAGCCCCCCACCACCGTGTGACCTGTGCACGCAGGTGTGACGCACGCACTAACCTGCATCCCCACACTACCGGGCCCGTCGCTAGGGGGGCGAGCCGGCCTGAGCCATCAGGGGCACTGGGGGGCGCTGAGGTATCAGGGGCGCTGTGGCATCAGGGGCGTTGAGGCATTTAGGGTTTTGGGGCATCAGGGGCGCTGAGGCTTTAGGGGTGTTGAGGAATCAGGGGCACTGAGGGGCGCTGAGGCATTTGGGGGCGTTGGGGTGAAGATGCAGATATGGTCAGGATGTACTTGAGCAGGGTTCGCGTTCGCACCCCGGCGCCAGATAAGCTAGAGACGGCCCTGGTAACACTTTGGTGGCGGATCTATTATTTTTTTTTCGCATCGAGACTGTTTCTGAACTAAATAGTGTTAGTAGGGGATTGACCCAAACCCGTTCTAAGTACATGATCGCTCTTGTTGTCAGGATTTTTTCGTCCTGTCGTCTATTACCCATTGACGCTTCGACTGTTGAATTTCAGTGCACGGTTTGCCGCCGTGAAACTTAGGTGCCAGTAATTTTTGCATTAGGAAAGGCCGGCACTTAAATCCTCGTTATCATCATCTTATTTGAGGCACCCCGCATATTTCAGTTTTTGTTTTATGTTTTTTTTTTCACAGTATTTTGTTAAATGGTAAAGTAATAGTTAACTAATTACACGAAAGCAAAAACACTAGTACTTACATTAAAACTTAAATATGGTGTATTCACTAGACTGAACGGCCTGCCCTAGAACCGGTAGACACTAGTTCGAGGATAGTCCGGTCGGCTTAGTACATCGGGTGGTTGCAGGTTCGATTCTCGCATGGGGCAATTTCGTAAATGATCATGTTACTGAGATAACTCCGGCTGCATTCAATGTAACTCATAATACAAGCGTTGCTTAGTTTGGGTCCCGGGTTCGAATCCTGGTGGGGACAAGCTTTGTGTGATGAGCATGTTTGTACCCGAGTCGTAACTATATAAGTATTATATACTGACTTCGCCCCCAGTCCATTGTACAGTATCCATAATACAAGCGTTGCTTAGTGTAGGACCATATATTTGGTGTGTTATTGTGATGATATTATTATTTATTTGTTTACACCTGAATGATTAATAAAAATGTAGTAAAATACATGCATAATACCTTAATTTGATTGCACATTTCACAAGGGGCTAGCACATATAAAATATGTACAGTATACTACAGGACCCGATTCAAGATTACCATTACGACATTTTACATTATATTGATAGGGAATTCGAAAATATTTGTAAATTACAAAGAAATAATCAGGATAAACCATCAGGCAGTATCCTTCCAATATTCTGCAAAATTATTCAAATTAGAAACGTTCTTACATTTCCTCATATATGGACATTTCTTCCTATAAAACACTCAAACCATTGACCGCAATGACGACCTTAAGCGCATCACACACGACGCAGATAATATTATTACCTATAGTCATACATATTATCTTTACTGTTTTTGACCTTGTTTAGACTCCGCACAGGCAGAAGGCATTCGGCTTACTGCGTTCCGCGTTTTTGTTGCTAACCACCTATTGCTTGTATGAGCCTTATAAAACACATACATTGAAAACAACGCGGGACGCAGAACGCTGAAGCGCTCTTCAGTCCGCGCGGTAACTAAACGTCAAAATGTTATTTTGTTTACAGGCAGCTTTGTCGTCGTTGGAGAGAGAAGCCAAAGAGAATGTATATGCGGTACTGGATCCGCACATTCAGTACGAAATTACTATTAATAAGCGCGGGGAGCGTCCTAAGTATTTATCGTTATCCAAACCGCTAACTCACCAAAGAACACACGCTTTTGATCCACAACAGATCGCTACAGAAGAAATTAATAACAACAATTGCAATAACAGATTCTCCTCTTTCAAAACTGGACCTCCTATAGCGAGAAGGTCTAATAACAGTAACAGGAAAAATTCAAATAACCAAAGCTATGTTTGCAAAAGTAATAACGATATAGAGTATTCCAAAGATCCATATTTCGGTAGAGCTAAACATGTGGAACATTTGACTCCGAATATACAGAAATACAACGAAAACAGGAGTTCAAATGATTTTTGTAGAATGTACGAGACGAATAATTCTGGGCGAAAGGAAAGAAGAAATGAAGAATTGGAACATGGCGGCTTGGCTAAAAACGCTAGATCATCAAATCGCAGTTGGATTAATCAAAACGAGATAAACAAAACAGAGGATACTGCAGGTGATTACAAACGGAGTGATAAAGATGAAGAGTTTCAGCCTAAGCCTGGAAAAGTGAGGGAGATAGCATCCAAATTCAACAGATTCAGTACATGCAACGTGCAATCTTTCAATAAAGATAGACCGAGACCGCTGCAAAGCTACGGTCACCAGGCTTACTTGGATCACGTTTTCCCTGATGCTGTTGAAATTTGAAACGAGTGCACATGATGAGATCACCGTTTAGATTAGAGTACGAAATAGGATGTCTCACTATACTTATTAATAAAGTAGCCCAAAGTCCTGGTCTTGCATTTTCACAAGACTTGAATATAGACAACACTAGACTGTCCTAGCGTTCTGATCTATTGAACATTTTTGACGCAACTGCGGTATCTTGGTTGTTCTTGCCATTCTTGTACTTGCTATAATTAGGTCGTATTGGTAGATCAAGATTTTGGGCAGCACTACTTATTTATTAAAAGTTAGATTTGCCATATTGTTCTTGAAAATTAGGGTAATTGTATTTTGTTTTCGGTATTTAAGCAATAACACGCATGTTTGTAAATATAAAGCTGTTAGATAGCACGTGATAAAAATATATGAACTGTAGATTGAAACACTTCGTGAGTAAAATATATGGTCGTAGCGTTTATTCATATTTCTGCAAAGACAGAAGGTGTAGCACATTTAGAATTACATAATACTGGGACACAATATGTCCCACATGGACACAGGAGAAGATGGAAGATCGTAAAGGCAGCAAGACCTTAAACGTAGCACCTAACTCCAGCAGTTATTAGTCTGATGATAATGCATATAAGGTATTTAAAACTACTTGTACAATTGGTTCATGGTTGTGGACGTAGGTATACAGAATGAAACAGCGAAGTTAAAATAGATGAAACTGTAAGAAAAGGTTAAATCAAAAGACTGTAAAACAAACACTCCAATAAATACTGCATATTTAACAGACGTTGCGAGTGGCGGAGCACCGTGACGTGTGCAATTCATTGGGGGAGTCCTATGTCCAGCATTGGACGTCTTTTCGCTGATAGTTAGATAGACTATTGACATTTCCTTTCCAAAAGAGTTCCATCTATTTTGACTTCGTTGTTTTTCTCCCTGTAGCTATAGCCACAACCATGAAGACACTTTTCTTATAATGTCTTATAGGAATATAACGATTATCGAGGTGGATAGCCTCTACCTCACGATTAACCACAATGTGCAATCTCTTTGGGATGTATACTTTCACGTATATTCGGGAGATCTAGTAGATACACTTATAAGTAATAACTTCAATAATCCGAAATGGTTAGTCAGTACCTAAAATATTTTGAGCTGATTTTACAGGTCTCTTTAATATTAGACGTAGGTACGCATCGTTGCGGCAATTTTGAATCAGCTCAGAAAAATATTAGGTAGGTACGTCAAAAAGTTCATTAAATCAATTTAAGCCCGCTACACATGACTTGATTTGACGCTTGACCGAGCGAAACGGAGGTATAGGAAAATTATATGTAATATCTCTAGAACATTTAATTTGAAAGCAGATCAAGCCGTGTTTAGAGGATGTTGGGTATAAATTATGTCCGTGTGTAAGATTTATATACTTGGTTGCTGCACGACTGCTTTCTCGCTAGCGGCAAACACGCATTTCACAAACGTGGGTCGACCACTCTGCTATTACCAATCAAAGCGACTACATTGAGCTGCGTTTTGTTTTAATTGGTGCGAAAGTGTCGTGTCGTGTATAAAGGCCTTTACTTATATCTGTACTTACTTTTGCATTTATTTGTAAATATAAATTTATTAAATTTATTTTAAGGTGTATTTCCCCTTGATTATTATAAGTCATAGTTACTGTTTCCTTGTGTGTATAGCTTCTATTTCTTATGTTTCGTATTGTTGAATTTTAACAGTATTAAAATTATAATTTACACTAAATAGTTTATTTGTATTTCGCCTGCATGTGTAGTATTCTACTCCCAGCTCTTCGTGTACATGTCGTAAATGTGGCTTAAGGAATTGGCACTATGACTGTAGGAAGTCTGCCAAAGGATCTTCATGATTCTTTTGGACTATTTTAGTATTGGTGGTAAATATAATATTGAAACTGCTTCGTGGGAATTTATTTTGTAAGATATATATTGTACCGAGGGTCCCAAGCTCGAAAGACGATAGAAGCAAACGTAGTGTAATGAGCACGAATGTTTTTACCCGAATTATCGCCTCAAATCTATCGGATGGTACCCATAATACCAACGTTTTGGGACCGTACCACCACACCCTGCAACCGTCCTTATTCGAGAAGTGTATTTTCAAATGACAAACTATAATAAAAAAATAGAAAATTAATACGTTGGAGGCAGGTAGTAGGTATCTGAGACGAATGAATAAAAATGAATTTGACGTGGATTGCGTAATTCGCATTTATGCACTTACACAATACGGCTCAGTTTTGTACTATTCACGACATTCGGTCCGTTTTACTTATTCGTCTGACATATAACATAAATCTTCATGACTGGTAAAACTATTTAATAATATTCCCACAGTTTGTTAATTGGTACCTATCTGCTAGTCTGACGTGTTATTTTTTATCTTATTAAATACTTCAAAATATCACAGACATGTTTTTAAACAATGGTTTTACCAGATATTATCAATTATTACGCAATCCTCGCACATGTTTATAATTATGTACTTAGTTGACATACTTATTAGCAACAACATTTTTAAGGCTCAGTTTACAATCAATTATGTATAACTAGCTGCGCCCCGCGGTGTTACCCGCGATCAAAAAGTATGTCCCTATGTCATTTTCTGTCCCCTAAACCACCACTACATCTGCAAAAAATCATGTCGATCCTTTGCTCTATGAAATATTAAAACAAATCTGTCACATGGGAACCATAAATTTTACCGGTGGATGGATGTTTGTTACTCCTTCACGCCAGAACGGCTGAACGGATCTGGATGAAATTTGGCACAGAGACAGAATATAGTCTAAAATAGCACATAGGCTACTTTTTATCCCGGTAAAATGTATGGTTCCCGTGGGATAGATTTGTTTAAATTTTTCATAGAATACCAATAAATTAATTTTCTCATATATTTGATCCTGAGGCGGTAAGAAGTTCGCCGGGATAGCTAGTAGTACATAGATTTGAAAAGTCATATCTCGTCATCGCCTTCGTCATCATTGTCAAGACATATACATCATCTCAAGCTCTCATTGCTAATCTAAAAATATATATGACTGTAACTTTGCCGTGACTGTACATGAAATCATTTTTTTTCTATAAAAAAATATCTTAGAGTGGTATGTGTAATAAATTTAGAGAGCCTGATTAGTGCAGTTGATAGTGACCCTGATTTCTGTGCCAAGGGTCCCGGGTTTGAATCCTGGTAATCACAAACTTTGTGTGGTGTACCCAAGTCATGGATGTTTTAATATCTGTATAAGTAACTTATACGGTTCGTCGAATTATTATAGAAAGAAAATAACCTGCAATGAAATGACAATGCTATCGTAATTGACACTTTTGACAGTTTATTATCGAAAGTAAGTATATGACCCTGCTATGATAGTAGGGCAATGAAAAAGTCTCACAATAACAGATCGCCAAAGTAGTTGTGGGATGGACCTATTACGATCTATTCAATTCTTAAGTTTATACTTACGTACATGACATTATCAGGATATGGTCGTTTGAGAAAGTCTGCCTAGCCGTTCCCACATTGTTATTACATACCCATAGCAACAATGATCTTTTTTAAAAGGGCAACCATGGAGTTTCTTGCCCGTTCTTCTCCATAGGAACGGCATTCCGAACGGGTGGCAAAGTTGTAGCTTAGCATTTTGTAGCTATTTCGACGATTCATAAGTACTGTGCTTGATGGTTAACATGAATAGGTAATATTCTGATTCTGAGGCTGGGCCTAAGGACAAAAACAATTGTAGTATTACTTACTGAATGTCGTGCAATCTGGTAGAATTCTTCAGGAACGTGACGATGGCCAGGCGGAGGAAGGCGGCGAAGAAGCTGAGGAGGTAAGCTAGGAACAACTTTTTGGACAATTTGCACAGAACCTACAGCAGGCTCACATACACGCGGACAGACGCAACATTTAAACACACACAATACATGCCAGCGATCTGCGTGCCTTTGTCTCGATACGTTGGTAATTGAATTTGGAGCCATACATTGTAATGTATATTCATAACTGCTCCTTGTTTGTCTGCAAATCTATCATCAAAAATTGCTCATTAATACTAAAAACGACGAGACAGAAAAAATAATCTGAAAGTGAAGAAAACCGTGAGAAGGTTGTGAGAGTTATATACTCTCACAACCTTCTCACGCACACACAAACACACACACATACACACACACGCACACACACACACACACACACACACACACACACAAACATACACGTCTGTACACACATACGAACCAGCCTTTATAAAGAGTGAAAACTACTATTTCATAGTGTTACACTTTCACATTTTATTTCATTTTCATTTCGTTTTATATGTTCTAGTTTAAGAAATTGATATTATATACCATTTAACATTTTACTTGTACGTTAAATAGTGTACCGAGCTCCAAGATACAGACATTGTCTAGTTTGGAGCTCACCAATACTTTGCTGTTGTAAATGTTACTAGAAATAAACTATTCTTATTCTAATATTAAGAGTTTTCTTATGAAAATGTGTTTCAAGTTGATTGATTTCAATGCAAAATGACAGAAAGTGGTTGCAATAACATTGCTAATTGTTAGAAAAAAGGCGTGGGTTGATACGAATGATTGAAATTGGTAAATTATAAGCATTTGAAGTGTGTATATTAGTTTAATGTGATTTAAATACATTTTAAAGAAGTTATTAAAATAGTGCTTACAAAAAATACCTATAATAAATCTTTCATTTTATTTGTACTAAATTTTTCTATATTACGACCGCTTCTCTTAGAATTATCACATATATACACACAATTCAGTGTGTTCAATCACAATTACAGGATATACAATTCCGTTTAGGGCTCACTTTCGCTCCTTTTGTTCAACAAGATCAGTCAAAATATCGTGTTTTAAAAGCGCAATCACTTTAACATAGAAGCACAACAACTACAACTATAAATCATTCAAATTAAACATTCAAAAGCAAAGAGGTTGTACTAAATACGTTTATATAACTTAAATTAACTTACTTATTACTGGCCGTTCAAACCATAACACGAGATAATGAAATCAAACAACTTCGATTTCAGTGAGTTTAAACTTTGTTCTCGAACTGTTAAACATATTTTCTATGCACAAGTCTGTTTTTTTTTTCAAACTACTTCACAGCGTAGTTTGAAAAAGTAAATTTGCTCGCGAAACGTTAAATTAATTAAATTTGAAAACAGACGAACATTTTCATTACAAAGAATTAAATTACGAAATCGAAATGCACATTATCTAATGCCACGTCCTCCAAGAACAAATTACAAGGAAATAATATTGAATTTGAATGAGCTACTTATATGAAATAATTTACCAAGCAACATATAAAAGTTGCTTAAGGCAACATTCATAGAAAAATATTTTCACGTGTTGGTATGGCAAACACATTCACATGTTTACCAGACTGCGATAGATGGTTGGTTACATTATGAGCACGGTCAAACAATGGACTATATGAACGTCTCAAATATAATAATCTGGCGATTTCAATTTGTCATCTCCATTTAAAATCGGCATTTCAACTTCATTGATTTTGGTCGCAGTGACCGATTCTCTGTGATCATTCAATTGTGAAGACAGAGTTTGCCCGGATGTCAAGGTTCCTTGTGTTGTTGAAACCGTTATTGTTCTCGTTAGATTGTATCTGTGGGCAAAAATAATAATTAATTGTCATGTTTAATTCCAATTCAGAAAACAAATACATCAATCGAGACGTGTAATACAAAATTGATAATAATTAATAGAACTAGGCGATACTTGGCGGAAATCTATTGTTAAAAAAATGGGGGGAGAAGAGCTCATTCGTGGCCCAGCTGTCCTAAAGACGCCTCGTTTAGAGGTGAAACAGATGTTGAATACTTTTTTAGATTCGCTTAGTTTCGCGGAGATTTTAATTTTATTTGGGGTCCAGTCACTCTTGACAGATAGTTTCTCGACTAACATCTTAGAGGAGTTCGGTGTTGCTGGCTTCTTTAATTATCGATCAAACGTGTTTGGTTTATAATTGGAAAAGTTGACAAGCCGAGGGTCAGTGGTGGGTTCCTCTTCCCCCATTTGTAATATTTCAAATACTACGAGCTAGACTAATTAGTTTTTCACTCATTAACAGATAGGTAGGTTTAACGTTTTAAGGTTACTTATTTACTTGTTATATTAGTTAAACACAGCCGAGTCTCAAGTCTGCTAATACAACTACTAATAATAGAACGGCGTTAGGCTCGTAAATTTCGCTTGAAACTAAAACTATCTAAAGTGACAATTATCATGCCACTGACATTTCATTACGAGTCCATTGTGCTGGCAGACTTGGCACCTTAATCTAGCGTATTATAATTCCACTCGTTCTTACAAAAAGTTAGGCCATGCCTAAACAAGCTTAGTACAAAATATAAAAAAACGATTGATTAATATCACATAATATTATCCACTCTCTAGAATTTGCAAAGGCTGTTTCATTTCCTTACAGACAACGGTGAGGGCTTCTCTTCGCCCTCCCGCCTCCTCGTTTCTCCCTTGCTGCCAGACGAAAGGCTAGTTTTCAACGTACTAAACCTTGTACCGATCATTCTCCAGGTTGAATTCACTTTAGTGCTGACGTCACTGGGACCACAGTTCGGATATACTTGTATGTTTCTGTTCAAAGAGTCCTTCTTTTTAGGAAATAAAATCATTACGATGACTCGTTGTCTATTACATTTATTATTATAGATTTTTTTCATGTCTCTAAACGCCTAGAATATATGGTCTATGATCCAGATCGGAAGCATAGTTTTAAATTTGCTGTGATATGAATGCATGCAGATGTTTGACGAAACTAATACTAAATAGCTTTGTCCCTAGATGATTTAATAATCATTATAAAATAACATTTTGTACGGTCTCATTGATAAAAATCGGGTGCGGAATACAAAAGTCGAATTCTCGTACACTATTATGTATTTCTATTCCGAATACACTTTAGAACCAATCTAAGTAGGTACTTATAAAACGGGTGCGGTATAAAAAAAACAAATCCCCACTTACTAATATGCGTTTCTATTCCGAATACACTTTAGAACCAATCTAAGTGGGTACTTATAGAATGGTCGCGGTATACAAAAATCAATTCACCACTCACTATTATGCGTTTGTATTCCGAATACACTTTAGAACCAATCTAGGTAGGTACTTATAAAAGACCCAGCCCTTGCATAACCCAAATACTAACTTCTGTTTTATCTCCTCCCAGATGTCTTTCTTACACACGAACATGACGAAGATCGCGAAGCCCACAAGTAAGTTGTACACGTCGGTGACCTGCCACAGCGCGTCCGCAGCAGGGTAGAACGAGCTGACCACTTCAAGGAGCCAGGATATACCCATCACCGTGAACAACTTTATGTAGAGATAAAATCTACAAAAAAAAACTGTGTCAGTGAAATAATTCAAATTCCCTGGGAACAAGATTTTACCTGAATATATAAAGTTAATTAATTAGGTTTATATTAATTATTTTCTTGCAATAAACTAAAAGATTCTTGCATCTATTGATGGCCATAATAAGAGTATCTAGTAGTAGTAGTAGTAGAGTTCTGTTACAATATATCATTTATATGCATTTTTTTATATTATTACGAAATACTATTTTATAACAATTATGTTTTTATTACATGAAAATGTCAAGTTCTTACTTTGATTCTAACTACATAAACTGATGACAAGAGTATTCCTTTGCGCAGTACAGTATGACGTTTGATAAAGTTATAGAACGTCTATAAACTTGGGGGCTAGAGTTTGTTTCGTCATTGTAAGTACATGTTTGTGATATGAAGTGAATTTAGATATTATTTCTACACTTTACCTTCACAGCCGACGTTCGTGACGGTAGCTTAAGCCTTGGAAAAAACATTCCCGAAATTGTTTTGCATTTAATTATGAAAGTTACCGGATACATTTGCTCTAGAGCTGACCAAAAAATCTGTTATAGCTAGGTATGCTTACCGTCCTTTAGACTCATTATGCACATGGCTATCATGCGAATGCAGGCCATTTCGGTCTCCTCGGCTTCGGGCTATTTTCGCAGCCGTCAGTAGAAACAATATTATGTTTCCAATGCACAAAATACATAATGGGACGTACAAATAGTACCTTTGTACTTCACCTGAAAGTAAATTATAATAATAGTTAGGTACACGGGCCAAATTCACAATGCACTGGCGAACCCTATCCGCAACATGACAGATGCCCCATACAAATTCTGTCAAATAAGTTGGGGATAGGATTTAGACAGCGCATTATAAATTGGCCCCAATTTGTGGTATGTATATAAAGGATTGTTTTTGTGACGATTATGAACATAATTCAAGATTGTCAATAAACAGCTGGCTTTCGAATGTCCTTGTTTTAACCGTACGTGCAATCATTCATTATTGAAAGTCAAAGTCAAATCATTTATTTCGTATAAGCCTACGGGGGCAATAACAAATTGATATTAACATTTCATTTTCTTAACACTCCAACTAGGTGGGTTATTTTAAATGATTCGGAATCGATATCGGAAACGGATTTGAAACTTTCCGATGTTGGTGTTGCTCCCGACGAAAACATTTTGAAAAAACGATTTGGTATTGCCATCGAGAAACATCGAAGATAATCAAATTCAGTAATTTTAATAACGATTGCGGTAATCCATTTCGGAGGCTTTTGATTCCGGTTCCGATATCGATTTCGAACGGTTTAAAATAGCACCACTGATCGGAATGCGATCTCAACTGAGAAGATCCAGCGAGAAACTCAGCGGGCTAGTCTTTTATAAATTGAAACTGACAACCTAGTCGCCAAAGATTGCCTTTAACCAATTTGGCTACTAACGCTGCAGGATTAAAAATACATATATGACCAGATAACAGCACCAATCGTTAGGCCCTAGCATATGGTATGTATGTATATGTTGGAAACATACAATGGACTGGTGATACCAGTCTTCAATTTATGACGGTTATAGATTTACCCACCATTAAAAAAGCATTTCTGTACTATTAAATGCGGTTTAATAGGTACTGATATATCAGTATACTCGAATACAGCGAGCATCGCAGTAAGCGCTGTCGGCACGCTGATTGCGTATGCGCAGTACCACGAAAAGCGCGAGCGAGACGACGACATCCGAGACATCATGTTGCCCCTGAAAACATTTAGTTTAAAAACATACCAAAACAATGGCTAATATGATTTTTATTTTATTTTTATTTTATATTCATTACTAGCTGTTACCCGCGACTTCGTCCGCGTGGTATTTAACAAAGACACAACCGTTGGGAATAGCCTACTCGCGAGTTCTGAGCCCACGGGACGCATTGCAGGTTGTTGCTATTAATCTAAATTAGGCGCAGCGCTGCAACATTGGTTTTAATGTTTTTTCGTGAGTTCCTATTATTTTTTCTAAAATAAAAGTAGCCTAAAGTAACTCCGTGTTACACCACCTATCGGCCAGTGAAAGTCCCGTCAAAATTGGTCCAGCCATTTCAGAGATTAACCGGAAAAACAGACAGACAGACAGACAGACAGACAAAAATTGTAAAAAATGTTGTTTTGGTATAGGTACCGAGGATACATCCAAATGCACTTAGTAGAAAGCGGTTATTTTAATATTACAAACAGACACTCCAATTTTATTTATATGTATAGATGTCTAGATTATAAGAACTGGTAATTGTTATCGCCATAAACCACATCTAGGTTAATCTCTATGATTAAATTAAAACTTCCTGCGAGACAGGCCTGACCTAGTCCAGGAAGTTTTTGTAAATAACTGGTAACAGGTATTTCAATGTTATTATTAAATTGTAACCGCAATGTATGTATATAATACCTGTATTATCTTTTTTGGTAAATAATACATTATTAAACATTATTATTAAACAATATCATGTCTGCGGGCTATATGCTCATATCTGCAGAGAACTTATCAAATTTTAATACACTAGCATTTGGCCGCGGCTTCGGCCCTGCGTCTAACTTCAAAGTTAAAAACGAACCTAACCTGTAATATTTCATAACTTACACTATACTTATACAATTACGTGAATACATTATTTACACATATTTTGTATATAAACATATACGAGGTTAGACTTAACATAATAGAATCAATAAGAATTTGATTGAAGTGGTAGTATGACTTTACTTGTAAAATAAATAAATTGGACAGAATAATAAAAAAAACGAAGAACATTGCTTGGGATACTTCATCATTGTGTTGTTACCTGAATGTGTACCAGATGTCGTAGCACATGACGTTGATCCAGGAGAACGCTGATAGCATAGAAAAGTAGATGATGAAGGCTGGAACAAAGGAATCGCGAGTCATTAAAGGGACGTGTTTTAAACGCTCTGGCAGAAACGCTGCCAGCCAGTTGTCTCTTCTCCTGAGGCTCAATAAGGCTTCGCGTAATTTCTCTCGCAAAACTAAGTGCCTCAGAAGCCCAGAGCCCAATAGTCCGTACACAAATATGTACCCTGAACCCAGCATGTGCATCGACAACTGTTGCATCCCACTCTAACGGCTTACGAAGCACCCAAGGAATCAAACTCATACCATCAGGGCCCCAATTCTGACAGTCTGTCACTTGTGACAGATATTGTATGGGATATCCGTCAAAAGCTACAGTTACTATGCGGTTTCTGTTCGATTATGAATCGATTGTGTTAGCCGACTTGGGGCCCAGGTATCTTGCCATCGCCAAGCGTCATATGCTAACTGGTTCCAGTATGACTGGAACGCTATTGACAACAAAAGATTCTAGAGGTAGTCGATGAGAGCCGCATAGCTACGGAAGCAATACAGTGCGTGGTGGCCAAATAACAATTCACTAGCGTAACGCAGTGGTAACCATGGCGAAGATTAGTTCTGGTTTGACATGGGATTATAATTAACGACAAAGAAAATGACGAAAAAAGCACTGAAATTTTTTTACTAATTTTTTTTTCATATCTTAATTATTTTTTCTCTAACCGTCACCTGTGAAATGCTGCCCCTGCAAAGTTCCGCCCGGTGCGGACCGCACCCCCCCGCCCCCCGCCCCCCCATGCTACGCCACTGTGCAAAGCTTAGACAAAAAGAAGTATTTTACAAAAGAGTTACCGTATTTAAAAATGGATAAGCTACCTGTGTCCCAACACCTTCGCAAAAACAGCTAGGAGCCGAGCTCGGTCTGTGTCACTAGTACCGAATTAAAAACATTCCACGAATTATTGAACCAGGGTAATACCTCTTTTCAGTGGAGACGACGAGTAAATAAACACGTACGTCATTTTGTACGAAGCCAGTGCTATAAGATTGAGAATCCTTTGTATTAGCATATAGAGCTCTGTTTTCCTCTGCAGAGGGGAAAGCGTACTACTGTCTGATCGAATCCTATGAGTCAGCGATACCATTAAATCAAATTATTTGGATTATCCCAAGCTCACCTTGCTTGTCTATACATCTATTTAACACATTCTGAGCGCTGACTGATAGATAACGAACAGCTCAAACCGGTGGGCATAGCTCAATGCGGTGGAACTAGAAATTTGAAATTTGGAGGATATTTCATTCCTTAAGTACCTTAGAGATTCACTAAAGAGGGATTGCACATAGGAAGTTTGAGCCCTAGGATATCAAATGGAGGGTTACATTTTGTATAAAGATTTGTTTTAATGTTACGATCGAAAACATAGCTAGTATTAAACAGGTAAGATTGTAATTTAGTCGTGACCGCACATGGAATACTTTTGGGAATTTAAATGTGCAATGTGTGTAAAATATAAGACCCAAATCGCCATTTTTTTATCTGTCTGACGCACATCTTGGGGAGACAACCGGTCCGATTTCGATGAGACTTGACGTGGTAATAGCTTATAACGAGCAGCTTATGCATAACAATACTACAAGGTTGTCAGAAACGTTTACTGCTAAGCATACGAGACCATTTCATTTCTAGGGTTGGTAAAATATATATGAATGTTTGAGTCAACTATATAAGATTCTGGTAGGGACAAACTTTGTGTGATGAGCACGAATGTTTAGTGCCTATATAAGTATTATATGCTAGATTCGCAGTCACCAGTCGCAGTCGCAGTTATACTAGCGTTGGTGTAATCGTCTGGCGATATTATTATTATTATTATAGAAGGGTCCTTAAACAGTGTTTATGAATAAATCGTATAAAGCAGGTTGCCGAAGAAGTTGTCCGCAAGACCTTCGGGAGAATTACGTGGTAATACAAGACCAGGAAAACGATTCGATAGCTAATGTCGAGACTTACATGCAATTATTTACATTATGAACGTTTGGGATCGGGCAACAGGGTGGACCCGCGGGCAAACCTTTATTACTTTTTTTATTTTTTTATTACATTATAGGCAAGTATTTGATCTCGATCTCGGGGAGAATTTTTGCAAGGAAAAATGAAGATACCGATTACCTACTAATAAAGAGTATGGACACTTTAAATAAACTAGCATAACCGGTTTTCCCTTCTTTTTATCTTTTTATTTTTTATTATGTTTTTAAATTAATTATTGCATGTAATTTGATATAAATGTTTTAAAATTTAATAGTTTAAATATATATTATCAGAATAGTCGTGGTTTAAGAACAAAAACGCATACTTTTATCCGTAATGTTTGCTGCAACAATTATGATGTAATTGTTCTTACTGAGACCTGGCTGAATAGTTCCGTGTTGAGTAGCGAGCTGTTCGATGATAGATATGTGGTGTACAGAAGAGACAGAGAGAGTTCGAGTTTTCAATGTGGTAAGGAAGGTGGCGGAGTACTTATAGCTGTTAAAAAGAAAATTAAATCCAAACGCCTAAAGGATTGGGAGAGTGGTTGTGAGGATCTCTGGGTAACTTTGGACATGCCAGTTACACAAACTGTTCGTCGAATGGCTCTCTGTGCAGTATACTTGCCACCTCCAGTCTCGCAAACCTATCTTGAATACTACATAGATAATTGTAATATAGTTTTTGAGAAAATCACAGATATTAACGTCTGCATTATGGGCGATTTCAATTTGAGTAGAATTGATTGGAATTTGGTAAGAGAGTCAAAAAGAGGCCTTAATTTGCCAAGCACGAGTGAAATATTTGTCGATTTCACTAATGTTAATAGACTCAACCAATTTAATAATACAACAAACGCTGCTGGCCGAGTACTTGATCTTGTATTGTCCACTGACTCCTCGTGTAGCGTAACTGAATGTGATAATCCATTGAGTAATATTGATCAATTGCACCCCCCTCTGAGCATTGCTATCTCTCTTAATAAAAAAGATATATTACTATACAACATATCTAACACTAAGTATAATTTTCATAAAGCTGATTATGCTCTGATTTGTGATTATCTAAAGGGAATAGACTGGGACGGGCTATTTAATAAACAAAGTGATGTGAATGCTATGCTTGAGGTTTTTTATAACACCTTAGACACGGTTATCAGGGAGTCGGTTCCATGCTGTGTTACCAGACGACGTAAATATCCACCATGGTTCAATACTAATTTAATAAAAATGTTAAAGGAAAAAAATAAAATCCGCAAGCGTCACAACAAATACAAAAACCCTTTAGATGCTATTGAATTAAAATTAATTAGTAAGCGTTGTGAAAAAATTGCTACTAATTGCTATAATAATTATGCAAAGCGACTGGAAGATGAAATAGCTAAGAATCCCAAGTTGTTTTGGACTTATGTTAAGGCTAAAAGGGGTGGTACTAGTTCATATCCCAAGGAAATGAATAATGGTATGACAACTTTCACTGATGGTGTAGAAATATGCGAGCAGTTCGCTACCCACTTTTCCTCAGTATACTGTACAGATGATAACTTTACTTATGAACATAAATCCCCATTTTTACAATCCATTCAAAACAATAGCTTAGGCCTAACAATCCCCTTTATAGATAATGAGGTACTGCTAAGCAGACTTGAAAATATTGATAGAAGTAAAGGGGCAGGGCCAGATGGTATACCACCTATTTTTATCTCCAAGTGTGCATGTGCTTTGGTTAACCCGTTGATGTGTATTTATAACAGGTCCCTTGCCTCAGGGGTATTTCCAAAAAAATGGAAATTGGCAAAGGTTGTTCCCATTCATAAGAGTGATAATGATGAGATTGTATCTAATTACCGACCAATTTCAATATTATCAACATTCGCTAAAATTTTTGAGGCATTGGTCTGTCCTTATGTTCAAAGCCACCTAGAACGCTACTTAAGCAAACATCAGCATGGTTTTGTTCGTTTTCGTTCTACGAGTACAAATTTGGTCACCTTTTCTGAATTCTTAATGAAAGCCATAGACTCAGGTCACCAGGCCGATGTAATTTATACAGATTTTAGTAAAGCATTTGATAAGGTTTCACACGGCATTTTAATTTCTAAGTTAGAGGCATATGGCATCCATAATAAAATGCTTCAATGGTTAAACTCATACCTAGAAAAAAGATCTTTCTTTGTTGTTGTTAACGGGTTTCAATCTACATTGCGAAGTATCACGTCAGGTGTTCCACAGGGTTCGCATTTGGGGCCAGTCCTGTTTAATTACTTTATAAATGACATCCCAGATTGCTTTAAGCACTCTGAAATCTTTATGTATGCCGATGATCTTAAGTGCGTAAGAATAGTGAAATCAGATGTTGACTGTACATATCTTCAACGTGACCTTAATAGGCTTGTTCTTTGGTGTAGGAACAACAGAATGCATTTAAACTCCAAGAAGTGTCATCACATTAAATTTTCAAGAAATCACAAACTAATAAACTTTGATTACAATATTGAAAATGACAGAGTCAATGAAATAAATAGTATCAAAGACCTAGGTGTACTTTACGATAAAAAATTAACATTTACTCCACACCTAGACAATATAATAAAAAGGTCGTCCAGAATGCTGGGATTTGTTATAAGAACCTGTAAATCTTTCAAAAACAGTAAAATAAAAATTATTCTTTACAACAGTCTAGTTAGAAGCATCCTAGAATACTGCAGTGTAGTTTGGCGGCCCCATTATGCCTCACACTCGCTTCGCTTAGAAAGGGTACAAAAACGATTTCTTTGGCACCTGACTTTTTCATGTGGGAAAGTTAAAACATTACGCTCGTACAGCAGTAAACTGGAACACTTCAACATGACTTCTCTAGCTAAGCGAAGGCAGATCAATGATGCTAAGTTCTTTTGTAAAATTGTTAAACATCTGATTGACTGCCCACCCTTGTTGAGCCTATTTTCGCTGCGTGTTCCATCCAGGATGCCTCGTAATCCCATTACACCACTCTGCCCACCACTAAGGAGAACTGTTTTGGGTGCGAATTCACCTTGCGCCAGGTTTTGCAAAGTTATCAATAGCTGTAGCGATCAAATCGATTTAAACTTTGACTCTCTCCCCAAAATATTGAAATCGCTTCATAAATGCTTGCCGTAATCTTGTCGTAATCTGGAGCCCTTTTTATCGCAGCATAAATATTTTAAACGTTTTCTTTTTTTTTTTTTAGTTTTAAATGTAGTTAGTCTTAGTTTTAGTAGTTTAGTTTCAATTGTAGTTTTTTTTTTTTTAATTTTTAGTCTTTATTGTTCTAATTTTAATTTTGCTATCTGTGTCTGTGTGTCGCAGACGGTCTTACATACTTTTTTTTTTTTTTTAGTCTGTGTTAACTGTAGTGTGGCGTAAGTGGTGTTTACCTATAAGTAATTGTTGCATTTGTGATGTCATTGTATATGTATTTCTAAATGTATTAATGTTAACAATTGTTGGTGAACCAATAAAAAATAAATAAATAAAATCTCACCTGATGGTAAGTGCCGATGAGATCTACGATAGAGCATACTTGCCTAGAAGGTACCTGTTCACTATCGACTTGAAAACACCCAGATTGAAGTCAACGGGGAACAAAGACGCCGGTAGCGTGTTCCATTCCTTGGCAGTTCGCACGATGAAAGTAGAAGCAAAACGGTTAGTACGTACCGAAGGAATGTGAATACTTACTGAATATCGTGCAAGTACTTCTGGTAGGAGGATCGTCCTTCAAGAATATAATGATGGCCAGGCAGAGGAAAGCGACGAAGAAGCTGAGGAGGTAAGCTATGAGCACCTTGCTGGGCAGCTTGCGCAGTACCTTCGGCAGGCTCACATACACGCCGACAGTCAACAGGATGAAGAAACATGACGTCACCATACCTGCAAATCAACATAACATAACACAGCAATGAATGCGGAGGAGGCGTGTTGACGCGTAGTCAACATAAATCATTAATAAAATATATAATAAATCCATTTATTAAAAGATTATTAAAAATGTATATAAAATAGAGAGAGTAGAGGGAGAGGGCGAGAGTTGCCAACTCTCAACATAAATGTTGATGCTAATTAAAAAAAAAAAATAGACATTGAGTACAGCACGTCAAGTGCGAGCTAACTGTATACTATATAGTCTACCGTGTTAAGACATTTTTTATGGAGAATTGAGAAGCGCCTCTAGCAGACGGTATTTAAAACTCTCAATTTTCCATACAAAATGTCTAAATACGGTAGACTATAAAGTATATGGTTAGCTTACGAATAATCTCGCATTTGTCATGTGTTTGTTCCTATGCCTAGTAGATAATATATATACGGTGTTACAATAATATTTTAAAATATTTTAAGAAGTCGATCAGTGGGCTATAAAGGTCACATTCCTGGTAAAAAATAATCAATTTATTTGAAATTTTTAAATTAACATTACATACTTAGTCTGCGATGAAATGGTACTGACAGATAAATCACTGTATACGCGTATATTTTATACATAAATGTGATCGTTACCACGTTCTTGTTAACCTAAATAATGTTAATAAAATATTTTACACTGTTTTTGTTAAACCTTATAAGTCGTGTTATTTTCAAAATGTTTAACTCCTAACCAGGCGGGCTGATTTTATGATCTTTGATTTGTTTAATTTATCTCCGCGCCACGCTGCAAATAGCAGAATAAATATTAAAATGTGTGAAATATTTAAGATTTTCTTATACTTTTATAAAAAATCCAAAACGAAAATCGGCGAAAAACACGAGCTATTCATAATTATAGACAGCATCCCATATATTATAAACAGATTTTCCCGATCTACACCTAAACTATAAGACAAAAGTCATTTCAAACATAAATATAATTGTCCTTTAATAAAACAATTAAATGGTTAATTTGGTTTTATCAAACTACGACTTTGAATTTTTCAGTCGCCTATGTCCGATCGCTTCTACGGGGAAGATCCACTGTGCGTCATGGCGTTGTGGTAATTTTTACTGTATCTTGTAAACAGCCTCGCTATGCGTTCCATCCGTTACCATCCCGCGCACCAATATACATAAGCGAGAGAGATATTTCGCTTAGATATTGTTCCTACTTCAATATTATTTGGGTTCGTGTTGCAAGACCGAACAGCTGCCGAGGGATAGAAAGATGACCCGCGCGAAAACCTGTTGTGAGATTGAATGAACCAGTTATGTCTCGCCCGATGCATATAACAAAACATAATAGGTACATAATACAGATGGTCCGAATATTCGGTATTCGGCCTAATATTAGTTTGTTTGACTGAAGTAAAAGATTGTTTTAAAAAAAATGAAAACATTAGTATCTGTAAAAAAAACATGTATTTATTTTCTGAATATAGAACATATAAAACTATTCCGAATAATTACAGAATATTTGGTGCATCCTTTAGTACAAGTGAAAACGTGAATGTGTTTGTGTATTTTATATAATGAAACAATATTTACTCCCATCAATGCGCGGGGGATAATAGTATAGATAATAGTTTCTTAACGATGTCTTACTATACCGTTTAGCAAGTGATTGTGAGTGAGTCATTGTTGAAAATGAGATTCGCACATGAAATCCAGAAATCCGAACCAAGACGTGCGAACCAGGGTCTGAACCTGCAACCCTTCTTTCCAAATCGGGCGGTCTTCTAACTCGGCTATCACTGTTTTTTATCTTTAGGTTACGGTCGTTTTATGTTATCCGATTTCAAATAAAGACTATTTATTTTAATTAGGCCATGTTTACATAGAGATACCGGATCTTGATCTGCTATTTTTATTATTGAATTTATTTCAATTTGTCATCACAGACAACTGGTTTTAACATAGGTAGAGTTCAAGATATGCAATAAAAATATTTCGCAGTTTGATAAATACGTTTTCCTTATGTACTTTTCAGAGACACCTCGCCTGAAATAATATCAGCGGGACGATCAAATTCGGGCGGCATTATTTTAAGTAATGACTCAAATTTTTTATCGTCGACGAACTTTCTTTATTGGTTTTGATATTTTGTTCTTCAATGTATATTATTTTTATAAAGATCAAAGATATTTTTTTTTCGAATTATGCAATATTTTAATGACGATTTTTTTAAGTAATCTAGCTCTATGGAATATTTTAATACATTTGTGAGTCAAACTATTCGTTTTCGTTAGAAGTGCTTCCGCGAAAAGAACTAAGATGATCGATAATTCGGATAATTGGTATTTAATTCTGTTAAAACTTGTACTAGGTAGGAAACAGTAAATGTCTAAAATAAATGGTAAAAAAAGGAGTTCATAGTGAGGCACATTGTAAATATAACAGCCCCAAAAGTTAGTTAGTAGTTAGTTTATAGCCTGTTTCAAAAGATGCTGCTAAACACTATCTCCAACATATTTGACAGATGGCCCTAACTAATTCTGTCACATAGCTGATGTTAATCGGCACATTATGAATCAAGCCCTTACTCATTTTGTTCATCTTATACTTAAATATTATCCGCCGAATTTATAGACGCTCTATAACTTTATAAAACGTTATAATGTACAGCACAGAGCAGTACACTTGTGCGAAGTTCTATATCACGTTTGATAAAGTTATTAAACGTCTATAAATTCGGGGGAAAGTGTATGGAATAGTATAATATAAAGAATAACCATGTACTTACAGTATGCATTTAACGTATAATTCTTATCATCGGACTCTGTGGGCTGGCAATACAACGGAGCTATAATTGTGGTCCCGTCTTCTTTAAGAAAGTTGTCCAAACAATAGTGGCTAGTGTCCAATACCAACGGTGGGTCATCTATCATATCTAAGAGGAGATTGCCATCCTACAAAAAAGGAACACACATCATGCCAATATGTCACGGGTGTCGGCAGATACTATCTCTTAAAATGAAACCAATATTGCGGATTTTATCGAGTTCATTTTATATTTTTTCGGTACGTAAAAAAGCGCAATAAAATCCGCAAAATTAGTCTTATTTTAATGTGCAGTGTTCGGGTAAATATATAGGAAATCAATATGCAAACTAAATTATTGTTCTTCTAGATGTAAGATCTCACTAAAAGCGCGGATACACAATTTGTTTGGGTGGGGGGCACTCATTGAGTTATTTTAGTATCGATAAAAAGAAATTAACATATAAAAATTAATAGCACATTAGTGTAAAGTTTCAGAACTAACAGCCAGGATATAGGAAAGCTCGATCGACCTCTAGGACTTTTGGATTATCATCACCGAATCTCATTCTCGATTACTACTACTTATTGTACGGTACAGGTAAATCATCATGAGTAAACCCACACTTCTATCGAAAGTTATTTTTTTGCGAAGTTCACCACGTCTTCTGCTGAAGCAGTAGGGCAGCCGTCAGCCTACTTACCTTCGTCAAATAGTATTCATCTTCATCAAAAGCGGGATAAGCAAACACTATAACATCAGAATCACACTTCATAAGGCCCACTAAGACACCGTATTCCTTAGTAACGTTGAATTCTTCGCTTCCACTCCATGCACTAATATTGAATGGCTCAGACATGTTCTGGGATCCCGAAAGGGTTAGCCCTGTGCCATAGGGATAGCATTTCCTTATGCATTTCATGGTCTTACACAAATCACTGTCAACATTCCTGATCTCCCTTCCATCCGCGGTGCATAGCTCAACTTGCACCAAAGTTGTTGTTACCACAAACACAACAGTTATTTGATAAATCATTTTTTTATTATCTCCGGCCGTGATTTTTTATTTTTTTATACGTTTGTCACGATTGGCAGTCAAGATGATACTGAGAGATGATGGGGTTCCCTTCACTGTGGGAACTGGCTGTACGCGCTGATGAGGTGTTTCATTTTAAAGCTTTTTAAGCCACCCGAAATTAGTCGACCGATTGTCCTACACATGATCCGATTTCATCTGATAATTAGGATAGGATTGGAAGGTGTGGAGTCAGTCTAAGAAATGGCATTATACATTTAATTTTAAACATTAAACCAGTTTTAAGAATGACATTGATCAAGGTGTTAGGTTTTTTGTTTAGCGGCAGCCTCCTAGATATTTTGATATATATTTATATTAACTATAGTCTTGTTACGTGTCTGTTGCGGTGTGAAATATATATAAATGTCAATTGTATGGTCTCTGAATAAAAGGTTATGTCAGAAACTGTCAACATAACTTCATAATAATTTCAAATGTATAATAAGAATCCGTATAACACACAAACTTACATTTGTATTTGTATGGCGATATATACAAAGCTCTATACATGGATAAATATAGCGTGTACAAAACTAAACATTTTAGATGTTTCCTAACTCAGCTATGATCCGAGTAAATTAATTAATAATATAAAATTCCCCTTGGAATGTGGTAATAGTATGAAGTGATAGTCTATACCTATTTTAAATAATATATCAGACTTGATATATGTATTGTTTATTTCCTATTATAATTTAAAAAGCATTCGTGTGTTTAAAAATAACAATATCAAAAAACCAGTTTGTTTGTTGATGGAAACGACCACGTGTTTGAATTTAACTTTGATATTGATTCCCATACACAATCGAAGAGGCTGTTACCCGTAACGATGCGAACATTTTTTTCAACTCTTTTTCTTCCTTCATTTTTTTTTAACTCCTTTATTTTAAAATACTTTTGTGAGTACAAAATTATTCATGACAAGCTTTGGAACTCGGCTTCGCGCGCGATTAACTCGATGAATCATAGCTTATAGCGCTCAGAGATATTGTTGCTTCTTATTAGTGAAAGGATTTTCAAAATAGGATCAGCAGATCCGGAGTTTACTCCATACATCTAAACATGCAGAGTTTACCTCTGTATAATGCTTATTTGTATATATTGTGGTATATTTAGTATACCTTTCATTATCCTCATAGTTTTAACAAATTTATAGAAACATTAATCAACTACAATGCCATTACAAGGCAAGAGAAGGGTACAATAATGTGTGAATATTTTTTTTTATTTAATTTAATTAAGAATATGGAACTATCGGAGACAGAATCACATAGCTTAATCACATAGTTCTCAATTATGCATATGCATGCAAAAACACACTGTGTATATGACGTAATGCAAAATTATAGTGTTTATATAGATTTTTATTTTATATTCGACATGATTTTTATGACGTAAATGATTGGTTCTATTTATATAATATTTTATTGATTAATTTAAGAGGGAAATCGTTAATTTGATTGATCGATGTCCGTGTAAATCGATCCCCTTATCATAAAATATTATAACCATTAAGCGTGGTGTAAGCGATCTGTTAGTCTGGGCCTACGAATGATACCAGATGTTTTATGACGCATTTGTAAAAAAGTCATTGAGGTAAAACCATTGTTTATTCGGTAATCAGATATTTTTTCACAAAGCAATAAATGTATCGCTAGCTGTTAGTATTCCTTGCTATTTTTTGTTTCAAGAAATATTAATAACAGGTCTTTTTTTTTAATAGGAGAATATATTAAATATTGAAATAAAACTAATTTTACGGATTTTATTGCGTTTATTTTATGTTTTACGTTCCCGACGTTTCCAACCATGGTCACGGGAGGACTGAGTTGTTAGACATCCTAGACCTATGTAAAAACATTAAATAAACGCGATAAAATCCGTAAAATTTGTTCTATTGCAATGTGTACTGTTCGCGTAAATATAGGAAATTAATATATTAAATATGTTGATTTTATAAACAACAAATACGTAATGATTGTAAACATGTTTTTTTACGTATTTTCCATTTTGACATCTTCTATTCTGTAAATTCTTCTTCTTCTTTTTTTACGAAATGAAATGCGATAAAATAAAATGGATATGCAAATGGCGTCACCCACAACTTAGCGGGTATTTCACCAATGTCAAGTAATTAATAGCAATAAAACATTCAATAAATACACATTATAAATAAAATAATGGATGTGACATGATGATATCGGGTAAGTAGTCCCTTCTTTATATTCAGTTTTCCTAATAATTATCAGTATATTAGTTGATAGGTCGTCAGTTACATCAAATGTCAATAGGATATCGTACGCGATTTTGTTTGGATTCTGCTTTATCTCGCATTTTGACTTTACGTCATCTTTTTTGTTACAGAAGCGTGTACTCTTTATTTAGGTAGAGTTACCTATCGAATAAAAAATCGCACACAGTTGACTAACTAAGCGATACAATTAAACACCTCGGAACACTCCCAAAATTTTTTTTCTAGCTCAGGTAACCGAGAAACATTAAAAAAAGAGTTGAAATTGAAAGCCACCGAAAAAAAAAATGCAAAGTATTGGTAGAGCCGCACGTACGGACCGCAACCACGATTGAGACTAACAAACTTTGTTTTGTAGAGCGTCGATTAATTTATTAGATGCCTAATTGATGGCCGGTGAGTCGGAGTCCGAATTGAACGGAATTCGCAGTAGGGTGACGTAGAGTCATGACGTGCTGTTGCGTCCATTTTAACAGGTAAGAACGAAAGAAAATCATGGGCATCAACCCAAAGATTCCCTTTTTTTAAAAGTAAATTATAATCGTTAACAAGGACAATAATTTGTAGATAGGTACAAGCATCCATCGATTATTACGTAGGTACTGGATTGGGCGCTCGAAACAATCACTGCGTTCCACTGTACTGTGGCTCCGGAACCACAACTTAGTCACAGTCACATCGATGTTTCCGAAGTGTGAAGCAGAGTTTGACTTACGTAAAATTGGTAAAATTAAATTACCTAAAGACAATCAATGAACAATCGATTGTATTGATTGATTGTGATTGTATTTAAATAATTAAATAGAAGGAGTTTCTATTTTTATCTTTAGCTAGATGTCCGGGCGAACTTCGTACCACTTCCGAATCGAAGGTATAAGAAAATCTTTTGTATTCTTTTTTTGGCATTTTTTTCTCTCGTTTTTGGTAGTTATTCTGCTAAACCAGGCGGAGACAAATTCAAAAATCATAAAAGTCGGTGCACCCGTTCTTGAGTTATACACGGTGTAACTAACACGACTTTGTTTTATTGATACTTAGAGATCATAGCCCACAAACCTATATCCCGGATACCTTTACAATTTATTATAGAAATTGCCAAGAAAAGCGCCAATGAGCGGTTTTGTTTTTGGCTTATCGGCGCGTTGTTTTAAATATATTTATTTACAATTAGATATAACTATTAAAATAACAACAAAATAACTTACTTTTCTTCTTTACTATTACCAGGTGGGGTATTTTAAATCATTCGGAATCGGTATCGGAAGCGGATTTGAAAGTTTCCGCTGTCGGTGTCGCTCCCAACGAGCTTTCCCACGGAAATATTTTGAAAAAACTACTAGGTATTTCCATCGAGATACGTCAAAAATCAACAAATTCTAAAACGTTAATAGTGATTGGGGTAATACAGTTTGAATGTTTTCGACGTTTTCGAGATGTATTTCGAATGATTTCGAATAACCCCGCAAAACAGGTAACATTATTGCGCTTTTGCTGTGTGCAAGCGAACCACACATTCATGGTCACCCCAATGTAACTCCATTCGGTTAAGTAGTAGATACTTAAAACAAATTATTACCCTAAAATCCTATCAATTAGGTGTTAGAATTAGTTAATACATTACTTTGTTTACCTTATTGATTGATGCATATTAGTCACGTAACCTACCCATTAGTAACCTTAAAAGTTTTAACATAGATACTTACTTATTTTCAGAAAAAAATATCTGTTTTCCTTATCATGCCAGTCCCGATCACAACACTCACTATAATCTGTGCAAATGACATCGACGTGCATATTTGGGTGAAAGCACGCGCGAAATTCAGGGTTCGAATTTCAATTTTTTTATGGTTTTTATATTTTTACGAATAATTTGAGCATACTTTTCAAACTCTGATGTTGGCTAAATTATCGACAAAAACAATGGAAGCCATAATGTTTTAAAAAGTGAAGTTAAGTGAAGAGCGTGTGCATCTCCGTATTTCGTATAGTTGTTGATCGAAAAGTTGGAGGTTCTCGTAATATGAAAACAAAGACATAGCGTCTCCTTCTTTTTTCCTCTTATACCTTCGTCTCTCTTTGTTACTGCCACGGTATTACCTCGATTTATTTATTTTTTGTCAATTGTAGGTGACAGGTGGGTAGCAGTGATAGCCAAGTTGGTAGCAGTGATAGAGAAGTTGGTAGCAGTGATCGCCAAGTTAGAAGAACACTTGCCTCGGTAAAGAGGATTGCAGGTTCAAACCCCGGCTCGCGTCTGTGGGATTTCATGGGCGAATCTCATTTTCAGTCATGATTATCACTTGCAAAACGGTCAAAGAAAACATCGTGAGGAAACATGACGAGAGAACCCCTCTAAAGACGTGTGAAGTCCGCCAACCCGTACTGGGCCAGCGTGGTGTCTATGGCCTAATCCCCCTCGATTTGAAGGGAGGCCCGTGCCCAGCAGTAGGACATTAAAAAGGGCTGGTTTTTTTATTTATTATAATTGTAGGTGTGATCTAACGTGGGGTAAGTAAAAAAATATTTTTTTTTAATATTTATACCGCCGAATTTTAGACCTATAACTTTATGAAACGTCACTTAGTACTGCGCAAGGCAAACTCTTGTGCGGAGTACTATATGACGTTTGTAAAGTAATAAAACGTGTAAAACTTCGGGGATTATTCTTTTTATTGTGCTACATAATGTAATTTTTTTATGGATATCCATAAAAAAATATATTAATATGAATATAATGATAAATCATATTCAAATGTCATTAAGATAATTGTACTTATTATAAAATTTTAATACAATCAACATAGTAAGATGTTTCAGTAAAACTTAAACGTACGACTGTACTACCGGAGTGTAAGATAAAAGTTTGTTTTGTAGAAGTAACATTAGTCCTTTTTCTTTGGGTTTGTTCTATAGTAGGGTTGAGTGTCGGTCGTCTGGGTTACTGCACCAGATCCTTCCAGATGGTCGACCCTTAACACGTAGACGTCATCGGAAAAGATTCTACACAGGGGTAGTACCTAGAGCTTACTAATCAGATACCGATAGGATTGACAGAAGTGGTAGCGACCTCTGTGGTCTGGTATAAGTTATATTTATTAGTTACTTAATTTATATCTTAACCACTGGAATCTGTCATGTTTGATTTAAATGAAATTACACAATAATTGGAACTACATTTTAATGTATGAGATCCATGAAATTGAGTATTATTATACTTACTATAGGTATACTATACAGGGTGTAACATCGAAATAGATCAGTATGGGGATCTCCGAATCTAGAAGAGTTAGAAAATTATGTGAAAACCTGCAATCATAGATTTAAGAAAAAACTAATACATGAATCCGGTATCAAACCCGGTGCCAATTTGGAAAGTAAACCATCGTTATTTCATTGCGATATTTATTGTAAAGGTTGTTAGGAGTAAATGTTAATATGAAATCTTGTCTAAAATAAAAATAAAATCAAACGTTACCTAATCCAGTTAATTAATACTCAATAAAAATGCTGTCATTTTGAAATAAATAAAACAATATTCAATACAACACTTTGTTTTCATTGTGGACACGAGTTGTCATAGGAATTCCCCTCTTTACAATCTAGACAATGAAATAAAAAAATATATTGTTATTTATTCAAGAGGACCTGGTTCGATTTCGCGATTGATTAATGTTTTTTTAATGCAAAAGCAGTTATTACTATATATTAAGTCGGCGATATGTTTACTCAAAACATATTTTTACATCTTTTATAGCTTCGGAGGTCCCCATACTAACCCATCTCGATGTTGCACCCTGTATACGTATTTATATATGTATAAAGGTAAAGTACGTCAAAAAACCAAAACATGCAAAATTGCCGATTCATAAGCAGCACTGACTATGAGCATGCTTATCACTAGATCTACTTATACGGTGAAGGCAAACATAGTAGGGCAAACTGGACGTTTTTCGGAGGCCGTGTGAAGTTCGCTTACGAATCCCCCTCGCATTGTGGAGAAGTGTGCCGCGTATAATGGCGAAAGTCTTGCTGCCTATTACATAAGAATCAAATACCATCGACGAAACAAGGGCCTGCTTGCCCCTTCGGGGATTTCAGGCATGACAGTAAATAAGAACGGTATACAGGACAACTGTAAAATAATTATTATGATACACTAATATCATTGGACATTATTCTACGTAGGTATATGTTTGCGAGTCTGATTTTATTTTGATAAAGTATAGGTATGTGTAAAATAACAATAATATCTATATAACAATAACATTAACATATATACCCACAATAGGTATCGTAAACATACATACCTAAAGTAAATAAATGCCGTGAGACAATAATTATAAATATGTTATCGTTCTCACATATTTATAATATATCTTATTTTTACTCATTTGGGGAATTTTGTGAACAAGCACGTTTTTTAAATTTAAATTATTAACCGGTAAAATTGTAATTAGACAATAAATATCTGGCAGGTGCAGTAGGTCAAGTGGTTTGCGACATTGCCACCGTCACAAAAAACTATTATATAAATATACCAGCTAGATAATATATATATATATTAGATAAATAAACTATTTTGAGAACAGCTATACCGTTCCTATGATGTTTATTTATACACGGCAATATTTCAACTGTAGTTAAATAGATTAGTTTACTTATCTTTGCATTATTTATAATGAAATAAGCAATCCTTAATGCGCTAAACTGGCCTATCTAAAGATGTTTTAATTATATTTTTACATATAGTTAATTTTTTTTTTACCTTTTTGCGTGTACTAGTAATTGCATTTTCTAAACAGATATTTAAAAAATATAAGTAAAGAGCTCTGCCAAGATTGTGTACTAAATTCCCCATGTAAGAAAAAATTAGGTTTTACTAACAGTTTGTTCGTAAATCATAGAACCAAGCAATGTGATCATTCACATGCTCGTGCGTAAACGCACAAGACCGAATACGAAACGCGAGTACATATTTCGCAAATTTGAATATTTAAACGCAACTGCAATATAATTACCATGGACAATTAGAAGAAAAAAATAATAGACTTTTCATAATCCAGCATTGATCTATAGGTTGGATAATAAAAGTCTATACAAACAACACAACTTAGCACCCATCTGTAGGGCCGATTTAGCAAGCTAATCGGGACAAATTCTACAAACCTACTGACTGGGTGCCAATGTGTGCCCTTCGTAGTCTTTAAACCGACCGATGGGTTGGCACGGTTTCGTCGTTAACTCGGCGCATTTGGTTCAATTATAAACTCCACATTAACGGAGATCAAATAGCGACGCGCCGACGCCTGGATTAAGTGCATACTAAGCAACTTTATTACTTCTTCTTTCCTTATAGAAAGTGGGAGATCTAACGCATATGAAGCCAGTGAGCTCTAGTTTAAGATTTGCTGATGGAGTTCATTTGAATGTTGTCTTTGGACTGCGAGGATAAGGTCCGGGTGGAAACTGATGTCGTCGTGTGGGTTGATGTCTTGGAGATTGGAATTCCTCTCATTAGCTTGTACCTGCACATAAAAAGTGATTGTAAGTCCGTGCGAAGCTGAGTAGCCATGTCAGCTATTATGGGTTAGCGCGCAATAGCCTAATATTGTTCTGCTTATAATATTTGACGATTGGCACAGTGTAACTGTGGTGATCCTGCTTTCTGTACCGGTGGTCCCGGGTTCGAATCCCGCTTGGACCAAACTTTCTTGCCAAACTTGCTCGTGGATGTTTGATATGTTATATATGTTTCTATTCTTTGCTTAAGTTTAGCTTAAGTGGCCATGGGCGGAGCAAACCGAGCTGTTTTCTGACACCTTTTTGTCAAGTGAAACGAGCCAAGTTCGCGCGCGCACCTGCTTCTTGCACTGATAAATAGGTATTAATTATTACATTAACTTAATTCTTAGTTAGTTAAAAGCAGTGATAGCCAAGTTGGTAGAACGCTTGCCTCGACAACGAGGATTGCAGGTTCAAACCCCGACTCGCACCGCTGGGATTTTTCAAGTGCGAATCTCATTTTCAACCAAAGATTATCACTTGCTAAACGGTGAAGGAAAACTTCGTGAGGAAACCTGCATGTCTGAGAGAACCCCTCGAAAGATGTGTGAAGTCTGCCAACCCGCACTGGGCCAGCGTGGTGGACTATGGCCTAATCCCCCTCGCATTGAGGGGAGGCCCGTGCCCAGCAGCATTATTATTAGTTAGTTACAAACAAGAATAAATAATAAGAGACACACTTAAGTGAGGGATATTTAGTTAGGTACCTAGTGCAATTGAGTCATCATTGTAAATCAGCCATAATCCAGTCAAAACATACATCAATGGTAAAACGGTGTAAACAACATAACTCACTCATGTAATTCACTTTAAACCAAAATTATAATATTACATAGGTAGGTATGTATAAGTAATATACAGGATGATTCAGATATAGTTGGTATACTAAGCATTCACCCTGCGCCTCTTTAGCGCAATTGTAATCGTTATTTGAAGTAAGAATTCCGAAGTCATTTGAAAAAATAATGTTTGCAAAAATCTCTCATTGTTATGGATTTTTTTTTATCAATATATTTAAATTACGAACGTCCTAAGGAAGCGCGATCAATGGTAAAACGATGTAAACCACATAACTCACTCATGTTATTCACTTTAAACCAAAATTATAGTATAACGTAGGTAGGTATACGTACTATATAGTACGATGCAGAAAGAGGTATACTAAGTATTCCCCTGTGCCTCTTTAGCGCACTTGTAATCGTTATTTGAAGTCAGATTTTCGATGTCATTTGAAAAAAAAATGTTTGCAAAAAATCATTCACTGATATGGTTTTTTTTAAATCAACGTATTTAAATTACAAACTTGCTAAGGAAGCGCAGATTCAAGGCTTAGTGAACCCTTTCTGACTCACATTTATAACTTGAATTTTGGTTGTGTCAACATTTAGGCAAGTATTTTAACAGTAAAACAAAACGTTACCATCAAAATACGGGTTAGTTAACACAGCTCAGTATAATTTGGCTACAGACATTCTTTTGTTCTATTCATTAAGAAAAATAATGGTCACAGATAAAATATAATATTCTGTTATTTTGGGTGTTATTTGATCACTGATATTATTTCGAAAATTTTAAGATGACTGCCCCAAAAATACGGTTTGAGTACATCCACATATAGTAAAAATACACACAAACAGAAAAATAAAACGATAGGCTATAGAACAAATGGCTGCATGTTTATATTATATGATGTAACTACGTTTATGATTTATAAAGAACATTACTTGTCACTTAAACTACCCCGTTTACCATAATTTAAATAATATATATATATGACCAAATCTCACACCAAAAAAAAACTTGTCTGTGACCAATATATACAAAGCCCAAATTCTCGCACTTATTAAACCAAATATTATAATAAAATACAGGGACTAACAGGGCCAAGCGAGTTAAACATTAACATTAATCAACATTTACATGAAATTTACAAAATGAGACGACATACTTTAATTTAAAATATCACTGCAGTATGGCTACCATTGCCCGACGGTAACTTCAGAAGCAGTAACAAAATCTAAAAATAAGAATCAATATTATTAAACCATTCTAATGTAGTGCTACCGAAATCTACTACTGAAGGAGAAAAGATACAAGATTCACACAGCGCCTGGAAGGTTAGATAGATAGATAATTCTTAAATGTACACCAAATGTACACAAATGTATTACAAAGACGTTACAAAAGAGTATAAAAGAACGAATGAAGAGCAGTGAATATCGGGCGGTCGCATCACAAGTTACGATAGTTCTCCATGTTTGACGGAGGGCGGTTTGCTTAGATTATATATAAGGCTTAAAAATAATAGTGTATAATATTTTACGGGCTCCATTGCTAGGCTATAAGGGTCACATTCTCGAGTAAAAATATTAAAAATAATACTAGGTGCTAAGTGCGCGCGGTGAAACTCACTCACAGAAACATCTAACACAGTTAAGAAATATGTTTTATGCATAAATGTAATCGTTATCACCTATTTGTTAACCCCTTAAAATATATTACACTATTTTTATTAAACCTTATATAGAATACAATAATTCTTGAACAATCTTTGCCGGTGTATAAAGTTGTGCATAAATCTAAAGGTGCATCTCTAGCACTAGGTGCAACACACTGCGGAAGCCTCACATCATTAGTTGCTGTCAATCAATGAATATGTTAGTTTTGTCAAGGCCACCAAACATTATGTTTTTCATTAAATTCTGTACCTTTTTCCCTCAATATTGCATTCCATTTCGTTTCATCTAGTTTCGTAGTCACCCATGGCCTGCGCTGACTTTGTTATTTATATCAAATCTAGTTGGCTGTCGCGTTGTTATTATTCTGTTTTATGTTGTCGTCCTCCTTGACTTTAATTTGTTTTGTCTGGTTTTATCCATATTTTATGAATGATTCGTGTAATAATATCGGCGTATTCTTATTAATCCTTTTCAATCCTTGACTTTGACTTCTTTTCGATTTGGTTTGCGATTGACAGATATATGACGACATATTATTATATCAGCTACATACATACACAATGCAACTATTATTGTGTTGGTTATTTTTCATTCTTATATAATATGTTTCATCATAATTTTCTGGTTGTGCCGTCCATGGCAGACACATTATACAGTGTGTAGAGACACAAGCTATCGAACTACATAGTGAATATAATCCTTCACTTGTATTCGTAGCCAAAACACATTCGATTATTATTTGTTATCTGAAGTATAATTTTGTGTTTGCGTTTATTTTTTATCCACTTATTTTGTACTATACCTGGTGTAAGTGGCTTCGTAACGAAAACTGAATATCATGGATTCAACTAACGATTCTAGACCCCCCAATGTTTGAAATTACCGATATTTTTTCAGTGTTTTATATTGATTTTAGCATGAAATCATAATAAAAGCCTCAGTGTGGTATTTAATGGAAAATAAACCATATATTAGTACTCATTTAGAGCTAAAACTACAATATTAATTAAAACTCTTCACGCCACTCGCACGAGTTTGGTTAATCGCGTGGAGCGCTGTTCCCGTGGTTCACGATACATTGCGCGCATTAAAAAAAATACTAGTTTCTACCCATTCTAGATTTCTATAATTTTATTATATGCATTAAATGTATCCTTTACCAAAAGTTTTCCTTACCATGCCCCTTACACCCTGTATAGACATATTATTCTGTAAAATTGATGTGAAAGTTGTTGTATAAAGAGTGATGGCCGATGACTATTCCTTTATAATTATGTTTAAATATATTTCATCTTCAAATTATGTGTGAGATTGAACACTCTTGTTGTCCAAATCTCCGGCCGTAGTTCGTATAGTGTCAATGCTACCTCTGATGGCTTGATTGTTCTGCCACCGTGCAATATGCTTGTTTGTGATATCCCTCGGGTCGTCTGTTTGAGCGCCACGGAAAAAGTCTTTGCTCCTATGTGTATAATAGATAACTCGTGAGAGACGACAATGTGTAATCGTGGCGGTAGCGACTAATAGATACACAATGAAGGCTAGCACAATGACTACTAAATCTATTTTATTGCGTACAATGTACCTAGATGGCTATTATTTTTATACGTTCATGGTTTTTAAAGAATGTAAATTTGGATGTTGTAGGTATTCGCCTCAGTTATAATAACAGTTTAAGGTGGAAGCTCAGGTCAGGGCGCGAAATTCAAAATGTCAATGGTTTTCATTTTCTTACGAAAAATTTGGACATCTTTACGATGTAATTTAGTTTTTTGAGATATTAACATTCTGCATTGGATATCTCGATGAATTAAGTTTGCTTAAAAAAATACCTAAAGCGATACAACCCCATAAAGTTAGTAAAAGTAGCGGTTTTTACAAACCTTATGGTATTGTATCGGTTAAGGTATTTTTTTAAGCAAACTTAATACATCGAGACATCCAATGCGGAATGTAAATATCGCAAAAAACTACATTACATCGTAAGATGTCCAATATTTCGTAACAAAATAAAAACCATTGACATTTTTAATTTCGCGCCTGACCTGAGCTTCCCCCTTAATGGTTCAAAGGTCTTTCTATTGCGGCAATGTTTGTATCAGATGTTTCAAGTAGTTTTTTTATTTAGTTTCGAAACTTATGCAAAAAGGTGTAACAAAATAGTTTAAAATAATTTTAGGGGCTAACGAATAGGTCATAACGATTTCGTTTATTTATAAAATATATGTGTTAACAGTGTTTAGTTTTTATTCTCTGAGAAAGAATTTAGTATGTATTGTTTTCGGGAATGTGACCTTTGTTGATTACCGATGGACCTGATGTTGAAATATTTTACACTATTATTGTTACACCTGATATATTCCGAGGTGAATACGAGGCTTTGGCTCTGAATGTGCATCAAAGTTGTGCCAAAACGTCTAGCAGACAATGAGGATACATCAACATTACTTGATTTTTATGTATTATGCCAATCAAGCGATTTCATTGATACAATTTCCTATTAGTCCACCCTGCTCACTTCACAATATTATAAAAAATATAACAAACCTGTCTCTGAGCTTTTTCAATGTTTTCTTCTTGCACACAAAGATGATGAATAAGATCAAACCAATAAGAACGTTGTACGCGTCGGTGAACTGCCAGAATTTGTCCGCTTCCGGGTAGAATGAGCTGACCACCTCCAAGATCCAACTGAAGCCCATCACGGCGAACAACTTTAAGTAAAGTGACAGTCTGAAATTATTAAAAAAGATAAGTAGATAGTTTTCAGTCCTTTAGTTTTTATTTTAGTTTTGACAAAGCCCCGGCGATAGAAACAAAAGATGACGATAAGCATAACCAAGATAGAATATTGACCAACATGATACTCTGCAATGTTGGGACCGATATTGTTGGTATTATTTTCATTACAGCGTTTAGTGATATTTCTACGTGCTTGGTCACAATGCAGATCAGTCAATGTAGAAAACTTTGTGGAAGCCCGAATGTCAAGGAGATTATTAGGAAACGTCGCGGCTTCCGAGCCGAGGTGAGCCGCCCGATTTCCTCTCATCGTCTTGACATTTAATGTCCGGCTTGAGCCGCTGCAACGTTCGTCAATTTAGCAACTTTGTGGCCACTTAAAGTTGATTACATACGTACACATTTCTTTTATTTTGCCCCTGGACACACATATGCTAGTCGGTGGTCCCAGAATTATGCGGCACAGGGTTCTTTAATTCGTCGAAGGAGACCAATGGACAGCATAGTCATCATAGAAAGTATTTGATGCACATTCGTCTATTTATTATATAGCACAGATTTAAAATAACGAAGAAACATTTTATTTTACATTGGCATAATTGCCACTATTTTGTAGCTGATTGCCAACCTTAAAAGAAGAAGAAGAATGTCGGGGTCCCCGATATATAGCGGCCTGAGCCATCTTAATTCTAAGCTTCTCACCGTTGCTTATCTTTGTTGCGCACATCGTGGGTGGAGCTTTCATTGGACTTCAAGACTTGCTTCGTCTGATTCTTGATCTTCGCTATCCTCAACGCCGTCAGAATGAAGAATATCAAATTCATCAGGCACAGCACCGTAATTGGTCCATACAGATACAGAAGTTTGCTTTCCTCTAGAAAAAAAATAATATACATATTGATTTTTTTATATTTACGCGAATACTACACATCGAAATAAAAACCTATTTTACAGATTTTATCGCGTTTATTTGATATTTTTACATTCCACGCCGTGAAATGAGACCATGGTTGCTGTAAAGTAGCCGAAACGTCGGGAACGTAAAAAACAAACGCTATAAAATCTGAAAAGTTAGTTTTTATTTCAATATTATACCTACTTAGAAATAAATGGAACATGCTATATTATTAAGTCTTTTTTTATCACTTGCTTTATTCCCTTATTACTATTACCATTAGAGTCAATCACAATAAACGAATTGTGGATGATCTGCAGCTTTGAAGGATAAACGTTTAGTGTGTGGCACGAGCCTCCCTTCAATGCGAGGGGAATTGGGCAATAGTAAACAACACTTGCCCAGGGTAACTTTGCGGACTCCGCACGACATTCGAGGGCTTATCTCAGACATGTTGGATGTTTTCCTTCACTGTTTAACAAGTGAGAATCTAGGTTCAAAATGAGATTCGGAAATGAAATCCAGAAATTCCAGAACCTGCGACTCGTTCCAAGGCAAGTGCACTACCAACTTGGTTATATGTTATAGCTGCTTGTATGGTGTGTACACAAATTATTTACTCACTGTACAAGAAGCAACCGTTTCGTCTGAGTCTCGGCATTAAGGGCACCTTGGTGGGCGGGTCACTGAACTCCAGGGCCGCGAGGATCACGGTGAGCAGAGCCGGCACGCCGAATGCGTATGCAGAGTACTTCAGGAAGCGAGCGCGGACTGAATTTACACTCGTCGTTCCTCGTTTGCCACTTAAAAAAAGTAAATAAGTGATAATAGACTCCGATAGTCAGGTCGGCGCAATAAGAACCTTAGCAAATGGGAGAACCAGAGCAACATCACACCCACTCTACAGAATGTTGAAATTTAATTTATGCATTTATTTATAAATTAGAATGTAATTTGGTCGTAACTGCATATACAGGTTCTACTGACACAAACAATAAATCGTATGGTTCATTATTTTTGTATATTTGTCGGTCTGTTTTGTTTGCTCATCATGGATAATCCAATTAACATTATTTGATGAAAGCGTAGTGATAGCTTTATAGTCCAGGTCAGGGTATAGGATACTATTGATTTTGGGAAGTAAATATATCCGCTGGGTAGATTTCAATCAACTTTGGCATGGCAATAGCTCATAATGAAAACAACATCTTGGATATTTTCTGCCATGGAAAATAAAAGACTATGCTCAGGATATGCAAACTACTAAAGGTCACACGCATGTGCGAATCTATGAAACGATTTTATGAAACATAATGTTATTCACCTGAATGTATACCAGATATCGAAGCACATGACGTTGAGCCAGAAGAACGCGACCAGCAAGAAGGAGTAGATGAAGAAGGCTGTAACATGGAAATGATATAGTAGTGTTAGTTACACCATTTATACACCAAGAACGGGTGGGTCAATTCTTAAAATCTTTACAACCAGCCTATGATTAAGTATATGCACCGTACTTACACAACAAAACACAAGCAGTCATGGTGTGTTCGTCCATAAGGATGAGGATCTGCATAGTGGTTAGGGAGATGAATGCGACTAAGAGGCTGAGTAGGTAGGCCATCAGGATCATGCCATGCAGGTTGCGGAGCTCCGGCAGCCACGCGTAGACGCCCACCGTCAACAGGATGAAGAAGCACGATATCAGCATACCTGCGTACCAGATCACTTACAACAAGAATACGGGGAGGGTGTAATTCATTAGTTATGTTGATGACGTGGTTTCGTTGTCAGTCGTCCTTCTCGCATCACACACTTGTTCCAGGAGCCAGCCCTCATCCGTCAGTTCAAGTTTCAGAACTGTACATGACGGAAATATAGCAATAATAATATAGTCCCAAAGGAATCGTGCCCCTTCTAGCACGAGATTAAATATAACAAATATTATTTGAACTTCGCCGTCAAACAATTAACATTCGTATTCCTATAAATTAACAGTGTCATCTCTAGCCCGTGTATAACCCTGGCGCCCCTATATAAGTAGCCAGACTCTATATGTTGGTTATTTCGTCTGTGAGCTGGGCGGCAGCGGCGTCGACACCGCAGAGTAGGTATAGGCGCCGCCGCTCGGGCGTCTCGTCCTGCGGGCGCAGCCCGGACCCGGGACCTGGCGCTTGATGCACCGCACCCGTTAGACTCTAGTTAGAGACAGCGATGTGTTGCTGCAAAATGTACTTACAAGTGCTGCTTAACACATAATGATTATCATTAGGCGTTTGTACTGAACATACGAGTGCGTTCAGCACCGTGCCGTCCGGTCCTGGTTCGAGGTCATTAATAATGGTGTCAATGCAGAACTTGTCCGGGTGGAGGATTGTGAACTGTAGATTTCTCTCTTTGTCGGGCATATCCAGGTACAGGGTGCCATCCTGGGAAGGACAAAACATAATGGCATCAATAGACAACTTGGAGGCTGAAGGGCTGGGAGGGGGCGTGACACAAACGTATGAACTAGGTGTATCGTGCCCACTGTGCACGCGCAACTCGTCGAAACATTAGCTGATATAGTAACTGCGCAGCACTGCGTTTACGGCGCATGACTACGCCCGCGCCACTACCCCACCATCGTGCTGAGATGCGGACGTGGCGTTTTTTTATAAATTAAATATGTACATTGAACTGCTACTAACTATTGTAAGAACACAATTGAAGAATAGAATAGATAATTATACATTACGCCAGCTCGCCTGTCTACCTTATTTAATAAACCTGGCTTTTGGTTAACCACAATGATTCAAGTAAAAGAAGGTACAAGCACATTGCGGGCCTGCCTTCTTGTACCATTCAGTGCAAAAAATAAGAGCTGTGTGATGGAGAGGGACGACTATTATTTTTCCGGAATGATCCTTCGTTACCTGTACTATTAAGTATTCTGTGGCGACAGGGAAAGAACTTCGTCCCACTATTTGTTACTAGCAAACATTTTTTTTCTTCTCTTTCGGCCTTTTTCTATTGAAACTAGGCACTAACAAACATAAATAGCGAATATCTTTGACATTATAGAACATCATTTCGAAAATTATCTGAGTGTATAACTATCATAGGTTCAGTAAATAAATTTAATAGGCATATACACTGAAAATATTGAAGGCCTTGAAGGATGAACATTCTCCAACAGGGGAACTAAACATACAACAGGGTCGGATCAACCACCAAGCAGAGAAAGGCTAAGCCATTATACATAAAATTCAGTTGATATTAATCTAGCAATAGTCTTTAGAATCTATTATCTCGGATCCGTAAGGATGTCATTACCTACAAGATATCATTAAACAATTGATTCTTGTAATTATTATATGAAGACCGTCTTGGTATTAAACACGGTTCCATGACGATAAATAGTAGATACAAGGTGATGTAGACTAGCCAATGGCGAATGACGTCGTAATTTTTTTTTAATTATACCCGTCCATTTAGAATTTTGTGATAAAAGTAGGTATTAATGAAATGTCACGCATAATTAGTGACAATAAAGAATCTGATTATTGGTATTTTTGGAGGTAGTCGAAGATAAAGGTTAGGTATCAATTTTGTTTAATTTTGTGCTAAATGTGTTTCTTTGAAATATAATGAGCAATTTTGGTGGAATATTAACCATTATGTGTTCAAAAATGTGCACGAGTGAAGAAAAATAAAACTAAATAGTAAAACATGACTTCCAGTTCTCCCAAGAAGTCCGGTATTTTGTCAGTAAAGTATCCTCAACATTACTGATAAGGTGAGGGGGTATTTATTAGTCCTAGTCTAAGTATTAAGCCTGCATAGAATCCCCCATGTTTGATATTAAAAAAAAACATTCCACTTGAAGTTGGCAAAATACCTACCAAAAGGTGGGTGAAGACAATTTCTAAAAAAAACTTATTAATATCTATGTAGGTATGCCTCATTGGTAGGGTCCATAAAAAAATATTATAGGTAATTAGTATCCTAGCTACAATTATTACATATTCTTTATTAATTCCGTTTCACACGCACATGAAATCTGTGGGGTAAGCAGAAACTTCTAATGTAATCATAATCACATGTATCTTCGCAACAGACGATAAAATGACCATGAAAAAAACAGACGATTAAATGACTATTCTGTTCGTAAGTGTCACTATCTTGTCATTAGATACAGCTCGTCAAGCGAAAAGGTCGCAGATTCTGTTGGTATCTTCAAGTTAATTTGTGCGTAGTCGCAATAAAAACAACTGGAATAAAGTCGCTAAACAACTTAACGTAATTTGTTAATTTGTAATTGGAAGACTTTCCTCGAAGATGCCATGAATATAAGCACATATGGCCTGTACCCTCCAAAAGCATGTGTTAACTGCATTAATATCAATAATACCTTTCCTCTCCCCTCCCTTTAATGCGAAGGAAATTCAATCCCTAGTAACTTAGTGGTCTGCGCACGTCTATCAACTGCTTACTTAGTTGTCACAGATATAATATTATAGATATCGTCTGGATGTTTTCCTCCACTGATGCACATACCCACATAAGAGAATCTCTTTGGTTATTTATAAGCAGATATTGTAAAAGATTATCGTGGTACTTACTGTAACCAACCTGTAGACCGATATAGCCGGATGCGCATACAGTCTAGCCTCACGCAGTTTATCACTACAGTTCTGCTTTCCGAATATAAATTGGAATTCCTTCGACGCATTGAATCCCTTCACCTCCTCGTAATCATTCCACACAGGCGGATTGAATGGCTTGGAATGATTCACGCATCCCTTTGCCGCTTTATCGTACGCTTGACCGAGAGGACAGCATTTTCTTGAACAAGTCCCCTTCATACAAATACAGCCCCTTTCGATTCCTTTCGCGTCAACAAAATATTCACCCTCACCATACGTCACTCCATTATATTTACGGTCCTTTAGTTCAACACTTAACTCATCGATACATGGCTGCGTGTCCGACAAAGTTCTTGTTGCGATCGCTAATAAAATCGCCAATGTGGCACGCATGTTGTCGAAACCACACAACTTTACTTCCACTGCTATATAATAGTTACACTGCCACTATTCGATAGATCGCGGTGAATTTTGTTGTTTTTTGAAGTACGCGACTATTTCACTTGAGAGTTACGAACCAACTGTTAAGCTGTGAAGAATAGATTCAATGATGGGAAAATGGAAACTCCAAGAAACCTTTGCCGCTTATTTAATAGGTAAATGGAATCAAGTTTGTACACAAACAAGTTTAATTTATTTGCTTAATCATAGATGGCGCTTCGCCTGTGCTAAATAGTACTTACATCATTTTGTTGTAAGAATTATGTAAATGTTAGACCCCAAATTTATTGACGTTATATAATTTAATCAAATGTCATGCATGTTTTTAGATTCGCTTCGTTTCGCGGAGAATTGCATTTTATTTGGGGTCCCGACACTCGTGATGGATAGTTTCTCGACTATCATCTTAGAGTAGTTCGGTGTTGGTGTCTTCTTTAATTATCGATCAACTTGTTTGGTTTTTATAATTGGAAAAGTTGACAAGTCGAGGGTCAGTGGTGGGTTCCTCTTCCCCCATTTGTTTAACAATGGATTTCCGAAAAGTATCGCCTAGCTCTATTAATTATATGAAATGTCATGCACACAAGAGTTTTGCTTTGCGCAGTACTAAATTGCGTTTGATAAAATATAGTACGTCTATAAATTCGGGGGTATTTATATGAATAGGTCCGGCCCATGACAACTTCCAGAAGAATTTCAGGAAGTGCTAAACTGCTGTGCTAGTTTAGCACATTATGATTGTATTACACTATTGACGTAATACCATTTCTAGCACAAGCTCGAGCTTAGTCGGAGAGGCTAACGGAACTAGAAATGTGATAATCGCAACTTTACCTATTAAAGAAGGACGATTCAAGTGCCCAAATGCAACTCAAATTTGAGACCTACTAGGCGTTTGAGTATTCTGCTCTTCAGGCGAATTCGGCACTAACAAAGACAAGACGCCAACATATACCTAATATTAATGATACGTAATCTTCATCAGTGCATACATAATCAACAAAAAAATAAGATTTTTATTCTACTAAATTTAAGACTTATTAGCATATCACATTCACATCACTATATATACTCTATTTGAATGGAAATCAAACGGCGGTTGTTTTTTTTAATACAAGCGTTGTTGGCCAGTGTCTTTTGTTCGAAATACAAAAACGACCGAAAAAAAAGTTGATATACAAAATCGCACACAACCACACGCGTCTGACCGCCGTGACATGTTAACCGTGACTGGTGTCTGGTTGGCAGAATTTAAAAAAAAAACAAGTTTAATTTTAGGAAGTAGGTTTAATAAATTGGCTATTAATTTCACAGACGAGGCCTGCTAATAACAGAACAGTTCACAGTAGGGCGACGAAGCGTGACGCGCGGGATTCGGATACCCATTTAAATATAAATGTGTATATTTTTTTCAAGATTCCAAGCTCAAAATATACAAACTCAACTCAGATTTGATGGCTGCTTAGTTTTACGGCATTATACAAGTTGAGATAAGGGTGTATTAGAACAGCTTTGTCAGCACTATCACATGTGTATGGCTATCGGGACATCACTCCATATAGTAATGTAATTATCTCAATTTCCAAGATCTATACCTAAAGAACTTCGACATAACCACCACCATTAATAGTAGATATTCGCCAAAACTAAAGAATTCTTGTAGAATACGATACAATGGACTGGGGTCAATCCTAGTAGGTATATATAGTAAAACCCAGACCGCTGCAAGTCGCGAAGAACACCTGAATGCTGAAAATAAATACAAAATAATACCCGAAGCCTCAGAAAAGTAAAGCACACAATAAAATCCTACATAAGAATATATATTTACGTACAGAAATAATTCACAAATAGTAAAATGGTCGAAATCCAGCCGACCGACGGTCCAACCGTGCGATGTGCCTATTTAATTTGTGGTTTGTCTGGTAAGACGACGGGAAAACCCCAGAACCCGTTACCAAAGTTCGTGGATTTAGTCACGCTACGCGTAAAAACCTTACAAATCACAAATGATTAATGTATTCCTAACATTTGAATGCTTAAACATTATGTAGGTAAGCACCTGACACGGGTTGTACATGCGTTTACAGATATACTTATCTCAAAAACTGTGATAAGTCGCTGGTGACATGACGACCTTAGGTGATGAGCGCGAATGTTTGTACCCGAGTCATGGATTTTTAATATCTTTGTAAGTAGGTATTATAATACTGACTTCGCCCTCGGTCCATTGTGCGGTAACCATAATACAAGCGTTGCTTAGTATGGGACCATATAGTTGGTGTGTTTGTCTGGTGTTATTATTATAGGTTAAATAACTGATATAAAAAGCATTGAAACTCCTAATCACTGTTTAGGTACCATGTTTTTGAAGCGCGTTTAAGTCTTTTTGTGGTATCCACGACATTAAGGATTTTGGTTAGAATCGGTTTTTCAAATTTTAATTATTAATAGATATTTGACACGTATCCAAAACTACATTAAATAAAACGGAATACAATTTTAAATTTAAATTATTTAACTATACAAACATAACTAAAATAAAACTAGACTAAATAAGAGACTCCTTTAAGGTTGACTCCATTGCCCCGTCACGTCGCATTGTGGGGTACCCAGAGCGCTGGCACCATCTCCCCTTAGTGCTTAAACTTGAACAATACATATCCAATTCAAGGGATAGGCACATGAGTTATATACACCGACTTATGACGGTAACGTGAAGTTCGCCATGAACCAATTTTAAGTAGGTACTTAAGTACTTATTATTTAATATGTGTAAAAAATCTTATCATTCTGTATATCTATCTATATATAAAACGAATTTGTATCAGTTGCATCATTAATAACTCGAGAACGGATGGGCCAGTTTTTATGACCTTCGGTTTTTTGAATTTGTCTCCGGTCCGAATAGCGGAATAACTAGGACTGAAACATGGAAAAATTCACAAAAAAATATAACAAAGATAATTCTTTTTCTCATACATTTAATTTTGTGGCGGTACGAAGTACGCTGGGACAGCATGTGTTATAATAATAATGTCACCCTGAATCTATCTAACACTAGACTTTGTTCGTATCCTTTAGTAAGTTGGTAAGTACCATCTAATAATTGTGAATGTCCATTCGGCAAACCGCAAAATTTACAAGAAAAACAGATCATTCCTGGTAGCTGAAAGAGGTCACACCGTGATTCACCTGTACGTAAATTATATTATCCTCGTCTCCTGGAACAGCACTCATAAAAGGTAGGAACAAAATCTATCCTACCTACCTAAATCATTTAAATATACTTTTATCTTCTTTTTCGTTTTGCAATGAAGGGTTCTGAGTGCAAAATGGTTTTGAGTGCGACAATTACTCGAAGCTTGTGAATCCAAATTCACTGAGCGTCAAACCTACTATACTAGATGACTAGAAAGTACTTAATAAGAAAAGAATATGGGTCACAACGGATTTTATTTACATATTCGCGATTACAGGGTTCGAATCCTGGAAGGGTCAACAGGGCCGGCCCTGCCATGGGGCGAATGGTGAGGCCGATCCAGGCGACAAGCCCCTGGGCGCTCCTCAGCGAGCAAAATTGGACAAAGACTTAAGATGTTGTCAAGATCCTGACAAGATTGAGCCAAGCAAGGAGTCGCTATATCCGGAGCTCTCTCCATCCTAATAATGCCACGTGCCGACACTGAGAACAAACTTTGTGCGATGAGCATGAATATTCGTATCTGAGTCTAGGATGTTTAATATCTAACTAATATACAAGTATTAAATACTGGGTTCGTTCCCACTCCGTATAGGTGGTGTTATCGTGTGGCAATATTATTATTATATTAAAAAGGGTTCCTAGAACAATATGTTCGACTCGGGTACTAATTGCGCACTAAATTGTTTTGTTGCTATAAAATAATTTGCAGGCGTTATATTATTAGCTCGATTGTGAGGGGGAGGGGTTTGAAAATTAGTACTATCGGAGTTGTGTACATGCCTATATCGTGATGCAACCCTCTTAATTCCTTTCACAATTACCTGGATACACCTGGAATCTGTGTGTTATTTTATTAGGTAGTTGAAATATCACTTCAGGTGTAATAAGCTTTTAAAGACGCAAAAAAAGGACAGCACATCCTAGTTACCCTACTATAAAGCTTAACTTTGATTAGATGACCAATTACCTACCACAATTAGCTTAACTCACTCCCATTTATTAACTAAATACATTTGCGAAAACGGCCTATGATAAAGATAATTAAGTTTTGCGTTCATGTTTATTAACTTACTTTAATCAAACTAATGTGTTTATTAAAAACTAACTTTAACCCGCGGCGCCATCCGCGCCCGCGCAACACACGATTGTGCCTTTCAACTCTACCCTGGATGATTATAGCGCGTCAAGATTATGACGTATAGCTGGTACCCTATCTTTTAAGTCTAACCATATATTGAAAATCTCGTTGAATTAAGTTGATCTAGCTGTGTTTCCATGTTGCTCGAGCACACTGACAAGAATTAAAAAAAAAACCTTTTGTTTCGGTTTCGGAGACATCCTAATAGCATTTTGTATTTTTTTATAACCTTCAATGAACGTAGAGACCAGTAAGTTTTGAAAAGACTAACTATGAAGTTTCCTTATCTCTTCTTCCCTATAGAAACGGCATTGTAAGAATCTGATCACAACATTTTTTGACGGTGTACAGTTTTGAACAATAAGTATATTAACCGTCAACAATTGTTCAAATCTGTGTTGCGAACAGATTCTAACAATGCCGTTTCTAGAATTAGATATAAATAAACCATATAACAGTACTCTGTTATATGGTTTATTTACATCTAATTCTGGGTAATATGTTTATGTATTAACTCAAACATTTATACTGCAACGATTATTGTCCATAAATAATGCCTAGCGAATACCATATAACGAGGAAAACTATGAAGGTATATGTATGCGCCAGTCGGAACAATTATTTAAATATTCAGGTTAAGGACACAATGGAAGATAGCAGAAACATTACAAACACGTTATTTTAAGACTGGGTCGTTGGCAGATATAGACTGTATCAAGAATTTTAACATGTAGGTTGTTAGTGATGGCCTCTTACATTTATACAGTTATTTTTATACCTACTAGAGTGTGAGAATCGTAGCATATAAGATGTACCAATAATAGTGTACAATATTTTAACAAGGCCAACAGAAGGTTATAAAGATAATATTTCCGAAGAAATAAATCAAATGACACCCCATCAAAAAATTACACCCAGTACTGAGCGCATGGCCAAAGGCTTGTTTAAAAAAATCAAAAATAATGTATTATTATAATAAATAGCATATGTTATTGCCATTAAACCACGTCTAGGGTAATGACAAATAAAAACTTCCTGTCAAATAAAAACTTTTTGACTACCAAGTTCTTTATCGACGTTATATTCTCATAATTCTTATTAAAATTAGTCACCGCAATGTAAAGAATATCTGTAAATCTAAAAGGATGTTTTTAAGAAAAATGTTATTATTGTACAACAATATCAGAATACGTCCCAGTAAAATCCAAACAATATCTTAAAAAAAAGTGTAACTTTCAAGTTTTGGAGATTTAGTAATGAGTGTGTGAGTCAGTTACTCAGTGATAAAAGTCGGCTTTTATAGACAATTATATAAGTATATCATTATTTGAGTGATTGAAATGGTCGTGCCCTGAGGAATGCCCATTTTCTTGTTAGTTTGGCTTCACCGATCTAACGTAGATATAAAGTGCTCTGTTCAATATCATCGACTTTAATATGGGTTAATAACCTCTGCCGAGACAAAAATAGGACTCGGCCGTAAACGAGAAAAATATTCATACATTTTTGACCTTCTCAAGTGTATGTAGGTATTTTTAATATTATGAGCAATTTTTTATGAACACCTATTCTACAAAACACATAATTTCAACATGGCAGATGGAGTTTGTTTTTATTTAAATCAACGCGTTAAATTTCTGGATAGGGTTTTATTTTCTAGAATCTAATGATGCAATTTTAGTTTTTATCAAAAATTGTCTCGAGAGTCTTTTAAGCATTTTTCGCTATTTCCATTAGTTTCGGATTTGGTCATACAAGCCCATTTAATAAAATCATTATGTATCCAGGGTAGGATTTTAACAGGTAGAGGACATCATCCAGCAGATGACGAGGATGAGAACTAAATAAATAAAATAAATAAATATCGCCAGACAAACACATCAACTATACGGTCCCACACTAAGCAACGCTTGTATTATGGGTACCATACAATGGACTGGGGGCGAACCCAGTATATATTACTTATATAGATATTAAACATCTAAGACTTGGCTACAAACATTCGCGCTCCTCACACAAAGTTTGTCTCTACCAGGATTCGAACCCGAGACCCTCGGCACAGAAAGCTGGGTTACTACCAACTGCGCTAACGAAGCCGTCAAATGTTACATGAACCGACGAGCGCTTCGAACTTCGAGTAGAAGATTTCGTTAGCCAAACATGAGCCACATATTCTGCTTATTTGTTTCGTATAGTCCCATTCTTGAATTTGTCAAAAGTATTATACTAATTGCTTTTTTTAAAAAAACACAAAGGTGCTTCCAATAAAAGGAGGCGACCCTGTATACTATACCTATCTTAGTATTTTCCTTAACAGATTTTCCGCAGAGTTGCGAGGAACCCCAACGTACAGGGCCTGTAGCATTTGCTTGCAACTCTTTCCACGTGTCTAATTCGGCTCTGCTCGAAGGACTGAGGTATGAGGCAGTGCCGCCGGGCACATACCTGGAAGGCTAAAATGTCGTGTTCAATGCGCTCAATATTCTAATCACGACCATTCACGTGCAGAACCGGTTGTAGATACTGATACGTACCCACTGATCTCATAATAATAATAATATCGCCAGACGAACAATATAATTAGCGCAGTTTAATTTATATTCAACGTCCATAGACTATAAAATGATTATAGACATTGCAGGGTTTATTGTTTTAATTTAATTAAAGACTGATAGGAGGCACTAAGCACCGAGTTATTCATACTTTGAGTTAGTACTTTTTTGACCAGCTGCTTAGGTCTGCTTAGCTGTTCCTACATTGTTCTCACATACCTATAACAATACTGCTCAAAAATGAAAAGATCTTTTGAAAAGACCAACCATGGAGTTTCTTGCCCTATCTTCTCCATAGGAACGGCATTCCGAACGGGTGATAAAGTTGTAGATTATGCTTTTGTATTTATTTTGATGATTCTTAAGTTTTGTAGTTAATGCTTCTTTACATTAATAAAAATATTCTGATTATGATTCATTATCATTCATAAACAAAATAATAATAAAACAAATGTCTATGAAAAAGATATATTATGAAAGAACACAAACTCTCATAAATTATATCATTATATCAATTATAGTATGATTTACACTAATGACACAAAACGCGATCACACAGTTCGGGTGACTGATCTAAAAATAGTTGTTTTTTTTAACCGACTTCAAAAAGGAGGAGGTTCTCAATTCGGTTGTATTTTTTTTTTTTTTTTTTTTTTATTTTTTTTTTTTTTTTTTTTTTTATGTTTGTTACCTCATATCTCCGTCATTTATGAACCGATTTGGAAAATTATTTTTTTATATGAAAGGATATGTTTACAGATTGGTCCCATTTTTTTCAAAAAAATGTTCTGATCATGGGATCCATGAGGAATTGAGAGGACTCCTCAAATTTTATAGGCATACCGATAGCAATTTTGGTATTTTCATCAAGAAGTCAAGCATTTGCATTCAGAAAGTATCATTTGCTGAAGTGGAAGTGATGAAGAAGGCCACAAATGGCCACCGGAACTTGTCAGTGATACGTATTTCACGGGTTGCGCCAAGATAATCTCGATTATTGGTATACCTATTATCCAGTAAAAAGATTGATATACAAATCTTTTTAGTGACAAAGAATAGTAAATATATCCACTAAAAAGTTTAAAATAAAAAACTTTTTAACAAAATAAAAACCGTCTTCAAAAAACTAAAAAGCAAAAAATAATCTAATCTTGAAATCTACCTTGTCTAACCACATCAAATATTTAACTAATCTGAAGTCGGTGCCAAATAAACAACCGACAAAGAATAACAAAAGTATACTCAGTAACGAGATGCGCGGACCAATTTGTAGGTATAGTCTTTGGCGCAGACCGGCAATACTCGACTCAGTTGTTTGTTTGGCACCGACTTCAGATTAGTTAAATATTTGATGTGGTTAGACAAGGTAGATTTCAAGATTAGATTATTTTTTGCTTTTTAGTTTTTTGAAGACGGTTTTTATTTTGTTAAAAAGTTTTTTATATGTCAATGACGTTGTCCAATTTTTTGTAGCGTGGCAGTGTCAGGAAACGTATTCTATGGACAGCGACGGCTGCCATGCAACGAACCATTCATTTTTTAATCACCGAAAAAAAGGAGGAGTTTCTTAATTCAAAACATATTTTTTTGTACTTTTGGGCTATATAGCTGACAGACAGTTCATTACTAGTACTAGTTCGTTACTGCATATTATATAACGTATATTAAATCAATGTGAAATCTGAAATTAGATTGTTCAGTATCACTAGCAGAATCTGTTGCTAGAACATATGAAAATAATATGGATATATTTTTTTCAGACATCTGTAAGTGCCCAGGCAAAAGGAGTAGGAAAGCAACATTTTTGATTTATTCAATTGTTATTCTTTACTAAAATCTAAAAGTATACATCAATATAGATTTTAAGCTCCAACTATTGTTTTCGAATAATAACATAAATAAATAAAAATAACATTAGTAAATTTCGAACTTAACTTTTTTAAACTAGGGGACCGTATGGATCACGTGACCTGGGGCCAATGGATATGTGGGGCCTGGTTGTACCGCCCAATTGCACGCAAGGTAGAGACGGCGTTGCTTGCCACAGCCGAAGATCGGGAGAAATTAGTGCTCCTTCTGGAAGTACAGCCATGATGCTGATAGCATTACACAGCATTTATGTGAACTTCAGATATACAACATGTTAATAACAGGAAGCCAGTAGGAAGCCGTGGGAGTTGGAGGTCACGTTATCGTTAAAATTGACAACCAACCGCGAATGACCATTTTGATTTCGTAGCTATTTTTATCGTTCATTCAGAAGGTACCCATAATTGATTTATAATAAAACAGAACCTTCACGGTTGTATCTTGATAGAAAGCAGGCTACTGGCTACCTTCCATCCCAAGAAAAGCCTAAGTTGTATTTCTGACTGACGACATTTTATTAATGTAGCAGATAAATTCATTTTCAACTATGATTATGACTTGCAGAACAGTGAAGCACCACATTGTGAAGAAACCTGTATACCTGAGAGAGACCCTCGTGACATATAAAGTCCGCCAATCCACACTGGGCCAGCTTGGTGTGAGCTTTGGTAAAATCTCCCTGGCATTAAAGGAGCCCCCCTTTAATGCCAGGGGGATTTTACCGTACCCGTGCCGTGCCCAATAGTGGGGCGATAAAAAGACTAATATTGTAATATTATTATAGAGGATATGTTAAATAATTATAGTATTTTTTTTAATAAGCCTCTGTGATACGGAATTGTCAATGCAGATAATTCGGAGGCATAGCACGCTAACCCAGTACGGGTTGGCGGGATTCAAACGGCTTTTGAATACTGGTGCTGGCATCAAAAATATTCGATAAGAAAACAAATTATTTCGTTTCGATATGCCTTCATTCTGAATAGCCTATGCCAGTTGCCGTTGCAGTTGTCCATAACGTCTCGGATCGTACGTGAAATGGTGATTATCGACTTTTTGAAAAAGTTACGACTTTTGGCAGAGGATACTATGTATAGTATAGCAGATTTAAAAAAAATATACAAATTTGTAACCTCCCATGTAACGTGATATTACTTCATTATAACGCTATAAGTGATAAGTAGCCACTTAATTAAAGTTATACGCTTTTCACCTTTCATACTTTTCTCAGCGGTATTTATTATAGGTACTTATTAAAGCTTAATTATTAATAATAGTCCCGGTAATGTTGACAAAACCTAAGAAGAATGACTCAACCTTCCCAGCATTTATACCCACGATTTTATCTTATAACTAACGTAGGTTTAGGGAGTGACAAAATATAAGATCACGCCCGTAATCCTATAAGCAAGACCGTAGGCAAGGGGGAGGGTTTGGGGGTTAAAACTGGGAGTTCAAAAAAGTTTATAATGAGATTTGCACATCAAATCCTAAAATAACTCATTGCACACACAACAGTTGCGAGCTGGGGCTTGAACCTGCACCTCTTTTTTCCAAAGGGAGCGTTCTAGCAACATGGTTGTCTATAAGTTTTATTTAAGTATTTTATGTCCGTTAAATGGACAACAAAACGGATACGGATGAATGCATAAACGTCGTTGCAAGCGTTTATTGATGCATCTATGGCTAAGTAAGTATTTTTTTCACAATAACTCAGCTCTACGTTGTTACGAATAATGGAACAGGTAAGCCAACATAATGCTCGTATGGAAATTTTATTTAAACGCTTTGTATGTATTCACAGTATTAATACCTATAAGCACTAAATGCTAAGGGTTTGCCTATTTACAGTTTACAGTTTAATAACACATAACAAATATTCAACAAGACAAATATAAAATGCGTCGTCATGTCAAATTAGAGCGCTAAATGCCTTTAGACTTCATTTTTAAGTGCGCTAAACCATTTAACATCACTGTATTAGTCGAGCGCGATGCGAGCTTATAAATGCTTGTTTTATTATTTACCTCTTGCACATACAGCGGCCAATCATCCTCCATGTAGACAAGAGCGTCCCCCGTGGCGACCATGCTGCGGCACGGCCTGCCGTAAAAAAAACTGAAGCCGGACTCTCTCACACCCACTGTTTTCAGATAGCTTTTGTAATAGTGCAATTTCAAACCGAAATTTAATATTCGATCAAAATCTTTCATCTCAGTGCACTGACTTTGATACATAATTTGGCCCAACGGGCAGCATTTTCTAAGACAATATTTAAATTCGCACAAACAACCCAATGTTCTCATCACCCCACTCACATTCTTCTGATACACATACCGCGATGGGTATTCTACACCATCGTGAAACACTGTACCTGCTCGAAAAACACCATCACTAATATCGACACTATTGTCAACGTCGCAGGGTTCACTTGCGTATGCACAAACTATAACGATAAATAATAGAATCATTTTTTCTCTATTTGTTTAAAAACAAAATTGGCGCAATGTCAATGTGGTTTGCGTTCAATTTTAAATTTGCGTTTTAATCGGCGAAGGCGACTTGCCCATGATGTAGTACGTATGATACTGTGAGAAAATAACTATAAAAGCTTACTGCTTATTTGAACGAGTATGTCGGGGCTGGGCGGTATTCATTAGTGCAAAAGTTAATTGTTTATTTTATTCGTTCTCAGGATTAGTGGTAACGTTCACAATGGGAGCGGTTTTATTTTGGTGCTATGCATTTAGTTCTTTGAAATATTATAGTTTTCAAATGACAATGTCGAGGGAATTAAAGCTCCCCCATACCGAGTGGCATCGGAATCTTTGTTTTTATAGACAACACACTTTTATGATCATAATACTATTCTCGAATAAGACGAATTATATTGTGATTATAATATTAAAACTTTTTATAAATTTGCCTCTCTATTTAGGCAATGCCTTACCACTTTTTATTTTCTTAACAATTTTTTTTATGGTAAACTGCTTTTGAAATCCATATCATTCAAATTTAAAAAAATATATCGATAAAAAGGTCTGACAAAAAAAAATTCCAATTGAAGCCAGGATACACGTAATGAGTAAAACGGCGGGACAGTGCCCTCGGCAGTGTTAACGAGGTTTATATGTCCGAGCACTATTTACACCTACCGAGCACTCGGCCGAAATCACTGCCTCGCCATTTTACTCGTAACGTCTAATCCAGGCATGAGGTATTGAGCTTAATACTAAACAGTCGAGTAGGGCATAGAGCGTACATTTGGGCTGGAAACACAAAAAAATCACAATGAAATGTCTTATCAAAGGTAACGATTATGGTGCCATAAGTGTATGGTGTAAGCAGTGTATAGGAGCCTATGTAAAATAACGCTCGCTTCAATGATTTATTATTAGTTGTGTGATTGAATTCGATTCACACAGTGGCTATCATCCATTAAGTAGCAACATCAAATGTTGAGTCTCCTACTGGGACTATTGACATTTTGGGAATAAAATAAACATTCCATATAGTTGTAATAACCATAAAATTAATTGAGCACAATGAGTCATTTGTGTTATTGTGGGAATACTGTACCTACAAGGTTAAAAAGGTCCTTAAGCCGGATTTGGGTACATTATACATTAGGTATCTTAGAGTAAGCTGGAACTCCTAGAATACTCGTAACGTCATCGAGAAAACAAGCAGTCACTGTCATACTTATTTATAAAATCTGTGGCGTGAGAGGAATGGACCAAGCTTACGTACCGATGTCCTACGTAAAAAGGATTGTGAGGTACTGCATCCAGTTTCTTAGGGTTTAAGTGTTCTCGTGTTTATACGGATTCGGCCAGACTACTGGCTGCTAGAATCAGGCTGCTACAATCGGACGGGAAACTGGTACATTGATCTAGTAATTTACTAGCGCCAGTGCATCCAGCGTAACGCGATCCAGCTACTGTATCAATCGATTAACTCTTATCGATCTAGATCGCATTAAAACTATGTGAGCAAAGAGTTCAACCGCGATCAAAAAAAAACATAGATTGTGTTATTCACACAATTTTAGTTAGATCTCGGAAACCTTTGGATATTTCAAGAGACTTTTCCGGTTTGGGTAATGATGTATCTCGAGAGAACGAGTCAGAATAAAAACCACAAGCATTATAAAATTATAGTTCCAATTCAAATGTAAGAGATGTCCCCTGCGGATAAAATGGTACATGAACCGAATATGGAATTGAAATATTATTTTAGGTTTTTCCTCAAATAACAAAGCATGCAACGTCGAAACTCAATTGCGTAAGCGAAGTAGCTCATTGTATTAGATTTTTTTCCTGGATCTATAATAAGAACAGAAGTCGCCGATAAAATTAATTTACCGATCGACATTCGGCTGTGGCGGCGCGCGGGCGGTGTGGCAACATTTTAAAAAAAATATTTTTATCTCATTCTTTTATATGAACACAGATAATGAATAAGAGAGAAAGATAAACCTGGGCACAAAATCGATAGCGATGTAGATGATGAATAAGGGTTAATAGCATATAAACTATTTAGAGTGTAAACGCACCCTATTTTCCTGTGCCTAATAAAATTCCAATTACCAACTAGAAAATTAACTGCTCCACTGGGACACATTTATATTTTAATGTCACTGTAACCCGTGAATTTGCATCGGCCAACGATTGCGGGCACGCATCCGCATTGTCCCTACTCCTTGAATAATAAGACCCTACTTGAGATAGCTGAAGAAACTCTTTCCACTTGTCTCTACCGAGATCCTCATTTACCTCCATATACGACAATACACCGACAACTCTACTGGTGGTAGGCTTCGGCCGTGGTTAGTCACCACCAACTGAACAAAGCCATATCGCCAAGCGGCCTAGCCGTGTTCCGGCATGATGTTCGGTGTTGCCATTCATGGATGGCGGGTCGGATCAGTTGCACTGCATGTGCCTAGTGAATGTAGCGTCTCGATCTACTGCCGCCTTCCTACCTAGGCAAGTATGCTGCATCGTAGATCTCATCATCACTTACCATCAGGTGAGATCGAGATCAAATACTTGCCTATAATGTAATAAAAAAAAAATAAAAAAAAACAATTTCTTTTATCTCACTCGTGCAGCTTATTCTTACTCTTCCTTTCCCACATTTCCTTCTAGCCTCTCCTACAAGATATTCTTTATCAATGTATCATGTCATATAAGGTGACTTATCCGCCCTAATTGTTCCTTCTTGTACTGTATTCATATTCCGTACATATTCATTCAACTAATCGTTTCAATTGTCAATTGTCTCTACTACATCTAATGTAAAACATGTTAATGGCTATACTATTTATCTCATCATGGTACGAAATACGAGTATGTATAGAATCAAAGAGCTGTTTATTCACCCTACAGAATTTAGTAAACCCAAGTAAAACAAAGGCACAAACAAAAATGTACGGAAATATCAGAATAACATTTATCTTACAGAATACGGCCACTAAACACTTTTAATATAGTGCTTAATCCATTAAAACGGATTATGTCAACAGCTTTCGTTGGCTTAAGCACCTTTGCTTAATTAATTTGTGGACACAAAACTCACACAGACAAAATATATGCCCAATCGTCGACCCGATTGGCGCCGTTGGTAGTAACCTTGCCTTCTGTAATGAGGGTCCCAGGTTCGAATACAGGTAGAGGCAATATTTGTATGATAAGGACGAATGTTTGATCCCGAGTAATGGATGTTTTATATGGATATCTAATTATAATCATGTACAGGGATCACCATGTGCGGTACTCATACAGGGTACAAGCGTCGCTTAGTGTGGGACCGTATAGTTGGTGTGTTCGTCTGGCGATATTTATATTCATTTATTTTCTTATTTCCAGGCATTTCACTTCCAGGCTGTAAACTTGTCATCTCTATCATGTTAATGACATAAGTTCCCTCTAGATCAGGGATTCCCAAAGTGGTCGATATCGACCTCTCGGGGTCGAATGTTATTATTGAGTTGAAATATAGAATTCGCTGGTAGTTCAATATCGTGACTGGAAAAAAGAGCTCATAATACGCCCCCATAAATGAATAATGATAAGCCGACAGTTTATTACCGCCATCTATCATCGAGTAGCTGAATCTCTGCACTAAAAAGTTCCTCATATATCAGGAACTTATTAGTTATATTAGATATTTAATTATAGTTAGCGCTCAAAACCATAATTCTGAAAATATTTTTCCGGCAAAAAAAACTCAATAGATTAGTTTATTTCAATGTGTAGTATTGGCGTAAAAATAAGAAATCAATAATATATTGTACACTATTTTTGGTTCCACCTTATATAATCGCTCAAAGTAAAGACCTACCTAAGAGTAGCGAAGGAAAAATTGTCTTCATCCGTTGGTTTTTTTTGTGAAAAGTGTTCTGTGCACTCAGCGGTAAGGTTGTTTTTTTCAGATTCCTTTGTGAGAGTATACCGTTTACCATTACTACCTACTCACACGCAGTTAGTGGTATCGCCCTGTAAATCGATAGCCCGTTCTTGCACATGGCTATGAATGCTTTAATATGCAGATCGGTAATGGTGATACTAATAACACAGCTCGCAGAACCGATCGATAATATTATTATTTTAAAACAATGAGTACTTGCGACGTCCTGATAAGCGCAGTTGGTAGTGACTCTGCTTTCTGTGCCGAGGGTTCCGGGTTCGAAACTTCGTAGGGACAAACTTTGTGTGATGAGCTCAATTGTTCGTATCGAAGTCATATCTATATAAGAATTATATACTGAGTTCATCCTCAGTCCATTGTACGGTACATATAAGACAAGCGTTGCTTTGTATGGGACTGTATCCTTGGTGTGCTCCTCGCGCGATTTAAATTATATTATTATTTATCAAGTAAGCAAATAAGTAAAACAAAACATTATTTCCTGGAAATAAAAATAATAATATGGACAGACGAACGCACCAACTATACGATCACGTGAACGTATAAAATACATTAAAGTGATCGTTATGACCTACTTGTTAACCCCTTCAAATATTTTATACTATTTTTGTTACATCTTTTATAACAATTTATCTTGCCGACGTGATAAGCTTAGTGACCCTGCTTTCTGTGCTGAGATTCTCGGCTCCGAACCCTGGTACAGACGAACATTGTGTGATGAGTACGTATATTTGTCCCCGGTTCGTGGATGTTTAATATCTGTGAAAGGATACACTAAGCCATAGCATACTGTATGTATTCCCCAAAGCTATAGGCAGTTACATTTCGCCCCTCTCATTTAGAACATGATAGTTCGGTTAAAAAGACTCACCCTTTGCGTACGAAATGACTTCTTATCCACCGTGCAATTTGGCATCCCAATCACAACACTGAACGCTGCAGGCAAATTAACGTAACCATATATCTGGTCTAATTCATACACGGCACTGTTGTTTTTTAAGATTGTATCGTACTCCGAAAACACACAGAAATGGCTCCTTTGGATTACCCTAATGATCTTGCCAAGAGGACAACATTTAGGGAGGCAGACACCTTCCTCACACTTTTCGTGTCTTATAAATAATTGTGTCAATGTTTTATTCCTGTTTAAAGAATAGACGGGCGTAAACAAAAACGCGGACAATATTACATAGAGTAACATATTACTAAGGTTTCTGAGAATATTTCACGAGTCGCGTATCGTTCCCCAGATAATACTGACGGATCATGACTTGTATGAACGGTGTTATTCGCATAAGCCGGATATCACATCACCTTTATCAAAAGGGAGGGGGTTTCAGTTGGCAAAGCATGTTTCAGAAGATTTTTTTTTTTTTTTTTTTATCACATTATAGGCAAGTATTTGATCTCGATCTCACCTGATGGTAAGTGACGATGAGATCTACGATGGAGCATACTTGCCTATCAATGGTTTTTCCTATCAATTTGGGGTATATCATAAGGTACCAATAAGGTAATATCAATCAATATACATATAATAAGACGTAAAGTAGTGCGTGATTTTCGATACAGATCCAATTCAATGTAGAGATCATCAATTTTATGGAGTTTTTGTTTGCGTTAGCCCATCACGAGAAAACTAATGCGCTGATTTGATTGGAATTCGGTAAAGTGATAGCTTATAGCCCGGGTCATCATTAAGGATACTGTTAATCACGGGAAACCAGGTCCCTTCGAATTAGTCACAGTCCACGCGTACAAAATCATAATATGCAATATATTTTGAAAAAGCCGTTTATTTAGCTGTCCCGGCGAACTTCGTACCGCCTCAGAATCAAATGTATGAGAAAATGAAGTTATTGGTACTCTATGAAAATTTTAAACAAATCTATCCCACGGGAACCATACATTTTACCGGGATGAAAGTAGCCTATATGCTATTCCAGACTATAATCTATCTTTGTGCCAAATTTCATCCAAATCCGTTCAGCTGTTCTGGCGTGAATAAATAACAAACTTCCGTCCATCCATCCAAACTTATGCATTTATAATATTTGTATAGATTACTTTAATAGGAAAAAATAAAATATCATTTGGGGAATGAAATACCTATGAAGTTTTAATAACATAAGGAAAATACTGTGATTTTTTTTTGTTGCGATATACGATTAAAACTCAAAGGGTACCTACTTGTATAACTAAGATAGTCAATATAGATATTGATTTCTTATATTTACGCGAATACTAAACATTAAAATAAAACTAATTTTGCGGATTTTACGTTCCCAAAACATATAATAAACAAGCTAAAATCCGCAAAATTCATTTCATTTCTAGGTATATGAATGTGTCGTACACCAACATGTTATTATATAGCACAGCTGTCCCGACAGAGAATATGATACTCTTTTGAATAATACTTATATAGATATGCATTTGTAGCGACCACTTCAACCGCACTACAAGCTACGCACATAGCACTGCAGACCGATCAGAACAATAGACAATTGACGTCACAATCCTGAATCGCGCTATAAGTGTTTTGAGAGCAAGTAACATATTATATACAAGATCCCGATAATAACCGTCGGGGCATAGCGGCCGCCCCGCCAGGCATACCACCCGCCTAGCTAGGAAGATCTTCCCTTTTCCGCAAAACATTCACGACGCGGCGCGGGTACAAACATTCGTGCTCATCACACACTGATTTTCCCTACCAGTATTCTAACTCGGGACACTCGGCACAGAAAGTAGGGTCACTACCGACTGCGCTAACCTGGTCGTCAGTTGAAATATTAATTACTAAATTAAAACTCTACCACATTATCTTAAGTTAGCAAATAATTCAAATCGAATAATCAATATCGCAAATGAGTAAATAATAAGTCACAGTCAAATCGTTTATTTCGTTTAGGACTACGGGGGCACTAACAAATTGTCATTAACATTTTTTTTTCTTAACTCTACAACCGGGTCGGAACGCGACCTCAACTGAGAAGATCCGGCGAGCAATTCAGCGGCCTGTTTTTTTTAAAGCCATTATTTAATAATAATAAATAGTAAGCTCCCTAACCTAAAGGGTACCATAAATAATATTAGGAGAACGTTCAGTCATTCTACGTAATATACTGCCATCTATCTTGCTATGTATAAACTGTTAGAGTCTAGTTACTGTCTAGACCATCACAACGATCGCTGGATGTTTTCATTCGTCCCTAGATGTCTAAAGAATACGATATGTTTACAAGGCGGACCAGCAACCATGTGCCTTTGGGCCTCACAAAATTGACTTATAATTGCAATGGCATAGTAAAATACTTCTTTTATAGTTGACAACTGACAACGGATGCCAATTTGCTAATAAAAACTATGTCGATTGTGTTAACACTTTTAACAGATATTAAAAATACAGGACGAAGTCAGAATAACACTACGTCAATTTAAAAAAATAAACAAAGAAACAACATAGTTCTTGTGATATATATTGTTTTAAACATATGTATCGAAATTCTGAATTCACATGATCACATATTCGCTGAAGACGCGCAGGTTCAAGGCTTAGGGTAACCCTTTCTAAATTAATCATGCTGTATACTTTTGTGTGATGATTCACACACGTCTGTGACTGTAATGAAACTTGCAAAGCAAATCATTTGAATACATTAGTACAGTTTTTCAAACCTTCACAATTGACCTAATAATATAACGCCTGCAAATTGGTTTATTAGCAACAAAACAATTTAGTGCGTAATTATTACCCGAGCGAACATATTATTCAAGGCACCCTTTTAAAAATAATAATAATATCGCCAGACGATAACACCACCTGTATGGACAGGAGGCGAACCCAGTATTGAATACTTATTTACTAAGATATTAAACATCCTAGACTCAGATACAAATATTTTATCTCACAAAGTTTATCCTCAGTGTCGGCCCGAGGCAATTTTAGGATGGAAAAAAACGTAACAAAAATCACTGGCTGACAATTCTTGTATTAAAAAACAATCGCCGTTTGATTTACATTCAAATAAAGTATATATAGTGTTGTGAATATGATACACTAATTAGTTTTAAATTTTGTAGATTAAAAAATCATTATCAAATTAGTTGTTGGTTGTGTGTGCACTGATAAAGGTTACGTATCATTAATTTTAGGTATATTGTTGGCGTTTTGTCTTTGTTACTGAAATGAAAATTATGGTCAGATGCCAATCTGCCGCATTCGCCTGAAGAGCAGAATACTGAAACGCCTAGCAGGCCTCAAATTTGAGTTGCATTTGGGCAGTTGAATCGTCCTTCTTTAATAGGTAAAGTTGCGATTATCACATTACTAGTTCCGTTAGCCTCTCCAACTAAGCTAGAGCTTGTGCTAGAAACGGTCCGGTTTGGTTCACTTTAAATTATAATTTAGTATCTAAATACAAGCAATTAGACCTGTATTAACTGGCTGCTCAGTATCGCAAGGATGTCTCGAATATATGCTGCGAGCTCGGGACTGAAGAAATAACAGTACTTTCTACTTAAATAATACACTGAAGTAAAACTTAAATGCAATAAATAGCGTAGACTAATAACATTTATAAAAAAAAAACAATTCAATAACACGTCATTGAGTTTAATTGTTTTAAAAAAAAAGTACACGGACACTCGAGTAGAACTGTCACTTTCACTTTTTTTTTGAACTAAATATATAGAGAACAATATATTATAACACAAAACTAATATAAATTACAAAGAGTATAGAAATGTTAACCTCTTAGCTACTAGATAAATAACCTCTTATCCAATGAGTTCGCGGCGGAAGAATATGAAAGAATGGAACGACATTTTTTTGTTCTTTTTGACATTTTTTAATATTTTATAAGTATTGCAAGGTTTCTAAAAAACGGTTGTTATATTTTGCCTTTTGTTTGAATTACATATCTTCTTCTTCTGTAAGTTTTAGAAAAGCCTAAAGTACACGCAATTATTTTATACACAGGTATAGGTACTCAAAGCTAGATCCTTATTTACCTATCTAATTAATGTGAAGTTAGGAGTTTTATTATCCATATCTATATTTAATATTATTCGGTCGGTAATATTTGTTACCCCGTGGGATATTCCGTTAATGAACCGGTATTCATCAACGAAAGTGAGGACAGCAATTACATTGAACTTTAAATAATAAACACATTAAAATAATCATTATCGTTAAACAAAACTACCAAATGTATCACTTATTATTCAATCACCAACAATTATTAGTCGTCCTAAAGATACACAACATATATACACCCGTTATTGATAAATCCATCAACAGACGGACGGATATACGGTCATGGTGAAACTATAATGGCTCCTAGTATGACTACGGATCCCTAAAAACATATTGTTGGTACTAGTATGTACCTATGTGTGCATCGTATTGAGGCAAACAGTTGAAATCGATGTATTTAAACCAGTTTATCCCGTATGCATTACTGACTCCAAATAACATTTTGAATAATCTGTTATTATTTTGCATCCTTGAAATAACATAAGTTTTATTCTTAGAAACAAATGAAGCGCCACCTGTCATCAAACAGATAAGCCTAATTAGTTATTACACATTTTGGATTCCATTTAGGTATCTATTAAATAAACATTAAAGGTTTGTTCTAGGATTGTCTATATTACAATCATAGAATATATTCTTCACAGTTAAACAGTCCAATCACAACTCTCAAGTGCAATGGTTGTGTGCTCATAAAAAACATCTGTATTGACCGTGAAACTATCAGGGCGGGAGGCACAATAACAGTGAAGATCAGTTGAGTGCAGTTGTGACAACATGCGTGGCACATTGACGATTTTATTAGCGATCACAACAAGAACTTTGTCAGACACGCAGCCATGTATCGATGAGTTAAGTGTTGAACTAAACGACCGTAAATATAATGGAGTGACATACGGTGAGGGTGAATATTTTATTGACGCGAAGGGAACCGAAAGGGGCTGTATTTGTATGAAGGGGACTTGTTCAAGAAAATGCTGTCCTCTCGGTCAAGCGTACGATAAAGCGGCAAAGGGATGCGTGAATCATTCCAAGCCATTCAATCCGCCTGTGTGGAATGATTACGAGGAGGTGAAGGGATTCAATGCGTCGAAGGAATTCCAATTTATATTCGGAAAGCAGAACTGTAGTGCTACTTTGAATGAGGTTAGACAGTCTGCGCATCCGGCCATACCACGCTACAGGTTGGTTACAGTAAGTACGTATTTCGATAATCTTAGTTAAACAATACTTTGAAATTATGAAAGAATTGAGTGATTTATTTGTCACTTGCTGTACCACTGATGGAAGAAATCACTAGGGTAGCTATGTGTCTTTCAGAACTAAGTAATCAGTTGAAATTTGTGAGCCCGAAGCTTAGGTTTTGAATGTGTTTTTGAACGATTTGCTTGAATAATTAGCGATTTGACTAAAGCTAACACATTGACTTTGCTTACCTTTTGAAAGGGTTATGCTATCAATCGAAGTAATTTGGAATTCCAAAAAGTAATGACCATACCAATTTAAAGCTGTTTTCCCTTCATTCGATACCTGCTATTGTGATGCCCAAATGTGATGTGTCATCATTCCATTGTGCGTCAAGACATAAGAGTTATAATTGAATGCGAAACATAGACAGAGAAAGCTAAAGCGGTAGTCCCGAATACTGGCTATTACAAAACGGCATATGATATTGAAAAAATACGGACAAACCTGTATATACTTGCGTGTATGCATGGCAAGTATTTCAAGACACACAAAAACACAAAAAAAAACTTATATCGTGTTGTTACTAAGTGGTGTGAAATGCACATACAACATAGTAACTGATCTCGTTTTGTTGCAAAACACACATCATGGCAATTCGCTTTACAACGATACACCATTGTGTGGTGAACTGGATTAAGTTTTCACGCATAAGTATAAATGTTTTTTTTCTTCTGCGTAGGGAAATCGTCATGGATACCCACACGCAAAAAGTCGGAGTTATGTCGTACTCCTAACGACTAAAACCCCAAGGTGGTAATTCTCCCGCCTTGCGGAGGAGACACGAGAACGCTTTCGCACACAACCGTGACATACAGTCGTAATTTTAAAAATATACTTGCAGAATTTAATTTTAAAAATATACTTCACCTTTTGGGTGGTATTTTGCAAACGTCAAGTGGATTTTTTAAAATATCAAACATGGGGGAGTCTATGCAGGCTTAATCCTTAGACTAGTCTTAATAAACCCCCCCTAACCCTGTCAGTTAGGTTCAGGTTACATTACTGACAAATTAGCGGATGTCTAAGGGGGAACTGGAAGTCATGTTTTACTATTTAGTTTTATTTTTCTACACTCGTACACGTTTATGAACACATAATGGTTAATATTCCACCAAAATTACACATTATATTTCAAAGAAACACATTTTTCACAAAATTAAACAGAATGGATAACCATTCTCTTTGACTACCCCCAAAAGACCAATAATCAGATTCTTTATTGTCACTAATTATGCGTGACATTTGATTAGTACCTACCTTTATTACAAAATTTTAAATGGACTGGTATTGTTAAAAAAAAATGTCGCGGCGTCATTCGCCATTGGCTAGTCTACATCACCTTGTATCTACTACTTATCGTCATGGAACCGTGTTTAATACCAAGACGGTCTTCATATAATAATTACCAGTACCATACCATAATAATTAACATATATGCAGTATAGGCAAGTATTTGATGTCGATCTCACCTGATGTTAAGTGACGATGAGATCTACGATGTAGCATACTTGCCTAGAAGGTACCTGTTCACTCTCGACTTGAAAACACCCAGATTGTAGTCAACGGGGAACAAAGACGCCGGTAGCGTGTTCCATTCCTTGGCAGTACGCACGATGATAGTAGAAGCAAAACGCTTAGTGCGTACCGCAGGAATGTCCACAGTGTACGGATGACACTTATCCGTGCGTCTTGTCGACCGACGATAGAATGGAGACGGGGGAATTAACTCGTGTAATTCCGTCGCACACTCTCCGAAATGTATTCTGTAGAATACTGATAGGCTGGCAACCCTACGTCGGTGTTCCAGGCTCTGTAGCTTGGCCTGCACTAGGGTCTCGTTGCCAATGAGCTTTCTAGCCCACCTAATCAATTGTTTAATGATATCTTGTAGGTAATGACATCCTTACGATCCGAGAAAACAGATTATGAAGACTATTGCTAGATTAATATGATCATTCAGTCGTCCCTCGCTATCGCATAGCTCTTATTTTTTGCACAGAATGGTACCAGAAGGCAGGACCGCAATTTGTTTGTACCTTCTTTTACTTGAATCCACCTCTTAATGTCATTGTGGGAAACCAAGTCAGGGTTATTAAATAAAGTAGGCAGGCGAGCTGGCGTTATGTATAATTATCTATTCTATTCTTAAATTGCGGTTTTACAATAATCAGTTCAATATATTCAATTTACAAAAAAAATGCCACATCCGCATCTCAGCGCGATGGTGGGGTAGTTGCGCGGGCGTAATGATGCGACGTAGACGTAGTGCTGCGCACTTACTATATCGACTAATGTGTCGACGAGTTGCACGTGCACAGTGGGCACGGATCACCTAGTTCATACGTTCGTGTCACGTCCACTCTAAGCCCCTCAGCCTTGATGATCTCTAAGTTGTCTATTGATGTCATTATGTTTTATCCTTCCCAGGATGGCACCCTGTACCTGGATATGCCCGACAAAGAGAGAAACCTACAGTTCACGATCCTCCACCCGGACAAGTTCTGTATTGACAACTTTATTAGCGACCTCGAACCAGGACCGGACGGCACGGTGTTGAACGCAATCATATGTTCAGTACCAAACGCTGATGATAATAATTATGTGTTAAGTAGCACTTGTAAGTAAATTTTGAAGCAACACATCGCGGTCTCTAACTAGAGTCTAATGGGTGCGGTGCATCAAGTGCTAGGTCTTGTCTCCGCGCGGCGCTGCGCCCGCAGGACGAGACGCCCGAGCGGCGGGGCCTATACCTACTCTACGGTGTCGGCGCCGCTGCTGCCCAGCTCACAGACGAAATAACCAACATATAGAGCCTGGCTACTTATATAGGGGCGCCAGGGTTGTACTGGCACCTGAGCACTACACGGGCTAGAGAAGACACTGGATCTAGTTATAACATGTACGAAATGATTAACCGTATATTCCTAGAAATACGAATGCTAATTATTTGACGGCGAAGTTCAAATAACATTTCTTATATTTAATATCGTGCTAGAAGGGGCAAGGGGAGAATATTTCCGTCATGTACAGTTCTGAAACTTGAACTGACGGATGAGAGCTGTCTCCTGGCACAACTGTATGATGCGAGAAGGGTGACTGATAACGAAACAACGTCATCAACATAACTAATGAATTACACCCTCCCCGTATTCTTGTTGTAAGTGATCTGGTACGCAGGTATGCTGATATCGTGCTTCTTCATCCTGCTGACGGTGGGCGTCTACGCGTGGCTGCCGGAGCTCCGCAACCTGCATGGCATGATCCTGATGGCCTACCTGCTCAGCCTATTAGTCGCATTCATCTCCCTTGCCACTATGCAGATCCTCATCCTTATGCACAAAAACACCGTGACGGCTTGTGTTTTGTTGTGTAAGTACGATGCATATACCTAATCATAGGCTGGTTGTAACCAATATATAATCTCATGGCCGTCTCGATGTATTAAGTTTGCTTGAAAAAATACCTAAAGCGATACAACACCATAAAGTTATATATAGTAATAGTAGGGGGTTTTCACTAACTTTATGGTGTTGTATCGCTTTAGGTATTTTTTTAAGCAAACTTAATACATCGAGACGGCCATGACAATAGCATAGACAATATTAACCATGAAGGCTGTATACTCTGTCTACTGTGTCGTTTTATCAAGCAATCATTTCCATGTTACAGCCTTCTTCGCCTACTCATTCTTGCTGGTCGCGTTCTTCTGGCTCAACGTTATGTGCTTCGATATCTGGTATACATTCAGGTGAATAAAATTAAGTTTCATAGATTTGCACATGCGTGTGGCCTTTAGTAGTTTCCCTATCCTGGGGGTAGTCTTCCATTTGCCATGGCAGAAAATATCCAAGATGTGGATTTCATTGATATGAGCTATTGCCATGCCAAAGGTGACTGAAATCTACCAAGCGGATACATCTACTTTCCAAAATCGAGGGTATCCTAAATCATGACCTGTGATATAAAGCTACCACCATGCCCTATTTCATCAAATAATGTTCAGTAGATTATCTATTATGAGCGAACAGAACAGACCAACAAATTTCCACAATAATGTACATACCGATTATTTTGCACGCACTACATTTACATTTTGCATGCACTATATATAAATAGATGCAATAGAAATCAAATTTGGTAGAGCGGGTGTGTATTTTGCTCTGGTTCCGCCAGTTGCTTAGGCTCTTATTGCGCTGACCTGACTATCCGAGTCTATTATCACTTATATTTTTGTTTTCAGTGGCAAACGAGGAACGACGAGTGTATTTTCAGTCCGCACTCGCTTCCTGAAGTACTCTGCATACGCATTCGGCGTGCCGGCCCTGCTCACCGTGATCCTCGTGGCCCTGGAGTTTAGTGACCCGCCCTCCAAGGTGCCCTTAATGCCGAGACTCAGGCGAAACGGATGCTTCTTGGAAAGTGAGTATAATTATATATGTATACACACCATATAAGCTGCCATAACATATAACCAAGTTGGTAGTACACTTGACTTGGAACAAGTCGCAGGTTCTGGAATTTCTGGATTTCATTTGCGAATCTAATTTTCAACCAAGATTCTCACTTGTAAACGGTGAAGGAAAACATCCAACATGTCTGAGATAAGCCCTCGAATGTCGTGTGAAGTCCGCAAACCTACCTTGGGCTGGCGTGGTTTACTATTGCCCAATTCCCCTCGCATTGAAGGGAGGCTCGTGCCACGCACTAAACGTTCATCCTTCAAAGATACAGATCATCCACAATTCGCCTATTGCGATTATTTCTAATAGTAAATGAAAAAGTAAAATAGTAGGTGCTAAATAAAGCAAGTCTTAAAAAAGTCTTATTAATACCTGTAACACAGTCTCAGATTTTCTTAGCACTTATTCCATTTCTTTTTAAGTAGGTATATTATTGTAATAAAAACTTATTTTCCAGATCTCATCGCGTTTATTTTATGTTTTTACGTTCCCGATGTTTCAACTGCTTTATATCAACCATAGTCATGTCTCGGCATGGAACTTAAAAAGATAAACGCGATAAAATCTGTAAAATAAGTTTTTATTTCAATATGTAGTATACGCGTAAATATAAAAAATCAATAGGTATATTATATTTTTTCTAGAGGAAAGCAAACTTCTGTATCTGTACGGACCAATTACGGTGCTGTGCCTGATGAATTTTATATTCTTTATTCTGACGGCGTTGCGGATAGCGAAGATCAAGAATCAGACGAAGCAAGTCTTAAAGTCCAATGAAAGCTTCACCCACAATGTGCGCAACAAAGATAAGCAACGGTGAGATGTTTAGAATTCAGATGGTTAGGTTATTTCATGTTAGCTTAAAGCTCCTTCAATATCAATGAACACATAAGCCTATATATACCTTCTATTTGCTTAACATTACTATTTTTTTTATTACAACTGTACGATTTATGATAGCGAGTGTCCATCAAAGACTTTTTATGATATCTATAGTGTCCATTGGTCCCCTTCGACCAATTAAAAACATGCGCCGCATACTTCTGGGACCAACTACTAGCGTCTTGACTAGCGTCAAGTATCATTTGGCAAAATAAAAAAGATGTGATTCAACTTTACGTGGCCACAAAGTTGCTTAATTGACGAATGTTGCAGCGGCTCAAGCCGGACATTAAATGTCAAGACGATGTGAGCAAATCAGGCGGCTCACCTCGGCTCGGACGACGCGATGTGGCGCCGCGACGTTGTTTAAGTCTTTTTTTCCTAATAATCTCCTCGACATGCAGGCTTTCACAAAGTTCTTAACGACTTTGGTCAATACTATTCTATCTTGGTTATGCTTATCGTCATCGTTTGTTTCTAAGGCCAAAGCTATATCAAAACAAAAACACGTATTCTGTAAAGGAGTGAAAACTATCTAGCTATATTTTTATTTTCAAAATTTCAGACTGACACTTTATTCAAAATTGTTCGCCGTGATGGGCTTCAGTTGGATCTTGGAGGTCGTCAGCCTATTGTACCCAAAAGCGGATAAATTCTGGCAGGTCACCGACGCTTACAACGTTCTCATTGGTTTGATCTTATTCATCATCTTTGTTTGCAAGAAGAAAACATGGAAAAGGCTCAGAGACAGGTTTGTCATATTTTTATTATAGGTAATATTGTGAAGTGAGCAGGGTGGACCGCGAGAAAATTGCTATTTATTATTAGTAGAAAATAGTGCAATTTAGTTTCAATGGGTAATCGGGATTGGCTTTCCAGGCTTGTTAATAATTAACCAATTGTTATTCATATTAAATATACTTTTACTCTTTACGGGTGCGTTTACGCCAGCCAGGTATTTATTTTTAATTTAACTAACGGGGGCTCGCTAAACGCTGTCATAGCTTTACTAGCTGTTAAATTATATTGTTAAACACCAACCACCTCCCGGGACCATGGTTGCTGTAAAGTAGCCGAAGCGTCGGGAACGTAAAAACATAAAATAAACGCGAGGAATCTGTAAAATAAGTTTTATTTTACGCGAATACCACACGTATTCGTGTAAATATAAGAAATCAATATTGTTGAACTCGTCAACTAAGGTCGTGCACTAGGGTCTTGTTGCCAATGAGCTTTCTAGCCCGCCTGTCTATGGCGTCCAAAGCCTCCAGCTGATACTTAGCAGACCCATCCCAGAGATGGCTGGAGTATTCCATGCAGGATCGGACTTGAGCTTGGTATAAATTCAGTAGCTGTCCCGGCGTGAAATACCGCCTGACCTTCCCCAGGATGCCCAACTTCATAGCAGCTAGTTTGGCTTTAGACTCACTGAAGGAACCGAAATTGAGCTTGGAACTATGGATGGCGGGTCAGATCAGCTGCGCTGCATGTGCCTAGTGAATGTAGCGTCTCGATCTACTGCCGCCTTCCTACCTAGGCAAGTATGCTCCATCGTAGATCTCATCGTCACTTACCATCAGGTGAGATCGAGATCAAATACTTGCCTATAATGTAATAAAAAAAAAACTGAAAGTTACACTCACTAGCTCTAGATGGTCCTTCACGGGCACAGATACATTACGGAAAGTCGGAGTCAGGTGAAATGGACTCCGTTTTGCGGAGAACAGACACGCTTGGGGCTTGGAAGCATTGAATTTGACCAAGTTGGCATCGCCCCATTCGGAGACTGCCTGCAAGGACAAATTCAAGTTATCAAGCATGGTCTCTCGATTGGACTGTATCAGCGTCGTGTATCAGCATTTGATCTTACCAGACAGCAGAATTAAATTTAGCGACCTTTTCAGGGACACTTGTCAGGGGAAAACTTTCAGCTGCCGTCCGTAAGCGGGGTAGTTTAAGTAATATTCTTTATAAATCATAAACGTAGTGACATCATAACTAAACATGCAACCATTTGTTCTATAGCCTATCGTTTTATTTTTCTGTTTGTGTGTATTTTTACTATATGTGGATGTACTCAAACCGTATTTCCGGGGCAGTCATCTTAAAATGTTCGAAATAATATCAGTGATCAAATTACACCCAAATAAAAATAACACAATATTATATTTTATCTGTGACAATTTTTTGTGTGGCCTAATTATACTGCCCAGTGTAGACTAACCCGTATTTTGATGCTAACGTTTAACTATTAGAATACTTACCTAAATGTTGACATAACCAATTCAGGTTATACAGGTTGATTCAGACAGGGTTAACTAAACCTTGAATCTGCGCTTCCTTAGGACGTTCGTAATTTGAATATATTGATCAAAAAAAAATCCATAACAATGAGAGATTTTTGCAAACATTTTTTTTTCAAATGACATCGGAATTCTTACTTCAAATAACGATTACAAGTGCGCTAAAGAGGCGCAGGGTGAATGCTTAGTATACCAACTATATCTGAATCATTCTGTATATTACTTATACATACCTACCTATGTAATATTATAATTTTGGTTTAAAGTGAATTACATGAGTGAGTTATGTTGTTTACACCGTTTTACCATTGATGTATGTTTTGACTGGATTATGGCTGATTTACAATGATGAGTCAATTGCACTAGGTACCTAACTAAATATCCCTCACTTAAGTGTGTCTATTAATATATATTTTTGTTTGTAACTAACTAAGAATTAAGTTAATGTAATAATTAATACCTATTTATCAGTGCGAGTAGCAGGTGCGCGCGCGAACTTGGCTCGTTTTACTTGACAAAAAGGTGTCAGAAAACAGCTCGGTTTGCTCCGCCCATGTCCACATGAGCTAAACTTAAGCTAAGAATAAAAATATCACCCGACAAACACACCAATGGTCCCTAACTAAGAAGCACTTGTTATAATGTCCCTTTGTCATTGGACTAAAGGCAATCCCAGTTAATCAAATCTTATGTAGATGTCAAACATCCATGAGTTATTATATCTGAGTATACAAACATTCGCGCTGGTGACACAAAGTTTGCCCTAGCAGTATTCGAACCCGGGACCAGTGGTACAGAAAGCAGGTTCACCACAGTGTTAAACTGTGCCAATCGTCAAAAATCATAAGCATAACAAAATTAGGCTATTGCGCGAGCCAACCCATAATAGCTGACATGGTTACTCAGCTTCGCAAGGACTTACAATCACTTTTTATGTGCAGGTACAAGCTAATGAGAGGAATTCCGACATCCAAGACATCAACCAACACGACGACACCAGTTTCCATCCGGACCTTGACCTCGCGGTCCACGCAAAGACAACATTCAAACGAACTTCATTAACAAATTTTAAACTAGATCCCACTGGGTCTACATGCGTTAGATCTCCCACTTTCTATAAGGAAAGAAGAAGTAATAAAGTTGCTTAGTATGCACTTAATCCAGGCGTCAGTTCGTCGCTATTTGATGTTCGTTAATGTGGAGTTTATAATTGAACCAAATGCGCCGAGTTAACTACGAAACTGTGCCAACCCATCGGTCGGTTTAAAGACTACGTGAGGCACAAATTGGCACCCAATCGGTAGTTTTGTAGGATTTGTCCCGATTGGCTTGCCAAATCGGCCCTACAGATTGGGTGCTTAGTTGTCTTGTTCGGAGAGACTTTTATTATCCAACCAATAGATCAATGCAGGATTATGATTTTTTTTTTCTTCTAATTGTCCATGGTAATTTTATTGCACTTGCTTTTAAACTTTCGAAGTACTGGCGTTTCGTATTCGGTCTTGTGCATGTGAAATGTGAATGATCACATTCCTTGCTTCTACGATTTACGAACAAATTGTAAGTAAAACCTTATTTCTACTTACACGGGGAATTCAGTACACAATCTTGGCAGATCGCTTTAATTATATTTTTTAGATATCTGTTTAGGAAATACAATTACTACACACGCAAAAAGGTTAAAAAATGTTAAACTATATGTAAAAATGTAATTAAATCTTTAGATCGGCCCGTTTAGCGCATTTAGGATTGCTTATTTAATTATAAATAATGCAAAGATATGTAAACTAATCTATTTAATTACAGTAGACATATTGCCGTGTATAAATAAACATTAAAGGAACAGTTTAGCTATTATCAACATTCTTTATTTATCTTTTTTGTGACGGTGACCCGCCGCGAACCACTTGACCTACGGCAACTGCCAGATTTATTTTATTATTATTATGTATTTACTGTCTAATAACAATTTTAGGGGACCGATTAATAATTTTACATGACAAATTAAATTAAAAAAACGTGCTTGGTTACTAAACTCCCCAAATGAGGAAAATTAATGTAAATAATAAATATGTGAGAACATATAATTATTATCTCACTACATTTATTAGTAGTATTTTAGGTAGGTATGTATGTTTACGATACCTATTGTACGATATATATATGTTAATGTTATTGTTATATAGATATTATTGTTATTTTACACAGACCTATACTTTATCATAATAAAAAATAAGACTTCCAAACATATACCTACGTAGAATAATGTCCAATGATATTAGTGTATCATAATAATTATTTTACAGTTGTCCTGTATACCGTTCTTATTTACTGTCATGCCTGAAATCCCCGAAGGGGCAAGCAGGCCCTTGTTTCGTCGATGGTATTTGATTATTATGTAATATGCAACAAGCCTCTTGCTATTATATGCGGCACACTTCACCACAGTGCAAGGGGGATTCTTAAGCGAACTTCACACGGCTTCCAAAAAACGTGCAGTTTGCCCAACGATGTTTGCCTTCACCGCATAAGTAGAGCTAGTGATAAGCATGCTCATAGTTAGTTCCGCGATTTATGGTATGGTACGACCAAACACTTTCTTTCAGGCAGCATTATGATTATATTGTCAACAAGGCTAACAAAATGTTAGGATTTATACTACGCGCCGCTAAACCTTTTAAATTAGTAAAGTCGTTAATTATACTTTACACATCACTAGTGAGGAGCAACCTAGAATATTGCTCAAACATCTGGTCGCCGATTTACAAAACTCCTATCGATCGAATTGAATCCATCCAGGCCAAATTCTTGCGAAATGTATGTATAAGGAAGGGAATCAGAAACACACTACCAGGATATGATGCTCGTCTAAAAAAATTTGGACTCATAAGTCATCAACACAGACGTGTCATTTCCGACTTATGCCTACTGCACAAGATCGCTAGCGGTAACTATGGTGTAGGACTATGCGAAAAACTATTTCTCAAAGTGCCAAGTCAATCTCAACGTAAACAACTGCTCTTCAGGATACCATTCTCCAATAATAATGTCTCTCAGAACAACCCGCTATACAGAATGACTCGTCATTACAACAATTTGGCATCAGAATGTGATATTTTTCATTATAGTCACTCAGTTTTCAAAAAGAAAATTACAGAAATGTAAGATATTGGGTTTATTATATCCCTGTCTCCATAATATATTAGTACTAAAACAAGTTATTTATTCTTTATACCCGACTTCGCAAGAAGGAGGGTAATGTTTTTTTTTTTTATATACCTATTATTATTTTTTTACCTGCATGCTCTTTTTAGTTTTTTATGTTAATCTTTTTTGTTTACATTTTTACCTCATTATGCTATACTCATGAAAAAAGAAAGCTGTGTGCAGTTCATTTTGGACGCCAGATTTAAAGTGTAAATCTTATATAAAATGAATCAATATTGTTCTGATCTGCCTGTCCGTTACTACTTAATAAAATAAAAATAAAATAAATAAATTTGAGATGTAATAAAAACCAATTTTTAATTTGAACCAGGTCATTTTTTAAGTAATAAAAACATCGTTTTTCGTCATATAGTACTGTGCACAAGAGTTTTGCATTGCGCAGTACTATGCGACGATTCATAAAGTTATAGGTTTTTAAATTCGGGGATATAAATATATAAAAAAAAATCTTTTTTTACACATCCCACGTTAGGTTCCACCTACTACTGACAACAAAAAAACAACAATTAAATGTAATTTTAAAAAATATTGAATACATTATCAGCATAAATAATGAGCATTTACCTAATAATGAGAGACGAAGCTATAAGAGAAAAAAGAAGGAGCCTAATGTCTTTGTTTTTGAACTCCGAGAACCTCCCACTTTTCGATCAGCAACTATACGAAGTTGCACTAAGTTCTGTCTTTTTTTATTTGACGGTAGGACCCATCTCGGTGCAGCTCTTGAAAGCTCTCTTCACTCTATCTAGAGCTGCCACTTTCTCTTTCTTATACAACACGACACCGACTATTTCTTCTATCTGACTCATGAAGCTTATTCGTAGTAGAAAGAAAGCGTCAACCAGGCATGGTTGACGCTTTCTTTCTTCATTCTTTCCTTCTCTGTTTATTTATGTCTGTACTAAGTATTATCTTAAACAAAGTTCTATAATTAGGTACCCAATATATAAACTGATAAAAACGTAAGTATACTCGTATAGTAGGTATATAGTTTATGCAAAAATCTTATCAACACATGTGCACATTTCCTGCTGCAAAAAATTAACAACTAAAGCGTTAATAGCCAATAGTTGATAGTGGTTTGAGGAGTCGCGCTCGTAACTGCTAAGGTCGAGAGGTCCCAGGTTCCATGCACACGTAGAACAAACATTACATTATTAATTGAAAAAAAGAACAGTCACCATTTTTTATGGACATATCAGCATTGACAAGTGGGATGAACAATTTACAACACAACTTTAGTTTATATGTAAGTACTGCGCATCGGATAACCGAATATTTTTTATTTTTAAAGTGGTTGTCCCGTCTACGTCCCGGTGAAATTCCATCCCAGCCATCTCAGAATCAAATGTATAAGCTTTATATTATTTTCTTGTACGTTTTTACCATGTTTTAATAGTTATTCTGCTATTCGGGGCGGAGACAAATTTAAAAAGAATTAAAAATCATAAAAATTGGTCCACCCGTTCTGGAAGTGTAAATGGTGCAAAATGGTGTGCGCCTGGCCCTGCGGTGGCTACGCCACTGGATTCTAAGTATGTATGCTTCTGTACAAACTAAAATTGATAACAGTCAGTGGCGGTAGAGGCATCTACTTTGACCGGTAGTAGGGATGGGTATTATCCCTATGGAATTGTTGCAAGACAGACGACAAAATGTACAGTTTACGCTACATTATAATAACACTTGTTCATATAAAAATAGTTTTCTGTGATGTTGAATCAAATAAAATTTCAGATGGAAGCAATATTTCAAATAATTTAATGGACGATTTCAATTTAAAGTGTAATCGTACTCTTTGCGTGCAAAAGTGTTGCCCGATTGGCCAGTATTTGTGGCAGAGAAAAGTGTGTACAAACTACAGTGTACTCTTAAATTTCTCACAAGTAGATGTCTATGATAATAACAAAGAGAAAACTGGTAAATCACTAATGGAAACATTTGGGATTGTGGCAGGAGCATTTGAAAATGAAGAATTTTATAGTAATGCATACAATATGAGAAGATTAGGATTCCGGCCCTACTTAGAGGAGGTATGATTATAATAATTAATTAACTATACTTACGCCTGACAAATAACGTTATGCCACTATACAGAGATAAGATAGAATATTACTTAATTACAACATCTTTCCGCTACGCGGAAAGACAAATTGGGACATCTTTTTCATGTAATTTTGTTGTTTGTGACGGTGGCTTATTGCGATGAATGCCTCAACGCATTAAGTTTGCTTTAGAATAATGTTTACAAGAATTAAAAAGAAAATAACTGAAATATTTACAAACTAATATAAATTAAAAAGCTACAAAAAGTGTAAAAAATTGGCCCATGCGGTAGCGTGCCCGAGATGCTGGCCGCATTTCCTCGCTGAATAGCCAAAGCTACTCGCTGAGCGAGGAAATAGCCAGCCCTTGGGTCGCCGGTTGTAGTGATCGGATCAATCTAACGAGGTTATTGTGCAAACTGGTAGTTTGTGTCTAGCAGTGGTTATTTATGACTATATTTCGAGATTGTTTATAACACCAACTGGAGTCCCTCAAGGGTCTCTACTTGGTCCATTGCTGTTTCATATATTCGTTAACAATATCGAATTATGCTTTAAAGGGCCCGTAAACGTACTACAAAAATTGTATGTTGCTGGAAATCTTACTGAGCACTATTACCGGCAATACAGTCTTGCTGCAATATTATCGATTAGTAGTGCACCAATATCGCGGCAAATGTATTGGATATATGTAGAACGTAGTGTGGCAAGATCAAACAATAAGTGCAATATCGGTGGGCTATATACGCAGGGATTGCGGCAACTCAACGGTGCAGATGTTATAAATTGCACCAAGAAATTGCCTCAAATCACTCGTTCATAGGCCTCATTAGATCATCACATTTTCTATGTTTCGGTGACGATATGGAAATGGTCTTTATGTACCATCTTAACTCCCTAAGTGTGCAATTAGCTCACCCCCTATTACTTTGGTATCTAATACCATCAGTGAACCGCCATTAACATTTTTTAAATAGTTAGTTTACCGATTGTGATAAGTTGTGGAATGGGTGGCTCCAGGTGGTTGTATCCCACTAAAGCCGGCCACAAACGCAACAATTATCGTGCGCAAGTCTATACATAGCATACAGAAATAAAGACAGCATTGCGACTTGACTGTTTTCAAATAAAGCCTTTAATATTGTGTCTTAAATATTTTTGAAGTAAAACTTAAAGTGAAAATTTTGTTGCGATTTGTTTTGCCACTTGACCGTTGCAATTAGATTTTCCACATGTCCGTTGCCATTCGTTTTTCCATTTGTCCGTTGTGATTTTATTTTTCCACTTGTCCGTTGAAGTTTCACTTCTACTATGTATCCCAGCACACATTTTGATTTTTTAAATTGTCGTCCGTCTGAGGAAACCCTTACGCTCGGACCAAACGCAGTTTTGCACAGTATCGGAGAACCTCTCTTAGAGGTCTATTCAGATATAAGTGATATTCGCTACCGCTGTAGGCAGCAGTAGGCGGCTAGCGCAAAGCCAGAATACCTGTGCGCCAGCGGCGGCGGCGGCGCTGGCGCGGCGGCGCCGCATATTCGCTACCCTAATAGGTAGCGAATATCGCTTATATTTCAGTAGGTTTTTTTTATTTATTTTTATTATTTACACTATGGTAACGTATATCTAGGCATTAACCCTCGATAACTCAGAAAAAAATATAGGGTCAGTCATATAATGTACTTAGAGAGGGCTAATACGGAATAAAAAATCCATCAATATGACCGAAAATATTTTTATTCGACTACATTTAGTATACCGACGGTCATATTGATAGAATTGTTGGCATTCATTGTTAGCGCAGCCGTCGGATGCTCTAAGTGGAATACTATTGGTGATATCCGATTAGTGATATTCTAATCAGTGCTCTTACTGGAATGTTCCCTGTCGACAGATTTAGGTACTCTATTATAAATATTGCGTAGGCAATAGTAACGCTTAAAACTGGTAAGTACATGTTTTGCGGTAAATGATTTGTTTACCAAGAAATTAATTAGTCGCTTTGTTTATTGTAATTTATTAAGAGTTTGCTTATAACATACTCTGAAGGTTCCAGTTAAATTAACTTACAGTTTTTCCTGTATTCAATATAAATAAAACTGTGGGTAGGTAAATAAGTTTGTTCATCAGTCGTTTGCTTTGAATAGTTATACTTGTGACCCCGTGTGAATGGACTTTTGTTTTTTTTGTAATATCCTGGGTCATGCAAGGGCAAATTTCCCGATACAAAATATAGCGTATAGATTCACCCACAGATCACGAGAGATATGCCGTGCGGTTCAAAATGTATGGGAACTCGCTGTCTCCGTTTTGTTCCCCACCACTCGCTAAAACCAACCAATACGAAGTCTCTTCGGTGCGTGCTGCGTCGTCGCCGTATACAGCGGCCGTACCACGCGACGCACCAGTTTATTCAAAGTATCGTTAGACGATCTATACATTGCCTCGTACATTCACTCAGTAGCGAACATAGGTGGTACTTAAAGAGCCATGTATTTTGTACAAAAATAAAAAATGTGCTACATGAAAACTAAAATAACATAATAAAGGCATTAAATATTTTTTGATTTGTTGTTTTTAATGATTTTAAAGACGAATAAATAAAATACTTAATACTGGCTGGTGAAATGAGATTCCATCTTTCGCGTAGTTCACTTTGCTGCTAGTATTTTTGCACACAACCACGGAATAGGTAACACGGCATTTTTAAAAAAAGTTAGAGCTCCGATACCGACGTGCAGTTGCAGTCGACTGACGGCGAAAACTCTATGTTAGCGTAATTTTGGCTAAATGTGAGCGCAAGCCCACCGCTTTCATAACATATCTCCTCTCATATATCTGTGGATTCACCGTATCCACTGTTTGGATTTCACTAATATTTGGCATGGTTATAGCACTATAGCAAGAACAACATTTAGAGTACCCACCCTTAATCCTGGCAATGGGAAAGATTCCCTCAAGATAGAAAAAAAACTTATTTTTACGCGTACGAAGTCGCGGGCACCTGCTTGTATTCATTTAGTACCTACATCGATATATGGGATTTGTCATTAAACAAAATAACGCATATTTCTGTTTTCCTTGTACAATGAATCATTGTTTGTTTTCCATGTCTTAAATAGATACTTACTTACTTATTCGCAATAATTGGAATATTATTAATTACTTAAGTAGGTACATAATGTTTACCTCATGTAGGGCAATAAATTATAATAAAAAATCAGTTATTTTTTTATTTGGCCCGATGACCGGTAGGCCACAAAAGAGTGACCAAAAAAAAACATCTCTCCGTGCTTCGGAGGACACCAGAAGCCTGCAACGTTACATAAGGAAATTCTGAGCAAAGCTTCAGGCTTGTAGATCCACCGGTTTAAGCTGTGTGTTGTCTGTCAGTCCGGACAGAGCCTTTTATATACATATATGTGGAGATTCTTCAACCTCGCCGCAAGCTACACAAATGGCGCTACAGTTGACATTCAGAACAAATGTTGAGATTCTCCGTATAATCCTGAAACGCGCTATGAGATTTTTTGGAAAACGCAAGATATATACAAGATCCCGTTAATAGCCATCGGGCAATAGCGGCGGCCCAGCCAGGCATACCACCCGCCCGACTGGAAGATCTATAAGATAGATAGATTTAGAGCAACCTAGATTGACAACAGACTGGAATCCATTTTATTACTGCGTATACATTACATTATGTCCCCTTTCAGAGCGGAACATTGTTTCTGGAGGTGGCGAACGCATACCAGAGATGGATTCCCGTGAACCGGAGTAATTATTGCGTGGACTATGTGATATCATTGAGCAACCCCGGTCAAATCTCCCCAGGCTTCTGGACAATGTTAGCAACACCAGAGGCAGAACCACTGAGCGATGATTTTTTGACATACGGTAACACAATTTAATATTTGCTTTATATATTAAAATCCGTAAAATTTGTTTTATTTCAAAGAGTTCTATGTTTCATATATATTTTAAATTAAATCTCTATGGTCCGCAGCTTCCTTGGTATCGTGTGTGTTCATGCTGCTGGTGTTGGCGGTGTATGCTGTGCTTCCGGAGCTCCGGAACTTATGTGGCATGATCCTGATGGCATACGTTGCCAGCCTCTTCTGGGCGTTCTTGCTGCTTGCCGTCATTCAGATTGGCAAGCACCATGAATTAGGCTGCTTTATACTGTGTATGTTGTTATTTTTTGTATTTTTTACATATTAATCTTTGTGCGAAATTTAGCCATAATTAATATAAGGAGGAAATTCTTATATAATACTGAGTACATAGAAAAACTGGCTAACTGTCGTAGCAAGCCCTGTTAGGGTAAGCAGGAACTATTGAAATTATACTAACGTCATCGAGAAAACATGCTTTCACTGTCATACTTATTTATAAAATTTGTAGTGTGAGAGGGATGGACGACGCTTATGATTCGAAATGGTACGGAAAAAAGGATTGTGCTTGACGTACTGAGCTTCGAATATCTGTTAAGTGCACTGTCTATGGCTTGGAGTATGCAGTTCCAGTTTAAGTATATATGAATGCTGCATAATGATCTTTTCTATTTTTTTATTACAGCGATGGCGGTCTATTTCTTCTTCCTGGCCAGTTTCTGTTGGATGAACGTTATGTCATACGACATTTGGTGGACGTTCAGGTAATTGCGCCATTTTCATTTCTTCATGTCACATTCATTATTTTATTTATAATGTGTATTTATTGAATTTAATCTTGCTATTAATTACTTGACACTGGCAAAATACCCGCTAAGTTGCGGGTGAGGCCATATTCATATCCATTTTACTTCATCGCATTTCATTTCGTAAAGAAAGAAGAAGAATCTCGTTTTAACCATGATCACTTGCTAAGCGGTGAATGAAACATCGTGAGGAAACCTGCATGTCTGAAGGAACGCCTCGGAAGACGTTCCCAACCCGCACTGACCCAGCGTAGTGAACTGTGACCGAATCCCCTAGCAATGAAGGGAGTCTCTTACCCAATAGTGGGACATCACAAAAGGGCTATTATTATTATTTGTTAATGGAATTTATGAGATTTATTAATTACAGGGGCTACGCCAAGGCCCGTCCCATCCACCGACGCGGCGAAACATTCAAGTTCCTAATGTACTGCCTGTATGCGTGGGGTATGCCATTACTCATGACGATAGGCATGGGAGTAGTCAACAAGATAGATCTGAGGCATCTGCCCTGGTTCGTCACACCGAACATACCGCGGATGGGGTGTTTCCTTGAAGGTACAACACATTAGAATATACATAACAAATCATTATATTATTGGACAATGTAGGTGTAAGAAATCCGAGATTTGCCCATTATTAAGTTTAAAACAATCGGCACAACTAAATGATGTCAGAAAGGTTATAAGAAAACCTTGGGTTATTTGGAAGATATTATAGCAGGACCGATTACTCAAACATCTGATCTCAATGTGTAACGTGTGTGTGTCTCGCAAGGCACATTGACTTTAAAAGTAACTTTTATAACAAACATGGGGTTTAAAAATGTGTTGTAAATAAAGACAAGCCCGCTGAATTTTCATGCCAGATCCCCTCAGTTGAGGTCGCATTCCGACCCGGTTGTAGAGTTCGAAATATAATGTAAAATTGCAATTTGTAATGAATGATTTGACTTCGACTTTGGCATTATAGTTCGCTTCACAAAGGGCAAGGTCTATTCAGGGTGGGTAATGGTACCCATGGTGTATTATTGGTATATTATTTTGATATTGATTCATGAGACTAAATGGTTAGTCTCATGAATCAATATCAAAGTAATATACCTACCTCTTGCGTTATTTCTAAACGTTATCAATTTAAAAAACATAATAAATAAATGAAAAATCCAACCGAATTAAGAAGCTCCTCCTCTTTGAGGTCGGTTAAAAAAAGGTGGAGGTTCTCGAGTCAATTGTATTTTTTTATATCCTATATTAAATGATGATTTATCAACTACTTTATTACTTTTGAAGTCGTATTCCGGTAGCATTGAAGTTGATTTAAATTTGGCCATACTAGATAATATAACATAGAGATACGTAGATAGGTACTTATATGGAAAAAATAAATTGAAGTTTTCGCTTAAGGCTTTTGTAACTGAATTATGGTTAAAAGTACGTTCGGTACGTTCGGTTGAAAGGGCCTCACTGTTTCCAGAAAAGCGCTTCATAAAGCCATTGTAAATCTATAGAGTACGGGAGTAGAAGTTATAATCAATTAAAAACTCTACTGAGGCGCAGGCGCTACGATACCTATAAATTATAAAGAACGCCGAGCACAGAACGCGGAACGCTGAACCTAAACGCTAAACGCTTATTTAATTGTTTTACTACTCTGTCCTAGTCGTAGAAGCATTCGCTACGAACGCTTCGTAGCCGCTGGCTGCTACGGATTGGCGTTTTCATTTTATAAATTGGTTTGGCCCAGGTGGTGCCAAGTTCTTGTACCTCTACGTTCCGATGCTTATATTGATTGTCTGCAATTGGATGTTCTACATAATGACCGCTTACAACGTGTGGAGACTTGGCCGCGGGACAGCGGTGCTTGCGAACAGTATCGCCCGCGGCAACGCTTCTGCTCACCGCACTCAACGTAACAGGTATGTAGATTGTTCAACGCTGACGAGAACTCACGCACGTAACCCTCGAAGACGCGAGCATAATTTATTTCATACCTCTTTTATGGCCGTCTGTCTATAAAGAAAACTTTTTACTTCAACTAGAGCTTCAACTATAATGAATATGAAATTGACTTAGGCTAACTACATACGTGTTATGTTTTCCAATAATAAATTAATAGAAAATGTAACTAAGGTATTAGCGCGCAATTATAGTAGCATTCTTAATTATTTCTGTAATTAAAATACGGTCGAAGTAATCTCGGTGGACTAATTTATCTAACTAATTCCTTTTTTTTTATAAAGTCCCAAAAACAATGATATTCTGTTATAATAAGTTTTGGATAGGATTTATCAGCACTTTCTGAAACTGTTCCTTGGGGCATGCAAATAAATGAATATGAATATTTTTTGCGGCTCGTCTCAATTTGATGCGACCCCAATTTTTTATCACGAAACAAATATAACATAATTTTAATAACAATACCTATAATACGTGGTGCATTTATTACTCCATATTTTACGAACTTAGGTATATTGTTATAGATAACAAATACTATATTTTCAGGTTGATGGTATACCTGAAGCTTTCAATTGTAATGGGCTTAAACTGGTTGCTCGAAGTGGCAAGCTTCTTATGGCCTGGCTTCAAATTCTGGTACATATCCGATGTGTACAACATTCTCATTGGATTGGCCATCTTTCTTATCTTCGTATGCAAGAAGAAGATACTTAGAAAACTCGTTAAACGGTGAGATTGTTGTATTAATTCCTATCATAGTTACGACGGAGTGGGTACACACTGTAGGAGCTATTTTGTTCTTGCAACTATGGCAACATGTGGGCCGCGCGTTATTTGTCGTAAAAATCTTATATTTTAAAAATATTTTATTAATATTTTAAAGGCAAGTAGCTATCATCAATGACACTACGGTTTTATAAGAAGAAAAGTCAATTTGCTTCAGTATAGTAGAAAGTTAAAATGCTTGATATATAAAAAAAGTATTAACGCAACTGTATAGTGATGGAACGAAAAATCTGCTGCCAAAGGCCGCCACCACCATTTTTGTTAATGAAAAAATAGTTTACATATTTCAAAATAATATTCCCCGAATTTACAGACGTTTTAGAACTTTATCTAACGTCTATAAATTTGGGGGTATGTCTATATAGTTTGTGCTGATTCCAATGATTGTACTAATTTAACTTTAGACGAACTGATTAGCGCAGTTGGTAGTGACCCCGCTTTCTGTGTCGAGGGATCAGGCGCGGGAGTTCGAACCATGATAGTCAAAGTGTTCGACTGGCGATATTATTATTTATTTATTTTTAACAGATATCACGCTAAGAAGTTGCAATGGAACCAGTCATCTAAGAGCTACGCCAGCAGCACTTCTGACTCCAATTCCAACCCAGAGACTATGACTCTGCAGATCTCCACCAATCCAAGAGGCTTCTGATTCTTTGGTGTGAGGCTCACATTTGAAGACTATGGGCTCTCTTTTTTTAAGAATAATTATCAAAATTGTTCAGTTTCTTATTGGTCCATTTTGTCATTTCGAAGGTCTTATTCCCTGTTTTGATTTATAAATGTAGATTTGATGTTATAAAAGCAAAATTGTGACCAAAAATATATCTTCTATGTAAGCGCTGAGTCTAACCTACAAATTCACAGAAAATTAAAATCCATTTACCTATTTTCTCCTAAAACGCTATGTAATGCCATTGTAAATGAGAGCTTGTAACTTTTATGAATTTAGGGGTAACTCTGCATGTTTAGGACTTAACGTTGAATATTCGTGTATTATGTGTGTGATAGGTGACCTACATATTAATTTTCTAATCAGTAGGCAAGTAAGAAATTGAATCGATGAACGTAAATCGTTTATAATAAGTACCTATGTAAGTTTTTTAAAACCTTAATTAATTTAACAAATACCACTTTTGTTTCCACTTAAATGTAAGTTTTTAAAAATTAATAATTATCTAAGTGATTAGTTACCTATATGTTAGAACTAGTTTATCCTTTTTACCAAAATACATATATTTTTTTAAGTTAGCACAATAAAAACACACCCACCAAAAATAGTACAGTAGCTGTGGAGCCACTATATCTGTTCGGGATGAGTGTATGGAAAGTCATTTTCAGGTGGTCAGAGCTGAAAATGACTTTAAATTCAATTTTACTTAATATTACTACTTTAAGTACTTTACTAAAATTTAAAAGACTTCCACAATCAAAAACCGAAAGTTTTTAAGTAGGCATGTCGAATGTTTAAAAGTATACAAAAATATTATGTAATTACAAAATGCGTCAGGGACCGCTGTGTAGGTAACATGTAACAACCCACCTTAAATTATTACTATAATTTCTAGTTTACTAGCTAAGTTATAATACTAAGAATAATTTACTTTTCAACTAGGTGCCTCAGGCAGGCACACCAGTACAAAAAGGTAGGTACTCGTGTACTAGATATTTTGGCCTGTTACTAGTGTAACCCTATAGTAGGTACGTAATGAAAATGCTTTGTAATGTCATTGAAAATGAACCAACTGTGACCAAAACATTCTATATAAATTCGGAGTGCATTCGTTTGGATGAGTACGTATATATAAGTATCTTTAGAAGTTGTTTTTGAAATCTTGTTTATAGGTATTAGGTACTTACGTATCAACGTAGGTATCTTTGTATTAAACTGACATAAATCCTAATAAATAATTAAGTAAACTTATAATTATTTTTTCATTTTGTTTATGTTACGATTTGCCTTCTAGAAGGTTCTAGAATGGCGACCACGAACCGTAAGACGTAGTTTAGGACGGCCCCCCACAAGGTGGACCGATGATATCACACGCGTAGCAGGAAGCCGGTGAATGCGAGTGGCGGAAGACCGTGATGTGTGGAAATCAATGTGGGAGGCCTATGTCCAGCAGTGGACGTCTTTTGGCTGATAGTAAATAGAGAATTTGTCTCATGGTTTCATGAATACGCGCAATTCATATTGTCATGAATTAATTTGTATTAAATTGCAGCATGGACCAGGGAAAGATGGTAGCATTAGGTACGGGAGATACGAGGATATCAGGGATAGGAAACTGGAAAGGGACTCAGCTTACCCAGCTCCTAACGTCTACGGCTCCTCTCGTGCAGGTCCAGTTGAACGCCTCTTCTCTCTTCGATAGCTGCTGGCGGCGGTTACTCCTCGTTCTCGACACAACCACTCAACATTTACTAGGGCTCAGTGCCCGTGCCTGCGATGGCACATTCGGTTTTTGTTGCGGCGCGGCGGGTTTTATCGCTGATTAATTAATTAGCTTTGCGGATTTTTGCGTGCGGACCGATTAGCGTTGGTTCGTGGTCGTACAAGCGGAAAACTTTCGAATATGGCGGCGTTCCCGTAATGGCGCTGATGTCGCGCGTCGTGTTGCGACGGCCAATCAGGAGCGGTGATTAAGGATGGGAAAGGTAGGAATTTGAATCGATTATAGGGATGTGAGATTAAGTTTATATTCGATGTTTGTATATTGGCGCTCGAGCAGGTTTCTTCTTCTTTCTTTGCGAATTGAAATGGAATGAAATAAAATGAATATGAGTATGGCCTAACTCACAACTTAGTGGGTATTGTACCATAACTAAAATATTGGATGTGACACGAAGATATGAAACTGGCGTGGTTTATATTGCACCAATATTACGCTTTATATATCAAAAGAAATAAAATTTTCAAGAAATTCAAGAATATCGGCAACCTCACTGTTCAACTTCCCGCCTAAAAAGCGTTTTTCCTATATGTATTTATTTCAGTGACAAAGTGCTATCTTTTTTAATTTCGACTCAAGCCCAGCACACGCTTTGGGAAACCCCTTCATAAGGGACAATTATTTAGCTAGTCGATCGATGGCGAGTACAATTTTACGACATCCCGACGAATGGCCTAATCATTGAACGACTGCAGCCCATTGGGCGACTGGTCTCAATGGTGCTAATTCGCTTGCACACTCTCTAAACTTAACTAAACTAGCTAAAATTTTAAGTATAGTTTAGAAATCATTAAAATCAATTCTGTTGTCACATCGAACTTAATTTAAATATCGTAATTGACAGGACTAATTTGATTTTGACAGCAACTAAATTGAATTGAGGTATGTTGCCAGTATTTAAAAAATATATCTGAAGAATGAATGAAAATAAGGTGAATGGAAAATAAAATCGAAATAACATGATTAAATTCTTTTAAAATAACCTTGAAATATATAAAAGTTTAATTTAAAATATATGTCGGCGTCTAAATATTTTTATTGTAATTTTTTTATGATATTTCCAATAATAAATTATAGAAACTTGTTCTATATCGTCTGTGGTTAAGTGTTCCATATCTATTGTTCTGTGGTAAATTCGATTTTGTATCTGTTGACAGACAGGTAAACAAAACACCATTTTCAGATCAGACGGGTGTGCTACATTGTAATTGTTGTAATAAGTTATCTAGTGGCTTGAATCTAATATGGAAAACGATAGGAAACGGTCTCATAAGAGACAACAGGAGTTGCTTGTGGAGCGACTCCGCAACAACATCAAAATAGCGAGGGGTAAGCATTTTAAAGGATTGAAAGTTTTGTTTTACTTAAAATCAATCAATCAAAAATCAATTATATTTTCAGGAAACCAAGCAGATTCTGGCGAGGTAGATTTTTAGGGGGCCCTACCAACCACGACGAGCTCAACCAACTCGGCTGCAGAAGAACTGCACAGCAGTGGGAGCATGTAAGTTTTGTGTTCGGAATATTGCTGCTAATTCGCTTGACACCAACTAGCCTAAACTAGACCAAATTATAGTTTACTCCTGTCAAACGGCGTTCGCTATTCTGTTAACAGCAGATTAGACTAATTTTGGTTTGACAGCTCCTAAAATTGGTTTAGTTACTCAACTTAGCTTAGTTGGTCATTTTTGTATTCTGTTGTACACACTTTACGTCAAATTGCGTCTAAAATTAGAAACGTCAAACTATAATCCGCCTTATTTGGTCGGCATCTAATTTGGTGCCATCTAAATTTAGTTCGTAGGTTTTCAGGTGATGTTTTTATTAAGATAAGTTGTGAAAAACTATTTTATCAAACACGATGGAGGAATATGTGGTTGCGGCTCTTGTGGATTCATCTGAAAGTGCTAATTTTACCAAAATAATAATAAAACAGAGCCTACTTCAAAGTACTTACTTGAAACACAAAATTAAGGCATTTGCTTTCTAACCGTAGAAACTATGAAGAAAGAATACGCCTCGAAGGCTTAAGAGCACATATTGGAATGTGCCCTTCGAATTAGCAGAGAAGTTTAAAAAATCTTTTGTGGCTTCACAAGTTTGCAGCACATCAATTACTGAATACTCTAGATGATCCGCTCTTAGTGGAGGGGCACATCCCAAAACATATAAAGGTTTGCGATTTAATATTTTATACAGATACCTACTTTTTACTTGTTTATAAATACATCAACATGACACTTTGCAGATTTTAACAGCACTGCAATTTTACGCTCATGGGAGCTATCAGGCTGCTGTAGGCCAAGATAGTTTACCAGGAATGAGCCAACCAGCAGTGAGTAGATGTTTGGGAATAGTGTTGAACATAATTGTGCAACAATTGACACCCCAAAATATAAAGTTCCCTACAACACAGACGGAGAAAGAATCTGCAAAAACTGAGTAAGTTTCATTTCATATCCACTAAATTGGTTTAGTAATTTTTGAGCTCATACATTATAAACAAATAAATAAATAAATATCGCCATACGAACACATAACCAAACGGTCCCACTTTAAGCTTAACGCTTGTGTTGTGAGTATTGTACAATGGACTGAGGGTGAACTCAGTTTATAATACTTATATACATATTAAACATCCATGACTCGGGTACAAACATTCATGCTCATCACACAAAGCTTGTGTCCCTACCAGGATTGAAACCCAGGACTCTCAGCGCAGAAAGCAGAGTCATTACCACTAGGTTAATCAGGCCGTCGAACCAATATATCTTTTGTCTTTATAATATTAGCATTAAAAAAATATCTTGACATCAAGTTATAACATGTAAATGTTTCTACTTTTGCAGATACGGATGAGAATTATACCATTGATTTAGATCATACTGATAAGCTATCTATGGTGGAAGAGTACATTGAAACAGATTTCCTTGCTGAAGCAAGACACATTTGGCAAGTGTTAATAAACACTATTTTACTCAAAATTAATAAAAGTATGGCAAATCATAAACAAGACTTTAATTTCTGAATTATTATAATAAAGCTTTTTACTTATTACTATGTTATCAATAATCAATAATAAACATCAACATTAAAAATAATTAACAATCAAAATAATAAACAAATTTGTAAGTAATAGAATTTGAAAGGCTTAAACAACAAGCTTCTGCACATGGGGGCCATGTGTTGCCCACACTCAATGAAAATGGCACTACCGAAGATAACAACTATGCAATAAATGCTTAGTATTACTAACTTATTACATAGTATTATGGTACACTTCCAGGCGGCAAAATCCATCCACATAGGCATGCCCAACAATATCCAAAATTTTGGATTCTATGTCTGTCGGGGCTCCTCCTGCCGGACCGCCACCTGTGGCGCTTATTGAAGTTCGCACCTTGCAAGCCTTGGTCTATAACTTCGCCACCCACACACTCCAAACCTGTTGATAAAAAAACCATATAAAAACCATTTAGACGAAAAAAATGCATAATATTCAGAACACAAAACTTACATGCTCCCACTGCTGTGCAGTTCTTCTGCAGCCGAGTTGGTTGAGCTCGTCGTGGTTGGTAGGGCCCCCTAAAAATCTACCACGGCAGAATCTGCTTAGTTTCCTGAAAATATAATTGATTTTTAGATAGATGTCCTCGCGCGTCGATGTAACTATAACCATTGATTGATTTTAAGTAAAACAAAACTTTCAATCCTTTAAAATGCTTACCCCTCGCTATTTTGATGTTGTTGCGGAGTCGCTCCACAAGCAACTCCTGTTGTCTCTTATGAGACCGTTTCCTATCGTTTTCCATATTAGATTCAAGCCACTAGATAACTTATTACAACAATTACAATGTAGCACACCCGTCTGATCTGAAAATGGTGTTTTGTTTACCTGTCTGTCAACAGATACAAAATCGAATTTACCACAGAACAATAGATATGGAACACTTAACCACAGACGATATAGAACAAGTTTCTATAATTTATTATTGGAAATATCATAAAAAAATTACAATAAAAATATTTAGACGCCGACATATATTTTAAATTAAACTTTTATATATTTCAAGGTTATTTTAAAAGAATTTAATCATGTTATTTCGATTTTATTTTCCATTCACCTTATTTTCATTCATTCTTCAGATATATTTTTTAAATACTGGCAACATACCTCAATTCAATTTAGTTGCTGTCAAAATCAAATTAGTCCTGTCAATTACGATATTTAAATTAAGTTCGATGTAACAACAGAATTGATTTTAATGATTTCTAAACTATACTTAAAATTTTAGCTAGTTTAGTTAAGTTTAGAGAGTGTGCAAGCGAATTAGCACCATGCATTTTTTTCGTCTAAATGGTTTTTATATGTTTTTTTTATCAACAGGTTTGGAGTGTGTGGGTGGCGAAGTTATAGACCAAGGCTTGCAAGGTGTGAACTTCAATAAGCGCCACAGGTGGCGGTCCGGCAGGAGGAGCCCCGGCAGACATAGCATCCAAAATTTTGGATATTGTTGGGCATGCCTATGTGGATGGATTTTGCCGCCTGGAAGTGTACCATAATAACTATGTAATAAGTTAGTAATACTAAGCATTTATTGCATAGTTGTTATCTTTGGTAGTGCCATTTTCATTGAGTGTGGGCAACACATGGCCCCCATATGCAGAAGCTTGTTGTTTAAGCCTTTGAAATTCTATTACTTACAAATTTGTTTATTATTTTGATTGTTAATTATTTTTAATGTTGATGTTTATTATTGATTATTGATAACATAGTAATAAGTAAAAAGCTTTATTATAATAATTCAGAAATTAAAGTCTTGTTTATGATTTGCCATACTTTTATTAATTTTGAGTAAAATAGTGTTTATTAACACTTGCCAAATGTGTCTTGCTTCAGCAAGGAAATCTGTTTCAATGTACTCTTCCACCATAGATAGCTTATCAGTATGATCTAAATCAATGGTATAATTCTCATCCGTATCTGCAAAAGTAGAAACATTTACATGTTATAACTTGATGTCAAGATATTTTTTTAATGCTAATATTATAAAGACAAAAGATATATTGGTTCGACGGCCTGATTAACCTAGTGGTAATGACTCTGCTTTCTGCGCTGAGAGTCCTGGGTTTCAATCCTGGTAGGGACACAAGCTTTGTGTGATGAGCATGAATGTTTGTACCCGAGTCATGGATGTTTAATATGTATATAAGTATTATAAACTGAGTTCACCCTCAGTCCATTGTACAGTACTCACAACACAAGCGTTAAGCTTAAAGTGGGACCGTTTGGTTATGTGTTCGTATGGCGATATTTCTTTATTTATTTGTTTATAATGTATGAGCTCAAAAATTACTAAACCAATTTAGTGGATATGAAATGAAACTTACTCAGTTTTTGCAGATTCTTTCTCCGTCTGTGTTGTAGGGAACTTTATATTTTGGGGTGTCAATTGTTGCACAATTATGTTCAACACTATTCCCAAACATCTACTCACTGCTGGTTGGCTCATTCCTGGTAAACTATCTTGGCCTACAGCAGCCTGATAGCTCCCATGAGCGTAAAATTGCAGTGCTGTTAAAATCTGCAAAGTGTCATGTTGATGTATTTATAAACAAGTAAAAAGTAGGTATCTGTATAAAATATTAAATCGCAAACCTGTGATGTTTTGGGATGTGCCCCTCCACTAAGAGCGGATCAACTAGAGTATTCAGTAATTGAAGTGCTGCAAACTTGTGAAGCCACAAAAGATTTTTTAAACTTCTCTGCTAATTCGAAGGGCACATTCCAATATGTGCTCTTAAGCCTTCGAGGCGTATTCTTTCTTCATTGTTTCTACGGTTAGAAAGCAAATGCCTTAATTTTGTGTTTCAAGTAAGTACTTTGAAGTAGGATCTGTTTTATTATTATTTTGGTAAAATTAGCACTTTCAGATGAATCCACAAGAGCCGCAACCACATATTCCTCCATCGTGTTTGATAAAATAGTTTTTCACAACTTATCTTAATAAAAACATCACCTGAAAACCTACGAACTAAATTTAGATGGCACCAAATTAGATGCCGACCAAATAAGGCGGATTATAGTTTGACGTTTCTAATTTTAGACGCAATTTGACGTAAAGTGTGTACAACAGAATACAAAAATGACCAACTAAGCTAAGTTGAGTAACTAAACCAATTTTAGGAGCTGTCAAACCAAAATTAGTCTAATCTGCTGTTAACAGAATAGCGAACGCCGTTTGACAGGAGTAAACTATAATTTGGTCTAGTTTAGGCTAGTTGGTGTCAAGCGAATTAGCAGCAAATGTAAATCTGACATTAATCGACTAAAAATCTAAGTAACCCATCGCATCACTATTAAGCAGCAAAGAGAATTAAAAAAAATCTATGCAAGAAATAATCTTGACACATCTTGATTGATTTTTGTCGTGTATTTTATTTTACTAAATTCTCAGCTGTTTGCAACTACGGCTGCATTGCGCTTTACCGGACTTAGTAAATGCAGCTTGAAACCCGTGTTGCTTGGACCTTATATATTTTATTTCAATCAGTCAATACACAGTTACTATGTCGGCTTCGGTGGATGAAAGGTGTGTATTACATATTTTACTTACAGAGCATGTAAAATTTAAATGAAGTTATATGTGGTTGCAGGAAAATAAGAAACGTTCTGCAATTTTTCAGGGTAACGGATGAGATAGAAGCTTTGGAAGCTATTTTAATGAACGATGTGATCATTAAACGCGTGGAAAACATTCCTAGTATTATTGAAACTGTGGTTCACCCGTCCACTGGCGATGATATTGATCAGCAGTTCGTGTGTTTGACCCTGGAGGTTGTACTCACCCCAGACTACCCAGACAGCAGTCCAGAAGTGATCCTCAGGAATCCACGGGGACTGGATGATGTATTACTGACAACTATTCATTCACAAATAAAGGAAAAACTTAGTAATTGCCTTGGTCAGCCTGTTGTCTTTGAACTTATTGAGGTAATTTCATATTTATAATATTGTATTTAGGTCTTTTCAGTACCTATTGAAAATGAGAAACTGGCATGTAACTTGTCAATAATAGCTAGTTCAATATTATTGACATTTTCTAGATAATTTTAATTGTATGTAATGCCTAGTTTACACCCACTGACACATGCTGTCTAATAGGGAAAATGGTGTACTTTTTCTGAGATACTCAAAGAAACATCTGCACAGACAAGAATTAAAATAAAATACTAGTTTTGGATTCAGAAACAGCCAAAAAGCCTTTGCCCTATTTTTTTTTTATAAACTTCAATGTATAAAATAATGTACCTACTATTTTCTTGAGAAAACAAGCATGTATCATTTACATGTATATATGTACTTGACTCAGACTGGAAGTTCATCAGCATATTTTCCTGTATAATAGCAGTAAAAATTTATTATTTAACAGCTAATAAGGGAGAATCTAACAGAAAGTAATCTGCCAAGTGGCCAGTGTGCTATATGTTTGTACGGCTTCAGCGAGGGGGATGTGTTCATCAAAACCCAGTGCTACCACCACTTCCACAGCCTCTGCTTGGCCAACCATCTCATGGCCGGCAGGAAATATTACCGGGAAGAGATGGATAAGCTTCCCAATTGGCAGCAGACGCAGGCACTACCCTATCAGGTAAAATCTATAGCTAGATCATTAGTAACTCATTGCTATTTTTTTTTTTATAAAAATCCTGAAATATGACTTCAAGTTCCCTAAAAACTCTAATTATATGTCGGTAAAGTATCCTCCACTTTACTTATATGGTTAGGGGGTTAATAAGGGCTAGTCTACAGACTAGACCTGCATAGAATCTCCCAATTTGTACTGCTATGAATAATGATGTCTTACTTGACATGGGCAAAATACCAACAGTTGGGTGGGTGAGGCCATTTTAAAGGAAGACAGAGTATGGTTCTTGTTAAAATTATAATAATAATCACCAGCAAACGTGTCCAGTGTGCCGGTGTTCCGTTACCTGCGATGTGGAGACCTTGAATAAAGCCCCACCGCCAGTAGAATCCATCACAGCACCCCCGTTCTGCTTGACAGCAGAACTGAAGGTAACATAAACATTTCGTAAAGTCTAGTGCACTTGGTTAAACGCACATCTGAGCTCCAAGTCTGCTAACACAGTTGATTCATAATCGAACAACAACTGCATAGTAACTGTCATTTTTGAAAGATATCCCATACAATATCTGTCAAAAGTGACAGTTACTATGCGGTTGCTGTTCGGTTATGAATCGATTGTGTTAGTAGACTTGGGGCCCTGATCCCGTCGCATGCGCTTAATTTAGCTAAATGCTTTATTGTATCGTGCGAGATGCAGCTAGGTCCGCGTCAAACTCAGAATCAGGGCCCGAATGCCTTGATTTCACATAACAAGTAAAATGGCAAGACAGTGATCTAGGCCGAGTTGTTTACTGGGCTGAGAGCACTGTCTTGCTATTTCACTTGGGTCAAGTCATTTTTCGTTAGGGACGCTGCTGGGAAATGAATACACAGATTCGATCACCTACAGGTATTTGATGCTGACAAAACATGTGCTAAGGGCCCTGTAAATTGGTGCGTACGGCTCGGCCAAATTTGCGATCAGATTTAAGGTCATCGTCGGACGGCCGATCTAAAGTCTCACAAGGGCACAGCCTCGCCACAATAGAATATTAAGGTGGAAGCGATCAGTCGCATTCCCATACAAATTTCAACATTGTAATACTCGATACACATACAGTTTTTTAGTTGTACAAGCATTGTTATCAATTCTCTATAAATTAAAGAGCTCGCAGAATGAAATATCAGGCAAAATCTTATAGTAATAACATCATAAAACGATATTAAATTTTAGGCTTGTGTGCGTGAATAAAAGCGCCTCTGTCCAAATTAACCCGTAACTAATAAAGCATCCGATTCTTTGTCTTTCAGTATTTACGGCGACAGATGGCAGCAGGAGTTTTTACTTATAATACATAAAGACATAACATTATAATATATAGAGAGATATAAATTTTCTATAAATAAGTATAAAGATTCATAATAAAAAATTAAAAATAAAAAATACATATAAATTTCGTTCGTCCATCGAACCTACGAACAATCGCATGTACCTACGTTTTTCACTTGAGCCACTTGGGGTGTGTTATTATCTGTGTGTGCAGATCGTCATGTATCCCTATTTCCTGTAATCCAAGTTTTTAGGATTTGTCTGCACCCAAAACATATTTTTTCGGGTTATTATAATAAAATAACCTACATACCTACATAAGGCATGTATTTATTTTTTTAAATAATCAATGAATGAATGAATATGTCATGTTTCAATTGGTTGTAAATATCATTGAAACCTATCAAAATATTCGTCGTCTTGACTAGTGGTCTACGTAGCCTAATGTTCTACACGGTTGATGCAAACGTGTACTATAGCAAGTTCAAATCTTGCCGGTGGACTTGTCTTTTTGAATGATTGATATTGTTTCTGTAAGTGAATATTAGATTTCCAAAACACACAGCTCGGCCGTGTTACTCCAACATGGTGTGGTAGTAATATAACGAAAATATATATAGGTAGTATGTACACCTTCCAAGGCCATAGCTAGATGATGTCGTGTTACGAAATATGTCGCGCGAGTCTTTGTCGATTTATTGATCAATTTATCAAACATTTTTTTAGGCACTGCCGGGTGTGCTACTGATATATATATATATATATATATATATATTAGATATATATATATACTATATATATCTATATATATATAAGTCAGTAAGTAAGAAGAAGAGATAGGTACACATATATATATATATACTAGATGCGCCCGGCGGTGTTACCCGCGATAAAAAGTATGAAAAATTAAAACATCTATCCCACGGGAACCATACATTTTACCGGGATAAATAGTAGCCTATGTGTTATTCCAGACTGTAATCTATCTCTGTGCCAAATTTCATCCAGATCCGTTCAGCCGTTCGGGCGTGAAAGAGTAACAAACATCCATCCATCTATTCATCCATCCATCCATCCAAACTTTCACATTTATAATATTAGTATAGATATACATATATATATATATATATATATATATATATATATATATATATATATATATATATATATATATATATATATATATATATATATATCAGCAGCACAGCCAGCTGTGACTAGAAAAAATGTTAGAATACATCGACAGCGACTCGCGCGACATATTTCGTAACATCGGTTTTTAGTAATTATTCAATATTGAATCAATCTGAGAAAATCTACATAGCGACCTATATGTATGTACCTATCTCTTCTTCTTACTTACTGACTAGCTATAGGAAGGTACCAACCAGCAAGGCATGTATGTATATATATATATATACATACATATATATCCAACCAACTAACCTAACACGATTGGCGATACAAGAAAGCAAGCCCCGGCACCTAGTATGAACGGGTTTTTCGAAATTATAGGGAAGCCTAATGAATGGGATACCCCTTGAACGTTTGAACAAATCAAGTGCGACATAGCTCGTAATTGAATAAATCTAAGAAAACATACCTATGTGCACCTATTTCTCTTCTTTTTACTTACCGATTTATTATAGAGTAGCTATAAATTGGTACCAACTAGAAACCTACTTAGTTTTAGATATATTGATATTACTTTTTTTTTCGTTTCTGAACGCAAAACCTTATACCTCGGATACGAGTACTCGTCTACATAATAAATAGGTGCCTAGGCCGAAAATAACTGGTTTTGATGCACATACATTCTGTACTTAGATATTATGTATGTGCTTACCTACTGTTATATTTTTTAAAATTATTCTCTTTGGATTCTGTTAATCTGAGGTATAGATATTTAATAAATATAAAAGTCGGTAAGCACTTACCAAGTTCTTAGAATGTATAGAATAGTGTTACTTATTTTGTTCTGGGTGTCTACGAAGTTAATTTATTATATCTTGACCAAATTGGCAGCATGTCTATGGTATGCTGATGCCAAATTCCAGAATTATAAAAAAAAATGGACTCACTACTCTGCTGCGACCGATTTCATTTTGTGTTTGTGATTATGTATGTAAAAACTTACTTCAAAATTCAAATAATAATTGTGTGGGATTTGCGATTAGTTTTGTTTTAATTTGTGTTTTGTTTGCTATTTGAATTGTAATGGAGATACTGATGGAATGTGACACTGGTGAAAGTCGGGACAACTTGGTAACAAATACCTTAGAGCATAACTCGTATTGTAAAGTGGCTACACAACACAAGTTCAATTTCATGATTATCACTTGCTTGTGCTTCGGACAACACAGCCCGATCTCTCTGATTGTACCGGATTGCCATCCCATCGTATTATGAGAGTGAAGAACATCAGCGCATCTAGTGGAATCTATTATATTAGTATAGATTCCAAAGTTGTACAGCAGTGACAGCCTCGTTGGCAGAACGCTCGCCTTGGAACGAGGTGTTCAGGTTCAAACCCTGGCTCCCATCACTGAGATTTCCGGATTTTCATGTGCGAATCTTATTTTCCATAAAAAATATCACTTGCTGTACGATGAAGGCAAACTTTGTGAGGAAACCTGCATGTCTGTCAAAAGTCGTGTGAAGTTCACTAAACTGCACTGGGCCTACGGCCTATATGCCCCTCATATTGAGGAGGCGTGTGCCCGATATAATGGCGATGGGCTCACCCTCTATTACATTGGTACCAAAATACCATCGGTGAAATGTGGGTGCATTGCAGTGTGACGGTGTATGTTGGCCCGTCTCTGGAACGATGATTGAATGATTGAATCTATACATGTCACAGCAGCATTTACCTTATAATAAGTATGGATACAGTAATAATTATTATTGGACTAAACAATTATTTTTTTCTTTTTAGCGGAGGAATGAAGCACAGGAGGTTGCAAGAATCAAGATGACTGTAAATTGTATAGAGTCGATTCTATATCATAATATTAGTATTTGAAACAATGTTATATTTACCTAATTTTAGAATACCAACAACAAACAACATTGTTTCAAAGAAATTTGGAAATGTAGCTGTATCCCTTATTAGGTATAGAACTACATTGCCAAATTTCTTATTCCCTTGTAAATTATAATAAATATTGTTCTTGTTGTTGATCTGGTATATTGTAAAGCGTAATACTTTTACAGTTATCATGCAAACCTTGCTATATTTATAAGATCTATACAATAAACATTATATTTACGAACATGAAAGTATACATTTTTCTTTTCTATCTTTTATTTCTGAAACTTTTAATATTGCAAAGCTCGCAAAAGTATTTCTATTATTTTACAACCGATAAATAAGTTTTTTTATGATCGCTCTACCTGGTGGCATAAAAAGACAACTTTTAGTATGCGAGACTTTTAACAAGTGCTGCGCTCTAGCGGCACAAAAAAGACGTGTATTTGTCTATGTGTGAGTGCCTATTTATACAAGGATTTTAGAAGCCATGGTATCTCATCCATTATAAATGATTTCAGGTTAATGTTTTTTTGGATATTTCAATGCAATGTCGTAGTAGTGCTCGCAATTTGCAACATCAAGTCTCATAGATGCTCGATGTTCGTGTAACTAGTTGCAGAAAAACAGGACCATCTATCGAAAATGTGCGGCAACCGACCCTGAGCATTCACCTTAAAGATCAGATTTAATCTGTGTGGTGTGTGCCTATATTTTATAACGATTCAAGTTAAAGTACGCACGTTTCGAATCCCTTATGTTTGTACGCGATTTTAGTTTTTTTTTAAGTTTATGATATTTATCAACCTTGGACTTATCAATTAATAAGTTAAAACAGTTGAAACAAAAATTACTTTATTTAAATCATGATTTTTATTGATTCTGGTGGTTATATTAATATATTGTTGGCTAGGCATTGCAGTTGAAGATGTCAAAGCTGCTCGCTCAGCAAGTTGCAAAAGGCGGAGTGGTGGGCATGGGCGACCCCGGCCCCCCGCCCCTCACCATCACCACGCCAGCCGACCAGGAAGCTGTGAGTAAACATAAAGAAAACTGATATCTCTGATGATGAAGTGATCTTCCTGAAAAGGTCAACATCTTTGACACTCGCTGTCGCTGCTTATTTCCAAGCAGTATACTCAGCTTCCTAGACACTTATTTTGACTCAATATTATTAATTTATATATTTTTTTTAAATCTATGATAATATCAAGTTATTTTTTTTACAACATGGCGTCTGGTTCTCGCCGTATTTAATGTTGATTCCTGTCATATCTATAGTAACACTTGTAAGACCAATCGATTAACCTAAGAAGCATCAAAATCGGTCCGTGCATTTGATCTCACATACTAAACTAGCTGCGCCCCGCGGTGTTTCCCGCGATTAAAAAGTATGTCCTTTTTACCGGGATAAAAAGTAGCCTATGTGCTATTCCAGACTATAATCTATCTCCGTGCCAAATTTCATCCAGATCCGTTAAGCCGTTCTCTCCGTGCCAAATTTCATCCAGATCCGTTCAGCCGTTCTGGCGTGATTGCGTAACAAATATACATCCATCCAAACGTTCACTTTTATAATATTATAGTGTGATTACAATTGTTCCGCGTGAGTATCGGTAATACAGATAATCCTCCTCTTTCAACTCCTCCTATTTTTGTCTTTCGATTAAATTCGTGCGGGTTCCAAGACTACCCCGGGACTCGCCGAGGGTCACACCTCGGTGTCTTCATTGGACACCACTGTAGATCCTGGCTTACAGGAGTAGCAGTGGTGGGAGTGTGTGGCGGGCCTAGTCCCACATAAAAAAATACAGACTATCCTAGGATATATGATTAGGATAGATATAATATGTTCTTGGTGTTTGTAGGAGTCTAATACCGGCGCGCGGGCGCCCAGCCCGCCGCCGCCGCGCTCGCCGCACCCGGCCGACTCGCGACCCGCCTACCGCGGACCGTACAGGTTTGAATCAAACACCGGAGTTGTAGGATATACAAGGTGTAAGGGGCATGGTATCAGAAACTTTGGGTAAAAATGCCTATAGTAAAAAATATAGAAATCATTTATATTGAAAGTCGTTTATGTTGTAATTTTTGAGCGCGCAATGTATTGTAAATCACGCGATCACAACACAACGCTTTGTGCGATAACCGACTCGTGCAAGAGACGAGTGCGCTCGAGCGTATCGAGTTTTAATGTACATTGCAGTTTTAAGTTTAAATTATTAAATGGTATTTTTGTTTATTAAAATTCACGTTGTTATCGAATTTTAATATCATTATATGCAAATATAAATATATTAAATAATATGGAAAAAAAATGCGTATAAGTCATGATAAGATCGATGGAAAATTTCAACTACGGGATTTTTTCAACTAAGTTTTCGTTACGAAACCACTTACAGCCTGTATATCAGCGAATAATGTTATATCAATTGTAGATTATTTATTTGACTATTGTGCTTTGTTTCGAGTTTAAATTATACCACACATCAATTTATATATTTCGTGACCTGTATCACGAAATAAATAAATTGATATGTATTTTTAAAGTGGGCGTGGATAGATTTAGTTTTCATCAAAATCGGTTTCTATAGTCCTTTAGGCATATTTCGATATTCCTCAGCTATCTACGCCTTTGTGTAATGAGAAAGAATGTTTGTACCCTATTTATGTTTAATATTAATATAAGTAATATATACTGGCTACGCTACGTAACATTTGACGGCCTGGTTAGCGCAATTGGCTGTAACCCTGCTTTCTGTGCCGAGGGTCCCGGGTTTGTATCCTGGTAGGGACAATCTTTGTGTGAGGAGCACGAATGTTTTTAGCCAAGTCTTGGATGTTTAATATCTCTATATAAGTAATATATACTGGGTTCGCCCCCAGTCCATTGTACGGTACCCATAATACAAGCGTTGCTTAGTGTGGGACCGTATAGTTGGTGTGTTCGTCTGGCGATATTATATGAAGACGGACAAGCATAGTAAAAACATTAATTTCGGACTTAGATACTTTCCCAGCCCAGGGGCTCCCAAACTTATTTTGTCTACTGCCCACATTGAGAATGAATTATTTTTTAGCGCCCCCATTTTTTCACCTACTTAAAAACAACGTAAAATTAAATTAACTATTGTAAGCCTCTACACAACGCTCCTATTTTTTCTGGATCTCTTACCGCCCCTTTTAGGCCTGCAGCGCCCACAAGGGGGTGTTATCGCCTACTTTGGGAATGGCTGATAGCTTATTACCATTAAGTCCAAATTTCTCGGTTCATTCAGGGGCTTCAACCGGCGCGGCAAGCCGGGCCGGCGCGGGCGTGGCTCGCGGTGACCCGGCGGCCGCCCGCCCGCCCTACGCCCCCCGCCCGCCATGCCCGCCCTACGCAAGCGACTTGTCAAACCTGACACTTTGCTTAAACATGGAATGATGAGGGAAATATTACTGTTGTTACTTCACTCGTAAGTATTTATTTCAAATAAAACAAAAAACAATACACCAGTTATTTTGGCGCATATCAAAGTTGTTATTATCTTTTTTAGAACCAATGTCCTATGTCCATGCGGCTGTAAAACAAAATCTCGTAAATTTATGTATTCCCTATGACTGAATAATATGTTCATTACTTTGGTAGCTCACATATACAAATAGAAATATTTTAACAAACATTTATATTTTTATTTGTCACCGCTAATATGTATTATAACATTATTTATTTATTACATAATTGTACAATGTTATAATGTATGTTTTTAATATTTTTTAAAGTGTTTTTTGTCGAAATAACTTTATAATATGGCAACAACACATGCGCCTAAAGTTTTCGAACAGAGAGGGTAAGAGTGCGATCCCATTCTTTCCTCGCTACTTGCTTGTATCGAACTTCAATGCAAACCCAATTGTTTGTTAGGGTCCCGTACCAAACTGGTAAAACACAAAAACATCATAAGGGTTCCATTATGATTGAATTGTTTAATCGGATGGACTATAATATCGCATTCCTGATAGTTGTCTTATTTGAAACGCACAATAGATATGACATAAATTAAATAATCCATTTTAGGTTTTTTTTTTCTGTAACCATTTCTTTAGGTGACATGAAATAAGTAGATATATTGTTATTAATATTTAAATTTGCATGTTGTTAACGACGCGATCTCCATAGGAGTTTTTTTTTTTTTTTGTAATCTTTTGTTTTAGGGTTTGTCGATTTTTGTCACCTCTTATGTCCGCACAAAAAAAAACCATATAATATAGCTTTATTATTTTATCCATCCTCCTGCCTTTTATTCTCACCCCGGCGTGTGGCGGACCTGCCAACGCTTACAAGTTAGTCCTTCGGTTTTGCGGGTTGAAATTACATACCTGAGTAGACTCTTCGTTGGCCTGCCTGAAGTGCAACCACTCCATCGGGTCTCCGTCAAAGGCAGGTAGGTCTCTTGGCGTGCATATTCTACTCAACAAGTTAGCACTTGGTGCGTTAGCAGCAGAAGAGGCGGCTATATCCTTCAGTGCGCGAGCCAACAGCTGAACTGTTCCATCATTGGTGCCAGGGCTAGTGTCCACTGTCGCCCGTTTTAGTACCATTCTCGGGGGCTGACTTTACTTTCTGTAGCTCTTGCTGGCCGTGCTCTAACCACCTACTTACGTTACTCTTTCCACTAACAGTGCCTTCCTCATCGTGTGAATTGTATTCGTCTTCTAATTCTGCCAAGTACGCTTCCAATTTTTTATCAACCAGTTCCATCTGTATTCGTGCCTTCTCGCGTGCAGCTTCCAACTCCAGTCGCTTCCTCCGAGCCAGTACAGATGACGAGGTAGACCTTCTACTCTTCGATCCCTTGCTGGAACGTGGTGGCGGCGTCGTCTATAGCTATCTAACTATAGCGCTGCCATCCGCGATAACAATGGTGCGATCAAAGTCAGGTTCCGGTACATCAATCTGCGGTTTGTTTACATTAGTTGGCTGCTGAGTACCTTGTGGATTGGAAGCTGTTTCCATCAGTGCACGCTCCTTGCATGCCATCATGCGCGTTCTCACCATTTCAGATCGTGGCGGTGTGCGAATCATCGGATCCGGCCGAAGACCAACTTGTAAGCGTTGGCCGCAGGTCCGCCACACGCCGGGGTGGGAATAAAAGGCAGGAGGATGGATAAAATAATAAAGCTATATTATATGGTAAATTTTCTGTGCGGACATACCTAAGAGGTGACAAAAATAGACAAACCCTAAAACAAAAGATCACCTAAAAAAACATAAAATAACTCCTAAGGAAATCGCGTCGTTAACACATGTGATTTCTCTTGGATCATTCAAATAGTATTGCGTTTTCAAGTTCAGCGTTATTCATCAGTAAGTACCTAAAGGTTAAAGGTCACGGTGGGACGGCACAAAATAATCATAGTCGTTCGTTGTAGTATGTACTCTTAGCGTAAGGAACGTTTCTGTGACGAATCCTAGTCAGATACCTAGTATTCCACATAAATAAATATATCTTTGTGTCAAAAATGTTTGTCTTATTTAACCAATTTACTGCATGTAAGGGTAGTTTTAGAGGGAAATGGGTTATCGTTGGATCCTTTTTCACAATTGGATTTGGTTGGAGTTCTGAACATAATGTGTGCTTTACGGATAACTACAGATATCAGATAACCTAATAGAGAATAGAGTTTTGGTAAGAGATTGAAAAAAAAAAAGTTTTATATTCAGTTCAATAGGGAAGATCTTCTAACCAGGGTGGTATGTCAGGCGAGGCGGGCCGCTATGCTCTGACTGTTATTGCCGGGGTCTTGTTCTCCGAAAACTATCATAGTGCGTTTCAGGATTATACGGAGAATCATCAGCGCCATCTGTGTATCGTCGTAGTGAAACATGTTTCTTGTGACGAGGCTGAAGAGGTCGCCACATTACATTTGTACATATGTAGCGTAGAGAACCGTCAAAAGATATTCCTACAGCGACGTGGTCTTAAAGACCTACGATCGACCACAACACTGTTGACGTGAGCCCAATACTAGCACAACTGTTTAGTTTAGTCAGTGGGGCTAACGAACTATTTGTAATACTTCCACTGATAAATATGTGAAGAGATTCGAAAGGTAATAATTAACCGTGAATAGCGTATTGGTTAGAGGGATCGCTCTCGTAATCGAGTGGTCCCGGGTTCGATCCCCACCCTGGCCATGTAACTATTGGCGTGAGCCTACTCATAGCACAAACATGGGCTTTAGTGACTAGGAAAATGTTTACCGCACATGGGTAGTACCAAATCTCACTATGCCCTTAGTAAGTAGAGTACCTTACGCCACGTAACCGTAAAATGACATATTCAGGAGATTATCGTCTTAAAACATGCAATAAATTGGTTGAAATAATGGTATCTAAACATTTTCTGATGTACTAGATGAAATAAGAATTTATTTGTCAAGTCCTTAGAGTATTCATATACATTGGAGTGCGCCTATCAGAGTATGAACCGCTAGCACGGGTGTGAACATCCTTTTATAGAATAACTAAACTAATAATTAATATTAATGTACCTATATTTTACATTACGATTAACTATTCCACTTCATATATAGCGTGGTTCAGAAACGGTATACTACCATTTTAAATTGCGCTTCTTTGACGCATTTGTAGTCATTGTGTGATTTCACAATTTCAATTTGCCAATTTAAACAGAATAAAATGCTCACAACTGTCATTACGTTGCATGCATTTTTACCTCCCTTCTGAATTACGCCGTATAAATAAATTCTTATAAACTATTGCGATACTTTGCATAATTTTTATTCATTTTTTTTGCCACTAGCATTATGGTATATTTATAGGCGAATCTTTATTTTAATGTTATCGCTCTATGCTTATGTATACTCTAAGGTAAAGCTCTACTTAAGCTTATCCAACGAGTGTGGCTTCCTAGGACTCATGCCTACCTACGGTTAAATGCAATATACTTCATGTTGCCATAGCAACGCTTTTTGATGATATTTCTAAAGCCGTGATATTTAAAGCAGTGATATTTCTAAAGCCAGAGGGCGTATTGCGAACTCTTATTTTAAATAAACTATATTATACCAAACGTTTCGATTAAAATTACACTACAGTACGTCAAGTGCGAGATTATTGGCAAGCTGACCGTATACTTTATAGTCTACGTATCAAGAAACTGTATGGAGAATTGAACAGCGCCTCTAGCGGATATTTCAATGATTCGTTTTAAAAAAACCGGCTGTCACTCGTTGGATAAAGTATATGTATATTCCTAATTAATTTAGCAGAAATCGAATATAATATGTTCCTGTTAGTTTTTACACTTTTTTACGACTTCATTATAACGATGGTTAGTTGTTTGGTTTATAATTGAAAAAGTTGACAAGCCGAGGGTCAGTGGTGGGTCCTCTTTCCCCATAGCTTAACAATGGATTTCCGCCAAGTATCGCCTAGTTCTATCAATTATATGATGGTTACACCAACAAAAATACCTATGTTATTGAAATAAAACTAAATTTTACAGATTTTATCGCGTGTATAATATTATGTTTGTTTTAGCTTGCTTTTGTTTATTTTAGTTGCCGTAAGGCAGCTGTAAAGTCGGGAACGTTCAAACATAATATACACGCGATGAAATCTGTAAAATTTCGTTTTATTTAAATGTAAGTAATTTATTTATTCTAAGCGGTGAGGATGAAATCGAAAATTATAAATTTGTAATTTATACAGAATGATTAAGAAAGGGTATACTAACCTTTGAATCTGCGCATCTTTAGCGTTTTTGGAATCATTATGTGATGTGAGTATTTCGAAGTGTCCATAAAAAAATACAACTTATTTTTTTGACTACGAAAATTATTTTATAAAATCGACATATCCGAAATTGTAACTTCAGAAATAATTAATACAAATGCGCTAAAGGAGCGCAGATTTAAGGGTTAGTATACGCTTTCTGTATCAGCCTGTATATTCAATAGGCATTTATCTTGGAATTACTTATTGATTAAGTTTATTTTTTTTATAGATTTTTTACGACCTAACTTATTATTTGCATTTGCCTATATTAATTTGTATAAGGTTGACCTTTTACACATAAGATCAGACTATATAGGTACCTATTTAATTGAATATTTTTTTTCTTCGGTAGCTAAGCTATGCTCGTGGAATACGAAATTATTAAACATAAAATATTTACGGACAATTAACAAAGCAATATGTTACTTATATAAGGAATCACAAAAATATTTTAGCCGATGCATTGGATCCCGTTGATGTAAAAAAATGTGTAAATAATGTTTGTTTTTTTAAACAAGGCGATCCAGTAGCTGTTGGCCATGCGCTCAGTACAGGGTGTCATATTTTAATTGTCTAATTAATTGATTCATTTATCTTGGAATGCTATCTTCATAACGTACTGTTAGCCTTGTTAAAATATTTTACACTCTTTTTATTGCACCTTATATATACAATATTAAAAAAAAATGCCTCCTAACAATTTAGTAACAAACCGCTTGCCATTTTCGTAGGTAACTAAATATTTTTGACATTTTATGTTTACTCTAGCAGGTAGTTTTTACATTCCAAAAAAATATAAATATCTTAAGTAATTTATGTATGGTATATTAGGCTGACAGGCCATTGTGGCCTACGCTACGCGCGCCATGCACGCATTACGCGTAGCGCGCTACGAGTCTATTTTACATGATCCACTTCGAACGGAGAATACATGGCCGTAGGCTTGGCAAGGTTGGGCTTGGGGTTCAAACCCTCCCAAAATGTCCTGAGCCCACCTTTACATCTATTTATAGCAAAGCTTTTGTACTTAGACGCCTACCTACTTAGTAAAATATTCTCGACTCCCAACCCGACCGGGCCAAAGTGAATTCTTGGCTACACCCTTTGGAATATAGTACGTCAAGTGCGAGATTATTCGTAAGCTAACTTTACAGTCTACCGTATTAAGACATAGTACAGAAGTGATAGCCAAATTAGTAAAACGCTTGCCTCGGTAACGAGGATCGCAATTTCAAACCTTAGCTCGCATCTCTGGGATTTCTGGATTTCATGTGCGAGTCTCATTTTCAACCATGAAGATCACTCGAAGCGCCTCTCGCGAACGGTATTTAAACATTCAATTCCGCTTACAAAATGTCTATATACGGTAGACTATAAACTATACAGTTAGCTTACAAATAATCTCGCACTTGACGTACTGCTTGTTGCGTTCTAGTTAGTCTCGCGTAGCGTGTGCCACTATGGACTGGAGGCTTAAAGTCAGCGAGGAAACGGTATATAAACGGAGAGCGCGGACTTATAAATGTTAATTTTGGACAATATACAAACTTATTTTAAGAATATTAAGGTATATAATAATGTATTTGTTATTTATTAATTCAACTCGCTGCTACTATCAGCTCTTAATCATGTTAGTGATTAGCGTAATTTTGGAATTTTCGTGGCAACTATATGCCAATAGGTTAGTTACAATTTTTAAATTATTGGGGTTGTCCGTTTAACGATGTTTCGGTTTTTTTAAATTCCCCACCCTAGTCGGGTATTTAACGGTTATTATTTTTCACTTCATACGCCATTAACACTGAGTCATTCGGCACAAGATCGAACTATAAAGCCTGCAGACTTGGAGGACATGTAATTATGATTTCTTTTGGCCTCTAAGTGCTCGCATTTTTTTTAATATCCCAAAGGGATAGTAGAAGTCATAGAGCTTCTACTATATCAGTTACGTTATATTCGCCTGGAATATTGGCACTGGCAACCCTGATCGGTTACTGTTACTCAACTGTACCGGTTTAAATATTAACGTCGCCAAAAGGTCAGTAATATGATACATTGTCACTTATGTGCGTAGTTTTAACTTGTAAGTACCTTGATAATCATTGATTAATAAACTCTTACCAAAGATACTGGTGGTATACTTTTTGGTAGGTTACCTTTAATGTAAGAGATAGTCATAAAATTTAAAAAATATATTTTATGCGGTGGTATCAAAACCCAAAAGAGAGCGCCAGAGCTTTCTATCAAGATATATAATAAGACCGAAACTTGCTTGTCTCTGGTCCGGAGCTGGACCAACCCCAGTAGTGAATTCTTCGCTACGGCTCTGAGCCCGGGTCCAACATATAGGATAATAAAGAATATAGGATAATTTTAACCCCGGAAAATAAATTTTCAAGCCAAAAAACGAAGTCAGCAACTGCCGCTTCTATTCCTATAGTTTTTCTCGAGTCTGCCGACTCTGGTAGAATTGGCTAAATATTGTAGCTGATTGGCAACGAAAAAATAATAAATATTCATTTTTAGACAACAAGCTCTATATTTGCAAGCGCCTCGTCCAGTCGGCCGTGTATGGTCACAGCCTTGGTTGACTTCCGATAGAAGTTGTTATTTGCATGTCTGACCTACACGCGATGCATATGGCGAGATGGCGCTTGCCCTGATTCACAACCCTGTGACTCGTCGATAATATTTGCAACCTTCATCGTGAAATTTACTTACACCGTAAACACAACGATTGTTATCGAACTGATCGGTAACGTAGTCGTATCGAATCGTATTCGCATCGGCTGTTAATAGAAATGGCTCTGAAGATACCTATTTAGACCACGAAAAATAAGAAGCATTTAGATTTCGTATCGTGAAGCTGTGAATCGACCTGGGCCCCTAGTCTGCTAACACACTCGATTCATAATCGAACAGCAACCGCATAGGAACTGTCACTTTTGGCATAAATTGTACGGGATAACTGTCAAAAGTGACAGTTACTATGCGGTTGCTGTTCGTTTGTGAATCGATTGTGTTAGCAGACTTGGGGCTCTGCTTGAATGTTTTGGGTAATCGACGGCCTCGCTGGAGGGTTGATAATGATTATGGTTAAGGGTCAGGCTCAGGGTCAGGGCGCGAAATTCAAAATATCAATGGTTTTTATTTTTTTACGAAAAATTTGGACATCTTTACGATGTAATTTAGTGTTTTGCGATATTAGCATTCTGCATTGGATGTCTCGATGTATTAACTTTGCTTTAAAACATACCTAATCCGATACAATACCATAAGGTTTGTAAAAACCGCTACTTTTACAAACTTTATGGTGTTGTATCGCTTTAGGTATTTTTTTAAGGTGGAAGCTCTGGGTCAGGGCGCGAAATTCAAAATGTCAATGGTTTTTATTTTTTTACGAAAAATTTGGACATCTTTACGATGTAATTTAGAATTTTGCGATATGAGCATTCTGCATTAGATGTCTCGATGTATTAAGTCTGCTTAAAAAAATACCTAAAGTGATACAACACCATTAAGTAAGTAAAAGTAGCGGTTTTTACAAACCTTATGGTATTGTATCGGATTAGGTTCTTTTTTAAGCAAACTTAATACAGGCAGGTATTGATTTCTTATATTTACGCGAATACTACACATCGAAATAAAACTTATTTTACAGATTTTATCGTCGAGGGAGGACTGAGTCCTCCAGTGACCATGGTGGCTGTAAGGCAGCCGAAACTTCGGGAACATAAAAACATAAAATAAATGCCATAAAATCTGTCAAATAAGTTTTATCTCAATAATTAGGTAGGTACTTAATACATTTCTGACTTGAGGCTCAGAATCAGAATATTTTTATTACTTGTGGATAGTCAAAATTGTCCTAGATGCAATTCCATCACTTCTTTATAATTCCATTCCTATCGGAGATGCTGTCAAGAGGGGCCCCGGAGTGAGTAAGTATTAATCACAAGTCCATAAAAAAGGCTAAGGCAAACAACGGGTTGAAGAAGAGAAAGTAAATAGGCTATTGAAACGTAAATACAGGCAGAGAGAGATGTGGCCCTCAATAGTACTACCGCTCAGCGCAGTCCTTTCCACACTTACCGTTTAGAGCAGCCTTTCCCAAAGTGGGCGATAACACCCCCCTTATGGGCGCTGCAGGCCTAAAGGGCGGTAAGAGACCCAGTAAAAAATGGGGGCGTTGTATAGAAGCTTACAATAATTAATTTAATTTGAAGTTATAGTGGTTTTTAAGTAGGTGAAAAAATGGGGGCGCTAAAAATTATACATTCTCACAGTGGGCAATAGACAAAATAAGTTAAGTAGAACCCCTGGTTTAGAGGTCAAAAAAGTGGAAAGCCAAGAACAAAGATCATGAACCTTGCATTACGTACAAAGTACTTCTTTGGTGAGATATTCATATGAGCTGTGTGCCCTCGTGACTCAGCCGCGCACAGATATGGTGAAAATATTCGAGGGCCATCTCGACGCGACGGCGACGGTGCGATGAGTAATGTAATTGTAACGTGATGCTGCGTGGACATAGGAGTCGCAGAGTGATTCGTGTCAGCCGGACTCTACTACCATAAAATAGGAATATGAATTAATTCTATGATTCATGACGCCACTGGTGGTAGGCTTCGGCCGTGGCTAGTCACCACCCACTGAACAAAGCCATGTCGCCAAGCGGCCTAGCCGTGTTCCGGCATGATGTTCGGTGCTGCCATGCACGGATGGTGGGTCAGATCAGTTGCGCTGCATGTGCCTAGTGAATGTAGCGTCTCGATCTACTGCCGCCTTCCTACCTAGGCAAGTATGCTCCATCGTAGATCTCATCGTCACTTACCATCAGGTGAGATCGAGATCAAATACTTGCCTATAATGTAATAATAAAAAAAAAGAAAAGATATTATCTATAAAAATACGCAACAGTAGGTATATAGGCCTATATGCTGTACCGGCCCGAGAGAATGTTTAGGATGGAGCGCGATCCAATGATGGCGCCCTATTGCTTGCCGCTAAAATATACCAGTTGTGCGTGCGAATATGGACCTTAGAGGATCGCGGTCTTTGTCTAATTTTGCTCAATGACGTACCCCTTCGAACTGGGCGCCTGAAGCGGCCGCTTCTGTTTCTCTAGGTAAGGCCTAGGTAGGTAGCCCTGCTTATGGAAGAACGCTTGTTTTGAAAATCAGTTCTTAACATCCAAACCTCGGTTCACAGCTCTGGGAATTCTCATATTCGCGAATGTAATTTTTATCCGTTGATGAAAAACGCACAAATTGTAAGGAATTTTAAGCCTTCGTCCGCGCTAAAAAAATGCCTAAGGGAACCTGCAAAGTTTTCAATCTATTTATATTGTTTTTGAAATTAATAGTATGCAGTTTTATTAACTATAAAATTAATAGTTTTCAATTGGGTTTGTTATTTAAGCTCCATTGTCGTTTCAGTGATAAGGCCGCCCATTGTGAAACCGTAATAATTGTGAGTAATATTTTAATACTTGTATTGTGTTGGTAAATAAAGAGTTTACTGTATACCTAGGTCAAGCCAAACAATGCTTGACCAATCAGCCAAGTGCCAAGACTGGATGCCTACTCCAAAACAAAAATAAGGGAATCGGCTAGGATGAGGAAAGTAAGGATAAGTCCGTATTTCACTTTATAATGCTACTATTCTAAATACATACAATACCTTGGTATCGTTTTGTATAATTTAAGTATAATGTCGGCTAATGTGTCTCAGTGGTGTGAGGTAAATAAACCTTGTCGTATGTACTTGCTTGTTCCGTTCCGTTTCAGTCATTTCCATCGACTTGTTATCGCGCGCTCGTTCGACCAGTTACGAATAAGAGCGCGCGGAGTTATAACGCGTGTGCCGGTCTCTAGTCATAGGTCTTCCAAAAATCCGCGCGTGGCCAGCCAGTGTGCACTTTTTAAATTTCGAATGTTATTTTTTTTTGTGATTCCAAAATAAATTGTGTGTTATGCTGAAACGATTTGTTTTTAAATCATAATGTCGGCGCTATTGAAGAACGTTACGAACTGCATTTGGCATGCATTCGATTCGCTGCAGAACAATTATGTGGTCCACAAATCGAAATTGAAGGTAGGTTGTGAACAGTAAATAGAAACGGGTGTTGCATTATTATAATGTGGCTGATAGCGCGGAATGCTTTATCGAGAAATTACCTAATACCGATAAGAATTTTCTAACTCGGAATGAAACATACAAACACCTTATCATAGGAGCATCGACGCGTAAACTGCTTTAATAAATTGGGTATTTAATCCATCCATTAAACATTAATTGTCTCACAAAATCTTCTCAAATAAAATTAGGGAGACCTTTTAGATTTTGCAAAATGTATGATTACTGCAAATTTTTGAATAAACCCACAAATATATACGATAATATTTCGATGTTGTTCATGTGTATTGCACATATTAAGTGCTAATATTATAACATGACTCATATTAAATAATAAACAGAAGAGCAAAAGGCAAATACCTACAGGCGTGTAGATACCTAAGTAGGTAGTACATATATGAACATTTTATAATACTTAATATGCAGGAAAGTCGCACTTTCAATGATAACTGGTGTGTAGGAACCAAATTTATTTAGGTACCTAGTTCCTTACATTATAAATATTAAAATTCAGTCGCTTTTTTGGATGCAGATTTTTTTTTTCAGTTCGTAATTTCCAACAAGTAGGTACCTATATATACAGCAGCCCTTACGGCTCGAATCAGGTCAAGGACCTGGTCTCCAGCGTTGGAAGCACATGTACATTATGAATATCAGCTGCCCAGACTGAAAGGGCGTAGATCTAACTAGATAGTTTCTAGTATTTTGTCGTAGCTGATCATTTTGTCCTTAAAACAGTGTAACTATGTAGCCACATATATGGGAGTATGTAGCTAAGATCTAATGATCAATACCATCTAGTGAAAGCAATCTCTTTGACTATCCATTGACGATAGAGGTCTCGTCACGTTTATAAATGAGAAATTGAGATATTCTAGCAATTCCTTACAACTTCCACTAGCTCATTAAGTTTGTTTTTTAATATGGCCACTGACTAATATAATACTAGTAATGCATCGTTCGATGGACCTCGCCCATTCATCCAATAACTAATCATAACTTGAGCTAAAATCCAGGTGATCATTAATTAAGTGAAGTAATGGTGCGAGGTAGCCATCATGTCGATGGCTAAATTAATTTTGCCATCGTGGGCACACGATTAATCAATTACACATACAGGTGATTTCCTGTTGCAAAATAAAGTTTGCAATAAATTTAACTTATTATTTGAGACGACCTATTCTTTAAATCACGTAGATACCTACTTACGCAGGCATGAATACCAAATACCTAGGTCAATTCACATAATAAGATATAAAAATTCATACTCCCATTTTTTATTTTTTTTTAGAAAATGGCCTCACACACTTTTGGTTATGTATTGTTTTAACGTCACGGTCGAGTGGTTTTTTTTTAATATCAAACATGGGAGATTCTATGCAGGCCTAATCCTTAAACTTGGCCTTATAAATCCCCCCTAACCCTATCAGTAAAGTTGAGGACTCTTACTGACAAATTACCGGACTTCTTAGGAGAACTGGAAAAGTCATGTTTTACTATTTAGTCATATGTTTCCTAAGCTCGTACACGTTTCCACCAAATTTACACATTATACCTATTCCAAAGAAACATATTTTTAATCAAATAAAACCTTTCGCTTCGGCTAACCCCAAAAAGTCTCATACTCCCATAAAAAGCTCGAAGTTCCTTATGACTTTTATGCGGCGCTGTCATTAAAACATGACCTAGAAAGCTTTTATTCAAGTTAAGTTCCGGCTACATAATACACTTGGCGTCGCGTCGTATTGGCCGTCGTCCTTGCGCGGACGGCATTGTGTAATTGTCTAGACGAAAAAGGGCGGCGGAATAACAAATTATTTGGCACTTGCCTACAAAAATATATAATACTAGCTGTTGCCCGCGACTTCGTCCGCGTGGTATTTAACAAAGGCAACCGTTGAGAACAGCCTGCTCGCCCGCATTCTGAGCGCCCGCGGGACGCATTGCAGGTTGTTGCTATCAAACTTAATCAGGCGCTGCGCTGCAACATTGGTTTTAATTTTTTTTCATGAGATCCTTTTTTTTCTAAAATAAAAGTAGCCTAAGTTACTCCTTGTTACATCAGCTATCTGCCAGTGAAAGTCCCGTCAAAATCGGTCCAGCCATTTCTGAGATTAGCCGGAACAAACAGACAGACAGACAGACAGACAGACAGACTGACGGACAGACAGACAGACAGACAGACAGACAGACAGACAGACGGACAGACAGACAGACAGACAAAAATTGTAAAAAATGTTGTTTCGGTATAGGTAACGTGTATACATCCAAATGCACTTAGTAAAAAGCGGTTATTTTAATATTACAAACAGACACTCCAATTTTATTTATATGTATAGATATAGGCACAGTAATATGAATTCCTTCCCTTCTGTATGTACCTACATACTGGATGAGGTACCTAATATGTTATGAACAAAATAATATATATATATATAAGGCCTAACAAAAATAGTGTCAAATATGAATCGTTACAATTATTGTGTAAATACTGTTTGAGGGGATCCAGTAGCTTTTGGCCATGCGCACAGAACAGGGTGTTTTTTTTAAATGTCAGATAATTTGAAATAAAACTAATTTAACGGATTTTATCGCGTTTATTTTACGTTTTATGTTTTACGCGATGTAATCCGTTGAATTAGTTTTATTTCAATGTGTAGTACTCGCGTAAATATAAGAAATCAATGGCTGTCTGAATAGATTAGTAGTTAGAGTTAGAGTGGGGTCATGTTTTTTTTTATTGTTTTCTTAAGTAGGTAACATACTACACTACCTTACTAAGAGTACCTACTGGGATCTGTCAGTAAAATAACGAAAAATGCCAAGTAATTTTCATTGTACAAGATTCATATTTGTAGGTTTTGCTTTGGCTTATGTATTAATTACATACTACATGTATGTAATTGTATGTGTTTGTCTGCAATATCTAAAAAAAAAGCAGTTCGTAAGGAAACGAGGTTGTACTGCTGGTAAATAAAATGTCTTACGCCTAAAAGGTATAAACAACAAATTAACACCTGCAAGTGAGGTATTTGTATGTCTGTGCGCGGTTTTATAGTAAATCGCCATTCCCCGATGATTGCCGACACAGCCGACGACAAACGAAGCTGTAGGGTTGCCAGTTTGTACATGATGTTGGCTACCTAGTGTAACAAATAGAAATTGTATAGATATCCCTACCATCGTACACAGGTACCTATAGTACTAAATCATATAGCTTGATCCCCAAATTTACAGAAGTTATAATCAAACTGCAATGGCATTACAAGTCGTTGTAAATGGGTGAAATATTTAATTTAACTGAGGGTTACTAGGTATATGTACACTATGGTACTTATAGTGGCTGTGGTATCTAGTATACCTATATTTATTATATTCTTCAAAATGTATGACACTAAAAATAATCATATCCCAACGATATCTACTTGATTTTTGATGCCTAAGCCATGATATTAGTTTAGTTACCAAAACTCCATGTTATTATTGTTTAAGGTACCTAACTAATTTATATATAGGAAGGTACTTATACAATTTTCAAGTCAAGTCTGTGTTGTCAAGTCTAAATAAAAATTATACTGGAGCCACATTCGGATATCGTGCGTGGCAGCCCTGACACGCAGCCTGAAATGTCAAACCTGAACACCCACTTTCACGACACACAGAAGTGACATTTAAAAATGATGTCACAATCTAGCATTGAGGTGTGGAAAGCTATCTAGTTAATTGATGGCCTGTTTCATATGCTAAGGCTGGGCCATTATCTGTCTATAAATTTAATATCTAGATCGCAATGCAAAGATAATACTCTAAATGTACCTAGATATGATTGATGATGTGACGACTCGATTGGTTCAATTAGTAGTGATCCTGCTTTATGTACTGAGTGTGCCGAGTTCGAATCCCGAGATGGATATCTACTCGTATACATACATACAAATAAATAAAATTGGAGTGTCCGTTTGTAATAATGTACCTAATTCATGATTGTTTGACATCTAGGTGTATAGTTTTTACTGATTATTATAATGGAATCCCGCCTGTCACATCCATTATTTCATTTATAATGTGTATTTATTGAATGTGTTATTGCTATTAATTACTTGACATTGGCAAAATACCCGCTAAGTTGTAGGTGAGGCCATATACATATCCATTTTATTTCATCGCATCTCATTTCGTAAAAAAAGAAGATGAGAATGGAATCCCGCCAGTCCGTTGTACGTTACCCATAGTCACTATTAAGTACAAGAGTTTGAGACCGTCGTTGTATCCGTTTGGTGATATACGTCTATTCCATACTTACTAATTAATTATAATTGGAACTCCTTGTGTCTTAGTCAAAAAAGAATGGATATACCGTACAATGAACCACCCGAGAAGATGAGTCAATTAAAAAAGTTCATCAGGGGAAGTGACCTCTAGCGAAGAATGCTCCGGCCCGATCTGCAGCTGCCCTACAAGATATTATATCTAAAGCCTATGCACTTACATTTCATTTTACAACGGATCTCTGCATAATAGACTCTTACTTTTTTTTAAATATCAACAGGGTTTGTATACTGCGGCCAAGATACTTAGCCAAAGTAGCTGACTTTTTCGGGCGAAGTTGAATCGTTGTCAATTTCGTTTTATTTTTCAAAAAATGTGTTTCTATGAAAAATAATGTAATAAAAGTGGGATGTCAACCATTGTGTATTGTATTAACCATTAGAATCAGGGGTACTTATAATTAAAAAAACAATTTTCAAGTCTTACTCGACACTGGCAATAATGGCTCTATTTTGTATCTAATCTAATTAATAAAAAAAAATCTATTAGAAAATATTATTTACAATTATTTATTTTTAACCGACTTTAAAAAGGAGGAGGTTCTCAATTCGGTAATATTTTTTTAGAAGTCTATTAATATTGGCGTGTCCTAAGCCAAGCCATAGTTGAACTTTCGGAAGTAACACTTTTGACTGATGCTTAGCAACGACTATTTATCGTGGCCCGTACTTTGACGGGCCCTAATATAACATTCCGTTTATTCATTTCATAGATAACGATGTTCCTGGCCCACGCCCTACGTGGCATGACTCACTCATGCTTTTAGTGTTTGTCTACGTAATTATGAAAGATAATAGCGGTTAGCTGTTATCGTAAGAGGGAATAGTAATTGTCTACGCCATTCATCTCATTGGATGAGGTAATCGCCGGCTATATTCATGTCTGCCTTGGACAAACTTCGGAAGTCTTCTCTAACATTTCGAGAGTACCTATCACTTGGATCGCCGCAAATACATTATTTAATATACATAATGATTCCTGAAGGTATATTAAGTCTTGAACGTGAGCTTCAATCGCGCACAAACGCACAGACAAAACGTCTACCGATCATTGTTTTGAGTTCTATTGCGTTGATGAAGGCCCCAGTTCTTCTCATATATCTTCCATGTACAAACAGCGATCATTAACATTTCTATTATATGTACGTATTGATGTTACTAAATGTTCTTCACTGAGTCGGGTACACGAAGTGCATATTGAGTAACAACCCAACGTAGGTAAGTTACCGATATGGTGTTAATTAGAATTCTATGGAGCCCTCGTTCTTAGGAAGGGATATGACTAATGGTGTGGTCTACGCACTAATAATAGATTTTGTTAGGATAGCAGACTCACTTCATTGTTATCTACGCAGGGCTACCATGGAATAAAATTATGCCGGACTGGGTATAATAATATAATAATTCCAGCCCTTTTTAATGTCCCACTGCTGGGCACAGGCCTCCCCTTAATGCGAGGGGGATTAGGCCATAGTTCACCATGCTGGCCCCGTGCGAGTTGGCGGACTTCATACATCTTTCGAGGGGTTCTCTCAGACATGTAGGTTTCCTCACGATGTTTTCCTTCACCGTTCGTTCGTCCGTTCATCGTGAGGCATTTAATTTATACATGAATTAAATGGTCTACGGGCAGTTTACATTACCGATCGATCGGCTGGTCAAAGGCTTAGTGGTTCGCCTTGTTTAAAAAAAAACAAATATCATTAACACAATTATGTTATACATCAACGTGATCTATTTAACTTATTGATTCATCTGTTAAAATATTATACACTATTTTTTGTTAAACGTTGTATATTATACTGAGAAAACCCTACTGCATAGTTTTCGTATTATACCTCCGGTCAGCCAGAGAATATGTAAAGTCTCGGTTAACTTACAAATAAACTCGCACTCGTTCTTATTTGCCTCACGTAAAAATAATCTACTCGATCATGTATTTTTTTTAATCTTGATGTGATTCCAGTGTTATCCGACATCCTAATTCAACATGTTTTAAATAAAACTAATTTTACGGATTCTATCGCGTTTATTTTTTGTTTTTTTACGGAGTCCTCCCGTGACCATGGTTGCTGTAAAGCAGCCGAAACGTCGGGAACGTAAAAAACAACAAATAAACGCGATAGAATCCGTAAAATTAGTTTTATTTAAATGTGTAGTATTCGCGTAAATATAAAAAATCAATATGTCAACATGTTTTATCCCGGAAAGTAACAATAATACAGTACCTAATCAAAAAACTAAAAATGATTGAACGATGTGGTGAGTGCTAATAGTTCTGAAACTTAATATTGTTTTATTTTCTTGTGCGAATCTCATCTATACATATAAATAAAATTGGAGTGTCTGTTTGTAATATTAAAATAACCGCTTTTTACTAAATGCATTTGGATGTATACACGTTACCTATACCGAAACAACATTTTTTAAAAATTTTGTCTGTCTGTCTGTCTGTCTGTCTGTCTGTCCGTCTGTCTGTCTGTCCGTCTGTCTGTCTGTCTGTCTGTCTGTTTGTTCTGGGTAATCTCTGAAATGGCTGGACCGATTTTGACGGGAATTTCACTGGCAGATAGCTGATGTAACAAGGAGTAACTTAGGCTACTTTTATTTTAGAAAAAAAAATTGGATCTCTCGAAAAAAAATTAAAACCAATGTTGCAGCGCTGCGCCTGCTTAAAGTTTGATAGCAACAATCTGCAATGCGTCCCGCGGGATCAGAACGCGAGCAGGCTGTTGCCAACGGTTGAGACGTTGTTAAATACCACGCGGACGAAGTCGCGGGCAACAGCTAGTTTTTAATATATATCGCTCGCTGTATAGTGAAGGCAAACATCGCGAGGATATCTGCACGTATTTAGGATATCGTGAGTAATTCATCAAGCCACATTGTGCCAGTGTAGTGGACTACTAAATCCTCCTCATATTAAGGTGGAAGCTCAGGTCAGGGCGCGAAATTCAAAAATGTCAATGGTTTTTACTAACTTTATGGTGTTGTATCGCTTTAGGTATTTTTTAAGCAAACTTAATACATCGAGACATCCAATGCAGAATGCTTATATCGCAAAAAAACTAAATAACATCGTAAAGATGTCCAAATTTTCAGTATAAAAATAAAAACCATTGACATTTTAAATTTAGCGCCCTGACCTAAGCTTCCACCTTAAGAAGGAATGTGCCCGGGACCAAATTATCATCGGCAAAATGTGCGTGCACGTCTGCCTACCTCTTCGGTGATAACAGGCGTGATTGTGTATTGACTTATTCTAATACCAAATAGATGGTGTGCCTCGGCAGACAACGACCTAGGCGTGGGCGTAAGGTCATACCTCGCCCCTCGCCACGCCACGCGCCATGATCGCACCCAAAGCTGTCTTATAGTGCAATGAGTCATGATCCATGGTTATCGAAACCTTATAGCTACTCCCACGGGTACGTGGAACCTCTTCCTAGTAATACAATCAATACAGATTGTTCGTGTTCGTTGTACATACCACAGATTACTTAATATTTCTATAATATCTGCACGTGGTACAACCATATGTGTTGAAGTAATTAATACACAAAAATAATACAAATGCTATATTATTTGAGGTAATGTAGTTGTAAAAATTACTATAGTAATTATATAGCCTATATTATCAAAGTAAATGATTTCACTTTATGTTGTGTTGCGTGCAAATTCGACATTCTCCTATATTTCAAAGCGGCATTACCCAGTAACGTATAAGTAGATATAATTAATAGGTCAGAATTACATTTTATAGAAGAAACTCGGAATTGAATGTCATCTTTAAAATAATTATAGGAAATAGTGCCCACTTAGAATCACTGCAAAAATTGTTTTGGAACTCAAGAGTTGTTTGTTGTGTAAAACCTAGGTACTAGCACACCTTTAGGCTGAAAGTAGTTAATATTATTACCTATGGGTACAGCCATTAATAAGTTTGAAAGCATAAGATTAAGATCGAATATTGTTTGCACTTTATAGAATGGCAAGGTCTATTTTCGTCATTTGTTATTAATTCAACTAAGAACATTTTACATTTCAGCCTTAATGAAATTTTCATTAACTAGGCATTGTTATCAATGCCTAGTTAATACTGATAAACCACTTTCGTGGCCGTCTTACACATTGGCTTTCTCAAAACAAGCTTTCAAAGCAGTTATCAACACGAAACAATTTTACTCAAATATTGCCGTCTTAATATTAGTGCGAGTGGGCCAGCAACATCTTATTACTTAGCATTAACCTCGTGACAATAAAGTCAAAACATAAACAGACGCTAATGATTCACGCCGGGTATTGAACTTTCATATGAGGCAGACGCTTCGCATATGTAGGTGGATTGTAGATATATGATACTCGAACATTTATATCAAATATACATAATATAAACTATATTGTGATGTGTGTTAAATTCCCTTTTCGTTAATAATAAGCTTACCTAGTCATCATTAAAAAAACAGGGTTCAAATTGACTAGGGATATTTGTTTTTGTCATGCAATGATGGCCATATTGGTCGAACGCTCGCATTGGAAAAAAGGTGGACAGGTTCAAATTTCATTTGCGTATTTCATATTCATGAATTGAAAGCACAGATCTGCCTTCTTTCGAGAGCCATCATAATGAAGTTCTCAAATCAGGAATTTCCTATAGATACATAGTTATTTCAACATACCTACATTTATTATGTAGTTGGAGCACCGCTGGCCGTATGACGTTTTCCGGGCCAGCTACTATTATATGAAACTAGATGCGCCCCGCGGTGTTACCCGCGATTAAAAAGTATGAAAAATTTTAACAAATATTCACACGGGAACCGTACAATTTACCGGGATAAAAAGGAGCCTATGTGCTATTCCAGACTATAATCTATATCTGTGCCAAATTTCATCCAGATCCGTTCGTCTGTCCTGGCGTGATTGAGTAACAAACATCCATCCATCCATCCAAACTTTCACATTTATAATATTAGTGGGAAGTGGGATAGTGGGATTAGTGGGATTTATATAAATTAATTCTTCATTCGCCTATACAATACACCGTACAGAGCTGTAAATATGTAGGCAGAAAATGGAGTTTGTATTATACTATCTTTTTGTTTAGCCACATACGATCTAGCTGATGAGTCAGCAATCCGCCTTGAGTACCTACCGGCTCGATCGATGATTTCATCTAATGTTTGTAACATGACTGGATGCAGTTGCTTTGCTTTTGTTTGGCGCTTTTGAGGCAAGGCAAAATATGAGTTGGTTGTAATACAAATAAATCCAATCTTAACTTCTTATAAGTATTTATGCGCAACATTTTTTTAGGATTTTATCGCGTTTATTTTATGTTTTTACGTTCCCGAAGATTGGGCTGCTTTACAGCAACCATGGTCACGGGAGGACTGAGGTGGTTGACGTCCTAGAGTTATAGTTTGAACTGGGGGAACCCTCATATTTAGTTGATGCTTGTGGTCAGATCTTTGCAGAAAGTGCTCACAGAGTCTTGCAATAGTGCGCTTAGTTTTGGATTTAATCATATTAAATAATGGATCCCAATTCGGTGGCAGCACCCAGCAATCTTCCCTATTGAAATTAGGATGCTTTTTAATTTCAATGACCTCACGGTCGATGACCAATCGGTGTTCTTTTGCGGGGATCTGCGGTTTATCAAATCTGATATAATGGCGGATGCGATCCTGCACATTTTCACAGATTACAGACTTGGCGGAGCGCCGGGGTTTCACATCAGCTATGTGTTCTTTTACCCGAGTTTTAATTGTTCTTTTAGTTTGCCCTACAAAAACTGCTCACTTTTGTAACAAAATGTATGTGTGATATTTCTCTTTACTGCTGTGTAACTTAACTCCTTAATCTTATTGTTAAACAGGTGCTGACTGCGAACATAGGGACACTACTCGACTTGTACGGCGTTGAGAAAGGACTAGACCACTTCAAGTCCTCCCAGGAGCTGACCTTCGATGAGTTCAAATACTACCTCCAGCATGAAGTGTTCAGCTCGCTACCCAAGACTACCACACTGCCAATTGTGAGGGAATATGAGAAGAAGATTAGTGAGGTAAGAACCTTTATATACTTTATTATATTGTAATTATAATGTGCATTTAACGTAAATATTTCCAAACAGGAAAATAAAAAATACTTAAAAATAAACACACAACAAACTATGTATCAAAAAGACCTTGTCCGCGTGGAGTGGTGGCAAGAATGCTGGCTGCATTTCCTCGCTGTATAATCAAACTATTTTTGTGAGCGAGGAAAGAGCTAGCCTCCTGTCACCTGTGGAGGCAATCAACTAAAAGTAAATTAGTGAAGTAAGTAATCAGCCATACAACAAATATACCTGCTTATTTGTTGCTTATTTTAGTAAAGTGCCATAGGCACTTTACTTGTCCGAGATGATAGAAAACTCTTTATTATTTCACCACATACAGGGCATTTATATCACACAATGAAAGTGTCAAAATAGCCGTCCTTATCACTAATAGTGATCTCAGCCAACCTTTGGATGCAGTGAAACTAATCACGTAGTTAAAGGCGGGGTTGTTCTAAACAAATCATTAACTTTTGGGTCAATAGAGAATTTGAGTCAGTACTTTTTAGAGATCACAAATTATGTATTTCATTAAGTACCTACTTCTTTTATGTGTTATATGGTTGAGTACTTATTAACAGTAAAATATTTTTTTTAATAGGCAGGTAACACAAAAATATAAACGTCTCATGTTTATGGACCGAAAAAAATAAAACGTGACATCATGATGAGAAAAAAATATAGGTATTCTCTTGCGGGAATATATTTGTTTCAATTAAATAGGCAGGTAGAAGCTTTTCATGATTAAATACCTTTTTCTTTGCGCTACATTAACTTGATGTTCAGTATTCATGCTATTTTTGTTTCCAATTCAAACCCGTAGGTATATCATTAGTGCTATTTTGTAACGACAATTTTATATCTCACGCGCGAGTCCGAAAGTGATTCGTAAAATATCAATACAGATTTGACATTTTACCCGAGGATACGTGCCTAAGAGTTTCATTTAATCTCAATATCTCACGTGTGATTTCGAGGGTGAAATGTAAAATATGTATTGGAATTTTACAATTCACTTTCGGACTCACGCGTGAGATATGAGATTGTCGGTACAGACTAGCACTACAGGCAGCCGAAACGTATTGATTTTCACTAAAGATGTCTGGGTTCATTTGCGACGTTTACTTACATAAGAATGGACTCGCCCTTCCCTGCCTACCTTTGTGTGCTCCCCTACGCTTATCCATTAATTATAGTTTTCTTTTATGTGGGACAACACGACCAATAGGTTCATAGAGAGTATTCCTTATCGTTGACAGGGATAGTTATGACCCTTAGCCTCATTACTGTTCAATGATAACAGACACTTGCAAGCTGTATACACAACATTACGTGGATACCTAGTATATAATTGTAATATGCAATGAGGACGCAATATATAAGTGCCTACGTGTTTGTTGAGCTGTGTAACTAGGACATCGTTTTGTTATAAAATGCCTTACATATATACTTATATAGCGTGTAAATTCTATGTTTCCAATAATAGGTCGTTTATATTTGAAGCATTGATAGCTAAGTTGGTAGAACGCTTGCCTCGGTAACGAGGATCGCAGGTTCAAACGCCGGCTCGCACCTCTGGGATTTCTGGATTTCATGTGCGGATCTCATTTTCAACCACGATTATCACTTGCTAAACGGTGAAGGAAAACATCATGAGGAAACCAGCATGTCTGAGAGAGCCCCTCGAAAGGTGTGTGAAGTACGTCAACCCGCACTGGGCCATCGTGGTGTACTGTGGCCTAATCCCCCCTCGCATTGAAGGGAGGCCCGCGCCCAGCAGTGGGACATTAAAAAGGGCTGGTATTATTATTATATTTGAATCCTTGTGATGATCCAGGTGTGTTGGCTGGTGTGCCGCAAGGGTCTGTTGGCGAGAGACAAGCCGGTGTTCACCGATGACTCGGCGCTCAAGCTGTTCCGGATCTTCTGCCTCCTCGGCGACCTGGTGCAGGACGCTGACCACACCAACCATTGTGTGGTAAGCGTCATTGAAATAAGGGTCTACCTATCCGGACCCTTATTACGAGTTTTAAACGTATTCAAATACGAATCAAAGAAAATGAGTAAAGATGGCGGCTCTGCGCATACCGAATAAATACGATTAGGCATTCGCAGAGCCGCCGACTTCGCTCATTTTATTTGATGCGACATATAATTGATGATTAAAAAAATACTGCAAAAGAAAATCAGGAGTTAGTCAATCTTCTGAATTTGGTCAAATTTCGATCCGGACATAGTGATAAGATAATAAATAGGTTCTATTTAAAAAAATCTTAACATTGACTCACTGCATGACTGATGGACAGACAACGCATAGCGTAAACGTCCGTGGATCTAGAGATTTACCCCTAAATTTATAGACGTTTTATAACTTTATCAAACGTGATATAGTACTGCGCACAAGAGTTTGCAGTACTATATGACGTTTGATAATGTTTTAAAATGTCTATAAATTCGGGGGTTAAAATTTGGAGGGTATAAAATATATTCCATAAGTGCCCTAGTGGTACGCAAAGAAGGGTTTTTTGGTATGCGACTTAAAGGGGTTAAAGTTGGTATGAAGAAATAAGAAGAAACTCGTTTTCAAGTTATTATGTCCATGTGGTCTGTAGTTCCACTTTCATCCAACAATAATTAGTCATATGTTGACCACATGTGTAATTAGGTCATTCACTTATATGTACACTAGCACTGTTTTGACTTTCCATGTTGATCTTATTATTAACCATGGCAAGTTTAATTATAATTAGCTAAATGGAATTTTATATAAGAAATTATTATATAATTTACAGTTGTTGTCATGTAGTTGACTGACGAAAATTCTAGAAATTGTGAACTACATTTTATTTTTCAAAAAATATTCTATCTAATAAATACGACTAAGTTAGTATCTTATTATGATGCAGGTAGGTATAAGTATCGATAGTAGTGTGGCCACCTCTTCACCCTCGCCACAACATACACAGATGACGCTGCAGACGCAATTCAGAACAAAATTACGACTCTCCATACAATCCTGAAACGCGCTATTAAAGTTTTCGGAGAAAGTAACTTATATATAAGATCCCGTCAAAAGTCGTCGGGGACGTAGCATCCAGCTCCTTCAGGCACACCACCTTGACCGGAAGATCTTCTCTTTCCAGTAGTAAACGCTGCCACGTCCGTAGGTTACCATAGAAGACAGAAAGATAGTATTTTCTGATTGCTGAGTAAAGCTTTACTTGTGATGTTTCACATAGAAGCTACATTCACAAAATTTCTCAAGTTGTCAAGCAGTTTATATAAAGGTACTTACATACGACACTCTCTTCTATCAATAATAGTGAAGATCTAATTGGCAAAACATACACCGCAATACACGTTCACAATATGGACTAATAAGCCGAGTTTCTCCGGCTTGCCATGTATAATAAAGTAGGTAAATAAATTAATATCGGATGTGTACGTAAAATATATACAAAAGAATGTTTTTTTTATGAAAACTATGCGTATTTAAGTGAGATTAAACTTATGCTGTACACTTAGCATTCGGCCAACGTGACTGTTTGACCATATTTTAAGCCTTTCACCAGAGTGCAGAGGCTAGATGAATCGGATTATAAGTAAAGTGGAATTATCCATTTGAATGGCATGAACTTGTCTTTAGGAAGGGACGCCATCTTTGTCGTCTATGCTGTACCCATATTTATTTCATATTCAAAGTCATTTTCGTTCAAACATATTTTTAAATTAACGCTTTGACAGGTGGTCCTCCAACCGTCAGAGGCAGGCATCGTGGCAGAACAGCTGGTCCACTGCCTCGGACTCCGCTGGGACGCTACGGACTGGGAGGCTCTTGGCTCCTCTATCGGCCACTTCAAGTGGGCAGCGTTTACGGCGGTCCTCGAGGCAAAGTACTGCGGGGACCAGCAAGTGCACTCCGAGGCACTTGTGGAAGCGGTTGACGAAATATACGACGTCTTCATTGAAGACATTATAAAGAAGGTAGATGAACTTCCTACACCTTGCACCCTGCCCTCCTGCACCCTGGACCCTTATATATACATTAACTAATTCCAGGGCTACCTCTTGAAGCGCGGTTACTTGCTGCCCACGATGCGCGAGTACTGGTGCGTGCTGCAGCCCTGCGCACTCACGTACTATAAAAGCTCCTCGCAGAAGGAGCAGTGTGGCAGGATCGCTATTGACGAATACTGCTCCGTGGAGGCGGCTGCTGGCGAGGGCAAGATACAGCGGTTCCAGCTGATCACGCCAGACAGAACCTTTGAGTTCGGCACTCAGGACCATAAGTGAGTACAGAGCAGATATCTATATCACAAGTGGTATGAGATGGGATTGATATGACAATGTACCTATCTTTTTCCGCTTTTATATCCAATATATGCGGGGAGATTGATACAGAGTAGATGTATCCATATTAAAATATCGGAGCCTAGAGTTTCATGGTGGTCCCCTGCTAAAGGACATTTATAATGTTGAGTGCAGGAGTCGCCTGCAATGGATATCAGCGTTGCGTCAGGCGGCGGCGGTGTCGGGCGGCGTGGAGGGCTTCCAGCGGCGCGCGCGCGCGGTGCGCCGGGGCGCGGGCGCGCGGCGCGAGCGCGAGGTGCGCGAGGCGCGCGCGCGCCTGCAGCACGAGGTCAGCGCGCGCCTCGCGGCCGAGGCACAGGCACAGGTGACCAACACAGCCCATCGAGGCAGCCAAGTACATAATATCGTTTACAAAAACACATGCTTGGCTACTGAAATGTCTGAACTAAAGTTCATAGAATGCAATGGTATTACCGAGCGTCTTATGCATAAAAAATACTTTGTAAAGTCAATATAAATTGATTCAAACTTCTAGAGCCCCTAAATTAGGGGTGATTCTTTAGCGAGTAAGGGTTTAAATGGCAACCAAAAGCATGAAAAATAAACGAATCAGCTGAATTAGTTTAGCTATGGTAGAATCTGGAACAACTTTTTTTTTAACAGAACGATGATCTTGATATATGTAGTTAAAGCAAGATATCCACCAACTTACAGGAATTAGCAGAACTAGCCGAACAGGATAACAAGAAACTTGAAGAGCTGAAAAACGCCCAAGTTGAGCTAGAGAAGCTATTGCAAGAGGAAACACAAGCTAAAAGGGATGAAGAAATTGTACGAGCTCTACAGGCTAGGTATAAATATCGAGGTTTACATACCACACTATTATTGCTGTACCTAAATAATACATTAGATCAATCAAACAGAAGAAGCCATTACTATTATTTTTGATAATCAAACAACCATAGATGGTAATTGCAATAGACGTGTGAGGTAAATAAAATGATCTGATTTTTTTTGTTTACAGGGTACTGGCTGAGGAATGGGATAGAAGGGAAGAATTAGAGAGGCTACAAGAGGAACAGAACAAACTATTAGAAGAAGAACGTTTAAAAAGGAAACAATTTGAGATGCTGCAAGCCGAAAAGGAAACACAATATAGAGGTAATAATTACCTTCTTTCAGCTAATTAAAAAAATCGAGTTCCTTCTTACAAAGATATTGGAAAAAAGAAGGCATCCATAAAATAAAGTTGCGCAGAGCTGCATTTCACAAGTCTAGTAACATGATGGGATGTTAGTTATTATCTGTGATTGATTACAGAGGCTGCAAGGCGATTGAGTGAGTTGGAAGAAGAGAAACAACGCCTCGATACTGAACTGAAGGCGGCGCAGGACAAGATATCCAAGACTGAACACACGGCGCAAGCGTTAAAAGTACAGTTGAGGGTGAGCAACTTTTGTCACATTTCATTGGCCCTTTTCACAACGTCAATCTGTAGCACTATTCTGAAATAATGATACCAGGGGTTCGTGATTCTTGCGACACAGATTGCCGAGATAGACGACGATTTGTGTACTACTTCTGGTATTATTGATAGTGCAAAAGGCCCCATTTATCTATTAATTATGTGGAAGCCGTCCAGCTTAGGCTAGTATTCCATATTCAGCGCTACCGACACTAATCCTGGTGGTCTCTTCAATGTCTCAAAAAAACTAGCAGACGTAGATATAATTAGTGGGCATCAGATGCTGATAATATTTTTTGTGTACCTACGTTCACCCCCAGGACCTGAACCCGGTGCTGCGCAACGGCGAGCGGGCTCGTCGCGCGATATCCTTCATTCCCACCACCAAGAGCTCATCAGACACACTCATCGACGTCAGGGCCATCAGACATCAGACTTGAAAATCCTCGATGATGAAGAGACATTATGATCTTATCAATAGCAGTAAAAGATATAGTTTGAATTGCAGCTGCCTTTTTCAATGGCCATATTTTAATATAGCTCGTATAAAATATAAGTTTAGGAATATTAAATTGCCCCTATGACGTTATAAAAAGGAACTACGGTAGGAAAGTAGGTTATCCTACCAACCTAAGTATATAAGTCAAAATCTCACGACGCCTCCTGTCTGTGCTTTATATATTTGTGTAAAACGCTACGCAAGCTACGAAATATACTGTTAACCCGACAAATTTAATTGTCTTTATTTCTTCTTGTTGGCTAGTTTCTTCTCGGCTGCGGCCGCGGCTGCTGCGGCGGCGGCCGCGGCTTGCATCTTCTTCTGAAGTTTCTTCAACTGGAATATGGGATAGGATTTGGGGTTAGGGAATAAGGAATTGAAAGGAGATGCAGGTATGGATGTGACTAATGAAAAGAACACCTATACAGAATGAATCAGAAAGGGTATATACTAAGCCTAGAGCATTCGCTACTTTAGTCAAAAATTTCAATATGTCGATTTTCTCATCTCCGTTCGAATTATGTGGTAACGCATCCTTATAATGAGTATGCAATAGCTGATGCAGGTTTAGCCATTGCTAGGTGATAACTGACTACAATATCAAGCTCCTTCAATAGCCTAGTGGTATTTCTAAGGAGTGACGCGAAGTAAAACAAAAGACGACGGTTCTGGTGAATAGTTTATTAGCCCTTCTTCTTACCCTTCCTGGCTTTTCCTTTTTGATGCTTGCACAAAAAGAAAAAATAACATAAGTCATACGAATTTCATGATAGGTAGCTTTTTTTTTTTATTACATTATAGGCAAGTATTTGATCTCGATCTCACCTGATGGTAAGTGATGATGAGATCAACGATGGCGCATACTTGCCTAGTTAGGAAGGCGGCAGTAGATCGAAACGATCGACGATTGATCGGCTAGTGAAACATACCAACCTCATGTAAACAGCTCGGTAATTTCGCATGTAGCCCTCTACCTGCGTATGCTCTTTAGTTGTATAGATATCTAGCATTGGCTAGAACTAACAAAAAACTTGCATAGATACTTGCGTGATCTCGTCGGCGGTACCAAAGAGCCTAGCTACTTCCATGTGGACTCGCTTATTGCGAAATTGTCTATTTAATTTGTGTAAACCAGACAAGGCATATTTTTTTATTTACAAAATTTTAAAATGTTTGAATTTTTTGGGTGCAGTTGTATCTAGCAATATATCACCATTCGAACCTCAGGTGCCCAAATCAGGCACTTCCTGACAAACTATCTGAAAATAATTAACATCTCTTACCCTCTTCTTCTCCGCCCTGTTGGCGAGCACGTCCCGCCACGCGCACTGTATGACCCTGGCGGCGTGCTCCAGAAGGAACTTGGTCATCTTCTCTGTCATCTCCTGGTGGTACTCTTTCTCCCGTTCTTCCATCAATGGGAGATACTCTATGTCTTGTTCTGCTAATTGTTTCTGTTAAATTATAAGACAAATCTGAAGATATTGGAATAATAATCTTCGAGTGATACTAAACGCCTCAAATGGGATGGACCAAAACGGGAATAAGTGCCATGAAGACAGAGAATCCTCTTTCTGTGTACCCACTCAAGCAGCAGCAAAGCAATGCAGGTAGGCAACAACCTATTCCTTTCCTCTTCTACTTTTACTACCACTAAAGTAGGTATATCTGAAGGGTTCGAGATAAAACAATGAAGGGACCGTCTTGTACTAACCTCCAGTTCCTCACATTTCTCCAGCTCCTCTTCGTACTTCTGAATGAATTCGTCCAGCTCCATCTGCTTATCGCCCATCTCAGCGTCGTACTTTTGGAGCCACGATAGCAACTGAGTTTCCACTTTAAACCTTAATAAGAAGAACCTTTATTAACAATTACAAAGGGGAAATATCCTTCTACAAAATGACGTCACGGAGCAGATTCATACCCGTCTGCATAATACCTACGCTCACACCTCTGTACTTACGAATATTCAAACAGTATCCATACAATGGAGGCAAACACGATCGGCCGTCACATTTTTAATCCTTAACACTACAAATTTACAATATACCTACTAAAATTATCTTGTAATATTACCAAAACAACTTAGCTACAACTCCGAGAACAGTCCAAAACACAACTCTGTAGAGCCGTATTGTTTCCTTGACAGTGAGGAAATGCTATGTATCATGCAATAACCGCATTCTTTGAATGCAGCAATTATAAGTATTTTACATGCTATTACGCAGGCTAACGAAAAGATACATTGTTTTGAGCCCTTAAGACTAACTAGATGTAGATAACTAACGAACCTACGAGCCCTCTGATTCTTCTCATCAATGAGATGCTGCCTTAGCAGTAGTTCGTAAGCCTCGCGGCTCTCTACCTCTTCTTCCTGCAGCATCTCGCTCTTGACAGCGTGGGCTCGGGTGGCGAGCACCATCTGGCGTTCTGAGTCCAAGCTGTTTATAAAAGAACTATGAGTGAAGTAACTATAATCATTGATACAAAACTACTAACACCTGCTTCTGCTACTGGATTGTTTTTGCTACCTGAAATAGGTGCTGTAGGAATTTCTTAAATCAAATTCTATTACATTGGGATCTAATACCATAGGCGTTGTCCGGGTGCAACGCAGAGCACCTCTCCCTATCTCTTTGGGGATTGCAGCGGGATTCCATAGTTAAGCATTGAAGCGAGGACTAAACGCTATCTCAACACCTAATGTTGTACAATGGAAATTCTGTGAACAATCTTACATTTTCTTCTTCAGCTTGACAGTGGCTTCGTAGTTGAGCATAGAGAGTTCGGTCTCTAGCTTGGAGATGATCTCTGCCTTGCGCGCCATCGTCTCCTCAAACCTCTCGCTTTCCTCTTTCAATGTGGTCGTAAATTCTGACAAAATTTTGTTTTGTAGTATGAACACTTATCACCGTGCTTCGGAGGACATGACACGGTCCCGGTAGGCCTTTATCATATTTGACAGCCGCTACAGGCCGTCAGAAGCCTTAAACTAAACACAAATGGTCTTAAGTTACGGGGTAGTCCCACTGGTTGGGTCTCGGAAGGTAGGTGACAGGGCTGACCCTAATATAGAGCGAACAAGTGTCTGTGAGAGCCAAATTAGCACTTCCAATAAGTTCTATACGTACGCATATCTGATATATATTCGAGACAAGCGAGGGAGAGGGATATCGTTCCATATACTAAAACTTGCCGGCACTAGAAGATGGCAACGGATTCGTACATCAGTGAAGACTTAAAGCTAACCTCGAAATCAAATAAAATTGAAACCTTTGATATTGTCAATAAGGCTTTCATTGGAAGCCTCTAGTTTCCTCGTGTTGATTTTGACTGCTAATTCCTCAGCTGCAGTGGTTTCCATCTGGCGCACCATCAGATCGCGGAAGTGCTCAAGGGATAACAAATATTCCAAGGCAGGTACTGCCGGCTTAGGCTGTTAAAGAATACTTGACTTGTGCAATATTTTTAAATATCTGTTCTTGACGTAGACAAGGTACACTCCTTTTTGGGATAGAAGCAAATTACATTATCATATATGTATGTCATGAGTAGATCTAGGACCATTAGTGAGTATAGCAGTAATAATCAGGCGTGTCACCGACGGCCTAACCATAAGGGTTCAGTTTTAACCATTTTCGGGCGGAACCCTAAAATCGATCAGAAACTGTAGTCATATAATATAGTTATTAGCAGTGCCCGCAACTTCGTACACGTGGATGTTTTTCTATTTGTATCCCATTCAACACTCTCCTGCCCTCCAGTCAACAAATGGAAAATAAAATCATGCCTATCCATCCCACTAATCCCACTAATATTATAAATGTGAATGTTTGGATACATGGATGGATGTTTGTTACTCAATCACGCCAGAACGGCTGAACGGATCTGGATGAAATTTGGCACAGAGATAGATTATAGACTGGAATAGCGCATAGGCTACTTTTTATTACTTTGTATTCCGGTGAAATGTACACGCGGGTAACACCGCGGGGCGCAGCAGCAGTAATACATACATGATAGTTAGGACAAACCTACGCACAATCACTACTTTATTATTGTACTAGCTACGCCCGGCGGTGTTACCCGCGATAAAAAGTATGAAAAATTAAAACATCTATCCCACGGGAACCATACATTTTACCGGGATAAAAAGTAGCCCATGTGCTATTCCAGACTATAATCTATCTCTGTGCCAAATGTCATCCAGATCCGTTCAGCCGTTCGGGCGTGAAAGAGTAACAAACATCCATCCAAACTTTCACATTTATAATATTAGTATAGAAGTATATATGAATAACGCTTACGGGCATGCTTATAATGTATATTTTTTTCTGAAAGTTCTTTGGTAACCTAGTTATTTTTTACTTTTTGCCCGATAATAGTTCATCATGCGTTCCGTGACGATAAGACGATATAGTGTGTGCCCCGTAGGCCTTTCGTTTTTTTACATTGACTTTGATAAGTCTAACAAAAGTACATTATCATATAAATAGGACTTTCTAGAACATACTTACATCGCTCGCTGCGTAGTTGGTCTTCATCTAAAAAAACATAAGATCTTTACTATCTCAGATTTTTTAAAATAACCAAGATGTCCTCAGTATATGTTACCTGTTACATTACCTGGCTCACCATCTCCTCAACCTTCGGAACTAGAGCCGGGTAGCTGTTCATTATGTACACCAGATGTCCAAGCTCTGGATTCAGACGGTTCTTTAGAGACAGATCACCCTAAAGAAAATAGCAGCATCATAAGAACATCTATCATCGCATTGTAGGTATATACCGCGTGATTCAGATAGAGTAACCTTGGACCTGCGCTTCGTATAGCCAAATGACAATTGCAATATTTTCTGAGCATTTTTTTGTATTATGGCTCGCCGTCTTTATAATTTCTCCGTTTGAGACACCTAACTACCATAATAATACACCACGATATTCGACCTTCCAACTTTGAGATAAATATTGTCTGGGTGTACGTAATTGATTCGACGACCTGATTAGCTGAATTGGTAGGACCCTGCCTTCTGCGCCGAAGGTCCCGGGTTCGAATTTGTGTGATGAGCATGTATGTTTGTACCCGAGTCATGGATGTTTAATATATGTATTGTATACTGGGTCCCCCAGACCATTTTATGGTACTGATAATACAAGCGTTGTTTATTGAGGAACCGTATGAGTGGTGTGTTCGTCCGGCGATATTACGTTATTATTATTAACTAGATATGAAAAGAAAACTCTCACCGCCTTAATATCTTCCATAGCGGCCATATTGAGCAAGCTCGTAGAGAACAGCGGGTTATCATACTGCTCGAATATAAATATCAGGTCGTCCATATGATGGGACGAAAGCACGGAGCTGAGGGTCCGGTACTCCTGCACCAGGTCCGGGAGGCACAGCGCCAGCTTGCACTTGTGGATCGCTTCGTCGAAGATCTTGGTGATGCGTTCCGCTTGGATGTGACATTCCAGGTCGATAGGGGATGCGGCTACAACATTAGGGTAACCCTCAAAATTATAGAAAATTATAATAGATAGCTGCGCCCCGCGGTGATACCCGCGAATAAAAAGTATGTCCTTTTTACCGGGATAAAAAGCAGCATATGTGCTATTCCAGACTATAATCTATGTCTGTGCCAAATTTCATCCAGATCCGTTCAGCCGTTCTGGCATGATTGAGTAACAAACATCCATCGATCCAAACTTTCACATTTATAATATTAGTGTGATTACAAAGCTATTATAACGCACTTCTTCCTCTGAAAAGTTCGTTGTAATGCCATTATAATCCATTACAACTGTCTATAAATTTGGGGGTTAAATTACAAAATTAGTGATAGGTAGGTACTTTCGTGCATTTTATCGATGGGTTTCGATCGTTCGATTAGTGAGACCAACGCTTAAGACTGGATATGGCATAGAAATGCGGACCCTTCTGCCTCAAAAATTGCGCATAGCGATAGGTATATAAAACAACCTAGGTCGATCACTCTAGCTAGATCGTCGTCAAGTCAAGTCAAGTCAAGTCGAGAGTGAACAGGTACCTTCTAGGTAAGTATGCTACATCGTAGATCTCATCGTCACTTACCATCAGGTGAGATCGAGATCAAATACTTGCCTATACAGCAAAAAAAAGATCGTTGCCATTGTGAATCGCTTAGAATGGAAGGGTTTGGCTCTCGGTCTCGGGGCGTCAAATCTTATAATACGCCACTTAGCTAGCGCTACAAAGTCACGCTTTTAAAATCAGCAGATCATGATGTGTTGGCCACCTTACACATGATCGGCCTTGTAGTAGGTAGCTACAGCACGTGGGTAGAAGATTATCGATAACATCTCTTACTGCCCGGGCCTTACAGTATCTTCTAAATATTTTTATTAATACTCAACGCTCAGTGGTGGAATTGGGAGGTGCGACGGTCGGCAAAGTATTTTGGACTTACAATTATCCTTGGTAAGGTCTCTATCCTTTTCTTTATCTGCGCTCGCAGCAGATTTGCTGCTAGCAGTTTTTGAGCTTTCAGAGTATGTGGAGAGAGTCCCAACTGACTGGGCATCCATTCCTTCAGGAAGTTGGTACACACAAAGAAATAAATTTCAACGTTTTGTTGATAAATTAGAAAAACACGTTGATATATTATTAATTAATTTAATAGGAATATGGATTGCGTTATATTTTGCTCATGGAAGTAAATGGTTTTGTGTATTGCTCTGTGATGGATTATTCTTATTTTAGTTCCATGCGTTTCCATGGGGATGGTAACCATAACATAGAAAATGTAGCTGTTGCGTAGGTTGCCATGGTATCGTTCATAGCGTAGGTACCTACCATTCAAAAACAATAAAAAGAGCAATAAAGAATCTCTATGCTAATTACAGTATCCGGCCGTAAATATTGCACTTCAGTTATAGAAAAAGTTTCGGCTTTGTAGAGCGTTGTCTCTTTCGCTCTTGACATTAGCCGATAGTCTCTTTCTAAAGCTTGACGTGCAATATTTTCGGCCGGGTGCTGTAACATATGTCCATATGAATAATTACAAAAAAGGAGGGCTTGATAACTATCAAGTTTTCCTATAATGCATGAAAATATATATATTTTTTTAATATGATTTCGCTATTAAATACTTGACACTGGCAAAATACCCACTAATTTGTGGGTGAGGCCATATTTCATTGTATTTCATCGCATTTCATTTCGTAAAGAAAGAAGAATGTGTTTACGGCAAGTCTTCACTTTAATTAATTTCTTGTTAGCCATAGAAACATCATGTTTATTGATGGATCGAATGAGCGGCCGACAATCTCTACCGTGGCGGTGGCGAAGCTCTATGGGTGGTGGTACTACAAGGAATAGGGTGTCCCCGTGATCAAACTATGTGACGACTAGGGAGACCACCAAGGAATGCGGCGATCACGTAGCCAGTAAAATAAAGTCCAAATTATAATTAAATAAAAACATTTAATTTATAAAATATAATGTTATACATTATTTTCTACAGCGTCAACCTTGTCAGTGGTTTCATGAGATACGTTTTGTTCAATTGCATCGTTGCCAGCGTCGTCGATGCTGGAGGTTTTATCGCACTGATCTTCCACCAAGTTCTGTGAATAACATAATGTGACATAAGTTATGAAATTCGTAAGGAGCGCTGCGTAGAATATGATTTTAGGTATCAGCACGTCAAGTGCGAGCTAACCTTAGACTAAAGTCTAGCGAATTTAGACATTTCGTAAGGAGAATTGAAAAGCGCCTCTAGCGGACGGTATTGAAAACATTCAATTCTCCATACAACATGTCTAAATACGGTAGACTATAAAGTATGCGGTTAGCTTACGAATAATATCGCACTTGACGTACAGGGGGTTTCGAAGTGTGTTACAGGGGCATTGTCGGTAACTTCACAGACGCAATCTTATTTTACGGGCCATCAAAGAGATTGACTTCATTCGTAACTTCGATTTTTTATTTCGCTAGACGAATACACCGACTGAACGGTCCCAAACTAAGTCACACTGGTATTACTGGGGCCGTACAATGGACTGGGGGTAACACAGTATATAATACTTATATATAGTTATTAAACATTCATAACTCGGGCACAAATATTCGTTACCATCACACAAAGTTTGCCACAACCGGGTTCGAACCCAGGATCCTCGGTACAGAAAGCAGGGTAGTAAACCTGCTTTCGGTTTTGTTGTTGGTAGTACCCAACTGAGCCAATCGAGTCGTCAATCTACGTAAAAATCCTCGCGGTCACCAAACAAATGAGGTATGTACTTAGATATAATTTTTACATTTACATAGGCATAGAACCTACTATTTTCGATACGTCTTGCGCGGGAAGAAATGTCACTTTACAATATCTGCCAAAAGTGACAGTTACTATGCCGTTGCTGTTCGATTATGAATCGATTGTGTTAGCAGACTTGGGGCCCTGCCTGGAAGACAGACACCGCACGTAGACGATACTCAAATCAATACTATTGTACCGCTTGTATAGCCACCTGTTCCCTCTCAAACAATATGGCCAGCTCGACGTGTTTAGTGTGCGGGAACATGTCGACGGGCGCGGCGCGGACGGGGACGAAGGGCGCCCCGCGCAGCGTCTTGGACGCCGGCCGCGACAGGTCCACGAAGTTCTTGACGGCCGAGGCCGGGCTGCACGATATGTACACCAGCCTGTTCACCTTGCGCGCGTTGCGGAGTTGGGTTACAGCACGGGTGTCTACAATAGAGAATATATCTATGTTTTTTTATTATTCTGGACCATAGACTATATATATGGACATGACTGGCTTTAACTAATTTGCATACATATTGCAGAGCAACAAAACAAATTCCATTAATGATAACAAATGTGCTAACGCAGCGTAGGTTTAAAGGTTAGTTCACCGGGAGGACTGTATAAGAAATCAATAGTGATTTCTTATGCAGTCCTCCCGTGACAATGGTTGCTGTAAAGCAGCCGAAACGTCGGGATATAACGCGATAAAATACGTAAAATTGGTTTTATTTCAATGTTTCTAAATCATACTGCGTAATTAAAAATATATATAATTGAGGAGATCACAGAGCAGGTCACACTAATACCGTCTAAGTGTATAAAATAACAGCCAAACTTATATAAAAATATTTACATCCATTACAATATCAAAACGGAAAACCTTGTGATGCTATTTTAAATTGATTAAAACTTTTAGAAATTTGGGAACTTTAATGACTTTAGAATGTATTTTTCAGAAGAAGTGCTCTGGAATGCCATTGTAAAATATCTACAAATAGAAGATATAGCAGGCAAGCTTGTAAGTGTGTAAAGGATTATAGTTCTTACGTAATCCAGCTCTAGGCGGGTCGACAACAGCGATGATGTCGTCTCCCGTCGCCCGCGCCAGCACCGACGACAGTATGTCCTCGGCTTTGCCGGTGAAGAACTCGCAGTTCTCTATGGCGTTCAGTTCCGCGTTCGCTCTAGCGTCCTTCACCGCTTCAGCTATGAGTTCCAGCCCTAAAACTTTGGTGCAGTGCTGTCAAAGACGGGAACGTTTTTTGTTGTTTAAATATAGGCTATTAGGAGTAAGTTTCAAATTAATTATTCGATTCGGTCAGTTATACACGTGACGTTATAAAATACGGTTATTGAATTTAGCTTTATTATTGCTATTGATTTCTTATTTTTAAGCCAATACTACACATTGAAATAAAACTAATTTTAGGGCTATGAGGGAAATATGAGGTACCCCAGTTCAAACTATGACACTAGGACTTCATCCACCTCGGTCCTCCAGTGACCATGGCTGCTGTAACGCAGCCGAAACGTCGGGAACGTTAAAAACATACTTACATAATGGAGACGCGATAATATCCTTAATGTTTTATTTCAATGAATATTGCTATTTAAAATACGTATATTCTGCCAACCCTATGGCCGAGCAATTGCAATAAATGACAAAGCGGGTTAAATCACATGTAATCCAGTCCATTAGATATGGAGCTTGGTGTGACTACATGAAACTAGTAAGCGCTACATCGCTGCAGGGGCAGATCCAGGATTTCGTCAGGGGGGGGGGGGGGGCATTTTTGTCTGATTCAAACTATCTTTCAGGTAATCATAAATTGAAATTGGTGTTGGAATGGAATTGTGTTGTGTTTGTGTTGCTACATACCTTCGCAAAACACAGTCCAATGGTGCCTGTACCACAGCATATGTCCACCACGGTGGAGTCCTCGCGAACCTGGCTAAGCTCTATAGCACTCTGGTACAATATGTCTGCACCCGCTGTGTTGATCTAAATCAAATAAATTAATTTATAAAATCGCCAGATGAACACACCAACTGCACGGTACCAAACTAAGCAACACTTGTACTACTGGGGGTGACCCCTATAGACTATAGAATAATTCGAAAGGGTATACTAAGCCTTAAACCTGCGCTTCTGTAATTATACCAGCCCTTTTTAATATCCCACTGCTGGGCACGGGTCTCCCCTAAATGCGAGGGGGATTAGGCCATAGTCCAGCACGCTGGCCCAGTGCGGGTTGGCGGACTTCACACTTCTTTCGCGGGGTTCTCTCAGAAATGCAGGTTTCCTCGCGATGTTTTCCTCCACCGTTAAGCAAGTGATAATCGTGGTTGAAAATGAGATTCGCACATGAAATCCAAAAATCCCAGAGGTGCGAGCCGGGGTTTGGAACTGCGATCCTCGTTACCGAGGAAAGCGGTCTTCTAACTTGGCTATCACTGCTTTTGTAATTATTATGTTTGAAATGCGAAGACAATTTAAAAAAAACATGTTGTCTATGACAATAGCGATTTTGTACTTACCTGAAAGAAGGCTTCTGGGGATATTCTGAACTGCTTCCCCAAAATAGAATCTATGATATGCGTGGAGCCAGACAAGTGGACTGGCTTACTGCCCTCCTCACCGGGACGCCTTAACAAACCCATTTTTATACTTTAGTAAAGGCCATCACTAATTTGATCGCAACACTCAGAGTTGCCAGCTCGCGCGGTGTCTCTATAGCAGCCTTTCAGTAAGTGGGCGATAACGCCCCCTTGTGGGCGCTGCAAGCCTAAAGGGGGGCGGGGCGGTAAGTGACCCAAAAAAAAATGGGGGCGTTGTGTAGAGGCTTACAATAATTAATTTAATTTGAAGTCATAGTGGTTTTTAAGTAGGTGATAAAATGGGGGCGTTAGAAAATTCATTCTCAAAGTGGGCGGTAGACAAAATAAGTTTGGGAGTCCCTGCTCTATAGGGGCAGGTGCCAGGAACTTCATCAGCAACACTGATAAGAACGAGCAATCATTCTTTTAAATTAGAAGCAGCAGAAAATTAATCATAAAATTTTAAATCTATTTTTTAATGAGCCTAAATTTTACATACCGTTTCGTTATAAGCTCAAAATATAATGATTTGATGCCACACGCTACTGCCTCTTCCGTGCTAAAGTGGTCAATTAAGTCCTTTTTGATCTTATTCATTTCATCTGCTGACAGTGTCTGAAAGAAAATGTTAATATATAATTAGGCATTACAGACAGTTCAAGTATTACGTAACGCAATTTTGGATATTTTTGAACCCTCCACCCCCCTACTAAAACGTAAAGCCTCTACGCGACCCTGCGCGTAATGCGTAGTTCAAAACCTCCTCCCGCCCCTGTAACGTATCGTAGCGTTTCAGAACATCCCCCCCCCAAATTCGTTATGTAATACTTGAACGCTCTCTAAGCACTGATAGCCAATTTGATAGAACGCTCGCCTTGGAGACGAGGGTCAGAGTTTCGAACCGGTGGGATTTCTGGATTTCATGTACGAATCTCATCATTTTCCACCATGATTATGGTCCTACGCCTGATATCTCTCCGGTCGGATTGCCGTCCCGTCGGACTGTGAGAGTGGACAAAGACATGTACATGCGCTTGTTCTTCTCCATTTTTGGGGTCGAGTCACCTTCGTCCGTAGGAGAATTAAGTACCCTCGAGATACCCTACACGTGACCCTGGGTGGTGCCAACCAGGTGACAACTCTACTGGTGGTAGGCTTCGGCCGTGGCTAGTCACCACCCACTGAACAAAGCCATGTCGCCAAGCGGCCTAGCCGTGTTCCGGCATGATGTTCGGTGTTGCCATTCGAGGATGGCGGGTCAGATCAGTTGCGCTGCATGTGCCTAGTGAATGTAGCGTCTCTTATCTACTGCCGCCTTCCTACCTGGGCAAGTATGCTCCATCGTAGATCTCATCGTCACTTACCATCAGGTGAGATCGAGATCAAATACTTGCCTATAATGTAATAAAAAATAAAAAAAAAATAGGAACGGCATTCCGAACGGGTGGTAAAGCAGTAGCATAATATTTTTGTAACTTTTGACGATTCATAAGTACTGTACATAATGGTCTACGTGAATAAAAAATATTCTGATTGTGATTCTGATTCTTGCGCACACACTTCTGCACAATAATATCTCCTGCATAGTTGCCTAGTCTCAGTTGAGATTGGCCGCTGTAACCTAAATTAAGTCAGAGCTGACCGTACCTGCGGGTGCATAACCACGATGAGCATGACGTCTCCGGAGGAAGTGGATTCCCGCACAGTCAGGTACCGCCAGTAGCCCGAGTAGTCCGCCGGCGAGAAGGGCGCCATCCCAGACTTGCGGACAAACTCTTGGAATAACTGAAAGATAACATAAGATTTGTTTAACTGGAATAACTGAAAGATAAGATAAGACATTTTCAATCATGATGATCACTTGCTAACTACTAACTAAACGGTGAAGGACAACATCGCGAGGAAACCTGCATGTCTGAGATAACCCCTCGAAAGACGTGTGAAGTCCGCCAACCTGCACTGGGCCAGTGTGGTGGACTATGGCCTAATCCCCCTCCAATCGAGGGGAAGCCCGTGCCAACAGTGGGACATTAAAAGGGCTGGTATTATCATTATTATCTAGATAAGATACATTGTACATTAAGAGTTGTATTCTTCTGGAGACTTTCATTGGGAATTGTGATGCTGCCTCTCTGTAGTAGGCCTGTAACGCCACAAATATTGCTTCCAGAGTGCAGGGTAAATATTTGGGATGTTAGATACATGAAGGACAGGTATCTTTTTACGAACTCTTATTTCGAGGCAATTCACTTTCCCTCCTAAAACTTGCCATATGGATCTTGTTAACGACAATGTTTGCGCTATGAATTAACAAACATTTTATTTTAATTTTCTATTTTGTAAGTCTAAATTACATAATCATATAATAAGTAGGATCTCTTAACTCTATGACATTGATATATGATAATATAATAATTGTTGCTTGATAAATGAACTTACCAGAACAGCCTTCTTAGTTTTTTCCGAGATATGATTCAGAGTTTGTATTGGGGCCACTCCTACCGTCCCAGTCACATAGCTTCCAAGTCTGAACCCTACAGTGGGCAATTTAGTCTCCTCATCAATGCCCACTGTGAACTCACACTTATTCCTATAACCTTCAGTCACAGGGGATTTCAGAATAGGCCTCAGTTCAAAACTAAGGCCATTGTGCTCTTTCCTCTTAGCTTCTATGTCCGTTCGCCTCTGTTTGCTTATTTTCCATACTTCATTGTCGTAATTCATTAATATATGTGTAATTTCTTTCTCTTTGAGTATTAGCTAGAAAAAAGTAAAAAGCATGTCAGCATTTCAGGTTCAAACCTGGCTGATTATTGTTGTTTTAGGTTTAAACCTTTTTAGATTTCATATGCAACAACTAAGATTACCATATAGGAAAACATTGTTAGGGAAACTGCATGTTAACCTCTCGGCCCCACAATGTTTTACCTGGGTTGGCCTACATTCCACTCATACCACAATTTTTGTAATAGGAATGACAGTCACAGCATGCTTTTTCGAATGAGTTAGGAGTTCTTGTTAGCCCTACACTTCATTGAGCATGAATTCACACAATTCCATACTAAATAGAAGTATCTAATTTCACTGAACCCACATGTTCATTACGGAGGTTCACAAATAATATGATAATTTATTTACCTGTTCTTCATAAGGCATTTTCCAATAAGGTGTGGTGGCATCTTTCAACCGCTCCTCCTGACTCTTGCTGTCGTCTTCTTTCTTTTTCTTCTGCTGGTCACTATTCTCTTCGTCTTTCTTCCTCTTTCTTACTAATGGATCAGGAGCTGGCTTAGCTACTTCGGCAATCAATGTTTTACCTAAAAATGTATAAGCCCATAAAATAACAAATTGTAGTTAATAGTTATAACTTAAGTATATAGATACTTTCCATTACAAAAAATATTAAAATCAGGGCTAATATGCAAATATAAGGGCTTAAAGTAAAAATATTTTTTTGTTGTGTACATATAATGTATGATAATGACAGTCTAGGATACCACTACAGTGGTGTCTAGACATTAAATCCCTTAGCAGACCGAATAAGTATAGCTAGGTGTGATATGAAAATCTATGAGTTGCGTTGTCATTGTGGCCCCTAGTACATAAACTAGGAGCCATAAATCAGGATCCATTATAATTTCTACTTCAGACGGGTTGTTACCTTTCCAAGAATATCCATTGAGTGCCTCAATGGCTTTGCTACGTTCCTCATCGTTCTGGAAACAGGCATACAGCCAGTGACTACCGTGCTTTGGTCTCTTTATCTTGCTTGTGTTCAACCCCAATTTTAGATTCATAAGTTTCTTTAACTCCTAAAATCAGGTAAATTAATTATTTAAACAGCTGCATCTGCTAGATTGGATAACGCTGAGATTTTATTTATTTAGAGTGAACATGTGCCTTTCTACTAAACTATCATATACTTTATAGTCACCACAATATTAGTTTATTTTTGTTTCAAGTAAATCAAGTATAAATATGTTTTGCTTCCCTTTTGGTCTTGTTTGTTTATTTAAGTCAATAAAAAGTAAGTATCAAAGACTTATGTCTGTATATACTTACTTTCTCTAGATAATACAAGTTAGTATGTTTTAACAACTGACGCTTATAAATAAATAGTAACAAGTTCTCCTACATTTTATTATTGTAGTTCAATAATTAACTCACAGCAATTCCATAAAACTTTGGCAGTCCACGCAATTCAATTTTAAAATTTTCTGAAGAGAACCCGCCGCGGTCTAAATAAGCATATTCTTCGTCAGGCTTTGTTTTCTCTGCTGGCTCTATATCGACTTCGTTACTTTGTTCTGCCATTATAATAACGAATGTTTATAACTTTAAAACTTTGAGAACTCGTAATAATTTGTAGGTTAGAATTTTGTATAAAACGAAATAGATAGATAGATGTAGAAAGAAACAGAAAACATAAATATATCTACGTAACATATAGGGTGTCTCTGACCTGACATAAGTGACTTATCTCTAATCTGTGGTAAGGTGCTAAGTGTGACCAGATAAAACAAAATGTGATACCATGCCATAGATTAACTTTTTGCCACACGCGCCGTGCGAAAGATAAGCGTCAAGCATTTCAATGTTCGTTTCGTAGATTCTATTAATGTTTTATTCGCCTTGAACATTAAATTTATTTTATAAAAAATGTAGTTATCCATGTAGACGGGGAAACACCTGATTGTGGGCCGCGTATCGTTAGGTAGGAGCAACCTACTGCTACCTGCCTGCTAAATTATTGATTGCGATAATACTGATAGTTTGAAGGGATGTATGTTAATCATAAATTAAAATCTGATGAAAACCTATATATTGTCTATGATGATTGATGATTCTAACTGGTTAGATACTTACATATAAAATATTTAATAAATAACGTTAATGCGTAGCTATATCATTTTATTATCATAGGTATAATAAATAATTACTTATAAAAATCTCATTTTGGTTTCAAAAATCTACGGCGAAGGAAGACTATCTTTCTATTCTAATTTTCTTTAACAGTTATATTTTGCGGTACCTATATCTTAAAAAAAAGAAATCAGAAAATAATAATAAGAACTGAATTTCGGTCCTATGGGACTACTCGTCAATTGCCAGGCCATTAATTATATAAATATTATTATACTAATATAATTCAGCACCTAGTTTAAGATTTAGTAAGTGGACAGTTGGAAATTACAATCATAATTACATTAAACATTGGCCATGAAAGTAATAAGTACATAAGTCGTCACTAAAAATTTTTGATAGTGTGCATAAAATGCATCAGGTACAATTTGGTCTTTTCTTAATACCTATTCTCTCAAAAATAGCTATTGCCCTTGGTAAAGATTTTACATACCTAAATATATGGTAAGTAAATAAATATTTGAACTTAAGTTCATTCCCGCTATGTGTCCCCACTACCCTTGGTAAACATCTTCTTAAGTGCATCTTTATCTTGTTCCTCCTTGTGTTTCCGCAATTTCTTGATATTGTCTAATTCTTTATCTACAGTTGCTGACATAGATGGATTTATGCATTTTAATTTTTTTAAATCTTCCTCGGCTAGATCAGGGTTCCACGCACCAACATGGGCTTTAGCTCGTCTGTAGAGGGCCTTTTCATTATCTGACGAAAAATATTTTAGTAAATCTTAAACCTTCAACTTCAGAGTATGTTGCGTATATGTGTAACAACATTAAAATATTCGGGATCATAACAGTATGATGATAGGCAAATACTTGCCTATAATGTAATAAAAAAAACAAATGTAAGAGAGTCTAAGATGAAATAGTCTTTTTCCAAACCTTGATTGTGGTTCAACACAGTGCTACAGTGTTCAATGACAGGATAATATTCCCCTTTGAGTAGTTTACACTGTGCATAATTAAGTAGTATGGGCAATTTTATTTCGTTCAAAGTTTTCCATTCTTCATCATCTTTTCTCTCCCTGAGAATGAATGAATAATATTAATTAATTACATAGATGTGTAAACAGAAGAGTTATATTATGGGCATGATAGAGGTCTTCTAATAAGTATAGCAAGCTGATGTCTCTGGACCATATCAAAACGGAGGAACAGAGCTTTGTGAAGATGCACTGTTCGCTGAATGTTTTTCTGCATAACTATGTACCTCTCAGACTCTAGTAAGTAATTTTAGATAGGGCAACATTTTAATAAACATATGCCTATATGTGTGTGTGTGTGTGTGTGCATAATAATAGCTAATAACCTGATCATAAGCTGTTCACATATAGCAATAGCTTGGCTGTAAACCTCTTCAGCTTCATGGTAAAGCTTCTGGGCATACAGCTTGTTGCCCTTCTCTCGCAGTGTGGGGATGAGCTCCATTCTTTCCTGAACATTCAGTTGCCACATTTCCTTTTCATATTCGTCCGATCTTTCCACTTTCAAAACTTCTGCAAATTAACACATTATTCATAGACTTTTAGGTAAAATAAAAAGCACTTATAAGATTATGTTCTTTTAAATATGCTACTTTACCTAAATCTATATTTTAAGGATGCAAATTACAATGACCAAATATGTTTGGTAAGTTAGGTACAATGGCATACGGCCCATTCACACATCTACACTCTAACTACTAAAATTATGTTGGATTTCCATATCTGAAGCATTTAGACACAAAATCATTGCTGCCAGTATTGTAAATGCTCATAAATTTCCCTCCATGTTCCAATATTTTTTTGTTTAATTTCTCACCAATAACAAATTCCAAGTCACTGGGGCTGCTTATAAGTGCATCCAAGTCAGGGTATCCTAGCCCTTCAGTCTGCAGGGTCATTGTGCATGTGTGTTTAATTTTTTGCTGCTCCTGACCAAGTTCGCGCAGGGTCTTTGATACAAATGGATAACTGTAGACCAGCTGTGGATCATCCAATTTGTTTACAACCAACATTCAAAATTCTTTTTTAGTATGGAAAAAACAGTAGTTTGATATACTTACTTCCTTTTTTACTTGAAAGCTGGCTACTTCTCCCACAGCCATCATTTTGACAATAGTTTCCCAAACTTCTAGCTTAAACTTGTGGCCTATTACCAAAACCATGGGTTCTTTTCTACCAATTTTTCTACTATCATCGATCAGAACTCTCTCTTTTCCTACTTTCCATGTTTGGAAATGAAAATGGACCTGAAATCAAGATATATTTGTCTTTTTTTGACGATAGTAGTATATTTAAAAATAATAATGTAGCCTATTTACCTTACTGCCATTGGCTATAGGAACATATTTTTGGCCAGCGTGAACGACACTTTTAACTACGTTACTCATTTTTAATTCGATATGGCACAATATAAAATGCAACAAACAATTAAATTGTTTATAAGATTTTGATTGGTGTCAAGGTAGTATCAAAATGACGTTTGGCTATGGATGGAGTAAGGAGGATGAATGGACGGATACTACTAATTATTTACCCAATAACATCGCCAACAACAAAGTATTGGCAAGCTTCAAACTAAATAGATATTCTGTATCTTGGAGCTGGATACACTAAGGTACAAGAATAATGATATATGTGTTGAGGTATTGACCCAAATATTGACCAATAAGGCAGTGGCGTAGTATAGGTCATTAGCAGGTGCGGATTTCAACATTGCCGCCCTCTTATTTTTGCTATTCATTATAAAATAAGTTTCCTATATAATAGTTATTAAGAAACCTTGCATCACCCATGCAAAGAATATACCTGAATATATGGTAACAACAAAAAAATACGAAAAAAACACTGAAGCATGTTTTTTTTTAGCCGAACGCTTCTGTATTTTGATTTGGTTCCGTTTTACTCCAAATCAGTTTTAATTCGTTTTTTTATTTACAAAGAAACAAAGAAAATTGTGTTCCTGCAAATATTTGCCTTACCCACATAATGATAAGTATTTTGCCAATTTCAAGTAATTATTACTATGCCAATTTCAAGTAACTAATTCTGTACTCAGCCTAAAATAATTTTGAATCTGTATTGAATGAATGAACCAAAGACAAAAAATATGCTATACTTTCGTTTTTCACGGCCTCTTATGTTCACTTCATTCTTCATCTTTTTCATTCGTGTCATATTTTCAAGCACAATTTATTGATAACTTAATTTAATCGAAAAAAATAATAGAATATTACTAGAAAATAATAGGTTAATGAATTAATTCGGACGGCCGTTGTATTTGGCGCGTATCGTAAGTAATTATGGCCGATTTTCTGGAATCCGAAGCGGAAGAAAGCGAGGTTAGTGGGACATTGATGATTGCATCTAAGGTTGTGTTCAATATAATTTTATGATTGCGTAGATGGTAAGAATTGGCCGTTTGTGGTATTAGGTGGAGTCTGAAGAGGATGAGCGGCCAGTAGAGCGCAAGAAGCCGAAGCGCAAGGCTGCTGTGCAGAGCGACGACGAGGACGAAGACGAGGAAGGTATAGCGCTGTGTTCGCCACTTTTTCTCACTATTGTAACGCAGTTTTTATCTTTTAGTAACAATATTGCGTGAATGCAATACGTTTTAAGGCAAATGCAGTGTTGCAAAAGCATTGCTTCTGTGATATTAGCATATTGACGATATTAAAACTAACTTCTACACATTATTGGTTACGTTGTCTTAAAATGTGTTCTATTCATACCAACTATTCTTCACTGTAAGTTGTTAGCTCATTTTTGAACTTATTAGTTATAACAAGACACAATAGCTATAGGGGTAGGCAGAGGTACACTACTTTGCACCAATATTTTATTAATGGTAATAGGTCCCAATGTAATAAGAGGTAAGCCTATCGCAAATATTGGCATAAAAAAATTGTATTATAGAACTGAATGGAAATTCTATGAATTCTCTCGAAAATCTCTCATTACCATTTTGTAAAAATTGCTATTTGGTTTCTATTAAATTTATAGATGATGAGGAGCGTCTTCGTGAAGAACTTAAAGACTTGATAGATGATGCTCCTATAGAGGAGTCCGGGAGTGACGGAGAGGACTCTGATGCTAGTGCAGGACCAAAGAAACGGAAGAAAAGTGATGATGAACTGGATGATAGATTGGAGGATGAGGATTATGATCTCATTGAGGAGAATCTTGGTGTTAAAGTTGCTAGGGTGAGTTAGAATATAGTTACAATAATTCTATCAGAGACTAGCAGACCCTGCAGCTTCATATGAATGGGCTTTACTTTAACGGATATAGCCATGTATGGACATTTTTATTTCTAGATGTTCTTAACACATAATTTGGTATTGTAATAGTTTATAACAATGATCTTGATAAGCCATAGTTTTATTGCTATCCTACTGTGTCTCAGCATCAGACGGTTTACATTTTGATGACCACCACGTCAAGTTTCACCAAAATCAGATGTGTAGATTATAACCTCACCCTTTAAGGTCTCTAATGGCTGAGGTTATAATCTATTTATGTAGTTATAGCCTATATGGCTGATGTTTCTGTCTATCTAGCAGTTTTTCTAGAAGCTAGACAGTCAAAATTACCAATCAGTTACACAATAATACTTTCTACTTCTATAGAAGTAATTTTCAGTTTAAACCATACGCAATTACTTATCAAATAATATACATACTTGATTAATAAAGCTCTACATATATTTTTTGGTATGATATGAATGAGTCACTACACAATTGACTTGCAATGAAAAGGCTGTGTTATAATGATCACTTTTGACAGTTTTAGTATGGGAAAACTATAATAAGTGACACATGTAGACATTGTTCTTCAATTGTAAGGCAATATGTGTAGGCAGAACTCCTGAAGTGTTACAGTAGTTGTGCCTGTTTATTGATTGATGATTATTGCCAACAGAACAAGTTCAAGCGTTTGCGTCGATTGGAAGACGATGACAGTGATAATGAGGGGGGCGACGATCCTGATCTGGAGAGGGAGGTGATTGCTGAGAAGCTGTTTGACGGAGGTTCAGATGAGGTAGTATAAAATAAGCATGAAATGAAAATTCTGTAAACTGCCCTGTAAATCTCAAGTAGTGAGCCCTCCAGTTAGATATATACCATATAACTGTTCAGTCTAATCACTGGACTAGTCAGTGTTAAACTCAGCTAGCTCGGTAACAGGATTAGTTGGTCGCTGTTTGAATTCGTCCCGTAACAAATTTTGGGAATGATCTGATTATAATTTGCCCTGGTATTAACACCATACTGTAGTATGTTACCCAGCATTCACATATGGCTTATTTTGAGGTATACTTATCTTGTAATTGTTAATTCAGATATGGTCCTGTCTGAACTAACTATATTGCCACCCTGCTCACGCTTGTACCGTATGAGTGAGACATTAGTATATTTAATTGTAGTTCAGACATCAGAATTGGTGTCATTATCGAATATTTTGTGTAACACCAGGAGGATGAGAACCGTTCGGAGTCGGCGGCGCCTCGCGAAGTGGAGTATGACGATGAGAACGAGGACTTGGAGTCGGACGCGGACGACTTCATCGTAGACGATGACGGCAGACCAATCACTGAGCGGAAGAAGAAAAGGAAGCCTATATTTACTGATGCGTAAGTTGTTGTTTGACCAAGATTTCTGATTTTAGACATTTTCTGACTATATATTTTACATTAATTTGGCTAGCCTAGCATACAGGAGTCTAAGTGGTGGAAGTATGTGGCAGTTGCAAGATATGTGCAAGTAATAATAATAATAGCCCTCTTTGTGTCCCACTATTGGGCCTGAGCCTACCCTCAATGCAAGGGGACTAGGCCATAGTCCACCACGCTGGCCCAGTGCGGTTTGGCATACTACACACGACTTTCGAGGGATTCTCTCACACATGCAGGTTTCATCATGACATTTTCCTGGACCATTTAAAAAGGGCTGATATAATTATTATATTATATCATAAACATATTTTGCGTGCATTGTGATTGCAGGGTGACATTTAAAAAAAAAAACATGGAAAAGACCTCTTTCTCACATTATGGAATTATATTTTATATCTAAGGATTACATCTATTTTTAGACCTCATATAAGTTTAAATTCATTATAGAGTGTATTTGTCACAGGTCTTTGCAAGAGGGTCAGGATATATTCGGTGTGGACTTTGATTATGATGAATTTGAGAAGTACGGTGATGAGGACTACGAAGATGAGGATGAAGAAGACTTGGACGAGTATATCGAGGATGAGGAGGAGGAAGGTGGTGAGTTCACACATGTTTATTACCAGTTCCAGACAATTAATGTGCAGGAGTGGACGCGGCGCCATTCTGAACGGGGCCTTAAACATTTTATCGTCAAAGCCTAGACCATTTAATGTGAAAAAAGTAGAATTCTATTCTAGTAATTAACTTATTATGGCTAAATTGGTAGAAAACTGGAAATTTAATAAAATTTCTGTTCCAATTCCACCATCAATACTTCTTTTCTTCTATGTGTAGGTGAAAAGCGCAGACCCAAAAAGGGTAAAGCGAAACGTCCAAGCAAGAAGTCCATATTTGAGATCTATGAACCCAGCGAGTTGAAGAGGAGTCACTTCACCGATTTGGACAATGAGGTATGGAGACTAAATGCTTGTCTATGCCTCAAGTATTAAATATAATTGATACAGACATGTGTGAAGGACTGTTCTGTATATTTTTTTATTTAAAATGTGAGAAGGAGATGCAAACAAGAGAGATAAAATATTAGCGGATCACTCTGGCAGAATTTACACACATGTGTTTGACTAGTAGGGTTTAGCTTGTGAGCTTGGACAAGACTTATTTACAGGAATATGTCGCACCATGTCGTACTCTCTTACTTTGCTCATAGAAGAGAATGTTTTCAAATATAACGTACATTTTGCCTTGTCACGGCCGCCGTGTATTTGTGTCCGACCCCTAAATTTATAGCAAGTGTTGGTCTATTTACAATTTCGCTTTATGAAACATCAAATTAAGAAGCACTTTTCTCCGAAAAGTCCTTGAAAAGTGCTTTGGAAATGATTTGAATCATCTATAAATTTTGGGGTGAGTTTTCTAATTTTGAGTGGTATCTCATCAACCACAGATACGTAAAACAGACGTGCCGGAGCGCATGCAAACACGTAGCTTGGTGTCGGTGCCGATCACGCCTGTCGAGGAGGGCAGCACTGAGCTCGAAGATGAGGCCGAGTGGATATACAAACAGGCGTTCCTAAAGCCGCCTGTGTCTAAGGCCGATACCCAGGAAGCGAGGGAGAGGTCCCGCAGGTTAGTGGGAATAAAACCTATTTAATTTGTCGTAGGTCGCCTCAACGGTTTTTTTTTTAATTTCAAAATTTTCTTTCTTTTAATTCGTATGTTATTTCTTCTCAAACTTGATCCCTATTAGCGACATTATCAAATGGTGATGTTTCCAAATCAATGGGTTTAATTTCTGGCTAGGGAATATATTTTACATCAAAATTGGTCGCGAAGGACTTTCCTTTCCATGCCCACTTGAAATAATAGCACCCTATATAGATATTAAACATCCATGACTGAAATAAATGTGTTGTTAATATTAAAAACTCCGCTAGGGGTCCGAGCACAATAACCAAGATCCGTCAAGCGTTGGACTTTATGAGGAACCAGACTCTGGAGGTGCCGTTCATAGCATTCTACCGTAAGGAGTACGTCCAACCGGAATTGAGCATCAATGACCTATGGAAAGTCTACAAATATGACGCCAAGGTGAGACCAGTAGGATTAAAAGTAAATCATCCGTATTACGTAACGATTTTGGGGGGGGGGGGGGCGGCTTCTGAAACGTTACGATGCGTTACAAGGGGCGGGAGGGGGGTTGTTTGAACTACACGTTACGTAACATTGTTTTAACCCTTCCGAACGGTCGCGTAGAGACCGTTCAGAAGTTTCCGTTTACGCTTTAATAGGGGGGGGGGGGGGGTGTAAAAAATTGCGTTACGTAATACTTGAACGCTTCCTAACCCGTATAAAACTCCATGGTTATCACTCATCTCTTATTGTCTCTTCATTCAGTGGTGTCAACTGAAAGAGCGTAAAGAAAATCTGCTAAAGTTGTTCGAGAACATGCGCGAGTTCCAGCTGGATAAGGTGATGCAGAACCCCGACGCGCCCATCCCGGAGAGCATGAGACTTATCAAGGACGAGGACATTGAGAGGTAAATTGGCTAGAGTCGCCGGTGTAATCTTCTTAGTTCGCTTCCGTAAGATGTGTTCACTATCGCTTCCGAAAAGAAACTGTGTCGTCGATGATCGTTCACACTATTTATAATCCGTAAATAGCGAGGGTGGATCTTTCCAGAAAGGTGTCGATAATTCCGGGAATTTAGAGTAGTTCATTGCCTTCGCCTATTGTTTACGAGTACTTCCATTTATCACACTAATCTATACCAATGTTATAAATGTGAAAGTTTGGATGGATGGATGTTTGTTACTCTTTCACGCCCGAACGGCTGAACGGATCTGGATGAAATTTGGCACAGAGATAGATTATAGACTGGAATAGCACATATGCTACTTTTTATCCCGGTAAAATATATGGTTCCCGTGGGATAGATGTTTTAATTTTTCATACTTTTTATCGCGGGTAACACCGCGGGGCGCAGCTAGTATTATAAATGTGAAAGTTTGGATGGATGTTTGTTACTCAATCACGCGAGAACGGCTGAACGGATCTGGATGAAATTTGGCACAGATATAGATTATAGTCTGGAATAGCACATAGGCTCATTTTTGGCCCGGTAAAAAAAGGCATACTTTTTAATAGCGGGTAACACCGCGGGGCGCAGCTAGTTAAAATAATACGAGGCACATTCCGGAAGCCGGTTGTAACATTGTGGACGATTCTAGATATTTCTTCATAATCGTAAAAACAAAATTGCTTGGTAATGCATTGTACATTGGTTAAAACTCCTGTTTTGGAATTAAGACAATAATGTCAACACAACAGGCTGAAGAACGTGCAAACATCGGAGGAGTTGCGCGACGTGCACACACATTTCCTTCTGTACTACTCTACGGAGCTCCCGGAGATGCAGAGAGTGCAGCGAGTGAAAGAGAAGAAGAGAGAATTCGAAGAGAAAAAGTGAGTTATTGTATATTATTTATTCTCATCCCAGCATTTCCATCGGTCAACTACGGCTCCGCCTTTGCAGACGGGAGGACTGGCCAGGTACTCATAGAGGTATAATTTTCAGGGAGACTTAAATTATTTGATATTGGCAGCAATTAACACAAGAACCAATGATTTTAGATTGGATATTGGGTTACCAAAATTTCAAGACTCCTTCACCGAGAAATAATTATTTCTGGTATTATGTAGTATATTTTGTCGTCAGAAAACTGCCAGGACAATCGCAAAACCGTACTAAATGTGTGTAATTTCCACATATTCTCCAAGGAAACTGGCCCGCGAAGATGCAGAGAAGAACGGTGAGGATCCAGAAGAGGCGGCCGCGGCTGTGGAGGCGGCCGAGCCTGACGACGAAGAGCCCGGTGAAGTGAAGTATGCAGTTAGATCCGGCCCATACGAGCTGTGCCGAAAGGCGGGGATCGGTGAGCCCTTTGATGCAGCTTTTTGCTAATCGTATTCAGAAACTGGCACACTATAGATTGGGCGATCCTATTGTGACTGTCGGTCGTCGGTGTCTTTAATTGTTGTATACACTAGCTGTTACCCGCGGCTTCGTCCGCGTGGTTTTTTTATTTAAAAATATTTCTAAAATAAAAGTGCCTAAGTTACTCCTTGTTACAACAGCTATCTGCTAGAGAAAGTCCCGTCAAAATCGATCTAGCCATTTCAGAGAAACAAACAGACTCAATAACTGTCACTTTTGGCAGATATTTTGCATAGTAACTGTCACTTTTGACAGATATTGTATGGGATATATGTCAAAAGTGACAGTTACTATGCGGTTGCTGTTCGATTATGAATCGATTGTGTTAGCAGACCTGCGGCCCTGATCTTCTTTTGCTTGAATTAATTTTAAGATAATGTGGTGTGTGTGCAGAGCCGTTGGTGAAGAAGTTCGGCTTAACGCCCGAGCAGTTCGCGGAGAACGTGCGCGACAACTACCAGCGCCACGAGGTGGAGCAGCAGCCGGTGCCGCCCCTCGAAGCCGCCGCCGAATACGTACGTGACTTACCCCCACATTTATAGAGAACTAGCTGTTACCCGCGACTTCGTCCGCGTGGTATTTACCAAAAGAGTTCTTCTAAAATAAAAGTAGTCTCAGTTACTCCTTGTTGCATCAGCTATCTGCCAGTGAAAGTCCCGTCAAAATCGGTACAGCCATTTCAGAGATTAGCCGATACAAACAGACAGACAGACACAAAAATTGTAAAAAAAAATGCTTTGGCATATGTACCGTGTATACATCCAAATGCACTTAGTAAAAAGCGGTTATTTTAATATTACAAACAGACACTCGCAATTTTATTTATTTGTATAGATTTATAATTTAACGACTAACGACTGTTGTGTCAGCTAGTTATTTCTAAAAATAAATTTAAAATTAGGTTTCGGGATATATTCGAGTCGGTTTCCGAATCATTTAAAATGAGGTCAATAAAATAAATGGTGCACTTGTATAGTAAATCAGAACAAGGATTGTGTTTCGCACGCGGTGTGCGTGGGATGCGGGTGGCGCGTCGCCCGGCCGTGAGAAACGGACGAGTCTATTATTGTACTTTCCCATGTGCAGAAAAAAAAATAATAATTGTTATAATCGTACGTTATTGCAATTTAATAATTTAGAAGTAATTAATATTTGGTATTCTTTGTTGCCTATTATCAAACTACAATATCACTATTCATTATTGATACATATTTTGTTGTCATACTATTTGAAAGTTTTTTTTTATATTGCTGTTTGTAAATATTTAATTTATTTTCAATCAAAATAAACTATTCCTCCGCACTTTGCGAATGACAATGTGATTGTGCCCAAGGTGTGGTTCCGGATCCTCAGTCGAGTAGAATGTGTACTCTCTTTTATGTTGATTAGATAGACATAAATATTTTAAAAAAGTTTATTAACGAGAGACGCGCACAGTTTGAATAGTGACATTTTTAGAAGAGAGAGAAACAAAATAATACAGATAAAAAAGGGTGTTGCCACAACATAAACTACTATGTTTATTTGTATGAACAGAATGCAGTGATATTTTCTAGCGGGTAGTGCAAAGTCAAAGTCAAATCATTTATTTCGTATAGGCCTACGGGGGCACTTACAAATTGCCATTACATTTTTTCCTTAACTCTACAACCGGATCGGAACGCGACCTCAACTGAGAAGATCCGGCAAGAAACTCAGCGGGCTTGTCTTTTTTTTTATCCAATATCTTTACAAAAGAAATTATAATGCATGGACGTGTATGGATGTGTGCGGTGTGGCGCAGGTGGGGTCGATCGGGTCTGCGGCGGAGGTGGTGCGGCGCGCCGCGTACATGTGCGGCGTGCAGCTGGCGCGCGAGCCGCTGCTGCGCGGCGCGCTGCGGGACGCGCTGCGCGACCGCGCCACGCTCACCGTGCGCCCCACGCCGCGCGGACTCAAGGAGATCGACGAGAACCACGCCTGCTTCGGGTAACTATACCTTTCTACCTACCTACCTACCTACCTACCTACCTTCCTTCCTTCCTTCCTACCTACACGCCAACCCAGGCCTCAAAATAATCATTTTTTTGCTATAAAAATTTAATTGATTAAAACTTATAATCCTGCGATTATAAAAACCAAACAGCGAAACAAATAAATATAATAATAAAAAAAAAACCTTCCTACCTACCTTCCTACTTACCTTCCTACCTACCTTCCTACTTACCTTCCTACCTACCTTCTTACCTACCTACCTTCCTACCTACCTATTACCTTTCTTCTTCATTTTTTAAGTTTGCAATCGGCTACAAAATAGTGCCAGTTTTTTCCAGTGTCGCCCCAAAACATTCGTGCTCATCACACAGTCTATCCGTACTAGGATTCCAACCAGAGACACTCAGCGCATAAGGCAGGGTCGCTACCCACTGAGCTAATCGCTCCCACCAATAATACCCATTATCTACAAAAGAAACGTAGTTTTTGGAAAATAAAACAATATTGAAAATTTCACCGTCCAAATTCTCGCCAAGAGGATAATAGGCATGATGACAGTAACTAAGAATCACTAAAATAATGTGTTTATCTAATGAGATAGGATTAATAGGTTCTGATAAATGTATTTATTTACAGATTTAGGGCGAGATTGATAATTTATCTAATAAAATAAAACTACAAAATTCAGCAGTCCGCCATGATAAGTTGAACACCAATCAGAGTGAACTACGTCACGAGCATGTACACATTGTAAACATCGCTAAGTTTCGTACGATCTTCGACGATCTCTGCACTTAGTAATTGTTTTTACCTGCGTTTATAAAGTATTTCGTGATTTCTATCGATCAATTACATAGTTTTGTGTTCTCAAAACATGGAACAAGAATTGACCATTTTTGACACAAACAATATAAAACCTGTTGCTAAGCAACCGCAACATTATCAGCAAAGAGTAATAAGATATAGTCCATACTCTTTACAATATTTATATACGTAAATTACTGATTTGATGTGTTTACGGTCAGTTTGCATAATAGTGACGTCACAAGCAGACGCCATGACACCGGCGATCGTTTTGGAGCGAATTTTAAAATTACAATTTAAATAGCGTTTTTTTCTAATAAAAATTAGTTTCCTGCCGAAATAATTAATTTTTTTGGAAATAGTAGATACCTTAGAATATTATAGAACAGTTTTTCAAAATCAGTCATCATGCCTATTGTTTAGTTACAGGATTTATTAATAATTCTATATACACGGTTTAACAGCTGAATTCTCCAGAGTTGGGATATTGCGTGGATCTTTACATTAATTACAAGCGTTTTTGTACCCTACCCTTTTGGTACCCTACGTTGGTGTGTTTAGCGATCATCGCCATTTTAGCTTACGTAAATACTTACGGACCATTATTTCCAGCATGAAATATCTGAAAAAGAAGCCGGTCCGCGACCTGACCGGCGACCAGTTCCTGAAGCTGACTATAGCGGTGGAGGACAAACTGTTGGAGATGAGCATCAGCGAGCAGATCGAAGGGAACACCAGCTCCAACTACTTGGAAGAACTGAAACAACTATATCAGAAGGCAAGTTGTACTTACATCACCATCACGCCTCCAATCTCCGAAGGGGTAGGCAAAACCACCCATATTTCACAGTGGGTGGGACGTGGAACGGGCAATTGCATTATACCGGACACATTTCTTCTCATATTGAGAGGGATTTAGGCCATACTAGCTGCGCCCCGTGGTGTTACCCGCGATTAAAAAGTGTACATTTCAACCGGGATAAAAAGTAGCCTATGTGCTATTCCAGACTGTAATTTATCTCCGTGCCAAATTTTATCCGGATCCGTTCAGCCGTTCTGGCGTGGTTGAGTAACAAACATCCATCCATCCAAACTTTCACATTTATAATATTAGTGGGATAGTCTAGTTATATAGTCATATACTCTACTACGCTCGTTAAGTGCTGTTTGATAACCATCACACGACTTTCTAAAGATATTCAGGTTTCCTCACGATGTTTGCGTTCATTGAACAGGAATTGATAATTATTAATTACTAGCTGCGCCCCGCGGTGTTACCCGCGCAAAAAATCATATCGATCCTTTGCGCTATGAAAAATTTAAACAAATCTATCCCACGGGAACCATACATTTTACCGGGATAAAAAGTAGCCTATGTTCTATTCCAGACTATAATCTATCTCTGTGCCAAATTTCATCCAGATCCGTTCAGCCGTTCTGGCGTGAAAGAGTAACAAACATCCATCCATCCATCCATCTATCCATCCATCCATCCAAACTTTCACATTTATAATATTAGTATAGATAGTATAGATTAGTATAGATTAGTATAGAAGTATAGATAGTATAGATTCAAATGTATGTCGGTGTTTAGGACGAGTTCGCGGCGACGGTGGAGGCGTGGAACGAGCTCCGCGCGGAGGCCGTGTCCATAGCTCTCACCAAGATCGTGATGCCGGAGCTGCGCCGCGAGCTGCACGCCGTCCTGCTGCAGGAGTCCAAGGAGTACGTTCTCAAGTGAGTGCCGTACATACACTGTTGAGCAGTGGCGAAGGACAAAGGGTACTCTACTTATGTGTTTAAAAAAAAATTGTGACTTTATTATTTGACAATTGTGTAGGTTGTAAGGAACATTGTCCAAAAAAAAAACAACAAAAAATAATCTAATCTTGAGATCTACCTTGTCTAACTAAATCTTGCTATACAATGAAATACAAATACAATGGATTTGAGAACCTCCTTTGTTTTGAAGTCGATTAAAAATGAAAAGAAAATGCCGTATTTAATATTATTTTATTTAAACACTTAAATGTTTTAAATGACGGCCATTTTCTATAGTAATAATCAACTCTTTTTAAACATGTCATAAGGTTGTGAAGCGGGGGGGGGGGGGGGGGGGGGGGCGATATACCTACAATACATCTATATTTCATGTCATAAAGGTGTTGTCGTCGCCGGCTCTACGACTGGCTGAAAGTGGCGCCCTACGAGTCCAGGGTGTCGGATGACGACGATGACGAGTGGGACGCTTCCAATGGTGTGTATCTAAACAGGCGGACTAGCGGCTGGGCTGTCCCATGGCACATACAATAATATGCTATACTCGTTCTGGCACAAGGCTACATCGGCCATGTTTGAGCAATGAGCGGCGTTAACTAAGTAAAAGTCGCGTCAAAATCGGTCCAGCCATTTCAGAGATTAGCCAAAACAAACAGACAGACAAAAAGTGTAAAAAAAAATGTTTTGGTACCGTGTATACATCCAAATGCACTTAGTAAAAAGCGGTTATTTTAATATTACAAACAGACACTCCTATTTTATTTATTTGTATAGATAACATGGCTTCCATGCAGACGTAAATTTTGATTATATCTAAATATTTTACATTGTTATACCATTTTAATATTGTTTTCTAACTTTTTTGGTTCAAAAATTATCTAAAACTATAATTGTAAATACTTGTTCAGACTTTCAATTCTAATATTTATTCTTCTATACAACTGTTTGAATATTTATATTTGTATTTCAAGAGTAAATAAATAAATCGGTATCCCAACGACTCGTCTTGATGATAGCTAGATAGATGATAGATATCTGATAGTGATTGTGAATGTGCAACTCGGGCGCAGGTCTGCGCGTGGTGTCGATCGCGTACGTGCCGGACCGCAACCAGGCGGCGTTCGCGTGCCTGGTGGCGGCGGGCGGCGAGGTGGCCGACCACCTGCGCCTGCCGCACCTGCTGCACCGCCGCAACGCCTGGGACGCGCTCGAGCGAGAGAACAAGGAGGCCGACATGACGGCGCTCAGGAGGTACTGTGCGATTCAACTTTAAAAAAAAACACTAAAAAGTTTTTTTTTATTTATTTATTTTAATTACAAAGAGAGAATACGGACATTTTGGCGGGAAACTGAAAAGTCATGGCGTCAGTTGTGTTTTAATTTCTAAAACTAGTGTTCCTGCGAGTTATAGTGAGTGATATAAGTGGAATATTAACCATTATAGGTTCAGTAAAGTGCACAAGTGTAGGTAATTGAAACAGAGTGACGAAACGTGGCTTTTCAGTTTCTCACAAAAAATCCATGAAAAATCTTTCGGTAAAGTATCCATCACTTTACTGATTGAGGGATGGGGGGTATTTTACTTGAGCCTAGGCTTTGGGCCTGTGCATATGCTCAAAAACAGAAAGAAAATATATTACTTGACACTGGCAAAATACCTATGGTGATGCCAAATTTAAAAAAAAAAAAAAAAAAAAAGAGAGAATACAATTTTGTTAAAGTGGTGCAACATAAACTCAAGTGAATTTCTCTGTTCACCACTGAGTCGACCATAATATTGAAATAAAACTATTTTTTTGGATTTTATCGCGTTTATATTTGGATTTTACGTTGGGGAACGTAAAATCAAAATATAAACGCCATATAATCTTAAAAAAAAATGTTTATTTCAATGTGTAGTATTCGCGTAAATATAAAACATCAATATGTCGACCATAATAACTTACGCCTATTACATTATATTATCTTGTTCGCTTTAACAAACAACGCACCTCGCTAAACTGTTATTCGTTTATTTTATTATTTATTAGCGGTCCCGGTGAACTTCGTACCGCCTCAGAATGAATTACCTTAATTTTTTGTGAATTTTTCCCATATTTCAATAGTTACTCTGCTGCAAATAGTGTTTGACACAAATTGTATGGGATATCTGTCAAAAGTGACAGTTACTATGTGGTTGCTGTTCGATTATGTTAGCAGACTTGGGGCCCTGGAGTATGGCATAAAATAATTAGTGTCTACATTGTACTAAACGTCGGTTTTGCAATGGCCGGGCCGTAGCCCATAAAAGTATGTATCAAATAAATTGTGAATAGACTTACGCCTGAATTTATAGACGTGTTATAACTTTATCAAACGTCATATAGTACTGCGCACAAGAGTTTTTTTTTTGCGCAGTACTACTAACATGACGTTTCATAAAGTTATAGAACGTCTATAAATTTGGGGGTTAATCAGCAAATGTTAAAATAGATCCTAAATGCATACAATAGTAAAAGTACCTACTGGTATGATCTTATCATAGATACACATGCACCGTGTTTAATACATCTCAATGTCCTCGCAGGTTTCTTCTCCGCAAGAAGCCTCACGTGATCGTAATAGGCGGCGAGTCCCGCGAGGCGCAGAACGTGAAGGCCGACGTGTCCGAGTGCGTGCAGCAGCTGGTCGAGGACGAGCAGTTCCCCAGGATACCCATCGAGATAGCCGACAACCATCTCAGCAAGATCTATAGCAATAGTATACGGGGACGGGTGAGTTGTTAACATTATGCTACTTTAATATGCTACAAATTTACAGCTATTCTATAAATAGTGGAACGGTTCCCTGATAATTTATCGTACAATAGACTAGTCACAGATTGTAATTTTTGAGCGCGCAATGTATCGTAAACAACGCTCCGTGCGATATCCGACGCGTGCGAGGGACGAGTGCGCTCTCAAGCGTATCGAGTTTTAATTTACATTTCAGTTTTAGGTCAAAATTGGTAATTATGTCTGTATTTTTATTTATAATCACGTTGAGATAGAGTTCCATATGATTTCATATCTGAAAAAAATGCGTTAAACTCATGAACAGATCCACGTAAATTCCCAACTCTTGGGGTTTCAGAATCATTACTTGTATCCATGGTATCAGTTTTCGTTACGAAGCCACTTACACCTTGTATAGCAAGTTATAAATGGTTATTTAACTGTGAAGCCTAAGCCTTCAGACAACAAACAAACAAAATTCCTATTCAACTCAGTGACTTGCATTTCCTTCAACAGAACGACTTCAGGGAATACCCAGACATACTCCGCCAAGCGATTTGCCAAGCGCGCCTACTGCAAGACCCCCTGATGGAGATATCCCAACTCTGTGGGCCCGACGAAGAAATATTATGTCTCAGATACCACCCGCTACAAGACCAGCTCGCCAAGGAGGACTTACTCGAAGGTATCGAGCTCGAATTCGTGAACCGAGTCAACGAAGTAGGCGTAGATGTGAATGAGGCAGTCCTAACCGGCCGAGGAACAGAGCTACTACAATTCATCTGCGGCCTCGGCCCCAGAAAAGCACAGGCCCTGATCAAACTCTTCAAACAAACGAACCAGAAACTCGAGAACCGAACTCAACTCGTCACCGTTTGCCACATGGGTCCTAAGGTCTTTATTAACTGTTCGGGTTTCATTAGAATAGACACGAGCAGCCTTGGGGACAGTACCGAAGCGTATATCGAAGTTCTAGACGGTTCTAGAGTCCATCCAGAGACCTACGAGTGGGCTAGGAAGATGGCCGTAGACGCGTTGGAGTATGAAGACGAGGACGCCAACCCCGCAGGAGCTTTGGAAGAGATTCTCGAAGCTCCCGAGAGACTTAAAGACTTGGACTTAGACGCGTTCGCTGAAGAATTAGAGCGTCAAGGTTTCGGAAACAAGAGCATCACGCTGTACGATATCCGAGAGGAATTGAACTCTCGGTATAAAGATCTTAGGGTCGCGTATCGGTCGGCGACGCCGGAGGAGTTGTTCGATATACTCACGAAAGAGACGCCAGAGACTTTCTATCAGGGGAAGATGGTGCTGGCGTCTGTGGTGGGCATCTCGCACAGGAAGCCGCAGCGCGAGATGCTGGACCAGGCCAACCCCGTCAGGAACGATGAGACTGCATTATGGGAGTGTCCGTTCTGTCACAAGAATGACTTCCCTGAACTGTCTGAGGTAATAGGTTTAATACTTCGTATTTGTTATGTTCGATTTTTGGTCTACGCTGATTTCACCGATTACCGATATTTATATGAAGCAAAGTTTCTTAGAGTCTTGAATGTTGCGACCAGTAGGATCACTGATACCAATTACTGCCGAGACAACTCGATGGCACTTATGATAGCTTTCAAATTTTGTTGTAGTTGTATCGCTTTAGGTATTTTTAAAGCAAACTTAATACATCGAGATATCCAATGTAGAATGCTTATATCGCAAAACACTAAATTACATCGTAAAGATGTCCAAATTTTTCGTAAAAAAATAAAAACCATGGACATTTTGAATTTCGCGCCCTGACCTGAGATTCCACCTTAATAATTTTGTCTCTCTGCTAATGGATACAGAGAGATGGGCCGTATAGTTGGTGTGTTCGTCTGGCGATATTCATATTTATTTTACATAGGTATGGAATCACTTCGACGCCGGCGCATGTCCGGGGCAAGCCACCGGCGTCCGAATCCGGCTCGACAACGGTCTATCCGGGTACATACACATCAAGAATTTATCGGACCGGCACGTGTCCGACCCCACGGAGCGCGTCCGGATCGGACAGACCGTACATTGTAGAATACTCAAAATCGACGTTGAAAGGTTCTCCGTGGACTGCTCCTCGAAGTCATCGGATTTGTTGGATAAGAACAACGAATGGAGGTGAGTGGTTTATGCAGTGTCGTAGCATAGGTCATTAGCACCCGGTGTGGATTTCAAATTTGCCGCCCTCTTATTTTTGCTTTTCATTATAAAAAAATTGGGACATGGTAACGACTTAAATGTTTTTTTTTTTCCATATCTTATTTTTTTTTCTCTAACCGCAACCTGTGAAATGCCGTCCCCGGCAAAGTGCCGCCCGGTGCGGACCGCACCCTCCGCCTCCCCCCATGCTACGCCACAGGGTTTATGTTTCTTTTATTTAAAAATATTCAGACGAATTAATTTTAATGGTAAAGGAAGCTGTGTAGGAAACCAATGGAGGTAGAAAACATACAAAACCAAACGCATTATTGCAAGACCTCAAGACACTGTGAGCTCTTTCTGCATAGATCGGACCGCAAGCAACAACTAAGGATGAGTGTACCCCGGTCAAACTATGACAATAAGACCTCAACCACCTCAACCCTCCCGTGGCCATGGTTGCTGTAAAGCACCCGATACGTATAATGAACGGGAAAAAATCCGTAAGATTAGTTTTATTTCAATGTGTAGTATTCGCGTTAATATAAAAAAAACAATAGGTAGGAAACATTGTCAAAGTTCCCTACACCAGCTTCCCTCGTACATGTTTTGCTGTTCGCACCAACCAATACCATTAAACAATAAATTTTATTTTAATAACATATACAAATGATTATGTAGACCACAAAGAGACCCGTACTACGACCAAGAAACGGAAGACAAGGACTTACGGAAAGAGAAGGAGGCGAAACAAACAAAAGAACGTATGCAGTACGTGAAGAGAGTGATCGTGCACCCCGCCTTCCACAACATCTCCTTCGCGGCGGCGGAGAAGCTGATGGAGAAGATGGCGCAGGGTGACGTCATCGTGAGGCCGAGTAGTAAGGTGAGTGAGAGCTCGTAAAGTGACTCTTATTGCACCGACTTTAGGTTCATAATGCAGCTTATATACACCAGTGCTCTTTACTTTATAATACTGCACTCGTATCACAGATTAATTTGAAATGTTGGCAAAGAGGTTTCATATTGATTTTTTATAACAATTCTCGTGATGAAATAAACTGTGCTAGTTAAAATATGATAAATAAAGTCAGTTCAACAAATTAATTATTTTTGCCTTTAAACTTACACGAATTTGTATCATAATTATAAAAATAATCAAATAATTATATGTGCCTTTTTTTCGACGAGGGTGTGAAAATATGGAGCCGCGATTTTTGTTTAAAAAATATATTTCTAGTATAGTGTGTGTTTTTATGTTTTTTTTTCTTATTTCTCCCACAAGGGTGTTGATAAATATGTCACACAACATACTATTGGGTATTCTATACATCAAGTATCTATGAAAATAGTTAAAATAGTACAATATGATACAAGTAAGTTAAATTGGTCATTACACTCTCGGCTCAATTACGCTGTCGCCTTCGGCACGGGCTGCATTATAATTATTACGGCTTCGACTGTAAGGGCCAATTTAACTATTATAGATAATCTATACCTGCTTGTAATGAAACTATTATGTTGAAAAAAAAACAACAAGCATTCCTACAAACATCAGAGTGGCCATTTTGTTTACGGATCATAAGTTTATTCTTTTCTTTTGTTCTCCCAGGGCTCTGACCATCTCACCGTGACGTGGAAGGTAGCTGACGGGATATACCAACACATTGACGTGCGAGAAGAAGGCAAAGAAAACGCCTTCTCATTGGGTTCGTATTATTATTACAGCTTGCTCATAAGGAATTTCGTATTTTTTTTTAACAACTGAAATTATGTTGTCCTTGTTTTGAAAATTTTTTTTGTGATGCAGTCCGCAAAATTGACCACTCCGATTCTAATGTTTTTTTTTTAATCACAGGTCGAAGTCTCTGGATCCTCGGTTCTGAGTTCGAGGACCTGGATGAAATCATCGCCCGCCACGTGACCCCCATGGCCAGCCTCGCCCGCGATCTCATATCCTACAAATACTACAAACCGTTAGGTGGCATGCGAGACAAAGCCGAGGAGCTACTCAAGGAAGAGAAGGCCAAAAACGCAAATAAGATTCACTACGTCATATCCGCATCGAAAAATTATCCGGGCAGATTTTTGCTGTCGTATCTGCCGCGGACGAGGGTGACGCACGAGTACGTGTCCGTCACGCCGGACGGGTACAGGTACAGGCAGCGGACGTTCGATTCCCTGGCCGGGTTACTGCGCTGGTTCAAGGAGCACTTCCGAGAGCCGCCGCCCGCGAACACGCCGGCGCAGCGCACACCGGTGTCCCGCACGCCGCACCACTCCACCGCGTACCACACGCCGGCCGCGCACACGCCCGCCTTCCACACCCCCGCGCACACCCCCGGCCCCGCCTACATCAACACGCCCTACACGCCCTCCGCTCAAACTCCATACATGACTCCGTTCGCGGCGACGCCTCGCCAACCCGAATTCCTACCGCCCGCTGTGCCAAGAGTTCGCAGCAGCGGCGGCGGTGGCGGCGGCGGCGGCGGCGGTGGCGGAGTGTACACGGAGCCGGCGGACTGGCAGAAGGCAGCTGAAGACTGGGTCCGTAGAGGGACGGGGGGGTCAACCCGGTCGCCGGCCGTCACACCTCGCGACCGCGCCCCGCGGACGCCCCGACACGACGTCCGATCCACACCACACGACGTCCGATCCACACCGCACGGCCATTCCTCGGGACGGTCGTCGCGAGCGCATTCGCTTCGGTCCACACCTCACACGAACACCTCACCGAGATCAATGTCACTGGGAGATGCGACGCCGCTCTACGACGAAAATTAAACAGGAACAAAATAGTTTATTTCTATTTTTCTACGTCTCGTCAGAAGCCCAGGGTTTTCGGAATAGTGGGCCTTCGAATAGGTTGCCGCTAACGCGATCGGTAGTGGATATTTAATTAGAACGTGCTTCGGCTCAACGTGTATATTCCCGATGGTTCCGTAGACTCGTCTGTATATATTCTACATTATTTTTTATATCGATAAATTCTGAGCAGTATAGTGACGTCATTACGCAGAGTTGCTTGAGACAGCTATCTTGTATGTAGCGTGTTTTCGTGTTGAAGAGTATATATAGCAGGCCGCCGCTGTCGTGCCGTGATGTATCCAGCTCTATGGCGCTTCGAAACACATTAAAAAAATATGTATTAGTATATCTAAGGGTATAGTAACTACAATTTGAAGTTATGATGATTTTATATATATTACACAGGTATTGACAATATCATGGATATATTTATAGCCAATGAAAATCGCTATATTTTATCTCTACCAAGGTTGTTGGTAGTTTCATGACAAATGAAAAAATATGTAAGCCGCCTTCACGTGAATAAAACTAACACTAAATCATCGCGTTCACAGAAGCCGTAATTGTGGTAGGCAAGTTGGTAGAACGTTTGCCTCGGTGAAGAGTTTCGCAGGTTCATACCCCCCCCCCCCACCCCTCTGGGATTTCTGGATTTCATGTGCGAATATTATTTTCAACCATGATCATCACTCGCTCGTGGCTCGGTGAGCACCCGTCGGTCCTACGCCTGATCTCTGGTCGTGTTGGATTGCCGACCCATGGGAGTATAAGAGTGAGGGAAGAGAGAGTACCCCTGTGCTTGCGCACACAATAATATCTCCTGCGCAGATGGCTAGTCTCCGTTGGGATTAGCCGTCGTGACCGAAATTCGGTCAGGATGACTATTATTAATTGCGATGGTCTTTTGGTTTAATTAATTAGTTAATTATTATTGTCATTATAAGCAAATCAAAATAATTTAAGTCCAGTAATGATGTCCAAGTTCAACCAAAAGGTAAATATTATGATGTTATAATTGTCAAGATGAATGCAGGAGAATGCCTTAGCGATGGTTAGTGAGCAATGGGATCTTTGTATTATTTATCCACGTCAGAACTCTTGAAAAGTTAACCAATAAAAATTATGACAATCTATTTTTGACAGTTTTATTTGATACCCATAAAATAATCAACATTCCATAGAGGAAGGTCACCCCATACATATAAGACAGAAATAAGTCCTCAGCGACATTATTTCGTTCGATACAGATGCCTCGTCCGGAATTTTTAATTTTACAGCTGTCTAATCCAGTTGTATTGTTAATTCGTCTACCGGATTTTCGTGAAATTTGGCATGGTGCTAGCTTATAATTAAAATTATCAAAATAAGGATTTCGCCGCACGGGAGATAGAATGCTTCACCGGCGCGTTCGCTAATCTTCATATTGTGGCTAATTGCTAAATGGGTTTGTAACCGCAGGATATCTCGGACAGGCGGTCTCGCATCGTTCGGCCCACGTGAGCCGTCACTTCATCAAGATCATTGAACCAAGTGCGCGCGAGTTTAGTCCGTTGATGACTTGCGGCGAAGAGGCGCGTGCGCTCTTTTTCCGCTATTCGAGCGTTATTTGTGTGAATAGTGATCAAGTATTTTTTGAGTTAAGAACATAGTTTTGGATATAGATACGTGGTCTGAATAAAATTCCCCGGGACTTGCCGAGGGTCAAACCTCGACGTCTACATTGGTAGCCGCTGTGAATCCTGGATTACAATTGTAAGCGGTGGGAGTGTAGCGGACCTTGTCCGAAATCCTATAAATTGGTTAATTTATAAAATTAATTTAATCAGATGTTTAAGTAGCTATTATTAATTGTATGTGGAGTCTAGTACCTTGACGTCATTGCAGAAGTAAGTGATTTTCTTTGTGCTTTGCTGTATTTTATTAGGGGCGATTCACGAGGTTTGGTTTGGGTTAATGCCATAGTTAATTAGTTATATTGACTAACACAACATGATTAAACCAAGTAAACAAGGTACCAAGCACCTTGAATACTTGCTCGCATCATCGCTGATATTTAATATTATTTATTTACTTTCTTTTTGTGTTTTTCAAGTTCACGAGAGGAGGGTGCTTTTTTATTTGTATCTTTTTCAAAGCAAATTTTATTATTTTGACTTTGAAATGTCACTGCCGGCCCTTAAATTCCATTCATTTAGTACCTACATAACTACCTGACAACGACCTCATTAACTCAAATGGTAGTGACCGTGCCTTCTGCGCCGAAGGCCCCGGGTTCGAATCCTGGTAGGGACAAACTTTGTGTGATGATCATGATGAATGTTTGTATCCGAGTCATGGATTTTTAATATCTATATAAGTATTATATACTGTGTTTGCCCCCAGTTCATTGTACGGTACCCATAATACAAGCGTTACTTAGCGTGGGGCCGTATAGTTAGTGTATTCGACTGGCGATATTATATTATTATTATTGTGATGTAGGTATCTATCTTCTATCTAAATAGTTTAAAAGTAGACATATTGAGATATTACTTAGGTACCTACGTCGTAAGTACCTATACTTTTTTTGATGTCATGGGCCAGATTATCTATGTAGATCTTCCAAAAGATAACGTTGGCAAATATCTTTGATAAATATGGTTAATCTTTCAGACTAGTCTCAGAATTAACAAGGCCATCCAAAGGGCCAATTGAGTTCGAGAATTGAAAGATTTTATCATAACATTCTGCTGGTTAGCTGATGACATTATATCCTTTTCACGTAGTTGTAGTGTTATTTCGGCTTTTCGTTTGAGTATCCATCAGTATATTTTTCTTTTTGGAATCCCCTGAACATTTTTATTGAGTGGTTTTTGCCACTACTTGGCCCAATAATCCCATCGCTCTGTTAGTCACGCCACGACCAACGACGATGACACGTGCCGCTCGAGAGGAGTAGCTCATGTTTCCGATATTGGTTTCGTACACCCTGCTACTTAAAGACACTTCTTTATTTGCTATATATTTTGTGATATACTTACCTCATGACTTCAAGAGTCAACATCATAAGTCTCATTAATTCTTACCTAAGTACATGCACCTATTCTATATATTTGGATAAGTGTATATACTACCTCACAGTCTGGCAAAGCATTAGAAGATAGATCAGTACGTACTGGGTATATATGTATCTACGTATTTGCAATGAATCGGGTTTTTTACTTGGGCTCAGCAATACTTTTTGGGCACGCACGTTGGAGCTCACGTGTATAAGAACATCGATAAATTTATAGATGTCACAAAACTCGTATTTGCAAGTAGTTGAACAGCCTATAAGTTCACTTGATTTTGGTCGATCGACACAGAAAATAATATGTATGAACTACGTAATAAGTGTCAGTCAATCAAGCAAAAAAAAAGGTACCTACCTAATTACAAAATCTGCGAGATTATAAAAAAGGGTTTCAAAGACAAATAATATACACACTTGAGGGTTTATTCTTATTAGGGTCTCCAACTTAGCTAATTCTTGTGCTAGGTACGGGTCCTTACTCTCACGGTTAGGAGGGCGGCTCCTCTAACCACAAGCTTATTTACTTGCTTTTTATTTTGTTTCTTTATCTATCACGGGGTTCTGCGAGGTTTCAATAGGGTTTCTTCTGTCATGGGTCCAACGCAATGTCAACAGCTGCTGGTTAATTTGCTCTAACTGGTACGGGAACGAATTCAGGATATTGAAGACAGAGAATAATTCTATGTAGATAGGTAATTTGGCTGGTCAAACGATAAAGGACTATTCGAAAGGTTTTGAAGACACTATTTTGATTAAGGTTGTTACATAATATTATAGATACACTCAGGTAGGTAATATCATTGAAATAAAACTATTCTTACACATTTTATCGCGTTTATTTTATGTTTTTACGTTCCCTATTTTTCGGCTGCTTCACAGCAACCATGGTCACGGGAGGACTGAGGTGCTTGACGTCCTTGTGTCATAGTTTGAACTGGGTTACCCTCATATTTAGTTGCTGTTTGAAGTCCGATATATGCAGAAAGTATTCACAGAGTCTTGACGTCTTGCAATGGCGACCTTGATTTTCCGTAACTTTCCTTTTATTTCAATGTGTAGTATTCACGTAAATATCAATCAAAAAATGAATAGGTAATATGATTATAAAAAATATACGTAGGATCGTCTACCTAAGTAGCTACGGTTTGAAAGACTATAATGTATGAGTCGCAGCTATGATAAATTACCATGACTTGTAACCAAATTAATGATGTGGTAGAAAATAACAAAAAACAAGTCTCACTATATTTAGTGTTGATTTTTTATGGGACCTATTAGGAAAATGTCATCATGTACCGAATGATGAAACACTTGTTATTGTTGTATAAAAAATATTTAACGGACTTAGAGCAGTACCTGGGTAGCTAAACGAGAGGCCACGTTTTTACGATTTAGCAGGACAAACTGCTTATTTAGAATGGGAAATTAGGGAGATATCCTGTATGTAAGTACATATAGGATGTCTCCACTTAATCCTCCTCCCCTTCCATTTAATTTCCTCCGCCAATTAATTACTCTCGTGCGAACTGAAATTATATATTATTTTGTAGGTATAAATAAAGTACTTTATCCCAGTATGTTAGTTCATAAGATAATTATCGGTATATACATGCTTATATTTTTGTTTAATTATCATTCTTTAAAATTTCCTCGTTCGCACAACGATTTAATAACTTGGATGATGGTATTAAATGGCAAGGTCATGTACCTACTTCCGTATTTATCCCCTCCACCACAAATATACTAAAAAGAAATAACCACTAATGCACTTAAACATTAATAAAATTCATAATACAAATTACTTACGGTCGTACCTTTAAGTACGTACGTAACGTTACTTGCCTGTCATTTATTTGATTCAGTTGAAAAAGATGGTTCCGTATTGTCAAGGTTAGTTATGAATGATCAATTAAATAACTTAATTATTCACGTTACGTAATTATGTTATTACTTATTATTTAAATAATAACTTACCATTTAATAATAATAATAATAATAATTCCAGCCCTTTTTAATGTCCCACTGCTGGGCACGGGCCTCCCCTCAATGCGAAGGGGATTAGGCCATAGTCCACCACGCTGGCCCAGTGCGGGTTGGCGGACTTCACACATCTTTTGAGGGGTTCTCTCAGACATGCAGGTTTCCTCACGATGTTTTCCTTCACCGCTTTTCCCTTCACCACAGATATCTGTGGTCGCCACCTATTGTTGATATGTAATACTAAGTTGGTGTAACAAACAGTGTAAGTCAGCCTACCCCTATGAGGTAAAGAGACGAGATAGTATGCATTTTTTTAATGTCCTCAGGAATAGGTACCTTAGTGAGGCATAGACAGGAGATATACTAAACATGCGTAAGACAACATTTCTGAAAAAAATAATTAATGAGATTTGTGGCCTTGGATGTAATACGATGAGTTTTGTAATTAGCTAAAATATTACTAGTGCAAATGTATCATACAAAGATGAACTTTCTAAGTAGGTAATCATCCTGAGTTGATTCGTTCTGTGGCTATTTGAGATGATAAAGGAGCTCTTATAATAACATGATAATGTATTCAAACAGAATAAGATTGTAGCAATGAATATAGCGCGTTAAGCCCGTTTAATTGGCTCTTCTTATGTTTATAATTTTTAAATATGAGTCCAACGCACGCATGGCTTAATTTCAACCAATTGACCTGCCAATCTTTAGGAATTTCAAAAATCGGCCATGCAGATTGGCTGGTCAGCGTTATGACTACAAGTGTTGTAGCTGCAGATTCAGTTGCATCTTTCAAAGAATTTTGGGAATGGCCGAATGTTAGCCACAAGCATATAACACTCGTGCATAGACATAGATCCTTGCCAGGCCGACAAATATATAATCTTCGTATCGGGTGAGAGTACGGTAGGCTGCCCCTTACATGTGTGAGTTTGTTTTCGTTGAATGTTCCGATATATCTCGGCTTTTCGGCTTTCAGCATATCTCCCGTGGCATCGCCTTCATCTGAGCTCGAAGGCCCTATTACAATGTAAGCACAGTCAAGATCTGGAATTCGTGACCACACAAGATTATACACAAGTAACATAGTACCTAATGCTATACAAATAGGACACATTGTATTCCGTTACAACCATTTGATGATAACAAACATTGCCTGCAGTAAAAACATACTGACAATGCAACGATGAGCTGTGACCTTGGGGCATTGAGCAGCAATTTGTTAACAACCAGCGCGAGGTTATTTCCCGATGTTTTTTTTTTATCTAAATGATACTTTTTAGGGTTGACACGACTCTAAATCTTCAGTTGTTTCTAAGGTTTCAGATTCAATGCTTACATGCGACTTACAAGTTCCATTCATAATTATTGATATCGTGGACTTAGGATGATTTATTGTCTTTAGCATTGCCTTCAAAATACATTTCCTTTACTGGACTGCCATTGACATACCATCAATTGTTTCGCAGAGAATTGCATTTTAATTGGGGTGCCGACACTCGTGCCAGACAGTTTCTCAATAAATATCTTGGAGGAAATTGGTGCTGCTACCTTCTTTTTTCTTCTTCTTTTATTTTGATGGCAATCGGCTACAAAATAGTAGCTTCTTTAATTACCTATCGTTGGTTTATAATTGGAAAAGTTACCAAGCCGAGGGTCAGTGATAGGGTCCTCTTCCCCCATTTCTTTAACAATGGATTGCAGTCAAGTATCGCCAAGCTCTAGCAATAATACAATTTACATAAATAATCGAATCTAATGAAGATAAAAGTGTTTTTAGAGTTGACATGATTCTCGTAGTAAACGAAATTTGCCAGTACAAGTGTCGAAGCGTCTATTACCATGTATCTCGTAGGTATCTCATGTCATGCCATATACCTAGGTTTTGAACACCCTACAGTGAAGATACTTTCCTTAATGCGGACCAGCGGCGACATCGTTACGACGTCATTTGAGGTAAGAGGAAACCGGTACTCGGTGAATCCTGCTTATGATCCGGTTTTTAAAACACATAGTAAAAATACATGTCTAATTGACCTTGATCGTAAAAATATTAGTGTGCTCTTGGCACTGGTTTACAGCATAACAAGTTTATTGAATCCTCCTTGAACCTTGGAACAATAGCACCGCTGGTCCGATACCCAATTCGCTACTTTTGGAGAGTCTTCAAAATGTATCGTGGTACCTGCCGAATAGGTAATGTTTACTTATATCTGCTTAATGCATGCGTGACATACATACAATATAAGAGAAAGACTCTACTTTGGTAGAGTAGAGTACCTGCATACAAGTAACTGCTTAACCTTCCTTCTGAACTCCTTAACTACCAACTGACTGTGATTATAGAAAAAAATACTAAGTAGATTTATTAGGTATTTGAAGTGAGAAAAAAAAATATTATTCGTACCAAAATGAATGACGGCATGTTTGATGTTATCGGAATATACTTTACTTATATCGGAATACAGATAACGTTGCGGCCATTAAGATAGCGATGATTTTTTCTTAGTTTTTTTATTGATCGTTTTTTTGAGAATTATCAGAAAAAATAAAAATGCCATAACATTTGTTTTAGCTGAAGGTTCATATTATATACGTTCAATATTCGCTGTAGGTTCATTTTCAAAGAGGGTGAGGCGCACTTCCAACGACAATTTTGTGGAATTTCTTTAATGATAAAGATTAACACTTTCCACGGTATCCGGTAATAAAATACTATCGAGTACCTATTCATTAACTAGGACATTACTTCACTATCAAGAAACGAGACGGCCAGAACTCAGAAACATTTCGTAGGTTTACCCAGAATTAACCAAGTAAAATACAGCGTTTCATATTGATTTCTTATATTTACGCGAATACATGTGTACCATATTATATATATACACAGTACACATTGAAATAAAACTTATTCTCGACGTTTCGGCTGCTTTACAGCAACCATGGTCACGGGAGGACTGAGGTGGTTGACGTCCTAGTGTCATAGTTTGAACTTGGGTAGGTACCCTTATATTTAGTTGTTGCTTGCGGTCCGATCTACGCAGAAAGTGCACACAGTGTCATGAGGTCTAAGGCAATGGTGCGCTTGGTTTTGGAATTAATTATATTAATTACTGGATCCCAAGTCGGTGGTAGCACTGATAGCACTGATAGACTGGTAGCAAATTAGGATGATTTTTAATTGAAATGAGGCCATTGAAATAAAAAAAAGAGACAGTTTTGTTTCAATACACTGTTTCTCTATTTGTCTATAAGGGTTTGTTTTGCAATGCTGTTGAACCCTATCCACAACTTATTTGCCAGATGGCCAATACAAATTCTGTCAGATAAGGTAGTTTATCAGCACATTGTGATACAGGCACTTAGCAGTGTAAGTTGTGGTTTCTACTTAGATTAAGTTACCAGTGCCATTATTATAGAATAAAAAAATATGATGAAATGTCGCGATTTATTTTGTGCTTCACTTCGTGGCCATTTTACGATTACAACAAAACAATACTCTCAGTAACTACACGGGGCGATCCCCGTAACACCGTACGCGTAACAGTAACATCAAAATGCCATGGGATTACCCGATGGTAATCCCATGGCATTTTGATGTTACTATCATAACCGGAATCTAGGGAAACTGCGTGATGGGAAAAAATCCTTTTGATGTTTGATAATTAATGCTTAGAATGACGACGCAGTTTTATATACCTGCCTGCCTGCTTATACGTATAATAACGATGAGTTATATTAATAGTTCAGTTAGTTGATTATTAGTAAACAGTATAGTTGTGTCTAGTATCCATTCGATTTTAATTCATATTTGGTTACCAATAAAGTATTGAATTAAGTGGAGCATATCATATAAAATAAATATACTTATTGAATAACATCAATTGATTGGTGCTAAAATATTTGTTAGTTTTTTTCGTTATTTAATAAATTATACGTTTCACTGAACTGCAATTAAATAAGTCATTGATTATTATTTTTAGCTGACTTAAAATAAATTTATTGTTTGGCAACAACTTCGCAAGATTAGATTATTGTTTGCTTTTTAGTTTTTTGAAGACGGTTTTTTTTTGTAACTAACATACCCATGTTGTAATCAGAATTGATCATAAGCACATATAAGTACATTAATTATTTTATTTGTCGAGTGCAACAGTCACTATTCATAAGACAAGCTATATTTATGATTGACACATTAACATAAGTATTTATTTAACTTAGCGATATCCCTATACCAACTTATACATATGTTTTTCACCTGCTTTGGTCACCAATAAGCTATATACCTAATAATAACCTTGTGTTCGATTGCAGTACATATTCCATTTTCTTATTATACCATCTGTGTCCACAGATACATCCAAATTAAAAGTTACAACCTAATGAAACTAAGTGCGGAGTAAACTTTTATACGTGGCAACGATGACGAGTGCCGTGAAACCACAGGAGTCTGAGATGGCTCCGCGCGAGACTTGGCGTATCATGAAGAATGTTGTTGTCATCAGCCTGGCTTTTATGGTGCACTTCACCGCTTACAGTGTGAGTATAGAAGCTTGTAATCATTAATAATATATATATAAATATAATAATATATATACTAGAATCTGGGTGTTTTCAAGTCGAGAGTGAACAGGTACCTTCTAGGCAAGTATGCTCCATCGTAGATCTCATCGTCACTTACCATCAGGTGAGATCGAGATCAAATACTTGCCTATAATGTAATAAAAAAAAATCGATACAAATAAATGAAATTGGAGTGTCAGTTTGTAATATTAAAATAACCGCTTTTTACTAAGTGCATTTGGATGTATACACGTACATATACCAAAACAATTTTTTTTTCAATTTTTGTCTGTCTGTCTGTCTGTTTGTTTCGGCTAATCTCTGAAATGGCTGGACTGATTTTGACGGGGCTTTCACTTGCAGATAGCTGATGTACCAAGTATATAATTCTTATATAGGATTAAACATCCACAACTCCAGTGGAAGTTTCGTGCTCGCAACTTTGCCCCAATCAGGATAAGAACCCTAACCCTTGGTAGCAAGAAGCATTAGACCGTGAGCGTCACTTGCTTTGAACCTTCTTTTACAAACCAAGCATTTGTTTGCGAACATTTAAACCATAGTATGGTTGCTGCGTCCTCGCCACTGCGCGGGGCCTGTAGCAAATTGCTCTAAGGTTCACATTTAAAGACCTTTATGTTCGCGAACGAACTTTCTTGCTAAACGTGGGAACTGCCTGTCCGAATGCTTGTAGCCGCATGCTCGTTCAAGAATCGTATTCAATAATCTGCGGATCCTGAATCCCGACAAGAATACTGGTACTGGTGGTAGGCTTCGGCCGTGGCTAGTCACCACCCACTGAACAAAGCCATGTCTCCAAGCGGCCTAGCCGTGTTCCGGCATGATGTTCATTGTTGCCATTCATGGATGGCGGGTCAGATCAGCTGCGCTGCATGTGCCTAGTGAATGTAGCGTCTCGATCTACTGCCGCCTTCCTACCTAGGCAAGTATGCTCCATCGTAGATCTCATCGTCACCTACCATCAGGTGAGATCGAGATCAAATACTTGCCTATAATGTAATAATAAAAAAAAAAGAATACACCTTTTGTTCGTGTAAAGGACACGCACATTTTAAAACTATTTATAGAAAACGGAAGCAATGATTGTTTGTTTGTATAATTCAATGATGGTAGAATAAGGTCGCATCTGCTGGCTTTACCTCAAAGTCAAGGATTTTGCAAATAAGGCAATTCTCATACGACGAGCTAGTTAAGAGTATCTAATGAACATGTTTGAACATTCCTTATTGCATTCGATTTCAAATGTAGAGAAAACTATATTTTATTCTTTGTTTTGTTTCACCAAGTGCTTCCTAATTTTTCTTTGTTGTGGCTCTGTCCTTTTGGACAACTTTGCCCATTTCAAGTGAGCCACAATATTCTGACAAGCTACAGTCGCACAATCGTGGAATATAATGGACCGTATTTTTATAAATTCCGAAATAATTCATAAATTCGTTGCAGTGCACTAGGAGCACAGCCGGCTGTGACAAGACAAAATATGATAAATCGATTTTGTCTCTTTCCCTCGTATGAATTACGGAAGGGAGAGAGCGACTCGGTGCAACATAATCCATGACATATCTTTTGTCTAGACCTGCGCGCTAGCCCGCCTGCAGAGACAAGTCTATAAATTAATAGTTGAAGAATAATTTCATTCATGTTGTGAGAATTGCAAACCGATCTAATTCTAGGGTGCTGCCAATCTCCAAAGCTCCATCAACGCCGAAGCCGGGCTGGGGACAGCATCACTGGCTGCCGTGTACGCCGGTCTCATACTCTCCAATATATTCCTACCAGTTGTTGTTATAAAGTAAGTAGCATGTACCATCATTACAATTTCATTGTGTGGCATTAGCATGCATTAAAACAAGGATAATTGCACTCTAAAGCCTTTGCATATGATTACTTTTTTACGGGCAGTTGAAACGCGAGAATGAACGCGCGATGTCTTAGAAGGTGCGACAATGTACCAACAGTGGGAGACGCACGAACGCCAATTGAAAAGACTAGAACATTACTATTGACAATACAAAGTATCACCGCCAGAGGCGACTATGTCTTGCGCTAGCTAGGTTGTCAGTGTGGGGCGGATAGGAGCGTTTAACAATTAAGCGCCAATATGGCTTCAGCCCATCGCTTATTGCGTCTGCCATAGTCATATCGACTGTAGACACAAACGATGTTTAAAAATGATTAGTATTTTAATAAAACTATTTTTTAAGGATTTTATCGCGTTTATTTTTTGTTTTTACGTTCCCGACGGCTGGTTGACGTACTAGTGTCATATTTTGACGGGGGTACCCTCATATTTAGTTGTTACTTGCGGTCCGATCTACACAGAAAGAGCTCACTGTATCTTGAGGTACGCTTGGTTTAAATCTAAGAGAACCAAACGTCGGGAACGTAAAAACAAAAAATAAACGCGATAAATTCCTTATAAAATAGTTCTATTTCAATGTGTAGTATTCAAATACAAAAAATCAATAAATGATTAGTATTTAAATCTGATCGCCCGTAACCACCGCACTAGCACCTCACACTGGACGAGAACACATACATCATCTCATCCTGTTTACCTTTGCATATTACTTATCGGTGCGTTTGTAGCGCTCTTGACGCGCGTCGACTGCGCGCCAAATACTCGTCGTGTGTAAAGGTCTTTATATAAACCATTTCAGATGGCTGGGCGCGAAATGGGCCATAGCACTATCGCTTATAACGTACATGCCGTACATCGCCGCGCAGCTGTACCCTACGTTCTACACCATGATCCCCGCCGGCCTGATCGTGGGGCTAGGAGGGGGGCCACTATGGTGCGCGAAGTGCACCTATCTTTCTGTTGTAAGTATTGAATTCAAATCGCTTTCGTGTATTTTTGATACCGCGTTCTACGATCGTGTGGCGACATCTATGCGAGAGTTTTGAAAGTTTTTGGTGATTTTGTATTTATTGTAGGTTTTTGTTATAGGTGTCAGAAGCACACAGCAAAATATCAAAGATATCCGCGGAAGCGCTGCTCGTGCGTTTCTTGGGGCTATTCTTTATGATCTTCCAAATGAATCAAGTGTGGGGTAACCTCATCTCCTCATTGGGTAAGTTATAACGAAGGCCTGGGCCACAAGTCTGCTAACACAATCGATTCATAATCGAATAGCAACCGCATAGTAACTGTCACTTTTGACAGATATTGTTGGGGCCCTGATTAGCTCAGTGGGTAGTGATCCTGCTTTCTGTGCTGAGGGTACCGGGTTAGAATCATAATAGGTACAAATTTTGTGTGTAAACATGAATGTTTGTACCAGAGTCATAGATGTTTAGAATCTATTTAAATATTATATAGTAGGTTCGCCCCCAGTCCATTGTACGGTACCGGTATAATACAAGCGTTGCTTAGTGTGGGCCGTATAGTTCGTCTGATAGTCTGGGGATATTATTATTATTATACAAATGTATCTAATCTGAAGGTGCAAGTTTGTAGTCTCAAGTCTTAAAGTTATCAAACGTCATATAGTACTGCGCAAAGCAAATCTCTTCGGCGTAGTACTATATGATGTTTGATAAAGTTATAAAACGTCTATAAATTCGAGGGTAGTATATATTCTACTTCCCTAGTAACACTAGCCTACAGGTCTATAAATAAAGAGGTGGGTTAATAGGTAGATAATTAAAAAAAAAACATAGTTATATACACGCTATAAGAGTTCAGTGTTGCTGCTCAGTGAGATGATTGGTTACTAAGACAGTGTCCTACAAAATAGACCTTCAAGGCCATGGAATAAACTTCATATTTCTATTTGATGGCTTCCAGTGTTGTCGTCGGGCAACAACACTGCAGCAGTGACGGCTATCAACGAGACCATGATCCCGATAGTGTGCGGCGCCAACTTCTTGCCCAGCGCTGACGCCGAGGAAGCCCTGCGTCCGCAGCCGCCAGAGAAGATACAAATGATCGCAGGTAAGGGGCTATCCATAAATTACGTCACACGTTAAGGGGGAGGGGCGTTAAGGGGGAGGGGGTCCGAAAATTTGTGGCATCACATTTTTTCAAAATATAATATTTTAAATGTAAGTATTACAACTATTGATTTTATTGAAAAATAATTTAAATGGAAATAAAACAATTTCGGAACACTGCTGTTTTAATTTCATACATTTCTAAATATAAAATTGCAAATATGTGACATCACACTAGGTAGGGGGTCCCACAAATGTGACCAGTTGTGACAAGGACGGGGGAGGGGTCAAAAACATCTACAGTACTATACATAAAAATATAGTAATACTAGCTGCGCCCCGCGGTGTTACCCGCGATTATAAAGTAGGTCCCATTCCTCTATGTCCTTTTCTGTAAATCATGTCGATCCTTTGCTCTATGAAAATTTTTAACATATCTATCCCAAGGGAACCATACATTTTGCGTGCAAGTTTCCTCACGACACAAACATGTTTACTAATTATTATCGTTTCGCCTTCGTGAATATGTATGATCTTGTTATGTTACTACAATAAATACGGACGGTCTCAGTGCCTTTGTTACGCAAATTAAGGGATTATTGGTTTGTACACCATACGAAATTCAGTATCTGTTGTAAGCGTAGACTTGTTATTGGCACAGTGTAAAGAGGATGTTATGATTGTAGCTGTGTTCAGTGACGACCCTTCGAGCTTCAGTAGGGTGGCCCGCAGGAAAATGCCGTACGCGGCCACCAGCTATGACTATCTCTGTTAAGCACCTCAGCCTTTTATATAAGATGTAACAATAATAGTGGAAAGTATTTTAACAGGCCTAACCGTACCTAACTTATAAAGATAAAATTCCATAGTAAATAAATCTAATTATTAAACACTAGATGCGCCCCGCGGTGTTACCCGCGATTAAAAAGTATGTCCTTTTTACCAGGATAAAAAGTAGCCTATGTGCTATTCCAGACTATAATCTATCACTGTGCCAAATTTCATCCAGATCCGTTTTAGCCGTTTTGGCGTGATTGAGTAACAAACATCCATCCAAACTTTCACATTTATAATATTAATAGGAAGTCGGATTTTAAAAACTGACACCCTGTACTGAGCGCACGGCTAAACAAATAGGTCAGCTTGATTTAAAAAAAACACACATTCACACAATTATTTTATACTAGCTGTTGCCCGCGACTTTGTCCGCGTGGTATTTAACAAAGACAACCGTTGACAACAGCCTACTCGCCAATTCTGAGCCCGCGGGACGCATTGCAGGTTATTGCTATCAAACTTAATCAGGCGCTGCGCTGCAACATTGGTTTTAATTTTTTTTCGTGAGATCCTATTTTTTTTTTCTAAATAAAAGTAGCCTAAGTTACTCCTTGTTACATCAGCTATCTGCCAGTGAAAGTCCCCTCAAAATCGGTCCAGCCATTTCAGAGATTAGCCGGAACAAACAGACAGACAGACAGACAGACGGACGGACGGACGGACGGACGGACGGACGGACGGACGGACGGACGGACAGACAAAAATTGTAAAAAATGTGGTTTCGGTATAGGTAACGTGTATACATCCAAATGCACTTAGTAAAAAGCGGTTATTTTAATATTACAAACAGACACTCCAATTTTATTTATATGTATAGATATCAACCTTATCCATATAACTTACTGATTCATCAGTTATAATGCTTTACCTTATGAAGGTACCAAATTAATTATGGTTTTTCAGGTATATATCTTGCGTGTATGGCGGGAGCTGCTCTTATTGTTGCTATAGGAGTGGACTCTATGAAAAGGTACTTAATAACGAATACGTAATCTACTGCTACTACTACTACTACCAATGGAAATTCATAGTAGAGTATTTTACAAAATAAAGTCTTTAAAAAATCCAATTACTAAAATTGTCCACCTTTTATATATATATATGTTCTATAACCTTCCCAAAGATACTTAAGTCGTAAACATTTCCTTACGGACTCTACAATCGTCACCATCTCGTATGGTACCAAGCTAGCTCTCTATGGCGGCTCTTATGGGCGTACCTCTTTTCTGTAATGGGTATCCCACAGACCAGGGAATGTTACCATAATCCGAATGTACTAATTCCGAAATATGCACACATACTGTAATTAAACCCCCAGCCCAGTGCCGTAGCATAGGGAGGTGGAGGGTGCGGTCTGCACCGGGCGGCACATGCCCGGGAAGGCATTTCACAGAAGCGGTTTGAGAAAAAAAAAAAATTCAGTGTTTTTTCGTATTTTTTTTTGTCGTTACCATACCCCATTTTTTTATAATGAATAGCAAAAATAAGAGGGCGGCAAACTTGAAATCCGCACCGGGTGCTAATGACCTATGCTACGCCAAAGCCGCAGCCTCATCAACTTCTTTGTTAACATCCATCTTCTGATCTCTCAGGTACAACTCCGGTCGTACAGGCTCCGGCGGTGGCCTCTCCGGATTGGCATTGTTAGCAGTCACGCTGAAACTGCTGGTTGAACCGAACCAGCTGCTGCTGGTCGTCATCAACATGTTCATAGGTTTACAGCAGGCGTTTTTCGGCGCTGATTTCACTGCTGTGAGTATTTTAGTAGGCGTTCACAATTACTTAGTCACATTTCAATTGGTGCAGTCACTAAATGTTGGTTGTTGACTAGTTAGAAAGTAATTGATGACCAAATTTTTGAATAGATGTTTCAATATTAACTAGAATACTGACATACCTTTAAATTTTTTTCGCTTATTACTTCCATACTCTTACGCATTTGTAATACATTGTTCCAGTCATTCGTAGCGTGTGCTGTGGGCACGGGCTCGGTGGGTTTCGTCATGATGACGTATGGACTGGCCGACGCCGTCGGCTGCATACTTACAGGGTATTTGGCTAAGGTATGTTTATATTGTAGCCATTTTGCAACGAATTTTTCAAAGACTATTAAGTGGTAAAGTTCTGTATGAACTCTATAAGACAATTTTACTGAAGAAACTTTGATTTCACCGTTAGGATCCTTTTATATATATTTTATAAAGTAAAATATATAAAAAAGTAGTAAAAACATAGTATAAGCGTTGCTTACTTTGGGACAATAGTTAGCACGTTTGTAGTTAATTTTTAATTACTCTACATGGCGTTATACTATACTGCATACTGAACTTATAGACTGCCTTGTCAAGCGTCTTCTTGTCAACTGACCTGTCAAGCGAGCAATCTTATTAATAATACCCATCAATGCTAGAGAATTGTGAACATTGGAATTATGAGACGTGGTCAAGTATTTATTTACTCGATTGTACTAACCTACTTAGAGTCATTTTGGTTTTCTCACCAGATCACAGGTCGTCTGCCCCTCATCTGCGGCGCTGCTGTAGTGCATGCTGCGCTGTTCTGCACAGTGCTGGCATGGAGGCCGCAGGCTGGCTACAGCCATGTCCTGTACATCATAGCAGTGCTGTGGGGCCTCTGTGACTCGGTGTGGATCGTGCAAATTAATGGTTAGAAAAAATCCATCGTATCTATCAGCATCGGACAGGCGTAGTCCACTTCAGCCTGAATCCTCCTTGCATGATAGGAGGCCAGGACGGAAAGACCTACGAAGGATGCATCATGTTTTATTTGGCGTTCGACGACCTGATTAGCGCAGTTGGTGCCCTGCTTTCTGTGCCGAGGGTCCCGAGTTCGAATCCTGGGCCCCAAGTCTGCTAACACAATCGATTCATAATCGAACAGCAACCGCATAGTAGCTGTCACTTTTGACAGATATCCCGTATGGGATATCTATACGGGATATGTAGGTAGGGAATAATCTTTGTGTGATGAGCACGAATGTTTGTACCCGAGTCATGGATTTTTAACATCTATATAAGTATTACATACTGAGTTCGCTCTTAGTCCATTGTACGGTACCCATAACACAAGCGTTGCTTAGTGTGGGAGCGTATAGTTGGTGTATTCCTCTGGCGATATTTATTTATTAATTTACAGGCACTAGGTTTTATTTAAACACCTGATGCAGGCCTATGCACCCTGGGTACTAAATTGCTTGCCTTTAAGATAATAGGATTGGTGGTTGACCTTCGCAAAGTGATCCGACGCGAGTAGCAAAAAGCTATGTCGTGTGGTCCTTGAGGCAGGTTGTCCACTGATGATGATTATTATTTAAGCTGACGTCTACTGTTAAATTAGATGACAAGTCATGGATCACTTGATCACGGACAAAATCAACACTGTGAACTTATTTTCTTCTAGCTTACTACGGCATCCTCTTCCCGGGTCGAGAAGAGGCTGCCTTCTCCAACTTCCGTCTGTGGGAGTCCGTCGGTTACATAATCGCTTACGTCATCTCCCCCTACCTTCGTACCAGCTCGAAAACCTACCTGATGTTCTCCATGATGATAGTGGGAGTTCTCTGTTACTTCATAGTGGAGTGGAAAGAGTATAAGTTGAGAAAACAATTGGAGAACAAGGAGAAGGATCTGTGTTATATTAAAGGCAGTGATAATATTGCTTTTCAGAATGTGGATTAAGTTGTGTCATCGAAAATAAAGCCTATAAGTAGATTGGCTTCACCCCCCAAATGAGATTAATAACCAGACATATTAATGATTTCTTATATTTAGGCGAATACTACACATAGAAATAAAACTAATTTTACGGATTTTATCGCATTTATTTTATGTTTTTACGTTCCCGTCGTTTCGGCCGGTTTACAGCAATCATGGTCACGGGAGGACCACGGCGATAAAATCCGAAATCCGTAAAATTAGTTTTATTTCAGAAATATTATTTTGTTATTTAAAGCCGATACCCGATTTAGAAAAAAAATACAGGACTGATGAATCATGAAACAGGGTATACTCGTATAGACATCAACCAATGACCCGTCACCACGAATTATTGTGAGACAAATTGCATGTTACCATACTGAGTCTTGTATAAATCGCCTTAGCTTAGCCCTAGTGTTGTTTTAAATTTTACTTATGTTGTTGGTATGTAATTCATGTAAATATTATAATGTAATTTGTGATATTTAAAAATAACTATAATAAGTAGTCAAGTCTTAAATTCTATGTTGTATATTGATCTTAATTTAAGTATATTGAAGTTTCTTAATGCATGTTATGTATTAGAACTATTAATTATATAAATACTTAATTATTTATGTAGTTTTATTAATCACTAGATGTTGCCCGCGACTTTGTGAATTGATATAACTTGTTTTATTTATGAATTGATTGAAATAAAACAAACACTAAATTTTAAGTGAAGCTTATCACAATACAATAGTGAAAACTGCACCCAAATCGGTTAAGCCGTTACTGAGATTAGCGTGCACACACGCACAGACAAACAGATATAATCAGAATCAGAATATGTTTTTATTCATGTAAATCATTAAGTACAGTACTTATGAATCGTCAAAAGTTACAAAATGCTAAGCTACTACTTTGCCACCCGTTCGGAATGCCGTTCCTATGGAGAAGATCAGGCAAGGAACTCCATGATTGCTGTTTTTAAAAAGATCTTTTACATTTTTGAGCAGTACATTGTTATATGTATGTGAGAACAATGAAGGAACGGCTAAGCAGACTTTAGCAGCTGGTCAAAAAAGTGCTTACTAAGTATAAAATCTGACAATCATTGTTTTGGGTTCTGGTCTGGTTTGGGTCACTTCTGGGCACGGGCCTCCCCTCAATGCGAGGGGGATTATGCCATAGTCCACCACGCTGGCCCAGTGCGGGTTGGCGAACTACACATGTCTTTCAACGGGTTCTCTCAGACATGCAGGTTACCTCACGATGTTTTCCTTCACCGCTGATGAAGGCCCTCAATAATAGTATTTCTCATATATCTTCCATGTAGACAGCGATCAGTTACAATTTTAATATTATGTATAGATAATGCGTTTAATTCACGAAAGCTACCTACAGAACAGGTAGGTAGGTAGGTATAAATAATCGTTACCACAGATCACGAGAGATATGCCGTGCGGTTCAAAATGTATGGGAACTCGCTGCCTCCGCTTTGTTCCCCACCACTCTCTAAAACCAACCAATACGAAGTCTCTTCGGTGCGTGCTGCGTCGCCGCCGTATACAGCGGCCGTACCACGCGACGCACCAGTTTATTCAAAGTATCGTTAGACGATCTATACATTGCCTCGTACATTCACTCAGTAGCGAACATAGGTGGTACTTAAAGAGCCATGTATTTTGTACAAAAATAAAAAAGTCGTTGTGCTACATGAAAACTAAAATAACATAATAAAGGCATTAAATATTTTTTGATTTGTTGTTTTTAATGATTTTAAAGACGAATAAATAAAATACTTAATTCTGGCTGGTGAAATGAGATTCCATCTTTCGCGTAGTTCACTTTGCTGCTAGTATTTTTGCATACAAACACGGAACAACCCGGCATTTTGAAAAAAACTAGAGCACCGGCACCGACGTGCAGTTGCAGTGGACTGACGGCGAAAATTGTAGGTTAGCCAAATGTACGCTAACTTTGTGCGCAAGCCCACCGCTTTCATAACATATCTCCTCTAATATATCTGTGAATCGTTACCTATTATTTTGCATGCAACAAGGAAACAAAGATACCTATGAATTACCAGTTTATCCAGTAGGTGAGGTTTGTATGCTATGGACACTCGCTAAATCTATTCGCGAATATCACGTTAATGTTATGCCACATAATAAGAGTTTTACCGGCGTAAATTAATTTGAGTGAAATGTTGAATGAGATTTACCTAATAAGGTACACATATAGAATTGAGTACCTACTCTTATCACACAGGCCTGTAGAAATATAGACTTCATAGAAGCTGCAATCTATTGACAATGGACTCTACATTTAATTTTTTAGTTAGTAAGTATGTGTTTTGGATCTAAAAGGGTCCTATATTAAAAAATAATGTTACGCCATCGTAAATGTAACGTTTTATGAATTGGATGGTATTTTTTTTTCTAGACGGTAATAAATCTACGATACCAATAACAATACTACAATAAAATGTATAAGATCATGTTAAACATATCAACCACGGAATTTTGTACCCTTTCTTAATAAGAACGACATCTCGAACGGACGGTAGAATTACATATCATTTTGTGACATTTTTGTCGATTCATAAGTACGGTAATGGTTTACATGAATAAATACTATTCCGAATTAAAGAATTGTCCAAGTCCCAGTAAATAACTGGTGGATAACATTTGATGATATCAGAATAGAATGGTTCTCTAAGTAAATTAAATTAAAATTCGTTTCGCGCACCGCTATGTAAACGCGCCGAATCCCACGCCCGCAGGTTCTATATCACTGTGCATTTAGTTGGGCACCTATTATCTTGTGCTCCGGTCACATGTACACCTGGCACTTAATAAAACAATTATAATTATCGTAGTCCTTTGCGTTACATAAATATTTTTGTTTTTACTATTTCGGGATGATTTAATTGGTAAACCAACTTAAGTTAAATTTAGAACGTCACGGAATTTTATCAATGTCTACTCTTTCTTTTTTTAAATTAATATTGGCGGGCTATATCGACGCGCAAAAAAAAATCTCAGAATCCCAGGAGTGTGATTATAATTAGTAATTTGTGTTTGGGATTATGTATTCAATTTAATGGTGTAAAAATCATCACAGAACTACTTTCTTTGTATATAGAGGTAAGTAATTTTTTTTGGTGACATTTCGCTGCTCCTTCCTATGCGTAAGTAAATTATAATTTCACATTGATACCTACACATATTTAGTTATGTAATTAATTTGTTATTACAATAACAAAAACAAATACTTACAATACAATGTATATTTGAATGTAATATTATATTCTATGTATAACGATTCAATAATATACTAATGGGTTTTCACTCAAATAACAAGTATAAATAATTAGAAGATATAATAAATTAAAAATGAACTAAAATTAAAATGAAACTGGTATCAGAAAGAACTTCGCAAATATTGAATATGATTATGTTGTCAACTTTCAGTACATTGCTACTTTATTATAAAAGAACCCCGAACGATTGTCTTTTGTCAGTAACAGCCAATCTAAGAAACTGCTGAACTTTTTTTATTCTGGTTCTCACATGAGTGTATCTACGACATTTTCTAGAGACCGTATTCGTACTAGGTATAAGATACCATCGTATCTAACAGCTTAGTTCTATTAAGAAAAAAAACTAGTTACAAGTCGGGTTTCGTAAAATTACCATAAATAAATGGAAAAGTGTCTGAGCAAAATTAAGTTTCTGTGCAACTTTTGAACTTTGCACATTCTACATTCACGTGTGTTATCAAAACCTATGTAACCTTATTAATGAGGTCTTAGAATTCTAAATTGACTGTGGGTTCTTATTACGTATGTGTTTTGTTTACCAAAATATGAGTTCAATTCAGGACTCTATCAAAACTCTACTAATTGAATTGAGTCTATACCTAACAGACAATAGAATCAGTCAATGTCGTAGGTAGATATCGCATAAAGGCTGCACAACAGTTGTTAATAACTGATAATTGATAGGTCAGGGTCAAACTTTACCACATCCGATTTTGCCGAAATTATTCAAAACGTGTTGAGAATGAGTTCTTTATTGTTAGGTTTGATTTCGGAAATCATTATTGTATTCTCGACTTTAATATACTCTTGACTGAACTAAGTTTATCCCTTTCCCTCATATGATTGTTAGGTATCTGTTATGTATTGGCGAAATGTTTTTTTTTTGCCATATCAGCCGTGTTTGAATCTTGTGCACAAAAATTGTGTGAGGAGTTGGTACCTGAGTCATGGAGGTTGGATATCTAAATAGTAGGTAATGATATACTGGTACGGTACCCATAATTATGCAAGCGTTGCTTTAGTTTGGGACTTTTGTTGGTGTGTTCGTCTGGCAATATATTAATTGTTTTCCAATTTGTAATGTCAGGGTTTTGAATTTGAAGTGTCAATGATCCGTTTCCAGTCTACCCTGATTTTGTGGTTGTTTGGTATGGATATTTACACAAAACGATAGTTTCAGTGGCTGGTGATACTCTGGCGATTAGTACTAATACTCGGGCACAAAAATGTTACAACAGCAAGTTTTAACTATTTAAGAATAGCTGTACAACAGCTATTCTATATTGTACAACAGCTATTCTATACATTTTTGTATCGTGGTATAGAATACGGTAGGTACTTATCTAAACTAAACGCTAGAATATCATAAGTCACCTAGGACTTGATTTGTTCTTGTTTTATTATTGCCTGTACTAGAGTATACAACCAACTATGTATCAAAAGTTTTATGGACATTCCGTTTAATACGTGCTTAGCATTGTAATTATAGGAACTAGGATTAGGGTTGCCACCTTTCTTTATGTAGAAAAACAAACAATTTTTTTCAAATAATTACAAAAAATAAAGTACTTTTGAGAAATTAAAGAAATAAAATTAGTAAATAAGTACGTTTTCCGTCAAAATAAACATAAAAAAATTGGGTGGCGTTCAACAGAAAATTAAGACAATGATAGAAAGTTGAAGTTTAGTTTCCGCGACGTGACTAAGTGAGGGAGAGAGCAACTGAACTTCGTGTATGCGTTTTACTCTAGAATTTCTTATGCGTACCCTGAGGATGCGTTCTAGTCACAGAGAATATATAAAAAATGCGACAGAGTTGAACGATAAAAATACAGTATATATATCGAACTTTTTTTTGCCAACCCGCATTGGGCCACCGTGGTGGACTATGGCCTAATCCCCCTCGCATTGGTAGGAGGCCTGCGTCCAGCAGTAGGACATTAAAAAAGGCTTATATTATTATTATTACATATATTAGTTTTTCTAAATAATACAATTGACTAAAATATGGTACGGTACCTACCTAAATAGTACAGTATGGGTGGCAACCCTAACAAGGATCCAATAAGCATAGCCTAACACATATATTACACAAACAGCACACGTAGATTGGATCATTCGACGGATGTTTCTCAATAACCAACTGCGGTGGTATTCCGACGGACGAATCTAGAATATCTCGTGAGATAACTAGCAAACCAAATATTTGAATTGGTCTGTTTATCGTGACTGAGAAATCGTATGTAGCCAGTACGTCAAGTGCGGGATTATTCGTAAGCTAACCGTATACTTTATAGTCTACCGTCTTTAGACATTTCGTATGTAGAATTGAAAGTTTTTAATACCGTCCGCTCGAGACGCTTTTCAATTCTACATACAAAATGTCTAAATACGGTAGACTATAAAGTGTACGGTTAGTTCACAGACGTGCAATAAACGTGACAATTTGACAAATGACAATATTTCGCGATTTTTTGTTTAAATTGTTTGCAGCGATGGAACCTAGTTAAATATGGCTCTCTTACTCCTCTGATGTCGGCTCTCTCTTTCTTGAGTGGTAGTTAGATAGAGAGATGGGACTACAGGGGAATGAGAGAGCGGGGTTTAGGTATACCATACACATGTCTTAAAAAGATATTCGGTGTGTTTATACCATCATGGTTTATATACACTTTTTAAACGAAATTCATTATTCTTAATTCAAATATACTCAACAGATTATATAACCTACTAGCAAACCCGGCGAACTCCGTTTCGCCACCAGATGGCTTCGTTTTATGTAACATTTCGTTTGGTGATTAAAAGATGTAGAAAAAATTTATTTTTGTTTTATATTTGAAAAGGAAAAATTTTATTTAATTTCACAACAGTAATGAATTCATTTCGATTACAAAAATGAAGTGTTATTTAGTTGAACTTCTCTAAGTAAATGAAAGTGAATCCAAAGTAAATACTGAATCGAAGCGTTATACGTGTCCGCAAATTATCCGTTTCATTGAAGTGCTCTTTGGTAAACCACATTTTTTGTTTTCACGTACGTCATAGCGTCTTGAGCGTATTCGTGCATGTGGCGTGGGCTTCCGATATAAGATGATGGGAGAATCGTCAGACGTCCAATATTCAGAACATCACCATCTGAATGAATAGCATCACGCAAGTGTATATAGTCCTCAGATCGTAGCTTTGCCTGATTGAATCGGATGAACGCTAAACGTTCGGTCTCGACTTTGACATACATGTCGACAGCGAATTGCTGGAATAGCCGACGGCACTTCAGAATGACATTCTTCTCATGTGTACGAATCATCATATGATACGCATAGTAATTCATTGCGCTTAGATTTTTATTCGTTAATATGCCTGTAATTGGATCGACCATCTTCAACGTGATGTATCCGTCTTGCCCTTGCTAATAAATGATTGGATATTGTAACGCATCGTACAAACGATGTGTCTCGTTTACACGATGCATGATATTGCTTCTTCGCTGAACGACAATGTCTCGCGATTTAGTTGGATCGCCAACAATAATTGCAGCAACATCATTAACGGTGGGTGCATTGAATCTTCGCACATGTACACCTGTTGGGGTACAATCAGCTCTTATGACAAATTTGTGCGTATCCGATGGCATTTGTTCCAATGCTGTTTTGAACATATTAACCACAGCATTATTAGCGTAAAAAAATGCTTGCAACTGTTTAATAATTCGTATCTTTAACTGTTGTGTTCCCTGTATATTGCACCGCACATTCAGCTGATCCACCATCGACGAAATGAAATATATTTGCAGAAATTCATGCGGTTCATCTGGTGTTGGCACCATTCAACCATGCAAATGATATATTTGTCCTTGTATCTTGCAAGTCGGCATGAAGCCGCCTTCTCGAATGATATTAGCTCCAAAGGAAGTCATGCGAAAGCAGTTATTGTATTCAAGGATGTGTTGAAGAAAATGGCTGGAATCGGGATCACTTCCATCGAACAATGGTTTCAGTGGCTGTGGTGGTGTAAGTAATGGATCCAGTTTGACTTTTCCACTTGCGCAGCACAATCCAGCCGATTCTCTTTTGAACTTTAATGCATTGCAATATCGGCATATAGTCGTCATTGGTCCAATATCTAAATTTTCATCATCACTGTAGTTCGCAGTGGGATCATATTGGAATGCCAAGCGATTGTATGATGCCAATGATTTTCGTGTGCTCACGCGTTATGGTAAATGTTAGGAAACTATTTTTTTTTACTTTTTTTTCACAATTTCACAGTGAACACAATACCGGTTTGTCACATGAAATTAACTGAGCAGAGAACAATGAGTAGCTGTCAAACAATGTATCACGCACCGGCGCCATCTACTTAAAACATTGGTTTGTAGTACATGCTATGTATCAGAGATGGCGCTGTATGTGAAAAAAGATTTTCCCGCTTTTCTGTTGAAAATTTCCTGAATTTTCTTTGCTATAAACCTCACGGAGGCCGAGACCTTTCCTACGATTGCAAAACCGTGGAAATCGGTTCGTGCGTTCTGGAGTTATAGCGTCAGGAAGGAAAACCCGACTTATTTTTATATAGTAGATAATTAATCCAGTTGAGCTTAAACGATTAGATACATTTATAGGAAGTTATTATTAATTAGAAAGCTATTATAACGCGCCTTTTCCTCTCTAAACAATGCCATTTGTTACAATGCCATTATAACTGTCTATAAATGTGTGTGTAATAGTTTATTGAATTCACAATACAAATACGGCTCATACGTAACCTTGTTCCGGTATCCTTGTCGAGGCCATTCGTTCGCACGAGCTTATTAATTACATCAAAGCTTGGAAACTAGCTGCATCTCGCGGCTTTGTCTGTACTGTGTTTGAGAGCTTGCTCTTGCTCTTGCTCCCGATTGTGTAGAATCAGAATCAGAATATTTTGTATTCACGTAGACCATTAACTATGGACTTATGAATCGTCAAAAGTTACAAAATATTATGCTACTACTTTACCACCCGTTCGTCAAGAAACTCCATGGTTTTTTTTAAGATCTTTTAAATTTTTGAGCAATATGTAGAGTAGAGTAATGTGCTATCCAAAGTTTAATTAACCACCATACGAAATTTTATTCAAATTTGCTGAACCATTTTTGTGTAAGTCTCAGCCAAACCTCAAACTAAAACAATGTTATAAATAGGGTTATAGTTTTTAAGAGAAATAGTTTATTGAATAATACCAACATTATTATCTACATGCATGCTGTATATGTAGGTATACATTTACAAAAAAAAACTTGTCTCTACACGGTTTAAACCAAACTGTAATAATAGGAATAATTACTGTAAATTGTAATTTAATATTTTTTTTGGTTTATGTTTAACAATAACAATAAAACAACTTTCGAAATAACTCTTTCAAAATAACAAAACAAGGACTTTTAACATTGCTGATCAGATAAACAGAGCTACGGATGCAATGACGTCACCGCCATAAGGTAGCGCGTGTGAGACGGAGATAGAGCATGATCCCATCGTCTCCTCACTACTTATATTTACCAAACTTTAAAAGACTTTTGAAACTATGAGATATATTTCAACAAATTATGTTATGTGTGTTTTAAAAGAACACTTATCTATACTCTATACTAATATTATAAATGTGAAAGTTTGGATGGATGGATAGATAGATAGATGGATGGATGTTTGTTACTCTTTCACGCCCGAACGGCTGAACGGATCTGGATGAAATTTGCTATTCCAGACTATAATCTATCTCTGGCACAGAGATAGATTATAGTCTGGAATAGCACATAGGCTACTTTTTATCCCGGTAAAATGTTTGGTTCCCGTGGGATAGATGTTTTAATTTTTCATACTTTTTATCGCGGGTAACACCGCCGGGCGCAGCTAGTGATTTAATATAAACTAAATCTAATCATAGTCCAACACTCTATGATAAGGTAACCAACAGTTCATATCTAATATATACCGTATATGATACGTCCATATCTCATAAGCTTTTATATACAGGCAAAGGTAAATGTAAAGGTTCATTCTTGTCTTGTTTTTCTTCTAAGAATTCTTGTCTTATAAGAATAAATAATAATGTGACCAATAATAAATATATAAGCTAACGTAGATTAAGCAAACTAATAAGATATCCGAGTTACAGGCTTCCGTCTAGTTTGGATCCGCTACTAAACAGCCATGTGAATGCCTAAACTGAAATAACGTTTATTTTACTTTATAAAATAAATACTAAGTAATTCTATCATTTAAACAAACAGATGTACTTTATATACCCATGAACCAAATAATCCATTGCAAAAATATAAATAGAATGTACGCAATCATTAATCAGCTGTGCTAGTTACTTCCTAATCGGAGTCTATGTTTCACTGTCTTTTTGCCATTTTGAACCGGTCCGAGTGGTATCAAGACTGTGAAATATCCTTGAATGTAAAATACGAGAAGGGATTGTTCCGCACGCGTAGTGACTCGACAATAATAGAATAACATAACAGACAGCCGTTGTAAAAAGTTCAGAGAAAAACTGAACTCATTGAACTTTGGGTACGATGCCTTTTATACAGCAAGGCACCGCACGTTTTTATCACACATTCCTGGGCACTTTTCCGGTAAGATTTTCCTCCTGAAGCGTGCCGTGCTTTGCCGTAAAAAAGGCGCGGTAAGGCTGTTTTACAAAATAGTATGAATCTAATCTGACTACATAGGTACGAGAAATTATCCCGTTACAGTTAGGTTTCTATAAAAACACTAGTAGGCCTATATAAACCTATGTAATGTAAAAAAACAAATATTGCAATTATTATAAAAAACATTGAATTTTCAATTTCGTTGATAAAGTAATTACACAACAGCTGACAATGTATGAAATTATATACAATGTAAGCTTATTAAATATATGACATTTTCCAGTATTTAATTAATCAGTACACATTGTGCATTAATTTTATCAATATAAGATTAAAAACGAATTGGCACATGGTTCTGCATAGCTAGGGAGATTACCAATTCTGTGGTTTAACAAACATTCCTTGCCACTTCCGCGGAGTGTTGTTTGCCGATCACTGCTTCCACCTCCCGAGGTCGGCCTTGCCGGGTTAAAACGCCCAATAGCTCAGCACGCTCGTCATACATATGATATGATTGAATTAAGTCATCTGACCTCCCCCTGCTAGTGGATTGCATATTAACCTGGTACTCTATCTTATCATGCTAACATTTTGACAGACGTTAAGGCAGTCGCAAGCCTGAAAATTTTCTGACAAAATATTATAGTCCCTCTTTAGGTCTCGGAGGACAGATAGCGATCTTCTTTTTCTGGTGCCATCTTCTATTGGACTATAGCCAGTGCTCCGTATTAATATCGACAAGCAGTCAACCGTGTTTTTGATGACATTATGATCAGCCAATATTTTTTTAAGAAGTCCATGTTTATAATTGATAGAACTAGGCGATACTTGGCGGATCCATTGTTAAACAAATGGGGGAAGAGGAACCCACCACTGGCCCTCGGCTTGTTAACTTTTTCAAATATAAACCAAACAAGTTTGATCGATAATTAAATAAGCCAGCAACACCGAACTCCTCTAAGATGTTAGTCGAGAGGTTTCTCGACTTGATAGTTATCTATCACGAGTGGTGGGACTTCAAATAAAATGCAATTCTCCGCGAATCGAAGCGAATCTAAGAAAATATTCGACTCGTGTTTCGCCTCTAAACGAAGCATCCTCGGGACGGCTGGGCTACAGATGATAAGGAGCAATAATTTCATGTTTATTTTATTACAGAATAATCAGCGGACATGCCAGAATCTGTGGTGTTCGGTACGAACGAGAAATGGCGTATCAATCGTAACATCTTCGTGTTGGGCTTTGCGTTCATGATCCATTTCACCGCTTTCCATGGCGCTGCGAATCTGCAGAGTTCTGTGAACAGCGACGCTGGCGCTGGGACCTTTACCTTGGCCGCCATTTACTTCTCACTGATCCTATCTAATATATTGCTGCCAGCTGTGATTATCAAGTGAGTAATAAATGAATTAAACGGTAACATAGAATAGATAAAAGACATTTCAGAATAGCTCTGCCCGCGACTTCTCATGTATGTTCTTTTATTATTCAATGACACCTCTCATCTTTCAGAATAAAAAGTATATACTTTAAATGCTAACATATTTTATTCTTTAGTCTGTTAAAGTCATCGTAGTCTGTCGCCTAAGTGTTATAAATTGATCTGGTGTATAGCTATAACCATGTCAAGTTACAGAAAACCCGTTGTAGTACCTAGTACAAAAAAATGCCGGATTCGGTTTCTGAGTCGAAGATAATTTCTCATACGATTATTTATTACCAAAAATAAAAATTGATCCATACATGATTAAGTTAGAGTAGTAGAGTAGTAGACTAGCATTCCTGCTTTAAAAAGTTACAGCTAGGCATTATAGCCGCTGGTATTTCGGTTATCATAACACTACTGATGGATTAAGCATATGTCCTCACTTATGCTTCTAAACAAAAAATAGAACCAAAAAATACGCTCGAGGTATTCTAAATTAAGTATACTTCTACACCAATACCAATTTTGTCTGCAGATGGCTGGGCTGCAAATGGGCAGTAGCGGTGTCCTTCATAGCGTACATGCCGTTCATATCGTCGCAGTTCTACCCACGCCTGTACACCTTAGTGCCGGCCGGAATGATGGTGGGCTTCGGAGGGGGGCCGCTGTGGTGCGCTAAGTGCACCTACTTATCTGTGGTGAGATATTCCTCATAGCGCACGTGTAAATTACGTGACAGTTCTGCCCAAAGTCAAGTCAAACTCGAAGTCTAAACATTTATATTGTATAGGCGTACGGGGCACATACAAGTCGTTATTTACATTTGTTTTTTGTTAGCTCTACAACCGGATCAGAACGCGACCTCAACTGAGAATCCGGCGAGATACTCAGCGGGCTTGTTTTTATTAACAACGCATGTTTATTACAAAAAAAAATAAGCTTCAGTGTGTTGCCACAGGAAGCTGCTTTAATTTTGATATTTGATTATATTAGGGCACCTCTGTGCGTACTGATAATGGAATATATTGTTTTGTGTTCAACGCACTGCAATACGCGTTCGCAACAAAAACGTATTCAAGCTGAGATTATAAAACATAACCAGCAAGCCGTAGATACCGCATTACTTTAAACAAATGTCTAATGTGAATACTTGACGATGCATAAGGACCCGCTTGATCGCTAGATTCTTGTGTAAATTAATTGTAGATGCTTTAAAAAATATGTATAGCCTATAAGGTATTATTTTGTGTCCCAGGTAGCCGAGCCATACTCCAAGCTGTCAGGGGTTCCTGTCGATGTCCTGGTGGTGCGGTTCTTCGGGCTTTTCTTCATGTTCTACCAAATGGCACAGATCTGGGGCAACCTCATATCTTCAGCCAGTAAGTTGATCCTTAACTTGTTTGTGTACTATGCCAGGATGCTGTGACGGAGCAAGTCATAGTAACGGTTTACTGCCCGATTAATATTAGTTAATATTAACGAAGACAGTAAAAGTTCAACATGCCAGCCATAGATATATTATATGACGATGGTTTTTATTAACAGAATTAGCAATATTTATTTGTTGAAATAAAACATATTTACATAACTTTACATATTTAACATCAAAATATGAGGATGCTCCAGTTTAAACTATGACACTAGTACGTCAAACACCTCAGTCCTCCATGACCATGGTTGCTGTAACGCAGCCGAAACGTCGGTAACGTAAAAACCTTAAATACTCGCGATAAAATCTGTAAAATTATTCTTATTTCAACATTAATTAGTCATTGCGCATGTAATTTTAAATAATTAAAAGTAGGCAACGTTGCCAGCCATATATTCACGTTATTCCACCTAAATTCGTCTCAAGGTTGGTCCATCGTAAATAAACAATATCCTCGACCGCTTCCTCATACAGAACCCAGCGCAATAACAACACAACGTGAGTGAAAGTTCAGATATAATCACGATCTAAACGGCCTTGCCTCACCCAGGTGCAGTAAACACTTAATTTAGCTCGTTTGATCTTGGAATAGAGCAAGTAATAAGTAGTAAGTCAGGAAATAATGGCGTTGAAAGTCTGTCAGATATAAGATAATAATATTCATAATATTCTCCACCTAAATAGCGGCGAGTGGCCACCTGCCAGTAGTAATAAGATGAAAGCCGATTATGGCAGGTGTCCGCACCCCTTCCAATAGGATCTCAGGTCCATCCAAGCCTCAATCCATCCCAATTATCTTTCCATTTTCCAGCAATAGTTCCTTTGCTTACTGAAGTCAATTCGCTGTTTATGCTATCATTTTCAGCAGTTGACTCCAGCAGGTGGCTAATATAACATTAAAATTCTCAAAAAGGGCCTCTACGTGTTGGACCCTTATCTCGACGCGAGGCATAAATAATCCTGGTATAGGCCATGTGGTAGGATATAAGATATTAATATCGCCAGCGTAGACACCAACTACACGGTCCCACACTAAGCAACGTTTGTATTATGGGTACCGTAAAGTTGGTGTGCTCGTCTGGAGATATTATTATTATATTTCTAGTATTATCATCGTCACTGGGTGATAACCCATCATACTCCAATGAGACTACTCCATCGGTGGCGGCGCTGTTCAGCAATGCCACCCCTACACCCCCTGCAATAGACTTCGGCGGCACTTGCGGAGTGAACTTTTGCAGCGGGAGTGATTCTCACGTATGTACTAATACAATCACATTACACATACTTATTGATATCTTATATTTACGCGAATACACATTGAAATAAATTATTTTTATCGCATTGATTTTATGTTACTACCGACTTGGGATCCCGTAATTAATATAATTAAATCCAAAACCAAGCGCACCATTGCAAGACCTCAAGACACTGTGAGCACTTTCTGCGTGGATCAGACAGCAAGCAACAACTAAATATGAGAGTACCCCGTTGTAACAATGATACTAGGACGTCTAGGACCTCAGACCTCCCGTGACGATGGTTGCTGTAAAGCATCCGAAACGTCGGGAACCTAGAAAACATACGCGATACAATTCGTAAAATTAGTTTCATCAACAATGTTCAGTTATTTTTTTAACTTTCTTACAGTTGCTCTTAGTGTAGAGTAAAGTGGAGTTAGTGTAGAGTCTCACTATTCAGACACTCTACACTATTATAATAACTCCTAAAACAAGGTCTTCAGTGAACCCCATAGAAATAAATAAAGATTAACCTAGCATATTAAACGTTGCATATTGTACCTAACTTAATTGCTCGTTTCTCTGCTTGCAGGAGAACACAAACCTGGTGCCACCTTCTCCGCTGAAGATCCAAGTTATAGCTGGTGCGTACCTCGCGTGTATGGTTGCTGCTGTTATATTGGTTTCCATTGGCGTCGACTCACTCACCAGGTAAGCATACAACAGTATAGCAACATAGCATAATAGACTTAAGAAAGTTACCTACACAGTTTATAAGTTTATAAAGACATATTTATTTGTAAGAACATGACTATGCAGTTACAAAGTAATTATGCATTTAATAATTAAGAGGAATAGCGACGATTATTTCATTTTTAACCACGATTATTACTTGCTGAACGGTTAACGAAAATATCGTGAGGAAACCTGCATCTCTTAAGAGAACCCCAATAATGATGTATGAAGTCTGCCAACCCGCACTGAGCCAGCGTTGTGGTCTGGCCTAATTCCCCTCGCAATAATGCGAGGCCTTGGCCCAACGGTGGGAAAATTAAAAGAGGCTATTATTATCATATTATATTTCAATACTAGCCTTTCCACTGTCTGGTGAGATTTCCAATCTCTTACAATTTCCGTGTATAAATATTAAACTATTTAGGAAACATTTACTTCGGTTAAAGATGGAGCTTCAAACATTTCAGGTACACATCAGGCCGTAACACAGCATGCCAAGGCAAAACCGGCTTCCGTCTGCTGGCGGTGACATTGCGACAGCTTCGTCACAAGTACCAGGTCCTGCTGTTACCTGTTATTGGGTACATTGGTGCTGAGCAAGCGTTCATGGCTGCTGATTTTACTCAGGTACCTACCTCGGGTGTTTATAATATCTGTATGTAGTGACCGCTTCAAGCTCAGCACAAGCTACACAGATGGCGTTGCAGACGACATTCAGAACAAACATAACCATTCTTCATACGATCCTGGAACGCACTATGAGAGTTTTCGGAGAACGTAAAAAATATTCAAGAGAGAGAGAATAACCGTCGGGACATAGCGACCGCCCCGCCAGGCATACTACCTGACTGGCTGGAAGATCTTCTCAATTCTGTTTAAGAATCATATCGCATCAAGAATCTGAAATATATATAATAATTTATTTGTTTATGACTTCTGCCTAGCAATTATACCCAGCCTAAAGCTAGCCTATTGATCGGCATTTGCATCCTATTGTTAGCCTACTAGCATGAAAGGATTTACATTTAATATAATATTATATTAATGAACTGTATTTTAGCTCATTTTTTTTATTTTATTTTATTTTTATTTCTTCAGGATAACAAACAATTGCGTAATAAAGCATAAACTATGTATATAATATTAACAAATAGGAGCGATTACGCAACCAGCACCGTTATCCACAAAATAATGTTCTTATGGCACAGAATGTTGAAAACAAACACATTTATATATATAAAAAGTAGAAAATAGACTTAGTATAGAAAAATACAATGAACATCTTTTAGGAAGTATTTTGACAGGAAATTATATTATACATGTATATTTTCTGTTTTATGAAGCAAGCCCTTCCTCATTACTAGACTAATTGGTTGTAATTTTTTCTTCCATTGCCGTTTCTTCTAAAAATACTAGCTTTTATTATACGTACAGGCGTTTGTTGGCTGCGCATACGGCATCAACAACATCGGCTACGTCATGATCTGCTTTGGCGTCTTCAATGCGCTGGCGGCGCCGGTGGCGGGCTCCTTAGTCAAGATCACTGGCAGATACCCAGTCATGGTCACTGCGCTGGTAAGGTTTTTTTTATTACGATATAGGCAAGTATTTGATCTCGATCTCACCTGATGGTAAGTGACGATGAGATCTACGATGGAGCATACTTGCCTAGAAGGTACCTGTTCACTTTCGACTTGAAAACACCCAGATTATAGTCGACGGGGAACAAAGACGCCGGTAGCGTGTTCCATTCCTTGGCAGTTCGCACGATGAAAGTAGAAGCAAACCGCTTAGTGCGTACCGAAGAAATGTCCACAGTGTACGGATGACACTTGTCCGTGCGTCTTGTCGACCGACGATAGAATGGAGATTTATTTTACTAGGCACATACAATGTTAACACAATCGAATTAAAAGGGAATGACAATGACATCCTAATTGTCACTATTTTATTGAAGAAAAGCTTGCGTTTGATGAGGATGTCATCTGTTCTTAACATCAGGTGGAATGATTTAGCGAAATAGTTGATAATGGAGCATGCATAAATAAGTTATTGAAGGTACCTACTGTAACTAGTGTTTTAGTTCCGATCTATCAAAACAAGCTTTCAGAATAAAGAGGCAGGGGTGTAGTCAATTGGAACACAATGATAAAATCACTGTTCGCGAAGCCAGTGCTTGAAGAGAGTATTTAATTCCAGTTACTGAACCTGTGTTTGCTGACGGCGTTGTTGCTCTGGCGGCCGAACCCTGACCAGTGGCTTGTATTCTACCTGTTGGCTGCTATCTGGGGAACCGCTGATGCTGTATGGCTTGTACAAGTTAATGGTAAGTAGGTAAATAGTAACAAAATAGCACGCGAAGGTCTGCGGACGATTTTATTAAACCAATTCATTTAAATCTTCTGCGAGAAGCTCCATGTACATAGCCTATATATGATAAAACGTAGCCTATACCACTTAGGAATAATGTAGCTATCCATCAGTTAAAGCGTTAACAGAATCTGATTTCTAGTTCCGGAGATTACTCTTCAAACTAACAAACTTTACCTCTTTTTAATATTAGTATACCCTAGATATAAACAAAAAATACGCTTATATACAACGGAATTTTTAAGCTCTAAGCACCATTCTCCGGTAAAATGCTTTGCTATCGCATTGTAAATGAATTATTTTTTTATGAATTTGAGTGTAAGCCGATGATCACATTTCAGCATTATCCGGTATCCTGTTTCCCGGTAACGAGGAGGCAGCGTACTCGAATTTCCGGCTGTGGGAGGCGACCGGAAGCGTGTTATCCTACGCCAGTGCACCGTATCTATGTGTTAGGACCAGGTAGAGACAGTTCCAGAATATTCCTTCTGTATATTCGACGGGCTGATTAGTGCAGTGGTAGTGACTCTGCTTTCTGCGCCGAGGGTCCCGGGTTCGAATCCTGGTAGGGACACAAGCTTTGAGTGATGAGCACGAATGTTTGTACCCGAGTCGTGGATGTTTAATATGTATATAAGTATTATACACTGAATTCGCCCTCAGTCCATTGTACGGTACCCATAACACAAGCGTTGCTTAATGTGGGACCGTATAGTTGGTGTGTTCGTGTGGCGATATTTATTTTATTTATTCCGTGCTTTATAATGTTCCTTGAAATTGATTGATGGATGAAATTGTATTTTCATTTAATTATCACACACAACACAATATTTTTATTTCATTATTATTCTTCAGGTTATTAATTCTCGTGGGCTTCCTCCTGGTGGGCTTCACAGGCTACACCACCATAGAGGTGATGGAGTATAAGGTTAAGAAAGCGCATCATCTTGAGAGAACCTTTGAGCTGGTCGCCAAGAAACCGGAAGAGGATCCGCTGTATCAATAGAGATCGTCGTCAACTATTTTATATTAGTCTGTGATAATGTGAGCCGGATGTTGCAATAAGGGTCGGCTTCCATATGGTCGACCGTCAATACTTGCGTCATGCGATTGGCGGATCGTGATAGGTGATAGTAATTCGGAAGTCTTTCGGCTGATGTATGGGTGCATACAATCTATACTATACTAATATTATAAATGTGAAAGTTTGGATGGATGTTTGTTACTCTTTCACGCCATAACGGCTAAACGGATCCGGATGAAATTTGGCACAGAGATAGAATAGCACATAGAATATTTTTTATCCCGGTAAAAAGGACATACTTTTTAATCGCGGGTAGCACCGCGGGGCGCAGCCAGTAATGTATATTTTTCATACATTAATGTTTAAACGTCATATAACTTGCGCAGTACGTTTACGTTTGATACAGTTATATAACGTCTATAAATTTGGGGGCTAAGTATCTACTTATTGTATAAGTAGTAATGTTAAATTATAATGTATAAGAACTCTTTATTAAATGTTAGATTTTAAGATACCGATAAATTTTAGGCAATTACCCGGTAACCTATTTATTTCCCCGGGATAAAATGTACCATAAGTTGACCGGAGTTATAAGCTGCCACCATGGCAAATCTCATAAAAATTCGTTCAGTAGTTTTCCCGCAATGCGTAAACAGACAGACGAAAATAAATATCAGATCGGCTTCGGCCCATCCTCGCCTAAGTGCAACCTGGATATATGTGGGAAACAAAGTGGAAATTATAATGATTTTATATGTGTTAATATTCTATGTTAGGTACTCAGTTGATTTTATTGAATAAACGAGCTTAAGGATTTTAAATGGTTTTTTAATCAAACTCATCCTTCATTGTAATGTATTTACAAAGTGACTAAAAGTTAGCAGACCTTTTTTAGACCGCATTGTAACGAAATTTTATTATAACGAAAACGGCCAGACACTGAATTAGCGCCGCTTTGAAAAGCGCATTTGAAATGTTGCATCTTGTAAAGGTTTTACAATTTGGCTGAAATATTGGTACTGCCTATATCAGGTGTAACAATAAACAGTGTAAACATTTATTAAGAGGTCCATCTGTTAGCAATAAAGATCACTTAAAAACAATTAGGTTGAACCATTACATTTCCCGCCCCCTGATTACGTATCATGCCTAGTTTAGTGATAGCGAATTAGCGGTTTGAAAACAAATATTACGTGGTCATCGCTATCGCGAGGCTATTGCAAGTTACGTAATCAGGGGGTCATGTATAACTAATGCTATACATTGAGCAGGTCCGAAGCAGGCACGTACTCTATGCAGCGTGTAGGGCCGGGCACTACCTATGTATATAAATAATTATGATTATAGTATTAATAGTTCCATAAAACTGATGCAGATGGCGTTTTACCGGTGTTGCCTATTTTAGCCCCTAAGATAAGCCTCTATTTCCGTATATACAAAGTACTCTGTGGGCACTACCACTGTCATGCCAAGTTTACGTATAAATCCGCCCGGTGCCTTTTCATTTCATTGTTACATAAAGAAGAATGAGGTAATATAATTTTAACAGGCGCTTAAGTATTTTGGTCTTAATGCTTTGCTATTGGAACTTGCATAATATTAATTGGCGTTTAAAAATACTATAAAAAGATAAGCCTGCTGAGTTTCTTGCCGGATCTTCTCAGTTGAGGTCGCGTTGTAGAGTTGGGGGGGAGGATACAATATGTAAGTGCCCCCGTGTAGGTCTATGCGAAATGAATGATTTGACTTTTACTATTGTTAAGTTAGCTGGTGGACCCGGCTCACTATGCCATCAATATGCCAAACGCTATATTAGCTAAACAGAAGCCGGAATTAACTATTGTAAATGGCCTCACTTTTAGGTAAACTCTTTTCACACTGATTGGTCGGATCTAGGATGGCAGACGGAATCGCTTCATTTTAATATCTGTACCTACCTAATTAGATCTTAACCGAAACAGTAATGTTGGCAACGCGTAGTCATTATTGTCTATTTTTTATGTAATTTTGTTTAAATAAAGATTGCTGTCAAAGCGGAGTTAGTGACGGACATTTGTTACGGAACGATCGTGTTTTATTCTTATTTTTGTTCCCTATTTCTTCGTCACCAACGTGCGTGCGCCAACAAAGTGAGTACTTGCCGATGCAATGTTATTATTTTTCTCTCCAAGGAAATCAATATGTATTTAAATAAAACAAATAAGGATAAGTAAGTTTCAATAAATCGTCGCTTTTATTTTCTTCACATAAATACTTAAAGGGTTGGATCAAACGATCTGCTAGTCAAAGCTTAAATCATTATCTAAGTACAATGTTCGCAAGGAAACTAACAAAGTGACTAAAACCTTGTTATACACAAAATCATACATTAAAAATAACAATACGTCACGGGCCCAATTCTACTAATTAAAATAAAATTACATACAATTGTCATTCCAGCGACACACTATTGAGGTTCCATTACGACTGACAGATTGGCTATTCTGCCAAAACTTTAATGTCGTCTCGATGGAGTCTCATTTCAGTGTCAATGGTTGTGTGTCGACTGCTAGAAACGACAGACAACGAGTAGAATACTATTACTTGGCTACATTATATTGATACACGACTGAAATACAGAATACGAAATAGTTGAATTGAATGGAATGGAATGGAAAGTCGCTGGTCTTAAAAAACTAGTCAACTCTCAAATGTCTAAAATCGTTCAACCGACACGCTATCGACACTCCACAGAAGCGTTTGTAAATTAGCCGAATTGAGCCCCTGGTCTTATGTTAGTGGACAAATCTTATGGCGATAGAGCTCATTGAAATATATATCAATATTTAAATTTGTGCTCTTGTTATTCGCCTCAACCAGCAGTGTGATTTTGAAATCTCGGAAATCGGATTCGGATTCGGAACGGTAGTTTGCGTCTACGAAGTTAGTTTAATAATGGTAGGAAATAGTAGAAAAAATATTGATCGCGAAATTTTAACTAATACGGGTTTTTTATGATAAAAAGCTTCAAACTTATAACCACACACAAGAAATATTAAGTCAGACACTTGTTATTTTTGATATTCACGTTTCTAGGCCTATATGTTTTTATTATTCTTTTTGGTGTACCGAACTTCGTAAACAAATATTGCTATTTTGATTTCCGAATTCGAAGATTGTTGACGTTTGTCGACGGAAAATCATTCCGATCCGACCATAACTTTCCGAGGAGATTTATGTGTAGGAAGTCTTTCCGATGGCATTTAGTATTTTTTTTTAGCTCAATTTGATATTATACGAATTATTGGATATTGCACTGGCTTTAATAGCGTATTAAAGCCGTATTTTTGGATGAAACAATAAATACAACGCAATCCCAGTGTAGCTAAATGTATTTAGGTACCAATCTACTTATTTATTTACTTTAATACAATTTGGTCATTATACATTTAAAAAATATTTCATTCGCATTATTAACAAGACAAAAGCACATACTCAAACTTTATAGGGACAGACAGGGGTGAATACGCAGGTTCGGTTGCCAATTTTTTTCAATAGATGACGCTGTAGCCTTGCAACCTAGTTTTTTATTTTTACACGAATATGGAGCATCTATGTGACATGATGTTACAAATTATATAGGTAATCAACGTTCATTTTAGTTATTTGTAATTTTCTCGTCAACAACAATAAACAAACCTCAGACATAGATTAAACAAACCTTTTTTTCATTGGATTTGTCAGTTTACAAAGATCGGTACAGAAAAAAAAAAACCAACACGTAGGCTTAGAAACGTGAATATCAAAAATAACAAGTGTTCAACTGAATGTTTGATTTATGTGGTTATAAGTATGAAGCTTTTTATCACAAGAAACTGTAATAGTTTAGATTTTGCGTTCAATATTTTTTCTACTATTTCCTACCATTATTAAACTAACTTCGTAGACGCAAACTACCGTTCCGAATCCGATTCCGATTTCCGAGGTTTCAAAATCACACTGCTGGACTCATAAATCTGTCAACTATTGTTATTTTATAAAATACTTAACACAGTACAGCTAGTATAAGTACAAATTTACATATGTTATATTCAGTAAAACTGGTCCGTTATCGTTAGCTACATAACACAGTGATTTAATATTAAGTTTAAATTATACTCGCTTATGTATAAACAATTATTCTTCGCGTGATCTATACACAACACATTATCAATATATATTTTTTTTATTATTGTATTATTATCGTCCGATTTAAAGCGTAGAACCGTAATACTTTTCTGAAAGTGTAACTATTAATATTACCATACAAATATTTACCTACTAGTTTTAAAGGAAGACCGCTCTAGGCACGTTTGATTTTTTAAATCTTAAATACCACAACATAGCACCTTTCTTTTGCTGATATGTCGCTTATACGAATCACTGGTAAATAACATCTGAATATATATGTAGTCCAAAAGTAGTCCAGAAATTATTTATATAGAAATGGTGCAACAGCATAGTCGGGCTGAGTCAAAATCGTAGAGTCTGTGCCCACCAATATATTGTGAATATCATATCCGTTATATTCAAAGACAGTTTACGAATTCAAAACATAAGATACTTACCCCAACATTGGGTAATCTGGCAAATAGATGTATATTACTGTACATTATTGAATAGTTTTCCAAATAACCTGTGTCACCTACTAAATTATGTATATTGATTTTATACACTATTTTGGCAATTAAGGAGATTACCACAGGACATAACGATTCTCTTTATAGTATTTGTAGACATTATCATCTAGTTATATCATAATAAACGATATTTATTCGCAGCACGTAATTGGTACAACAGGTAAGAAATTGTGACGGATTAATTTGTATGAGACATATATTAATGTTTTTTCATATAGCCAACGGCAACGTTTATTGCCGAGAAAAAATGATGAACCGAAAACTAGATTCGGTTCATCATTTTTTGTACAGCATATTTATAATGCTTCATGCATATTCTAAAGCGTAAATTTGGCAATGGATACTTCTCAAGTCATATAACAAGTTGCGTTGCCTATTTTTCACAGATTTTATCGCGTTTATTTTATGTTTTTACGGTCCCGACGTTGCGGCTGCTTTACAGCAACCATGGTCACGGGAGGATGATTGACGTAAAAACATAAAAAAACATGATAAATTCTGTAAAATTAGTTTTATTACAATGTGTAGTATTCGCGTAAATATAAGAAATCAATTATGTAATATACCCGTTACGTACTGCGTGTATCCTACAACATAATAGCATAACCATTATTTACAGGCTGACAATCCCAATTACAGAAAAATAATTACAAAAGAAATATTATGCTCATTTTGAAGTTAGATGTTTACATCATTACAACTAACTTTTTCACTACAATATTACTGTAGATCGGTATCGTACTGAGCGTTTATCAGGTGTGGTCAAAATAAATGCTATATTCACGCATAACTATAAATCTATACAACTATTGTTTAAAATATGTATATACAAGTAGCATAACATTGTGACCCTGTTGACAGTAATAGCCTCAAATTTTTCATGATTTATCATCAATATTCCATCAATTTACAATGGCATTACAAAGCATTTATTGAAGTAAGGTGCTTTATAATCCCTTTGTAAATGTATGAAAGCTTTTTATAAATTTGTGGGTCAACATTTACAGAACGGCCATTGTATATTTACAAAAATTTTACAGTCTCACAGGGTCTTTAGCACCGAAATAATTTCGTTGTAAATAACGGTAATTCTTGTGTCTATAAAGATATTATTTTTTGGAGTCAACCCCAATATATTTAGTACGCCTTTTTTTTTAAATGTTACCATACCAGTAATCATTTCGTTTAAAACAGAAATTGTTGCATTAATTTATTGAGTGAGGTCTCTTGGGCCTCACAGCGACGTGTATACTATCCAGTAGGCTTAACACACAAAACTATCACCTACAAAAGTATTACATTTAAAACATTTGGACGGCAACAATTAGTTCGATGTATTTACAATTTAAAAAAAAAACTTACAGTACTAATAAAACTAAAGCATCTTATATTTTAACTAAATGCAAAATCTATGAACAGGAAGACTGAATGCGGGAAGATGACTTTAATGTATTTACTCTAGTTATAATGATTTAAAAAAAAATAAGGTTTGGTTCGAAATATAACCAATGAACGAATTGATGAGAAAAAACAAAAACAATACGATTGTGTAAAGAACAAAATACGGCTGATTGTGATTTTCGAAATACACTTAAATAAGAGCCAATCGTGTGTTTCCATAGAAAGCTTTAAAGCTTATAATAACCATTGTTTTTTTTTCAAATAATTTGTGATTATAAACAATTTCAAATAGTTTCTGTGGACACTTGTAGTAGGTATTACAGAAACTATCTCCCAAACATGTAGACGTGTTAATCAATTTACAATGGCGTTACAAAGCAATTTTCAGCACAAGAGTGATTTGTAAGTCTAATGTTATTCTTACATAAAATTGTCGTGAGTATAGTTTAAATGTACACAGTTTTTAAGTAAATATATTTTAGAGATGATCGATATAGTAAAAACTCACCTTTAATTTCATGGACACTAACGATACATTTGAAATAGCATTACAAAGAAAATTCATCGAAAAGAGCTTTATAAATAGATTGTAAGTTGATCTTTACAGTTTGATTGTAATTTGTTTTTGTTCTCGTACTTGACGTGTTTGAGCATCCCCCCCTCCCCCCGTTGTTCTGCTGGGGAAATAGCAACGAAACGAATGTCGATATTTAAAAAGAAAGTATTTAAAAAGAAGACGGCCGAACACTCAAACCCTTGACTAAAATATTAAGTCTTACTAAGCTATTTGAGACTTTCCTATCTTGAGTTGTGTTGTGTTGTATCCAAATTTGAGTTTTGTTTGAGCGCTCGTACATAACACGAATTATTATTTCTTTCAGTAATATCGACATGGTCTGATAAAGGTTGTTCAATTGGCCGTCGTGACGTGTATTTAATAGAGAACACAGACAAATTGTAGAGGTGGCTTGAATAGGGTGTATATAGAGCTTTGTACCCGGGCCTCTTTAACGAATTTGTAAACAATATGTGAAGTCAACATAAGGATATATTATTTTAGTGACGTATAAAATAACCATTTTATTGGAAAGAAAGGTTATTTTTTAATATCAACATATGGAAATTCTGACTTGACAGTGTTGTTACTAATGCGCTAGAGCAGCCTAGGTTGCGGGATAAGAATACCTTTTCTGAATCACCCAATATAATGTGTAAATGCCTTATATACAGAACTATTTATTACTGCGTAATTAATTAGCCAAATATAATTATTTTACACTGGTCCTTCACAATATTGTATGTCTATAACGGCTGCACTCAGGAACGCAAAACGAAAATACTTTGTCACCAACCAACTAACTAGGGCTTGTAGAGTTGCTCCTAGGCTCGGATTTGAGCGCTGTGCCGTTAATCCTGGGCGCCATGTTGGTTGTTTGCGCGCTCGAGTTGGTTGTCACGGTTGTCTGGCACTGCGCACACGGCTCGAGCCGTCTGGCGAGCACCGCGCGCAACTTTAGCGCTGGCCCAAGTTTCATTTGAAGCATCCCTGTTAAATGATCTTCGGTTAGGAGCGGAAGTCCGGCGCCGTCGATTCTTTGCTCTCGGAAATTCTGGAATCAATAGGAAAACGTTGTTGTAAAATTTATGTCCTTTCCGTGATGTCATGGAAATTAAAAAAAAAACGCTAAGTCTCTTTTAAGAAAGGGACTGACTACTTTTTTTATTATCTAAAGGGCGAACAACTTTTTACAAAATTCACGATGCAACATTTACGAGCAGCGAACAGAGATATTTTAAATATAATTAAACTATATACAGATCCGAAACCAAAATAATTACAAGATTATTGACCCTGTTCTTTATATTTTTTGTATTAGACATCAACGCGCTGTCCTGAGCAGGTGCCCCTGTCGCCATGTATACAATCAAGCGAGTGCGTGCGACGCGGATCGATCAAAAGTATCGATATAATATATCGATTTCAATTCAATGCTGGAGTAGATTTATTTTTTATAATTAATTAATGTATTTAACTGAGATCGTTAAGTATATACGTATGTATGTCACACACATATATTATTAAACGCCGTCCCCATTATAAATTCTATACCTACCTACCTATCAAAACTGTGTCAAGTCACATAATGGTAGAGACGTGGTACAGTGCGGTCCATTACACTAATAACATAATATAGGTACTCAATTATAATTACGACTTTTAAAATAATCGTCCTTATAGCCGGGCACAAGTGATTTGAATCGAATACCAACCTCCGAGATTTCACAGAACATCTCGCATTAAATCGTTTCGATTGTCGTTCGAATGGATGGTATCTAGACGATTCGCGCCGCGCGGACAGGTCGCAGCCGCAGTCCACCGACCTGTCATCTCTGCGGGAACGTTGACAAAAACCGCGCCGCCTACGTGACGTCCTGTGCCCCCGCGCGCCCGCGCCTCCGACACCCCCCTGCATCTCGCTCACCATCCGATCCGACAACTTTTTACCGCGCGACATTTGCCCGGAGTTCGATCCGTGTCATCCGACTTATTTCTTTTTTAAATTGCGCCTGGCGTTCGATTATTTTGTTTTTTAATTTTATAAGGCATCGCCCGGCCGAGCGGTAAAAAGCGATAGCGTATAAAAACTCTATGAATAATTAAAGTGAGATAGCTACTGGCTAGATGATGGGAACGGTGGTGCGCGGCGAGCGACAGGTCGGCTCGGGCGCGGCCGCGGTGAGGGACAGGTCAATTTGCGGCGGCGGCAGTTTTGTTCCTTTTGATATTGCCATTAGCGTTATCCTGGGAGCGAATTTACTTTTATGCAAATGCGAGCCAATTCCGCTGCGAACGAGATTAGATACAGGGTTGGTGGATTTGCGCTAAAATCGGGCAACTTATAGTGTCCGTAAATGCGAATTGATACAAAATAAAGAAGCCAAAACGGGTAATTTTAAAGACACACGTTGAGGGTTGGATTTACAAATATGTGTATGGTGTAGTTACACAAAAACAAAGTCGTGTTAGTTATACCATTTATAACTCAAGAACGGGTGGCCCGACTTTTATTATCATATATTTTTTAATATTGTCTCCGCCCCTAATAGCAAAATAATGATTAGAGCAAGAAAAAAATCTAAATAAATAATAATAAAGGAAATTAATTGTCTCATACATTATTTCTAATGCGGTATAAAGTTCTCGGGGATAGCTAGTAATAAATATATATGAATTCGAAGGGAGAAATATGCTTGAAAAAAGATCAGAAAAGATCCACAGCAGTATTAGACGATTATAGCAAAACATTTAATAAAATGTCTGTCGATAACAATTCTCACAAAACATTTACTTTAAATGCATAAACCGTTTCTTTATCGATACCACAGCCAACCCTAATTAGAACACATCCTAATACTTTAGAAGGCTTTGGTCTTTAGTTTCGGGGCATATTTATGTTTAATAGGGTTACGGATCCAATCGGGACCCTAATGCCAGTGCCCGGGGGTCAAAAGTGACCCCTCGACTCGAGTCCCGAGTCGAAGCGGAGTGATATTTGAGAAAATTGTTTAATTGTGGATCAAATTACTGGTTCGAGGAATCTTGGACCTGTTTCGGTTCTGACCTTTTTATGTGGTTCAAAGTCGCTGTCTATATATATGGTATCTTGAGCAAGTGAGTTATAAGAGCGCTTTGAGTTGTATATTAGAATATAAGATAGGTGTACCTCAAGTATATCAAAGCCACGACTTTACTTATTTTCTGAGGCCTGTGTATATCTGAAAGTTTTGGATACACTTTATTACCAGACTGGCTAAGCATTTTTATTCCTTAATTTAGCTTTCGAACGGGATCAAAAAATGATTATCATTTTAATTAATAATAATAGTGATAGAGGTTTAGATACTTCTAAACTTTACCTATCGCAAGTTGTAAATAACTTTGTGTTGCGACTTGCAACACAACATTGTTTGATGTAGTATAATTTACATGTCGACTCTATGAAAAAATCTACACGTTTTGTATAATCTCCCAACGTATCACATTGAAATCTTTGTATCAATCCACACTGTTTCAAGGTAAAAATATAAAATATACTACCCACTATCAAAACAATTTAAATACAGAGCACATTATTCTCGACGGCAGCCATTTGCGGAACAGAAAAAAAGAAAACTAACGGCAATTATAGTTAGCAACCCTATTTTCCAGATACTGCGTATCGCCCGTGGCCATGAACCGCGCAGCAGCCGACCAACAGGTTGCAAGGGAGCAAAAAAGGTTAAAGTATGCTCCCCGGGGTCGGGCGGGTGTGTGCGGGGGCGGCGGGATGCGGGGGGCTAATGACAGGGGCGGCGCGGCGCCCGCGGCTGCTACCGCGCGCAAATTGATGCTTGCGCCCTCTACAGAACCTTTGCTCCCGGCCAGTGATGCGCCGCATCGATAAATTGTGACAAGCACGTTCCTGCTCGAATTATATGCACGCTTATCGACGATCCTCACCCGCCGAAGGTGCATTCATTTTACTCGTGAATATTTTACGGCGAATCGTTGTTGTTTATGGTTTATGTGAAAGTGTTTGTATAAGGTATATTATGGTCTTCTTGTATTATCTTATTTCATATTATTTGTTGTATTAATACATTTCAACAGGAGGTTATTAAATTATACTTAAGTATATGTTTCAGGCAAAACTAGTTGAGTCTTAATTTAGATACCCATGAAAAAAAATTGTAAACGACCTTGAAAGGAAAGAAAAGTTACCATATATAGCTCATTGACACCTCCCAAAATATATATACAGCATATCAAAAGAAACCAACACAGTTTAAAATACCTCTATTATTATATCAATGCTCACAGACTCTACAATTACATGTACAAGTAGCGCTATCTAATTAAACATTTGCAGCAATTAAAAACAATATAATATCGAACAATATGCGAACGTAATAGGCGATTGTACAATGTAATAATACAGTATCGACATGGGGCATCGAATGATAGCATCACTATTCAGAGGCCAGTTCTAAAGATTGATATTAAAGTTTAGAGCATGGAACGCACAAGGCTGATTTAGGGTTGCTACATCATGTTTAGTTAATATTTCCGTGTATATAGTAAAATATACTAACAAGGACCGTTTGGACTCAACAAAGTTTCGTGTTTCCCTTTTTTCACCTAAATTATCACAAGATATCATAGCGTACTTTTGTACAAATGAGTTATTAAGATTTACATCATTATGGTCAGCCGAAATAAAATTATTAGGTAATAATCTAACCTGCAAACTCTTCGTTCGGAAGTTAAATATAAATCTACTGCTAAAAGTGGTTAGCCGATCATTCCCGAAACAATCTGTGTTATATAAAATATTTATAAATAATACTATGTGTGGTAGCCCTGGCAAGCTTATATTAGTGGTGAGTGACGGTGCGCAGGAGTGCGCTCCGCGTAATTATAATCTGAAACCATCGCCATTTCTCAGCGCACCTTTTATTTTTAGGGATCCGCGCAAATGCTACACATTATTGTGTACTTATCATTGAAAACGCGCAATTATTTGTTTTGGAAATCGAACTAGGGGTACCAACATGATGGAATGTCTAATTAAATATCATTATTAAGTACTTGGACGTCATCGTACAAGTACTAGACACCTCTTTGTTGTTTTGGTTGTTGTTATCGATACTTTACTAGTCTTAATATATAAATCAACTAAACCAGTTTAAGTATTTAGCACTGCAGTGATATACATTCAATATGCATTCAAATTTCACATTTCATCGTAGATAAACCAAATACTATATACCTAATTATGTTCGTACTTGAATAACACTAGATTACCTACATAAAATAAAAGTACTTACGTAATTCTTATACGAACGTACGAGTACGTACGGACGGATACGTAGTCTACGAATAAATATATAAAACTCGTTGGGTGTAGTTATACTACCTTTGAAAGAAATAATTTGGCTCCAATAGATATCATTGGAGCCAAATCAGTTCTAAATCAACCACTGGGCCCCTGGGCTGATTCAATACAATTATTTTTCCCATACCCCAGTTCCATTGCATTACACAAATACATTATCTCAATAATCTATCAATGAGTTAAGTACATACGTATTGCCGCTTTTACATAACTTTCTATTGTGGTCACAATCTTTGGCATCGACACAATAATGTCAGATCTGAAACGACATAATAGGTATTTGATACTTTATCTGTGCAAAGACACTGGTTTGCGCAACTTATTTTTTTTTTATTTCAAAACGTACGGTCGATTAATCGATTGTCTAATGTCGATACACAATCTATTTAATCTCGATGTAAATATCTGACTTCTGTTTGTGACCTTCTCGATTTTATTTTTTATAGCATAAAAGGAATTGTGTCTGTGTATTGTTTTTTTAATTTTATTTTAGGACTATGTTACGTGTTTATAAGGACAGTACACAAGTGTGTAGGTAAGTAAATATCCTTTTAGCCAGTGTCAAGTAAATTGTTTTTTCGTTATTTTAAATATAAGTACCCTCGATGATAATAATGATTAAGATGATGATGATGAAATGAATACCCTACCCCTATCAGTAGAGCTGTGGATACTATACTGAAAATATATTTAATTTTATTTTTCAGGTGAGGGGTCACGGTATTCTGTCAGCCTCGTATTTTTTATCGTTTCGGCATCGTGCATTTTACTTTCTAACTTTTACGACGTCGTAATGGATTTCATTATAAAGAACCACTTATTATTTTCTTGTGCCTTTTATTAAAAAAAAAGTTACATTTAATTGATTGAAGACATTATAAGGCCGGTTACGCACTCATTCCGATTTCACTTTATGTTATTCGTACCTAAGTGTACGCTATCTGAATAGTAAATCCTAGGTAAAACTGTAAATGCTTATATTATGTACTTACGTAGCTAGGTGTTACTGAGTAAACATTACTACCTAGCTGTCACGGCAGACTTCGTGCCGCCTCAAAATAAAATGATTTTAGTTATTTTTTCTATTTTTAAATATTTATTCCGTTAATCGAGGCGGAGAAAAATTAAACAAATCAAAGATCATAACATTCGGCCGTAACTAACACAACTTTGTTGTAAACATATCGATTATTTATTACTTTATCATGGTCATCCTTTAAAATGAAGTGTTTATTCTATATAATATAATTTTTACATTGTATGGAGTTGAATATCGTTCAAACATAACTGGTTCGCATAATATATCTAGTTGAGTTTTATTCATCTGAATAACAAATAGGTATCAACTCCTACGCACAAATTCTTCCACCATTTTTTGTTTGTATATTAATGATCTCCAAATGATTGAGATTTATGCCATTTTGGAAGTTTTATTGAGACGTTTATGATATTATGCAAGTTATTATTAAACCGGCTCTACGTTTACGCGACAATTTCTTGTCAATGTGCGTGTACATAATTATCGATAAGTATTGCTCTTGTTTGATTTAAGCACGATTATGTCTCTATTCTGCAATAAGCATGAGTTTTTTATAGGACTAGTTAAGTCGCCGAGTGTATGTAGAGTCAGCTTTATGAAGTAAGGCAGAAATATCTATGTTTGTTGATTTTTTCGGTTTGAAACCAATGTTGATACCTAGTATCGGTTTGAAAGTTCGCCTGTTTCTACGATTTGGTTAGTATGTAGAATTTTAAGGAAACTAGAAATCTTTTTTTGGTACTGTTTTGAAGCACGCTTATTACGCTATAAGGACCTTTTTCCATTGTGCTGTAGCCTTAATCAGACATTTTCTATGATGTGACTACCTGAGCCACAAAAAGAGGTTTCACTGCAATAAGAAACCTTAACTCGAGATTGAAGTACGCACCCATAGACAAGTTAAAAAAATAACTGTAGGTTACTGTTCGTCTAACACCGAGATGGCGTCACTCATTTTGTTACTAGAAAGCTTATCATTGTTGGCATCGGCGCGCGCAAAAAGATCCTACATAATAATTGGAAAATAGTCTAGCGATCATCAGTGGGCGGAGCGTCTGTCCGGAGCGACAGCGCGAGATAGACTGACGCAACACAATAGGCAAGACAGAGATAAGTACATGAGTGCGCGCAAGTGGGCGGAGTTATGACACCCGAGTGTTGCCGATCTATACCGAGCACATTCGAATAGAAAACGCCCAGTCGCTAATGCTAGCGTGCGGTTATCTAGTTTTCTTGACCTCTGACGTTAAAATAGTCCGGTACTTTTTGTTACAATGCTGGAGGTCATTGTGAACTGGTGTTTAGAACAATTCAGACTATATTTGAACAATGTAGATTCATTAAATAGGTATTATCGGGCTATACAAGCTTAGGAATAGATTGTTTGAGGCAAGTGAGTGCTGATATACCTACGGTTATATTGTTAATTTATACCTTGTTATTTAGCTAGTTCGTAATTACAGTTTTATTGCGTAGATACTTCGTTTTTATTTCTATTGAAGAAGAAAAACGTCTTTGAAGGCATGAAATGGTTTGGATAACAATAATAATTGTAGGTTAATTCAAATACAGCTTCTTATAGTGGTCGGAACGTAGTCTACTAAGCTTTCTGATAAGGAAGGTTGAGTGTTCGATTCCCGTCTGGTAAAATTTTGGAAAAAACCCCTTTTTAGAATTTGATCTAGTGGGTGCGATCCCAGTATCATCCAGACCAGTTCAATATACAGCACCCACTAGATCAAATTCTAAAAAGGGGTTTTTTTAACATAATACAAGCGTTGTTTAATTTGAAATTTTGCATGTTCATCTGACTTCTGATTTTATTATATTTCTTTCTATTCTTGTGTGTTAATGTGTTAATTGAACGAATCTCGTGTTATATATTATTAAACAAACCCTTTCGGTGCCCTAAATGATATTAGCTGGGGAAAAACCTAGTTCAAAAAAAATAAACCAATTTCTGGAATTGGGTACCAACAGACCGACAGACCTATTTATAAAGCATGTATATAGACAAAAATATGTTATTCAGTTCACGAGCGTAACAAACAAATTAAAATTATATCTACGTCTAATATTTCAACCTCCAGCCGACAGGTGGCGCTGAACAACTCCCGTTAGTCAAACTGCGCGCGCGCAACCCGTTAGCCCACACCACGGACTAGCACTAATGCACTTAGTTTATTCTACTGATTTTAATATCTGATTTGTAGTTCAATAAAGTATAACATTGTAATGCTGGGAAAGTTTAGTTATACTGAGGTGGAAACCTGCCCGTTTTATAATAAATATAATTAAGCTATAGCCAAAAGACATAATAAATTTGTCGTTGAATCTCTCACTGGACGTAGCTCGAATGTATATTGGGTTACATAAAGACTGGAGCATATAGCAGTGATAGCCAAGTTGGTAGAACGCTCGCCTCGGTGCGGATTGCAGGTTCAAACCCCGGCTCGCACCTCTGTGATTTCATGTGCGAATCTCATTTTCAACCATGATTATCACTTGCTATACGGTGAGGAAACCTGCATGTCTGAGAGAACCCCTCGAAAGATGTGTAAAGTCCGCCAACCAGCACTGGGCCAGCGTGGTGGACTATGGCCTAATCCCCCTAGCATTTAGGGGAGGCCCGTGCCCAGCAGTGGGACATTAAAAAGGGCTGGAATTATTATATAGACTGGAATATAGTTAGAATAATAGAAGATTTAGGTGTGGTTCTCAGTGAAAAACAAATACAACACGATTGCTGTGCTCTTCTGACACTTCAACACATGGAACATGATGATGTTGTCTTATTATCATCACCGACTTCTTCAGGTGAGATGGAATTAAATGTCAGTTTTTATAAGTACGGAGAGTTGGAGCGGGCAGGTCCACCCTCAAAAACTCTGCCTCATGTTTGCCCCTTAATTTAAAGCCATAGGAGAGCTAACTGAGTTTAGTAACCTCCTATCAACCATGATTATTAAACTATTTCCTTACCGGACAAGTAAAACAGTAAACTACTACCAGGGAGGGCTATGATAGCAAAAATCTACTAAAACCTTTACAATACACACGAATCAACTATTTCCCGTTTTATTTTAATCCATTTAAATCAAAAAGTACCACTTTCGAAACGTGAATCGATACTCACGATTAAATCGTATTATTAATCGAGTAAATAGTTCTCGGTATCAGCAGAACGTTGTGTTCCGGTGAAACAATCTACTTGTATCATCGGCTGCTAGATAGTTATCGGCTCGTGCCACTTGTAAACCTCTAGTTGAGGGAATTAGTCGATTTTTGGTACTATCGATATTAATATCGGTAAACTTTCAGTGAATTTATCTTTATCGAACGTATTCAGCCTTTTTCGGTTGGTCTGGCCACTGCCGTTTAGGACAGGATTTTGTAATATTTAATAAAAACTATATTATTTGTCCCACTTTTCAGAAAATTGTATTTTGTGTACCTCCGTAAATAAATTATATTCATATTCATGATACGCTATTTTATACTTTTGTAATGGTAAATAAACTCTATCACCATTCATCTACATGATGTTCGTGTGTAAAACAATACGGTATTTTTTTACACATGTACTTCATGGAAGAAGACCAAAGAGTATTTTTTTAACCATTGACAAAAATATAGAGTTAACGTAGAGGACTAAACGTAAATAAATGGTGATAGAGATTATTTACCATGTACGAAATTATTTTCTACCTTAAAGTTTCAAATAACATATACCTACCATAAATAAGGTATTATTCTAGAAGTGTCTGACTACACTATCCGAGTTTATAACAAGTTATTTATGTATTAAGAATTTGTAATGTACTCACGCAAAGTAATTTCTACCAAGACTATAGTAACATATAAAATTCGAGATTAAAATAATTTTATCGATACCAAAAATCGAAATTTTCTCCACGTGCCTACCGCGGGCCGAGTAGCGGTCGCGTGCCGGCGCGGGCGCGCGCCGCGCCCTGCTAGGGAAGTGCGGTGCGCCCGCGACGCCCGGCCGACGATGCTTATCGACGCATTAACTTTAATCTATCTTGTATTCAGCACTTTTGAGCGCATTCAGGTGACGGTTCTTTGTGACCAACAAAAACTTTTTATTATTAATATAGCTTTTCTGCAGAATGGGATTCGACGTTTTGTTGCATTTTTTTTTGGCGTATATTCGGTGAATTTCCGGTCTACCCTGATTGATTTAGAATAAACATTACAAATATTACTTCCATAGCAGAATCTAACTCCTTTTCAAGACTCCCACTTAGTGATGCCCACTTGAAAAATTCATGGATGGCCAAATCCGAAACTATAGGGAATATCGAAAAATGCTTAAAGGACTCTTGAAACCAATTGACATTCGATTTTTGAAAACATAATTTCCCTCGCCTGGAATTGATCCTCTTGATTTTGAAAAAAACAAGATACTGTACTGCACAAAAAAAAAGTATTTCTCGATATTCCCTTTAGTTTCGGATATGGCTATGCACGCATACTTAGAAAATTCACCTGTATATATAGATATACAGTTTGATGTTTTGTTAACATCTCCGCGGTTAGACTTGAACGCGCTTGCTGTGGCGGGATTTCGCCGCTCTTAGATATTCGCATTAGCGGACTCGGATAATAAATTAGTAATGAAACTAGCACTAGCTGCTTAGTTTAAGCATGGAGATCTATGGTTTAAGTTAACTTAGGAATACAGTTTTTCGAACGCACAACAGTGATTAAGGCAGCTCAATTCGGATTTGATTCAATATATCAAAACATTACATCCATTTTAAAAATTTACACCGTCGCAAGCCAATGGGTAATTCCAAAAAAAAACTTCAAGTTATAGATTTTATTTTAGTTTTCTTTTTTCTTTCAGAAGATTGTGATATGACTGGATAGCCTTTATTATAGGGACATAGAGATCTATTTTACGGCAACTGCCTTATCCATGCCTACCTACCTCCCTACCTTCTGCAAAGCAAATAAATACCAGTGTCATTAATTTTCAGTTATAATTAAACTTGGCTTACGTTAATCCTGATACGCCCCGATTAAGATATCTCATTATAACTGGTATCGTGACTAGCCGGCTATGCTTTCATCTGGCGGCTAGTCGGTGGCAGAATTGTACCTTATACGGAGCCAAGGCGGATGTACTGGGCCTATGGTGACCATGGTTGATGGGAGGAAAACTAGGCAGATAGTCCATATAGCATATCAAGCTAGGCCAATGCCGGCTGGCATGTGCAGATCTTTTGCGGTTCTTAGGCATGCATGTTTCCTCTATAAATTCCCTCGTCTCACCGTACAAGTGTTGAAATATTGAAAACATAAATATATATACATACTAGCTGCGCCCTGCGGTGTTACCCGCGCAAAAAATCGTGTCGATCCTTTGCGCTATGAAAAATTAAAACAAATCTATCCCACGGGAACCATACACTTTACCGGGATAAAAAGTAGCCATGTGCTATTCCAGACTATAATCTATCTCTGTGCCCAATTTCATCTAGATCCGTTCAGCCGTTCTGGCGTGAGTGAGTAACAAACATCCATCCACCCAGCTATCTAAACATTCACATTTACAATATTAGTAGTAAGTAGTATAGATAATAAATTCACAATGTATTTTATTAACCAAAACTGCACATTGTTTGCAGGACAATAAGATTTAATACTAACTGACAAGTTTATCACCTGAAAACAAACAGTCGTATCTCGTAAGATATTTTTAGCTAGTGGTCACATCGCACGGGCCACAGAACCATATCTCGGGCGCGAGAAGCGAGCTTGTGCGTTCGTTTGTTTGTTGAATATACATGAGGCGTACATACGGTACCATAGTATCGCGACGCATTACCAGCTGATATTGTTTTTGTAATTTCACTGTTAATAATTGATGAATATTTATGGCACTGAGAGAAAAGGACCCGGATGGTACGTTTTCCTTCCTTTCGACTTTCGACCTATATGTACAACTAGCTGTTAACCGCGACTTCACCCGCGTGGTATTTCACAAAAGTTTTTCTAAAATAAAAGTAGCCTAAGTTACTCTTTGTTACATCAGCTATTTTCTAGTGAAAATTCCATCAAAATCGGTCCAGCCATTTAAGAGATTAGCCGAAACAAACAGACAGACCGACAAAAATTGTAAACAATGTTGTTTTGGTATATGTATACATCAAAATGCACTTAGTAAAAAGCGGTTATTTTAATATTACAAACAGACACTCCATTTTTTTATTTGTATAGATAGTAGCCTATTTACAGTGTGTATATGCAAGACATGTTTTTTGTCGTTTTATATATACAATTTTTTTTTATTTATAGAGTAAAAATTTTAACCAATGACACCGGATAAAATATATTTATAGATTGGATAGCTACCACGGCTTTGTCAAGTAGCTTTATACATAATTTCTATTTTAAAATCATAGTAAATATAAGTTTCACGGTAAAGCTTTATTAAAAAACGACTTCAAGTTAATTTATACACAATAATCATTATCTCAGTTACGCATAACAAATGCTCGAATTTTCACTTCATGAACTAGTAGGGAGATTACAAATCACCTTTTACGGGTTAAACAGTCGATAAATCAGTGGGGTCCACCCACTGCGCGCGCGCAGATGTTATCACGCGTCTACTGCCTTTGTGGTGTCCCAGACACTAAATGAAGTTTAGCCGCTGGCAGAAGATTTGTTAGCTTTGATAATTATAACGTTTTACAAATGCTTTATTATTTTTTCGGTAGATATTTGGTAGGTACCGTAGACGGAGCAATGAAAAGCATCTCGAACTGTGATAGTGAATTATATTATGATGAGTAGGTAGTGAAGCCGTTGAAATAAAAATAATTTTACGGATTTTTTCGCGTGTATTTTATGTTTTTTGCCGTTCCCGACGTTTCGGCTGCTTTACAGCAACTGGTCTCGAGAGGACTGAGGTGTTAGACGGCCTAGTGTCATAGTTAAAACTGAGGTACCCTTATATTTAGTTGTTGTTTGCGGTCCATTCTGTAGTCCATGAAGCTGTTATCATAGTTATTATGAGAAGAGCACCTTACTAGGCAATACATCGTGCAACACATTAGTTTATACGTTGCGCAGTATGTTGCAAATATACGACATATTTTTTAAACATTAATCCAACTCAATTATACTGTTAACTTGGTACGGAGAGATATTTCACCACTTATCCGGAGGTCGGGCGGTAAATGCACAGGTATTAACTTAACCTCGGGATACCAAGCGTTCAAGTTAGGAGTTAACGAACTACTAAACTGCGGAGCGCGCCGTTAAAATAATGAACAAGGCCGTAACCGTGTAATCACAGCCAGTTGTGATTTAGAACCCTTTACGTAAATTATAAATTCTTATGGGTTACGAAGATAATGGGTTAGCATTTGTTGGGGTTAATTAGGTTTACAATTGTTTGATTTTTTCAATGTTTATGGGTGAAATTACACGATTGAATCGAACCAATCGTGTTGCGATGGTACGATTCCGTTTTATCGGAACAGATTATAGGCTTGGTATGTGTTTCGTAATGTAGTAACATGGAAATATCATTGCTAAAATAAGTAGATACGATATAAATTATTTGACTTTGACTTTGTCTTTGCAATTACAACGGCCATGCTTTCCTCAATGCGAGGAGTATTTGGACCATCAACTACCACGTGCTCCTATGACACTCCAAAATTAAGAAAATACTATCAAAATGAAAGTATATATGTTTTCTGATAGCCTTGCATTAGCCAGAAAAAGTTATCTTCAAAAATAATTACCTACTTCAAGTTTTTTTTAATCATGACATCTCTGGGTTCATTAAGTACCCAAATTACTGACGTTGCTTGGCGACAAAACGGTAAAGCTGAAATGGGATTGGGCGGGACATGTTTCACGAATGAAGATGAAGGTAGGCAAATCGCGTCAACCTGCGGGCGCCCTGCAATGGTCGCTGAAGTCGTAGCAGACAAAGTCAAAAATTGTGCAAGGAATCCTTTTCGGGAAAAACATAGCCAGTACAACTCCAAGACAAGGTCGTTTACAGAAAGAATAGAGATATTCTTCCCTAGCAAAGGGACACACAATAGGCTATAAAAAAAACGTTATTTAAATTTCCCGACATTCAAGTCCAATGTTTACTAACAGTAGTACATGTAAGTAGTAAAAGCTAGTAATTTGTGCGTGGACGCGCCGGGCGCGCCTGCGCCGGTCGGCCCAGTAAATAATGACATCCATAACGCGTCGGGGGCAACAATCATGTACATTTCCTTTTACAGACGCCGATCGACATCCGGCCGGTAAACGGAGACGAGGCAGGGCTGCCAACCGTACAGAAAATATGTTCCCAATATTCCTGCGAATTAAACTTCACTATTCACAAGGCTACCTAAATACCTAAAGCGATACAACCCTCCAAAGTTAGTCAAAGTAGCGGTTTTTACAAACCTTGGAGTATTGTATTGCTTTAGGTATTTTTTTAAGCAAACTTAATACATCGAGACATCCATTGTAGAATGCCAATATTGCGAAAAACTAAATTACATCGTAAAGATGTCCAAAGTTTTCGTAAAAAAATAAAAACCATTGACATTTTGAATTTCGCGCCCTGACCTAGCGCTTCCACCTTAACATAATGTTTATGAATAAGCTAGAGGCGCGCAGTTTCAAGGGATAGTATGACCTTTTTGATCCAACATCGCTCGGGTAAATCACACACCCAAAGTTATAGACTTTCATACTCGGCACACTCGGTATAGAGAGTAATGTACCGATCGGGGAAAATATATATATTATATTGCATTTAATTCTTAAGAACGCAACCCTACATCTACCGATTGGATCGCACCGATCTCTCTTTAATTATATTGTTATACCGACCGCCGGCCGGGAGGTCGTGAGGTTACACCAAATAGATTATCTTCAGACGGAGGCCTTCTGAATGGTCTCCTTTCATATCGGCCAAATCGGATTCTTTCACTAGCCGAGGCTCATTATCGATATAGCGGGCTCCACGGACGTAATAACTAGACTGCGTAGGTACTATGTCTCGAAACGCGCCGCGCCGCCCCGCCCGAATGATCGGCTATCTATCTGTTCTACCTTTAGAAGTAGTATTTTTTGTACCGTGTTTGTATGCTTTAACTATAGTAAGAGAGATTTGAGGTTTTTAAAAGTATATAAATAATTATTGTCCTCATCTAGTTATAAATGACAACAACAGTTAGTCAGTTCAGAAATCAAATACTTTCTTTCTTTTGTTGTGCGGGAGTGTTCAGTCCTGTTATAAATAGTAAGTCCATGGCGGACACTGATTGCTTTTTGTAATTCCAAACGATAAATGTTTGAATTATTTTCGGGAATTCCTATTATTGTGTTGGTAGTACGGTATTCTGTCATGGTTATTTATTTATAATAATGGCTTTTGATCTACTTTAGAGGTTTGCATTTGAATGTTGGCAGTGTATAAAAATATTGGCAAATATTATACCTACTGTCGGTATTAGATAAGTATTTTTTTAATATAAGCATACTCTGTAATAAAAAAAATTGTGAAAAAAAACTATTAACCGGTACGTAAGTACTTAAAGATCATTATTATATTGCAAATAATAATATAGCAATAAAAATAATTATAAACTTTGACATTATAAAAACAAGGTCTACGTTACCCTGTAGAATTAATAAATTACCATAGATTGATATCGGATTCTATTGCAAAATAAAAATAATGTTAAGAGGAAATGGCCATCCGTATATCGTGATTATATCGAGTTTTCAAATCCTTTTGTATAGCTTTTATTAATATGCGTGTTGGATTTGATTAATGAAAGTGTAAGGGAGAAATTAATTTGGATTAATCTTTACTTTGATGGAGGAAAGTACCATTACGCCTGTTTCGCTGGGTTGGGTAGAGGTGCACTGTTTATCTCGTCAATGTAATAACGACAATTGGGTCATTTGGCTTGAGCATAGGCCGCTTAGCTCAATGAACCGGCTAGATGTCAAATTTCGGAATTAATCGTTTCATAATTGTGTCTGAGCTGTGTGTTACTAGGATTGCCGCCGATCCTGAATACTATGACCATAATACTCGTACAAGCGTTGCTTAGTATGTGACCATAGAGTCGGTGTGTTTACCCAGTGATATTCATTTATTTATTAAGGCACTATTACTATTACCGGCCCAACTACTTACAGGTTATTACTTGTATAATTCAATGAAAACTCTATTATTTGAATAACTCTTTGCACGATTCAGCAAAGAAGCTGGGCCTTGTTTACTAACTTGTAATAACAATACAAGATATAAGACTATTATAATGACGTAGCAGTAGTAAAAAGTATTATTTATGTGTCGCAAACTAATGACACTCGGCCACCGCACGCAACATGACGCGTCGCGAGCGAGCGACCGCACATTCTTTCCGTTACCGAATCGCTGCGCGCGCGCACCTGTCGCGCCATTACGCGCGCGAGCGCAAAAAACGCAATGTCCGCGTTAGGAATGCGATGATACGCTTTTCAGAAGCATTAAGGTTAAGTAGGCAAGTGTGCGGTGGAAATTGTCGCTTTCTTATAGTAGGAAGTACATAATTTATGGGTACAAATACACATTCAGACTTAAGTGGTAAAAATTAAAAGATACATCTCTTTTAAAAATATGGTTCGTTCTTGAAAATAAAAAAACAAACATTGTGAGTACTAGAAGTAACAGAAGTAATTTGTAAATGGGAGCCATGTTATTCACTGTAATTTTATACTTAGTTAGTACTTTTTGTTTGACCTGCTGCTAAAGTCTGATTAGCTGTTTCTACATTGTTCTCACATACCTATAACAATGTATCGCTCAAAAATATAAAAGATCTTTTAAATAAAAGCAACCTTGGAGTTTCTTGCCCGTTCTTCTCCATAGGAACGGCATTCCGAACGGGTGGTAAAGTGGTAGCATAGTATTTTCTAACTTTTGACTATTCATAAGTACTGTACTTAATGGTCTACGTGAATAAAAATGTTCTGATTCTGATTCTTGGATTATAATCATTTAGATGTGACACTGCATTGTCTGAATGTTATATTCATTGGCATCATTAACATACGAGTAGGTACAAATTAGCATAAAACATTATGCAAAAATGTCCACAGTAGTGATTCAAAGAACTTGGCCCCTCGCTGCCAGGCAGTAAATCTTTAACGTCAAAACTATAATGTATCTGTACGTTAATCCGGTTAGCTCATACTTCTGTCATCCCAATTATTCAAACGCACCGTTGAAACCAATCGCCACGAGCTATCTAATGTACATTAAAGGTTACCGTCGTAATGCAAGCTAAACTACTTGACGCGAATGCGAATACCAAGCGAACAGGACATATTGATAGAAAACTTATTTTACAGATTTTATCGTGTGTATTTTATGTTTTCCCGGTCCCTGGAACCGTACCATGAACCAAAAAACGAACATCGTGTTTATTTTATGTTCTTACATTATCATGAATCAGAAACGACCCGGGAACAGTACATAGTATAGTGTTCGCGTTTACAACGAAAAACGCGTCGTCATATTATTGAGTGTTATATAATGAACTTTAGACTAGGCTCCCACTAAGGTACATTCTTCGTTACTCATCTCCCCAAAGATATCCTAGAGACTCACTCACATAACACTAATTGAAAACCATTTGACCCTTTAAGGCCAACAAAATTTAAAATATCTTCTCGACACGTAGCGAAGCTTTTGGTGTACACATGCTTCAAGCGTATTGATTTACAATTAATAGCCCAGGGGCATAGACAATGCGACCTCGCATGTTTCTCTCTGACATTTAGCCCGAACGACCTCTCGGGCTTTTTCGGCCAACATCGGGTACACCTACGGCCGGAATATAATTCGGAGTATGCGGAAATGTGAAACGGCTTAAGTGCCTTTGAATATTATTATAATATTAACAACTTTGTGTTATTAATAAAAGTAATTCGTTTATGCCGCAAAACAAATTGACTAATGGTATGATCCCATACAAACTTTCTAGATATCATACAATAAACTGGAGATTTACTAACACCCAGACCTGAATGATACAGTCCATTTGACGAGCTGATTAGCTCAGTAGGTAGTGAACCTGCTTTCTGTGCTGTGGGTCCCGGGTTCGAATCATGTTAGGGACAGGCTTTGTGTGAGCACGAGTATTGCACCCGAATCATGGATCTTGAATATACCTGAGTTCACCCTCAGGCCATTGTACGGTACAATAATACAAGCGTTGCTTAGTGTGGAACCGTATAGTTGGTGTGTTCTTCTAGCGATATTTATTTATCTAGTTCAATCTTTTTCCAAACGTCGTGGGTCGAAATTACAATTAAGACTGAGACAAAGTACTATCTAACGAAACTTGTGTCTTTAAGATGACACAGCTGACAACAGTTTCAGGAAGGGAAGTGAATTGCCTGGAAATGAAAGTAATACGGTCCAATATCATTTTTCAGAGAGTAAGTAGACGCGAGGGACGAAGTCTTTGGAGCACTTTGTATCTAGGCAGCCCACGGCTGCGCCCACGTACAGCATCGAACTAGATCTGGCACAATGCTGGTAAGATTTTTATTGTTGAGAGTGTGAGAGTGATCTGTTTATTTATTGATCTTGTTAATGTATCCCTTGAGTCTGTATTACTCGTTAACGGGTTATTGTTAGTTTGGTGAAGTTAGGGATTTGCATTTAATTGTAATTTTCGTGAGGTTTCGTGAGGTTAATTATTATTTCATTGGCATTTATTGCAGTTTTATTTGCGAACATATCTTAATACTTGCCCAAGGAATCTGACCTCAATAGCCAATAGAAAAGTTATAAATCGAATTTAATGGCAATATCCCGTAACCGGTGAGCCGGATGGTCTATCGGAAGTGGAAATTTCCGTTCTTCTCAGACCCCAATGGATGGAAATCTAGCCTATTATAATCGTCTTGTTTTTTAGAGCCTTTTCTATAAAAAAACGCGTAGTCAAGCACTAAATAATGGTATTTTAGTTGTTTTATATAATAATTTAAAAAAACATCATTTATTTGACGTTTGTTTTGAAAAAGATGACTAAATAAAACTACGCATATAATAATGCGTAAATAAGCCGTCTGTTTATAGAGATAGCAACGATATTCAATGTTAAATATAAATCATAATAAAAACGAAAGTAAAAAAGGTTTTAAATTATACTGGCTCAAGTTGGCTGCAAAGTGTAACACCGTTATCTTAACGCCGGCAATGTTTGCGGCGCGGGGTGCGCGGGCGCACCCTCGGGCGACGCGGCGCGCGGCGCGGTACGACGTTGCGCCCAACGATGTACGATCTGCCTTTTTATAGCGATCCAATATGATCGGGTGAAATAAATTGCTTGACCTATTGTGGTAACCACGCTTTTTAAATGAGTTCGTTATTGACTTATACATAATTTTCGTTAGGTCTATTATTAGCTATAATTTATGACTAACCTATTATATTATTATGTTTGTTTGTATGCAATGTTCTTTTTTAGTATGCGTATAATTGTTAGACAGTTTTTTTTTATTTAGAGTGTATTAGTTAGCTTCAACCAATTGATTAAAAAAACATGATCTATTTTATACATTATAAAATATACATCACGCGTTTATGCCCCGATACAATAAAATAAGGTTTACTGTTACAGACCTATATTGCACCGTTGGTATAGATCCCAACATTATGGTGGATGGTGAAGCAAATCTTCTAAAGTTATCTCTATATAAAATAGACCAATACCAGATTATTAGCACAAAACCCGATAAGAAATATAATATCAGCGCACCAGACTTATCGGGCACAAGTGAATAATAAACGAACGTCCGCCATCTATTCTCTATTAAGCCTTATAGTAGAGCAAGCCGGTCGTTGCTGCCAATTTATTTACTTTCTACGCGGCCCCGCGGACCACGGACCAAACTGAACCTTACAACTATCAACACAATTCAGTTTCAATCAACCAAATACAACAATTAAATATTAGAAAACAATTATAACAAAAATAGTATGGAATTATAAAAAATATGTGGAGTACCGCAAGGCTCAACTTTGAGACCTAAGATATTCCTGCTCAATAATGTTAATGATACAGTCTTAAACAATTATTGTTGTTATGTTAAACACGCAGATGCCAAAGTAAACCTTTCACTTTGCGAGGAAATAAAGAATCTATAATTTGATGTAACAGCGAACAAATCTATAAAACCGTGAAACATCGCGGTCGCAAATGATGGTCATTTGAGGGCAAGCGCCACAATCTGAGTCGCGCCGTGGACCGCATTACAACTATTATATTCACTTCACCGACTGTCATTTGCGTCAATTCAGAGCATGGGTGGGCAGCAATGGAGATGAAATTGGTGCAATATTCCGTATTGCACGCTTCGATAAGATTGAATTAGGTGAATACACTATTTCGTTTAGGTACCTATTGATCGATTTGGGAACATACTAAAACAGGTAATAATAAGCTCATTAGAACCCTATAACTATATTAAGTAAACGTAGAGATTATTGTACTGAAGGAGAACTTTACACTGTCGTGTAAGTCGAATAAGCATTCAACAATTATTAGAAATAAAGTGATGCTGAATACAAGACTCATGAATCCTAGGTAAGGTTCCGATGACGTACCAGATCCCTATTATGTCTCTAATTGGTCTAAAATATGAGTCCTAATAAACCTCTAAAGCTAAAGTTGATTTGAAGTTTACTCGATTAATATAGTCGATGGGGCTGGTTGAAAGGGATACCCTTTCTGGTCGAAAGTCAATAAAATTTCACTCTAACATTCGCATTACACTAAAAAGGTACATACGCGTTCAACAGATAAAAATACACTACTTTACAGTCATCTGATATATATATATATATCAGATGACTGTAAAGATCATCACACACACACATATATATATATATATATATATATATATATATATATATATATATATATATGTGTGTGTGTGTGCGTGTGTGCAGAAGACCTCCTTATCATACCATCATTATATGAGAATATAGAAAAAAACTATCTACGAGTAATATTATATGCGTTCAATAACTACATTATGGACATGTAGATTATTGTATCAAACGACCGTCTCAACGTTCTTGCCACAGTCGATAATTACAAATAATTAAGCTATTGGAAACATGCCTAGTCAGTATAGCATGAGATAGTGATCTCTAGAACCAGCTATTAGCGGTTAACTAGCAATTCTAGCGTGCATAAATTGCTTAGTTAGAGTTGCTTGCAGGTGGAAGAAAATAGATTGATTCGTTTTTATTAAGCTTACTATATTGTCGATTTAAAGGGAATTTCTAAATTCTAAAAGTAGGATTTAATAAATTGAAATATTTTCGGATATTTGTACAGAACATTACATTTTACTCAAAGCGATTATGTTTTGATTAGAGTATATATAATATGCTTTTAGAAATGTATGCGTTTGTCGCATTTTCTACATTGCTTAACTCTTGGTCTATACTTCAGCAGCTTCAGGTCTCTAACTGTGCTCGTGCAAAATGCAAATGTGCAGTGATCTGAGTCATATAGCTCTCGTTATTGACAGTATGTTAGATATGTATCACTTTCGGATTTTAAGAACCATTCGTAACGGTCGAAAGCCGACCCAAATTAATTGCATATTTTGTTCGATTGTTTTCAACAGATACGAGCTTTGATTTGGTTTTAAATGGTGGTTGTGTAAGATTTTATGGTACTTACGTATACCGTTTCGAATATTAACGAAATATATTTAATTATAAATTAAATTTTATTTGTAGCTATGTAAAGCATTGGGCTTTTAAAGCACTTGGCATTTTCCAAACGCATAAAAAAATCGTTAATGTTTTCGAGTAAAATAATGTTTTTTTATTATTATTACATAATGTAATATAAGGCAAGTATTTGATCTCGATCTCACCTGATTCAGTTACGATGAGATCTACGATGGAGCATACTTGCCTATGTAGGAAGGCGGCAGTAGATAGAGACGCTACATTCACTAGGCACATGCAGCGCAACTGATCTGACCCGCCATTCATGAATGGCAACACCGAACATCATGCCGGAACACGGCTAGGCCGTTTGGCGACATGGCTTTGTTCAGTGGGTGGTGACTAGCCACGGCCGAAGCCTACCACCAGTAATGTAAAAATTGGCCGGTTTTTTTATAATTTTACACAGACAGAATGGGTAAATAAATCTATATTTATCGTTATACATGCGCTGGCTTATCATTTAACTTTAATTATTTAATGCATATATATATATAGTTGTAGTATTTATATTAATATTTTAATCAGGAACAAGAACAAGCCTTACGTATGTTGAGATATAAAATAAATGTGTTAATGACGTTTTTTTTTTAAAACGAATCGTATTGCCCAGTCGCCTTTCAGCATGTACTTAATATGTATGTATAAACAAAATAAAACGTCGTGTTATTTTGATATATCTATTATTTTTATTTATTTAACTGGAAAATGTATAATTTTAATAGATGATCCGCTAGAATTTATTTTATTTTATTATTGTTACACCTTATATAACAAGAACTTTATATACAAGTAGGTACGTACTGTATATATTTATTTAGTGAAAGGCAGACAATATATTTATCTTCGGTCGTTATCATTGACACAGGTTCGAGTTCCAGTAGTGGATGTTTGAATAATGAGTACAGTCCACTGATAAACTCGTTTTCCCGACGACAGATGTCACTGGGCGACTTGGACAAACGATAGCACGTAAATCCGCTTGCTGTTTGCATAACACTGGCTACTGGTTTCATTTGCTCACACTGAGATATGAAGCCATTTAATTTGAAACCATTTTTGTAAGCGATAAGTACTTACAATTATTTAATACGCGGTAAAGACAAGCTGCTATTTATCCTTCCATTTTGTAACTGCCAAATTCTAATTGGTTATCTAATAGCTTAAAGAGCTAAGATCTAATTGCTTAAGAAAACACAAATTGGCTATATAACAACGAGGAAATAATGTTATTGGTGAGCATATCCCATTGATATCACTATTTTACGTGACTCCAATTAGTGATATTGGTGAGCGAATCCCATATACGAGTATATCATCATATTACGCGACATCGATAAGTGATATTGGTGAGTGTATCCCATAGATATCATCATTTTACGCAACGCCAATCAGTGATATTGGTGAGCGTATCCCATATGAGTATACCTAATGCCAAAATTAACGTAAAATATGCTTGTAGTAGGCAAAAATACACATAGAAAATGTGTAGTAGGCAAAAATACACATAGAAAATGTGTATTTTTGCCTACTACAAGCATATTTTACGTTAATTTTGGCATTAGGTATACTCATATGGGATACGCTCACCAATATCACTAATTGGAGTCGCGTAAAATAGTGATAACTATGGGATATATTAAAAGGTAAAGATAAATTATAAAATAAAAGAATAATAAAAATAATTTGTGAAAAGATCGATGGAAAATTCCAACTTGGGGAGGGGGGGGGGTCAGAAGAATGAGCATGCAGCAAATAAACAAAAGTAACAAACGTATGCCCTTAATATGTAGTTTTTGCAATTTCTCGATTGTTAACCCCTTGTACTATCGCTATAAGAGTTACCATGGAAACCACAAAATCACCAATGCGAGGCTCGCGTGTGCGGTTGGCCCGGACACGGCAGATGGACGCAGATGTCGGGTTGGTCGGCAATGTCGGAATGGTGGGCAATCTGCGCGACCACTGCCGGCGTCCGAACGTAATGGTCGCGGTAATCGCTGGACCAGTTTGCGACCTTTCAATCTAGGAATGTCAACTTAGAGTAGGGCTGTCGGCTTTCTAGCCGCAAGGTTTATCGCGCTATTGATGATGGCGATGAAGTTAATGCAAAAAGGAAAATGTGCTTGGTTTTGATGATGTTTGATGTGGTGTATTAGTACATTTGAATAATGTTGACTTCACACCGGTTAGGGGTTCAGAGTGGGTGTCTATATTTAATCTCAATTCTAGGTTGATTTTACGTACGTTTAACGTCAATGAAATGTTGTTTAAAAAGTTAAAATCTACTGATATATAAGGTTTTCTTTTTTAATATTGTTTCTTCAAATAAGGTGATATATAATTAATACTATTATTTTTTAACTTAATTCCACAACCCTGATTCATCGCCCGCGGTCTGTCGAAACTCGAAAGTACTGCTATACTTTGCTACGTATACTCTTATTGTGTTCCTTATTATAATTTTGATAAGGTACATTTTGCGGCAGTCTAGGTGTGTCAGCCATAACATAGTAACGACCGCTCTTATACGGCACTATTTCATGTTACAGTTTTATCTCATTGTGGGGTTCGATTACCGGCTGGTTGAACGATGTTTGAAACGTTCGTTCGAATTTAACGGGAGGAATAAAATATCAGACTTAATGTCATGAGAGATGTTATGAGAGCTTTTATCATAGAAATATTATGCCAACTACTAATTTGCGTCTTGTAGTGATCAAAGCGTTATTGTAAAGCATGCGTATACTAATTCCCATATAGATTACTTTTCCCATATAGATTTATATACCTATTATAAGAGTTTATAACAGCCATTAATCAAGAATAATTTAAATTTACGATTACAGTTAAACTAAATAGGAAAATAAAAAAACTTAAAAATAGTATGACAACAAACTATGTATCAAAAAGACCTTGTCCGCGTGGAATGGTGGCAGGCATGCTAGCTGCATTTCCTCGCTGTATTGTCAAGCTAATTTTTTGAGTGAGGAATGAGCCAGAACTCTTGTCACCTGTGGAAGCGATCAACCTAGCTAATATTTTGTTTATAAATTCTTTAGCACTATAATTAATATCATAATTTTAAATATCTTGTAGAGATACCGCTCTAAGATTTCTATGATATATGTTTTCTAGATGATGATTAATTCAACCATGGATACGTCAATGTAGTACCTAACTTCGTCTTAGCTTTTTCATATATTTTTTTATTGAAATAAAACTAATTTTAGGAATTTTATCGCGGTTTATTTTTGATTTTACGTTCCCGACGTTTCGGCTGCTTAACAGCAACCATGGTCACGGGAATTCTTAAAATTAGTTTTTTCAATGTGTAGTATTCGCGTAAATATAAGAAACCAATATATTTTTTTATTTTCAATTTCGTTGAATTTAAATTTAATGGTATTTTGATTTAATTTTAATTGTATCCATTTTTAATCTTTATTTCGTTTAATTCACAACAAATAATGTCTTATGTTTCATAATATCTTATTTTTAAAGAATAATGTTTTATTTTAATTTCATTCTTGTCTTCTTTCTTTATTAACACGTACACTTTATGTTTTATATAATAATGTAACTAATAATAAATATATAAGTTAAAGTAGATAAAGCAATCTAATAAGGTATCCAAGATACAGTCTTCCGCCTAGTTTGGATCCGCTACTTAACTGCCATGTGTAATGCTTAAACTGAAATAAACTTTACTTTACTTAACGTCTCTCATCAAAGGTACATGCGGTAAAATAATAGATAATTGTATTATGAGAACCTTTAACATTACCAAATCTGATATTCCTTTTAATTTGTTTATTGCTGAATGAACACGTGTGGTGGGTGGCACATAGTTCTGATAGCTAATTGATTCTTGCCTTGTCAATACATGATTGATCTCTTACTATAATCGAATTAGCCTTACATCCCACGTGTGTCTACCAGGATATAAATGATTGGACTCAGTAAAAGATGCTGTAGATTTTAATAAGATATTAAATTTAGTATGTTTTCTGGTACTGATAAATTTACTTGATGACACATGTCTAAAGATATAGATAAAATTGGAAAAAAAATACAACCAAATTGAGATTATCCTTCTCTTTGAAGTGACTTAAAAAGGGCTTCCAAGTATTACGTTAAAAGTATCTGATATGGACAGTATGCCCCTGTAGACACATAATTGATCAAAATATTAATATTTGAAGAAGTAAATTATAAAAAATAATGGTTATTTCTGGATAATTACATGGATTAATAGATAAATTACATTGTAAGAATCGTTTAATCTATCTATAAGTACTATGGTAAAATATTTCTAATTAATATAGCGAGCTTCCCGGGCTCCCATCATTACTGTAACTCAAATAGCAAGCTAAGCTCAAGTGATATGAAATTATGTAAATTAAAATGGCGTGTAACTTGGAATAAGAGCTATAAGAATGAATGAAAAATATGTATTACCTATTCAAGTCCTATTCGACTGATGTCTCGGGAAATAAATATTCAGACTACAGGTTGGCAGTTTTAACTTTCAAGTAAAATAAGGAGTAAATATGTCCATTAGAGGAAGCAAATTATAGAATAAGAAATTACACTTATCTCATATTGTTGTAAAAAAGGAGGGATAATAACAATATAGGCGAATATTCTATCTAATCGCTCACACATTCGGCAACTTTATCCCCAAACATTTTTTTTTCAAGTACCCTACAATCAAAATGGCTCTTCGAAAAATGCAATTCGCCGATACAATTTCGTAAACATTTTCGTCTAAGATGATTGTACATTAAGTACGTGACACAATTAGGATCGTGGTACATGCGGTGTGCGCCATATGTCCGCGTCGGAGACGGCTGTTGAATGCGAAAGGAATTGCTTTGATGCACCAAGGACCGCCCTACGTGATCCGAGAGCGGCGGACGATTTAGAAAATGGTTTTATAGCTTACCAATCTTATGGGAATTCGATTTGTAGACGACATCTGTGCCCCAAGTGTTTATTTTTTAGTTTTTGGTTAGCGAAACGAATACATAAAAGTACTTCGAAATATTCGCATTTGTACAATTTGCATGAACAATTATAATTGCAGTTATCTATGATGGGTAACTGACAAATTTTCCATAGAAAAAGGATAAATACGTACAACGGACACACTTATGCTGGGGTCGGGAGTTGGGGACCAATTTGCGGTAACCAACCAAAAATCTCACTCTGGGTATTGTTAAATTAAAGTTTCAGTACAATTCTGAACATCTTTACATTTACAACTCGTCATATTTACGAAAAAAAAAATACCACACGCTCGTAAGAACTAAAATCACATAAAAAAATAACCAACAAAAACTAACGGCTGCAACACTTCGCTTTGAACATACTATTCAATCCAACACAACCTTTTTCATACTGAAAAACGTCGGCAACATCCACTCGTCTCAGAGAAACCTTACAAACGAGGGCTCCAAGACCCCAGATAACATCTCCGGAGCCCGCTCCCAGCGACTATCTAACCATCTAGACGTCTCAATTTAAATACCCGCCTCCCGACTCTATTGAACTAAATTAAATGTTATATAAACCCTCATGGGAGCTCGGAGAGTCATTAGAGGGGCATACAATTTATGGTAATGTAATGTAACGGTACCTGGGTGGTTTTTACATGGATATGTTGTTCGGAATTAGAGATATAGTGTGAATAGAGATTTGTAGATGTGGGTGGATGTAGGAATGGTGTGATGGACGGAGCGATGGACTAATCTTAACTGACTGTTTGCGTGACATGACATTTTAAATTTAATTTAGCTGTCTCTGAAAATCAAATTAATAATCATAATAAATGCGTTTTTTATAATTTTTTCTCATATTTATTCTGCTATTCGGGGCGCAGGAAAGTTCAGAAAATCTAAGATTTTAAAAATCATACTACCCGCTCTAGAGTTATTAATGGTGTAACTCACAAAACTTTTTTAATCTATACTAATATTATAAATGTGAAAGTTTGGATGGATGGATGGATGTTTGTTACTCTTTCACGCCCGAACAGCTGAACGGATCTGGATGAAATTTGGCACAGAGATAGATTATAGTCTGGAATAGCACATAGGCTACTTTTTATCCCGGTAAAATGTATGGTTCCTGTAGGATAGATTTTTTAATTTTTCATACCTTTTATCTTTACCAACAAGCTAATGCTCTACTTTTTATGACATCTATCGCTCTTAACCAAAAAGGCTTCATTTTTTGTGTTCCCCAGGAAGCGCTAGTGTAGAGGCAAGCATACCCAGAGATTATTATTATAGGTGATAACACAAGTCAAGTGGAAGAGCGGTGCACTGGGTGCTTTAATTATGCTCCTTTCAAGGCTTCGCATTTGCGAGAGACGCAATTCTATAAGGAATTTATGAGTGTACATATTAACAGGGTACCGCGAAAGTAGTAATCGATAATTATTGGAAAGCTCACCCTCTAGTAATTTGTATTTAATATTCTATTAATAATGATTGAAAATTAGACATGTTTAATCTGTCGATATATCATTTTCAAGCGTATAGGAACTTAGCGATTTTATAGTTTACATATTTACACAATTTAATTAATTATTAACGGTCCCGGCGAACTTGATTCTGTTTCAGAATCGAATTTATGAGAAAATGAATTGTGTTTGTTATATATTATATATTGTTTTAAGTTTTGGCACGGGAGTAGATAATTTAAACAAAAATCAAAGATCATAAAAATTGGGCCACTCGTTCTTGAGTAACTAAAAAAAGTTATAAAAATTTATTCACCAAAAAATATTTATAATATTGGCACATGTCTGTGTCCTCTGCACTAATACAAGCTTGTATCGCAGAGAACAAGTGAGTGAGATAGATACGGTTGCAATCACAGATATATTAGAGGAGATATGTTATGAAAGCGGTGGGCTTGCGCTCACCTTTAGCCAAAATTACGCTAACATAGAGTTTTCGCCGTCAGTCGACTGCAACTGCACGTCGGTATCGGAACTCTAACTTTTTTTTTAAATGCCGTGTTATTCCGTGGTTGTGTGCAAAAATACTAGCAGCAAAATGAACTACGCGAAAGATGGAATCTCATTTCACCAGCCAGTATTAAGTATTTTATTTATTCGTCTTTAAAATCATTAAAAACAACAAATCAAAAAATATTTAATGCCTTTATTATGTTATTTTAGTATTCATGTAGCACAACGACTTTTTTATTTTTGTACAAAATACATGGCTCTTTAAGTACCACCTATGTTCGCTACTGAGTGAATGTACGAGGCAATGGATAGATCGTCTAACGATACTTTGAATAAACTGGTGCGTCGCGTGGTACGGCCGCTGTGTGCGGCGCCGACGCAGCACGCACCGAATTATTGGCACGCGTGTGTGTGTGAGACTTCGTATTGGTTGGTTTTATGTAATTGCATGTGTTTTGTGGCGAGTGGTGGGGACCAAGCGGAGACAGCGAGTTCCCATACATTTTGAACCGCACGGCATATCTCTCGTGATCTGTGGTTGCAATACTTTAATAATACGACTTTGTTTTACATATAGATGTATGAATACAACTGTCCCAACAGTGCCCAACAATGAGACATTAAAACATTAAAAGAAATAGTAATCTTTTTTTTTATGATGTATGAAATATCCGAAGAATAGTCAAAAGTCAAAGTCAAAGTCAAATCATTTATTTCGTATAGGCCTACGGGGGCACTTACAAATTGTCATTACATTTTTTCCTTAACTCTACAACCGGATCGGAACGCGACCTCAACTGAGAAGATCCGGCAAGACACTCAGCGGGCTTGTCTTTTTTTTTATCCAATATTTTTACAATAAAATAACAACAAATAATAAATACCTAATGTATGTAATTATGTAATACCATACACATCACAGAGTGATTATTTGAATCAATGATTTTCAAATTAAATATATTAATTATGTAAGAAGCAGTTTAAATAAATTAAGTAAGTGCCCGATTGCTAACTTAAGATACCGCAGTCGCTATCAAACAAATAAATGTTCAATGACCAATAAGCAAATAAGTAATTATAGAGATATTCATTCCGATACCATATCTCCGTTAAGTTTAAGTTAGATTCAACTTAGTTTACGGTGTGCATGTTAATTAGAATTCAGGTTCTATGGCAATATATAATTTTAAGTTAAAGCTATTCATAATTATGTATGCGCTAAAATGGTATTCAATTGAATTTTCTCTTGTAACTTAAATTAAGTTTTAACTTAATGTTAATAAATGTAAATAAATATATGATAATAATAAATGCATTAAATGTATAGTATACTTTTAGTACTTCATTTAAGTGATAACATAACTTGATTGAAAACTATTTTTACGGGATTTATCGCGTTTATTTTATGTTTTTTGACCATGGTCATGGAGGACTGAGGTGTTTGACGTCCTAGTGTCATAGTTCCAACTGGGGTACTCTGATATTTAGTTGATGGTTGCTGTAAAGCAGCCAAAACATCGGGAACGAAAAAAATAATAGAATTAACCTTAACATATTTGACCAGATAAGGATTAGCTTTTACACGCGGCTTTAAAAAAAACTATATTTCATTACATTTAAGATTGTTTCTTTTGTTGTTATTTTATTTTAGATAATTATATACTACTGCTCATTTGTAATAGTCCTCATAACAGTCGCCGCTCATAAAATCGTACTGCCATTTATTAGACACGATTCTTATTCCGCTGATAACGCCGCCTGCCGTTCGGTCCGCGAACATTATTGGTGGTCCCTGCCTATTAGTCGGAGCTTATCCGACATCGAAGGGACACACACGAATAGCTCTTGCAACTTTTATGATTATGTTAGTTTGAAATAGGCAATTGGGGTACATAGCTTAGTGTTGAGAGGTTGTTCATATTTATGCAGGCATATTCTATGGCTGAGCCCTCTACGACTTATAGATGGTCGTGATATAAAGTAGCAAAAATGTTTCCCATTCTTAAGGAGTATTAGAACGTAATTGGGTACCGAGTTATTGATTCCATATTAAAAAAAAGTTTAAAAAATAGTGTTAAATACTTGAAGTGGATATAAAAATATGTATCTAACAAACAGCTCCGTTACTAATCTCATTTCTCATGTTATTTAATAGATACTTAAGTATCAATTCGGATGAGAAGCTATTTAGCTTAACACACTTTGTATACATAAGTGACAGGTATAATCTGAAATTGAACTTCATAAAATATCGTACAATATTTATGTGTAGTCCGCACTATAAGTTACCCAGTTGAAGCACCAGACATCGAATAGTCTATGCGGTCTCGGTAAAATAATCGGTTTTATTACCAATTATTTTAATCTATACATATAAATAAAATTGGAGTGTCTGTTTGTAATATTAAAATAACCGCTTTTTACTAAGTGCATTTGGATGTATACACGTTACCTATACCGAAACAACATTTTTTACAATTTTTGTCTGTCTGTCTGTCTGTCTGTCTATCCGCCTGTCTGTCTGTCCGTCTGTCTGTCTGTCCGTCTGTCTGTCTGTCTGTCTGTCTGTCTGTTTGTTCCGGCTAATCTCTGTAATGGCTAGACCGATTGTGACGGGAATTTCACTGGCAGATAGCTGATGTAACAAGGAGTAACTTAGGCTACTTTTATTTTAGAAAAAAAAAAAGTATCTCTCGAAAAAAAATTAAAACCAATGTTGCAGCGCTGCGCCTGATTAAAGTTTGATAGCAACAATCTGCAATGCGTCCCGCGGGATCAGAACGCGAGCAGGCTGTTGCCAACGGCTGAGTCTTTGTTAAATACCACGCGGACGAAGTCGCGGGCAACAGCTAGTCGGTAATATAATCGATAACAGCTTACCAGCCGTGCGAGTAAGACATGGCCGGTTAAACGAGCGAATAAACACCGGTATAAAATCGTAAGCCGGAATCGGGTCGTATCGGGCTGTTTAATTGAGGTCACAGGTCGCTCGATACGCTCGAGACTAGACATAGATGTCTGCACTACTTGTTAGTAGTAAAATAGTAATTACTAATTAACTACGTAATTCTAATGAAAAGCAATTGGCTGCGTTCTCTCATTCATTCTGGTTGAATATCGGCATCGGAATTTAGTTCATTCGTTCAATCTTAAAAAAAAACCAATCGTCTTACATAATAAAAAGCAAGTGCAAAAAGTATGAATCCAATCGTGAATGATATGCTTCACGAACCGACGTAGCTGATTGAATGAATAAACGTTTTATTATAGCACCTATTCAGCTAGTTATAACATTCGGCTGACATGGAACTTGTAATTAACTCTTGCAATTGATGTTTAATTGCTCGCACTATGCCTTTTGTTATATCGTGAAAGACCCTATATGCTCTACAAAATAATATAATTGAATATTAAAAAATGAGAATTCGTTTTTTATTTCAATATATTTTATTATATGAGGTAACTATAATGTTGTGAAATAATTTAAAAAAATCCATTGGTAGGCCAAAAATTAAATTAAACTAGCCGTTTGCCTCAAAATAAAATGTATTAGAAATGAATTATCATTATTTATAATTTTTTTTTGTATTTTTTCCATGTTTTAATAGTTATTATTCTACTCGGGGCGAACACAAATTAAAAAATCAACAATCATATAAATCAGCCCTCCCGTTCTTGAGTTATTTAACTTACACGACTTGGTTTTATATATATAGATGAGATTAGGAATTAGAAATTTTAAAATAATAGCACGTACTAAGTCCATGGTAGTCCAGGTTTGATTTTAAATAAAATATTGTATGGTATAACTAAATATTTTATACTAGTTTAGGTTATACCTTTATTTTTTTATTATGTATTTTTAAAGCCATTTAATAATAAATACTAGATAAGATGGAAGAAAATCACTAGATAACTAAGTATCAGTCGCTTCGTACCACAGAATTAGGCACTTCATTTTCATTTGCAAATTACATGCACAATGCAAATACTTATTCTATACTGTAACTCAACCATCGTCTAAATCTCGTTCGCGATCCATTTTGCAATTGCTAACGACACAGCATACAGGGGACACAGTTAAACTAGATATAGGAACCTCGTTACCTACAATAAACTTCGATTGATTGCCGTCCTTTTTAAGATAGAGTAATGTGTGCTTACTCTACCGTGAGATCTGAGAGTATACTTAAAATTGAGCGACTAATTTGGGTTTGATTACGAATAATGGTTTGGATTTGTTTATAACTTGTTGGATGAGATTTAATGGCTTTCAAGTAAATGTCAGCCAGGAAGGTAAGTATCTGAATTGAGAACACAGTTATTGAATTCGGTATATTTATTGAATAAAATCATTGGGACTTATTATTTATCTATTTGTTTATACTGTGACAATAATTCAAAAAATAAGTCGTTATTAGTGTTTGGTAAAATCAAGTAGTGGAGAGTGAGGGTAGGCAATTTTTATTCCGCACAAGTGTGGATTTGTAGTGGTGACGTCACGTTCATGTAGCTCCATATTTTTCTCATTTATTTCTGACGGTCCTTAACATCTGTATTTTTACAAACAAATATTATTTTTTTCGAATAAAAAAAAATCTCAACAAACAATTTATATTGTAGCACCCATTTCGCTTATTGTTTCAATTACATCTATACATATAAATAAAATTGGAGTGTCTGTTTGTAATATTAAAATAACCGCTTTTTACTAAGTGCATTTGGATGTATACACGTTACCTATACCGAAACAACATTTTTTACAATTTTTGTCTGTCTGTCTGTCTGTCTGTCTATCCGCCTGTCTGTCTGTCCGTCTGTCTGTCTGTCCGTCTGTCTGTCTGTCTGTCTGTCTGTCTGTTTGTTCCGGCTAATCTCTGTAATGGCTAGACCGATTGTGACGGGAATTTCACTGGCAGATAGCTGATGTAACAAGGAGTAACTTAGGCTACTTTTATTTTAGAAAAAAAAAAAGTATCTCACGAAAAAAAATGAAAACCAATGTTGCAGAGCAGCGCCTGATTAAGTTTGATAGCAACACCTGCAATGCTTCCCGCGGGCTCAGAATGGGCGGGCAGGCTGTTGTCAACGGTTGTCTTTGTTAAATACCACGCGGACGAAGTCGCGGGCAACAGCTAGTTTGAAATAAAAACACAGAACCGCTAAGCAAATCATCAGTTATAATTCTCACAGCAAATTGTCCCCTCACGATTCACCAATTAGAAAGTGACCAATCACAAACGCCAAATTATTAATTAGCAATTGCACAATGCAATCAGGTGCGCCTAAAGTAATCGACGGCTGCTCTCGTTTCGCCACGCGGGCCGAGTGACTTAATGTCATCGTCTCATCAACTGACATGAACCGGTTCTGGAGAAAGTCATTCTATTCTAATTTTTACTCTACGATAACGTTTGACTGATGAGTTAATAGGTTGACTGGAATGAGGTCTCGAGCGGGTTCCTTGATTGTACGTGACGCCTGATTGTAAGTGACGATGAGATCTACGATGGAGCATACTTGTCTAGAAGGTACCTGTTTACTCTCGACTTGAAAACACCCAGATTGAAGTCAACGGGGAACAAAGACGCCGGTAGCGTGTTCCATTCCTTGGCAGTTCGCACGATGAAAGTAGAAGCAAATCGCTTAAAATTAATAGTTTTGCTTAGTATTAAGTTATAATCAATTATGATATATACATACGAACTTAAATGGACTACACTTGTTATTAGATTATACAATGAATGTTACGGGCCGCAAGGTAGTAAATATACAATAATAGTTATGTTAGTTAAATAAGGAAACATTTATTTTTTAATCAAATGACCCTTAATTATGAAATATGTAGTTAAAGAGAAAAAACGGCTTCGCGTCATTTTATTTACGGGATTGTTATAAATCTAAAGCATCATTAGATGAGAGAAACAATAGCGCCATGAGGTGGCAACAATTGCCCGTGTTCCGGGCAATTGTACGTTGCCACCAGATGAGTTAGAAATTGGTGTCGTGAAACTAAGTGGCTATATCTCAGTTATTGTGCGACGTTCTAACGTTATTTTAAAGACATACCGTCATGTTCATTTCTTATATTTCTGCGAATACTACACATTGAAATAAAACAGTTTTTTTCATCGACCACAGATCCTCGCAAAAGAACAGCGATTCCGACCAAGGATGATAAATGAAGCTATTGAAATTAAAAAAGCATCCCAATTTCAATAGGGACGATGGCTGGGTGCTAACACTGACTTGGGACACAGAAACCTCAATATACTGTGAGCACTTTCTGAATAGAACCCAGATCAAACTATGACATAAGGACGTCAAGCCCCTCAGTCCTCCTGTGACCAAGTTTGCTGTAAAGCAGCCAAAACGTCGGGAACGTAAAAACACAAAATCAAATCCGTAAAATTAGTTTAATTTTAGCATTATTAGTATATATATATATATAAATAGGTTAAAATTCATGAACCGTACAAAACAAAAATAAAATACAGCCTCAGAGCGTTTGATAAGCAATAACCATTTTCGATTAAACAACAAATTCCACAAATTAGATGTAATTTTTCAAAAAAGGAAAATTACAAGTCACGACTTTCTTTTACGACTTTTTCTACAAATTTCGGTAGCGCGTTATTATAGTTAATAACGTTAGTTACGTTAACGGCGTCGCGAGCGCAAGAGTACGTAATGCCGAATTATCGTCGCTTCGTTTGATACAGAGTGTTATAAATTGCGTCCATTTACACCTCACGACAGCGACGACGCGAAAGCGGCGCGGATGGGCTGTATGTAGGGTTGACTAATATTAGTTCCTTTGTTTATTTTTTAAACGCCAGAAGACATGCAATCTTCCCTTGGTTTGTATATTAATATGGGATCCATCGATTCATGGCTTACGTTCTTCATGAAAGCTCTTACGATATTCCAAGTATACTCTATCTCGATATAGAGTCTATAGTGACCATTAGTATATAGTGCCTACCTTTATAATTATGGCATAACTAGCTGCGCCCGGCGGTGTTACCCGCGATAAAAAGTATGAAAAATTAAAACATCTATCCTACGGAAACCATACATTTTACTGGGATAAAAAGTAGCCTATGTGCTATAGCCTATTCCAGACTATAATCTATCTCTGTGCCAAATTTCATCCAGATCCGTTCAGCCGTTATAGCGTGAAGTAACATACATCCATCCATCCAAACTTCACATTTATAATATTAGTATAGAAGTATAGATTTCTACTAATTGCTCGTGGGATGAAAAAAAAAGATCTCGTGAGTTCTTCAATTGACTCTACAACTTCGTGCTTAACAAATTGTAATGCCAACCCTATTCAAGCCGTCACATTACGTGTATGCGTATCGTTATGTAAAAATTATTTCAATGAAGTGTTTATTGTAATATAATTAATATGTGTTGCAGATTTATTTATCTTGTTATGCATGAGTTCACGAAAGTAAGGTGATGAGGAACTATTTGTCGGTTGGTTTTTTTATGTTGTCTGCACTGATAGATCTAGTTAACAGTAACAATATATGCTGTATTATTTATTTTATTAGTAGCTAGCAGTGCCCGCGACTGCGTTCGTGTTCACTTCTTTTTTTTTACTATTCCTGGGGACCTGGTCACTCCCATGCATTATTAATAGATCATATATATTAGTTCAGCATGTAAACTACACTCATAGTAAGTTCCATTAAAATCGTTTATTGAACATTAAGATGGAGTTTAATTTTTATACATTTACATAACAAAGGATTTTCAGGGAGACTCTTTCCATTTTTTTAGGATAATAGGTTAACTGAGATATCGATCTTAGTTTAGGTTATCACTTTGCTAAGTTTAATTAAAATCCGTCTAGTAGTGTTCCTGGGATGTGTGAACAGACACAAGGATAAAAAATCCAAAAAAATCAGATTCTGCTTCAGTATCAAAAATAACGACGACTACGATTTTTTTTTTATAGACAACCAAGTTACAGTTTTAAGTATATACTCGTACATAAATGGTTGCGATGTTCGAGGCGCACTTTCGAGAAATTTGATATGAAAATCTGGCGTTTCGAAGCGGTCTAGTTACCTCTCTACTTAATTATGTGAGGTAACAATTTAATCCAACCTTGAAGGTCACCTGCACCTCACTGTACAAATATAATCCAATCATGCTTCATGTATGTTTCGAAACAAAACAATCGCTATTCCGCAGCCTAATTTCGACAATCGACTAATTCCAATTCCACTTAATCGCGAATGAATCACCCGACATCGCCCACCTTAAGTGAAATCGTGTTAGCTCCAATCATTTTGCGCAACGAATGCTCACATGAAGATGACCCGTGACCATTTTCGATTTCATGTCTAAAATCATAACAATATCCGTGGAGTGCTCACGATAGAGCGGCCATTAAAGTAATTACAATCTCAGGAAACGCAACGATAGGAATGCAGTTCCAAATACTTATTGTGCCTCAGCATAGGGTACACGTTTTCGCGATTCTTATACCGCACGCGCGAATGATACATTTGTAATATATTTAACAATAGTTGAAGCTTTTGCTGTATGAGTCGTGTATGGCTCGAGGTGCTGAACATTGTTTGTTTTGGGTGATATTTATGTACGGATGTAATAGCGTGATTCTGAATAGAAGTGATGGATCCCTTGTGTGTGGCATTTGATGGCGACGTGATCTGGTTGTCTGGATTAAGTGTACCTTTATTTGTACCTTACATATTAGAGTTTGCTGAAATATTCTGACATCGGTGTAAAGTAAGACACAAGTTATAACCTAGTATTTAAGAAACTCGTTTAGTAGGTAGAATTAGCCCCTCAACATTGCAATGCTTGAAGAAGGCCGCTATGTCATAAGTACTAAAACTAATGTAAGACCAATGAACACATAGTTTGCAATAAATGTTTGGGTTTGAGTTTAAATGTTTAATTATTATTTATTACACATTAGGTATTGTCTGGTAAGTATACATATACAAAATGGTTATTTAATAATAATAAGATAATAATATCGCCAGACGAACTCATCAATACGGCTCTACACTAAGCAACGCTTGTATTATGGGTACCGTGCAATAGACTGGGGCAAACTCAGTATTTAATTACTCAAATGGATACAAGAAGTAAGAAGATTGATTAGTATCCCAATTTAAAGATAATTAAATAGTCTGAATGCAGTATATCCGAGTATTATTTAGGGTCATTGTACATATAATATTTAGCCCATTATAACCATACATGATACTTGAAACCTTAGTATATTTATCGTTTTTGATTAATGGATCCCTATCGTTTCAGCTCAATTGACCGAACGCAGATTTATCAACTCATTCAATATGGAACTATTTATCATCGATCTCGGATCGCCGGCGCATCGTCCCGTGTCGCCCTCGCGTCGTGCGCAAACACTTAGCGTCGACCACTAATTGCGCAGGCGCACACTTAGCTTCTGAGGTGCTCATTTATTTTTATACAGACTTCTAAGTCATTGATATGAGCACAGCGGAGCTCAATCTTCTAACGGCTGATATAGCTATTTATAAATTGAACCATTATTAATCGTGATACTTTTGTATCATAACTTGATAGTGGAAAAAGAGTGACCTAATTTATACACCGTACATGTATAATCACGTTCTTAATATGATACCCCTTTAAGGTTGAGTATCGTACAGCAACCGTATACCATAAGAGCTAATATTGGTATTGGCATATTATTTTGCAGTGACTTGACTCGGGACAACTACTCTCAGATATGCCTGCTATTGCATTATGAGTGTTCTTGAAAGTATCTAGTAAATGGTACACATAGAAGACCATATAAGGAGTACTAACAAAGTATGGTGATTGTCAAAATTAACTGTCTTTCGTAAGAGGGTGCATCCTTTGTCATCATTTCACATGACAATGAATGAGGACATGATACGTCAATTCGTCCCGGCCGTCGCAGTTTTCTCACGAAACCCGATCGGTACCCGATCGAATATTGCTATAATTTAAACGTTTTATATCACGTGCAGCGGTAATTTATATGAGGCGCAGTGTGTTGCGACACATCGGAATCACGATCGCACGAGCAGCGCAGGCCCGCGGCGAATGGTGACAATGCGCAATTAGGATTAAGTGCGCATCTAGATTGAGGACTTGCAGGTTGTATTGCGAGGTGCATTAGAGAGGGGAGCGCATTTATGAATACTGTTACAACAGTTTTTAAATTGCCTGTAATAATATTGATAATCTTACATTTACAGGAATACTATACAATGAAATCAAACTAATTTTACGAATTTTATGTTTTTTTTTTAATATGACGGTACCCCAGTTCTTACTATGACACTATAACGTCCAACACCTGAGTCCTCCCGTGACCATGGTAGCTGTAAAGCAGCCGAAACGTCGGGAACGTAAAAAACATAAAATAAAAGCGATAAAATTTGTTTTATTTTATTGTTGCACTGTATAAATGTATTAAGTGATATTTAATTTTATAATTTATGTATCGTCTATAATGATTACTACAGCGTAAATTTTCACACAAACAATAGAATGTGCGAGAGAACCGCACGAACTCTTGTGCAATTCATTTGACATGCGCGGGCTCCGGATCGATGGCATCGCTACAAATCCGTGGCGGGCTACCTTGCGTGCCTGTTTGTTTATTGCCCATGATATTATGAGCAATAAAATTACTTATATACTTGTAATTGAATGACTCGCATAATTGCAAGTGGAGTGAATACATAATATTATACTATTTAATTATTGAATACACGAATTTGTTGATTATGTAAATGATTTAATACTAGTAAATTATTCATTTCAATGTGCTTAGGAAAGATTTATTGCACAATATGTAAATTCCGTTATTTTTAACTAATATACATGACAAGAAGGTGAAGAAGAATGAAATAAAGCAACGTATTTTTATATAAAACAAGAATGTTAGAAATACAATTTCAAAATCATCTACAAAGACATCATCCTCTACGAAATTGTCGATTTAATTATTGATCAAACATGCCATGTTCATTTATTTTGTTCAGATTGATAACTTTTTAAATTATGTGCTAGCGTAAAGGCTAATGAAAGTTTCGGAATAATATAAAAAATCTGAGCTTAAAAAACTGTTTTTTTTATTGTTTACGTATAAAGACACGAGCGTTAGTTATTAAAATAGTCTAAACGATACATCGTGAGCTATCGACATGAAATTGCGACGGCATAATTTATAGAAGGCTTTAAGGATAGCTAGTAAACTGGAAAAGTCAACACAGCATTAATCATTCCGCTGTTGGTTAAAGTTATTAACTAGCAAACAATTAATTCCATTGGCACAATGCGCCCGATGCTGTTGTCTCGAGAATAAATCACGCGGTAATCCGATCTAGCTACTGTGATGTACAGTGGTCAGTGACACACTGACGATCAATTTGGAGAACATTTTAATAATAATAAATATTTTGGCGTGCTTCATGACAGACAGAAACGGAGTACCGGAAAAGGAATACTGGGTTAAGTGCGTTTATTGTGCTGTTTATAAGATGATAATAGAACATTGAATTGTTAACTAAAAATCGAAATTGACCATGTTATTAGATAATTATTATAAATAACAGTCGTTCAATTTTATGATACCGGAACAAAGCCATGTCGCCAAGCGGCCTAGCCGTGTTCCGGCATGATGTTCGGTGTTGCCATTCATGGATGACGGGTCAGATCAGTTGCGCTGCATGTGCCTAGTGAATGTAGCGTCTCTATCTACTGTCGCCTTCCTACCTAGGCAAGTATGCTCCATCGTAGATCTCATCGTCACTTACCATCAGGTGAGATCGAGATCAAATACTTGCCTACAATGTAATAAAAAAAAAACACATCTGCGGTTCAATAAATAGTTCATATAATAGGTATTATCAATTCCTCACCATATGCCATAAACATAAAATTTACTATTATGTAGAGAGGCTATGTAAACTAAAAGTTTTCGACTGCCAAGCTCTCGAAATTTCGATCAAGAATTCGCGACAACGTTGACTAATTTTGTATATTTTTTGTAGTCAAACTAGGTGGCTGACTTTAATAATAAAATAGGATCACAAATTTCAAACTCTACCACGATACTTAAAAGTTTTAGTATTCACCTTTAAACTTCAATTAACTTCACTATAAACCTAGAATTTCCTGCGCTAAACAAACATACAAATTTACGAGTCGGAGCAAACATGGTGGGTAGCCTTTCACCCTAATTCACAAAATGTCCCTTACGACATTAACTGAAACCAATAAAGTGTCCACCCATGGCACAATTGCTTTTCAATAATAAACCTTAAGTTCATAAATTTAAATAATAATAATCAGTTTTACGTGGAACTTAAACCATAAAATATAGACACCTCAATAAAATCAATATTACTAAGAAGAGAATCAAGAATCTTAAATCGTACTTAATAGTTAAAATATAGAGTCCATATTAAATATCAATTTCCATTTGAATTATTTCTTTGGAAATGTTATCTTATTAACCTACTGTTGGATCTGTTACAATATTTAACACGATTATATTGTTACATCTTATATGCAATTGTATAAATAAAGAAATATGACATGATTAAAAAAAATACATATTTTTACTAGCTGCTCATGTTTTGAAAACAATACACCCATTTGTAATTAAATTTAGATCATAAAATACGCAGGTCAAGTATCAATTTCGAATGCACTGTAGGTTATAAATCGACGCCTGTGTAGCCCACCAAGACGTACTTATGTAACGTGGGTGTCAGAATAATTAAAACAAGTACCAAATATTATTCAATACTCGTGTTTTTATTATCCCTTTCACCGCGGCACGCAATTAAAATTAATAAAAATACTGCACACAAACAAAATGTAACAATGTAATGTCCAATTCATGTTGAGCTCTCATTTTATTATGTAACTCGGAATGTGGTATTAGCGTATGGTCCTTTTAATAATGGCTGCGAGGTGAAGAAATACTGAGTGATTATGTGTAATCATGATTATAGCTTTGGACTTGGGTGACGTTTTACTGAAGGTATAAAAAAATAATGTTGAAAAGGCCGGTCTGCATTTTATCAAGTTGCATTTTAATTTAGTGAAAGATACGTTAGATACTCAAACTATGTCGATTATATAAGGTGAATCAAAAATATCTTAAAATATTTTAACTCATGAATCAGTAGGTTACATGGATTACTTTGATGTATAAAATAATCGTGTAAATGATGCTATTTTTTTTAAACAAAACGAACCAGTGGAGTTTGGCCACACAACGCCGTTTGGTTAAACAAAACGAACCAGTGGCGTTTGGCCACACAACGCCGTTTGGTTAAACAAAACGAACCAGTGGCGTTTGGCCACACAACGCCGTTTGGTTAAACCAAACGAACCAGTGGCGTTTGGCCACACAACGCCGTTTGGTTAAACAAAACGAACCAGTGGCGTTTGGCCACACAACGCCGTTTGGTTAAACCAAACGAACCAGCGGCGTTTGGTACAGGACGTCATTTTTTAAATGTCTAATAATTTAACTTATTTGTTTGAGAATGTTATCTTTATAACCTACTGTTGGCCCTATTAAAATATTTTAAACTATTATTGTTACACCTTATAATTTACCATAAAACATCCTTGGTAACCGTATAAATATAAGAGCGTCAAGTGCGAGATTATTCGTGAGCTAACCGATTTCTTTATAGTCTACCCCGCGAATTTATAGACGTTCTATAACTTTATTAAACGTCATATAGTACAGCACACATATACAAAGCAAAACTCTTGTGCGCAGTACTATATGACGTTTGATAAAGTTATAACACGTCTATAAATTCGGGGGTACGTATTTAGACATTTTGTATGGAATTGAAAGTTTAAATACCGCCCACTAGAGGCGCTGCTCAAGTCTCCAGCACTATTATAGACGTTCACCCCCACATTTATAGACGTTCTATAAATGTTGGGGAGTGTGGGGTGTGGTTAACTTACGATTAATCTCGCACTTGACATGCAGAATCGTTCATATCCATCAAAACGATTTAATTCAACATTTCGCTTTATTATTTTATAATTGAATTCCATAGCTTTTTGATGAAAGTTGCTAATGGGCGATGTGGAGTGGCATATTATTGTAATGGTAATAAAACTATATTATTAAGTATAGTGGTATGAATTAATTGACGCCGATGATTGACGCCTTACGGTGAACCCTGGCTATATTTATGACCACGTTACAACCAGTTGTAGATTATCGAGTTTTAAAATACAAGGACCGCTTTCCTGCTCGTAAGATAATCGAGTTACTAGTGGGCGACTTATTATATATCCTAAATATCGAAATTATTTTTATGGCGATAAAAATATAATTTCTAAATCGTCACTCAATTTTAATTTGAAATTAGATAATAATCTGAAATAATCAATACAAAAAAGTTTTTTTAAGTTTAGAGATGTGCACTTACCGACGCGTATTCCGCGCAGATGTCGATAGAATTGACGAAATCGCACACTTCATCGACCGACCACGCTGACAGTCGAGCTCGGGCTTCTGCGCATAAGCACTCGCTGCGGGCTTCACTGCGATCTAAGGGAAATAGAGAAGAGAATAGGCTAATTAATTACTTAAATGTGCTCTGTGTGCAGTCCAGTAAAAACTCCCCAAAATGTGGGTACCAAAAAATTACTCAGCTAACACAAGGCTTACAGTTAAAACCAAATCCCATCGGCTTGAAATAATCCCACTAATATTATAAATGTGAAAGTTTGGATGGATGATTGTTTGTTACTCAATCACGTCAGAACGGCTGAACGGATCTGGATGAAATTTAGCACAGAGATCGATTATAGTCTGGAATAGCACATAGGCTATTTTTATCCCGATAAAATGTATGGTTCCCGTGGGATAGATTAATATGGTAGCTAGATACTTTTTAATCGCGGGTAACACCGCGGGCGCAGTTAGTATCTTATAAACATCGATTCAAATAACTGCGTCTCTCTCAGATACAATTATATCAATTCAAATTTCACAATCAATCATTCATCAAAGCATCGAAAGTATAAAATCGATTAGAAACATTCCGATTTTTGTTGTAACTGATCATAAACTTAATCGATAAGTATGCTATATTGTTCTCTATCGACGTGCGACAGTAGACACATTTAAAATTATTTAATAAGTCATGAGTCATAATCATTAAAATATTACTGACGTCTCGAGCACGTAGGAATTGATTGTATCTATTCGTCTTGTCGTGTATAAAATTATATCTTTTATAATGAGACATAAGTTATGACATTATGCTGGTGACATTATAATGATGTCTCGAAGGTTTATTAAGCACGGAGAATAAGCTATTATGCCAGTTTTATATAATATCATTAGTGTTACAAACTTAACTCAGTAATTAATTGGATGATACTTGATGATGAGGTCACTATCAGATTGAGATGCTTGGTTTAAAATGTGTGAAAGATGACTGATGGCTAAGGCATAATATACTAAGTTAAAATAGGTGGAAGTGTCCAAATAAATGTCACCTTCAGAATGGCTAAATCCGTAGCACCCTCAAGCGATGCATTAAAAGAATAATCTAATAAATGATAATATAATATAAAATCTCCAGACGAACACACTAACTATACGGTCCTACAATAAGCAACGCTTGTATTGTGCGTACTGTACAATGGACTGAGGGCGAATCCAGTATATAATACTTCTATAGATATTACATATCTATGACTCGAGCAGAAACATTCATGTTCAGCACACAAAGTTTGTCTCTACCAGGATTTAAAGCCGGGACCCTCGGCGCAGAAAGCAGGGTAACTACCAACTGTGCTAATCATCACGCATACCACTACCCGTCGTCGGCACCGAATAATGCCTATATTTGAACAGATCTCAAATGGGTATAAAATGCTTACCATCATTAGAGACTCGGTCGCGCTCATCACTATCGCTTCTAGTGCTGGGACTGGCGGATAGTCGGGCGCGTTTGGCGGCACTCTCGCCGGCCGCTGATAGGTCGAGGGGCGAGTGCTCCGTGACACCACCTGCGCCTGCGCCCATGCGCTTGCGCCGTGACCGACCGCCTCTACCCACTCGGGATATTGCTAGCAGGGTCTGGGAGAGAAAAATGCCATTTAATTCTGGTGATGAAATATCAAGGTTATTATATACTTATGCCGATTCATCGTGGACTATAAACTAAACTTACTTGTAGAAATACTCAAAAAAGTGATATTATAAGCATCGTATTTAGTCTAATCATGCTCAATGCAAAAAAATATATATATCTCTAAATCTTTAGTATCAGCGCTGCTGCACACATCGATGCTGCAGAACAACGTACACGCATTCGAAACAGGTTTATCGAATAGTCGAAGGAATTCAAACTATGCCCGTTGCGCTACTTGTTCAGAAACGTCAATTACTCATCAGTCGATCCAGTGGCTCGCACAGCACGATGAACAAACATGGAAGGCCAGCCAGCGGCCATTATCTGATCGAGAGCACTCTCATATCGTAAGAGCATTCATCATAATAACGTTCTGAAACGTCACGCTTACCGCCCGCGGGTCAAATTGCAATCTATCTTTTTTAATTGCCATGCGCACTAAAAAGGCGAATGCAGGGTAATTCCGAATAAAATTTAGACGGAGGCGCGCGCGCGTGAAATAAACGCGGGCGCTGCTGTGCGCGGGCGCGCGCCGACACCGGCTCGCCTACGAGTACGTGCCGAAGCTAACCACCGCCATTAATCTTACAATTTATTTCCGCGTCGCTCCTGTTTCTCTTGGTAGGTGAAAATAAATTTAAAATACTATTTATGGATCGGTTGAAGTATAAAGAGAAACTTAACAAATCATCCTCCATGTAATTTGATCTCGATCGCGTACGATACGAAATTATCTAGAGACACGTGAACGCTCTTATATCGTCGCAATATAGCTAGAAAGTCGAAATCGAATAACTGTAACGATTCCACTAATGCAATTTTATCGTGCCTCTTATTGCACTCGTGTGCAAAAAGTCAACTAATTTTAAAGTCGAGTCGTGTTTCGATTTCACATCCCATCACTAGCGTGTCGCGGGGCGCGCTCCGCGGCGGCGCATGCGCGGCGCGTGCCGCAGCCAATTAGTGCAGCTCCAGTTCCTTCAAGAGTGGAGAGTCGAGTCGAGACGGTTCGCTGGCGAGCGAGAGGCGGAGCACACCACTATTGCTCAGCGAGTGCACGCCACCAAACGAACCTCAATTAACAGTCGCCGGAGGTATCTATGCAACGGCGGAGGAAGTGTAAAGGTCGTGAGCGTTATCAGATTTAATTACCGCCATTATTACTGGAAAGGAAGCGGGGCGCTCGCCGCGCATTATGATTTTAAACAGCCACAAATTAACATAAACGAGGCACGCTCGGTGAAGATGCCTCGCGCGATAACGCCTTATGAATTTTACGAGACATTTTAATCACAGCCGTGAACTATGAAACGGTGCGCGATGTGTAATTAAAACAGGAAGGTCAGTGAGCACTTGTGTTTATAATTAATATGAATTACAAATATGCTCTTTTGAAATGAAAACTCAGCTGACCGTAAATTATTTCATAGGGGCAGTGGCCTTGTAAGTAACTTGCGTTATGAAATGCTAAGGAGCTGTTATTATTCTTAAAGAAAATGTTTTGAATAATACCTACGAGTCAACTTTGGGAGACATGTTTTTATGTTAATTGTATGGGCAAACGATATACAGATAATAATAATATTATTATAATATCGCCAGACAAACACACTAACTATACGGTGCCACAATAAGCAACGTTTGTATTATGGGTACCACACAATGGACTGAGGGGAACCCGTTATAATACTTATATAGTTGTAAGTTTGTAAGTGCCCCCGTAGGCCTATACGAACTAAACGATTTGATTTTGACTATAGATATTAATCATCCATGACTTGGGTACAAACCTTCATGCTGGTCACACAAAGCTTGTCCCTACTAGAATTCGAACCCGGGACCCACGGCACGAAAAGCAGGATCTCTACCAACTGTACTAATCAGGTCGTTACTTTTGTATATTAGAATTTGAGGTTCTCGTAAGCGTTACTGATAGCTCACCGTTTTAGTTAATTTATGTTAATTATGAGCATAATCAAATACAATTTAATGGACCAAAATATAATTATTTCAGTTAGCAGATAGGCAGTAAGTACTTAATATTTTCTCATGTTACATTGAATGAACGTATTTTTAACAAACTATATTTACGTTTATTATTTATAAAAAAAAAACATTATTTATATCTTACATTTAATATGAATAGGCGGAAACCAGACATCACCATATTTTCATGAACGCTTTTGCTAGAAGTAATTAATATAAGAAGTTACTAATGAGATGTTCATTCTCGGTATTTGAAATGATATAGAAATCTAATATAAATAATTACCTTGGTGGAGCTCATGTCAAACATGACCGGGAAGGCGGGCACTCTAGGCGGGCCGCCCTGCTGCTTGCACAGCTTGGTGAAGAGCCCGCCCAGCGGCGGGTCGGCGTCCGGCTGGGCGGGCGACGTCGCGACGCGCGCCTCCCCGTACCCGTTCATACGGTGGAAGTAGCTGGGTGACAAACATAAAATATACATTTTATAGATTTGCGAAATCGTTGGTCTACAAATAATTGGAGAATAGTTACAACAGTTTCACATACTACATAAAATTGAGTCTGAGATAAAAATTAAATATTGTACTAAATTAAACCGGGATGTTTCATCACAGCAATCTAACCAGTCCTGGGTATGATTTACATATTTGTATCTCTACCAATAATATAACTCATTCTTATTAGTAATATTTACCTACGACGAAACTAACCATACTAAAAATCTGTCTCACAACTATTTAAAATGATAGATGGACTATCTCGGTCATTATTTTAATATGAAATAATAAATTAAAAATCAGTCCTGCCGTCACAATTAAGGTTGTTATAATGTTTTATCCAGATTGAATGATATATTTTCAATATGAACTTAAATCTTTAGCTAATAGAGTTTGTTTTAAATTAAAATACTCCGAACAGTTGACATTTGTTCGATGATATTAATGAGCATCTGTTTTTGATGTCCAATAAAATGTGAAATTTATTAGCAAGCTTGATATCCAGCTTTTAATTGCAGCTTCGGTTACATAAAATAGGACGCAGCAGGTAAAATATATATAATGACAGTTCAAATGTAGGTATATTTCTAACACACATCGAAACAAGTTTTAGACTACATTTGAATTATTATATATTAGTAAAAGTTGAATTATGAGATCTCAAAATTAATCTATTTATATATATAAAACCATGTCGTGTTAGTTACAACATTTATAACTCAAGAACGGGTGGGCCGATTTTTATGTTTGCCCCGAAAAACAGAATAATTATTAAGAAAAAAAAAATTCATACATTTGATTATGAAGGGGTACGAAGTTCACCGGGACAGTTTGTAAAATATAAACAATATATTCCTCGAAAAGATTGAAAAAAAAAAGATAATTATATTAAGTGAGCCCATTAAATATTGGATGTTGACGATACTGTTATCTTAGATTCCCTTCCAACATTATTTTTTACTACCAACACTACAAACCTAATCTTGTAGCATCTAAATGTAGTGAAGAGGCCAAGGGCCTGTCGCATCGATAATTAAAATAGACAAAGTTCACCGACCGCCTCGTCATATGACCAATTCATTAATATAACATAAGTTCACACGGAGAGCTTCGGTTCTCACGAATCATGTAAATTTGTCGACTGAACGTAAGTTATTTAATCGATTAATATGCTAATCGGTGTTGGGCATCACTAGCGCGCCGGTCGGTGACCGCGGGTCGCATACTGTTGTGACATGGACCGTGTGAAAAATGATCGATGAATGCGAGGTATCGAATTGGCTATCGATAATCGAAAATGGATTAGTCAGCAAAAGTGATTTGTTAATTTTATAAAAAAGTTATCAAAATAGTCATAGACTACGAGCCTTTACACTATACAGGTATTAATTGTATTTTTTATTGATGGCAACTAACAATAAAACGATAGGAAGTTGGCAGTCCTGACTAATAAAAGCCAATAAAAAATCTATTGTGGTACAATTAACAAATAGTCTGAAATTATAAAGCATAAATAATCATTATTATAGCATTTAATTACATCTATTATAACTTTTCAATTATGTAAGTACTAATTTCACAATAACTATCTGTCCCAGCGAACTGCGTACCGCCTCATAATCAAATGTATAAGAATATTCATTAGCTTTATTATTTCGAAATAAAACTAATTGTAACGAATTTTATCGCGATTATTATGTATTTACGTTCCCGACGTTTTTCGGCTGATATAACCGTGATAAAATCCGTTCAAATAAGTTTTATGTCAATGTGTATTATTTGCGTAAATATATGAAATTTATATATATTTACTATTATTTTTTGTGATTTTAATTTTAATTATAAAAAAATGAATTATAAGAATTATTGGGAAGAATTATTTATTGGGGCAAGGTCAACCCAGACATGATTAGGGCGGGCGGCGCGAGCATGTTAAAATCCAAGTGCAATACTAACTCGTTGTTGCTGTGTGTGTTGTGTCGTGCGGCAAGCGCGCGCATGATGTCGGAGCAGTTGCGCGGCAGGTGCGCAAGCGCCGGCGGCGCGGGCGGCGCGGGCGCGTGCGGGCTGCCGCGCTCGGGCGGCGTGCTCGGGTACGACGACGTCGATGGAGTCACGCTGCGGGACCTGGGACAAAAATAATAATAAATATCGCCATACCAACACACTAACTATACGGTCCCACATTAAGCAACGCTTGTGTTATGGGTACCGTACAATGGACTGAGGGCGAACTCAGTATATAATACTTATATACATATTAAACATCCATGACTCAAGTACAAACATTCGTGCTCATCACACAAAGCTTGTCTCTACCAGGATTCGAACCCGGGACCCTCATACAGAAAGCATAATTTAACTGGTTCATCGGCAGGCTATAAAGGACACATTTCCGATCAAAAATATTCAAACTACTTATATTAAATTTTAAAATTAACATTATATACTAAGTGCCTGTGAAATTCGGGGATACCAGATTCGGGGTTATGAAGAAGTATATGATGGTGGTAATACACTGTGCGTGGTCAGCATAAAGATTATTTTTGTATGTACACACTAGCGTAATACCTAACCATGTGTTGTACCAATTCAAACAATTAAATTCTTACGAGAGCTAGGAATAAAGTCGATTATAGTACCTGTGCTCTGTTTATGAAGTTCTTACCTGGATGCGTTTGAGTCGTGCGGGCTGAGCCGCTCGCTCTTGACGTGGTGGTGGGCTGCGGGCGCCGGCGTCGGCGTCGGCGGCGCGTGCGCGGGCGACGCCGCCGCATCGCGAGCGCACCGCCGCGACCCGCCCCCGCCGCCACCGCCGCCTTCACCTGGTGGACACAAAGAGATATTATTATAAAACAACTGTTAAGATAAAAAAAAACTGGGTTGGTATCATCTAGTAGTCAAGATCACACCAAATAAATATGATAAGTACAGTATTTTTGTAAAATATTTCTTGTTTGGTTCTTAAAAATAAACATACAACTGAGGATTAGATATACAGGAAAATAATCTTATAATGCTTCAAACGAGATTCTTTGTCGTTTCTGAGCAATTAATTGTAACTTTAAATTATAATAGAGTGATGGTAAGCTACTGGGGTTGGTACCCTAGAATAAGTTGTACCCAAGTGTAAATTATATTAAAAACATCCGCAGACCATCAAAACTATACGATGGCAGGCTATTTACCGACAGAAAAACGTTAGTACACGATCCATACCCGTTTAAGCAAACTGGGAACAGTTTTCGAATAGTTGAGTAAGAACTACCAACAAATCTGGTCTGAGGCTGTTTTCTGCTCAAAATCCGATTATCGGACTGGTGTCAAATTAGAAATTGTTAACGACACAGTTTTAGGTCTCGTTCCCATCCGGTTATAGTTAGAATTAAGAAAAAAAATGTAAATGACAATTTGGTAAGTGCCCCCGAAGACCTATCCGAACTAAATGATTTGAATTTGACGTAGGCCTCCCTTAAAGAAGGGCTCACCAGCTTCCTAAAATGTGTATAAGGTCACCGACCTTGCAGTCAACCGCACCACACTTCATCTTTCAACTCGTGATCGTCTAAACCTTTCTGCCACAATTCGGCTGCTTCTGCAAGCTCCGAGCTATTTGCCATAGCTTCAAAAAGCATTATAGTAGGTCGGATTTACAGCAACTCCAACTGAAGGTGTTAAGTTCAGCGCGGTGGTCTCGTGGCAACTGGACATCGCGATAACATCACCGGTTCCTTTGATGTCAGATCAAGTCGTGCCTCCGACGCAGAGGCACGAAGCGCGAGTCCGGCCTACCAATCGCTACGCCATCTAGCGGATTAATGAACTCTAAGTATGAAGTCAGTGATGACGTATTATATAGACGAATTAAGACTTCGTCCGCATGGTATTTAACAAAGACAACCGTTGACAACAGCCTGCTCGCCCATTCTGAGCCCGCGGGACGCATTGCAGGTTGTTGCTATCAAACTTAATCAGGCGCTGCGCTGCAACATTGGTTTTAATTTTTTTTCGTGAGATCATATTTTTTTTTTCTAAAATAAAATTTGCCTAAGTTACTCCTTGTTACATCAGCTATCTGCCAGTGAAAGTCCCGTCAAAATCGGCCCAGCCATTTCAGAGATTAGCCGGAACAAACAAACAGACAGACAGACAGACAGACAGACAGACAGACAGACAGACAGACAGACGGACAGACGGACATACAAACAGACAGACAAAAATTGTAAAAAATGTTGTTTCGGTATAGGTAACGTGTATACATCCAAATGCACTTAGTAAAAAGCGGTTATTTTAATATTACAAACAGACACTCCAGTTTTATTTATATGTATAGATTAAATATTACAAGATTGAGTTCTTGAAGTGTACATATTTGTTGTGGAGGTATCCTTTATTACAGGGGTTCCCAAACTTATTTTGTGTACTGCCCACTTTGAGAATGAATAATTTTTTTGGGGCCCCATTTTTTCACTTACTTAAAAACCACTAACTTCAAATTATATTAATTATTGTAAGCCTCTACACAACGCCCCGATTATTTTTTCTGGGTCTCTTACCCTTTAGGCCTGCAGCGCCCACAAAGGGGCGTTATCGCCCACTTTGGGAAAGGCTGCTTTAGTATATTGACTTGACGACCTGATTAGCGCATTTAGTAGGATCATGCTTACTGCGCTCACGGTCCTGGGTGTGTGATGTGCATGAAGGTTTGTACCCGAGTCATGGATGTTTAATATCTATATAAGTATTATATACGGAGTTCGCCTTCAGTCCATTGTACGGTACCTACCCATAACACAAGCGTTGCTTAGTGTGGGACCGTATAGTTGGTGTGTTCACCTGGCGATATTATTATTAACTTACTAAGTTTGAATGTCTATTGTAGGATATATCAATTTAACATATTTGTATGTATAGATAAGTTATAAGTTGGTGAGCTGTGGGGATAGACTGAAATAAATACTTTATATTAAATTTCAAGTAATAGTTCGCGATACCCCCCCCCCCCCCCACCACCACCCTCTCTCCGTTTAATTTCTAAAATAATCTCGACGCAAAATCACAAACTTTCGCTTTTAATTACTTCAAAACAGCAAAACAGTTGAAAATGTCGCGTTGCGATTGTGCAAGCCTGTCACAGTGTTCCGTTGCGCGGCGGCCGATGCGATAAATAAGAAATGATTAATTGTGAGAATGCTCTGTTACTTGTCACTGTGAAATAACAGTGATTAATAACAACATTTTGTTTCGGTAGCAGAAATTGCCTAAACACGTATGTTAATAATTTGGACACACGTCCCGTTTATTTAATTTGTCGCGGGCTTGCAAAAGACGACAATTGCATTATTAAAACAGGAACGCAATTCCCTTCTTACTTCTTTTTTTTTAAATTGGCAAACAGCTACAGAAAAGTTCCATTTTTGCCATTGTCGAGTAATTCTTTATAATTTTTATTGAATGATATGTACTCCTCATGATAGGTATAATGTTGATGACGATGATGACGATGAAATTAATCCCCTACCCCTATCAGTAAATATGTGGATACTTTACAGAAAATTTACCGGACATGTAGAGAGAACTTGAAAAGTCAAGTTATATATTTTTTTTTAATTTCCTTCACTCGTGCACGTTTATGAACACAATATCCCACTTATATTACACATTATTTATCAAAGACAACACACATTTTTTTTTGGGAAATAAAACAAAATTGTCAACTCCACGGTTCAACTTCCCGGCAGAGACACACACATGATTTTTAGTAAGTTAGTACATCATATGTAGCTACCCTATTTACCTTTTTAATAATCTTATATTTTTATTGTAGGCATGTCTCTGAAAAATTATTTATTATATTTAATAAATAAAGCGTGTAATGAGACTACTTATATTATACTTATTTTTATTTAGTAATTATATTTTTAACAGTGATTAGTGACTCCAATATAACATGTTTAGGTAATGTCTTTACCGTATGTCACAGGCTATACTTTTCCACCAAACAGGTGTTTGTTGATAGCAATTATGATAATTTTAATGTCATTATTAATGTGGGTAAATGTAAAGATTTGCATCTTATTATGCGAGGTATTGACCTTCACAAAATAAAAAACTTAAAAGAAAGTTTACTTTATGTGGGAAAAAGTTCAGTTTTATATAGATTTTGATAATTTTACGATTAGATGTGTAATGTAATCGTAGAGTTTTATGCGCCATTAAATTTGATAGAGCCTAATGTAGAGTCACCTGTAGTTATTCAGATAATCATGGCTAATTAATTCTTGATTTTTAATATATACATTTAGTATGGAATCGTGAATTTGCATAATTTGTTTGATGGTATCTGAAAATTATCCGATTAACAAATATTAAATATTTTAATATAAAAATTTAATATACTTTCATTTTGTCAACCTTATTTAGTCACAAGCAGAATACGCTTACTTCCTAAGCCTTAGTTATGTTCCTACAAAAACTCATTACATAATAATAAATAACAACTTTCATACTAATAACTAAATAAGCAGTGATAGCCAAGTTGGTAGAACGCTTGCCTCGGTAACGAGGATTGCAGGTTCAAACCCCGGCTTGCACCTCTGGGATTTTTCATGTGCGAATCTCATTTCCAACCAAGATTATCACTTGCTAAACGGTGAAGGAAAACATCGTGAGGAAACCTGCATGTCTGAGAGAACCCCTCGAAAGATGTGTGAAGTCTGCCAACCCGCACTGGGCCAGCGTGGTGGACTATCGCCTAAACAACCCCCTCGCATTGAGGGGAGGCCCGTGCCCAGCAGTGGGACATAAAAAAAGGGCTGGAATTATATATTATTATAATACTAATAACAATTGAGCAACGATACCCTACAACTCGTTATAACTAACATCGAGTATCAATTCAATAATACTAATCAAATCTATAGCACAGCTAAATAAGGTAGCCGCCGTAACGTCGGGTATTACAACAATAATATAATAAATTGGGGACATTTGAAAAGAAACGGGTATGATTATGTAGGTGGTACTATTCTGTTATAACATGATTTAAGAAGGTGTAATGATAACGTATTTATAAAGAGATTACGAGATCGGACCACATACGTTGAACTGGATGGGTTTCCGAATGGACTAGTGGGAGTGATATTTGTGGGATGGAAATGTTGTATGAGACATTTCTGAGATACCGATCAGACAGATTTCATTCACTTTATGCTACATATATCTATGATTTTTATACAATATAGCATTTGGTACCGAAGCTCTATCACCATTCATCTATGGTTTGTCCTATGTTAACTCTATGTTTTTTTAGTCAATGGTAAAGAAAAAGTTATGTACTTTTTGATTTTTCCTTGACGGGTGTAAAAAAAATCGCCTTTTTTTTATAAAATCTCCCTAAAACTGTCATCAGTGACCTAGACCTCTTGCATTTCTACAGGCTTAGACAATATTTTTTTAAATACAAGGCGAAGGAAACAACTTGGATTATCTAACAGTAACGGCACGTATGTTTGTAATTTTTGTCAAAAAATATTTTCAAATCTGTTCTTAACCGTTTAAATTATATCTAATTAACCCATTCGAGTTACCGTCACAGTGTTATGCAATATTTTAACTTTATGTAACCACCATTAACACAATCTGGCTGCACGTAAATAAATAACACAAATCCAAGCTTTTATAAGAAATTATAAATGTCGTAATTTTCGCAGGAAGCGATCGGTATTTACGACGGCGACCAATGAGCGACGACTTCCGGTGCCGAACTGGGGTCATGCTGGTTACCGGAGGAAATTTACCGTTAGTACGTAGCCTGTGTGGCAAGTTCATGTTGTCAACTGATTAACTAAATAGATTGTGAGTATGTGCTATAGATACGTGTAAGTAGGTATGTTTAAATATATATATCCAAACAACATTTTTTACACTTTTTGTAAATATTAAGTAGGGAATAAGTTTGTCTATTCTCTTTTTAATTTCTATTTTCGTTGTACATATTGAGTAAATAAAAATAATTTTAATAATTGAGAAGATTATCTTCAACACATTAATCGAATGTTTGGTATGTTCTTTACGTTTAACTCTATTGCAAACTATAACACCCAGGGGATTGGGACTAGAATGGGACGTGGGCGATACAAACAATCGATTAACTTTGTTTTATTTGCCTAGATCATGTCAGAGACATACGAGAAGATCAACACGTTTCAAATAACACATCAAACTTTCTGTGAGATGTGTAATCAATTTAAATTACTTACATAAATCTAGGGACAACCGTAACCAAGTATTTCAGTTAGGTACTCGAGAATACCTAACTGAAATACTTAGTTAGGGTTGTCCCTAGAGTATATCTGAGGAAACCTACTTTGAGGGGTCGTACCAACTATAATTCACATAAGCAAAACAAAAGCCTTTACCAGAATGTTTAAATAGGACATTGTATAGTATTCCAATATGATCATCAATCGTCCAAGACACGAAACCAAACACAATTCAATGAGTATAGTCACAAGCTAGTTAACAAATAAGCGATTATCGAGAACAAGAGGTCAATTAACCTTTACCACGACGTAATTTGTAGGGTTAGTGGGAATTCCCAATGACTCGTAACGTCATCATGAAAACATGCTATCACCATTATTCTTATTACGAAAACTGTGATTTGAGCGGGATGGAAGACGCTTACGTTATCGTAGCGCTACTATAAAGATGCTGCTTGGGCCACTGCAGTGATGTTCATGGCATCTACATTGTTCCACGGCCGGCGCGTCTGACTTGACACCTTGGTACGTGTGGGGTGCAAGCGACAAGCTTATATATGATAAGTTGATGAACTCCTACAGATATTTTATCTATCTATGGATATTCAATTTCACTGTTTTAATTGAAGTAATACTAATTTTAAGCATTTCATCGCGTTTATATTATAATTTTTACGTTCCCGACGTTTAGGCTGCTTACCAGCAACCATGGTCACGGGAGGACTGAGGTGGTTGACGTCCTAGGGTCATAGTTTGACCGGGGTACCCTCATATTTAGTTATTGACTCCGGTCCGATCTACGCAGAAAGAACTCACTGGGTCTTGAGGTTTTGCAATGGTGCGCTTAGTTTTGGATTTAATGATATTTACTACTGGATCCCTAGTCGGTGGTAGCACCCCGACATCTTCCCTATTGAAATTAGGATGTTTTCTAATTTCAACGGCCTCGCGTATCATCCTTGGTCGGAATCGGTGTTCTTTTGCGAGGATCTGTGGTTTATCACGACATTTTGGCTGCGTTACAGCAACCATGGTCATGGGAAGTCTGAGGTGTTTAACGTCCTAGTGTCATAGTTTGTACTGGGGTACCTTTATAATTAGTTGTTGCTTGCGGTACGGTCTACGCAAAAACATAAAAACACATCGGGAACGTATAAATAAAATTTTTAGTTTTTTTAATTAAATTGTTCTCTTATTTCGTCAGTTGCCGTGTCCCCTCTTGACTTACGCCACCTACCACTGGTAGGGTCAGCAGCGTCGTCAAACAAGGTACCGTTGGCAGCCGCACCTGACCCGAATGGGCAGCACGTCCGCCAAACAGACTGCCTAAGTGATCGGTACCGTTTACAAATATGTGTTCGGGGAGACACGATTATCTATGGAGGATAATGCATCATGGATGTGGCATTTGATCGGCATATTAAAAGTCAGATGTGGGCTGTCTGTGTGATTCGATTTTACTTTTATGGGATGAGAGTTTTCAGCGCTTTCTACAATACTACAAAACTTACATGTTAACTACGAACTACCAATTGAAATATTGTTGACTACAAATTGACCACAAATTATCAGTGCAGTGGTAACATTCAAATATACCGAGTGTACGGGGCATGATAAGGAAAACTGTTGGTAAAGGTAATGTCTACACTTAATGTCTATTATAAAATTATTGAAATCATTTATGTAAAAAGTCATGGGCTACACATGTTGTAATTTTAAAGCGCGCAATGTATCTTATACAACGCGACCACAACACAACGCTCTGTGCAATATCCGATGCGGGCGTCTGACAGGCGCGATCGAGCGTGTCGATTTTTAATTTATGTTGCAGTTTTAGTTCTAAATTTTTAATAAAGGGATGAGTTTTTTTATTTATAATCACGATGAAATAAGACTTCTATTATGATTTCATGTTAAAATCAATTTGAAAAGAACTGAAAAAAATGCGTCAGGGGAGGGTTCTGAATCATGAGTTAAATCCATCGTATCAGTTTTCGTTACCAATTCACTTACAGCCTGTATTATCTAGTTGAATGGCTTCACTGAATGGAAAAAGATTTTAGGAAAAAAAATAGTATTGAACATTTTTTTTCCCTCTTCAATTGCCTCCTCCAAACTATCAGAGCATATTTGTCAACATAACTCTTAAGTCTCCGAAGATGTTTTACGTTACTCAAACAAAGATTGGAATACCAGACAATGAATGTTGACAGACTATGCGCGGGCTGCGGCCGAGGTGAACCGAGGCTCTTCGTGGAAATGAGAGCTTTTTCGGGACAATTCTGAAAAGCAAGGGGTGCGAATGGGACGAAGAGATTGATTATATTGAGGGTGACTGGAGGTAAGGTTATATATTTTTTTTCTATAATTTGAAAGGGATAATTGGCATCTCATGCAACCAGTATTAGTTAAGAAGAAAGTGTGGTTACGCGGCGATTGTCATTTCTATCTAATTATTCGACACTGCAGCGTAAACCAATATCAACGCACTTGTACTCGTATGTACATAATAATAAAGATTATAATACAAATATAACGCCACAATATATGGAGGTGTTCCATCATAGTATTGTTTGTGGAACTCGTCCGCCACACACCCTTGTCGCACCCATCACGGTCCTTTACGCGTTACCATAGACAAAAATATTTAATTGATTTGACAATAGATTAGGGTTGTCATAACTAAAATAAATAAATTGAGTTAAATAAAGAAATATAGTCATCTTTTGGTATGAACGAAGTCACGATATATGTAACATACAATGTTTTTGCCTTTATCATGTTACCTGTATACACAAAAAAAAAACTAAATATACTTAAAAAACCTTTCGTTCTTATCAAACTAGAATATTCAGGCTCGATAAAATATAGGTTAAAGAAGTCGTCAGCCGCCAACCCTATCGCCGCCACACGCTTCGCGGCGCGTGGGTGGGGAACAAGCTCTGACCTCCCATGAGATGTTAGGGTTGTCATGTCGGGGATCATGAAGCGGACGGACCCGTTCGGTCATGCATTTTGGTGTATTGAAATTATGATAATGTTTCCTGGCATATATTTAAATCTTAGGCTACAATAAAAACGTAGTCCTACGCCCTACGTTAATGACCATGATCTAGTGAATCAGAGATACTTTCATAGAAACCAGGAGAAATATACGTGCCAAATGTATAGTCAGGTCTGGTGATGTCGTGATGTGTGTGAAGTAGGCTTTCAATAATAATAATAAAACATAATTTCTTGTAAGTCCAAGCACTCCCAAGCTACCCAGACTTTCAACCAACTCATACTACCAATTTTAACTCACTTTTTTAAATAAAATATATAGTTAAGTATGTTTAGCACATAGCTGTCATTATTTAAAGTTATTTGCTAAAAATACTTATATTTTATGTTCACTACTTATTTACATAGTTAATATAAATTAAATATCGAAATGTTAAAGACATATAACCTTTTAAATATAAAAAAAGTTAATTAATTATTTAAAAGTAATTTCCCATACCGACTTAACATGTTTAGTACAAAGATTAAGATACAAACTGTTGACAAATGGTATCAACATACGATTAACATGTTTCTCTAAACGTTCACCAATTTTTTTTCAATAATCGATGACTGGTCTTTCCATAACGATTAATTTTAAAAACCACACATATAATATTAAATTATATCGGATGATTAATATACTAGTACCCAATGTAAAAATATAATCATTATTAATAAGGTATTTAAATTAGATAAAGACCTAAATGTTTTTAATCATACAGTGTTGAGATTGACGTTGTTTGTGATTATTTTGTTTTTTTTTAAGTATATAAGGTGTAACAATAATAGGGTAAAATATTTTAACTGTTATATGGATCACATTGATGTATAAAAAATGTGTAAATGATGTTTGATTTTTTCAAACAAGGCGAACCAGTAGCGTTTGGCCCGGTACTGGGTGTAATTTTATAATGTCTAATTATTTAATTTAACGGTTTGGGAATGTTATAACCTACTCGTGGCCCCGTTAAAATATTTGACACTATTTTTGTTACACCTTATATATTGTATCAAATATTTTTATAGGGCACAAAAATAACCTACCCATTTTCACAATGCTCGAGCTATTAGACCGATGATTCATCCATAAAATAAGTTGCAGATAGCGTCTATCAGCACATTGTTAAACAGACTGTCTCAATTATATTGAGCAGGGACAGCAGAGAGGCAAGATCTACAACTCTAACACCGAAGTCTCCCTAAAATAACTAGAACTTATAATGGTGTTTTTCACATACGTATACACTAATCAATAGAGATATTTATTTTCCCAATTGGGTACATGCATTTGATTCAATGCGATGGGGAGTAGTGACCGTATCGTACAGCCTAGGACCAATCGGTCAAATATCAATGAATATTTATGATGTCAAAGTGTAGCGTGTGTGAGCCTCGCATGGCAACACATTGGAGTTTATTTTAATTTTATATTTTGTAATAAACAAAAATGAAAAAAAAAGACAAGCTCGCTGAGTTTCTCGCCCGATCTTCTCAGTTTGAGGTCGCGTTCCGATCCGCTTGTGGAGTTAAGAAAAAAAACTTTGATGACAATTTGCCCCCGTATGCCTATACGAAATAAATGATTTGACTTTGACTTAGACTTTTGACTTTTACTTAACTTTATTTTCTACTGTCTACGATATAGTAGAAACTGTGGAGAGATACTTCCAAATATATATACGCCGATATCCCTCGCTTCACCTGTTGTTTACCGTCGGCCGGGCGGGCCCGGGCGGGCCGGTGGCCAAACACTAGTGTGTTTGTGTTTGCTCGTCTCCCACCTGCGACGTCAGGAACACCGTGGCCTTGAGCAGGTGCGCACTCGGACAGTTGGCTTTCTTCAAACTACTTAATTGATGTGGACGCACCCACACGAGTTTCAAGTTTGAAGTGTGTCAGGTGGCTTTAAGTAATTTGTATTTCAAAGTAAATACCTAGATGTAATGAATGAAAAACTTTTGTAATATGGTGTAATATGAAAAAAAAATCCCCATATTTTGTATAAGTGCGGAATATATATATATATATATATATATATATATATATATTATATGCGTCGGTTTTTTATTATAAGTATTATATTCCTATAATTTATTAAATTCTTGTAAAGACGGAAGCGCGAGCTATATGAAAAAGGCCTAAGTAACTACACATAATACGCGGTCTTGACGCGAAAACTTTTTCTCAAAATGTTGCTAGTTTTTTTTTATAGTGTGATAATCTGTTACACGCATAATTAACTCGCGAGCGTGCGTAAATACAATTATTAAAAAAAAACTATTTTATTTTATTTTCATTCAAATTCTTCCAGTTGGATTTCAAAGCTGAATTCTCTTGGCCATACATCTATTATATTATTTCCTCGTAGTGCATTATCTCATCAACATGTATCCGTGTACAAACTAACGATGTAACACAAACATTAAGCACTCGAGCTGCGCCCGCTTAACGCTAAACAGTTAGCGTTTCATTATGAGGATCACTAAAGAATGCGTAGTGATGTGGGGCCGGTAGTTAGTCGATTAACTCGACTACAAAAAAACTGCTCAGGGAGTCGTTTATAAGTAATCGATATACATAACGTAATTACCGACGGGTTATACAGGGAACGATTACTAATAGAAATAAGTTATATTTAATTTTTATTGAGAGTAAGCTAGTTAAAAATATCTATACATATAAATAAAATTGGAGTGTCTGTTTGTAATATTAAAATAACCGCTTTTTACTAAGTGCATTTGGATGTATACACGTTACCTATACCGAAACAACATTTTTTACAATTTTTGTCTGTCTGTCTGTCCGTCTGTCTGTCTGTCTGTCTGTCTGTCTGTCTGTCTGTCTGTCTGTCTGTCTGTCTGTCTGTATGTCTGTCTGTCTGTCTGTCTGTCTGTCTGTCTGTCTGTCTGTCTGTTTGTTTCGGCTAATCTCTGAAATGGCTGGACCAATTTTGACGGGACTTTCACTGGCAGATAGCTGATGTAACAAGGAGTAACTTAGGCTACTTTTATTTTAGAAAAAAAAATAGGCTCTCACGAAAAAAAAATAAAACCAATGTTGCAGCGCAGCGCCTGATTAAATTTTGATAGCAACAACCTGCAATGCGTCCCGCGGGCTCAGAATGGGCGAGCAGGCTGTTGTCAACGGTTATCTTTGTTAAATACCGCGCGGACGAAGTCGCGGGCAACAGCTAGTTTATGAATAAAATGAATGGGGTTGACTATTTGAGAACTGAGAGCAGATAAACTGATATTTGGCTATGGTTTTAATTGTAATAATAGCTAAATGTATCGTTCATAATTTAATGTTGAAAAATAATTGACTAACTGTTGAAAATAAAATAGGGTTGAATGTCCGGTCACGTAGTAACGTATGAATTTCGGTTTATTTATTTTACAAAATTACATTTAAAAAGGTACTAAGTGTGATTCACATGGATTCAAAGGGCCACACTTTTATCGACCATGTCACTTCCCTAACCCCTTTAATAAGGAGGGCCCTTGACGAGTGGTCAAACGTTTATGTTAGGGGTAAACAACTCGGCTGTTTTGAGGGCTCGGTGACCTCTCGACCAGCCGAATGCAGGCCAGGACCCCCGGAGCTGGGTATATTTATACATACATCGCCGGCCTGATTAGCGCAGTTCGTAGTGACTCTGCTTTCTAGGCCGAGGGTCCCGGGTTCGAATCCTGGTAGGGACAAGCTTTGTGTGATGAGCACGAATGTTTGTACCCGAGTCATGGATGTTTAATATGTATATATAAGTATTATATACTGAGTCCATTGTACGGTACCCATAACACCAGCGTTGCTTTATGTGGGACCGTATAGTTGGTGTTTTCGTATGGCGATATTTATTTATTTATGTATCGCGATTATAGTCTGTCCAATAATACGTTATTTAAATTTGGAAAGTGTAGGCTCGTTTTTATTCCTTGTCGAGTTGCAATCGTTGCAAAGAGTTTTAAGTGTTAATGTTGTTTTTTTTCATTATTTTCTTTCTTATCTCTTCCCAATTCAATATCTATTAAAATTAGCTTTAATTGTGTGTATGCAGTCTTTTAATCTGGTCAATTAACCAATGTGGTTAAAATTGTTATGGTGAAGCGATATTTTTTTTAATAATAATGAGTATTATGTAAAGGCCTAATGGACAGTTTTAACACCTATATAAAGCTAACAGCCCACTGCTACGGACGCAGCGACTCCGCAGCTCTTTTGTTAATATGAAGATGGTATCGACCATTGTGACACAGGGACACGTAACGCTGTAACGCTGAGAGCGGTGCTGTACGCTGCAGTGGAGGTGTGCCTTTATACTGATTACCATATCATGACACAAACGTTCAGCTTAGCCGGAAAGGTTAAATCTCGTATTAATAATACTTTCCTTACTCACTTATTTCTTAAAGCTAGCACTTCCATTTAACACTCACAATACCAGACATTATCAAGATTGTAAAACTTTTTTTTGAAGTCGTATTCTCAGCGAAAAGAGGTTTGAATACTGACTTAAAATTCCGTACGGGTCTTGGTTTTCTAAAGGCGGGGTCGTTCTGAATCCGCAATTAACCTGCATTAGCATTCGAACTGGCGACCCGAGCGGTGCGGTCGACCCCGGCACCGTTGCCGTTTAGCAGAGGTTTTTAATAATCGCGGCATTTTTGTTGCGACTGATGGGTATTTTCTTTTTATTACGTTATAGGCAAGTATTTGATCTCGATCTCACCTGATGGTAAGTGACGATGAGATCTACGATGGAGCCTTGCCTAGAAGGTGTTCACTCTCGACTTGAAAACACCCAGATAGGGAACAAAGACGCCGGTAGCGTGTTCCATTCCTTGGCAGTTCGCACGATGAAAGTAGAAGCAAATTCACGCTGTTAACTTAACAGATCTATAAGCTCTACGTGTGTACTTAGATAACTAGTTCATTGACTCAGCTCTGTGCTGATTTTTTAAGATAATTGTGAAACAATAAACTGCTGCTCTTACAAAAATAGTTTGTGTATTATACACACACTTGTCTTATGTATAAATGCTTCAGCTGTTGATCATCTGGCAAGAGATGTCAACTCTTTCACATACAATTTTTTAGGAAACCACAAATTAATTTTACATAAGGTTAAATAGCCACTAAAGCGCATCAGTAAACTCACAGAAAAATTTAAATCAAACCTATTAAACACATAAAGAGATTTATGAGCCTGTAACTAAGTAAATAAATCGCCACTGGTGGGCTGGAGTATAACTTTAATATTACAACGTTAATATAATTGCATATAGTTATGTATATTCAAACCGTTTAACTTACTGCTTCTCTCACATTAAACCTAGTTGGAAAGCCATTCAAAAAGCTATACGTGTCTCTTGAAAACAAATAAAATTGTAATATACATAGTGATGGTTAAATTAAATACAAGGAAGGTATTTTTGTCGTTATAGATTTACATAAAACATAATGTTCGACTGTGATAACAAGTAAAGGCTTATCCATAAACAATATTTATTTTCATAAAACATTTTGGACAGAAGAGTGGTTTTTCATCTCACCGGATGGGTTTGTGACCTCAAACTTGTGCTTAAGGGTGCTTTGTATGATAGATATAGCTCAAATACACTTTAAGGGAAGTTGCGAGTACTACTCACTTCGTCGATAGTATTTGGTCCCATATACTAGGGTATGAGCTTATTAAAAATATGGCGGGCATACTCCCCCTAAAAACTCCTCCAAAAGGAAGATATGGGTCACAGTCCACCACGGCAGACCAGTTGGTTGCTGGTTAACTACTCCGTTTGTGAAAGAAGTGCAGGTTTTCTCACGCTGATGCTTTCACTGTATAGCAAGTGGTAAATATCATTGAAACTAAGATAAATTTAAGGTGCAACCCGGCGATTGCTATCACCGCGTCTGACCAAAATGGCCCTCACATTTTTTTTTCTCTAGTTGTAACTTTATTAATTGTCAGCATTCCGATACAGTCCCAGTCACATTTCCTTACCGACAAACGTGCGTAGCGTATGCTCGCGTCGTTAACTGTACGAAGTCTCCGGTAAAATGTCAGAGGTGGGCAACCTTTGGCCGCGTATGAATCAACAACGTCGTCCCGAGTCCCACGACCCCCGCAACCGTGACCTTAGCCCTGACCTTGACATTGCCGATGAATGTTTTATATAAATCTGTACGGTAAGTGTTGAAATAAGAATTTTAATAAAACAAATTCTTTTAAATTCGAAAATAAAACCGTTTTTTGTTGGCCTCTTGAAAAGGTTTGGGATTTGTAGCGACCACTTCAACCGCACCACAAGCTACAAAGATGGCACTGCAGACACATTCAGAACAGTAGACAATTAACGTCACAATCCTGAATCGCGCTATAAGAGTTTTCGAAGCAAATAGCATATATACAAGATCCCGACAATAACCGTTGGGGCATAGCGGCCGCCTCGCCAGGCACACCACCCGCCTGGCTGGAAGATCTTCCCTTTTCCGCTAAATTGTTGACCCCGATATAACATTTCTAGTAACTAAAATATTTCACGGCTTGATTCCGCTAGCCAACGTTCCTGATCAATTATTTAGTCATAAACCAATAAGGTTGATAGATTGTAAAAGCTAACCATGCTAGAAGTAATGCCTGATTCTACCCATTATTAGGTGTAAAATATATTTCTGCCTACCACTTACAAATAATGATGGAGCGATGGCTTCATTTATATGCACACACGCAAGTATGCAAGTGTACTCTCGGCATAATTATAATCATTACTTTGCACTTTACTTTATTGCCGTCTTTAACGATTACATACAGAAATGTCAGAGGTACTCAACCTTCGACTTGTACTGAATGTTCGTTTCGCTCGTCTCACGACGATCTCGCCGTGACAGTGAACTTGACATTGGGCTGTAAAACTCGTATGTAGATTATTTTACGGTAAAAACCGTTTATTACTCGTGATAGAACAAAATAATCATTTATCGATTTCTTATATTTACGCGAGTACTATACATTGAAGTGAAACTAATTCCGAAACGTCAGGAACGTAAAAAACATAAAATAAAGGCGATAACATTCCTAAAATTAGTTTTATTTCGAAATAGTTATACCAATCGATATAACAGTGTCGGTATTAGTATGAAACACGTCACTCTGTGTACCACAATATTTGTTTGCACATCAATTTCTTGAACGTAAAGACAAACAAACAGTCAACTAAGGAACAAGCTTTCAAGTATGTACTACACGTTGCAAGCCCCGTGACTCATTTCCAAAAATGCATTTAACAATTAAATCTCCTACTACAATAGATATTTGCCCTATTGTTATAGTATGAACACTACTTATCCCGACAGAAACACCACGACGTGGCATTGTTGCGATTTCCTGTGCACCCCGAGAAAAAAAATTACAGGTAAGGTCATAACTTTTTTTAATGTCAGGTACACGGTTCTCAGAAGTACGGGTTGCTAAAAAGGTAGCGTTTATGTCAAAGGTTTAAGATTCAAAATCGCGTTTCTTGGAATTGCAGTTCATTTTGCAGAGTCAAATGAGGATCTAAGTGACGAAATGTGCGCCGTAAATTGTATATTTGGGGACGCCTGTGTGAAAGCAAAGTTACTGCTTGCATTCGTTATTTGAAATCCGAAAATGTTATGGTCTCATACACAATTTAGTGTTTATAACCTCATTGGTCAAGTGGTTGCGAGCGCCGCCCATTGCTGTGAGGCCTTGGGGTCAAATTCCTGGCGTGAAATATGTTTTAACACCCAACGGTGTGGATATGAAGGCTTCTACTGAGAACCTTCAACCGCTAGCATGACACACACACCTAAAACACGATACACTTACATACAAAAAAATAACATATACACACATACAATACTTTGAAATAACACTTAAATTTCATTGCTTTATTATCATTATCAAATTATTTTTTTAATCTTGTTTTAATTCTCCTAACTTTAACACCAAGAAAAGTTTTGAACTTTGCGTAGATAGAAGCCACAGAGTACAGACTCATTGTATCCACTTGCTTCATTTCCCGACGGTCCTGGTTTCGTATCCCGGTAGGTGTTAACTTTGTGTAATGAGCGTAAATGTTTGTAACTAAGTCATGGATGTTTAATATTTTTATAAGTAATATTTTTATCATTACATAATATTTGTACAAGTAACTATATCCTAGGAACCCTTTTCATTGTATGGTACCCATAATACAGAGGTTGGTTAGTTTGAAACCGTACACATTGGCGTGTTCGTCTGGTGTTTTTAAAAAAAAAACTTAAGCTTTCTGGTGGGTCTTGGGCCAGGAAATCCAAAGTCCAAACAATTACCCATATTGTTTGGTAAACGTTTAACCTAATCCCACTGGACGTTGGTACCTGTACATTTGAAGTTATCCGGCTTGTCCCTGCTTCGTACCATCTTTGTATGTAATTGGTCCGGACGAAGGGACCATTTGTACCTTTCTCCAGACGAGGGTTGTTGAGCTCACGTTTACCTGATTATCGACGGTTTTCGAGAAAGTTATTGTGAGGTCTTTATAATTATTTTATTTTATTGTGTTTCTTTTTTCTTTTGGATACGCCAGTTACAGGTTGGGACTTGATACAATATCCTGTTATATCCCACGATGGGGTTTTTATCAACTTAACCTGGATCAATGAAAGCCAAATTTAGGCTCATTTATAAATCTTCACAATTATAAGCTAAGTCTTAGTATTTTCTAATAGGGTACTTTTAAAAAAAATACCCTTTTACGAAGCTTCATTCTATTTACAAAGGGGTTATAAAGTATTTTTTACAAAAGAAAGCTTTTAATGTGCAACATCGTCATTATCTTGAGTGGTACTTATAAATTTATAACAATTATCAAACAATACTCGACACTGGCAAAAATAGCACTATTTTGTAGCCGTTTGCCAACCTAAAAAAAAGATGGAGTAGTATCAGTAGAAGACTCTTAAACTAGTATTTAGCTATGTATGTATTGTGTTAACATAAATTAAAATTAACTACAATACAAACCACGTAGTGGTTCTTTAAAACTAAAAATCGATTGCACTAAGTAAGTATACAAAGCTATAGTTTTTGTGATACTTTTGTTTGACATTTTCCTCAAAAGTGCGGGTCGATTCACAACCTTACGACAAGTCCTGTATCGACCGATTGGGTTATTAATTTAAACTTGCAATATGAAATTAACTATGTATATACAGCGGGTAATCAAATCCAACCATTTGGATGCGTATTCATATAAAATCATCGATTCGATTATGAAGAATAGGTTTGAAGAGCATCTTCAAAACGAGAAAATATCTATACTGATTGCTTATATTTCCGTGAATACTACACATTGAAATAAAAGAATTTTTACAGCAACCATGGTCACGGGAGTACCTATCCTCCCGTCATCATGGTTGCTGTTAAGCTGCCGAAACGTCGGGAGCTTAAAAACATTATATAAACGCGATAAAATCCTTAAAATTATTTTTATTTACATGAGATAATATCCAATCGAATCGATTCGGATACGTGTTGATACGTTCTGAATCGACCCGCTGACCGGTTAGATTTTAATATTTGACATGACACAAAAGACGACAAACGACACAAAAAAAGAATAAATACATCCGTCTATCTAGAATCTTCACCTTTTTACTTTTATTGCAGCTCGTCATGACAAGTCAATGTCAGTATTTCATAAAATGTTAAACGGTAATCTTGAATGATAGAAAAGGTAATGCAAGGCATATCAATTAAGTATCAGAAAGGTTCATTAATTTAAAAAAAATGATATATATACATTCTAAAATAACTTAAGCGTCATCTCCATAGTTTGTCGTTATACAATGATAAGCTTCCTTTCGTTAAAAAATTTAAGCACGGTGCCGACGGTGGAGCATCCTTAGTCCGCGCGACTATACAGAAGACATCAACGCGCTGTAGTTCGTGGATGTTCGATGAAAAGCAAGTGTGTGAGGTGCCTAGCCCTTGCGCCGGTACAGAAGACTTCAACGCGCTTCAGTTTTATGTATTTATTGTATTTATTGTAATATATTTTGTTTTTATCCGTATACGTTAAAATGATTGCGCTTTTTTTTATTTGTAAAATTACCTGGTATGCCTGGGTTGCTTGTTGATATTCAGTCAAATCGCAGTAAGGTACTAACATCAATATAACAGATATGCTGTTAGTTAAAGAAAGGAATTGCTTCGTAATACTAACTAGACATACATACCCCAAAGCTATATATAAGATTATACAAACACTTATAGCTGCAAAGGCACTGAAAATTGAAAATTCTACAACCGATACGTTTATTATGTAAAGTTTAGAATTTACAATCTAACGTATCTGAGAGCAACTTTAGCTATGAAACGAGAAAAACCCCATTCAAGTTCAGCCGTTCTGGATCTTGGTATACGATAACAAACCGAATCATTAAACTTATAACACCTCTTTTCGCTTTACGTGGGCGGTTTATTACGTGAGTACTTACGGTCATCTAGCTCTTCCTCATAGTCTGAAAAACACCGGTCCTCCTTGAGGGACTGATTGTCGGGTTGTTGATAGAACCTCTCCGTTTTTATGTACATTTTTAAGTACATTACCGTAGATATACAACTACATACAACGCACAAAGTTCACAAATATCACTGAAATGTTAGTAAAACTTGAGTTTGTCTTTACTTTATTTTCCTACACTATTATTAATATAGTATTTTATTTAAAGTTTCAGTTGAAACATCTGATCAACTGGCTTCACACAATGTTTTCGTTCGATACGTATTTAATGTATTGTTGTTAAACGAAAATTAAAAAAAATACCACTTTTTACAGTCCAAACACAAATATTAAAACGTCAATACATTCAGTTATCGCCACAATTTAGTCAAACAAATGAACACCAATAACCGCACTAAAACATACTGCTACGAAGAAAAACAAAACACTAATTAAAGAACTAGATTGAAAGGGTAGTGACACAGCGTTAACAGTTCGGGTAGTGGGTAGTTGTGTGGGTCCGATCGGTTCGGTGGCGGTCGGCGGCGCGCGCGGTCGGGCCGAGGTGCGCTTGAGCACTGCCCCGGAGTGCCCCGCGACCCGCCGCTATCGGACCTTTGACAAAAAAAATGAGACAGGTAGTGGACGCTAAGTGAAATGGATTTTTGGGTAGTTTGGTTCACGTGGTGTTTGTTTGCGATTCGCGCAGGAGTGTTGGAGATGTTAATAGTCAGGTGTGTGAGTAGATATTTATGATAGAATACAGATAAATTGCGTAGTTCAGTCGTTTTCTCTTTTATAAAATAAATCATGTATGCGGAGTGAATCAGAAAGGGTATAAAACCTTTAAACTTGCATTTTTTGGAGCATTTGTAATCATTATTTGAATTTCGAATTTCGAAATGATTTTTTTTTGCCCCCAAAAATATTGTCATTTTGATGTTTTTTTTTTAAATCGACATCCAAATTCCGACTTTACATAATAATTACAAATGTGCTAAAAGCTTCAACGTTGAGTATACTCTATCTGAATCATTCTGTATAATACTCGTATGCACTAGAGGTTAAAAGACAGACTAAATAAAATAGTTTTTACTAAAAATGTAGATAGTGTAGATACATTATACCTCTTATATTAACAGAATAAATTTGTCGAGTTCAAGAGCCGTAAATAAATAAGCATTATACCTACTGATATTATACAGCCTTATTTAAATATATTTCAATAATTAATTTTATAAACAGATCAAACTTTTTCTTAAAATTATAATATTTTTTAGTATGAGCTACTATCCCATTGTTAAACAAAATCATTTATCAAACTAATTAATCGATAATACATTAATAATAGCCTTTATTATAACTGCATAACTATAAATGCGTTTCCGAACACTGGTTGAATAGCTATAAATTATTATTAATAAAATAATATACAACAGAATAAGGTCGATTTTATTAAATTATTCGTTTATAAATAATGCATGGAATTGTGGTTATGGCTACCGTGCTACAGACATAATGGATGAGTAACATACTTAGTTAGTATCAGTATTTTATTATGGACTTTGAACGACTTTAAAATAATATAGGAATCCGAGATTTGCCCATTAGTAAGTTTAAAAGAACTGTTAAAAGTAATTTATGTCGTAAGGGTTATTACAGAATCTTGGATTATTTGGATGATAAAGCAGCCTGGGAATGATCGCTCACATATCAATATTTATAATGTTAAAGTGTAGCGTGTGTGCGCCTCGCATGGCAACACACTGGAGCTTACTTTTTATATTTTTTTTTGTAAAAATAATGGATAAAAAAAAGACTAGCCCGCTGAGTTTCTTGCCGGATCTTCTCAGTTGAGGTCGCGTTCCGATCCGGTTGTAGAGTTAAGGAAAAAATGTAATGACAATTTGTAAGTGCCCCCGTAGGCCTATACGAAATAAATGATTTGGTCTTTGGTCTTAATATAAATAATTCTCCATTCAAAAAACATTTTTGAGCGACATTATTTTCAGGATCCTGTACGTTTTAAACCAAACTATCACTAACTTACGGAAGCTCTTAGCTCTATATATACTTCTATGTTAGAATAGGAATCAGCGAATTATTTTCAGTTTTAATAATGTAATTATTTAGATATGGATAGGTGTGTATAATTTTCGTCCAGCTAATCTTTTTATATTATTAATTAATTTCAATTACTACAAATAACAGTAATTCCCTCGTCAATAATTATAGAGTTATTACTACTTCTGCTAAGTTTAGGAGCTCTAAGAGTATTATCGATATAATTAACTAGCTGCCCCGGCGAACATCTTACCGCTGCAGAATCAAATGTATGAGAAAATGAATTATCTATAGTATTATTATTTTGTGTTATTTTTTCCATGTTTTTAAAGTTATTCTGCTAGTCGAGGTGGAGACAATATCAAGAAATCAAAGCACATCAAAATCGGCCTATCCGTTCTTAAGTTATAAAAGGTGTAACTAACACGATTTGTTTTATATATATATAGACTTTTGACAACCTGATTAGCTCAGTGGGTAGTGCTTTCTGTGCTGCGGGTCCCTTCAAATCCTGGTGGGGACAAACTTTGTGTGATTACCACGAATGTTTGTACCCGAGTCATGGATGTTTATTATCTATACAAGTATTATATACTAAGTTCACCCTCATTCCATTGTTTGGTACCTATAAAATAAGCTTAGTTTTTAACGTACCGTTGGTGTTTATCTGGCGCTTTTGTTATTATTATATAATGTATGTGTTTCGGCTAATTCAGGTACTTGTCGCATAGGCTGTAAATTTGGCTAAATCGAGCAAAAGATTGTATTTTTATAATATCACAGTAACAATGATATGGTTCCTCAATACCATTAAAACTTCTTACATACATTTGTATAATCCGACATTAATCCATCTATAATATTATTTAGATGTGAACTAAAATTAGTAAATATCGTATTCGCCCCGTTGTTATGGGTGTATGCTAAGGGGCCATCCATAAATTACGTCACACGTTAAGGGGGAGGGAGGGGGTCAACGAAGTGTGACATTGTGTGACAAGGGGTGGGGAGGGGTCCCGAATTTGGTGACATCACATTTTTTCAAAATATAATATTTTATATCTAAGTATTACACTGCCGTTTTAATTTCATAAATTTCTAAATGTATGTTTCTAATGTAAGGGGGGGGGGGGGGCTCACAAATGTGACCAGTTGTGACGAGGACGGGGGAGGGGTCAAAAATTCATGAAATTCGTATGACGTAATTTATGAATGGCCCCTAAGTATGCCTTAAATTCGATATCGACGGTTTATGACAAGATCACTATAGGTCGGTGCGTGGGCGCATGACACATTCTACAAGATGCCAAGCGAAGTTTAAATGATGTTGTTTTTTACCAAATTTGGCTCAATAATAGGATAACACGCGAAAATTGGTCCGCCATACTTAAATAATTTTAATAGCCTTTTAATGTCAAATATTTAGCGTCGACAATTATATTAATTTGCTTACAAACATCATAGATGTTTGCTTTATAGGTTAACATTTACAAGATATCCGGAAGCCGTATTTTTTTTAAATCTAGTTGTATATCTATTATCTAAGAATTATTTATGAAAAATAAAAATAGATACCAATAAGACGCGGATTGCCTTACATAGGTACTTGTGCTTTGTAATTTCACTTATATTACACGTAACCTTAAGCTTTTTGTTTTCTATTTATATAAAACAAAGTCTTAGTATAGTCACACCATTTATAACCCAAGCACGGGTAGGCCGATTTTTATGTTCTTTGATATTTTTATTTTGCATCCGCCTCGAATACCAGATTAACTATATTGAGAAAACATCATAAAAAAGTCATGTATGTATCATAGACTGATATAGAATAACTATAAAGAACCATCAATATACAAGTTTCAAAGAAAGTCTAACAAAAATTCGCTCAGACTGTCATTTAAAAATATATAAATGTATAAATTTACACTATTGTCTCAAGTGTAAATTATACCAAGATTGGTATCGCCGCAACGATCGTCGGTTCACGCTGCCACTGTCAGTTTGTCTATTTTATAACTACAGAACGGCTGGTCGGTCGCCATTATCAATTTTAAATGCAATATTATAAAGTGTAAAATAACCATTATGCTCGAAAGATTATCGTTTGACAATTTTATGCTGTCGTCTTGAACGTAAACTAGTCACGCCCCGCTGTTTTGTCTGCGAGATTTTGTCAATTAAATGTAAACGTCGACTACCAACAGGGTATATATCGGATAGCATACGGTAAACGTATTTGCCTCCATGAACACATGATCTACAGTGACGTGTATTTTTTCGATAGATGATCTACTTCTATGATAATCTATAAAACTCTATGAGTGCTAACACGCTAAAAAATAAAGCGCATTAATACAATAAAAAATAATTTATAGACGCTGAAATTTACTCATCACATCAGTATCACCATTCGTCGTGGCAATGTTGCCAGTTGTTTTTTTTTTGACAACAATTAATTTGATTTTATTTTGCTGATATATATCTTTAATTTGTATTTTATTTGCTACTAAAAATACAAATTTGGGGCAATTTCAACAACAAAGAAGAATATATTTTTTTGTTGTTTGCTTAACCGCGTCCGCGTGTTTTGCTAGTATGTTGCTCTCAACACATTTTTCTTTTTAATGTCAAATTAATTGTCGTTTATAATTTATATTCAATGACGAATATATTTTCTTGAAAAAAAAAATAAGAAACGTACAAACAAACGTACAAATATATAATGTAGACACACAATGAGATGCGAGTTAACGTGTTTGTAACATGAGATTAAATTAAACCGTGTAGTTATGATGAATGAGTGAACGGGGCATAAATTATAGTATTTATTTAGTAGTTTCCGACTAAACGATCACTACGGTGAAGATAGATAAAGCAAGCAAGTTTTCTATTTATTTTCAAAGACATATAAAATATCACGACAGTAATTTTCTAAAGATTTTTAACAGGTGAACTGATTTTGAACAAAATTACAATTTAAAAGTCTTAATAATGTATTTTATAATAATAGTCCTCCTGACCGAATTTTGGTCACGGCGACTAATCTCAACGGAGAATAGCCATCTGCTTAGGAGATATTATAGTGCACGAGTATGTGCACAAGTACAGGGGCACTCTCTCTTCCCTCACTCTCATAGTCCGATGGGACGGCAATCCCACACGGCCGGAGATCAGGCGCAGAACCGATGGCTTTACGTTTTATTTCAATGTGTAGTATTCGCGAAAATATAAGAAATCAATAAAATACAGTATACTTTATCGACGACGATACGGTTACGTTGGGTGTTTGTGCTTTGGGCACTGTACTGTGAATTGTTTGAAACGTTGTAGGGAATGTTGTAAAAAAAAACAAATAATAAATACTGTCCAGTAAGTTAGTGCCAATGCGCCTAAACTTATTTTAGAGGTATGATTATATTTACTCTCGAATCAGTGCCATAGAATTAAAGGAATAGATGCAAGAAATTCAACCTAATGTTATTTCAACTTCAATGAGATTGAACGCAGTGATGAGTTCGTCAGACAAGTATGTAGTGCTTGCCACAAATACTAAATCCAATCTAAACACTTCACGGATCGCACTTGAAACTTTCCACAATTTATAATCGCAGCGACGAATGATGGGGCGTTAGTATAGCTCAGTTCTTCGTTTTTTCTTAGATTCAAGTTGGTTGAGCAAGCAGGAATAGCCAAGTTAGTTGAATGGTTGCTTCGGCATCGAGGATTGCGGGTTTAAACCCCTGCTTGCACCTTAGCAATTTCTGGATTGCATGTGCGAATCGTACTTTCAACTATGATTACCACTTGCTAGATGGTAAGGAAAAATCGAAAAAAAAAACATGGTGAAATCTTATTTTTAACCATGCTTATCACTAGCTAAATGGTGAAGAAAATCATTGCAAATATTGTGATTACATAAAATCATTAATAAATACACCCGTAGACCATGCCGTAGTCAAAAGTAAAATGGGGATTTTGGATTATCTGAGATCAGAGAAAAAACGATGATCATTGATATAATTATAGCTATACATTACATAGGCATGTAAATATTACGTCATAGATATATGTCATAGATAAGTAACAATGTAACATCGCGCAAAAAAAAGTAACTTGCGCAAAAGTGACGCTCCCCTATGGCTATTATTTCATCAGCCTTATCGAGAATAATGAACGAAAACGCGCTATCATTTTCGAGTAATGTAAAGCAGTGCTATTAAAATATAAGGTCATACTGGATTACATTTCCGGGTGGTGTGGTGTACGCCCGTACTGGCCGTCTCATTGTATGCGCGGACGCCGATTAGCATTGAGAAGGTCGCAGGGTGCGTAGGCTAGGCGCGCCGAGGTATTCCGAACTCGCTTCGTGACATTTCGGCTTACGTTACTGGTATTAAGATACTAGTTTTTTGTACCCCCAGAGCCTGGCTTGCCCCTCGCTTATGCGGCGACTTAAATGAATAAGTAGGTGCTACAGTATCTTTTATTATATGTTAAAAGACCCGAAGTTTTGGATAATCATACCTGAAACAAACAAAAAAAAAATTATTTATGATTTTTGATCGTGTACAAGTAAATGATAGGAGACATACATAAAATTACAATTGGAGACACTAAAAAACAACTGAACCGATTTAAGGTGACTAGACATCAACTTTTTTATTTTCACCAAATTTAATGACATTCATAGTAACAAATAAATTGGATATAATGTTTAATATACAGCGTGATTCAGAATATGTATACAAAACCTTTGAACGTGCGCTTCATTATCGGATTTCTAATCATTACAGTAAAGGCAGAATTTAGATATGTCAATATAAAAAAATATTTTTTAAGTCCAACAAAATGACAATTGTAACTTCTTGCAAGTACATTTTTTGTTCACATATCATAATAGTCTTTAGATATTAATTAAAAATACGCTAAGGAAGCGCGGTTTCAAAGGCTTCTATAAATTTTCTGAATCATGCTGTATTTTAATTCTATATGTAAAACTAACGCCGTGTTGTTTTTAATTTATATCTTACATCGGTGAGCTTCTCGTTGCAATCAGACGCGCGCGCTTCCTTGCCGCGTCTGCCCTTCCTTGATATCAATCTATAAAATATAAATTAGGAGCTCAACACCACTGACCGTAACCAAACAAAGGTTTTTTTTAATAAACCTAGTATGACTAACGGCAACAAAAACTTAGCTTAAACAAACTCTGTATCACCGTTACGAATTTACTTTTGCGGCACGACAGAGAGGTCAACTTAGTTGTGTTTTATTTTGGATGCGGCTGAGTTATTGTAATGAGAAAGTATCGAACGAGTTTTTTTTAAAAAAATTGTATCAGTTTCTTCCTTATAAACATTTAGAGAGCTTCTCGGATCAACCGCATAAGACACCACAAAAAAGAAGCAGTTGTCGTTCAACTCATTTGACCTGTAGCTTCGTTTCACTCTGTTTGGTGGTTGATCCGACCACGTAGAAAATGCGTATTGTACGCGGTAAGACCAACACTTTAGTTGACACAGTCGCGGCTTTAGGTACTCAAGTGTTGGTCTTGGGTAAACATGTATTTATTTGAAAATTGTCGTATGGTGAAGGGTGCAGGGTAGGATGGGCAACAATCGAATTGAGAACCTCCTGGCTTTTTTGAATTCTGTTAAAATAGGCATATTTATTTGTCCATCTGTATAGTCACTAAGTAATATAGTTACTATGTAAATAAAAGTATATTCGACCAATTTACTTGACAAAACATTAAAGTGAAAGTCATTTTATGAAGACAGGTCTATGTGTGCTAAGGATTATGATAATTTGGACTCTAATCTGTGGATAGAGACCCATTAGCGGTCCGATAAGTAAAGGTCACATTTGAAATCGCGGTGACGGTCAATGGATCGATCTGGTTTTTTTTGTTCGACTCTGATCGGATGGCATGAGCTAATATAGTAAGTGCTCTTGATTTTGGTATTATAGTTGGCTTCGTATTATTATTTTTAGTATTATTGTCACTTTATTTTCAAATTATTCTCTTTTTCTAGTTTCAATTCTAGAAATTGATAAACAATATATAGGTGCAGTAATATTAAGACAGTAGCTTTTCCCTGGTATTCCTCGACGTTTTCCTTAGTCACCGCTGGTTACATCCTGGCTTACAGAAGTATCACTGGTGAGTAGAAGGTGTGACAAGTGGCAATTAAAAAAGTTCATATTTTTTTATACACGTTATCTGTTAAGCATATATGTGTAGTTTAGTATATTTAGATATATATCATATATATTATTTATTGTAAGTATTAGTACGTATATTAGCGCGCATTTTATATTAATCAGTTGTCCGGTTTGTCATTATTCCTATCTTTAAGCTACGTCTGATTCTTATTTCCCGAGTCAGTCAAATGTTCCGCTCAAATGCTGCACACACATGCTTTTGTACTCTACATAAGCTGTATAAAAGCAATAATTTTAATTAACATTATCAGTAGCGCACGCTTCCTCGCTCGATCGCCAACCATTAACGCGCTAATTTAATGGCTTAACGTTGTAAAAGTACCTTCCTAGTACGTTTTGTAATATATTAGATATTTCGTTAACCGGAAAATTACGTCCGAGAAGGTAATCAGTATAAATTCCTCAGTTTGAGATAAGCACCACAGTTAATGCCTCAGATCGTGAATGGGAATAAAAAAAGATAAATATGAACTATTTTTAAGGGTGCCGTACCCCTGAAGAAATATACAATCGAAATACTAGAATTTCTGAAGTGTCTGCTTTTCACAGACATTTCAACGAAACGTATTGAAATATAAACTCGAAATTTGAAATAGCGACGAACTGAATGTAGCGAACATTGGTATAATATAATTTGTTTTATAATAGACTTTTACACTATAATATATAATAGTTTATTTTTAATTATTATTTTATGTTATTATTTTGTTTTATTTTTACCGTTACCAAATTAGTTAGCATCATTATCATTTTCTTTTTTCACAGGCTAGTAGGTGCCTTATTTAATTTAATTCCATTACCATTATTTTTATTTATTTTTTATCTTTTTCTTTCAAGACAAAATTTTGTCAAACTATTTTATTTGCTTTTATTAATATAAGAACTGGCAACTGTTTTGCTATCTAGGTTAATCTCTATAATTAAATAAAAACTTCCTGCGAGACAGGCCTGACCTAGTGCAGGAAGTTTTTGTCAATAACTGACAGGTATTTAAAATATTATTATTAAAATAACATTAAACACTATAATACCCCCCCCCCCCCCCCTAAGAGCTTAACAATAGCTCCGCGTCTAGTATGGAGTCGCAAAAACAAAACTATTTATGTTCTTCCTATCCAGGGTTACAACTCCAGTTAGCGTAGCTGATGATGTTATTTCTACTGTATCTCTCTCGAACAGCCTCTTTTATGTCCTTATGTATGTACCACAATTGTAATTAATTCAAATACATGCATGTTGTTGCATTCCTCACCCTGCTTATTATGACAATCGTGGCTTATTTACGCGCGTCTTAATGTATTTTATACACGCTTAGATGCTTAGTATTATATTAACAAGCCTTAAGTAGTGCTCGTGCTTTGTTTAATATTACCTATAAGAGTGCTTATGCTGGTAAAGTGGTTATAAGTTTGATTTATCATAAATGGTGATAACTATAGGTTGTAGTAAAGATAATATACATTGTTGGGGCTAGTAATGTTCGCTTTAGAATATATATAACAGTCAAGAAACTTGTTATAAAGCAATATCAATAAAAATCGCCAGACAAATACACCAACTATACGGTCCCTAACTAAGCAACGCTTGTATTATGGGTATCGTACAATGGACTGGGGGCGAACCCAGTATATATTTCTTACATAGATATTAAACATCCATGACTTGGGTACACACTTTCGTGCTTATAACACATTTTTACGAAAAGCAGGATAACTACCAACTGCACTCATCAGGCCGCCGTAACATGCTGTATAAGTTATTATTTGTAACTTCATTTACGTGGAGAGACGAGCATCTTCTATAATTTCTAGTCCAGATTATTATACAAAAAACTATAAATAAATCAAATGAAACTAACTTTTAACATGCACCTTTAAACTACCGACGTTAACAAAACGCACAAACACTGTTTTAATAATAACGTAATAACTAAAGTAAAACATTGTTACAAAACAATCCAACTACTTTTAAAACATATAAACTTGTGAAAGTTCACATAGCACTAACAAAATAGTAATTAGGTTAATTGGTGATTTGTAAGAAAAGTGTTAATGACTTCGAACATGTTTGTTGGATCGTAAAATCAGACAAGTTGTCAACATTATATATTACGTGTCGTGAGAATATGTAAGCTCCACTTTTCCTTCAATAATTTTAATAGAATAGGGTAAGGGAACGCTTGATTGAGGTTTCTGCAAAGTAATGAACTTACATCAAATGATTTTGGCTTAACAAATAGAAGTCTTAGTTTTTTTTTATTTCAATAAATTATGTACAATCGTTATTTACATGGAAAAACAAAAAAAAAAAAAAATATTAATAGGACATTGTAAAATAAAATAAAAATAAAATTATATACACAAAAATGTCTCCACATCGTCGAGTCTTAGTATATGTACATATACAACGCCGGTATAGGTCCCAAGGTGTCCGTCCGGCGTTTACCGTGTAATAAAACACTAGGGTATGTGAGGTATGTAGATATATTGCTTGGTGTAGGAATATATAATCAGATACTTCGGGAAAGCATCAAGAAAGGTACGGAGGGAGCGCCTTTGGCGCAGGATACCCGTAGGTATTATTTTATAAAAAAAAATACCTCAACAAAAACTGGCTAAAATTCAAAATAACGCAACAAGCACTGTATTACTCGTAACAAGAGTCATAAGGCACGTAGGCGCAGCGGTCAAAAGTCGCGGACGCGTGGGATTCCGTGGTCGAGACCCTGTTTTGGCATGCTATTGGCGCGTGCGACATCCGCGCCCACTGTTGGGTCTTTTGTTTCCCACGAGTGGGATAATAGTGCATTCGCGATGGTTATGACATGTTGAAATAATGTAGGAAGCAGCTACTCATTGTTAGTGCATCTTCGTTAACTCGGCAACTGTTATAAAATTAAAGATGCGGTTTATTGTAATATTTTGATTAAAGGTGGCAAAAGAGATATATCTGGATAGAAAAAAAATATAATGACCGTAAAAATATTATGCCAAAAAAACATTATCAGAATGTTGACAACACAACTTTCTTCTATTCGATATTTAAACCTTTTTGGTATTGGTATGTAGATTACATACACCAACAGTAACCTACCCTTATTTAGCATTCTTGGTTACCTTACCTCCAGAACATATATAAATGTCCATTGGCAGACTAAATCCAACACAAGTGCTGTTAAAATTCTTGACTGCTTGTCTGTTAGTTTCAGTGGACGTTAAAATTGCTGGACAAATTTTAACAGAACACCATTCTTTGAATCACTGTATGTACAGCAAAATCACTAGTATGTACTTATACCACGTGATCCAACTTAGAATCAGAATATATTTTATTCATATAACCCATTAAATTACTGTACTTTTGAATCGTAAAAAATGCTCTTCCTATGGAGACGAACGGGCAAAAAGCTCCATGGTAGCACTATTTAAAAAGATCTAATATATTTTGGAGCCGTACTTTGGTAAGGGTATTTATGAAAACGATGCGTTCCTACATCGTTCTCACATACCAATACCAAAATATCAGACTACAAAGGCTAGGCACGCTTGAGTAGGTGGTTAAAAAAGTACTAACTCTGAGAAGTAGGTAATAACATGTTAATGGCTCATGATTTACATTAGTTTTGTAAATTAACATAAAATAATTATTTACAAATGTGTCAAAACTTCGCTTAATCGCAAAGAATTTCTATCAATTTCGAGTTGTGGCTTCGCGACAGTTCGAAATGCGAGATGGCGATATATTTTCGTAGCATAATTCCGCATAGTTTATTGCTCGCGACAGACATAATAAGCTGCTAACAGCTGACCTGCGCCCACGCAGTCGTGGACATATTTAGACACGGTTTTGCTGTTAGAAAACTTGCACATTGGACTGGACTATACTTTAACCGACTTATTTTTTTTATACGGTACTGATTATTAAATTCAAAAGACAAATAAAGTATTCAATTAATGTTTTTTATGTTGGTCTTAATATATTATCGATTTTTTCTGTAACCGAATCGTCTCATAGATCAAAAAATCGATTCTAATGTTTACCTGTCTTAGGTTGGTAATTTTTTTTCTTGATTAGAATGAGAAATAAATAAACATTTAACTAATTTAGCAACATTAGTTTATCACCTGTTTTATTTTTTCAAATTTACATAAGTGTAAGAAAATAGATATTTATAGAACAGATATTTGTGGGTCTGATTACACTAACAATTTAAATCGCTTTCCTAAGGCCTGTGTGTAGGTGTCCTTACTCGACGTATCCCCTACCCAGATCTTAATGTCGTCTAAAACTGTCTGAATGGCTTTCAACCTTTGTGTAGCTAATGCATGCTCGCTGTTAGCGCATTGTGATCCGTATAAAATTTTACTAATTTTACAATATATTGTTGTTTAGTTTTATATAATCGTTACAATAAAATTTTGTTCAACTGGTTAATTTTTAAGCAATGAAAAAAAATATTTCATAATATTTTGTATGCCTACTTGGCAGAACAGACCACTTCACTATATATACAAATTATCCACCAAATATATTTAGTTAAATACTGCTGATTGTAAAGATTGAACGGTGACGAGTATTTCGGAATTATTTAGGCTACTCTCTAAACGTTTGTCATGATATAGCGGAATGACAATCGTACCCTTTGAACTTCGAATACGATAGGGCAGACCCCCCTCCCCCCATTCATTATTATATCAAGATTACAAATCAATTTGCTTCTAATTCTATGAAGCATGGAATCGCTTCTCCTTAAGGCAATGGAGGAAATACGACACGTATTATGGAGGATAATCTTATCGTAGTAATATCGAATACTGTCATACTGTATCGAAAAGAGGTTATAAGTCTGGATATGGGTTACAATCCTTAGGGTTGCCTGTTGCTAACTTATCTGTGACCTTTAACATAGGATAGTGTTACCACGCATCTCCAATAAATCAAACATGTCTAACACCATATTATAGCTATAAACGTCACAAGTTAGAATATGTCTAAGCACGCTGTTTACGGCGTGCCATTGATTCATGGCGGTGACGTCACGGTGCACTCGCAGGGCAAATGTCACGCCCGCGGCCCACGTGCGTGCCCTGATGCCCGCGCGCAGGGTTGACACACGTCAAATCGCATTTTTCTATCTTTTTTTTTTATTTTTTTTAATACGTTATAGTAAAGAATCTCGATTTCACCTGATGGTAAGTGGCGATGAGATCTACGATGGAGCATACTTGCCTAGAAGGTACCTGTACACTCTCGACTTGAAATCACCCAGATTGTAGTCAACGGGGAACAAACACGCCGGTAGCCTGTTCCATTCCTTGGTAGTTCGTACGATGAAATTAGAAGCAAAACGCTTAGTACGAACCGAAGGAATGTCAACAGTCTTTTTTCATGAAACGAATATTGAGATAGATTGGATTTTGCTTCATAGGATTTACTTTTCGATGACTTTTTGTAGGCACTATGCAAAGTTCATATAAATCTTCCGTTTGAATTGAATGATCTTAAGGCCTAGTCCTAGTCGTATTAGTCTTCTCGAAAGAGATTGAGCTGATTTAAATAAATGTACTCTAAATACTTACTTTATTTCAAGTGGTTTTATTTACATACAATATTATTTTATTAACTCACATTTTCCACGGTGTTTCAGCCCTATGCAATCACCTCATGACCGTATACGACTATCGTGTAGGATTTTAATATGGAATTGAGATGTTTCTTTTTAGATATCATGTTGTTTAGCAGCAGTGAGTCACTTGTTATTTGTATTTCAAAATTGATTTTCTTAATATTTTTATACAGTTAGCGGCGCTTTAGGTGATGTCAGCTGAATGCTTTGGGTTGTATTAAATGTTGAAGATGAAATCAAGAACCATATACCATATACCATATTATACCATACCATACCATATGACCTGGAATTGTCAAAAGAAGCTAACGACTATGCGTCCGAGCAGAACTAAAATCGTTTACTTTTCATTTCTTATCGTCACTTCTCAAATGAAAAATGCTTTGTATCGCCATTGTAAACATCTATAAATTTGGGCAAGTCTACCACAATGACCTAACCCGGCTACGCCAAACCTCACCACGCCTTTTGAAACCTTGTTGAATCATCTCGTCCGTGCAAGTTTCCTTATTGGGTTTTCGGTCACTATGGTTATTGTTATTCAAACATAAATTTACCAAAAATGCCGAATTTTTATCGATCCTTTGCCCCCTTGATCGATTAACTTAATAAAATAAGAACTTGTAAAATAATCGATGCGATTGTATTTGATCTAAAGACGATACGAAAGCTATGAAAGAATTTAATAGCCAAACAAATAGACAACGGCTTACCTTACGTCGCAGTTACAACACTTGCAGTTTGATGAGTACTCCTCAGAAACTCATCCAAAAGGGGCAACCAAAGTGTTTAAACTACACCTATGGTTTGGAAAGCTATAAAAATGAGTCTCAGCATGAGTATTTTCATTTCATTACAGCAATTAGTTGGTATAACTATACATAAAACTAATATTACTACGTACGTACCAACTGTATAGACATATTAGTCGATTTACAATAGCAGTAAAGAAAAAAACATTTATTCAGCTACAACCAAAGATTACATAAACAATCTTATATCTATAATAGTCTTATCATTATTAACTTAAACAATAGCGTGCCAGATACAGTACAAAGCCTACGCCAGAAATATCTATAGATATTTTGGATATTTTGGATATATCCAAAATTTTCCTCACGCAGGAATGAAGCCCGTACCCAAGTCGCCTACGCTCAAAGCAGTATATCAGTCAATCAAATATACTAGCAAATGCTTGATACTGGGTACGCATGTCACAGGTTGGTTTAAATATTAAGTGCTATTTGTTGCAAATCTTAGATATAACTTATTGATAGTATTAATTCGATATTATTCCATTAGTGTTTATTGGCCGATGGCAATGATACATCGCGAGTTCCTACTGTTAAATGTTACTTGTGTGAACAGAGAAATGTAATGTATTAAAATTGCTGTCTCGCTGACAGAATAATAAGATATACATACCTATATAAAGGATTGGGTTTAACCCAAGACTAGTTTATATGTGAGACGCGTTTAAGAAGGCGTAGGCATTTATACAAAATTAAGATAAGTATATATATCATTACGACTTTTATTATATCTAGAGATTTACCCCAAAATTTATAGATGTTCTATAACTTTATCAAACGTTATATAGTACTGCGCAAAGCTAATCTCTTGTGCGCAGTACTATATGACCTTTCATAAAATGTCCATAAGTTTGGGGATTAGTCTATGATAGTTATTTCTTCTTCTAAAACAGATTATAAATATTAATTGATTTGGAAATATAGTCGTAAAAATAACATTTACATTGTAACTAGTAGCTAGTATATTTATAGATTTAAAACCTCATAAGTTCGAAACTAGCCCGGATTGTTAGTTTGTTCATAAACAAACCAAGATATTAATATTGACATTTCTCGAAATAAAAAAAATGTCACAACACACGTTTTTAATCTCGATCGCATGACGCGTCGGCTCTCGGAAATGCGCGCGCGCACCTTGACATTCGCATGTCAAATGTCAACCGTCCATTGACCCCGCGTGCGTGATTGTTCACCACAGATTACGGTCAATCCTTTATTTTGATTTTCATAAACTTTCGAGGTCTTAAAATAGTGTATATAATTATGTGGCTGATTGATGGCACAAAATTCTTGTTGTGACTTATTGCATTTATAATTTAATAACTTATTTTATGACGTGTGTTAACTGTTAAAGTTTACGATATGTGGAAGGTCAGTCAGAGGTAGCATTATAATACTGTGTTTATATTAAACTGGTTTCCATGATTTTGTCTGGTTGAAGTTTAGAAAAAACATATCAACCTAAAATTACAAGAAAAAAGGAACGCCATTATTACGCAACCGCAATTGCAACTGTATGGCTCGCAAATTGCGTAATAACTTGCAATTGGTTGCACTCACGAACAAACATATCCATAAACTCGGCATTCTAATCCTGTTACCTATAAGTGCTATTAGTGTGTATTACCAAATTGCTAACAATTAATACCTTTTAAAGACATACAACCTTTATTATCTAGATTGTAAATTACAGATAAGTTATTTAGGAAGCCAAGTAATGAACTTTGCTTTAAAGGTGAACCAGTTTTAAACATATCTCGCTCGCTATTTGAATATAAAACGCCTATGGAGGCTATACTTTTTGTTGTAACGGGAAGTTGAAAAATATGTTAAATATGCTTACTTTTGGCATTTCCTCGTCCATAAAGAGCCTGAAGGGTAAGCAGAGTCGTATATTTAAAATTCTATGTATATATAAAACAATGTCGAGTTAGTTACACCGTTTATAACTCAAGAATGGGTTGGACATTTTTTGTGGACTTTGATTTATTGAAATAACAGACAACTATTACAACATGAAATCTCAAAAGTCGTGTAAAGTCCGCCAACCCCCACGGTCAGCGAGGCCTAATCCCCCTCTCGCATTGATGGAAGGCCTGTTCGAATGTTCTAGCGCGAATTCAATTTTAATGTAGAGACCCTGCAATTATTATATACTGAGTTTGCCTTCAGTCGGTACGGTATAGTTGGTATGTTCCTCTGGCGATATTGATTATTTGTTTTAATACATTTCTCGTTGGCTTACCTCCATAGTTTAACATTGAGCATAGCTGTCTTACCGGCGAAAGCATCTGTTCTAGCGTTGTATAATGCGTTTGTTCGATTGTTCCATTAACACAATGTGCGGTTTGGAGCACGGCAGGGAGCGCTGCTGCGCCGGTGCATTCCCGTTTACTGCCTATTGAGTTATCAAGTGTCCTATTCTGTGTTTGAATTGAATTAAAGAGTACTTACTACTGAATTTTGTTAGTTATATATTTTTTAACATATAAACACAGAGGCCTTTTAATAAATATAAATATCGCCAGACGAACACACCAACAATACGGTCCCACACTAAGCAACGCTTGTATTATGGGTACCGTACAATGGACTGGGGGTAAACCCATTATATATTACTTACATAGATATTAAACATCCATGCCTTGGGTACAGACATTTGTGCTTAACACACAAAGTTTGTCCCTACCAGGATTCGAACCCGGGAACCTCGGCACAGAAAGCAGGTTCACTACCAACTGCGCTAATCAGGCCGTCGCTAATCGTAATGTAGAACATATTGAGTTAATAATTATCAACTTATTTCTATTGACTGCTGAATTTTGACTCTCTTAATGCACGCTACTAAGTTGGTTTTCAGCTTGATGTACCCTGTTTATACCGACCATTGTAAAATGATAAGTAGGTTACTTAGATCGTCAGTTATCACTCTTCTGGCTGATCGCCCTAAATGACGTCACGTTTGCCTACGTCATGAGCTCCACCTGACAACTCAAATACTGTTTATAGTAGTACCAAAATTCCTGTTAGATCATACTAATATAAGCCCAAGGTATTTCGTCTGTAAACAAATTTCAGATACTGACTAACATGTTGACATTGCTGTCGCCGCTTCGGGCAGATGCCAAAACATTACCGAACAACAACGGTGATGCAATGATGCTGGATGCATAACAATGAGCCAATGTTATGGCCAAAACTGATTCGATAATATTAAACAACGCTCTCTAAGTACAACAAATCTTGTAAGCATGGATAATCTAATCTCTGGTTCCTATTTTAGATGCCCGACAGTTGAAAATTATGTCAAAAAACATCATCATCTATTCTTATTTATTCTGGTAGCTAACTACTGTTTTTGAGTTATATATACATACTAACTGACCCGGCAGACGTTGTTTTGCCATATAAAATAAATTGAGATATAAACTATCCTATCTTTCAGGTTGGATAAAACTGCACACAGTGTGCAAAATTTCATTAAAATCGGTTTAGTAGTTTAGGAGTCCATACCGGACAATCACCGTGACACGTAATTTGTATATATTAAGATATTTTATCCTATTTTTATACTGGGATCTTAAGCTTTTCGATTTTGAAAACCATTTCCAAATATAAATGTTTAGGGCTTTTTCATAGACAGTTTAAGTTTTTCTGATAAAAAAAATGCACTGCTCACATAAATGCTTTTATCCAGTGCTTTAAAAACTGAGGCTTAGCCAACGTCACCGATAAAAAAAATACTCTAGTGCACAAGTTTATCGCTATTAGTAATCCAACTCATCAATTCACACCAACACTCATTCCACTCTTCGATGATCTTATTAAACGTAACACATCGACCGATCGGTCATAAATCAAAGGAGAACGACCTCGATCGACGCGACAGTCGTTCGATCATTGCACCAAGCATTGTTGTGTTAAGCAAATAAGTTATATGTAACCTTTAGGTCCTGATCGGGCGCGCGTGGGCGGCCACCCGCCCTGGGCGTGACCCGGCCACAGAGCAACAGAAAAAATAATAAAGTCAGACATTTCGTTGATTGAAAGATTCAGGCAGTACCTAGCTAAAAAAAATCTTAAAAATAATAATTTGAGTAAGGTAATTTATTTACGTTGAGACTTTGATCAAAAACGTTCACAATTACAGTGTATATCTATACATATAAATAAAATTGGAGTGTCTGTTTGTAATATTAAAATAACCGCTTTTTACTAAGTGCATTTGGATGTATACACGTTACCTATACCGAAACAACATTTTTTACAATTTTTGTCTGTCTGTCTGTCTGTCTGTCCGTCTGTCTGTCTGTCTGTCTGTCTGTCTGTCTGTCGGTCTGTCTGTTTGTTCCGGTTAATCTCTGAAATGGCTGGACCGATTTTGACGGGACTTTCACTGGCAGATAGCTGATATAACAAGGAGTAACTTAGGCTACTTTTATTTTAGAAAAAAAAATATGATCTCACAAAAAAATTATTATAACCAATGTTGCAGCGCAGCGCTTGATTAAATTTGATAGCAACAACCTGCAATGCGTCCCGGGGGCTCAGAATGGGCGAGCAGGCTGTTGTCTTTGTTAAATACCACGCGGACGAAGTCGCGGGCAACAGCTAGTATATAGTATGAAACAAGCTTAATAATAATAGCAGTAATAGTATGTAATAGTAATAGCTATAGCAAATCGCGCATCCAGTTATATGTATATGCATGTTATGCAGGCCATTGTAAATTCTAGCCTACAGGAATAAAAGTGGTGCCAACATAAAAAGTCGCTAAAAGAAAAAAAAAATGGGCTGGCAATTTTGTAATCCAAAATGTTAATGTTATCAACAGCTCAACTCCAAAGTAATAAATTGTATTGTCGCATCTACGATAATGAAGACAGCGGTCTTTGGTAATAAGCGCGCTGTTTAGATGCGCGTGGGCAGAATAATGAAGACATTTGTCGCGGAGAGGCGCAGGCGCATACATGTGTTATCCCCCTTATATCGGGCCTAAACTCTATACAGTCGCTGCGGTCTAATGCTCTTAGAGGTGCTTCGAATGACATTTATTTTTATCGACAAAAATAGAGGTAAAGTATCGAATGATGGTTACATTGGGCCGCACACAGATTCGATTATTTACACACTACGTTAGTGTTGTGGGAATGGATAAACATTTTAATTAAATAAATTATGTTTTTGTGTTCGTGAGGTCATAATGGCAGGCTCCGTATATGGTATTTGCCGTAAATGGATTGGATTACAAATGATCGGTTATTATTTAGCATTTTAAAGAAATCAAAGGTTATAATAATTTAATGAATTAATAATCGGCAGTACCTATACGAAAATAAAATATCTAAATAATAAACACCTATAACATGGGCACCTAATAAAATAGATTACCTAAATAGGATGAAACTCGAGGGTAGGGTGTCATCACAGCCGTCAATAAATTGGACCCGAGGGTTGATCCGACGCTCTTAAGAAAAAGCTTTAGGTATATCATTTCGGTGCGCACCACATAAAAAATACACACGAGAACGCAAAACTTTTTTTTTATATAGCTATCGCCAGACAAACACCAATTGTACGGTCCCACACTAAGGAACGCTTGTATTATGGGTAAATCACAAAATAATGTGATCACATACTTTTCTCACATACTCTTGTCACTTACTCCACTTTTACCCAAACCCACATGTCTGTATACCCACGTCACATCCCCGGAACTTCCCATTGATTTAACAGAACTTACATAACGCTTACGTCATTATGTAGGTAGGTATCAATTTTAATGCGACATAACCGCCAGGTTTCACTTATTTGGAGCAGAATCGACGGCTGAACGGTGAAAGGTGGCGATGATATCGGCGGCCACTTTCAACCGGCATTGTCTTGCTAGAAATATTGTTATGATTCTCGTGTGAGCTGTTTATTATTTATTTATTTATTTAATGGTCACATTATGGCCTTATTGGTGCAGATTTAGTAGCACTCTCGGCTTGAGTCTTAACTCATATATTTTCAGATATGAACTTATTGAATGATCGGGAGACTGTTATGGCATTTGTTTCTGGTAGTGAATGAGTTTTGATCTAGAGAGGAAATTACACCAGCCTTCTGTGAACCTAAAAACTGTAGCGGTAAAGGCAACCAGGTTTTTATTATTGATATAGAAAATATAATTCCTAAAGAAATAGAATAGAAATAAAAAAATAACCTTGTTTCGCTTGTTTTTTAGTACCTTCATAAAATCGGATCAGAAACCATCGTCATTTACAATCTGCCTAATTTTTGCTTTTTTGTTTTAAATCCCTTGTAAGTAGCATGCATTATTCTGTAGCTAAACAGTATCGGTATAATAATAATAAAGAACAAAAAACAGGACTAATGCACTTTCAATACCGTCTACCCACCTTTAAACATTACTCAACGCACCCAGCTAAGTCCCGAACTAGTTTCCTGCTATCATCGCGACAAATGGAATGTAAGCGACAATCCGAGGCAGACAATAGCTTGTAGGCGAACTAGAAATACAGTGGTATACCCAGTTCTTGGACTCGGATACGAGGTTTAATGAAAATAAAAGATACGAGGGTAATGAATTGTGTTCAAGTGATTGTAGAATAATATTGTAGGAAAAAAAAACAACATTACTAAACACTTACACCTAAAATTCTGTCATAAGATATACGTATGTACTTAAATTCAATAAAATTCTACTCTACGTGTAAATGATTAAAGCCTGCGGACACAGTAACAGTGTGCCAGGCCAAGTTCCAGGAAAATGTGTCTTTATTCGTTAATTATTTTTGGTGGTAGGTACCACACCCGTCTTCTAGTCTGTCTACTGTAGGCCCTGACACCACAATACAAACAAACCATCATATTGAGACACACCATTACGTCGTCATCAGGCACAAAATAAATTAATCTCTAATTGGCTCGATCGTATCTCCGAGACCAAATGTCGGGCAATATAAAAATGTCACTAGCACTGACATTTTGGACCGTAATCCGAGGCGGGAAAGTGATCGGCCGCGGACCTTTGGGTATGATGGGTTGGCGTCTAAAGCTAGGTTCATAGTGGAGAGTAGAGCGGAGTGTGGGAAGGCTTACACGCCAGCAAGTAGATACAACTCCCTTCTCTTCAGACCATGCTGAATAAGTAACAATATTGCTCTATAATGTCGTAAAGTTTAAGGAACTTACTCCAAATGAATTAGAACCAAATTCCTAACATGATTTTATTAAAAAAAGATATTTTCGAGATGATGTAGGCTCATTTTTGCTACACTAAAACAAGCTAACGTGTATATTCTGACTGAACAAGCCACTTAGAGAGACTGCCTCAGTCTTCAAGTGAAATTGTCATTTTACAGTAGGTCTGACGGCAAGACAAATGACTGATGACAGCGTTCGGGTAAGGCAACGATAGCGTTTGCCTCCAACGAGTCATATCCTGATCGAGCAAGGATAATCCGACTTGCCAGACTCTTCAATAGGTCAGTACGCATACAGATTAAACATTGGAATAAATTTAATAACCAAATCGCTTACTGCTATATTTAAAGAGCGTTACAAAATCTCCGCTCAAATATAATTGTAGGCTTACTAAAGCTTAGCCTTGGCTAGCCGATAACCGATCGCGATGTCATTGTTGTCAAATGTCTGTGGATTGATGAGTTATTGGTTTTATTATGAAGGTTACTCTTGGTTTATTCTATAGTAGTGCAAGGCAAACTATATACCTACTTACTTACTTATCTACTTAATTAAATTTTGGAGGTGATTAGGCAAGACATCTGAGGGCGATTAACATTAAAGTTTTTGAAATGAACTATTTTTTCGGATTTTATCGCGTTCATTTTATGTTTTTACGTTCCCGACTTTTCGCTGCTTTACAGAAACCTCCTCCCGTGACCATGGTTGCGAAAACATAAAATAAATATAAGGAATCAATATTAATAACGAATTCAAAGCTTATAATCCCAAAGCAGTCACATAACACTGTCTTAACATAGAGTCACGCCCACGTTCACAAGTGCAAAGCCTCCGGACAGTGCATCGCTAGCTCGATCTCTGACTCGACTCTACCTATCCGAATAATATCTTAAGCGATAAAATACGGCGAAGTACCCCTCAAGCTTACGGCGACCTCTAGAAGCTATGCATGGCGGATGTATATTAACATATATCGGAAAATTTTAATTGATGAGATTTATAGCTCGACTGTCGACATGCCAATCTATTTGACCGTGTTGTCATTCTTAACGGTGACTATTTGTCAGAATAAAATTGTATAAACCACCATGCCATGTTTCTGCTTCATACAATTTAACATTTAAAAAAAAATACAGGTACGATTCAGGTATAATTATGGTTCCTATAATAGCTTCACCAATACATATTTCAATGTTGTTCAATCCCAATACGCTATAAATCTCTCTACCGGCTCTACATTCCAATCGTGGATAGCGAGTTCGGTATTGGTGTACTACAACAGTAGCCAGTGATTTGTATCACCTTGATAACATAGAACGGTAGAGCTGAACGTATAAACTTATAGACGAACTTATGGATTATCGGTAGAGTTTTGTCAGGAGCCTCCGATTGGGTAATCGCTTACGCGAATGTAAATTGACAACAAATTTAGGGGTAAGCCTGCCCGTTCAAAGAAAGCGAGATGTGAATCATGGTAGATGCGAGTCGTACTGAAATTTCCATTTTTTTTCTCTATATATAGAGTCGCGTACAGACATAGAGCGCAGCCTTGCAGGGCTGTTTTAAGACTCGAAGAAGATGCCCGTGCACTCTCGTTAGCAAAACATTGTATGTAAATTTCGCGTAAATTGATTGCTTGACACAACACAGAGACTGTCACGCGCGGCCGAAAGAGTTCCGCGAGGATGCGAAATTAGTCCATACACCACTATTGTCAAAATTATATCTACTATCAATCTAGTGTTTTAATATATTGCTTTGTGGTTAAGTTCTAATTGGTTAAGGGATGTCGCCCTTCATATAACGTGCACTTCAAGTATAAAATACAATGGCTTATTTACCTACAGAGAGTTCGAGTATATATGTTAAATATGGTATAAAAACATGTCAACAAAAGCTACCGTATAGGAAAGTGACGGTACACGCGTCTTGAAGTGGGCACTAAAATTCCGAAAATCGTTTTACCGCGCGGGTGACAGCTATTAAGGATTCAATACTAAACCGGTGAAGATAGCCTCTCGTATTGATCTTTTGAAATGAAGAAATTATGGCAACGGCCTATCAAGTTTGGAAGATTTGATTGAAAGATTTGATCGATTTCGATCTTTTTTTTTTAATTTGTCTCCGCAGAATAACTCTTAAAACATGGAAGAAAATCATTTGATTCTGAGGCGGTACGAAGTTCGCCGGGACAGCTAGTAGATAATAAGACAAAAAAGGGAATAGTATGAGGACTTTGAGGGATAACTATTTTATTCATTGAATTATACTTAAGTATAAATATGGAATAAGAGCATAGCATGCATTCTAGAGTAGGCTCCTATCCCGGTTTCCAGAACTGTACATTTCATCACAATGTTCACCAGTTCAGCTATAATCGAATTCAAACCATGATTTGCTTTCACATAAATCAAAATTATATTAACACGAACAGAAACGTCAATTCAATTTCTAGAAACACTTCCCTAGTTTATGTAACTAGTTGCATTATAGCTGCACTTTATAAACTGGACAACTACACTTTGCACCTAGTAACTCTAGGCATTTTGAATTGTAAATCAGGGATACGTATAACTAGTACTATCTACCACTTCCGGATACAGGCGGTTTCATTGAAGCGTCTGTTCAATCAAGAGTAAGTTAAACTCATGGGGGAAGAGGAACCTACCAATGACCCTCGGCTTGTTAACTTTTCCAATTATAAACCAAACAAGTTTGATTGATAATTAAAGAAGCCAGGAACACCGAACTCCTCTTATATGTTAATCGAGAAACGGGAGCTCAAACAAAATGCAATGCTCCGCGAAACTAATCGAATCTAAAAATGTGTTCGACCCGTGTTTCGCCTCTAAACGAGGCATCTTCAGGACAGCTGGGCTACGAATGAACCAAACAATAGTATAACAATGGATTTCCGCCAAGTATCGCCTAGTTCTATGAATTATTACAAGAATAAGTTGTACAATTCTCGCAGGACCAGTGTTTGCTATAATTAGCTGTGCTCTTAGTTAATCTTTGGGAATAACTTCGGTACGGTTCACACTTAGGCCAACAATAATATCATTGCTTAATTTTTTAACTGTGTTTATTTATTAAACTAAAATGTAAGAAATTGTTGATTTAATATAATTTTGTTCATTATTTTCCTGTCTGTATTTATATCTGTCCGCGGATAAAGGGTTTTCCATGTTTATAACTTTATTACATTTTTACAATGGGCATCGTGGGAAGACAGCCTCAGCCGAATGAGCTCAGAGAGGCTACGAACGCCGTGAGGGCGAGGGCGACCCAGAAAGCGATGGTGGAACGACCTTGACGCTCACCTAGATGGGTGGCACGAGAGAGCTGAAGACTATGATAAGTGAAAAGAGTTGGGGGAGATGCTTGCCCAGCAGTGGGATACACTAAGTTAGAAAAGTCTTATAAAAACTCGACGAAGGAACATCATAAAACAAGATTTTGCCTTTTAAATATTGAAAAGATTATAAAGTTAGGTCGTTAATATTAGTTTTTGGAAGATATTTCAAATAAAAATTCCGTTTATTTTTTTCACACACACACCATAGAAAAAGATCAAATAGTATATTCAAAACTTTTAACCATAGACAAAAAAAAGCACAGAGTAAACGTAGGACTAACCATAAAAGAAAGTGACAGAGCTTAATTACCAAATATGATTCATATTTATAACCAAGATCATAGTAATCCGAGCCTGGCCAGGGAAAGTATTCAATGATCTCTAGCTTGATATGCACCGTGATATTGTCGATATTTAGTTCCGCATCCAACAATGGAAATCCCTGTTGCTTGGATAAACTATTAGAGTAACTGATAATTATCGATACACCTCGAAAACGAACATACCCAGAAAATATAAACCAACATGACCGTATCCAGATTTTGTAATAAAGTTAGTTTGAACCGTTCTACTGATAGTAGTAGAGAAATTCATCATTTAATCATCATCATTGTCGCGTCATTATCACATCGATAAAGAAAATAAGAAATGTTATTTCGTCCTTGGGGTAGTGGCTCATTTTTATACGCGTTTACCATAAAAAAGTGTGATCAAACTCTATGGAACATAAATATTACTATTTTTATCAGGACCCAAAGACTAATCTATCCCATGAAGGTGCTACGTAAATGATATCTTTTCGCAACTGCGTTCGTTCCTTGCACTATGTCGCTTGTCGCCCACGCACTGTCGCGGCGAGGCGCGTAAATATAGCCCGTGGAATTAGAACTACCCGCGCTTATTTATCGCCTGCGCGCGCGCAAGAGAAATCGACGCGCTAGGTGCACGGCGTCACTTCCTGCTTGGACACCGCCGTAAGCGCACGTTTACCGGTGACGGGGTTGCCGTTATAAAGCTTAGATTTTTGGTTAATAGCAAAAGGTCCGTAGCTAGCAAGGCTCGTCAACAGTATATGTTACATTAACTTGCTTATCCTTGGCCGAGTATATATTAACCATAGCTAGGCCAGCTTCTGTAAGCGGCATTAAACTTTTTGTGTAACAGAATACTTTTTTTTGAGTTGTGTGATGTAAAAGAAGAAAAAAACGCAATTTAAAAGATTGCTCTTGCGTCTGTCTATTATTAACTAAACCAATTTCCAATATTAATAAAAAATATTGTATTTAAATTTGGTAGAATTCCAATAATTTTCTTCCATTACGCTGGCAACACAGACCGCGGGGTAATACACATAATAGTCCTTTATTCGATGCCATAAAATTATATCAGGCCAGCTTATGCATTGATCGTAATCGTTTATCTGATTGTACAGTTGATGCTTGTTATTTACATGCGCGTGGTGCGAGTAAAATGGTCTTATGTAACGCGGAACGTAGCTATTTGTAATGGCGCTACTTTGTTAGGCTGGCGATTCACTCAATGCCGTAAACTATGTCCCGATAATCTTGTTATATGTATTTTACGAGTGCACATTTATCTTATTTGTAATTATATTCATGAATAAACGGTAGCAAAAGCGATCTAACTAAACGATAAAATGTTGTGGGCAGACCAACGACAAAGTTGGACTGAGAAGTTAATAAAATTGGATTTTGGTTTTCAGCTAACCATAGCAGTGTGACTCTCTCTTACACATACGACAAGTGGACTATCGGGGACATTACTGCCTGGATATTGGATCATCGCATGACAATATAGAGCTCTACATATAGAGTAATATATATAAAGCTGAGAGTTACTGCCACCGCTTGCTACAGCTTTAACCTGTACCATAAACATGCGCAAAAAATCTTAAGTAGGGTGATAGTAGAGTCCCTGATAGGAATGTTTTTCTCCTACATACCTTCCTAGATCATACATACTAGTACATACTAGATCATCTATACTAATATTATAAATGTGAAAGTTTGGATGGATGGATGGATGTTTGTTACTCAATCACGCCAGAACGGCTGAACGGATCTGGATGAAATTGGGCACAGAGATAGATTATAGTCTGGAATAGCACATAGGCTACTTTTTATCCCGGTAAAATGTATGGTTCCCGTGGGATAGATGTTTTAATTTTTCATACTATTTATCGCGGGTAACACCGCCGGGCGCAACTAGTACAAAATAAATTCTAAGCTAAAACTGTCTTGATACTACGGAAGTAGGTACCCTAACTGGAGTGCGCATACGCATGACCGATGACTTTATATGTGTTGGCATTTACTCGACATTTGACATTACGGCCCGCCACTCGTCTAATTATTATGTGTGGGTGTGGGCTGTCAGTGGAGTGTCCAATCTAGGTTGCTTATTAGGGTCCCGTATGAAATGATAGGCAAATTGGTCGTGACACCTACTTAGAAGATTCTGTACTTACCCAATTCAGATAACTTAATTTTTTTCACTAGATTTGCTAGCTACGAGTAAGTAGAGTGCGTTATGTTATTAGTTTTTTAAACCAAGATTCTACGTGCATGCACGCTGCAAGCTGAAATAAAATAAACAGAAAATAATATTTGAAAGCGCTTAAGAATCCATTGACATCACCTTTTTCGAATTAAATCTATAAAAATAATTATAAAACTAGACCTTAAAGTTCTAGTTGCTAACCTTGTTTTAATAATAATACCTACGGAACCTCTAACATACAACCCTGACTTCTGCTAGGGCATTTTTTTGTATGAAACAGCGTCCCGCTCTGAAACCTGTTCAAGTGATTAATGCATTACTCTTTGAATGTCATGCGTGTGTCTCGCTATAATTAAATACCTTCCTTTGTGTTGACGAATTATTTGTACTGAATATTCATCAATAGCTATGTGCAGCTTGAAAAGTTATTAGCATCTGGACAAGCTCAAACAATTGCTGTAATTGATCTCTTAAAGGCTGCACTTATGCATGGTAGCAAAAGAGATGGCATGATTTACTTCCGCGTGTAATCAACAGCGACGAATTAAATAATTGATATTTTAGTAAATCACAACACCCAAAACAAATTTACTAAAGTCAAGAATTAATTATAACGTAGCTAAAATAAAATAAATGGTCTAAAAATATCTTAGGAATGTCGTGATGAGAACAAAAGCATGTAAAAGTAGAGTCAGTATGTGTTTTTTTTCATCAAGTTTTTTTTTAATTATTCGCTTTTTCAATTTTCCAGGTACACGATTATAAATAAAATTTTCACACGTCCAAATATGAAAGCTAGTATAAATATCGAGACCATGGCCCATTTCGATGATTAATAAAAATTATCTGAATCAAAAGATCATAAGACCATGTATAGAACATGAAGTTCCTATTTCGTGAACTTATATAATAATAATTAGCCCTTTAATATTTGGGGTTAGCGGGCTTCTCACGTTTTACGAGAATTGTTTAAGCATTCAGATTTCTTCTCGTATAAAAATTGATAATCGTGATGAAAAAGACATATCGAGCCGGGGCTTGAACCTGCGATCCTTGTATTTTAGGCGAGCGTTGTACCAACTTGGCTATCAGCACATTACTAAATAGTTTCAAATGCTAAATGCCTTTCGAAGCATTATGTAGCATCCACAGGCGGCAGCGTTGGCGTTCTCGCTAAAACCTTTTGGTCATTGGTTAAGCGTTGACAGCAAAGAGGCTGTGTCCAGAAGGTTTTTTTTTATCACCCGTTGTTGAGTTATTTGCTCTGACCTCGACCGTGTCGCACGGAGGTGGGTGTAAAAACACTTGATTAGTTTATTTTAAAGTGGTAACCATGAGTTAGAAAGCTATTTGCAGGTAAGTATTTTTTTGTGTGGTATTGCTTGCATTCATCTTGGCTGCAGTATTTTAAGAGTCATAGAAATAATGTTGGCATGCTTAAGTTAGTTAGTTAAGATAATTTTATATGAAATTGTTTTCTTGTGATTTTATTAACGAGTTATACACTGGGTTTCTCTTCGATTTCGAAGAAATGGATCAGTGATAAAAAATTAAAGTGAAATTTGAACTATTTTGAATCACAGACATAGTAGAAAACATAAAAAAAGGTTCTAAGACGTCTATACTTAGCCAGTGTATTTTATTTAATCTTTCTGAATGAAACATTAGGCTCAGGTCGTAGACCTTATATTACCTAATCATAAGTACTTTTTTAATATTTTTGTTAGTAATACTTAATGTTTTTTCATTTTATTTAGCAATACAGAACACAGAGAGGCAATTAATTCAAATTAAATGTAATAAAATATCAAGTTTATTCTATGTGTATATGTATGTAGTTTTATTGTGTTTGGCTTCATGAACTAATGGTCTTAGTTTTAGACGAAGTAAACACTTTTATGCACTAGAGCATAAAATGCAGTTTTAGTCCGCTTACACCCAGCATAAACAGGAATATTACGAGCATGAGAAGTGAAACAGTTATTTTTCTTCTCAAAACATCTTTCTATAATATTTGACACCAAATAAAAAGTCACTACATAAACATTTTAGTGAGCATGCAAAAATAATATATATTCTTATTACAGTAAAGATCAGTCTCCATCATATCTGTCTCAGTTTTTGTATTAAATATCTGTGTGCCTTAGCTCACGATAGCCAGTGGTCAATTGTTTTTTTTTTTCTTCCAACAATGAACATGCAACAACCAAACATATTATTTGTTAGATGCCTGCCGATAGTTACGTGTCTACTCTTTCCTTCCTATTTCAACCAACATAAGCTTTATTAAAAATATTCTTCATGATTTCAACTCTCAGCGAATTTAATGCTAATTGCCAATGATTGTGATCGATCGATTGTCAATTATTTATCTCAAATGTTATATTAACATATTATAGCGACCTTCCCTTGTGACGATGGGTCTTATTAGTTATATTAATGATTATTAACTAATTACGTCAAGGTTAGTGGAATTTGGACTGCAAATTCAGAATGCATAAGACTGCAAATATTTTAGTGCCATGTATGAGAGACGCACTGGATTCATGGTGGGTGTGTTTAATTTTCTGTTTGTCAGTCAACGTAGTTAATAATAATACTGGCCCTTTTAATGTCCCACTATTGGGAACGGGCCTCCCTTTAATGCGAGGGGGATTAGGCCATAGTCCTCACGCTGGCTCAGTGCGGGATGCCGGACTCCACACGTCTTTCGAGGAGTTCTCACAGACATGAAGGTTTCCTCACGACTTTTTTCCTTCACCATTTAGCAAGTGATAATCATGGTTGAAAATGAGATTCGCACATAAATTTAAATCCAGAAATACCAGAAGTAAAAGCGGGGGTTTGAACCTGCGATTCTTGTTGCCGAGGCAAGCGTTCTACCAACATGACTATCACTGCCATACGTAGTTATTATTCATTTCAATCCAAATTTTGTTGATATATATATATCACAGTAATATATAGCCGTGGCCAGTTTAACTGCGTGGCCTCGTGATGCTGGTTCGGGGGATCGCACGCGAGCTGGCGGCGATGCAGAGTGAGCGTGATCACCTGTGCCGGGCCAGCCTCGCAAGGATGTGAGGTGGATATGTACACGCCCAATTACATATGCAAATCTCTTCATCGACGTATTGAAATGTCTGGGGTTTACTGTCGCAGTGAAATAACTGGTACCGAATGCCGGTACTGCGAGGTGAATGTTAACTAACGTTGCTCTCGTGTCCGACTAATGGGTGTATTAATTGAACAGTAAGTAATAATAATATGATATACTAGCTGCGCCCGGCGGTGTTACCCGCGATAAAAAGTATGAAAAATGAAAACATCTATCCCACGGGAACCATACATTTTATCGGGATAAAAAGTAGCCTATGTGCTATTCCAGACTATAATCTATCTCTGTGCCAAATTTCATCCAGATCCGTTCAGCCGTTCGGGCGTGAAATAGTAACAAACATCCATCCATCTATCCATCCATCCATCCAAACTTTCACATTTATAATATTAGTATAGATAATATAATACGCGTCATAGACAAACTCACCAACTATACGGACCGTACCGTATAATGAATTGGGAGCGAACCTAGTATACATTTACTTACATAAATCTTAAACAGCCCGGATTTGCGTGCAAACATTTGGGCTCATCACTTAAAGTTTCCATTTACTGGGATTCAAACTCAGAACCCACAGGATAAAAAGCAGGGTCATTATCAACTGTGCTAATCTGTATTCTTAATAAAGTATATACTTAGTTCCGCTTAGTACTTCGTTGATTCAGACACGTCCAATTCAGAATGAGTCCCTGCATCCCGAATTCCAGACAAAGTTCATTCACTCCATAACCTCCAGACCTCATACACATGAGCCATACATGCCGCACTTGATAAGATATCCATGTCCACTGCTATGTAATGGCGGCTCAATGAAGTGTAATTACAAATGTTACAAAACACGCTCCAGTTTCCAGTGGCTGTCGCGGTGCCTGCGTCTGTGTGCGTGAGGGGACAGTGACCTGGGCTATCGCGAGATCGCAGCCTCCGACCGGCCAGATGCCGAAAGATGTTAGGCAGGCGCGGACTCTAGGCAAAGCTATTTAATAATATTAAAAAAAACATAGTGCCCAGTGTCCCGTTGAAAATACACAGTGAAGTTACGGAATTGATTTCTCATCATAAATATATGTCAAATTCGGTTTATCCAAAGAATTCATAAACAGTCGAAGGCATTCAATTTATACACATCTCTAAGCGGTGCGTTGCGTAGGGGGTTAAATTATTATTTCATATTATAACTAGCTGTCCCACGGCTTTGTCATATATATAAATGATTTTACTTTAATGTCCGATATCTTTATTTAATTAAACCATTATATTAATGTAAGCATTATTTTTATATCTGTAATGGTAATCTTAACAATAAGTATAATGTTTTTAATGGGAGGGATACCATCTAAAACGGGTCAATGTATAATGTTTTTTACGAGGTAATCAATATGCAGATGTTTCAATATTTTTTGTTTTTCAATCGGAGGTCAATATTAAAGGTGATATTATACAGGTCAATAACCTCATTAAAATCTGTTTATTGATTTGCTAATGTATTATTCTAATCATTGCAAAAATAATACAGCTATAACATAGGTCATGAAATAACATAATATCAAATTACCTAAGTATGTTATAAATCTTTTATTTTTATTATAACAGCATCCGAATTTATTTTCAGCGAATTTTTTTTTTATCGTCAAAGATTAGATACTCTCTGATGAAATGGCCAGTCCGTCTCTGTGGTAACCTTTAGCTCGCGGCTATTGCGTTTAAAAATAAAAGTGGCCGCGTTAATAACGTATTTTTACTGCGGCAAGCGTTTGGTAGGCCGCTACCGCAGGTGCATCGCCCTGCCCCGCGCCGCCCACCGCCCGCCCCGACGTGGGGTGGCCAGATATAAAGATATTAGGCTTAAACATAATGTAGGTATAGTAGCACCAGTATGGTGGGTTAGCTCCTAGGCAATTATAAACTAAAACGAGGTATATAGATCATGCTAGCCGTTCCTATATTGTTCCCGCATACCGATAACAATGTACTGCTCGAATATGTAAAAGATATTTTAAAAAAAAGCAACCCTAGAGTTTCTTGTCCGTTCTTCTCCATAGGAACGGCGTTCCGAATGGGTGGTACGTAAGTTGTACCTTAGCATTTCGTAACTATTTTGACGATTCATAAGTAATGTACTTAATGATTTACATCAATAAAAAATATTCTGATTCTGATTCATGTACCCAGGGGGTATTTGTCCACAGACCACCGCTCTCATCCTCGGATGCAATGCAAAAAGAAGTGATGTGAGATTAACCCCGTCTCACTTCAATGTCTGTGCTCTACTTGTGCTAGCTCCTGAACGGAGGCACCAACTTTAAGATAGTTTTTGTTTCATGTTTGATGGAATTCGGTGCAGCAGTTTCATGATTTGTTTTTAAGGTTTCATCTTGATCGTCTCAATAAACGCCTTAATTAAACATAATACAACCGAGTTTAAATGTGAAGTAAAAATTACTTCAAGTGAAAGTTGTAAGACTTCTTTTAACTAGAATCTAGATCTAGACGATGCTTTATAGTTTACAGAATAGACTTTTTTATATAATTAGTACTACTAAGCATAGAATAGTAGTTCGAAGCCGGTGGATGGCGACACCGAGGCCGCCCATCAGGTCCACAGGATGGTAGATATATATCAGACGGAGACGTACGCCTTCCGTCCTGCGCGCGAGTATCTTATTAGCGTAGCTTCAGAACTTGCCGATGTAAGTTTGAATGAATAGTTTGTGAATGATGCGGGCACGCTGCTGATTGTCAAAAGGGTGACGATATATGTAGCCAGCATCTTGGGCACGCTACGTCAGGGGTCTGTATGTATATTGAGCCTTATTGAGACAAATACATTTCAATATATAGGTATTTTTAAAATTAAATATATTTTTGACAATCTTAAGTTCCATGTGATAAGTTTCATATAGCAAATGACAAAAGAATTCATCGACAATATTCTAGAAATCCAACGTATATTTTGGGATTTTTCAGATGTTCCTTTAAGACTTTAAAGGCTAGCTGGAAACGAGCTTTTTTACCAAGCAAAGGCTGAAAGTTTTAAGTTAGCCTAATGTAACGACATATGACAACTGTAAGCACTTAATATGAAAACTTAATTGCTATATCTTTATATTTAATTATAACTTAATGCGAAATAAACAACACTTCGCAACGGCCATAAATCTGCAGTCAGCGTTGTTAGTGCACTCATGAAGTAGACTGGAGGCCTTGCTTTGTTGCGTAACGATGTTTCCGTCGCTTTGCGATTTGGAAATGGTTACGTTTATATAACGCGGGTCAATTGAATTAATATTTTGTAGCTGTGCCACAATACAGGGTGATACAGAAACCCTATAAACCTGCGCTTCTTTGAGTCGAAATTTCGATAAAATATTGCTCACAACAATTGTTGTAATTTTGTTGAGAATATTTTTTTTAATCAACCAAACAAAAAATAACTTTACATAAGGATTACAAATGAGCTAAAAAAGTGCAGGCTTAATGAGTAGTATACCCTTTCTGAATCACGTTGTATACAAATAAGTAAATACCTTATACCAGTCCAGTAGTAAATAGTTTTCTCTATGTTTTTCTTATCCGTATTTTTCCACCTCAGACCACTCATAGGGGTATATCCTGAGCCTAATAGTTCCTCATTCCATAATCCATTCATAATAAAGATCGAAAACATGATCGTTTCAATATTTAATTTAAAATTTCTTTTTACTCTACGCATTTCTCTATCAATACAGGCTTACAGACAAGTTTCACGTACGTTCTAAGCATTCCTCATACATATCATTCGCATTCTTGATAGCAACAGTGTACAGTAAAGTGCCTCTAATCGGTCCATTCATTACTAACCGAGGAGAAAGTCTTATTATATTCTACAAACGTAAATAAAACGACAAAGAAACGATTGCAATTTTATTGAGAACCAAACTATTTCTGCGCTCTACGTTTTGTTCAGACTGAAATATGTTTGTAATTTATAAAGGTATGGGTCACAAATTGGTATGGCAAGTTGGATCTTATGTACAAATGATAGAGTGCAAGTTGTTATGTGGACGATTCTAAGAAGCTTTTTGTTGAGTTGAGGTGCGAGTGTGAGCGGGTATTGCTAGGCATTTAGTCAAAGCTATAAAAAAAATAAGTTTGCTTTTATTAAGTTACTTTTGGACTAGTATCTCCTTAGCCATTCTTTACGGTAATTTTGGGGAAACAGACATTATGTGTACCTAGTATAAAGCGAGTTTTGCTTACCATGTTATCCATAGTGAAGCCAAACTTTAAACAATTGTTAAATATTTTAAATTTTTGGGCAGTACATTGTTATAGGTATTTGACAATGCTCAAAAATGTAAAAGATGTTTTTAAAATGAGCAACCATGGAGTTTCTTGCCGATTCATCTCCGCAGAAATGGCATTCCGAACGGGTAGTAAAGTTGTAGCTTAGCATGTTTGTATTTTTTTTTTAACATTCATAATTACTGTACTTAATGGTTTGCATGAATAAAAAATATTCTGATTCTGATTCTGAACTAAGCTTTCGCTAACAACCGCACCCGATACCCAGACGTATCATAAACCTACGCATTTAATTAAGCACATACTGTACGTGTGAACTGACACGGGGCTATCTCCGCTGTAATGCTCTGCAGGCGATAATAACGCTAATATGACGTTAATGTCGACATCAAAACGGAAATATTTGCATAACGCCTGCTTTGAATGCTATTTGTGCGTTGCAAGAATTGTTATAACTACAAGGGCTATAATGTAAAAATATGTTGTTTGATGGATTATGATTTTATAGTTTTTTTCTTCTTTATAAGTACCGATACTATCTTACAGTGGCGAAGCATGAATATTTTCATAAGAGATGCCGAAAAAAAACTGTGACTGCATCGAAAACTTAAACAATCTTTGACTGATAGAAATCCACACTCTCGTTGAGTGTCATAGGCAGTTTTATCACGCTGCAATATCTGTTACAGGTCATTTTGCAAAGGAAAGTCTATGGTTATGGTTGGTAAAAGCTTGTCCGCAATAAAAACTTTCTTAAAAAAGAGTTTAAAACTTATCTGTGGCAATTATTAACTTTTTTTTTTTGGCGGCACCATAGGTATTTTGCCAGTGTCAAGTAATATATATTTTTTCTGTTTTTGAGCATATGCACAGGCCCAAAGGCTAGGCTCAAGTAAAATACCCCCCATCCCTCAATCAGTAAAGTGATGGATACTTTACCGAAAGATTTTTCATGGATTTTTTGTGAGAAACTGAAAAGCCATGTTTCGTCACTCTGTTTCAATTACCTACACTTGTGCACTTTACCGAACCCATAATGGTTAATATTCCACTTATATCACTCACTATAACTCGCAGGAACACTAGTTTTAGAAATTAAAACACAACTGACACCATGACTTTTCCGTTTCCCGCCAAAAAGTCCAATTATTAACTTATTTGTGGTGTATATTTATTTCACATGTAACTTTGTCGTGGTGTCAGCTGCAATGTGACGCTGTGAGATACCTTCCGACGTACGTCGCGTCGAGGCTACATTATGCAGCATCACTCATTAGCTTTGTTGACCATTTGTTTGCGTTCCTCATTTGAATACATTTTTTTAAAGACATAAATAAATATGATTTGCGTCCGATAAAAACCTTCAATTGTTCGTTAAAAAGTTGTGAAATATTTACTTAGTCGAAGCAAAAAAAAAAAACTCAGCCTTTGACCGCAGTATACTTTGACCGCTCTGTGACTTGCGGTGCCTGCATTAAAATTACCCTCAATGGTATTTACGACAACAGTTATTCTCAGACAAATGCAAATCTATTCGAGTAAATTCGCAATCGACTTTAATCGGCCACAACACTAGTTCAGTCGAGTGCCGGCAGAAGGACCGCTTAAAATTTAAATTTAATGTAGCTTAACATAAATCTGGGACAATTAATACCGATATATTGTAAAATTAATTGGCTAAGAGATAATATGTAAATTGCGCGCTCGCGGTACTTTGTGCCACGTTAGCATAAACATGACGATATAAAATAGGAGAATGGGTGAAGTTTTGCGTTCGAGTCTTAAGCTATAGTTTATTTTGCGATATTCCTTGCGTAAATGTTTGTATAATTTGGAGGCAACATTCTTTACAATAACGCACAGTGCCATCAGTACAAACTCCTAACGATATTGATTTCTTATATTTACGGGAATACTACACATTGAAATAAAACTCTTTTTTTCGGATTTTATGTTTAAGTCCTCCCGTGACTATGGTTTTTTGTAAAGCAGCCGAAACGTCGGGAACCAAAAAACATAAAATAAACACGATAAAATCCGAAAGAAATGTTTAATTCCAATTCTATCGATATTGTATCGACTCTGGAAAATATGCTATCACTGTTATTCTTATTTATGACATCTGTTGTGCGAGCGAGAAACACGCTAAGAACAAACGTGTCGCAACGTGAAAAGCTGGTAGTTGGTCTAAGCTTCCATCAAAAAAAGTTTTAAACTTACATCTTTTAACAAAGTTGACAAGCGTTTACCTGAAAATAAAAGAAAAAATCATGAAACAATAGACCAAAAACATCTTAACATAATATTTTTTTATTTAGAAATACGTAAGTACTAATTTATTTTTGAGAACGGTAGTGTTTGGAAAAGGCGAAGGAAAACATCGTGAGGAAACCTGCATGTCTGAGAGAACCTCTCGAAAGAACGTCTTTTTATTATTAATATTTTTTATAGTTTTTAATTCTAAGGGAGACCTACTCATTAATATGCTCTCCAGACTGCTGTTATATTGTAACCGTCTCCTAACACGGATACAATAAATGAATAAACTTTCGAAAACAACTCCTATTCTTAAGTGAAGCCTTATAACTCCTATAAACTTATAGCTCTCTTGCTTAAGGCGATTAGGATGAATGTAGCGAGGAGAAAAGCTTTGAACAACTTTGTTAACGGGCAACTAATACAACACAAGGCGATTTAAATTAATTGAAAAATATTTTCGCACGAAATTAACATTATAGTTGGATCATAATTTGCAACGCAAGTATCAACTAACATATTGGTTCGTTACTTACGTATAATGACGTATTTATGTCGTACTTCAAAATTAATTACTTTAGGTGCTTAAAATTTTTATTTTTTTTAAGCTAAAAACCAATTATGTAAGGTGTCAACAAAATAGTGTAAAATACTAAAACTGATGAATCAGTTAGTTATATGGATTACGTTGATGTATAAAATAAATTGTGTAAATGATGTTTGTTTTTTTTTTAACCAGGCTTACCAATATCAATGTAATTTCTTAAATTTCTAATAATTTGATTTATTTCTTTGGGAATATTATCTTTATAACCTACAGTTGGCCATGTTAACATATTTTACACTATTTTTGTTACACCTCATATATGCATTTATCGGTCGCAACTGCAAATATTTTATGACCAATCATCATAAAGTAATAATTATTTTAATTTAAAAATATAAATGCAGACATTAATTTTTAGTGCCGAATGGTCACATAAATCGTAAAGCGAAGCCTTATATAAATGTAATTTAAGATCAAACATAAAAAATCTTTAATTAATTTAAATTATCTCATTTCAAGCGCGTACTTTAGTAACAGTTTCTTTATTCACTTTCTAGTAAAAATGGGTGTCCTCATTAGTAATTAGCAAGTATAACATTTGTTTAGTTAGTAAGGTAATCTATACTTATATTATAAATGTGAAAGTTTGGATGGATGGATGTTTGTTACTCTTTCACGCCAGAACGGCTGAACGGATCTGGATGAAATTTGGCACAGAAATAGATTATGGTGTTATCCCGGTAAAATGTATGGTTCCCATGGGATATATTTGTTTAAATTTTTCATAGAGTACAGTAAATTCATTTTCTCATACATTTGATTCTGACGCGGTACGAAGTTTGCAGGGACAGCTGGTAGATTATGTATAAGAGAAAAACATAGCCGACATAATGTAAGAAAAGAAAAAAATAAATTCAATAAATAATTGGTAAAACCTAAACCTATCCACAAAAAGACGATGTAAAATATATATAGAAAACATCTGATTTTATTGAAGGAGTTAACAATATGTGTGTTCCTTTTCCCAATCTCATTTCAAGAGTTGCCTCCTTCAATACACTACAATTGGTGTCTACAAATCATTTCAGTGATTAGTGAAAAAAGGTCATAGGCTTATACTAATTCTATAAGTTTATAATTCAATCATTTATTTTGTACAAGCCTACCGGGGAACCGAAGTGGTTCTTTGGTCAGATACAGGTTTCCCTGAAAAGTAAGGGATGTAGCTAACGGTAAAAGTGTGATTATTATTATCTTTGAGCTTAGTTTATAGGACGCTGAAACAACATTGCAAGGCTAATAACTAACTGGCAATTTCTCAACCTGGTTGACCTTGCGTAACGTTTTGTTACCCCGAACATATAGTTAAAAACAATTTTACAATGTCGAAAGTCGCGACATGAGGTAGTGCATTTAGATGATTATAAAGCGGTAGACACATTATTAATTGAAATAAAACTATCTATACCACTACATAAATACATACTATTACCTTCCCGACGTTTCGGCTGCTTTACAGCAACCATGGTCACGGAAGGTCACGGGAAACGTCGGGAACGTAAAAAACGTATAATAAACGCGATAAAATCAGTATTCGCGTAAATATGAGAAATCAATATCATTATTAATGTTAAATCTTAATTTTTTTATGTATTACTTTTGTCTAAGTTTTTTTTTAATCTGCTAAGATCTTACATTATATGGGTATTAACCGGAACCGTACGCGATCAATGTGTAAATTTATGATAGACTTGGTAAAATGTTGGCTATCTATCACACATAGTTATAATTCCACATTAAAAACAATTCGACCAAGACAGTGAAAGCAAAACTAACCCAGATATATTAAAACTACTTATTAAAAAAAAAAACAATTTATAAATGTAGAAACCATGATGGCCTTAGGGGAATTTCTACTAATAGTCGGAACCGTGTACTCGTAGCTTTAGTACGACAATAACAGCATGTAACAACAGTTGCACGTACAGACCGAATGATTATCACTAATGATAGTGATTTTGGAGAGAGGACTACTGAAATAAGGCTAGCAAAAACAACACCTGGCACCAAATGTAGGTTGTATTGCGTTGGTAGGTGCTTAATGATATAAAGTATAGAACGTTAATCGAAAGATTCCGGGTTTTATTCCTGGCCATCAAACGGTATGAACCATTACGAAACTGTTACTAAGAATTTCAATAGAAATTTATAAGTTTTGTTAAAAAGACAGGCCTGGCTGTAAACAAATTGACACGTAAAAAAAAATACAACAGAATTGAGAACCTCCTCCTTTTTGAAGTTTGTTAAAAATATGACATTTCTTCGTCGAATTATGTTTGTAATAGGAACAGTATCACGCATATGCCCGAAGGGAATAACAGAAGTCTTCAAGAGTCAGTGCATCCGCATTTTGTTGATATTTTCTTGGTCACATTAATAATAATAATATCGCCAGACAAACACGCTAATACTAAGCAACGCTTTTATCATGGCTACCGTACAATGGACTCAGGGCGAACTCAGATTATACAATTTATATAGATAATATACATTCATGACTCAGGTACAGACATTTGTGCTCAACACACGAAGCTTGTCCGTACCAAGATTCGAACCCGGGACTTTCGGCACAGAGAGCTAGGTCACTACCACTGCGCTAATCGGGTCGCCAATGTCATTGGAGGCGAACTAATTATAACATTATATGAAGCTAGAAAATTCTAGCTTTTTAGATAAAAATACAATTCGAATATAACGAACCTCGGTCATTTAATACAAAACTGTTTGACATTTTTGAGTGATTCTCAGTCAAACTTAAAAACACTCTTTTTCATTTATAATACAAGTATCTTAGAATTATAAGCTTGTTTCCGATGACATTATTATCTTTCTGCATGATGTTATTCACAATTCGTAATAAAGGCGTGTCCACACTGAGCACACCAAGGCGCGTTGGCGGGGCTCGTTATTGCGGATTAGGCCCGCCTCATCGCGCGTTCATTGTGATAATATTGTGCTGAGTCAGTAAGTCTAGGACGTATTATAGACAGAGAGGATAAAATAACTGATGACATAGTAAAAACTTAATATAATTGATGATATAATATATATAATTACACGGTATTTAGTTCATGAATTAATTTATGTCTATCAATCTTCAGATTTCCTGCACATATTTTAATACGCATTAATTCGGGAATCTCACTAATATTATAAATGTAAAAGTTTGGATGGATGCATGTTTGTTACTCAATCACGCCAGAACGGCTGAACGGATCTAGATGTAATTTGGCACAGAGATAGATTATAGTCTGGAATAGCACATAGGCTACTTTTTATCTCGGTAAAATGTATGGTTCCCGTGGTATAGATTTGTTTAAATTTTTCATACTTTTTAGTCGAGGGTAACACCGCGGGGCGCAGCTAGTATTTCATAATTCTGTATGTGTTAATTCACCACCGATTTGATCCTTTACATAAGCGATGCTGGAGTTAAAACCTAGTATGCAATAAGAAAAGTTCACACACATCACCAATAAGGAGTGCATCACAAGATAAGTACTGCGACAAACTGCTTAGAAATCAGGTATATCTGAATCGATCTGCTACGGGCGTTCGGACTAATCGCGCGTCAAGCGAGAGCCGTCACGGGCGATCGTCGCGCGTGCCATCCGCGATCTTAATAACGCGTGGACGATGGAACAACCGCTTCAGTATACATTGACCCTATATTATAAATTTGTGTAGCACGATGCAAAGTTGTGAGCTTTTGTTTACGAATGTATACTGTATAGACTTACGACGTTTCGTACCAAGACTTTTATCTATACTAATATTATAAATGTGAAAGTTTGGATGGATGAATGTTTGTTACTCAATCACGCCAGAACGGCTGAACGGGTCTGGATGAATTTTGAAACAGAGATAGATTATAGTCTGGAATAGCACATAGGCTACTGTTTATCTCGGTAAAATGTATGGTTCTCGTGGGATAAAGGACATATTTTTTTTAATCGCGGGTAACACTGCGGGGCGCAGCTAGTATATTAAAAATAATAATAAATATCGCCAGCCGAACACTCCAACTATACTGCGCTACACTAAGCAACGCTTGTATTATGGATACCGTACAATAGATTGAGGGCATACTCAGTATATAATACTTACATAGATAATACACATCCATGACTCCGGTACAAGCATTCGTGTTAATCACAACACATAAAATAGGGTCACTACCCACGAAGCTAATCAGGTCGTCGAAAATATTACTAGAACATAATTATTTTATGTTGTTTATTGAAAAAATATGTTTTTTTTTAAATTCATTACGATTCTATTCAAGCCATATTTCCCATAGGTCTAACCTGAAATATTATTATACCCGTAATAGTTATTGTTATTTATGAAATCTGTGGTAAGACCAGAATGCACTCACGTTAATGTATCGCTTCGTAAAATATGCGCTTAAGCCACTGATCTGATTTTTTTTGTGACCAGTTAAATAAAAATTAAAGCCCTCATAAAGTATGTTTTTATGTATTGATTTTAAATGTGAATCTTTAGGCTACTTGTCTCGTAACGGTTTGTGCAAATAAGAAATTTAAGTTGTTTCTTGTAACATGTAAAGATTACGTGTAAGCTGTATTTTTTTTAACCCATCAACTCAAAAGGCATATAAGAACGAGTTGGTATTTGTATTAAATTCCTGCTGCGTACATTTATAATAAATAAATACTAACTAACATTCCAAAACAATTCATTTCAGCATCTTTACATAAGTGTGACCATTCGAATAGTTTGAGTACTTTAAGCCTAACATAAATAAGCTTGCCCGCGAATACATAGTTCTTCTCATAAGAACTTGACAAGACCACCCTTAAAAAAGTTCGCAAAACAATAAGTCTCTTGCGATTTACTGGTGGTAGGCTTCGGCCGTGGCTAGTCACCACCCACTGAACAAAGCCATGTCGCCAAGCGGCCTAGCCGTGTTCCGGCATGATGTTCGGTGTTGCCATTCATGGATGGCGGGTCAGATCAGCTGCGCTGCATGTGCCTAGTGAATGTAGCGTCTCTTATCTACTGCCGCCTTCCTACCTAGGCAAGTATGCTCCATCGTAGATCTCATCGTCACTTACCATCAGGTGAGATCGAGATCAAATACTTGCCTATAATGTAATAAAAAAAAAAAAAAAAAAGATTTAATATGATTTAATATATGAACCGCGTAAAAATTATCGCTGTGAAAGCTTGTTATGACGCTCCTAAAAAAATGTGGGTCCTTACATATTAAACAGAACTTTCAAAATTTCCCATAACCTATATGACAGAATCGGCCTGTCAAACCGTACTGTATCTCTTCTTCTTCTTTCTTTACGAAATGAAATCCGATGAAATAAAGTGAATAAAATGGTCTCACCTCACCCACAACTTAGCGGGTATTTTGCCAATGTCAAGTGATTAATAGCAATAAAACATTCAATAAATATACATTATAAATAAAATAATGGATGTCACATGATGATATGAAAATGGCGTCTCCGTACTGTATCTAACAAGGAATTTTATCCGGCTTATTACACAAACATGACGACGAGTGCTTTCGTCACGACAGCGTAATTTGGCTTATTTCGCGTAATCAGTGCTTAGACACGCGCGGTCGCTTTTCACGACAGACCTATCTATATTGGCCGAAAAAGCTTTTGCGTGAAGTACATTTATTACCTGCAAATTAAACCTAACTATTACATGACATAGGGATGTGCGGAATGGGTACAGTCGATATCGATAATCGATCATCGAGTACAACATTGGTCGAGGTTATCGATTATATAATTTAACTTTGTTTCTTAAGTATTTTTAGATATTTAGTGGTATAGGCACAAGTAAATTTATTTATTGATCAGTCATTGTCATAATATATTTGTAAATGAAACTTATGAACGCCGCAAGTTATACTTAATGCATATTAAAAAGTGATTAAAGTATTACTTTGCAGTACCTATTACTTTATATACATAAATAAACTGCATTCTTGTTAACATTTCATAAAACTGTACACATTGGCGTTATTTAAACGGACGTTATTTATATGGAGGAAAAAATAAAATTTAAGTCCTTCGGAATACGGAACAATAGTTAAATTCAATTTACAACTACGTAACCGCATGTTAGTCGACACGGGACTAGATATAATCGCGCATCGATGTAAACAAAGCACTTCACTACTTGCTAATAAAGTCATACGGCTGCTGCGACGACCGCAATAACATATCGAATTTACATCGACCGTTAGGGCATGACATAAAAGTCGATATAAACGCATTTTTATCGAGCCCGCAATCCTCGCCTCGTTACTCGACAGATAATTTCTTCATTTTCAAGTTATATATAGTGTCGAGGTGTATTTCCCAGCGCTGGGCCCGCTTATTTTTTAATGTCCCATTAAGTTTTAGGTGGGATTGTCGATGTTTTTGGCAATTAAGTAGAAATGTTCTTGTGGTTTATTAATTAGGTTTATTTTATGTAAACAAGGGTGCCTTTCCTTTCGCAGTGGAAGCATGCTGGAAGCATAACCAGAAAAACCATGGGCTGGATGGAATAAACTAAAGTGTGGTTGAAGGGCTCTCTATTCATAGGAACTGAACAAGGCCGTACCGGTGACGGTGACAGATTTTTTTTTCTTCTCAAGACTGTTCTCCACCTTCTTGATCTTCTTCTACTTCTTTCTTTACGAAATAAAATAAAATGAATATGAATATGGCCTCACCCACTAAACATTGTAAATTAAATAATGGATGTGACATGAAGATATGAAAATGGCGAGCAAACACCGCTTAGGGAACCTACTGCTACGTTAGATGATGCTAGAGCCACAGGAACTCTTCCTGTAATCGTAAAATCATTGAGCCAGCAAGCCGTCAATGGCAATTTTATTTATGAACAAACGATACGAAAGTCACTTACGCTACCGTAGTTACATAAAAATATTGCGCTTGCGCCACAGATGTGCCTATTCCGCGATACGAATCGCCGCTGTAGGTACCACGAGGTCAACACGCCAAGACAAAAGTGCTAGTCCCGGATAGCAATTAAGATATTTCGATCGAGGGGTAATCAATGTAATTGCATTCCGCTCGGAAGCCACTCCCGTAGATTAGGTGAAAGCAACTACCGCGATGTAGGTACTGTTTGGTTCTATATTGATAAAAAAATAACGTTCAATGATTGGTAACAGACGTGATTGAGATCGATGGGATAGTTTTTTTAAAATAGATAAAGTGTAGTTGATTATCTTTGTTTGATTTTTTTTTGTTATATAACCTGGGCCCTTAGTGTGCCTTTTAAAAGTATTTATATGCCATTGAAATAAAACTAATCTTACGAATTTTATCACGGGAGGGACGGGGTCCTCCCGTGACCATGATTGTTGTACAGCCGAAACGTTGGGAACGTAAAAACATAAAATAAACGCGGTAGAATTCGTAAGATTAGTTTTATTTCAATGTATTCTTGTAAATATAAGAAATCAATATTTATATAATAATCGAGTGAGTGAAGGATTGCAGATCCAACCACTACATCGGTTTATATCATGCTGTCAAAACGCGTACAAAGCTCTCAAAATTCAGTATTGTATTCTTCTTCTTCTTTCTTTACGAAATGAAATGCGATTTTTTAATGAGTAATCGCGACGAACAACGTCGAATTTTGGACAACCTGTCACTGATTACGACATTTGACGTCACAACGCATCAACCAACAATCCAGAGTGTTTTCGATCACGGGACAAAAAGAACAATTATTTTATTTTATGATTTTAAAGGAAATAATCCATACTTTAGCATAAAAATGAAGACTAATAATCTTTAAGGATGGCCACAATTTAAAGCTTATTTTTCATACAGTCAAACACCCTATTTAACAAGTTGTTTTCATTAAAAATAATACAAAACAAAATCCGATCGTCAGCGATGTCCGAGGTAAAAGGGCCGACCCTTTGCCCGAACTCCGAACGGGTTCCGCCGAGGTCATTAAGGTTATTTCGGGTTTCCGCCACCGTTGGTACCCGTATTATGTGTTTATGTATCAATACTGGGGACCTTCGAAAAGTTAAGGTTGTTAAGCGGTGGCCGAACAATAATTAATTATGTAATTAATGCTCTTGAGAAATAAAAATATAATTATTATTTTAATGCTTTTTGAGATTTTCGTTACAAAATGTATGCACATACATTTTATTAATCATAATTTTGTTATAGATTTATTTGCTATAGCTTCTGTTTTGATTTTATAATTTATAAAGTAGGGAACCAAACTTTGATCAGATTACCTCTTGTAAATTATTTACTTACAAGGATTGCATCCTTGAGATAAATAATGCATACTAACCATACCTAACTATATTGTTATACCACAAAACATACCATGTATTTTTTTCTTAAATTCCTCCATAATAGTATGGCATCCCTAAATCCACTAATAAACGGTCAGAAACGACAAATGGAGACGTTCAAATACAGATCGCGAGATACCATACTAATATCAAACATAAAAAAAAAAATTAAAAACCTCACCGAGATTTTAATTGTGCCATATACTTAACGGCTCACAATTCAACTTTTTTTTTATTGTTTCGAATAAACGATACAGATTAAAAAAAACATATATACGTTTCAAATATGGAACAGTTTTAACGAAATTTTTCAATTTTCCGTTTAAGTGCGCAGGGTTATCGTAATATCGGATGACCTCGATTAACCTTATCGAGTGGTACCGTTACCACCTTCAATTTTTATTGTTTTGTTATTATTGATTTTGGTCAATATTTTTACCTTACGGTACAGACAATATAAAAATAAGTGCATTGACGAGGTCGTAACTGGTGTCCACGGATCGTTCGATCAGTATTCAACCTTTACAGAGCGACTGGTTTGTGAATCCTGATATACTTACGAGTGGACCACTAAATCATGATTTGATGTGTCAGTAAATATATGTAGTAAGTACTAGCTGTAATGCCACGGAGTGGCCACCTAGCGGGTGAACTACTTGGGCGTACCGGTAAACTCTAGATCTACGGCGACGTCAAGAAGCTGGGGAACTTCCTGGAGGAGCTTGGATGGTTGGAGTGACCAGCCAGCCAGCATCCCACTCACAAAACAGGCGCAAATGGACGTTGGTTTGTTGAAAACATTCGCATACGAAGAAGATGTACTAGATATTAACTTCGGATTCCACCCGTGAGTTTATATTACAGAGTACCTACCAAATTATACACAAATTCATGCAGACATTTTTCCGTGACGCACCTAACCTATTCAAATTGGGTATGTTAAGTCCTTATCTAGTTTTTTAAAGCTTATTATATATTCAACGAGGCATCCCCTTACGCGACCTCATGGGTCGTTGCAGCTACCGGCTACAAGATTATGGCAAGGTTTAAAAATGTAGTAGTCTTGAGAAAAATCATTCTGCGATTGGGAGATACAATGGAAATAAAAGTATTCCTAAAACAGTACAAGTTAACCTTACCACCTGTAGCAGCACTACTGCTGACTCAGCAGAAATTCAGTTGCTCTCCAAGTTGCCAGTTGACCCTGAGACTACTGCTATGAAACACCAATACCAGTCCGCTTACAGATGCTTCAAGTGTCAATGACGGTGTCAACAATTTGGGCAAGCGTGAGCAAGTCTCGGGAGATAAGGTTCTGTATGTTTTCATCAAAATTATATCTTGAAATTTATTTAATACTAGCTGCGCCCGGCGGTGTTACCCGCGATAAAAAGTATAAAAAATTAAAACCTCTATCCCACGGGAACCATACATTTTACCGGGATAAAAAGTAGCCTATGTGCTATTCCAGACTATAATCTATCTCTGTGCCAAATTTCATCCAGATCCGTTCAGCCGTTCTGGCGTGAAAGAGTAACAAACATCCATCCATCCATCCATCCAAACATTCACATTTATAATATTAGTATAGATATAAAAGTATTTTATACTTCGGTTTAATAACTGTTATGAACGGGGAAGGCAATCCATCGTCACTTACCATCAGGTGAGATCGAGATCAAAAACATGCCTATATTGTAATAAATAAAAACATCCCGAGGATACCTGCATGTCTGACTGAACCCCTCAAAAGACGTTCGAAGTCCGCGAACCCGCACTGGGCCAGCGTAGTGGACTATGGTCTAAACACACCCACATTGAGGGGAGGCCCATGCCTAACAGTGGGAGATTAATAACGGGCGAGAGAGAGAGAATTAGCTATATGATTAATAATCAGCTAAACAATTATACTTTATCAGTTAGGTACTTTAATCCAACTATCTTTTAGTAAAAGGATCTTTTTCCATTCAAAGACATCAAATTATGCACTGTGAAAAAAAAAACTATAAGGGATGCCAATATTTAAAACTATTCTAGTCTTGACTTAATTACATTGTTTAAGTAAGAAATTATCATGTAAATAAAAATATTTGATTAGTTTGGTTTGATATTTGTAGTAACATGACTGTGTTATCACATTCATACATTATAGATTAAAACAAAATGTTCCTCATCTCGCCGATCACCAAACAGTGCTGACCGCGAGACACCAGAAACTACCTATTTGGCTTTTCCATTATCACTGTCACTCAATAAATAATAGGCGATAGGAGCGGCGCGTGCGCAGCCCACGCGCGCATTACTAATGTAAATATAACAACGGACACACAAAAGTTTTGGAGAGCGAAATCATTTTTAATACTACAAGAACAAATAAATCAGTAGATGTGACACTGACGTGAAATGGAATGTTACGCCGGTTATCATCGAAAAGGTAGACAGAGGTGCACTGGTGCACCCACATTTGCCAATAGTATTTGGTCTCTATGTGGCGAATCTCCAATTTCCGGAAGCCACTATACTACTCTCACTAAGCTCTCTACTACTCTCTACTCACTAAGCCACTTACACCCCGTAAATTACTCTTATAAATGATGAATAAAATACGACGCGTCGACGCAAATGAGTGCACATCGGTATTTAATACAATTCTATTAAGTTAATGCTTTCAACATGTGGCTCGGACGGACATTAATAAACAAGCACTGAGGTCGAATGCAAAAGACAGTTAAAAGTGACCAGCGTACGGCCGTCCCTAGGACTAGTGATGTTACTTTATAAGTATAAGTATACTCAAGAGAAGTTTTCAGTGAAAAATATTTTAATTATAGGTAACCTCATTATATCCATAAACAATGCTAATACCTATCAATATAAGCAATAATAATAATAGAAAATGAATTCATGCAATCGGTTCATCCAGTAAAATGGTGGTCAAAAATAAAAAATGTATCTACGCGTTGAATTGCATTCTCCTTTTTTTTTCGTCGGTCAATAGGGGCCAGTATGATAAAAACATTTTTTTCTTCAATACTACTGAAGGTCTTGATGACATTGAGTTACAAATAATTATGTAGATATTTTCTATTCACTTTCATTAAATATAGAACAAACCGAGCGAAATGATACGTTACTTATCTGTTTCTTTTCTTATCTCAAAAGTCTTTTTATGTATTAATACCAAATTCTTAAAGGCAACTTAAAATGGCTACAGGATAATGGCGTCTCAATAGTTAAGAGGAGCTTATGCATTTGAGTACGGTGTAAGTATTTGGCTGTTAACAGTCGAGTATACCTGCTAGGCTACATCACTATAGATTGTTTTATTATGCGGTTTGTTAACGGTAGTTGATAACCGCGCCGCGCTGAACTGATAGCGGCCGTTTCGTTATCGAGATCACTAGCATTACTCCGTGCTTTTTATGTAAGAACATTCTACTCGTAGTCCAGATATTCTAGTAAACAATTTAAATGTAGTATAACAGAAATAGTGTAAAATACCTTAACCGATGAATTAGTATGTTATATGGATCACGTCGATGTATAAAATAATTGTGTCAATTGACAAAAAAATCAAACACCAATTTTTGAGATTAAGGTACATTCAGAAAACAATTTGGTTCGTCGAAATTGCAAATTAGGGCGAAGACCAGAACTATCGTACCAAACTAAGTAACGCTTGTACGTATAACAGGTACCGTACAATGAAATACTCGTAAGGGCAATTCCAGCAACACCCACCCCAAGAAACACGTTTCAGCTAGTCAATGTGACCTTGTCTGGTGTTCAATTGAGCGAGAGAGCGAAGAAAACTAGACTGTCAGTGAACTATACATTTCCATAATTTCGTCTCTGTCAGATGGAAAGCAGATCTATTATGTGTGTTAAGATGATAAAATCAGTTCGTTTAGCGTTTACATCCAAAGCCTATTTATGTTTAACTTCAGCAGGTGATGCGTAACAGTTTTCTGCGCATTGTTCGCAATGAGATTCTGTTGAAGTTTCGTTTTATTTTGCTTAGGATGGGCTAAGTTGCGATTAGATTACAATGTATTGATGCTAAGCGCGAGCCAGCAATTTCTTTAGCGGCAACAGTAGAAACTAATTTATTCACTCCTCTTCGTCTATCACAGCTATAAGCACAACACAAAATATGTCTATGTCTAATGTAAAGTGTGTGTGTATGATGTGTGTGTGTGTGTGTGTGTGTGTGCGTGTGTGTGTGTGTGTGTGTGTGTGTGTGTGTGTGTGTGTGTGTGTGTGTGTGTGATGAGTGCTTGTGTGTTTTTACTAGAATTATGTCCACTTGATTACTAGTCTAAAACAAAGCACCTAAAACATACACAATTAATGGACATATTTCATTTGTAAAAATATTCGTTCTAGACCGTTAGACGTCAAACGGTAATACATGATTCAAAGCCGTTCTGAGACCGCACCCTAACCAGCTCCATGAAATGGGTGTGATACCAGCGGCTCGTAAATCTAATCCTCGCCTGTCACCCATCACTGACTTCAAACGAATACAACGTCCTCGTGAATTATTGATTTGGAATGCATTACGTTTCAGGTTTCTTTATTCTTAAGTGTGAAGGGATCTTTCTTATAATAAAAATAAAATATTTCAATTAAATAATATTAATTTGAGAGTTACAGGAAGATTATGTTTTTGTAAATTAAATATGATATTATTCTTGACGATATTATTATACGTTTATTTTATGTTTTACGTTCCGGACGTTTTGCCTGCTTTAGAGCAGCCATGTTCACGGGAGGACTGAGTGAGAGACATCCTAATGTCATAGTTCGAACATACCTCAGTATTAAATAAACGCGATTAAATCAGTAACATTAGTTTTATTTCATTTTTTGTTATAATAACCACAGGTATATATTTATATTTAACCTCCAAATCTATGACCACAGCTAAAAAATCAAATTGTATTTGATTTACTTTTTAATACACCCACACAACATAACACAATAGCAGTCCGAATATTTTAACCGATAATAATTCAAAATTGGAATTCCTAGTTTCTAGGCGAGACGAAAAAAACCCGAGCTCAGTTCGTGCTACACTCTGGCACATGGAAGACGTATGGAAATCGTGCACCTGTCCCGAGCCACCCACTGCGCCGAGATAAACGAGTGCTTAGACGACTTCTTGTTAACTACCTGTTACAGTTGATTGCTCACTTTTTCACTTGTTAATACCGCTACTGTTTTCAATACCCGCGTCCATGTATTACGTTGTCACATGCCTTCCGATATCAACTTGATAATGATAGGTTTTGTTCTGATTAATGGCCGTAGATCGCTATCTCGGATGGAAAATTAATAGTTTGTAAAATGTATTCAGTTTATAAAGTTACCGATTAATATAATAATGTAGAATGACTTTCATGATTAAACTAAGTGTAGACTTTAAAAGCGAATATTAGGCGTATCACATACGTAAACGGCGCGATGGAAGACGTATTCTGCTTTTTACGTAGAATCTGTGTCAGTATCTAAGCTCTAGAACGTGAGAGCCTTAGTTTAGTGTAGGTACCTGAATAACACCATGCGGGCCAGACGACCGGTGCCTCAGCGTCCAGCTCCCTTCGTGTGGAGAGGGAGGCGAGCATCAGTGCGGCATCTCACACGCCACGCCGCCCCGCCACGACATCCCAACACCCTACAAATTGACATCACACACTTGGTTTATGTGCCTCGATATCCCAACACCATACAATTTGAGGTACTATGGTTAACGTCGATATAATAATAATCTCATTTTTTTTTTATTATTACATTATTTTATTCTTCTTCGATATCCCAATACTACAAATTTATTTAATTGGTTTACGTCATTCGATAGCCTTACACTACACAAATCGATTTAGTGTTACGTGGTTCAACATGTAAATACCTTACTAATTGATATTATACACATTGCTAATGTGGCTCTATATGCTGACACACTACATATTAAAAACACAATCTTGCTTTACTTTCCTCAAGATCCTAATATCCTAAAATTAAACCCGTGTGTTGCCATATAAACGTCCCACAATCTGAAATCTGGCTTTACGTGATAAAATATAATTTGGTAGCGCAAAGGGCTCGTCATTAGTTTGAATTAATTTAAAAAAAAAACTAATAATAGTAGCTTATAGAAAAAACAAAAATAAATGTATGGTTTATGCACCATTTATTAGGTACGTACTAGTGAAATTATTCAACTGCATGCCTATAGTCGTATGTACTCGCTTCTATTGAGATTATAGAGATCAAATTCCCACAATTTATAAACATCGCATTCCACATTAATGCTAAAACACCGGTACTTCGTAAGTCTACGCATAGAAAAACCTTTTGCGCCATATTTTTTTATTTTTTAATAGGATAAAAAATATGTTTCTAACTAAAAAGCTTTTGAGGAATATATTTTAAAATTTCGTTCTTGTGATTTAATATATCAAGTATAGAAAATATAAAAATTGTTGGCATACACCCAATTATTACAACAAAACTGACAATATTAATTATATTAACAACCATCGTATAGATTCAAAATGGCGTCTCTTATTATAGGTACTACATACGTGCAATAGAAAGCGTTAACACGCCACTAACACATTAAAATCTACTTATAATGAATTCGGTCCAAGTATTATTTAAATTTCAACATGTACTCGTACGTACTTACGTAGGTCACGAGGTATATCAGAGTAAAAAAAAACAATTAGCTATTTATAATATTATATTCTAAGCAAGCACTTAACTCGAACAGTATGTAATGTTTAAGAAAAAATGGTCGACAAAAAATAATAATAAAAAAAAACTTCGTTCCCAACCTATCAAACCAATACAAAGTAATTCCTATTAATAAGTATATTTTAGTTTTTTGTTTTTCCATGTAGATATCTTTGTAAATAACTATTGTACGTAATTTATTGAAATAAACAATTTTATCGATAAAAAAAAATACTAAGTTTATAAACATACATATATACGGTATACTGGCAACACAACGGATTATTTTTACTAGATACCATTCCAACCTTAAAGACAATTAGAAAATGGAGTGGTTTCCTTCCTACGGAAACGATAAACACGGAGCGAGAGCCGTCTAAGATTATTGTGATTTGTAAGTTAATTAGCTAGGTTCCAGCTTTTATGTGTTATTTACGACGATTATAAGGCTGTCGTTAAAAGATAAGTGGCACTGTTGTATAGAAATTGTAAATTAAGGGTTATAAGTTTTCAATAATAAAAACTGCAGGCATTGTGCTTTAGTGCCCTACATGAAGAAAAAAAACAAATAATTTTTACAATTCGCAATGTGAGTCGAAAGTAAATATGCCTATTTAAAATTACCATCAACTTGTTTCACCTTTATAAGCATGAACAAATACGCCTTATCGAAAATTTGATTTTTAAAGTAAATATCATATACATACTTAAAAATATATATCTCAAATTAGTGAATATTATCGTTATGAGAAACATAAAGAATTTTAATCTATTATTTTTCTCCATGATCCCAAAATAAATTATCGAGTAAATTTAGATCTATACGATAGCGGCGCAATAAATGGCCCCCAAAATATAGACAGAATACTTACCTATAGGAATAAAATATTCTAATCTAGACCGACTTTCCTTATAGCGCTACTAAGCAGCGGTTTCCGTGACAATGGTCAAATTTAAATGGCGGGCGCGCCAGTTTGACCGCTAGGCGTGCTCGGCGCACGCGCCGCGCGCTGTCTATGCCCGCGGGCGGCGTTCTCTTTTCATAGGGTTGATAAAAAAATTATAAATAAAAATACCCTTAAGAGATTTTTTTTATATCTATATAAGGCACTTATTACCTTCTCCCTGATAATCGTTCTCCAAGCAGTCTTTGGGATCAACCGGATATACCCAAAACAAACTAAACTAACACATTCGTAATCGAACCAAATATCTGAAGATCCTTTTCAAACTTTTAGTCGTGATGAAACTAATTTAATAATTCGAATAGAAGACAAAATAAATACTCACACAAAGTAGAACTAATGTAAGCCTGTAAATTATTTGTGACACAAATAGTATATGGGCTTTGCTAAGGGGTAGGCTCATGAGTTGTAAAGCCTACCCTTAACACAAGCATTTAGCTCAGTTGTAGGGGTAGTAGGGAACCGGGCTACCACTATAATTATACTAAGATATCACAACATCGCATTGCTAGTAATAGTTTTTTTTTTAATAAAGCAATTGTTTGTGTGTGAACCCTAGCATCGTGCCAGGTGCAAGTGGTCGTGCGCCGGAGATGGTCCGTAAACTCAGTTGCGCTCGTCAATTGCAAGCAATTGAGGCTTTTTTCCCGAGCAGCCATTAGACGCTACACGCAAGCGGGAGGTGACATTGCGCATACAGTATGTGGTCATTTATTAATTTCTTGTACTTATAAAATAAGAAATAATTTGATAACACTTTGACCAGTAGTTTTGCAGAAGTAAATAGGTATCACATCAAATTTTAGAAACAAAAAACTTAAAACAATCGCGATAAAATTCAAAAAATTTGCTTCATTTCATACTTAGTGATTTTTTTTTAAACTCGTCGCATCACTGGCCGCCATTTTTGACCATTTTACGTGATGTGACATATACCTAGTTGTACAGGCAGTGTAGAGAAAAAATAGCAATGCGACGTAAATATATATGGCACAGGCACATCTGTGCAATGTGCATTTAGCATATTCTCTATTCTGATGAAGGAAATAGAAATAGTGGATAATAACAATAATTAATATATTTCATGATTTGTGGAATGAATGTAACAAGATTACAGGTTTTCACACGAATAAAAGTCACAGTTAAACCGTTGCTAGCTAATTTAGATACCTTATCACGATATAGGGTCATCGATATCTAACTAACTACTTCATAACGCGAGCCTGAGTTATTTAAAAAGTTCTTCACCAATGGCCTGTATCCAAATAGTGCCTGACTTCTCTAAATAAATACGGTTTAAAAGTAACACCCTGTACACACTGCGCTGAATTAGAAAGCGTCACCAATTACTGACACGCTGCTACTGCGGCTGCTCTACCACCCTGGGCGGTACTGCATCCTGTGTCTTTATCACATCACACATGTCTATATCGTACTGTCAATTCATTAATTTGAGGGCGTCGATTCCACTGAATCAATTCAGAAGTTTTAATAGAATAGGGGCCCGAGTAATAAAACAAAAGAAGCTAAAAAATTATAGTTATTCTATGCTGTTCTAAAACTGTAACTAGGCAGTATATGTACACTCAATTTATTAAAAAAAGCGGTGTGATAGCGTTTAGGCTAAGCTAGATAGAAACGTCTTCTAAATCTAAAACAATTGCCCTTAGAATTCTTGTAATTGGAAATCTAATAGATTGACGAATACGTATAGTATTTACGTAATTTAGTCTAGACAATTTAAAAAAACATAATTAACGCATAATAAAAAAAATATTGATAAAGTAATCTTAAAAGGAGGATTGTTTGATGAGCTCTTAAGTAAATATAGATATTAAAGATATATCTTAAGGATACACAAACCGGCTATCGATTGCTTTTGTATAAGAAATGCAAGTAGAGCGCATGACTAGAGTCAGACAGTCGATATTGGCTAGAGATGTAACGGTCGTGTTCCCGGTCGACTGTAAATTTATGAATGAGACCTCCAGCGCGGTAGGTTCGACTAACATTAACATTGATAGTGGTGGGACACGGCGTATCGTCAAATATCGACAATGACGAATTTTTTTTGAAATGTTACTGCACTTAATTTAATGGGAATATTTGGTAATTAAATATTTTTTTTAAAGTAAACAGTTATGTATATTACCACTTTCTATGAGCTTTTTAGAAAATCATGGCCGATTTATTCATCATTCATGTATTAAATTTCAAATTGATATAAAATGATAATTTTGTCCCCAGGCAGGTTTGTGCAAGGTATACTCAATATGAGCATTGATTTATGTCGGCTAAAACCGTCATCTTATACTAAGTTATATTTAAACTCTTTTTTCTAATTTTAACAAACATGATTTCACAGTAAAACCGCTAGTCGATGATTTATTTGTTTACATAAATCTTTACATCTATCTGCTTGAAATTAAGGTATAATTTTCATCAAATGAAGTCCGATAGCATTCGCGTTCGTTATTCAAAATTATTACCATTCTTTGAATACCGTAAATATCGAAACGAATATCTGATTTCGCCTAACATCAGCAAAGTAATTTATACAGGATATTAGCATAGTGTCACATCACTCGAAGCCCTCACAAGAGGTTTGCTACCATTGCGAGTTGTTAAGAGCCCTGTTTGTGCATTTCATTACTCCCCCCTCGTCCTGGGAGAGGCAGGGTGTACATTACCATCTGGTCGACATTTAAATCAAAGTTCTACAGCAATCGGACGAGGTATTTTCAAGCTTAGTTTATTTATTCAACTTCCTTGTACGTTGTACACGTACAGTATTCAGAATTAGATAGAAAGGAAATATAACATATTTTGTATACTCACGAATAGGATTACAAAATCGAAGTAGCTTGTTGCAGCTTCATTAACATAGTTTATTATTGAGAAATTATATCAAATGGCGTCCCCTGTATCATAGAGGACATGTAATTACTGGAAGTCATAAAAAATGTGTTGCGTTAAATATCACAATCAGAATATTGTTAGTTCATGTAAACCATTAGGTACAGTACTTATGAATCGTCAAAATAGTTATAAAATGCTAAGCTACAACTTTACCGTTTGAATTTGACTCAGAAGCCTAAAGAAACTGGTTAGGTTGGGTTAGTGGTAATCCTACAAGGGGCCAGCCGCAGTATGATATCGGTAATCAATCCAATTAGGGTTACCCTATGACCGACCTACCCCATTACAAATTGGGGTAGAAGAAAACAAATAACGACTGAAGACGACCTGATTAGCGCAGTTGGTAGTGATCCTGTTTTCTGTACCGAGCGTCTAGCGGACAAACTTTCTGTGATGAGCACGAATGTTTGTACCCGAGTTTAATATCTTTACTTATCAGTATTATATACTGCATTCGCCTCTAGTTCATTGTACGGTACCCACTCCACAAGCATTGCTTAGTATGGGACCGTATAGTTGGTGTGTTCGTTTGGTGATATTATATTATAAATATTGGGATAACATGAAGTCAATGTTCATCGGCAAGAGTTCGTTATTGTAATCGCGAAAGACACGTGACAACAAAGATCTATTGTAGGTCTAGCACCACCTAAGTCACGAAATAAGCCAAGCTACATTACACAATGCAAGCGATTCATTAATGTTGAACGTTGCACCATAAATTAATGATCGGGTCGGAGGTAATGGCGGCAGATCAAAGCGATGCCCACTGGTGGGCAGGAGCGCGTATAGTCTAGATATCTTAGGCGGGTACGCATATACATTAACAAGTATATGTTATATTTGTGAATTATTTATAATACGTTTACGCAATATCGCGATCTCGATTCGGGCATCTTCGGGAAGCTAGGGAATTCAACTTTTACCCTTTTTTTGGTGAAATAAAATACAACTTTTGTTTTCAACTTGCCACCAAAACCACCATTATAAACTTCGTTTTAATTTAAAACATGACAGCATAGCGGAATATTAATTATCAATTTAAATTAAATTTTACTTAAAATCGGAAACTTCAAACATTTTTTATGCCTATAAAAAATGTTTATTTTAATATTAATGATGCCCGAACTAATAAACTTATGTTTTTTTATATATAGAACGCAGAAAAACGGTTTCAATATTATAATTTATCTAAATTATAACTAGTTGAAACTTATACAGATTTATTTGATGACTTTTCCATTATATTTATCACCCCTATCGATTTCAAATAAATAAATAAAGAACCGGTGTTTATTTTATTAGATTTCATTTTAGTTTATATGCCAATAAACTATTAAAGACTACATACCTAGAGCTGTATTTTTATTTTATTGATCAAAATATATTTATTTCAACTAAATGTAAATAATACAAATATGGGTACTACCTCGTTGGTCAAGTAGTCGCAAGCGCAGCCTGTCAATGAGGTCATGAGTTTGATTCCCGAATCGTGCAGATCTATTAAGATTTATACTGTTATGGTACCAAACTCGGTACGGGTACGATCTACCATCAGTCAAACTATATAAGCATTTAAATACGGATTCTATCGCGTTTATTTTTTTGTTTTTTACGTTCCCGACGTTTCGGCTGCTTTACAGCAACCATGACATTCAAACTATGACACCAGGACGTCAACCTCCTCAGTCTTCCCGTGACCATGATTGCTGTAAAGCAGCCGAAACGTCGGGAACGTAAAAAATAAACGCGATAGAATCCGTAAAATTAGTTTTATTTAAATGTGTAGTATTCGCGTAAATATAAGAAATCAATATATATAAGCATTAATAGCCTGAGTTATACACGCCGACATTGTTACCGACAGATTCCGGGGTCTATGCGTACCCTGGCAATTGACTCAAGTCCGCTTCTAGTTGCCCAGAAGCTGTTTAATAGCATATTCCTGAAAATCTTAAGTATACGAATAGGTATAAAAAGAAAACGTGGAAGGGAAACGTTCACGAGGCCGGTCCCCGACCAGGTGGTCTGACCAACTCAAAGAAACACCAACGTCCCGCTTCTACGCCGCGGTGAGGATGGCCACAGACCGGAGCCGATGGAGACAGTTCGTCCGATCCAAAGAACTGCCGTGATGATCACGATCCTCAGTCATGAGGGAACGACCGAAGAGAGAGAGATAAAAAGAAAAATATTTACCCTGCAGAATAGAAAGTACCGATCGTTGGCAACCATTACATCTAATTAACTATTTTGTTTGATAGCAACTGCTCGTACGCATCCTACGGCGCCGACATTGCCATGATTGATGCCACTTACAGAACAAAACGTTGGACGGGCGGACTTTAATCATGTTTCTTAACCCAATTAATAATGATATCTGTGCTCCATCATTAATTTGAAGAAAGTCTTCATTGGTTATGTTAAGGCGATGATCCACCATTATGACGTAAGTTATCCGCACGGCAAGTGCAAGATATTTGGCCTTTTTTTATGGAGAATTGAACAGTGCGTCTAGCGGATGGTACTTAAAACTTTCGATTCTCCATAAAATGTCTGAATACGTAGACTATAAAGTAAACGGTTAGCTTACGAATGATCCCGCACTTGATGTAGACACAGCCATAAGTTCAGATTGTCGAATTGTCTTTTTTACAGTTCAACGTTTGCATAAAAGACTGATATCAGAGTATAATTTATTTCCTTTTATTTTTCATTATTTACAGCTTGTAATTTCCAGGAATGTTGTTCGCTCGGAGACTATGTTCACGAATCATGTTGATAAGAATCACGGTATCCGTTATCAAGATGACCTTGGGAGTTTTCATGGATTTCAGAATAACAATTATTTTATTTATGTAGGTACTTAGATCATTAAAATAATTCATGAATCGTCAAGTATTACACAAAATTATATTAAGATTCTACCGCCTGTCCAGAATGCCGTTTTTTATAATATAGATTATAGAAGAATAATAAAACACTCCATGGTTACATACTTTTTTTAAAGATGTAACATTTTTGTGTAGTAAATTATATTACAATCCATCGTTCAAATTAATGACATTTTGTCAATGTTACATTATCATCTTCCCCTTAAACATATCTCACCTCGTTTTGATAGCCGCAAAATCTATAATGGCTCCTATGCGTCGGCAATAAGAGTTCCATTACAAAATGTATAGACCGCCAATATTCGGCCTTTTCGTATATATTCAAACAGGTAGTTAAAGCATTGGGAACAGCTCAATCTGCGCAGTAACATGTTAATTCGGTTGGCTAAGATCGAATTTAATTGTAACGAGAGAACGAACTCGACCCGATTGTATTTTGATTTATAAATTGATGTGACTTTAATTTATGGATTTGAGTCAGTAGTACCTAACGGCGTACATGAGTTAAAATAATAATAGTTAGTAGTAAGTTAGTAATAGGTAAGTAAGTATAATGATCGATTGCTTTCAACGTGTAGGGTGTACGTCTAGAGTAAATGAGTCATTTCTACAAGCTTTTTCTTTAAATTTTCGGATTTGTATTGTGTCAGAATACAACATAAAAGGGGGTGGTAAATAAGCCGCCTATAACGTAACTAACTGGGCAGTTAGCACGAGAAATCATTAGCCCTGATGATTTCCTGGCCATCGCCCAGACAAAGTCTTCGCCTTTGCAGCATCATCTATCACATGGAGCGCCACACTAACCATCACGAGATAAACTATTTGCACCCACTTGTAGCCGACACAAATTATTCCTGCTAGTTGCTCACAAAAGATATCATAGATCATTCTAGCGACCATTTACTAACGTCTTGTCTAAACACAATAAAATTAGCATGGGTGACTAGGAAGACCATACATGAGTAGTGTCTATAATATACACTTACCTTCTTATTAATCTACATCTACCTACCTCTACCTAGGCAAGTATGCTCCATCGTAGATCTCATCATCACTTACCATCAGGTGAGATCGAGATCAAATACTTGCCTATAATGTAATAAAAAAAAACATCTGCACATCTGCTTCTGTATGTTTGTATCTTTGCGTAAAACCATGAGAAGGATTTGGATAACAAGGTCAATATTCAGAATATGACAGGGTTGCTTTGGGATAGCCTAAATACTAAATTCCACGTACGAACTCTAGAGCAGCGCTAGTGCGAAATAAATATGTAATATCAAACACAAATATCGGGCTAAATGTGTGTGTGCCACCGCCGCATTATGCGGTGACCTCAAAAATTTCGCATCGATATGCATCATTGATTGGTGGGTGGGATTAAATATTAATAATCATTGAGGACCGTTACTTTGTAGTGATGTGAAGATTACGACACACAACCATAGAGCATCTTATTTATTTTTATTCTAGCTTTGTCCTTAGCTGTTGGATAACAGATCAGCTAAAATGTGAGTGTTTTAAACGTTCCCTTATGAAAAAAACTGCCCCCTTGCACACACGACACACGACAACTAGAAATTAGCAATGTTCATCGGTTCGGCCATAGATTAAAGTCTGTGTCAATAGCCTCCGATCTTCGACTTGGCCCCAACTGCTCGCTCCGTGTAACATGAGCTTTGAATACCTTGAGTTCATTCTGTAGTCTCTTCATCGCTTTGCCCAGAGATAGTGTTGTTCGTTTACAAATCGATAGCTCAGTCGAATACTTGATCGATATATTTTTTACTAGCTGTCCCGGCGAACTTCGTACCGCCTCAAAATACTACAAGTTGAAATTAAACTCTTGGCAATATTTTAAAGAGTATCTGTATAAATGAATCAGATTCTTTAAAACCATTAATAAATAAATCGATGAATACAAATAAAATTTAAATAATTGAAATAAACATAATTTTACGGATTTTATTGCGTTTATTTTATGTTTTTTACGTTCCCGATGTTTCGGCTACCTTACAGTAACCACAGGTCACAGGAGGTCTCGCGGGAGTCCTAAAAACGTAATATAAACTCCACTAACATTAAATACACTCCACACACTAAAATAAATTCCACTCTGTAGTATTGAAGACATTTTATGATCTTTACGTAAGTACAATCCAGAAAATGTAATTAATCACGTGATCGATATTGAAAAACGCTCAAAACTCATACTAAGAACTCTGAAGAAGCTTCGGTCAACACATTATCAATTGCTAAGAAGTAATTATAGATACTGTACTGAATAATAATTACTGAAATAACTATGAATTATTAAAATTGTAGCATCACATAACCAGAACGCACAATGGATGTGGAGCGAGGATGCGCGGAGGTCGGGCCAAGGTTCGACGCCGGGCGATGCCTTTTGTTCTAACAATTGCACGTTAGACATGAAAATGCGCTTGCGTATTATTTTCAACCAGCTTCATATTGTGATTTATTACCAAGTACCTATACTATTTATTGGCGTAGTAGAAAGAATAGAGTATTTGATTCTCTAGATATATCATATTTTTCTGTTGCTATATACTTAACTTAACTGACTGAAAAATAATTCCCCGTGACGCCACCGGTTTATAAGTTTCAATGTCCTTTGCACCAATCTGCAAATTTCTATAGCAATGTACGAAGCAGCGGGCGAACGATGCGTCCTACATACGACCTTCGGTCCTGACAGGAGGTCGCGCCGGTGACCGGCCATCCACTATTAACATACAGACAAAGCCTTTGCAATGAATAAAGACCAGTTGACGCACTGTACAACGATTGCAGCTGTAAAATGCTGCTGGCATATTATCGATTTGTAAAGGTATGCGGCCTCATACGAAAACATAGCGAGAAAACGGCCTTACGAGGCTGCTTCACAAGGTCTTTAGGCTTTTTTGTCAGAAGATATTTAGCTTATCCAACTTATTAGCCTCATAGCATACAAAACTTTTTGAAATCAAAGAAAATATGTTTACAAAATTATCTATATTTGCACTGCCAATAGGACATTTTAGCGGCACCATTGTGAATCGGCCGCCTTTATCATGCAAACACGTTGGCTTTTGGTTCAGTTCACATTTCTCGGGACGAAACAATGTTATGGTTACGACAACCTTACGGAAAAACCGCGCGCGTGTTATTTCTAGAAATCTTAATTTCAAATAATGTTGCCAGCTCTTTTTATTGATGGCCGCGCGAAAGAGACAGACGGTACACTGCGAGCTTGTTGTCATTTTTGTGAATTCTTTGTATAATTTGTTGAAGGCTAAGGCTAGCGCTGGTTCGATGTTATGGGACTGTAGGTAGGTGGAATAAAGCCCAAAATTTACAGAAATATATTTTAGTCTGGATAAGAATGGGGGCTGAATATGATGACTTATAACCTGGGCATTTTTATATCTGCTGGAAGTGAACTTCAGATTACCAAAGTTATCGCAGATGCATAACTTCAGAATTCAAATAATTGTTTAATGTCGTTTACCTTGTAACTACATGGACTATAAAGAGTTCAGCCTTCTTCTAAGGGTTAACATGTTACCTCTTTTGATATATTATTGTAGGGTTGTTTTGCTAACATTTTCATACACCTTCAAATTATTTTTAAAATTGGAATGGAGTCCTTTGATCCCTAGACAACATTTTGCACAATCCCATTAAACAAAGATCAACCCATAAGTCACACATAGGCAGATCCAGGGTCACCATAGATTACAGCTATTAATTCTCAAGTCGTAAAGTCTCCATCGTGTTGAGAGGACACACGTGTCTTTGTAATTACATCACAAGTTTAAGTTACACGAGACCCTGGGGTCAAGCCAGGGAGCGCCGCGGAAACCTCATATCATTGTAACTTATTGTAACCAGCAAGTAGTGACTTAACTTAACTCATGTAAACAGATTGTATGTTCGCGTTGACAAGTCTTGTTTTCAGTCGGTAATAAACATGCGATAACAATAATAAGTCATGAATCAATATAGTACGGTGAACACATGGTGCTGTATGTGCCTACTATAAATATATCTTTTTATGTATAATATATATATTATTCCAGCCCTTTTTTATGTCCCACTGCTGGGCATGGGCCACCCCTCAATGTGAGGAGGGATTAGGCCATAGTCCACTACGCTGGCCCAGTGCGGGTTGGCAGACTTCACACATCTTTCGAGGGGTTCTCTCAGACATGCAGGTTTCCTCACGATGTTTTCCTTCACCGTTTAGCAAGTGATAATCTTGGTTGAAAATGAGATTCGCGCGTGAAAAATCCCAGAGGTGCGAGCCGGGGTTTGAACCTGCAATCCTGTATAATATATACGGTGTGTATATAACTACGTAACGATAACTGATGCCATGGATTCAGCTCATGATTCTGGATCCTCCAGAGTTAGAATTTTCTGTCTATCTTTTCATGAATACACGTATTTTGTTTTAAGTATTTTTAATTTGTTTTAGCAAAGAGATTTTAATTAAAATAAAACCATAATTACTAATATAGACCTAAAACTGCAATGTAAATTAAAACCCAATACGCTCGACACTCGCACGAGTCGAGTATCGGGCGAAGCGTTGTGTGGTGATCGCGTGGTTTACAATACATTGTGCGCTTAAAAATTACAACATTTGTAACTCATGACTTTGGATATATATTATTTCTATAATTTTATTTAATGTAATCTTTACCCAAGGTTTTGTTACCATGCCCCTTACACCCTGCATGTGCAAACAGCTCAGTATGCATATGCACTATGTATTGAACATGAGGGTTGCGACCTCCCATTCCAGATACTACACAGTATTTAATATACTACTTTTTATAAACCGTATTATGTAGGATGTTATAACATGTCTTATGTTATAACATCCTACATGACAGTACGCTTGCACCTCACTCAGCGGCTCCTCGTTGTAATTATTCTGAGTGATAGTTAATTTAATTTGATGAGTTATTTACAGATTGCGTATTATTATATAGTACAAGCTGACCCGACACTCGTTGTCCGATCCAAACCCCATAGAAAGATCCTCTTTCTATAATATCAAGTAGGTATATCTTTACGCCACGTACCTTGCGAAGGAAGCAGCGTAAACTTAGTGCCAACAGGCTACCTTCACATTTATTTCATTTTATTTATAATAAGTCGGCTGGCTTGGAACCAAATGTAAGAAGTAAAAAAAATAAGTCCATAGTACTGATTTATTATATTTACGCGAATACTACACATTGAAATAAAACAAATTTTTAGGATTTTATCGCGTTTATATTTTGATTTTACGTTCCCAACGTTTCGGCTGCTTTACAGCAACCATGGTCATGGGAGGACATAAACGCGATAAATCCTAAAAATTTGTTTATTTCAATGAGAAGTCCATAGTGTTCTGTTTTTTTATTGATAGAATGACTCGTAGCGGCCAGATCTGCTGTAGTCCCGTTGACGTGCTAGAGTCACAGATAGCCTTCTAAGCTATATCACGATTGTCCGTGAACTATAACCGGTGCAGGTTTTAATAGGCGCGTGCGCAGCAGGAAAATGCGCTGAGCGTGACCCGCGACCCCAAGGTCACGTTGTCGCGCGCCCGGAGATAACACGCCGCGGTATGAGCGATAAGCCAATAGAGAGATTGCCTTTATACAGAGAGAGATTCATCTATACAGCTCAGACATTACTTAGTAAGCGCTAACAAAAGAAGTAAGTTGAAATAAAACTACTTTTACGGATTTTATCGCGTTTATTTTATGTTTTTTACGTTCCCGTTTTTTTACGTTTATGTAAAAAACATAAAATAAACCCGATAAAATCCGTAAAACTATTTTAATTTCAATGTGTAGTATTCGCGTTAATATAAGAAGTAAGTTTGAACATTGGATATAAATAATAATGTTACCAGATGAACACCCCAACTATACGGTCACACACTAAGCAATGCCTCTATAATGGAACCGTGCACTGGACTGAGGGTGAACTCAGTATTTAATATTTATAAAATATTAAACATTCATGTCATGACTCGGGTAGAAACATTCATGCTCATCACACAAAATTATGTCCCAACCATGATTCGAACCCGGGACTCTCGGCCCAGACAGCAGGGTCACTATCAACTGCGCTAATCAGGTCGTCAATATACTAAGAAAAAAAATACACGGTCAACATTATATTTTCAGTATAGTTTGGACCGATTCAAATTAGTTCACTCCCAAGAATGTCCCCGAGATTTCGTCAATTTTTTTTCAGGCATAGATCAAAATATTTAACAAAATTTGTTCGCTTGTACCTTAGAGCGCATCTGCACCTAGCAACCATAGATGCACGCAACGCACCGCCATTATGTAACGCTGTAAATATGTCAATGGTGTTAGCTCGTGTGCGCGCGGCCTTAACCCACGCTCGGGTCGTGCGGGTCGAGACTTACCCGCCGGACTTGTTCTGATGGTACTTTATACTCTAGTATATGAGAACTAAAGGACTACATAATAGTTTTGTCGACGTATGTAGTTTCCCGACTTTACAGGTAGAGTTAAAAAAATGTGATTCAACATTAAAACCATTGCCCTTTTCTTCATACACTGTACTTTTGTTTATTTCGATAAAATTATAACTACTTAATCGTTATACACAGTGAAACGTTACGTGAATCAGAATTTGGAAAAGTCAATTAAAAATAAAATCTCAACAATCACAATTATAATTTTGTTGTGTGTGTGTTGGAAAGATTTTTTTTTTATGTCGACATATCGAAACTGAATTCGCATAGTATTTCCTTTGATGCCCTAAAAAATCCCAGGATCCGGGCTTGGTATACCCTTTCTGAATCATTATGTATATTCTGCTATGGATAGTCGTAAGCATCGTATGGATACGTAATTGTTACATAATTATAAGTCAATTGTCAGCAGACTCCGAGCGGTAGAGCGTATTACATACAAATAGAATAAGTTTCATTACAAGTTACTTATTAACGAATAATTGTTTTTACGCGACTACGAAAAGCCAAAAGTCAAATGTTTTTTGACTCTCAAGATAACAATTACCACTGTATTGACGATGGTTGCGGTGATCCGTCAGCTATTGGTCGCCATGCGATTTACGACATTATTCGCTAGCTCATAACGTCGCACAGTATGAAAAATGACCTAAAAAGCGGTCATCCAATTTTTATTCCTATATTCGATACATTAAATGATTTCAAATGCAGGAGTAGAACTCTCGCAGATCAAATGTACGTAGATCCAGAGATATGATTTTTTTTTCATAAAATCTATGGAAATCAGAAAAAACATAGAAATAGCTGTAGTTTAAAAGGCGTTTAATATTAATTATTGATTTAAATGCCACATTTTAAAAGAATAAATTCCCTTTATTATCTAGTGAATATTATAATTTTAGCTCTATAAATAACATAGAAATGCGAATTTAAGCTTATTTTCGTAAATATTTTTTTTCTCTTAACTCTTCAAGTATTAGGATTCAATTCTTAGATTAAATTATTCTTCAGGTCCCACTTGACATGTTTTAAAAATCTGAAATCTTAATCTCGTAGGATCTGCAGTTTATTGGGATTTAAAGAAACTGGCCTAGGGTTGCTACCTACCGGACTATTGTGTTTATCAAGTAAATATAGGTTAAAACAAATGGGTTGATCTGTTAATAATATTAACGGTATTATTAGTAATTTTACATATTATATTAATATCTATCTAAGTATTATATACTGTACGGTACCCATAATACAAGCGTTGCTTAGTGTATAGTTGGTGTGTTCGTCTGGCGATATTATTATTATGTGTGTCTCCACACGGACTATAACCCGGATCTTTAGAAGGCTTGCGCGGGGACAAGGGTTCAACACGTAGAGGCCCTTTTTGAGAATTTTAATGTTACGTTTTATTATTATTATATATATAAAAATATTGTATCTTTGTAATTCAAACTTAGAAAATTCCGATGAAAGGTAAATGTGGTATGGGGAAGGTGTTCGCCCTCGTAAAGCTTAAGCTAAAACGCTATACCTTTACATTTTCTCTGGAGGGACGGGGGTGAGGCACCATGGAGCCGTCAAAGACCCATGTTGCCACTATTTTCAAACGCCTATTTTACACCATTAATTTATGTTGCAATTTAAATTAACAGTGTCTATTTATTTGAAACTATTTACTTTAATATCGTGCCCCTAACTTAAATAATATAGGACTTTCGTAGATATTTTCAACCCTTTTTCACCCCCTTAATCCAGACCTTTCGTAAAATCCTTACAAGGACCATACTTGCCAAATTACAGCCTTGTGTCGAATGTCTCGTACTTTTCGGAATTTTGTGTTTAGTCAGTTTGGTAATGGCATTTTAATTTGATTAACAACAAACTTCAAACAACATAAAATAATGAGTTTGATCATTATATTCGATGTCTAATAGGTTATAAAACATTCACAAATTATATCTTGAATATAATGTGAAAACACTTAATTTTGTGTGAAAACCCTAAAACCATAGAAATTATGGAAAATCTTTAGACGCTCATAACTCCAAGATCCTACAAGATTAGGATTTGATTTTTTTTTATATCACTAGCACAATGTCAGACATTATATTAATTATGATTTTGAATCCAAATATGGCAAAATATAGCAATAAAAAAATAAAACCTTTTTTTTCTTTTTTTTCAAATATCTTTCACGCGATTGGAGTTACAATCTGCTAGTTCCAAACATTATTTGCCTACGTAGAACCGTCATATGAGGACACCAATAGATTTACGAAAATATTTTTTTAACTATAGATTTTTAATATTCAGTAATTTCGCAAAAAAAAATTAAAAAATTAATATCTTTGGATCTAATTACTTTTGACTTTCGGGAGTTCTACTCATGCATTTGAAACTATCTACTCCTTCGAAAAGAGGAATAAAAATGGGATGACCGTTTTTTTGGTCTTTTTTCATACTGTGCGTCGCGGTCTTGTGTCGCAGTCGCGGACACCCGAACGCTACCTTAAGGTCTCAAGCCCACAGTACAGTTCGGGCGATAGCGCTGAACAGTTTACGAGCGCCTGGTTTACGGATATGCTTATTCGGACGCCTACAGGTTGCCCCACGCGCGCCTCGTGCCTCTAAATGGTACGGAGCATGAGCGAGAGCGGTAGTACACTTATAATAAGAAGTGTTTAATTTTGTAAATAGTCGTACTCTTGACCATATTTCGGTCACGGCGACCAAACTCAACAAAGACTAGCCCACTATGCAAAATTTTCTTCCAACTCCTCCTATTTTTATCTTTCGATTAAATTCGTGCGGATTCCAAGATAATTAACTTTATCCCGGGACTCGCCGAGGGTCAAACCTCGGTGTCATCATGGGACACCACTGTAGATCTCTCTCTTTCCTACTTCAGAATGCCATCCGCACTAATTCAATACCTAAGGGATGTAATGGGTTACTTCAACGAGACTCAATTTGTGATAGGTGTATTTTTTTGTTTGAGTGAAAAAAAATACGTCTATGAGGGCAGGAACCCTATTTTTGTTTTTAAGTTTCTAGCACACATACATAGAGGTAACGAATATGCATATTTAATATGCTTAGGGCCAGCGCTCGCTCGAGACAGCACGAGCGCTTGCCTCAGCCTCAGCAGGCCATTAACAAACGAGTATAATAATGTGAACAGACAACATATTTTTTACGTAGACCTTATACACACTAATCCATTCATCCCGCTCACTCACTACCCAACAACATACCCAACGTACAAGATTAATGAATAAGTAAATGTCGTCTACCTACACTTACCCACTGACCGCTCAATCACCCACGCGTCAAAATCACACAAAAAAAACATTCAAGCGTCAAATGCCATACATTACGTTATCAATAACATAACTTTTGGACCACCATAGAAAAGTGTCAAATGCCAACAACGTAGTACACTCAACAGGACTGCGCACTCTGTGACAAGTATAGGGAGAAACGGAGAATGTATTTGTGTCCTTGTCTTTTTCTTTCTCCAAGCCTCAAGCACTATTGGACTTGTGCTTGATTATTAGTATAACAGCACAAACCCTAACTAAAACCTACCCTATATTTATATATTCGCTAATTTAAAACTGTGACAGGGATATTCCAGTATTTAAAATAAATTTAAAAGCCTGTATATTTGAATGATAAATCCGCATCTCATACAGCTCAATTAAAAAATATCCACTTAAAAATATGTTACACTATTTGTGTTAGCAGTTTTAATATATATACACGCGACGAATTGATAACTTCCTCCATTTTGTCGTCGGTTAAAAAGTACATCTTGCATAATATGTTCTCATGCGACCCCTGGCTAAACTCGTACAAAGGAAGTATACAGTCCAGTAAAGAATTCAACAATCATAGAAACACGTAAATAATGGTAATATAGCAATTTAAATTCATTCTGTTCGATTTTCTTTATAAAATCTTGACATAATACTATCTTAATACAACTTAATACTATGAAAGCTTTTGTGAACACCATTTGAGAATCTACGTGTGGGATCTATCGATGTTTATGTGTGTTTGTTTGTTACTCAATTACACTGTAACGGATGTATCGATTTACATGTAATTTATGGAAATTGTCTATTTTGAGCTCAAATAATTTGGTGCCATAAGTACATGTATATAATACAATATAATACATAATGCAGTCTTTATTATAATTATTAAAATTCCTTATGGATAAAACCAAACCTTCAAACTTTAAAATAATTCTTAAGGCTCTTGAAGCTATTATATTATGAATGTTATAATAATACAACACTATATAACGAATTTCAGCTCTCGCTGTAATAGTCTTCTCATTCCTGTTTCGTCTGCATATATTATTCTATGAATACCAAATGCCTATAATTTTCAGGCCCCATTTGCTAAGAACTCTTCACATAAATTGTTCCATTACCTTTGCATTCTTAAAACTAATTATACGAACAATTGAAACTGCTTACAAACTCCATCAGAAATGCCTAAAACATCAAACGTGAAACGATAAGAATGAAAAACAAAGGCGCTCGTAAAACATACCAATTTTCACTTTAACTCTTTACGTGTAAAGTTGATATTTGAACGGTATTGTATTGAACATAGACCGTTACAGTTTGGAGGTTGGAGGTTAGTAAGGAGGTCATGTGATAACACACGGAGGTCACGTGAAAATGGGAAAAACTCGAGCTATTTGAACACTTGCTAATTATAATGTTTGCTCGACGCGTTTTTAAGGTCGTTCGTGTCATTTAAGAAGATTTTGGACATTTATAGTTATTCCGGGGAATCATTTCATTGGGCAAAAAAAATTATATTCTAGATGTTGTCTTGACTTGATGTGCTACTTTCATTAAAATCCGCTAATCGTATTTCAAATATAGTGATTCCGTAATTTTTAGTTTTTTTCATTATAAATAGTTTTTTTTGCAATAGTGATCGCAAATGTTTATCAAATTTTATTCTCACGCTCGAGTACTTACCGATACACACGATCAATCATCTTATCGTGTGACACCGAAATAGTCGCAAGTGTTATTTGCACTTGGAGAAACATATGTATTATTAATATAGTAAAAATATAACATTATGTAAAATATCACTTGAAATCAATAATAGAGTGGCATAGTAACAAAAACTTTGGTTAGACGTTACACTTAATACCCATAATAACATTATAGAGATAATTTATGTCGAAAATCGTGAGTTACTATAGTGTCTTATTTTGTGTGCGCAATGTATTGTAAAGCACGCGATCACAACACAACGCTCCGTGCGATACCCGACCCGTGCGAGTAACGAGCCCGCTCGAGCGTTTCGAGTTTTAATTTACATTGCAGTTTTAGGTCTAAATAAGTAATTATGGTATTTTTATTTAAAATCACGATGATATAGATGGAATACTATCTCTGAGGATCCAGAATTATGAGCTGAATATACGAAATAAACGTCCGTTACCAAGTCACAAGCAACCTGTAGATCTCATTGTCGCGTCGCCCATATATTATGTCAAACAATTGGAACAAAAATATTATTTTGGGAGTAACAATATCTTGGCAATTAGTTACAGAGAGGTCGGACGACCAGCCATTGGCCTGTTCCAATGTCAATTATCACAGTGTTCGTCTAAGTAGACATCATTTGAATATACAGCGGGTAGATAGACATTTTTACACAAACAAAATAATAGCGGTTGTGGATGGAAAGCGGTTTTTTTAACGTAAAGTTAAGTAAAATAGGACGTCCTTAAATCTATAACATAGACATATTATAATCTATATAAATGAAACAAAGTCGTGTTAGTTAAACCATTTATAACTCAAGAACGGGTGAGCCGATTTTTATGGTGTTTGTTTTTTGAATTTGTTTTTTTTGTAACTTTTCTCCTAAATTTGATTCTGAGGCAGTACGAGGTTCGCCGGGAGAGCTGGTGTGATTAATATATAATAAATAGCATAGATAACAATAATTTTCTTTGATGGTTCTATAAAGCAACTGTAATAATGCCACCCGATTTTTTTTCCGGGATTAATATTTTTTTCATTTAATTTATGTATTTCAGGCAACGAAACGTATTCGCTAACATTAACATTTTTAGCCCATAATATATATCATAGCGCCAAATACACGTGCATAATATACTTATAAATAAAAGTAATAAGTTGACATGTAAGAGTTGTTTATTTATAGACGTTTGTATAAAGGCGCTGTCACATTGCTGCATATGGGCGCGTTACGTGGTCAGTGACGTCATCAACACACGCGGGGCGGCTGGAAAAATATTATATATCGCTCACGTCACTCAACATAGCATGCGCTATAGAAGCGGCACACGGAAGCGCTTCCTGGCGTTAACAGGAACACTTAACTTAAACTTAAAAATTCAGTGCTACCGTTGTACATGGCCGTGGGTGCCATTCGGCACATCTTGTGCTACAGTGGAAACGTAGACCCACGCAACCAGAGACAAGGAACCGTGTAAGACACCGAACGAACATAAAGAATGTGTCAATATGACAAATGTCATTTTGACATCTGAAGAAAGTGTCACGATGACAGATGGCATTTTGACGTTTGAGTTTTTTTCATACTGATACTGGGCTATGACAGTGTTAGGTTTTGTTTGTATAATAATTTTGTACCCTTTTATTAATATAGGCCAACTTACTAAGTTGGGTAGTTTTGTTGCCATGCCACCGTGCGCAACATGCGGAGTTATGGGACAGCGCCTTTATACAACATTCATGGCGATTAGGGGAACATAAATAAAAAAAAAAGACATAAATAAAAATGTTACAAATTTTATCAGATAACACCACGAGATGAATTAACATAACTTTAACATAATGGTGTTAATTTATGAGGGTAATTCAGATGAAGCGCTTAGCCTTCGCGCAGGCGCATGGCGGGAGCAAGGTCTGGCCACAAAGCTTTGTGTTACAATGCCGGCTATTGTGTAAGCGCCACAACTTAAGGTTTTTATAAGGCGTAGTGTGCGAGGTATGTTTATTCTTTGCCATTGACGGAACGCAGCCAAAAAGTAAAATACTTATATCTTGTTTAAACCCTGTTCGCAACTTATGGGACAAATTACTAATCCATTTTTTCGAATATGTTGTGGATAGGATTAATCAGCACTTTGTAAGACAGATTCGTTAATTGATAACTGTAAAACGGAATACGGAAATATAAAAAAAAAACTGTACTACTACTTAATAAAATAAAAACCGTTATTAAAAATAGGAAACTAATGAATGGAATCAAGATCTAACTTAGATCTTGATTCCATTCATTCACGGTATAATTCGATTCAAATGCCGTGTGTATTTTGTATCCTTAATTGACAACATATGGTTTTCCTTCCTGCTGGCTTTGCCGTAGTGAGGTAACGATGTCCGAAAAGACAATTACCCGAGTCTTTTAATATGAATTAAAAATCAACATAAATTATGGTTAGTGCGCTCTCGCTTATGCGTTGCACCGCGGATGTTGTGTGGCTCCAAAATAAACATGGGCGGATCAGTTTATAAATAATAATGACTGCATAGCAAAAGTGATCTAAATGACACTACGTAATCAGTGCCAAAACCTACACCCAATATAACTATCTAACAGCTTGATGACACGGAAATATTAATGGGAAACGATAACTCATAATTAGGGATGCGCCGAATATTCGGTAATTATTCGGTATTCGACACGTTTTTACATGTCGGTATTCGGCCAAACACATGGTTAATGCGCCGCATATTAACCGAACTTTTGTCCTTATATGGCTTATAATATTTAATTAGCATATAAAATAGTTGAATATTCTTCTGAATTAATATTATACTCGTAATAACCTGATTGTGGAAAAATAGTTATTTTTTATTTATTAAAATTCTAGCTTTATTACAGCTCCACCAGCGGCACCTTAATAAAATAGCCTATAGCGCTCAGAGATAAAGTGGCTTTCTGTAAGTGAAAGATTTTTTTGAACCGAACCAGCAGATCCGGAGATTAGACCCTACATCCAAACTCTCAAAGCGATCTCGGCGCGGTAAAGCGTGCGTAAATAGAACAGAATGATTCGGCGATATATTCGATTCGGTAAGCGATGAACCGAATGATGTTCGATATTCGGTTCGGTTAAAACCATTTTCGGCGCATCCCTATTCAAGTACATCCTAGAACTTGTTAATACTTACCTACTAATAAAATAAATTTAATGGCTATTTACTTATCCAATTTGTAATTCCTGTGGATTTCCTTTTAAAAACAAAAATAAACAAAGCTCTAGAACAGCACCAGATTTATGTAATTTTAAAGTAAATCTACATGTCTGATAGAACCCACATACATGTATGATTCTAGATCTATATCATAGATATATGATAATGTAACATCACTCTAGAATTAATTATTCAAAATATAACGTATTTCATGAGAATCCGGTGAGACTCCAAACCCTAATTTCAAACTGTCACATTTAAAAATTAATGTTAAAATGTGACATTTCAATCAAACCTAGCTACACGTTAACACATACATATATCACTCAAATAATCGTAACAAAAGTACAAAACACGACATTAGTCCAAACGGCTAAGGTTATTGGTGTCAGGCAGGTCGAGCGCGCGCGCAGCCCGCAAAAACATTTGACACTGGCCACATTATGTATGCGCTGTGTCATGCTATGTGACGACAGTTTCGGTAATGTATGGAACAAATTGAATTGTCTTTAGCCGACTGCGACCAAGGAGAGTTGTGGTATAAGTTTAAATAAAGTAGGTAGTACATTTAAGTGCACCAATAGTGTCAGTGTCACATCTAGAACTTTGCTTAATTCAATGGTTATATAAAAGAATAGAATTCAAACACTGCAATGTAGAACACTAGCAGTTCCCTACAATTGCGTGCGCGCATATAAAATCTCTTTTAACAACCAGGTGGTCGTTAGGGTTACGTCGTGGGGGCCTGTATATAAAGGCCGAAAGATACCCGCGTGGCAAACTTCAAGTTCATAGTCCACACATAGGTCTCACAATTTTAGAGATTTCGTAATATATATGAGAGATTCAACGGATTGATTTATATTGATGATAAGTTGGTCTACGTTAACATTTAACTAAATTATGTTAAGATTATACTAAGATAGTAATTAGTATTATTCCTGAATGTTTATTAAATGTTGACTTGAATTTGTAACTCGAATAAAAATGTTGATGGACTATTGATCCGAACGGACTTATGAATAATCGTTTGACTATTGATATATATTGATACGCAATCCTGGCGTTAATAAATAAAGCAAGCATAGACAATATTCAACTATATCTCGACAAAAACTAGTTATGAACCGTTCAATAAATCAGTTATAATTTTTCATTTGCAATGAACCACGTCGCATTACTGCCACTATTAATTTAACATGCGTTTAGTTAACATATTATTATTTACCAGCAATGCCGGCGACTACGTAGTACTGTTTGACGAAAATTAACTAAAAGTATCTCTAAAGACCGTTGTTTAGAGTTACAATTTACTTAATTCTAGCGTTTTAGATACCAGTCATGATATACTTGTAAATATCATAAAAAAACAAATACCTACTTACTACCCAACGAAAGTAAAACGACTAACACACACTACCAAATACATAAGTATTTTTTTATTTGACGTACTTATTTGCACATTTGACCTGTGCCAAGAGAGCAGGGTCGTCGCAAGGTCGCGGCAATAAGGTAGCCGTAATTTGTCACTGCTACCGAGTCCGTCGATAATTACCTGTCAGTGCGACACTTGGTGGAAAATTAATGGCTCATAATAAATAAGGGGACATAACGAATTGAGGGTGAACGTTTTACACTTTCATTTGTTCATTTAAAAAAAATATATAACGTATATTTCTAAAAGAATTGTAATACGGTATAGGCCATGCTCTTACATTACCTATTAATATGATTTATTACAAAACCACCCACGTCCAAAATTGAACTTTAATAAACAATTATTCAAGGTTCATATTTAAGCATTACTGAGATAAGTATCTAATATTGACAGGTCAGTCAACACTACGATATATCTCTCGCCCTTTCACCCGAGCACCTGGCCTCGCTACCAGAGTCAAATGTCAGTTAAATCGAAATACAAAGTAGTTATGGTGAAATTGATCCAATTTTGATGATATTAATGTTGGTTTAAAATTGTTTTAAAACATTCTGCAAGCGTGATCAACTTTTTTTAAGATACATCGCATCACGTATAGCAGCGCCTCTTCTTAAGTGAACTTGGCGGAAGCACTATCTTAGTATTTTCACAAACAGCAATGAAAGAACTTCTTTACATTACGTATAGAGATAGATATTATTTTTTTTATTTGTTTGTTTGATAGGATGTCTATGCTGAAACAATTTTTAAACGACCCCAACATTACATTAACAATTCAGAGACTGGCGAAATGTAACCTAATGTTACTACCAAAACTAAAATAACGTATGTCTAGTTTCATTCAACAATCTATTAAATAACAGTTTAAACTGCGTTCGCTATTTTCGTCGAACATTGTCACCCCGCGTTAAGGTCACAGCATTTGGTATTCGCGGACTGTTTGTAAAACAACGCACGCGTGCATACCGAACGTGGAATGTTACGTTTTCACTGCGTACGCGCATGTCTGGGAATTATGTGCGTGTGAGATCAATGTTGATGACCGTTTGACGGTAAACGAGGTACTTTATTTAGGTTTTCTTTTATGTGTACGTAAGGCTACCTTAGAGCCGCGCGCGGGAAGTTCACCTGCCTTGGCCGAATAAAATTATGTAGATAACCAAAATTCTAATTAATAAATTTAATATTAATTATTTTTATTGTGTTAAGCAAGTGTAGAATAACCTTCTTCACTCAGCGGCAATAACAAAGGGCTAAAATATACTTTCTAGCATCTTCGACCGCTTGCTCAACTACTTATTATTATCATGTGGACTTATTTGTTATTATGGATTTTTTATTTACTACTAGCCAACCTGATAGTCATTGGACTGTCCTGTTCCATATGTTTGGACCACTTTAAAAAAATCGTTCCCTAAAAATCTTATTCCAACTATCGATAATATTAAAAAAAATATCGCGAATATCAGTCTAGCCATTCACAAAGTGATGTGCTTACCAACTAAGAGCATTTCATTTGTAATTAAATTTTATTACTATATAGGTACTTAGTCATAATGGTGTTTGTGTATTCGTAAGAAAACCTCTAATATTGAGTTGTGTAAATCCGCACTTACCAATGTGTTCATAAGAGTTATGATGTAAACCCGTTTCATTATCATTTAGATGTAAAACATGCAATAAAACATATTTATGTGTCCTGTATCGAATGGTTTCCGTTAGGCAAATTATTATAAAACAAATTCATTAACTAAAAAATCTAAGTAAGTATGCCTTGCACACTGAAAACAAACATACTTATGTAGTTTTATTTCACTCTAAAACAAGAAGAAAATAAATAATAAACGAATAGCTCATAATTTAATTATATTTTGCAAAGCGATATTTTATGCCTAAATTTGACAAATGCCTACTAAATTTATTTGATAACAAGTGGCATAGCAGAAAACCCGATATTTGTTATTTATTTTTAAGTTGGTTTTACTATGCGACGTTATCCATAAAAAGCAGCCGAGAATATGAAATTTTATGAATGTTTTTTCGTAGATTGTAATAAGGTAGGTACTTTTGGGTCTGTATAATCTATACATATAAATAAAATTGGAGTGTCTGTTTGTAATATTAAAATAACCGCTTTTTACTAAGTGCATTTGGATGTATACACGTTACCTATACCGAAACAACATTTTTTTAAATTTTTGTCAGTCTGTCTGTCTGTCCGTCTGTCTGTCTGTCCGTCTGTCTGTCTGTCTGTCTGTCCGTCTGTCTGTCTGTCCGTCTGTCTGTCTGTCTGTCTGTCTGTCTGTCTGTCTGTTTGTTTCGGGTAATCTCTGAAAAGGCTGGACCGATTTTGACGGGAATTTCACTGGCAGATAGCTGATGTAACAAGGAGTAACTTAGGCTACTTTTATTTTAGAAAAAAAAATTGGATCTCTCGAAAAAAAATTAAAACCAATGTTGCAGCGCTGCGCCTGCTTAAAGTTTGATAGCAACAATCTGCAATGCGTCCCGCGGGATCAGAACGCGAACAGGCTGTTGCCAACGGTTGAGACGTTGTTAAATACCACGCGGACGAAGTCGCGGGCAACAGCTAGTATATTATTATAATTCATCAATCAGATAATCTACCACCTTAAATGAAATCTATTTTAATCTTTTTAAATCGATCGTAAAGGAAATGCAAGTAACAGCAATATTTAAAATAGATTGAGCTCAAAGAATATTAATATTAATGATCATACCATTACAGTTGTAAAATTGGTTTCCACTATTATGCAAAATTGTGTTTCTTATCTCGTATTATAAAACATTTTGTTCTTCAAAATTATTATTATTAGGAAACAATATCAATACATCGAACCGTAATCCGTTGTAAGTCTATTAATCGATCGTCCATGTTAAAAGAAGATTATCATAATCTATGGAAACGGTGATGGGCCCCATTCTAGTATTTCTGTCAATGGCATTTAGTCTAATTCTGTAATCTAAAATATCGCTGTTTGTGACCAAACATACTGTTTATTATGTGGGCACCCTAACATACACATAAAAGATGTTATTAATATGTTACATTTTTTCATCTTTAAAATCTGTCGACTTTCTGCGTCCTGTGGTCAACTATTACTATTTGCTCACCTTATACTAACTTACACAATGCAAGTACTTATTACATCTAACATTCCCAATACATCTAAGTCGCACAACCGGTTGTCAACGTCCAGGTGATCGCGATTAAATGTCAATTAGGCCCATTGTCGCACTGGCCCTCATAAATAACTTAACAGTCAATCTAGTGCAATCCGCAACAATCTGGTTCAGTATACTCGCGTTAACGACTGCGTACCCGCCATCGCCGACACAACACGTCCTTAAACGACACGTCACTGTCTTATTTACGCCACGAACGAAAAATAAATTACAGTAAGAATTGAAATTGAGATATTTTAAAGGATAGAATGCAGCGACCTTTACTGGACTGTTGATATTTGATGCATTGCAGGAAATTAAGATACCGTTTCTTTATTTTTATTCATAATTATCCGAGATTTATGAATTGATCTCAGACTTTGGCATAATGTATTCTATAATGTAAGATTATTATTCATAATGGTATAAACGAGAATGTGTATGCTTCATTAAAATAATATTTTAACCAATATTTTATATACTTAAACCGACTTTATTGGAAAGTTATGTCTTCATTCGACATTATAGCCCTATTTTATTAGTCTTGTTACATTCTACACAAGCGAATTCTAGTTCAAAATAGCTATAAAAACATTAACTTCGCAATAAAAGCGTTATGTCGTGTATATTTAGGCTATTTTACCTAATGCCATAAAAAAATATGAGCTATAAAAATTACAAAAGAAATATAGATTTCTTGATATCCCGTGACTTGTCCAGTAAAGGTTATCCATACAAATGGAAATGTATACATGTCCCGTAGAACACCAGCACTGCAACGTGACAAGATAGACGTGATAAATAGTGATAAATATGTATAAGTACCTAGCTCTATATTTTCCAGTGTTGGGAATTTCGTAAAAGACATATTGGAACGAGATTCTCAGTGTTAGCAGTTGTCCGATCATTGCGGGCTTCAAACTGCTATAACGACCGGTTTCGCTAGATTAACGAGCCCTCTTAGGCATAGGGAAGCACATTTTTTTTTTAATTTAAGGAACTCATCTAACCCTTTAAAAAGTAAACCTACTAATCCTTTATATTATATTGATTTCTTATATTTACGCGAATACTGCACATTGAAATAAAACTTATTTTACAGATTTAATCGCGTTTTTTTATGTTTTTACGTTCCCGACGTTTCGGCTGTTTTACAGCATCCATAGCACGAGAGGAATGACAAGCAACCATGGTCCAGAGACAGTCCTCGCATGACCATGGTTGCTGTAAAGCAGCCAAAACGTCGGGAACGTAACAACATAAAATAAACGCGATAAAATCTGTAATATACATTTTTATTTCAATATTTTTTTAAATCAGGTTTTCTTAAAATACATTCAATTTTTAAATTTCAGCTGACCCATACAAAACATACGGCCAGTGAAACTACGGTTCAATGACCGTGCGCACACGCAGTTTTGTGCAACCCAAGCAAAAGTTGCTTAGGTATTCTGGTCAGTGGCGACGTCGCTGACACGGCGACCTCGATCTGACCCGTGCTAGGTAAACGACCCAGCTATAATATAGAGCATTGCAATAAGGACAAACCGAAACTTGGCCAACATCGAATTAAGAAATTCAACGGACTAATGGTAAGCATAAACTGTACGATCCTAAACTAAGGAACACTTGTATTATGTGTACCGTACACGGTCTGGGGGCTGTCCCGGTAAACATCTATAACTCGAGTATGAACATTTGTCTTTCGACATTTCGATAAGCAAACTTGGTAGTGACCTCACTACTTGTTTCTGAGGTTTTCCATTGGATGCGGGCAAGATCATTGTTCTTTGTTTGTTCAGCCTATCGTCACAAGACAACACGAGAAAAGACCCGCAAACAACTTATAAGTGCACTGTATTACTTCACAAACGATTACCCACGAAAACACATGTCAGGCCAATCCGGTCCGATCTAACATAACTGTAGGCAATGCGACATGACCCGTGCGCGGATAATTGTACACCATTACTGGCTGACAAAAGAATTGGGAGCCATGCACGCTGCCGTGAAATTACCTGGTTTTAAATACTTTCTACAAGTACTGGTAGAATTGCTGGCTTCGTTTTTAGGGTTCCGGAAATTAAAAAATAAAAATAACGGAGCCCGTATGAGATCGCTCGAGCATCTGTCAGTCTGTCAGAGTGACTTATCTCAGTAACTGTAAGGCCATTTTCATACCATCATGTGACATCCATTATTTAATTTATAATGTGTATTTATTGAATGGTTTATTGCTTAATTACTTGACATTGGCAAAATACCCGGTTAGTTGTGGGTGAGGCCATTTGTATATCCATTTTATTTCATCGCATTTCATTTCGTAAAGAAGAAGAAGGCTCTTGAAATTCAGCTTAGCGATGGCGCTACGTAATTTATAAGTTCGAAAATAGCTATAAAAAAGGATTATTAGGTACAGAACCCACTTTGCGTAAGCCCTACTTGTACTTGTCCAGTTGTTTACGTACTTTTTGATAAGAAAGTCTGTCATACTTACAAAGTGAGTTGGATACGCCAAAAATGCTCCTAGACTCTTAAGAAAAAAAAAATCGGATCTGCGATGACAAGGAAAGAAGAAAAAAATGATACAACAAAAAAACAGTCAGAGACAATTTAAGAACTACTTAAAACAATCGACTCTATATTTAAGTGGTCAGCAAAGCCTTTATCAGCCCGATCAAACTCGTGACCTATGATTGGCTAATAAATTAAAATGGACGACAAATAGCTCTATATAATTGGTACATGAATTTTAAATTGATAACTAATCTTACTATTATTACTGTTGTTTTGTTTTGCTACTATTAGATATGACATTTTTTTAAGTAAAAATTATGTCTGTCATTTTGATCCTTATTTTCACAACTCATGATATTATTATATAAGATAGATAGGCGCAGTCTGATAAATAAATAATATAATTGATACAACTCATTCGTAGCCCAGCTGTCCTGAGTATGCCTCGTTTAGAGGCGAAACACGTGTCGAATACTTTTTCAGATTCACTTCGTTTCGCGGAGAATTGCATTTTATTTGAGGTCCCAGCACTCGTGATAGATAGTTTCTCGACTAAGCCAGCAACACCGAACTCCTCGTTCGGTGTTGCTGGCTTCTTTAATTATCGATCAAACTTGTTTGGTTTATCATTGGAAAAGTTGATAAGCCGAGGGTCGGTAGTAGGTTCCTCGTCCCCCATTACTTTAAATAAAAAAATAACAGTGATATCTTATTTTTAATTGCAGTATATATAATTTAAGAAATCTCGCTCATTTATTGACGTCAGTCTTGTCACGAAGGACATGATGTCGAGACATTCTCGTCACGAGTCGACATTTATTTCATTTCTGGGTTCACATCGCGAATTAACGCGATCGCGGGCCATTACATAAATTAAAATATCGAGCAAACAGGTCTCGAAACAGTTTGTTTTTGAAAGTGCACCGCGGACAAAACAACGAGTATTATGAGATTACGACGTGGGTAGTGATGTGTCGCTGTCGAAACGAGTACTCGATAAAGGGAAGGCAGTACCGAATTCGAGTATTTGCAATAAATATTCAAGATTTGAGGAGTATTTGTAAAATGACCTATAATTAAGAAAGTATTTCTTGATAAAAATATTATTATGAAACACTTAATACTGGGCGCGAGCTTCCTATCAATGTAAGGGGAATTCAAGCCATAGTCCACTTGTCCACTTTGAGATCTGGTTAGATTCTCAGAGACATGCAGATTCCTTCACGATATAAACTAAATAAATGTTAACAATAAATTAAGTTTCGCACAACAATGTAAACCTTATTTTTAGTATAAATACTCGTGATACAATATTTCAGTTGTTGATAACTGCAAATATTAGTATTATTACTCAGCAAAGTACAGAAAATCTCATAATACTACAAAGGCTTCAGTATCAATAAAAAAGCTATCAGAGTATTAATGCCGTATACGAGAAAATCATACAACATATAATACTTCGAGTATTCGATTTTATAGTATTATACACATCACTAGCATAAGAGAGGTCGTGGAAAACCAGAGCGAAAGTAAAATGTACAGTGATTGGCGGAACTGGACGATGGCGGGTCGACCGGGGCCTTCATTGGGAGCAGTCCAAAAATGGATGAAAAACGGCCCAATAAATTGCCTTTTGTGGCCCACTGTTGCGTCAGCATTACACCAAGGCCCCAAGATAGAATAATTATTACCTTTGTACTTATAAATAATTGCGTTCGTTATACTTCTCCTTATTATAACTATGAGAACTTATACAACTGGATTGCAAAATTTTATATGCTTCCAACAAAAATCCTAACTAATTTCTCGAATTGTTACGAAGGACTCCTTGAGTACCGTTTACAACGACACTTGATATGATTAGAAAACCAGACTGTATTCAGCCCACAGTGCAGATTGTAATGTACTATTACAAATGGTATAGGTACAGTAAAATAAACACACAAACATCTAAACTGCTTCCAAAAACACAACATCATCCAGGGTCAATACAGTGGTGCATGGGCCTTTATTCCTCTTAAAAATGATTTCTGCTTAGATCATTATTGTTAATATAATATGGCAGCTTATTGTTACCAGCCTACGACGATTATACTTTAGCGGAAAAGGTAAGATCTTCCTGCCAGGAGGGTGGGTTGCCTGGCGGAGCGGCCGCGATGCCCCAATGCTATACTGTCGGGATCTTGTATAAGTATATGTAACGTGCTCCGTGCGTTTTAGGATTTTATGGAGAATTGACAATTGTTGTCAATGTCGTCTGCAGCGCCATCTGTGTAGCTTGCGGCAAGGTTGAAGAGGTCGGTGGAGTACCATCCATCTATCCTATTCTGTCGCCCTCCTGAATGTTTCACACTAATTCCTCCAAGTTCGCTGAACCACGAAGCGGTCGCACCAAACAAGTTCCACCACTCTATTTATTTGTCTATAACAATTCAATTTTCCGCCGAAAGCCTCTCACAGTATTTTAAATAACTCAAAAAGATACCAATGGACCGTAATAAAATAAAATAGAACGAGAACCATTGAACCGAATCACGCGATCGGCCGGTAGGTATGTCTCGGTTATTTTTTACAACATTTCCATTTAAACCAGTTCAAAGAGCACATGAAATCTGAGAGATCGTAAAAAAACGATTAAAACAAAATCCACTTGTCAGATTCGATGAAAAAAATAATTGGTTCAACTGCAGGTGCATAGGATAAAGGGTGATTATTTTTATGAAGATATAAATGTAGTGTCATATTTAGGTGGTTAGTGTTGTAAGTAATCATTTTGATAGACCCTATTATAAAATATAAGAAATAATCAATATATGTAAATAAATAAATCGTAGTTAGATTCGTATATTAATATTTCTTCTTTTTTTTTGGTTGTCAATCGGCTACAAAATAGTGCTATTTTTGCCAGTGTTGAGTTTTTTTGATGATTGTTATTTATGTACCTCTGATGACAATGATGAAGTGAATTGAATCCGCCACCAAGAATATGTTAAAAATGGAATTTCGGTTGGTGAATTTTCGACCTTCGGAATTTTCTAGATATATTCGAAAAAAAATTCAAACTCCCAACTAATACCGAAATGCCATAACGTTAGTCGCACACGAGCGACATTCGTGACGTCCACTTGTTGCGACCCTCCAGCGCCGCGACAAATCGCACAAAAATGTCGCCACAAAAACGTGCCACTTGTCACGGGACCAGTGACGGGGCGCTTCGTGACGCCCCGAACGTGACCCGCACCTGCTCTAAGACGTACAAAAATGTCGCGTGGGACAAAAAGTGCCGATTATCACGTCCAAAGATTTATCGCAAATCATAAAAAAATATTGATCATCGATTTTGGAACAAAATTATCAATACAATATGGATTGAACTGGAAATATATACGAACAAACGGACGACATTACGACCCCATATGAAACCGCTAAAGACACTCAAGTTAGGTGGTTCAGGATCAAAAATGTCTTTAACTTTAATTTCATATAGTCTTGCTAAACGGTGAAGGAAAAGATCGTGGATTATGGTGAACCTACATGTCTGAGAGAACCCCTCGAAAGACGTGTGAAGTCCGCCAACCTGCACTAGGCTAGAGTATTGGACAAAGGCCTCATCCCTCGCATGAAGGGAGGCCCATGCCCTCCACATTAAAAGGGCTGGTATTATTATGCGATTAGTCCTAGTTTATTGTACGGTACCCATTATATAAGCGTTGCTTAGTTTGGGATCATTTAGTCAGGATGTTAGTCTGACGATATATATTATTTATCCTTCCAGTAACCTGAGATCCCTACGTTCAGACCCGTTGATCGTTCAACCTTTCACAAAAACCTTCGATACATTACTTCTCATCCCCATCGTCCGCCAACCGGTTGTGCAACCAGGAAACCCATCAACTGGTGCACCGTACCACGCGCTCCCATCACCCCGTCACGTACTGCGGCCGCCGCGGTCCGGTCGCGACCTCCAACCAAAACGCGGCCGCGCGGAACGATTCGTAAAAAAACAATATCGAGTTACGACCAAGAGGCGCGGCCATATTGCTTTTATTTTGAGACAGTTCATCAAGTCGGCGAGTTCTTTATTTTTAGAATTGCGACAAAAAATCGCAGTCGAAAATCTCGTTTGGGTGAGTAATCTTGGTTAAATAACTGGGTATAGGTTTCATGGGAAATCGATTACGAGCCTCGAAAAAGTTACCATGACAGCACAGCAGTCCACTCACAACCGCCTATTGTAGTGGTTTGAGCGTACTTGGCTCTACTTACTTTAGAGATGGTTGTAAATTCGATTTCCTTTGGGTTAAATTTCAGAAATGAACTTTTCAAAACTGGCCTGGGTGCTATTGGGGTCGTACGCAGTCAATAATATGGTACTCATATTACTACCATTGCTTACTTTGGGACCATGTGACCTATTCTCAATCGAGTCCTCAAAAAGTGATGATATAGTGTCACTGCATGGAATATGCTGGTCGCATTGTTGTTTCAGAACAGATAAAACGATGTCATTCTTCTTTGATAGTTAGAAGCGAAGTGGTTTTTTACTGAGTATGGAAATCATTCCACCGTTTTCAGGACGCATCGCGGTGCACTAACGCTTTCAGCTTTCGCCCACTTCACTAACATTATACATGCAAAGCGTTTGCTTGTTTGTTTGTAAGTTTAACTAAACATCACGCAAAAACGGCCGACCGTATTTGAATGTTTTTTTGCACAGAGGTAGTTTATATATTGCTATAATAAATATAGGAGCCGCGGGTGGAGCCAGTCTTAAAACCAAATTATTTTCACCGTCTAAACTGTCTTAACATTCCACAGAGGTCACACAATTACATACAAAACAATATACATACATCCCTCCACACACACAGGCCAGTGCATGTCGTCTAAGGTTATGCGGATGCCCGGCTGCGCGTGCGCAGACTGTTGATACGGGCCCCGAGGTCGCGATGCCTTCCCGACCCGAGGAATGTTACACTTTACATATTTATAATACCTACTAGTTGTTTGCGCCAACCTGGTTTAAGTTAAAACCGATGCCTTGCATACGTACTGAGACTGGAAAACACTTTCAAACATAAATTTTATGCTATTTACTTTTCCTACCCAAATGCAACGGTCTGAATGTTGTATTACAGACATTCGTTCAAAGAATAGCTGAGCACTTGTGTGTTTCAAAAACATGCCTATATTTCGATGGAAGCATTGGAAACTATATACCTATATCAAAGCGAAATATTTAGTTTTCCCAAGCCATCCTTTTATCTCAAAATACATATGATTTGTTTTGTCATTCAATTCCGTTGTTTCTCAGACTTCCATCTAGACCTATATGACATTTTACGTAAGGTACGATACGTGTTTTATTCGCGATTTTTTCATTCGAAATAATTTTATGCCAGTATTAAATAACATACGCTAACAGCATCGTAAGTATAATAAAGATACTGCGGGTAACACCGGTGTGTTGTGGGTAACACGACACCTCGCGGTTTGAACCCACGACCAACCCGTTCACTACATTACATTTATACGTAGGCACCTACATGAGTTTATTTGTGAGGAAAAATTATGAAAGTTGATTAACCATATTATGGGAGCTACGAATATGTGCGTAGGACTGATATGTTACTGAAATACTTAAGTTCATTGTTTGAAACGTTATCTTGTAATCAATCAGACCTCAGATTAATATACGATAGCCAAGTTGGAAGAACGCTTGCCTCAGTAAGGAGGATCGCAAATTGAAACCCCAGCTCGGACTTATGGAATTTCTAGATGTCGAGACTTCGTGCGAATTTATTTTCAATCATGATTATAATTTGCTAGACCGTGAAGGAAAACATCGTGAGGAAACCTGCATATCTCAGAGAACCCCGCGAAAGACGTGTGCAGTCCACCCGCACTGGGCCAGCGTGGTGGACTATGGCTTAATCCCCCTCGCACTGTGGAGAAGACCGTGCCGAACAGTGGGACACTACATGGGCTGGTATTATTATTCAGTAGGATAATCAGGAGTTTCTAATGTAATCGTAACGTGATCGAGAAAACATACTGTCACTTTTATTCTTATTTATAAAATGTATGGTGTAAGCAGGATGGAAGAGGTTTATAGGTAAAATGATTCTGCTAGAACCACATTTTCCAGTTAAATAAACCAACACCTCTCATCATGTCAGGAGTAATAAATCTAAACACCCCACTATATTAGCATGTTGTTCTTTTATCAGCTCTATTTACTTACGGTTAAAGTTTAGATCAGCATTATATACTAATAAATATCAATGGTTTATAATGAACAGCTACTTGAGGCATTAAACTAAACGTTTCGTAGCAATACAAGGCCATAAAATTAATGCGCCCGCGTCGTCCCACATCCGACCTCGCGCATCATTGTCTGAACATGAATGTTTAAGGACTGGTCCTATGATACACACTAGATGGACGATCTCATTGGATGTGTGCATACCATGTTTAATAATTATACTTTATATTAAATTTTTCTTAACCGACTTCCGAAAAAAAAGAGGAGGTTCTTAATTCGATTGTATTTTTTTTATTGGTTGTGCACCGTGAAAAGGAGGTTTTGCAAAGAATAAATGATAATAGGAGCCTGATAGATTCAATAGAAAACCGCAGAGGAAAGATGATAGGCTACCTTATAAGACATGACAGATTCATTTACAACATCGTGTAGGTAAAGATAGAAGGAAGGTGATGTAGAGGGGGTACCAAGGATAAACTACGTATCACAAGTTAGGAAAAATATAAATATCAAGTCGTACAGGAGGTAAAGGAAACGGCTTTGAACAGAGAAAGGTTGTAGGAGTTGCACAACTGAACTGAAATGGATGCTGCACCGACAAGAGCCTAGCTCTTAAATTAAAGAGAGACTGTAAAAAGGTTAACTAACGAAAATGATGACCACTATTGCTGAAAAGGCTCTCAGAGTTATTTCAAATAGTTCAAGTATCCACATTTCAGTACAATTACCGTTACTTAAGTCGTATTTTTGGGGTTGGAAAATGATCATATCGCCACAAACATGCAGCCCCTTCATCGCTTTTACAATATCCACAGTAACCACATAATATCATTGGTGCTACCAGCTCCATGACCTTCAGGATTACAACCTAACACTTGAACTACGACTATTACTTACATTAAATTAAGCAACATGACTAATAAAACATAGATATCAGAGTTCAGATCAATCACGACCACCTACCTCCATTTCCGTTAAAAGCGTGACGCAAAAAAAAATGTACTATTCAATTAATTAATAACGCAATTAATGTGTTGAACTCCACACTTGTGAGTACTTAGAGTATGATTTTATTGTACCAAATATAATATATAATAATAGATTGGCATCTTGAAAGGGTCGTGCTGATGGAAAACTATCAAACTGTGATCGTTAAGGGGTCTTATATAAACGGGGCAGAAAATGCTCTGTTTCATGTTGTTAAAATGCACGCCCCCCCCCCCCCCCCCGGGGGGAGGCCCGAGCCCAACAGTGGGACAATAAAAGGGCTGTTATTATTGTTATATATAAAATTTACATTATGCATAATCTTATAGCAACTGGAAGTTTGCATCAATGGAGTCATTACCCGTGCGTGCATGAGTATTTGAAAAATCGATAATCTGTTGTCTTGAGTCCGGTGTAATAAAATATCGCCTGCCAAAGACATTAAACCAAATGTCTCAAATAAAGCAACACTTGTAAACGCGGGTACTGTACAATAGACGTTGCAGTCCAGCTCATTGAGATGGCAGGGCAAGAACTCTTTCCAAAATGAAGACTTACGATACGTATTGTACGTTTTTTATTCCAGTATTTAACACCGCGACTGGCCCTTAACATTGAATATGTAAAGCGCGCTAGGGAGGTGACACGCGTGTCAATCCCGCGCGCAGCGTGCCAATGAGTGGCGGCCGCCACTTCCGGGACGGAGCGTGACCGAACGACTAGCAATAAAGACGAGCATTTACAGCCAAAGGACATTGTCATGTAGACACCCCTGGCTTGTTAATTTGATTCAATGAGGTGGAGAGGTTTTATGGACACGTTGAACGCAAGAGGTGACAACCTTGAAAACAAATGATGGGGTGCAATGTGGAAGGACGAAAACCGCAGGATGGCCCTCCATGGACTTAACACGCCAGTTAGTTTGTAAATCAATCTACGCCGCCAACGAAAGGATGACAACGCGATATTGTACAGTCGAAAAGACTTCTTAGGAGGTAACCCTTAGCCAGGATTAGCGACGAAAAGACTTCTTAAAGGTAACCCTCAGCGAAGATTCACGACGCAAGGAGGAAGAATTCATTCATTCAAAGGCCAACCGTGCTCGACAGTGTAACTTTATAATCATCTGTCAATAAATATCTATACGCTGGAGAATCATGTCTGTACTTTTTACAGACTAACATTAAGTATAGCACTATTATACGCAAACTTTATTATGGGAATCGCATAATGGTATGGAAGCAATTCCAGTTAGTCCAGAACAAAATAACGAAATAATAATTTCTGAAGTATGCAGCGAGCCGAGTGGTACTCTCCAACCACTAAACCAAGCTGACGTAGTAAAAAAAAAGGAAATATTAAAAAAAAATATGTAATAAAATACCTTCACTTACTCGTAATTTATCATCATTACATTAAACCTTTGACATTTCGACTTGTATGACACTACCTGTCCTCTTAATAACCTGCTACGCTAATGACCCCTAACTAGGTAATTATATGTGTTCACACGCCGCCCCGGCAGCCGGAGAATACTTGTAATACACCAATTACAGCCAATCACAATTGTAATATCGATGACGTAAAAGAAATAACATTAAGACTACCTTTATTGTGTGTGAATAAGGAAAATAATAGCGTTATATTTAATCTATATATATACTTATATATAAAACAAAGTCGTGTTAGTTACAGTATTTACAACTCAACAACGGGTGGGCCGATTTTTAAAACCTTTGGCTTTTTAAATTTGTCTCCGCTCCGAATGGCAGAATGGAAACATGTTAAAAAAATACATTTGAATCTGAGGCGGTACAAATACAGCGATTTGTTTAGAAATAGCTTGTTTTTTTTTTCAGCATTACTAGCAACCCCTGTGTCATACGGGTAAACCAATCCTACGGAGTTCATGAAGATTAAACTGAAACTAAATTTGTTCAGCTGTTTTGTGATAATATATTTTGTCTCTATGAAAATCATGTTATTATGATAGGTCACATTGGGTTATTTTCTAATGAATCAACGATGATAACGAACATCCATGACTTGGGTACAAACGATCAAGATGCTACCTAGCATTTTTGCTGGGTACCATATTTGAAAAATCTATTTCAAAATATACAATGCATTAGTTCTGCATCGATATGGCGTTCTATACTAAAAGGTATGTTTTGTATCGAGTTAATTAATTATATGAATCAATCTAGTATCACGGAATATCGAATCTGACAACTGTCACACCGAACATATTATATTGGCTACTTATTTACAAAGGATACAAACAGAATATTATACTAAAATACTTTAGCCTCTAATCTACTACGTATACCGAAAAGCATAAATACACCGAATAAAGTTAGCAGTTGATCAGAGCTGCAGAATAAGTAAAATGTACTCGTAAAATAATTTCATAATGTTATTGGTAAATAGTTTTTCGCAAACCTACCTAGAGCCGCTATGAGAACTTGCTTATGTGTAAACATTCAAGTAAAGTATGTCGTTTCAAAACTTGGACCGAATTCCTAAAAACAAAAACCAAACAAAAAGTCGTACCTTTCACGTATTGCCAAATACAGTTTTCCGATATATTCCTCAGTTTGGAAAACTTGAATGTCCAATGTCACAAAACACTAACACTGTCCACTTGACGCTGGATTCCTTCAGGAAAAAAAATAACAAAAGAAACAAAATCCGAACAGTTTCACCAGGACATAGACACAATGTTATCGGCAGTCAAATGTCAGAACGCACTTATCAGTGCAGTCAATTAGCATTCAGAACGCACACGTGGGTATGAAATGCGGAATGTCCGAAGCGGGCGGTAGGTACGACCAATGCGCGCCATACAGACCGGCCGACTGAAACACTACGCTGACTCACACACACGAGCGCGCCAATCAACAGGTGAAAATGTATCAGTGTGGCACAAGTGAACTCGTATACGACCCGTGGAGGTTACCTAGGTGAACCGCGGCCGCGTGTGTGCGTGCACCATTTTGTTCGTGTAGTACAGATTTATTACCGCGCCTTCGCATGTGTGCACCATCTACAGGTGATACTGTTTTGTGTTTGTGGGTAATCACACTTGGTCACATGTCACGTGCATATGTTTGTTGCCTACCTGTTGTGCCCCCGCAATTTATCAGTTTTGCTCTTTTAGGGTCGTTCACAAATTGCCCTTTAAAACGTTCATCTTCAATGCTTTAATAGTACAATTGATGTTCTTTATTTAAATTTGACCTTCGAAGTCAATTATGCTATTAGCTACACGTATAAATGCACACAAATAAAGAAACCGCTATTAGAATAACTGTCTTATAAAAATGTTGTGTTTACTTCAATTTTTCCGATAGTTTCCCGACGATTCTATTCGGTAGCATTATAACAATTACGTTTGTATGTGTGCACAAATCGTGCCTTCTGCACTTATTGAACTTTGTACAGCGTAAGGTCACGGATGTTTAGCACTAATACAATAGGTATTAACATCTCATGTCACCTTGACGTAAGCCCAAAGACACTATGCTCAACGCACTTAAAAGGCGTAAGGAACACGATTTTTCAAACGTTATGGAACCTTTGTAAAGTAGTTTTAAAAACTATTATGGCTTACATTTCAAATGGATGTTTGGACATATAAAATTGATTACATTTTACAGAACACAATGTTAAAACTCTATTTATATTGCAAGCATTTCTAAGTCATATTATCTGGACCATTAAGTTAATTTTCCATTTTATATTTTTCTAAACTTACGTCATTTTTTTCATCAATCTCCTCGATCGTGACTGGTCTATTTGCATTGTAATTTGCACCTAATCAGATGTAAAACTAGATTGATTATCGCGGTGCGGAGCACTTAAGAGTTTATTGTGTCTCTTTTTATTGTTTTTAGTGACATTCGGGCTATTGTGGACAGGCATAGACTATTGTGTTGCGCACCGATTAATTTTATTCTACGCCTACTTTATGATAGTTATTGCGTTGACACGATAAGATTTTTTTGCGGTATTGTGGGTCATTAATCAAAGGTTAGGCGCGTTGTTGAAGACGCTGATACTTATTAGATATTTAGTGTACTGGTTTAAGTGGGTTTTAATCTCTTTATTGCGTCCGTCTCAAGAGTGCGTCTTAAATACAAACTCAACTTAATTAAAAAAGAAAATTCAGAGACTTTGTCATTAAATAGTTTACGTACTGTTAAAGCCACGTATAAAAAAATGCACGTTTCTACGTCTACTACAGTCAGCAGGATTAATAAACGTCATCAATACAAATTGATTAAATAATCAACAGGCAATGCTCAAATAATAAGTACATAACTAATTTTATGCTCAATGAGTTTACTATAACACAGTAAACGCTTTCGATTGCAATCACTGTTGCATTTCCTTAAATCAGTTACTATAGGGCTGCCAGTGATAGAGCAATAGTTCTAATTTTAAATATTCACCGTAGGGTGAGTTGATATTGCATTTATATAGATCGCCAGATGAACACACCAACTATACGGTCCCACACTAAGCAACGCTTGTATTATGGGTACCGTACAATGGACTAGGGGCGAACCCAGTATATTACAATAGATATTAAACATCTTCGAAGTTGAAAATGATTAAGAATTTAACGGTTGCCCTATAAACTTCGCCATCCCTAAATACCCACGCAATCTCAACACAGACTCAGCTCGCCAACAATGCGTACACTGAAAACCGCTTACACACAGCACTGCCCTTAATAAGGCCGTTTCATAACAGCAAGGCGAACGCTAGCTACGAATATTTACACGCATTTCAATTAACAAACAAGTTGGATAACATGGTATAACTATTGGCCGGGCAAGTTGACGTGGAGTTAAGAATGAATATGTAGAGTAGATATTCTATTCTGTTTTTTTTTTCATTCCGTAAAGGGTAGCTCGACTTGACGGGAGCACTGCCGTGCCCCCAAATTATTCCATGAAGTATACTATCGTAAATAAACTAGAAGGTTTTATAATATACCTACGCTTAATGGAAGTACTATTCCGGCATTGTTATCAGTTTTCCTTGTCTTCATATAAGACCAGAAGTTATGTATCTCTTCTTAAAACCTTAGTTAGGGAAATGCAATTCGTTAGCAGGACTTATATCCATACCTTATTGAAAGTAGACACACAAAAGTACTTGCTCTATTTACGTTGGTCCAGTCCCAAAAACCTTATAATAACTACTCATTCGTAGCTCAACAACACATGCACCGTATACGATACGATAGCATTCTCGTTTTAATTTATGCCGCGCGGCAATTAAGGCCGTGTTCCCACTGGTACAATGGGCCGCGGTTCTCAGATGCGACAATTGTGCACGCAAAGCGGGCTATCTGCATCGCGACAGGTCGCGGCCTGTCGGACCGCTTGTACGATACTCGACCGCAGTTAAGGGATATTAAAATTTGTATATAGAACGGGATGCAGATAGTAATCTATTAAGATAGAGGGGACAAGGAAATTATATATGTATACCGTCACATAAACAAACAAAATAATAAGCCGACAGCTGGTTTCAGGGGTTAGGGCGTAGGTCACTCGGCTGCACTGCGTGGGACGGTTGCGAGTTCAATTTCCATATGAGTAATTTTAAAAAGGATCTCTTTTAAATTAGCCCCGGTCTAGTTGTTATAGGAATCATCTCCAGTCTATTGTAGGGTAGCGTTATTAAAACTATTTTACGAAGTAAGTCTGTTTAAAGGTTCCACAAGTATATTACGTTGCCCGAAGGCGCAAGTGAAAATACAAATTTTCAAAACATTGCTTTAACTCACTGCAACTTTGTCGAGTCTAAACAAGTATATAAAGACCTAGACACAAGTGTATAGGTCTGCTACCTATACACTTGTTTCATCTCAGAAAAAGATTGGCTCTATCTCTGAACTCGTAAATCAAATAGCAGGAAGTGGCAGTGAGATGAAAAATGCCCCGAGAGCCTGCCCCGGCACCGGCACCAGTGCGCCGTGATGATACGCGGGGATCGCTACGGGCGATTTATTGGTTACTTTGAGATAAACAGTTCCTTTACCACTAGTTACACGCTACAAGTTCAGAAGCACTCATATTGTAGGGCCAAGTACGCTGGCACGTAGTAAGTTAGGACTTATGGCAGCATTTTTATATCTAATGCTGCTGTTATGGAGGCATTGATTGCTATTTAAATAAATTCCTTCACACAGCGCATGAAAACTAGCTTGGGGATATCGGCAGATACATTATTTGTAGAATTAAAATACTGTCGATGGATAAATGAAGGCGTCAAACTTATATACACCGCTTTGCGTTACGTCCTGTCCACAACAGATTTACGACAACGACATCGTAGGTGTTTTACAAAGTAACGGATTATATATTTCTAGATGAAGTAGGAAAAACTGAAATTCGTTTTCCATGAATTTTGAACACCAATTCATATATTATAATAATTCCAGCCCTTTTTTTAAATGTCCCACTGCTGGGCACGGGCCTCCCCTCAATTTAAGGGGGATTAACCACGCTGGCCCAGTGCAGGTTGGCGGACTTCACACATCTTTCGAGGGGTTCTCTCAGACATGCAGGTTTCCTCACGATGTTTTCCTTCACCGTTCCTAACCATCTATGAAATCTGGGTGTGGTAATTAAAAAACAACTAGATTCGCATTTGAACAGAACCCGTCCACTTAACAATCAGCGCTTAAATTAACGCAATTAAAATCATAAAGTAGTGTCACAACTAAATTATTCCAATAAATGTGACAAAATATCACTATAAAATAAATCTACCTGCGATAAATTTATAGGCCCGGGGCTTGAATTTAAATCCTGTGTTTGTAGAACACAAAACATGGGGCAGGGTCGTTTGGGTGGAACACGAAACGTCACAATGACCACACTAGTTCTCAATCGAATATTAATATTAATACTTCTGCTCACAATGGAAATAGAGTTCAGTTTTGTATGACTAAGAGGTTAGAACGGTCGGAGAGCGAAGGTCGTTGAAGGTTGGCGCGCTTTCCGCGATCAACGGCACTAGATTAAACAAGATGGCGGGAGCGGCGCGTGCGCAGTGGCCACAGTAACTTAGCTGGGCCGCTAAGATCTCACATGTATTGATTAATTTATTTATGAATAGGCTAAAACAATTAACTAACTATCTTATTAAGACTGTACTTTCAACGAAATTAGTGCAATGAAAATGCTTTTTACTTTCGTTTATAACCAAATTTTTCGTCATTCCATTTTCCAGTTTAAAAGTATTATAACGAAGGAAATAAACCAAAATTACATCGTGTTTCAATAAAATATACCTATCAGGGTTTTTTACATAATTCGTATACAAACAAAAAAGACAAGTATTTCCATATAACCTTATTTATTTACACACCTTACAAATTTCTGATACCTATATTCTTTATCGAAATAGAAAGGAATTTATACGGAATAGAAGGGGGAAGATGATAGGCCATGTCATACGACATGATACCTTCATAAAGAACATCATAGAGGGGAAGATCGAAGGAAAGCGTGGACGAGGAAGACCAAGAATAAACCACATGAGCCAGATAAAAGAAAGGATCGGTGCCATGTCGTATAGGGAGGTGAAAGAAGCTGCTCTAGAGCTTCATCAGCTACACCAACAAGGGTCTAACCCTTAAATTAGAAGAGAGAGAGAGAGAGAGAGAGAGAGAGAGGTATTCTTTATCACATATTGTGGACATACGTTATTCATATATTTTATGAGTAGGACTAATAATGGAGGCGTCATATTAATGCTGCTGATTTAGCTCTAAGCCGCGGTAATAAATGTGCTTTTAATGTTACGATATTGTGCGCACGAGCACCCGGTACAGATACCACTATGAATTTCCTACAGCGCGCTTAGCTCGCTTAATCTCAACTTAATATACTTACTTAAGTTCCGTTTTAATGGTGTTTCACTTAAGTATGGATTTTTTTTTAACCTATGTAGATATAATGTATTCAAAGCATTTTTAAGTAATGGAAATACACAATAATTTATCTACAAAAAATAGATAATACTACGGATAATATGAGCATTTAATTTAAACAATTGATTACCTGTGATCATAGCTTCATACATTTATTCTATGATCATAGATCGTGTCATAAATGATACCCCTAAGCCTAAATCGTTCTACTGCTGAGCTAATAAAGCTCACAAGGCCTTAATACTTAAAAATCGATTGGAAATGGGTATAGTAAATCATATAATATGTCAGTTCAGAAATCTGTTAGATGTGACAATAGCGATGTTATTTCTACTCAATTATAAGTTTATTGTGATGGCAAACTTAGGGACTTGACTCTAGTAGTAATAGTAATTTAGTGCAGTGTCATTAATTAAAAATAATAAAACATTTTTTTTAATATTATTTATTATTGTGAACGTCGTGGTGGACGCATCTAATAATGTTAGTTATATAAGTACGAGTATAAAAATATTTTAAGTAGTTAATGGTCAATCAAATAAAATGATCTTGCAAGATCTACGATACGATAACGATGTACGATACGATTCGCAGGTTTCAAGTATTTGAAATCGATAAGATATCCCATCGTATTGACGTAGAGTAATAGCAACAAATTATAATTCACTTAAAAAAACAGTTTATTAAGAGTTCGTTATAATACCGTCTCCAGTTAACAATTAACGGTGTAATGGAGGGATCTTGCAAATTGTGCATAGCTTCATCACCTCCTAGAGATGTTGTCTGTCTACAGCAAGCCTTAATTCATTAATTACTTGGACGTAACTTAAGTGTAGTATCGATTTAACAATGCATCTAAGAATAACTAGCCGCACTTAACCGTACTTTCGTTGAATTAACTTCAGTTATCTGTGCGTTCTTCCGTATAAGGTGCACTTATTACATTATAATATATAGTTTAATAGAAATTAAGTTCCTGACTAACGAGTAACTATAACAATGTAATTGGATAAGTGCACACACTTTTTATTTTATTCGAACATTTATAACGTGTAAAACCTGAAATTAATTTGTTCAGAATATGGAGTAGGTCCTACTGTAGGAAGATTGTTTTTTCAACAATAAAAACGTCTCTATTTATTGGAAGGAAGTTCCTTATCGCGCGTTACGAAAGGGGGCTAGACGGAAAAAAATCGGACGAAAAGTTGTAACGACACTTTTTGCTATCTTTGTCGTTTGCATTTACATAATGGTCAGTATTTTCGAGATATTGCACAAGTGTGTCCGTGGCGCACTTGGCTAGCGCGTTCGGCTGTTAACCGAAATGTTGGTGGTTCGAGCCCACCCGGGGGCGATATATTTTTCTTTCCCAAAATTATTAATTTTTTGTATATAATAAATAATAAAGGAACTTCGTTCCATCCGGGTGTCCCTTGACACCTCTCAAGTTTTTTTTTTTATTAACTTTTGTATGGTTTACCTATAGTTGTTATACTGGGTCTAGACATCATTTACATGACACATTTAAGACAAGTTAAACGGACGTGTTCGTTTCATTATCCCACACATACAACAGTGTAACATAGATTCGAACTATTTCCCTAGCGTTTCAGTAACTCGTAGTTAAGGGAAACTACTAGTTAAAATCCCAGCGGCTCATTACGAGCATAATAATCATGAAATCAGGATGTTACTTCCAATACGCGATGACAAGCAATCATATTTAATAACGACCTTCGTACCAGCCTTCTACTGAATGCTCAAAGATCGCATTCCGCCGATGCAAATGGTAATCATATGTTAATCGGCATTATGTTCGTTGAGATCGATCGATAAATGTAACATAAATTAAGCTATGTCGAATGTTTAATACAATGTTGTAAGTTTGTTTGTTGTTACCTACTTATTAGATAGTGGGTTGATGTTGCTTGCATAACATGCGGCGGTAATCTAACTTAGAAAATAAACAACGTAAATAGGTAATAGAGTTTAACCCTAGTTAGTTTTTTTAATTGGTAAAGCGTGATACTTTTGGATACGGAGGACCGTGTTTTTTGGAAATCATTGGAAGAGACATATTTACGTTGTAACTGTCTATCGATATCGACCAATAGAAAGATTCCATAAAAATACTTAAAAACGTTTGGTACCTGTACATGCATACACAAATTATGTATGTGTGCATCAATATTTACCCAGAAAATGATCATACCGATACAAATTTACCGTACTCTCAGTACTCCTCTGCAACTCTTTTTTATAAACCTTTTTTTTTTATTACATTATAGGCAAGTATTTGATCTCGATCTCACCTGATGGTAAGTGACGATGAGATCTACGATGGAGCATACTTGCCTAGGTAGGAAGGCGGCAGTAGATCGAGACGCTACATTCACTAGGCACATGCAGCGCAACTGATCTGACCCGCCATCCATGGATGGCAGCACCGATCATCATGCCGGAACACGGCTAGGCCGCTTGGCGACATGGCTTTGTTCAGTGGGTGGTGACTAGCCACGGCCGAAGCCTACCACCAGTGAAACCTTTTTTGATTTATAAACAGATTGTTCAATAAATTTACATGTCTCTCCCATACCCCACACAATAACAAAATAACATCAAATTAATTACTCCTAGTCATACATGTACCCTTACACCGAGCTGTACAACTTAGTAGAGTGACTTTGCCGCCCTAGAGGAAGGCGAAGCTAAGACCCTGCTGCACCAGCCGAAATCTGAGCGCAATATGTATCTCGTCGAATTCAAAGCATCATCTAAGACTTTCGTTTGTTTCAAACTCCATAATAATATGGTAAACATCCTCACCTATGTCACACTCACTACAATTAGGTGAGCTCACTTTTCTCATCATAAATTTGAAGTGATTCATTGGAATGTGACGAGATTGCTCTACAACTCTTGCCAACTAGAAGATGATGGTACCAACAATATCTTACGCAGTAAATACCGATCTGTACATCCAATTTATACTTAAACAACGGTGCGTTCGTCTCGCCCTCGTAAACTATCGATGGTCGGCTACTCCGATTGTAATTATCGATAACGCAGCACTAATTGTGGCCGCCGGTATCGAGTGGGTATCAAGTGACAGCGACGCGTGAACGATGATACACGTAGATCGATTAGATTGATATCGATTGTATCACGCGAATTCGAGTTGATGACATTTTACAGTTTTGTAATACGTCATGATTTCATTAAAAAAAATATCAAGCCCAAATTGATTGAAAAAATATTGTCCTTTATTCACCTAATTAACGCAGTGTGCTTTCTGAGTCGACGGTCCCGTGTTCGAATTGTGGTAGGGACAATTTTGTGTGATGAGCACGAATATTCGTAACCGAGTCATGGATGTTTAATATCTATATACGTATCATATACTGAGTGCGTATTAGATTCGCCCTCAGGCCATTGTACGGTACCCATAATACAAGCGTTGCTTACTGTGGGATCATAAAGCTGGAGTGTTTGTCTGGCGAAATTTTTAATTAGTAAATTTATCAAATCACTTTTCTGTTTTAAGACATTATATTCTCTAATAATAAAAAAAAATCCTAGCCGAAAATTGTAACTGACGAAAAATGCGTAAACTTAGGCAGCTGGAACACCTAATATATTCCTAACGTCATCGTCTAACGTCTCACTGGAAACTTAAAAGTAGGAATACGCTTACGATACCGTTACGCTACGTAGCCACTGTTAGCGAATATACACCAGGAAAACCGATGGCGCATATGTTATTTTATATGTTGTTCTTCGACGAATACTAAATTTTATAGATCACGCTTTAGACAACAGGAAGGAGAGGAAAGACTAAAGATATATCGGTTATTATCTATTTACTTTCAGAAACTACAGGAAATTTAATCTAAACAATAATCACCGGGTAATAAAAACACAACTTATTCAACGGTTAATTGACAATATAGGAGTACATGAATTGCCGGTATCCCTTCACGCGGACTGCCTTGTTCTTGATACGATCTCGCAATTTCCCCCGTTCTATTTGACGAAACATTAATGTCCTAATAAAATAGTTTTATTGTTTGTCCGTCATTGCCGTGCAAAGTGAAAGCTGACGTTACGTTACAAACTTTATGTGTTACGTTTTGTTGGAATAAGGAATTCAATTTGACACATTTGTTGGTATTTGAACAATATAGCAATAAACTTTTAGTGGAAAATTATTTTCTTTGATTATTTTTATGATAGCATCTTGCTTTGGTGCTGTGATTGTGAGAGACTGTGAAATCATCTCATGAAAAATAATTCAGAATTTGGGACATATGTTTTTAATTGGATTTAACAATTTTTTTCTTGCGTTTTTCGGTTAAAATATATGTATTTAATTTAAACAGACTTGGCGCTTATACAAGATGGCGTATACACAATACTTTACCCCATAATTGGGCATAAAGTTTATAAGCATATGAAACCGGCCCGTAGTAAAAAGTAATTTGAATTTCGGTAAAATATCTCGAAAAGAAAAGAAGTGTTCAGTGCAGATACTCGTATAGCCTAACATGTTATAATTCAGACGTAAATAGATCTTAATATTCAAGACTTACGGTCTAAATAGAAGCCATTTGTTTAATGTCACAAAATTACACGGAAGACCTTAGTGCTAGGACGCGTTTGAAACAGCAGCTTTTATTATATCCCAGTAGCACCACTATCGATGGCTGGCACCAACCGCGGAGACATCGTTGTTATCTTATAATACGAGTAATGCGGTCGCCGAGCTTCCATTTACGGCATTAAGTTTGCAACAGAATAATTAAACACAGATAGGATAGCTGTAAGAATTGGCAGTAGTATCATATATTACCTTCATTGTTTGAGGTCATAGCCTAGTTGGTATAAACGTCTGATAAAGCGTGGCCCGGTGTCGGACCTACGGACGAGTGACCAAGATATAACATAAGTGCTATGTATACCCTTAGTTACCAGTAGACCAGCCTCTAGTTGGAACTTTAAGGGCAGATGGTCATTGCTCCGTGTTAATATCAGAAAATAGCCCAATCTCATAATGGATGCTGATTGAAAAAACCAAAAAAAAAAGTATACAGGCTGAATTTTATTTACTGGTGGTAGGCTTCGGCCGTGGCTAGTCACCACCCACTGAACAAAGCCATGTCACCAAGCGGCCTAGCCGTGTTCCGGCATGATGTTCGGTGTTGCCATTCATGGATGGCGGGTCAGATCAGCTGCGCTGCATGTGACTAGTGAATGTAGCGTCTCTTTCTACTGCCACCTTCCTACCTAGGCAAGTATGCTCCATCGTAGATCTCATCGTCACTTACCATCAGGTGAAATAGAGATCAAATACTTGCCTATAATGTAATAAAAAAAAAAAAAAAATTCAATTGTGTGTGGATGGCCAAATCCGAAACTATAGGGATTAACTCTTCCGGCTAAATCCGACTAAAGGCTCTCTTGTTTGCGGATATTGGCGTATAAATTGACTATTAAATACCACATTACATATAGTAAAATTAGGAATACTACGTTAAAATAGATATTTTATAATCACTACGCCACTACGTCATTTATTAAAACTGAAATACTTTCAAATACGTATCAAAAGTATGCTATACTGAAAAGGTAAGCTTAAACTTTCGAAATCAAAAGTTGGTTCCCACACTCGAGCGCGTTGAAATCGTTTCAAGGAAGTGACGTTTTGACGTTGTTCTAAGGATGTTGGTCTCAACACATCGATTACTGATCAATTTACATTAAACGGAAACCGGATTTTAAGCCTAATTTTATTATCCGGTCTTATTATACATATATATGGCATACACAAGCGAAATCTGTTTGTATGTCGTGTGCGGGCGTGTTGATAGTATGTAGTTTCGTTTTGTAAATGGTCTACTAGCAAGATGATACCGGGTGCCTAGACCAGTAAAGATAAATTTAAATAAATTATTTTGTATAGGCCTTTGGGGCACTTCTTATTCTATCAGCCGTAAGACGTCCACTGCTGGATATAGGCCTCCCCCAATGATTTCCACACATCACGGTCCTCCGCCACTCGCATCCACCGGCTTCCTGCACGCGTGTGATAACAATTTGGGGAACTTACAAATAGATTTTTTTTTCTTAACTCTATAACCATCGCGACCTCAACTGATAAGATTCTACAGACACTTGTCGGGGTTGTCATTTTAAAATGATCTATCTAGTTACATTATTTACTTACCACCAGTTTATTGATTCACGAGGTGCACACAAATTATTCATAAATACCGCTTCATGAACTTCATTGGTACCACGTTTGCAAATATTTCAATACTAATTTATCGGGGTCGAGTCACCTTCGTCCGTAGGAGAATTAAGTACCCTCGAGATACCCTACACGTGACCCTGGGTGGTGCCAACTAGGTGACAACTCTACTGGTGGTAGGCTTCGGCCGTGGTTAGTCACCACCCACTGAACAAAGCCATGTCGCCAAGCGGCCTAGCCGTGTTCCGGCATGATGTTCAGTGTTGCCATTCATGGATGGCGGGTCAGATCAGTTGCGCTGCATGTGCCTAGTGAATGTAGCGTCTCGATCTACTGCCGCCTTCCTACCTAGGCAAGTATGCTCCATCGTAGATCTCATCGTCACTTACCATCAGGTGAGATCGAGATCAAATACTTGCCTATAATGTATAAAAAAAAAAAAAAAAAAATCGGGGGTTTAAAATATTGTAATTCTTAAGTAGTCTAAATTTAAGTGTAGCTTAAATAGGCGGCGACCAGATCAATAGACTATTACAATATCGACCTTTTAATCAATAGTCGTGCTTCCGTTGTATAAATTATTAAATTTGAACTTTTACGAGAGACCAACTTGATATATAGTATAAAACACTAATGAGATATATCCGCAATTAATAATTCACATTTCACGATTTATTGATAAATATATAATTATGAAATCCGAAGACTTGGCTGATTGAATGGTGGCAGAGCCCAACTCAGCTCGTGATATAATAAATACCTGAACACGTTAGATTAATGCCTGAACTACAAATAACCATAGTACGAGTATATGTATATACTCAAAATAGTCAATAAAAAAACATATAGGTATGTATCCGGTCACAAGTTAATATGCATATAGGTATATAAGCTATATACCTAATAGGGTAAACCATACTTAAAAAAAAACATTTGAATTACACAAATCATGACAGCTAATTTTGATTATATTATGTTCTTATCGAACTGTGGTTCCAATGCGAATCTCAAAACTAGGGATGTTTTCTATTATTTACCCTCACGGAACCAGCACTTAACTCTATGATCCTATTAAATGCTTTGCAATCTAACGCAAAGAAAGTCAGCCACTTTAATTCGATCAGTAGCGTGAAGGAAAGGCGGCTGAGTGTAACCCGGCTATCGAGGGTGGTATGGTTATTCGTCAATGGTGTGGGCGGGCTGTCGACATCTTGAGTTAGTCGGGTGTGACGACCTGAGAGCGCTGAACTTGGCTGACCATTAGAAAATCTAATCTCATGCCGCTTCTGTGTGGGTCGCTTAGTACGGGGGGACGAAAGTGTGGTAAACATAAATAATAAATTAAACTCAATTCTTTATTTTTAAAGATTAATAAATATTTTTTATCTTAATGGCTTGGAAAGGCAGCCTTTGTTGTTCGAAATCTGCTCGCAAAAGTCAATGGTATCCCCATGAGTGAAAAGGTTTTCGAATATCGAACATGAAGAACGATTGAATAAGAACTATTAGTTAATCTGTGGTAACGGTGCACCGGGTGTACCTACCTTTTTTATATCTATTAAACAAAAATACATTATGAAACGTTCGGAAACGCGGTTCACCGAAAAGTTGAACAGTGAAGCTATCAATTTTGTTTTATTTTCCAATAACTGTGTTTCATTGATAACTAATGTGTTATATCAGAGGGATATTAAAGGGAAGTAAATTTAAATATATATATTGAATAGCTGCCCAAGCGAATTTAGTACCGCCTCAGAATGAATGTATGAGAAAACTATATTTTTTTCCATATTTCCAAGAAATAAATCAAAAAAATCATAGATACTAAAAATTTACCTACCCGTTCTTACGTTATAAATGGTATAACTAAGACGAATTTGATATACATATATATATAAATATTAAATCTCTCAAATCAAATCAATCTAATATATGAAATTCATGTTAGTATAAGTCAAAGTCAAATCATTTATTTCGTATAGGCCTACGGGGGCACTTACAAATTGTCATTACATTTTTTCCTTAATACTACAACCGGATCGGAACGCGACCTCAACTGAGAAGATCCGGCAAGAAACTCAGCGGGCTTGTCTTTTTTTTTTATCCATTATATTTACAAAAAAAATAATTATAAAAAGTAAGCTCCAGTGTGTTGCCATGCGAGGCGCACACACGCTACACTTTAACATTATAAATATTGATATTAGAGCGATCAGTCCCAGGCTGCTTTATCATCCAAATAATCCAAGATTCTGTAATAACCCTTATGACATAAATTACTTTTAACAGTTCTTTTAAACTTACTAATGGGCAAATCTCGGATTCCTTTGGGAAGTTTATTATAGAAGCGTATACATTGCCCCATAAAAGAATTATTTATTCTGTGGAGACGAGTGACATGCACGGATAGTTTGTCCTTATTACGAGTGTTAATAACATGAACATCACTCCTTTTTTCAAAATTATGAATATTTTTCTTAACATACATTAGATTTTCATAAATAAATTGAGACACAACAGTTAGAATATTTATTTCTTTGAATTTATCCTTAAGGGAATCTCTAGGACCCATGCCGTAAATTGCTCGTATTGCCCTTTTCTGCAAGATGAAGATAGTATTAAGATCTGCAGAGCAACCCCAGAGTAAGATGCCATAGGACATAACGCTATGGAAATAACTGAAATAAACAATTCTAGCTGTGTCTATATCCGTTAATAGTCGAATTTTTTTAACAGCATAAGCTGCCGAACTCAGCCTACCAGATAGTTTTTTAATATGTGGACCCCATTGCAATTTAGTATCTATGGTAATACCGAGAAACACTGTTGACTCCACAAGGTCCAAATCAGTTCCATTCAATTGTAAATTGGTTCCAACTTGTCTAACATTTGGTGTTGAGAACTTTACGCATTTAGTTTTCTTCTCATTAAGGAGAAGATTATTTATAGTGAACCAATCAACAACTTTAGCGAGTGCATTGTTCACATCGTCATAATTAACTAACTGTCTCTTGAGTTTAAAAAGCAGTGAAGTGTCATCTGCAAACAATACAATCTCGTGATTATTCCCTACATAGTAAGGCAAGTCATTAATGTATATTAGGAATAAGAATGGCCCTAATATCGAACCCTGTGGAACGCCCATTGACACTAGAGAGCCGGGCGATTTTATACCATTAACATCGACCTTTTGAATCCTATTATTTAAATATGAAGTCAAGAGGTCAAGAGCCTTGTTCCTAATACCGTAGTGGTGCAGTTTCCGGATAAGTATTTCATGATGGACGCAGTCAAAGGCCTTCGACAGGTCACAGAACACACCTAAAGCATCCTGGGAGTTCTCCCAGGCACCATAGATGTTCTTTATTAACTCCACACCCGCGTCTATAGTTGAGCGATTCCTTGTAAAACCGAATTGATTTTTATGAAAAATCTTGTTGTCATTAAAATGACATAACAACTGATTTAATATGATTTTTTCAAATATTTTGCTTAGTGTAGGTAGTATTGAAATAGGTCGAAAATTTGATGGATCAGTATTACTACCTGATTTGAACAAAGGAATCACTTTACTATGTTTCATGAGATCGGGAAATACACCACTAGCAACACAGCTATTAAATATAGCTGCTAAGTTGGGTACAATAATATCTATAAACGCAGAAACGGTCTTTACTGAAAGCCCCCATAGGTCTGCTGTTTTTTTTGCATCTAGACTTTTAAAGCTACTTACTATGTCTTTACAACTGACAACTGAGAATTTAAAAGCTGTGTTACATTCCGTTACGCTTTGTTTGAGTAGGTGCTCCGCAGAATTGGAAGACGATTCTAGTGTTTTGGTTGACAACATGGGTACATTTGTAAAAAAATTCTCAAACTCAGTCGCTACTTCCAAATCCGTTTTTACATCTTTATTATTTATTATTAGATGAAAGTCTCTGTCACGCACTGTATTTCTACCGGATTCACTGTTGATAATGTTCCATGTCATTTTTATTTTATTTACAGAATTTTCAATCTTGTTACGTAAATAGATCGATTTAGCGGAGGAACAGGCTCGTTTAAACAACTTTGAATATTTTTTAACATATTCGATAAACATCGGGTTATGATTATACGATTTTTCATGGTATAAATCATATAACATCTGTCTACTTTTATAGATACCTGGAGTCGCCCATTCACTAAACCTAGCACGCTCACCAATAGATATTGTTTTAGGTGCAAACACTTTGCCAAATTCATCACTGACAAGATGGAACAGTGAGTTATACAGTACATTCGGGTCTTCGTGAGTAGGCAACCCTGGCACTTTCTGTGTTAAATTGCTTTTTAAGAGTTCTAGGCGACTATTATTTATTGGAACAAAGCTAAACTTTTTTCTTTGGGGTTTGTTACTTTTACTAGGAAATACTGCTAGTTGTCCACAGTGGTCTGATTCTAAATTATTTATTATAAATTTTTTGATAGGTTTTAAATTGGTAAATATATTATCTATACATGTGGAACTAGTGGCAGTTATCCTAGTAGGTTCCAAGAAAATGTTGTACAAATTATAAGATTTTAAAAGTAACAAAAATTTGTCCACTACCGGATTATTATCTAATAAGTTAATATTAAAGTCTCCACAGATAAGCAAGGTTTTATTTGATTTAGAGATTTTAAATAAGATATCCTCCATGTACTTTTCAAAGTCATCATAGGGTGAACATGGAGGTCTGTATACGCAAACAACAAGGAACTGCTCAAGCTCAACACAGGAAATCTCAATGACTCGTTCAACAGAAAGGCTCACTATATCTCTACGTTCTTTTGATTTTATATTCTTATTTGTAATAATTAAAGAGCCACCACGTATCAACTTTACTCTGTTGAAGGAGCTAGTGACCTGATGATCATTAAAATTTAACATGAGTTGGTCTTTTTTTAACCAGTGTTCGGTAATACAAAGAATATCTATTTTACTATCATTTAAAAACAATTCCAGTTCCAACTCTTTGCCCATCATACCTTGAATGTTCTGATGAACAATATTGATTGTGTTATTGCAAGAGGTTGTCTCTATTGTCTGAGGCACTAATTTAAATTAATTAAAATATCATTAGTAGCCAAATTTTTGGCTGAATTCAAAATGTCAATATGCTCAATAGGAGCAATGTCAATGTGACAAGTTTGCTCAATAGAAGCAACCTTTGTAGCCAAATTTTTGGCTGTTATATAAAATAAATATGATAGCGAAGCAGCTATCTGTCTTTTATAATATTTGGAAAGATAATAATTATCTTTTGTCATATATACATTTTTTACATAATTATTAATGTCAATTAAATTAATTTTATTGTTATTATAATAATTATTACTTTGAAATATCAAAGTATGTAATGTTAAATTAATCTTATATCTAATATCATTTTCCACCTGTGGCAAACTATTACTATAGGGAAATGTGAACATTATAATCTTATTTACATTAAGATCAGAGAAACGGGTGTTGTAGTCAATTAATTGTTTTTTGTTAACATTTCCCCTATTTCCTACAAGAATTAGCAAAGTTGTGTTGGGGCTAAATTTATAGGCAAATATATTATCAATAATGTTCTGATATGATAAACCAGGTGTGCAATGGTTTATTATGGAATATCCCTTGCATAATCCAGACAACAACTGACCCATGTCTTTGCCAATTTCATCACTAAACATTACAATATTAGGTATATTAGTACATATATTCTGGGGCTTAGGTGTTAAGGGTTTGGTGTTTTCATTAAGAGAACTGTTATTTACATGAGTATTGTGACACAAATTATCAAATGTTTGCACTACTTTAGGAATACATGTTGCCGGTGAATGATCCAGCGACAACGGGTTATGGATGTTGTCACTATTTACAGCATTTCCAGTAGAATTACATGCTATCAGCTCATTCATAGCCAAAATGTACTCCTTAAGCTGCTTTTGTGAGCTTTCATATTTAGTTGACATTGATTTCAATTTTTCCTCCAAACAGTCAATCTCACATTGGAAGTTGAGTGATTCACTTTTATATTTCAATGTATTATTTTCTAATTTAGAGGCATACATATCTAGCCGGTCTAACAAATGTAGACGCTCCCTATTCAATTTAACATTTTTTATGAAAAACCTATGCTTTTTTACAAGTTTCTGGGTTTTTTTAATATATTTATTAATGTTTATATATTTTTTTAATTTGTTTTTACTGCAGTTAATTTTACTTTTTGTGTTGGGTGTTATAACACTATCATTAGTCAAGTCAATTGTGACCAAAGGGTGAGCATTAACTGCAGCAGAAACCATGCCCGGGGCACTGCCCACCAACTCATCAAATAGACTTTGGTTCATTGAGGCGGTCATATTATGTTTAGTTGCTTCCAGATTATTTATATTGGTATATGCCTCCTGTAGCTGGTGTTCTAGTGAATCTATACGAGTAAGGGCCTTTTCATACTCTAAGCTACAGCTATTGAACCCGTCCACAATAAGCTGGAGCCTGTCCCGAGCATCTGAAGCATCTAACAATTGGTTATGTAATTGTGCCATTTCTATTTTTAAGTTTTTGTTGGTATTTATTAGTTCTAACAATTCTCTTTCATTGTCATCTCTTTCTTTGTTCAACTCATCACACAACATTTTTGCTGACTTTAATTCACTCAAAGTCAGTTGGAGTTTACTCTCCTCCTGACGAGCCAAAGCCTTGCGGGTCATCATTTTAATGAAAATAAACTAAACAAGTAATAAAGGATATAAGCTGTGTGATAACAAAACCAAAAATTACAGTAGGTAGGAATAGTTACCGTGTATAATGTAGGTTATGTATGACTTAAATGGGAAATTTATGGTGTCTAGGATACTGCAATATGCAGAAATTAAAGTCAAATTATTAGAACATACCCGTACACGATTATACAATAACTAAACAATACCTTGAGATGAATATTGACAAAAAAAATATTTGAAAATACGCCGGTTAGATGCACTGTCACTAACACTTTTTATTATTTCGTGATAATAATGCACGAGTACATTAAATTTAGCACTTATTTCATTAAATCACTACTTTTATTTAATGACCAATTGGCATAAGGTCAAAATATTACAGAAAAACAATTATTTCAATAAAAATACAAGGGACAAATTTTAAACAGCTGTTAGCCCCAGTGTTGCCACAGGCGAAAAAAATATAACATATATATATATATATAGATTGTAATGTCGTCGTACTTTCTCCATCCTGTACTCAAAACGGTCGCACCTGGCACCGCCCAATCGCGCCTGCGCGCCGTCGCTCTAATTGAAACTATTAAAATGGCGAGGTGGAAAGCACACACCATAGTTATGGGCGCTCTCTGCTACGCCTTCTGATAACTATGGAATTACGGGGCTTTTACCCTTATGTAGATACATAATCTGTGTGGGGGTACAGTCATCGACTTGAATTTGTGACCCATTTAAGGTGGAATATCGTATAGCAAAGGTATACCAAGAATACTATTTTGACTGGCATTACTAGGAGCAAATATGACAATATATGACTCCCTTATTGCATTTTAAGTGGTTATTGAAAACCTCAAGAAATTGGATCCCATATTAATGTACGTGACCGTACCTTCAATGCTAAGTAGACAAGTAGCGACTGGGCTGGACATAGACAAGTTAGTTTTTTGACAACTAAGCAAGTTGCCGTCGGACTTGAAGATCGATGTTTTATGAGTTCCATAATAAAACCAGCTATTGTGCCTTACAACTGAACTCCGTCTAGTTGTAGGAGTTTTGATTTTGTGAGAAGCAGCCAACTTATACAATTGTTTTCGTCTTGGTTGGCTTCCACTACGCAGTAAAGGGCAGTGGATAATTTTATTCTCTTCTTCATATTTTTTCATTAGATTAAGTTCTTTGCGGGCTCTATTTTAATTACCTTCTCCCGGGATTCTCCGTGGCTCGAACCACGGTGTGTTCGTCGGACAACCCTGTTGATCCTGGTTTGCATGAGTAACAGCGATGGGAGTATGTAGCGAGCGAAGTCCTATAAAACCAAACCAATCAACAATAAGATTGCATTGGCCAATAGAATTCCTATTTTCAGGAACAATAAATTCGGAACGATTTATATAAATGAATGGAACGAAATGGATATTTCCCACAATTTGTCTCATAACAACCACATGTGCTATACCTACTGTTATTTATAACACTGTCTTACTTAACTTGTCTCGTAATAAACATACGCCACCGCAACACGTAGCCGGGACCCGCCTCTGACCCCACCAACCACGTATAAATTCCATTGTTAACACCATGCGTAGGGTATTTAACGAGCCAGGGACCGTATGAACATAGGGTCTTTCTACTGGCACCCTGTTTATAGCTACTACGCCAGTTAATGGTCGAGGGTGGCTTTAGACAGGTCGCAAGGTCTTTTCCCACAGCCCACTGTCTAATATTTCAGCTAAATCTTGATAAGTATTAGTTATACCTATTTGGTGCAATCATGGGACACATAATAAGCTAGACAAATAATGTATAATAACGCCTATTAAGCTAGGTAGGACTGAATATGTATGTACATATATGTACCCACTAATGGTGTTTCATGTTGTCTAATATACCTTTCTCTTTCTGATCATATACTCAGGTTAAATCTTAAAAAAATAACGATGCTGATAAATTTAAATCGGACCTTTATGGCATATGAACTTCGCTTGGTTCGGGCACGGTTACGGGTACGGTTAGAGGTACTGTTGTGTATTCTGTGGCCTTATAAAAAAAACTATAAGTTGCAGATAAATGCGTCCAACTAAAATACATATTTATGTGATAGGCGAGCAGCTGATAAATAAAATTAGATCTAGATGTTTTCAAAAAATTGTGCACTGAAGCTTAGTTATAGCAATGCTCCGCTCAGAAATAATTAAAAATGAAATCAGGTTAAACATCAAATTAGTAAATTTCGAGAACGTGTACGTTTCCCGAAGCGACAGTTACTGTTATCCGTTGAATAAGTATAACGAATTCGGTGCGAAACACCGACCTTAATTAACGAGACCGCGCGTAATTGATAAGTGCAGAGTGATATGTTTTCATTAATTAAGATAGGCGAGAGTGCAGGCGATGGGACCGTTATTAGGATGCGCCCACGCGCATTGCACACTACAAAAATATGACATTATACATTTATTATATGACACTAATTGTCGGGGTTCAACCTCCTAAAATGTGTCAAAGGTACAATTTCAGTAATCTCACATTTTTATGTGAAAACGCCGCTAGTAAATACCAAGTTCAGGAAGTATATGCTGTATCTGTTATAGACATTATCATTGCATGATTATGTATTTAATATAGGTTCACGGAAACCTGTAACTGAAATCGACAACTCTATAATTCATTTTGTTTTTAAAATATTTCTTTGTAAAATTGAGAAAAGAAAGAAAACAAATGAATCTCAGACCAAAGATACAAAGCGTGTTGTTCCGTATCATACGTTCTAGAATAGATAAGTATCATAATTTTATAATCGATATGCCTAAACTAAAACCACGATATAATTGGTATCGAATCGATTATTTGATTATGCGTGTACCCAATACAGTTATAATCAAATAATCATTTAAACTTTTCAGACTCGTATTTCATGCGCTAAAAGCCTGGTCAAACATAACGGCGAAATCATAATTATTATTATTGCACAAAAACATAATTACCAGAAGCGATGTTTATTGATAAAAACATATAAAATATGACAGAGTCTGCGTGCAGCCGGCGGGAGATAAAAGAGGAACTGCACTTACGCGCGGAGCCGTATGTATAGTCACGCCATGAAATTTTGCTAAATTGTAGCCCGCGACTGTTCGCCTTGTATCTATTTGTATTCTTAATCTATCTGTGTGGCCCAAAAGTCTTTTTTATTACTTCATATATACCGGTCTTGTGCTATTTTTTTGCCAACAAAGGTGTTCATCATTGAACACCTATGTTGGTTAATAGGAGATCGTTCTCCTTTCGACTTAAACCTAATTACACAATATATTACTTGGAGGCCTCGATTAGGTCCCTAGATCAATGGACATGAAAATAAAATAAATGTCACTAGATCTTTTGTCTGTTTATTAAAATCAAGCAAATCTATAGATAAGAACTCTCTGAAACCGATATCTGACCTAAACGAAAATTCATTTTGCACGCGTACCATACTGTCCAATTTAATTTTCCAGATCCATAACCCACCATACTTTACGACGAGTCATAAAACCCAGCAAACAATTAATTACAATAATTTATTATACTTGACTACTGATACGCCCCGGCTAAGGAATGTGCTACAGTTTAAATGAGGCTGTGCAGGAGTCGAACCGGTCGGGGGCGATCGGCCGCCTCCGCGCAACTTCGGGGAAAGGCCGCCATGATTTATAGTTAAAATTAAAATTCGAACGCGGGTCGATCGCGGAGAAATGAGACCACGAGTACTTGGATCGATTTTAATCGCTAAAGTTGTGAAATCTTAATCGATATGGAGATAGGTCGTTTGCGCAATTTAGCGCCTGTCTGTGGTTATGTTATTTCGTTCACCGATTTTTACGTAACGGTAGCGTAAGTAATAAATATGAGAAAGTTACCTACCTCCTGAAGCATATTCATTAGCTGTTGCCCACGACTTTTCGGCTTCGGCTATGAACTGGAAATTTAGTTTATATACAGTAGTGTTCTCTATATAGAGTGTATGTAAACAAAAGATTTACAATGTAAAAATTGGGGGATATTTTTACTGAATTATGGCAAACGGTGGCGCATGCAATGAGTTTATATTACGTACACAAATAGCGTTACATGATACTAGGATAATAAATTCAGTATAATATATACACAATATTTCTACATAAATTCTATTATCGTAAACACCTTCTGTTTGCAGATCGCGCCGGTATCAATGAAGCCTGCACCGTTATCGGTCCAGTGTGAGATACAACCTCTAAACACTCGTGTTCTGTACCGTATAATTCCCTAATCCGCATTGTTCTTATTGGTCCATCAATCGCGCATGCGCTGTAGTGGCCATTGCAAAGTATATATTGTGAGGCGAGATAAAATCGAGGCAGTCGCGCTACGGCAGCGGGAGCGTTATCTAGATCTGGGAGCAAACTGCGGCCCGCAGGTCGTTTCATACAAATTGTATGGCGTATCTACTACTACTTTTGGGCATAGTTAACCTTATAGTTTTCTTGTAGCGTGCTCTCGTCTGCTAATGGGAGCGATTCGTCGGTGCAATGGTGTGAGAAACACGTAAATAGGCTTCGTTAGATTGTAAGAGCAGATTGTAGACAGGATGAGCTTTGAATGGTTCCTTTTAACAAATGGAGGATTAAAGTATGGATATCGATAAAAATAAATCATGCAACACGGTTGGTTGGAACAACACTAAATTAGGATATTTTTTAATCTGTCTCATTTTCAATAATGAAGATGCGGAGATATTTACTATACTTGATGCGCGATTAACATTTTGTCGCAGTTTGGGTATTGTGGCCCAGAAATATTAGATATAAAAAAGACAATCCACAATATGAAACTAAATGATTTGAATAGCGAGCATTTATCTAAATTTACTTACTTATCTGACCGATGACCAATGAGGGGGTCACTTCTAAACATTTTATCACTAATGGCATTCAAGATGATAATAATATTTTCGTTAAAATAACTTAATTCCTAGAAACGATCAGAAAAATATTTTAAAACATGAATAATAATAATATCGCCAGACGAACACACCAACTATACGGTCCCACAGTAAGCAACGCTTGTATTATGGGTACCGTACAATGGACTGAGGACGAACTAATACAATACTCGGGTACGTCCATTCGCGCTCATCACACACAGGTTGTTCCTATCAGGATTCGAACCCAGGAACCTCGGCAGAGAAGGCAGGGTCACCAACATCAGTAATCAGCTCGTCGAAAGTAATAAAACAAATTAAAATGCCGTATATAAGAGTTTATAAAGAAAATAAACATTTAAATAAGATATAATAAATTAAGAATAAAATTAATGTTAGTTTCAAAATGCACTCAGAAAATCCCCACCACCATTGGCCGGCAGGGTGCCCAGAACGCTGGCAGCATTGCCACGTGGAATGGCAATGCTGATGTGTTGGCCAAAATATAATAAGAAAATATAATAATGACTGACGTCATTTTGACAGTTTATAAAACCAAACTATTATAATATGTGGGGAAAAAGAGACACGCCATTTTCATTTCTTCATGTCATATGCCATGTCGCCAAGCGGCCTAGCCGTGTTCCGGCATGATGTTCGGTGTTGCCATTCATGGATGGCGGGTCAGATCAGTTGCGCTGCATGTGCCTAGTGAATGTAGCGTCTCGATCTACTGCCGCCTTCCTACCTAGGCAAGTATGCTCCATCGTAGATCTCATCGTCACTTACCATCAGGTGAGATCGAGATCAAATACTTGCCTATATTGTATAAAAAAAATATATATATCCATTATTTTATTTATAATGTGTATTAATTGCATTTAATATTGCTATTAATTACTTGACACTGGCAAAATACCCGCTAAGTTGCGGGTGAGGCCATATTCATATCCATTTTATTTCATCGCATTTCATTTCGTACAGAAAGAAGAAGATAATATGTGGGTGCCATTCATTATACTCATACGCAATTACATATCATAATTGTATACTACATTACATTATAGTGATATATTTTTTTAGATCCATCAATTCTTTAAAAAATAAAAAACGACATGGATAGAATAAGTTAATGTATTAGATGAGTAGATTCGCAGACTACTCTATTCTCTTAGACAAAGCAAGCCAAATACCAGACACTACTATAAATTATTCTTTAAAAATCTGATACCGGGAACATACAAGGCAATAAAAAAGATATAAACTATGATAATCGTCATCCGCCTGCATCTGCCATATCTCCAGCTTCTAAAGAGCTACGAGATACAGTCGACCTTCATATCTTAACATCTTTGTGTATATAACTTTTATGTACGTTTGTCTGTTTGTGTGTAAGTCCGAAATGGCTGTGACGTTTATTTAACATTTCTAACAATAATCTCGGAGTTCGTGCATGTCGTTTTTTAATATTTTGATCTGTTATTAGACATTACTAATCCATTAAAACCATGGACTCCGGCAATAACAGTTACATATTACATACGTAAGAGTCGAAAATATCAGCTCTTAACATACCTTTTGACCGCTGCTCGATTGGGCTAATGTTTTAATACATTTGCCAGAAAAACTACACGTTTGCGTTACATACACTGCTGTTATATGTTTGAAAAGATATGATCGGTATTCTATCAGTGTTCAATGCTGTCAAACTAACTCGTACTAAGCCTCCTGTAAGTAGGTGTTTTCATGACTACTGAAAAGATAAAATACTGAATTTTGACATAAATCCAATCGTAATTTTAGCCTCAAAGCACGACGACAAAACCCTACTGTAACAACTAGTATATTAAAAAAACTAGTTGCAATTAAGCACGCCATTCTGCCAAGCGAACCCAAAAGCATACCCTAGCCAAAAATTCATGGAAGCATTCCACATTACAACAATGCGTTCGCGTTAAAAAAACGGTTATTTTAACTTTTGCATACATCAAGATCACGAATGAAGATAGGAGGGAGGAATTAATTCGCGACACCGCGATGTTTTCCAGCGACTGTTGTGACCTTTGAGCTTGTGAACGAAACGAGCTGCCAAGTTCAGCGTCATTTCAAGAATTTGGCTTTCTAGGAAACTGTATTGATATGGTAAAAAAAAAACTGAAATGAACACCCAAGTCCACATAATTATCGTTGTGTACTCAATTAACATTCAAATTTATTTAGATTGCCTGAGAAACTCAATACAAAGTTAAAATGTTACATTCAGTTTGGTTGTTCCATTGTGTTTATGACTGTACTTCTTCAATTTGCCGAAGAGGGAATAGGAATTTAAAAAAATATATCGTCAACCAAATTTGACGTAATTAGTCAAATTTACGTGTTGGTAAATTTGTGCGTGCCATTTTATTAATTTATTACCTACACTTCTAAATTATGATTCACTCTCCACACGAGCTATACTATAGCTCTTTGGAAGGCTTGCGCGGGGACACGGATCCAACAAGTACAGGCCCTTTTTGAGAATTTTAATGTTATGTTAACCACCTGCTGGGGTCTACTGCTGAAAATGCGAATTGACTTCAACAGGCTGAGGAACTATTAAGAATATGGAAATATAATTGGGACTGTGGATTGAGGATTGGATGGATATGGGATGGGAATATTGGAAGGGTTGCGGATACCTGCCATAATCAGCTTTTATCTAATTACTATTGGCATGGTTTATGATTATTATTACGCTATTACGTAATCACTGAAAGTTTCTTCAAGTCTCATTTCGCACCAAATGGTCAATCAAGAATCTAGCAAGTAATTCCACCGACAAAAGTGTAGCTGATAATTTCATAGATTCGCTAAGACGAAGATTTTATGAATTGTTCCTATTTTATAACGAAAGTAGGCTAACTTTTCGATCATCTATACGTTGGACCGACCAGTTTAAGCCGCTATTAATGGTCCCCTTAATGAGTGAGGAATTGCGATGGATTTGTCAGCGTAGTACTAACCCTTAAGTGGTGACGACGACCGCTCTACCAAGAGTGTAACGGCGAACAAGGTCAACTTTTAAAGCGTAAGAATGAATATTTCGTAAAAAGTTGCAAGCCTTATCGTAACAAGCAATAAAAGAGTTCAGTAAGTAGCAGCACAATGTCAGGAACAGGACGCGCTGGGACTGAGAACAAGACCAAACAATGTCCAGTCGAGATGCGACCGCCGATTGCAAGTAATTACTGTCAGCCCTGCCCCTGCTCCTTGGTGACCTACTTACCGGACAACTGCTCACATGACTTTAAAAATAAACATTTTGTTTTTTTTTCAGTTATGTCGCATGAAACTGGCCATTTATAAAAGGTACTTTCCCAAGCTTTTTTATTTTTTCTTGTCAATCGCTGCTTTTTTTTTGTCGACAAATCCAGAGAGATGTTATAATATTTGCTCTTAAATCCAACTAATATGTATCTTCTTCAATTGAATTAGGTTCTATATTAACGCTTCTTGTACAACCTAGAGAGTTATTATAATAAACAGGTATTTAAAAAAAACACATGGCATGCAAACAATTTTGCGCTTTGTACAATTGTAAATAGTGTTCTTTTATAAAATATTACAAGCAGTCTCGAACCGTACATTACAACACCTGGAAACATAAATTTTACTACCATATAAATAAACGAGGAAGTGAATTGAATATGAAAATACGTAGTAGAAATACTGGAGCGGCGAAAGGTATCGCTGGGGTGGCGGGTGAAAGGTTTCATTGTGGTGTCATGCGCAAGCGCACCCGCTCGCGCAACTAAACTGCGCATACGCATTTAATTTACATTTTCACACTTCGTTATGCGAAAAAAAAAAGAATTGTTGAAAAATGCGCAGCTCTTATCCTTCTCTGAATTCGGAAGAATTGAAGGTTATTTAGTTATAAAAAAAAAATATTACAATAAACTGACTCACCGTTATTTGTGCTGAAGCAAAATGCATCGCGCTGAAGGTTTCCTGAAACGAGGGAAAGCAACTATTTATGTACAATATTTCATTAAAATAATTTATTTACAATTCAATTTAAGTCTTCACCAAATGTCACACAAAAGTATAATTATTATGTAAGACTTTCAGATGTAACGGACAAACAACAAAAGGAGGCGGTAAATATGCATATATTAGCGCAATCTTATACCATAGTTTTCATTATAAATCTCAATTGGTTCTCCACTATGATTAGTCATTATACTTATAGATACCTACCTACTCTCAACCATTTCATAAATATTTACCGAACCGGTATAATTTACCTCTAGTTAACAACTCCAATAGCTTGCTTGAAAAATGAAACCCCGGTGTAAACATATCCGCGCACATACAAAGCAATATCCTCAAAAAGAAATAGAATCACAAAAAAACTTCAATAATACTACTTCACAGAATTTAGTACACTCGTAAACACACAAAAGAATTATCCATTGCTCTCTCCAATTTTATATTTTGAACGTATTTTAGAGTTCAGCGTGACGTCATTGGGCAGAACCTGCGTGGTATTGCAAAATTGTATCAAATAAAATATATTTGTGTAACACGGCCGAGGGCGATTGTCGCCAACTGTTTAATTATGCCGACTGTCCCGATTCATTAGTGCACTACTGGTCCAGGGGCGGACTTCCCAGTACGTCAAGAGCGAGATTATTCATAGGCTAACAGTATACTATATAGCCTACCTATTGAGACATTTTGTATGGAAAATTGAACAGCGGGCGGTATATCAAATTTTCGATTCTCGGTACAAAATGTCTAAATACGTAAACTATGAAGTATACAGTTAGCCTACAAATAATCTCGCACGTGACGTGCTGATTATTTTACTATGGCTTATTCAGCATTGAGCAATACTACCCTTAACATTACGACAACGTTTTCAAACCAAAACCACAGTCGGTAGAGGTTCAACAATTTTTCAAATTTACTTCGCTTGCTCCTACGCCTGTGCAGTTGCAAAACCTAAAACGAGTGAATCAGGATTGTGATCAAGTGTTAGATTGCTCATCATCAATTAATGCCATTAGCCATAGCTAAGGACCATCGAACCAAACGATATACCTACATTTGTAGGACGTGTTTTGAACACAATTTGTATGAAAAATGTATACAATTACCAAGTAAATTATTGGCACGAAATGTAACAAATAAATGGTACTTAATATATTAAATGAATAATATGGGAACCAGCTAATTTATTCGCCAAAAGATTTGTTAACGCAAGGTTGTTCGCGAAGTAATCATGTTTTTTTATTTGTAACAATTGCCGATATTCCAATTTTTTTCCCATTTTTGTTACTAATTCGTTTTACATCAGATCATCTTCTCTGAACGGGGTTATATCACCTTCAGGATAGGTAACATAAAAATCCCATTTAGAAGGAAATATAAATGATCAAAATATGTATTACAAAAAACATTTGTTGAATAACATACATACATAACATTAATACCATGCACTTATAATTTTTTATAATGCCCGAGTACGGCCCACGTTTCGTCTGGAGAGGTCAGGGTTGCCGACGCTCGTCTTTTGACCCCCATTCCCCTCTCCCTCACCATCACACCGCAAAAACAAACCGCTATCCCGCTCACACAGGCCGCGACACATTGCTTGACTTTTAACCCTTCGCGTCATTGTCAATGCTGTCCCATTCTCGCTTCCAATATTCCATATATTGCCGTTTCATTCGAACAGGTTATGACATATCGGTTGACATTATGACCCGAGCATCGGTGATGCTCTATCCTTTCTTGTTGTGTTTGCGATGTATATTTTTGTCCTTGTCGCCGGTGTCGCGACCCCTACGACTAGCCACTTGAATAGATTAGGTGTTTTCGTTCAAGTGGTGCGGGTTCAATATTCATTGATAATTATCGGTTCGTTGGCATTTTATATGGTAGAAATGTTTCTTTTAGCATTGGTTTATACTTACACTTGTTCTTAGTTAGCGTTCAAAGTTTCGGTACTTGATATGATGCAGAAATTATTGTTACAATATAGTCTAGTGCTTGGAGGGGATGCCTTCGTAACCGAGAAGATCCGGGTTCTATCCCAACCGTGGACATTAGCCTGTTACCGGAGTCCATTCTTAGCACATACGTCAGCTTAGTTGGAGGGTCTAACAGGGCTACTAGTAATGTGGTTAGTAATCTCAAACACTCAGATTCTCAATATGTATATGGCCTATTTGTGACTTGAGGTACCTCCACTATCACGCCAGAAAGCTCGGATCTATGGCGGTCTTCAAGCCACCAAGATTTGAGTTCTATTAGAAATATTACTATCCAAAAAAGTTACTTCTTATTAGAAGTCCGCGAATGAACTTACTGTTCCGTTTTAGTCTTTACTATCTGTCCCGTTGAACTTCGTATCGCCTCAGTATCGAATGAATGCGAAAATGAATTATCTTTATTATTATTTTTTTAGTGAATTTTTCCCATATTTTAATAGTTATTCTGCAACTCGGGACGGGAAACGCATTCATAATCTACGATTCAAAAAATTGGGCTACTCATTCTTGAGTTGTTAATGTTCTAACTAACACAACTTTGTTTTATGTATAGAAGATAAAATTATATTTCTTCCCCTTTGTATATTTTCTCACGCTATTTTCATCATGGTTAAATTAATCTTAGTTAATCTGGTAACATCTAAGCATTGACCAACCACTAAGAACGGTGTACTCATGACAAGGTAGCTTACTACAAGACGGACAGGTTTCTAGCGCCATACAGAGTGCTATCACACTTTTTAATCTGCCAAGGCGATGATAACGTAGATGCGTGGCCGGTGTACACGTGGAAATTAAAACTGTATGTTTAACTTTCCTGCTGACTCTGCAAATACCGCTGAAGTTATACTAATTGTGGAAGATATGGCTTACATGATTGACTAGCTGCGCTCCGCGATGTTACAAGCGATTAAAAAGTAGGTCCCTTTTAACGGGATAAAAAGTATGGTTACCGTGGGATAGAGGACACACTTTTAATCACGGATAACACCGCGGGGTGCAGCCAGTAAACTATAATTAGAATTCACTTAGAAAAGTATAGCTGGCCAACGCAAGAAGAGTAGAGCGAGCTCGTGTGTTTTTCCACCACCTGACCTGCGGACATCGAGCCCATTCCGACCAACGAGCGGCAATCGAGAGCCGAGAAATCGTAGAGGTGGCTTATTACCAGCGGGGCTGCGAGCTGTTTTCCTTTGAAGCGGATTCGAAAACTCTCCGATGTTGATTTCGCTCCCAACGAGCTGGGCCCCAAGTCTGCTAACACAAGCCAAGCCAAGCCAAGCCAAGCGGCCTAGCCGTGTTGCCATTCATGGATGGCGGGTCAGATCAGTTGCGCTGCATGTGCCTAGTGAATGTAGCGTCTCGATCTACTGCCGCTTTTCTACCTAGGCAAGTATGCTCCATCGTAGATCTCATCGTCACTTACCATCAAGTGAGATCGAGATCAAATACTTGCCTATAATGTAATAAAAAAAAAACAATCGATTCATAGTCGAACAGCAACCCCATAGTAATTGTCACTTTTGACAGATATTGTATTGGATATCTGTCCTACCCCACTTTGACCAACAGTGGGACATTAAAAGGGCTGGTATTATGAAGTCAAAATTATCGTGGAATCGTAAACAAGCCGTCTCTACCGCCTCGGACATCACGGAGAAGAAAGCGCGGCGTCCGGGGCGGCGTGTCGGCGCGTGCGCAAGCCCGCCACTTTTTGCCGCGATGAATATTTATCGGCGACCGCAACCATTAGCGTGGCGGGCAGCTACACAACGATACACTTACGATTTACAGTGATCGGTGGACGAGCACTTACCCGGTAATGTACCTACTCTGAAGTTATATTAGCACTACTACTCACATACTAAACCCCCAATGGATCCCGAGTCTGTTAACACAATTGACTCGCAAAGCAATAACAATGGTATCGTAATTGTCACTTTTACTCTAGAAGTCGTGTACAAAATTGACAAGGCAATAAGTAGTAGTAAATAAGTAGTAAATAAGTATTAGGAAACTTGGAGCCCTGGGTCACGTCGATAAGGCGTTACAATATATATTCTTTAGGGAACTTTCTGCGTCGGAGTCTTCGATGAATTAAGAATTAAAAAATCTTTGTCTTATGCATTAGGAGGCATTGATTTAAACAGTAATAATAAGTATATTTATTAGGACATATTATATCCCTTTTTTATGTTATTACATAGAATCTCTTACACATAATTATTTCAAGCTCCATAATTACTTTCCAATTAAGTATGAGTTTTACAACTCCGCCCGTAGCGAGTTACGTAGCAGCTAATTGCGTGTCATTAGAACGCTGAGATAAGGTTCTACAGTATGAGTTTTTAAGTACCGATCGAGTTACCGAACGTTTCCATATAGTGCGATGTAACTTTAACAGTCATTTGAATTTAAAATCAGAACGCAGGTCGTCGCGTGGTCGGGCAGCGCAAGCGCATAGTTTTTCAAACTCGATATAACAAATCGTACGGACTATTATATTTGCATTTAACTCGGATACGCACTTGCTATTCATTAGATAAATAATTAATAATGCACGATGCCTTTTAAAGTTTTATACTTTGTATTGAACGCTTTTGAACTTACCTAATGGACTAGGTAATAATGATTCTGGCTGGCTTTATAGGTCCTAGCACACACGGGAGCTTTTAGAGTGGTTCCTTGAAATGAATATGCGAACTTAAATGATCTATTACTGTCAGCTCTAACTACTCTAGCTGATACCATTTAAATTGTCAATGTTATATAGCAATCATTTTTAACAGTATCAGTAATGAGTTCCTATGCTCATGACCTGATTAGCTCAGTTGGTAGTGACCTTGCTGTCTGTGCTAAATCTCTACTTCGAATGTAGACTTAAGAAAAAAAAATGTAATGACAATTTGTAAGTGCCCCCGTAGGCCTATACGAAATAAATGATTTGACTTTGACTTTGAAATACTGGTAGGGGCAAATTTTGTGTAATGAGCATGAATGTTTATATCCCGAGTCATGGACGTTTAATATCTATATAAGTATTACTGGGATCGCACCAAGCGTTGATTAGTTTGGGACCGTACAGTACAGTTGGCGTATTCATCCCAAATATTATTATTACTAAAATATAGTTTAAACTAAAAACGTATGTTGTGTATTTGCAAGGTGTTTAAAATTTTATTGAATAATGAGTAGTGCGCACCACGTAATTTATTAAATAGAACTAGTTCTAACCAATTAAATTAATCGCCCAAAATAATTACAGCAATAACAACACTGCTGATAAATAATACAATAATTATTATCTAATAAAACCAGTCTAGTGTACACAATTTATGGCGCGATAAAAAATAATTTAACTCTAGTAACACACGTCCGTGTTCAACGTAAGCAATCAACGACTGTGCACTTTCTATGGGAAATCGTTAAAACGGCAAATTAGTTCGACAATGCACCGACGATAAACTCTCAAATTAACGTTTTACTCTAGCTAGAGATGTGGAAAACTAGCCCGCGTATTTAAATCACTTGTACCTATAAGTTTTGCGTACTTAAAGCTAGTGTGCTACTTTTGTAAATACGTCAAAAATATGATATATTCTAGGGTTTTTTTTACAAATACTTGCGGTTAACTATTTTATCCACGTATTCTTTACTTTAAAAAGGATAAAACTCAAGTGGAAATAAAAAAAAAAACTTTGAAAACATTTCAGAAATTGTAAACTTTTCACAATACTAAATAATACAAAAATACTTTTAACGTGAATATCTTGAAAATTGGATTGAAATAAATTATGTCGATCTTTAAGTAGAAAACGCTGACACATAAATCGAGAGGCAATAACGATAGTCAAATTCGAAGTATATGTGTAGGCACCTTAAATGACTCGTGCTAGCAATTACTCGACTGCGTTCGGAAGCACAGCTTTCTTACTAGATCATTAACAAGTTAGGTATGTCGGGTTTTTGTCGCTTATCCGGTTAGCTATAATAATTACAGGTTTACGTTGCTATTGCCGCCTTGATGGACATTTCCGATCGGTTTTTGTGAGGAGTATGAGGCTTTGATATAAGCGGGAGCGGGTAGCGATACGTACTAATCAAAGCGGAGACTGAAATACTCAATCAGTTTGTATCTCGGAGTGGTAATTCGTAGGAAAAAAAATCATAAGGACCATTTTTGTAGAGAATTTTCAGATCTACAACTTTGGTTTGAGGTTTTTGTTGATAAAACTTACCGTTTTCGAAAAAAATACAAAAAACCTCCAATTTATTACCGGTTACCGGTCAAATAAGTTGTGAATAGGATTTGTCAGCACGTTGTGGAACTGCCTGTTCCACAACGTGCTGACAAATGGCTCCTGGGCTCCTGGGTTCGTATACGATAAAAGAGCATAAAAGTGGGCGCTGCGAGTCACGGGTCGCGACGGGCGCGCGGGCGCTCCGAAGTAATATCGTCACTAACCACCGCTTGTTTGCTTTTCTATTAGTATTAATTATACGTTTCCATTACACACAGTTATTTTTTTTTTACCGTCACACTGTATATTCCCTAAAGCGGTTGGCTTAAGCCCCTTACTCCTGGATCGTGCCCAAAACATAACGGTTTAACCTCCAATAATATTTTACACTATTTTAATTTGGTATCGAATAGTCTTACTTGACTTTGTAATCAAGTCTCTGAGTCAGATGAAGGGTTTCCATTCCATTTGCACTTCGTGGTTCAATTTTCAGGCCACGCAATATGCTCTTTGTATGTCATGTAATTTTAGGCGATCCTCACAATACACCGTTTTAAAAAAAATAGAAATAAATGTCTAAAACGTTCGATATATTCTTAACGAACACGCTCGTGATGCGATCAACAAAAATAGTCTAAACATCTGAGAATAGAATTACCATATATTTCTTAAATTACCGCAAACAACAACTAAATATGAGGGTACCGCGGTTCAAACTATGACACTAGGACGTCAACCACCTCAGTAATCCCGTGACTAAAAACGTCGGGAACGTGAAAAGGAAAATAAACGCGATAAAATCCGTAAGATTAGATTTATTTCAATATTTCTTTTTTATACATTGATATTAACTACTTGCTGATCTAGCGCTCAAAAAATTTTACACTATTTTTATTAGGTTTTTTTTTATTACATTATAGGCAAGTATTTGATCTCGATCTCACCTGATAGTAAGTGACGATGAGATCTACGATGGAGCATACTTGCCTAGAAGGTACCTGTTCACTCTCGCCTTGAAAACTTGGTGGACTGCCGTAGTGAAACTTTGCTCGCTTCTTATTGACAATGAAAACACACAGAAGCAGTTAACTGGCTCAGCGTGCGTAAACAGGGTACAGCGGAAGTGGGCCCGTGAGATATGGGGGGCGGATCGCGGGCCGTAGTGAACGCGCTTCGCAAACCTATCATTTGGCACGGTCACTGATTGAGACAATGGACTTACCCGTTGACATGCGGCTATCGTGGCGTATTGCTACAACAAGGGCTATACAGGCCACGTAAGAACATTAATTACTTCACTAATACTGTCTATCTAAACCACAGTTTTGGTCTTCCAGTATTAATTTGGATACCCAAATGACTCTTAGGCTTAAAATTAGATATGGCAAAAAAAAACAAATAAGTAGATTTGATAACTATATTCCGCAGAATACGCAAAAAAGCACAATGTCAGATTTTAAGATAGGTTAGGGTTCCGTGTGCGGTAATTCAAGATTTAATAATAATATCATCATTTCGTGACAGAACGCTCTTAATCTAAACGTCTGAATCTATCAAAACCGTGACTATACCTAAACTGAGATCATGATCTACGATCTAACTAAACCTTTGTTTTATAAATAGGACAAAACAAAGGATTACTAAACGCATTTCAAACGGTTTCTTAGCAATCTGTTCGCATATCAAAGTGACTATTAAGTTATTGCGTTTTCCCGCCCAAAAGGCCGAGATGGCGTCATGGGAGAGTGCGCGCGCGCCGGTCCACGGGAGCATAAACCACAACCACTAATAAACTATAGGGACAGTGAGTTTTAACGATGCGTTTAAGTATACTTTTATATAATTGGTTGGTGAACAATTTGTGATTTATGACCTGGTATTTCTTGAAGTTATTCAATACTTGTTTTAATCGCGGCTCAACCCCTGTGGACTTCCAGCCTTTGCGTCATTTCGAAACACCTACCCTGGCAACAAATTTCATACAAATCTGTTCAGCGGCTTTTGCGTTATGCTCGATCAAACGTACATCCTAACAGACAAACACGCTTTCACATTTATATAGTAGGACGGATAAAAAAAAAACTTAAGGAAGGTTACTATAATTCCTAAGCTAGTCCAATCGTCGATTTAAAAAACGTATGTCATCTGTAATTAGCCTCGCGATCAGTGGCCTCGTAAGACAGCACGTTTGGTCTGGACCCGTAAACAGATCTAAGAGCTTGTTCAGGAATACAAGATGATTCGATCTTCGCGTCGTGCGTTAAGTTATTCGAAGATGATGTATCAGAGCATTCATGCCAAGGCTGCGCAGTGAATCTGAATGCAGTAAGAAAATAGTTTTTTTTTCGCTAAAACAAAAGACTATCGCGCGTAACCCATTCACACTGGCATCAGGTTTGTTTGCAAAAATAGCGCCAAAAGGCCACCGCCATATTTGCAAACAAACAACTGTCGGATACTCTTGTTTTGCGCTTGAGAAAACCGGACGAGCGCGCGTTCTCACGCCGTGTCGATCTCCAATGTTGTCGACACACTCGTAAACTACACGAAACATGCTAAGCATAGCTCACTCCGCTAAGAGTACTACATAAATAATGATTCTCTACTTTCAGGCCTGCCAATATGAAAACAGCCAGTGGACGCGAGCGAATTTTTGTAATGATCAGTTAGAACCATGTCACTGTGATCCTCCAGTGACCCTATCTGGGAGATTTTACTAATTAGTAATTCCTTATCAGAATGGTCGACTGTTTAACAATGTGGATCATGCTGAAAAATTACTAGCAGGTACATACCAAATAAATTATATTTATAAATGGTTTCTGTTATCAAAGAGACAATTATTTTGCTTTCATAGTAGCTGTAAATACTATATATATAATATAATTCATATATAGTATTTATAATTCATTTATACTATATATTATATATATACTATTATACTATATAATTCATTTATACTATATATATATATATATATAATTCATAGCAGAAAAATGTTTCTATTTACGAAGTATAAATGACTAAATGACCTCCTCTATTGCAAATCCATACAGTAAAATTACAATAGATTGTCCCTTTCAATCAATCAATCAATCAATCAGCCGATAGACGTCCACTGCTGGACATGGGCCTCCCCCAACGACTTCCACACAACACGGTCCTCCGCCACTCGCATCCACCGGCTTCCTGCGACGCGTGTGATGTCATCAGTCCACCTTGTGGGGGGCCGTCCTACACTTCGTCTTCCGATTCGTGGCCGCCATTCTAGAACCTTTCTGCCCCAACGGCCATCGGTTCTGCGAGCTATGTGCCCTGTCCACTGCCTCTTCAACTTGGAAATTCTTTGAGCTATGTCGGTTACTCCAGTTCGTCTACGGATCTCTTCATTTCTGATTCTATCGCGTAGCGAAACCCCGAGCATAGCTCTCTCCATTGCGCGTTGAGCGACCTTGAGCTTTCTTTCTTCTTCTTGTCCCTTTCACCAATATACAATAGAAAAAATGTGGGCGCACTATAGAACACCTCTGATTAAACTTTTATAAAGCAATGTCCTATATTAATGATAATGTCCTAATGACAATTAACAAGTGGGGAACCCACCACTGGCCCTTGGCTTGTCAACATTTTCAATTATAAACCAAAGAAGTTGATCGATAATCAAAGAAGCCAGCAACACTGAACTCCTCTAAGAAGTCGAGGAACTATCTGTCATATTTATTTAACAATGGATTTCCGACAAATATCGCCTAGTTCATCAATTATACTAATGAGAATCTAAAAGAAAATCTAAAGATTATTTTTCCCAATCTTCATAACGGTGTTACAAAACAATATGTATATTGGAACGTTACAGCTCGGCCTACACCCTTGGTAATACAAGCGAGATGGTGTAATATTACTTTATAGACAGCTGATGTACGAACAGTAAGATTTACATGAGAGAGAGAGAGGTGAGATGAGAGAGAGATAGAAAAGAGGATTCGCAAAAAAACGGAATGTTGTGTCTTATCGTTCGACGGGCTGAATGGGAAATACCATCTGTCCCCTTTGCGATATATGCATATACCGGGTAATTGCCCGGTGGGACTGTGTTTTGCAAAAATGACCGTCTTCCCGGGGAGAGTGCACTTCCCTACATATTACTCGCCACTTTAGATAATTGCACACTGTCCTTTCTTTAAATTGATATGTGAAATACTTTTTCTTTAGCAAGGTACTTACGTACGAGTCTTTTTCATGTGACATTACATTTTACGTTAGTTATGTTGGTAGGTATCTATCCATATTGTTTTTACAAGTACTTACATAACATGTACGTAACTACTAATATAAAAAGGTTATATGTAATATACCAAAAATGTAAGCTTAATTTAATAACGTAAAATAAAATTGATATCTTATATATACGCGAATACTACACATTGAAATAAAACTAATTTTATAAACCATATAATAAACCATATATTATATATATAATCATATATTATACCAACAATTAACGGAAAAAACGCTTCTCTTCCATTTTAATAGGTAGTCTTCATTTTTATATAACAACTACCTGTCCCGGCGAACCTCGTACCGCCTCAGAATCAAATGTATGAGAAAATGAATTTATTGGTATTCTATGAAAAATTTAAACAAATCCATCCCACGGGAACTATATATTTTACCGGGATAAAGAGTAGCTTATGTGCTATTCCAGACTCTAATCTATCTCTGTGCCAAATTTCATCCAGATCCGTTTAGCCGTTCTGGCGTGAAAGAGTAACAAACATCCATCCATCCATCCAAACTTTCACATTTATAATATTAGTATAGATATTTCACTATATATTCTTATTCATATGTTATTCTCATTATAATTCATTAGAAATAATAATTTATAACATTAACACTATTTAACACCGTCGTCATAACTCATAATTCAATATAGCAATCGTTATATCAATCGCACAAAAGTGTTGCCCGCTTAAAAACAATAACAAATCTATTAAAATTAATATGTATGACTGCAGTAACGTTACTGTCGTTCCGTAGGCTGGTTCACTAATAAAGTGCGGTGTGCGGAACCATTGGGCTTATGACACCGGCGGTGGCCGCATCAGTCATGGCTTAACAATGTGATTGGCCAAATTGCTGACAGCTAAGCTACTGTAAACATGGAGCTACGAATAAATTTAGAAGATAATACTAGACAAAAATATCGCTAATGTAAATTAATATTTAATTTAGTAATGCGTAGGTGTCAACTATGGCCATTTTAAAATGTTGTGCCACTGTCACTGAACCTTTTTCTTTTTGGCTCACACAGTTGTTTATTTATTGTTTTTATTTTACACTTTATAGATACGAGATTGTATTTGTGTTTAGGATAACCGCTAAACTGATTGCCATCTCACATTGCAACGTATTATTTAAGAAGTATTTTGTATGGTAAATATGTAGTAATTTTTTCCTTATATATTTCTTTTGTGTCCCTAAAAAAAATACGCATCCAGTTTTTACTACCTCCATCCCCGCACGCTTCGCTAGCCATCAATAAGCCGAAATATCTCAATTCAACTTGTGTCTTCGAGTGTACGGGATAATACGTCATGGTTCGTGTACGGTAAAATGTACGGGACCGTACCGATTGATCATGTTCTGTCATGATAAATTGCTCGCAACTGTACCGGTGGTCGCGATGGAGATGAAGATGTTAGTTACTGGGTTAACTTTTTGTATTAACTTGGTTTTGACGTATTATGTTCTAGCGATATATTAAATCTTAGATGGTACAATTGATAGCTCTTACTTAAAAGAACAGCAAAATATGTGAATTTGTTAAGTATGTCAATAGTCAAATTATAATGTGAATGGTAGAGCTTCCTAAACTAACACATAATTTATACACAGCACAGCTACTCGCTGAGCGAGGAAATGCCCAGCCCTTGGGTTGCCGGTTGCGTCGACTAATCATCAAACCTAACGTTTGTTAATGTATATGTATAGCAATCCAAGGAAACAACGTTCACTAATTATAGATATTACATAATATTTTTTCAGCTCTAATGTGTTGCACCCTCACGCTTCACTTTGACATTTCAGTTGACGCTAGAGATTTAGATTATTAGAGCGTTCAGTCCCAAGTTGCTTTATGGTCCTTAAATTAAGCTTAATGAGTAAACTATTTATTGATACAAAGCAAGGTGTAATTATTATCGTATATACGACCGTTTCCTAAGGCCGTGTCACACCGGATGCCCGCAACCCCAGGCTGCCACTTACCGGCCCGGGTCGCTGGCCACAACACTGCACTTGTCATTTTCGTCAACCGCCAATCATAGCTAACGATATAGTTCGGTGGCGTATGTCACTTACGTATATAGTTGATACTTTTCGGACTGTTTGTGTGGGCGTTGTAACGTGACGTCATCGTCTATGACGTATACTTTGGGACCCATGAAATTGTTTACTACAGACTACGAGAAAATCTTTTCGTAGACCGTTTTTGGTATTCGGTGTTTGACTCTATTTTTTACAAACTAAATTAGTTACTGATTACCTACTGTTAAATACTACTGCCTTTTTAAACTGTGCAATAAACTATGCAAGCACTGGTAGTCTTTCGGTAATAACTTGAACCCATAATTGGTCTGTATGATCAGATATTGATTTCTTATATTATTACACGAATACTACACATTGAAAATGTTGTTTAACAACTAAATATGAGGGTACCCCAACTTTGACACTAGGACGTCAAACACCTCAGTCCTCCCCTGACCATGGTTGCTGTAAAGCAGCCGATACGTCGGGAACGTAAAAAGATATCATAAAATGCGTAAGATTAGTTTTATGTCAATCTCTATAATCAGATTATTTTGTCTGCTGACAAAAATAGAGCACCACGAGAAATGTAATAATGGCATTTGATTGAATGATTATCCACTACCATCTATATAAAAGACTACCAGAAAAACTCACAAACTGAGGATGTATGAAACAATTTTATGAAACCCCGGTTGCGGTGAACCGATATCTAACCAGTAGAGTAAAAAACGCGGGCAGAGCCGCTAGGTGCGGCTAGTTGCTGGTAAAAACCGACCGCACTGACCTGGCAGCGATACACTCGGGTGCGCATAGCCAATCGTGACATGTGAGCACAGAAAACTATTAGGATGTGGCATTATTTCATTAAACATAATATCGCTAGACCAGGCTCTCCCAAAGTGGGCGATAACGCCCCCTTGTGGGTGCTGCAGGCCTAAAGGGCCGGTAAGAGACTCAGAAAAAAAATGGGGACATTGTGTAGAGGCTTACAATAATTAATTTAATTTGAAGTTATACTGGTTTTTAAGTAGGTGAAAAAATGGGGGCGCTAAAAATAATTCATTCTCAAAGTGGGCAGTAGACAAATAAGTTTGGAAAAACCTGCGCTAGACGAAGACACCAACTGTACGGTCCAAACTAAGCAAGCCTTCAGTACCCAATGGACTGGGGTCAATCCTAATAACAACTTAATTATTTCTTAAAAAATATACGAGCACTAATGTATTTTTTTTGGCACTAGATACTTACAATTCATACTTGAACATCATCAGATGTGGTTATCATCTGATTCAATTCAGAAATATCGCTTACTAATTCGCTATAGGATATTGTTTTATAAGTGTGGTAGAGTACATATTTAGATTCTGATTCCGGTAAAATCCGTCATCACAAAAAGAAAAGCTTTAAAAGGTAGTTCCAAATTTATATTACAATAATGAAACTGAGCAGTGGATATATCAACAAAATAGTTTTCATGACAATACTACCTATGAGACATTTCGGAACATTAAATAAAATTGATCTTCCCTAAATGTAATATGAGGGATACCGTATCCAATCATACAAATATTCTTAGCTCCCAGTCCTATCTAATGAGCGCTCTTGTAATAAAGGCGAAGATGTGTAATTGGCCGGGCGGCACGCGCCCGCGCCACGCGCTGCGCGCGCGCATCCATCGCGATCGCGCTTTTTGCCACCGCGCCGCGCCTTTTTTCCACATCCCGGAAGAGTTTAATATTCATGCATGACCCATGTACAGGTTCACGGTAAGGTGTAAAACTATGGTTTTGAAATTGATTTACAGATCTAGAGACCACTATCAGTCTTAATGCTCATCCGTTTACTATGCGATCGAATATTATGATGATCAATTTGACAAACTTTATATGATTAATGAAACTGATGTGAATTAGGGAGTTTTTGCGTGTATCGTATGGTAGAACAATTAAGTGCAAGCTACTTGCTCGCGCCAGTTCGGGCCACATTTAGGCGTGCGTCTGACGTGCAAGTGTGGCGACAACGCGCTTGCGCACCAACTTGCACCACGCTCTCAGAAAATAATGGCTAACGCAACTGACCTAATTCTATAAAAATGTAATTTATGTTTGTGGTAGCGATTTAAGTTTATAATTCTCACAGAAGATACTGATTGTGCCTTGTAACTGCCTTGCTCAGGCGCGGATACTGGATGAGGGGAGGCGCTGGGTGCTACTGCTGACCTCCCCCTAACTCCTGACTGAAGTACTTGATTTTGACCAGCTTCAAATATTTTTTCTGAAGTAATAATATCGCACAAAAATTGCCATCCGCCAGCTGAAATCCCTCACCCATACGGTATTGCGCCTCCCTAAATGAAATTAAATATCCGCGCATGTCTCTCTATTGGGATCTTGTATTATGATACCTGTAAATATAGTATTCAGTTCAATCTAACATTCTTAGCACATCCTCTACATGCCACGCAAGAAACATACAAACAATATAATTGATAATTATCTCGTATAATGCAAGCTGAGCACGGCACCGCGCGGGTCATTGCGTTAATCATTATGTGTGCGGTGCCTCGTGAACTGTGGCGGCGCGTGCGAGCCACGCTCCGACGGATCGGGACATGTTGAGGGGCTATTCAGGTAGCAATCCTAAATTATACAGTAATACAGAAAGGTTAAACGTAATACTAACATTTAAACCTGCCAATTGTCATCAGATTTGATTTGAGATAATGATTCCAAATGTTCTAAAGAAGCAGAGTTTCTTTTTTAATCACGCTGTATACAAAAAAAAGTATTTAATTTCTTTTGGATTTCCACATTCACTATTCGAGTAGCAGACAGTATTCGATCATTATTTTAGTAATTGGATGGAAGCCCCAATATTACAATGTCTTTACAAATTCATTCCAATATGTCATGCATAAGGTTTATCAGCACATTGAGCACCAGCCCATTAGTGTTTAATGCACTATCCAGACTTAAAATAAGCTGCGATTTATGAACGCATCCGATATATGTCCCCAGCTTAAACCTGCACTTATAGACACGAATGCCGTGAACTGCACTTGAATAGTAGTTATGGAGACGACTTAAAGGTGACGATTCCCCAGCAATTAAGTACATTCTGAATAAGACACCTATTGATATCTGATGGTGTCTTATTCAGAATGTAGTCTCCGCTTATTCTGAAGTGATATTCAATTACGACTTCTCTATCCATCTTGTAACGCTAGCGTAAAGGGCAGCGTGTACGTAGGCGTATACGCTGGCTGTGCGATCGCTTGTGGGCCCATAAAGCATATATTCAATTATCATTGGAGCACCCTTCGCACTTCGTAATTGGCGGACGCCTCAACATTCGCTATAATACCGCGGTGGCCATAAGTTGGTGTCGGATTTAATATTTCCTAGCTGTCCCGGCGAACTTCGTACTGTCTCAGAATCAAATGTATGAGAAAATGTATTGCCTTTATTTCTTGAAATATAACTATATTATCCGGATTTTATCGCGTTTATTTTATGTTTTACGTTCAAAATAGTTTTTTCATTCGCGTAAATGTATTATACGAAATCGATATATCTTTATTTGTTTTTTTTATTTTATTTTCTACTGTTTTTCCCATGTTTTAATAGTTAATCTGCTATTCGGGGCGTAGACAAATTAAAAAAATACAAGGTCATAAAAATCGGCCAACCCGTTCTTGAGTTACAAATGGTGTAACTAACAATGCTTTGTTATATATATACATAGATAAGTTAGAGGAGCAACTATTACTATGTGACCTTCTGTTCAAAATGAGAAGAAAATACTGTATTTCATATTATAATGTTTTCCTGTACCACAATGTTCAAAATGACAGCCATTTTATAATGTACCTAATAATCAACTCGATAAGATAACGATTGCTTTTCTTTGAATTGTAGATACAAGATTTCAAGGCAAAATTTACACCTCACCTACTCGCTGAACTCGCAATATCAGGGTTTACCAAAGCATGGTTACTGTAACACCAGCATTTGAATTATAATGACCGCCGGTCAACAATTGACTCCGCCCGAGCAACGCGAGGAGCGCTGAGTAAATGAACTACAAGATTATTGATAACTAGCTGTTAACCGCGACATCACCCGCGTAATTAACAAAAAAATAACTAAAATAAAAGTAGCCTAATTTACTTCTTGTTACATCAATTAACTGCCAGTGAAAGTCCCGTCAAAATCAGTACAGTAAGTGTTTCGGCTAATCTCTGAAATGGTTCAGAGATTAGCCGAATAAACAGACAGACAAAAATTGGAAAAGAAACTGTTTTGGTATATATACCGTGTATACATCCAAATGCACTTAGTAAAAAGCGGTTATTTTAATATTACAAACAGACACTCCAACGTTATTTATTTGTATAGATTATAGAATAGGTAGGTACACTATTATTCTGTGATTTTATGCTCTTGCCTTAAGCAAGATCAGAAGGAACGCCAAAGAAAGATACCTCATTGCGCCTGTAATACCCAAAACGATAGGAAGATATTTATTACAAGCTTTTAGTGATCAGGTATTATGGTGTACTTGATGTAGGCTTCAGGAGTAGGCTTCAGTTGAAAAACACCGCTACAGGAGAGCCCGTTCTCCTGCATTTTTAAGTTAACTTTAGCAAAGTAAACACTGATCCGCAGATTGTCGGTCGATGTCCGCCCTGACATGTCGTTGTGACGTCATAATCCCCGCCGCAATGTCCCGTGACAGACACGGGAAAGTTTATCGCACAAATAATCGCCTTTACAAAGCCTAATTACACGCGCTTAAAAAAATATATTTGTTCAATTTTAATCTTCAAAATATATGTTGCATTCTGTACAGATTAACACACAGCTCGTAGGAATAAAGCTGGTGGATGCATTTTCTTTAAATATTTTGCCGATACATAAGTACTGTACTGAATGGTTTACATGCATAAATAATATTCCGATTCTGATTCGGAAGTAGCACGGTATAATTCGGGTCGACTAAAGTACAATGAAAAGAGCTCAACGCGCATTTTTCGCTAACTTAGAGCGCAACTCCGCGAGGCTGCGTTGCCTCGCTCAGTCAGTAAATGGTTCACCCGAGGCAATGGATCACACCGCCTCTTCCGAGCGTTGTCATCCTTAATATGCCTCGCGGTCGGCCTGACCAATTATGTCAACTTCGCGAAAACAGATTTTTTTCATCAAAACTAAGGATATCGCGCGCGATAGGTTCTCGTGGCAGCCTTCTTAGGCTGCACAGTCAATCAATACACAGCTAATCAGTAGCTAAGTACTAAAAGCAATACTCGGTGTGTTTTCGTATAAAGAACTTATGCCCAACCTTAGAAACTGTATCAAGACCGGCCGGCAAGACGCGGCAGGTGCTACCGAGGGTTCACTCGGGTTCACGCCCTCCCCGCCGCCACCCCCGCATCCCCGCGCACCCCCGCTCACGCCTGCAGCATCCGTGCAAACCCGTTCCTCTAATAATATAACGTAGAAATGAAAGATTAATGAGAGCAACCAGTGCACGCCTCTTTCACTCGACCTGTAGTGTTGGGGTAGCAATATATCGATAGATTGAAAAAATATATTTTCGATAAACTGTGTAGAAACCTCAGAGGTAATTTTTAAATAATTCTGTTAACTGATAGCATTTTAAACAATACTTGTATTTTACTTTCTCATGGTTTAACACTGCCTCGTCTTATCATCAACTTATGTACCTACTTCAAATCATCGATATAAGAAGTTACAGACGTATTGGGAAATTAATGAAGTTGTCAAATTATCTTGAGCTCCGAAGATTTACTATATCCTCTTTTATATTGATTTCTCATATTTACGCGAATACAACACATTGAAATAAAACTAATTTTTCGTGGTGGATCCAACGTATGGTTTCCCGACCGTGTGCGGCCGGAATGTCGGTAGCGTAAAAACATAAAATGAACGCGACAACATTCGAAAAAATAATTTAATTCAATATCCTCTTCTGTCCTACGTATAGCTGGGTCCCTAATAGATCTTCATAGAAAATATTTTAAATTTAATCAACCATAAAACATTTTGGAATGCGAAAGCAAAGTTTATTATTTCATCGACACCCTGCCGTCCCTAGCGCAACAGGTCTGGATGCAATGAAGACCGCCCATATAAAATATTAGCCGCGTGCCGGGCCGGTAGCCGCTGTAATATATCGACCGATGACACTCGCATTGTGCCCGTATCTGTGTCCGCGTCCTGGGAATGTTCCGTGCGGCGGCTCGTTATAAATCTTAGGGTACACATTGATGGCTCTATTTGCGATTGTCGTCCCTATTGAATCGGATATTAAATATCCTGAAAATAATCACGCTCGGTCAATCATACACAATATATGATTAGTGTTAAGGCGCATCCCTAGTTTAGTTTTCGAGCATATTACTAATACGAACTGCGGACGGCCACATCTCTAATTTTGCAATGATCATGAACGCCACCGCGGGTCAAATTATTTTATTATTATTCTTTGTTACTCAATACTTTTATGTTAACAAAAAGCAAATCGAAATTAAATTGGAGTCAAAAGCAAACTTATTTTATTTCTACGACTGGCCGGCGAAGGTTTGTAAGAACAATAAGACTATGTAGCCATCCATTCCAATTAACTTTAGCATTCAAAAAAATCTTAAACCATACAGCAGGTATATCATAAAACAGTGGTCCAGTACCGTGTTCTCATTCAACAACCACGACTCATACGTAACAGTACAAGCAGAGGTGTAGCGGAACATTCAATTGCAGCTTTTTACTGGAGATGATGCAAAAAGTGTGGATGCACACGACAGCACCTAGTTGTATCGGCGACTACCCGACCGTGGGTGGAATGATGAAATTACTTTTTTTTTGTTTTTTTTTCTATGTATGTAGCGGTCGCTGTAAAGATTATGGGTGGCTACCTCTTACCAAATAGCCTGGATATACCATCAAAAGGCGAACCCCTCTGCCATAAACAGTGACCATAACACTATAAGCTGTCATATACAACTAGTACACTTTTGATTTGTCTTTTAGAAATTTTGCCAGCTCGCGTACGCGCAGAGAGGTCAGATGTTATGGTTCGGTCACCCATCCAAGACGCGTACGATGATCAAGCGCTTTATAAACTACTAGGCCTGATCGTAACTGAAAAAAAAAACCAATCACTCCTCAGTACCACTCTAAAGTACTCAATATCCTCCATCATCTAATCTCTATCTAACCAAGAAGTAGCAGTGATAGCCAAGTTGGTAGAACGCTTGCTTAGGTAACGAGGATTGCTGGCTCAAACCCCGGCTCGTACCTCTGGGATTTGTGGATTTCATGTGCGAATTTCATTTTCAACCACGATTATCACTTGCTAAACGGTGAAGGAAAACATCGCGAGGAAACCTGCATGTCTGAGATAACCCCTCGAAAGATGTGTGAAGTCCGCCAACCCGCACTGGGCCAGTGTGGTGGACTATGACCCAATCCCCCTCGCATTCAGGGGAGGCCCGTGCCCAATTAAAAAGGACATTAAAAAGGGCTGGTATTATTATTATTATACTAGATTTAAGCTCTAGGTCCACGGCTTAGACTGTGGCTTGTTAAACAAATTATTAAATAGTCTGCCATCTTCTCAACAATAACCACAAATCACGGATGATAAAGTGTTCTCCAAAGAAAGCCCGGCTGTGCCCGTGGCCTTACGCCGTAGCGGGTGCGCGGGCGCAAACGATAGCATTTCACCTCGATCAAGATCTCGCACGCCGAGATATGGCTAATTGTAACGCGCCGGTCACGCTTTCACGGCATGCTGTGCACTCGATCTGTGCAAAAAATAGTTCGTGTGCTTTGGCTTTTACAGGTTTTATAGATCATATACTCGTACCTACGTAAGCACGAATGTCAGGTAGATATTGATGACGCACTTCTGGAAAATTTAAGGGAGATATGTTTGTAATTTATCTTATTGCTTTTTTCGTTTTTAAATATAATATTTTATGACGGTGAAATATTAAGTATGCGTTAATAAATGTGCACCAAGTTGGAAATTATAACAAAGGATGAAACTTGGCTTTTTAAGATGTTCGGTTTATTTAGTTTGCGTAAGGGATTTCACCATGATCATCGTCAAAGACATCGTCATTACCATCAAGCTAGTAGATACTGAAATACTACGAAGAACAAATAAACTAGAAATAGCTCAATTTAGTAGCTCATTTTTTTTAAAGCAAGGGATGACGTTGTTATTTTTAGTCACCAAAACAATATAATACGCGGTCGAGCGAAAGGGTCTATTGCTGGGTAGGAGAAGCGAAGATTAGCTAAAGCTTTTTTATTTTATTAGGTATATTATATTAGATAGATTTTTGTGTGCTAGAATAGACATTAAAGACTGTCAAAACATCCTGTTAGGTTACAAAGTAAATCCGTAAGCCGTTTAGCCTGTAAGACTGATTTACTACGCAACATTTAGCGCCATCTAGTTATGCCGATCCATAACTATAATATGTATACTACATTTTCTTGAGATTTCAGAATATTAAAGGCATACCTACCAAAACATAATTCTGTTTATAATCTAGCAGTAATGTAGCAAGTAAAAATGATGGTATGTGTTATGTTAACATACCTATACCTACTAACAGACATGAAATAATTAAACTCCAACACATGTAAACATAATAAAAATAAATAATATCCACGGATCTTTATCACTTAGGGTAGAATAAACTAATTTACTTTAACAAAGATCGCTATAGATAAGCACTGCGCGTATAGGGTTGCCACCGTATCAGTGACTGAAATTAAGATGATGAGGTATCTTCTCTTCTACTTGGTCACGGTGCTTCTTCTAGATCGACTCCCATCTAAGGTCGGACATTATTATAGTAATACTAGCTGTTACCCGCGACGTCTTCCGTGTGGTATTTAACAAAGTCACAACCGTTAGCAATAGCCCGCTCGCGCATTCTGAATACTAAAATGACTATTAAAAAATAGGTGTTGGTGATAGAAGGGTGAACATTTAGGGTGGTATGTATTTATTAATGCCACATTATAGATAAATAAAAATGTTATGGGTGGACAACCCTTATCACTTAGGTGTATGAAAAATAAATAGTAGCCGATTCTCAGACCTACTGAATATGCATATCAAATTTCATAAAAATCGGTCAAGCCGTTTCGGAGGAGTATGGTAACTAACATTGTGACACGAGAATTTTATATATAAGATTGTCGTACACTTCGCTGCTCGGAACATTGAAGTGGTGGGATCCCCTTCTTCGGCGCTTAATTTTAGATAATAATGTTAATGATATCTGGCCGACAACCTTCTTCGATTGAATATATTTATGAGTTTGACACGTTTTGGTTATTCTCTGATGGTCTTCTACGATGGAGCCTTTGTCCCAACACGATGTTTTCAGAGTATGGAGGTTTATTTAGATTTCGAAAGCTTCCAGCAATTTCAGTTGATTTGTGATTGTGCGTGTTAACGGCCATGTTTTAATTCCGTATAGCAGCAGCAAAGCTTGGGGAATATATTAAACTCGTATGGATTTATAACAAAACAGCGTGGTGGACTATGGCCTAATTCCCCTCGCATTGATGAGAGACCCCAGTCCAACAGCGGAACATTAAAAGGGCTAGTATTATATTATTATTTTATGGGTATTCATGTTGCTATCGTAATCTAATAAATAATAAGTGCTTTTAAGAAGCCTTATATTTGCTCACTATATGATTCTTATTCATATTCGCATTTATTGACCATGCCGTTTAAATGACGTTTTATTTGCGAGTTACTGGCCACTTCAGTACTATGCTAACAGTATTCTATTTTCAAATTACCTTCAAATGTATCCTCATACAGTTTAAGCAACCCTACTGGAGACTAATTATATCCGCACGCATGAGTCGATCCGCCCTGATTCCACACTCCGAGTTACGATATCATAATTATTCGATTCGTTGTACACACAACACATCACTATGCTCAGAGCATACATCGCGGTGTTTTCTTAATTTTACGTAACACTTACACTTTGCGAGAGCAATTTGAAATGAAACGCTATTTTTAACCGACTTCAATAAGTAGGAGGTTCTTAATTCGGATTTTTATGCAAAATTAATAACCGACGAAGAATAATAAAAGTATACTCAGTAACGAGATGTGTGGACCAATTTGTAGGTATAGTCTTTGGCGCGGACCGGCAATACTCGAGTCAGTTGTTTTTTGACACCGACTTCACATTCGTTAAATATTTAATTTAGTTAGGCAAGGTAAATTTCAAGATTACATTATTTTTTCCTTTTTCGTTTAAGAAAGACGGTTTTTTGTTTTGTTAAAACGTTTTTAATGAGAAAATCCAGAAGGTTTCTGCTAAAGAATGCCATATGTGTGGTTCAAAAATAATGACTTTCAGCTCACCCTGACTTGGCTTATTACCAATATTCACACAAAATAATAACCATCGGCTCTTTGAGAGCCAAAACCAGATGTTTATTTACATAATCATGATTGCAAATAAGTCGTACAGCAGTCCTAACCTAAGCGTAAGCTTGTATATTGGGTACCTATAGACTTTGGCATATTGGTAACATAGAGAGGTTTTAACATACATATAATAGAGGTTTATTACTATCACGTGGTTACAACAGCCGAGTCATTGAACAAGGTTGATTCGAACCACGGAAAAAATCATAACACTGCCATTTTTTTTAAGTACTTCGCATAAATTTTTAAGAATATAATACCATAATTGACTTCCACCAGTCATTACCATTTCAGGAAGAGAAAGTGATACCGAAAATTGAGAAATAATATCGATACATCGAGCCACGACCCGCGTAACCAGAGCAAGGTCCGATCAGACGAGTGAATATCGATCATTATAAATTTCCAGCCGCGCTAACGGCGCGCGCGCACGCGACCCCGCAGCAAAGATGAGTTTAATAATATATAATATATACGAACTTTATAAAATGAAATATTTTTATTAAATAATTTCACAAAGTAAGTCCCCATCATTTTGAGAAATAGCTCCTATTATTTAGGAAAAGACCGGGCCAGCGTAGTTGACGACCTGAAAACACCCAATGACAAACCAAAATACAGATTGGCCAATCGTCCCCCGCCTCCGCCAATATGAGTCCCTCCCCTGTTATCCATTATGGGTATCTCATTTCCCCACATTGACTTTTAATAATATAGGCCCATGCTAGACTGCTATACGGCGTAGCCTAGAAAATGAAATGCAACACCAAAATTAATAATAATTTAGGCCTTTTTTAATGTCCCTCCATTCCATTGGGTACGGGTCTCCTTTCAAAAGGGGGGAATAGGCTGTAGTTCACCACGCTAGCCCAGTGCGGGTTGGCAAGTTGGCCGCGTAACCGGTTTAAATACATTGTTACTACTACAGTAACGTATGATAAGAGCGTTCGTCACGAAAAGAACATTACATCGTTATCAGAGTAATCGTATCGTCGACATGATTGATACGGATTTGTTTGGCTGAGTGATTTCTGTTTACCAGTGCAATTACAACGTACTGTAGCGACCTCTTCAAATAATAGTCAATTCTCAATACAATCCTGAATCGCGCTATCAGAGTTTTCGGAGCACGTAACATATATTACAAGATCCCGACAAAAACCGTTACCGTTACCGTTACCGCCTGGCATACCACCCGCCTGGCTGGAAGATCTTCCCTTTTCCGCTAAAGTACAACGTATTACCCGAAGGAGTAGGCAGGGCTGCATTCTATTAATTCCCAATTCAATTGTTAGATCTCAACTTAATAAGACCCTAATAACAATTATAGCACATATTTTTATTTTAGAGTAGGTATACCTAGGCTGCTAATTAAATGACAATAAAGTGTAGATAAGTAAACAATAACTATGCGTGAAACGAAGCTACCTTGTCTGAGCTAGTCCCTTTTTGACTTTTATTTCAATATCTACCTCAAGTCTCGGGAAAGCAGGAAGTTTGTCTAGGCATAAATCATGTGAACAGCTTTAATTGTCTACATCTGTCTCTTCTCTGCCAACATTAAGCCGCCGATGGCTCGCTGCGCGCGCGCCGCCGCCTCGCCCGCCATCCATACATACATCAATTCGCTTGCTCTCTATATTTGCTCACGACTGATAGAAATTATCGCTTAACAACCACCCAATCAAAACTCAACCATATCTTTGTCTGTGTAGAGTTAATTTTTGATCGTCATATATAATACTTTTTTTAAATAGTGGTAGTTACAGACTACATTTGCCGTATTTTAACAGCACCGGTAGATAAATCTAGTTCGCTGATTAACGCTATCGGCTAGTAGGCAAGGGGATGGCGATTTATGGATTCATTAACTAAACGACCCTTAACCGAAGGTTAATTAGACTGATCGATTCAATGTTGCTACTGGATGTGTATCATGTATCGAGAATATTCTATACACTTGGCTCAATAAAAGCTTATAACTTTTGACTACCACACGGTAATGGGGCTTGGCTTAATGTTAATAAGTTTTTTACTGGCATAGCTAATAAATTAACGAATGAACATCGCCAAAAGAACAAACACACGCGTGGTCCAATATTACGCAACGCGTATATTATGTGTACTGAACAATGGACTGGGAACGATCCTAGTAGTAAATACCTTGCAGACCATGGAAAATAACAAAACGATAATTTCGAAAATGGACACAAACTCGCAGCCATCTGATGCAGAGACTTGAACGGTCCACTATCAAACAATTAGTAATATTTTTCTGTACATGAAATTCTAACAGACACAATTTGGCCCGACATGTTTTCGGACGTATCTACACTTCGGCCAGTTTCAAAAGACTAGTATAGCATAATGTTCCCAGTTTAATAGTACACTGAAGGATTCCGAGTTTAGAGCAATCGGCTACCATTTCTTCTGTTTCATTTCCGCGAGCCCCACAAAAGAATACCGGCAACAGATGCGTTGATATGGTATCTGTGATCAGAGCCATTGTTGCCAGGAGGCGGCCGCGAGCCGCAATTGTGCCCCTAATTGTGCTCGAACTGCACTGACACGTGCCCTTAATGGGGCAACCAAAAGACCTGCTTACCTAGGACATAATATTGCAAATGCTTATGTACAATTCGCGTCAAGAAACCGTGCCACACTAGGCTTTCATGACGAAATAGCCCGCCAGTTCAATCATCAAAGGCAATCATCAAAGAAAATAGTCTACGTAACTAATTTCTAAATAATTTTGAACTGATTTTTTTTTTATTACATACAAAATGGAGGAAACTGGATGCAGATAATTAAAGGTGCCACGATAATAGCTGATGATAGCAAGATCAACAACTAAGATAATTTTACCCACTGAAATATAAGGGTTCTTTCGGTACAGTTAGAAAACTAAAGTCCACGCGAGTTTGCGGGCACTTAGTTGATAATTTATCTAACTCCTTTTCTGTCCTGTTTTGTAGTTATCTAAGATGGCAACAATACCTTTGTCTTTCTTCTAATTGCTTTTATAAGTGTACTAAGCGATTTACATGCGGCAGATAAGGATCGATGCAAAGGTGGCGACTTTTGTTTCGTTCACGGTACGCATACTTTATGTTACACCTTGAAAGGTAACTTTTGGCTAATTATTAACCTAAAACAATCTGAACAGTTGCTAATTTATAGCTAAATCATTCATTAGATAACAAAAGGTACATTTTGTTCTGTAATTTAGTGCCAGGATTAAGTAAAATTACTTAAAGTGCACAGGCAGTATTTGTTTTCGATGGTATAAGTAGGATGACAAAACCAAGGCCAAGGCCTTAGAGTCTATAATCTGTGGTTTGGCTAATCCCATAATTAAAGTCATATTCCACTAACAAGACACCAGCTCTGTGGTCTTATACTAAACGAGTGTAAATAAGGACTGGGGGCGATCCCAGTGGCGCGACGGTCGACTTACGATAAGACACTTCTAAAAAAGCATACGTGGGAATTGAATCCGCATTTTCTGGTGCAGATTATACAGCGTCGTCCGTATAGACTCGAAGAAATAATACAGACGAATTGTCGCGAACAACAATATTGAAGCACGTAAAAACGCTGTCTCCTGTAGAACACGAATTCGCGTGCACGTAAGGTCGTAATTCGCGTGTTCTACACGTTGTACGTGATACTCCGTATTGTATTAATTCGTCTGAGCAGGAGACCAGACAATTCATCTTAAGCTATTCACCTTTCATCCTGCTCTGACACCTGAGCTGATCGATGATGCTGGTCAGGCGGTTCTCCCGCTGGCTCCCGCGGCTGATCCCCTCATCAGCGTCGTCCTCCACCTTCACTGACACTTCACTGGCATCGCTCACTTCATCACTGCACTCCACTTTCGGTGACTGCACTTTAGATTCAATCGTTTCCATTGTACACAACGTGTTGTACTCCAATCGTTTTATTTTTTATTAAGTTAATGGTTATGTAAAATCTTAAATCACCAACCCATCAATCTGTAAAAAAAGGAATAGATAATTATACCAATTACAAACAATCAGTAATTATTTAAAATTTAATTAAATGTCTATGTATCTCTACCTCCTAGTCTCATTTTTGCAATACCTACATTATATCTCTCTCCACACGGGCTATACTCGGGTCTTTGGAAGGCTTGCACGGGGACAGAGGCCCTTTCTGAGAATTTGAATGTTATGTTAGCCACCTGCTGGGGTCAAGTGCTTAAAATGATAGCAAACACAGCGAATTGACCTCAGCAGGCGGAGGAACTATTGCAGGAATATGTAAAGATAATTGGGACTATGGATTGAGGATTGGATGGACATGTAATGGGGATATTGAAAGGGTTGCGGATTATAATATATTATTTTTATGCCTGTTATATTATCATATTTTATATACTTAAGGCATGGTTCTTCGGGTATAAAATTCGTTTTGCAACACTGTCTATATATATTCTTAGTCTGTGCTTATATAACCTTTGAACGCTCTCGACTGTTATCTCTGTGATATCACTGAATTGCAGGTAGGCGATAACTATATTCCGATACCTAAATTAGATACTTAACGTTGTAATAAAACTAATTTTACGGATTTTTTTTCGAATTTTACGTTTATTTTATGTGTTGTACTTTCCCATGACACTGTGAGCACTTTCTGCGTAGATCGGACCGCAAACGAAAACTAAATATGTGCGGGTACCCCAGTTCTAAACATAACCCTAGGACGTCTAACACCTCAGTCCTCCGGTGATCATGGTTGCTGTAAAGTAGTCGAAATGTCGGGAACGTAAAAAACATCAAAGATCATATTGTTCTTTAGGCGGTTATTTAAATAACGCCACTCTTTGAAATATTGACCTTAAAATTCTTGAAGAAAATTCAGTCTTTCATAAATCAAGACTGAAAACTCAATCAGATAATCAAATACCTTTTAGTAATTTAACCTTGTCGAAAACCACTGTTATACCTACCTTAATGTCAATTGTCGCGATAACAAGTTACTCATACCCAAGTGATAAGATGCGCAAGAGTTGGCGCGAGTAAGTCATACAAGTATGAGTGTGATCAATTACTGTATGGACTTGTGAAGTGTATGGATTTAGTGCTAAACATTGAAAACTAAATACTTATCCCGGGGAATTTACTACCTCAAGCACAATCCTATTTACGTACCGTTCCGGTAACGCAACGTCTTCCATCCCTCTCGCACCATATTATCATAAATACCCATGACAGTGACAACATGTTTTCTCGATGACGTTACGCTTACATTAGAAGTTCCTGCGTACCCCACTGCTCACTGTAATAAAATTAGCTTGAAGGCATTGATAAACGGAGGTATAATGTGATGCTAGTACTAAAATATTGTCATAAATGTCCCATCTGGTGTACACACGCGTACATTATAATATATCCTTCTTTCGTTGCACATACTAAACGATACAATAGCAGTGTAAACGAGATAGCATATGTTGCGCTGCGCCGTTTCGATGTTGCTAGACTACCTAACTGGACTAGGTAGCAGGTGCGCTGCGCAGCCCAGTTTTGTGGTGCCTTCCGAACGCATGAAACCTATCTACGTCCTTCTTAATAGATATCGAGGCTTGAAAGGGATGGATACAAAAGGCCGCTGCAATCCGTGGCGCTAGAGCAACCCAAGCCTTATTTAATTCAGGACCGTATAGTTGGTGTGTTCGTCTGGCAATATTATTTTTATTTAATATTATATTTTATGTTCTTATCATTTTTTTCTAGGCTTTCACTGTCAATATCCTATAGCTGGCCATCAATAACATCGTGATGCAACTTAGGCGAATTGACATCGGATTGTTTTCAGTTGTAAAATCTGTAGGTAAGTATTTTGTTGGTCAATATATTTCTGTTTTATGTAAATTTTTCGACCTGATTAGCACATTTGAGAGTGACCATGCCTTCTGTGCCGATTGTCCCGGGTTCGAATTCTGGTAGGGGCGATCTTTGTGTCATGAGCACGAAAGTTTGAACCAAGGTCATTGATGTTTAATATCTATATAAGTATTATATACCGGGTTTACCGTCAGTCCATTATACGGTACCCATAATACAAGGGTAGCTTAGTTAGCGACCATACAGTTTGAGTGCTTGTCTGGCGATTTTTTTTTAATATTAACATACGAATCAAATGATGCACCCGGTATTTGAATCAAACACTCCTCCAGAACCTTACTACAGTTATTTAGACGCGTATAGGTATGCAGCTATACCTTATAACGTGCACGAATTGATAAGCCAAGCGACGAATCCGATTTTTCTTATTTACCTACTAATTAGTAATTTGTCATCGAAACAAAACACGACGATTCGTGTAAACAATATCTCACCTAATTCATATTCGATTTACATACAAATCATCACCAGAAACACCAATTTAAATGTCGTTATTATCACCTAGGTATGTAGGTTCATAACCCCAAAACATAATATCTAAACATAACTCAATAGTTTTTGCACTAACAATTCACACACAAAGACTATTTTCAACAAAAATGAACACTTGTCGATGGCTAATCGTTCCACGTTCGAAATTTGAAAAAAACTCAAACAATAAAAAAAATAACAATTGTAAAGGTACAGGTAGACGGTGACGGCAGAGCGGTTATCGCGGCGCACCACTGATAACTGTGGTGTCAGGTCAAATGAGCAAATGGGGCGTCACCAAGGTAGGTACGGCTGATAACGCGATAGTAGGCTCTTAACCTTCCGACTGTGGCACTCGAATGAAACGGTGTCATCGGCTGAAGAACATGTAACGTGTAGGTGATTATTGCGTATTTAAAATACTCGCTGTCTTTTCGCAATACCAGTTCCGATAGTTATTATTCAAATAACTAACATCACTACATTTAGTTAAAAAATGTCAACATAGAGTTCGTGGTAATTTTAACAAATTCCGTGATTCAATCAAATCCCAGATTTTATCTTCTCTCTTCAACGGATACTGCGTGAATATGGAAAAGGAATGTTTATTGTAGCGTAAACTTTTAATGTAATCGTAACGTCATCGAGAAAACATGCTGTCACTGTCATACTTATTTATAAATTCTGTGGTGTGAGAGAGATGAACGACGCTTACGTACCGAAACTGTACGTAAAATTGATTGTGCTTGAGATACTGAGGATCAAATCCAACAACATAGACTACTTAGATAACGTCTTGAAAAAAGTTAATCCACCACCTACCTATTTCGATCAGCTAATTTACTTGTATGGTAAGCTGATGATGGTCCAGTTACAGCGGTAGCCCCTACAAAAGGCGTAATGCTGTACTCAAGTGACACAAACATTAACAGCAATAGTGCAGGTAGTATTGGTCTGTGATTGGCTTTAAACTAGCGATCTTGTGGTGCAAGGGATTTTACCGCTACGCTATTGGCGCGTCTAGCTTTCGAGGCAAAAAAGTTAAATATAACCCGAAGGTTTCTTTCTGAAATCACTTAGTCATAATGTTAGAGTCGACCGGTCATGTAGACAATAGATAACAGATATCAGACGCGATACGAGACGGACAAAGGAAAATATCAGCGCCGAGGAAAATCTACCATTGATAACGTTATTTATACAACATAAGTGTTTATGGATTTGTGTAGGGTCCGTTTGTGACTGTGGCTTTGTCGGTTGTGCACGTGAAAGTGGGCCCTTATCTACCTAAACTATTAATAAAACTGCGTGTCTATTCAGAATGTTTCGACAAGTATCCGAATGTATCCGAGTTTCAACGACGATCTTTCAGAGCCATTCTACGTCACCGAATCGAAGATTCGACTACTCGCTGTACATAGTGCAGTTCATAATGCGAGTTTGCAAATCCGCCCATGTGCGTTTAGACTACAATAAAAGGTTCCATAGCCATGACAAGAACGAAACCTTACTATATGTACCACACAAAGTTATATTAAGAGGTTTATTTCTGTCTCTCTCGATTGAATTTGTTCAGCAAAGACTGTTATATTACCATTGCGTTAACTTGGTCGTTAACCTCGGAACTGTACGTTTCTGCTAGGGCGATCAGCGATCAAGTGATCGCATCATTACATACATTTACAGCAGCGCCCCGAGCCCTAGCAGAAACGTACAGTTCCACTGGTAAAGGATAAGAAATACGATTATCGATAGGTATTTGAATATATATTTAAAACTCATACTAAGAGCTCTGGTCTCTCTTCTGCCAGAAAAGCACAGACTTGTTTGTGGACAGCCAAATTTACCCTATGGCCCTAATCTTAAAGATACATGAAAATGGTCATCTTAGTTGTATCCAGAAAGAGGCATATGCCTACATTATTATGGACATTAGAGATGTAGAGATGTCATCCACGGTGTGTGTACAGTGGCTCGCAGTTGGCAGGCACCTGGCGCAGTGACGTCACGAGCTAATTCCGGCGAGACGAGGTCGTGACCCGACGCCCTGCGCCCGCGCACGCAAGCACACATATGTACCATACACACCAACCGAACACAAATATTTATTCGGTATTCTTGCGTGGAACAGGGTAGACCGTTTGTTTCTGGTTTTTGATTCAGTTATTCTATTATTCTTTAATGTCTTTCTACATGGCTACTGAAAAGGCACGTAGCACCTGAAATCCTATTTTCATATCCATCGATTATATTACGAACGCGCTGAGAATAAAGTTCTATCTGAACGTTGATGGAGGAATTACCTGTAGCCACAAGACTGGCCAGCCGATTAGAGCTGTTGGATTAGGTTTCTGGTCGGCCAAAATGAAAAATGAAATGGAAATCTGTCTGAAAGTGTACCCTGTAACGTCCTCTAACACAATTGACTCGCAATGGACCGACGATGGCACCGTATCGTAGTTATAACTATCATGTTTACCATACTTATGGGAAAGCTGTCGTATGTCACGATTACTATACAATTATGAGTTAATCGTGTTAGCATAATAGGACCCTGATGACATTCGGACAAAAGAAATACAATATTTCAGCTCTACCTAGCCATTTGGGAAATAGTATGATATTTTTTTATTCGGAACTAGTTCACGCGGGAACAACCAACAATTATGGAATATACTCAGTACTTATTGATTATAATCAAGTCTTATACACGAATGTTGGCATGATTCCACGCGAACTAGCAATATGTTGCTATTTCGGGAGAGCCGCACTTAGGTCATGACCCATCCGCGTACAGCTCTACCCTGTCCCCAATTCTCAGAATCATTAAAACATTAAGATCTACAGCGATAATGTGGCCACGATAGAAAAATTATAATATAATTATGAGTTTAAAGCCGGTGGGGATGCGTTCTTTTGATATAGTAGAGCCTACGCTATCGCCTGCTTCCGAGCGAAACATCATAGATAATGCTTGTTCAATATGTCCCACTGCTGGGCACGGGCCTCTCTTCAATTCAAGGGGGATTAGGCCATAGTCCACCACGCTGGCCCAGTGTGGGTTGGCGGGCTTCACACATATTTCGAAGGGTTCTCTCCAATATGCAGGTTTCCTCACGATGTATTCCTTTATCATTTAGCAAGTGATAATCGTGGTTGAAAATGAGATTTGCACATGAAATCCAGGCATTCCAGAGGTGCGAGCCGGGGGGTTTGAACCTGCAATCCTCGTTACCGAGCGTATAACTTATAAATAAAAAGAATAAATGTCTTTGAAAACGTTGATGCCGTTCTCATAACATATCGTGTTTGTTACATAAATCTTAACGTGTGCTAACAGCCCTAAATCCCGACAAATATATGCGATAATGGACAACCAAACAAAAAGGTTTTCATTGAATCATGCGTTAACGTGTAACGTAACCATGAACAATGGTACCTGAAAAAGAAAAAACTGCAATACACCTGCATCGCGCCGGTGGCCATTAGTTGTTCAACCACCAGCCAACAGTCACAGAGAACAAACATGACTCCAAATATCAAATTGGTTCGTTGAACATTTTCCTATGTTTAATTTTCCTTTATATTTACTGTCAATCTCGAAGTACCTTATATCCAACTAAACGAGCTAAACCGTATTCCTTGTTATTGTATATTTTTTCTATGGCAATTAGCAAAATAGTTTTCTCAGTCTCAGTCTTTTAATTTTATTTTGTCTTAGTATTTACTTAATTACCGGTTCCATAATAATTACGTTTTCTCTTGGTCTCATGGAACAAACCACGATGTCCTTGTTGAAGACCACTGTACATCCGGTCTTAGAGATGTAGATGTGGTTGGCCAAATCCACAAAAAGCTGCTTATTCTGCCAAACCTATCTCTACTTAGTATGGCCTACTTCGTGAAAAGTTTTGGAGCTACGTAGAGACATTCTGGAGTATTTTGTAGCTTGATTTATTAAATGAATATCTGTATACCTTTTTCCTAGATTTCTTAGCACCTAGAACCAGTCTTCTTAATATCAGTACAAGTAACATTCTAGATATATTTAATTATGTTATGCGTTGCACGTAAGTATTATACAGCCTGCCAGTATGGTTTTTAATATTACACACTAATTCATATATTAAAGTATATATCGTTTTAATGAATTAAGTTATTTTTTGTATATTAAAAGCAGTGATAGCCAAATTGGTAGAACGCTGGCCTCGGTAACGAGGATCGCATTATAAGAGCTGGCATTTTATATTATAAGTATTTTTTATCAATTAATTACAGATTTTGATCACATATGCAGCTTATACACTCCAACTAGTATCATCGAACTACTACGAGCAGGAGTACCAGGACTACGACGAGGTGGATGACTACGACACAGAGCCGAGACACCACAGACGTCGTGGAGAGAAGACGCAGCATTACAACCAAGATTACCCCGACGACTGCGGCGACAAATTTCAGGATTGCTCCTGCAACAAGTGCGACAATCCCATACCATGTTGCCAAACCTTCTGCGCCAGTTGTCCATACGCATCAGGGCAGCCCAACCTGTTCTTTGTACCATACCCGTACCCCCTAATGGTGCCAGGTACAGAACAAAACGTTACGGATTTGGTACTGAAATCAAAAGCGTCTAAAGAACCAGTTCCGACGACTACTGAATGGGTGACGACTACAAAAGGCACCACGAATGTTGATGTGCAAAGAAATGGTGATGACGTAGAGATGTCGATCGTCAAAGCTCCATTGATACGGAAGAGTGGAGACAGCAGGTACATGCTGACTTCCTTGAGGCGCACGAAGCCGACGTGGGTGCCGAAGTACGGCATCGTACCTATACCAGATAATTTGGCGGAAAAACTAATGTCACAGCTAAGAGAAGTGAAGGATTTTAATTATAAAACCAGAGATCATTGAGTCTGATCAGAAATAGAGAATTGTAATCTTAAGTATCATGTAGAGATTTGTTTTTATATCGTTCAATCATAGACTTTAGTGGATTTAATATTAACTTACTTAAGAAAAAGTATTTTTCATTATTGCAATTGGTAATATTGTAACAATAAAATTCCATTTATATTATTCGATAAGAAATAAAACAGTTGAAAACGTGTTTGCGTATTGCACCCACACTCGGAACATGTTGTTACGTAATACTTACTTCGAAAAAAGATAAATATAAAAAAAAATATGAAACTCGTAAGTATTAACAAGTGTTTAATTAATTTCATAAATAGTTATGGTAAAGAGTTAATAAACCGCAAGTATAAGAAACAGAATAAAGTAAAAACTCAGATGTAAAGTCTTATGTTTCCTTCTCCTTCGTCTTCTTCGATTAAGCTAACAAACACATTGATGGTCCGACACCAAAAAATATTTCAGATTTACAGCCTCCAAATTTTATATTTTCTATCTAAAAGTAGCATGTCACGGCGCGTGCACCGCCAACGCCAAGCAACCATGTTAATGGACTATCCCATCAGCGCGCAGCTTCAATACTACGAGTACTCCGAAAGCAAAGAAGAATACAGCTCACGAGAAAATCGAAAACCGCTAAGAATCAGACCGTTGGAGTCACGTGAAGACCCACCAGACTACAAAGTAGCAGCAAGAACCTACTCTCGTGTAAGTCGTAAATCGAAATGCAAATGCTCATGCAACACTTGCATGTATTCTACCAAACCTTGTTGCAAGAACTTATGCACGAGATGTATGCAACCATCAAATGTCGTATACGTTCCATATCCAGTGCCGATTTTACCATTGAACTTCTCACTAATGCCTATGCAACCAGTTGAGACGGTTACCACTATCCAACCAACCAGTCCAACTAGCCCAACCAGCCAGCAACCAATTAAAACCACTGAAATTAAAAAACCTGATTCAAATTACATGCGATGTTCCGCCACAGCGAACTGTCACGCTCCCGACGACACCAACACACTTCAAGAGAGGAATAATTACTATGACGTTGAAAAACTACTTAGTGCTGTTCAAAAAATTAAGACGGAACGCAGAGCTGAAAGTAGACTGAGTTTGCCCAAATATGGCATAGTGCCTATACCGGATAATATAGCTGTGAAATTGATGGATCAATTGAAAAATGTAAAAGATTTGCAACTGACGAGGAATATGTTCCAGTATGGGGACAGGAAAAATCCGTATCGTGAGGAAAAAAATCCTTGGTAATCATCACTATCAATCGACGGATTGAGTACCTATTTATTTACCACAAAAACAACTGCCTTCACAGCATAGCTCGATAATACACTATGGTTCAATTAAATTGGAGCTCCAAAAAATAAGTCAAAATATTGGGCTATTAATATGACTTAATCTGGTAATCGAATCATTCTGAGATTAGTTTTATATTTACTTTTTATAATAAAATTTACTATGTCGGGGTCACGCATACGGTTGGGGAGAGTTTAATTATGTTATGCAGTTGAACAATAGCTACTTCACTTTTTAAAATATTATGGCTTCCGAAACTGCAATGTAAGTAATTGTGACAAGCACAGATGTAATAAATAGGAACCTTCGTTTAGTTTAATCTATGGGTTTAATAGACTAGCCATGTTTACATTTGATACGTTTACGAATGCTACTGTTCAAGTTTATTGTTTACATTTTCATAAACTCACATGATAGGCCAAAATTCGTTACAGAGCCATTAAGAAATAATTATTGAAATGAATTACGAATAAATTTTACTTACACTTTTGCAGGGATTTTTTTTTTTTAATTTTGTATCACTTCCGAACGCTGAAACATTTTTCAGATATTTTCTCACTTGTTTTTAACACTGAAAATTACTTCCACTTATCACAAAAAAAAATCAAACGTACCGCGTAAATTCCTTGAAATTTCTTCTAATTTCGATCACTGCGCACATGAAGTCTGCAATTAATAATCGATTTACAGTTGTTTAGACAATAGCCGGGACATGTTCAGCGTGGCTTGACCTTTCAGAAGGCGACGAGACTGCGCGAGAGTCGCGCGGGGTCACACACGGTGTATTTTTAGAGTTTAAAGTTCAAAATACGACGGTTTGAAGACGCGTTTGTGACCGGCGCACAGTGTTGCTCGCTTCCGGAAATGTACGGTGATCAGATTTTATGGTTCGATAAGTAATTAGTCAGTTTAAGAGTTAATGTAGAGACCTACGTAGCGACCTTACTCAGATCTTTAGCGCTTAATGTTCTGAGTAGTCTCATGTGATGAAAATACATTATCTGTAATATTTTTGCTATTAATATATGTGTAGGCAGGTAACAAAAATCATCAACAAAAATCATCATAGATAGGTGTTTTAAATTCATGCCCATTTAAGGTAAGCTAGTAAGATAGGTTAATACTATCAATCTCTTCGCATTACAGATAAAAAAGTATGAGCTCTTTACTAGTATGATGGCTATGGAATAATAAACCATCTTATTATCCAATCTCCTGAATATAACTAGATTTTTGTAGATATACACAATCGGATAAAATAGGTACTTATACTATCTAGATGAAATAACAGCAAAACATACACACAATACTCTGTAACTTCAAAACATAATGAAATAGAAAATCTTGCAAAAGAGTTACCTACGCAAAGATTCCGCGCCAAATATTCGCGTCATACCAAAGGAAATTATCCGTCACAGAGCGTGCGCGCGCGCATACCCAGTAACGGCGACAGGTCACCGGTGTGCTATTTTTGCCCACCCATCCGGGGCGCCATCGCATTTGAACACAATATCATAAGATTTTTCGAATAAAATGGGTCAACACGAAATGGAATTGAAGAAAATTGGCACTCATATTATAAAATTGATACAAATATAAAATGTTCTTATGGCAAACAGTATCTATTTAATTTTGTTAGTTGAATATGTAATTTACTTAATTAAGAAACGCTATCACACGTGTAATCCCCACAGGGGTAGGCAGGAGTGCACTTCATTGCACCCACATTATGGCGTAAGTATTCGATCCTAATTTAATAGTGGACGACTCTATTGTAATTTTACCGAGCGGAATCCTCTCGATCTTCATACGGTTTTCGACAAACGTGCGGGTTTCCTCAAGATCTTTGCCTTTACCGTACGGCATGTGATAATCATTATTGAAAATGAGATTAGCACATAAATTCCGAATACCCGGACGATGCGAGCCGGGGCCTAAACCTACACACCTTGTTTTCAAAGCATGCGTTCTACCAACATGGTTATCAATTCACGAAGGTCTGTTTGTATGTGTGTGTGTGTGTGTGTGTGTGTGATTGTGTGTTATAGAATGTGCTGTGCCATGATAAGTATATAAGGTAATAACAATAGATATTTATAATGAGGTCAATTGATAGGTTTTTTTAATGTCAATCATATGACAAGCTTCTCTGGACCTATTTCATAATGTGCTGATAAAGCCTAACCACAAATTATTTGACAGATGACCCATACAATTTCTGTCAAATAACTTTTAGATAGGGTTTAATAGCGCATTGTGAAACAGGCCCTTAGTGTAAAGAAGTGAAACACTGGTTAGACATTTATTTTATAAGTACACAAACGGGATCTCGATATTGTCTTAACAAAAAATACACTTTTGACAAGACCTTCCTTTGTAAATCTAGTGTCCTAACAGAAAATCTATACAACACTGCATGCCCCGGCGTAAATAGATCCCAAGTCCGCATTAATGGCGCTTGCGATAAATGACCAACGAGGCAATGTTATAAAACACATGGGTAAACTAATCATTCAAAAGAATCGATCGATCTGATGTCCTCGCCAATTCATGGTAGGTACTGTTTGCTATTGGTTCAATTATGCATAGTGCAATACCAATCATAAAAATACGCCTGATAACATTGAGATAGTCTCGTGAAGATCCACAACGTTGCTGATGCACCATGCTAGGCTCTGCGATTACTGAAATGTTTGCTTAATTACCAGTATTGCACCGCGCGCCAGTGGACCGGCAGTAAAGTATAACTTGTGTTGGAGTTGCTACAGATACTAGCCAAATATTTAATGACATCAGAATCTGATATTGCCAACTAACTTTATTGAATACTTTGATTATTTATCTATGAAATTTGGAAACTAATAGTAGTGAGCGCCTGCAAATAAAATAATAGTAAATGTCGTTATTAACGCTTAACTGCCAATTGTTGCAGTGATATAAACTGTAGGCACGTTAATTCATTAAACTGAAATTAAAATGTAAACAAGTTGTAATCACTATCACCCAGAAGACATTTGAATATATAGACAAAATACATACACAACCTACTAACTTATTAATGCAGTATAGTAGAATTAGGGAGTACATGCTACGGATAATATGCTAGTGCTTAAAATAACACCATGACCTTTGCCACCGCCACTAGGCCCAATGTAATAGGCATGAGCCTATTGCTGTTATACTGCCAATTTAGTCTTATACACAAGATGCGCTTAGGTAACGCGAACAAAGATACCCGTATCAGGTTGGTCGTGTGGCTTGGTCCTAAAACAGGTAGATCAGGTGGGCTTCACATTGTTTGTCGGTATCCTGGTTGGGCTGTAAAGTACTGCTTAGTCTTAAACAGTGAATCAAAATCTGCAAATTGCTCTTATATCCGAACTCATTCGTGTACCATCAATGTGGCTGTACATGGGACTCAGAACGATTCTATCCTAAATCTGTAACTGGGATGTCTCTCTGCAGAGCTAAATCAAACCCAAAACATTTCTAAATATTTCGGATCATTTCTCATCACGCTAATAAAAACAAGTCATGTACTTAATAATAATTTTATTACTTACTCATAAGAAGTACACAGCCGTTTTAACATGTTAGACTTCGCCATCATAGAAATACAATTCATGGTCACTCGATAACATTGCAACTACGTAAATAAATAACTATAACAACATTATTTATAACAAATTGGAAATATTTAAGATTTATAAACTGTTACAACTAACTGTAAACACTGACATTTCAAACCGACATTATATTTTAACAGGTCCATCTGTAGGTTATAAACATAACACAACAAGTTCACTCCATAAATTATTACAAAAAAAAAAATTTATTAGAAATTCATAAAAGGAACCCCGTACTGAACGCACCTTTAAACGCTACAGGCGCGCCTTGTTTAAAAAAAAACAAACATAATGTACACAATTATTTTATACGTCAATGTGATCCATATAACGCACTAATGCACCTGTTAAAATATATTACACTATTTTTGTTACAACTTATATTTGGCGCTTGATCTTTACAACCTCCACTGGCAAAATATGCCACTTTTGGATAATCACCATATTTCGCTATAATCGCATATATTTTTGTTAAATGTGCACACACTAGCATCCATCAATTTGTGCTCTATGATCAAACAATAATACATAAAAATGAGTACGTAGTATTTTTCGGTTTCATTTAAAGAGCGCTGATATAATATCTTTTATTTGAATTTGAATTAAAACTATACCAGAAAATTAATCGTTAAGATTGCCAATTATTGCCTACATTGTACTGACGTAGGCCAGCATAGGGCTCTCCATAGATAGAGTTATTCCAACATATTGTGTCGTTATAGAGACCGGTACATAGTAAGGTCCTCTAGCAAAACCGTTCAAGTCCATTCAGAATAACTTATCCTCACATTCATTGAAGTATTTTGTGTAATAACATATTAAATGTGGTGTAACTTAATAGGAATGTTAAGAAATTATAAGCAAATTGATACGCTGAATGCAGGTGCAAATAATTGTTAAATAAAGTTTTTACTGAACAGACTAAGCGCGCGAGATCTAGTACACTAACGCCCAAATTTATAGACGTTATATAACTATAACAAACGTACTCTCTAACTTTATCATATACTTAGAACTGCACACAAGAGTTTTGCTTTGCGTAGTACAATATGACGTTTGATAAAGTCATAAAACGTCTATAAATACGGGGGTTAGTGTTCCAGAAGCGAAACTGTCGCATTTGAGAATGAATCCAATCATTATTTCGGGTAGAGGTGTTCCTCTAATTAATTGGCTACTAAAATTATTGCCTACTTATATAAAAAAACATCCACCATATATAAAATCCAAAACAAAACCAACATGATGGGAACTTAGTTCCGTATATAATTAAAAGTATTCGTACTTTTTTTGTACTTAAAGTACCATCACAATATAACACGTCATTGATATAGTAAACCCCTAAATTGAGCCTTATTTTGTAGCTTTTAGGGTGCAGGAAATTTAAAGGTATACTATATATATGCTACACTTTTAAATCAAATACTTATAAATGCACCAAGTATTACATCATCACGGTAAATCCGAAGTCTGCCGAGTCAACAACCAATCATCGTCTTACTTTTGGACGATACAACCAATAGAAATTAATTTATTGTCTATACAACGCTTGCCTTTATGACTATTGGAAGACTTGTTTCTAGGCTTAGAAACTGCAGTTATATAAATAAAGTCAACAATTTATTTTATCAAAAAATTTGTCGTTCTATCTTATATCTTATGTCAACATACTGGAGTACACTTTCAATCGCAAAGTAAAATTTTACTACCATTACTGAGAGGTGATCACTTGGTCTGCATGGTGAGGGAACTTATCAGCTCCTCGAAGTCGGTGACGTACCAGGGGGCACGCTTTCTCACTTCCTCACGGATAACATTGCCTCCGAAACCTGAAAAGGAATATAAATTTACCGTCGAATATCGTAAAAGCGCACTCACTTAGAAATCCCACAGGTAGTGCCCTATTGCACCATCTACGCAACGGTTACATGGGCCCCAAGTCTGCTAACACAATCGATTCATAATCGAACAGCAAAAGTATAGTAACTGTCACTTTTGACAGATATGCCATACAATATCTGTCAAAAGTGACAGTTACTATGCGGTTACTGTTCAATTAAGAATCGATTGTGTTAGCAGACTTGGGGCCCAGGTTGCTTGTCAACGCCATCTTGTGGTATTTTGACGCGATTTCATATGCACTATTGTGATTACCGACATCTTAAAGGGGGAAGCTCAGGGTCAGGGCAAGAAATTCAAAATGACAACCTTTACGATGTAATTTAGTGTTTTGCGATATTAGCATTCTGCATTGGATGTCTCGATGTATTAAGTTTGCTTAAAAAAGTACCTAATCCGATACAACACCATAAAGTTAGTAAAAGTAGCGGTTTTTACAATAACACCATAAACACACAACATAAAAACCATTGACATTTTGAATTTCGCGCCCTGACCCTGAGCTTCCCCCTTAAGTGCACAATAAATTTTATCACAGATTGAAACAGTCAAAGTCGCCCCTGTAGAAAGAAAAGACTTGTATATTTACCAATAAATCCATCAGCCGGTGGGCTCGCCTCCGCGTCGGTAGCCCCGTCTCCAATGATAACCAGCCTTTGGTACCCGTGCTGTTCCTTTAGCCTTCTGACCACGAGCCCCTTGCCGCCCGACCTGGAGGTGGGCTCGTTCTCATCGAAACTAGCGTAGTCACCTGGAATAGAAGAGCGTTTGTTAGTTTGTGCAAATTGCAACCTTATACAGATCGGAATAGAGTTACGTTAACACTGTCGCCACTGTGTCTCTAAATACACTCGGCCGATTTTAATTAAACTTTATGAGGTGATTGCTAATAATGTTGATAGCTAATAAATAACAATGTTAACATTGATAATGAACTATGACGTCGTATCCTATTTTTTTCTTTCCTAATACAACCGAGATTGCGAAGTGTTTATATGCAATCGGTTGAGTTAGGAAAACTTTGACGATTAAATTAGAATATAAAATGAAGTAATTGCTGTCGGTTGAATGAGGAGACCAAATCGGTTGAATAAAAAAATTATAACATAGGAACAACCCAAAAGTTGTGTTCTATAAAATGGAATGGTTCTCCCGGGATACTAAAAAAACTAAAGTCCACTCGTACGAAGTCGCAGATACGCCTAGTATTTCAATATTAAACTTAGCCACTATACAAGTATCTTAATTTATAGCGTAACAGGATGAGGCAATTACATGATATCTTATCATCTATCAATTTAAAACACCCAACCACAAATTTAGACTTTAATACAATAAAAATAAAGGCTATATTAACATGTTTGGTATAGACAAACAAACAAGTGTTTTATCACGGTACTGTCATTGCCTTTACTTTATAAACTATATTGATGATATTGCGTTATAATTAAATGAGATATTATTATTATTTTGCAATAAGCGGTATAATACTACCCACATGCTGATCTTAGACAAAATAATGAAAAAAAAATACCTATGCACTGTAAGAAAAGCTACCCATTATTATATTATTTGTCTGTCTCTTTACACGGGCTATACCCGGATGTTTGGAAGGCTTGCGTGGGGACATGGGTCCAACACGTAGAGGCCCTTTATTATTATTATTATTTATTTAGGTTAATATGTTCTCCCAGGTTATTGGGGTCTAACCAAATCCGCGGGCTTTTGGCCAAGCAAGAAATGGCCCCACTATTTGGGGTGGGGGGTGTGTTTTGTTTGTGTGTGTGTTTGTCTGTATGTCCGTATGTCTGTATTCGTGTGCGTGTATGAGTGTGTGTGTGTGATTATTATTATTATGATTAGGTTATTTGGTCCCTGGGGTCCCAGTTGATACAGACGGGTCGGGACGCAAGTGTACCCTATGACTGCGCACGCGCAGCCGGCGTGCTTGCGCGTGTCGACACACTGTGCGCGGATGACTAAGAACATGAGATAAATATTGTTCATAAATAAGATTATGATTTAAATTCACTCACTATAAACTCAATAGTAATTATATTTAATATACTAATAATACCAGCCCTTTTTAATGTCGCACTGCTGGGCACGGGCCTCCTCTCAATGCGAGGGGGATAAGACCATAGTCCACCACCCTAGCCCAGTGAGCCCGTGGTACCTCTATAAAATATAGCCTATACCACTCAGGGATAATGCAGCTTCCTATTTGTGAAATAATTTTCGTAATAGTGAAAGAATCCGATCAATAAATTAGGAGATTACCACATACATCTAAACTAATAAACACAAACGCTGGTTAAATAGTATTAGTATCTAGACAGTAAAGATATACTTGTCAATATAAAGTTAGCACTAACTATGGATTTTTGAAACATCAGTGAGCAGTGGCGTAGCATTGGGGGGGGGGGGGGGGGGGGGGAGGGTGCGGTCCGCACCGGGCGGCATAGCACTTTGCCGGGGGCGGAATTCCAAAATTGGCGGTGAAAGAAAAAAAATAGATATGAAAGAAAAAAAATCAGTAACAAAAAAAATCTTTCAGTGTATTTTTAGTTTTTTTTTTGTCGTTACGTCATGCCCCAATTTTTTTATAATGAATAGCAAAAATAAGAGGGCGGCAAATTTGAAATCCGCACCGGGTGCTGATGACCTATGCTACGCCACTGTCAGTGAGTCCATAAACATCTTGCTGTTGCGTTACTTATACAACTCCATGTGACGGCAATCACTTCTGCGCGCACGCAACAGTGGGCCGTATTCTTTTAACGACAGGGTGCATATTGTAAAATAAAAGTGGTATCTGGTTAGAGAGAATCTGACATGGTTGACTCCTGTCTCTGGACCGAGGCCGTGAAGTTACATCAGCAGCTGTATCAATTATAATAATTATTATTATCTTGCACGCTGCGGGTGTGATAATTCTATGTAGGTATAAATACTCTTATAGCCTACACTTATTATATGACGTAGTGCGTTTGGTCTCCGGCTAGTGATTAGACTCAATTTCATAGACAAAAATATCCACTGCTAATCTTGTCTTATCATCTCTTGCGATTATTTTTCTATCGTCGGCCAAAAATAAAATGTATCGTACAATTAAATGTGGATGACTTAAATGTCCCTGGTTTCTGTCCCGGGTTCGCATTCTGGTAGGGACACACTTTGTGTGATGAGCACGAATTAAAGTAATGGATGTTTAAAATCTATATAAGTACTAGCTGTCCCGGCGAACTTCATATCGTCTTAAAATCAAATGTATGAGAAAATGAATTATCTTGATTATATGTTTTGTGGATTTTTCCATATTTAATAGATATTCTGCGATTCGGGGCAACGACAAATTAAAAAAATAAAGAACCTAAAAATCTGCCCACCCATTCGTAGTCATAAATGGTGTAACTAACACGACATTGCTTTATATACATAGAATCATCTATGTATATAAAGCAATGTCGTGTACTGGGTTCGCCCTCTTTCCATTGTACGGTACACATAATACAAGTGTTGCTTAGTGTGGGACCGTATATTTGGTGTGTTCGTCTGGCGATGATATTGTAATAAACTGTATATCTCTTGTGTGCCCAAGAGTATGTTCATTGCGGCATCGCGATCGAAATTTATTACAGCGATTTTCTTTTGATAATGGCTTATTACGACTATTCTAGGTAACTTCATCATAAAGCATCTTATAACATTGCATTGGCTGGGTTTTAAAATCTCTGAGGTATACAGCCAACACCAAACGAGTTAAACAAGAAACTGCACTCAAAATAATGAACATTATGACGTAACCAGTTTGACGACCTAATTAGCTCAGACAGTTTCAAAAGCTGGTAGGGACAATCTTTGTGTGATGAGAAGGCATATTTGTACCCGAGTCATAGATGTTTAATATGTATATAAGTATTATATACTGAGTCCGCCCTCAGTCCATTGTACGGTACACCACTACACACCACTGTACGGTACGGTACACAACTATACGGTCCCAATAGTTGGTGTGTACGTCTGGTGATATTTATTTATTTATTTAGTTCGAAAAGCAACTATATTCGCAAGGTTCATACTTATAACTGGCCACGCGTTTATTTTTAAAACTTAACAGTTGTTTTGCACTCGAAGGAGTGGTACCACTGCTCCGTGCATAGTAGGTACTCGTAATTCTCATATGATTGTGAAGTGTGACCCAATTTCTGTGTGACATGTGCAGTTACAATGAAAGTATTGTTATTTAATTGATTATGCGGCTCCTTTGTTTGTAATACTGTCACAGAATATAATATTTCAAGTTTTTGAGAAAGTAAGTAAAAGCGAAATCTAAAATTCAATTGAGGACAAATAAAGTCGCAATTTTCCAAAAAAAAACAATAAAATAATAGCCACAGTTATTTTATTTAACCATAGATGCACTCGTATATTATATTGGCCATCAACGCCCACTTTGAAACATCAACCTGTATAACCTTCATGTCTGAGCGAACTCGTCAAAAGACGTGTGGAGTCCGCCAATCCGCATCGAAATAATATTCTAAATTCAAATTATATTTTTTATTAATACCCTATCAACACTTTTCTAAACCCATTTCAATAAAATTGTTCACACTGTGTGCAGTTTTATCCATCCTGAAAGATAGGATAGTTTATATACGCAAATATTTAACTACAAAAATATTTCCTAGAAAAAATGTATTTGGCAAAACAACGTTTGCCGGGTCAGCTAGTATTACTTTAAGTCCCAAAGGCATACAATCAATACTATTTACATAAGACAAGTTAAGTCATAAACAAACGGCTACTTTGTGTACTAACATCATATTCCTCCAAATGACTAACAATGAAGTGGATCGGCTATTGAACTAGTTACAACCAATCTGTCTAACAGCGGCATTACTTCAGAGGTCAATTTCATACGACCGAGCACGAGTGATAGAAATAGTGCAATATGCTAATAGATGATTAATTCTGTTCCGTGACACGTGTTTCTATTGGAAAATACGAAATAGGAAACTGCGATTTAGAATTTAATATTTTTGCATGATAAGGATACAATGTTTCGTCTAATTCTGTATATCTTGGTCATATTAAGGGCCATTGTTATTTCTAAAATGCATCGTAATGAATCTGCTGGACGGCGTAAAAGTGCGTTATACATTTTGGCACTAAGGCTACAGCATTTTAGATTGTGAGGAGCCTTAGAAAAAACATTTATGCATGGAAAATTACTTACCGTTAAAGAAGAACTTGAGTCTGTTGGCGTATATGTTGGTGATCGGGATCCCGAGGGTCTGGGCTACGGGCTCGATGAGGCAACGGAAGCCGCCGGAGATCAGGTACACGGGAACTCCTCTGTCATGTAATTCCTTTACTAATTGTCTGAAAAAATATCGTATTCGTTTAGATAATCATCACACAAAGTTTATCCTTACCAGGATTCGAACCAGGGACCATCAGCGCAGAAGGCAGGATCTCTCCCAACAGAGTTAATCAGGTCGTCACATATAATGTAATACTCAATACATTTGGATTGATTTAATATTGAGATATAATAAAAGATGATGTAAACCTAAGTAAAATTATCTTCCACCGTGTCGAGACGTTTAGGTATTATAATTAACCAAACAACAAAAACGAATAAAAAAAAACATTCAACAAATAACCTACATTTAAATTTTCTAGAAATGATGTAATTGCCATAAAAACAAACAAATAAAAAAGGTCAACTACACACGCGGGATTTAGCAAAGCGCTTATCAGTGTAGCGTCAGGGGTCACAGAGTCGATAACTTCTCCCGCTTCGAGGCAGACTTAACTACACGTAATGTTCATGTTATTTACCGGTCGAATCGCTCAATTAAAACTATATTTATTCTAAATTAATTAAGAATGAGTCAGATCACTTGGAAACAGAACTATGGCAAAGATATACTTAGGTACCTATCCATCTTTTCAATACTATCTTTATTTCGTCACGACTTGTTATCTTTTTGTGTCTCGAGTTCACTTTCAGTTTATTCAATATGTGGGGCAACATCTTTATTTACCTTTATTTTATCTGTTCTCATGAATTGTTTTCCTAATTAGATTTTATATGCTACTTGACTTTGTTATCTTTCCAAGTTGACGTTTAAGTTGCATGCCATGTGTGGGAATCATCTTTATTTATCTTTATTTTATCTATATTCATGAATGTTATCCTATTTAAATGTATGTACAAATAGGTACTATTTCATATTACGTTATCTTTTCAAGTTTACGTTTAACTTATACGTCACGACGAGTATCATCTTAATTTATCTTTGCGCCTACCGCAATATCATAACAGATAGATACTTACGAGATTCCCGGCGTGAGATGAATGGGAAACTTGTCTATGAACTCTCGGACTTGACTAACGCTGGGCCTGATGATGTCCAACCTTTTCTTCAAAGCTTCTTGGAATGTCATACTCCCACCCATCGCCTCTGCCGTTCTGTTGACAAGAATCACCACTTGTAATAACCATCGGACATATACTGTTATTTTTTTTGAAACTTTATCGTTATGTAAGGGCTTAATCATAAATAAGACATCCTTGAGTTTAATTTCATGATATTCTCTACAAGGCCAATAAGAAATATCGCAAATACTTGACCATGAGCATCATCCGATGTGTGATAAGACCTTTTATGACGATAACAATATCTAACATATAATAAGTATACTAATAATCAAATAATATTTAATTATTACTTTGCTTAATATTTCATCATTAAAATATAACACAATGTTGATGCGCAATTTCGGTAACGCTCTTATATGGGGTATATTAATATTGAGAAAACTAACCAGTTTTCAAACGTTAAAAACGTAACAAAAAACTTTATAAACATTTGACATGATTAATTCGTCCGCAATACAGTTACGACAATATAAAGCATATATTTTTTAAATGAACAGTACCAAACGAAATTTAACAAATTCTTAAAGACAGTTGACCAAATGAAATTTGTTGTACAACGATAATTTCAGTATGGGTAAGAAAAACATTTTAGAATTTAGAATGACGATAACCGGAATATCTAGTGCACGTCATGTGATTTCCAGAGTGTTTGAAGCAATCATTTCACAATAGATAATGTGGCTTAAAGCATGGTTAATGATATAGCTACTGGAAATTAACAGCTCAATGCCGTTAGATATTGAAGTAGAGTAAAATCAAGTACGAAAAACACAAGTGACAGTAGTAAGTCGAAGTTCAATTAGTTGATAATAAAATCCAGCCCTATTTAATGTCCCACCATTAGGACCAGGCTTCCCATTAATACGAGGGCGGTTAGCCACGCTGGCCCTGTGGGGGTGGCAGACTTCACACGTCTTTCAAAGGATTCTCTCAGACATATAGGTGTCCTCACGATGTTTTCCTACACTGTTTAGCAAGTGATAATCATGGTTGAAAATAAGATTGAATGAAAATTATGTACACATGTAGCTAATATAGTATTTAACTGTGATGAATACACTTACTCATAATACTGAAATATAATATGCTACTATGACTCCACTATCATCAGTATGACAAGGTTCGGAGCATGACGTGGTTCTTTTAAGATGGTTCAAAATAGTCTTCAAATAAAGACTACAATAAAGTCGTATCTCGAGCTTAAACGTCTTACTTCGTCAAATATTATTTGGTTCAGAATTGTAATGTATCTTTTTTAAATGCCATAATAAAATACAGAAAATACAATAGACACTTACAGCCTTTTTACTTCTTCCCCTTTGCCACAGAACTTCGCCAGCTCATCGATGCCCTCATCTTGGATGACCGTAGAGTCTACATCGAAGCACACACAGTCGGCAGTGCGGAACAGCTCCTTGACAGACTGCTGGGGAGACATGATGCTGATCGATACCAGCGACAGCGTCTTCAGAGTCGCGTATTGGAAGTTATTCTTCAAGCTGTAACGATGGAATCGAATTAGGAACGTTGATTGAACGAACCTGATGAGTTGATTTCGAGGAAATTTTAACCTAGGTGGTTTTTCAATTGTACTTTTGAGCGATCTACTTGAGCGTTGATCCTAGGCTTCGTATAATTTCGGAAAGTGAGTAGTTATTTTAAAAACCGTAAAATCATTTGAAATAAGAATATGAGTGACGAAATAAACGTGCTCAATGCGCACTCAGACAGCTCGTGATACCGAATGTAATATTATAACCGATTGCTAAGCGCTAGGAAACGCTTGACGGTACTAAAAACTCATGCAAGCAATTAAACTTATTACGTGTATGTTTATTTGCATTACACGACGGCATAACATGATTCAAATCAATTACAGGCACTCAATAAATTTGCATTGATTAGAATACGGATCCATTTCAACTTAAAACTACTTATTATTTTTTTATTCTAATTCAAATAATATTCTAAAAATCAGCCCACCCGTTCTTCAGTTATAAATGGTGTAACTAACACGACTTTGTTTGATATTATATATATATATATATATATATATATAGATTATGACACCAAACTATAAAATTACTTATCACGAATATGTGTCTCATAAGATCACGATCACAATTCAAAGACACTGATCTGGCAGAAGACCGATGTTGAAGTAAAACATCCGTGAGCGGTTTTGCGTAATATAGTTCAGCGTAAAGGTGAAACTGTACTTACATTGCCCGTGCGCAACTGTGATGTACTATCACAGTTGCGCACGGGCACTGTAACGAGAGAAGGACGTGTTAGCAAAAAAACACGCTTCGCACGGACAATTCCTGACGTATTTTGCAGTGTGCAATAATTGTAACCTGGCTATTCCATTAATAATACATTTTATTATTGGAAAGATTTACAGAAACTAGAAAAATAAAAAAGGGTCATAAAATAAACAAAGTTCCAATAAACACATTATATGCTCTGCAGATAAAATTGAAGCTGTACTAATAGAATAGGTAGATTATATATTAGTTACTACACAAGTTTTTTTGGTATGTTTGGGGCTATTTGCACAATCAGGTCATATGGGTTTTAGGGTGTTAGTTTGTTGCTTGTGTCAGTTTTATTTTGATGGGCAAAAGTAGTTTGCTAATAAGCTAACAATAGATACTTATATTATTCCTAATCTAAAGTCTGCATGTTTATTCACTTTGTATGGAGAATTTAAAGTTTTAGATACCGTCCGCTAGAGGCGCTGTTTAGTTTGTCATACAAAAACAAATACGCAAATAAATGTTTCACTTACGAAACCAGTCGCTATCGATGGTCTGGTGTTTGTGAGAGCGGTGAAATGCTCAAATTGAACGTGCATAAACTTTATAATCCAGTGCGACAATATTCTGCAAAATCGAAATCGATTGGCAAATGCCGGAGATATCGGTAACAACATATGTATAAAAAAACATAGTAGTCGAATTGATAACCTCCTTCTTTTTAAAGTCGGTTAATGAAAAGACTCGAGGCTCGCAGTCGACTATCCCATGCCTATTAATGCGTATGCATATTTATTAGCAACAAAACAAAGTCGTGTTAGTTACACCATGTATATCTCAAGAATGGGGGGGGGAGGATATTTGTGACCGTTTTTTTATTGTCTACGACCCGTATAGCGTGAGAAAACCTTTTAAAAAAAATAAGTTTCTTTAATTTTCTCATACATTTGACTATGAGGCAGTGCGAAATTGACCGGGAAAACTAGTTTTATAATACAATTATAAGTGTAATATTATAAAATGCTATTAATTGTTTTAAGTTTTATTTTAAAACACAATTATTGTAAGATTGCTATAAATAAATGATTTCATTTGAAATGCGAAATGCGTTCATTTGTAATGAGTGCAGTGAACGAAATGTGGTTAAATGACCTATTTTTATTCATAACATGGCAATGGTTAATTAGTATCAGAATGTGGGCAGATAGATAATATATTTATCAAAGTATACACTCATGCATATACAGTAAATAGTAATGTTGCAATAAATAATAATTTAATTACCTATGTATTAGCGTTTATTATGCATGCACTCTTCATTTACTTCTTAACAATAACAATACCTGTAGAGAGCCATTTTGCTTGTGTCCTCTTCAAATAACAAAATTACAATGACCCGTTACACTAGCGTCGATCGATTGATCTTTATTTACTTATCTTTCGTTAAAGGTTCAGTAATGAAAGAACCACTTGGCTTGGTGGGATATACCACGAACACGCCTCCTTCGGTTGTGAGATCACAATAAACAGTCGACTGACGACGCGCATATCGACTTATATCCACAGCTCCCCTCGAGATAAAAAGTGAGTGATGCGAGCTACAGCACTACCATCTGAGAGCTACGTACTATTAACGACGTCACAACAATGTCTTGGACGAAAGACATACTGCCAGACGAGAAATAAGCTTAGAGTAGGGCGACGAAACGACGGCTGTCTCCCTCTCGCGCGATAGAAGCGTATGGAATATTTTGTGGAACAACTTGTTTTGCAAATTGCGTGGTGTGCAGAAGCGATAAGTGTGATTAAATGTGTTTAACAAACTATTGGGGAAAGGTCGGCCCGCAACACACGATGATAAGGCCGCATTCGTTTTAGGGATTTATTTATTAATTTCTTCAACATGTTGGAGGTATAGCAATGAAGAGCTCATCCGAGTATGCCTACCATTCAGTACAACTCATTTAAAGCTTTGAGTGTAAGATAGTTGCTGCTGCTAGAACGGTTGGGCCAATTTCATGATTTTTAATGTTTTAAATTTGTCTCTGCCCCAAATAGCAGAATAACTATTAACTAATGGGAAAAAATCACTAAGCTCTCATACATTTGATTATGAGGTGGTACAAGTTCGCCAGGATAGCTAGTTAATAATAAAAGCATTAGTAAAGTACCTATTTGTAATGGCATTAAAATAATAATGTACATTTATAAGTGACTCTAGGCCAAACAAGATAATGATGACTTTGGCCCTTGGCCTTATTGCAAATTATTTAGTAGCTAGCTACTTAGGAATTTTTATGGGGTGTTTATAAAAAGAGTAGAGTTAAGTATGTGCCATGTTCATATAATAAGATGTATTTTGAATACCAGTATCATTGCAACTAAAAAAAGAAATGAAATCAATGGGTTAATCAATCACCACCTTATAATCGTTAATTATAGCCCTAGGAGTACCAATAAAATTATCGTATAATATATCGGGCAATGTTCCTCTTTTTAGCACATCATCAAGTGTTACAACCATTTTTTATAAAAGTTTATGAATATATTTTCAAAATTTTCTAGAGTATTTTCAAATTATAAATTAATATGCCAATTCGCAGCTTCTCAAAAAAAATACTGTCAGACAACCCAGTTTAACAAGATGAATGCCATAAAAATCAGGTGCAATTGGACTATAAGCATTTAATTCTATTGTTTTGAATATGGAACCCTGAAAACACTTCAATAACAATCATTTTGCATGCTAGCTACATGAGTACATAGATAAATGTTGGTTATATCTGGTATTAATTGGTATATTCGCAAGATAGTATGTCAAATCTAGTATAAAGCAGATCATACAATTGAGACTGAAGAGCTATCTGTGCATGTCATGAAATAAGTAAATATTTATGTAAATAATTCAATACTTAATACTTATGTATTCATTAATACCTACTGTAATTTATAAGTATAAGTACAGTATGTTTAAATTGCATCACCTTATACTTTTAATAATTGTGTATTGATTAGACTGTGGCCATTTTTTTTAAATACTTAGCAATGTCAGGTTATCTTGTTACTAGTAGTCCTGTTAGCAAATTAAAGCTCTAAATTGCTTTTGTTAGGCAAAGGCATTTTGCATCCATGTTAAGTATTTCCAGACTTATGAATTGTCCATCATCCAAAGGCATCAAATTTCCAGCGTTGGTGAACTTTCGGTTCCATTAATGGCCCCTTTAACTACTAGGTTATTGAAAAAATTTACACAATAATAAACATATAATATAATATTTCAATACTCTTGGAAGGTTTATAATTCTAGTAGTAGTAAAAAACAATGCTTGCTAACATTTAAGGTCTATTGCTATTAAATATGGTATGTACCCATAAAAAGTTGCACGATAATAATAATAAAGATGTAGGTTAGTAAATAGTGACAAAATGATAAAGGTACACTTACTTGTGCCTATATATTGTTAACAATCTATTACACACAACAGCTGGTTAATTGAACACAATATTATTAATCACCACATAATTATTTAAATTGGAAACTAGGTACTAATCTGTGAACTTGCCTAATATTTAATGAAATAAATAAAGGTAAATAAAAGTTGACTCGGAAATTGTACAATATTTCTAACACATCAGTTTGCAGGCAAACAAAAGGACACTATGATGCGGACTCATTATAAATACACGATAGGTAGGTCAGCATGACCTCATAGAATGACCTTAATTTATTATCAAGGTTAGAATAATCTATACGTTTCAAAACGATTTTTAACGGACAGCATAGCCATTCTATATCATGATTTATTGAAGTTAGCAAGTGTAAAGTTGTTAGAAAATAACAAGCGAAATCACGATAACATAAAATTAACTGCTTACATACGCCACAGATGAGACATGATCAACAATTTCTCACTATCACAAATATAAAAGTAGACATTTCTTTAGTACCTCAAAAAATCTAAATAACATTACGGCCTGAATTATAACATTACAATTCTCCCAATAATTTGACCAATTTTGTGTACTCTGTGCTGTTTTTAGAGATGTGTAAATCCTGAGTGATTTGAAAAAAAGATTTACTTATTTCAATAATACATCATGCATCACTAAATCAGAAGTTTTTGGAATACATCTTTAAATCACTTTAGATAAGATTCAAATTGATTCAATTGAGACCATTACGACGTGGAGTGAGAAGACTATAGGCTGGTATTATGATTCAGAAAGAGATAGAGAAGGATGTGTAAGTTCGCGCGTGCATACTGCATACGACGCGTCGCCGGATAATGTAGAATGCAGAGAAAACTATTCTTTCTGCGCCTTATTATTAAGTGCAATGTATTTTTTTTTAAATAGGAAATCGAGTGACGGTTTGTTATGTTTTAGTTTTTATTGAATGTTTCAATGCTTTTAATTGCGTATGCGAAATTATTTTGAGAGTGTAAATAGTGATTTGAACCAAAAACTATAAATAACAACTCTTAATATTTATCTTTATCAATGATATTTTGACTTTTGTAAATAATTAAATACATTAATAAATGTAAATAATTAGGTAGTGATCAAGTGTGTTGGTACAAAAATAAGTACGTTCTTATACCTCATTAGTACTAAGTAGGTATTTAATAACGCCAACCTATTCCTTTGTATGTTTGTTTAGTTAATTATGAAAGCTAGGTTGACAGTCCTAAGCCCGATAAGAATGAAGGGAAATCAGTAGTATATGTATCTTTTTCTCCTTCCGAATCTCTTCGAATCATTTACGATGTGTCGTATGAATGACTGTTTAAATCTTTTAATTCCGATACACACGGAATTAAAAGATTTAAAGATTTAAAAGAGTGATTTAAATCTTTTGAGTGAAAAGATTTATAAATCTGTAATCAGTCAAAAGATGTAGTTTGCGCATCTCTAGCTGTTTTGATTACGCTTTTTTCATGGTGTTCGCATGACATGTCTGTGTATTTTGCCAGTGACAACGTTTTAATGTCCTATAACTATTCTCATCTTGTTTGATGTAATTTAAAAGCTTGTTACTTGTATTTACCTTTTATATCGTGCTATGTACGAGACTTCGCGTCAGTTTTAGGTTGTCGGATTACGTCCGAAAACCCATACAGATTTTGAGTTAAAAAATGCAGTATATTATGTTATCTTGGCTAATAAGCTACCACCATGCTAAATTTCATTCAAAGCGTGAACAGGTAGACAACAGATAAAAAATAGGTAACCTTACAGTAAAAAAGTTACCTACTACTTTTGAAAAGAAACGCATTATAAAAAACATTTTGCACTAAATAGTACTTTCTATGGCGGGAAACCACATGCAAACAGAATCGAATAATTTATTATATTCAAAATGAATGTAGTTCAAAGAGATAAATGTCCTAATCCAAAAATACAACCTAAGCCTAAAAATGGATTTGTGAGAAAAGACTCTTCACTCGGTGAGTATTTATACGAAATGCAGTGCCTACCTTCAGTAACATTTAGGAGGTAGTTAGTACATTTAGTAGGTACGTTGAACTTATTTAGGTATCTATATATCTAATGCACAGGTATACGTGGTGCTACATTACCGTCGTCTTTAAAACCTTTTACCATTGCAAAGGCTATTTTAGCCCCCAACAAAACACCACGATATCAATTCCGGAACGATGACAATCCTACGATATGTCGTAGGCCTTCTATGGGTCCTCCAACGGGACTGCCAAAAACATTAAAACGCAGGTAATACACTATTTTTGCGTAATTTTGAAAATATCTGAAGGCTATGTAACCTATGCACTAGTACATTTACTTAGTACATACCTACTAAAAAAAAATATTTCCTACGCATTCTCTATAATAATGGTATTCCGAACATGTGCTCGAATCTTAACGCCACAATATAATATGGTAATATCCTCATGCGTTGTCAATAGGATTTTAGGTAGTATTCATTAGATATAGGTATATCTACATTTATTAGCTCCGGTTATGGATTTTTTATCCTATTCAGCATAAACTAGTCTCTATCATCAGGGAGACATAGTCCGATATAAGTAATTCGTTACCTAATATTTTTTTATAAAATTGAAGAATAATACAATCTGCGTCATCTAAGCCTGAATCTTCATCGAGCGGTAAAGGAAGGCCAAGAGTGCTAGCCAGTGATTCGGCTCCTGCCGATACATCCAATGACTTCTGCACGCCCCAGAAGACAAGACCTACTGTTCTGAGATACATAAGCAGCAGTAGCAGAGGTGATCTCTACTTTACTTTCACTCCTTACAATACAATCCCTTAACATTTTATCCGCACGGAGTACAGATAATTTTGCAGCTCTACCTACTTCGGTCACCCTGTTGACAAATAAGTTATAAGTGTACATTGCATAAACTTATCAAAAATACGATCCCTATAAGGTACAACAATAATATTGTGAAATATTTCAACAGACCCAACAGTAGGTTAAAAGATAACATTCCCAAAGAAATAAATCAAATTATAAACATTTATGAAATTACAGCCTTTACTGAACGCATGGCCAAACACTACTGGGTAGCCTTGTTGAAAAAAGATCAAACAACTGTTAAAATATTTCAAATATATTTTGGTAATAAAGGTACGACTATCAAAATATGTTTGACATATTTTGATAGTCGTACCGTACCTTTATTACCTCGTTGGTCGTAACACAACACATGTAACTAACCAGCGTATACTCCACCGTACTTCTCAAACCTATAAAGTACCTAACGCTGGGTTTAGGCTGGTATATATCACAGTGTAGGTATAATTGTAGGTAGGTCATATTTTGTAATCAGACAGACACTGGAGATCCACAGAGCAATGAGCAATTAAATTGGGTAAATCCCGTGCGAGTACGTTCTTCACCATATTTATCTATATAAGGTAGGTACGTATATGGACTTTTTACTTATTTATCATTGTGGTATTTAACAAAGACAACCGTTGACAACAGCCTGCTCGCCCATTCTGAGCCCGCAGGACGCATTGCAGGTTGTTGCTATCAAACTTAATCAGGCGCTGCGCTGCAACATTGGTTTTAATTTTTTTTCGTGAGATCTTATTTTTTTTTCTAAAATAAAAGTAGCCTAAGTTACTCCTTGTTACATCAGCCAGTGAAAGTCCCGTCAAAATCGGTCCAGCCATTTCAGAGATTAGCCGGAACAAACAGGCAAACAGACAGACAGACAAACAGACGGACAGACAGACAAAAATTGTAAAAAATGTTGTTTCGGTATAGGTAACGTGTATACATCCAAATGCACTTAGTAAAAAGCGGTTATTTTAATATTATAAACAGACACTCCAATTTTATTTATATGTATAGATTACTAGCTTCCATGGTTACCTATCTTATTTCTTATTAATCATCGCATGTGGTGGGTCGTATCCCGTTTACGTCGATCATACTTTTTTTCTAATGAAATTATATTTCCCAATCCGACTCAGATGGTCATAATAATAATGCGAAGGCGTCCTTCTGTTAAAACTGATACCTACAAAATCATGGGGCAGACGAAGACTATCCACTATTCGGTATCCCAATGTCGAATAAGACACGAAAGTCCTAAATAATCATCAACTACAGCGTCAAGTAGATCTGACCACAAATAAACTGGGAAATTATCTATGTAAAGAACAACGGGGCCTCGAAGTCGCAAGTTCCACTAAGGAAACGCAGAAAACCTAGTCGATGTTTCAAAATTATTTGCAAATATCGTATCTAATTTAAAACACCATTGTAATTTTAGGTCACACTGGCACTCGATCCGCGATGTCTACAAGCATATCCGCTGCAGAACCTAGTGTTATATTAGGTAAACACTTTTTTCTACGGCTCTTTTGAATATCAATTTTGTTCTATAGAAAAATAAAAAAACTTAAAAATAGTATGACAACAAACTATTAAAAAAAAACCTTGTCCGCGTGGAATGGAATCATTTTGTTCTGCAGTTTAAAACCCAAGAGCTATCAAACATGAGGATTACTTACATAAAGGTTGAGAAAAACATCGTGAGGACCCCTGCATTTAAGAGTTCTAACAATCCTGTCAAATCCGAAAACCCGCACTTCACCAGCAGATGGAATAGGCCCAATAATGAAACAGTAAATGGGGTTCTATAATGTGCAGTCACTATAATTACATTATGACAACTACGCTGGTTCTATCGTATCGCATCAACAACTGAATTCCTTCCACAAATTAGTTAGAAAAAATATTCTTGGAGTAAATTCTTATTTTCAGCTATTTCTGAAGGTAGAGGCTTGGCACGCGGCGAGATCGGGATGGCAGCCATAGACTTGAAACACCCTCATCTAGTACTATGCCAATTCAGTGACACCTTACTCTATACGCATACATTAACGAAAATCAATTACTTTAATCCCATCGAGGTATAGGTACAAGTAATATGGTATCTAATTATATCCTTGCGCTTCCTTGTAACAATATTCAAGACAAGTACACATTACAGATTATTGTCCCACACACTTTCTGCGAAGGTGTACAACCGAATCAATTATATCAGATAATAAAAGATCAGTATCCTTTGTTGAATATAACTACCGTTCAAAGGAGGCATTTCAACGATGCAGCAGGTCGTCAACATATACAAACCTTGTGTGCACCTCAATATAGCGCTGTTTACCTTCAAGTTTTGCAAAAGTAAGAATACAATAACAACCTATTAAACCGAACCTTTTTTCAATATACATCTTCTTAATTCAGCTTTACATTCTCCTTCTTCCTTCCTTCCTCAACAAAATGATTATGGTTCTCATTAGGTTTTATGCAGTGACTGCCGCCGCGGCTGTTCTAAAATACGTTGAATATATCCAATGTATAGTTTTCGCAAGGGAATCATTGAAGATCGAATATCATTCCTCGGAGAATACTATGATTATCGGTAAGAAATTAAAGCATCCACTAAATTAAAATTAGGTAGCCTTTATTCCATTTGGGTACAAAATCCGCCAATGGGCCTTATACTTCCTTCATTCCAAGGCTTTGGATATAATTTTGCATTGAACTTATTATCACTAAAACGTGTCTGTTGATTAGGAACATTTGTTTTTTTTTTTTGCACATTTTCAATGTCACAGACTGATAAATTAATTATGTTAGATAAACTAATTTTCTTTAATGTTAAAGATATAGGAACGGCGTCTCAGTTAGAATTAGTTCAGCCACTGGTTCCATCAGCTGGACCTACATGCTGCCTACTAGGAGTTCTAGGGCCTACGTACACAATCGGTGGTATCAGAGCGTTGAGGGCAGCTATTCTCCAGCCTTCGTGCAATAAGGATTTCATTGAATCTAGACTGGATGCAGTTCAAGATTTGATTGAAAACGATTCCGGACTGATGGTTGATTTACAAGTTGGAAATTTTCACTTTTTAACTATGACTTTAGACATGAATGAGCTAGAGGTTTTTTTTACTATGTAGCTGTAGTTGAAAGCTTAACACGAATGTATTCCATAGTTGTTGTCATAATTTTTCCTACTACCATTTTAGGATGTAATCAAAAAACTCTCGGATATCGATAAAATACTTTTCCTATGCATGGATACATCCAATCAAAATATTGATAAAATTGGTGAAGCACAATTAAATCAAACATTGTTGTTAAAAACAACCATGGATGTTGTTCCAAACCTTGTAGAAGCTCTTGGAAATGCTGTTAGTGGACGACTACGGAAAATAAAAATGGTACTATATAAGTTGTAAACTATGGAGTTTGGCTCTAGGCTTTTCAGATTGGCTCATAGGAATCCTAAGCAAAACCAAAAATTTAAGAGCCGCAACGCTGTGAGACTAAATATAGAATTTATCTCAAGTAAACAATATTTTTAATGATAATACAATGGATGAACTTCATTACGTACCAACTTGAATTTAAGGCAAACATAATTAATTATATTAACTAAATAGGGCTTTATCGTATAGGATTTAGAAACCCCAAACTACAAGGAAATCACAGTACGTATTAAAACGATCATTCAAGATGATGCTCACCTAGAGAAAGGAGCAATGGGAAGTCTTCAAAGATGCTTCGCCGTCAGACCTGAGATCAACGGTCTATTAGACGTGGCTAGAAGAACATATTCCGAACTTATAGAAGATATACAGAAGATTGTTGAGCAGTTGAGTGAAACGTACGACCTGCCTTTGAGGCTGAACCAGAATGTCATGAAGGGATTCCATATCGTCATGGCAATTGCTCCAAAGAACAGAAGGAGTTTTAATGTTGAAAAATTACCACCCATATTCATACAGGTACTAGCAATCGTGAAAACTTGTATCCCTCTTGTCGTTTTCAATGATTTACTAATGTTAGCAGTGATATTAGTAACATAAGTAAATATATTACCAATGCCACTGGTTAAGATGCCTACAATCTTTACTGTGTGCCTATATCAATATTTGATGTAAAACTATCTCACACACAGGTAAATAACAACGGTGCAAGTGTATCAATGTCTACGGAGGAATTGGTAGTTTTAGATCAGCAAGCTAAAGAATCGCTGAACGAAATTCAGAAAATGAGTAACATGTTAGTTTTCTCACTAACCAAATTTTAATTTCTCTCCGCTTATCCACTACTTCTTTAATCATATGTATGATTAATGTAGCCCTTTTCATTTCCATATTGTCATCTTGCAGAGTAATTTCTGGTTTACTAAAAGAACTGCGCCCATTTATGCCAAGTCTATACACGTTGTGTGAAAATGTGGCAGAGTTGGATGTATTGTTGGCGATGGCTCAAGTATTGTATCAATATTTTTTTGTAATCTATTCATAAACAAATGATACTTCTTCTTTTCGTTCATATTTTATTTCCTCAGTTACTCTTTGACCTTTCCTCAGCATTAAGAAGTATCTTTCTCACTAACAGCGTCCATAATTCTTTTTTTTTTATTAACTAGGCAAGCTCAGCTGGCTCTTACATAAGGCCGGAGTTCAACAGTTACTTGGATATAAGAAACAGTGTGCATCCCCTCCTGGATTACAACAGTCAAGTAATGCCGGTGCCTAATGATATTGTAAGGTTTCCTTTATCCACTCTAAAGGATTTTAAAAACATCGTTAACCTATTATAATTATGATATATTTCTTTAATGGTTTTAGTTTGCGAGCAGCGAGCACAATTTCACAATTATAACAGGACCTAATATGGGTGGCAAAAGTATTTACATAAAACAAATTGCTATCATGCATGTTATGGCGCAAGTTAGTATATGTATAAGACTCGTATAATAGTAGTCATTCAACTTGGTAACTACCCTAGTTACTCAAGGTTTGTATACATTACAGTTAGGCTGTTTTCTGCCTGCTACGAATGCTGTTCTACGACTCTGCGATAGAATATTCTCCAGGATCGGCTTTAACGACAGCGTCGAGTTGAACGCTTCGACTTATGTATTCGAGGTAACTTATGTTTCTATCTGCTCAAAATTATATAAACAACGATACTTAATTATATACAAAATGATAATTTACAGATGAAAGAAATTCAACACATAATAAAAGGACTTACATCTTCAAGTCTTGTGATAATAGACGAGCTATGTAGGTTAGTAAAGATGATTTGAAAAGCTTATTGCTAACATAAGTTAGTGATTTTATTTTTACTTACTAATATACATACCATAAATATGTTTAGAGGAACCTGTGCCGACGAGGGAACGAGTATAGCTTGGGCGATCTGCGAGGAATTAATTATGAGCGATGCTTTCACGTTCTTCACCACTCATTTCATATATTTAACAAGATTACAAGAGTTATATTTCAATGTGGTTAAGTAAGGATATTCTTATCGCTTAGTTACAATATTATATCGTTTGCGTAGGAATAACATGTTAGATTAGTAAATATAAAACTGTATATACATTATAGCTCTTTTTTATACTAGTTGCCATACAGCTGTAACGGAAGAAGAGCGAGGCACAGAAGACTCACAAAAGAGATTAGTGTATCATCATAAAATAGAACCCGGAGTTACAAAAATAGAGCACTACGGATTATCGCTAGCAGCTACTACCAATTTGCCAGAAGATACTGTGAAACTTGCTATAGAACTTGCCGAACTAATTGGGCGGAATAATAAGGTAATCGAAAAAGATTGAGTACCTACTTATTTTTAAGAATAATTAGGAAATCACATAACATGTAGGTAATAGGTATATGGAAATTATTGCAGGTGCCAGCAATAACAACATTGCAGAAGACAGACGATGAAATACTTTATAAATTAAATTCAAACATAAGACAAGAGGTACGGAAGCACGGTAATTCAGAAGAAGTTATAAGAACAATTTTGCGTAGGTTTAAAGAAGAACATCCACAAATAATAGAAAGGATAAAAGTAGAACGGAATAGAATTAATAATAGAACTGATAGCTCTGCTTATGACTCTTCCGCTATAAATCATTCTAAACAACGTACAACATCAAATGATGACGTTAGCATTAATTATCTTTCAAATAATCTAATTGCAAATAATACGCAAAATAATATGGCACATGATTCTCTAATATCAACTAACCTTGACACAATTGATGACAATGCTAAACAATATGATAGCCATATCAATTATGCTTCAGTAAGGTCATCTGACCAATTATTGAACAGTGTTCTGAATAATGCTCAAGAGAGTTGCGAAGAAAATGAAATGAAAAATGTTATGGACGTGGATATGATTGATTGTAATCCTAACTCGATAGACAATGCAACACGTAACGACTATACAAGAGAAAATGCTCCTATACTCAAGGAAAATGAAAATATATTTACTAGAAAAATTAATAATTTTGACGCAACGGAAAATAATTATTCTGATGTAGGTAACGATAGCTCTATGAAAGAAGACGACTTTATAGAACAAGATGATGCGTTAACTGATTCTGAATTAGAGGACGACCAAACGCAAATAGTTGAACAATATTCCTCTAGCAATGAAGCAGAAGTTGAAGAAAATAGCGATGTCATATCTGTTGATGAAGAGTTAGTTACCGAAACAATCTATGAAATTAATGTAGAGTTGTTACGCGAAACAGCCGGTGTTGAAAATATTGTGCTTACACCACCTATGGAATTTCGTGATCTGTAAAATACATTTTGTTTTTAAAAAATCTAATTTTCATTTTATACATCCATCCTACAGCCAGTATTAAAGACCTGCACAGACTAGTTTTAAGTATATTATTTTACTCTTTGGACTAGTTACAGATATTTTTCTTATCTATATGTAGCAACTTCAAACATTTAATATTATAAGGTGTAACCAATAAGTGTAAAGAAAATAGTAAACGGTTTTTAACCGGACATTTCGAGCTTTGTTGATGAAAATGTCACCAAGCGGCCTAGCCGTGTTCCGGCATGATGTTCGGTGTTGCCATTCATGGATGGCGGGTCAGATCAGCTGCGCTGCGTGTGCCTAGTGAATGTAGCGTCTCGATCTACTGCCGCCTCCCTACCTAGGCAAGTATGCTCCATTGTAGATCTCATCATCACTTACCATCAGGTGAGATAGAGATCAAATACTTGCCTATAATGTAATAAAAAAAAGAAAAGACGTGTATAGTATGGGAAACTGTTTCGAACGGGTTCTTATTGGGTTTTTCGTTTATTTTATCCGAATCAAAACTTACCTCGTGCTATAGGAAAGCCATTTAAAAAGGTTATCATAGTGAAAGCAAATTTCTTAGCAGCAGTCAGCATCAAAACCCGTTCATAGGCCTACCGGGTTCCGAGCTTTAACTACAAGTATATATCGATATAAAATCGACTAAAATGAAATCTCACTCGCCTTCCTGAGCTTCACTTCGATACTCACCATTAAAAAAAAAACCATGGAAATGCAAATGGCTGATGGTTTACCGCGTCTATTTTACATTTTCAATTCTCAGTTATAAGTTCAATAAATGTTTTTAATTTGTGACGATTAAGTGATAGTCAAAATTTGATCATCGGATAAAGAAAGTAAGTAATCTATTTGACATAAATACGACTATATTTACACCAAACCGGCGTCTGTTTACCACGCGTTGCGTCGTTTGGTTTGTCGTTGAATCGTGGTAAAATTGGATGCGAAAACGGGTTTCTAAAGTGGTACACGATATTGTTGTAGAAGGCGGTCAGCCATGTCGCTGCCGCCGTACCTGCTGGGGCCTAACCCCTGGGCCACAATGATGGCCCAGCAGCAGTTGGCCGCAGCGCAGCAGGCTGCACTGCAGGCCCACGCCGCGGCTGCCGCGGCGGCGCCTCCAGTGCCTCCTGCACAACCTCCGAAACCACATCATATACCGGAGGAAAAAATTAAGGAAAAAGGTTTGTGATTCAAGTTAGCGGATACTATTTTAAACTTTCTAGGTTATTATGTTTTTTTAATTTAGATTTATAATTTATGCCATGTACTTTGTCTCTCTTAGAAGTATTTGCAAACAGGAAAGATAATTAAATATCTATGACTTAGATACAAACATTTGTGCTCATCACACAAGGTTTGTCTATACTGGGATTCAATTCTAGAACCAATGATACAGAAAACAGGACCACTACAAACTGAGCAAACAAGTCATCTATTGACTATGTTTTACAAAGAAGAAATATGTTACATACCTACCAATTTATATGCAGCAATAAGTTTCAAATAATGGTTATTTTAATCAACTCTAAAGAAATGTGGATTTCAAATAAGTAATTACATCAAGCTATAATAGTTTACCAATTAGTCCCCACCCCTTTGTTATGTTAGAAGTCATATTCCTGTAAGCACATTCAAAGTTATTTTAATTTTATATCAATAATTATTATTTGCTGCAATATGGCAGAACTCGCAGCTTATGCATTTTTCAACACAAGCCGAAGAAATATAAAGAAAAAATACATTTTTTTTAATCCACATGATTAAGAGAAACACATCAGGAGTTTATAAGTATAGCCTATAATAAACCAAGGCTGATTTTGATGCCACTTCGTATGGGGGTTAATAGATCCTTGGGCATTGTTCTTTAAACAGTTGAATAAACTTCTAATTATTTACTCAAGTATGATATGTTGTGAACAGTTTGTACAAAGCTAGTATGGACTTTTAGTTGATTTACAAGTTGTATTGTAATCATTCATACTCTTAAACCGCAATATAATAAAAACGAATCAACTTTTGTATTGTTTATAAGACATTATAATTATTGCAATATGGTTTTACCTTGTGGTGAAAAAAAGTACAGCTGCAGACAAAAGCTAGTCAAATAACGTTTTTATTGCTTGCTCACCCCATGTGACCAAAGTTTTTGCTATAAAGTTAATGCAAAAATCATTTCCCATGGGGGATATTAATATGCAATTGATATTATTTTCCATTATGTAATAGTATCTCTGGAAAACGCTTTTGTTGCATACATTTTCTTATTAATTATACTACTTCAATCATTTTCATTATTTCGAATTTTTTAATGTGCAGGCAGGTTCTGGAAGGAAATCATAAATTAATTATTAGTGTAGGGCAGCTCTCTGCAAGCTGAGCAGTGGTGGTAGTACTTGTGAGTTGATATGATGATTGGGGGAGTTCTAAGTCTAGTAGTCAAAGATATCTTTAGACTGATGGATAGATGCATTGTAATGGGTTTCTCAAAAGGAAATTTGGCATTGTTAGAATAGATCTTTAGTTCTACTTGAATAATATTAATCACTTTTATTTTCTCTTGTCTAGCTCAAAAATGGCTACAAATCCAATCAAAACGCTTCGCCGAAAAGCGCAAATTTGGCTTTGTGGACGCTCAAAAAGAGGACATGCCTCCTGAACACATTCGTAAAATTATCAGGGACCATGGTGACATGACCAGTCGCAAATACAGGCATGACAAGCGAGTCTACCTCGGAGCTTTAAAATACATGCCTCATGCTGTCATGAAACTCCTTGAGAACATGCCAATGCCCTGGGAACAGATTCGAGACGTCAAAGTGCTGTACCACATCACTGGAGCTATTACATTCGTGAACGAAATACCATGGGTGATAGAACCAGTCTACATAGCCCAATGGGGTACCATGTGGATCATGATGCGTAGAGAGAAACGTGACCGTAGGCACTTCAAGAGAATGAGGTTCCCACCATTTGATGATGAAGAACCACCACTAGATTATGCTGATAACATTCTTGATGTGGAACCACTGGAACCTATTCAAATAGAGCTTGATCCTGAGGAAGATAGGGCAGTGGCGTCTTGGTTTTATGACCACAAGCCTCTGTTAGGTACAAAGCACGTAAATGGGTCTACATACAGACGCTGGAACTTGACCCTACCACAAATGGCCACACTGTACCGTCTCGGCAACCAACTCTTAACTGATTTGGTAGACGATAACTACTTCTATCTATTCGATTCAAAGAGTTTCTTCACTGCAAAAGCTTTGAACATGGCAATACCGGGAGGACCGAAGTTCGAGCCGTTGGTTAAAGACAATTCAGCTGGCGATGAAGATTGGAATGAGTTCAATGACATCAACAAAATTATCATCCGTCAACCAATCAGAACTGAGTACAGGATCGCGTTTCCGTACCTGTACAACAATTTGCCGCATTTCGTACAATTGTCTTGGTGAGTCTTTCATTTCAGATCACGTTTTCATTAATATACAATACCAAACGAAATATTAAAAAAATTGTCTGCGTAACAGGTACCACACACCAAACGTCGTGTACATCAAAACCGAGGACCCCGACCTTCCAGCATTCTACTTTGATCCCCTTATCAATCCTATTTCACACCGACATTCCGTCAAGTCTTTAGACCCGCTACCCGATGAAGAAGAATTTATTCTGCCTGAGGATGTTTCACCGTTTCTACAGGAAACAGCCCTGTATACCGATAATACAGCTAATGGGATCGCTCTGTTATGGGCGCCGAGGCCTTTTAATATGAGATCAGGTAAGAAAGGATTGCATCACCGGGTTATATTTCAATTACTAAAATAATTGCGACAGCTCAAGAGATCCTTTAAATAAAAATATTGCTTGTCTCTATTTAGTAGGCATGCGAAAATTATAATAGAAGCCAGTGCGTCTGCGCTCGCTCGGCTCACTCGTAGGATGCCTGTATAGTATAATGAAGTCCATTACAAACACATCAGCAGGGTTGGCAATCATTTATAGAAACCTTACAAAGCTATGCAAAAAGTGTATCGGTCGAAGGTTACGGCATGTTGAACGAAATACGCTTAGAATTCTCTTCATGAATGACAGGGCGCAGTCGTCGTGCAATCGACGTGCCGCTCGTAAAGACCTGGTACAAAGAGCACTGCCCACCGGGCCAGCCTGTCAAAGTGAGGGTCTCATATCAGAAGCTGCTCAAGTACTATGTACTGAATGCTCTGAAACACAGACCGCCGAAGGCACAGAAGAAGAGGTAAGTTACAGAAGGCTTATAAATGCCTCTATACGTCAGTGAAACTATGTTTTGGCTATGGAACTTTGGTATTTGATTTTGATTATCTGATGTTATAAAATTCATTAAGAACATAAAATTTGCAGAAAATTATGATTTATTGAAGCAGCAAAGTTATTTATATTTTGTGTCTTTGTTTTCGAGTTAGAAATATGTAACTGTGGGTAGTAGAGTGCAGTAAGTAGCCACTGAGACTAGTGTGATCCTATTGAGTAAGTTTGTATCAAATGAGGGATTTTCTCAGCAATTTTTCTTCCTACAGGTATCTCTTCCGCTCATTCAAATCAACAAAGTTCTTCCAAACCACAACACTGGACTGGGTGGAAGCTGGCCTGCAAGTGTGCCGACAAGGTTACAATATGCTGAATCTCCTCATCCACCGCAAGAACTTGAACTATCTGCATTTGGACTATAACTTCAACCTAAAACCAGTGAAGACTTTGACAACTAAGGAGAGAAAGAAGTCGCGGTTTGGCAACGGTACGTTAGTAAATAAAACTTAAAATGTATAGGATATGGTGAGTAATTAGGATGTTCGTTCAGCTCTGACCTGTTAATAATTTTCACCTGTTTCGGAAAAAAAATAGTCCAAATAAAGTACAGAATCAAAAATAAGGGGGGATGATAATAGCACCCATTGCAACCCCCATGTATCTGTGCCTGGATTAGTATAAAAAACCAATGAAAACTATATAATTAAGGAGAGTAACACCACAATATGCTTCCTCTCAGCCTTCCACTTGTGCCGTGAAATCCTCCGTCTCACGAAGCTCATAGTGGACTCGCACGTCCAGTACCGTCTGAACAACGTGGACTCGTTCCAACTGGCCGACGGGCTGCAGTACATCTTCGCGCACGTCGGCCAACTCACCGGCATGTACCGGTACAAGTATAAGCTGATGAGGCAGATCAGGATGTGCAAGGATCTGAAGCATCTCATCTATTATAGATTTAATACGGTGAGTTATAAAATAATAATATATTTTGCTCACAAACTAAGCAACTCTGGTACTATGGTTACCGTTCGATGGACGGGGGGCATCACAGTATATAGTTACTTATATACATATTATACGTTCATTACATGACTCATTTGTGCTCATTAATCAAATAGGGCGTCCTACACTTAGGACATATTGATAATAATGACATTATCCTCTAAAGCGGATGTATAGAGGTACTTTTTAAAGCAGACAATGCCTCTATGGATCATACATTAATTTGATTGCGGGCGTCTATCTCAAACAGGAAATGCTCTTATAGTAGAATTCTTCATATCACTCAGGGTCCAGTATCCAAAGGCCCAGGGTGCGGGATCTGGGCGCCGGGCTGGCGAGTGTGGCTGTTCTTCATGCGCGGCATCACGCCACTGCTGGAGCGCTGGCTTGGCAACTTGCTGTCCAGGCAGTTTGAGGGACGACACTCCAAAGGTTTGTGCTGATATAATTGATCGTTATCATAAATGAGATGCAGCCACATAAAACTGTACCACATAATAAAAAGTATTACTTCAAACATTAATGTATTTCTTGTCTTTAGTTGTGTTGTTACTATTTCATGGCATCGTCGGCTTGTCCGTAAGGACATAATAAACAATATGGTCGTAGCTATTTTTTTTTTTCGTTTGTCTGAACGCTCGTTCAGGAAATTTACAGAATGGATTTTATGAAACTTGACATGCTGGTATAAACCTCAACATTATGGATATCTTTTATCATGGAAAATGGAAGGTTCCTCAAGGGATATTCAAAGAACTGTATCTCAAGATCAACAAGTCGGAAAATTAAAATTGGCATGGTGATTTCTGCCAATATCGCAGACATAGGATTATTTTTGATCTGGTAAAGGTAAAGATAGTTTTCTTAAAATTTTCATCCCGAAATCAGGTGTGGCTAAAACGGTGACGAAACAGCGCGTCGAGTCCCACTTCGACCTGGAGCTGCGCGCGTCCGTCATGCACGACATAGTCGACATGATGCCCGAGGGCATCAAGCAGAACAAGGCCAGAACCATTCTACAGCACTTGTCCGAAGCGTGGAGGTGCTGGAAAGCTAATATACCTTGGAAGGTTAGTGAATGATCCAACTACAGTGGACCCTCGGTAATCCGACAAACGTTTAGCAGGGCATTGTCGGATTATAGAGTACTACCTAAGACCCCTATAGTCCGGATTGTATGTATGTCGAAAACAAAACAATACCTACGCGTCGAGCACAATAGTGGTGGCACGTACAAGTTGTAACCTTTTCAATCATGCAATATCTACATTAGCGAATATTTTCAAAAAAATATTCAATAATAGACATGTCGGATTACAGGGGGTGCCGGATTACCGGGAGTCCACTGTATCTATATCTGGTTTTGAGTTGTATTATATCACATGCAGTGAATGTATATAGCCTATATAACATATTGATCCACACGCAAATTACGTACTAACGTATACGCGAGCTTGTACTACACAAATCAGTTTATTTTTAGTACATCCATATTTTGTTTGCCCAACTCCGTCTTAGATATGTAAAGTAATATATGATATTATCTTGTATATCATTCCTAACTCTACTAGAACTATTTCCCCATCCGACTAAACTAAAGCTGGTGCTCATAGTGGGTACACACATGCTCAGGGTGGGGTTTGATCCCAGAAACTCGCAATTACGAGGGTGATTTCTCTAATCACTAGGCGATAATCTAATAATAATATCTAAGATAATCGACAATTCTCTAATCCATCAGGTGAGATCGATATCAAATACTTGCCTATAGTGTAATATTAAAAAAAAGGCTATGGACCTATTGAATTATCCATACTGTATGTCTGACTGAACTATATATAACAATTTTTTTTTCACCACCCAGGTGCCAGGTCTGCCCACGCCCATAGAGAACATGATCCTGCGCTACGTGAAGATGAAGGCGGACTGGTGGACGAACACCGCGCACTACAACCGCGAGCGCATCCGCCGCGGCGCCACCGTCGACAAGACCGTCTGCAAGAAGAACCTGGGCCGGCTCACCAGGCTCTACCTGAAGGCCGAGCAGGAGAGGCAGCACAACTATCTGAAAGTAAGTAACGCCTTAGCAAAACTGAATTGGAACATGACCTGAACTGATACAGTTCCGCTTGCTGAGGCAGGCTTTTCTTTTTTTTATCGCCAATATATCATGTGTAAAAACTTTTTAGCTGACGTTTCTAAACCACGCACTAAAACTGACTTTTTTTCAAGTGTAATATTTTTAGGGGTCTTTTTCATATTCGGACATTTCAACCCTTTTTGAACTAAACTGACTTATACAAGTATTTCGCGTCTCCTTCAATAATCCATAGGCAAAAAATGTGCTTGCATTAGACACCTCCCTCAATTTAACGAATAATAATCAATCGCAGGACGGTCCCTACATCTCGCCGGAGGAAGCGGTGGCAATCTACACAACAACTGTCCACTGGCTGGAGTCCCGGCGCTTCGCCCCCATTCCGTTTCCACCACTTTCCTACAAACACGACACGAAGCTACTCATCCTAGCCCTGGAGCGCCTGAAAGAGGCTTACAGTGTTAAATCTCGGCTGAATCAGAGCCAGCGGGAGGAGTTGGGACTTATTGAACAGGCGTATGATAACCCCCACGAGGCCCTATCCAGGATCAAACGTCATTTGCTCACGCAGAGAACGTTTAGAGAGGTACGTTTTTTTTATCGGTTTCCAAAAAAGAAGTAGCTAATTCGTCAGCCCGCACGTATCATTATCTTGAATTGCTACTAGTGCGGTTCGAGTATTATAAAAGTTGTTTGTTGGATGATGAAATGACATTCTTACATAAACTTTACGGCTCGCACCGGTCTGTTTATCGGCTTTTATTACCGCGTAATAAGGACCTACTAAAGTAAACGTTATACCCACTAGGTCGGCATCGAGTTCATGGATCTGTACTCCCACCTTGTACCGGTCTACGACGTGGAACCACTGGAGAAGATAACAGACGCGTACTTAGACCAATATCTATGGTACGAAGCGGATAAACGCCGTCTTCTACCACCGTGGGTCAAGCCAGCCGACACTGAACCCTCGCCACTGCTCGTCTACAAATGGTGTCAAGGTATTTTACACTCAAACTGACATGTTTCTAGGTTGCTTATTGTGTCAAGAGATTTTTTCTTGTCCAAAATGTATTTTTTTGTAAATACGCGTTTGTTTATTGTATGTATGTATATATTGTATGTAAATTTTGTTTGTATTTGTACAATATGTGTAAAAAGTTGTGCAGATGAGACGTGTTACTTATCAACTCGCGCGATTGCGATTGATATGATTCCATTACCATTCGATTGTGTTAACATGAAGAAGAATGAAGCCATCAGAAGAGATGTACGCGGTCGCCCACGGTGTGCGTTGTGGCAAAGGAGATCTACCTTGTTGTATCATCCCCTTGTTACAAACCTCACCTTGGTTGAGCGCGCTGTTCGACCCGCCACGATGACTGCAAAGAAGAAAGTTGTATTAGTAGGATAATGAGGATATGTTTATTTAGAATAAGGTGTCTGACCTTTATTGAATTTACTATATTTGTTGTAACTAATCATAAGTACTAGATAACTTACTTTCGGCGGTGATGTCACATGTCTGTTTTGCCTGTACGGAAAATAAACATGTTTTTAGTAATTTTAGAAAATGGTTTTATGTGTTAGTAATCATGAAATTATTATTAATTATGCAAGAAATAAATAATAGTCAAATGCCATAGTCTGCCCAGGGCTCTATAGGGAGGATTCATTACGTCAGGTGGAACTTTGTGTATAGTTTATTTCATGGTTACCTTCACAGTTGGATACAACAAAGTCTTATTCGGGCTTATTCAATCTCTAGCTTTACCCGCAGCTTTAGCCACGTAGATTTCGTGGACACAAAGTACCCTTTATGTTATTACCTATGTCTGTGTGTCGTCAAACTTACAAACACATATTTATATTACCATATAAGTAAAATAACAGTAGCCGCAGTACCGATTTTTGTCCATTGTATCCACATGTTCTTCCCAGGTTTTCTATCGATTTCATTGAAATTACAGACAGCTTACAGACTAACCTGTTTTGGCTGATTACCGATATGTACATGAATCCTATTGTCTGCCCTTTACAGCCAACTCAAAACCTCAGGTTTAGTTAAGTTGTTAAAATGTTAAATGCTCCTAATTGCCTGAATTACTCTTGTATTAAAATTATGTTACAAACATGGTTATTACAAATGGTAATAATTAGAATGTTAAATTGGGTGAATTAGGGTTTGTTTGACAGCCAGGACTGTCAGCATAACACTACATCTGAATGCTCATCTCCATATCTTTATAACTCCTACGCAGGTATCAACAACTTACAAGACGTGTGGGAGGTCGGCGAGGGCGAGTGTAACGTGCTCCTTGAATCCCGCTTCGAGAAGCTTTACGAGAAGATAGATCTGACGCTGTTGAACAGATTGCTGCGTCTCATTGTGGATCACAACATTGCTGACTACATGACTGCTAAGAACAACGTCATCATCAACTACAAGGTAATGAAAGGGTGGTAATAAACTGGGGGCATTTCGAGTATATAAATAGTTATATAGTCATTAAACATCCATTATTTGGGTACAAAAAATTAAACTTATCACACAAAGTTTGTCCCTACCTTGAACCTAGGACTCTGTACAGAAAGCAGGGTGACTTCCAACTGGGACAATCGAGTCCAAATGTGAAAGTTCAACTCGTGTCGCCATCTCCGAGTCCACAATAATCCTGAAACCTAATTGGTGATAACTTGAGCCCTATATCACCGTTTTTTTTCATCACAGGACATGAACCACACGAACTCGTACGGCATTATCCGCGGTCTACAGTTTGCCTCATTCATTGTACAATACTACGGGCTAGTGTTAGATCTACTAGTTTTGGGCTTGCAACGCGCGAGCGAGATGGCGGGCCCGCCGCAACTGCCGAATGACTTCCTATCGTATCAAGACAGACAGACTGAAACTGCACACCCGATTAGATTGTACTGCCGATATGTGGACAGGATTCATATATACTTTAGGTAAGAAGATTTTATTATTAGCTTGGTTTTTTTTTTCGAGTATTGTCACAGAGAAAATATCACGTATTTTTAATTATACCAGCCTCTTTCTTAAAGTGTACCCAATGTTACGAATCGTAGATCTTAACTATTCATAAGTTGTTTTGGTCGAGACGGGTCTTGGAGCTGTTTCGGATGACACATCAAGTTGAGGGTCATTCTTATATTTATGACGGTTGTCATAACATGTCCGTAGCAGTCGCCCTATAAAGGTTTTCCTGGATATAGTTAAAGGGAACACTTGAAAACTCAACACCACACTGGCATTGGGCCTGGGATAGTCAATACAGGTTACTTTTTGCCCAAGGTTCTCGGCGGAGGAAGCTCGCGATCTGATCCAGCGGTACCTGACGGAACATCCCGATCCCAACAACGAGAACATCGTGGGATACAACAACAAGAAGTGCTGGCCGAGAGATGCGCGCATGCGACTCATGAAGCACGACGTTAATCTGTGAGTGATACTTTTATCGACTTTGTCACAGAGAACTAAATATTAAATGAAAAGCGATACTCGCATCCCTGTCAATTAATAGGCGTGATGGTAGCAAGAAGTTAGAAGTTTCTTCTAGACCTTGTAATTTGTATAATCCTAATACATGTAAGTACACTTTAAAATAAATACATATCTATCTATCAGCCGATAGACTTCCACTGCTGGACATAGGACTCCCCCAACGACTTCCACACAAATATATCCACGCTATAAATACATATAGCTATAGTAAATTACGATCACACTAGAAGCACTTCCCTAAGCTTATACGCGCTGGTCGCGACTCTTTCAACCCTTAATTTAAAAACACAGGCAATATTCCCCTTTATTACGAAGTTTATTTTGTGTGGCAGTGGACGTGCGGTGTTCTGGGATATCAAGAACCGCCTGCCTCGGTCCGTCACCACAATACAATGGGAGAACAGCTTCGTCTCCGTGTACTCCAAAGACAATCCCAACTTGCTGTTCAACATGGCAGGCTTTGAGTGCAGAATATTGCCGAAGGTGAGATACAACACCAGATAAGTTTGTACTTTCTAGTGCAGATCCGATTTTTACTGGATAAAAGTATCATTTCATGTATTATTGAAATAAAACTGTTTACAAATAGAAATAGTAGAAGTAAATTGGAAGGCACTGGCTAGATCAGATCTGTATGGGTGAACTCTATATCATATAATAAGCACTGGCAGTAAAATCGTGTGGCCTCATCTGTTCCTGACGATTCTAACCCATAATCAAAACGGCTCTGTCAAGGGCGATAGTTGGTGTAATGCAGGGGCCTTATTTTATCTACTGCCCACTTTGAGAATGAATTATTTTTTAGCGCCCCCATTTTTTCCACCTACTTAAAAACCACTATAACTTCAAATTAAATTAATTATTGTAAGCCTCTACACAACGCCCCCATTCTTTTTCTGGGTCTCTTACCCCCCTTTAGGCCGGCAGCGGCCACAAGGGGTACGTTATAGCCCACTTTGGGTAAGGCTGGTGTAATGTGAGCAATGTCCGCGCAGTCGCGCAGCCAGCACGAGGAGCTGTGCCACCGCGACGGCGTGTGGAACCTGCAGCACGAGGTCAGCAAGGAGCGCACCGCGCAGTGCTACCTGCGCGTGGACGACGAGTCGCTCGCGCGCTTCCACAACCGAGTGCGCCAGATACTCATGGCCTCCGGCTCCACCACCTTCACCAAGATCGTCAACAAGTGGAACACCGCGCTCATCGGTGAGATGCCACACGAACATACAGGGCCCCAAGTCTGCTAACACAATCGAACATAATCGAACAGCAACCGTATATAACTGTCAGTTTTGACAGATATCCCATACAATATCTGCCAAAAGTGACAGTTACTATGTGGTTGCTGTTTGATTATGAACCGATTGTGTTAGCAGTCTTGGGGCCCAGGACCACGTCCCTTCCAAATGTATGAGGTTACATACCTCCCGTTGTTGAGCGGAACCTATAATCCCATGCAGTAAAAAAAGAGTGGAGCGCAGAACGCTTTAGGCTTTTAAAAATCGTGATTTATTGAATAGTTGGCAGTGGCAGGATGAATATTCGTACAAGGGTGAACGAAAAAAATTATACACCTGTAGGTGCACAAAATTTAAAAGACAGTATTCGTATTGTATGGACCCTTCGCCACTGATAGCTAGCATTTTTAAAAGTAGTTCTAAGCTTTGTAGTAAATTAGTTTTGGGGATATTATTATCGATCTTTGTTTTCGCAGTTTGTATGCACCAATGAATATATTTTACTAAAAATTTGCGTGAAATAATTCCCGGCTAGTTTTTAAAGTTTCTCATTGACACTATACTTTACACAGGTCTAATGACATACTTCCGCGAAGCCGTCGTCAACACGCAAGAGCTGCTCGATCTACTCGTAAAGTGCGAGAACAAGATCCAAACTCGCATTAAGATCGGACTTAACTCAAAAATGCCGTCCCGTTTCCCCCCGGTCGTGTTTTACACACCCAAAGAGCTTGGCGGACTTGGCATGCTGTCTATGGGCCACGTGCTGATTCCACAGGTGAGTGGTCCTAGGTTACCATGAACAGAAATTTGAATTCCGAATAGCGTCATCCTAATTTTTGTGTATTTTGGCCGTAGATTATTTAGAGAGCCTATAAACGTAATTTAGCCTACTGACTGAACTCTACCTTGTGAAACATATACATTCAAGTTGCTTTCGGTATCATTTTGTACTGTGCTGACGTCACCATTCCTTCCTTCCACCAGTCCGACCTCCGCTGGTCGAAGCAGACCGACGTGGGCATCACCCATTTCCGATCAGGCATGTCGCACGACGAGGACCAGCTGATCCCCAATCTGTACCGCTACATACAACCGTGGGAGGCCGAGTTCGTGGACTCGCAGCGCGTGTGGGCAGAGTACGCGCTGAAAAGGCAGGAGGCCAACGCACAGAACAGGTTTGTTTTTGAATTAGACAGGTTGTATTTGTGACATTATAAATGAAAACTACTAAAACATTTTTGAAAATTGTTCAGGTAAGTCTAACTTTGAGGACCTTTGGAGTCCAGGTATCGGTAGCTCTAAGGGCCTGCTACGGCTGATCGACACAAATACCACCAGAAATGTCATCTTCTGGTTATCTTCGATTCCAGTGCTAGAAAGAAAGAGAATCAGTATAATGTGATAAAATATGAATGTCTTGTTATAATCAAGCATACTGCCGTTTTTTTGTATAATGTCACTGGCCTTATGCCAATGGGTTATAACTGGCACAATGTTATTATCAATGTTATAAGCAGTAACCAGTGTATTAGAGGTTCTTTTTTTTTATTACGAAATGATGAATCGCGTAGGGGTCCTGAAACCAGAGAATCCCTGTGCTCTGGAGGCGGGCGGTACCGGCGCGCGTGCTGATCGCACGACGAGTCGGACCGCTCGTCTGAGAATACGCTCGCTGATCAAAACCTCACATTACATATCAATATTATTATTATGTAGTCGATTTTAAACCACGCTCATTTGTTTTTAGGCGACTAACACTCGAAGATCTCGAAGATTCATGGGACAGAGGCATTCCGCGTATAAACACGCTCTTCCAGAAGGACAGACACACACTCGCCTACGATAAAGGATGGCGTATTCGTACCGAGTTCAAACAGTATCAGGTAAGGCTCGCTCAAATCAGAGCATTATCTACTCTCGACTAGGATAAGCTGTATACACCGTGTTCATAGTTTGGGTATTAATACAAGCAAACCCTCGACTTTGGTAAAACTGATTTGAACTTTATTTGAAGTGATTTTATTAGTTTTAGACAGGAATATTTTTGGTTCACTCAGACATACAGGTTTCCTCACGATGCCTACCCTCTGCGAAGAATAATATTTTGTATGACATTTCAACATGCAATTCTTAATTCCCATTGACACGATACATGACAGAAACCCTTGTCATCAAGATTAAGTCTGTTACATAATATGTTAATATTTCATTTGATCACCAGGTTCTGAAACAGAACCCGTTCTGGTGGACACACCAGCGGCACGACGGCAAGCTGTGGAACTTGAACAACTACCGCACAGACATGATCCAAGCCCTGGGAGGGGTGGAGGGGATCCTTGAACACACACTCTTCAAGGGCACCTACTTCCCCACGTGGGAGGGGCTGTTCTGGTACATACTTAGTACATTGTTCCTTAAGTTTTAGTCAAAACCACTCGGTTTATCGAAATATCACTTGCACCTCTCTGGTATTCTTTCTCACAGCACCATAGCAATCCTTTGTGTTTTTATCCTATTTCAAAAAAGGAGGTCCATTATTTTTTGCATGCTGCCTGGGTATGTTACCTGATATCTCCGGCATCTAGGTACCGATTTCTATAACTTTTTATAACTCAAGGGTGGTTCCTTAAAAATATACTATCTCTCGATCGGTACAGGGAGAAAGCGTCAGGTTTCGAAGAGTCGATGAAGTACAAGAAGCTGACCAATGCGCAGCGATCCGGTTTGAACCAGATCCCGAACCGACGATTCACTCTATGGTGGTCACCAACAATCAACAGAGCCAATGTGTATGTTGGTTTCCAGGTGAGATAAACATGAAAATATTACTTCACTTCTAGTATTAATTATACATTCATAAAAGGGCTGATGTGGAAAATTAGGACTCACACCAAGTACTAGATGGATATCATATAATCAGATCTGACCCTTAGGAAACAGTTTCTGGCATTTCAAACTGACTTTTCTGGTAGACTTCCGATGTTTGACCATAAGCATGCATGGATCCATTGATCTGATGTGATAAAAAAATATGGGTGAAGCTAAACAAGCTATCCCACTTGAAGTGAGTTGCGTAAGTTATTTATTAGTTTCCATATGCTTGGTAGTTTGCATTCCGCAACGCTAATGCGCAAACTGAGTTAGACTATTGTGTAAAATAAAATAGCACGCTAGTCTGGTCTGGAATATCATTAGTCTTGTTTTTAATGTGCCAATGTGTCCCACAGGTGCAACTGGACTTGACCGGCATATTCATGCACGGCAAGATCCCCACGCTTAAGATCTCCCTCATCCAGATCTTCAGGGCTCACTTGTGGCAGAAGGTGCACGAGTCCATCGTCATGGACTTATGTCAGGTAAGAAAAAGATCCTCCAAGAACAAGACGAGACCTTGATAAATATCAATAGCGCTTAAGTCTCACAATGATGTTTCGTCCATATATCCATAATAATGTAGTGAACAAGAATGTATAACATACTTTTAAACAGTAACCATGGGCGCTAGAATTGAATACTATATGTTTTGATAGCATTTGTGTAATCTCGACGTTGATTTTGTGCAGGTATTCGATCAAGAGCTAGACGCCCTTGAGATAGAGACCGTGCAGAAGGAAACCATCCATCCCCGAAAGTCATACAAGATGAACTCTTCGTGCGCCGATATTCTTCTCTTCTCGGCTTACAAATGGAATGTGTCCAGACCATCCCTGCTGGCTGATACCAAGTGAGAAAACTCATTTTTTTTTTATTCGACGGTAGCTGCAGCAATTCTCTAGTGAACTAGCGACCCGTTTATGTTTTCATATTTGATTTGATTGAGGACATAATATTCACCTCCTTTCTCTACTTTTCCGTGTCAATTTTAATTATCCCTGATATTACTATGGAAATTTCGACACCTAGTACAAATTTTAATATAAATCTGTATTTATAATGTAAAGAATATTCTTTATCGTACATACAAGGCATCACATCACACCAAAGCTAAAGCAATCATTATCTAGTATTGTGTATGTAAACATCTCTTTTTAAAAGAGTTTTTGACGGCTTTGTACATATCAAAACTGGTGGTATATTCCGACAATTCATAAGTTTACATGAATGAAACACAATTGTTTCAATATATAATTTTCTTAGAGACACGATGGACAACACAACAACGCAAAAGTACTGGCTGGACATCCAGCTCCGCTGGGGCGACTACGACTCGCACGACGTGGAGCGGTACGCGCGCGCCAAGTTCCTGGACTACACCACCGACAACATGTCCATCTACCCCTCGCCCACCGGCCTGCTTGTCGCCATCGACCTCGCTTACAACCTGCACAGGTTTGTAACAAACAACTAATATAATAGAACTTAATATATAATGAATCATTTTAGTCCCTAAAAAGCAAATAAGTGCAGTAGCTGCTGTGTAATGTGCTGTTACGAAACAATAATAGCATATACATCGGAAAATAACCTCTTGCCAGCCATCCGTCACTCATCGATCCTATCGCGATAAATACTTACAGCGCGCGGTACCCCGGGGGTCGGGACCGCAATGCACTTGCAAGGTATAGAGATATGCGATGGAAAGAGAAGCAGGAGAAGCCCATAGTAACGTAATAATAATTTTTAAAACGCATAAAACGTAGAGATGTGCTAGCACACCTGCCTGTAGCCTGGGAAAAACGGAAGTCGCAGTCCTTGGAAAAAACCTAAAGTCCACGCGTATAAATTCACGAGCACTGGTAGTAGTCCAAAAAGGAAATTCAACACGAGTTACCTACTGGCTCAATCAGTTGACGTATTTCTTTTTGGCCCCCACAGTGCATACGGCAACTGGTTCCCCGGCTGCAAGCCGCTCATCCAGCAGGCCATGGCGAAGATCATGAAGGCCAACCCGGCGCTGTACGTGCTGCGCGAGCGCATTCGCAAGGCGCTGCAGCTGTACTCGTCCGAGCCCACCGAGCCCTACCTCTCCAGCCAGAACTACGGAGAGCTCTTCTCCAACCAAATCATATGGTAAGGATTGAGGGTAACGATTGTAGACTATACTCGAAATAGTCGAAGTGTGAAAAGCCCCTTATACCCATGCATGTAAGCATAGTTTTGCCAATTTATCAGCTTCCATTGTATGGAAATTACAGGTAATAAACCCGCTTCAATTGTGCTTTTTTCCGCTCTGATAGTGTGAATCGACCGTTAGAATATATGCATTATCAAATCCTTGTGTTAGTGTCTTATGTGGAATTCAATGTCGTGGGATATTCCGTATATATACTACGCTGTCCATACTACGAAAGTATATCACGTCATCCCTCTCCCCCAGGTTCGTGGACGACACGAATGTGTACCGTGTGACCATCCACAAGACGTTCGAGGGCAACCTGACAACAAAGCCGATCAACGGTGCCATCTTCATCTTCAACCCGCGCACCGGGCAGCTCTTCCTGAAGATCATTCACACCAGCGTGTGGGCGGGACAAAAGCGTCTTGGACAGGTGCGGCAACAAATACCAGCCGGCCGATACATAGCTCAGTAACAATCCGTCTACGATGGCATTACAACTCATATTTGTTTAACAAATATTTTTATTAGTCCAGATTAACGGCAGACTAAATACACCATAGTTACTTATAATCCTGGACGCGTTGTAATGTTTATTGCAAATGGATTGTTTCTTCTGTAAATTCGACGGTAGTATTATTATTTTCCGTATCATGATCACTCAATCAAAATCGATAAATCCCCACCTCTTAATTTTTGATAAAGAATGTAAATCCTAAACAGAAATGTAATCTTACTATGTTCTGAAGCACAGTTCTTTGTTTCATAGCTGGCTAAATGGAAGACGGCCGAAGAAGTGGCGGCGCTGATTCGTTCTCTGCCCGTGGAAGAACAGCCCAAACAGATCATTGTCACCAGGAAGGGAATGTTGGATCCACTTGAGGTATGTTAACAGATCACATTCATGCCAAAAACAAATATTGCCATGTATTCTAACAATGAAGTAAAGAAATCAATAAATAAAGTATTTCCTGGCTGGTGCATACGCTAGTGTCGCGAAGTCCACAGGCCATTTCATTCCTCAAAACCAAACGGATAAAGGAGAGGGGAGCAATTAATGCTATTGCCCCCTTCTGACTCACGACTGAAGTAGTATTTTATTTCGAAAATGCTTCCCCCAAACTAAATTGCATCTCCATCCTGACCTAAACAAAATCTTGTATCCGCGCCTGTTCAAAACCTTTATTATTTGTCTGACAGGTGCACTTGTTGGACTTCCCGAACATCGTGATCAAGGGCTCAGAGCTGCAGCTGCCGTTCCAGGCGTGCCTCAAGGTGGAGAAGTTCGGAGACCTCATTCTGAAGGCGACAGAGCCGCAGATGGTGCTGTTCAATCTTTACGATGACTGGCTCAAGACTATTTCTTCGTACACAGTGAGTTGTCTTTCTACCATGTGTCTTAGGAAAGCTGAAACCAATAGCAATAAAAAACCAAAGAAAACTATAAAACCGGTACATGGAGTGTCACAGACTTAAACCTAATCTCTACCTCATTTACGTGCACCTTTTCTCACGAATTTTGTTAACATTACATAATTTGATAATTAGTTGCGATTGTTATAAGAGTACGGCAAGCCTTAAAAAATATTTAGAGCGTCTAGAATGAAATGATGAGTCGCGTAGGGGTCCTGAAACCAGAGAATCCCTGTGCTCTGGAGGCGGGTGGTACCGGCGCGCGTGCTGATCGCACGGCGAGCCGGACCGCTCGGCTGAGAATACGCTCGCTGATCATTCTAGCGATAAAAATGTAGGCAAACCTTGTTCAAAAGGAACGGAAAAGAGTTTAATCGTCCTGTCTAACTCTGAGAGCGTTATACCTTATATTCCTTTTATAATAGAAAACTTAACGCTCCCTACAGGCTTTCAGTCGTCTTATCCTCATCCTGCGCGCGCTGCACGTCAACACAGAGCGCACTAAAGTCCTGTTGAAACCAGACAAGACCACCCTCACAGAACCCCATCACATCTGGCCGACGCTCTCGGACGATGACTGGATCAAGGTCGAGGTGCAACTGAAAGACCTCATCTTGGCTGATTACGGCAAGAAGAACAAGTGAGTAATTTTAAAACTATATTCATATTTATATCTGAATGGCTGTCTCTATTTTATCGTATGATATTAATTTATATGTCGTTATGTGTTAGGATGTTGGCATAACGATTTTTCGTCGTCGCAAATGTCACGTATTTTAACACATTGATTGGTGTGCAGCGTGAACGTGGCGTCGCTAACGCAATCGGAGATCCGCGACATAATCCTCGGCATGGAGATCTCGGCGCCGTCCGCGCAGCGCCAGCAGATCGCCGAGATCGAGAAGCAGAGCAAGGAGCAGAGCCAGCTGACCGCCACCACCACGCGCACCGTCAACAAGCACGGCGACGAGATCATCACCGCCACCACCAGCAACTACGAGTCGCAGACCTTCAGGTTACTGACACACACCACACTCATTCTAAGCCTCGTACACAAAACACGCTGTCATCGTCAAATCTGAGGCAACCCTACGTTAATAGGTTGAGTTAGAACAGAATCATAAAAACTAAGCTGCTCACCTAAACTTCTTATGCGTTCGAACTGTCATCCGAATAGATAAAGGCAAGAAACTGGTTACTCACCGTTTTACTTAGGCCTGTATCATTAACATTTGCTTATTTACCTTATCTACAACTTACCTCACAGTTGGCACATACAAATTCTGTCGGACACACTCCCAATGTTATTGGCCTGAGAATGGCGTCGAGTGAATAATGTCTTGTGTTTTATAACTGTGTATAATATAATCAAAATAATCTTAACAGTTCGAAGACGGAGTGGCGCGTCCGTGCCATCTCGGCCACAAACCTGCATCTGCGTACCAACCATATATACGTGAGCTCGGATGATATCAAGGAAAGTGGCTACACGTACATTCTACCCAAGAATTTGCTCAAGAAGTTTGTCACCATCTCCGATTTGAGAGCACAGGTCAGTGTTTAATTACATATTAAAAAAATAATACAAACAGCCCACCCCACCCCATACACACAGAATATTTGCAAATAAATCTCTACCTACTTGTATCACGCCACCGCCGCTTCATCGCACGGTCGTCCAATGAACGGATAGGATTATCATACACATTCATTGTTTACATAATGAATTAGGGATACTAATTATTATTTCCAGCCTGATTTTATTTTACTGAGAAAAGAACATTCATAGGGTGTGCCTTTAATATGAGGTGTAGTAAAAACTGTTAAACCACTCACGGCTGATGTAACATGCAGAGCAGGAGTGCGTCTCCCACTAGCTGATGGTTATTGTTATCGGGAGCCTCCATTAAATGTTTGTGTCAGATCGCGTGCTACCTGTACGGCACGTCGCCGGCGGACAACCCCATGGTGCGCGAGGTGCAGTGCTGTGTGCTGGCGCCGCAGTGGGGCACGCACCAGGCCGTGCACCTGCCGCGCCAGCTGCCCAAGCACCCCGCGCTGGCGCACCTGCAGCCGCTCGGCTGGATGCACACGCAGCCCAACGAGCTGCCGCAGCTGTCGCCGCAGGTGACACACGCACTCTACTACCACTGCACACAACACCCGACACACTCATGTTATCAGGATGATAATCGAAAACTAACGCCCTAAAATAGGATTTTAATAGAATCCTAATATTTTAGTAGAAAAGTTATTCGAACTCACGCTCCGAGCAATGAGCAACCCATCCTAATACTTGTACAGGATCGAAAAGTTATTTGAACTCACGCTCCCAGCAATGGTAAACCCGTCCTAACACTTGTACAGTATCTGTCAGATTACAAACTAGAACACTAGATGGATATGTGGATATGAGGCATCACCATGAGGTGATACCTGACAATATATCCTGGATGTAAGATATCACCATTGGCATGGTGATTAAAATTTAGAAGGCTTTTATTCCGAAAATTATTTACCTAGGGGATAATAAAATACAATAGTCACACGAATAAGCCAACCGGAAGATAAACAAGACAAGATAAAATTTGAATAATGAATAATACCATTAATGTATCACAGGACATCACCACCCACGCGAAAATAATGGCTGAGAATCCATCATGGGATGGCGAGAAGACCATAATAATAACGTGTTCGTTCACACCGGGCTCGTGCTCGCTCACCGCGTACAAGCTGACGCCGAGCGGGTACGAGTGGGGCGCGCGCAACACGGACCGCGGCAACAACCCCAAGGGCTACCTGCCCAGCCACTACGAGCGCGTGCAGATGCTGCTCTCCGACAGATTCCTCGGGTACTTCATGGTTCCCTCGCAGGGGAGCTGGAATTATAATTTCATGGGTGAGTGTCCACTTTCAAATATATTTGCCGCCATTACACGTACGCTCTTAACGCAACATGGCGATATAGGTATCGTATACTACAGGGGTATCTAGTTTCACTATGAAGCCCTAACGCTAGAAGGTAAACCGGCGTCGGTGTAAACTAAAACTCAAGTTTTTATATGAACCGCCTAAATCATGACACTGAATGAAAATAAAGAAAGACGAAGTTACCCGTGCATCTTACTTTGACGTGTACCTGTCTCTTTTACTTATAAGTATTTTTCATCTGGTCACATTAACCCAACAATAACTTATTTTGGAAAAATGCTTATAATTGTGCGTCACCCCGGCAGGCGTCCGCCACGACCCCAACATGAAGTACGGCGTGCAGCTGGGCAACCCGCGCGAGTTCTACCACGAGGTGCACCGGCCGGCGCACTTCATGAACTTCGCCGCCATGGAGGACGCCGCCGCGCCCACGCTCGCCGCCGACCGGGAGGACTTCTACGCATAAAAACACCATTTTGAATAGGAAATTCTATATACCTACTGAAAATACTGGTTTCACCTAAGTAGACTCATAAAGAACCATAACCAATTTTGCTTATAACGCCTCCCAAAAATAATGTTAAATTATTTATAACCTTATAACAAACATTTTCATTTATGCATTCAGCCAGCTTACAGTGACGTAATCTATGGGCTACATAATATAATAATATTGTATGTTTTCTGACTTACTGTATGTAGTGTGTAAGAGGTCTGTAAAATAGTAAGAATAAATTTAATAAATTTCCAAATGACGTTTCTCCCTGATTTACCACATATTTTCTCCGAAAGATAACATTTACATTTAGGGGGTCCGACTAGGTCTATCGTTTTTATTTTATAACTACCCGCCGCAGTATAAGGATATTTTATTCGATTTCTTTTATAGCATTGCAAATTGGGACACTTAAATTCAAAAAGCATATTACCTACCATCATACGTAGACCAAGAATGGAACCTACAATACGATCCCGGAAGGGGACATAAGCCCTACCGCTCGCTGGCCCTAGCCTATCCAAAATAGAAGAATTGCACAAATCGAGTATGGTAAGGCTCAAGCTTATGGCCGGTTTTTGAACGACTTAACTGCTGTCAGATTCCATTTGACGTATGGTCATAGCGTTATTTTCTGTGGCGTGTAAACAGAGTAGCTGTGAGAAAAGCAAATTTCAAATTTGAACCTGTGTAGCTTGAGAGTGAATCGTATTATTATCAATAGCTTAGCTGCGAAAAATGGGAGATCACGATGAATTTGAAGACCAGCAGTATCCGGATAACGACGAGCTCGTACCATACATAACGGGAGCTAACCTAGTGCAGAAAAAAGGCGCCAAAGTCACACTATGGGGTAATGTCACCGAACCCCCAGCAAATGATGGAAAAACATTTTACGTTAAAACTGTTGACGATCAGAGAGTTTGTGTGAAGTTAGAGAAACCTCTAAATGAGCGTTTGGAAGGGTGGTACGAGATCTACGGGAAAGTGCAAGGTGATAATACTGTGCTGTGTGACGAATACATACAATTCAGTACGACTATGACCGAAAATATCGATGTGGAAGGTCACAAAAGTTTGGCGAAGCTTCTAACTGCGCTGGACGACCCCTGGGACCTCGGTGATGTGCGCTCTGATACTGGTGTGGAGCCAATGACTTATTAGGGTTGCCTAGGCTGGTTTTGTAATGATGTCTTAGCACCAAAGTTCCATATGAAAAGTGCCTGATATTGACATCTCAAACAGTTATTTAGGACTGAAATATTTAAGTAGTGTTTGGAATCTCCACTGTAAAGTAGTATTAGTGTTTTGTTAACTCATTTAACATAGCAAGTTAACTAAGTACATACTATATTACTACTACAAATGGAAAACCACCATAAACATATTAACTTGTCACTTTTTCCGATTGTATTGTGTACCAACTTTAAAACAAACAAGTTTGAATCAAATTTTATAATAAGAATAATTTTATTAATTTCACTGCAGACCTTAATTCTATATTAGCACTTAAACTATCAATAATTAGAAATAGTATATTTAAGGTATCTTAAGATTGTTTTATTCTTAGATTTTGTAAACTGAATACATTATTCATCCACCTAAAATACAGATTTAATTGAAACCAATAATTCTTATGTCATAGAGACCTCTCAACTATAAAAGCAACCCCTTTATAATCAAAATAAAAATGCTTGAAGGATTATCAAGACTGCTTTTGTTGAAAACTAAATCTACTTCTAAATGGAATTCCGATAAATCTTGAATGGGTATGGTATATGTATGAATGTATTAATCATTTCTTAAGAATTGTATTTTCTTAAGTTTGCTGTATGATATTACATTTATGTCAGCAACATTATTAGATAGTGCAATAATACAGTATGTTGTTGTTTTTCAAGATCAGTGGGTTCAATTTCTACCTAGGGAATTTATATTCTCAAGAATCTAATGATGCAGTTTTATTTATAATCAAAATCAGTAACAAGAGTCCTTCAAGTGTTTTTCGCTATACCTTATAGTTTCAGATGTGGCCATTTTATGCAAACTAGAAAAATATATCTTGTATCCTTCATTGCTATAAAGCCTGAGCGTAACCTCCACCCTCTTTCCGTTAACGAGAGTGAATATAATACAATTTAAAAAGTAAAAAAGGAGCAAGTAAGTAAAGAGGCAAGTGGGACTTTTTGGCGGGAAACTGAAAAGTCATGGCGTCAGTTGTGTTTTAATTTCTAAAACTAGTGTTCCTGCGAGTTATAGTGAGTGATATAAGTGGAATATTAACCATTATAGGTTCGGTAAAGTGCACAAGTGTAGGTAATTGAAACAGAGTGACGAAACGTGGCTTTTCAGTTTCTCACAAAAAATAAATGAAAAATCTTTCGGTAAAGTATCCATCACTTTACTGATTGAGGGATGGGGGGTATTTTACTTGAGCCTAGGCTTTGGGCCTAAATACCTATGGTGATACCTATGGTGATGCCAAATTAAAAAAAAAAAAAAAAAGAGGCAAGTTTTTTAATTATCCTCATAACCCATATTTTGTTTAAAATAATAAAAAAACAAGGATATGGGGCAAATTGGTATGGGCCGGCATTCTGTGAGAATTTTCTTATACAGTTTAGATTGTCAATTAGAGGATAGGGTTCTAGGTGGAAATAAACTTACATAATTAAGTAAAATAAGAAATTAAAGATTTGACATCAGGATCTGCCACATTTTATAAGTGCTGTTACTGATGACTACGCTGTCTGCACCCAGCACTGCACGCGCGGGTAGGCCCGCACCTCGGCATCCTTGGCGCGTCTCTCGAAGCCCCTCATCCGCTTCTCATGCATCACCGCATTGGATAGGGCGCCTTCTATGCATGTCACCGGGCGATTGCTGGTGAAACACAAAATATTTTATCAAATATATATTATTGTAAGAGGAACAATTAATCGTTTGGAATATCTTCATCTCCTATTGCGGATTACATAAATATTTTGAAGGAAGGGGCAATGTTACAGAAGGTCTTAGAATACGTACAGTACTGTCCTAGCCCCGTCTATCTTCTGAACTTGAGTTCTAATCTTCATGCTTAAAGGCCTGTCTTTTCCCCGCAGCGCCAATTCTGTCAGATACCTCTTGATGTAGTGTTTCAACTGTACGTTTTCTTTGGCGAGCTTCGCCTTCTCATTCTTCAGACATATCGTTTGCACTTTAGCCCTGTTCATTTTAAGAAGAAACTTGTCCATCTTGCTATTCTCCTTGAATTCATTCTGAAATATATGAACTGCTGAAAGTCTTACGGATTCTTGATCCCACCACAATGAAAAGATGCATAAGCAGACTTTATTACAATGTACCTACATAGGAATTTAAGTTCCTAGAAAATTCCTAATAGATTTTAAGTCCTTGCTCCTTTTACAGTTTTTGAAGATACGGGTTTAAATTCAATTTACCAATTAATATTATCCATCAATAAATAACACTCATGATGAGAACCCGTAAATCCTATAAAGATAGAGTACCCACTTACAATCATAGCTCCATCAAGATTTTCAAAATCCGCGAGATCTTGCCCGTTTCCTATATTTTCGATTAATTCGTCACCTTCGTGTTCGTACTTGCTGCATATTTCGGCCATTTGCAGTACTTTGTTCAATTTGTCTTTTGCCTCTTCGAGACGCTGAAATTTAAATTAAGATTCTGTTAGTCCCACTACTACCTAGTTGGGTCTCAGAGACCAAATGGCAATCGCTACGTAATTTTAATATCCGTAGGTAATCAGTCAATTAAAAGGGTAGACTGGAAAGGGTCAACAATACAAAAATAAATAGAAAAGAAAAAGCCCAGGAAGATACTGAAAAATAATGTAAGTATGACAGGATGATTTTGGGTTTCGGTCCCGTCATGATGATGAATATTTCGTTTTGAATATGATAGGTTAGCGGTTTACCTCTCTAAGGTAAATGGATCTGAGATCAAGAAACTTCTAGCTTGAATTATGGACCATAGCAAGTAGCAAACCATTAGGTAGACCAGCCATTTTTTTACCGAAATAACATCCTGACTAGCATTGACCATGAATGCTAGCATCTGGTTTTCCTTGCTCCTCTCGATCTTAGAGTCCCTTTTCATCTGCCAGTACCTCCTGGACAGCTCCTCCTTTTGGTGCGCCATTCGAGACAGCTTGGCCGCCATGGTACTTGTAGTTTTCTGCCACTCGCTTTGAAGGGTAAGCAAATTATCCTGTGGAGATATTTTTACTATTCCTGAATTCAACCGCCATTAGATCCATGTTAACTAGAAATTAGCACACGGTAAAAAAATATGATGTATGGGGCTAAAGATAATCAAACAGTAAAGTCCCAGTCCCAGTACGTAAGGTGTAATGGTTGTGTGACTATTATTTATATCATCATCTATCCATATTGCCCCTATGTTTTAGTACTAGATTCTGAACTATTCCACCACAGAATACTTAACTGAATAATACTTGGTAAGTAGAATCGTCGAATCTTACGTAAGATTCTGTGAGTAATTAGATACCCGTGTTGGCTACTAACAGTAATTAATTGTATCTGCACATCGTTTCTGACGATCTCCCGTTGGTAGAAGTCGTCCTTCTCCCGTAGGCTCTCGTAGTGCGTCATTATAGGGTTGTGGTTCTCCAAGTATGAGGAGTACACCTCCCGCAGCTTGCTCCAGTACGTCTCGATCTCCAGCTGTTTCGGCCGGCAGAAGCTTCTCATCTCTTCTTCGTGCTGGTAAACATTAACGATATTTGAGCAGGTAGAATTATACTTAAGTATTTATAGTCAACATGGAAAGTGCCACATGAAAACTTGTGATTAGGTGCTGCTGTGAGTAAAATTTTAAACTACAGTAAAAATCCTTAGTCTGTGTAACAAACAATACTTTAAAAGCTCGTTTTGGTTACCAAGGATTTTTATGTACCCCCCGTTTACCTATAATGCAGGGTGTGAGCGACACCAGGGGAACAAGGTCTTAAACCCCCAAAGACCCCCAAAGAGCACCGTCGCTCGTGGTGCTCCTAAAGATGCTGCGCCCCTTGCGCCGCGTACGCCGCTATTTTGGTGGTAGCCGACGCCGGGCGGCGGCGCGGTAGCAAAGCGCACCACGAGCGGCTCCATTCAAAATCTAAAGTATTTATGGGATCAGAGGCGTACCACAAGCGAAGTAAGCGAGTCTTTGCCTCCCAACATTATTTATAATTTCATCGTTTGCACCCGAATTTCCGATCAATGGTCGAAACATAACTGTCATTTTGAACGCGTGCCTACTAGGGGGCGCAATACCCTGGTATTGATAGCACCCGGGCGCTACATGAGCTAGAGCCGGCGCTGCCTACAAATTCGCGGGGTATCCATACTCTACCAGACAATAATAATAAGTGAGACCTAAATACATCAAATGACCGTCATAATATGTATATCGGGGGCGGACTCTATTAGAGATTGGTCACGACAGGTTTTCCTGCAATTAGGCCGGACGGCTTCCTGTCGGCTGACAGCTGACACCCGTGACTGATGGCTGCTATTGTGATAATATTATATGGGGATGTCTCGTGCGAACGCATAAATATGGTGCAGCCTTGGGTCGGGAGCAGCTGGTACTACCTACATGAGTAACATTTTAGCATACTTAAGTTCATAGTCAGTAGAAACATTTGTTATACCTAGACAGTCATATTGTCTAGAAGGGCTCGGCTTATTCCACTACTCATTATTTTCGTGTAGACATGAACAATATTATATTTGAGAAGAAACTAGCTAATTTTATACTGCGTCCGGTTTGTCTTTAGCTAGAATAGCCGCGTGGAGATAGTCGGGCAAGGGCCCAGATGGTGAGGTGAGCAAGGTCTGGGGAGAGGCACCACATTTAAGGCTGGTGTTTATGTTTATGCTCTTTCACTCTTTGCAATGGGATTCTTTCACCTTGGGATCTGAGTTTATTCAGAGATTCAGACTTTTGCAGACTGACAGCAAGTTTTCTTATTACGTACATTGTAGCTATCTGTCTATTTAGATATCTCGTTCCGGACTGCGTTATTTGATCAAATGGGTTAACGGTAGGTACTTAATAAGTCATGGTGACATTGGTGACGCTGATAAATCTTACTAATTGAAGAGACAACAGAAGATAAATTAATATATCATGACCGATACGCTAGAAAGAACACAGCTCTTCAAGGGACAGGCAGGGGGGGCAGGTCATATAACAATTAAATAGATAAGTGGATTTTGGTCGAGGCATCATTGCGTCCTTTTGTATCCAAAGGTATCGGAGCGTGGACTCCGTCGCTATATATGGCGAGCCATGACTAGCATGAGCCATTGTTATGGTCGCCGTGATAGAGACAAAATGTGCCTTGTCAAGTACCACATATTGATTCTATGTGTGCTAATCATCGAAAGTTATGTGAGTATCTTCCTACGTACTTGAATGTTTCTAAACTCTTATTAGTAACTCTAGGTTTGACCTATTAATAGAGTAGTCAGACTATTGTTTTGTTATAACTATCTCAATTTAGGCAGACTCTGTTGAATTAATTCGTATTCTAGGATTATTAATAAAACCTATCCTAATTTATTAAGAGTATTTTTTTGTTAACTTCCATTAAGTTTTAGAATGATCACCATTCTAAACCGATTTGGAAGTTTAAACATAAACTAAAAACAGGCACTGAATTGTCGGTCTGACGGAGGAGGAGCCAAGGAAGCTAACCTGAAGAACATCTACAAGCAATGTCTGAAGATGCAAGAAGGGAAGAGTCTTAACAGCAGTAGGAGTTCTAACGAAGATTCGAGAGAATCTCGCGGTCATCAAACACAAGAATGGGAAAGAGACGGAGATAAAGATGATAAAAGTGGCAGAAATTATAAATCCAAAGGTAGAGAAAGAATGAGTAGTAGTAATGGAATGAACAATGATAGAGATGATACTAGCAGGAATAACGATAGAAATGATCGTAATGATAGGATGGAGAATAAACAGCGACAGAGAAATGATCAAAACGATGAGATTTTCAATAATAACAAATACGGTAGGGACGATTATTTTACCAGTAGACGTGATTTTCCCGAAAGCGGCGAATTTGGTGAAGTAAGTATCCCTTACATTAGAAAATATTTTTCTTAAAATACCAAATATCTAGTATGATATATAATATAATAAGTACTAACGCTGAACGCCTCTAAAGATTGGGTATATTTTCTTCAATTCGTTTTCCAGGATATGTCCCGATACTCTCAAAACCACTATTACTCATCAAGCCAGCCTCCCCGAAGGTACAGGCGGGAGAAGCGGCCGGAGAACTCTGGTCAAAGAAGTCAGTACAATCCGAACGCGCACAAAATCACTGCATATGGGGACTATCGTAGCGAAGAAAAAAACGCCAGCGTAAAGAATGCCAGCACAGAAAAAGATAATAAAGTATGCGCTTTGCACTGCTTGTTGGAACATTTAGAAATGGTAAGTGTACCTTAAGCTACATACTTACTCGGTATTTTTTTTGGTGTCGCTGGTATGGTTATAGTATGTTTATTGAATTGATGAGTCCATGATGAGACAAATCTTTAGCACTACGCGATGAATATGTCGCACGTACAAGACGTTGTTAATTAAGTACACATACATATAACTGTCTCGCAATAATCTTCTAGAAGTGACTTTGCGAATGTTAGCCTTTACAGAAATATCATGTCTACTTATTTATTTTTAGACAGGGGAAGACGGCATGCCAGACAGATATCTAGTGATGCAAGCTATAACAAAGGACGTTAATAATGAAGACCTCAGGGATTTCCTTCAGGAGTCCATTGAAGAGTGTTTCCAAATATTGGATAATGGTCAGTATTTCGTGCGGCGAAGAGCAAATTAGCTGTTTTTCGCACGGACTTTCTTAATAATGCAGATCGTATTGATAAAACTTGTTAGGTCCCTACCTATACCTACTTAGTAATTTCATCCATTGTTGCAGAAAACACGGAAGACAAGTGCGATTTTTCCAAAAACTTGTTGATGTGCCTTTCGGAGAAGGGAAGAGCCAACTGCGACGATTGGAAAGATGATTTGAAATTGTAATTTTATTCGAACATCACCGAGAACTTGTGTAATAAACACCTTATTTGTGTGTCTATCGTTTTTATTTGCACAATTACTAATCACTTATCCGCCGATTATTATAGCGTAAGCACTGAATTGGTACGCCAAGTAGTAAGCACTCAGATAATATTGCTAGGAGTACCTACCTCCAGCTTAACATTATTCTTCGCCGTAGCCCTCTCCAATTGTTTTCCCTTCTTGTTAAGATTGAAGTCCCGGTCCTGTATGTAGATGATCAGCTTCAGCTTGAACTCCGCCCGGTCCTGGTAGTCCGTTAGGTCCACCTCATCCTTATCCCAGTCTTCTAGTAGCGAGCTCTTTTGGCGATCGTACTCTGCTTGAAGCTTGTCAAGCCGTTGAGTGCCGACGGCTGTAAAATCGTCATTAAAGACTTTCTCAAAGCTTGTGCTTATGTAATTTTTACACTTTGCTAGAAAATAGTAGTCACTATAGGGACAATAAGACTATAGGGGTAGTAAATATCATCATCCACGTTGACCACTGAGCAGATAACCCCCTGGCTTCACGCATCTACCTACCAGCTGTCTATGGCATGCTTGAGGTCATATAGTTCAACCATTTTTTTCTGCACTTGTGGAATATATCCCGCACGTCTTTGTCTAACCAGTCACGGTCGCTATTTTCAACATTTTGGCCCCCAAAATTTATGCTTCGCTGACTATCTACCAACCTATCTATTAATTGTGACCGGCACTCTATGTTATCCATGGTTACAGTTACATTGTTAAATGATAGTTACTTAAGAAATAGCTGACAGTTTCTGTGTGCGCTTGGAAGGCGCGTCGGTGTTGTTCGTCGGAATCCTCGAGCGCTTTCACTAGCGTCGCTATCAGCCGGTCCTTGCGCCCCACCATGAAGTTAAAGCTGGCCGCCATGCCCTGGGTAACAGAACCATATATAGGTTTTTATTTTCATAGAGTTAGGTACTTTTTAAGTGTATTTTCAAGCTCCGCTATTGACATTATCATTGATGGGTCGGCGAATTAGCAGCAATGTGGGCTACTATACTATGTGAATCACCTCTCTATGTTCACTATTATGGTAGATATTACACGACACAGACGATCGAACTTAATCCCCTCTGTACCTGCTGTATTGTTCGCAGACTAGGGACTCTCTAGACCAGGGATTCCCAAAGTGGTCGATGTCGGTTTCCCAGGGGTCGACATAAACGAAAACTGATTTTGAGGGTTGACGACGTCTAAGAATCGACCCCTATTAATGAACACAAGTTCGTATTTGAAACATCATCTATAGACTCGATTCTCATCACATCATCATCATCTATAGACTCGATTACATTTTTGATCGAAACATCTGGTAAATGGCAATCGAGTACATTATTGCTGTTCTATATCGAAATGTATGGGACCACACTAGAGAGTTAGTTACCTGTATGTCCAAGGCCATCTGCTTGCATTTTATTTTCCGCAATAAGAACCGCCATTGCTGATTTATTTTGGCTGTATTCAGTCGACTATATGCCTCCTCCTTATCAAGTTTATTCTGCAAAGAAAAAAAAACTAGTAGTACTTCTATATATAATATGATAAGGGCGGAAGGTATTGTTTTCTAAGTATCATATCCACATAGAGTAAAAGAGAAGTAGGTACCTAGATGTAAAGTATTACGTATTCCTGTAAAAAAAAACAAACTGAATCAGTACATACCTATTTGCGTGAGTTTTAAAATCTTACGTACATAATTTCCGAAGCAAAACTGCTGACGAAAAATAATTGAACGCGATGCTGGGTGACCCTTGCTTTGAAATTTGAGGGAGGCTGTCTCAAATAGGTCACACCATATTTGATCACACGAGGCGGAGTCTTCTATCAAAAGCATTACAGCCAGTATTTTTTGTATGGCATTACCTAGCTTTACATACAGAGCCCTAGGTCTGCTAACACAATTGATTCATAATCGAACAGCAACCGCATAGTAACTTTAACTTTTGACAGATATCCCATACAATATCTGCCAAAAGTGACAGTTACTATGCCGTTGCTGTTCTATTATAAATCGATTGTGTTAGCAGACTTGGGGCCCAGAGGCGTGGGAGTCTGCCACGTATGATGACTCGTAAAGTGGGCAAGGTAATTCTCCTGATCAGCGGGTACCTTAATGAACCTAGCGACGAGCTCCCTCTTCCTCCGGCGCGCCTCCTCCTCGATATCTGCTCTGTGCTGAAGGTACTTGGCGCGCTCCTCGTCAGACATGCGCGCCAACTTGTTCACTTTGGTCTTCTTTGGCATTTTCGGAGGCTTGTGACTGTAACAAACATCAGCTGGTAAAGTAGGTGCTATTTCACTTTTTGTCAAACTTTTCTAGACCTAGACCTAGGGGAGTTGAGTCCATAGACTTACATTGTCTATACCTTAGACCTATGGATAGTCCGGTAATGATCATAGCATAACACACACTAGTTTATCCAAGTTTTGGTGTAACAAACATAAGTCATATAAAATATTTTTATCAAAGGTAAAGTTAACAAGTTGTTCTTACCTATGTAATTAAATACCTTATATACTTAGAACGGAAAATATACAGTAGTATAAGTACTGACTATACTAAATCACTTGTCACCAAGGCTTCTGATGGCTGCGGAGGGTGGCTCACAACTTTATTGAACAAACTATGCGTAACCGAGCAACAAGTGCCTCAAACTAATTACAAGTTACTAATAAATGTCAGAGCGAATATTATTATCTAATTGATGTCATAGTATTGTATCTAATTGACGACCAGGCTGCCACAATCGATACCTACTTTCTGTACTAAGGGTCCCAGATTCGAATCCCGGTTGGGGCAGACTGTTCGCCGTATAGGCACTGACATCGCCCCCGGTCAACTGTTCGGTGCCTATACCCAGCAAAGGGTATTTAATACATTGAAATTAAATACCACCAATATAATAAATGTGAAAGTTTGGATGGATGGATGTTTGTTAATCAATCACGCCAGAACGGCTTAACGATCTGGATGAAATTTGGCACAGAGATAGATTATAGTCTGGAATAGCACATAGGCTACTTTTTATCCCAGTAAAAAGGTTTTTTTTTTTATTCATTATAGGCAATTATTTGATCTCGATATCACCTGATGGTATGTGACGATGAGATCTACGATGGAGCATACTTGCCTAGGTAGGAAGGTGCCAGTAGATCGAGACGCTACATTCACTAGGCACATGCAGCGCAACTGGGGCCCAATTCTGCTAATGTACATACATCAACATACGATTACCATTCCAGCGACACACTACTGAAGTTCCATTAAGACTGTGACAAATTTGCTATTCTGCTAAAAGTTTAATATCGTCTCGATGGAGACTCACTTCGGTGTCAATGGCTAGTCGATGGATGGCCAGTGGAACATCAATCAGTTATAAAGGTGGTAGCCGTAAACTTAGGGAGGAGAATTGAATAAACTATTTTCTTTCCAGTTGATGGGGATTTAACAAAAATGGTACATACGTAGAACGTACTACTTAGTTGTATAGGTAAAAACATAATGAAACGTAAATTTTCCAAATTATGTCCAGTTTGTTAGTGAAAGTGCAGCTCTGCCCCTTACGCCTATCTATAATAATGTCGAACTTATTTTTAAAAATGATGTGTTAATATTTTGTCATAGATATATGATGATGTAATATCTACAAGCATTAAATCTTAATCTGCTGGCGGGGCGGGCGGTCTCATCTCACTGGAGACCGGGCGTTAATTCTCCTGGAATTTAATAAAAGCGCGATACCGACCCGTTGCATTCCACAGCGAACGCGGCGCATTGCCGCCATTATTATAAAGCATAGATAAACCTACGTACCGTTCATATCGCCACGTATCGCCACGTACATTACGAAATAATCCCCTGTCACCTGGCTACGCCTGATAGATTTTTAGGCTTAGAATTTTGTTCTCAAAAATTAAAAATAAACAAAACAAAGAAAGTCTATTGATTTCTTATAGAAGTATAGTGTAGTAGAGTTCTTATAGTAGTAAGAATAAGTCGTAACGAATAGCAGTGATAGCCAAGTTGGTAGAACGCTTGCCTCGGTAACGAGGATCGCAGGTTCAAACCCCGGCTCGCACCTCTGGTATTTCTGGATATCATGTGCGAATCTCATTTTCAACCATGATTATCACTTGCTAATCGGTGAAGGAAAACATTGCAAGGAAACCTGCATGTCTGAGAGAACCCCTCGAAAGAATTGTGAAGTCTGCCAACCCGCACCGGGCCAGCGTGGTGGACTATGGCCTAATCTCCCTCGCATTAAGGGGAAGCCCGGCCCCAACAGTGGGACATTAAAAGGGCTAGTATTTTAAATCTTTTTTTATAATTTTTTGTTGTATTATCTTACCTGGCCAGTTATATAGCGGCCTCTACACTAAGCTCTAGGCCTCTGTACCGCAGATACCATAAACAATTAAAAAGTAACATTGGCGACAGATTCAATTATTCTTACAAAGTAATTAGTATTAAATACCTCCTTCCATACTAAATAGGTAACTTTATTAAGTAATACAACAACGTCATATACCTACTCATGATGGTGCGTTACGTATTTATTAACGCACGCGATACCCACGTAAATAACGTCCATTTAATTACATAATCCGTAACATTATTATTAATCGATTATTTACTACGAACAATTATCGAAACCTATATATAAGAAAATGCATCTAAGAAAAACGTGTTAATCAAATTATTTTTCTTTCCGACTGTACAGTTTTTGCCGTCGACTATACTTGTTGAATACCAAGCTGTAGACTATATACCCTTCGGACTCAGAATTGGGATTCTTCTCATTGACAGCCTAGCTCCTACAGGAGACAGACCTGTTCGAGTTACGTCGTCGGGCGACCACATTGGGCATACTAGTTCGAGTCTTAGCATGCAGTAGATTATGACATCAGCAATGCACGTCAAATTTATTATCGTGGTACTCTCGTTTTTCGTGTCGTCTCATTCGTCGTACACGATCAACACTCATCAACATTCCGGTAAGTGCTATAATGTGGATTATTTTCTTGTAAATATTGTAGCGTTGTATTTAGTACTAGCTATTACCCGCGACGTCGACCGCGTGGTATTTAACTAAAGAGTTTTTCTAAAATACAAGGAGCCTAAGTTACTCTTTGTTACATCAGCTATTTGTCAGTGAAAGTCCCGTTAAAATCGGTCCATTTCAGAGATTAGCCGAAACTTACAAACAGATAGGCAGACAAAAATTGAAAAAAAAACCAGTTATTTTAATATTTCAAACATACACTCCAATTTTATTTATTTGTATAGATGTATAGATTCTATCTCCTCAATTCGAGGGGATGAAGGCTGTAGGAAAACCATTTATTTATTACCACAAACACACATACTGTTAATACTAAGCATTTTGACTCATTTAATTTTTACACTTGAAGGTCGCGTGGCAGAGAGTGAATCTGTGTTAGACCCAAGTGGCAATCTGTGGCTGAAATGGCAGGTGGATTACTCGGCCAGGAAAATTCGCTTCCAAATGGCCGCGTCGGACAAAGCGCCGCCGTTCAACTGGTTCGCGCTGGGCTTTTCAGACAGGGGAGATTTAAACAATTCAGATGTTTGCTTATTTTGGAGTGATTATGAAGGGAATTATCATTTTGAGGTAGGTACCTAACTTGTACATACACATACATACATATGTTCACTGAGTAAAACCAAGGAACGGCATGATTGGTCTTACAATCGGTTCCTTACCCAACGAATTGGCATCTCAATAGGCAACTTGGCTATAGTCACTGACATGCGAATAGGAACCCGGTCGTTACATATATTGTAACCATCCTAGTGTTTAAGTATACGCACACACACTTTATTAAAATAATCATAGGTAAATACTAAATATTCGCTGTTTTTAAGTCCAACTGGAGGGGACGGGTCTTCTTTCTATGCGAAGGGGATTTGCTTTATTAGTTGGACTTAATTAGGTACGGTTATTTATTTATAATTCAAATTATTCGAGAATTCTAAAGTTGGTAGGTAATAGGTCATCCATTGTATTTTTTTTATCTTCGGCTATTGTGTATAAAATTTACGGTCTTTATATTGATATTATTTACGGCTAAATAACGTGAACTGTATCTGATTGCCGATTTTTCATTGGACTTTTGACGCTGACTTTACCCGCGTATTTGTCTTGAAGGACTCACATGAGTACAGTCAGCCAGAATAGTCAGGAATTAATTGAAAAAAAAATGTGACTATCTGTAGGACATGCACGCCGACGGCTCTGGCATTCTGACGCAAGACGCCACGAACCACTGCGACGAGTTCCACTTGGACAGGGAGAGTCGGAGTATTGTATTTGAACGCTACTTTGATACTTGCGACAATGATGATTATGTTATTGAGGTAAGTAATTACACTATTTTACTTATAGGCTCGCAAAACAAAATTATACACATTAATTCAGGAAGGGTATACTAAGCCTAAAATCTGGGTTCCGACAAACTCAGCATTTGAAAGTCAATTAAAAAAAAAATGTTAGCCCAAGTCACGATTGTCATGTTGTTGGGAACATTTATTTTTTAAAACGACATTTCGAATTTCTGACTTTCACATAGAGTTTAAAAATGCGGTGAAGAAGCGCCATCCTATACCGTCAATATCGCCATCCTATACCGTCAAAATGGCCATCCTATACCGTCAAAATGGCCATCCTATACCGTCAAAACAGTCATCTTATACCGTCAAAATGGCAATCCTGTACCATCAAAATGACCATCATATACCGTCAATATGGCCATCTTATACCGTCAAAATGGCCATTCCATACCCACGTTATGTTGGCAGGACGGCACAGTGCACATAGTGTGGGCTCACGGTATCGACAAGCTATTCTCGTCCAACGGCCTCTGCCTACCTTGCACCGACGCTCAGGACCACGGCTTCATCAGAGTACGCTTGCTGACTCCCCCAGCTCAGCCGAAAGTGAGAAACGCTCAGCAGTTGAGGATTACAAACAAAGAGTTAAAAGTGCCGCAAGGAGACACCACGTATTGGTGTAAAGTGGTCAAGTTGCCTGAGTTTATTACGAAGAAAGTTCATCATATTGTTCAGGTAATTTGTTTTATTAATTCAAACTGGGCTGGCTCTGAGCTTGTCCTTTTTTCGAGTAGTTAATAGTTTTAAGCTTTCTACCGAATCGCGTGATTGCAGGATAACTAGACAAGCGTTAAAAGAGTGATATACGCGTATATAAGGTTTAATAAAAAGTGTAAAATACTTTATGGGGCTAAACAGTAGGTGATAACGATCACGTTTATACAGTGTATACAGTGTTTGATTTTTCTGTAAAAAAGCAAGCCAGTACGGTTTCACTGAGCACTTAGTACGTAGTGTTATTTTTTAAATTTCAAATAATTAGATATGTATTTCGAGAATGTGACCTTTATAGCCTACCGCATTGCAATAGGCAACTATGCAAAAAAAAATAAATAACTATATGAAGTCTGCATGTTTACCGACGGACTTACTACATACAATAATAATTCATTCCTCAGTTCGAGTCCACCATAACCCAAGGCAACGAAGGCCTGGTACACCATATGGAAGTTTTCTACTGCGACGCTGGTCCCAATAAGGACCTACCCCTTTACGAGGGCAATTGCTTTGCCCCTGACAGACCTGAAATCACCAAAACATGTTCAAAGGTAATAGTTATTACAACAATATTTGGCAATGGAAATTGAACCCAATTGCTGTAAACCTAAAAGTGAAATACAGAGCTCTCGTTAGCACAAATTACCTATTCCAAAAACTTTCTGATGGCAAAGTAGTAACACAAGCAGCAACTTTATACGTATCGTCAAAGTAACAAAAGTGTCGTCCGTCCTGCTCACACCACAACTTTTATATATGAGAATGACAGTGACAGCATATTAGGATTTCCTGGTTACCCAACTGAAACACCTAATACAATCGTATTGTCAACGAGAAAGCGTGCTGTCACTGTCTTTGTTATTGAAGTGAGCGAGATAGAGTTACGTTACCGAAGCGCTTCGTAAAAATATTTTATTTGAAATTTTGTTCAACGTTTCTAGGTGAAATCCGCCTGGGCGATGGGCGCCCTTCCCTTTACGTATCCAAAAGAAGCTGGACTACCCCTCGGTGGGCCAAACGCGAACAAATATCTTATGCTGGAAGTACATTATAATAATCCAGGACTGAGGGATGGTAAGACCGAGGATATTACAATAAGGATATAATAATAATGTGCTGATACAGTAAAATAATAAGTGCTGCCTTCTCACATGACGTTAATATTGAATGTACTTTTTTTTGAGTGGGGAAATCCTCATGGATTTCCCTGGCAAGCCCTGGGGAGGCAAGCGGGTTATGTCGGACTCTTACCGACTAAAACCTGACGGTGGTCCTTCTCCCGCCTTGTGGGTGGTCTTTCCGAGCCGGCGGTAATAACTTTGACATGATTAAAAAAAGAATATAAACGCCATCAGATAGAATTGACAGATCATTTTCTGCACCGCAGACTGGGTGGACAGTTCCGGTATAGTGATGCACGTGACCGGAAACAGGCGGAAGTACGACGCCGCCATCATGGAGCTGGGCTTGGAGTACACGGACAAGATGGCCATACCGGCGAGACAGAAGGCGTTCCCCCTAACCGGGTATTGTGTACCGCAGTGCACTGGAGTGGTAATTATAATACACCTGGGCCTCATGTCTGCTAACACAATAGATTCATAATCAAACAGCAACCGTATAGTAACTGTCACTTTGATAGATATCCCATACGATATCTGTCAAAAGTGACAGGTACTATACGGTTACTTTTAGCAGACTTGGGGCCCTGATTAGCTCAGTTCGTAGTGCCCTGCTTTCTCTGACGAGAGTCCCTAGTTCGAATCCTGGTAGGGCAATCTTTGTGTGATGACCACGAATGTGTGTACCCGCGTTATGGATATTCAATATATTTTTAGGTAAGTATTATAATATTGGGTTCACCCTCAGTCCAATAGGGTACTCATACATAACAAAAGCGTTGCTTAGTGTGGGACCGTATAGATAGTTGAGGTGTTGATCTGGCGATATACATGGTAATCATGGTCGAAAACAATCTGGAAATCCCAGAGGTACGAGCCAGACTTTGCACCTATTATCACCTCTATAATGCCGGGACACGCCTGCGCCTAATGCTGTTAATCAAAGAGTTATATTTATCTCAATATATAATTATATATCGCGATATATTTTTATGCCAACTACCGAATTAAGTTCCGGCAGCAGCAGGAGTGTAGCGATCTCTTCAACCTGGCCACAAAGCGACACAAATAGTGCTGCAGACGCATTCAGAACAACAGACGATTCTCAATACAATCCTGAATCGCGCTATGACAATTTTCGGAGCACGTAACATATATACAAGATCCCGACAATAACCGTCAAGGCATAGCGGCCGCCTCGCCAAGCATACCGCCCGCCTGGCTGGAAGATATTCCCTTTTCCACTAAAGGATAAAGCTAATAGCTGATGATGTTCTTCAGGGTCTACCGCCAGACGGCATAGTAGTGTTCGGCAGCCAGCTGCACACGCACCTCACGGGGGTGGCGGCGTGGACGCGGCGCGCGCGCCGGGGCACCGAGCTGCGCGTGCTCAACCGGGACACGCACTACTCCACGCACTTCCAGGAGATCCGCATCCTGCACCGACGCGTCAAGGTTCTACCGGTAAATAAAATAACAATACGTCATTAAACGGTGAAGGAAAACATCTTGATCGTATCATTGAGAAAGTTGATTGACCCGATTGGCAGAGTTGATGATAAAGTAACCCTGCATTCTGTACTAAGCGTCTCGGATTCGAATCTAGGTAGATCGGGACTGTACAGTTGATGTGTTCGACTGGCGATATTTTGTAATGAAGTTAAATAGCGATTGCAATAATATTTAATATATTTTAATAAAAAACATAAAGTGTGATATTTAGGACCCACATATTTCAGATAATTGAGTAAAAATAAAATAAAAATTGGTTTATTGGTAAATCAGCTACGCAGGCAACATAATTAAAAATATACATTGAGTACTTGATGTAGATATTAAAGGAGAATAAATTAATTAATAAAATAAAATAAAATGTTAGTTTCCCGGCGTACGTAGCTGCAACCAACAAGGTCTGCTCTCCGTACTAAGTTGGGGCATCCGAGGAATGCCTCAACGCTGGCTGGAGTACTGAAAGATAGGGCTTTGTTTTCGGCTTCTCTTATAAATATATTCAGCCGTCATCCCCGCACCTTAGGCATAGAAGACGCAGACTACTATATCCTATACGATATACTGTATATTCATTCTTCCAGGGTGATTACCTAGAAACGACGTGTGTTTTCAACACCGAGGACAGGGAGAACGCTACGGTCGGCGGCCACGCGATATCCGACGAGATGTGTGTCAACTACTTGCACTACTACCCCGCCACTGAGCTGGAGGTCTGCAAGAGCGCCGTCTCCAATTCCGCGCTCGAGAATTACTTTAAATTTGAACGAAGGTAAGCTCCAGGGAATGGATAAAGATACTTTTTAATGTAGGCATTCTAACGGTCAAAATAATGATGGGTCAGACAGGGGAGCCCTAACTCATATTCCGTCATTCCACACTGCTCCTCCTGGCCGGCCTGACCTGGCCGTCAGGCCTGTGAGAAGGCCGAAAGGCCGCAGTCGCGCCGAGGTTCGCGAAAGTATGCGTAGCCGCGTTCCTGCGTTCTCGGCACAGCGACCGTGCGACACACCATAGTTTAGTGGGTATAACGGCTTACCGGGGAGTCCCACATACCCGAGAGGGGATGCGTAACGGGTTTCCCCATGTAACATAGAGGGGCCCTAACTCATGACCAAATTTTTTTGACAAAATAAACAGTTAGGTGGTAGGTACTACACCCTCTGCTTTTTTTATATCCGCGCCTGATGGCTTGCTTCCGTGATGTAGCCTTTGTTTTTATAATCTTATAATGGGATGATTGTTTCAGTTGGGATCACATGTCCATCTCGTACCAGGCGTCTCCCCGCACCAACTACTTGGCAGTCCGGCCGTGGACCCCGCTCAGAGCCCAAGTGCTACACGCTCTGTACACGGAGTCCACTATATCTATGCAGTGCAACAAGTCTGATGGCACCCGTTTCCAGGTACCTACCGATAAAGTGTTTTAGAGGTTAACGGAGGTCCTGAAATATAACTATTTTTTAGGATTTTATCGCGTTTATGTTATGTTTTTACGTTCCCGACGTTTTGGCTGCTTTACAGCAACCATTAACACGGGAGGACTGAGACGATTGACGTCCTATTGTCATAGTTTGAACTGGGGTACCCTCATATTTAGTTGTTGCGTCGGGAACGTAGAAGCAATATTGTATTAGGTATATTTGATGATGATGTGTTTTATTCCAGGGTGACTGGGAAGGTCTGGCTGTACCAAAGATAAAAGTTCCATTGCCAGTTGAGCCGAGAATTTGTCCCAACTTAAGTGGTACCGAAGAATAAATTGTGTACATAGGCTTATTTATTTAAGAGTAAATCAATAGTGTTACTTATTTAAAATCATCTATTAACCGCAAGAGGGGAGGCCTACGCCGAAGAGGCGACTTCTACAAATACTAATTAAACTTTCATTCATTTTAATTATAAATTCACGATATGTAAGTTAAGTATAGAAGGATTAAAGGCTTTTTTATTTTTATTTTATTTTATTTATTAACCGCAAGAAGTTGACCCCTCGACATAAAATTGCCCCTTAAAACTTAGTGATTATATACTCTTTGTTGCCCCATTCTGAATGGAATAGTTCGCAGTTCAAAACAAAACCTATTTCACGGACACTCTCATATTTTGTCGTCTCATAGTCGGCTGTGCTGTTACTGGTCACAGGATCAAGATGAAAAAGCTCTAGCATAGCTTGTGATTCCATTGATACAATACGTTTACGTCAATACTGACGTGATATTTACTTACGATAATATTGATAGTGTTAAGAGCCCTAATGTCTACGGAACACCGTGTCTTCCGCGTCCTGCCTATGTAAAAATAATCGCGAATTTATATTATTTTGCAAAATACTGACAAAAATAAATAATTTAGTACTTATTAATTTTGTAGTGATAAATGTTGTGATATGCATAATTGTTATGAATAAAGTATATTATTATAGATTTTCAAATGAGTAATTGTATAAGTATGTAGTCCAAAAAATATAGCAAGTACCTTATTATGGACACTATTATTCTAATAATCGCAACACATCATGTCGAATAACAATTAATATTGTTGAAATAGAGGTGTTTATAGAAACATGCATTTTATTTAATCTTATCAATTCTTCATCTTTCTTTAAGAAATGAAATGCGATGTATAAAATGGATAATATGAATATGACCTCACCCACAACTTCAAGTCAAGTAATTGAAAGCAATAACACATGCAATAAATATATATTATAAATAAAATAATGGATGTAACATGAAGATATGAAAATGAAAAAAAAACATCTTATCCACCTTCTGCCAACCCCTGCGGCATACTTACTGGCTACGCCCCGGCAAAAATGTTAATTGGAAGGGAAAAAACAGTATGCATCTAAATTCCGGTCACTGTCTAAAACCCATTAGCTTATCATTTAAATTTAAAATTGGAGCCAAGCTTTGTAATATATATCCTACCGTCACAGATAAATGTTTTCGTCAGGGGCAAATCGAATTTGCGGATTAGTATTCCGTATCATACTTAAAGTTGGTATACTTACTAAAGAAAAGGTCTGGCCATATCAAATAGCCACGGAGTTTATGAATTATATTCCTGGGCAACCCTGCGCTGCTGTAGTTGCCACAGGCGATGCAGCCACTGTAAAGAGCTTTACCCACTACCATTGGCGTAGCTGCCGTAGTGCTAGGCGAGGCAGTGCCCCGTGGCTCCCGGCCTCCATGAATAAAGCATTTTCTATAATTAACTTTTTGGATATATTTAACGATAAGGAGCTGATGAAAAGGAGATGATGATGATCTTGCATGCCGCGCGGTCCTTTACATAGCTACGCGACTGCCAACTGCCGTTTGAATCATCTTCCCCAAAAGGCACAGGCAGGCCAAAATGGACTATCAAAGCAGACAGAATAACAATTCTAATATGTTAACCCGTGGTGTGGCGTATAAAGCTATAATATTTACAATCTGTACCGCACCGACTTACTGTAGGTACATATGATGCCCACCTAATAGAGGCAAGCAACGTTGATGCCACCCGGCAGTATCGAACTTTATTTTCTGGTAAGAACTCTGAAATGGCTGATAACCTAGATACCAACCTACCTGAATTAATCGTAAAACTAGTTTTTTTAAAGTAATTAATTCAGAAACAGTTGCACTATCTCACTTACCTGCGTATGCCTAAACAAAATAAAATAAGAGGCTTTACAATAGAAGACGCTACAATAGAATGAAGAGGAAATAAGTAATAGACGTCCCTCAAATTTCTTTTAGTAGGTACAGTTCATAGAGGTTCTTGAGGACTTTTTTTGTGAAACAGTAGAATATTATACTGCTTCTGTAGCTCGTCAGTTGTTTATATACTAATATGCACAGTTAACTTTTCAATTATGTACGCAAAAAAAGTTTTCGCGGTGTTTTGCCTTTATTGTATCTCGTCATGTTTTTCAAATTACTACGGTAAGTATTCTCCATCATCGATTGTTTGCATTAGAAAATGTTATTATTCTTATGGGGTTTTTTTGCCAGATCACCAAGTAGCGGATAGTCAAGCCGTGTTGGATCCAAATGGCAAACTATTACTAAAATGGCAGGTGGACTATTCGGTCCGGAAAATCCGGTTCGAAGTCATAGCAACAGAGAAATCGCCAAATTTCACATGGTTCGCAATAGGATTTTCGAACAGAGGAGAAATGGCTAATTCCGATGTTTGCTTATATTGGACTGACTACTACTCTCTGCGTCATTATGAGGTAAGCATAGAAGTATATCATAAAGTATAAAGTGGAAGTTATATAGATATAAAAAACACTTGGCTGGATCCAGCGATGTTGGATTCTTGATAATGCACGAAAGCTTGTGGACTTGGCGGGGCCACTGCCTTACCTTAACAGACAAAAGAAAGATACACCTTTTTTGTACACCGAGCTATGCAGGGAACTGTTATAAACTGAAAACTGACTTCATTATTGCATGGTGATAAAAAAACATTTTTTGCGCTAGCAACTAAACCAAAACAAATATGCTAGGTCTGGGCCCACATCAATAGTGTAATGGCCCAGATGCGGCTTGAACCCAGAACTTCCCGGTTACGAGGGTAATCCGCCTCACCACTAGGCCTTTGACTAATAACGACTTTGATCATAGGATATGCACGCAGATGGATCCGGAAATTTGACTCGTGACCAGAGGCAGAATTGTGAGCAGTTTTATTTCGATCCGACCACTCGGAGCATTGCGTTTGAGCGCTTGTTCGACACTTGTGACAATGATGACTACGTCATTGAGGTACGAGACTAAGAATCACCCTCATACTTATGAAACTCCAGAATCCTGGATAGTTTCAGGCAAGGCTGAAGCCAGTCGATCAGAGGATCGCACCAATGCCTTTAATGATCTAGAGGTTACAAGTTTGATTACCTCGAGGCAAAATTTCGTAATAAATTTTATTATAATTTGATTGGCATTGGGGGTTACTGGATTGGTCCCCTGTCCTTGTATGGTACCCATACTAAAAGCGTTGATCGGTTAGTGTTTTTGTGTGACGATATTATATTATTCATTTTATTAAATTTTCAGGATGGCACAGTCCATATAATCTGGGCTCGCGGTAAGAAGTCGTTAAACTCGTCTAACAATCTAAGCCTGACGAGCACAAGTCCCGAAAACCGCGGTTTCATCAGGGTCCGCCTGTTGGTTCCCGCTTATAAGCCCAGAGTTGGGGATGCCCAAGAAGTGGCCTTTACGAATAATAATTTTACTCTAAAATCCGCCGCAACCATGCATTGGTGTAAAATGATAAAACAGCCTGAATTTCTTGATGAGAAAGTCCACCACATTGTTCAGGTAGACATATTTTTCTGTTTAATAATCCCAAATACTGATTAATAATTGGTTGTAGCTACTTGAGCCAACGAAGGTCCTGTGTGTGAAGAGCACTAGTCCACTTGGCGTGGTCAAATTAAATCAAATCCTAGATTTGATATTTTCAATGAAACTGCGTCAAAACAGTTAGGAGGCAAACGGCCTGGGCCCAAGTCTGCTAACACAATCGATTCATAATCGAACAGCAACCGCATAGTAACTGTCACTTTTGACAGATATTGTGTGGGATATGCTGCTTTGGTTAGTCGCTATAACAGAGGCGACATCATAGTTAACATACATATGTAACATTGGACAAAAAAAGGTAAACGAAATGAAAGTGTCAAGGACAGTAACTTTAATACCATAATCGTACTACGAAATTTGTTAGAGTCCTTTTGAAATTTCTAAAGGATTGTTCCTTCAAGGTCTTTAGGAATTTCGAAAAGACTCTACGTCCTTGTCTTAAGGTTTTGTTTACAAACCATAACTCCATTCGCAGTTCGAGAGCACCATAACGCCAGGCAACGAGCATCTGGTGCACCACATGAAGATATTCGATTGCGACATTAACCACCATGAGGATATCCCACTTCAGGAAGGCCCATGTCATCAAGAATCTCATATTTTTAGGAAATGCGTAAAGGTATGGAACACTGCAATAAATATTGCAAAATAAGGGTTACTTTTCAGGTAAATGCCCGAGGCAGCTGTCTGTGTAGGGATAACTATTTTAACGCTCGTGCTACACCTGCGCCTAATGCAGTTAATTATCGAGTTAATTGACATAACATTTTGGTATTGTATGTCGATTAACGCGTTAATAAACGGCATTAGGCGCAGAGGTGTGGCCCAAACCTAACAAAGAAAGTATAGCTATGCTATCTTACTCGAACCTTCTATGTTGTTTCTTATTCAAGTCCTATCTTAGCGTAGCGTTATTTTATCTATGATAGATCCTTGATCAAAATTGTAGACAGCTTAGTCCAAATAATTGGTTCTGAGAAAATTAAGACAGTAAATATTGTTTTTATATATTTATAGGCGAAAGCAGCATGGGCCTACGGCGCGGGCCCATTCACGTACCCAGAAGTTGCGGGGTTGCCAATCGGGGGACCAGCAAGGAGCAGATATCTAATGCTTGAAATACATTATAACAATCAAGCCTTGAGGACTGGTAAATTGAGTATTTGTTTTGTCTCTATTATAATAGTATGAACTCAAGTACGGCCAAAACGTCTAAAGTATCAGCTGGTAACGTTGATCACGACATAGCCGCCAAGTAACAAAAAAAGTAAGTAGTTGAAAATGTGTGAAAGACAATATTGATCGTGGTGCCATTACTCAATCAATGGATCCCAATGGGATTATTAGACAAAATGCAACCAAAGTTTCTCCGCTAATGAAGAGAAAACTATAAAATAACTACAAACACGCTCATGTATCACTTGATTCAGTAAATTGTAGGGTATGTTTTACTACAACTTATTTTCTCTTATTTCCTTTTCACAGACGCGGTCGACAGTTCAGGTTTAATTGTACACATAAGTGAGAGACGATTATTCGATGCAGCTATAATGGAGCTAGGGGTAAAGTATACCGACAAAATGGCCATCCCAGCCAGACAAAAAGCGTTTGCGTGGAGTGGCTACTGCACACCGCAGTGCACTGAAGTGGTAAATACAACTGCTAAGTCTAATTTATTTCATTTTGATGTCTATACTTACTAACCTACACACATTTCGCCGCAAAAGGGATCTGACTATTCCTTATTAAGACCACTTACACTGTAAATCAATGCGAATGGGATTCGGACTGAAATTCATCACGCGGCCCACGCCGGGTTGCATAACTTCATACGGCTCTCAAACGTGCAGAAGTACAAAGTGTCCTCACGATGCTTGCATTGTTTTCCAGGGACTGCCACTAGGTGGAATTACGGTGTTCGGCAGCCAGCTGCACACGCATGCGGCCGGCAGAGCAGTATGGACGCGCCACTCGCGACAAGGCGCAGAGCTGCGTCCCCTTGACAAAGACATGCATTTTTCCACCTACTTTCAACCTATACGACTCTTACGGGAATCTGTCATAGTTTTACCGGTAAACAGTTTTACCTATTATAACTTTCTATGAAGCTTGACAGGGAGATACGAGTTTAGTTAATATTAACATTTTCAATTTATATCCTTAAATAGTTTTCCCGCAGTCTTACCTTTTCTTCCATTCATCCCGATTATCTACCATGGACGACGCGACGTCCGCTCCATATACTTATCTCCTTATACACAATCTGTAAAAGCCATGCATATTTTATTGGGGGTTCCTCTCGCTCTGTGTCTGTCCACATTTATACTCATTACTCTTTTGGCCACTCATCTCTCTCATCACATGTTTGAACCATCACCAACCAACCGCTCGCATACTACCTACGTACCCGACTTTGACATTTCCTGAACTAATAAAATTGTGCCTTATCTTCTGTACTTGATAAATTTTTAATTATAAGTTAGAGTCTGTTGGCTCTGTCGGTCTATTAAATTGTCCTTCTAGTCCTCATAGCCTTGTGTCCTTTATCAAGTCCCTCTAAAGTTCATAGAGATTCCTGAAGACGTAATTTGTGCTGGCTCCCAGCAAGGTAGATCGATAATATCAGTGATCAGAGGCGAAGCGCGAAGTGCCTGAAGACGTGTATATCTTTGGGCTCTAATTCCTCAACTATGGAACTATTATGAAGCATCGTAATGGCTTCATGCTAATAGTGATAAATATCCGTACTAGGGCACAGTAATAACTTGATTACTCTACTTTTTCAGGGTGATTCTCTAGAAATAACATGCATATTTAACACGGAAGACAGAGAGAACGCCACGATAGGTGGCTACGCAACTACCGACGAGATGTGCAGCCATTTCATCCATTACTACCCGGCGACTGATCTGGAGATATGCGAGAGCTCGGTCTCGCGGTTCTATTTGCTAAATTACTTCAATTTTGAACGCCGGTACGTTTACAAGAGAGCACTATGCAAGTGGAATTTTCAAGCGGGCGCGGATGACCAAATTCGAAACTCTTCTGATTCTGATACTGAGCAATTGAATCCGTAGATTTTGAAAAAAAAACTTACTATTGCACCATCGGATAATGTCGCTAGTGAGGACCAACTTCTGAGAATTAACGACGTATATGAGAAAAAATGTTTCGAATTTGGCCATCCACGCCCACTTGGAAAATGTATCCTGCTGTATACCGCCTATCACAACCGCATTAGTCGATATTTACACACACGCACATCGACGCGTGCCAACATACCACTTCAACCGCGCCACAAGCTACACAGATGGCGCTGCAGACGCAATCAGACCAATTGACAATTCTCAACACAATCCTGAACCGCGCTATGAGAGTTTTCGGAGCACAAGATCCCGACAAAAACCGTTGCGGCATAGCGGCCGCCCCGCCAGGTATACCACCCGCCTGGCTGGAAGATCTTCCCTTTTCCGCTAACCAATGTTATCAATATTAAATGACCACTCTGGTGAAAGGGGGGTCGGGTGCTTTCACCACAAGCTACAGTGATTTATATACAATGTTACAGATGGAACAACGTATCCATAGACTTGTATGGGCCGCCTCGCCAGAACTATTTGGCTATCCAACCATGGACACTTAATAGAGTGGAGACATTGCACTCGCTGTACACTGAGTTCCCTATAGCCGTGACCTGCAATAAGTCTGACGGCACTGCATTCCAGGTAAACACCTTCACGTTACTAATACGAGTCGTGATCGCAAGATGGGGTTACGACATAGTAAACGGTAATAGCAAGTCCGATATCTGTTGACCTTACATTTATTATTTTTCTAACAGTATTGATCAATGGTGAATATAGAGCCGAGCAAGATGGTTCTGGAGAGTGTCCCTTTTTTACAGCGTGTAGTTGGAAAAGAGAAAGAGAGACAGGAATGACGAGGATAGATGCCCACCAGAGGTCCGCTCACTCGGCTCGTTATCCTGGCTAGAAAAGTGTTACAGAAAATTGATCTCAATCTTAAAATATATCTATGGTCTAATGTCAAAAAAACAACTGCTTTGTCCTGTTAGTTAGTATAGGTCTGCACCCGATCTGCGCTGTTGACGAAATTTACTCGTACCATTTTCCATTCAATACTACCTAGCTGGTACAAACAAGACGATTAATAATGTATCCGACATTTCAGGGCGATTGGAAAGATCAACCTATACCCAAAATCGTATACCCGTTTCCAGAATTACCACGAGACTGCCCAAACCCGGCGACTGGTTTCTTAAAGTATTATTATCGAAGTATGTCTGTAGTATAAAAATGATCATGGTGAACATGTATTATGTCGAGAACATAAAAACAATATTTGGCTAATAAATGAGTTTCAATGATACATCTACTTATTATTTTATTTTTCGGCTATATTCTAGTTTGAAACATTTAAAAATTATGAAATTCAATGGCTTTCAAATGATACAAAAAATAATTGCTTTATAAAACTAACAATGAACTACCTAATTTTTTGTAATGCATTTTTTTCATCGGGTTTGCAACACTGGCCTGGACTAACTGACATTTTATTTTACTAATAGGCTCCAAAGGGCTAATAACCCATGATCGTAAACTAAAATTAAAAAAAACTAACTGACATTTTGTTTTGTCAAGCGAGCGAGTTCCTTGGTGCGAACTGCGAAGTGCTGCGAAGTATAATTTATTTCACGATAAGCGGATTATATTGTGATAATGTCCAATGATTATGGATTTAACAGTGATGATTCACCTAATAAAACGAACTCGCATCTGCAATTACCTAGCCCTATAATCACGCGGCGAAATCGGACCGCATCAACGTAAGTACTGTGTTCATTACATATTTATGAACAACTAACAAAAATAAATATACAAAAATAACTATTTTAACACATCTTAATGTTTTTATGTATAGGTCAGAGAGAGCTCTTGGAAATCCATTGGAATGTGGCAAAATCATATCTTTTTGCCGTGAAAAAGGCCATGGATTTGTGTCCTCAGAAAAAGGCGGCGATAACATTTTTGTTCACATTTCAGAGTGAGTATTAAGATCAGTACCGAGTGCAAGTACTTAGTCTATTATCGAGTGTGCCTAAGGCTGATATCTTCCTATCCTTGACTTACATTTGGTTTAGATTTTAGTGAAGGGTACAGAATTGGTCTTTGGATTGGTCTGACTAAAAAAAAATTTTAATTGGCTAAATACAATAGACATACTTGATTTAAATTTATTTTGATACTAGTTGATTTCTGATGTTGAACTTATGTAATATTAGTGCTTTATTATCCATTACTTGTTACCTACTTAATAACAAGTTATGGATAATAAAACTAGTGATTATTGATTCACTTAATCAGATTTTAAGGATTTTATCGCGGTTTATTTTTGATTTTACGTTCCCGACGTTTCGGCTGCTTTACAGCAACCATGGTCATGGGAGGACTGAGGTGGTTGACGTCCTAGTGTCATAGTTTGATGGGGGTACCCTCATATTTAGTTGTTACTTGCGGTCCAATCTACGCAGAAAGAGCTCACTGTGTCTTGCCGAAACGTCGGGAACATAAAATCAAAAATAAACCGCGATAAAATCCTTAAAATTAGTTTTATTTCAATCACTTAATCAGTTTAAATTCTGACCAAATTAAACGCAATTGTATATATATGTACTCAGAAAATACCAACTGTTGCCCCAAATCCGATATTCTAATTATGTTTGTGTGGATATGAATAAATTGACACCTTTGTAGGTGAGGTCACATGAAGGTGTTATCTGCCTGAACACAAATTTTAGCATGTTCGTTGAACTGGAGTTGTAAATGTTTTAAACTTGAAACAATTACTACAGAGTGCTGTTACTATATTCCTACCACCAAACTAATTATTGAACATTAAAAAAATGCTGAATGCTGAAAAATGTTTTATTTCAGAGAACAACAAGATTTTCCTTTGCAATGACAAATTAATGATATGAACTCAAACTTACAAATACATTGTTTGCCATTAATTTAATTTTTTTTAGAAAAGCATTGATACTTACTTTTTTCTATGTGTTAATAAATTATTTTTCTTTGCAGCATTGAAGGTGAATACGTACCACAGCCTGGAGATGAAGTTACTTACCGGCTGTGTCCGATCCCACCTAAATTCGAAAAGAACCAAGCTGTCCATGTGCGCATTGTTCACTTGACACCCGAGAAGCATGTCAAATGGGATGAGCCACCATTGTAACATGGGCCATCCAGGTACTACTCCACTATAATTCGCAAGATTCCCTTGCCGCAAACTCCCTCTTGTGTCATATCTGAATCCTACACTTATCTGTGTGTTATGTCTGTTTATTTTTAAAATAATGTAATTTTAAATATTGGTCTGGTCCAGCACAAACTACAATAATTATTTATAGATTATACAAAAGTTATTGGATATTGTTTTACTACCAGACCGCCATGGTCATGGTGTATTACACTTATCTCGAACCATGAGATATTCGATCGTGAAAATCCTGTTGAAATTGGTTCAGCTAGGGACAAGAATACTGTTATGATTTCAGAGAAATCCAAATAGGTTATTGGACCATTTTTTTAAAATCTTATATGTACAGACACAGCTCAGTTAGATTCATAATAGCATAGATTAAAGACCAATGCACAGATCTAACAATTTCTTTATAAATATTATTATAAATTCAGTATTTTGAATGATAGTGAAGAGCCAACATGTGGTGCTAAATTTTCGAAGGTTATACCATCGTCATGAATTTTGATATCGACAGTATTTCACAAAGTGAACGGAAACAGCTTCTTGCACCAATTAGCTTTACACTTTAGATATTATCGCCTCATCGATCGTTTTGGCCTAGTTAAAAAACACTGAAGTATTTTAGGATTTAGATATGGTTATGTAGAAAGCAACTATTCTTAATTTTAGCTTGTAATTTAGCACAAAAACAAGATCCACTGGTTCGTGATAATGAGCGAACAAATAGTTTTTTTTAAACCACGCTTTTGATTTGTCGCGCAAGTTTCCATAAAATGTAGGCCGCCGCGATCAGATTAAATGTTCGCATCGGTATGGTAATCCTTTTACATACCTACTGTTTGTATTTAATTGCGAAACATAAGCGCCAGTTAGCATTCCATATATGAGCATTTTTTTACATACTGGTTCATTTCATTTAAAATAATTTAATTTAATATAATACTGTCTACATTTCCGTTTTAATATAATGCTTAAATCTGTTCCACAGTATATTTTGTACTTATTGTAATCAATGAATTGTTTGCAACGATTTTTGTGTTGAGTTTATAGCAGTATTAGGTTAATGCAACCAATATACGGAATATGTGTAAGCTAAAGTTTTTGTTTTATTTAATGATCCATTGGTTATTGATAATCTCATTAGCGACACTACACACTTGGTGTATGCTATTGTGTAGTGCGAATAACTCTCAGTAATTTTAGGATATCAGTGTGGCAAAAAAAATGCATATCATGAATCCATAGCAGAGCGAGTAATTAGCTGATAACATTATTAAACTGTCCGTTTACTATCAGAACCGACATTGATAAACCTAATGGAGAATGTTTAACTAACCCTGTTTTAACCAAAATACACCAATCAATTGTGTATTGCAACGTGCATACTGATAGATTAGTGTCGTCGAATCATTAATAACTATACTTATATGACATAAAAAAATAACAAATTCTGTACCATTATTTGTAATTGGACATCCGCTATATCGCCTTGGGTAAAATAATATGATATAATTTATTAGACCTTGCTGAAGGTGAACAAAATAAATTGTACGACTTGGTCCCTTCCTCACACAGACTTTAGTATCTATGTATAATGCAAACTAGGTAGATATTTTTTACTTACTAGAATTGTACTTGATTTTATGGTTGCAAATTTCGCAAAACAAAAAAAATATGGGTGAACTAAACCAACTTAAAAATAAAATCAATTAATATAAGATCAGTATTTTACATAGATATTTTATTAGTAAACGACGAAAATATCACTAATAAATAATACAAATCGCGAAAGGCTACGCATACTACCCACGAAACTGAATACTTCAAGACATGGTCGGTCCTTTATTACGTCCGAACTTAATATTATCGACATGTGGTAATATACGCGAAGCCCAACACTATTCATCTATGTTTAGTTACATAATCCAAAAGGATGTATATATCAGCCTACACTTATAAAATTAACGTCACACAAGGTTTTTAATCATTTAACTTAATTGCTTATACAAAAACTAAATGTATTATACGGATCTCTAATGACGGCACCTCACACACAAAATACTACGTACGTAATTCTAAAATATCTATACATAAAGGTACATAAACAACACACCATTTTATACCATAGTCTCGGTTGCTTAAAGCTTATTATCTCGTGACCGTGCGAATGAGTTTAATCATGCCGTGGGGATACAGTTTATAGGCTTGTTTTGCCTGACACACTAATTACTAATCTATATTGGTACTAGCAATGTGTGGTGACACTATCGATTTTTGCCGTTTTTACCAGACCCTCTAGGGAAGCCTGTAGGGTCACGCGAGCCAAGATATAATTTATGTCACGGAGTCGCTGTCCCCTTTTTTAGTCATAGGAGAAAATGAGACAAAATTGATAAATTTTACATTTTGTCATATCACCGTCGGCCGTGCTGCGGGTATTGTTAGGGAAGTTCTTATGTTAAATTTTCAGCGATGGGATCTATCTGAAGATTATCATAACATCTACACGACTAGATCCGATTTCTATTAAATTATCAGTTATTTTTAACAAAGTAATGATCATGGAATTTAAATTAAGTTATCTGTATATCACTATGGTAGTGATAATACATATATCCATATTATAATATCAGGAACTTTTAATTGTTGGGAGTTGTGGGAGAGAGGGAGAACGTAATCTGACTGTTGCCCACCGAATATTAACGTTCTGATGTTCACTTTTTAACACACTTAAAAAAAGTAAGAGGTTCTCAATTTGATTGAATTTTTTTACACGGTATTTTAATAAGAAATAATACTTATCCGACCCAAATTACCTGCTTTATCCGATAATTTAGAAATCGGATCGGAAGGTATAGTGTGCTCTAGACTATTTGCGTACCTACTTCGAATATCTACAATCACTTTTTATATCAGTCTAAGTGTTTAATGCAAGAATGTTTACCTGTTATTTTAACACTAAAATGCTAACTATATTCAGGTTAATATGAGTGGTATATTATACGTCAGTTACTCCGCGTTATCAATGATATATCATTATAAAAACTTATGTAAAAACTATTTAAAATGGACCGACTAAAATATTATATGGATAATTTACTCCTAACAGTATTAGACATATATGTAGATGCACCCCGAAAAAAAGGGTTATGTTGTTTGCCACATGAACATAAACTTAAATGCCAAGTGATAAAGTTCAGTTTACAATATTTAATTCACAAATTATTTTTCATGTACCACAATATCCTGTAATTAAATCAAGTTTAAATATAGAATCGCAGTCAACTACTCATAATTTATATTACGATATTATTAATTCGCATTGTATGTATTTTATTTTACACTCGCTGTTCCGACGAACTTCGTACCTCAGAATCAAATGTTTGAAAAAATAATTATTTTTGTATCTTTTTTCCATTTCTTAATGATAATATCTTTTTCCATTTCTTAATATAATTCTGCTATACGGGACAGACATAAGTATTAAAAAAAAAACCTCATAAATATCGGCCCACCCGTTCATGAGTTATAAATTATATAACTAACAGGACTTTGTGTTATATATATATAGATGTACAGTCGCGAACATACTATGGGTAATTTCCTAGAAATCTTCTACGACGCTCGTAATACAAGGTCAAGGTCCAAGTCTTCATACCTGTGAGCTGTACGATATTCAACCTTAAACGGGTCCCAAATTAAATGTCGCGACTGTACATAGTATTACGTAGGGGGAATGTTCGTTCACACAATTTATTTTTATTTTATTAATTGTTTAAATGGACACGCCTACACATCGTAGTTAATATTTCAATTCCTAACACATTTAACTCTGTATATAAAATAATAAACATAAAATAAACGCGATAAAATCCTTAAAAGTAGTTTTATTTCAATGTTAATTATTAGTTTCTCCCAATAGGAAGGCTACTCTCTCGTCGGTCAAATTGATATTAAAGCTGAGTGGGATATTATATATATATACGACATAGATCTAGCACGTCCTATTCATATGATAATGTAACTTAGATACATAATTTTATCCATCATCAAAGTTTTCGATAGTTTTGTAGCGGCCTCTATGACCTAGGAACAAGAAAAATATTCACTACGCCGAACACAGATGGCGCTGAATACAAAGTTCCATACAATTGACGAATATCTAATCAAGCCTGAATCGCGGTATCAAAGTTTACCAAAAATGTAACATATATCGGGACCACGAATATATGGGACGTGACGGCTAGCCCGACAAGCATAGCACCTATCTGGCCAGAAAATATTCCCATTGAAACTCGTTTCACACAATTTGCCTATGATCACATATATGATGCAACCTAGATCTATGTCATAGATATAATATATTCCGCACTATATTTCGTTGTAATGTACAAAATGCGATATTCGGGTTATCTTACTATGATTCGTAGTCACACTGCCATTACAAAATAGTATTCCAACATGATGATACATATATGTAACGCTTCATTTGCCGTTCTCCATGTTGCCGTTCTGCGAGAAAATTCAAGATATAAGTCCTTTATACCGGATGACTCAAACGGGGTATACTTAACGTTAAACCTGCGCTCTTTAGCGCATATGTAATAATTATGTAAAGTCAGAATTTCGATGTGTCGATTTTATTAAATATATTTTGTTCCTAAAACAATGGTGATTGTGACTTTTTTGAGAGGAATTCTGTTTATAAATATTAACATATATTCTGACATCACATAATGATTACAATATATCAGCCTTTCCCAAAGTGGGCGATAACGCCCCCTTGTGGGCGCAGCAGGCGTAAAGGGGGGCGGTAAGAGACCCAGAAAAAAAATGGGGGCGTTGTGTAGAGGCTTGCAATAATTAATTTAATTTGAAGTTATAATGGTTTTTAAGTAGGTGAAAAAGTTGGGACGCTAAAAAATAATTTATTCTCAAAGTGATAAAGATATAAGATAAAATAAGTTTGGGAACCCCTGCAATATATGCTTAGGAGGCGCAGGTTTAACGTTTAGTATACCCTTTCTGAATCACGCTGTAAATTCACTAGTCTATAATCTGTTTGGGGGTACTAACACTATAAAGACACTACTCTGTATGGGTTATTTGTATGAGCCCGCGGGGTGGTTACCTCCTCGAGCTGCGCGAGCTGGTAGTGGCGGCGGCGCAGCGCGGCCAGGCGCGCGCGCTCCGCGTCCAGCGCCGTCTCCAGCTTCAGCGAGCGCACCTTGCTCTCCATCTCCAGCCGCCGCGTCGCCGTCAGCGTCAGCGCGGACGTGTCCAGCGCTTCTGCGATTTTATATTGAGAACATACATAATATCATCATAACAATGTATTGCTTAAAAATGTAAAAGATCTTTTAAAAAGACGAGCAACCATGGAGTTTCTTGCCCGTTCTTTGCCATAGGAACGGGTGGTAAAGTAGCAGCATAATATTTTGTAAATTTTGACGATTCGTATGTACTGTACTTAATGGTCTACGTGAATAAAAAATATTCTGATTCTGATTATCGAGACACGACCGTTATCTTCGATAGTTTCGTTGAATATATTCCACATAATCAAAAAGATACCGATACAATTTGAATATAGTTTTTTTTTTTTTTTGTGACGACACTATTACTATAGATATTTACCGTAACGTATACTAATAGCATAACGTCCTCGCCATAGACATCGGTGATAAGTCACCAACAATAGCTAACATAAATAAACCGACGCGATAAATTTTCATTTCAAAGATGACCATAAAATTCGACAAAAAAAAACAAAATCGCGCTGAGGTAGCCATGCGTCCCGAGTCACCCCCGGACGCTGGCCGGTCGTGTCCACTGACCTTGCTCGAGCGCGAGCGTGGAGCCGGACTTGACGGCGGCGAGCACGGCGCCGGTGGCGGCGGCGACGGAGCGCGAGGCCTGCGTGAGGCGCGCCAGCGCGAGCGAGGCGGGGTCGGCGCGCGCGCGCGACGCCGCCACCAGCTGCGCCGTGCTGCCCGCCACCTCGTGCGCCGCCGCCGACACGCCCTCCACCTGCCCCGCCGCGCCCACCGCCTCATCCGCCGACGACCTGCACACACATATCATCTCGCTAGACCAGCCTTTCCCAAACTGGGCGATAACGCCCCCTTGTGGGCGCTGCAGGCCTAAAGGGGGCGGTAAGAGACCCAGAGAAAAATGGGGGCATTGTGTAGAGGCTTACAATAATTAATTTAATTTGAAGTTAATGTGGTTTTTAGGGGGGCGCTAAAAATAATTCATTCTCAAAGTGGGCAGTAGAGAAAATAAGTTTGGGAACCCCTGGGCTAGACGAACACACCAACTATACGGTCCCACACTAACCGACGCGCGTATTACGGGTACGGTGCAATGGACTGGGGACGAACTCAGTATACAATACTTTTACAGGGTGTAAAGGGCTTGATAACAAAAGCATTGGGTAAATAAGTAATTATGTTTTTTTTTCCTTATAATTGAAAAATATCATACGTTGATAAAGAGTTCTATTAGGATTTCATGTTAGCATACATTTAAAAAATGCATATAAATCATGAAAAGATCGACGGAAAATTCGAACTCCCGAGGGTCCAACCATAAAGAATACCTAACCTTACCACTATATGTATCTTACAATAAAAACAAAAAACATGCTCAAATTAGGGACTCAATAAGAGTTAACGAAAACAGTAATAAGAAATTTCAAAAAGACCTACACAAGCAGTTTAGCAGCGAACACAACAGCTTTCGCCGCGGATATGAGCCCCTCGGACCACTGCGGGTTCTTGCGGTACATCTTCTGCCTGGTCTTGGGGTCGCCGAGCTCGTTCTGCAGCTTCCGCGCGTCCTGGACTAGGATCTTGACGGCGCCCATCAGGGTTGTGCAGGCGTCCAGGATTTTACCGTTGACTTCCAATTTGACACCGGTTTCCCCTGCGCGTGTTGCGGCTAACATTTCCTGTGAATCGAGATAATGTTATAATCTTATCATCTTCTGGGCACCGTGGTTCTGCAATTCCATCCCCCATCTGTCAAACATACAGACAAGGATTCCAAAAACATTTGCACTATTTTTCTACAGATCATCAAGTTTTTTTTTGTATAAGTAAGTAATAATACATTCATGAGGTACCTACTTAGATTTTTTTTCAAATAACCGAAATAATTTAAAGATATTCATTATACAAGTTTGGTAAAAGGTGCAAGCAGCACTGCGGGGTGGGGTCGCGCTCTATCTCAGTCACACGCGCGCTGAGTCATGGCGATGACATCATGACATGATGACCTGCCTGTACTGCATTAGATTTTACTCATCGAAAACTTTAGACGTTTGCAATGTCGACATTAGACTTGTTTAAAAAAATTGCATTCACTAGACGTATATACAATAATGCCTGGAAAAAAAAACTGTCTAATACCCTATTATTATAATAGGGTATTAGACAGTTTTTTTTATTTAGTGAGCACTTTTTCCTTAGCACAGCACATACTTTTACATAGTTTTAGACGACTACATACCTCAATCTGTGAAGCCGCCTGCTCGATAGCCCTGTCCATGTCGGCGAGCTCGTCGTCCACACTCCTGGCGCCGCTGCGCAGGCGGTCGGCGGCGGCCGCGGCCTGCGCCATGCCCTCCACCAGCCCCCGCACCTCAGCGCACGACGAACTGACCACTGTGCCAGTTTTAATGGACTCCAAACATTGTTTAGTAGCCGTCAACATGGAGCGACACCCAATGTTCAGTTCTGGAAGAAACGGTCGAGTTATAAGGCATGCCAAATTGAAAAACAATTTGTGACAAATATTTAAACGTCTGCCTAAAATGATGTACAAAGATAGGTTCTATTATATGTAATGTTGTTCAAGTGTATTTATCATAAATAAATGTTTTTTTTCTTTAAAAACCTATTATTGCTGAGTATTTGTTTGCATGATCATTCTTGCATCCAAAACCGCTACTTTTGTAAGCAGTCTATTTGTTCACCTCTGCCACTATATTTAGCGGCTCCAAGCGATCTATCTCATGCCTCCAGGTCTTACATTTTAAGTTTAAAAAGTTCAACTTAACCTTTGCTGAACCGAATTCCTCATGTAGTGGAAGATAGCAACGGGGTTGGAATACTAACCCCCATAATGACTAGAAGTTTTTTTTTAATTGACAATGGCATTACAAAGCATTCCTCAAAAGAACATTGCATTATTTTTTTACTTTCGCTTCAAGCCCCTAGGGCGTACAGATATACCAGTTTCGCACTAACATTGCGATGCGCTGTGCCTGAAGTTTCAATAACATATAGCGACATCTTCCACCTCGCCACAAGCTACATAGATGGCGCCACAGACGCATTCAGAACAACTGACAATTCTCAACACAATCCTGAATCGCGCTATAAGAGTTTTCGGAGCACGGAACATATATACAAGATCCCGACAGTAACCGTCGGGGCATAGCGGCCGCTCCGCTAGACTTACCACCTGCCTGGCTGGAAGATCTTCCCCTTTCCGATAAAAACATATCTAAATTTGACTACATATACTGATTACAAAACGCGCTAAAGAAGCGCATGTGCAAATGTTGGTATACACTTTCTGATTTACGCTGTACCGTCAACAAGATAGTATCTTACTGTCAGTGAGTTCCATGTCGGTGGACACGTTGGTGACCTCGGCGACGTAGGCTGATAGCTGTGCGGCGTTGTGCGCCGCGAACATGGCCGCCTTCGCTACTTCCTCCTCGTTGCCCTTAATCTAATATCAGAAAAACATAATAAATATGTAGTTCGTTTTCACTTTCAGTAAGAGTCTGTACGAACAGAGATTTTCAGGGTTATTTTAAACCTATTCGAAATCGATATCGGAAACGGAATCGAAAACTTCCGACCTCGATTACCGCAATCGCTATTAAAATTTCCGAATTTGATTATCTTCGATGTTTCTTGATGACAATACCAAATCATTTTTTCAAAAAGGTGCAGTCGGAAAGCTCGTCGGGAGCGACATGAACATCGGAAAGTTTCAAATCCGTTTGCGATGTCGATTCCGAATGATTTAAAACAACCCTGCTGTACAGTTCCATCTGAGCAACACTTATATTATGGGCACCGTACAATGGACTATAAATCACTTATAATACTAAAATTACCGTGACTCAAACAAACATTCGTGCTCGTTGAAATAAAACTTTTTTTTTAGAAATTTATCGCGTTTATTTTATGGTTTTACGTTCCCCACGTTTCGGCTGCTTTTCAGCAACCATGGTCACGCAAGGACTGAGGTGAAGTGTCCTTCACCTCAGTCCTTGCGTGAGTTCAAACTATGACACTAGGATGTCTCCTAGTGTCATAGTTTGAACTGAGGTACCCTCACATTTAGTTATTGTTTGCGGTCCGATCTACGCCAAATTAGTTTCGTTACAATGTGTAGTAATCGTGTTTAGAACAAACTAAACATATAGTTTTTTTTTATTTACTTTAGTAAGTCTTATTTAGTATGTCCACATCCCTGGCACCATGTTTTTATATTTAAGTTGGCAGTATTGGTTTTTCCTTCTACCTTCTTGATTTAACTAGCGGCAATGGAGCTCCGCAATAAATATTAAATTTATTATATTTATCGCAGTTTAATTTAAACAATTCTCGTAAATATAAGAAATCAATATGCCAATTGGGTCGTCCCTGAATGTTTTGATGTATTTTTATTATATTACAACAATATCATAGACAAGTCGCGTACAAACGCAAAACTGATTACACTGTAGTGTTATTTATGTAAACTTACGTGACTATGCCTAGCCAGTTGGTCGAGCGCTTGGACAGCTTGTTGGGCGACGGCGTTGACTGACTCCTGCGCAGAGGCTTGCTCGAGCGCGCCCAGCGCTTCCTGGGTCACCTCTAATGCCGCTTCACCGGCGCATGTCACTAGTCGTGTTGTTTCTGTACACATAATATATTATATAAGTAGCTGTTACCCGCGACTTCGTCCGCGTGGTATTTACCAAAGACACAACCGTTGGCAATAGCCCACTCGCGCGTTCTTAGCCCGCGGTTTTCTAAAATAAAAGTAGCCTAAGGTACTCCTTGTTATATCAGCTATCTGCCAGTGAAAGTCCCGTCAAAATCGGTCCAGACATTTCGCAGATTAGCCGGAACAAACAGACAGACAAACATTTTAAAAAATGTTGTTTTGGTATATATACCGTGTATACATCCAAATGCACTTAGCAAAAAGCGGTTATTTTAATATTACAAACAGACACTCCAATTTTATTTATTTGTATAGATAATATTATCCCTTTTTGAATATCTCACTGTTGAACACGGGCCTCCCCTCAATGCATGGGATTAGGCCTAAGTCCACCACCCTGGCTCAGTACGGGTTGGCTGGCTTCGCATGTCTTACGAGGGGTTCTCTCAGACAAGCAGGTTTCTTAACCGTTTAGCGAGTGATAATCATGGTTGATAATGATATTCACATATGAAATCTAGAAATCCCTGAGATGCAAGACGGGACAGGTCAGACAATGTTTGGCAACGATATAGTTTTTTTATAGGATATGTAGGCATGTATTATTGAATTAAAATTTAAAATGCTAACCACTTGCAAACCGCCTGGAAGGAAAAGAGTTCATAGACAATCGTAAGGATAAGCGAACGAGATAGCAACTTAATCAGATTTCTTATAGTTCCAATTACAAACAAATATATTAAAAAGAAAGGAAAAGCTGAATTTACAAATTGGTACTTACGTTTCTCCAGCGCTTTCTGGGTGTCTTCCAGCTGTTTCTTCATAGCCGCTAAATCGGCTTCAAGCGCTGTATTGTGTTGCAACAAATCCTGCAATTCACACTCGACGTTCAATCTCTCACCCTCCGTGTGTGTCAGTCGGGCTTCTAACATCTACATCCCAAGTATGGTAGTGGTACTCAACGTGGCAGTCCCCAGAGCGAAGTCCGAAAGGAATCCAGTACATGCAGAGCGTTGAGATGCGGATAGCGGAAGCGCGGAAGAGGAAAAAGAAATAAAAACATGCATTTTAAATATTGTCTATGAAGCTGCAAGCCAAGTTGAGGTAATTACATAATCAAATTTAAAAGTAAACTACTAGGAACATGATGAAAGTAATTCTCTTGGTTCCGAATTTAACACTGATTGTTAATCATAAAGATAAACTGTTTGCCATAGTGAAAAAAATAACGTAAAAATTATTATATTATTAAATATAGTTTGTATATTCGATAATAGGTATATAAGTCTGATCTTTAAATCATATTCCTATATGACAGTGTGAAAGAATATTCGAAATAAAATTCAAAGATATCTGCTAGTTTGGTAAAAAGTTAGTAGTGTGGAGAGTGCGGGTCGTGCTCGATCTCAGTTGCACACGCGGTGTCGTCAATGCACTATCAAAACTTTCAATATTAGTATATTCTCATTATTAGAGTTACTTTCGTAAACTAATAGACTTGGTAACCGCAAAACATACATATAATTATCAACTAAAGCAAACCCAAAACCGATTAAAATACACATATAACGTGACGATACGATAGCAACATATATAAGGGCATAAAATTTCCACGCCATTAAAGATATAACACGACATAATTAAGTAACAAAACACACACTTTTTATAAGTGATGATAAAGACCGTCTATTGTGAATTAAACACACGAAAAACTTTTTTTATCCTTCACCGTCAGACACACACTTTTTTATTTACAATCACCAAGTGTAATGCACTGTCTTGTACAGTAATAGACACACATTAAACTCCAAAAGCCACTGTTGCCTAACCTGTTTCTCGCGGTCTTTCTCTGTTATATCTCTTTCCATAGCTTCTTTGTCTTCCGACATAGACTCCTTCAAACGTTTAATGAATTCTTCTTTACTTTCATTTTTTTTATTTAATAGCATTATTTCATTATCTTTATCTTCTTTCATCTGTTCGTATTCCAATTTCAGTGTACTCAATGCATTATTTAATTCCATCGACAAAGATTCCTTTTCAGTTTTTAAGTTATTAAAATGTTCAGTTGAATTGTCGTAAACATCTTTGAGTTCCTCAATTTTGGATTCCATAACCTAGCAAATAATTTTGTAATCAGAATCAGAATAATTTTTATTCATGTAAACTATTAATTAGAGTACTTATGAATCGTCAAAATAGTTACGAAATGCCAAGCTACAACTTTACTACCCCTTCCGAATGTCGTTGCTATGGAGAACGTGCAAGAAACTTCATGATTGTTCTTTATTAAAAACATCTTTTACATGTTTGATGATTTATGATTATACATATTATATAAGTCCATAATTTAACATTTATTGACATCACAGACATTTCACAACGAGTTACCAACCTGCCTTTTTAAGTTGAATTCCTTCAACAATATATCTTTTTGCTCCTCCAAGGTTGTTTTTTCATTATTCAATTCATTAATTTTATCATGCAAATCTCTTAATTCTTGATTTTTTAATGTTTGATTTCTCTCATTCCTTTGCACAATCGCTTCATGTTCATCTCTCAATGTGATTAGTTCGTTATTGCCTATTTCTAACTCGGCTTGTGTCTCTTTCAATTCTTCCTTTAGTCTGCAGTTCTCCTCTGCTAGTTTCGTAACTTCAATGTTAATGGATATGACCTGCTCATCTTTTTCAGCGATCATATTTTTCAAACTAGCAATAATTTCTTCTTTGGATTCGGTTACGTGCTTTAGTTTGTCCCTTAGAATTGTTATTTCACAATTAATATCTTTCTGTTGATTTTCATATCCATGTTTTTGTTTTTCGATTGAAGCAATACTTTCATTTAGTCTTAAATTAAGTTCATCGATGTGTTTATTTCTATGTGTAATCGTAGTCTCGAGTTCTATTATCTTTCGTGACAACGTCTCTCCTTCGGACTTTTGTCTTTCACCAAATTCTGATTTCTCATCAAGAGCTTTTTGCAATTCACAGACTTCATTATCCTTTTCAGAAATAACTTTTTGTAATTCATCTTTTAACTCTAATATTTCCTTATTTTTACTATTATCTAAGTCGGTCAACTTAATTTCTAAATTCGATATTTCAATTGCTTTCTCAGATAGCGTTTCTTGAATCTTATCCTTCTCATCAATTGTTTCTTTCAGTCGAACGAACGATTCCCCCTTTTCATTTAACAGTTCCGATTTCAAAGACTCAGTTGTTTTTTTGTACCCTTCTAGTTCATTTATTTTGATATCATAGTTGCTTTTAGTAGTATTTAAATCACTTTGCAACTTTTCCAGTTTAATCATAGCTTCATTAATTTCGCTCTCTTTATTATTTAGGCTACAATCAAACTCTTGGGTTTTGGCCGTCAATTCCTGACTGAGTTTGTTACACTGGACTGTGTAATCAGTTTCCGCGATCGACAATGTATGTTGTAGATTATCTATTTCGGTTTGTAACTCGTTAACGCAACTGTTTAATCTTGTTATTTCCTAACGAAATTAAAGCTAACATGTAATTATTTTTACACATATACACAAAACCTTTCAAAAACAAATTCGCATATATTAGTGACATGCTTAATAATATAACATCATGCACGTTTTAATGTACAAGAAATTACCATTTACTTACACTACACTTTACATAAGCGCCATCCAATCAAAGATTGTCTGTGTAATAAGCATTATTCGATAATTATAAACTTTAATTGTACTGACCTCTTTCTCCTGTTGGTATTGTTGCGTTAACTCCGCTACCTGCTTCAATGCTGACTCTCTTTCTTCCACAACCTTTTTATACTCATCTCCACTCTTTTCCCTAAGTCCTACCAACTCTTCTCTTACTCTACTTAACTCAATTTCCTTATCTTCGTTCTCTTTTTTTATTTTTTCTAAACATTCTGTGGTTTCCTTCAATTCATTTGTTACAGTTGTCATTTTGTCCTCTTGTTCTTTAGTGACCGTTTTGTGTTCTATCTCCAGCGCCTCTATTGAGGCTTTGACAATCTCTAGTTCAACCTCCTTTTGCCTGGTTTGCTCTAATTCAGTTCTTAGGTTCGAAATTTCATTTTTGTACGCTTCTATTTCTTCACTGGACGAAGCGCTTTGTTGTAATATTTCGACATCTCTAAAATATATCATAGTTGATGTATGGACGGTAAGATAAAAAATATATTAAAAATGGGATTCTGGGCGGCTAGATGCATTTTTGTGCCTAGTGTCCGATCTACTGACTATAAAGCTTATATATTGTAATACTTACTTAATTCTATCGTTCAGTTGCTGCTGCAATGATAGCTTGGCACTTTCATGTTGAGCGGTGGCTGCTCTTAAATTTGCCGCCAACTTGTCTACTTCCGCTTTCTAAACAACAAAAAAGACCCTTGATGTGATACACATAAAGTGCAGAGTATATATTATAACTGAATCGTAACAAACCTGTCTGATAAGTGAAATGTGTTCTTCTCTTAGTTGCGTGTACGCCCCTTTTAGTTTTTGAAATTTTTCGTCTGTAACTTTGGCTTTTTCCTCAGTCTCAGATAACTTTTCTACAAAAAGATAAACAATGAATTAGGATCACTTTTTTCCAGGGTTAGGGGGTAGTCTGCTCAATAAGTTAAGCGACCTGTGATTTTAGACCGAAATCAAAGAGAAAGACGAAATTATATTAAAAAAGATGGGATGCAATGACAGCTGTATTTTTGCACAAAGCTCTGTATCGCTGGCACTCTATGGACTTTCAGAAATACCAAGTCCTTAGGACTAGTGGGTCAATACTCAAGCACCACACAAATGCGCTCTGGGCAACAACTTGAGACGTGGTTATCCTTAAGTTTTCGTTTATATGACGCCTTAAATAACATTAAGCAGCTCTCAAACCTGAGTCGCGTTCGAGTACTCGGCATCATCACTAGCCGTTTGTGTCCCACTGTTGGGCAAAGACCTCCTACCACTTTCTCCACTCCTCCCTATGGAGAACCAGTACTATACTACGTAACGGTATAAGTACTTACGTTTAATTTCAGGCGTTTGTACGGATAATATTTCGGCTTTCTGTTTCTCCTCTTCCAATTCCACCTGTAGAACGAGAATTATTAGTAGTACAGGTTTTAACGATATTCAATCATTTGTATAATGATTTATAATGCATTTTTCTTTGAACGTTACCTTGGCAGAATGCAACTGTGTTTCCAACCGCGTGCAATGTTCTCTCATTGAGCCTAGCATTGTGTTCCTTTCTTGTACCAACTGTGATACCTCAGACCTGTACATGTTATACAATAAGTTTACATAATTAATAGAACTAGGCGATAATTTGCGGAAATCCAATGTCAAACAAATGGGGAAGAGAGATCCACCACGGACCCTCGGCTTGTCAACTTTTTCAATTATTAACCAAACAAGTTGATCGATAATTAAAAAAGCTAACAAAACCAAACTCCTTTAAGATGTAAATCGATAATATGTCTGTCACGAGTGTCGGGACCCTAATTAATATGCAAGCGAAACGAATGGAATCGAAAAAAATATAAACACGTATTTCGCCTCTAAACGAGGCATCCTCAGGACGGCTGGGCTACGAATCCCAATCCAAATGTTGAACTATGTGGTCCCAAAAATAACCAACGCTTGCATTATGGGTACCATAGAATGGACTGAGGGTGATCTCAGTACACCTGACATACTTATATAAGGCTTAACAATAATAGTGTAAAATATTTTAAGGGCTCCATCGGTAGGCTATAAAGGTCACATTCTCGAAAACAAATTAAATTATTTGAATCATTAATAATTACACTACGTATTAAGTGCGCGGTGAAAAAATGTACTGGCTTGCATGTCACGGAAAAATCAAACACTATATACACATATATTTTATACATAAACGTGATCGTTATCACTTACATGTTAATCTCTTAAAATATTTTACACTATTTTTGTTAAACCGTATATAGATATTAAACATTTACACAAAGATTACCACTACCAGGATTCGAAACCGGGACCCTCGGTACAGAGAGCAGGGTTACTACCAACTGAAGTAATGAGGTCGTCACACAAACACACTCCAACAGACACCAAGCTCGCAGGAGAGGTCTTGACCGCCGAGGGTTGTATAATATAATATTTATTACGGTTCCATAAAGTTGGTGTTCGCCTGGCGATATTTTTATTATGACTAGACCAAGCTGTCGTCTGCCCTTTGTAGTGCTCACCTCATCCTTTTTAATTCGTTTTGCAAATGGTCAATGAGTCGGTCCCGTTCCACTATGGGGTCCGGTTGCGGGGAGGGTGCGGCCGGAGCCTCGAACTCTTCGAAATGATCAGAGGTTGCCTGCATTAATAAAATATGAAAAAGATTATAAATGATTACCCCCAAATTTATAGACGTTCTATAACTTTATCGAACTTCATATAGCATTGCGCACAAGACTTTTGCTTTGCGCAGTAGTATACGTATCTTATAAGTATTAGTGCGTTGATAATAATATGTACATCTATAATATCTTCTATATATATCTTCTGTAGCGGGTAAGCTCCGCATCTTCCGATCACATTCTGAATATTCTTGCACAGATAAAAATCTACACTATCACAACTGTCATCTATACTAATATTATAAATGTGAATGTTTGGATGGATGGATATATGGATGTATGGATAGATGCATGGATAGATGGATGGATAGATGGATGGATAGATGGATGGATAGATGGATGGATAGATGGATGGATAGATGGATGGATAGATGGATGGATAGATGGATGGATAGATGTTTGTTACTCTTTCACGCCCGAACGGCAGAACGGATCTGGATGAAATTTGGCACAGAGATAGATTATAGTCTGGAATAGCACATAGGCTTTTATCCCGGTAAAATGTATGGTTCCCGTGGGATAGATGTTTGAATTTTTCATACTTTTCATCGCGGGTAACAACGCCGGGCGCAGCTAGTAAGCTATATTTCATCACGCTATGACCATTGGGGGTTGAGTTACAGATCAAAATCGATGGTAGCGCGGCCAGAAGCGGGCAGTAGCTATACATTTACATATAAAGTAAATAAAGGGTGGTTAATAGTAGCATAGTATTTTGTAACTTTTGACGATTCATAAGTACTGTACTTAATGGTCTACGTGAATAAAAAATATTCTCATTCTGATTCTGATTCTGATATATAAGTACCTGGCTCATAGTATCAGACGTGTCTATCAGTGAAGCGACGGAGTCCACTTCGTCGGGCGGGGGCTCCGGTATGGTCACCACAGGAGTAACGTATGTGCCGAAATCACTCTGTAATTATAAACAGGCAGTTTTTTTTTATTACTATTGTTAAGTCAAAGTTTCATTTTCTTATTATTATTATATGTGTATCCCTTTGGTAAGAGATAGTGAAACTATCCAACTATAATAAGACCCAATGTACCAGTGTTTAATAAATAAATATTTCTGATTCTGATTCAAGACTGGCGTCGTGAAAAGTGAACATTCGCACAAGGGAAGCCGGAAAATACCCCTTTTAACGGTGGGTAAGTGCACAAAAAACTTAAAAATCCCCTCACACTCATGTAATCTAGATATCCTATTTAAAAAAATATATTCTTCACAAAACAACTAAGATTCGAGTCGGTCGGTGAGCAGCACAAAAAAAGTGATTTCATATATTTACGCGAATACTACACATACATGAAATAAAACTAATTTTGCGGATTTTATTGCGTTTATTATACAACATAAAATAAAAGCGATAAATTCCGCGAGCTTAGATTTATTTATAACAAATGTTTTCAAGTAAATAGGTACCCATTTCTAATCTCGAAAGGGAGCACAACAGGAATTGTTTCATGGCGAACATCACATGCACGGTACCTGTAGCAGGAAGTTTGGCGGGTTGGAGGGCAGCACCGGAAGCGTGAGCAAGTTCCTATAGTACTGGAGACTGCTCGCGTGCTTGTAGAACGAGCTCAGCTTCTTGAACTGATGTCGAAATCTGTAATACAATAGATTGATGTAGGTAGGCAGTGGCGGGGACTCGCCTACCTGCCCATATATAATAATAATAAATCCTGCCCTTTTTTAATGTCACCGTTTCGCAAGTGATAATCGTGGTCGAAAATGAGATTCGCACATCAAATCCAAGAATCCCAGAGGTGCGAGCCGGGGGGGGGGAACCTGCGATCCTGGTTACCGAGGCAAACGTTCTACCAACTTGGCTATCACTGCTATATAATATTTTTTATTCATGATCAATAAATTTAAAATAACGGAAGAAAATGCGTAAAATTCATCAAAAAATTCTAACTAAGGGGGTTCAGAATCATGAATGTATGGTATGTGAGCTACCTCTCGCGGTGTCCGGCCAGCGTGTCGGCGGGCAGGGCCGCGTGCAGACGGAACAGCAGGCGCACGTTGCAGTCGTAGACCTGCGAGGCGTCCTGCGCGCACGGGATGAGCGCGGCCAGCCGGCACTGCCCGCTCGCCGTCATCGAGTTGGCGCGCGCGTTGCCGAGACTGTCGAATACTGGGGAAACATTCAACACCATACAAATATATATTGCTATACAGGGTGGAAGGGGCATGGTAACGAAAACTCCAGGTAAATGTTATAACAATGAAAAAAAAATTTTTTTTTATTACATTATAGGCAAGTATTTAATCTCGATCTCACCTGATGGTAAGTGACGATGAGATCTACGATGGAGCACACTTGCCTAGGTAGGAAGGCGGCAGTAGATAGAGACGCTACATCGACTAGGCACATGCAGCGCAACTGATCTGACCCGCCATCCATGAATGGCAACACCGAACATCATGCCGGAACACGGCTAGGCCGCTTGGCGACATGGCTTTGTTCAGTGGGTGGTGACTACCCATGGCCGAAGCCTACCACCAGTAAAATTCGAATTAATTAATTAATTAATAAAACGATCGACGAAAAATTCCAACTGTGGGGGATCCAGAATCGTGAGTTGAATCCATGGTGTCAGATGTCGTTACGAAGCCACTTGCACCCTGAAGAATAGCGATCCTCAATAAGTTGTGCATCCAGAACCTGATTGGGTGCCAAGTTGGGCCGTTCGTAAAACTTGAGCAATTCGGCAGCGCAGTTAATGCGCCCCAAAAAATCGCCGTATGCAAACGCCCTCAAGATCATGTACATTATTTTCAGCAATTTCAAATTTAAACCATACATAGATAGCAATAACGAATGTTATTAAATTACCTGAGGCTTGTAAGCTGAGGATCTCGTCCATATAATCGAATAACTCAACGCACAACTGGAAACTGCAAGAAGCAATTCATTAGTAAGTTAAATTCTTTATTCATTTATAATGCAAACATTCGGGACTAAGTCCAACTTCTATTTTCCTTTGGTTGGTTTCCCCGGGACTCGCCGAGGGTCAAACCTTCACGTCCTCGTTGGTCACCGCTGTGGATCCTGACTTACGAGAGTAAAAGAGATTCGAGCGTGAGGCATGTCAAGTTCCATTAAAAAATAACTGTCAATCAGCACATCAATGTTTACATGGTTCCCAAATTTATAAAACACAGGATTACGTTACAAGGTACGATGTAGGTTACAGTACATGGAACAGTACAGGGTACAATGCTAGGTACAGTACACGGAAAAATACAGGGTACGGTACAGGCTACAGTACAGTGTACTGTACAGGGTACAGTGCAGGGTGCAGTACCGGGTACAGTGCAGGGTACAGTGCAGGGTACAGTGCAGGGTACAGTGCAGGGTACAGTGCAGGGTACAGTACCGGGTACAGTACAGGGTACAGTGCAGGGCGCAGTACAGGGTACGATACATGGTACGGTACAGTACAGTGTACAGTATAGGGTAAGGTATAGGACTAGCATATGGAGACAACAGGCAGTATATAATACGCACTAGTTATTGACGTCATTCTCCGCAATGGCGTCCAGCTCGTCGGCGGTGAGCTGCATGTTGCCGGGGAAGCGGGGGTTGCGCGAGTGGAACTTCAGCTTGCATACCAGCAGGTTGCAGTACAAGTGGACTAGTTTGCCGTAGCCTTCTCGTAAGTGGACCTTCGAGAGCACAGTGCAATTTATATAAATAATATGATCTCATTATACTAGATACATTGTCCGTTCATAGGAGTCGAGTATCCATAGCTCAATGTTGCTCAAGTGCTCGTTTCACGATATGCTGATATACCCGATCCACAACTTCATTGACGCCCAAACAAATTATGGCACCAACATTATCAAAAGTGCCCTACATAAACTAATAACTACCCATATTCATATCCACTTAGTTAAGGTCCTAGTCATGATCCATCTCGCTGCCGAAGTTATGGTAGGCCATATAATATGGTAGACTTCACAACTGCTGGCGCAGAAAATCTTTATGAAAGATTCTTCGTGACAGATATGCACAGATATTTTTTTCATTGAACAACGGATTCATTTGAACTACTTTATAATCTTAAAACTGAAGACATGCTGATGAAATGAGTAAGGACCTATTCTATGAAAAACTGTCAAAACTTCAATATTATTTAGAGAATAATCTTTGTATGTGGATTGAGAGACAGACCCTAAGTAAATTTTGTGACGGAAGACCCACCCATAGCTTGCCGAGGTTCTCGATCATGCCGATGTGGCGCTGCGAGTCGTCGAGGCAGGCGGGGTGTCCCTCGCGCAGCAGCTTATGCGTCACGTGACAGAACTTCCACGCCACGATGCGGTTGTCCTGAAGCGGTAGCCGGATCGCCACCATCTACGACAGTCAGACCTACAATAACCTTCAAGAAAACATTAAAAACGCCTGGCAAGCCAATCAGTCGTAAATTTTTGATCATTCGTAAGGTGATCGATAAAAAAATTACGGCAACGAATGGCGATAACGGATAAAAAACAAGTTCCAGTGACTAGCAGTCCCTGGCCACATTCAACAATGTATGGTCTACCTCTAATACGTGTCGGTCAGTGGATGATTACAATCATGTCACCATTACAATCCCGCATTGAAACCGTTCCCGATTTGTCTGTGAGGTATGAGATTGTTTTGATGATTTGTCACACTTTGTCATTGCTTACCGCGCACACAGATACTACACAAACGAATCAGGAACCGGTTTTTATCAACAATACTGTCTCTGATTAACTCCAGCCAATTCATTTCGAAAAAAAATACAGCCGTATTGAGATCCTCTTCCTTCTTGAAGCCTGTTAAAGAGTCTCCTCTTGGTCTTCAATGTGAATTCTCGATAAAACATTTAAATCTTCCCAGTATGTACTTCCCTCCCAGTATGTTCTTACCCAGTATGTAATCGCGCTCTGCTCCTGGAAGGTCCCGATGAGTGTACTCCGAACATGCTTCTCTTTCACTGGTGTCTCGATCGCGTTGATTGCTTTCTGTATCGCTAATGTCTGTAAAACACGGCACAATTACTATTCTGATTACATTCTCTACACCTTAACATGTTGGGGCCCACTAACTGTTCACTGAACAATGAAAATTCTTGAACAGTGTTGCATTAAACATGAAATGGTAGTGCGTTCGCATGGGTTTTTTACATCATTATCAGGTAAACGGAAAAATAGGTATATTCAGACATTATCCTGAGATAGACAGCTTAAAATAAAATTTTCAAACAGCGCAAAGCAAGGGCAAATCACTCACAATCCGTGGAGTCATGTTACCGGCGCTTCCGAGATACACGGTGGGAATAGCGTATCGCTTTCCGCAACAGAGGATCATTGGACAAAGAAAAAACACAACCTTAACTCCACGCCTCAATTATGTGTGAATAAATAACAAGACAATAGAAATGTGGTCGTTTACACATAGTAACACTGATTTGTTAGTTGGTAAATTCTATAACTACACAACCATATATTCCTATAATTAATCAATGACAAAACTAGCATTTTAAACTTTGCGTACTGAAGTGCTGAATTCGTTTTCTCTCAAGGAGAGTGAAGTCACTCTATCAATTTGAAAACTTTAGAGTCCTCTCACTCTACAGATAGACTGAATTCGGTTGGCTGGCTCTTAAGATAAAACTTGCAATTTGAACTATTTTAAGTTGCGTTGCTTGTGTGTTATGGTCCTACAACTAATGGAAAACATTCAACCTTTGTAATTATTAAATCTATCGATGAAAAGGTTTCAGCTTTCATCTATTCTTATTATTTACGTAAATCTATTGCACACACTATGCTGTCTACGACTTTTATTGACAATCCTTGGCCCTATTCTTCTATTAGGTTATTGAATCACTAAGCCCTTAAATTACTATAGACAATTTCACCTAATAATGTCTTTTTACACACTGTTAACAATAAAATGTCGTGTGTGACGTCTTTATCTCCGAACAGAACATGATCATCATCTGTAGCTGCAGCGGCTGTTATAAATCTACTATTACCTTATCTGGCTTGCGACGGCATACAAGTTAGTATTCTGACATTCATTTATGCAGTACGGAGTGCAGTTTTGCATAATTATATAGGAGGTATATTTACATACATTCCAAGACGAATAACCACGCGGAAAGCCATACGAGTGGCCAAATTTTACGATCAACAATTACTGAGAAATGACTAAGGCTGGAGTGTACCGTCTATGGTTAAATTTCACTACAGTGGAATATCTACAGATTCCGTCAGGCTCTCTATAATTTTCCTGTAGTTAAATTTAACCGTGGATGTTGTACTCTATCCTTAATATAAAAAAGGCAAATGGATTTCTTATTCCCTCATTTATTTTAATATCAAAATGATGAAAAGAATTCTCTCAATGATATTAAAGAGATTGCCAAATGATATAAAAAAATATATAGCATCCAATTACACCAGGGGGGCCCTTTCAAGGGATCGTTCATGGTATTTATATCAAGGAATGGGTGTGTGGTGGAGCTGACCCCCATCATCATCGATATTCTGACGCTAACCCAAATAAACACTTCACCCCGGGCCAGTTGATTCAGCATCGGTGAGTAAACAAGGAAAGCACTGAGGTAAGTCCAACACGTGTTTGCTTCAAGTTCCCCTCCGTCGACGATATTTTTAGACATTAATATTCTATTTACGACAAACGTTCTCTATAATTCCACACAGTAAACTGTATTCTAAGCAGTGAAAGTGAAGGTTTTTTAGCCACAAATGCCTTATAGTTTCACTGAAAAAGATAACGCGATGAGCGTGTGTGAGTGAGTGTGCTACAGAGATCAAGGCAAGTGTTATAGTCGCACACTAAGCTGTCAAAGAAGCACTGTTTTACAATCATTATTCGTCACTTGGTTCAAGGCTCTTGAGATCAACTGAATGGTCTTGATCGTGAGTCACCTCGACACGTGTGTCCCGAGCTGCGTTTACAGTACTCCCCAGAGTAAAATTTACACTGGTTAAACCCAAATACCCCGTTCGGGGACTCCGCGACGGGAATAATTATACTGCTTCGTTTACGGACGTCCGCTGGTATAAGATTTCCCCAGACAAGTGTAAATTTTACTCTGCTACCAGATTAGATCAAATCATGTCAAATCGCAACTGGACCCAACTATTTGAGTATTTTAAAATTAGAATTGTACATATAGTATCGATATAAAGCTTGATTTTCATATCCTTATGACACAGCCATTATTCCATACACAATGTGTATTTATTGAATGTGTTACTGCTATTAATTACTTGACATTGGCAAAATACCCACTATGTTGTGGGTGGGACCATATTAATATATATTTATTTGGATCACAATTTATTTCGAGAAGAAAGAAGAAGATATAAAACTACGACACCGTTCAGCGAGTCCCCGTAAGTGTGATTTTTACCTGGGGAAAAATTACCCGAGGAAATGCATCTGGTAGTTGACACTAAAGTGCCACACTGATTAACATTTTACCGCAATCTTCGGAGCTCTGTACTAATGGATCAAAGCTGCTCGTACGCGTGATAGTGTACTACTGATAAAACTTGCGTGACAAGTGCATTGTAAATATTGATATATCGAATGGCATTAGCACAGAAACAACAAGGTCAAAATAGTAAAAAAGAACTTTAGCACAGCTTCTTCAATATAACTCTTAGGTCTTAAATCCAATAGCGTATCATTAAATTAATTATGATACGTTGATGCGACTGAATACGGTGTTAAATTTAATGACCATTAAAAGGTTAGCGGTTGATGTTAGTTATCTTGAATAAATACAATCTTAAAGTCCTAGATCCATCTTACAGCGGCTATGATTCCGCACCTATAGGATTGCTCGAAGTTTTGTATACATCTAATATACAGCTTACAATAAAAAGTAATAGCGATAGTGCTGTGACTCACCAGCTGGTAGAACCTCTTTTCGTTGGGGTTCGCCATAGCGTGTTAGTGGTGGGATGCGACAGTGTCAGCGGCATGCATTAGTTAAGTACCGGCGTGGGAAGCTGAAACGAGAACAGTAGCGCCATACACCATTAGTACCGTTAGTGAAGGGTGTTAGTGCGCAAGAGTTGAATGCGTGAATTTATCGATATCGATAGGTTAATATGTATTCTCAACTTTAGTTTCCTCGCTAATGTGATTTTTATTTTTAATAAGTAATTCAAACCTGTGCCACAGGATCTAATAACATATCAAAAACCAAGCGTTCGATAGTCCTAGGTATCTTGGCTTTAAATACGGCTAGCCGAATTATGTATGGACCAGTCTTTGTACTTTCATTCAATGTATTATCGATAAATCCACGCAAAAGTTAACATGCAACTGTTAACATACTGCTAATGTGACATTGGAGAACATTAAATACTTATTATCAAAAAAATATAGCAGTAAGCAAGAATGTATACATATTATGATGACATTGATTCACAAAAGGTTACTTTGTTCAATGCAGGTGTTTTACCTTGAGAAAAGTATTGCAAAAAAGTCTACGCCTAGTGGGATGGAACACCGACTTACCTGTAACAAATAAAAAATAAATCAAAATACGGTGCAAAAATTAAAAAAAGAGCAAAAAAAAAAAGTGTCTACATAATCTTGAAAATATTTAATTACTGATCGCAGACCTCCACCTGTCTTGGACGCGATATATTTCGAGAACACCAAACAGGTGAAACTACTCAGGACAACACCTACACACAAACCTTACGAACTAATATGGCTTCGGGAAACGATGTTACTAAGCGATCTCATTTAAACATTCGGATTTGTTTATTCATTCGAGTTTAATTAAATTACTAGGATTACCATAGGAGAGTATACCAAAATATCTTTACTCAACGTAAACAGTGTAAGAAAACTTGCGCGTCTTTCAAAAGACGAAATTCAAATCTTCCACGTGTGAATTTGGACCAACGTTGGTAAACTATGGCCCGAATCTCCCTCAAAACGGATTAAGGAGTATGCTTGGCAAGTCCATTGCCTTAATACAGGGCAAGGTATGTTACCTATTACATTGGAATCAAATACTATCGGTGAAATGTCATTGTTTGCCTATCTCTCAAGGGAAAACAGGCACAATGGTCAGTTTTAACCCTTCAAAACGGTCGCATAGTGATTTTACGTTTTACTAGGGTGGGGGGGGGGCAAAGAAAAACATTACGGTGCGTTACATGGAGGGGAACTGGGGGGGGGGGGGGGGGAAAAATCTCCAAAAATTGCGTTACGTAATACTTGAACGCTCCCTTATAGGAATTATATCTGACTAACATAATCGATAATCTACGCAAGATGGTTCGTGGTCAGCCGTGTATGGCCTCTCTACTCACATTACTTTCCACGAGGTTAACTGCCGGAAAATCGGACCGAATCGGATCGAAACATTTAACGTATGGTGGCAATTGATAAGGGTGAATAATGGTGGAACCAGCCTATGGCGCTGACCACATTTTAGGATAGCTTGCTTGCTTGCTTTTTTTGAGACAAGAATGGCATAGAACTAAAGATATAGCTCAATAGTGGAGATCCATATTCAGTGAGTACAATAGTTCCCATTTTCGGGTAGCTTGAGAATTTTAGACAAGAATGGTATTAGCTCTAAAAAAAGTCAATTCTTGTGTCTGTTATTACTATTATAAATTAACTCAAAAATTATTCGATGGAATTGGTAGTCAACTATGGAATAGAACCCATCTGTATTTATAACATAAAACGGTAAAACCACTACAATCTAACTGCCCACTACCGCTAAATCCGTAGTTATATTATAGGAACAATAACGCGATGTGTCACACGCGATGGGACGCCGCCCCTCCTGCGCCCGCGCAAGGCTAAATCAGGAAACTGCATTTATGAGGTTCAATCTCCGTTCGAAATAAATAGAGATACGACGCGTACATGTATTTTTAATCGCTGCGTTGATTCATTTGTAATTTTAGAAAAGCAAACTATTTATTTACTTTGGTCATGAACTTGTAACTCCAAATAATGAAACACATATATTTATGCGTATTACCAAACTTTAACGTTCTCAACTAACAGGACATTACGTAAGGGATCTATTAATTCAATGGCTAATCTAGAATACCTACTCTACATAAAATTAATTTAACTATATTTTCATACAACTCGCATTATCTATATATTTATACAGAATGATTCAGAAATGGTATACTCAACATTGAACGGCTTCTTTAGAGCATTTGTGATCATTATGATAAGTTACAATTTGGAAACGTCAATTTGAAAACATCACCATTATCAGTCATATTGTTGGGTACAAAATTTAATTTTTAAATTCACATACTTGACGAACGCGCTAAAGAAGAGCAGGTTTCAGGTTTAGTATATCATTTAAAGAAACAACCTGTAATTAAATTATTTTCGCGAATTACGTCCTTACGTCCACAGGAATACGCGTGTACTACACAAATCGGTTTAGATTTTGTGTGCTTCAATACGTTATTCGCGACACTCCATCAGTATTATTACATTGACCGAGTTCCACAATGGAAAATATAATTGTGAAGCAGTAAGCTGTCGTCGTAGGTACTGTCACCCACGCCGTGTCTGCCACCGAGGCACAATCCACCACAATGGTGTCGATTTCACAACCACACCATTGTAATGTTATGGTTGGCACAAACACCGGACATACTTTCCCAAAGTTTAGCACAAATGTCAGAAGCGCTTATGGTGCTGTCAGCCGGACCCCGGTAAAGTGCTTTTGGGTGTTACTTTGAACTCTGAATTTGGTCCTGGTTAAATGTATTGCGTCTAATTTACCGTTACTTATGAATAAGTAGAGTAAGGACTCACTCTTGGCTACGGCCCTGCAGGTTACTAATCACATGTTGCAGGTGCAGTTCATGCACCGATTGTTGTGCTCATTAAATCAATTAACGATACGCAACTGAAGTGCCGTTGTTACATCGATGAACTGCCATATTACAGTATCGATGATATTGTGTTTATACTTTTATGGGCTCTTCCTGGAGAAAATACAACTCTAAAAATTTTAATTCTAAGTATTATATGCGAATGACTGAGATCATCTCACATGTTATTTTTATGATTAATTAACATATATTTTCAATGGTGAGCTACGTTTCCAATACATTATCGATGTGAGAGAAACAACTGTCTTGCGCAGGCGCAAGAAATGCAGTTTCACACCCACGCCGCACATTGACGTTGAGTCGATAACAGTCGCACGCACGCAAAATGCGTAACCAATCGTGCGACGAAGCGGAACCACAATGTTGCTAAGTTTTTAAATAAAGTTCTATATTTTAAGCCGGTCAACAATCTTGTTTTTTTTTAATTTCTTTGATCTATCGGCGAAATTCTGCTATAATCAGACTGATTGATGTGCATAGTCGATGAGATGGCTGTTGCTCCAGTGAGCATCATTGCCATAATTGCCGTAATAGGTATGGATTAACAGCTTTGGTCAAGGTTAATAATATGTCATTACTTGAGGCGTGTGATCTGTTCTGTATTGTTTACCAACGTTCTTACAACAGTTAAGAATCTTAACAGAACATAGACACAATGGACTAGGTACAGATAGCACTCTTCAAGTACATACCCATTTCAGTTTTTATAGACCATTTTGGTGTACTTTTTTCATAAAACGGAACTGATCAATAGACTTTGCTAGATATCTAAGGTCACTGTTACATAGAAAAACTAAACAACACAAAAAAAATGTAACGTTTAGTAAAACATTTTAAATCTTTTGAACATATCGCCTGTCAGGATATAACATATTAGAATATACGAATAACAATCTATTAAACATTTCAACATTCTCAGACAGCAATAGATAACTAAGATGCAAAGAGATCGATTCGCTCCAAAAGAATTGAAGATTCGAGAGATCATTAGTGGTCCGCTATTCACGGTATGTAAAACATCGTTTGAAAGCTGGGCGGAAAAGGAAGCCCGGTGGTAGCCCCCACTCTCAATTCCCACTTCCCATCTGGCGTTTGAACAAACATTTGTGAACGCAACGCCAACATTGAAACGAACTAATTGGTTAGCATTTATTGCACTTAAGCGTGGAAGTAATTATTATAATATAAAGATATAAACATATTTCATTAAGATTACGTGTTCACCAACTCGCATGGGTTGCTGCAATTGTATTGCTATATTACCACAGGTAACCGATTTTTTACAGTAGCACTTAGGAAATAGAGTACATTTCGTATGGTGTCTTATACTAAGTAACTACTTACTACATAGGTACGCAATTCATGTGACAACACCATGTAGGTATCTTTATGTAGGTAGTAACACAATAATATTATAAAAACAGACAGGCAACACACAATGACACATAATGATTTCAATATAAATGTGTCCACTATAAGACAATACAGACTAACGAATGTTTCACACACGTGACGTACATTATCATAACACTACCGACAACGATAGCTATCAAACACCATGCTCTATATAACCATATATAAAATGTAAGTATATACGATATACGAATGGTAAGTAGAATAAGAACCGACCGTGGTAATCGCGTTAGAAAGCTGATCTCGTAAACTCGATGGTGTATTCCGTAAATGGCATAGAACCACTATGCCATTTATCACAAGATTTTATTTAGCTTTGGCACGAAAGAATACCTCGCACGGTATACCCAGGCAAACGGCTTTGATTTGGGCGTGGGAAAATAAGCTTTAAGAAATCTAGACGGCTACATCCATCAGAGGACTGATGATATTGACAATCGATATAAAAATATCATAATTATTGACGTTACAAATACACCAGGTTTCAGATATGTGATGAATCACACAACGATTCTGCGATAAAGTCAACACAAGATCACAGAAACTGATGATAGGGTCATATAGCGACGATGCACTTATCAAATTGAATAAATACTCAATAATAAATGTTCATATCTGAATTAATAATTGCGCTTAACAAGCCCAAATATTTGAAATTGGAAGTTTGAATAAAGAATAGACGAAATGAACGCGAAGAGTTTTTTATTCAAAATGGTGCAGAATTCAATAGCAAATAAAGGCTAGCAATAATTATTTTTATAATAAAATATTACACAGTGGGTCAGTGCAGAAATGTTTGTTCCGTAAACACGCACAAACCGGTTACCTACGCTAGCAAGGCAATCCTCGCATCTCAGCTGCACAATATTCACGGCCGCAGCCGGCCGCTTAGTCATCACTCCTTGATAGGAATTCGCGGTTCACTACTGGATAACTCCTTACGACTCACAGCCATCTATGCATCGAGTGTATTAACTTAAACTTGACAAATTAAACTACAGAGACTCATTAGAATCTTTAAAATAAAATACTCTCTAATTTTCATTTCATGTAGCTTCGTTTGATTGGTAGATTGATTTAAAGATGGTACTCAATTCGAAATAGATTATAGCGTTAATACAAATGAATTTAATAATTAAACATTCTGCCACGATGGTACTACACATCCTACTAGATGCAAAAGCGTAGACAGGTCCAATCAGATGGTCTGAAGATGTTGTGAAAGCGGTGGAAAAGGGACTGGATACAAACAGGAGAAGGAATGGCGTGCAATGAAAGAGACCTCTGATTTTGCACGTACCAGACGTTTCGGTTGCTCTAACGTAAAAAACGTATAATAACGCGATAAAATTGGTAAACTTAGTTTTATTTCATTGTGTAGTATTAGCATAAATATAAGATAATCAATATGTAGACCTGAGACATTTGAAATTACATGGCGTTGAATTAAAAAAGAAGACGGCTAAAGTTGGGGGCAAAAAGGCACTTAGCAAAGAAAAACATTTGTATACCAAACACGAAAAAGTTAAATACAAAGAAAGAAATTATCAAGCGAACGATGTTTCCATCCAAATAAGCTATAAAAGTAGAAAACTAATAATTCTGTTTATTACATTGTTTATTACGACATCTGTAAAAAATCGTGCTCGTTTTCTCGCTAAAAACAACCAAGTTGTTTTCGAGTGGCCTAGTTCAATAATGTCTGGACATTCTTGCACGTGACATGCCCAACATATTGAGGTCTCCACGTTGGATCGCTTAAACATTCCTTATAAGGCAAGCGGATTAAAAAGTTTTGGAGTCGACTTATCTCAGCCCCACATGGCGGTTTTCCAGTTTTATTTTCAAGGTCTTTGCATTATATTGTGAACCTATATCCTTGGAATCTTATTCCAAGAAATTTCAAATTACGTCAATCAATAGTTAATCTCTTCTCTTGCGGTGTATTAATTTCTTTTATAACATATCATTTTTTTTTGGATTTATTTGCACTTTATTTAATCCTATATAATTCAAAAACAGTAACATGTTCCTCCAATATAATACATGAAGTGATAATCCTGATACTTTATTGGCATGTAATATACAATTGCCGCAGGAAACAAGCAATCACGATCCTTTGACTGAACCCAGACCAATTTGGACACCAATAAACGACATCCAATAAAAGTTAATACTTTAAACAACAGCATATTAAACTGTTGGGAGTTGATTGTGAGATCTTCGAATTTGAAATGTTTCCAGGTGCATACCAATTACCCTGACCAGAATTCCGTATTCATGAAGTTAAGGGAGGCTACTTGAGACTGGACGCATAGAACTAAAAGATCGCATTTCAATTATTTTACGAAACAAATGGATGAGGCATGGGCAATAAAATAATGCTTTACTAGATCCAAGACGTCGTCATTGCAAGCCTGCTTATAGATGCAGGCTTGCATTGACGGTGTCATCAAGGATAGCCTTGATGACAACGAAATTGTATACAGCAACTACTGCATGTTTATTATTATTTTCTAAACGAGATTCTTAATTTCAGTCACAGCATTTGTTAACATTCAAGTTACCTTAACCTCCATTGTGGTAACAGTTACAATTTCACTACAAAACACTGTTGCGGTTGCATGTATCAATTACAGAACACTTGCTCCCGGGAGGTGACTCCCAACAAAGGACTATATTTATTTCAAAAACAAAGTTCGTTCACGCATTATCACTTATATTGTCGGCTTGTCATCGGTGATAAATATGAAAAATCTTACCTAAACAACAGGCAGGAGGTTGTGATAACAATTGCAGGATTATATATTTTGTTCACAAAGCAAAAACTCTGATAGACAAGTTTATAGCTTCGAATCTATACTAGACTGTAGCATTGAGCACCGTCACTTGATACGTTATCGCCTAGTGTTCACAACACTCACCATTATCTGTTTGATAACAAAAAAAGTTCGCGGCGACGATATTATCGGGCACTAGCGGCTTATCAGCTTTTACCGAAACTATTGACATGCTAGGAATTGTTTGGGGACAGACAAATTGAGGGTAGTTAAACATTTGCCTACTACCCTCAATTGATCACAAAGGATACGATCCGGTTCTCGTGTACAGAAAAAAGAAACCTCCAGAAAAATTATGATGGCTTTTGTGGAATTATATTTGTTTATAATAGGATAGTACATCGATTTGTTTAAAGGTAAGTACCAATCGTCACTTTTGCGTTGCTTTCATCAAATTAATGATACTATGAATATGAAAAAATTGGTAACTTATTATTTGAATAAATTAAACAAATTGTAGATCATAACTTTAATTCATATATAAGGTGTAGGTGGACCATTTCGATCCGTTTTTACAAACAATAAAATTCATGATTTTATCTTAACACACTACAACTTTACCGACAGGATACACAACCATTGATCGGCCAAACAACAAAGAATGTTATCTATCTACAGTGATTGAAAACAGAGTGCATAGACAAAGAGATAGGTACATGTAATTATTTCGCACAATCAAAAGCTAAGTTATGTCAGTGTTTGTATACACAGTAACGCAGTGGTGATGTAATGCGACATAGTTTTGCGAGCAGCAGCGTGTCGCCGACACCGTGCTCTGGCGCAACTAACAGTTTCCCTCCATTTTGGATCAGTGTGGCAAAATATGCAAATGTCAACTTTTGATCTCGGTATTTTTAATTACAGTTAAATAACTAGCATATCAAGTGAAGTATTCGATAATTGTACTGGGCTTGCCACATATTAATGAATCATTTAGTGGACCTAAGGGGGTGACCCTTTAGCTTGAAAGGAGACCAGTGAGGAGGACCAGGATATTAGGCCTGAAAATGTAGCCTTGCCAAAGCATACCTAGTTAATATGAAAAAGATTGAATAAGTACCTAACACATCCACTGACATAGAAAAATAATACCATGAAATAGTATAATTAATGCAATACAAATACAATGAAATACAAGTAGTAAGATGAATGCAGGATAATGCAGTTTGTATTAGTGTGTATGTATAAATTAACAGAAAACCTCATGATACAACTAAAATAACTCTCTAGTATATACAAGTAAATTACTCATAGGTATATGGTTTACCGCTTCCACTTGTATCCAATATGGGTCCCCATTCAAATCCCAGATTGGGGCATGGAGAATACTAAATTATTAATACTAATGAGGTACCTACTAGTGAAGGTATTTATAGGACAAATGAAGATAATAAATAATTTTGTAAATATGATAAGATTATCAAAATCAGGTAGATAAAACAAAAATAAAGATATTAAATCTCAAACCTCCGTTGGTCGGATTATGATATTAAATTATCTTATTTTTTTCTTGTAATCAAAATCTTTTACCCAACAAACCCCCAAATTAACATACAATATGGGAACACAGCTGATAATATCTTAGCTAAGAAAAGCCTAGTGTAAAATAAGGTAGGTAGTAAAACCAAACTAGCAAGGTAATTATTTCATAAATGTTTTAATGCTACCATGAAGCTAGATTGACAAGCTTGCCAGCTTACTTTCTAGGTAAGTACATCCGATTTGAGTACCTAAGTACATGAATATAATTATAGTTCTCTAGAGACCCCTTTTTATGTTATGTGGGGAAATTCTCATGGAGCCCCAGGGGAGGTATTCTGGTTATGTTGGACTCTCACCGACTAAAACCCCACGGTGGTCCTTCTCCCGCCTTGTAGAGGGTCCCCCTCTAGTCTTTAAAGCCTCCTAAGCCAACATACAGGACAAGGTCACAAAAGGGAAGTTTTATAGGAGGTACTTACCTGAAACTTTTCGAAGTGCTCGCGTTCAGCATCCAGGCTATTCTTTTTCAGCTGCAGGACTCGAGGCAAGGATAATGACGCCATAGATACAACACATACGAAACACACCTACGAAAAAAACTTGCGTAGTACCTATCACAACACTTTAATTATTAAATGAGGGCGAACTTGTTTAAAAACCTCAGTCAGTAGTAATAGATATTAATCAACTACTGTTATATAGATACTTGCAGATCCAAAGTATAAACTGGTAATTTAATAAAATTAAATTTATAAAAATATCGTAAATATTTTAGCCGAAATTTACAACACGAAATACGTCCGTTCAGGGACTACAAAAAATGAATGAATGAAATGAACGCTTGATTGATTTGCTCGCCATCTGTTGTCAATCTGACAGCATAAAGCTTCCTATAGACAGGCAGCCATCATATCATGTATTTAATCGACTAAACTAGATTGATTCTAAAATTAATCAATGAATAAACTCACATATGTATATACACTAGTCCAAGCCAACTTTTTTAGATATACGAAGAAACAGAAGGATTAATTAGGATATTAATAAATACCATGCTAAATCGTTGTCTAACATGATATGGTTCTGCTATGGTGCTATGGTGTTATATTGCCCCATGGATGGCGGGCCACGGGGCTTTAAAACACAGCGAGCAGCTATATTTGTCTCTTTTTATCTCATGTAACTTGACTCTAGTGGGACGAGTATATAGTATAGAATTTGATTATTTTTAGTTGGACTGGTTAGTCAGATGTTACTGGAAAAAAAATTAAAAATTACAAATGCCAAATGTTTAATGTCAAAAAATGTTTTAGACATCGCGTCGCTATCCCGCCGCTTGTTTTTCAGAAAATTTAAGCGCGTGGACCTAATTTTTAGCACGTTTTACACTAATAAATACAATTCTAACAGTTAGATCTACTAAGGACACGTAAAATAATGGAGTTCCTGGAATATAATGATGTTTCCGCTGAAATAAAAGGAACAATGGTATTGTCTTGCATATAGTTACGTTTTTTCTAGCAATATAACGAAGTTTTAATGTATTTCACTGCATTTTTAGGTTCCTGGGCGGTTGAAGATGACTGACCAGAACATAGTGTTCAAGAACAGCAAGACTGGCAAGGTGGAACAAATACCAGGGAATGAGATTGAATTGGTGAATTTCCAGAAGTTCATTGGCTCCTGGGGCCTGCGTGTGTTCCTGAAAAATGGCACCCTTCACAGATACGGCGGCTTCAAAGATGGGGTGAGTTGATAAACCATACTGTGATGAGTATCAATCATTCATCACAAAACTACAAATATGAAACTATTAATTTATGCATGAAAACATTGTATTAGTTGAAAATTTCCATGACATATCACATTGTTAGTAGTGTACCTATGTACACCAGAGAATGATTGAAAAATAATAGTCAAAACAAGAATTTTAAGTTATATAATAAAGAGTTTTTCTGTGCTCTTTTAACTGTTGTAATTACTAGCACAGAAAATCATTTCTCTAGAATTATACTTAATTTCAGGAACAAGAGAAAGTAGCTAAATTTTTCAAAACCAACTACCACAAAGACATGTTGGAAAAAGAGCTGTCCCTCAAGGGTTGGAACTGGGGTACTGCCAAGTTCAACGGTGCGGTGCTCAGCTTCAATGTGGGGACCAACACAGCGTTTGAGATCCCCCTGCACTATGTGTCACAGTGCAACACTGGCAAGAATGAAGTTACACTTGAGTTTCATCAGGTAAGTGCATTCATTAGTTTCTGTGGTACAATTATATACATATCTATATTATTTACTTGCACTATGGTACCATGAGAGTGTAAGCACTGAGGATCTAGCTTATGGAACAAGTGCAATTTAGACTTATGCCATTTTTTTGCAACTATTAGCTATGACCATATGGCAGCTTGATATAGCTCAGATATCAAAACTTAAGTTTGAGATGTTTAGTAATCATCGAACTGAAACACATTTTGGGCAATAACTATGAAACTATTCCATTTAATAATACAATAGTATCCAGTTTGTGTAACAGTTTGGTGTTACATTGTTTATTTGGGGCTAACTACTTACATGTTGATGACTAAACTGTGATTAAATAAAGGTATAGAGTGGTTTATTTTAAATAAATAAACACTCAGTTGCCTTCAATTGATCAAAACAAAAAAATATATTTTTCACAATACAGCAGTGCCATATTTGCCCTTGGGCCATGTGGGCAATGGCCCAGGGTGGCGCTAGCTGCTCCTCACGCTCAGCCTACTAAGTATAGTATACTTCATTAATTTGGTATGGTAGAACCAAAAAGTAACATATCATTTTATGTCTAGAATGATGACACCCCAGTATCCCTGATGGAGATGCGTTTCCACATACCCACTAGCGAGGTGGGCGGCGACATGGACGCCGTGGAGGCGTTCCATCAGCAGGTCATGAACAAGGCCAGCGTCATTTCAGTCTCCGGCGACGCCATCGCCATCTTCAGGGAACTGCAATGTCTCACGCCGCGGTACGTTTGCCAGATAATATTGCGTATCATTATTTAATTAACATGATAATATTGATAGAAATCCTGCTTGTTTGTTAGGAATATATGACAATAGGTTTGCCCCCTATTATTACATCGAAAAAAGGAGTAGTTCTTTTTCAATAGAAACCAATGCAAAAAAATATTCCTTTGAAAGAGTTATATGCCAGCAATATTTTTCAAATACAAATGGCACAAAAAATATGTTTCAATAATCTGGAATAATAAGCTCGTAATTGGCAAAATAACTATCAACAGTTGGGTGTCACTTAATGTTGGTTTTAATACAACATGTAATTTGTTTTATTGTTCTGTTCACAGTGGTCGTTACGACATCAAAGTGTTCCAAACGTTCTTCCAGCTTCACGGTAAAACGTTCGACTACAAGATCCCAATGTCGACAGTGCTACGCCTGTTCCTGCTGCCACACAAGGACACGAGACAGATGTTCTTTGTGGTCTCCCTCGACCCGCCAATCAAGCAGGGTCAGACCAGATACCATTATCTGGTGCTTCTGTTTGGCATCGAAGAGGAAACTAGCTTAGATCTGCCATTTACCGAGTAAGTTTTTTTATTCATTAAAACTATCAAATTGAAGCATGAACTTATTGTAGCGACCTCTTCAACCACGCCACAAGCTATACAGATGGCGCTGCAGACGTATTCAGAACCATTGACAATTCTCAATACAATCCTGAAACACGCTATGAGAGTTTTCGGAGCACGTAACATATATACAAGATCCCGACAATAACCGTCGTTGTATAGCGGCCGCCCCGCCAGGCATAGCACCCGCCTGGCTGGAAGATCTATAAATAACTTCCACGAAAAGGAAAAGTTTAGTTTTGATGAAATTTTTATTAAGATTATCATATCCATAGACTAAAAATTTATTGCTTGAAAATTATTACAGAGAGGAATTGAAGGAGAAATATGAAGGGAAAATATCCAAGGAACTGTCAGGTCCTACCTATGAGGTGCTGGCTAAAATCATGAAAGTCATCATCAACAGAAGAGTGACGGGGCCTGGTGATTTCTTAGGGTAAGTTATGTTATACCTGAATTGACCTATGCCATATTTTGAAAATATAAAAGCTAATATAGTTTATCTCTACAGTAGTTGTTTTTTTTTGGTTTCCAAACATATTTTATAATCGCTGTGAAAAAGTACTTAGATATACCCACACTTGTATCTCATGGGCGTAAGCAGAGACCACTGATTGTCATAAGAAATGATACTGGCTGAAATAGTAAAATGAATAATATTGAGTCCAAAGTTTTTTTTTTTCTTTATCTGTTTCCCTATGAATCTCACCTCCAATAACTGTTATTTATAGATTAAATTAAGGTCTGTTGATTAGTAGAATTAATTTTGTTGTTTGTTGTTGTTTCTGACAGTAGTGGGCCCACGGTGATGCTAACAGTTGCACTTATCCTATGTCAGTATTTTATCATTAATACTGATTTGCTCTGGCTGACCACTGCCCAAATAGAAAAGTTGTCAGGCCGGGCGGCTATTGCTCGCAAAATATTGTTAGGGCTGCCCCAAAATGCTGACGTGATCTTCGACGATGCGGTCAGAATTGTGGGAGCAACAACATTAATTAATGTGTGTATTTTATATTCCAGTCATCACAAAACGCCGGCCATAGCGTGCTCGTACAAGGCGGCGGCCGGGTACCTGTACCCGCTGGAAAAAGGTTTCATCTACGTGCACAAGCCGCCCGTGCACATCCGCTTCGAGGAGATCGCCTCCGTCAACTTCGCTCGAGGAGGCGCTTCCTCTACCAAGTTCGTATTCCTCTTACTATGTATTTACAAAACAGCCAAAGCTGGGAACGATTCAATTTTAAAAAGGCCCGTTGAAAAGCTATGAAATTTTTATCTTGTTGGAACTTTTGCAGAGCACTAGAGCTCAGGAATATTGCCAGCGCTACTATTTATAAAACAGTTAAAGGTGGGAACAATTCATTTTTAAAAGGGCCCGTTGAAAAGCTGTGAAATTTTCATCTAAAAGGAAATCTTGCAGAGCACTAATATTGCCAGCGATACTTTCTTGCTGCCACCTTATTAAGCATTGCTTGTAAGTGTTGCGCGATATTTTTTTGCAACTCGACGGCTATACAATAGTACCTAGAAATTGCCACGAAACTAGCCTTAACACAAGTGCCGTGTATGGCTTGTTCATATCTATATTTTTGCTGATTTATTTTTATTATTTCTTTTGAAGAATCTTAAAAAAAACAATCGAGATTTTATCAATTTTTATTTCAATGTGTGTGGTATTCGCGTAAATATAAGAAATCAATAAGAGATTCAATAGGTTCTTATAACTATCACACAAGCGATTATAATTTAAAAGGTTCTCTCTGCTCACTTTACGTAAAACATACATTTCGTTCTCGCGTCTCAACTTATGTAGTCTTCACTCATAGGAGTGAGCCTGCTGCTAAAGTTTGATTAGCCGTTCCTACATTGTTCTCACATACCTATAACAATGTATTGCTCAAAAATGTAAAAGATCTATTTTAAAAAAAAGAGCAACCATGGAGTTTCTTGCCCGTTCTTCTCCATAGGAACGGCATTCCGAACGGGTGGTAAAGCAGTAGCATAATATTTTTGTAACTTGACGATTCATAAGTACTGTACAATAATGGTCTACGTGAATAAAAAATATTCTGATTCTGATTCTGATTCTGAGCATGTCTTGATCTCATCGAAAAATATATTATAAAATAAAAAATAGATGAAGAAATAAAACTTTTTTTTCGGATTTTATCGCATTTATTTTATGCTTTTACGTTCCCGACGTTTCGGCTGCTTTACTGCAACCATGGTCACGGGAGGAATGAGGTGGTTGACGTCCTAGTTTAGACGTTGCTTCGCGTTTTCAGTCAATACACACACAGTCTTCATCTAATAAAACAGAAAGATAATTACTTATGATTTCCATTTTACAGATCATTTGACTTCGAAATAGAATTAAAATTAGGCAGCGTACACACGTTCAGCAGTATAGAAAAAGGTGAATACGACAAGCTGTTTGATTACATCACATCGAAGAAACTCCACGTCAAGAACACCGGCAAGAATGTAAGTGAACTAGACCTTCATTTCACATATCTTACAAGTCCCGTCGCAAGAGTCTTTATTCTGAATCTGAAACTACTATATAAGGTGTAAAAATAATAGCGTAAAATATTTTAACAGAGCCATCAGTGGGTTATAAAGATAATATTTCCCAAAGAGATAAATCAAATTATTAAACACAAGCTGCGCCCCGCGGTGTTACCCGCGATTAAAAAGTATGTCCTTTTTACTTTTTATTCCAGACTATAATCTATCTCCTCTATCCAAATTTCATCCAGATCCGTTCAGCCGTTCTGGCTTGATTGAGTAACAAGCATCCATCCATCCAAACTTTCACATTTATAATATTAGTAGGATTTAAAAATGATACCCCATACTGAGCGCATGGTCAAACGCTACTGGTTCATCTTGTTTAAAAAAAACAAAAATCATTTACACAATTATTTTATACATAAACGTGACCCATTTATAACTTACTCTTTCATCTGTTAAAATATTTTATACTATTTTTGTTGAACTTTAAATAGAATATACTGAGTAATAAAATTATCGCTCGCACATAGTAAGGCAATTTATTTCCAAGCTACTTGCATGCTTGTGTGCAAGCTATTACTACAGCCGTGTTTTTTTTTTCTCCAGGACAAGGCACTGTACGACGACGATTTCGGCGATTCCGATACCGAGAAGGAACCGGACGCGTACCTCGAGCGAGTGAAGGCCGAGGCCAAGGAACGGGACTCCAACGACAGCGACGGCTCCGACGAAAGCACGGACGAAGACTTCAACCCGGATAAGGCCAAGGAGAGCGACGTCGCTGAGGAGTAAGTACATTTACAACTATATGTAGAGTACGGAAACTTCTATACTATATATATATATATATATATACTATATACATACCCCCGAATTTATAGACGATGTATAATTTAGCAAATGTCATAAGGTACTGTGCAAAGCAGAACTTAAGTACTATATGACGTTTGATAAAAATTATAAAACGTCTATAAATTTGAGGGTCTATATAAGGATAGAATGTTTACTTGTTTATTTATTGAATGTGTATTGTAAACTACCTACTTTGATTTTTATAGTATTTTCCTTGTTATGATTTGAGCTACAGGAAAAAATAATTACAACAATATAATTGCTTACTCATTGTAAACAATGATTGTGTGTTGCTGTTACAACTACTGTTGAACAGATATACGAATTTCACAGTTCCATACGAAACAATTAGTGAAATAAATACCATACAATGGTCTGGAGGTGATCTCAGAAAGTCTAGGGCGAACTACAGAAACGGTTATCGCAATCTGCCTCACATCAGAATCAAGACGCCTGATGCAATGAGATTTTTTTAATAGGACTAATCCCGCCACGCACTCCCACCACTGTTACTCCTGTAAGCTAGAATCTACAGCGAATTCCGGGGAAAACCTAATTGTCCTGGAACCCGCAACGAAATGAATATGAAGGTTGAAAAGAAAAATCAATCCAATGAGGATTCTAGCGTCTTTCGCTCAGATTACTACACGGCGTAGTCGCAAAATAAACAAATTGTATTTTTACCAACTTATTACACTCGGAGTACACCAAGTATTAAATATATTCTTTTATGAATATTCAGGTACGACACAAACCCGTCCTCGTCAGAAGATTCGGATGCCTCGGCTGCAGGGTCAGGCGACAGCAAGAAGGATAAAGATAAGGAAAAGAAAAAGGAAAAGAAGCCCAAGAAAGCAATTACTGTGGTGAGAAAGAATATATGTTAAATCCAGACGCACACTAAACGTTTTAGAACCGAAATTATGTACCCAGACTCAATCAAAGCAACATAATTTTGCTAAATGAAAATGGAACTTCTGACTTCTATATTGTTGATTAAAATCATTCCTGATTTTTTTTTATATTCAGAACCAAAATTAGACACTGGCATTTTTTTTTAATAAAAAAACAAGTGTATTATTAGAATTCATTGATTAGAACATTTATGATATCAAAAAGTGCAAGTAAGTACCTTTTGCAATCCATACAATAACAAAATAAGTAATGACTAAACTTAGTCACTTGCTTATAATTAAAATCAGGAAACAGTCTAACGATTTGCGTTTACAATGGCATTTGTAATTTAACTGCCAACCTAGCGCAGATTTCTAAAATAACTCACAAAGATGGGAGGGTATGTTACAGTAGCTCCATTCAAACGAATTCTATACCTTATTCCACAGTCAGAAGCGCCTCGCAAACGCAAGGAGAAGTCGAAGAAACGCGAGAAGGACGCGAACGCGCCGAAGCGGCCGGCGACCGCGTTCATGCTGTGGCTGAACGAGAATCGCAAGAGTATCGTCGACGAGAACCCCGGGATCAAGGTCACCGAGATCGCCAAGAAGGGCGGCGAGATGTGGCGAGAACTCAAGGACAAAACTGTACGTTGCTACCGAATTACTCAAGAGTCTATCTGTGTTAATTCCAGTGGTATTTATCGATCTGGATTAGGGTAAAAAGTCAAACGTATTATTAACATAATCAGAATATTTGTTATTGGAATCGCCAAAACTTACACAATACTATGCTACTACTTTACCTGCTAAACACCCGTTCGCAATATGGCGAAGAACGGGCAAGAAACTCCAAGGTTGCTCTTTTTTTAAAAAGATCTTTTGGCAGAGGAGTGCGTCTTTCGATGCCACATCCAGGCTTATTTCCCTGGGAGCCGATTCTCAGTTCATGCTATATTTGTGTGATATGATCATATCATATTACTCTTTATGTAATATTATATCTATAAGCCAAAAATCGCCGCCGTGAGCTTATTCCAAGATTAAAACTCATCAACTAATTATCTGGTATGTTTCGTCCACAGGAATGGGAAGAGAAAGCAAACAAATCGAAAGAAGAATACAACCAAGCGATGAAGAAGTACAAGGACTCTGGCGCCGCCGACGAATTCAAGCAGAAGAAGAAGCAAGCGGAGAAGGAACGGAAGGCCGTGGAGAAGAAGAGTAAGGCGCCAGCTCCCAAGAAGCCGAAACCAAACACGAGCGCGACCAGCGTCGCCGGCAAGTTCACCAGCAAGGAGTACATAGAAGATGATGATAGCTCTTCTGACTCCGATAAGGAGAAGAGTAAGAAGAAGAATACTAAGGATGTAAGTATTTACAAAAAATATATTTTTATTAAATCACTTGTGTTCACCAATATAAGTAAATTAGCTGCGCCCGCGGTGTGTTACCCGCGATTAAAATTAAAACAAATCTATCACACGGGAACCATACATTTTACCGGGATTAAAAGTAGCTTGTGTGCTATTCCAGACTATAATTTGTGCCAAACTTAATCCAGATCCATTCAGCCGTTCTGGCGTGATTGAGTAACAAACATCCATCCATATAAACATTCACATTTATAATATTAGTGAGATTAGTGAGATATACTTACTAAATTTATTCAGATAATAAAACACAACAATTTTTTTTTTCAGACCAAGGAATCGAAAAAAGAGAAATCCAAGAGTTCGTCGTCGGAAGCCGCTGCGTCTTCTGCTTCCGGGGAAGAAAGCGGCAGCGGAAGCGATTGAACTAAATATAATCCAATCAATAAACCCACAAATTAAATTATGTACAAGTCCAAAATATGAGGTCTGCTGAGTATTAGTTGTGTATACCATATATAATTTTTATTTTGTACAGACTCAATATTGTGTCTAAGACAAGATTAGGATTGGATTATAGGGTCTAACAAAAAATAGTGTATAATATTTAAAAGGGTTAACGTGTAGAACATGCTGGTCACGTTTACGTATTTCAAGAAAAGTTCATACGATCGACACTTCTATACTAATATATTAAAAGGTCATGTTTGTATGTTTAAATTTAAAGGGTAATCTCCGGATCTACTGATCTGATAATGAAAATTCTTTCACTAGTGGGAAACTACTTTATCCCTGAGTGCTATAGGCTATGTTTCGTAGAGAAACAGCGCCTAGAGCCGCGGGCAGTAGCTATTACTATAAAATCTCATCGATTAATTAACAACCCACCGATTAACTTCTAAATATTTTACACTATTCCGTTTGACCTTTAATAGTTTAAATTCGCGGCGTCTACAGGCGCCCTGAAATTAAACATAAAATTAAGTTTATAGTTGATTAATATTCCTTCGCTTCCGGCACCAGCCATAAGTAAAAACATACATAGAAATATAGTGTTGATCACATTTTATTCTTAAGTATTATTAATGCTATAATTATGTACTTACAAACACATGATTTAAATTGAACCAAACTTCGCATATTGCGTATTGTGAGAATCATATAATATTGTGATACTTTTATGTTATGCAGTTTTACATGAAACGTCTGAAATTACTTGATATGTGTACATCGATCTGTAAATATAGTTAATGGTTTTGTTAACAGAATGTCCCTGTGTCTTAGTTGTAACCTTAATGTGAGATAGGTACTGTTAAATATAAGATAAATTTTTAATTGTGTTGTTTTCTTTATATGTTCTTTACGGTACACTATTTAGATATATTTACATACATGCGTAATTTTGTTATTTACGAAAAGTGTAAACACTTTCCATTTAATTTCTATAAGTTACATTTACCGTGGTAATTTGCGTTTAAAAGCAAAAATAATCACGGTAATGAAAAAATAATGGTAGGTATATGCGCACGCGCAAACTATTCGTCGCGTCATCATCTTGACACGCGTATCCACTAAAGGTCAATGCGTTCATCTAGCTGGTGGCATGTTTACACATCTCATTTGATTCAATTCAAGAATCACGGATTCTATCCACAAAAAATCTTCAATCTGTATGTTTTAAGCACTATTTATCTACATATACAAATGAACTATAGCAGAACAAAAGTAATGTTCACTGGTGAACAGTTACATCTTTGCATAAACTCGAATAACAAAACAGTGTTCTGCGAAATTCAATAGTTACAAAAAAAGGGCGCCATTTAGAATAGGGCGACCCGTTGCTCTGTTCCCAGAGCGGTGTACTCGGTGGGTCTCTTAGGTACCCTTTTTTGTGAACCATCCCTTTTGTATTATTTAAGGGCGCGCATTGCGGTAGGTTAAGGGACTGTAGGGAAGTATGGGAAAGTTTATTGCATCTAACAGTCGTTTTCAATGTTTCAAACGATATAAAATGTTGCATCTGTCTATTTTTTTAATTACATTATAGCAATACATCATCCAAGTTGGTGGAACGGCCCGCTGGCAAAGCTGGGATTTTCGGATTTTCATGTTCGAGTCTCATTTTCAATAATGATTGTTACTCGCTGGTACGGTGAAGGCAAACAACGCGAGCGAATAAAGTCGTGCAAAGCTCACCAAATAGCGCTGATCCAGCGTGGTGGACTATGACCTGAATCCTCCCTAAACGAGGGGGTATGTGCCCGGTATAATGGCAATAGGTATGATGGAGACCAAATGCCATCGCTGAAATATGGGTGCACTACATTGCAGTCCTGTTTACCTGTTCGGGGATTACAGGAATTATACTGCGGAGCGGTGCAGCCAGTTTTTAGCTAGGACCCGCGTTAAAAACTTATATTAGCATGCACATAGACGAGAGCTCTTATCAATCACAATAAAACAAGTTAGGTATCACGAGTTCAGGTCAAATTTAATTTAGTAGGCGCCTGCGCAATAAGGCGATAACAAATTATCTCTTGTTTTAATGCATTGCTGCATTATTTTGCGATCTGTCTAGTAAAGAGAGATCAATTTAGATTCGTAGACATTCGTCGCATCGTTCGTCTATTATTTAAATAGGGTATTTAATCATATCTATATTATGATTTATCATATTCTGAACAGTTCAACGTAATTGGAACATTACAAGTAGTATCAAAATCGTACCTACTTATTTACCTAATCTATCAAAATATTATGAGAACCACAGCCTGGACTAGGTACCATTATAAAGATGCAGAATTCTTAGGCTTGGACGTGGGAAATTTTATCATTTGTACAAAACTTACAAAAGGACTAACCTCGAACGCATTAAAAATATACCTACAATGTTATTTTTTTTTATACTTTACATAGCCATTGTAAGTAAGTACTTACCTAGCTAACAAGAATATAGGTAATTTAATATCTACGTAGAGAATATTGACGCCATCTCTGATCGACTCTAATAGAGTGCGTGAAAACAACAAACAATTAAATGTTTTAAAATTTAGCCCAGAGCCTGTTGAAGACAGAAATTAAAATACCACGAATGTCGGTAAGTAAATACTACATACGTAGATTCTATCTACTGGCATTCCAAGTAACGGCAATTAGTTATTATAACATGCTTGGTAAGGTTCCTTGTCCTACGCACTGATCTTTTAAGTAGACGGTAGACCTAATTTAATAGGTACGAATACTTAGGTACCTGCCCAAGTAGAGCATAGCGCTTTGCTCTACATTTAGTACTAGGTACTATCAGGGCCTTCATAGTAAGTAAGTATAACTAATTGGGGACTTTACTCCCTCTACACTAGGTAAGCTTTCGTTTAATTGGTATCGGTATAGGTACGACCGTAGCAAAACTTTACAATGCGAGAATAACAGTGCCTATTGCTCCTGACAAATACCTAAGTATATCTACATATTTTTGGCCAACATCTTAAAATCATGGATGTAATAAATGAGCGAGTTAATTATTAGGGAAACGCAAGTTAGGTAGGATAAGTAGGTATTTCATTTAAAAGTCATTATTCCATTCATACCTAAGCAACACCTAACATCATTATGTTCAGGAATGTATTTTAGGACTTTAGGAATATGATTATAAGAACTACTGCTACGACACCCTTATAGCTTTGAAATAAAAACTATTTCTCATGTTCACGAAATACCAAATCGTAAACAAACGTGTTGGCCATTCAAGCGCTATGTTTTATTTGCATCCCTTTCCCACTAACATTTACCGCGCTTTTTGTGTTTTCGAAATTAACGTTGGCGGCATTTAAAATAAGGCGCGAGTTCATTTGGATGGAGGTTCGTCTTGAGTGGACTGGGTCACATTTTGATATACTAATTATGTGAATGTACTAACAATATACACAATAAATATTTTCTAAGCGATGGGATGACCTAAAATGTTAATATTTTTCGATTTCTATAGGTATTTTCATCCAAAAATCGTGAAATAAATTTATGAAGCAAATGTTCCACGTACTTAGTATTAAAGGAATAAGGCACATAAATCCACTGTAGAAGGTTGACTTTTACATGTACATGTAAATCGATACGTCACGGATATACGTAGTACACGATGCTCAATAGCGGCTGTGTAGTTGGCGGCATTGAATCTCTCGACCAATCACGTTCGAGATAGATGTCGCTTTGGTGCCGACGCGATACGACCCCAAGCTAGCTTGACTGGGAACATTTGCTTCGAGCTCCATACATTTTCTTCTGGTTCTCTGCGTCTATAGTTTGGTTGTGCACCAGTTCAAAAATAATTTCAAAATTTTTGCCATCAGGTAAGTGAAATTATTTTTCTAGTTAAAGCAAAGTGTTTTAATAAGTATATTCGTGGTTATTACGGTCGGATTCATAGAAATAAAATTCATTCCACGTTGGAATTCGCATTCAAACATGGCTATAGGCTTCTTCGTACTTTCCTTAGTACGCGTGGGTATGGTAGGACGCCTTATTTCAATAATTTATTTCTCTGATCTTTGCTATTGAAGTACTGAAACAATTCTTCTACAAGAGTTAGCTATATAATCGCCGGATTATTTGCTAATTATGTCATCTTTAGTTAATGCGTATTTTCATCACAATCTGTGAAAACAAAATGGCTCTTCGACCCAAGCCTAGGACAGTGAACTCATTATATGGGGCGATGCCTATTTTCGTTTATAATTGCGTTGTGATACATGTTTTTAATGCTATTTGTATCGGTTTAGGCTAGATTTTGTTCCTTCTAGCTCTATAATTCCATATTTCGTGTGTATAAAGGCGTAAACGTGTTTCCCGCCAAAACGCCGCCCTACTGTGTCATATAGCAATGCAAAAGCTAGTAGACTATCGGAATCACCAAAGCATGGCCCTCATAACCTGTTGCCACACGTTTTGAGATTATTTTACTACAAATTTCTTTGTTTGATTACAGGAAAAAAGTTAAAATGACGGACAAGCCCAAGCGTCCAATGTCAGCTTACATGCTGTGGCTGAACAGTGCTAGAGAATCGATCAAGTCCGAGAATCCTGGCATGAAAGTCACCGACATTGCCAAAAAGGGTGGAGAATTGTGGAAATCAATGAAGGACAAGACTGTGCGTATTGACACATCATCAATACTTACGTTCTCTTTGTTTCATATTGCTTATTTGTATTATTTTGATTCAGGAATGGGAAGAAAAGGCGGCACAAGCTAAAGAGCAGTATGCGAAAGATTTAGAGTCATACAACGCCAACGGCGGCGGCGGCGAGGGAGGCGGCAAGAAGGCACAGAAACGAGGAAAGAAGGCCAAGAAAGCGGCACCAGCCGTAAGTTTCCATTGCATCACAACATGCCATTTGCACATTTGCCCTAAAACCTGATATTTTTATCACATATATGTGTGTCTGTTCATTATAATAATTAACACATCAATTTGTTAACAGAAATCCAAGAAAAAGAAGGAAGAGTCAGAGGATGAGGAGGGTGATGATGATGAAGACGAAAGCGAATGATCTCCCAGCCCCTAGACATACTGTTCATATTGAATAATTTACTTGGACTTAATTTATTACAAAGTAAAAGGGACTGACTTTCCAAAGTCTGTATGATATTTCACTTAATTCTTTTTTTCAATGAGTTGAATTTATTATTCTTGGCTCATGTTTCAGATGCATTCGCTATAATTTCGTCCCCAAATTAAATTGTTGTTTGTTCCAGTGTGTTGTTTACTCTACTACTTGTGTATTGTAGATTATTGATGATTGATGTATGTAATAGGACTGCAGAGTTTGGAAAGTTCTGCCACTGGCTAGGGTCTAGGTTTCTAAGCCTCAAAAAAAAGAAGAATAATGTTTAAGTGTTAGCATGTATACACCAGGGAATTGTACAGTTAGCCCTCCCTCGTTAAGTTCGCTGTGACTACTACTGGATGCTCACTTTAAGATGTACCTCATCTGGTTTCATCAAAACTAATATGTCTGCAATATTACCTGATTTGCTGTTTGTTTATGTTTATTTTGAAGCTGGGCTTTGAATTAAATCTACCAAGTGTTAAATTTACTGTTTAATAAGTGTGCACTGAAATTTTGGACATAAGAGTTTTGGTCAAACTACACCAACATGTAAAATTAGAGACTATTGCATGGAGTATGTATGGCTTATTGTTAATTAAACCTACCTCTTCTCATTGTAAATTTCAATGCTGATAATGGTACCAAACTTTAAGCTAAGAACAGACGGTGGGATGCTCTGCGCTCCCTCACCGGGCAATTAAAATAATTTAGGAAATTGATGTGTATGTTGTATTTTTAGTTAGTTAATAGGTAGGTTTTCGATGTGATTTGTCTCTCAAATTTTACATTTGTGTTATTTTGTAAATGAGAATTAGCATTCCTCATGTCAATACGGATTTTACATGTTCAATAAAGTAATTTCATATAAAAAAAAATATTCTATTTTTCAATCGTCTTTTCATTCTGTCCTTGTATGTTTTCTTAATCTGTTTATATACACAACTAGGAGCCATCTTTCATTCTAAACATATCTATTTCCTTCAATCTCAAGTCGAACGCGTGGCTGATTTGAGAATACTTTTGGTAGAGTGGTTTGCTGCTGAGCCCATCCTACGTATTGATAATGCACGTGATGAACCTACAAAAGGGCATTATCACTGATGATGGAAGCGTCATGAATTAGTTCTGAACTCATTATTAACTCGTAAGGTCTTTTTGTCATTTAGTAGAAGTCAATTTTATGCTGTGTCAAGGTGGGTGGGTGGATCTGGATCGATCGATAACTCTGCGTCGGTACCTGTCTGCAACGTGTGTTAATTTTAACCTATATAATAACTACCGAGAATATTTTCATAATACCATCGTATTGTTTATGTAGTAAGCTTTTTATGAAATTCTGATGGCGAAGAATCGAAAATCATTCGTGATGTATAATTATAACACAAAATGCTAAAATGTGTCCTAGCTGGTGCCCAATGCCCACGCCATAGCTTTTATTGTTGATCTGTTTTTTTTAATTTGGTTTTACGGTCGTGACTACTAGCTCTTTGGAGCCTAGCTGTTTGTTTGTGCTCAGTAGTGCTGCCAGCCCTACTAAACTAAAAATTAACCATAAAAAAGCAGTAAAATTGTTTTTTCAGAAAATTCGTTCGTATTTTACCTAAAATGTATTTCTGGAATGATGTTTTTTTCATTTTTTCAATCCAATCCGTTCAATCAGGGATATAGCCCTGAATGAACTGGAAAAGTCGGAATATCATTTATTTTTATTATTAACAGAGAAGTTACTGCATGGTTCCTACAGCCAAGATCAGTAACTACGGTTGGGCTTTTTCGCGGGATGTTGAACAATGAAATTGACAATTTGTTTTAATTTCAAAAATAATGTGTAATACATATTAGCAGGATAATTAACTATTGTGTGTTGATATATGTGTACAAGGGAAGGAAATTAAAATACGGAGCTTGACTTTTCAAATTCACCCAAGATGTCAGGTAAAATTTCTGTTAAGAATCCTCAGCTTTACTGATAAGGTTAGGGGATTCGTTTCATCATAATCATCGTCATCGACAATTCGACATCAATGAAAAAGAAATACTCGACATTTGGCAAAAAGGCTTAACATTTTTTAGACGATTGCCAACCTAAAAAAGCATAAGAAGAAATGCGGTTGGCAAAAAGGAAAAAATGGTTTTCTTTTCTGCCAATTTAGGGGGTAAATAATTTGTAATCTAATCTTCTTTCTTTACGAAATGATAAGCGATGAAATAAAATTGTTATGAATATGGCCTCGCCCACAACTTAGCGGGTATTTTGCTAACATCAAATAATTAATAGCAATAACACATTCAATAAATACACAAATAAAATAATGCATGTCTTGTATTCTAATCGTCTACAGAAAATCTGTCTTTTGTAAATAATCGATTCAGAATGACAGCGACCAAGAGTTAAGTTCTTTATATACAAAATAAAATGCGACGAAATAAAATGAATATGAAAATAGCCTCACCCACAAGTTAGTGGGTATTTTGTCAAATGTCAACTAATTAGTAGCAATAAAACATTCAATAAATACACATAATAAATAAAATAATAGATGTAACAAGATGATGATGACTAGGGTCGTATGTCAGTGATACGACAATTACTGACTCTATTGGCACCGGTGAATCAGTAAATAAGTTGTATTTACAATACATCTTATTTTTTGTATATATTATATCGGTCTTTTATTATATCAATGATTAAACCAAAGACTTCAATTTAAATAAATTGGTACCGGCAAAATACCTAATATGGTGACGCCTTATTTTTTTTAAGTAATAAAAAGGTACCGTACCGTAAATCGTAAATAAACAAATTAGTTTTAACTGTTTATTGAGAGATATTTCCTCATTTCGTAGGTAATAATCATGCATGATTTATGTGAAAATATATGAGCTATAAACTATATGCAGATTATCTATACTCTGTAAGCGAGCAACGATGGCTGGTGATGGAAGCGGTGGTGGGTCGCAGGTGGCCCTCGTGACCGGAGGCTATGACCACACCATCAAGCTATGGCAGGCTCATAGCGGCGTCTGCCTGCGGACGATGCAACATCCTGACTCGGTAACCATACCCACTACTCCAATAGATTCTCCTATGATTTAGAATAACAGAGACAGTCTTATAGCTCTATCTTTTATAGTTGGGTTCTTATTTGATCATGTGGACCAGCCCACAAATTCAGGACATTCTATAGTTCTTCTTCTTTCTTTTCTGAAATGAGATGCAATGAAATAAAATGGATATGAATATGGTCTCATCCACAATTTAGCAGGTATTTTGCCAATGTCAAGTGATTAAAAGCTATAACACATTATAAATAAAATAATGGATGTGACATGATATGAAAATAGCGTGTTCCATTCTAAAGTTACCAAATTAATGTGATAAATAATGTTCTTATGTCATAGATATCTTTCAGAGTTATTTGTAACCGTAGAATTGTCATGAGTATATAACCGAATGGTCCGACTGGACCAATGGTCATACCTGACTACACAGGAAGTAATATTACTACATATATTTTTATTCCTTTTCTGATAAAATGATATTTCTGTAAATCCACAGATTAAAATATTAATATTTAATTTATAAAAATAAAAATATTAAATTTGTTGAATTTTCAGCAAGTCAATGGCCTAGAGATATCTCCGACGGGTCAGATGGTAGCGGCATGTGGGTATCAGCATGTACGCATGTACGACCTCGCCAGCGCCAATCCAGATCCAGTTGTTAACTTTGAGGGCATTACCAAGAACATTGCCAGAGTTGGATTCCACGTAAGTGATACAAGTATCCATAGTGTTTGATAGCATCTCGCGAATTGGATACGACATGCCAACCCCATTCTACAATATTACGGTTCTTCAAAAATATGATATAAATTTAAATTAGCTAGAGCATTACCCCCATTCTTGCCTTTTTTAGAGGATTCAGATACAGAAAAGGAACCACTTTCTGTTAAATTACATTTCTCACACCTAATGCTTGGTTTGAGTCAATAACAATTCTAATTTCAGAAAAACGACCTTTGGATGTACACAGGAGGAGAGGACTGCACGGCCCGGATATGGGACCCAAGGTATAAACATATTTTATATTATTCACACAAATTATTTAGAAGCAGTCATATTATACATAAAGTAGAAATTTTATCATGTTTGGATATCACCAGGGCGGCGCCGCAGTCCCGTTGCACGAAGATCTTCCAAGTGCCTGCTCCAGTGAACGCAGTGATGCTGCACCCTGACCAGACGCAGATCATGGTGGGCGACCAGAGTGGCATCATCCACATGTGGGATCTCAGAACCGATCAGAACGAACAATTAGTATGTCAACATAATATTTACGTTTAGTGTCTTTCCTTTCTGCTGATCTAGGCGGTAGAAGCCCACTCAATCACAAACATACCAACTGTGTATGCACCCGAAGCAACACTTATGTTTGGGCACTGTTCAATAGCCTGGGCGACCCCAGTGACACCCAGATCCTAGACCAGAGTATATTAGTACTACTAAAATAACCAGGCAAACAACATTAGTACTGAAACTAGTGCTTGTTATAGTGACAACCTTTTGTACTAATTCAGCACTTGTAGGAAGGTTTTAAAACAACTATTTTCATGAGTGGCGCCTTTATAAATATAAAAATTTATAATAGATCCCAGAAGCTGAGGCGTCAATCCAGGACATAGCAATAGACCCGGAGGGCAAGATGATGGCGGCCGTCAACAACAAGGGCAACTGCTACGTGTGGTCGCTGGGGGCGCAGCACCCGGTGCCGCGGAGACACCTCGCCGCGCACACCAAGTACGCGCTGCGGTGCAAATTCAGCCACGACTCCAGGTGACTGACTTCAATGTTTCTAGAACCATCACTTGCAGCATCACAAACAAATAGATTTAATTATACAGAACCCCCCAATTTATAGAAGTTATTAATTTACAATGATCCAAGTTATTTTTGTATAGTTGAAAAGGAAATGTTGTCTTAGTAATTAAGGTACAATTGGGTACAACTGGCGATATTAACCGATACTTTTACTAACTTTTGAGTGTTGAATCGCCTTAGGCATTTTTTTAAGCAAACTTAATACATCGAGTCATCCAATGCAGTATGCCAATATCGCGAAAAAGTAAATTACATCGTAAAGGTGTCCAAATTTTTCGTAAAAAAAATCAAAATCAATTAGACATTTTGAATTTCGCGCCCTGACCTAGCGCTTCCACCTTAATGTATTAAAATAATGCGTATAATGTGATGTGTCGCGCAGCATGCTGGTGACGACGTCGGGCGACTGCTCGGCCAAGCTGTGGCGCACCGGCTCGTGGGCGCTGCTGCGCGAGCTGCGCCACGACTCGCAGCGCTGGGTGTGGGACGCCGCCTTCAGCGTCGACTCGCGGTACCTCTTCACCGGTCAGTTACACACACATTTAAAAACATTTTGACAACAGGATGAATAATCTATACTCTATACTAATAAATAAAATTGGAGTGTCTGTTTGTAATATTAAAATAACCGCTTTTTACTAAGTGCATTTGGATGTATACACGGTACCTATACCAAAACAACATTTTTTTAAATTTTTGTCTGTGTCTGTTTGTTCCGGGTAATCTCTTAAATGGCTGGACCGATTTTGACGGGACTTTCACTAGCAGATAGCTGATGTAACAAGGAGTAACTTAGGGTACTTTTATTTTAGAAAAAACATAGGATCTCACAATGTTTGTTTGTGTTTGTATATAAATTTTAATTGAACACCTGTTGGGTCCTTCTTGGATTGTAATAGTTTGTATTTTGTAACAGGTTCGTCCGATAGCTACGCGCGTCTCTGGGACGTTGAGAAGGGCACTCTAGAGAGAGAATACTGCGGCCACCAGAAGGCTATCACGGCACTAGCCTTCAAGGATCAAGCTGTTTAGATTACTTTCTATGACTTATATCAACACAAAAACTACACTGACATAGAAGTTGATAGCAATTCCTGATAAAACAATTAGGCATAAGTAATTCATAAGTGAAGTTGCCAGAATAAGAAGCATTATTGTTATTGTATAATTATGTAGCTTTTTCAGTGAATTATATAGATGTTTTACGTCACAGTGAAGTTCCTTTTAGCTACTACTTTGTATGTTATTTTGTAATATGAGGATGTCAGGGATATTGATATTTCACCCTGCCATCAATATTTTTGTCTTGAAGTGTAGGTATATGTGTTCAAATGCGTATAAACGTATGTGTACTTACGCTATGAACTCTATGGGTTTGAGATAAGAAATATTTTGACACTTTTGTACATTTGTAAATACATATATATCATAATATAGGATATCCCTAACGTTTCTAAAATACATACAATTCTTAAATTGGCTACGAATAAAAATATAATTGGTAGCTCAGCATGTATTCACTAAAATAGTGTCTAAAAGTCGTAGCCTTCCTCGCGACACTAAACAATATTGTTACACTTCACTTTTTTAACTTAAAAAAATATATAATATTACCTCAAACAATTGTATTCTTTGCATTTACCGTGTAAATAAAATGTTATTAATTGTAAGGGTTAATTAGTTTAATGATAATATAGTTGCATGATTTATAAATGGGAATGTTTTATTTATATTATTGAACTTAAGTACCGGTTGTCAACTGTATAAATATAATGATATAACAATCAGAAGAGTAACTTAGACAATGGTTTTAAATGATAGCAATGATAAAATACATAAGTAGATAGATTCATAATTCAATATATTATTATGTTCGAATACATAATTTAAATTAATTGTACATTTAAATGCTACGAAATTGAACATAATTTGAGTAAGTCAATAATACTGCGCTAACTATAGGCTTATATTTTAAATATATAATGTCGTCGACATTGGAATGATACGGTAATAAGATTCAGAATTTTAGACACACAACTTACGTTCAAATAATGAGACCAAATTGAAATGTTGTGTAAATAAATATTATATTTTTTTTTTCAAATATTATTCTCGACTAGAATTCAAAGTATTCCATTGCAGATCTCACTCGACCCTAGAATCTAAAATAAACCCCCATCTTCAAGCCTCTACCTTACTTGTAGAGCATAAAAAGTGACACTGCATAGGTTTATATTTCAGAATTATTTGTTTCTTCCAAAGAGCTGTAGAAAATGTATTACATTGAAGAGATTCTTCAATAGAACCAACTTCTTACTTTCATATAGTGGATGTTTTCGAGTTGAAGCTTTAAGCATCAGCCCTTAAGTACAATATTATTACAGTTCTCAACAATGTTGCATGGTACATTGATTTTATATTATTAAGATTTTGGTTTCATTTCAGTACACAATATTTTTTATCTCTGTAAATATACCGAACCGATAAATTAATCTGGTGACCCAGAGCGTGATGCAAACAAAAACACCGACATTTGTTACCTCAGCGCAGAAGCGGATAACTTGAAATGGTTACTATACATCATTTAATGGTAACTCTTTGACTTCGCCCATTTCTGAGCACATGTCGTCGTCGCATGTGTATGTGATGACGAATTTCAGTGTGATTGGTGGCATGGAGGAGGGCCTGGCGATCAGCATCACTTGCGTGAGCGCCGGGGGCGGGAGGAAGGGGTTGTAGGCGGGCAGCGACGACCCCGACGGTGTGAGCAGGCGGACCTTGCAACCCTGAAAGAATATTAGGATGTATAATTAAATTAGGGAATATCATGCTGTAGCATGATCCCGAAACAGTATACCACCATTTGGAGCTGCGATTCTTTAGCGCATTTCTAATCATAATGTCTAATCAATACAATTTTAAAAAGACAAAAAAAACCCCTTTTTATGAGCAAGCAAGGAAGTGATACAACTGTTTTTGAAACACTAATGTACTTGATTCCACAGGTCTACGGTTGATTAAATACGATTTACTTATATTATATTGCTTATGCTAATTTATTACAATTTGGCGGGACCCACCACTCATCCTCGGCTTGCAATTATCCCAAATTATAAACCAAATAGGTTGATCTATAAAGAGGAAATCAAACATAGCATTTTATATTTTGTTGGCGATCCCGCAGTAGCCTAACTTATTTGCAGTATAAAAACTATCCTTAAGTTGACAGCAGTTAAGTTTTTAGCATGCCAAATTTCATCAAAATCCAAGCAGTATTTTCCCGTGATAGGTACTGATAGACAGAAAAAAAATCGAAATAAACCACCATCTCGTTTTTGTTCTGTTAGCCTCGGTATCAAAAAAATGGCCCCTATGATATTTTTTTTCCAAAAATATATAAAATTAATGTACACCATCAAGTTATACAGTATTTATATATGTATAGAAATGTACTCACTTTGGGTACAACACTTTGAAATTTATAATCATCAATCTGAGATCTATTCTTGCTGGTTGTAGAGATCACAATAACATTGACATCCGGCCTCGGCTTGTCTCTGCAGAAATGTAACACTACTGTCACACCATCTTCTTCTTCAAAGACAGTCATCGGTGGCAATTTACTTGGCTGAACACTTTGCAACGTCACATGGATATCTGATAGCGGCTTAACATCATTCAACTTATTCCTAACATCTTTCTTCTCTTCAATTACAACTCTATTGTCTAATAGAGTGGTATCTCTATTCTCACCTTTGGCATTATCTATAGGTACACTCAGATCCAATATATTTTCCAATGGGGCATCATTGGAGTCAGTAGTGTTATTGTTAGATGTGCTTTGTAAGTCAGTACTGATGTCGACTATGACGTCGTCTGTAGATGTAGGTAAGGGCAGTTCGTGCGGTGTTTTATCTTCTTCGGGTTTCTTTGTGAAGAAATCTAGATCGAAAAGCGTGCCATTGTTTACTGTCTGGGGCTCATGTTTTGGTGATGATAGCGCGTTCATTGGTATTTTCTTTGATGTTTTACTGAAAAAAATAATTGTATAATGACATTAAAGACTTCTCCGTAACAAAGTAGTAAAAAATGGTGACAATTCATAGCAGTTTCTGAGCTCCACCTATATCGCCGCATCGGGCGCAGCCTGTGAATTACTTCCGCGGGTAATCAACACTTGCACGCTTAGATTGAAACACTCAATCCAATAAGTTTTATTTATAAAAAAAAAACGCATACATTAAATAAAATGAACATAATTATTAAAATAAAAAAAAAATAGGCACGCGCAGAGCCGCCATGTATATTCATTTTATTTGGCGAGCGCTATTCCTACCTATTAAAGCAAAAAGTAATCATCAGTGTGATCTAAATCATGTAAGAAACAAATCTGATCAGAATAGACGAATCCTCTATGTTCAGTAGACATAAGATTAGTATTCATACCTGGTAAAGCTTTCTATTCTCTTCACATTGTTAAGTAGTGACTGCTTCATTAGTTGCTCCCCTAGTGAATCAAGTTCATTCCAGCCTTCTACCTTATTTATTTTATCTCTTAACAGATCTACATCATCTGCAAAATTAAATAACTGCATGTTAATCTCTTCTTATTAAGAATGATAATTTATAATTTGTTAAGAATAAAGAATAAACTTATACAGTTTTCGATAGACATATGAAGTCTGCTAACTTGCAGGCAGCAGGCAGACAGTGTAGTAAACTAATTATTGTGTTGGTCTCAATTATATCTGTATATTTAGAAAAGTATACATTTGATAATGATCCTTACCGCTTGGCATCAGATTTACTGGCTTCAATGGCTCTGCTATATTACTAGACCCACTTTCAGTCGAGAATATATCACCCAATTCATCTATTGCCTTGTTCTTAATTGTATCAGGTTTAACAGCCCTCCCATCACCTTTCCCTATGTTTGCGCCGGCAAAGTCTAATAAACTGTCGCCGTTTGGTGGCTCGTTTTCAACTCTAGGTGTAGTCTCTTTCTGCTTTTCGTCCTTAACAAATGCATTGTACTGTTCGAATACCTCATCTAGGACATCACTCGCATGTAAAATGTCCGCTAAAATGAAATCAATCAGCTTTGTAAAATAAATGAAGATTATTGAATTACATGTGAATGCTATAGCTAAGTAAACAGACGTGAGCACATTAAGAGCCATATCTCAATGGGATGCCATGTCAGCCAGGGTTTTGTTGTTTTACAATTTTGGTTACTTCTGTATGGTATCCCAGTAATGGTATATTGTTCTAAGGAGTGTCATAGACAACAGTTTCATTGCCAGGCAATATAATTTGAATATAAAAGAATATACACTTAAAAAAAAAAAAAAAAACAGTTTGGTCATTGAAATGACTCGCACCACACTATCCTGTAGCTATGCCAATATAGGTACTCACTAATGTTATGTGCTTGTGCTTCCGAAGATGCCAGTCTTTCCAACACAGGTCTGAGGGTCAAACAGGATGTGTGTAGTTCGTGAATAATCTGGCGCTCATCCAGCGATGCCTCGGCGGCTCGCGCCAGCATGTCTCTAAGCAGTCCGGCGCTGTCTAGGGCGGCACCCACCTCCTGGGCGCGGCGGCTACTTGCTTCACTACGACGTTCCTCCTAACAAAATATTAAAGTAATTTATGTGTGACAAAATAGTAAAACAATGGCAGTTGGTACAGAGCCACCTGTTATCAATCCCCTGTGAATTAGTTCAATGTATAATAACCAGTGCTTTTGCACTTAAATTGAATTGCTAATACATTTATTGGTATATATAAGATAAGCACTCTATAAAAGGGCTTGCCTACCAAAATCAAATGTATTCACATAGGATTTTCTTGTTGTACTTACTTCTCTAACCATCGTCTTGATAAGCCTGTTAGCATGTTGGAGATCCTCGGGTTTCTTACTCTGAAGTAATTTCTGTAGAAGTTTCGATTTTTCTTCATCCTCAAATATGGCCCTTTTGGCTCTATTGCGCAGTGGAGGCACAGAATCCTCTGGGGGCAGAGGGGGTGGAGTTTCCTTCACCACACCTTGGTTTTTAAGCATGTCATAAGCAACTTTAAATTTGGACTCTCTCGGGAACTCTATAGACCAAGCATGAAGTAACTGGAGGACCTAAAATAAATATTTGTTTGAACATATCTTTAAATATTGGGGAATTTATAAATAAATGAATTAATATGTCTTACCCTTGTTTGTACTTCAGGGGCGGTCCTATCGGCAAAATATTTTGGCGAGACTAACTTAATCATTTCATTCAGGAAGCGGAATTTGCCTATTTCAGCATGAAAGCTGGCGTCACAGCGTCTCATGCATCGGTCTAGCATAGTTAGCGCCAGGAGTGCTTCCCGGGTGTTCAGCGTATGGATACGGGCGGCTAAAGTCTGCGCTGCCCACTGCGGACCCTCTGCCGAGTCCTGCATGATGGCGCAGAAGGCCTCCAGTGCAGCAGCATCCGGACACGGCAGTGATTCATGCGTTGCTTTTACTTTATAGAAAAAGAAACCATTAATCCGATTTTCGTATACTCAAATTGTCATTTTGTTCAAATTAACCACTGAATACTTACAAATGAGTGCTTCTAAACTAGTTAATGTTACATTCATTTTTATTTCCTAAGAAAAAGTACTTGTGAAGTCCAAATATATTTAATTTACGAGTGTTTTCGATCATTTCTTTTTATTTAAAACTAGGGATTGACAAAGAGAATTTTGGTGATTGATTGCACAGACTAATAAGAAAAAAAGTTATTGATTGATAGATTGATAGGGATTACTTTCTCCGATTGTCACCAAGTAAAATATTCCTGGAAAACATCTTCATCAGCCATCTAACGAATGACAACATAACTTTCCGAACATTGCCTTATGAAGGAGTTTCCCAAGGGTTTGGGAGTTTCCCAAAAGATATAGTTATGTCTGTGTAGTCGGCAAGCCAAGTAAACTCGTTTATAAACCCAATTAAAAACCGTTCATAGGCTTTCCGGATCCTCGCCCAATCATCACGTTTGACAAGTACATCTGACTGACAGTTTTATTTATATTATTTTACTCTTTGCTGACAGTTTATTTGTGTGGCTGTGGAGGTCTAAAAATATACGAAGTATTCGACAACGGGAAATTTTATTTGCGTGCATTTCATAATGTCTATTTTTCGGCTCTCCCGACTGGTAGCACATTCGAAAAACCTCACTAAAAATGAACAACATACGGTACACCGGAGGACGGCCACCACAACACCGACTGGTGCGATACTTCCAGAGCCAGACAAGACACCGTTTGGCCTTCTGAATATTGTGTTAGCGGTTGTACCTGGACTGCTTATCGGTGCAGCGATTAGTAAAAACATAGCCAATTTCCTTGAGGAGAACGAGCTTTTTGTGCCCTCTGATGATGACGACGACGATGACTAAATGGTATCCCGTTGCTCTGGTGAAGGACCAGCAATTTTAGTCAAAAACATTATATTTTTAAGTGCATCCAGGAACGTAACTAGGTATTATTGTTATCTGTTATATTCTGTTACTTTTCGTATGTTTAAAAAGTATACATTATTATTATTTACTGTACTTGTACATACTTGTGACATAATACTCACCTACAAAGTTGCTATTTCAAATAATGTTAGCTTTATGTGGATATATAAATAATAGACTCATATTCAATGTTAAATTGTATAATAATAACTGTTACATTAAAATTTTGTGCTCAGCATTAAAAATCATTGCACATGGGGTTCAGGAATTTTGATATAATTCAACACATACATTATACTAAAAACTCTATTGTTATTTACATGATTTACATAAATACAGAATGTATATCATAATATATTAACAGCTATATACAGCTAGGTTCATCAAATACATCAAATCATGTTTATAAATGCATTATTGTTGAAATGCATAATTTTTGCATGAGTAACACGAAACTCAATATTTACTTATCTAGTCAGTTATTCTTGCAAAAGTAAAATCTCACCACACTTGTGCTTAATATTATAATAGATGAAGTTCAAATAAAATGATAAATGGCATGATTCAGTCTTTCATTTTTGACAAAGTATCCCACTATATAGCACTGTATCGGAAAACATATTGGAATAAGATAGATTCATGGATGAACATTTATTAATTCAATCAAAGTGTAGTGTAAAAATAAATAGTTTTTAAAATAATAATAGTGTCATATTGACCAAACAAATAGATTTCCAATGTCTGGAAGCCCAAGAGGATATAATATAGTGCAAACATAAGGACTTAATTGAAATTAAAGAATACTGATTATTTAAAACAATACAAGAACTACATACAATACGTAACTGTAAAATCATTTTCACAAATAGGAACTTCCTAATGTCTTTTTGTTAAAATATATACTTTGATTATTTTTCTAGTTTCGCGGAAGTGTAGCAAGCATTTAAAACATTGTACCTATCACTAAAGTAGAGAATTTGTGCACAGATCATATTCTCTTTACAACTCGAATCTAACACTATTATGTGATGTGAAGCAATATTCTTATGCTACACTGCCGTGTAATGAAACCACCTATGAAGATTATTATTAACACTCGTAAAATTTGTATGTATAAATAACATGTCAGCAAGTGCGTTTGTAGGTTTACTCGGGGGGGCGCTTATGCTCCCCCCAGCCATGGAAGCACTTGGTGAACCTGCGGGACTCCTTGTCCTTGAGGGTGAGGAATAGTTTTCGCGGCTTGTCTGGCTGCATGGTCTTCATGTGCTGGATGTATACCTTGGAAATTCGAATTTACCAATTAAATCAATGACTAGTCGCATAAGATGTACTCTGATTAGAAACTAAGTAATGCTTGAGTCTATAATGGGTGCTATAAAAGCAATGGGTTAGCTGCCAACCTAGAAGTAAACCAGACCTGACAAAATGCTAAAAAATACAATTCTGCCCTGCACAGGAATCGAAATCGCGATCATTTGATCCTATGAGCCAAGTAGTTGGTATGGTCCAAATATGATATCTTACAGTGTTGAAATATTAGTACATACTTGTGCGGATTTGTAAGCGAGCTTGATCTCCACCTCGGAGCACTTGGCGCCGAGCCACAGGAACACTTGATCGCCGTTGTCCAGGATCATTATGTCGTCGTCTGCTAGATCATCCTGCATGACAAATGGGTTATGAATTGGAAGATCTATTACTTACCCAATCATCAATATACATGACTATTACCCATAAAAAACATTGAACTTTCATACAAAAATAGGCAGTATGAAAATTTCAAAGGACGTTTTTGCTGTAAGATGAGTTACAGGCAGTGGCGTAGCATAGGTCATTAGCACCCAGTGCGGATTTCAAATTTGCCGCCGTCTTATTTTTGCTATTCATCTATACATCTATACATATAAATAAAATTGGAGTGTCTGTTTGTAATATTAAAATAACCGCTTTTTACTAAGTGCATTTGGATGTATACACGTTACCTATACCGAAACAACATTTTTTACAATTTTTGTCTGTCTGTCTGTCTGTCTGTCCGTCCGTCCGTCCGTCCGTCCGTCCGTCCGTCCGTCTGCCTGTCTGTCTGTCCGTCTGTCTGTCTGTCTGTCTGTTTGTTCCGGCTAATCTCTGAAATGGCTGGACCAATTTTGACGGGACTTTCACTGGCAGATAGCTGATGTAACAAGGAGTAACTTAGGCTACTTTTATTTTAGAAAAAAAATAGGCTCTCACGAAAAAAAATTAAAACCAATGTTGCAGCGCAGCGCCTGATTAAATTTTGATAGCAACAACCTGCAATGCGTCCCGCGGGCTCAGAATGGGCGAGCAGGCTGTTGTCAACGGTTATCTTAAATACCGCGCGGACGAAGTCGCGGGCAACAGCTAGTTATAAAAAAATTTGGGCATGGTAACGACAAAATAATAAGAATTTTTTTTTACAAAATTTTTTTCTCTCTAATCGCCACCTGTGAAATGGTACCACCCCCGGCAGATTGTCGCCCGGTGCGGACAGCACCCTCCACCCCCCCCCCCCATGCTACGCCACTGATAATTCCTGGTCTAAACAGGTGATCATACCTGACAGAAGTCCGTACACTTCTCGGAGACAGTGAAGTAGCCCTTCTCGTTGGAGCACCGGAAGAGCCTGGTGTAGTTGAGGTAGTTGGCGTCCGTGTCGTACGGCTTGCGCCCGCCCAGCGCCACCCAGAAGAAGTTATCAGGCTCGCTGCCCTCGGTTAGTACCTGTTTTATGGAACAGATGGATAACATATATATAATCTGGACATTATACACTACGGACGTACGGCAATGATGTGTGGTTATTTACTTATAGGCCTTATAAAAAAAAGCTCAGGTACTCAGCGCCCGATGGAGAGCTGTACTCAAAGCTGTGCACGGCAGAACAGCTGTACGCATCTGGACGAAATTTTACACAGAGATAGATTATAGTCTGGAATAGCACATAGGCCGCTTTTTATCCCGGTTAAATGTATGGTTCCGTGGGCTAGATTTGTTTTAATTTTTCATAGAGCAAAGGATTGACATGATTATTTGCATAGGTAGTGGTAGTTTAGGGGTCAGAAAAAGGTATAGGCAAATTTTTATCCGGAAACATGCACAGTTCCTATGGGATAAACATACTTTTCAATCGCGGGTGACACCGCGGGGCGCAGCTAGTTACACCATATAGATTTGTTGTACCTGCAGGCTGACCCACGGGTTGTTGAACTTCTCCTCGGCAATTTGCTCTATGAGCCGCGCCGCGTCCGCGTCGCTGTTGCTCCCGATCCAAGCGTACACTATCGCGGACGACTCCTCGTTGTTGCCGCCCTCCAGTGGCACGTTAAGTATGTAGCTGGAACAAGTAAAAATATTTTATTTCTTGCCTTATAAGTTACCCTGACTCCCTCACATGTTCTTGTATATTGTGAGGGTGAGAGAGAACATCATAGTTGCTTCGGCACTACTCAAATTGTTTACTTCAGAAGCATTGGGCTAGGGTATATGTTTTACACCTTCGCTAAATTATGTTACATGTAACATGTAATAAGAGTTAATATATCAGAATCCTATAATCAAAATGGAAGACGTAGTACAGGCACAGGTATAGAACGGTCAAATAGTGTGTGTACTGTGTACATCTAAGTATGAACACACCCGTCCCAGGAAAGCGGTGGATGCGTGTGGCGGAATATCTGTGATATGCTTCGGATGAGACGTATGTCCAGCCATCGGAAAGCTTGCGGCTGTAGTGTGGATAGATACTAATTTGATTAAATGAGTGAGCACGTTAGGTACTGGTCCGGGTTGTCATTTTAAATGATTGTTCCTACGGGTGATCAGAATCTTGAAAAGTTCTTCGGGCAGTCGGTAATTACTCCATGTAAATATAGGTCATCAGAAGTTAGAGTAGACTCGAAACCGAAAAAGATGTTTGGCGCGAACATTAAGAGCAGTCCTACTGTAGTAAATACTTGATATAATGTAATAAAAAAATAAAAAGTGGGTAGTGACAAAATATTTTTTTAAGTGTGATCTCGGTTGAAGAAATAATATACATTACATAAATGGGCTTAGTTTTTTGTGCTTCAACATGTTGTTCGTGACACTCTGTCAATATTATTGTGTCGGCTGAGTGTGTGACAGTGACGATGACAGAATGATCAAGCCGGTGTCTCACCAGAAGGCGCTGTTGAGTTGCGCGGCGTCGGCCCGCACCTGCACGAGGCGCGTGCACAGCGCGGAGCCGTTGCTGCGCAGCTCGAACAACTCCACCGGCGGACGTTCGCCCTCCTGACACACAATACTATAATTAACATCTTTAATGTGTAAGCGCTGGGTCAGGGGGGAAAATTCAAAATGTCAATGGTTTTTATTTTTTTACGAAAAATTTGGACTTCTTTACGATGTAATTTAGTTTTTCGCGATATTGGCATTCTACATTGGATGTCTCGATGTATTAAGTTTGCATAAAAAATACCTAAAGCGATACAACACTCCAAAGTTAATTAAAGTAGCGGTTGTTTAAGTAGACGCCGCGATGTAATGCTTTTTTTATCTTTTTTCATGACCATGTATACAGTCCTTCAGTCGAAGACATTATAATTGTATTACAATTTAGAACTACGTTACTACAACAATTAATGCAGCTTAGCTAGATTACTATATAAACACATTAAATAAAAATACCATAGATCACCATGTTGATAATCTAACTATTTTTTTTTTGTTCTTATGTATGCTGGTATTTTCTTATGCCTAACAAAGAGTATCATTCAATATTAAATCATAAGGAATACTTTTTGACACATTTGCAATTCAACCTACTTGATACTTATATATTCATATGTGACATTATAGCCGTCTCTCACCGGCTTTTGGTTCCTCTTGCCATCCCTGATGATGAACCGCCTGTGGAAGTGCGCCATGAACTTGAGGCTCTCCTGCTGCTGGTGCGTGCGGACCACGTCGAGCCGCTTGCACAGCTGCTTGAACTTGCGCTCCAGCCCGAACGTGAAGGTCAGCCAGCCCATGTTGGGGGCGCGCCGGCCCTGCCAGAAGTACACCACCCACGTCGCGGTCTCCGAGTCCGTGTCTTGGCTTTCCACAGTGGTTGAGATTTCGTTCTCGTCATCATGCTGTTATGAAAAGAAAATGTAAATGAAGACGTTAGATAAGGGGCACTAAGTGAAAGCCTTGCGGTACTCCCTAAATTATAAATTATACAATGAATTTTCTTTTTCAAAGCCAATGTTAAAAGGGGAGTTATAAACAAAATAGGAACAAACTATGCCTATATATGCAATTTCTTTTTTGTAACATGAGCAATAAGTAAATAGAACAATTAGAAAACATGAATTGCTCTCGATTGCTACATTAAAGTTAGTTAAAGTTGCGAGGAAATAATTATTAGCTCGCTCACAGCAACTTAAGAAGTTCTTAAACCATTATTGATTTGATATTGAGGACCTGATGTGGACAATTGATAGCAACCCATTTTTCTATACCAAAATTCCGAATCCTGGTAGAGCAAACATTGTGTGATAAACACGAATGTTTGTACCAGAGTTATGGACATTTAAAATCTATAATAAGTAAATGGAAATGCATCTCCTGGAATCGCATCATCCTAAATCCATTGTAAGGTACCCATAAATACAAGCAATACATTTTTTTAAGCGATATTGATTGTTATTTTGGGCCCCGCACCTCAGCAGGCATCACGTATCTGCACAGGAACACATAGCAGTCACAGCTGTAGAACACGCCGAGCTCGTTGTCCGGCAGCCGCACGAAGTGCCGCCCTTCTAACACGAACGCTTCCATCGCTTCCAAGTCTTCGTTCCACTCGTCCGCTAGAGTCTTGGCTTCCGTCGCACCCATTGAGGGCTGGCGAGGGGTGAATAGGGCTGAGAGGTCCGCTCTGAGAAACGTGTTAATGCTTTACATGTGAAGTGAACGGGTATTACATGCGCACGCACATACATACATGAATCGTAGTGACACCAACTAGTTATGCAGTTTTATTAGAATAACACCATCTGCTGATACAAAGGCATCTACCGAGAAGCAGGACTAGGGTCAAAACTACATCTGACTTCCTAAATAGTGTAAAAACTAAATATAACTTTGTTCCATACTTATTTCTATTTTTGTAACGGCTAGTGTAGAAAAAAATTGGAAGTTGACTTTATAATCCCGGGTCCAAGTTTCGAATCCTGGTGTTTCCAAATTTTGTGTGGTGAACACGAACATTTGTACCTAAGTTATGGACGTTTGGTAGCAGATCTCCCCTAGTCCATTGTACAGTACCCATACAACAAGCTATGTTTATTTCGGTACTGGCCAGTTGGTGTGTTCGACTGGAAATATTTATTTATTATTTAATTAATCAGTTAAGGGTACTGCTTGAGTATAATTTAAATAAAATGGCACTGTATACTCCAGTCTTACTTGGTCTCCTGCTGTTTCGCCCAGCTGGCCAGGTCGGCGCCAGTTCTAGCCACTGACTCCGCGGTGCGAGTGAAGTCCACAGCAATCACTTCCTCCCAACCCAGGAAGTATGTTTTGAACACCTAATAATGCAATTACTACTATAGGTATACATTTGGATGATGGAGTTCTAATGTATGAACTAAAATGTGAGAGATTCACCTTTAATGCAATGGACGATAAATATCGTCACACGTTAAGGGGGAGGGAGGGGGTCGACGAAGTTTGACATTGTGTGACAAGGGGCGGGGAGGGGTCCCAAATTTTGTGACATCACATTCTTTCAAAATATAATATTTTATATCTAAGTATTGCAACTATTGATTTTATTGAAAAATAATTGAAATGGAAATAAAAACAATTTCGCAACACTGCTATTTTATTTTCATAAATTTCTAAATGTAAAATTGCAAAATATGTGACATCACACTATGTGGGGGGTCTCACAAATGTGACCAGTTGTGACAAGGACGGGGAAGGGGTCAAAAATTCATGAAATTTGTGTCACGTAATTTATGGATGGCCCCTTATCGAGTAACGGTGTGTTGTATAACCTGGGTCTCGGTGCCTTCCTGCAGTCGTGTGACGAGCGCGTGCGGCGGCCGCGTCACCATGTTGAATAGTTCTTGCGCGAGCTTCACCGCGGCCGCGCGGACCAGCCGAGACGATTTCTTACCGAACCTGTATTGTGAGACATTTAATTAATAGAAATTGTATATTATTCCGATGAGGAAACATGAGGAGGTATTTCACGCGATTCTTCATAGCACAGCTAGTATCAAACTCTATCTCATGGCGGGTCAGATCAGTTGCGCTGCATGTGCCTAGTGACTGTAGCGTCTCTTATCTACTGCCGCCTTCCTACCTAGGCAAGTATGCTCCATCGTAGATCTCATCGCCACTTACCATCAGGTGAGATCGAGATCAAATACTTGCCTATAATGTAATAACAAAAAAAAAAAAACTGTCTAATACTTCCGTTGACTGTTCCCATGCAATCGAATTAACCTTTGTCTAGCATGAAATGTCCCTCAGATGCGGCGCTGTGGTCTCGCAACGGAATATAATACACACTAGCTGTTGCCCGCGACTTCGTCCGCGTGGTATTTAACAAAGACTCAGCCGTTGGCAACAGCCTGCTCGCGTTCTGATCCCGCGGGACGCATTGCAGATTGTTGCTATCAAACTTTAATCAGGCGCAGCGCTGCAACATTGGTTTTAATTTTTTTTCGAGGGATCCAATTTTTTTTTTCTAAAAAAAAAGTAGCCTAAGTTACTCCTTGTTACATCAGCTATCTGCCAGTGAAATTCCCGTCAAAATCGGTCCAGCCATTTCAGAGATCACCCGGAACAAACAGACAGACAGACAGACAGACAAAAATTTAAAAAAATGTTGTTTCGGTATAGGTAACGTGTATACATTCAAATGCACTTAGTAAAAAGCGGTTATTTTAATATTACAAACAGACACTCCAATTTTATTTATATGTATAGATTGTGAAGAATTGATTACAGTTATTGGCACGGCAGCTGCATGTAAGTACTATGCCCGGCTCCCGCGGTACTCACCACACGAACACGTCGCCGTGCGCGTCCAGTATGTACACGCTGCGGGTGGCGAGCGCGCCGCGCGCCAGCGGCGTGGGCTCGGGCTGCGGCAGCTCCAGGTACCCCATGCCCAGCTCCACGCGGTACAGCCGCGCCGGGCGCCACGCGAACTCCTCCGATACGTGCTCCTGTGCATGCAATGTTCATTTAACCCTTAATAGCCTGATTTACGAAAGTGATTTATTTTTAATATTACTGTGTTTAATAATAATGACATTTGTTTTTTTTTAATTTCGTTGGAAAGAATGGTCGTTATTATACAACAGTAAAATACGTACAGCCAACCTATAAAAAAAAACTAATAGTAATGTGAACATTCGGTTTGAACGATTGGTATCAAAATTGAAACTCTAGGCTATTAAGGGTTAAAGACTACCTTATTGCGATAAGAAAGTACAGCGTGCTATAAGAACGCAGACTGTCACTGAGGCTAAATCGTCGGTCTTGTTCGCATCACCCAGGTTACATACGGAACGTCCCTTACTTTCCAATTCACGGTACAATCACCTTTTAACGCCAATTTAAATTTGTATTGTCGTTACGATGCAGAAGAAAAAATGACGATGACTAAGTTTTTTTTATTCAAATAGTGTCCAAATAATAACTTATTATAGGGTTCTAATTCTTTTATCGATGTGTAACGAACATTCTGGAAATTTCGAAAGAAGATTGGATTGACTCCCGAAATTAGATTAGAATAAACACACGTTCTAACATCTAATTCAATATATACAATGATACGTTTATAAAAGCCAGAAAACGTAACGTTTGATGTTTCATCAAATATGTATAGAGCTTGTCTGCAGATTTATTATCGCAATATGGCGCTTTTATGAAAGTAACATATATATTAGTTCATACATACCTGCGGTACATACGGCGTGGCTTGGTCATAGCCGAGGGTGTCCCAGAAGCTCTTGGGCTCTTTGCCGGGTGGTTCTGTGATCAGCTCCGCCTTGTTCTTTCTCTCTTCTTTATTTATCTTCTCGGCGAACAATCGTGCTTTCGATTTTAACGTATTTTTCGCTCTCTTGCCATACCTGTAATAAAAGTGAAAAGATTAGAATGTTTAATCTACGATTAACCTATGGGGAAAGAGGACCCACCACTGACCCTCGGCTTGTCAACTTCTTCGATTATAAACCAAACAAGTTTGATCGATAATAAAAGAAGCCAACAACACCCGAACTCCTCTAAGATGTTAATCGAGAAACTATCTATCACGAGCGACGGGACCTCAAATAAAATGCAATTCTCCGCGACACTAAGCGAATCTATAAAAGTATTCGACACGTGTTTCGCCTCTAAACGAGGCATCCTCAGGACCGCAGGGCTACGAATGAGCCCATGAGCCCATGAGCTGGCCCATTCGAAGCTCAGCGGTCCTGAGGATGCCTCGTTTATAGGCGAAACACGTGTCGAATACTTTTCGAGTTGACAAGCCGAGGGTCAGTGGTGGGTCCTCTTTCCCCATAGGTTAACAATGGATTTCCGCCAATTATCGCCTAGTTCTATCAATTAATCTACGATTTCTTACAAAACGTAAAACATTGCCTAACAAAGTATGTGTTTGTTGTCACTTTTAAGCTCCTTATCTATACTCTATACTAATATTATAAATGTGAAAGTTTGGATGGATGGACGTTTGTTACTCAATCACGCCAGAACGGCCGAGCGGATCTGGATGAAATTTGGGACTGAGATAGATTATAGTCTGGAATAGCACATAGGCTACATTTCATACCGGTAAAAAGGACATACCTTTTAATCGCGGTTAACACCGCGGGACGCAGCTAGTAAATATAGATTTTACAAAATTGACACGAACAAATTATAATTTCTTATACGAGTTTGCGTAAAAGTGTAATTAACTTACCATAGGTATATGACAAGTCCAGTGTCGAGTATGAACACGTAGCGCGGGTCGAGCGAGTCCGCGAGCACGGGCACGGGCTCCAGGTGGATGCTGTTGCCGGCGCCGTGGACCCGGTACAGACGAGTCACGTAGTGCTGTTTATTTATTATTCATTTACAACTAATTATAAACCCTATAGTAATTTTAATAAAGTACAACTTTATACAAACGTTGACCCTCGCATTGCCTTTAGGGTCGAATTTACAAAAATGCCTCCTTAGTGCACCTCTAGGGTACTCAAGGAATATATCTGCCTAATTAATTTTGACGGCCTGATTAGCGCAGTTGGTAGTGACCCTGCTTTCTGTGCCGAGGATCCCGGGTTCGAATCATGATATCAACAAGCTTAGTGTGATGAAAACGAATGTTTGTACCCAAGCCATGGATGTTTAATATATTTATAAATAATGTATACTGGTTTCGCTCCCAGTCCATTGTACCGTACCTATTATATTGCTTTGTGTGGGACCGTATATTGTGTTCGTCTGGCGATATATATTTAATGTCAAGTCACTAGATCCACTAGTTTAGGTCCGTCTTTTAGCTTACAATCTCCTGCCCTACATTGCTCGTTGGCAAACCTTGAACACCGTAGGTTGGACAGGGTTCGAATTCTGGTAAGGTCAAACTTCGTGGGATGAGCACGATTTTTTGTAACAGACTTATAGATGCATAATAATATATGGGAGCGTCCCGGTCCATTGTACGGGGTATATAAAACAAGTGTAGCTAAGTTTGGGACATACAGCTGGAGTTTATTACAAAAAAAAATGTAATGTACCGGATCATCGACGGTGAAGAAGCCCGACGGGGTATGGCTGCCCTGTATGTAGACGGGCGGCGTGGGGAACAGCGCCAGGAACTCGGGCGTCTCGTCGGCCTGTTCATGGCGCTGCGTCCGCCTGGCGCCGAGCAGGTTGCGCAGGTTCACCGCGTGCATCGCCGCGCACGCCGCCTTGTCCAACTGCACCATAAATATACCGAGTTAGAGTTGAGTTTCCTGTAGCAGTAGTCAGGGTCGAGCGTCCCAAACGGAGCGGCCACTTCAGGCGCCGAGTCACAGGGGGCGCCTGAGTGACCCAAATTCATGTGCCATGTGCATTCAAGTGACATGCTTGCATTTTGCAATTTACCCCCAAATTTATAAATAGTTATAAATATTTATAATGGCATTATAAAGAACTTTTCAGATAAAGTGCGTTATAATATACATTCACACACACTATATAATTTAAAGAATATTTTAATCATTATTATTTAATTTTTGATATTTATGCAAAAAATCTAATTGTTTTTTTTGTTAAATGACCATGTTTAATACTTACAGTTGCTTTAGAACCGATCCAGAAGTGTATATCCCAGGACAGTTGGCCCTGCTCTTCGATGGCGGTCTTCAATATAATGTAGCAGTCGCCTTCAAAGAACTTGCCTTGTGCCACCTACACAACACAAAACAAAATAGATTAATATCTAATTGCACAACCTGAAGGTACATGCACACTTGGACAAATATATGAAATAAAAGATTGTTCCAACTGAAAAATGTTTTTTAAGACTGGCCCAAAAGAATCACCTTGTGTCAAAAGAACTAAATAAAAGTTAAAAACATATTTTTTTTCGGCCAGTAAACATAGATATCTTCATGAACTCCTACTTAACGTATTATCCTGAAGAATGCATGCTGTCACTGTCATTCTTGCTTATATAATCTGTGGTCTGAGAGAAACGGAGTACTGGAGCGGTGCCGTTTTCTAACATATGTTGCGATAAAGAATGATAATCTTACTGTGTTTCTTGTCGGATTTACTCGGTTAAGGTCGTTTCGATTCGATTGAAGAGTTACAAAAAAAATACAATTTGTAAGCGCCTTTGTAGGGCTATCTATACAAATATATACAAATAAATAAAATTGGAGTGTCTGTTTGTAATATTAAAATAACCGCTTTTTGCTAAGTGTATTTGGATGTATCCACGGTACATATACCAAAACATATTTTTTTACAATTTTTGTCTGTCTGTCTGTTTGTTTGTTTCGGCTAATCTCTGAAATGGCTGGACCGATTTTGACGGTACTTTCACTGGCAGATAGCTGATGTAACAAGGAGTAACTTAGGCTATATTAGAAAAAAAATTGGATCTCACGAAAAAATATCACGCTGACGAAGTCGCGGGTAACAGCTAGTGTGAAATAATTGATTAAACTTTGAGGGAACATGCTTATGTTAATGTAGCGCAACGTTAAAAGATTGTGCTTGAGGCACAGTTACCTCGTCAATAGGCGCCGGTATAAAGTTCTCAATCTCCCACACTTGCAGGCCGGGCGTCTGGCCCGTGTCCTCGTCGAAGAACTCCGAATAATCTAGTGGAGGCTTCTCCAGAGTCTCGTCCCAACGTTTTGGCCTACGACAACAAGATAGCATTAGATAACGTACATTTATATAAAAAAAAAACCCGACTGCAAAAACATTCCACTGAAAAGATAAAAACAAGCTCTAGAATTTGAATTCACCAATGTAGAAAGGACCATGCCAATGTTTTTTGTTCGATTACTACTTGAATGTTATGATATTGCAGGCGGGACAAACAATTAAAGACCGCCACCAAAGTATTTGGGTATTTTATTTGTTTACACTGGAGATACTAGCAATCTCAAAAAAATACCTATCCAAAGACCTGCAAGGCATTGGTGTCTAATAGATTACCTTATAGTTGTACCTTATACTTGACATAATGGTATCATAACTAAGATAGTCAAGATTTTATTTTTTTATTTGTCATAGTAATCTTTTAAATCATTCGGAATCGACATCGGAAACGGATTAGAAACTTTCCGATGTTGATGTCGCTTCCGACGAGCTTTCCGACGGAAACTTTTTGGAAAAACGATTTGGTATTGTCATCAGGATACATCGAAGATAATCAAATTCGGAAATTTTAATAGCGATTGCGGTAATCCCGCTCGGAACTTTTCGATTCCGTGTCCGATATCGATTTCGAATGTTTTAAAATAACCCTGCAGTTCAGTCATGGCTAATAATATAAAAATACAACTAACTTGAGCTCACTGTTCCGTTGGTCGACGCGTTCGTCGCCGTGTTGCGTATTCGCTTGCTCCTGCATGCCGCGCAATATCAGCGCCGAGTCCTTCTGCTCGGGCTCCGGACGACCGCGGCGCAGGCGCAGCTTGCGAGCGATCGGATCCGATTTCACACCTGATAGTTGATCATCCATAAGCAATTTGAAACTAAAGCCTGGTTTACATTTGCACAAGTCAAGTAGCGAGTTTAGTTTAAAAAATGGCGTGTTTATTGCGGTAAATTGGAAACTGTGTCCAAACGTTCAGCAGACGAGTTAAGCTGCAAGTATTTTTAATTTGTATAAATAAAACAAGTCGTAACGTGTTAATTTATGTACTGTACTACATTGAATTAAAATAAAACTGATCTTACGGATTTTATCGCGTTTATTATTAATTTTTTACGTTCCCGACGTTTAAATATGAGGGTACCCTGGTTCAAACTATGACACTAGGACGTCAACTATCTCAGTCCGCCCGTGACCATGGTTGCTATAAAGCAGCCGAAACGTCGGGAACGTAAAAAACAAATAATAAACGCGATAAAATCCGTAAGATTAGTTTTATTCCAATGTGTAGTATTCGCGTAAATATAAAAAATCTATTATGTACTGTACTAAACGCTCCTGGAAATTTTGTTGTCGGGGTGAGGGACTTAACTCAGTGAAAATATGTAACACGCTTTCATTTTTTCCACTTAAGGTGGAAGCGATCAGTCGCATTCCCATACAAATTTCAACATTGTAATACTCGATACACATACAGTTTTTTAGTTGTACAAGCATTGTTATCAATTCTCTATAAATTAAAGAGCTCGCAGAATGAAATATCAGGCAAAATCTTATAGTAATAACATCATAAAACGATATTAAATTTTAGGCTTGTGTGCGTGAATAAAAGCGCCTCTGTCCAAATTAACCCGTAACTAATAAAGCATCCGATTCTTTGTCTTTCAGTATTTACGGCGACAGATGGCAGCAGGAGTTTTTACTTATAATACATAAAGACATAACATTATAATATATAGAGAGATATAAATTTTCTATAAATAAGTATAAAGATTCATAATAAAAAATAAAAAATAAAAAATACATATAAATTTCGTTCGTCCATCGAACCTACGAACAATCGCATGTACCTACGTTTTTCACTTGAGCCACTTGGGGTGTGTTATTATCTGTGTGTGCAGATCGTCATGTATCCCTATTTCCTGTAATCCAAGTTTTTAGGATTTGTCTGCACCCAAAACATATTTTTTCGGGTTATTATAATAAAATAACCTACATACCTACATAAGGCATGTATTTATTTTTTTAAATAATCAATGAATGAATGAATATGTCATGTTTCAATTGGTTGTAAATATCATTGAAACCTATCAAAATATTCGTCGTCTTGACTAGTGGTCTACGTAGCCTAATGTTCTACACGGTTGATGCAAACGTGTACTATAGCAAGTTCAAATCTTGCCGGTGGGCTTGTCTTTTTGAATGATTGATATTGTTTCTGTAAGTGAATATTAGATTTCCAAAACACACAGCTCGGCCGTGTTACTCCAACATGGTGTGGTAGTAATATAACGAAAATATATATAGGTAGTATGTACACCTTCCAAGGCCATAGCTAGATGATGTCGTGTTACGAAATATGTCGCGCGAGTCTTTGTCGATTTATTGATCAATTTATCAAACATTTTTTTAGGCACTGCCGGGTGTGCTACTGATATATATATATATATATCTATATATACTAGATGCGCCCGGCGGTGTTACCCGCGATAAAAAGTATGAAAAATTAAAACATCTATCCCACGGGAACCATACATTTTACCGGGATAAATAGTAGCCTATGTGTTATTCCAGACTGTAATCTATCTCTGTGCCAAATTTCATCCAGATCCGTTCAGCCGTTCGGGCGTGAAAGAGTAACAAACATCCATCCATCTATTCATCCATCCATCCATCCAAACTTTCACATTTATAATATTAGTATATATATATATATATATATATATATATATATATATATATATATATATATATCAGTAGCACAGCCAGCTGTGACTAGAAAAAATGTTAGAATACATCGACAGCGACTCGCGCGACATATTTCGTAACATCGGTTTTTAGTAATTATTCAATATTGAATCAATCTGAGAAAATCTACATAGCGACCTATATGTGTACCTATCTCTTCTTCTTACTTACTGACTAGCTATAGGAAGGTACCAACCAGCAAGGCATGTATGTATATATATATATACATACATATATATCCAACCAACTAACCTAACACGATTGGCGATACAAGAAAGCAAGCCCCGGCACCTAGTATGAACGGGTTTTTCGAAATTATAGGGAAGCCTAATGAATGGGATACCCCTTGAACGTTTGAACAAATCAAGTGCGACATAGCTCGTAATTGAATAAATCTAAGAAAACATACCTATGTGCACCTATTTCTCTTCTTTTTACTTACCGATTTATTATAGAGTAGCTATAAATTGGTACCAACTAGAAACCTACTTAGTTTTAGATATATTGATATTACTTTTTTTTTCGTTTCTGAACGCAAAACCTTATACCTCGGATACGAGTACTCGTCTACATAATAAATAGGTGCCTAGGCCGAAAATAACTGGTTTTGATGCACATACATTCTGTACTTAGATATTATGTATGTGCTTACCTACTGTTATATTTTTTAAAATTATTCTCATTGGATTCTGTTAATCTGAGGTATAGATATTTAATAAATATAAAAGTCGGTAAGCACTTACCAAGTTCTTAGAATGTATAGAATAGTGTTACTTATTTTGTTCTGGGTGTCTACGAAGTTAATTTATTATATCTTGACCAAATTGGCAGCATGTCTATGGTATGCTGATGCCAAATTCCAGAATTATAAAAAAAAATGGACTCACTACTCTGCTGCGACCGATTTCATGTTGTTTGTGATTATGTATGTAAAAACTTACTTCAAAATTCAAATAATAATTGTGTGGGATTTGCGATTAGTTTTGTTTTAATTTGTGTTTTGTTTGCTATTTGAATTGTAATGGAGATACTGATGGAATGTGACGCTGGTGAAAGTCGGGACAACTTGGTAACAAATACCTTAGAGCATAACTCGTATTGTAAAGTGGCTACACAACACAAGTTCAATTTCATGATTATCACTTGCTTGTGCTTCGGACATTGATCATTGAGCCTGATCTCTCTGATTGTACCGGATTGCCATCCCATCGTATTATGAGAGTGAAGAACATCAGCGCATCTAGTGGAATCTATTATATTAGTATAGATTCCAAAGTTGTACAGCAGTGACAGCCTCGTTGGCAGAACGCTCGCCTTGGAACGAGGTGTTCAGGTTCAAACCCTGGCTCCCATCACTGAGATTTCCGGATTTTCATGTGCGAATCTTATTTTCCATAAAAAATATCACTTGCTGTACGATGAAGGCAAACTTTGTGAGGAAACCTGCATGTCTGTCAAAAGTCGTGTGAAGTTCACTAAACTGCACTGGGCCTACGGCCTATATGCCCCTCATATTGAGGAGGCGTGTGCCCGATATAATGGCGATGGGCTCACCCTCTATTACATTGGTACCAAAATACCATCGGTGAAATGTGGGTGCATTGCAGTGTGACGGTGTATGTTGGCCCGTCTCTGGAACGATGATTGAATGATTGAATCTATACATGTCACAGCAGCATTTACCTTATAATAAGTATGGATACAGTAATGATTATTATTGGACTAAACAATTATTTTTTTCTTTTTAGCGGAGGAATGAAGCACAGGAGGTTGCAAGAATCAAGATGACTGTAAATTGTATAGAGTCGATTCTATATCATAATATTAGTATTTGAAACAATGTTATATTTACCTAATTTTAGAATACCAACAACAAACAACATTGTTTCAAAGAAATTTGGAAATGTAGCTGTATCCCTTATTAGGTATAGAACTACATTGCCAAATTTCTTATTCCCTTGTAAATTATAATAAATATTGTTCTTGTTGTTGATCTGGTATATTGTAAAGCGTAATACTTTTACAGTTATCATGCAAACCTTGCTATATTTATAAGATCTATACAATAAACATTATATTTACGAACATGAAAGTATACATTTTTCTTTTCTATCTTTTATTTCTGAAACTTTTAATATTGCAAAGCTCGCAAAAGTATTTCTATTATTTTACAACCGATAAATAAGTTTTTTTATGATCGCTCTACCTGGTGGCATAAAAAGACAACTTTTAGTATGCGAGACTTTTAACAAGTGCTGCGCTCTAGCGGCACAAAAAAGACGTGTATTTGTCTATGTGTGAGTGCCTATTTATACAAGGATTTTAGAAGCCATGGTATCTCATCCATTATAAATGATTTCAGGTTAATGTTTTTTTGGATATTTCAATGCAATGTCGTAGTAGTGCTCGCAATTTGCAACATCAAGTCTCATAGATGCTCGATGTTCGTGTAACTAGTTGCAGAAAAACAGGACCATCTATCGAAAATGTGCGGCAACCGACCCTGAGCATTCACCTTAATCATCAACTTACTACTTAACTAGAAAATGTATATAAGTTTTAGAAAAAATAAAAAATATTCTGATTCTGAGAAACGGCAGCTCCGAGACGCGACAAATGGTACTTACTAGTAGGTGTAGTGGGTTCACTAGTGGCAGCGCCTGCTAACTGCAGTTGTGCCTGCAGCGAGAAGTCGATGTTGTAGTACTGCACGCCTGCACCCCGCGGCCGCTCCACCGGCTTCGGCGGCATCACCAGGTCAGGGTTGCCGTGGAGCTGGAGGCTCTCCAAGTCGCTCAGCAGGTGTATCGCGTCGGGTAATGTTATTAGTTTGTTACAACTCAAGTTGAGTTTCTTTAGAGAGCCGCATCTATAAAGGAAGATAATTGTATCTGCCGGGCAATGAGTATACTTCGTAGATTGTGTTTGCATATCAATTAATTTTATGTTTCTGGTAGTAAATCTAGATGTATGAATGTGAAGTATTAGAAGCGTTAATGATGAAAGAATAACGTTCTATGCCCCAAATTTATAGAGGTTTTATAACTTTATCAAACGTCATATAGTACTGCGCACAATTTTTGCGTTGCGCAGTACTAAGTATATGACGTTTGATAAAATTATAAATCGTCTATAAATTCAGGGGTATAACTTTAAGAAGCGTCATATAGTACTGCTCAAAGCAAAACTCATGTGCACAGTACTATATGACGTTTGATAAAGTTATAAAACGTCTATAAATTCGGGGGTAAATGTTCAAACATTTACGAAACAGTGATTTATTTTCTTTCCTTGCCTTAAAGTAACTGCAGTCAGAAACTGTAATAGTACAAAGAAATGACCATCATGCATTCATTAAGATGCATACTTGACAAAGATTTGTTGATACTATCTTATGAGAGCTACCGTCATAAGATATCAACAATCAACAATCCATTTCCCCCTCTATCAATTTATAAACGCATACATTACAGCAAGCAATAATGCTTTCTGTAATATAGTGAAAAGTATATATCTTAATATATATTAATTACGTGTCACGGTGTTTGACGGCTAAGGACTCCTAAACTCCTAAACCGATTTGTACAATTTTGCACACTGTGTGCAGTTTTATCCAACTTGAAAGATATGTTAGTTTATAAGTATCTCAATTTATAATCGCAAATATTTAACTATAATATTTTCTACAAATAATGTATATGGCAAAACAACGTTTGTCGGTTCAGCTAGTAGACTATAAATTTCAACGCAGAAATGTCTAGACTTTCATCCAATGCCTTGTTTGCAATTAAATTTGTCTCATCGTAATCTCCGTTTTGACTAACAAAGCGGCTGTCGACGGTACACCGCAACAAATTGTTTACCGCACGCTATTGTGCCGCGTGTGAAAGTAAACACGTAGACACAAAAAAAGCAAATCTCCGATTGATACCTGCAAGTGGCCACAAAATGGAATTGCTTTTTTTTTTTGGTAAAATAAAATTTTGCAATAGATAACGTGACCGTTACATCGCTACGAAAAACAAGAAATGTTTTATGTCACAAATATATGTGCTTTTCGAGAACGTGTACTGTTGGAGCTAGTGAAACATGATCGTAGCTTTAAAATAATATCTATAGAGAGCTATAATATTAATACATATAAGTAACGTGTCACGGTGTTTGTCCGCTATGAACTCCTAAACTACTAAAGCGATTTTAATAACATTTTGCACACTGTGTGCAGTTTTATCAAACTTGAAAGATAGGATAGTTTATATCTCAATTTATTTTATATGGCAAAACATCGTTTGCCGAGTCAGCTAGTTATATATATTTTTCTCTTTTGGCAATGACATACACACATTTTCTTGAGGACTTAAAATAATAAACATTACCTATATCCTAAATACAACTCACCTGCAAAGTCCTTCAGGTATCATCTCCAGCAGATTGTTAGCAGCAGAGAATACTTCCAAGTTGCCCAATTTCCCAATACCTGAGGGTATGCCTTCAAAGTCCAGCTTGTTGTCGTCTACATGCAACTTGCGCAAGTTCTGCAGCTTGCACAGCGAGGCAGGCAGAGCCTTCAGACTGTTCCGAGAGAGATTCAGACTCTCCAGCTTCAGCCAGTTGTCCATAGCTGAATAAAAATAAATACTCATATAGACCAAAGCCCTTACGAATAGTCAGAAGCCATCACCAGTTCGGAATGTTACTAATTTCAAAAAAGAGGTCCAGGTGGAATCGATCAGTCGCGTTTCCATACATATTTCATCATGCCAATTCTCGATACACACAACGTTTTTTAGTTGTACCAGCATTGCTATCAATTCTCTATGAATTATTGAGCTCGCGAAATGATATATCGGGCAAAATCTTACACTAATAACATCACAAATCGATATTTAAAATCGATAAATTTTACCGCTTGTGTGCATGAATTAAAAGCGCCTCTGTCCAAATTAAACTTGATATACATTCCCGGGAACATCAAAGCCATGTAAGCAGGCAGCACCATAGTTGTCACACACTAGCCATACTTAATTCAATAAATTAAATGAAAATAAAACACGCTCCGATGAATTTGAACTAGGCAGCCAAGTACAGTATCAGTTATTCCTTCAACAATTAATTTGACATTTAATGCGTAAGAGTTTATATTGAGGTTGTCATAATAAATGAAAGTGCATCCAATTGATTCGTGGATTTTCGTGTCGTGTGAAAAGATTTTAATAAGGCACAGCTAAGAAATTGCTTGTTTGGTTGGACAATTATTGGGCATACATAAAAAACCTTAAAAAGAATGTATGGTAGCAGTGGCGTAGCGTGCCTTGTCGGGGCCCCGTATAAAAATTTTTTTGGAGGCCCTTATATGGAGGTAAAGATTTTTCACAAAAGAAAAAAAATATTGTGAGAAGTAATATTTATTTATCACATAATTTACCCATTTTACAAATAAAAATCGAATTTTAAATATTCACTCTCCTTGCCTTTTTATCGGCAAACTGATTTATTAAATCATTTATGGCTGATGATGATTTTAGTTTTTCTAAAGTTTCTGCCTCTATGGACAATAGTGAGATGTCTGACAGCCGTTCTTGTCCCATCGAAGTTCTTAAGTAATTTTTTATTAGTTTTAATTTTGAAAAACTTCTTTCTGCCGTTGCGGTTGTAACTGGAAGGGTCAAGAATAAAAAGCATGCTGTGATTACCTCGGGAAAACTGGATGCAAGACTATTGAATTTTACTAGCAATAATTCAATGAGTTCTTTAATGGAATAAATTTTTTTAATTTCAGAATTTAAGCATGTTTTTAGAATCTTTAATTGGTCACAAAGATTAAGTGAGATGTCTTTACTGTATTTAGCAGACAGTTTTCCGGAAGCGTTTAATATCTCTTCGCTTGAAGAAGATAGGAGTTTCTCCGGTTGTAATATTTCGAATATACTACTCAGGTTGCAAAGGCTCTGAAATCTTTCTTTAGTTTGAGAAATTAATATATCTAAACAGCAATAGTATACATTGACTTTGAAATAGGATTCCGGGTCGGAAATTCTCTCATCTTGTGATAACTCATCAAAAAAACGCTTCGTTATCTTTCGCCTACTGTTTTTAAAAACAGTTGTTACCCCCCACTTTTTTGCTAAATCTTTGGATTCATTTAGCAAACTATTAAATGAATTCTGATTTCTTAATTGGCACAGTCTATTTAAAAGATTACTTAATAAAATACTAGATTTCTGTAAGTCATTATTTTCATGCTGTAGAGCTTTAGAAACAGGATTAATAATTTCAAATAGTGAAGAAAAAAATGTAACGAGCACTAAGAAATCAAAACTCTCTAAAATATTAATTATACTTTTACATTCTTCACGTTCATCATTTTTATTTGAAATTAAATTTAGTTGGTACAAAGTTTTCATGATTAGTAAAAAAATTTTCTTTACTGCTAATAAAGCGTCGTTCCTAGAAGACCATCTGGTAGGACATACCTTTTTAAGGGTAATCAAATATTTTTCAGATGAATCGTCACTTAGCATAGCCCAGCGTTTTATACTATTGCCAAAAAAAGTATATATTTTTTCTAAATTATCGAAAAAAGTCGATACTTCACGAACATGTCTCGCAGCATCGTTCAAAACCAAGTTTAAAGCGTGCGCAGCACAATGAACATAATCGGCATTTGGAGCATGCTCTTTTATTAGGGTTTGTAATCCTCCATACACACCCGACATAACATTTGCTCCATCGTATCCCTGTCCTCTACATTTAGTCAAATCAATTCCATATTCTTTAGTCAAATTTAAAATGACAGTTTTCAGACCTGCAGCACTGCAATCGGTTACTGCTATGAATCCTAAAAAGGACTCACAGATTTTTATTTCTTTAGGCACATTATCATCATTTCCTGTAACCGAGATATATCGAAAAACTACAGATAGTTGGTCAATTTTTGACAAGTCTTGTGTTGTATCCAGAATTATTGTCAGAAATGGTTTTTTTTTAATTTCTGAGATAATACTGTTCCTAACGTTAGTACCAAGCAAACTAATAATTTCGTTTTGAATCGTAGGGCTTAAATAATTTATTTCACCTTTCGGTTTTAGAAAAAGTTCTTTTAAAGTTGCATCATAGTTAGATAACAGACGTGAAATTGCCATAAAATTGCCAGAATCAGAATCATGCCCCCTCAAAGGTAGATTACAAGATACTAAAGTAATTATAACATTAATTATACGATGCAGTACATCTCTCCAGAATGTAATTTTACTATCGATTTCACTTTTCAATAGAGTATCGATGGTATTTCCTTGCAACCAATTATTATAAGAGAGTGAGGCACTAATATGCTGCTGTGACTTTTCATGGTCAAGAATAGTTTGTGTGAAATTGCTTCTAACCGAAACACCGTTAACCCAAGCAGAGGAGTACGATTTGTTTTGACGATCTGCTAATAACCAACAGAAGTGACAGTACGGTTTGTTTAAAACGTTAGAATAACATAACCATGGTCTTATAATTTTTATGCCTGCCTGATTGAAATATGAATAATAATAAGCTGAAAAAGGTCGGTTATTTTCTGAAACTTTTGGAAATGGTCCTTGTGGTTTAAATGGACCCAATTTAAAAATTATTTTTCGTTCGCATTCAGTTAAATTGTCACCAAAATTTCCTCTATCTGATGAAATTATATTACAATCTGCATTATCTGCAGATATATCAGAATCGTTGACTTGGGGTTCCTCGATTTCTGGATGGACATCCGATAAAGTATGTGCTTGGCTTTCTTCTATTTCCGGATGGATATGTGACGAAGAACATGCTTCAGAAGAATCTAAAAATAAACGAGTAATTGTTAAAAAATAAAGACGAATGCTTTGATACTAAACTAAAAAGAGTTATATATAAATAAATAACGTTACTAAGGGTCACAGTTAGAGAGTGTTCAGTTCAGACGCACACAGATTCTACGAGGATTGTGCTCGTACCTATTAGTAGATACAAAATCACCTGCAGCCCGTCCGTGCATTACTATACACCTGCGTGCTATTTAAACGCAGCGCGTAGTGTAGTGGTCATACAAAACGAGAACCCGAAAGCGAGTCTGCACATCTGAAGTTCTCAACACGCAATTAACGATACGATACGGACTGATAAACAAACAACAAAACAAATCGATCCTATAGATAAGTTAGAATTTTGTTTTTTTTAATCAAGGCATGGAACCCTAAAAACAGTATAATTGGGAAAATCGAGGGGGGAGACAACTTTTTGTGACGGACAGATGGACAGACCGAAATTAAAAGATTTCCTTGTTTATCACTACGGGCCCCTAATAAATGGGTTGGGTAGTAGTGTAGTACTTACCTTTCCAATCTAAATCACTCACAGTATCTTGTCTCTGAAAAAATGAAGAAATTTTGGGCACTTTTTTTATAACCTCGTCCCTTTTCTGTTTAATTTTTCTTTTCTCAGCGCCGCTGGGATAATCTCTTTTTCTTTCACTCATTTCTTTTACAAATCGTTACTAATACTGCTAAACCAGAAGAACAATATTGTTTGTACTGAATTACAATGTAATGCACATTTATATAAAGCGCGTAAATAAACAGTGCACTGCACTCCGTGGTTTAACATCCAATGCAAAGTACAACAACGTACACGTACATCGCGATATCGATGAAGGGTTCCCGGGGATTCCCCGCTGAGTTGAAGATGAAGTAAGTAAAACGGGGAAGTCCCGCAGCCCGCCATAACGATGTAGTGTTGCCAACTTTTGAACGCACGCTTAAGGCGGGAAAAAAAGGAATTGCTTTATAGAATTTTGTCATTTGTAAAATAAAATAAATTAGAAAGTTTTTATTCTTTTTCCTTACACACTTTGGGGGCCCCCGTGGCCCGGGGGCCCCGTATAATTGATACGGCAAATACGGCGGTAGCTACGCCCCTGTATGGTAGGTACATATGACCACTTCAAATTGCTATTAAAAAAAAACATTCTCACATGTTTAATCCGTAATTGACTCGCCAAGCCTGTAGTAAACACGTCTTTAAACGACTAATGTGAGATCCCGATGTGGATCAATAGTTTCCAAGATTGGTTACTATGAGTACCACGGTCTAAGGTCGGCAGTAACGGATGGGTGAGCGTGACCACCGACGTACTAGTGGTTGGTGGTGGATCGTATGTCACCGGTTCGTCACACACGAGGAATTAGGTACTGTTTTTTTGTATAGTTTTTGTTTGAAAAGGCTGGTACTATATAGTTAGATAAAACAGGTTAGTTAGTTCTATAATTAAATGCGTGTCCTATGGGTGCCAAATAATATTATATCACTTAACAAACACACAAACTTTATGGTCCCAAACTAAGCAATGCTTGTATTATGGGTATCATACCATGGCCTGGGGGCGATCCCAGTATATTATACTTATTTAGATATTAAAAATCCATTACTCAGGTACAAACATTCATGCTCATTCGATTACTGATTCAAGCCCAAGACCTATCGTTAAAAAGCACAGTCACTACCCCCACTGAGCAAATAAGGTCATTCATAATAGACTGGGAAATCACGCTAAGACCAGGGCCCCAATTTTGCCAATACAATCCACTCATAATGGCATATAAATTGTTGAGTGTTTCCATGATAAAACAATTAAAAGGCATCATTATGATTGTGTTAGTAAGTCTAGAGCAGGTGTGTAACGTCAGTCATAAGTTGGGCTTCTGATGAAATATATTAAAATCGAACATCATGCAAATAGTTGGTCATAAGCATATAATAGTCTTTAGAGAGGCTTGGGCAACGAAAAAAAAATCTTACCTGAAGATATTTCAGTAATGTCATTGTCACTCAAATTCAGCCGTTTTAGACCCAGCAGTGAGTATAGCGCGTCAGGTACTTTGGTCAATGCGTTCTTGGCTAAATCCACATCTGAGAGGTTAGATAAGGTGTCAAGCGATGTCGGCAGGTTGGCTACTGTGCGTTGCGTGTTACGCATGTGCAGTGTCTCTAGATTTTGTAATGATGGTAGTTGTCTGAAAAAACAAATAAAATTTGTAATCATTTTCTATCAACTCATGGAAATATCAACGTCATTAGCACACTTTACCTTAGTTGAAACACTCCGAGTGGATTGTCATTTAGTATTAGTGTCTGCAGGTTCGCCAGTCTTCTAGTCTGGGGGGGCAGTGTTTCGAGCATATTGTGAGATAAGTCGAGGAACAGTAGATCTGTCAGTTGCACAAATAATGTCGGTGGTATGCTCTCAATTCTGGAATATTTCATTTGAATAAATGTTTGTTGCTAAGGGAGTCCAGGGGTATTGCTTCAACTTCACGAGCAATAATTTTCTTTGTGAGCAATTTACTAAGAAGAACCATCATACCAAAGTTTTATAGGTCTTTAAAAAGATTGCTTGAACCAACACTCAGTATTTTCTGTATCCTATTCAGATGAAAAGGTTTGTGCCTTCTTCTAGTAAATCGTTCACCAGAAAAAAAATTTTTCCTCATGAAGCTGTTTTTTTATTTTGACTGAAGCCATCAAGTAAGGCAGCTAAGTGGTAACCATTAAGAAGTGTTGTCTTCACCAAGTACACCGCAGTAAAGCACTTAGCACTTTATCATAAATTTGAATATCACTATGACAAAGTATTTAGTTATTTCTGATTCCGAGCATATCCTATTGTTATGTCTAATGCATAAACAGGGTGAGACAGATTTAAGTAGATTTTGGTACCATTCTATATTTTTTATGACTCAGTCAGACTCACTTATTATAACTGAGGTTTAATACAAGCAAAGATTTTGCTTTCTCCAATCCTTCAGGGACTTCCTTGAGTCTGTTATGGGACAAGTCCAGTGTTGTGAGCTCTTCCAGCCGGAATAGTTCAGCCGGTATCCCTGAACTCTTCACCTTGTTGTGTCTGACATTCAATGACCGTAAACATTTCAGTTCTGTCAACTCACCAAACAACTTTTCTAGATCATTCTTTTTTAGTGACAAATTCTCCTGAGAAATAAAATGTAGTTACAATAGTAGCCATTATTATTACTTGTAAGTAATTAATTCGGTTAATAAACTTGATTATAATAAGCTGCAAAGTGTTTTATAGGATAGTAAAGTAAAAACTTTAAGACCAGTTTGATAGATTGAATACAATTTGCAAAGAATGTATACTAAACAGATAAACGTTATGTTTACCACTTGTTAACAGTATCCTATCAGTTAATTGAAAAGGCAATTATTTAGTTTTGTGTATAATACATTAGACTCACCAATTTCATGAGCTTTCCTAACTCTTCAGGTATATCGTTCAGATTCGTTTTGTCGAGCCTCAGCCATTGAAGCCCTGTCATGTATCGTATCGCGTCAGGAAACTTATCATCCTAAAAGTATGAAACATTTTGAGACCCCAATAGGAATAAAAAGGTTAGGGATATGATATCATCACAGAAAAATAGCCATCTTAGGAGGTATATAATTATAATACTTACGCTGAAATCGTTGCATGTAAAGTCCACGCCACGAACAAAAGGCAATAAGCCTGTATTTGCCATGTTTGCAACGATTTATTTATAAAAGTACATTGGTATTCACAGAAAAGTTAAATGACAAGTGAAGTGATATTTTTTTGCACAACAAAAGAGAATATTGTACAGATAAAATAAACTTCACTGTGACATTTTCACCATAAACAATGTAGACTTCAATCAAAATTTTAGTGAGGCTAGCGTGAACAGGGGCCCGACCGCCGATCTCCCGCGAAAGCGATAGCTATAAGCGATAGCGATAGCTAGAGTCATTGCATTGCTTTCATTTTTTCCGACCGCCTATCTTAGCGCTGCTCTCGCTTTGGCTATTGCATTCATTTGGCTATTGCATTCACTTAAATACGTCAAGTGACCTGCGTTTCGATACTGCATATTGCCTTATAAACTTTGATTTAATAAAATGTTACTAATTCTACAAAAAATGATTGTTTCGTGTTGTTTTGTAAATTTCTCGTATGGTTACATAAATACAATTATAATTACATTATATCAAATCGAATTTTTATGGGTTTCAAACTGTCAATTGCGGAAAGAAATCTAAGGACCGTAGGTTTAACAAAACGCGTTCAGTCTGTTTACATGTATCAGTGTGTAAAGTGGAGTGTTTTCTAAAAATCGGACAAAAATAAATTCTTGGGTAAGTACATATTAGTTCAGTTAATTGTCGTCACATAGGTTCATTATTCCGTATAATAAATGTGATTCTTTGGTGTATTGTATTGTAGGAGTACAAATATGTCGCGGTGCCGTGTTTACCGACAACACAATTATTAGTGTTATTTTAGGTTTCTTCGTAAAGGAAACAGCCAGACTCTTTAGCAAATACCTAGAGTTAATGCACCTACACATATTTCTATAAATCTTTGATGATTAAGCTCCCGAAAGTGTACTTTGCGTTTATTTTTAACCTAAAAACAATGTATATTTCAGTATGCCGACAACTCGTAGAGTATCACATATTCAATCGAATATGATGGTGGAGTGGATGGTGGCCCACCCATTGCCAGCTAGGGGCACCATGACCAACTGCCAACAGGGCAAGCAGCAGGCGCAACGCCTGTGGGAATAGGTGGCCTTGCGGTATAACTCGGTTGGTGATGGCACGACCAAAACTGCCAAAGAATGGCGCCAGGTTAGTACCAGGTTAGTACGTATCTAATAGCCTATTAGATAAATGTTAATATGGGTAATGGGCCTATACCCATTGTGCATCTGTGAACCGGGTATCAGCAACATTTTAGAGACAAGGACAAATGTGATACCCTTCCAAGCTATTGCACAACAACAGCAACTAGCGTAATATACAGGAATAAGACCAAACCATAGAATTATAATATGTATTGATAGCAGCTTATTACTATGTACTATAATACATATATATATAATTACGATACTACCTTTTACGCTAGTAAACCTAATAGCGTCGGGACTAAAATATAAAAAAAACTGCTCGCGTTGTTATATACAGTGATACTCATAGGTGTAATTCATTTGTTACAGCGGCTACAACAACTAGAAAACGGGACCTTGAAGAGCGGCGGCGGCGACGGCGGAAGCTGGATTTGTTTTCCTATTGTAAATGTGGGAACTATGTAGCCATTAACTTGTAATTATTTTATGTACTTATTGGTACCAACAGTAATTTTAACTACTTAAGTCTACCTGACCCAGCCTACCTTGTTCTCCCATACTCAAACAATGTAATACTAAAATATGTAAACTTCTTTAACTGAAATAAAATTAGAAGTGCAAACTCTTTCTGTCTGTTAAGTTTTCACATCTGTGCCACTGAACTCATTTTGGTATAGATACACATATTATCTTGACACATCTATTATCTATACTAATATTACAAAGAGGAAAGATTTGTTTGTTTGTAACAATTTAACTCAATATCTACTCTGCCGATTTAAACGATTCTTTTACTGTTAGCTAGTTACATCTTGACCGAGTAACATAGGCTATGTTCCAGCGAGGTACCGCGGATGGAGCTGCGGGAAAAAGCTAGTCTATAACAATATTACAAAGAAATGAAATCATTAAATCAATATTTTTTTATTCAGGTAGGCCAATAAAGCACTTATAAATAGACAGAGTTTACCACTGGTTTGGAATGTTGGTTCCACTGAGACGAGCCGGCAAGAAACTCAATAGTTACTCTTTTCAAAATGAATTTTGGTATAGAGGCAAATATAAATTATATTGAGAGAATTATACAAAGTTAATACAAATTATGTACTACACAACTGGAAATTATACAATAATTAAACTTACTGTCTGAAGTATACATAGTTAATAGATACAAATTATGTACTACATAACTGGAAATTATGCAATCATTAAACTTACTGTCAGAATTATACAAAGTTAAAAATTACTAAGGTACAAACTTAGAAATTATACAATAATTAAACTTACTGTCTGAAGTATACATAGTTAATAGATACAAATTATGTACTACATAACTGGAAATTATACAATCATTCAACTTACTGTCAGAATTATACAAAGTTAAAAATTACTAAGGTACAAACTTAGAAATTATACAATAATTATACTAAACTTATGGTACCTAAACTCGTCGGCTGCTGCAGGCTCGCTGTGGATCTTCTTTGCTGTCATCTTTGTTCAATTGTTGGGTATATGAGTATTCTGCAGTCTGTTCACAACAGACTGTCTCACTGGACATATACCGTGGCCAGCAGATGTCAGCTCGCGGAACGGTATACGCGGTGGCTGAAGTTCTCGATCCCGCGCATCGCTTCTTCGTCAATCTCTATATTTACATGTTTGATGAGGTTGTGCAGCACAACACCTGCGTTGACGATTTTCCCTGCCTTTTCAGGCGTGTAGTACATCGTCCGATGGGCCAACAGACAACGGAATCGTGTTTTCAAGACACCAAAGCATCTCTCCACTACATTTCTAGTTTGCACTTAAGGGTCGGTGTCATCATCCACGGACGATCAACAACACTATTATATTAGTACACACAACGTATATGAGATGAAAACTTGGTAAAAAGCAAAATTGAAAGCTGAAAATGGGATAATATTCTTTTTTTGTATCGATAGCTGTGAGTGCGAGGTCGCGGCTTTCGATGACAGTTGAGTCTTGCTTTCGTACGTCATTGAAAGCAATAGGCGCCATCTTGAAAAGTTAGGCGGTACGGATTATCTGTCAAATACATGCAATAAAGCATTCATTTCGTTCAGTCATTGCTTTCAGTCTAGCTATGGCTTTGACTATAAGCATTGTGTTGTACGCGGTACGAAACGACGTGATGACGTCATATTCTATAGCAAGAGTGAAAGCTATCAAGTTGCGCGGTAGGGCCCCAGGGGTGCGTTTACGTATGCCTGATAATTTTTGGCCAGCTAAAAGTTTACCTAACGGGGCTGGCAAAACGGTGTGGCTTTATACTTCTCTTCTTTGTTAACGAAATTAAATTCTTAGAAATTAAAGAATGTGTGGTTAAAATAAATTTCTGCTGCCTAACCCTCGCATCTCTGTATCCTTACGCTATCAAATAGTAAAAGTATTGAAAAGTTGTCGTGTGTAGGTGGCTCAAGAAAACTCAATTTACTTAGCCTTATCTGTGTACTTGGCGTTAAGTAACGGAAGCGTATCACCGCGCAGGATCAATAAAATGTCATGAGTACGGATGCTTGTGAAATCATTCGTACACGGTTCGTATCGTACGGACTTCCTTCAGATTAGTTTTAATTTATACACACACATACCGACGATTGCACAAACACATTACAGATTAAAAAATAAAATTTCAACAATACATTTATTTGATAATAACAAAGCATTACCTACAAAATGTTTCCACAAATCAAATGACTATCTCACTAACCAATACAAATAAAATTATGATACAGTGACTAACACACCTGCAACCTTAGAAACGGAAAAACCGATATCAGTATCATAAAATAAAGAAAAAATGCAACTTACTTAAATAGTGTTTTTCTAAACAGTAATTTGATTATTTTGTTGACATTGATAAGTTTTAGACTATCTGCAATTGGGATTTATATTGACAGTATTAACTACTGTTTCGAGAAAGTTATTTGTGAACTATTCAATAAAATTGTCTTCCCCAATGCAAAATATGTCAAATCACATTTAAAGTAGGTACCTAGTTTTAAACTAATAGACTAACATTAAAGCATTCAGGATGACATTACAATAATTATTTCCGTTATAATGATGTCAAACAGATTACATTGAATGTGCTCTTTTGAAGAGGCATTTGGATTATCGTGGCATTGGTGGCATGTTGGGCATTGGGCCAGACATGGCTGTGTTGGTTCCTAACAACACCTGAAACAAACAAAATAATATCATTTCAAAGTCATTACTAAGTCTTTATAACATTGAGTTATATACTGGTGATTTTTTCAAGTGTGATTTCCCTATCCAGGGATTAAACTTCTTGATTTTGAAGATAGAAACCACATACTGTATTATTGCACTATCCCATAATGTCTTTAATACAGATCAAGTTCTGTGAATAAATAATAACTTACAAAAAAATAAGTTCATACATTGATGAAACCTTAACATAATTAATTGTTCAAAATGATGTTTGGTTACAAGATTTTTTATTTTATTTTTTAATTTTATTAGGGCCTAACTGCGTTAAGACAACTAAAGATATATTGGAAATTAAAATATTAATCATTTATTTAAAACAATGTATTTGCTTTAGAATGCCATACATCATTACATCCCAATACCTGATCCTTATAAGCAATATTATTGCAAGATGCAATAATACAGTATGTAATTTTTTACAAGAATAACCGGTTCAATTCTTGTCTAGGAAAATATTGTTTTTCAAAAATGTATTAGTGCAGTATTAGTATACATCAAAATTTATGTTTTAAATATTTTTCCCCTCCCACTAGTTTCAGATATTTACATTCTCATGTTTTACCTGTTTTTGTTGTGACTTCTCCATTTCTGCCATTTGTGCTCGTTCCACCTCAAATATGACAGGTGCAAATAGAATGACTGATGAACTGGCTACTACCCACATCGCAGAGCGAGATAGGCCATAAAGAGACTTAACTCCTGACCTGTAATGTGAAAAACAAATTCCATAAAAACACAAGTTTTATCCTTTAAGGGTTATCAGAGACAAAGTGTTGAGCACATTTTATCATCACTTATTTGGGTAACAGCGTTTAAATACAATAGATTAATATTTGTAATACATTATACTAAAAACCACTGATAAGTAATTACATCAGTGTTGCCATTCACAAAATATTGGTATGATTATAGGCACTTTTATAATGTAAAATGTTCTACTATGAAATACTTATACACATTTTCCAGCAAGTAATCAAGATTGTGTATGTAACCAGCTGTAAAAAGTCAAAAATAAAGCAACTTGTAGGCAACTATATGGCTAGTCACAAAGGGAGTTTCAGTCATAGTACACCACCCTGGCCCAGGGCAGGTATACAAAAACTTCATATGGCTTTCAAAAGACAAAGGAAATAGGTAGTAATGTATTGCTATAATGCAGTTTTCCATACCATGTATTGATAGTGACTGTGTAAGTGCAGTTTCGAACACATTCAGGAAACATCTCAGTCAACCCCCATAAGCGCTCAGATAAAGTTTCATCAGGTTCCTGAAAATAATAAAATAATAGTAAGTCTAACCTCTATATTGATTTCTTATATTTACGCGAATACTACACATTTAAATAAAACTAATCTTAAGGATTTTATCACGGTTTATTTTTTAATTTTACATTCCCGACGTTTCGGCTGCTCTAACCTCTATATTTCCAGTCAAGATTAAAAAATGAAAAAATGGATGGAGAGCATTATAATGAAGTATATTACCAGCAAAATTAAATTGAGATAACATAATTTAATTAGAATTTAACTCACATCGTCATATTCTTTTAGAGGGCCAGTAGGAATGAGTGGACCACTAGTAGTGATTGGAACGCTACCAAATGGTGTGCCCGCGCTGGGCGAAGACCCCACCTAGAACAAACAATTAACATGTATCCACTCTACATCAGTATATACTCAAATTATAAGTATTGACATACCGAAGGGGTTATGAAAAGATCGTCAGGCCTACGCTCCGGGGTATCATCTTTGCTTGCCGTCAAAGATTCCATCCCGCTGTCACTCTGGTCAAGCTCATCGGTCAATTCCATAAGCATGTTATTATGGATTGGATAAAAATTATGACCTATTTTAACTTCCTGGTCAATTACTAATCTAACACTATTGGATTTATTAGAGCTTATGAAAAGAAATCGTAACATGCACCAGGCTTGCACAAGTGTAGGTCACAGATAAAAAATGATTGATTTGTTTGACAGATAGATAACGAAGTGTTGCCACATGAAACACATTTCATTCAAATTTATGTTGTTTATGCTTATTATGCTATATACACACATTTGGCTACCCATGTCCACCAAGATCCAGCTAGGCAACCATAGCAGCCAACATATATAGTGTCAGGTGGATTTTATTTTTAATTTATTTATTGAACACAAAACAGGTTACAATCAAGTATGCATGGAATTTAATTATAACCCAAAAACTTGTATTTCATAATGATACAAGAATTAATTATTTTAGGCATAAATCGCTCGTCTGAGATCTCACGTGTAGCAGAGAGCTACCAAGGAGTGGGGGGGGGGGGCTGGGTCGATGATGAATTGAAACGGTTGAACCTGCACGCATTTTTTTCACAGCTTCTTTCTACTTCTAACATCTCGGCAATCATTGCTTGCAAGTATGTTGCCATAATGCGTTATTGTGGCTACCTGTCCTTTGCCGTGGTATAAAAATATCCTATATGCATGCCGTTTTTGAAGCTGAAACCAAATTCAGTTGCCAGAAGTAGGTATAACAATTATTTTTACTAACATCGGTTTCTGATACCAGCCGAACTGACATGCTTTTTTCCTAATTGTTCTCGTGTCTCGATTCCCTGAAAAGGCCAACACATAACATTTTATTTTCTTACTTTATTTATGCACTAGCTGTTGCCCGCGACTTCGTCCGCATGGTATTTAACAAAGACAACCGTTGACAACAGCAGGCTCGCGCGTTTTGAGCCCGCGGGACGCATTGCAGGTTGTTGCTATCAATCTTAATCAGGCGCTGCGCTGCAACATTGGTTTTAATTTTTTTTCGTGAGATCCTATTTTTCGACTTCGTCCGCGTGGTATTTAACAAAGACAACCGTTGACAACAGCAGGCTCGTGCGTTCTGAGCCCGCGGGACGCATTGCAGGTTGCTGCTATCAAACTCAGGCGCTGTGCTGCAACATTGGTTTTAATTTTTTTTCGTGAGATCCTATTTTTTTTCTAAAATAAAAGTAGCCTAAGTTACTCCTTGTTACATCAGCTATCTGCCAGTGAAAGTCCCGTCAAAATTGGTCCAGCCATTTCAGAGATTACCCGGAACAGACAGACAAAAATTGTAAAAAAGGTTGTTTTGGTATAGGTACCGTGTATACATCCAAATGCATTTAGTAAAAAGCGGTTATTTTAATATTACAAACATACACTCCAATTTTATTTATATGTATAGATGTATAGATGTGCCGTAAAGTCCTAGCTATTATGTGACTTGTGATTGTGTGAGGTGCGTGATAATTCGTGGCTTGAGAACATTCAATAGTCAATACTGATGTTGTATATTTTGCTGGAAAACTGAAGAGGAGCTGGGTTGGTGACATCCGTAATCCAGCTATATTATAAGCCATAATAGCCACGTAATGAGTCCCAAATAGTCAGAAATGATGATGGATTTCCATTTGGTGTTTGTTCTGGGTGAAACGTACACTGCAGCAAGTGGAAAAAGCGCAGGGGAGGATTTTCCCGGCACTACTGCAGTGGGATAATGCACCGTGGCAGACACACACAACCCATGTCATATCTCTAAAATACATTCACTGCTGCCAAGTGGCCGAGAGCTTTGTGCTGTCGAGTCGGTTAACATTTTAAAGTAGGTAAGCTATCTATTCTTTACTTTTTTTGGTATTTACTCGGTACTTGCTTGGCACCTAATTGGAGAATTGCTCGTAGATAGATTCACTACTGGCATTTCATAAAATTCGGCCAGGTCCAAAAAATATGTTTTGATATGTTGTACTAAAGATAATTAATTTAAATAACGTCTCAAAATTATAACGTATATTCTCTGTCCACAGTATGATCTATGTTGTGACAGCAGCAGTTTTAAATCTCTTTGGTGAAACCGTGACAAATAAAATGATAAATTCTGAATTTAAAATATTTTTGGTGACGGTTAGCTCTATTCTCAATCCGCGGTTTGGTGTAAGGTATATCTAGATATAACGATGGTGCATATGGGTATCAATCGTATCTATGTTAGCTTTTTGGGTACCTAACTTACGACCTACCACCATTATCAATACTGATGTAATACCGATGAACACTAATATTGCTGTTTCAAGCGCGACTATGCTGTGTTTCATCTTGTACTTACTAAACTTATATTCTCTTTGGTAATTACTAGTAGGAAAACGTGTCCATTCCTTTGCTGGTAGGTAGGCATCTAGTTCGTGGCTGGTCTGTGCGTGCCTTATGGCTCAACTCGGCTTGACGTCGATTATCGGCCGTAGATAGAGAAAACTCGGCGGATACCATAGAGTTATTTTGACTGTCATTCTCTACCTGCGGCGACGGCCTACGGTTATTAACTAAAAGTTACTCTATGGTCAGTTAGTTTGTCTTTGGGACTGACAGCTAGTCTTTTTCTGGAATCTGTACTGCTGCCATATTTAGTGCTAATAACATTTTTACCTAATATAAAAATTTTAATGATAGATTCTCAACTTATGACTTATTGGTTTAGATCTTTAGTTACTTTTTATTGTATAAATTCCATCTCAACTGCAGCTAAAGCTTCGCTGGATTGGCTTGAAAAAGACAACGTTAAGGCTACCTAATTTTATTTTTACATCATAATTTATGTTAATCAGTGAGTGTGTAAACGCTAACAAGTCCGTTGAAGTCAGCATACGCACGGTCGAAGTTCCTCCAACCCGTAAATCAAAGGTATGTAAAATTAAGCTGTATATAGAATGTTTCTCAGCCAAAATGTCCAGCCATCTCATAGGTTGGTCAGAAATAAATCAAAAATTTAGTTTCTGAGGCAGCTTTTTTATAACCTTTACCTACTACGCGTTCTAATGATCAATAAGATTATGGATTCTTGTACTGTCAGCAGACAATAGTATATGCTTCAGTATGCAGACAGTATAGGCTTCATGAGCCATTATTAATTTTTATCTAGATAGGTTATACCTGTAATGTTTTAGCAACAAACTCTTTGTAATGCGACTTAGAAGTCACTGGTGTACAAAAAAAAAAATATATCATAGAGTTGCCACAGTTGGTTTTTAATAGTAATATGCATTGCTAAATGGACACTACTTTGATTTTTTTTGCTCATTTAATATCTAAATTAGTTTCCTCGGTGTAATTTTTTCAGCTTAGTCACTGCCAGCCAATATGTGGTATTAAAATGAACTACTTCAATCATTTTGGTTCAACGCATAAACTGGCAGTGACACAAAACATAAAGCTAATAAATTAAAGAATTTAAATATTCCCCTTATTTTCATTCATTTTTATTTTTTTGTGCAGCTTCTCTTTTTTCATGATAGTTATTTATAGGGCCCTTAAATTCTAAAAGAAGATGGATAATTTTCATGTTCTAGTCTTTACCTGACTATAGCAAAGCCAAAAGGAAGGGCTATGATTATTTTCATAGTAGGTTAGTCATTACCCAAGTACTTATTTTTCTGAATAGATTAGATTGCCAGTAAATAAATAATTCCTTTTGAATTTTGTGTTTAAAAAAAATACAGCTAATGAGTTTACATGACAGCAGATAAGATTAAATAACCAATTGTTTTCATCTCAAAATAGACTAATTGTACTTGTTTTTTTATATTATGAGTACTTTTATTGGTCAACATTTGAATTCAGAAATGAACTTCGCTAGTAAACAAACCTTTATCTAACATGTGCTTCATTCAGTTGATGCTAGTGACGTCACATCTGTTGTCAGGTGTGCCATTGCACTAGAGTTATTTGTATGACTTCCAAGTATTTACAACTTATATGATTCGTTGGTACTTCCTTGTTTACTTTCCTACCTTTAATGTAACAACATTCTCTCATAGATTTATGTTGATCTATTTAATTAAATTGAACATAGGTGGGAGGGAGGTGTTCATTGTCAGAACCAAACCATTAAATAATTAACGTTTGGGCTAATAAAACTAGTTAATACATAATGAAGTCGAGTGCTGATTTATTGATCAATAAGATAATCTAAGTAGGTGTCCTTAGCATAAAAATGATAAGTTCAAGGTGATCAGTCAACAATAGCTGATTTTATGATAGACTAGCTGTTGCCCGCGACTTCGTCCGCGTAGTATTTAACAAAGACAACCGTTGACAACAGCCTGCCCGCCCATTCTGAGCCCGCGGGAAGCATTGCAGGTGTTGCTATCAAACTTAATCAGGCGCTGCGCTGCAACATTGATTTTCATTTTTTATCGTGAGATCCTATTTTTTTTCTAAAATAAAAGTAGCCTAAGTTACTCCTTGTTACATCAGCTATCTGCCAGTGAAAGTCCCGTCAAAATCGGTCCAGCCATTACAGAGATTAGCCGGAACAAACAGACAGACAGACAGACAGACAGACAGACAGACGGACAGACGGACAGACGGACAGACAGACAGATAGACAGACAAAAATTGTAAAAAATGTTGTTTCGGTATAGGTAACGTGTATACATCCAACTGCACTTAGTAAAAAGCGGTTATTTTAATATTACAAACAGACACTCCAATTTTATTTATATGTATAGATTACTATGTGAATTTAACGATACATTTAATTTTAACAAAGTTTCCTATGACATGGCATAACCACATAAAAACATCCATAAAAATGTAATGCCCTGTACAATGTTTGCTTGTTTAATTGGGTTTCTTTACATAACAATATCTATTAACAATGAGCAATTAGTATTCTCACTATTACATGTTTGCTAGTTGCTTGCATTAAGTATGTAGCTACTTTATTAGTACATAAATCCCAATGAGGTGATTCCCGATGAGAGTCAGAGCTATTCTCACCACACAAATTGTATGGAACCGTCGAGATGACTTGTGATTCATGGAAGGCATTTCATTAACACAGTTAAATAGCTGACTTCAAGGCCTCGAACGCTAGTAGTGTCCTGAGATGTAGGTACCTTCTTACATTGTAAACACTTTAACAGATACAATTTGTATCAGAGAACCTGTGTATAGGTCAATGTCCACGAATAATTTAATCGGCAGAGATACCTTCTCCACATCTACTATTATTAATTTCGTCTTATATTTTTATGAGACAATTATTAGAAGCCATGTTTCTCTGTCCAATATAACAGAATGAATTCCTTGTTTATAAAGCGTTGTGTATGAGAAATTTTCATGGCAATGAAGATGCAACTGAACTAATTTAATAACTTAAAAACGTGTGAGAACTCTACTATCTTATAACTAGGTACTAGTAGCCTTGTAATACAAGGAAAATAACGATTAGCTGCTCAAGTCTGGATATATATAAGTTTTGTAGCTATGCGAAACAGACAGAGCTATTTGATCTCATGCGTGATGAGGCATGGGATGTCTGTTATGTTTGAGTTTAGTTAGAACACTTAGGTGGCATTACTTATTGCTGTCAACTCAAAGTTCGGCGAATTCAATGTTTTATTTTGCAATTCCATCATTGATAAGCCCGCAAATCAATCATCTGGCTCACGCTAAGAAAAAAAAATAGAATAAAGTCTAATTTGCTGCCAAACGATTTCTTCAATTTTTGATTTTAAGACACATCTTGTAAAGTTTTCAATGGACGTGTCATCTTATTATTTATTATGTAGATTATAGAAAATGTGTAAACATAACGCTATAATTTACATGACGCCGTAATTACGTGACGTAATATCAGGCGAAACTCGGTAGTTAGTTTATCAGCTCAGACAATTATTGCATGATGGAACTTTCTTTACCTGTAACGTAGGTTTTCTAAGGTCTGACCTTTGTGCACACATTCAATTATTAGCAAGCGAGTGAACATGCATAGTCCATAATCCCGTCCCAGGGTTATCCCAGTATGTGCCGCTTTATCTCATGTTTATCTGGTGAGCTGTGGTTTATTGACGATTCAGTTTTGTTCAGTCAGTTGAGCTAAAGTGAATGATTTGTTAGTTAAGATAAGTGAGTTTCGGTCGTCATCAGTAGTTATTGTGTCCGGTCGTTTTTAAATCCATAAATAATGTTGAATGACTGGATCGTTTTTTAATATGACATCAGCAATTAAAGGTATTCAGTCTATTCGCCACGAACGGTTATTAGCACCAGACCGATGAAGTGGCAATTACATACGCCGACCTGGTATCGAAAGATGACAGTCAATGTGCGAATAAAATGATACCTACCATCTTCCCACGATACCACTGGTGGCTCCGAACCAATTTCGATGCATTCCTCGGAATGGTTTCCTTCTTAAGGCCGCCGAGAAGAATGATCGCGAATCGTGATTAATCATTTGCCGGACGATATAAATAATTTTACAGCTATAAATTGTATTATGCATGAGTGACTTTTTTCAAGGAAAATGTTTCCGGTGTAGTTTGTAGAAAGTTTTATATGTAGACAGATAGATAACACTTTATTGTTCCACCACATCAAATGAATACACAATTACACAAACCTACTTAACTTATACAGAGAGTGTCACAATGGGCGGCATGTATGTACCTCGTACTCAAAGACTCATCAGTAAGAGTCTATCGTTTCGCGGAATCAGTAGATTGTTACGTCATCATAAGACTAATCACCATTTATCTTCATTTGTTCTGGACGGACAATTACTTTGTGTGCAGACGACAACGACTTTGTGGAATTGGCAATGCAATTTATTTTGTCATTGTATATCTTCTGTACGCGCATGAGACACATCTAGGTGTTTACGTTTAATTTGAAGGTTGTTAACCCCTTTTTACGTGCTGTGTATTCAATTCACGGTTTGCCTGCTTTAGATATTTCTAAATAGCATACCAGCTGTGCCTGTGACTCGATTGCCGTGACACTACCTCATGGAAACCCATTGTCATCAGAATGGATAGGAACATATAATTGTTTTTTTTTTATGTTTATCCCGATTCCTGAATAAGTGGTACCTATGCCAATTTTAATTTAAATCCAATAAGTTGTTTATATGTGATGAAGGGACTAATAAGGTCAACGCTATCGTCAGAATTCCATAATAATGATATTTACCTAATCTTGTTCGGCTTATGTATCCTTTGGCGCTCTGAAGTTGTTGTTGAATATTTTAGTATAAAATATACAATTTACTTTAACCCCCAGATTTATTGAAAAGATTTGTTATATGGGCTATATTATTATAAATTTTTCATACCGTGAAGAATTTGTACTCTATGTGTAAGTCTCTTTATCATAGAACGATATTGATCGCAATCTTGTTGACACACAAATAATTGTCTTATTCACGTTCTGCTAGTACTGGGAAAGTTCCGAATATTTATTCGTAGATAACAACGATATTAGATATTAAAAGAGCCTTGAACGATTCGGTCGATGACACTGTTATTATTGATTTTACATTTTTTTTTAGTCACGTGCATTCATTTGTTTTCATTCTTAAAGCACTTTTGATGTTCCCATTTGACACATTGTCTGTTTTATTTTGGTTTTAAAAATGCTTTTGTTTGAAATCGGAAGGCATCTTACAGTTTTCCGTCCCAATTCTTGGAATAAATTTCGTGTAAGACAATATTATTTGCTTCTTTAGCCAAATGCGTTATAATTATTAATGAATGAGTACGTATAAATAAATAAAAAAATAGTTTATTAAAATTGAGACCTATTACATAGCTTACAAACATTCATTGTTAGTTATATCCTAGTTTATCACAAGTTACGTATCGTACTGCGTCTGTAAGTAATGGCCGATGATGCATCATTGTGTTTGCAAGTACGTAGTTACTTATCAGCTGAATAAGTAAATGTTAGTTGACATATCAAGCATAATTCAACTAGCCATTAGTATTATAAAATACTAGGCTACTTAACATGGAATGCGACAATGTGAACAATTTTCGGGTATTGTCCATGCATTATTTCACAAGTACCTAAAACAATTGTTCCCACTCGGTGTGCGCATTATTTAACCATTGATACTGTGTATTGTGTGGTAACAGTGGCCTAGTGGGCACTGATTCATTATTTATAGCCGTTCCTGCGTAAACAAATACTGCGCTTTACTTTTGTTTGTGCGCCACATTCAGAACAATGTCTTTGCATGGATAAACTATACTATGGAAGTAACGTTAATGTGTAGTTTGTAGTTGAGAACTGGAACGAAATCTGTTTAGATAGGAGTTTGCGAATTTAGCACTGTTTGGCCGCAAGATATACCGACCGCCGTAATATAGAGCTGCTAAGTGATCTAATGTCAGTGGTGTTTTGTAATATAGTATCCTAGTTGACTGCTACGTCACTGTGGCATCAATTATTTGGCATACATATTCGAGGGGGTTTGTTGATGGGCCTTCGTTTCAAGGTTGCGTGTTTATCGTCGCCGTTTATCGTAATTACTGTAGGGTGTGAACATTTTCCTTTTGGATTAGAAAATATTAAAGAAAAGCAAAAATAATCAAGCAAAAGTAATCAAACCAAATCAAGATAGAATGGAAGCCGACCTCAATACAAATAATACATAGAAAAAATACTAATAAGAAGATCGATAGAAATCCCCGGGGATAAAGTGGGGTATTTGACCGGTAGACTCACTTTTCATGGAAAACATTAAAAACTTACATAACTATTTTTTCTCGCCTGATGTTGGTAGCCGGCAGACAGGCTGGCTCGTACAAACCGATCAATGCTGTGACGTTGAGGCCCATTGTTTGTGTTTGCCCGATTCTATTCAAGCGAGGCAACAGTAAGTACATTTAACAAAGCGGCTACAATATTACAAGGCTTTCCAAACATAAGAAAATGCGCTTATTTTGATAGTATTATTCTGTTCGTGTGCAGTTACAGCGACATAACCTTTTACGTATGACAGCATACAATTCAGAAGGCCGAGCTTTCAAACCGCAAGAAATATTGAAAACAGGGAATGTGAAAGTCTTAAAACCAAGATAGCACATCTTATACAAGAAGGACATATTCATCAATTGCATCATTGGCTGATTACCTTGTAGTCTCCCGACCTGACTCCAGTCCTCTGTCGGCGCTGTCCAAGCATTGAATCATCTCAGCATTTGAAATAACAATTTGACGGCAATTGTAGTCGTGTTGTGTAAGTTTGTTCCGGTACGAACTTGAACGATCTGAAACGAGTTTTTTTAATTCCCGGATACGAGTGGACGATTGCGTCATCTCTTGCGGTTGTTGTAACAAGAAAATCATCACTTTTTTATTGACCTCACAGGTTTTTTATTGACCTCAATTGCTTTTCCGTGGGCATTTCTTAGTCCTGTCTGAAACGCAAATTTTCTGTGATCTCAAAAAAGTAAATTCAGTACGTTAAAAAAGCAACTGAATTCTCAGTTTTTTTTTTGTATTTTATTATTTTTTAATTTTACCTGAGAACTCGAGCCATAACAATTAGAATAGGACCATCATAAAGCACTTGTCTGTCAGCACAAAACGTTTCATTCTTGGCGCTACATGTTCTCTAGTAATTTTCCATTATTGTAGGATAATGTATCTAGATAATTAGTTGCGAGTGCGTAGCAGCAGATACGAAGGCGAATAGCATCACTGTTTTATCGAGATACTGTGTTGCTATGCGCCGTCAAAGCTTCCGCACATCTGTGCTAGGCTAGTAGTAGAGAGATCTTACAGTACGTTTTGGTGTTACATAACAAATTACGTAACTGTGGGAGCAAAATATATTTTTCACACTTGTAAGCAACGCAAACATGTCCGAAGTTATCGAGTTTGATAATTCTTCAAGATATATCGCTATAATCCCTCATTGAAATCAATTTGTCCTAAAGCGTCGATAAAATCACATCATTTGATTATTAGTTAATTCGGTTTATGTAATTTTTGTTATCAGTCTTTGCTTTGAATTCATAGATTTCTTGTAGATCGTATCGTCTGGTTCAGTGATGCCTGAGACAGCCGCCCCAGTTGGCTGGCCTCCATATTCTTTTATAACGTCCATAACAAGTTCCCGGAGATTCGGCTGTTCTCTCAATACCATGATCCATTAAAATTAGCTCATATAGGAGTCTTATTATAATGCTATACAGTCTTGTTATCTGCCGGAATCAACAATTTGACATCCACTTTGCGAACATTATCCAAACAGCTTTATCATTATTTCAAATACTTCAATTCAAAAAATTCAATTTATCGTCACTTACCATCAGGTGAGATCGAGATCGAATACTTACTTGCCTATAATGTAATAAAAAAAAATAAGTATCAGCGTATCCATAAAAGTGCTTTACATTGTACTTCGTCAATTAGTTTCATAGTTGCTTTTATTTTCAAACAAAGTGTTCATATTGTCGGCCTGACTAGCTCAGTCGGTAGTCGGTAGTGAATGCTGGTAGGGACCAAACTTTGTGTGATGAGCATGAATGTTTGTACCCGAGTCATGGATGTTTAATATCTATATATGTTTTATATACTGAGTAGGCCCCCGGTCCACTGTAGTCTGTACGGTACCTATAACACAAGCGTTGCTTAGTGTGGGGCCGATTAGCTGGTGTGTTCGTCGCGACATTGTTATCTGTACCACACAATAGTACAACTTGACCGATATCGTGCTGTACACGAAATACTCTAGTAATATCTGCTATTTTTTGTATTGTGATGTGGTTTATGGATCAGGGATCGAAAGTATGGAAATGAGCACTCGTGCCAATAGCAAGGTTAAGTCTTGGTGTATAAAGATAGTATTGGATACTGATACTATAGCATCATTTTTAACTGTCATGTTGGCTAGCATGGTACTTTTAACATATTTGCATAAGTTATTATTCCTATTAGTATTATAAGTGTGGTGTATACTATTTATTAGGTATAGGTTCACGAGGAAGACCTTGGGCCTGCTTTTTGTGACAATTTTATTTAGTAACTAGAGGTTACCCGCGACTTCGTCCGCGTCTTTAAATTGATACAACTACGTTTTAAGTGAAGCTTACTACAATGATGATTAATTAAAACCGCACCCAAATCGGTTAAGCCTTTCAGTGATTAGCGCGCACAAGCGCATAGACAAACCGATAAAAGGACGAAAATTCTAACAATCATTATTTTGGGTTCTATTGCGTTGATAAATGCCCCAAAAGTAGTTTTTCTCATATATCTTCCATGTGTAGACAGCTATGAGTTAATTTGTTTTATTATATGTATAGATGTATAGAATTATTACATGGCATCATGAAACCACAAATTGGCTTCGTTGATAACACTAAATACAAACATAATAATAATTATTATTAAAAATATAATGACACATGGTAATGTTAAATAAAGCAGAATATTTATCCATATTATGAGAATAGGTACACTAAAAATTAAATCACGACTCTTTAAGTGAACAAATCAAATACATCAATATAGTACCTTCTAATAACATGCTTGCCAATCATAGGATCAGCTCATTCGTAGCCTAGCCGTCCTGAGCATGCCTCGTTTAGAGGCGAAACACGTGTCGAATACTTTTTTGATTCGCATCGATTCGCGGAGAATTGCATATTAATTGGGGTTCCGACACTCGTGACATACAGTTTCTCGACTAACCTCTTAAAGGAGTTCGGTGTTGTTGGCTTCTTTAATTAATCGATCAAACTTGTTTGGTTTATAATTGGAAAAGTTGACAATCCGAGGGTCAGTCGTGGGTTCCTCTGCTCCCATTTGTTTTTCATAGGATCAGACTTAAGTGACAAATGTAGTAGTAGTGATACATAAATAAAAATATAAAAAAAGTCTAGGATGATTTATATTATAGTATAGTAGGGAACATTAAACGATGTGAACTGGTATCTGGTTGTAGACACCATTAAAATAGCGTAACAAGAAACACATGCCACGGCACGTGAATTCTCAATGAGCAATTGTAATAAAACGATTGATGGTTTTATGATTAGATAAGTAATACGTCTAATTGCACCAAACGTCACAAGCTAAGAACCATTAAAGAGTCTTCACCCGTGAGGTTATTTTAAATCATTCGAAATCAATCTCGGAATCGGTTTCGAAAACTTCCAAACCGGATTACCGCAAACTCTATTAAAAATGTTGAATTCTTTTTTTCATGTAACGTTCTTTTCGTGGTCGGTGTCGCTCCCGCCGAGCTTTCCGACGCAAACTTTTTGAAAACATGAATCATTTTTTTCATCGGCGAAACGGCGAAAATAATCAAATTCGGAAATGTTAATAGCGATTGCGGTAATCCAGTTTGGAAGTTTTCGAAACCGTTTCCGATATCGATTTCGAATGGTTTGAAATAACCCCCCTGGTCTCACGTCTATCACACACTTAACTAATGGTACTTCAAATTCTTGGTATCATTTTACAATATGGTCAGTCCACTGCTCGATTCATTCTCAAAGCATGCTTAAAATTTCCTAGTCTGTATTTTTTATGATGAAGGGAGATAAAAATTGAGACTGTCATGCATTGATTTACTATTTTTCTGTTATGAAATCTTTATTGGCTAACTGAAATATGTACTGCTTGCATGTATTGGCGGAATTCCACAACTGTGAATTATATATAAATTTCTGAGACTGTCGAGAATTTAATGCATTATTCTTATTAAAGGCTCGGTACAAAAATATTTACTCGAACTGTTCAAGGTAGTAATAATATGACGACGAATGCGTCATGACTGTAACATCTGGAGGCATATAATTTTTAATCTGGAATATATCAATTTATTTACTATGGCAGGCGTGCGATTTTACGCTGGTGCACTATTTCCGACGCGATGGATTACTATTATAATGGCGATCTGGCGCCGGTCGGCGATCGCCATTTATTACTTTTCTTTGGAATACCGCCAAGTGTCGTTCTACATCAGAAAAGCATCGACACATGCCAAAAGAAAGTCAAAGTTCGATGGCATGCGTACGGTATAAATACAGTCGATTATATCAATCATTGTTTATATCAAGCCACACCCGAACTCTATGCCCATACCTGCACTTGTAGCATGGCCGGCTGTGACAAGACAAAACATGAGGTAAATCGATTTTGTCTCTTTCCCTCATAGAAATTACGGAAGGGAGAGAGCGAATAGGTGCGACATAATCCGTGACATAGGTTTTGTCTTGACCCGCGTGCTAGCCCCCTAGGACAATGGAAGGATTTACCTACAATGTACAATTTACATTTTCTGTGAAACAAACGTCTTCTTTCTTCCCAGGGATTATCCGTAAATAACTTTAACCCAGACTTAGGATGCTGAAAAACCATATGCATGCATAAATTATTAGAAGGATGACCCCATACAAGTTTGAATAGGTTGTGGATAGGATTTATCAGCACATTGTCAAACAGGCCATAGTGTTATGAATTTTATCACAGGTAGGTAAAAACTATCTCATAATATTATGGCAACTGTCAATATCAGCAACACTTTAAAATTGAAATTCGAATCATGTTATGTTAAGGTATTTCGTTTAATAAGACGATTTCTTACGAAATGCGATAACGGAGAGCTGAAAAAGTGTTTTATAAATATTGTCAAGATGATATACCTACCTACTCGCTGCATAAAATAAACGTTTTCATGTCTTATAAAACGGCCGAGTGAGACGTTGCCAAAAAACTGTGCTATTCAAATACCTCAGGTAAAATGGCGTGTCCCAAACAAATCACATCGTTTGTCGTGCTGAACTTCTTCAGCGTATCGACTGACACACGTTCATTCATTCCACGAATTATGAGCGTCTAGTATTAGCATCAATGAAAATCATTATTTTCGCCGAAACTCATCAGTATATAATGATTTCCATGCAATGTATTAAAATTTATTTTGAACAAAACATATCCCTCTGATTTTGCATAATAAAGACTGCTGCTTGCTTCATTCCGCCACACTCCGCACCCGTGCAAATGTGGCTGGTTGTTTTCACACATACTTTTCACACACGTGTGAATTTGTTATTATTACGGAAATAGGTCTCTGCTAAATACGATCCAGCCGCAGTCCAAATATTTACGTTTGCACAGCGTGCGATGTACCAGAATGAAGATAGGTACGCAGAAAGGCAGGTACTCAACTTTACGACTGCCTGTTGAAGAGAAAATAGTAACTACTCCTTGCTGTGGCTAGAGCATACAACTTCGTAAACATTCAAATAATGGTCATATATTTTAGCTTCCACTAGTATAACAGCTTATTAATTAATAGCGGTAATTTTAAAGGTATCTTAATAAGCATCGTTGTTAGTTGCCATTAAAAATATTGTTATTATCTCAAACACGTTTCATGATTGTAAATTATTATAATTTATAATGTTGCACGACTGTAGTACTAACTTTCATAGTATTTTTAAGACCTTTAAAGTGCTCTTCTATGAAAATGTAATGATTCAACGTAATGGGCTGAGGTGCTGAGGTGTGGGATCTGGTGGTAGGGAGGGTGGTTCTTTCAGGCGGCTTTATTGTCTGTAAGCCGGGGGTGCATGACCTTGGCGGAACACTCGGTGACGTCATGGGCTGCGTGACGGCAACCCCCCCCCCCCCATCAATCTCGAGGCCAAATCGAAATAGTACTTCGACCCTCTGTTCTGCTGTACTTGACATTGAGTGGACAAGGGGCAAGGGGTGGGGAGCCTCTATATGTCGACAGTGTTTATTTATTTGAAACTATATACTGAGATGACAGCAGCGAAGCAAAAAATATACTGCACATAAAAAAATATATTGTATGATCTGTTACTAAAATATTTTTGTCTCGAGCAATGTTCAAGCGAGTCCTAGCTACTTGCGACGATATTCCTCCACAAATTTGTGGCTAGCTAGACGTTATAATATACACCTGCTATAAAGTTAGATTTCGTTATATTTTTTTGACAAGTTTATTTATTGTGTTCAATAAAGTAGTATAAATTTACGATACGAGATGATTTGTTGCTCGTTAGCACCACTCACCTTATTGCATATAAGTAGGTACGTTGAGTTGGAGTTTTCCCCAATATGAATAATACATGACCTTCGGGTGGAGAGATTTGGCAACTTTTGATACCGACTTATTTTCATTGAGTGAAATATCAAGCCATTCCTTTATTCCCGAAGGATATGTCCCCGGGATATTCGTTAACTTGGCCTTGGAGTAGAATTATGTGAAGACGGGAATCGCAATGCAGCGTTCTCGAGTAACCTTGAGACGGTATATTGCCGAGATGGCATTCCAGTCTTCATGCTAGCAATTTTCCACTTTTATTTTTGTATCCGTATCGGGGCTGCAAGTAACTCTGATTTGGCTGACCGTTTAAAACGAAGCGATCAATGGCCATCTGCCCTCCGAGACCCAACTAGTGGGTAGGCTAAGCGTATGACTTTTAGTCATATTTTTTCACACTTCAGACTGGCCCGTTACCATGGTCATAGATGCTAGGATGACAACCGGAATCGCCAGCTTAACGTGCCCTTCGAAGCATGGGGGAGGTCAGATGTTATAATAGGGTCACCCATTCAAGTTTCGGCAGAGCCATCCATCAGCCGCTTTTACCAATTAGATTAGGCTAAGGCTTCTGCTATCTATAACCTTCCAAAGTACCAGGAGCGCGGAATATTTAACATCACATATTTTATGAATGAATGAAATCTAAAATTTTCTCGATTCTTTCTTTACAATGAAAAGGGCCATCTGGGGTGAGGAGGAGGGTATTTTAAGAGGGTGGTGCGTGGGAGACTAAAACGTAGGCGTAATGTGGGCGTTGCTGGCTCGCATTTTAAGACTCCTATAAATTTTTCATTCCACACGCTATGTATACCGCGTGTAACAAAAATACGAAATAATATTTCAAGAGGTGTAAGTACTAATGACACTGAACAACGTTTGTTCTAGCACATAGGTCGAAAACTGATTAGGACTCGAGATAATGAGGTCTAAACTTTTGCCAAAAAAATGTTAAGTGCAACCCTACAATCAGTGTCTAGTCTTTCCAATTAAGACCAACGATTTCACAGACGTGACAAAATAGGATATGTTTCTTGCCTACGACAAAAAAGGTTAACAATAAACATTCCGCAAGTTACTTTTAATTCAGCATTAAAATACCATTTATGTTACTCATTATTCTTCTAATTTTCATATCAATTCCTATTTTACTAGGTATTTAGTACTTACCTGCTGCTTAAAAACTAATTAGAACTAATATTTGTTAGTTAATAAAATGTTATAATTTCGATAAACATTTACATAATTAATTTAAATGTTAAATTGGTATTTTTTGTATCAAGTCTGTTACCTTTACAGACCTGAGACAACATTTTACCAATTCTTCATTCTACCAATAACTAGTCTTTGATACGACAGCGTAGTCCACGTGGACTTACGGTCAAAGTTCAATGAAATCCTTTGCGCTGGCGTCGCCGCTCCAATGATAAAGTCGCGCCAAATGTTCAATTACTCTCATTGGCTGGGAGCGACAAATATCGGCAAGTACAAAGAAATGTCGGCACATGTCAAACAAAATGAGTGACGCCCTTTTCACACCGCTATTTTTATTCATGGAATTGATTGGTTCCGTCGATTATTATTTTTTATTAATTAATTAATTAAATATTTTTTTTCTGGTACGATTTAACGTTAAAGTATTTATTTTGTGTCTTGAATGTTGTTTAAGCACTTAATTAATTTTTAATTTTCAATTTTGCTTCGCTCCATCGCTTATGTACGTGTATTTATTTTAAAGGGTTTTTTAATTGTTTTATGGGAACCCAACAATTCGGAAATGTCGGCATTTGTTTGATTCCGCTTTCAAGTCCTCCAGTTAGTCAGAGTCTTTTAAGGTGTAAGCACGTAAATTGAAGAAGCAATGCCTCATTTTTACTATCAAATAGTGAATACTACGAAATGATGTTGTGTTTGGGTGAAGCACGGGGAAGTATTCTCGAGGCGGTGAATATTTACCGCCATCAGTACAGTGATGGAAGGCCGCCTGCTGAACAGCGCCGGCTTCCATCATACACGTGCTTCCGCAATCTTTGCCTGCGGTTGCATAGGACCGGTTCCTTTCACGGGACCCCTGGTGGCGTGGAGTCGGGTGCTGGCCGCCCCAATCTCTGGGGCCGAGATTGAGACGCCGATTCTCCAGCATTTTTTTGTTAACAAGAGGACGAACACTCGCCGTGCCGCTGCTGTGTTGAACGTCAATCACATGGTGGTGTGGCGTACTCTTCGTGACGACGGAAAATACCCTTACCACTTCTAGCCACTCTAGATGACGTTCTGTCAGTCGTACAGGGAGCGCGTATCTACTGATTCGCGTCCGGGCGTCAACTTTGCGCAGGATGATGCCCCGTATCGAAAAAGAAGGGGCACACTTGGAACCGTACTTATAGCATGCGTAATAGTGATGGATGCGATGCGATAGACACCTACGTAGTCTCAAGAATGTGTGCTGTGCTATGCTGTGTGATAATAATAAACACCTAATTTGTTTTTTGTGTGAATACCATCATACGTGTAAAATGCGAATCTGGTAGGTACAAAGGTTTTTTACCTATTAAGTTTTTTTGTTATTGTTATGGTTACCATAATTACATACGAAATTAGGAATATGTAGCTAGTGAATTTGGTTCACTAGCTTGTATGGTAGATACCTACTTACCTATATCGTTTTGTTTGTGATGAAAATCGTTAAAACGCTGTAGACGTGCCCAGTAGCTAATCTTTTTGAGTGTATACATACTTACCTACTCGTAGGCAGATATCAGGATTGTTATTGTTGTTAAATTAAATAAAATTAAACTGTAAGTAATGAGTCGCTAAGCTTTCGAAAATCGTGTTATGATAATATTGTTATTAACTTGTTGAATTTGTTTGATTACTGTGTCTGACTATGTTTTGATTTCTGAAGTAGATTGGGTTACCTGTACCTAATAAAACTAATGATTGCATTTAGTACTTTTATTTATGTTATCACGACCCGGCTTAGGTAGGTCGCGGGAATCAGCTAAAATCAAACAGCACAAGACTGGGCGTAGTGGAGGTCTGTGGGGAAGAGGCCTATGCCCAGTTGGTCATCATTCGGCTGACATGATGATGATTCAGTGATGATGATGATGATGATGATTTAAATATGCGCATGGAAATCATGTAAAAATTTCACGGTGGGTACAGATAGGGTGATAGCGAGACGCGCGGCGCGGGCGCGCGGGCGGCTGCTGCGCCGCCGCGGTGCGGGAAGAGACGCGGCGGCAGCGGGGCCGGGGAGTGTAGCGGCATAGAGGCGGGGGCGGCGGTGTTCATTCATACGCAGGGTTGCCGAAAAATGTTAGACAAAAGGTTTTTTTTAAGTTTATATGGAAATATTTTTTCAAGATTTCGACTTATGTTCTCTGGGGAAAGTTCTTCGCTTTTATGGGTACATTCATACCCAGAAATATTATTTCGTATTTTTGTTACACCCTGTATACGTGTGCAGGTACGAACAGACACGCGTTTAAATGTTATGTTGAAATATCAGATTATGTTTGAATTCTAGCATACGAAACTAATTCATAACTTTTGAGCTCAAATGAATTACCATCGAAGGATGTGGAATGTTTCGCATATCTTTTATCCTTTGGTCAAAAATCATAATTGGGAGCCTAACCTTCGTAGTTATCTATACATATAAATAAAATTGGAGTGTCTGTTTGTAATATTAAAATAACCGCTTTTTACTAGGTGCATTTGGATGTATACACGTTACCTATACCGAAACAACATTTTTTACAATTTTTGTCTGTCTGTCTGTCTGTCCGTCTGGCTGTCTGTCTGTCTGTCTGTCTGTCTGTCTGTCTGTTTGTTCCGGGTAATCTCTGAAATGGCTGGACCGATTTTGACGGGAATTTCACTGGCAGATAGCTGATGTAACAAGGAGTAACATAGGCTACTTTTATTTTAGAAAAAAAAAATTGGATCTCGAAAGAAAATTAAAACCAATGTTGCAGCGCTGCGCCTGATTAAAGTTTGATAGCAACAATCTGCAATGCGTCCCGCGGGATCAGAACGCGAGCAGGCTGTTGCCAACGGCTGAGTCTTTGTTAAATACCACGCGGACGAAGTCGCGGGCAACAGCTAGTTTATGAATTTGACAAGTCTACAATACAATCTACAATCTCAAATGTGGGAACCATGTACCCATTAACTCGTAACTATATACTTATTGTTAATTTTAATCACTTAAGCCTAGTTGTTCTTACATTGTTCTCACTATCCATACCAATGTAGTGTGGTAAACAAATATGTATAAAATCCTAATAAAAAAGTAACCTTGAAGTTTGTTTGTCACGTAAATACTCAGTAATGAAATATACGTAAATTGATTTCAAAATAACGTGATCACTTACATCATTTATTGAAAGGGTTTTTTTTTCATTTGCATTACGAAACCTTTTCTTGCGACAAATGTTTTTAATACCACTGTAAATTGCAGACATATGCAATACTAGCTGCGCCCGGCGGTGTTACCCGCGATAAAAAGTATGAAAAATTAAAACATCTATCCCACGGGAACCATACATTTTACCGGGATAAAAAGTAGCCTATGTGTGATTCCAGACTATAATCTAACTCTGTGCCAAATTTCATCCAGATCCGTTCAGCCGTTCGGGCGTGAAAGAGGAACAAACATCCATCCATCCATCCATCCATCCATCCATCCAAACTTTCACATTTATAATATTAGTATAGATAATAAATTCTCAAATAGACACCATAAGCTCATTGAAACAGTGACATCTACATAAATACAGTGGCCACACCCTTTTGAACCAAATCTACTTCCATCAAGCTGCCACACAGACACCTGCGCCGTTCATCGTCGGCCATGAAATATTCAGCCAGACCTTATTCAACGGCTCGCTTTACTTCTGAACGATGTATACAAGAGAGCCTTCTAATTTAGCGGTCCACACCTTCATATTAATATTTTACCTGTTCATAAATAATCGCGACACGATACTGTCTTAAGACTATTAATAGTGGAGCGATCGATAGTACAGGCCCTAGAACACGAGGCGCATGCCTAGCCGGTGTCCCAGACAACGACTTCATACTATAGAGGAAACACATAACATTGATAATTGATGATTGTGGATGTAACCTTAAATTCAGTATGCAACCTTACAGTGTCATTATAACCTGTGTTTAAGGAAATAAGACGACGATGTGGAAGTCGTTAAATACTTGCATGTATTTTAGTTGCTATCATAATATATCTGCTGGGCAATCATACTTGTGAAGGAATGACACTAACGATGTCTTTGATGTGGAAGTATGTGATATTTTGAGACAAACAGGAATAGATCGCGAATTTCATAAACTAATATTATTAATTTCTTGGAATTCAATAAATATATGACCTTCAGAGTGAGTGATCTCTTACCGTAATCCTATTAAAATCATATTGTTTTTATTCATATTAGACAAAAAGCACTTATCATTAGTGGTTACCACCAGTTCGGTATGTTGGATCAACTGAGAAGAGCTGACAAGAAACTCAGTGGTTAACTCAACCTCGGATAAACAGAGAAAGTTCAAGAAGAAAACAGAATGCCAAATAAAATATTTACAATACTTGCTAGTAGACGGGCGAAATCACAAACGCTGAAACTTGTCCAGGATTAAAGGTAACGGTACCTTTACCTTTAATCCTGGACAAGTCCTATTACGGAATAGGATTGCGGAAATGCGCCCTACGTATTGTATCGCATTTCAGATGACCCTGGCCACAGTTTAGTACTTGACCTTAACTGATACTTGACCTTCGAATAGGAAGGAGGAACAGTATGATATTACGTTTAGTATGCAAATCACAACGGCTAAGCGTGCGTTCTTTTTATATGAAACGCTAATAACAATTAGTACCTTAACAACAATGTCGGATGCCGTAAGGATGAAATTTTGAAAAAATCTATTACATTATTAAACTACCTACAGCAATAAAGAATTTAGTAAATAGGAGCAACGCAATACATTTATTCTCACACTAATCGATTGACGTTACGATCAGTTTCTTTAAAAGCTATTTCTGGGATATAAACAAACAATATTGAGATCTATAATAGAAGTGTAGAGCTTAATTTACAGGTTAAAAAATGAGGTATTTTTTTTATTACCTTATAGGCAAGTATTTGATCTCGATCTCACCTGATGGTAAGTGACGATGAGATCTACGATGTAGATGTGATAAAAGATGTGGTGCTACTAAATGCTGTTGATTTTACAGCATCTATTTATACAATTTGTGATCTTTTCTCGTCAATCTGTTTAGCTCACGAGTATGAAGAGATGTAGGAATCAATCATCGACTACTTTATTTCCGTACTGGTGTGTCGATTACTTCGATTATTTTCACGAAATTCTGGCCTTGATTATTTTAGACGTTCTATAAATACAGATAGTTGAAAATATAGAGAAGGTAGAAAAGCAGGTCTGGATTGAACAAAGAGCCGAGTTAAAAAGCAAAATGCTGCTTATTAATCAATACAGATGCTTAGAGCATCGTTAATGTCGCAGACGATGTTATCGGAATCACTGGAAAAAATGTCTGCGATATTTCTGTTTGGTCCGGACAATAACATTTTCGAATTCAAAACGTGATACCATTGTTTACATGGTGGTGTTAGAAACGTGATTAAATGTCAAAACTTAGTAATAGTTGCATCACTAGTGATAGACAAAAACAATAACATGCAAGTAAATTTGTCGTTAGGAATTCTTTTTGTTCCATTCAACGGTTGTTTCCCTAATGCGCATGTAAGAAGTCGTTAATACTCCAGTAAACTTTCAAAGCGTAAGCTCTTACAGCTAAGAATGAGTCTCACGAAATGCGTGGACATACTTTAATTAGCTGGCAGGGTGAGACCTGGCGAGCTGCCAACAATCTTGAGAATTCACCTATTGAGCTGGGTTCTTGTCAGAATTTTAGTGTACCTAATACATTAAATCTAGATCTTAAAATCTAAAGCTTGATAGAAAAAAATAACTGCATAGCGGTACTGGAGTTTTGATTTATAACGCACTATGTAACGGAATTGTGTTGCGTAAATAATCAATTTTTTCCTTCCGACAAAGGTCTCACACTAATTTCTCACGCTCTTTGTGTAAGCAATCTTTCTGTATTCATTCTCTTAGGTGCGGGTTAGTCTTCACCGAATTTGCTTGTTTATTAGAAGGTATGGGTTGGTATTACTTCTATTTAATGTATTTGCGCGTTCGACATGAATGATGTCACATTGATAAGGGTATCGCTTTGCAATAGTTAGCACGCGACGCTATTTTTGGTGTTCGGAGCGATAAAGTGAAGGTTAATGTGATATTAGAGCGTTTTGATAATATTTGCAATGATTAATTTGATTTCAGACAGACACTGTTTTTGAACTGCCTCGGAATATTCTCGTCATTTTTAGCCCAAGCGTCGTTATTGGCGTTTAATGACAGGCAGACAAGTTATTTACTTAGCATTTACCATGACCACGTCTTATTGTCTCATAATCTCATCTAGACTATGACCTGCGGATGTTGACATATTTTGTGACCGAATAGTCAGGTCATAATGTAGGTAATTATGATTAAGCTTTCAGGATTTGAATACATAATTACTTCTTTGAGGTATCTACGGCCAATCAAATTAGCTCAACGAATTACTTGCGTAAATAATGCATTCATATCCGTATTATCATTTATTTTCATATAATCAGATACCAATCTCGTTTGCAATGGAATTTTTAACCGTTTAATCCGGCTTTAACTGGACGTTATCAAGGCATGTTATGTTAGGTAATTATTTTAATCTCTGTTAAAGCTAACAGTCCATAATTATTGTGAAATATTAGCTAGTAATATGTGTACAAACAAACGCACGTACCTGGTGAAGAATTTACCATAGCTCCAATATTGGCTTAATTGTATTTTATTATATTTTCTAATGCGTTATTAAAACAAGTGTTTTTTCCTATAAGGTATTAAGTTTAATCTTATTTGATTGCATAAATTAAAGGTTGTGATCTATACAAACATATCATTGGTTTTCTTAGTTTCGTTGGACTTTAATTTCTTTGTTGTTTGTACGTTCATTCTTATTGAACTTTTGAACTCATATTGTTTATTCGTTAATTTTGCTTGCGCTTGTTGTTTTTCTAAACCAATATTTTAATGATTATCTCCCATTTCCTCTGTATTGCGATAGTAATTTAATGGTTCTAATCCGAGAAATAATTTGTATTGCTACTAACTATACGGGATTGTATGACAAAAATATTTATGAACAAATTAATCCGAAATTCTGTATTATCAATAACATTCAGATAGATTAATCATTTAATTACTTAAAGTAATTATAATAAAGTAATTTCGATATAATAAACAAAAACATATCAATCAACAGATTTGGAAAGCGATTGGATATAGTTTTGCAAGTTACATTTTCAATGTGTCACAAAGAAATATACACAACCGTTATCTTATCAGTTAAGTAACACGCTCATGGTAATCTGTGCACTACAAAGGCTTATATGAAACCACTAGGATACATACCATGTTGCTGTCAGACACGCGTCGCACGTCTCTTGGTTGCGCGGGCGCGCGCAACCCGGATATTAACTTTGCTACGTCGACTTCCACCAACTTTGAAGAGGTAAGACCAAGTAAAGATTGCGAAAGTTCAAGTGAAATATTATCTTCTTTTAAAGCTCAAAATACCTGCTACGTGAATATTGATAAAATAACAAATATGACAACACTGAAAGATAAGAGAAAATGGTACGTTCTCCTTAATCTGAAATCTAAAATACTGTTTTTAGATCTTAATCTATTTATATGTAGAGTAAGCGGTATCACTGAAGTTTTCTACGCAAAATAACAAGCACATGGAACGAGGATAATCGTAGACCTAAGATAGAGCTCTTCATTATACGCCAAAAAACAATAAATAAATGGCCAAAAATAAGGAACGATCAGCTATATCCCAATGGTCAATATTCAAGGCGTTCATTTTGCTTTTAATCTCAATAACGATTTCAGCCAGTTTCAACTGGAAATTATGATAAATATAGATAATAATAACTTCCAGTTTAAAACTGGACTTAAAAGATTTATGTTTATAGAGTCAAATTCTTGCCTATATTGCAATAAAAAAAAAATGAAAAAAAATATGATAGCCTGGTGAAGAGGTGAATGTTTTCTACGTTATGATATGTAGGGAAAATCTTACATTAGTATAATATACCACTCAAATGGTCCTATGTAGGATGTCTTTGTGTAGATAAGTAAGATTTATGTGGCAAGGTGTACATCCTATTGCGTCTATACAATATCCCAAAACAGTGATTTTTGTGCTCCACGAATAGCGTCTCGACAAACTGATATTTAAGTGAGCATCACCGAATCAATATTTCTTGAACACGATAATGTGTATTAGTTTTTATTTGATTTAACTTCTTTATGCACGTCCTCTTTTGTCCTTTATAGTAACATTACAAAACAGCATGTAATTTTAGATTTTATATAACATTTTCACCATCAATTCCATTCATTAGAAAGCCATTTGACGGCTATATTTGCTCTAAAATGTATACTTTACCTTAATATACTTAATAACTATTCCAGAAATATGACCTTTACATAGAGACTAGAAGATTTATTTTAAATGATTTGTATTCGTGCTGTTGTCTAACTCCATTTGCTTTGTAGGCATACACGAAATAAATCATAAAATGGTTATCGTCTGATAATGGCGACTTCTCAAAATAACCTGGAACTAGACAATTTAATACAGTTATTTTGCTTCATAACATTTTCTAGAACAAGGTGCGCCTGTAAGTTTGTTTATTGGATATCTTTTTACGACGTCAGTAGCAGCCAACGCAAGGTTGCGAATATTAGCAGTCTCAAACTAAACTTTTAAGCCTCAATACCGGGACTTGTGTTACTTCAAATATTTAGCAAATTAGCGTATTTAGCGGGTTATTTATTAAGTAGGCATGCATCGACAATATATCAAGCTAAATATATTTTTAACAATCTACGACTTTTGTATCACTGCTGAGTGTTAACTATCTAGGAAATCTATTGGGCAACTAATTCACCATTTTAAGTCCGTTTACCTCCTAATTTTCTTTGGTCGTGTATCTATTATTTTATCTAGGCTGAACCAGATCTATTGTGTTTGATTTAGTATCCAATTTTCTTGTGCCTTTTTAATGCATGCAAGGTTTATATAGAGTGGTTGACGAATCGGTACCATTGAAGCACTCCAAATCTTGAAAATTCACTGGCTGGAAATCTGTTGTACAAGACTCATTAGCACTGTAACATAACGACAGATTTATTATGTGAATGTTGAATGAATAATATCTTTGTTACAGCATACTAAACTCCCTAAGAGTATTTTAAAGGTGATGGTGCTGAATTTGAATTGAGGCATCATCAAAAGGCAGTAGTAGGTCCATTCTAATGATTGTGTTGTAAAGGTTACAGGGGTCAAGTCGGGTACCCTTTATACGCCCCAATAGTGGTTGAACAGGTACCTCCAGACGGGCTCCCGTGGCGTGACAATGCTTCGCCTCTTCGCTGTCCCGGCTAGGTCGGGTATCCCTTGTACCGATGTGTGCGTGCGCTGTGCAGACACGGCCCACAACGGCCCGCTGCGCAACATTGATTCGAGGTTTGCGCTTCGCCCGCTCGCTATCGTCTCACCCAGCTCAGTCACTTGTGCGCAACGCCAAGAGAAACAAGTGTTCACATTACGTAGCGCTACTTTTATTTTTGTGTTAATTTTATTTTGTGCAAGTCTGTGCAGTACAGAAAACCTGTTGTACATCGTCAATGTATCAGGGTCGTGAATGCGAAAGAACCTATTATTACTTTTAAAGTGTTACATCGTTTGGCTTCCTAGTTTGGTTCCTGTGTGTTGAGTAATATTCTGTGCCAGTTGTACCTAGTGGTTGTGCTTGTGATAGAATCGGACGATTTCATCGCGAACGTGTTCCAAATTGGGATTTCACCACGAGCGGGCTCAAGGAAGTTTATAGTCAAGTGAGTTTATGGCACCGAGTGCAACAGTAATTTTATTTGCTGATCTGGTTCTGACTTTCTTTATTGCTGTAATGGGTGTATTTGCAATAAAATGTGTGTTGAATTCGTGATATAGTGAAACTGGTTAGATTTGTATAATGACAATGAGTGAACGAGACTACGAAAAAGTCGTTTGGCGGGCCATGAATTCGCGTTTCTTTTACTAGTTAGAGTCGAGTTAGGTGTATGGCGAGTTTGCATCGCGTGATGGGCTGGAACGGGGCGTCGCGTCGGTCGTGCCACCACCACCACGTCCGACGACGGTGTCTGCACGTCGGACAGTAGCGATTTTTATCTTTACTGGTGCGAATAGTGTGTACTGACTGTACGATTCCAATTCGTTTCATGGTTGAAAATTGAATCCCACCTTTCAAGTATACACGTAATATTTGACTATACAAACAATTGACCTTAACGTATGCGGTTAAAGTACAGATAGTTTGTACTTCAAACCTAAAATCAAACTGTTATCGTAGTCACGTTTTTGCAAAAGCAGACAGGATAATGTTGACAATGGCGAATTGTTTTATAATAGGTTGTTGATAGTGAATCATAATGTGCAAGAGTTAACGACAGTTGAGTTGACGACATTTATACCCTACTAACTGTTTTTCTTAAATTTGTACCAATTATAACAATACTGGTTGTCTTCAACATTTTGGGTACCTGCCTAAACAAATTGTTTATTCATGATTTCAATTATGATTATGAATTTTTGTTCCTTAGAAATAATTTTATTTTTCTATAAAATTTAAATTGGAGACCCGTTTCTGTTGCTGGCAGATTCTCATTTTTTTCAGAGTTGACTGTGATTATAATGTTACTACATGAGGTGTTACGTGTAGAATGTATCTGGGCTGTAAAGGCTAATTACGTAAATTTGTTTTCACAACCCTATGTTACATGTTTTTTTTTTATACCTTATAGACAAGTATTTGATCTCGATCTCACCTGATGGTAAGTGACGATGAGATCTACGATGGAGCAAAAAAATTGATGGATTCATTTTGGAGCATTGTCATTTTAAGGGTTCTTGGTCAAGTATGAGGTTTTTAACAATTACTGTGATTCAGCAGCGGCAGTTATTGTTTACTTTTGTCGTGTCAAGTTCAAATCACAAGTCTGCTAATTTCGAAGCATCGTATGTGTATCTACGTTGTGATGATGAAGTTAAATATCGTCATTAATACATATAGAATAGATAGTAGTACATTTTGGTCACGAATGGCGAAATTTTATTAATCCAGTTGATGGAATCAAATCCCCACACAAACTAGTAAAAGGTAAACGAGTTCTCACTAGTTTAGTCAATATTTACATTAGCCTTTTGTTACACCTACGGTGGTAGCGGGAAGCATGTATGTCAGGAAGATACCTGCCAAACGTGTGTAGCCGGTTGCCTTTGTTATGAATATTCAATTCGGTGACGGGTCATCTTTCCTTCGTTTCGTTTAATCCACGGTATCACATGCATAGATTCAACCTTTTGCCTTTAATGGTCATGCTAAGGTACCTAATCAAATGTTAAAACCGTAAGGTCATAGAGGACTCTGTCATATTTGCTGGCTTTGCGTTAGTCGTCGCTTGCAGTGAAAGTGTCGATACAGAGCTCGCTGTGCGCCGGCGGGCGCCCCGTTCGTATGTCGTAAGCCTCCAACGTCCGTGGGGTTCTAGAAAGCTCTTTGGAATACTTCATTACTAACATAGTACGCTGTTTTGTTGCGCTTGGCTTTCGTTGCAGTCTTAAGTTTATTGTAACAATTGAATTTTCTCAGCCGAATCATGGGTACATTGCTTTTTATCATTTCGATAAGCATCGTGTAGGTAATGTAGTAGACACAAGCGCGGCTCAATGAAATCGTTTCATACTTAAATTAGTGTGCGAGTTCTTCTTTCATACGTTGTGGATACCATATTCTAAGCACCAATCACCCACGGTATTTAATACCGCGTGCTACAGTTGATATTGTGTTTCTCAAAGACCTGGTTAGATCTTGTATTTTCGAAGACCATAAATGGCATAAATGGAAACAGGTGGCGTATAATTCTGCATCGCCCGCGTGCTGCACCACGTGACGATTTGATATCATTGCTCAAAACCACCCACGTCTCCTTCATTAACAATAATAATTATTCATCATGCTTATCCTACTAGTTGTGACATTTATGCTAAGAATATATATAATCTCGTTGCATGTTTGTGTAGGTGTGTAATACTATTGAATGCCCAGAATCAAGATCAAGTACGCTTTGCTGATGTGTAAACCGCCTATCATTTATGTAACCATTTGTTCTTTAATCGTTCTATTTTTTGTCTGGTTGATCGTGGCCAGGTCAAGCTCAAGGTAGATAAGATATTTAATCTTATGATGACGCGCGCCAAGTGATTATGAGAATTTAAAGTATGACAGAAACGATTATGAATATATATATATTAATTCGTTTTCTGAGTGGTAAGTCATTTATCCGAATAAATGAGCGAATGGATTGATATGTGACGAAGTCAAATTTTGATTCATATCTGGATTTCATTCATTACTTCTATCTATCGTGACATATTAAAGCAAATTTCTGTGAATGAAGATGATGATTCAGATATTTGGCGCGAGTGGTATGTCCCAATTCAAAACGGCACCGTTCTGATTCTCGCCAAGGGTGACAATGACAAACGGCCCTCCTTTACTGTTGCTTTACGATCGAGCAATGGAACGAAATGTTATTACACAAAAACAAGTAATATCAATTCCACTACTTTTAGTCGTTGTTTACGACTCTATTTTCGTTTTATCATATGCTGTAAACGGCTCCGATCGCAACTTGTTTGTACGCGAAGTCAATTCACGTTGTTTTGAACTGAATCCTTCGAAATGAAGCAAATACACCGTGTGTGTAAGTGTAGGTAAACTTGCCACTAGCAAAACGATAGCTAATTATTATAAAATTAATTACGCGAAGTATTCTCGAAATACGTTCTGACATCAAATTAACTGGTTTTCCTTGAATTTCCATCAGGGTCTTCGCGATCATTATTGATTGCCAACATTTTAAAGTTAGCTAACTAATTAAAAATCCCCCAGTAAACGCGGGTACTATCTGCAGTGAAGCGGATACGGGCTGTCCAAAATTAGTAAGAAGATCAATATCACCGATGTAATTTAGGCTGCTAATAACCCAGCATACAGGCTGTGTTATCGTTTCTTCCCGGATCAATAGTACTTTATTTTGGTGGTGTTATAAATACCGCAACGCTGGTATTATAAATACTGGCTGCGTACGCGGTCACGGATGGGCACAGTGTGCACCTTATTATCGTGACTCACGTTCGTGCGTTTAATTTAGTACTTACTTGCTCCACACCAATAATTTTAGTGTCCTTTATTGGCATCACAATACAACAAGTGCAGCAGCCCGGTCTATCGGATAGCAACAAGAATTAATCATCTGCGGTCTTTGGCAAATGACTGAACCGTGCAACATTTTGTCGCATTCTATTATCTCGTGATCTTATTATGTAAACACACATCGTATATCCATTCTAGATTCCTTACCATTATGAAACTTCGATATTAGTTAGTTTTCATAAAAAAAATGTAGTTGTGTAATTTTTTCAACAGCAATAAAGTGTTGGTCGACAATAAAAGTTTGAATCAAATTAGTTCTGAATTTATTTTAGTTCTATTTCAAATTATGACGTTGTTTGCATTAGGAATGTCTGCTCCAGCCATAGACAAAACGTTTATGGTTCCGGCAGTATTTAGAATATTAATCGCATCTGGCGGCTGCGTTCAATATTTCTTTAGTTTATATTATAGTGCCACATTTTAGTGCAGACGGTAACCCAGTTACCCAATAAAGAACGAGCTTGTTTCTCTGCAGTTTCATAGTTACTGTTGCTTACGTTTTTAGTTGTAGTTTTGGTTTTTGTTCAAGTGTTACTTCTTAATTCGGGATATCTACCCGGCTAAATACCTGTTAATATGCCACTCAATGTCTTTTGTTTTTACGGTGTGGTATGTTTGAGCTAATCTGCGCCAAATCCAACACTTTACATTGTTATAACTAAAGTCAAGTTCGGTAATATAGGTCCATTGTTTGAAACAAAGCTGAATATACTTGAGATTTGCGTAAAAACATCAACGCGCAAGGAGATGTCAGTGTTGTACGCAGATATACACAGCTGGGCGCTTGAAATTCTTGCCCTCGACAGAGTCATAAATTTGTATATTATGTTTAGCATTATGCTCTTGTCTCTTGGTGACTGAGTTATACCACAGGCTTAAGGGTCCGACATAATTATAGTCTAGCAACGGTTTATTGTTCGAATTCTTTGAATATGTTCTACACACACAATTCATATTCTTTATACTATAATTTATTATACACGTAGTAAAAGAGTTTTTATTACTTGTAAGGTTGCAGCCGGTATTTTATTTATTGTCAACAAGATATTGACCTTGTTAGAAGCCGATTGTTATCGGTTAGAAATGTACGCATGCTATTTTCACTTATAAACAGTCAGTTATCATTTTTGTTGTTTGCCTGGATATAGGTATTTGTCTGTCGAGTCTGATAAATTGTTTGTGTTGTGTAAACTGAGTTGAATTTGGTGTTTTATACACAGTTGCTGCATTGTAGGTACCTTACTTTGTTTATGTTTGTGTAGATATAGATAACTAAAGCCGTAAGATTAGCATAGCAAGTATTATGATTCATTGAAATAATTTCGTTAATAATAATGGCATTGTTTATAATAATGTGAAAATGATACGATTCTGTGAATTTCATAAATTAATTACTACGCCATAACAGCCTTTGTACTCTTCCTTGTCGATGTACAAACTTAGTGCATATTAAATTATTTAATGGATATTTTTTCATTAAATTACGAGTAGTGGACATTTTTTAACCAAGCACTTACATAAAATTATTGATGAATCGTTGTAAGCACGAAGTGGCAACTTGGGAATGACTGTACTACAGAAATATTACGTAATGTTCTATAATAGAGCATACATTATTATTACATTAATTAGCTTTGCAAGTTCGAGTAGTCGTCCATGAAAAGAAATAACAATCGATGGCGAAACAACGGCTGCTCATCTCCTAAACTAACCGGTTCTCAACGTGACGAGAAACGCGAGATAATAAGGTCATGAATATACCTTATCATCGCGCGTTTCTCGTCATACAGACTTTAAATTTTAAATATAGCATTCGTTTCGCGTAGTCTATGTTGACACGCAAAAGGATACGTTGCATACGTTCATCTTATCGTTGGTTGAAGGCCTCGTTGATAAATACACGCGCTGTACTACGCTACCGTAATGGCTGTACGTATTTTTTATCAAATCCGCAGTTACAACTTGGTAATTATGTAAGCGGGGGTCCTTGTCAAATTATTTTGGTACCGACTTACTGCCAAACTACCCATTGTTTACTCGCTATCATATGATTTTGTGGCGTGAGCATTTTTGGGGGCTCTATTTCGGTAAATCCCTGTAATGACGTGGCGCGGAGCTGATCGGTGGTTCGCTGGCGATCAGCAGACGATTGGCGAGGCGTGGCTTGCACGTCATAATACATCGAGAACAGACGCGTCCACGCGGGTTCGGTTCTAATTTGGTGACGCCGCCGGCGGCTTTTCTGGCAAGCTTCATTCTCTCTACGCAATCCTGTCGACGCGATTCTCTAGTATCGCTAACAGCGAAGCTACTCGTGCGTCACAAATTTTCATCGATGAAATAACAAAGAAATCTGTAACCACCTGAATGTTTACATTTGATGTGGTCTATAAACGGCTCTCGTACACAGCTCTCGTAGAAAATTATATTTTTAAAAATGAATGAGGCGTAATATCGTTGAGCTATACGTGCTTTATGTATAAAGCCAATAATTGATTGAGCGCAGAAATCTCTAGAGTGCTCGTCGACGTGCCCTTTTATCGAGCCGAGATTGATTTGACAGCAGTAAACTAAAAAAAAAATATCCTACTCAGTTGGCGGGTATACAACTCGCCAACGGAGCGGGGTATTATAATCCACTTGAAGGTTCCCCGACCTGACATTTACCGACTCTAACTAGTGGCCGCCGAACTTGCGTCGCTTACTGCCTCAAACCGCTTCCTGCCTCTGTCTCGGAGCGATAAATCTTGCGAACCGATCACGAACTCTGTACTCAGTATATTATGATCATGATATAAAGTTCTCATTGTCTTGCCAAGACAAAAGTTTAATACTAAATTGTATGTGCCTGATGTAAATGTATTTTGATATTGCATCAGTGAGTTTTTCAAAGTCATCAAACCGTTGGTTGAGGTCAGTCAGTTTACGGTTCGCGTTTGGTCACGGTATCTAAAGCATAGAGCCTTGTGGAAGGTACCGATAGAGGGGTATTAAATACGATATGATTGGCATCATTGACTGATAACTGTATAAAAGGTTTCTGGAAGGTTTTTTTTAATGAATATTATTGTGCAGATAATGTTCGTCTTTGTCATAATGTTTGGCATGACTGATTGTAAATAAAGGTGTTATTGTTATACAGAACAACATTCGTTTATATTAGTAATAATAAAAAAACATCTTTTGATAATATGTAGGTTACTAAAGTGGGTAGTCTTTATTCCTATATTTTAGACGTAACATTCATTGTTCATTGAGACGGCCTGATAAGCGCAGTTGGCAGTGATCCTGCTTTCTGTGCCCAGGGTCCCGCGTTCGAATACTGGTAGGGACAAAGTTAGACGAGCACGAATGTTTGTGCCCAATTCACGGATGTTTAATATTTAGAAAATACTGAGTTCGCTCCCAGTCCGTTGTACGGTATATATAATACAAGCGTTGCTTAGTGTGCGACCGTATAGCTGCTGTCTGGCGATTTTTATTTATTGTGTCGTATTTATTCAAGTTTTACCCGACCGTGCGACGCAAAGGAGGGTAATGTTTATATTTAAATACGTTTCGTATTACATCATTCGTTTAGAAACCAATTTTAGTTGCATCAGCGTTTCAGGTTGCTGTCTGATTAGCCAGAAGCAATACATTAACGTGGACGAATACTTACACATTCGCAGGACAATATTTGATTGCCTTCAATATTGGTATTCTTTTATCCACTTTTTCGGTTTTTTTCTTAAGGGATATTTCTCGTGGTTATTAGTTTGTTTTATTTCTTGAGGTACTTTCCGAAACAGTTTATCGTGACTTACGAGCAATTAAACGAGGTTCTCAATTCTCGTCAGGTGGACAGCGGCGGCGGTGGCTCGGCCGAAGTAATGGTGTACTCTCTCGGGTGGGGCATGGGCGAGCCGGAGCGGCGCGGTGCTGACCGCAAGCGCGGCCAGCCGCCCGCCGTCGCCGTAGTGCACTCGCCCGACGACGGCCATGAGGTGGACGTGCTGCCCTTGCACAACCAGGTACCTACTGTTCCAGAAATGCTTTCCCTTTCGCCTCAATTTAAAGCTGGCAAGATATTGCAGCGATGCCTTTCGTGGTTGCTGCCTCTCATGAATCAAGACGACTAATTTACGGAGCTAGTTCCTCTTGCACTACTAGGTCCTGCAGCGGCAAGATATCGTAAGACTTTTCACATCGGTGTGAATGTAACACGCCTTCCTTCCGTACAGTACAGTGCACGCGTTCGAGGTGGATTAGATAGTGCTGTTGTAAATGAGGATCTTACCACAGAAACGTTCACATAAAACCTATTTTGATTATATGAAAAGTGTTGTGCTCTTTGCGCCTTATGAAAACGTTTTTGTTCATGGCATTTCCTCTTAAAATTAATCTTTCTCCTCTTTTATTCGAGTATCGCGTATTTGTTCCCCAGTAACGAGCACCCGTTTAATGAGGTTGCATGCTCTACTGATTAGCTTTCATCAATAGCCGGGTAAGCGACACGACTGTAAAAAGTCACTTGGCAACATGCGTTTGTATACAGGCGACTTACTTTCTCTGTAGGTCGAGTGCGAATTTATTCGTAATCTAACCGTGTAATTTAAATTCTGCGTATTTGTCAAAGTTTGTTGTTTTCATGGAGCGAGAATTGAAGGTTTTAGATAGCATCCGCTATAAGCACTGTAAAATGTTTAAATGCTCAGGACCCCCAATAGGTATTATGTTTGTTTTAAGACTGAGAATAACGTATTTACCTAGTTCGAATATTTCGTAGACGTCAGCTTGTCGAAATGCAAAAGGTATTCAGATGAATTGATGCGGGAGTTACACACAACCAAAAAAAATCTGATTAATTAGGTCAAGTTTTGTCTGAAAACCGATTAAAGAAGAATTTTTTTTAGGGCCGACTTATTTCTTCCTTTCAGGTCTAATTTGGTTAACTTTATTCCTAAACGTTATTTATTTGGCTAACCTTAGCATGTATTGAAAATAAATCAAAACATGTTGAACATTGTGAATCTGTTGAATTAGATAACCTTGAAACATACTTCCCTATTAGAAATACTGAAATCTGCACAATGTAGCGCTTGTCTGTCGGGCGGAATGCAGTGGAACGAAATGAGTGAATCGTAGATATATTACTTATAAGTCACAGCTGTTCATGGCTACGTAAAATTTTACTTTGAGCTGCTTATAAACCGGGCAATAGAGCTGGCGGGATAATTATCCAGATAACAAGCTTCACGTTATATTAGCAAGCTCCAACATGACTAGTGATAGAAGGCTTTATGGTTGCCTAGTATGGCGTAAACAGAATGGTCTTACAAAATATAGCAAAGTTGTTTAAGAGTATTAATGCTTTGAGACAATGACCAACGTTTAGATTAAGTACATTGTTAGTTAAAAATATATGTGCTTGATGAGGAAAGGAGGTTGTATAACGTTCCATATAAGCTTCTGCTCCAATGAAGTTGCTTTTTACTTGCTAGCACAATAACCCATGTATTGCGGCTAGTAACGTCTGGACGGGGCTCTACAAGTCGAGCACAAAGTGACCTGGTGTGATCCCGGGCAGGGTCGTCGCGCCGCGCTCAGGTGGTGCGTGCCGCTTCACGGGGTCGATGACATCGTACCCGCTATACTTTTTATCCTATTTCCCACTGCAAGTCACTCGATCGGTCGTACGTGCATACTGCACCGCTACGCGTCTGTGTGCGTGTGTGTTTGACTAGCGCAAACAAAGGGCCGAAACCCAAAACCCGTATTGTTATCGGATAAATACATATTATATTCAAGTCCTAGTATACTTACCTATATACGAAATGACTCATACTTTTACAAGGTTGTTAAATGTTTCGGTGACCAAGCACCCGTATCAGACGGTAAATTATAAAGGTTACGTTGGTAGATAGCAGCAATTTTTGTAAACTTTTCCACTTGTTTACTGTAATTTTGAAAACTGGTTATTTTTTTATTGCAAGACTGCAGCTCTGGAATTATCGTATAGTATGGCTATGATTAGACAAACGCTACGGTTCTAGCTAAAGCATTTCATTGCTCTTATGTGCATGCACGAAAGCACTAATGATATTGTTCGCTGGCAGGTGGGGGGCCACACCAGACTGTTGGTGTTGAACGACAGCACGGTCATCAAGCCTCTCAATATTCGCGAGTTGCATTTCTACCAGAACATTCCCGAAGACATCCAGAACTTTGTTCCGAGATACAAAGGTGAGCATCACGGTCGATACACCTATTCGGAGTTAAATCAATATGTCCGGTACGCTTTTACGATTCGCTGAATGCGTCATAATCATTCATTGCATCTTACATTATTTTGTTTTATGATAACGATTTTACTCGTTTTTTATTTACTTGTCAATTGTGTTGTTTAATATTTTTTCATTTGCAAGCATTAAGGAAGTGAAATAGTGGAACTGATGCAAGCGAAGTGGAAAATGAACTCGTTATCTGTTTTCCACAGCCTTGTCTATCGTGTTTACGAAACATATTGCCGCCTTCGGTAGCTCTCTTATCGTGCAGTTTCGAAATTTTTACAAAACGTGTTTAGTTCTCTAACTACGCTGTCGTCGCAGCTAAGCCAATGCTGTTTATAATTTAGTTACATTTATCACTTGCGTCATTTAGTACTTGCGATTAGATAATCTTGTAATTCGATAAACAACGCTGTGGTATATTCAATAAACGAGATGTTAAGTGTGTTAACATTGGCTTTCCTTTTTGCTCGATTGATCGGGCTCATCGTTTTCGGATTGAGTTTATGTGTATGCCAGAGATGAGTGCGTGCCGATAATATGCAAACCCGCCGACCGCAGATTTAATTAGTTCTCTGACGACAATGTTGATTGATTTGATATCAACGAAATTATTGTATAACACCAAACTACCGACATAAACAGTGATGATTACTGTTCATATCATAAGGTAAGGATGATATTTGAGCACTGTGGGGATGGAGTAAGAAAAATGGATTAAATAATTGTAGGCGTAATGGAAATCACATTGGCTTTATTGGAACTGTGAATTCTCAATAATAGTTAGAATAGCTGCTGTGGCTATGTTGACTGTCCATCTTTATGTGCACGATATGGCAATACTCACTGTATTCTAGATATATTGGTTCATTGTTTATCGGTAAACATAAACTTATTTGTATACATTTTTATTGCTCATATTGTGCATCAAAATATTGAACTTTTACTTTTGTTATCACTTCAACTATTTGTTTTGATTGGTACACAAAGTATGTACCTATTTATCATTAACAGGAATAATTAGTAGAAGCTAATTAGAACTGTTGTCAAACTTTGTTCGTAATAAATGATACAGTTAGCCTTTAGAATGTATAAGTAGTTAAACTTTAAACTATTTAATAGCTTTGTCTAAACGCGTTGCTTGATTAGCCGTATAGATTCTTACAAAAATATTGTTGGAAGGTAGTAATTTTGTTTTATATGTAGTTTAATAAACCAAGGACGCCACTCGACAACAAAGAGTAAAAGTTCAATAGACCGTAGCGAACGCCATTTAGATGGTAGCTAAATGTTGAGGAGGAGGTTGAGGGCGTGCGTCACGTGACGCGGGGCCCGGCGGAGGGCGGGTTTGAGTGCGGGAGCGGGAGCGCGAGCGCGAGCGGGCCTGGGGTCAGGAACACAATATTAGTTTCCTTGTTGTCGCAAGGGCTGCGGCGCTGCGGCGGGCGGAGCGACGCCGGCGATGCACCACACAACCGCCCCTAATAGCGCCCTAGCGGTAATTTTACATTATGGGTTTGTAAACCTTTACTTAAAAAACTACCTACATCAGACACACACACTCACGACGACGAGACCATGTGCATACACAACACGTCTACAATACTCGGTAGTTTGATACACGACACTCGGCTGACTCGATCACAGACACACACACGACAACGCACCACACGAAAGATATACAAACCCTGTTTAAAATAAATCAACCTATATATTACCACTTCCTCATCAAAATAACGCTGCCAACTTGCACTGTATAGTAAGTTAGTGTTGAATTTACGAACGGAGATGGTGGATAAAGTGAACTCAATGTATGTCCCAATGGCGCCGCAGTGCGCGCGCTGGCGCTGCCCAGGTCCGGGTCCATACCCACCTGGGCATGCTTTGGGTTTTAACCTTCTATCATTATTACATCTTTCATTTAATCAAATGAAAGTGATTAATATCTACAGTTATCTATATGTAAAGTTTTCTTTTTTAAAATTCGTCTAATACTTTTTAACCAGAAGCAAGAAGTAAAACTAATATTTGAACTCATAAAAGTGCAATGCTAACATGTGTACGTGTGAGTGCGACCCGCGACCGGTGCTGATGGCGAGGCTGTTTGTTTCAGGCGTGATGCAAGCTTCTAACACTGGCGCCAACAAATTGGACAAGCGGTACTCCCCAAGTTTCCGCGACGAGAACGGGCGCAAGCAGTCGCTGGGCGGCAAGCGCAAGCGCGACGACGTGTTCAAGTGCGTATCCGCGCGGCGCCCCCCGCGCCCGCCGCCGCCGCCGGCACTCCTCGACACTTGTCATGTGTCCTTTATCATATTTCAGAAGCTTTGACGTACCGGCCGGCCGGCCCGCCAACAGACGTCGCCATTAATTCATACGATCGCAATACTTACATGACTATCCCACTAACGCGTGACCGATGCACGACCCGCTCACACTCTGCGAGCCTCCGATGACTTGCGTCGTGGAGTCGTGGTAATGATACAATTTGATTGCAATGTAACAATATAACAGATAACAAACGATCTGTGTTTCATTAGCTCCTGATTTATCTGTCGAACGTACCTGTCGGAGACAAACACACAAACTGAGCTAACAGTTTCTTCTCCTCTTGCAGATTCAAGGTGCACCGCAATGGCAATGCGAGCGAGGTGCTCAAAAGCATTGCGCACATGGACAATTCAAATAAGCAGTGTAAGTTTATTTCATTCATGCGTTTAATAGGAGGGAATCAATTGCAATTGTTTTGGTGTTGCTATCGCAACTCGACCGCTCTATAATTGCATTTAGATATTTCCATAAAACTACTGCAATAATACCTTCTTGGTTTCATTTGGGTTGTGACTTGTGTGTTACTGAACTTAACTGGTCTCAGTGATATATAATTATTTGCCATCATCTGTACTAGTATTATAAAGACAACAAGCTTGTGACACAAGCCCGGTCATTGATCCTGGTAGTGATTGCAGATTTCCTGATGATGGAGAACATAACGTCGTCGTACCGGCGGCCGTGCGTGCTGGACCTGAAGATGGGAACGCGGCAGCACGGCGACGACGCGACGGCCGAGAAACGCACCAAGCAGATCGCCAAGTGCGCCGCCAGCACGTCCGCCACGCTCGGCGTCCGCCTGTGCGGGATGCAGGTGAGGAAAACAGATTCTCACCACAATTTTTACAGTCTTTCGTCCCGCTCACACCTCAAACGTCCAAATATGAATCACAGTGATAGCATGCATGCATTTCTTGATTACGTTACGTTTTTATAAAAAGCTCCTACTATACCACACAGAATTTAGATTCGTTTGGAAAGATGAACAAAGTGAATTTTGTACCAATCAAGGCTGATGATAGTCGTGCGGTAAGCGGCGCCGGCACAAGTGTAGGTTCAAGCGTTCCTATTGACTAACCCAAGTATCGCAATTATGAAGTCGTAGACTTGTCTATCGCCATTCCTGCCTGTTAGAATGTATAATGTGTCCAGTTCGCACGGATAACTATATATATAGGCTAGCGTAGTCGTCTACCATTTTGTATTGTGGATGTAGTTCTTAATTCATATAATTACCAAGAAGGCAGTCCAAAATACAATTTCGACTGATATGTGTGAACAAGGTTCCTGAGGTTTAGGTTGAAAGATTCATCGTAGATCTCAGATAACTAGAACACAGGTTTCAAGTTGCGAGTGGTATGAGTGAGAGCAATGTGCCCGTGGCAGGTGTACGTGCCGGAGACGGGCGCGTGCGTGCGGCGCGACAAGTACTGGGGCCGCGCGCTGAGCGAGGCGGGGCTGCGCGAGGCGCTGCGCGACTTCTTCGCGGGCGGCGCCGGCGCCGGCCTGCGCGCGCGCGTCGTGCGCCGCGTGCTGCGCGCGCTGGACGCGCTGCGCCGCGCCGTCGCCAAGCAGACCAGCTACCGCTTCTACTCCTGGTGAGACACTCCGCAATACCGACATCCCAAACGAATAAACAATTCTTCTGACCACAAAGAACAATTGATTAGGGTAAGGTTTAATCAATGTATGGAAATAAAGCTGTATTTAAAAAAAACACTAGTCTGTGGTATGTATTTTCATATATTTTAGTATGTACTATCCAGAACATGATCCTTATTAGCGACAATTGTATTATTATTTCAAAATCAACAATTTAGGACAACTAGGGAAATTATGTTTTCAAAATTCTAATGATGCAGTATTGGTTTTTATCAAAATCGGTCGAGAGACCGTTAAGCATTTTTCGCTATTCACTATAGTTTCGGATTTGGCCGTCGACGCACACTTGTGATCTTCACCCTGTATTTAATTTAATCGCCACCGCTATGGCCACTTGTTAACCTTCTAAAATATTCTACACTGTTGTTGTCACACTTTATATCGAAGGTTAAAACTTTTCGCCAACTTGATAATTAATGTTATGTCGTCTTCATTGATCGCAGTTCGCTGCTGATAGTATACGAGGGTGACGTGGCGAGCGCGCTGTCGGCGGACGAGGCGAGCGGCGTCGCGAGCGAGTACGACGCGGACGCGTCCAGCAGCTCCGCCGAGCTGGCGCCGTCGCCGTCGCCCGGACACTTCGACATGTCCACGTTGCACGACGAGATCTCGTCGGACGCGCCCGCCGCGCGCGAGCCCTTCCGCCCGCACTCTGAGGAGACGATGGGCGGCTACGAGGAGGGCGAGGTGGCGGGCCACTCGCCGCGCCGCCACCCGCCCAGCCCCGACTCGGCCGACAGCTGGATGGCGTACTCGTCCACCAGCAGCGAGTCGTGGCGCGGCGACGCGGCGCAGGAGGCGGCGGCGGCGGCGGCCGCGGCGGCGGTGGCGGCGGCGGGGGCGGGCAAGCGGGCGCGCACGCGCGACGCGTGGCCGCGCGCCGCGCCGCCCGACGAGCGCGTGGACATCCGCATGATCGACTTCGCGCACACCGCCTTTGCGGGCGCCGCCGCCGAGTCGCCGCTCGCCACCGACACGCCGCACCACGGGCCCGACTGCGGCTTCCTCACCGGCGTCGACAGCCTCAAGCGCCTGCTCACCGAGATCCTGCCGCCGCAGCCCTACAGTTAATGAGGCGTCGGCCGGCCCGACTCGTAGACGAATCGTTCAATCTCACCCTCCTCTCGGACGACGTTCGGAGCGAGCCGCGCCGCGAGCCCGGGCGGGCCGGCTGCGGATCCGTTCCTTCGACAAATTTACCGTTCGACTGATGCAAGTTTCAAAGTAGACAAATCGTACTGGTCGGTCGCCGCGTCTGCGCACAGGCGCGCACACGGTATTATTCTCGGTCTGTACGGCTCGCGTCCGCGGCGCGGGCCCGGTGTCTATTTCTTTGTATGTAATCACATAGTGATCGTCGCACATAGTGAATGTTGGCGGTACGAACTATATTAATTTAATTGTAAACTATAATTTTAAAGCGGGACCCAGTAGGTATTCATAAAAACGTGTATTTGTAAGTATTACTATTAAGTTATTCCAGATTGACGTGCTTTTGAGTTGTTCTCCTAGCTTTATTTATCGGTTTCTGTGTGAGCGTTTGGGTCGATGTGATTTACCTGTAGATTGACATGAGACATTCCCTGTCGCCGATGATTACCGACCGTCATGTGGACCGCACGATCTCGTCTACATCCCATTTAGATACCTCGTCTTGTTCTGGCGCATCGACATATACCTGCCTACATCGTGCTCGTTCGCGGGAGCCTGCCGCATGAGGCCAGTCCATTCAAATTACGCCAGTAAGGGTATACTTATTGGAGAATAATTGTCTACAGTAAAAGCATAAATTGATTAATAAATGTGTAGATTGTAAATAGTTAAGAAATGACATCCATGTTTCTAGAGCATATATTTCAAAAATATACATATTTAACCTTAAACGGCGCATTGCAGACGACCGATAATTGTCCGAGACAAGTTGGCGCCAATAAAACACAAGACACAAAATTGTATTTTTACGAAGTGGTCCCACAAAAATCCGTGTATTATAAGAATGAACACGCGCTAAACAATCCGCGTTCCACCAGGAGGCGCACTGTACCGTTTCTCACCGTCTAAAGATAGCCGATGTTGGATAATATTCTCAGACAAATATCGGCCATCTGCATTCGGCCTAATTGTGCGAGTGAATTGTGTTTTAATATTGTTGAGCATACAATTAAGTATTTAACATATAAATGTGTTGATGTAACAAATCCCTGACAAAAGCAATATTCCAGCAAAGCGACCAGTATTATAACGTTGTATTTGCCAGAGAATATGTAGAGCATGACCATATCAATCGGTTGCGGTGCGAGTGATGACGGCTAATAGTGGATGTTCGGCGTGTTGAGTCTGTATCCGTGATCATAGTGCACGTTAGTAATTGCGATGCAAGAGGTTGTAAATGAACATATAAATTGAACGCCACGTTCGACAGTGAGCGGCGAATATTCACGAAGCGGGTCAGTGTGAACGGGTAGTTTCGCACGCGGCTGTGCGAATACTAGCGTTAGCCAACATTCCTTTGTGCTGCATTCGTCAGTTTGTCCTTTTATACTTATTTTTTTATTAGTGGGATAAATTTTGAAAAGTACCTGGTTTAATTAGGATGCTAGGTTGTATTACAAATTATCATTTGTCTGTTATTTTAAATAACTGTATGACACTATTTTGTTAAATAAATTTTAGGTATTGATTGTATGGTTTTATTTACTTACCTACTTAGTTTGCTGCTAATAATACGTAGCCCTAATAAAGGAATTCAATAGATGAACGGATACTTTACTGAAAATTTACTAGACATCTTTGGAGAACTTTAAGTCAAGCTATATACTATTTTATTTTTATTTCCTTTACTCGTACACATTTATGAACACAATTGTTAACCCATTAATATTACACATATTATTAAAGAAGCACAATTTTCAGAATATAAAAAAAAATTATAACATTAATGGTCATCTTCCGCCAAAAAGATTCCGCGTCTTTGCTGAACAAATCCAATAGATAAGGAAAGGAATCAACCGCAAATATAACATTTGTTGTTTCGTGGTATTCATAACTGGTTACAGGAGAGTGAAATGGCTACAGAAGCCTACATTATGCGTGATCCGGCACGCACTTGACAGGAATTTTGTTCTATAGCTATTGGTTGGAAAATTGAGCCACTTTTATCAGTGTCGAGTAAAATTGCTTGCTCGGTGAAAGTAGGGTGTTTTATTTGGTAAGTAGTTCGGTAATTTTAATAAACCCTATGATGATGATAAAATTCCCTATCAGTACAGCGGTAGATACTCTACTGAAAAGTACAGGACAGTTTGGGAGAACTTTCACCACATTTAATCACACTTCCGCCAACATACTCCGTTATTATTTATCAACGATTTTTTTAAAAGGAACAGTTCAATCTGAAAAAAAAACGCACGGGCCACTCTGTGGTAAATTATAAAGAAAAAACTTTTTGCGTTCCCGCCAATTAATGTAAAGAAATTGCATTTTCTCTTGATTTGTTTGAATTGAATTATTAGAAGTATTTCATTTATTATTATCCAAACATGGATGAATCGAACGACGTACAAGCTATAGGGAACATATCCAGTGAAGTAGATGAATCTCATCTGAAAGTATCTCTTTCAAGTCACTGCATTAAAGGTAAGTAGTTTTCAAGAATAAAAGAAATCGAACCTTCTCAAATAAACTTGGATAAGAAGTTACTCAATAATACAATAATGAATTTATTATTTATCCCGGAGAATTCTTTCTCTAAAAATATCAACCATGGTTTTGAATTTTATAAGTTACTAGCTGTTGCCCGCGACTTCGTCCGCGTGGTATTTAACAACGTCTCAACCGTTGGCAACAGCCTGCTCGCGTTCTGATCCCGCGGGACGCATTGCAGATTGTTGCTATCAAACTTTAAGCAGGCGCAGCGCTGCAACATTGGTTTTAATTTTTTTTCGAGAGATCCAATTTTTTTTTCTAAAATAAAAGTAGCCTAAGTTACTCCTTGTTACATCAGCTATCTGCCAGTGAAATTCCCGTCAAAATCGGTCCAGCCATTTCAGAGATTACCCGGAACAAACAGACAGACAGACAGACAGACAGACAGACGGACAGACAGACGGACAGACAGACAGACAGACAGACAGACAAAAATTGTAAAAAATGTTGTTTCGGTATAGGTAACGTGTATACATCCAAATGCACTTAGTAAAAAGCGGTTATTTTAATATTACAAACAGACACTCCAATTTTATTTATATGTATAGATTATGCTACAATGCATTAAAATCCGCCTAGTAAATGTTAAGCTTACAGCTTTTTTGCGGGAAACTGCATTTCCCGGGATAGAACCTATCCTATAGGTCCGTTGACCCGGTATATAAGCATGCTAAGTATCACCAATATCCATCCAGATTTCCCGTGATGCGCGAACACTTATACTATTAGTATCATTCAAGCCCTGTCTTCTAAACCGTCCACGTTGTAGTTGATCAAAAGTAGGTACCTACCAACGCACTTATTCTAACTACCTTACCTACCTACCTTATTGTACCATACAAATCGACTTTGTTTTATGTGCTGTAGTATGTTGTTTCTCTCCTTCGATACGACGAGTTCTAACAGATGTTTATTATTGTCTTAGCTCAAGCTTTTTTGTTGAATAAATTGAATAAAGATAACGAGCGTAACAGGCAAATCCGTGACTCCCTTAAAAGTGCAAATTTAAAGCTGGAAGCTGAAATAAAATATGCCGAGCAGGAGTTAAGCAGGTACAAGGCGTGAATTACAATGACGGCAATTCAATGATGGTTGGTTAGCGAGCACATTAGTGTGTCGCAGTGAACCGAGTACACTATTACGTAGGTACCTACCTACGTACAACTAAAAAACGAATTGCTTAGGTATGCATTAGTCCATGTAAACAGACTAGTGTGCGTCTACAGTTGAACTCTACACTTTAGCTAACTACCAATAGCTAGTGTCCTCTGTACAATAGTGACTGGGTGGAGACGTGGAAAAACCACTGATAAACCTTCAGTAGTTTAGTAGAATAACCAAAACTGGCGCTGGACAAATAGCTTTATGTATAATTTTACAGTGCCAAAGCAGTTTATTTACTGCTGCTATGTAGACAAACACTTCTAAATATCTATTAGTTATATAATACATATATTGTGGTATCATATATTAACTTAAATTTTCCAGTATGCGAACCGCCCAAGACACAATAAGATCCGCTAACGTCGAACTTAAAAAAGAGTTGTTGTTAGCAGAGGAAAAGAAAGCTGCTATCACCAAGCGTACCGAAGCTGGCGTAAAGAAATATGAGGCGCTATGGGTAGAGTCAAAAAAGAGATTCGAAACTGTACCTATGGTACAGAAGTTACTTAAATCCAAAGCAAGAGCTGAAACGGTCATAAACGCTATAGAAGATATGAAAAACGAAGCTCAAAAAGTCTATAAAGATATTGAGACCCGGAATAATATGTGTAGGAGCTTAGATCAAAAACACATTATAGAACTTGCAAATTACATGGTAAATGAACGACCTAATCAGATTAAACTAATCGAGCAGAAAACGGAAGAAATTAAAGTATTGCAAAAACAATACGAAGATTTATTGAAGGAGAAAGAGGGGCAAGATTGTATTAAAGATTTGCCTAAAGATATAGAGCAACAGCTAGATATAATCGGTAAAGAAATTAAATCAAAAATGACTATTGATAATAGCTTGCCTTGCTCGAAGCTTGCGTCAGTCAAAATTGATGATGATTCTTTGGTATGTATTAAGACGTCTTTTTTTGAATAAAAATGTGTTGTAGTTAATTTATAGAGAACTTTTCAATACCCAATTATTATTCCTTTCAGATACCCAAATTAGAGTTAGCAGACTTTGATTTGGATTCTCTCGACTACAATTTGGATGAGGTAAGTCAATGTTTCGGACTTGCAGCAACATTATACTGATCACGGCCGTCTTTAATCTATTTGAGACCTTGGGCACTTCAGGATAATGGGGACCCTATGACTATGCCAGTGGACGATTTTATTAACAACAGGCAAAAGGAGTACGTAAGCAAAATTCTAGACTTATTCAATTGTTATTTTTATGAGTACCTACTTCTATACATTACTGTTTCATACCCTTATAGATTTTACAGAAGCAAAATCTAGAAGGTTACATATTTAATCAACAAAGATTTTTAAGCACTAACCTGATTAAATTACAATTACCTATAGTTAATAACTGTAGAGAAATAAAAACCACAATTGTTGCTTTTTGAAATAGGAGGCCCCATGGATAGCGGGCAACTGCCTTGAGTGGTCAATGGAAAAGACGGGTCTGATAGTGACGTGTTTTAGTAGTGTAATAAGAAGTCTCTATCTGTTTCAGGTTAAAAAAAGGACAGTTGAAATATTCGGGAAGACTCCTATAAATGCAAATCCTATAATAACTTCTTCGGATCCTAAAAGAAACGGTAGAAATGATGAAATAGCCAATGAATTCATATTATCGCCATACATCTATAAACCCATCCATGTAGAGAAACCGCACGGTTACTCTACAAGTAAACTGATCAACATACTGGAGGATGTAAATTTAAACAAGAATGAAACTTATAGTATTGTATCCAAAATAGATCCTGAGAAATTTCAGATGGTCCATAAAATTTCTGCTGATGGTTCAAAGGATAAGGTGGATTTAGTAAATTCGATGGTCATCCAGATTCTTGTATATATTAATTTGATTCCTTTTACAAACATTGATTTTACAGGATAATATTATGGAGACTGCAGACATTGAAGAAATTGATTTGACCTCCACCAATAAAGAGGATATTATAATTCCTCCTACACCATTTTTAGACGTAACTGCTCAGGTAACAAATAATGCTATTTCCTTTTTGTAAGTGATAAAGTAAAACAGAGACATGAAAAATAGGGGATAGGTATGGACCCCAGTGACCTGTTTTATTGAATTCAGGTTTCTCAGGAAAACCTACCAAAGAAACAAGTTTCATTTGAACTCTGTACTACAAAGCTGATAAATAAAGATGTCTATAAACCAAATGAATGCAATCAATGTGTAACAAGTCAACTAGATGTAAGTACTGGGAGCGACGAAAGCTTCATGAAAGTCAATGACTTGATACTAAAGAAACATAAATTGGATCTTTCGCCGCAGTTTGTGTATGCTAAGAAGAATATGCTGGAAAAAGTAAGCCATTATGTTGATTGCTAAAGACACATAACGTAAGACAAACTTATCACTGTAAAATAAATTATGTGATGTTTGAGCCAAACCACTTCACTGTGTCCAGGGCCTATATAAATATAATAATAGCTTAGGGTAAGTGCAAGAAGTCCAGTCAGGAGCTAAGTGCAATAGTTTACTTTTTACAGAAATTGCAGTGTATTTTTTTCAGAATTATGATGATAGAGTAGTTAAATCAAAATTCTTTGAAAAAAAAGAAACAGCTACAGTTGATTCAAACATTGATAATATTACTGATATGGTTACACCACCAGAAGTTAAAGCAGATGGAGAGACATCAAATGTACCTTCAGGTAGAGCATTGTTTTCTGAAGAATACAATTTAGTAGAATCAGATAACAATGCTCTTAAAGAAATACCAATGGATATTGATGAAATGGTTGTGTCTAGCCCTAAACCAAATAAAGTAAGTATTTCATTATGAAATTAATCTATATTACTATACAGTTCCAAATATATTTTTTTATCCTAATTTATAGGAAAATGAAGAACATCAACAACAGAAGCCTATAAGTGGCCTATTGTTTACCCATGGTACCCAGGGAATCCAGGATTCTTTCGATGTCTCCATAAGTACTACCGGATATGAAGATTCTGACTTCCCTCATTGTATTGGTATGAACATAATTATGTTAATTATTCTTTAATTATTCCTTCAGTCTCATACTGCAATACGGGGTTGTTTGGTCTGGAGATATATTTTATAAGCAATACAAAATTATAATTAATAAAAAAAGAGTGATATTTCAGATTCAAGTTTGCTGTTATCTCCAAAAGCAGATATTCAAATGACAGACAATGTTGAGGGGCTATCTCAGGATGTTCCTAACTTTCTCTCAGGTATTGTATCATTATTACTCATACTAGTTATTACACTTTGCTACATATTTCCAACTAAATTCACTTTTTCTAAATGTATAGGTTTGCGTAAAACAGGATTATCATTCTTTGGTGAGGGACCTTCTACAAGTTCAAAGCCAGATCAAAAGGCACAGAATCAACAGAATAATTTTAATTTCAATTTTGCTGGAGATGACAAGAAAAATAGAGGTGGCTTATTCAGCATGTTCAACTAAACTTTAATTATCTGTAATAATTAGTTGCACAATTAAAAATATCAATGTTCTGTGAAAATTAAATTGATTGCTTTAAGAAATAATATATTTATTTAACCATTACAAGTGCTATTATTGATGTAATTGGCAAGCCCTTACTGCAATTAATTGTAACAATATAAATAGCGGAGCAAACACTTCACTGTACTCTATAGCCGAGTCACCTTGCAGCTTCCTACATAAAAGGAACTTAAATACAAATGTTAAACCTAGGAATATAGCACTCCAACAGGCTCTATACAAAGAGGCTTTATAGGAGCTTTCTAAATTCATTCTTATACATACAATGCAACAGAAGTAGGCATTCATTGCATCACTAACAAATAGTGGTGCAAACACTGTCCACCAAGCACTATTTACAACACCATCAATTTTTAATGCTAATAACACTGAGAATATTGTTATAGTTATCAGGTTAATCCATATTTCAAAAACTGTCAGTCCGATCCACTGCACAATCTCATTTAGTGTGAAGAACATGATTACTGGTTGGCACTTAGCATGACAGTTCTGAATATTCTTATGTGTATGGAAGACGAGTATCTGACTTGTGACTCAAAGTCTAATTCATCAGTCAGGGGTTCCAGATCATCTGCAAATGCAAAATAAAATGATACCTACCTTACTATTATCATATAAGTACCTCAATGACGTGAAAGAATAAGATTATAAGGTAGATGTGTGAGATGTAGTTTCGTTTCTGTATGATTAAATTTATAAAGCATACCTACCAGCTACCTAATGTTAAAGAATATTTCCACTTACCAATTATATCGACAGTTCCAGTGTTTACTTCAATCTGACATGTCCCAGAGAAAAGTATTTCTAACTGCAACGCGAGGTTGCAGCAGCGTTGTATAGCGGCACCTAACCCATGCAGGATTATTTCCTTCTCACCTCTGGTAAGGAGATCACAACACTTTTCCAGTTGCGCCTGAAAAATTATCAAATAGGTAACGAGGAGTTTAACTTAGCCGACCACCTGGTATTACTTCGGCATGGAAACATGCCTTGAAATTTGTCTTCTTGGTTATAAATATCACATTATCACCATCCACGGGCCTCAGCGGTATTCGTTTCTTTAACGCATAATTCTTATTTGGGTTTCGTCTAGGCTTTTTCTTCGTTACTTCTTTCTTTTGTGGAGTGTTTTCATCTGCCATTTTTTTTTATGAAAGTCACCAACAATTCGACTATGGAATATTTGTCATTGAGTCCATAGAGTAACGTCACGCTCCACATCTTCAGATTCTCGATCCTATACTAATAAGCATAATACACCTACAGAAAATGTGTAGGGCAATCGGTCAGACAGCTTTGCAATTAATTAGGTAGGTCTGTCTGTACTGACCTATTATTTTCAAAAGAGGTAAGTGAATTGCATAAAGTCGATGAAAATTACTAGCTCGACACTTCTATTAGAAAGTTACAGTGTCATAAACGGTTAAGATAACAATCCTTCTCCTTCTTCAGTCAGCAAAAAACCCTCTTTGTTAAAATTACGGTGTTGCCTGGTCTAAAAATACGGTAGATGGTGGAAAATTACGGCAGACCAGTGTTGCTTATTTTTCTCCAAATTGATACAATAAAAATACCCATGCAGTGGGGATGCGTATCGTAAAAAAAAAAAGGTTGCGCATCCCTGCTCTTCCAAACTGAAGCAGCAGAATGACGTAATATTTTACTAAATGAAGTATTGTCATTATAGAAATATGGACACGGACGAAATTACGGTAGGTGGTAGATCTAGAAAAATTACGGTAGATCTACCGTAATTACGGCATGGTTGGAGACACTGAGATCAAGCCATTTAAAAAAAAACCTCTTGTATTATCACTGTCATAAAGTACCTACTGTGACTTTTCTATCAGGTAATCAGTTAAATTCTGTTGTTAAAATCCGATTCTATCGAGATTCGATTGGATCGACTAATTCAAATGTTGATTGGTAGCAAAACTGTGTAATGTAGTTCATAAAGAAGCAATTTGTAAATCATAAAATTCCTAGTGTATTCCTAGTGTTGTCTTCTCAAGATGGGTTGCCTGTGTTGCTCACTAGGATCATTCTTTTCAATTGTGTTAGATGCACTTGAAAGGTAAAAGTCGTCGTCTTATTATCGGATAGATATATAACTACCTATAGGCTTGCCCACCATTAGCCATCTTCAACATTGATGCAAAAAAACACAAACAATTATTTTAAATAAATCTACTTTAGTTGTTTATTATACTTTTTCCAAAAAAATCACTAGATTCGAATGGCTATATCGTCTGGGAATGCGACATATCGTTCGACCGAGATTTTTTTTTTATATTTCGATACGAAACCCAGGAAACCATTGGGAAACCCCTTCATAAGGGAATGTTAAGTTATTAGTCCAGTCGTTCGATGGGTAAGTAAAATTTTAGCGAATCCCGATGAATAGGTATCCCCTTGAACGATTTAAATCATTATTGGTCCCGGTCCTAGCAGAATAAGACCATAGAATTGTCCTGTTGCAGAATATCGCTATGTACCGTGTGCGCCATGTTAACGTGTTGCCTGATGTTCACCCTCATAGCGATGATGGTGATGGGGATCGGCATCGGATTCCATTACTGTTTTGTGCAGAACTCTGTAGATGCCATGGGTATGTCAAAGTATTTATTTCTGTTAGGCCTTTGGCGGCACTTTCATACAATGTCATTTTATACTTGTAAACTCTACAACCGGATCGGACCATGACCTTATCTGAGAAGATCCGGCAAGAAACTCAGTGGGCTTATCTTTTTTTTATAGAACTTTATAAATCGCCACGTAGGAAGCAATGTAACAAAGCAAACGCACAACGCTTTATCCTCTGAACGACAAACGGGAGTGTATTAAATTTGAGTTGTATGATTACAGCTAAGGCCGCACAAGCAGCAGGGGCTTTGCGTACCGGACCCGGCTCCCCAGACAATCAAGGCGTGATGCGCTCTGTCGACAAGGCGGTGAAGAGAGGCTTCGCGCACCGGCTCGGACGACGCGACGTGGACTCCCCACCTCCCACCAATAACATTAACGAGACTGTCCCACAAGACTTCGCTTTAACCAACACGAGTTTCAACCTAAAGATGGACCGAATCACTAACAATACGGTATTCATGATGATCGTTGATCAGTATGCAACGAATACCACTAAATTCACCAGTTACTGATTATTTGAACTGTGCTGTCTGTAGTTCGTCTAAGTATAAAAGCAAAAAAATAAAAATATTTTTATTACTCTATGATTTTAATGTACAGTAAAGATATCACTAACGGTCATACAAACACATTACGACATTATGTCGCGAGCGCTTAAAAGTGCAATTGCCTCAACCTAATTGTTAAGCGAATGCATACCTACCTATGCCGAACATGCCGAAAAAGCCGAAAGAAAAGATTTTTTGCATTGTTTATACTTATGAAATCCTTTGAAATCTCGCACTCCTATATCCGCACCAAATCGGGCGAATCGCCGGAAGGTAGCAAAAACCCCTAAAAATTGAATGACGTTATCAGACTTGGTGGGTGTTGCCAATTTAGCGCCTTTTCCCAACGCAACGCAGCAGATAATTTTCAATGTTGGTTTTCGAACGTCTTTCTTGGAGGCCCCTTGAGCTTGAGGGCCCTGGGGCACTGCCCGGCTAGCCCTACGGCAGCTACGCCACTGTTACCTAGACTTATAGCAGTTAAACTCGTAATAAACTAGACTGAATTATTAAAAAAATGAGATTTATTTGATATCTCTCAATAAGATTTTAACGAGGACCCTTTAAATTTAACACGAACGCGGATCTAGATACAGGATCATGTGGAGGGTGTCGGGTTGGGCTCCGAGCTGTTCCTCAAGGGCCTCAGGAAGGGCGCGGCCGTGATGTTGCGCGAGCGGCGGAAGCGGCCTATGAGGCGGCGCGCGAGTTCCCGCTCGTTCGGAGACAACTCGGGCTCTCTCGGTGGCCTGATGAATAAAGTATTTATTTGTAATATATGCAAGATAAAAAGTTGTAGGGTCTGTTTTACAAACTACTGATAAACCTTATCCACAACTTATTCGACGGAAGGCCCGAACAAATTGCGTCGAATAGGTCAATAGGTTGCGGTGAAACCGGCCCATAGGCAAATAAAGCCATAACGGAAAGAAAAACTGGAGGTAGGAAATGCACTTTACCTGATAGCCATATATGCGTTCGGTGCAGCTCAATCTGAGAAAACATCTGGATATGTGCAAGGATCTATGGAACTATATATTATAATAATACATATGAATATACAGAACCACTCCTTCCTAGTCCATTTCTCATTCTCTATTTCGTATAGATTCCAGCCTACCTGATTGAAATTACCGACAGTTGAATGGAACAACTATTACCGTCGGTAACGTTAAGGACAAGTATTTTTCAGGAACTGGACATACAGTAAAGACTGACTTAGATGTTAAAATGAATACAGAGTTCTTTCCAATGTACTACAGTACGGTACGGTGGAGATGTTAGGATTTAGTCACCTATCCTAGGTCCGATCGAGGCCCGCGCCGATACATTGGTTGTTTTACCAACAGATAAGTCCATACATTACTATTATTTACCTCTCTGTTTCCAGAACCACAATAGGTGTTTCTGTCGTCTCCATGTAAATCTGCTCACCAGGCTTTCTAGTTTGATAGACCTCTGTAATATGTTAAACAAAGTTAATTATGCAGGTTGTAAGATGGATGGATTCAACTCGTGATTCTGGACCCCCTAGACATGGAATTTTTCGTAGATCGTGTCATGAATTACGACAAACAAAATTTGTAACCCGTGACTTTCGACATAAATGATTCCTATAATTTTATTATAGGCAACAAATGTATATTTTACCCATTGACCTAACGTCTAGTAGATCAAAAAGTTTTCTTTACCAAGCCCCTTACACTGTACAGGAAGCAAAATGCAACGCGTAAAGTAGGCGAAAAGAAATACAATCTGTGAACGATGTTCGAAACTGCGGAATCAATCTAAAGACAAGTTCATGTCTTACCAAGTAATGGATGCGGCGCATGGTCCACCTCTGTTCTGTTAACAGCCATCAGCCGCACCACCGGCCGGGTCTCCGGCCCGGACCGTCGACCGATCGGCTCCTCGGTCGTCGACCTCGACGACACTGTTGGAATCGTATGCCAATTAGTAAGGATTTAAAACTTAAGTCAAAAAATGATGATATGTTTGCGGTTGCTAAACACAGCGTGCAGGTTCAAGATGCGGCTGGAACCACACGTCTGGGATATTCGAATTAAGCATACCTAATTTACGAAATAAAACTCGCCATACGATCACATCAACTGAACTTGACTATGCCTGAAGAATTCTGATAAAAGGTCATATGAGGATGAAGAATTGTGATAAAAGGTCTTATTAGGATGAAGAATTTTGACAAATGGTCTTATTAGGCTGAGGAATTCTGATAAAAAGTCCTATTGCTGAAGGCTGAGGAATTCTGATAAAAAGGCAGTCCTAATAGCTGGTTCTCGGAGGGCAGGTGACAATCGTTCTATACCACTATCGGGTTTAATTCAGCCCAATAAGGGTATAGTGTTGCCCAAAATTGGCCTCGGTATTTGAAGACTTCAATTATAAATAAACGCTATTATAAAATGACGTAACTGAGACACACAAGAGTCTTGTGGAATCATTTTCATTCCCGTTATAATTAGGAAGTCAGTTTCGGTCTAGCTAAGACAAGTACTGCGAGACCAAGACCGATTTTGGAGAAAACTATATCAGGGTTGGCTGGGAGCAAGTCCCAATACAAAAAATAGGCAAAGCCGATAAAGAAGCAGGGGCAGATACATGATGTTTAGGAAGGGGCAAATTTGAGTGATGATAATCTTTCAGAAATTCGTTCGGTGGGGCAAATACACCCATTGCCCCATTCCCCCTATCCGCGCCGGTAAAGAAGACTTACTAGCGAAAGATGCCAGTTCCTTTTGAGCGTAGTGGTAGCCCACGGATACGCCGTACACCATCAACAGTATCACCATGAACATCAACAACATCAGCAGGAAGGCGCAGCAGGTCCACGTTAGAACCCTAGGGCAGCAAATATATATGGCTAGCACCTGCGTTTGCGCAGGTTTTCCGACCGTCGTTCCTCCTATATTCTAGTATTTTATCGTTTATATATGCACCGCGGACACAAACGTTAAAATCATAAAATACATTATCATGTCATCTTACACGAAACTATTTAGGCAATCTTAATTTAATTAATGTTCGCAACGCATTCTCTCGTAATTCTTCTCCGTGTAAATAAATTTAGTGATTAAGAATACACTAACCCTTGAAATTGAGTTTCCTTAGCGCAATTTGAAATCATTGGACAGAATATATTTTTTTAAACCTGCTCAAAATAAAACGCAGGCCATTGTCATTAAATTGGGACGCATTTTTTTTTTTAATCTACATATACTTACTAATGGGTATTCTTACTCACGTATAATAACCTCCCCTGCGTAGACGTGCTTACCTTTCTATACAAAATGTCATGGAACATAATATGGACTGTATTAAACCCATTTGTGATTGTTTAGATGATCTACAAGAAAACATACCGATTAAAAATTACACTAAGGGACTTCTATCTACATAATCGTAAAATATCTGTGGCATAGACCTAGAACTCCATATTTATATTATAATGTGATTCTATAATCATAGTTTCCGATAGTTCTTGGGTATATAATATTTAAGATGTATGATGTAAACAGGTATTAAATATCCACCCCGCGAAATCATTTGGTTCGGAATGTAACAACTATTTTAGTACTTAAGTATCCTATTTGTTATACAACTTACCACTATTATAAAACTATTCAATATACGAAATGTAAATCTGGTGTCGATAGCATTATATCGAAAAAAAATACGTTACAAAAACGATAGCTCACACTAAAATCTTACAAAATTAGAAAGCGCATTATAATGGCAGAAATGACATGGCACGTCTAAAGCAAGTCTAAAGAATGAAACGAAAAATGTCAATTATATTTTTGGCCAGCGACCATGAAATAATAGGTCTAATCTCTCCAAAAACCACAATTTCTCATGATGCTTACCAGTTTCGAAGGTTCCAAATATTCGTATATTCCATATACCTAACTACACGATTCCTGGCGGCTTCCCTTTCGAAATTAAAGTTTGGGTACCTACATACCTTCTTGTAAACGAATTTTATTTTGTTTTACAGAAACCGACTAGTATCTTGGATGTTTTCATCGGCATAAAATGATATATTTGCAATGGGAGTTCTAGACCGTATAGAGTATGCATAAGGGGTTTTATAGTTTTTTGTGCACCCACAGGAGTCGTGACTCAATAAGGATTTTTTCTCAGCTTCCCTTGTGCGAGTATTCACCTTTGCTACTGATGCCTACTCCTATTCTGTTGCTCACTGCGCGTTGTCTGTGCGCTCATTTCTACCTCGACTAAAGAGAATATAAGTAGAATAATAAGTAGCTATTCGGATTTTTTGGCGGGAAGTTGTCAAGTAGCTGTTTAGGGGCGTAATACCAACGCTTATCTCCAGGCAATTCACTGCCAGGCCTTCTTTCTTTACGAAATGAAATGCGATGAAATAAAATGGATATGAATATGGCCTCACCCGCAATTTAGCGGGTATTTTGCCAGTGTCAAGTAATTAATAGCAATATTAAATTCAATAAATAGACATTATAAATAAAACAATGGATGTGACATGAAGAAATGAAAATGGCGTGTCTCCCTGCGAGGCCTTAACTTGTCATCTGTAATTTCCCGCCAGACTTTGTCTCAGTCTGTAATTCGAATTTCAATCGTCAACGTGTGTAAACAAGATAGTTTATTTAATACCATAAGTATTATTAAGTTAAATTTGAAATAGCCAGACGGTTCAGTATCCTACTTGGAAATATAGTTTGTGATAAGCCCCCAGAGCTGTACTGAGTGTAGCTTGCGTTTGCGAAAATAAAATATATTAATGCACTTTAAAAACATTTTATTTATAACAGTTTGTATAGTAAAATACAAATTACAACAGTCTCAATAGTTGGAAGGCACTTACAACACAACCTAATATTTGACACACATTAAATAAAAGTGTAGCAGCGAAGCTACTAATTCGATAACAAATAAAAGTGAACTTTACAACCTTGACATAAAATAAAATTTGTATAGCGGTATAAAACCATACTGGGCCCCAAGTCTGCTAACACAATCGATTCATAATCGAACAGCACCTGCATAATAACTGTCACTTTTGACAGATATCCCATACAATATCTGTCAAAAGTGAGTTACTATGCGGTTGCTGTTCGATTATGTGAATCGATTGAGTTAGCAGACTTGGGGACCTGGACGGCGCGCGAGGCGCGATCTATCGTCGCGCGGTTATCAAGGTCACTTTTAATTGTAATGTAATATCATATTAATCTTATAATAAATAATTAGATTACATAAAAAAAAATATTATTGCTTCAGTGATTTTGTATTGCGTAGTAAAATATTTAGAAAATGATGAAGTTACTATTAAGTCTATTAATAATTGTATAAAAAATTAAGAACTCAAACACTCGTCAGACGTTTGGCAATTATTGCCTGGCATACGTCTGGATACATTATATGACTATAATGCTGGGGATACACGCAACGGTTTACCTGACATGGTTGCTTGAGCCTACCTGGGGGCGGACTTAGAAAGAATAACATCCAGTTTTACCCAAAATAATGCATAATAATTTCAATATATTAACAATAAAATATAATTTAATATCGCCACACAAACAATACTTACCGTATTTATACAACAGTCGTAACAACCACAACTCGACACAATCTCAAGTGAACATAAATCATTTGAACAACTATTTGGCAAACTATCAAAATAATATACTCAATCAAATATAATTGGTGTAATTGCATGTATAGAGCTGTCCCATAAAAACTCGAAATTTAGCGTAAACAACAGACTTTCCTACAAAACCTTAAAAAGTGTTCCAGTAAATAAGAAAGTGTGCAAAACGTCGAAACCATTGAGAGTTCTAATATTTAAAATCATCTATAACAATAATAAATAATAATAGATTTCGACGTAAATCTTATATCATTCGACCCCAGTGAATGTTTTAATAAACTGATTTTCTTAGGTCATAATGCTGGAAAGACCATAAACTTTGTATAAATCAAGATATATATATATCACACTATGCTGACGGATACATACATCCCTTATCTCTGTACTTTACAATTTTTAAAAAAGGACTTGAACACCATAATAACCTGTAGAGAAGAAAGTCTTGTACTTGTTACAAGGGAGCGTTCAAGTATTACGTAACGAATTTGGGGGGGAGGGGTTACATGCGTTACATGGGCGGGAGGGGGGTTTGAACTACGCGTTACGCAACATCGTTTTAACCCTTTAGAACAGTCTCGTTGAGATTTTACGTTTTACAAGGGGGGGAGGGGGTGTTAAAGAAAAACGTTACGGCGCGTTACATTGGGGGGGAGGGGGGGTAAAGAAAAACCTTACGGCGCGTTACATTTGGGGGGGGGGGGGGGGGGTCCAAAAATCTCCAAAAACAGCTTTACGTAATATGTACATGAACGCTCCCCAAGTTGGTATTTGGCCTTTAGACAATTTATTATACGGGTATTATTCATATTTCTCGGTTATTTTTTTGATTACTTGTTGGTCGTAGTGCGTAGTGTATGTGTGTGCGGTTTGGCGTGCAGTATCTCCCATATGCGCAGCTCGGTGAGGGCGGTGCGGAGCTCGTGCCGCAGCTGGCGCGCCAGCGCCGGCGCCGCGTGCGCGACACTAGCGCCGCGCAGCCACGCGGACACCAGCGGACTGACGCCGCTCAGCGGACCCAGCCCCGTCACGTGCAGGTCCATGCAACTGGGGGACCGGGACTGATGGTTAAAATACGACATTATGTGCTAATAGTACCCACCGTTAGCTCTTCCAACTAAGCTATTGTAAACAAATGAGGTGTTCAAGCTTCCAATATCCAACAACGGCTCATAAAGGCTGTAGAATATATTCTATAATTCCGGCCCTTTTTAATATCCCACTGCTGGGCACGGGCCTCCCCTAAATGCGAGGGGGATTAGGCCATAGTCCACCACGCTGGCCCATTGCGGATTGGCGGACTTCACATGTCTTTCGAGGGGTTCTCTCGGACATGCAGGTTTCCTCACGATATTTTCCTTCGCCGCTTAGCAAGTGATACTCATGATTGAAATGAGATTCGCACATGAAATCCCACAGGTGCGAGCCGGGTTTTGAACCTGCAATCCTCGTTACCGAGGCAAGCGTTCTACCAACTTGGCTATCAATGCATATTATTGGTGATGGTTATTTATGTGGAATTAAACTGGTGATAATTTATATGGAACGATGCAACTACATTTATGGCAATGTGGTTAAATATGATTGATCGATATTATAGAAGCCAACGGATTCTTGACGGGATATTTAAGAGTGGATTCGACGATATTGATTGATTTGCCAAAAAAACCTATGTTTTTTGTATGTCTAATATTGGAGAAAAAAACATTGTGTGTACATAATCGTGCACAAGTAAAGGAAATTAAAGGTAAACTAGTTTAACTTAACTAACAAGAGTCAGAGAGTCAAGAGAGTTCAGTAAAATCATCTATCATTTTACTAAGAGAGGGGAGATTTAATTTATTCGTCATCATCGTCATTAATACAATTATCATGAGGGGATCTAAAAAGTAAAAACTGCTGTTTTGATTTCATCAATTTCTAAATGTAAAATTGCAAAATATGTGACATCACACTAGGTAGGGGGGGGGGGGGGTTGTCTCACAAATGTAACCAGTTGTGACAATGACGGGGAGGGGTCAAAAATCATGTCATGTACTGGTGGTAGGCTTTGGCCGTGGCTAGTCACCACCCACTGAACAAAGCCATGTCACCAAGCGGCCTAGCCGTGTTCCGGCATGATGTTCGATGTTGCCATTCATGGATGGCGGGTCAGATCAGCTGCACTGCATGTGCCTAGTGAATGTAGCGTCTCGATCTACTGCCGCCTTCCTACCTAGGCAAGTATGCTCCATCGTAGATCTCATCGTCACTTACCATCAGGTGAGATCGAGATAAAATACTTGCCTATAATGTAATAAAAAAAAAAAAATTAAATTCGTGTGACGTAATTTATGGATGGCCACACACTGGTAAAAATTGAACTATTTTGTAGCTGATTGCCAATCTAAAAATAAGAAGAAGAAGAAATAGTAATTTTGTAATGTGGGTACTGACTCCATGTGGTGCAGCGCGAGATGGTCGAGCTGCGCGTAGGGCTGGCCGCGCGCGAGCCCCGCGCTCAGCGCCAGCTGCAGCGCGCTGCGGCCCAGCGCCGCCGCGCGCCCGCCGCACGACACGCCCATCGCGCGGATGCGGTACTCCTCGTACCCGATCTATTACAACTATCATTAAGGTGGAAGCGCAAGGTCAGGGCGCGAAATTCAAAATGTCCCTGGTTTTTATTTTTTTACAAAAAATGTGGACATCTCTACGATGTAATTTAGTTTTTTGCGATATTAGCATTCTGCATTGGATGAATCAGAATCAGAATCACAATATTTTTATTCATGTAAACCACTATTGTACAGTACTTATGAATCGTCAAGTTACATAAACATTATTCTACTGCTTTACCACCCGTTCGGAATGCCGTTCCTATGGAGAAGAACGGGCAAGAAACTCCATGGTTGCTCTTTTTTTTTAAAATAGATCTTTTACATTATTGAGCAATACATTGTTATAGGTATGTGAGAACAGTGTAGGAACGGCTAATCAGACTTTAGCAGCAGGTCAAAAAAAAAACAACAAAAAGATGTCTCGATGTATTAAGTTTGCTTAAAAAAATACCTAAAGCGATACAGCACCATAAAGTGAGTAAAAGTAGCGGTTTTTACTAACTGTTTACTGTAAATAATTTAGAAGAAAATAATACTGACCTGTAAGTCCTTTATGCTCAATGTGACGTGGAAGCTGGTCTTCATGGGGTCGCGCCTGGAGATGCTGACATCACTAATTCGATTAATGGTGGCCAGGTTCTTCACCCACCCGGTGCCCGTCTCGAATTTACCGATGAACGATAGCGATCCTATCTGCAGCAAAGAGCGCTTGTTAAAGGAATTCAACCTTATTACGCCTTGGACGTATACGTATACTACAATGGAGTTGTGAAGAGCTAGTTTCTGTTGTTAAGTATACGCAGGGCCCCGGCGGTAAAATTATAAACAACTTATTTGAATTATACATATTATTATTTAATTTAAATACTTAGCACATTTTTTTTAAATGAACGTTTTCAACATTACGCCATAGAGAAGAGAGAGAACACAGAGGAACATATATATAGAGCGAATGTTGCACAGATTATGGTTTATCTGTAATTATTATTTTTCTGCCAATTCTTGAGGGAAGGGAAAGTCCAGGCTAATTTGTCTGAGAAACACTGTAGAATCTCAGACACCTAAACATAATTGAATACCAAGAAATTGGTGCCAATAATGTGCAGCAATATCTAAATCAAATTTGAAACTATATGAAGATAGCACATCGAAAATAAAATAAATTATTATACATTTTTCGAAGAAAACTCGTTGCAGGAGACTTGCTGGCCAGTATGACTATGCAAATTACATATAGAAATTTTCCGAGATAAGACTTTTTGATTTTAATATACAGAGTGATTCGGAAAGGGTATACTAAACATTGAACCTGCGCTTCTTTAGCGCATATGTAATCATTATGTGACGTCACAATTTCAATATATATCATCATATATATCAAAAGATTGATTTCAATATATAAGAAGCGCAAGTGCCGAGGTCAGTATACCATTTCTGATTCACCCTGTATAGTAAGCGTAAAAGTATTAGGCCATATACCTTGTGCATGAATGTGGCGTGTAGCGGGGGCAGGTCCAGCAGTTCCCGAGATGTCTGAAGCAATGTTCGTCGCATATTGATGAGAATCATGTCGATGACTTTGTTCCCATTCGCTGCCAAGGAGTCCACCATCGAACTGCGGGTAATCCATACAAATAAATAAAATTGCAGTGTCTGTTGGTAATATTAAAATAACCGCTTTTTACTAAGTGCATTTGGATGTATACACGGTACAAATATCAAAACAACAGTTTCTTTTTTAAATTTTGTCTGTGTGTCTGTCTGTTTGTTTCGGCTTATCTCTGAAATGGCTGGACCGATTTTGACGGGACTTTCACTGGCAGATAGCTGATGTAACAAGGATTAACTTAGGCTACTTTTATTTTAGAAACACTTTTTTGTTAAATACCACGCGGCGAAGTCGCGGGTAACAGCTAGTGGGTATTATAACAAGATTCTAGTTGATAATGTTCATACTTGTGGATTCCAGATGATTAACGAAAAAACACAAAAGATCTCTAAAAGGCGGCTCCACAGTCGAATATAATATCAAATTCATCACATACATCAAAAATCCTCCCGTAACCATGGTTGCTGTAAAGCAGCTGAATCGTCGGGAACGAAAACAACATAATATAAACGCGATAAAATCCTTAAAATTCGTTTTATTTCCATGTGTAGTATTCGCGTAAATACAAGAAATCAATTTCCCCAAAAATTTTATGTATCCAAAAAAAACCTTACCTGCTAACACATAAAGTTACATTTTGTGATGTGTGTAATACCTGTATGCCTCTAGTAAGCTCGGGTTGCAGCACATGACTTCGGATACACTGGTCGCTTGTCTCAGCACAACTGCTAAGTGGCGTTGTAGTTTTTCTCGCAGCAACGCGTACAGAGGTAAAGATATTGCAGCTGTTAGTGGTAGATCATCTGGAAGAAGGATTTATAGATTAGTGTTGCCTAAAGTCCTACCCCCGAATTTATAGACGCTATATAACTTTATCAAACGTCATCTAGTACCGCGCACAAGAGATTTGCTTTGCGCAGTACAATATGACGTTTGATATTTATATAGCGTCTATAAACTCGGGGGTTAGTCTTGCAAAACAGCAACACCGCGAAGTCCCGCACAGTTTTATATTTAAAAAAAAAACTATTTCGTTGGAGATATTATGATCGACACAGAGGCTAAAATTACCTAGTTTTTTTTTCGTCTCTGAAATTATTGAACGGATGTCAGTGAAGCTTCGCATGGTTATCATATCGTCAGAAGTGCACACCAACGTGTACGGTCCCAGGCAAGCATCGCTAACTAATCGATTGTCGATTGACTCAGATCAATACTTATATAAAGTATTTTTATCCCGGGAAATGGATCTTTAGGGTAATATTACGTTATGGTTATCATATTTCATGGATTTGATAGACGTCCGATAATGATTTCAATATAAAGATGGCAAATAAAAAAATAGGAATCCAATGACTACTTTTATTTTTTTAAGAATGCTTTGTACGAAATATATCGAGTTTGTACCTTACTGTAAATACGACACAAACGTGCAGTATACCCAATGAATGATAAGTTAATTAGCATTCTAACTGCTGTAAGCAGAGATAACAGTGACTCACCAATATTATTATAGTAAAACTGGAAAAACATGATTGCAATAAAAAAAGGCCTCACAATTCTGTCACAAATACATATTCCAATGCTTAAGTATTTTATTTGATAAAATACCAACTTCTGCCCGCGGCTCCACCCGCGGAATCTTTATTAAACACTAGCTGTTACCCGCGACTTCGTCCGCGTGGTATTTAACAAAGACTTAACCGTTGGCAACAGCCTGCTCGCGCGCTCTGATCCCGCGGGACGCATTGCAGATTCTTGCTATCAAAATTAATCGGGCGTAGCGCTGCAACATTGCTTTTAATTTTATTTCGTGATCCTATTTTTTTTTTAAATAAAAGTAGCCTAAGTTACTCATTGTACATCAGCTATCTATAGCCATATAGCCAGTGAAATTCCCGTCAAAATTGGTACAGACAGACAGACAGACAGACGGACAGACAGACAGACCGACAAAAATTGTAAAAAATGTTGTTTCGGTATAGGTAACGTGTATACATCCAAATGCACTTAGTAAAAAGGGGTTATTTTAATATTACAAACAGACACTCCAATTTTTTTTTATTTGTATAGATTTTAATCACAGATCACGAGAGATAAGAAAACATTTAAAAAGAATATTCTGTCTCCTTAAGTGGTCATCTACTGATGCTTTTACCTTATGCCGTGCGGTTCAAAATGTATGGGAACTCGCTGCCTCCGCTTTGTTCCCCACCACTCTCTAAAACCACTGACGTCCATGATACAAGTACGCTAGACTAATGATACCCTTTAAAATGACAGCTATCTATTATGCCTATTTGAAGCGCCCCCATCGTGGGGGAAAGGAACTAAATCTGACGTAAATTGCAAATGGCCGTTGTTTTGTTTACATTGTCTCCGTGTTTATAAAGTGATTTTGAAGGTTTAACGCGATTAAACTTGTTTGTTGTGTCGTATTAATATAGTTAATACATAAATAAGTGGTGTTAGTTAATAGGTAAACCATGAAAGAGTGCGTGTTATGCAAAACTCTTTACCAGAAGGGAAGTGGGGTTACATTCCACAAGTAAGTGAATTTACGGCTAATATTCAAGAAATTAAAACTTCTATTGATATTATAGGCACTTAAAAATATGTTACTAATCTTATTTATACGTGATTACAACGCATTTGTCTTTGTATTATCGGTTTTTAATAAACAATAAAATTCTATAGTGCTGTTAAAGTTCCTTGTCGATAAAATTTATCGATATTTTTTCTATCAATATCTTAAATAGATAGAACGTTCAAGAACGTAAAAATCGCCGAAGACAGATTTGTATTATCAAATACATATTATTTTAAAACAATGTTTACTAATTCACAGGTTTCCGACTGACAATAGAAGACTAGAATTATGGCTCAAAAACATTGAAAAGCCTAGTTGGCGTTCGAAAAAATATGATTACATCTGTTCAAAACACTTCTCTGATGACTTTTATTAAACATAACTCATGTACTACTTTGATGATTTTTATTTTCTATTAATACCTTACCTACTCCATTGCTTCCCAAACAACATTACATTACCTCATTTCTAATTAAAAAACAATCCTTATTTAAGTAGGATCTAGCTAGTCACACACCACCCTTTAGTTCGGTTTCGGCTTATCCTAAGATTACCTACCCTACCCATGAGCGATTCGGCTAATCATTATCATTATTTGCTTCATCTTAGTATTAACCACTCGACTATTTTGGACATTAGCCATTGTTAAAGCAATGGATCATAATTATTTTCATTTTAATGCATGGGTAGGTTTAAGCATAAACATTTTTATCGATGTATCATATCACTGTCCCATCTCTATTATTAGTTCCATTCCCCCTCACTGCCGCTATCAGCGCCAAAATGGCGAAAATCAAATAGGCACACGATAACCGGGCTTATGATTAGTCCAGCGATGTATACCATAGAGGTCAGTGTCTAAAACCAACCAATACGAAGTCTCTTCGGTGCGTGCTGCGTCGCCGCCGTATACAGCGGCCGTACCACGCGACGCACCAGTTTATTCAAAGTATCGTTAGACGATCTATACATTGCCTCGTACATTCACTCAGTAGCGAACATAGGTGGTACTTAATGAGCCATGTATTTTGTACAAAAATAAAAAAGTCGTTGTGCTACATGAAAACTAAAATAACATAATAAAGGCATTAAATATTTTTTGATTTGTTGTTTTTAATGATTTTAAAGACGAATAAATAAAATACTTAATACTGGCTGGTGAAATGAAATTCCATCTTTCGCGTAGTTCACTTTGCTGCTAGTATTTTTGCACACAACCACGGAATAACACGGCATTTAAAAAAAAAGTTAGAGCTCCGATACCGACGTGCATTTGCAGTCGACTGACGGCGAAAACTCTATGTAAGCGTAATTTTGGCTAAAGGTGAGCGCAAGCCCACCGCTTTCATAACATATCTCCTCTAATATATCTGTGATTTTAATACAGTTGGCTGGTGGTTAACGTACTCACCGATATGTTTAGCTAACTGCTCGGTGGTAGCGAATTCGTATCCGCCGCTCTTTTGCGGCGACGGCCATGATAACTGAAACAATACAACTTTCACTAGACCTCAGACGATGAAATAAGGATTGCAGTATTAATAACAAGCATTGTACTGATATAAATTTAAGCAGCCGAAACGTCGGGAACGTGAAAACAAAAAATAAACGCAATAAAATCCATAAAAATAGTTTTTTTTCTATACTAGCTGTTACCCGCGACTTCGTCCGCGTGGTATTTAACAAAGACACAACCGTTAGTAATAGCCCGCTCGCGCGTTCTGAGCCCGCGCGACCGACAGCCTTTTGTTAAGTCGTTGGCGGGGGTTGGGGTTTTTTTTTCTAAAATAAAAGTAGCCTAAGTTACTCCTCGTTACATCAGCTATCTGCCAGTGAAATTCCCGTCAAAATCGGTCCAGCCATTTCAGAGATTACCCGGAACAAACAGACAGACATTTTTTTTAAAAAAGGTTGTTTTGGTATAGGTACCGTGTATACATCCAAATGCATTTAGTAAAAAGCGGCTATTTTAATATTACAAAAAGGCACTCCAATTTTATTTATATGTATAGATTAAAAAGTTTCGTTTTTATTTCAATATTAATAAGTTACCTTCACCAGTACTTCGTCGTGCGTGAACTCGATGCCAGGGTTGATGAAGGAGAACGCATCGTCCTCCAGCGCGAGCCCCACATTGACATCTGCAGTCATGTTTGATAACGATATTCTAGAAGTAGTGGAAATTTATGGTTTACTACAATGAAAACATTTTGGTTTATTAAGGCCTTGTCTACGGATTAGGCTTGCATAGAATCTCCCATGTTTGTTATTTAAAAAAATAACAATCCATTTGATATTGATTTCTTATATTTACGCGAATACTACACATTGAAATAAAACTATTTTTTAAGGATTTTATCTCGTTTAATTTTTCGTTTTTTCCACCACCACACCACCACAATCAACAATTAAATATGAGGGTAGCCCGTTTCTAACATGACACCAGGACGTCAACCACCTCAGTCCTCCCGTGACCATGCTTGCTGTAAAGCAGCCGAAACGTCGGGAACGTAAAAACGAAAAATAAACGCGATAAAATCTTTAAAAAATAGTTTTATTTCAAAATCCATTTGATGTTGGCAAAATACCTATAGATTTTTCGCAAAGTAATGCCTGGTTCCAAAGTTTAGTAGACCGAGTTTAACCTACATTTGACGCGGCACCCTATTCAGAAAACAAACTTAAAATATATAAGTGTTGTATTTTATCTACATACTACATTGTAATCATGCCAATTACACTGTAACCTACCTTATCACCCACCTTATGCACAGACCTGTTGCGAGTTAATACCAAATTAAACAAATGCAATGTTGTATACAATTTTCAACTGTCATTGTCACAATGGTAAAGGAAAACATTGGAAGGAAACCTACACGCCAATGGGAATCTGACCACTTTTAGAAAGACTTTTGATGTCCAACTTGCATTGGACTATGACTTCAGTAAATACCCCTCAAAGCAGAGGTTCACGCAGCAATAGTGGGCTATTAAAAGGGCTCACTCTTATCATTATTCTAGTGCTAAATGAAGTACCTTCTTTTTGCCCTAGAATCTGTCCCAGGCTATGAAAAAAACAAGAAATTAAATTTAGGCATGATACAAATTTTTCATATACTCTGTTCCAGAACTATTTTCTAAAAATTTGAAAGAAGCTTGTGTTCACTCTCATAGATACTATGACATAGAGTTTGTTTACATCAGCAGGAATAAAACGGTTTTTAAGTACCTACATAATGCAGTTCAATAAAATCAGATTAGATTGCACAATGTATTATTGTTAATTGCTTTCAATTGTAGATATTATCATAAAACGGTGCCTAGCAAGAACTCCTAACATAATCATAGGCATGATGTTACAATTCATTTCACTTTTAAAACATTATGGCTTCCATAATTTTTGTCAATGATTTCACCGACAACAGAGCTTAAAAAGACACATGGCCGGATTAATAGAGCAAAAATGATCAACGCAAGAAATATTGACTCACAGTAACAGTTTTCCTACTTGATTGAGAACCACACTGTAACAGACACTTTTATTTGTGAAATCTATGATGTGAGCAAGATTGAACACAATTAAAACGATTAAGCCTTGGGCCTCCTACATAAAGTTAATTTAGTAATTATTATTGGTATTAAAACTACCTGATTCTGAAGATGTATATTTCTCTTGTCATTCTGACTGTTGAGAGTGAAGCTGTTTGATGCCCACCACTATCCAATATGTGAGCCTTCAGCTTAATTAAAGAGGCTAATAGTACTATTAACAATAGGATTAACTTAATTAACTCACATTACTTGTAATATTCAAAAACAATATTCAAACTACTCACAAAACGTGTCCTTCAGCCATCACGGGTATAAGATTATACAGGTTTTCATTAAACGCACTGTACAAGCCCTTAACAGTAACTTCGCCGATCGAGCACCGCAGTGAGAGGCCCATGGACTTGAGGTCCAATGATAGTGACTGCATGTGGAATGTTGGAGGTTTCACCAGTTCTAGCCTGGATAAGGTTCTGGAAGATTGAAAATTGTTAAAAATATCACTTTTCATTGATTTAATTGACTACGTTGCCATGGCATCAGTGGGTAATTTATTACATGGATCCCAAATAAAGGATATACCAATACTATATGGGGATTTACTGCCTCAACATCTTATTTCTGCGAGGCAACACTTAACATTAGAACTATGGCTTGCCACTGTGATATACATGTGCCATACAATCCAACAAGACTAATACTACTACTACTACTAGATATCTTTAGATATTGATGAGAACTTTTTGACAAATGTTCGTACATCTATTGGCATTCTGAATTAATTATCTATGTTAAAATAGAACCATACAGCGGGAGATATACTATTATAATATTAGAATGACGAAATTCCCGTACTTTTAATATAAATAGACAGCAGTTTCTTACACTTGAGTGTTCTTCGCAAAGTATGAAGTGTCCGCTAAAGTGTCGGGTTTTATCTGTTCACCATTCTTTGTCTGCTGCAGGGCCACGTTTGTGAAACTCTAAAATAAAGTTGGATAGTATAAATATCACAAAAAGTAGCTTTATAAATAAATATAAATACTTTTTGTAAATATTTACCCTTTTAATAACATCTTGTAAATTAGGTTGGACTTTTGTCAGTAAATCATCTAATTCTTGTTCAATATCCACTTTCTCCTCTTCAGACATTTTGCCACGCACATTAGCTCCCGTAATATCAAGGTTTTGTAAATATTTTAAATTTAAATAATCGTTTATCACCGAAAACGAAACATATTGCAGCTGACGAGAAAATGTGACAGCCAACCAGACAGATGCTGCTGGCTGACAGAAAATTGTTGTGTTGTCAAACGTCATGTGTCACTTGCTTGACACTATGGACTTTTTTATACCTAGCAGTGTCTCCAACCATGCCGTAATTACGGTAGATCTACCGTAATTTTTGTAGATCTACCACCTACCGTAGACATGTTATTACGGTGACATATTCTACCGTAATTTCGTCCGTGTCCATATTTCTATAATGAACACTTGATTTAGCAAAATATTACTGCAACATTGCATTGGGATACGCGTAACGTCATTCTACGCGTAAGGTCATTCTGTTGCTTCAGTTTGGAAGAGCAGGGATGCGCAACGTAAAAAAAAAAAAAAGGTCATTCTGCTACTTCTGTTTGGAAGAATGACCTTTTTTTTTTTTTTTTACGTTACACATCCCCACTGCATGGGTATTTTAGCTGCAAACACTGGTCTGCCGTAATTTTCCACCATCTACCGTATTTTGAGACCAGTCAACACCGTAATTTTGACAAAGAGAGTTGGAGACACTGATACCTAGCTCGCTCTATGAGCAAGTCGCACGCTGTGTTTCCCGCGAATGTTTTTGATTTTTACATTTTGTTTTAGCAGAAAAACACTCCAAACACTGCTCATTCCGTATATAGAGAATTATATTATAATAGAACGTATAAAATACTTAGATCGCCACGAATATTATCGACGAACAAAGTGATCAATGTTACATAGTGGTCTACAAATTTGTTCAAACGTTCGTACATAGCGTAAGAACCGGGTCAATAGCGGGTCTATGAGAATCCCTATGCTTTACAATATTGTGTTGGGTATTAGCCTACGCTTATAGTCCTGAGTTGCGAAATAAAGACCACGTTCTTCCCGGGGAAGTCAAAAGACCTATGTCCAGTAGTGGATGTCTTTCTGCTGAATGCTGATGTAGGAACGTTACGTTATAAGGTAGGTACTTACCCAATAAATAAAATAGAAAATCTTGCAGTCACCACTTTTTATTTAAGTACAAGTATACAATAGGTACCCATTTATTAATTTGTATGTAGGTAGGAACTTTTTATATTTTTTGCCTGGATAGCCTTTTGTCACAATGTTGATGTATTTTAATTTTATTTAACCTGCTTATCTATATTTTTCTAAAGAGTGATAGACATGGTCACCTCAATCTTTCTTACTGGAGCCTCTATTTTTATTTTTGTTGCGTTTATTTTTATTTTTGGAGCCTTTATTTTTCTTTTTGGAGTGTCTGCTTTTTTTTCTGGCCTCTATGTTTCTCTTTATCAAGTCTTCGTCTTCGTTCGTTCTGGATTTAGTTTTTGGAGCAACTTTGTTATTTGAATTCGGTTCTGCCGGGCCTGCGTTTTCGCTATGATGAATGGTATTCTCTGAGTTCTTTGAAGGTATAACTATTTTTTCTACATGTATTTGTCCAGGTAGGAATGGTTCTGCAAATTAGATACCTATTAGATATAATTATCAGGAATAGCACATGCACAGGGGTACAGAACAGGACATACTTTTTCATTGCGTGTAACACCGCGGGGCGCAGCCAGTAAAATGATATATTATTATGATACAAGGCTACTTACCACATTTTGGCAGAGATTTTAGGGTCTTAATGCCGTGGACTAAAGTATTAGACATAACGGAAATTATTTGATGCTCTAGTAAATGTTTGAAGTTCGATATCATCGTGTTAGCGGCGCCTCCGACTGTTAATGATTCTGGTCTGAAAAGAATACATACATACTGAAATACTTATGTTTACAATATCCATATCCATAATCCAGGAAAGACTTGGCGCCCTATCCACAACTTATAAATACCTAACCAATTAACCTTTTACCTATACCCTAGAGTAGTAGATGTAGAGTCCTCTCTATGCAATTCAAGTCTTCGGGTCTCTCCCCGCTAAGGTAGGCCTGTAGGTACCTATCTACCAAAAACAACTTTTGTAAAACGAAAAGAAAGCGCCGCTCAATCAAATAATTAATAATCATATAAAAAAACCGCTTCTCTACCAAAATCGAGAATAATCATTATCTGCAGTTAAAACAAAAAAAAATGAGTAAAATTTGTCTTGGGTTAAAATAAAAAATAGATACCTAGTTATCTATATAGATAAACTAGCTGTTGCCCGCGACTTCGTCTGCGTGGTATTTAACAAGGACAACCGTTGACAACAGCCTGCTCGCGCGTTCTGAGCCTGCGGGACGCATTGCAGGTTGTTGCTATCAAACTTAATCAGGCGCAGCGCTGCAACATTGGTTTTTTTTTTTCGTGAGATACTATTTTTTTTTCTAAAATAAAAGTAGCCTAAGTTACTCCTTGTTACATCAGCTATCTGCCAGTGAAAGTCCCGTCAAAATCGGTCCAGCCATTTCAGAGATTAGCCGGAACAAACAGACAGACAGACAGACAAAAATTGTAAAAAATGTTGTTTCGGTATAGGTAACGTGTATACATCCAAATGCACTTAGTAAAAAGCGGTTATGTTAATATTACAAACAGACACTCCAATTTTATTTATTTGTATGTATAGATAAACATCTGACACTGAAATGATCACAGACGGACTATTAAATAAAATATCCTAAAAATGAGATACGAGTAGCATTACGTTTTTTTTTATTACATTATAGGCAAGTATTTGATCTCGATCTCACCTGATGGTAAGTGACGATGGGATCTACGATGGAGCATACTTGCCTAGAAGGTACCTGTTCACTCTCGACTTGAAAACACCCAGATTGTAGTCAACGGGGAACCAAGACGTAGTAGTAGTTTGTTCTATTCCTTGGCAGTTCGCACGATGAAAGTAGAAGCAAAACGCTTAGTACCTACGTACCCAAGGAATGTCAACAGTATATCTATACTTACTAATATTATAAATGTGTAAGTTTAGATGGATGGATGGATGTTTGTTACTCTTTCACGCCCGAACGGCTGAACGGATCTGGATATTATAGAGAGTCTATATAACATAATCACTCACCTGGTTTGGTCCAAAAAGTCTATATCAATGTCCACCGTTTCTGGGTCCCTCACCATTGACAGGCTGAGGTGGGCAGACAGCTCGTTAGCAGATAGCACCAGCTCACCACTCACCGGTGCCAATACAGTCGGTATTGTTGTATCATACTGATATACCACCTACAAAGACTTACTAGTATACTTCTCGTTATGAAAAAAAAAAAACTTTCTACGTGCACCGAAAAATGATGGCTACGGGGATAGCCACGAAGACTGCAGTCTCGTCAGACCGTCTCACCAGAACCTTGTTATCAGTGGCGTAGCATAGGTCATTAGCACCCGGTGCGGATTTCAAATTTGCCGCACTCTTATTTTTGCTATATATTATAAAAAAATTGGGGCATGGTAACGACCAAAAAAAATAATGAAAAAAACACTGAAAGAAATTATTATTATTTTTTTACTAATTTTTTTTTTCATAAGTTAATTTATATTTTCTCTAACGGCGTTTGTGAAATGCCGCCCGAGGCAAAGTGCCGCCCGGTGCGGACCGCACCCTCCGCCCCCCCCCATGCTACGGCACTGCTTGTTATACCTATGGTAGAGCCCTGGTTGTAACCATAGCATAGGACCTTCGACCACCGCTGTCGCCATGAGGAAATATGTATTAACATTTATTGATTTCTTATATTTACGCGAATACTACACATTGAAATAAAACTAATTTTAAGGATTTTATCGCGTTTATAATTTGATTTTACGTTCCCGACGTTTCGGCTGCTTTACAGCAACCATGGTCACGGGAGGACTGAGGTGGTTGACGTCCTAGTGTCATAGTTTGACTGGGGTACCCTCATATTCGTTTATATCGAAACGTCGGGAACGTAAAATCAAAATATAAACGCGATAAAATCCTTAAAATTAGTTTTATTTCAATATCTATAAACATTCAATTCAGAATATTTCGTTTTGAAATAAAACTAATTAAATCGCGTTTTATTTTGTACGTTCGCGTAAAATGAATTTTATTTCAATGTGTAGTATTTGCGTAAATATCAGAAATATATTTAGTATTTTTTAATTACCTTTAAATTACCGAACCCTACGATCGCATCGACTTTGCGAACATCTCTCTCTCTCTTGGTGGTTGCTATCGATTGGCGGTAGATGGTGTTCAAGCCGAGGAACACACCATCGCGCATTGCAATTTGCTGGTGAAATAAATACCATAAGATACCATTACATAAGGTTCCTTTACGTTTAAATAGGGCAGGAAGAGGTAATATATAAGCACAGTAGGTTATAAAGATAACATTCCAAAAAAAGAAATCAAATTGTTAGACTTTTAAAAAAAAATACATCCTGTACTGGGCGCACAGCCTGCTACTGGGTCGCCTGGTTTAAAAAAAACAAATATAATTTACACAATCTATACATATAAATTAAATTGGAGTGTCTGTTTGTAATATTAAAATAACCGCTTTTTACTAAGTGCATTTGGATGTATACACGTTACCTATACCGAAACAACATTTTTTACAATTTTTGTCTGTCCGTCTGTCTGTCTGTCTGTCTGTCTGTCCGTCTGTCTGTCTGTCTGTCTGTCTGTCTGTTTGTTCCGGCTAATCTCTGTAATGGCTGGACCGATTTTGACGGGACTTTCACTGACAGATAGCTGATGTAACAAGGAGTAACTTAGGCTACTTTTATTTTAGAAAAAAAAAAATAGGATCTCACGAAAAAAATTAAAACCAATGTTGCAGCGCAGCGCCTGATTAAGTTTGATAGCACCACCTGCAATGGTTCCCGCGGGCTCAGAATGGGCGGGAAGGCTGTTGTCAACGGTTGTCTTTGTTAAATACCACGCGGACGAAGTCGCGGGCAACAGCTAGTTATTATATACAACGACGTGATCCATATAACTTACTGATTCATCTGTTAAAATTTGTTACACTATTTTTGTTAAACCTTATATAATATATACCTATACCAACATAGAATTTCGATAAATATGTAATTTTAAAAAATCAAATATTATCACTCGACTTATCGAAATTCTGACTTCAGACAATGATTTCAAATGCGCTAAAGAAGCGCATGTTCAATGGTAAGGTTATACGTATGTAAATATACCATTTTTGTATCACGCTGTATATACGCTGGTTGCCATGCATTGTCTTAATGACAGAAGTGGTGTACCGTGTAGGTAGAGTTACTTAAGTATAACTATTGACTTTATAGGATGATATAATAAAACGGTTTTCCACTTTAAGTCCGCATTCAACAGGTCGGTATGAATAAGGAAGCGAGGAGAGCCACACCACCACGCATCACAGACCACGCATCATTTTACAAAGCGTTACCTTCATTAATGTAATCGTTGATATTTCGTCACGCTCATACCAGAAACATCAGAAATAAGAGATACAGTGACAGCAGACTCGATGGCGTTGCAATTGTTTGAAGATGTAGCGACCACTTGAACCGCACCACAAAGTTATACAGATTGCGCTACAGATGCATTCGGAACAATAGACAATTCTCAATACAATCCTGAATCGCGCTATGAGAGTTTTCGGAGTACGTAACATATATACAAGATCCCGACAATAACCATTGGGACATAGCGGCCGCCCCGCCAGGCATACCACCTGCCTGGCTGAAAGATCTTCCCTTTTCCGCTAAAAAGGGATTGTGCTAATAACAGAAGAATTGTGTCTGTGTTTGGTTTACTTACAAAGCCGTTGACGCCCATGATAGTGAACCTCGGCAGCTTGAGGACGGTCGCATTCCGTTCCAGTATTCTCTGACGTATTAGATCTATGGAGTTATCCATGTACTCGTTCAGCGCTATTGCCTTTTCTTTATCGTATTTTCTGGAACAGCGATAGTGTGAAGTCGTGTTAGTTACACCATTTATATAGCTGAAGAACGGGTGGGGCGATTTTTATGATCATTGATCTTTTGTATTTGTCCCCGCCCCGAATAGCAGAATAACTATGAAAACATTGGAAAATACCCAAAAAATAATTAAGTTAATAATTTTGTTATACAATTAATTCTGAGGCGGAAAGAAGTTCGTCGGGACAGTTGGCATCTGTGTAATATACAGTAATAGTACTAGCATGAGCTTCAAGATAGTAAAATTAGGAACATTATTGTCGGACATGTCTGCCAGGTACGGATGGCAGTCGGATTCGATGGGTCTTCTGAAACCTTACGATGCGTTACAGGGTCGGGAGGGGGGGTTTTGAACTACGCGTTACGTTAAATTATTTTAACCCGTCAGAACGGTCGCGCGTAGAGACTTTACGTTTTACTAGGAGGGGGGGAGGGGGGGAGGGTAGAGAAAAACGTTACGGCGCGTTACATGAGGGCGAGGGGGGGTCAAAAATCTCCAAAAATTGCGTTACGTAATACTTGAACGCTCCCTGAACTGCTGCTACGACTTTGCATAGTTAGAATTAGAAAGTCGGTCAGAGACGCGTTCGACAGTTCATTACAATTACGTATGTTTTCAGCAAGTCTTTGCGTAGTACGTACCTAACCTCTCTTAGGGTATGCTCGGTTGTACTCACTGACTAACAGTAGCCCAAAAAGCAGGCTTGAATCTCGTATTTTGAGCATTTGTGCTACATATGCTACGTCCAATTTTATGGATTTATGAACATTTTAATGATGTTAGTCTTTCTGTTTTGGCCAGGATTGTTTCAGAAGATTGAGCTCATGTACAGCGTCGTTAGCTGACTCAGAATATGAGGATTTTCAATATATTACGTGCTTAAAATTATCAATACTATGCTAAGAGAAAGTAAAATATAATAGACCATACTGAAGTTTATCAAGATATTTCAATCCACGTAGTTCTGTGTATATTAAGAAGTCGTTGAAGTAGTCTTTCAGCCACTTGTTTAGATCGGTCTTCATTCTTTCTATGAATTCCTCTATAAAAAAATATAAATTATGTCTTAGGCATTTGATTAAAAGTATTATTTTAATGGACTTTAAAAAAAATGTTACCTATGTTTTCTTTTATTATCTTTATAGGTTGATTATCCAGTGCACCGTTAATGTACTGAAAAAAAATTTAGTGTTTAGTGAAAAAAATTCACCACCCAGTCGGATATTGCTATATAAAGAACTAGCTGCACCCGGCGGTGTTACCCGCGATAAAAAGTATGAAAAATTTAAACATCTATCCCACGGGAACCATACATTTTACCGGGATAAAAAGTAGCCTATGTGCTATTCCAGACTATAATCTATCTCCGTGCCAAATTTCATCCAGATCCGTTCAGCCGTTCTGGCGTGAAAGAGTAACAAACATCCATCCATCCATCTCTCCAAACTTTCACATTTATAATATTAATATAGATTAAATAAACTATCGCTAGAAAAAACACGTTGGTGTATGATGTCAAACGAAGTAACGCTAACTAATATTACACAGATTACGGGCGTTCTCGTAAGACATAATAACTTATATTACCGTCATAAGTATATCCGTGACTACGATGTCAGAAACGAGCAGTTCGATCATAAGCCGTTCTCCAATCAGTCTATACCGACCCTCCATCTTGTATTGCACATCTTTCAGAAGCAAACTGAAAAAAAAATATAATGTTAGAGTACGCCAAAACAGTACTCATGAATAGTCAGGAGCTAATACCGGTTCGGAATGTTGGTTCCACTGAGAAGAGCCGGAATGAAATTCAATGTTTATTACTTACTCTTAACTCTTTTATAGTCTTTTTAATAAATTTCAAACTATTTATTAAGTTATTTTCCTGTTTGTAAATATTTACTGAGATGTAAAACTAATATAAAAATAATTATTTATATACTTATACCTACAGATAATTATAGCAGAAGTGCTTTGTAATACCATTGCAAATGGACAAACACTATCTATAAAATTTTGTAGGTAAATCTATTCCGATCCGGTTGTAGACTTAAGAAAAAAAAATGTAATGACAATTTGTAAGTGCCCCCGTAGGCCTATACGAAATAAATGATTTGACTTTGACTTTGACATTGTAATATGGTAGTTTTTGTCTTTTATCCATATTTTCTCTATTACATTCGTCTATTTTAGGTGTATCCATTATCTCGTGTCTCGAAAAGCATTGATCTCTCCTCTTACCTTCTTTGCTGTGATTGGCCGACGTGACCAAAATTCGGTCAGGAGGACTATTATTGCTATCTTATATGTATCTCTTTACTATAATTATATTTCCATTCTTCATAGTCTCACTTACTCTACTTCTCCAAATGACGGTGCGTAGAAGAGTATAGAAGATTCTATGTCGGTGACAGAACGCTCGAAGGCACCTCGAAGATGCAAGTCATTTAGGGAGAGGCGCACAGTCAGTAACATGTTTGCCAGGTCATTGTTTATGTAGTTGACACGGAATCGCGTGTCGTTACGGAGCTTCATGCGGTGGAAGAACCTGATGATGAAAGTTACATGAAAGACCTAAGACCAAGACCAAAAGACCTAAGGTAAATGAACCCTTTAAAGGCGTAAATGGGCTAGTTTTGTAGCAATTACTGGATATTGTATAGCCGTCGACTTGCCGTTTAAATTACGCGTCACTTGCAGCCTACAATGATAAAAGTATCGACTAATAACATTGTCGCAAGAAAGTATCGCTGGCAAGATTGTTGAGCTATTATAATGCTCAGCAAGATTATTCTAACACGTCTACAGGGTGTTAAAGTTAAAACAACTTTCTTGCAGCAAGCGGTACTTATCATAATATACAGGTTACTACATCAATATTATTGATATAGGTCAAATTTGTACTATTGGACTGGATTATGACATAATTTTCCGAATTGAGGTCCTGATTTGAGTCATTCTAATAGTTCATGGTACAGGGACTGAATACTGTCTCTACAACTGTATCAGACACGATTGATATCAAACTCGCTCGACAGATAGTAGGCAACGCTGAATGAATTTATATTGAGGAGAAATATTCCTTAAAAAAAAAAAAAAATTGATTTTATCGCGTTTATAATTTGATTTTACGTTCCCGACGTTTCGTTTCTGCGTAGATCGGACCACAAGCAACAACTGAATATCAGGGTGCCCTGTTTCAAACTATGACACCGGGACGTCAACCACCTCAGTCCTGCCGTGACCATGGTTGCTGTAAAGCAGCCGAAACGTCGGGAACGTAAAATCAAAATATAAACGCGATAAAATACAAAAAAATAATTTTATTTCAATGTGTAGTATTCGCGTAAATATAAGAAAATAAATATTTATATAAAAGAAATCTCTAGCACATCTATTCTATCATTTGTGAAATAAACAAGCCGGTGCATGCGACTACAAATCATACACGTCAAGTCCATTGTTCCGGACTGTTCGTTCTCAAACAACTTTCGCAGGTGTACCAATCTACGCCGTTATTACTTCAGTCGAATTCCAATACCTCATTGTTGTGTAAATAATGTGAGCGGGTTGCCTAGAATATGATTTATTTCTGACTCAATCATGTATTATTGAAAATAGTAGAACGCACTTTATAATATACAGCTGTTATCCACGACTTCGTCCACGTGGTATTTAACAAAAAAATATTTCTAAAATAAAAGTAGCCTCAGTTACTCCCTGTTACATCAGCTATCTGTCAGTGAAAGTGCCGTCAAAATCGCTCCAGCAATTTCAGAGATTAGCCGAAACAAACAGACAGACAGACAGACAACATTTTTTAAAAATGTTGTTTTGTTATATGTACCGTGTATACATCCAAATGCACTCGGTAAAAAGCGGTTATTTAAATATTACAAACAGACACTCCAATTTTATATATTTGTATAGTTTGCGTCAATATACTGAAGCGCCAGGAATTCCTCGTCATATGACATTTGGGGTGCTAAAAAATTGGGTCAGTGTGGGCTGGGAGTTTAAATGGCCTCACGTTACGTGATGGCTTCGGGTCAGGTTTTTGTGTGCGAACTTTGTTCGACCGTCAAAGTTGCTTATCATACTGCAGATTACTCTTTCGATCCAATAGGATGGAAGAAATCTCGTTATATTGTTCTACGATGGTGTGTGCTGTTTTTCACAATGAACGCAATAATTACAAAAAATTTTTTACTTATATCGTATGAACTACAAAAGGCGCCCTTATTTCGCCATCGCTACGGTTCAGTGGTGAAGAATTCTGCAGTTAACTTGTGCAACTCGATTAAACGTGATATTTTTTTTTCATTCGATAATACTTTTCTACTTACATAATCGAATCTGGCATCCTCATCATGCAGTAGCCACCGAGGTTCAATCCGGCTGGGATTAAATGACGTTGATCTTGAACGTTGTATTGCGCGCGTATCGCGGCCCCTTTAGCGTATAAAATTGCCTATAAGAACGCCAAACAAATACTTTTCATAATAATTGATCACTTTTATTCAGGGAGTCTTGGAAGACGTGGTCACAACTTAGTTTTTGTATCCGATAGTGACATGAAACATTGCCCATTTTTAATTTATTTCTAAATAAATACATAAATAGCGCCAGGTGAACACAACAACTATACGGTCCCATACAAAGCAGAGCTTGTATTATGGGTACCGTACAATGGAGTAAGGGCGAACTCAGTATATAATACTTATATAGATTATAAACATCCATGACTCGGGTCCAAACGTTCGTGCTAATAACACAAAGTTTTTCACTACCAGGATTCGAACCCGGGACCCGCAGCACAGAATGCAGGGTCCCACTGAGTTAATCGGGTCGTCAAGGTCTAATTGAAACATTGTTTCTCAATAAAGTAATAAGTGCTCGTCACCCTACATTATTAAAAAGTGAGGCCTGCCGTGTACTCCTTCGTGAGTTCTGAGCTGAGTACTTTAAATGTGTTGATCATGTCAAACCAGTCTTCCTGAATATTTAAAAAAGATACTAGCCATGAGGCATTACTACATTATGTGCTAATAGTACCCACCATTAGTTCTCCCAACTAAGCTATTGTAAACAAATGAAACAAATGAGATGTTCAAACTTCCAATGTCCAACAGCTCATACACGCTGTAGAATATATTCTATAATACCAGCCCTTTTTAAATGTCCCATTGTTGGGCACGGTCTCCACTCAATGCGAGGGGGATTAGGCCGTAGTCCACCACGTTGGCCCAGTGCGGGTTGGCGGACTTCACTCATCTTACGAGGGGTTCTCTCAGACATGCAGGTATCCTCAAGTTTTCGTTCACCGTTTAGCAAGTGATAATCGTGGTTGAAAATGACAGCCGGGGTTTTAACCTGCGATCCTCGTTACCGAGGCCACCAACAAACTTGGCTATCACTGCTTCTATGAGTAGGAGTATCTTCTATTCTACGAGTACATAAAGGTTATTCACAAGCGATTTCGGTTGACGTAACTAACACACCTGGAACATCTTTAGGGTAAACTTGTTATCGAAGATTTCCTTTTGAATTGATTCTCTGAAATTAGCATAACGATCTGAAAATATAAAGAACTAGAATCAAATCAAACGAAATTAAAAACACTTCGAAAGATATAAACTTTCTAGGAGCTTTTATATAGATTAAGCAATTAAAACATTCTAGTTTCTAGAAGTGGTCCACATGAAATGTAAATTATTCAATTTCATCTGCGGCTTAAACTAATCATATGCTTGTAGCCAGGTGGAGTGAGAATTGAAAAGGGGGTTGAGATATGTATGCTGAAAACTAACAGGCGTACTAACAGCTACAAGCTACAAACTATGAGGCGTGCATAAGGCAAGGCATATCCAATGATGGATAGCACAAGTAGGCGGATTTATTTCTCAATGTCCTAGTAATATGATTTTTTTAGTTCCTTGTACATAACCATTGTATATAATTTATTGAATTAATAAAAAATGATGAGTAGGCGGATAAGGAAGAAAATAATAGTGAAGTAACGAGGCAGATCGAAATAAGTAATGATCGATAAGTTAACAATATTTGCATGTTACTATCAATGTCATCCATGGTATTGAAGAGTGACTGAGTATTCAGAGACATCCAGCAACTGGCTTTCTTTTCATTTTTTTTGCTGAAGGAACTTGTTTTTTCTTTTGGATCTGAAATGAGAATAGTGTACTGAACACAGACTTTGGAATTAGCTTTAATTCATTTAGATAACAGTATTTATATATGTGACTTATAGTTCCCGGTGAATTGTCTTGCAACATGCCCTCCATACCTCCGCAATGGTCTTTAGGTGTGACTGATAGTACGTGAATAATACTGTAGACCTCTTAAAATATCTTGAGAGTCACTTAGTATTTATTATAGATACATAGAAAAAAATATTAAAATCAATTTTCTACTGATTAAATGGAATTTCTGTCAAAACTCACTGTGATATGCTAAGTTCATAGTCTCCTCTTCCACTTCATCATTATGTTCGTAATTTTCATCGTCCTCTAACTCATCTCCAGTATCACATTTTTCTCCTATGTTTGATTTGGTTTCTTCTGAACTTAAACTATTCTGCTTATCTACACTATCCGCGTTAAGGTCCAGCGTTTCGGCTTCAAGACTTGCATCAGAGTATTCTTCTAACAGTGTTGCCTTTTCTCTCAGTTTGGTTTCCTGTGGGCCTTTCGGGTTCATTTCCTGACTTATATGAGTTCCGTAAATTATATTAATGCCCCAGATAATATAAGCCAAAATGCATAAAGCATTTTTATATTTCATATTATATCAATTTATCAAGGATTTCTTATTTTCCTTTGACTTTGTAAGATTATGGCTGATCGTTATGAGGCTAGTTTTTCATTTATACAATAATAAAATTGAAATTTCAATTAAAATTGACTTAGTGTGTGGTTACATTAGATAAGTTTTAATTATGACTAGGAGATTGAGCAGATTTGACAATTTCTCATTACCGCAGTTCTACCTGCCTGTATTTTAGTAAAATAAATATGTTTATCGATTTTTTTCTGTAATGTTGCATTTCCCTCATCTCGAGGAGTGTAGCTACCTTAAATGTGTAGATTTTAATCACTGAAATATTTTATTACTCCTTTGTACATGATACTAAAAGTACCAAATTATATTATTGCTCTGACACCAAACTTGATATGACATCTTTTTACAGTACCTACCTATTTAATACGTGTTTTTTAATTCTGCTTTAAACCCCAAATTTGATGGTGGCTATTTTCTTTCAATTGCAATACATAACAATATTCCTCTAAAATTGTTTTACAATGCATATTGTAGTTCAAATAACGCTTGTATTTATACGTGTGGGTAATAACCCCTAATAAGTATTTTACGTTGAAGAAAATGAAAAAGCGAAGTTCTCCTGATTTTCATGAAGGGTATTGGCGTTCTAATTCTCTTGTTTTCTATATATTCCTTTAAAATAGAATATAACTCTATCCAGTGACGTAGCATGGGGGGGGGGGGGGGCGAAGGGTGCGGTCCGCACCGGGCGGCACTTTGCCGGGGGCGGAATTGCACAGGTGGCGGTTAGAGAAAAAAAAGTAACAAAAAAATTCTTTAACTGTTTTTTTCGTCATTTTTTTTTACCATGGCCCAATGTTTTTTATAATGAATAGCAAAAATAAGAGGGCGGCAAATTTGAAATCCGCACCGGGTGCTAACGACCTATGCTACGCCACTGACTCTATCTCCTTACATTTTTGGTCTATCTCGCAACTTTTGCTAGTTTTATATGCTCTTCGATTTCTACCTATCAAGTGATTTCAATCTGCAGTTACGGTTGAGCTCAGTTATGGCTTTTCGATCATAAAGCAATCATTCTAATTAAAATTATATTCTTGAATTATAAATTCTCATAAAAATAATTACATACCACCAATAAGGAGAATATTTTCAGGAAATGTTATAAGTTAAGCGAAGTCGTCGTAATGTATTATTATTTTTTTATATTAATTGGTGTTATTACGATAAGTGAAACCAATTCGCAGAATGTAGAGAAGAACGTTGTAGAGTATTTCAAGAGTGGTAAGAGCTGTTATTATAGCTATAGGGCAGAGTTCCCCAAACTTTTTTGTGTCGTAGACCCCTTGCCATGTTTTTCCGTGTTGGGTAGACGTGTTACCTGATATTGATTTCCTATTGATTTCCGTCCTTTATAGAGTGACGAATTGAACAAGTCAGTGCAAGGTAGCGAAGCTCTGAGACTACGACTCTCAGGTTTTTACAAGTTCAAAATATATTGCGACCACAAAGCGAATACCAACATCCTACAACTTACACAATTTTATAAACATATATAATATTTTTTTTACTTCATAGGTACTTTTATAAATAATGTATGTTGTGATATTATAAGTTAGTATGATGTAAGTAAATAGGTACTATCAGTGTATGTGTTGAGATCCACTATCGTGGACCCCCATTTTCATTTCATGGACCCCCAAATTTTTTTTCGATGACGTAGACCCCTTGTAGGTTGTCATAGACCCCTAGGGGTCGATATAGACCACTTTGGGAATCACTGCTATAGGGTATAGATAGATTATCATAATTGATATTATCATTATAATTTAATTGAATCAGTAAATGTTAATTGATGTTTCTATATTTATTTGTTATATTTACGCGAATACTACATATAAAAAAAATACGGATCCCGATACGGTCCCCCTGACCATGGTTGCTGTAAAGCAGCCGAAACAGCGGGAACGTAAAAAAACATAAAATAAACGCAATCAAATCCGTAAAATTCATTTTATTTTATGTTGCTTGATTGATAATACTTTAGCTTTATATTATAGAATATACTTCTGTATTATTAACTTACATTTTGTTAAAATGTAAATTAATAATCTTTGATTTGTAGATGGAGTTGCTAGGTGTAGAAAAGTATGGGATAAACATAGAAAGGCTTTCGAAAACGCGATGTCATTGGTGAGTAGATCTGACAGGCAGAGTTAAGAGCATTCAATATTTAATAACTTTTATCTACAAATCTACTTACACATTGTACATTAATCGTGCGTCTTAAAATCTAGAGAAATATAAAAAGCTGGGATTACCAAGCCAAAGCCGCTACAGCTAAGAAACTGGTTGAGCTGGAATATAGCTTGTCGCTGTGCTTTTCCTATAGCTTAAATAAGAATCATTATTCAACATCCTCCTTCGTAATAAATAATATCAAATTGACCGCATTATTTTAATTTTGGGACATACGACAAGTATAGTACCTACCTACCAATTCGTCTTAGACGCAATTAAATATTGCTGCCTTGCTCATACATTACTACGGTGATAAAGATGGTAATACATCTAAATTATTCGTTTAGTTTGTGTACATATAAACAGAGTCGGCACCATTAACTGTTATGTTTCAGGCATTGCAAGACTCAATCGGTATGCAACCGATGAATGTGTACGTTAAAAAAAGTAACGACTTGTTATCCAGGGGATACTTCCATGACGATACTTTTGTAAAATTGTTAGTATTTTTTGAAGTTACTGGAATTACTTTTGTTATTTCATAATTTCTTTTTAACTGGTTGAGTCTTTGACTGTATTTCACAAAAGTTAACTAAAAGGGTTGCATTCCATAAAAATAACAAATCCAATCTGTTTGTAACTATTATACTGGGTTATACTTAAATATTTTTAAGCTTATTAAAAAAAATTTGATTTCTTATATTTACGCAAATACTACAAATCGTAATAAAACTTATTTTACAGATAATTATCGCATTTGTTTTATGTTTTTATGTTCCCGACGGTCTCGGCTGCATTATAGGCTGCTTTCAACTATGATCACGGGAGAACTCTCATCTGATGAGCAGGGAACGTAAAAATATAAAATAAATGCGATAAAATGTGTAAAATAAGTTTTATTTAAATTATTAAGAAAATGTTAAATGAAGTAATAACACAAACTATACAAACTCTGTTCACTTGTAATGGTGAAGAGATTTCAGCATTTGGTCGGTCTATTGCCATGCTGCTCTTTTAAAAGCGAAGAAAGAGTTACAAAAGAGCCGTTAGTTCACCTTTTAAAACTTTAAAACCTACGAGTAAAATATTGTTTCTAAGTTCGACACTTTGTTATTCAGAATCCTAAGTGATCTAAATCTGAAAGAGATACCACGATTCTGGAAGCCCGCTGTCTCTTTCTCCGTTGGATCAAACGTTATTAAAATTAAGGCATTAGTCAGCAAAATTATTGTGGATGCCGAATATTTGCTGCTCAGAAACAGATCCGATATTATTTATGAAACAAAGAATCAAAACGATTCGAAGACTTCGCCCTTCTTGTTTGAACAAGTCCAGACAATGGGAAAGATTGCGTAAGTTATTCTATTAGTAGAAATACCTACCAAGATATCTAGGTCTAAAAGCAGTGATAGCCAAGTTGGTAGAACGCTTGCCTCGGTTACGAGGATTGCAGGTTCAAACCCCGGCTCTCATATCTGGGATTTCATGTGTGAATCTCATTTTCAACCATGATTATCACTTGCTAAACGGTGAAGGAAAACATCGTGAGGAAACCTGCATGTCTGAGAGAACCCCTCGAAAGATCTGTGAAGTTCGCCAATCCGTATTGGGCCAGCATGGTGGACTATGGCCTAATCCCCCGCGCATTGAGGGGAGACCCGTGCCCAGCAGTGGGTCATTAAAAAAGAGCTGGAATTATTATACATCTAGGTCTTGTACTTGTAGAGAGAGAAGGAGAGCCTTCTTCTCTCTTCAAATAAATCATTATAGGAGTAAAGGTAAGATATACAGACCAACCTCTCTTTCTATCTAGACTTTTCACCACTTTTCAACCATAGTTTTAAAATTCACCAAGAACTAGATATTTGAGTATTAGGTAGGATATCTTTGTTAATAGCGCACCGTACGTTTAAGTTTCATGTTCAAAAACACAATCTCCTATTAAATACTATCTTATCTAGCCCAGTGATTCAAGGGACAGCCCGCGGAACCGAAATGTTCCAGTTTCGATGTCCATCCGGCTATCAAACTATTAACGCGAGTTGTATCCTACCACACATTTTAGCTTAGTTGAAGAGGCTTACATGACAATTAGTAATTTCTTTATCGCATTGGTAATTTTGTATATAAAACTAGCTTTCCCAGTGAACTTCGTACCGCCTCAGAATCAAATGTATCAGAAAATTTATTTATTGGTACTCTATGAAAAATTAATACAAATCTATCCCACGGGAACCAAACATTTTACCGGTATAAACCGTTCACCCGTTCTGGCGTGATTGAGCAACAAACATCCATCCATTCAAACTTTCACATTTATAATATTATATATCTTGGGATTGGGATAAATATACTGGTTGCAAATAATGATCACTACTATTAAGACTTTGTTTTATTCAGGTAATTGGAATTTCCATTAGGTAATTATTTTTAAATGACTTCAGTATCCTATTGGATGGTTGCATTTTCTCCGGCTTCACGATGCTCAAGTTAAGTGGAGCGTCCATCAATCTGGGTCACGATTCCTTAAAACTACATAATTGCCGCTACACCGTAGAGGTATGTCCAAAAACAAATGTCTGGTTTAGATATTTTCATATTTTTGATAATAAATATTAAATAATATAAAATCCACAGATATATAAACTTGGTCTCGGGTCGCCGCCAGTTATTGCCAAATACTTCCCAATTGGAGACGGTTAGTTACTCTCGCGATACATATTAGAGCATTTCCGCTAGCACAGTCTTCCAAACTAAGTACGTACAACGTACTTTAAACCTTCCATCCTGCTCATACCGCAGAATGTATGAATAAGTATGAAAAGTGCAGTATTCATGACTGACGGATGATGTCACAACTACATTAGTTGTTATTGCTTACTCTAGAGTACATACGTAGTATCAAATGCCATTCGTGAGAAACTGTAAGATACATTTTTGGAGTGATACTTTACATCTGAAGCTTATTTATTTATTTATTTATATTTCAATTGCTAACTGCACTTACAGTTTAAACCAACGCGTGCAGCGAGCCACGTTAAATTTTACCAATTATGTTAACTTAGAAAACTAATACAAGACTTAATAATAACATTATATTTTGAAAAATATAATGTTATTGTATCGATATTGAAATCGAATCTAATATCGATAGAACGAAATAAACAACGATCGTTCGCCATAGAAGTAAACGATTTGGAAACTGAAGGCACCTAATGAGTTGAAATTTATTTTATTTTGAAAGGGTTGGGTCTCCATCATTTGGTAATGCAGCCGATCTACGCAGAGCTAATTCCGAAGTTACAATCGACAATATTCAGTTTTGTCAACACCACTGATATTTTTGGCACCAATTTACAATTATTAACGTGAGTATGAGTACGTGGAGTGAGTATGAGGATGTTCCCTTAATTTGATTAATAGTCTGCCTGTACTTACCGGTGGTTACCAATTCGTCCTCGCCAGACGCGGTAACTATGGCAAAACCTTCCCAATGGACAATACGATAAATATCACACGCGTAGCAGGAAGCCGGTGGATGCGAGTGGCGGAGGACCGTGATGTGTGGAGGTGATTGGGGGAGGCCTATGTCCAGCAGTAGACGTCTTTCGGCTGATAGCATAGCATAGCACTGTGCTTACTTCGGTGATGTTGATCAAGATCTCAGTGTCTCTGTGAGATACATAGCTTAATAACTGTTATTATTGAAACACATTACTTCATTTTAGAGCTTTAATTAGGATTTATTAATTATTATAATGATTTGAATGTGTACACAACGAGAGGGGTTGGAGAGAGAGCGTTGGAGTTGCCAACTTCCAAACAATAAAAATAAAGTCATAGACAATTAAAAACTTAAATGTTTAGTATTAAACAATAACATTGTAATTAGAGAAATAAATTGTGAAAAAAAAAACCACCATGTTTCTCAACAGGTTTTTGGACAGATCTCATAAACACTTTCCATTTGTCGGGACAAAGTTTGTGCCCCTTACGATCTTTTTTTTACAGTAAACAGCAGGAAACAATTTTTCAAATGACATCAAGTTATTTGGAAGAACTTGTGAGGAACTTGAACAAGTTGACTATTAAAATAAACAATGGCGCCCTCCAGTTGCCAGACCAAACTTTTATATGGGATGATATGGTAAATAATGCATTTTTACTAACTTACTTAACTTGCTTAACTTTGTTTAGCAATAATAGTGTAAAATATCGTTAGAGGTACAGTAAAAAGGTTCGCATTCTAAAAAAATATAACATTTTTTTTTGAAATTTTGTAAACAACACTACATACTAAGTACGCAATGTAACTAACGGTTCTGTCTCGCTCTCTCACGGAACAATCAAACACTGTATACACATATATGTTATACATAAACGTGATCGTTATCACCTACTTGTTAAGCCCTTAAAATATTTTACAGGATTATTTTGAAGTATTAATGTCTTATTTCTATTTTATTCTTGTCTCAACTTGTTTCTTTATTCAATACTTAAGCTTTATATTTCATATAAGAATATAATAATGTGCTTAACTATAAAGCAAACTAATAAGGTATCGAAGATACAGGCTTTCGTTTAGTTTGGAACCGCAACTTAAATACCATTAAAACTAAATAGTGCAGTGCTATGTGACGTCACCACCGCAAGTGAGTACGTGTGTGACAGAGTAAGATGGATCCACTCTCTTTGTACTTCCATAAATTAATAAAAAAAAAAATTGAGAGCAAAATCTTTAAAACACCATTTTCGAAAATGATTTTATAGTATGAGAATAAAAAAGTAATTTCGTTGAAAAAAAAAGATTATGTAGGCGTTATATTGTTTTTAATAGCCATAAGTCATGCTTGAATAACGGTATTTGAGATTTCAATGTCATAAGCAAGCTAACATAAAGCAAACTAATAATTACTAACAGTAATAAGATATTTTCTGCATTCTAGATCCCACGAGAACATAGAAGTGTTAATCAGCTGCGACTCACTGATTTAGTGGTGACTGGCCTGGACACACTGTACTCCGCACACACTGGAGGACCATATAAATTAAATGATCTACAGATAGGAGAAGAGATTCGATTCAACTCCATACAGGCAAGTTAAACGCAAAGAATATTTCCTTCTATCAGGATAATCATCTTAAAATGTCTTAAGGGTTATTGCCAAAGTAAATCAATAACTTGTAAGATGCGGCTTAAAAGCTTGTGCAAAAAGGATTATTACTACTATCAGCCGAAAGACGTCCACTGCTGGACATAGGCCTCCCCCAATGATTTCCACACATCACGGTCCACCACCACTCGCATCCACCGGCTTCCTGCTACGCGAGTGATATCATCGGTCCGACTTGTAGGGGGGCGTCCTACACTACGTCATCCGGTTTGTGGTCGCCATTCTAAAACCTTTCGGCCCCACCGGCCAACGGTTCTGCGAGCTATGTGCCCCACCTACTGCCACTTCTACTTTGAAATTCTTTGAGCTATGTCGGTTACTTTCGTTCGTCTACGGATCTCATCATGTCTGATTCTATCGCGTAGCGAAACCCCGAGCATAGGTCTCTCCATTGCGCGTTGAGCGACCTTGAGCTTTTGTAAGAGGCCCATAGTAAGCGACCAAACCAAAAAGGATTATAAATAAGGACAGAAATCTAACATTTGCAAATACTCCAAAGCCGCACCTGCAGCGACTATTTTGGGGCTACTATATACTATGAGAGAATTATTGAATAGTTGGCTTAAGATATTGATAGGGTCATTTATCAAGCTACTTTCATTATTTATACTTGATACACAGATTCGTGGCCATGTGATGTTGAAATCAGGACCTGGTATAGAAAAACTATACCACGACTTTGCCTGTGAGCTGAATGATGTGGACTTCGACATTGCCATCAATGTAAAGCAGAGGAAGAGAGACGGAAAGATGAAGATAAATACTACTACTAAATTGTCGAAATTAGAACTCACTCGGATACGGTAATATTATTAATGACAAAAGAATAAATGAGTACATACGTGTGTATGTGAAATCAAAATTTCAGGAAAGAGAAGGCAGCGGCTTATATGCACAGACGAATAGGTATTTCGTTTGAGCTTAGGTACTATAAGTGGAACGGCGGCACTAAGGACCCCAACACAAGTAGTATCAATGTTGTTTTTTTTATAGACTACACCTATCTTATTAGCGGCCAGCGCGATATATTAGAAACAAAATCCGGATAAAAAATATATTAAAAAATACAGCATGATTCAGGACTTCTTGGGCGCATTTGAGTTCAATATGTGAAAAAGAATTTTGAAAATTTGATTATAAAAATCAGCCTTGATCCCAGCATAATGACTTGATTTGACTGAATGATTATTTTATGAGCAATTTATTTTTAAATCGCCATATAGAAATTCTGACTTTACATAATGATTACAAATGCTCTAAAGAAGCACATGTTCAAGACTCAGTATACCCTATCTGAATCACCATCCATATAATATTATTAATTTTAAATAAATAAAATTGGAGTGTCTGTTTGTAATATTAAAATAACCACTTTTTTCTAAGTCCATTTGGATGTATGCACGGTACATATACCAAAACATGTTTTTTTTGTCTGTCTGTCTGTTTGTTTCGGCTAATCTCTGAAACGGCTGGACAGATTTTGGCGGCACTTTCACTGGCAGATAGCTGAATTAACAAGGAGTAACGTAGGCCACTTTTATTTTAGAAAAACTTTTTTTGTTAAATACCACGCGGACGAAGTCGCGGGTAACAGCTAGTCTATACTATAAAATGAAATATTTTAATTGACAAACTTTATTGATATAGGGGTATGGTGTTCTCTATACCGGGAATAGTATTGGCGGCATTGGAGCCCATTATAACAGGGTACCTACTCAAAGAAGTGCCCAAACAATTGCTGATGCATATATCACAAATATTTGACCAAGCCATACCCGATGAGAAAATAAGCACAGAAAGTGATGATACTGAAGAAACAAACCTTAATTCATATTCCGACAGTGCTGAGAATGACATCACAGGATGGAAACCAAAAGGTAATTTGTGGCCTTAAAAATTTCAAATTAGTAGCATTGAAGGTGGACAAATTGGAATTTAGACTTGTAGGGATCATTTTAAGAGGATGTTACTCATTTTTAACCATAATATTAATTGTTTCATTACTCCTCGAGACTGTGCTAAAATCATATTAAAAATAGTAACCCTGCCGTTTTCAAGGCATAACATAATATCACCAGACGAACACATCAACTATACGGTCCCACACTAAGCAACGCTTGTATTATGGGTACCGTACAATGGACTGAGGACGAACTCAGTACATCATATTTATATAGATATTAAACATCCATGACTCGGGTGCAAATGTTTCTGCTCATCACACAAAGTTTGTCCCTACCAGGATTCGAACTCGGGACCCTTGGCATGGAAAATAAAGGTCACTGCCCACTGTGCCAATCAGGTCTTACGTTCTTATACCCTTTTGCATTTATAATTTTACTGCGGTAAATATTTTAAATTAAGGGATTTTATTACTGCTACCATCAATAAATAATCTCCTATTACGTTTTTATTTCTGTAGATAAAAACAATGCAGACGAGAAAAATGTGGATAAAAGTGATGGCTTTTCCAAAAAAACTACCCGTATACCTAGATGGAAGATGCCTGGCGACGTCGTTCAGTTTGTGCAAAGAGCTAGACCAGGTAAGTTGGCTATAAAACACTCCAAGAATATCAATCATAAAACAGATGTGATTTAAGTAAATAACGCGTGAAAATTTAAAATAAATTATTGTGCAATGCCTTCATCGTTTAATTATTTCAAACTAGCTGCGCTCCGCGGTGTTACCCGCAATTAAAAAGTTTGTCCTTTTTACGGGGATAAAAAGTAGCCTATGTGCTATTCCAGACTATAATCTATCTCTGTGCCAAATTTCATCCAGATCCGTTCAGCCGTTCTGGCGTGAAAGAGTAACAAACGTCCATCCAAACTTTCACATCTACGTATACAAATAAATAAAATTGGAGTGTCTGTTAGTAATATTAAAATAACCACTTATTACTAAGTGCATTTGGATGTATACACGGTACATATACCAAAACAACATTTTTTAAAATTTTTGTCGGTCTGTCTGTCTATCTGTTTGCTTCGGCTAATCTCTGAAATGGCTGGACCGACAACAGAAGCTGTAACAAGGAGTAACTTAGGCTACTTTTATTTTAGACTAGCTGTTACCACCGACTTCGTCCGCTTTTTTTTAAATACCACGCGAACGAAGTCGCGGGTAACAGCTAGTATATAAAATAAGAAGTGTGAATCTGTAACGAGCACAACTTATGGACCTACGCTACGTAAGGTACAGCACCCGGCCGAAAATATTGCACGTCAAGCTTTAGAAAGAGACTATCGGCTAAAGTCAAGAGCGAAAGAGACAACGCTCTACAAAGCCGAAACTTTTTCTATAACTGAAGTGCAATATTTACGGCCGGATACTGTACGCTGCATAACGTTGCAGGATCTCAAATACTTTAGCCGTTATAGTACTAACCTATCATTGTCTTACCGGCAATCTTACATGTCTACACTTCATTCCTATTTTCCTTTCAATGTTGAAGGCCAATGAAAATAAATTAATTTTAAACACGGTGGTTTATTTTTACAGTAACGTTTTACACTATGCAGGCGGAGCTGATAAATACAGTTGATTTGTTTTAACACTATTTACTATAAACAAATTCAGTTTGAGTGGATTCTAACAAACTGGATATGCATCTGTGAGTAAGACAGAAAGAATGTATATTTAAGCGGTGAAAAAAATAATTAAGGGCACTTATTTTAAATACCTGAGATATGATGGCATGGAGATACCAATTCCGTAAAGCACGTCCTACAAAGTTATCTATACAAGTAAATACAATTGGAGTGACTGTTTGTAATATTAAAATAACCGCTTTTACTAAGTGAATTTGGATGTATACACGGTACACATACCAAAACAATTTTTTTTTCAATTTTTGTCTGTCTGTCTGTCTGTTTACGCTAATCTCTGAAATGGCTGGACCGATTTTGACGGGACTTTAACTGGAAGATAGCTGATGTAACAATGAGTAACTTAGGCTACTTTTATTTTAGAAAAACTTTTTTGTTGAATACTACGCGGACGAAGTCGCGGGTAACAGCTAGTTGAATTATATATGTGTAGCCTCCTTAAAAATGGTATCATGAGAGCTAGAGGAACTTTGTCACGTTCGGTGCAAAGGAATTGTTTATTTCGAACCAAAACTATCGAACATCCGACTATTCAGTAGGGTAAGCAGGAACTTCTAATGTAATCGTAACTTCATCGAAAAAACATGTTATCACTGTCATACTGAATTATATAAATCTGTAGTGTGAGAGAGATGGAGGCGTAACGTTACGAAAAAACGGTGGGGTCGAGTCACCTTCGTCCGTAGGAGAATTAAATACCCTCGAGATACCCTACACGTGACCCTGGGTGGTGCCAGCTAGGTGACAACTCTACTGGTGGTAGGCTTCGGCCGTGGTTAGTCACCACCCACTGAACAAAGTCATGTCGCCAAGCGGCCTAGCCGTGTTCCAGCATGATGTTCGGTGTTGCCATTCATGGATGGCGGGTCAGATCAGCTGCGCTGCATGTGCCTAGTGCATGTAGCGTCTCGATCTACTGCCGCCTTCCTATCTAGGCAAGTATGCTCCATCGTAGATCTCATCATCACTTACCATCAGGTGAGACCGAGATCAAATACTTGCCTATAATGTAATAAAAAAAAAAAGTACAGATAGTGCTTGAGGTACTGAAAAGCGATCTAAGACACGAGCAAGTTGATGTAAATCAAAACCATTCGATTTCAAGTTCTGAATCAGCGCAAGTTTCAATTTGGGGATTTAAAAAAAATTGCCATCGTAATTAGAGTGAAAATATTTTTTTATTATGATACAAAAATAATCCCAAGATCCGACACCTCGAGTGGTGACAGTCTACACCGGCTTGTAAATTATATTATCATCCTCTGATTCATCTGGAACATATTCTTGCGTATACATTCGATGTGTAGTCGTCGCCCAAATACGCATCGGTACAAAACTGTTGAAATAATTGTTAAGATCATGCTAACATCTAGGCATTACATTAGTCTTGTTTCGGAGTTCACGCGGGAGACAACAGTCCCGCCCCTTGATTATGTAACTTGCAATAGCGTAGCGATAGCAATAATCACGCAATATTTGCTTTCGAATCGCTAATTCGTATCACGTAGCACTGCGACGTCATGCAAATCTGCGATTTGATAGCAAGTATTGCGCGTTTATTACTGTCGCTTTGCGATCCCTAAGCTAGGCAAGATGCGTAATCAGGGGGCGGGTCAATATCGATAAGCATTTGGATTGGGAACGAAAGGAATACAATTCTATTAAAGTTGCTTGCTCGGACTAAGGATAATAGCTAAGTTGGATCAGAGTTTAGCTCGTCTGAGGTTGTGTTGATGTCTGTAGCGACAAGTGGGGTGCCACGAACTTTAATTAAATGACGCTCAAATTGAATCTTTATAATTAAACCAATATGCTTTAGCGGTTAGATGGCAAGCAAAACTATGAACGTAATAATTAAGTATGTATTTCTAATTACCTTTTACGGGATTTGTCGAGTAGTTTCGAGACTGATTTCATATTGTCCTCCATATCAGTCCTCACCGGTGATTGGTTGTCATGATCTGGGTATAGTTCTGGTGGTGGTGGTGCACTGATATCGTTTATGGCTTCGAAATTTCTCATGACTATCTGTGACGTCCCACTCTGCCATAAGGTTGTCTCAACCACGACCGGGTTCGGTTTGATTGATATCAATCTGGATCGTATCGTGGTTGATTCGTACAGCCCTAGGTTACTATGCAGCTGAAATTAAAAGTTTATTTTGACTTATTATTACGAACAAATAAGTATTATTGCTTGAAATTATTTATTGAATGATCATTGAAATTTGTAATCACAACGATTTTTAAAATCTGAATTCCCAGTTTCTCAATTTTGTATCTAAATCGTAATAATCATACTGAAATCACCGAATTTCAATCAATCTCTTCCAAATTTTACTAAAATTAATTCTGTAATGTAAAAGAATTTTCATCAAATCATAGTACCGTTAATAACCGTTTCGGATTCTGGGCTCAGACATTCACATTTTTAGTCCAAGATTTTTGGGTAATAATACGAATTTTGTTTCATACTTTCGACTCTTGATTCGTAGATATTATGAAATAAGGTTGAAATTTGAATAGGACAAAATTGTTAAGAGATGTAGGGTAATAGAAGTAGCTCCAAAAATATATAGCAGCAAATGTTTACCTCCAACGGCGAACGGAGATTTGTGGGAAGGCTACTCATCCTATGTGGGGAGTTGTACTTAGTGAGTTTCTCCGCGTACTTCCTGGCGTCTTGTGTTTTGACCCACGAGTCTGACAAAGGCTTCACGTCTCCTGGCTCGGCCTGCTTACGATCCTCGTACTCGGTGTTATTTGCAGAGAATACTGTAAGCATATGAAGTGACCGAGTTACATTGTCTGTCTCCCTTCCGAGCTCGATTAGTATTCTAATATCTTGAACAATCGTCAGTATATAATTACGTTTACATATTAAACTTCCATGACGCGGCAAACATTCGTGCTCATCACACAAAATTCGCCTATACCGAAATTCCAATCCGGGTACTTCGATACAGAAAGCACTATTACTATCAACTGGGCCAATCGGATCGACTAATTTTAAATGGACTGCGTTACTTACGATCATAATCATCGCCGGTTCTTCTGAAGTTGTGCAGGATATCAGGCCTGTCGTAGAACTGGCCACGGCGCATGTACACGGTGACGTCAGATCCTGAACGGGAAATCAAGACAGGCTGGTAGCGCTCTTCAAGTTACTCCTGAATTTCACCGTGCGGATAATTTAACAAATGTACATATGATTATGTTATAGTATGTGATAGAAAGGGGAGATTAATAAGAACCTTGCAGAACCAGATCAATGGTCTCATTCAGATTGATCAAGTCTGTAGCACCCTTAACTGACGGAATGTATTTAAAAATGTATGAAGGTATGTCAGGAACGTAGCACGTCGCAAACAATGGTCACTTTGTACAGGAATGACCAATATCACGCCTCTATTCCTCAAAGGGGTAGCCAGAGGAGCACTACAGTGAATCTCACCAACAGCATTTGTTTAAAAATATAATCCAACAAACACGCCAACCATAATGTTCTCAAACGAAGCAACGCTTCTATTATAAGTAACATACATAGACTGAGGGCAATCCCACTAAACACCCAGGCTAGGGCCAGGTATATTACGAAAAGTTCATTTAAGGTATTTGCCCAGGCGGGAATCAAATCCGTCACCACCTGGTGCCGTCAGTCGAAAGACTGTGTTCAAACCATCTTGCTCGTAAATAGAAAGCGAACCCATTATAAACAGTCACAGTGTATTTAAGTAGATAATATTGGAGTTGGACTCACGCGTGAATGTGAGGAACTCAGCCATGGAGTAGTTGTACCCATAAGCGATCCCAGTGACGATGGCCAGGGTCAAGCCGAAACAGACGGCGAAGCACAAGCAACACGTTAGCAGAAAGGTTATCACTCTGTAAAATAGAATAAATTTACATTGATTTCTTATATTGACGCGAATACTACACATTGAAATAAACGAATTTTTCGAATTGCGGAGATCGGGCCGCAAGCAACAACTAAATATGAGGGTACTCTAGTTCGAACTATGACACTAGGACGTCAACCACCTCAGTCCTTCCGTGACCATGTGTATGTATTTGCAAAGTGTATCGCAATCGCTACGCGAGCCATTAAGAGCGCGACCTAACGCTTTAAGAGAATGTTAAATGGCCACCCCAAATTGCTTTTTAATCCGGGTCTTTTGTGGAATCACAAGTAATGGGAGTCCTCATAATTTGTTAAAATGTATTTTATTTTATTTGGCTATTCACTAGGAGTACCGAACGTAGCAACTCAGCGCAGTGTACGTAATGACACCGCGGGAACTATCCCCTGCAGTTAAAGACTTTGAGGAGCTTTTTAAATGGCTTGTAGTAAACGACTTAGTGAAGCATCGGGCAATTAAGTTTCTGAAGCGTAGCTGTAGGTACAAGGAATGACTGAAGCGATAAAATTTAACGGTACGAACATTTTAAGCATTTCTTATAAAAAATAGTAAAAATACACGCAATATATCGCCGGAGAAAAACAACAATCATATAGGACCCAAGTTAAGCACCGTCATCGTACGTCGAGAATACAACTCAGGAATTTTTTTTTAGTGTAACCCTGTCTCTATACCGAGGGTCTCGGGTTCGAAACTCGGTAGCGGCAAAGTTTAAGTGATGAGCACGAATGTTTGTACTCGAGGCGTGGATGTTTAATGGATCCTGACTTATAGGAGTAACATGGCTGGGAATGTTTGGCGTCCCGAGTCTCAAAGTAAAGGCGCGTAATGTAGTTTCTGAATGAAGATTTCCATCTCATCTTCATTATTACATCCCTTTATAGTAGACCCTCTTCTTAGAATCTAAATTGCCTTATACAACTTCTTGGTTGGAGTGATTCTCGAGTCCGAAATCCTTATAATATAGTATAGATATAGAAAGGGAACCTTTGCAGAAAGTCGAAGGACCATGCGAACCAGGAGCACACGCAGCACATAACAACACCTCGCTTAGCACAGTCGGTTAGATGGCGTCATCGATCACTGCATTCGTTTACTGCCTTCTCGTGGGATCTGAAGGGCAGAGCACGTTTAATTATTAACTACGTATTTTCTTTCACAGGTCTTTATAATGTCATTCTTTTATTTTTTAGGGTTAGGGTTCCGCACTGAAATGGTAAAAACTGAACCCTTATGGTAGGACTATGATTTTAAGTACCTATACCAAATTTTCATGACCATAGAAAAGATTTCATCCATTTATAATAGCATTACAAGAACGTTTCTTCTGTAAAATACTGTGTAATACCACTGTAAATTAATTAAAATAGGTATAAATGAATTTGGGGGTAGCTCTTCATACGAATAGTAGCAGTATTTTATTCTCAATTAAAAATTTAATTAAAATCGGATTATGGCTTCAAAGAAATCCGTAACCAATATGGTCACAGAGTTTTAGATGAGTATAAATGAATTCTGGGTCTGACTACCTATATCAGGCAGCCTATTAAAATCAGCTTAGTATTAAGGGAAATCGGAGGCACCGTATTAGTGGGAATTTGGCTCTAACGAAGCTTTTTAACGGACCAAATTGTGTCGAATGTTACATAAAGATCACGTGTATTGCGTGACCACGTTTTGTTAAGCCGTGTCCAGACAATTAGAGGTAAAATAGTGGCTTTGGTCCTTCGTAAATAAGTGGTACGTGGTCTTATCGAGGGAATTTTCTTTGTATTTCCATACGTTCAATACAGCGTGAACTCGAAATGATTGGCAATATTTTAAACTTTAACTCTATACAGTTATAGTTTAAAATATGTAATTTTTATATATTGAAATACTAAAAAAAACTTGCACCACACCACACACACATGATTCTGAGTATTTTAGGGCCATTAAAAAAGTAATATTTTTTTGAAAATTAATTTGAAATAATCCTGTGTATGAAATACATTGACATTGAAACTGTTATACGAAATAATCTGATTTTATGTTAAAATAATAATGGTTGGGGTATCCCATTAGGGATAAGAGAAAGAGTGTAATGATTATGTGAATTATTTTTGCATGAAAGATGTGTGCTTAGACTTATCATTGACGAAATTGTATAACATTTTCACTCAAAGTCATGACGAGAATCTGGATTTTGTCAATAAATGTCACACAAACGTTAGTTGTTAGTTTACATGGTCATAACAGTGATTGGAGGAAAACTGACTGTAAAACCTAGCGTCTAGTAGATACCTTATAATATTCATATTATTATTGTTATCCCACTAATATTATAAATGTGAAAGTTTGGATGAATGGGTGGATGGATGGATGGATGTTTGTTACTCAATCAAGCCAGAACGGCTGAACGGATCTGGATGAAAATTGGCACAGCCATAGGTTATAGTCTGGAATAGCACATAGGGTACTTTTTTTTTTAATCGCGGGTAACACCGCGGGGCGCATCTAGTACCTCATATAAGTAGCGCTAGTGAACAAATGGGCAACTTATAGTCCCTTATTGGCGACTATTGAACGCCAGTCTTTCATGAGTGCTCAGTTCGTGCTACCTGAACTTTGACTAGGGCTGTCAACAGCATAACCCTTGATGTGCGTACAAGTACACAAGCGCTTACAGTGCAAAGGATCATGTCTTTTTAATGAATTATTTTTTACCCTGAAATTACCACCTTTCTTTTTATTAAACACGCTCAAAGGTGTTTTATACCAATCTAGACCCAGCTTTACGGACAATTTTTTTAATAAATGATGCATGAAGACAGGGTCTCCATTGTGGTAATGCGTGGCTCATTGTGTATTCGTCGGCGGGGCGCGAGCCGAACGAGGCAGCCCTGACTTTTGTTTGTTCCGCATCTATTTGAATAACATAACACATGGCAGACAATAGACAAAGTATTTTTATTCGGAGCTAGTATCTATCAGAGTTTGGGGCAGATTTCAATGAGATCGCGTACAAAAAAACTATTACGACTTCTGCTTAAAATTATACATGTTATTACCTGTTTCACCATACTAGCCATTAGTAATATCAGCAAATGGGTAATCTATACATCTATACATATAAATAAAATTGGAGTGTCTGTTTGTAATATTAAAATAACCGCTTTTTACTAAGTGCATTTGGATGTATACACGTTACCTATACCGAAACAACATTTTTTTACAATTTTTGTCTGTCTATCTGTCTGTCTGTCTGTCTGTTTTTCCGGCTAATCTCTGAAATGGCTGGACCGATTTTGACGGGACTTTCACTGGCAGATAGCTGATGTAACTTAGGCTACTTTTATTTTGGAAAAAAAAAATAGGATCTCACGAAAAAAAATTAAAACCAATGTTGCAGCGCAGCGCCTGATTAAGTTTGATAGCAACAACCTGCAATGCGTCTCGCGGGCTCAGAATGGGCGGGCAGGCTGATGTCAACGGTTGTCTTTGTTAAATACCACGCGGACGAAGTCGCGGGCAACAGCTAGTAATTATTTATAAAAAAAGACTAAATATAATGATCACGCTCATCATTCATGAAAATGTATCTCAAATAAAGATAATTGAGTCATCATCATCATTGAATCATCTTAAAAAAAGGATAATTGAGTTTCTTGTTCCTTCTTCTCCATAGGAATGACATTCCGAACGTGTTACCGAAGATGTTACCATCTTAACATAATAAGAGATATTTTAACGGCTTGTAAAGTACTAATACTACTTTGATTATATATGAAATGAAATGGAATTCACCAAGCACAGTCTGGTTGAGTTACTTACCCAAACTAAAGTTTGGAGAAATTTAATGGCACTTACCAAATTCATGTAGAATTTAGTCATCTAGTTATATTGCTAGTATTACTCGTATTAAGTTAACACGATACTCGAAGAAAATATACTTTTATGAAAAATTTTATAGCACATTCAGTGAACTACGTCAGCAATGTCGTTGTTGTGTCAATGCTCTGCCAAAAACTAGAGTACGCGTTCATAGAACCATGAAATCTATTTTTTTACGTTTACGTTTAATTTACATCCTCCATTGTCTATCTGTAGATAGATGTCTTTGGTTCATCGCATCTTTTTATATTATGAGCTTATTTTGTGTAAACACGTATTTAAGTAGATAGTTTTTAAAGAATTTATTTTTTCAGAGTCTCAACGCCATTAAAATTTATTCTTTATTGCTCATCGGACACTCAATATGTGTTCTTTTTTCCTTTTTCACCTTGACACTGGCAAAATCACCGAAGATCGGTGGAGCCATTTATTTTAAAAATAGAATAGAATAAAATCTATATTTTACTCGGAAAAGTTTTTAAGTACTCAGGTGGAAGTCGGAACATCAAATTCTATACGAACACGAAATGTTAATATTATACATATTTTCACCGATATGCTCTTATCTATTCTATTAATATTTCGGATCATGATAAGTAACTTTAATCCTTAATCCCTGAACGGGTTCTTGCAAAAATAAATACAAAGCTCTTGCAAATCCATAGTAAATGAAAATAAAACAACACAATGCTGAAACAATTTTAATATTAGAACTTGAAAGAAATTTATATTGTATCGTGTTATTTTACAACTATCAGGTACGAGTTTTTCAAAGGAAATAATTTATATCATCAAACCAACATTATAATTGAATTGTAGTGAACTGAAACGTCTAACGCTTTTCACGTTTTCCCAACGGTCGCGGTTCGGTTCAGTCGCCAACCGTGGTGTTCCCTGGGCGGTCGTGCCGCCCGCCCAACGCCGCGCCCGATATCACGCGCGAACGTGATAAATAAAAACAAGTTCACAACAACTTTTACACGAATTTATTCTTGTGCAGTGACATTGTGTTGACATCGTTGCATCTGGATTTTAATCGGATTTGTTTCATAAGGTAAATTATAATAATTATTAAGGGTTCCTTCGGTTTGCGATGTGAAACTATCACCGCGTTGTAGTATTAATTCATAAGACTGAATTATTGAATAACTCGCGTTCCGCCCTGGCTTAGGACGGCATTGGTTCAATATAAAACAAATTCATACTACAATGGTCCCAGAGGTGACTTGGTATAGTAGTCGGGACAGTTCGAACATAAACCGCGACTGCTACAACGATTAGTTAATCTGTGTCGCTACCTCTGTTAGTATGGGTGCAATAAATAAAAACCACAAACTTTGTTTGAGTTGTTTGAAATACATTTATTTAGCAACCAGCTGAAAAAATAATTAATTCATAGCGCGTGAGTAAGCACTAAATATTTTAATACCGAACAAAAGAAAATACAATGAACTCCGCATTTTATAAGTAAAAGAATGAGGTATTTAAATCTGTTAACTGGGTGGAATGTACGTGAATGCTAATTGGAACGATGCATGAAGCGAAGCATGTATGAAAAGATAATCTTTTGTGATTGAATGAGAGAGTATCAATCGCTCCGTGTATAATAAAAGATATTATCCATTCAAAAATTGTAATAACGTTTTGAATAATGATACCTTACCTACGATGGCATTCAGAATTATTTTTAATTTACTGATATGGTTTAAATCGTTTGAATTGAGAATAGGAAAATGTTGTGTGGCACATGAGTACTCGGACTATTATAGGGTATAATATTGAATGACACAAGTTGTACAGTTTTTGTAAACTGCACATCAGATATCATTGTTAAAACCGCTGAATGTAAATAAATCAAATTTATTTAAACATATACAAGAAAACACGTGCAAGTAATATGTATATTGATATGATATATATCACATTTATTAAATCAACAATTCACAAGACAAATAAAAAAAAAGGAAGTGAAGACAAACAATTCAGCGAAAAAAAGATAAATAAAATTTAAGAAATAAGTAAATCAATAAAAAAAATATACTCTTATGCCTAGGGATTGCACCAAACAGGAGTCCAGCTCAGCATATGCTAGGTATTTGTCACCAGCTACCTAGCGCTAGTTTTCTGCAGGATAGCTGCTAGCTAAATGGATTAATTGCAGGTGAACGTACGATACATGCCCATGTAGGTACACAATTGCTACGGTTATGTGTTGTCTTGTGAGTGTTTAATTATGAACTCTGTAATTAGCATTCCAGCTTTATTGCATTAAGTATCATATATAATTTTAATTAAAATTATATATAATATGAAATTTTAGTTAAACACTCATTATTCCATTGATTTGTTTTAAATTAATTGTTTAATATTGAAATAAACATTCTTAAACTAGACTTAACACACTGGTAATATTTAAAAGTAAAATTGATTTTTATTAAATCATTTGCCATCCGTGATAAATAATTTTCTGTTCGATTAGTAGAAGTTTAATCCATATTTGATATAGCATATTAGTTATAGAATAGCAGTGATAGCCAAGTAATAGCAGTGATAGCCATGTTGGTAGAAAGCTTGCCTCGGTAACGAGGATCGCAGGTTCATACCTCGGCTCGCAACTCTGGAATTTTCTGGATTTCATGTGCGAATCTCATTTTCTACCACGATTATCACTTGCGAAACGGTGAAGGAAAACATCGCGATGAAACCTGCATGTCTGGGAGAACCCCTCGAAAGACGTGTGAAGTCCGCCAGCCCGCATTGGGCCACCGTGGTGGACTATGGCCTAATCCCCCTCGCACCCCCCCTCCCCCCACATTAAAAAGGCTTGTATTATAATTCATATTTTGTTCTATGGTGCGCGAATCGCGATATCGGATGATATCTTCCCTTTTGGCTTTCAGACTCTCAAGTCGTATCTTGATTTACATCCCGGTTGTTTATCAGCTGCTCAGTAAATCGTACTGTCGCGTTTGTATCCCGCCACTGAATCTGCGTCAGTAGGTATACATCTTAGTAGGTATATATATAAGCTCGCATTATATAGAGGTTTGAAGGTTTTATTTACCGATTTCCGGAACTGAATGCTGAAAGACTATTTGTTTTTCAGGAAATAGGGGCACGTTTTGCCCGTTGATATTACATATCTACCATATGCATATAATGCCATAGACATACTAGCTTTTATGTTTTATACAGGGTGATTTAGAAAGGGTATACTCAGCTTTAAAACTGCGCTTCTATTTTTCATTTGTAAAAATAATTGAAACTAGAATTTCGATAAATAAATTGGGTTCTCAACAAAATGACAACTGTGCTTTTATACGATTTTTTTTTAATTGCCTTCTTAATACTTTGACTTTAAATAATGATTAGAAATGCGCTAAAGAAGAGCAGGTTCAAGGTATAGTATAACCTTTCTGAATTACCCTGTATATACTCGTATACTCTACTTGTATATAAATTTATTACTGGTTTTGCTCGTTGAAATGGATACTGTACGAATACAGCTCTCTTGGTTGTACTAAACTTGGAGTATTTAAACTACCAACTTACTTTGAGACTGGTATGAAAAATAGAATAAGTTCTAGTTTTATAACGTCCCGAAGGGAGGGAGGGCTTTGGGACAAGCTTCAACACGTTTTACAATAAAATATTACACCCTTTTTCTATATGATGTGAATGTAGCCTGAATTTTTAAAGATATTGTTCCAACTTTTCGTCAAAAAGCTATTTTTAGCCTTTTATCAAGACAGCCAAAGTTTAATTTAAAAGACTCAAATAATGTCATTACTCAATTTTTATTGTTGAACTGACGTTTGAAGAAGTAAATTCCGTCTTTTTGTCTTTTGTTATCGCAATTCTTATTTTTTCAGAACTTTCTTTATGTTCCGTTCATTTCCTATCTATTTTCATCTTCATTGTGTTAAATTACTCCAAAGAACAAAGTAAGTAGGTAGCTAGGTAAGTACTTACATAATTATATAATACCTACTCAAATTCTTTATAATTAGCTTAAACAGTGAAAGGGCTCTACTTAGATCAAAATCTTGGCAAAAGATTGCTCCAATATTCTAAGGCTATGGTTTTTTTTTCATTAAGCTGCAGTTTTATTAATTTAGGAAAACTGCTGAAAACTTTCAAAAAAATATATACGGAATCCTCATTGAGCTCAGGCAGTATCGCACTTTAGTTGTATTATTCTTTTAAGTGGTTAATTAAAATTTTGGTACAAATGCCAAGATTAATTACATTTTAAACTTAGCAAGCGTATAATTATTTAATTAAATTTTGCTCGGACTTACGGTCAATGACCCACCACCGCGAATTCCACACAAATTGTGTTAGTACATTGTGAAATATTCAGAACACTTGCATTTTTTATAGCTCACAGTCTGAAGCTACGAGTCGTGGGAGAGAACGGCTGACTTACAAATTCACAAAAGGGTCAGCTATTCTCACGCATTAAAACTCTTATGTTCACACTACATTATTTACGTCACAAAGTCCCGCGACTTTACCACACTTTATATTCTTCAGTTGATCTAGCACCCAATTTATTTTGTATAAATATATGTTGTTTGATAAAATCTCATCACGAGACGAGTACCGCCGAAGGGCTGAATTCCCTTGTAATATATGCACAGATAAAAGTTATATATTCCTACTGAGGAGTAGTCTATACATCTATACATATACATAAAATTGGAGTGTCTGTTTGTAATATTAAAATAACCGCTTTTTACTAAGTGCATTTGGATGTATACACGTTACCTATACCGAAACAATTTTTTTTACAATTTTTGTCTGTCTGTCTGTCTGTCCGTCTGTCTGTCTGTCTGTTTGTTCCGGCTAATCTCTGAAATGGCTGGACCGATTTTGACGGGACTTTCACTGGCAGATAGCTGATGTAACAAGGAGTAACATAGGCTACTTTTATTTGAGAAAAAAAAATAGGATCTCACGAAAAAATAAATAAAAACCCGCGGGCTCAGAATGGGCGAGCAGGCTGTTGTCAACGGTTGTCTTTGTTAAATACCACGCGGACGAAGTCGCAGGTAACAGCTAGTGTTAAATATAAGCATGCAATCATTCCATCACTCATTCGTTCAAATCATTCATTCAAATGTATTTCATTCTATGGATACCAAATAAAGTCAGTTTTAATTCCCGCAAGCTCGTTGTAATACTTCACTTTAAGAAGACTACATGTTGATGTAAATATTATTTGAAAAAAATACCAGCTACTTATACCTTTCCCTTTCCATCGGATGGACCCATAAAAGTTTGAGCTGATAGGGATATATGAAATAGAAGGTACCTTGAAGGTAACGTTGGCAGTTAGTCACGTGCAAGACTCTGCGAGGATTAGAATCTGAATTTTTACTTCCATCACAGAAAACAGATTTTCATTAGTAACGGTTCAAACGTTGACAACTATGAATATCATATTACAATAATTAGGACTTACTAATTCTAGCATTCATATAATATTCCATTTCAGTATTCTGAAGCCATTTTCATTAATAAAGAAATGTGTTATCGTTTAGGTCCCTATTACGGATTTAAATGGCTTAAATTACGGGTTTAAATTAGTTTTTACGGCTGACCAATTATGATTTCAATAAGTTCAAAACATCTTCCTTATTTTCGGTTAAATTAAATAATCCCTTTGCCGCAATTCAAGGTGGTATGCAATACATATATACTGATCCTAATTAATTTACCTTGATACATAATTTACTAGTAATTAACCAGCAGCCAATACATCAAAGTAAAGGGTCTTATTATTTGTCGATTGCTGTAGGCATTCGTCCTCATCACAGAGAAAAACCTACGAGCCTACAGCACGCTCCACACCTTCCGATCCGATTTTGTTTTGCGTGCTGATGTCCTCATGGATGGACCCGGACATGGACCCGTAAGCCCCGGAGGATGTAAGCGGGCCATGTCAGACTCCGACTCAAACTCTACGGTGGTCCTTCTCCTGCCTTGTGTGTGAGGGGTACGGTGGTCCTTCTCCTGCCTTGTAGCTGGCTCATGGGAACGCGTTCGCCCATATCCGTGATACACCTTCCGATTCTATCCTAACTATCGGATGGAATTGTATAATGTGTAGGGCAATCGGACGTCCTGAATTAGGAATTAGATTTCATCCGATAAGTAGGATCGGATATGAAGGTGTGAAGCCTGTCTATGTCCCCTTCATTCTAAACGCGGGTTGCCAGAATTAGGCATGTTTTATGTTACACGAGACCTCCGTATTTTATTTTATGATCCCACCCAAAATACTGCAAGCGTTCGGAATTTCGGAGTTTTTATTTGGTTCTTAAGTATCTTGCGGTTGTATATATATATGTTGGCGTACATAATATGTAATGGAAGTCCAACGTTAGTACCCAAACCCCAGTTTTGATCGAAATATAACGTCTTTAAGACTTTTTTCCCCAAAAATGTTCAATGTACTGACGCAAGTTCCTGTTACAGACTTATAATTATGTATAAGACGATGTTGTTACCAATATAATATAACCTATAACGAATATGTTATACTATACTATTTCCATTTCATTATTTTCTCGATGACAGCAGATGTCAGGAGCTGTCAGGAGATGACAGCTCCTGTGGAAACTTGAACGAGCGTCTTTTTTACATTATGTATACATTATTAAATAATGTATAAGTACAGAATGTAAAAAAGACGCTCGGTCAGGTTTCCACATGGAGCTGTTAACGAGAAAATAAAGAAATGGAAATAGTATAGTATAATATAACATTTGTGATGTTTCGTTAGATACCCACAGGATGGCAGCACCGTCGATATTGTTTATCGGAACTTGCAGGCGGGTGCTCGTTTACCGACGGTTGACATCGGTAGAGTGCTTAACTCGATTTTGTGTGATACCGATAAATTGCTGTCCAAATAACCTGTACTGTATTTCGTATATTCAAAGATGCCTACATATCACGATGTATGTATAACGATATTGCATAAAACAATGCAAACATGAAAATTATTTTAAATACTGATACTGCTACGAGATTTATTATAACAGTGGTAAATATTATCGTCTAAATTCGGTGCACTGCAGTGTACTGCCTACCCCTGCAAAGAATAGACTCACGAAATAATTAGATATGTATAAATAATCTTTGATCTTATCTCATGGCGAGTTAATTTAAAATACAACCATTGGGTACCGCGTTATGTGCGTCAGAAAGAAAAAAATCCAATAGATATATACTATGCTTAGGTTCAGTTGGTAAATATTATTTGGAAGACTGATTTAGTAATCTAAGTAGATTCTTGTCTGATATTTAACGCTGTACTTCATACTCCAGAAGTCTACTATTTTTAGCGAACTAAATGTTTGTTTTAAGACGATCTGTTACGGTCACAAAACTTCAAACGACCATTTCCCGCTAACGTCAAACACAAAAACAAATTAAGAAGTTTGTGTAAGACAATTAAAGTTTGTGAACTAGCATCACACACGGAGATCGTTAAGGCCACATGGCGGTAATCCGTTTATTGTCAGCTATTTCCTTCGTTACATGTCGTCACTTAACACAAGTTATATGCACACGCCTGTATACTTGAGATGCAGCTGCTATTCATAGATGGGGCAATCTAATTTGGTATCCTTCGATCATTGATTTAACAATACGTAACATAGTTGTTCGCGCGCAGTATCCTTTGCGTCTATTCCTATTTCTGGATAGTTGTCCTTTGTTTTTTCTTACAGCACACACATGTTGTGTGGACTTGTTTTTTTCAAGGCCATTAGCGTCTTCACAGTCGGGATCCATTTAAAACTATGCTGGCTCAAATCTTCGCAACGATTGGTCCCGACTGTTAATGTCGCTACTGAAATTTCTGTTTAGTTATTTTTTTTACCCGGTCGGGTTTTTATAGTAATGTATTTTATTTCTATAAATTATTATACAATTATTTAATTACTAAAATTTATCTCAGACAGAAAACTGTCAACTAGAAAGTTATACTAACAATATAAGTTAACAGTTGTACCCAGTTTTCTCTATGTAGTTTTCCGCATATACTTTTAAAACGGTTCCTCCCTCACTAGGTTTTCCATAACCCACCTTGTCTAAGTAGGTCAAGGCATATATGATTGCCGTTAGACCCTAATGTGGACCCTATGATTGATGTTATTGACGAGGTTCGTTAGCGGATTGCAGTATTCGTAAATAGCCGAGGTCAATAGCGTCTAAATTACCGTGATTCTTGCATTCCCATGAAGTTCTTATTACCTGATTCGTATTGGGGTTGGCTTTTATTCTACCTTGATTGGCTGTTAGATATTTCCACGAAACTAGTGTCTGGTGTTATGTGAGATCTCGTTTGTAGGAATGTTTGTTCACGCATCACGGCAAATCTACTGGACCGATTCAAATGAAACTTGGCATGGTGATAGCTCATAATCCAAGTCAATATATAAGATATTTTTTCTCGAGATAGAAAGAAGTAAACCAATTGATTTATTGTTTCTTCACACATAATAGATGATAGTAGTTATATTTTTTATGGATCAATGATTCATTTTAAGCCCACGCGCTAACAGTTATAGGATTATGTCAGTATAAATAATGAGGTAAGCTATATACCAGTGCAGGTGGGGAATCGCGGACCACAAATATTTTACATTTATTAGGATGTGATGTCGTTGCATCATTATCACAGTCAAAGTAAAGTCATTTATTTCAAAATTGGCATTTGAAAATTTTCTCTTAACTCTACAATCGGATCGGAACGTGACCTAGTTGTCATAGAGGCGGGTAATAAAAAAATGTAGGATCAAGAAGAACGCGGTGCTGGTCACACAAATGACTGACAAATTCTTTAAAAAAAGTATGAGTGAAGCTGATGCAATCTTTGGAGAAGATGATGCATCTTCTCCAAAGATTGCATCTGCTTAATAGCAATACATTATCGTACCATCTTTCATGACTTCCGCCGGAAAACGTCACATAACAGCTTATATTATAGCTGTTGTAATAAACTTCCTAAAAATAATAATCACATCATATTGAGGCAGATCGCTATCGATCATGGTCAGACAGTTTTTGGTGGCTCTAAAAATACGGACAGGGACCGTACTGTAAAGTAGGGTACTGTACCATAGTGTGAAGGTCTGCTTGATCGCGTACCGCGGCAATGTGGGACGTTGTGCGCAATTAGCCCAACAGCAACGGGTTGTTTGTTTGTGTACTCGAATGTAAATGGGGTTAGTAGCCCGAAATAGGGCCTCGTAGCCCTTAGGGAGACAACGCAATTACACGCATGCCCATTGAAAGCTATTTTTAAATACTCTTCTCTTAGCTTTGTACAACTGTTTATTGAATTGTATTTATAACTCTAACATCTGTTACCCGCGAGTTCGTCCGCGTGGTATTTAACAAAGACACAACCGTGGTTGGGGGTTCTAAAATAAAAGTAGCCTAAGTTTCTGCTTGTTATATCAGCTATCCGCCAGTGAAAGTCCCCTCAAAATCGGTCCAGCCATTTCAGAGATTATAACAATTCCAGCCCTTTTTTTAATGTCCCACTGCTGGGCACGGGCCTCCCCTCAATTTGAGGGGGATTAGGCCATAGTCCACCACGCTGGCCCAGTGCGGGTTGCCGGACTTCACACATCTTTCGACGGGTTCTCTCAGACATGCAGGTTTCCTCACGATGTTTTCCTTCACCGTTTAGCAAGTGATAATCATGGTTGAAAATGAGATACGCACATGAGAAATCCCAGAGGTGCGAGCCGGGGTTTGAACCTGCAATCCTCGTTACCGAGGCAAGCGTTCTACCAACTCGGCTATCACTGCTTTTTTAAGATTGAGATGCTTTTTCAGAGATTAGCCGGAACAAACGGACAGACAGACAGACAACAATTGTAAAAAAATTTGTTTTGGTATATGTACCGTGTATACATCCAAATTACATAGCACTTAGTAAAAAGCGGTGACTTTAATATTACATACAGACACTCCAATTTTATTTATTTCTATAGATAATTTTGTGTCAGAGGTGTCGAGTGTCGAGTGTCTCCTCTAGTAATAGCCTACACCGTGAAATTTAAATGGTGACAGGGCCCATCAACGTCGCCAGATATACGACTTTCCATATTTAATGTGCCAATAGCTGATTTTATTTTTATATAGGTTCGTTACTCAACAGGCAGGAGTTGTAGTTCGTTTAAAACATCCTTTCCCAAACTAGGCGATAACGCCCCTTGTGGGCGCTGCAGGCCTAAAGGGGGTAAGAAACCCAGAAAAAAAATGGGGGCATTGTGTAGAGGCTTACAATAATTAATTTAATTTGAAGTTATAGTGGTTTTTAAGTAGCTGAAAAAATGAGGGCGCTAAAAAATATATCATTCTCAAAGTAAAGTAGACAAAATAAGTTTGGGAACGCCTGGTTGAAAGATCCGATAGCTTGGCACGTGCTTCGGTTGTACTTTCGATGGGTGACCGTACTATGATTTTTGACCTCCTTCGTGCATCGGAGGGCACGCTAAGCAGGCGGTCCCGGTCGATTCTAACATCGTTGACAACCATTACGGGCAGTCGGGAGCCTGAAAGTTTCCGCAAAAGTAATTAAACGACTGTCAGCTCTTTATTACTTTTCCTTACTTTGTAGTAACTACATGTTATTATTAAAATAAACTACTTTTTATTTTCTTTAAAGCAAGGTAAGGCTAACAGAAAGTGTCGAAGATGATGATGATAAAAATGTCATAAAATTGTAAAACCAGGAATCGAAGTAAAAATAGGTCTCTGAAAAATTATGGTTCCAAAAACATAATTATTATTATACATACGTGTCTGGGTAAATAATCTTTTATTATAATACAATAATTACAAAGAAAATAACTATATTTACAAACTAATATAAATTGAAAACAGTATAGAAAAGCTACTTAGCTTTCAAACCGTTTTGGTACTTTATGCATTTGTATTAATTACGTCTAGACAATAATTGTGGCTGGACATTAGAAAAACAACGGAAAAATAAATATGTTTTCATTTCTAACCAAACAAGACACCAGCAGTTCTATTTTAGTACCTACACCTACAATATGCCCAAGGGGTCGTGTAAGGACGACCGAGGATTAGTGCGTCTCGAGAAAAAAATGTATTGACCTGACCACTTAAGATGTCGTTGGTCGGCGTTAAGGTTCATAATATCTCGAATACTCAAACCTCAACTAAAGTCAAACACTAAAGGGTTCTCCAATCCAAATGAAATTCACAAAAACTTCTTTAATCATTTAACACCGTGATTGGTTGAGGGGCCTTTTTATAATGGGACTAGGCCCGCCACACACTCCCACCACTGCTACTCCTGTAAGCCAGGATCTACAGTGGTGTCCCATGAAGACACCGAGGTTTGACCATCGGTGAGTCCCGGGATAAAGTTAATTGTCTTGGAACCCGCAAGAATTTAATCGAAAGATAAAAATAGGAGGAGTTGGAAGAAAGTTATCCACTTCCCTCCATTAAAAAGCGGGAGACAAAAAAAATATGGTAGACAAATTTCCACAGAAGCAAGACTCTTACAGCTGGACTAAGTCCAGTTGTAAGGCACCACGGAGAGTTTAAATAATAGTTGGTCCTAAACTTGTGAGCTGATTAAACCTGATTCCAGTAATAGGTAGTTAAGGGGCCGTCAAAATGTCAGTAATATGGCAACGTTTCACTGGACACAAAGACCATTACCGCCGAAGTAGGCACAAATGTGAATGATATACCTACTGTTCAATTATTCAGTGAGTCTGAGTAGTCCTTAATTTAGTTGTCTAAACTAGTTCCGTGATATCGATCACCGAGAGTTCTACTTCCACCTAGAATAAGATACTTTATAACACACAATTTTTGGGTCAATACCCGGGTACGATCTACATAATGTATGGCGTGATAGGAAACTCTATCTGCTTTCAACTACAATATCATTCTTAAGCACGGACAGACTAGGACAATAATAATGATTATTATTGTACTAAGAATATTTCTTACATTAAATCTATACATATAAATAAAATTGGAGTGTCTGTTTGTAATATTAAAATAACCGCTTTTTACTAAGTGCATTTGGATGTATACACGTTACCTATACCGAAACAACATTTTTTACAATTTTTGTCTGTCTGTCTGTCTGTCCGTCTGTCTGTCTGTCTGTCTGTCTGTCTGTCTGTCTGTCTGTCTGTCTGTCTGTCTGTCTGTCTGTCTGTCTGTCTGTCTGTCTGTTTGTTCCGGGTAATCTCTGAAATGGCTGGACCGATTTTGACGGGAATTTCACTGGCAGATAGCTGATGTAACAAGGAGTAACATAGGCTACTTTTATTTTAGAAAAAAAAATTGGATCTCTCGAAAAAAAATTAAAACCAATGATGCAGCGCTGCGCCTGATTAAAGTTTGATAGCAACAATCTGCAATGCGTCCCGCGGGATCAGAACGCGAGCAGGCTGTTGCCAACGGCTGAGTCTTTGTTAAATACCACGCGGACGAAGTCGCGGGCAACAGCTAGTTAATAATAATATCGCCAGACACTATGACACTAGGACGTCAACCACCTCAGTCAACCCGTGGCCATGGTTGCTGTAAAGCAGCTGAAACGTCGGGAACGTAAAAGCATAAAATAAACGCGATAAAATCCGGAAAAAATGTTTTATTTCAATCTGTAGTATTCGCGTAAATATTTTTTTTTTACAATTTTTGTCTGTCTGGCTGTTTGTTTCGGCAAATCTCTGAAATGGCTGGATCGATTTTGACGGAACTTTCACTGGCAGATAGCTGATATAACAAGGAGTAACTTAGGCTTTTATTTTAGAAATCCTTTTTTGTTAAATACCTAATAAATCATTAGTTGTCACTGTATACGAGCGGGAATGAAAACGTCCCACACGCCACGCAGGGCGGCAAAGATCGGAAATATACCAATAGGTGTTATAAGCAGTGGGAGTAGGAGCGTTTTTCCTTTGAAGTGTAACGGTGAAGGGGTTCTATTGTGACTTATGTCTGACAATTTTCATTCTGGGTTCTATGGGCGATTGTATTTTACCGTATCTTTGGTATCGTAAAGCGATCAATACTGTAGTTTGTAAAGAACTTATTCGTTGTGATATTTTTAGAGCTCTCAAATTAATGTTACATAAGGTTTGGAACATTTAAAGGAATGAAAATACCGTGTTACATGACAATTCGTCAGTCGTCACTTTCAATAAACTATTTAAATCTACGATGTATAGAAAGCCGCGTCTCGATTATAAAGTTATACTTATTTTAAGCTAAAGATATTTCTAAAGTTTAAAATAAAATTAAGTTAGGATAATATAAAATGTGAGCAGCGTATTGACGCTATAGTCCATACCTGGACGCCGATCACGATCGCCAATATCGTGGCAGACCAAGGCTAAGATTGTGCGACGAACCTTTGCGGCAACAGACAGACCTAGAAAGAAGGAAAGGCCTTTGCCCACTAGTGGGACATACTCTAAGCTATTTAAAAAAAACAGCTTGCCTCAAAAATGTCCCCGCCCCATCGACTTGATATTTCTCCCATCCATTCCATCTTACAACTCTATGAAATAGCATCATTCGTTTGAACTTATTTCAGAAACTAGATCCCATGATTGCGTTTGAAAAGACCAGCAATTTAACAAGAGTTCGCAGACACTTAACGAAAAGCCGAATTTGGTATTCACTCAGTGTCCCAATGCCTGACTTCTAAAGCCTAAATTAGTTTCGAACCACATAAATTTACGCCAAAGACGTTTAATTTACGATGCTTGCAAAGAATAACGGCTTAAAAATTTGTACAACACGCCTTATTTCACTTTTGGTGTTACACCGATATTGCGACCGATGTTTAGGTTTTTCGAAGCTCATGATATCTAGTTTTCTGTCTTCTCTTCTCTCTTCTTCTTGTCTAAAATAATACCAGGCATATTGTACCACTGTTGGGCACGGGCCTCCTATCAATGCGAGTGGGATTTGGCCATAGTCCACCACGCTGACCCAGCGCGTGTTGGCAGACTTCACCTGTCTTTTGTGGGGTTCTCACAGACATGCATGTTTCCTCATGATGTTTTCCTTCACCGATCTGCGTTGTCAAGGCAAGCCTTTTGCCAACTAGTCTATCTGTGATTATTTGTGCGCTTATGTGAATTGTATTGGCTTAAAAAAATGTTTTCAAATCATTCAGTAATAAAACAAGATTCACTGGTATTGAAACAACTTTTAATTAAGTAGTTTTTTTTATAATTGTTTTACGAGTATAGTATTAGTCATGTACTAATAATCACTATATTATTTCTACGTTCAACTCATTTAAAGGTCATTTATACTTGCTAGACATGAGTTAATGACATAGTTTAATGGCCAGGATAGGTATTCGAATCCTATCGACTTTAGACCTTTCGACTGCGAGACCACGACTGGGTATTGAGTATTCCGTGATTGTAGCTGGAATAACGAAATATAAAATATGTAGAGCCACCTCGGGCCGCTTGAACAAATCAGTAGAGAGTATCGCGTACGATTTACGCAAATCGTATGTAGGCTTTGAATAAGCAATGTGACATATTTGTGGAAGATTCTAACGGAGCCCTCTGTTATGTGAAAAAAATGTTTAAGTTATTTGCTGTAATAATTTCATAAGATTCGTGTAAAGGAATTCAACGTGGAGTGAATACTTTAAGTAAAGTCAGTAAAGTATTCATTTGATATGGTAGGTTAAGTTGCGGTTCCAAACTAGGCGGAAGCCTGTATCTTGGAAACCTGATTGGTTTGCTTTATAGTTAATCTCATTATTATATTGTTATATAAAAAAAAGCGTACGTATTATATAGAGACAAGAATGAAATAAAACATTATTAGTTCTAAATTATTATTCTAAATGCTACATTAACGTTTTGTAGACGCTGAAACTGAAAAGGTTGAAGCCAGCATAGTTTCTAAATAAATGTTGAACTAGAAGAGAGTTAGTTAACCCATCAATTAGACAAGTTGACATTTCCTGAGTATTCCTGCTTCCTATATTGGCACTAAGCCGGCCACACACTCTCACAGCTTTTGTTAGCCGGGATCCACAGCGGTGACCAACGGAGACCTTGAGACTTGGGAAAAATAAATAGGAAAAGTTGCAGAGAAAATTATGCACTTCCTGTTTAACAATGCTTCCCATATTTTTTTCAAGAGCTATGATGAATTTAAATTTAATTATATAGTCGTAATAAGCACGTCCGAAATAGACGTAAGATATAACTAAAACATTTGTTATTAATGTTTTAAATTCATAATATATACTCGTATTAAATGGCAACGAAATAGAACAACAAATCAAATAGTAAACCGCTCTACCAACTGACAATTTAAACAGAGTCTTACTCACATGCATTCGCAATGTAGAGATATCGGCCAAGGTTGCGTGTAGGTTGTAAATATAGTTAAAAATCATCTCGTTTCAGCCCTTAGAATTATATAAATAATGGCGGCCATGACAAGGACCGAGTGGCGTTGCTCTGATGAAGTTTCAAGTTGTTTTTGGTCATGTTTCATTATGAAATTTTCAGGTTCAGCACGTTATTTTAAGTCTGCTTTTGTTTTGATTTAATTAGAGAAAGATCTCAACATTCGACTAAGTTATTTTTATCTACTCACAGAAAATATGTGACACAGATAGTGGGAAAGCTCGCAAACCTGTATTTTCCAATTCATATGTGCATCTATATACAGATATATTTGACGACCTGGTTAGCTCAGAGGATAGTGACCCTGCTTTCTGTACCGCGGGTCCCAGGTTCGAATCCTGGTAGAGACAAACTGTAAGATTAGCACAAATCTTTCTACCCGAGTCATGGATCATTATTTTATGTATATAAAAATAAGTCGGGTTTTCCTTCCTGACGCTATAACTCCAGAACGCACGAACCGATTTTCACGGTTTTGCATTCGTTGGAAAGGTCTCGGGCTCCGTGAGGTTTATAGCAAAGAAAATTCAGGAAAAACCAAACGAAATGTTACATAAAACGAAGCCATCTGGTGGCGAAACGGAGTTCGCTGGGTTTGCTAGTTATGTATATAAGTATGATACATTGAGTTCGCCCTCGGTCCATTCCACGGTACCCATAATACAAGCGTTGTTTAGTGTGGGACTGTATAGTTGGTGTGTTCATCTGGCGATATTTATTTATTTATATAAAGTGGCATTACCATCCTCTATTGCTCTATATCATTATATGAGTTCCATTGAGAAATAGAGACGCTGGCAGAGATCTGATGCCGTCATCTCTATTTCTTGAAATAATTTACAGTGTATACGAACGATTAAAATTAGACCCAGATTGTCTGAACCAGATGGCATTTTGAACTCCTGTTTCAACGACACTATGACATCAACGTTCTTTTTATAATAGAACCAAATTACGTGCCACGGTGTTTGTCCGCTATGGACTCCTAAACTACTAAACCGATATAAATAAAATTTTGCACACTGTGTGGAGTTTTATCCAACTTGAAAGATAGGATAGTTTATATCTCAATTTATAATCGCTATTATTTAACTATAAAATATTTCCTAGAAATAATGTATATGACAAAACAACGTTTGCCAGGTCAGCTAGTATTTTATAAAATGGTTTCGTACATTACAATGCTATCATAAACTATTTTTCTTCTGAATTCTGAATCATATGTACTACGGCTATTTAAAATTATTTAAAACCTTTATAAATTTATATAGTAGTAGTTAGTAAGATATACAGGCTGTATGTGGCTTCGCAACGAAAACTGTTACCATAGATTCAGCTCATGATTCTGGACCCCCTACAATCGGCTTGTGCTTGTGCTCCTTGCTTGCTTGTTTCCCTACCAGGATTTGAACCCGGGACCCTCGGCGCAGAAAGCAGACTCACTACCACTGCGCTAATCAGGCCGTCAAATTTCACTGACTTTGGACAAACGATTTCTATAATTGGACATTAGGGTAAGGGTAACCTTTATCCGAAGCTTTCATTATCATCCCCCCCCCTGTATTGAGTAGGTATTTCCCAGACATTTCGAAAGTATCAACGCGATGTGATAATCCCTTAGTCATCTTGGCAGCTGTTCAATTGCGGTTGAGCGCACTTCATTCAGAATCATCGTAATTTCGTTTCTACGTCGGATGCCATATGTTTCCTCTAATATGAAAATGTGTGGATTCTCTTTTATCAACGATCTCAAATATAACTCTATGTTTATATTAATAATAATTAACATGAAGAATAACGCTACAATCATTTTAAACCAAGGGTGCTAGGTATTTGTTTCTTTTATGTCCTACTAGCTGCGCCCTGCGGTGTTACCCGCCCAAAAAATATGTCGATCCTTTGCGCTATGAAAAATTAAAACAGATCTATCCCATGGGAACCATATATTTTACCGGGATAAAAAGTAGCATATGTGCTATTCCAGACTATAATCTATCTCTGTGCCAAATTTCATCCAGATCCGTTCAGCCGTTCAGGCGTGATTGAGTAACAAACATCCATCCATCCAAACTTGCACATGTATAATATTAATATAATATTATATATTAGTAAAACCAACTAAAATCTAGATCACCAAATAATCGTATAAAAAGGTAAATATGTCTTAAATAATACCCGTTGTTGCAAAGAAATGTTACAACGTTAAAAAAGGTTACACTTTAACGATATATAGTTAAAGGTACCCTCGCGTATACTCTCTCAAACATTGTCTCATTCATATGCAACTTTATTGAATATTTACGATCTATTTCATCCCCCGATCGGTACTGAAAGTTTGTTTTATTCAGCGTTTTGTTACCTGTTTTTGGCGGATGTTCCCGTGAAGGATCTTTCTAATACTATCAAGAAGTATTTTTTATACTCTATGGTTATGTTATATTTTTCTAACGGATCGGTCACATCTGGGTTAACGTGAGTGTATATGTTAATGCCAATATATGCCTAAATTAAGGCATTAAAAATTTCAACGTTAAACGCTTTTTTTTATTACATTATAGGCAAGAATTTGATCTCGATCTCATCTGATGGTAAGTGATGATGAGATCTACGATGGAGCATACTTGCCTAGGTAGGAAGGCGGCGGTAGATCGAGGCGCTACATTCACTAGGCACATGCTGCGCATCTGATCTGACCCGCCATCCATGAATGGCAACACCGAACATCATGCCGGAACACGGCTAGGCCGCTTGGCGACATGGCTTTGTTCAGTGGGTGGTGACTAACCACGGCCGAAGCCTACCACCAGTAGAGTTGTCACCTAGTTGGCACCACCCAGGGTCACGTGCAGGGTATCTCGAGGGTATTTAATTCTCCTACGGACGAAGGTGACTCGACCCCAATTGGTTTTGGCTTGACTACATTAATGTAGTCCTGCTCTTAAAGCTTCATGTATAACGCCATTAGTAATGACGTTAGTAAATTAATGTGTTTATTAAACTCTTCGCCATATCTCCTTAAGGCATTATTAAAGCACTAATTAGTGCGCTAAGCCAGTACAGTATGTGACAGTAGCACAACAGGAAAATGATTATTTTATGTACTCTTCATATCAAATATCATCTGAAATTCAATTTAAAAGAATACATTAAAAAAGACAGGTGACTGCCGTAATGTATAATATAGTGATGACAAGAGCTTTGAAAGGGTTGGCAGAATCAACCGCTAAAGATCCAAGTTTCATAGTTTCCAGACAATTATTTTTATATACGCTTGTAGTAATATAGCACCAGTAATAATGATTGAATACTCTATATTTTTAAGAAGACAAAGATATGGCTGAGGCATGGGCGTCAAACAGTCATTGTGTCTCGTCGCCACAAATAATTATAGTTCTATTTTCGCTTTAGTCACACTTTTAGCCTTGTTAGCGCGGATAGCGGCTCGCCGAGCCGTGCCAACTATTGTTTTGTTCTACTTATATGGAAATATTTTATTTATTTGGAGGCAAAACATTCGCTACAAGGAATACTTACTTATTATTACTGGTAATAGTGAAAGTTGTGAATTAAATTTAAAAAAGTGTCAAAATTGTTTACATTATTCCCCAAGTAAGGAAAAATATGGTTATAGAGTTATGTAGATAAGCGATGTGTGACACGAAGATATATGGAGTAGTGTACACTACCAAGACGGTAAACCACTGTATAGATTTTAACTTATGCCCTAATAATTTGTTGTTTCGCTCTAAACTGAAGGATAAACGTACTAACGTAATATGATTCGCGAACTACCTTCACTCACGTCTATAAATTTCTCAACGAAAGTTTGGCAGGACTTAATTGGTTGAGAAGGGGCACTCAGTTTTCGGCTCATATAGTTGATGGCCGTTCAAAATGAGTGGAAATATTAGACGGGTAAGGTCTAATGTGAAGAGTTTGATCGTGCCAAGATATCATTATACCTTATACCTTTGAGGGTTCAGCAGAGCAAAATCAATGGTTGCGCGGGCAGAGCCGCAGGTAAAAGCTGACTGACAAAATGATAAATGTACCATGGGCCTTGGGTGGAAATTATAGACTTATTGAGGTATATATAATTATAATTTAATTTAAATACTCAGAGCACTTTTTAAAACAAACGATGTCATGGAGGCGCCATGGAGTAGAAGAGAGAAAACCATAGAGAACATTATGTATAGATAATTTTTCATAGACGACCTAAACTGGTGGACCTAGCGATTTGAAATTGGAGGATATATTCCTTGAGTACCCGAGAGGTGCAGTAAGGAATGTATATTCAGAATTCGACCCGTACAGGGTTAAAATATGCATGAAGAATAATTTTAAAATGACGATCGGGCACATAGCTAGTAATAAATAATGTAGACAAAGCAGGCTCGTGAACGTTTCCAGTAAGTACGTCACAACTGCTGAAATAGAGTCGATTTTATTCACCCGCGAATATAATTCGAGCACAGAATATCTGATCGTTCTCAAGTGCATTGTGGTGTAGTTCGTATTGAGTATACTGACAACTGGCGTACGCTTTAAGCCGCCAGTCATTTCATTACTCCTTTGTTTCTTTATTATTTTACAAGCTGCGCCCCGCGGTGTTACCCGCGTTTAAAAAGTATGTCATTTTCCTCTATGTCCTTTTCAAATGCACGGTTTCTGTATGATATCCCATAGGAACCGTGCACTTTTTCGAGATAAAAATTAGCCTATGTCATTTTCTGACACCTAAACGGCCGCTGCCTGTGCAAAAAATCATGTCGATCCTCTGCTCTATGAAAAATTAAAACAAATATATCCCACGGGAACTATACATTTTACCGGGATAACCAGTAGCCTATGTGCTATTCCAGATTATAATCTATCTCTGTGCGAAATTTCATCCAGATCCGTTCAGCCGTTCTGGCGTGATTGAGTATCCAACATCCATCCATCCGTCCAAACTTTCACATTTATAATATTAGTGGGATAAACCACCTACTTTTTAATTAGGCAAAGTATGCTAGATTAACATAGTACCTACGTGTAATGTTACCCTTAAGGGACTAGATGATGCTGAATCTGCTACCCAGAAGTATTTACGGCGATACACCATGTCTACGTTGTCGTCTCACCCAGTCTCACCCAGAACTCTGTAATGCATGCTGTATTGTCAGTGGCAACCATAAATTCCACACCACTACATCATATCATGACACCAAGGAAAAGTTATTCGTAAAGCACCACTGGTATACGGGGTCACCGGGTTCTCAATAATAATAGCGTGTCGCAGATAGGTTTGAGTATTGGTTTGCTCATAAACCTCACACCCGTATTCTAGATCCGACCCGACTATAATCTCCTTCTACGGACTTTTTCTTCAACCTACATGGGTACGAAGTGTGTTCAAATACTTCCACCCCTGCTTTTAGAACTATAAGTACTTACAATAAACAACTATCACGAGAATGTTTTAGATACCGTCGTGAAAGGATCTGGAGGGGGCTGACATTGCTGGGGCATCTCAGTCGCCGTAGGTGGATGCTTATTAAAATACCTTTGACGACCTGTACCACAGTTGGTAGTGACGCTGCTTTCTGCGCTGCGGTTCCCGGTTTCGAATCCTGGTAGGGACAATCTCTGTGTGATGAGCACGAATGTTTTTACCCGAGCCATGGTTATATCTGTGAGTTAAACGATTTCAATAAACCCATTGAAATCGTTTCATATCTAAAAAAAGTATTATATACTGAGTTCGCTCTCAGTCCATTGTACGGTACCATAATAGAAGCGTTGCTTAGTGTGGGACGGTATAGTTGGTGTGTTCGTCTGGCGATATTACATCAGGTGATGTTATTAAAGACTTTAATAATGCTACCAAGACAGCTGGAGGCCATCGTTGGAGGACATTTTCCCGGAAGCGTCCTGTAAAAAATCCGCCCACGGTTTGGCGTAAAATATTTTTCAGTTAGCTCATAATCATCTATTTTGGACTCTTTTATGGCTGCCGGACGACTGCAGGGCGGTAGTCAGCCATGAAACTGTATAATAGCCAAGTTTATCACACAGTGAACTGTAATTACATTGTTTTTTTTTTAACTGAACGCAAAAAAGGAGGTGGTTCAAAATCTATCGATATGAACTAATGAAGAAGATTACAGACAAAGTAGATTTTTCGATTCGATTATTTTTTGCTTTTCAGTTTTTTTAAGACGGTGTTTTTAAATGTACCTTACTTGCAATGATTTTTTTTTCGGTGTAGGTACTTCAAATTACTAACCAAAAAAATAATTGGCACTATAAAATCCTATGAAAACCAGAGTACGACGTCTCCTGTTCTAAATGGTCAAATCAAGACAATTATAACAATTACGAAGAAATACTCGACATTGGCAAAATTGCCACTATTTATCAAAACTAAGCTAAAAAAAGAAGAATGTCGTTGTGAGGTACTACTAGTATGATGTTTCTATCATTATTTTACTAAGTAGTCTAGCCAGTTTAAATAAATGATCGATACAAAATGCTCTGATAGTGTCTGCGTATATTATATAAAACCTTATTCAAATAGAGCTTTCAGAAGATTGCTGTATGGCTATAATTATGTAAATTACAACATAAAAAAATAGAATAAATTGTTTTGTATCTTCGTAGAATATTACGCTATTTTAAGAGGACTTGACTGTAAGAGAGATATTGTATTAATTAATAAATTTACGAGGCTCGCACTAAAGCGCTTTTCTTAGACATTTTCTTTGTAACTACAATTTATAAACGACTGGACTGATTTCCATATAGTACCCTAATACAACTAAGAAAAACTCACAGATATATCCGTAATAAACCCATTGAAATCGTTTCAACTGTTGCGAAACTACGATGCAACTGACAGACCAACAAAGGCATAAAATGTAAAAAACCTTACTACGTTGTATCGAGGTTGAAAAGGAACAATATTTTTCTATATACCATTACTACAAAATAACAAGCCAAACCCTCACAATAAATTGTTAAGAAATCACCGAGCTAAAAAAACAGTGTTAATTACACATTAAAACAATGAAGTCCTCTTATATCCCGTACTACAAATATATTAGTAATACAAGCACATCTAACTTGTGTTATCCATTAGCGAGTCACTTACTGCTAATACGTTGCAGTTTCATAATTAACGGGCAGTGTAATATTAAAAGTGGCAATGAAGACGCAGCGATTTGCGTGATAATGGGTCGTGCATAATGACAGTCTACATTAAGGTATTAAACGCATAAATTAGGAAGATAAAGATTTCTATTAACCTCTGTAGTGACAGGGGTCGTTAGTCGCAGGTTCTATTTTCAAATTAATGAAAGTAGCATGAAATCATTATTTATCATTTACTCAGTTCTTTTTTTAAATCCACTCTTTTGAACACGAACATTGATCGCGAATGTTCGGATCGTTGTATGGATGAAAATCAGCGAAAAGAACTTGAATACATGTTCTTATGCACGACACAACCGCATTATTCTCTCACTGTCTGAAGTGAAGGATGGTGATACGTATCATTGACCACAATTCTTCAAACACTGTCCATACAGAAAGTTCACTTTCGTTCGCCGTGAATATTTTTTCACCCTCAGTAATGTGTTCGCGCTAGTCCAAGTCTAGTAGTAGTTTAGTTTAGTAGTAGATAAGCGTGCACAATTTCGTACAGGATGAAATTATTATTTTATTTAATTATTTTATATCAGTAGGAAAAAAATAAAGATAGGATATTTAAAGTAATTTGACTATGGGGGTCTGAGGAATCAGTTCATTTTGGAAAAGGGGTCTCTTACCCAAAATAGTTTGGGAATCCCTGCCATAGAAATTCACCACACGTTGTGTACCTAGAAGTACATCGTATCCCTGCTCCTAATTTAATTTCCTGAAGGCAGGTAGGTGTAATTTAAATCGGCATGAGTGCTCCTCCAGGTGATGGATGGCGGAGGCGACCCTTCTAGTCCGTAAACCGCCATTTGGGATCTAATGGGTGTATTTTACATTTTCTTGTCACTATGCGCATATGCTTGTACGTGTACCATTGCAACAGGTGTGAGATGGAAATACAAGACGTTTAAATGGTGTTCAGTCTCAGTTCAGTTTCACGAACCGTCGTTTAAAGCGATTACTTATACACAAATTTGATCTTTAACAGTTTAATATACTTGTAATTATTCTTATGCTTTTTAAACGATATTTAATATCGTTTAATACTTAGTATTCCGTATGCATATATTATGTACGACTAAGGTCTCTACACCGTCTTTGTTTTATTACAAGATAATCTTGGGACAACTAAACAGATTTCCATCAAACATGATGAGTAGCTTAACAACATCTTAGGTGAGCCAGCATCAAAAAAGCGTATCGAAAATAAAAACCGCGTAGTTTTCGGTTTATCTGTTCAGGAGCTACGGCACCACAAATAATCAGATAGTTACAGTGGTAAAACTTATAACAACCCTTTTTCGTTGCATCGTAGTTTTGACAAGTGTGTAGATTACAAAACAAAAAGAAAAGAGGATTATTGAATTTAAAATTCGAACAAAATTGAACTATTTGGTATGGCCAAATAAACGTTAAATATAGATATACAAACTCGGATTCACCAACTAACCCAGATATTCAAAACGGCGGAGTATCAATATTGCGAGCAACCTAATCAATTAAACTTATCTGGCGATTAATTTATCCGAACCGATGGACAAATAACTAAACGAGGGTACCTACACTGATGAAGGGGAGAAGCGTTTAATCGTTGATCCACTCTGGTTTAATTCTAGCATTGCTTAAAGTAGATATTATTTAATTAATTTTATGCTCAGCCTTCGAGAATCGTTTAAAATCCAATGACACTAAAATACAAGCATAGCTTAATTGGGACCGTACCGTTAGTATATTCATCTGGCGATTTTGTTGGCAAAAATATAATATTGGTTTGTTATATTTACGCGAATACTACACATTGAAATAAATATTTTTACGAAGAAGTTTTTTTGCGCTCCTGAACGTTTCAGCTGCGTTACAGTAATAAGGGTCACGGGAGGACTGAGGTGTTAGACGTTCTTGTGTCATAGCTAGAAATGGGGTAGCCTCATATTTAGTTGTTGTTTGCGGTCCAATCTACGCAGAAAGTGCTTACGGTGTCTTGAGGTCTTGCCTCAAGACTAACACCTCAGTCCTCCCGTGATCATGGTTGCTGTAAAGTAGCCGAAACGGACAAACATAAAATATACTCGATAAAAATAGTTTTATTGAATTGCAAAAATATAAATAAAGATATGATTATTTTCGCCAGTGCGTTTGTTTCGTACGTAATGGCACGGCAATACGGGAAATCGTGTTATTATTAAAGTGTTGATAATCACGGGCTTCACGTCATTAAGGCGTATAATAGAAGACGTATCGACGACCAGCTGGTTCACGTTATAATTAGACGTAATTTACGTACAATATTCTGTTGTGCGGTCGAGCCAACGGGCGGGGTACCCGATGAAAAATTTTGAAATATTGTAGTTGACATTTTTTTTAATAAATTAAGTTATTTTTCTAGGCTACCACAGAAAATCGTGTCACTGGTTTGAGTTTTTCTTTTTTACAAATTTAATAAAAGTTTATATTTTTTTTTATTACTTTGGGTACGATCCATGGAGATACGCCATTAAATAAATTACTAGAAATACTTACTTTCTTACTAAGAGCATATACGGACTGATAGTCATTCTTCACATTTGTTTTTTGGGTTCCGTACTCAAAGGACGCCGATTGCTGAACCGCTTGTTATTTGTATTTTATATCTCGGAAAAAAAAGTGAGTCATGCTCAGAACGGCCGCGTAAGGCTGCCTCGAGCACATTCTACGCATGGACTGATAGTGAGGCCAATGATAGATGATAGCGCTCCTGCGAGGCACTCTGCTCAAATGCCTCGAGTGAGCGCCTGTATTTGTCATTCGTGACTCCCTGCACCCACGCAGGGCACATGCCTGAGCTAGTCTTGTGAGGCGGCGCGAATGGTCTGGAGGTTGCTATTAATATTTCACCATCTCAATACACTTAATATAGTACAGCCGCTTTTGTTTTGAACTAACAGCATCATTAGGCTTTACACGAAACTCGTAAAGTTTTGCACAATGAAGATCCCTTTTCTCAATGAGCCTGTGAATTTTCTCTCAAATTGCGAGCAATAAGTTGCACAATTCTCTTAGATTAGATTTTTGTCTAAAAAAATATAGAAAGGATCTGCGGGCTTATTATGTAACTCTGTTTCAATTATTTTGTGTATTTCTATGAACTAATTAGTCGATAGAAATATACGACATTATTGATATAGGTTTGCAATCAGATTTTGCTAAGAAATTACAGTGCTGTTGCAATTTGTTTCAATCATTTCTTGTAATCCTATCGACTAATTAGTCAATAGAAATATACGAAATGATTAAAACAGAATTACATAATACGCCCGCTGGTTACTAGATTGCCCACACGAATTCTGAATTTGCCAAGTGAAACGAGAGTGATATACGACACTTGCTCATACCGGGCGTAACAACCGAGTTGTCGACTTTCTTGTTAACATTAACTCCATTCTTTGCATTTACCTATCTTTTTGAGGTCAGTTTCTAGTGTAGGTACTCTCATTGGCTGAATTCCACTTTTTGCATTGAGGGACTGTTTTGCTCTCCTATGCCCAACTATTGAGACAGGGTAACCCAGCTGTCACATTTTGCGAGGCTAATGTTTGTAACGACTGTCATACGTAAATATAGGAAAGTCTGCCGGGGCCAGCCTTCCGAAGTACTGAGGTCAGATGTTTTATTCGGCCCCTCCATGTCAGTCCAAAATAGCCTGTAGGTTTGATTCTTATTTCTGTGGACGTATATTTGTATTTTCATAGCCCCTTGACTTTAGAGTACAGTACGTCAAGTGCGAGCTAACTGTATACTTTATAGTCTACCGTATTTGAACATTTTTTATGGAGATTTGACAAGCGCCACTAGCGGACGGTATTTAAAACTTTCAATGCTCCATACAAAATGTCTAAATACGGTAGACTATAAAGTATACGATTAGCTTACGAATAATCTCGCACTTGACGTACTGATCTTAAGGCCTATTATATGGTAATAATAGTCTTTGTTAAGTACCTTAGTGGTGTCCATTATCGTTAATTAGCCATGTAATCTAAGATAAACTCGCTAAATATAATTAGCGCAGAAATAATGTTTGCTATATTTGTTGCTAAATTAGAGGTAAAAGTGTATTTGTAATTGCCTCACGTTTCGCGGTAAGAGTAAGAAAATTTGTGGGTTTTATTAGGACATTAGGTTTTGGTAAAAATAACACTCGCCCTAATTGTACGATGAAAACATGTTTGTAACACCTTATATAAGACTTAACAATAATAGTGTAAAATATCTGAGGCGGTCCATTGGTAGGCTATAAAAGTCACTCTCGAAAAATAAATCGTATTCCATATTTAAAATTTAAAAACTTACACTACGTACTAAGTGCGCGGTGAAACGGTACTGGCTTGCTTTCTCACAAAAAAATCTAAGACTGTATACACATATATATTATATTTATATAAACGTGATCGATATCACCTACTTGTTAACCCCTTAAAATATTTTACACTATTTTTGTTAAATCTTATTGTATAACAGATTTCAACAGGCTCGTGATGTCAGAATGTATACCAATAAAAATTAAAAATTCATTTCACTCAGCGGATTCGTGGAAAAAGGCACGTAGAGTGAAATAATATCAGTGTTTTTCCTTTAACATTATCACCGTCTAACATTTATTTTTACACATAAATAACAGCAGTTCAACATGTGTCAAGTACAATATTGTTTGGATCGAATAATTTATTGGATATTATCGGGAGCTCCGGGAAATGTGCTTGATCAAATTACATTTGAATTTAATTTTGTTTTTCAAGCCGATCTTGGGCCGAAACTCATGGGTATAGGAAAAAAAGGTTCGGATGTTATTGGGTAATGGTTATGTTCGTTTCTTAATTTCCCGGCACCTATTATTTTTACTGTTACCTATCCAGAATTTCAAATGCACAGCACTCACCAGAGGGCAATAGCATATGTACGAAAAATAGACTGTGTTAGTAACATTACAATGTTATTTATAGCGCATCCAGCCCGTTGACATAGATACCCAATGTTGTTTAAATAACTTCCGAATAATAGGGCTTCAAACAAAGAGAGATCAGACTTTTTTTTTGTATATATTTTTAAATCACTTGGCAAATGTTTTTTTTTATCGTGTCGTTGTTGGTAATAATCCAATAGATTACTACAAAATATAGCGCAATAACACAGGTAATATGTTGCGCAATATTTGTGAGCTAGTAATTATGAACTCTAAATTACAGTTTGTCTATTTTTGCTGCTTCTATATACTTTTCCATTTGCAGTGTGCATCACCAGAGTCGTCTTTAGTAACTATCTATGTATACAGTGTGTAAGGGGCATGGTAACGAAAACTATGGGTAAAGGGGTCACTTAATGCCCATAAAAAATATGGAAATCATTTATATTGAAAGTGATGTATTGTAATTTTTGAGCGCGCACTGTATCGTAAACCACGCGATCACAACAGAACGCTCTCCCTAATACCCGACGCGTGCTAGTGACGAGTGCGCTCGAGCGTATCGAGTTTTAATTTACATTGCAGTTTTAGTCCTAAATTAGTAAATATGTTTTTTTTTACTTAAAATAATGTTGAGATATACATCTATTAAGATTTCCTGCTAAAATCAATTTAAAAATACTGATAAAATGGTTATATCCATGAAAAGATTGACAGAAAATTTCAACTATAGACACACGCCTTGGGCCCACAATCGATTCATAATCGAACAGCAACCGCATAGTAACTGGAACTTTTGACAGATATCCCATACAATATTTATCAAAAGTGGAAGTTACTATACGGTTGCTGGTCGATTATGAATCGATTGTGTTAGTAGACATGGGGCCCTGAATCCATAGTATCAGATTTTGGTACGACGCAACTTACAGCCTGTATCACATTTGAATGCCTACATTATTCTAATAACGCTTGACCGCACACAAAAAATGCCAATTTTACCCTTTATCACTATAATAACCGACACGAAATTATAATCCACACTCTAAGTAGACCAAGGAATCTCCATTCAAGTGGCCCTATAACGTTTTATTAGTTCGCTGTCGATAAAAGGAGCAAGCGGCGCGTTTATTGGCCAGTTACCGAGATTCAATAAGAAATATTGCTTCTACTTTATTTACAGGGCTGCCAGGCTAGTACGAAGATCCGGAATTTGATTACGGTTTTGTTGGCGCCGTAAACAATGGCTTTCGAGTTTAGAAATTGGTTTTTTTTTTTGGGTGCAGGTATATTGTTGAAAGCGGCAGCATAGAGAACGATCTCTATACGCTGCGTTGAAAGTGTGTCAGGTATAGAGCAATATGTCGGTTACTCTATTAAATAGTAGAGTATTTTTGAATCCGCGATACAATAGTTTACTGTACTGGTTTTTGCGAGTTGGTGGACGTTACTTCTCCTTTCTACCTGACTAGCTACGTGGCTAGTGAACGTGCCTTGTGCGCTGCGGGTCCCGGGCTCGAATCCTGGTAGAGACAAACTTTGTGTAATGAGTTAAGAATGTCTACTATTTATATAAGTATTATATACTGAGTTCGCCCCCAGTCCATTGTACGGTACCCATAATACAAGCGTTGATTAGTGTGGGACCGTATAGTTGGCGTGTTCGTCTGGCGATATTATATTATTATTATATTAAATTAAAGTGTTCAGGAACATATTAATTAAAATTAAACAATCATTTCTTTACGATTATAAATTAATGGTAGGTATTTCTTTAAATAATACACGATTTACAACCGTTTTAATAACGTTCCTTTATTTTGTTTTTATATATATATATAAAAATAAAGGTGATATATATATATATATATATATATATATATATATATATATATATATATATATATATAGGTGATATATATAAAGGTGATATATATATATATATATATATATATATCACCTTTATTTCAATTATCGTAATTAAAATAAAGTAATGGTACTTGCGATTTGGCAAGTGGGGCTACACATTAAAGCCCATGTTTGACAATAATTTTGGGTACTTATACTTGTTTATAGTCGATCGTTCGAGCTTTTAGCGTGGCATTTGAGTTTATAAATCAAAATTAAGTCAGACAGCACATTTTGCCTTTTTAACTTGACCTCCCTTGGCGTGAGGCACACAGCCAAGTTGAATTGAGCTGCCAAAACCCGCAACTGTAGTGCGGCATTCAAAAACAGTCTATATAAATTAAAATCTACATTAAAAAAAAAATTCTTGACTTAATAGTAAATATACAATATTCAGCATTCATTACATTATCTATGTATATTTATATAACAATTTCTATAGTTACAGCATTTATAATTCAAGCACGGGTGGGCAGATTTTTATGATCTTTTCTTTTTTTAATTTGTCTTCGCACGAATAACAGAATGATTATAAAAACGTGGGCAAATATCACTAAAAAAAATATAATAAACATAATTAATTTTCTCATCAATTTAATTTTGAGGCGGTTTGAAGCTCGCCGGGACAGTTATAAATCATATTAAAATGACGTCCTATACCTATGTCATATTTATATTACGATGATATATGTAATTTGCTTACGATTCTGGTTATTATTACAATTTCCGATGGTCCCATACATTTTGTGTATGATAATGTAATAACCATCTAAATCTAGGTCATGAATGTATGATAATGTCCCTTTGTTTTAAATTCCCAACGTAAGATCATTGAACTCTGTAACGTCGCTACGTTACTTTATGGGTGTCGTTCAAAGGCACCTCACGTACTACGGGACCTTTGTCACTTGAAAACCTTAACTTAGAGTAACTTTCCAAAAGATCGGGTCAGGTGTCTAAGTGTATTATGTAGGTACTACGAGTTAATTCAAACGACGACGACGAGTTACGAGTTTCATTTAAATTTACGCGAATACTACACATTGAAATAAAACAACTTTTGCGGATTTTATCGCGTTTATTTTATGTTTTTACGTTCCCGACGTTTCGGTTGCTTTACAGCGGCCATGGTCACGGGAGTCCGGAGCTGTTTGACGTCTTAGTGTTATTGTTTGAGCTGGGGTACCCTCATATTTAGTTGTTGCTTGCAGTCCGAACTTCGGATCGCAAGCAACAACCGCAAAATTAGTTTTATTTCAATGTATTATGTACTCTTCCTATATGTGTATGTCTGACATTTCTTAATCTGGGTACTGATTACGAGCATTCGCTTGTATTTCAATAGCCCAGGTTCGACAATTAAGTCAGTAAATAGGTACCATATGTATGTAGGAACGAAAACTGTTTTCTTAAAGTACCCAATATCGTATAATGTGAATAGCAAATTTGTTACATGACTATAGCTAGTAGATGTATCTTATTCTATTCATCCACGTGTAGGTACTTAAGTTGGTTCATTAATGATCAGGTGTTACTATTCTTGTGTAGTTCGAGGTGGCACCAGTTGCCTTGACCGGCGGCGGTCATGTAACTTGCAACGCTGACGGCAAATCGATGGGCCTTGCCAGTTGTAATGACCGAGGAAATATCGAGTCGGGATATAAAGTCTGGTTTTATTACGTAGGTGCGTGTAGTTAAACACATTTTTATCGGAATTCAAAAAAGGAAGAATGCTATCAATTCGACGTCTATGTTTTTATCATTGATTATCATGTTTATCACCATTTTTCAAAGGCCGCGTGTAGTGTGGCTAACCCGCTCTACATCAGCGTTGTGGACTACGGCATCACACATTGTCTAGTAAAATAGCAGGAATCAAACATATATACCTACATTATTAACATAGTCCCGCTGCTAGGCAAAAGACTACCCTTTAAAATGTCTAAAAATATTATTATTGCAAACGTGAAAACGTCTAATCACGCCAGAATTTGCAATGTATTGTCTTAATTGATTTCCTTATTTTTCTGTGCTGAAAGATGTAAAGGCACCAACATATAATGTATGTTTGTGCCCTTACATCTTTCAGTAGTGGTGGGGCCGAAGGTGAATCTCGGAAATCAATCCGCTCGACCGATATGTCATTCAAAAGCCAATAAAGACTGATTTTTTAGTTTATTAACAAAACAACAGAGAGACTGGATTTGGATGCTTTTGCTGTTCCCACTGAATGGAAAAACGTCATTGTAAGATTCTCGTGAACAAAATATTCATCCACCATTCGGCTTTTTTTATATATAGAATCCTGAAAACAGTTGATGGTTTATCGCATATGTTGCTTAACTTGCGTGGCTGACGTGTCGCGTCGTGCGTGCGTACCAAATCACATGGCAACCCGTCTCATCTATACCTAAGAGGCAGAAAATAAGCATGAAGATTTCTACTTACATTCAAATAAACTATTGTTCATAAAATCGCTACATAATATAGACTTTATTACAATACCCACAATAACCAATTATAAAGGCATTTTGGATGTTTGTTTGACAATACAATACGTCATGTCAGCGATGACCACATTATATAATTCAAAGCTGAACAATTTACCAACGCGGATTGGACGAGTGACTGTGCATAGGGTTGCCACTTGTATTTCATTATTTTTAGTTGAAAAGATCGTGAGAAAGTAGACCATTTTTTACGTCATAAAATTATAACGAGGCATGAGATATGTCTAATTTGGCGTCCGTGTTTTATTCCTTGTTTTTTGTGCGCGCTTTTATTTTGCGTCGGCAAGTTGCCTTATTTTCCGTTCATCGCTCACTGGTCCTTTTATTTAATTATCGCTCATCTCTCTCTAGTTATCCATCCACCTCTTTCACACCTCACTAAGTTTTCATTTTGGTATTTAAATTTATACTTTTTAACATTGTGATGCGTTCCGTTCCTACGCAAATGAAAGCGGTTTTTTTATTTTTTATTTTCCGCTACAGTATGTCAGCCCTGATGACACAACTTGTTCAAACACGGCCTGTCGCCCAGGGTGCAATTGTTATCGATCTGTATTATTTTAAACACATACTTTTCCAATTGGATACACCGTCAATTTGAAGCGGTTTTGTTAAAATAAGCGTGATTATATCGGTAACATGTAATATGTATTTGTATTTGTCAATTGTATATTAATGTTTTATCGTTTTTATGTAGTGGTATGACAAAAATATCTTTCTCTCTAACTTTCTGTATGAAAGTTATCTGAAAATCAAACTTGTATTGATAATAATGGCCTCTAATATTAGGTAGGTTTTTCAAAAAATATAGATAGAAATACGAAAACGTTATATGATGATAGATGCGATACGACGTCATTATAGAACACAAGTTTCAATTATTCATTAGAAAAATAAGCTACTTTTTATAAACTGTACAAATGTGATAACAGATATCATAGATACGATTTAAGCAGGAAATGAACGGCCCAGTGTGACAGATGAGTCGACTGAGACTTTCGTGAACGGCAAATAATAGTATTGTAAACGTAGGTTAAGTGGTCAGAAGCGAAGTTTTTTAAATAATCTTAACGAGCTGGCGTTATACTATTTTTTTTTATACACTCGTCGTTTTACAATCATCAGTCAAATATATTTAAAAAAAATGACACGTCCGCATCTCAGCGCGATGGTGGGTAATGGCGTAGTGATGTAGCGTAGACGTAGTGCTGCACAGTTACTATATCGACTAATGTATTGGAAATAAATAAAATATAAAAATATTATTTATTTAGATGTGATCTAGTATTAGGTACTATAACACAATTGTATGGGTACATAATAAGAGCAAGCTCAATAAGACCATTTCCAAAATGAATTCCATTCGCGTTAATTACATACGGATATAGATCTATTTTATTAAACATAAAATGCGCTACACATATGTTTATGTATAACATTGGCACAATATATAAGAAACGATGTGGATAATGAGCTTAGTATTCACGCACATAATAAGTTGATAGCCAGTTGGACAACTTCCAATTCTTGAACAAATTACGGTTGAAAAAAAATAATGGCAAATTTGTGTAAGAATATGAGAATGGACACAATGTTGGCTTGCGTGTGGTAACGTGTTCTTGAATTATTTTTTTTTGCATTTTTGTGACTACACATTTTCAGCGTGATTCTGCCGGCAAATCAGTGCACGTTTTGTCGATGAAACGTGCAGTGATTGGCTATGCGAATGAACAGTAATAAAACGACATGGTTCATTGGTTTGCCGAGGGCGCGGATCGTATCGATAAAATAGGCGTGGTACATTCCCTGCAATGTCACGCACCTAGCTCGCAATGATGGTCAAGCAACACAGTTTACTTCACTCCATACAACATTTAATTACGTTTGTGGGATCCCAGACTCCGCCAGTTGATCTCTGTTTAACTATTTAATACAATTTTAACTTGAATCTTGTAACAGCTGCGTACAGGGCCGGAGTTAACGGTGTTTTTGAGAATTTGATTCGGGATTCTCACTTAGTTAGGATAGAGTTTTGAATTGAGTTCTAAATATCCATGTATTTTGGATTTTTCGTTTACTTATTTTTTAATTAAATATGCTTTGAAGGGAATGTTTTGATTTGGAACACATGTGAAACGAGCATTGTGATTCTTTTGAATCAGGCTGACATCTGACTTTTCATTTAGTATGTTACAACTTTACCACGAGTGGATTGCTACTTAGCTGGTATGACAATTATTATTATGGAAAATTAAACTTTTTAATGTCGTTTGGTGGCTTATCATCTTCGCTCTTGTATTTTGTATACTTACCAGCAGTCACCTCTTCATTAGTTATCTCTTCCATCAGATTATCTCTACCATTCGCCTCCACACTACATCTGGAATGCCTCAATTGTTTTTGTCTCTTTTTGTCTAAATCCACGCAATTTTGGAAGGCGAAACAAAAGAAAATTAAGAATAAGTTACATGAGACATATAAAAGTAAGAGTCAGTGTCATGTCGTATGAGAAGCAGAAAGAGACTGCTCTAGATAGAAACGGGTGGAAGTTGGTCAATACGCCAAACCGACAAGGATTTTATCCTTAAATCCATAGGAACGGCATTCCGAACGGGTGGTAAAGTAGTAGCATAATATTTTGTAACTTTTGACGATTCATAAGTACTATACTTAATGGTCTACGTGAACAAAAAAATATTCTGATTCTGATTCTAAATTAAAAGCAGAAATATTCACAAATTCATACCTGCAGATGCACTGTTTTCTGTTTCCCTAGATGGTGGAAGTTAGTCAAAGTGAAATGACTTTAGCTGGTGATTTGTTGCGACCATGCCCCATTATTTTCTAAGTTCCTACACTTTATTATGATTGTTTCTGCAGGATTATCATCTTTGTTGCTTATTTCAGGTGAAAAACGGTCATATGGCTGCTATTATTTACAATGTAGTGTAATATATATACATCATGCAGTCGACTAATAGTGTGTCGTAACCTAATTAGTAGGGTTAGCATGAGTAATATGACAAAGTTAAGTAATTTTTTAAAGAAAATGTAGAGACAATATTTTAGAAAAATATATATTGAAAACTGACCTTAAACTGAATTGATCTGATACCAATACGGATCACGCAAGTGGATGGATGATGTGTCGATCAATTACAAATAATAAACAGTGTTTCACGAAAGAGAATCTAGTTATTATTCCCTTTCCTTATAAATCTTCAATTTCCAAACAAGCCATTTCACACGCATTTGGGCTTTAAATCTACTCCAATATGGCCCATTATCGATCAGAGAACAACCACTTTTTGCCCTTCAATAGTCGATTCCTCAGGTGCTACTACCAAAAAGCAGTCTGATTACCCTTTCAATTTGTATAGACATTAGAATGCCAATCAGGACCCGAAACCGAGAGCGGTTTGATTCAGCCACCCATCAAGTGACAAGCCTAGGCTAAAACCTATCATATAACAATAACATAATTATCATTATGGACTTTAATGAAAAATAACTAGCTGTAAATATTTTATATTTATTTTATACTAAAAAAAATACACCATATCGCCTGGTCACCGAAGGGTATGCAGAGGTACACAGCAGTGCACCCACTATTCGTTGATGGTATTCGGTCCCAATGTACCTAATAGGGGGCGAGCTTTTTGCCATTATACCGGGGATACTTCTGCTTGAGAATGATTTAGGCCATAGTCTATTACACTAGATAAAGATTTGTTTCATAGAAATAACTAAGTATTAGAAAATTATAAAACTCCCGACTATATTAGTCTACTACAACTTATAACGAACGAATTAAGAAATAATTGGCTATTAAAATTTCTTACTAAAGCATAAGATGAATTGAAAACTTCTTAAGGTGGAAGCGATCAGTCGCATTCCCATACAAATTTCAACATTGTAATACTCGATACACATACTGTTTTTTAGTTGTACAAGCATTGTTATCAATTCTCTATAAATTAAAGAGCTCGCAGAATGAAATATCAGGCAAAATCTTATAGTAATAACATCATAAAACGATATTAAATTTTAGGCTTGTGTGCGTGAATAAAAGCGCCTCTGTCCAAATTAACCCGTAACTAATAAAGCATCCGATTCTTTGTCTTTCAGTATTTACGGCGACAGATGGCAGCAGGAGTTTTTACTTATAATACATAAAGACATAACATTATAATATATAGAGAGATATAAATTTTCTATAAATAAGTATAAAGATTCATAATAAAAAATTAAAAATAAAAAATACATATAAATTTCGTTCGTCCATCGAACCTACGAACAATCGCATGTACCTACGTTTTTCACTTGAGCCACTTGGGGTGTGTTATTATCTGTGTGTGCAGATCGTCATGTATCCCTATTTCCTGTAATCCAAGTTTTTAGGATTTGTCTGCACCCAAAACATATTTTTTCGGGTTATTATAATAAAATAACCTACATACCTACATAAGGCATGTATTTATTTTTTTAAATAATCAATGAATGAATGAATATGTCATGTTTCAATTGGTTGTAAATATCATTGAAACCTATCAAAATATTCGTCGTCTTGACTAGTGGTCTACGTAGCCTAATGTTCTACACGGTTGATGCAAACGTGTACTATAGCAAGTTCAAATCTTGCCGGTGGGCTTGTCTTTTTGAATGATTGATATTGTTTCTGTAAGTGAATATTAGATTTCCAAAACACACAGCTCGGCCGTGTTACTCCAACATGGTGTGGTAGTAATATAACGAAAATATATATAGGTAGTATGTACACCTTCCAAGGCCATAGCTAGATGATGTCGTGTTACGAAATATGTCGCGCGAGTCTTTGTCGATTTATTGATCAATTTATCAAACATTTTTTTAGGCACTGCCGGGTGTGCTACTGATATATATATATATATATATATATATATATCTATATATACTAGATGCGCCCGGCGGTGTTACCCGCGATAAAAAGTATGAAAAATTAAAACATCTATCCCACGGGAACCATACATTTTACCGGGATAAATAGTAGCCTATGTGTTATTCCAGACTGTAATCTATCTCTGTGCCAAATTTCATCCAGATCCGTTCAGCCGTTCGGGCGTGAAAGAGTAACAAACATCCATCCATCTATTCATCCATCCATCCATCCAAACTTTCACATTTATAATATTAGTATAGATATACATATATATATATATATATATATATCAGTAGCACAGCCAGCTGTGACTAGAAAAAATGTTAGAATACATCGACAGCGACTCGCGCGACATATTTCGTAACATCGGTTTTTAGTAATTATTCAATATTGAATCAATCTGAGAAAATCTACATAGCGACCTATATGTGTACCTATCTCTTCTTCTTACTTACTGACTAGCTATAGGAAGGTACCAACCAGCAAGGCATGTATGTATATATATATATACATACATATATATCCAACCAACTAACCTAACACGATTGGCGATACAAGAAAGCAAGCCCCGGCACCTAGTATGAACGGGTTTTTCGAAATTATAGGGAAGCCTAATGAATGGGATACCCCTTGAACGTTTGAACAAATCAAGTGCGACATAGCTCGTAATTGAATAAATCTAAGAAAACATACCTATGTGCACCTATTTCTCTTCTTTTTACTTACCGATTTATTATAGAGTAGCTATAAATTGGTACCAACTAGAAACCTACTTAGTTTTAGATATATTGATATTACTTTTTTTTTCGTTTCTGAACGCAAAACCTTATACCTCGGATACGAGTACTCGTCTACATAATAAATAGGTGCCTAGGCCGAAAATAACTGGTTTTGATGCACATACATTCTGTACTTAGATATTATGTATGTGCTTACCTACTGTTATATTTTTTAAAATTATTCTCTTTGGATTCTGTTAATCTGAGGTATAGATATTTAATAAATATAAAAGTCGGTAAGCACTTACCAAGTTCTTAGAATGTATAGAATAGTGTTACTTATTTTGTTCTGGGTGTCTACGAAGTTAATTTATTATATCTTGACCAAATTGGCAGCATGTCTATGGTATGCTGATGCCAAATTCCAGAATTATAAAAAAAAATGGACTCACTACTCTGCTGCGACCGATTTCATGTTGTTTGTGATTATGTATGTAAAAACTTACTTCAAAATTCAAATAATAATTGTGTGGGATTTGCGATTAGTTTTGTTTTAATTTGTGTTTTGTTTGCTATTTGAATTGTAATGGAGATACTGATGGAATGTGACACTGGTGAAAGTCGGGACAACTTGGTAACAAATACCTTAGAGCATAACTCGTATTGTAAAGTGGCTACACAACACAAGTTCAATTTCATGATTATCACTTGCTTGTGCTTCGGACAACACAGCCCGATCTCTCTGATTGTACCGGATTGCCATCCCATCGTATTATGAGAGTGAAGAACATCAGCGCATCTAGTGGAATCTATTATATTAGTATAGATTCCAAAGTTGTACAGCAGTGACAGCCTCGTTGGCAGAACGCTCGCCTTGGAACGAGGTGTTCAGGTTCAAACCCTGGCTCCCATCACTGAGATTTCCGGATTTTCATGTGCGAATCTTATTTTCCACAAAAAATATCACTTGCTGTACGATGAAGGCAAACTTTGTGAGGAAACCTGCATGTCTGTCAAAAGTCGTGTGAAGTTCACTAAACTGCACTGGGCCTACGGCCTATATGCCCCTCATATTGAGGAGGCGTGTGCCCGATATAATGGCGATGGGCTCACCCTCTATTACATTGGTACCAAAATACCATCGGTGAAATGTGGGTGCATTGCAGTGTGACGGTGTATGTTGGCCCGTCTCTGGAACGATGATTGAATGATTGAATCTATACATGTCACAGCAGCATTTACCTTATAATAAGTATGGATACAGTAATAATTATTATTGGACTAAACAATTATTTTTTTCTTTTTAGCGGAGGAATGAAGCACAGGAGGTTGCAAGAATCAAGATGACTGTAAATTGTATAGAGTCGATTCTATATCATAATATTAGTATTTGAAACAATGTTATATTTACCTAATTTTAGAATACCAACAACAAACAACATTGTTTCAAAGAAATTTGGAAATGTAGCTGTATCCCTTATTAGGTATAGAACTACATTGCCAAATTTCTTATTCCCTTGTAAATTATAATAAATATTGTTCTTGTTGTTGATCTGGTATATTGTAAAGCGTAATACTTTTACAGTTATCATGCAAACCTTGCTATATTTATAAGATCTATACAATAAACATTATATTTACGAACATGAAAGTATACATTTTTCTTTTCTATCTTTTATTTCTGAAACTTTTAATATTGCAAAGCTTGCAAAAGTATTTCTATTATTTTACAACCGATAAATAAGTTTTTTTATGATCGCTCTACCTGGTGGCATAAAAAGACAACTTTTAGTATGCGAGACTTTTAACAAGTGCTGCGCTCTAGCGGCACAAAAAAGACGTGTATTTGTCTATGTGTGAGTGCCTATTTATACAAGGATTTTAGAAGCCATGGTATCTCATCCATTATAAATGATTTCAGGTTAATGTTTTTTTGGATATTTCAATGCAATGTCGTAGTAGTGCTCGCAATTTGCAACATCAAGTCTCATAGATGCTCGATGTTCGTGTAACTAGTTGCAGAAAAACAGGACCATCTATCGAAAATGTGCGGCAACCGACCCTGAGCATTCACCTTAAGCTACAAGCTTAAAATTAACGAGCTTACAATAGTCGAGGATTTGATATAAGTAGATAAAATTAATTTAGAATAGTATTTTTGTGTAGTATTATAAACAAAAATGCTTGTATAAATTTAATCGGGTGCTCGACTAAATTCTTTTATCATTAAATCTCGTGTCTGTGCGTCCAAAGTCGCAATTGACACTCCAATAGTTATGTAACTCGACATCGGTAATTTTCCTCGTGCAAAACTGAAAGAGCTCCTACAGGAGCCGATTGTGTAATCAGAGAAAATCCTTTCTAATTGCCGTTCTCTTGTTTTAAAAATGTTGAAAATAAATTCTTTATGTATCTTGTTTCGTAATCCTTATTAGATTGAATTTGGATGATAAGCTCTTGATCTTTGTGTATTGTTATATTTGAGATATATCACCAAATTTATAGACGTTTTACAACTTTATCGAACGTCATATAGTACTCAATATATAATACTCATATAGATATTTAGCATCCATGACTTGGGTATAAACATTCGTGCTCATCACACAAAGTATGTCCCTACCAGGATTCGAACCCGGTACCCCTCCTTTCAAAATGAAGACTGGTTCTATGACAAGACTATGGAAGTAGCTGAAATAAACTATTCTTTCAGTGTTCACTTCAGATATATAATTGCCTAATGTGTCCAACAGGTAGGCAGCGGTAGCAACTAAGCTGTCCAACTAAAACTCTGCTATGAGGTCCCAAATGTAACTTAGAGCCATGTTGCTATACACAAACACACGGGTAAAGTGAAGGTACCACTATGTTTAACTTAGTTGTTGTTCAAACAATTTGCACGTTATTAGAAGCACTTAAATTCTCTCTCCGTATATCCTCCGTGAGTTCACAACTATATTTTATCATAATTAAATAAGTAAACGAGTTACCGTCGTGATAGCGTCGCACTAGTCGCGTTAGTGTTGTATAGCTTTTTAATTACTACCTTCATTCTTAGTAAATTATATTTTTGCCGGTAAAACACGGGACGTGTCGTCACTAATACAGCAATTATTTGGTTACTCCGATTCGAGAGTCCCTGCAATACTTGAACGCTCCCTAACAAAAGAATTTTGGGGTTGAGTCACCTTCGTCCGTAGGAGAATTAAATACCCTCGAGATACCCTACATGTGACCCTGGGTGGTGCCAACTAGGTGTCAACTCTACGGTGGTAGGCTTCGGCCGTGGTTAGTCACCACCCACTGAACAAAGCCATGTCGCCAAGCGGCCTAGCCGAGTTCCGGCATGATGTTAGGTGTTGCCATTCATGGATGGCGGATCAGATCAGTTGCGCTGCATGTGCCTAGTGAATGTAGCGTCTCGGTCTACTGCCGCCTTCCTACCTAGGCAAGTATGCTCCATCGTAGATCTCATCATCACTTACCATCAGGTGAGATCGAGATCAAATACTTGTCTATAATGTAATAAAAAAAAATAAAAAAAACAATCTATTACATGAATAGTTTAGGAGCTGCAGGTCTGCAGCACAAAATAATCTCATCTAATTGGAAGGTAATTTAAGCTCTAACAACGAAGTATGTAGAATGCACAAAGGATTAGCACAAAGGGAAGCTTGGCGGGTGAAGTGGGACCGCAAACCGCGGGTCGGGTTACAGGAGACAAAGCCGACATGGACTGTGGATGCTGCACTATGCCGTTGCTATCTGAAGCGATGCAGAACACTTGGAGCTATTTCAAAGGTCTTAAATATTTTTATTTTCTTCTTTTTTTGATAGCAAACGGCTACAAAACAGACCCATGTCTGCCAGTTTCGAGTAAACTGTATTTATCACTGATAATAATGTTGATAGAGGTGATTATAATAAAATTAGCCCATCTTCCCCAATCAGTAATGTTGTGAATATTTGTGTGAATTTTATCGGACATCTTGAGAGCACTTGAAAAGCCAAACTATACTTTATTGCAATTTTATTAAAGTTTATTGGAACTTTCCAAGCTCTATACCTTAAGCAATAAATAAAAAATCACGCACATCTAATAAAGTGCAAGCACAGTGTAAAGACATCCATTACACTTGGGAGCAATAAATTCGGATCACCCAATAAACCTTTATATCTCAGTAACTAAGAATGCAAGCTTATTAAAGTAAGAAGTTTGATTTTATAGATTATTTAATACCATAAAATTAATACAACAACAACACCTGCGACGCGTTAAAAAGGCTACAAACAACATAAATGTTCTTATGAAACTTGAAATACGAATTATAACTACACTGAATATGTTTTTATTCCTATTCTGTCCTTAAAAAAAGCGGCACAATGTCCGCATTTTTTCAGTATTTATTGTAAATGAGGTATGTCACTTACACCCTAAGAATGTACGAGAATTCTCACAGAGATATATATATATGTTGGTGATCCAGATTCATTGCCTCCGAGTGTAGTTCTGTACGCAGCAGTGCAAGTGAGGTGCATCAACCGTGCACAATACGTGGATGTCAGTACCAGTCCGCTTCACCGCGCTTTTCTCCAATAGTAACTGAAGCCCACGTAACTGCGCCTGTGTGCATTCTACTCTAGGCTTTATATTTTTTTCATAAGGCAATGACTATCTGTTTTTTATGCGACAAACACACGACAAAGCATCACATATTTTATATGATATCTTCACTGTTATTTTGTACATCTTTACAGTGGCATTCCAAAACACATTTCTGTTTAAAACAACGCTTTGTAATGTGATCTTAAATTGATTACAGCTCTTATAAATTTCATGGAGATTAGAGCATTAAAGTAAGAAATGGATATATCCGTACCAAACCTACCTTTAGGTTCTTCCCGTTCTACGAGTATCTATGTGATCTTGTTTTTATCAATAACCAAAGAAAGCTAACGATTTGTATTTTCTTGTTTGTTATGAGTTTTCTTTTCATTATTATACATATTTTTGTGAATTGTATTAGTCTTCTTGGCATCAGTCTCGGTCTAGTATATACCCACCCCCAAATTTATAGACGTTCTATAACTTTATCAAACGTCATATAGTATTGCGCACAAGACTTTCGATTTGCGCAGTACTATGTGACGTTTGATAAAGTTATACATTGTCTATAAATTTGTTGGTTAAAATATGTTAGTTTGTACTCGGTGTATTTCCGTTGCCATGGTTATATCTTATAATTCTGTAGGTACCTACAAGTGTATATAGAGAGCTTCCCTTTAGATTAGGAAAATGAGGAATATTTAAATTGCAATCCATACCCGTAATACTTACTCGTTACGTTAAGATTAAAGACAGATTAAATATGTTCTTTGTATACATATAACCATATATTTCAGAGCTTATATAATCTTATATTAATGCTGATTTTAAATTCAGGTTTATTTCTTCTTGGCAACATTATCAGGTAAGGTAGAAGGGGTACCAATGTGTCTACGATAGGTTATAGAACTCTATAATAGAATTTCGATATTTAGTTACAATAAGCACATAATTTTATAATTTATTATTAGGTATTATATGAGGTGTTACAAAAGGTAACATGAGCTCGCGACTGTTAAACGAATCAATTTGAAAACTGACGAACCCTTTCATTCCGCTACTGTGCATAATTGCAAATACATTTGCTATCAACTACATCGATTCATAGTTCGATAATATTTATGTCATTTTGTTTAATCTATAACGTTTGTGTAACCAATTTGCCCCCACTTACTCGTACACGCGATCGACGTTATTTTAACATTTTATTGTCAAGGTTACGTCGCCTAAATTTAGTTCAGTTTTTTTAAAGTCACGCAAGAGTGAGCTTTAAAAAATACTTTGCTTACTACATTAGATCAGCCTTTCCCAAAGTGGGCGATAACGCCCCCTTGTGGGCGCTGCAGGCCTAAAGGCGGTCTAAAGGGCCTAAGGGCAGTAAGAGTCCCAGAGAAAAAATGGGGGCCATGTGTAGAGGCTTACAGCAATTAATTTAATTTGAAGTTATAGTGGCTTTTAAGTAGGTGAAAAAATGGGGGCGCTAAAAAAGAATTCATTCTCAAAGTAGGCAGTACACAAAATAAGTTTGGGAGCCGCTGCATTAGATAGTACTTAGGTTACGAAATGTTAGGTTCTAGGTTATAAGGACAGTGTGGTGTGAGTGTCAATGACATATATTTGATCATTATATTATACAAGCAAGAAAGCAAAGTTGGTAGAACGGTTGCCTCGGTAACGAGGATCGCAGGTTCAAACCCTGGCTTTCACCTCTGGGATTTCTGGATTTAATGTGCTAATCTCATTTTCAACCAAGATTACCATTTGCTCAATGGTGACGTGTGGAAGTCGTTGGGGGAGGCCTATGTCTAAGGCCTCAGCCTCGAATTTAGCGGGCAGCGGGGCGGCGGCGGCGCGGGAGCGGCAGGATCTTATGCGTAAAATCAAATGGACCGGTTCTCGAAAACAGCGGCGTGGCAGCGGCGCGGGGCGGCCAACGAGCTCCGCTCCCGCGCTGCCGCCCCGCTGCCCGCTAAATTCGAGGCTGAGGCCTTATTGTCCACCGGTCATTGGTCGATGTGGCCGGTTGATTCCATTGAAGATGTCAATGAATGGCAGTACTGATTATGACGTAGTCTTGGACTAGCAACAGAAGCGAATGCCTGGCATAGCATATTATTGTTCCATGCATCATACTATAGGATCTGGACTTAATCTGAACACCGAAAACAGATTCGACGGTGGCTCTTAATCGAACAAATTAAGTCAGTTTAGAGAGAACTTTCATTAAACACTGGGTAAGTTAAACGTAGAATCCCATAATATCCGTTCAAAAGGGTTTCCCATTATGTCTTTCGTAGACAAAGTGAGTGTTTTTCGATATTAAAATTCGAATTAAAACCCCAGAAAACCTCTTTATAAGGCAAAGTTACGTTATTAGGGCAGTCGTTAGATGAGTGAGTAAAATTTTAGGGAATCCCGATAAATAGGAATCCCAACGACTTAAGCTCATTGAACGACTCGTACTTGCCCTGGTCATAACATACTACAAATTTAAGCAAACAATGTGTGACCTTACCTTTAAAAGTCCCCAGCCAATTCATCCAGCTACACGAGTCCAAATCATATAGCACCGAAGCAATAAAAGTTTCCTTAGAATATAAATGGGTTAGTTAGTGCGGGCGCACAAAAATAGTCCACTTTTACGAACCTCACTAGAATGGAATCCGCCGGAATACATTCTTCCAAGTTAGTCCACCTTTGTCGTGGAGCGGTGTTCACTTAAAAGGTAAACGTATATTGAAAATTGTTTAAAATACTCAGGAGAATTGGTTTCTGGACAACACTCACGTTCCTGAGTGTTTTAGTATGTACACTTGCTTGCTTTTAAATGTTAGGTATATAGATTTTACGGTAAAATATACCTACTTAGCCAAGTTGGTAGAACGCTTGCCTCGGTAACGAGGATCGCAGGTTCAAAGCCCGGCTAGCTCCTCTGGGATTCCCGGATTTTCATGTGCGAATCTCATTTTCAACCATGATTATCACTTGCTTAACGGTGTAGGAAAACATCGTGAGGAATCCTGCATGTCTGAGAGTACCCCTCGAAAGACGTGTGAAGTCTGTCAACCCGCACTGGGCCAGCGTGGTCGACTATGGCCTAGTCCCCCTCGCATTGAGGAAAGGCCTGTGCCCAATAGCGGGACATTAAAAAGGCTGGTATAATTATATATTTACTTAATTTGTGTATTACAAACTTCTAAACCATTTTAGTATTTCTGTAGATAATAACGCTGATTCGCTGTAAGTTTCGCAAAACTGTTTCTCTGTGATGTTAGATAAAATACCCGGATAACATTAAACTTTCCGGAAGTGCTACACCGACGTGACGCAATGTCGACCGGATAATGTTTATGACAACGGAAGTTAATTCATCTACCGCTAAAAATATTTTAACGATCGTAATTATATAAGGTGACAAAAAAAAGTGTACAATATTTTATCCGATGAATCAGTGAGTAACATGATCCACATGTTGATGTATAAAATAACAAAAAAACTAGTGACCCTGCTTTCTGTGGCGAGGGCCCCTCCCCTGGTAGGGATAAACTTTGTGTGATGAGCACGAATGTTTGAAGTCATGGATGTATTAGTTATGTACGCTGGGTTCACCCTCATTCCATTGTACCGTACCCATAATACAAGCGTTGCTTAGTGTGGGACCGTATAGTTGGTGTGTTCGTCTGGCGATATTTATTTATTATTTATATCTAATTGAACCACTGAGGTGCTGGCCCAGACTAGGTACCCGTACAAGCTATGTCATCTCTTTTAGGTCTGTATTGTTTGGTGATACTATCTACATACGCTTCATTCTATCGGTACGTACTTACAATCCGTGGTATCCCGCATGACATGTAACGGATATCACCAATTTGCTTCGTTTAATATTGACAATCGGCGCGTTGCTGATCAAGAATATAAGAGGGGCTCGAATTGCCAAATTTGGACGCCATTGTATGAGAATCTGTTTGAAGCAACTGAAATCTGTGTATATAGATACTCTCCCGCGCATGGGCTGTTGTATAGGATCATTAATATTTTACGATACAGTGAAATAACTATCACAATAACTCCAGCAATTACTAAAATACAGACATTGTACATTTCGATCAGAAAAAAAAATATCTACAGCTACTAAGCCGTATCGTCACCGTCATAAGTCAGTGTGTGCGCGAAAGAGATAGAGTGCGATCCCACCTTCTTTCCAAATATTTTGGAAATGACGAATTGCACCAATTTAAAAAAATATATAACAGTCATAAGATAATAAAACTTATGAATTAAAAGACCAAAATAGACCAATGTTTATAGATATTAGTAATTGAAATAAAACTACTTTTACAGATTTTATCGCGTTTATTTTATGTTTTTGCGCAAACAACAACTAAATATGTGAGTACCCCAGTTCAAATTATGACAGTAGCACGTCAAAAATCTCAGGAAGACTGAGATTTTTGACGTTACATGTTTGTTGTACAGAAGCCGCAACGTCGGGAACATAAAATAAACCCGATAAAATCCATGCGTAAATATAAGAAATCAATTCATATTAGTAACTAGCTGTTACCCGCGACTTCGTTCGCGTGGTATTTAACAAAGACACAACCGTTGGCAACAGCTTGCTCTGAGCCCGCGGGACGCATTTCAGGTTGTTGCTATCAAACTTAATCAGGCGCAACGCTGCAACATTGGTTTTAATTTTTTTTCGTAAGATCCTATGTTTTTTATTTTTATTTATTTTTTATTTTATGTGTGTTTTATGTTTTTTCTAAAATAAAAGTAGCCTAAGATACTCCTTGTTACATCAGCTATCTCCCAGTGAAAGTCCCGTCAAAATCGGTCCAGCCATTTCAGAGATTACCCGGAACAAACAGAGAGACAGACAGACAGACAAAAATTGTAAAAAAATTTGTTTTGGTATAGGTACCGTGTATACATTTAAATGCACATAGTAAAAAGCGGTTATTTTAATATTACAAACAGACACTCCAATTTTATTTATATGTATAGATTAAAGCGCATTATTAAAATAAAGTACGAGCCTATATGGTCACAACATCATGACAACATGGAAAAAAATTGCCATCACATAAAAGTGAGCGAGTCACGACACGGGAGCGTTGTGAATTCACGTAAAACTACGTAATGCGATATTATAAAGTGATTTATCGTTGGCGGCACGTTAATTATCACGGTTTAAGGCGCGGCCTCAGTTCATTCATTAACATGTTACCCTTTTAAGCTTCTGGTGGGGAAACTGGGCGGATATTTTTTTCCGTTTTACCTTTTGTTTTTTATTACATTATAGGCAAGTATTTGATCTCGATCTCACCTGATGGTAAGTGACGATGAGATCTACGATGGAGCATACTTGCCTAGGTAGGAAGGCGGCAGTAGATCGAGATCAACTGATCAGACCCGCCATCCATGACTTATTGGCTTTTATTTGTGTTTTTCAGTGTTCTAGTGAAAGTCTTACTTTTTTTTGATTTTAGAAAATAGCCTTACCCACCTTTAGGTAGGTATTTTGCCAACGTCAAGTGGAATGTATTTTTTTTATTAATCAAATATGGGAGATTCTATGCAGGCCTAGACTAGGCCTAATAAACACCACATACCCTATCAGTATTACCGGAATAATTGGGAGAACTGAAAAAGTCATGTTTTACTATTTAGTTTTATTTTCCTACACTCGTGCACGTTTATGAACACATAATGGTTAATATTCCACCGAAATTACACATTATATTTCAAAGAAACACTTCAGAAAATAAAACTAAATTGATAACCTTATTCTTCGACTACCCCTAAAACGTCCAAAAAGTGTTACTTGTTTTCTGCATGTATTTATCCAATTCAATTACCTACAATATCAATTTACATTGGACTCGTAAAACGGTGCGCTAAAGCTACCCTTAAACTGATTGTATCAATACTACCCCACTATTGTTATTCAATTTCGCTCCTATTTACTTTTATTAACACTTTGGTTTAAGTGACGAGAGACTGGGGCTACATACAGATATGAGCTTATAGAAAACAGTTTAAGAAATTTAAATAACACTCGTTTTGAAATAAAACTATTTTTAAGGATTTTACCGCGTTTATTTTTTGTTTTTACGTTCTCGACGTTTCGGCTGCTTTACAGCAACCATGGACACGTCGTCCTCCCATAATGTCATGTCATTGTCCTCCCGTGACCATGGTTGCTGTAAAGCAGCCGAAACGTCGGGAAGGTAAAAACAAAAAATAAACGCGATAAAATCCATAAAAAATAGTTTTATTTCAATGTGTAGTATTCGCGTAAATATAAAAATCAATATGTGAACATTAGTTTTTTCAATACTTTTGTAGCCAGACGGAGTGTGTATGTATATGTGGCTCTTGTCTGTTCACTCTAGTAGAGCTCGTTTTTGTGCAACAGCCGTTAATCCTGTAAAATATTTGTAAACCCACAGTGGAAACAATCCCACCGATAATAGCTGACAAGCCTTATACTCATATCATATAATAGTCTATCCATTCAGGAGCTACGCAATACATGGACAAACATTATACTCGTATAATCTTTATCCATATAATATGTATAGAAAAGGTAATATTCAATGTACTCCAGAATATTCCGCTTCTGCTGCGGCAGCGATCAAAATAGTATAATAGTATCGCTGTCATAAAAAATAATGTGTCCACTACTTTCAGATGAGAATTTCAATGTTTAATACGGAACAAGGTACCTGTATCATAGGTTATAATGTTTTAAAGCAAAGGTTCTGTCTCACAAGATGTAATTCCAATAGTACTGAAATACATTTTTTTATGTGTAATTACCAGGCATACATAACATTCTATACAAATAAATAAAATTGAAGTGTCTGTTTGTAATATTAAAATAACCGCTTTTTACTAAGTGCATTTGGATGTATACACGGTACATATACCAAAACAACATTTTTTAATATTTGTGTCCGTCTGTTTGTTTCGGCTAATCTCTGAAATAGCTGGACCGATTTTGACGGGACTTTCACTGGCAGATAGCTGATGTAACAAGGAGTAACTTGGGCTACTTTTATTTTGTTTTTTTTTTTTTTGCTAAATACCACGCGGACGACACGTCGCGGGTAACAGCTAGTTTATAATACATTCATACAGTGACTTGGCAGCAAATTGACAAAAACCAGACACAATAGAAGAGTGCACGTTTTAGATCGATTGCACCCCAGTCCCCGGCAATTGGATTTTGATTGAGTGCAAGAAAATTGAAAGACGCCAGTCGCTGGATAGACTAGCCAAAGTAACTGAAGCCAGATTCAATTTCAAAGGTAAATAGTGCACAGTGTTGCTTGTACACACATAGAGATCACCGCGCAGTGCTGGCGCTACGTAGAGTACTGAACGAACATACGAGTCTGGTAGAGTCATCTGAAGTCAATATTGAGAATAACGATTTATCTATTGATATAGGTAGTATTTACAGTACCTATTATTGTATTAGAAAATTGATATTATTATACATTCTCCAGTGTATTAATTATATTGGATAATATAGGTATAGCCAAACTCTATATTTCAAAATTCCACGCGAATGAAGTTGCGGACACAGCTGCGTTTTTTTATACGATTTTAGTCGTTGCTATTACCTTGTTTACGATACTTTTAATTTCAGCGTTAATAATAAAAAAAAATATTCGCGAGTATCGATGGAAGCTGAAAGAAACTCATCTAAATATAATATCTCAATTTAATCGCTCAGCTCGTGAAGCTGTTATAGTTAGTTTTCTATTATCATGAGATCCTGCACCCTCTCGTAAGTACGTAGCAACGTTGGGTATTATAAATGAAAGCACGTACAATAAGCACGTAGTAAGGGATTCAGTTTAAAAGTTATTATTTCTTAGGCAACAACGGACATTTATGTATGGAAGCATTTTGGGCTTTTATAAAATCAGTCATGTAGTAAGAAGTAATACAGTGTGATAAATATACCGATGGCACTGGGGGTAAAATTATACCCTTTTTTTGATTTATGAAAATTATTATTTATTCCATACTTAGCACTTTTTTTTAAATGAACGATGTCGAGGAGACGCCATAGAGTAGAGAAAAACCACAGAGAACCTTTACCTTACCTCTGTATGTACAACTAATTACTAAAGTTTGGCCTTGACAATTAGTGTTTCAATTGTGTGGTGAAACCATAGTACTTAAATATTAATTTAATTAGGTTGGTCTGACAACGTAGGTTCAAGGGCCAAGGATTTCTGAAACAAAAAGATATGCTATGCTTCAGTAAAAAGGCCAAAGTTAAGGCCATCGTTGAAACAACAAAGCTCTATTTAACTTTGGCGATCTAAAAACAGTCGCTAATGATATTTACTTTGTGAATTGTAAGACCCCGGGACATCCGAATTAAATATGATATAAGGACATGGGACAACGTTTGTAATTACGTTTTGTATATGACGCTCAAAGGAGAAATTTTAATTCGGATGTGAGGTTAGAAAAATATATGAGAAAATTTATTAAATATATCTTAGATATTAAATACCGTAATATGATAGAAGTCGAGAAGAGGGCGAAGGGAGGACATATCTTTTATAAAAGATATGTCTTATTTCTATCGAGGATATTACATTATCATTAAATTAGGATCATCTATGATAATAGAAGAAATCCCAAATAATAATCTAACTGCATATATAATTAAGTAGCACTCCGATTAAGCACATTTCCAGGTCGCATTAAAGCTATATAAGAATAGCATAATAGCAAACATTATAGTTAATATTACGTTTTATTACGAAGCAAGTAAGTCGTGCATGTTACCCCGAGGGCGTAGCGTTGCGTAGTCAGTAATATTGCTGCTCTATAGTAGCTCTTAGGACGTAGTGTGGGTGGAGAGAGAAATTACTGTGGGAAACTGAATTTAAATAAGCGTAGGTAGCTATACAAACACGACAACACCTTCACCTTCGTCCGTAGGAGAATTAAATACCCCCGAGATACCCTACACGTGACCCTGGGTGGTGCCAACTAGGTGACAACTCTACTGGTGGTAGGCTTCGGCCGTGGTTAGTCACCACCCACTGAACAAAGCCATGTCGCCAAGCGGCCTAGCCGTGTTCCAGCATGATGTTCGGTGTTGCCATTCATGGATGGCGGGTCAGATCAGTTGCGCTGCATGTACCTAGTGAATGTAGCGTCTCGATCTACTGCCGCCTTCCTACCTGTTCACACTCACACAATATGTCAATTCGAGAGTGAAGAGGTACCTTCTAGGCAAGTATGCTCCATCGTAGATCTCATCGTCACTTACCATCAGGTGAGATCGAGATCAAATATTTGCCTATAATGTAATAAAAAACAAAAAAAAATCGTAGGCACAAAAAATAGGCAAGCCTGTACTGTATTTGGGTACTCATTAGACTGGGTAATATATTTTCTTACTCACGTCACTAAGAATACAAATCGAATCAGGAAAGGGCTTGGAAAAAATGGGCTAGCCGCATCGCTAAAGATCCATCCAAAGTTAAGTGTAACCTTTAGAAAGGTTATTATCCCGAGTTCGGGATTCGAATCTGGAACCGAATACAAGTTCCAACAACAGGTTCATATTATCCAACATAATAATATAAAAGGGAACATAATCCAGGATACAGTAAAATTTAAAATTTCTTGTTTATTTTACTCTCCTCTCTCAAAGGCATTGATCTCGTTAAGATAAAATAAAACAAATCACCATATAACATATACCGTGTCATTACAATATGTAAATATGACGCTTGTTCATTTCAGATTGGTTCCCAAGCGAATTATACAGTTATTTTGCTTTAGTTAACTTGCATGATGCATAAAATGAACTGGCGTGTGTGTGGGTGTGTGACTTGGGGGTTGTGAATCAATCAACAGGCAATAAAAATATATCAGAAGATATATTCCGCGTCAGATATTCAAAGCTACCACTATTAGCGTCTCATATTGAAGGAGTTAATTATCTACGAGATAATAAAATTCAAATTTGTAGATTATTGTGGAATAAAAAATACATATGAGTATAGGTTTTGGGATTGACAATTTGTATCTAATCTACTATAAATCTAGGTATATTATACTCACATACAAAATTATTGTTTGAATATTGTTGTTTTTTTTTTTTTAAATATTATCAGAGTTGGTTTATTTTGTGAATCGTATCATATATTACCAGACATGTATGAAAAATAAAATGGTTCTCTTTTCTTATTCACAATAGTAAGTCTCTATTGCGCTTCGATAAGTCAAGAGTATTGGAAAGTTCAAGTTATAATACTCAAAGGAGGGATTGTCCAATTAATTGGAACAATAATGCTGTTATCAATTAGTTGGAGTTTGATTTATAATAATTTCCAAAGACGAATATTTTTTCTTCATCGTTAAACCCACAGAACATTACAAAGTTAACAGAATGGCATTCACACACAAACAAGTGTCACCTTTTTTCTACCATTGCTAGTTATGTGCTTTTGTCTATATCTTCTGTTCCGTTCCGTTTATTCCGTGGTTAGCTTGTAACAATATTTCTGAGACAATGAATATGAGGCTGTGTAGGCATTGGATCTATTTCACCATGTTACAGAAAGGACTTGATAAGAATTCTGTTGGAAAAGATACATCTTTCAACCTAGTCAGATTAATTCTTTGCGACCAGGATTTCCTATATTGGTTAGCAAGCACTTTAGTAGGTTTAGGCTACAAGAGAATGGGGCTAATTACAATAATACGTAGTGTCCAAACAAAATAGTAAAATACAATTGATATAATGTTATAGGTATCAATTGAAATGTGACTGTAGGCCCTATTTTTATTGCCAAAATGAACTCTACAAACTATATATATAGAACTTATTATTCTATTTAGAATTTAAGGGACTGCGTAGTTATCGAACTGGCAGGTTCGCAATTACTTAGCATCGTATATTACTTAAGTCGATAATCGTTTTCTTTGATCTCGGCATTATATCTCGATCATTTGTCCACACTTTCTAGACAAACATACGAGACGTAAAGTTTGACGAACCGTACAATTGTTGGAAACAGTAATGAGCGTGAATTTCATGTAATGAGTTATGAGTATTGGACTGAAACTTCAGTATCTTATTGCAATTGTTTTATATGTTTGATTAATATTATTCTCTAGCAATAAATGCGATATCACCTGGAGAAGTATCTCAAATTATATACCATAAGAAATAACATGTGTATTGGCGCTGGGAGTGTCCAAAACGAATAAAAATGCGACCGTTGGTATCAAAAGTCTGTCAATGACTCAGCTTTGATAGCAATCTTTATTTAAACAAAATGACATACAAAAAATAGACAATAAAGATTATGCGTCGCCAACAATGTCCTTCATAATGGTTTATTCCAAATAAAAAAAAAAAACTATCTCCGACTACGAAACTCTAAAACTTTCCAAGAGAAATGTGTGTGTTCTCAAAAATTGTGAGTAGATTTTTGTACCCACTAACATTTTCTTTTGCGTACAAAGTATGGTCCCTATTACATTGAATGTAATGACTTAGTGAGCTCCGGTTTATAGCCGCTTTATTTAATATGCGAAATGGTGATGGCACAGAAAGTGCCTGAAAGTCACGTTTCCACTCTTCGTAAATGAGAAACAAATTAATTTCAGATTTTCTTCAAGTGCTATAGAAAATCATTACCTATCTACCAACAAATATGCTTAGTGAGGCGTAAATAATAATAATATAATAATAACGATAAGAGTTTTTATATAAAGCTGATTATGGCAGATGTCTGCTACCCTTTCAATAGCCCTATCTCATGTCCATCCAAACCTCAATCCATAGACTCAATTATCATTCCATTATTCCTGCAATAGTTCCTCCGCCTGCTGAGCTCAATTCGCTGTTTATGCTATCATTTTCAGCAATTGACCCCAGCAGGTGGCTAACATAACATTAAAATGCTCAAAAAGGGCCCATGACCCAGGACCCATGTCCCCACGCAAGCCTTCCAAAAATCCGGGTATAGCCCGTGTAAAGAGAGAGACGATAAGAGTTTTTATATCCTGAAGTAAAAAATAAAGATGTGTAGTTTTATACCTTGTGCCAATGATACTTGCCAAGTAAAACCAAAAGTGAAAATTTCGTTAAAATCCGTCGTTTTTCATTGACTATTGAACGCATATATACATTTCAACAGAAGTGTCCATAAATTATGCCTTGCAGTATATTGCTAAAAGAATGATGAAAAAGAACAACGAATTTAAAGAGCCTACTTTAACATCAAAGTAACAGGGGTCATAAATAAAGGGCCTGGAGCCTACAGTCTCGGATATTGCGTGTCAGTCAAAATGCGATGGCATGTCAAATGCAATGCCATTGACGGATGGTTACCTACATACCCATAAATAGATTGATATACGGCAGCTGAATGCAGTGCCTCCGTGCCTTTTTGCGAACCAAACACTAGATCTACATTTAAATGTATTTTATCCGAAATCCTTTTAGAATTAGACTTGTCTATGCTAACTATGAAATGTTCGTAATGTATTAATGCTTTTTTTTTATTTATTACTTGCTAATACTCCATACTTGGGAAGCTGAATTAAGTTGTTCATTGCTTAACTGATTTTCGTTATTATCCCTATGATGTTGATGTTGGGGTCGAGTCACCTTCGTCCGTAGGAGAATTAAGTACCCTCGAGATACCCTACACGTGACCCTGGGTGGTGCCAACCAGGTGACAACTCTACTGGTGGTAGGCTTCGGCCGTGGCTAGTCACCACCCACTGAACAAAGCCATGTCGCCAAGCGGCCTAGCGGCGTGTTCCGGCATGATGTTCGGTGCTGCCATTCATGGATGGCGGGTCAGATCAGTTGCGCTGCATGTGCCTAGGGAATGTAGCGTCTCTATCTACTGCCGCCTTCCTACCTAGGCAAGTATGCTCCATCGTAGATCTCATCGTCACTTACCATCAGGTGAGATCGAGATCAAATACTTGCCTATAATGTAATAAAAAAAAAAAATGTCTGATGTATATGATCCACATGGCAAGCTAAGAAGTAGCGAGTTATCTTGACATCAATTTGTTATCGAAAGAAAGAAAAAGTTTATATTTTGTGACTTTTGACGATTCATAAGTACTGTACTTAACGGTTTACATGAATAAAAAATATTCTGATTCACTCCCGAAAGCAACAAAAATATTGACATCAACTTAACTTCAAACACTTCACAACTCTATTATATTATTACTTGGCAAAGAAGAGCTAGTTATGGCCATCATTAAGTAAATCGACGTCCTCCAAACGATTTCCCATAACAATCGGCATTGTAACGGCTATTTGCGTTTCAGTCGATACGGGGCAAGGTCATGGAATAAATCAAACCAATTATCATAAAAATAGAGTGAGGCGACATGAAGGAATGAAAGCTTCGTCGCTTCGATTTATACAATTAAAAAAAAAGAATTTGTAACTTACTTTTTTTATTAGGATACTTTTTTTTGTAAATGCGTGGAAGTTACATTTATCGACCTGCTCTATTATTATTCGTCTCAGCATTAAAAACTATTATGTTGCCATTTTAGCCGTCACTTTTCATGTGTCCAGAAGGTTTTGTGTGCTATACTTTCAGTACTCGGTTCTTCTGTACTATGTAGAGTAGATATGTATTAACAGATGAATCAGTAACAGTGGATTATGTAAAATACTTGTGTAAATAATGTTAGATTTTTTTTTAAACATGGCGAACCAGTAGTGTTCGGCCATGCGCTTGCCACACACAGGGTGTCATTTATTAAATGGCTAATAATTTGATATATTTCTTTAGGAATGTTATCTTTTTAACCTAGTGTTGGCCCTGCTAAAATGTTTTACGCTGTTATTGTAACACATATATTTTTCTAACAATACATTGTAATTATGCTCAGGGCAATGTTAATTTAGAATCTATTCAATGCTAGGATTCAAGAATCGGATGATAGTTGTATCTCTACAAAATATAGAGTTACCTATTAAATTAATTTGACTTGTAATGTTATGAAAATATTAAACAGTTGAAGATCACGCAAAATGTATCGCAACGTGATACCAAAACCCATCTCCAGGATGGCGGATGAAAAATATTCCTTACATCAAACCTTAGTACGGTTTTGATATTACTTTATGTTAATAATATTACTTGAGGCGTTCGGGGTAGGAACATTGGGCCTATCGGGACCGGAAGAGTACCGGATTTGTATAGAAATTGCGTCTTGTGGAGATTGAGTCGTCTGGTGACCACGTCACTTACCATTAGGTGAGATCGAGATCAAATACTCGCCTATAATGTAATAACAAAAAAAAGTATGTTCTACTGGTGGTAGAAAATTTCTAGAACAAAAATCGTAATTTAAATGTATATCGTAATATAATCTTCTACAATTTTGTTCTCATAATAAATTATCTGCCTTAAAATCACCGCAAAAATAAAACCCCGTTTTACCGGGCCCTTAATACCCTATTATTCAGGTCCGTCAGCCCCGGTCCCTAAGTCCCGGAGCACATAAGGTAATGTCAATCTGAGTATTCTACCGTTTGGCTAGGCGGATAAAACCTAAGGCTCTCTTCGCGAAAGTATAATCTTGTCCGTTTGTTCGTTTGCCTCGGTCACAGTTTATTCAGAGACTATAGTACTGAAAATATGCATTAAAATATTGGTAATTGTAAGTAATGCGGAGAGATCGAGCTCATGTTCTATCTCTGTCGTATTCAAACACGCTGACATATGGGAGTGACGTCACAGTTCTGTAGTTCTGTACTGTACTGTTAATCTTTTATGTGATCAGATACTTTAAAGATCTATATTTTTTTAATATATGTAGGTATATAATTTTACGTTTACTAATCGTTACACATAAATAATAATAATAATAACTTTATTGAAACAAAGAAAGGAACATTATAATTTGATTAAGCAATAAAAAGTACTCAACTGATCTATAACCAACAGATGATGTATGGCGACCGCCAACTCAACATGTTCTCTGAAGCATAAAAGCATCGTTTTTATAAATAAGATCAATCGCAAACAAAGACACCGACAATAAGCATATCTCAATTATATTCAACTTGCCAATGATAGGCTCTTGTTGTTGAGATTTCATTACTACGAATTGAAGCTGGCTGTTTTTCCAGAGACGCTTCCATTCCTAAATAAAATACCTTTATCATGAATGAAAATGCTATGCCAATTCAAGTGCGTGTTTATATTATAGACGCGGGCTCTCATTATGTATTAAATGCGCATTTTGTATGAAAAAGTTTGTAGCATCACTGCGAAATCATCTGATAAATTATGTCTTTTCAGATCATCACAACTGAGATGCTATGGAACCCAGCGGCCGCAGTGAGGTGACGGAGCCAACGATGGATCATCACACCTTTGACGGCACATCATGGAACGGCTAGGGCTCTAGCTGCGTAAGGGACAGAAACACCCATCTCTCATGGAGGTGAACGGGACGGAAGCGCGTGGGGAGGAGGCAGCCGTTGCGCTTGCACTCAGTGTAGCCGTCACCGTCTTCTCCGCCATCGGATTACTCCTGAACGCTTATATTTTGTTCATCATAGTTATAACTAAACAGGTAAGTTTTAAATCATTACCACGTTATTCTAGCTATCTTTACATATACTAATACTAGCTGACCCGGCAAACGTTGTTTTGCCATATATACATTATTTCTAGGAAATATTTTTATAGTTAAATATTTGCGATTATAAATTGAGATATAAACTATCCTATCTTTCAAGTTCACACAGTGTGCAAAATTTTATTTAAATCGGTTTAGTAGTTAAGGAGTCCATAGCGGACAAACACCGTGACACTTAATTTATATATATTAAGATAGTATTTTGGTCAAGTCTGTATATTGAATATTTTTGGAAGCAAATAAATAATCATAGGGGACATTTTCGGAATTTCGTCATACGCACACCACAGGAATACCACACGACTAATTTTAAGTCGATAATCCAACAGCATTATCGATAACGACTGTCTATGCCATGAATTATAAAACACTTTCCCATAGAACTCGCGCCATGGAATGGCTATTATGTATTACTAATTGACTATCCATGAGTATTTCGAAGTCATACCATCTATGACGTACTTTGAGTACGTAAGTACTATACTTATACTGGTTTATAATTTTGGATAAGATACACATAGGATAATTTGGAGGTTACTGCTGACGTCATTAAAATTAAATTGGTCGTACAATAGAACAATTATCCGAGGGTATTTTAAGGTTATCTAGGCACTAAGTAGAGTGTCATCTGAATATTTTTTTGTGGTTATTTTTTTTCTGGTAATACTACCGAATTGAGAACCTCCTTTTTTTGTAGTCGGTGAAAAATAAAGTCGTGTTGGCTACCCATTTCAATCTGAAGAACGGGTGGACCGCATTTTTATAATCTTTGATCTTTCAAATGCGTATCCGCCCCGAATAGCAGAATAACTATTAAAACATGAGAGAAATTCACTTAAAAATATATCTAAAGAAAATTCATTTCCATTCGATTCTGTGGCGGTACGAAGTTCACCGGGACAACTACTTCATGTTGTAATTAAATAATTTCGACCTTTTTGCGTTGCTATACCATAAACTAACGAAAAATATAATAAGTATTTCTTTTCATTCAAAGTGTGAAGTAAAATCGTGTTGCGCAAATTTGCAATTCACAAATACAATATAACAAGTTTACTTAGTTTATACAATTTAATATGCTAAACAGTAAGTTTCCCACATTAAATGTTTCATACATTTCATGTTAATGTGCTTGTTTCACTTAGTTTTGCTTTGATGGTCTTCCGCCCGACGTAACACATCAAAAGCAGTAAGTTAACGTTAAGTATGACCACGCATTATAAATTTCAATGTGTGAGTAATAATGTAGGCGTGGCAGAGAAAACGACCTGTATATACCTATATAAGTATGTTTTGAAAAGTGCTACTTACGAAATATGTACTGGGTGATTCACTGAGGGTAAACTAACCTTTGAATCTACGCTTTTTTGCGCATTTCCAATCAATTGTTGCATAACAATTGTAATTCCATGGGAAATCTATACTTATAATAATATTATTGTTTGGATGGATGGATGGATGGATGGATAGATGGATGGATGTTTGTTACTCTTTCACGCCCGAACGGCTGAATGGATCTGGATGAAATTTGGCACAGAGATAGATTATAGTCTAGAATAGCACATAGGCTACTTATTATCCCGGTAAAATGTATGGTTCCCGTGGGATAGATGTTTTAATTTTTCATACTTTTTATCGCGGGTAACACCGCCGGGCGCAGCTAGTTTTTTATAAATGTCATGAAGAAGCACAGGTTTAAATGTTATCAAAACATTTTCAAAATAACTCTGTATGTAACACGTGAATCATTTAAACTTCGACATTAATTATCGGGACGTCAATTCTATTCATTTATATCTACCGTGCTTATGATCTGAATAAGTTTAATTAATTTTATGAAATTAATTAATTCTTAAGCGCACATCGGCGGGCACCATGCGGGGTGTGGTTGTTTTGAAATGGCTTTATTCAGACAACTTTGATAGACCGTCTTTAACAATTCCGTCATTTCAAGTTACTGGAATAAATCATTAAATGTTATGTCAGCAGATGCAGATATTATACGACCTGATTTGCGCCTATAGTGTAGCGACCCTGCTTTCTGCGCCGAGGGTCCCGGGTTCGAATCCTGGTAGGGACAAACTTAGTGTGATGAGCATGAATGTTGGTACCTGAGTCATGGATGTTTAATATCTATATAATATTTTATATACTGATTTCGGCCTCAGTCAGTTGTACGGTAGCCATAATACAAGCATTGCTTAGTATGGGACCGTATGTAGACACTTTAGAAATGGCTGGTATTATATAAAATATACGATAAAATCATAATAGATGACGATAAATATAATTACTGCCGCTCGTCCTCCAAGCCGAATAGTGTTCCACTATTTATTCAATTTCAGCGGACGACTGCCCTCTGAATTTCCCAAATAATACACTTTGAATAATTTCAATGTGGTTTAAATATAGTACCTATTTCACGTTTGGTATGGGCGTATATCGATCGGCAGTCGCCAACTATAGTTTAAGCGTCCACCACCTGGCCAGTAGCTGTATTTAATTTACTGTTATTTACTTAGGTTTGCGTTAATGTTTTCTGTTGTACACTTACGTACTTCGCTAAGTGCCTATAATGTAATAATGGACATTTATACGTGGTAGTAGGTTACTGTAAGCAGGAGGCAGGCTTACATAATGACGTTTTCCAGCGGGGTTATTTTGAATCATTCGAACTCCATATCGGAAACGGAATCGAAAACTTCCAAACTGTATATCCCCAATTGCTATTAACATTTCTGAATTTGATGATTTTTGACGTCCCTCGATGGAAATACGTCGGACATAATATAATAAACATAAATCAGTAGATATATTCAAATTCATACCATGAACTAGTTCTCTTACAACCAAACCTTTTAGCTGTCCTACTACCTTTAGTAGGACAGCTAAAAGGGCTTCAAAACAGCAGCTTAATATTCACAACGGTCGCGCAGATGTGTTTTTTTTACGATGAAGTACTAGCTATGTGCGATCCACATATTACTAGTTTTCTCTTTAACCCCACTGAAGTGAAACAACGAGCTTGCTGGTATTCAAAATAATTTGATTCGGTCTCCATTGAATGAAATAAAAATGAATGAACGAGTTGAACGAACGAGTGATGGAATGATTGCATGTTTACATTTAACACTATTCCTCAGTAGGAATATATAACGTATATCTGTGCATACATTACACCCACCAACTAAGCTATAGCTTGTGGTAGGAGTCGGGTCATTGCAATAGTCGCGGATCAAATGGTTACGAGGGCAGCCCTTCGATTCACTAGGCTTCACTAATCCGAACAATATTACATACATTGTTTTTACATTGCGCTCGAGCAAGTTCGTCATAAGTGATTCGCTCGCGAACTCGCGTCAGTGTGGTGGACGCTTAAAACGTTGAAATTTGTCTCGTAACGAGAGTTTTAATTAAAAGAATTCTTATACAAAGTTTAATTAGTTTGACAAAGAACCAAAAGTACTCGCTTACTGGGTAGCGGACTTCAATTTGTTTTCAATTCATTTTCTTACTTCGTTTTAATGATTTCCTTAACCTGTTTTTTTATTGCCAGGTGTCATAGTACCTACAGGGAGATACAATGAAATAGTCGTGAGTTTGAAAGCTGTATTCTGTTTCCAACGCGAGGGAGCGTTTGGCAATAGAATGTTTACGTGTTAATAGAATTGTATGAACATTTCCTTAGTACCGAAATCCTGCTGGTACTCTCGGATGTGCTCCTAGTCGACGAGTCACGGACGCGCGGCAATGCAATTTACTAGCGATCATGAACACTGAGTCCCCTACTATCAACTGAGTACTTATTGAACTAAGGTGTGGGATATCTGTATTTTTAATTTACTTGGTGATTTACTTCAAGTGCTTTATTTATTTAAATTATAACTTCAAATTGATTATAGGGTCAAAATTTTGGTAGCAAATATTACATAACCTGGCTGCAATTATGGCTAGGTTGTGTAATATTTGCTCGCAAATATTTCACGATAAAAAGAAATAGCTGCCAAGTATATTTGTCTATAATAATAATACCAGCCCTTTTTAATGTCCCACTACTGGGCACGGGCCTCCCCTCAATGCGAGGGGATCAGGCCATAGTCCACCACGCTGGCCCAGTGCGGGTTGGTGGAATTCACACCTCTTTCGAGGGGTTCTCTCAGACATACTTACAGGTTTCCTCGCGATGTGTGATAATCGGGGTTGAAAACGAGATTCGCACATGATATCCAGAAATCTCAGAGGTGCGAGCCGGGGTTTGAACTTGCGATCCTCGTTACCGAGGCAAGGCTTCTACCAACTTGGCTATCACTGCTGCAAATTGCTTATATGAACGATATTCCTAATTTTGCCAAAATGTTGGGAGCAAATATTACACAACCTGCCTGCAATGATGGCCAGGATTTGCTCCCAAAAATGTCACGATGAGAAGAAATAGCTGCCAAGCATATTTGTCTAACCTGTCACGAAAGCAAAATTTGTCCCAAACCATTATTTTAAAAGGGCCTATATCATGTGAGCAATCTGTCTCTGAACATACGCTCGGCACTTGTAAGCGGCTTTGCATGGTAAGTAGCTACAAGCGATGAGCTCCGAAAGTGTAGCGTTAGCGCTCTCGGGGATAATCCTTACCGACGATAACCGGCTCTTTATAAAAAACTGGGTATTACCATCGATGAAGCGTATTTTTATGTATATGCCAACATCTGTCTACATTTACGCCAACATTTAACGGATTACATAAGTATACTAAGTATCGTGTGATATTGTTTTATACACGGGTATTAATTGTTATACTTACATAAGGTTGTTCTTTTTTATTAGTTTAGAAAATTTTCTATGCTCAATGTACTAGTTAAGAGGATCGGCATAGCAAGTTAAGTATTCTATCGCTCATAATTTATAGTCAGGAATATGATGGCCAATTATATATTCTCAAAAATAAAGTATGATCGTTTCCACCATTTCTCCTGTAGATAAGCTGAAATAGACTCTCTTTTACAAAACAAAAGGATAGTTTTTGTACATTACATTTCAATTTCTGTCAGATCACTCTGAGCTATCTATACTACTTATTGTGCTGCATAAAGTAGATTTTAACTTACGGAAGTCACAATAGTAAGAATAAGAGAAGCTCATAGTCTATTTCGTGTAGACGATATTACTTAGAATGGTTTTGAAACATGAAAATGAAATTCCATTCGAAAATTCATTCTTCAATTTCAGTTATCAAGAATTCATGATCTTAAGAATTCCTTCGTTCGTAACGTAAACGTTCATTTCGTTGTAAAAAAAAACTGTTATCTTTCATCCGTTAGAACCATTTACATTTCAGTTCGTCGTGTACTTCTGAAGATATTACTTCAGAATCAAATTCATAAATGAAAATGAAATTCTAATTTATGGTGATATTCTGATATTATAAGAAGTCTTGCATTTGTAGTTAGTCCTTGTCCACCACTACACTTTAATGGTAATGACTTTAAAAATAACATTGAATTGATTGTTGGGGTCATGGTTCAAATGGTTCCAAACATTGGGCTTTACTCTTTTACTTTTATGGCTGTCCCGGAAAATGTAACGTTTCGGGACAGCCTTTTTTCTAGGTTATCTTATTCTAAGCTATACACTATGCCATAATAATAATACCTTTCAATGTCCCACTGTTGGGCCTCCCTATTGCTCTCTTTACGAAATGAAATGCGATGAAATAAAATGAATATGGCCTCACCCACAAATTAGCGGGTATTTTGCCAGTGTCAAGTAATTAATAGCAATTATTAAAAACACATTACAAATAAAATAATGGATGTGTCATGAAGGTGGAAGGAAGGAAAATGTCGTCCTCCAAATACAAACCTATATTCACTGGTCGAATACTCGTATCTGCGCAATCTCAGTTGCGGGACTACACAAGTGACAAGTGGCCTGGGAGTGGCGAAATCTCGGCCAGGTGCGGCTGAGAGCTCGCCGCCGGAGATATGGCACGTGCCAGGATTATCACTCGTTATATTCTCCATATATAGAGTTTGCAAGTGTTATGTATCGCTAATGATCATATTGTTGTGTGTATGAATCATAGTGTGCTATTCTTTGCCAACATATGCCAGCCATGTTCACATTGCTGAAGTTGTTTTCTTACCTGTACTGACTGTACCGACCAATATTAAGTAGACATTAATGAATTTGTCACGTTGATGATAATCACGTATAATTGTTCTTTGGCATGTAGCGACGTCTCTCCTCTTCAACTTCGCCACAAGCGAGACAGATGGTGCTGCAGACGCATTCAGAACAATAGACAATTCTTAATAAAATCTTGAATCGCACTATGAGAGTTTTCGGAGCAAGTAAGCCGGCCGCCCCGCCAGGCATAACACCCGCCTGGCTGGAAGATCTTCCCTTTTCCGCCAAAGGCATATCAAATATAACGATGATTCGGCAACAAGCTTACTCTTCAAACTCACTGATTAATCAGCAAAGTCTGCGCCAGCGTCCATTGAGATAAGCCGGTAGAACCATGTCGCAATTACTTGCTGCCATCAGTCTGCGTACATGCTTCAAGTTTCGCTTGTTATCTTTACTTCCACACCACTTCTCACAGAGCTCGTATATAATAATATTAAACAAACAATTATATTTCATGTAAGGTTATTTAGCTTTGTGTTTAAAGAGAAACATACTAACTATACGGTCCCACACTAAGCAACGCTTTTATTATGGCTACGATACATTGGACTGGGGGTGAATCCAGTATGTAAAACTTATATTGATATTAAACATCCATGACTCGGGTATAAACATTCGTGCTCATCACACAAAGTTTGCCCATACCCAGGATTCGAACCCGAGACACTCAGCTTAGAAGGTAGGTTCACTACCAACCGAGCTTATAGTCGTCAAGTGGTAAAATTACAATTACCTTAATAGCATAACCACGTAAGAAATTTCGTAGCATTGTGGTATAGCCCAAAAAATATTTGAAGTTATTGGGACAAAAGAATTAAAGATAAATCATCATGAAAGCTTAAATGACCAAAGTAATACAAATAATATTTTTCATACATATGCAGCGAGATAGTTTCAATGTATTTTGTGTAGCAACAATAAATAAGAAAAGTCCACAAAAATTTACCGAATCGGAACCCCTCGTTGATCACAAACAACGTTGATGTTTCATTAGTCCAGTAAATGTTAGTATTAGTATCAAAAGCTCAGCTATTAGCAGAGCAATCTAAAATGCGCAGCGTTTATTTATTGGTCGAAACACGTGAATAAACAACGCCGCACGATGCGTCCGTGCAAACAGAAATGCAATAATACTAGCGATATTCCTGAAATTATATGCACCTAATGAACTCAGAATAGAACACGTAGCTATTAAAACTTTAAATGAACAGCAGATTAAAATTCATCTAATTGATTGAAAAATAAGGTTGAAGATGACGCTGATCTGTTCTTGATCTTTCGTGAAAAGAAGGTCTTGTTCAATTATTGATGCAAACAACATTGACTAATAAATAGTAAGTAATTGTCCATTACTCCTTCCCTTAGTAATCTTATCATTTAAAAGTTTATGGAAATTATTTTATATATTCATAACAGGCACATTTCAAAACAAACAAAAAATCACGCGACGATAGATTGCAATATTCTCAACATAATTGATGGCTTAATATCATTTACACTTATGACAAGAGTACTCAGTGTTTTAGGTGCAGAAGTAGTCGGGTCTTCACTTTCAGAATCTCCATCAAATTTCAATTCATTGTCAGGTTTACTAGGAACTCCATTCCAGATTTTGTTTAAGATATATTCGCGAAAATTTGCAATATTTTCAGTTTCTTGCGAGCTGGAATCTTCTGATTTCTTACTCGTTTGTCTCTGCAGTATTTTATTTTCAAGTAAATTGGCCCTTGCAGGCATTTTTATAGCATCGTCAAATATGGTCATTATGTTCCTTTTTTCTATCGTGTCTTTTCCCAATATTATTTGGGGATTTTTATAAAAATATACAGATTCTCCTTTCTCCGTATTGTTAGCTGTATCCTTCACCGTAACATTGTGGGCTGCTATTTCTTTAATACTCCTTCTTCGACGAACTGGAAGACCTTTTACATCTTCTTCGTAATCATCAGAAGTTTCTTTTGGACTCTTGGCATATTCGTGTCTAGAAAAATATATATAATTATGATCTAAGTAAATAGTGATTTCTAAAACATACTTTCAAAGTTGTATACTTACACAGGTGCCTCATATTTATCGAGCATCATCTTTTCTTTAAACCTTTTCAGCGCTGATTCCATATCCGGTTTTATAGATATAATAGGTAAACTTGGTTCCGTCATTTCCTCATTATCTGGCCTGTACGTTCTCATTTCTGGCGAGGTAGTCGGTGTTGGTGGCCTTATTGGCCCGGTCGATAATCGAATTGGCTTCGGATATTCCGGACTGAAATTCTGATAATCTATATCAGAATAACTAAATTTTCTTACGTATTTTCCTGGATTTTTTGGATACATCCAGTGTTCCTCTGAGTTAATGTCTGAAGGAGGTACATCCAGTCTTGCAGGGTTAAGCCGGTCGACCATGTTGGGCCTATCTATTATGCGGCGGCCTGATAGACCTTGTTGGGCGTCAAGGTGAGCTATGTAACGATCGTTCATATCCGGATAAGTGGTCTGTGGGCAGAATAAAATAACAGGAAACGCAACAATTTATCATCCCACTAATATTATAAATGTGAAAGTTTGGATGGATGTTTGTTACTCAATCACGCCAGAACGGTTGAACGGATCTGGATGAAATTTGGCACAGAGATAGATTATAGTCTGAAATAGTACACATGCTACTTTTTATCCCGGTAAAATGTATGGTTCCAGTGGGATAGAATAATATGGTAGCATACACACTTTTTAATCGCGGGTAACACCGCGGGGCGCAGCTAGTTCTAAATATAAGGCACCGATAAGGGTAGTTTAAGCTACCTTAGGTGGAATTTGAGCTTTCTTCATTGCAAACTTTCTCGCGTTCACCACAGCTTGGATTTCTTTAAGGTGATCCAATGATCCTGGCGTAACGTTTGAATCTGACTGAAATTATATTTCATCTGTTAGGATCAAAAACCATTTGGTTATGTAAAGAATCCTGTGAATAGATAAAGTGGTATACTATTGTGTTTAGTTGTAGTGCGTGAAATAATAAACTATTATTACGTATCTAAAGTATCGGTTCTATAATGATAATTCTATGAGGATATAAGGATTGAGGTTTTTAGCAACATGTTATACATCTAAACATCATGACAAATTTACGCAACAAAAAGCAGTTACACCGCTTATTTCAGGAATCTAAACATTAAAATTATGACCGCTCGCAAAACTATCCCCATCATCGTCATCTTCATCATCAGGGGTACTTATAATTGTATAACAATTTTGAAGAAATACTGGACACTGGTAAAAATTACAGTATTTTGTTGCCGACTTCCAACATAAAAAAAAAAGAGTCGTGTTCCTCAAACTTAAGGGATCGAACGAGAAAATGCATACATCGCACGTCGTCTGCAAATCCATCACATTCACGCAACCAAGCAGGCAAAGGCAAAAAGGGCTACTAATCAGTTTAAGACTCCTTAATTTGTGAAATTCTTTAAACATATTCAAGCACTCTTCGTTTTCCGGCAAGTGGCAAAGATATAAAGCAATCACCGGCAAATATTCCGGGGTCTCAGTGCTGCCTGTTGTAATGCCAGGGTATGGCGCCTGCGCGGTCAGCTTCATCAAGGAACCCTCGTACTTGTTGGGGTCGTCGGACTCGAAAACAGAATCTTCCAGCCTTCGACCGGATTGTACTGGCGTGTTCTCGTCTTCTGCTGGTGCTCCTGTTCTTACTATGTGATAGTAATTTGGTATTAGTAAAAGGTAAATAATAAATATTATATGTACGGATTTGTGTTGTACAAATGTATGAAGGCTCACGCGGTTACCAGAAATGAGGTAGAGGTTACAAGTAATAAGGCAGTACCCAGAAACGAAAAGGTCTTTTTAAAAATAGCAACCATGGAGTTTCTTGCCCGTTCTTCTCCATAGGCACGGCATTCCGAACAGGTGGTAAAGTTGTAGCTTAGTATTTTGTAACAATTATGACGATTTATAATTACTGTACTTAATGGTTTATATAAATAAAAAATATTCTGATTCTGATACTGAAGAATGTAATTCATAAACAAAAATATCATATAATATATATGAAGGTTATAAATATCGTGGTCTCAATATCGTGAAAATTGTTTAAATCAAATAAAATTGCTATTTCATCCGATTTTGTCCTTTAAGTAAATTAACTATCTAGGTACATTGCATCATTTCGTCAAAATAACTTTTCTTGAGCCTCTACCAAAGGGTTGATACATCGCCTACTTCTGAAGGAAGTTATATAACTTAAAAGCAGAAAGAGAGCAATACTTACGGTTGTCGTCTGCAATATGGCCGGCGACCGGCATTCTGCCACTTCTCCGCCACTCCATGTCATCAGCGATCTCATCGTCGAACACACCTCGCTTTATGTATACGGACACATTGGTTTCTGAAAGATTAGACGATAAGATTTATATTAAGTTCTGTTTATCATTTTGTTTCTAGTAGTACACACTCTTAACCAGGCCTGTCTATTCTTGGCCCGCAATTTGCCCATCAGCACAGAGCTACAGTCTTTGTCTTGGGAACTGTAGGGCAGCAGGAACTCCTAATGTAATCGAAACGTCATCGAGAAATCGTGTCGTCACTGTCATACTTATTTATGAAATCTGTGGTGTGAAAAGGTACATAAAAAGGAATGTGCTTAAGGTACTAATGGTTGCCGAACGCTGCTTTTGGAGTTATACCGATATGACGATGTGCTGAGTACTAAATTTCTGCCGGCTGGAACAACAATGTACTAAGCTGAAGACGCCACTGAATGTGAGAAGACCACGAGAATAAGCCGATGGGCGTAGGAATACCCATGTTAGTAAACACTTTACGACACCATAATTCATTAATTGAAATCCGAAGGCTTAAATAACATAAATATCGAACTATGTAACTAAATATAATGATCGAAATAAATATAGAAGTATCTTCTGTGAACTAACCTTTCAAATCGATGTACTCAGCCAAGGAATAATTGTAGCCTAGCGCAATTCCTGACATGGAACCCGTGACCATTAGGCAGCACACCGACGAGCTAATACAGCAGGACATCGCAAACACCCAAGCCCTGCTCAGCAATATTGCACGTTAGGAGATGCGAATTAGGGTAATATTTAATTACATTAATTCAGTGGTGTAGCATGGGGGAGGGGGGGCGGAGGGTGCGGTCCGCACCGGGCGACACTTTACCGGGGGCGGCATTTCACAGGTGGCGGTTAGAGAAAATAAAAATTAAGATGTGAAAAAAAAGTATGTAAAAAAAAAAACTTTCAGTGTTTTCTTCGCAATTTTTTTAATGAATAGCAGAAATAAGAGGGCGGCAAATTTGAAATCCGCACCGGGTGCTAATGACCTATGCTACGCCACTGCATTAATTTACAAGTAAGACGATTATTGATAAAAGGCCTTATATAGCCAAATGAAAACAGCGTAAGTACCTCTGGACCAAATCGATTATCCAACCGCAACATGTGAAGATGCAACACATTTTGTATGTTTTCTATATCTCATTTGGATCTTTATATCTCTTCCTTGAACTGTACGTAGGCCATTGACCTCTGCAAATGACTCGGGCCCCAGGTGTTTAAAGGAAACATATAATTTAGAGGTGGGGAAAAGAGTCGATTATTTCGACTTCTTTCTAACAATAATATATTTTCTTCTGACGAACATTACGATAATTTTATCTTGTACCGCAATATTTTCAAGAAATGCAATATAAATTTTATTTCACGTGATAATTTCTTTCATAATAATTCAGAATGTTGTCAAAATACTGTCATAGAATGTATTTAAAAAGTTACACCGTATATAGGTCAAAACATAATATCCGTGCTCTTCTTCTTCTTTCTTTACGAAATGAGATGCGATGAAATAAAATGGATATGAAAATGGCCTCACCCACAACTTAGCGGGTATTTTGCTACTGTCAAGTAATTAATAGCAAAAACACAATCAATAAATACACATTATAAATAAAATAATGGATGTGACATGATGATATGAAAATGGCGTCGAACCTTGAAATCATATCCGTGCTCAATAACACCATGATTTGCACAGAAAGCTGAAGTCAGATATGGGTACCAAAATTTACGAGAAATGGATGCCCTACCGGCTGACATCGCTCAGTTCCATGAAGATCGTAGCGCCATAGTAAGAGTTCGGTGTACCTACACTACTAGGCGTAGTACTCATTCGCCAAGCATCTCAGCTTTGCGGTTCGGTGATGACATGCCGCAGATATTCTTATTTCTTTAAAGCATCGTAGCAAAGACTATGTAACACACATGGTCTGTTCATTGCTACGAGCTGGTAGATCAATGGCTACGAGCGACGAACGACAGCGTAGCAGGGCCCCAAGTCTGCTAACACAATCAACCGCAGTTAGATATCTGTCAATAGTAACTGCCACTTTTGACAGATATCCCATACAATATCTGTCAAAAGTGACAGTTATTATGCCATTGCTGTTCAATTATGAATCGATTGTGTTAGCAGACTCGAAGCCCAGGCAGATTGGTCATGGGCTGGCCTTAGCAAATAGTTCCTCAATAGTCACAAAAGAATCAGAATTATATCTACTAATAGAAATGCAAGTAGTAGGCGTTGTTCTAGACTCTAGAATAATACCTATTAAAGCTACCGGACGTCAAAAAATTTAGGCACGTTAAGTCCGTGCCCAATATATAAATGCTAAACTTCCACAATCCATTACCCAATGCAATAGCTGTGTCGACTCCTAAAAGCTTTCACGATTTTCAAGTGTTTATTTCATTCTGAAAATGCTTGAATTATTTTGAACGCCGAAAAAAGGTGAACCGCAAATGAATATTGAGGATTGAGGCGATTAAAAATAATATAGTAATATCTAATTGTGATATTATTCGTTTTAGAATCTAGATATCAAACTAATCACTTTTTATTTATTTTTTAAATAATAACCAACTGGTTCATATATAAAAGAAAATCGACGGATAGACACATCAACTATACGCAACCCTCACGGCTCTGAAACATCCTGGTGGATACAATGGCCCTATCCCCATTTTTCCTCGGTGGAATGGGCTCTCTTCCTACTTGTTGCCGCGACCGGAAGTACCTGCTAGAAGGCGTGCATGGGCAGGAAGTACGCCTACACCATATCCGGCCGACGATCGCTATGTTTATACAGTTTATAATTAATGTCAAGCAGTGATAGCCGAGTTGGTAGAATGCTCACCTTGAATCGAGGGCCGCAGGTTCAAATCACGACTCGAACCTCTGGGATTTCTGGATTTCATGTGCAAATCATTTATAACAATGATTATCACTTGCTCGGGCCGCGTCGAGCACCGTCGGTCCTGTCCGATCTGTCTCCTGTCATGTCGGATTTCCGTCCCATCAGACTTTGAGAGTGAGAGCAGATAAAGTGCACAAGGCTCCGTTGAAGTAGACCGTCGTGACCGAAGTTCGGTCAGGAAGACTATATAATTAGGTAATTTTGAAATGGTATCTGAAGGAATCCAGGTAAAGGACCTTAAAATATTAGGACAAATTTGAACATTTTAGAACAATAATGATAATCTTTCATCAGTTAGGTCAGTGTGATGGATCTATATTTCCTCATATCTCGGAGGGACGGTCCCGATAAAGGGGAATAACTATCCTCACATAGTAATTAAAACATCCAATCTTAATTATAGTTTAAGAGCTGGCCAGAGATCTGAATTAATATTAACTAAACGAAAACAGAGCTATGGAACGATGTTTTAATACCTTCATTTATTTTTGGCAGTGACATTGTTTATACAAAATAAACCTTCATTATTGTTAAAAAATTCACTTATAGCCAATTCACTAAGCAACATTTTGTTAAATTGAAACCGATTCGATATTAATTTACAACCGATCGTAATTTATGTCAACATACGAACATTAACGAACGAATTAGTTCAAAGACTCTCCTCAAGCGTCATAATCATCGTCATTAATGACGTTGACGCTTTCTTAGTATTCGCACACAAAACATGCATATTTGTTTAACCGGCTAGCTCCTATCTACATGCACTGAGTCAGTTGACACGAAGCGATAACCTTAGCCACGCGAGACTGATAAAGGTATTTTACCTATTTCTCAGTCTTCGGGGACTTTTTCTTGAGATCCACCACAAACTTTTGATATATAAACGCAACATCCAACTGGGCAACATCATTCGAAGCAACTAGCTTGAGCAGACACCAAGAAAACAGTCAAAATGTTCATTAAAGTATTCATTGGAACGGTGCTATTCGTAGCCATCAGTGCAAGGAGCATCGTCTTGGATGGAGATATCGTGTACATTAATCCTTATGGGGAGTTGGATCTTGAAGAACCTGAATACTCCCATCGCGTTCGTCGTCAAGCCCAAGGCAGTGTTACGTTCAATTCTGACGGTAGCACTGGCCTTGCTGGCAAACTACCACTGGCTGGTAACGACAAGAATGTACTCAGCGCTGTTGGTACAATGGATATGAATAATCAGATGAAAACGGCTTCGAAAGGATTCGGATTGGCGCTTGATAATGTGTAAGTACTTTTTTTCTTTTCGTTAGCTCTTTTCTGGCTTTGGGCCGCTACCGAATGAAGTTAATAAAGGAGAGAGAGAGGGGGGGGACAGGAGATGGGTGCGCACCAGACGAGTGATATGATCACTTGTCTAAAGCGGAGTGATGTAGGGTGCAAGTGACAGTGAAGCAAAAACCCTTACGGGCTACAGCTTAGTTGGGCGTATGGCTCCCCAAGATGGAGTGACGCCAACTTGTATCTCTACTCTGCTGCGTCCGCTCTCCATTCTTGCAGCAGCACAGAACAGCTTTGCACTGTTATCTAAGTCTCTCTCTCTTTCTCTCACAGGAAATAGTTCAACTCCTCTCGTCCCTTCTTTTAACTATGTCCACTTTAACAAACATTTACTAACTGTCTTCTCGTTTCTACATATTTTTCAGCAATGGCCACGGCCTCACCGTGATGAAGGAGACGGTTCCTGGCTTCGGTGACAAGTTTACCGGCGCCGGCAAGCTGAACGTCTTCCACAACGCTAACCACGACGTGAATGCGCGCGCATTCGTCACAAGAAACATGCCTAATATCCCTCAAGTGCCAAATTTCAACACTGTTGGTGGCGGCGTGGACTATATGTACAAGTGAGTATTATATAATACACTTTTACTAAGACTTACATGTACTATATGTACAAGTGAGTATTATATAATACACTTTTATTAAGACTTACATGTACTTCAGGTGCGAGATTATTCGTAAGCTAACCGTATATTTTATAGTCTACCCTATTTAGACATTTTGTATGGAGCATTGAAAGTTTTAAAAACCGTCCGCTAGAAGCGCTTCTCAATTCTCCATACAAAGTGTCTAAATACGGTAGACTATAAAGTATACGATTAGCTCGTACTCGACGTGCTGAGCAAAACCTGAATTTGAGTAAGTTGACGGCCTGATTAGCGCAGTTAGTAGTGATCCTGCTTTCTGTGCCGAGGGTCCCGGGTTCGAATCCTGGTAGGAACAAAATTTGTGTGATGAGCACGAATATTTGTACCCAAGTCATGTTTGATATCTCTATATGTGATATATACTGGGTTCATCCGAAGTCCATTGTACGGTACCTATAATAACAAGCGTTGCTTAGTGTGGGACCGTATAGTTGGTGTGTTCGTCTGGCGATATTTATAGTCTATAACTCTTGAAACTAAACTCTATAAATCCTTTTCAGAAACAAAGTCGGGGCATCCCTAGGAATGGCATCTACTCCGTTCCTGCAGCGTAAAGACTATTCTGCTACTGGCAACTTAAATCTGTTCCGAAGCCCTACATCCTCAGTTGACTTCAGTGCTGGATTCAAGAAATTCGACACGCCATTTATGAGGAGTTCCTGGGAACCTAACTTTGGACTCACTTTTGGCAGATCTTTTTAAAGCTTGTCGTTCATCGTTCATCTTAAGTAATTTGCATGGATCTGTGGCCTGTGCTGTGAATGTGCCCCTAAATTAAAACCAGTTTTTATCAATCTAAAATGGCATTCAAAATCATTTTATAAAAGTAAAACGCCATTGTAAATGGACAAAAACTTTCATAAATTTGCGGTTACTTTTTAGGATTTTTTATAGTTTTTTAAATAAATATAATATGAATTTTCATAGCCCAAGATACAGGCTGTGCCTAGTTTAGGAGACTCCGGTAATGCTTTTGTAGGTGTAAGTAGAAATGTAATTACATAGAAATTAAGTATCTGTAACCAACCTCATTATTAAATAAACAATTAAATGGTTAAATCTTCAAACAGTATCATTTAAATGGAATTAAGTGAAACTTATTTGGCTATTAAAATAAATTATTTCGGACAAAATTACATATGTTTTGTATTTTCGCTCACGTATACCTTGCACCACATATTTTCAGAATAATTTTATTAAATTCACAGAATTTCTCATAGGAACACTGTTAAAATGTGGAACGCGTATAAAGCTGCACAAATTCTATAACAAACAAAGAACGTTCGACCTTTCATAAAAACGTGATGATAGACTCGTTGTTATCAAAAAAAATTGAATATTATTTTTATAAATCTAAAACATATTTGGTAAAATTTTAATATATTTTTTATAATAATATATTAGTTCGATATGGTTCAGGAATCTGCTTATCGGAAATCTATCTGGTCACAAAGTTGATTTCTTATACAATAACTAAATATAAGGGTTACCCCAGTTCAAACTATGACACTAGAACGTCAGACACCTTGGTGCTCCCGCGACCATAGTTCCTGTAAAGCAGCCTATGAAATATATTTTGTATATACTAAGTTAATGTATAGAATTACTTTGGAGTTTAAGTTGTTATATTGCCACGAGAAGTTATAGCATTGAGTGTGTTAATACGGTCTGGCTTTCAATCACTGTTCCCTCGGGGATTGTGCCCTAAGTAATCACCTACCGACGGACCTAAGTATTGTTTCGTGTAGGCTCTCATGTAATTTGTTCATTACGCCTCTATTCTTTAAAAGCGTCGGCAGAGGTGCACTCCAATACCCACACTTTGCCGATGGTATTTAGGTTCAAATGGTATCGATGGTGAGCCTATTGCCATAGGGGGCTTCGGTTGTTTGTCCGCGTTTGATCAATTTGGCTATGACTACTAGCTGCTTAGTAATCTTACAAAATAAAAAAAGCTACAATGGCCGAATTAAAAAGTACCTACTATGGCGTTCTGCAATTAACAAAAGAAAAACATATAACAATTTATTCTTTCGTTTTTTTAAATAAAGCTCACGTAATATGAACGGTGAGATTTCGTCGAACTAATTTATTTACACTAAAATTATTTCAAAATGATGATTAGTGCCTATCTCTTACCCCATCCATATATCTACTAGTGGTCAAGAAAAAAAATATACTTATGTAAATCACCCCTTGTTTCTTCCACAGCCAGCATCAGCATCGTCAGTACTTCTGGTGCATCTAGGCGCTGTGGGGGCGCTAGCTAGCGGCGTAGCGCTTTGTGGCGGTGGCGGTGCTTGCGCATGTGGCGCCCTGCTGCACGCGCTGCACCCCCTGCAACTGTGGACTGTGTGCGGATTGCACGCCGATCGAGCGGCAGCCATTGCTGCTCCACTACATTATGCTGCTATTGTGTCGGCTAAAAAGGTTGGTGAACATTCTTAGCATCAGCTACCTCATAGCAGAACAATTTCTGGAAAACTGCGAGTGAGTTTTATATATATTATTTCTATATCAACCCTCCTCTTAGTCGCCTTAACTGTATAGGAGGAGAACAATTTTCTACTAATTTGGCCTGCTAGAATGAGCTCTACACATACTGCAGTAACGAGAATCAAATACATTCGCGCTACATAAAGGATGATAGAGTCAGAGACACATGGAGAGCTTATTTATGTGGAGAATGTAAGTCTCTTTTTTTACAGGTAATGATCTGTATGGCAGGTGGCTGGGTGGCGACCGCTGCCCTCCTAGGTCCACTTGCAGCGGCCCAACCACCTTTGGCCTACAGCCCTGGTATCGGCGGCTGCGCTCCCGACTGCAGTGCTGGTTCCAGCGCCCTCGCCTTCTGCATAGTATACGCCTTGCTGACTTTACTACTCCCAGCTGCTTTAATACTCATATGCAGCTTGAAGATCCTCCGCATCGCCCGATACCATCGGCATAGAATCGCAGCAGCAATCTACGAAGTCACTTTATCGGCGCAAGTGACTGTCACACACCAAAGAAATCCATTCTCACCACCCCCACCGCCTCGGAGACGAGCTTTGTCAGCTGTTTTACAGCCTTTAGGATCTCTAGCTATTCTCTATTTTCCATATTACTGCGTGTTGATATGGCCAGCGATAGCTGTCCCACCGCAACCGGTGGCGGCGTTATCAGCTGCCTTGTTAGCAGCCGCGCCGCCAGTCAACAGTATCCTCTACGGAATCAGGAGTCGAGCGCTCAGAGATTCCCTCAGGAATTACAAGAGAAAGAGGTTGACCAAAAGTGAGGTGACGCAAGAAATACAAGCACGGACTCCCAGTGCATGCGGGTCAAGGCGACCGTCGCTGTCCGTAGGATCAGGGTGTATACGACCTCCAACGACTAGGAGACTGTCTGACGCGGCAGCAATGGGTTCTCGAGGTTCTGAAAGACCAGCGCCACGAGCAGCGTCATGCAACATGTTACAGAATTCTCAGGAGGAGGAGGCAACGCGTCCTCGGACGTCAGCCATTCCAATTATTCGTGCACCGCCACACGTGGTGTTGGGGCGTGCGTTAGGGCTCGACGAAATGGGAGGCAGGGATAGGCGGCGGAGGCAATCACCACGGATAACAGTGACACGGGCCATGTCTGATGAGAGCGAGTCGCCGACTAGACGTCCTTTATGCAGGCAGCAGTCACGTTCCAGTGGAGCGCTCTTAGGTGGATTCCCCCACTCCCCAGTCATTTCCGAACACATGCATTTAGATAACCATGCGGACGACCAGCTCCTCCTGGCATGGCCTAAAGCACACGATAACCACGAAGCTTTATAAAACGGGTATTAGCTTAGAGTAGTCGCTGATGTGTACCTATGTAAAGACAATAACTGTTTTTGCGGTTCGAAGTCGAGTCAGCTTTGGTGTTAATGTTATTTTTTATCGCTTCTCTACTCGACGTTTCTGGCCGGGCAGTGACCAAAGTTTCCTATCAATTTACATCTGTGCCACAAAGTTATCTGTACCGGTGGCCAAAATTAGAACTAACATTATCGTTATAAACGTGCGGTCCTCTTTATAGTTTTGTAAAGACAGTAGCGCCGCGGTCATCGGAACGGATGACTGTGGTGGTATATCGTAAGTGTTGCGATTTCCTACAGGGTTCCTCCATATCGTTAGCTTTACCTACCGAAGTATTACGTTAGTGTGTCGTAATGATAATTTCCGAAATATTCCATAGGTTTAATGACATGAGATTTTGTTGTTGTTTTATTATTAATTGTTAAATTTTATTGACCTTTTGTGATTCGTTGCTGTAATAATTTATCAATATAATTGTGACCGAGTATTTAATAGATGGGTTGCGTAAGTTGCTTGATATAGTGCGATGTTGCGGAGTGATTTTCATCAATCATTAATTCCCAATTTAATTTCTCGCTATTTCGAATGATATTTCCCAAAAAGTGTAGCAGAATATATGTCGCCCAATGAGCACACGTGCTAGGACTCCGCCGATAGGAAGTGGCGGCAAAACGACTAATCCGCTAACTATTCAAAAACAATCTTACTTTCTAGTTGGTACGGCTGAAATTGATATAACGAAATAAAATTTATCTGGGACTGTGATGGTCGTTTCACCGCTATTTCGCCCTTCGTATCTATTCATTTAAGTCAATATTACAATGAACAAAGTTCATAATCGTGTCATCGCCAATTAAAAAATAATTTAATATGCCATGTAATGTCATAACTTAGTAATTTATTGAGGATTTATAAATGAGATATTTATTTATATTTTAGTACTTATATATTGAAATAAGTATAAAGATGTGTTTTGTCTATAAATCATATTACGGCCTCAGGTCGTAACCACGCTTAAATTTAGGCTTGGTAGGTATAAACAACTATTTTGACTGTGCACATACATAGACTAGGATCTGCTAAGTATTTTTGAAATGCAATAGACAACAAGGGGACTATTATACTATATATTAATGTTATTGCAAAAGTCATCTCTGGAACAAGTGCATTTGGGAGTTAATAGCTCGTATTCAGCTAATACATTTATTAGTCATATTAATTGATTTACAATCATTTAATCACGTGAAGGACTTAAAGTTCATTTTTGGTATGTTATTTTATTTATTTATTTATTATTTTATTATTACGAGTAAAGACATAAGGACTAAAGTCCTCATGTCTTTTCTCGCATCGCAGCCGTCCAAGTGGCTGTCAGAATTTCGATAAAATGTTGATAAACAAAAGATTTTTCTCATCTCGCATTCGCAATAAAATGGTCGTATTGCAGAGAAGAAAACTTTTTTTAATCGACGTTTTGAAATTCTGATTTAACATAATGATTATATGCGCTAAAGAAGCGCGGGTCCCTTTTATACCCTTTCTGATTCACAATAAAATATTATGTGCCATTTTTGTATAACAACGCTTTTAGTCACCTGTGCAATAACAATTCCGTCTGATCTCATAGTTTCAATATTTTATCAAATATACGATGCAAATATAGGTATTTTTGTAAGTCGAAGTAAGCCGAAATGAATCGACTATTTATATAATCTATGTCGATCCGACATGAATAAATAAAAAAATATTCCCTTTTCATGTAAATTACTAATTATTTTAAAGAAAAGAATATTCAAAGAAGACTTTTTAAATTGGAAAATCTCTCTTCGGAGAAATATATTTTAATTGACAGCAACTAAGTGTTTCATAGAAGTCCGACACTTTATTCGTACCAACTTGGCATTTTAATTTGATGACGGAATCCTTACTATGAAAAAGTCGCGTTACTCGTGTTACACGTTAGCAAAATATAAAGTTACCTCAATATTCATTTATAACATACATATTTAGCCACTCACTACAATATAAAACCGATATTTTTAAGGATGTATTAAAAAAAACATTTTGATTTAGTCACATCTTTACATTAGTTAGTTCATTTCTACAAAATGGGGCTTTAATCTGTAATTTTGGTTGTAGGTGAGTTTCATTCGAGCGAACTCATAGTTGGGCACTTTATTTGTTTTATTTCTGCGATGTTTTTTCATAGAATCGTGATGTAGGGCATAGCGTGTAAAGATTTATAATAAATAAATAAATAAAGATATAAATGTCGTTGTTTGATGATAAATGTTTATAATAAATACGAATGTTATTCTAGTCAATGAGATGTTGTTTTACTTGTATATGTTAATTTTAAAATTTTGTTAGTTATTCATTAAATGACACGTGTAATACAGTCCGTGTTTTTTTAGACCGAAATGTTGATAAATGAGATGATTAAAAATCCTTTTTTATTCAATATACCTTTTATCATCCCAAGCTACCAATGAAATATCTGTATCATAGATTGTTAAACAAGCCAGTCTTTTTAAAGAAAATACTACCTCCTTTGAAAATCTTAATGGTGAAGTGTATCCTTGGATTTGGTTTCGAGGTAAGACTAAAAACTCCATTCAATAGACTTGGTGGTAGCATTGCCTTGGGTTTCCCAATCGAAGAATAAACAAATTTGACTCTGACTTTTTGGCGGCAAACTGAAAAGTCATGGCGTCAGTTGTGTTTTAATTTCTAAAACTAGTGTTCCTGCGAGTTATAGTGAGTGATATAAGTGGAATATTAACCATTATAGGTTCGGTAAAGTGCACAAGTGTAGGTAATTGAAACAGAGTGACGAAACGTGGCTTTTCAGTTTCTCACAAAAAATCCATGAAAAATCTTTCGGTAAAGTATCCATCACTTTACTGATTGAGGGATGGGGGGTATTTTACTTGAGCCTAGGCTTTGGGCCTGTGCATATGCTCAAAAACAGAAAGATATATTACTTGACACTGGCAAAATACCTATGGTGATGCCAAATTAAAAAAAAAAAAAAAAAAATTTGACTCCATAACAACGGATACAACAAAAGCTGAGACTAGTTTATTTGTCAGAATTCAACAGATTTATCGCGGTTCACAACGGATACATAGCTTAATTGGCTAACAATTCAACGGGTTGTAAATCCAACCGGTGTTCCGGAAAATGTTACGATTCACCCTAAACTAGCATTGATCATCTAATTGTAAGCTCTACATCTATTCTCATAACATCTATTTAAGGTTACAACAGCAGAAAAAAACAATACTTATATAGGTACTCGTACTATTAAATACCTACATACATAGCTAAAGTACTTACTACATACTGAACTTATAGTCTGTACCTACCTATAGCAATGTAGAGCCAAAAGTTCGATGGTGTGGCTGTCACCTGATATAAAAGGCTCGTGATACATTTAACCTAATTCCCATCACGTGCGTTCGAAATAGTATTCGGGTAAATGTCAATTCACGGAAACAGAAACAATATAAGACGGCCTGATTAGCGCAGTGGTAGTGGCTCTGCTTTCTGCGCCGAGGATACCGGGTTCGAATCCTGGTACGGACAAGCTTTGTGTGATGAGCCCGAATGTTTGTACCCGAGTCATGGATGTTTAATATGTATATAAGTATTATATACTGAGTTCGCCCTCAGTCCATTGTACGGTACCCATAACACAAGCGTAGCTTAATGTGGGACCGTATAGTTGGTGTGTTCGTATGACGATATTTATTTTATTATTTTTATATTCCGCGTTCCGTGCGCCCGTGGACTGACCTAAAAAGTCTGGGAACTGGGAACTACCAGCATGCAAATATACACACGGCAAATGGGCAAACAGTGCTGTGGGGTGGCGGTTTGTGTGCAAAATTTTATTTAAGAATTGAATTATACGAGACAGTGTTCTATATTGGATAATATTATGTAGTTAAAAATGGCGGCTGTCTATTACCAGCCGTTCCCAAAGTGGGCGATAACGCCCCCTTGTGGGCTGAAGGCCTTGTGGGGCGGTAAGGGATCCAAAAAAAAATGGGGGCGTTGTGTAGGGGCTTACAATCTATATATATATAAATCTCGTGTCACAATGTTTGTCCTCAATGGACTCCTAAACCACTTAACCGATTATAATAAAATTCGCACACCATGTGCAGTTCGATCCAACTTGAGAGATAGGATAGTTTAAATCTCAAATTATAGTCGCAATTTTAATTTATTGCTAATTATTTGTCTGTTATTATTTGACAGTCACAATTATCTGTTAACTCCAAATGATTCTAACAGATATTGATACCTTTCGACTGGGTTGAGTAAGTAATCAATAGATGGCGCTGCTATGGTAAATCTACGAACGTGTCATATAAGCTACATTTTAACAGCATAATTACCACGTGTTGTTGACGCTATAAAATTAATTAAATTTATTTTGTAGTGAACGAAATACCGTATAATTCAATTATTTCCACTTTTAAAATTTTTGGTGTTAGCCACAGCAACGCGTGGCCGGGTCAGCTAGTAATTAATTAAATTGAAGTTATAGTGGTTTTTAAGTAGGTGAAAAAATGGGTGCCCTAAAAAATAACTTATTCTTAAAGTGAGGTGTAGACAAAATAAGTATAGGAACCCCTGATCTATACGATCCATTTAAATTTTATGCGATTATGGTATACGCATATATCATGGTAATCAACACCAAATTGGAACCAGCCAGAAAAGCAACAGAAAGCCGCTGCTGTAAAGCAGCCGAAACGTCGAGAACGTAAAAATCATAATATAAACGCGATAAAATCCTTAATACTAGTTTTATTTCAATGGATACGATAACACATTTTGTGTGGTGATCTATGCCTTTACAGTATTCAGGCACACAAATGAATAGCAATAAAAGATGAAAGAGCTAAGGAACGCTGTTGACGCACTCAATAAATATGATTAACACCAACATACGGTGTGACGTACAACTACAGGCAGCATCGGAAGATCATACTACTCGTAAAAATATAAGGAAAAATATACATTGCTTCGTGTGAAAATGAGCTATTGCTAGCCTGTGGTACAAATATAAACTTCCTTAACCGCAGGGTAAATAGAGATGTCCAGTTATAATTGGACCGAAGAGTTTGAATTAGATCTGTAGCCATTCTATTTTTTTTTTATTTATAAATGCCGTGGTTCTTCTCTCTTCTCTTTTTTTAGGTTGGCAATCGGCTACAAAATAGTGTCATTTTGCCAGTGTCTAAACGACCTGATGATAGTGATCATGTCGATGACGATTATGACAATAACATACATCCACGTCCGTAAAGCTGTGGATGCTTTTTTTTAAATTTACCGGACATCTTGGCGAAATTTATATCAATTTCCTTGACTCGTGCACGTGTATGAACACACAATGGTTAATATCCAACTAATATTACTCATTATATATAAAAAACACACATTTTTTGGAAGATAAAAAAATGGCAACTTCACTGTTCAACTTCCCGCCAAAAAGCCTCCATCAGCGCTCTGTAGGGTAGGGAAGGTAAGGAAGGAACTTCTAACCTAATTGTAGCTTCATCCAGAAAAAATGCTGTCACTGTCATACTAACTTATGAAATCTAAGGTGTGAGAAGGACGGAAGACGCTGATACTACCGAAATACTTCTTAAACTGACAGAAGTAAGTTAAGTTGACTTCTAATTGTTATCCAATTAACCGCTTTATCAACACTCCGACAGTGTGTGAATTGCCACCGATCCTTATTTATGTAAGTAATAGAGGACCAATCGCAGAAGTAAGCGTCCCCGAGGACCAGCCGGCGTCCTCTCCTGAGAAATTACAGTCTACGTGTTTTTATTATCGGAACGTTTGTATTCATTTGCCAATATTTGCTATGGGGAAAACAAATACGTTGAGTTTATCGTGAAGTGGCAGGTGAAGGTAATCTATGTATATAAAATAGAGTCGTGTTATTAACATTTATAACTCAAGAACGGGTGGGTCGATTTTGTGAGCTTTAATATTTTGAATTTTGCTCCGACCCTATCTTAGGCTGTGTCCCCAGTAGTTGTGTCCCCAAACTGTTAGCGGCCGACTAAGTTTGCGCCGGTTTAGTACGCCCTTCCATATATTTGAAATGGAGTGTTCGCAGTTTGCTAGTTTGCGCTCACTCTACACAGCTTGCAGCGTTACGCGCGCCGACTGATTCAGTGAGCGGCCAACTCACAGCAAAACCGGTTCCAGTCGGCGGCGGCGATATGCTTGTTCGCCGGGCGTAGTGAGTCCGTTTGCCGCAAACTGTTCATGTTGACAGTTGGAAAGAAGTTATTGACGTGTCCGGACGTGTTAAGGACGTCTCAAAGATACCAATTACTTCAAAAATATCCATCGTGACCAACACAACCACTCCCTTGGTGCAACAATAGTAAAGAGAAAATTCAGTCGGTCGACCTAAATAAGTGGCTAACTCATAACAGTTTGATTGCGACGGACGCAAATTGATCTGAGTTTGCAGCTAACTCGAATTTCAGTTCGCCACAAATTTGCGGCTCACTCAGTCAGCCGCTAACAGTTTGCCTACTGGGGACACAGCCTTAGAGTATGGAGAAATCTTACAAAAAAAATACAATAAAGATAATTCAATTTCTCGGTACAAAGGTCGCCGGGACCTCTATTTGTAGTATAGGATCTAGCCAAATAATTGGATAATGTGAACTTTTTTATAGCCAACGTGTTCTAAAATTGGATAAGTACTCATTCATTCCTAGATCCATAATGTCTAGTATATGTTGGTGAACTTAAGCTACCATGCAATAAAATCGATTCTCAATGTCTGACATATTAATAGGATTCTAGGGACCAACACTTGCCCGTCCTTAGTATAAGTAAGCTATGTAAGGTAGTATAACTAGGCTAATTCAGTGTTAACTAAGCTACTAGAGTGGCACTACGCATGCCACCTTCGTGCAGATCGATCGATCATCCGATATAATAAACTTTACCGATTTTACGACGCAAGTAGAGCCCTATAGCTCGACTTCCATCGTTTTATAGCTAACACGGTAGGCTCATCCATTATGTAATTTTATGTACTAGCCATCGGCCCTAGTTTTGTTCATGTTTTTTTTTCTACGGAGCCTCTGTAGACGACCGCATTGCTGTCGGATATTGAACGTGCTCTATATACAGCTGATTCAGAAAGACCTAAGCCTTAAATCTACGCTTCTTTAGCACATTTGTTTACTTTTTTTTTGTTATCACAAAAAATCACGTAATTTCCTTGGGTCCAATTTTGTTTTTATATCGACATATCGGACTTCACATAATGAATACAAATGCGCTATAGAAGCGCATGTTCAAGACTTAGTATGCCATATCTGTATTAACCTGTATAGTTTAGTTTGGGTGTTTTTTGCTTCGATCACACGAGGCACAAAGTAGTTCGTTTGACGACAAACATAACATAACATTTTATGTGGAAATATGTTATACGATAAGCATTCTTGACAATGTTTTATGAGGTTTTGTAATGTTTGACTGGCAATTAGGGACTATATTTTTTTTTCTGACTTTTGACTTCTGACTCTTCTTCCTAGCGTTATTCCCTTTTTTTTTTTTTTTGTTGACGGGGGGGAAATCTTCGATAGATACCCGGCCTCTGTGTGGGAGAGGGCCGGGTTATGTGGGATTCTATATCTCTTATATCTGAGTGTCGCCTTCCTATCTACTAAATTTGGCTGATTACTGATATTTACACTCAGCGATTGCGATCTGATCTCCGAGACCCAACTATTGGGACCACTGGAAACTTACCCCCAAATTTATAGACGTTTTATGACTTTATCAAACGTCATATAGTACTACTGCATAAAGCAAAACTCTTGTGCGCAGTACTATATGACGTTTGATAAAGTTATAATACTTTTATGAATTCGGGCGTCTGACTATCAGTTTTTTTAAGGACCTGTAAGGATTTTAAAAAGTTGTAAAATTACACCTCGACCGCTAGCTTAAGTGCCCTCCAAATCACAAACAATTAGGGCTCATAATATTACTGATTAATATTTTTCGGTGAAAAAGACACTGATTAATTTTAAGAGATTGATATACGTGGGTTATTGACGTTATGGATAATTCAGATATCTAAAATAAAATATAGGCACGTTTAATAGATCCATATTAAATTATACACTAATACATAATTATAAAACTAAAGTCTAATAAAGATATACATGTATATTCTAAAGTTTCTACATAAGGTACAGCCTGCGTATTTTACAAATAATACTCGTAAGTACATTTACTTTGACATCGTTAAAATAACGGATTGTAGAATATCCCTTTCATGCTGAATACTGAAAAGGAAAATGAGAAATCATCTGTAGATAAGCACATTTTCATTTAAAAGGTATCACATAATGATCTTCAAAGTCATTATTTTCAAATCCGCCTTCATCTTTTTTTCTGTGTACGAAAACCCCTAATACTTATTCTTTATGCCATCGTTGTGCAAGCTTTGCGATTGAAAACCGATGGATTATAAGTCGATAGCTTTAGACTCAGGTAAATATGCATATATACTTAGTGCAATATTTATAAAAAGTTTTCTCCCATTTACAATGACACAACAAAGCGTTTTGTCATAGTTTTAATGTTATTGCTAAACTGATTAAAAGTTTTATAAGTTCGGCGATATAAAACCTTTTCAATCCCGAAAAATGAAAGGGTGTTATCGAAAACTAAACGAAAGCAAAGTTGTTGGTACAACTTCCAGCGTTTGTTATCTATACTAATATTATAAATGTGAAAGTTTGGATGGATAGATGGATGGATGTTTGTTACTCTTTCACGCCCGAACGGCTGAACGGATCTGGATGAAATTTGGCACAGAGATAGATTATAGTCTGGAATAGCACATAGGCTACTTTTTATCCCGGTAAAATGTATGGTTCCCGTGGGATAGATGTTTTAATTTTTCATACTTTTTATCGCGGGTAACACCGCCGGGCGCAGCTAGTAATCCCATAAAGTTCTCAACACAATGTTAGGGTAGCTAATGGCCTATTTTATGTAGGGCAGGAAAATTACCGTCTAATCCAATACATCTTTCGGCAGATCTTTAATTGAATTGTATAATATTATACACAAAATGATTACAACGACACATGGCAATAAACAGCATAACGACTTGCAGAAGTTGCACAGAGAACATAGACTGAAACATTGGAAATATTAATTAGTGCCAATTCTAATATTACACAAACTCAACTAACATTATAATAGTTGAACTGGTATCGAACAGTCTAACATTAGAACTGGTGCTTGTTACTTCAGTACTTACTAGGTCAATTTAGTTTAATTTTTAGTCAGCAGAATTGGTCTCATTGCCGTTCTAGTGAAGATACCGAAATACCAACACAGTTACCACACATTCTTCACAAAATCTCCAATATTATAAAGTCCCCAATCTTTACAAGTCATAGGTGTTTGGTGTAAACGCCTTATTACGAACCCAGATACTTTTGGCGAATCACAAGCTTGTAAGCTATAAAAAATATCGCCAGACAAACACACCAACTGTATGGCCCCAAACTAAGCAGCGTACAATGGACTGGGGGCGATCCCAGTAACATCCAGACCAGGCCAAATTACGAAAAGATCGTTTCTGAAATGTGACCAGGCGGGAATTGAACCCAGAACCCGGTGAAGGGACCCGACCCGACCCGATTTGAAAGGAACTGAATTATGGTTAATAGTAGATATTAAAAGATTTACGCAGAGAGAAAGAGAAAGAGGTACGCAGTAAAGATAATAAAGGTATAATATTGATTTTTACCACATTGTCACGTAAATTATTCTTCTGACTACTTAAGGAGCTGGAAATTTAGAAAAAGATAATAAATAAACAAGTGAAGACACTACAGAGATGACCCTACACTGCGCCAGCGTGATAGACTATGGCCTTATCCCTCTTGCATTGATGGGAGGTCCGTGCCCAACAGTGAGACATTAAAAGGGCTGGTATCAATATGAGAGCGCTTTCCCACACTTTTACAGCTTTACCAAGAGCTTAAGGCGAACTCAGAGTCGGAGCTGCCGCCTATTTGCGAAGATACAGCTATTGGCATAAAAGAGGGTCCTTATCCCTAAAAAACTCAAGATACGGCAAGATTTTCGTATCGTATGCGTTCGCAGACCGTAAATAGATAAAAGTAACTTACATAATACTTTATCACTCTTTGATGAACCATTATCTTCACCACGGAACGCATTGAACAGCATAATTATCACGACTATAAATGCGACAGGACTCAACAGACACATCAGCTTACAAAGGTTCAAGGTACAACAGCTGAAATTCAACTACGAAACTGTTGGCCCACTCGGAGCTGACCAGGGCCAGTGGCAAAGTATGATTTCGTAGTCTCCTCTGCAGTCTGAACTGGTCTACTCACCACGTATATGGCCTATGTTTGTTATCAAGCAATCAAGTGATCTATATTCCAGAAAAATCAAGATCTACATACTGCAATGGTTCCATAATTGGCATTATTCTATTATTGGAGAAATATTCAGCCTTTTTGCAAATTTAAAGAACAATATTATGAGTTATTGCTAGGAATAAACACATGAAAATTGTAAAAACACGATAAATGTTATTATCAAAGTCATAGAGAATATGTTATAAGTATATTTTATATTCTATGCAGAATAAATACTCAGCAGAATACTTCATTCTACTCTTTGCCTCGTTGTTTGTCTTCAAGTAATGCTGGTAAACACGTGGACATTACGCAAGTAAACCCTTCCCTCCCTACATTGGCAAGTTAATATTCGATCCCTTCTGTAGTATGGAACCCTCTGAGCTGCTTACGTAAAGAATATTTGCAAGACAACCTCAAACAGACATACCATCAAGAATATTTATTTAGATGTAGATATTTTTTTAAGAACAATAAGTAATAACCTTCGAAACATTAAAAGCTACAGGTATCCAATTCATCTGCATTTAATCTATTTTGAACCCTCTACTATCAAAGCTTTTATTGAATTATTCAATTCATTTCAGAAGTAGAGATTCTGATCTTCTTTGCGAGCAGGCGCCTGTCTGTGCCTGCGAGAAATCCTCTATGCCTGAGTAATATTTGCAGTAAAAAGAAGCACTTCAAGAAATGAAATACCTACTCTGCTCTGTTCGTATAGTAATTGATTTGCTTGTTCAATATTAATATCCAATCATCATGCCTTTGAAGAGATTTCAAAGGGCATAATATTAAATAATATAATATGCTGCTTGAGTTTTCTTTTACAAATAACATCAAGTATTTTGGTAGGAAGGAAGGAGGAAAACTACTCAAATCGATCTATATAAGATCATAAGTTACGATTCTTAGAGCAATTTTCCTCTTTTATTATGGAGTAGTGCCAACTTATATGATAAGGTTATCATGTATACACACACATCACAACTTATTCATGACTCAAACTAGTTTCAGAAAGAACTCAAAAACTACAAACTGAACATTAGGCATAGTGAATGGGCACGCTCAGCAGTAAGATACTTAAAAAAGTAAGGTAGCTTTTGATCTTTTTGAGGATTACGGAGAGGAAAATTATCAATTTTGTGACAAAATATTTCGTTGAATTATTATGTCTAATTTTGTTGATATACCCATTATGTATTCATAAACCTGCACGAGTGAAGGAAAATAAAATGGTGAAACTTGCTTTCCAAGAAGTTCGGTAATTTGTCTTAAAGTATGCCTAACTTTACTGATAGGGTTATAAGGCCTAGTCTAAGGATTAGGCCTACATGAATCGCCCGTATTTGCAATTTCATACATTCCTACATGACGTTTGGCAAAACAACTACCCATTGTGAAGCCATTCTCGAAAAAAAATATTTGTAAAAATGAAAATTGCATTGAGAACTCTGTTGCAAAATTTGATTTAATATTGTACATTTAAAACAATAGCACCGAGCCAAGACTCCATTTTGTACATAATCACAATCGTCAAGAACATCTTGTGACGCTTTCGGATAACCACACGCACAAACAAGGAAAGCCACAACACCTTGTAACGACACCGCATTCTGAAAATAACTACTGAAATAACTCTCCATCGTTGCATGAGCCATGTTTGTCCTGAAAAACAAAATGGTTTAATCAGTATTATACATACAGGATGTAAATGGCTTCATAACGAAAACTGATACTCATGATTCTGGGTCCCCCAGAGATGAAATTTGCCGTCGATCTATCCATGAATATACGCATTTGCTTTTCAGTATTTTTCTACAACAGTGTAGAGATACTCGTACTTACATATCATGTCCGATGCTAGAAGGACCAGTATGACAACAAATCCGATTACACATAACGCTACCCAGAGAACCACCTGAGCAGCGATGTTCAACGCATCCGTACTCACGTAAACGTTCCGCCAGCTGAAACAAAAACCGTAGCATATAACATAATCAAATACCAAACACCAGCCAGTATAATGTCTTCCAAAAGAGAAGACTGCCTACAGAACTTTGTCGCGTCAACTGTTGCTATACGTCTACTTTACAACCCCAAATGTCCTGCACAACTCCTTGAAGCCACTCGTTTGCAATTTTCATTTAAACGGACTATCAGAAACGCAAGGTACTATAGTTTGACCACAATCGCTGTGCCGCGCCCTAGGAATGCGGGGCACGGTGGGGGGCGGGGCAGGAAAGAGCATGAAACGATGAGATCGACGGACTGACGGCCGATACTCCCCCCGCCTCGCCGCGCACATACCCAAGGCGCGGTACAGCGGTAGTGGTCAAACTATAGTACATGGTTAAAACCGATACATACCACATCACCAAATAATAATTTAATTCCTTGAATTTGATCACATTTTTACGAAATTCAGCAACAGGTTATTTAGGTATGTCAAAACGATTTAAGTGCTGTCAATATTTTCTTTTTTACAGGCAAAGTGCTGACCTTATTTTTAATCAAACTCCTTCCCTTCTACACACGGAAAAGGCTTAATTTATGGCTTTGTTGTTGTTGTTTGATTTCCTTCTGATTCGGTTTCTTTATCAGGACCTGATGAATAAAAATGTGCATTTAGTCATTTTCTGTTCCAGAAATCATCTTAACAAAAACGTAATCTAGTTGCCATTATAGATTTTCCAAGTCTCTTCGAGGCAACAAGTAACTTTGTTGTTCAACTCTTACATTTTCCAACATATTATCATGGATGTTGTTTCCGTTTATTGACTCTATGTAGAAATAAATCTTTTGGAGGGGAGCGGTACCTCAACTTACCATAACATAGATTTTTAATTAAAACAATCTAAAATAAAGTCTTCCACTTCACGCAATAAATTCAATATAATTGCATAAACAGACTTCCCATTTGAAAATATGCCCTAATTATACTAACAGAACGACTCAATAAGCCAGAACACAGCAGCCACGATCAGTATCAGTATCAGCAAGTAGCACAGCAACTTGCAGATGAGATGCGCACAGCACCGACTGCAACACGAGCAGGGATTCGGCAAGGGGATGCAGCAACAGCCGCCACCGCCACCGCCAATCACAATGTTACGAAAGCTGAAAAAATTAAATTAGAATTAACTTTAGAAACCTATACATTATATGCTTCATGTTTTCGCTTCTACGCGTACAGAATTGCCTTTGTTTGGTCAGCAAGTGGATAAGCCGAGCTAAGGTGCAAGGCCACTACAGTGCGAAGCATCTAAGATAATGATAATGATCTAAGACCGATTAGAAAAAGTAATGAATTCAATATCTCTTCATGCTGTAAAGAAAACGATTGCTATTAATTTGAGTGAAACGAGGTTTCATGATGTTCTCTGAAAAAGTCAGCCCCAACTAGTCTTTCTTCAAGTCCCATACTTATCCTATGATATTTGGTGGTCTATATTACAAATAGATAATGAACTATATAACTGTGGTTGACTCAAATATAATACTCATAACACAATCCTGTCCGCTAGAATAATCTTATGTTTATAAGTTGCCCCGGATTTAAAGAAAAACAGATAGCAGAAACAACACGCCTAACAAAGAGACGAGGTTTTGTCTCTTAAAAAAAACGTTGATAAATTTTCACAGCGAAGCTCTATTAATCAAGAAAGTTGCGCCAGTTTCCGTTGGCCGAGTGTCCTTTTATAGTTTATTAAATGTCAGGACCGGTATTACGACTAGAGTAATATAAGACGTTAACTCCTCATTGACAATGACTATTTGTTCCTAATGACGTTCCTCGTCGATGTAGACTGACTTATAAAAATAATAACAGGTACCTATATACCTACGAGGTTGAAGAGTTTGGGCCATATTCCACCACGCCGGCCCAGTGCGGTTAGCAAACTTCACACGTCTTTTGAGGAGTACTCTCAGACATGCGGGTTTCCTCGCGATGTTTTACTTCACCGTTTAGTGATAATCATGGTTGAAAATGAGATTCACACATGAAATCCAGAAATTCTAAAGGTGCGAGGTGCGAGGTGCCAGTGTTTGAACCAGCAATTCTCGTTGCCAAGGCGAGTGTTCTACCAACTGGGCTATTAGTGCTTCGATCTGATTAGCGCAGTTGATATTGACCCTGCTTTCTGTGCCGAGGGTCCCGAATTCGAGTCCTGATAGGGACAAACTTCTTGTGATTAACACGAAAGTTTGTACCCAAGATATTTAATATCTACCTTTATAAGTATTATATACTGAGTTCGTCGTCAGTCTATGTCCATGTATGGTGCCCATAATACAAGTGTTGTTTAGTGTGGGTGTGTTGCAGTGGGCGTGTGCTCGTCTGGCGATATTATATTATTGTTATTTACGCCTGGCAAAAATATCACAATACACTAAACAGCAACATTGTTGCCTTTGCAGTGCAATTCCCGTTTACTAAGCCCCGTTTAGTAAGTAATTTTAATTGTGGCTCATCGAGCCTGTAACATTAGCATACGAAGGCGAGATTTTTCATAAGCTAACCGTGTACTTCATAGTCTTCATATTTAGACCTATTGAATGGAAAATTTCAAGTTTTAAATACTGTCCGCCAGGGGCGCTGTTCATCTTGCCATACAATACGTCTAAATACGTAAACAATAAACTATACATTTAGCTTACGAATAACCTTGCACTTGATGTAATGTAGCCAATCTGAATATGGTTGCAACATCTGCCGCAATACCATCAGGTCCACAAGGTGACAGTAGTTGAGAATCTGCTAAGCTTACTCTAAAGTCTAGGCCCTTTTTTTGAACCAACTCACCACATATTTTAATAACAGACAGCACTTTCGTACTACCTCTGAAGGTAGGAACGTCCATAGGAATACAATTTTTGATACATTAGAAAAGTAGAAGATTAAGTTTTACCTTCAATGCCATGAGACATTTTTGGCATTGTGACCACAGTGAAAAAAAATCATGGGTGTCTTCTTTTTTATTAGCCGTATGGCAACCGGCTACAAAATAGTGCCTTTTGCCCAGTGTCGAGTATTTCTTGATAATTGTTATAAAATTATACGTACCGCTGATGATAATGATGATATCAATGACGATGATGAAGATAAATTCATTCCACTTCCCCTACAATATGTACAGTTGTGGATACTTTAATGAAAATTTACCGGACATCTTGGGAGAACATGAAAAGTCAAGCTATACTGTTTTATTTTAATTTCCTTCACTCGTGCTCGTTTACGAAACATCATGGTTAAAATCCCACTAATATCACACATGATATATAAAAAAAACACAAGTTTCATTAGAATATTCAGACAACACACAGCGCACGCTAAAAGTGAAGCCTAAAATAACTCAGGTCTAGCATGTTGTTTAAATAGCAGATTACATACAATGTTTAAATAGCAGATTACATATACCAAAACAACATTTTTTTTTGTCTGTCTGTCTGTTTGTTTCGGCTAATCTCTGAAATGGCTGGACCGATTTTGACGGGTTTCCCACTGGCAGATAGCTGATGTAACAAGGAGTAACTTTGGCTACTTTTATTTTAGAAAACCTTTTTTGTTAAATACCACGCGGACGAAGTCGCGGGTAACAGCTAGGTATAAATAAAAAAATGGATGTGACATGAAGGTATAAAAATGGCGTGTTCATGAATTGCATATGTATAACCCACGTATCCCACAGACATGTAACGTATGACCAAAACGTTAGAACTATAAATCCAATTTATTTGCAAATTTGATTTGAATTTTATCCATGTATAAATGTAGATTTTGAGCTGCAAGTCATAAAAGATATCACACCTGCATTAAAATCTAGACTTATTAATATCTGTAGAGTATGCAGACAGCGTACCGCAATACCTATGCATGTAGAAAAAATACCGCTATGCTTGGCAGAGCTTTAAAATAGCGAGTAAAATCTAGGGAAAAATAACAAACTAAGAAAAAATATCTTTAAGGATACGGTATATCAAAGTTAATATATTAGACCGGGAAATGGGGAGTTTTTTCATAGATTCGCTGGTCTCCAAATCTATGTTCATTGGATACAAAAAACTCCTAGAGGTGGTTAGAAAAACTACAATCTCTATGAATACATTAAATTATAATGCAAATTACAATAAAAGTAAAAATCTTACAAACATAAATATCTACAAATTAAAATTCATCTAAATTACCTAACATTAATCTGTTACTATTTGTAGAGTGTAATTCTTGTTTTCCGCTCTCAACCTTGTTAGCAACCCTATTAAGTCCAAACCACTAAGAGGAATCACCATCTTCGTCGTTCTTAGTGCATCAGTATCATTCTTAGTTTGCAAAGACATTGTTGTTACTTCCGTAGCATTCGTAACTTCAGTAGAGGCTTCTACAGTAGAATTAATGGCCACTTCGGTTGTATTATCATCAGGAATTCTAATATCATCTAATGATTCATGCGGTTCATCAAAATCTTCACTGTCCTGGTTCATTTCAGGGGATTGAGGATCATTTGAAGGATTATTGAAATCGAGATAACTAGCAGCTGGTGCTGCAAGAGGCTCTTCGTTGGTTTCAGTATCTTTGCCCGATCGGGGGTATTGACTGCCGTACCACCGGGGACTTCCTCGATATTTGTAGCGTTCTGGTACTGAAAGTATGAAGTTTTGAGATGTAATCTCCTTCTGGTATTTAGATAAAAAACGACGTTAAGACTTAGTACGCAAATCGATTATAAAGATAATACTCCAGCGGTTTTGTAAGAGCTAAAAATGCCAAACCAAGCGTACAAACATGCACTGTTGGTTATTTGGTTGCATACAAAACTACAGCATTTTTGAACCGCGCTAGTGAAAATGTAGCACAATACGTTTTTTTAAATCGGTCACTGAAAAAAAGACTCTAGTGCATGCGGTTGTGTATAAAACCATATATTACATTTTAAGCGATCCAATACCGCTTGTATTTCGTATCGTAGTGCGTACTAAGCCTAAGGGCTCGGTACCCAGTGGTATTACCATATTTGTATCTTGTTTTTAAATCCACGAAGCAGTAGTTATAACCAAGCCCCATTCCAAATGCTAAGGTGAAGGTGATGGTGATCACGGTACAGGATACGAGGAGAACAGCCACGAAGCAAAGCGATAACCTAAAATAAAAGTACAACGATCGCTAGTCATATAACAAAAACTAGCAGTGGGAATTGCAAGACCCAGTCTTGATTGATGGTGTATCTGTTATAAAGTTGAATTGATTCGTTGTTGTAGTTATCATAATTACAATACTTACTTTTCGGAATAATACAAGACATGGGAAGTTATACTAACTATAATACCCATTTGTAAATTGACTTTAAAACCGTTAAAATTAAAATAAAATATCGTAGAAATAAAATGCTTAAATATATCAAAATTAAATAAAATCACTGCTCGTCGGTAGTAGAAATTGACAAGTTTGATGATTAAAAATATAATGATGATTGATAGTTCCATAAATTATAATCAAAGATACATATTTTTCTTTATCTATGGCCATAAGACGCCATAAGACGCCACAAGCGTAGCACGAGAGAGCACAAGAGAATCATCAAATTTAACTTCGTTTATGAGTCGACACGCCATTTTCATATCATCATGTCACATCCATTATTTTATTAATAATGTGTATTTATTGAATGTGTTATTGATATGAATTCTTGACATTGGCAAAACACCTGCTAAATTGTGGGTGAGGCCATATTCATATCCATTTTATTTTATCGCATCTCATTTCGTAAAGAAAGAAGAAGAAGAACTTCGTTTAATGCTCGGTTTACACGGGGTAGGTCTCAAATTGAGAAACTCCTTTTCATTCCTTATATTTTATAACAATAAACTACTTCTTGGAGACAAAATATTTTTTGCCTGTCCATCTATCCCTATCACATTTTTACAACACATAGTAAAAATGTGGCCAAAGCTAAATCGGGATGTGTCGATGATATGAAGACAAACTAGGCTTCCTTGACCCTATATTCATTTCCACTCAATCTTAAGGCGTCACATCAATGTCCCTAAATAAACTCAAACACAATCTTAAGCAGAAAATATTCGAACCTCAAAATACTTATTACCTCTGTCCGATCATGATCCGTGAACTTAAGGTCCGTTGCCAATCCAGTTTCTTAATTTTTGTTCACCGTAAAACACCTGGAAATATCATGTCAAGGATTCTTATAAAAAGCACTTTATGTATAAAAACAAACAACTACATATAGTCTCAATAAAAACTTTAATACAAAATACATCTTTAAAAAAATAATAATCTCAAAAAAACATCAAAAATAAAATGCTAGTAATAAAAACTCCTCATAGTCTAAAGACGTTCACGTTACCAATTGCAGCGTCACGTTCTGATTCTGGCCTCTCAACTTTGATAACAATGACTTCAGATCGACCTCCTCGTGTAAAGGTATGACCATGGTTGGCTTTATTGAAGGCATCGGCACTGTTTTCCTGTGGACCTTTGATTGTGTTCTTCTGTACGAAGGCTCTGTTGTGTCTTCACCGCTCCTTAAGGCACTTGGGGTACTTAACCCGGCTATAAATTATATAAAGAATAATTTTAACCTTACATTATACTACGCAGAGTTCCATCTATACATAAAACATCTGTCGCTCGACATACCTATAGGTATTCCTGTTTGGTAGATAAGATTAAATACAGTCAACAATAACCATGGCTCTTCTTGTCAGAATGCAAAGTAGATATAGACCAGACTTATCTCAAAAGGATACCTAGTTCTCATGTCTCCCTACTAAAAAAATCCATGAAGGCTCCATAACTAACTTATTATATAATAATAATTCCAGCCCTTTTTTATGTCCCACTGCTGCACGGGCACGGGCCTTCCCTCAATGCGAGGGGGGAATAGGCCCTAGTGAACCACGCTGGCCCAGTGTGGGTTGGCGGACTTCACACGTCTTTCGAGGGGTTCTCTCAGACATGCAGGTTTCCTCACTATGTTTTCCTTCACCGTTCACTAACATATTAACAACTTGCTATTTATTTCTTAATACCTTCTAATTTTTATTGTGGTGAAAGGATTATCCAATCGACAGGTTGTCGTTTGCCCAGGGTGCGTCGACATCTTACTCCATTCATGCACCCCGGATCACGAATTAAAATGAATTCTGAATCATTCTGTATAATAATCTAATAATCATTCAAGAAAAAATGGGGTACATACGGCTGGACTCTATTTTTTTTTCCACAACGCAATAGTTGTATCCCAGCCCGATGCCAATAACCAGTACAAAGGTGAGGGTGATCATGATGCAGCTGACCACTGCAGTAAACGCGCAGCATGACGATAACCTGATTATAAAAAAACAGCCAGTAGTATTGTAAAAACCACCATAAAGCCAGAGGCGGACGACGTAAATTTGAATCTCTCGTCGTTGCTGCTATCTCCGCGACGGGTTTGAGGAAGGTACCACTAATATTGCGACAGCGCTTATCGTTGGGTGGTATAGAAACCCAGTCATGTCAGCATGGTACCATATTAGCTCTCTATCGTTAGCAGGCAATGGAACCAAAAGAAGCTAGCTGCCACCGGTTACATGGCAAAGGTGAGAACTTTCAGTCGCCAATCCCTCGGGCCTCGTTCTATCGTCATCACATTAGAAAGGGAAATAATTACGTCCAGAAATGTATAGTAATTGGTGATGGAAACTTACTTCTCTAAAATATAGAAGATATCCGCGAAGCATCGACCACATTCCGCAGTATCGCAGCAACCGAAACACATTTGTCATAAATATTGAATAAATTGACTATAAAAAAATGTAAAATGCATATAAAACCATATCAAAATATGTAAAAAATGTATTACAAAAATGCTCCAAGGGAAACTAAAAAAAATATCACAAATAATGTTTTTTTTCATTCGTCATCATTATGGTTTAAGTTTGGTATTCTCTATCGAGATTAGACCTAATTCCTCTAAACTGGCCAGTTGCATTATATATTGGCAGTTTCTCTAATTTTATTAAAAAATAAAAACCCAGGTGAGTACGTTGAAAATTGCCTATGTGTCATTTCTAAAATATATTTATTTTTTTATTTGATTTTTATATTTATTTAGAGAAACTTGGATCGGCATGATGGGGTACACAATTTTGGAAGTGGATAATATGCCAGATGTTCTTAAGAAGTAAGTTTTGTTTATCAAAAGTACCAAAATAACCGCCCAGAAGATTTGCAAATGATCATCCTATCCTGATAGCGGATGGGTCAGCAAATATTCTGTGATACTGATGATGATGACCAGTGAAAATTAGTTTCTATTTCTGATATTTTCCCTTCATTTAGCATTAGCTACACAAAATGCAGGAAAGATAATCTACTTATTGAAGGTGAAATGGATCTGTATTCCGATATCCAGAATCAGACCTCATCTCTGACAAGACCAATCTTTTCAAACTCTGTTCTGGCAAAATCATCGACGAAAGACGATTGAAGCCATATTTTTTTAAAAGTGAAGTGAAGTGAACATCTGATTCTACGTGTATGTACTTCCTCAGCAGGTCTCGTTGGGTGACCTGCGCAGCCTTCGTAGCAGGAATTTTGGCGATCACCGCGTCCGCCATAGCAGTCGGCGCCTTCATCGGATACACCTACTGCTATATTGAGCATAGGGGTGGCATCTCCACAGGTAAGACCACACTTTAGACATGAAGTAGACTGAAAAACACCTTAGTCATCAGCATCAGCTACACATTTTCAGGGGCCCAATTCTGCTAATTGAAATAAAATGACACGATTGCCATTCCAGCGACACACTATTGAGGTTCCATTACGACTGTGACCGATTGGCTATTCTGCTAAAACTTTAATGTCGTCTTGATGGAGTCTCATTTCAATGTCATTGGTTGTGTGTCGACTGCTAGTAACGTCAGATAACGAGTTTAATACTATTACTTAGCTACATTATATTGATACACGCCTGAAGTACAGAATACGAAATAGTTCAATAGCAGTTGAATGGATGGTCAGTAGAAAGCCGCTGGTTTTTAAAAACTAGTAGACTACCAATTGTCTAAAATCATTCAATCGACACTCTATCGACACTTCACTGAATCGTTTGTAAATAAGCAGAATTGAGCCCCAGATGTAATGTAACGGGGCTCCAAAGTACAGACTGAAAATACCTTATCGGGTAGCTGCATAGCGTTGAGCAATATCGATAAACATCTAGAAGGATAAATTTCGCTGTCTGTCCTAAATAATCCCCCAAGGAAGAAACTAACCTCCAACTTTCATCACCTCTAAACGTTTGTGTACCTCACAGGTAACTTGACACAATCAACGAACTTCCAAATCGTACATATGCCGTACATTGACACCGAAGAATCTAAGAACAGGACTATCAATGGGGCCATGTCCAGCGTCCTTGTGTCCAGGATCCTCAAGATCGGCCACGCCCTCATTGACGACGAGATGTCCTGCCTTTCCTGGCCTTTTGAAGAGACACCGCTGGATGGTCAGATGTCTTGATTGTTTCTGGAGCACCATTACATTGGGGCTAATAAAATTTTGTGTAAATTTGTGTTTTTTTATATCCCATAGCCCTTATTATGCTACCCAGACAGATTCACCGGGCTAGAATCGTCTGAATACAAATAATTGAATTTCCCCCATTGCTTTTACTTGCTGGTCATTTTAGACTGGTAGTCTGGTTTTTCTTTATTTAAAATCACGTTGCGATCGACTTCTAATTTGATTTGATGCTGAAATTAATTTAAAAATACTAAAAAATAAGCATATTACTCATGGAAAGTTCGTCGGAAAATTCCATCTCTGGGGTTCCAGTATCATGAGCTGAATGGTATCAGTTTTCGTTACAAAACCTCTTACACCCTGTATATCGATCATGCAAGTAATCATGTCGAGACAACAATCTGCGGGCCAGCTGGTGCGCGGGGTCGGGTACAGGATGTGCATAAATGGCAATTACGTCACTTCCTTTGATATACATAACTTGAGACGATACGCAGACGACAACGGTGATTGCAGATTGTTGCGTCGGAGACTCTGCAGTGTAAATGTACTATCCATCATCACGCCTGTATACCTAGCAGGGTAAGGTGTACTATTGTATATATACCAATGTGAATTCATATTCCCGTGTCACACCATTGGGCGAAATAAGTCAGCATATTTATAGTTACCTAGCTATTTATTTTCAGCTAGTAGTTAGGTACTTCGAATGTGAAATAATCGGCGCATTCCATATCGAAAGTAAAAGATAGTGTGACGATAGAATGAATGAGCGTTTCAGTATATATAAATACCCCAATTTGAATATACGATAATAATACGATCTATAACTTTATCAAACGTCATTTAGTACTGTGCAAAGCAAAATTCTTATGCGCAGTACTATATTATGACGTTTGATAAAGTTATAAAACGTCTATAAATTGGGGTATAGGTAATTGGGGGAACACGCTGCCGGCGTCTTTGTTCCCCATTGACTACAATCTGGGTGATTTCAAGCCGAGAGTGAACAGGTACCTTCTAGGCAAGTATGCTCCGTCGTAGATCACATCGTCACTTACCATCAGGTGAGATCGAGATTAAATACGTGCCTATAATGTAATAAAAAAAAATACAAAAAAATCTCAGACTGCTGTAGGCTATGATTTAGAATTTCTTTGACGAATATTCATATAACTAACGATAACGTGGGAACATGGTCGGCTTCAATCAAGACTGTTTAAGACCAAGAAATAAAAATGTATACAAATATAGCACGAAGGTGTTGCACGTTTCACCCTGCCGTAGTACTAGGTAGGTATATACAATAGCAGTGTGTGGTTGAATGTCTAATGTCAAACAGTCTTGAATGATATAGGTATTATTTGTAGCTACCATCCTTTGTAACAATAAAAAGCAATTAAAACAATGAAATAATTGAAGCCTTTAGACTTTATTCAAGAGTTGCTTGTTCAATCTTCAATGTTGTCTATTAAAATGTTTAGTGACTTATTTTAGTTTTTCAACATAATTCAAAGTAATAAAACTGATTGCTTTAAACCTGAAGGCCTGCTACAATGCGGGCATACTGCTATCGAAGTGCAACTGGGTCATCAACCACGAGACAACGGCTGGAGAAAGTGTATCGACATTATTCGCCGTCAAGGTCCCTAGAGTGAAGTACACGAAATCAAACTTGGATATCATCATGTCAAATCCATTTTTTTATTTTTAATATGTATTTATTAAATGTGTTATTGCTATTAATTAATTAACATTGGGAATTTAGAAAGAAAGGTTTTAGAATGGCGACCACGAATAGGAAGACGAAGTGTAGGATGGCCCCCCACAAGGTGGACAGATGACATCACACGCGTCACAGGAAGCCGGTGGATGCGAGTGGCGGAGGGCCGTGATGTGTGGAAGCCGTTGGGGGAGGCCTATGTCCAGCAGTGGACGTCTATCGGCTAATAGAATAGAAAACTTAACATTGGCAAACTACCCGCTAAGTTGTGTGTGAGGCCATATACATATCCATTTTATTTCATCGCAATAATTTCGTAAAGACAGAAGAAGAATACAACTTGCATTTAAAACTTTAATTTAAGGCCGAGAACACTAGTAGCTCTCATGATAATTTCACCACATTACACCAAGACTGTGTATTTTTAAATTCTCTACACACAATTCCTCGTGATTTTTATCAGAATCCTTAGTCACATGAAACGGAAACTATAATAAGAACTTTGACAATGTCAGTCTAGATTACACCAGATAAACAGACAGACCGCCCACTAACTAACTTCTTATCATATAATTACGCAATTTTGCGCTACAGAAATAATTTACGAGTTGAGTCAGTTGAGCGTTAATTCAAGCAATTGATTAAATTAATTTACTTAGAGCTGCCGATCGACACGATCTTAGATCGTATACGCTTATATGGCTGGTTGTAATCGGATCGTTGGTTGTGAATACGGAATATTTATATTAATAACAATAAGGTGTCATGTTGCATAAGGTACCTACATACTTATTTGGTAACCGTTAACCTTCACACATTTAGCGATTTACTGTGTTGTCCATACCAATAATGCTTTAAGTGAATAAAAACTCGTAATGACACGCTGTTGGACGATGTGTTATAAGTAATTAGTACTGAGGATATTATATTACTTGCAGATACTTAAATATCGGAAGGAAATTCTAATCTTACATGGAGAACTAAATTGAAAAAAAAAATGATAGCTACATATTCAAGAATATATATGCCTATAACTTCCTAACCCAATATTTGTATCTCCTTGATAGTACCATTAAACTAGATGCAAGTTTTATATTTTTGTTGCTTGGCTGTTCCTAAGTCCCGGCTAGAACGCACCAAGCAGTCATTTGCTCACCCGATAAAGACCATCTGCCAAACACGACATATTTAAATAATAAAATCGTGTCGAATGATCGGATCGGGCTCTGTAAATAACCCTTTTATAGAGCCAACCAGATGCACAGTTTTGACCCAATTAATATTGATTTAAAAGACGCGGAAGGAGAATTTAGGATAGCTTGTCATTCGATCGCCGTGTCCGATGCTATTTTGAACATCATTCATCATCAGCATTAATTGATGAATGCATTCTGAATTGATGATTGGAATTAAAATGATTTGATTATTTATTGAAATGGTTCGGGCCACTTTTTATCCTGGGTGATAAAAAGTGGCCCGAGAAACTGTTCTCAAATCCACTAGGTAAACATAATGGCTGAATAAATAACTGTATCTCAAATCGACTGAATAAACATAATAAAATTTGGTGCAGCTCATAAAAATATCAACATTTTGAATCAGAATCAGAATATTTTTTTATTCATGTAGACTATTAAGTACAGTACTTTTGAATCGTCAAAAGTTACAAATTGCTAAGCTACTACTTCACCGCCCGTTCGGAATGCCGTTCCTATGGAGAAGAACGGGCAAGAATCTCCATGGTTGCTCATTTTTTAAAAGATCTTTTAAATTTTTAAGCAGTACATTGATTATAGGTATGTGAGAACAATGTAGGTTGAATAAGAAACTCAAAATTCAGTTAAAGGATTTTACTGAAAATTTCCATGATGATAGCTTACATGCACCTAAACAAATTTCATAATTACTCGATCCCGGATATTGAAAGAGTTCAGGAGATGAAGTTGCGCGCGCTGCAGGCTGCTAAGAATACTCATCAAATATTGTTTTATTCGAAACATAAATTAAGAGCGATTGTTAAATAAATGAGTAACGAGATATGTAGGTACCTGCTTAATATTTGGACCCAGAGAATTATAGGTATGTACATTATCCTTGAGTGCTATGATTCAGTAAAACCTCGAACCTATGTGGGCTGTGGCCACTTGGCCGTGGCTAAATATTTATTAGTCATAATCATAACTATATAGTCTATGTAGGCAAATAATATGTGTATATGAAGAACTTGTCTATACCTGTGGTCTCACAGTTTAAAAAAAAGTCCGTACATAGTTTTCTACTCCCTATCAGGTGAAGTATTCGAACAAAACGAAGATTAAAGATACCAAAGCTGATGCCACCAGGAACGTTTTACTCATTATTTTGGATATTATATGTCTGTGGCGCAATGTATCTAGATCGATAGAAAACAAAATAGAAAAAAATTGTTGCCTAGAAAGCCTTATTTAGGACTAGTCGATCAACTGATTGGGCGATCTGCTCGAGAGGAGTCATGATTGTGAGACAAGTTGCTCTACGCGTGTACCCAAAAAACTTGCTCAATGGTTTGTTATCTTCCCCGCTTTTAATCCACTAATCTTGCCAGTTCCCATCCCCTCGTGTTGTTGTTATGCTAGAATATGTAAATACTTTTGAAATTAACGCAAAAACTTACTTTATATGCGAAGACCTTGAATTAGCCTTCATAACATAAGAAATTTGCTACTAAATAATAATTTAAAAATAAATCGTGACTCTAATAACCTTGAGAATGGAGATGGTTAACAAAAAATAGATAAGTGGGTACTATTGTTATTTATAGGTTAGTATATAGGTAGGTTATAAATGCAGTGTCTAGGTAAGAACTATTATTTAATCTGTGATATTAGTCCTTAATTAAAATGTGAAAGTACAAAGATCAGTGAAGTCCTTTATAGGTATATAGGATCTGTAAACATATTTGGTAACATATAAAATGTTTGATTGATTGATAAGTATGTTTTATATCTGCTATATGCTGCTCATATCTGCAGAGCAGTGATAGCCAAGTTGGTAGAACGCTTGCCTCGGTAACGAGGATCGCAGGTTCAAACCCCGTCTCGCACCTCTGGGATTTCATTTCGTCTGCGAATCTCATTTTCTACCACGATTATCACTTGGTGAAGGAAAACATCGTGAGCTAACCTGCATATCTGAGAAAACCCCTCGAAAGATGAAGTCCGCCAACCCGCACTGGGCCAGCGTGGCGGACTATGCCTTATCCCCCTCGAATTGAGGGGAGGCCCGTGCCCAGCAGGGGGACATTAAAAAGAGCTGGTGGTTATATTCAGTATACGAAGGAAAGAAGAAAAAGCTTTATTTTAAGCGACATACTATCCTAAACAATATAATGTATTAAGTATTAAAATAAGAAAACGCACACATATGAGATACCAGCTTAGTACTCGTATACATATTGACATTCTTATCAAGTGTATTATGGGTCTCACGCTTGCAACAAATAGGTGTCCAGTTGCATTGAAATTGCAAAATTTTTTCGATCGATGTTTTAACTCGAGCTGTTCGACAAAACTATTACTATTACTACTATTAATTTATATCGATCTTATATGGTTACAACTTACAACCTTTACTTTATATTGTTTGATCGATACCGTCGTCGGTCAATGAAAATTGAGCACAAGATAAACACCAATAAAACGGCATCGAAATGATCACTTTCTCTCTCTGTCAACATATAATTTGCACCCACAATCTGTTCACAGAAAGCAAAGTCGAAGGTAAATATCAGTTTCTCACAATACCCGTGAACAATGACCGTCGCAAAACTAAACAAGTTAGTTCGTATGCCAAGTGTGAGCCGCTACGGAACCAAATGGACTTATAAAATTAACCACAATTCTTAACACATGGCGAACCGCGAACAATTGTACGGCAAATCGCGTTTACAAAATATAATCCATAGCCCTATATCATGCTATGTTTAACGGTGGCTTAAGGATATAGAAAAATCAGTGATAGCCAAGTTGGTAAAACGCTTGCCTCGGTAACGAGGATTGCAGGTTCACCCCGGCTCGCACCTCTGGGATTTCATGTGCGAATCTCGTTTTCAACCATGATTACCACTCGCTAAACGGTGAAGGAAAATATCGTGAGGAAACCAGCATGAAGTGCGCCAACTCGCACTGGGCCAGCGTGGTAGACTATGGCCTAATCCCCCTCGCATTGAGGGGAGGCCTGTGCCCAGCAGTGGGACATTAAAAAGGGCTGGAATTATATTATAAGGATATAGAGGGTGTGAGTGACTTCGTAACGAAAACGGATACCGTGGATTCATCTCATAATTCTGGACCCCCAGGGTTGAAATATTCCATCGATCTTTTCATAAGGTATCCATAATACAAGCGTTGCTTAGTGTAGGACCGTAAAGTTGATGTGTTTGTTTGATTATAATATTATTTTTATTCTAATGCTAAGGTAAAAAGTGATTGTATCAAGAAATACTGATTTTTTCCATCATGATTTTTGCATCAACTTTAATTCCATAGTACGTCTTGGAAATAAGATTGCGCAAAATACAACATTAATTTCTTAACCTTTTCCTAAATTTTATTTAAAAAGTAGCGTCAGATTCAAGTTGGCTGCTATCCGTCAAGTTTATTTAAACTAGCTATAGAAATCCGGTTCCTACGGCCCGTTGAACCCTAAAAAGGATGAGTATATAAAAAAGGTTATGCTGCCACTTTAGTGACGTGCTCCCGGGCCGTTCCGATTGATCGCACGCGCCGGTTGCCGTGCGCCCGCGCATACTGACGAAACGAAACATTTGCTAAAACATAATTTAAAATAAGAACGCTACTACTAGTTTTAAATTATAATATTTGTCATGAACGGTCCCACAGTTTTATAGGTTATATGTTGTGATTTGAAATTGTGTTTATCTAAACCAAGTGTGCCAGCAGCGTGAAGTGTAGTGAATCAAATTAAATTAAATCGATGTGAAAAGGCCACAGTTACAAAATAATTGGTTTCGTCTCTTGACGTCAGTGATAAGGAAAAAGGTTGTGTTAGGAATTTACTTATAATAAAGGTTTGTGATTTTATTATTATTTTATTATTACCCGGTGGTAGATACTTCTATGAATTATAAATAGTACATTATTATATATTCATAGGTGAGTAATAAAACAATAGAAAAACACGTTTGATTCAAAATCAAAAAGTATTTTTGGTATTTACATTACAAACAACTAATTTGATGTTTAGGTTTCTGTTCCGACTCACTGGCTAATTGTGTCCTTATCTGAGCGACTAGCTTTAGCTAGCGGTTCTGCTCGTCTGCCAATGGTTACAGCATCATGATATATGTCAATTCATAACCATCCAATAACGGAAACCTGGCTGAGAGCGGTCCAGAAGTTTTCAATGTTCCTTGAACAAATTGACACACTTACAAATATTTTAAAAACCTTCGTTTCGTATTCATAGCCGTCCAAATAGCCTATTACGTATTTTTTTTATTGGTAGACAGCTCAGTTAGGGGTGTATTACATTAGAAATGGTAGGAAGTTATATTAAATTGTATTGCTATAGCACACCCAGTACTTATTTTGCAGAAAATTTATTGATGTTTTCAATAGGACTTATTTAAAAAAAAATCTACCTTAGTGGCTGTTAATTTATTACGTACGACTTTTTTTGCCCCCGTTCGTCATTCCCCTCCCCTATGTTAGATAAAATAAGGCTTGTACCAAGAATGTTGGAATATAATGTTTGTTCAGACCGGTGGACCCCCCGTCTTACGTAATAAATAAACGGCTCCTTACCTCCAGTTGGCAGCCCTATCCATGGGATAAACATGGTACCTATAATAAATACTTCAGTAGAAAGACTGCTGATAGTACCACCTTAGTAAGCTTAATAGCTAATCGTAAACAGATGTAGCTATGAAAATAATTTGATGATAAACAAAAACCTCATTCCAAGAACCATAGCCGACATATTGTATTTCATCGCGGAAATACCCGATAGTCTTGGAATCACCGAAGGCCGCTCATAGATATTTTAATAAACGTTTAGTTACTATTTGAAAAACAGGCTGGACCACAGATTAGATAATACCTTACCTAGGAGAGCTCCTAGGTAAGGAGCAGAGAACGCAGTACCATTTTACGTAGCCTTATGGTAACGTAAGCGTATTCCATCTCGCTTACACCGCGGGTTTTATAAATGTGTGTGACAATGACAGCATGCTCTCACTATGACGATACGAATACATTTTCGTCTGGAAATACTTATCTCTAGCGCCACAACTTGTTTACAAGATTTTTTCAACATCAACAGTTTCAATTCCTGGCTAGGGTTATATTTTTTAATCCAACGATTCAGTTTTAGTTTTCATCAAAATCGGACTCGCGAGTCCTTCAATCACTTTTTGATATTCCCTATATTTACGATTTGTCCATCCACGCACACTTGAAAAATGCATATAGCAGTACTACTAGCTTTTCATTATTTGCACCCAGTGGCGAATAGCTATGTAACCAAGGGCCCCGGGCCAAAAATGACGTTGGGGCCCTGTTTAAACTAAACATAACTACTTAACCAGCAGCTTCATATCGCACACAGCAGAGCATAATAAAGTGAAGCTAGTTAATACGTGACGTGTATGTAAAGCAGCAGATATATGAACAATATTTCAAAATAACATTTTATAACAATACTATCTGCGCCCTGCGGTGTTACCCGCGATTAAAAAGTATGTCCTTTTCCTTTATATCCTTTTGCAAATGCACGGTTCCTGTATCCAGTATATGTTCCCATAGGAACCGTGCATTTGACGGGATAAAAAATTGCCTATGTCATTCTGACCCATTAACTACACCTACCTATGCAAAAAATCATGTCGATCCTTTGCTCTATGAAAAATTCAAAAAATCTATCCCACGGGAACCATACATTTTACCGAGATAAAAAGCCCATGTGCAATTCCAGACAATAATCTATCTCTGTGCCAAATTTCATCCAGATCCGTTCAGCCCTTCTGGCGTGAGTGAGTAACAAACATCCATCCATCCATCCAAACTTTCACTTTATAATATTAGTGGGATAGTGGGATTAACAGACTCCGACGTACAGTATTCTTGCAACATAAGCAATTTGTCTTGGATTTTATGAAAGTTCTGGCGTGTCTGCTGCTCTTTAAGTCTCGTTCTTTGGAGCTAGTTTGGAGCCAATTAAAATATTGCTTAAGGGAATGGTTCAGCTATAAACAAGAGATATAACTGTTTTAACAACTTGGCTATAACGTCAATAATGATGAGAACTTTTTGGATAAGACAGTCGTATAGTAATATAATTACTAGGTAATATTGATGAGGCTGTGTAGGTACGATGTATCTACACGTTATAATACTTACTTAGGTAATAGCCCTAATTATACACAAATAAGTTTTATAGTGGTTTTCCTCTAAACGTAAGTAGGTAAGTATCTTCATATTTTTAGGTAACGAATTAATTTACAATGTGTGTGTACATATTAAATAGGCATTGGGAAATACCACATTCTGTCAGTTTGACTAGGTATGAGCTTTAAATTGGGAAGTAAACAATTATTGTACTTATTAGTATTTGCTTTATTCATTATTTTATAATATACTGTGTCATTACTCTTCTTCTTCTAATTTAAGGGTTAGACCCTTGTCGGTGTAGCTGATGAAGCTCTTTCCACCTGTCTCTATCTAGAGCAGCTTCTTTCACCTCCCTATACGACATGACACCGATACCTACTTATATTATATTAGATAAATGATTTTAGTGATAGGTATTCGCTGATAAAGTTTGGTAAAAGCAGGTAGCATTGAGAGAGTAGGGCTGTCATTTTTATCCGTCGCAAGATAAAGTCTGCATCATCAGTTAGTGTGGTAACATATAAATTAAAATAAAATAAATGTATAATGTGGTGTTTTGTTTCAGTTCCGATCATGACGATCCGGAGCATGAGGGTCACGGAAGCCAGAGATGCTACTAAGAAGCACTGCTGCAAACGGTAACGCATCTATTGTCTATTTATCGTTTTTTTTTGTACATATACCAAATCATAGACATCGTTTTGGGTACCCAGTACCAACAGACCTGCACTCGAAATAGCTGTTTCAACTACACTCTTTGGTATCAGTTACTGAACTATTCCTATTTATAAAACGGATAGTTCTCAAAGGGCTAGTGTTGGAGTTTATATGTATACTATACTACTGAAATTTAAAACACTGCTTAGTTCTATAGCTTCGGTAACACGTTAACTGTTATTTTTGTATCCATATATTTAAAATCTTAATATTATCCTCTAACTTGAACTGATATTCGTGGCCTTCTATACGAAAACTAAAGCTGCATCCTTCTTTGGGACCGATCGGAAAGAAAAATAATACGTTGTAAAAATATTTTCTTCTCGGGCTTGCACAATGAACCTACTTTAAATATAAGGTGTAACAAAAATAGTGTCAAATATTTGAACAAGGCTAACTGTAGGTTATAAAGACAATATTCTAGAAGAAAAAATATCTATTCGACCATTAAAAAATGAAATCATGTACTGAACGCATAGCCAAACACTCCTGGGTAGCCTTGTTTAAAAAAAAAACAAACATCATTTACACAATCATTGTATACGTCAAAGTGATACACGCAACTCACTGATTCATCGGTTAAAATATTTTACACTATTCTTGCTTTACCTTATATGTGTTGACAATGTAGTCGGCTTAAAAATTATTCGCCAAACCAAAGTTCACTTATACAATTCATTCGTTCAACTATGTACTCCCCTATAAAGAGCCTGTTCAACTTCATGAACAAGCCACTATCTCCGATCGTAAATAACGTAATACGTTACTCAACATTTTGTAGAGGAATTTTGTGCCTACAGCGACATCTATTATAACACTGGCAAACTAGAACGAACTAACGAAATTAAGTGATGCCGCTAGGTGACTCTACTTGTAGAGATCTTTGAGTGCGAAATAAACATACGTGGGTACCTGAGTAGTGATAGTAATAATCTTGTAGTGAATATGAAGGTGTAATAATATACGTACTGCGGTAAACAGCAGCTGTTTACTTTAAGATCATATGTGGTGCCAAAAACCTACAATGTAAATAATTAGTTACTATAACTAATCGAAATGAGATTCGCAAGCCTTGCAAATTCGCATAATGTAGCGAAGCGACCGCGTCGCTTTGTTATCGATATCGCTAGGTATATGCATAACAATGAAAATTTGAGAACGGCGAAGTATAAGTAGAACATGTATAGGTCGCGGACATGCCGAACAGATCCAATCCTCATTTTTGAGGCAACCTGCAGCCTGCAGTCGTACTAAGTATGCTTTTATAGTTCCAATGCGGGAGCTTCAGGGCCCCAAGCCTGCTAGCACAATCGATTCATAATCGAACAGCAACCGCATAATAACGGTCACTATTGACAGATATTGTATGGGATATCTGTCAAAAGTTAGAGCTACTATGCGGTTGCTGTTCGATTGTGTTAGCAGACTTGGGGCCCAGGCGCATAGCATTGTGGCGTCACGCTGACTCGCGCGACACCGCGCGCACGCGCAGTGCGATGACAAGGCGCCTGCGCTATTAGTAGAATTTAAATTTAACTGCCTTGAGATTAAGAAGTATTATCCAACGGCTAACGATAGACTTCGGACAACACAAGCAGAGATAATAATTATTCTCGTAATGTTTATTACGTCATTGCCTTGTCAGTTTTATCATACGTGATCAATTGATGTTTTGCTTATCTGTGCCTGTAGTAAAAATTGAACAATATGGTAATCGGCAATGAGCGGTATTAAGTAATAGGTTTTAATTAATGGAGGTACAATATCTGTTTTTTTATCTGTCAATCTATTGGAAATGACTGACCGTTTTGTTAGAATTATCGATTGTGATGTTATAAATTCATGGCTGCTTTTATACAGTTGATTTAGAAACCGACTAGATACTGTAGTGCTATTCTGTAACGTCAATCTCATATCTCAAGCGTGAGTTCAAAAGTTGATTGTAAAATTTCAATACAAATTTTACATTTTACCCGAGGATGACAACCCTCAAATCTCACGCGCGAATTCTCGGGTAATATGTAAAATTTGTATGGAAATTTTACAATCTACTTTTGTACTCACGGGTGAGATGTGAGATCGTCGTTACAGAATAACACCTCTGGCCTTGAACCTGCTCTTTAGCGCATTTATAATCATTATTTGAAGATAGAATTTTGTTGATGTAAATTAAAAAAAAAATATTTCGCAAACATCACACTTGTAATTTGGTTGGGAACATTTTGTTTGTTTTTAATCGATATAGGTGACTATTCAAATATGTGAATAATGATTTGAAATGTCGTAAAGAAGTGCAAGTCAAGGCTTAGTATAAAAGTCCTTTCTTAAACACTCTGTATAGCTACTTATCTCTAATTATTCCACTGCGATAAATTATTGTGTTTTGCCCCACAAAACAAATCGATTAAGGATTACCTACCAGCGGCGCTCAACCTATTAATAGAACTCTGTCGCTTCCACTCATTAATCATGGTTTTTATCAATAGATAGGGCATGTTATCAATGACGGTACGCCTGCAATTAATTAATAGTTTTTTGTTGGAGGCCTAGACGATTCGATTACCGTCATATACCCTTTCGTATTTATTAATTACATCAGGAAAACTCTTCAGATATTAAGATAAAGTAAAGTAAAGTAAAGTAAAGTTTATTTCAGTTTAAGCATTACACATGGCAGTTAAGTAGCGGATCCAAACTAGGCGGAAGCCTGTATCTTGACTTAAATCGTACATAGTACCTACATAGTTCATCTTCGTAATAAAATTCTTCGTGTGACTAGTGACTAAATTATAACGCCCTATTTGGTCTCGCTACTTTTAAATTATATAATCATAGTAGGCCCCATTAAAATACTACCGTTCGAGTGTACAAATAACAACAGCTTCCATGATGTTGCTATATCTGCACTTATCACTTCCGAGTTGTACGCAGTGACGTCGTAAAATAAATTAATCCAGCTATGTTGCCCGCGACTTCGTCCACGTCTTTAAATTTATATAATACTAGCTGTGGCCCGCGACTTCGTCCGCGTGGTATTTAATAAAGACAACCGTTGACAACAGCCTGCTCGCCCATTCTGAGCCCGCGGGACGCATTGCAGGTTGTTGCTATCAAACTTAATCAGGCGCTGCGCTGCAAAATTGGTTTTAATTTTTTTTCGTGAGATCTTATTTTTTTTTAAATAAAAGTAGCCTAAGTTACTCCTTGTTATATCAGCTATCTGCCAGTGAAAGTCCCGTCAAAATCGGTCCAGCCATTTCAGAGATTAGCCGGAACAAACAGACAGACAGACAGACAGACAAACAGACAGACGGACAGACAGACAGACAGACAGACAGACAAAAATTATAAAAATTGTTGTTTCGGTATAGGTAACGTGTATACATCCAAATGCACTTAGTAAAAAGTGGTTATTTTAATATTACAAACAGACACTCCAATTTTATTTATATGTATAGATTATAATTCATAAACTGATTTGTAAAAAATAAACTTTTAAGCAGTGATTGAATGTTCAAACCCCGGCTCGCACCTCTGGGATTTCTGGTTTTCATATGCTAATCTCATTTCAACCATGATTATCACTTGCTAAACGGTGAAGGAAAACATCGCGAGGAAACCTGCATGTCTGAGAGAACCCCTAAAAAGACATGTGAAGTCCGCCAACCGACACTGGGCCAGCGTGGTGGACTATGGCCTAATCCCCTCGCTGTGAGGGGAGGCCCGTGCCCAAGAGTGGGACATTAAAAGGGCTGGTATTATTATATATTATTAAATTTTAAGTGAAGCTTAACACAGTACACTGGGGACAACCCAATTACAGCGCGTAAAAACGCACAGACAAACAGACACCAATTCTAACAATTATTGTGTTGGATTCTATTGCGTTGACGAAGGCCTCCGATAGTAGTTTTTCTCATATATCTTCCATGTACAGGCAGCGATCAGTTACATTTTTTATTATAATATGAATAGATTATGGACGTATACAGTTTACCTTACGGCTAACCTTATCCATCAAAGCAGAAAACGAGTAGGCAGAAATATCTAGACAGGTAGTAACCACAGACTTGTATGTCCGGAGATATTTAAAAAAAAAACTGTAACAAGGCCGTGTCTCTACATGATATACATATACCTAAGAGTGTTATAAAGATACTAGATGCGCCCCGCGGTGTTACCCGCGATTAAAAAGAATGTCCTTTTTACCGGGATAAGGGATAAAAGTAGCTTATGTGCTATTCCAGACTATAATCTGTCACTGTGTCAAATTTCATCCAGGTCCGTTGAACCGTTTTGGCGTAATTGAGTAATAAACATCCATCCATCCATCCAAACTTTCACATTTATAATATTAGTGGGATTAGTAGGATTGTAATGAATTAAAATGATTATACATACGTAACATATGTCGACCTATTTAGTGCATTTGGTAGTGACCCTGCTTTCTATGCCGAGGGTCCCGTGTTCGAATCCTGGTTGGGACAAACCTTGGGTGACGACCATGAATGTTTGTACCCGAATCATGGATGTTTAATATCTTATATAAGTAATATATACTTATATAAGATGAACATGATGACATGCCCTACAGGAGGGCTGGTTCTTTCCTCGCTCAAAAAATATACAGCGAGGAAATGCAGCCAACATTCCTGGGAACGCTATCGCATGGGCCAATTATTTTTTCACTTTTTATAAATATTAAGTAGCTTTTTTATACTCTTTTTAATTTATATTAGTTTGTAAATATTTAAGTAATTTTCTTTGTAATTTGAGATTCGTCAAAGTTGAACTTCTTGTCATTTCCCAGCCCAGCGTTAACCATCAATTACATGCAGCCGATCCAAAATGTGTAACGTTTACTAACAATAATACGCTCAGTTCTGCAACAGCCTCTCTCATGATGGGTCGTTTACCAACGAACACCGAACATAACTCACGCGTGCTCGAAAAGTAACATTTAAGTGGTGCTTAAGTGGCTTAAGTGGAAGTAATGAATCTTGTGAAAGTTGATAATAGGTTGAACGTAATATTGTGTTTATTTTACTTGACACGTGTAAAGGCATAAGGTGCAAAATGATGCAATAACTGTGGCTAATTTTTCACATCAATAATGACCATCGGTTGGAGGTTGGCCGTAAGAAAATCCATCAATTGAATCGTATCAATCGATTTGATTTTGTTTATGGAAACTAGGTTTTTAATTGAGTAACTACCTACTGTACTATGTCTAATAGAATATTTTTTTTTACTAGCAAATCGTCAAGTCTCACAAAACTATTTACTATGCCCCGAATTTATAGACGTACTATAACTTTATGAAACGTCATATACTCCTGCGCAAGGCAGAACTCTTACGCGCAGTACTATATGTCGTTTGATAATGTTATAGTACGTCTATAAATTCTGAGGTAAGATTCTATCGCGCCCGTATTTTTGTAATTTTTAGTTATTTCGACAATTTAATCGTTGGATCGAAATATTAACAAAACGAGTAAAAAGCTATACAATAATAAAATAGGCTATGATAGGACCTTATGGTACCTACAAGATAGGGACTTAAATAAATTATATTTTTGTATTAGTTATACAGAAACCTATGCATATTGCAACATGCAAACTGGATAGTACATGCATTTTAATACCCTTTGACATGTAAATTAGCCCTTACCGTCCTTTGACATCTGAATCCACCCACAGAAGCCGACGTCAACTACACAAAGCGTTTGAACATTCGTACAAAGTGGAGTGTTGACATTTGTCGTGAACTTTTTTTAAAACATCCTATAATAATGTAGATTCAGAATAATAATGACAATGTTTTTAAAAGTCCTTCGGTTTTTTTTTATTATATTCCACCGGCCATTAGTTCTTTTTTTAAACTCTGTTGTTGACAAAATAATGGACAAACAACGATGTAAGCCATCATGTTTTAAAAACTGAACTGAATGACAAGTTATTTTATTTTACGTAGCGAGAATGGAATGTCGTAAATATTATCGATATTTAAATTTAAAACATTTTAATTATTCTTCGGCATAACGATTTGTATATACTTACACGTACGTATACGTTTACGGTGCGAATTAATAAAATAATTTCCAAGTGTATATAATAACCACTTGGATAATAGAACTGTACGTAACTATGCATTCGCCGACGCATTATTAAATTAACAACGCACTCGGTGACACATTTTTTAAATACAACTTTAATAACAAGTCAACGCATTTGTCAACGCATTTTAAAATTAAATTTGAATAGCAAGTCATTTGACGACGCATTTTTAATTAAATATTCATAACAATTCATTCTTTAACGCTTTTATTAAAATTAAATTTTAATAACAACTCATTTTAAATAAAATATTAATAAAACTCATTCGACAAAGCATTTATAAATTAAATGTTAATAACAACGCATCCGCAGACGCATTTTGAAATGAAATATTGTATTTACACATTTTATTTGTATGTCGCGTGTTTGAGTTATCTTTTACAATAAGAATAGTTTTTTACCTAGTAACATCGACATTAACAAAGTATTGGTGAGCTCGAAATTAGACAAATGTCTGTATCTTAGCGCTCGGTATACTAATTAAGATACAAGAATAATGTTACGGCCGAGGGCATTCTTTCATTAAATGCTAAGATTGCGGATGTCGATGAAAGGGTTCGTTAATAACTCTACTTCCGGGCTCTTTGTGAGAGGGAAGCAACATTATAATAAAGTTTGAGGTAATTTTTTTTTGTTACGTTGTTATCCCGATAAAACAATTGGTAATTGTAATAAATTTCTATATTTGTATGTTGGTACTGAATTTTAAATAAAAAAATATTCATTGATTCATTGATTATTATTCCTAAAGGTACCTTATCTATTTCGCACTAAAGTCTATACTGGGTTAAGCATGTCTTATGTGTTATATAGACTGTACTAAATTGGGTAACAGATAATGATATAAATTCTTTTGAAGTTTGAATTATTATCCTATTTCTGTATCCCGGAGGATACCTGCTAAGATATTGTCGATCCAAATGGTAGGTTTTCTCTTTCATTTGACATATTGATTGATTAGTAATGTTTTTTTTAATTATCTCTATTCAGAGCCTTAGAAGATGGCTTTCAGATTTCAGGGCAAATTTCATTAGTTTTATTGTGTGAATAATTTATAAGGTGTATTTTTTTTTTATTAGTTGTAACAAAAATAGTGTAAACTATTATAAGTGGTTAAAAAGTACATAACGATCACGTTCATGTTTACAATACATGTGTAAACAAGGTTTAAAATTTTCCTTGAGAAAGCAGGCCACGCAGTTAGAATGTAGTTTTATTTTTAAAATTTCAAATATATTAAATATAGTTATCGGGAATGTGACCTTTATAGCTTACTGATGGAAGTCTTAAAATATGTAAAACTATTAATGTTACACCGTATAAAGATTCAGTACTAAACATGCAGTGATATCTTTTTTCATTGGCGCGATAATTAATGCTTCAACAGATATATCAATATTATATTCATAAGAAAACCAGACCGTAAAGCACCCACGATGGGCAAAACTGAGATAAATCTCCACAATTTTCCTCTAGCGCGTCACGAGTTGTTTGCCTCAACATTCCCCCTATTCCATTTCCTACAATCAAATTCCATTCTTCGACCTCTTGTCCTGTTTGGTAGCCGCAATTTCATGGGCAAAATAGACCTACTTTAACCCTTGTTTGTCTCCCAAGTTAATGCCGCCAGACGAAAAGAAAATACTTAAAAGAATTATTCTTTTATGTACAGAGGAAGTTATCATCGCGGTGTTTACTTTCGTGTTTGTTCCTTTGTTTTCCAAGCACTTTCTTTTCTTTTTGCCTCATAAATAGTTATAGCATACATTACTAGTCTCGTTAGCCGCTAAAGTTAGGCTAAGTTGAGGTTTGTGCTAGGAGTGGGCTCACGACAATAGTTTATTGGTAAGCATGGAGATCGAACATAGAACCTCTCGGTTACATTATGTCAAAAGAATGAAGAGAATTACTAGAGAACCTAATTAGCGCAGTTAGTAATGACCTTGCTTTCTGAGCCGAGGGACCCGAGTTCGAATCCTGGTAGGGACATACTTTGTGTGATGAGCACATGAATGTTTGCATCCAAGTCATGGATCTTTATCTGAGTATATATATCTCAGTCCATTGTACCGTACTCATAATACAAGCGTTGCTTAGTGTGGGACCGTATAGTTGGTGTGTTCGTCTGGCGATATTATTATTATTGTTATAGATCTCTTCATATACGACAGCTCTTATAAAATAGCCGTACCTTTTTTTTTAATACATTATAGGCAAGTATTTGATCTCGATCTCACCTGATGGTAAGTGACGATGAGATCTACGATGGAGCATACTTGCCTAGGTAGGAAGGCGGCAGTAGATAGAGACGCTACATTCACTAGGCACATGCAGCGCAGCTGATCTGACCCGCCATCCATGAACGGCAACACCGAACATCATGCCGGAACACGGCTAGGCCGCTTGGTGACATGGCTTTGTTCAGTGGGTGGTGACTAGCCACGGCCGAAGCCTACCACCAGTGAACGTATAAACCTATACGTAATTCAAACGACCGCAAGAACTCGATTGTAAATTATGATTATATTTCAACAATTAATAGTACTTAATAGTAAACATATAATACACGTGTCGCTACTGGTGTCGATAGATAGAATCAATCCATACATCTATACATATAAATAAAATTGGAGTGTCTGTTTGTAATATTAAAATAACCGCTTTTTACTAAGTGCATTTGGATGTATACACGTTACCTATACCGAAACAACATTTTTTACAATTTTTGTCTGTCTGTCTGTCTGTCTGTCTGTCCGTCTGTCTGTATGTCTGTCTGTCTGTCTGTCTGTCTGTCTGTCTGTCTGTCTGTCTGTTTGTTCCGGGTAATCTCTGAAATGGCTGGACTGATTTTGACGGGAGTTTCACTGGCAGATAGCTGATGTAACAAGGAGTAACATAGGCTACTTTTATTTTAGAAAAAAAAATGGATCTCTCGAAAAAAAAAATTAAAACCAATGTTGCAGCGCTGCGCCTGATTAAAGTTTGATAGCAACAATCTGCAAAGCGTCCCGCGGGATCAGAACGCGAGCAGGCTGTTGCCAACGGCTGAGTCTTTGTTAAATACCACGCCGACGAAGTCGCGGGCAACAGCTAGTAAACATAATAAAATTCTTTGTTAAAAGTAAAACACTAAATTACTGGAGCGTATTAGGTATGACGTCATTACCCTGGCTGTATTACAAAAATCATCACACATATAATAATTAATCTGATTAAAAACAACAATCCACATCCTGTTTGTGACATGTACATAAAATAAAATCTCTTAACGAGTGCCATCCGCCCACTTACGCTTCCGTATATCACAAAATTACCGAACGGCCGAGCAAGTGAAGAATTTCTTCAGAGTAACTGGTAGGTCCATGTTAAATAAATAAATATCGCCATACGAACACACCAACTATACGGTCCCACTTTAAGCTTAACGCTTGTGTTATGGGAACCGTACAATGGACTGAGGGCGAACTCAGTATATAATACATATACATATTAAACATCCATGACTCGGGTACAAACATACGTGCTCATCACACAAAGCTTGTGTCCCTACCAGGATTCGAACCCGGGACCCTCGGCGCAGAAAGTAGAGTTACTACCACTGCGCTAATCAGGCCGTCCACAGGCCACCATGTTAAACTGAACAATACAATTTAGGAACCAACAGCTGAATACTCAAATTGACTGAATCCAGACCGACCGCGCGCACGCTCGGGCACACATCTATTTCTAAGTCAAAGTCAATTCATTTATGTCGTATAGGCCTACTACTGGCATTTCCAAATTGTCATTTACATTTTGTTTTCTTAACTCCAACCGGATCGGAACGCGACCTCAACTCAGAAGATCCGGCAAGAAACTCAGCGGGCTTATCTTTTTTTGTAAGTTTTTTTTATATCAACTCTTTTTAATTTACCTGGTTCTCAGCCCGAGCTGGTTTATTTATTTATTTTATAAGGCCAAAACATAATCACAATCAATAAGTATACTTAGATAGTATTACTAAAATACTATAAGATATGGTATAAGTATTATGTTATTCTGAAACTAGCAATAATATGTAGCCCTTATCCATTATTGATGACGTGACATTACCGTGTCTATCTTATCAGCCGTTAAAATGAAGGACCTTCAAATTTGAGTGACGATTGAGCATTGGCCTGTTAAACATTACCTATTTATTCAACTTCCAATTCCAATTGATTTTCATGGCTCCACCGTTGACCAATGATTTTGCCAACGTTATCGATTGATAAATGAAAATTCATGCTTAGCAGACTAAGCTGTCAGTCGTGGCTGTCTCTAAAATATGACAGTCGGTAATAGTCGGCTATAGTCCGTAGTTTACCTGAATTAGAACCGGACTATAGTTCACTAGCGCTAGTGAACTTGCCCGGTTCTTTTACTTTTGGAACCCTAAAAATGTTTGAATAACAACAAGTATCGGGTTATATGACGTACCTTTCGAGGTCTAATTCTATCTGTTGCGTATCATTATTTTGTATATTGGCATTATTTGGGTAAGCACTCGATCGACTAGAAATAGGATCTAATTACGTACTTTTCTAAGTAAGACAATATAAACAAATGAATGTAGGCATTATCAAAAATCGATCACAGTAACACTTAAAACACGCAAGCTACGAATAAATAATTTCTTTCTTTTTTCTTTGTATATTAATAGGCCCTAAGGGCGCTCTTAATTTACCCTACCCCAGAAAAGTATGTTTTTTATGTCGTTATAAGACTCAATTAAAAATGATAATGATGCCGCGTAAAGAGGTCGTATATTTTCATCTGGAATCACAGCGTTTCACTGATATATATTCATTCAGCATAACTTATGTTTAAATGTCATTATTTTGCCTTATGCCTATTTAAACCAAGATAATATTTTACTCTATAGTTCAACCTATTAGAAAGATAAATTAATTTAAAAGTAATTAAAGAAAAATAGTGAGAAAATGCCTGACCAAGAGTTGCTGAGACAGAGCTCTTTGAAGAAGCCTGGCAGACCAGACGTTAAGAAGAAAAAGCGGCATGTACTCATCAGGGTTCCAGATTCAGATACTGAGAGGTACCTAATACAATTTCACAATCACTCCTAAACACAATCAGAGGTGGACTTTCCAAAAGGCTGACTGGGAACGGGACTATGGCCGTTAGTGAGGCCATGGGTTGTGTACAACAAGCATGTACAGGTATGCGAACCGTGTATGTATGTCATCCATTACTATCATCAAAAATGTGGGTGTGATCCAATGATGAAACGAGTTGTATGAACCTGTCTGATGAGTGCCGACAAATGTCATAAACTCGAATCAAATTTCAAAAGGCTAGTCTTCAATCCTCAACTTAATAATACTGAAGTTAGCGCCGTATAATATTATCTGTGCAATGTTTTTTGCGACACAATCTGAAGCTCTTACATTTTAATCAGGCACCACTAACAGATTTAACTTTACCCGTGTGTTCCACTTAAAATTGCCATAAAATTAAATTCCAAAATCCATTCCAAAATTATTGTACTGTTCTATCAACGCCATCTATTATGCTGCCTAGTTAGTGATAATTCTACTGCCTCCTGCTAGGAACAGCTGTTTTTCGTATCGATTTTTAAGTACCCGCAAGCAAGTTCACTGCGTAACAACCTGCCGCTAAAAATATATATAAACCGTGTATTACGTGCTGTAAAAATACAAATTAAAATACGTAACAGGACCCAGTTCAAGTGAAAGGTTGCTAAGTACACCGGGTCGAAAAACTATTCAAAAAAAGTGCTACCTTGGTTATGTTGTTATGTGTACTCACTGAGTATCAAAAACACTGGTAAAACTGTGCTATAAAATTATGAAGCATTCGTTAAGAAGTGGCTTGCACAGAAGGCACTTTATAAGTAGCGAAACAGACGACGTACCGATGGACACAATACGTTTGGTGTCGCCCATCAATAGATTCGCGATATTTCAAGGCAATTTTAGTGACGCCGATGACGATTATCCGGAGAAGTGAGTCGTGACGGTCGTATTCATAATCCCGCCTATTTTGTAGTAATATTACAAAAAAATACAGCAATTAAAGCGTTAAAAAAATAATTAAAGTCACTTTTCGATAACAGATGGCACTATAACCATTTTTTGTTACAGGCCTTACAAAGTGAGCACCAAGGTACTCATCGCAACGATAGTACTCTTCCTTCTGCTATCGGTAATGAGCGGGTATTTTCTGGTGGGTGCGGAGTATACCACCCGAAGGAGAGCGGAACCCCCAGATCCTGTGGAACCACTGAAACCTTCGGCGTCACGGCTTCACGTGTTCCAGCGCGCTGCTGTATGCACAGATGCACCGCAGTGCTCAGAAATTGGCAGGTAGGTAACTTTACATTTTCTTTCTTTTTTTTACATATATCAACCAGCCAGTCTTTCTTTAAATGTCGTCGAAACTATTCGAAATTTAACTGACTGTTAAAAAAACATGCTCATCCATCCATCCATCTGCCAAAAGATGTCTACTGCTGGACATCGGCCTCCCCCGATGACTTTCGCTCTTCGCGGTCCTTCGTGTCTCATATCCACCCACTTCCTGGGCCGCGCGCGATATCCGATCCAACTTGAGTGGAGCCGTCTTACGGCTCGTGGTGACCATTCTAGGACCTTTCTGTCCCAATGGCAATCGTTTCTTCGAGCTATATGCCCTGTCCACTGCCACTTACGCTCGGTTATTCTTGTTCGTCTACAGGTCTCCTCATTACTGATTTTATCGCGTATCTAAACCCCGAGCCTAGCTCTCTCCATTGCACGTTGAGCGCCCTTGAGCTTTCTTACGGGGTCCATAGTAAGTGGCCAGGTCTCATGCAATATGTCATCACTAGCAGCTCATACTGGTGGTAAAACTTTGGCGTTGACATGCAAAATGATGGAAATAAATTCTTAAATACCGCTACTCGTCGGCAGATGGCAGGACAAGCCTCAAATAAACTGCTAATAGTTCATCGAATACCTATCTATTAATACGGGTCTTCCAAATGATATTACATTATTATGTAACATCATCTACGAATCACCTGTTGGACGTACATGTACTTACTTATCATTTATCGGCGTACCTACTTGTTTTTTTAAAAATAGATTGCACAATAATATTATGGTCCGGTGCAGTGTTGTCAACACACGCGATTTTCTACTAAAATTTACTTATATTCTAAACGCAATGAAAAAAGGGGTGTAATGAGTTCGATGTTTTTATCTATATTTGGTATCGTAGCTCCAGAATAGATGACCCGATTATAGCACGGTTTTTATTTATTACGACTGTTAAGTAAAATGCTTGTGCTTGGACTGTACCTACGTTAGTTACTTAATAGTTGAACAGAGGTGTTTCATCAAACTGTATCTATATCTAATGCTGCCATTATTGCACCTACTATGAATATAGGTATCTACGTTCACAACGTAAATATACCAAAAATACAGTAGGTACTTACCTACAAACTAAGTACGATACGTTTGGCCCAATCAAACTCGGAATACAGAAGAAGCAACATTATTTTTCTGAATTCTGAGGGTAGAAAATGTAAAGACCATGGATGGTATTCCAACCGGCACACTCACACACGCGCACATCTATAAATAAACAAAACATCCTTCACAACCGGGTCGCCGTATGTGTTTCCACCAATTGCGTTTCGAGAATATTATCGACGCGCATGCGGTCAGTGACGTGTCGCCGCCAGCCTATATAAGCGCAGCGCCGCGCGCTCCGCCAGCATTCTGTTGATACACAATCTCGAGAAACGTTGTCGTCGCGACAAAATACCTGTGATTTTTTTATTCATATTCTAACCGACATAAATATGTCCGAAGCTTTCTTTGACGAGTACGATTACTATAACTTCGACCACGACAAGCACATTTTCTCCGGCCACAGCGGTAAGCAACGCACGAAGAGGGAGGTGAACGAGCACACCAACCATAACGACCCGTCCGGCCATTCCAGAAAGATCGTCACCAAGCTGGTCAACACGGAGAACAATAAGAAATCGGGAAACAAGCACTAATGGACTGAAAGTTATATGACAATGGCTTGCAAACGGATAATTGATTTGCCGAACGAACGGAGGAGTTTGTGGCGGATTCCCGAGGAAACGAGCCGCCACACCTCTCAGAGATCAATGGAACACCCAAGGCGGTTCCTGCTCACGGCGAGCTTCTACTTCGCGCACTACACGAACAGGGCGCGTAGAAAACGCCAGAGGTAACCCGCATCGACGTTACGTCATCCAACTTGGACCCAACACCGTTCCAAAACTTGATCTCAACTGAACTGGGCTTGTTATAGAGCTCACAATTGCTGTGTTATTAATTACTAGTTAGATTATTATTTCTCCGTGCCTTTCCCGAGGTACAAATGGACTGTAATAATTTAAGGTTAATAAATTATAGTTGTATTACTTATGTTGTTGTATTATTCATGTCTGTTTGTGGAGCGGATCGTTCGAGGTCGTTGGCAGTTATACAGCGATGTTCATTGTTTGTATACAAAGGTACCCTTGAGCGGACCGGGCAGACGGCGGCGGCGCGCGACGCGGTGCCCGGTTCGCCGGCCTTGTACACTTTATCACCCACAACATATTTTGCGTCGTAGAGAACTAACTGCGGAATACAATTGTATGTTACGTAAAATGTATTGATTCCATTCTGTGTAGCTAATCGGCTTTTCACCGCTGGTTACTTGCGATATCGGTGGTTACATGTACGACGGTTACGGAAGAAAAAATGTGTAGGTGCACCTATGTACGTGCTTGGAGTTAGTTTACATATTTGCGTGCTAGTTATTCAAATCTGAACGCGTGATTTACATCACAATTTAACTCGCGTTTACCCACACTTTGTTTACAAAATGTTACATTTGTTATTTGCGCTACGTGTAAAAGTTCTGTAACGATCGCTAGATTTGACATTATATAAGTTATTTGGCCAATTTTCTGAATTCTAGTTCTAGGAAGCAGCTACGCTGTTGGCTCTCCGGATTTTCATAGAAATCCATTATGTATATATGGTACTTATTCTGCCTTCTACGTGGTTATTTACAGCATATTTACTGCAAATATTATTATATATTTGAGCTAAAGTATCAGTATTGACTTCATTCTCCTCAAGACTCCCCAAGATCAAAAATAATAATCCCTTGATCCCGTGTCATATATTTACGAGTAATATGATTGAAACCTGTAAATAGACTTCCTAAGTAAATCTTTGGTACAAGCATGTGTTGCTACTGAAAACAATGACTAAAGAAATGTCTATTCTGTAAAACATTTACTTGTAACCAATCACGTTCATTGCTTTTATCAACAGTTCATTAACATATCAATGGACCTATTATTGCTGCCACTTGTATAAAGGGTAAACTATCACAAAACATACGACCATAATGTGATCATCAACATATTTATGGAGTCACAATCAATAGTGATCATTATCACGTGAAGCATAACGCCTAAAATTATATGTAATCTTAATAGAGGTTCTATGTGAGTTTGTAAATTTCGCCCCAATCTAAAATAGAATCTATTTGATCTATATTTGGGTGCTCTAATACCTATAGTAGATCGAACCTAATAGATTCCGGCCCACACTGAGCACAATTAATATGAAAAGTGTACCATTTCTCATTAGATATATCGCACGCTTAATAATAGACTGACCGATTAGGGTTTAAGCCCAAAGTGAGATAAGCACACAGATAGATTTATTCCAACGTTATCTATCTACCAATCTTAGAATTTTTACGATATCTTATTCCTAGACTGAGTTACGAATATGTTGTCTTTTTTACTTATACAAATTTTGACAAAACTTTTAACATGAAAGTGACATAAATCATAATGCGTCTGAGATTGCGACAGTCAACTCGCGGTGCTTTTATATTATAGTGACCCATTCATGTTTCTGAACTTAAAAATCAATACTACATAAAAATAATATGTTATTATTTTATCAAGTATAGACTTATAACATAAAGAGAAAGGGTTTTAGTGAAATGTTTAATAAAATACAGACATATAACAAAAAGTGTCATCACTAGTACAGCAATATATCATTGATTTTATTAATAAACAGACGTATCTCAGGGACAACATTTTAAAAGCTATAAATAATTATAAATAATAATAAAATTTCTTCAAAATTACATTTTAGTATCAATAATTACTTAATCAAGTATTCTTACAATACATCATTTATTATTATTACGCTATTTTCATTGAGATATAAGTAATAATGTCAGACAAGTTGTAAATGACAAAACGTTTTTGCGATTTCCCAACAAACAGCTTTTTTGAGTTAGGTCAGTCTATTAGTAAGCGTGCGATATGTACAGTTAGCAGTTTGAAGCGAAGCGTTTTCGAAACACAATAGAGAAAATAAACTGGTCCACCACGAAGTCCGAAATAAATGTGTCTTCGTCAGCTATTTTTGGTTTCCCTCAAACGAATACAACTATTTCATGTTTTCAGCCTGCACATGAGCTGTGGCATTTCCAAACATTAAAACATAAGTAGGCACACGTACCTATACGTACTTTTTCATTAATTGTCTTTAACTCGTGCTTGCTGATTTCAAACTCATGGCTTATTATGTACCTAAAGCGGACATTTGAGCAACATCTTATCAACGATAATAATAATTACATTGTAAATGATTGTTGTTCATTTTTTAAAAAAGGTGAATCAGAATTAAATCAATTATTGCACATTTATAAAATGACAGAGCCGAGCCCATGGTCAAACGCTACGCAGGGTGTCATTTTATAAATGTGCAATAATTTGATTTAATTCTTTGGGAATTATATCTTTATAACCTACTGTACTGTTGAGGCTGTCTAAATAGTTTACACTATTATTGTTACACCCTACATATTTATTAACCTACATTTACATGTCATTCTATAAAAAACATTAATATCCAATTATGGCGTACCTAGCTGTCATAGCATAATTCGTTGACCGTAACGTGAGCTGTTAGCAATTTCAATATCGACTATATTTTTTATCCCTATGGAGTCATTAAATTATCTACAAGTATTTTCAAAGTAATTTAAAAAAAAATCTAATGATAGGTCATACGGTCGGCATTCATGTCTATAAAATATTAGGGAGCGTATTACGTACTCTTATTTACAAGTAATTCAAGTCGGCCTAAAAACGACATAAGTTCGAGCTAGATTTCACTTTGTCTCAGTATTTAATTCTGATTTCGAGCGACAACGTTTGGAACAAGATAAGTTATTTGGATAATTATTTATCGTCCATCCATCTGGTGACCAGAACGCTGGCACATATTTTGGCCAACACATCAGCATTGCCATTCAGCGTGGCAATGCTGCCAGCCTTTTGGGCACCCTCCCGGCCGATGGTGCTGGGAATTTGTTGAATGCATTTTGAAAACAGCCCAATTTTAATTTTAATAATGAATTACCTAATTTAATATCTTATTTAACTATAGTAGTATACCTGTAAGGAAATTTATGTCCGTCATTATTTATTATTGAATTGAAATATAAAATGGCCAGGCAGTTCAGTATCCTATCTCGGAGTAAAGGTTCGTAATACGCTGCCAGTGCTGTATTTAGCAACATGTTAAAAGCTATACAGCTCAGAGCTAGCATCCGGAGCCCAAATTACACGGCCTGCCTCCGCGAACCTGATACCATGAGATAGTTATCTGGATATACATCTTATGAGAGTGTATATGAATCTAGGGTTCTGTATTTTATTTTTAGTGAATTATAGAAATACCTAAAAGACTTTGTTTTTATTTGTTAACCGATTCTCTTCGTATTGGCCAATCAGCACGTGTATACCGACATACTATCTATAAAATATGTTATAATAAAAGTACCTATTAAAATAAAACTTCAATAACAGATTTTTTTCACGTTTATTTTCCGACGATCATGGGAGTATAGATTTGGGAACGTAAAAATATAAAATAAACACGATAAAATCTGTAAAATAAGTTTTATTTCAATGTGTAGCGTTCGCGTTAATTTAAGAAATCAAATGTTAAGTAAGTAACTAGTTTATAGTACCATACATTGGTATACATGATATTAACCACACACCAATGTGCCAGTTTGATGGACCATAGCCCGAATTCACCTCGCATTGACTTCATTGGACCATGAAAGATTCCTTAGGGATGGTGAAACTATGATGCTTTTTGTGAGAGTTCAATCTAATACGAGTCGAATACAGAAAATTTATGAGTCATAAAATGTACTGCAACAGGAACTTTTACAGATTTGTAAACTCTGCCAACCCTAGCCGTAACGGTTTGACTGTTTCATACTTGATGAATTTTGCTCTGTTACCTGTTAGGTCATTGCTCGACTTGAGATAAATGGTAAGTTTAAATTAATGCCATTGGATGTGATCCAGGACATAGTTTCATCTATAAATAAAATTGGAGTGTCTGTTTGTAATATTAAAATAACCGCTTTTTACTAAGTGCATTTGGATGTATACACGTTACCTATACCGAAACAACATTTTTTAAAATTTTTGTCTGTCTGTCTGTCTGTCTGTCTGTTTGTTCCGGCTAATCTCTGAAATGGCTGGACCAATTTTGACGGGACTTTCACTGGCAGATAGCTGATGTAACAAGGAGTAACTTAGGCTACTTTTATTTTAGACAAAAAAAATAGGATCTCACGAAAAAAAATTAAAACCAATGTTGCAGCGCAGCGCCTGATTAAGTTTGATAGCAACAACCTGCAATGCGTCCCGCAGGCTCAGAATGGGCGAGCAGGCTGTTGTCAACGGTTGTCTTTGTTAAATACCACGCGGACGAAGTCGCGGGCAACAGCTAGTGTTACATAATTAGATGCGTTTGTTTCACCGATGACTGCCAAAAATTGTACGTAGGTTATTATAGACATTACTGCTGTGACACTTTTAAGGTCAACATCGCATGGCAGATCAGCTTTAGTGTCATGGCTAGTTTTCTATGGATTGTTTAAGATGTGATATAGTCTACCATAATGCCCATTGTAAAACTACGTACCTACACCTCAGGACCGCCTGGAAACCTTAGGCTCATTTTTGCGTGGCAATACGCAATTTGATCCTATACTACCATGGGCGAATTTAAATATTCTATTTGCGTACAAAAATATTAGTATCTACAATTATTTTAAACTATAATAATCTTTATCTACCTAACGTGTATTTCATTATTTGCGTATTTATATCACACATTATCTTTGTCAATGATAAGTAGGTTACTTACTCAATTTGCTAAGTGGAATAATTTCCGGGTTGAGCTGAACCAGTTTTAATATACCTATACCTATTATATTTACGCGAATACTACACATTGAAATGAAACTATTTTTACGAACGTAAAAACAAAAAATAAACGCGATAAATTCCTTAACAATAGTTTTATTTCAATACCTATACCGATTAAATAAAGCCAGTATAGTTTGACTCATTTCTTTTGATAAAACTTTAGCTATAACTCGATAAAAGAAAGAATTATTTTTTCTACGACCCTTGAATATCGTCGTCTAGTTTAATTAGTGGGCGTATAGACCTTATAAGACGAAAAAATATTACAGAGTGTCACGAACTAGATTGAAGCCCAAAAAAGCAAGCCGACTTGTCTAATACAAGCCAATTACGACCTTATGTTTTTTGTGCTTCAATATGTAGTTCGCGACGGTAGTGAAAATGCTCGATAAATCTGCGCGTGCGCTCGCACGGGCCTTGGATGGGTGACCAAATTCACCTCCTCCATGCTTCGAAGGGCATATTAAGATGACGGTCATCTTTAGTCATTATGGACAGTCAGTAGCCAGAAATAGTCCGGGACATGTTCTTGGGCTTAGCTTGGTCTGGGTGGGCCCCCATAAGGGGACGAGACACAAGAGGGGCACCGGTGCGTTCCGTTTGGAGATCCCGGAGCCCCTCCAACATGTGTCGAAGGCGGCCACCGGGGGGGTTCTAGTGGGTAAGAATCCTACATAACCCGGCCCTCTCCCACACAGAGGCCGGGTATCTATCGAAGATTTCCCCCCCGTCAACAAAAAAAAAGTGTTTGAGAGGGCAGACGGCAAATGCTCTATGATCGGTAATCGAGCAAATGGTAGCGATACAAAATATAATTGTCTAGAAAGTACCCAGTCACCTAATATATTGTAAGTACGTAAAGATACGCAAATGGATAGAATAGGTTAGTAGCGGGTGAACAGTTTTCGATAATAATACACGGGTCGCAGGAAGCCGGTGGATGCGAGTGACGGACGACCGTTAAGTGTGGAAGTCATTGGGGAGACCACAGATCACGAGAGATATGCCGTGCGGTTCAAAATGTATGGGAACTCGCTGCCTCCGCTTTGTTCCCCACCACTCTCTAAAACCAACCAATACGAAGTCTCTTCGGTGCGTGCTGCGTCGCCGCCGTATACAGCGGCCGTACCACGCGACGCACCAGTTTATTCAAAGTATCGTTAGACGATCTATACATTGCCTCGTACATTCACTCAGTAGCGAACATAGGTGGTACTTAAAGAGCCATGTATTTTGTACAAAAATAAAAAAGTCGTTGTGCTACATGAAAACTAAAATAACATAATAAAGGCATTAAATATTTTTTGATTTGTTGTTTTTAATGATTTTAAAGACGAATAAATAAAATACTTAATTCTGGCTGGTGAAATGAGATTCCATCTTTCGCGTAGTTCACTTTGCTGCTAGTATTTTTGCATACAAACACGGAACAACCCGGCATTTTGAAAAAAACTAGAGCACCGGCACCGACGTGCAGTTGCAGTGGACTGACGGCGAAAATTGTAGGTTAGCCAAATGTACGCTAACTTTGTGCGCAAGCCCACCGCTTTCATAACATATCTCCTCTAATATATCTGTGGGGGAGACCTATGCCAAGCGATGGATATCTTTCGGCTGATGAATGGATGAATTACTAGGTTCTTTCTTGGTGCAATTGAAGGTAATTTAATTACGTTTTTTGTGGAAGTTATTGCGCTTTAAGAGTCGGCTGTACTTGTGGGTCACACCGGTTTCCATCGCGAAGCATGATGCAATAAAGCGGGTATGTTTCATAGGTACATTGTTTATAAATGTGTTGTATTATCATCAAATGACGTACTGGCCACACACACACACGAACGTTTGTTCAGATAAAGTTATAAATATGTATACAAAACATACTCGTCAATATTATAAATAATCATGAATTTGCTTATAGCAATAAATTCTTCAAAAATATTATGATAGAGTTATATATTGAAATAAAACTATTTTTTAAGGATTTTATCGCGTTTATTTTTGGTTTTTACGTTCCCGACGTTTCGGCTGCTTTACAGCAACCATGGTCACGGGAGGACTGAGGTGGTTGACGTCCTGTTGTCATAGTTTGAGACGAAATAAACGCGATAAAATCCTTAAAAAAATAGTTTTATTTCAATGTGTAGTATTCGCGTAAATATAAGAAATCAATAATATAGTTATATCTTAGATTACATTACCATATTGTAAAGAATTGAAATGTCGTCAATGAAATATTAAATGATTAACAAATGGGGGAAGAGGAACCCATTACTGACCCTCGGCTTGTCATCTTTTCCCATCATAAAACCAAACAGATAATTAAAGAAGCTAGCAACACCGAACTCCTCTAAGATGTTAGTCGAGAAACTATCTATCACGAGTGTCGGGACCCCAAACAATATGAAATTCTCCGCGAAACGAAGCGAACCAATTAAATGATGGTTAAACTATACCGATACATATGCAAATTGTAACACAAGTAGAGTAAAATATGTTAATAGGTTAACGAGCAGCTATGAGTTACATCAATCCCGTTTATGTATGAAATAAATGTGTAAATGGCACTTGCGTTTTCTTTTACGGAAGAACCGGCGACTAATTACTATAATTATTACCTCCTTATGTGAAGTACGTATGTTAAATATCGTACAGTGATTCAGAAAGGATATACTAAACCTCAAGGTTCAAACCTACGCTTCTTTATGTGAAATACAAATATATATTGTTTCCAACAAAATTATAATTGTGATTTTTGGTAACAAAATTGATTTTCATACAAATGCGCTAAAAAGCCGAGATTCAATGCTTAGTATATCCATTCTGAATCACCCTCCATAATGGACCAGAAGAGATCCCAGTTGGTAACTCTCAGACAAGCATCACGGAACACCTACTAGACTGAATCCAATAGGATTCTCACTATTCAATAATCTAAAGTTACACTCAAAGCTTACTATACGGCTTATATCATCACTGGCTGGAGTTCAAGCTGCAGAGCAAACTTGATCGTGTGAGCTTATTCAAATTCTAAATTAAAAACTTTCTTCCAGACAAATGCTGCTTAAGAACGGGTCAGCGGTGGACGCAGCCATCGCAGCCATGTTCTGCAACGGGCTGCTGAATCAACAGAGCATGGGACTCGGCGGTGGTTTCTTTATGACAGTCTTCATCAAGGATGAGGAGAAAGCGTACACTGTGAATGCGAGGGAGACCGCTCCTGGGGCGGCTACCTTCGACATGTTTAATGGCAGCTATGATAAGGCCACGAAAGGTGAGGATTGAGCGCTAGTTTAGAAATTACCAGAGTATGAAAGATACTGCTTGCCCGTCCAATGGTTACATTTTTTGGGGCCTTTTGGTTCTGTCCACAGGGTTTAATTGTGCTTATTGAATTCATATTTAATTGACTCAATATGAATTACCTACGTTGCTTTTTGTCCTTTATTCTGTTGCTAACTGTGTCGTTTGGTTTGAGACCATACACTAGGCGTGTCCGCATAGTGAAATAAAAGAACACAAGGGTTCGGGTACACGAACCACGAACGGTGGTATATATATTTTAATGACGGAGAGGAACCAATAAGACGTTAGGGCTTACTTTAATATGTTTTAAAATTGCTCTTGGGTGTCGATTGTCTTCCGTGTCGATCGATAATATATCAGGTAGGTATTAATTTCATTGCCTATTTAGGTACATAATTATTTTATTTATTTAGGTAGGCAATCTTATCAAGAGCCTTGGCGTAAAATCTATAGATTTTATAACAACGTTTTTTTTATTTTGAAACAATATTTATTTTATATCTCACGATTTACGTGACTCAAAAGCCGTAGTACCAAGGCGTGACAGATAATTAAATCGTAAACCATCGATAATAAAAAAGATATAACTTACATCATACATTACAATTAATGAGTTATTTGTAATACTACCCGAAGTCATGTTCGATATGGAATATTCACTTCTTACCAACACTGGTGAGATGCATAGGCAGGTACTTGAGGACTTTTTGGGAGAAATTGATTAATGAAGTTATCAACCCAAAAACATTAAAAAAAATTCAACCGAATTTGAAATTCGAAATCGAATTGAAATGAGGAGGTTCTCAATTGAGAACCTCCTCCTTTTTGAAGTCAGTTAAAAAGGTGCACTAGGAAAATAAATACAAAACTTGACTTAGTGGAATGTTATTGCAATTCAACATCGATACTAACATTACCATCAGGTTATCTACAGAAACATTTTTAATGATGAGCAATAATTTAACTCTATACTGGTATCATATTTTAGTATACCTGCCAACATATTTTAGAATATATTATACTGTTATTCATTCGATAGTATTTTTCTTCCGCATGGTCCAAACCCAATCAGGCGCCATTCATTATATACCTACATATGTAAATCTAAACTAGAACGCATATAATCACGTGCTTTGTTCGTAAATAACACTTGACCAAATAACAAACAACAAGAAACCGGTATTGTTATTCAAATGGCCTGATGTTTCCAGATTTTTCCAATTACGCGCATGTCTCAATCTTGTGTGGCATTTGATTCAATGGTAACATCAACGGAATATGACGACCGGGCGACCTGATTAGCGGTGTTGGTAGTGACCCTGAATTCAATGCTGTGGGTCCCGGGTGTGAATCCTAGTAGGGACAATCTTTTATGATGATCAGCTGCTAAAGTCTACTTAGCCGTTCATACATTGTTCTCACATACCTATAACAATGTACTGCTCAAAAATGTAAAAGATATTTAAAAAAAGAGCAAACGTGGAGTTTCTTGCCCGTTCTTCTCCATAGGAACGGCATTCCGAACTGGTGGTAAAGTAGTAGCTTAGAATTTCGTTTTCACGATTAATGGGCTACATGAATAAAAAAAAATATTTTGATGAGCACGAATGTTTGTACCCAAGTCATTTGTAAATAAGTATTGTATACTGAGTTCGCCCTCAGTGCCTTGTACGGTACCAATAATACAACCGTTCCTTAGTGTGGTACCGTATAGTTGGTGCGTTCATTTGGCGATATTTATGCAACAATCGGATTATAACAGTGGTGTTTCTCAGAAGGCCGCATTGAGTTTATATGATTCGAATTTGTTTCATGCATAATACACAGACGTCATTGCAAATTTCTCTATGGCTTTCTCTCGAAAACTGGTACATACAATCAAACTGGCAGCTTACAGCGAGGTTTCACTCGGAGCGGCGCCTGCGCATCGTACAAATCCGACAGCTGTTTGCGGCCTTTACATTTATAGAGCGTACCTTCTTATTATAACATGTTATGAACTATAGTGTCGAAGTGTGGTGTTAGCAGTGCTAGCCAAATTGGTAGGAAGCTCACCTCAAAAATCAAACATCATTTACAAAATTATATTATACATAAATGGGGATCCATACTACTTACTGGTGCATCGGTTCAAATATTTTATACTCTCTTTGTTAAACTTTAGAGTGTGGAACTAGTGCTAGGCTAAGATAAATTTGTCTGAAAAATCAAAATATTATACAGGTAGCTTAGGTATAGCATCTAAAACACGTATTAATATTCACTTTCTATTATATATTAATCATGTTACCATTTCTTATTGATACTTAAAACCGTACCAGCCGACTTAGAAAGACAAATTCTCTGAAACGGTACGATTTGATACAGCAAACAGCAGAACAATCTGCATAAATGTTGTACTATACACAATAAACTGCTTCTACGTCTTACAAATAGCCACATATTATATTCAATAATTGTCAAACAATCTATTTTCTGGCAGGTCCATTAGCTGTTGGCGTGCCAGGCGAACTCCGAGGTATGTGGGCGGCCCACAAACGCTGGGGCAGGCTGCCCTGGGACAGCCTGATCGCCCCCAGCTTGGGCCTATGCAAGTCCGGCTACCCGATGTCCAAAGCTATGTACGACGGCGTCGAAATGGCTGCAGCTTACATTAAAAACGATCATCATTTAAGGTAAGACGGTCTTGAGACATTATTTCCTTATTCTATAAATAGGTATACTCGCTTCCTGTTGGGTGTGTCAATGGAATCGTCACGTTTAGTTTATATTTGCTTTGAAGGTCGGATTCTGAGTGGTATTTCAAGCTTCATCTTGAAATAAAACTAATTTTACAGATTTTATCGCGTTTAATTTATGTTTTTTACGTTCCCGACGTTTTGGCTGCTTTACAGCCACCATGGCCTCCCGTCCTCCCGTGACCGATAAAATTTGTAAAATTCGTTTTATATGAACGGAGATTTATAAGGAGCCCTGTATTGATCTCTCATACACATAAACATTTTAGATAGTGAACTTATCGCTGTAAATATCCACATTCTGTAGCACAAGCAGGAACTTCTAATGAAAACGCGTAACACCCTTGAGAAAGCATGCTATCACTGTCATTCTTATTTATGATGTTTGTGGTGTGAACGGGACGGAAGACGCATATGTTACCGTAACGCTACGTAAGAAGTTCGTACTGGAGCCACTGATAGTCTGTGGTGTTTAGAACAGCCTGAGAGTCTCAATAAGCACTTTTTCCCAGAAAAACGTACTTCAATACAGTAAGAGGTCAGTTCTACAAGCCTGGCACTATGGTGAAGCCCAGCGAGGCGCTGTGCACCACCTTCCGGATAATCGCGGAGAAGGGCGGTGATGAGTTGTACAACGGCAGCTTGGCGGTCGACTTCCTCGATGACCTGGAGAGGGTTGGGAGCATCTTCACTGCTGAGGATCTGAGGCAGTATGAGTGAGTACTTTTACATTGAACTAGCTGTTACCCGTGACTTCGTCCGCGTGGTATTTAACAAAGACACAACCGTTAAGCAAATTATTAAAGTATAATTAAAGTATCTAAAGTTAATCTTGTTCACATGACATTTTTATTCCAGTGCATGTACATGTAGACACAATATGATAGAGATAACAGTAAATTCTTAAATTAAAAAAAAACTTGGTATAGCCAGTATTATACGACGAACATTTTTCATCGTTGGGAAATCCTCATGAAAGGCGCGCGCTCCTACCGAACAAAACCCCCACGGGAACGCTTTCACACCCATCGAAGTTGATATTATACAACGCACCCGAGCCACGATCGCAAGGCAGTGCGGTCAGTCAGGACACGGCTATTCACGAACAATAAGTAATTGTTGTTCTAGAAACATTTGTAGGTACTCTTCTTTATCCTCGTCTGTATATTTCATTACAATGTAACAAATTAGCTATATAGTGCCACATCGCGTGATTCCGATATCGCGTGATTTATTATTGAGTTTGTTTATGTAGGTGAGTAGGTAGGTATTTAAATTAATTTCTCGTAATCTATACACACATATCCTGGCCCAAACCAATCTTATCGTGATATTTACCTTGAGATTAATAACCCTTGTTTTTCAATAATATATATAATATTTTGTTTATGTACCATTTTATCAATAATATTAATATCGGCAAACAAAAACAAATCGCGTGATCCCAAGTAAACAAACACGACTTGTTTTTAATTATATATCGGACTAGCTGTTGCCCGCGACTTCGTCCGCGTGGTATTTAACAAAGACAACCGTTGACAACAGCCTGCCCGCCCATTCTGAGCCCGCGGAAAGCATTGCAGGTGTTGCTATCAAACTTAATCAGGCGCTGCGCTGCAACATTGGTTTTCATTTTTTTTCGTGAGATCCTATTTTTTTTTTCTAAAATAAAAGTAGCCTAAGGTACTCCTTGTTACATCAGCTATCTGCCAGTGAAAGTCCCGTCAAAATCGGTCCAGCCATTACAGAGATTAGCCGGAACAAAAAGACAGACAGACAGACAGACAGACAGACGGACAGACGGACAGACATACAGACAGACAGACAAAAATTGTAAAAAATTTTGTTTCGGTATAGGTAACGTGTATACATCCAAATGCACTTAGTAAAAAGCGGTTATTTTAATATTACAAACAGACACTCCAATTTTATTTATATGTATAGATGTACTTAGGTATGCGCAAAATGTAAAATGGTTCGGTCGAGGTCTCTTGTTTAAGTAGGTATATAGAGAAAGTGTCTACATAGGTTGGTAGGAACGAACCCCCCCTCTCCCCATGCATGCTCGAGATGCTAAGGTAACCTACCCATGAAGTCGGCGCCACCCCTGGCCCTGCTTTCGCGTTGAGTGATCACAAAATTGTACATCACAACCTCAGATCAATATATCTGTGATCGCCACCTTAGAGAAAAAAACAATAGACGTCGCGAAAATCATATTGAAGCACAAAAAGCAAGCTAGTAGCAACGCACAAAAAGTAAGCTAGTGCTACTATATAACACCAGCCCTTTTAATGACCTACTGTTGGGCACGGGCCTCCCCTCAATGCGAGGGGGATTAGGCCAAAGTCCACCACGCTGGCCCAGTGCAGGTTGGCGGACTTCACACGTCATTTGAGGGGTTCTCTCAGACATGCAGGTTTCCTCGCGATGTTTTCCTTCACCATTTAGCAATTCATAATCATGGATGAAAATAAGATTCACACATGAAAGCCTGAAATCCCAGAGGTGCGAGCCGGGGTTTGAACCTGCGATCCACGTTACCAAGGCAAGCGTTCTAGCAACTTGGCTATCACTGCTATCACGCCTTTGGCGTGTGTTACATAGATCGGCTTGGATTTTTGTTTTGTTTGATGTTGTTCGCGACACTCTGTCTGTACGTATTATTTCTTGGTAGATCGTAACAAGACGGATTCCAAAACTATCGCTGAATAAGACATTGATTTTACTTTGTTTTGTATCTGAGTCAGCTAAATGGATAATGACGAAATCTATAAGTGAGTAGGCAAATTCATGTAGGAAGGCTTTTTTTATACCACTGATTCAGCAGTATCGATGACTAAACACAAAAACTGCTTTTTCTGTACAGAACCGTTTGTCTCACAATGTGTTGCAATGCCATTATAAATTGATTAAATAGTGTTTACAAATTAAAATACGTTCTTCCTTTCTTTGTAAATATAAAGGAGATATAAGCAAGTACATTATATATCGTAACGTGCTATATCGTGAACCTGCTTTTATTTAGCGCATTTATCTATACTAATCTATACTAATATTATAAATGTGCAAGTTTGGATGGATGGATGGATGAATAGATGGATAGATGGATGGATGTTTGCTACTCTTTCACGCCCGAACGGCTGAACGGATCTGGATGAAATTTTGCACAGAGATAGATTATAGTCTAGTTAGGAACAGCACATAGGCTACTTTTTATCCCGGTAAAATGTATGGTTCCCGTGGGATAGATGTTTGAAGTTTTCATACTTTTTATCGCGGGTAACACCGCCGGGCGCAGCTAGTTATGATAATAGGTATGAAATCTCTATCGTATATCTTGAAAAATACATCCACCGAATTCTTCCATTCATTAAATACACGCGTTGAAATCGTTTGTATCTGTTTTGGGATAAACATTTCGAATTCATTATATTTGGAGGCAAATACTGTAAACAAAGGAAAAGCCCACTGAATTTCTTTTTTTCTTTGTTGAGGTCGCGTTCCGATCAGTAAGAAATACAATTTTTAAGTGCCCCGTAGGCCTATACAAAATAAATTTTACTTTTACTACGGAGGTAAGGTTATATAGACAAAAGCAGGCGTTCAACGTTTATTTAGCGTATACCAAACGTGCTTCTTTGCAACGTACGGAGTCAAAGAGTTTGATTTACCTATTCTTATCTAAGAATTATAACGCAAATTTATTGGAATTTTCCGAGAAGTATACACGACTCCGCTCACCTGAAACTATTAGAAATTGATTAACAAAGGAATTCTACCATGACCGCGATTAACATAGCGTAGTGAATTCTACAGCCGATAAACGTTGACTCACACACATAATAATACAACAGTAAGTATGTTATTAATCCTAAATATTTCACAATACATTAAAACGTTGCTATTGTTTCATACACACATCTGTTTAAATGATACATTGTATGAGTCATGGGATTGTGTGAAAATATATGAGTAAATGGTAAAACTCTTTTGTTTTGTTTTATTCGTTGATAACAAAACTGTCTACGTATTAAATGTATGTAGATAGGTAGGTACACCTATTTAGTTGTTTGTAATTATTATGTAGGTGACTTTGATAATTAATGATTAAGTTTGCTACTTTGAAACGAAGTAAAAACATGTACCTATCTACACATTTTCCCCCGCGTAGGTAGATAAGGGCTCGGACAGTATTATTCACTCGTATCGAAGTATAATGTTTTGTGTACCTATATTACATTGTATAACTACGGCGTTTTTTCAGAAAGGCTATACTAACCTTTGTACTTTATCTCAGACTAGCTGTTGCCCGCGACTTCGTCCGCGTGGTATTTAACAAAGACTCAAACGTTGGCAACAGCCTGCTCGTGCGTTCTGATCCCGCGGGACGCATTGCAGATTTTTGCTATCAAACTTAATCAGGCGCAGCGCTGCAACATTGGTTTTAATTTTTTTTTTGAGAGATACTATTTTTTTTCTAAAATAAAAGTAGCCTAAGTTACTCCTTGTTACATCAGCTATCTGCCAGTGAAAGTCCCGTCAAAATCGGTCCAGCCATTTCAGAGATTACCCGGAACAAACAGACAGACAGACAGACAGACATACAGACAAAAATTGTAAAAAATTTTGTTTCGGTATAGGTAACGTGTATACATCCAAATGCACTTAGTAAAAAGCGGTTATTTTAATATTACAAACAGACACTCCAATTTTATTTATATGTATAGATGTATAGATAAAAATTTACTATCTATTTTGTTGGGAGCAATATTTTTATTCAATTAACTTTCGAACTTGTGTCTTAATAATTATTACAACAGCGGTTAAGAAGCGTAGGTTAAATTGGTTATATTCATGTTCTCTAACATCGCCATTCAGATCAAATAATATATTATGTATTATTTACTAGCTGTTCCGGCAGGCGTCCTGTCCTGAAGTAAATTTTTCCCATTTTTCGGACAACTTTTTTACTTTTCCTTTGTCTACAAAACATGATTCGGACTATTAGGTTATATAGATTTGTTTAATCGTCTTTCCAGGGCAAAAATCTCAGACCCCATCGCGATACCACTCAGCAATGGGGATATCCTTTACACTCCCCCTCCCCCGAGCAGTGGGGTGATCCTGGTCAACATCCTGAACATCCTGAGCGGGTACCACTTCAATGCCACCAGTATCAATAGCACAGAGGCCAAGATCCTGACGTACCACAGGATTCTGGAGGCGTTCAAGTATGCTTATGCTACAAGAACGAAACTGGGGGATCTGGACTTCTTGGATTTGAAGGAGGTCAGTACTAGTAATGTAATGTAATAATAATATCGCCAAATGAAACGAGAACTGTACAGTCCCAAACCAAGCAGCACTAGTAGGTATTATGGGTACCCATCTACCGTTCAATAGATTAGGGGCGGTACCAGTATACAATGTAATTACTTATCGGGATATTAAACGTCCATGACTCTACAAACATTCGTGATCATCACACAAAGTTGCCCCTACCGGGACTGAACCTTTCCCCCGCCCCCCCCCTACTGGCCTTCTTCCATTGAGTCAGGCACAACGCGATTCTGCCAATGTCGACGTAGTGGCAAAGACACGATGGAGATTGCTTGATCGGTTTTACTTAGGACTGAACCTGTTACCCTTGACACAGAAGCAGGATCACTACAAACAATGCCAATCGGGGTCGTCAATTATCAATTATGTTTACAATAAGTGTCCTCGTCATGGCAAGTGGTACTATAATGAGTATCTAAATAATTTCATTTCAACATGTACTTATACAAATTACACCTGAAATCGTGAAAGGAAACTGAACCGGTGCCTTCATGTTCTTCCCAGCTAATCCACAACGTCACAACTCGGGAATACGGCACAGAGATCCGGCTCCGAATCAACGATACCGCCACGAGCAATGACACCTCCACGTACGGAGCTAGCGAGTACAACCAGCCGGACTCCGGAACTGCGCATATCTCTATCATCGCGACTAACGGAGACGCCGTATCCGTTACCAGCTCTATCAACTACTAGTATGTTTTTTTTCTATTAGACGCCCCACTCCTGGGCTGGCGTCCCCTCAATGGGAGAGGGCTATTGGCCATAGTCCACCACATTGGACTAGTGCGGGTCGGCGGACTTCGCACGTCTTTCGAGAACTAGGTTCGCTCAGACGAGCCGTTTTATTCACGATGTCTTCCTTCACCATTTAGTAATGATAATCATGGTTGAAATTTAGGTTCCCACATGAAATCTAGAAATACCAGTATAATCTAAGGCAGGTATTCTACCATCTTGGCTATCACTGATTTCGATTAGGTATTTATAGCAACTAAAAAAACTTGCGCTGTTTTTGCTGTAGCTTTGCTATCGCAAGGTTGTGTCATCAGCCTACTGTAGGTCGATTACGTATCCTGCATATACAATTATATAATAGTACATTTTATGCCATAGCTACGGCGCAGGCTTCACGACCCTCAAAACCGGTATAATAATGAACAATGTGATGGATGACTTCTCATCACCGGGCATCACCAACTTCTTCGGCCTCAAACCATCGCCAGCGAACTTCATAGCGCCTCACAAGAGGCCACTGTCATCAATGAGCCCAAGCATCATTGTGGATAGGAATGGAAACGCAAAACTGGTGATAGGAGCATCCGGTGGGACTAAGATTACAACTGCCGTTGCTTTGGTAAGATATATTGTAATAATAAGATAAAGTACTACTAAGAACTGTTTTTTAATGCACTGAGTACCGAGGACTTCCCTTCTATATACTCGTATAAGGTGTAACAAAATTAGTGTAATCGCGATTATGTATAAAATACATGTGTAAACAGTGTTTGGTTTATAAATGAGAAAGCATACCAGCACTGTTTTACCACGCTCATAGTATGTGGTGTTATTATTAAATAATTTGAATATTTTTTTATACTATTATTGGTACATTATATCTATATAGAGGGCACGCAGTCTAAATAAATTATTCGATTCCAAATTCGCTTACAAAATATTTCGTAACTATCGAAATGAAGGAATAGTTCACTTATGATGTGAAATTCAAAAATACATTGTATCTGCCTACTTAACTAAATAATGTTGGCTATGTTTAACTTTGGAATTAGCTTACTGCTGTGTGACCAAAGGGAACTTTCGGCCAACTTTAAAACGAACGTTGTGTTTAGGTGGCGATACGCAAGTTGTGGTTCGGACAATCAATAAAGGAGGCGGTGGACGAACCGCGCATCCATCACCAGATAACACCCATGCAGGCCGAGTACGAGTACGGTATCACTGAGGTAAGATGACAAAAACTAAGTCGCAACAAATGCACTTGGCTGTTGAAATTTAATCTCAAAATTCTAGAAACCGTAGACCTGTTACTAATATGCATGTACTTAATATATACCTTTTGAAGGGTTCCTTTAGAGCTAGCTATCCCATTGTGGGACAAAAGTAGTCCCTAACCTAATCTCGGCTTGGTTAGGAACGAAACGCATATATGTAGGCCGATTCTTATATAAGTTTTACACCTTTTATCTCCCTATGAAATCGTAGATCCTGATCGACGAAATGTATTTAGTTATCTGTATCTTCTTGTTATCTGTAAGTTGTCTGTCGGTGGCATCATGGTATTAACGCTGTCTTACTAATAAATCGGTTGTATAGGTCCTATACGTAGCCCGTAACACAGGACAGCTCGTATAGGCTTGGAAATCTCGGTCGTACAATCGCAACGACATCGATAAAGTATACTTGCACTGTCATTCATAGTTATAAAATCTATTGCGTAAGCGGAATGAAAGATTTTTTTACCGTTACGCTTTGATTGAGATTGCTTCCATAACTTGTTGTTAATTTTTACAGGATATTGTAAAAGGTTTGTTAGCAAAGGGGCACGGCATGGTGCGCTACGGAGGCCGAGGGTCCATCATCTGCGCCCTCTACAGAAATCAAACTGCGATCTACGCAAACGCTGACTTCAGGAAAGGCGGCGACGTTAGAGGCATGGACTGAATAAACCTTTGACTAATTTGAACCCAAAAAAAATGCTTTCAAAAGTTATACGAATATTTTTTTATCATCACCAGCGACAGGTCTGCACCGTCTTTATGCTGAAAATAATCTCAATTTGAAATTCATTTCGGAGCTATTAAGTTACCGGTTGAAATGACGAGACATTAGGTATAATTTTATTCTTAGGTATTCTAAAATAGACGGGAATGTTAATTAAATCTATACCTAAGCACCGCAACTTGAAAAAAAACGACATAGTTTCGCTTCTAAATACGAACCTATCACGACAAAATCTTTTTTTACCCTAAGGAGGGTAAATTTAAAATGCCCAACTTGGCATTTGAATTATGAGTCCGGTTATACTTTTTGAATGTAGGTAATTGTTGATACAATAATAGGATATAAGGTAAAGATACAATGTGATAGTATAAAGTTTAAAATAGATAGGTAGAATATTAAAATATGGCCGTCTACCACAAACATAATAGATACCTACCCTATGCAGCCGAGGTGTAACTTTAAAGCCATTGTTTTAAAGCTACAAATCTCCCGCTGCGTTCATAGTTAAAACGATGTATTAACAACTGAGTATTATATTAATTAATAGCTCGTCGACCGAGCGTTTAGTCTAATTCTTTTATAAATAATTTATTCTCAATAGCTGCATTTATGTTACGATGTGCGCTGCACTGAAAAATGGTTTTTATTTCATTCATTTTATGTCTTCTATTCGGTTTCATTTATTTTAATTATACATGTGTTTCTAAAAAATATATTATATTGTATTGGTTAAGGCCTGCGTATCTCATGTTTGTCGGTAAGTATGTTGTGACCTAGGCACCGTGTAGAGCACCCTGTGTTGAATTATTGTAACATTAATCTGTGATCGTTTCATAATTAACTTAGCTGTCCCCGCGAACGTCGTACCGTCTCAGAATAAAATGTATAAGAAAATAAATTATCTGTCCAACCCAAAAATAAATCGGCCCAACCGTTCTTGAGTTATAAGTGGTGTACCTAACATGAACTTGTTTTATATATAAAGATTATTATTTTATTATAATAAAAGTATTGCGATGAACTGATTACTTCAGACATGCAGATTTTAATGTGGTTGTTAAATAAACTTTTGAAGCGTAAGTGTGTTTTTATTGGTAACGTCAGCGCATGGTTTGGATTTTATAATGTTCAGTGATCATCCCCCTGACTTTGAGGGGAGGCCCGTACCCAACCAATGTTAGGTTTTGAACGTTAGTGCTAAATTAACACGTAAGTCTGCTTACTTTCAAAATAAAATACTGCATAGACATCAATAAAATATAACTTTAATTTGCATTGTAGTTGCATTGCTTACTTATGCTAATAATAATAAATTACAACAGATAATAAAAAACTATAAAAACGCAAACTATATAAAGTCTGATATTTCTTACATACATAAACTTTTTAAGTGCATTAAGTGTATAAAACATTTACAATCCTAGCCAAACTATAATACTATAATAAACAAAAATAAAATCTATTTAATAAAAAATCTTAGCACTTTCTGACCTGACTAATATACCACGCACAGCCCGAGCTTATCGACCTCTAGAAAGTATCCAAGAGGTGCAGGAATTTTTGGAAATTCGTCCCCAAAGGGGGCGAAGGTTTGTATGAAGAAACATTTTTTTTTAAGTTACTATCGGGCAAATTCCACCACATTAGTCACACTACATCAAACATGATGAATAACATTTTTCCTTGCTATGTTATTATAAATAACCATCTGTGCTACTTTTCTGTGCCCAACAGGTGTTGTACACTAAAACTTATAAACACTGAAAAATACATTAACAAATTGAAATTGAATGTATAAAGACCAACTTCTACGAACGTAAACAGATATCGCCGTCCTAAATATGAATTTAGTTACGTCCTATTCGGGCCACGCCGACTCAGTAGTTAACAGAACATGTCATATATGAATGTTTGAATGTCAGTCGTGAAGCACGAAGAAGTGTAACTACCTTTAAGAGGTTAAAAGGCGCCGCTATAAAGCTAAAACGTCTCTCATAGCTTCCACTGGCGTGACAAGCTTCGTGGAGCCTATCAGCACCGTGTTGTCGACCCCGCTGGTTATCACGCTGCGATGGAGGCGCTTGCACTCCTCCGCCGTGACGCCGCCGACCACGAAAATGATCACCGTTGGATTGTCCAGCGGGTGTTTGGCACTTCGAGTTTTCTTGCTTGTTAGGATGCTGAAAGACATAATCTATAAATAGCACTAAAGCCAACACACAAAATTAAATTCGTCAAATATAAACTGGTGATTTGACGGTTATTTGTAATAATATATGTTTACCATATTGAACACTGTACATTTTTTACGTTCATATTTAAACATTTTGTAAAACAGTTTAATAAGCGAAAATTTTTTTTTTTTTTTTTATTACATTATAGGCAGGTATTTGATCTCGATCTCACCTGATGGTAAGTGACGATGAGATCTACGATGGAGCATACTTGCCTAGGTAGGAAGGCGGCAGTAGATCGAGACGCTACATTCACTAGGCACATGCAGCGCAGCTGATCTGACCCGCCATCCATGAATGGCAACATCGATCATCATGCCGGAACACGGCTAGGCCGCTTGGTGACATGGCTTTGTTCAGTGGGTGGTGACTAGCCACGGCCGAAGCCTACCACCAGTACAATAATTTTAAATTAATTATCAAAGGCTAAGTTTGCTTATTCTGGTTCACGAACGAAGAAATTACGATATAATTTGACTTCACATTTCCGAATATTCGATACTAGATGGCGTTACCAACATTATAAAAATTACGCTATTCACCCCTAGATGGCGCTGTTAACATTTTTACAAAATTAATTTTACTCACTTGAGCCCACTACGTAGCAAGTCCTTGATACCTTCGTTTCTATGTTTTAGGTCCACCATATCAGGTCTCTCCGTATTGACCAGGTCGTCTACTAACTGCTGCAAGACGCCGCGATACTCGTGCCCGACGCCTGTATCGCATTCTTTCAATACAGAGTTGTATCTGAAACGAAAATAAAATACTTTACTTGCTTACTTATAACATAATTTACGAGTAAATTATGTTCTGCGCAGCCACTTGGCGCTAACTTTCGCGGGTTCACGACTCGTTGTTCATAGTTTACATGGTAATCTTTTCCTTATTTTTATTTTTTTAGCTTTGAGTATCTTTTTTCATAAGAGCAGTGATAGCCAAGGCGGTAGAACGCTCGCCTCGGTAACGAGGATCGTAGGTTCAAACTCCGGCCCACACTTCTGTAATTTCTACATTTCATGAGCGCATCGCATTTTGTAAACATCATTAACGAGTAATGAAAAGTTATTGTAGTTAGTTATTTCATCACAAAAGTTTGAAAAACAAATAAAAGAAATATCACGTCTACATCAAGCGGTAGCCCTGTTATATCCGCCTTTTATGCCGTAATTTTATCTTTGTAAATTCGTAATTAATTTTGCGAACATCCACAAAATCTAATTATACTTCACAAAGCTCAATATACTCACTTCTGCAGCATCCGCCTCATCTGAGCGACATCCTTCAACTGCGCCATCACTCCCTTCGATATCTCGTCGCACTCCTCCGGCGTAACAATGTGACCAGCCTCAGTATTCCTAAACAAGGTCTTATGGTCCTCGAATATGGCAACACTCAGTGTCTCCATGAGGCTATCCTCGTGATGTTTGGGGAACGAGACCTCTGTGCCGGTGAGCGAGTAAATGTGGATTATTAATGCTAATAGACTGCCCAGTGGTAAATTCCTGTCTTTTCGAAATTTTATTAGGTGACTGATCTGTAATAAAAATAATGAAATAAATACACTAAGCCAATGATTGGAACATAGTTAAAATGGGCTGCTGGCGATCCCAATGACACCCAGTCCAGGGCAAATAATTGACTGATACTGGAATTTTCCCCACACGAATATTGAGCCCAACCCAGTATACTTGTCTAATATAGGACACAGTGTTGCCACTTCTTTGAAAGTGGTGAATTAGAACATTAAAATACAAATAAAATAAAATTAGTGGTACATTAAAATTTCATGCTTCCAAGGGTGGTGAGCTAGCAAATCCAGCTTACACTATAACAACCATCTATGACAACCATTCTAGGCGTTGGTACACCGATATTGTATCTACCACATGCTGAAATTCCTGTCCACTTAGATAATTGATCGGTTTTTTTTTCATTTAGAAACCTAAAACATATAATGAAATACATACCTGTTGTAACACACTGGTAGAGTCACGGCTTGCAGCTAAACTCTGCACTACTTGCTTCTCTAGACTCATTAACAGTTCCATCTGAGCGCGATGCGGAGACTTCAGGGTCTGTACTACGGCGAGCGCCTGTTGGAGCACTCCTACGTGTTTGCCGATTATATCATAGTTACCTGCAATAGAGCAAGTAAGGTCGAAATTAGGGATTAAAATCTTGTGCGCATTTTGGACGCATACCAAAATCCACCTTAAACACTTTGAGAAAAGACATATATTGTCTTCAAAGCAAGAATCTTACGAAGCACAGACCGTGTAATTGGAAAATATTTGTAGCAGAAATACTATTCTATAATGCGCATCAAAGGTTCTTAAGATAACCAGAAATGACTGATATTTAATAAAAATATCGATAATGCAATGCTAATAACTCTGACTGAAACAGTACTAGGATAACACGAAATAATAAGAGAGAGAAAACGCAAACTCTTAGTGCGTGAACTATCCGTGTGCAAAGTATTGCAGTGGCTATTTCCTTCTCAAGAAGCTAAACAATCAGAAAAGCAAACTTCCTTTTATTGTTTGATAACTTAGTACTTTTTCAGTGTAACTTTTGCCTATATTGACAATGTTTTTATAAGATATAATATATTATATATATTCAACATTGCCTGTGTGCTAAATGGAAATGAAAATTATATTTTTCGTGCAATTCAAATGTGTAATAAGTACTAAGTAAATACCTTTTGAAGCCGTGACGATCTTCTCAACGCTCTGCGGAGTAACCTTCAACAATGTAGGGCTAGGCGTCTTCTGCACGTCAATTTTGGACAGCTTGTTGTATATATCAAACATCACTTCCTTTTGCGATTTATTGATCATGTAGTCATAGGTTTGTGTGCAAGCGTCGTCGCCCGCGTGGTACACACAGCCTGGACTCAGTTGGACGTCTTCTGGGTGACTTTTACTGCAAATATCGCGTTGTCAAATCCGCAATTTATCAAAATAGGCACGCCCTTACTGCGAGCCTATGTTATCGAGCACTTTTTTCATTCCGCATAGCAGTTTGCTATGACTGGCCTGCGTATTGCGTTAGTATGAATACAAACGCGAGTCGACGACGCGTTTATAAAACTAAATAATTTATATATATTAAGATAAATCTTACACATGAGCTTCACACAGTGGCGACATATCAACGGCGACCTCTGTCGAATGTCCCGGGAAACGGGGCAAAACTGCCATGATTTTGTCCAGGACAGACTCCATGGAGTGGCTGGTCACGCCGCACAGATCGAGGGTGCGGTCCACGATGATTAGGGTAGCTGGGAGTAAGCAATTCTGAAAAATAGGTAACATATTAAACGCAATGTTTCAGCAATGTTGTTGCAGCAACGTGTTTCTGTGTTGTTGGCAACACGGCTAGCCTCGGATTCGCAGCGACGGGTTTAAGTTCAATGTTTAATCTTATAAGGAATAAAGTTCGATGAATATTGGGCATATTAACCAAATATTCGGCTGAATATCGAACACATAAAACTATGCCGAATGACTAAATATTACCGAATATTCGGCGCATCCCTACTGCAAACAATGTGGAGTAACTATGGTTAACAAACTTTAATATTGCTTATTGCAAAAACAGGCTAAAAAAGACACATGCTTACACCAAATTTGTTAAAACACAAAACTGATATAATAAAATAAAAACTCACCTTCCGTCTGGTTACACAAACGGGTGAATTTTCCAAAATACCGGCCAGCAATGAACTATATGTACCAACATAGTATAAATCCTCCTTCAGATTCATTGAATCAAGCATACTGTTCAAGCCACTGGCCAATCTCCGAGCATTACACCTCTCCTCACTTGACAGGGTATAGAGGTCTACAGAGGGAGACTCGGGGATGAGTCTACCGTCGTAGGTCGGGTAAATGTGATGGTATGGAGGTGTAACAAATACCACATTTGTTAAGGATATAGTGAAGATTGGTATGTGTACCACTTCTATGGCAGATTGCTGAAAACAATAATGGTCTTTTTTTGTTATCTTGCTATCATTTCATTCACCATATTCACTAGACCAGAAACAAATACATATTTTGAGAAAATATACATTAAGGGAAATGCAAGTATTGTATAAAGAAGTCTTGAGACAGTGGATGAAGGATGGCAGAAGACAGAAGAGAGAAAATATCTTATAAAGATAAGACATTGCTCCTGCATAGTAACTGTCACATTTGACAGATCCCATACAACATCTGTCAAAAGTGATAGTTACTATGTGGTTGCTGTTTGATTATGAATTGATTGTGTTAGCAGACATGGGGCCCTGTTGAGTCTCCTGGTCACATTAAAGACTATTATATTCAAAACAAATTAATAATAATGAGCCTTTTTCATGTACCTTTGTTGATAACAAGCTTCGCTCCAGAATTCTAGCCTTAGACCACTGCCCTGACCCAATATATAGGAGTAGACATGTCTTTCAAGAACTGGTTCGATTTTAACAGACATGCCAGATTCCTCACAAATTTGCATTGCATAATCTCAAGCTTATGTTGAGCTTATAGCTGACAGTAAAATCAAGAATAGATAAAAAGATTGAATTACCTTCTTAGCAATCCATTCAACCATCATTCCCTCCAACTGCTTTGTAGCCTCTGCTGGCCCTCTCCCCGCTGCAATCACATCACTCACATCCCTCCCTGCATTCAGTTCCAAATACACCACATCCAAGCTCATGCATGATATCAGGATGCAGTGTGTGAAGTCGCTGTGCCGAATAATCTCGCATATTGTTCGTAGTTGTGTGGATGTTGCTTGCGTTATGAATACAGCTTTTTTATGATCGTTTCTGGAAAACTAAAGTTTTATCAGGGTTAGACATTATGAAAATCTTGTTAAATACCCATAATATTATGACAGCTATAAACCTTTAAATACTGATTGGCTGACCCTTTGACTTCATACTTAGTGGTCTTATTGCTTATCATATTAGTAAGGCTCTGTGGTCTACTCCATAATAGGGTACAGTAGTCTCTACTCATGTAACGTGATTCTCTTTGAATCTAGGTTGGAAACCAATTTTCTAGACAGAACAAAGTGGTCCTTGCTTTACACTCATAGTTTAGACATACATACCTCAAAAGGTGACAAACTCTTCACAGCCACGGCACCGCCGGACAGCAGGTTGAAAAGACCGCCGTCCCAATGTAAACATTCTGCACTAGCGTCATCCAGGAACACCACAGCACCGATAATTCTGTTATATACCTCCGACCACCATGCCTTGCCGAACTCCCTCACAGATGGGCTCGCCATATTCAATAGCCAATTAACAATATATCATTTAAATAAATATGTTCTAACTGCAGTCCACAGTATACTGTTTTACATGTCTCTAAATAATAATCTAATACAGAAATATTTATTTACACACAGTTTGAATGAAATGTTGTCAGATCCGAGCAATTTATAATTTTGTTCTGTGGATCCGTCCCGAGATCACACACAGAACAAAATTACGTCCTGTCAGATGTAGCCACAGACCAATAAGATGGATGAGACCACAGACTACTACCTCTATCGCAACCACATACGAAAAAGAGATGAGATCACGTAGGTGGATAAGATATATACATCACCACAGACCAATTTCTTTACTAATTGGAAAAGACGGCGTCAAGTTCCATTTCACATAAAATAACAATAATAATTTACGCATTTTTACAAAATCACGGGTCCCAATAAAAAAAAATTGGTATTTATTTATTTTAAGGCCTAATTCCCGAGCAAATCTACTGACCCCCTAATCATTATTTTTGTGTATATTATTAAATTTAAGAAATCCTGTTTATAAAGTGCAATATTGGAAAAATATACACATCATTGGTTTAAATCTTTTATTAATTTACTTATCACAATACAAGTTTTGTAATCTAAAAGCGCGCTTTGCACATCCTGCTGGAGATGTAAATAGTAAACAATTAGTGTTCTTCGTAGCCGCTAGGAAGGGCATTGATATGGGGGTTGTGGAACAGGGACTTCTGGCCATCACCCCATGGGAAGCGCTGGAGAAAAAAAAACAATGTTAGTACATAGGTATATAAAAAATTGCCTCCTGCAACATTATAAAACATAAATTATTATGAGATATATAAACATTGACTTGAGATATAATAGAATCATCAGTTAAGGCTCTGGACTATTTGACTATTATATTTTGATAAAGATCTGTAAATGAAATCCATCATGTGAAAAACAAGGGCAATGTTAATATAGATGTAAATAATACAATAGGTATCAAAAATGTGTGATGGCAAGTACTAATGTATTTTTGACATAATCCAACCAAATGCCTCCATATGGGAGTCAATTAATCAATCACTGTCACATCCTAGTAATTGGTCAAGAAGTGATCACTTCCTGCAAGACTGGCTGTTAAGAACAAATAAAAACTAATTTAAATACCCTCTATACCAAGACAGACCTTTGTGCGGACACGCATGTAATCATAGGGTACAAATGGAGGGGTCTCGTGATGCCCTTCCTGGTGGCCCAGGTATGCATTCAGCATGCCAAGACCGACAGCCGGGAATGCAACGAAGAAGGTAATCTTCTTCCACAACTTCCAGCCACCTAGACACAACAGAAATATGTTTAGAAAATTTGTGAGAATACATGTCCACCTTAATTTTTCCATCTTTCCCTGCATACTACTTCATTGGTATATAAAAATATTCTAAAGGTTATACCAGATTATAGCTACATTCCTAATTTATAAAAAGCTTTTGTCCATTTACAATGGCAATACAAAGAAATTGTCAGAAAAAGTACTTTGTAAAGGTTTTTAAAATGTATACTTTTGAGGAAATGTCAGTATCAAATTGTCTTAAAATGCAAAACCTAGTTACTTACAAACATATTTTAAAATTATATAGTTCTTTTTTTCAGTACCTATTATATTTATGTGAAATGTATGACTATGTACAATTTACACTTAATCCCGAACATAAGAAGGAACACAACTTTTCTGATAAACAGTCCAATTCAGTTGTGTTTAATCGTATAGTATCTACTAATTTATCATTAGGTGTGTTCACTTCTGAAAAATGAAGCCATTGTTTTTTCTCCTGGATTAACTCAAATGTCATAAAACTCGCGAACGATTTTTTTCTGGTTAATTTTTATAGGTAAATAGTTCGTTTGATGGTTCGATGGCGAATTTACAGGTATTGGTAGATAAGACCCTTCTATAGGTTATCTGGTTACATAATGTGTATGTTCGTAAATAAATAATACTTTCTTACCTCCATGTCCACCAGCTGTAGCAGCATGCGAAGAAGAACGCGCATTGTTTTTAAGGTATTGGATTGCAGCCCGCTGTAATACGGTATTCATTTTGCTTGCAAATTTTATTGAGCAAACTGGAAAGCAATCAAATTGTCAATTATCAAATTGACTTGACTGACAGTAGTAGTTTATTGATGTGTCAATAAACGTAAAGATATGAAGTTGCCAACTCAAAAAAATAAAATTTAATCGATATCTTGGAACCAAAGACAATATTTTGGACCGGCGCAACTCATCCCAATAATGGTTCCCGACTTTGGTTAGTCCCAATCTTTTGTTTATATCTATCGTCCCGACTATTTTCCATATTGGAATTTATTATTTGTGGGCTTGTTTTTTCTTTTCAGTTTATGTAATGTGTAATATTAGTGGGGTTTTAAACATTAGGCGGACGTTGGTGGGAAGTTAAACCGTGAAGTTGTCAATTTTGCTATATTTTCGGATTTACTTAAACAGTATAGTTGTTTTCGATTTCTCCCAAAATGTCCGATAAATTTAAAAAAAAGTATCCACAGCTATACTGATACACATGGGATTAATTTAATCATCATCAGCTTCATAAACATCATTATTATCATCAGGGGTACTTATATTATTAAAAATAACGAATAAAATGTTACTTAAAACTGGCAAAAATTTAACTATGATAAAAGATCACTGCTTTGGCTGCGGGATTATCGGCCTTCAAAATAATCCCCTAATTAGAAATGTTCCAAGTAGGTAATTAGAGCAAATTAAAAGACACGTTATTTCGTAATGTTTTACTTTATTAAGAACATATTTACATTACAATAATTAAACCCGTACAACTATTGTTATAGGTAAATGTCATGACTTTTATATCTCTGGATCGCTCGAGATTCAATTTTAGGGATGCCAATAGATGTACAAATAAGCCCATGGTACAACAGTATATTGTTTTATTTTATATGTAATGACCTTGATGGAGTTTGCACTTACTTATACATCAATATAATCTAAATTGCACCCGTTTGCTCAATTAAAGTAGGTACCTACCTATTAAAATAGTGCTTATATGTATTTACGATGTAGTTATGGTAATCATACTTGAGGTGGCTATCTACAAATGCAGCTATTAACCATAGAAATACGAAAAGGTGTTCGTAAATCGCATTCAGGAAATAGCCTCCCAAACAGTTTTGGGAGGCTATTTCCTGAATGCGATTTAAAAAAGCATCGCTTTATGGACGGTAATAGGAATGTTGAAAAATAAATTGACATAGAATTATAAATTTAAAAACTACACAAAAGCTGGTTGGCTAAAGGTGGAGAACATTTCTTCGCTAGCTATGCGGAGGTTGTCGATTGCTAACTCAGGGATACTGTCCGGAAAATGTTGCTCCACTATAGACTTTGGTGATACCTGCAAAAAAAAGTGGATGTAGATTGGGAGTTTTCACAACATCAATTATTGCGGAGTGATTGAAGCCAATATGTTATATAAAGTGGAAGTGAAGTGAATCGATCCATCTATCCACCATTGATCTATGTGTAGTAAAAAAAAATACTTTCTAAGGTACATTTCACAGCAACGCACTAGCCGGAACGTGGAGCTTCACCAGTAACTAAAATTATTGATCTACTAACAGACGGAAGTATTCAATTACTAGATTCCTCGATCTTTGAATGGGCTCAAGACTAGGTTGAGAATAGATTTTATATTGTAATAGTTTTATAAAACTATTGTTTCCGTTAGCTGTCATGCGATTTTGAATCCAACCTTTTTAGCTTTTACATGTTCAAAATTGAATCCCATATAGAACGCTGACTGCTGCAATTGTCTCAAATTCCTCATGCGGACTCGAGGGTCGCGCTCCAACAACCGCAAGAGGAGGCCGCGGGCCGCGTTCGACAGGCGCGCGGCGCCTTCGGGCAGAGCGCCTGCCGCTGTCTGGTTATGTTGCAGCTGGCCATCATTGCTATGAAAAAATAAACAGTTTACATAACATAGTAGGGATCCTTTCACACTATTATTATTCTCACACGTATCACGACGCGAATTACGTTCCATGTAACGGCGGTATAGTCAAAGTACTTTAGAGCAGTTATACCATAGTCCAAATTGACGGTGTGAACGGCGCCAATGTGTTCATTTGCCAATAGATATTGTATTGATTGAAAACTAGTGGAATTCTTGTTATTATGGAGATGCAATGGATGATGATGTAGCATTAACTTGTTTGGCCTGTCCAATAGATTACAAGGACAACAAAAATCATTTGCGTGATACAGTACAGTACTCCCCTTGCAAACACACAAACAATCACACTTTCAAACTAACGTAGTATAGATAAGTATAACATGTGATACTCACTGATCCCCGGTTGTAGAAGAACAGACGCTTCTCTTGGTATCTTCGTTGCCAATCGTTGCTCTCTTTCTTATTGCAGGCGTTGGATACTTAAACAAAATACAGCACACTTTAAAATTATGCTACTTACTTTTTATCTACATCCCTATTATGAGGATAATAATTGCCTACCTCATATACAAACGATACCAGTTAAATAGTTACGTAACATCCCCTATAATGTGACCAGTACCTTTAGCTTAGCTAAGTAAAAAGTACCCAACTCCTTTTTACATTAGGTACACACCATAAAATACTAATCACCTGCCCAATCACAAAAAAATAGTTAATTCCAACTGAATACGCATGTTAATTTATTATCAGAGGAACCCATCTCTGTCATTCGTGTACGAGTACCTGTGCTCGCGGGACTCACAGCCCTAAGGTTTAAGGGGAACGACACGGCAACCCGTCCCGAGCATCGGTTGAAAATAAAAAAAAGTCAACATCACTCGTTCGGCTAAAAATAGGGAGCCTGCCCCTTAATTGCACACTTGGAATTTACTGCACGATTTAATGATCGTTGCAAGTTCAAAACGCCTTAACGAGAGGGTGGAGTAATTGAACCAAAGATTGGGAACGTAATTAGTAAGTATAATTTAGCCTATAAGATCTTGTGGCGTGCGGATGAAAAGAGTAAGTATCTCAATGTAGGAACTTGGCGGCAGACATGAGTTGATTAGCTTAGGTATTAAAAATATTGGGAAATGACGTCAAGTTCCCAAATAGTTGCAATTTGCTATCTGGCTACTACTGCTCCAATTGATCTGAAAGAGATTTTCCAGGACATTTTGTTTTTATAACACCTGATAAAAAATGACTTAGTGAACAGTAAAAATATAAATCAGGAATACATTCTAATGACGTTCACAGTATGCAGAACAAGCTTCTTTTGTGCTTACAAAAAGGTCAAACATTTTATTCGGTGTTCCGAATGCCGAACGAATACTTGGAAGTTCGCGAGGCGTTCTTAGAAAACAATCATGCAGTCTAGTCAAAGACCGAGAACATGGACCGATAACATCCTAAAAAAATCACAGCCGAAGTAGGTAACTAAACTGAATCTAATACATACATAATCGACTATTTCTTATTCGCAAACGCGGCTGAATCGTGACCAGCGATAAATATGAAGGAACACGGGGCGGCGCGCGGCGCGGCGCGCTCCCGTGCGCAGGCGACGCAGTGATGAAGATAAGACTCGATCAGCAGTCACTGTGGTGTTCCTAACGGGTCCTCGCTCTTGATTTAATTGTTGTTTGAGTGACAGCGCTTTTGCGAGTTCAACAGATAATACTAATGTACTACCACTGTTATATCTGGCAGAAAATAACTGTTTTGGGATATCAAGTGTACCTACTTACGCACGCCAGCCTAGTATATCATACTTCTTGTAGCTTTGTACTTATGCTTTTTGTGCTATGCTTAGAAATCGGCAGTCTGAGTAGATACCTAGATGGAAATGCAGAAATAAGTATTTAATAGGAAATTTAATATCCTAAAAGGGTCTACCCTATACAATAGACCTATTATTCAACGATATTTTAAAGCTAGTAAATTCCTTGAAGGAATCTTGTAGAGAAGTTCAAAAACCCATAACCCATAATGACGGACATTCGACCTTCAATTAGTTAATTAACTGGCAAGTAACATTTAAATTTAAATTTTTGACAGGTTTTTGAAATAGGAAGTGTAGGTAGGTTTTATTTTTTATCACAAAGCAGTAGTTTTTTTATTTGGCAATTATTTGTTGCTGGTACCTGCCATAAACTGGCCGTAAAAAATAAACTTCGTGTTACAACATTTTATCATGATCGAACTCCTTTTTTTATTTAATGATTTCATAATTGCATCATTGCAAATGATTGAAGTTAAGATGTTTGTTTTCAACGGGAAATAAATTCGTGGAGTCTTTGAAATGGTCGTTGTAGGTAATAACGAAGTTGTAAGGACGCCATCTTATCTTGGATACGGATGCAAGACAAAATGGCCCATTCTTATGTAGATATTAGAGATAACTTTATAAGTTTCCTCAAGCATTTGAACTTCAATGCTTTGGCCTTTTGTTTGATAGCCAGCCAGTTACTTGGGTTAGTTATTACTTCTATTGTTATTGCGAGGATAGACATAAACTAACTAGGATAAAGGTCGTAGGTACAACAGTATGCGTTATTACAAGAGCTGATCGGAAATTTTAGAAAAAAAATATGGTTCCGTCCAATTTGACAATTACCAAAAAACTCATAAACTATGAAGGAATTAATACAACCAAACTCTTATTCATTACCTTTTTGTACACTTAAGATCGCCAGTGTGAAAAACAAAATAACTTGTAATTTTCAGTTAGGTACCTACTACCTACCTAACCTACTTGTTACTCAATCACTACTTGATTATTGGCACTTGTATTCATGCCTTCGTACTAATGCAATATAACTTAACCACCGACAAACATATGTGATTGTTAAAGTGATTCATTAAAAAAAAAGTTCCGTTCTCTATTATTAATTAGACTTCGTAGTAGCGGCTTTACTACGTACTTCATTAGCATACTTCTAGGTTAAAAAATGTAGCATATAGGTATTGAAAATACCCAACATACATGATGAGCATGGTCATTTTGTTGGCCAGACAAAGAATGCTCGCACCACAAGATTTACTACGGGTAGGTAATCACGTAAGGCAACATTGTTGCATAATTGAAATATTCAAAACCTCAAAATAGGTACCTACAGACTTTTATGTAAGAATAAAAGTAAACAGGTAGGTATTTACCACATAGGTGTGCGATATTTCTTTTTCCTTTTTATCCCTATACCGGTGCAATCTAGGTACCATCCTAAGATCGAGGTCAGAACAAAATATAATATAACTATGCCGTTAACTTTATAGGTTAAGTAGTATGTCTTATAAGTACCTAATGCAGCTAGTTTTTTCAGTTGGAAATGAAAAAAATACCTAATTAAACATATTTTTTTAAAAGGAAATAGGACCGAATACATATCGGAAAGAACAACCTCTTTGCTCAAAGAATTGCAAGAAAAAAAGGTAAATGTAGTCATGGTTTACGAAAAAATCACTGATAACTTCCTTCCCCTTATAATTAATATTAAGCATATTATGTAAATACTAAGTATTATAGAAAAAAACATACTAGGTATGCACTACCCACGTGGTATAGATGTTATGTGTGATACACTATATTATTCATTATTTTGAGTCATACAAGAGTATATTTATTGGAAAAACTCATAGTTACACATCGACGATGTCCACGTACCGACCTTGGTACATGGAAAGTTTATCAATATGATTACTTGGTTAGAGAACTAAGAGATGTGGCATTTGTACCTATACATATAAATAAAATTGGAGTGTCTGTTTGTAATATTAAAATAACCGCTTTTTACTAAGTGCATTTGGATGTATACACGGTACCTATACCGAAACAACATTTTTTACAATTTTTGTCTGTCTGTTTATTCCATCATATCTCTGAAATGGCTGGACCGATTTTGACGGGACTTTCACTGGCAGATAGCTGATGTAACAAGGAGTAACTTAGGTTACTTTTATTTTAGAAAAAAAATAGGATCTCACGAAAAAAAATTAAAACCAATTTTGCAGCGTTGCGCCTGATTAAGTTTGATAGCAACAACCTGAAATGCGTTCCGCGGGCTCAGAAAGCGCGAGCAGGGTTTTGCCAACGGTTGTGTCTTTGTTAAATACCACGCCAACGAAGTCGCAGGTAACAGCTAGAAAAAAATAAATAAAGATATAATAAGATTTAAAAAAAAAAAAAAAAGCTTTTTATTGTTAAGCGCCTAAAGACCGAGATACAATACGCGACGCATCGTGCGTCGTTTTCGTAATGTCATGTCGCGACCCTTCAACCTCGATAGAATATACATACTGAACACTTCTGCGAAATCATCGAAGAAGACCGGCGAAAAGTCGGAGCATAGCGGCCAGCCCCGCTAGACATACCACCTGGGCCCCAAGTCTGCTAACACAATCGATTCATAATCGAACAGCAACCGCATAGTAACTGTCACTTTCGACAGATATTGTATGAGATATCTGTCAGAAGTGACAGTTACTATGCGGTTGCTGTTCGATTATGAATCGACTGTGTTAGCAGACTTGGGACCCTGCCTGCCTGGAAGATCTTCTGTCGCGTCGCTACCGGTGTGTACTTCGTGGTAGTAACTAATGAATTGTCACCGTACCTTGGACTTGACAATCCGCATGTCATGTTATAACGGTTTGCGTTTGATAGTGGGCTCACGTACCTATATATGGTACTGGATTTCATACATTACATACATGTGTTGCAACTTTATTAAAATCACGCAAAGGGACGTACGTCATTTACGCGACGCTACTTGGGACAAAGTAAATTTTACTTGACTGTACATGCCAATTGTACCGATTTTTCTTTCGGCAATGAAAACATGGCAGATAAAGTATAGTACCTATCACGTTGATATGTCTGCGGGCTATAACACCGGAGGGACATTTCTATACAGGAAAGTTTCGTAACGCAAGTAACACACAATGACAGGTAATTATAAAATTATTTGATGTGTGATTGCGTGTGATTGTGCGAGTCTAGGTTGCACAGTAGGCCCATCACCTTGACTCGTGATCGATGATCGAGGTGTTGCGACATATTCCAAAAATACTGTATTGAGGAGATAACCCAATGTCATAGAAAATAATTACTTAGTTTTTCTTTAAAAAAGTGCGAATTTAAATTTAAAAAAATATATATTACTCGACGTCTTAGAGCGGATTTCACCATTACAACTGAATGCGATAAGTATAAGCTAAACTACGTTTTCGCGCTTAACTTAGTTCAAAGCTCCCAGTTGTAATTCACCATCATTAACAGCACAATCTTTTTTACGTACCGTTTTGGTAACTTGCCAATGTTGGCTTGCCCAAAATTTTGACACTCCGAGTTATAATTGTTTTGGTTTTGACGAAAGTTAGGATGAGGATGAATTATTTTTTCGTTGCCCTTAGGCAACAAGATGGATATTTACTTAGTTACAAGATTTCACACACCTTTCGTATTCAAGTCGATTAAAAGCAGAGCCCAAAAAATTGGTTTAGCGAACAGCAGTCGTTCAAGGGTTACCCCACTCATCAGGATTCCTTCAAATTGTACTTAAAAGTTATGATATTACCACAGCAAGTCGCTGTAACATATTGCAAAATAAAACACATTTTTGTTAATGTTTGTGACGGCATAATTTACATTCTATGGCAAGTAAACTTTGTTTACGTAAACGTGATCAAAATGTAACTGGTGAAATCGATTTGACGTAAATTGCGATCAAATTGAACAACAACAACAAATTGAACTCAGTTAGGCAAACTTAGTTTTATTGAACTAAGACTAACTAATATAGACATTCTTACCTACAAGCGAATTCGCTCGAACTACACAAACCAGCTTGTTTTTTGAGCTTCAATAAGTTGTTCGCATCCATCTATATTTATATTATTACTTTATAAGACTGGCATCAATATAAAAATGTATATCTTACGTAAAACTTTCCTCCTCACGTGCATGGTTGAAATATCCGACCCTTAATTAAATCGGGAACCACAACAGTGAAAGAATAAAAAAATAAAAAAATGTGTTAAGTCCATTCGATTTATGAACGCACCATCAAAACCGCAACTGATTGCATTCATAAAGGTACCAAAGGGTCGCTGCTGCATGGAATTAAAATTAACAAATGTTATTCACCCCGATTAGTTTATAACTAAAATACATTCTTGACAATATCTTAAATAAGTTCTTCCTATAAAGGTGGGTAGGTATTTAAATATACTATACCGTATTTATAGCTAAGAAACAGGTAAATATATACTCGTACCTATATATTGCAAAGATCGATCGAGTGCGTCCTTTGCCCCGCCTCGTCAATTCCCCGGACAGTGACATTAGCTTTTTATTTATTTCTTCGATAGCGTTTTCCTTATAAAATATAGTCTGACTGTAACAAGATGTAATCGACGATTAACTCCAGGAGTCCGTTAGTTACAGTTGTCGTGCATTCATATCAAAGGTTAAATTCCTTAATAAATTATTTCAAAAGGTCGAAACCAAGTAGTACTTAAATAGACCTTTACTATATAAAATGTTTATTACGCCTTCAAATTAGTGTTGCCCAAAGTCTTGGCTTGGTCTCGCGAAAACGCAAGACCTTGTGCAAGACGCAAGAGTCTCACAGATATTTTGCTATAAATCAGTTTGTCTGTTAACCTAGTGGTTAAATTTTGATAAAATTGAATCTCAAAATTCAGTAGACTATGATGGGTTACTAAGAAAAAAAATATCCTGGCGAATGTAAGGCATCCCAGGGTTATAGTCATACATAAAGCTAACGTGTACGAAATCCTGGGCACAGTTAGGTCTAAATAATAATTGTGGGGTCGAGGTTTTAACACGACTATGCGGCTAAGGTACCGTTGGAAGATGCTGATAAAAATATTAATATTTGCTGCATGATGTATGATCACTTGCATTCAGAGGTTAATAGATAGCTGCCGACCAAAAAAAGTTACGGCTTTGTAGAGCGTCGTCTCGGTTACTCATACTTCCCGGCGATAGTCTCTTTCTTAAGCCCGATGTGAATTATTTACGGGCAGGTATACTGTACTAACAAAACGTACAATAGAATACTGGAAATGAACTGGGTTTATTTACGGCCGGTTCACTGTAAATCTATGAACTACTATATACGTTGCTCTCTATGGTTGGTTTTGTTTTTTAACAACGCGCGTGCGGCAAGATATTGATCTTATCATATGACATGCGTTGTGAACTGTACACAGTTTTACCCACAAATAAAATCACCCAAATTTACTCAATCCGTCAACATAATGATTCAGAAGGGGTATACTAAGCCTTGAACCTGCGCTTCATTAGCCCATTTGTAATCATTATGTGAAGTCAGAATTTCGATACCTAAATCGATTTGTGTGTGTGTGTGTGTGTGTGGAAATAATTTTGTTCCCAAGAAAATGACAATTGTGATGTATTGCGATTTTTTTTTATTGACATCCTAATTAGAACTTTACAAACGCGGTAAACAACCCCAGGCAAGGTTTAGTATACCTATTCTGAATCAACTTGTATAACTATTATAAAACAAGGGCTGTGTCTATACAATAACTACATAAATGTAGTTATTGTATAGACACAGCCCTTGTTACTTACAGCATAGTTTACTATGCTATTCGACGTCGCTGAAACCTAAACAATTGTTACTAGAATTTATAACAGTGTATTTGTGTTTACAAAATCACACACACATACCACATGAACATGACACATCACCTTATAGGTGCCCGTCCAATAACCCAGAACCTTGTCATCTTGCCTCGAATAAGTTCTAATCACATAAATTACTACAAGGCCAGGGATTAGGTATTACTTATTTTACGGCTTCTCAAAATATATAAGACTAGCTGTTGCCCGCGACTTCGTCCGCGTGGTATTTAACAAAGACAACCGTTGACAACAGCCTGCTCGCCCATTCTGAGCCCGTGGGACGCATTGCAGGTTGTTGCTATCAAAGTTAATCAGGCGCTGCGCTGCAACGTTGGTTTTAATTTTTTTTTCGTGAGATCCTATTTTTTTTTCTAAAATAAAAGTAGCCTAAGTTACTCCTTGTTACATCAGCTATCTGTCAGTGAAAGTCCCGTCAAAATCGGTCCAGCTATTTCAGAGATTACCCGGAACAAACAGACAGACAGACAGACAGACAGACAGACAGACAGACAGACAGACGGACAGACAGACAGACAAAAATTGTAAAAAATGTTGTTTCGGTACAGGTAACGTGTATACATCCAAATGCACTTAGTAAAAAGCGGTTATTTTAATATTACAAACAGACACTCCAATTTTATTTATATGTATAGATTTGGATCGATAAGATTAATGACTGGATCGATTGAATGTATAGTATTTAAATTTTTTTAAAAGGGTTACATTTATCTTAAGGTATACAGTGGTGCCCCTACATGATTAATTTTAGTATTTGTATCGAAGAACAAGAAAACTGACGGGTATGCTGATCAGGATAAGAAACATGCCTTTATGACTAATGTTTTTTGCATGGTTTTGCCTGGGTTATTAATAAGACCATTTCCAATACCAGGGAAAACTATCCAGGTTGTAGTAGAGCGGTGCAAGGGTACGTGATAGAGAAAGAGAGTACTGAAAACATTCCTGAAAAGCAATTCTTAAAAAAAAATACGATATATAAAATTGCGTTATATTTATGACTTAACAAGCCAAACTGATGTAGGATATCAAAGGCTACATGTGTGTTATACAATAATCTTTCTTTACGAAATAAAATACAATTGAATCGGATGAGAAATGGCCTCCCCCATAAATTAGTGGGTATTTTGCCCAATGTGAAGTATTTAATAGCGATAACAAATTCAATAAATAAAAAATGGATGATGATGAAAATATGGTGATACCCAATCAAATAAACCCATGTTATACATATTATTATTATTTCTATTAAAGTAACAGATATAAAACAAATGAGCCATTCCATTCGACGATGTGGAGGCATTTTTGTGTATATAATTTTATTTTTATTTTTATTTTATTTTTCAATGTACATAACTATTGTATATAATATATTAAATAAATATTTAAAATGAGCCATTATTTTGACTGTAGGTACCTGTAAATAGAAACGAGAATGCATGGCATGCCTACATTGTAAAAATTGACAGACATGTCAATTTTGTTTAATGTATGTCAAATATGCTCTTCGTGTGTGCAGGAAAATACATAACGACAGCTAAGTCATAAATCTGAGTCTAAAAAATAAGGTCTCTATCATGATAGAGTTTCTAAACTCTTCTGACTGGAATTCATGAATAAAATTAAGTATTATGATGAATAAAATAATGCTAAGTAGACCGTTCTAGAATTTTACTGACAAATCTGGGTCACTTTCACCTAATAGGTAGTCTAGGTTACTTAACTAGGGCAATTCAGGTTTTTATCGATGAAGACATTTATATTTCCGGGTACCTCACTGGTCGACAGACACCGACTTAGAACTTGGATGGAAAATGTTTTAAAAATAAGACTATGGAAGTTATCCTATAATGTAGAGTTCGTAACGTCTCGGCATGTCGGGGGGTGTGGAGGCGCGCGACCGGACGCGACGGAACGGCGGCGGTTGCGCTTCGCAAGCGCCGGTGCGCGCGGTCAACGGCCTTGACATTGTACCCGTTTTGTGTTTACATATTATTCTTATTCCACAACCATACACATAATTATCGTCATTTAATGCAATGGAGTCACGTGAAGAAACTTTATCGCCATTATAAATAACCGGCAGCCGTACCTATGAGTCCTGCAAAAATTCACCTGATATTTATTCAAAAGAAGTTCGTCCCCAGACGGCGGCACGGCACAATAAAGATTTAAGGAGATTTTAAACACCGTTCGACCTCATCTGACAGCAATAAAGACGGCATTTTCGCTTCCCGCTGTTCTCGTACTGTAAAATTGTTTTAATGTTTCAAGATCAACGGACAAAGGGATTCTTTATAAACAGATATTCAGCATTATGTGAATAGCGCGGAGATGGAATACAAAAACTGGCACGAATTTGATGAAGGTCGCAATATTTTAAAGTACCTAATTGTTATTTGAATACTCAAATAATTATTTAAAACACATGCCACTGTATCGATGACCATGGTGGTTCTAATTTCGGCAATGTGTTAGCAAACTAGATGGTATACGGACTAGAAGTTTTAATTAATTTAGAAAGTAGTCACCTATAACCACAAAAAACTAAGTAGCAGGAATTCATAACGAATACTAAATTATTAATCATAAATTTATTAAGACGTTCATTTTTATTTAAGTTCTAACGGATATTTCATTGCCAATCATTCCTGACCTCAAGACGGATACTGTTAATGACTCTTCGTATTTTTTTCTTTTTTAAAACTGAAATAGCTTTGAATAGGTGACTCAAGAAATAAATAAGTAAGTACTAACTCTGTTTCCAAACATACCTAAAGTGAAAAATTATATTGGGATAGACCAGAAAACGAATTCAATGGATTGTTTATCTTCAGCAACTCTAGGCAGTATTATAACAAGTGGAGTATTCCGAAGTCAATGTAAAACAAAATTGCTCCAAAAAGTGCATATAATATGTATGTAAATTAATCTATTAATATATTAAAAAAGGGCACGATCCTAGTTTAGAAAAGTTTAAAACTCTAATTTCTTTGAAGGTGCATCATACAATAGGTTTTAAATATGTGACTATATTTATCTTAAGTCTTATAAGTAATGACTTCAGGTCATTTTGAATATATTTATTTTATTTATGATTGGCAGGTACTTATTTAAACTAACGCATAAAGCCAATTCTTGATGTGGTGTTAAGACAAAGGCTAAATACACTTTAAGATGAGTAGATAAGGACTGTCAAAAGTGATAATATGTATATAATATTTCTTAAATAAGATTTGAACTGTGTGTTTATCGCAAAAATTCCGAAGGTTCACGACCTCTCGCCACAAACAACGAAATGGTCGTGTCCACCTGTTACTCGACCACTTTGGTTCCCTTCCAAGGGCTCAAGGAATTGCGAAGGTTTAAAGCAACACGAAGTAGTTGTGACTCTAAGGCGTCGGCCCTTTAATCAGACACTAAAGCTGCATAAATAATATCTAAATCTAAGAACCTTTACTTGGTGGTTTTAAAAATACAAATTTACAACATAACGCGGTATTGTAGGTTGCTATAACAACTATATACCTACCTATTTAAAGTTATATTAATTCACATTAACATCCTTCTATATATTTATGAAGAACATAGCCAGCAAATATCTTGACGCAACTTCTTTCGCGCCATCTTTAGTGCTTAGACTATCCCGGAGGAACCCAACCATTTTCCGGAATAATGTAGTATCGAACAATTTACCCCGGTATTTAGTCTCACCATGCCATGTTTCAGTAAAAGTCTCCCAATGAATTATATGTAAATATTTTTTTGACATCCCGGGATAAAAAGTACTTATCCTAAATATTGGCTGGATAACGAGCTATAAACAAAGAGGTTTCACTGAAATCTGTCCAGTAGTTGTCCCGTGATGCGCAGACCGACAGACGGACAAAAAATCCAAGAATAGCAGCTTAAACACGCGGAAACAACCTTCCTGTCATTAGCGATCGTTAAGTTGAATTGCTATTATCTATACGCAGCCGGATCCTCCCGGCTTGTGCAACTGGTTCATTTACTAGCGTTTGCGGCCAGTCTGAACTCTTCACTGGCAAATGTGATGGATAAATTTAGATCTCTGCATTGCTACTAAGAGTATCTCGACGAAGATTCGATTTATTTGCAACGATTACTTTTATCAGATATGAATTTGTTACCAACCATACGTACTTTCAATTTACTCATATACCTACTCTTTCTACCCTCAAATCCTAGAAGAGATGATGTATACATGTAACATCTCCACCCTGCCGAGATACGAATGTTGAGATGGATGTTTGGCGTGGTACGAAAGGATTAGGTGAGGAATTTGTATGTATGAGTATGTTTGTTGTATGTAAGACAAGTGTGAGAGTGGCAGACAAGAAAGTGTGCCGTGCCCTCAGTTCAGGGTGTAATTTTTTAAATGTCTATTAATTTGATTCATTTGTTTCCGAATGTTAACTTAATAAACTATCCTACTAACCTATCTCAATAGCCGTGTATATATTTTATATAGTACACTTTCATTGTTACACCTTATAAATTCTACAACCAACTTTGGTAATAAGTCATGATGATTGTTAATATGTTTTGATATATCAACCTTATCCAACTTAACACTTAACCTTAAAACTTATCCATGTGCATATGGTGAGCAATAAAGCCCTTCTTCTATAATTCCTAATTGAGGATTAATTTTAAAGTACCTGCCAAAGCTTATAGAATAGAATAAAATTAAAAGAATTCAACATTAAAGATTCATTAAACAAATAGGCAGATGCTCGATAGCCCCATAGAGAGCTTATCTAAATCGAGATCAGTTGGTAACAGCGCAGTACGGAGTCATTAGCGCGTAAATTCATTGCCATTACTTCGGTGCGCCGGCGCCGCCGCGACGTGTGGCGACGACGGTCTTCGCGAAAGGACCACGCAAATAGCAGCTTTATATGCGTAACTGTACATAAGTAGATCAATAAATAATGTCTAATTGTAGTCCTAGATCATTTACTATAAGATCTTGGATGAGTAAATATTTGATAAGATTTGCAAATTTGAATGGAATATTGTTATAACTTATACCTAGTTATCAAATGATTTTACGATTGCAGAGGTATTGAAACTAGACTTTTGGCGGGAAATTGGGCCGTGAAGTTATCAATTTTGTTTTATTTACTGGAAATTGTGATCCTTGGATACATAATGTGTAGAATTAGTGGAATATTAACCATCGTCTGATCATAAACGTGCACGAAAAAGGAAAATTAAAATATTGTAACATCACGTTTCAAGTTCTCCCAAGATGTCCCGTAAATTTTCACTAGAGTATCCATAGCTTTACTGATAGGTGATTTATTTTATCATCATCGTCATCTAACATAATTATTGCCATCAGAGGTACCAGTTTTTAAAATAACGCAGAAACATTTTACTTGACACTGGCAAAATGGCTCTATATTGTAGCCGATTAAAGCATTAAAAAAGTATTAAATAGTTTTGGTAATATCGGAGCAGAGTTAGTGCAGTAAGTAGAACTAATTTGGCGTGCGCAAAAAAGGTTAATAATGACAAAAGGTGAACGAACAAGACTCCCAATTGTGTGATTGCGCATACGCACATTTTCGATCGTACAGGTAATGAATTATCTTAATTATTATTTCATTAGAGATTTTTCCCATGTTTTAATAGTTAGAGACGAACTTTAGCGATATATTCAACTCCCAAATTTATAGACGTGTTCTAACTTTATCAAACGTCATAAGTATAGTACTGCGCAAAGCATAACTCTTGTGCGCATTACTATATGAGGTTTGATAAAGTTATAAAACGTTTATAAATTCGGGGGTAAGACTATAAAATCGCCCCCCCGTTCTTGGGTTATAAGTGGTATGGCTAACACGACGTTGTTTTATATATAATAGAAGATAGAATATATCAATAGGCATAACCAGTTTTAATGTATATTCTTCTATTAATCACTCCAACCATTACATATAAGATTTTAATGATTTCTACGCTAAATTGAAACCTAATGACCTAAAGGACAAGCTGTTAGTCACGATTTCTGGCTGCGGTAATAATGGTTACTTCCGAGGATTTTCCTCATTTTTTTAATAAAAATATAATAGAGCCATTATGCCAGTGTGTTGCGGGTAACATAGAGGTGTATCACGACTATTCAAATTTTACGTGTGCTTTTTTCTCGTCGTGTATGGATAATAAAAATACAAGGTTAATTTATTTTAGGAGGAGGCCAAAAGTGTAGGTTATAGTTAGATTAAATAATGTTTTAATGAGTTTATAAAGTTCTTAAGTAAGTAGCTATAAGAGTGCTATAATATTCTAACTTAATCCTAGATCCCACAAAAGCTAATGTCTACCAATAATTAGAGTACCATAAAAAAGTCTATACCTTTTTAACCGACTTCAAAAAGGAGGAGGTTCTCAATTCGGTTGTATTTTTTTATATATTTTTTTTATAATCTCGATAAAGTCATAGGAGCCATTATTGTCGATGGAGACCAAATCCATAATTTTTCGATTTATTTGCAATCCGTCTGTCTCTGTCGGTCTATCAAACAGATAAAAATCCAATAATGGCGGTTTCAGTTTCTGTATCAAATTATAACCCTATGCACCATTGATTTTTTAGAATACGTCTAGACACGACTCCGTTACGGCCTTATTATAATATACTAGCTGCGCCCGGCGGTGTTACCCGCGATAGAAAGTATGAAAAATTAAAACATCTATCCCACGGGAACCATACATTTTACCGGGATAAAAAGTAGCCTATGTGCTATTCCAAACTATAATCTATGTCTGTGCCAAATTTCATCCAGATCCGTTCAGCCGTTCGGGCGTGAAAGAGTAACAAACATCCATCCATCCATCCATCCAAACTTTCACATTTATAATATTAGTATAGATTGTAAACAGATATGTTAATACATAAAGTTATCCATTAAATGCCATTCCATTAAAAGATCTATGATTATTTCCATGATTGACATACAATCTGCTGACCTGACACACGAGCAAGACCAAAAACCGATTAAGTAACGATAACGGTGTCTCGGTTAACGGCTAAACCGGAACGTAAGTAATTACATCTCTAGTTTAGTGTCGTGCCCGTTGTTCCAGACGCTTTTAATTCTTATAGTTTAGTGCCAGAGGCCCTCAATGTTACGGTAAAGAAATTAGTTGCGTGGCAACAGGGGTGTTCTACACTGGCTTGGGGAATACTTGAACATTTGAATATATTTAGTTCCTTTGTGGTTTTTTTAACAGCTTATTCTGTTTGCAGGTAAGGTAAATGGTATACTTTTATGTTAGTTATTTTATACAAAACAGCCAGTGCTGGCGACTTCGTTCCCCAAGCGTAAATACTTTAGTTTTTTTTTACGACGGTGTGACGTCACAACGCATCAACCCACAATCCAGAGCGTTTTTGATCACGTGCCCGAACCAAAAAAATAAATATTTTAATTTATGATTTTAAAGAAAATTAACCATATTTTTGGCAGAACAATTAAGATTAATACACAAAGCTATAATCTTATAGGATGGCCACCATTTAAAGCTTATTTTTTCATACAGTCAAAAACTGTGCAAATAAGACTGAGTAAAGTCTGTCTCCAGTGTACCAAGCCCTTAACATAGGAAAACAGGTGTGCAATAAAGGTTAAAATTGATGACACCTGCTGTTTCCTGTTTCAAGTAAACATGACCTTTGGTTAGTTATAATTAAGTGCACATTACTTTAGCTTTATTATTGCCTATCCCTTGCCGGCGGGATAGGCTGAATGTTAAATTTAATTGGCTGAGCTTAACCCAAAACTCGTTAGTTTATTTGGTATGCTGCGCTTTTGAAGTGATAAATATATAAACTTATGCAAGCGAGATGATTAAGCATCCATTGCCTTTGACCCTCGTCGGCCGGCCAACTCTTATGTCTATAGTCTTCAAGGCACAGTGTTGCAAACCCTACTGTTTTAACAGTAGATATACTGATTTTTTTCAATAACATCCCTGTTTTCTGTTTCAGTCTATATTTCTAATGTTTTTTTATACTTTTGGCGCCATCTGTAACATGGCCAGTATATACGCCATTTTAATGACAAATAAAGAAAGAAAGTTATCTTTGTCCTGAAAAGAATTGTATTTCTCAAATATTTCTTGACTATTATTCTTGACTATTACAATGTATCTAAATTTATTAATTGTAATATATAAATGTCAATGTCATTGTAATATAAATGTCAAACAAATCGTTCAATTATGGTTTAAAAGTGAACTGACCATTAACTTAGTTAATTTTTCATATATCACGCTAGATAACAGTACGGTCTACTCGTAAATCCTCCCAGAAACAAAAGTTCAAGTATAAAATACGAACGAATGTTCTGAAATAACCATTACTGTTTTCTACTATTTATTTTTTCAGTATTTATTTACTGCATTACAGTTCGGTAGGGTTGGCAACACTTTCAAGGCATATCATTAGATGCTTAAAGAAAACATGTTTATGTTCCTTAGGAATAATTATATTATACTAGCTGCGCCCGGCGGTGTTACCCGCGATAAAAAATTAAAATATCTATCCCACGGGAACCATACATTTTACCGGGATAAAAAGTAGCCTATGTGCTATTCCAGACTATAATCTATCTATGTGCCAAATTTCATCCAGATCCGTTCAGCCGTTTGGGCGTGAAAGAGTAACAAACATCCATCCATCCATCCATCCAAACTTTCACATTTATAATATTAGTATAGATGTACTAACATTTTACCGAAATATGGTGTTGTGTCTTTGGTTTTAGAAATCGGCCAATAAGGGCAAAGGATCTTCTTTCACTCCATCGGCCATATTTCTTCCTCAACATCATCTACATTCAAGTTTATGACACTAGCATCACGGACACTGGCAGAATTGTGGCAAATAGCTGCAAACGCCACTAACAAAGAAGAAGAAGAAGTATATTATAACGATAGCAACATAGTCAAATCTGGTTTATATTAGTCGACACTACCACGAAATCACGCTGGCACATACTTTGGCCAACACTCAGCATTGCCATTCAACGTGGCAATGCTGCCAGCGTTCTGGGCACCCTGCCGGCCAATGGTGGTGGGGATTTTGAAACCTGCCTAATTTTAATTGTAATTCTAATTTATTACCCATATGTACCATGAAATGAGATAATGTGATGAGCAGCCTGATTTTGGAAACTTATTAAAAGTAGTATATATTGCTCAAACGCTGGAAGCGCTTTCCGGAACGTCGAAAGACAATGTTTTACCCACAGTGGCGTTAAGGTATCAAATATTGTATGGAATACTCCATCAGTTATATTAATTAAAAGCTTTTTCTAGAAAATGCTGAACCGCGTTTGCGCGAAATCGTCCGATGACGCATATTGGTTTGCGTGCCATTTCTCCTTGGCGAAATGACGTGGTTTCAGTGCAAACAGTAATTCGGGTACACTAGCTTGTGTAAAGTGTATATTGTGAAAAAGTGTGGATTTTCACTGTGATTAAAATTCAGGTAATGCTTAGCCACTATGCATTTATTTTGTACTAGGAACTCATAATGATTTTGATGGGGTCAATATTCCTAAATTATAGAAGGTGTATCTATATTACTGTAACATATTTTAACGGCGCCAACAGTAGGTTATAGAGATAAAATTTACAAGAAATAAATTAAAATATTAGATATTTCAAAATAACCTTTTGTACTGAGCGCATTGTTCAACGCCACTAGTAAGACTTTGAAAAAAAAACATCGTTTTACACAATTATTGTAGCTTTTCTATACTCTTTTTAAGTTATATTAGTATGTAAATATTCCGGTACTAAAATAAATGAAACCTATATATTATTGTATACATCAATGTGATCCATATAACTGACTGGTTCATCTGTTAAAATATTGTACACTATATTTGTTAAACCTTATATAGGTATATAATATTTACCAAAATTCCCTTTCATCATACAGTAGGTACAACTTTAATAGTATATTTTCTTATGAGGAAATTGCGTAGGTCGGGGCCTTTTATCGTTCAATAGGACGTGACTTCTCGCGTAATTATGGTAAAATAGATGTAACACTTTTTAACAGGTACAGAGTTTTGTAATTCCTTTATAAACTAACTTCCTTATGTTGCAAACAGCTTCATAATATTTCCCAAGGACATAGACAATTAGATTTGATTCTATCATAGGGTAAATCGCAAAAAAATACTACGGAAGATAACAAAAATTGTTTATGTTTTTATAGTTCAATGCGCTAGGCAATGTGGATGACATTGATCAAACTTTTTCTAAAGGATTTTTTATATAAATTTGCCGATAAATATGTAATCAATTAAAAATATTAAAATAAATTCTAAACATCTGTTATTTTTTATTGCAAACAATCGTAATTGCTGGTACTAACTACATCCAATAAAAAAGAGAGAACCGACATGCATTTTGATGACATTGTTTTTTTTTTTATTTAGGTATCAAATTAGTCGGGTTTAAAAATAATCCCATGAAAAACAGTGTCTCGGATTTTCCATTCATCAAGTGTGTCGTTGCCAAAAAACATCACAATAGCATCCCTAATTACTTACGTAGAGGGCAAGAAAAAAATTCAACTATAAAGTTAATTTTTTCAGTCTGTTTTAGTACGTACTTTAAATATCAAGCGGTTATCATTTACTTTTAGTTCGATACTCACATTGGGCCTATTAAGTTGTTAATTTTTATAAAAAGGACAAGGGGCTAAATCCCTACGTTCCTTTTCAAGCACAGATTGTGTTTTGTTATTCAATCTTTGTACAAAGATTGAATAACAAAACACAACCTGTACTTATGCTTGTGCTTGTGTCTTGACTGTGCTTGTACTGCAATCGCCTCTAAATTGTAACAATCTGCGTTTTTTTTAAATTCCAGGCCTAGTGTCCACATTAAGAGGCGATTATGGTTTTTAACCGACAAAAAAGGAGGTTTTTTTAGATTGAAATTTCACTCACAACAATTATACCTACGTATTAGTACACTTGATTCAAAGGGGCTAAGAATTTTTGAACGGACTATAGGAAAACCGATAACAATCCCTATTGTATCGATGTTAATATATCTGTCAAATAATAATACAAGGTTGGTTCGTATCTATAAAATAATAGAGTCCTCTCTATTCTCCTAATGACATTGCGTAAAATCTCAAAGCGTGATGTGACGAATACGGTATGACGTGAAACGTGTATTCAATATTTAATATGGTAATGTTAATACAATGACAAGAAAATGTTGTGAGTTGGTATCCCATTTCAAGATTATTATGACCGGAAAAATTGTTACAAAAATTATTGCGTGTAATTTTCCGGAGCGAGTGTCCGATCGGCGCTGAATACGTTATTTGTTCACGATATTTGACGGTTCCGCACATAATCTTCTTATATATAAAGTTCTCGTGTCACAATGTTAGTTACCATACTCCTCCGAAACGGTAAGACCGATTTTTATGAAATTGTATATGCATATTCAGTAGGTTGTGCTCAGGTCACCTCTAATTAGTATGTAATGCAACACTATTGGTGTCTATGACAATTCTTTGATTTTGATTATAACTATGAGTGTTGTATGTGCGTTTTCTTACTTGTCCAATAAGCTCCCAATAATAATTAAATATCTACAATATAACGATCTGTCTTAGGGGAAGGCGCTCTTGAACACCTTGTGTTAAAAACATATAAATGCCACATACCTAGTTCTATCATTAATTTTAAATGCGTCCTTCGTTTAGTGTGAAATCCATCCTGAATTACAGTATTACCTAAACTACGTCGCGCTCGAATCTTAAACAACTTTGAGAAGGTCAATTGTCGAATTCGGCTCGAGCAAAAAATGTTGTTGTGATTCCTATTGCGCCCGCGCGGTCGCCACCCCAAGCCCGTCCTCGATCGTCACCTGATGATGCGCCGCCGCCGCCGGCGCAGACCTTGAATGGTATGTTTTTGCTGACGCTCCACAGTTACGAATGAATGGATGCGGCTAAAATTAGCAACACAACCTTTGCTGAAAACTTCTTAATTTATAATGGTCGTGTCGCAGATTGGATACTAATAGACTAGACTGGAATAGAGTAGCTTTGTTTTTTTTATGCTGGTTCATTAGGTACTGTCGTTATTGGACAAATCTGGGAGTTGGGGTTCTTTAAGTATCTATATAATATATAGATACATAAAGAGCCAAGCCCTTTTTAATGTCCCACTGCTGTGCACGAGCCTCACCTCATGCGAGGTGGATTAAGCCATAGTCCACCACGCTGGCCCAGTGCGGGTTGGCGGACTTACCGAGGCAAGCGTTCTACTAACTTGGATATCACTGCATTTTTTCTAAGTATCTATAAACCTAATAAAATCGCATCATAAACTGACGACTTGAATTATTCTTCAATTCAAAATATAAATTAATATCGCCAGACGGACGGCCCATTGTTGGTACGAAACTAAACCACGCTTGTATTAAGGACACGTACTTACCATGCAATCCCAGATCCCAGTAACAGCCATCATTCGCACAAACAGGAACCGAACCCGCAACACTCTAACAACTAGACCAAGTTTAAGCTGAATGAATAAATAAAATTATTTCTCTACACTTATTCAACTTCGTAGTTCTAAAACCGACGTTTCAGAAAAACCGGTACAGTTTATATAAATTGGATTAGAAATTACTACTATACCTACTTACGGTTTACGGTTCGTCTATACTAGGTACTCTCTCATGTTTAGGCATGTCTCCTTTGAAACACTTGATGACGTTGGTAAGGTGTAGTCACCCAATGAATATATGAATCAGTACAGGCCGCACTCAGCCGCGAGACGCATGCAAATATTCAGCAATGTTTTAAGGTATTTTAAATGATACCATCGCCGTTTCGCTCGGCGGCAACAAGATTAATACAGGCCGTGTTGTCACAATAAATGTTTTGTACGTGCGCTGTGTGACAAGGAAATAGAAAAAAAAAAATAAGACTGGCCACCTGGTGATTATCTATGGTTACACATTTTTTTTTGTGGAAGGCAACCTTACGTGTTGTAAATTTGCTTTCTTTTTGGCGCGTGATTATATAGATCTTGGAAATTATTGTTTTAATTTGTTATTACAATAAAAATAAAGATATAAAACATAATAGAACGCGTATATACGAAGCTTTGACCTATGCATTTGTAATTGTAAAGTAATTTTTTTTTTGGGAACAAAATCTATTTTATAAAGTACAGCCTGACATAAAAGTCTTGAAATGGAACTAATTTTTTTCTACCCTGGCAACTTTATTTTTTAACTGTGGAGTGTTTCGCAATTTTGTAAACAAAGGTGTAAATCACGGATAAATACTTATTTACGTCGTGGTAAACCAGTCGAAGAACGTTAAAAACTATTTACAATGAATAAAACTATTCGGAGTTCAACAAGAGAGGTGATTTATAAAGTTTACAGGCGGTGTCTCGAGGTATTTGAGGCGCAAAATCTTTTGTCAGAACTCGACAATGTTTATCAAAGAACCGCTGATATGACAGGTATGTGGCAGTTTATTTACAGTTTTAAGTTAAATAACGTGTTTATTGATTAAAACAACAGGCTCAAAGCTTCAGTTTACAGGTTTTTTCGGTAAATAAACATTGAGCGTTTAGAGGTACATTCGTTTAGTACGTTCCAACTCAACTTGATACTTGCACATTATTTTTATTTATTGCTAAAAGTATTTACGTTTATTTGTTTTACTTGCATTCTTATCAATATTATATGTTGTATTCGTCTTGTTGTAGGAAGCAGCTGAACGTGCATTTCAAGATGTTTCAGTAGACGACTGGAAAAATTCGTGCCAGCACGTGATGAAAATAGAAGTACTACGAAATCGGGAGGACTACGAAAGGCGAATTACTCTGTACGATGACATTGATCGATGAATGATACTGATTAACAGCAATACTGATGATGATGAGTGGGAATATGGATTTATCAGGAGTAGAGTATTTAGACGGAGATCTTTTGAATGTTAATTAAAAAACGCATTACCTATGTTATCTATGTTTTATTACCCTGAAATACAAAAAAAAAAAAAAATATTATTAAACTAACTCATGTTGAAACAAAAACACCCACTATCGCAATAATTCAGAAAAACCATCTTAACAAGCTCTTGATCTTGATAAACGGAATCGAACCTGACGCTGCGTCCGGGTCCATATGCCCAGAAGCAGCGTCTGCTACTGAGGCGATGAATCACCTAAGGCATAAACATATAAGAAATATTATCTTATCGGCCAATATCATAGAAAACTTAAAAGTGCAACTTGCATTATGAATAATAACTATGGAAAATAATAAATCATGTATCAAAATTATTCCGTCGTACTAATGTCGGGGTTGCAAGATCTGCGACAGTGGCGCCCCTATTGATTTCTACTCTATTTTGCCACACTGTATATACCGAAATTCTGACCTGCCATAGAGTTTGCAAATGCGCTAAAGGAGCCCACGTACCGCGCTTAGTATACCTTTTCTGAATCGTTCTGTATTTGCAATCAATTTATTAAAATCTAATATAAGTCCGTCATTAACATAGCAACTGGGAGACATAAGTTAATTTCATAAAGCGAAGCTGAAAATAATATGCCAATTTTTCCTTGTCCGACCAACCCAAATCATTTTTTTTTATTAGTATAATGTGTTCCTGTAACATTAACACACAATAGGTCGTCTTCATAATGCGCTGAAACACTAAGGACGGACAGACGTCATGCTTTTCAATAAATAATAAACAAGACATTATTGTGAGTACACGTATGCTCGTAAATTACTGAATGATTGTTTCTTGACGCGACACTTAAGGGTGACCTGAAACTTGAAATTAATAATGAAGTGGTTAGGTAAGCAAATATGTCGCCGATTGTACATTTGGTTTAGTTGGATCGTGTTTCGATTGATTTGACGACACGTTTGGCACCGTTGGTAGTGATCCTACCTTCTGTTCTGAAAGTCCACGGTTCGAATTCATGTAGGGGTAAAATTTATGTGATAATCACGAATATGCTTGTGTTCGAATCATAGACGTTTGATATCTATATAAGTCATTATACAGCGTGTAACATAGAGATAGGAGTTTTTTTTAAACCAAGAATGCAGTATTTCTTATCTCTAAAATCAACGACATCCTCCTTACAACATATTTTCCCATCACATATCGTTTCGGAGGTCTCCATGTTACAGCCTTTATAGTGGGATCGTCTGCAGTGAATTGTACTGTATACATAATACAAGCTTGACTTTATTAGGGACCGTATATTTGTCTGGCCATATGCAGATTTCTTCTGGATGTTCTATTTTACCGTTTTGTGCAAGTATTTTAATCGATCGGGAGTTACAAAGCGAGTGGTTGGCCAACTCTATGAGACGGTTGAGAGGTACTTTAAACAAAACATTTGTATTGTCCCATAGAAGTCATGTTTGAATAATATTTAGAGTCATTTAGCGGCAGCCGCATTAAGACAAAGCAGAAAGGTGCTAAGTGTTAACTCCAATAACGAACATCTAATAGAAAAACCTATTTGTACAAAGTAATATAAAGTTCTAATTGAAGATGCGGGCCCATGGTACTGTATAACAATGACAGGTTCATTCAAAATGGTGTTCTTCGAGCTGTACCTACCTTCAGGGTATAAGTGGCTTTTTAACGAAAACTGATATCATTGGATTCAACTCATGATTCTGAAATTGGAATTTTCCGTTTTTGTTTCTATTTTAAAATTGATCTTAGCATAAAATCATAATAGAAGACAATCTTAACCTTATTTTAATTAAAAAAAAAACATAATAACTACTTTAGACTAAAAACTGCAATGTTAATTAAAACTATCCGCTTGAGCGGTCGTCACCCACAACACGCGTTAGGTATCGCGCAGAGCGTTGTGTTATGATCGCGTTGGTACGATACATTGCGCGTTCGAAAACAACAGCATTTGTAACCCATGACATCTGACACAAAATATTTCTTTAACTTCATTATGGACATTAAGTGTAACCTTTACCCAAAGTTTTCTTTACCACGCCCCTTACACCCGAAAGGTTACCATTATTTGACAAGCAGATAATTTATTGATAATATTTTAAAATCGATAATCTTTAAGAATAAAAAGAGATGTTAAGTACCTCTTTAAAGCGTAGACAGAAATTAATTTCATCTATTCAGTCGGGAAAACGTCATGTTAATTTGTCAAATTAAATTTATGGGTGAGGCCATATTTCATCTTATTCCATTGTATTCCATCGCATTACATTTCGTAAAGAAAGAAGACGAAACATATTGTCTTCAACTTGCTGATAGGGCAGAAATAATTTTCTTTTTTTTTTTCATTCATTCAACTTTTATGCTTATCTGTCCTAATGTTCCAATTAATAACAATGGCCGCTAACAATACTTACGTCAGAATTGGAAATATGGATTGATTCCTTCGCCTGTCCTACTGGACGAATTAAACTACTACTACTGGCCGCTAACGATATACCAACGATATACACAATATTTAATGACATTGACAGCAAGACGTCACAGCGATATAACGTCACCTGATTGTGACTTTGATCATGCAAACTTCATGCAAAAATAGGCCTTGCAACCTTATGGCGTGCAAATGATATTCGATCTTAAAGTTATAATGGACTTTCTTGGTTGACTCTACATACTAAGTTTTTTTTAGAAGCAATACATCAGCCACGACTATGCAAATCGAGTGACCTAAGGACACGGGGATTTTTCAACATTATAACGGGTTTTGTATGTACAAACTGTACCTAGACTGTGTCTGTACATTGAAGATATTCAAAAAAAGTTTATTAAACTATTTGGACGTCTCTGAATCCAAAACATGTGTTTTTACATTATATGTCTTAGTGTCTGTGTGTTTAAGCATTAATGAAATCTACTGGTGTGATTTCAACGAAGTATTTACTATTAGACGGTTTTACGGTTCGACATAATATAGGTAAATTGATCACCCAGAGATAATCGTCGGGCGGAGCAGCGGGAAAAACCTAGTTGCTTATAATTTTAAAATTTCGGCAAAACTGCATTATAACGGGTTATTTTTTACAGATTAAAAAACAACGATATTTGCTCAAGGAAAGGACACGTATAATTACGTAACCTGGCACCTAAGAACATAAATCGTTGCTGGCTTTACCAAAATTGATATTAATATAATATTAACATAATTTTCGGGAGCCATATTATTATATATCCATGCTTGTACTGAAAAGATAATTGTGTCGTTGTTTTCCGCGCACTCCTGCGCATAATGCGCCAAACAAGTGCGTCATAATTGCGTAACAGACGGAAAAAAAAAGATTAACGTCCCATCCGATTTTACGATCACGGGTTTTTTGCACCCAAATTTTGATGCTTTAAAATGCAAGCGGCGCATTTTCCGCTTCTTGCTTCAAAATGATTTGCTCCTCGACCTAAAGTATCACGTCAAGGTCGCGCTTGGAAGCCTTATAAGTCACATTTCCAGAAAATACGAAGATTTTCCTATAGGTGCCTGTGTGTTTTTGCGTTTATAAGCAATTCGGATGCAGATTTTTTATAAGTTTCATTGTTTATAAGTGGGACGAATCCAAAGACCTAAAAGATTTCCACGAGTACCTATCATTAAGGAAATTATCTGTTTACTTTAGTGTCATAGTTTGATAAAAACATCCTAATTTCAATAAGGAAGATGGCTGGGGGTTTCCACCGACTTGGGATCCAGTAATTAATATAATTAAATCTATCAATCAAGGGCACCATTGCAAGACCTAAAGACACTGTAAGCTCTTTCTGCGTAGACCGGAGATCAAAAAAAAGGGTACCCCAGTTCAAACTATGATACTACGACGTCACACACCTCAATCCTCCCGTGATCATGGTTGCTGTAAAGCAGCCGAAACGTCGGGAACGTAAAAACATTACATAAACGCGATAAAATTCGCGTAAATATAATAAATCAATAAGGAATAAGTATTTCGTATAACATAGGAGGTATTAATAATATATTAGGTGAATTACACATACAGGCCTTAAAGTGAACCAACACGTCTACATTGATAGGTTGCCCTCTTTATTACACGTTCAAAAACAAGTAATTCGATACGCACTTAAAGCTACATGTATCTAACAGGGACAAATCAAATTTCACAACCCAAAATTGGAAACTTAAACCGTTTATAGTCACGTAAAATATAATAAAATACTTTGAAATTCAAGTATAAAACTATCCCATAGGCCCTTGAGTTGTGTTACCAAGTATATCTAATTAAATATCGGGACAATTCAAAACAACGGAAACTCAGAATAACAACAAAATGTCAAATTAATAAGCCGTCCAGCCGACGGCATCAAATTCCTTTTTATCCTGATATGATAATTAATGTTAATTTATAATTCATAAGCATATTATTACGTAGGCCTAGTTCGGTGGTCTAACGGACTTTTTTATTGTACTAGTGTTACTATATATTGAGATTTATAGAACCTATTTAGCGTCTGGGTGTTAAGAGATGATTCTGTTAAATCTTTATCGAACTCATTCATTATTATAACAATATTATTATGTATAAGCTTTTTTGATATATTAGCTTGATTAAGGAATTGAATTATATCATAAAGGTATATTAGTATCATATCAACTAAGTATATCTATTTAAAAAATACGAATTTAATTATTAAGTACTTGCGCAATGTTTGTAACATTAATTAAATAGTAAATCATGTATCGTAGTTATCAAGCGATTTCTATAATTAACAAATTAATTAGGCTGTTTATAATTTCGAAAGCCGTGTAAAGCGTGGTGGACACTGGCCCTTATTCCCCTTGCAATGAATTGCAGTGTACCTCTGCCTACCTATTTAGGGAATATAGGCGTGAAGGTCGTGTTACAAATAAATTCTGCGTACCTGTCAAAACGGGTCATCTGCCTAAAGGTCTCAAGAATTAGGGCGTTCCTATAATATTCGATTGTATGGTATTACTATCCACACCCACACTCCGTAACGACCTTCCAACGTTTTATGGTTCCCCGGTACATGACCCCATAATAAACCTAACTTAATGGTGTTAAAAGCTGCTTTCACATTACAAGAGATATGTCAAGGTTGTGACGATGTGAGCCATGTTTTGTTTAGATATACACATTCTAAAATCATAACTATCCTAGCTGTATTTCTTTTAATGTGTTCTATTGTCAAAGACGGCTAAGAAATTACCTTATCACCTTAAGATCGAATATCGTTTGCGCACCATAGAAGGGCAAGATTTATATTCGTCATTTGTTATTTATTTAAACTTGGAACATTTCAATTCGAAGCTTTTGTAAAATTTTCGTTAACTAGGAGTTGCTTCCAAAACTGTATAACCACTTTCATGGCCGACTTACCTATAATAATTCAAAGTCGTTAAAATTTTTGTGTAACTGTAAATTCTAAAAAAACCCGGTGTTTCGTTTATAATTTTATGTAGACATTAACTAATTGAGTATACTTAGGTGACTTTCACATTTTCGTATCCAACTTTCATTACATTTATTTACACTGATATAAATACTTATCATTCAACTATAGCTTGTCCCTAAGTATTATTACATAAAAGCAAGAAAATAGTAGTCTTACTTTATCTACGCTTTTAACAGATTCATTGTGTTATGCCTTGTATTTACCATATTTTTTCAGGCTCTCCATAAAATGTAGATATGGTTGACTGAAATTTCCATACATGATATTATATGTTATGGAAATATTGATCACATAAGGTAAGGTTTGCTTTGAGGATATGACTTTTCTGCGCAGAGTAAGTCGCGGACACCAGCTAGTTAGATAATAATGTATAGTGTAACAATAGTGTCAAATATTTTAAAGGGATGGGTCATTGCGATGACTTTAATGTGTAAAAATTGTTTTTTTTAATTAAGCGAATCAGTAGCTTTTCTCCGTGCTAGTATGTGCGTGCTAGTATGTGGTTTTATTTACAACTAGCTGTTGCCCGCGACTTCGTCCGCGTGGTATTTAACAAAGACTCAACCGTTGGCAACAGCCTGCTCGCACGTTCTGATCCCGCGGGATGCATTGCAGATTGTTGCTATAAACTTAATCAGGCGCAGCGCTGCAACATTGGTTTTAATTTTTTTTCGACAGATCCTTTTTTTTTCTAAAATAAAAGTAGCCTAAGTTACTCCTTGCTACATCAGCTATCTGCCAGTGAAATTCCCGTCAAAATCGGTCCAGCCATTCCAGAGATTACCCGGAACAAACAGACAGACAGACAGACAAAAATTTAAAAAAAGGTTGTTTTGGTATAGGTACCGTGTATACATCCAAATGCATTTAGTAAAAAGCGGTTATTTTAATATTACAAACAGACACTCCAATTTTATTTATATGTATAGATATTTCTGTTACCTACACTTTATACATTAAATACAGACGATACACGGAATGTCAGACTTTTTGTACACACATCATCATTGTGTATGTAATGATTGTGTTCGTGCAGTTTTATCTGTTTGATCGTTTGAACAACTATCTATTATATGTGGCGAAACACTCGATAACAATGTTTTATTTGTGTCGTAAGATGTGGAGTGATTCGATGACTCGCTGTGAAATAGCTAACAAGGTAAAAATAACTTTTACCGCGGGTTCACAAGCCGAGGCATGTAGGACTCTCACGATGCCCTTGAGCCACTTGTTTCCACCTGAGACACTAGTTGGAGTGCTCCAAGCTGGTACTAGGGTACCTGTGGGTAAAAACTGTCTGAGGTCAACATCATTCTTCTTCCAATTATTAGATTTTGGGGTCGAGTCACCTTCGTCCGTTGGAGAATTAAATACCCTCGTGATACCCTACACGTGACCCTGGGTGGTGCCAACTAGGTGACAACTCTACTGATGGCAGGCTTCGGCCGTGGTTAGTCACCACCCACTGAACAAAGCCATGTCGCCAAGCGGCCTGGCCGTGTTCCGGCATGATGTTCGGTGCTGCCATTCATGGTTGGCGGGTCAGATCAGTTGCGCTGCATGTACCTAGTGAATGTACCGTCTCGATCTACTGCCGCCTTCTTACCTGCTCACACTCACACAATATGTCAATTCGAGAATGAACAGGTACCTTCTAGGCAAGTATGCTCCATCGTAGATCTCATCGTCACTTACCATCAGGTGAGATCGAGATCAAATACTTGCCTATAATGTAATATAAAAAAAAAGATCTATCCTGTGCCCTGATATGAGACATCGAATACTATAGTTCTTTCAAAGGCATCTTCAATAAGTTGACTACTATGATTATACTATCTTGACGTCACTAACGTTCACGTCACGTCCGAGCTTTCGGAGCGCCTTGAAGCTTCTGACAGGCCCAATGCCGTCCAGTTATGAGAACCAGAAACTACGTCACAACAACGTCACTATTTTAGGAGTGCAACAAGGCTTCTTTATATGGGCTGGTGTATTGCAAAGTCGACTTAATTTGTCATATGAAAGATGAAATATATTTTAGGCCATTTTTTTTAATTATTTAAGTGACATCATCACTCAATCATTTTTCCTGGTTACAAATTAGCAAATAATCCAACAAAACTAAATTTGTTTCCTACAACTGTTTCTTGCAGTCATTTGAAAATTCCTAATGCGTCCCACTTGCTCTAACGTTACTTTCTATGCATGCATCTAGCTTACTCAGCTGTAATAATCATAATTTCAAATCAATCATTTAAAAACAAATGCTTTTGTTCCTCTGAGCTTTATCATGACAGAGAATCTTGACAAATCGCTTGGAAAACGCGTCATGGATCAAAGTTTGATTATAGCTAACTGGAAGACACAGTCTCTTACTAGTTGCTCACTACAACATTACCGAGATGAAAAACATGTGCTATCACGTCAAAACTCGCTCTACGCATACCAGAAATATTAAAGGGTGACCAGACGTTCCAACATAATTTCGAAGGTTATTGCGAAACGGGATTAAACTACGCAAACGCTGAGACCGGTTGTTAAAGGAAAATTATCAGAATTCATATTTCGCATTGACCTCGTCTAAGATTCTATACATTTTTGAATTCACAAATAATAATAATAATAAAGACAGACAGACTGACAGACAATTTTTTAAAAAAATGTTGTTTCGGTATAGGTAACGTGTATACGTCCAAATGCACTTAGTAAAAAGCGGTTATTTTAATATTACAAACAGACACTCCAATTTTATTTATATGTATAGATTTATTTGTTTACGCTGCACGCACAAAGGGTGCTGCTCTGAAATGTATAGATGGAATATTTCGACCACTTGATCGGCATTTGATGCCGTCAAAATACGAATTAAAACTTCTGGCACTACGTGAAGTTTCATGAGTTTTAGAAGCTACTTTAATCGTATAACTAAAAGTATAGTAAATATAGTATATATAAAGTACGTATAGTAAAAGTAACTGCGAAAGTGTTTAAGTGTTTGTGCTTATCCGTATTCAGGGAGCACAGTACGAGATTTGACGTCATGAGATACTGACTGAGCGATTGAATCGTACCCTGTCATGCGGTAAAGGGATGAGTACTTGCGGTGGGAACCTTAACTGGTAATTGTATAAAAACATTCGACAACAACTTTTAACGGTTCGGTTCTAATAACTGCTTTATTGACATTCGTGAATATACACAAATATGATTTTGATCTCTCGATCGCAATGGTTACAAATGAGATTCAAATTTTCTAATTTGATTCTAATTTTATGTATATAATTTTATGCCAAGGATTTTTTTTTAAATTTAATCTGTCTATTTTTCCTATCAATAACTATCTATTAGCTCTTTGTCTTTATGTAAATATCTTCGTATGTACCTATTGTACATAATTCTTAATAATAAGAATATTGTCTTGTATAATAAAAGCTTAAAAAAACTTCTTATATACGCATAAGTAGATAGGTGTAGGTTTATAGCAGTAACACAGTGTGTGTTCTAAATACATTCAACAGTTCTTGAGTTGTTTTCTTATCTCACAAAGCAAACAAACAATTGTTTGTGCTAAAGAAATTAACTCAAGAGCGGTTCTACAACATAGAACTAACTGTCGGTTTGTAGGTGTAAAACATATACTTAATTAAGTAAGAAAAGTCATGGTCAAAGAACTTGGTTTTATAGGCAATTAAAAGTTATTTTAAGAACAGAAAAGAAGATCCGTCAAGAAACTCAGCGGGCACTAGTTCGATTTTTTTTATATAACCATAGATGCTACCCATCCCTTAACTTATTTAATCTACAATTGCAGAAAGTATATACTTAATAATCATCGCAAACATTCACCATAATTTAACTGTATTTCGGTATATCTTAGAGGTATAACACGCCGAAACAATCCTAATTTAGCAGTAAGTTTCTTATTATTAAAGTTTGGCGGACAAACACATTTGTTTTATTATATATATATACTATTTACTTTAGGAATTTTCCTGACTAACTAATATGAAAATTATACCAACTCTCGCAAGTCCTCTTAAGGCATCCTATTTACACCTACACATCTGTTATCAAACTCCTAGACGTGTAAGTAAATAACATGACGATAAAATAATATATTTTATTTAGGTACCTCAATCATTAGGCGGTACTGATCTCTTACAAGGAAGTTAAAATTGATTAAGTTCGTTAAAATCGTCTAGGTCAAATAGAAATTAAAAAGAAAAAACATCTTTCTGAAATGCTGGTAACGGTGTTCGATTAAAATAAAAACTTTTTTTAATTATGAAGCAATACTGGCAATCAGAATAGGTAATTAATTAACGGTGTTCCATTTTCAAATCAATGCAAGATTTTTAATCTATTTTTTATTCGGGCATTTGAATTAATGAACGTAAAATGAATAAATTAAAGTGAATTCAAATACCTTTCAGATTCCAAAGCGTACGGAGATTGACAATATTTTTTTCATAGATAAAAAAACGATCAATTTGATATTGAATTAAGTAAATATATCTTTAAGGGTTTTAGAACAAAGGTATAGGTTATTGTAAAAGCTTAAGCTCCCGGCGGAGATGATCACACGCAGGCTACTTACATCGGCTGTGTCAACGCGCCTCGCGCTATATAAACACGGGCATTATCAAACAACCACCAATACATTGCCAGCCGTCACAGCGATCGCACATTCAAAAAAACAAACTTGGAATTTTTTTATTAAAAAAAAAGTTGTGTTGTGTTGCATCGTCCTTGCGTCGCTATCTACATTAACATTACAGGACCTTAATTCCATGTAAGTATAGAATAAATATAAACAAATATATGTTGAGAAGTTCCGTGGCTGTAGAGAAATATTTTAAGTTTTTATTTAGTGTAAGTTTAATACTTTTGGGCATTCGGTACTTAATAGATATCGTATTAAACAAATTTACAGGAACGAACAATTTTACGAACCAGAAACGTTATAAAGTAAAACTTATCGCAATAACTTCTTTAATTTAGCTTCAAAACAAATATAAAATATATTTTAAGCAATCGATCTAACGAAATCTCAATAGGTATTTGTCCTTTAATTTAATTCGAACGGTACAAAATGAAACTAACCTAGTTCAAATTACTTCCAATAGAATAAAACCAGCGTACAATAACCTGTTCAAATAATAAAGATGCAAGTGGGACAGTTCACTGTAGGATGACCAGGATAACAATATCAGACAGGACAAGACAATCGACGTATCGACTATAAACTTGCAAAAAAACAATAAAAACGGTAGTGTTCGAAAGTCAAATTTAAATTTATGTCAATAGTATATTTTGAAAAGGTTTTAAAACTAGTGAATACGGAACAAAAGAACTCACATTCTCTATTTAAAATCAATCAATATGATGTCAGTTGAAACGAGCAGTAAACAATTCTGCATATTTTTTTAAAGTAAATACTCTACATGAAACATATCAGCTTAAATTGATCAAATTCATATTAAATACCGTAAGCGTTTTAGTATAGTTAGTACCGGCTGCAAGGCTTTCGAATGAATAAAACCAGTATAGCAGTTTATACGTTGGCCAGGATAATTTAAATTTTCAGGACAACGTTGATTTATACATATACTCATATAGTACCCAAACTTTATAATTACATGAATATAAAGAACCACCTATTTAATTTAAAAAAAAACTAAAACTAAGACAATGTACTAAATCATTTCGTTAATCTTAACAATATGGCATATAGGTACTGAAATACAAACTTATGTAAATATTATGTATCTAGATGGTAACAAACCGATACCAAGGCCTAGAAGTGATCATCAAACTGCATCTCACTCAACTCTCCTGAGTTAACTGACATCACATACAAAATATAATACGAAGTAGTCAAATTCAAATTACCTATGAATAATCTGAATAATACGACAAATAAATGCGGTTTTATTCACGCTAGGGTGACCAGGATAACTCCTGACAAGTAAACAGGTCTGTCGCCTGTCACAGAAGATGAGCACTCGCGTTTACGCATCAATGATTTTAGTGCGTGTCTACAAAATAGCCGGCTCTCCAAGAATATATAATCATTTGAGTTTATATTTATATGCACACATTTTACTGTCCGTCGTCGGAAAAACGATAAATAAGCATACATGACGTATGCTACTATTTAAACGGGGCTATAATACTTCCCAATCATGATTAATTCGCGGCTGCTATTAATTGATTGATGATTAGTTTTGTTTTAATGGCAATGGGAGGAATAAGTATTTTTGTGCAAATGAATGCTATTAAAAGAAATTGTTTATCACCCTAATTATCTAGATTCCGAATTGCTGTGTTGTCATGATAAAACTTAACTATCTACTTCTAAGAATTAAAACGTTTGTTCCTCAATTAACACCCTGAAGTAATCGTCGAAAACATTACATCGCCGTCTCCGACTCGGCCGAAGCGAATGCGTGCTAAATTGATTTCTTGCCGATGTACTGTGATCAAAACATTTGCATTTTTTGCCACCGCATCAACTAAAGGAAGTGTATGCATATAAATTACTCATTACATTACATTAAACATGATTGTTTCCTACGTAATATTATTGGAAAGGTTCGAATAGATGTGCTAAGTTCGTCGGTTGTAAATAGACCTACAGCGTCGCATGTGAGTAGTTCGTAAGACACAAAATCTTACTAACCCCGACAAAAAACATTAATTTCCTGAAAATGTCACCATTGAAATGATTATTTAAAACGAACATCTGTCGATTTTAAAAAATACTTACATAATTATTTTACTTACAAGAAATAAATTAAGCAATCGTTTCGTTCGGTTCGAAAAATTTCAACCAGTTACATAAAAACAGGAAAGAAATAACGCTAATTTCTGAAATTTATTTATACACTGATCATAAATTATTATACCTTTGATTGATTGAAAGTCGTCCGAACGTCCGGTCGATGAGCCAATCCTAAAGTATTTACGTGTTACCTGTCCTCACTTGAAAAAAATAAAAGCAGTACAATCTCTTTAAGCGTGAACAGCGATAATATCTGCAACTAAAGACATTCGTTTTTAAGTCATAATTTCAGCTAAACGAGGAATTACAGTAACTGAATGTGTAATTTGCCACAGTGGGTCGCGAGTAGGTAATGACCCCGCTAGTCGACTGAAGCGAAACAAAACTACGATAAAAACATCTCAATAATACCTATCGCCCGTCAAGCAGCCGCACAAGTTGCGCAGAGAAAAAACATCAAATTGTTCTCATGACTCAACCCCGAGCGAGAGCGAACTAATTTAGATCAGAGTGCAACAAAAAAAAACAATTCAAAGAACTTGTTGATATTAATAAGGCAATGAGAAACATAAAAAACCGATATGGTTTCGCGCAATGTATGATCATACGAGACACTCGTCGCTTTGCATTGCATATTTTTATCGAAGAAACAAATTATAATTTTGACGTTACAACAAAGGCGATGACGACAACAAAGGTATGCTGGATTATTGACCACGCCTTAAAACATGAATGCGGTGCCAAAATTCATAGAAAACAATTCGCAAATTATATAAAACAATAGGCGATAAAGCCTGGTATGTACCTATGTGTATGACGCCACTATTAGCAAAACTATCACATCCGCGCTCCATAAATCTACCAGTTTGCAAACTCGTGTCGTCGTCGTGACGTAAACCAATATGATTCGCGTGTACATTTCCGCAGGAGACATTGACCATAAAACAGTGTATTGTGTATATGATAATTCATACACACGCTACAAGCGGAAACGTCCGTGGAGATTCAAAGTTTCCATAGTTACCCTACACAAAGGTTCGGACTAAGCAAAGTGACAAGCAAATGACGCTAACTCAAGGTAGCCGACCGCTACAATTATCTAACGATTTCCACGGATCATGGATGTTTAGCCACAACAAAATTCTGAAGAGGCATACATAATTATTTTAGACGGACAAGGCCGATCTCGGTATTTCTGCATAAATAAAACAAGACAAACATTTTTATGGTTCAAAAACCTGATAGTTGTCTTCACGGTTATAAGTCGGTAAAATGAATAATTGTTCATTTGAGTAGGTAATTTCGATGATTGACCCCAAACATAGCCAACGAGATGCTTATATTGCAGCATCTGTCAGATGAGTTCACGACACACATTTTTCAACAAACCGAACATAATCATTTACATAAGTTTTAACATTATCAAGCTACAGCGAGTTATATAATTTCTTGTTATTTCGTTAAAAATTGATTGTAGGTATGCTCGTTCTAGTAGGTGCATACACAGAATGCGTGTTGAATCGTGTTGATCGCCAAGCCGGCTGGCGGCTGAGAGATGAAGTGGGTTTGTTGACATTTCACACTTGCCCAAGCCGCTGTGCCGTTACACAAACTTACTCTCCCACTGGCATTGACCTATGCTCGTCTCGCACCGAGCAATGCGAGTAGGTATCGAGTTTCTTGCCCTTCTCTATCCCAACGAGTCATAGTCACCAATATTGTAGTCGATTTATGAAATCCTAGTACGAAGTATCGAAAACGTTAGTACTTACTGTGGATTACATGAATGATTGAGTATGTAACGTCCCTATTGCCTTTAATGTTTTCAACAAGATGGTAGGTATATTACTAAGCGCAAGACAGGTAATTTGTCAGCCTTTCGTATTTTATTCCGTATACATAAAATACCGCTAACTTAATACCGCTTAAGTACATCTCAGTCGTGAAGGCAAATTTAAAATGCATAAATAGAAGAAAATAATGTTAAAGCACATAGCCCATTCATACACGTCGGTCGGTACAGTCATTATGTTGAATAGTAACTATATAGTGTACAATGAAAAAGCGCAGATAGTTGCAATAAGGATGTAATTTACATTGCAAAAGCTGCTCAACGATAATCATGAATCGAAATGAGATCAACACTGGTATCGATAAACTGCAGAGGTCGATTCCTAAAGAATTTATCGTTAGTACTCAGTATGGTAATTGTTACACGACTTGCGGACTACAATTCGACGTTCAAATGCGTAATCTACTTACCCAAGTGTTGACAAACCGCAATGAAAAAGATTGGTATCAAACAATTCACAAGCATTACATTTCAAACCATTATTCTTCCAAACAGAAAAAATAGTTCACAACTTTTGTATAGTATTTTGCTATTTTCGAAACGCAAAAGATGAGACTAAAAGATTACACAGGTTGATTATCAAATAATGTCTACATGTATGTTTGAAAATTCGAGACAATTGTTTTTTTTTTCCTTCGTTAATTTCTTCCCACGGTTGCATTAGCCTTGTGTGTGCTGCACGATACTGGGCAATCAATCATAAGCCATTGTCGCGACATCGGCGTATTTGATACATGCGACTGGGCTGTTATTATTCACCGGATAGGGTCGATCTCACTCCAATACGACAATGAACCGTGGGTCGACAGTTGCTCCATCCGCGCGTTTCACAAGCGTCGAGCTTTGCCGACAACCTTACACCTTAGAACCACTTATCCACCAAATCTGGTATGCCCGATTTGAAGTCCATGTAGAGCGATTACTAACTATGTATATATAGCAACAGAAAGTGGGCTATGGGCGGGGCATGCACTAGACTAGATCAGGTCATTTTTTGTAGAAAGCGCGAAACGTGATGCGAAACGAAATGGATTCTAGGTCGTCTGTTTTTGAATTTCATTAAACCATTTTATGTTCAGACATTGAAGTGCACAAAGCATTAAAGATTTGTACGGAATAGTGTCGCAATGCGAGATACGCGGTTAATGGAAATTAATTTATGTTTCCCAATGCACGCATTGAAGAAAGACAAACCTGTTCCGTTTCGAAACTGTGGGCATCATAACGTGACATTTATTATTCGGCACCGGTACCGAACAGTGGTACGAAGAATGGGACTGCTGCAGATACATAAACATTAACCTTTATTGGAATATGAAGATTGGCCAATTGAATGCGGTGGAAAATAATCCGAAGGTCTGCAGAAAAAAAAATAAAAAATAACTTTAGTACTTAGTTGCTGATCTAAAGCTTTTAGCTATAAAGACATCCTAGGAAACGAACTCTAGGTAGATTCACGTAACAAACTTTATCACGAAGTCAACTGTGTGTGACTCATGTAACATGGTCAAGGCGCCACTCTTTAAGTGCGTTATTATCGCACATAATGAATGAAAAACATTATGGATAAAACAATAACACTATGACGTTAGCAGTCGGTACTTGCATATATACTATAAGAATTACATGAGATAGCGTAAATTATCTCAGAGTACGTGTCTAGCAGGCCGAATAGTATTACAGTGATTCTATTGTGACATGATTGCTGGATCAGGCAGTGTTCGTGATGGACGTGCTAAATGCACAATTGGATCAACAAAATGGTCACGAATAAAGAATTATGTTGCAATATACCCATAAAACATTTTTTTTTGTTAAGCTTCCCTCCTCGAAGGAAACATAAAAGTCGCTTTTTAAGCATATTTTATGTGATGAATTTCTCGAGAAATAACACTAATTAATATCATAATAAGATGCTCATAAACAACCAATTATTTTCGGGAAAGATGAACCGCTGTAGCGGATGTATAGAGCATAAAAAAAAAATTACTTGTCTATAGGAATCAAAGCCGTTAGCTAGACGATAAACTTGGTAGATAATGAAAACGGGCTCATTATGGTGTGTGTATGCAATCGCGATGAACATAATTGTATCCTTGTAACATTTCGATGCAACTTGCTTGAGAACACCCATCACTGATGCAACATAGGATTAACATTGATTACCGTACTTCGTGCAACATTGCCTTATTGTATAGCAGATGCGTAAATAAAATGCCGACTGTGATTCTCATTCAGGGACCACGTTGTAAATATTAATTAATTATTAAACTCGCGAATCGAAAATCGTTACGCATTGCATTAGAATTTAATTAACTCTATATGCTTCTCCTATGATCGCACCATATCAGTATTGCCTCGTAAAAAATATCGATTATCGATCGCAATGCGATAGAATCGATAAAACGTTAATATAAAACGTAGCATTTGTGTGCAACATTGTTTGTTCAATCACTAAGAGGTTGCTCTCGTTTTCAATTTTAAATCAATTTTAACAACGGCGAGACGTGTCTATAATGTATTATTTATTTCGATACAAATTTCATTATCACCAATATCTACAAAATTACATACAAAACATTACGTTAATTACATACAAACCGTTAAATTAATAACTGCGAACAAACAATTTTTAGACGTGGATTTCGTAAAATGCCGGTCGACCGCAACGTTGTTGTAATAATTGTTACGATTTCTGATACAGTAGGTAATTTATATAGACAAGGCCTACACAATCAGGTTGTGAATGAAAAATAATGAGGACTAAAACAACTATCTAATAAAAATACTCACACAAATAATTGAAAATTATTTTTAATAAAAACTCCTAAGAAAATTAAGTACAAATCAAAATCAAGTGAAGAATCCGCAGGGGGCACTAAACGAACGGATAGAAAAATGCCAAATCAATCAAACAAAATGACGATCTATCCATACCTACAAAGCTTTACTATAAGGTAATCAAGAAAATTATACCGGGACCACTTAAAACCCACAGAAAAATCGTGATACTCAAGCAATCATGTTCCCGACGGCACCGATCAGGCCGTGTACAAAGGCATAAGATAAAACCCGTTTACTTGATAGAACTATGGCATTGTAGCATGCACGCACGCAACGCCGCTATAGCAATTTTTTTCATTGGCGTAATAAACGAGCTTGCGCTGGGCTTCAATTGGAAGATTGGCGCGCCGCGTGGGAGGACGACAATCCTTGCCCTCCGCCCGCCGAGTATATCCACAATACAAGTCGGCGGCCATCGCAAATAGAATGTATTCTGTTACACTGCGCTAAGTGACCAGAAATGTGGTGAGACACCATCAAACGTGTCCCATTACGGCGTAGCACCCTCGCACGCAGCGATGGAAAAGTGCCTTAAGCTCTATAAAACAATGTAAAAGTAGAGGGCATTGCACGAAAAAGGTTACATTTCTTGGACGTGCAATCGCAAAAACACGATGTCTGAAAGAGTGCAGTAAAAAACGGAACATTCGACGTATGAAATTGTCGGTTACCATCGGTGCTTGAGTTATCTATACATATAAATAAAATTGGAGTGTCTGTTTGTAATATTAAAATAACCGCTTTTTATTAAGTGCATTTGGATGTATACACGTTTTGTCTGTCTGTCTGTCTGTCCGTCTGTCTGTCTGTCTGTTTGTTCCGGGTAATCTCTGAAATGGCTGGACCGATTTTGACGGGAATTTCACTGGCAGATAGCTGATGTAACAAGGAGTAACTTAGGCTACTTTTATTTTAGAAAAAAAAATTGGATCTCTCGAAAAAAAATTAAAACCAATGTTGCAGCGCTGCGCCTGCTTAAAGTTTGATAGCAACAATCTGCAATGCGTCCCGCGGGATCAGAACGCGAGCAGGCTGTTGCCAACGGTTCAGACGTTGTTAAATACCACGCGGACGAAGTCGCGGGCAACAGCTAGTATAAAATAAAAATGCAATCAGAAGGCAGCATCGCAGTCGCAGGGCTCCAGAGCAACGGCCGCCGGCGGTTCATCGATTACTGGTGGAACCTGTTTCGCTAAATTGATGCCTACATTTTTTGTCTCGTAATTTTCAATGTCTACATGGCTATCTAGTGTCATTATTTTGTAATGACGTATTTGTATTGCTATTATTGTTTTCGTTATTAAAATTTTTGTCTTTGGAAATTCGTGACTAACTTGAAAAACCACTTTATAACTGAATTGCCGGTATAAAATATATAAGTAAACAAAAATAATTTGGAGTTCTTATAACATTATTTTTTTAACCTCAATCAATTTGGTATTGTAAACTTAACTGCTGAATATTTTCATTTCCACCTTTTACGAACATTTTATTTCAATCCAAAGCCCTGCGCAACTCCAAAGAGAAATCGAAAACTTTATATCTCATAAATGTAGTAAGAACATCGAACGTAACAACCGGTTAAACTGAGAACTTATGAAACTGGTTCTCGTTACGTATTGAACTTGAACGAATTGTGAAGATGCATATGCAATGGCTATGTTGCCGTACCACGAACAAAAACACACTGATTTGTAATAAAAAAAAGGAAGACGTAAAATGCCATACGCATAAAATATCTTCTAGATACGACTACTAACGATCCCGAGGTCCTTGAGTTATTGTTTTGTTCTTGAATGTTCTGAATCATAACGAACTTGATTATGGATGTTTATAGGATCATAAAACTGGAGTACGTAAGATGATTATAGGTACGCTTGTTCACTGGGTAAATGCGCAATTGTGTTTTACGTTCCTATAATAATATGTATTTCAAGATAACATCTCATCTGACCAGACGACGTCTGGTCCATGACCAGTGTTTATTTGAAATTCTCGCTAAAAACGAGTACACTTTCCGAGCTATAAATATCAACGATACAAGCCGATTAAAACGTCGCTAGAGCATCCACGAGCGTGTGAATCATTCATACGCCGCCATGTCTTGCATTCTAGTCGGCGATTCAATTCAATGAGCCAATTAAAATTCTGATAATGCATTGCCTACGTCTGGCCGGATGATCCGTATTTCTGACGCGCGTTTCGCATCCTGCGCGGGGCTCGGCACGCACTAGGAAATGTCCGTCATGTGCAATTCATATAAGTCCGCATAATTATGACAACAAGCTGTATTTAACGAACGCAATTTCCTACATCCAAATCAGACTTCACGAGCGAGATAAATCTACTACTACGAAAATAAGGGGTAAGGACTCGTAAATAGATTGACCGCAGGTAGACGTGTGGCTAATGCCGGTTTTTGTAAGACGATTATTCCCATCGCAGGTTGTAATCTATTTGCAATGCGGCGCCAGACCGCATTCCAGTAGGAGCTGGGGTATCGCCTTAATGCCCTACCTTCGACTAGCCACGCTAAATATAGAACGCGGCAGGGTGTACGACCTTCCTAGCTAATGGAATATAGACGAGCCGCTCAAGTACTGGATCGCCACAAACGCATCTCTCATTCGATCGGACAAGTAGACACCTATACATTACGTATATCTACTGCACTGCAAATGGAAACCTATACTTACCACCAACAAGAGATTTACCACGCTATTAATGTCAATTGTAAATTGTAGACTTTTATAAATGCGATTCTATTTATGCAGTCACGAAGGCCATAATCGTTGTTTAGACTTTTTCCGAAAGCTCTAACATTGCCTACATTATAGTTGACATCCTACTTATTTATAAAATTAACTCCAGTCTGTTCGAGAATAGGCACTTGTGCCCCCGCATATCGGGCCCTTGGATGATTCAGCCTTAATAAGAAAATTGTTGCGAAACGCCGAAGCCGTCCGGCGCGTAACATTGGCCTTACCGCACTCACGACTTGCAAACGTGCATTAGAATCTACAATTATCATTGTTTAGGCATACCACTAATTGTTTTTTTTTTTTTCATTTTTCCAGGATGAAGGTCTTATTATTATGCCTGGCCTTCGCGGCGGTGAGCATGTCGATGCCGGTGGCCGAGGAAAAGCCCGACTCTGGGGCTGCCCTTCCTCCTATCGCAGCGGCTAAAGCTGAAGAAGCGTCCCAAGCTGATGCCCCAGTTGCACCCGTCGAAGAAAAGAAACCCGAATCAACACCTGAAGCTAAAGAAGTTGAGAAACAACCTGAAGCTAAAAAAGAAATTGTAGAAACCCAATCTGAAGTTAAAGAACCTGAAGCGCCCAAGCCCGAAGAAAAGTCAGTCGAAAGCAAGCCCGACGAAATAGTACTGGAGAGCAAACCAGCTGAAGCTGACCCCGCGCCTAAACCAGAGGAGCCTAAACCTGAAATAAGCCAGCCAGCCGAAGCCAAGCCAGAAGAAAAATCTACCGATAATGAAGCTAAGCCAGCTGAGGAACAGAAACCAACAGAAATTCCCGCAATTGTAAATGAGGTACCTAAAGACTCATCCGCCAAGTCTGCAGTCCCAGAAGAGGCCATAGATATAGTAAATGCCATTAAAGTTGACGCTGCTATGGCTGACGATGTTATCGACCCTATTGCACTAATTCCTACGCCGGAAAAGAAAATCGACCTGCCCGTTTCTGGTGTAGAGCCTGAAGCCCCTAAAGCCATCAAGGATGAATCACCTGCCCCCGTCCAGGAGCCAGCCAAACCTGAAGAAAAGAAACCCGAAGAACCCAAAGCTGAGAGCAAAGCTTCTGAGCCTTCCGCTGATGCCGTAATTGCGCCCGCTCCCGCTGCTGCCAAACCCGATGAGCCCGCCACTCTTGCTGAAGATAGCCTTCGCGTAGTCCGCGGCACCGTCGATGATGTGGCAAAGGCTACAGAAGCACCAAAAGACGAAGCCAAGCCGACTGAAGCTGCCAAAGTAGAGACAGAGGAAAGCCCAAAAGAAATCGTTGAGGAGAAAAAGGAAGAGCCCGCCAAGATCAGTGACGAGGTCCCAAAACCAAACGTCGCTGCCCCGGTGGCACCTGAAGTTGCGTCCACAGCCGCGCCCGTAAGTGATTCGAGTATGCTAGGTGACCAAGCACAGGGCAACTCTAACAGCTCTGAGGAAAGCCAAGAGAGCGGAGAGATGAAAAAGGTTTCGTCCGAAGAGCACTCAGATGAAAACAGCGGAACCCAATCTTAGATTAGTTGTGAGTAGGAAGCGCTGAGCGGTGGACGTGTGTCGACCGCCCTCGACACGCGCCCCCCGCGCGGGCCACGCCGCCCCCGCGCCTGTGAGTGATGCATGCCTTGTGAGTGTCTGACTGGCGACCGCCACCGCGTGGATATCCCGACTATTCATTAGATCTAGAGACTATTTAAATAGCCGAACCGATGAAAATTACCTACGTCGTAATTATTATTTGTCAAAGTAAATTATCGAATTTCCGGTACTCTAAGTAATAAAATATGTTTTATAATTTTGCAATTTTATTTCCATCATTTTTCTATTTTGTTCACATGGTTGAACAAACTATAGCAAGAAACAACTTCGCTAAATCAATAAGAAACACTTTTATCAATTCATACAACAAATTAGTAGACATTACTAGGCCACATTAGGACGATGATGTTTTAAAGATAGCAGGCGATCCACTGCAAAAAGCATAGCGGAGACAGAAAATACATGACAGAAAGTAAGCCGTCAACTAGCGCGGCGTTTAAAACTTTGGCACGGTAGCGGGTTTTCATGGGTAATGAAAAGCATTGGGTGAGAAGCCCTCCTACTGATTGTTTGAAAATAAAATATATAATTAAAACCTCTGTTGTTGGTAAAATCACCAAAACACGATGGAGGCCAGAAAGTTTCAAAAAGTGATGTGTATCGATCACCAAGTCTATGATTGAATAATCATTATATTTAATCAGTTCTATGTAGGTATCCAATCAACGCACTGAATACTAATATGACTCGAATCGCCAGCGTGCGAACACGTGTATAGGCAAACGGCATGCATTTTAGTGCTTTTAAATAGCACTGATTATCACGGTAGGTGTAGTGTATGTACACTACATAGATGTAAACAATTAAATACATAATTGTTTACGGAGTTATAAATATAAGTAATATTTATATGTGGCATTATATATATTTATTGTGTCGTCTCGAGCTACGGACTGTGCGAGCTGTCAGTGTCAAATGAATGACAAGAGATATATAACCAACACGCCGGAGAGCGACGGTAGGATATCGTTGGTGGTGACAAAATAAGTAAGACGCAGGCCGTGAGTTAGAGCCGATATTATTAGGATAATTATGTACATTACATAATGGCGACGAGGATAAAAAAAAAAAAATTGTGAACAAAGTAAAAGATGTAAGTGGGGAGAAAACACTTCATATGTACAAGTGATTGTTATTCAGTTTGTTACTATGTGTTTTGGTTTTCCATAAGTATTCGTTTGATTTATTGCTGCTATGGAATTGGGTGCCGGCCGTTGGGACGGTGAGGCCATGTAAAGATAGAAAAAAGAAGAATAATAGTTGTTGGGTGCACCATAACCTACATAGGTAGATAGGTGATTGGTGTAGTCTGTAGGTAAGTATTACCTAGGGGTAACAGAAAGATAGATAATAAATAACACTTGGTTGCATTACCACATGGAATAATTACAAAAGATACACACACTTGGCTTACATGGGCAGTGTCACAATGGGTAAGTTTATCACTGATAGCAATCTTCCATACAATACATACTTACATACTTAAAGTTTGATCACAGGTATGAACTATGGAATTGTAAGGGAATACATTCCCTTAGTGGTAGATTTAGCTGCCAGTTACTTAGAAGTAAAATAATCATTTTCATGATCTCATGTATGGTCTACTTTTAATGTATGATGAATGGTTGATAATGGCCCACTTAATACATTTATTGTTATTTTAAAATAACTAATAATTGAATTTATTTGCATAGTACACAATTATTATATTATCTAATCAAATTGTGGGTAATTAGTGTGGTAGAGAAAGATAATAAACTTATGCCAATATTGACCATTGGGTAGTTTTGTATATTCAATTATATTAATATACACATCTATGTGACAAGGTACTGGGTCTCGGGTTGTAAAAGAAACAGCTTTGGAGCTTAAGGATGAGAGTTCTATGGAACATTATAAATATTAGTAAGATCATTTCAAAATACAACGGAGATTGATTAAGTATTATGAGAATACTTAGTTATTCTGGGATGTGGTCCTTATGCTATTTAGAGTTTGTTTGGTCTTTCTGTCCTAAGACTAACATTTAAACTAAAATAATAATCAAATATTAAGTAAAATAGAATTTAACTTACTTATTATGGTATTAAACAATTGTATGCAAATACTATTTTCACAAGTGTAATTGTTGTTAAGTAATTTGATTTACCCTAGTTCTACAGTAATAATTCTGGAAGGGTAATGGTTGGTATTTGTTTGATGTGGGTTGGAAGGTATAATGCGATATTGGTAAAAAAAAAAAAAAAAAAAAAAAAAAAAAAAAAGTTAAAAGACCATATTCAACAAGAAAGATTATTATTCAGTATCAGTAATCCACTTATTGAGGAACTATATTTACGTACTTAAAAAAAAAAAAAAAAAAAAAAAAAAAAAAAAAACATTGTGTAAGTATACAAGTGTGTGTAAAAGTATGAATATATAAAAAAAAAATTGGGTACGTCGGAATAAGAGAACGCTTACAACTCGACAGTCACGGATGTAAAATGACTGATGTTACTAAATGTGGCATTTATGGCAACCATTAGGTAAGTACTTGCAGAAAGCCTGTAAAATTTGTTCAAGTGATTTGAAACTATTTATTTGAGTTCCGCATGGAACTATAGATCTTGATTTAGTCATAGTATGTACTGGTGGTACATTGTGTTTTTTATGTACCTACAGATTGGACTCGCCATATCATCGCCGCGCCAGAGTATAGTGAGGCCTTATCCTTGTGCCGCGCTTGATTGGTGAGATTGTTTAATGTTGTTCTTGTTTGAGTTGCTGGTAGAGACATGATGTATTAATTAAATAACCAGTATCTACTGAATGTACAGGATAACACAATAATGATATAGAGGTCAGAATTCTGATTTAGAATCTAATAATTTGAATAGTATGTACCTCTCCGGTTCCATTGAACGAAATATCTATCCATTGCACTAGTGAATTAATATCAAATTGGTTTACGCGTGTCAGTTGGGAGATTATTCGATTGTAGAATCGATATCTAATATTATAAAATAAAGAGACGAAATGTGGGTCTAGCAAAGTCCAATCTCTAAACATCTACATTAAAAAATAATATTTAATGAGATTATTATTATCGATTCAGTTAAATTTATGGTCTTGAAATACAGAAATCAAAGGTGAAATGTACCCATACCTATTATACAATAGTGAAGAGAGTTGAGAACATAATAACACGTGGGTGGTTGTAATTTTAACTGGATGACCAGTTGACATGGTTGGTTGTGGCTTTGTTTTCTGTATTGGGGGGTTCCGTGTTGGGGTTCCGGTGGGGACTTACTTTGTGTGTTGGGTGCGAGTGTTGGTGCCCGGGTCGTTTGGTGACGTAGTTTGTGTGCTCGGTTTGTTGTGCGGGGTTTGAGACCGAGCTGACGACGTTGGCGATAAAATAAATAAACATTTATATATCTAACATGATTGATGTTGAAGTACGGTCAAATTGAAGAAGCGGAGGTACAATAATAATATTTTTGCAAATAAATTGTTATTATTCTATCAAAGGTAATGGGTAAATGGTAAAGTATTTAATGGTGGGATGCATTAAATTGCGATGTTATACGTTGTTGACGACCTGATTGGTGCAGTTGGTAGTGGCCCTGTTTTCTGTGCCGAGGGTTCCGGGTTCGAATCCTGGTAGGGACAGACTGTGTGTGATGAGCACGAGTGTTTGTGCTCGGGTCATGGATGTTTAATATCTACAATAAGTACCTAATATATATATATACTGGGTTCATTCCGGTCCATTGTACGGTGCCCATGGTACAGGCGTTGCTTGGGGTGGGACTGTATAGGTGGTGTTCGTCTGGAAATATTTATTTGTTAAATTGCGAGACGCATTAAATTGCGAGAGGCATTAAATTGCGAGATGCATTAAATTGCGATGGTATTAAATTTTGAGATGCATTAAATTGCAAGATGCATTAAATTGCGATGGCATTAAATTGCGAGATGCATTAAATTGCAAGATGCATTAAATTGCGAGACGCATTCAATTGCGAGAGGCATTAAATTGCGATGGCATTAAATTGCGAGATGCATTAAATTGCAAGATGCATTAAATTGCGAGACGCATTAAATTGCGAGAGGCATTAAATTGCGAGATGCATTAAATTGCGATGGCATTAAATTGCGAGATGCATTAAATTGCAAGATGCATTAAATTGCGAGTGGCATTAAATTGCGAGATGCATTAAATTGCAAGATGCATTAAATTGCGATTGCATCAAATTGTGAGAAGCATTAAATTGCGAGAAGCATTAAATTGCGAGATGCATTAAAATGCTAGTGGCATTAAATTACGAAATGCATTCAATTGCAAGATGCATTAAATTGCAAGATGCATTAAATTGCGATGGCATCAAATTGTGAGAAGCATTAAATTGCGAAATGTATTAAATTGCGATGACATTCAATTTCAGGGAGCATGAAATTGCGAAAGGCATTAAATTGTGAGAAGCATTAAATTGCGAGATGCATTAAATTGCGAGAAGCATTAAATTGCGTGATGCATTAAATTCTGAGAAGTATTCAATTGGGAGATGCACTAAATGATGATAAGTATTAAATTGCGAGAAACATTAAATTGCTGGAAGCATTAAATTGTGACGGTCTTTAATTGCGAGAAACATTTAATTGCACGAGGCATTGAATTGCGAGATGCATTAAATGGTGATAAGTATTAAATTGCGATAAGCATTAACATGCGAGTTGCAATAATTTGCCAGAAGCATTACAATTGAGAAATTGGTATAAGCATAGAATTAAAAAGTGAAATGAGTAAGTACAAGCATTAAATTGCAAGATGAGTGCAAGCACTTAATTCCGTACTGAATTGTTACCAGTTTACTACTATAAGTAGGAAACTAGAGCGTGAGTGCGATTTGATATTAATGTTTTCAACATTACAGTATGAAATTGTAATACGCACCGGAATGGCGTGTCGGAGTAGGAATTGTGTTCCACTCGCGGTGTGTGGAGTATAGAATGATGATTTTGAGTACCAAATTGGACATTTTCATATCTCTGGTCCAGGGAATAACCGTGTTGGGAGAGAGCGCTGGCTCTGTAAACAGGCACCGATGCAACTAAATATTGCGTGATTGGCACGGCGCTAAAGACTAGATTTCTCTAGTATAATGTACAGCTTAAATAAAGCTGACCAACTATGTGTTGTAACAAATACGCACGACGAAGTCATGTTTAGATTAGTTTTGATCATTCAAAACGAAGGAATGAAAACTAAAAGGTATTATAAAGTAAGTCTTGAACGTTGTATGAACTGTTAAAACTCACTGACTTGTTGGCGCTGGTTGAGCGTGTCTTATTATTATATTTTAATGAGCAGAGAGAAATGATCAGTGAAGTACTAAAATAAAGTTAATAGGTAAGAGTTATAAGCTATTTACTGTGTGCAAGAAGTTACATTTAATCACATAACTTGTAAATATATTTGTACGAGTATATAATTGGTGGAAAAATAAGAATAATAAAAAGTACGTGTGCATTGAAGATCAGTATCAGGAAAATATGCGATGTAGGATCGTACGGAAGTATTGAAATAATGTTTATCAGCGTGGTCTGTTTCACGTGAGTAAGGTCATGCGCAGCTAGATGTATGGAACAAATACGTGAGATGAGGCACAGATTGCCTGTTTTTAGGTATCACTCGAATATTAAGAGATTTAATCTAGAAGATTGGGCAATAGAGAAAATAACAAGAGGAAGGAAAGGAGATAGTATAGGAATGGTTAGAGAAGGGTTACAAAAGATGGATATTGTAGATAGTAAGATAAAAAACTAAGAAATTAAGTATGCACTTATTTATGAAGTTGAATCTTAAACAGACGATGACACTCACACACTTTTGGAATGATGAATGGGGTAGGAAAGCTAGTGGCAGGTAGAAGACAGATTTTATGATCTATGCTAGCAAAGAATACCAAACTGCCTACAGATCAGTGGAGTGAGTGAATTCTTTGGTTTAGATATTCACGCTATGAGTATATGCTTGTATAGAAGTATATGTTTTAAACTTGAGTTACGGTGTAACACAGGAGTAGTCATAGAACTGCTAATTTGGAACAAATAGTGTTGATTTAATATTTTATAAAATCAATTATAACAAAGGAGAGATGTAGTGTATGTACACTACATAGATGTAAACAATTAAATACATAATTGTTTACGGAGTTATAAATATAAGTAATATTTATATGTGGCATTATATATATTTATTGTGTCGTCTCGAGCTACGGACTGTGCGAGCTGTCAGTGTCAAATGAATGACAAGAGATATATAACCAACACGCCGGAGAGCGACGGTAGGATATCGTTGGTGGTGACAAAATAAGTAAGACGCAGGCCGTGAGTTAGAGCCGATATTATTAGGATAATTATGTACATTACAGTAGGTATGGGAATTGACTAGCGGTATCTAATCGTGAATTATAAAGTACTAAAATGTTGCCATGAGAAACTTAGGTCGTCAATACATGATGACGTCATGAGGTATGGCTCGTTTGCATTAGAGCTACTGCTGCTAAGTGTGAAAGCATTGAGAAATATATCGAAAAAACCGTGTTCGGTTTATATAATTGTGTTGATAAATCCTTATGTTCATTTGCTATGACATACTTATATATATAATTAAACTGCAGTCCGTCACGGAATTATTTTATATTTGCGAAAATGTTTCCGAATTTAATTAGTGACATTTTCCACCAATCTTATATCGTCTAACCTAAGTCGAATTATCTCCATAGCGGTTTATCATTTGTATGTGAATCTTACACCAAAAGAAGCTTAAACCGCAGGCGCGGGGAATGACGATATTAGTGAGAAAACGGTACATCTGTACACCGGCGGGGCCTAACACATCGACAAAGAAACTAAATCCTCAGATTTTTTCATGGATATATGAAAATGTAATAACTCAACAAATTAAAAAAAAGCTTCCAATTCAGATGCTCAATATTATTTAAGGAAGCTGGAAATTCTTAATTTATTCATGCAGTTGTAATAAAATGAAATGTAATAAATACTTGGTTAGTGAGCATTCTGCACACGACGACTCCCAGAGACCACCAGTCCACCGCATGTCCGTACGGCTCACGGCTCAGCACTTCCGGGGCTGTTGGCAATACAAGCATAAAATGTACTCTGTAAAACATGTAATACGGCATGTATTTCATTAAAATTCATTCAGCAATAATATTGGTCCTTAAACGCACAATAACGCAAAAAAGTCATCAAGTAACACCGTAGATAGTATATAAAGGGTGGCAACATCGCCTGATAATACTATAAGAGCCCTAACAGTTGTCTACGTTATGCATGCCGCGTTCTTAATAATATAATTGGATAGTGGTTAGCCTGCGGTTTACGAATGGGCTATGAACCCGCATACATTACAAAGAACGCGGAACGGAGAACATTTTCTTCATATTTAGACCCTAAGGCGCTGTCTCCACGAGCGAGAGAATCGGGACGAGTCCGCCCTCATATCGTCGGAGAATCTCCACGAACGAGCGATAATTTCGCCGCGTATCGTCGCGAGTCGTAACGGAATCGCAGCGTTTCCGCGGCGACTCGTAACGGTATCGCCGCGTTTCCTTGACGACGCGTTGTGAAAGAAAGACGCGTTTGACAGTGCGCCCGCTGCGCGCTCGTCGCGAGAGCGCCACAAGCGCGCGGCGGGCCCGCTGGTAGTCGCGACGGGCTAGCGACGATGTAACGACGTTTCGCGCGCTCGTTGCCACTCGTCGCATCGCGGCGATAATATCGCCGTGTGGAGACGGCTTCTAGAGAGTGTATAGAAATACGTGGCACGACGATAATTTCGCCGCGATTCTCTCGCTCGTGGAGACAGCGCCTAAACGTTTCCAATCTGTCTAAAGCTTTCAATCAGACACACATAAGCGAAAGCCTGAAAATAGAGACCAAATACACACACCGATACTAACCGGCCAATCTCACAACAAAACTAGGTTTGTAAGTACCATGACCGATCAAGAAATTTCAATAGTAACTTCGCTACTACGTTGACACTGGCAGAATTATATAGAGCCCTGTGCATGGAGCCTGACTCGATGGAAAAAAAAACAACATAGTCTATCGTCCGTAAGGAGCATACGCCCAACCAATATTATCACAATGGTAGGTACATTCATACTTCTTGTGCTGCACGCAACTAGCATTCCTCAATCCAAGCTTATAAATATTAAGTAATAAAAATTAAATATTTACTTTTCGACTGAAGGAACATCTTGGTGACGTGTAGCACACGAAGTCCTCTTGATTTTCACTTCTCACTAATATAAGTAATTATCCTTACATGATAACAGTACGCAAGTAAGTGAGTCAAGCAGGAAGCGTGAAATGTATAGACACATGACCATTGTCTACTTGCGAGCTACTTATATGCGTACTGTCCTCATGTAAACGGAGTATTATGCTTAGTTTACACGTGAGCAGTACGCAAGTAAACAAGTAGCAAGTGTAAAGATGGAAATGTATGGAAATCTAACCCAGACATTGCTGTCTTCTTATGTACTTGTCAAGCTGTTAATAAGAGCGCACTTGCTACTTGTTATTTGCGTGCTGTCCTCATGTAAACCGAGCATTACGCATCAAATAAAGTGTATGTGCGTTTGACCGTTTCACTTAAAAATGTGTGTAAGGCTTTGATGAAATTTCGTATAGAAGTAGGTAAAACTTTGGAATCGTTTACGGCCAAATTTTGTCACAAAGTCTTTGCAGGAAATTAGGACAAAGACTCCGTATCTCATCAGTGAAAGCTTGCAAAATCCAATGTGAGTCTGATCTTACAAATGGAGCAAAATATATTAACGTCTTGTTAACATTTTTGCACGTACATACTTATTTATCGTTCTGGGTTATCTTTCAACACGACTTCAATGAGACGTTATATTTAAAATTTTGCCTTTGGTTTTGGCATTCAGAAAGTTAGAAAAGTATATATCGTAGAGTATTATTAAATTCGGTACAGAGACAAAATTCGTTTTTTTTATTAATTTTTATCTGCCTGTACGCGTATCACGGGAAACTGTAGGGATTTCAATGAAATTGGCACAATTAATAATATTTAATTTGTCCCGAGAAATGAAATGGGTCATCCCTGATATTCATGCAAAACACATGAAGCTTATTTATTTTGTTTACTTTAAAAAACCTCAAGATCAGCAATACGTAACTACTACAAAATTTCATAACAAATGCAAGTAGATAATTATATTTTGTTTTGTTTAAAATATTGATTTTTTCTTGTAGGTAAAATAAATATAACAAAAGAAAACAACACATAAATACTTCATCATTTATTCACTTATATATAAATTATATCACAAGACTAAGATTTTTTGCTTATTATTTTTTTTGAACTAATACATCACAACATATATACTCCTGTTTTCATTTATTATAAACTCTATTATGTAACAGCCGTTATTACATGCGATTCATGAAATTTATAATTCTAGAAACAGATTTTTGTATAAGGCCATAGCTAGCGTTAGTGCAATAATATAATGATGTTTTTACAATGTGCTGGCAACACCATTCATATATATGACGCACACAATGAAGAATATCCATAGAATAAAATATATTATATTGTCCTTATCACCAGATTCTTGTATGTTAATTTCTTTAAAACGATTCAAGGTACTACTGATATGAAAATTACCGAGGGATAATTTATAAAATAATATAAACTTTGAAAATAGAACTACACTGGACCCGCATCTTTCTCATATTTCCATAGACATTGTTGCCTAATATTCGCACTAAATCACCACAATACGACGGTACCAGACCAGCTACTCAAGCCTAACTAGCCGTTCCTAAACTGTGCTCACATACCCATAACAGTGTACTGTTCAAAAATTTAAAAGATCTTTTTAAAAAGAGCAACCATGGAGTTTCGTGTCCATTCTTCTTCATAAGAACGTCATTCCGAACGGGTGATAAAGTTGTAGCTTAGCATTTTGTAATAATTTTGACAATAGTAATGTACATTCTGATGCTACATGGGCTACAGTAAAATAGACTTTATGAGTGTAACAATTATTCACAAATTCGTAGTTGTCTGTCGTGACATCGTGTACATTGATTCAGTGTAGTTCCAACATAATGGGACCGTTATCTTGCATTTCAACAATACCCGCGCTGAGCGGGGTGATTCAGAAATGGTATACTAATCTTTGTACCTGCACTTAGCGTATTTGTAGTATTTGTGCAGATATGGTCTTTATCCATTCAATGTTGAAAGTGCTTGCCTAACGATGATAACGTAAAATATATTTTTAAAATTTGTTTTATGAGTCGAGTAATACGTACAGCCGCATCTTTGGTGACGAATTCTGATAAATATATTACTATTGGGCAATGGATTCGCCCTCTATTACATTCGGACTGATACAATTAGCAAAATGTGGTTGTACATCAATGTATATAGCGCGCCTCAAATAAAATGAACAAATATGGCGGCTCTGCGCACGCCTACTTGTACTAATTCGGCATGTGCAAAGCCGCCATCTTTGTTAATTTTAATTGACGCACGCTGTCCACCTGTTCGATCGAGGAATACAATCGTGATGGTATTTATTTTATATAATAATAGGTACAAGTGATAAGATAGGCATTGAGATGATAACTAAGGCTAGGGTTACAAAATGAGGTAGGATAGTAAATTAGAAGTATGTGGATGGACTTGTTTCTCCGTCCTACAGAAAATATAAAAAAAAACTAAAAGCGATTGACTCTGGCATAAAAACATAAATTCATTCCATATTTAAACTTTTTAGGGAAAATATATTAATCTATAACTATTGCTCTTACATATGTTAGTCGAGTCTGGGCGAGCACATACGAATATAAACGAGTCGCTTATAGTACGTATCGAGTGGGTGAACCGAATCGTGATGTCGGCACCTAGTCTTTACTCGCCTCGACTCGGCTAACATTGTACAAGTGTTCTATTACATTTTTCTAGTTTTGCAGTCATGGATAAAAACACAACCATCTTTAAGAAATAGTCCGAGTTCCAAATTGGAACGATTTAGCACAATACGTCATAAAAAAACATGAATACAGACAAATAGAACATGGATTTCTAAATTTAAAATTTTCATTCACCTCAACGTCCCTTAAAACAATATGAGACATTCCATGCGCCGTGCCTATACTAACAATATTTTACATTCACAATCACTGATCATCTAGAACGTTCTAGAAATATCCGGATAAAGCTCTCGACGAACCGCTTCAAGTGACGTCTATCAACGCTATATACATTATTTATAATACACGTTTCATAAAAATTACAAACAAATAATATTATATAATCCTACATATTTAAGTCGTACTATCTATTCTTTCAACTTCGATTCATATTTTTATTCCACATCCATACGTGTAATCAAAATTCAATATATTTTTTTTACATTTTTTTATTTATATTTTCTCAATAACATTCAGCCATATCAAAAAGCGATTATTATAAAAATAAGTGAATAATTAAATGAGAGTACCGCAATAGTACGGCGCGTCTGTCATTTGACTAAAATACAAAGCGTTAGTAGTCAATAATTAAAACTTTTCGTGCCACCTTCCAACAAAAATATGTGTCATATCTGTTATTTATAGTGTTCTCTCTAGGTTCCTACAGCCCTAATCGACATTGCAAATGTTTAAAACACCCTCTAAAATCCTTAATAATACACAACAGACGAATCCAAAGACGTTAATAAACGAAAAAACTGATTGGAAACATCAACCAGCCCTCAGAGTCAGCTTTGATTACAACTAAATTTAAAACTAATGTTTACAACAGACGAAATTGACGATTACACAAAACCATAATGTTTATATTACTTATTATTAACTTTAAAAAACCTCAACCACGTTTTTTTCATCAAGTTGGAAATCGTATTATGGAAAAACCACTCCCCACAAATCCATGATTGACGAGTTAAGTATTACACATACAAGAGAAAAAAGGATGAATGTGAAAAGATCTGATTCATCCTAAACCTTTAGAAACACAAAACAAAAATAATGTTTTAATGTTCCGTGATGAATCCAATCATTTAATACCAATAGAGTTATTAATTTGAAACATTACTACAGTAAGTACAAAAAATGACAAAAGACAGTAATATTCGCATCGTGTATTGTCAATTTTAGTAATACTTTTAATCATTCATCGAATAGTCATTATTTATATGTCATCATTAAAAAAAATCACTATTTTCATGTAAAATTGCACTTAACACATCCGACACAGTTTGAACGAATTTGATTAATATTGCAGATGAGGAGCTAACGATCAACGTCACTCGTGTTCAAACAAAATCCTCTCGCGTTGAACATTCAGTATACAGGGTGCGAACACAATATGCATCACAACGACAACGTGTCTCTTATGAGCTTCCTGACAGTGTTCCCGACGGAGGTGGGCGGCGCGCCCGACAGGTTGTAATGTATCTTGAACAGGTACGGCTGGATGTCCCCGTACGACGTGTCGAAGATGAGATCGGCGTCGGATCGGCTCGGCATCTTCGGCACATACTCGTGCCGATTGATGATCTCCGTTATGAACACGATCTTGTCCTGCAGCATCTCCACGACGTTCTCGTGTTTGCTGTGCATGTCGTGCTCGTTGTTGGACTCGGTGAGCTCGCAGTACACCGTCCACACCTCCCACGGCACGCACTCCGGCTGGAAGGGCCAGCGCGCGCGCCGCTTCTGGAAGAACTCGAGGCTGATGGAGCCGCGTGGCGGCGCCGACGTGGCGTCCGCGCCGCGCAGGAGTTCCGAGAAGTACGAGATCTCCCGCCTCACGCTCCTGCCGAGCGCCTCCGACTCGCAGCACACGTACGTGAAGTCGATGAAATCGCAGTCGACATCGACGTAGCTGACGGTCCTTATCGAGTAGCTCTCCTCGTTGTTGTACGTGAATTTCCCGCTGGAGCGGTGAAAGAGTACTGTGTGGAAGATGCAGGCGACCACCTCGTCGACCTGCCTGCCCTCCATCGACAGCTCGAACGCGATCGTGCGCGCGTTCATGTTGCCGGCGTCAGTGGGCCGCCGCCGGCATGCCCGCCGCCGCGGCTAGCGGTACCGACCGAGCGACGCAATGTGCCATTATTTAAATACGAAACGAGTCAACTCCCGCGCTGAAATGGAGAATGACCGCTTTAGTTTGGCGCTCTAAACACTAAATGAGTACCTAAACCTGCACGACGCTGTTGTTAATCAGAACTGCTAAGAATAGAGTCGACCGCGAATTTCATTCTTCATAAATCCATCAGATAAATATTAGTTTATTGACGTGTGTTCACTTCTTTCATAGACGATGACCGCTGCTGTGTTGGCGCGTACACCAGAGTTATATCCAAAAGGTCCTCATGGTGCATTTAAATGTTTAATTACCGCTACAGTTTGACATTCGAGTTATAAAAAAAAACTTTTAACCCAAGTAAATGTCACATTATGTATTGCTAGTAATTTAGTACCTGATTTGATTTAGACTTGTTAATAATCTAATTACAATAAATATGGGTTACCCAAATACATTTGATGGCGGGTTTTCTTGGTGCATAAATGTACATGTTCCTTTAGTACATTCAGGATTCCCTTATAAGTTATTAATTAATAAAACTTACCCATATAGTTGAGCGTGCCACAGAGCGTGGTGGTACGACACCCTATGGACAGCCACTTGGAGAGGCCGAAGTCAATCAGTCGTATGTGATAGTCTGAATCGAGGAGTATATTCTCCGGCTTCAAATCCCGAAATATAACACCAGCGTTGTGAAGAAAATCTGGAATTAACATTTACAAAATAACCTAAATTGATAGATTTGGTTCTACTGCTCGACCCCTAATGCTAACAGCGTGATGATACTAATAGTAATATCGCCAGAGGAACGCATCAACTGTACGGTCCCAAACTAAGCAACGCTTGTATTGTGGATACCGCAAAATGGACTGGTTGCGATCCCATTATATAACACATAAAGATATTAAACATATATGACGCGGGTACAAAACATTTGTGCACAGAAAGTCTGTCCCAATCAGGATTCGAATCTGGAACCCTCAGCGCAGAGAGCATGGTCACTATCAACTAAGCTATTATATTTGTAGAATCAAAAGCTATCAGTGAAAACCCTGTTGCAAACAGTCAAGTTGTTTTTCATTGATGCTCAAACATAACACAGATAAGAATTCTAAAAACACGTTTTTTTCTTAATTGGGTTTCTGAGACGTGCAAATATTCTATTGAATATTTTTGGTGAGCAATCTATAAAACTAGTTTAATGTGTGTAGCTTTGTCTCAGAATGTGTACATAGACATAATTTTATTTTGTATGAGTGTGCACACTAGTTGTGTTTTGACCAGAGACAAAGATGGATACAGGTAGATAATGAAATACATAAAAATAATATAATTAACTTACCGATAGCAATGGCAATTTCAGCTACAAATATCTTGACGAGTCCTTCAGGCAAGCTACCGCACTTATCGAGTAGAGCTAACAATTCACCACCAGGGATGTATTCTGAAACTGAAATAACACAAAATAAACATACAGAGGCACTCACACTTATATAACAATATATGACTTTACCGTTAAGAGCCCTTTGATTTTCATATTATTTACAAATTGAGACTTATTAAGCACATAATATACACACTTGAAGATAATACTACAGCAATTGTTGAAACATGAAAATAAATTCATTCAACGAACGCCGAATGGCCTAGAATCTAGATCGTACTAAACAAACGTACTAACGACACGTGACCACGTACTAATCTAATCTGACCGCCGAATTAATATTCTGACCTACCCGAAACACTCCAATTTGAAGCGACAATGACCTTTAATATTACCAGGTTAGGACACACAATCCTTGCACGAACCCGTCGGCCGAGTGACGTAGACAGAAGTAAACAATCGTAAAAGATAAACATGACCGATAAAATTGATAATTGTATTATTGCAATGTGTTTTTTTATCTAGAATAGAACAATCACCTTTATTTACTGGGTCATACGTGTTATCTGGAGACAAATATCCGTACGTTCTTTTCGTCTTGTGACGAAGAAGAACCCTTGACTTCATCTCACGGGTAAGTTAACTTTATAACTTTATAGCTAGATCATAAATTGGAGCCTCCTAACTGTTTAGCTCTGAAAATTCTGTGAAGTAAAACGCATCCGCATCTTTCTAGGGCGTTATAATTCAGAACTGCTAACACAATATGATAATTACGATGCCATCGGCATTCAATGATTTGCGGTACGATCTACGCAGAAAGCGCTCCCAGTATCTTGAGGTCTTGCAATGTTGCACTAAGTTTATTAGTGGTTGTGATCAAATCTGATATAAACGCGATAAAATACTTAAAATTCGTTTTATTTCAAACCAACCGTTTTTCAAAAACATCGGAAGAATTTGGATCGGAATCTGATATCGATTTAAATTAACCCCGCAGTATTACGTAATGAGCTCATTTAACATGAATGAATGACGCACTATCGTATACCTCGCATATGAATTAGCTTGCTGGTATCCGAATCTTCTTGACCTCGAACATAAACCCCGTTAACAAACCCATGTACCTAGTTCCAGACATAATCAAAGAGCAGGGTAGAAAATATACTTTTTTCAACCACAATAAAAAAAACTCTTGTGGTAAAATAGCAAGTTCATGGTGATTCAATGTCGACGGTTATACCATAAGGTCGTTCACCGCCGAGTAATAACATACTCAGTTTTTTACTAAACTTTTTTAGGAGTTTAAGTTACATGGGTCACTTAATAATCGTGTAAGTATAAATACATATTTTTTTAGTTGCTATGTGCCATAGCAATTAACATAGGGTACAAACGTTCGTGCTCATCACACAATATTTGCCACTACCGGGATTCAGATTCGGAACAGACAAGCAAAAAAAAAGCTTAAAAAATATATTCTGAAGGTGGAGTGGGCAAAATAAGGTTGAGAACCTATGATCTACAGTCTCATTATAATTGTGTTCTTATGGTTAAATAACTGACCACAGACAATAAAAAAGAGAAGGTAATATTATAATTACTTCAACTGGACCGAAATTAAGCGAATATGATATAAATGGTAAATCGACATTGACTTAAATTAAATGGCATTTTAAGAATAATTATTACCCTTTGCGCCTTAACCTATGCTTTATTGTCTTTGAGTAATACTAAAAGTTCATTATAATAAATTTGATTCGAGGATGAAGAAACAATGGATTCTCGTGTCGAATGCCGTGTCCGTGACATCCCTGAGTGAACTATATTTAGAGTGGAGATAATGCAATCATCCGACCAATAAGTGACTATCACAGGTCCCGGCGTGGTCTGCGCATATAGGACAGAGCTTCCTTAAGATTTATGAGATATACTTGTGAACAATTTAATTGATATCTGAATATTTGCATGGTACACTTGAGATAACTGAATAAACCACTTTTCCTTATATTTTGCATCAAAGAATATTCTTATATTCCGTAGTGGTAAGAATGAGTACGAATAATGCTTCTTGTATGTCTTTTGCCCTTTAAATTATTCACCACAATAAATTGAACTAGCATTTTTGAGCCTTAAACTCACCAATGTAAAGTCTTTTCTTGGTCTGCCAGCGGGCAACGGCGCCTGCTATGAAGCAATGGTGGCCACACGCCGCTTGTATTCGTGCTTCTTCTTTTACTTGTCTAACCGCACTCTCGTTTACGATCTGAAATAAGAAAAGATAATTAAATACCATCACACCTGAAGTGTCAGGGGCATTCAGAGTACTTTGTAATGTTTTAAGGATACCATAACTCAATAAGAAAAAACGTAGCCGCTACAGGATCAATTTCTTGTCCTTCCATCTGTCTGTCAGTCAAGTGTGCCAGTCAAGACCATTATTTGAATTAATGAGACTAATATAAACATTATGAAACATCTGAGTGTTTCCGAGGTTTTTTTTTTTCTAAAACTATATTATGCTTATTACAGCATCTAAAATACTTTACTTAGTAAGTATGTATGTATATGTCGCCGTCAAATCGTAGAATTCACCTTTAGCCTGGGTACCTAATTCGTGAAACATTATATCAAGAGTAAAAACATTGTCGATCAAATGCCTTTCATCAAATAGTACAAAGAAAAGAACTAATATGATCATGATTAACAAGTTATATGTGTACTATTTAGAAGACTTAGCACTTTGTACGAAAGCTTATCGCTAGAACTGTTAATATACATATAAGTGAGTAAGCATATGTGGGTCAACTGATAAAGTGATTGCTGATAAAAGCGCATTTGCTTAACAATTGCTTTTAGGTTTATTGGTTACCTAAAATAAGGTAAAATATGTGTAGAATTTATACACTTATTACTTAAATTATGTCTAATAATTATAATAAATATCAATTTATGCTATTTCAGACTGCATAACGAAATAAAAAATATAAGTAGGTATACCTAATACCTACATATATTTTTTTAGTTCCGCAAAATGTAAATAAATATAACGAAATAAAATGTCTTGCTTTCATTTTGACCAATGGCTGAATAGATGCTTAAAACAGTCTACAACATTGTAGTGTATTGAAAGAACTTTCTATTTCCCAAATTAGGTCTATAAAAAGCTTATTACTTGTAAGATTATCAGAGTATCTATTGATACTCAAGGATCAAATTATTACTATCATCAATATTACATATATGTACATAAAATAAGACTAACTTGGTTGTGTCTGTACATTGAATATTATGAAAAAATTATGTTGAAACATTATTCAGTAGAGACACTTAAATCTTAATTCAATGCAGAAAATGAGATTTGATTCCAGAAATTCTTCAGCTAATCCAGCCCTGGATAAGAGGTGATGAGCAGTTTTTTATCAAATCAATACCATTTAAAACTTAAATAAGTATCAAAAATCTCACCTGTGACTTGCTAAGAACTTTCAGTGCATACTCCTTGTCCTCGCTGATCTTCCTAACTTTGTACACTTCTCCAAATGCTCCCTTAGCTATGGTCTGTTCAATCTGAAAGTCCTTCTGAAGCAAGTCAGTGGTGATGGGGAATTCAGGCTGGAAGATGGACTCTTTGTGAGCGACCGGCCAAGCTGTCTTGCTAGCTTCTAGTGGATTCTTTAATGTAGAGTCATTCCATCTGAAATAGAGGTTTTAATTCAATGCCTATAACACAAGACTGCCTGTTTACATTTTAATGTATATTCAGACAATACTGCGTATACACCTTCAAGGTCATTTTGGCATGGCAACCGAAAAATTCAAATAAAATGTTGTCCATTAATTCCTTGATAGTACATATTATGTTAAAGCAGCCAGCATATTTAATAGATAAGAATAATTCTCAGGACATTACTACAACTACGGATCAGGAAACCAGACAGTGTTTACCTAACTATCTGTCACTTCTGAACATCATAATACCATGTTAACTTTAATATAATATCAATACAATAATTGCCGGTATATTATACATTGTCAACAGTAGCAAAGTTAGCTGTGACAAGACAAATGTAAGAGAAATTGATTATGTCGTTTTCTAGGACTTCTTTTTCTTGAATGTTGGGAGTTACTTGGTGTGATAAAATCTGTGACAGAGGTGTTGTTACTATTGTGCTATAGCCTTTTAGTTATGCAGTATAAGTAGTTATCAATAATATGAAAAATATATATTATTATGATTTAAAGTAGTCCCCTGACAACAACCGGATATGTCCATTGAGTCACTTCAAATTAAATAATCTCAGTAAATGCTAATTGGTATTTGGTCTAGTTTTGATCAGCTTTATATTACTGTAATGTACCAGTGATGTCATAGCATGATTTTTTGTTTTACCAAAAAAACTATCATCAGTTATGAATCCAATTAAAGTTTTTTATGATACATTTATTATGAATTGTTCACCAAACTATTTTTAGATGTTTTGAAACAGGTGGGCATCAATACTTGGAGTTTTAAATACAGCACTATATAACACATACTTCATTCGGAAGTACACAAACAAAAACAGAAAATATACCATGTATCTATGCCATGTACTTGTTGCCTTGCGAATTTTAAGTAATAGCACACATTAAAACCTATGTTATCAAAAATAACTCAGTTGGACTGTTTGTTTTGACGAATTGATTACAATACTAACCTCCGTCTCGAAACGCGAGACCAAGGTCGCGATGCGCTGTACACAGACTGGTTGCTTGTTACGCTGACGAAGGAACGCCCGCTCAAGTTGCCCACGAAATGAGAAAGACTGAACTGTAGGCATACAAAAATAAATAATGCGCCAAATTGTAACAAAGAACGAACACACACAATAGCTTGGGCGCACGAGCGCAAACGATATCTACATCAAACACCATATATAAAAGCCAATACGCGGTCACACACTACAAAAAGATGTTCTCTGTGTCTAATCACAAAAATATTACGTGAGTTCAGCTGAGAATGACATTAGCAAGTTTTCGTTTCCTCACTTGCTTACCTACCTGACTTGTGAATGCTTGACCGTCGCGGTATGGATGCGTAGATTGCTTTTGGTTCTTGTTCTGAGAATCTTTATTATGAGTATTTCCCATTAAACTAAACTAATCTGGTCTGTTTCATGTCGCAAACTGTATATTTTCATGTTATTTTACAAAACTATTGACTAATTTTTCCACCATGAATCGCCCATAGACAATAAAATATAAATTTCGATAAGTAATTAACGAACGATGTTGCCAGTTTATGAAACGTCTTTTTTAACTAAACGTTTAGCCTGTGGTTTTAACATGCCCTCAGATTTGGCCACAGATTTGACCCTTCTATTTGTATGGGTTTTTTTCACGTATTTACTTGCTTTATAATAATAATATAATAACCTGGGATAATTAGAATGAGTAGGTAATCAACCGAATACTTTTATTTTTTTAACTATAGGTAAACAAAATCAAAGTATACAAATGGTGCTGCCATGGAAAAAAATATCTAACTAACACCAATATGCATCTACTAGAGGTGGGTTGACAAATTAATAACAATAGAAAAGGCCAAATAATAAAAAACCACAGCCACAGGGACAGAAAATATATAATCTTTTCCTTTCTGTTACATACGTTCGGTAGCAAGCGATCTTGCTTACTTCCTTACATCCATGTATAACGCCCTTCCCACACGGACTTACTCAACCCAAGCCGAACTAATAACTAGGTAACTGAAAACAGCAACTAATTAGTTATCAAACTATGGGCACGGTGAAACTCAAATCACTGAAATTTTGAGCTAGATAAGTATCTATTGATGCTTGAACGGACATATTGCCCTCGTAGCGCAGTTGGCTAATAAAGGAAAAATGCGCGTCTCAACGCTATTCAAAAAAATATCGTGAAACTTATATTTTACTTGGATCGTTGGCGCAGCCTTATATTTTGGTTTCATCAATACGATCCCGCGTAAACTAGTAGAGGATCTGCTACAGAGCGTCAGCAGAATGGAGCTACTCTGTTACACAACGGCTAAGCCTGGGCTGCTAGTCCGCCTCCATAACAGGTATTTAGGATAGGATGGTAGACGGTAAAACAAACAAGAAAAAAATTTACACAATTTGTTTATTATGATTTTTATTGAACTTATGTTAGCAGGTAATAGATAGATAAATAGAGGTTGGTATGGTGAAGGTAGATACTCAGGTATATGTACCTAAGTATCTACCTTCACCATACCAACTAGACATCATCGTAAGTAAATATTATATAGGTACAGTCACAATATCTACCATTTGGGAAGCATTTAAGGTTGAATATCGTACAACAAAGGTATACCATATGAGGTACTATTTTGACTGAGGTTACTACAACTGCTCTCAGATATGTCGATATCACAGATATATGAGAGGACGATTATATAGATATAATTCTTACTACATTATAAGTGTCTTTGAAAATATTAAGGAAATGGGTGCCATATTAATTTGTGACCGTACCTACTAACAAAACCCAATAGACAATTTGTCTGTGCTTTATACCCATGGTACCTTTATGTAATAACTAGCTGTTGCCCGCGACTTCGTCCGCGTGGTATTTAACAACGTCTCAACCGTTGGCAACAGCCTGCTCGCGTTCTGATCCCGCGGGACGCATTGCAGATTGTTGCTATCAAACTTTAAGCAGGCGCAGCGCTGCAACATTGGTTTTAATTTTTTTTTCGAGAGATCCAATTTTTTTTTCTAAAATAATAGTAGCCTAAGTTACTCCTTGTTACATCAGCTATCTGCCAGTGAAATTCCCGTCAAAATCGGTCCAGCCATTACAGAGATTACCCGGAACAAACAGACAGACAGACAGACAGACGGACAGACAGACAGACAGACAGACAGACAGACAGACAAAAATTGTAAAAAATGTTGTTTCGGTATAGGTAACGTGTATACATCCAAATGCACATAGTAAAAAGCGGTTATTTTAATATTACAAACAGACACTCCAATTTTATTTATATGTATAGATATGATAGATACGCCAGGTACCTTTTCTCTTCGGGCTGGTCCAAGACTACGTCACAATTAGTGTAGGTACCTGTCACCTAAAGGGAATACCCGGCGCGCAGCGTACCTAGCCTAATACTCGTATAAATTAACGTACCTACCTTGGTAGGCAGGTACTTAAAGATTCATTAGCTGATTATTTCTTATCGAAATGCCCACTTACTCTTCCTGCCACCCCATAGAAATAAGCGTTTTCTTTACATAATAAGTTAATACCTCCAAGACAAAAACAACAAATGTGAATCCCACTAAAATACAATATGAATCGAATAGACCCCTGACATCGTTCATCCCGAGCGGTCTGGTAACTGCGTCGTCTTTTATATCAGCATACCTATATTGCTCCCATTTCTTAATGAGCCCCGCTTCGAAAAATCTCATCATATACTTATTAAACTGCCCCGTTAAAGGCGAATGTTTAGATAGTATTATACTTAGGTAATGACTGTGAATTCGATCTTTAGCGATGTGTAAATATTGCTCGCCGTTTTCATTTAGTCTGTTTCTCTCAATGTACCGACCTACCGAGCAATCTATAAGGCAGAACCTCCTACTATCGTTGCTCATATGTTTCACGCAACCAAACAAGTCCTGGACTGAAACCAATCTAGAATTGAAAATTCTGAATCTTTCCTCAGTTTCGGGGAGAATAAGGTCGGGAGACGCCATGCCTTCAATCATGTAGCCTTTCTCTATTACATCCTCAAATGTTTCAACTTCTTTACCCCTTTTCACGGCAGTGAAGAAGGATATTATCGAAGCTTGAGTAACAAAACTGATGATAAAATATCCCCAAATAGACACAGCCAAAATGATACGAAACGACCCACGTCTTGGAGGATTAAGTAACGTTATCAATAAGACATTTCTAAAGGAGTTCACAAAATCTTTACCAACTTGATCGCATGTTATCTCGCCTTTCTCGACCCCTTTGTAAATAGCAAACACCAACCAAATGCATAGAAAGCAAATTAGGCTTTGCACTATGAAACCATAATGAGTTTGTAACATTTTCTTATCGAAGAGTATCGTTTCGAAGCCAGCTCGATGAGACACTATACAAACACCGCTTTCTTTAAACGGGAAAGTGTAATCGATTTCAACAATAATAACATCGAATAAATATATCGGTATTAAATAAACATCTCCCTTTCTTTGTGTGAAAGCAAATATCTGTTGGATGTTCACTTCAAAATTGAACGGCTGCTTCATTATCTTTACACTCGGACTTAGATCTATAGTGAAGTTCAAAAGGTCACTAATCGTGTTCCAAACCATTCCATCTCTAGAACGCATCTGGTAAGTTCCATTTTCATACACATCTATTAACATAAAAGGTTTTACTTCTGTCGTATACGCTCGGAGTGTGAATCCGTGTAAATTTCTACTCTTATCTTCGAATAAATTCAAATCTTTTAACGAGTCATTGTACGGAACTACATAAGTGTTGTATCCAATACAAGTGCCGAGATTGTTAGCTCTATACTTTGATAGCAAAGATACGTTTTCGCACGAGTCCGTGCAAACGAAACCCTCTTCGAATCCCAGTACCGGCATCCCGATCTTTCTGGCAGTCCAACACCCGAAATTATTATCAAGCTTATAATTATCGTTAGCATACGGACTGTACACAGATATTAATAATGATTTTTGAATATCATCGTATTGAGCAATTATTGCGTTTATAGCTTTGTAGTACCAGAGACTGAAAAATAATTTAGCAAGGACAATACCTTTTTCTTGGCTGTGGTAATAGAGGATAATGTTTGCATGTGGATGCCAGTACGGCGAGTTAATTAACTTAAGAATAGCCTCCTCATAGTCAGAGACGTTTAAACAGTTTATTAGTATAGTATTCGAATAGTAGGGAGTTAATTCCTCAATATAAAGATCGTCAATGTCTGTGTTCGTGATGACGAATGCGTATGGAATGCGGCGGATTTCACTATAGAGTGTATCGGTGAGTTTGCCCATACATAGAATTGTATTCCAACCGTTGGTTTTTAAATTAGAACCGATGATCTTTGCCTGAAATACAGAGAAATACATGTTTGCGTTTCGTCGATTACGAAATCCGAAGATAGCGTTACTATTACTAATCCCATTCTAAAACCATATCATATTTTATTTTTATACATCATAGCATAGCCGCAAATTTCCGCTAGCAAATTTTATGAAGATTTGAAAACTACGTATTTTAGTTTTAGGACTCGTACGTACAGTCATCGTAAAAAGTAGCTCAGCGAATAAAATTAGGCTCTTTAAAAATGCAACTAGATTTGAAAATATATGATAAGTTACTTTTGTCGGTGACTGTACAGTCCGTGCTCTTTACACTCACTATCATTTTATTCCTTTCTTCTTCAACACTGCCTTCAATAGTCAGTTCTCCAAAAACAATACTAAAATTAAAAAGCAAAACAGTTATTGGAGGGAGCTTCATAGTGGCCACTGGTCTGCCGAAAATAATATTTCAATCTGAACCAAATATTTCAGATTTTCCGATGATGGGCCAATAAACCTCATTTAGTAAATCTACATCCATTTGAGGATTGGTAATAATAATAAATTATGTATAGGCAAGTAAGTATAATATGTAAAATTAAACTAATGGATGTATAAAAATAATATATTTATGACAAGATTACATACTTACATAGGCACTAAAATAAATCACACATAAGTAATGATACTCGTGAATATATCATTATTATTTCTATACATTTGATATAACAGTCTTATAACTAGCTAGGTATAACTACCAAATCACCGAAATGGGTATGTAAACGTAGCTTTATTGGATTTCTCTAAATTAGTCTTTAGCCGCTTTTAAACAACAATAATATACCTACTTATTGAGATATTGCCATGAGCGTAGGCAAAATTTATTTCAGGGTTGACAAAGGGATATAAAAATTAAGCACTACTCATTCAAACATAACTAATTTTGCAGATTTTATTTTATTTTATGTTTTTACGTTCCCGACATTTAGGCTGCTTTACAGCAACCATGGTCACAGGAGGACTGAGGTGTTTGACGTCCAAGTGTCATAGTTAAAACAGGGTTACCCACATATTTAGTTATTGTTTGCGGTCAGATCAACGCAGAAAGAGCTCACAGTGTCTAGAGGTGTTGCAACGGTGCGCTTGGTTTTGGATTTAATTATATTAATTACTGGATCCCAAGTCGGCGGTAAACATAAAATAAACACGTTAAAATCCGCAAAATTAGTTTTATTTCAGTTTTGTTGTTTTTGCTATCAAAATCAAAATTCAAGATATGTACCTAACTCAAAAAGAACAATAAATTAAATTCCAGCATTTACATATGCTTGCCTTTGATTACATTTGTGCTTTTGCATGTACAATGTTCTATCGGAGTTTACGAAAAAAAGCTTATTACAAATAGACTAAGCATTAGTATGGTCTCTTAAGTTGGGCAATCATGTCCCCGATAGCAATAACCTAACACAGAAAAAATGGTTTGCATTCCGTAATGATGGCAAAGTTATCACAAAATTATGCTTAAATTTAAATTGTCCTGTGATTTCTTGACACTTAATATCAGTTTAGTGTGTCTGTGTGTGTGTATTTTAAAATTCGTAGTGTTTGTTAATACGTACGACGACATATTGAAATATAAATTATATATTCTTTACATGTCTTTAAATGAATTTGAACAGCTGCTTTAAAAAAAAGTAAACAATAAATACGTCACATGATAAAACCTATTGGTAAAATTCACCTTTTATGTATAAGTACTTACGTAATTTAAAATAATTATTCCATATTTTATGAACGAAAATACATAAATTCAAACAACCAGGATCCCATTTAAGATAAATGTAACAATAATAAATATATCCAGTAATGACCATCCCTATTTAAATGTGATATTTGTAACTTTGACCAACATGAATTTCAAATTATTATCTCGACTAGCAAAGTTAGTTATATCTCGGCTAGCAAAGTTAGCTTACGCTGGACGGCATCTATCTCGTTTCTTTGCCGTAAGGCAGACTGAGACAGACAGAGATTTGACTGCTCCCACTCGTCGACCCTAGTATCGATGGCTTACTTTCCTCGGATACCGCGTAGACCTAGGCGTTGACCTCGGTGAAGCCAGCCGCGTCGACGAATGGTCTATCAAACCTCCATCTCTGTCTGACTTATGGCAATGAAGCGAGATAGACGTCACCGCGCCAGAGACTAAATATGACCAATCAAGGCGACCTAGGTATCCTTATGTTGGCGTTTGGCTAGACTGCGCCTGTCCTGTGTCCTTACGTTTCTTGAAATTCGAAACAGTGACGTAGTTTTTCAGTTCTAATGGTCTACTTCCTATTGGCGAGATTTTCTTGTAAGTGCTGCCACGCCCTATCGATCTGTCCCTGCGTATACTCATAGCTCCAGTAGGGGCTGAACACGATGTTCGCATGCGCAACCTGTTCTAAGTTGGATGGTTGGGCTTCTATCCTCTGAGTGGCTTCTTCCTCTGTTAGGCCGTTACGTTTCTGCAGCCTTTTTATTGCCTGTGAAATTGTATTATATCTATACAAATAAATACAATTGGAGTGTCTGTTAGTAATATTAAAATATCTGCTTTTTACTAATTACATTTGGATGTATACACGGTACATATACCGAATCAACATTTTTTACAATTTTTGTCTGTCATTCTGTCTGTCTGTTTGTTTCGGCTAATCTCTTAAATGGCTGGACCGAATTTCATGGGTCGTTTACTGGCAGGTAGCTGATGTAACAAGGAGTAACTTGGCTACTTTTATTTTAGAAAATAACTTTTTGTTAAATGACACGCGGACGAAGTCGTGGGTAACAGCTAGTGCTAGCTAGCAACACGACTGTGCGCGTGCACCACTCAGATCTTTCAGTTGCCAGAACGCGCGCGCGACGCATGCGCGGCACGATATCAAACCGGCGGCACTTGACCGAAAAGCGCAGTGACGGAAGTATTCGATCCGATTGTCTATTACCTTTGGAATAAGGCCACTAAAACCCTACAAGCCAAATAGCACAATATTTGCTTTCAGTTAATGTTTATTTCGCAAATTGCCGACCGGCACGATAGGTGGCCGATGGCACTTTAAGGCAAAGCGGAGTGACTGGCCTGCAGGCTGACCAGTGGCATTAAACTATTAAATAAATATCGTGAGACGAACACACCAACGTAATGCCAGTCAGGCGCAGCTTTGAAAACTGCTCATATAGGTCATACTGGTATACGGAAGGCCAGCCAATAAGGTCTAAATTCTCACCTCCTCCCTGGGTATGATGACAGACCATAGCTGGTGGCAGTATGTGTACCACTTGGCGCGCACCATCACGGCCGCTTCCATCACCACCACTCTGTACCCTTGCTGGCCGAACGCTCTGACCCTGCGTTGGGCTTCCTCCACTACAGACGGCCAGACAATGCTGTTTAACTTCTCTAATTGCTCCTGAAAATATAGTTAATAGTGAAGTTGACCAATAGTATTCCCTTAAGCCGGGGATCTACGCTGGTATCCAAAGGCCACGCTGAGGTTCGACTCTCGGAAAGTCCCAGGAGAAAGCTAATTAAATAAATATATAAATACCGGCATACGAACACACCAAGTGTACGGTCCTAATCTAAGCTTGTATTAGGTACCGTACAATGGACTTGGGGCGTTCCCGGTGTATAATTACTCTTAATAATAATATCACTTTTTAATGCCCCACTCTTGGGCACGGGCCTATCTTGAAAGCGAGGGAGATTGGGTTGTAGTCCACCACGCTTGCCCAAGCGGGTGGGTGGACTTCACACGCCATTCGAGAGGTTTCTGAGACATACAGATTTCACGATGTTTTCCTTCACCGCTTAGCAAGTGATACGCATGGTTAAGGTGGAAGCTCAGGGTCAGGGCGCGAAATTTAAAATGACAATGGTTTTTATTTTATAACAAAAAATTTGGACATCTTTACGATATAATTTAGTGTTTTGCGATATTAGCATTCTGCATTGGATGTCTCGATGTATTAAGTTTGCTTAAAAAAGTACCTAAAGCGATACAACACCATAAAGTTAGTAAAAGTAGCGGTTTTCGATTAATTTCGTGCGGATTCCAAGTCAATAACCTTTATCCCGGGACTCGCCGAGGATCAAACCTCAGTATCTTCATTGGACAACACTGTATATCCTGGCTTACAGGAGTAGCAGTGGTGGGAGTGTGTGGCGGGCATAGTCCCAGAAAAAAATAACTATCTACCTTGTCACCGAACACAATTTGTCCAAGTCTCCTCCTGTCCACTTCGCCGGTCTCATTGATGACGTTGTCGAAGGACTCCGCTATAGTTCGGTTGAGTGGCAGCCCCGGCTTGTACAGCTCATGCGCTAATATATCACAGTTCACTATTGCCGCGCCTTTCGCTCTATAACCAGAAATCCCAGTTGAGAGAAAGAGAAGGAAGATATATATCACCGAATAGAGCACAGAAAGAGGCTGTCTGACGTCATTTCGGTGATATATATCGATCTAGAACTCAGTATCTAAAGTATCTATAGAAATAAATTAATAAACATAGCGGTTTGGCTATACTAATACGGTCTCAAACTAATGAACGCTTGTATTATGGGTACCATACAATGGACTAAAACTGAGTGAGTTTCATATTTTAACCCATGAAAATTAAAATAAAACTCATGAGCGAGAAAAAGCGAGTAACTAAAAATTACTCGATAAAAATAACTGAAAACATTTAATTTTTCTCACGGTTTTCAGGTCAAATCTCAGAAACCCTACGATATTTTAAATGACTTTTGCTTTCTAATGTAGGTAATGATAAATTATATTGAAGTAGACAAGTTTACATTACTGATACTTACTGTAACTTTCTCATTCTTAAATAACAATATTTGTTTCTTTGCAAGCGGAGCACGGAAGCCAGGGAAGGCAAGGAAGTAATTAATGTTTATGTAAAATTTCAATTGTTTCTATACTATGCCCATGATCAAATAAAAAAAAGACTTTGACCAACATTAATAGAACTCACTTTAGCTTTTCGGCTATATTGCTCTTCCCGCTGGCTATTCCTCCCGCTAATCCGATTACGTAGGGCCAGTCAGGTATCTTGGGATTTGGCTGAAAATCAAAAAATCTTCTAAACACGCACACAGTACACAACTTATAGTAGTAAGAGTATAACAGAGTATAAATACTAGAATAAAATAATATTAATACAGAGTATACAAAATAAAGGTTTATAATGTAGATTAAAAATTGTCTTTACTTACATAAAATATAAATTTAAAAAAAATACCGCTATAGACAATATGGATGTCGATAAAAAAACGTGCTTTAAGAATTCTTCTGTCTTTTTGTCTGCTGTAGTGGTCAGATCATTTCGCTAATATAAACAGTAGATCAATTTCTATTGATTCTTAACCAACGTTCGTCATACAATGTCCGGTCCTGAACTAAGCAGTGCTAGTATTATGGGTACACTGCAATGGACTGGCATCTTATATAATAAATAAATAATAAATATCGCCATACGAACACACCAGCTATGCGGTCCCACATTAAGCCACGCTTGTGTTATGTGTACCGTACAATGGACTGAGGGCGAACTCAGTATATAATACTTATATACATATTAAACATCCATGACTTAGGTACAAACGTTCGTGCTCGTCACACAAAGCTAGTCCCTACCAGGATTCGAACCCGGGACCCTCAGCGCAGAAAGCAGAGTCACTACCACTGCGCTAATCAGGCCGTCAATCAATATAAGAGATCAATATAAAGAGGTAATGTAAAGCAAATGTGTTGTTGAGTCACTCACCGCAGGCGGCTTGAGCATGGTACCGAGCAGCCTCATGCGATGGTTGCTGGAGCTGACCTTGTCCTCCTCCTCGTGAGAGTGCTGCGGGTGCGAGTCCTGCGCCAGCCCGATCACATGGACATCCATTGCTTTTAAGCCATTCTCTGTACGCTTCTCGTTAATCTTTGTGGCCCCACGGAGTGTTTCTTCACTTACTATTATTAGCTGGAAAAATATATACATAGGAACCTTCATCTATACTAATATTATAAATGTGAAAGTTTGGATGGATGGATAGATGGATGTTTGTTACTCAATCACACCAGAACGGCTGAACGGATCTGGATGAAATTTGGCACAGAAATATATTATAGTCTGGAACAGGCTACTTTTTATCCCGGTATCAGAATCAGAATCAGAATCAGAATATTTTTTATTCACGTAGACCATTATTGTACAGTACTTATGAATCGTCAAGTTACAAAAATATTATGCTACTGCTTTACCACCCGTTCGGAATGCCGTTCCTATGGAGAAGAACGGGCAAGAAACTCCATGGTTGCTCTTTTTTTTAAAATAGATCTTTTACATTTTTGAGCAATACATTGTTATAGGTATGTGAGAACAATGTAGGAACGGCTAATCAAACTTTAGCAGCAGGTCAAAAAAAACAAAAAGTACTAACTAAGTATAAAATTACAGTTAATGGCTACATGGTTCCCACATTTACAAATTACTTATGTGAATGAAAATAAGAAGGAAGAAGAGACATACAAAATCTTAATAGTCTGCTCAAACAAGGTCATTTATATTCCTGAGGAGCCGGACCAGCATCCAACCAAGCATTTTTATCCTTAAGATAAGCATCTAGTGTATAGTATGCCTTCTTACATAGCGTACGTTTTATGCACGCTTTGAATTTATTTTCACTAAGTTCGGTAATGTCAGAGTGTATTTTATTATAAAATTTAACACAATACCCCATGAAAGATGTGTGAATCCTTGCTAGTCGAAAGTGTGGTTGATCTAATTTGTTTCTATTTCTTGTATTATAACGATGTTGATCACCGAGCCTTTTAAAGAGAAATAAATTTTTCCTAACATACATAATGTTTTCATAAATATATTGGCATGGTACTGTCAAAATATTAGTTTCCTTAAATAATTCTCTTAGGGATTCGCGACTGCCCAAATTATAGATGGCCCTAATAGCCCGCTTTTGTAAAATGAAAACCGATTCTATGTCAGCTGCTCTCCCCCACAATAGTATTCCATAGGACATAACACTATGGAAGTAGCTGAAATAAACTATTCTTGCGGTGTTCACATCGGTTAGTTGCCGAATTTTCCTAACAGCGTAGGCAGCGGAACTAAGTCGTCCCACTAAGACTCTGATATGAGGACCCCACTGTAACTTAGAGTCGAGCGTTATCCCTAAGAAAACCGTGTCGTTAACAAATTCAAGCTTCTCATTATTCAGTACTACATCGCAATCACTACTTTTGACATTTGGTAAAGAAAACCTTATACATTTAGTTTTCTTGCTATTTAACGCTAAGTTATTAATAGTAAACCAGTTATGTACCTGAAGAATAGTGTCATTTACGTCGTCAAAATTATTTACATGTCGTCCCACTTTAAAAATCAAGGAGGTATCATCAGCAAATAACACTATTTTCATCTTATTTTGAATTATATGCGGTAGGTCATTTATATATACTAAAAACAGGAAAGGACCTAAAATCGATCCTTGCGGAACACCCATTTTTACTGCAGAGCCTAACGATTTAGTACCATTTATAAGAACACTTTGCCGTCTGTCTCCTAAATAAGATTTTACAAGATTAAGAGCATTATCTATAACACCGTAGTGCTCTAATTTAAGTAAAAGGACTTCATAATTGACGCAGTCAAATGCCTTTGAAAGATCACAGAAGACGCCAATAGCATCCTGTGAGTTCTCCCATGCATCATAGATATGCTTTATTAGGGTTACACCGGCGTCGGTTGTGCAACGTCCCTTGGTGAAACCATATTGTTGATCGTGCAGGATGTTATTTGCGTTAAAATGATGTAACATTTGTGTAAGCATTATCTTTTCAAACACTTTACTAAAAACTGGCAAGATAGAAACTGGCCTATAGTTGTTAGGATCTTTACTATTACCGGACTTAAAAAGCGGTATTACTTTACTGTACTTCATTAAATCCGGAAAGACTCCCTGATCTACACATTCATTAAAAATTAAAGCTAAATAAGGGGCTACAGTATCAATAATAGTTCTACATGCTTTCACAGACATTCCCCATAGATCTTCTGTTAGTTTAATTTTTATATCATTGAAAGCTTTAACAATAGTTCGGCCACTAATATGGTCAAACTTGAATTTAACAGGGCAATCAGCTATGTTTTTTTTAAGAAGTGAAATTGAGAGACGGGGGGAGCAGTTCAGAGATTCTGTTGTTTTTACAGGGATGTTAGTAAAAAACATTTCAAACTCCCGTGCTACCTCGGTATCTGAGCATATGAGACCGCGTGGAGTCTCCAGGGTATAATCTGTACTGCGCTGTTTCGTCTTCCCAGTTTCACTGTTAACTATTTTCCAGGTGGCCTTTATTTTATCATCGGCAGATTTTATTATTTTACTAATATATATGGCTTTAGCTGCCTGACATACTCTCCGAAACATTTTCGAATAATTTGAAACATACTGAGTGAAGGCTGGATCACTAGTCTGGACTTTTAGTTCATAAAGTTCAAATAACTTTTCCCTACTCTTACGAATTCCTCGTGTCGCCCAATCACTAAAAGTAAATTTAGGTTTGATAATTTTAGTTTTGAGTGGGAAAATATTATCAAACTCAGTGTGTACAATTGAAAAAAAATCTGAGTAAAATCTATTAGGATCAAAGTTACAACTGGGAAAACCTAATTTACTATTCAAAATGTTATTATATTTTTGCAAGTTCCCAGCTGTTACAACCCTACCTTTTATTTTTATATTTTTTAAAGTGGAGGTAGAATTGATGGCGATCGTTTGTCCACTATGATCTGATGGTAAATAATTAACAACCGCTTGATCTAAGTATTTACAACTACAAAAGATATTATCGATGCATGTGGAGGAAGTTGAAGTTATTCTAGTCGGTTCAAAAAATACATTTTTCAAATTAAACGATTTAAAAAGGCCTAACAGTCTATCACTATAACAAGTATGTTCCAAAATATTAATGTTAAAGTCACCACACACTATAATCGACTTCTTACTAACAAAGATTTTTTTCAACACATCTTCCATTACAGTTTCAAATGTATTAAAATTCTGAATGTGTGGGGGTCTGTCCGGTAAAATGTATGGTTCCCGTGGGATAATTTGTTTTTCATAGCGCAAAGTATCAACGTGGTTTTTTGCAACACCGCAGGGCGCAGCTAGTTATAAATAAATATCGCCAGACGATCGCTCCCTCATCTTTATAACGTTGGGGAAATGTAAAAGAACAAAATTACTGCCGACCCCACCGGGGCTAGAAGCGTAATTATTTACCTGGTATTTCGGATCGTCTTTCGTCGGTCCATAAAGATCTCGTAGCGGGAATATGTCATATTCCAAATCTGGATTAATGTCGTTCAGAAAGGCCAACACCTCTTTCATTCTTACTTCCACTGGTTCTATCAGCTCCCATAGCTTTTTGGCTGCAAGGAAAGAGTCTGTTTAATAATTAACTGTATAAATATATCTCGGTGGGAAATATGATTGGCGGAATGCGTAAATGCATTTCCCAGCGTGAACAAAAAAAAGGACCTCAGTAGAGATTAACATCGCAAATTTGTACCAACGGACTATTAAGGTGAGATAATATTCCAATTTTAAATCCTGATTAAAGTTGCATGTGTCGTATGGTGGGTTCTTAGTAAGGAGCCTATTAGCCGTATTACATGAGTTATTCCATTGTGAATGAAAGTGAATAATCCCTTATCGCACGTATCATAACATTCCAAAGTACTTTTCCTCTAAAAGCTTCTATAAGGTGACAAGATACTACTGGGTGTCTTGGTAGGTACCTTGAACAAGATTGGAGAATTTATATCAACTATAATATAGGTGTAAATTTAAGAATAACGCCACAAGTTTCCACTAGAGGCGCTGCTGGTATAAAAAGATTCGAGATTAAATTATGAGTTTACGTAACCTGGCAAATTTTTAATGGTGGGAATATTTCTATTCATATAAATCATTAACTGCAGTATTTATGAATCATTACAAAATGCTACGCTACAACTTATCCAAGTTACAACTGCTCTTTTTTAAGATCTTTTACATTTTTGAGCACTACATTATTATGGGTTTGTGGGAACATGTTTAGGGTATGTGTAAGTTCTGGACTTTATACTAATACTATAAAGAAGTAATGTTTGTAAGTTTGTGAGTATGGATGTAGGGTTTAATCTCTGGTCCCACTAATACGTTTCTGAAGGTTTTTCACTAAACAAGCTACATTATACCTGGCTATGGGTCATCGAGATACCAAGCGCGAAACACGGGGCTGAAGCTAGTATAATATAAGAAAAAACATTTCCACAGATTCAACATAGACTTTTTATGCACCCAACAAAGGCTAACCCAACCCAACAAAGGCTAACCCAACCCAACAAAGGCTAACCCAACCCAACAAAGGCTTATTATGCACATGTTTAAAATGTAATAAGTTCATGTCTAAAATGTTGTTCCTTACACTGAATCATATTAACATCAGTGACGCCCACCGTGACAAGCCTGGTGGCGCGCGCGGCGGCCTGCGAGAGCAGTATCTTGTGCCCGTTGTGCAGCCGGTCGAAGGTGCCGCCCAGGGCCACGTACTCGTACGTCTTCAACGGCTCCGGCTTCGTATTGTCCGTAGGGAGAGGACACTCTAGAAAAAGCGGACATTTTGATGATGAATGTTGCAGGTCTATACTAATTATATCAATAGGTAAAGTTTGTGAATTAGGATGTAGGGGCTAATCTCCAGATTCATTCATTCATTCTGAAAATTAATTCACTAGTAGCAAGCTTAAGCATTAATTTAAAAGTAAGCATATTGGTAGGTTAGGTGATTTCAGGTCAAGAGAGAACTCCTACAGTGTGGGCAAAACAAACAAGCCCAGATAATGTTTTGTTCAACAATTATATATTTCATGCCAATAAATAAGACCTATGATTTAGATCAGATCAATCTTATGAACTTTACATTTAAATTTAACTTCACTATGATCTAAATTTACTATGTTGGTAATAATAATTAATAGCTTACCAATGCTCTGTAGCTTGTATCCATTGTTAACAGTTGTGACAGTCTGCTTCAGTTTATCAATGTCCTTTGACAGATCACTATCATACAGTATAAGATCTATTGGTTGGCTTGTTTTTATTGGTTTGATTGTATCACTGGGTTTAAGCATCAACCTGACGTCTAAGTTGCTACATGCTGAGGTGAACTGACAAAGAATTAGATTAGATTAGGGTACAAGACAAAATGAGATTATAAAATTAGGGTTGGTGTCTATTTCAGGTATTCCCATGATTTGCCGAGGTTGACGAGTATGTTCTTTAAATTATAAATGTTATGATTGCTATTAACAATAATCATTTTTAATATAAATTTTGAGAGCATATAAACTCCAAAATCCAGTATATTTTATGATTTTAGATCATTTGTTTTATCTTTGTCTTCAATTTATGATTATACAAATAACTTAGAAACAATTAAATAATTTATAAACCTATTTCTTACTGCAATTAGACTTGTATTATGTAAGTACTTACCTTGGCATACACACTGTCTATATGACTAGCTACTGATGTACTATCCGGACTGCCTTTAATGTTCACATACAACACCTTCCGAACATGTTTAGATGCTGTCTGACACATTGTGTGAGCTTTGGTGATGTTGGACAGGAATAGAAGGCCATTGTTTGCCATTTCATCTGTCATAGGAAATAAATACAAGATAACACCAGAAAATTTATAAACACAAATTAATTTTACAATTTAATATTTATTCTAATGAGTCAATCGCCAAGTGCCTAGAGTATCTGCTATAGTAATCAAGAGGATGAGCATACTCCTATACAAGCTTTAACTTAGTTCTATGGTCTACTACTACATCATCATACAAAAGTGTATCATTAATGGAGGTGCCTTAATAAATTGCTTTTTATATCAATGTGGATGAATGGAGCCTATAATTAACTCCAATAATGATACTAGGATGTATCACAGATTTAATGTATGACTTTTATCATTTCATAACCTCTAAACGAAAGCAAAAAAGAAATTTAATTTAATATAGTTCGGCTTTTAAAAAGTAATTTATTAAAACTTTTTAAGCAAGTATTGTAAAATCTATGAAAGTTGGTATTTGATTTGAGATACATCAACCCACCTGTTATATCAATCACAATAAAATGAGACACAATTACTGAGAGTGATATGATGGCAAGTGGCGTTTTGTACCCTACGTTACACATTTAGAGAACTAAAACTAAAGTCCAAAGGTTAAAACTTTTATCTAAGTATCTACAATGAAACTAGGATGTATGAAAAAAATTAAATGCTTCTGTACCAAGTCCACTAACGTTTGCACAAATGCAGCATGAAAGTAATATAATACAAATATATTATTTGGTAATAAATACTATGATTTCGGTCAAAATGTAAATATAAAAATGATTATTTGAATGTCACATTTTGTATATAATAGTATTATTGCATTACCTAAATGATTATTAATAGTCAATGAGTTAATGACGTAAGTGTATCTTTTTTATCGTGCACAGCAACGTTTAAGTTTTAAGGGTACATGTAATAATTAAAACTAAACCAAAACAAGTCAGAGGATAGAGGACACAAATGTAGGATAGAGAGGTTATTTTTTAATTATGTTCCACTGATTTTGACAGTTGACACAAAGTCTGTCTGTCACGATGACATTTCAGTTCCATGACTCCATCGACTTTCGGTACTTTTGCCAGTGCCAAAATTGACCCCGATGAGAAGTTTGGAATAATTAGCATGGTTGCTGAGAATTCGTAAGGAAACAACTATCGGCTAACATAATATACTTACTTACACTGATGTACAAAAACCTATTCCACCACCTACACTCAACGCTAAGGGGGGAGAATAAGGTAGGTAGGTATGAAGTAATTGAATATAAACCCCACAATTAGTGTTATATTACTTTAATAAATTTAAAAAATAACATAACTTCGAAGTTACGTGGACAGTTTTGCGCACATATTAGATGAGGTCTCACACACCTACTCACTTATTAATATGAAGTAGGTACTTAGATATACCTAATTTGTACTCAATATTTGAGGTAGGTAATATTAGAAATGCTTTAGTTACATAATTTATTCAAGTACTAACTACATAAGTACCTAAAAAATAGGTTTTGGAAAAAAATAATATTGTATGCTATAACAACAGTAGCGACATATTTTAAACTTTGCCGCCGGAGGAACCCTATAAATTCTCGGTACAAAATATCTTATATTATGTTGACCCGAGTTATTGGCTATCATCCTGCCATTTTTTTCCAAAATCCATCTGGTTCTTAACTTTCAGAACGGACAGAAAATTTGCCCTTATATCTAAAATTATGTCCTCTAAGTACTTTTTTTTACGAAATATTCAACTTACGGACACGACTATTAAGTTACAGCCTGTTATTACGTAGGTACTATATTAGTATAGTATATATGAGATGTAACTATAATAGTGTATAAAATTGTAACATGGCCAACAGTAGGTTAAAAGGATAACGTTCCCTAAGAAAGAAATCATAGACATTTAAAAAATTACGTCTGTACTGAGCACATGGCCAAACGCTACTGGTTCGCCTTGTTTAAAAAAAACGAACATCGTTTATATAATTATATATAATTCAACGTGATCCATATAATTCAATGATTCATCTGTTAAAATATTGGTAGTTTTAAATTGGCGCAATTGTTTGAACGTAGCATACTACCTATTACCTAGTGCCTCAGGTTTTAATGATCTTCGACCAATAGTAACGAAGCGGTGGATTGACGTGCTGGTCGAAATGTTTCGGGATCCATCTACTTATAGCTATTTAATAAAAACTACCATATACCTACTTATTAAAAGCAAATAAAGCGTGACATTTTTTCCCTTGGACTAATTATAAACAGGGATTTGATCAAGTGTCTAGTTTGGGCATATATTTAGACTAAGTACTAAGTTTTATTTTAAATCGTGGTTGTACATATTACATACTAAAATAATCATTATATCTAATGATTGAAGCTTTCCATAGAAACATTCGATCACTCGACGGGTATTTGAATACCCTAAACTCATATACATACCCTTTGTTAAATGTATGTAAGTACATAAAACGAATAGCGGTAGTCAATACCAAAATACTTGTGTTAAGTTGCCCGACTTTGTTTCATATAGGTAGGTAACATTTTCGTTGGTGAAAACGTTGACTAGCAATTGAAATGTGATGATCTTCATGAATAATTGTGGTCATGATAATTCTTTGGCTCAAGCATGTCATGGATTGAAATCTGTGGACAAAGAGGCACGATAAGATAAGAATAGCGCCGCATGACTCAATAGAACCAATAGAAAAAAACTAATCGGTTCATAAGTGACGGAGATATGAGATAACGAACATAAAAAAATTATTACATCCGAATTGAGAATCTCATCCTTTTGGACTTTTTGGCGGGAAACTGAAAAGTCATGGCGTCAGTTATGATTTAATTTCTAAAACTAGTGCTCCTGCGAGTTATAGTGAGTGATATCGTATAAGTGGAATATTAACCATTATGGTTTCGGTAAAGTGCACGAGTGTAGGTAATTGAAACAGTGCGAGTGTGAGAGCGACGAAACTTGGTTTTCAGTTTCTCACAAAAATCCATAAAAAATCTTTCAGTAAAGTAACCATCACTTTACTGATTGAAGGATGGGGGGGTATTTTACTTGGGCCTAGCCTTTAGGCCTGTGCATATGCTCGAAAACTAATATAATTTATATTACTTGACACTGACGAAATACCTATGGAGATGCCAAATAAAAAAAAATAAAAAACTATAGCGCTTATAATACAATATTTACATTACCACCATATAGGGACGTCAATGCCTATCTAGATAGGAAGTTAGGAGGTATATACCGCACGCTTAATAATAGACTGACCTAACTCAAAAAAGCTGTTTGTTGGGAAATCGCAAAAACGTTTTTTCATTTACAACTTGTCTGACATTATTGCATATATCTCAATGAAAATAGCGTAATAATAATAAATGATGTATTGTAAGAATACTTGATTAAGTAATTATTGATACTATAATGTAATTTTGAAGAAATTTTATTATTATTTATAGCTTTTAAAATGTTGTCCCTGAGATACGTCTGTTTATTAATAAAATCAATGATATATTTCTGTACTAGTGATGACACTTTTTGTTATATGTCTGTATTTTATTAAACATTTCACTAAAACCCTTTCTCTTTTATGTTATAAGTCTATACTTGATAAAATAATAACATATTATTTTTATGTAGTATTGATTTTTAAGTTCAGAAACATGAATGGGTCACTATAATATAAAAGCACCGCGAGTTGACTGTCGCAATCTCAGACGCATTATGATTTATGTCACTTTCATATTAAAAATTTTGTCAAAATTTGTATGAGTAAAAAAGACAGCATATTCGTAACTCAGTCTAGGAATAAGATATCGTAAAAATTCTGAGATTGGTAGATAGATAACGTTGGAATAAATCTATCTGTGTGCTTATCTTACTTTGGGCTTAAACCCTAATTGGTCAGTCTATTATTAAGCGTGCGATATGTATAGTTATGAGCAAAAAAACATAAATTAAAACTTGACCCGGAAAAAACACGGCTAGTGACGCCGCAGTATTTCTTACTTAGAATTTTCTACCAAAGATTTCCATAGCACACCAATTTTGTTAACCGACTTCATAAAGGAGAAGATTCTTAATTCGGTTGTATTTATTTTTATCACTGGTGTACCATAACCATATAACATGCAAGAACAAATCACTTTAGAATTTACCAGTATAACTAATGCATGTCTTTAAGTCGTATAGCGGAGTCGTCTGTCGAGATGCGGGTGTCCTCCGTGTTCGCTGAGCTGGTGTTCCACTGAGGCTGGCTGTCCTGTTCCGTTTGCGATTTACCGAACATGGTTCGGAAGCTGAAGCGAGAAAGATATATTTCGTTATTGTGACTTTTAATTCCATATTATGGTTACTATGTTACTTAATTAGGCTCCGGTGCTATACAATACGTAGACAGAACATTGGCATAATGGGTGGGCGTCATTCGTGATTGATTACTTAAGTTCGATTAATGTGTAAAAAGTTATGATATGAATTAAGATGAATGAAAAGAGGTAGGCAAGAATAAGTGTTTGAAGCGTTACAATTAAGAAGACAAAGATGGAAAATAGGGCTTAAGAATGACTACATAGGCAGGTAAGCAAATACGCAGCAGGTCACACGACATTTTTTTTTAATATATAGGTACAACTATTTAAACACATATTCATATTGAAGTAAAACATTTTTTTCGGATTTATTTTATGTTTTTACGTTCCCGACGTTCGGCTGTTCTACGATAAAATCCGAAAAAAAAATGTTTGATTACAATGTGTAGTATTTACGTAAATATAAGAAATCAATACATATTCATATATTATTTAACTACCTACGTTATATAATAAATATTTAGTCACCTACTTACAACTTGAACAAACATAATATATTGGGTATTCAAAGTATTAAGTTTTAAATATACCTACTGGTTATTTTTATTATTAACCCGTGGTGTTCCACTGAAGGGCAAATCCTCCCGGTTTTTGAAATTATTTCGTTCTGTTGCTTCCTTGGGCCGAACCTTGAAGAAGGATTCTAACTCGTCCCGGCTTGTCTTGGGCTTGCCCGGCTGTTGGTTCTCGCTATTAAGTAATTTTGATTACACCGTAATTTTACGAGCAAGATAATATTGGTTACATTTCTGTAGTCCCAAGTCAGCTATTGCTCATAATTGAAAAGCAATGGTACTTATTGTAATGGCTCTTTTGACAATTTTGCCCATACTATTATCTCAAAATTATACCATTGCAAGTCAATTGTGTTAGCAGATTTGAGGGCTTGAAGATATATTTCTATCGATCAAATAATTTGAAAAAATATGGATTTACAAACAGGCAGCAGGAATCATGCACCAAGGAGACATGCTCATTAACATGCAACGAACGAAGGTACAAACAAGCATATTTTACAGCTCAAATCAATCCCTCCTCTCTAGTTTCGCCGCAGTCGGCCAATGAAGATGAAAATCCATAAATTTGGAAACGCATTGTTGTCTGCCGAGGTACTTTCAGCAGATTGCGGATTCGACCTAAATATTTAAAAAATAAATTCAATTTTGTGTGGTGCAATTTTGTAGCAGCGTAGAGGAAGTTTGAAAATGAAAAAAAATACATTACAGTAAGTACATTATAACCAACAATAATTTGATAGATATAAGTAATAAGTATAGAGGTGCCTTATCATATTTACAATCCGTATTTACAATAATGACTGATTATACCTCAATATTCTGTTGCCCAAATCGTAGACAATGCATACCTACATTCTCCTAGTATTTGGAGCCTACAGAAAAGAGATAGGTACCTAACTGTCATTATTAAAGTACGAAAACAAACACTTATAAGTAGAGTAGTACATGAGCTTTTGGTGTGCCGCTCGCCCTCAATGATCACAGCGTGAGAATATGTAGGTACCCTATCCTGTGAGTTTAACCATAAGCTACCCAGACGAAATTGGTCCAGCTATTTTTTCGTCATGCTGGAACAAACAGACACAGACAAGAATTCTAAAAACATTTTGTTTTGGCTCCAGAGACGTCCAAATTGTCTATGGCACCATATTTTTTTAAATACATACAGCCCGGTATTGATAGATAATCTCAATTAATTATTGGTGTAATCGACTAATTTCGTCATTGCGGCACATAAGAGTCGCGGCGAGTTTTAAACACTTTACTGAAATCACATTGAACTTATCAATGTATGCTCACATGATAGTGTCCTGTGAGCTGAACAAACAATTTGAGTGTTTAGCGATATTATCACTCAAATTCCACAAACGTTGACTGTTCACATATCAATAGCTGATCGCAGAAACATAATCACTGTAGGTACTAGTGTCTTCGCCTCATTAACAAGTGTCAACAGTTCGACGTTGACTGAGTGGCCATCAGTCTATCATCCCGACACGATCGTGATTTATGATGTGTATACTTACTGATTATTGTCTCATAATGAGGATGGATATATTTTTAAAGCCTATTATAGGTTACCTTTATGTTTCAAATCACAGCGGTACTAGTTATATACATGCTTATTTGCTCAGACCAATAACGTCCTTCGATGCCATGACCTGTAGCCGTGGCATCGAAAGTCGTACCCTTCTGCCAAAATATTGCCCATTTTCCCATAAGCGGTATATAGGTACAACTAGTTCAGTCTTGTTCGCTGCCATTTTGAATATTTTAATTTTTTTACGAATTGGCAGAAAAAAATAAAGCAAGTGATACATTATGTTGACTGTTGGCACCATTTGTTAAACAGGCACTCAAAGCTAATTTACATTGATTTTTTTAGCAGTTTAGTTCAAGTATCCACAAGTGTAGTGACTCTTTGATCACTGTATACTTTATACCTTTTACCGGATCAAAGATACCCTACAGACTGTACTTCAGGGTTCTTTAATAGTTGGAAAGTGGCTTTTACTGCGGTCCAATACGAACTCGATACCATAGGTTTGGAGACATCTGTAGAGATAATTATGGGGCGGTGCCAGCAAGCTATACGCACCGTTTCTGCACCAGCTTGCGAACCTTCTTCTTCCACACGAAGATGAAGAAGACGAACACCCCGAGCGCTATGTTGGAGATATCGACCACGATCCAGTACCAGTTCGAGCCGCCCACCGTGAAGCTGATCAGCTCAACGGTCCAATTCACTCCCATCACCATGAATAGTTTAAGGTAAAGCCCGTATCTGCAAGGAGATTTGATACTAAGGTCTAAACTAAGGTATGCCCAAAGGGTATATATAATCACTACCTAAAGCGTGTGTTTTTTGCTTGTTTTTTTACTAGAGCGGTTATGACGATACGGGCCCGTAATGTCGTAAACGATCTAGTAAAGAACAAGCAATAAAGAATAGTATTACAAAGCCCCCAACATGTATTTTGCGATACGGCTAATGAGCCTTATCACAAAATGCATTTCGGGGCTTCGTTGTATCTCAACTTGATGAACTATTCAAAACAATATGAAGGCAGGTGTAGAGGGTAACCTACTTTGACTTTATAGTATCTACTTTCTTACTTGTGAATAACTTAAGTCGGTAAGTGTAGTACCGTTACTATGAAACTCAAAGATTGATAAGTTTGCAAGGCGATTGTGATAATAACTTTCGTTGCAGAGTACTATCGCGTACAAAAGTGGCGAAACTATGTGAGAAAAGGATTTAAATCTTCTAATAAGTATTTCGAGAAGAGATGGATGATGACGAGGAAGTTATCTAGATATGATAAGTCTAAACACAGAACAATAATCGTTTTTGTCTACGATATTGCTAAGATCTGCACCTAGAGCCTAGGGTGACGTTATGGTAACGTGTATTATGAAAGCTGGCTTAGGAAATTGAGTTAATTCACCTCTGTTTATCCTTCTTAAGTTTATCGCTCCGCGAGGACTCGGAGCTTTTGAGGATAGCAGTCTCCTGTCTGATAATGCGAATGCGGTTGGCGGTGACGGAGAAGAATACCACGTTGCATACCACCAGTACTAACACTGGCGTGAAGAAGTAAATCAGCTCGCTCACCCAATCTGGGTGAAGAAGATTGTTACTTAAAGTGGTTTCATTTAAATTTATTGCTCTGCGGTTCGCAGACCGCCGAGCCCTACATACGCGCCGCAAATCCGCAACTAATACAATTCTCATGCAAAATATACCTTCATGGTGGATAAAACTAACGACGCGCTGAAGGAAATGTGGCCTCGTCCTCGTAATCAAAGGATTTTTACCTACTAATGAGTATTGGCATCGCTCACACCATAATAAAAATCCGGATAACGATACTAGAATCATGATCTTGATCACTGAAACACGATCTAAACATCTGGATCTGAATCATAATTCACAAAAAAGTGCCGCAATGACTCAGGCATGTGAAGTCCAAACAGCTTGTTACTAACTGCAGGATATCTACTGCCACCCTGCGCACGGTACTTCTGCCGCATTTTTTATATGGATTGTGTTATAACTTACTCACAAACCAGCACCTCTTAGACCCGAATCCGGGCGTGATTATATAACTGGGCAGGTCACTGAACTGCATGGCCATCGTGCACGCAGTGAGTATGAGAGGGACGCCCCACGCGTACGCAGCGTACAGAGCGAAGCGCTTATTCTCTTTCCTCCTATTCATACTCCCCCCTCGGTAGCTGCTGCTAGAAAGAAAAGCAAATATTATTGTCAGTACATAATACCTCTAACTTTGATGAACAGTTGATGTTCTAAATGGATGACCATCTGTTTACAGAACCTCGTCGGAGTGTTACCTGTAGCTTGATTACAGGTAACAAGTAAGGTGGCGAGACAGTGCTCTCGGTTGAGTGCTTCGCCGAGTAAACAAGGTATTTTAACGTATCGACCACTGTTTATACCATAGCACTAGGCTGTCTTGCCATTTCACTCGTTATGTGTAATGAAGACACTAGTATTGATGCGTGCGTTATAAGGTACAATTTATGTTGTATTTATCGTGCTTCAATGGGCAATTTTACATCAATACAACACAGACATAACATATATTCAAAAGACTGAAACATTCCAGCAATAAAATAGGTAAACATTCCATTCGTTTTGTGGTTTTACGACTAGTATCTGAGGCGAAGGAAAAAAACTGATGTGTGTTGGCTAAGTTGTGGGAAACAATTTAGATATTATACTACTCAAAGAAAAGTACATACTTATTTTTATTTCAATAGTAATTTGCAAACTGTATAAAGTGTTTAACTCTTAAGTAAGAAAACATATAAAGTTGTACTTAAAGTGACGTGTTACAAAGGCAATTGTCAAACCAAGTATAATAACATCTACCTCATGTAAAATACATATCTTTCAAATAACAATATTATTCCAGGTTTGTCTGCTAAATACGGCCCGTGAAGATAGACCAAGATACAAACCTTGCTACTCCGATCGAGCACTTACTGATATAACTAGTCGCGTAGCAGAAAAAAATCAGACCAAAACGAGGCTCCTACGCAATGCTACGGAACCGGCTACGCGCGTAGCAATAATATGAATTGTTTGCCATGTACGAGATGTCATAATGATTCAGTGATAAATGCACATGCACTGGCACATAGAATAAACATTTAAATGAACAAATGCACGTATTTTAATATTGTAATAAAGATAGGCTGGTAGAACGAGAGAGCTAAAGATTGCTAGGTGGAAAGAGATGGAGGATATAGGATTAGGAAACACAAGGTTATAAAAAAACAATGTACCGGGTTATTATGAAACGGCAAGAACGGAATCGCAATTTGGGTTAGTTAAGGGGAGGGATTTATTAAATAAGGAATATAAATGTGAACATCAATAGTATCTATTGATTTTCACTTTTAAAGATAAATACTGTATAGTTTTACGGTATGTAAAACCCTTTAACTAATTCATTTGATAATGTTTCCAATTTTCCATAACTAAAATATGTCTTATAACACTACACAGCCTCCGATATGGATCTTACCTCTGCGACTGCTTCGTCAAACTCCCAACCCTTCGTTAGAAAGCATTAAAAGAAAATGATTGGATCAACAAATAGTTATTAAATGTATACACATTATAACATTAGCTATTCAGCGAGGAAATGCGGCCAGCATCTTGGGTACGCTACCGCATGGGCCAATTTCTTTACACTTTTTGTAAATATTTACCTCGTAAATTTATAAACTTTATCAAACGTAATTGAGTACTGCGCAAGGCAAAAATCTTGCGCGCAGTACTATATTATGACGTTTTATAAAGTTATATAAAGTCTATAATTTTGGGGGTATGTATGTTTTTTTTCTATTCTCTTTTTAATTTCGAACCCAGTAAGTATATACTCGTATTACTTATATATATATTAAACATCCTACGTCTTGGGTACAAACATTCGTGCTCATCACAGAAAGTTTGTCCCTTATAGGATTCGAACTCGGGACCCTCGGCACGGAAAGCAGGGTCACTACCGACTGCGCTATTTTCTTTCAATACAAACATTCGAACGCGCGCGTGCGCATCAATAAATATGTTTCAGTAATTTCCCCAATCAGACTTTGTGTTGAAAGACGTCAGTGTGGTTGTCTTTAAACCGCATTTTATATAAGTATACCCTGTCAGTACGGACAATGCAGTGATGTTAAACTTTAAAATAGATCAGACTTTTAGAAATATATTGTACTCAGGGTTACCACATTTGAATAGTCACGATGTTTTTATTTCATTTTGCCTGTTACTTAGCTTCCTCGAATCCATTATAGCTTGAGTACACGGTACGAGTAAAATATCTAGACAGTGCTCTCGCCGAGTAGACGAGGTTTAGGTATACGTACCAAGTACTCGGCCGAGAGTACTGTCTCGCCATTCTACTATTTACGTGTAATCAAGCTATAAAGGCAAGCAGTGCTAGCCAAGTTGGTAGAACGCTTGCCTCGGTAACGAGGATTGCAGGTTCAAACCCCGGCTCGCACCTCTGGGATTTTTCATGTGCGAATCTCATTTTCAACCAAGATTATCAATTGCTAAACGGTGAAGGAAAACATCGTGAGGAAACCTGCATGTCTGAGAGAACCCCTCGAAAGATGTGTGAAGTCTGCCAACCCGCACTGGGCCAGTGTGGTGGACTATGGCCTAAACCCCCCTCGCATTGAGGGGAGGCCCGTGCCCAGCAGTGGGACATAAAAAGGGCTGGAGTTATCATTATTATTATTAAGCTATAAAGGATCGAATGTTGGTAAGTAATGCAAAAGGCAAAATGAAATTATATTTTGGTCAATTCAGCTAGCAACTATTTAGCAAGGTTTTTCGACTAGCTGGTTTTATTTTGTTCGGTTCGCAAATGTCGAGATTCGCAAGTTTTTGCACATTATTTGTTACTTATCCCGCCTATTTAACGACCCATAGTAAGGACTCTTTTATCACAATAAATTCTCTGATAAACAACAAAATGACAACAACTGGTTAGACAATTAAATATGCCACAACATAATCGTAAAGACATCAATCGGGCAGTCGAGTATTATCTAGGGATGGGATGCATGCGATTACTGACATAGATCTTTCACGTATTGGGACCTACAGGTGGGTGCTGCAGGGCAGCTGACACGGAGTCCCCGATCTGCAATCCAAATCGTGCTTCAATCACCCGAAAAATATTTTTTTTGGCATTTTCCATAAACTTATTAAGCTAGTAATTAGTACACGAGAATCAAATAAGACTACTAATCTACAATAACATTACGTAGTATTTGAGGGTAAGTTTATGTAATTTTAAGAATATGTTCCTACAACTAGTGGGTTCTACTAAAGCAGATTAGGACTTGGTTTTAGTGATGTAGCTAATTCTGTTTTGAACAAAAACAAGCAGTGCTTAAAATTATAGCAACCATTTTTACTCAGTATAATTTGTCGTAAAGTAAGTAAGTATCGTTTAGTATAATAAAATATTTTTGTTTTATTTACCAGGGGAACTTGTTGCTACTCATATATTTTTTTTAATATGTTTTTATCGGCGAATATTTTACGGTATCCACAACAATTTAGTTTGTACAAATTTCGTTTTTACACTTTAAAAAGAACCCATTATTATAATTAGAAAAAAAAGATAGTGATTTTATCGTTCGTAGAAGTTATATTCCAATGGTTAAATACAGAGTTTAACATAACACTGTGTTGTGTTATAAGATTCCCATTATTTAACGAATCAATAAACCATAATTGGCATCCAATCAACGCCGCCATAAACTTAATTATAACGTCCCAATATAGAAATGAAACAAGACATTGAACTTTCGTTATAATATCTCACGTGGAGATAATTATTGCTATTTGATTTGTACATGTCATCGTGGATTTTCTTTAATTTATTTAGGCAATTCTAGTATTTATTTTAATAGGGTACCTATATGTAAGAAGGTACCAACTGTTATTTTATAGAGATATAACCACGAATGGTTGTTTTTTATAGAGATATAAACACGCTTGGTTGTTTTTTTTTATAGAATTTTATTAAGATCGTGAATAATCCCGATTGCTTACCTAAAGGTCCTCCATATATCGAAGCACATCACGTTGAGCCAGAAGAAGCTGGATTGGAATGCGTAGTAAACGATGAACGCTGAAAAATATAAATAAATGTTAAGATCAACCTTCTTTTGTTTGTATGCGCCAACCATCTCTACCCCGTGCTAATCACTCGAGCTGTTATTTTAGGACCATAACCAAGCAACTAAAGTCGCATGCAGTTTACCTAACATCACACAATTCGAACGAATAAAAATAAGCACTTTACAAGATGACTGTCCTGGTTAAAACCTACAAGCGTTGCCTATCAATAGCTCATTCGTAGCCCAGTCGTCCTGAGGATGCATCGATTAGAAGCGAAACACGTGTCGAATATTTTTTTAGATTCGCTTCGTTTTGCGGAGAATAGTATTTTATTCACCCGGGTCCCGTCACTCGTGATAGATAGTTTCTCGACTAACATCTTAGAGGAGTTCGGTGTTGCTGGCTTCTTTAATTATCGATCAAATTTGTTTGGTTTATAATTGGAAAACTTGGCAAGCTGTGGGTTCCTCTTCCCCCATTTGAGTAACAATGGATTTCCACCAAGTATCGCCTAGTTCTATCAATTTCACAAATAGGTACACTCAAACACAACATATTCGAAGAAGATTATGGGAGAGAGTATTAAAATTGGGAAAACGTCTACACAACAAAGAATCTGATAATCTAGAATCTGGAATACTAATATACGCATAAAGTTAAGTACCTATAAATATAAAACTACTATAAAGTAATACCTCAGTACTATATTAATGAAGAGAACTCAAACAAACAGCCCATATTCTGGACAGGATGTGATAACGATACAAAATAAAGATGAAAGTCAAAATAACAAATAAAAACACAATTATGTTGATGTTGTGGAAACACGTGTGCTGCGTTTTTTTTAAACTTTAGTCAGAAGCAAAATCTGTCGATCGATTGATTTTTTATATCTTTCCATTGGCTTGGTAGATATTTAAAATGCTTTTGGTAGAGCGTAAAGAAATACGGGCGGTACCCAAACCGCGGACTTCATTTGTTTTAAATTGATGCTCAAAAACGTCCGATATAAAGGAAGTCGCGACTGGACACCCGTTGCTATGTAACATTATTATACTATATAAATACAGAACGACTTCCGTTTACAAAACCCGACACTGAAACGTTTTGATTAATTAATGTTTCCGTTGTAAGTAGTAAGTAGTCAGTACCTACTATAATTTAATAATTAAAATAAGTTCCATGACGTATTGAAGTGAATGCGCCCAATAATTGTGTGTGTGTGAGTGACCAATTAAATGAGATCACATCACATTAGCCCATTGACCTGGACACTAGTGATGAAATTCTGTGGGCGGAACTCGACTTCGCATGGCCACGCGAACAGAGGCGCAAGCTCAGCTAGTCTCCAGTTATTCTTTAAAAAATTCTCGCCGGCTCATATTAAAAGTATATAAAACATATAAAATCGTCACCGTTACCGAATCCATGCTAGGTACGTGACAAATAGGTACTTGAATACATACATATTCTTTAAATGTGGCTAGGTAATTAAGGCTTGTCATGGCATTCATTATATTCGCGCGCCCATAAGGAAGCCTTTTAATTTAATTAACAAGATTTATTATCAGTGTTAATGTACGCACTTTGGGGTGTGCAATTTGTGTAGCAGGGGTGTATCAGATATGGAGGAAATGGGGAAAATGTAATAAAAATATATGCAAGTAATTAAGGGTGCGGTATTTAACGACAACATAACAAGGTGACGTCCTGCGTAATCTATACATCTATACGGATAAATAAAATTGGAGTGTCTGTTTGTAATATTACAATAACCGCTTTTTACTAAGTGCATTTGGATGTATACACGTTACCTATACTGAAACAACATATTTTAAATTTTTTGTCTGTCTGTCTGTCTGTTTGTTCCGGCTAATCTCTGAAATGGCTGAACCGGTTTTAACGGGACTTTCACTGGCAGATAGCTGATGTAACAAGGAGTAACTTAGGCTATATTTTAGAAAGAAAACATTGCAACATTGGTTTTAATTTTTTTTTCGTGAGAGGATCTCACGAAAAAAAATTAAAACCAATGTTGCAGCGCAGCGCCTGATTAAGTTTGATAGCAACAACCTGCAATGCGTCCCGCGGGCTCAGAACGGGCGAGCAGGCTGTTGTCAACGGTTGTCTTTGTTAAATACCACGCGGACGAAGTCGCGGATAACAGCTAGTATTCAATAAAAAAACTTATCCCGCTGTTATTTCTGTGAACGAAACGTTTGATAATACTTACTAGGTAAATGGTGCTTAAATAATTTCAACTATCTAATTTCATTTCGGTATCTCTTTAAATATTTCTTTCTGTATATCTGTACGTCAAAAATGCGAGATTATTCGTAAGCTACCCGTATACTGTATAGTCTACGTATACATAATAGACATTTTTTATGGAAAATTGAACAACGTCTCTAGGGGAGATTATTTCAAAATTTGAATGGTCCATAGATAATGTTAAGATACGTAGACTATATAAAGAATACACTTATAAGTGCGCGTGCAGATAAGGCATGGTTCGAATAAAAAAAAATCCTTTGTAATTTTATCCTATTATCAGCTGGTTCAGATAAGAATGAAGAATAATATTTGTTTTTGTTTCGCCATCTCAACCGATAGGCCGAGTTGATGGTCGGTTGGAATGTCAAAACGTCGCGTGATAAATAAATGTAGTATTTCTAAATTGCAAATTGAATTTAAGTCGAGGATGGCCAAATTATCTATACATCTATACAAATAAATAAAATTCGAGTGCCTGTTTGTAATATTAAAATAACCGCTTTTTACTAAGTGCGTTTGGATGTATACACGGTACATATACCAAAACAACATTTTTACATTTTTTGTCTGTCTGTTTGTTTCGGATTTTGACGGGACTCTCACTGGCAGATAGCTGATGTAACAAGGGGTAACTTAGGCTACTTTTATTTTAGAAAAACTTTTTTGTTAAATACCACGCGGACGAAGTCGCGGGTAACAGCTAGTCAGGAATAAACCTCCAACTTACCGACAGCCAAGCATCCCGTCATAGCAACCCCGATCCTCCCAACGTGGAGCTTCAGGTACGCGAGGAAGGGGTAGGCCACGATCAGACCGGCGCAGTACGCCATCAGGCACATGCCGTGCAGGTTCCGGAGTTCCGGGATCAAAGCGTACACCAGGAATGTGGCTAGCAGGAACGGCACTGACAGGATAAGACCTGAAAGAAAAAAACTGCTGTTATTTCGTAATTAAATAAGGAAGATGCTTTAAAAACATCGTAGTTGTGATATAATAATAATAATATTGCCAGATAAAAACACTAGCTATACGGTCCCACACAAAACAACGTTTGTATTAAGGGTACCGTACATAATGGACTTGGGTGAACCCAGTATATAATACTTATACATCTATGACTCAGCTACAAATATTTGTGCTCATCACAAAAAGTTTGCCTCTACCAGACTTCGAACCCGGGGCCCTCCGCACAGAAAGCAGGATCACTATACAACCACGTGATCGCACGCACTGATTCATCTTTTAAAATATTTTACACTATTTTTGTTACACCTTATTATATACATAACACGTCTCCATTAATCCTGTTTATTTCTTTGATTCGAAAGAGATGGTGGACAATATTACATTTTATTACAAATAGTAATAAATTTGTCGGCAAACAGACCACCCATCTCGGCTCAATATACATAAGCTTTATAGCCATTCGCACATAAGCTTTATAGGAATAAGGATTAATCAACTTCTATCTCATAAAATCGTACAGGGCATCACCATAAAACATGACTTTGATTACTTGTTAAGTAGATTATTTATGTAGTTTATGCTGAATCTCAGTAGTGTAATGTGTTTGTTACTTCTAGATATTTCCTGATAAACTTTTTTCCAGATTTGACATTTCCTGATTTATGACAAGACTAGCTGCGCCCCGCGATTAAAAATTATGTCCTTTACTCCACGGCTACCATACATTTTACCGGGTTAAAAAGGAGCCTATGTGCTATTCCAGACTGTAATCTATCTCTGTGCCAAATTTCATCCAGATCCGTTGAGCCGTTCTGATGTGATTGAGTAATAAACATCCATCCATCCATCAAAACTTTCACATTTATAATATTAGTGGGATTAATTGGGTTTTGGAGGGCTGACAAACGCTCCGCGCAAATGTGTGTTCTGAAGCCGACATCCCTACTGAGTACAGAACGTTCAGAGTATTACTACACGTATTCCCATTTCCAAACGTCGATTCAAGAAACTTGCTCATCACTACTAACTTGGGTTTTCATCCACCTTTTTTTTTTATACATTATAGGCAAGTATTTGATCTCGATCTCACGTGATGGTAAGTGACGATGAGATCGACGATGGAGCATACTTGCCTAGGTAGGAAGGTGGCAGTAGATCGAGACGCTACATTCACTAGGCACATGCAGCGCAACTGATCTGACCCGCCATCCATGAATGGCAACACCGAACATCATGGCGGAACACGGCTAGGCCGCTTGGCGACATAGCTTTGTTCAGTGGGTGGTGACTAACCACGGCCGAAGCCTACCACCAGTAGAGTTGTCACCTAGTTGGCACCACCCAGGGTCACGTGTAGGGTATCTCGAGGGTACTTAAGTCTCCTACGGACGAAGATGACTCGACCCCAAACCTTTATTCTTATTTAATTCTTTAATTAGTAATTAAGCCGCAACTCTGTTGACAAGTTAAAATACTGTACGTGCCCGTTACACATTATACTCGTACATACGTTATTACGAGTAATTAAGGACACCATAACTTAAAGGCCAAACCCATACCTTTTGTGGCAGCTTTTCTCGTAAATGATTCGTGACTTGTAGTTACAAAATGTTCTCTTTAAGCGGGAAGCTCAGGGTCAGGGCGCGAAATTCAAAATGTCAATGGTTTTTATTTTTTTACGAAAAATTTGGACATCTTTACGATGTAATTTAGTGTTTTCCGATATTAACATTCTGCATTGGATGTTTCGATGTATTAAGTTTGCTTAAAAGAGTACCTAATCCGATACAATACCATAAGGTTTGTAAAAACCGCTACTTTTACTAACTTTATGGTGTTGTATCGCTTTAGTTATTTTATTAAGCAAACTTAATACATCAAAACATCCAATGCAGAATGCTAATATCGCAAAACACTAAATTACATAGTAAAGATGTCCAATTTTTTCGTAAAAAAATAAAAACCATTGACATTTTGAATTTCGCGCCCTGACCCTGAGCTTCCACCAAATGACAAAGTTCCAAATTGTTCTCACAACACGTTTTAAACATAACGTTATTTGTGAGTAGGGCATCCTATCCGAATATCCGTCTAATTTATAGTCCGGATAGTATTCGGTTTACTACCTATCCGGATAAAACGATAATCGAATAATACGGATAGTCACTTTTACGTTTTCTACTTTTACTGTTACGTTTGTTACATTGTTATGAAAACGTAAGTATATAATTAAAATAATTATAACACATTGTATTTTAACAAATTATAATGATGTTTATCATCATTTCTTTACGTTACGTTTGGGGTCGAGTCACCTTCGTCCGTAAGAGAATTAAGTACCCTCGAGATACCCTACACGTGACCCTGGGTGGTGCCAACCAGGTGACAACTCTACTGGTGGTAGGCTTCGGCCGTGGCTAGTCACCACCCACTGAACAAAGCCATGTCGCCAAGCGGCCTAGCCGTGTTCCGGCATGATGTTCGGTGTTGCCATTCATGGATGACGGGTCAGATCAGTTGCGCTGCATGTGCCTAGTGAATGTAGCGTCTCGATCTACTGCCGCCTTCCTACCTAGGCAAGTATGCTCCATCGTAGATCTCGTCGTCACTTACCATCAGGTGAGATCGAGATCAAATACTTGCCTATAATGTAATAAAAAAAAAACGTAAATTACTTCACGCACACTCCCGATGATACAAATGTGCACAGTGAAGATTTAGAAACTCTTTGACCAATATAAATGACACATATTTGAAAGCCATTAGAATGCTCGTAAAAGTGCCCATCATTCATGGTTACAAAGCGCTGTTTGTTAAACACATTCTACGTCTTAATGAACCGTAAATATGTCCAAAGTAATCGCGTAGATGTTAACAAATTATTCCCAAGTTCATAGAACATTTTAACTGGTCTCCTTAAAATCGCTTTGTAACACACGGCTTTCTAAGGCAAGAACACATAGTATTTATTCTTTACATACAGTAAGATGTCTGAAAAAGACGCGTTCCAATTACAACTTTATTTTTCTTTCTCCTCTGATAACTAGAAAAAGAGAGACGCACTTTATATATTAGGTGCAGCTGTACTTAGTATAGAGACAAACTAACCAATGGCATACGCGGTGTACAACACAGAACTATCGTCAGTGACGACTGTCGTCTCCGGGAAGCAGACTGCCGCCACCAGTCGCGGAGACTGGGAGGGGTTGTCCACCATCATCTCCAGGCAGAACTGGCCTGGATCGTGCCACTGGGAACCACTGGGTGCCACCTCGTTGAGGGTGCCATTCTAAAACAAGGGAAACAATAAGTATTTCATAATACTATAAAAAAACAACCTCATCACTCATATATTTTGACTACAACTCGGTCTAGTGGTTTGAGCGTAGGTCGGTCGGGTCGCTACACCGGGTAGTTGCGGGTTCAATTCCCGCCTGGGCAAATTACGGAAATCATATTTTCAGTATTTAACTGGTACAGTTTAATACTTCCTTCCAATTGGGGTATAGTTTCCATGACGCACTCTGTTTACGAAATGAAAATTAATTTCATTTTGATATTAAATGATGCGCTGGGGTAATTTTAACTCTGACCAGTTTTAAGTATCAATAAAAGGAATCTGACAGAACAATATAACTCGGTTTCAAGCTAGAGATCTTAAGCATTCGACTTTATATAACTACTAGCTGCGCCCCGCGGTGTTACCCGCGATTGAAAAGTATGTCCTTTTCTGTATATCATGTCGATACTTCGCTCTATGAATATTTAAAATAAATCTATCCCACGGGTACCATACATTTTACCGGGATAAAATAAGCCTATGTGATATTCCAGACTATAATCTTTCTCTGTGCCAAATTTCATCCAGATCCGTGCAGCCGTTCTGGCGTGATTGATTAACAAACATCCATCCAAACTTTCACATTTGTAATATTAGTGAGATTTCATATAACAATAGACATTACAGAAAATTCAGTTAGCAATCAGGTTATTGGGACTTAGCACTATTCACATTCATTCACTAATAGCAGTGATAGCCAAGTTGGTAGAACGCTTGCCTCGGTAACGAGGCTCGCAAGTTCAATCCCCGGCTCGCACCTCTGGAATTTCTGGATTTCATGTGCGAATCTTATTTTCAACCACGATTATCACTTGCTAAACGGTGAAGGAAAACATCAAGAGGAAACCCGCATGTGTGAGAGAGCCCCTCGAAAGATGTGTGAAGTCCGCCAACCCGCACTGGGCCAGCGTGGTGGACTATGGCCTAATCCCCTTCGCATTGAGGGGAGGCTCGTGCCCAGCAGTGGGACATTAAAAAGGGCTGGCGTTATTTATTATTATATTCATTCAATGTGTAAGTTAGGCGTAAATTCCCCGGTTTGTTTGTGTATTTGTAACCGAAACACATACAAGCTAACCTCATTATCGTCGATCAACTTTGAGAATAGATGCGTGAGTAAAATTAGTGTAGGGGCCTACTTACTGGTATTTTAGGATGAGGTAAATGACCTCATCGGTATTGAGGCCTGAGACCGTACATGGGTTATAAAGAGGTTACATAAGCTCCTTATCTGAAGACCTGCAGTGTTATTTTAAATAATTCGGAATCGACAGCGGAAACGGATTTGAAACTTTCCGATGTTGGTGTCGCTCCCGACGAGCTTTAGGCCGGAAACTTTTTGAAAAAACGATTTGGTATTATCATCAACTCACATCGAAGATAATCAAATTCGGAAATTTTAATAGCGATTGCGGTAATCCAGCTCGGAAGTTTTCGATTCCGTTTCCGATATCGATTCCGAATGATTTAAAATAACCCTGCTTATTAGCGCAGTTAGTGTACGAATCCCCACAATCGTTGTGTGATAAGCGCGAAAGTTTGTTCCCGAGTATCCATATTATATACTGAGTTTGCCCTAAGTACAAGCGTTGCTTTGTGTGTCCGCCTTGTTTTATACTGTTAGTTACTATTTGGCCTAGGACTGTTGTAATAATACTAAAAAAACAGTAGTGTGGAATATTTTTATACTAGACTAGCTGTAGCCCGCGACTTCGTCCGCGTGGTATTTAACAAAGACTCAGCCGTTGGCAACAGCCTGCTCGCGTTCTGATCCCGCGGGACGCATTGCAGATTGTTGCTATCAAACTTTAATCAGGCGCAGCGCTGCAACATTGGTTTTAATTTTTTTTCGAGAAATCCATTTTTTTTTCTAAAATAAAAGTAGCCTAAGTTACTCCTTGTTACATCAGCTATCTGCCAGTGAAATTCCCGTCAAAATCGGTCCAGCCATTCCAGAGATTACCCGGAACAAACAGACAGACAGACAGACAGACAGACGGACAGACAGACAGACAAAAATTGTAAAAAATGTTGTTTCGGTATAGGTAACGTGTATACATCCAAATGCACTTAGTAAAAAGCGGTTATTTTAATATTACAAACAGACACTCCAATTTTATTTATATGTATAGATACGGATTGCTGAAACATTATTTTTAAGTTGGTTTGGATCAATCAACGCTTTAGGATATACAGTCATAACAGCTTTTAGCTGTGTGAACTGGCGCGCCATGTTTATTGTTTCAGATGATGAGATAAATGACAGCTTGGCCCGTGAGAATCAAGGTTCCTACGATATAGTATAGCACGTGTGGATCCAACGACGGAGGAGCAGGGAGAAGACCTTGATGACATCATCATGACTAGCAGTTTTTTTAATATATAAATATCGCCAGACGAACACCCCAACTATAGGTCCGACACTAAGCAACGCTTGTATTATGGGTACCGTACAATAGACTGGGAGCGAACCCAGTATATATTACTTATAAACATTCATGACTTGGGTACAAACATTCATGCTCATCACACAAAGTTGGTCCCTACCAGGATTCGAACCCGGGACCCTCGGCACAGAAAGCAGGGTCACTACCAACTGCGCTAATCAACCCGAGTGGGTAGTGAACTTGCTTTCTGCGCTCTATACGTGTTTAGACATGGATTTCTATTATTAAAAATAGTAGGTGGTGATACAGATGGTTGTTGAGCAGTATTTAAAGGTCTTATTTCACAAATTCCATGTAACGGGCTGTTAATTATAATATGCTACGCCGTAGCAAAGTTCGTAGTTTGCTATGAAGCCTCGTCTAACAACTGGTATTTAATTAAATGTCTTTATCAAGTTTAATACAAACATTGTCCTTAGACAGCAGTAATAGTTATTTTTACGACTTATTCATAAGTCCGATGAGTAATTTACGTGATACGACGACATGACACAACATCAATTATTATGAATTTCTACGTAGGTACCCATTATTGCCTACCACAACATCGTCCATCTCTCTCACACCACGGATTTTATAAATGAGTATGACAGTGTCGGCATATTTACTCGATAACGTACCGATTACATTAGGGGCTCCTGCTTACCTTAGTGAACACGATACAAAACAGACAAATGTCTATTCAATCCTTGACGATTGTATTCATGAGGAGAGGTTTCAAATCAGTGACATTTTTTGGGTTGACAAACACTTTAGTTTAACATTATCCTTTAACCATTAAATTAAGCTCTACAGATAACATTAAGGCCCGTTTACATTACACCTACGTACACCGCTACACCTACGTATCATAACATAATATGAGGATTATCTTCAGCCAAAAAAACAATGCATAGGTACACTGTTAATATTATCTGGGTAATTACATAATATTTTTAGATTTTCTTATCATGACTTTTTAGAATATTCAGACAACATATGGTGTGCGCGCGGATGTGCGACTTAAAAAACTGGTCTACCATTTAAACAACATGCTAGACCAGAGTCTTTTTAGCCGCCGTGTGTTGTCTGATTATTCTAACAAGTCTGTGTCATGCTATAAGACGATAAAAAACAACAGTAGATAAGATATTATACTATATTATAACCGGCTTAGTGTCGATGCATTTCAGTTTTATTTTTTCAGACACTAAGTAGAAAACAACCATTAATATTCTTGACCCAATTATTTAAAAAAATGTGAATTGTTTTTAAAGTGACCATCATAGACAATATTTACTAACCTCATTTGATAATTTATAACACAGTGCTTGACCGCGACAATCCAATATCCATAAACAAATCTTAAGATTTTTCTTAGAAAACGGCTGAACAAACAAAGCGTGCGGCTAGGCCCAAGGCCGCGCCAACCGCGCCGACAAAACATCATATTTTTTATAAATATAATGTGGTTTGGAGAGTAGGAATTATTTTGCAAGATAAAAATATCATCACGTCTATATTCATCGAACTGGGCCCCAAGTCTGCTAACACAATTGATTCATAATCGTACAGCAACGGCATAGTAACTGTCACTTTTGGCAGATATCCCATACAATATCTGTCAAAAGTGACATTACTATGCCGTTGCTATATGATTATGAATCGATTGTGTTAGCAGACTTGGGGCCCTGAAGGGCTGCCAGAGGTGCACTCTGTCCACCTATTTCGCTGATAATATTCAGTCCCAATTTTGAATTTCCAAGACTTTACACACTAAAATAAGAATGGTACTGTCAACCGCAGTACAGTCGATTTTATTATATTAAAATTCTGCAATTTTTTTTTTTTTTTAATTTCGAGTAGACACTCCAATTTTATTTGTAACTAGCTGTTGCCCGCGACTTCGTCCGCGTGGTATTTAACAAAGACTCAGCCGTTGGCAACAGCCTGCTCGCGATCTGATCCCGCGGGACGCATTGCAGATTGTTGCTATCAAACTTTAATCAGGCGCAGCGTTGCAACATTGGATTTAATTTTTTTTCGAGAGATCAATTTTTTTTTTCTAAAATAAAAGTAGCCTATGTTACTCCTTGTTACATCAGCTATCTGCCAGTGAAATTCCCGTCAAAATCGGTCCAGCCATTTCAGAGATTACCCGGAACAAACAGACAGACAGACAGACCGACAGACAGACAGACAGACAGGCAGACAGACAGACAGACAAAAATTGTAAAAAATGTTGTTTCGGTATAGGTAACGTGTATACATCCAAATGCACTTAGTAAAAAGCGGTTATTTTAATATTACAAACAGACACTCCAATTTTATTTATATGTATAGATATATACAAATTTTATTTTACTTCAATGTATAGTATTCGCGTTAATATAAGAAATCTAAATAGGTTACAGTTAACCTCCTAACATACATTGGAAGGAGTGCAGATTTACGACCAAAAATCATTACATTTTTACCTCTACAGTTATCAGTCGCTGCTATCATAATTACTTAGTAGATATCTAAGACCTCAATTACGTAGCAACAGTATCCACCAAAACTGTTTACGGTCGTACTATCAACGGCTAATGACGACTCTATTTGTCTATCGTACGCTACACGTCTCACTGGCGTCGGCTTACGATAATGATCGACCTCGAACACCCCTTTCAATTAACCTAGTCCAACACAAGCCCGAGTTAAATATTTGATTTGCAAGATGGTTGTGTTAAACACAAAGGTCAGTTCGGAGTCTGACCTTCAGACTACAGTACAATACTCTCGGATATCGAAGACTGTAACTAAAACCACAGTGTAAACGGTTACTCCGAGTATTTAGACCTGTACAAGTAGGTACATTGGTCAAGAATGTGTAAAATAGGCGTCTTGCTAGGCGAGGAGTAGGTATTTTCTTTTATACTTTAGCTTTAGCTTTAAACTCAGCTTCTTGTCTGTGGTGTTGGTGGTGAGTTCTACGCTAGAGTTTACGCCTGCTAACAGTCAGTGATGGTATTGCGGAATAATTGAATAGCTTCGTGGCTAGAGGGGTCTGGTAAACAAGTGGTTCCGGGTTAGAACCTCATTCCAGAGATTCAAATATTAACACAGATTAAATAATAGACTATTGAAGTGAGTCTATATTTAGCACTGCGTTGGCTTATTTGGAGGAATTCACTTTTGGAGGACTTTAGGTTATTATTGTTTAATAAACTCTATAATCTCTCCAAAAACACACAAAGTGGATGGGAGTGTTTGTTTTCTTTTTTTTTTAGAAAACTAGGCGTATATACGTAACATAAATATAAGAACCAAAAATAAGTGCGTACACCTAAAAAAAAGATAAAACAAATATGTGTTTGCCGATCCGCCAGACAAACAGTCGGTAACGTAAGTTCTTCCGTCCCTCACACACCACACATTTCGTAAATAAGTATGACGGTGACGGCATGTTTTCTCGATGACGTTACGATGTCATAAGATGTTCCTGCTTATCATACTGTTCTTGACGTTCTTATCAGAAATTCCCGTTGGCCGTCCGTCCGTCCCATCGCTGTGGTTTACTTTTATATGTCTGAGTATGCTGGCTGGATAGGTACCTCGAAACCTGCACATTATTTTAAGACGTGTGCAGTTCGCCTGTCCGCACGCAGCCAGTGTATAGCGGACTCTTTAGTAATTTTGTCCCAAATCCCCCTACCATTGCGGGTTTATGCCTGTTATTCTATCATACCCACCTGGCATCGCAGAGTTAGTGTTGAAAGTGACAAGATACACACTCACGATATAGCTGTTTATAGCCAAAACAATTTCTTCTAACTAGGTCTTCTGTAGGTTAGTTTGTACTTCAGTCGGTATGTGCAAATAGCTCGGATATTTTAGTCAAATGACGAATGTGGCGGGAACAACTAGAACGCGCTTCCCGCTTATACTTTATAACCTGACCCGACACGATGGGTACAATTATATAAATATCCCTAGACTATACGGTCCCACACTAATCAACGCTTGTATTATGGGTACCGTACAATGGACTGCGGGTGAACCCAGTATATATTACTTATACAGAGTTTAAGGGGCAAGATAACGAAAACATTGGGTGCAGGTTACTCTTAATGCTTATAATAAAATTATAAAAAGCCTCTATGTCAAAAGTCATGGGTTATAAATGTTGTCATCTTCAAGCGCGCAATGTATCGTAAACAAAGCGATCACAACACAACGCTCTACGCGATACCTGACGCGTGCGAGTGACGAGTGCGCCCAAGCGTATCGAGTTTTAATTTACATTTCAGTTTTAGGTCTAAATTTGTTATAATGTTTTTTTTTCATAATCATGTTGAGATAGACTTCTTTCATGAGTTCATGCTGAAATCAATATAAAAAGAAATGAGAAAAATGCGTAAAGTTCATGAAAAGATCGAAGGAAAATTCCAACTCTGGGGGCTCAGAATTATGAGTAGAACGCATGGTATCAGTTTTCATCACTTAGGTACACCATGTATAAATATTAAACAATTACGGCTTGGGTACAAACATTCGTCGTCATCACACAAAGTTTGTCCCTGCCAGGATTAGAGCCCGGGACTCTCGGCACTGAAAGCAGGGTCACAACCAACTGCGCTAATCAGGCCGTAATTGGTAGTGAGTGACCCTTCGTCCTGTACCGCGAGGACATAACTTCGTGCGCGTGCGATTTCTTTACTGACTATCATCAAACATTATGTGCGATTATCACGCCATGATTCAGTGAAATACGCCCAGTGGATATTTAGATAAATATTTGTATATATCTCGGGGGAACCAATCCATTTCCACAGGACTCGTGTGGGGACTAGAACGTTCACTTACTTTTTTTTTCTTTATCACGTCATGGATGCGTACGAAAGTGTTCCAGTGGCCCCCCACAAGATAGGAGGACCACTTTGGATGTTTAGTCGGTAAGAGTCCTACATAGCCTTATAAATTTAATTGAACCGACAGTCAGACCGGATTCGCCTACTATATCGAAAACAATGATATAAAAATAAATATATTTAACAAGTAGGTAATGACGATCACGCTAATTTATAAATAAATGTGTATAAATTGTTTGAATTTTCTGTGAGATAGCCAGACAATACTGTTTCATCGCGGACTTAGTAACTAGTGTTATTTTTAAAATTTCAAATATTCAGATTATTTTTTTCGGGAATTTGACCTTTATAGCCGATGGACCCCTTAATATATTTTGCACTATTATTGTTAAGCCTTATATATGTATTACGAAATTGATAAAGGTAGTAGTATATAGTAGTACCTACGTACAACTGACGATCTTATCGAGATGGGATGGGATGGATGGATGGATTCAAGGGATGTCCAGTTTTCATCCTATATCATTCCTATTCATTTTAGTTTTCATTCCAACGATTCCTACTTGACTCAACCGATTCATATTCTGAATTCATCCCGCGAGTATTTCTTACTAATCATGATAAAATAATTAAACGTCATAGGATGTTATCGGAACAGGCCTAAAAAAATCAAAAGTCCACACGAATAAAATCGCAGGCGCAGCTAGCCATAACTATTAACTACTATAATACCCAAACTAACAATGTCGTACGACAGTGTGTGTAGTGTGTAGTAGGAAACTACTTGTAGTACATACACATGTCATTTTGCGTAAGTGCTTCCGGCCAAATGAATCACGACTACGACATAGTGATAAGAAATTCTGCAAAATTATAAAAACAATGGTAATTTTCCACTACACGGACATCATTTAGGTGACTTATTTGTTAGCTTGTTAGCTTGACTCATGCTGTACCTACTCATAATAATGTCATAGTGTTTCAGTATTCAGCAGTGAATCTCGTATATTTGAGTAGGTACACTAGTAAGTAACACATCTAGAAAGGTACCTACTTTGTTTAGTAAGTGATTAAACTGTATAAATATAGAAATATTTTTTTTCGTTGGTAAGCGCATCACTCGAGAACGTCAAGATCGATTTGTTTTTTTTTTGTTAAATAGCGCTCGTAAGAAATAATTTAAATGTTTTTAATTACCTTTAGAATTATTGAAAGTTCAGGAAAACGTCTGTCGGGTCAGCTAGTATGTTATATAATACTATAGGTCAATTTGTCTATGACTTCTTTTAGATTTATACAAGAATACTGAACAAATTAATCTAAATACCTACAATATTTATAATAATAATAATATAATATCCCTAGACAAACACACAAACTATACGGTCCCACATTAAGTAACGCTCACTGAGAAAAATACCTTACATGATTACGAATAATTTATAAGGTCACCTGCAACTTTTATCCGTATTCCTGTTAAAAAAGGACCAAGAGTTGTTACTGACACTTTGTGCGTAAATAATAACAATTTAACATGAATTGGCTTCACTAATAAACAACAGAATGAAATCCAATCATTACGTTCACGTTAACTAGTAGTTGTAAAACGTAAATCGAACCCGACGGAACGATATGTCAACATGTTCATGCTAGATTTTCGGTTGTCTAATTAGATATAATTCTTCATGTTTATATTTTATGAAGCACGGAGTCAGTTTTTCTCAGTGCTTGTATTATGGGTACCATAAAATGGACTGAGGGCGAACTCAGTATATATAATACTTAGATAAAATATCTATGACTCGGACACAAACATTCATGCTCATCACACAAAGCTTTTCACTACCAGAATTCGAACCCGGGAAACTCGGTGCAGAAAGCAGAGTCACTACCAACTGCGCTAATCAGATCATTAACGTGTAAGTAAGTACATAGTCCAACCAACCTCTTGTAAGTACAAATCCTCGGAATTTGATGCAATGTTCACGCCGTAGCTATCGGCACACGGTCTCCCGTACATGTAGAAGAAGTGTTGATGCGCCACAACACTCGTATTCTCCCTACCATTATACACATCAGGGCTGAACGGATTAACCGCACCCAAACTTGACTCCGTGCATGTTGAATTATACACAAACATTGTACTCGGACTGCAGCACTTCCAAACACATATGCGGTCTATGCACGGACAACCGAGCAGGAGCTTAACACCTTCTTCTACCACCTCGTACCACGATCCACTTTTATAGAACACCCCATCGTGTAACAAGGAACCGTTCTGCTGCACTATCCCACTCGTCACGTTCACACTTTCACTCCTGGTACAGGGGTCGCACGCCACATACACCAGGACTAATATTTGGACCAATACCAACACTACCTTCTTCATATTTATAGTATACTTAAATAACTTACAGCTGCTAAATTACATTTTATTAAATGAGTTATCACACGAATCGGTTTTAAGGTGTTTATCGACGCTCGAGTGTTTATTATCTGAGCACTAGTGAGGTAATTTGATGTATCATTTTATAGTGATAAGAGATAAGGTGTACGCGTCGGCCGTGTCGGTGCGCGGCTGGGAGTCGGGAGGCGTGCAACAGGTTTGGAGGTTGGTTCCAGACTGGCCAAGCCACAAGATTACTATACACTAACACCAGCTCCACACGGTTGGATCAACATCCGACCGAAAAAGAATTGTCCGTTGATTTTATTCAAACAATATAAGCATCAGTTTCAATATAAGCAATGCTTGCTATGCAGCGAGGAAATGCGGCCAGCATCTTGGGTACGCTACCGCTTGGGCCAAATTTTGTACACTTTTTGCAAAAATTAAGAAGGTAAACTTTTCTATTATCTTCTTAATTTATATTTGTTTTTTATAATAATGTAACTCTCCTTAATTTGAAAATATTTTCTTGGTAATTATTTTTGTATCTAGATTTAATTAACAAAGCAATGCTTGTATTATTGTTATACCATACAATTACAACCGACTGGGGAGAAAATGACTCGGTCACAAACTTTCGTGCTCATTACACAAAATGTGTCCGTACCCAGACTCCAGCCCGGTACCCTTGGTAAAGAAAGAAAGTGTGAAATCGATTTGATCTAATACATAGGCATTCTACTGGTTTTCAAACGTTATCGGTCAAAATGACAATCAATAAAAACTGAGACAGTACAGAAACTATACTTGTGTTCTACCTAGCAACTCAGAACAATAAATTTTTTTTTTATTTTTTTTCAAAACAAAAGTAGCTCTTATAGTTAACGAAGTCCCTGATATATAATTTCAACGAGACTATAATTATGATGATAGCTGATAGTTACGAATGTATGATGTGTATGTCGTAAAGATAACACCAGTTTGGGGCCGAAAAGCGAATTGGCTGCAAATAAGAGTTTGTAATACGCTCATTGTAAGAAAAACAGTGTCGCACGGCGGACTATCTCTGTTTTTGTTATAGCTTTGTCTCTTTTCGTCTGGTGGCTGTTTGTTTACTCTATGACTCTGGATCAAGAATTCACCTGCTTTGACGTTTATCGAATTGTTAGCAACGAACAAAGAACCTACCTACTTACTTATATATTTCGAAAAACCTTAGTGGATAGGTAGTTTAGTTAGGTACATTGTAATTTGTAGCTGAAAGAACTTCGGACAGTCTTTGGTGGTAGACCTCCTGTATTTTAGACTTCCTGTAATTGCTCGCCACTTATTGAATGTTCATAACGGTTACTACACTACCTACATAATTTGAGTACCTTTACTTACCTAGTTGTAATCATAAAGAAGTATCTACTTATTACCAAGTATTGAAGCATTTTTGGGTTCGAATCATGTTATTGTAGAATATTTTTCTTCTGTCTGTCGGATAAGTAAGTATATATAGGTTACAGGTGTAGGTATATAATTCGTTTACTTCTAAAAATATATATTAGGTACTGCGATATTGTTTTGATATAATGTAAATAAATTGGTGTTTTTATGCCAAAATATTAGAAAAGCACGGATATAGATACGAGTATTATTGTAATTACATTATTAGAGAGAGACTAATAGAGAGATATTCTACTTCATATTCCTACAGATTGGAAGACATCTAGTAGTTTATTTTTAAATTACGTAAATGGTTTATGCGCTTACACTTGGCTTGGTACACACAATTCTTTCATTAGTTTGGTATTTAGGCAACAGATGGCCCTGTCATCGCATGATTAAATTTTAAGTTCTACCCATAGATTTAATATAACAGTAAGAAAAAAATGAAGGCATATGTATCCTACGTATATATTATAATTTTTTTTTAATTTTTTTTTAATTTCATTTATTGTATCAACATATTACACATCTTGTTACATTTTGTGCCAAACTGCGCAGCAGTTTGTCGGCATTATAAAATTTGAGTTGGTCCGAGATTAGCTTTATAAAATAACAAAAAAAAAACAAATACTTATAAGTACTAGTCGAATTGAGGACCTCCTCCTTTTTTCGTCGTTAATAATAATATCGATAACTACTTTATTTTTATAAAGTAGGTAGTTATCAATATTATTATTGATACACGGCGATAAAGGTAGTAAGTACGTCCATTGATCTACCTTTGGTACGTCACAAAGAGTTGTGTCTATGGTAAAGACTTCCCCAGAATATAAAGCTGTCGATGCGATTGGACATTTTGGCGCGAAGTTGTCAATTTCGTTTTTTTTTTACAAAAACTATGTTTCTATGATATAAACATAAATAATGTGTAATATTAGTGGGATTATAATTACTGTGTGTTCATAAACGTGTACGACTGAACGAAATTGAAATAAAATAGTATACCGTGACAATTGAAAAGATGTCAGGTAAATTTTTAGTAAAGTATCCAAAGCTTTACAGATTGGGGATAGGGGATTTATTTCATCATCATCATCATCGTATCATCGAGATCATCATTATCATTAGGGATACCTACTTGTAATTTTATAACAATTATCAAGAAAACTTGACACTGGCAAAAATGGCACTATTTTGAGGCCGAATGTCCACCTAAAAAAAAGAAGAGCAAAGCTGCCGATTGAGAGCGAGTACGGCCGCCGCCCATTGGATTCCGTACTAATAATACTAAAATGGTTCCTAAAAAGCTAAATTTGGCACAAATATAAAATGCATCTCGAGTTAGTTGTTTGGGGATGTACCTATTTAATGATCCACTTTTTAGCCATTCACTGGTGCGTTTGAAGCACTAACGTTCTTCATTACACGAGCAACTTTATTTTATTTTATATTCTTATTATTCTTATTGTAACGACTGTAATTTCTGTCGGGTTGGTCAGGGATATTGTAAATCAGATTTAAGAACACCAACTATTTTAGTTTGTACTTGAATTCGATAAATAAATAAAACCTGGCATGTTACATACAAATTTTTAGATAATAGCAAAACATTACTACAGAGAATATGGGAATGGAGTGGTAGCTCCTGCTATTTATACCTTTTTTAATTTCTAAATGTATCAGGAAATCTAAACAGAACCCTATACTGGCATGGCGCCCGTCACTACCCCACCCCCCCCACCAATATTACCACTACTACTGTACCACGCTGCATGTGGGTGCATCGTACAAACCAAACGCCTGAACGAAGATTATTATTGTCACACGTTATATGACAATGTATGAACACGAATTGTATCTATGCTGTGCTATAAGGTTTATAAGGACTGGCCCACCAAACGGTCTTATAATTTTACAAACCAAAGTCATCTCTGTTTGTTTGACCATCTCACGTCCGGTGACTAATAAGTGAATTCGTGCGTGACCTAAGAGTGAGTATCTTCCTTAGTAGTCTTTATCTTTAAAGCCTATATAAGCTGCGTCACAGACGAAGAGAAGCGCATTTGCATCGCGATTTCTATTTCAGTAGTAGTGTGATATTATTCAATTGTTCAAGTTGTTGTTCATCAGTTGGTTGGTAAGCCGAAGTAAATAGAACGCATAGAACTACTTTTGTGTAAGGTAAGTAGACATTGGTTTACAAATAACATCTAGTGTTCGTTAGTGTTAGGGCTAGTTGTTCTGACTGCACTGCACTGCAGCCATTTTGACATAAATATTTTTTCAGACGAAAACTGTTTCGTAATGTCGCCGTAGATACCTACCTATCTAAGAAAATAAATGAAGGGGGGCATTATTTTTGCTAGGCACCTAACAACAGAAGATGAATTAACATGGTAATGGACAAACTTATGACTAGGATCAATTTCTAGGACAATACTCTCAGAATTTTTATGGATTCACGTGGGAACGCCAAAAATCTGTTCTCATCTCAAATCCAATGAGCGGTCAGCGGATTCTATAAGTAGCTCTTAGAAAGATCAATATCCTGGATACATTTTCTCCGGAAAAGAATGGTTCACCAGGATAGCAAAAAACATCTCGAAATAACACAACACACAAACAAAGCTAAATATTCCGCTCCAGTCGATCGTTTATTCGATCACAAATGAACGTCCGGTAGAAAACAAAAAAATAAACTGAGGCGCAAAAACTACCTCCATATTTCCCGATTATTAAAATTAATAATTTCCCCCCTAGTTATCAATGACTTCGATGTACCTACGTCGTCGTCGTGGCCTAACATCCATAGATATCATATTACATCTATGACATAGATCTAGGATATTCTAACTATTTGATACCGTAATTATTTTAGATAAAATATTCCCTTAGCTATGATTAGGTACCTATAATTTCCGATTTCTACCTACATTTTGTCTATGATCACATAAATTATTCTAGATATAGCTACATTTTAATGTTAAATACATGCATGTTTTCCCAATCATTTCAGTACACAAACAATGGGGATATTAGCAGCAATCGCAGTCAACTTGATAGGCGGTGCCGTGATCCTCACCGGGGGGATGCTCCTGCCCATAGTGGCCCCACTGCTGGGCTTCACCAGCGCCGGCGTCGCGGCCGGCTCGCTGGCCGCCGCCGCGCAAGCGTACTACGGCAACGTCGCTGCCGGCAGCATCATAGCGCAGTTGACTGCGGCCGCGATGGTGGCGCCAACACCGTGAGTCAACATGTAAAGAGTCAGACCGTGCTATAACGGCTATGCTTAGACGAAGAAATAATATAGAGGGAGTGTCGCGAATAGGATATTGAAGCACAAAACCAAGCCGATATCTGTAGTTAACGCGGATTCGCGTGTACTACACAAATCGGCAGCAGTGATAGCCAAGTGGGTAGAAAGCGTGCCTCGGTATCGAGGATCGCATATTCAAACCCCGGCTTGCACCTCTGGGATTTCTGGATTTCATGTGCGAATCTCATTTTCAACCATGATTATCACTTGCTAAACGGTGATGGAAAACATCGCGAGGAAACCTGCATGTCTGAGAGAACCCCTCGAAAGACGTGTAAAGTCCGCCAACCCGCACTGGACCAGCGTGGTGGACTATGGCCTAATCCCCCTCGCATTGAGAGGAGGCCCGTGCCCAGCAGTGGGACATTATAAAAGCCTGGTATTATTATATTATTATTATTATACACAAACCGGCTTGTATTTTTGTATATAGAAAATGGCCCCGCCTTTTTGTTGGTATTATGCCAACGTCAAGTGTAATTTTTTTTTTTTAATATCGCACACGGGAGATTCTATGCAGGCCTAATCCGTAGACTAGGTCTAATAAACCCTCCCTAACTCTATCAGTAAAGTTGGGGATACTTTACTGACAAATTACCGGACTTCTAGGGAGAACTGGAAAAGTCATGTTTTACTATTTAGTTTTATTTTCATACCACTCGTGCACGTGATATGTAAAAATCACATTCTGTTTGTTTATGCTAGTTAATTGACATTTTCATTTGTTGCAGGTAACTCGGCATTACTACCGAGTCTTGTGCCACCAACTCATAAGCTACTGTGTTCAGGTACTGAAGGAAATTTTTTCATTGTGATTCAGATGAAGATCCTTAAGGCTGCCGACGTCCACGAATAATAGGTGCTTACTTATTGTTATAACGTGGTAGCGACTGAACCGAACAGTTGGTGGGACTTAAAACCAATTTATTAAAAATTATGATAATCAATAATTGACTTACTCACCTTTATAACAACGCGGAGATATTTAAATGTTTTGTAATAAAAATATATAAGTTTTATCTCAGCAATTGATAATGTGTTATAAACGTAGGTATGTAACGATTTACAATGTTCCAAAATTAAAATTTGGAACCATCGCTCCAAATTTAATATTGGTAATGTTATTTTTATAAATTGTAATTAATTTTATAATTATTGCTCTGTCATCAAATAAATTGTAATGATTCATAATGTGTTTTGTTGATACCATTCAAGTGCCTAAGAATATTATTAAAAGCACCACCCATCACTCTGTACACCTCGAAGAGGCAGGCAGGGGTGCAGTTTGTACAGCCACATTGCGCAGACAGTATTAGATTAAAAGGTCTAAAATACCGACCAACTGGCTGTTACTTAGAACGTCCTTTTGAACCGGGAACAAACCCTTGATATTATTTTCAGGTACCTACTGGTCGCATCTTCTAAAAAAATACAACCGAATTGAGAACCTCCTCCTTTTTGAAGACGGTTAAGAATGAGCTAAGATAGCTTTGCGCACGCCCAAGAAGCTCAGGGTCAGGGCGCGAAATTCAAAATGTCACTGGTTTTTTTTTTACGAAAAATTTGGACATCTTTACGAAGTAATTTAGTGGTTTGCGAAATTAAAATTCTGCATTGGATGTCTCGATGTATTACGTTTGCTTAAAAAAGTACCTAATCCGATACAATACCATAATAAATTACATCGTAAAGATGTCCAAATTTTTCGTAAAAAAATAAAAACCATTGACATTATGAATTTCGCGCCCTGACCCTGAGCTTCCACCTTAATAATGGCAATAAGTAGACGTAGGCTAAGCCGAATATTGGCAATTTAACGTCAATCCATATGTGGCCAAATCATACTGTTACCTACCAGTGAGACAAAATAAACCGGCCACAGCTAAGAGGACACAAGATAATAAAATAATATGTTCCTTTCTCTTACGTGCGTGCGTCTGGTAGTTAGCGATCTCGCTCTCACGATTCATACCTGCCAACCTATGCTAGGTATATGTCATGCACTTATCCTAATATGAAATGCAACCTGAATTCAAAGTTATTGTGAATCAGAAAAGCCACTATCATAGACCCTAGGTATCTAGTTAGTCTCTGTTGGCCCAAGCTGGTATCGTGCTGGCCCGCTTCTTTCCTGTAAGTCAGACTAAGATAGGTAGAGTTTTAAAAGCCCACTCGTCGATGCTGACGACATCTGTTCATGCTCTTGTCTATAGTAGGGATTTCCCCCAAGCACAAAAATATAAGATAACACTATTTCATCTGTGATGGTTCCGTAACTATATAAAAAATATTAATCTCGTACTTATAGGTAATTACTGTCGTTAGTAAAATAATAATGGCGGGAAAATATATTTATATTTTTTAAATAAAGTCATGATAAAGTAAAGTTTATTTCAGTTTAGACATTTCACATGGAGTGTATACATAAAAAATGTAAGGAAAGAACTCGGTTCAGAAACCCAATACCTAGAAGTCCACACGGTAATATTTTTAATGATAAGCTCTGATAATAATAAGCGAAAATTGCATTCTGTATTTAAGTATTAAAACGGAATCCTAAACTGCACGCTCCTCCCCCCCCTCTTGCTCCCCAACTCACAATCACCTCTACCACCGTTGTGAAACGATTGACTTCACAAAGTCGTCACTAACGCGGAATCTTGAGTTTCTGCGATTGTCTCTTATCATCTCGATTTCGATCCTATGACATCGGTGTAGCGTTTAAAATTACTGCTATAGACAAACGAGTGCACACGCGTGATTGTGTTTTTTTTCCTTCGGAGCTAATAAAATTGAAATAAAAACATAAGCAGCTAAATAAATTTGAACGAGAGACGAGTGACTTTTAAGTGAGTTTATAACCTTAGTAAGATAGGTCTCAAAAATCTATATAAAGCCTGTGACAGGGTCGGGGAGAACGCATTCCTTCGGAATAAATCATTGTGCACGTTAAACTACAACGTTTCTTGGGTAAGTTCTAATATTTATTCGGATAGGTACATAGTATTTTATAAGACTCGATTCAATCGTAGGTCGGTTGATGCAGAATTATGCAGGCGAGGGATGACGTGTTACGTTTGGGCGCGGCCATGGACCCGGCGGCGGTTGGCATTTTTATTATAACCTTATAAAGCTTCTGCTCGCGATACCACGATGAAAATAAAAAATAGCCTATAGAATTCAGAAATAATGTAGTTGGCTTTATCAGTGACAGATTTTTTAGGATCGGATCAGTAGTGGCGGAGACTAATCTCACCTCTTTCTAGAATCAGAATTTGAATATTTTTTATTTATGTAAACCACTTATTAATCGTCCAAATAATAACAAAATGCTTAGCTACAACTTTACCACCCGTTCGGAATGCTATTCCTATGGAGAACGGGCAAGGAACTCCATGGTTGCTCTTTGTAAAAAGATCCGTTACATTTATGAGCAGTTCATTCTTATGGGTATAATGCAGTAAAGAGTAGTAAGTATTTTTACCTCATATAAAAAAGTGCACAACTTATAAGAAGATACATAAATAGCAGTGCCTGTGACCTCGGGAGATCGGCGGTCGGGCCCCTGGTGTGCCTGCGCTTACTAATTCCGTGTTTTTCTCACCCTCAAGGTTAAATTTCGAAACAGTGTAGCCAATGCTAAGGAAATTGCAGTATTGGCTTTCAGGGCAAAAAATTTTTGATGCTACAGCTGATTTCTATCTCTTTACATAAACAAAGCACGATGTTTTCCTCCGAACCGAACGGAACATCGGACGTGTGGGATGTCCCTTTGTAAAACAGTAGTCGAGGGTTTCAGGTTCAGCAAATGTTACGGACTGACTTTATTGTGACTTCATTTAGTTAGAATATCTGAGGTTTAGGTTCAGCCATTCGGGATCGTGATGGAACGTAAATATGATTAAGCGCTGGCTGTTCTCCAAGTCCTAATTTATATAATGCATGTTTACAGCTGAAAATTTAACCTCTGATTTCAGTGGACAATGGGTCTTCTCGCTGCTATTGCCGTGAACGTGATCGGTGGCGCCGTGCTTTACGGCACGGGCGGTTTGCTGGCTCCAGTGGTGGCCCCAATGTTGGGCTTCGGTAGCGCTGGCATTGCCGCCGGCTCTACTGCGGCCGTGGCACAGGCCTACTATGGCAATTTGGCAGCCGGCAGCATAATCTCGCAGTTGACAGCCGCCGCGATGGTTGCTCCTACACCGTAAGTCTAGTCTATTGGCTATATATTGGATCTAGTGTACGGATTAGGCCTGCATAGAATCTCCCATGTTTGATATTTAAAAAAACATTCCACTTAAAAAATACCTAGCCAAGGGTACCCACCTTTGGTCATATTATAAAATAAAAAATTGGCGAAGGATGGCTCTATATAACACAATTCCTATGGGCTCCCCATTCGGAATAAGACTTCCCATTTGGTTAGTTACTTGGTTACAAACGATTTTTTTGGTGTAAAAATATATTTGAGTGTTGAGGCTGGATCTAAGCTTTTTGTGCACTCACAGGTAAAGTGATTTTTTGGCTTCTCTTGTGCGTATATTCAACTTTCGCCACTATTGACTATAAGTCTGAGCTCTAGTTTTTGACCGGAATTCAGACGACTGAAGGCTATCTTAACAAACCATAAGATTTTGAGTAATACAATTAACTATACTAACGCAAATCGTGAAATTAGTAGAATAAGTGCATTTATTTTCAAATAAGGGGCATATTTATCTAAAAATAAAATAATTCATGAGCAATTATTTGTTGATAAGACTATGTGGTTATCGTATTTAACAATAAATATGACCTTCTCGACCTAGTCATAGCTATGCGATAATGTAATATCCCCTTAGTCGACATTATTATCGGTACCTACCTACCTGCCTACCTGATGTTTATTTACTTGTTACAGATAAGGCTGCAACGACTTCTGCTGAGCTGCGGCTCTAAGCACAATTTTAAGCGATGATGTAGCAATATGCCCGAGATACCTACCAGATGAGATAGAAGTATTTAACTTGATAATCTCTTATTTCTCTATTGTAATGCACCTACATTACACGCACGCACACGCGCAGGTAGGTAATGATGAATTAAAAATTCACAAAACCGTATGAATATTGGAACATCAAATATTAAAATACTGCACCGTCATTAATTAAAATTGATAGATAAAATTATGTATTTGATTTGTAGAACTGCTTCCCATCCTTTCCACAACACAAGTCTTTCGACTATGCTTCAACTTGTCTATAAAACATTTCTTAAAAATACAATCGGCCAAACGACAAATGCCCGACTTGTTTGACAATTTGTCGGTTTATTACCATTTGTAGGTAAGTAGTTTATTAATGTCATTCTTATCGTTGACTAAGTGGGACATTAACTTGTTATCTGATTTTTTATTTATAACTGAATGTGTTATTGCTATTAATTACTTGACATTGGCAAAATACCCGCTAAATTGTGGGTGAGGCCATATTCATATCCATTTTATTTCATCGCATCTCATTTCGTAAAGAAAGAAGAAGAGCTTAATATCTACTATCTATAACATATACCTTAGTTCCTTATGTGATCGTAGACAAAATATATGAAATTATCGGCAACTATGATCATTTGGCTACATAACATTATTATCATACTATAATTGTGACGTCTTAGATATCGATATTTGAAAACTTAATAGCACCCATCATGCGTGTACCTACCAAAAAAAATTTCTTCACCCTAACGTATACCTGAAGCTTATAAAACTTTTAAGGCATTAGAAATCAGTTTTCAGAGGAAATCTATCGTTGGCCCCAATTCTGCTAACACAATCGATTCATAATTGAACAGCAACCGCATAGTAACTGTCACTTTTGACAGATATTGTATGGGATATCTGTCAAAAGTGACAGTTACCATGCGGTTGCTGTTCGATTATGAATCGATTGTGTTGGTAGACCTGGGGACCCGTAATGTTTTTTTAAAAGGACGTAAACTTTCAGTATTGTCTATGGGGAAAAATAAAAACAGGGAATGGTTAGATTGAAATCAATAACCACGGAACTACTAACATACCTACTTTGCAAACTGAAACTAAGTAAGTAGGTAAACATTCTTGGGGAATTCGTTTATTTAGCAGTGGAATGCAAGCTGTAATAGAGTCCTTTAAGGCTTAGCAGGGCTTGGTGTGTGCCCGCCTCGGCGACGCGGCCCCCGCTCACGAAGCAGATGACGTCGGCGTTGCGGATCGTGCTCAGCCGATGCGCAATAGTCACACACGTGCGACCGGCCTTAGCCGCGTCCAACGCTTCTTGGACAACCTAATGGTAGATAATACTGGGAAATTAGGGTGATTGAGTACTGAAAGCTGGAGCGTATTGCCACAGATTAGAGGATGTGGTATAAGTTAACCGGCTATACTCAATTGGGGGTATTTTCTAAAATAAAAGTAGCCTTAGTTACTCCTTGTTACTTCAGCTATGTGCCAGTGAAAGTCCCGTCCAAATCGGTCCAGCCATTTCAAAGATTAGCCGGAACCTCTCATATATCTGTGGCCGTAACAAACAGACAGACAGACAAAAATAAAAAAAAATGTTTTGATATATGTACCGTCTATACATCCAAATGCACTCAGTAAAAAGCGGTTATTTTAATATTACAAACAGACACTCCATTTTTATTTATTTGTGTGTTGTTATATAGATGTATAGATGATGCGGGCTACCTGCTCGCTCTGGGTGTCAAGTGCGCTGGTCGCCTCGTCGAGCAGCAGTATCTTGGGGCGGCGGATGAGAGCCCTGGCGATCGCCACCCGCTGCTTCTGACCCCCGGACAATTGCATGCCCTTGGAGCCGATGTTCGTGTCATAACCCTGTTGTTCATAATGCTCATACAACTCTTATTAACATTGAGTATACCGTTACACTTTAGGATCCCGGGATCGAATCCTCTTAGGGTTAAACTTTGTGTGATGAGCACGAAAGTTTGTACCCAAGTCATTGGATATAAGTAATTTATACTGGGTTCGCCCCCAGTCCATTGTACGGTGTCGATAGTACAAGCGTTGCTCAGTGTGGGACCGTATAGATAGATGGTGTTCGTCTGTCCGAAACTTCGAGAACGTAAAAACATAAAATAAACGCGATAAAATCCGAATAATAAATGGTTTTATTTCAATGTGTAGTATTCGTGTAAATATAAGCAATCAATATTGTTACCAATTCAATGAAAATTCCGATTTTTGCCGAGCAAATATTTTTCAAGTAACAATATTGAAATTCTGGCTTCACATAATGATAACAAGTGCGCCAAAGAAGCGTAAGTTCAAACCATTTTGAATCAAGTTGTATATACCTTTTTTTTTAAACATGCACAAACTTTTTAGTGGATTATCCGATATTAATGATATTTATTGTAGTGCTTACCATTTTTTTTCTTTTTTTTTTAACGGGGGGAGCTTACCTGTGGCAAGGAGACGATGAAGCTATGAATGTTGGCCTGCTTAGCGGCGTCGACGATGTCTTCGTGCCGCGCGGCGCTCGAGGTGTCTCCGTAGGAGATGTTCTCGGCGATGCTGTAGTCGAAGAGTACGGGCTCCTGCGAGACGAGGCCGAACGCCGAGCGTGCCTCGCGCAGAAGCAGCCGCGGCAAGGGGATGCCATCCAAACACTATACGATTCAAATAGGCTATAATAAGCCTTGGATCTATGCTTTATAAGCGCATATGTTGTAATGATATACAATCAGAATTTAGTTTTTTCCCTACAAAATGAGAATTATGATCTTTGTTTTTTTTTATTTGACGTAAGTACCGAAATTCTAACATCACAATGATTACTAGTGCGCTAAAAAAGCGCAGGTTCCAGGCGAACCCCCAAATTTATAGACGTTTTATAGCTTAAGTTATAAAACGTCTATAAATTTGGGGGTCACAATACCCTTTCTAAATCATTCTATATAATATACTTTATTTACCAAATTGCATAGCACAAACTGGGTGATAGTGTATGAAAAAAAGTCCTGCCAGGAATTGAATGGGTAGGATGGTAAAAAAACAAAAATCCATAAGTACGAAGTCACCGGCACTGCTAGTACCTAATTCTTGGTATGGCTTAAAGGTACACTGAGAAAAAAGATAGGTAAATGCAAACCTAATAATGTAGGTAATGCAAAAAATAGTTGAATACAACCTAATTTAGGTTTTCTGAACCTAGTGTAGGTAAATAGTTTTACCTTCGATTGGGTAAATACAACCTACAGTGTTTGGTAGCGTACTATATTACGTAATTTTAACCTATTTTACGTTAAAGAAACCTTTTTTTTTACCTAACTGTTACGTTAACGGGCCGTCACCTAATATACACATTTAATTTTACCTATCACTATCAGTGAATACTACCTAGTATGAGATTACACATAGCTTAAAAACACCTAATAATAGGTAGCTTCGACTAAATTGTACTTAACCTAAATAATTATTTGGAATTAAAATTGTACATTCGGTTCCTATAACCTAATAAAAGGTTGTAATAACCAATAAATTGTTTTGTATAAACCAACTACATTAACATTTTCATAAAGTTATCGCAACTGATTGCAGTTGTCTCTAATTAACCTTGGCAGTAGGTTAAATAAGCCATTTTAAAGGTTTTCGTAATGAAAACCTGTGGTACTAGGTAAATATGCAAAACAAAAGTCTGTTGAAATAACACAATCCTGTTATAATATATTTGTTATAAGGTTTTAAGATATAAAACCTAATAATACCTAGTTATGCACAAGTTAAGTAAAACCTACTCATAGGTAAAATATATAAGATATACATTTAAGGATTAAATGGAGATGGTGCGGCTAATTAGGACCACGCCATGGCCTTATTTATACCTACTTACTCTGTGGCAAGAGCATAGCAAAAATCACATTTATACATTATATGCACAGTCACAGATTATCAAGTAGGTACATAATTTGGAGAGCACATATTTTTTATGCTATGTTTTTCTTTTGGTATGTATTTACCATGCTAATTTATTTAGACGGCCAATCTCGTTACACACCTTTGGCGCCAGTTTTTTGGCTATTACCCGAATTGTGTGTTGCCACATCTCTATTAAATTTACCTCTATATACAAAATTTTGTGACACTAAATAAATGATGATGGATAGGGCGCCACAATGGAATAGACTCTATGCTATCTTTTTTTATTATTGAAATACTTAACTTATACATATTTTTTTGCTTTAAAAGTATTACATAAACCATGATTGATCTGTAGTGCATAAGTCATTTTTTGTTATAGCTTTCTTCCCGAAAACAAAACAGATGTAGTTGGTTCCAGTGGCCACATGACATAATCCATATTTATTATTGGTGATAAAGACATGTTTCATTTATAAAATATGGTTATAATTACAAGAATAAGTTTTTTACGGCGGATCTGGCCATCTTTTAAAAATTGTGCTAGCAACACTGGCCACTGTATAGACAGACAGTCATTTTTGCGTTCGCTTCGGTCGGGCCGGCTGCGACAGCGCGCTGTGCTGTTGTGGCGCCTTTTTTATTGCTTTCATTATACTGGGTTCGTGAAAATATGTACTGGGTTTGTGAAGTGAAGTCATGGAAGTGCTACTCAACGATTGGCAAATGCCAGAAGAAATTATTGTAAAATTACTGGTAAGCTATTCACAACCAATTACATTTAGCCCTAGTTGCGTTAGATTTACCTATTTTGTAAATGTTGATAGGTTATTGATGGTAAAATATGATTTGGGTATTGATTATATGGTTCAATTTATATTGGTATCTGCTAATATAGATGTGGTTTTAGAGCAGCAAACTCCAACAAATATTACGCGTCATCTTATCGGATGGTATGGATGGGGTCTTAGGATTTAACCCCGGTACATCAGATACCTCCTGGGTTTGTCACAAACGTCTGCGTAAATAAAAATATGGCATAGGTAAATTAGGGATTCCAACAATATTAGCTTTATATGGCTTTATTTTGGTTGTTTGTAGGTTATTTAAATTTTATTATAAAGCCTGAGGTTTTGGGATACTTATTTGTCATTGCATGGTTTCTGCATTGTTCTTGTATTTGCTGTTTACAGGAAAATATTGAATTGGATGCAATAGAACACCTTATCGAGGTAGATTTGGTAGCGCTGATTCCAAGCACCAGAGTACGGGCTAAATTACAAAAGGAATAGAGAAACAAAAATTTGATGTTGGCATGCTTTCTTGTTTATGATGAGATTGTGACAGCTGGTGTATACATATTTAATTGATTTAATGTGATTTCAGAATATTAGCAAAAGTACAGCATCTTCAACTACTGAAGAAAATCCAACATTTGATTAAGATGTAAATATGGAAAATATGTCAATAGATTTAGAGAAAGCACGAGAAGTATTTGAAAATGTGATGCATGAAAAGTAAGGGGCTGAAGTTAAAAATGCAACCTAAATTATTATTTTATTTTTATTTTGTGTCAATTAAACACAACTATTGCTGTTTCAGAGAAAATAAATCTATTTTAAAAATAGTGGAAGACTTTAAGGCAGGGAAATACTTAATGGATTATCTTAAAAAAATGTGGAAAAAATTAATTAGGTACATAATACCTATCATGTTGGCATTATTAATGTACTTTAACGTATCCAGTTGATTACCGTTACCTATTAATTATTTTGCTATAATCAAGTAAATACTCAGTTACTACCTACTACCTATGTACCCTACACCTATCGATAAGGTAACTCTAACGCAACTAAAAAGGTGCAGACAATTCTCAGTAGGTTATATTAAAGCACTTATTAGGTATCCAATACCTACGCAGTACACTACCGGAAACTATAAATTAGGTTATTTATACACATTGAAAAGGTTACAGACATCTAACCATCATCTAGACTAGGTTTAATTAAATCATTTATTAGGTATATATCAAAATTTATTTGGTCAAGTTTAACGTATATTAAGGTAAAATTAACGTAAAATACTAGGTGTTATTAAATGTTTATTAGGTTATAGTATCGAACCTAATATTAGGTTTTTGTCGGACAACCTAGTCACTACGTAACTTTAACCTACTATTAGGTGATAGTTACCTTACTAGAAATAGTTTAAAATAACCTAATGAGTCGGTACAACATAAGTTTATGTAATAACTAGTGCACTTGGTTGTTGTTACCTAATGCACTACGTTGTCCGACAAATACGCAATATTAGGTTAAATATTAGGTAACCGGGACCTAATTTTTTTCTCAGTGTAAAAACTAACCACCAGCCCGGCGTCAGGGTCGTAGAACCGCTGGAGCAGCTGGATGACGGTGCTCTTACCGCAACCGCTGTGGCCCACCAGCGCTATGGTCCTACCACATCCCACCTAGCGACACATTTACTAATTATATGACCACCTGCAGCAATGATAGCCAAGTTGTCAGAACGAACGTCTGCCTTGCTAACGAAGATCGCAGGTTATTACCCCGGCTCGCACTTCTGGGATATCTTGATTACTTAATAATAACAGCTCTTTTTAATGTCCCACTGCTGGGCACGGGCCTCCCCTCAATGTGAGGGGGGATTAGCATATAGTCCACCACGCTGGTCCAGTGCGGGTTGGCGGACTTCACACATCTTTCGAGGGGCTCTCTCAGACATGCAGGTTTCCTCACGATGTTTTCCTTCACCGTTTAGCAAGTGATAATCGTGGTTGAAAATGAGATTCGCAAATGAAATCCCAGAGGCGCCTTCTTGATTACTTGTGCGAATCATATTTTCAACCTTTAATATCACATTCTAAACAGTGAATTACATCACGGCACGGTCGCTATTAGGGCTGCCACCTTTTATTGATCAAATAAAGTATATTTAATTTTCTACGGTAAATAAATAAAATATACAACGCACGTGAAAATAATGAATTATTTATATGACTGTCCTAAATAACGACTTATACAATAGTTTATATGACTGTCCTAAATAACGACTTATACAATCTATACTAATATTATCTATACTCTATACTAATATTATAAATGTGAAAGTTTGGATGGATGTATGGATGGATGGATGTTTGTTACTCTTTCACGCCAGAACCGCTGAACGGATCTGGATAAAATTTGGCACAGAGATAGATTATAGTCTGGAATAGCACATAGGCTACTTTTTATCCCGGTAAAATGTATGGTTCCCGTGGGATAGATTTGTTTTAATTTTTTATAGCGCAAAGGATCGACATGATTTTGTGCGCGGGTAACACCGCAGGGCGCAGCTAGTAGTTTATATAAGGTACGTGTGGCAACCCTAGTAGTGGTGCTATGTGAAGTACTATTTTAGACTGTTTGGCGGGAAAGTGAAAAGTCATGGCGTCAGTTATGATTTAATTTCTAAAACTATTGTTCCTGCGAGTTATAGTGAGTGATATATTATTACTGATTGAGGGATGAGGAGGTACTTTACTGGGGCCTAGCCTTTGGCCCTGTTCATATGCTCGAAAACTGAAATAAATTATATTACTTGACACTGGCAAAATACCTATGGTTAAACCAAATAAAAAAAATGTATGACGATATCATTAAGCTTATATACCTTCTACTGTTTTATTTCGAATCACTGCATATTACTAACTTTACAAGGTATAGCGACCATGCCGCCGTGCCGTAAGCGCGGGGCCCGCAGCATTTTCATAACCCTTGCTAAGTATATGGCTTATCTAGTGCTGGATTTTGATGGCTATTTGAGTCTAATAACTTGGGCTTACCTCCAGGTCTAAGCCTCGCAGCACCTGTACGCCGAGTCTACATGGATATCTAAACTCGACGGCTTTCAAACTCGCCTCGCCGTTTGATTTCTAGGTGATACAAATATTCTTGGTTACGGGTAGACGTAGCGTAGGTATCAAAATATAGTGGGTGGTTCAGAAATGGAATGCTAAGCTCTGACCTGTGCTTCTTTAGCGCAATTGTAGTCATTATTTAAAGTGAGAAATTCGAGGTAAAATTTAGAAAAAAAAACACAAAAATTTATATCAATTTGTTGGGAGCAAAATTTATTAAAAAAATCTTCTAATCGAAATTTTATCTTCATATAATGATTACAAAGGCGCTAAAGAAACGTAGGTTCAATGGTTAGTGTACCCTTTCTGAATTCCCTTTTTTTGCCACCCTATTTTTTGGGTTGCCACCGTATTTTATTCCAAAAAAAGGTGGCAACCCTAACTGCCATTTTTTTTAAATAGGGAATCATGCTATGCCGCGCCTTTACGCTATCAGTATTACGCCTTACGAAGGGTGTGACGACGGGCGTGTCTGGGTCGGTGATGGTGGGCTTCGTGTTGAGGAGCGACACGATCCTGGAGGCCGCGTCCACGCCCTTCTGCAGATCTGGCGCGAAGGTGAACGCGTTCTGCGCCTGACCTGACGCCATTTGCAGCGACTGGGTCGTTCTGATCGACATTTAAAAAAAAAACTACTGTTTGTCGACCCGTGTGGCACAGTTGGCAGTGACGCAGCTTTCTGTGCCGAGGGTCTCAGGTTCGAATCCCGGTAGAGGTATATACCTGGGATCACGCACAGGCCATTGTACAGTACCCAAAATACATGCGTTACTGAGTTGGGAACCGTACAATCGGTGTGTTCGTCTAGCAATATTGTTATATTAAAACCATTAAAAACCTACTAATTTAATTCTTAATGCCCGGTGAACAGAATTCAAATCAGTTGCCAAAAGTTCATGTCTGATTGTAAAGCAGGTTGGTAGCTACTTCTAAAATTGATTTTAAGTGAAATCACTTCTTGTCAACATGAATCGTGTAAACCAGATGTTAAAACTTACACTAGAATATCCTGATACGCCACTCCGTCGGATACAATAAGGTGGGCACCATAAGTGAGCGCCGCCGCATTGACAAAGTTGAACATGGAGCGCGACAACCCGGCGACAAGCCCGCGACAATGCGCCGAGCGGCGCGCCGGCGACAACGCCGGCCGCAACTCAGACACGTACTCCGCGACAAATCTCCGCTCTCGACCTATGGACACTACTGTCCGTATGTTCGACACCGCTTCTATTGCTATCTGATGAAACAAATAAAAAAAAACACTTAATTGATTGTTGCGGTTAAGGTGGAAGCTCAGGGTCAGGGCGCGAAATTCAAAATGTCAATGGTTTTTATTTTTTTACGAAAAATTTGGACTTCTTTACGATGTAAAATAAAAACCAATGAGATTTTGAATTCCGCGCCCTGACCCTGAGCTTCCCCCTTAAACCTCAGCGAGTCTTCATTGGTAACCGCTGTAGATCCTGGCTTACAGGGGTAACAGTTGTAGGAGAGTGTGGCGGGCAATGTCCCAAAAATCTTTCTTGAGATGTCGTCGTTTTTTTTTTTGCTTTACGGCTTTGGGTACTAGCCGTTTGGAGTCTATCAGTAGTTTAACACAGTTTAGTTTTTATAGACAGAATACAATATAGTTCACAATCAAGTTAAAATATTTAAAGTCTACAATTATCCCACTGTGCAGCTCGCATTATATTGTTGTAAGTGTTTGAAGAATTTAGGTTTGCCCAAAATATCAACATTCAACAAGCCATTTTGGCACCTTTTCAAAACCAATCTCTGCATATTATAACGTTGGCACTTAAACGTAGTTGCCAAATACATGCGCCGCTGTCTCGACTTCCCCAGCAGAATCCACTATATTACGTCTGGTGACGGATCAGTTGAAGGTACCTAACCCTACGCCTAGTAAGTGAGATGCATGGAGTATTTTCTATCTTGCTCAAGTAATCATTTGGCTGCTTGCCAGAATTACATATCTATTACATCACTTATATATATATATTAACAATGCCCATGCAGTACATCTGTACCTACTCCATTAGTAAAATTTACTTTATGTATTTAGTTTAGTTGTTGTCTTTTCGGGTACCTATACGCAAAGTGGCGCTCATTGTGAATAAGTATATACCTATGTATTCAATTCACAAATACCTTTGTACTATTTTCAAGCGTCTTTGCATTGCCAAAGGACTCATCCCTAGTTGCCTTGGTCTGCTGGTACACAACCAAGGCTATGAGTGGAAAGAACGACAGCGCGACGAGGCCGACTCGCCACTCGAACAACATGGCCAGGACTATTGCCAGCCCTATCGAGCCAATCCCTTGGAGGCACGTGCCTATACGCTGACCGGTGGCCTATGAGAATGAACGAAGGGCGATTATTATGAAGTGGATTGGTCTTGACGCCATCTCTGCCGAATGGGAGCGATCATAGAAACTAAAAGACCCGAAACCATTGGATTGTGAGGGTAGGCGAACGGTCGGCCCCTTCAACTACTCATACACGTAGTAGTAATAGGTACATACGAATGGAGTTAATAATATGGAAGCATACTTTTTTAAACTGTGTGCATCTTTCTAAGCTTTAAATCTCTCAATTCTAGGCGAAGATCTTTATGCACTTTTACGGGACCAGGGTTCTTATCGTATACTTGTTTTGTCCGCAAATATACCCAAACTATCATGGCAAATATGGCACCAACCGTCCTCAAAACATCAAAAACTACGCCAGAGTAAGATCTTTTTAAATCACTTACCCCCTGGACATAAGCGGCCTCAGCAGAGAGCTTGGCGCATAATGCGCCAGTGGAATTGGCTCGCTCGTCGAAGTATGACACTTGTTGCTTGAGCATGTGCTCGAACATGCGCAAGCGCAGCCGCTCCGTCAAGTGCGCGCCAGCAATGCCAAAGCACAACGCCTTGATAAACAATCGCTATTGGCGTTTATGGTGTATAAGTTACCTGCCTAAGAATTAAATAGTTCGAAACCTTGTTGAAAGTTTAAATATTGCGGAGCTTTTGGAAGACTTCAATAGTCGTGATCTTTGATATTATGTGGTACTTTATAATAATTAGTTTAATTAATGTCCCTTTAATGTCCCACTGATGTGCAGGAGCCTCCTCTAAATCCGACGGGGATTCGGGCCATACAATGTCCACCAGCACAACACTGGCCCCGTGCTGGTTGATTCCGAGACTGGCACAAATAACATTTCAAGATGTTTTCCGTCACTGTCTAGCGGGCTAGAATTAGATACGCACATGAAATCTGTAAACCCTAGTGATGCGAGGCGAGGTTTAAACATCTCTCGGGATCAAGGCGGACGTTTCCATATTCATATTAATGTGGAAAGTAATAAGTATAACTAGAAAAAATATACCTAGGTATCGTATCTTAGATATCGTATCTTACCTCTATTAAATTAGAAATTCCCATAACAACACCGATAATGATGCAGACTACTGAAACAGTATTTACTTTGTCCATCAATTTATTCGGGTCAGGATCTGACATCGACTGAAAACAATCACAGTTGATGAGAATAATATTATTTTAGTGATGAGTTACATAAGTCCTGCTGAATATTAGGTACATACGAGACTGACAAACTATAATTTGGGCACCTATTAGTACTATAAGTACAACCCTATCAAAAACATTTCAATGTATACAAATGTTGCCAAGTCTCGCGCGCGCCTCTTTCGCCGTAAAAGTTTGAGATGTACAGGCAAGAAGTCTTGCTTTTGCCTCGATTCAAAATTTACCCTACATTTTCATATATATCTGATAATTATCAGCTCTTATGAACATTCTAAACAAGGTATATGGAAAACGACTTCTAGCTCATGGTATAAATTACTACCACTATAGCATTTGATGGAGCTGTGGAATTTGACTCACACCGAATAAATCCCCGAAGATGACGATAAACATAGGCATAGCAAAGCCGATCAGCACCGAGCACACGGAGCCAACGACAAGCCACTTCCACTCGGGTGCTTTCAAAGCCATTACTTGGCAGAATGTTAGTCGCGGCACATTTAAATTCTTCACCTCTTCGGAAGCCTTTGCACAAAAAAACAACATAACTAAATAATAATGTTGTGTATGTAACTTTCTCTCCTGGAACCTCTCTACGAAGCAGGATATTTTTATAATAATCTGTCAATTACTTAATGCTCGCACAGAGAAAAATTTAAACCAGCAATGTACTTTTTTGGCTCGGCTAATTTAAGTTAATTTATTTTTAACAAAGTCACATTTACAAATCTAGAAGTAAGCTTGGCTATTAACCGACCCGAGCACATTCAATAAGATACTCTGTTAATTTTATGGTTATAGCCCATTAATCCGGGTGATAATGATCAAGTAAAATTAGGAAATATGACTTATTTATTTTAACAACAAACTTTTCACGTTGTATGTTGACAAACAATGTTATTTTCAGCAAACACTAAGTTACATATTCATGTGAGATTTTTTCCGTGGGTAATGTTAAAATATAAGGAATACTTACACTTAAAGGCATCGTGACATCAACGTCTTCTGAAATTTCAGACTCTTCTCTGATCGGGACGCTGTCTACTGGAGGGATTAAAACAAAAGTCACTTTTTCTTTCATCCCAGCCTTTACCCAAAAAACAAATTGATCTACAATCGAATTCTAGATCCGTGTAAAATACAGTAGGCACCCTAATATATGCTACCAACTACCAACCCATGTTGGATTAAAATCGACAAGTGATCCAACAAAAGGCATCACGACAACATCGAGCAGAATCCAAAGTCATACCTTCGTTGCTAACATCCAGCGGCTCCTGTAACATCACCATATCGTAGTAATGTCCCTTGCTTGCCATCAGCTGGTCATGGGTACCGGTCTCGACGAGCTCTCCTTGCTTCATCACGTATATGAGGTCCACGTGGCGTATTGTTGACAAACGGTGTGCGACAACCAGTGTTGTGCGACCCTCGGCTGCCTGGCAATAACATGTCATCATGCATCCAGAATTGAATGGTGCTATTGTACAGCAGTTAGATTAAATTGTGGAAAGTGGATAGGTGTGAATTGTCGCTACTGAAGCACTGAAATGTACGACTCGAGAATGCTTAGCCGTACTACCAACACCGATATAGAATTACAAGTGTTACAATTTAACCTTGTTCAATCTTGTGGCACAACTACCACTGTGCTAATCAAAATTGTTAACAACCATTTTTGCGTGGGGAAATCCTCATGGATACCCGCTAGCCCAAGGGGAGGCAATCGGGTCATGTCGGACTCCTACCGACTAAATCCCCAGAGTGGTCCTTCCCCCGCCTAGTAGGAGGGGAGCCAAGGGAACGCTTTCGCACACATACGTGACGTCACCAGCTTTTGTTAACAACCAACAATAAACCTTTTGCATAAGCTAGATTGGGTAATTTATAATTTATGAACATGGTTAGGTACTCCCCCACCGTTCGAATATTCACCATACTAAGAATTTCTAGAAAGCTTCGCATGGTTCAATCAATCTCTAGTGTAATGATAATGTTCTATCCTTAAATATTGCTACGATTTTATTTATTTATTACCATATCCAGTGCTCGTTGGACCTTAGCCTCGGAGGCGGTGTCGAGTGCACTGGTGGCCTCGTCCAACAGCAGGATGCGAGGGTTACGAACTAGCGCGCGAGCGATAGCAATCCGCTGCTTCTGCCCGCCTGACAATGATGCACCACGCTCACCAACTAGCGTATTGTAGAGCTAAGACAGAAAAAAAAATGTGCCCAAAATTGCACTAAAATAAATATTCGCTTATTTATTATAGAGCTATTTCGGTTGAGTACAATACGTAGGTGCCCCTAAGAAGAGCCTGAAATATACGGAACGGTAACTCGATGTTACCACTGAGTTGCACGCTCTATCATTTTTCGCTTTTTCGATCACACGCGTCACAGGAGGCCGGTGGATGCGAATTGGGCCGTGATGTGTGCAAGTCATTAGGGGAAGCCAGAGTCCAGCAGTGGACGTCTTTCGGCTGATGGATGGATGGATATCCTTTTTAGGAAAGAGGTCGGTCCACATTTGCAGAATACTTACCGTTGGGCCGGTGAGACCATTAAAGGATAAAAGAAATCATTCTTTATTTCTTTGAAATTAAAGCGGAAATTAGAGGAATAAGATTGATGCCTTTCAGATAACTAAAAGGTGAGATATAAGCAAAATAACAATTGCAGAGGACGAAATGTCGATTTTTAGTCTTTATTTATCTCCCTAGAACAATAACCGTTCACGCAGGTATCTGTATTTGTACTTGAAGACGTGTAACGACAAACAATAATATTCATACCTTCGGGAGTTTCATGATAAACTGGTGAGCATTGGCCTGCCTCGCAGCGGCCTCCACGTCATCATCAGCGGCGCCCGCGCTGCCGTAGCGAATGTTCTCCCGGACCGAGGTGTTGAACAACACAGGCTCCTGCCCCACCAGCCCTATCTGAGCTCGAAGCCACACCACGGATAGCTCGCGAACGTCGTGCCCGTCCACACAAACCTGTTTTCATTCTGATTTATTCCAAACGGACTGTAATATTAATCTTAATTAAGAATTCGTAGCAGGTTTTCGTGCTTAGGTAGGAAAGTATATTCCAAGGAGCTGTTCCCTGTCAGTCGTTACTGGCAGTGAGAAGTTTGGTTTGGAGGGCATGCAGGATCTCACATGAAGATCTTAATATAGGTAAGCAGCCAAAAAAGAGATAGATAGTGTAGAAGCCACTGTACAAGCACAAAAAATAAGAGTTAGCATAATAATCATAACAATCCTATGTCTAACTAAAGACGATGATACTCGTATACTGAATGGTACGGCCTGACAAATGGTCTTACCCTTAGGTTACCGTTAGTCCCACTAATTGGGCTTGCGAGGGTAGATGGCAATGGCTTCGTGTAAATATTGGTAATCAGACAAATTTGTGATCGCAATACAATATAGAAAGGAGATACTAACACTACCACTGCTGACGTCATAGTATCTAGATATGAGCTGTATGATGGTCGACTTCCCGCAGCCGGAGTGGCCGACCAGCGCCACGGTCTGTCCCCGCTTTACGCTCAAAGTCACGCCTTTCAATACCTACGCAATAAAATTAACTAAGTATATGGTAAAAAATTATAAGTGTTGAATTTAGAACCTCCGTAGTTTCTGTACGTCACATTAAAAAAAAGGATTCGCACCTCATGAAAATTTTCTTGAACCCCCAAAGCCCTCTTGCCTACAACCTTACTCCCTACTATTACTTTTACGGAACTTAAATAAGGAATTTTCTAAAGTAATTTAGTTACCTACTTATTAAACAAAATCACAGTTTAGTACCTTGTCTGTTTTTCAAAGGCACATTTTTTCATGTCTTTTAATGCAATTGTTAACGGATAGGTATGTCATTTATTACCAAAGTTAACGTCGTGATTACTTTCCCTGTGTACCAAACCCAGACTTAAGGATAGTATACATATATATATATCATCAAAAAGTATTATTTACAGGCACATCATGTCGAGACGGATACTGGAACACAACATTCTTCAGTTCAATAGCCCCTTCTGCTACTTCCGGCTTCAGCCCACGGTCCAGCAACGGATTGATCGATGGTACAACGTCCAATAGGTGGAATATCTGTGCGCCTGCGCCTCTAGCCACGCCAAACGATCTAACTAGAGCACCCACCAATCCGAAGTTTCCGAGAGCCGTCATTATTCCGAAGAAGACCTGAAATTGGTGACAGGTGATTTACAACGCTCTTCAAAAAACGAAGCCCTTACACCACAGATATACAGAGCGGTCATAAAAAATGCATGCTTCGAGCTTCAAAGTGCTTAAAGCTTCGACAAGTAATATAAAGTATCGTTCTTCCTTTTTCTTTCTTCGTAGCCTAGGTATTCCTAATTCTTTATGGGGTCAGACTTCGGTCTACAGATATTATAAGATAAATTTGGACAGATATAGACAGTAACGTCTGAAATAATATTTTTTTTTTATTATTAACATGGGAGTGATTGTCATCTGCTGTTCAAGACGCAACTAGTGGCACCAACGATAACCTAAGAAAACATTTATGAGATATATTTTCAGCCTATGACTGGTCCTAACGACTGTAATAGTATTATTCCGAGATAGCATGGATACAGACAAAAATTACAAATAATATACAACAGGTATTTAGAATCATACTCACTGAGAACATAACGTCAGCATTATAGTTTACCGGATCGTTTACGATCAGATATATTCCAAAGTAAAAGGACAATGCATAGGAGCAGAAGATACAGAAGAACAAAAAACCCATTGAGAGACCCGTGAAAAACTCTGTGAAAAGGGTGACATTAATTAATACTTAAGCAATTTGATATCCGTAAATTTAAGCTCATATATATCAACTACTACATTTTAATAACATCTTCATCACTAAAAGACATGTCACATAGGAGCAGACAGTGTACTTCAACGCGAATTTTAAAACATTGCAGATACTGATCATACCTTTCTTAATATAAATCTTCTTAGCTTCAGCAAGAGGTTTCTTATATCGTTCCAACTCTTTCTGTTGACCATTGAATGCGTATACTGTCCGAATGGAACTCAAAACTTCTTGTGCTATTTCGCTGGCTTTTCCTGTCTGCACAGCCTCTTTTTTATACAACCTGTCAGCTATCTGAAGAACGAGAATTAAGTGGTCTCATGTTCGATCAATATTTTCTTAATCCGCTGATGAACCCAGTGACCATGAAGAAAATTTAACAAAAATGGAAATTAACGCGATCAAATTGAGGTACTACATATCTTCTATTCGCCGTAATCAATATCTGCTTGTATATGACTATGTATCTCATAATGAAAGAAAATATCTGTAGACCTTTTAATAAATACAAGATTGCCGCAACGTTAATACTTAGTTGTTGTAAACCGTTTATTAAAAAAAACTTTTCAAAACCTACAGCTAACTTAGCGTGTCAGTATCAAAATAATGATGAGTTACATTACAAACAGACCCTAGATTTTAAAGTAGGTAAGTAAAAAAGACGAGACCTTTCAACTGCTTAAGAAACTCACCCGTCCAGTAAGTCCGACCAATGCGAATGTAACTGGAGTCGTGGTGAGACACAGAAGAGCAAGTTGCCATCCCTTCACCAGCGCCATCACTATGCAACCGATGGCTATTGTGGAGCTGTATATCAATGATGATACTTTGTCGCCAATGCCTTCTTCTAACTTTATCACATCACTTAAAGCCAGTAAAGATTAAGCATAATGTACACTATTACAAGTTGAATTAGAGGAGCCTCTCAAAATTTAATGCTTACTCAGCCATTTTTGAAGCGAAGTCGCCCGTTTGATGCTGATCAAAATACGCAAAATCTTGATTTAGCACTGCCGTTAAATACGCTTGCCTGATTTTGAAAACCTATAAAGAATTGCATAAAATCTTAATCAATTGTTTAGGATTTTCGAGAACTGAAAAAAAAACGTAAGAGAAACTAAATTACCCTAAATTCCTATCCTGTCTAGTACTGGGTAAACAAGTACCTACAACAACAAGGCAACCGTACTAACGTGACGTACCCCGGCGATATAGCATCCGTGATGGAACATCATCCGCTACTGCGCTGTTTGAGTAATCTTGCCGTTACAAAACGTTATAAGACCGTCACCAACCTGATTAAAAGCAGTAATATTCATGAGGGCTGTTCCCAAATAACCACCCATGAAAAGGACAGCGCCAACACAAGAGTAGTGTATTCCAAACTCGTGCATACTCTTCAGGAAAGTGGCGCTGTCGTGCGTCCCGTCCTGTATCGTCTTGTTGTACGTTATCATGCTTTGGAAAACATTTGCGACTAGAGTGATGGCGTATGGTAATGTCGCACCAGCAACGAAAGACGCGAGCACGGATATAGCGATTAGTAATTTGTCCCATTTCGATGCGAATCTGTACTGAAAGTAAAGATGTTAGCAGAGAATTAATGTGTAGGTAACTAATACACACATTGGTATTTGAAGGTGTAAACCTCAAAATTATAGAAATTCTAATCGATTTACAATGGCATTAGGTACTTTTTTTAAAGACAAAGTGCTTTGTAATGCCCCGATGCCTCATCAATAAATAACCGAAACTTTTCTATAAATTTCGAAACCCACTTACTAGTATAATAAAGATGACTTTACCGCAAGCAAATAGGTACCTATACCTATGAAGAAATGTTTGACCCAGAGAGCTATTTATTCCCCCGCAGACGAGCGCCAAATAGGTACCAACTATATCTTAACAAGTCTAATGAATCCAATGTAAGATCCGTAAATTATCTAAGTACTTTTGTAAGCCAGTAGTAATGTACCATACCAATGTAAAATATGATATGCTTGGAACTGATTCTTCTGTTTTTTTCTCGATCTTTTCACTGCGGGTAAAAAGGGTTATTTTAGAATGTCGCTGAAAACATAAACCTGACTATTCCATTCCTGATCTAGGAATGTAATTTAGACATTGGTACGTAGTTTTCTTAGCCATAAGGATAGAAGTTAATAGATCATCAGCAACCTACTTACTATCTATTATGTGGAATCTAAAAGAATAAAGCGCGCTAGCAAACGGTGCTATAGCTGGTTCTTTGTAGGTATATACAAAAGCGGCTAGCAGTATCGGAAGCCTGCAGTATTTTGCTGGTGGTCACTTACTCAGATTGAATTCTGCTGCTGCGTACCATATTTATGTGTACTCAGGAAAAAAGTTTAAAATACTGAATTCATTCCGAGATATTGGAAATCTATTGGAAAATAATGATGTATCACATCACTTCACTTTTTCAAATATTATGGCTGCCATCGTTTTTTTGTCGATGTTTTTCAAACAGAGTTTAAAAAGACACTTAGCCAGTAGAATATTTAAAAAAGCAAGATTTTTTTTTATTACATTCTACCGTCATTTCCGATATATTTTCTTTAGATGAGATATTTTTCTTTGTCTATGGTAGATTTTAGCTCAGTATGTCAAATATTCATCATATAATAATATATGAATATGGGTAACTACCACTCCTATAGCTCTATGATTTACCACGATTTAGAATGAGGCTACATTTCACATGGGAAAATTGCGTCAAAATAGTCCTCCAAGGACCTAACTTGGCACGCACGCAGGTAATTTTAAATTTACCGCCAATTTTAAATGCTCCCATCAAAATACTATGACGCAATAAAACGTGATACCATAGAACCCAAAATGGACTTTAATTATTAGCAGATAAGGAACAGTTGATAAAACTAATAATTGCGATAGGAGGTTTCAGTTTGAATCCACAAACTTGTTAGGTTTCATAAAATATCTAATAATGGTTAAAGCTAAGAAATACGTTGTGGTGGCTCCATTTGAAGGTGAACCTAAGAAAAGTGACTTCCAAATCGTAGAAGAAGAACTGCCTGCTTTACAAGAAAACGGTAAGTAAAGTAAATGATCTTATAAGTGTCTGAACTGTGCATGTTATTGTATTTACAAGGTACCTACCTAGGAGTGTTATATTGTTTTTATTTCTTCACAGAATTCTTAGCTGAAGCAGCTTATATCAGCGTTGATCCGTATCAACGTGTGAAACTGAGTGAGAGATACCCTTGTGATATGATTGGTGGCCAAATAGCCAGGTTAGTGTTGTAGATAATGTACCTATAGGTAAAATCGTTATCATTAACTATGATTCGGGAGTACCTACCTAAGTACCTACGCTATAAGGCAGATAGGTGCCCATTTATATTTCTACTACCTAAGTAGATACTTCATTACATAAGGCATTTAATCAATTATTTAATTTAATTTTAGAATAATAGAAAGCAAAAACCTTGAATACCCAGTGGGTTCATGGGTGATGGGACACTTTGGCTGGAGAACACATACCGTAACAAAACCAGAAAACGAGAAGTATTGTATGCAGAAACCGTACATGTACAAATTGCCTGACTTTGGAAACCTGCCTATATCATTAGGACTGGGAGTTTGCGGGAGAGTTGGGCAAGTAATCCTGACACCAATCTTTTAACTAAGGATGTCCTATTGAACAAAAATATAATAACCTTTATTTGTACAGGAATAGTGCCTATTTCGGCTTCACTCAGATTTGCCAGCCGAAATCTGGAGAGACAGTTGTCGTGTCGGGGGCAGCAGGAGCGGTGGGCTCTCACGTCGGACAAATAGCCAAGATACTCGGTGAGATATTCGACGCACTTGACATACTATAGTATATTTACCACCAGAGATAACATGGATATATTTTGATTTAGGATGCAGAGTGATTGGTTTCGCGGGAACGGACGAAAAATGCGAATGGCTGGTCAACGACCTGGGATTCGATAAAGCCGGTAACTACAAAACCGAGGATGTCGCAAAATTCCTCAAGCAAAACGCTCCAAATGGGGTAGACTGCTATTTCGACAATGTCGGTGGAGAACTTAGTAGTATCGTGATATCACAAATGAATCAGTTCGGTAGAGTCGCGTGCTGTGGCGCTATATCCTCGTACAACGAAACTGACCCTGAGAAACGAAAAGGTAAAACTCTTACATCGTTTATTAATAACATCAAAACGAAAACTAGTCTATTAGTTGTCATGTAATTCTTTATTTCAGCAACAATTCTTCAGCCATCTATTGTTGGCAAACAGTTGAAGATAGAAGGCTTCTTAGTCAACCGATTTGCGGACCGCAGCATGGAAGGTGTACAACAGAACCTGCAGTGGGTGAATGAGGGAAAGCTTATTTATAGAGAATATTTTACTAAAGGATTTGACAGCGCCCCTGATGCTTTCATAGGCCTTTTCAGAGGGGAAAACACCGGCAAGGCGCTCGTGAAAGTAACATGATCAGATATATTTCAATAAACAATCAAATAATCCCATAATTTATTTATAACATTACGATTCATCACCTATACTTGCGCTTGCGTTTACCTGAAGGTAAAATTTTAGGCACATTTTGTACATATTTGTTTATAAAAAGTTCCTCATATATTAAGTTATTGGCATCTGGGCTCAAATACTTTGATATTTCTTGATACAGATGCTTTTTATCTAGCTCTTCAGTAACTGGTGTCTGTGTTTGAACAGTCTTTTTTACCGCAGGTGTGGAAAATGATTGCTTTAAATCCATAATCCTATAGGAGTTCTGACAGATTTTTTGTATCAAGTTTTGTTCCATTTTTTTCATTTTGTCTTCTAAGTATGTAATTGCATATTCATTAATGTGGGGCAAATTAGGCTCTGTTGAAAGGTAAGATGCAACTTGTTGCTGCGGATGTACTACTTTACTTTTAAAATTCTGCAGATATTTGGTATTTTCGCTAATTTTCTCTTGATCATCTATTTTATCTAAACATGTTTCAATAATGTCTCTAAGTTTCATGTTAAACTTTCTTTTCTGTTCTATAGCAGCCACTCTCTCTGGAGACACTTGAGGTATCTTACTCTTACTCTTTAGTAATGATGTAGGTGTTCGTATTTCAATTTTATCTTTATTTCTTACATTATTGCTCTTAATTATTGGTAATGGAGATGGTTTGGGTTCCTCCTGACTTGTTTCAATTACATGTTTGTTATCAGGTTTTTCTATATTATTTTGTATAATATTATCTATGGATATTTCTATCATGGCATCCTTTATGTCGTTAGGTTCCACTACATTAGTTTTTATAATCCTTTGCTTTTTGGGTAATGGTAAAACTGTGGAAGGTGATAATGGTTCCAGTTTTCCTATCAGTGGAACTGGTTTAGAGATCCTTTGCTCTGATATTATTCGGATTTTCTTGTCTTTTTGCAAACTTTTACTTGTGTTTTCCATTTGAGGATCAATATCATTTAACTTTTTAACATTAGCGCCTTGATATGAGTTTTGTGGCTTAGTTGGACGGAGAATATCTTCAAACTGAATAGGGATTATAGATGGATTGACATCTCCTTCCTTCATCTTGCCATCAACTCCATCCTCCATCCATCTTCTTATATCTCTAGGTTTTATATCAACTAACGTTGCGATATTTGAATATGGTTTTCGGTCAATATTATTGTTTAAAATAATACTGGCTGGCTCTTCAACCTTCCTTTTTCTAGCAATTTGTGTGTTACTATTGTGATTTAAGGTATCTAAGTCCATAAGCTCACCGTTTGTTAAGAAATCTCCATATTTGACAGTAAAGTTTGCTTTTTTGTCACTTAATGTCATATATTCATTTTCTATGTCATCCAAGGTTATACAGTACACTTTTCCGACATCAGGCTCAGTTAGATCTTCAGTCAACTGACTAGAATCACAATATGGCCCATCTTCGGTTGGCACTGCATCAAATGTGAGTTTGTCTTTCTGAAAAGTAAACATTAAAAGCCTTTATTCTTAATGTAAGTACCTAAAATTTGATTGTTAAATCAAATAATTGTTAGGGACATTATTATAAAAATGAAGAATGCACACTAGTTGGTAAAAATTCATGATAGATCAACACATTAAGGCATATTACGGGTTTGGACTAGTCTGAAGAGGGTTTCTGACTGAATTCATGGTATATATTGGTAAATTACTTAAATTCTCTGACAGAACAATAATAAAAATCACTACTAAAAGCTCTAAAGCACTGAGTAATCTGTAAGACATTATCTACTCTAAGGAACTGTAGTTTGTCTTCTTATAGTAATATACTACTTCATTTTATAAAAATGACACAAGACACATCTAAGACTAATACAACAGTTATAGGTTAATAAGGCTAATTTAAGAAGTATATATTTTTATATTACCTTAAAGTTCATAAAATTTTCATCCCTGAAGTGATGTTGACACACCACTCTATTCTTCAACTGTGACACTTTGAGATTGAGGAATTCTAATTTTTGTGCATTGGTCAGCCATTGGTGGCAGCGCACCTTGTCAAACACAGGGTAGTGGAACATGTGGGTCCTCCCATCGCTCCTCAATGAGCAGCTGCGATAACTGCAACGACAACCTCCCATTTTGTCCACCTGAAATGTGACATAAATACATGTAGAATTAAGTTGCTAGTTAATAGCACCAATTAGATTTCCCGAGCCAAGGTAATTTTGGTACTAAGATGACATTACAAACCCTTTAGCGATTGAGGTCGTGGAAATATGTTGGTTACTATGTATGTATGTCAATCCCCATTGCAATGATTTATAATAAAAACATACTAGCATACTGGTATTGTTAGATGGGTACATATTTCTTCGACGTAAATAAAACCGGATGTATCTTTAAGTATTGTTTGTGAAAGTACATTAATTAGGCATTTACAAAAGCTGTCATTCTATGCGGAATAATGGGGAAATTTGCGATAAAATTAAAATAAAGTTGTACCTGTTTACTACTGCTCCAATGTCAACTGGTCATGTAAAGTTACTTCACCGAAACTTTAATAATAATTAACCATACAATATGAAATAGATTTCAAAAGAAAGTAGAGAGTTAGGGTGAGTAAACATGTACGAAATAATAAGCCATATTATTTCTCATTGGTATTAGTAAATCTAAAATAAATCAACACTGATCGACTTGCACAGCATAATCAACGACAACAGGATTCATTCAATGAACAGAATCATGAAAGACTGATTGAACTGATGTAATCATTATACTAGATTGTCTTTGGATTGAATGAACGAACGATGGAAAAAGAAAGCCGAAAAACACTAACTTTTAAATACGCCAAAAAATGAACAAATATATATAAATTTTCCATTGATACATAAAGTTGTTTAACATTATTATTATAATTTCCGACCAAGGACTGCTAAGCTAAGCTACCTGTGTTTAAGCAACCGTAAATTTATATTGTTACCTACCTACTAAATTTTGAAACAACCTCAATAGCTGAAACTTCACACTAAATACTTAGCACACGGCTCACACAAATTAAATTTTGGGACAATGAAATGTTGCAATGATTTAAGAAGTAATCAGTTTGTGTGATCTTTGAGTAGGTATATTATTTCTAACATGTATGACAGATACGCGGATAGCCAGCACCGCACCACACACAGCGATGTTAGGTTCCATCTCGCATGCAACTTACGAATTTTCGGTAAGTAGGTAACTAATAGATTAGGTAGGTAGGTACTTGCTTTATAAGTACTTATTACAACCTCAAGGGAATAAGTATAACTGACCTATCTATTTAAATTAGGGGTTACGGTCACCTCCTTTACTGGGAACACGATAGGTACCAGCCTTCCTGCCTGGAAATATTGTAGGCAGCTATGTATAGTATGGATGATATTAGTTTAGGTGCTCATCCATAAAAAAGCTAGTCATTATTCACACATAATTTTCATGTCGGTCAGTTGAATTATAAATGAGGTCACGCTGATCGTTGCTATTAGTGTTATTAAAAATGTACGAACACATATGGGTGGTTACTAAAATAGGAGGAAATTCTCAGTTTGAATACGTACCTGAATAACTTTGCTCTCTATTTATAGGATGGTAGTATGATACTTCAGTAAATAGTTACGTCCGTAATCGCCCTTATTTTATAAGCTAGCGATACATGAACAGCTGGATATAGATACTTTTTAATATTTGTACGTTATTATTAATTCAACACACTGTATATACGTTCACAATTTAATTTACTGTAAAAGGTGGTTATTATTTTATTTGTCGTCAGTCTATATCGGTAGGTCGTACTTATCATAGGTAGGTAAGTAATGGTTTTAGTAATGTGATGTACCTAACTAAATAAATAAGTGAAGTATCTCTTAAAAATATTGTTCAAAGAGATCACAGAGCTATTAATTGATTAGGTACCTACTTAAGTCATGAAAATCGGTGATCAAGCAATCTCAAAATTAAACGAAGAAATGAAAGATACGCTAAGCTCGATGACTCCTTTAACATGGCTCTTGCAGATATTCGCTTTAAATTGTAACTCTTCACAATGTCCCTTCGCCAAAAGCTTTGTCACAGCTATCATACTCGGGGCTTTGATGTTCTACTCCTTATACTTCAAGATAAATCACATTTACGGTTCCGTCGTCCTCTCCATCAAGCTCACAGATGCCGTACAGATGATTTATGATTACTGCCAGTACATCGTCGATTTATACTTCATCTACAAATACGGAAGGCATATCATATTAGTGTATTGCAAACACTACGAAACTATTGATAAAATTCTCGGTGTGACCGATTGCTCTGTAGTTAAATGGAAACTGATCAAGTTGTTAGTCCTTCTCACACTCGTTTGGATGACTAGTTCTTCGTGTGATTTCGCTGCCTGGGTCCTCGGTTACGGATGGATAGTTCCGATCGTGTATTCTGTATCTTATGTATTTTTATTTATAAAAATTCTGACGATATTGAATTTGATCGGCCACGTGATGCTTATTGATGTTCGATTGAGCATTATTGGTGATATGTTGGAAAACTGCTACTTTACCGCTGAAACATCATCTGAGCTGGTGATAGATTGTCTCAGTAACAGGAACTGGATTTATTCGTGTGTATGTATATTGCCTTCTGAACCTCGGCCTCTTCACCCACACCACCATAGCGATCACCAAGAAGTCCGGTCGATTATCAGATGTTATCTGCTGTTGACCGAACAAGTGGCTTTCATCAACAGCATGTATGGATTCAGGGTAACAATAACCAAATAGGTGCTCCATACATCTACTAAATATTTTTTTAGCTTTATTCCTGGAACATAGGCTTACATTTTTCAGATTTTACTGAACAGTTCAAGTCTGCTAATAGATATGGTGAGATTTACGAACTTAGCTGTCAGATACGCAAGCGGGTCTCAGGTAAGTAGCAAATTGATTGCATACAGATATTGTCACACAGATTACTTGGACTCAAAGATTTTTTCTAATTGATAGGTACTTTGTTTTCTAGGAAACCCCTCGCAAATCGGGTTACTTCCCGGTAGTATCGAGCCTGATGCGACTGTTCACCTGCATCGCAATGTTGGTGAGCCTCGTGGAGTATTGCGAGCGCACCTACCGCCAGAAGAAGCGAATCGTTAATATCACTGATCATCTGCTAGTTAACAAAAATCCTAGTAAGTAAGAGTTGATGATGATGAGATTTTATTGCAGCTTTTAAGGCCCATTCGGATAGAAATATAAATTTTCTTCTCATCCGCCATTTTAGCTGCAGCTGTACTATAGAACTAGGTCGTGGAAAGTATATTACTAAAATTGGTAAAAAAATACTATTGTAAATACGGCCAATAAAATGGTCTTTTTATATTTTATACAACAGGTGAAAATCTCCGGCTAGCTATAACGGACTTGCGGAACTTGGTGCAAGAGAGACCAATCACCTTCAATATGGCGAACTTCTTCGACATAAATTATTCCTGGCTCGTATCTGTGGCCTCTGTTGTAGTGACTTATACGATAATTCTGTTGCAAAGCGTCAATTAGGTACGTACCTATACACTAGTACTAAGATGATGAATAGAAATACATTTTTGTCTTTTTGTCACTCTTACGTACCTACCTTTTTTTATTTCGCTGGAAAATGCTTTTACGCGACCCGTCCGAACTTATGGGGGAGCTCGGACGGGTATGTGGGACTCCTAGACGTATGTACCTACCTAACCTAACCATGAACATGTTTAGAAAAACAGGCAAAAGGGCATAAAGGCATATTTTTATTTAGTAATATTGTAAATACATAAACACATTTAAAGCACCTACCCATGTAAAGATATAATAGGACGTAAGTAAAAAAAATCGAATCTAATTGACTTGTTTGTACTTAAGTTCTGACAGTTGCATTTTTTACAGTGAGGAGAGGGGGAGGGGATTGATTATGGAAGGCCTTACAATATCTTTCTAATTACTTAAATATAGTGTTATTCGCGTACATCATGTAAATTTCTTCTCATGTTCTATGAGTTTTTCTTTGCGGTCTAAGCCACTGTTAAAACCTCCTATTGATGCTGAAGCAACGAGTCTATGGCAAGGTACGACAATCAGCAGAGGATTCGCCCCACAAGCTGCGCCGACTGCTCGCGAGTGACTTGCAGGTCGACCCAGGGACTTTGCTAAATCTGCATATGTCTGAGTCGAACCGAAGGGTATTTCTACAAGCTTATCCCATACTGACTGCAAATAAAATGCAACAATATTTATAAGTGGTGTTTTTTTTTTGTATTCCAAAAAAGCAAGTGTGTGCTTTAAATTTTAGGTAGTACAAATTTTGCAACCCTTACCTTCTGAAAATCTGAGCCGAAAGGTTTTATTGGAACAGTAAACTTTGTTAAATTCCCTTCAAAATAGCCTGTGAATTCATCTTCAAAGTTTTGTAAGATTTTGTTAATATCATTTACAAATTTGCATGATAACTCTTTAGCGAGAGTATCAAAACCTTTTTCGTAATTTTTTGAATCTTCAGGAGATACTACGTACAAGTAGTTGTCGTCTGCCGCAGCGGTAACTTTGCCCACAGGTGAATCAATCGTACTAATATAAACCACTATTGAGTTGTTCTTTGAGTATTTAGAAATAATTTTAGTGATTGACATACTTTATTATTTCTCACAAAATCGTTTACAAACAAACAAAACGTTGAACAAAACCAACAAGAACTCAAGGTCTTCTTCTTCTTTGTCTTAAGTTGGCAATCGGCTACAAAATAGTGGATTTTTTGCCAGTGTCAAGTAAAATATTGTTCGTTATTTTAAATAATATTTTATATAACAATGACGATGATGATGATGTAATGAATCTCCTACTCCTCAGTATATCAGTAAAGCTGTGGATACTTTCTTTACAAAAAAATTAACCGATATCTTGCGAGAACTCGAAATGTTAAGCTATTCTGTTTTATTTTAATTTACTTCAATCATGTACGTTTATAAATTCACAATAGGTAATATACCACTTTGAAAATGATATATCAAAAAAATATAATTTTAAGAAAAAGAAACAAATTTGATATCTTCACTGTTCAACTTCCCGCCAAAAAAAAGTGTCTAATAACTTGTTGATCGACCCAACTTACGAATGAATGAGCATTGAATGAACTTATACGGAACTCATGTAACTTTACGAATTCCCAGACTTTTTTATTACATTGTCTATGGTTCTTCCTTATATTCTTTTTCGATTCTCTTTCTTGATCCAATAGTTTCCGTACTTAACTGTCTCTATAGAGTATTTAGAGAATGAACATATATTTTTTTAAATAATACTCAGGGGAATCCCGCTAAAGTCGACTCTCTGTCCCTTATTCGATTTTTTTTTTTTTACATTATAGGCAAGTATTTGATATCGATCTCACCTGCAGGGCTATTGGCTATCTTTTTGATGGTCAGTGACTATCAAGCTTCAGTTGTACACCGAACTTTGATGATAACTGAGAATTTCATAACATTGGTATTGCGTATCACATTGAGTGGATATCAAGTTACGATGACTAACGTGCGGGGACCGGTGCTCATCGTATCACCACTTGACGCCTCTATTTTTTATCGACTATTATACGGCTATGTTGAGTAACGCCTTTTAAGCGTTACAAGACTATATTGTAGAGAACATATCATATTAAGCGGTTTATATACAAATGACATGTGAAGCTGGCAGCAAATTCATTATTTTGTACAAGTTGTTTACTTCGATCGTCTAATGGGATTACTTAAATAATGTGTTTACGAGTTCGTGAAAATAAATTAAAGGTAAGTAAAACCACATAATTGCTAGGTTCCCAATCAAACGACAACGTTTTGCTAATAAATGTGAAAAATGTTATCAAAGTTTATTTTCATAGGGGATAAATTTCTTCTTCATAATCAGCTTAACAAAATAACACCGTTGTTTATAATGCAGGGTAAGATTAAGTTTATAATGATGTAAAATATCTACTTTTAAGATGCCGGCACGAAGAACAGTTTCCGTAAGGCAAATGGAACACAAGCAATGTGGAATTTGCGGAGTCCCATCGCGACGTAGCATTGGATCGCTTTCCGGGGGGGGGCCACAGGCAGTTCGAATTACCCGAGAAGCGTGGAACTCCGTAACGGTCCAACTAAACTCTGTGGCAGAGGGAAAACACCAGACCAATGGCGTAGAGTAAGTTAGCATCTTATATCCTCTATAAATACACCGTCATCTTAAAATATTACTTACCTAAAACATTTCAACTTCATCATAACTAATAATACCAGCAATTTTATTCTCATGAATTTTTTGTCACTTTATCCTTGGTCCCATTTCAATCCATAAAGATCACCCACTTAACCCAGACTCTCAAAACACTTCAGTACCAAAAAAAAAACACTTAGGATAAGTAGAACTATGTTAAAAAACATGTTATTTACAGGACATGCTCAGCGCTCCACCTCACCAGTCGAAGGTTGAGGTCACAATGACATGCAGCCACAATGGAAGCGATGGTGGATTTAATGAAGGATATATGGGATGATGTACACAGTTATGTAGCTCGTATGGGTTGATGATTGACATAATTATGCTACAAATTCAAATAACAATTATTTTTATACATCAGATTATTTATTGCATTTTTTTTCAATGTTTCACAAACCAAATTGTAGTTGTAAGTACATTCACATAAAAAAACAATAAAAAATTGCTGTAACATAGTAAATAAAGTAAGATTAATAATTTAAAAAATAATAATACATTAAAATATGTTAATAACTTTAGACTTATTATTTGTGTAGGTAGTAAAATGTCATATTCCATAATCTTTGGACTAATATATCCCTAGAAATGTTTGGAATTGCCTCAATTCTTGCCAACTCTGAAGACTTGTCTCTGTTGGTCATTGTGAACATCATCAATCTGAGGCTCAGGCATTGGAACATTTTGTATTGGCTATGTTATGAAGAACAACACCTTCATTCACTATCTTGGCTGCAGGGGCATTAATTCCAGACATATGAATCATGTGAAACACCACCAAATGATGCATCAACATGCATATTTAAATTAGCATCACAAATCTAAAACAAAAGTATTATTTTACTCAGTTGTTAAACACATGTAAGTATAAAGAGAGTAAAGAAAAAATATATGTAACCATAACCATATATGATATATGAAAATACCCTTCCTATACCCTCCCTCATATTTTAAATACTTTTAACAATAATCTAAATAGTAATAATTCTTACATTTAAAACATTCACAGAATGATAATTTTTCTTATTACAATATGCTTCCTCATGATCTATAGATCGGATTATTGCCACATGTGTAACATCAATACACCAAATAATGCCTGGAAATCGCATTTTTTTTTCATGAACCTGAAAACAACAATACAATAGGTCAATATAAAATATTTAAATATTAATATAATACTATTAAAATTAAAACATAATTAATAGTTTCACTTTCAAAATGATTTACGTTTCTTGCTGAGATGAAGGAAACCTTTATATACTTAAGAATTACTTCCCGTACATATTGCATCAGTAACTTCATGCAGACATTAACTAAATGAGGGCTGGGATATATTACATATAAATGAGGCACCTTCATTGCATTGGTAGGACCCATTGGCAATCAAAAACATGATTAATTTTATCAATCTAAACATGTTGGTAATGATATTATTATATTTTTACACCAAAGATATTATTTTAGAAGATAATAGAATAGTACTTACTTAGTTCCTTGCGAATAGCTGTTTTTCGTCAAGCCTGTGGTAGGTATGGATTGAGTTCTTCCAAAACATGTTGGAATCTTTGGTGAAACAAAAAATTTGCAATAAACTCTCTCTCTGGCAACTGCAATGGATTACTAGCGTCGCGCAGACGGTGTCTCTTAATACGTAAAAGACTTTGTTTTCGCTCTTCTTCAGTAAATCCCAACAAAATCAGACGTGCCATTCGTCTATACACACGACACTTACTATAAAACACAACAAAAGTCGCAACTTTTACCCATTTTACTAAATTCTGGCTACGGTGATAATCAATAGAACTTCTAAAACACTGCCTTTGAGTAGTGTCTTTCACGAAAGTCATGACGATTTAAATTATTATTAATTTGATGTCCACTAAGCTTATACAATCGCAATCTTATAAGTATTAGAGATGTGTAAATCCTGAGTGAATTGAAAAAAAGATTTACTTTTTTCAATAATACATCATGCATCACTAAATCAGAAGTTTTTGGAATACATCTTTAAATCACTTTAGATAAGATTCAAATTGATTCAATTGAGACCATTACGATGTGGAGTGAGAAGACTATAGGCTGGTATTATGATTCAGAAAGAGATAGAGAAGGATGTGTAAGTTCGCGCGTGCGTACTGCATACGACGCGTCGCCGGATAATGTAGAATGCAGAGAAAACTATTCTTTCTGTGCCTTATAATTAAGTGGAATGTATTTTTTTTAATAGGAAATCGAGTGACGGTTTGTTATGTTTTAGTTTTGATTGAATGTTTCGATGCTTTTAATTGCGTACTTATGCGAAATTATTTTGAGAGTGTAAATAGTGAATTGAACCAAAAACTATAAATAATAACTCTTTATATTTATCTTTATCAATGATATGTTGACTTTTGTAAATAATTAAAAACTTTAATAAATGTAAATAATTAGGTAGTGATCAAGTGTGTTGGTACAAAAATAAGTACGTTCTTATACCTCATTAGTACTAAGTAGGTATTTAATAACGCCAACCTAGTCCATTGTATGTTTGTTTAGTTAATTATGAAAGCTAGGTTGACAGTCCTAAGCCTGATAAGAATGAAGGGAAATCAGTAGTATATGTATCTTTTTCTCCTTCCGAATCTCTTCGAATCATTTACGATGTGTCGTATGAATGACTCTTTAAATCTTTTAATTCCGACACACACGGAATTAAAAGATTTAAAGATTTAAAAGAGTGATTTAAATCTTTTGAGTGAAAAGATTTATAAATCTGTAATCAAGTAAAAGATGTAGTTTGCGCATCTCTAATAAGTATCGATACAAAAACATCTGTCAAAACGTGTTACGGTGGCTATCGCCGGTACTCGGTGCTCATGACGTCATCCCAGTTAGTCACTGAAGTTAGCCAATACGAAACTAGCTATTTGACAGTTAATCGTTGAAAACTTTGCTAAGTTATCTTCACTATGAGCTGTCAACTGAGATACGCAATAGGGCCGCTGATGGTAAGTGACGATGAGATCTACGATGGAGCATACTTGACTAGGTAGGAAGGCGGCAGTAGATCGAGACGCTACATTCACTAGGCACATGCAGCGCAGCTGATCTGACCCGCCATCCATAAATGGCAACACCGAACATCATGCCGGAACACGGCTAGGCCGCTTGGCGACATGGCTTTGTTCAGTGGACGGTGACTAACCACGGCCGAAGCCTACCACCAGTAGAGTTGTCACCTAGTTGGCACCACCCAGGGTCACGTGTAGGGTATCTCGAGGGTATTTAATTCTCCTACGGACGAAGGTGACTCGATCCCAGAAATTCTAAACTGGGAGGGATGTAACTATAGGAAAATACAGGATATTTTATTTTTTCGAGTAGTGTAGTAGGTACTTGACTATTTTAGCAACACTACACGTAAAAAAATACATCAAGTAGGTATAATTAAAAATAGGTAATAAAAATACTTATAGTTATAAATAACGGATTTGCTCATTAGATTATGAAATGTAGATTAAACGATAATAAAGTGCCTACTTACTTACACTAAGAAATATTGGTCAGTATCTGTACCTTTTATGTACATTTTATGATACCCAATAACTTAACATAACTACTTACTTATAATCGTTTCATGTTAGGTTATCAGTTTGTAAATGTGCTACTAGGCTAAAATATTTCTTACCCATGCTGAACCTAAAATTTAAACGCTGGGTGTAAATAATTTGTGTTTTTATATTTATTAATAGATAATTTTGCAAGCAACACAACCAAATTGTATGAAAATCGATAATTGCTTTTTATAGACTGGGCAGATACCTATAAGTAGGTACCGTCGTTACCGTAGGTAACATCATAATAACCTGCACTTTTAAATCCCGTTATTACATCACAAAGTTGTAGTTATTAACTTATTACAAAAAGTAAATAAATGTGGTTCCCGGCAAAATTGCGCATCTGATATTCTATCTGTGAAATAATTTTCAAAAATTAAGAAAAAAAGCAGGTTCAGAAGTTTCTTAGTATACCTATACTGCCACACCAAAGATTAATTCACTTTGACAACAGCTTTTCCCGTATTTTCTCCTTTTAACATGCCTACAAGAGCATCCACCATGTTCTCAAAACCGTAGTATATTTTCTCCTGGTATTTTATTTTCCCTTCCCGAATCCATGCTAGGTTTGCGCCGATTCCTTCATCCCATCTATTAATCCACCGGTTTACTAAAAATCCTTGCATTTTAAGCTCCTTAAAAACTAAAGCTGGTTGTAACAGTGTCACTGTAATAAAAATAATGTAGAAATATTAATTCCTTCTCCAAAAGAAAACAATACAAACACTACAAACTATATCTTTTTTTTAAATCACCTTTAGGCATCTGGTCGTCATTATATGACGAAATGGATCCACAAACAGCTATCCTTCCATACTTATTCATGTAATTTATTATAGTAGAACTTATTTCACCACCCACCTGAAATAATATGGTAAAAGAATACCAAATAAATTCAATTTGGGAAATTACTGCTTGCCATCTGAAGTAGATATGTTGCCAGTGATAGCCAAATTGGTAGAACGCTCGCCTCTGTAACGAGGGTCGCAGGTTCTAACCCCGGCTCGCACCTCTGAGATTTCTATATGTCATGTACGAATCTCATTAGCTACGTTACACAGGTACCGTTGAATAGTTCCAAAGAGAAACTTACATTATCAAAGTAACAATCAACTCTATTAGGGCAACCATCCTTAAGTGCAGCTCTAATGTTGACTGTTTTATAATTATAAGCACGGTCGAAGCCTAGATCCTTTAAGAGATATTCACACTTTTCGTCAGTACCAGCAAAGCCAACCACACGGCAACCTGAAACCAGAAGAATGGATATAATAAAATGTCTAAAGAAGTTTAAGAATTAAACCCAACGATTAATTAGCTCATTCCGCAGACAGAAATAATACATATACAAACTGACAGAAAGGAATAAGGGTTCGGAAAATTTCAATAATTCTATTAAAGCATGAAATAGTTGAGTGATTTAACTCTTACCCAATATTTTACCAATTTGTCCAACGTGAGATCCCACAGCACCAGCTGCTCCGGTGATGACAATAGTTTCGCCTGACTTCGGTTGGCATATCTCTTTCAAACCGAAATATGCTGTATTCCTAAAAATGGATTATAATGTTAGTATCCATATACGTGATTCATTTATATTGAAAGCTCTATCATTGGAGGAAGTCCATACTTTTGAAAAGGTGCAAACATTATGATTGGTCAAAGTGAGGACATTTCCTCATAACTCATCTAACCACCTCCTACAGACACTGCTGGTTTAACATGTTACAGGCAGGACGAATAAAATCAAAGATTCTCTCTGTCCAAGTCTTGAGCGGAGTACATGCTTAAGGAGAAATGACCTTACCTACCCTATATTAAAGTACAACCTAGCCTAGATAAATCGGCGAATACCTCAGATCTTGGAAAGGTGGGTGAATTATAACATCTAACCTCCTTCATGCATTCGGCTGATGTAACACATTTGACAGTCGTTACTGGTATTCAAAAGTGACGAAGGGTCTGACAAACATTTGAAAAATCGTCTTACCCTAAAGTCACCGTTAATTTTGGGGTAGTTCCATTAATTGCATCTCGGATGGTAGAACGCGATCTCCTCGTGTAAGTTGAGGTCAATACAAAAAAAGTGTGGGAAAATTATAGGAAGAAGGGAGAGGAAGAAGGGTAATATCAACATACCCAGGCATTCCTAAGACCCCCAACCCCAAAGATAGAGGATGCGGGTTGATGTCCGGTAAAAGAGTAAGGGGCAACAAGCCCGCCTGGGAAATCTTCTCTGGATTGCATATGGTATGCGTCCGCCATCCAAACGATCCTACAACGTAACCACCGACTGGATATTTCTGATTGCGAGTCCCTATAATCCTGAAATCCGTTGATCAAATCACATAAAATTTGTATAGCAAGAAAAATAAAGATCGTCAATAACGGGAAAATTTTGAAAATCTGCAGAGCATCCTATATTTATTTAACTTACTACTTACATAGTTTTAAGTCCATGTGCAATAAATGATATGGTAAACGATTATGCAAATGTAATATAGAAATAACAATAGTGGACATCTATTTAATAATGAAGGGTTTTATACTGTGCTATAAACAAATTACTAATAGTCTCGTTAGTCCCACAAACTAATCCAAAGCTGGAACTAGGTCTGGGCCTCTATCAATAGTTGGCCAGAGTAGGGATCAAACCTGGTATCTCTCAATTACTACTGCGGCCCATATCACCACTAGCATATTGACACTTCTTTAATATTTGTGAATATAGAAAAAAATGTTTAGGTAGGTACAGACTTCGCAACTTGCCCGCCGATCATGTCGGTGGGTAGTTTATATCCGATCATGTAAGCTCGCATGTAAGGATCCACACTAAGATATTCTGCTTCCGTCAATATATCTATAAAATAGAAAATAATTTGGTATTAACGGAAAATCTTGAAACCTTGGAAACAAGGTTCGAACAAACCAGGATTATCACTTGCCAACGCTGCAATAAAACATCGTGAGGAAGCCTACATATCTGTCTGAGAAATCCTAATCAGGTAATTACGTTTGAAGTTCACCACATGCGTAATGGACTATGAATCTCCTCGCATTTGGGGGAGTCCAATACCCACCAGTGGTGCATATGTAAGTAACTACCTACCATGCACTTTTAACTTTCGGTGACTTAATATATTGTTCCATAATATATAGCATAGGTACTCTTAAAAAATAATTAAAATATAACCCACCTCCATCTTTCAATTCTGGTAATTCTTCTTCAACAATTTTAAAATCGCTCTTCTTTGGCTCGCCTTGGAAGTATTTTGTAAGCACATATTTTTGCGCTTTTATTTTTCCAGTTACGCCGGAATAGAAACGTCTTCCATTATTTAATGCAGTAGCTAATTTGGCCATCGTAATTCTATTGTCAGTAGAATTCTGGGAATTAATGGACTTATATTACATAAGTACATACTAATTGGTAACTAAACAATATTTTTTTGTGAAACGTGACTGGACTATGTGGATGTGGTTTCAATTCCCGCCTGGATACATTTTATTCGCGATCCAGCATTTACAATACATACATCCAAACCCCAAAACGATAGGTATCCACTTACTTAGTGCCCACTTGGTATTGGCCTAGGTAGTAGGTACCTACTTTGATTTCTAAGTTCAATAAGCTTATGGACACTTTAAAGCTTTCAGCTCTTGTAAAAGCAAATACCCATGACTTTTTAGCCTTTCCAAAAACGTAGTACATGTAAGAAATAAATATCCACTACCATATAAAAAAAAAGAAAAATTAATAAGTTCACCAAGGTACGAAAGTGGATAAACCAGTAAATTTAAATTAGCCAAAAAAAACGTAAAGTGGAAGAGCCTTAAATATATTGTCTATGGAAAGACGATAAAAAACAAAGACCAAATGAGACAGATTATACTATTTTATAGTAAACTTTGACGAAGAATGAAAATGAATGTGAATGAACTGAATGAAGTTAAATGTCAAAATGTACAAAATGGCCAGCGTTTTGTTTGGGTCGCGAGATCTTATTTAGAATTGCAATGATTATAATGCCTACCTATGATTTATATCTAGACATCTAGGCTCATGTTAAAATAGGTGACAAAAGCTATTATAGAGGTGTTGTTATTAAAAGTATGGCAAAAGTACGAACGCCATAAAGTGCTGAATTTTTATTTTTCGCTAAGATACGCTATCGTTCAGTTTCGAAATGAGTTCTGAGCAAAGATTTAGTTGTATCTTGTGCAAAGACGTATTTAATTGTAAAGAAGAGTTACAAGTTCATTTTAGGTAGATACAACAGAAATTATAATGTTATTTATGAGCGTAAAACGAGCGGCGTTTGTTATAATCAAACATTATCTGCAGGAAACACGGCGATCCTAAGTTCAATGAGAAGAAAACAACTCGTTTCCCAAATGATTCGAAGATGTCTGCTGATAAGCCGAAGGAGAAGGCCGAGATGGTCGCCTGTGACGTTTGTTCGGAAGTATTTCCAACTATATCGAAGGCGATAACTCACAAGCACAAAGTTCACCCGGACCACGATGCGAAGTACTTCTGTCCTTGGTGCGGGAAACTCTTCACTATGAAGGTAAGACCGCTAAATACTCGAGAAAAATGTCGACCGACTGGCCTATTTGCTAGTAAGCAACTGTGCCTGTCACCCCCACTCACTACACACACATGTTGTGTTATCATTCACAGGTACCTACTAATTTATCAACTGACATCATGTTATTGTTCTCATACAATTTTCAGTTTAAAAAAGTTCAGATTGTCTTAATCAGATAACCTTACTATTTTTAGGGTATATACCTAACATTACTGGTTGTCAATACAGCTCTTAGGTAGAAGTTTCAGAATGTTTGATTAAATTTTGATCTTTAAAATCTACTGTAAGATGAGGAATCTAAATAAGTAGTTTATTATTATACTACACTCAATACTAGCAGTGATTTTGTGTAAAGCACTCACCACTTATGTTTACATAATTATTTCTAATCTAGCTTATAAAAAGAGATAGATAGATAGATAGATAACTCTTTATTGCACACCGATTTCATAAACATTTTATATGGTATTAATAAATAGGTACAGTGTACAGTGGGCGGTCTTATCGCTAGCTGCGATCTCTTACAGACAACCTTAGGATGGAGAAGATTCTTAAGAAGAGAATATAATATTAACTATTTTGATGTTTGCATATGCAGTTGCAGCTAGAAGTCAAGTCTATTAGGATTGTATCAATATTCGTTCCAATCAACCAATGAACCATTGCTTAGACTAGCAGCTTTGCCTGAAATGAAGAGTATCTTATATTTATATCTCAAAATATTATTGTTATAGTAATTATGTAACAACTTAATTTCAATAATATTACATTTGTTTTCGTATGAAAATTACAAAATAATATGAATTATTATTATATTGTGATATAATATGAATTATTTTTTAGCACCTTTACAATAAACACATGCAGTCAAACCACAATGGCATGGAGAGGCCTGACGATAAGGACTTCCACTGTGATCCCTGCAATGTTGACTTTTATATACCGTCAGCAGTGGCATACCATAACAAATTCTTTCATCGTCAAGACACAGAGATGCCTGATGTTGGACAATCAAAGAAGTTTAAGTTACACAATCAGGTATGAAGAAATGATTCTCAATTATATATTTTTTTGTATTAATTCAATTTTGCAAACTCTGTGTACACTCCAACTAGTACTTATTTGCAATTAAATTATGGCTTCATACAGCTAAACTTTTCAGAACAACAAGCATTCACCAGCAATACTCAAATTGTTTGTTTGGCATCAAATCAACATTTCTTACATATTAGATTTACTTAGATTAATTTTTTTTTGCTTTTCAGTTTTTTGTAGTTGTTTTTTTTTTGGTTATTCCATATTTAGATGTTATAGTAGACATATATATATTATAATACAAGATTTCTTTTAATTTTTATTTTAAATATCTTGTATCTTATCAAAACAAAAGTTCAGTTAATATTCGGCACAATAACCGAATATTCTGCCATATACTGTACAATTACTGAATATTCGGCACATCCCTAATACACAGTTAATTTTCTTTATATTTCAGGAAGTAATACCTCTCTTCTACTGTGCATTTTGTGGAGAGGAATATGATAATAAAGTTAATTTACTAGTAAGTAAATGCTTATACTCATGTAGTTTTTACATAAAGTATGAGATTGGTTGGCTAGTGAAGTGGATTACTTCACATATTAATACCTAACTGTACTATGCAAGCATTATGCTTACAGTATTGTACCATTGTACTAGAATTATAACTTTTAAATTTTTTAAAGTTTAGTGTGCATTGGAGTTTGTCACATTATGTGTCAAGATTTATCACACCCAGCCACTTTTCTCTCTTTCTTTACTCAAATGAAAGAAAGAATTGTAATTAAAATTTCTCGCCATTGACTTGTCACAGCTAACAAGTCTCTGGCAGCTTGTATTTCCTTCAATAGAATATGGTTTATGCTATAGACTGAAAATACCTGTACACACCTTTGCAGAAACACATGACCGATGACCATGGTGATGAAAACCAGAGTCCAGATGAAGTGTTGAGGTGTCCTTTATGCGAAGCAATCTTCTACCACCTGGATGCCTATGAAATTCACATCACCTACCACTCGTCTGATGATTTGTACAGCAAAACAAATGAAGCGTAAGTTATACTTATTTGGGAAATGCTACCACCATAACTATACTGAACCAAAGATATACTAGCTGTGCCCGTAAACTGTTTTGTGTAGACCTCCAGGGATAAAATAGTATCATTGTTGACTCCAAGAGTATGAGCTATCATCAGCATGTTCTTTCATTAAAATATATCCAGTAGTTTTTCATAATGTTTGTTGTACCAAATTCCTAGTAGTTTTGGTCTATTTACAATGGCTTTACAGAGCATGGAATTAAGCTTTCTTTAACTTGATGGTTAATAAATGGTGCAATCTACATTAAGATGATATGATTCTGTTTAGATTTATCTTATGGTAATATTATGATTTCTACAGGTTTAGTGGCATACTCGAGTTTTCATTAGAATCCCTGTCGCCTATCGTTGAGAAAGTTGAAAATTTTGAGCCTCAGGAAGATGTGGAAACTACTATGAATTCAGTAGGAATCGTAAGTATTAAATATTTTGTTCTCCTACTGATTGTGCCTTTATGTTTGCATATAACCATTGCATATTTCCTTTATTTCAGGATAAGTTCCTGGAACTTGCAACTGATCAGTCACAAGACACCTCTGTAAAGGCTAAAAAGCATAAAAAACATAAGAAGTCCAAAAAATCAGCTATAACACTAGATGAATTCTTAAGTATGAACCAGGATGTCTTTGGTGAGGGCTTAGATTTCCAAGGCATTGAGGAGGTTCCAACACGAGTTGTTACGAAACGATTAAAAACTCACAAAAAGCCAGTAAATTCATATACAAAGACTGTTACGCCTGTTGAATTAGAAAAATTAAAACAGCAAGGTATAGTAATTAAAAAAAAAGTTGGTCAAAATCCTCCAATTCATGGTGTTAAAGTTTTAAAAAGAGTTTCAGCTGGACCAATGGATATTGCAAAAAAAATTACAGGCAACAAAATTAACCCAGATCTGGGGATAAACACGTCTGATGAAGTGTTATCCAAATTAATGAGTCAAAGCAATAATGCAATTAAGATTGTGAAGAAACCAACTCAAGAAAATACAAAACAAGAAACTGAACTAAGTCCAAAAAACGCAGTGAACGAAGATGCCCCTGTTGAAAATATAAATGAAGCCCAGAAAAAGATATCAGAATCAGAGGCTACTGAAGAAGATTATGCAGAAGATACAATAGATCCAAACAACACATCAAATAGTAAAGACACAAATGATGGTATCAACATTGCTTTACAGGGTTCTCAAGATTCTACACGGCTAAAAGTAATAAGTCGATCCACACAAGTTAGTTGTCCTGAAAATGTGACAAGAGTAAATGAAGATGACATTCATTCTCATACTGAAAATAAGGTTGATAACGAAGTTTCTAATAGTGCTATTTCAATCCCATTAAATTCTCAAATTGCTCTGAAATCCCTAAATGCGCTACAGAACAACGGAGAAATTGTTATTAAACCGAAGACGAGTGGCAGTCAAACAAATAAAACGCAAGTCATGCAATACAATACTAAAAGTGAAAATAACGGTAAAGACACAGATGACGAGACCAACGTTAATGACGAACATAATGATACAATTAAATCGGATTCTCCTAACTCTACAAATAAATCTATGTCTGTTCTAAAACATTTAAGCCGTGTCATTACAGTAAAACCTGTTAATCAGATGAAATCGACTTTATCGTCAGTAGATGACGTTGCATCAGGAGATACTAGCGACGAAGAAGTATTATCGGCTAAACAAAATAAGAAATCCCCGGTAATAGCATTACCCCCACCTGTCGAGAAAGAATTACCAATAAAACAAAAAAATAATGACAATGATCCAACATTAGATGCTTTAAAGAATTTGAGCAAAAATATTACAATAAAATCTTTTCCAAAGCATATAAATAGTAACATGGGCAGTGACGAAATTGAATCCGAAGCAGAAAGTGATATTGAAAATGAAGATAAAGAGACGAGTAGTAAAGGAATGGCATATGTGAGTGGAAATAAAAATGTAGCCATGAAAAATATTAAATGTAACAAAAATGAGTCTAAAATAGTAAAGTCATCCAATTACCCAGAAATAATAAATATGGAAAAATCAACGGGCATTCCTAAAGCATGTGTACCTAATTCTGACAACAATTTAAAAAATAACAATGCCGACATTTTAAAACGTCTTACAAACATAACAACAAAACCAGTAGCTCCTCAAAAAGTTGAACAAATTGTTTGTATGCCTACAATAATACCGAGACAAATGCTCCCCCAAAATACGGATGAAATTGAAATTTTCAACATTGATGACTCCGATGATGAAGACGAAAAAAATGCGAGTATTAAAACAACTGAACCACAAAGTACTTTAAAGCCTATTATGACAGTAAACAATCTCGCCAAAAATTTGACAGTCAAATCTGGCAATCAACAATGTTTACAGAAAAATATAAAAATTGAAAAAGATATGAAATCAGATGATGAAACACATGATGATGACCATAATACTTTTACAGATGATTCAGACGATGAAATAAATACCGATAACATTGAAAGAACTGAAATTATTAGAACAAAAACTTGTAGTCAGAAGTTTTCTAACCGAGGTATGGCTATAAAAAATGCACTAAAAACTTTAGGCAAAAATATTATTGTGAAATCAAGAAACTCATCACCAAGTTTGTCTAATAAATCTCAAGATCACAGTTCACAAGATTCTAATGTGGATGCCAATGAAGGAAGTGATTCAGACTCTAATTCAGGCAATGTAAAAATTTCAGAATTAAATGAATGTGTGAGTGATGATGAAGTAAATCCCGATAGCAACATCCAACAAGATACTACTAAAGCAATAGTTCAATCTCCAGACGACTCTGGCAGTGACGATAACAGTGGACTAGATGATTTCGATGATGAAATAAAAGCAAACACATTACAAAAATCTCAAAATAATAATTTAAATAAAAACCCCATATTAATAAATACATTAAAAAATTTAGGAAAAAATATTACAATAAAATCATTGAGTGATCAAACCGAAGACAAATATCGAGGTAGTCAAGACAAATCTGATGTACCTAGTAACCCCAATAGACAATTAGCTTTAAAACCTTTCACCCCAACTACAAAGGATCATCAAAGTGAGACTGTGGTCGCCAGTAAGAGTCCAAATGTTGCTCGAGCCCAGCATTCCTCAAACCAATTTGTTAATCGAAAGATGTCATCTTCTAATCAAGTGAATACAGTCAACAAAGAAGTTACTGTCAAGACATTTCAAACTAAAACAGTGATACAAGAAATAACAACGACTGTGACAAAAACCATAAAAACCGTTAATCAAACTATGAAACACGAGATACGAAACTCTAGCCAAACAAATTCACCCATCAAGGCTCCAAGGATTCAAGGGGTGAGACTGAATCAACCTCAGAATCTTCAGGGCGTCGTTGTCAGGAATACTCCAATAGCACAGGTGCGTTCAGCGGGCACCATGATCAGGCCATCTAAGTCAATAGTTCCTATGAGGCCAGGACTTAATATAGCGAGGCCTAGTGCTCCGAGGATGCCCATCAACAAGAAACCCACACCTGCCTCCAGTCCGCAAAAACATCTTATTGGAAAACCTTTAAAAATATCACCTAACGCCATCGCTATTGCGCAATCGACAGGAAAAAGGCCAAATTCTGATGAACTGACGGGACCATTCAGTTGTTTTAAAAAACCGAAGGAGTCTTTAATACCTGTATCAGACGTACCAAACTCTAGTGGCGAGGTTACAGCTCAGCATGCTTCGACCTCGCACACCAGTTCCTCAAATTTTACAAGCACCACTAAGGTAGTAAAAGGGAATTCTATCGCGACGTCCACCCAAATGAAATCAGAAATGAGCTCCAGTGCGCAACAAATTAGTAGACTCAGCAATAATTCTGGATTGAAAATTGTAAAGAAAAGTCAAGCTACACAAATGCAAACTCAAGAAAAAAGTGAAACAAACACAATGAAACCTACTACTTTAGCGGCCATAGAGAGGTTGCAAAAACAGGGCCTGCTAGTGAAAAAACCTCGCTTAGACGAGCCAGAAGACAGTGAACATTCGGAACCCGGCGATGAAAATGTAGATTATAGTTCGGGAGACGAACAGAACACGTGATTCGTTTGAACATTTATAAACGTTAATTGACTGAAATGATTAGTTCTAAGTTCTTGCACAAACCGCCAAAAGTCATAATAATTATGATTGTGTATATTGCTATAATTTTGCTATGACTTTGATATGTAATTACTTGTATTTATTGACTCATTTAAGTATGTGTAAGTTTGAATTAGGTGTAAATAGAAATAAATAATAGCGAATAATTATAACTGCTATTATTTAGGGAAACATTTAAGTTTTGTTCATTGTGCGACATACAAATAGAAAAAAAATAGTTAGTCCTAACAAGTCGACGATTATGCACGAAGACGCCTGGACTTCTGTGTAATCTTTGTAAAGGGATTGGAAAATTTGTCGAGCATAGAGTTATTTGTAAAATTATTAAAATGATTGTGATTATAGTAACTTTTTCCTTCACCCTGTTATGGACTCGGACGGGTTCGGAGGATGATATCAAGTTAAGACGTCAAGCAAAACAATTGATTGTAATTTAATTTGAGGCGCTCCGACGGAACAGTAGACATACGTATATTTTTTTGTGCGCTAGGTATGTTGAAAAAAAAAAACAGTCGTCCAATGTTCTCTGCGAGAAAAAGCGTCACTGCCATTAGTAGTAAGTACAGAGATGACACGCCATTTTCATATCATCATATCACATCCATTATTTTATTTATAATGTGTATTTATTGAATAGTTTATTGTTATTAATTACTTAACATTGGCAAAATACTCGCTATGTTGTGGGTGAGGCCATTTGCATATCCATTTTATTTCATCTCGTAAAAAAAGAAGTACGGAGATGACAGACAGCATGGCCCACTCTAAATAATAAACTTTATTTACTCTTCGAAATTATAATAGGTATAACATATTTCAATGTTTTTATCAGTGTGTATACTTATGACGCAATAGAACAATATGCATATTTCCTATTGTCCAGTAAAATAATCTAGGTATGTTGGTTATATTATAAGATTAAACCAAGTGAGATATGACACTCATATATATTTCTCCGTATTTTTAAGTGCTACAGAAGCGCCAGTATCATATCTCTCGCTGTTATTTTGTAATAGGTATGAGCGTATATTATAGGACCTACTAATACTATTTATCAGCCAACAGATGTCTACTGCTGGACATAGGCCTCCCCCAATGATTTCCACACATCACGGTCCTCCGCCACTCGAATCCAACGGCTTCCTGATACGCGTGTGATATCATCGGTCCACCTAGGGCCGTCCTGCACTACGTCTTCGGTTCGTGGTCGCCATTCTAGAACCTTTCTGCCCCAACAGCAGAACATGGGTTCTGCGAGCTATGTGCCCCGCCCACTGCGACTTCAACTTTAAAATTCTTAAACTACTACTAATGTTAGTTGGATTAGTGTGTAATGTTATAAGTCGAATGTGTTATGACTGTTCCCAATGCCGGCATGCCACAGTGAACACAGGTGTTAATAAAAACGCCATGGATGAAAGTTAAAACAACTATATTTACATCAAGATATATAACGCCATTATATAGTTTTAAACACGATGAAATACGAAAATATAAATTGTCCACTTATCTATTAGGTATTAAATACATCCGTCTGCTAACACATTATACCATCAAAATTACTCTTTCGTATCCACTTTATTTGGTCGCCATTTCTGTTCCTGTAATTAATAGATAAATGAAATTACTGTGGTGTCAACAGACCAGAATTACCAAAATCCCAAACCAAATGCATGCGGCAAAACGAAACAAACCAATACAAAACCGATACCATGATTCAAAACAACTCTTAAATTTATGGCAAGTTATAATGCCATTATAACTGTGTATAAATTTAGGGGTAAGTATTTAAGTAGGTTACACAAAATAGCGTTTCTGAATAGAGATCGGGCTAGTTCAAATATAAATTTAACGACATTCCAAGCTCTAGGTGTCTCGTTGAGTAAAAGGTGCTCAAAATAATGAAAAAGATACTAATACTACGTACCTACCTACGATAAGATTACCAAAGTGAGTAGATGCGACTGGGCGCTCCTAATGCACTTAAATGTATTGTGAGATTAGAGCGAGCGAGCAAGGCAATTTTAGCGTAGCGTTTTATTTTCTTCATGCACACAAAAAGAATCAGTATGGAATGCCACATCTACAATGTTTAATCTTATGGCAGTACCTACCATACCAGTCTACAGATAATAACATTAAATATAATACAATCAATACAATACGTACCTACATTTTGCTTCAAATATTTAAAATGTATGTATTAGTTCATATAAAAATATATTAATCTATGACATACGACATACATACCAACACAACACAAAACAACACTTACCCATCAAACTTGAACCAAAATAGCCCCATACCTGCAGCTTTTTTATTGCAATTAAAACTTATACCAATTTGTAGCAAAAAAATGCATGTTTTTTCGTCCAAACATGTCTCTTAATTATAGTACAATATCTAGTCTCGAATGGGAAAGAAACTTAACAAAGCTTCTGCGTTCTCAACATATAGCAAGCAAGGCAGTATGTTATCATAATAAGGTACACAGCATCGAACAAGCAGACGTAGGGGTGTGCTATAGCTAACGAAGACCATATTTGGTATTTGAACCGTTCCATATAACTGCAGCAATTTGAAAACGTTGGTAATACTTCTTTAAAACTGCTAACAGGGGCGTATTATGAGCTATTTCCAGACTTACTTCCCGGCCTTAAAATAACTAGTCATCTTTATTGTTTTCGACATAAGTACCCGCTAGATAGTACTTTGCCTCGGTATTTTTTTGTAATTTTGACCGACAAAGTTAGGAATAATTATAGTTTTTTTTTATTAGGTTACGCACCTATATATTATTGAGTTAATTTAAAGTGGTCAGGCAGTTCAATACCCTGCTTCGAAATAAGAGCTCATGATACGTACCCACTACATAGTTTCACTTTCAATAGTTGACGGTGAAGAAAAACATCTTGAGGAAACCTGCACGTCTGAGAGAACCTCTGGAAAGACGTGTCAAGCACACCTCGCACTGGGCCAGCGTTGTGGACTATGGCCTAATCCCCTCGCATTGACGGGATGCCCGTGCCCAACAGTGATACATTAATAAGGCTGATATTATTATTCTCATAATAATTCATCGCACACGTACCAACATTCCGATCTCATTGGACAGGCGGTAGGCGATCGCTCGTAATTTGTAACGCAGTTTCAACCCGCCCTGTAATTTCTTGCGCAACGTCTGCAGTATCGTGTACATGTTGAGGCAGTGCAACGTAAGGAACAAAGCGGCCAGATAAGGAAGCTGTTGAATGGCATAAAAAAAAGAAACTTAAAAAAAATTAAACATTAAAAACAAACATCGCTGAAAAACAAATTTATTAAACCGTAAATTAATAAATAGCATCCGTTACAAAAATGACAGCCAAATACAACCATAAATTAATCAAATATATACAAAACATAAGTAGGTACAATATCCTAATATACATTATTATTAAGGGAATTGTGTGTGTGTGTGTGTTGTGACCACCTAACTACTATTTATACATGCATATTATCGTAAGTTGGTAAATTCCCGCCTAAATACTACAGCGATAGAAAACATCTACTGAGCAGCGTAACCTTATTCACCGTAATCGATTAAGACCCACACTAAACACTGTTTTAACATGAATAGTATCAGCGGTGTTATAATAATTATGACTAGTCCGGCTACAATTGATAAAAAATATCGATATTGTTTATTACACTAGGGCGGTTTGTTTATAAAAAATAATCTATGAATTTATCTGGTCAGCCTATAATGTACCAAGCAAGGCCGTAGGCAGGGAGGGGGTGTTTAAACCCACCGATATGCCAACCCACCGTTTTATACATAACCACTTGCTAATGTCTCTGACTATAGCTCGAAAAAAGTAAATTCCTGGCTACGGGGTTGTATCTCGACAGCTTGGTTGCGGTTTCGATTGCCGTCTGGGCAAATATCAGAAATGATCTTTACGTAATTTGTCCTGATCTAGATGTAACTGAGATCGGCACCCTCTCATTGTATACGGTACCCACTCATAATACAAGCGATGTGTTCGTCTGGCATTATTTATAATATTTACCTATTATTGGAAAATGCGCATCAACCGAATGATCACAGTGATATAATTATTGTGCTTCCTTTCTATAAATGCAAAGGAAATTTTGGAGTAGTACCTCATAAACCCGCTATCACCTGTTTCATTAGATAAATAGCTTAGGTACTTAATGCATGTTTCTGGAAATTGGTACTTACACACTTATTTGGGAAATCAATGATAGGAAAGATATATTAACACAATATATGAAAACGTGCACATAAATAAGTACTTAAGTAGCTATAATCTTCATGCAAATATCATGGCCAATAAGTACTGTTTACTTATAATCGTTGTTTATGTCGATAAGATTCGATTATTAGGAATAATAATTGCATAATACATTGTATCAAATTTACATAAAAATAACTAAACTCATATGCCGTTAGGTATTCGGTACCTACCTATATAAATTTTATACTTTTCGTTCGATAATTACATTAGTTAAACAACGTCTATAAGCAACAAATTCATAAAAGAAAAAGTTAGCAAATTATTTATGGTTTTAAAAATAAATAATCTAGGTATCAAGTTACAATATTCCTGTTAAGTAGGTATATCCTTAACATATATAAAACAAATCATATAAACGAGTAGACAGACGACTTAGAACGGAGATACAAAACAAAACATTTTTAAAATTACTCCAATATACAATAAGTACCTATTTAAAAAAAATAATAATTTATTAAATCTAAGTATTCGATGATTTTGATCGAGATGTTTTAGGCATCAGTAGGCGTAGGTAAGAAAAGGAAAATAAGTCTATAGCCTACGAGGAAAATTATCACGTTTAGTTTCATAAGCGACAAAGCCTTCCGATAAATTCGCAAAATATAAATTATAATCATTTCTACACACTATGGAACGAATTGGTCCACGGTAAAGATTCACTAACGAAGTACGAATGTTAAGTGATTGATAAAAAAAACTGATTTTTAGTCAATCTATTATACAGGATAATAAGCAAATAGATAGTAAATGACTTACCCCCCAATTTATTGATGTTTTATAACTTTATCAAACGTCATATACTGCGCAAAGAAACACTCTTGTGCGCAGAACTATACGACGTTTGATAAACTTATAAAACGTCTATAAACTCGGGGGTGAGCGTTTATAAAGCTACGCCATTACGTTCCCACAAGTTCGAATAAAAGCACTAACAAAATGTAGCTAAAGTAATATTTTCTACGAATTGTAATGGAAGTACTTGCCAACTTCATTCAATTTAGAGATTTATGCGCGCGTATGAACTATTATAGGGTATATAACAATTACATAATTTAAAAAGAAACTAGGTACTTACACATAATAGAAATATGTTAACTACCTGTTATTTTTGACAATAGTCAGAAGACATCAGTATGTGACACGCGTGGGTCGTGCTTACAAGACAACTGATCGAACTAAAGTCAAATACAAGAAAATGCGTGCAAAATTGACGATTACGTTACTAAAATAATTCTTTGGACATCAACATTGCAAGGATTATCTTGAATAAAGCAATCTCGGTCTTACTCCATTACGTTTTCGGTGCAATGAATTAATAATATTTAGTTTTATCTATTGAGGCGGTCCAATATTATTTTTCACAGCACAGTTTTTTTTAATACGCCCCTGTACTATGAAACTTGTGTTTATTATTGTGACTAACTTTATTGCTTTTCGATTCGACCGTAATAGACGCTGACATTCATTAGCCCGTACTCAAATAAAACAAACTGAATAGATGTGCCACGGGCGCTCCTTAAAGTTCTTCTTCTTCTTTCTTTACGAAATGAGATGCGATGAAATAAAATGGATATGAATATGGCCTCACCCGCAACTTAGCGGGTATTTTGCCAGTGTCAAGTAATTAATAGCAATATTAAATTCAATAAATACACATTATAAATAAAATAATGGATGTGACATGATGAAATGAAAATGGCGTCCTCCTTGTACAGACTTGTAGACGACTTCCCTTAAAGTTATTATTTGTGTACCTACAAACGTACAGAGCACACGAGTGTCACTTCTAATGTCATTCAATCTTATTGTTCTAGACTAAGGTCGCGTTCACAATCATAGCGAGGACGCTGACGCGGACTTATCGTGTATTAGGCACGGGGAACACGTATGCAGTATTATAAAATTGTAATTGGGATATCTGTGCATTTAATATATATATATAAAAAAATACAACCGAATTGAGAACCTCCTCCTTTATGAAGTCGGTTAAAAAATGTGCAATTGGCCGTTTGTACGTGAGTCACGGAAAAAGTTCTGGACAACACGGTTTTTTTAGCCTGCGCCCGCGCTGTCATTGTGGTAAGACTAACTACATGAAGCGAGTGCGTCGTCCGCGCGTTGTACGCGTCCACCAGCTCAGTCCCACGTTACCTGCTCGCTGAGCTTCTGGGGTATCACCATGAGTGTAGTCGCCGTGTTACCGATGCCGATCAGCAGAAACGAGATACTTAACGCAGGCACCTGTCAGTTAGGGTATTAGCAAATCGACTATTTATATAACTGTACCCTATATAGTCGACTTAGAAATGAATGGACACACTCGATCGATATTTAAATGAGTTCTAAACTTGTAGTGAAGGCTTTAAATTTATAGAAAAAACAATTTACAATGGCAAAACATTAATCAGAAAAAAAATATGTGTCGTAATAAAATAGAGTTAATTTTGGCGGACGGTACACTGCAAAGGGAATGGTAATTTCATGAACAAAAACAAGCACAATATACAACATATAGCTGTAGTAATCGCGTACGATGTTCGGTGCTTTGTTCGGTTGTGCCAAAAATCTGTGTAAAATACAAGTTACTAAACCGCTAATATTCAGTTTAGACCTCCTTTGTGATGCCATTGTAAATGAAGGAAACCTTTCTAAACATTTGGGGGGAATAAATGAATCAAGTACATACCTGCCAAGTTGCCTCCGGATGATAGCTCAGATTGTACAGCGCGTACGCAATGTACAACTGGAATATGTATCCGCCGAACAGGAACGGGAGCAGGTAGGAGAGCCCCCGCCACATCCATGAATGGAACCCTTCTATTGTGATGTCCATATTGTGTCTGGCACCTAACGCCTTCAGCCTGTATAGCACGCCGCTCTGGTATCTGAACTGCATGTATTGGACCACACCTGGGAATTAAAAACATCAAGAGTAGGTTTGAGACTAGTTACAGTCAAAGACAAGACTTATTCCACACCCAGTGGTTCTGTCTCTGTCGTAATTCATAGGAGAGAATAGGACGAAATATCTCACACTTTTATATCTGGTGCCGTAGCATAAGAGATAAATACATAGATAATTGCTTTATAATTAACACTTTTATTTAGTTGGTCGTATGTTATGAATTCCGAGATCTTGTACCATATTAGCGACATTATTGGATCGTGTAATAATACAGGGTTTTGTTTTCCTTTTCAAAATCAACTGCTTTGAATTTCCGGCTAGTATAGGGAAAATATTTTATCAAAAAACTTAAGATGCGGTATTATTTTTATCAAAATAGTGCACGGTATAAATACAAACTGGTTAATATCACACTTATGTTACAAATTATATCTCGAAGAAACACAATTTTCAGAAATTAAAACAAAACTGACAACTTCACTGTTCAACTTCCCGCCAAAAAAAAGCATAGTTAACTTCATTTTTTTTTATAAAATGGCCTCACCCAACTTTGGGTAGGTATATTGCCAAGCTAACGTCATGAATACAGAAGTACTCTAACTGCCACAAATAGTTTTGAAACTAAGATGTCCAGACGTTTTGAGGGTAGTCGGAAAGAAAGGTTATCAACATAGTTGTATATCGTGAAAAAATGTGTTAGTTTGAATTGTAATGTCTGATTTTGGTGGAATATTAACCAAATGGAATGGAAACATGACATTTCAAGCTCCACCAAGAAGTCCGGTAATTTGTCAATCGTCCTCAGTACTGATTAAGCGTGGGTTTATTCTAAGGATTAGGCCTACATAAAATCTCTCAATTTGTATTGTGTACTATTTTTTTGTTAATTTACATTAGCAAAAAACCATTATAAAGAAAGAAACGCAGCATTATTATTTTGATTGTTAAAAAAACGATGTCACTACTCACTGATATAAGCGATGAACCACATAAAAGTATGCCTAAACAAGTTCCACGGTTCGTTCTGCGGCCAGATGAGGAGTATGCCCGCGATGGCGGTCGATATGAAGTGGTGCAGCCGCCACCAGCCCTTGATCCTGGAGCCGTTCACCTTGAGGATGCTCTCGCGGATCGTGAGCGTGCAATAGTACCACACGAGCAGGAACAACAGTATTAATTGCAACGGCCTACAAAAATACATCAGTTATGTAGACTTACAAGCTATTAAACTTATATTTTTTTATATTGTTATAGCTACAATATCTTTATATTAGTATTTAATTGTATGCTGGGATGGTCCCCAGTCCATTGTACGGTACTTATAATACAACCATTGTTTTGGGACCGTACACTTGGCGTGTTATCTATTACCTTTTTTTTTGTAAACTTTGAACCACAGAGAAACCTTATTTTAGAAATGGGCGCAAATAACAAAAACAGTCAGTGTGATGCCAAAAAAGAAATAAAAAAAAACAAAAACAGTGTTCTAATGCAGTTATTGAGCTGTACAGTTTGGATTTGGTTCGAGTTACATTAATTATTAAAAAAAATATGAGCAAGGCGCTTTACCGACACCGAGGCCAAAACTGCATTTCATTTCAACAATGTTTTTTAATCATCTATTAGTCTGAAAGCGCATCATGCGGTAACTGCTGGACAGATTTAATTAAACTACATGGTCAACATATAAGTTTTGTCCCGAGCAAATTAACGTGTTCCACAGGGTTCTCCAAATCCTAAAGTCTACACGTACGAAGTCGTACAATATTCGCCCACCCGATTCCTTTTTTAAAAGATGGGAGCTTTTAAAAAAGGAATCTCGTGTGCGAAAACCGATAAGCTCTTGAAAGATCTGCAGGATCATACGCGCATTGCTCTGCAGACACTTGAGCACGCGGCGGTAGCATACAAATATGAACTCTGCATACGTGTATTTTTTTTTAATTGTTCACCTAACTAAAAATAGATAATTACCTGAAATTTATGTAAAGGTTCGCCACAGCTAAAACGAAAGCTATTGCGCTGAGAATAAGTTTGAACTTCTCATACTCGTCCTTATATTTGAACCTATGGAAAAAATAAATATACAAATTAAGTTTATTTTTATCGTGTGAACATACAAATTACCCACTTTGTTAAATTACTGCCATTCGTATAATGTATATTTTATGAGGTAAGTTGTTAACTGACTTAAGTATGGACATAAAAATAATATTATTTTAAAATAGAAACTTGTTGAGTATTCTAGCAAATAGGATTAACTATGGCGACATTATAAACAAACACCTTTGTCGTAGGTATTTTTTATTTCGTGCGGTTGCCAGACCCAAACTAATGGTGCGATTGGTGTTGGATTTTGGAAAATTGCACTGTGAGCACTTTCTGCATAGATCGGACCGCAAACAACAACTAAATATGAGGGTACCCCGGTTAAAACTATGACACTAGGACGACAAACACCTCATTCCTCCCGTGACCATGGTTGCTGTAAAGCAGCCGTAACGTCGGGAACGTAAAAACATAACATAAACGCAATAAAATCCGTAGAATTTGTTTTATGTCAATGTAGTATTCGCGTAAATATAAGAAATCAATATACTCAAGTAACCAGCAAATATACTTCTGAGTAATATTAGTACATTTGGATTAACACGGACTCAAAGAACTATACAATTATTTCTAGTACCTACTCCAAAGTACTTGGGGCCGGTATTTGTTCTTTTTTTTTTAAAAACACCTCTCTTTTTAGTATTATGTCTTAGACGAAGAAATGATATAGACGGAGTATATATTGAAGCACAAAAAACCAGCTGATTTGTATAGTACACGCAACTTCACGTGTACGTAAGGACGAAATTCACGTGCACTACCAAAATCGTCTGGTTTTATGACTTCAATATGTTGTTCGCAACACTCCGTCTATATCATTTCTTCATCTAAGTGTTGTGTTTGAGAAAACATATCTAGATTCAAGTTAATCGACCTACTTTTTTTCTGAGCCATACTATTTTTTTTTTTTAAAGTTCCAGTATACTCACTTGTCATTTTTGTTAAGTATGGACACGTTCACGTTGCCGAGTATGATGCGCAGGTAGAGGCCGTTCTGTTTGGGCAGCGTCGCTTTGATCTCGTGGAGCATTGCTTTCCTTTTCATTATTTCCTTTTCGAGGTTCGCGATGCGATCATCTTTTGTTACAGCTTTCTTCTCTAGTCTATATATAAAATAATATTAGGTATAGTAGACTTGGTCTAGCCCGCGAGACCGCCCGGGCAACCATCGATTTTGCTCTACAGCTCAACCGCTAATGGGCATAGTGGGATACTATGTTAACCTTCCTTTTGAGTTTACCCATAGGCTATCCAAGGTGAAAAAACCTTAATGAAATCGGTCACGTGGTTTTTCCGTGGTGCTCGAACAAACAGACAAACAGAAAAATTGCACCTATTGCACCATTTTTTTATATCTTCATTTCACAGATACAGCCCAGTTAAATAAATATTATTGTTTCATAAATAAAAGGTACATGAACATAATTTACATAGACATTCAAAAGTCTTGATAACAGAAAAAGTGAAGTCAGTTGAAGTTTTCACTGAAAACCAAGTTGGTAGAATGCTTGCCTTGGAATCAAGGGCTGCAGGTTTAAGCCTCGGTTCTCTAGGACTCGCTCCTCTAGGATTACTAGAAATTCTGTGCGAATCTGATATTCAATTGTTATTATCAGTTACTTGTACCTCGGATAGCAAGTAAAACCGTATGTCTCGCGCCTAATTCTATTCCCATAGTGTTAGATTACCGTCCCATCGGAATATAAGAGTGAGGGAAGACAGATGACAGAGTGCACCTGTACTTCCGCACAGATTTGAGCACTATATATCATGCATAATCTCAGTTTATATTAGCCATCCTGACCGACATTCGGTGAGGAAGACTATATCTATACATATAAATAAAATTGGAGTGTCTGTTTGTAATATTAAAATAACCGCTTTTTACTAAGTGCATTTAGATGTATACACGTTACCTATACCGAAACAACATTTTTTAAAATTTTTGTCTGTCTGTCCGTCTGTCTGTCTGTCTGTCTGTCTGTTTGTTCCGGCTAATCTCTGAAATGGCTGGACCGATTTTGACGGGACTTTCACTGGCAGATAGCTGATGTAACAAGGAGTAACTTAGGCTACTTTTATTTTAGAAAAAAAAATACGATCTCACGAAAAAAAAGTAAAACCAATGTTGCAGCGCAGCGCCTGATTAAGTTTGATAGCAACAACCTGCAATGCGTCCCGCGGGCTCAGAATGGGCGAGCAGGCTGTTGTCAACGGTTGTCTTTGTTAAATACCACGCGGACGAAGTCGCGGGCAACAGCTAGTTAATAATATAAACAAAAACATATTATGCTACGTGTAAGTAAGTGTTATATATATATATTAACAGTTAATAAGACACTCTGGATGTATGTACTTTGCACATCATGACCTCTTGTGATGGGTTCAAACTTCAGTGTGGCACAGTTAGGTACCTACTGTGTTGATAGATTAATATACAAGGCATGCACTGCATTTATTCAATCTGATATATAGAAATAATTATAAAATGGATTCTCTTATCATACAATTATGACGAGTTTTATGGAACTATAATCTCTTTTGTTAAAATCTTTATCAAAGTTTATATCCTTACTACAATGATAAACAATGTCCTAAGTTACTAGGTAATATTTTATTGTTTATCTGATAATGGTTTAACTTCCAACTCAATATCAGAATTATGCATAGTTTGAATTAATATTTAACATTGTTGAAGCACTGGGTGGATTTTTAATTTTTTTATAAGTCGCTACTAAACTGGAAGGAAATAATTTATGGGCACCTGTCAATATTTGCAGATTTTTTCCACCCCCTTCAAATAAAATTAGCAAACAGTCACTGTTTTTGTTTATTTTTAAACAACTTCAAAAGGACGAGGTCCTCAATTCAGTTTTTTTTTAATTTGATAAGCACTATACTAAGAGCTGGCTGCATCAAATAATATCCAAATCTGAGATAATGAGAATGAATATATAATCACTTGCAGCAATATTTCAATGATAATAGGATGTACATTTATATTTTATTTTATCTGTAGAATGAAAGAATGTTATCAGATTATTGTTTAAAAATATGTTTTGCAATATTGCCTGCCCCAGTGTGCGCTAGCTTTAAACTCACATAGCCCCTGAGCCCCAAGGCGGGCAGTTAATAATATTTATATATTAGTAATAAGGACATGTAAATAGGAATACTTGTTATCGTGTGGCACAAGATAAAGCAATGTAAATAGTGCTGACCTTTTGAGTGCACCAGCTATGATTGTCATGCGATATTTCTGATGGTTGATCTCCTTCATGCATGTCGCCTGCAGCTCACCCACTTCCTCCAGTTTCATAACATACTCTTTGTTTACTGTCTGTAATTAAAATAAAACGACATGTATTTTTTTTATTAAGAACTCGCCGTCCCAGAAGACATTGTCCTGTCAAAAAGCACTTTCCTAAATCATCCAATTTTTCAGACAACAAATTCAATTTTTCCTTCCCTACAAACCAGATTTGGTTTATTACAAACATTTAAAAAAATAATTAGCCAAAACATTTCAGCCATTCTCAAATGATACACTCACCAACCAACAGCATTGCAATTTTATTATATAATTTAAAATAGGCCGTAAATTAATTTTACCGTTAACACAAAAACTGAACAAATGGTAATATTCTAATTGAATAAATTGTATTAAATTAATTTCCCTATTCAATTGTTATTACAAAACTAATTAAACATTCAAGGATATCATTCAACAGGTACTGTGAAAAACAAAAGCCAGGTATTATTGACTATTCATGGTAATTAAATAACTTACCTGCTTATTTTTACACATTTAATTTTTTTTACAGAAATTATGTTTTGACTTGGCCAGAATACCATATGAATATAAATGATTAATTACTAGACCGATGCAATATTATCAAAACACAAAGAAAATTGTGTGTGATTAATCAAATAATTACATCGGTAACTAGATAAAGCAATAAATATGATGTAAATTCATAAAACAGGTGGTAAAATAAAAAAAAATAGAAAACCTATTATCATACCTCTAAGCGCTTGTAGTCCACCACTAAATCCTCCCATTCCTTAACACATTCTTCCACATCCATTTTCGATGTTTTAGAAATTTACAATAATATGTAAATTCACTATATAATTGCGATAAATGAAGACCAATGTATAAATTCCATTACCGATTTTCAGTGACCTTTTTCCTGGTCTGTCGACTGTCCTGTCAATGTTGTTCGTTCTGTCACTGTCATCAGCCGTCAGCTCTATTAAATTGAACAGATTCAAAATAATAGAGTAAGTCTAGATTAGTTGTTACTATCCTTAGTCGATTTTTAGACTTATTGAATAATGCAGTGCCAAGACTATTTTCAGGATCAAATCACGGCACACACATTTTCTGAAAGATGTATGTATGAACGGCTCCAACTAATTAGATTATGAGTGGCCCAAAAGGCCCTTGTCTCAAAGGAGTGCTACCCTCGTTATTATAAATGAGCTTGTCACTGACATGGGTTTAAGGAATTTTATTCGACCCTGGCAAAATGGATTTCTGCTTATAGCAATTCAAGGAAGCCATCTAGATACTACAAAGTCCAAATACTTCCGACTGTAGTTAATGCTTATAACAATTTGGAGGTAGAAACGCGTGCTCGTCGCAGCGAACAAGGATCATGAAAGCCTCTACGAACAGCTCAAATGTGGGGTCCTTAGTCACTACAAATGGGCATTTCCAGATGCTTGTTGGCTAGCCATTTAACAAGCCAGTTGGTAGGGACCCTATAAGTCAGTGCTATTCCTAGAGGCTTCTACTATGCGTAACATGAGACAACCGAGATGTACTTGTTCATCACATGTTGGTGTTGGCCTTCTTCAGCCAGCATAAAGGTAACTAAAAATACACCAATACCAATGAAACGCACTAAAAATTAAATTAGATATTTGTTTATTTACAGAAAACACCAGCCAAATTGTAATTGTTTTGGTTATGAATTTTGACAATTTATTACGAGTAGCTGCAAAATTCCCTTTCCCAGTTACACTTTATATTATGTGGATAGAAATTATCTTAGGTACTCAAGAGAATTTTGCATATGGATAACCTAAGCTGACGATATTATTCTTAACAATTTGATAAAGTGCAAGATACTTATTTATTGTAATACAAACAATTAAGTTTAACGTAATGATGTCCTGTTGGCTATGTATAATAGGCGATTGCCATAATTCAAAGAGATTATTACTATGTATGCCAAGTTTATGTAGCACGCGTAATAATAGAGAGCGCTCTCGGTGAATACTGTTTTTGTTAGTTTAAATCCTAGTGCATACTTAACGCATCGCATAAAACATTATTTTGCTTGTAGCGACATGTAAGTCCGTTGCAGAGCGCTGTCAGGTCGCTACAATCAAAACAGTTTTATTTTTAATGGTGTGCTATCGTAGTTTTTACAACAACAAAAATACGCTAACATGCCAGTTCGGATGCTTTTACCAAAAATGCGGTCAACGAATTCAGTTATTGACCTAATGTATATAAACCATAAAGGTTCAGAATCTGCTTATTTTTTTATTACCACATTTGTTCCAGAATGTTTTCAATAACCACAAAAATAACCCATTTAGGTATAGCTAGTAGGGATTTTGTATATTCTATTATATTATGTATTTATGCAGTATTGCTAGTTTTCATTTAAGTTTTGATTTTATGCACATACTTATGTGGTTAGCTTATTAAATTATTATTACTTTGTAGTGATACACGACTTGCTATCGTTTTGCCAATTGTAATTATAACGCCATCCTTAAAAATGATACGAACGAAAATAATCTCATTTGAAATGGGGAGTTTGCAAACCCACTGGATTTAAATTTCGTAAAGCGTAAACATACACGAGTCAACTTTGATGACTGACCATTTTTCCTTCATCCAACTTTTACGTGAATACATTGGTTTATATCTAAATAAAAAATCTGAAGCGGACGATTGCAATGTAACAATGACTAGAAAATTGTATATTGTGATGTATAGGAACACATAAAAAAATATAAATTGGAATACAATTATTTTTTTGTTCCCTAATTAGGTATCGATCAGGCCAACTGGAGGCATTATTAAAAACTAACGATAACTGAGAAATAAAACACCCTATTTTGAGCGCTCTCTACATTTACGTCACTGTAGTCGAGTAATTTCTTTCCGCATATTCACGAAATAACACCGACAAGCGATTATAATTATGTATTTCTTTATATGAAACTAGATACCATGTTTAGCAAATATACCAACAACTGCGACGCACGATACATACATCTCGATTATAAATACAAAAAGCTATAATGACATATCGTATAAGCAATAATCCCATATTGATAGCGGCGCGGCGTTGAGTCACGGGCAGTGACAATCCCTGCAAGCAATTTACACTGTCGTCGCATTAAACGCCGTATTATCTAACAGTATGAACGTACCTACGCGAACTACACTACACAAACACCTACAATACCAGGCAACGCAATTATTCAATATCCGCAATAAATAACTATTGAATGTAAAAGGCTTCACAGTTAAAAAGTATCCTTCGAACTAGCTACCTTAAGCAGGCCTGCAATTCAAATCATCAATTAAACGTTATATCACACATTAATTTACTTAAACGTATGACGACATTAATTGAACCGACTTAAAATTAAATTCAAATAACTAATATAATTAAAGTAAAACGTAAACTGTATTACATTACCCATTTAGCAATTCAATGTTGTTGCTTTGCGAAAATTTTGTTTGAGACGAAGGAAATAAACAGTGACGATAGGAATAAATAAAATTTTTAAAAATATAACATACTAACTTATAGTTAAAGTTTTGAATCGCCAAAACTTAAAATAAGTCCCTATGAAACCGATTAATTATGAAAACCACTTGTATAAACCTCCCTACATTATTACCGCGTTCGGTTTCCTTGTCTCCATAGATATTCATTGATGCTGTTGGCGCGTATGCAAACAAGCGTAATGAACACCGTATCGAGCTGAGACAAACATCAAAAGCAATATGTACATTACATCACGAATATTATGATAGAAACAATGATGAGTTGGCGTGCGCCACGCCAAACTATAAATTATGATTCGTTACTGGATGCTTGTCATGAATAACTATCAATATCAAATTTAATAAAGCTAAAATTATCAATAAAGAAATCAAGGTACAAAATTTGATTGGCCAGTTAAATCGAATTACTTATTATGACAAATAAAATTTATATCAAAACGGCTTACGAATAAACAATAACTATAAAATAAAACAGAATAATGAAGTTTAAATAACACAGCTACACTCCTCACTGCATCGTTGCGAGCGGGTAAGTACACGACGAATGCTACGTCACAGCTTCAACTAGTCGAGGTGATTCCGAATCATTACAAAACTCGAAAGCATCGATTTAACTAAATAAAAATATACAGAAACTATGAGCCATTACACTTTAATGGAATGTGTGTGAACACGTGAACAACGATAGTCGGGGCAACGGAATCGGCCAATTTAGAAATAAGTATATAGACATAGCATCGTCAGATGTACGGTGAAATAAAACTACAATGAGAATAAGTAAGAGACTGGCAGCCTTCGGCTTCGAGTGTTCGACAGTACGGCAGCTCGTATCGATCTCATTGTAGGTACAACGCAAAAATAATGATAAACATATCATCGGTGAGTTTAAGTTACTTAAATGGCAACGCTCCTAGCGGCACTCCCAAACTTTGACGGTCTGATCGACGCTGCCCGATATCACGTATGGCAAGCTCCTGTGGAAATCTGGAAATGAAAATACAAATCATTACTTCTTACACAAATCGTTAGGATAGCTGTCAGAGGGGCCGTCGCTGTCTTAGGCTAGTGGTCAGAGGAGCCGTCCTCGTAACTGAAAGTTCCGCGTTCTTTTCTCAGTTAGGCCATTTAACTATAGACGTGAGCTCAATCCTAGCAGAAGGTTTAGCTTATTTGGAGCGGCTAACGGGACTGCTTGCTAATATATTTTTATCGCACATAATTAGTGACTAATATGTAAAAAACAATATTTTCGAATCGGATTTTAACATGGCTACCGTGGAATGATATGAATGACTTTTTATTACATAATGTCATGGCTATGGTCCCGTCTGCTCACATAGCGTTGATTTCCTGAGAATGTACGTACAAAATTTCTAGAGTCACCACAGAATTTCTTGCTGGCTCTTCTAATTGGAATTTTTAAAACCAACATCCAAAACGGAGGTGACTTTAAACTATTCATAAGTACTTTGATGATCTATGTCAGGCGTTCGCAAACTTATTTTGTCTACTGCCTACTTTGAGAATGTATTATTTTTTACCACCCCCAGTTTATCGCCTACTTAAAAACTACTAACTTCAAATTAAATTAATTATTGTAAGCATCTACACAACGCCTTTAGGCTTGCAGCGCCGATTAGGGGCGTTATCGCCCACTTTGGAAAAAGCTGATCTATGTGAATAAAAATCTTTTTTTGATTGAGGTCTCAAAACTCGGTCTAAAATAACTCTTCAATCATTAGCCAGACGGGAATCGAGCCTGCAAACAGCCAGCGCATTGCGCAGAGGTGTCGGATAGCGGTAACGGTTGTAATAATGGCGGTGGTGAGGTACCGAGGCTGGTGGCGAAGTGCTGGTGCGCGTACAGCGTCTTGAGGCAGCGCGTGTGGGCGACGTCCCACACGCGCAGCGTCTTGTCGTCGGAGGCGGTGAGCAGGAAGCGGCCGCCCGGGTGCCACGCCAGCCCGCGCACCCAGTTGTCGTGCCCCACCAGCGTCGCCAGGCACTGGCCCGTGCTCACGTCCCAGATCTGTCACATGTATGCACTGCTAGGTATCTCGTGTGTAGCTGCGCTCGTGCTGCGCTACTTGAGATCTACAGGAGCATACAATTAAGAATATGCCTAACATCTTAACATTCATGTAATGTTTTAATACATTAATTATTGTGCTAGTGGCACATTATTTAATGGAAGATTATGTATGTAGAAAGCCATGTATTTCTAACTGGCTCGAGCACATCCTATCGTCATAGACTTGAGCGGGTAGGACCTGCAAATCTGAATCAAGTTAACAACAGATATCCCATACAATATCTGTCAAAAGTGACAGCTACTATGCGATTGCTGTTCGATTATGAATCGATTGTGTTAGCAGACTTGGGGCCCTGTGCATTGTTAACTTGGTTCAGATTTGCAGGTCCTACCCTCTCAAGTCTATGACGATGGGATGTGCTCGAGCCAGTTATCAATACACAGCTTTCTACATACACGATGTACCATTAAATAATGTGCCACTAGCACAATAATGAATGTATTAAATCTTAACATGGATGTTAAGATGTTAGGCATTTTCTTAATTGTATGCCCGTGTAGATCTCCAGTATTAATCTATCTATACAGATAATGTATAACGAATTTGAGACTCCTATTATCCCGAAAAATGTATAGGTTTCGCACAGGATAGCTGTTATATATGTAGCGCAACTAAACGTACACACACATCTATGCTGTACGGTTTGACAGTTACGAATAAACATCAGTGGGTAACAGGCCGCCTTTTATTTCATTTGTGTCCCGTGCACGCTAACTAACCATAGGCGACGAGGTTGGGATTGGTTTTTTCTTCATAAATCCTTTGACGGATTTTGATGAAACTGGTTGGTAGTATCAAGGTCAACATCTTGTATATTTTTATCTCTGGAAAAGATTTTCCTTGGGGCTGACGGATAAAAATAATATAGTATGTGTGTAGAAAAGCGCGGGCACGGCTCGGTGTAGGTGGCAGATGGTGTACCTTGACAGACTTGTCCCTGGAGCCGCTGGCGAGGAAGGGCCCGGCGTGGCTGGCGCGGCGGTTGTCGGCGCCGGCGGCCTCGTGCACGGCGGCGGCGGCGGCGGCCGGCGCCCACGCCACGCACTCCACCACGTGCTCGTGCTCGCGCAGCTCCATCTGCGGACCCGAATACACTATCAACATTCATATACCGACTGGTACGTATATACAACCTACTCTCAAACCTTGTTCCATGTATAAACTACTCTTGTTTGTTCTAAGCTCAAGCTAATGCGCTATTAAAAACTAAACGCAAACTAATAATCATTGTAATTTGTTAGTTTCTGATATAAGAACATTGAAAATATTTTACTGGAATTATTTAGATCTATACAAATAAATAAAATTGGAGTGTCTGTTTTTAATATTAAAATAACCGCTTTTTACAATGTGCATTTGGATGCATACACGGTACATATACCAAACCATTTTTTTTACACATTTGGGGCTGTCTGTTTGTTTCGGCTAATCTCTGAAATGGCTGGACCGACGGGACTTTCACTAAGGACTAAGGGGTAGCATAGTCTACTTTTATTTTAGAAAAACTTTTTAGTTAAATACCAAGCGGACGAAGTCGCGGGTAACAGCTAGTACTTACTATATATATTTTTGAACAATAAAACTGGCAATAAAAATAGTTTGTTATCTAATCTTATTAAAACGGATAAAATCTTTGGTGGTAGAAGTATTTAAAATAATAATTAGTTATGGTGTTGTGCATTGTGACGGTATGTACCTTGCACTCGTTGGTGTCGGCGTTCCAGATGCGTACGGTCTGGTCGTTGGAGCAGGAGGCGAGCAGCGCGCCGTCCGCCGACACTCGCACCATGCGCACCCACTCGCGGTGGCCCTTGTACGTTTTGATGCAGTACCTACAACACATACACTATCTCAATCCAATATTCATGTTGGGGTAAGAATGTGCCTAAGATTCTTAATAGCGATACATTCAAGGTCAATGACTCGCGATTTACCATGGACGGCGATGTGAACATATCGGCTCAGTGGCATCTGAATGCTAAGTTGCGCCGTGGAGATTCGAAAATCCCACAATTGTAATTTAATTTTTAAAAACAAAATTATTTGGGAACAACAAAAGTATTTTTTAAAATCTAAATTCTGACTTGACGTAGTGTTTACAGATGCGCCAAATAAGCCCAGGTTGCAGAATTAGTATGCCCTATTGATATAAAACTAATTTTACGGATTTTATCGCGTTTATTTTATGTTTCTTACGTTCCCGACATTTCGGCTGCTTTACAGCAACCATGGTCATGGGAAGACTGAGGTGGTTGACATCCTACTGTCATAGTTTGAAACGGGGTACCTCATATTTGATTGTTGCTTGTGGTCCAATCTACGCAGAAAGTGCTCAGTGGCTTGAGGTCTTGCAATGGTACCATCAAAATAAACGCGATAAAATCCGTAAAATATGTTTTATTTCAATGTGTAGTATTCACGTAAATAAGAAGATAAGAAATCAATACTAGTATGCCCTATTTGAATCATTTTGTATATGCTCTTACCCAGTGGCGACCTCCCATGCTTTGATGGTCTTATCCCGGCTGGCGGAGTAGACGATGTCGCCGCTCGGTGAGAAGGCAACTGAGGACACGTTGTGATCGTGTCCGTGCATCGTCTTCACGCATTCGAATGTCTGGTTGAAGTCCCACAGCTTGATTGACATATCAGCGCTGCAAGACACTGGAATGAAATGATATAATAAACATTTATACACATTAGAAGGGACAATGTTTTAGATACAGAGATAAATACTGCATATTAAGACTCATTTTTAACGGTATCTTAGAGTGTATAAACATCTTTGGATGGTATTGTTGACCAGATCAAACCAAAGTAAGCTAATTGAGTGAACTGTTGGCCATTGAAGCGGAAAGGTATGGGATATATCTAGGATGGTAACCATAAGCCGAAAGACTTAATGTAAGCCCTTGTGGACCAATTATATCACACGCGTGATGGGGGGCCACTGGATGCGAGTTTCGGAAGACTATGATGCGTGAACGTCATTGGGGGGGAGGAGGGGTGTTCCTATATATGCAGCATTGGACGTCTTCCAGCCGTTACGATGGAGTAAAAGGATAGTCCAAAATAGTGCATTGGCATTAGCTATTATTGTTTTGGTTACGAAACATTCTCCAAGGTATGAAGCAATGTCTGTCCTCTAAAATATGCAATGACGGACTAACAAAAACTGTTCTGTTGCATTTTGTAAATAAGCTAAGCCAGACTTGGCATGGAAAAGTAACAGTTGGAGTAATAGTGCCACAAATATGCAAATTGATTACTAATTCAGTACTTATAAGATTTCATAAGAAAATAAAAAATACAAGTAAGATGCTGCACATCACACCTCTTGTTTATAGAATCTATGTTACTAATTTACATTCATTTATTCCCAGCTACTAGCCTGCAGTATTTTTAAGACGCTTCGACTGTTCTAATTCATACGATCCGGCAACTCACCCAGTAGTTTTCCATGGTGGTCGAAGGCGATGTCCTGAACGGAGTCGGTGTGACCCTTCAGGGTTCGTTCGTACTCGCCGCTCTCAAAGTCATACACTTTGATGGTTGCGTCCTCGCTCGAGGACACCATCAAGCTAAACACTGGGTGAAATATTACCTGGAAATATTAATTACACTATTTATTCACATGGCATCATAGCCTCTGTGCGTACATTGTTTTCTCTCTGTACCAATTAATTAGTCTTCAAAGACTATGAAGAAAAAAAAAAGCGGAAAATCACAATAGTCACACTATAAACTGCGATTGTACTCGGTTATGATCACTAGAAATGAGACGCAAAAAAGAAAACAATACATTTTTAAACGTGCATTCATTGGATTAGAAAGTAATTTCTGTGTTCGTGTAGAATCTTCGATAAACGTGTGTGACTCGAGAAAATATTGTTTGAAGGGCATTGCCGTTATGATGAATTCATATAAACATTGCTAGAATCATTAGACTATCATCCTTAATATAATAAGCTATACCTTCTGCTACTTTTTAGGAATATAATCATAAAGTTTACATTAATCCGTTCAATATTAAGGTGAAGTCCGGCTGTTGCGACAAACATTAGCACCATTCCCGGCATGTAAATATAAACTGACCTTTAAAGCAAGGCTCTAAGCCTAGCGCATACTCCTCTGGTGCTAACTTTAAACGAGTATTCTGAGATAATAAGAAAATACCAATAACATACATATAAGGGTACTTCAGTGTTTTGTATAAGAAGATGTTACCTTAGTAATGGTGGCCCGGTGGCCGGTGAGACAGAACTTCTCCGGCGGGCGCGGTATCCACTCAGCGGGCGTACGTTTGGCGCGCGTCGGTGCACCTTCGATGAATTCCTTCTGAGCTTCGGATAGCTTTGATTCTAGTTCCATTACCTGGCAAACATGATAAATGTTGCAGAATAATTCAACTTAATCTGTGCGTGAAGAAATATGTACATACTTTTTAGTAGGTGGGTATTGCTTCTAGTTGTGGAGTGTTTTTAGATGCATTTCATGTTACAATGTTTATTCTTTGCGCACGAGTATTTACAAAACAAAAGACTAGAAAGTAACTAGTGTCAAGTATACGAGTACGATTCCTTGCAGCGACTCTCGTGAACCAATATCGGTGTACTTCGGTAACTTTTTCGCAAAGCCAACCCAAAATATTGTCTTGTAAAATATTACTCACATACACAGACATATGTTATATGCGCAGTATTGTGAACTGCATCTATAAGAGGTTGCGTTCAATATTTCGTGACACAGATAGTGGTATTACAAATCGCCCTTCTCCAGTCGTCTGAAGGAAGACCCTTGATGCACATAAATTTAGTACGATTCGAGAACATTTTCGTCTATTCTGTCTGTGGCATGAAATAGTTTTGTAAACAATCGCTCTTTAGTAGAGCGAGGTTCAAGATGAAAACAGAGCACCGACCCGATTTCCGTCACCTTGAGTTCTATTCGTTATGTTGGCATCGATTCTGGAGCGATAATGTATGTAAACAATGGATAAAACGTGTCGCGGTAGTAGGCTTTGCCACACAGCGATGGCAGCAACTTCGTGACACTATATACGCAGCCGTTTCAGAGCTTGGCGTCCTATATTTTAATAGCATTGCAAGCCAACTTTTTATTATCTAGGAGTCGGAGTAACCCTATTACCGCGTCGCAATTGTGTACCGTAATTTTAAAGCAATACAATCGAAAATTACAAAACACCCGTGCAGCCTATATAATCTTTCAAAAAGAACAAGTTGAAATATGTTATGATGTTACGATAATGTATATGGAAGATACATCACTCTAAGTGTTACTTCAGTGGTCAAAAAGGCGTGGCAATATTGCGGCATGTATTGTCAAGAGCAAAAGTTTCTCGGCTAACATCGACCGCCCGCCCAGTCAAATAGCCGAGAGCGCCCTAGAAACTTCCACGACACAGATCGATGTATATGAATGTACTCCGCATTGCTTTGACCAGATCGGGTCGAGATGTCGTTACAAATTGCTGCTGTACACGTTTCAGCCATCAGTATGCTAGCCGCTAGCTGTGAAGTAATTGCTGATTGTGATAGATAAACTAATAGCGGTCTGTTTAGGTAACACTGTACGTCTCTTTGTTCACCATTATCAGAGATCCACCGGACGGATTTTGATGAAACTTGGTATGATGATAGATTGCAATCTGAGCGAACAGATAGGATACTTTCGTCGCCGTAATTGGATGGGTTCTCGCAGGAAAGCCTAAAAATTGGATCTCAAAATTCATGAGTGGATTTTAATAATATCTACGTCTTGAAAATTACCAAGGATACAAGCCAAGCTGGCACCATATAAAATACAAAGGATAGAAAAAGAAGATAATATAAATCCTTGTTTAAAAAATTAAACAAACCTTCTTTTGCAGCCTGATGACGGAGGTCCATTTCTTCTCTAGGAGGCCGCCGTACTTGCGATCCATTTCGCCGCTCATATCGGCCTCCTTCTTGAACGCTTCCAGCGCGTCCGTGTAGCCATTGCTACCTAAATAGTCGGCGATCGCTTTGTTCCTGTAACAATATAGTGACGATTTCAAAGAAAGGTCAAAAACAATGTAGGATACGTAATTATGCAATAACATTGAAATTGATAAAAAAATAGCTTAATCAGTTAATTTGTCCTAATCCAACAGCTACGTATCCATCTATGCGTCAACAAAACCACCTGTAAAGCTGTAAGTAACTTGCAGCTTTAGCTAATTTATCATCGAAATAAGTCTAACTTAGCTAAACAACCATAAAATTGCTAATAGATAAGTTAATAATACGTAAGATCTGAAGTAACAAGGCAACGGATGTTGTTACAAGGCATGACGCAGCCCCAATACTTGAGACTTGCCCTAAAAAAACTGTGGCACAAAAACTAACAGCTGAGCATCTCAAGCGCGCAGGATTTCCTTAGTCATTTGCGTTTTAAAAAACATCACACTTCTGTTAATTAAGTAATACGTCCGCTCTTAAAATGTAAATCCAAAACATCAGAATCTCACCAATGCTATATCGAATAACGTAGTACAGCTACAGTCTTTGCATTCACTTCCCTGATTTAACTCTGTGTTCTTTAATTTTAAATTTATCTTCATAAAGTAGGAAGCAAAAAAGACTTGCCATAATCGTAAACGTTGAAATAATTATAAATTCTAACAGCGCAACTCGCAAGGTTGGTGCCATGGTCTAGGAAACTATTCACTAGTACTTGACAACGGAATGTGCTGGTCATACTGCTTTATTTATACGAATATTTGGAAGAGGTAAAGTTGTAAGTTTGTTTATAGGGGAAATTACTACTGGTGTGATTTTGTAAATTTACTGATAGAAAGCCCTGCATCTCATAAGCTATATTTCACCACGCTATGACCATTGGGTGTCGAGTTTTAGTGCAAAGTCGATAATTGCGTGGGCGAGAGCCGCAGACAAAAGCTAGTAGATGCATAAAGTTGATTACTGGACGATGATACATACGCTGATAGAATAGACGGAGAGATCTCTTTGTTTTCTATTCTGTGGGCATATGTGTACTACGTATGTACTTATGAAGTTTTGACACGGTGGGTTTCCTCTCGGCTGGTGCACCCATTGCAAATGAATTGATACCATTAAAGTACAATACAAAATAAGGACAGCGTGACGTTAGTTTTAAATGGTCGACCGAGTATTTCCAAATCTCGTTAACTTCGATTTATTGTAATCAATCTGGAACAATAAGTTAAATTCTCGTGCAATTTGTTATTGACACTCCTTTTCGCTTGTTATCTTCTAATATTGTTTTGTTATTTCTATTTCACAAAACCGGTATTATATATTCTCTGAATGAATTCGAGAGAATAACTTTATACTTATTGTGTTATGTTATGCATAATTAGAGACCACACTGTTGTATTGGGTTATACTGTAAGGACAGTTGTTTGTTGTAAATAAATAAATAAATAAAAAAAAAAATCTGTGAACATTGTCTCGTCTACGTAAGTCAGACACGAGATTTGTATCTTCAACATTTTGATCACGAGTTTTTCAACCGTAAACGAACTGTATAGTTAGTTTACGATAACAAAGCAGACATCGAACTTGTCCCAATTCGATAAGCTGCCCTTGTCGCTATAATCACCCGTATCCGTCAATAATGTACCTTACTATGTCACGACACCTTTACGTTGCAAGTGCAGCGAGTTGGCTGCTTTCTGGTCATGAATACACGCCTTTGTTTAAAAGACAAGTTTGACATTTGAGCTCAAGTTTCTAGGCTTACTACAGGGTTGCAGATTAGATTGCCGTATGGGAAAATTTCGGGAATGATCTGGTACGAATGTTACTAGTATCGCTTTAACTCCACGTTGCGGTCCCTAAATACAAGCTACTTACTTAGGGCTTACGCGTGGGTATATTTGTCTGACGATATTTATTTATACATTTATGTTACGGTTAAGACACCTTCTATTGAGCAATTTCAAAGGGTAATGGTGCTTTTTTTTAATAAACTGAACGTTCACACGAAAATCATTGACCAACGAGAAACCATTCCTCTTGATTGTATTTATTTGCACCGTCATTGGTGTTTATGTTGCAACCCAATGTCTTTCAGAGCTCAATAAAAAAGGTGACGTCACGCATTTTTTTAAAGCTCTCTGTTGATTTAGGTTTAGCCAATTGATTCACACCCTTCTCTATGGACGTCCTACTTGATACATGACACATTTATGTGTTCAATCGTCGATGACATCACCAAATTAAGATCCAACATGTTAGGTAAGATCACGCAAACATTCCGAATATGACGTGTATAAAATATCGCATTTCATTAATAACTTAACAAATTAATAAAGTGTATTTTATTGTAACGTAGATTTCCTTGCACGAACCAAAGAATTCTGTTCATATCACCTGCCAATGTTTAAGTTGTAACACTAATTACTATGGATTGTCATACCGCCCACGCCAACTTTCGAAGAGAAATGTTTAGATCGCAGGTCTGTAACATTGAAGTAGAATGTTGGTTGTTATTATTGTGCTTTTAGTATCTATACATATAAATAAAATTGGAGTGTCTGTTTGTAATATTAAAATAACCGCTTTTTACTAAGTGCATTTGGATGTATACACGTTACCTATACCGAAACAACATTTTTTACAATTTTTGTCTGTCTGTCTGTCTGTCTGTCCGTCTGTCTGTCTGTCCGTCTGTCTGTCTGTCTGTCTGTCTGTCTGTTTGTTCCGGGTAATCTCTGAAATGGCTGGACCGATTTTGACGGGAATTTCACTGGCAGATAGCTGATGTAACAAGGAGTAACTTAGGCTACTTTTATTTTAGAAAAACAAATTGGATCTCTCGAAAAAAATCAAAACCATTGTTGCAGCGCTGCGCCTGCTTAAAGTTTGATAGCAACAATCTGCAATGCGTCCCGCGGGATCAGAACGCGAGCAGGCTGTTGCCAACGGTTGAGACGTTGTTAAATACCACGCGGACGAAGTCGCGGGCAACAGCTAGTCGCAAATATAGACTTATATTTTATAGACGAACACTTGTGTGTTAGCCGGTAATAGCATGCCGTAAATGTTAATTAAAGCACTGAGCTGCTGAATGCGAGGGCAGATCGTAGGTATTCCGAATTCTAAATGTGTATAATATCGTAGTAAGTCATTAAGGTGAAAGCGCTAGGTGGCGTTCGAAATTAAAAATTTCGACGGTTTGTAATTTTTACGAAACTTTTAAACATTGACATATGGGTCATATTTTTTTTGTTTGCCACTACGGGATATTTTAATGCATTTATTTATCTATTACATTTGCTTAAAAATGAATTTCAAATGAAACAACACTCCAAATTTAGTAAAACTTGCGGGGTTTGGAAACATTGGGAGTATTGAATTGCTTTAGGATTATTTGAAGAAAACATAATACATCAAGACATTTAATACCAATGTCGCAAAATAAAATCCAACGAAATTTTGAATTTTAGAACGGGTGATATGATTAAAAAACGAAAATATAACTAATTTTACTGGCATAACATAATAAGTTATTGAAATGACCAAATACCGGCTGGAACAACACAATGAGTCACTAATGTTTTGTAGATACAAGTTTACATTTCGTCTTGCTGTCAGAGATATTTATTCTACAGTGTGTGAGCATGTGTGCTGGCGACACACCGCGCCGCCGCTACCTTGTGGACAAACCAGCTTATTTTATTTAAAAAACAGGCCATGTCCAAGCATTACATCACCTTACAAGATTAATAAACGACAAACATCACACTGATTGAAATATCTACTACCTATCCGGAATGGAAGTGCATAATATACCATAATTAGATTTCACGCTTATGCAAGAGATCACCCTGGCGATTGAAATCTTTATTGGTGAAATGTTACTTTCTAGCTGTTAGGAATTTGGCGAAAACACTGAAAGGCAATGACGAGTGAAGCGCTACAACTTCTTTGTCGAACGAAACGTACATCTTGCCAGCTTCATGATCAGTGCGGTGAAACCGAATCGATTCGAATGACAATCAGTCTCGCGGGTGTTCTATTGTTCGCGTGGAATCAATCAAGTTACACGTATATTTGTTTTGCTAAAGTGAAAAGGTTCATCGACGCGGGTGGCGAACAAATACAAAAAAAAGTATACCACCGATGTTAATAGAACTCCAGTCACTATACAACGGTTAAGAGTCGAAATCGCTCTGTAAGTGAAGTAGTAAGCAATAAAAAAATTACGTTAGTCCACTAATAATTTGATGATAGTGCAATAAAATAGGGTCAAAGGTTGTGAATGTTTGAAGCGAAGTAAACACACTTATCTAAGACAGGGAAGAGATCAGTAGCAATGTTGGTGGGCACAGCGAAAGTGGTTTCGTGCGCAGAGCTAGAGGCGCGGGCCGATCTGGGACCGAATAAGAAAATAACTTTCACGATACATTTCCGACGTTATTAATACCTACTCCGATTGCAGGACAAGTGGCGCTAGAAAACACACTTCAATAAAACGTACTATTGTACACGACACTATCTGAAGTAGGCGAGTAAACTGATAAGATTATAGTCGAATGAATTAGTTCCTGAATGCATGTTGTTATACGAAAACCAGTCGATCGCTCAATTTGCATGGCACTATCATTAATATTACGTGACAATCGATTAGCAATTCAAATAGGTGCGCCCGATTGTTGTATTGAATAATATTGACTTGGGTAGGCTGGTCTATCGTTGTAATGTTATACACATACCTAATAGATATTTGGTCATTTTCTTGTACGTTTCACCTGGTACGAATCTGAAAGGTAGGTACGATAGCAAGTAAGCGCTTAATAGAATAAGCCGGTGGATGCGAATGGCGGAAGACCGTGATGGGTGGGAGTCACTGGGGGAGGCCTGTGTCCAGCAGTGGAAGTATTTCGGCTGATTGATTGATTTACTTAATAGAAACGTAATTCGCTCAAATAAACACAGTATTATAACTATTATTATAGGCGCATTACGGCTCATATAATCATGGAGTAAATAGCCAGGTCTTTCTGAGGCTTTTCTGTGGGAAACGATATTTCCTGCAGCTTGCAGTATTATATATTGTTCTTTAGTATGCAAGTATTAATCTACAAATCAAAGCCATTTCAAAAGTTTCAAGGAATAGCAAGTCATTGCATAAAGTTTCGTTCCGACAGACAATTTTAATAGACCACATAGGCTGTATCGAATGAATTTCCGATCCAATTTAGTGTTGGAGTTAAACGACCTTACTGGACGTCGGTACCTGTGAAATACCAGGGTAAAAATAATCGATTTGTCGCACTTACGAGAAAATTGCGGTGATTATATTTTTTTACCTATAATAATGATGAAAAAATCTCTTAGGTATGCTTAATTCCACTAATCCCACTATCCCACTTCCCACTAATATTATAAATGTGAAAGTTTGGATGGATGTTTGTAACACAATCACGCCTGAACGGCTGAACGGATCAGGATGAAATTTGGCACAGAGATAGATTATAGTCTGGAATAGCACAAAGGCTACTTTTTATCCCGGTAAAGTGTATGGTCCATACTTTTTAATCGCGGGTAACACCGCGGGGCGCAGCTAGTCATTTATATTTCGCATATCAGTAACAGCAACAGCAGGTTAGTCAACCCTAATGCATTCGGCGTAACGGGATCACAAATGATGGAACCAACGGGATGGTTGAGGCGAGGCGGAACGATGTTACAACTAGTTACAAGTGTAGAAGCAACCGCACTGTTCACTGTATCCGTATGAGGAGCACGTAACAACTCGTCATTTGCATACGCACGTGATGAGAAATGTAATGTGGCTCGTCACAACTACCAATACGGTTGTCCACACTAAACGCAAACAAATACACATTATTGGTGTCTATGGTATAAAGAATCATAGTTATATTTAATGTCTATTGGAAATATTCCTAATTCTGTTAAGGTAATTAATCAAATCGGCATAGTAGTTATCATCTGATCGCAATTACTTATTGCGGAACGTGACGTCACATCACCCTATTTTGACGTTCAACCGTCTTTCTGTAAGGTCTATATTTTGTAGTTTTACATTCAGAGTAATGTGTCGTTTCGGGGAACGAACAGTGTGGAACGTATTCGCAGAACATTCCAGAATTAAATTATTTTCGAGTTTACCATAACATAATATTATGTTTGGTTAGGATTATTCATAAAGATGTATATTCTGACAGGAATTGCATGATTTTGACTATGAGCTTATCATGTTGAAAACTGTCACGTAAGCTTTTCTTTTATATCTAATTTTGGTGGCGGATGTTCCAAATTAGTTCAACTGTTTAGAATGTATCTCGCTCGACCGAGTCTTTGAGTATTACAAGTCGTGATGTATAACACGAATGTCAAGGCATAACACGTTCTGTGATGTCTGACTAAATCTACTAATCAGTCAAGAGAATATTCAACAAGGCACCGCTAATCTCACCCCCAAATGTATAGGACTTTTGATCAATTTACAATAGCATTTTTATGAAGGTAACGATTTTACTATGCCATTGTAAATACACGAAAACTCCAGGGTTCGAGGATTACATAGGCATGGCATTTCATTTAATATCCCACTTCCCTTTTGTTATTCAATTTTAAGCTTCTTGGTGTATTGATATTAATTAGAATGGCATCAATCAGTCGACGATAATGTAAATGGTAGATATTGAATCTTAACAGTAAACAGCTAAGGTTTATAATCGTTCCTCTAGTAGTGGGGATGAAGGGGAGGGCGCCCACGCGACTAGGCATATCGATCGCCCCCACCAGGCGCCGCCAACCACGTCAGAGCGTTACCGCGTCATTGCGAATCCCTTTTCAACAGCCCCTCACAAATAACATATTGGTTTGAAACGTTTCAATTATTGATTAAAAGATTATCAATATAAAACACTCAAGAAAATAATAATAGAAACTTACACAAATTTATTTTATTGTATGAATGAAATTTTAATTGAAATAACAAGCGAAAAACGCTTGGCAACCATGTGAAACTTGACGTATCTGCTTGGTAAGAATTTTGATCATCTATAGAAGACTTTAATGCCCTGGCAGGTATTTATTAACAAACATGTTTTAGTAGAATTAAAAGCTGGGGCGTTACCACGACCCCTATTAATGGCAGATAGACATTTAATTCCGTGACATTACTTTTATGCTAGCGCGGGTTTCATGGCGAAGTAAACAAAGGGCGGACGCCGGGAAAACCTGGACGTGCCCCCTTCGCGTACGTAAAATAACATCAACATGATATTTGCTAGGGGAAAGGTTAATAACGCTAGAAAGAAATACGATAAGTAGCTATAGAGAATGTAACACTGGGTTAGAATAGCACACATGTTGGTAAAACCCCCACCATTGGGAAATACTAATATGTTAAGTAAAATTACCACTGAGGATTATGGCTGCCATAAAATATCGGGTGTTTTTTGTTTTGCTATTGCCAGCGTGGAAACTAGGAAATGATATCTGCAGATGCAGTATCACGAGAAACAATGGCAAGGAAATCGGAAAAACATTGACCAGTGACCACATATTTTTAAAGCTGGCGCATAATATTATCTAGCGAATTTATAATTACATTACTACAAATGTTTTGGACTCAATTGTCTTTAAATTTGAAAATAAGAAATAGAATATTTCGTGTCGTCACAATAGTCACCATCAGTACTTTTAATTTTACAATTACTCAATTATAAAACAATCGATGTTAATGAAGAACAATCACAAAATAGACTTTATTCCGTTCACATAATGTAGGTTAATCGTTAATGCTTTGGCTGCTACACAAGAAACCATATACTTAGGAAAATACAGTGAGTACCCGAAGGCGACAGTGAGAAGTTAACATAGTCGAGGAAGCTTTTAAATAGTAATTTAATTACATTCGTGACCGGACGTACAAATCCTTTGCAGCGACCAGGTGAATGGTCTTAATTACATTTGAAATTTCACCGTGGATCGTAAAGTTGATTTGTCTGTGAACGTCTATAAGGCCACGATCAGAATTAATTGACCAACGAAATACATGATTTATGTTTCCACGTCCGAAGTGTTATTCTAACAATAAATTTATTGCGCTTCTTATAGTCCAACTTTCCAATTGATGTTATCTTCCAATTTGGCACTTAAAATACTATCTCGCTAAACAATGATGAGAATCGACAATACGGGAGATGCCTAGCGCATTAAAAAAAAACTTGCATTTAAACACAACTTGCCAAACCGAAACTGAATGTAAGTAAGGACATTTACCTGCTTCTAGATTGAGTTTCTTATAAGTAAAGCAAATAAATCTAGCAATTGTTAAAATTGGAATAAAGCTCATTTTAATGATTTTATCGCGTTTATTTTGGTTTTACGTTCCCGACGTTCTTTTCGAATTCTTGATATATCATCGGTTTACATTATAGTGCAATAGATGCAATTTATAATAAACAAAAAATCTATACAGGGTGTAACATTTAGATGGGTCAGTTTTGGGATCTCTGAAACTATAAAAGATATCAAATTTGGGTACTGAAATAAATATACATAATTATATTAAATACAAAATATTATTTTAATTTTGAACATTAGGTTTCATAGCAATATTTACTCCTTACGATCTATACGATCAATATCGCATAATTTTACTTTCAGGATTGAGTTTTTTTTAATCTACGAATTTTCTTTTCTCTAAAATCAATGACGTGGTTCCTTTGAACATATTTCGTTAACATATAGGTATAGTTTCGGAGGTCCCCATAATGACCCATTTCGATGTTACACCTCGTATATTACTTTGAATGTATCTTGACAGCATGGCATGCAGGCGGCAGAGTGAGTAGCCTCGACCGGCCGAGGACGGCATTCCTTGCTATCCGCGGCCAGCCAAGAGCATATTAGCGGATGGACAACGGCTCTTGAACCTTACAATGGCTTGCATTCCTCGATTCTTGGTAGCTATATTAACTTTGGAACACAACCGTGGGTCCCTTTTTAATTTCAACTGCAATATTATTAAAAATTGTCTGTTACCGAAATGTATACCAAGAAGATACTTATTAAAATAAATTCAAATGGTTTCCCACAAGGTACATATTTCGTTTAAATAACACGTTCGATGATGTCACATTTTGTATTGTATTTAATTTGATTTCAAACGTTTGTCCCGATGAGATATACCGATAAACATCTGATTAAATAGATTTTTATGTTCATTTTAAACAATAAAGATGACTAAAAGGCATCATGTATATTATTTCAATACGATTAAAGTGTGTAAATATGGCATAAGAAACAAGGTTTATATTTTTCAAATGGACCGACAACAGTTGACGTGTAAAAGTATGCTGAATGCTGATAGTATTTTTGATAAAAATAACCTTGCGTCGTCTATAAACGATGCACTAATAAGAACAGGTTGGCATTGGTGCAGCTTTTGCGCCTGACGACAACAAGGCAGATGATTCACGCATCATAATTCACTATGTTGTGGACTACTAGAATGTGTCTTAAAACGAGCAAACTACGACCAAAATACGTAACACTCAACACTAACGAAATGTATCATTCAAGGCCAAAATCACTAATCCGAGAAAAGCGGATTATTTTTAGAACAACGGTTACATAGACTCGTATAATGTTTATATTTATAACCACATGGCATTCCGTGATCCAAACAAAATCAATTTTCAGATGATCTACATAATATTTAATAACAGCTTTCTATCTCATCTAGACACTTATGTAACAGAGATTATGATCTTGATCGATTATGGTAATAACCAGATGTGACGCAAGTGGTTTTGCTGTTCGGGTACAGAATGTAAGACAACTCTCGACATGACCTCGTTCAATGGGAGCCAATAAGAGGTCTCCAAAAGCGAGCGGTGTGAGATTTTTATCATTCTAATTTGAATAATTTTATAATAGCAATATGAATTTCGAGTTTACTTTCACTGGTAGTGGGTCCGAACAATTTACGTCTCTATGAAATATAAAACAGAGTTATAGGACAATGCATCAATCAAAGCGCGGTTGCTTTTTATTGGCGAGACACTATAAATATCAAGTCAAGGACATCTTAACATTCTCGAGGTAATCAGAAGCACCTGCGCTGCATTCTACCATGAAACTAAATGCCTACAATCTATTAAATAAATAAAATTGGAGTGTCTGTTTGTAATATTAAAAGAACCGCTTTTTACTAAGTGCATTTGGATGTATACACGGTACATTAACCAAAACAACATTTTTTTTACAATGTTTGTCTGTCTGTCTATTTGTTTCGGCTAATCTCTGAAATGGCTGGACCGATTTTGACGGGTCTGTCACTGGCAGATAGCTGATATAACAAGGAGTAACTTAGGCTACTTTTATTTTAGAAAAACTTTTTTGTTAAATACCACGCGGACGAAGTCGCGGGTAACAGCTAGTTATTTGTAAGTTAGCTATCCTTGTTCACACAATGACTGGTGCAATTGCGAAACAACAGCCGCAAAGTGTATACGGATTTCGGGATTATCTGAAAAGCTTGCAGATAAGACTGTGAAATACACATTATTCCCGCAATTGTTAATTTGAGATCGTTAGTTGTAATCAACTGAGGCGTTCAATGACCCCGATTGGACACAGTAGATCCGCGCGAAACGCGGAATAGACCCATTAAGATCACCAATGGTAAAAAAGATATCACTCGATAACTCGGTTATTTCGAAACTTGGCGCTCGCGGACAATTTTGCCACGCACTTTGAATTTGTGTTTCCAATTGGTTATGACTTATGAGAGAATTAGGGATACAGAAGATATTTATATGATGCACAATAAGATTATACTTCTCAAAAACTTCGTACCGTCTCAGAAACAAATGTATGAGAAAAAGGAATTATCTATATTATTTATTTTCAAGTGATTCTTTTCATGTCTAAAGACAAGCGGGCGAAGACAAATTCAAAAAATCTAATATCATAAAAATCGGCCCTCTCGTTCGGTGTATTAAAATTTGAACATGACTTTGCTTTATATATAGATGTTTTATATGATAAGCCTACTACAACGAATACAATACGCTATACAATGAATCACATTTAGGACAACACTTCCAAGTTCTCTTAACAAATTTAGTGTAATCCTATTCGCATAACAAAGTTACATAATGTGAATTTTTAACATGGGCGTGTTTGCACTTGTATAACAACAGCGTGTGAACAGCATGGCCGCTCCATAGTATAAAAGAATCGCGAATTAGATCTTCGTTTGCCTTTCACTTTGTACGGAGCGAGCTAAGGGTATACGGTATGCTATGGCATTTTCGGTCACAGGTTCACGGCCGATGCAATATTTAAAATAAACCGATCCTCTATGGTACAGAGAATCATTATAATCATAACGTGATACACGAGTATGGGTTCACACGTCGTTTTTTGTTAGCGATTTGACATCATCAGAATCTGAGACAACACGAAACAAAAATCGTAATGATTGAGCTTTCTAACATTTTTTTGTCGTTAAAAGAGTAACAATGAATGTTTGGCTATGTAATTAGCGACATACAATACAATGGTATACAATTACTTGACATGCGCTCTATGTTCTTCATTTGTAACAAAAGCAAAATGAAAATATTGACAGCTATAATAATTTCCGCCTGCATGACTACGACTACCATTCCAATTACAACGCAGTTTATCCGATTTAATCTTGCAACGAATATCGGCCCTGATAAGTTTCTATGAAGACGGCAATCAGTGGCGCAGGCGCAGGTGAGCTGTTATTCGGAATTGCAACAACAATAATCGTGTAATGATGGGACTTCTAGGTTCACGATGAAAGCTGCAAAGCAAGACGCCAGCGGCGACGTGGGGTCGTCGACACGCCGCCGTTACGAGAAGAACCGTGAGTCTGAGTCTGTCACTTTCAAAGGTCGACAACGACTCAGGTCGACAACGACTCAGGTCGTCGTGTTTCCGATGCCTCCCCCTCCTGTTTACCCACCATATCTCTATCTGATTAAAACTTGGTAATGATAAATGACAAATTAATCCGTAGACTTCTAGTAGCATCAGCAAAGCACCCCTTTTGGAAATTCTGGTAACAACTTCGGTGATGGAAAACGCTGCTGTTGAATAGTTGATTTAAAAAGTATTCGAAAGGCATTTCAAGCCAGATATTCGTAGCGCTAGAGCAACATGGTAAACTCAACTAGTGTGAGGGCTGAGATCTGAATACGGAGTTTTGTGTGAATATATCAATGTAGGTATATAAGTAGCTGATAGTTTTGTTACTGCAGAAAAGTATTAGGCAACGTAGTGGGTGGGTAAGACGCGGAAGGAAGTCTATCGTCAGAATACGGTAACTCAAACCGTACTGAGTTCGGATATCAGGCAATTTAAAACGACCACCGACGTGTTTAGCATGCTAGTAGCTTTATAATCAGTTACAGTAGCCTACGTGTCCAATTCTGTTGACATTCAAGTAATCAGTATTAATTCTTAAAAAGTTTTTATTTCCATTGCACTAATTTCGTAAGAGTTTAATGTCTGTAACAGTCTGAATTTAACTACAAAGAATTTATAACTTAAAACGAAGGAGTTACTTTTTGTAATTTTATCAGGTGTATAATTAATTATATAATAAGGTTATAAATAACGGTAGGTAATTAATGCTTAATTCAAAGAGTTTCTACTAGAATATTGGTAACATTGCATTAGGACTTCGACCTTGTTGCCGTCGCAACTATTTGCTTGACCGAATTCATTGAAACTCAATTCTGTTGTTCCTAAAACGCAACCGTGTATTTGAAGACAATACACTGTCCACAATTGAAAACTGAAAAACGAATTGATTTTGCAATTATCATCAGATACGTGCGTATCTATGATGGTGGCAAAGTCGAAAAGTACGAACCGAGTCAGGTACCTACGTAGTACTGCAACAATCAAACAATGCAATAAGACAAAAAGTAATTTCATTCTGCTTTCCATTCTGATGGATTGCTAGTCAATTTAAACATCTATTTACGAGCAAATCGTAACTAATGTGACCTCGACGCCTAGCAAATACCTAATAAATCTACAGTTACCAGTCAAGAGAGAAGTCAATATCATCAGTTTAATGTTGAGGGAAGCGGCTTTTCGTACGCACAACATATTCTCACATATTATATTGTCCACAATATTTATCACACGTTTTGTATTTTTAAAATGGAAAAGCTAACGTAACAAAACAACGAAAGGATATTTTTCTATATTTATTTAAAAGCTAGATTTGTAAGAACATTAACAATATGCATTATTCTCCTAATTTATAGATTTGCGCCCATTTAGTTTATAGAATAGTTTGTTTATTATAAAAACTTTCTTCAATAGCTTCTTTATTTATTTAATTTCTTAGTATATATCTGGCCAATTCTGAGCATAATTGGTAAATTGAGATATATCGAAATTATACAGGTGTTGTAATTGTTCTGCATATTTATAGTTGCCTCGAATTGTAACTTCGTAGCGTCTGTACAATGACTATTTTTGAAAAAAAATAAATATGATTTTTTTTTTCATCTAAGCTCAATACAGAGGCCGAAGCCGGCATTTTTAGTTTTTTGTTTGAAAAATTTTGAGCTTATAATCTTAGGTAAAATATTAGAATATTTTGTATCCGTGGAAATAGATGGGTTCCGCGAGATACAGAAAATATTAAAGTCCACGAGCACCTACGAGGTCGCGGGCACAGCTAGTTTAACATTGCGACACAGACTTGTTAGAATATTCAGACAACACATGGCTTGTGCTACAAGTGATGCCTAAAAACATGTCCAAGCATGTAAACACACAGATATAAAAAAAACTATGTCCAGAACTTCTTAGTCCATGCCGTTTGCAGAGACCATTTACTAGGCAAAACGTTATGTAAATGGTAACATTTACCACTACAAATTCATAGAAAAAGTGGCTTCACTTTGCTAGTAGCAACATTACATCTGAACATAGAAACAAGTCTGTGCATACAGATAATAAAATGCAACAAGGTATATATCAATTAGTGATGTGAACCGATTACAATTTTCAGCACCGGTTTAAACCGATTAATTTCGAAAATAAACCGGTTTTTTAGGTTTTTTTAGGTTTTTGCTTACTTTTTTAAAGAAATAACAAAACTTCCAAAGTTACTTTACTAATCGTACTATAATACTTTACTAATATCAAAATACCTTTAACCTAAAATAACTAATCGCATAAGTCGTAATTTTGATTGAGAAAATAGATGTGATCGACCGCATCCGCTAGCAACCTGCTTCTTGAAGACAGTACATATCCTTTGGGCTCGCCACCCTACAGACGACTTTTTGAAAAACTTAACAAATAACCTTACATTTGTTAATTAGTTCCATAACCTTGAGAAGTTTAAAAGAATCTTCAACAGTTAGATTCAACGTATGCGCAATACATGGCATATGCCGTATGCCCAGCAAATCGCACATTTTAATCATATTAGTAGCGTTGTCTGTGACAATGGCTGTAATTTTACCACTTAGTTTCCATTTTGTTAGTAAGCTAGTAATAATTGAGGCAAGATTTTCAGCTGTGTGCACTGCAGTGAGAACATCAGAGGTAGTCAAAACACAGCTTTTTAAATCTCTTTTCAGAAAAAAATTAACTGTAGCCATAATAAAGGAGTCCACATTTTGGTTAGACCACAAATCAGCGGTTAGTGCGACATGCCTAACATTCTCAAGTACAGTAGCAAGCTTTATCTTTGCATTTTGGTACAGTTGCGGCATTAATTCATACCTGCGTCCAAATTCCGAAAATAATCGGTTTTAGTAAGCAAAAACCGATACTTATCGGTTTTTACAAAAACCGGTTTTTATTAGGTTTTTCTAAAACCGGTTCACATCACTAATATCAATACATCAATGATTGATAAGAGAATCGTTAACTTACAGCTCCTCTCGTTGCCGTTGTGACAAAACCATTTTCATGGTGGTCGGGTGAGACTTGAGGCGGCGGGCCCGGGTGGTTTACTGCACAAGAGTCTCACTTATTCACGCGGGCGAGGGTAGAAACGCCGTTGCCATTATCACACCTGTGTGCAAACATAAAAAAATACTTTATAAACGACATACATTAGTGTTTATGTGTCTGGGGACCGACCAAAGTCAAGATTAACACGCTGGGCACATTGACAGGACCTACTAGGACCTAAGTTTATACTAAGCTACTATCTTGTAAAACCTCTAGATCAGCTTCTATGCTCATCTTACGTTAGTCCCGGATTCACCTCCGAATTTTGAAAATGTTTAAATCCATTTACAAAGGCATCACAAAACGCTTACCTGTTTTAAATGTATGTTTGCTGTGGTTATTGTAAGTACCTGCCTACTTAGAATAATTTATGTTAGTGAGAAAATTTCAATTAATATGTAACATAGGTATTCTAAATGACTTCAAATTTATTGTCATTTAAATGTCCTATAAGACAGGTATTATTTTATTTAATAGGATATCATTTAATAGACACCAATTCTTACTAGATAACATATGTAACCTTTAGAAAGTCTTGAACACTTAATTTTATATCTAGAATACTGGAGGCTTTTGTACCTATTACAAAGCTAACCTGAAAAATACTTAATATATGCATGCATAACTATAGCACAGAAAGTTTAAAAGTTATGACCATGACTTCAGTGAGTTAATGAGACTGGTCACTAGGACTGACTTGTAACTGAATTTTCACAACCATTATGTAAATAAACTCAGATATTAAACCACTTGACCGTTATTAGAAGCTTATTATATTGAGATAGGCATATCCGTTTCCCGTTGGTTCTTACTTCTCTTTCTACCATATATTGCCGTCTCTTTCGCACCTACTTCCTGTCACCAGGCGTGGTGGGGGCACGCCGCTGCCCAGAGGCAGCGCAGCGCCCTGTTCTTCATTGGCGTTAAATTTCCCGTTGGGATAACTTGTGCTCCTAAAGTGCTGTCGGTGACAAAAATCACCTCTATATAATTAGTTTTATTTTACAAAGTGTTCAATTCTCAACCAAGCACGTAAGTTGCACAAATATTTTAATGATGAATATCTATAACGGTATTACCGTTCGTTGATTATTTCTACCTACATGATTATAAAAAATAATCGGGGTAGCTTTAATCAGAATAAAAACTTTATTTCTTTCTACCTTCAATTTTTATATGTGTATTTTGTGTGCTGTGTATCAGTAGCGTTTTTTGTTACCTTCTAGGTATGTGAATATATGATACGCGTATTGTCGTATTGTGGTTGAATTGTCGTTAAATTTGGTTATACAATGAATGCCGATAAAACGAATATCACTAATGTGGGTACCCCGACAATAATCATACCGCAGCGCAGTAAATCGCGTTTACGTGAGCAGCGGTCGACATCCACGAGTAGCAAAAGCAGTAGCTCGTCTTCTTCGTCTAGCTCTTCGGCATCTCCACGAGAGATGAAAAAGAAAAAGAGAACACGTCGTCGTCGTCGATCCAAAAAGCACAAGCATGACCGTCGGCTTTTACAATCATTGTCAAAAGAAGTGGGTGAATTACGAAAAAATATTGTCAATTACGATAACAATAATCGTTGCTGCGATAATGATAATGACTCGTTTATTTCTGATGCTAGTCGCGAACTTTACAATAATTGCTGTGTCTCGCCGGTATCTCCTCTTCCGTCTAATTCGAACCCTGTCGTGGAGCCTAATTTAACATTTGATATTGAAACTAAACTCAAAGATCCCGCTGTACCTATAACCCCTCAGGAGTATTTAAAGATGTTAAATGAGGTACAACGATTCGGTGGAAGTACATGGTCTGACGTGAGATATTGTGAAACTCAAAAATTATACAATTATTCACCGGGCTTTACAGAGCTCGAAACAAACGAGGAGGTGAAGGCGTATGACAATATACGCCACTTAGCGTACTCTGATAAAGCATATGCTGCTATAACTTTTTGTATTTTAAAGCAAAAAGAAGTTTTTATAGAATGTTTACGTAGTTTATTAGCGTGGTCTAGAGCACCTGACTCTTCAACTGCTAACCTTAATGAAAAAATTGAAGACATTTTCCTAAAAGGCGACTTTCATAAGGTATCTACTGATCTTTTGCAAATGGCTTGCGGCCATAGAGCTGAGGCTATAGAGATGAGGAGGGATGGTGTTCTGAAGTATGTTCGCGACCCATTAGTTAAGAGCACCTTAAATAAAATTCCTCCAACCAACTCTTATATTTTCAACCCTGAGGCCCTCACAGCTGCATTGGAGAAGGCTGGCGGGGTAAGAAAAACTTTATGGCCAATAGATCGGTCCAGCAGCGGGAATGCTTCGCGAGCAAAACTCTCTAATGCTGCACGGCTCCCCTCGCATGGGCAAGCACGCCATAACGTACCATCGCGTGGTACATCTGGCTATGACTGTGGCCCTTCCCAGGGTAATACACACTGCCATCATAACCAGCCCTCGCAGGGTGGTTACCAATCTTTTTGTCAGATCAAAGGGCATAATAACTCTGGACAAAACCAGGGCCACCGTAATGTAAACTCTAATAATAGAGGATACTCCTTTCGATCTCGCGGATCAAGGACAAAACAGTCATCACAAAGAGGACAAAAACGCTCCTTTTCGCCCTCCGGCACTAGGGGCAATAAAAGACAAAGACAATGACTCTCAATCATTTCGGGCGGGACAGCTAACACAGTATGTCGAACGTTGGAAAGAAATGGCTGCTCCAGAATTTGTTCTGCGGATAATAGAGGGGTATCGCATACCCTTTCGACAAAAACCGCCTCTGAGAACACCAGATCTGACAAGCAATCGTCGTTGTACTGTAGAGTCGGACAAAATGACGTCAATCGTCAAACAAATGAAACAGCAGGGTGTTCTGGAAAATGCAGCTCTTTCTCCGAGCTTTATTTCTCCACTGTTTCTCGTCCCAAAGAGCGACGGCTCGAGCCGCCCTATTTTCAACCTGAGACAACTAAATCGATTTGTGCTAACAGAGCGTTTTCGGCTCATAAATATGTATCGTGTCCCCGACTTTCTCCAGCCTATGGATTGGATGTGCAAGGTGGACCTGTCTCAGGCCTATTTCAATCTTCCAATAGCTCGGGCACACAGGCGATTTCTGCGCATTCTCTACAAAGACGAAATACTAGAAATGACCTGCCTTCCGTTTGGTCTGAGTACAGCACCGAAGGTTTTCGCGTGCCTAACAAACTGGATAGCGCAAATTCTGAGAGAAAAAAATGTAAGACTCATCGTTTATCTCGACGATTTCCTACTTGCACATCAAGATCCGAGTGTTTTAACTGTGCATGTTGCCCTACTGGTAGATACTCTGGAGTTTCTTGGTTTCCAAGTAAATTACGGAAAATCGGTTCTCATACCGCAAAAAATAATTACCTACCTAGGAATAGTCTGGGACCCCTGGGCGAATCAGAAGTATCTACCTACAGAAAAGTCGGATGCTGTCATAAAAAAGACCTCACATGTGTTAAAAAACGGCAAGATATCACTGAAGGAACTTCAAAGCCTGGTAGGGTTATTAAATTTCGCCAGCTTTGTTGTTCCCCGGGGGAGGATAAATCACAGAGCTGCCCTCGATTTTCTAAACACCCTACCCATACACATTACCTCAACCAGTTACCTTTTGCCGGACAAAGTAAAAGAGGAATTGCGTTGGTGGATACAAAATTGCCGTCTGCCGACACTAATACAGGTGCCCCCAACAACACACTTCTTAGCGACCGATGCCTCGGACATAGCGTGGGGGGCACAACTCAACGATTTCACGATGTCTGGAACTTGGAAACTGGAAGAACAGTACCAGCACTGCAACCTGAAAGAGTTGCTAGCTATCCTGAAAGCTCTAGAACTCCACGCGTCGAGTATGGCACAAGGATCAGTCCTGATTCAGTCCGACAACCGTACAGCGGTAGCTTATCTCCGCAACGAGGGCGGGACCAAATCTCGGAAACTCATGGACATAACACACCAAATACTTCGTATCCTGGACAATCATCAGATCCAGTTCAAAATTTATTACATTCCCGGGAAGTTCAACAATCAGGCGGATTGCCTATCGAGACATCGCCTAACCCCAGAATGGCATTTGCTTCCGAAATGCACGGAGATAATTTTTCCGAAGATGGGAACACCCGTGATAGACCTGTTTGCATCCAAGACTGCTCGAGTGGTAGCAAACTATGCAACCTTGGACCTCAACGATCACGACGCGATGTTCCACGATGCGTTCAGCGTGTGGTGGAATTTTCCGATGGCGTGGGTTTTTCCACCGCCGTTTCTTGTCCCTCGAGTACTAATGCACCTCAATCAAGCCAAAGGTGTATATCTGATTGTGGTCCCTCGTTGGGAAAAAGTTTTTTGGAGAGCGGATCTCAAATCCCGAGCAGTGGCACCCCCGTTCACACTAACGAATTTGAAACGGTTTCTGGTCGATACGACAACAGGGCTACCACCTCCCAGAGTTCAGGACATGATTCTGGAAATCTGGAAATGTGTGGGTGGTCAGGGAAAATAAGATCATGGAGTAGCAACCAGATATCATTGCTCAAATCGTCCTGGCGTCCCTCCACATGGAAAACATATAGAGTCGCATGGAATCGTTGGCTAGACTGGGCAAGACAGATTAGAATAAATCCATTGAATCCTGAAGGAGCCGACTTGGCTAGATTCTTAGCAGATCTGTACCTCATTTATAACTTATCTTATAATACTATTCTTCTTCACAAGTCTGTAGTTTCCACGCTATGCAATGTGGACATGGCTGGTAAATTAAGTGAGAATGTACTAGTTAAGCATATTTTAAAATCCATATCCATAAAGAATCCTAAAACTCCTAAGCCACCTGTTTGGGACACTAACATCCTCACTACATATATGAGTAATTATTCGGTGGACAGTGAAAATGTTTTTCAGACGGTCCGGCATACAGCAGCCCTATTGATTCTTTGTTCAGGTCGCAGAATTCATGACCTTACCTTGTTGAGTGTAAATAGTGATCAATGTACAATAAATGATGATTTTATTATTTTGTGGCCTCTGTTTGGGTCCAAAACGGATTGTAGAGAATATAGACAATCCGGTTGGAAGCTGTTGTCTAATCCGCTAGATCAAAATTTGAACCCAGTGTATTGGATTAATAAAACGATAACTCTCTTAGCTGAAAGGCGTGGTAGCTCTGGATCATCTAATTTGTTTACAACGTTGCGTGGTTCACCATCACCTGCATCCCGCACAGTCATTGCAGGATGGATCAAATCACTTTTAAAAGAAGCTGGCATTACAGCCACACCGGGAAGTGTGCGTTCCGCCGTAGCGTCTAGAAATTGGATAAATAATTTCCCTCTTGATGAAATTTTAGCAAGAGGGAACTGGAAATCTGTTAAAACTTTCCAAAAATTCTATCGCCGTGAAGTTTTAGTTTCCTCGGTAAATAGTTCAACCATTAGTGCCCTTTTTAATCCTGTGATTTAATTATATAATTGTTCCGAATCTATTTACATTGTAGAAAATACGTAATTTTTCTGTTTGATAGGAGGTTACATCTATTATGTTTCAGATATGTACCCCTACTTACTAACTGACTATGGGTCCTTTATTACCTCTTTAATAACTGCCTATGTATTAAAGATTATAGGTTCATTTTTAGTATAAATAAATCAAATAGTTTTCGCACCTGATAACATATCTTATTTGCAATTACCTACCTACCTACTCAATCACATTGGCATTTTTCACCAGGCGATAACAAACAGGTCTCAATATAATAAGCTTCTAATAACGGTCAAGTGGTTTAATAGCCGCGTTTTACCTGAAATAAAACGCATATTAAACTACTTACCCTTATTAGAAGCTTAGTTTTTATCGCTGCCTGGTGTATATTTCGACACAATGAAGAACAGGGCGCTGCGCTGCCTCTGGGCAGCGGCGTGCCCCCACCACGCCTGGTGACAGGAAGTAGGTGCGAAAGAGACGGCAATATATGGTAGAAAGAGAAGTAAGAACCAACGGGAAACGGATATGCCTATCTCAATATAATAAGCTTCTAATAAGGGTAAGTAGTTTAATATGCGTTTTATTTCAGGTAAAACGCGGCTAATATTTTTGCTTTCACACCTACATATCACAAGACCTGTAATTATTACAATATGTGAACATAATATACTTCACACAACAATAAATTCAGGATTTACATATATCCTCATTTTGAAATCATCACATGAGATACATTAGCCAAATCAAGTGTGATGCAAGGTAGATCTGATATTTGCACAATCAATATCATATATGTAAAATAAAATGTCATAAAATTTGGTTCACCTGACTGTTAATGTGACGAAATAAAACAGTTCAGCTTAAGACACAAGGAAGGCAGAATAAAGGTTACATTACATCATTCAATACATTAACATAAACATTGTGAGTCACCTACGAAAATGTAAGTTGAACTGTCACTATATTTGGCATAAGGACAATATTACAAGTTCTCTAAAGTATTTTTACAACATCTTATAGGCTTTTGTAGGAAAACCAACACCTGTCCATATAAGGTAAACTACACATTGCTACGTCTGAAATATTTATAATTTATCACTTGGTTTTCTAAATCGCTTAAAATGAAAAGGAGATTTAGATAAACCAATAATCAGTCAGTTTGATTACTTAGCTACGACTTAAATACAAAAAAAACATCAGATTTGTTAAATAATTATATTTATTTTAGGCTACAAGGCTTTTATTTAAAGGGTATAGGTCTCCGCATAATGTTAAAGCTACATGTTATTAACTCTTTATCTCAAAATTAAATCAGTTAGTATGTATGAATAAGTACAATTCCAAACTACAATCAAACATTGTAAATAATAAAAAGAGACTTTATTCAAGAGAACATTAGACCTTTTAACCGTAAACCTAATTGTTCATAGAATATCAGTTTCAAGAGGTTGATGACCCTTATCATGAGTATTAACCATGCCAATAACCTGAAGTTCTCAATATTGTAGTAAAGGTGGTAGTTCTAATTCAAGTATTGATTATTCCAGTATACAACCTACATCCATCTCTAAATATAACTAATTCATAGAAGAATTTATTGGCAAAATAATGTACAGTCAACATCAAAAGTATGCAATGGACATTCTTTAAAATGCTTAAAATGCAAACAATATTTAGGTATTAGTTCTGATTAATATGTATGTATAGGGTGTGCAAAACACCCTAAATAGGTATTACTAAAATGTTACTGGTGTTTATAAGGTTTCAGGTCAGGTCTATGTGCAAATTATAAAACAGGAACAATGTGTGCATGTAATTCGAGGCTCATCAAAATGTGTATGGCTTCTCTATTAAGGTAGAAATAAAATGGAGGTTTTTATTGTTAGTTAATTTAAGAATGCAATGTTTAGAGAACTTTAAGTACTAAAGTACCTACCTGGAGATATAATCAAGCTATTTTTTAAATTGAAATGTGGTTTCAGTTAGCTATGATAGTCAAGTAAGTTAGTCAAAGGCTTGCATTGGAAATATGGTGTGTAGGGTCAAACCCTGGCTAACACTTCTAAGGTTATCATATTCAAATTTTTTTTCAATAATTATTATCAGTTGCTTGACAGCAAATGGAATATTGTAAAGAAATCTGCACATCTTTCATAAGCCATGTTGATTGCCATCATATTCTAGGCTAGCTTGTTGAACTAAGGTTTGTACCCCTCTGGAACCCTAATATATTGGCACCAAATACCATCAAACATGTTTATGGCACTAAATTTGGGTGCTTTGCACTGCACCTCTGCCAAACTTTACTTTCTGTTTAGGGATTACCAGCATGAGGGTATAAAAGTCATCAAAATTGTCTTAAATCAAGTTTAGGTACAAAATACAATATACCTGTATGGGTGGATGTTTGTTTAGGTACCTACAGGTCTGCATTTTTTATACAAAAAATTGGTTTATATAAAATGAATTTAAAATAATAATTGTATTATGTAAACAAATTCAGTACATACAGCAATTTAGGTGTTATTCCACAGCAGCCAGATATTCTGATTGTAATTATACTGCCAGACCGTCTCATGTCTTTTCTATATTAACACCAATGAAAATTTCTACGATTTATGTAATTTTGACATACTTTTCAAGCTATACCTAGCTATTTAGTAACCTTTAAACACAAACTATTTCTGAACATTTCAAGAATATGTTTGGTACCAGATAATTCATGCGCAAAATAAATAAAAAAGCACGAAAAGTGCAAATGCAGTAAAATGACTCAGAAACAAACGTCAAAACCAATACGGTTACTGTCATTTTGCCACATCAACGAAATCCGTAAATCTCATGAAATTCTACAAAGGATAGCCTTACGACCATATTCATTTGCATCGTGAGAAGGATGACTATTGGGATATTTATTAAAATATTGCAGAAAATATAATTGAACGGCCATATTGAAGGACTAAGCTGTTGAACTCTACGCAGATAAATTTTATTCACTTGGACATGGATTACGTATGCAGCTGGAATGTAAATCGAAATATACTTACAGAACACAAAAACACTTATAATTTCACTTTTGTCTGAAAATATCACACACTTTACTATCACACTTCACACAAGACCCAAGGAAGAAAACCGTTTCGTTCGTTGCAATGGCTCAAAAATTCACCCACCACCAGCAATCCAATACAACATGAAAGAACGAAGTTTCGATTTTCTTTCAACATTTACCGTAGTAGCGCCATCTATGTCCACGTGCGACACCAATAGATAAACGAAGATAGAAGATATGCTTTTCATATGTGTAATAGAGATAGTATTACATACTAAAATGTTACAAGCGTAAAAATATATATTTCTAAATAGAGTAGTTGCTTTTAGTATAGTGGTATCATCCTGCCTAATACGATAATTAAAGTATCGGTTTTAGAAGTATCACTATGAAGAGGTGCTTGCTGTGGGTTTTTAATGGTATATTATACATTCAATATACAGACAACTAAAAAATCAACACACAATCTACACAGCATGATACAATATCACGTGAGCACAGCACTTGATTTCAAAGGAGTGAAGTGTTTGCGCCTCGTCCTTCCTTCTGCCTTTTGTGTTAGGGATTTATCGACGGGTTTTATAAATCTTTTGGCAACAAAAATTGCATAACTCGAAAATGAGTCTTCATGTAAATACTCCTTCATACGGAAATTTTACCGCACTATGAAGTACTCCATTGATCAATTGGTTACCCCCAACAGGGTATAGGCCTCCTGCTGTTTCCCAAAATTCTTCCTAGTCCAGTGCCAATCCTGTCTAGTATTTATATACTTGATGTCTGATCATCTGGCTGATTATTTACCTCTCACCAATTAATATAGTCACACTGCAAATTTCCTTTTACATACTTTGGTTCATTAAAGCTTTATAAGCCAAACTCGGATTAAAATTACAATATGTTATATTTATTTTTCTTGTTTTACCATATAAAAAATATCAAGGAATACTAGGACTATTAAAAAAAATATTTTTTCCATTTCATAAATCGACTAAAATATGAGTAATAAAGTCATGCGTACCTCTATTTCAACAAAACAAATGTCCGAATCGTGCGCCCATTTCGTAAGTTCCTCAAATGATAATTTAGATTGACGCCCTGAAAAGAATATATTTTTTTTACACTTGGGCACTGTGAATTGTCTTCAATAATTAAGTATTTAATAAATAATATCTTTTCACAAAAGCCTTCCGAATTTTGTTTTTTTTTCACTCAACGTCGGTACTTACGTAGACGAACGGAATCAAGTTTCATAAATAATGGTGTTTGCATAATTGCTACGATATTTAGAACGTCTAATCAGTTGTAATATTTCGACTACATTCTATTCAAATCAGTGTTTAGCCCGCAAAATGGCAGTGATCAGTGGTCACCTTTCACCTTGCAGCAAGTGAATAGATTTCGGTTTCGGTTATCGATGTGTCGCTCGTTAAATTGCATACGGGCCACGGAAGCTGACTCTGTGGAGCGGTGTGTGCAATGGTGATAGCAAAGAGCAAGAAATTAAAACCACAAATGAGTAGCACAATTAAAAATATGGATTACAACTGGACACCTGGCCCTGAAACACCTAATAACCAGGAAGGCGTCCCCAGGGCGCTCTTCATCCCTCATGCAAACTCACTGCCATTTGAGGAGAGACGCGTCACATTGGAGCAGTCAGTCAAGGTACCAATATTCTCCTTTTATGCCTACCTATCATTCCTTGTAGATATTAAGTTTAGATTTAAAACTATCTTATGGACTAGTTGCTCTATGACCTAAGGTGTGTGTGACATGCTAATTTAGTCTTAACATTAGTTATTAGAAAACCATTCGTCAATTTACAAGTTCATGTGTCATACTCACTGAGACAGAAAGAAAGTAGAACATAGCAACATGTAATTAGGTAATAGATTGGTGGATGCAGCCGGCTACTCAAGGGCCGGCTATTTTCTCACTCACCAAGTAGCATTGGCTATTCAGCAAGGTAATGCAACCAGCTTCTTGGGTATGCTACCCCATAGACTAAATCATTTACACTCTTTGTATATATTTGGTTGGTAAGTTTTTCTGCTCTCATTTTAATATCTATTATCATTTTACATATTGTGTAAAAAAAAAGGTCCTTCCTAATGTAATAGCAAGTGTATCTCAGTAATAATTGTCTTAGCATTCATTATATTATTATAAATGTGTTCCCATTGTGTTGCTCTTTAGTGTGATAGAGCCCAGTTATTGTTATAACATTACAAAAGCTACTGATAATATATAGGTATAGCATTCCACATACAAATACATTAAAAATAGTTTAAAACTTTTATTATTACAAAAACATATTTGAATTTTATTGAAATCCCCAATTAATTTCATATGGTATTTTGTTCTGATTGTGACAAACGGTCTTACCCTTAGGTCACTGGTAGTCACACTAGCTGGGTCTCAGTCAGCAGATAGCACTCATTCTGTTGAAATATAGATAATCAGCCAAAGCAGGGTAGACAGGCCTGGGTAGATGGATTTTCTTAATCACATAATAATGGTGAAGGGCAAATGTATATCAAATTTATGCATCTAACTCTGTTATAATCATAAAACATAAAGTACCCGATTTCAATGTTTTGATGGGTATAATAATGTGGTTTACATACACTTGCCTACAGCCAAGTATCAAGGCTACCGTTGTATTGCAAGGCTGAACATTTAATAGTAAATAATAATGCTAATAGTAGCATGCTAACTAGAGAATCATAGCTTTGTTATGAATAGAAAATGATTTCTTGTACCCTCTTTATTATGTTTTTAGAGATGCATTGAACTAATGCCTGAAGCCGAAAAGTATGGTTATAATATTTTCTTTTAACTAATACATATACATTTCATGATTCTGTTGAATACATTCACCGGGTAGTCAGGTTAGGTACACATGTATATTGAATCTTCTTTAGATTAGCTATTAGTGCCTTAATGGTTATTTAATTTTTAAAACAATTATCCAAGGTCATCAGTAATTGTTCTTTTATCTACTGGTAGTGGTTATATATTGGTCAATGAGCATTCCCGACACAACACATGGATTTCCATGAAAACATGTAGCTGTTTATGAGAGAGAATAAGACAAATGGATATTTCTCAGTGTCTTGTCACAGTCAGCTGTGGTAGGCCAGTAGGATTTAATATTCATAACAGAATATTTATTACATGTAACTTATCCATAATAATGTCTGGCGATTTGCGATATTATATTTATATGCAGAAGCTTAAAAAAAAATTTTTGCACTTGTAATTTTTTCATGCTTTATGATTATTTAATTTATCATTATATTTTGTCTAAGGACACCATGGCGATCTCTCCCCAATCCATATCCATTACTTAAGGGTGAAACAAAATGAGAAATGGCAACACCTATGTTGGGTTTCAGAAAATTGTTGATGTGTCCTTTTGTTTTGTATTGTGTATATTACTGTATATGAATAATATTTAAAAATTTACTCTTTTCAACCTAATCTGTAATTTTTTCTTGATAATGGCTTATCAGATATAACTATATTTCAAATGCAAAATCTTCAATAAGTTTAATTGCTTACTTGTGTACTTAGTTTATCAAATAATCCATTCAAGGTCTGCAGTACATATTTCGCATAGAATTGTTGTTCACCCCTTAACATCAAACTATGATAACAACCTTATCTAGATATATATTTGATAGTAGTTTATCTCAAATTGTCTTTGAAGGGTCCTCAATACTGCATAAGTTTATTTGTCACACAAGTAATAATGGAAATTTAAAGAGCTTCACTGTGTAACATGAAGACTGGCCTTAAGTTTTAGTATTTAAAGGGGAGGCTTACATTTTGTCTCTACTTTCAATTGTTTGACATAACTTCTAATACTACTAATCCAAATTTTGGTCAGTGGTGAATATTGATTAATCCAATAATTTTTCCTGTACTTACATTGATCTGCCTGAGAAGAGCTGTATTTCTCTATATCCTGTTCAAATTCTATATGCTACCCACTAAATTGCTGTTGCATCAACAAATTATTTCGAAATTATGATCTACTAGCTGTCCTGGCGAACTTCGTATGGCCTCAGAATCAAATGTATGAGAAAATTAATTTATTGGTACCCTGAAAAATTTAAACAAATCTATACCACGGGAACCATACATTTAACTGGGATAAAAAGTAGCCTATGTGCTATTCCAGACTATAATCTATCTCTGTGGCAAATTTCATCCAGATCCATTCAGCCGTTCTGGCGTGAAAGAGTAACAAACATTCATCCATCCATCCAGACTTTCACATTTATAATATTATAGTATAGTATAGAAGTATAGATGTTTAACACATTCCATTGTTATTTGTATGGTACTCATAATACAAGCTAAGTTACATCTTGGGATGATACATTGGTATCTTCGTCTGGCGATATATTTATTGATAGCAGTAGAATTTAGAATTATTATGTAGCAGCATGTTATATATTAATAGGCACACTTCAAGTTTAACAACCCACATATAGAAGCGGTCAGTTAGGTTAATAAAGTATCAGACAAATGAGCTACTTTTTTCTTTGCTTGTCTTTTGTTAAACAAAGGGGAAAGAGGAATGGGGGGATTTCTATCAATTACGTCTTTTGTTGTTGAATCGCAATATTAGAATATACTCAATCGACAATCAACTCACATACGCATCATCACATCCATTATGTAGTTTGTATGCAGTCCAGGCCAGCGCCTGTCTGTTAACTGTGGGTATGCGCCCGCGCACGCCTGACTCAGCGCGACCCGAGGTGCTTGAGACACAATTGTACATTGGCAATTAAACTTAAATGAGATTAAATTGCTATTTCTGACTACGCACCAGCTAGCTGCGAGGAAGTTGATACTTATCAATTTTATGTTATTGTACAGGAAGCTTTTATATGTATATAAATAAAGTTTTACTATTATCGGAAACAATTGTTATCGTATCTTCTATTATTGTTAACATACAACACACCCATTCCTTTATATATGGTAGGTATTTTCTCTAAGACCATGCATGCACCTTGACTTGCACCGCTAGTTCAATTCTTGAATGGGCAGGTTACACCTTAAGGCCTCTATAAATGACACAATTTGATTTGTAGGGTCCCTAGCAACTGGCCTTGTCAAAGTTGCCTTACCAAAGCTTAGCTCTTGTAGTGCTCTAATTTTAGGCGCTCCCTCGCTGTCGTCAAGCCAGGTATCTATGAAGCAGGTCGCGATAACAAATATGACCTCACTAAGAACTGCTAATAAACATTGAGCTATTATTAACATAGGCTCAATGGTTTTTGAGATAATCACGTACAAAATTCCAAAATAGATAAAGGCAGTCCCTATTTGAACTGTAGCTAATGTTTTGTAGGAGAGGCAGTGTAATGAACCATGTGGATCCTTGATAATGTATAATTAGGCCTACGGTATACAACTTTAATTATTTTTAGACTTCGATGTTATGGACTTGATATTTTACGCGATCGGTTTACGACCGAAATACTGAGCTACTATTTCATTGCCCAAGACAATGCTCAAGACATATATAGTATAGGTAGTATGTTGATAAACGTATTACACACAAAATCATTAATTGCTAGATGTTTCATTCGTTTCTTATGTTGCCTGTTATTTGCGTATCAGAATCGTAACATTGGGTCCAACACATTTTGTTAGTTTTTACATTGTACAGATTTCAGAAATATAGGAATAACAGTGACAGTATGCTTTCTCGATGACGATACGAATACGTCAGAAGTTCTTGTTAGGTACACTGATTATGGGTTTCATGTTTTATGAATTATGTCACTTTTATTATGTAGACCAAAGTGTAGGCAACTATCACATGACCAGTCGCTTCTTATGTTATCATGGAACTGCCAGGGGTCGCTGTCCCGGAATTAGATAATCAATTGGTCACTGAATCATATAGCCATGACAGTTGAAATCGTGTGTAAGGGTTACAAGGCAAAAAAAATACGTCGCGACTATAAGACAGATTGTGGAGTCTGGGTATTAGTTAATTAAACCCCAATCTCCTCTGATTTAAACTAAGTCCAAAAGTATTAAGGGCCCATAACAAAGTTGTCGTAACAGTTCTATACTACTCTGATACGGTAATGAATCAACAACCTGTAAATAGTGCGTGCATCTTAGTAATTATATTATGTACCTTACCTACCTACCTACTTACGTAATAAATGCACACATGATTGGAATGATTAGCTAATGAAATATGCAGCAGATATGTTAACGGGTTCGGTTAGGATTGCGACTGACAATAATTTATTACGGATACACTTTGCCCAAGGATTCTGATAATTTCGTCTACTTGGTATCAGTTTTGCATCTGCAACATTATTCCTTTCACGTTAGTTTCATACAAACGTGGAAGAATTTACCGTATAATAATAAGATGTGCTAGTGGAGACTTTGGGACCTCTAATTCTGTTACCCTGGTTAGAGAACTTAGGTTTTGTATGATTATGTAAGGAACTAATAATAAATAATTATCGTCACACGAACACACCAACTTTACGGTCCCACACTAAGCAACGCTTTTATTGTGGGTACCGTTCAATGAACTGGGGGCGAACCCAGTATATATAACTTATATAGATATTAAAAATCTATGACTTGGGTACAAACATTCGTCCTCACTACACAAAAGTTTGTCCCTACCAGAATTCGAAACCAGGCCGCTCGGTACAGAAAGCAGGGTCACTACCAACTGCGGTAATCAGGCCGGCTCTGTCTTGATAATCCCAATCTTTAGCAAGTATGAGGAGGATTCATAGAACTATTTATTTTATCATACAAGAGACAATCATCCCATTGTTTCTCAAATGTTCTAGTCCATTGCGTTCATTCATTGAATCGATACGATGTTTCAGATTGGGCGCAACGTGTACCGCGCGACCCCGAGCCCGACTAACACAATATTCGAATGCCGAGTGCTATCCCGACACCACGCCACGCTCTATTACGATAAGGGCCACTTTTACCTTGTGGTGAGTACACATTGCTACCTAACAACTCGTGTGATCAATTGCCGGTTGCAATATATGATATTACCATAGAATTTAAAGTATACTATAACTGTGCAGTACCTTGACCGTTGCATATTACCTTATATTGTTTTTAAAGATATCTGTTGTGTAACTGGCAAGTTGTGCACATTGCTTTCGAACGAACCGTACGTACTCGGCCGTGTTTTTGATTTTTTGCTGAGAGCAAATACTTAAGTACTAAATGGTTCGGTTAGATAAGGATCGTCTCTAACAAATAGTCAAAGTTTCATTATAACGCATAAGTTTGATGAATTTTACTTACTGCAAGTGGCAGGAAACAATTTATTTATAGGCCTGCAATAATCTTTACCATGTAAGGTATATTTATTTTTAACTATTTAGGTTGTTGCCACACATTTGCCAGTATCAATACTACCATAAACACAATGTCAAAAAAGGTACAGTGTTACCTAATGTAAAACAAACTCGGATCTATTCAGTAATGTCTGATCAACCAGAACAATAGAACAAAGGAATCCACCTCTTCATATCAGCAGCGGTGTAGATTAATCAATTGTCGTCAATCAAGTTTGCGAAGTTCTTTCCATAATAGTATTTGTCAATGCCAGTTTGCGCCACTCGTAGAGGTCGGTTGGTGACTATGGTTGTCCCTGCTCGCTCATAGCGACCGGAGGTGGCGTTCTAGATCCTGGGAATTTGGTTGATTTCAGTCTTATACAAAAATAAACATATCTACGTAGATATGTTTTGTTCACGTGAAAATCGACGCATTAACTAGTTTTGCACTTTATGGTTTCGAAAGAGCTTTTCGGTCGCTATTAGGTTAGTTTTGTAGTAAAAAAAACAACTCTTTTAAACGCTTGCCCCAGTAACGGGAATCGCAGGTTCAAACCTGCTGTAGAGAGCTGTGCTGCGTTTTCTCCAGTGGTTACTCGCGGCGTTATGCTCTTTAACACTTTCATCCATGGAGCATATAGCTCTAACGACCCCTCTCTGGACAGCCAACTAAGGCAAGACAGAGCTGAGAGTCCTGCGGGCCCCCGTCGGTTTCCACTCGGTCGACGTAGACACGCCGACGTGGGGGCCCTGACCGACACTCTGGGGCACTCAGGTCCGTGGTGTCGCTACTCACCAACAGCTCGCCACAAGCTGCCCTGCGGTTTTATTATTACTATTATTAAAGGTGTTGTGGAAGAGCGATAGACATCGCCTTTCTAGAAAATATGTGTTTGACAGGCATTTTAAGAGGCATTGCACTCTACAAAGATTAGATTATTCTATCAAATCGTGTTAACGCGTGTCGATATCCGACAACGAGAATCGGTCACGGAACGAATTCAGTGCAGTTATTTTTATTTGGTACAAATAAGATGTAGCAGTTGAATGATTTTATAACTAGAACAATCGGAATTTATATGACATTAGAGTCAAACTGTTTTGTCCGTGTTTAAATTTGCATATCCAATTAAGAACCATAAGCCACAGATGTAACTTTATAGATCTTTTGAAGAAGAGATTTATCAGCGACAAACAATACGCAGTAAAATAGTTTCCATAGCACAGCAAAGACAAAAATGTTTATTTTCATTTACAAAAACAATAAACAGAAAGTCGTAATAGGTTTGGTCACGTCACGAATATTATACAAGTGATGTTACGACAACATGAACTCATCCCACATTAAAAATAATGAAAGAACCTTGTACCGGTTACGTGTTGAGGCCTAGCTGTAGTAATTCGACTGCCCGACTCTCACCCGTTTCCGCCCACAGGCGATTTCTATGAGCGCCAGGCTGTTTGTCTTCATGCTAATTCAGTTTTACTTAACTGCGTCTCCGGTTTTAAAGGTTGTTTGCCTACAAACGGTTGAATTGTTGGCGCAAGGCTATTCGGCCTCTCGTAAAAATATAAAATGAATTGTGCGCAATGAAGACAACGTTTGATCGTGCTACGATCACGTCTGATAACGGGGTATTTTTTTAAAGGAAGGAAAATTAGTTTTTGAAGATATTGGTAGGTAATCAGTGTTCGATTGCTGATCGAAGTCGTATGTGGCACGGAGCTCGCCTATTTTCTGTATTAAAATAGGTAAATTGTATAGTTTTTGGTGTATTATTATTGGTTTAGGTTAGCATTATTGGTTTTATATCTGATGATAAATCATTGGCTCATGTTTAATTAAGTTTTATCAATCCTTCCTGCAGGCAGCAAATAAGAAATTAACTTATTCGATAATAGTTTTAAAGCTGTGGTTATTAATGTTGGTTCTTAATTAATGGTAAAAAAATTGTTAATTGGTTCTCAATGAAATGTCAAAATATGATTATTCATACTATTATGTTAATTAAATAATGAATGGATACATATTTATAATAGTCAGGGTTGTAGTGCCGACAGGTACCTAAATGCTGTAACAATGTGTGAATGTAAATTGTATTATTTTCCGTTTTATTCTTCTAATCCGTGTCAAATTCCGCATAACTACAAGCTTAGGATATAATGGAGGTCATAATTAGCTTTGTTTGTATCGTTTTGAGGATAATTAAAACGCAAAGAAACATGAGGAACTCCAAAAGCACACTGTCCGAATACATTTAAATATGAAATTAGATAAAACGGCTTATTCGTCTTCATTATGTAGGTATGCTAATTTTGAAACAAGCTGCTGCTGGTTCGTGACGATAAATCTATATTAGATTGCTTTTGGTAATATCTTCTTTCAACTTTGAGATATAATTCTTTTTTTTTTTATTTTCGTTGTAACCTGAATGCAAACTATCTTTCAAGAGACATTTCTATGTCATAGGTGTAGTCGTTCCGTCTAAATGTTAGTAGGTAACCGAATAATTTTGGTTATCAAGTTAGACTGGATACCGACTTGTACAATATTAGGAAAGCCTCCGTGTTATTAAAAGCTTTATAGTTTTGTTACAGAATATATCACATGATAATGATTTCTCAGTAACGTTACAATTCGAGTTGTGTATTTCGAAAATTAAGTATAGGATAATTTAGTCATTCAGAACCGATCTGACTATTTCGCCCGTGCCGACTGAAACCACTGATACTGAAGTATTTTCGATGAGTAGCAGTAAAACCGCTCTTACGACAAGTAGCAATAAAACCGTTTTAACGACGAGTAGAAGACAAACTTACAGACTGCTCGACACTCAGAGCCATTCTTTGAAAACTTTTACTCCTATTCTATAACATAAGTGTATACGTACCAAAGTTTACAAGACGACATCAAACCATTGAAAACATGCTTGTTTATAAACATGTTATTGTTGTTTTATCATCGAGCGCCGGTATTCTGGTGGGCGGTTTGTTTATAGGACAATCAGAGCAGCAATGGCACGTTCATCAACAACAATCGCTGCTCCATATCGAAGGAGCAGGAGCCGCATGAGGTGTTCTCGGGTGACGTTGTGCAGTTCGGCATACCTGTCGTCGAGAATGCTGGGAATTCTGAGAAAGTAAGTGTGCTTAGTAGTACTTACCCTTTGCATTGTAGTGCGTACTTACGGGAAGGTAATGAGAATAATTGTGTGTCAAAAAGTAATGGTATATTTTTATAGTTTTATACTGCTCAAGCTGTTGTTTTTGCTCTGCGGCTCGACCCCCCAACTTCACACGGCTTTTGATAAACCTGCAGGATTCCTCGTGATGTTAGCCTTTACCGCACATCAAGTGGTTCTTATGGTTGCAAGTGAGATTTGCATGAGTGTGAGCCGGGCCTTGAATCAGAACACCTGGTTACCAAAGCGAGTGTTCTACCAACTTTGCTATCACTGCTATTTTTGATAAAAGTTATCAAAATTGCGATTATATTTTAGTTAACTGTGAATAAAAAAAAATACAACAGTGTGTTTTCCTGTTCTTTACTATAATTTTAAAGTACACGTCGTACATAAATAAGTTGTTTAACCGGTTCTGTTGTCTGTGATATCTGGTGGGTGCCATATGCTTACATGATTTGTATGCTGGCGTTTAACACGTCCTAGACTAGTTCTATCGAATTAGGTAATAAATGCCTAAACACGCTAGTAATCGTTGGCAGTATACTATGCATAAAATTATGCTATTATAGCAAAGTATAACACTGGGTTACATATTATGAATATACACAAACTTTACAAAGTAAGATGAAGAGTAATGAAATATATTACGAAGTAGTCTCAGGGGTGACTTACTTGAAACTTTTTTAAATATGCCAAACTTTTTTTTATTCGTGAATGCGTAACGACAAAAGTTTTTTTTTTTATATAAATATAAGCGGCCTAAGATCGTATGATATTAGCTTGGTTGGTTGATATGTATTACTAAGCTACATCAATCCAATCTATTTATTCGCATATTATAGACCTAATATAGGGCTTGCTGACAATGACTGACAATTATTAAGGTCATAAGCCTGAAATATGCTGACAAATGATCTTGATTACCGGTACCGGTCGGCCCCTTTGATTACCGGTAGTCACTTGAGTAAATATCGGTAATCAGAAAAAGGCTAGGAGGCGAGGTGGTATTTGCTGATATTACTAGTTATATGCCCATCCGGTTTCAAGTTTCTGTAAAAATAGGTAATATTCATTGGCACAGTTGGTAGTTATCCCGCTTTCTGTAGTGAGGTTCCCAAGGGTTGTGTGTTGAGTACGAGTGTTTGTACATACCCGAGTAGATATATAAGTCATTATATACTGGATTCACCCTTAGTTCATTGTACGTTACCTACACAAGCTTTGCTTAGTTTGTAACCGCACAGTTTGTATGTCCACCTTGCGATATTATTATTTCTAGCGATAAGCCCGATCGTAACATAAAAAACATCTTTATACAAACTTATCAAGATCCCTTAGGGGTCATATTTACAAAATAATCCATCTCTCGTCTAGTACTCATTAGACGAGAGACGGATTATTTTGAAAATATCAAGGTATATATCCTCCAAATATGTATCTCTAGGTCTACCGTTTTAGCCAGTGTTAAAAATTTTCATGAATTGAAATAAAACTATTTTTAAGGATTTCATCGCGTTTATTTTTGTATAGCAGCCGAAACGTCGGGAACGTAAAAAAAAAGAACTTAAAATAGTTTTATTTCAATGTGTAGTGTTCGCGTAAATATAAGAAATCAATATTTTTCATGAAATAAATATATAATAATCTATAAGGTATTTATAAGATGTGGTCAATATAATGTATTTTTTTCAATTGTTGATACAGCAGAACACGTTCCCGCCGGTGGTCGCGCTGCTCAAGCTATTCCACCCCGATGGCAAGGAGGCGAAGCTGTCCTTCAACCCCACCATGACCACGCCGCTGCACCTCAAAGAACTGTACCAGCTCAACAACTTCGTACAGGTACTATTTAATAATAGTGCTCCAAACTTTTTGTTACGTTTGACGTCTGGTCATCGACCTCGCTCGTCTGCAGTTTCGATATTGCCAATAAAATTTGCTCTGTTACGTAATCCGTGAGTGAATTTTTATTTTCTGTATATATAGCTTGCTCAACGAGGTGAAATAATTTATATTTAAGATCGACATTGGAATTAATTTGAAATAATATTATAATTATGATATCCTGTCTGTATTTCTAATTATATTCCGTTTTGTTAGTTGAGAACCTGGGCCCCAAGTCTGCTAACACAATCGATTCATAATCGAACAGCAACCGCATAGTAACTGTCACTTTTGTCAGATATTGTATGGGATATCTGACAAAAGTGACAGTTACTATGCGGTTGCTGTTCGATTATGAATCGATTGTGTTAGCAGACTTGAGGCCTTGGTAGTTGTTTAAGCGTGGTCATAAATATGGCGAACCTTGAAAAATGTCTATGCGAACCACGCAATAGATTTAGCATGATCGTAGTGAACCACGGCAGTGCACCAAGGAGACTCGTTTGTCAAGGTCTGTCAAGGCTACGAAATCAAACCATCTATTTATTTGATCTATTCATATCATTTGAATAATTTTAATAGCGTTCGAACATTATGTTAATCATACGTTGCACTTCCAGATATTAACAGTCTATTATAATTATAACATACTCGTATAACAGGATCGTATAAAACAATATTACGTATTAGTTCAATTTATAGTGTTAATCTCGTCTCTTTTTAGATATCCACTAAAGTAGGAATTGTAGAGATGTGAATGGTAATAGTCTGGTTCAAGGCACCACCTCTGCAAACACAATTGACTAGCAATGACATATGCTTTACTGTTGAAAGTATTAATTATGAGTCCATTGTGTTAACGGATCTCATCAGGGCACCCATTGGGGACAGATGGCCTCACGAAGCCACGAGGCCTCCTCGTTTTGTGACGTGGCGAAGTATTTCAGGGCTAGCCTCAAACGAGGCTAATTTGCGAATCTTTATCTCTACCCTGCGTTGCCATGATAGGTCCACGTGGCCTGTGCTTATAGAACACGCCTGGCCTAGCTCAGCTGCTTTAATAAACAACTGCAACTCGACGACTGAGGATTCCTGGTTCGGATCCTGGTAGGGGCAAATTTTGTGTGATGAGTACGAATGTTTGTACCCATGAGTCATATTTTTTTTTTATCTATGTAGGTATTACATTCTGAGATGGCCGTTAGTCCACTGTGTGGTAACATGTACCTTTTTGATAATTTAATGATTTGACATGTACCTTTTTAATTGATGTTGCATGTCATATGGCTGAATATGGTGACACTACCAACATTCTACCACCTGTATCTATCTACCCATAATTCGCAATAAATTATTTGAATTTGAACCATACTACAAGCGTTGTATAGTTGGGGACCGTACAGTTGGTGTGTTCGTGAGCACATGAGCTAGTCTGAGCCGCTCACGTGCTCACGTGGTGGTGTCTGTCGTCGCGCAGGAGGCGGTGCAGCGCGAGGCGTCGCTGGAGACGCGGCTGCGCACGCTGCGCGAGTGCGTGGAGCGCACGCGCGCCGAGGCGCAGGCCTCGTGGGAGCTGTTCGTGGGCGAGCAGCGCCTGCTCATGCGCGTGCACACGCTCGAGACCATGCTCGCCGTCGGCAAGCAGCCCGACCACCACCAGGTGGCGCAGCTGCTCAACGACAAGCGCAACTACCAGGCGAGTACACTCTCCTAGCACTCAGTTGACAGTGTAGTGGTGAACTGGGGCGGATTGCTTTTATACATTGCCGCACTCGTAGGTTGGCAACAAGAATCTTGTGTGATCACGTAAACGGACTATAAATATTGCACCCTCTTGAAAATATTTCAGATCAACGGCTACACGATTATTACGGCTACAGGGATATTTGACAGGGCAGCTTTTGGATCCTTATTCCATGAAATCTCCGAGTCTGCGTCTCAAACGCCTGAATAGCATACCCAGCCTCTATACTCCGTGATGACTTACAAGGTTTTCTCTAAACCTGCGTTGCGCTGAATGACGGCGCCGGCTCCTCAGCATACGCTTAGCCTTGGCATGGCATACTGTTATTCCCTGCCAATTTTGTGCTGTGTTGTGTTGTATAACTTGCGATTAGCATACGCTTAGCCTAAAGGGCGTCACGTCTAATAATAAGGGGTAGTTGAGTAATGATTGCGACGTGTGTGTGCTGCAGGAGGTGGCGCAGGAGAGCCTGCGCGCGGCGCACGAGCAGCGACTGGCGCTGGAGGAGTCGCTGGAGCGGCGCGCGCGCGAGGCGGCCGCGCTGCACCACCACAACTACGCGCTGCGCCTCACCACCAACAACGCGCTCGCCGAGCTGCAGGTGCCCGACACACACATACATACACACACACATACAAATAATACCAGCCCTTTTTTTTAATGTCCCACTGCTGGACCCGCGCCTACTCTCAATGCGAGGGGGATTAGGCCACAGCCCACCGCGCTGGCACAGTGCGGGTTGGCGGACCTCACACATCTTTCGAGGGATTCAATCAGACATGCAGGTTTCCTCGCGATGTTTTCCTTCACCATTAAGCTAGTGATAATCGTGGTTGAAAATGAGATTGACATGAAATCCAGAAATCTCAGAGGTGTGAGCCGCGGTTTGAACTTGTGATCCTTGTTACCGAGGCAAGCGTTCTACTAACTTGGCTATCACTGCTTTCATACATACATACATACATCTATACAAATAAATAAAATTGCAGTGTCTGTTTGTAATAATAAAATAACCGCTTTTTACTAAGTGTATTTGGATGTATACACGGTACATTTACCAAAAAAAATAATTAAATTTTTTCTCTGTCTGTCTGTTTGTTCCGGCTAATCTCTGAAATGGCTGGACCGATTTTGACGGGACTTTCACTGGCAGATAGCTCATGTAACAAGGAATAACTAAGGCTACTTTTATTTTAGAATGTATTATAAAAATCGTATATATTATTGGTTGGTTTATTGACGGTGTGTGATGTCGTTGCAGAAGCTGGCAGCGCGGTGCGAGCGCAAGATGTGCGCGGCGCGGCTCGCCATCGCCGCGGCCGAGGAGCGCGAGCAGACCGTGCGCAACCACCTGCCGCTCGCTGTTAGTTGCAGTGCACACACGCACACGCACACACACACACACACACACGCACACACACACACACACACACACATACACACGCCCACATACACACGCCCACACACACACACACATATATACACACACACACACACACGCACGCGCACACACACACACGCGCGCGCGCGCGCACACATACACACACACGCGCGCGCGCACACATACACACACCGATATTATTATTGATTCATTACTACAATTTACTACCTTTACCATATACATACTACCATTTGAAGACACGTTTATTCAGCGCATTTTTTTTTTCATTATTTGCAGGCACCCTATCAATACTTGGATTATTGATAAATATTTTTTTCTTATAAAAAAGCACAGTTGTAATTTATTGAAATCACTCTTTTTTTAATTGACATTCAAATAGGGACTTCATGTAATGACTGCAAGTGCGCTAAAGAAGCGCAGGTTCAAATAGTAGTATAGCCTATCTATATCACGCTCTGTAATCCACCATGAAGTTTGACCGGTCAATGAATGTCCCCAGTATACAGTACAAAACGGCGAAGCGAAGATGCTGGTCCTGAGCACGGACAGCAACAAGCTGCTGGAGGCGAAGCGCGGCGGCTCGCTCGAGGACGCCGTGCGGGCGCTGCCCGACTACATCAAGCTGCTGCTGCCGCAACACCTGCTCAACAAGGTACGTGCGCGGTGACGTCACGATAACCCACGACCACCACTTAAGGTGGAAGCTCAGGGTCAGGGCGCGAAATTCAAAATGTCAATGGTTTTTATTTTTTACGAAAAATTTGGACATCTTTACGATGTAATTTAGTGTTTTGCGGTATTAGCATTCTGCATTGGATGTCTCAATGTATTAAGTTTGCTTAAAAAAATACCTATATACATAAAAACTCAAAGGAAGTCTTTGTGTAAAATTTGCTATCCTTCATATTTAAGGTACTTTCTCTCCACCGACCGCCATTTTACCCACCCAGATGTTAATTTTGTTTCAGGTGGGAATTAAAGCCATATCCGCTGAAGGGAAATCTGCGAAGGAATTCGAATTAATATTGAAGACAAATAGTATTTATAATTCAGAAAGTAAAGGTAAGCAATGCATACTTATTATCATAGTCCTATATTATTATTATCACTGTCACTCTATTCTATCTAAATTTAAACAGTGCCTCAAGTAAGTACGAGGTAACTAGTGTCCGGAATAGATTTCCAAGTCTAAGTAAGCTACATGTTACTTGAGTACTATCCTCGTGAAAATCGAGCATAAGAGCCTGTTAGCAGTGAGAGCAGTTAGTTGCATTACATTTTTATTTTTATTTGAACTATAACATCCACCAGTCACCAGGCGCACCTGGTCGCATTAGAGGTGTTGTCATTTACTTCATGACTGGAATACGTTATTCAACTAGGTTGGCCTTGGGCAGTACCTGCATGTCAAGTTGACTCGCGTAAACCGGGCTTTACGCTCAGTGGGACACTTGTTAGAGTGGTAACTTAATAGTCTGTAATACCCAGAAAAACAGCATACAGAAGAGGGCGGTGAAAGCGGCAGCGGTGAGGAGAAATCCGGCGAAAACGACTTGTGTACAGACGACGAGAAACAATCGCGACTCAACCATGGTATGTCGCTCGCTTCTTAAGCCGGGACTCCGTTTGAGCAGCCGCGGAGCGAGCTGTCTCGATTTGAGCGTACCACAGGCTACGGGTCATTAATACATCATGAATTGAGAAACCCAAATCTAAAAGAGGCAGCCGTCCGCAACGTGTAACACTACTTTGAGCTCAGATATTTACGGACACAAAATTACTCACGCTTAGGTCTATACGGCGTCTCAACTTACTCTACCACGGCTTGAGGTGGCGGCTCGCTCAGCGGCTGACTATATTGGAGTCCCTTGGAGTCCTTGAGTCCCTATATTGGAGCCTTTAGGCTCGTATTAATAAATCTATGTTAACTCTGAGAGCGAACTTGAAATGTACATATAATATAATAGCCTTTGTTTTTTGTATGTCGCCGTGAAAAATAATGTAGTATATTTAGTGTGGTCGGTCCAAGTTTAATTTGTGTATCAATGGAATTAGCAGCATTTTCTGAACATTCTGTGAGATTTATGTATAAAAGTTCCTTTAGTTATACTTATAAGCGAACCAATAGTATGAACTTTTATTTTATTAATCATATTTATAAGGGCTTCCCGAGTTGCATAGTTAGCAGCGACCTTGATTTCTATACCGAGGATTCGAATCCCGGTTCAAGAAAACTTTGTGTTATGAGTTCGAATGTTTGTACTCAAGTCACGGATGGTTAATATGTTTATATATATAATTATAAACTGGTATCGCCCCAAGTCCATTGCACGGTACTCATAATACGATCGTTGCTTAGTTTGGTACTGTGCAATTGGTGTATTAGTATGGCACGCGATATTGAAGCAGCATATTGTATTGTATTTTTTTCATGGAACAGACACTATCATCGAGGGAGATTGTCCGAGCCCGTTGGACGGAGAGCTGTGTCCAGATAACAACGCGAACTCCACCTATACCGATCCTGAGACGAGAGAAGACTCACCTGTAAGTCATTGCTATATCTATCTTTATTTAATATACAATTCTTAACATTGACTGACAGACACCGGATAGCCTTAACTGGTGGACCTAGAGAATTGGAGGATGTATTCCTTGAGTACGCTAAGGGGCTATCCTTAAATTACGTCACACGTTAAGGGGGAGGCAGGGGGTCGTCAATGTGTGACATTGTGTGACAAGGGGCGGGGAGGGGTCCCAAATTTTGTGTCACCGCTTTTTTTCAAAATATAATATTTTATATCTAAGTATTACAATTATTGATTTTATTGAAAAATAATTTAAATGGACATAAAATCAATTTCCGAACATTGCTTTTAATTTCTTAAATTTCTAATTGTATGATTGCACAATATGTGACATCACACTAGGTAGGGTTTTGGTAGGCTTCGGCCGTGGTTAGTCACCACCCACTGAACAAAGCCATGTCGCCAAGCGGCCTAGCCGTGTTCCGGCATGATGTTCGGTGTTGCCATTCATGGATGGCGGGTCAGATCAGTTGCGCTGCATGTGCCTAGTGAATGTAGCGTCTCGATCTACTGCCGCCTTCCTACCTAGGTAAGTATGCTCCATCGTAGATCTCATCATCACTTACCATCAGGTGAGATCGAGATCAAATACTTGCCTATTATGTAATAAAAAAAAGGGGTTGGGGAAGGGGATCTCACAAAACAAACAGGAACAGGAACCCACCACTAACCCTCGGCTTGTCAACTTTTCCAATTATAAACCAAACAAGTTGATCGATAATTAAAGAAGCCAGCAACACCGAACTCCTCTAAAATGCTAGTCGAGAATATATCTATCACGAGTGACGGGACCCCAAATCTTCTTTAGAACATTAACATTAGGATTTGAAAACCTCATATTATTCACTATTAAACGACATTTGACATATATTCCTAAATATGTATACAAATTTTTCTGATAATCCTTACAAAACATAAACATGCAAGGTGTTTCGATTTTTCTGATGGGAAGTGTATATTCAAAGGTGTTCCCAAAGTTAATTATTGCTTACAAAGATTGCTTATTTTCTTTTTCGAACGACAAATTGCATCTACCACAGTGGGTCTAAAGACAAATGATTTTGTCTTTGGAGATGCTAAAAACTACTTCGTAGTAACTCATGTTATATACATCCGAGCATTCAATGTATTAGATGAGTACAAAATTTTAGCATGGATACGACCTTTGTCACCGTAATCTAGCTATTGATAAAACTGCTATTTTAGTCATTGATATCAACAGCAATACGTATAGTTGTTATGGACATATTTTTTTATATAACCTTTAAACATTAGTTCAATTAATACCCAATTACCAATCAGATATTTTTTTTATTCATTTAACCGTGACAGAAAATATGAATCATCTATGTAAATGGTTAAAATTATTGCCCGTAAATAATATTCGTATGGAAATTATAGGCAAGAAAATTAATTATATGAATACATGACAATGATCATTTTAGATTCACACTAGTTCATGTCTGCGGTACCTCGATGTAACATAGCCTATAGCACTGAGGGCTAATGTAGGTTTTTATAAGTGAATTAATATTCAGAACTGGAGATAGTCATATAATACAGTATTGATACAAAATGCAGGAGTTATGTTACTAGAAAATAACAAATTACTAACCCCTAAATTTTTAGACATTTTATAACTTTATTAAAATTCACATTGGTACTGCGCACAAGAATTTTCCTTTGCGCAGTTCATTATGACGTTTGATAATGTTATAAAACGTCTCTAAATTCGGGGGTTAGTTGTTATTAATAATAAGCTTCTTTATTTAAAGACTTTCGATTTTCCTTGTTTCAATTCTTGGAAAATTCCTTGGTATTGTTAGACGGCAATTCTGACTCGGATGTCACAATACTTACTACACAGATCGTTCGCATATATTTTATTAGTTAGCGTCGTTTCGATGTAAAGGGCGGTGTCGGTCAACCAACCCCGGGGTAGCATGTGGTTACGTATGTTAATGTACAATTTCACGGCACTGTGAGTTCCCGACATCGGCGTCGCATTATTTACCGGCGCGGTGCGGGCGCAGCGCGGTGAGTCACCGCCGCGGGCGGGGGTGGGGGCGGGGGCGGGGGAGAGGAGGAGGCGGTGACCGCCTGCGCCGCCCCCTCCGCCCCTCCGCTGCGCCCTCGCCAGTGGCTCCCCCCTCCCGTGCAATAGCCAGGAACCTACCTAAGTGCCGACATCGAGACTAATTGCCGATGCTCGGTAGATTTCTGAAATATAACTGCTTTCGGTATTCGAGTGTACTCTTTTATGTTTTGTTTTAGGATTCTATCGAGAAATATCTTGATTTAGGAATTGGTTTCATATGCCAACGTTTATATTTCAACGCTAGATGGCGGATCTAGTGTGTTAAAATTAAACAGAATAATATGTCAATGACTTGTTTGACCCGCGGCCCACTCGCGTAGACTGCAAGAATACGCCTGTGCTATTCCAGAATATAACCAAATTTATTTCAAATACGTACAGTCATTTTTGCGTACTTCTTCAAACATACATGACTCATATTTTTCTAGTAAGAATAGGAATAGCTTATAGAGCCATTGCACACGTAGACTTCTACACGCACAGTTGAAGCACGTCAGATGGAACTAGGCTATAAAACTTAATGGATTATTTGTAGTGCTGTTGATGCGTGTTCGGGAAGTGTGTAATGACTCTTAAATATGGATTTTCACTGCTCTTAAAATACTTCATCGATGTGCCATTATCACACCTAATTATCATTAAAATATCAAAATGGCCAGATATAATTTCACTTCGTCGATATAATCGTTTTGGATAAGATTGTAATCTCATAATGGCTTATATTATTTCCTGGTGAAATCTGAAGTTTCTTTCAAGCTTTGTAAATAAAACACATTCATTCTGTAATAATTACGATAATTTTATTAAAAAAATATTTAATTTTTGTATATAGTACTTCAAGAGTAAACCCATGTAATACTTAATACTTTTCATTCGATACAAATGTATTTTCGGAATCCACACATTCTTTCGATTCAATTAACGAGTGAAAGGACCTAATTGTATACCTCGTTCAGTCATCGATATCGTCTTACCAGAGGGCGTATTACGAGCGCTAATTTCCTGACAGTACAGTGCAATGCCTAGTAATTTTTAACTCAATAATACTAACCCTAATGCATAAACTATCTTTCTCCAAACGTACGTAAAGTACTATCTAGCGGGAACTATACAGATGGCACGTTTTAGTCCAGGACGTGAGTTGCCTGGAATTAGGAGATCGCGATACGCCACCAAGAGTGGAGTCATGACTTAGGTCTGGTACAGGGCCGTAGCCATATGATCAGTGCCGGTCCGAAGTATCTTTTAGGATAGTGTGAGATCCAATTATGGCCTTGCTTGCCCCTAATATATAACAGTTGTGCGTGCAAGCATGGGACTTGGAAGGTCGCGACAACATCTTTAAGTCTCTATCTTAGTTTGCTCTCTGCGCCCCTGGGACTTAGCGCCCGGATCGGCCGCTCCGTTCGCCCTATGGTAGGGCCAGGACCTGAATATGTTAATATGTGGTGCAGAGCAAAGCCGGCGTGGAGTACGCGAACGTGCTGCGCGTGATGGCGGGACTGAACGAGGAGATCAAGGTGCTGCGCGAGCGGCTGAGCGGCGCGCTCGCCGACACCGAGCAGCTGCGCGCCGCGCGCGACGAGCTGCTCGCCGCGCAGCCCGACGCGCACGACCCGCGCGACCCGCGGGACCAGCCGCTCGACCCGGAGGACGCCGACGCGTACCGCGCGCGCATCGCTGACCTGCAGGTACCACACACGCACACACACATACTGACACGTGTACACTATCATACCTGTAATATATGTAATACTAGCTGCGCCCTGCGGTGTTACCCGCGCAAAAAATCATGTCGATCCTTTGCGCTATGAAAAATTAAAACTAATCTATTCCACGGGAACCATACGTTTTACCGGGATAAAAAGTAGCCTATGTGCTATTCCAGACTATAATCTATCTCTGTGCCCAATTTCATCCAGATCCGTTCAGCCGTTCTGGCGTGAAAGACTAACAAACATCCATCCAAACTTTCACATTTATAATATTAGTATAGATGTATATAGTATCAGGAAGCCGGTGTATGCGAGTGGCGGAGGACCGTGATGTGTGGAGGTCGTTGGGGGAGGCCTATATGCCCAGCAGTGGACGTCTATCGGCTGATCGATTATTAGAGATTTATCATACCTGTAATGGGTGGGCGGAAGGTGCACTACAGTGCACCTACATTTCGGCGATGGTATTTGGTTACAATTAAATAGGGCGAGCGTATTGCCTCTATGGCTTTAGGAACATCCGTCAAACGAAGTTTACTTTTTATTAACGAAGATATAATGTCGAATCAGAGTGGCATATATAGATAGAAGTAGGCTGAGCGTTTTCTGAACTTGTCATTGTAGCTTGATTAAAATTGCAGTAGTGGTTTCCCATGCAATATATTTTTTTCAATGAGTCCTAATAATACGAATTATTTTAGGCTCAGCTCACTCGTTCGACGGCCGCCGAGGAGGCGAACCTAGTCGAGATACAGCGACTGGCCTCGAACGCGGCCGAAATGCAGGCCGAGCTCGCGTTCCGGCCGACGCGCGCCGACATCGACGACTTAACCGCCGTCGTCGGCCAACTGCGAGCCGACCTGCTCGCCAAGGACCAGCACATCGAGCAGTTCCGAGCCGACCCCGGCGCGGAGAAGCGCTCGATGGACCGGGCCGTCGAAACGAGCCGATCCCTCGAGGACCTGCGGAGGGCGGACGACGACGAATCCGCCGACCGTAGCATCGACGCCGGCAAGATCTCCGCGGAGATCGACGAGATGTTCCGCCTCGACTACGAGGACGAGGACGAGGAGACGGACTCGGCCGCTACCGAGATCAACCGCGACGAGGGCAGCCTGGCGGAGCGCGCGCCGGCCGCCGCGCCGGGCGAGTACGTGCGGCTGGACGACTCGCAGCGGCTGCTGGAGACGCTGCACAACGGCTCGCTGCACGCGCTGGAGGAGGAGCTGGTGTGCGCCAAGGAGCGCTGGGCCGAGGGCTGCGCCGAGCGCGCGCGCCTGGCCGCGCTGCTGGCCGCGGCGCAGCTGGCCGCCGCGCAGCGCAAGCCGCCGCTGCTGGGCCTGCGCCAGCTCGTGGCCGTCGCCGTGCCGCTGCTGGCCGCGCTGCTCTACTACCTGCTGCTGCCGCACATCTCCTGATGCACGGCCACCTGGGACCCGCCCGGGTACAAGTAGCCCCGCCGCCGGCTCCGCAAACACTGCCCTGATACCCTGCGGCTTCGGTGCGTTCGACGGTCGCTGCGCCTCGCTTCCAATAGTACGCCGGCCGGGGTTTCAATAATATATTTATGGATTAGGATAATTTAGAGTTATGTATAGGGTCGATCAAACGAGGCAAGCGGCCGGTCCGGCGGCCGGCGACGACAGTGCCATTCGCAGCGCGACCGAGCGGGGCGGCTGCACGTTGTTATCGCATCTGTGTAATATATCCTTTCTCTGTAAAAAGTGTCGGTAGATTTATAAATTGATTGTTGATATCAGCCATAGTAACTGTAAATTATAAATTGTAAGGCCTAACGACTGTCCTAACTTATGTAATTATTGTTGTGCGATATTTTTCGAATTTCTCCGCCGAGCGATGTTCGGTGGCTACTCGAATCAGCTGATTTTCCTTGTTGAATATTTTAGGTACTGATATTGATAGTGTGTTCATCTTTTTATGATTATTTTATATTGTACTGTAGGGTCGTGTCGCGAGCCACGGCAGAGCTATCTCACGTTGTCGCACCGCTTCGGGAGCTAAACATATCACGGTTAGGTTAACTCGGCGCGGGCGGAGGGGGGCATTTACTCGTTGACGGACACGAATGTTAGTTTCTTCGAATGTTTTGCATTTTTCTAGTCTTTAGACTCGACGTAGAGTTGATTGCATGACGTTTGTGCTCCCGTGTTTTTTATAAATTTTTTAGAGCTTGTTTACAAACTAGTGTAGGCGACCCTCCCAATTCTCGCGGTCGCATTTATGCGCAGCTCTGATGTTTTGCATTGTTTTTGACTGTTTGACGATATTACGAAGCGGAGAAGCATTTTAGTTTGTGAAGCTCGCAGGTTTACGTTTTGTTTGGTCTCGTTTTCTTGCGTGGAAACAGTTATGTTATGTGGTAGTATCGATTTATGTTATTTGGAGACGCGACTCGGCACGAGGGAGGCTCGCGAGGCAGTCCGCGGTCGACCCTCGAGATCGCTTAGCTCTGTGATGTGAAGGCCAATAGATAATTTTGTAACAAACTTGTGTAACTAACGATTGAACATTATTACTTGTATCTTTAGAATTATCATAACTTTACCACGTTGAAGTCCACTGTCTATAAATATTTATTATTTTATTGTTGCACTGATTTTTGTTATGTTCAAATGTTTTATTTTGTGTTTATACCACATTATTGTAAATAGTTTGTATCTCTCGTTCTATCTTTAGTTTCATGTCGAAGACTTATGTTGTATTTTATGGAGTAAAATTAATATGCATTCAATGTGGATGTACTGAAATTTATTGGAAATAATATTGATTTGTTTAAACATTGCTATTTTCTTTTTACCCGGATCTCGAACGCATTGGATCGTTTACGTCATCGTCATGTGCATGTACTATCTCATCGTGCTAATGGCGCGTGCGCAAATTAAAAAATCAAGTGTAGTTATGATCAGTACCACGCAGCCGCGCAGCAGACTTGACTAACAAGGTACGGAACTGGGCGGCGACACGCATCTTCTATTTATAACGATCGGATACGACATTCATGGGGGGTAATGAACGAGGAGCCAGTGATTTTGTTGTAACTATTAATTATACACCGTCAAATAACTACTTGTAACCTGTGAACGAGTTTATTAATAACAATCGTTGAAACATAATAAAACTGACGTGGTATCTTACTTTACTCCCACTTTTATAAGCTCTCATATATTTTCTATGCACTTTTCAGAAATAATAGCATTGAATACTTATATATAGGGGGTTCTAACAATTAAAAAAATCGCAATTGGACTGGTATTAAGATCGTAACTTTTTGTTAGTCTATTTCATAGTTATTAAAGAACCTTTATAATTCTATGGTCTGTTTCAGCCATAGATTTACTTTTTTTTTCATATATAGAACCCACTGACAAGTATATTATTTCTTCGAGCCATCACCTGAAATCCATTGACTATGAGCTATCCCAAGTTATAGGTACAGATGATATAGATATAATTTCGATATAATATATATCGGGATCTTTTCCTTTCCATTTCCCGAGTAGTCAGAAATCAAAGTGCAAGCGTACGAGATGGCGCTGGACCCTGCGCCCTTCTCGCTCAGCGTAAAACATCTTTATGCTATTGTGATGCTAGTGCCAACATTACAGACTAGCCAACACTAGGACGTTGGATATAGGTATCATCCTATCCTCCATAAACGTGAATCGTGAATAGTCCATGCACCACACAAAAATACATTTACGACCAAAATAGCCTAAACGCACGCGAATGCGCAATATATCTTTCTTTTTCTGCCTTCGCCGGTATATAACACTAGGGCTGTGACTCGTACCAAATAAAACTCTTAATTATTCCAATGGGCGTCTTTGCCAAGGCAGCCTAGGAAACGGTGCGACGACTTATATGTAGTCATAAAGAATTGGCCAGAGAGTCCATTACCGAAAAGCATGGAGGCTTATAGGGGAGACCTTTGCGCTGCAGTGGCCAGTGGGACGATATAGGTTTAAAAAAAAGCGGTTTTGTTTCATATATAGTAGATATTTTAATAATTATAATGATTTACAAAGTACTTTACTTCTGAAAACTGCATTGTAATGCCGCTGTAAAATTCTACAAAATGCGGGGCTTATTCTGGATAGTACCCACCTACTGCGAGTAAAATAATCAAAGAAGTAAACAATATAAAAAATCACATTCGTCAGTAGAAATTTATTCTATACATATAAATAAAATTGGAGTGTCTGTTTGTAATATTAAAATAACCGCTTTTTACTAAGTGCATTTGGATGTATACACGGTACATATACCGAAACAACATTTTTTTAATTTTTTGTCTGTCTGTCTGTCCGTCTGTCTGTCTGTCTGTCTGTCTGTTTGTTCCAGGTAATCTCTGAAATGGCTGGACCGATTTTGACGGGAATTTCACTGGCAGATAGCTGATGTAACAAGGAGTAACATAGGCTACTTTTATTTTAGAAAAAAAAATTGGATCTCTCGAAAAAAAATTAAAACCAATGTTGCAGCGCTGCGCCTGATTAAAGTTTGATAGCAACAATCTGCAATGCGTCCCGCGGGATCAGAACGCGAGCAGGCTGTTGCCAACGGCTGAGTCTTTGTTAAATACCACGCGGACGAAGTCGCGGGCAACAGCTAGTAACATATAAAAATAAAGGCAACGAATCATGATTAAGTAGTGGTTCATTGTTAATACAATAAAAATAAAATGCACAGCTGTCAATAATGCTACTTAAGAAAAAAGAATGGTGAGTAATACAAAACTATACGAGGGTACTATGTGCCGTGTACATACTTTGTGTGATGAGCACGAATGTTTGTAACCAAGTCATTAGTAATATATAATAGGTTCGTCCCAAGTCCATTGTACGGTACCCATTATACAAGCATTGCTTAGCGTGGGGCCGTAGAGATGGTGTATTCCTCTGGCGATATTTATTTATTTATACAAACAAGTAGCGAACGAAGTTTAACATAAAGGCCAGGTCTTTCTGAACCTATATTGTGAGTATTGGTCCTATACATACAATATAGCTTCAGAGTCTCAATAAGTATCGGCTTACCGTTTATTTATGTTGTAAGCGTGATAAAAATCGTAACCAATAACTTGGTTTAACTTTAACTATGATGATTTTGTTAAAAAAATATCTCTTAAAGAATCGACTACAGATTATTTGCGGCACCTTGACATAAGTCCTCTAATTAATAGGTTCTGCTCCGATAGTCGCACGCGCAACCGTACGTTTTTAGGCCTACTTATATTACATAAAATACAGGGATAATTTGGAAACGTAGAAAATATTCAGCACTATGCTTCTACATGAGATTCAGATTATTTATAAGAATATTATTTGAAATAAAATTAAGTATTGATTTCTTATATTTACGCGAATACAACACATTGAAATGAAACTAGTTTTATCGGTAAGTAAAATTTCGTTTTTAAATGGAATACCTGACTAAGTACCTGTCTACTTATAAACAGTCATATGCTTCTAACTCAGACGTAAAACATTGCATTACAGGAGGAAGGAAAGAAAATGTAATAGATATTCTTTTATAAATTCAAGATGAACTTACTCCAAAATTGTAGCTAGCTTCATTAATATTTGACATAGTGAACAATCTTATTAGTACGTAGGTTAGATTATACTTGCTCCTTTGCTGAATGCGTAGTTGGGGATAGCAGGTATCGGGTATCGTATGATTTCAAAGTCCAAGTTTCCATATAAACGTCAAATTTTAAACCATAAATAAATAATCACATTTGGATATTTATGGAGTAGCGCTAACTCACATTAAACTAGAATTAAAATTTACCTTGACCAAATAAATAGGCACACCTACCAACAACAAATTACACAAATGTTTTTCTTTAGCCTCATATTACTTTACAAATTAACACAAACAATCATGTTTTCCGAATCGTCACGAGTGTACGTCATCACTATTGCATGAATAACAACAAAAAAAACAACTTAGCAATAGCAAACATTTAACAACTGTTTTAGGCTGTGCGGCGAATTCGTAGACCGTCGGATGACGCTTTTCAGGTGTGAATATTTAACTATGTAGGTACACCTACACTACACACACCAGCAAAGCAAGTTGCGCGTATTATCGCCGATGTACATTTTCTTCTATCTTCATGTAACTCTGTGCGATGGATAAACGTATAAGCGATACAAACGGACGAAGATCCCACCGACCCGTGCATGTCGGCCGAGCTGGGAAGTTCGTCCGGGCGTAGCACTTGATACTGGTCTTCACTCTTCTCTCTTCAAATTCTGATTACTTATAAATACAACCCGGTTTATAACGAAATAGCCTAACTTACTTAAGGAAACCAATACAAATACCTATAAAAACAATCTGGAGGTTAAGTATATTTAGGTTCCACATTCTAAGTGCGACAGTATTCATATTCAGATGGAATCAACACAAGTATAAAATAATTTGAAAAAATTAAAGCAAGTTATTCACCTGTAATAAAGAGCGGATGCTAATGGACGTGGATTCGGCGCGGAGTGAAACAAGCACTCGGCTGCCTTCCGTCGACCTTCGATCGGCGCGAAGCGAGCGAACGCTGTGGCGAATGTCCGCCGGAGGAGCGCGCGGGCGCCGGGCGCGCGGCGCGCGGCGCGGCGGCGCGGCTGCGGTGAACGAACTCACCTTGACAAATGCACCATTTGGCATTGTTCGCGGGAAAACCGGCGGCCTTGCGCGCGCGCCGCCGCTGCCGCCTGCGTCGACCAATCACGAGCCTTCGCGCCACAGCCTGCGACTGTTTTGGCGGGAACCAGCCGTCTGAACCACTGTGAATGTCGCGCGCGCGCCGCCGAGCGGCGCTGTAGTCGCGTCGGCAACACCGCGATTTCAGCGTGACGACCTTTCGACGTAGTCTTGTGAATGACATACGGGCATGTTGTATTTAACAAGTTCTTTTGTTCATTACACTGGCCCTCGGTTGTTAATAATTTTGATTCTCTCTAGTTTGTTCTTCATTAACGGAACACATTTATTTCGTACTTGTCATTATTCAGTGTTTCAGGGGCATTTTAATAATTGTGTTTTGTAACATTTTATTTTACGATAAAGTAGCAGTCATTACAATTATTCAATTATAGAGGTAATAAGAAGCAGTCTGGAGTTAGGCACGAATAGATAAAAGCTAATGTGGTCATGCTCGAGCGGCTCCCTAGCTGCCGGTGAAGATAATACATTAAGCCTGTAATAATTCACACGGTTTAATCGACAGATAAGTTGAAATCGTGTTGAAAGTACCTCATATTTAATCTAAATAAGGATACAATGTTTATAGAAGCAAGTTGTGTAATTGTATTACTACTTTCTCTATGAAGAAAAAGGGTTTTGTTGTTGAATTAATATTTTTAAGTATAAATTATGTATGTATGAGCAAATTTGACAGATAAACAATAGGTATTTGGCATCGTTTGTGAATAATGATTGTGTTGTTATGTAAGTAGGCACTAATTATCTATGTATATTATGATCAAAATGGCGGACGCAACTTCGGGCGCGTGACGTAAGCGGCCGCGACAGCGGCGCGCGCGCATTGAATCCGCCACTCGGTACCATTTCGAGGAAATTGGATACGGCCGCAATAAAAGCAATACTATTTTATTACCTAAATATAAGCTGTTTAGGATAATGTTTAATTACAACTTACATCTAGACATTACCAAAATAAGCTACGATTAATAAAATTGAAAATTATAGTTTACGAGGTGCTCGTAGACTATACAGTACAAAATTATATTGATTTCCATTTATTTATCTACTTCTCCATTTATTATAGCCTATGTATTCATTTAGTAGATAGCATTAATATTACTTATTTTCTTTTAAAAGGTAAGTACATATTACGTACGTATTTAAATATAACTATAATTACTTGGTATTTCATACATATTTTATAATATGTATATAATGAATTAATACCATAATTGCCATGTATCATTCAGTGCTGTAGAATACCTAATAGGGCTTCACAAGTTAAGATTTATTGAAGGAAATGTAATTTTTTTTTAATACAAGAAAATTGGATTGTCTCAGACGGGCTCCACTTAATTGGAAAACAAATGCATTTATATAAACGCTGTATAAGAATATGATATTAGTTAATATAATTTTCATAAGGATTTATCAATCTAAGTTATACGCTCTACTTAACATTTAAGTGTAGGAAGTCCAACGGGACCGCTGCTACACCAAAAACAAATGCTGATCGATTCACCCACGCACATTACCATACTATTTGGGATTATATAATCGAAGGATGAATTAATAATTAATTTAAAAAATATTTTTAGTTTTATTTTACAATAAGTAATTGATGGATATTCCCAACTTTTAGTTCGTAGCACGTAATGCTACGGCGTAGCAATACGTGCGTTAACGTAGCACCAGTAACATTGTATTTGTATTGTCTAGTTGTAGTAACATATCCCGTTAATATTGCTCAGACAATAATTAAGTATATGTATGTGTTATTTACAAAGGCCTTTATGTTTAGGTGTAGTTACGAGTATGTTGTAGGTATTTTTTATCATACTTAAAAGCCGACTCTATAAATAGGATATTCATTTGCTAACCCGTTTATTAAATCTAACTTTATAACTATACATTACATTGGGTTATATTCAATATTTTCAATGTAAAATTTATAGCTGCGCTTTTAAAAGGTAAACAAAAAGTAAAAGCAAATAAATCGCGCATCGAGACGAAATTGACACATCCCATATCTTCCGCGGCAATATGAGTGGACCCTCATTATTTCTTAAGCATGATTGCTTAAAGTTCTCATTCGCATAATAATATTAATCATAGCTGGGCTCTGGCTACAACGATTATTGCATTTAAATTGTGGGCGTGCGATTCGGGTCCTAATTAATGTAATCATCTCTTGTATCCCACTGAATATTAGGGTTAGTTTTATTTTAACGCTTTTAATTTATATCACTTAACTATCTTTGTAGACATAGTGGCATTACGTAACATACACACCTAAATCGCCGAAGGGCTGGTCAGGGATATTTTACAAAACTCCATTCTGGTACGACAAAATATAGTATACTTATAAAAAGACTATAACTTAATTTTATCCGTACATTTAATATTTTTGAGTAAATATATATATTTTTTGTCTCGGGAAGTGGAAGATTAGTAGGGTAAGCTGGAACTGCTCATGTAATCTTCAAGGTCATTGAGGTAGCTTGCTGTTACTGTCATACTTATTAATTAAATCTGCGACGTGATAGAGATGGAATACGCTTACTAAGGATTCGTCTACAATACTGTAATGAAAATCTAGCAGGTGGATTTTAATTCAATATGAAATAACCAAATCAAAATCTAAATCAAAGTAGAGTACTTAATAACTTATTTTACACCCTTTTCAAGCATGGTACTTAAATAATCATGTTTTGTTTTATCGTCCAATTGACGCCATCGTCATAAAAATTATCAGCATGCACTGCAGTGACCGATATGGTACAGTACAGAGTATAGATAAGTAATTCGTCTTCAGTGCAATAATAATATAACGCCAGTTATCATAGAGCCGGATTCTCTAGTAAAATAATACGCCGACGGTTTTTTTTTAATAACTATACGGTCTCATACTAAGCAACACTCGTATTATGGGTACCGTTCATTGGACTGGGGGCTAATTCAGTATATAATACTTATATAGATACTAAACATCCATGACTCAGGTACAAATATTCATGCTCAGCACACTAAGTTTGCCTCTACCAGGATTCGAACCCGGGAGCTTCGGCGCAGAAAGTAGGATCACTACCAACTGTTCTAATCAGGTCGTCAAATATTCCATGTACCAGTACAAGTACAGACACGACCGAAATACAGCCTTTTAAAAATTATGTGCCCGATTGTACATCGACCAAAATCCCTCCTTAGTACACCTCTAGGGTAGTCAAGGAATATATCTTCCAAATTTAAAATTATCTCTGTCTGTCAAGTAAGTCAGTCAGTGTTCTTTTTGTTCTTTACTTTTTGGCCTTTTTCTATAGACAGTCCAGTGTTAAGAATTTGATTAAATTGAAGATAGATTAGAAAAAATACAAAGGATATCGCCATCATCATATCTTCATGTCACATTCATTATTTTATTTATAATGTGTATTTATTGAATGTGTAAGTGCAATTAACACGTTGACTGCGTTAGGAGGTCTAAAAGAACTCTAACGTGACTTTCAGCTGGTGCGGCGCCGAAAATCGTGTTCTCCACCTCTGTGCGGGAGGTCGTAACTTCTTTATTTCTATGTGTTTGACAGAGACAAATATACATACCTACTTCCCGCTGCGAGTTTGATTCAATAATGTAATAAAAAAAATAGGAGATGGATGAGGTCTCTAACGCACTGAGTTGTAATAATATACATCTGTTGCGTGAAGAGATCTTTCGGACCTCCTAAAACACAGGCGTCATAGACGCAAGGAGCGGAGCGCGGGCGGCGCGGGCGCCGTTAGCTCGCGCTCAGTGTTGTTCAAATGTCGATAATGTGTACCTGTGCACTCCATGTAAAAAAAATACGCTCTTATATTTTGTCAGCGTGGTAGCAAAAAAAGTCGTTGCACAGGCTGTCACAGTAAATTACGGCTTACATTTAGTAGCACAGATGCATCCAAAACAGCCAAATGAATAACACATGATAATAACACATAACACAAATGAACACTATGTGTGCAATGCGATCAAAAAATATGTTTACCATGCTTCAATGAGGAACATTTTTCTTAAATATATTTTAGGTCACTATGTTTATTGAAATAAAACTAATTTTATGGATTATCATAATTCATCATTCACGGAAGGACAGTCACCATGGTCAGTCCTCCCGTGACCATGGTTGCTGTAAAACAGCCGAAACGACGGGAACGTAAAAAACAAATAATTAACACGATAAAATCCATAAGATTAGTTTTATTTCAATGTGTAGTATTCGCGTAAATATAAGAAATCAATATTACTATGTTTAAATGATTACTTCATAAAAAGTTTAGCTATCGATAACTGGGGTTTTATTTTAATCCCATTACTAGTCACAACCCAAACGGATCTATCTTTAGTTGCGATGCGAGATTCAATGGATACCTAATTTTTTTTTCGTTATATCTCATAACCCACTTTTCATATCCCCATGCGTAGCAAACTTGAGATAGAACAGTTAATTCTCTATTATTTACAGAAAGAACATAGATTGTATCTTATTTTTTGATAAAGATATGAGTTTTTTTAAAATACCTTATTTTAGGAGATGGATTAGGTCTCATACGCACTACAGTGAAGCTCGGTTATGAGGTCGAATAGGTCTCTACCGCACTGGCTGAAAGTCTTCTGAAAATGGCACCGCACTCAACGTGTTAATCACTTGACATTGGCAAAATACCCGCTAAGTTGTGGATGAGGCCATATTCATATCCATTTTATTTCATCGCATCTCATTTCGTAAAAACAGAAGAAGAAGAAGATGGATCAACATAATATATGTTGAGGTTATTACTCCAAGTGAAAGCAACATTGTTTTGCTATTAAATAAAATATTAATAGAAGAGCATATGACATAGAGGAATTAAAGAATGCAACGACCATAGACCATAATGCTTAAGAATGTAAGTCTATGCTACATAGAGTAATTATTAAAAAGGTTGCATTACATATATATAATTTCATCAATATGTTTTATAACCAAAATGTTTATAATTACCTTAAAATTCAGCAATTTCAACATTTGCCGCCATAAAACTGACTCATTGTGTACCCACCCATTTTTTGCGAGCGACTAATTAATTTATTCCATATCCTTCGGCGATACGAACATGAAACCACAAGTCTGTGTTTATTTGAGTTAAAAATATAGACGACCTCTAAACGAAAGCTGTGGGGCTGGTTCCAGCGACTGTGAGTCACTTGCGAACCAGTCAGCCTCAAATTTGAAACGGATTAATAATTTTCCTTGTGTTTGCCGTTAATTGTTGGCTACATTCGCTCGTCGACGGGTCACTGCTTAGCATAATAAGGTCGAGTGGGTGATTAATGCATTTGCGATGCGCATTTCCTAGAATATCTTGTTGATCAGTCAGACCAGATTTATTTCTAGATTTCTGAGTGATAGATTTATTATAAATAATCGTGTAATGTAGGCGTGGGGTACATTCCAGTTATTCTCTCATCTATTGCAGCATGTAGGATCTACACTCAGTTTATGTACATTGTATATAAACTCGTATATAGTGTGCTATAACGTAAGTGTACTTGTCAAAACAAAAAGATGGCGCCAAATATTTTTCAACTTACGAATAACAAAATATGTTTAAATGCTCAAATTCCAAGAATTCGCCTTTACAGCCCAAACACAATAAACAGAGCCTACATAAGTACACTTGAATATACATATTGTAATTACGAGTGTGTGTGTGTGTGTGATAAAACATTTCGCTACTTATCATTTACCTACCTATACATCGAGCGAGTTCGGCGGCAGGACGTGAGTCAGGTGTCGTTAACCCGGCGGATGGGCCGCGTCACAATACCTAGTGCGTCCGCGCACCATTTAACGCCCGCCTTTATCACATCTCGCAGCGGTTGACCCTCGATCGGCGGCTCGTTTGAAATCCTCGAATGATCCCTATTAATTTACCTACTGCTGGTAAAAATATACTATAGAAAACATGTGGAATTAAATTTCTCAATTAATCTGTATCTTGACTCTGCCAAGTAAGGGATAAACTGTCATCAAAACTCTACATCTGGTTTACTATCTGGTAGACAAACTATACTTGTTTCTGTTAAGTTAAAACGGTCCATATTAAATGACTTATAACGTGTACTTAATATCCACTTGTTTTGCAGTGTCTCTATATATTACCTACATAAATTTTGCTACGTTTCAAAATGACAACGTTTCAAATTGATTCAATTGACATTTATGTCAGATATTTTGTGTGAATCTAATATTATTTTATATACATACCGTGTGAATTTTACATACTTATGTAACTATTTGTAGTCTCTACATAGAGAAGGCAGAAGGTATATTTGTATAAAGCATTATTTGAACGTCTCGTTAAAACTCGGATCTATCAAACTGCCACTCAATCTCCTTTATTGTCATCGATCGTTTATATTCTATTTAAATAATTTAATGAATATTTATTGGTCATACATCCGGGATTTATGAATCGGGCTGCTCTAGCGCAAGCCCAGCAGTCAGTTAGTAGTAGACGCCGCCTATTAGTAATAATATAAAAAACAATGCTATTTTCGTAATGTAAACGCCATAATTTTCACGTAGTGTTATATTTCCTTGATTTCCACTTTTGACTTCCAGCTTTGCAGGCCTGTGCGCTAAACTGCAACTGTAATAGAGTACCTAGTTTTTTTGTAGAGTCGGCTGTATTCGCAAAATTTTATTTTATCTGCAGAAAATAAGTTTCATCTACAATAAACAATAGAATGCAGGATTGACGAAAAATCCTAGGACACGCCATTTTCATATCATCAAGTCACATCCATTTTTTTATTTATTATGTGTATTTATTGAATGTTTTATTGCTATTAATTACTTGACATTGGCAAAATACCCGCTAAGTTGTGGGTGAGGCCATATTCATATCCATTTTATTTCATCGCATTTTATTTCGTAAACAAAGAAGAAGTATAAACAATAATACTGCTCTACCCTTGCAATGAAAGTAAACTATTCGTAAATAGGACTTTAATTTTGAGTGAATAGAATAGTCCGATCCAATGGTCACAAACTAATGACTAATTTCAAACTGTACGTAGTCAGTCTCTCTATTTCTGGAAACAAATTAGCTCTGTCAGGTTGCAAGGCGTCGCGCAGTAAACAACACAGGAGCCGGTTCCAAGAATTCGGTGTTTGACCTCACTCATGTCGACCACGTCCTTCCGCCCTTCTCGTTTATCATTCAGAGCACGATACCGTCGATTGTATCGATACCATTATAGCCTAAAAGGACCCTTGTATATATATAACGCACGGTCCTTATTACCGAGGACCGTTGTTGGGATTCTTTTCTATTGTTAGCTGGAACATAGAGTCTAGTATATACAATTAAAAAGACAAGTTATCAAACGGTTCTGGATCTTGTATTGTTCGGATGAGTCATTACAATCAAGCAGTCCTCATTTGGCTGTTAGTTTCAATGTTGCAAGTTTTTGATAAACTGCTTCCAAAATTGTGAAGTGCTTGGACGACGATAGCAGCTAATATACTAGACATATATTTATATAAACACTAATTTATACAACACAAACAGCCATATTGATTTAATCTTGTAACTATGTATTTCATTTTGTCTTTCCTATTTGTTTTTGAGCTGACATCATATACCTATCCCAGGCCGCCATTTGCATACTCACTGTTTAACCTTACGACTTCAAAGTTTTGCGGTGATTTATTAGAAGTTTCCACCCCAACTTTGCAATGTGTTTTTAATATCTGAAACAAAAGATAAATAAATATAAATTACTGGCCAGTAATTATGATTAATTACTGAGTCAATGATTCAATATTTTTTTATATAGACTTAGATATATTCTAGGTTTAATATGTTTATTAATAGAGAAACCATAGAGAAACATTGAGCTAATTCCTCCTACGAAGAAAATAAGGAGAATTACCATGATTACGTAATCGAACACTTATTCTTTTAAAAATAAATTATTGTTATCTCCCCAAGCTGTTATTAACGCATACGCAATAACCGTTAATTAAAATGTCTACAGGAATGATTTAAGAGAGATTCACTATTTAGGGAATAGTTTGGCGTGTTTTAATTTTTAATAAGACAATAACTTTTTCACAGTTAATGTTTCCTAATGAATAATTCATGTGTGTTCGAGGAAACGAACGGCGGCGGTGTCCCGGCGGCGCGGGTGCGCAGGCGCAGCCGAGTGTGAACCCAATCACACACACACACACACACACACGAAACTGCATGATGTCACCTGTTTGTATGTGTTACGTGTGACTCAAGTGAGGCATGTGTTTTCCTTTCTGGGTGTCAATCATTTAAAATAGTTATACTTAAATCTTAATTTTTCAGCAGTTATTTGTTGGTAAAATGAAGAATATCCAGAAATTAACTTTCTGCTCCTTTTGTATGTCTTCATCGCTACGATGTCCTGTTAATTTATAAAAAAATACCAAACTATGTAAGTACCTACCAATAGCCATTTATGAAACTAATTCATGTTCTCCCTATAAAATAGAACATAGGAATTATTATGTCTTATACATTTTTATAATGTGTAATACATAGTTTGGCAAGCATGAACCGGCTAAATCATCACTGCTAAAATTACTTCTAACGTGTGAATCAATGAGAAGATAGCCAGGCCTCCTCACTCCCCCTTAACTGAAGATCGATAGAGCTCCTGTAACAGTAGTTAATAACAATCTTGAGAGTTTCTAATTACACTAATCGGGATATATAATCAACACATTATTTAAGATGCATAAGACATAACATTAATGAGTTTATTGCATAAACATATATCGCCAGACGAACACACTAACTATACGGTTCCACACTAAGCAACGCTTTTATTATAGGCACCGTGCAATGGACTGGGTGCGAACTCTAAGTCTTAAGTATTTTAAGTATTCCTTAAAATACTTAAGTTTTTAAGTACCTACCTATATATAAGTGCACGCAATGCTTGGGCAATTGAGCATTAGGTCATCTTGGTGATCCCCACGGGCCCTAGTACACAATCCCTTTTCTATAGAATTTTACAACTTACGTGGGAGACTTTATGATTAGGTTCAATTTAGTTTACAAGCTTTAATTCCTTTTAACACAATAAATTAATAATCAGTAACCAATTCCATCATAACCATAGCTTCAGATCTAGTGTAGAAAATTTAAAGGAAATATTGCCGCAATAAGAGTGGTTGATTAGTAATGTTGATGGATATTTTGTGGGTCGGTGCGCGGGCGCAGCCTACGGGCGCGATACTAGCACACACGGCCGCTTGGGCGTCTGTGTGTGTTATCGTTATGCCAGCGAGCCGATAATGGTGTGTCACGAGTTACGTCAACGTCAGCTGGGGGCCGGACAGTTTTTTGGACGTCGTGGCCCGTGGATCAACAGGTTTTTTAACAGGAACGGAGAGATAGAACGTGGAATAATTTTCGTTTTAGAAACAAAAAGTTGTCATTGAAACATCAAATAATATTTTATACGGATTTGAAATAAGCTCTTAAGATTGCTATTTGCGTAGCCTTGTGTCATGTTAATATTGCCTGACTTATTAGACCAACTTCTATAGTTAACTGCTATACACTTAACCCTACAATACGTGACATTTTTGTGCCAACTATATCTAACAACATTTGTCAATATGCCTATTGAACGTACACAAATACCGGAGACAGAATTAGGTAGTTTCTCTAACGACTAATAAAACTCATTCCCAAATATTTTAAAGATAAATATTTGTACTCAAAATGACGTACGATGACAAAAATAACAGATAACACGGCAGTTATCGTTACATCACGCGGCACAGCTGTTGAACTGGTTCCGATACGGCATTCCTGAGGGAACGCCAACGCGCGGTGCCAACCACGACAAAAAAGCTAATTACCTGAATATAAGAACCGAACGAAATAGCTGGGCGATCTCGCGTTCTGTTGCCGTGTCCTGCTCGATGTACAGTAGCCAGATCTTTATTGAATACCTCGACTACTCTTGAGAACGTGTCAAGATTTAAACGTGACCAGGAACCTGGCACATATTTTGGGCAACACATCAGCACTGCCATTCAACGTGGCAATGCTGCCAGCGTTTTGTGCACCACCTTCCTGGCCGATGGTGGTGGGGATTTTTTTGAGTGCATTTTGTAATCAGCCTAATTTTAATTTTCATAATTAATTACCGTAACAATAACTCGATTTGAATATGATGTACCAAGAATATATTGAGATACATTTCATTGCATGTACTTAACACATTATTTGAGTACTCTTAATGTTATTTTTGTATTATAATTCCTTTTTTTTTCATACCGAGTAAGTGTTTAGTAGTGTTCCAGACGAACACACTTTAAGTCTCAAAATTAAGCAATGCTGGTATTATGGGTAACCTATCGTACAATGGACTGGGGCGATCCTCGTATATAATTACTGACATATAGATATTAAACGTCCATGACCCCTACCAAACTGTCATTTACAGAATCACCAACCAGTGTCTCCAACCATGCCGTAATTACGGTAGATCTACCGTAATTTTTCTAGATCTACCACCTACCGTAGACATGTTATTACGGTGACACATTCTACCGTAATTTCGTCCGCGTCCATATTTCTATAATGAACACTTGATTTAGCAAAAATATTACTGCAAAAAAAAAAAAAAAAGGTCATTCTGCTGCTTCTGTTTGGAATGCGCAACGTAAAAAAAAAAAGGTCATTCTGTTGCTTCAGTTTGGAAGAGCAGGGATGCGCAACGTAAAAAAAAAAAAAAAAAAAGGTCATTCTTCTACTTCTGTTTGGAGGAATGACCTTTTTTTTTTTTTTACGTTACACATCCCCACTGCATGGGTATTTTAGCTGCAAACACTGATCTGCCGTAATTTTCCACCATCTACCGTATTTTGAGACCAGTCAACACCGTAATTTTGACAAAGACAGTTGGAGACACTGTCACCAACTTAATATATCGATGGATGCCATCATGATATGAAGTGAAATGTGTTAACTTTCATTTTGAGGAAAAAAATACAAATGAACATTTTTAGCGTGTCTTCAAAAATGCAAACGCTAAATTCTAATTACATGTTTTCACACAGCATTTTGAATCACAGAACAACATAACACACAACACAACACTTGACGTTTGTAAAAACAATACAGATGACCATTTTCTATACACTGGCAAAAACAAAAAAACCAGGCATTGCCACTCTATATCACGTGCACTACTACTACACACACACCATACTACACACACGGTATGACGTCTGTACACGCATAAGTGTGTGAGTGAATTCGATTGCGTCCCGAACGATTATCAGTAGAGATAGTTCCCACGAGATCCTAAGATCTTAGCCCCGAAGTGCGGGAGGCGTTGTGATGTGAGATAGCTTAATTGATGACACTAGCCATTCTGAACGAAATACTATTGGGTGTTCCGTGCCAAAAGACAAACTGTAATAAAAAGAAAAGATCTATAAATAGGTAACCTAGTACCTGTTCACGCGCGTGGCATGCACTACTAATATTAAATATGATAGGTGAGACGCTTTTAAAAATAGTTTGATATATCATCGGACGTGGAATGAATAATAATTTATTCGTTGCTTGTATACTAAGGATTACGGATTATGTTAAGGAGTACGGTTTTCAATCGATTATACTGAGGCGCGATTAAAATTGAGAGATTTCAAAAACGTATAGCCTTGCCTATGATAACTATGATAACAATATAATGAGATAACAAGTCTTTGTGCTGATTTAGAGTTAATACCTTTTTGTAAATTTGTATTCAGTATAGTTTTGGATTCTCTACTGACAAAAAATACCGTTTCAATATGTTTCACCAGTTTTGATTCATATTCTTGCACTCGTGCGCGTTTACGAACACGTAATGGAAATTACCCCACTAATATTACCTACTCATTATTCATTCCAAGAAACACTTGTTAGCATCACTTGCGAAATTCCGTTGATGAACTCCTATGAACAATATTTGTGATCCCTACAAAAATAGATGACCTATACGACAAAAAGTGTGCATCCAGATAGAAATTAACGGTTTGAAAAAAAAAATCGTTTTCATATTCACGAATATACAGGCTGAATCAGAAAGGGTGACCAACCTTTGAACTTGGGCTTTTTTAGCCTAATATTATAATTATGTGTCAGAATTATATTATCAATATGCCAATTCAAAACCGCTTTTACAAATGCCCTAAAGAAGCGCACGTTCAAAGGTTAGTATACCTTTCCGATTTCATGCTGTATAAAATCGCTGGTGGACACGTAGAGTGCCAACTGTAATGAAAAAGTAATGATATCATTGCCAATCTGCCAAAGACAATGACGCCATAGTGCCAATATTATTTCTAGATTTAGCCACCGGAGTTCATAACTTTGTAGTGGATTTAGTGAGTGACCTTATGAGGTAGGTGTACATTTGGCGCCGTACTCACTTCACAGACTTGTCAGAATATTCAGACAACACCCGGCGTGCTCTACAAGTGAAGCCTAAAAACTCTGGTCTAGTATGTAAACATACACACTCACGCATGCCAGAACATTTACTAGGCAAAAGCGTAACATTTACCACTACAAATGTATTGAAAAACTGGCTTCACCTTGCTAGGGGCAACGCTACGTCTGAACTTCTGAATTGAACAAGTCTATGCCTCACATGGAGCAATTTAGGTAAACTGAATGCTATTAGGTATTGTCACAGAGTTTAAAATAATGTGTATTGTTTAGAATATCATTGCGCCTGTTCCACGAGTCGGCGTTCCCGGTATTATTATTGTTTCTGACATAAGTACATTACCTTGATTCATTACGTAAATATAGCTAAAAATATTTTTTAATCCAGGATTTACTGTACATATATCAAAAATAATTATAATACCGGGAACATCGAATCGTGGAACAAGCCCATCTAATTATTGTTAATTTGATTACATCTCTACTAATAATTTACTTATATACACGAGGTATATACCTAATGGATAGGTACTGTAAATATTAAAAACAAATGTCGTTATCAAATATCCGTTTGAAGATAACAGTGGAGGGGAAATGAAACGCCCCGGCAACGTTACAAGTCCAGACTTGTTCGGGCACGAGTCGACTACGACGCTAAACTATGCCTTCCTTTCTTTACAGCTTGTTTCTGTGATGAGTCAATTTTTCTCTATGCCCGAATTCCAAATGTAAATGAATGCTAATATGGCGTTGGAAATCATTTTAGATTCAAATAAAGAATAACATATTTTTGACACTATTTATTCAAAACAATAAGTTAATTTACCTTTCGCAAAATGGATTTACAATAATTTAAGGCTTATGCTATTCCCGACATACGACGAAATACATTTTTTCGAATGCTGTGGCGGCAATTTGATTTTACATTCTTATTTCATTCCGTGAGTATTTCTAACTCAACCGGTTGAGAAGTCATCAAAAACATAAAGGCTTCGCAATTGGTGAAGGATTAATTAAGAATGTAAAATTAAATAATGTAAGTAAATTAAAACAAATGTAAGTCGAATTAAGAAAAAAATAGGATGAGTGAATGAAAATGAAAAACCTCAGAAAAACAATTTATATGAAGTTCAATGCGAATTATTCATTGGAATAAAACTAATTTTACCGATTTTATCGCGTTTACATATTTTCTTTTACGTTACCGACGCGACGTTAGCAACCATGGTCACGGGAGGACTGAGGTGGTTGACGTCCTAGTGTCATTGTTTGAACCGGGGTACCTTCATATTTAGTTCTTGCTTGCGGCGAATCATTCAGTTTACTTGCCCAATGACGATTAGCACGGAAGTGCAAACGAAAATGACTTCATACGTACGTATATTATATTACATCATGAATAGTATTCATTGCCACGATCTTTGACTGCTCTAAGGCCGCTATAATGTTAATGTGCATTTTAGTCGCGGTGACATCATTATTAAAAAAAATGTTTAAAAACAATATTCAGAAGACAAGCTGTCAATGCGATGTGACTATTGTCCGAAGACCGTTTTACGTAAGAGTAGCAGAATCAATATCCTTCAAAGAACTAAATGGGCCCATTACTGGTACTTAATAGTATATGGTTTCATAGTTCCGTGGCCATTATTATTTTGTATTAATATAAGGTATAACAATAATAGTGTAAAATATTTCAACATGGCCAATAGTATTTTATAAAGTTATTATTCCGAAAAAAATAAATCAAATTATAAGATATTTAAAAAATGACATTCTGTCGCCGTGGCTTGTTTAAAAAATTCAAACATAATATACACAATTATTTTATACATCAACGCAATCCGTATAATTTACTGATTTATCTGTTAAAATATTTTACACTATTTTTGTTAAATCTTTCAAAGCCAACATGCCATTATGAGCGGTACGGTCAAATTTATTTTTTATGTCCTACTGAATGATTGGCGCTTGTGTGTTATACTTAGTTAGGTTATAGGTCCAAGATCAATATTGTGCGATGATCAGGCTTAGGGCTTAAAGGATTGGGTCAAGTTTCAAAATATAGTTTAGATTTTATAAAGTAATTTGTAAGCCAATATATACATCAGTGTGTGTGTGCGAATTAGTTATTCAACGCACCGGCAAGAGTCCACTTATTGACCTCACCGTTGAAAGGCCGATACTCATGATATTGAAAGTCCCTGGAACGGAGCCAATATTATCCGGAAACATATTCGCGTAACGGGAACGTGTATAGAACATTTTTCCACATTCCGTTCTAAATATATTTGTGACGATACTGACAATCGTGCGATATAAGTGACGTGCACTGACGCGGCTCTGCCCACGTCAGCGCCTACTGAATCACGCGCCGTCGGCCGTTGCGTCGGTGCGTCGTTGCCGAGCCGCTCCCGCCACATCGTTCCCTTTTCAAATGTTTTGTGGAAATGCCAACTATCCTTAAGGAGGTCAAACGCGACACATAAACATAGGATAGGATTAGAATTAAACTTTCCAATAAACTAACTCAGATTATTCTAGAATGTATCGATTAAAGCTTAAAAACAGCAGACTTCCTGATGAACCGCAACATATCTGAATATGTAAATTAATAAAAAAAGATGTTTTCTTTCATATTTACAAGCTATAAAAATCATTTATAGAATACCTAGCCGTAGAATATGCACAGTGGCTCGAGTAAGCAATCCATCAGTCTCTGCCATGATGCGCCGAGATCTCTGCAGCGGCGACATTTTTGTACTCTATTCTCATTCTTAAATCCTTTGAATATCTGGTTCATAATCCATATCGTTTGTTTGCAACTACCTAGTACGCATTTTCAGCGATTATACGTAAAATAAAATGCTTTGTTGTCGCCAAAATTGCGTTCGCTATTATCAGACAGAATAATTTTTGCATTGATTTTTGTGAGTGCTAAAATTGTAACCAGAATCTATGATTTATGAATAATAACATTTAAAATTATTGCTTGTAGTCCAAGCTCGTAGGTCTTTAAAGGCGAATATTGGCTTGCTGTTAGATCACGACGTAGAACAAAATTAGGTAAATTACATTAAATACAAGTGTTACATAAAACTGGATTAGGAAAAATATCATAATCAGTTCAGATCTACAAAGCATAAAATTTTATGTAAGAGATCTCCTTGCTCAAACTAAAACAGCCTACTGGCGCTTGATTTTAATGACTATATTTGCATAGTACCAACCTGCCAGTTAAAAGCAAACAACAATAGTTCCTTGCCCTACTGCAGCTGCACTTTTATCAAAAAGTTAATAAATAATATAAACATTATCCATTTCAGTGTGGACAGCAAAACCAATACAATAATAATTAAATATGTAATATTTTTTCTATCTTCTTCATATGATACTTTGTATTTAGAATCTTCTAAAGCGACTTATCAGACTTTTAATATATCCTTGTTAAACTGTAGCTCTATCCAGTATTGTTTTTCAGCCATCTTTACATTTGACTATTGAAGATTTCACATGGCCTTCAATAAACGACAAGTTCATCCGTACACAATTCACTAAAGCCATTTAAACATGTCGTGCAGAATGATAAACGATCAACTGCAAACGCTCAGCGCAACAAGGAGAGTGTTATGCTATATTATATAACTTGAATAATAGTGTTTAGGTATGCAAGCGGTGTGCCAGACACGTAGGTCTAATGTACAAAAGGCATACGCTGGTCAAAGGCATCGCAACCGGCTGTGTGACTCATCGCCTAGGGACCGAGCCGCGATACTGCAAAACATGATACGAATAACTACACCGACATTCTGTGGACCATATAACTTTATTACTTGCGGTTTTCCTATAGCGTCCTGAATAAGTCTGTGATCAGGGTACCAAGTTCTATATACCAAAAAAAAGTAGTTTCGTATCTGGGTCCCAAGTCTGCTAACACAATCGAATCATAATTGTACAGCTACTGTATAGTAACTGTCACTTTTGACTGATAATATCCGTCAAAAGTGAAAGTTACTATGCAGTTGCTCTGCCCTGTTGTTGCCCTGGTGTCGGGATGTAACCAAAGATACCTGGTCTCAGAGCTTCTTTGTTCGCAGTAGATGAGTAAGTGTTCGGCACTACGCGACGCGACAGGTCTCGACTTGACGCTCGGAGGCGATCGCCCTCTCCGGGGTCCTCGCGATAACCTCCGATCATTTATAAAAGTTATACATGACTTTTTCAATGCTATTCTTTCTTGCTTGACCAGGAACTCATCACTAATGTTGTGGTCTGTGTGCTTGCCTTATTAAATTACCGTGTTCAGGATTGTTCGTTCGTTGATCGTTTTATTGCATTAAATGCCTGCCTTCCAGATTATCTATTCTACATTATAATTTTGACTAATGTTCTCTTCTACGATTAAGGTTCTGGAAGATTAATATTGAGAGATTTTATGATATAATCTATACTATAGTCATGTTTTTACGCCGAACAATGTTCATTGGACCACGTGTTCTGAGGTTGTAACTGGATGCAGTCAGTTGCTTTTCATATGTCTCCCAATAACTTGCGCAATACGAGGACTTGTGAAGGGAAATTTACTTAATTGCTAATTAAAATCTGCGTCCATCCATATTCGGAACTAGTTAATAAATTGACGTTATCAGTGACAATGTCGCAAAGTTCAGCGCTCGGAGCGCGGCGCGGGCGCAGCCGCGGCTATGACGTCACTCGCATGATAGTTGCTTTATCGTTCACATGTTACACGAACGATTGTTTCTGTGGAAAAGTCTCAGTCTTTGACCACGATCTTCCAGTGCCATACAGAGGTTGCAATTGATAACCCGTTTATCGCGATTTCGCGACCTACTGTAAAAATACTTGTGCTCCTGTAATATCATTTTTGTAATTTTTTTAATTAAGGTTATCTAACGTGCTTTGATGTTGCAATCGCTTCGTTACCTTTGTTTTCGTTGTTCAGCATTAATTAGACCGCACCTTACCAATATCAATAAATTACCTCACTCATATGGGAGTCAAATTACTTTCCACGATTTGCGGTCAAGCGCGTGTGTGAGTTAAGGTCAGCACGAAGCGGCCAATTTTATAACAAATTAATCTTAGACTTATTTACTTTTGGATACAGTCCACCCGTCGGCGCTGGCCTTTGAATTACTCTCATCGATCTCAATAATCGTGATTGTAAATACCGATGAAATGACCTTTGATGGAGCATTTGCTTACGTCAGTGGAATCGCTTTTTTAATGGTATGAGTAGGCGAAAGGGGCAGATAAAAAGAGAAACGGAAATGCTCGTCGGGCTGTCAATGCGGCGACAATAGCGTGCTATTTGTGTTAAACGAGCGATTTATTTCAGTCGGTCGTGGCGTGAACGTCCGCGCCGGAATTTCGGCCTGGGAATCCGATTCCGTTAGCTTGCAGCGGGCGAGAGCGTCGCCGGCGGGACCGCTCGGCGGCGCGGCGTGCTCGGTCGCAATACCTGTCGCCGGGCCGCACCGCGCCGCGCGACCCACCGCGCTCCGACACCCCCTCTATATCAATGCCGTGCACGAGGAAAATTCGAGATGCCGCTGCTGACTCATCACCCCGGTCACCGAAGCCGGCGCGCTCGACACCGCGCCGCGCGACGCACGCTTTCCATTCCGCCTAATCGACGCTCAATTAGAAATTCACCCACCATTTTGCCGAAATCTGACGAAAATTTTCTCAGGTGTACATTTATTTGTCGTCTTACCTCTGCCAGGACATCATCCACAAGTATCAAGATGTCACACGTACGGCGCTCGGGCCAGTGATCACTCACTGTATTGTGCACATTAATATCCAATCGTAAATCACACTAGAATGTCGGCGCCGGAGCGGGGGCACGCGGCGCGGCGCGGCGCGCCCACGAACGTCGACCTAGCCTGCGCGCGCTCACGGAACTGACTGCGCCGGCGCTCCATTTGGGTCACTGTCATATGATGGAGGGTGGTGGGGGACACGCGTTCACCAGTTCGCTGCTGAAAAGTTGAGCGTCTCGCGAATATGTTTCATCGTCGCGGGCGGTTTCCCTTCATGTCATGCACCAATCGCTCGCGGTGGCGGCGTACTGCGCGCTCGCTCGACGGTCGAGCGGCTTCGCGAACTTGCGACTTGGCCATCCGAACCGCTGCCCGCAACTGACACATGTCCCCGCACCTGTGGCACGCCTCTCGTTTGCCACATCCACAGCCAGCGCACTGTTCGCTGTACACGTTTAATTGAATTTCTGAATCACACCATATATACACACATCATGCCACCATCACCGCTTTCTATAGGTATCACATTTAAAGGTCCCCAGTCTGAACTCATGTTTAAACTTTATTTGATATCCAATCCTGAAATGAATTAATGATATACATGATTAAATTGGGCTATAATTATATTATATATGTAGTTGGTAACCTGTAATGACTTCACTTCAAGCAACAACAGTTCTTAAAACAAAATGATGCCTTCTCTATTCTCATTGTTGAACCTGGCTCCGAAACTTCTGGCTTATCAATGGTTGGGTGGCCAGAAGCCAGAGAAAGTAATTGACGCAGTACATGGTCGGATTGTTGGATTTCGAAGAAAGTCATCTATGATAAAAAATACATTTGCTTGTGATACGCCTTTTATTATTCATCATCAGCCTTTCATCATAAAAAATAATTACATTACAGGTATGTACTGTAATTCACTTATTAATTATTGAGTATTGGTTTAACGTAAGGCCTAAAATAGAATTAGACTTAAACTTCCTCAACTTACACTGAGATAAGCTAACAGTACACAGTAATTAATATAATTAAATCCAAAACCAAGCGCGCCATTGCAAGACCTCAAGACACTGTGAGCACTTTCTGAATAGATCGGACCGCAAACAACAACAAAATATGAAGGTACCCCAGTTCAAACTATGACACTAGGACGTCAAACACCTCAGTTCTCCCGTGACCATGGTTGCTGTAAAGCAGCCAAAACGTCGGGAACGTAAACACATAAAATAAACGCGATAAATTCGTTAAATTAATTTTATTTCAATAACCCTGTAATGGAAAACATTCGTTACTACCAAAGAGCGTTACTGTCATAGAGCTAGCTAGTGATTTGGAGGTATGAATTAAAATCAGACTACAAACACTTGCAACTCTAAGCCGCGCCGTGCCGCGCCGGCGCCCGCGCCGCCGCCGCCGCCGCGCTAGCCACTGGTAATATTTATCGGTATCGGTAATTTACATCACTAATTAGTAGACTGACATGTGCCACAACAATGGCACAACGGTGGTGCATGACACTCTTAGCATTATAGCGGGCTTATATCTATAATAGCAGGTCACACCACATTCCGGCTTCTCGTAGGGTTGCCACTACTGTAGCTTTATTTATGACTTTATTTATGATCTCGGTAATATATAATGTTTTTGTTAAAGTAAAAATGCTTCTTTTGTAGCTGCGTATTTTTTTTATTATAGCTCTGTGTCTCTCGGTTTAATCGAGCTCCCTATCGTGTAGAACGCTACATAGAGCCCTTTTTATTATATCTAACAAATATAATGTCATATTGTGTATATATATAAAACAAAGTCGTGTTAGTAACACCGTGTATAACTCAAGAACGGGTGGGCCGATTTTTATGAACTCTATTTTTTAAAATTTGTCTCCGCCCCTAATAGCAGAATAACTTAAAAATTAATAATAAAGATGATTCATTTTCTCATACATTTGAATTTGAGGCGGTACGAAGTTCAACGGGACAGCTACTTATATTTTAAAAAAATACGTACATAATCTCAAAGTACGTTTTTAAATTGCCTATATCTATATATATAGTCAAGTAATTTTCTGCTTTTTTACGCGACTGCGCCAGAGTTAGGGTTTTAAATTTAATTACTTATGTGCCAACCCTGCATCCGTGGTTTCATGCTATTCACCAGATACTCTAGCATTGTCGAGTCATGCTCGAAAACTTAAGATGATGTATGTGAAGTTGATCATTTTTGTTAGGCTCAAAACACCTATATCTAAAAATATAAAAAAAAATCTGAATATAAATAAAAAAAACATCATCACGCCTGTCAGCTTCGAAGGCGTATTAGTATTAGTCTCAATAGAAAAAGGCCAACAAGTAAAGAAAAAAATAAACTCTCTGGTATAGACCCAGACATTCCAAACATCTGAACGAACATACTATAAAATTACATTTGCTAAGTATGTACAAAAACTCCTGTTAAGTTGACGACCTGATTAGCGCAGTTGGTAGTGACGCTGCTTTCTGCGCCGAGGGTCCCGGGTTCGAATCCTGGTAGATTTTGTGTGATGAGCATGAAAGTTTGTACTCGAGTCATGGATGTTTGATATATCTATATAAGTATTATATACTGAGTTCGCCCTCACTCCAATGTACGGTACCCATAATACAAGCCTGGCTTAGTGTGGGGCCGTATAGCTGGTGTGTTCGTCTGGCGATATTTATTTAAGTAAGGCTACCAGGCTACTATTTAAAGTGATTTATAACTTTTATTATCGATAATAATATATATTTTAATTGCTGCTTGCCGGTTGAAAATGCTCAGCTTATCGATATGATGACAATTTCCTGGTAATAGACATTTTTCAGTCTAATGTTTATCGATAAAATTATTCGTGGTATTCGGCTATCTATCTTATCTACAATACAAATGTAACTGATCGCTGTCTGTACATGGAATATACAACTATTATTGGGAGCCTTTATCAACGTAATGGAACTCAAAACAGTGACTGTTAGAAGTTATGTCTGTTTGTCTGTGCGTTTGAGCGCGCTAATCTAAGAAACGAACCGATTTGTGTGCGGTCTTCACTAATGTAATGTGGAGAGCTTCACTTAAACTTTTGTGTTATGTCACTCAGTTCATAAATAAAAAAAAAACATCAATAAATTTAAAAGACGCCGACGAAGTCGCGGTCAATAAGTAGTCCGTAATATTTTGTGTCATTAGTGATATTAGATCATGAAATATGAACTAACTACGCTGCGCCCCACGGTGTTACCCGCGATTAAAAAGTACGTCACAGGTCCTTTTCCTCTATGCCCTTTTTCTGTAAATCATGTCGATAGAGCAAAGGTCTATTTAAAATTAAAACAAATCTATCCCACGGGAACCATACAATTTACCGGAATATATAGTAGCCTATGTGCTATTCCAGACTATAATCTAACTCTGTGCCAAATTTCATACAGATCCGTTCAGCCGTTCTGGCGTGATTGAGTAACAAACATCCATCCATCCAAACTATCACATTTATAATATTAGTGGGATGGTATAGGGGGATGTATAGCGTTGATTACACTGCGTTGTAGAGGCCGTATTATAATGCATTCTTTGCTCACCCCATCAGCGATACAAGAGTGATAGCAGGTACCTTCATGATGACAGGAAACCTGAAAAAGTGATAACATTGTTGTACCGCAGTCTGTCAATTTTATACGAGCTCTTTTATTTAGGCCACATGTTAGTAGATTTTAGTTGAATATGAGGGAAAGCAATTTGCTCTGTAACAATACAATATTATTGTAGTATGCACTTGGTCTGCTGATGGAGCTGGCAGTAGCTACAGAAACCGAATAATTAAATTCATTCGTGCTTGGTTCATTTAACACACACAGACACAGGAACCCAAAACTAATGTCATAACAAAACGAATTTTCGGGACAAGAAAAATACAAAAGATCACAAAAGTGGATAGGCCACTTTAGTGTTTTTTTTACAGAAATTAATGTTGGGTATAAACAAAAGTTAACCTTTTGACATGCTTCCAATAACCCTATTCGGAGATTGTGCATGGTCGTGATATAATCAGTGCCTGGATTAAAGTCAGTGCGGGTCTGTAGTAAATGCGCGAGCCCTTTATAACTAGGTATACTACATCTTTTCATTGGACGGTAGATAGTATACCATATGTACCTATCTCACTTACTTGATAGATGTTTTTGCACACTGTCGCGAGGCCTCCCACGGCGAGAGGCCTGTAGCATTTGCGAGCTCTTAGTTTAATGGCTAACCCGGCATTGGATATATATTCAGATTTTGTTTAATGTCCAATTAAAACCTTATCACACGTATAACAGACACCATTGCACGTTAATGGTGCTACCATTATTCACACAGATAAAATAATACCAGCCCTTTTTAATGTTCCACTGCTGGGCACGGGCCTCCTCTGAATGCGAGGGATTAGGCCATAGTCCACCACGCTGGCCCAATGCGGATTGGCGGACTTCACACGCATTTTTCGAGGCGTTCTCTCAGTCATGTAGGTTTCCTCACGATGTTTTCCTTCACCGTTTAGCAAGATATAGCCATGGATGGAAATGAGATTCGCTCATGACATCCAGAAATCCCAGGGGTGTGAGCCAGGGTTTGAACCGGCGATTCTCGTTACCGAGGCAAGCGTTCTATACCAACTTGGCTATCATTGCTGTACACACAGATATATGAAACAAATAAACATGGCTAGGTCACAGATAGCGAGTGGGTGCACCTACAAGAGTAAAGAGCATTTACTCAGAACTGATAAAAAAAACCACCAATAACTTGTTTTTGTGTATAGCTATACTAGCTACTTCACTTGGATTTACGTGTCGTGCCAATTATTTATAGAGGTAAATAACAGTTGGGACTTGGGGATTAGGATTTTCAATAAATGCAATTTGTACTAAAACATTAAAGTACCTATAGCTAGGATAACGTTCTTTATTGGACACTGTTGTCTTGTCTTGTTTCATTATTTAACACGAGAGAATGAATTGAGAAAATGAGAAAATGAATTTATTGGTACTCTATGAAAAATCCCACGGGAACCATAAATTTTACCGTGATAAAAGCCTATGTGCTATTCCAGACTATAATATATCTCTGTGCCAAATTTCATCCATATCCGTTCAGCGTTTCTGGCGTGATTGAGTAAAAAACATCCATCAATCCATCCAAACTTTCACATTTATAATATTAGTGGGATTAGTGGGATAGTGGAATAAGCTAACGTACCGGGTTAATGTTACCTATACTATATTTTTGCTATCCTTAATCCTGGGAAATAGATGGTTCCCGTTATAGGTCAAAATTAAAATATACGCGAATGAAAAATATTGTTTCTAAGGATAATTAAATCTTGATACTTATAAGGTTCTCAATTAAAACTCATCATTATTTTATTCATTCGTAATATAAGTGTATAAAGTATTATTTTGTAGTGATCGCAGCGGGAAATCATGAACGGGTATGTTTCATTAGTCATGAGTCGATGAGTCATTTGTATCTAGTCAGTTAGAATGTGCCTACTTATATTGAATTACTAAGGGGGTTTTTTGACAGATTTTTAATACCTACCTACCATCAAAATGTAGGTTTAATTGAACGTTACCCACTGGAGTTTCTCACGGAATAAGATGATCAGCTCTACTCCCGCTCTACGCATCATAATTTAGTCGCAATTAAGTTACCTAGGTACCCGCTTAGGTTTTAATCATCATAAAAATAAAGTTACAATGTATGTTCATACATATTGTATGACCACACAGCTAGTGCATAGAGTCGGTAGTCGGTCTATCATAAACATAACTGAAGCGTTCGCTATCCGCCTCCGCGCGAGATTTATTGCGACTCTACCGCTAACAATGTAGTGCCTACGTTCTCTAGCGTTCTCCAACTAACATTGTTAAACATAACCGATACTCATCTTTGTAATAATGAGAGCGAATAGTTGGGTGTAATTACAGCGGACAGCCCGCCATTTCGGATTAATACAATTAACACGATCCGAGTAGTGTTTGATGTTATTAAAAGGAAAATGTTTATATATATAATTATATATAAAACACTAGCCAAAGCGGTTCTTATAGTTACAATACGACTGTTACTTGATCGTGGTTGCAAATTAAATATAAAAAAAAATCTGTAGATACTGACATCTGTATAAGCATCACAATAAAACGATTGAAAAGATTTTAATTAAACTTGGCACGGTGATAGCTTATAACAAGATCAACAGCCAGAATATTTTTTGTCTGGGAACAACATGGACGGATTCCCCTGCAATAGCCATAGACAATATCTTAAATTATAACTAGAATGATTCTACTCCTAGCTTATGATGTATCTATAGGTATTATTTTATATCCCGGGATACTGAAGTGAATGAGGAAGTGGTCTGAGGAACTGAATAAGTCCATCCACAAAAAGTCGCAGGTACAGTTAGTCAAATTATATGACCTAGGCAAGAAAAAAGAATTGCGGATAAGTAAACATTTGATCAAGCTCTGGACGACATCCTTAAATGTATCATAGACACCATCAAATTGTTTATTAACACCACTATTAAAAAATAATTAATTCAAAATAATTATGTATGTTGAATGTGATATAAATTATTATAAAACATCAGCCCCCTAACCATAAACTATTAATGTGACTCAAATTAAGACCTCATTCGGAGTATTATGTCAACTTGATCAAGTGCGTTGGTATCATTTGCGGTATACATCAATTCAGGTCCTAATTTGAGTCGCATTAATCCACGCTAGACCCCCCAAGATATCGTAACAACTTATAAATCGTGTCGTATGCACAAAAAAAAAGTTTATTTATGATCGCTGTAACGAAACTACGTCACCACCAGTTCCTAGAACCAGAATGCACAGTTTTAATAACCTCCAGACTTCGCAGCACTCAATCGAACACGTGTAAGCAGATGATAATAAAAAAGGCAGACAAAATATAAGTGGACTCACGATATTATGATGAATGCTTATTCGCCGTGTGGGCAAGTCATTGGCGCGACTACAACACTGTTTGGCAACACATTATGTATGACGCGGACATGACCTGATTGGAAAAAAAGCGCGGCAAAATCATGGCTGGCTGGGCGGGGCGCGGGGCGGGACAGGGCGTAGCGCCCTTGGCGCCGCCCCCTGACTCACCGGCGGCGCCGGGTGCGCGGGCGCAACAAAGAACGAACAAACAACAACTAACACACCACACAGAACTGGTATCTTTTTATTTTCATAAGGAATAGATCAGACAGTATTTTTATGTCCTTGACTTATGATCGCAATATTTGTTGTATAATAGCTCTTAAATCCCTGATCTATCTTTTCATTGAGATATCCTTCAATCCTAATTAGAATTTGAGTGAAACTTAAGTATTGTAAACATTCGATCGCTCTGTATCTATTATATTAATCGTCTCCTATAAAAAATAGTTTTAAACTCATACTAAGGGCCCATGTAATATTGTATATTAAGCCATAACTGATTGTCTTTATCTACGACTGCCTCTATTACACTCTACTAATTACTGATTTTCTTTATCTTTACATGTTTAGTGCGATAGATAGACAACCATTATCTATCACTGCGATCAAGGTTTAGCCAAAGATTTGCGTTTGTATGGCATTTTATTTACTACACAAAAAGAGAACCCATAAATTTCCTACATGAAACAAAGATCTGGCACTTTAATGCATAGCAACTTAACAAAATATTGATTTGAATGGTGAAGGCACAGGGCAGTAGCAAACCGTCGCGTTAGAGCTTAGCATTGCTATGCGAAAATGATCTTAAGGTGGGCAGGCACTAATGTCCTTAATACTTAATAAACTGGACCCAGCCGAATAAAAAATACAGCTAAATGTCTAAACGACGTTTGAGTCACACCTGCCTACAAATCTGGTTATACAGCATCCGCGAACCATTTTTTACGTATTCAATTTCGACACGCCTCAATAATTTTAGATAGATTGAGGATCTAAATTATTTGGACTTAAGGTCGAGTATAACTCTGTATTTTATTTATCATATGTTATCCGTGTTTGGGTACTACGGAACTGTCAGAAGAGTCTTATTATTTAGAACGACCTTGCTGGGAGACAGATCGTAAATTAATTAGGAACAAGATTTTAAGTCTTGACAAACCGGTAAACATTGCAATTAATTTTAATCATCATAGGAACGGCTGATTAGCGCAGTGGTAGTGACCCTGCTTTCTGTGCTGAGGGTCCCGGGTTCGAATCCTGATAGGGACTAACTTTGTGTGAGGAGCACGAATGTTTGTACCCAAGGCATGGATCTTTAATCTATACATATAAATAAAATTGGAGTGTCTGTTTGTAATATTAAAATAACCGCTTTTTACTAAATGCATTTGGATGTATACACGGTACCTATACCGAAACAACAATTTTTACAATTTTTGTCTGTCTGTCTGTCTGTCTGTCTGTCTGTCCGTCTGTCTGTCTGTCCGTCTGTCTGTCTGTCTGTCTGTCTGTCTGTTTGTTCCGGGTAATCTCTGCAATGGCTGGACCGATTTTGACGGGAATTTCACTGGCAGATAGCTGATGTAACAGGGAGTAACTTAGGCTACTTTTATTTTAGAAAAAAAAATAGGATCTCTCGAAAAAAAATTAAAACCAATGTTGCAGCGCTGCGCCTGACTAAAGTTTGATAGCAACAATCTGCAATGCGTCCCGCGGGATCAGAACGCGAGCAGGCTGTTACCAACGGCTGAGTCTTTGTTAAATACCACGCGGACGAAGTCGCGGGCAACAGCTAGTATCTAATATAAGTAATATGTACTGGGTTCACCCCAGTCCATTGTAAGGTACGCATAACACAAGCGTTGCTTAGTGTGGTACCGTAAAGTTAGTGTGTTCGTCTGGCGACACTTACTTATTTATTATTGTTTAGTTCAGACATTATGCATACACTGGGATATACCAGCAGTCTTCACGACAACATTTCTCTATCAGACATAATACACTGTTCAAATTACTCTATGTAATATGTAATGTATACTTACTTAGCAGCTCTTTGTAATGAATAGTTTAGATAACCAAAACTTCGGCTATATTTTGGCACTGAGCTCGATGCTAAGACCATATTCCAATCTCATTCTAATTATTATTATGTTATTTTTTTTACTACTATGATGACATCAAGGTCTTTTCTTTCATCTATACTCTATACACATATAAATAAAATTGGAGTGTCTGTTTGTAATATTAAAATCACCGCCTTTTACTAAGTGCATTTGGATGTATACACGTTACCTATACCAAAACAATTTTTTTTACAATTTTTGTCTGTCTGTCCGTCTGTCTGTCTGTCTGTCTGTCTGTTTGTTCCGGCTAATCTCTGAAATGGCTGGACCGATTTTGACGGGAATTTCCCTGGCAGATAGCTGATGAAACAAGGAGTAACTTAAGCTACTTTTATTTTAGACTAGCTGTTACCCGCGACTTCGTCCGCTTTTTGTTAAATACCACACGGACGAAGTTGCGGGTAACAGCTAGTTTACAATATATTCAAAGATATTTACATAAAAAACAAACAACATTTTTTTATTATGTTGGTACCTACATTACAATTTATTATTGAACAGGTTCTAGCGGACTACGTATTACATATTAATTATATGTAACTTGAAATAAACACGTTGATGTCTTTTATTGAAAAACATTATTCGTTTTTTAATTTGTGTACTTTTTAAATTCCCTACGAAAATAATTGTAGGTTACCTAATGGCTGACAACTAGACATAGTTGTTATTAGGTATTTAATAACATCATTACAATATTTATGACAATTTATGGCTAGCAAAATTACCTGTTGTGTTGATATATTTTAAATTTTAAAGGCTGTTCGAAAATAAACAGTTAATTGAGTCACTATATATCTATAATTATAGCTAAATGATCATCATTATAATAAGTACTGGTGTTAAACAATTTTACAATGTTATACCATACGAATATAGTGTTGATATCTATAAATAAACATTGATTAGATTGTGCGCTAGAAATGTAATGAAACCATTTGATTTCCCTTTCCTTATTATTGTAATATTGCATTAATTACGATGCGATATTTTTTTTTGGACCTGGAGTCTTATAACACCCCCACGGAAAGCCCAGGACAATATTTAATATAACTTGGGGAATAAATGTGAAGAAACGAGCCTACAACATATAAGTAGATATATATATAAGGGATCTTTACGAGAGATAAGATCCTGACCCAAGAAGTGTCTGAACTCCACACGCAATGGATAATACAATACACTTACTTTTAATGTCTATAGAATTCAAATGTTTTTTCATATGAAATCCACTAATATGGTTGTTGGCCTGCGCTCGCGCCACTTTCAAATCCGGCGGGCATCCTCGGTGACTCACGCGCAGGCGAGGGCGTCCGCTCCCGCCATTGGCTAACCTAACTGTCCCGCACCATGCCCCTTCTGCATTCTCACTGAGAAGCCTTTTATTTTTATTTTGGAACCCGTTCGGGCTATTTATCATCCATCGTACTTATGTCAATGTTATTCTCAACTTGGTGAATTATTTAATGTTGAATGTTTTCCTACTGAGTATGAATCTATTCAGAAAATTTAATTGTGTACCTAGTAACCGAGAACATCTAATGACTTCCAGTTAAATGATGAGTCGGTGTATCATGAATAGACATACCTCAGCTTTGATTACATTGTTGGATTTTTTTTCCATGTCTTGGTATTTTATAGGCGCAAAGAGTCTAGTCTTGCATTAATTAGTTTCCGGCCAGCTATAAGGTCATTTATGAAAATAGGCTATTTGGCTAAAGTGCAAAAGATTGGTACGCTACTGCTATGTACCGTGTATTGGAAAGTGCATATAGGGAGTGAAAACACTTTAGTTAGTAGATACGTATGTTGGACTACAATGCTACCTATTTTTAGTCGTTATAAATCATTGCTTTCTATTCGATAGATAATTATATTATCTTATCGCCTATATGACAAACGTTTACATATCTAACTTTCTACAAAGTGATACTGATTATTAAATTTCACAAAGACTTTATATTTTTTCCAAAAATACTTTTTAATTCAAACAAGTTTTCTCTACGCCCATGTTTAATTCAAACGTTATCTCAGTGAATTGTGTTGCACGTTGTAGCTAAGATTCGGGCGGGTGAATGACCGCCAAACCGCGCCAATCCGCCATCTTGGATTCGTCACGGAGCGCGCGCATTGTATCTTCTGTGCAAGGTTGCTATGCTGCCATTCACAGAATGAGATGGCCAGCCATACCATCTCTCGGGCACCATCGTATATAGATACTAAGCCAGGTACCTATTTCAAGCGTAACAGCGCCAAATCTTAGTAACTGACTTTTTTATATTTCATGATATTAGTTTTTATAACGTACTTTTTATGTTAAACATTGCATATAAGACTGGGTAAGTATACACTTTCGGGGACATCATTGCCTGCCCAGGTTAAAATGATGTATGATTGCCCAGTGTATGACTATAAAATAAAGTAAAGATGCACCGAAAATGGATTTTTAAACCGAACCGTATACCGAACATTATTCGGTTCAGCGAACCTCTTAATCCTTTAATTTTACCCCGCGCGGCGCGACGCGTTATAGTGAGCGTCTTACTAACAGGCGTCACGACGTTTACCAACAGGCACCGCGCCGCTAACTATATGGTATCGAGCCGCTCACTATAGTGAGTGACGCTTTATAGCAAGAGTCGCGACGCCTTATAGTGAACGTCGCGACTCCTTATAGTCAGTTTCGCAACGCCTTATAGTCAGCGTCGCCACTCTTTGTTGTAAGAGCCACGACGTCTTAAAGTAAGCGTCGCGATGTCTAATAGTAAGCGTTATAACGCCAAATAGTGAGCGTCACGATGTCTTATAGTGAGAATCACCGCGCATTATAGTCAGCGTCGCAACGTCTTACAGTAAGCGTCGCGACACCTTATATTAAGTGTTGCGATGCCTAATAGTAAGCATCGCGGCGTTGTGAAGCTTTATAATAAGCGTTATAGTAAGTAAGCCAAATAGTGAGGGTCGCGATGCTTACTATTACGCGTTGCGACGCACACTATATGGCGTCGTGACGTTTACTCTAAGGTGCTGCGACGCTCAATATAGTATTCGTACATTGAGCATGAATATGGATGTTGTACACAGAGCAGTCAAGTCAGCAAAATCGAAGCTGCACAAAGCCATAAAACAAAAAATATAAAGCAATTCATGTTTTAAAAATACAATAAAATCCTCAGAATCTAACAACACAATTTAAATACCTTAAGATATATAGCATGTAGGTGACATTCCTCGTGCAAAGGAGAAACTAGTCGGACGGCATTCAGGGCTCGCCCTTAACCGCGGCGGAGGTCGGTACCGTTGCTGCAAATGCACTGGCAAATATTGATAGGGTTGACAGGACAGGTATTAGAAGTAGTTGTGGTAATGGTGGTGTGTGTGCTAGCTTAGAAGTTCTGTTGTTGACTGTTACTGTTACCACCTCATAACAATAGAACTATAAACTTATTTTTACCACCGCAGTTCAATATCGATATGTGTTTGTTTTTTTTTGTTAAAATCTCCGCAGATGCTCTCTCCTATGGCCCAAACATTCCTCATGGTGACATTGATATATTTTTGTACTTTTAAAATATTTTTGTGACGATAACTGAAGCAGCGTTCATCATCCCGGTTAGGCATAATGATTTAAAATGTTCGTCATAAATGTCAAATTAAAGTTGCCATAATGATTTAAAATAAAAAAAAACTCGTCATAAATGTTAAATTAAATATATCAACCTTATATTGCACGATTCACCCAATACCATGGTGGTATAGGCTGGCACGATCTGTCCCATTGGACTGGCGGGCACTGCCATGCAGCTTGGGCCCAAGACATTAGATTTACGGGTTCTCTAGCACATTTTCGAAGTCTGTAATGTATTGATTTACTGATATACGAGGGCACGTACAATTTATAATCAGATTGCAATGTCGATAGTGCGTATACGCATTTCAACTGTCACAGAGAAAGTAAAGTTGTTAATTATGCGGTAGGCTGCCGTCTAAATCTTATTATATTTAGTCACTAGATATTACAATAGTATCAAATGTCTACATAATTATATTCACTTGGAACAAAGTTGTTATTCAGTTTTATCGATTTATCATATCGCCCAAGGGATGTATTTGAAGCTCTTGCAAAAAAAAATGCTTGTTCATCGAAGGATGCAGTGTAAATTTAGATTCAATAAGTGCTCGACATAATAACTAGGTATGTGATATCGACGAGGAAGGAACGACCGACCTTGAGGAATGCCGCCGCCTCACATTGTAAGCAGCCTCACTACCGGGATCTTACGAAACCGAGACAGTCAAATACTCTTGACGTTCCATTGCGCTCTTTAAAATCTCGTTCAAAGGATGTTTCCTTATGATGTAAGTAGGTACCGGACTATAGACAATTAATTGAAACGTGTGAAATTTTTTTTAAAGTTCTGTATTTTTTTCGTAACATATGACTAGATTCGCGGCTGAGGTATGATCCTAGCGCGATACCATTGTATCGGGAGCTTTGTCTCGTCCGCCAAACTGCTTGTAGCCTATATTAATTAATTGGCGAAGTCTAGTCGTTTTTCCATTGCACTTAATACCTACTTTAATTTTATTCAGAATCAACCATACAACGAGAAGAATCACAGTGTAGAAAAGATATGTACTCTTTTTGATGAAATATTTTTAACATTAGTCTACCGCATAGCTAAATCATGGAAACATAGATTTTATTTTTACTAAATAAATAAACCTACCTACCTACCTAACTATTGCAGGAATATAGAAAGATAATTGGGACTTGGGATTGAGGCTTGGTTGGACATGGGATAGGATTTTAGTAATGTTGTCCAACGTTTCCAAGTAACGAGGAAGTGTATTTGGATTTAAACGTGTGATTTCATTTAATTTATCATGTGCGGCGGTGTCGCGCATGTGTAGGGAGAGTGACCGACGGCCGTCAGATAATGATGCAATTTACGGACTCTCTGTAGGGACTCCATCAAGTAAGTAATGAATTCAGAGATAACAATTTAAGGGTCATTAGTGTTATCACCGGACCGTATATATGTTTAGTTTTAATGTCTGAAATGTTAACCTGACATTTAGGATTTTGCAAATGTAATTTTTATACCTTTTTATAGTATACAATTTTAAATTAGTTTACTTATGTAGACTAGAAAATGACGTGTTATAAGAGCACGTTTCAGTTGAAACGAATGAGGTAAATAAGTTACCGCTAACCTTGATGTGTTTCACAACACTTCGCTACTTTAATATGACTTTTATAAATTGAAATACAATATCGGTGACAATTGTAAACGCAACTTGCTGTTTCACAATCAGGACAGATCCGGCAAAAGGCGAACTGACAGTAACTCTATACTTGACTCACCTCAGCTCTTTGTGCGCTTGCGCCGGGCTATGATTCACGGTGCTTGCGTGATGTGCCCATTTCACTGTGATCGCACACTAGGTTGTTTTTATTTCGGTGTAATGCTCATCTCGTAGTCACACCGCGGCGACTCGTACTTCTAAAATCTTAGCGCATTGTGCTGCTTGCGAGGCGGTTTCTGGAAGGAACAATGCTTCTATGTTTGTTTTATTCACGTGTTAATTCTTATAAATTTAGAGAGGAATTACTTACCTCTCAAAATTTATAAGCATTAACATGTGAATAGAGTAAAACTAATTTTAAGGATTTTATCGCATTTATATTATGTTTTTTTTTACGTTCCCGGCGTTTCGGCTGCTTTACGGCAACAATGGTTACGAGAGGACTGAGGTGTTTCACGTCCTAGTGTCATAGTTTAAACTGGTACCCTCATGTTTAGTTGTTAATTACGGTCCGATCTAGGCAGAGAGTGCTCACAGTGTCATGAGGTCTTGCAATGGTGCACATCGTTTATATTAATTACTGGATCCCACGTCGGTGGTAGCACCCAGCCATGTTCCCTATAGAAATTGGGATTGTTTTTTTATTGCAATGAGTAGTATTCGCGTAAATATAAGAAATCAATATGTGAATAAAGTTTATAGACAGCGTTAATTGCGCACGGGCGTCCACTTATACCTGTATGTATAGAAAAAGATAAATGTTTATGAGATTTATGACAGTGGAGGCCGGTGTACAGTCAAAAGGCTTTGGGCTAATATACTTTTTTATATGAAACTCTGTGCCGGCGAACTTCGTACCGCCTCAGAATAAAATGGAAGACAATAGTGAATTTCTCCCATGTTTTAATAGTTCAGGGGAGAGACAACACTTAAAAAATGAAAGATCATAAAAATGGGCCCACCCGTTTTTGAGTTATAAATGGTGTAACTAACACGACTTTGTTTTATATATATAGATAACATATAGACATAGACCAATGACTGGATTTCTCAAATGAATAAGGAAGTATAACAATGAAACCAAATCATTTGGCAAAGTCGTGAATACCAATATAAATACATTATAATTCGACTATATTCCAAAATTGTACAAGTGATATCATAGGTGCTCATTTAAAACTCCATGTTCAAGTGATTCGATGAAATGAAATGAAAACTAAAGAGATAATTAAAAGCGTAGCGTCAATGTCCCGAGCACGAACCATGACGGTTTGTGAGCGTTCCTAGTTCATAATTTCAAATAATATGATAATTATATTTCGAGGCATGTTCCCTAATTAGACTTCGAATAATTTCCTCTGCCGCCGTCTAAGAGATAATATGTTTCTTTAATAATTACCTATTCTGTTTTCGAACGGGAAAATGGGTAAATGCAGCAGAAGTTAATATAGTTTTTTACACCTAATATATTTCGATAACTATACTATAATATTATAAATGTGAAAGTTTGGATGGATGTTTGTTACTCTTTCACGCCAGAACAGCTGAAAGGATCTGGATGAAATTTGGCACAGAGATAGATTATAGTCTGGAATAGCACATAGGCTACTTTTTATTCTTGTAACAAGGACATACTTTTTAATCGCGGGTAACACCGCGGGGCGCAGCTAGTATTTTATATATGTAGTCGTTAAGAAGCTTAAATAAGTTTTAATAGGTAGTTATTTCAATAGCTCTAATAAGGTCTACCAAGACGGTGTGAGGAGGAAATTCTCCACCATTTCATCGTTTGTAAAGCTCTAAATAAATTAACATTTGTTCAGTAACAAGGTCCATTCCACCAGGGCACAATAAAAGATCGTAGATATCCTATCAAAGCGAGCCATAATCGGAGGAAATGTAACTGTGCGCCCTGTCTGTTCCCAGATATTTACACCCAGGAAGACTGTTAAGCGCTATATAAGGGTTCAATTAAACAAGTAGACCATTGACAAGACAGGTAACATTGAGATCAAAGCGGTCGACTGCGCCGGCACAGACGGCCGACCAGACGCGACGAGGAGAGAGGGGGGCCTGTCGGAGGGCGGGGCGCGGGTGAGGGGCGAAGGCTGCGTTACGTCATTCAGCCGCATCCGGGTTCGCGGCCGGCGGCGCACGCGCCGCAGCCGCCCGCTCCGTATTGTTCGTAGCCTTTGCAAAAGCAGGTGAACCTCTTACCAGAGGGAAAACCTCTAAATACTCTATTTAAACATTGTGGCAGACATTTTTATTGCAGTTTTCGGGTCGCACGTTTCGTTTCATATCCGTTTTTTATAGTAACATAAGGTAATTAAAGCTATTTATAATGTGGACCGTGTATGCTGTTATTGCAGGCACGTGATGCCATTCTGTACAATTGTTAATGTTGAAACCTGACTACTTGGATAGCTTTTAGAAACTAAAACTATAAATAATGCTCTACATCCAATAGTATCGATTGTAAACCCTACCTCAGGTTTAATAAAATAATAATTGGGAATACATATACGAAAAAAATGTGTTTTGTTTACAGGAATCTATAGATTCCTTTTACCCATTTGATCGTGTCATCACTTATTTAATCATTTTTGTCATCGAAAACCATAGTATTTCTTCGTCAAATACACACACACACACACACGGATGACGTAAAGCATTCATCAGCTAAACAAACATAGTTCTCATCAATCGCCAATATTTATGAAAGATAAAGGATTCTCTTTCTCTGTCCCTCCTGCGAATATTGAAGGCGACCGTGTATATGTGTATATTGAAGGTATAAAAAGTATAAAGCGGTATAAAGACGATTTTCCTTACTTGTAAGCGTCTGGTGAGCGCAGATTGTGTCTATCTGTTGCTAGGCAATGCCGCCGCCGCCCGCGCAGCCCGCCCGTACCGACCGTGGCAATCGGAAATTGTCTGAATTCTAGGCCAGCACGACTAAGAACATCGATATGTTCCGTCTCACTTGCACAATTACCTACAAGCCTCGGTCGAAATATTGACGAGTTGGTAGATATAGACATTACAAAACATACTTAATATATTCAAAATAAAACATCAGAGTAACTTTGAAAGTTTACTTAGCTAATTATTACAAAGTATGTACTTATTAAATTTCTCGGGTACCGTGGCAGCATGAATACCTATTGCACCTCCAACCATATCTGTATCTAAGCAATAATCAAGTGTCTTTGCTGAGTCATGTTTTACATCTTTACGATTAGTGACTGTTGCATTATTTTTCTAATAAGCACACAAATGTATCGTGTATCACAAAATTGTCTGCCATTTGAGATAAGAAGGAAACCTTTGAGTACGAAGCCGCGTGCGCAGTCTTCGTGAGAATGTCGTAAAAAGCGAACCCTACGCATAAACATTCCAATGAGATACGTACATATTGCATGTTTGCAGCGAAGGATATAGTAAATAATAATAAATTAATATCGCTAGAGGAATACATCAACTATACGGTCCCACACTAAGCAACCCTTGTATTATTGAGTACCGTACAACGGACTGGGGGCGAACCCAGTATATATCTATACTAATATTATAAACGTGAAAGTTTAGATGGATGGATGGATGAATGTTTGTTACTCTTTCACGCCCGAACGGCTGAACGGATCTGGATGAAATTTGGCACAGAGATAGATTATAGTCTGGAATAGCACATAGGCTACTTTTTATCCCGGTAAAATGTATGGTTACCGTGGGATATATGTTTTAATTTTGTCATACTTTTTATCGCGGGTAACACCGCCGGGCGCAGCTAGTTACTTATATAAATATTTAACTTCAATGACTTGGGTACAAACATTCGAGCTCATCACACAAAGTTTGTCCCTACCAGAATTCGAACCAGGGACCCTCGACACAGTAAGGAGGGTCACTACCAACTGCGCTAATCAGCCCCTCAGTCATATATAATTTCGGTTAAAAGTGGATTTTCCAAATCATTCCAATCATATGTTGGAAATGCTTCCAGAATTACGTTCGTAATATAATTTCTGTTTCGTCAAACCTGATCAACTACTTTTGATCTATGTAAGTCTATCTATCTATGTATGTACCTAACTCGGAACAAAGTTTCTGATAGCATGTCTTAAATTTCTCTTATGTGCAGTAATGAAGGTTTAATGACTATTTAAACAGATTTATCGATTATGGGTATTTATATTTATTTTGAAAGCATGTGAACAACGAAGAAAATCGTAAGATGACGTAACTGTGTTTATGCCTACATTATCCATAGATAGTTAACTCCCTATAGCGTGTCCTTCATCAAATTCAAGACCCAATACTCGTACAAATCAAACACCGTGGTTTATTATTATTGAAATTGTCTATTGGTTTTGTGAAAGTTTAATTTTAGCGGAACAATGTCTTGATCTGAAAATGATATTGTCTGCGGGTGAAAGTTTCAGCGTGAAATCATAGGAGCGGCCGGCACGACTCGAGCAGTGCGCCTGCGTGGTCTGTGCCAATATTCATAAAGCTGCGTATAAAAATTGGCCCGCGATACGAGCTTTCACATGTCTATGCAGCGATACGGATCGTTTGCAACATTCCATGTTTTATGTCCACCGCGGCGAATGCTCCGCTGGCACCGGTCCAAGCGTGCCTAGTGCATTTTTTTCGCCAGCATCAAACCGGTTACCGAAAGTTGCGCATAACGGCATGGCGGGCGAGAGGCGCGGGTTCAGTCCGTGGGAAGACCAAGTTCCGGCTGTGCTACTTGCGCCACGCCTTTCACCGAGCAAGGTCGCCGCGCGGCCGCGCCACTTTCTTTTATATAACCGCGGCCATGCGCTCGCGCTGCGAACGGAATGCGACACCCGAATTTATAGCGGTGACGTCACGCCGAGGTGAATCACCGCACCATTGAACCGCCTAAACGGTTCCTACACCCATAATGGATTATTATGTGTTTATGTTTCTTATTGATGAGCCATAAACAAGATCATCTTGCCCTCAAATGTGAATGCCAAGCATAGTCTTAGCAATGTGGGCTTATGATTTAGAATGGTATGCGTTCTTTAGCCTTCTGAATTGGAGTAGATATTTCCACAATCTCGTTTCTTGATGACGCTGCTACAGATCAGGGATTAAAGGGTATTGAGAATGGTGGGAGGGGGTGGGGACTCACTTGCGTTAGGTAAATGTTCAGCAAAATGCAACCAACTTTTCATGGGAATAAGTATGGTGCATCTTTAAGATACGTGGAATAAGCATGGTCCATCTTTGAGATACGTGGAATAAGCATGGTCCATCTTCAAGATACGTGAAATAGACATGGTCCATCTTTAAGATACGTGGAATAAGCATGGTGCATCTTCAAGATACGTGAACTAAGCATGGTCCATCTTTAAGATACATGGAATAAGCATGGCCCATCTTTAAGATACGTGGAATAAGCATGGTCCATCTTCAAGATACGTAAAATAAGCATGGTCCATCTTTAAGATACGTGGAATAAGCATGGAACCCTGCATATTTGCGACGATGGGCTCCTCACATGACCTGTCAGATATACATAGGCTACTCTCTAATATATGTTCAACTACCTATTTCGAGCATGTCTGACAATTTTTTTTCAAAGGACGTCTAAAATGAAGTCCGTTGGCGGTTGCTAAATGTTGACAATTTTACGGCCATTTCTCTAAGGTAGGTAGAAGGCGAGTGTGGAACGATAAATTATTGATGATTGATTACTTGAACGAAGGTGCATCTTTTATCTTAGATTGGTTACCATTATGATGGCAATTAAAAGCGCTTCGTATAGGCAGGTATTCAATCCGTCACGCTTTGGATTTATAACGGTAGTACGGCCTTAAATTGGAGTGAAGGTGCTTTAAATGATAATCATGTCGTTAAAACTAATGATAAAATACATTTTATTTTACTAATTAGTTTTATTAAAATGTTTGCTTGTATTGCGTGTAATTAATTAGAACATATTCAAGGTACGGGTATTGAGGTACTCTTAGGTTCATAATATGCTACGAGAGCATCAAGTAGGTAGTTGCTCTCTTTTAAGGGCGAATTTAAAATGATTCAGATTGATCACAAAGTTAATTTATACCTAACTTGAAATAAGAAACATTGCTACTTAGTCATTGCCACAAATACTGACTCATAGTCATTGCAAGCTTTTATCAATGTAGATTTCTAAAAAACGATTTCATATGATTTGTTTATATTTATTATTATGTGTAGAGCGCTAAGGAGAGCCTATATAGAAACAGTTTACTAGAACAGTCATAGGACTCAAACCTATGTATAATACTTAGTACAATATTATTAATAACTTTCATAGTTAGTTCATGAGGCAAATACTAGTGCCTAACTATCTAGAATGGTACCAAGACTGACAGCTATTCATACCCGGGGCCCTACCAGTTGTACGTGCCTATCCTATCCTATAGACATTTCCAGAATTCTCATCGTTTGACTCGTTGACAATAATGTGTATATAAATTAAGATTATGTCATAACCTAAGTAGGTACCTACGTATAACATACAGTTGTGCTTTTATAAAAAACAATGTTAGGTCAAACTATTTTTTTTTTTTAATTTGATAACTAGCAGGTACTAGCCTGCCAGTTATGTGCAATAAAAATAATATAGACTAGTTGATAGTTAACCCCTCATTCTAACTAAACCTAAGCTCGCAAACAACTAACTGAACTATTAACTGCAACTATCTAAACTATAGCTATCCAGCAAGTTTATCGCGATATTGCCAAAACTTCGGTGTAGTTAGAAAGTGACAGGTATTAGATCCGGCACGTTCCGGAACTGCAAAACGGAATGCGATTACATCACCCGAGATCAATAGATGACGTTGTCACACGCTAGCTATAAGTAGGTAAGTATATACCTATTAATAGTATGAGGTAAGAAATATATTCAACTATGATTATCACTTGCTAAACGTTGATGGACATCATAGTGAGTAAGCCTGCATGTCTGAGAGAACCCCTCGAAAGACGTGTGAAGTCCGCCAACCCGCACTGGGCCAGCGTGGTAGACTATGGCTTATTCCCTATCGTATTGATGGGAGGCCCATGGCCAACAATGGGACATTAGTAGGGCTAATATTATTGCGCCTCCGCACGGCGAAAGGTTTGCGCGGGGACTTGGGTCCTGTACTGTAGAGGCCCTTTATGACAATTTTAAAAACTTATTATAAAGTATATTATATGATATAATTACTATGTTTTTTAATGAGATTGCCTAGGAAAAAGCGCCCAATGCCAAGCTAAATGTAAAAAGATGCTTGCCATTAGTAGGTAAGTATGTACTTTCTAAATTTATAAAAAGTTATTCATTCCGTTAGTTAGTCCATATTTAAAATAATATGGTGTTCAGTTTTACAAAGGCTGTTATTTCTTGGGGGTAATGTTTTGCACTTTATTGATTAGGTACTGATTATACAACATAAATTGAAATACAAGTAGCGCCATCTATTGCTATTGCTATTGTATCTATTGTATTGTATCGAACTGTAGAGCTACAATTACAAAACTCATTGTCATTCACTTGTTACCCATTCCCTTTGGCTACCTTTTGAAAGGGTTTTCCCACAACACGAGGTAAGTTTGGATTCGGCTAAGTTTAATTCTAAACCCATTCAAAAGGGAATCCTATAATAAACACTTGTCTTTTATAGAAAAAAAATATTTTTTGTTTTGAATTTAAATTCAAAACTCAGGAACCCCTTGGGAAACCACTTCATAAGGGAAAGTTACGTTATGAAGCTAGTCGTCCGATGGGTAAGTATCCATTCTCAATCTACGGAGAAGTAAGCGGCTCGCTGAACAACTAAACTTGTCTGTTGGTCTGAGTTGTTCTTATTTTTTTACGAAATGAAATGCGATGAATGGTGACATAAATCTGACTGACAGATCTGACAACTTCAACAATCAACGAACTCCGTCTCCAACTGTCAAATGGTGTTTCGATAAATCTTATCCAAATCATAGCCAAATAAAATACACGAATTTTATGGATTATCTAGCAGAGTACTACCAAAGTTAAACTGTTGATCTGTTACCTATTAAATTGATAAAATATATTCAGTGGAACTTCACAGTCACGCGTATTGAAACAAAATGACCTCGTGTGCATGCATAGTGATTTTTCCTCTATGCGCTTGTGTTGATATGTTAAACACTTCATAACAATGTTCTAACAGTATTTTACAATCAAATCTAGTGAAAATGATGCCAGCTACAAGTCCTATTGCGAAACAGAAGAAATTGAAGAGTCCTGGGCAAGATGTCGTTAATCCCAAAACATCTGTGACGTGAGTGGTACCCTCATAAAATATGATATTAAACTATTTGTTATATCTCGGAATATCTTGCTGAGAAGCTTACGACATTATGAAAAATATCTTCTGGTATGATGATTGCTGTGTAGTCCAAACATCATAAAGTACTCTGACACATAGTAAGTATGATATTTCCTTTTTATATTCAGGTGTTCAAATGTTCCTGAGGTTTTATTTGATCCGTCTGCTGCCAAGAAGCACTTCAGCAAGTTCGGCCAAGTTCAGAGAATCAGGTTGCTTCCTAAGAGGCAGATGTGTGTGATAGAATATGACCAACCAAGCTCTGCCGAACGAGCTGTGCTGAATGCCGGTGCATATGATGGCTTCATGTTTGATGTTACTAGAAGTAAGGCAAGGACGTAAGTGGTATAACAATCACGTTTATTTTATTTGAAGTTGGTTATGTTACAATTATAAAGTCAATTATGAAACATGTCAGACTGATTTATGATTGAAATAAATCAAAGGATTTTTTTTTATGAACAAAACAAATTTGATTAAAGTTAATGACTTTTTAAAAATCACTGGATTGTAAATCAATTTATTAAAGTTAATAAATCAATCAACCTTGGTAATTATAGTAAAGAAGTTATTTTGCCTAATAAAATGCAAGAATATCACAATGTACTTTTTACTATTCAACAATATTTATTTGTTTCCTATTTTTGTACACCCATTTGCCAGAAGACAGTGAATTGTGAATTGTGATTTTAAGTCATAGTCCTGGAGTATTAAGATTGAATTTAATTTGCTTTTATGTCAAACACTATTGATTTATATAAATTTGAGCTAGGGTTTTACTAATGATAAATTTATGGTTATTCTGTAGGAGGCGACACAGTAAAAGAGATGATGATCCTGATTGGGTACCTGATGCAGTGGTGGAGGATGAGCTGTCGGCGATGGGAGGAGCTCCTTCTTACAGGATCACCAGACAGAATGGTATATTGACTCAATTTTGTATACTCGCATTGCAAAGCATTTGTCACAAGGAAAGTAATGACTTCATAAACTGATAGAAAAATTCTATCAATTTGGGGGTTATTAAGACTTATGTTTTTTTTTTAGTAATGCAAGTGGATCCCGAATCTCCAGTACCTAAAGTTAAATCATTCACAAGACTTGTAAACCAGTCGCCTTTGAAGAAGAAAATATCTCCAAAAGTCAAGAAAACTGTTGTGTATGTATTATGTACCTATATTGAAAATCTCATTGTTTATTCATTGGCATCTGCATTCGGCAAAACACTACTGTACAGTCCCAAACTAGCCAGTGCTTGTATTATGAGAACCATACAATGGACACATACCTATAACAATGTATTGCTCAATAATGTAAAAGATCTATTTAAAAAAAAAGAGCAACCATGGAGTTTATTGCCCATTCTTCTCCATAGGAACGGCATTCCGAATGGGTGGTAAAGCAATAGAATAATGTTTATGTAACTTGACGATTCATAAGTACTGTACAATAATGGTTTACATGAATAAAAAATATATAGACACCACAGCCACTACCAACTGTGCCAATTGTGTTGTCGAAATAAGTCCTTAAGGTAATTGCTAACCTCCAGGTCACAACCACCGAGTATCAACGAGCCTGTGGTGGTGACCGCTACTCAAACCAGTCTCAGCACCAGTGAAGCGGCCGCTGAGCTGTTTCAACTATGCTTCAAGACCTCTCTGACCCCAGATGAGCAGTGGAGAATATTGGAAGCTAGGGATAGGTAACTGAACCATACTATGTACAATATTTTAGGTACCAGGTGCTTTTTGTTGATGCCACTTTTTTAAGGGCAAAACACAAACGTTATTCCAGATTCTAATCTGCCTCTATTCTATGCCCAATTTCATCCCGCCATTTTTGCATGCTTCTCTTTAAAACTTAGAATTTTCATATTTATATAGCTGAAAATAAATGATTTTGATTGGTTGCATGCTATATTTCTGTAGGAATGACATTCCAAATTGTTGATAAGTATAAGAATAATTTTAACTATCTCCAGATTCTTCCTTCAAGAGCAAATAAGAAAATCTACAAGCTTTCTTAAAAAAAAAACACTATTTCTGAAATATATCTGTTAACATTTCAAACCAATTGACAAATATTATCATCGCTAAAATAACGCACCTCTGAAAAAACACCCTAAATTGAACTTTGATTGCTTGTTTTCAAATGCATTTCTGTTTGACACTTTCCATTTTTGTGTTCATCGTCAGAATCTTGCGAAGTTGGGGTGGCGCGGGTTCGCGAGTGAAAGTGGGTGGCGCCACTATCGGCACGTGCCAGGACATGTGTCCCGAGAAGGAGCTGTTGCACAGACAAGCTGAGCATCAGGTATTAAAATTCATGCTGGCTGGCAAAAAAATATACATTTAGTCAGACAGGTGGCTACCGTGTCTGACTAAATGTATATTTTTTTTGCTTTCTCTTCTTTTTTGGCATCACATGTTTGTGTATATTTCCAGTGTCAAGTTTAAATGTCACATTTAGTTTGTACATCTTTATTTTTTTTTTAAATTGTACATTTGTTGGTAGACCAGTAATAAATAAAAACTCTATAGCTATGTTTAATATAGCTTCTGCCCACAGTACCTGGATAAAACATAGCTTATGCACTTAGCACTCAGGAATAATGTGGGAGATACATTATTTCTGCATGCTAAGTGAAAGATTCTTCAGAATCAGATTAGTATTTTTTGGAGATTACCAAAAGTATCCATACCATCCAAACTAATATACTATATATATATTTACTTCTACCTATATACCTGGTCGTACTATAAGTATAGACAAGCTTCCCTTTGAAGGCTCATTAGTGCTCATTTGGCATAGGATGTCATGCAGACGGAGTGCTGTAGATTCTTTCATATCCTTCAGATTTTGGTGACAATAATATATAACCTCGATAAATTCGTAGGTGATGACCCTGGAAACGGAGGTGGATTCGGACGGGTTGCTGGAGCCCGAGCGCGCGGTGAAGCAGTACAGCCGCAGCTCCGCCGACCAGGAGATCCCCATGTGCTACGAGCTGCGGCCCGCGCGAGTGCTGATGCGAACCTGCGCCTACCTGCTGAACCACATCGCCGACACCGACCGACCGGTGGGTGAATTCACGTAGACCATTAAGTACAGTACTTATGAATCGTTAAAAGTTACAAAATATTATGCTACTACTTTACCACCCGTTCCGAATGCCGTTCCTATGGAGAGAAACGGGCAAGAAACTCTATGGTTGCTCTTTTTTAAAAACATATTCTAAAACATATATTTCACATATACTAAACATATACTTCGTTTTTCCTGATCCATAAGTTACTTATATGTTTTATTCACGTAGACCATTAAGTACAGTACTTATGAATCGTCAAAAGTTACAAAATATTATGCTACTACTTTACCACCCGTTCGGAATGCCGGTCCTATGGAGAAGAACGGGCAAGACACTCCATGGTTGCTCTTTTTTTTATAAGATCTTTTACATTTTTGAGCAATACATTGTTATAGGTAAGTGAGAATAATGTAGGAACGGCTAATAAGACTTTAGCAGCAGGTAAAAAAAAAAACTAATTATAAAATTACAGTTAATGCTGACCTAACTTACCTTTCAAATTAAAACTAATAAATATAGCCAGACTTGCCAGGTGTACGGTCTCAAACTAAGCACTGCCTGTATTATGGGTACCGTCGAATAGAATGGGGCCGATCACTGTAACACCTAGACCAGGGTAAATTACGAAAAGATTATATTCGAAAGGTTACCTTGACGGAAATCGAACGAAGGGTATGGAATATTTCTTTACTTTTCTTTCCTTGGCTAATGCACGGTGTACACGAAAACATCAAGGCTAGTATCCATATCGGCCCACTAAGATAAAACTATATTATTTAGCGTATTAATCATAAAATGTGTTTCAGGTCTCCCTGGCTGATTGGTTCCATTTCATGTGGGATAGATTTCGCAGTATTCGTAAAGATATAGCACAGCAGGCTCTGTGTTGCTCAGGTATACCAATATTGTATACATTAAATAGACGAGATACCCTAATTCTTTATTTCAAATCTGTGATTGATCAAAAAGACAATGGGAAGAAATATCCTCACCCTTCCAACAGATTTGAATCAAGTCTGGTCTCAGTCAAAGTGTCTAATTCGCCCATGGTCCTTTATATTATATTGCTTTATCTAATCTACCCAATCTTCTTCCATGGTGCAAGTTGATAATTTATTTAAACATTTCAGAATCTATCTGTCTAGTGGAGATGTGTGCTCGTTTCCACGCGCACTGTGCGGCCCGACTCGCGGACCTCGAACACACGCAGTTCGACCAGAAACTAAATACGGACAACCTCACCAAGTGCCTGCAGACCCTCAAGCACATGTACACGGACGTCGGGCCCGAGCAGAAGCCCCGGGAGTCCGAGTTCAGAGGATATATTGCGCTCCTCAATCTTGGAGACGCTAACTTTTGGTGGGAGGTTAGTACATTGATACTAACATGCCCGATAATTTGAAGTGCCCTTCGAAAGTATCCAGATCTTATCAATTCAATCTTCTTATTGGACCGCTCTTTTGTAGTCCGTGACCATTTTTTTACATCTAAGTTACACTTACCATCTGCCATGGTTTCACACTTGTCTTATCTTAAGGAATTAGCCTTTGTAAAATGATATGTGGATGATAATGTGGATATTCTTTGTTCCAGATTAAACAACTGCCAATTGAAATCCAAAAGTCCGCGCCCATCGCGTTCGCAATAAAAGTGTTCAATGCTCTCGACAACAATAACTACGTGAGATTTTTTCGATTAGTCAGGGATGAAGCGACGTACCTTCAGGCTTGCATTCTTTTGCGGTACTTCAATGACGTCAGAGCGCGGGCGCTCGCGAGGGTGGTGAAAGCGTACGCGCCCAGGGGAGGGTCCCGATACCCAGCGGAAGACATGATGAGCTCCCTCGCTTTTGAATCCCTTGAAAGTCTCAACTCCTTCATAAACCATTACGGCTTAAGATTTGCGAGAACAGATGATATTGAACTATCAATAATCCTGGATAGAAATCAGTTTATAGAGGACAGCGATCCATATCCCATTGCACGGGCTATACACCTCATAGAGTCGAAGCGAAATGGTTCGGTTAGTGAGATAATCGCTGGTGGCAGACTGCCAGAATACCCTGAACAAGCTTTGTTTACCAGTTTCACCAAACATGGTAAATTAAAGGATAGTGCACTTACAGCTGAAGACCAGGGATATAACACAACTAATGATAGCAATAAAGATATAAATGGTCTAAAAGCAGAGATCCAAAGATTAGGTCAGGGTGGAAAAATAAACGCGAATGTTGAAAAACCGTCTGTAGATAAAATCATGGAATCTAAAAGTGGTTTGCTTAAAAAACCTGTACCAAAATCGATATTGTATGATGCTACAGATGAAATTGATTCGTTTTCATTTAAACCTGCTATTGTTGTGGCACCCACAGATATTATAAAGAATTCCCCAGAAAAAGTGTTTTCCTCAGACGCAAAAACGGAGTTTTCATTTTCGCCACCTCAAGCAACTTCAGGATCTAATTTGTTTAGAAAAGATTCAGGGAAAAAAATATTTGGAGATAAATTAACCGCTGATAGGAATCTTGGGAAGAGCAATGATAGCAAGATTCAAAATACACAGTCACTATTCGGAGGTGTAAAATCTAACGATAATTTATTTAAAAAACCAGAAGTGAAATCTGTGTTTGGTCAGACACCCGAAGCAAATACTACCAATGTTTTTGGAATGTCACAAAATAAAAACGTATTTGCCTGTAAAAATGAGAATACCGAGCAAAAAATTCAAGGAAAGAACATTTTTGCTACTAAATGTGACTCTTTGTTTTCCAAGCCTAATAATACAGAAGGTTTTGTTGAGAAGAAAGACAATATATTTGGAAGTATTGCTACAAAAAGTGATGGCGATAACGTTAAACATTCATCGAATATATTTGGCACTTTTGGAAAAACATCCACTAACAACGTGTTTTCAAAACCTGACACTGCTATAGTTCAGAATAAACCGCAATCTATATTTTCTAATGGCGACTCAGCCACTACCAATTTATCTCCAAGTAGTTTATTCAAGAGTGCTATTAACCCGCAAAATGGCGCAGATGATAAAGGTTATTCAATATTTCAAAGTAAAAACAAATCTCAAACTGTTGCTAACAATATACTAAATTCAATAAACGCTCAGAGTGCTTCCGTTTATGAATTTAATCAAGATAATGAAGACGCACAAAAACAACAAGAAGAATTAGAGCGCCTAAATTACGAAAAAGTAAGAGAAGCAGAAATATTAATTCAAGAAAAAATTAAGAAAGAGGAAGAGATACGTCAAGAACTACTAAGAAGAGAAGAAGCAAGGCTTAAAGAAGAAGCACGGCAGAAACAGAAAGAGGTGAAACTCTTAGAAGAAAGGCGAAAAGAGGAGCAGCGGAGGCAGGAAGAGCTCAGAAAAAAACTTGAAGAAGAAAGAAAGGCCGATTTGAAGCGAAAGATTGAAGAAGAAGAAATTAAATTCAAAGATAAAGTGGAGAAAGAGTCTAGCGAGCTAATTCAAGACCTGGTTATTGAGGTTGGAGATGAAACTGTAAGAAGTATACTGAAAGACGAATTAGAAAAATTCAAAAGCCTAATTAGTCATGCTACTACCGTCACAGAAGATATGCTAACAAACTTGTGTTATGAAATATGTGAGTCTGAGATGAGAGCTGAAAAATTCTGGACTGAGAATCTAATGAAGAAATGGTTTCATGTGTGGAGGAGGAATTATATCAGAAATGTTAAAAGACGCAATCTTCTAGAAGATACACCAGTATGGCTGACTGAAATGACACCTTTGGAAGAAGCAAATGAATTAAGAAGATTTGTTGAAAAATCCACATTAAAAAATATGAATGCTTTTCATAGGGGTTACAAATTTGTTGGAGAACTAAAGCAGCTTCCCACTCCTGACCCATATAACATTATGGAAATAATACGATCGCCCTTGTTGAAGCGCATGAAACAAATAAACTACCCCTATGATAAATGTTTCTTTTGGAAAGTTACGCTAGTTTCTCCTGGTCCAATGAAATGGTTGCACAAAAAGATACATTTAGAGAAATGGCTGCTAGATGTCTTCAGTGATAAGAAAAAGCACGATGTATCCGCATCATTAATACACGTTGGAAAGCAATCCTGGAATCATTTGATGGATTTCGCCATATCTGTTTCTTTAGCCAGTAAAGATAGAATGTATAATCATGGTGAGGCAATTGAAGGTGCTAACGGAGTGCTATTTTACATGACTGAAAATGACAACAACTTTGCTAAAACCATAGAGGGATTACTAAAGCACAAATATCCATACCAAAGAGTTCCAGTTGCAATTGTAATACCTAAAATGGAAGATGTCTCTGAAAAGAATCAGATTGAGTATGTTTTGAGTAATCTTGTACGACAGAATATTATAAAATCATTTAGAATATACATTGTTGAGTCTAAAAACATCTCAGAGTCGCTAAACACATCTACCAAAAGAGCAATGAAATGGTTAGCGAAAAATTTCCCTCAAGTCCCACCGTTAGAAATTGATTATTTGAAATCAATTTGTCAGAGGTATCTTGGTAATGAAATATGGTGTATGCTAAGATCCGAAAGAGATGGTCGCATGAATACTATTCTCAGAGATCTGTACAAACTGATCAGATGCTTTAATGATGCAGTCGACAGATTAACAGATGTGATAACAAATGAAGATTTGTTCAATTATGCGTCATTTCCATTGGAATTCCAGAAATACTTGGATGCTGCATCTCCTTATCCAAAACCTTATGAGTTTGTGCCAAGCAGTGTAAAGAACTCTGAAAATATCTCAGCTATCAGAAGTATTATGCAGCAACTGAAATTGCCAGATCCTTCTTCAGAATTTAATCCAATGACAGCTATCTGCATGCAACAGCAAATGCGTACATATTGCAATCAAATTGGTTGGTTTGAGGACCCCGAGGATGTTGTGTGTAAAATTATTGCTGTGGTACCCAATGAACTGTCAGATGTGACAATGTCTCATAAAGATTTCAGCAAATATTTCGCGCATTACGACCTAATAGATTTTTTAAATATAGTAGTATACGAAAAGATTAACAGATTGAATAATTTTGACAATCGGTTTGCTATTTACGAGAAATCTGTATTAGATGCCTATCGGAATATTTCTTGGTTGTATGATATAAGTGTCATGAAGGAGATTAAGCACAAAGCCTTAGAATACGAGGACGACATAGGTTTTTATATAAACGCCAAACGGCGTAAAATAGAACTGGATTCGTTAGAATACCTCATGTTAGAAGATCAAGATCATACAATAGTTGATGAAAGTATTAAAGAAACCAATGAAGTTATATCCAAGTACAATAATTGTACAGAAGCTGTCAAACAGCTGGAGTTAGCACTTGAAGAAGAAAAGAAAAAGTCTTTAGAGTTTGAAAATTTGCTGAAAGCTGCACTTGCCGATTTTTAGCACATTACATAGCATGAACAAGATAATTATTGTATTTTTGTATGCAAAAAAAAGTCATGTTAAATGATAATAAATTGATTGATTGATTTAATTGTATTTACTTTCAACTGAGAGTTGGTTGCTCTGCAGTGGACCTCCGTCTATCCCATTAGGAAATGCAGGACAACTTGTGATGGTGTATTTTATTTTATTTCTAAATTGATTTATGTTCCAAAGTAAAATTAAGGAAATTTATATTTAATGTTACTAACTCCTTTCTATTGTTTATTTTTCTCTTGAGGCTGTACAACTTGGAGGCATGCATCAACAAATTCTGTAAAAATGGGCTCTTGCATGTACTCATGCATCATCGGATCTGGGTGTGGGGACTTATCCAGTAGGTCTAGGATCTCTCTCACATGAGGATTCTCTAGACATTTTTTCAATTCTGTTGAATGTTCTAAAACAAATAACAATGCTATTAGCCAAGTTATGTACTCTTGATATAGACATCTATTACATGATGAAAAACAGCAAATAGGGAAATAATAACGGCTTAAATTTGAAGTTATTTATATATTTTAGGATTGAAAAAACTGACAAAGCATACCTACTTTAACAATTATCATCACATTTTTCAAATTAAATATTATCTTACACATTATTTGACTTGTACTTATACTGTAATATTTAGTTTTCTTTTTATCATCAAAGTTTTAAAGTGTCCCATGTGCTTACTTACCTAATAATTTCAACTTTTCTATAGACACTGTGTCTTCTGTGGGAAATTCATACTCTCTTCTAGTTTCAGTTTCATCATCTGTTGCCTTTGGTGCCTCAGGGGGTGGAGTACAAGGATTCTCTTTGTGTTGTTTATAACAAGGCACTGAACAACTACAAAAATCACAAACTAATGTTAATCTACAACTTCCATAATCATAAACAAACCTCAAAGATCAATGTTATTACATTATTGGTTTGATTTGTCATTGGAAGACCATTGTTAGTAGTTATATGATAACTTACTAAGGTTGACTGCATGTGGGGCACTTGTATTTCGAACTTTGTCTGCACTGTATACAACTCATGGTCACGGTGCACAATACGTCCTGATAAAATTGTATGCTATGGTTTCTGAATATATTTTTATACCTTTGAGCTTTTTTCCGGTGTACGGAGTGAAAAATATCCCAGCCACAATGTTTTTGTTTTGATTAATTTTCTATTTTTTTTTAGGTTGGCAATCGGCTACAATATAGTCCCATAGTGCCAATATAGTGTTTGCCAGTGTCGAGTATTTCTTGATAATTGTTATAAAATTATAAGTTGCCCTTGATGATAACGTTAATGATGATAGTGATGATGAAATGAATACCTACCCCTGTCAGTAAAGCTGTAGGTAAGTACTTTACTGAAAGTTTACCGGACATTTTGGAAGAACTTGAAATGTCAAGTTTTACTATTTTATTTCACTTGTACATGTGTATGTTCAAACAATGGTTAATATACCACTAATATTACGAACATTATTTATCGAAGAAATTTTTTTTGGTATATAACAAACCCACGATTGAACTTCCCGCTAAAAAGTCCAATAGTATTGATTTCTTAGACGCTTCCGTTCTCTGTCGTTAAAAAATGGCATCTCCATCTAGGGTATTTTGCCAGTGTTAAATAGCTATTCAGAATTCAAAGCAATTCTTCAAGAATTTACAGGCCTCGGTTAGTCCTTAATACTCCCCATATATCTATCTGGAGGTTGTGCCGGTACTGCGTATTAAAATATAGTAAGCCGTAGGGATAGGTAGGTTTATTTTGTATAAAATAATCAGAAATGACAATATTTTTGTACTTTATTCTGGTTAAAATAAATATTTACACATTTATTTATTAAGGATTGAATATAAATAACTCATGTATGATAATGTGGTCAACTATAATAAAAATACAACAGGTTTTATTAAAAACACAGTAGATTGGGAGTATACGCACACACCTTCCTTAACCCATGTGGTATAACGGTAACTAATTAGGTAGGTACCAAGAATAACCCGTCCGGATTAAGAATGGGATAAAAGTTCAGTATAGACTGTATTACCTATATCCCAATAGTACATAGGTATTTATAGTAATATAAAATCTCAAAAATCTCCGTTCACTTGGGTACTAAACGCATCGGGCTAGGTACCTACTTATTTACTAGAGACAATACATATGAGTAAGCTAGTTTACAAAATACCTAAGCTAAATCTTGCCTACATTTTGGTCCTGTTATCTTACATTTTTCTTACATCTATCTTTACTGACAGGTATAATCTACTTACACAAACTAATAGTGCCAAGTTTTGCTATTTAAGTACCAATGCGCGAGCGCATGTATGTGGCACATACGGGCATGAACTACCTACAAACAATTTGTAGACTGCTCGTTTCATGGCATTTGAACTAGACAATTAGGGCTTAAACTAATGGCTTTGTGTCCTGTTTAGATCTAGGCTTTGAAGACCTCTTACCATAGATACACGAAACACTACAAATTGTTCTGCTAAGGGCAGGTTGAGCTCTGGACCAGAGACAATAAGCGACAACATCAACAATCCGAAGACTCGAAAAATTTTTAGAAGACAAGTAACAACTTATGTATAAAACGTTGTACGAGTAAGCAGACACTAACCCCAGCGGTAAGTTTAAACCCCTTGGATTTGCTTAGACCTTGGTCGAAAATCAATACTGCGCTCCTGCTGATTTTAAAGACGCGAGTGAAAGAGAACGCATTACTGTATGACGTCACATCTCATGTCGCATAGGTCGAAGAGTTTGTACGTGAAGCGTCAACAGTGCACAAAGCCTAAAACTATTTGGTTGTATATGGCAAGGCAGTCTACAGTTCTTCGTGCTTGGCGGGCTGGTTGTCGCTCACGTAGTACGCGGTGATCGGCGGCTCGACGCCGTTGTCGGCGGCAGCGAGCGCATGGTAGCGCGCGCGCACGTGGTGGGCCGCGGCTTTCGGCTGCCGCGATCGCGTGAAAATGCCTTTCTTATTGCCACCGACTCGGGTTATTGCTGTGGAAATAGAAAAGGAAAAACGTCACTGATGCATGCATCACATATAAAAAGAGCTGTAACCGATCAAAATATATTTGTCGCTGTAATCATCTTACATAATAATAACGAGTCATTTGATCCGTAACTATGACTAAATCGGCATTTTTATAGCGCCGTTAGATGCTGTCGAAATAGGACTTTGGAGCTAACACCATAAAGGTGTTTTCGTTGGATACCTACTCCAGATCCTGCTTTACAGGAGTACCTACAGTGGTAACATCTCGAAAAATCTGAATCTTCAATAAGAAACGCAACGATATATCTAAATGACTCGTCCTATAACTATGGAACGTGTAGGTAAACATATACCTTAGGTATTCGTGTTCGTTAATTTACTGAATACAATGTCGGGACCTATTTATGAATGAATATGAATATGCAATAGCGACGCAAGAGAGTGAAAATGTTACGACACGTACGTTTCCCAGCGTCCCTTGTGGCGGCGCAATTACGAGATTACATCCTACACAGCGGTTTTGCATTAATGTCTGAATAAGAATGTAAGATTATTTGCATTTGTTGACTGACAGCCAGCAAGCTATCGGTGGCGTACCAGAATACAAAAATATGATCGCCTTTTTAAAATAACAATAATCATGTTTGAACTATGTAGATGATTGTGTACATAATGACTTACCGTACGATAGATATACGATGTCTCAACGAATACGATACTTTAAAATAAAGAAAGTTGCCGTGGAGAACAATTCATTAGTCCTCCACCTTTGTACTAAAATATTTATAACTGCAATTGTCATGCATGCTGTCCCGGAAAGAGATATTATATGAACAGGCAAGACAGAAACCGGTGAAATTCAAAACATGCTACTGATACATTCTTGTATATATCTCCATGCGCACTATAAACGACACTTAGCCATTACCACAAAACTATCACGATTAAATATAAGAACTCATTCGAGTATTGTCAAGGCAATGCTTACTCCGCAGCCATTTGCCGCGACGGTTATTCCATCGCGAACGTTCCCGCCGACTTTTGTTGCCTTTCCCTATACAACGTGAGGTAGGAAACTGATCACTATACTTTTAGGCCCATAGTATTGTTATCTGTTTCCATTCAAATATTACCTTCTGGATTATAGTAAGTAGATAGGTATTGATTGTGATACAAGCTATAATAATTTACCATTTGTCTAATAAGTCGTCACCACCTTTACTATTGTATAATAACTGATCCTTGTTTACTTATGCAACAAGCCTCTTGTGAACAATTCAAATGTTGAAATTGGAAATCGGAATTATCAAATATGTATTTTTGTACGACTAAATACTAACTTTGCGCAGTCTTGAAGTCGGCGAAGTTCCAGATGAGCTCTCCGGCGAAGAAGCCTGCCTTCCGCAGGTGGTCGAATGCCTTGAAGTGCTCCGACAACAAGGCGGTCTGGTACTCTTCGGACCATACGTATTCAGGATACTGAGGGACAGACAATGAAGATTTGCAACCCCTGATGCATTTATTGAAAGATGGTGGAGGGGCGAGGGGCAAAGGATACAGTAGTTAAGGCTATGAAATGTAGATGACGCTTTCAAGCTGATGAATGTTACAGACGGACAAAATTTATAACCCACCTCCTTGCTTTGTTTTGGAGGTTTATGTTAATGATCTTTTGTGACGCAATGCGATTTTGCCTCAAAAGCTGTATGACCATATGCGCTCTCATTATGACGAATCTTTGGAGATTCTGTAAAGCTGCAGATTTGAACTGTCTCCAGTACAGAGACCTTCTGCGGTCTGCTTTATTGGCCTTTAGGTCTCTTACGTAGCTTGTTCCTTAAATTCTTGCTGTATCAGTTTGTATATCCTGCTTTCATTTAAAACAGATTTGCGTCAAGGGTTAAAAATGTTAACTAAACTCACCAAGTGCAGTCCAGCGATAGTATCAGCTCCGTACTCAGTCATGATGACGGGTTTGTTGTAGATGCGATGCCAGGTGGTCGCCTCCTCGATCACGTTGGCGGCGATCTGCCACAGCGCTCCCGTGTTGTGGTACCACCCGTTGTATCGGTTGAAGCATATCACGTCCAAGTGGCGACCCTGATATGAGTTTGAAGTTATGTGGTAAGAAACTAAACACCTACCAGCACGTCTGTCAGACCTCAAACCTGCCTTTAATGTCAAGGAATTCAGACTTTATTTTCCAGCGCGCTAGCCCGAAGCGGGTTACGAACTTCACACATGTCTTTTGAGAGATGAGGTTTTTGATGAGATGGGCTTTTCAGGTTCCCAAGATACAAGCTTACGCTTAGTTTGGGACCGCAATATAACCGCATAATTTGTAATCATGCTTATGGAAAATAAATAAATATTATTATTAAAAAAAAAAGATATGTAGGTAGGTTCTCTTAATCATGCAAGGTTTCCACGATGTCTGCATTTACCCTCTAAATTGCCTACTTTTTTAAGAAAAGATCCCTTAAGTAGCTCGAATCACGAAATTCTTATGCTTAATTGAGTAAGTAATATTTTGTATATGGTAGCAATTAAAACATTGATTCGTTTTTTTTTAAACAAATATCTATGTCACTACCTATTTAATCAATTAGCGTTAATTGGATTTTAATATTTTTTTAATGTGCTACAACATCCACAGAATTTTCTCGCAATTGTTTTAACGTCAATGCGAAGGCCTGCCGTCACAAACGTGCAAAATAATGTCTCATTGCAATGATAAAATGTATGCATAAGTTTTCATTTTCCACGATTTGTCTAGGATTTGGAGATGATTCCATGATACAGTTGATGTACTCACAGATTTGTCGCTCGTAGGCGTAACTGAGATGGCAATGGTGACTGGTCGCGAGAGGTCCATGGATTTCACGTGCTTCACCACCTGCCTACGAACATATTAAGCCAGATTTGATTGAGGATTGGCTTGACCCAATGGGCTTAGTTGGTATTGCTACCATCTTCACTGTGCCGAGGGCCCCGGGATCGAATCCCCGTAAACGTTTTGCGATGAGCTGCAATTTTTGTACTCTAGTCATATATATTGTAAAACTGTACTATAAGTTGTCTATTGCCCAAGATTTATTTATTCCATTACTGGGAATCGGAGTATTATAGTGGGTAAGTCTCCTACATAACCCAGTCTTCTTCACAAGAGTACTGGGGATCCCTCAAGGAGTCTGTTAAAAAAGACAAGGTAGGTAGCAAGGCATACTCGAAGTATCTGTCGGCGAGCCTGTTGCTGGACCGGGGCTCGTTGGAGATAGACCACATGATGACACTGGGGTGATTCTTATCGCGACGGATCAACTCCGTCAGGGACTGCTTGTGCTTCTTCAGTAGAGAGTCCGAGAATATGCTGAAAGTTAAATAGTTATAAATGTCTAGTCATATATTCATAATTCAGTCGCATAATGAAAGGTTACTAAAACTACGATAAACCTGAACGGAAGGTAGCTACATTTAATTGAGATGATATACTCCGCGATATTTAAGAATTCATTGTATTTCTTTTCCGTATTTTTTATTGCAAAATTCTGCTTAATTACTTAACAGATACCTAGTAAACAAAAAGTTAATAGCCTTTTAATGTTACTGTCATTTCAGCAAATTGGAGTAGGTCAATCATCGAGTTCCCTTGCTTGCTCTTGTTAATGAAACCGAAGTTCTTAATAGGTGGTATCTACATTTACTTACCAAACTGTTCATATACGAGTAAGTACATTGTTAGCTGTCTTACAAAAACTATCTTGAGCCAATCTAAAAGTTTAATACGAGCACTTATAGAGCTTCTGTTTGCCACAATACTCACTCGGTGTCAACTCCTGGGCATTCGTCAATGATCATGATTCCTTGTTCGTCCGCCAGCTGGTATATCTCCTCGGCGTAGGGGTAGTGGGATGTTCTGAACGCGTTGGCGCCCACCCACTTGATCAGGTTGAAGTTCTTCACCCACAGTACCGGGTCCCATCCTTTTCCTCGCAACTAGATAATAATGTAAAGAATTGAAAGCCTTTTAAAAAAATCATTTTTTTTGTAATTTCTCTCTGTCTATCAAATTTGCTTCAACATTCATTGCAAAAGAAATAACACTTTAAAATTAGTAAAATCTCGGTTTTTACAAACTTTGGAGTACCGTATCGCTCTAGATATATTTTTTAAGCAAACTTTATATATCGAGGCATCTAATTCCAAAGCCAATGTCACAATAAACTAAATTACAACGTAAAGATATCCCAATTTTTCCTAAAAAAATATAATCTATCGAAATTTTGAATTTCACGCCAGGACCTAGCGCTCCCACTATAATAAATCACGTTTGCACATCACAAACATATACAGAAAATAATAACGGACTCATTGCACACACATTACATATAAACAATCACAAAAAATAAAAAGAAACTTTCAATCCAATTAAATAGGGTATTATTACTACAGAACAGTGATTTGAAAATACTTACGTCAGAATCCTCGTGCATTCCGAAGCCCTTCAGGTACAATGGTTTCTCGTTTATATAAACGGTGGTATTGGTCCAGGTCACCGTCCTGATGCCAATTTTCTGGGTGTAAGTGTCTATGATCTCTCCTTGCGATCCTACTAATGTTGCCTGTAAAAGGTGAAATATGATGTACTGTAGCTACTGGAATAGTGGACTTAAGAATGAAAATACTGGATTAACATGACATTTGTCTTCATCTACGTGTTCATTTTGGAAGCTATAAAGTATATTCTATTTTATATTCTAACTGCTTTTGCACAAGATTTTATTTGAAAGTTATATCGGGCATCTCTACCTAAATTACAAAAATAAATCTCTTCCGCACTTGTTATTTGTAAGAATATTTTATTGTCTTTTAATCTTTTTTTAACGGCCGGTTGTAGTTAGCGACAGTATTAATGAGTAGGTCGTAGTTAGCGAATGTGGTAGAGCACAACCACAAAGATTGGCTTCTTACCTTGAACGTGTACAAATAGCCAGGCTCAGGGTGCATGAGGTATGGCCACCAGAATTTGGCATTGCCGACCTCTAGCAGACCAGCACACTCTTGGTACGCCGTCACTTGAGTATCGTTCTTGTCGAACACTTGCACTAAGCACTGAACGTCGGTAGAGCCTTTGTATGTAACGTTGTATACCACGAAACCTGTTAAGAGAAAATTAGTTCTAAAATAGATTTGAAATTCAAATTTTATATGAATTTTATATTTTTCGTAACTCTATAATGATGGCCAAAGGATTATTGCTAAGTATACCTGTAAGTCCCTGTATGTCGGTGTTAACGATGACGTCATCGATGTAGATCTGCGGCGTGGTGTAGAGGAACACAGAGCGATGGATGCCCGCAAAGTTGAAGAAGTCGAACGTGTACTGTTGCTCTTGACGAAGTGTGTTCGGGCTATGTAATAAGTAAAGCAGTATGACAAAAATAGTTTAAACTGATTGAAAAAAAAAGTTAAAATATCGCCTGACAAACACGCTAACTGTACGGTCCCAAAAGAAGCTATGCTTGTATTATGGGTACCATAATAGACTGGGGGCGATCCCAGTATAAAATCACTTATATACATTCAATGTCCATAACTTGGGTAAAAATATTCGTGTTCATCACACATTGCCTGCCTCTACCGGGATTTGAACCCGGGACCCTCATTACAGAAAGGAATGTCTCTACGATTTGTGCTAATCAGGTCAGATATGGTTAGGAACTTTTCTGGATCTCTTCATGTTTATGGATTGCATTACGGTCGTGTATAAACGACTTAATTGCGTAATGATCGATCCAAAATTTAGAATACATGCTCCATGAGTAACTTAGGAATGTATCTTAATTAGGATGAGAGCTCTATAAACTTAACTATGTTCTATAAAATACGTCCTTATTAAATTAAATATAGAATTCAAGTTACAAAATAATATAATTCCTTATTTGGATCAGATACTATTTGATTGCAAATACTTAATTTGTAATGCTAATTGATATACTTAATTAACAAATTAATCTCACCTGGTTGAGATAACAGTTGATTTGGTTTTACCTAACTTGGATTTGAACTGGTTTCCTACATTTCAATCCGGTACATACATGTTTTATATATGTAAATGACTGTGTTTATGACATGGCTCACATAACTCTATCTAACGCTTGGACGGAACAAATAGATGGACTAAAATAAGAATCGAACGTTTGATTTCGATTTTCAAAACTTTTATACACTTCATGGTGAACTAAACTCGGGTAACATACTCGCACTACGGTTACTTCTATCTACCTAGGATTAACAGTAATCGCGGTTATCATAAAACCATCTCTCTGAGTTTGAAAGTGTGCCTAATTATTACTAGCCTTATCTTTTCACATAAGGGATTGATATTTCTTTAGTGTATCCATAGTGTTGCAAACTCTTTTGTTACTGTTTTATTCCCTTTTATTTTGATGTTCTTTTTATATATTTTGAAGTGTATTTAAAATTATAAGTGGTTTGGCAGATTGATGGAAGTATTGGTAAGAGAGGTTTGTTCTTGTATCTAATTATATAAATATTCACTATTCACATCTTCGTTTCATTATTATTATATACAGTCCACATTCGTTCGTTTCACATAGGTAATAGGTAAATGCGAGTGGATGCGAGTGGCTGAGGACCGTGATGTGTGGAAATCATTGGGGGAGGCATATGTCCAGCAGTGGACGTCTTTCGGCTAATAGTATAGTATGGTATCCATAGGTATATCAGTACTTAGTTACTCAAATAATTCAGTCTTACTTAATTATTTTTTTGTTTGATTTTAAAGCCTCTACAACGGGCACAAGTTGCCAGCAAATGTGTAGGGTCGCTTTGTAGAGTCCCTTCAAATTGCCATGTAAATGACTTGCCAATAAGCCTATACACATGCCAATATACAGGGACCTATCAAATCGGCTCTACGGATTGGGTGTTAGTGCCAAGCTGAGCCGTTCGTCGATTGCGTTTGAGTATACGGTGATGCTCTCACCCAATCTGGACATCTCTGACGGAGCCCTGTGGCACAGTGTCGCTGAGTAGCGTGTTGTCGACGACCACGGTGAGTAGGTTGCTGCTGTTGTAGATTAGCTCGTTGGTAATCTCCGCCTCGAAAGGCAGGTGCCCGATCTCGTGGTACATGACTGATTTGCCGTTCAGGAACTGGAATAAGTGTTATAAAATATATCTGTAAGTATGTACAAACCAACAACGACTGCTATTTATGTATGCCTGCTTACACTGGTGCAAATATAGTCAAGTACTTGTTCACGTGCTTTTTTTGCTCAGTGGCCGTTTCCAAACCAAACACATACCTACTGCAATAGACTAAAAGCGTGGGAAATTACAGATGACCGTTTGGGTAAGGCTGCACGAGTGTTAGAATCGCACGGCGGCTATAATCACTGTCAGACCACACTCGGGTTGTGCCCCAGCCTAACTCGTGAGACTGCACGGTCAGTCTGAACATGGCCCTATGGAAATGTTCAATTAATTTTTATTGTTATGTGTTTGTATCTATGATACAAACACATAACAATAAAATTAATTATGCTGTAATGTGTATACGTTAAATAAATAGTAAATAATAATGTGCAGGCATTATACTATAAACGATAAAAAGGGTTATTAGCCACAAGCAAAGCTCAAGCTGATTCCTACCTTAATTTAAATCTAGACACACTTCAAGCGAGTTTAAATAAAAACTCGTAAGGATTTATTTATAACTTTACCTACCTATTGTGGTTAGCCTTTCTGTTATTGCGGACATCGTTAGTGGAATAATCTTTAAAGCCCGTAATTCATTTCGTTGGTACCGTGACCCAATTTTAACCTCAATTAGGTAAGCGCTATCTTAAAGACTTAAAGATGACCAGTAATGATAAAGGTGTTTACACATTGTTACGATAAAATCGACACTGTAGGTACACTTAATGTTGAAAGTGGTGTTATGTTATTTGCACTGGCAGGGCAGGGCGATATGATAATGCTCCACGGGTGTTTGTCGATGTTGCTCAACACTGGGGTGTTTTATTCAAGTCACGCTCGCTATACACGTAATTATGGTAACGAGATAGATAAAAAAGAATTTTGGTAGGTACTAACTAATTCTAATGAGGCTAAGCATAGGTAGTAAGTTAAAATGCTTTGGTAGCAGTACCTAGATCTAAGTGAGTATGTAGAGTTGTAGGTTTAGATCGTTTCTTGTATTTAGGGAAAACACTTTTTTGCTAAGTTAAAGTACCAAATAAAAATTGAAGTATCTACTTAGTTCTTAACGATTGGAAAATAGAAACAATTTATTAAATACTTGGCTATGCGCTTAATTCGATAATATACGTTTGTTTTTGCCTCCTCGTAGACTTTTGCGATTATTTGATTATATTGTTTGAAGACCCGTCATATCCGTTTTCTTCTTCTTTCTTTACGAAATGAAATGCGATGAATGAAAATGGATACGAATATGGCCTCGCCCACAACTTGTGGGTATTTTGCCAATGTCAAATAATTAATAATTATTAATAGCAACAACACATTAATAAATAAAATAATAGATGTGACATGAAGATAAGAATATGGCGTGTTTCCTATTATTTTTAGAAATGCTTGTCAAATAAAGAAAATCATTCAAAAGACAAGCGCATTGGTTTGATGTAACCAATTTTAGGTACAATAACCTTGCGTGGGTATCGTAGATACGCTACATATAGAGTTCATCGCCGAGCGTAAATTTCGATTTGAAACCGAAAATCTAATTCTGCTTAAAGGTATTCTTGCTTATGAGTCTTATTTAAAATTTGATTACCATGACTTTGTAGGTAATTTTATCCGTCCAATAGCTCGACATTTTAATTATATTGCTTTTCTCAATTTGATTGTTTAAAACAAGCATCACTAGTACATAGTCGCATTTCTTATAGGACTTAATCTATTTCATCACAAATAAAGTTGACGAGACAAGAATAGGAATAGAGTAGGTAGGTAGGTTTGAGATTATGTATCTATTTAGACTATAATATTGCAACGAAATATCAATAGGTATTGCATTGCTCAAGATCGTGGATTTGTAAGTGGATACGTTTTAACAACTATGAATAAATAATATTCCATCACACGAACAGACTAAGCAACGATTGTATTATGGGTAGCGTACAATGACTGCGGGCGATCTCAGTATATAATCTATCTATATATAATCAAAATGTAACTGGTCTGTACATGGAAGATATATGAGAAAAATAATTATTAGGGGTCTTTATCAACGCAATATAACCCAAACAATGATTGTTAGAATTTTTATCTGTTTATCTGTACGTTTGTGAGCGCTAATTTCAGGTGCGGTTTTTATTCATGTATTGGTGTTTGTTTTATTTCAATCTCTTCATAATTAAAAACTGTTACATAAATTTAAAGACACGCACGAATTCGGGGGCAACAGCTGCAGCTGCAGTTACTCATATATAATATATAGGTGAGTATATTGAAAAACTTTCTTGACTCGGGTAAAAACATTCGTGCTTATCACACAATGTTCGGGGTATCAAGTGACTCTGCTATACAAACTGTGCCAATCGTCTCATTTAAATAACAAAAGATGGATCGTATTTCATAGTAGAGGTACCTTAGAATTTGCACAGGTATTTTTATCTACAAAATCATTTCGAACAATAGAACATTATGATTTCAGTTCAACCGTATTATGTCGTGACTAAGAAACGTTATGCAGTGAATAAAGTTTAATCCTTTTTATAATACCAAGGGCAAAGTTAAGTTTCGCATCAATCAGCAGAAACAACAGGGAAGTCGTGGAACTAGGGATGATCGATGTTTATCAATATTTACGATACAGTAACTGGAAATCGATGATTTGACTTTGGTAATGGGGAACCAGTGATTGATGAATGACGCGACAGAAAATGTATAATATATCCTACCTTATGCCTCAGTGCATAAGGTTGTCTCGTTAGTAAGAGATCGTAGGTACCTGGTACTTGGTTTGGGATCGTTGGTACTTAGTTTCAGAGCGTAGGTACTTGGTATATACTCGTAGTTTGGGATCGTAGGTAATTGATGCTTAGTTTCAGAACGTAGGTACTTGTTACTTAGTTTCGGAACCTAGGTACTTGATATGTTCGTTGGGCGATATTTACGTATATTAAATCGTACATACACGGAAATGGGATATTATGTTACCTATTGTATCTTAGGTTAGGTTTCGTGGGCATTCGAGGTTACCACACATTTAAATTATATTGGGTCGTGATAGTTTTGTCATTTGTGCGTGTGTTTTGGCCACTCTATATTTATCTGGTAGCGATCTCTCATATTAATATGGTAAAAAAACAAAAGCGTGATTTACTTCAAATGTAGGTGAGCTTAATGATTTGTGTTAATTACCCTAACGTCAGCTGTTCATATAAGCTAGTTAAACAATTGCTTGGAAACCGAGTTAACTACTGTTTTGATAGTGTGGAATAAATCACGTAACCGATTAACATTCAAACGAGTTTTTTAGTAGTGGATACACAGGAGGAGGGAGAGAGGAGAAGGGTGCAATCGCCCCCCCCCCCTTAACTCACAATTGAAGGACTTTTCAATGCCTTTTTTCTGATAGATAAAATCTCATAAAAATTTACCCCCAAACGGAATGTCGCACATAAACGAACTCTTGGTTCCCGGTGGTTATGATTCTCAATAGACTGCTGGGCTGTGCGTACTATACGAATTCAGTTAGAATGTACTCAGTCCTTTAATTTTACTGTTGTGCACTAGCTTCCCTATTATATCAAGACTAGGCTTTATATATACTTGAAGACTTATAGCCACACGTTGGGCACTTTAAAATAATTATCGTTTGACTTGGGGAAAATAAATATATTTATCGGTAATATTGGTTATCCGTAGGTAATCCAGCAGAAACTAGTGGGCCCCATGCACCGCGAGCCCTGGGCCCTTGCCTAGTGTCGTTAATGGACCTGCTGCCACTACATACGAGTAATTAGTATTTTCTCAATAGTAATGGTTTACACAATGACGCTTGCGGACTTTATAATGTGTGAATATTTCAAACCAATACCATTGGAATAGGTGAATGGTGAAACTTAACCCGTGAGAAACACACTGTCATGTCGGGTACTTATGCGCGCAGAATGTGAATCATGCCCTCCGTGCATATTCGTGTGAATACGAAATTAATCCCATCGGTGTTTGTACTGCACTCGACCGAACTCCATTTTGCAACAAACAGGATCTAGAGGAATTTTGTTCAATATTATTAAGTACTTAATACTGTAAATATATGTTTATGGGTTGAATAGTTCTAGTCATCAAATAATATTGTTCAATATACCTAAGTACCAAGATATTGTTATTTCAATAACCATTTAAAGCCGAAGCCAAAACTACAATAGACATCCTATTTATCGCTACGATTTCTCATCTGATGCTTTTTCATGCAACAGTATATAAGTCTTAACAAATAATAGTGTAAAATATTTTGACAGGACCTTCAGTCCCACTAATATTATAAATGTGAAAGTTTGGATGGATGGATGTTTGTTACTCAATCACGCCAGAACGGCTGAACGGATCTGGATGAAATTTGGCACAGAGATAGATTATAGTCTGGAATAGCACATAGGCTACTTTTTATCCCAGTAAAATTTACACTTTTTAATCGCGGGTAACACCGCAGGGCGCAGCTATAGTAGGCTATAAAGATAATATTCCCAATGAAATAAATCAAATATAATAAATTATTAGACAATTAAAAAATGACTGTACTGAGCGCATGGCGAAAGGGCATTGGTGCGCCTTGTTTAAAAATCAAACATTATTTACACAAAATATGTTATATATCAACGTGATCGATATTACTTAATGATTCATCTGTCAAAATATTTTGTACAATTTATGTTACATCTTATATACTTAATACTATAAATCACGCGTATTAAACGACTTTGGTTCCATTCAGCGAGTCCCTTGGTACCTTGTAGATTTACTTATCATTGTAGGCATGATGAGATATTGTCCGCAAAGCGATAAATCCTAAGTGGTTGATAAATGTTATGCACGAATGAAATTATGCATTATCAAGGGGATAATATATATAATTTATATGTATGACATACATGTAGACCTAGATCTATATCATATAATATGATACTATATTATCCTCCTTACTGCAGTGTTCGAGCTTTTCTATACAATCCAACAAGTTTAATGTTACAAGAATAGCTTTGTTGCTCGGTACAAATCCAGGCACATTAAGATTAGATTAAGTAAGATCTCTGTAAGGATAATTATGTCCATGCGCTCATCAATTAACCCGAATTGATTGATCTGCAAATCCATGATTTATCGAGAGCTAGGTAATTCGAAATTAATTATGTGTTTAATTCGAGTATATTCAATCTAATGACAAGTTCAGTTCGTAGATTCGCGTTTGTAGTATTCAGTTGGTAGCAGATCCTATCGTGTAATACCTAGTACTAGATCGTTATTTAACGTTTTTGACCTCTGCATCTCTGAGGGCATATGAGCCGTTAGTAACTGTACACTTATAATTTTCATCAGGTATTTTGTTTAAAACCACCATTGTAATTGGTTTAAAATGTTCGTGACCAAAATCGGAATTGGAATGGCTAGTCGAATAGGTTGGAGGGATCTATTTGTCTGATGACATTCCTTTTATGAAACAACGGGGCCCCAAGTCTGCTAACACAACCGATTCATAATCGAACAGCAACCGCATAGTAACTGTCACTTTTGACACATATTGTATGGGATATCTGTCAAAAGTGACAGTTACTATGCGGTTGCTGTTCGATTATGAATTGATTGTATTAGCTGACTTGGGTCCTAGGTTACTCAGCTATAGCTAGTTGCTCAGGTCGGACCTATGGGTGAAGGGGCGGGAAACCCACCATCCGACCAGTTACAGGCTAAGTAGGAGAGAGGTGCGAAGTCCCAGGCGTCCGTGCTTACAGGAGGAGTCAGAGGTTCTCTATGGAGAAATGCCTTCGGTTAAAAGAAAAAAGTACCGAATAGACTTGTGACATGCAGGTCATTGACCTCAGCTGTCAGGTGCTATGACATCTGATCCGAACATGCCTTCCAAGCATGTACCTTCAACGGGTACATTTTCTCAATTGATTGATTATCCTATTACGTATGTCTCTAATATCCTTGAACATAAGTCTTAATTTTGCATACCACGCCAGGTCGCACCGGTTCGATGACCAGATCCTGACACCTGACCTTCTCGCCGCGGGGAGCGATAGTTGTTAATTTCCTTCAATACCTTGAACTCTGACAGTGAACGAGTTTAGTGACGTTATGTTTGAACAAACTTCAAACACGGCTATCTGCTTTTTATTGATAGACTAGTTTTTGCCGGCAGCTTCGCCCTCGCAAGAATCGATTTTGCTCTGCATCCCGATCTTAATGATCACACCGAGATGATATATACTGTACGTCTGTCTTTTAAGTCTAACCAAAGAGTTTCAAATGGTGAAAACAATGTTGATATCGGTTAAGCAGTTCATCCGTGTAGCTCAAACAAATAGTCAAGATACAAAAAAAAATGAAATAGACAAATACATTTTTTTTTAAGTATCTTCATTGTGCAGATACAGCCCCGTTACATATTTTTTAATGTACCTATGATAATGAATTTGAATAATTCAATGATATTTGACCTTACGCATGAAAATTATCAATTGAATGCCTTTTTTTCACCTTTGATCGGTGTCAGAGATGTGTCGTTAGGAAGCTGATTTGGTTATGCCAGTTGCGAGGTCAGTGGTACTTGTCGTCTGGTCTATCAGCAATTGGCGTTTGAATGATGCCCGTACATACTTAAATGTCAGAAAGCGCTTCGAGTTATCTCATTGTATTCAATGATGCTGTAGTAAATTGATTCTGACATCCTGATTGCCTGAATTGGTATAGTGTCGGGATATGTACACGAGAAGTTTTCGATAATAGCCGAATATATGTTAAGTTAGATAAGTAGTTTAAATTGTTACTTGCAATTTAAGTAATTTAATGATCCATGTTTAGTGTAACGTAGCATTTTGCAGAATAAAAGTATTTATCCAATAGGTATGTTGACCCTGTCTATATGGTATCGTCATGCCAACTTTTATCCAAATCCGTCCAGTAGTTATACAGCGATGCGCGATCACACAAACAGACAAAAACTGGCGGAATCGACTTCTGCATAGACTATAAAAAAAATTTAGTCAATGCAGATACTTTTTATTCTGTCATTCATATTTCAAAAAAATATTAAGTAGACACGAAGCCTAGGCTACAGTCTGTTTATAATGTATATATAGATTGAAGAAAATCATCGGGTGTAGTCTTTTACGAAATATTGTGTCCATACCCATTAAGACCTAGTTTTACGTTCTACTAGATTGTACGAAAGGAAACGGTAATACATACAATACTTGATAGTAGCCTGAGGATGGCATGAATACAAACAGTTCAAGTACCGTTCTGCAAAGAACTAGGTCCTGTTTCCGTGCCGGAGTAGACGGTGTACCTTTTGCCTATTAAATCAGCGCCGCAGATCGGGTCACACGAGGGCAACTCGCGAGACCTGTGTCACTTGATAAATGGTTCAATACTATCGTAAAATCAACTCGCGAAACCTCAGCCCACCGTGATTTGTTAGATTTGAACCGGTATTCATTGCCAAGTCCTGATTTCACTGGCTATAGACCCCGTTTAGATGAGTTAGGATCAACAATAACTTTTGTTTTATTTTCTATGATAAATTATAATATTCAATATAAATTTTAAACTAAGCTTTCTTTGCGCAATGTAGGCGGTATTTTTTTTTTATTTCTATGTTAATAAATCGAAGACCTGATTAGCTCAGTGGGTAGAGACCCTGTCTTCTGCGGTGCGGATCCCGGGTTCGAATCCTGGTAGGGATAAACTTTGGGTGATAAGCGCGAATATTTGTACCCAAGTCATGGATGTTAAATATCTAAGTAAGTATTATATACTGTGTTTGCCGCCAGTCCATTGTACGGTATCCATAATACAAGCGTTGCTTAGTGTGGGAGCGTAAAGTTGGGGTGTTCGTCTGTCGAAAAAAGAAATCTGGTCAAATTGCTTAACATCCTTGCAACGAGAGTAATCGCGTGAAATTATCATAACGAAATCAATTAAAATAGTTAACTCACTGATTTTATCTGTCACTGTTGAAATAACTCTATTTTATCGCACGTGTGTAGATTGAACGCTGCAATTTTCAATATCATTACACGCATGTTGAATACTACATACTTGTATATTAGCACTGACCGACTGCAACGTACAGATAACACAGAAACTAAACCGAAAGACCTAGGGTTTTTGAATTTCAGGGATGTATTCCTCGAGTACTCTAAAGGCACTTAAGCATGATTTTTGGCAATTTAACCGCTTAGAGGGTTAAATGCTAAACTAAATTTCACACACCCTCCATGTGTGAAATTTAGTTACTTTAATCAAATACAAAATGAGGTTAGATATGTTGAGCTTAAAAGACCTAATGGTCTTTTAAGTAAAAGGTCCTTTTATGCACACTTAAGTAATACTTAAGTGTGCATAAAATGATGATAGTACAAATTAATAATATAAGGTTTAACGAAAATAGTTTAAAATATTTTAAGGGGTTAACAAGTAGGTGATAATGATCACTTACGTATACAATATGTGTATACGGTGATTGTTTATTCTGTGTGAAAGCGAGACAGTACCATTGCATCGCGGACTTACTATGTTACTGTGTATAATTAAAATTTCAAATAAATATATTGATCTCTTATATTTACGCGAATACTACACATTCAAACGTCGGCAACTGAAAAACATATAATAAACGCGATAAAATCCGTAAGATTAGATTATTTCAAATAAGTATTTTTTTTTCGGGAATGTGACCATTCTTATAATAATATTTTGCGCTATTATTGTTAAATCTTATAATTGCCAATAGATGATTACTATTAAAATTGCATCGTGAGTAGCCCTAATGAGGTTCCTAGCTATTGAGCATATCACGACTCCCGCTAATGACTTACGAGACGGCATTGCCATGCTTGTCATAGCGAAATAAAAATGGTGAAGTAACTACATCGCGGTTTACCAACTACTGGGCAACTGTTTAAAATTCAACGCCGCTTTGGACATAGATTCTCAAGAAGGATATGTCTTAAAGATGATGTAACGACCGAGAAACCGTTAATATGTTAATCGTGTGAACTTAAAAGCTGTTCTGCGTTGATTCTAAGTAAACGAGGCGATAGACTAGTGCTGTTGTACATTTTAATGCTATTATTTTTGTGAGTACTATTTTAGTTGTTTGTTTTGTTTATGTAAATATCTTTGTATATACCTATTGTACATATTTAATCAAAATTCCACATTTTGGTAGCTCTTAAAATATTAAAAGAAAATTATCAATAAGTAATTTTGTAAGTATGTACTTAGAGAATACCTTTAAGTAATTTGAGGTAAAAATATAAAATTTATTTTTAGCATATCGGAGGTATCTCTTTCTCGTTTTTTTATATGATCAATAAGTAATTTTGTAAGCACTTACAAAATACATTTCAGTAGTTATAGGTAAAAACAAATCAATCCATCTTTAGCGTATTGGAGTTAACTTTTTCTCGTTTTTTTTTATAATAAGTACCTCATTACAATACGTAATGAGTCCTATTATACAAAATTACTACCAATATGAGGTCACTCTTTATACTCTAGTTATCAGTTTCATAATATTTATACGGACTTTTATGAATGTAATCGTTCAAAATATGCGTGAAACGGGTTCTGTGTCAGCGTTCTCAGCGAACTAGAAAATTAATTCATATTATTTCGTGTCTGACTGTAAAGAGGCTAGAATTATATAAAAAATGCGCCTACCAATTTTGTAATCACTTCTGTATGCAATGATGTACTACTAGTACTTTTTTTTGAAATGCTGCTAAAGTCTGATTAGCCGTTCCGACATTGTTCTCACATACCTACACCTAACAATGTATTGCCCAAAAATATAAAAGATCTTTAAAAAAAAGAGCAACCACGGAGTTTCTTGCCCGTTCTTCTCCATAGGAACGGTATTCTTGAACGGTATCTCTTTCTGTAGCTTAATACATCGCTCATCTATTTTTGCACGCTGTGGGTGTGTCGACCTTAGTCTTTACTTAAATATCAGAACAAGTACAGTTTGTCGAACCTTGCATAACTAAGTTAATGTGAGCTCTCTACTTACCACTTCAGCAGCATAGTGGACGCTGCTAAACCGCAGCCAGACTCGCTGCTCGGTGGTGGCCCACCAGCTCGGCGCGTGGAATCGGCGGTCGTACCACACGAGACCCACGTGGTCCCGCAGCAACGCGTCTTCGCCAATGTCGTTGTATGACGACGGCACCGGCATGGGTATCACGGAACCGGTCTGTGAATACAAATCGGAACAAATTTATCAAACGCGTCCAAAATCCGCGGCTGCCTGACGCGAGCTTTGAGATGTCACCGCTCTGCACGGCTCGCCAGATTTCTATTTTTTTTTAAATTTTTTTTTATTACATTATAGGCAAGTATTTGATCTCGATCTCACCTGATGGTAAGTGATGATGAGATCTTGTATGGAGCATACTTGCCTAGGTTGGAAGGCGGCAGTAGATCGAGACGCTACATTCACTATGCACATGCAGCGCAACTGATCTGACCCACCATCCATGAATGGCAACACCAAACATCATGCCGGAACATGACTAGGCCGCTTGGCGACATGGCTTTGTTCAGTGGGTGGTGACTAACCACGGCCGAAGCCTACCACCAGTAGAGTTGTCACCTAGTTGGCACCACCCAGGGTCACGTGTAGGGTATCTCGAGGGTATTTAGTTCTCCTACGGACGAAGGTGACTCGACCCCAATATCGGACGTCCCAACGGAGGAAAAGGATTAAGAACGCGTCCGCGTCTCACGACTGCTACTTTTCATGGTCTAATGTTAATTGTTGGCACTTTCCAGATAATCAACCGCGTCTATCAGCCGCGGCTTTCGGACAAGGCCAATAATATGTTCCCATCTTATGACAGTGGTTTTAGTGGAAATGTATTGTTGGTTAGTTTAGCATGCTTCTTCATTGGTTATTTTTTTTAGCCCTTGGTTTATAGTGCGCATGAGTGCCGCTGATGATATTGATGATTATTATGATGAATCCCCTACCCCTAGTAGGTGATGCGGTGGATTCTATAATGAAATTAATATGGGTATCTTGACACCTTATGTCAAGATTGACCATTGTAAATGAATTCTACATTCCTGCAAGCTTATCATCACACAATGGGTAATGTTCCATCTACACTACAAAGTTAACATGGTTTAAAGTGGCCGAAACCCATTTTTTATGTGAGTTATTTGATTACATTACTTGTAGACTGATTAACGTATGGGGGGATATATGTGCCACCCACCCGCAAGCCCCGAGCTCGAGGATGCTGACAAGTTACAAAGGCGAGTTAGAACTTTAAACCTTATTATATCCGAGTAGGTCCATCCTAACGGCTTGAAGGTTTGCGTGGTAAATAAAAAACATGCGACCCTATTCAACATAATACTTTTCTGCTAAGTGTTGAATTATATGTCAAGATCAAGACTTATCTCCTGGGATTGAAATACTTATGTATCACTGAAAAAATGTAAATACAGTAAGCACTTATTTATATCTCTAATTACGCTACAAGCTAATCATAGCAGTAAAATAGTAAGAATTGTTCTATAAAAAATATTTACGATCAATTCATGATTATTCCACAACTCGTTTTATCTTATATGTATATAAGATGTAACTTTAGTAGTGTAAACTATTTGAACAGGTCTATCGGAAGATTATAAAGACAACATTCCCAAAGAAATAAATCAAAATAATAGAAATTTAAAAACTACACCACGTACTAAGAGCACATTGAAACGCTACTGAAAAATAACATAATTTATAAACAATTATTGTATAAATTTAGTTTTATTATACAATGTCGATATTTTATTTACTTTTTTTTATTAATACGTATATTATTGTATACATGAACGTGATCTGTATAACACACTTGTTTACGATTTAAAATATCTTACACTATTTTTGTTATACTACTTATGTTACAATAATAAAGCTATCAAATAAAGTCGGAGTATCATATTAAGTAGCATTTTGTCGGAATGATGTATTTACTACATATCAGGTATATACAGTGATATATTATGTTAATAAGCCATAGGTAAGAACCAAGGTCGTCTGGGTTTGTATTGATATTCATCATAATATTTGGTTTAGAACAAAGACAAATAATTTTATTGCAATGTGCAAAAGTAAATAGAGTATGTGTCTATTGATTTCCCATATTTACGCAAATACTACATATAGAAATAAAACTAATTTTATAGATTTTATCACGTTTTTACGTTCCAGACGTTTCGGCCGCTTTACAGCAACCATGGTTACGGGGGTATTGAGGTGTTAGCCGAAGTGTCATAGTTTGAACTGGGTTACCCTCATATTTAGTTGTTTATTGCGGTCCGATCTACGCAGAACAGGTTGCTGTAAAGCAGCCGAAACGTTGGTAACGTAAAAACATAATATACACGCGATAAAATCAGTAAAATTCGTTTTTTTTTCAGAGTATGTGTCTTATTTTCTGTAGTCATGTTAGGTTGAAGTAATGGGACTATAGATTTCGGCTCATGGAATCCGTACTGTCTTTATACTACATTATAGACTGTAGTCTGCTGCCAGTACATCCTCCTTATCCCATTCCGATGGAGGTTTGATAGATGCTATCAAGCAAGTTGAATTTATTCTTATTTTCCCTGGTAACAAAAGCCTGGCTTATGAAGATTTAATACAATCCATGCAACCTCCAAGTATAAACTAAAATGAACCTTATGAAGGTCATTTTCAAACCACTTTTCTTTGAATCCAAGACTGCTTTCGTACTTTTTTGCTAGGCTCGTCTCTACGATGTGGGATGGCTCAGCCCAAAGGTCAAATATCTGTAGCCAGGTTTTATCCTGTTAAAGAGATTTAGGACGATTAAGTATAGGCACGTACCTACTAAACATTTGGGAAATTCGATTGCCATTATTCAAGTCGTTCCAAGATCGGTTTTTAGAAACATTACTAATCAGGAATATGTATTATATTTCAACCGACATCTAAAATAGGGGTTTATGAATTTGACTGATACGCTTTTTTTCGTGTTGTTATAAAAATAGATAATTATTATACTTTACTAGCCGTCGTTGCGGCGAACTTCGTACAGCCTCAGAATAGAAATGTATATATTTTTTACATGTTGAATAGTTATTCTGTTATTCAGGTAGGACTAAAATTTAATAAATCAATAATCATAAAAATCGGCCCATCTGTTCTTGAGATAAAAATGGTGTAACTAACACGAATTAGTTTTTTATAAACATAGATAAAATATAGATTTATATAAATACGCGTAATGTAGGCGTGGGTCGGTGAGTTAGAGTTATTATTTATTTGCCCACTTATAATATAAGCTGTAGACGTAACATTGTGTAGGCAGAGCCGAAGGTTGTGCATTTATGGTCCTTATTTATTTAGGATTCGTAACACGAGAATCATTCTTGACAGCCCTTTGTAATAACGAAGAAAGTAGATGTAAACCAAGTGTAATTAATCTTTGGTGACAGATGCCCCTTGTAGGTGTTAATAGTGTGCATGTGCTGTACAGTTCAACAGCATAAATAGCCTTTGGAATTTCCTGCTTTCTTCTACTTATCTTATTAGATGAAGATGAAGACTCTAAGACTTTTATTTGTGACTAGCTGCTACCCGCGACTTCGTCCGCGTGGTATTTAACAAACAAGTTTTTCTAAAATAAAAGTAGCCTAAGTTACTCCTTGTTACATCAGCTATCTGCCAGTGAAAGTCCCGTCAAAATCGGTCCAGCCATTTCAGAGATTAGCCCAAACAAACAGACAGACAGATTTTTTTAAAACATGTTGTTTTGGTACCGCGTAAGTATACATCCAAAGGCACTTAGTAAAAAGCGGTTATTTTAATATTACAAACAGACACTTCAATTTTATTTATTTGTTTAGATTTTATAGCAACTGTGATACAGCGGTAATACATTACGCATTACATAACCAAACTAGTTCGACCCGGCGAATCCGATACGCAGATTTTTGTCAAACCGGTTTCGTATTATTATGTTTTGAAAAACACCTATTGGAGCGTTCAAGTATTACATAACGCAATGTTTGGAGATTTTTGACCCCCCTCCCCCTCATGTAACGCGCCGTAACATTTTTCTTTTATCTATAGTATCTGCTGTAAATATTTAGACCCTACCAGGATTCGAACCTGGGAACCTCGGCGCAGAAGGCAGGGTCGCTACCAACTGAGCTAATCAGGTCGAATGTAATACCTTATAAATAATAAGACTATTATCATATCTAAAATTTACCTTCTCAAGATCCTGTTCATACCAGCCGTTTCTGTACCCAAATTCGGAGTCGAATGGCGATTTCCTAAAGTTCCATATACCATCGAGTGTTTTTAAGTCTCTCGTTTCTGACGCTTGCGGGTATAATGTGCCGCTGAGGGTACCTCCCCATTTCTTCTTCTGGAGTTGGTTGATCTCATTGCCACTGGCTGAACTGGTCACGGCGGCGAGCGTTACCGACGTAAGGGTCGTCGCTAGGATAATTAGATTCGTTAACATTATCTGCAACAAAAGAAATGGCAGTTTAAAACTTGAACTTTGAACCTTCAAACGTTCACTAAAATCTTTCTCAGCTCACTGAGCACGTATAAGAAGAGTTAAGAATACAAGTGTAGATACGTTTCATTGTTCTAGTACAAGAATAAATTAATACTAAGAGTTCAATTGTTTTCAAAATTGGTGTACATTCTTAGAAATAATCCTGGCAATATGTTCAGTTGTCTTGTAAGATCACCATAGAATACATCTAATATTAACGTGTGTACCTACATCAGCTGATCGCAATGTGAAATCTAATAAACATTAAGTACTTGGACGTGCAACGAAACATTAATTTATGTGGTATTGACACCGCTAATATTAATTCAGTGGGTAAAAGTGAAACATCTCGTTGGTGATGCAAGGCGGGCCGCGCGGCGGTACTCCGATGCATGCTCAACGACGTTAGGTCTGATAAGTAGTTGCAGCTAGGCATCTTGGAAAGCTATAAGGTCTAATAGCTGTGTCCGGTACTTCGAACGCCTTTTGATTATCCCGGGGAACCATTCATTTTCTGGGATACAAAGAATCCGTAATATTGACTCTGGTATAAGTTAGCACTATGCCAAAATTAATCGGAATCCATCCAGTAGTTTCCTCTTGATATGTGTTGAGAATGACAAACTGACGGACAGACAAATTCTAAAAATAGCGGATTCAAGCTCTGTCAAAAATTATGTTATGGATACAACATACAGTTAAACTTGGAGACACGAACGATAAAGAGGAAATCATAGCTAATATACAAAAGCATCTAATTTAAGCTAACTTGTATTATTACGTTTTTCTCAATTATTATAAATATAGATCATTAATTATCTCTTTTACTTCGTCTGCTGCTTACATTGGATTGTTGGATTAGTTTCGCAAAATTTAGGACATTTTCTATCATGTCTGCTAAAGTAGGTTGCGATGTAATCGCAACGCCATCCTATTAGATATGACATGTTGGTCATAGTTATTACTGTACAAGCTAGCATCGCTCATTGCTTGTTTCTAGTTAAGCAGTGATATATGCTTTGCTAATATGAAGTCATTCGGCCAACAATAAATCAATAAATTGCATAGTCTTCATTGTCAGGTATCGTGTGTGATAATATTACATAATTATACTTTGATTAATGGGATTATGAAAAACATGGGATACAGAAATCTATACGCAACCTGCACGTCTGTTGAAAGTTGTGTGAAACTGCACTAAACCGCACTAGGCCGGCTAGGTGAACCCTTAGTCCCATTTTGAGGAGGAATGCGTCCAGTATAAAGGTAATAGGCTCGCCCCCTATTCCATTGGGACCAAATACCATCAGCGAAATCTGGGAGCCAAGCAGAGCACCTTTGCCTGCCCCTTCAGGGATTACAGGTGTATCATCTATTTATTTCTCCATGATAAGTCTCTTTTTCCCGACCATTGCATAAATTCTCCTTCATCAAGCATGTTTGGAATACGCATTGAATCCATGCTGGGTTAAAAATCTGTGATCCTTCATAATTAAGTTGTCTACAAACGTAGAGTTATTTCAAAACTTTTATTAAAGCTTTACTCCATTTACAAGAATGGAATTTAAAATAATAATGGGGCACTTTTAAAACAAGTGGCATTTACGCGAACCGCTTGCAATAAGATGTATATATTGATATATGTTTACTTGATGAGTGCCGTAATTTAAGACAAGAGGGTTACATCATTCCCTATTTCATAAGCTTATCTCACAAGTAACCACATGGAGTCAATTATTCCCAAAAATTGAGCGGCGTTCTTTTGATGTAATTTATTTAAGTACGTACTATTATTTCCACTTCGTTTTCGAGTGGTACGACTCAGCTGTGTCTATTCTACTCGATGACAAAGTCACTCGGACATATCAAGTCAGATTTTTTTATCGCCAGAAGATCAAACGCTGTATTATTAGTACCATACAATGGACTCGGGACGATCCCATTTGGTATATAAATACTTATATAGATATAAAACATCAAGGACTCGGGTACATTCGTGCTCATTAGAAAATGTTTGCCCCTGGATACGCACCCGGGATTCTTGATACGGAAAGCAGGGTCACTACCAACTGTGCTAGTCGGGTCACAAATTGTGATGAAGTAATTATGGGGTGCTAGTGATCAAATTACATTTATGCTGGTTTCATATATCCGCAATTCATCGCCAAAGCCACGATCTATGGAGTTATGATATGTCCATATTGCCACTGGAAGTGTATCGCACATCGATACCTTGACCGCTGTATCATATTGAGCCGCAGACAACTATACCATGGGAATTGTTGCTCTTTTTTAATAGATCCGTTCCATTTTTGAGCAGTACATTGTTATGGGTATGTGAGAACAATTTGTTTAACAAGACTCATACGCCAAGAAAAAAATGATATGTCAGTTTCAATTCAAAATAATGTAAACATCAAAAAAAGCTTATAGAGACCGTCTAATTTTAGGTAAACTTAGAAGTTAATTCGAATTTCCGAAAGCTACATTACAAAATATTAGAAGAAATTGTACTTGAAACTGTAATAAATAATTGATTAGAACGAAAGTCACACACAGTTGTAACAAGATATTTTGCGATGACCACATTTTCAGAAAGGGCAACCAAATGGTTACCATTTGGTTGGTTTCTGGAAATATAATACCAACATACCACAACCATACAAATACCAACTTTTGGATTTTTTTTTTTAAAAGTCCATATTAAGGATTGAAAAAAATAAGCAAATAATGTAAACAAAGCACTTATTCAATGAATTTGGGTGTAATTCTGTAAGATTTTCCTCATCGAGATATCAAGAAATGTTTCTTCCTATATGTTTACTTATGTTTTTTTTTTCAATTGTCTTTCGACATGACATTTCCGCGTCCAGTGTACTTTTTATTGTACTACTATATACCTATATCCTTGAATAATCTTGAAGCAACATCCCAATTAAAAACCTAAGAACTGGTTCCGCAATATACTGATAAACCAAATCCATAACTTACATCTCAGATTTTTATAGGCCATAATATCGGTTCTGGGTAGTGTTTATCACTCTGATCTTATTACTTCAGTCATAGTACTGTTACTTCATTGTAGGTATTCGTTTATCACAGACCCTGCATATGTTGTTTTAAAACAGTTACGAGAATCTATGTCACATAGTAACAAATCATTTGCATGTTATTCGAACAATGACAATGTAATCATTACGCGAAATTTAGGTACGTTATGCGAGCGATGATTATGGCTGCCAGCATATAATGGAAATAGCATGCATTGGTGCTATGTGCGTTTATTACAAAACCGGCGGCTTTCTAGTGGATGCACGTAAATAATAGGCGTTGCATCGCTGATCGGAATTCTGGATTCCATGCACCACCATGTAGATAGCTATGTAGGGCTGTGAACTCGGAAACAAATGAACATCGCTCAAATTTTTAAAAGAAGAACTTAAGCACATTTTTGTTTCCAGTTCACTACGTGTGTTACATAGCTTGCCTATCTAGTAACTACAATAACACCAACAGTCAACGATAAAATACAATACTTCATTGTTTTTTTCTTTTCTTTGTTTAGGTTGGCCATCGGCTACAAAATAGAGCCATTTTTGCCAGTGTCGAGTATTTCTTGATAATTTTTAGATATAAAATTATGTCTAGGTAGCCCTGATTATAATGATGATGACGAGGACGATGATGATGATGAAATTAATCCCCTAGCCCTATCAGTAAAGCTGTGGATACTTGACTGACAATTTACAGGAAATCTTTGCTGAACTTGAAAACTTAATTTATACTATTTCATTTTAATTTCCTTCACTCATTAACAATTATGAACACACAATGGCTTTTATTCCACAAATATTCGGTACATTATTGGTAAAAAAAAACTTTTGGAAAACATAAAAAAAATACAATTTCACTGTTCAACTTCCCGCCAAAAAACCCTACTTCATTGTCATTATGGCAACTGTTTTTGCTAACACATCTAGTTAAAAATTCTTGGTTCGATATTTGGCCCTCTTTGAGACACCGACCACTCCGGCAATTTTGATATTAGGTAATACGGCAACAGGTATCTTTTGGTAGTACATATGTATATCTAGTGGCGACCATGTAACACCGTAGTAACTAACTAGGCTAATACTTCCAGTATCGACGTCACGTGTGACAAAAATATTCAAGGCATGCGGTATGTCCGCAAAAAAACTGCGGGTAAATTCCTATTTCAAATGCATATGACTACTAGCATTAGCACTAGCATATTACCTATAAAGCAGCATAGATGTGAAGGTAAAAGGTAGTCCTACAACCTTATGTAAATAGGTGCTTTTTTTGCATGAATGAATTAAATAAAATGATTTTGATGAGGTATTTACGGAGATTTGAACTTTTTATTATTAATAAATTTAAAAAAGGTGGTGTGGAATGATTACTTATTTTTGAATATTTTTAACGTAGCACTTTTGTAATCTTAAAATATCTTACACTACTTTAATTTTTAGAGATTAGATATATTTTAGTTGCAATTTATTTTGTAGCGAAAACATGCATGTAATTAGCCACAAACGGATGTGACCAACCTCACAACACTATGGTTGTTCCAGTACGGTACTTGTAATAATTAATCAAATAACTCAGTACCTATTTACTCACAAAAATTCAAGACTACAAACAAAAACGATGAATTGTTAAATTAATTTGACAGTTAAATTTTACATATAATAATATGTTAAAGGAGTAATGATGAACATACATTACCCAATACATATTTTTAATACCTACTTACCCCAAATGTAATTAGATACATTTCTTAGATTACAAAAAACATCCCAAACCATTACTTTTTACGGAAAAATGTTTTGTAAATGGATTTAAACATATTTTTTGTTGGAATTACTTAATATTATTATTTATTTATTTTTCCTCAACAAATAATAATCTAATAAAATCTGTTATTACTGTATCTATTACATAGAATTTATATATAATGCCTTCATTAAAAAAGTTTATGATTAAAAAGTTAAATAATAGGTTATTTATTCCATTTTTTAAATTATTCAAATCTAAAAGCGAATCTACGTGAATCATTCAACGACTATCTTTACTTCGACCCCACGCCTACGGCTAAGCAAGTTCAGTTACCTCAACAAAAAATATTGACTTTTACACTATACACGAAAATTTAATTAAACACTATGGAAGAAAAATACTTACATCGCAATTCGTCAATAGAGGTTAACGGCTCATCTAATACTTAATTTATTTATACTTGTGTGAAATTTATATAAAAAAAGCGATGGGTCGGTCGGCCGTATAATCATTTTACTAATATGATGTTTCATAAAAGTTATATTAACCACGGCTGTCGAAAATTAGCTTTACAACATGTGGAATACACTGTATAGATATCAGGTGTAACCAGTGGTAATATTTTTAACAGTGTAAATGTACAAAAAGATAAATATATAGAAATTTAAAAAAAAACAACCTGTTGAATAGGTATTGATTTCTTATATTTACGCGAATACTACACATTGAAATAAAACTATTTTTAACCGACTTCAAAAAAAAGGAGGAGGTTCTCAATTCGGTTGTTTTTTTTTTTTTTTTTTTTTTTTTTTTTTTTTTTTTATTTTTTTTTTTTCTGTTTGTTACCTCATATCTCCGTCATTTATGAACCGATTTGGAAAATTATTTTTTTATATGAAAGGATATGTTTACAGATTGGTCCCATTTTTTTCAAAAAAATGTTCTGATGATGGGATCCATGAGGAATTGAGAGGACTCCTCAAATTTTATAGGCATACCGATAGCAATTTTGGTATTTTCATCAAGAAGTCAAGCATTTGCATTCAGAAAGTATCATTTGCTGAAGTGGAAGTGATGAAGAAGGCCACAAATGGCCAGCGGAACTTGTCAGTGATACGTATTTCACGGGTTGCGCCAAGATAATCTCGATTATTGGTATACCTATTATCCAGTAAAAAGATTGATTTACAAATCTTTTTAGTGACAAAGAATAGTAAATATATCCACTAAAAAGTTTAAAATAAAAAACTTTTTAACAAAATAAAAACCGTCTTCAAAAAACTAAAAAGCAAAAAATAATCTAATCTTGAAATCTACCTTGTCTAACCACATCAAATATTTAACTAATCTGAAGTCGGTGCCAAATAAACAACCGACGAAGAATAACAAAAGTATACTCAGTAACGAGATGCGCGGACCAATTTGTAGGTATAGTCTTTGGCGCAGACCGGCAATACTCGACTCAGTTGTTTGTTTGGCACCGACTTCAGATTAGTTAAATATTTGATGTGGTTAGACAAGGTAGATTTCAAGATTAGATTATTTTTTGCTTTTTAGTTTTTTGAAGACGGTTTTTATTTTGTTAAAAAGTTTTTTATTTAAGGATTTTATCGCGTTTATTTTTCGTTTTTATGCTGTGAGCACTTTCTGCGTAGATCGGACCACAATCAACAATTAAATATGAGGGTAGCCCGTTTCTAACTATGACACCAGGACGTCAACCACCTCAGTCCTCCCGTGACCATGGTTGCTGTAAAGCAGCCGAAACGTCGCGAACGTAAAAACGAAAAATAAACGCGATAAAATCCTTAAAAAATAGTTTTATTTCAATCTGTTGAATAGGTTCTCGGTGATCCGTTCGTATCAGAAAGATTTTTTAAATACACATTTTTTTTAATTTAACGTGATTACTCTCACTAAACAACTGGGTTCACTATAGGTAACTAAAAGAGAAGTTATAAATTCAGTGGCAAACATAACTTATAGGTCGCACACGTATTTATGTATATAGTATACCTAATTATGCGAAGCTCTAACATAGATATATCGAGATGAACGTATCCTTGTAAACGCGATATTACTTAGGGGCCATCCATAAATTACGTCACACGAATTTCATGAATTTTTGACCCCTACCCCGTGCTTGGCACAACTGGTCACATTTATGAGACCCCCCCTACCTAGTGTGATGTCACATATTTTGCAATTATACATTTAGAAATTTATGAAATTAATACAGCAGTGTTCCGAAATGTTTATATCCATTTAAATTATTTTTCAAAAAAATCAATAGTTGTAATACTTAGATATAAAATAAAATATTTTGAAAAAATGTGATGTCACAAAATTTGGGACCCCTCTCCGCCCCTTGTCACACAATGTCACACTTCGTCGACCCCCTCCCTCCCCCTGAATGTGTGACGTAATTTATGGATGGCCCCTTATTGCGACTGGCCAGTGTATCCTCGGGCTAGGCGTCATTTAGCAAAGCGTTATCTGCGCCGGCGCATCGCCCGCGAAGGTACATTATTCCGCTTCAAATTAGTTACATGTGTTCTGTGATAAAATCTCACCAGGAAGCAGCGCATTCTAGATATAATAAATGTAAACAAGATGGGAAATTGTGTACATCCTTATTTATTACATGTTAGGTAGTTGATGATTGATGGAATCAAATTATCTCTATTCAAAGATTCCGTCCGATATGTCTGCTTACTAAGATTGCTTCGGTCAAGTTAATACGAGACGGTGCGCAGACCATGACTTTTTCAGAATCAGAGACTTTTGCAAAATAAATTTACGGGCATTTTATTTTCTATACATATTCAATTATTAGAATTAAGTTACGGTTACAAAGTTAAATATTTACAAATAAAGTTAAAATTAATAGGCAAACTAAAATAAGTATGAAAAACTGTGTGTCCGCGTGGAGTGGTGGCAATAATGCTGGCTGTATTTCCTCGCTAACTTATCATGCTGATTTTATAAGCGAGGAAAGAGCCACTGGTAACAATTTGTACTAAGTACACTACAATTACGTATAAGAGTAGTATACAAGAAACTATATTATATTGGACCCTTTTTTTTCCTAATGGCTATTGGAACCTTATTTTGTGCTCTTACTTTTATTTATAAAAAAAAAAAAAAATATGTAGAAACATTGCATTCGCGCAATATTTCGGTTATATAACGGTACCTACCTCAATTGATTAGGTACTGTTGCGTTGACCCATTTTCAACATTTCCTATTTGTTATCGAAACATAATAAGGAAACGTATGCGTCGGACAGGAACGGCCATGACCGAGCCACTCGCGTCTGTTGCTTTGTAAACAGATCAATAATAGGATTACACGAGATCGGAAAATAGATTTGGGTTTCCTGCACGCTTAGGCTAAATAGCTTAAAGCTTACTACCGTTTTAGTGGCCAAGCTAGCGGAGCCCGGTCGGTAAATAAGGGTCAGGTTTATCAGCTAATTCTTTTAAATTAATGTGTTGATCTAATCACTCGATCATACTACACTCTCAATGCTACTGCAAAATGCTTGATTAGATGCTGCTCCGGCGCCCCCGGAACATAAATGACCTTGGTTGAGCAGACTAATTAGGTTTAGTTTTTCTCCTCTTCCTTCTTATTTTCATTTTCAAAAGTAATTTGTAAATGTGGGAATGTATGTATGTAGCCATTAACTTGTAATTATATACTTAGGGTTAGTACCTACTTTATTTTGACCAGCTGCTAAAGTCTGCCTAGCCGTTCCTACAATGTTCTCACATACCCAAAACAATGTACTGCTCTAAAATGTAATGGATCTTTTAAAAAAAGCAACCATGGAGTTTCTTGCCCGTTCTTCTCCATCGGAACGGCATATCGAACGGGTGGTTAAGCTGTAGCATAGCATTTTATAACTATTTTTTTGGAATCGATAATTTTGATTGGTTGTTTATTGACAAGACACGGTGGCAATGTTCAAAGATGACAAGAATTCGATCCAAGTAATAATCTCAATCAGGTTTTGATGAATTTGATGTCCGGCACAGCAGCCTTGTATAAACAATATTAAACTTTTAAAATTTGTGTAAAGATTTGCATATAGTTAACAACACACGTGTATACTTAATCACTTTATAATGCTAATAGCACAGATATATATACCTATTATACGACATATCCGACAACACGTCGTTGTCAGTCTTCTGATACGATCAGTTCGTGCTAATAAAGCTTCTAATGAAGTTCCTTAACAGAACGTTTAAGATAATGAAGCATGATAAGAAATTACAAATCTAATTCTAAGAACCCGTGTGTTGAATTAATATTTGGTTTAGTGCTATTTATGGAATTTCAAATTGATTGCAGTTTAGCAACGCCATGTTCAGGTGGTTTTATCTACACATACAAATAAATAAAATTGGAATGTCTGTTTGTAATATTAAAATAACCGCTTTTTACTAAGTGCATTTGATGTATACATGGTTCATATACCAAAACAAAAAATTTTACAATTTTTGTCTGTCTGTCTGTTTGTTCCGGCTAATCTCTGAAATGGCTGGACCGATTTTGACGGGACTTTCACTGGCAGATAGCTGATGTAACAAGGAGTCCCTTAGGCTACTTTTATTTTAGACTAGCCGTTACCCGCGACTTCGTCCGCTTCACCAGCAGTGCAGCAGCAGCAGTTCGCAGTCGCGGGTAACAGCTAAACGGTCACACAAACTATACGGTCCCACAAACTATACGGTTTTTACAAACTATGTCAACGGTCCTTGCTAAGTATAATGTTCTCAGTGTGTAACGATTAACCGCAATACACAGAATGGTCCCAGTTATTGACCCTGTTCGTGAAACGACTCATTAAGGCAATGAGTTCAATTAGGTACTTGACCAATGCTCCTGCACTTGCTTTGTTGATAAGGGCTTAGGCTTGATAATATTTAAGTAATACTATATAGATTTCAGATATGTATTGGTTATTTATGCATCAATTTTCTCCGTGATAACAGGTCACAGGTATAATAATATACTAGCAGACAATACTTCTATGGGGTGTTTTACGGACCGTAGGCTACGACTTCCTCAGTATAAGAACCTACATTTGGATACGAGTAAATAAAGTAGAAAATTGAATAGTTTATTCCATTCAAGCTAGGCTTTGTTCCGATACAGCTATCTGCGTCGGAAGGATTTTAGATACGACTATCATAGTGCTGTCAGTACCGTCCTGTGCGTTGTCGGTAAATTGCAACAATTTGACTTCAAGTATTTTTAATGCCCATCCATCGAGTGCTAGTTTTTCAGCATATGTATCGTCATATTTTTATACTTTAACGAGTTTATAGATATACATATAAGTTCCTTATTGATAGCTACTAGGTAGTTTAAGAACGCACAGAATTGTCGTTATATTAAAATATAAAATTATAAATATGAAATTATATTATAGTTTGTTAAAATGTCGCTATTGCTAAAGGCTGATTTGCATATTCTGCACACATAATAATAATGGGATTCATATCGTTGCTGATAATAGCAATATCTGTGCAACGGAGTTGAGGAATGTAAAAAGATTTTAAACTGTACTTTAGATGACTTTTTATACGAACTTAAAGCACGCGTCCCGAAAGCAAGAGTACACCCTACACATCTGCCAATGTATATAGGACAGAACGACCAAATCTATACATATAAATAAAATTGGAGTGTCTGTTTGTAATATCAAAATAACCGCTTTTTACTAAGTGCATTTGGATGTATACACGTTACCTATACCGAAACAACATTTTTTACAATTTTTGTCTGTCCGTCTGTCTGTCTGTCTGTCCGTCTGTCTGTCTGTCTGTCTGTCTGTCTGTTTGTTCCGGCTAATCTCTGAAGTGGCTGGACCGATTTTGACGGGACTTTCACTGGCAGATAGCTGATGTAACAAGGAGTAACTTAGGCTACTTTTATTTTAGAAAAAAAAATAGGATCTCACGAAAAAAAATTAAAACCAATGTTGCAGCGCAGCGCCTGATTAATTTTGATAGGAACAACCTGCAATACCGCAGGCTCAGAATGGGCGAGCAGGCTGTTGTCAACGGTTGTCTTTGTTAAATACCACGCGGACGAAGTCGCGGGCAACAGCTAGTATATTATAAAATCCATATACGATTAGCGCGACGTTAATCGTGGCCGTGATCGTATACCTATCTATTCGCGTGCGTCCAGTAATAAACCAGATGAATTGTGGCCCTAACACGTCTAACTAAGGGAAACAGCAAACAGCTTGTGACCTAGTTTGCCGGGAAAGTGTACACAGGTTCCGCAGGGTCGATAGAGTAACGTGGGTATAGGTACTCTTATTGTTATCGTGTTACATTTCCCCTGTTTTACGACGCCTTCAAATTGATTCCAGCAACTCTGATAACGACAATACGGTGACCGTTTCCAAGTACCTCTGGTCATGTTTTATTGATAATACAATGTTGATTATAATAACGCACATTACTTATTTATTATAAAACATCTCATAAATAGTCAGTTTAAGGTTTAAATAGTCCGACGCATCTCGACCCGATGCAGTTTGTTTAAATAAATAAATAAATATCGCCATACGAACACACCAACTATACGGTCCCACTTTAAGCTTAACGCTTGTGTTATGGGTACCGTACAATGGACTGAGGGCGAACTCAGTATATATAATACTTATATACATATTAAACATCCATGACTCGGGTACAAAGTTTCGTAATTATCACACAAAGCTTGTGTCCCTACCAGGATTCGAACCCGGGACCCTCGGCGCAGAAAGCAGAGTCACTACCACTGCGCTAATCAGGCCGTCAAACCGTGTGTTTGATGTTGATATTAGACGCATGTCTTCAATAAAATACTGTTAATTGAATTATGTCTGTAGAAGGTTGTAGGCGGGAGGTACACTGCAGTGCGAATACTTTCGTCGATTGTAATTCGGTTCCAATATAATAGAGAGCGAGCCTATATTGCCATTATACTAGGCGCACTTCCCTGCAATGGTGTTCGGATATATTCCACTAACGGTACTGGTGGGTAGGCGAACTTCAAAAGGTTAATTCAGTATGTTCACTTCAGAGAAAGACTTATAATATCGCCAGATGAACACAACAACTATACGGTCCCACACTAAGCGACGCTTATATTGTAGAAACCGTATAAAGGACTGGGGGCGAATCCAGTATATACTATTTATATAGATATTAAACATCCATGACTCGGGCACACACATTCATGTTCACTACACAAAGTTTGGCACTACCAGGATTCGAATCCGGGACTTTCAGCGCAGAAGGCAGGGTTATTACCAACTGAGCTAATCAGATAGACAAAAACTATAGACTGATATCCACACTTATACTATACTAATATTATAAATGTGAAAGTTTGGATAGATGGATGGATGGATGTTTGTTACTCTTTCACGCCAGAACGGCTGAACGGATCTGGATGAAATTTAGCACAGAGATAGATTATAGTCTGGAATAGCACATAGGCTACATTTTATCACGGTAAAATGCATGGTTCCCGTGGGATAGATTTGTTTGAATTTTTCATACTTTTAATCGCGGGTAACACCGCGGGGCGCAGCTAGTGTGCAATAAATCTATAACAATAATTTCCGACCTATCTCATTATTCTAGGTCGGCTTACACATTTTTATTATTTGCATAATTTTATTTATTCAATTGTTATAGGTGCGTATTTACCTACGTATTCGCGAATTCTCTTGCGTTATATATCTAGTGAAGCTCAGTATTCGTGCGTCAGTGTTATTGCTATCAGTTACGGCGTCGTATCCCATGTCGACTCAGCAGTGTCGGCAACGTCTAGCATACTAAGCTGTCCGCTTATCTCACTTATTGGAGGGCAAAAGGGGAAATATATTACCGGAATCTTTCGAGCCGTATCCACAGAAATTAATGCTTCATTAAAAGAATTGGAAATTGTAAAAGTGTGAAAACTCTTTTTAAAGACTAAGTGTTATAAAAAATAAATTGTAAATAACTTTAAAAGGTTAACGAATAGTAAATAACGGTAATGTTTATGTATAAAATTAAATTGGTGTTTAGTAAAGAAGGCAAATTAGTAAGATTTTTGCTATTAAAATAAGTATAGTAGCTATTTATCTGATTGATTACTTTGGGAATGTTTTGTTTATAATTTACCGAGGTACGTCTTATAAAATATTTTATACGTTTTTGTTACACCCTAATACCTATCTTATGAAAGCGAGCGAAATATTAACGAGTATAGCGATTATTTTATGCTAACATATTTGCTATTGTAAGACAAAGCAAAATTTGCTTTATGTTTACGCAGAGTTAACGTAAGAGCAGGTTAAGTCGACCAAGAAACTTCTTTATCACCCATTTGCACATTGTAGAATCGCAAGGTCTTGTTTCGGCATTTGTTTTTTATTTGAACTTAGAACGTATCCAATATGAACCTTAGTAGATTTTTTTGTCAAAACTGTTAAACCACTTTCATAGCTTTACAACTTCTATAGATGTAAACAAACTTGATGCAAAGAAACTTAGCTACATAAATAAAGCAATTCCCAGCACACGTTGCAGTTTTTTTCTTATCATCCAGTCCTCATCATACGTAACACGATATCTTTGTTATAATAATATTCCAATAAGATTTTTCTCATCACGCGACGTGTCTTTGTTCCACGTTACTTTTTATCCGATAAATTACTTAGGGAAAGTGAATTAAAATCGTAATCAATACGATATCAATTGGGAGTCATTGACTTTGCAAAGACAATAATTAAATCGAAGATTTTTTTTCTATATTGTACACTTACCTACAACACGCCTACGATTTAGGATTTATTTTTTAATTCTAGTTCTAGTTATTTCAAATTTATGGTGAATGAGTTGTCATTTGATTTAACTTTGTCTATGATTTTTTTGATGGCATAACCACATCCTTGGAAAATTATTGAGCTGCAAAATATGATCTCATAACGGGATATTACCTACGAGAAAATAGCAAGTAGAGCGTGGGTAAGCAAATGCTGGCAGTTGCGTATAATTCTCGACTTTTTGCTACGCTGTTTTGTAATAATTGTATTCCGATAGCTTGCAACAAAGTTATGTAACGTGGAAGATTTAGTTTATTACAACTATAATTATTTATGGTGGTTTGACAATTACAATTGGGAAATGAGGTCACCTTCGGTTTGTGTTGTAAAATAGTACACATTTTTTTTAAATGTGTTTTTTAAGAGTGTGGCGTATTTTGCACAGATATGAACGTGGTTTATGGACTTTCCTGAGATATTTTTGAGTTTTCCTAGAATTACTGTATTTTATGGTGACTATTTGACGGAGAGCGGATATGAATTCTCTAGTAGTACCTACAAATCCCTCTGATATTATATGTGAAATAATGTGAAATCTATACTAATATTATAAATGTGAAAGTTTGGATGGATGGATAGATGGATGGATGGATGTTTGTTACTCTTTCACGCCCGAACGGCTGAACGGATCTGGATGAAATTTGGCACAGAGATAAATTATAGTCTGGAATAGCACATAGGCTACTTTTTATCTATGAATATGAATGTATGGTTCCCGTGGGATAGATGTTTTAACGTTTCATACTTTTTATCGCGGGTAACACCGCCGGGCGCAGCTAGTTTAACATAAATATTGCTGGTCGCATATCCGTGTCAGAGTAATAAAGCCTATGTGCTATTCCAGACTATAATCTATCTCTCTGCCAAATTTCATCCAGATCCGTTCAGCCGTTCGGGCGTGAAAGAGTAACAAACATCCATCCATCTATCCATCCATCCAAACTTTCACATTTATAATATTAGTAGTAATTAGTAGTATAGTATAGATACATAGATAAATATTATTCTAGATCAACACTCGTAATTTTAGTGTCATACAGTTTCCGCTTCAACTATTTAGCAATATATTGTGTAAGATTTTCCCCGATAATTATATAATTGACAGAGTTAGTATTTTATAGTTATACTAGCTGTTGCCTGCGACTTCGTCCGCGTGGTATTTAACAAAGACAACCTTTGACAACAGCCTGCTCGCCCATTCTGAGCCCGCGGGACGCATTGCAGGTTGTTGATATCAAACTTAATCAGGCGCTGCGCTGCAACATTGGTTTTAATTTTTTTTCGTGAGATCCTATTTTTTTTCTAAAATAAAAGTAGCCTAAGTTACTCCTTGTTACATCAGCTATCTGTCAGTGAAAGTCTCGTCAAAATCGGTCCAGCCATTTCAGAGATTACCCGGAACAAACAGACAGACAGACAGACAGACAGACAAAAATTGTAAAACATGTTGTTTCGGTATAGGTAACGTGTATACATCCAAATGCACTTAGTAAAAAGCGGTTATTTTAATATTACAAACAGACACTCCAATTGTATTTATATGTATAAGTTGCACGCTTGGATTCGTGAATTTAAATAGTTGACTGATTAGCACAGAAAACACATATTTTTTAAATCTACATTCTTAGAGTGTGCACGAAATTTATGAATTAAAGCAATAAGTTATTATTCGTTTTTAACTTATTAAATACGATAAGAGCGTAACCGTCCGTAATCAATGAACCGCTTAATAGGTCGGTGCGTGTCATGACAATTAGGTATCTACTTATTTATTTTCTTCACTTATTTACTGATTGATTAACCAACGACAATTCATAGAATTTTTCCACCGTTTTCAACTTGATAAACTCAATACTATCTTGTTTGTTAGATTTAGGTAAAATCTATAAAAATAGGCTAATTCGTAGCTCAGCAGTCCTGAGGATGCCTCGTTTAGAGACGAAACACGTGTCGAATACTTTTTTAGATTCGCTTAGTGTCGCGGAGAATTGCATTTTATTTGAGGTCCCGTCACTCGTGATAGATAGTTTCTCGACTAACATCTTAGAGGAGTTCGGTGTTGCTGGCTTCTTTCATTATCGATCAACTTGTTTGGTTTATAATTGGAAAAGTAGAAAAGCCGAGGGTCAGTAGTGGGTTCCTCTTCCCATTAGTTTAAAATCTATAAAGCTGTTTTTAAATGTTTTCCTTGTAATAAATATATTAGTTATTAACTTTACAATTGTGTTGCTTGTTCGATGCGGTCCAAGTGTTATCAAACAAACAACAATAGGTTCAAATGTTATCTGATTTATTTGTCAACGAAGAAATTCTATCTATTTGAATGTAGGTGTACAAAGTGTATGTGATATAACGCAATACCTGAAATAGGTTTTTTATTAGAATCAAGAGTAGAAGATTTTGCACTATTTTGCATTTTTTTATAATGTTAATGTTAAACATTTTAACAGGGTATAAAATAGTTATAATAATATTATTACCACCTAACAGCGGCGAGTCACCACCTGCCAATACTAATTAGATAAAAGCTGATTATGGCAGATGACCGCAACCATTCCAATATTCCTATCCCATATCCATTCCATCCTCAATCCACAGTCCCAATCTTCTTTCCATATTTCTGCAATAGTTCCTCGGTTCCAAGACTAGGTGAATCTATTTATTTTAATTTAATTAAAATCGTTCGACGTTTGGCTTTGCGTTATTTCCTTATCACGGTGTATACAGAAAATCATTTAAAGTAGGTAGTGTACGCACTACGTAGATAGATAAAGAGTATCTCTTGCTGTACGGTGAACGCAAACATCGTGAGGAAACCTGCATGTCTGAGAAAACCCCTCATATATGTGTGAAGTCCGCCAATAACCCGCACAGGGCCAGCGTGGGGTATCGAATCGAAACAATAATAAGTCAAAGTACAAATTAGCGATGTAAAGTTAATTTGTTTATGCAATTTTAATTGCACTACCTATAATTGAGTTACTGGCGATCGTCATAAATTTGATTTTAACTTTTTAATTTAAAGAAATGATTGAGTTATGAAACCTACCGGAAAATCTGGTCAAATAAAAATGTTTGTTTGTCGATTGAAAAATGAAATAACAGTAACAAACAACGATACATGGTTTTCATACTTACATTTGAGCATAAAACTTTCTTCGTGCGCAATAATATCAGAAATGCAGTCGCGGATTAATCATCCGCGAAATAAAAAAAAATATAAATTTATTTTAAATTCATGTATCCATACACAAAATAACACTAAATTGAAATGCAGTTTCATTCAAAATATTTGTTTTTTTTTCACAAATATTAAAATTGCTTTTCGCGATGTTTTATTTATCGAATCTCAATATTGAGTACACAAGCGCGCTCTCCGCACGACGCGCGTCTGCGGACTGGCTGGATGTAAAAATTTGTTGTCACATATAATCGGAGCGCACCGGCACAAACCAACCGAATCGGAGTAAACTCAATTAATTATTAATCCTGTAGTAACAACGGTACTACTGAAAATAGTCGGTTATAGATATGTTGTTTCACTTTCTTTATCCAAGCAGAACTGCATCTCCAGGCGCGGAGACGATAAAAACGAAGAGGCCAACTGAAAATGTCAGTAAAACTTATATGACATGCTCAGGCTAATTTCCTTTGATCTTATTTATAACCTTATAGTCATTTGATAGAACTAGGCGATACTTGGTGGAAATCCATTGTTAACCTAATGGGGAAAAAGGCCCACCACATTAACGTTATAATAATAATGTAATGGAAAGAAATGTAAGTTTTTTTTTTAATTAAAAAAAAACAAAAAGTTTTTGGTTTGCTAGACAACAGCTTGTAAACTACCTACTTACTAGAGCTTCGAGCGTAAACCACATGGGGAACTGCACCGGGTTGGTCGTGAGTTCCATTCCCGATTAAGCTATATTCGGACATGATCTTTTCGTTTTATTTTCTGTTATCGCGCAATCGCAATTGTAAGTTACTATAATGCAATCTTCATTTAGTTTGGGATCAAACATACTTTGTTTTTATCTGGCGATATTATTTATTATTTTATGATCAAGTATTCTGAAGCAATATATCAAGTAATGGACCAAAAAATTGAGCCATCGCAACATGTTATGGCCGAGCCAATTTGTGGTAGCAACGACCAACTCGTCCAAAGTCGTGGGTTCGAGCCGGTCCCGGGCGGCATTTTTGTCGGGACAATGAGGAGACGGGCCGGTCGCGACCTCGCCGCGGCGTCCTTGCCACGCGCCCGCTTGACGACCAGGCCCCAAGTCTGCCAACATAATTGTCTCATCATTGTGACAGTTGCGATGTCTTTGCCATTCTATTGCGATTTTGAGTATTTTTTTTGTGGTACTCCGCGACATCCTGTCTATTAATCGGTATAAAAATATTGTAAATGCCATGGCAAGTTTAACCAAAATCTAGACGAAAAGTCCAGAAAAGAGGTTTCGACTTCTGTATCAGACAAAAATATAGCCCCTCCGATAATTTCTTAAATCCTAACGAACTTATATTTTGTTAATGTCGTCACAAATAAAAACACCGCATATATTCTTAATCTTTTACAAACCCGTCGATTAAGTAGTACTTATCCACCGATCATGTTTTAGATACCAACTCAGTGTTTCATTAAAACCGATTACGATCTAACCAGACACATTCATTAATGAATTTAGGTGACACGTGTATTATTTCTTAAAACGTGTACCTACCTTGTTACACTATTTAAAATCAACTTGTAAACTTAAACTCTTTAAAACAATTAAAATGTTACCTCATATATGTTACGCCCGTATACCACCAATAGCAATAGACGCAATGTAAAATCTTTCTTGTGCAATAGAATCTCCCCGGGCGCAAACCACCACACAATGAGGGTACCCCAGTTCTAACTATGACTTGGACTAAGTACGTCTAACAACTCTGTCCTCCCGTGACCATGGTTGCTGCAAAGCAGGCGAAACGTCGGGAACGAAAAACTATAAAATAAACGCGATAAAATCCTTAAAATTAGTTTTATTTCATAACTAGCTGTTGCCCGCGACTTCGTCCGCGTGGTATTTAACAAAGACAACCGTTGACAACAGCCTGCTCGCCCATTCTGAGCCCGCGGCATTGCAGGTTGTTGCTATCAAAATTAATCAGGCGCTGCGCTGCAACATTGGTTTTAATTTATTTCGTGACATCCTATTTTTTTTTTCTAAAATAAAAGTAGCCTAAGTTACTCCTTGTTACATCAGCTATCTGCCAGTGAAAGTCCCGTCAAAATCGGTCCAGCCATTTCAAAGATTAGCCGGAACAAACAGACAGACAGACAGACAGACAGACAGACAGACGGACAGACAGACAGACGGACAGACAGACAGACAGACAGACAGACAAAAATTGTAAAAAATGTTGTTTCGGTATAGGTAACGTGTATACATGCAAATGTACTTAGTAAAAAGCGGTTATTTTAATATTACAAACAGACACTCCAATTTTATTTATATGTATAGATTAATATTCGAAATTTAACAAAGCATGCATATTTTCTAGTAAATTAATTCCTTAATAAAAAAAACAGTCTGATTTCTTATATATACGCGAATATTACACATTGAATAAAATTAATTCTAATGTACGGAACGTAAAAACATAAAATAAACGCGATAAAATCTGTTAAAATTTGTTTTATTTCAATATAAGGAAAAAACAGATTGGAACTTCATATCATTATCTAGGCTAGTTTAAACGGGGAATTTATAAAGTTAAATCCAAGTTAGAATTATATGTAACCTATTTCAAAGGCGTATGTATTCAGTGGCTGTGTGCTTATTAAACCTGGCCGTTATATACCGTATATTCCGTGAACTTGCAAATAAAACGTAAGATTATCGAAATACCACTTATCGCTAGCGCTCGGTTCGCGAACTCGATATATTTTTACGAGACAATGTCAGAGCGATTCCGAGAACTACGATCGAGACGCGCTGTAAACGAGAAATAGAATCGAATTAAAATCAATTGTGATAGTCATATATAATAGGCACAATAGTTATACATATAATATCGATAAAGCTTTTACTAGGCGTGGGCTCACATCCGTAGTTAAATGGCCAGGGATCGAACCTGGAACCTCAAACCACTAGGCTATTATCGCTTCTATCTAACTCCACCATAGATTAAAGTTCCTAATCTTTCTTAATTTTATTGATTTATAATTTCATAACAATGTTCGATAAGACCTATAATTAATGAAAGTGCATTAGCGATAGATGCACTATCGGGGACATTGCTTGTCCACATTAAGGTTATTTTTGCATGGCAAGCCTTACATCCAGCGCATAGGTAAAAAACTATAAGGTATCTTATCTGTGTTTTAATTAAATGCATTAACTGCACCGTTGATTTGATATCAAAATGATTATCTATAAATTATTTTGTACTTCCTGTTTTCCTGAAAGCATTTTCGGGTTAAAGGTGTTGTGAAATTAAGTTATTTTCATAGCTAGTGTTCTGACTGCGTGTATCGCAACGAGGGAAAATATATGGTTGACTTAAAGAGTTACATCCACAGATATATCATGATCTGTGGTTACATCATTGGAAGACGGGCAATCAAATAAATAACCTTGATTAGTAATATGAATATTAATTTCGATACCAAATGTATAAGCATCGGTGGTTCAGTGGTAGAATGCTCGCCTGCCACGCGGGCGGCCCGGGTTCGATTCCCGGCCGATGCATACACCCTTTTTTATGATTAAACGATGATTTTGCTGCTCCTTTTTTATTAATCACAGAGAAAAACATTTTTATCATTTTTTTATTGATAAAAAAATAATTACCTCGATTCTTCTAAGATTAAAAATAATAAGGAAAAAGCAAAAGCATATTGCCGAAACCCGGGATTGAACCGGGGACCTTTAGATCTTCAGTCTAACGCTCTCCCAACTGAGCTATTTCGGCGATGCAATGAGTCCCAAAATCAGATTTTTTTACACAAATCAAACAGTATTATAAATTGCTCATAAATAAAATTATTTAACCCTTTTTTTATATGTATATAATGCGGTAAATTTTCTTTATTATATACAATAATAACAAAGAAAATCACTTAAATATTTACAAACTAAAGATATAAATTATCCAAAACAAATATAAATTATAAAGAGAATAGAAAGCTATATTTACAAAAAGTGTAAAAAATTTGCTCCATGCGGTAGCGTTCCCAAGATGCTGGCCGCATTTCCTCGCTGAATATTCAAAGCATTTATTCGCCGTGCGAGGAAATGCCCAGGGCTTGGGTCGCCGGTCGCCGGTAAATTTAAAAAAAATTGGTGCGTTAAATTAACGCCATCTAGAATTAATTAAGAATAATACAAAAATATGAACATCTTTACTCTACTACTCGATAACAGATGGCAGTATTATCCAGAGTGTTTACGTACCATAATCATAGAGGTCACTATTCTCAGCCTCTTCTATTTGTTTTATTTAGTCATTTATATCATTATAATGACAACAAATGAACTAACTAAACTCCGTCATTTCATTTAAAAAAATATATATTACAAGTGTATTTACAATGTTTTAAGTTTTTGATCAGTAAATGCTTCATATTGTTTTACTAGGTATGTTACTCACCTGTTGCAAAGGAATATGAATAGGTGACGAGTTATTCGTAAGATATTTCGATAATTAATTAGGTAAATAACTGAACTGTTCTTGAATAAATGAAAAGTTTTTACTTACGATTTTTAATAACAATTACTTCAAGCATAATTCCTACAAAATCACATACGCTATTCAATTTATAATATGTATACAATATATTATGTACGATTCCAATATTTTTTTTATTATTATGTATTTCATTTTAATATTTACCTTTGTCGAATTATGCAACCTCATTTAACTTTGTTTTATTTTCATTTTTAGATTTAAGTTTAAATATAACAATATGTTACCTACAACCTCAGTAATTTTCTTAATTATATCATAGGCCGGTTCCCAAGACACAAGCATACACCTCGTGTGGGACCGCAGCACAAATAATTTGTAATTATGCTAATGGAAATAAACAATAATTATATTTAATTTGTCTATAAATGTTTCCATAAGTATTTTTTTTTAAATTATCGTTTGTTTTTCAGAAAAAAAAAATGGTTATATAGGGTATAAGTTGGTGATCTGACTTGGGGAGGTCTTGCCAGATCACCAACTGATAACTTGGATTGCGGGGCCCTGGGCACTTGCCCAGACGGGCCAATGGAATAGGGGACCTGTACTATGCACCTAATTACTCACTATAGGTAGGTACCTACTATTTATCAACTAGATTTTTTAGTGCAAGTAGGGGTGCAACCAAGAATCAAAATACCCGCTATCTGAAAAAATGCCATAGCGACAGTTTTCAGACGATTAAGTAATGAATAATTTTCATTATCATGCAACAGATAGGTAGCAGTTGCAGACTACAATGTCGGTCGTGATTCAGTGTTACTGACTCATCGTGCAGATATGTTATTGATTAGAATTGCAATAAAAACTCGTTGTGGTGCGAGAGCGTGGCCAATGTTCCGGATATGGAGATATGTTTTATACGGTCTATATGTTATGGTCTCTTCTGTATACTTTATCTACGAGGATATAGGCCATGCCATACCCATGTATTTGCAGTAACCAGTTACCAACAATGGCAATGGTGATGGTACGCAAGGTACTTATTAAATACTAATTTCGAAATCTCACTCGCCAACGTCCATACTACGTTGAATACACCGGTTCTCGTCCGATCACCGAAGTTAAGCAACGTCGGGCGCGGTCAGTACTTAGATGGGTGACCGCTTGGGAACACCGCGTGATGTTGGCTTTTTACATTTTTTAAAGTTTATACTATTTTACTTGGCAGTCTTGGCACATTGACTTATAAAAGGTCATAAACAATGGTCTTCGCTGTCAAACTATTATTTTTTCTATAGCCAAAGTTAATTTCGCATCTCTGTTGAACAAGAGCAAAAACTAACTGCAATTTGTCTATATCTTGGTAAAAAATTGCGCCCAACGTGGGGCTCGAACCCACGACCCTGAGATTAAGAGTCTCATGCTCTACCGACTGAGCTAGCCGGGCTTGTCAAATATTTATGAAATTAGGCTTTAATATCAGTAGGGTTGGCATGTTAGAATTTAGAAGTCGAATAAAAATATAAATAACTTGTATACTTACGTATTCATCTCGTCTTCAATGTCGGACTACAATATGAACCTGTCTACATAATCAGTTACATCTTTTATAGCTTTTATAGATTTAGGGCCTGTTTCACCATCTTAAAATGATACTCAATAAACTTATGTCACAGAATGTATACAATGTATCAGTAGGTCAAGTGATTATACGTAAGCTAACAGTAAACTTTATAGTCGTCCGTAATTAGACATTTTGTGTGGAAAATTGTAAGTTTTAAATAGAGGCGCTTTTCAATTCTCCATACAAAATGTCTAAATACGGTAGACCAAAAGTATACGGTTAGCACGCACTTGACGTGCAGACTAAAACTATTTTGACGGCAGTTAAATTTTACCGTAGATCGTGCACTCCATTCAGCCATAGAATAATGTGTACAAAAGTCAAATGCTATAGATTCGAAGCCTGTTTGATTGATTTGAAAAGCGAAATCTACACTATACTAATATTATAAATGTGAAAGTTTGGATGGATGGATAGATGGATGGATGTTTGTTACTCTTTCACGCCCGAACGGCTGAACGGATTTGGATGAAATTTGGCACAGAGATAGATTATAGTCTGGAATAGCACATAGGCTAATTTTTATCCCGGTAAAATGTATGGTTCCCGTGGGATAGATGTTTTAATTTTACATACTTTTTATCGCGGGTAACACCGCCGGGCGCAGCTAGTATAATTATAAACCACGCGGGTAGTTTATACGATTATATGCTTTAATTAGGTACCTACAATAAGGTGTACCGGAACTTAATTTGTCAAAACTCAATCAGAGTGAGGTCTTGCTGGCGCCGTGGGCCGGCGCCTCGCTGCCCGCGTACGTATGATCGATCACAAAAGTGCTAGTACATGTTATATTGATCACTATAGTAGTACTCGCTTGTACATCGTACTTCGAATACAAACATCATAAACATTGACCAGATGTATAAGCTATTGTCATCTCAAGTTTCATCAGCTTAGTTAATCCTATAGGGTGGACTATGTTAAACTTCATCAAAATCCCTCCACTGATTAAACTATAAAAATATATTAATATCTCTAGAAGTTAATAACTTTTAATCGCCAACCTAATTCAATGTTATAACATTAGCGTTGACTTGAGTCCAATCTTATTAACATTGCCAAACACACAACGATTTCCTCGGCAGTTTCCACAATTACAACAATCGCTGTATTAATAATGAAAGTCAATAAACTTGCGTGTGTGACGTTACTTGAGCCATCAGTATTCGTGTAGTGCGCACCGCAGGAAGCGCCACGCCGGGACAGTTAGCTTTTACCCGCGGTCTGATGACCTAAGCATGTGGTCTTACGCGACGATTATTACGACGACGAAAATGAATAGTTTTGTGGGTCACGAGACGAATTATAGCACTTAAAGCCGAATTAAAAGAAGATTCCGACTGCACTAAAGCTGTAAAAGCTCAACACAGATATTGACGTCAGTGATTTAAATAAAACTAACTATACGAATTTTATCACGCTTATTTTATGTTCTTTTCGTTCCCGATCGTAGATTGGACCGCAAACAACAACTAAATATGAGGGTACCCCAGTTCTAACTGACACTAGGCAGTCTAACATCTTAGTTCTCCCGTGACCATAGTGGCTGTAAAGCAGCTGAAACATCGAGAACATATCGAAATAAACGCGATAAAATCCGTATAATTAGTTTTATTTCAGTGTGTAGTATTCGCGTAAATATAAGAAATCAATATGTCAATACTGATGTTTACAAATTATTAAAGTCAAATCATTTGTCGAGCTTGTGTGATATACCGGATTCACCATTTACAGATAAGATAAGAAAAAATGAAAAAAAAAACATTTATTCATGACAAATACATTTGAACAACACTACATATAATACCTATAACCTATCTTTGTGCATCACTTTAGGCAGATGTTCAAATGTTTGTCATAAATCGGCTTCCATTCAGCATATGCTAGTTGTGGAAACAACCAGCGCTGGTCTTCCGTGGAATCCGTTTAGTGAAGTCACGGATATTCTACTAGGTACTATTTAACATTATCAAGAAATTAGAAAGAGTGCAAAGTATCATAGTAAAAGTATCAAAGAATCATAGTACTTCGCACAGTATGATTTTTGTATGACATTTAAAATAAAATTGATCGTACTGGACATGACTGATCGCGGTTAGCAGTCAGGAACCGGATCTTCCACATCATCGATTCCGGTTATGGTTGCCACATTTTTAGGCCTAATAAATTGGTTGCTTCGTGCTCGTGCGCATAAAGATATAGGCCCAGAGATATTTTTTTTTCTCTGACTTTTCCTGATTACCCTGTTTTTTTTTTCTTTAGAAGGTAGTGTACACATATAATTTACAAAATTGTTAACTTAGCTTTATTCGCACGCACAGGTACTTGGATCGTTTCCTACCGCAATTATGTTTTGAATCACCGTCTATTCATTAACCTACCTACCTACCTATTCCGTGTTCTCGTTGAAGACTACATTTTATTTATTTTGTGGTTTTTATACCATTATGACTTGGCACTTTGCGATCGGTTTTCCCACTGAGTCACTTACACGAACCTCAACTGAATTGGGCGCAAGAAGCTTTGGACTAGTTTTCAGTTTGCTTGACTTGGCGATGCTGCCCTTCCCTTTAATAATAAGTTACTTACGGTAACGGTTCGTCCTTTTTTTATTATAATAACAATATCTTTTTTTATATAGATACCACGTCATAAGTTACCCCATTTTTTATTTTTTTACCAGCATGACACGTTCGTAATAATTATTTGTATCCTAATTCTTCAATGGACAAAAGATTTACCTTACACTTGCAAGGTAATCATCGATGTTTTGGTATGCATGCACGAACCAAGAAATTTTTAGTGATCGCATGTATATGAACCACTATATTGTTTTCAGCGAAACAAAGCTCTAAAATCCATTGCGTGAGCTCTACATTACCTTTCGTAGGTCGACGACATAATCTTGGGCGAATACGCAATTTCGAAAGAATTTCTTGGTCCTCAAATAATCGTCTCAGGCATGCCAATTACCACCATAATGTACTTCACCAAAACCAAACCGATAATCAAATTCAAATCTGCCAAACCCGTTTCTTTCAAAGAATTTGCCCAACGCATCATTCATATGAAACGTTGCAATAAAGGTTAATTTGGTTGTCATTACGTTCATTTCTCGGTACGATGACAGTACGTTCTCGTATCGTATCGTTCGCCTCGTTTACGATCGGGGCCCGCCATTTTTATCTTCATTGTAACGACTAAGATGCGTATTGTAATTAATTTAGTGGGCAAAGAGAATTATGAGCAGTGATTCCAGGGTGGTGCGCTGCCGCCTTTTTTTCGAATTGAATTGAATTGCTATGTTCATTTGGTGTCTGCGGCCGTTTGCAGCAGATTGTCAATGATCTTAAGTGACCCTGTTCGCAATGAGATATATTAATTTAGTGGGCACTGATTCAGGAGAACGTTTAAACTTGCTCTCATCATTCAAAATTAAGTAGCTACCCTTTGTTCTAACTAAAAGATGCACTATGGCTAGGTAGGTAGGATGCCTACTACGCATGGTAGAAATAGGGATATCTTTATTCATGTAAGATTCGATCAAGTTGAAATTATTTATTGAAAACATTTAGAGGAAACGTTCTACCTTTAGGAGGAACAATAAAGAGGAACATGTGTCCATTCTAACATAAATATGAATCCCCAAATTTATAGACGTTTTATAACTTTACCAAACGTCATATAGTAATGCGCACGAGAGTATTGCTTTGTACTATATGACGTTTGATAAAGTTATAAAAGTCTATAAATTTGGGGGTTAGAGTTTATTTTATAAGTAAGGTAGTAAGTAAATTCTTGCTTAGGTGCAGCCAATCAAGAAGCACGGAGCGGCATACCCCCCAGTGCCAAATCATCTCTCCAACCAAAATTGTGGTGATGCAGTTGGTAAACATATAACAATGGTTCACGTTTTTCTTTGTAACACTTGAAAGTTGCTAATGAGCCGATTTGCAGTGAACTGTAAACGTGGATGCGCATGCGCTCGCCTGCACGTCCGTGAGTCACATGACCGAAGTAAACACGATGACACAGTGCACTGCACTCAGTGTAGTGCAGTGAGAGTTGATAATCGATGACTAGTTAGTTATTTCATACATCATAACATCGATTTTTAACCGACGAGAAAACGGAAGAGGTTATCGATGCGAAGCGTGGGTATATACAGCATGTAAGGGGCATGGTAACGAAAACTTTGGGTAATGGTTAATCATGCCCAGAGTAAAATTATAGAAATCATTTGTGTCGATACTTATTAATTAATAATTTAAAAAAAATTGTCATTTGGTACAAATGTTGTAATTTTTGAGTGCGCAATGTATTGTAAACACGCGATCACAACACAACGCTCCGCTCGATATCCGAACCGCGCAAGTAACGAGTACGCTGGAGCGTATCGAGTTTTAATTTACATTGCAGATCTAAGTTAGTATGTTTTTTTTATTAAAAATCACGTTGAGACCTATTTTTTACAGATACCTGAACGTTGTATATAAAATCCACCGGATTAATTGCGTAAGGTATAATAAACAAACTTAGCAGATTTTATTGTCCTTTAAACTCATGTTATTAAAACAAATTTATAACTGCTGTTACTTTTCTCTTAGTTACATTGAATTTGTATCATTCGATACGTTCATTCTGTTAAAAAAATATCATTTGTACACTATTTTATTCGGTATAGCATAAGTATTTTTAAATTGGTGGTCAATTTTAGCTAGAGATTACCAGCCCGGCTAGCTCAGTCGGTAGAGCATGAGACTCTTAATCTCAGGGTCGTGGGTTCGAGCCCCACGTTGGGCGTTATCTTTTTATAGGTTATCTTCCTTCAACTCGCAAATTAATCACGTCTCGCATGCGCATGGTGCACCAACATTTCGCTGATGGTTTTTGTTCTCAATGCAGCAGGGGGTTGGTCTATTGCCATTATACGGGACACACTCGCATACGATATGTGGGGAATTTGGTCTATATTACACACTCGCTCAGTGCGGATTAGTAAACTTCACACGGCTTTCGACAGACGTGTAGGTTTCCTCGTGATGTTCGCTTTCACCGTGAACAAGTAATAATGATTGTTGAAAATGATATTAACACATGTAAATCTGAAAATCCTGAGTTGCCAGCCGGGGTTTGAACATAATATGAACCTTGTATCTTTAACAGCAGCAGTGGTAGCCAAGTTGGTAGAACGCTTGCCTCGGTATAACGAGGGTTGCAGGTTCAAACTCCGGCTCATACCTCTGGGATTTCATGTGCGAATCTCATTTTCAACCGTGATTATCACTTGCTAAACGTTGAAGGAAAATATCGCGAGGAAACCTGCATGTCTGAGAGAACCCTTCGAAAGATGTGTGAAGTCCGCCAACCCGTACTGGCCCAGCGTGGTGGACTATAGCCTAATCCGCCTCGCATTGAGGGGAGGCCCGTGCCCAGCAGTGGGACATTAAAAAGAGGGCTGGAATTATTATTATATTATCTATAACAAGTGTTCTTCCAACTTAGCTACCACAGCTATCCTAAATACGATACTACTGCGTATGAATTTACCGCAATCGAACCTACATTTGTCGATGTGTTAGTTATGGCATAATTTTCCTTATTGCTTCCTTCTTTTCTAAGATTTGTTTTGGCCCACTTTGACGATTATTGCTTGACGCGCGTTCCACTACTGGTTCCCAAAGCCATCGTTGATTCACTGCTTTAATGACGTCAGGGGTCATGTCTCACCGCAATTATTGATTTGAGGTAGAAAAACACTCAACATAGTAAGTACTTATTAAGTATTTAGGTAGGTTTTTATTACAAGGGAAACGTATACCTATGAATGTTTAATACGTTTTCCTAGTCATGAAAATAACGGTGGTAAATTATTTATACTGAGGTAAATCAGCGCTTATTAACTGGAAATTCTATACTTATGCAAAGAAATTATTGGTAAGATACAAAAAGTAATTTTTAACTGTGCAAGTTGAGGTAATTCCATTTGTAAGGGTTCCTCATGGGTTGTCCAAAAATCGCAGGTCCACGATTTTTAATAAATCCACCCCCATATAAATGTTTAACCAATTTACAATGGCATTACAGAACATTTCTCGGAATGAAAGTGTCTTGAGCCTTTAAAAACTATATTTTTTTATAGAAGTGAGGGCTAGTTTAAGATGACAACAGAGATTGGCTGATTTACATTTGGCCACCACCTCGGGTTCCACCTTACTACTCATGTTAATAGTACTGAATTATGAATCATAACCATTCTAACAGAATTTGACCGCATGACATCAAACTGTCATATTAGCCGGATAAGTACCGTTTCCAAACTTCTCTTTATAGATTTATTTAGTGTAGTTACCAAGCATCATTATAATTTGTATGATAATTTTTGTAACATACAATTTTTATCCATATTTGATTCCCATGTGAGTCGAATTTCCAAAAATCTCTCCGTACTCAAGAAATATATTATATTCTCCAAATTTAAAATCTCTAGGTCCGGTTTAGGTATTGCGTTGTTCATCTGTCAAGTGTTCAGAATTTTATTAAGCACTTAGATATGTTAGGATGGATAGGTCGTGATTAGCGCAGTTAGTAGTGACCCTGCTTTCTGTTCCGAGGATCCCTGGTTCGAATGCTGGTAGGAAACAATCTTTGTGTTATAACCATGAATGTTGGGTCCGGAGTCATGGATGTTTAATATCTATATAAGTACGGTAGCTGTAATACAAGCGTTGCTTAGTGTGAGACCGTATAGTTGGTGTGTTCGCCTGACAATATTATGTATTATAGGAATTTAATGCACGACTTACGTAGAAAAAGCTTTCATACAACGCTTTAAGTTAATATCCAAGCGCTGCATTTCCACGTAACAACACCCACCTACCGTCCATTTTAGGATCGTTATTTTAAAGTTTTCGGTTTTATTTTTGTTCCGAGAGCGGATATTTAAATCTCCGAGATAATCCGCAAACATTGTTGTGCAAACAAACGGACATTAGCGAGGCGACTAGCAGCAGAGCAGCAGCCGTGGTCTTTGACCGATTTTCTATTTTCAGTTCACGGTGTTGTTTTTAACTGTGTTGGAAAAAAAAAACATGATTTGCAAATACCTCGAAATTGTTCAGCATATCAATGAAGCTTTGCATCCTCATCCCAATCTCATCAAATCATTTTTATCCTTACGTTTTCGGTAATGTGCTGTGAAATTTAGATGTATAGTATTGTTTACCTTCAAAATTTACTTTAAGTATTTATTAAAAGTTATGACGTGTCAGTAAATAAATTTATGCAAAAGTAATTTAATAAATTACTTTATTAAAAAGCTAACAAATATTATGTAGATAGTTTTGTCTATCAGTTCGAGCGTAGACTGCTATGTGCACCGGGTGGCGGCAGGTTCGATTCCCTCCAGGCTAAATTTAGGAAATTATCATTCCGTAATTTGCTTATTATATTACTGGACCGCCCCCAGTCCATTGTGCAGTACCGGTAATACAAGCTCAAATAAGATTTAAATGGCGATGTTATTCTCGTAATTTATATGAGAAGCTGTGATATACTTTTTTTCAGACGGGTAGGTATATAAACGGACACTTAACACGACGTCTAACAGCTGAACATTAACCGTGGTCTTTGACCGATTTTCTATTTTGATCTGACGTTGAAAAGCTATTAACAGAGTGTTGGCCGAATTTTCTACCTGGGCATAGTACCTAAATATAATCCGTTACTATGTCTTATTAAGTAAACATAATGTTTTATCGTTATGGTGATGTTGTAAATCGATATTTTTGTAGTGGTATAATGTCAATATTTAAAGTGTAGCGTGTGTGCACCTCGCATCACACACTGGAGTTTACGTTTTTATTTATTTTTTGTAAAAATAATGGCTTTAAAAAAATGACAAGCCCGCTGAGTTTCTCGCCGGATCTTCACAGTTGAGGTAGCGTTCCGAGGCGGTTGTAGAGTTAAGAAAAGAATATGTTGATGACAATTTGTATGTGCCGCCGCCTGTATGCTTATACGAAATAAACGATTTGACTTTGACTTTGACAGTAACGAAAGCATGTTTTACGGACTGTATTCACATAATTTTTTATATAGTTATATATATTTCTTAATGTAGTTAGGTACAGAGATACAGTTAGTGCTCTAGTTTATTTAGTTATGACGATGAGTACATTATCGTTCGCCAGGATGTCGGGTCTCGGGTCGACGTTCTGTCACGCCGCAGCTAATTGTTATAAATTGTGTTGCGATATATTATGTGGCATGATAATGGTTGATGTGTGCAAAACATGTTCTTTGATTTAAGCCCTAATGCTTGTTTTCTTTATACAGATTGATCACTTGATCACTTCATACATTATTTTTGACTCCCGATGTGCAGTGAAGGGATTTGCATACTTTTCTTATTTTCCTTTCAATTAATTTCTTTACAAGTTCCAATACAATTAACTTTTTTCCGGGGCTCACCGATGGTTCAACCTCAGTGTTTTCATTGATCCTGGCTTACAGGAGGAACGGTGGTGGGAGTGTGTGGGGCATATCCCATTTAAAAAAGCCCTGATTCTTCAGGCTAGGTTGATTCCTATTTGGGTATATGTCACGTGTCATACGTTAACTTATGGGGAAAGAGGACCCACCACCGACCCTCGGCTTGTCAACTTTTTCAATTATAAACCAAACAAGTTTGATCGATAACAAAAGAAGCCAACAACACCCGAACTCCTCTAAGATGTTAATCGAGAAACTATCTATCACGAGTGACGGGACCTCAAATGGATATGGATTTCCGCCAAGTATCGCCTAGTTCTATCAATTATATTGTGTCATACGTTGTTTCTCATTTGAATAATAGATGTACTCCGTCTAAAAAAACTCATTTTAATTTTATGTGATCAGTTTTGTTTTATAATGTCATTTTATATTGTCATTATTAGTTGGAGGAGCTGTGGATAGATGACGTGTCACTTGCATTTTCACCACGATTCGTACACGAGTTAAATGTTTGCAAATTACATTATTAAGTAGGTGTAATCAAATGCCCTGGTCGCTGCGACGCCTACGGCACGTTCTACAAAGTTATTGAACTACAAATAATTTCGGACTACTTGTAATCACATTTTGAAACTAATACCATAATTACTTTTATATATGTAATCCAATATTTCTAATCCAGCGCACGTGAAATGAGTCCACCGGAGTATAATAAATAAATACTTTTTCCACACGACCTTCATGTACATGCATATATATATAGTACGTGAATACCTTATACTAAAAATAAAATAGATTACGAATATATATTTATCATACATTATAATTGTGTCTATACTACAGATTCTTCATCACCATTTAAATTATAATAATGATAACGGCTTTTTTAATGTCCCACTGTTGGACTTAGGCCTCCCATCAATGTAAGGGGGACCAGGCCATAGTCTACCACGAAGGCCCAGCGTGGGTTGACGGACTTCACACATCGTTCGAGGGGTACTCTCAGATATGCAGGTCTCCCAAAAATGACTTCCTTCACCGTTTAGCGAGTGATAATCTTTCTAGGTTAATAATGAGATTGAAAAATGACATTAAAATCTCTCTTCTCCCTTCCTTCCTACCTACCTACCTACCTTCATTGAGTGTTGATCTCATTTTCTTAATCTGATATAATTTGATTTGGTACTCTGCTTCATGAAGCTATTTTTTATTATGTTAGTACCTACAAAACATTTATACTCATCACACAAAGTTTGTCCCTACCAGGACTATACCCGGGACCCTTAGCACAGAAAGCAGAGTCACTACCAAGTGCGCTAATCAGGCCGTCCAATGGTTGTCTTATGCCAATGCGAGGCAATGACTTATGCCAATGGTTGGCTAATAAAACGCGCGCGGGTCTCCCTTTTTGAACTTTTGCCAACCGAATAACTTTCTAAATTGTGTACGCTTTCATGTTCGGCAATAAGCAATAAACATTGTGTTTATATCGTTCGTTATGATTTCGGATGAACTCGGTGATGTAATTCGATTATTTTGAGTGTATGAGTTTTGTGTATTTAAATAGGTATATCAATTTGTTTTAATATAGCATTTTTTCGGATTTTATCCCGGTTTAAACTATGACACTAGGACGTCAACCACCTCAGTCAGGTTTTGGAAGGCTTCGTGGTCGTCGCATCAATACTTCTCAAGCCTGCCTCAGCGACGAGGCTATTTCCAGATGTCTTCCTGCACCCAATGCGAGATGACACTTGTCCATCTCCTCGTGTCTAAAATACGTACGTATCTCGCTAATACAGGCTCCACACCTTCCTATCCGATCTTAATTATCTGATATTTAGGATGAGATCGGAAGGTGTGGAGCCTGTATTAAACCCATTTCAGGCGCGAATAGTAGTTACGTGTTTCTATTCCAGCAGCATTATCGTTTTTTAATCTAAAAATGCCGGTGACAAAGCTGTGAGCTATATTACTCATCATCAGTACACTTTGTGACCCACTTCCGTTAATTGTTGCCAATCGACTCACGATTAACAGTCAATAGATTCAATTTCCTGTCATAATCAACATAGACCTTAGTATGATCGATAATGATTACTAACCTGGCAAATTTTTCGGTGGCACGCAGAAAAAATATATAATCTATACTCTATACATATAAATAAAATTGGAGTGTCTGTTTGTAATATTAAAATATCCGCTTTTTACTAAGTGCATTTGGATGTATACACGTTACCTATACCGAAACAAACTTTTTTACATTTTTTGTCTGTCTGTCCGTCTGTCTGTCTGTCTGTCTGTCTGTTTGTTCCGGCTAATCTCTCAAATGGCTGCACCGATTTTGACGGGACTTTCACTGGCAGATAGCTGATGTAACAAGGAGTAACTTAGGCTACTTTTATTTTAGAATAAAAAATAGGATCTCACGAAAAAAAATTAAAACCAATCTTGCAGCGCAGCGCCTGATTAAGTTTGATAGCAACAACCTGCAATGCGTCCCGCGGGCTCAGAATGGGCGAGCAGGCTGTTGTCAACGGTTGTCTTTGTTAAATACCACGCGGACGTAGTCGCGGGCAACAGCTAGTCAGATAAAAGGACAATCTTGCCCAAGTGTTGAATAATCAATACAGTTCAAAGTTAATTATTAATTTGTGGTTAAAATAAAATATTTTAAAAAGCCGTATTGAGAATGAATCATGGTTAAGTTCACAGCATTCACCATCGTAATGATCATTAATCAAGGAGGTCCCGATTTTAAGATACCTTTATTAATTTTATCTCGCAGTTCTGAGAAAGACTTGGGACAAAGGTCAGGCTTTATGTGAATCACAGTATGAGTTCAAATGGTTGAAGATTTTTTTTTAGAAAATGGCCTCACCCACCTTTGATTATTTTTCTATATGTATTTCTAAATTTTTTTACACATGTAATAAGACCGTAAGTTGTTCGCGTCTCATTAAATATTTTTGGCTGTTTTTTGGCTGTCAGTTCACGCAACAAGAGAAAATGACTGGACGGATTTTGATGAAACTTTAAATGGTGGTAGTTTGCAACAACATTAAATAATATATATATATCTAGGAAAAATATCTGCCCCAGAATATATAACAGTTTTCCCGGGGATAGCCGAAAAATCTGTTATCTGGCATGGTGATAGGTTACCTAAGGTTACATACATACGATCCATTTTTATCCCGGGAAATGGAAGGGTTCCTCCGGGATAGTCAAACGGCGGTGATAGTCCATAGCACGATGTCCCGGGCATATCTGATGTTATATAAAACAACTTGTGCAATATAAAAACAATCTATCCCTAATACCTGAGTAAGGTCAGACGAAATCGGGTCTCTAGACACTTTAAATCCAAAGAGAAATACGTGCCCACGAAATATTTATGAAAAACATATTTCGTAGATTGATTTTTTTGCCGTCGTTCGCTATGAGTTAGGGATTCGGCAGACGAAATATAGGCCCCATGTGTGACTTTAATACGACTACTAGGCACGCAGATTTCAATAAATATTTCTAGTTTTTTCGGTCAAATAGGTTTGTAACGTCATTGTAAAAATGGTATATCCACCCATCATGTAACTTGTGAGTCACGTAGGCCACGTAATTATACATACTAAGTAATACCCATACTTACAAAACTAGTAACTTTAATTTGGCTGCTCATCTAGTATCTTACAGAGGTCAGATGACGAAAACCCAATTAACTTATTTTTCCTCTGAATATGACCGACGTACGCGAAATTTAAAGAAATAAAATGGAAGTACCTTTGGAGATTGACGTTTTACATTTATATTTTAAAAAAATATTTCCGTTAATTGGTGTGTGGACTTGCAAATGTTTGTGGGGAATAAAGGCTATATTGTACTAATAATATTGTAGACTGTTAACGTGTACAAAAAAAGTCAAGCATTATCTCAACATGCTGGGTCAGAATCGAAAACCCTCGTCAGAGTAGGTATATAAGGTATTTATAGATATGTAGTAATAAGACCAGGTATAACCCTAATTATAGATTTTACTAGCATTTCAATACCATATACCTTTTGCATATCTTATGGATAGATCGATTAATCATTATAATATATTAAATAAATACTTGTCTATCATTTTATATCTATAGTTATAAATCTTTGGTAGTCATACTTAAGGAAGCATAGTCTTTCTTTCTTTGAATTGGCTTCATCTAATGGTAGGTATTTTACCCTTTATTGGAGAGCTCAATAACTCCCCCCCCGTCCACTTTACTGGGGGTTCAGTAAAATGGAGGATACTTTCCTGATAAAATAACCGGACTTCTAGGGAGAACTTGAGAAGTCATGTTTCACCGTTTAGTTTTATTTTCCTACACTCGTACACGTTTATTAACGAATAATAATGGTTAAAATTCCACCAAATTTAGACATTATAAGTCAAGGAAACACAATTTTTAGAAAATAAAATAAAATTTATCATATTTCACACCGACTACCCTCAAAAATTCCTAATCATAATCATGATCAAAACGAAATAGGTATACCAAAAATTACCCACTTCCGAATCGTTTCAAGGTTACATTGAGTGTAATGTCATTGCTCCATAAAATTGTCACCGTAACGGTTCTGTGTCCGTCATAAAATATCACCTGTATACTTACTTGCCTACTTATAAGTTAGGTATAACAATATCATGTTGGAATGGTTGTCTGTAAATAAATTATTGAGGCCCCAGAAATGTGGTTCCACTGACGCATACCACAGATTAACTGGATATAACCAATGCACTGAGACTTTGTTTCGACCACCAAGAGAAGAAAAATCTGCATTCTAAGGCACGAGCTTTGAATTGATCGGTATGGCCTTCTGCTAATCATTTATGGCTGAAATAAACGGAAAAATAATCGAGAAGATGGAAGTTTTGGCTGAGGGATGTGTTCCGACACTGAACAATATCGCTAGCCTGGAACAACTACTTAGTCTGGAAAAAAATATAGAGGAATAAGCAGAGCTGACAACCAACTTCCATAAATGGAAAGTAACCGTAAACAAGGACTATATGGACACGCCCAATAATTTTGAAGATATAATCGCTCTTTTAGTTTCTTTTAATTGAAAGATTAACTGATTGCCAGTACCTGCGTAATTGCAGTGCCCCTATATAGCACCGCAAGCTTTGAATAAGAGGATTTTTTTTATGATGACGTGATAAAAAAAATACCTTTAGATACATCTCCAAGTTAAGAATTCTGACTCAACGGCCTACGCTCTACATTATGCAAAAGTAAATAAAACAACCTTTGCAAATTCGCAAAAACCCCAGTCGAATCCGTGCCCCCGAGAATAGTTCGTAGACGCGTCTTACAACAAAGTCGTTGCTTGGTTAACTTTAATAGACTGAATAACTTAGTGCTTAAAAGCAAATTCATATTGCTATCTTTGTAAATTTCATGAGATGTGTTGTAAAGTAAAATGGGATCAGCACAAATAGCCAATGGAAGGGAGGTAACGTGGTCCATACTTCGTATTTTTAATGCTGACTTTATTTATTAGGTACTGTACGTCAAGTGCGAGATTATTATTAAGTTAACTGTATACTTTATTACTAACGTATTAAGATACATTGTATGGCAAATTGAACAGCGCCTCTGGCGGACAGTACTTAAAATGTTCAATTTTCCATACAATGTGTCTCAATAAGTACACTACGAATGGACACTGGACGTCCTGATTGATACTATATCATCTTGAGCAGCTGATCGCAAATATCTTTGTCGGTCTACCATAACAGGCAGTAAGGTAAAGTTAGGTACATTTTAACGGTAATGATAATAATAAATACGTACTAATAAGCCACTGAAAAGGATAACCCCGGTAAATACGCGCGCATGACACAAAATTATAAGTAATACAGTTATCCCAATTATAGGCATTTAAGTTACCCGTTGCACAAAGTTCCCTGAGTCAGGGCATTTTAAAATAAACTATTTTGTATCTGGGTTTTTTTTTTCAACTCGTTTTTTTTTAATTGTCGTCACGTGTGGTTTTAGCAGAACCCTTTGTGCGGCTGAGACTCATTCGCACCGCATTCGCTGTGACATGGGGTAATTCAGGAACTGCTGAATCAATTTGTATCAATCCACATTGAAATAGTTCGCTGTTCAACCGCATTCGATGGAGGCTATGATACCACAGATGGTCACAGACAGACTTATATTACCCCTCGTTTTCCGGGAGACGGTGGGTTATGGTGCTTAAAATGGTAACGAGACGTAGACCGCACTTATCTTTATAAGACACAGCTTAATAGATGGCAAAGAAAAAAAAGGTTATAATTGATAGAACAAGGCGATACTTGGCGGAAATCCATGGTTAAATAAACGCGGGAAGAGGAACCCACCACTGACCCTCGGTTTGTCAACTTTTCCAATTAAGTATAATATTAGTGCACGGCACTTCGTTATTACATTACGAAGTGCCATGCACTAATATGCCGTGCACCAATAAACATTAGTCAACTTCACGATATTTCGTGAAGTTGACTGATGTTTATTGGTGAAGCCAATTCATGTTAAATTGTTATTATTTACGCACAGTGTCCGTAACAACTCTTGGTCCTTTTTAACAGGAATACGGATAAAAGTTGCAGAATACCTTATAAATTATTCGTAATCATGGAATTTATTTTTCTCAGTGTATGCAATTTTGTTAGCCTGTTTACGGGCCTTTTTATAACAATAATATCGCCAGACGAACACACCAACTATACATACAGCCCACACTAAGCAGACGATCCTATTATGGGTACCGTATAATGGACTGGGGGCGAACCCAGTATATAATACTTATATAGATACTAAAAATCCATGACTCGGGTGCAACATGCTCATCACACAAAGTTTGTCCCTACCAGGACTGAACCACAGAACCCGCAGCACAGAGAGTAAGTTCACTAACCACTGAGCTAATCAGCTCGTCGTATGTTCCACAGAACAAAATAATGTTAAATGAAACACCGCAATGGAAAAGTTGAAACGTCTACCAACATAATGGGAAATAAGCTTTCGTAAACCCGTATTAGTCAGCTAGCACATGCTTCACATTCTATCTGGGTCAAGTACTTAGAAATTGGTGAACAACCTCCATTACTCATCGCGACCTGTTTTGTCGCAACAACTTAAAGCTGATAATTATAAGTACGTATTATTAGTGTAATTATCGCAGGTGGACCGATGATATCACACGCGTCGCAGGAAGCCGGTGGATGCGAGTGGCGGAGGACCGTGATGTGTTGATATCATTGGAGGAGGCCTATGTCCAGCAGTGGACGTCTATAGGCTGATAGATAGATATAGCAGGTAGCTCGACCCTTATCTTAGTAGTCGAAGCCTTAATATGTTTGACAACTAATCTTGTTATTAGTTAGTGGACTAGTTGTCAAAAGGGGTTCGATCGTATAATCTTTTAAAAATCTACAAGGTGATCGCTAATCAGCCGAATCGGCAGGTCTATTCATAACTCTTCGATAAATAACCGAATCGATTACATTGTCTCCTAACGTAGATACTTATCTTTCAGAGCTTTTCTTTATAATCGAAGACTCGATAATAATATAACCATCGAACGTCTACATTCGACCACTCTGTGCTCATAGTACAATTCAGAATGCAAGCTGTCTAATCACCGAATCTTTCGATACATTGTATCGTAAGGTTGGGAATAGGGGGCCAGGGTAGCCGGTGCCCGGTATACTAGCAATAGGCTCACCCCATATGACATTTGGGCCAAATACGATCGACAAAAAGTGGTTGCACTGCAGTGCACCTCTGCTCTAATTACATGCGTGTTGGTGTATAATTATAAGAATTATAACTATACTTAAATAAGTAGTTAATTTTATAAAAAACTAGCTGTTGCCCGCGACTTCGTCCGCGTGGTATTTAACAAAGACTCAGCCGTTGGCAACAGCCTGCTCGCGTTCTGATCCCGCGGGACGCATTGCAGATTGTTGCTATCAAACTTTAATCAGGCGCAGCGCTGCAACATTGGTTTTAATTTTTTTTCGAGAGATCCAATTTTTTTTTCTAGAATAAAAGTAGCCTATGTTACTCCTTGTTACATCAGCTATCTGCCAGTGAAATTCCCGTCAAAATCGGTCCAGCCATTTCAGAGATTACCCGGAACAAACAGACAGACAGACAGACAGACAGACGGACAGACAGACAGACGGACAGACAGACAGACAGACAGACAAAAATTGTAAAAATTGTTGTTTCGGTATAGGTACCGTGTATACATCCAAATGCATTTAGTAAAAAGCGGTTATTTTAATATTACAAACAGACACTCCAATTTTATTTATATGTATAGATAAAACCATGAACGCGTTGCAACCAGCTATTGTTGGGCGGTCACGTTGCGCCCGCGCTGGCGCACGGGGCGCCTGCGCGTTGCTGGCAGCCGGCACGTACCGAGCCATATGTGAACGTGGCGTAGGACACAGATTAATTAGAGCTAGGTAGGTAAGTAAGTAGGTAATCCAGTAGGTATAATATATCATGTTATAATTTGATAGCGCGTCGGAAACGCAATTTCTGAGTTGGCCCAAAAGATTTGAATTGTAATCATTTTATTAATGCATGTACAATAGGTACTTTCTGATTCCTTTTTATTATGTATATACGGCTGCCCTGCACGAAAGGAGCCTCTCTTGATATTATTTTTTTCATAAATAGCACCCCAAACAGAGGTACTTAACTATATTATACTTTTTTGTGTACAAACCTCTTCATGAAAAACATTACTCTCCGTCTGGCAAATCAGTCAACCATAGTCTGCCGGGTGAAAACATGAAGTTAATTTATTATTGGTTACATACGTATTTGAAACTAATTATAATAGTAGGTACCTACAAAATACTAATTTTAAGATAGCTTTCGCCAACGTCCATACTACGTTGAATACACCGGTTCTCGTCCGATCACCGAAGTTAAGCAACGTCGGGCGCGGTCAGTACTTAGATGGGTGACCGCTTGGGAACACCACGTGATGTTGGCTTTTTATATTTTTACGAAATTTTATACGATAATAGACTTTTCCAAAAAGTATATTTAAGTAATTTAAATATTGGTACATTTGTTAAAAACTAGCCTATGCCTGTGGCTCCATCCGGAAGACGATTGATTTCGCTTTACTGGACCCACAATGGTCATAGCGTGATGATACTTCCGTATTATACATAGATAAAAATAGAAGAATATATGGCCAAACAATTAACTTCTTAAAATAGACGCCACAATAGACTAAAGCTCCAATAGAAAAAGCAAACAATTATAAATCAATAGAAGAATTTCACGTGCATAGAATCTCGCATCTCACTTTAGGATATCTCCATATACGTATTGAAACATAGTCGCCTTGTCACCGTCGTCTACCTGTCTGTCCAAACAAAGCAAGTCAGTTACAATATTTACGCAAATATGCCCGTAGCTCCACCGAAGGTTTTCCTGTTTACACGGCTATGCTCAGAAATTCCTATTCTACCTACTAAACTAATTACTATAAGTATTAATTGTATTTTAATGAGGTCTCGTATTATCTCAAAAACATCGTCAAAGGGCCTACTTTTGGCATCCCATTTTTTTTTATTGCAGCAATGGATGAGTTTAATAAATCTGTCTTCTGCCTTATTAGACCACTTGCTATGAGTTTTAATTCTAATTCCCGTAACCTAAAACACCTACATCACATATACACATTATTCTTTAGTTACGCAGAGGTTACCTGCAGAACACCCACATCAAAGACATTGAGACGGCCTGATTAGCGCAGATGGTAGTGACCCCGCTTTCAGTGCCGAAGGTCCCGGGTTCGATTCCTGGTAGTGACAAACTTTGTCTGATGAGCACGAATGTTTGTACCCGAGTCAATAAGTAATATATACTGGATTCGCCAGTCCATTGTACGGTATCCATAATACAAGCGATGCTTAGTGTGGGACAGTATAGTTGGTGTATTCTACTGGCGAAATTTATTATGCACTAGCTGTTGCCCGCGACTTCGTCCGCGTGGTATTTAACAAAGACAACCGTTGACAACAGCCTGCTCGCCCATTCATAGCCCGCGGGACGCATTGCAGGTTGTTGCCGTCAAAATCGGTCCAGCCATTTCAGAGATTAGCTGGAACAAACAGATAGACAGACAGACAGACAGACAGACAGACAGACGGACGGACAGACAGACAGACAGACAGACAAAAATTATAAAAAATGTTGTTTCGGTATAGGTAACGTGTATACATCCAAATGCACTTAGTAAAAAGCGGTTATTTTAATATTACAAACAGACACTCCAATTTTATTTATATGTATAGATTTGGTCCAATGTTTTGACCAGCGAGGTCAATCATTATACCGTCACACTCCCCCTTAATGCTATGGTGGTTGGGACCATAGTCTATCACCCTCAGCCTGTGCAGTTTATATCACAATGTTCACCTTCATTGTAAAACAAGTGATAATCATGATTTCTCACTAATAGCAATTTACACTTACTGATTTGTTGACTTGATTGAAACTATTCCGACCTACTCGTTGTTATTGTTCTCCATCTTATCTTTAGTCGTTATATCGTATCTATGACTTGATGTGTTAAAATAATCATTATGTGACAGTATTGTAATATCGGTGTTAATATTTGCTTTGACCTCATTTCTAGGTCCACAACTGTTGATTCAGTTTTATTACATGTTTTCCGTTTACTATCAATGAACAAAATCTTAGGTATTCTACTTCATTTATCTTGGTTGCATCATTAAGAATTTGAAAGGAAATGTAGCGCTTATAGGAAATTTAATTTGAGCTATCGATTCCTACTGATAACGATTCTACGATACTTCCGAATACGATGCTATTATAACATCTCATGTTAGTAATTGTTATGTGTCTTAAGAACGGTAACTTATATTGCCTTTATAAGTTCTTTGGTGTATCTATCTACTAAATTTGTAACGAATCTAGGTCTCGCACTTAAGAATCTGTTAAATTTGTCAGTAGACTGGCCACAGTACTTGTTTCAATTTGATCAATGTGCGAATGTTTACATAAATGATACTATCTTAATAATGTAACCACTTAACGTCTAGACCAGATGTTATGTTCGAAAACGAACTAAAGTCTCGAACCAAGTTACCGTGAGTCTAGACGACGACGCTCCGGGGGACGCTGAAAGCGACCTGTTTCAGTAAGAAAGAGACAGGGTCACACTAACCAAGTTCAATTGTGTTAAGTCAATGTTGCGCTCTATTTTAAAACACCAAATCTCCCGAGATAATTTTAGTATGAAAGAAAGAGTACCATCTCACTTTTTATTGAAGTTTTTATTTATCACATCGCTTGGTGTTAATTGAACACATCGAACATCGAACTGCCGACTATTAAGTTCCCCCCTAAACTTATTGTGCACAAAGACCCTACAGTAGCTCCGGACGGACGCAAAACAAAGGCAGCCACGCAAAAAGCGAAAGAAATTTTAATCAAACGAAATTGCTCCTTACGCGCACTGTGCTTCGACAATAATAACCCACAAAGCACTACATTTGTTTGAAAATATTTTATACACAGTCGAGGCACAGATGGAATAACCGGGGGCGCATGCACTAAAAGTTCACTTCAGCCCGATGATGGTATTACACATGGCACGTTCGATGCCGCCTTTCCCCTTGCTGGATGCGAAACGAAAGAGACAAAATATAAAACGTGACAAATGCTGGATGATGTGTAGAGCCACTATAACGGAGCCGTCCCGTTCGTTCACCAAAGTTTAGTAGTTAGCTCGCGCGTGGTCGCGGCGAACGCGAGCGGGCGTCACGCTCATTCATACAGTTTATTTTCGTTTACGAAACACTCGTACTAAATTCGAATTTCACAGAAACAGTGTGCTAGTTGAATTAAGTACTGTGGCGTTTGTACGTATGACTACATGATCTGTGTTGAATTTGACGTTGAATTTATCGATTTTTCACAATTCTTAACCGAATTAGCTGTCTTCATCGTTTTCGAATACAAATTCATTGGATGCAAAGTCTCTGTGTGATTGTTGTAAAGTTGTTAGTGCTTTTAGTGTCAGCTGTGTTAGCTTATTTGCTGTCCCTCTCATTTAGGGTGAAAGGGAAAGGAAGGCCAGGCTACACTGGGAGCGTTGTTTTGTTTTCACAATTTTCTTTGCTGTATTTATGTAGAGCGGACTAAGAAAATGTAAGTGTTGTGAATTAATATGTTCATTTTGATATATCTATCATTTCTTTTTAAGATTATTAATGGTACCTTTGTTTACGTTTAATTTAATTTTAACAATAAAATCAGATATTTATTGCCCGTTAATATTATTTACCTCTTGCTCGTTATCGATTGGAAATAATATTCATAATGATTAACAGTTTACGTTATGATTTATTTGTAGATCACTCTCGGTCATGTGGACGGCTCCAATTAGACTGGAGTCAGTTTATAAATAGTCCCCACTTAGACTTGCTTGCATGTAACTTGTGCCGGAGCTTACATTAAGCCGTTTTTATTGCCTTTATGTTAGAATGATTTGACAGGTTTTTGCTTAGATAAAATATCACAACTACTTAAATAAAATTAAGAGGTGACAAAGTAAAATTTTCAGGTTAATGTCAAGTAAATTTCTGAGACTTGCTTTGCCAGAAAATTACATTTGAATATGGTGTATTAAATTTGACATAGATATTAAAACCCTGACAGACATATCTAGGAGGTATAAAAAAAAATATAAATCCAACTACACGCCAAGCTTAGTATTGCTAAAATTTGACAGCCATAAGTGGCAATCTCTATGATTAGGTACCGTTGTCGTTACTTTGGTGTTTTTTTGCATGAACTTGTTCGTTTTGCTTCTACACGAGTGTTATGTTATTGAGTCTACATACAGAATTATTCTTAACTAGTTGTCCTGGCGAATTTCATACCGCCTTAGAATCAGATGAATCAGAAAATGAATTATATTTATTGTTTTTTTTGTGAATTTTATCCATGTTTTAATAGTATCATTCGATCATACATTTGATTCTGAGGCAGTACGATGTTCGCCGGGACAGCACGTATATAGATAAAGTCCAGTTCTTCAGATAGTTTACAAATTGTATTTAGGATAAAGTTATTATAATTTACTTAATGACATTTTCATTTCTTAAAATAAAATGACGTATAGTACGCATTTATTTTATACAAAAACGTGATCAGTATGACCTACTAGTGAAACATCAAATACTTTATACTATTTTTGTTAAATCTTATCTTAGAATTAGCACCTTTGAATCTTTCATAAGAATCAACATTTCATTCCGAAGCAGGTACCTAAAGGTTTACTTCAGCTTAAATAATAAATGCAACATCGATTGAATAAATATTTAGATACTACAGTAAATAACTTTTTAAAATATATTATGATTGATTCACTTTCCTCATATTTTTTAATCTGTACTATTGTAACTAATTTAATAGTTGACTATCAAATAAAAAGGTGATCTATAATGCAAATAAGTCAACAGTAGGTAACCTTCCGTGCAGCTTAAATATTTTTACTGCCAAGTACTTAGTCATATTTCTTGTACTTCATTTCTTCGTACTCTTATTGCAACTTTGCAACTAGCCTTTCTGTGTACAAATGTTACCGTTGTATGCGTTTAATAAATATATACACAAATTTTTTATAAGTCGCTAAAAACAGAGAATGAATATTCCTCTCTTAGGTTGTGATATCTTTGGGATTGTCACCCCTAAGTTATTTATTGGGACAACGAACACTATTTCTTACTTAAGCGATGGGTTTTATAGCACGCTCTCGCTGTGCCCTTTTCCTTTAAAACTGATATTTTCACTATTACCAATACCTTATAAATGTGTATTAAATCCTGGCGTATATATTTGAAGCCTTTACCAACCAAAATGTTCGCTGTCCTGTGTCATCTGACGATGAGCAGGTTGTCTTCTCATTAATAGATGTAAAATATCAGACCTTTCCTATATGTAGAATTAATCTCCAGACGCTTTAAAATATTCAGCTGAAAGCAGCGAATTCTGAAATGTCCGCTGTGTACCTATCTGTATTCAACAGTTCAAACTGTTTGCTATAAAATATAAATGAAGATTTATGCCGGGGCGCAGGTGTTATCGTGCAAATATAATTTAATACTTGAACTGCTATCAATGCACAACGTATCTGCAGACCCTTAGTCATTCACCGTCCTGGGAGAGCTTTCCTTATCTGGATTTCCTGTTTTCTCAACTTACAAAGTTGTGATCTTATTCATATTTACTCACACCGCATGAGTATTCCATATGCGATCTAATAACGAACAAAGTAGCAATACAACTAATTAAAACTCAATACAAGAAGGATCTTCTTTGTTACCGGTATCTTAATTTACGCATCACAAACCGTTTTTTTCTTTTGTTACAGAAATCGCTTCAATATCTTGTGCACACAAGAATATTAAAAGTATAGGGCAAACAGGCACACCGCCCACGTAGCCGATAACACAACCTGGGAACAGGAAACATGCTGATAGAGTGCACCACGTTATAGAAGCAGTATTGACGCGGAACCGCTCCGAGCCGACACTCTAATATGCTTAGCTGACACCTGCGAGCAACGCGCCGTAGTTACTACAATGCTGTCTAGCCCCCTGATACAGACGGCCATCAACAAAACAAACACGTTTGCACATCCTTCTATTAGAAGTTCAAAAAACACTTTAACACTGTCACAAAGCTCATTCAAAATGAATCACATCGCAAAAGTTACAAGAAACAACAGCACTGACACACGTGCTCGCAGTGCTGTAGCAATTGTCGATAGAACGACAAACGATAATCATTCCAATGATAATTTAGACGAAATTCACGAATTGACTGATTTAGATAGATGTAGGATACTGAATAAGGAAGAATTTGAATGCCAATACGAGTTCGAAAGGCGAAGCTCCGTGCCAGACGGCGATCACGAACGATGCGTGCTGCATAAGAAGGAAGACGTATACGGAAAAGAATCGATAAGTACCAAGAGGGTTGTTGTTGACGGGCACGGCGGTACAAGGCGGGCCGCTCATTTGAAATTTAAATGGGACGCACAGGAGTGGATGGAGGCGAACAGGAGGACAATGGGCGTTCGCGTGCGCGCTATAGCTGTTATGGGGTTGTTCCTGGCGATGCTGGCGACGACGTGTGCCGCGGCGCCGGCGCGGTCTCGGCCCACGCGGAATGCTCATCACGAGAAATCAGCGGTAAGTTATTAACCGCTCACATAAAATGTTGCAAAGGTACAATTTACCTTGCGTAGGCGTATTCCCGGAGATATATCTACAATGGCTATCGTGATATATACTACTCAGTAGGGTCTCTACGCTCCCGCTCATGCATACTAAAGAGTATTAAGATGCGTATATCCTGACGACTTGTAAACTTTAGTCCCGCCCGAGTTCGCCGGAAACGTGCTGCTTATTATCCTGGTATTGTCTGTGTTATCTGAATCTGTCTGAATTACCAGACAATGTCTTTTTGTAGGTAGGTAACCATTTTTTGAGCAATCGCACAGATTGTGTGGGAGCTTTTTTATATATTAAACAAAAGCAGTGGGAGTGGTAAATAAATACCATATTTGGTATGTTTGCCTTTTTAGTGAACAGCTAGGCTTATTTTATATTGCTTTTACGTTTTTTTTGTATCTATAAACTTGCATGCAATTATTATGAATACCTTATTTGCACATTTACTTACCACTTCTTTAACGTTATTCGTATCACGTTATTTGATTACGATCGTGACATTTGAAGGTACATGCCCACCCCCGCGGCGTTCTTACAATGAACGTCTCCCTTTCATCCCGGGAATGTTTGATTCTCCCTTAAAAGGGCCGTTATCCACTGACGGATTAACGAGCATTTTAAGGCGTATTTCCACTGAGTGCGAGTAATATGGGACAAAAAGCTGGCGTGTCGTATTAGATTACTGGCAGTGACAGACGGACGGACCGTTTGGGAGGAGATTAATGGGCTAAGTGACGAGTAGGAGGCATGCCCCTAGCGACGTCCGCGACTCGGAAGACATCCCGCTCATTTATTACTTGGACCGTTACAAATAGTGAAAAATTCGACTAATTTTCATTGGGGATGGCACGCGTCGCGGAGATACGAGCGGCTCTTTGCTGTTTATGTTTCAATGTTACACTTCCGCAGATGATGCCCAAATAGAGATACTTATCCGTTAAATATTTCGCAGCTAAGCTCAAATATGTAGTATATCTAATCTACCATCGCCAGATAAATGATGATGTTACCAACTTGTAAAGAGCACTTTATTTTAAGTACTAGCTGTCCCGGCGAACTTCGTACCGGCTCCAAATCAAATGCGATGGTGTAACTAACACGACTTTTTTTATACATATAGATTTAGAATATTAGTGTAGGATTGGTTTTTGACTTAGAAGCACTGCACGAAATTAGTTATTTTATTTATCCATTATCTCTCCCGGAGCTTCCGAATAAACCGAAATAAAATGGAACAGTCTGAGATAAATTGGACAGGTCGAACGGGATGGGTTAGATCAGATTTGAACCCGATTTAATTACAGTTTAAACACGGCGTGACCGCGATGGTTAGCGGTTTCCTGCGCGCGCGCATGTGGGTCGTGTTTGTATTTAACTTAAGTTATGTAAGTGATAACTGGTCCATTGCGATATTGCTGTACAGCCCTCGGTAATACCAGTTACTTTCTACAGGTTTAGTGATTAAGAAAATTTATACGTCTCTACAGTTCTGGAGGGAGTTGTTTTGTTTGTACATTTATCGTTAGCGCTTGTAAGAGTTTTTTTTTACTAGGAAGTACGCGTATTTCGTACAGCCGGTACGAATCAAATTCGTAGACAGGGTCGGGGGGCTTTGGTGGTTCAACCCCCCTCCTCCCCGAAATGCCTTACCTAATCCAACGTTGTACACAGAGGTACTTTCTACAATATACAAAAATACTATGATAATTCCATATTATAATTTGTTATTTTAATTAGTTTTTACACGCGATTGTACATTATTTAATTAATGGTTAAAATATGAACATCACCAACCGGCTGCAGTAGAGATTTAACTAATCAGTGTACTGGGATAAGAGTGTGACATATTGTCTCCGGATTTCCGCCTCTCCTCATGAAAACACAATCAGTAAATTATTTTAGTAACTACCTACGTATTAAAATAAAAATAATTTTACAGATTTTATCGCGTTTATTTTATGTTTTTTATGTTCCTGACGTTTCCGCTACTTTACAACGTCCTAATGTCATAGTTCGAACTGGGGTATCCCCATATTTTTATATCATATTTAATATGAGGGTTCAAACTATGGTTAAGGACGCGATCTCGTTGACAGTAATTTTATAATAATATTTTTTTTTACTTTTGTTTTACGTCTTGACAATATTTTGCCTCCAATGACCGCACGTCAAATTATATATATATATATATATATATATATATATATATATATATGTATATATATATATATATATATATATATATATATATATATATATATGTATATATATATATATTCATACATTATAATTATCTTTGAAATTCTATCGCTCCTGCCGTTTTTTTCTCACCCCAGCGGGTGGCGGACGCTCGGCCACCGCAATTGGTGAAATGTATATGCACTGTAAAGCACTTCTGATTATCCCTTCGGGGAATACAGGCGCGAATAAAAAATATTAAATTATTTTTATATTAATTCCGAGAATGAATATGAACGACGGTAGACATTAAATATAATCAAAATAAAGTGTAAATAATGTTATACAGCTGTTATAGAGCTTATTTATAAGGTGCAGGTACGAAACCTTCGCTTTTCTGACACACAGCTTGGTGCTCGCGTAGGACGCGATTATAAGAATAACTAACATCCATATTGTCATATTAGTGCATTGTTATACATACAATACGATCGGCGAATTTGATAAACCTTATCCACAACTTATTCGACAGAATTTGTATGGTTTATCACTCAAATAAACTGTAGAATGTGCAGGTCGCTTGTATTACGGGTAGTGGGTACCGTACAATACAATACAATGGGCTGGAGACGATCGCTGTACATAATTATTTATGATATTAAGTCTTTGACACAAAGCTCCTACCTGGATTCGAACCTGGGAGCTACTGTGCCAATCGGATCGTAATCATGTCTATGAGCTACTTTCAAATTCAATTTCAATTTGAAAGTAACTCTGAGAGTTCAGGCTTATAACTTAGGTATGCTTAAACGAAAGTAGAATGTAATATTATTTGAACTCAGCTTACGTTGATGAGCAAAAGAAATCGCCTTCGGAAGCAAAAGATGCATCAATTAGATGAAGGGAAGATGCGCCTATTTGCTGTCGTATTTTATTTTTGTCGATGCTAACACTGCCTGCGGTAGTAAAGATCTTTTTGTTTTGCTAGTAAACTCGACCAGTTATATGGCTTCACGTTCTCGATACACATATGAATATACCTACTTACATTCCTATAGATACTATCTATACCTACTTACATACCTATAGTTACCATCTACTTATAGGTATGTAAGTAGGCATTTGGTAGATATAGTCGAAGGACAAAATGGGATATGATAATCTCTTTAGCAACGAGGTCAATATCACTTACGAAGATACTAGTGATAATTGCAGGTACATTCACACATCCCGTATTTCTTAACATTAGCCGACTGATAAAAATATAAATTGGATATGAACCGATCAAATAAACGTGTAAAATTCATAATTTTTAAACAGATAAACATCAAAGGAATAAACTGACAAATTTCAAAGGAAAATCGAAAAAGATTGCGCCCAACGTGGGGCTCGAACCCACGACCCTGAGATTAAGAGTCTCATGCTCTACCGACTGAGCTAGCCGGGCTTGCTATTACAGTTCGAAATTAACTATTATAAGCTGGAAGTGCCATGCTAAATGTACTTAGCGTGTATTTTATAGGTGCTATTCTAAACAAAAAAAAACCTACCAACAAAGTTTCCGTTAAAGAAAAAAAACATTAATATTAGAAATGGATAGGTACTCACTCATAACATTTTGAACAATGGAAGTGAAAATTTACGTGAGTCATGAGTAATATAATTGAAACAGCTCTGTGCTGGAGGCCATCGTTATTGACCCAAATATTAATTGCGCTATCTATAGCATCCTATTCGCCACATCGTTTGGACTAAATCTCGCACTGACATTATACATTATCATCACCCAAATGTATTTTACGAACACTTGTAGTTTCATATAAATATACAATGGGTACAATACAATGGGTATATAATATATACAGGGTGTAAGGGGCGTGGTAACGTGACTAATAAAATTAGTAATCATTTATTTCAAAGGTCTTGGGTAAAAAATGTTGTAATTTTTGAGCACGCATTGTATCATAAACAACGCGTTTACAACGCATCCAATATGTGGGAGTGAGGAGCGCGCTCAAGCGTATCGAGTTTTGATTTACATTGCAGTTTTAGATCTAGATAAATAATTACGATTTTGTTTATTTAAAACCACGTAGATGTTCTATTATGATTTCATGCTAAAATCATGTAAAAAATATTGAAAAAAAATGCGTTTAATTCAAGAAAAGATTTACGGAAAATTCCAACTCTAGAGATTCCAAAATCATGATTTTAATCCATGGTATCAGTTTTCGTTACGAGGCCACTTACGCCCTGCGTATTTAAAATATATATAATAGGATGTACCTATCCTAGATAACAACAAAATAAACACAAATTACATTTCAAATAAGCCTTACATAAATATTGTCTGCATGTGAAAGCTATATCCAGTCCAGACTGACGGATAACAACCTATTACCAACTTAAAATATTTAACAGCAAGTTTATCTCATACTTAACCTGTATACTTAATGCTATTATAACTAAGCAACTGCCGTGATAATACAAGTTCACACATCCGCGTTGCTCAATGTAAATTTCAGTAATTTATTATACAAATAGCGACTCATACCATTAAAAATGTTCCTCATCTTTTCTTAGTATTCTGTATTATTTTAGTTAGTAATATAAAATTTCATATTTACCCAACACTTAGCCAGATTATGAATATGACAGAATAGGTGAAACAACTGTCCAAATATTTCAAAAAGGCTAGTGCGCTCATGCCACCAAATTCAATATATTGGCGGTCAGATAGGTACTTAAGTAGATACAGGTGATTCAGAAGGGGTATATTAAGCTAATACTAAGATTCAACGGCTTACCCTCATATTTATAGAAACTTATAATGGATTGTAAAGCCATTATAACGCATTTTTTGCTTAGACAAGTTCGTTATAATGCCATTATAACTGTCTATAAATTTGGCGGAGTATATAAAAGCTTAACAAAAACAGTGTCAAATATTTTAACAAATGAATCAGTAAGTTATATGGATCACGTTGATGTATACAATAATTGTGAAAATGATGTTTGATTTTTTTTAAACAAGTCGGACCAATACCCTTTGGCCACGCGCTCAGTACAGGTTGTAATTTTTAAATGTCTAACAATTTGATTAATTTCTTTGGGAATGTTATGTTCATAACCTACTGTTGGCCATGTTAAAATATTTCACACTATTATTGTTACACCTTATATATTTTGAATCACCTATACAGTAATGCGAATGCATTATATATTTTTTTTATTATTTCTAAGCTTACGACCGCAATTTAAGTGACTTCACAGATAAGATGTTACATTTACGACGCTCATTTACCCGAAACTAATCTGATAGTGTGTAGTTTGACCGAGCTTTTATCGAATATATGCCCACAATGAACCCAGCAGCGACCCCTATCGGTCGATTAAGCGTGCCACGAAAATCATGAGTTAACAATGTCTATACACAAATAAATAATAATGGAGTGTCTGTTTGTAATATTAAAATAACCGCTTTTTACTAAGTGCATTTGGATGTATACACATATACCAAAACAACATTTTTTACAAATTTTGTCTGTCTGTCTGTCTGTTTGTTCCGGCTAATCTCTGAAATGGCTGGACCGATTTTGACGGGACTTTCACTGGCAGATAGCTGATATAACAAGGAGTTAGTTAACTTAGTTTACTTTTATTTTAGAGAAACTTTTTTGTTAAATACAACGTGGACGAAGTCGCGGGTAACAGCTAGTGTTAAATAACTTTATTGTGTAACTGACCACACAAATGCTAGGGCAATTAGAATTTGCATTTCAGATGGCACCTTTGATAATAATTGTGCTCGCTCAGTGGGCTTCATCGATCTAATTATATGGAATTATAATTAAGTTTTCAGATACTGTGTTCATATTTGCATAATTGAAATACCTTATATAATTGATAGAACTAGGCGATACCTTACCTTAAATACCTTGTTGGACTACGACTTACATATTGAATATGGGTTTAGATTTATGTAATATTGCTGCAACATCTGACTCTACTTAGATTCAAATTCAATTTCTCAATTTTCTGAGTGTATTTCCATGTATATATATGTCACTATAATAAACATAAGATATTGTTGCTATATTACTAAAAAGTAGATGTCCCGTACACCGTACCGTACCGTACGTCGTACCACATCCGAATCAAATTTATGAGAATTATCTTTATTATATATTTTTTATGATTTTTCTCATGTTTTAATAGGTATTCTTGAAATTTGGCCTACCCGTTCTTGACTTATGAATGGTGTAACTAACACGACTTTGTTTTGTATATACATATAAATTGCACATTGTCAGGTGAAGGTATGGGACATGTGTATTTTTTACTCATAAATAATATTGAAAGCTAGCAATCTATTGACGATCTGTTGGTCTCGCACTAAAATATTTGATACTCTATATATTAGTTTAATTCGATCCAGAAAGAACATTTTACCTATGTAAATTTTATTGCGTAAATTAACTTGTAAAATGACTGACTTCATGGAAATTAAAACCAGTAGTAAAACATGCGAGGACCTTAAAATATGTTGCTCTTATTTCCGTACTACACACAATACGGAAATTTACAGAAAAGGTACTGTCGATTTTCCGGTTTCCGTGCAAAATATAAGAGTATAATATTTTAAAAACTTCATTAAACTTTATCTGCGAGGTTTATCTATAATATCTTAGTTAAGTTCTGCAGGTTGCAGACGTTCACAAGAATTATACTTACTAATAATAAAACTCATTTAAAGTGTCCTGTAAAGTTAATCAGAATATCAAAAATATTAATTTAATATAGAAGATGGATGTAACGCTTTTATTACGAATTTTGGTAACCGCATGTACAACTAGTTGAAAACCCTAGCAATGTATTAATTAAGGTCCTTGTTCTATCCATACGAACAATAATGATCTTATATGGATTCTTTAGGAACTACGTTGCAATCTTAAAAAATACTTTAGAAGCGTTATGTAGGCGTATAAAAGGCGAAGGCGAGATATTCACATACGCTATAAATATATACTCATATACAGTACTAGCTGCGCCCCGAGGTGTTACCCGCGATAAAAAAGTATGTCCCTATGTCATTTTCTGACCCATAAACTACCACCACCTATGCAAAAAATCATGTCGATCCTTTGCTCTATGATAAATGAAAACAAATCCATCCCACGGGAACCATACATTTTAACGGGATAAAAAAGTGCTATTCCAGACTATAATCTATCTCTGTGCCAAATTTCATCCAGATCCATTCAGTCGTTCTGGCGTGATTGAGTAACAAACATCCATCCATCCAAACTTTCAAATTTATTATATTAGTGGGATTGCTATAGACACTAGGATTATAGGGGGATTGCAATAGGTACTATATCGTTCTTAATACCTGTAAAGCAAGCAACAAGTAAACATAACACGAAACTATACGACCACCTTCCTCAGAAACAGCCTAGTCTTTTGTTAGTGCGATCCGAGCCCCTCGGCGATAACCGTTGATTAACCAGCTGATAAGATGCACGTATACAAACAGCGATAACGATGACATAAGAATACAAAACCGTTATCAGTAGCAAGGTGCAGGTAGCGTGTGGCATCTTCTCCGTATGATGATACAGAAATCTTTGATCGGTTATACAGGCTGATTCAAAAAGGTTATACCAAGACTTGAACTTTTGAAGTCAGGATGGCAATATACAGATTTAAAAGGAAATATTTTTTCCCAACAAAATGACAATTGTGAATTTTTGTGAGTTTTTTTATAGTGGCGTATCGAATTACTCACTGCACATTATGATTACAAATGGCTTAAAAAAGTGCTGGTGCACGGCTAGTATACCCTTTATGAATAAGTCTGCATATCTGAAATTAATGATAATAATGAGAAAGTAACCAACAGTTATAAATTATATTAATTTATTTTGCATTCCAAAATGTGCAATAGACGATAACCCAAATATTTATAAATGAATTGTGAACCCGGCTAGGCACAGCAACAAGAGAGGATGATATAGTGAGGATTAGCTAACGAAAAGATTATTTTGCCTACTTTTCTTGTATTTCTTTTAAGCAACTTAATTTCAGTAACCGGGCGCTCACGTCCGTACAAAAATGACGAGAGGACCCATGCGATAAGTAAGCGACAAGTTGACTCACAACTAAGGTTCTATCGTTTACAAACAATATCCCTACATATGGTCCATACCCTTACCTGGATATTAGATATTTTTTATTGCGGACTACTTCTTTAGCGTTTGCAAGTTGAGATAACCTGTCGGTCTTTGTTTCTCTTAATGGTTTTGCAAAATGTTTATGGAATCAGTTTAGAAATTATGATGAACTGACCCACAACCCTATTTTAGGAAGTAGTTGTCTCATTCGACGACTCAACCCGAGACGAATCCTGAAATATGAAATCCAGTACATCCCGCCATCTCGTCCTTATCTCGTCCTTATCTCGTCCTTATCTCGTTCTTATCTCTACATTAGCTCTATATTAGCTCTACATTAGCTCTACATTAGCTCTACATTAGCTGTACATTAGCTCTACATTATCTCTACATTAGCTCTACATTAGTTGCCATTTTCCGCCATGAGTATCCACATAGCGTGGGTCTTAATCTTCAAGTAAAATAAAATTATATTGTCATAAATATCATAAACATATTAAATCTGGTTAAGGAAGCAAGGAACAGCCTTCAAAGCTTCTTGACCCCTTTTCGTATAATACTCTTGAAACAGCGCATTGCTTTTGCCTTGCCAGATAACTTTTTAATTACAACATTTTAATGAGGAAGTTTACGGTTCCCGCTAATTCTTATTTAAACTCAGTGCAATGCAACTGGTCTGCCGAATGGCACGCTGTGACCGGAAACGGCGGCTCGCGAGATAAATATAGACACTAACCAGTGACGGGCATACAAAAATGATGCTCCGATGTACTTGCCAGAGAGAGACGCTCGTATTTCAGCTGCACAGGCTGCAGGCTTGCACTATTTTCATGTGAATTGGTGATAATTGGGTTGTTCGTACCGTACTGATAGTGATGTTTTGGACCACATGCAATGAATCGCCTTGGCCAATGCAATGTTTCAGAATCATGTTCCAAGCTTAAAATGACGTGTTCGTGAATTTTTATTGCTTTAATTCAGCGAGTACTTAGCCTAGTTTGTATGATGTATTTATTTAAACACATGATCGTCGACATTAACTTAAATATTGACATCTGGCGGACCTAATTTCGATTCAGACGATGTTCGTGAATATTTTTTTTAACAATGTAAATTATAACAATTAGCTGTTGGTATCTGTGGCCATCGTGGCACCAGATATCTACGGACTCCTACATTAGTATTCATTGTACGTTCCCCATTGATTCCCAGGTGAGGTCCGGACACTATTGGGCTCAGTGTTCCGGTGACTCATCCTTGCATTCGTCCATTTTGTTGATAATTCGGGACATTTTAAACTTTGTCCCCTGGTAATAAGCGTTATTTTAAATGCAAATTGGAAAGATGTTAGAGATCTACACCGCTTTTCTATTGTTATTCTAAATTTGCTTCTAGTATTGTATTTTTAGATTATTTTTACGTTGTGTTCGTGACGCCGGATGTATCGTTGACCTATATCTTTCATTTATTTTTTATTTCCATTTTTGAAATCGAAATAACACTGAGATTTAGGTATAATTTAAAAATATATGTTACAGCCAGTATTATATTCAGTAAAAAGATATGTGTTATATGATGTACTTGAAATGTTATTAATAATAACTGTTAATCACTGTTAAAGGTTTAAGAATAACTGGAAGTAGGTATACGTACTGTTGGTTCGCGTGCAAACTAAAATTTAGTTGGCAGTGTGTTAGCTGTGTACCAGTTACGAGGATTCTAAGAACCAACATTTTTAATTGGTTAACACTTAATTCTGCTAACGTATAAATAAGGACGACGGAGATAATATTTTATGTTTGAACTTTAATGAGTAATCTTGTATTTCTCGTATGGATCTCTTTGTGTCTCCTTGCATTGTTCAAAAATATTTTCACTTATACAATAGTTTTAGGTTCAATTTAACATAAGTAGTTTATCTAAATCTCTATAAGACATATCACGAACTGTTTAATTTTGAATCTTGTCTCTAACATGATAAGAGTGCTTGGTAACCTCATAAAAAGTCGGCAATATTCATTTACACTCCCTTACCCACACCCACAGAGTGCAAAATATGGAAATTTCTATAAAATATTTATATAAGCCATACAGACTTCATTTATAGCAGACAATTTTCCACCAACTCAGTTTTAGCTTATTATTTTTCTCAGTAGCTAGATAAAAATATAACCACACAGAGTAAACGACCGGTTCTTTAACAAGCATTGTTTTTAATTATTTTATCTTTTTCTAGCTTTACACATTCTTATGTCACAATCGCTCTTTGGGTTTCGCTGGAACTAGGTGCACTCGACCACAAAGCTCGCGACTACACCAATAAAGATATACACGGGAAAATACGCCATAAGATATCGTCTAAAAGACTTAATTTGCGTGTACCACGTTCCACCAACATTGAAGGGTGTATGCTTGTCGTTGTTGCTTTGTAGCCTTAAAAGTGCATACTGCATTCTCGTTACCCGCCCTTTTTATATGGTCAAGTTTATTTCTTGGACTTGTTACGTGTCTTTCTTATTCTCAGCATATAATACTAGATTATGTTTTTAATGGTGGTACCACGACATCCGATTCAATGTGTACCTAAATTCAAAAATATTATTCGAATAGCTTAGCAAGATAAAAGTTGATCCCTGAATTGTAAGAAAGATTTTGTGCATAAATGCACAAAATGCTTTTTTTTTTTTTTTTTTTTTATTACATTATAGGCAAGTATTTGATCTCGATCTCACCTGATGGTAAGTGACGATGAGATCTACGATGGAGCATACTTGCCTAGGTAGGAAGGCGGCAGTAGATCGAGACGCTACATTCACTAGGCACATGCAGCGCAGCTGATCTGACCCGCCATCCATGAATGGCAACACCGAACATCATGCCGGAACACGGCTAGGCCGCTTGGCGACATGGCTTTGTTCAGTGGGTGGTGACTAGCCACGGCCGAAGCCTACCACCAGTAAAACATGCTACTTTAAATTTATTAAAAAATATACATTTATACATAGAAATATATATTAGTGTTAGTTACATATTTTTTACGTATGAACGGGTGGGCCGATTTTTATGATCATATATTTTTTTTATTGTGCCCGCCCCGACTATCAGAATAACTATTTAAATGGGAAAAAAATCACAAAAATATTTTTTCTCATACATTTGATTCTGAGACAGTACGAAGTTCGCTGGGACAGCTAGTAAGATATAAGGTAAATTTGAATGAATGAGCTAAAATGAAATTCACAGCTGAATAGCAAAATATAAACCACATGTTCATTCACTATACACTGCAATATACATACATAGCTTCCTATAAGCCTACGTATAATTGTCGCTAACCAGTTGGCGGTTGGCCCACATTTTTGGCATTGACTTTATGAAAAACTCGCGTTCCGTCTCCGCAGCTTTGTTACGTCATGAACCGGGCCGGTTAATGGCCTATTGACTCCGACTTGAAATGAAATAACTTTAATTTGATTTAATAATAATAATATCGCCATACGAATACACAAACTATACAGTCCCACCGTAAGCAACGCATGTACTAGGCTATAACCCAGTAGTTATTAAACATCTATGACTCGATTACAAACATTCGTGCTCATCACACAAAGTTTTTCCCTACCAGGTTTCGAACCCAAGACCCACAGCACAGAAGGCAGGGTCACAACCAACTAAGCTAATTAGGTTGTCAATTTATAGTTACTGTAAAGTATGTCATGTTTTTCTATTAATTAAGAACTATACATGCATTAGCTTCCTACCTCAAATTCAATACCTACCTACAAGATGACAATAAGTATGCTTATTGGAACGATAATTTCATCTTCGATTTCCCCCATTGAAATATCTGCATCACATCAAATGTAAATACAATTATTATTTCGTTATTTAATTAATGAACTTCCCGAATATACAGTTACAAAATACCACCCCAACTAACTTAAATATGTTAAGCAGCGTTTTACTGAGCTGTGAGTAATAAAAAAGAGACACCCTGCATTAAAACTCTCCGTGATCCATTAAAGAAAGTCTAGACGCCATCTGGCATGTTTATAGTGGCCCTTATATTGCTTACCCGCTTCCGCTTGTCCTCTGCGTCGCTACCTAATCTAGGTGGCGCTCACTACGTGACTGGCAAGTTCACCTGCAAGAACTTTTTGCATAATTTATTAATAGGTGTGTGAACTGACCGTATGATTTATTATTTGCAAGCTACTGTTGGCTAAGCCGACGCTGCTATTAAATAAATTACACGAGGGAGGTGTCATAAAGTTACCTGTAAACACTTTCTTGACGAGAAAAGAACATTGCAATTAGCACCTTAAATGTGACGTGAGATGTTCTAAATTATTTTGCTACTGATTCATTTAAAGAAAAAAAGAAAGAAAATACTGTAAAAGTACATATGAAGCATTGCTTCTGCTATAAACTCGAGTTTGGAAGTATTATATTGCCGAAGGATGGGACATAATAATTAGCGACCAGTAGTCAAAGTCATTTCATTGACGTAAGACCACCAAAACTGAACCAGCGTGGAAGCAATCCCTGGAATGTATGAACATTGTAACTTGTATAATTCGCAAAAAAGTTTAATGAATTTGTCGATCGGCTTTCTACACTATATATCTGTCGCTCAAGACTTAAATGATCCAAATCCTTATTTGTTTGAAGCATGCTTTATTAATTTCACTTTTGCTTACTTCAGTCACAATGTATTTTAAATAACAACATCGCTTGAATCTCGGTCAGATTTCATTAACTGACAGCTGCTATAACCAGCATTAATAACGTAGAATGCAAGTCGATAATGCAGTTTAAATATACTATGTACTAAAGCAGACAGAGAGGGCGGCGCGGGCGCACGGGCGCTGCGTGGTGCGTGCCCAGCCGACTAATATTAATTTATAAGGAAGCACACTTAGCAGTTCAGCGAAAGCGATTAATATGTATTAATAAGTCCAAGAAATACAATATATTAAATTAGTTAAGAGTAAATTATATCATAATACAAGGTTATTTACTTATAGAAGATTGTTCAGCGTCAGAGTTAAGCGTTATAAAATTTATACTGATGTATAAATACATTTGTTATAAGATATAACTAACAATAGTTACAATTACAGACCACGTCACACCAAATTCTTTGTTAGTTTAGGTATTAATTGTTAGTTTAGGTGTAGATAATAATAGTGTAAAATATTATCAACATGTAACCTATATAGGATAGGTCATATTCACGAAAAAAATAATCAATTATTTGAACTTTTAAAAATAACATACTAAGTCCACGATGTACATTATTTACATTATTTTATACCTAAACGTGATCGTTATCACCTACTCGTCCACTCCTTAATATATCCTATACTACTTCTGGTAAACCTCATATAATATAGGTAATTACCTTATTTACGAACCCGACAAGATGCATGTCAATGTTTCAAATTATAGTTTCGCGACGCATAGGTCGTCCTGAAAATCATGGTTTGTTATTGTTCAAGTTGACGCCTGTCGTATTTGATCTCTGTTACTGATTTATTTATAATCCCATCGCCAATAAAGTATAATTCGCCCTCGCTAATGCACCGCATGCGCCCCCTTACTCTCTAAGTTTAGACAGACGCATAGACGTTGCGAAGGGGGCAACCTGCGCCTGCGCATATAACTGTGCCCACTTTCACCACCAGAGGGCGTGACCCATCCCCAGCCGATTGGCAAATGGGAGCAACAGATCACTGTTCAAGTAATAAAACATTTAAGCCATTAAAACGTAGTTAACACAGTTTATTATTTATACCACGGCATAGTTCTTACATTTGTGGATTTCAGTTTCTTCCTTGTCTTTGAATTAAAAAAAAATATAGTAACCGTTTTCTATTTATGAATTCGTACAATTTGTTTTTTCATTATGGCATACAAATTATATGACGTTTGAAAACAAGGTTATGATAAAAGCATTTGTAGAAATTCTGTAAAATTGTTTAACCTAAACTATGATAAGTATTTCGAATAGGTTAAGGTTCATTTACTAATGTCGTTAACCTGGCTTGTGGATTGTATAAAAGCCGCAATTGAAATTGGTAGGCTAACTGGGCTTAACACTTTCGTTAAAGCAGCAAATTTGGCCCAATGTCTATGCCCCTATTAATACGTGGCACCCCTCACCATAAGGGTATTTATGTATATATGTATGGCTGAAAATATAAAATGAAAACTAATTAGTTAAGCGTGGTTTTTAAGCTCCGTATATCGTGACCTTTAAGTTAACGATCCCATACACTTGTAGCACTTTAGATAAGACCATGTTATAAGACCATGTTAGACCATGTTACGGCGGCGTTTCTTATCAATGTTTTTGGGGTAGGCATCACTGTTCATACGAGTATATAAATAGAGGTTTTAGAAATTTATTTTGACGACCTGATTAGCGCAGTTAGTAGTGTCCCTGCTTTGTGTGCCGAGGGTCCCGGGTTCGAATCCTGGTAGGGAACATTGTGTGATGAGCACGAATGTTTGTACCCGAGTTGTAGATGTTTAACAAGTATATAAGTATTATATACTGAGTTCGCCCTCAGAACATTGTACGGTACCCATAATACAAGCGTTGCTTAGTGTGAGACCGTATAGTTGATGTGTTCGTCTGGCGATATTTTTTTTTTCGAACGGATGAACTGAGTAAAGCATATGAGAGACCAGACGAGTCATTTTGCCTGTTCAATGTAATAATATTGATCATTCGCAATGAGCAGCTGGGTGCCAGACACTTACCTCACCGCCTCACCTCCAGCTACACAAACATGTTCATACAAATATAAACTTTTTTTTTAATCGGTATTTATCGAACAATTCTTATGATACCAGTTTGTAGAGCATATCAGTCGAAGATGTATTTGTAGAGGTCGACTCTACCCCACACCCTTATAAATAGATAGACGCCCCCGGGGTTGTAAAAGCGTACCAGTAACTCCCCTGCAATAAATCAAGATATCGCATTCGGTACGTGCTCTCTTCCTGTAAAGATAGTGGAACTATTTTAATTTTGGAATCCCATTTATCTTATGACAATTAAACACTCATATGTGGTCGTTTGGTGAGCACAATTCAATATTATGGAATATTTTTTTTAAACCCTTGTTCAAAGGTTCTCGTGTGGTCAGTGAAGAACTGTCATAACAACATTGAACCGTATAGCCCAATTTTCCCGTAGAAATATACTTATATTTATGTACTAGCTGTTGCCCGCGACTTCGTCGGCGTGGTATTTAACAACATTGGTTTTCTTTTTTTTTCGTGAGATCCTATTTTTTTTTCTAAAATAAAAGTAGCCTAAGTTACTCCTTGTTACATCAGCTATCTGCCAGTGAAAGTCCCGTCAAAATCGGTCCAGCCATTACAGAGATTAGCCGGAACAAACAGACAGACAGACAGACAGACGGACAGAGAGACAGACAAAAATTGTAAAAAATGTTGTTTCGGTATAGGTAACGTGTATACATCCAAATGCACTTAGTAAAAAGCGGTTATTTTAATATTACAAACAGACACTCCAATTTTATTTATATGTATAGATAAGGTATAACAATAATAGTGTGAAATATTTTAACAAGGCCAACAGTAGGTTATAAATATAACATTCCCAAAGAAATAAATCAATTATTAGACATTTTAAAAATTACGCAATGTACGGAGCGCATGGCCAAACGCTACTAGTTCGTTATCTTTAAAAAAAAAACAAACAATTTACACAATATTTTTTACATTAACGTGATCCATATTTACTTACTGATTTATGGGTTAAATATTTAACATTATTTTTGTTATCTACTATATAAAAATAAGTCGGGTTTTCCTTCCTGACGCTATAACTCCAGAACGCACGAACCGATTTCCACGGTTTTGCATTCGTTGGAAAGGTCTCGGGCTCCGTGAGGTTTATAGCAAAGAAAATTCATTCATCTGGTGGCGAAACGGAGTTCGCCGGGTTTGCTAGTACCTTATATAAATACATAATCAAGCAATGAAAAATGAAATATACTATTTTCAAACGATCAAGTTTGATATAAAAAATGGAAGCTCCTTGTTTAAAGTTATTCAGCATCACGCACTAGCACTATTCTCTGTCATGTCATAGCGATGTCTCATACGGAGATACTGGTTATTTGTTCTAAAGGTACACTCAACAAAATAAATCCGCCATTATTAGTATGTTTGTCTGCGCTTTGTGTCGCGCAGCATCGAAAAACATCTAGACAGATTATGATAAAATTTGGCTGGATTAACATTAATAGGATTGTTTTATCCCGGCAACTGAAAGGTTTCCGGGGGATAGTGTGGACCTAAGGTCAACGCGGACGAACTTTTAATATGTATCTACCTAATAATATTGAGTATCATTAGGCCGAGTGTACGTGCATTGATGTTATTCAATGGAGATGGCCCGCCAGGCATGGCGGGAAGCGCGATCGATTGGCCGGGGTCAACGGCACGGGAACTGACCTTTGCGCCAGCTGATCAACTTGTTTGTCATTAAAAATGTAATTGTTCGTTTTAAAAGTAAAAGTTTTGTTATAAAACATTTGAACTTTTATCAAAAACATTTAAATTTATAATAATATGTAGGAGGTAACCGGATTAAATGTATAACGTAGGAGTATAATCTCAATTAGGTGCTTTATTTATAGGCGTCATTCACACTGCAAATGTCACAAGTGCTTTTGGAGAAATGTCTACCCAAATAAATATCACTTACGGTATGTATAAAAAAAATTTTTGGTCAAAAAACTATTATCTTATCTCTGATTTGGTGGACTCTTTGTGAATGATGCCTTACATCAAATACACAGAAATAAAATTAAATAATTCGAAAATTAATTCCCTCAACTTTTTTTATCTCCGCTTGAACACTCACTGCCAGTGAAAACAAATGTTATGCTCGTGTATTATACACGTTTTCGTGTATTATTACTTATAACTCTGCTTATAAGGTTGAACAAGTGACAGATCACACTTGAATATGAATAAATTTATCAAAAGTCAGAAGTGAGGATTGCCGGTCTGTTCTCGCATCATGCTAAAATGGTTCTTACGCTTTCTGAAATATGCGTCTTTTCCTGATTGATTTGACTTTCCACCAACCACGAAATAATTCATTTAAAAATCAAGCGGTTTCTGAAACATTGAGTTGTCAATAAATCAACGACATGTAATGCCATAGTCATTAGGCAATCATTTCTCGATCATCATAGATTGAATCACAATTCTTTCTAATCTGCTACGATACTTAATTAATAACAAGCTAGTACGAGTAACCGGTCGTTTTAAGTTTAGTTGGTGATTCACACGCAGTCTCGTGTCGTGTAGTAACTTGTTTACTAATAAACTGTTTTGTGCCCATGACAGTGAGGGAAGTCACTAAACTTGGCCAATCGACCGAGGGCTGGAAGAATTAAATGCAGTGCTTTGGCCCCGCGCCAGTGATGCGTATAATGAAGCGATGAGCTTTGTTGACATCCGAATAGGACAGATGAGTGCGCTTAGATATAGCATAATGTGTTTATAGACACGGATGACAGCGTACACCAAGAGAAGCAATGTTGATTTCTTATATTTACGCGAATACTACACATTGAAATAAAATGTAAATAAAATGCAAGCAACAACTAAATATGAGGGTACCCCGTTTCGAACTATGACACTAGGACGTCAACCACCTCAGTCCTTCCATGACAATGGTTACTGTAAAGCAGCCAAAACGTCGGGAACATTAAAAACTATAATAAACACGATAGAATCCGTAAGGTTAGTTTTATTTCAAATACTACAATGTTATTTTTTATGTCGGCGTGTGAGATGATTTGAGGGTGTCAATTGTATCGTCGAACAAATTTAAATATTACACTCATAGATGATGAAAACCAGATCACTCTCATTTAAGGTTTTATTCGGATATTTCTGCATCGCCTAGACATCTTCGAATATTCCAGTCATTATATCTATTTAGTCTGCTGAGCGCCAAGTCGTTAACACGCTTAAAAATCGATCAGAGTTCAATAGCTCATCTATTATAATAATGCACCCTCGCCTCTTTATGAGCACGATAAAACGAATCTAAATAGACATGAATCATCTTAAAAGAGTTTAAACACTGATATACAAAATGTAGGTCGAGGAAAGTTCACACCTTCGTAATTTATAGAGGCGTTTGATAGCAAACATATGCTCGTTATACCAGATCGATTTATTTATAACTAGCTGTTACCTGCGACTTCGTCCGCGTGGTATTTAACAAAGATACAACCGTTGGCAACAGCCTGCTCGCGCGTTCTGAGACCGCGGGATGCATTGCAGGTTGCATATCAAACTTAATCAGGCGCAGCGCTGCAACACTGGTTTTAATATTTTTTTGTGAAATCCATTTTTTTTTTCAAAATTAAAAGTAGCCTAAGTTACTGCTTGTTACATCAGCTATCTGCCAGTGAAAGTCCCGTCAAAATCGGTCCAGCCATTTCAGAGATTACCCGGAACAAACAAACAGACAGACTGACAGACAGGCCGACAGACAGACAGACAGACAGACAGACCGACGGACAGACAGACAACAATTTAAAAAAATGTTGTTTTGATATAGGTACCGTGTATACATTTAAATGCACTTAGTAAAAAGTGGATATTTTAATATTACAAACAGACACTCCAATTTTATTTATATGTATAGATGTATGTATAGATAGTTTGGAATACATTAGTGATGAATTGTAACAGCTAGCGCCACATTGTTTATGGCTACGCTAGACTCTACTTTGCTCTACCTGTTTCTAATCATAGTCTGAGTTATTTTCGAATAGCAGGTCGGTTTGTCATGGTTCCTTTATCTGATTGTAGGCAGCGTGGGTTAGTAAACTAAGCGTTTGAAGCATTACCTTTACTAGAAAGGAGAACATCACTGATATATAAGTAATACCTAGTCCACAATGGCAAGCGAAATTAATTTGTATTCGACGTTTGAATTCATAGGTCTACCGCCCATCCATCTTAAATATGTTTTAGTTTAATTTAAATCTTAGTTTGTATGAACATAAAGGTTGAAAATTATGTAAGATGGTTATGCAAGCGGCCCTTAATAGTAAAAAGACTGCTGTTATTTAAACTTGTCCGCTTATGTCCGCCAACCGGCACTAGGCCAACGTGGTAGACTATGGCCTCAACCCCCTCGCATTCAGGGGAGGCCCGTGCCTAACAGTGGGACATTAAAAGGGCTGGTATTATTATATATTTTAACTTATTTAAGTTTACACTTATGACGAATTTCGTCACTCATATCAATCTCCTTGCAAACGTCCAAGACGAATCGTAATAAATCAACGTACAATTATTGCAATAATTCATAACACTGATAGGTCCCAAACAGACGCGAGTCGTTGTTTTGTCATCAGGAACGTTCATCAATCACACTATGGATAGACGTGGCATGTACAGATAGCTCCACAGGTCGTTGTACATTCTATATTCAAATTGAATTTATGAAATTATTTTTCGATGAAAGCTTACACTGCTAGTTATAACCTGAGTCATGTAGGTACGTTTAATATCTATAATACTCGTATAATGTAATGGAGTCGGCACTAGTTTATTGTGGGGTACTCATAATACAAGCGAGCGATGCGCTGGGACCGTACTTGTCAGGCGTATGTGACCATCAGCTATCAGATTGGACTAAAATGTCACTGAAAAAGTTATACAAGAATATAATATATTAGCTCATATCTTAAAAGGAATAAAAACTAGTTCAGCGATCTAATAGTAGGCCATCTGTAAGAATGCGCAGTTGACTTTTGAATCATGTAATAACGTGTATTAATTATAAAACTTTTGTTGCTCATGGTACATGGAATCAATGGCGGGCATTGGGCCAGGGTTTTCATCCCGATAGGTGAATGACTGCTGTATTGACTTGACATTAAGTTATTAAATCGATCTCCTGATACTGGCGCCGGTGTGATGATGCGCAAAATTAATTTTAATTTCCCACATCGAGGATCTGTACGTACCAATACGATAGTCGTCATCGTTTAATATCACACATTATAACAAAAATACTTGTTAGTCAAATGTAAATAATTTATATCGTATGGGACTTTGAGGCACTTTTAAATTGTATTTTTTTTTCTTAACTCTACTAAATCAGAACGCGACTTGAACTGACAAAGTGCAGCACGAAAGTCAACGGGCGTTGTCTTTTGGAAATAACTTTTTTTTAATTATAATTACTGTTTAGCTCGCGGGTGTGTCCTGCGAGGTGCACACACGCTACACTTTGACATCTTAATTGACGCTAGATATTTGAGCGTTCAGTGCACGGGTACAGCCCCAAGCTGCTTTATCACCCAAATAATGCGAGGTTTTCTTATAATGTGTTCTGTAATCTTCGCATGATTCCTCATCCGTGAGTTATCCACTTGTATCCCTTGTTTTTTTATAAAGCTGTCATAACATTTATTTTTGCATTCACAACGATCTTTCTTTGAACGCGAACGAAAATAAATAATAATGCTTATCAGGATGAAGTGTAACGTTACACCGCGACGCGAGCTTACAGTGAAATCAAAAGGGGACTAAAAAAGTTATTACAAGCAATGTACGCGAAGTGCCGTCTGTCAGTACTTGCTGCTGTATGCTTTATTTCAACGCAGGGCTGCCTCCAAACTTTTATGCATACCCGACGATGGATTAGGTCGTTAAAAATCAATCGGTATTCAAAGTACCCGTAAAAAATTGAAATGCTTTCTGCGAGGGCAAGAAAGAATTGCACTTAGGTATGTTGTCCCCATAAAAACATCAATACTTTGAGGAGCGCGAAATTTATTTAACGTTTTCCATCATATCAATATGAATCTTACGTGTCAGTGTTTTAAAAAACGAATGCACTGTGCTCTTCTATACCTGAATTTCAAGGCTCTTTTAGTTCAATTAACAGTAAGGATAGCAACGGCAGTCTTTTTTTGTGTCCTCGAGATCATCAACCCTATTTCAATGTTAATATTTTTCCGTTGAAGTTTTTATTGCGCACGTCAAACGCACATCAGCGTTTATTAACGATAATTCGATCAGCGAGTGTGGCATCGGCTTTACTACCGTTTTATTAGCCGGAGTGGGCACGTGTTCTCGTTCTTAATCATTAATGGCGCCGGTTGTATGACATCGGTGTTGATCTGCGCTTTCTTTATACAGCAACTTGTTAAGATAAGCGAAAATATTACCGAGGCTTACATTGAGCGATTAATTTAATAAATGAGGTCTTATTTAATTAAAGGTTACGGTCAGGCGTTATCGATACATATTTTTTTATCGTATTATGTGTCAATGCTAAACTGTAATTGTTGATATACCTTCAAGAAAACTTAATTTGTTCATAGCCACAAACATGTTATCGGTAGTTTCAACAGCTAAGAATAATTATGAAAGAACCAATTTATCGATATCAGCAATCAAACAAAAACCGTATTGAAATCGATTCTAGTTGATCGAGTTGTAGAGTTGCGATGCAACAGTCAGGCACACACAGGCCTCAAGCTCATAATGCTATTCTTACCATTACGTTTAGGTAAACTGATTAATTTTCGACCTGATCATCACTCTCCTATCACTATCTACCATTACCTAGGGCTAATAGCAGCAATAGCCTTGTCATTCCCTTCATCTTAGTTTCTCATCATACTCTCATTTACTCCAACCTCACTTACCTTATTCATATCACTCTCAATACAATCCATCCATATTTTCTTTGGTATTCCTCTCGCTCTGCGTTATACTCACCACTCTTTTAGTTACATGTTTGTCATCTCTTCCCTGCACATGCCTATACCATTCCAATCTCCTGCTTCTTCCTTTCTCTTTTATAGATGATTTTGTTATTATTATACTATCTATTATAGATGGTTCTACATTCTTCACATTCTGGATACGTGTCACTGCATACATCAGTCACATCTTAACATTCGCATTTCAGCTCGTGAATTGATTTTCGAACAATAGGATTCAATTTTCTAGGCATCTAAAAAGCTCGTGAGACAGGTGGCGGTCAAATAGGGCTCCGACCCAACAAAAAATCTCAGTAAACCCCAACTAATCCGAAGCTCGCACGTCTAAACAAAAACTCATTTGCTTTTGTGTGCTTGTTTTAGTATGCAAAACCCGTATTTCATTATTTCGCAGGATAAATAACAGAATTTCAATAATACCAGCCGCAATGACATTATTTGAAATTTAAATCTGACACGTAATAAAACATTAAAAGTATTGAATACGTCTTGCATAAAATATTGCCGTCTGTGTTATGTGGCTTTTGGCATGCTCATAGCTGAGCCCAATCTTATCGGCTTTATTGTGTTCGCAAAGTGAAAAATCTGTAAATAACTTTTTTATGGGATGCAAATTATTTTTTTCTTATTTCATGGCGCCGAGGAGGGCTAATGTCTACCACCTAGGTTAAATGTTTCACGGTTACAAACATACCTGTTTTTCCCAGTTTTCTCGAGTGGTGGAATAGCTGATAGTAACTGAGAAAAACAAAAGAGTTTTGGAAAAATTCAGTATAATTTTACTGTGGTTAGAAACCAGTTGATTCATTAAATCGATTAATTTAGAGTGATTAACAGGCTAGACAATTCAATCGTGCACTCGACCTCCTGGGCCCAATGATTAATGGTCTCATGTGACTAACAATCCTAAAAGTACAGCTGTCCGAGTATACTGGCATTTGTACTCATCACGCATGCTCACACGAAAGTAAAATAATTTGTTTCAATCAAATGTCGCATGATTTTTGTTCTTTTTACCACATCAATGTAATTCCTACGAGAGTGATCAAGCGATTTGTTCGCATTGGTTCGGATCAGCATTGGCTCTGTTTCTGGTAATTCCATTGTCAATGTAAAATTTTATTTGGATGTTGGATATTTGGGAAAACTATATTTTAATCAATGTTGCGAAACTAAATAAATCTAGTATTAGTGTATTTAATTCTCAGGAATATAGATAAAACTCAAACGTGCGTTTTGAATAATTCCATGTAGCTCTCCAGGATATTTTTGTCTCGTCGCCAAAACAAGATATCTTGCAAAAATTTAAAACATATTTATGCTGAACGACTTTTTTTTCTTGTGTAAATAAGTAATATTAAATTGGTTTCGGCTACGAAATAAAATCGTGGATATTAAAGAAAAAAATAAAAGCAACTGCAAAACCTACAACTTTAACCTCTCACCGTCTCCTTTTATTGAAATCCCACCTACCATTCCATCGCTGTGATTAACAGATTTCACACGTAGCCTTACGATGTTTATACCATAATCTGTGTCGAACAATAAAGCAGCAGAAACACAGTTGCGATGAATCCAAACAAGTGCGTTTTACTGCCCTCGGCGCCTGCCCGGCTTATTTGCTAATACCGGCGCGATAGCAGAGACAAATGGCTCATATTCGACGTACCTTTTCATGAATCATTAGGGTTGCTATACACCGTTCGATTCGGTACATTCGATGAAACTTTCCGAACCGAATCTGTCGAATCGAGCATGTGTATAGCTCACCTTATTTACCTTTATTGTTTCTCTGCAATCTAACTACATAGTAATAGAATACTGGAGTTTAATAACATTGGTTGGTTGATACAAATCAAATTGGTTCCAACGTAATTCGGGATGAGGGTACATATAATAAACATAGCAGCTATTGATTTCTTATATTTACGCGAATACATTGAAATAAAAAAAAATAAAGATTTAATGGCGATTTTATGTTTTTACATTCCCGACGTGCTAAAACCAAGCGCACCATTGCAAGATCTAAAGACACTGTGAGCACTTTCTGCGTAGATCGGACCGCAAACAACAACTAAATATAAAAGCACCCTAGTTCTAACTATGACACTAGAACGTAAAACACCTCAGTCCTCCGTGACCATAGTTGCTGTAAAACAGCCAAAACGTCGCAAACGTAAAAACATAAAATAAACGCGATAAAATACTTAAAAGTAATTTTATTTCAATACACATCAGACACGTTTTCTTATAGAACTTCTAACAGAAAGTCCAAATTAAGGCGAGCGTCCCGAGAGTCGAACCCATGATTTTACGACTGACAGGCATGCCACGAGTATGACTAACAAATAACGAGTAAGATAATACAATATACTAAGGCATGGTAGAAACGAATCATAAATATAAGATTAAATTGATTCCATAATATATATTTTTTAAATTTAGATTCACAAATCCCATCCCACTATTATTATAAATGTGAAAGTTTGGATGGATGGATGTTTGTTACTCAATCACGCCAGAACGGTTGAACGGATCTGGATGAAATTTGGCACAGAGATAGATTATAGTCTGGAATAGCACATAGGTGCATACCGCGGGGCGCAGCTAGTATCATATGTGTTTGCAAATAATTACTATAACTAAAGCTCTTGTGAATTTTCGAATACCACATGCCTAGTAACTTAGGTGCCCAAGGTGCCATTATAACTAAGGGCTAACATAGCTAAAGAAATGCTTTTATATATAAAGCTATAATAACAAGTGTAACTACACAGAACCGCAATCAATTTCACGCTAGACAGATCCATTGAGCGAGTTTATCTCCATTGCACCGCACTCGTATCAATATACTATAAATTGCACATCCAATGTAATTTAAACCACAGGATGTAACCTATCACAACCATTCAGGAGCTTTTCTGAACATAACAGCGGGGACATTAACGTTACACTTAAATTAAACCTTGAATTACAATGATAAAGTTCAAATTTATATGTGCAGCGATAGTGGGCTGAGATGCAATGACCTTACCAAGTCATTATAACATTGAATGAACAGAATGTAGGGTCAAAAGCTGTTGTTAACGATTATGTTAATTTGTGTAATGGATATCATGAATAAATGTTGTGTGTAGATACGTTGTTAACTAACATTTATTAAAATTGATCAATTTCAGTCCTCGAACTCTTTCAACTTGATGTAAGAGGTATTTTAGTTAAGCTGCTTTTCAATTAAACAAATGGGGGAAGTGGAAACCTCCACTGACTCTCGGCTTGTCAACTTTTCTGTGCTATTGTGCCAACGATTTGTATAATAATAATAATATAATAGCGCCAGACGAACACACCAACTATACGGTCCCACACTAAGCAACGCTTGTATTATGGATAACATACAATGGACTGAGGGCGAACTCAGTATATAATACTTATAATATATTAAACATCCATGACTCGGGTACAAACATTCTGGCTCATCACCCTATTCTTGTACCTACCAGGATTCGAACCCGGGACCCTCGGCGCAGAAAGCAGAGTCACTACCAACTGCGCTAATCAGGTCGTTTACATCTCAATCATTGTAAAGCATTAGTAAACCGTCACGGAAAGCTGTTTTCTTTGGAATACATGCATAAAGGACCTTAGATTGGTGGTAATAAGTTTAAACTTTAACCTGTATCCGTCGGTATTTATATATTCCGTCTATGTTTCCATTAGGGACCGCTTGCGTGTCATAGCAATAAAAAATTACTTAAAATGATGGGCACCGAACGATCACCCATAAAAGTGGCTTCATTACTGCTCGCCGTTAAACGCGGGACCGATGCACTTGCGAGTGATGATAGATTATCCAACGATAATATTGTCAGGTTTATTTTAAGTTTACGACACAAAAAATATTCTGCCTTTGACACGTGTGTCTTTGTTGTTGGTGTCGTAGCATTAATTACTATTAGGGCACGTAAGGAGTATGGGAGAAAACACCCTAATTGTATACCGAAATATATATATATATATACCGAAATAAATCAATAAACTGATTATGAAGTACAGATATAATAATTATGCAAGTCGTAAAAAATACCCGAATATATGCATCAAATACCGTTCTGTACAATGGCTCGATAAACATTGGTTACTTTTTTACCAACTACCCTTCCAATTCATAGCATGTTTTCATCCTTTCACAATGGCATTACATTTTTTTTTAAGTGCTTTCTGCAAATACTTATCAATATAAATACCAACCATGGAGTTTGTTGCCCGTTCTTCTCCATAGGATCGGCATTCCGAACGGGTGGTAAAGTTGTAGCCTAGCATTTTGTAACGTAACTATTTTGACGATTCATAAGTAAGGTCTTTAATGGTTTACATGAATAAAAATATTCTGATTCTGATTATATATTTGATACATCTGTATACTTTAAAATGCAATGAAAAAATCACCAGGTACCACTTAGTTATACATTTTACATTACGAGACAGGAATTTTCAAACTACATTTAAGCCTTAAAAACTAGCGATTGTCTATTGATTTCTATCTATTGTAATGAGAAAATGTATCGAGCGAACTTAATCGAATGTAATCGATAGCGAAAAATAGCATCAGACGCTCGTTAATCCTTCCCATTTTCCCTGACGAAGGGCTAGACGCGTCCATTTATAAATGCTTCACTGAACGTTAACATATTGGGCAGGTGACAGGTCCATCCCAAGACTCGAATCTATTTCCACTTAGTAGATGAATAGTCTGGGAGACTGATGAATTAGGCTGTATGCAACAACTATGTTTTAAAATGTGAACAACCTGTATTTACCCTTGTAAGAGAAAATTTACTGTTGATATGACTCACTCAGTGACATTTTCCTCGTTAAGGAATTTGTATAAGTCCAAATAAAGTAGAATTGTAATTATAACTTACGTAATTATGAATTACCTGATTCATATGACAATTATACATTCTGGAATCGATGTAATTACCTTATATTGTGTGTAAAGCATTATGTGGGTTACCACTTACCATTACGACTCACAGATATGGTTTTAAATCGTATGCTGAATCATTTCAAATAGAAATACATAAGTTTGAATCAAATTATCGGGGGAATAACAGTAACCTTTATCGATGAAGACATTTACGAAAGATACTTTAATGCCTCGGTAAAATATTACATACATTGATCTAATGTTTAGTAGATCATTGAGTTCGTGATTAATAAATTATAAGATTGTTTAATGATTTATTTATTAAATTTCATAAGGAAATCAAAAGATTCCTTGTGGAAATGTAGTAAATAAAGCATAAGTGGTTCTATATATTTGTGTTCTACTTTCGCCGAATTCAAATTGGCCGTCAATTATATCAAACGTGCGCCAATCGACGCCGGCACCTTAATGTATGTAGGTAACGTAAATACCAGACGATCAGTCATTATGGCATCATTACAATTGCAGCGTTTATTAATCAATCAATGCAGCTGTTACAATTCAAATTCATGGGTCATCAGAATGTTGAATGATTATTGAAAACATGACAAGCATTCGCTATACATCCGCGACGTTTTTTTTTAAGGTTCAACGAACTTTTTATGGCATCCCATCAATCAGTGCATTTCAGTTTTAACTGCTCCGGGTAACGCACGTTGGCTTTCTTTAAACTTAGGTTCAGGGCTGGCAGCGAACCGTGAACACGACAATGGGCTATTTGCAGCGATAAAGCGCTTTATTGCCTGTGTTTTAACACTCCGGCATTGGGTAAGCAGTCACTAGTCATGGATGGACCGATACATTTCGATCGCTCTATCTTTTATTTTACCATTACAAATTCAAGATTCTTATGCGAGGTACCTAAATAATTAAAACTTAAATATCCGCGCAAGATAAAAACGATATATTTATCAGTAAACGATATTATTATTTTTTATAAAAAAAGCTTAAATACCTTTTATAAATAATGATTGCAAAACGAAGTATAGCTCATCTTAATAATATTACATGGGGCCGAGTGAATTCTAAAACGAAACTTATTCTATTAATGCACATACATTTATTTATGTATATTGAAATGATGTTATACATTACGTAAGGTGCCAATTTACCAAGTAGATTGCGCAGGGGTGGAAAAGTTTAACTAACTGAAGTGGCTGGGTAACATGTTTTAAGAATATAAATATATACAATAATAATAATAAGCCTCCCAAAGATCAGGGTATAGCCCGTGTGCTGAGAGACATAATAATAATTTTATATTTTTAAATGTATTTTTTTATATTTAAAAATGTAACTTACATGAAAAACTATGATAAATTATATAAAAGTATTAACTTTATTGATGCAGAAAACAACGGAAAAGTATATGAACATTCTAGTCCCCACACTATGAATTCCAGTGTCGTGTGGACTAGAAATACAAGAAAAAATACAACAACTTTACTATTAGTTGAAGACTAAATACAAAAAAATACTAAAAGGATCATATCATCATCATTGAAGTGAACATATCAACTAATTTACTTCTAAAGGCGATATTACATAACCTTATACATATTTGTCTTTACCCATACATAAAATATAGGAGAACAAGGAAAAACCTCCAAAACATCGTTCCTTATTCCTCCTTGCCTCACCCACAGAACCTCGACACTCGTAAAGAAGCGATAAAATAAAACTTTCACTATAAGTTTTTATTTACCGAAATTGCTCCGACGTTTTTTTTTCAGCGAACCAAAGTTCGTAAAGGCAACTATTTCATGATAATCTTGCTATTTATCAATGTCGCCTATTTGTCCGTTGTAAAGTTTATGGGTGCTCGGCGGCCCAAGAGTTTATCTGTAGCAGTTGATCATGATTTTGGGTGTCTTTCCCGAAGTTCTCGTTAAATAAAGGCTGTAGTACGATCGGAAATCTCTGAAGACTTTTCTTTGCTAGTAGAAAATAACTATTGAATTTAGTCATTGATCTACAGTTTACACTATAATAGGTAGGTATTGTACTAGTAGAGTCTTGATATTTCACTGCCTCATTGTTATTAAGTTGCTACTTATTGCCGGGATGATTTAATACCCGGGGATCATATACATCCGGGGCTAACAACGGACTCAACATGTTTTCACTTTGTCTATCCAAGTACGGTCTGCCGAGTGATCCTGCATGGAACCGGGATCGTGCAAATTGTTTTTCTCAGTATCAGCCCAGTCTGTAAATGTGCCGCTAACCGACGATAGTCTTACTCATTCTCTCCTGTTAATATCATCGATATAATCGGTAATACGCCTCTACATACAACTTTGACATAACAAACATAATTAAGTATTTTTTTAAATACTTATTTTTACATATAACTTATGATAATTCACCAGAAACAGCATAAAAACTGGACGGGAAATAAAGCTCTTCTGAGCATCCAGTCTTTCCCTCACAAATACTCCATATATTTGGGATCCACTTACAACGGCTACTGTCTAGACGCACTGTTTCATCCCAGCAGTTATACATACGATATGTATAGGTATTAGGTAGATAATAATATTGCCAGTTGATATTGCCCGCCAATGTTTTAGACTCTCAGTTTTAAGAGAGAGTGAACTCTTTCCACCTGTCTCTATCTAGAGCAGCTCTATAAACCAGATGACACCGACCCTTTCGGTTTTATCTTACTCCTAGCTTATCTTAGTATTCCTCGTCCATGCTTTCTGTCTACCTTACCATTTATAAGATATTCTTTATCAAGATATCATGCATGTCGTTTGAGGGAGCCTATCTTTCTTTGCCTACTTTACGCCAGCTCGGTGTAGTCTCTTTCTTACGTTACTGTAAAAAGGCTCAAAATGCTTTGACGATACAGCCAGTCGTTTGTTTTATTATTCGACTTTGTCACATAATGTAGTGATGATTAAGATCTTTGTTAATATCATTATGTTTTCTAGCATCTTTACGCGTGGCGCCTGTCGGCTCTACATCACCAGCACAATGTGTTTGCGTTTTAATAACCTACTTTGTATACGAAACCTTATGCGTTTGTAATAAGGTTTCTGTTGTGCTGATCGTGTGTTCAGTTGTGATTAACGCATAGGCGAGGATGCCGGCCAGACGTTATGTTGCATCGAGACAATGACGTGTCCGGACATCCATGTGTAGCAGACCTTATTCATAGCTTAGTCGGAATAGATTGTGTGATTGGAGAAAAAAATATGTATATACCTTATAAGGCAGGATATGAGGCATAGTCTATTGTTCGGTATTACAACAACTTATAGTCTTTGACAATGGCGACCATAACTTTTTGAAAGTAAATGTAAAACTGTATTTTTACGAGGGTAATACAAATAGATAATACATATTGGTCCTAGCCGTTTTACGATCCTAACTGTTTATCAATATATATAGGTACCTAGTTACCAAACGAAAACTTTCCCCACAACGGGCCCACAAATCAAGCTTACCTGACACTCACAGCTCGCACTTATTCGACAATGTATATAACAGTGCGCCAGTAAATTCAAAGCATGCGTCCGCGGACCTTTTTATGCAATTCAATTTGAATAGGGACGGCGCAATGCAACAATGACGACATAAAATTTTTCCAAAAGAGTTATGCGGGCTGTAAATAATTTTAAAGTGTCCGTTTGGCGGGTTCCGGTGACAGATTTGCCGGCGGCCGTGACGGGAAAATGAAATTTATGACAACTTACCTACCGCAGTAAATCGCGTAATAACTTTTAATGTAATCGACAGTTTTCACAATTTAATATCTGAGAGTAACGATTTTATAGCCACTTATCCTTATTAATGACACAGTATGCAAACGTCCTTATAAATTAGTATAATTATAACTATGCAATAAATATTATGACAGGTAGGTACACTAAGTATAAATACACATCATTTGGTTTTGAAGTCTTACGTATTTATCTATTAATACGAATTCCATAATATTAAAGCTTAAGCTTTATTCAAATCTTGACCTGATTCATAATATTCGTGAATTCAACTTGTTCGGTTTATAATCAGAGAAGTTTTCAAGTCGAAGGTCAATGGTAGATCCTTCTTTCCCCATTTGTCTGGCATGGTAATTCCAAGAACTAAATGCATTGCAGGAAAATATTTATATTAATTTATTAATGCGTTCACAACAATAAAATTCCAATTACGTATTTAATTTAATGTTTTGTAGGTATGATATTGTTTTATGTGTTACCTAAATGAATGTATTTATTTGTATACAAAGACAAAGATAGCAAATTCACACTATAAGTAGGTAAGTACCTCTTATTTTCTTGGTCCTATTATTGATAATATCATCCTCTTATGAGAACTTATACTATTTGTACACTACTATAATCTATTCTGTGGTACTGCGCAAAGCAAAACTATTGTGCGTATGCCATATGACGTTTGAGAAAGTTATAAAACTTCCATAAATTCGGGGGCTAGTATCAAATTTTATAAATAAAGACACACGCAAGTAAGTTTTTGTTTTTTTATAAAACAAAACTTTTGTTCTATTTTTACATATCTACTAATGCAGGCACTATACAGCCATACCTTAAATTGCATGCAGCGTATTATTATGTATATTTTACAACGTATAAAACGCTAAAGAAATTATTTTGTTTCCATTTTATTACTCAGAATATTTGAGTCCATTCGATACATAGAGGGTTGACGGAAAGTAAAATACAAAAATAGATCTACCAAACTTTGTCGATGCCAGTACCAAATGTTACGAAATAAAAACTATATTTATTTAAGATCTGTTTGTAATTTTCTTTATTCAAATTGTCCTAAAAGTTATTACCTATTTAAAAATATTTACCGCTCAAATCCGAGGCACAATAATACTTATCTACTTATTATAACACGCACACAAAAAGCTGTGATAGCCAAGTTGGTAGAAAAAGCTGTGATAGCCAAGTTGGTAGAACGCTTGCCTCGGTAACGAGGATTGCAGGTTCAAACCCCGGCTCGCACCTCTGGGATTTTTCATGTGCGAATCTCATTTTCAACCAAGATTATCATTTGCTAAACGGTGAAGGAAAACATCGTGAGGAAACCTGCATGTCTGAGAGAACCCCTCGAAAGATGTGTGAAGTCTGCCAACCCGCACTGGGCCAGCGTGGTGGACTATGGCCTAAACCCCCATCGCATTGAGGGGAGGCCCGTGCCCAACAGTGGGACATAAAAAAGGGCTGGAATTATTATATTATAACACTATCAAGGGTACATACATATAATTATAATTGACGCAGAATAAAATTAATTGGATACATTTTCTAAAGCTCTGAACATCCAATACATATAAGTTTTAAACAATCACATTTTGTAAAAAGCTTACATGACATACACTATAGATTAAGGCATTATGCACATCACGCTGTAAAATGAGGCGTCGTGTTTATACGGATTTAGTCGGAATACGCCTAATTAATTCTGTGCCACGCGTCATAACTTCACTCCGAATAAATTAATTAAGTCTTATTTGCGAGAAGGCTCTGTCGCCCCATTGTATGATATAATAAACGCTAAGTTATAATATTGTTATCAAAGCCGTTGTCATTGTTATAGCGTTACACAGTCGTTATAACGTTAAAGGGATGGAACGGCAGACGAGTTCGTTATTTGAATTTTAAATTAATTTTGATAGTTCGTTAATTATATTTCGGTTAGGACGTCACGAGGATGACATTAAAAGAATTAATGTTGCCTGTGTTATTAAACGAATATAAAAAAGTAATTTAATAAGTGAAACTATAATAATTATTATTTTTTTAAATCTCACTAATTGAAGGTATAAAAATATAGTACATAACATTGAATTCTGGAAAATCATCGAGAAAATGTTGAAACTTGATAAACATCTAGATTAGTCTCTAATACCAGTCTACATTCGGGACACAAATCCTCAACAAAAGTATGTGTCTTATATAATTTTCTGGGCCGATAGCTTTCACTTCGAGCGAATGAAAATAGAATCCTCTTTTCCCTTGGGGTTCGAAGGCGGGTTCGCAAACCGGCAGGCGCCGGGAAGACGCGCTGTTTCATCCACCGGCGACCACATTACTAGGGTAACCATACTACCGCAGATAAGGTATACTTTCCAAATTGGGTGTGTAACAAATTAGTGCGTTCCTATAATGATAATAACATTTATGATAGTAAGTGTACTTATGTTCCTTTAGTCACTGAATTTGGAGATTATTGTGATTTATTTCCACAGCCTATGATACCTTCCCTTTTAGCTAGAATTGCTGTTAAAAATCATTTATACAAAAGTCTGTTGCGAAGCACATATATATGTCACGTGACTTGAATTTCTAAAATTTCAAATAGAGTCAAAGATACACGACATGTTTGTCCTGGCTTATGGTCGAAACAGAACGCAATATAAAAATATATTTACAGCTAATATAAAACTTAATTTAGATATAAAACTTAATGGCAATATTATAATTCAGAAATCTTCCAATATCGCTATAATCTCTAAATATTTACTGTGTATCTTTACATTTATGAAATTTAAATTCAGTAGGCTTTACACAAGCGCAAAAGCAAGTTTATTATAATCTGAAGTTATTTTTAGAATATATTTATTCTATATTCAATTTTGAACCATACTCATATTGTTTTGGAGTTTACATTATTTAGACTTGTTTTTTTTTAAAAGATACCATTGCAGGAATGGTGAATTTTGGAACTTCAGGGTGCTATAAAGAAAGGTTAGGAACCCTTGTTCTACAACATGTTTGTTTTATAATCTGATACAATTCAATGCGGTTCTAAGTAAGACACTATAATTGTCCTCGGGCAGGACACACCGATTGTCCCCTATGTTGGAATTTTGTTGTAGTTTAAAAAAATCTCAAGTATTATCACTTCCAAAATGTTTAGCCTACCAAAATCTATAATTTTCCCGCGTGTGTGGGCCTCACAGTTTTGACATCGCCGCGGGCGGCCGCGTCAAATCCGAACCACATGTGAATAACGATGTACCGTTGTCATACTTTTAAAATTCCTAATACGTACGCAATAAGTGTCAGTTTTGAATGTACCGTGGGCATTAGTGATGCAGTTGAACCATGATCGGAATATACACGGTTAGTTAATCACAGCACATAATGTTGTTCAGACACTTTGGAGGATTGGGTCAAGTGCTGCTTGTGTTGATTACTTTTTCATCTTCTAAGTTTAAGTCTACATTATTAACAATGTTTACTTAATTCAAAATGAAACCACAAGGCACAATTTTTTTTGGCTTAGACATAAAGACAGACACTCCTGAAAATGACAGATTGGGTCGTATTTGTAATTGCTGCAAGTTATCCTAAAGTTACGGCAAAAAATGTTACAACTACATATATTTATACCAAGAACCTGCTCATTAATAATAAAAAAAAACATTGTCATCGTGCTACAATGCAAACACAAATAACTCTTCAAATCGATTACCCTTTTCAACATTCGATACCAGTCACCAATCGATTCGATCAAATATAGCAATAATACATACTTAAGCTCAAATTTCGCAACGCCCAACATAAAATTCCCACACGAAAATTGAGTCACTGCATTGAGCATGAGTGTACCAACCTTCGAATATGCATTCAATGCATGGCCGCCACCGGCTGGCCACAGCTTTCCACCATGTCACTGAACTGCGCTAACCCGAATTGGTCTGCCCGTCTGCTTGTGTGACAAGCAATTAATCACGCTCCTTCAAGGGACCTTAATATGAAAGACCACTTCAATTTATAACAACATCGTTGCAAAGTCCACTCTGTAATTAATAGTTCAGATAAACTGCGGTTTGGCTTGTACTAGAGCTTGGCGAGCGAGCCAAATTAAGGATCCCAAAAGACAATATTTCATTGACGTATATTAATAAGATAATGTCAGTAATTCGAAGGCATATCAAACTAATCCAAAATTTTATTACTGCAACCCTATTCGTCAATAAAATATTTATTTATTTGTCTGTTAAAGATAGAACAAGACAATTCACAAATTAGTGACATCTGAGTCGTCTTCATTATCTATACTAATACTATATACTATACTATATTATATTATATTATTTATTATTTTATTATTTTTTTATTTTAATATTATAAATGTGAAAGTTTGGATGGATGGATAGATGGATGGATGTTTGTTACTCTTTCACGTCCGAACGGCTGAACGGATCTGGATGAAATTTGGCATAGAGATAGATTATAGTCTGGAATAGCACATAGGCTACTTTTTATCCCGGTAAAATGTATGGTTCCCGTGGGATAGATGTTGTAATTTTTCATACTTTTTATCGCGGGTAACACCGCCGGGCGCCGCCATAAAATCCACATTTTTTTTTCTTAATCGACGGTTACTCGATACTTACCCGAAAATTAATGATAGTTTTTTTTTCAACTCATAATGGCATTACACAGCTATTTTCAGAATAAAAGTACCCTGTAATGACATCGTAAATTAACGAAGACTTTCTAAAAATATGGGAGTTAAAACTACAGTTATTATCTGCTGGTCGTCCGGGAGTAACCTGCTCCCGGTAAAATTAGTTCCAGACAAATTGCTTCTTTGTTTAGGCGCTTATCTTGCGAACACCGATAGAGATGGAACAATAACCGAGTTCGGAATGCTGATATACAGCGTACATTGACGTCATAATGTATTTTAATACAGCCTAATAGCAGCAAATTAACAATATTTAAGCTATAAAAGATTTTTAGAAGCGTGTTATGAATCTAAGACTAAGATAATAAAATGATAGATAAGTTTAACTACAATAGTTCAATAAAAAGAGGAGCCATAAACGCATTATAAACTATTTCGTAGGTATCGTCCAATATGTAAAAACCAACCGTAATAGCAATATTGAATAAAGATGTCAATATAATATAATATATATATCTATCATTCTGATAGCAACGGAACTGTACAGTTGGTTATCGATACGGTACAGCTCACCTGCGATCAAAGTTTGCGACTAGTGTTGTCTGTTGTCGCCGGACCTCGGTCCCGCAACGACCTTGGTATTGCCATTCCAGTGTACCGACCTCGCGCCATATGATCGACGAATTTGCAAACGGGCGATGACCCATAAGTGTGTTTAATAAGACTGTGTAACAAGACGACGACCTAATTTGTTCGGGCGCAGTTTTGATCTTATATACCGGGACCAATGCGTGATTGTGGGAACGAATTTATTTTTTAATTTTTAAACTAGTTTTTTTTTAAGAATGCCGAAAATGCTCTCGTTTTCCGCATTCTTCTACTCTTTGTAATTAGTTTCTCGTTGATGTTTTGTTTGTTTGTGTACTGTTCCGTACTGTTAGAAACTTATAGTGCGCGCGAGTAGCTATATTAAAGTTGATTTACGTGTGTTTGTTTTCACCCGCGAATGAATCACCCAATAGCGTTTATTGCTATTACTGTACACACTGGGTGCACGGGAATGGCCGGGAATTCAGTCCAGTCTTTAAGTTCATTGACTGATGCTACGTGCGATCATTAAATAGAGAAAATATTGCCTGCCTAGAATTGTCATAATATCTCCATTACGTAGTACAAAGCACGTATATTCATATGGTCGCTGTATCCGTCGTAATCTCAGCTATCATATTTTTTTTACAAACACAAACAGAAATAATGTTTTACGACACCCCCTGATGAGTGACACTAATAGTATTTTTAAGTTTTAATGCGTTTGTCTAATGTTTCTGTAACATGTTCCAGCAGTGTGTGGTTGGACGCTTTAGTAGATTTAATCAATAATGTTTTAAGTACGTTTTGTAACCGTAATCTGAGCGATAGAACTAAACCTATCGTAAATGTTAAATAAAAGTTTGTCAGATATCAAAAGCTTGCAACAAGAATACCAACTATATTGGGGCTAATATAACTTACATATTTTACAACAATACCTTTTTCTACTATAGGTTTAAATTATATTCACACTTTAAAATATTACTTTATATTTACGAAATGTTCAATCAAGAGTATAAGTAAGTTATTCCAATTAAATTCCAAATTCAAAGCCATGTTTATGCCATGTTGCGCCGATGCGGCTCTAGGCGGTCGGTTCCCGCGGTTACCGCGGGCGGCGCGGCGCGGCGGGGCGCCCTATTTGGCGCGCTCCTGATAGAGTACACCACACGCCCTGTGTGACGTGTTCCCGGACTTCCAATCCCAGCGGGAACGAGTGACTCGCCACTACGCCAAACAAGTCTTAGTAGTCTCACTAGCTTGGAAGGTTTTTTTAACCATCTTATATGGGGATGAATCGAATAGTGGATGAATTGAATACAATTCCTTTAATAGTGATGGATGGTAAGGTGTGACATGACTGAGAGTTGAATTCGGTTTATCCGTTTGGACTTAATGGTAATCTCAAAGATGTCAATGATGTAAATCTACTGCTTTCTGCACCGAGGGTTCAAATCCCGCTTGGGGTAAACGTTTTGAAATTAGCCCGAATGTTTATACCTCCAGTCATGGATGTTTAATATATATAAGTACCTACTTATATACTGATATACTGGGTTCACCTCAAATCCCAAGTAAAGTACCTATAATACTAGCGTTCCTTAGTTTGGAAGCGCACAGTCTGTAATAGTCTGTTGTAAAAAACTAAGAATACTCCAGTCTAAAAATACAATTAACTAGGTATACCCTTCTCGTAAAATCAGTATCAAAGTGCGTTTCCATGTTTAAAACAAAGTTTACTTGGTCCGCACACTCCGCTGGGTTGAGAACCTCGGCCATATTAAGCTTATTTCAAAACGTGTGTTAATTGAAAGGCCCTTAAGTTTCTCCTCATTCTGCTAAATATTTTAGCGCTTATTTTTTAAGGGCGCGTGTTTTGAGCAATTTTGAGTTCTATGTACTTTAAAGGTTTAATACCAGTTAACTTATACATTACTAATTAACTATTTGGGCACCTTTGCGGGTAAAACATGGCCACAAATAAGCCCAAGAATCTGGCTTGTAAGTACCTACTTGAATTAGTAATCAAACACGTTATTGTATAGAGGGCGACTATAACATGCAGTTGTGTCTAGTTTAAATTAACGTTTATAAAATGTGTATTAACTAAATATGATAAATATACGAATTTATGAAATAATGTTTTCGGGACGCGAAGCTTAATTTAGTAAATGAAATGAACCAAATAAAATATAAGGTTTCACGATTTGCTTTTTAAATTCTTCGGTTCATTTGTACCTCTCCAACTAGTGAAGTAATTTTTGCCGTAGTTATGTTTTATATATTTTTATTTATTTATGAATATAGACTTAGAGATATGGATATCTTCATATACAAAGACATAAAATTCTTAAAAGATACAATAAATCATGTTCAATTTCTTAACTGGATACTCATTGTATACCCTGCATCTTGTAATTTGCACATAAAGACAATAAATCATGTGCCAATGAGATCTTATTACACTAGCCGCAGTAGCTCGACTCCTGCGCTGTTGCCATAACAGTCGCCACAGCACAGCTGCTGTTGAATCACCGTAATGACTAGAGTATTAAGTTTAAACCGTAATGACTGGAGTATAAAGTTTAACTTAACTGGAGTATTAAGTATTAAGTTTTAAATAGCATATTCATAATAAACCAAATGCGTTGGATAAGGAAGCGAGAAAGTCGATCATTGCAACTTGATATTGTCTGTTAATTCATAAATGTTTCTTTGTAGTCGTAACACTTTTAATTTTATGTTAGAAAAATAAACTTACCACCATAAAATAAGCACTTACTCAAGCTTATTCAAGGAGGCCGCTCAATTTTACCATGTACACAATACTATCATGCTCACAATTTTGTTCCTTGCGACATTGCCACAGAGATTATATTTGCGTATCCCTTCTACCCATATTGGTCCTGATTAATAATGTCGTAAAATGTATTTTTTATAACGGCCCGTAGCTATAAACAGGCACATATTTACGGTAACGTTTATTCAGATAATTTTGTAACAATTTTATAAATACAAGGTAATTGCTGTAGTAAATTGAGAAGGGATCGAAATGGTTTATACATAATTCGAAAAGACCACAAAAATGATTTTACATTAAAATTGAAAGTATTATATGGGTAGGAACTGTAGTAGGTACTTTGAAAATGCTGTCCGTAAAAGCGCAATTCTGACGACCCATAAGTACTGTACTTAACGGTATACGTTAATAAAAAATATTCTGAATCTGACCTAAACATAAAATTATATATAATAGACTAGAATTTACCCTCAAAATAATCTGAGGATTTGAAACAACTTGAAAGATAATATAAAATAATGTTATTATTTTTGAATATAATATGATTATGTATAGTTACAAAAGGTTCGCTGTTTGCGGTTGGAAATTTATATTATAGATTATTCACAATTATCCTTTAGCAGCGTGTAAATTAGAACAAAGTAAATAAATTCTCATAATATATTATTATCAAATGTTATAGGCCAAACAACATTCCCGAACAAGGCTCGGAAAATTTGCAAAAATAAAATAAAAGAAAACTCAGTTTAACCAATATCGCGAAGTTACGGTGCAGAGCGGTCAATATTAGTATTTACTTGGCGGCAATAACTGAAACTTGGATGCTGTGACCCCGAGCTATTGGCTTCGGAGGCTTATCCCGGGATTTTCACCTTGGCGTAACTGAGTACGTTTTGTGTATAAAACAGACTGCATATATGTAAAGCTTAGCTACGTAAGTACATACATATGGTTCGATATTCTTGCGAATTTGTAATCTACCCAAGTGAATACAAGATTCATAAATACATTTTATTAAGATCGAGATCCATCCATTGGATATCTATTAGTAAAATTGTATGACTGCGACTACGTGACTTGGTTCGTATAGATCAGCCTTTCCCAAAGTGGGCGATAACGCCCCCTTGTGGCCGCTGCAGGTTTAAAGGGCGGTAAGACACCCAGAAAAAAATGGAGGCGTTGTGTAGAGGCTTACAATAATTAATTTAATTTGAAGTTATAGTGGTTTTAAAATGGGTGAAAAAATGGGGGCGCTAAAAAAATATTCATTCTCAAAGTGGGCAGTAGACAAAATAAGTTTGGAAACCGCTGGTATAGATAGAAAAGGATACAATTTGTTAAGTCATCTTATGTTGTAAATTATACGTACGTAGTTTGAAATCCCTATGGAGCGGGGAGTGTAGGTTAGTCGGCTCACGGTATTGGGTCGTCTTGTAGCTGCTATTTTTCGCTCGAGACAAAGGGCCAGAGCGTATATATGTAACCAATTGGTCCCACGCGTCTAGATCAAAATCCGGTAAATGTATTGCAAATCAATGCGTGGAAATAACTTAGTAACCTGCATATAAAAAAGACTCGCTGTATTTCTAGCCAGATCTTCTCAGTTAAGGTCGCATTCCGATCCGGTTGTAGAGTAAAGTTAAACAGATGCAAATTACAATTTTAAGTCTTTAGGCATTTACGTAATAAATGATTTGACATCGACATTGACTTTGACTTTTACTTAAATGTTAACAAAAAGACGCCAGAAGTAACATAAATAGTATAGAAGAAAAGTTAATTTGGTGGGTGCTTTTAAAATCTATTCCAAACAATTTAAAAGCACACAACTCCCTCTATATACCATTTAAAATTATTCGCAAGCGTCTCTGACATTCTCACGGGGCGCTAACAAATCGCGCATGCGCAATTGACGTTCAAGATGCAATGCGCAGACGGCTCACGAGTGCATTAAGCGTGTACAGTCGACGTCAATCGCAATAAGAAATGTTATTTTAATTATTATTTACATCATTTTTTTTTTTGGTGTCAGTTCGTGAACGTGCCTAAGATTGAGTTAACCCCTGTTTGTCTCGCTGTTAGTTTCATAATTCCCTCAACATACTGAATAAGTTATCTTAGGGGACCTCATTGGAGATGTTTAACTCGCGAAGTATTTTTAAATCTAATTGATGATTTTAAAATACTATATAATTCATTACCAATTATATCCATACAATAAGATAATCCAAACTCTAATTGCCGAACAAACACATTTTTTTTAAGAATCATATTTCAATATGTTACCTCATGTCACGTCAATAAAAAAGTATTTAAATTTAAGATTAAAGGATTTTTTTTCAGACTTGCCAGTTTCTTCAAGACCTAACTCTTGTCTGTTATCTCAATTAAATACTACTCTATTAATGTCAGTTATTTATAAACCATTAATACTTACACGAAACTGATCCAAATTAATTATCATACCTTAAAGCAAACATCACTGTGTAGTATTTACACAAGATCGGTCCGTATGGCGTTAAGAAAATTAAATGCATCTTAAGAATTAATGTTACTGACTGTACCAAAGCATTTCTAGAAAGCTAATGCATGATAGCACTTGTAAATTAATTTCACCAACAGTCCCAGTTCCTAGCCGCATAAAAATGGGTTGAGTACTTCTGTACAATTAATCCCATTAGTAGCTCAAGCGCAGCATTGCGTTTAGATATAAATTTAAATTGGATTAAATATTTAGTAAAATATATATAAATTTAGTAAACAAAATTGGATTACGGTGTAACAATAATAGTGTAAAACATTTTAATAGAGCTAATAGTAGATTATAAAGAATACATTCCTAAAGAACTAAATGAAATTATTAGACATTTAAAAAATAAGACCCCGTGCTATGCACATGGTCAAACGCTACTGGTTCACCTTGTTTAAAAAAAAACAAACTTAATTTACACAATTATTTTAAACATAAACATAATCCATATAACTTACTGATTAATCTGTTCAAATATTTTGCACTATTTTTGTTATTCCAATTATTTTTGTTCCTTTTTATTGTATGTAAATAGTCTTCTAATTTTAAATACCCTGTCGTTATAATTGATACGAATAACTCCACGCATTAAAATTATACTTATGATTATAATTATCAACGCGACTGTACTTCCTAAATATCACTGACTTTAAAAATATACGTTCTTGGAATGGGTTTTTGGTATAATATGAATTGGCACATTTGAAACAATTATTTTTCATAATAAAATCTACTTTACATGTAACTAAATAGGGCTTATTCTCAGTATTACGCGTCGAGACACTTTACAGTGGCCGTCATTCACAGTTCGATGGAATCACGATAGTAATCTGATTCCAATTGCAGTTCCGATGCAAATCATCGATATCAGTATCGATGCCATGACGGTTCGCAACATATGTTTACGTTTTAACATGAAACGGAAAAAAAACGCAGTGGATATATCCCAACTTTCAATAATAGGAATCCATCAACAAAATGTGATGGCTGTAGATTTCATTACCGGCCCACTTCAGGCAACTAGATTCTTTAATATACGGTATCTTACATATTATTATATTCTTTAGCGCATTTGATTTTTTTTCTATGAAGTTACAATTAGGAAAATTGATCGCAAAATAACATACTATACATTTTGTTAAAAAGTTTTTTTTTGTTATCCACATATTATCGAAATTCTGACTTCACATAGTGTTTGCAAATGCGCCAAAAAGCCCAGGTTCCCTTTTTGGATCAACCTTTACATATAGTAGTGGCGATTACTATGACAGCTGCTTTTCACACTTCACAAAATTATCACTTTTATAGCTCTCCCCATTATAAGTGGCGGCTCATTATAATAAAGTCGTCATCGCTCATAAGACGCATCTCCTGGCCGGCAGCCAGCAGTCAGGTGAACAAAGGCGATCTCCGAACATATCCGAGAAACGTCCTGAACTTAACATAGCGGAAACTCAAAGCAGAATATAATATTAATTTAAATCGTCCCCGTGTTTTGTTAGCGTCGCAACGAAAACAACAAAGTTTTATTCACAACTAGCTGCGCCCGGCGGTGTTACCCGCGATAAAAAGTATGAAAAATTAAAACATCTATCCCTCGGGAACCATACATTTTACCGGGATAAAAAGTAGCCTATGTGCTATTCCAGACTATAATCTATCTCTGTGCCAAATTTCATCCAGATCCGTTCAGCCGTTCTGGCGTGAAAGAGTAACAAACATCCATCCATCCATCCATCCATCCAAACTTTCACATTTATAATATTAGTATAGAAGACAGTCCCACTAATATTATAAATGTGAAAATTTGGATGGATGGATGGATGGATGGATGTTTGTTACTCAGTCACGCAATAACGCCTGAACGGATCTGGATGAAATTTGGCACAGAGATAGATTATAGTCTAGATCATAGGCTAGTTTTTATCCCGGTAAAATGTATGTTTCCCGTCGAATAGATTTATTTTAATTTTTCGTAGAGCTAAGGATCGAAATGAGTTTTTGCATAGGTAGCGGTAGTTTAAGGGTAGCTAGTGCAATTATATTTCACTATCTAGAAAATTAAATTTCGTATATTGCATTTGTATTATATATTTATGCGCATAAAATAAGAACAGATGCAATATCATTATTTAGTTACACACATAGAAGATTTAGGTAATGTTCTTATAAATAAGTAATCATGCAACCAGCTTACAAACATAAAAACATTTCACAACCGAACTAAAAAAAAAAATGTTATTTGTAGGCCCCTGCCAGATTTTTCTATCTAGCTAGTCTGATAAATCTCGTAAAGAGATCGGATTCCATAAAGTTGGGCTTAGTATCAAAGGGTATCTCAGTTATTATTAAAAGCAAGCTCTAAAAGTTTGAAAGTCTAGACTAGGTCCAGGTTACCTATAACGTTGAATAAAATATAGAGGCCAGCTAAGATACAAAAAATATGATTTCAGATACCAACTAGGTACTGTAATGGTTACGATAAAGCTAACATATTTTCCAACAGAAAGATTTAAAAATAGCTTTTATAGTTAAGCTAGGCTTAAAAGATAACAAATTTAATAATGTTAATGCATTTATGCTTTATTTAAATTAAGTATTCTTTGTGTTGATGATAAGCATAAAGTAGTCGTAGAGATACTACCTGCTATATTTAATTAAAATAAGAACGTTAATACCCATTTAATAGTATTTTTTTCTAGCCACTAGTATTAAAATATTAAAAAAACCGCAATTGTAGACAAGCTGGCAAGATTGTTACCGTCTCTATCTATTCTATGTTATGTTGTGTGTGACACTATGTCATGCAGGCAAAAACTAAACTATGTCATAAAGGTTATTACAGAATGGATTATTTGGATGATAAAGCGGCTTGGGACTGATCGCTCAAATATCTAGATCAATTAATATTTATGATGTCAAAGTGTAGCGTGTGTGCGCCTCGCGTGGCAATACACTGAAGGTTATTAATTTTTTATTTTATTTATTTTTGTAAAAAAACAGAGCTGTTAAAAATAAAATAAAGACAACCCCCCTGAGTTTCTCGCCGGATCTTCTTAGTTGAGGTCGGGTTTCGAACCGGTTGGAGAGTTAAGAAAAAAAATGTAAATGACAATTTGTAAGTTACCCGTAGGCCTATACAAAATAAATAATTTGAATTTGAGTCGTATCGACTTTTATTTATATAAATTTACAACATTTACAGTATAAACGAAACTAGCCACTATGCGAGTGTAGTGCACTATAATAGTTGAATTGTTGTGTTTTCACAACAATTCAACTATTATTCAGTGACCGCTAGGGAGTGCCGCAAAACGTCTGTACATGGCTTTTAAACTAGTAATAACATCGAGCTTATTGTTTATGGTTCAGTTAAATATAGAACGGGTTCGGGTCACTACGACGATGTCGTTTATATATTATGATTTTAGTTTTCTAACACCAAAAAAAATATAAAGAGTGTAAGGGCGTGGGAACGAAAACATTGGGTAAAGGTTACACTTTATGGCTATAATAAAATTATAGAAATCATTGCTGTCTTAGGTCTAAATTAGTAATTAATATTTTTATTTAAAATAATTTTCAGATAGACTCTTATTATGATTTCAGGCTTCAATCAATTAAAAAAAAAACAAATAAATGCATATAATTCAGAAAAAGATCGATGGAAAATTCCAACTTAGGGGGGTCTAGAATCATGAGCTGAATCCATGGCATCAGTTTTCCATACTAAGCCTTACTTACACCTTATATATTTATTCTGCTTGGATACGATAAAAAATTAAAAAAACATAGGTACAATTTTAATTTCATTACAAATTATTTTTTTGTTAAATGCTCAATGAAGTTACCAAAATTAGACATTCTTTCACATAAATTATTATGTTAGGTGTAACATTAAAATATTCAAGTGACGCATAACACGAATGACGATTAAGTAGATAAAATCGTTTGACACCAAAAATAATATAGAGTTTGACATTGCGGACTAGCTGAAGTCAAAGTGCTAATAAACAATGCCCGTACCTATGAGCTAACATTCGTAATAAAGTTTGGACTCATTAATTACATTACATTCTTTGTAGAAGACACATATCGTACTTAATTCCACTTAATTAAACTTTGTACTGTTCATAATTTTTAAAAACAAGTACACAAGGGCGTATGTACATAACACAGTTATGTGCATTGATGAACAATATTTCAAAAGTCAATGTTGATCTTCTATTTTGATTAAAAAAATATAGCTAGATACGAATCAAAATCTTTAATCTATTTCATCTTGAAAAAATCCGTTCTATAAATATTGAACTTCTTCATTACATTATTATAGATTCCTCTGCAATATGTTACCCACTACGCATTACCAGCTTATCCTATAATTGGTAACCGATGAACCCAAGAGGAAAATCGTCTTAAAATTCCAGTGAATGGACTCATGATGCATTCTCGCTAACATTAAGCGCCGGAAAACATTATAGTAACAGTCCAACACCATTGTCTCGTATAATTCCATTCAATGTCGTGTGTCACATACGTATTTGAAATTCAAATTCACCCCCTATTGTCCCCCAATTCGAATTAGTGTTTTGATTCGTACCCCGCGATTGGTACGTCATAAAACCAACGCAGGGATGCCCATGGAGCGATATTCTGTTATATACATTTTCGCTCAACTGAATTGACGTTCGTACTTGAAACGTATACTTGGTTATGTTTCAATGCCACACACAGGACAGATAATCCCGACTGTTTTGTCTTTCTCTGTTTGACTCAAGATTTAGAGTCGATTTTAACACTCTTTTGTTTCGGTATGACAGCTAAATAGTATTTCTTTTATTTATGTCATAGCCCCCATTCTTTATCGATGGTGGAGTACGTCCGTCACTGATTGGTGTTCTAGGACTATTGAAACATGTAAAGGCGATTAAGCATCATGATAGATCTGCAATATACAAAGAATCGCGATGGATAAATATGTGACAAGATAGAGATGACTGGCGCAAACAAAATATAGTTGTAGATGATAATGATCAGCGGAACGGAATTTAGGGTCATATTATATTATATTTTTCTGTGACATTGATCTCGGGCGTACTTTTTATATAATAACATTTTATAGTTTCCAATAATACGCAGTGTATTGCACTTTACATATGATCACGTACTACGGTCATCTACGTCATAAATATATGATAACTTTATATCCTGTAAAGGTTCCGGTTATACGGTTGAGGATAATTAGCCTTAAATGTATTGCTTGGCCTTCAGGTACAAATAACTAGCTCAAACTGCAGCTAACTCCGCTTAAATAAAAAAATAAAAATACAATATGGATGTATTATTTATTTTTATATAATTCGTAAACAATACACAATTATTGCCCCAAGAGACACTCGTGCTATCGGATATATGTAATTGAACTTATGTTATCCATGCCGTTCATAGAACTGGCGCTTTACGACCAGGCAAGTAGACACTTCAGGTGGTTGTAACAAATGTCTCTAGGTATTTAACCCTTGTATATTTAATAGACAGCAGGCTTGCGGTCACCAGGCGATAGTAATGACAAAGAGGTGATATAAAGGTCTCGAAAGTGAGAATTTTTCATAAGGACCTAATGCTACAGTAATAGAAAATGGGTGCGTAGGTGCTTAACTGATGATGATAAAGTGTACTCAATATTCGATTATAATAATCCTAATGTACGGTAATTCATCATGTTTTATCTGTTACGAATTATATTATTTTGACAGCTTAATATTGTGTGCTGGTGGCAAATAATTTATCATAGGGCTGTCAACCGCTTGCACTAATGATTGCACTTTGTAGTTTTAATCTTGATTAATTTTAGTATTTCGTAGTTTTTGAATAGAAACACTAATTTTGTACAAGTTACCTACGCTTCTGATGACGTATGCCTTCTATTCAACCCATTTTTAATACACGACAATAATTTAATCCGACAAACTGCTATGCAGTTTGGCAGGGTATAATCTATGTAACATAGAATATTTTTTTTTATGTAAATAAAAGATTTAAAAAAAAAAACATGTTTTCGCAATAATTTTGGTATCGTTGATTTAAATTAATTTTGTAAATTATATTATCAATATTATTTTATTGTATTTTTCGTAGAATGGTTAACCTGCAATTCAATATTGAAGTGTTATATAAAAGTGAAACTGCTGTTGGCGTTCTTGTGTTTTATGAATAACTGGACGTATTCCAAAGAAAGTTAATATTTTTTAAATGAAAGTCTAAGCTAGTAATTTAGGTACATTACGTCATACAGAATTAATTGTAAGTATACCTGTTTGGGATGGCTCTATGCTACTGGGATGCATTCGAATTAGGAATTGCAATTGCAATGGTTTAATACGTATCATTCAAACGTAATAGCTTTCTTTTTTATTACGTTATAGGCAAGTATTTGATCTCTATTTCACCTGGTGGTAAGTGACGATGAGATCTACGATGGAGCATACTTGCCTAGAAGGTACCTGTTCACTCTCGACATGCTACCTATAAAATTGGTACATTACTGAGAATTTTATCTAAAACACCACAGTAGCGTATTATCGTTTCATATCGCGTATTCCGACTCTGAACAGATATTCAGCTTGTATCATATTACCAACGACAGGCGGAGCGAATTTGACCCATTAACCAGACCATTAGTGGGTACAGTCATACACATACAAATATTGATTTTGTTGGGATAAAAAATACGTGCGTTTTGAAACTAAACAGTTATATTAAATTCAATATAATTTCTAATTTTCTTCTTTATTTATATTAGTTGTGACTCCGCCGAGACCAGCCATAATAAATAGCATGTGTGGGTCACAATAAATTATATTCCGATAGTATTTTGCATGATTCTTTTACATATTTGCATATTCCGATTTCCAATATAGTTTTTTTTTCATGTATTCATGCCAATTATGGGGACACATTTTTTAATATGTTTTTTTCTAAACGTCACTTATGTATGCACAGTACTGTACCTAGTTTAGGTGACTCACACAGACCGTCGTCCAATCCGCTCATTCAAGAATTTGTACGATTTGCATTCATTCATCAATACCTTAGTAGGTGATTATGCAAGATAATGAATATGCATCTTTAACTACTTAACATACAGTTCCTGAAATGCATATTACGGTAATTGACTTCCGTTGTGCAGTCTGCCAATATCATTTACGACGTAATTATATGGCAATAGAAAATATGTTGACTATTTAGATTGAGAAATTGACGTACTGAGGTAACAAACATAAAAAAAAATGAAAATATAATAGAATTGAGAACCTCCTCTTTTTTGAAGTCGGTTAAAAACAAACTGTTTATTTTAAATTTCCTACAAAGATTGCCCAAAGTCTCGATCTTGCATTCTCGCAAGACCAAGACGCATGTCTCGCAGGGTTTATGGACCAAGACCAAGTCTTGGACCAAAACTAGTGTCTACACATAGGTGCATACAACCAATTCAGAATTCGCGCCGCTTCTGTAATTTATATTCATATTTAGCGGGGGTGTGTGGGGTGGCAGCAAACGTCAATCAATGGGGTGCAACGATGCACAGCACCATGCACCCCCCCGCACCCCCTGCACCCCCCTGCACCTCCTGCACCTCGCATGACGCTAGATTAGCCCCCGATGACAACCGCACATGATGGTCGGCTGCCTGCAGGGTCGCTCGGAGGGCGATGACGGGTAGTGCACGGTAATGACTCTGTTAATTATACGGGAATGATTTTAATGGATATTGATGAAGTGCCCGGCAATATTTTTAAAAAATCATTTATTAATAAATTTTCGACGGCGTAATAGCATTTCTAACAATAAATCATGTTGTTATACTTAATAATTTTTATGTGAAATTAATATTCCATGAATAATTGAAGTAATTTAGTGGTGGAAGCCGAAATTTGAGCCTCATATAATTTTCAGATTAATACCTACGATACAATCAAACCAAAAAACTATCTCCAAAACATTTCCTGAAAAAAATATCGCGCTTTTCCATTTAATGTTAAACACTAACGACACAATCGAGTCAAACACAATTACATACATTATTCTAATCGATCTAAATAGGGAGTTGTGACTTGGAACAACGGAGAAACTAGCACAGTTTGATGGCTGAGATTTGTTAATTAATTAGGAGAACTAAATAGCGTCCGTCACGCGAACCTGCTGCGGGGCTGGATCGCGGTACTTACCGCGCCCTACATCCAGGATTTCGTTCGCCCTTAGACATTCGCCTTGATGACAGATCGTCATTACCAACACCAAGTACCTAAAACACGCGACATTGTAATTAAGGAGACGAAAAAAATGTTGTTAAATTTGTGTGTTCTGTGTATGTAAATATACATTGTAATATATGTGGAAGGACGACCTTGGAAGTCTACAGAACAAAAAATTGTTGACAATATTCTAAAAAATGTTGTTAAATTTGTGTGTTCTGTGTATGTAAATATACATTGTAATATATGTGGAAGGACGACCTTGGAAGTCTACAGAACAAAAAATTGTTGACAATATTCTAAAAATGCCACCAGTGTATATTTCTTAAATACCTGGTGTATTCCAAAGCCGTATTTACGATTCAGGAAGACCACATACATTAAGAAGACGACAAAAAAACAATTCATATCAGGGTTCAAATCATACGGTTCCAAGAACATTATTTTTTGCGGCGTCGATTAATTTTACCCGCATCTTATCCTCTCGGTCGTGCCGCGATACGTCACGATAGAATGCAATAAAATACATTTGAACATTACTTGTAAGGCATTTTTTTTTATTTACATTGCCTTCATTATTGTACATAGTTTTTGGTACCTTATCGTGCCAAAACGGCATTATTCATAACGGTTATATGCTCTCCCATTAGCCTAAAGGATGTAGGTATCAATAAAATTACCACTGGCGAAATAAATTGGGAACTTCTTAATAAATTCTTAACATTCTAGCGATTGTATTAATATCAGATATAGGTAGGTACTTATAGATAAACATGGTAGATACAAGTATAATTGTCTCTCGGTCAAACAATAATATCAAAGTGCGACCCACTTACAGCAGGTAATAAGAACTGTTCTAATTCTGCCACCAGTCGCAAGATTGACCTAATTTTGTAAAATATTGAGCTTTTGTTTTATGGGGTCGATTTATGGCTATCGCGGATATGGTGAGATATACTGCATCTGACCTGACACGGAAGCCACCTGAAAAATGACCACCGACATTATAATTTATTTGACCTATTTCCTCCGCACCTTAGCACCTAGTAATATTTTAGTTGTCGCGAATTTACTTCTAATAAAGTAACCATATATTCATACCTACTAAGTGGCATTGTACAAAAGTATATAATTACTAGCTACCCATATATGCCCGATCGTTACCTAAAAAAATAAACATTCTTGATGCAAACTTTGAACTCTCATTCGAGCTCCATTGGGTCGAATTTTCCAAAATCCCTTGGGGTATAAAAGGAATAAATTTCATATCTCTAGGTCAACTGGTTAGGCTGTGTTTTGTCTGTCAGTCTGCCAGTCAGTGATCTCAATTGTAAGATGACCCTACTCGAAGCTGTTTGGATATAATATTGCGCTTGTATCTATGTAAGATTATCAACTACATTATAATTTATAAAGAATACAGCACATTGAAATAAATAGGGCAATCATTTTCGTTCAGGCATTTTAGCTTGCATGCTCCATGCCGTGAGCTTTAATTCAAAAATATGTTTCTAAATAATTGTGCGTAATATCTTAATTAAACTAAACATTCTTGATATATAACGATTTTGATTAATATTGAAATCTGCACGATACGTCGCATGTACGATGTCATAAAACGCTTTACTGCTGAAAGCTATTGCCTCTTACGCTTTAAGTACTTAGATATTGGAGTAATGATTCGAACATGCTCGAAAAATATGTTGCTTATTATATCTATGGATATTGCGTATACTGCTACACATATATACGTCTTGGAGTTAAGAATACATGATACGTGTAGATCAGGGGTTCCCAAACTTAGAGAATTAATTATTTTTTAGCGCTCCCATTTTTTCACCTACTTAAAAACCACTATACTTTCAAATTAAATTAATTATTGTAAGCCTCTAGACAATGCCTCCATTTTTTTCTTGGTCTCTTACCGCCCCCCTTTTGGCCTGCAGCGCCCACAAGGGGGCTTTATCGCCCACTTTGGGAAAGGCTGGTGTAGATGCATTATCAAACGCTGATGTGAGGACTAGGTACTTCATATAATATTAACGGGTCTTGCAGCAAATATAAGATTTCGACGACGATATCTCAAATAGTAAAGTAGGACTTAACATTTAAGTAGCTCTTGGTGGTTCGGTCATAACCGACGTTGTCTTTTCCAAGGACTCACAAACATTTTTGAATACCGCCTTCGTGCCCCTTAAAAAATACATAAAGACAGCCCAAAAGGTAAGGCTCAGAAAAAATACAAAGGGTTTCGTTTGGTCGGCATTGTAGAGCAACAAGTGTGGTTTTAATTAACAGTGACAAGAGGATGTTTGGCGTAGAAAATAAAGTTGGCTTAGGACGAAATCAGCGTACTTTTTAAAAATGTACGTCACGAAGTTTATTCAGGAGTGGTTCGTGGGAGTGAAGTCTATATTAAATAACTTGTTACCGGAATATAAGTAAATACCTCTATTTCCTATGCACATAATGGTATAAATGAAGAACATTTTTAGGTAATTATCATAATTGTTTTAATTCTATGAGCATACGTGCTTTAAACGTTTCAGTTTATAAAACAACAACCCGATAATTTGCTGAGTGATAAGGCTTATGAGATCAATTTTAAGTAGGTAAATCAACTAGATAACCATCGAATCTATGTAAAACAAATTCGTGTTAGTTACACCTTTTATAACTCAGGAACGGGGGAGGTGACTTTTATAATCTTTATTTTTTTTAATTTGTCTCCACCCAGAATAGCAGAATAACTATAAAAAACACGTGTCGAATACTTTTTTAGATTCGCTTAGTGTCGCGGAGAATTGCATTTTATTTGAGGTCCCGTCACTCGTGATAGATAGTTTCTCTATTAACATCTCAGAGGAGTTCGGGTGCTGTTGGCTTCTTTTGTTATCGATCAAACTTGTTTGGTTTATAATTGAAAAAGTTGACAAGCCGAGGGTCAATGGTGGGTTCTCTTTCCCCATAGGTTAACAATGGATTTCCGCTAAGTATCGCCTAGTTCTATCAATTATATAAAAAAAATGGAAAAAATACTAAAAAAAAAATATAAAGATAATTCATTTTCTCCTACATCTGATTCTGAGGCAGTACGAAGTTCGCCGGGACAGCTAGTACTATAATAAAATATATACGCCACGTCTCGCCCGTTGATGTAGGTAATGCGTGTATAACGATGGATGCGCTAATGGGCAAGATTACCGTTTCCTCGTTCCGTTTATCAAAGGGAATCCCTAATTCGTTAAGCTAAGTTAAACCCTACAGCTGTTTTCAGGTTATGTTCGTCTTCGCTCGTTCATATACCCTTAAAACTACTTTTGCTTAGTATTCCATTAATTACTACTCGTAGTAGCAATGCGTTTCTTATGTTGATCAATAGTGTCAAACAAATGAAGTCGGCAGATTATCCCATACCTCGAATATTATAAATGTGAAGAATGATCAGGATGAAATTTAGCACAGAGATAGATTATAGTCTGGAATAGCGCATAGGCTACTTTTTATTCTGGTAAAATGTATGGTTCCCGTGTGATAGATTTGTTCTAATTTTCCATAGAGCAAATAATCGATACGATTTTTGGTAATTTAGGGGTCAGAAAATGACATAGGCAAATTTTTATTCCGGAAAAATGCACGGTACCTATGGGATATTATACAGGAACCGTGCATTTGCAAAAGGACATAGAGGAAAAGGGAAATACTTTTTAATCGCAGATAACACCGCGGAGCGCAGCTAGTTGTTATATACGTAAGAAACAAGAAGTCATGAAATCGACCTGAAAATGCCGTAAAAGCTGCATATAGGTGTCAAGTTAGTTTGGTTATTGCATATCAACTAGTGAAAATCTCAATGTTAATTTGGGACCCAGTAGGTAACCTCTAGACTTCAATCAACCTTTGTTAGTCACAAGCTTTTAAACGTACTCTACTCGCAAATTGCTTTTGACGTCATTCCGATAACAAGTATGAATTACTTGCGTACGAAAATAAACAAATAAATCCTTCGCATTTACAAACTAACATGTTGCGTTCATAACTTGTTACGTTACAAACTGTTTATTTTTTGAGGAGTTATATCGTAAAGCATGGTATAATAATATGCTACGCCAATAAGACTACGTCGCGATCAGTGTTGCTAGCGATTGAAATCTGTAAAGCCATGTCGCCAAGCGGCCTAGCCGTGTTCCGGCATGATGTTCGGTGTTGCCATTCATGGATGGCGGGTCAGATCAGCTGCGCTGCATGTGCCTAGTGAATGTAGCGTCTCGATCTACTGCCGCCTTCCTACCTAGGCAAGTATGCTCCATCGTAGATCTCATCATCACTTACCATCAGGTGAGATAGAGATCAAATACTTGCCTATAATGTAATAAAAGAAAAAAAAAATACAATTAATACAGCACCATATCCGATGACATATAAAATTGCTTGATTAAACGTAATGAGCAGAATGGCGAGACAGTGCACTTGGCCGATCACTGTTTACACCTACCAGCACTCGGCTGAGTGTACTGTCATTCCATTTTACTCGGTACGTATAATCAAGGCGATCGTCCAATCACGTAAGCTGTCAAAGGAATAGAGCCCCCGGCGTAGCATACTCTTATACCATGCCCCAAATAATGTACGAAACCAAAATAACATTCAGTCCAAATACTTACGTTCCAATTCAAATTTATAAGCCTAAGCTAAACTCAGGCCTGTAAAATGAAATATAATTCTAACACGCAAATATTCAATAAAAGATTTCAATTGATGTAATTAACTTGTTTACTTTCAGAGAAGTTACCTTGAGACGTTTGGGTACTTGAAGAAGGGTCGGCCCGAGGTCGGCAATCTGCAGCTGTTGGACCACTCCCAGGCTTACGAAGACGACTTCAGGATCGCTATAAAAACTCTACAGGTACTTATTTATGAACGTTGATGACAAAGAGACCCTTATTTTTTTACATTAATAATCTATAAACGCAGTAACTGGGTCTTACTATTGGGGGGTTGGTGCACAAATTACTAAAAGTTGGTTGGTGTAGGTCAAACCATTAACCACACATAGGAATTATCAGTACAGTATTGACCTCATAAGGAAAAATAAAATAGGTACAATCAATTATTGTGTCAACAAATTCTGTATTGTTTTTTGTTTTCTAGGAATTTGGTGGTATCGCAGTGACAGGGGAAATAGATGAAGCCACGAAGACACTTATGAAACAGAAGCGATGCGGCAGACCGGACCGGGAGGAGGGCGACGATGAGGGCAGACGGAGGAAGAAAAGATTTGCAGTCCAAGGAGAGAAGTGGAAACACACCAACTTAACTTGGAGGTAAGTTTCTATCACAGAGTACTTTGTATATACGGAAATAGAGGCTTATCTTAGGGGCTAAAATAGGCAACACCGGTAAAACGCCATCTGCATCAGTTTTATGGAACTATTAATACTATAATCATATATATATACATAGGTACTACTGTATTGTATATTACGTTAAATATTTCAATTAGGTAATTTGGGGAAACTAGCTTTTGAATTACCAATTGCTAGCAATGTATGGTTACCTCATTTCATATGGAAACAAGGAACTAACAATTAATAATTCATAAGCATAATATACCTAAATATTAAATAAAACCACGTAAATACCAGAAAATAGTTATTATTTAGGTCTTGCTGGTCTTTTACTGCATTTTTTTAAATTCTCACACAATCTCTAATTCACAACACAAAACTACGAGTCTTTTTCTCACTAACTTCAAAACATACACATAAAACGCACAATTAACCGCTACCCGGAGGAGAAAACACTCAACTCAACGGGCTAGTCAGTCAAACATACGGTTTATTAATATACTTTGTTGAACTGAAGAAAACTAACGAAAAGTTTCGTAAATCACCGACTGGTATAAATACAAAACAAGACAGATTTTTCTATTCAATCAGTCAGATATGACAGATATAGATTCAGTGTTGCCAGAGTTACCAATTTAAACCTACTACTACAATATATCACATTGACTATTTAGCATGTAATGAAGAACCAAATCACTTGTTTATATCAAACACATTACCGAAGATTAAATCATAATAATGGAATATATTAAAATTCCGTTTCTGCGTAGTATTTTTTTATTTGGTCTATTCGAGGGTCATTAAATATTACCAAAAAAGCAGAAGTCTAATGCATCGTCGCAAAAATTAGCGCCACCTGTATTAGATTTATGGAACAAGCACATTATAGTGCTGTTAAATGGAAAACATATAAGTTTTAACTAAACTCGATAGAATTGCTTGTCAACCAAATTTAGTACAGTTGCAGTATCTGTATTACCATGTATTTTGTTCTAAGATTGAACAGCCTGGTTTCTATTTGCTAGACATTTTTGAATAAGGAGTTATAGCCCCGCATTTATTATAAATTTAGGGTTCACCCTTTAATGAGCCACTAGCGATAATCTGCAGTCGTTTAAACCTTAATCCTGTAACGCCATCTCGTATTGAATAGTAAAACTATTATTTAAGAGCCATCTATTTCATGCGTGCCAAACTAAATAAACTTAACACTCACGTACTGTTTGTACTACTGAATACTAGAGGGAGCTACTTATCGTGTATTTTCTTTTTCTTTTATGTCATATAACAAATATCTACTGCATTTACATAGCGACGCAGCAGTAAGTAATTAAACAGATAAACATCATCGTTAGATCGTCATACGAATGTATTTTAAAATTTTATTGTTTATCTATATAAAACAAACCGCGTTCGATTTCATTTCGAGGTCCATTTGCTTAAGACCTAGGTAGGTACAATACGATGTACCCCGCCCCAGCGTTGGTTTCCTTTTGGTGTCATTGGTAATGAACCTTTGAGTATAAAAAAAGAATACAAGCGAATCTGTAATGTCGCATTTTATGTCGAACAGTTCCGACTATACTGTTTACTTTAAGACCACATAAAATTGATGACAAATAATAGTTAAATCACGGACCTCGTAAAAGTTACGACGCTTTCCGCGCGACTTAATTAAAAGAATATGTCCCTTTGACGCCTGCCGCGAACGATATTTCGTGTTTCGAATAAAAATACAGCTTACCGCTATTTTCAATGTTGATAATCGTACCTAGGTACAATAATGCGCAAAGCATTGCCTATATATTGACCCCCAAATTTTATATATATATAGAAGTTAGAATAAATTTACAAAGTTGGCGAGAACATCCCGGTGTTGGTTTCCATAGGTACCATAGGTAGTATTAGTGAACAAACCTAATTCTGTGGTAGAAAACTACTATCAATGTTGTCTTCATATAATGGGATTGAAATATTTAAATTTATTGGTTTTTAAAGCCGAGCACTTTAAATACATAATACTTCTTATTAGTTATCATTTTCTGACCCCTAAACTACCACTACCCTATGCAAAAAATCATGTCGATCCTTTGCTCTATGAAAAATTAAAACAAATCTGTCCCACGGGAACCATACATTTTACCGGGATAAAAGTAGCCTATGTGCTATTTCAGACTATAATCCATCTCTGTGCCAAATTGCATCCAGTTCCGTTCAGCTGTTCTGGCGTGATTGAATAACAAACATCCATCCATCCAAACTTTCACATTTATAATATTAGTGGGATGGGATTTGGGATTAGTGGGATAGTCTTGTACGATACAATCTCAAACGAACGTCTTTTCCAATCAAAGCATGTCCATTTACTATGTTTACAATACACAACAGTACAGCACAGTAGGTAAGTAGGTACTATCCCTGTAAGCTCAGCTGCCAAACTAATTCCACTGCTCACCTGATCCAGTCTTGGCAGTGCATTTTGTATATGACCAATTTGGGCCAAGAGGCTGGCCGCATGCCCGTCCCTGTAGTACCGATACCTCATGCTGTGTACCCACATTCTGGAAATATCAAGCGTGATTATAGGTAATCCGTGTCACGGGTAATATACCTAGGTACGTGCCATTTATATATCGCACCCTCAGAACGATAGGGGCTCAACTCAAAATTTTGCGAAAATGAGTTATGATCATAGAGAGACTTAAAATGACCTAAAATGTATTTTCTATCCGATGAATATTAAAACAAAGGCGTTTTTATGATAAAAAAAGCATAATTATATTTCCGTCTCTTTTACACCGGTCCTTTTCGTCCTCCCCGTTCAGTTCGAAAGATCTTTGATTGCGATTTCCCACAAAAATGGATTTTTGAGTTGAGCACCTATCGTACTGAGGGTGCGATATGTAAATACATTTTCATTCTGACATACGATTTAAGGTGTTACAAAAACATACTATTGTTAGTAGGTGTGTACAGTATAGTTTTATAAAGGTGGCGCAAGCCCGTCGTCCACTGGGCTCTAGCTTAGCGAGTTTATTCAACTTGATATCCCAAGGGCGAAGCTCCAGTCGCTGTGGCTCGTTTGAAGTGGAGCCGCGGTGCACGCGGATAATTTGAAAAGTTCCCAATGACCTGCACGGACCGCGGCCTCAGCACAATTTCCTGTCGAATTAATGCTCTGTCAATATTGTAGTTCTCCATTACAGTGTGTTGTGCAAACGAGCAATATAACTAGCAGCGCCATCTCTCGGTGGGTTTACGCGACTGCAGCGCCGGACCCAGTCCAAAGGCGCGAGTAGAACCTGCGCGTCGCTATTTTCGAAATTCGAAACAAAAAAAAAAAAAAGATATCAAATAAATTAATTAAAAAATTATGGCGTGTGTTAGATGTTTGATTGGCATCACTAGTTACTAAACAGTATGTGTACCAACTCATATAAGAATTGGTGCATGGTCTATGATGAACAAACCCATTTTGAAGGAGTGGCTCAGGAGGCGTCACGGCGTTCTCTCGTTTCGCCTGACACAGGTGCTCTCGGGGCACGGCTGCTTCGGGCAGTACCTGTGCCGGATTGGACGGGAGCCAGACCCAGCATGCCACCATTGTGGAGCCCCGCAAGATTCTGCGCAGCATACGCTGCAAGAATGCCCGGCGTGGGCACAGCAGAGAAACACACACTCCCCTCTCGCCAAAGACGTCCAGGGCGGCGCCGTAGGGCGTACGCAGCAAACGACCTGCGACCACCATAAGGTCGGGCCTGCGGGTGGCGGGGAGGGCAACCCGTCATCCGATCAGTAACAGGCCAAGAAGGAGAAAGCGGACGTGTTCTGTGTTCAACACGTCCGCCTAGTGAAGGAAAGAGGGGCATCAGCCCCTCACAACAGGAGGGGTCCGCAATGCGGGCCGAGGCCTGCCGGAGCAGCGCTGCGAATGCGCAAGCGATCCCGCAGCTCCGGCGCAGGCAGAAGAAGGGACACCAGGGGTTTTTAGTCCGGGCAGATCGGACATACCCCCCCCCCCCGCCGTGCCCTCGGCGAGGGGGCATGCGTTAGGCATTTTCCCACAGATCACGAGAGATATGCCGTGCGGTTCAAAATGTATGGGGACTCGCTGTCTCCGTTTTGTTCCCACCACTCGTTTAAACCAACCAATACGAAGTCTCTTCGGTGCGTGCTGCGTCGTCGCCGTATACAGCGGCCGTACCACGCGACGCACCAGTTTATTCAAAGTATCGTTAGACGATCTATACATTGCCTCGTACATTCACTCAGTAGCGAACATAGGTGGTACTTAAAGAGCCATGTATTTTGTACAAAAATAAAAGAGTCGTTGTGCTACATGAAAACTAAAATAACATAATAAAGGCATTAAATATTTTTTGATTTGTTGTTTTTAATGATTTTAAAGTCGAATAAATAAAATACTTAATACTGGCTGGTGAAATGAGATTCCATCTTTCGCGTAGTTCACTTTGCTGGCAGTATTTTTGCACACAACCACGGAATAACACGGCATTAAAAAAAAAAAGTTAGAGCTCCGATACCGACGTGCAGTTGCAGTCGACTGACGGCGAAAACTCTATGTTAGCGTAATTTTGGCTAAAGGTGAGCGCAAGCCCACCGCTTTCATAACATATCTCCTCTCATATATCTGTGCATTTTCCCCTGAAAAAAAAAAAAATGGTCTATGATGAACAAGCGTTGTCTATGATAGAAGTCTCAATAAAGAAAGTAATTATTTTTAAATATTATTATAACATTTAAATGCTTAATTATAACAAAGCTACAACAGTGTGAGTATGTAATTAGTATACTTAACTTACCAACCTCTTATGTAGATAGATACATTACACATTATATTATTTTACAATAGCAAAGCCCGCGACTTCGTTCGCGTGGATTTAAAGTTTTTGGGTATCCCGAGAAACCCTTCCACTTCCACAGATAATTCCGTGACTCGTGGAGAAATCAGACAAAAAATCCAAGAACGGTAGGATTCCTAGTAGGTACCTACTTATAGTAGGCCTAGTTACCTATAGGTATATATACGAGACCTAATTATACTAAACATTGCAGTCACACTATGCACGCGCACACGTGCAAACAATTAATTAACACGCCGTTTTATCCATTGTTCCGTATGAAAATGTAAACAGCGTTATGTTTTAGACGGGCGATAAGGATAGTTATTACATGTAAATAACGGTATTGTTCGCAATGTCGGTGACAGCTAAGTGACAGGCGCATTTCGACCCCCGCCGCGCGCGGCGCTGTCGTCGCCACTCAGGACCAACACTAGGAATAATATTACTTTGTCTACCTACCTACCCGCTCACTATGTAACAATACTTGTAATATAAATCGTTACTACCGTTCTGAATTACTACTTATTATATCTATGTCATTGACATATGATCATATTTTCTATGTATACTATACCTGCTTAATATTATGTGGAGGTCATGTTTATTAGTTTGCAGTTTGAGCAATCTCCGGATCCGATTCTGCAACTTATTTCAGCTACATTATCGCAGTGCTATAGGCTATGTTACATCTAAGCACTGCGGGCGAAACCGCGGGCGGAAGCTATACTAAATGTAAGGTTGAACAGAAATAGTGTCAAATATTTTAATTGCAGTGGTATCTACAGATCTCGGTTGTATACAAAATAAATGTGTGCATTTATATAGGATTTCTTATTAGACAAACTGCGATTAGGCTTGAGCTAGAACTAGGTCACCGCGCCAATTTTAAGAACACAAAAGATTATTCAATTCATTGGCATTTATGTATGTTAGATCTAACTAAAATACATATCAACAACTCGAAGTCATAAAACGAATCAACAATTATTTTACTGTAAGTCTATTTATCTATAAAGTATCAATGTTCATCAGTTGGAAGTAATAACAAGAATATTTACAAATGAGTTACAAATTCGTTGATTTCTTTCGACATCATAAAGTCGGTACCTAAGTATATCGATCGAGCGATCAAATCTTTCCATACATTTTATAGCAGATGCTCAAGCCGATATTACATTGATCTATTGGGATATAAAGAACGTCTTGAACAAAAAATGGCGGCTCTGCTCGTGCCTTTTTATATGAAGTAGGCATGCGCATGAGCCGCCATTATGTCAAAATGTTTGCCGGTTTCTGAACGCGCAACTTTAATGGGTATCCAAATTTGTGAAGGTGTAATATAAGTGGGATATTAACCATTGTATGATTATAAACGTACACGAGTGAAGCATATTAAAATAAAACAGTATAGCTTGACTTTTCGAGTTCTCCCAAGATGCCGGTTAAAATTTCAAATAAGTAGCCACAGCTTTGCTGATAGGGAAAGGGAATTCATTTATCGTCATCATCACCATCGATATCATTATTATCATCAGCGCTAGGTACTATAATATTTAAAATAACGAAGAAATATTTTACTTGACACTGGCAAAAAATGCACTATTCTGTAGCCAATTGCCAAACGTTGACCGGTATCTTCACTTTTACTTATATATGCTTCTCTTGGGTCCTATAACTTTCGATTGACACCATTTTAAATATAAAAAATAAAACATTCTATTATTGTACACAGCCATAAAGTAGGGAGACTCAATTTTATGCCTACTATTTCAGTAGTAGGTACTCGTAAACTTTCATACGTTTCTCCGTATAGGATAACGACCAAAGGAAGTGTTATTTTTAGATAATAAAATAAATGACGACCCATTATTAATTGTAGTGACTTAGCGAGCCACCCCTTACCGCCCGCCCCCCGGACCCCCGCCGCCGCCCAGCAAACTGGGTCGACATTTCAATATTGAGGCATTTCACAATTTCTATTGCTCTTTATAGCGACTGTACGACGTAATAAAGACCTTATTATGCGTATATTGGATGTAGTATGCTGACAAGAAGCTGTAAATCATTTTAACAAAAAAATTGGTACCATGAAGTAACCACTTATTCATCCACGAGATGTCAAATGCGATCTTAATACCTGTTCAATTGTGGTCCTTGAATACGCAGGTAGGTAAGGTAGGGATGATTTTGAAACACAAGAGTGCTCCTGACTACAGCTGTTATAAAACTCCAAGGAATATTTCTTTATTTAGTTCTAGAGGTATTCAATACCAATGGAGTGGTCGATCTAATGTTTCCATACATTCACCACAATGAAGTTGCACGTTTCCGCTAGGGGCGCGCCGTAAAATCTATGTAAAGATTTGATCATTAGATCGGAATTGCTGTCAAAACTGGTACTAAGTCTTCTGAGTTCGGTATTAGTAACTATCATAAGACCAGTGTCAAAAGAACTTCACGTGTAGCAAAATTTCAGCGTCGTTGTTTCAAAATTTAATTGCACTTTACATAGGTTATAATATATATTATACAAAGCAATATTAGAAAATAAAATAAAAGTTATATGTTATTTATAGCTACGGTCATGTAAAAAAAATGCAAAATGATATTGTACCCCTGGTGGGACTCGAACCCACAATCCCCGGCTTAGGAGGCCGATGCCTTATCCATTAGGCCACAGGGGCTTGTCGAAGAAACTCGAAATTATAGATATGTTTGTAAATCAAACTAATTTATATTCCTACAAGGATTGATGAGAGGTAAAATTACAAATCGAACCTGACAATTATTTTTCTTATTTTAAACAGCCGATCCAAAATATGATTATAATGCCGTTCAGATGGCCATGCCATTCTCAATGGGCCATTACATTTACTTCCCAGAAACTGTGAAACCGTCTAAACCCTGTGTGTGAGTTATAAAAATAGTTAAATCTTAAATAAGGATCTACAAAAAGAAAGCCGCCCGAACAGGGACTTGAACCCTGGACCCTTGGATTAAAAGTCCAATGCTCTACCGACTGAGCTATCCGGGCTCGTGACATATTTGCCGAAATTACATATTACAATCGAGATGTCGTTTACTCCCAATATAAACGCCTTCACATGTGTTTATCTATTACGATATGGAGAAGTGAACTTACACGAAACCATAAAGATACCTCGTGTAAGGCTCATGTACTGAGTTCACCCTCAGTCCATTGTACCGTACCCTTGATACATGCGTTGCTTAGCGTGGGACCATAATATACTTAGTTGGTATGTTCGTCTGGCGATATTTATAAAAAAAACATTATTTTTCGCGAATGTGACCTTTATAGCCGATGGACAAATTTAAATATTTTACACTATTATTGTTAAACCTTATATAACTTTTCCAATCTACCCACCTATAATTGGGTAGTCTATTATTGAGGCTTAGTATAATACAGGGTTGGAAAATAAACTGTTTTTTTTTTAATTTTATAAAACAAACAGTTCAAATTGTTTTAAACAAGTGTTTTATTTGTTTTTTATGTTTTTTTTCTGCTTAGTTTAGGCCATTAATTTCAAATCAAATAGACCTATATTAATTCATTTCTAGACTAGGTATTTTCAAATTCGCCATAGTAAATTAAATATTTACAAAAATCGTGCGTACCTATCTCTAATCCGTACTAAACGCTTTACATTCATCCTGTATGTACTAACTAATGTTCATTTTTAATAGGGGAAACCCCAATATTTATATTATTTAAGATTTAAAAAAGGGGAATAACCACTAGTCCATTGAATTACTTTCTTTCGACGGCCGACATAGGGCCTTTCCTAGCGGGACTTTACCGGCGGGGAATTAATTACCTAGGAATTCTATAATTTGATTGCATAAATTTACTTGTCATAAAAGTAATATGTTTTATTTAATTACAATGCCAAAAGAATTACATAAATACAAAAAAAATAATAGCATAGACTCAACTGGTTATATGTCAAGCTATTTAGAGTCCTAAATATTAATTTATTTGCATTTATTTACATTCATTTGCAATGAAAAGTTGTTTTTTTCTTAATGTTGTATACATTGTTTGAAACTTGTTTTAATCTTTGTTTTTAAATGCGTGATAAAAAACACGGTTTTAATTCAAACTGTTTTAAACACGTGTTTAAAACAACTTGTTTTAATCATGCCAACCCTGGTATAATATTATTTTAATCGTAAGTCTTAATTCTTTGATAACATACCTGCCTACCCACCGTAGAAGATTTTTTTGAAGACGTTACATAAATATTTATATTTAGTCATCGTGGGAATGTGATTAGCCAATCGATAGATTGCCGATTGGGTGGGATGCGCCAGACTTGGAAAAATAACATAATGAAGTCGCTTAGGGAGGCTGTTGTCCGAGATGGAGACAGAAAGATCTCCATCAGTATGTTAACTTCATCGATCTATTCATCAGCCGAAATACATCTTTGGCGGAAAAGGGAAAATCTTCTAGCCATGGCCCTAGTCTGCTAACACAATCGATTCATAATCGAACAGCAACCGCATAGTAGCTGTCACTTTGGCAGATATACCATACAATATCTGTCAAAAGTGACAGTTACTATGAGGTTGCTGTTCGATAATGTATCGATTGTGTTAGCACACTTGGGGCCCAGGCGAGTGGTGTGCCTTTCGGTGCGGCCGCTATATCACGACGGTTATTGTCGGGATCTTGTATATATATATTACGTCATCCGAAAACTGTTATAGCGCGTTACAGGTTCGTATGGAGAATCGTCATTTGTTCTGAATGTCGTCTGCAGCGCCATCTGTGAATCTTGGGGAGAGGTTAAAGAGGTCGCTACACATCCATTGCCGGATGGATGAAGCTTGCCTCTTCCATTGCCTTTCATACATCACGGCTTCCTACAACGCGAGTTATATCAAAGGCCCACCTTGTCGGGGGCCTTCTTACATGTCTTCCGACTAGTGGTCACCATGCTAGAACCCTTCTGCTCGTATGTTACTTATAAAAGTCGAATAGGTATCTACCCAAAATAACGTGTGTGTTTAAATGTACAAACATACATTACGTACTAAGTGCAAGTTTATACGATACTGGTTCGCTTGCTTAGAAAAGCTTCAATCTCAAATAACAATATTCATTTTATCATATTATATTTTGTGATCGGTACGACCTACTCGTTATTACACTATTTTTGTTACACTTACATTATATATTTTTTTATTGTATTATTAGAATACATAATAAAAAAAAAAAATTATTTTTTTCAAACAAGATCATTTGTTCTACTCGGTACTTACATCGGTCATGGTATGCCTATAAGCAGTACGTTGTATTGCTTTGTCAGATGGTTAATAAGGCAGGTTATAACACGCAAGTTATATTATAAGCTCGTTCAAAGATGACTCAAAGCCAAGCTATGACGTCACGAGCCACCACTGCTTTTTCCTAGAACCAGTACGGTTCATGTTACCACTAATGTTGCGATTAACTATCTTACTGCCCACACTGATATATTCTTTTTTTCTGTTACCGGCCAGTGTCTTGATATAAAAAAATATTTTCCGTTATTTTCACACTCTTCTCTCCACGCTATATCTGATTATAGAGTATAGGATTACAGATTGCAAACAATACAATTTTCAAGATATAGCGGTGAGAGTAGAAATGAGTTTTTTTTTTATCCTAGCAGCAATAAAAAAAAACATCCCGATGGAGCACTTTATGCTCGGTTGACACGAGAACGATACGGAAGTACGTAACGAGTAGTGAGGTAACAAGAGACAACTTGGAAATGTACGGATTATACTCTTGACTCTTGGTACTTACTAACCGAGCTGTTTGCATAGGAGACTTGCGTCTCGTTACTTGCTGTCAACTTTGATTTTGCATCAACAGTCATACTTTTGTCTCTCCAATCAGTTTTGCCGACCGCTTCCTTGACGGCTCTTAAAACGCCAACTAAAAAATAATCCCCGTCTTCGCCAAGTATCCTGTGGCTCTGAAATTCCAATAAGGCGGAGTCCACACGAGTTCGCAGGTTGGCTGCACGCCGCCGAAAATTCACTTGCACTTTTAATTAATTTATTTATCGAGTTCGCGAATCGACGGCGCAACTCGCGCCGACGCCCCGCCCCGCCCCGCCGGTGCGTATATAACCCGTGGAGGACCGACGACGTCCGACAGTTTTCCCAGGGACGCCCCGCGGGCGGCGGCCCTGGAATATGTGCCGGAAGGACGAGGGTTACTTTAAATTTTTAAAGTAGTAATATAAGGGTCGCGGGTCGCGTAGGGCTCGGCCGGTGCGGTGTCGCTCGGCAGCGGTGACCTTGAGGTGAGTGAGTGCACGCGCGGGCGGCCGAGTCGATAGGCCCGAGTCGCGCCGCCCGCCCGCCCTCGCCTGCACTACAGCTGTTTTACTTGATATCGTGGTGTTTCACGCACTTTTGGTTACTTCAAACGACGGTTACGACGGCAACGAGATCTTGAAAGTCTTCATAAACTTTTTGCTGTTTAAATTATATGTTTTAAAGCGATTCTTGGTAGAAATTTAAACATTTTCGTGTTTAATTACATTTCTAACAACTTTATTACAATACCGGTAATTTAAGTTTTACTTAGACACATCCGCACACTTAACATCACGTACGCCGTCATTAGACTATACTTGAAACAAAGACTAGAATTTAATAGTTTTATAAAAATGCAACAAAATGATAATGTTTTTTTTAGTTCGCTACTTAATGACTTTTAAGTTTAATTTTGCATACAATGCGATTAGTTCAACGAACCCACTCGCGTTCGAACGTTTTGATCTCATAGCCGGTGATCGCGAAACCGCGCTACTGAAAAACATAACGAAAAAATATTATTTTCTAACGTTATCGAACAGAAATGGTTGCCGCTCCACGCGCACACAGCCCAGCATGCCCATGGGGGTTGAACCAATCGAGTTACATTCGAAAATCGGAAAATCGTTCCGTCATAAATCCGGGGTGTAGCGTGGCTACAGTGAACTTGGTCGGTGGCCAAGTGTAAGCACAGAGTAATTACTGTCTCAGGAGGCGGCTCTTAATTTGGTTAATTTAGCCCGCACTCGCTCCTACGAGCTAAGTCGTGCGATTTAATAGGGTATTTGAATGATGCGCATTGTCTTAAAACGCCTCGCGTCTGTTCCGAACGATCTTATTTCAGTGGGATTCGTTAAACGGGTGCTCGTTAATGAAATACTCTACACTGTAGTTACTTAGTTGTTGTATGTTAGGATTAGATTACCGTTAACGACGGATATTTGTTACAGTGATTGTTTTTTGTTTTATTCTTTGGTGACTACAATATGTAACTTTTAGCTTATTCATAATACTGTACTTAATGGTCTACGTGAATAAAAAAATTCTGATTCTATTAGTGAAGATTGAAATCGGATCAGTTTCAAAACGCAAATATAAACGTATGATATAACCTAATAAAATAACGTTTTAAAATTGGATCACTTTACAAACTTCGTAGTTTATCAAAATATTGATAAAAGCATACGTTTTTCTTAACCAAAAAGCTACCCAGTATCTAGTACTCACCTACACTAAATTCTTCAACATTACCTAACATGTTTTTCAGAAAAAAAGACCGTGCAATGATATTGTAAATTGACCAAAAGTTTATTATAAATATTAGGGTATGTTTAAAAAACGATTGTCCCATAAACACGAAGATCTCCTATACGAGCATCTCATATAACATAATATGCGTGTATTATCTGGCATGTAGTTTATAACTGGTATAAAACGTGTTTTATGAAGAATTAAAAAAAAAGATTTTAAAATACCCGGCGGGGATCAGGGAAGGGGAAACGTAGCTATGATTGCTTTCGTGAGGTTCGCAATAAAAGTACGCAAAGTGTGTGCCCAACCGCGCAGCCCTGTATTTAGAGCATGAATTTTAGATTCGTGTAACCAAGACTGATATAAGTACATGAAAGTACCGTGTATGTATGTCGTGTGCCGACTGCGGTCACACTCGGCTATTATTCATAATCCCAGTATGTTCACTCGTACTTACTTTGCTAGGGAAAAATTTATAGTGTACTATTTCTTCCTATGATATTTATTTTATTGTCTTCCCTTGTTGAAATAAAACTATTTTTGAGGATTTTATCGCGTTTATTTTTTGTATTCACGTACACGTAACGTCACGTAAAGCAGCTGAATCGCCGGGAACGTAAAAACAAAAAATAAACGCAATAAAATCCATAAAAATTGTTTTATTTCAATGTCTATTCGCGTAAATATAAGAAATCAATATGTCTTCCCTTGTCTAAAATAAGTGCGGTTTTCCATTGAATAATAATATATGGTATGTAAACCTAGTCCTAATATCTAATTATTAACTATGCACTTCGAATGAAAAATCGTGCTAATCCTGCTTTTTAAACAAATACAAACATTGTGGACACATACTACTGTGTCCCAAAAGTACCCGGAAATTGTAAATAAAACAAAAGGGGTAATTTTAATCATCCAAATTTATTTTGTCCCCTTCAAAGTAACTTCTATTAGAGGCAATACACTTACGCCAGTGCTTAAACCAGTCCTCGAAACACTTTTCATACGCTGAAATCGGGATGGCTTCCAGCGCCTTCGTCGTATTTTCTTTGACCGCCTCTATGGTCTCGAAACGCTTTCCGCGAAGCGGCAATTTAAGTTTAGGAAAGATAAAATAGTCACATGGTGCCATAACTGGTGAGTAGGGTGCCTGCGGAGCGATGTTCGTTGAATGTTTGGCCAAAAACCTAGGAATAATCATGGCTGTGTGTGCTGGCGCGTTATCGTGGTGCAAAATCCATGTGTTCCCCACCCACAAATGTGGCCGTTTGCGACGAATAGCATCGCGCAAACGCCTCAAGACCTCGAGATAATACTCCTTGTTGACTGTCATACCCGGTGGAAGGAACTCATAATGAACCACACCCCGATAATCAAAGAAAAAAGTCAAAAGTGCCTTGATTTTGACTTGGTTTGACGCTGTCTTTTTCGTTTCGGCTCACCTGAAACGACCCATTCGGTTGCTTGTTCCTCTGCTTTCATGTCGTACTCGGAGACCCATGTCTCATCACCAGTTATGATGAGTTTCATAAACGTGGAATCGTTTCGTGCTTCAGAAAGCATTCATACAAAATCGTTGTTCAATAAAATCGGCCATAGTAAAAAACGACGCGACCACAAAAGTTGTTTTTCACAAATGTTAATAACTCACAAAATACTCGATAGAGGTTAGGCTATTTTTTTACCGCCAATCAATGACAGTTGTACCAACCTAACGCAAAAATAATTTTTGAAATATCTCTATCAGGGGATTTTGAAATGAGAATTTCCGGGTACTTTTGGGACTGAATGTATGTAGTATAAAAAAAAACATAAAAAAAATACAACCGAATTGAGAACCTCCTCCTTTTTATAGACGTTTAAAAATATAATATTTATATCGCCAGACGATCCCACCAAATATGCAACCCTTGTATTATGGGTACTGTGCAATAGACTGCGGACGAACCCAGTATATAATACATAAACAGCTCGAGAATTTGTGTATAATATAGTTACGGTCACGTAATATATCCGAGCACAATTTCGACATCCACAGTAAGCTCAACTTTTCTGCTGAGAACCGTTGCGAGCCGCATGTGAATTACGCAGGCAGCGCTACGCAGACATCACCAGGGCTATTTTAAACCATTCGAAATCGATATCGGAAACGGAATCGAAAACTTCCGAGTTGGATTACCGCAATCGCTATTAAAATTTCCGAATTTAATTATCTTCGATGTATCTTGATGACAATACAAATCGTTTTTTCAAAACGTTACCGTCGGGAGGGACATATACATCGGAAAGTTACAAAACCGTTTCCGATGTCGATTCCGAATGATTTTAATTAACCCTGCGAGAGCCGCGCGCTTCTCCACTCGCTACGAATATGAGGATTTATGCCAGCAGCGCCCCGCACTCGCACTAAACATACATGATTTGACACCATTTACCCAAAACGTTTTTGTACAATAAGTAATTTAGCCTAACAGCCGCAGCATCTTCAGAACTCCACAGATAATTTAATAGGCGTGCTCATGCCTATTGTCATTGCAATAAAATTGAGATAAGGAAAGAAAACAGCCGCCGCAATTAAAGGTGGAGGTTTCGTTTCACTTTTAATGTTCCGTTTAATTGTCGCTTTGATACTGAATTTTGTTGGCGCTCCCGAATTGTCTTGAACAGATGTGCGCTGTATGAATAAACATAAAGTTGGCGTAAATAAAATATAATTGCTCGGGGAAATTATTTTTCCATAGCAATTAAGAAATGAAAAAAAAAGGTATGTTCGCATGTTTGTTTACACAACGCAACAGTTATAAATGGCGTCAGAATGATATTAATTGACGTAAATATGTAACAATATTTAGACGAGAGTTTATTAACACCTCGCTATAAGTACATAAGCGAAATATGTCTTCAAATGTAGCAAAGGAGCTGGCCTAATTGATCAAATGAAATTCAATAGAACATATTGTAGGATGTTTTCTTTATAGTAAGAGTACAAGGGCTTGATTCCGTCCTGGAATCTGTGATATCGCTCTGTCCCATGACATTGCTTATTATTTCATAAAGAATAACTTTATCTATGTTACCGAACAACAATTTGCGTACAAATATTCTAAAACAACCTACATAGCACAGCGAGCCCCGAGACTATTCGGATGGGCCTCTCTAAAAATACATAATCGATTCTATTCTATTTCCCCTACCTAAGGTAAATGCAAATGTGGAGGAATTCCTTCGGCAGTTCCAAGGAACATTTTGTTGGTACCGGCTCAATCAAAAATGTTTACCGACAGACTGAACTCGCTCAATATTTCAGCCCCTACTATAGGATGTTACGTCAGCAAATCGGTTGCATCAACAGTCGAGTTTGGGGTTCATGTTTTTTTTTCTTAAAGGCTAGCATTGAGTTGCATACCTTCTCACTATATTTTTTATGGAATAATAAATAAGTAAGAAAATATTCTCACTTATGTGCTTAGCCCCCCTTCGTTTCCATTCCACGCCGTCCAAAACGTTCAAAAAAGATACTTAACCTGCCAGGATTTACACATGTTCACACACAAACACGCCAAGTTTTGATCCTCGATGATTCCCAGGGAAATAAGACCGTTTAAACGAGCAAACACCCATTATCTGAATCGATCACGGACAACATCGAATTAACATTATCGATAGCCATTGGTAGTGGTAACTAACATCATTCGAATAGTTCACTTCGCTTGTAAATGCTTTTGTTTTCTGTGTAAAAAGAACTAGTATTTTCCGGGAGTCCTATTTTCTAGACTGCAGTCAGGTGCAACGGGCTTACAAAACGACGAGTGTTACATATACACTGCGATTCTAGTGGACGTTTTTTCTGACCGCTTGCGAATTGAAAAAGTTACCCCCAAATTTATAAACGTTATGTAACTTTATCAAACGTCATTATAGTACTGCGCACAAGAGATTCGCGCAGTACTATATGACGTAGTTTTAGTAGTTTTATCGTTTGACAACACTCGAATATCAAAGCAGCGAGGTGGATTGTTATAGGCTACATGATAGATTTAAAAAAATATTAAAAGCTCTCTTATGAATAGACCTAACCCATATGTTATACTAAATATAATATGCATTGATATACAATTTTGTATTTTTTTTTTGCTCGCAAGAAAATTCAATTTTGCTTAATATCCAGATTTAATTGTTCATATTTACCAATAACCCTGTAACAAGTCTAATAGCTTCAACAAACTGTTAATTACTGTGCACAACAAAAAGCCCTAAAACCTATCCGAGGGAAGGCCATTAATTAAGATACGTGCTACATCAATAAAGCCAGACGACTGATTCTTTGCTAATTGCCAGTTGCAATGAAGTGCGGAATCAGATGCAAGCAGACGGGCGACGGCGAAAATGCAAATTCCGTACTCTATTGGGATGGGGTGTGTGTTATCGATGTTTGTTAGATATCGGTATTCCACCACTTTGTTCGAACTAAAACTACCTGTTGCTCCTGTAAAGCAGCCGAAACGTCGGGAATGTAAAATCATAAAATAAACGCGAAAAAATCCGTAAAATTAGTTTTATTTCAAGGTGTAGTATTCGCGTAAATATAAAATTCAATATCTCTACGTGTTACTTATTAAAAATAATTTCCTATTCGGTGAATGCTAAATAATACATATTCCTTCTGCTTCGTTTCGTTTTATACTATCGATATGAACATATATTGTTACCATCACTAGTTGCCCTGGTAACAACTGGCGGTAAAAATGTTTACGCAGAACGCTTGACCGCTTTTAATTGTTCTATTTAAATACAGTGAGACTGTATAAAGGCTAAAACGCTTCGTTCGCAGATCAAATTACATTCATTTTCATCCCTCTCGGTGATAATTAAAACACGTTTATTGACGGAGATTTATTTGATGGAACATCATCGTTTGTTGAGTTTTGATATTTTGCAACGGGTTGGGTTATTTTGTGTAAATGTACGTGGAATAATATTTGGTTGGTAATGAACATTTAATTTACAGTTTATTGTAGGTACGGAATGGCAGTTGCACCACAATTACAGATTCTTTTTAAATCCTTGTATCCTTTATAAGTAAAACATAGCGCAGTATTCGGTGTACAAACTAATACAACAAAAAATAAATTGAAGATGGTATGAATATGAATTTACATATTTACAAATATCATATCACTGAATATAAACACTTGATTTGTTTTCGAACTGTATAATTTTAATTTATTGATTATGCTATGGGACATAAGACTTTTGCTATTTATTATTTAGTATATTGATAATTATTTGGTTAATTATTTCTCCTAGTACACCCCCGCGTTTTTATTTAGTTTCTTCTCATCCAAAGGTTGCCTGGTCGAGATTACTATTAGTGATAAGGCCACCCCTTGTGACACTTTCATTGTGTGTTCTTTTTTGTTGTACTCTATGTGGTGGGTCAATAAAGAGTTATCTATCTATCTAGAATGTTCTTCCTGCCTATATGTACCCCATAGTTACCTTAGTATACCGAGGTATAATATTATTTTTTATACAAACATGTGGTAGCGAGATTTGACCACAACATTCCAAATTAGAATCTAGAATTTAGAATCCACTCGTCATATTTACGCGAGAATTAGCAAAATCATTTTTTGTTGGCTCACTTAAAATTCGAACACATTCGCCGATATCCGGCGGCACATCGCGTATTTCCGGATGTCTAGTTGCCAGTTGACTCGCTCTCCCTGCAAACCCTACCGACGGGAATGAACGAACATTCCCAGCTGGTATTTTTAAAAGTCCACTGAAAATTTTATGTTGGGAATGTGATCAAGTTTTGAAATAAATATATGTTTCTTGTTGATAATCTCGTTATTAATTATTTTTTGGAATTTGTATCTTATCTTGAAAAATCCCGAAGGGTTATTAGGTGCACTACAATGTGTCCACATTTAACGAACGGTACCATAGTTCTATGAGCTGTTATTTTTTCATGACTTCATTGTTGTTATATCGGATTACGTCGTAATTTTCTCCCGATACAAGCTGGCAACATCGTGGCTATGTTACGGCGGCGTTTTGTGTGCCATTTTTATTTCATCATAATTCCGTTTTCAATTTCTAGCGGGGGCGTCGGCGGCGAGATTGCTGCGTAAAACTCGCGTAAACATTCGAGCGGTTGTGGAACGGTTGCTACTGACTGTAACCAGTTTATGGTTTATGTCAGCGAACACTGAAAAGAGATAAAGACCCTTTATGTGTGTAATCATTTTGCGTTACGGCAGCAGCCTCCGTCACCAGTGTGATTTATTTAAAAACCATGCCATTCCTATCCCAGCCAATACTTAAATTGCATAGAAGTAAACCATAATCGAATTTTATATCCAACACAAAAAGTACAGGCAACCTTCCATAACCTCTGAATGACGTACGTAAATGTTTTAAAATTTTATCAAACGTCATTTAGTCCTGCGCACAAGAATTTTGCGTAGCACTATATGACGTTTGATAATGTTAGAGACCGTCTATAAATTTGAGGGTTATACAACCTTATTATGATTTAACTATCATATATATATAGTCGTATATGATAAATTCTATAAAAGATTATATGTACAAATTGCACCCTGTATACTCAATACGTTACCATGAAATTGTATCAAGTAATCCCCTCCATAAAGTAGCACAGTCCTATCAAAACGTACATAATGGCCACCAATTTTATTTTAAAGTAACGGCTGGCCTGCAGGACCATCGCTTTCTGCACGTCGTCCTCAATTTTATCAACACTGATATTAACTTTTTAGTGTCGCCGGTTATATTCCGTTGCCTCATTCCAGTAATGTCTCTCTATACCCATGAATTGGCGCACTGTGATTACAAATTTAGGCCGTCGCAGCTAATATGAATGACAACGAGTCGCCCTACTCGACATTCATTTCCCCTGACGCACCTCTCTTATAACTTACACGGCAAGTTCTCCTTAAGGCAGTGTGTGTCTACGAGCCGCGACGCTTACGTTCGAAGCTGCTGCTCGGCGGTACGATTAATCAGATTTTTATTAGTACTTTATGAAATTTAAATTTATTGTGTGTACTAGTGAATTCGCTTACATTCTATCCCACTAATATAATAAATGTGAAAGTTTGGATGGATGGATGTTTGTAACTCAATAACGCCAGAACGGCTGAACGGATCTGGATGAAATTTGGCACAGAGATAGATTATAGTCTGGAATAGCACATAGGCTACTTTTTATCTCGGTAAAATGTATGGTTCCCGTGGTATAGATTTATTTAATTTTTTCATAGAGTAGAGAATCGACATGCTTTGCTTAGGTAGTGGTAGTATAGGGGTCAGAAAATGACATAGAGGAAAAGGCCATACTTTTTAATCACGGGTAACACCGCGGGGCGCAGCTAGCAATCAATGAATTTAATTAAATAAATGCATACCAATGCTTTTATTATATTTGTATTATTGGTACCGTATAATGGACCGTAGATCCCAGTAAGACCAAGACCAGAGGAAATAACAAACCCGCAACCACCAAGAGTAGTAGACCCAAGTGTCATTAAGAATAGATGAAACATTCCAGTTATTTCCAACGCAATTCATGCCATAGTAATCTTCACAGCCATTTTTAGAAAATGAATGGGTCGGAATTAGATGAAGGCTACAATTTTTACGATTTCAATTGCCTTGCTACAAACAAATTTATACATATCTGATGAAGGTGCAGGGTTTGGCGCCCTATAATCCGGCTTCGATCCTTGAATGCGAACGAGCGAGCGGGTGGCCGAGGTTTGTGAGTGGCCCTTCAACCGGCCCTTCCTAGCGGGCGGGGTGCGGGGCGCGGGGAGGGCGTCGTGACGCGGGGAGCACGAGGACCTTTGAGCTACAGGCTCTTTGACACGAGCCACTGGCGCACTCTTCAAGTAATGATTCATTCTGCTGATGACTGACGCGGCTAATGCGGCAGTTTCCCCCTCCGCGACGTTTGGTTAAGGATTAAGATTCCGCGTGCCGAAAATTTGAACCTACAATCGTCGTCGTCGCGTTTTTTTTTCCTTATTTTTTTGCAGTTACTTTTACAGTTACAGTTACAGTTGCTTTGTATGCGTAGATTTTCGATATTATTTAATACACGTTTATGTTGGTTAATAAATGAAGATCTCAAAAAGTATGACTTTTAAATAATGCAATTTATAATATTTTAAATAGAAACATAAATCTATGTAATCATATAAATACTTTATTAAAAACTATACTGTGTTGAACTTATTGAATGCCTACGACCGTATTATATAGAATATAAGAGACCGACAAAACATTTGATTGCCAAAATACACAACGTCGTAGCAAACTATTCGTAGCGGAGCATTCGTAGCGATCCCAGAAGCGATCATCCGATAAAAATAACATAATCAGCCTGCTCAATGAATGGTTGCAATTGACGCATCGCTGAGCGTCCACAAAGTACCCATTGTGACAATCCCACCACTGAAAGACAATGGCCGCCATCCTATATACGGATATTCAGATATACTTTAATCCCCTCAAAAGCTTATTGGTATTCAGAGCGATTGAAAAACTCCGTGATTATCTTCAATTATGTATAATTTTATATTTTTTCCTACCTTATACGTCATACGTCAATAAGTTGGTCCTTAGTTCTTGTTCTTGCTTCTCAAGCAGGAGAGGTTTTGGAAAATATAGAGAACAAATGAGAAATATTTCCGATATTATTAAAATTATATGAATATTTAAGAATTCATTGCCCACCTTCTGTGATCCCCAAATACAGAATAGATTTATTAATTAATAATTAAAACATCTGGCCAATTACACGGGTAGAGTCACTCCGATCTACATATTATTTTCCTTTAGCGTCACTTCTGACGAACTCCTCAGTAATAATTGTTTTAATCTACAAAAAAAAATTCAATTAAAAGTTTTTTATCTGTTGTGAAGCTTAGGCTCGGTTCGCAGCTAGCAGCCGAGCTTGACTCGGATTACATTCCTTTTATTTTTCACGTTTTATTTACTGACCGCTCTACTGTCAGTCTTTTCTTCGTTAAATAAATAAACATCGTGTATTTTTTTTGTGGAGACTTCTTTTATCGCCATTGACAACCTGATTAGCTCAATGGGTAGTGACCCTACTTTCTGTGCTGCGCGTCCCGGGTTCGAATCCTGGTAGGGACAATCTTTGTGTGATGAGCACAAAAGTTTGTACCCAAGTCATGGATGTTTAATATATACTCGTATATAAGTAATATATACTGGGTTCGCCCCCAGTCCATTGTACGGCACAAGCGTTGCTTAGTGTTGGACCGTTAATGTTTGTAGTTAATGTTTTTGGCGTCGAGTCACCTTCGTCCATAGGAGAATTAAGTACCCTCGAGATACCCTACACGTGACCCTGGGTGGTGCCAACCAGGTGACAACTCTACTGGTGGTAGGCTTCGGCCGTGGTTAGTCACCACCCACTGAACAAAGCCATGTCGCCAAGCAGCCTAGCCGTGTTCCGGCATGATGTTCGGTGTTGCCATTCATGGATGGCGGGTCAGATCAGTTGCGCTGCATGTGCCTAGTGAATATAGCGTCTCGATCTACTGCCGCCTTCCTACCTAGGCAAGTATGCTCCATCGTAGATCTCATCGTCACTTACCATCAGGTGAGATTGAGATCAAATACTTGCCTATAATGTATAAAAAAAAAAACCGGATGGTTGGTGTGTTCGTCTAGCGATATTTATTATTATTTATTATCACCATTGAATATAAGGAAATGTGGTTTTATATTTTTCAATATTTCCCGCTTCGCCCCATGGTCGAGGGCGTACGTCAATAGAATATAATGTATTCGGTTGATATGAGCTGGCGAAGGCGGGTCGTTATCATGTCAAAGAAACTATCGCATTACCGGACTCAAAAGACTGCGGTTTGTTTGATGTCAGTCAGATCCCACTCAATAACGCTGTAATTCTATCTTGTTTACGCAAATATAATAAAAAACACATGATTACAATCACTGTTTCCTTGAAATTTATAATTTACGGAATAATATCCTAATGATTTCAATAGAAACTTTTGCATAAGTACTCGTCGTAAGATAACAAACCGAAAAGTTGGTTATAAATTTTCCATAATTCCGGTTAGTTAATCGGAAGCTCCTTCGATTCAGGAAATATAATTATATCTAGCTATAGCTGTTAATTATTACAATTTTAAATGTATCATCATCATATTTAAATGTATCATTTTAAATGTATCATGGAGCCTTTTCAACAGCATAAATGCAAGGCTACGTATGTTCTTAAACCTGATTATCCTTTAGATATGAGACGCATGTGAAGAATTTTCCACATTATATCTAACACACACGCACAGATGCAATTCCATGTTTTGTTTCCAGTATTTCTCAGATTTTTATTAAAATAACAGCAGCTGCAATCATATCACTCAAAATTGTCATATTCTCCGTACGAAAATATGGAATAGACAAGAAAGATGATACCCAACGCAAGAATGGTTTCCATTCTATTTTATTCTGTACACACGACTCCGTTGCAGCGCCACCGCGTTCCAAAATACAATGGTCGCCTTAATACATTTGAAATGACGTCTGAGACTATGTAAATTATAATACGCGTCCAGAATATTTCGGGTCAGGAAATCGGTGATCGTTGAATTATTTTTACACATATCACATCTTCTTGTTCTCATTATTTAGGATTTAGTGAAGCGTTAAGCGGGCGTGGCTTAACCATGACGTTTTGATGAAAAATATAAAAACTTTGAAATAATATGGTACTAATGTCAGTGAACATATTTTTTAATCTATGCCAATGCGTGGTCCCTGCCAGTCAAGAAATAACATGTATGATATACAAATGCGAAAAGGAACTACTTACATATTTGTTTGAAATTTGAATATTTAAAAAAATACATCATTAATAAAGTTTAATGTAGACTGTATATTTGAGTACATGGACTAAGAATTTAGAGCCTTGAACCTGCGCTGCTTGAGCGCATTTGTGTCGGAATTTTAATATCTTATTTTTTTTTCGACATATCATAATAACATAATAATTACAAAAGTGACATAGAAGCGCAGGTTCAAAGCTTAGTATACCGATTCTGAATCAACCGGTACAAGTGCGAATACGCTGTACTACAAACTGCGTTATTACAAAAAGGGCTTCGTTTAAATTCTGGAAGAGAAAATAATATCAACTGTGAATCGACTCGATGGACTGATTTCCGAATAGAGAAAGCTTTCACTTGTTTTCTTGTTGCCGACTTGCTTCACGGAATGTTCATTTCAGGGGCCCCTACAAAGAGGCCTCGTGATTCGAATTAAACCTGACTGTATATACAAGTGCCTCGTTCGGTCCTACTTTCTCTACGGGAGTTTAAAACATTTGTATTTTGAATTACATTTTATAGGGCATATATGTGCTGGTCATTATTTGCTAATATTAAACCTCTGTAAGACTCTTATATTATGTCATAACCAGGTTCCCAAGATACAAGTTTACGCTTAGTTTGGGACCGCAACACAAATAATTTGTAATTGTGCTTATGGAAAATAAATATTATTAATCTAGAATAAAGATATAATAGATTAAAAAATAATTTAAATACGAAGCTATTTGTCGTAAACTACTTCTACCAATATATGTTTATAACATAGCAACAATAGCATAACATCTAATAACTCCGACGCTATCAATGTGTCCGCACTGTAATTTAACGAAAAACAAATAACTGTTATTTTAAAAACAGTTAACCCCAACCTTCGACTTAAGTATCCCATTTCGTGTATCAATGATGTCCTAATTTCCCATTTCTAACTTCTAAATGTAATTATAACATCACCGACACAAATTCAGTAAATAACGCTCTTAATTAACATGGACGGCGAAAGTATTAATTTCACCATTAATTTTGAGTAATTGCTCTGCGTTATAATTTAGACAGATATTACTCGGCTTAAATTGTATTTATGTTGTTTTTTTTTTCATATATTTTTTCAGCTTGTATCTACGTTCGCACCTAATTGCTATAACGCGCGTTATTAATATCTATGGATATGAAAATGTATGGTGCAGAGATATTTGTAATTTTTATTTTGATATATTACAACGGCATTTGTTCCTAAATGGAAATCCTGACTAATTACAGCTGAACAAAATCTCACATTCAAAGTTTGCATTGGACAATTGTGGAAAAAAAAAGTATATTAAATAAGTTTTTTTTTTATTTTCAGGTATGTATTCTGACTGCAATGCGACATATTTTTGGATTTGGTAAGGTTAATATTTATTTTTAATCTAGGACGTCTCTACCGGAAATAAATTTATCGACTGCTTATTTTTAAACTTTTTAGAAGTTTTTTACAACTTTATGAGAAGCCCTACAGTGTTCAAAAAGCTTATTTTTCAATTTGCCAACGTATCTAAGTCATAGTGAGGTCGTAACAACTATCTTTAGATGGAGTACTTACTTAACATTGTTTGCTATATGTCTCGGAAATATTTAAGGAATATAAGGCCACTTGATCTTTCATATCGACGATTATCTACATCATAAATATTTTTAACAGCCTTACAATTTATTAGTAGTAAGTAATACAGCCCCAGATATAAGTGGCATAGAGAGTCCGAGCAGTTGTCAGTGTGGGGCGGGGCGGAAACGTTGCATCCGGTCCTCGGGAAATCCGGATTTTCTAACAACTCGAACATGCCCGCAGGACAACGCCGAAAATACTTTATAAAGGTCTCTCGCACACGTGATATATTGTTACCGGATGTTTTATATCGATTCCCGTTCACCGAATAGGTCTGTTTGAGGAAATAAAAAGACGATTTTTTTTAAAGTTGTCAAATTGGGAAGGATAAAATAAAACTAAAATCAGCAATCTCATTTGACATCATTTATTATAAAAACATTTGTGATTCATGATGTATTAAGATACTTATAGGAAGGGGACGGACAAAATAAGATTAAAATATATATCCTATCATTTGCCGTCGTTACTAACTGACATTAAAAACTTATATCTACCTAATAATCCTTAATAAAATATTAAATCCATTTACAAATTCAGTCGCTTTTAATACGCTATAAACAAACTACATAAGACCCCATAATCTTTGTACTCCACTATACATCGTCTCTACGCGCAGTACCATTAAACTATTGCAGCAAATCCCATACGATCCTTGCTTTACTGCAATTTTAAAGCCAAATACATTAAAAGGCGAACTTATAACCATAAAAATGTTATCCGACAATGTTCTTAGCTCCATAAGGTTCTTACAAAGTTGATAAGCACTATCGGCTAAAAGGTGGGTAAAGCGATAATCCGCGCGCCGATATCGGAGCGATTTCCTTCGAATATCATATAAATAAGAATCACGTATGTAATAAGGCGGGGCGGGGCGCATTCCTCCCACGTCTGCGGGCTTGCGGGGCTTAGTCGAACTTGGACCATTACACACCAAGCCCGGAGATTTCGTTGGGTGCTAACGCTGTTTTTCGATGTTTGTGAAATTTTCAAGTTGTTCAACATTTTTGCTACATTGTTATAAACAAAAAAATGGTATATGTATAATGAAACCTAACTCCTTAAGTACGCGCCCTCCGGGATCAATTCGGGGTCACAGTTTTTGGCCTCAATTTTGTTCTATCGTTCTGGCATCTACAGTCCTTGCAGATGTCAGAAGCCTGAAAAAGCAATCCCTGAGGTTACCAGTAGTCTCGGTAGTTTTGGTGGCCGGACGGCATGTCATTCCAACTAAACGTCACTTATTTGACCAATCAGGGTATACTGTTAGTCAACCCGACTGAAGTAAGAAAGAACGAACATAAAATAAGAAAATAACTTTGTTTATAAAACATTAAAACCAACTAGTTGCGTTTAAAATTAGAACAAAAGTTAGCTTGGCGAAAATAAAATATTTTAACGAACGCGAACAGACGGCTGCACAGACAGGCTCCATTAAGACCGATGCCGTATGGGCTTCTATTTTATAGGGAAAACTCGTCTGACCCAATTAGATTACTTAACTAGAATGTCCGCCGAACAAAACCATTATCGTACAACCTCGTATACTTGTGGCGTTAAAATAATGTTAAGTATAACATAACCATCGAAATATATTTCATGTACAGTTTAAAATGAACATTAATTGTTGCTGAGTAATGGTTACATTAGTGATATAGTAGACGCTTAGTCGATCTTAAATGTAACCTCACGAAAATATTAGTTTACGGGTTAAATTCATCGGGGAAAAATATGAAGAAGCATGTTTAAAGACTGTAATTCATAGACTTAAATTTATGAAATAGGTTTACGGTCTGCACTGACTGCCACAAATAAATGCCCTACAGGCCTGTTACGGGATGCTTACGTATTTTCACTGTATGTAAATGAGGCTATAGCCGTACAGATGATAGTCTCAATGAAGGTATTATGCAATAATATTGGCCCACTGTGCCCTGTGATCTGCCGAAGTGTGGTGCGTAGATTGCGTCTTAAGGGAATATCTATGCTGAAAGAGGATATCGAAAGGCAATTGATACTAAACGAAGACATAGTTCTGTTATGTTCGCTCCTCCTTATCAATTCGTTATAAATGATAATATCTCCGTCGTAAATATGGAGGAAAATGTGACAAGATTATTTTACGTATACGACGGCTATGTTTTAGTCAATCACTGAAATATACTAAAGCAATACAATTAGTGCGCAAGTCATGAACATATAGTACTGTACGCAAACAACCATAAAACAAGCATTTGCTACATTTAAAAAGTAGAATATGGGCCAATTTTATTTCGCTTACACAGAATACCCTTTCGTAGACGTCCCGCGCAGCCAGCCGTGACAATCGCTGCACAAACTTGCTTCTTGCTCCGGGAAATATATGGCACCGTGTAATATTTTGCAATAATATTTATTGTAGCCATATAGGCATTTATCGTAAAAAAAATCCTATCACTGTTTTAACCTCTACGATTAACTTTGCTACGGCGTAGCGGTGTGCTACGATTATTTTTGTAGTCGGTAATATGAGCTGGTTGTAGTCTTGTTACCGGCAATAGTTATTTTTCTTATTCTTGCATTTACTATGACGTAGCATTGCGCTACGAACTTTTTTGTAACTACTATATCCTTTGAGTAATATGAACTTATCTAATTATTTGTTGGAAATCAATAGTTTTTCTCAATTCACGTTAAGCCTTTTATCTTCGCGCTCGCATTTTGTCTTGAAAATATTACGGCACTCTTAAAATGGAGGAACTAAAAACACGGTACCAAATACGATAATGCTGTTAATAAGTACTATGACTCTTTTTGTGTCAAGTTACTCATTAACTCAAGTGTCATCAAATCTTCAAAACACTAATAGACACATTACACACAAACAAGTCGTACGTTGCATCCCCTTCGAGATAAATGAAAATGCTCACTGGAGAGTATTATCGGAGTGGCACATACGGCCGCTTCCAAAGTTGGCGCCCTGAATAATTAACTAGTTAATGGCCACATCGCAAATAAACTCGGAAATTATTGCACTACAACTTTGTCCGGGCCACTATGAAACATGGCCGCGTTTAGCAAATATTAGTTTTTAAATTCATTACGTACTTGTATCGTTATTAGCGGAATGTAGTTCGATTTAGCTGGTTAAATAAAAATAACATGACAAGACTTTTAGGAGAACAATTTTGGAAAGCTGAAAATAATAAGCAACAGTTTTTTAATATAATAATAATATTACCAGACAAACAGACCAACGTTACGGACCCAAAATAACCTAATGCTTGTGTAATATGTATTGCACAATAGACTGGGGGCGATCCCTAGATCTTAAAAATACATTACTCAGGTACAATGGTCGTGCTGATCACACAAATATTGCCCCTACTAGGATTCGAACACAAGACTCTCGGCACAGAAACCTGGGTCACTACCGAGCGAGCTAATCAGGCGTCGATGGCATAGCACATGTAACGAAAGTCGTAGTAGCTATCAAAAGCCGTATAACGCAAATTGTAGAGTCATGTAGGCATTATCAATGCTTCAGTCTAACACACAAAGTATTGATAGTAGGCACGTCACAACATTGAATGTAAGCCCGTATGGTCTAGCATCCAGCCGCAATTCAGATAAGATAACACCCTCTGAATCGACCGTCGTGAGATCGGACGACAGTAAGGCTATTAACACACTAATATTAATAATCTTCAAATACGCCGCGTTCGCCGAAAAGTTTGGAAATACCCTAAAACATAACGTTGCGTAATCCCTTGAACGGGAAAATTGTTGGAAAAGGTTAAGTGAATATCTCAGGAATCTCTCGGAATTTCTTTAGGTGGGTAACATAAGTTAGAGTAAGAAAATGTGTATTTTAATGCTGAAGTTTTATTGGTTGTATCCGTTTGCTTCTTGCTATTTGATTTGCATTTCGCGTTCAGCGTTAAGTTATGTGACGTAATTTAAAAATAGCCAATTGAGAAAGAGAGTGAGTCAGTGGATTTTTTTATTTTTTTTTGTAAAAAATAATGGATTTAAAAAACAAAAGACAAGCTCGCTGAGTTTCTTGCCGGATCTTCTCAGTTGAGGTGGCGTTCCGATCTGGTTGTAGAGTTAAGAAAAAAATGTAATGACAATTTGTATGTGCCCCCGTAGGCCTATAAGAAATAAACGATTGGACTTTGACTTAGTGACAATAGATAAATAGGTACCTATTAATCTTTTTTTTTTTTTATACATTATAGGCAAGTATTTGATCTCGATCTCACCTGATGGTAAGTGACGATGAGATCTACGATGGAGCATACTTGCCTAGGTAGGAAGGCGGCAGTAGATCGAGACGCTACATTCACTAGGCACATGCAGCGCAACTGATCTGACCCGCCATCCATGATCTTTTGTGTTTTCAAAGTTTATCAAAAGTTTTGTCTGTAATATACTGTTGTGTAAAGGTATCTAGCCAAAGAACACAAATCTGTCGACATTCCGTATAACAAGTTAACATCGACTCAAAGTTTCACACCCAACTCTGACGACTGCAACATTATAATTTATTTACAAGTAAACCCTCGCAGAACTTAGATTGAACTTAAACGAGTATGTAGTTAGCGCGGAGTATTATGCTTAATGAAGTTAAACATGTCCCGAACAGGGAACTTGACGACTAGACTCCGCGTAAATTACAATTCGCCACTAAAATTAATGTCGTGGCCTCCCACCGACGCAGAATTGCGCCCTGAGGGTGAAATCGCTTCTGGAGAACTGAAAATATTCAAAATCCATTAAGAAACGTGGGCACATAATAAACGTTTATTGAACTATTTATCGCACATTATTATCGTTTATTAAATACGGCAGTATATTTTTAATTATTAAAATTTGGCAGCTAACTTTCGTTGTATAATCGTAATTTAAAAGACATACATTTTCTGATATTGACTTATAGAATGTTTGAATTAACTAGTAATTTATTTTTAACGTACTTAATTGACTAACATTCGCTAACTAGTATTGATTTTTTTTTCATATGGCTCAAATTAACAAAGAAACACTTATAGCATTAATGCATGTATAAGGTTGTGCTAATGATTGGCCGCGGCAAGTGCGCGCCTCTTCTCGACCAAATTGTAGATTTCAGTGGCTACTTTAATAGCAATAGTTTGTAACCACATCAGCGTAACTACATTTGAAGTTAGACGGGCAGCTAAAAGGCTATTACGAGACGGGTCGTATGAATTATTTGTGGCGGTGGGCACGCGACGCGCGGCGGGTAATCGACTAAATTATTGCGGTAGAGATACGTACGTAGCTTCCGAGGCCACAAAACAACGTGGGCTGCATGGGTGGCTTAGCAACTAGGTCGAATCGCTCTTGACACTTATCTAGAAGACTAAATAATGCAACTAGAGTACTGAAATTGTTGAGAACATGGATACATTTTCTTTCCTATTTGTGCCTGAAATAGTGTTTATTTTTTTAAGCAACGTAGTCCAACTCCATGCAGGTATAAAATACATTGAGCGTTGAATATAAAAAAAAAATAAACTTTTTAAAACAGCCAAATAGTTTGACGACCAGTACTATAAAGTTTACTAACACATACGTGTAGGTACTAATGTCAAAAAATAGTCGCACATAGAAGTAAGGCTTCTTCGTAAAAGGAACTAACCTACTCGAGGTAACGAGTCATCGGAAACCATTCGGAGTGCACAATAAAAGGTAGTAATTAAAGGTTTAAAACACGAGGCGCCGAGGCGGCTGACGGCGTAGCGTGCGCGATGCCTCGTGTTGTGTTCTATTTAAACAAACTACATACGCTACCAGGAAATCTCGAAAAACAAATAACAGTATTGCCACTAATGTGATCCATAATCTTTGCATAAGCTTTGCAAAGATGTTAACGACCTACGACAGTTTGTAGTATATAGACTCGACAGAGTCTACATTGAAATTTTTTGGCAAGGCAAGATAGGTACAACTTATATAACTTGTATATACTCAATTCAGTCGACCCTAAAAATAGAAATTTGTTAAATAAAAAAGGTAGCGTGTAGTAAAACTTGTCCCACTATCGCGAGCGTTGAGATAAGTATCGCGCGCCTAGCGACGATGATAAAATGTATGTTACACCGTTAGGAAGTCTTCGCTATACCAGAATGAAAAAGGATCTGCCAATCCCGTGTTAGATAGTCACCATTTTTTTTTCGTACGTGCCGTGATGTGGCGTGCATTCGAAACCATTGCCAATATTTTCGAGTACGCCTCTTTAATAGATTCGAATTATTTTAGGTAAACATTTCAGACAGTCCTCCCGTGACCATGGTTGCTGTAACGCAGCTGAAACGTCGCGAACGTAAAAAACATAAAATAAACACGATAAAATCCGTAAAATTGTTGTTGTGTGTTTCACAATGTGTAGTATTAGCGTAAATATAAGAAATTCAATATACACATTTTAACATAAAAAACATTGGTAATGTATAATAATGTGGATCTCATGAAAATATTAAAAATCACATCCATATAATATTGGCATATATTATATTATAACACACACTTTTAAAATCGAGAAGATAACAAACAAGCTGGCTACTTAAGATAAATTAGTGAAAACATGATACCTTATAGCAATAGGTAACACAACATAATCAAGTAATGTAGCATATATATAAGTTACGAAACGATCCTTCATTATTTCATCAAAATGATTTTTTATTATATAAAAACACTTTTACGACTAGCTTACTCCTACCTCGCGGTTTACATTCAGTACGAGAATGTAACAATAAAGTATAACCTAAATCCGCTTACATATAAAAATATGGGGCTTAGTAAGAAAATGTTTCAGATTTATTTTTACCGATACCACGTAAATTATCGGAGTCTATTATTATCGTTTTAAACTGACTTTTTTAAGATCTAGATTTGAAAAATATTACCCACAACAAAATATTTGATTACGTCATCAAAATAAATGCTGGCTATTATAAACCTGGTTATTTTTAAATTTCGAAACAACATTTATCGGTTTTGCATGCGAGAAATGGTAGTTATCAGTCGTAGCGTCGACAACTACACCGGCTGGCCATGACGCTACGCCATATATCAAACCTTACATGAATAGCTACACACTGCCTGCTCTGTGTGTTCTATGTATCTTAGGCTGTATGCATACACTGCGACTGAAGTCTGAGCGCGTGCTGAATATACTTGACGTATATTTTAATAAGCGGTAGTGGTGGTGGTGGTGGTGGTGGCGTTAATGTTGAGACAAGTTGATTGTAGCGTTGATTTAGCGGTAACCTAGCCTGGAGAGGATAAGCTAAAACCTGCATACATATTGCTATATATACATATGTGAGGAAAAAAATAAATGAACAAAAAATGGTTACTTTACTATTATTAGATTATATAATTGATTGATTATATTATTAGATTCGACTATGTATATCGTCAGAACAAATTTATATTTACAAATATGTTACATAATTTCATTAATATGTTGGTAAGCGTGTAGAGGCGGAGAGTGGGATTATAATCTTTCTCTGTCGCATACTTACAAAGTGATATTTTCTTAATATGGTTGTGAATATTTATATAGCCTATCAGGGCTTAGTCTGTGTGGAGAAGGCCTACTCTTGGCTTTGTGTGCCGGCTTCTGAAGTATCATGACATATGTGTCTATCTCCTTTAGACTACGAATATGTAGACAATGGATAGTTTGTACATCCATTGTAATACATTTTTACTTTCTTCAATAGCTTAGAGGATGGAGAGCCGTATCGTATCCGAGAGGTCCTATATGTTTGATCCCCATCCTTGCAATTAATCTATGGACCTGAGCCTGGGTTTTGTGCTAGTACTGCTACTAGCACAAAATCTGGTTAGAGGGGCTATTGGTGATATTACTAGCGGACGCTAGTAATATGTATCTGGTACAAGTAAAAATATCACAATTTACGAAACTTTTATTTAATGAACCCTAATATTCATTATAGGTACCTTTAAAAAGAAATACTTCTACTTATTTCGTTGTGAGGTGTGTAGTGTACTTACATAGCTCTTATATCTCATTTATCTTATATCAGTTAAAATATCAGTTAATAATTACAATATAATGACCTGCATTTAACATTCCTTACTCTACTGCGTCGGTATAAATAGTTAAGTAAAAAAAAATACTATGTAGTTTTGGATACAAAGTCATATTCGAGACACCTATCAAAAGCTTCATATATAAATAAACAGAAATGTTCAATATTTTTAAAAGTCGAATGTATTGTGCCGTCAACCCGTACATACGCCAGCTCCACGTAAAGCGGCCAGAAATAACGGCTCAATAAAACGCCAAAATTTACTACTGAGGCCCTCTAGTGGAAGTTCACAGTTTGTTATAGGTTTAATACACGCGAAAGCTTTCTTGAAGTGACTCGACTAAAACAAAGTTCGTGTGTCGCTAGGGTTGGCGTAATGTATTCAATTTACATGGCATTACGTAGGATATTGACAATAGAAAATTCTGATTTGAATTCGGTTAGAATTAAGTATTCAGGGTATATTCCATAACGTTATTATAGTTTAATATCGTATAACATTTTGGGAAAATGCCGTCTTAAAAAAAACTATTATCATCACTCATTAAATGATAATTTATTCGAATATATTTTTCAAAAAGGGTTTGTCCATATTACGTTTCGTGAAACTGTAAATGAATTGTATGACACTGTACTGTAATCGGAAGATATTAAAAAAAATGCAATAGGCTTTTGGACGTGTCTGAATTTCAAATCAAGTGGTTTTTATAGTTATGTGTGTCTTTTAGGTCGAGGATAACGAAAAAACTACTTCAGCTGATTCAAAATAGCTTTCATTATTGTAAAGCACGCCTACGCTTAGACTCAAAATATAGGGTACATATACTATGACCATTATAGTCATAGAGAGATAGACCGAAATAGATATAGCTGCGGTGGTAGAGCCGTGGGCAAAATCATTAACTTATATAAAATTATTATAATCTTTCCGCCATGCGTAGTTTGTGCAAAAGGTAATACTCTTAATCAATATGCTTAATTGTTTGTTTTTAATTCTGATATTTTTTAAGGAGGTTTTACCCATATTCGAATATGTCAGCCCCATTGTGATCATATACCTGTACACCCATCTCAGAAAAAAAGACACTGTGGCCATGCGACATAACATCCCTGCTCCTTTTGAATCGTAATAGATAAGCCGTAAAAGGTTTATAATTTTTAAATAAATCTGGGGTTTTTTTTCCGCTTGATAACCCTGTGTAGGTGGAATGAAACACTAACACCGAGGAACTGGGTCGCTCACATTTATCTCACTTTTTCTATTTTTCAACGTGCTCGAAACAATTATATTGTGGAAAAGAGACTTTATTTGCGCCGCGAGCTTGACGGTTTAGGCGCCCAAGTTAGCTTTGCAATGCTTCAAAGATTATAAGCGAAGCGGTTGTTGTCATAAACTAACGATACATATTACTACACTGTTCTCACATACCTATAACAATGTATTACTCAATAATGTAAAAGATCAATTTAAAAAAAAAAAGAGCAACCATGGAGTTTCTTGCCCGTTCTTCTCCATAGAAACGGCATTCCGAACGGGTGGTAAAGCAGTAGCATAATGTTTATGTAACTTGACGATTCATAAGTACTGTACAATAATGGTTTACATGAATAAAAAAAATATTCTGATTCTACTTGAAATTTCTAATCACTTATTTTGTACTAAAACAGTTATAGTTGTGTCCATGACATTTAATATCCACCTCAACTAAAAGTGATTGAAAACGATAGTAAGGAGGTATTATTCAAGCATCAAACAACAACATTCAACAATTCTATCCTTAATAACCATTAATTAGACTTACTGTAAGAACAGGCTATTAAATTATATTTTGCCTTATTAGTTGTGCGCGTTATTTGCTCGTAAAGAGCTATATTTAACCAAGAAAAAAATACTTTTTCTTGTACCATTTATGGCCTTAAATACACTTCCTTTAAGCTTCAGCCGAGTGTAAAGTTTTATAATCATGTTAGCGACTTTAAAGGGCATTTAATTGAAAGGAAATCATGCGTGGATGCCTTAAGAACCTTTTTTGTTCACAATCATGTGTGTGAACAAAAACAAATGACGATGAAATGTTGAGTGCCCAAAAATACATAAGTATTTTCGATAACTCGACATTTTATCGTATTCTTAACTACTGACTGTTTTGTTATGTTGGTGGCATATTAACCGTTGTGTTTAGGAAATCAAAATAAGTGGTCGTATACGACAGTGTCAATTTGTAGATAACCCCGTCAAATTCTAGATGGCAGCACGCCAATTGTGAGCTAACCGTATACTTTATAGTCTACCGTATTTAGACATTTTGTATGGAGAATGGAAAAGCGCCTCTCGCGGACGGTATTTAAAACTTAATTCTCCATACAAAATGTCTAAATACGGTAGACTATAAAGTATACAGTTAGCTTACGAATAATCTTGCACTTGACGTACAGGTATCCGTACTGTAATAGTCGAAATATCGGGCTATATACTTTGCACAGATTATTAATCAAACTCCATGATAAAAATCCATGTTCTCATATCTTGAACCATTACTATAGCAGCTGACAGAGTGTTACAAATATAAGCACGCATCTCGGCTCACGAACGGCCTAACAACGTTTACACTTGTGCTAGCAACGCGACCATTTGCTTAATAAACGCTCGTTAAATTAACATACCCACCGAATACCGGCTTTTTTAAGCTCTAAGCTTTGATTTTTTGTTACATATTTGTGAACGACAGAAAATTACATCAAAATAATCCACTTTCAATGAGTGGATTATTATATTATATAGAAACGCTGCTAGATAGATGCTGCAGGTTACAGAGGTATTGCGCTTGAAACTGAATTATTATATGATGTTGTTAACCGCACTTGTATGTACATACTCACATTAACCATTCTTAGGAAACTGAGTTATATAGCAGGATGTCACTGCTAGTTTTCATATCTTCAGTTAATTCACCAGTGGAATAGCATTAAACTTATTTCGATATTCGTCCGCCAACCCGCACTGGGCAGCGTGGTGGACTATGGCTAATCAGGCCGTCATCTATCACCGTCTATTAATTAATAGTAACATTTTTTTCCTAAGTAACTATATTTTTTTCAACCCGCACTGGCCCAGCGTGGTGGACCGTGGCCTAATGCCCTTCGCATTCAGGAGTGGCCTGTGCCCAACAATGGGACATTAAAAAACGGGCCGGTATTATTGTTTCGATAAGACAAGCTTAACTACGTTGTCTAACATCAAAAAGAAATCATACGATAAATTCTTATAATGGCTTTTCACTAAAAGCTTTGCAACATTATAACATAATAAACTCTCTTGTACCGCTACATAACGAACGAGAAAACCAATGCTAAGCTTAGAATTCTAAGCCTACTGTGTCGTGGCAAACGCACATACTAAGAAACAAGATGAGTTGGAAACAGCCCGTAGACGCGGGAGACGTAACACATCCGGTACACAAGCACCGGCAACCGGAAGTGGGTTCACCGCGACAATCACGCTATCTCGCAGCGCACCCGCAAACCTTTGCCATTTAATGGGACTTACGACACAATGCCGGAATGCGCGTGTTGCACGATAATATTGCGGAGCCCAAATAAAATCCACTAATTTTCGTTTTCAACAATAATAAAAAATAATAAAAGCTAATTATGGCATGTGTCCACAACCCTTCCAATAGTCCTCTCATTTCCATCCAAACTTCAATGAAGTCCCAATTATCTACCCATAATTCTGCAATAGTTCCTCTGCCAGCTGAGGTCAATTCGCTGTTTATGGTATCATTTTCAGCAGTTGACCCCAGCAGATGGCTAACATAACATTAAAATACTCAAAAAGTGCCACTACGTGTTGAACCCATGTCCCCGCGCAAGCCTTCCAAAGATCCGGGTATAGCCCGTGTGGTGAGAGACATAATAGTAATAATAAATTATCAGGAACAAGACATTAACGAAACATTGACATCTGCAAAGTTGTAAAACTGTGTCGCAGTGTCAGCGCCCACCTCATACATTTATTAAGACTTATAGTAAATTTGTCAAATAAAATAATAATACTAATCAATGAAACACTCTTACGGCCTTTAATACCTCCGCTAGGTATTAACTAACTAGGTATTATTTTTTTAAATAAGAAAAGTAGCGTACTGGGTCTAAAAATTTGGCCTTGCCTATAGGTATGCTGACTAGCAACAAAAAATCAGTGCGACCTTTAACGGAACACCATTAAACAGAATATTGGGTACGGGAACTCCGCAACACAATGTCCTAAGCCAATTAGTTGGTCATTTTTGCAGTGGCACGGCCTGTACACAGGCAACCGGCCTAAGCCGGTATAAGCCGGTTATATCCAGTTCAAATCTAATTAAAAGGCTCCATTTCTGTCCAAAACGCTGACAGTTGCCAGTGACGCATTTTTACTTCACCCAGCCGCCGCCTCGATGGGCTAATTGGTTTGTTTTCTGTATATTTTATACCGTATTTACACATTTTGTATGGAGAATGGAAAAGCGCCTCTAGCGGACGGTAATTAAAACTTTCAATTCTCCATACGAAATGTCCAAATACGATAGACTATAAAGTATACGGTTAGCTCGCACTTGACGTGGTGTTATTCTATGATACTCTTTAGATTTGGAACGAATATGACGTAAGAATATAAAAAAAAATACAAAAAAAGAAAAGTACCAATGAATAATATGATCAAGTAATGCAGCTACCGCAGTCGCTCAAGTTGAATACAATTGTTATGTTTTCTCTCAGTAAATTTATTCCTTGTTAAGAATAATGAAACGGGCGTATTTGCTGAAGGAAATCCATTCTGTAACAATTTAAGAGGGAGCCGCCTAATGTGTTGCAATTTTTCGTCTATAATAACAGTATGCAAATTGTGTGCGCGGTTTCAGCTGACAGTGTAGCCTGGAGTATTCATGTATTCATTCAATAATATCGCCATTATCTCCTTTCATTATTACATTCCTTAAGTTAAATTTTAAATGTATATGACATTTAAAATTTAACTTGTCACTGTCTGCACATGGAAGATATAAGAGAAAATCTATTATTGGGGGCCTTTATCAACGCAATAGAATCCAAAACCATGATTGTCAGAATTTTTGTCTGTTTGCCTGTGCGTTTGTCCGCGCTAATCTTAGAAACGGCTTAACCAATTTGGGTGCGGTTTCCTCGAATGTGTTGTGGAAATTATGGTGCTCGATTTTAGTCTGTATGCACAGTGACTTTAATCATAAATAAAAGAGTTATATCAATTAAAAGACGCGGACGAGGTCGAGGGTATCAGCTAGCTTAGAATACACGTTACGAAAGAAGTCTAGATCTAATTTTACTGAAATTAAAAATAACATATTTTTTTCTCAGTCTACATGCGATAGTCGAATAAACTTCTATACGGTCTCACATTAAGCAACGCTTGTATTATGGGTACCGTACAATGTGCTGGAGGCGAACCCAGTATATATTACTTATATAGATATTAAAGATCCATGACTTGGGAACAAATATTCGTACTCATCAAACAAAGTATGTCCCTACCAGGATTCGAACCCGGGACCCTCGGCACAGAAAGCAGGGTCACTACCAACTGCGCTAATCAGGCCGTCATCTATCACCGTCTATTGATTAATAGATACCTACTATTTATTTTTTATTGCGTATCGTTATAAAGATTAGGTACTCGGACGTTCTCCATAAATTTTCATGTATTGCATTATTTGATCACATCGTTTCACAGTCGCATATAACATAATATAAGTGGTACGCTCGAGCCGACGTACGACATTAAGTAAAAGAGTTTCGTGCGCTGTAATTTAGTAGAAAGCATTGAAATATTCGTGTATAATCTGAATAACATGCCGATATGAACAACGGGGGAATACAGAGGTACGGCGGGGTGTATTTTATCCAATATTAAACGTTTAGGGAACAGCGAGCGGAATATTTTACGAATTACGCGAGGGCTTTTACAATATTCAATAACATAATACGATGGAGAGTGTCTCGTGTGTTTGGAAGATTGTTTAATACGATTCGGATTCAGTAATAAAGCTACACGTGTCTTCTTGAATCTTTTATCAATTGTAACATCCACATGTTTGATACGCAGTAACCCAAAAACATATAGTTCACTAGTTATGCCACACAATGCATTAATATCTCTTAGTTAAGCTAGAGTAAATTTCTAAAACAAACAATTCTAACATCTATGTTGGATAATAATAATGTCCACTATGGCTTATATTCTTTTTTCAAAGAATATTTGTAGTCGATACGGTTTCATCCGTCTTTATGAAAATAGGTGGCCATACATTATTTATATTCAATCTGTGGGAATCTGGTTACGTAAAACGTTAGCAGGTACCTACAAGCCAACTAAAAGGTGCGTTTTTATCGTATCAAAAAAATATCGAAAATGTACATATCTTTTTGTCACAATAGTATATAGAGTCGGAGTCTACATCCAGATTCTGAGAAATATCTATAAAATTGGCAAATCTGTTTTTTTTTACACCACAACGACCTGTTGACTAAAACACTATTTTCAATTTTAGTGACACCTAGTAAGTAATTTGAACTCGTAGCGTATAAAAGTCATAGCTGATTTTGTTCGTGTAATAACTTGATCCGGCCGCACGATGTCGTCTCGCTTCTACATATACGTCTCTATGAGATCCGCAATATATCCTAGACCTTCGTAATGTAATTTTTCGCCTCTCCATTTTCTCATGCCCAAAACTTGGAGCTTTATTGAAATATTGGATATCAAGTACGGTAGAGTTGTTTTTATTATTCAAAAGTTCGCCGTAGCGAGGTTCGGCCCACAAACTACCTATGTAATGTATAGGAGGCATATTGAGTTTATTTTGATTTTTATCCTAAACAAAATTGGTTTCGCATAAAAGAAAAGGAAAAGGGTAATATTGATAGTGTCACGGCGCGGCGATTGGGAAATACGGTAACGCCTGACGTGTGGCATATGAAATGTTTTTATTATTTTTCTTTTCGTGCAATGTGTGGTAATTATTAATTTGAAGTTTTTTTTATTTCGCCCATGGGCACTTATAAATGGTATTTTTTTACATAACTCTAGAACCGTATAAGAACGTTCGACCAGAGCTGTGAAGATCTGACAAGAAACTCAGCAGCCTTGTCTTTCTTTACAGAACTTTTTTGTTTGGTTGATATGTATCTTTGCTGAAATCCATATTATGGAACTTGAATAATTTCTCGTTATTCCATCATTCTCGTTACGCGCGGTGGGTAATAAATACAATATAACGATGGTACTCCTAGGGTTCGTGTGATTAAGTTGACCCAGGAACGCATAACTTGCGGCGTGGCGCCCGACCGCGCGAAACTCAACGCCACGCGAAGTATCGATGTCGTTTCCCATAGAAAGCCGGCGGACTCGTTTGGTTTTGTAATCTGTTTAGTAAACCAGAAGTGAATTAGGTGTATACATATCTAGTGTTGTATCGTATTATATCATAGGTGGTAAAAGTTAAAGGTATTTAAATAGAAAGATTAAAAAAAGCACTTGCCTAATTTGCTTATGGAAAATTATATTTATTGATATATCTGACTGACTAAATAGATGGATGGTATCCCAAATATTGGAAATTTGACGCATTTATAACCTAATTAAAACTGATTTTATATGATTACGCAAAAAACCTAAAGATACTAATAAGATAACTATAATAGAACTGAAAAACAAGGTAACTATGAATACTTTGCTAAAATTCAAAACATCCTTTCAAAAAGAGTAACCACGTAGTTACGGACCCCTTTTCCCCATACGAACAACAAAAAAATATTCTGACTCGCATCCGTCCCAAAATCCATAATAAAATCGGTAATCTACCTCGCGAATATAAGCGCAAATTGACAATAAAGCTAACGTTGTAGGTAAATCTCCAAATTATAAGACAAAACATCCACAGAGTAGGTAGTTGCCGAGAAACATTTCGCCGCATGCCCGCTACCTAACCACTGAACTAGTGAAAACCTCTCTTGCTTTTATTTCTGGACGGGCGACGCTCGATCGCTTACGGAGCGTCGTGTCACTTCCCCGTCGGCTTGATTTATGCGACCAATATGGCCGCCCTGTCACTCGCCAACCGATATCGAACCGCTCGTATCATCTAACACCGATTTATACTCGACCAGATATATAAAAAAAAACATTATAATATCGAAATTAGCGAGCCTGCAGTCAGCAAATTCTATTATGATTCGTTGAAAATTTGTAAATATTTAGTGAGATACATAAAAATAAATTGAGCGATTATATAAGCAAAATGAATAAACGAATAAACATTTGGTACTGCATTAATAATAAAATTAATTTTATGGATTTTATAACGTTTATATTTTATTATGTTTTTACGTTGCCGACGTTTCGTCTGCTTTACTGCAACCATGGTTACAGGAGGACTGAAGTGGAAGACGTCCTAGTTTCATAGTTTGAACCGGAGGAACGTAAAAAACATAATATAAACGCGATAACATCCTTAAAATGAGTTTTATTTCGATGTGTAGTATTCGCGTAAATATTAGAAATCAACATTTGGTACTGAAGTTATCACACGATTGACGACCTTGGCTTGTGATTAAGCTTAGATTGAGTAATAACTATAAGCAGAGACCTTTGCCCAGTGATGACGAAATATGTTGAATTAGAACCAGAAAATTGTCTCGCTGAGCTCTCAATCTAACGAATAGATGTGAGCGGGTGTATTACAAAACTCGAAGGAAATATTCAACCGAAGACGATTCCGCTTAATCTGAGCATTAGGAGCTATCCCGTAATTCACTCCACTGAATTTTTCAATTTGTTTTCGTCAAGGCTGTATTTTCTTACTACCGACCTACTAATACTACACTTACTACAAACAGCACGTGCGGAACATAAAACCTTATAAATTATACAAATAAGTTTCATTATTATACATCGACATGGTTACAACTAGCGTGTATAGCTAATAATATTATCTTAAAGCCGCTCGCGTGTAAACATAACGACCAAGTATGGCTCTCTTTCCTTTCATCGTAATACAAAGCGCTGTAAAGAATGAAAATGAGTGTAATAAAACGTGAAAAAGTATCATTCTTCAATTGGAGAGTGGCTTTAGGACGGCTATCGCCTTTATAATTTGGGGGCTGTCACAAAAGCATCATAAAAATATATCAGCGATAAATGTAACATTATCAAGTAGCTGGCGACACCTCAGGCTCGTCTTCGCTATTGTCGTCGGTAAGTAGGTCGAATAATGTGACGGACCCGCGACGAGTGCACTCCGGGCCCCTCGGTCGATTCGAGGGCCCTCCTCCGCGATCCTCCATACTAAAATCGCTTGATTTGACATGATTTTTAAATGCTGATAGCGTACAGGTACCGACCCCCCCTTCAGGAACTTCACAACGCGGAACGCAGCAAAATTGATATTTTGCTCAATAGGTATAAAAAGTTAATTTCGTGACATCGGTTACTCAAACGATGACAGTAGGTGGCAGCGAACTCGATCGCGTGCTATTCTTTTCATAAATTGCTGACGGCTGTTTTGATGCGATCACGAAACTGCTGCATTATATAAATAGATTGATTCAAATCAGGAGTTTCTGTGCACATAATATATTTGACACAAAAACTGTATGTGTATGTAAATCAACATTTTCATGAATGTTTGATTCAAACCACCGAGATCCAGTAAGGAATGACAACCGAACATCAAAGTGAATTATGTAGTGGTGTTGCGGATTTCTGGGAAATAATTGATTTGGGATATCTCTGGAGTAGTGCTCCACAATAAACCAACTAGGTATGTGTATGCAATGCGTTCAAATCATACACAGTTAGCTAATTAACATGTCTACGGGGATATAGTAGGATTATATGCTCTTAGAGAGAATGTGCAACTAACCAAAACTATGATTGAAGATGGAACAATAAATACATATCATTATAATATAGAAAAATATGTCCTAGATCCTGTATCGTTGTATGATAAAGGAGCTAATATCCTCCTACATCATAGCGCCCACAATTTAATTCGCGGATGAAAACATAAAGCATTCCTAGATCACTAACTAGTCATCCAGTCTTAAGACACGTTATTTTTACAACACTCGGTGTTAGGGAGAAGTGTGAGTTAGCCGCTGGAGGGCGCCTGTCACGGCAGTCGGACGCGCGCATCGCTCACGCGCCCTGACAGACCGACTGAATTGCGAAATTGAAACGCGTATCTAATCACAAAAAATACTCACCAGTAGCCGAGTTGATCGTTCCGAATTCCAAATACATACGAATGTTAGGTATACTTAACCTACTTATGTACCTATTATAGCTATCTTCTTAATTCAGGATATTATTATTATTTAGGTACATAAAGTTAAATTAGAAACTAGTGGCATGTGTCACCGAACAAGATAGTCTTTGAACCTAATTATTAATTAGCACCTCCTAATTTAATTTACGCTCGCATCTTGAGCGGCATGTGGTGAGAATGTTAAAATATTATTTTCCCTTCTCAATTACTCGTCGCAATTTCGGACGCGACTTTCTGAGACGAGTATTTAGGGAGGTTGATAAATTGGGCTCCAAATCGATTTATTGCCAAGTCGCGTTTAAACGAAAATGAAAAATCCGCTAAATCTGGTGGAATCTCATAATAGCCTTTTCATCAATCAATACAATGAATTTCAAAACTGACAGGAGCGGCATCTATTATTTTCGAATCGTGGCATATTTTTGCGCGATAAATACTTTTTGCCCCGAGTCATCGCAGGCGCTTTGGAGAAATACGTCGGAGGCTTTCGTCTTTTTCATTGTTCAGCAAATAAGCCTAGTGGGTGGACAAAGGCGGCGTGTCGCGACGACAAGCACGTAAGGGCGCGCTTCCGCCGCGCCAGCGCTCTCAGGCCGCGGGCTCGAGCGGGCTCGAGGTGGCTCGGGACTCGAGCCCGCTCGAGTGCCTGTCGAGCCGAGCGCTGACGAAGCTCACCAAATAGCTGACATTATTACGCTATGCAGCTGCATCAAGATAGGATGCTGTGACGCAGTCCTATAGTCTAAATAGCTGCGACTGTACGTTTATAGTTCGATGATCTACTACTGTAGCTAATTATATTCTTTTAAAATTCTAACATAAAGACGTTGATAGTCGGTCGTAAAGTTTCATTCTACAATCGGGACCGGTTGATTATAAATAGAGCACGTAGACATTTAGATCAAAACCAAACTAAATAACTGTGTGGTTAACGAATTTAAAATTCCTCGGATTGCAACGGAAATTTAATATTCAATTTGAAGTGAATAACAGCGGTGGTGCGACAATCTGCCCGAACAAAAAAGTATCATCCGCCGTTGTAATTAGAAGCCTGCCATCGTCCGCCGCGCAGTAGCCAGTTGAAACTCGTTGATCTAATGTGTGCACTAGAAATCTACAAACCGTCATCTCATTTATTATAAAAATTACCTTTTCCCTTCCGCAAACAAATAATATAATATTAAATGAAATTAAAATAACAGGCTTCCGCTCACTGACCTACCTAAATTTTCTAAAAATACCATAAGCCTACAAACTTTAATTGGCATAAACGATACTTTTATCTATTATAAGGCACTCGCTGTGAAAGGATATTCACCCTTAAAAAAGTAAACATATGAGCTGAGTTGTGGGGGATTCCACGCACATGGTGTCGCGGACAACAGCTAGTGATTCTAAACTTAACCGAAGTTCCAGTTAATCTGGCTGATAGTGCAGTCTTTGTCAATTGGATGGTTAGAGAATTAATGCCCGTTTTCCTATGAATTTCTTCATAAACTCACGAACTTCATGAACTCCGCCTTCGGGCTTCATCTAGAACTAGGATTTTATTCATTGGGATTATTAAACTTAGTTTATATAATAAATATTATATTGTAATTCTGATACTTCCAATGGAGCTTTCTTGTTTGTCTGCTAATAAACGACCTGTTTTTTTGTACGTGGGGGAAAAATCCTCATGGATACCCGCAAGCTCCGAGGGTGGCAAGCTCGTTATGTCGTACTCCTGACTGGAACCCTACGGTGGTCCTTCTCCTGCCTCCTGGGTGTTCATATACAACCTACCCTAAGTCTAGAGCTGTGATTTAATTATGGAGCACATGCAAAAATATGACACATATGCAGATTATAAAATTTTCGATGTATGCAGACCAGGGTACGGAGCCGCGCTCATAGTAGGAAATAACTCGATTAAGTTTTACAGAGTTGCTCGGACGCGGATGAATGCGGTTGTCACAATTATCCCGTGTCCGGACGGCACTAACGAGATGCAACTTATAACACGGCTGTTTTCATGAATGAGTACATATTTTAAGTAACTTATAAATGAGGAATAAGTTCCTATTAATTAGTATATGTTAAAGGCTAGACTATCAAAGTATTTTTGGTAAGTAGAAAATTCAAGATACTAATACCCTAACACAGAAAGATTATATCTTCTCCGAGCTTCACGGAGATAATACAAATGTATATATAATATAATAAATATTATTAGAGTCTCCATTTAATTGGTATTCTGGATTGGCGGTAGAGTTCTATTACTAACCATCGATGTTAAGAACTCTACGGGTCCTCCACATAAAACTTGATAAATAATCAATACAATTTCTTCTCTAAAATCGGCACAGAGTTGATTATATTAATTTGCAGTGTCTTCGGCAAAGTAGGTAGGGACCTTCGAAGGCAATGTAGAGAACCACGCTGAGCGTGGCGGGGCTCCGCGGAACACGGCCGCCTAATGGAGCGACCTCGGCGCCCGCCGGGGGGCTATTACACACATTGCACTTATCGACTAAGACTCTCTTAATATCGCAAGATTAAGCTTCTCCTCTGTTACCGACCGATACAGTTTTGAAAGAAAATACGGGTGAAAGATTACGGTTGTGAACGTATTTTCCAACGAAGCTAGTTTCAGAAATATTATTCTCTGTCTACTTTAATTTTGTGTTATCTTTATTCAAACTATCATAGTGATCCAAAAACAAGCGCACCATTGCAAGACCTCAAGACACTGTGAGCACTTACTGCGTAGATCGGACCGCAACCAACATCCAACATCTAAATATGAGGGTACCCCGGTTCAAACTATGACACTACGTCATCGGAGGTCAACCACCGCAATCCTCCCGTGAACATGGTTGCTGTAAAGCAGCCGAAACGTCGGGAACGTAAAAATCATAAAATAAACGCGATACAATCCGTAACATTAGATTTATTGCAATCTTTTAATTTGGTAAAAAATACAATGTTCACTATTTCACTCCCGTATTTAAATAATCGTACAAAGGGAATTAAAACCACCTAATATTTATACGGTACTGACATTAAAAGAGCGCGCCCTAATTCAATTAATGTTAGTTGAACCAGGTCCATGGAACTGAATGTATCTACATACCGCCGAGTGAAATACTTACACTCGACCCACCAACACGTGACGCAGAACTTTGCAGATCCACGTGTAAACCTGCAACCGTCTCACAAACTAAAAACAATTATCTACTCTATAATTAAAGTATTAAAGATTTGAATCGTTTCAAATATGTAGTTATTTAATTCTTAGACAACGATGTTTCACAGCCTCTTAAAAGTTTTGAGTGAATAACAAATCTCCTCCGAAAAGTCTATTCGACGAAGTTACACTGCTAAATTGTTTGTTGGCGGAGAGTGAAGGTATTTAAAAAAGTTAAAGGTTGAGACAGCATATACCTAAAGGGATCAGGTGAGAGCGGGCAGGCGCGGAGTCGACCCAGGTTTGTTCGCTTGTTGAGAGCGATTAAAAAGCTACGGTAAAGTTGATCGGCATTATCGCTGCACGGCGTTTAATTTGATAAACCTCTTTCAACAATATCAAAATAGGTTTAAATTCGACGTTTGAAGGGTTTCCATTCATAAATTGTTTATCAGATTATCTACAGGATAACGTTGTTCTTTTTACAAAAAAATGTTTCGTGGGCTATCATTATAGGACGAATTCTTGTTTCAATATTTAGCTTACGTATAATATTGTTTTCATTAGTCCAATAACGCACGGTGAAGGAAATCATCGTGAGGAAACCTGCATGTCTGAGAAAACCCCTTGAATGACGTGTGAAGTCTGCCTACCCGTACTGGGCCAGGGTGGTGAACTATGGTCTAATACCACTCACATTGAGGGGAGGCCCATGTCCAACAGTATAGGACATTAAAAAGGGCTGGTATCATTATTATTTATTGTAATAAAATAAAGTGGTATATTTCTCTGTACAATGACTACGTAAAGTCTTTTGTTGCCACTTAAAGGTACAACTGGTAGAGTTAAGAACGTATCCTTTATAAATAAATCCGTATTGTGAATCAAAATCACCGAAACTCTGAGTACTCGGGGGCGGCTTGAATTAACCATAACATCGTAGAAATGTGTCGAAGTGGCAACTTGACAAAGAGGTCCCGGTGATTGATGTTCCGCCTCCCTTGCTCTCCCCCCACCCCCACTCCAGACACCCTATAATATCTACTCCACACACAGATTTACATTATATATATAGAACATACTTGAAGTCGTTAAACTTTATATTACATTTTTAAGTGCCTACTTACCTGTTAAAAATTCGGTTGAGTATTTTATTTGAATACTTATGAAAGTAGATCGTTGAGATTATGTTTACTATATTCATTTTATATATAACTAGCTGCGCCCGGCGGTGTTACCCGCGATAAAAAGTATGAAAAATTAAAACATCTATCCCACAGGAACCATACATTTTACCGGGATAAAAGTAGCTTATGTGCTATTCCAGACTATAATCTATCTCTGTGCCAAATTTCATCCAGATCCGTTCAGCCGTTCGGGCGTGAAAGAGGAACAAACATCCATCCATCAAAACATTCACATTTATAATATTAGTATAAATAGTAAGTATAGATAATGTTTGATAAATTTGATTTTATGTAAATCACATTTATCACAATCTTAAATTCCGCCACCAACATTTTATCTACCCTTAAAAATCTCCTTCAAACACCTAAAATAGTTTCTACAAGAAATATTAGTAACCTACAAAAAGGAGCCACGTCAACTTTGCTTAATACTTTTCCTCGTAGTGCAATCTTTGTGTAAATTAGTTTTCAAGACACATGTGGTCGCTGATAGAACTTTGCTTGGTACCGTACACAAGAGACAAATATAATTTATTTAATTACTAGCACAGCAGTTGACAAATCCACTTAGGAGTCCCGGCATTATCTTTTGTTGTCTGCGTCTGAGACCAATCAATTACGTGGCAGTCGCCAGTGGGGAGTTGATTACTCGTTCGCTACTGATGTAGATGTTACGATACTGTCCAAATGCATCAGTGTATGCGTATCGTTGCGATTACGTCGTTAGTATTCAGCGAGTGTTTGTGTCAGGGTATGAGTGCATTGATACTCCAATGCAATAGTTGACTCTACCGTGCATACAACCCTGCATCTGAATACTAATGAGTAGTTAACCTTTAAAAATCAATTTTGCATCAAAAATGATAAACCATCACGTCTGTTTTCTCCAATAAGAGGTAAATATGGGTGTAATTTTCTTCTGAAACATAAAATTATGGCTAAAATTACCATCACCCGTACATGTGGAACATTTAATTTCTGTGTATATAGAAGTGAATGTACAGAGAAAGGCTTATATATATACTTTATTGTTGGCTATATTTATTATATTTCACCAACAAATTTATATCGTTGTCACAGTTCATAAAATAAACTCCCATTGAAAAGGCGCCAAAAGATCTCTTATCTCGGTTACCGCCGCTTTGAATAACGATCCAAAGTGTAACCCCATCGCAGCCGTTCTTTGATGTCCTTTAATTATAAAAGTTTTTCTCGTAAAGGAAATATTTCACAAGTTGAGCGCGGAAACATTGCTTGTGTGCTACAAGCAGTTGCGAGACCACCGACTATCAGGTATTAGTTTGGGCTGTGTTCAGATTGTTTGAATCTTAGAAATTATGCACTATCTATACATCTATACAAATAAATAAAATAGGAGTGTCTGTTTGTAATATTAAAATAACCGCTTTTTACTAAGCGCATTTGGATGTATACACGGTACATATACCAAAACATTTTTTTTAAATTTATAATAAGGTTATTTAGTTTAATAAGAGTAAATTTATCACACACTGTTATTGAAGTATGTTCGCATAAAATTTTGTTCAAGGCATTTTAATTGGCACCTGTAGTTAATCAAATAAAAAACTGTTTTATAAGTATATTTTATCTTGTAAGTCTTGTATCAACTCAGAGTTACCGCCCAACGACAATTCATATAGTAGATACTATTTTACATTCTCATCGTCTTTGGCGTCACGTGGCGTCGAACTGCGTACAGTTCATTTGTCAGGGTCTTACTTTCTACCATAAATTCTCGAACGACACTTTCGAGACTGGTCGTCGCAAGTATGCCTCAAAAATGCGAGTGACTTTTACGCACTTCCGAGTTTACTACGTTCCCGGTACCTACTTAATAATGTCCGCACCCAAGTTCGCCGTTTATTCTTTGTAATTAGCTGTTGAGCCCCGTTACAGCGTCGACTTCTGTCAGGTTGTTTTTCAACGTATATATAACATTGTGGTTTTCGTTCTCCCTTTTTAAACACACTGTTTCCTTTTTCTCATGAATAAAGCACGACGAAACGGTGGATTAAAATGAAAAAAACACAGCATTAACAGAAAAGAAGAAGTCGATACACTTACATACATGAGTTTCTGTCGCTCAATTTGCTTGCTCTATTTTCAGTATAACGGAATTTTATCGGTCGATTCCCTTTGCGAACGTTGAATTATTTATCAAACATAACTTCCATTACTATTTGTTTCAAGCTTCAAACTACAGGAACGCTCGAGGTGGGTAATCGGAATGGAGTTAACTCATAATAAATTCAACGTTTTATACACAGGGCAAAAGAAAATAAAGTTATGACCAGCGAAGTAGGGCGCGGTGGGCCGGCCGGTAGGTATCGATTAGCCTCTAAAACTACTCGGAGCCGACGTCTGTCTAGCCATTGACTAGCACACCCTATATAAAGCCTATTCCACCCGCAGGTGGTGTCTGTGTTCCTGGTACAATGACCCAGTAAAACGATTGCGGGGTGTGTTGATTGAAACTTGAAACAGCGCTGTGTTTTATGGAATTGGATTGGAAAGGACAGAGCTCCGGACGTATTCGGTCGAATAGGCCGCTGTTGATCAACTCTTCGTGTACGTACCGTGTGAATATGAGGGTGACCCGAGTCTCCTTTGATCACGTAGACTCTGAGATCAGTTTTAATTTATTATTTACTTACACCGTTTACGTTAAGAGGTTTTCTCTACTATTTAGAAATTAACTCTTCATAAAATTATTGTCTTTTCTAGCTTATCATTTGTTATTAATAAAATATTTTAATACATATTTTAGACATAAAACTTAAGAATACTATATATAATATATATTCATACCTACATATGAACATAAAAGTTTTAACTTTTTAAATTATAAAAGCCGATATGATAAAATATTGAAATAATGAAAGCTCTCGGTATTGTCAAGCGAAAATAAATGATGAGGACGATTTATAATTAAAACGTCAGTTTCCACTTATGGAAACACGACCGGCTCGTGCAGCCGGCAGCAAATGGAAAATAGAATAAACATCGCGATAGGTATATCGAATTACAAATCGATGACTCGGGATCTGTTTAACTTCCGAACTAAATCTCCCTCATTATGGACAATAATGTGATGAATCACTCCCGGTAAACGTTCCGACGCAAAGTAAATCAAATGTCGAATCGAGAGAAACGTTCCGAAAGCTTTTTTATTCAACATACCTCCTACTATCCTATTTGTTTTGCATTTTATTTCAGCTCGGAACGTACTGCTAAACGAGCGTTAATCGTTCATTTGTTTGTGAATTTGATGACTCATCCAAATTAATGTGGGTAAAGTAGATACCGTCGTAATTCAGTAAAATTATATTTGTTCGGAAACTGCTTTCAGTTTGACATTACTTATTCACATTAGTGTATTGGTTTATGTAGGTATCTAACTATGGATACTTAGAGCCGATGGCCGCTAGTAATTTATATTCGACTAAGCTATAGTTATTGTTTCATACTGAACTAATAATGTACTCTCATATGGTGTCTTAAAACAGAATAATATAAGCAACAATAGCTATTTCATTTATATTATCTTTAAATTATAAATCCCTACCTCCAATTGTTAAATATATACGCAGTACTCTACATAAACGTTTGCATTAATTAAAAATATCAATCTCTGATACATTCAAGTATTTTACAGAAATAACGTGCATTGTACAATGCCATTGTAAATGAATGTATTTTTTTTATAAATTTGGGGACCTATATATGTGTGCAAATCATTGTCCACATTCACTCCGAAATTACTTTACCGCCAACACAAACAGTGATAGCTAAGTTGGTAGAACGCTTGCCTTGGTAACGAGGATCGCGGGTTCACGCCTCGGCTCGTACCTCTGGGATTGGGATCTAGGATTTTTCTGGATTTCATGTGCGAATCTCATTTTCAACCATGATTATCACTTGCAAACGGAGAGCCCCTCGAAAGACGTGTAAAGTCCGTCAACCCGCACTGGGCCAGCGTGGCGAACTATGTGCGTAACAGAATGGCCTAATCCTTCTCGCATTGAGGGGAGGCCTGTGCCCAACAGTGAGACTTTGAAAAAAAGAGGGCTGGAATGATTATTATTATATCAAACGTGATATATAAGAGAGCATCTCAACTCATCATTGTCAACAGAAATTCGTGCGATCCCTATCGCACTTACATCCTCCTAATGAGCTGTTAGCGCTACTAACAGTCGTATTGCAAACGTTCCGCCACTACTTTACCGCTGTCATGAATGTCCCTATGCACTTAGGCCGTCCATTAAGACCATTGCAACGTTCACTGAAGGAACGCTATCGTAAAACCTTTATAACATCCTTCCAGCACTTGTAAAACGTTTTGAGAGTCCTCAACGTTTTATGCGACCTCGCATTACCCCACACTATCAGGACCTTTTTCGTGTCTCAGTGTGATCATACGCTAGCCTGAGTATATAAGTCTGTACATAAAGACGTCTGTGGTGGGAATCCGCAGTGCTTCGCATAAATGAAAGCATTTTAAAGTTTCGCCTCGTTATTCCACCCGCTTAGGATATATCTTATCTTAATAAACACTACTGATAAATATTCTCTTCTTGGATATTTAAATTTTGAATTGATTTTAATTAATAGAACTAAAATTTTATGACTTGCCTATGTATCTATTAGCCGAAAGACGTCCACATAGGCCTCCCCTAATGATTTCCCAACATCACGGTCCTCCGGGCACTTGCCTTCTAGTACATTGAAAATTATCTTAAGTACGCTAAGTAAGATTTTGTATATGAAAATGCACCCATACATTGCCTTTTCAGAAATAAATTAATAATGGTGATACAAAAAATAACATTGATACTGAACTTTTACGATTACTTATCATAGAAAAACTCTATGATATCATAAATTAATAAAAAATATTTAAGAAGCCGCAGTAAAGTTAAAGAGAACTGCTCCAATAAACTGAGTAGAAAATGCCTCAATGTATTGGATTGCAAAGCTATAAATGAAATGTGTAATATGAAACGATGTCATTTATTGAGCACCCTGAACCATTTAATGTCGGTATTTGTACAAAACACAAGTTAATGTATTAGGACAACGAGCCAATGTTGAGACCGTGCGAGCGCGGGCGGCGCGCCAACACCCTATAAGGCTGAAACTCCATTGAGGCGGAGCGGGCTGAGCAGAGTAGAGCGGAGCGGAGCGTGGTGAAAATCTACCAATCCGTTCCGCTGCAATTCAGTGAAGTTTAATTGTAGAACAAGCCGCTCGGTTCTGCTCCGCTCCGCTCCGCCTCAATAGTGTCAGCTTAACTCTCCAGACATACATACATCTGTACCGATGCTCACCGCGGTTTAAGATGCACCAATAAAAAGTAGTTGAATTTGCTCGGCGATTAGCGAAGGTCGTGATTTGCCAGCCCCGGAGATAAGTTTAATCAGAGTACCATTAAGTTTTACAGCTTGGCCGGGTGCATACGGTTTATGGCGGGTCGGGGCGACATTGTCAACAGATCTTGCGACGCTCTTTACGGCTGCTGAAACGTTGCTTTAACGGTTTTATAGTTTTCGCCGTTTCGTCGCGCTGGCGGTCACAGCGCCCTTAATAGCCGAAGCTAAGTGCCCGCTCGGGGCTGCGTTGCCCTCAAAAATGTATGTTTTTCTTTCATACACGCTGAGATTTCCATCTTTACGATATAATAGTTTTATTTTTTCTTTTATGTCGCTTACTATACAAGTATACGTGACTTTTTTTACAATCATTACACGTGGCAAGAACCTGATATATTTTCTCAGAAATAAATCATTGGCCAAAGTTCAGACAAGTAAATAATAAGTAGGAAAAATCACATTATATTTCTATGGTAATGCCGTGATAAATATGTATAAGCGTACGATATGCGCGCTAATATTAATGATACCCATATGTAAAAGTATTCATATTTCTGCTACCTACTTATCTTGACGATATTTAAATGAATTACGCTTGAATTGGAACTTTGATTTGTAAACATGTCCTACTTGAGTCACAAGAGCGAGGTAGCGTCAAAGAGCTAATAGAGCCTTTAGAGGTTGTTAAACACCACGAACGGCTAACTACATTTACTACTTGGAATTCACTTCGCCCGCAACTCTATCAGCTATTAGTTACGTGTGCATAACCGAACTCTAAGTCTTCCTTAATTAAACTCGGGCGCAATCACGGGTAGCAGTGACGCACGTCGCTTGTGCAACGTCAACTGCAAGCCTTACAATATTAATTTGTACACTAATTAATTAGTAACATGTGAACGCCACGCTATTAATCAAACGGACTTGCGCGGACTTCAGGAAACGAAGTAAAACCAGATTGGAGTCTAAAAAGCGAATTGGTTTTATTCAACTTGAGTTTCGTTAAGTTGCTTCTGCGAAAGCACGGGCGGGCTTCTCGCGCTGATTTTAATGAATGAATAAAAGATACGAGACAATTTACAATTTACGGTTTTTCTTTGAGATACTGAAAATAAGTAATGGTACCGGTTTTTAGATGCTTATGCTCATTTTAGGACTCATTTGAATAAAATTATTGAGATTAACAGCGGAGGAATACTCACTCAACAATAAGGATCTTATGTAATGGTAAAACTATTAAATATCACTTAGTATTATATAGGCACAAAGTAACAAAATATTATGTCACTCTACTGACTCGTTCTTCATTTTTGTTTTTAATGACATATTTTAAATTTTTAAAGCTTTACCGGTGACAATGTTACTAACTCTTAATTATTTTATAAGTAAAATGGCATGCTGCTTGATCCATCCAGTACAACTCAAGTTATAAGCGAACAGACAGGCAGGTAGGAAGAAATATTAATAGATAGATCAGTTTTACATGTCTGTGGTCGTGGGTGTTCTACACCCACTTTTCACTCCCTGTGGGAGACCCCGAGCCCGTGACTATGTTACAAGAATACTGTAGTTACAATTTTAGTTTAAACCTCAATTTGCTAGCAGGATTTCAGTCAAAGGCGCATTGGATCAAAGCCCATTCATATAGTAACGCTAGCGGTGCTAGGGCGAAACATATTGCATGGCAGAATATAATTTCTGAAAATATAAGAAATCAATATTACTAGCTGTTACCCGCGACTTCGTCCGCGTGGTATTTAACAAAGTCACAACCGTTAGAAATAGCCCGCTCGCGCGTTCTGATTACTAAAATGACTATTAAAAAATAGGGGTTGGTGATAGAAGGGTGAACATTTAGGTTTGTATGTATTTTTTAATGCCACATTATAAAAAAATAAAAATTTTGTCCAAAAAAAAAAAATGTTATGGTTGGACAACCCTTACCACTTAGGGGTGTGAAAAATAGATAGTAGCCGATTCTCAGATCTACTGAATATTCATATAAAATTTCGTAAAAATCGGTCTAGCCATTTCGGAGGAGTATGGTAACTAACATTGTGACACGAGAATTTTATATATAAGATTTTTAAAACAAGTACATAAGTATATTGAGATAACATAATAAATTAATGCGTAATCACCGTAATAAACTGTGCTGTCAAGTAGTGAATAAGTTACAATTAAGCAATTACGAGTAAACTGGGTGTATTTGTTGCTAAAGTTTATTAGGATCGTGGCGGGAATAGTGATCGCGATCCGTCTCTCGGTTCTATTAATTATTTGAAAGGGCTTATAATAGCAGCGGTGGTTTAAGGTGGTTTATTCAATAGGCAGTTGATTGTATAGCAACGTTTCGTTTATTGAAAAAGGATTTTTTGCAAAAAAAATATATATTTCAAAACATCAAGTAAAAATAATGTTTTGCTCATTTTAGTAACAATACCTAATATTAACGAACCTGGTACTAAATATAATAATTTTGAAATCTGAAAAAAAATCTATTCATATCGCTACTACCGCGCGACTCTATCAATTCACCATCACACATCCGATAAATACAGAAATAAAACAAGCTGATAACGGGCGGCACGTAAGGGCGGTTATGACGTTTCAGCGCGCAACAAGTAGGGGGCGCCAGCCAGCCGCCGACGTGGGGCCGCGAAAGGAATTTCAATCTGGTCGTGATGAGCTTCGCAGAAGCGCAAATTACACACGACCGTCCGTCTTTTATCACCCATAACACGCATACTCGTTCGTATTCGTTAGTTCGTTCTTGTTCCTGATCAAGTTGACGTTTGTTCGTTCTTGTTTGAGTTCGTGATGGCGTTTTCAGTTCTTCGTGCGGGTTCAGTGTCACTTACTACTACTTACTACGATAGATTTTCTTTGTCATAACATGTCATATTTTTCAGGAGTGAAACCCATAAATACAGTGTTATACACTTCCATTTAATAGTTTGCCCTTTAAACGTTTCTCTGCTAGATACGAGTCACGCTACCCTAAAGGCGGAGGGAATTCAGGCCATATTCCACAACACTGGCGTAGGTACATAAATCTATAATGCGATCCACCTCCCAATTTCTCAGACGAGTTCCATCAACTTTGCTATAAATACTCTACATTCACCATTAAGATTCGAGAACTGATAGTAAGGACGTGTTTATCAGCATTATATGGTATGGAGGTAGAGCATAAAAATCGAGTGTGCTTAGTGAAAGAGTCGATATTGTTTAGCGCGTAAATAGTGAGCTGGGCGGCGGCGGCGGCGGCGGCGGGTTCAGCAACAAGTAGGCCGGCACGATGGCGCCGACGCGACGCCCTCACCGAGGGTAATGTCCATCGAAGCCGTGTGAGGAAACTGAGAACGGCTAGGAAAAACACCAATCGTATCGCTCCATTTCCAACCTTTATAAAAATGAAGTAATTTAAAAAAAAAACAACACGATACAGCTGTAACGCTACGCTATATAAATAACACTGAATCAAACTTAGTTAATTATATAAGACTGTTGAATATAATTAAATCTAAACTAAGATTAAAATTAGGCATGTTTCGAAATGCACTCAGCTTTCAAAATCCCCACGACCATTGACCGGCAGGGTGTCCAGAAGGCTGGCAGCATTGCCACGTTGAATGGCAATGCTGATGTGTTGGCCAAAATTTATAAAAATATTAAAATTATTATATAAGTAATAAGTCTATGTTTCAGTTTTCAAATGAGTTATTTAACACTTTAAAATTACTTCTCAAGTAATATAATAATACTAAATTACTTTCCGCTACGATGTGCTACGAGAAGCTCACAACTGATGGGTTATGGGCAGCAAAGTAAACGATGTAGAAAAGATAGAAATGGATTTAATAAGTAAGAATACACACGGACATGTCGTAGAGAAACTGACAAGCAAGTGACAGCTTTGCTTTTCTGTACACAGAGGAGTTTACTATCTAACACTCCCCCTTAAACTACTCCGACATAGTTCAAAACATAAGACATACAACTTATACTCACAGCAAACTAAAAAACAACAACATATCAACATTCTTAAAAACAAACATAACTAAACCGTCATAGCATATGACAACTCTAACTACCTATGTCTAATAACCTTATTATAAATTAGACAAACATAAACCTTTAACAAACTGTTCATGTTTTTCTTTTGTCAGAGGTTTGGTCAAAATATCTGCTATCATCAAATCTGTTGACAAATACTTGACATCAATAACATTTCGCTTTATTGCCTCTCTAATGAAATGATGCCTCACATCAATGTGCTTAGTTCTGCTGTGGAACATTGAATTGATAGTTAACTTCTGAGCAGATTGGTTATCGTTGTACATTAAAACTTTACAATCTTTCTCTAACAATTCATACAGAAAGTTGCGAACAAAATAAGCTTCCTTGCAAGCATCTGACATCGACATATACTCCGCCTCTGTGCTTGAAAGAGCAACTGTCTTTTGTTTTCTACTCTCCCAGGCTACTAAAGACTTTCCAAGTTTAAAAATAAAACCTGTATATGACTTCCGGTCAATATCGTCGTTAGCCCAGTCAGCGTCAACGTAGGCGGTGACACTCTCCAGTCCTCCTTTTTCAAATGTCAATGAAAAATTGGACGTTCCTTTTAAATACCTTAGTATCCGTTTTGCCGCTTTCCAATGAACTTCTGAGTAAGTTTCGTTAAATTGGCTTAGCACACTCACTGCGTGAGCAATATCCGGTCTACTGCATACTGCAATATACATTAGACATCCAATCAAATTTCTATAACTATACTTCTCTTCCTTTCCTTTTTCATGCGAAAGTTTTAGACCCTTTTCCATTGGTGTCTTGGCGGACTTACAATCTGTCATCTGAAATTTCTCTAGCACTTTCATTATATAACCAGATTGATCAAGAGTTATTTTATTATCACTCTTCTTAACTCTCATACCTAAAATGTGGTTAACAGGACCCAAGTCTCTCATTTCAAATTCCTTCATCAAATCGCTCTTTATTTTCTTCTTTAAGACCGAATTAGTACTTGAAAACAATAGAATATCATCCTCGTACAAGGCAATGATCAACAATTCACCTAGCATTCTTTTAAAATACACGCAGGGTTCTGACGAAGTTTTTCTAAAATTCATTTTCTTCAACAAAACTTCATTTAATTTATCATACCACATCTTGGATGCTTGTTTCAGGCCATAAATGGCTTTATTTAATTTATAAACCATTTGTCCTTTACCTTTCATTTTGTAACCATCAGGCTGCTCCATATAGACCTTTTCTTTTAGATCGCCATTCAAGAACGCAGTTTTCACATCGAGTTGATCGATATCCATATCGTACTCCGCAGCTATAGCCAGTAACATTCTAATAGTAGAGTATCTTACCACTGGGGAAAATGTTTCTTCGTAATCTACACCATACTTCTGAGTATAACCCTTTGCCACGAGGCGAGCTTTATACCTCAAGAGTTCACCGTCCAGACCTCTTTTCTTTTTGAATACCCATCTGCACTTTATAGGCTTTTGGTCTTTTGGTCTCTCAGTAAGTGTCCAACATTTATTATCAATGAAAGATTTGTACTCATCTGACATAGCTTTTCTCCACTCAACTGCTTCTGAACAATCCATGGCTTCCTGTACGCTTTCTGGCTCATCACCATCGCTGCATAATTTCTTCACCAGCAACACAGACTGCGCATCCATCTCTGGATCTTCACAGTCTGACATGTATGATGTATCGTCCAAGCTCGTATCACCTGGAATATATGTTGGATCCGCACAGCTATTTGATTCAAAAGTGTCGTCACTATCTGTGTCATGTACTGTATTTGTACTCATCCTTTGCCCTCGGTCATCAGACAACTCTGGACTTACAGTAGATAGCTCAGACGGTCCATCAGGCTGTATAAATACCAAGTCCTGATTATCATCATGTGACCTATTCTTGTAGAAACTCTTTTCCAAGAAAACCACATCACGAGCCCTGACACATTTATACGAATCAGTAGGATCCACAAGCCTGTAGCCTTTCGTATCGTCACAATATCCAACGAATATATATTGTTTTGATTTTGAATCTAGTTTGTTTCGATTCTTTAAAACAACTGCATACGCTAAACAACCAAAAATACGTAAATGGTTTACGTTCACCTTTTGATTGGTCCACTTCTCCTCAGGAACTTTTCCAACTACAGCCTTAGTTGGTGTCCTGTTCTTCAAGTAAACGGCAGTATTCACAGCTTCCGCCCAGAATTTGTTCTCCAATCCTGCATCTCGTAACAAACACCTTGTTTTCTCCACAATAGTCCTGTTCGCCCTTTCCGCCACGCCGTTCTGTTGTGGGGAATACGGGACTGTTGTCTGATGCTTGATTCCACTTTTCTTTAGGAAATCCTGTAATTTGGAATTTACAAATTCACCACCGTTATCACTACGAAGAATTTTTATTTTGTGATTAGTTTCATTTTCTACCACCGCTTTAAAATTCTTGAAATGCTCAAATACTTCATCCTTCGTCCTCAAAAAATACACATAAGTTTTTCTAGTGTAGTCGTCGATGAACGTCAGAAAATACTTTTTACCGCTAAAAGAAACACATGGCATAGGGCCACACAAGTCTGTGTGAATCAACCCTAACACTACAGTAGCTCTGGTGTATGACTTCTTAGGGAAAGGCAGTCTAGTCTGCTTGCCCTCAATACACGCAGTACACGGATGAAAAATATTTGTATTATAGTTCACTCCTGTCACCATACCTCGTTTCAAAAGCGTCATGCTCCTGGAGTTCAAGTGGCCTAAACGACGATGCCACGTCTCCTGAGACTCCTCTGCTACTTTACCTTCCGAACTTGATGAAGCTCGCAAGACCGTCTTGCGATCCGATTGAAGTTCCTTACCATCTGTCAATGCACTGAAAGAAACAGATTTATTGATGCTCCCTACATAAGGTTTAGCGATGATATCGAGTTTATAAATACCATCCCTTAATGTCGCAGTAGCTAGAACTCCCTTAACATCGGATATACAACACATATGTTTATCAAAAACTATTCTATAACCTTTCTTTACTAAAACACTCACAGATAGTAAATTTGCTGAAAGATTAGGTACATAATAAACATCTGTTATTGTCCTTACACAGTCTTTAAGGTTTACGGTAACCTGTCCTCGACCCGCTGTCAACAGCTTCTCACCATTTGCTACATTCACTACAAACGGCTTCTCACACACAAAATCGTGCAATAAGTCTCTGTTGTTGCACATATGACTCGTCGCTCCACTGTCCACATACCACATGTCATGCTGGATATTCGCCGTTAGTGCTGTCAAGGTAGCCTGCTGGTGTACCTTGTCTTTAGTCACCTTCTTGTTTCCTTTCGGGCAATCCTTCATAAAATGTCCAGTTTTCTTACATCGAAAACATCTTAATGGTTTCGTAGTGGTTGACAAAGCCATTGTATCGTCAGTCTTCTTGTCACGACGTCCGTACTCTTGCAATAATTTACTTTTTACAAGATCGCTGGACAGCTTGAAGTTCGAATTCTCGAGGGCCATCACGAGAGGATCATAGTCGGGTTGCAATCCGCTCAACATAACAACCGCTAAGAAATCGTCTTCCAGGGGTGAGCCAATGTCCTGCAATTGTTGTGACAAATCTGACAATTTGGTGAGATAACTTTCCATGCTGCTGTGCTCATTCAGTTTCGTACTGAATAGTAATCTTAACAATCCTAGTCTGCGACACAGTCCTCTGTCTTCATAGGCTCTACTTAAATTCGCCCACGCTTCTTGCGCGTCCTTCGCATTTCTAATGTATGGAAATGCACCTGGTTGCACAGACAGAGAGATTTTCGCTAAAGCCTTCTGAGACTTTTTCGGACAGACTTTTTCTTCTTTGCTATCACCTTCAATGCAATCCCAGAGGTCATCGTGTATTAATATCATTTTCATCATGAACTTCCATGTTGAATAATTGTCGATACCTCGTAATTTGTCGTTACATTGAATCAATGTGTTTTCTGCCATCTTTTCCAAAAATCACCCGATCGAAAATTTAATTATTTAATTTCACGAAAAAGGTTTGGAAATATATTTACATAACTACAGGGAACTACGCCCTGGGCCCATAACCTGATGGGTTATGGGCAGCAAAGTAAACGATGTAGAAAAGATAGAAATGGATTTAATAAGTAAGAATACACACGGACATGTCGTAGAGAAACTGACAAGCAAGTGACAGCTTTGCTTTTCTGTACACAGAGGAGTTTACTATCTAACAACAACGACTTCCCTCGAAATAAAATGTCAATTTTAGTACTACTTCTTTTTTACTACCAATACATACATTTGAATGTTAAATCAACAATGTCACTAGTAACTCAAGGTATATTTAAGATAAGTATTTTGGTAATGAAATTCTCGGTAACAATTTCGTTCGTGTTTCATACAGGTTTGTGATTCTAATAAATTAATTTCACGTACATATCAAAGGGATATCGTATAATGCTTTGTTGACTGGAGAATTTAACGAAATGAGTAAGGCTCTCGTTCATATACGCCTAAATAGGATTAATCTTTAAAAAAAATATTACTGCATTACCAAAGTGTTTATTTAATGCTAAAAATATGGACTATTCACTATTGTAAGGAATTGCAAAGATGTGAACAAGAACTTAAAAATATTTTATTCATATTTTGAAATGCCAATCCGTTTTCCACCCTAATTCCGTGGCGTTAGGAATAACTATTCTTAATCTTGATTTAACTTTTTTCAACGACACGTGATCGACGATAACATTCCAAACAACTATCCGTCTATTATGTTGTAATGACATTGTCGACCACGTGCTATCACCCGACGCTATCCGCAATCGATGGTGCGCATCAAATAAATATGAATCACCCTCGCCGCCACTAACAAGGCCGGAGTCCGTTACACTACGCGTACTGTCAGCATGGTCAATTTACTACGGGAAATAATCTATTAGACTGAGGTCTCCTAGCAAGAATTTTTCCATCGTTAGACACTATATAGTGTATGAGTCTGCAACACTTTCTCCAAGAAGTATCTACGGCTACGTTTCATAGTTTGATTAGTGCATAGTGATGCCTACATTCTCCGAAGAGGCGGGCAGAGGTAGATTGTAACACCCCTACCTATCGCTTATGATATTTTGGTCCAAATACTAAATCAGGCATATTCCCCTACAATGCGAGTAAGAACGAAATATTGATTGTGAAGAACAATAGTAGTCTACGGCAAAGTAGTCCTACGATAAGTGTTCTGTTCGGTTGTTAATGTATTCTTCATTCTTGGAATATTTATAATCTTCAAATACCCAGGCCACTATCCCATATTCGCCTCCGACTGTACCTCGAGGACTCGTGAGGGTGCCCCCTAATAGCAGTCCACTTCCGCTTTATTAAATTTCTTCGCAAATACACTTTTATTGTCGGCCAACGATCTTTGTTGAGGACGCCGCCGTCTTCACTCGTTTGTATCGTATGCAAATAGTGGAACAAATGGGGTACGCCCTTAGTTTTATGTTTTTTATGGCCCGGGACCGTGCTCGCATAAAATACAATGCAAAGAATGCTCTCGACCAAGAAATATTCATGCCGTGTCGGGGTGAAGTGCAGTCGAAATCGCTTTTTCACGTCATACCTACCTATAAAAATAATTATGAAGTCATTTTTAATATTGATTCCGAATTAAGGTTGATTTTACTGCAGACGGTAACATAACTTGCAGATGGTAACATTACTATTACCACCTTTTAATCAAAAGTACAATCAGCCCACAAATGATCAACCAAATTAAAAGTTCAATATTAACATTAAAAACTGTGTGTACAGACACACATCACAGCTTTATCGTAGCTTATAACGTACCGAAACACTCAAAATTATTCGTTTGATTATGTACCTACAATAACTTGAGCAAACGCTTTAGTAGGTACATAAAGTCTATCGGATGATGGCACTTCGCGCCGACTTATGGCTTCCTAATGAAGTTGTCGCCGGCAGTCCGTGTGTGTGTATGACGCATACCCCACACAGACCCCGCTATACCGTCACTCAGGGTAGCTCCAGGTTTTTAGCCTAAGGCCTTTCCTATCTATAATCACTTTTCGCGCGATTTCCTATACGATAGCGCAAGCATAAACTTATTATAGAGGGGACCAATATTGAAAGGATGAATGTATATTTACAGGTACCTATTCAAGTAAAGGTCTATCTATAGATTGCACAAGGTTGTGGTTATTATGGGTAATAATATTACAGTCCATACTAATTACGATTTTAGTATTATAAATTGAGTCATGATAGACTTTGCAAGAAAACTACATTTTGGATGCATTTAACATCTGAATAGGTTTTACACGAGACCAACCCTTGGTATTGCAAGGCTCAGAGTGCGCAAAGCCACCAAATTGTAGAAAACAATAGTCTGCCATAGGGTCATGTTCTATTGAATCAGTTCTTGCTAAAATTAAGCGATCTAGGTCTTGCGAAATAAAATACCAAATCTAATTTTGTTAAAACAAAACTATTTTAAAACACTTAATTTTCATTTTATTATTTCACCTGACTAAACGTTACTTTAACGTTTCAAGTTTTTGATGGAGAAACATACCCTGTTGTGGTCACAACACAAGGAAAAACTATAATCAATATCCAGAGTCCTACATTTTTCATTAACAGAGGTATGGGTGTGGGGAATAAATGCCAGTGCTTCAGTAGGGAAAGTTGGGGTGGCGCGGGAAGTGAAGGGGTGAGGCGGCGGGGGTGGAACAATGGCCACCATGACATTTAGCATGGAAGCGATTGTCACGGCCCGTTAGAGCCACGAACCACTGGGCGTACAGCCGCTCTCCGCATAGGTACCCACAAATACCCATAGATTGTTTTCTTCCCTTTTTCAATTTCTTGTCGTCGCGAAACATGCCGAATTTTATGAATCCAAAATTTGTAGGATTTTTATTAAACGCCACAAACAAGTCCGGATAGCAACATTCTCAACAAACTCCTTTGTCAAGTCGATTGGATATACCTACACCAATATATACACAGGTACGTCAAGATGGATCGGCCTGGAGTTTGGAAACGACACCAATGAAAATTTGGAAACTCATAAGCAGCAACATAAGGATGTGAACGAAAACATAAACTGTTTAAATATTTTAGGCACATTTTTCGTGGAAAAAGCAAGGCGGAACAGTTTATTGGTAAAATAAATTGGGACTAAAAAGCAGGGCGCTTGCTCGAGTTTCTCTCGAGGAGGGTGGGAAAAAACAAATTGTTGCTAGATGGTAAGTAATGCCGGGGACGTGCCACAACGAGTCAAATTACTTCATTTTACTTAGTTGGTTTGCAGGTGGAGCCACCAGTGCTGCGCGCCGCAGTTAAATTAAAATTTAATTACCGAAATAAGTGCATTAATGCTATTTTTTGGAGCCCACAAGTTAATTAAATTTGGAACGGGTTGATAGGTTGCATATAAAATATATGAAATGGAAATGGCATCGATCGGCAAGATAAGGAATGTGGGGCATTTGGTCGGTATTAATTAAATTTTAAAAAATGAGAGCATTGTTGAACTCTTTGTCATGGAAACTGCCTTACGATTTATTTGGTTGCGAGCACCTATGTTATAATGATCACGAAGGTGACAGAGCCAAAACAGCTAATTCGACAACAGAAGCTCTCTGAAGTTGAGACTAGTACGGGTCGAATATCTGCTCTCCTGAGTAAGGGTGCATCCACACACATCTATAACAATACTATAACTATAATTGCTTTTCAAAGGCTTAAACTCCTATACATGACGTATTTCAGGGAACGACGTAGTACGTAAAGGAAAAGGTTCCTTAATTTAAGAATTGAAGAAAAACTTGCGCACACGTACTTTTTCGCAAAATGGGCAGAATACTCAAGTCTCGTCTCTCCCTTTTTCTGAACTCTGTAAGATCGTTTAATTTCAAAAGTACCCTCGTATAATACACGGATACAAATGCTCTATAATACTATTGAAAATGAAAAATCTCTTTCGTGGAAATGTGGGGTCTTAACCGTCTAACGAGGTAATTATAGTTGAGTGAACACATCAGTTCCATTAGAAAATATCCGCAAATCATCTAACAAGCTCTCTATCATATTTTATTGAGGTTCATACCTTTTAATGTAACAATATGTCATAATTATACCATTTTTTTATTTACTATTCAGCATTTCGTCCCAAAGCATATTTAAGAAAGGTTGGAAATGACGTCAAACTTAGGGTACCTATCGTTATTATACCAACGCATTTAGTCTTTGCATGTGTGGAGTAATAGGAATATGCATTTAGTCTACGCACATCTACAAGACTACGTACGTACGTAGTAACTGCGTACATCTTCCAGAGGTATTTACACAGAACCTATATCTATAAAATATGTAGTTACACATGGCCTCTAAGTCTAGTTCCTAAGTGTAACTTTGTTCGTAGGTGGGCCAAAACACTAGGTTCGATTTTATAGAACTCTTGGAAATATGTAGAGCCTTGTCAAAAATGAATATAAATTTCAACTCGAGGCGGAAGACGATCTTTGAAAATTTTACTACATGTACTGCTGTATACAATTTAATTTTAATATTTAGCGAGACGGCGGGTCGGCTCATTCACATTATTATAAACCCGACGAGTGGCCGATGCCGCTGACAACCGCTCACCAGATAATCACTCGCATTGTTTACCAAAAACCCTAATGTTTTTAAACCTAAAGGCGTTAAATAAACATGTATTTTGTTGACTCTGCCTCGCTTATAGACTACAATAATACAGTACACAGTGTTCAGTGTACCTAATAATGAAGCAGGTCACACATAGTTGGCCATAGTTGAGGTTAAATTAATCACGCGGGTAATCACGCGGTATAATGATATGGAAATGATACACAAGTTAAAAAAATCTTTAACAAAACAAAAGGTGGACGAGATGGTTAAGCCATACTCCGATTACTCTGTTCTAATTTAACGTATATTTGTGTTTATTTGATTGGATACCTAATACCTACATATTATACTTAAAAGTACAATCATTTACAGCATGCTATCTTTTACACACATGGTAAAAGATAGCACGAAAATGACCGTTCATATGGCACCGCACGAAGTGTACACACACACACACATATACGTGCATCTGCTAATGTAGTAAATAAAGCTATTAACGGGTTTTTATTACAAGTACCACACTCTGCAAGGGGGTGCGGGGTGGCTTTTACGTAGGTATTTTTATTTTATGCGGTGACACTCTGAGCCCCCAATAGGGAAATTGGATTGATACTACTTTTAAGGGTTTTTTGGACATGAACCGCGGTTTATGTTCATACCAATATTGCGTCTTTATGTTTTATGCTTTACGATATTTCTGGTTATTACACGTAGGGAGTACTCTTTATTAAAAAGGTTTCAAATTTATAATAGACTTTTTTTTTATTATTACATTATAGGCAAGTATTTCATCTCGGTCTCACTTGATGGTAAGTGACGATGAGATCTACGATGGAGCATACTTGCCTAGGTAGGAAGGCGGCAGTAGATCAAGACGCTACATGCACTAGGCACATGCAGCGCAGCTGATCTGACCCGCCGTCCATGAATGGCAACACCAAACATCATGAAGGAAAACGCTTAGACCGCTTGGCGACATGGTTATGTTCAGTGCGTGGTGACTAACCACGACCGAAGCCTACCACCAGTCAATTTCACCCGATTTACCGAATATTTTAGACCTGCCATAGAAATAATCCAATTATTAGTACCATAATCAACGTATCTATTACATTCATCAAGCATGCGCGTCTACATTTCAACTTACACATTGGAATTAGATCAAACAAGTAAATGGTTTGTTTTCAGCCCCACAGGTATGCAATAAGAAGGAAGAGGAAACTACGTTTATCGCGTTTGGATTGCTACTGGGGAATAAATTGGGTGTGAAATAAAACTATGTAGTTGAAAAGTTTCACATAGGGTAGGAGCACCAGTTGTAAGCTCGAAGTTGGTATTGCTGAGCGCCGCGGGTCTGACAGAAGAACTTGCACTATGCCCCGGTTTTGTTCCCCGAACTGATGTTTCCGGGAATTTTTCAATACTTCACATTTATATATCGGTATTATATTGTTTTGAACAAAACGCAAACAACCGCTTTAGAGGTTGTTTCTTATAGTGAATAACTAAGTAATATGTTTCCTATATTATACGTTTCTTGTAGACATTATAAAATTATGAAATTTTTTATTTGACCAAGCAATGTCAGCTTCTGTCCAGAGCTAGTCTGAACTAGTTAAATTTTTGAAGCTTATTTTGACCTTTCTTTTGCGTTACTTTGCTTATGATTACAGTTTATTGCAGTGCGTATCGCTAATTCGTTGATGTCCATGGTAGGCGACCTTTCGTTGCTTTATTGTTCTGTAAATTCCAGTTTCTTGCTCCTGCGCTCTTAAACTTGAGAGTAGTCTACGTCAATCAAAAGTTCATATTTCGCGGGTACTTCTGTGCCGTGCGAGTGAAAGCTTTGGCAGCTGTCACACCAAAAGTCAATTTTCTCAAAATGGTGGCGTATATGTTCGCAAAGTTGTTTCGTATCCGAGAGCAAACGAGCCGGAGGAAATAAAACAAACAAGTGTCATCAGCGTCAACTCTTGGCGTCACACCACCGCCGTATTGATCACCCGCGGCACGGCGTTGCTCACACACAACACCACCCGAAACCATTTAGATAGTGGCTCTCGCGTTCCGAGACTTCGAGCCGACTATCCGAAAAATAAACAGAAAAAAAAAAAAAGCGCGCCCGCCTTACGTTTTAGATTTTGAACACAGCAAAAACCTAGATTTAAATTGAAGAATCAACAACAACGAAATCCTCATTCACGGTTCCAAAACACAAAGTAAAAGTACGAAATATAAGACCACGCGGAGCTTTAACTAGTGAGTGGAATAAAGTTTAAATCCAGGGTGGTGCTGTACACTGAGTAAGAAATGCTGGCTTGATAAATGATGCGCTGGCTCAATGAATCTCCATCAGCGCTTCGTGGTGCTGCAATTTGAAAAAGGTACTACTATCATCTGCTCCCTACTCTCGCTATGGACTTTATAACAAAACTCCTTGCATTTAAATGTGTGCATGTCTGTCCGCGAATTCCATTACGTATTATGAAAGGACCCCGAGTCTAGTTCACTTAAAAACTCTCGGAAATATTTAAGAGGATCGTGGGTGACATTATAAAGTGGTTGTGTAAATATACCAACGGTTTTTATTTGTTTTACTGAATTACTGAAATATTTATGCGCTTGATTTTTTCGTGTAACTACTGGTCGGTGTATGCCGCAAGAACGTTTAAATTTACCGAAATTATAAAAATCTGTATAGCATTATAGTCAGGATGCTTTAAAAAGAGCTCTATTGTGATGTAATATAATAGTATTTCGCATTCGACTTTTCCAGTTCAGCTGCTTAGATGACGCACGTGAAAATGATACGTCTCTACCTTGTCTATATCGTTTTGTAAGTTTATGTGGAAGCCGCACAAATAGCGTCGCTCATGTACTAACAAGGTTATTGTATACGAACTTTGAACCCGCCGATGATAAATGGGCGCTAGTGGAAGCGGACGCTAGCATGGCGCTTATCAACCGCCATGCAGCATATTTGGATTTATTTTAAAAGTAGAATGTTTCTAATGCCAACATTCAGATAAATTCCTTGCGTTTTAATTCCACCAAATATAATTAAACGTTATGATAGGCATGTATTATTTAAATTCCGAATATCGTTATTACTGTGTGTTAACTATCTTTCCTGCTACCTTTTAACTCGTGAAGATACTCAATTATGATAAATGTTACAACAATACATTGTCTGCTTGACAACAGTATGAGGTGCTATAAAACCGACGCACAAAATAATTCATATTTATAGTGTGTATACACGCAAATGAGTTGAAAACCACTTCAAAGCATGCACCACATCATAGAGCTGCAAATTGGATGCGTCAGTGGTATTGGTACAAAACACCAACATCGCCGGGTGACACATGAGCCGTTCGCACGCGTGTTTGTCGCCCGTGTTGACTGTCCAGCACAAACACCCCGCCCTACGACATCTGGCCCAAACGATATTGCCCACGCACGCGCTCGGGACCCACGTTTGTTCATCGAAGGCTTTAGTGCACAATTGTATCTCCAAATATTTTTCTGGCGGCATTCGCCAGCGGAGCAATGGGCCTTGATACCAGATTATAAAAATCCTCGCTTCGACCCAGTGAAAAATGATGAGGTGACTAATAATCCAAAACCTCATTAGAGGCGATATTCCAATCCGAGCGTTCAAATGTGTCGCTTCGTTGATATAAGTCTTGAATGCTGCTGCAGTATGAAATCAAATAACGAGAGCCAGCTGTCGTCGGTGCATTCGCGAAAAGCTCCGGTACACGCTCGTCTTCGTCACACAGACGTAATATCATCCACTCCCACGCGAGTTCAAGAAATGACACTGGAACATTTTTGTCACGATGTGGTGGCTTCAAGCGAGTTCGTGAACTTTAGATACCGTCTAATGCAATTTGCGAAAAAAGCTAAAGTCCACATAAAAAATAACGTTTCACACATTCGACGTGATTTGATCAGCCTATTCATTAAAAAGGTTACGGTCGGCGGTCATTCCGACGCCTATATTCGGTACGAGCGTGTTGATCCCTGCAATAAAGGTTGTATTGCAGCGCAAATATTGAGTTCTGAGAGCGCGCACTGACCCCGACTCGTTTCATCTCTGCTATCCCCCGTTATCGCCGTTCCATGTGGACTCAATTGTCTCGTGGCGGAGCCGAATGGCCGCTGACTACGTCTTTAACAACTTTTTTGATCGACTGGGTGGTTGCTATATTCCGGGATGAAAAACGACGTACACATTCGGCACTAATTAAAAGTACTTCGTGGCCAGATTTTCTGTTTTCACAGCGCTTTGATACAAAATATCAAAAGGATTTTATTCTAGAAACAATAGAGGAATATTACGAATATACGTGAATGCTGGAATAACAGCACAAACGCACAACTGGGACTCTAATCCCAAACGGGTCGGGAGGAGCACGCGCCGCCACACTTCCTCTGGCTAATTTACAATTTGCGTTCACATTTAGGAATTCTACCGATACAGCTACTATAATGTTAATACCTATTCCACTTATTAGTTATCGTTTAATATAACGGTTAGTAGGAAGGTACAGCGATGTGAATTAACTTTAATAATAATGTAGCACATAACAGTTCGATTCCGGTGCCAATAACCCTGATGGGCGATGAGGTAACAAAGTGCTATTTCTAGCAGCAATCCTTACAGTTAGACCCTTATTTAAACAGCAGCTTTCATGGGTCCCAAGGTAGTCCTCGACGCTACTCGCGTTACCGGCTCCGGTTGCGGCTCCGATCCATTCCAATAAATGATTATGTATAGATTTTCATATCATTGAAGTTTTTTCAATTTCAACCGAGACTCCGTACTACGAGTTGTTTTCGAGATTTGGATATAGGTATCTTTGAGAAGAAAATAGAATCCGTAAGTTACATTTCAATAATTTAACTTATGTCAGAAGTATTACCTATAGGTAAAGGAGTTTTCCGATTCGTGTTTTATTTTTCTTTGTTTATTGAAAGTGTAAAATGCATATGAAAGCCGGTTTAGTAATCTGTGGGATCACATTCAGTTACGAATAAATTGAAATTGTGGTACTTTTAATATTACTACGTTTACAATAAACACAACCGTCAATGAATATCTCCAAATGACGAATAAATCGAGGGGCTGAAATGTAAATAGCTAGAACGTGCTGCGTTGTGGAATTAATATTTTGATTGGATTTATCTATTAACACAATATCGGAGTGCACAATGGATGCAGTCGTGGTCGGCCTACATACTAGTGCCTATAGACCTACAGCCCGTAGGTATGCACAGTTATAATGAACATCGGAAGCTAGCCGGATGGCAGATAGGAAATGATAGGAATGTGAAATCACTAAATGATATCTGCTATGCCTACTTGGTGAATTAAGCGGATAGTAATAGTACCTAAGTCATCTCATGTCACATTTTTTATGGCATTATAGTGCCTTCTCTTCTTTTGCGGGCGTTTTCCTCAAGTTGACGTCCAAGAGTGCCTGTTTAATATATATTTTTGTAAAGTAATTGACGAAGAGAAATTCCGTGACAAAAATCTACTTAAAAACGATATTATGTTTGCAATATGAAAAATCCTAGTTTATCGAAATTCTGTGTTTGCGCACAGATATTATATTGACCAAAGCGTTCAGAGCTAAGATGGAAAATGAATCGACAGGTCGTCTTAGCCGAATATTAGGGTCTTATTATTTCGACTCGGTGCAACTACTCCAGTCGGGCTATTGGTTTTAACTGCCGCGAATAATGTTCCTAGGCTTTAAACTACGGTACGTGCGTGACATGCGATTTTATGTTAATAGTGGGGCAGTGAGTGAGGATATCTGGACATCTACCGGCGAGAGTTAATTTCGTTTTTATAACACCACAAACCCGAATGATCTGTTTACTAGCGGTCAGTAATAAAAAAGGGGCCGTGGTTGCCATTACGGGGCGAGTAGACTCGCCGCCCTGCGTCGCCCCCTATCGGGTTGCAAGTGAAACGGATCGCAGGGGGCGGTGACAGATAACGACCAATATGGCCGACGCTAAATGTCAACTCGATGATATCGAGTGATCCACTGAGGTCCATCTCGGTGGATCACTCGATAATGCCAAAATTAGGGAGGATTATATCAATTTAATCCTGCCTTAATTAAGCTCAGGGCTCAGTACCTTCTTTGTTCACTTCAATCTGAGTTTGATCATTCTACTTTTGAAAACATGGGTATTTATCTTTATTACTTATTGCCACACAAAAAGCTGCTGTAAGATCTCCCCTAGAGAAATTTTAATAGCATTTCCTTAATGAAAGCAAGAATTAAATATTTCAGTATAAATGCATCGCTTCAATTATCGGAATATATTTTTTTTTATTTAAAATCAAAGCTTAATCGCTGTCTGCGCAAGACCATTGGCAGGCATCTATCCCTATCTTTCATCAGATCGACGCTTTCATCATCCATCATGTTTGGACATGTTTTCCGAAGTATATTTATTGACTATCGTGCTGAAAGATCTCATTCATTATTGTGATCACAGATAACTTTTACTTCAATTGCATTCTGACTTATCCGCGAGTATATATTTTAAAAAACCAATCTTATTGGTGCATATAATCAATCAAACAATTATATTTAGAAGATAGAGTTCTCTTTTGCACACCACGTACACTAAGCGTAGTAATTCAAGGGTTCAGTAATGTGTCATGTCAAACAGACGAAATGTCTAATTACCGGTCTTATGAATTGAACCTCCTTAAATAAAGTTCCTCAAATTATACTTACTAAAAATACATTGATATATGCCGTCTCATCTGTGGCCATAAGCCCGTAGATATGATAATTTTCATACAATCTGGTAGGTATTACTTAATCCGGAGGGAGTGGGTCTGAGGTCGCGCACGCCGACGGGTCGCGTATCGCCGCGATGCCGGTGACACATCCATTATACTGACATTTTCCCGCCCTTTTTCCTGTCACATTTGACGGGTTTGAAAGCGACTCCTCCTCGACAATGTTTTCAGCTATCCTCATCCAATCTACCCACATATTGACGGGAGAAAAACAATGTTGTATTGCGACGGGGTGGAGGTAGGGTAGAAGTGATTTTTTGCTTTAAAAATAAAGTCGTTTCCGCGTATTTCCAGTCAAGAGCGAACTGTGAATTTCTTACTGGAGATTAACAATGGATAGACAGAGGCAGTGTTATATGAACTTGCCTCGTTCAGAATGATGAAGCGAGGAGATAGTCCACTATTGTTGGATGCTGGGATGAGCAATTGTGAGATGCGATGCATGCCACTTTGCAGCTGCCGCGGTGAATGCTTTTCAACGAAATATTGAATTATCCCTGCTTGTAGGAAATATTGCAGATCCTATAGATATACGAGAGGAGCTGGTTGATGTATTTTTTCTTGCCATATACAGCTTCCTTATGAGAATAGTATTCTCTAGTAATTATATAATGAAGACAATACTCTATACAGTAGCCTATGCGCGTCTTAACAAAGACAACAATAGACTTGGCCACAAATAGAGATAATAATAAAAGTATCAGTGGACACATTCTTAGTATAAATCACCATATATATTAGTATTTGCCGAGGCTATATATAAATTATTGAAGGAGCTATAAATAAATAGTTATAAATAAATTATACACGAACTAAAACCTTTTTCACAACTACTTCAATGAAACTTAGAAAGTGTTTTGTTTTATCACACGTGAGTAATTACTTAATCAACGCCATCTATCGACGGAATACGTCACTCTCTGTGCAATCAGTCACGGGCCTTCGTGTGGAGTGGACGCCTCATGGTACTGCACGTTATTTATGGACTAATCTTGGCCTTGCTGTGGATAAAGGCTTTGCCACCTATACGCGCAATGTCTCTCGATTTATTTATTAGTTTTATTGGCTCCAGATTTATGCTGACGCGGATATCGGCTGTTTTGTTCGGTTTATCCACTAGACGGCCATAGATAACTTGACGTAACATTTTAGATAGATGTACCAAGAATATTAGAATTGGTAGATGCTTGCCTGTCATGTAGTCTAATGTGTGCTTAATTTATGTTACAGGTACGTTGTTACCCTTTGGCATCATAAGCAGTAAGTTTACCACTAGCCCTACAAAATTACAATCAAATATTTAAATATCAAAACAAAAAATCAACATACGTGCAAACGTGTTTATTCTGTAGCGCCCGAGCTTGCCGGCTGACGCGGCGCCTGTCAGCTCTCAAAATACCGCGAAAATTAATTTTCAAATATGGGCTCTGCCGCAGCATTTTGCGTAGACAAGCGCCAATGAACTGTCCGTAATAAATGTCATGTGACGTCACAGTCTGGACATGGCCGGCTCTCCACATCCAATTTTGTCTCAAAACTGCCGGACATAAATTTCAATAACACGATTTGTCACAATTTGCGGCAGCGTCAAAACCGCCGACGGCTCTGTGTTTTTTGAGGTCCAGTAGGTAGAATTGTAGCGTCCACATGCCCGCCCTAACATGCCCATTGGCCGCACAACAGACGGCGGTTGCGTGCGCCGGATTAGGACACCACTATTGTCCATATTAACCGGTGTAAGTTGACCTGAATGCCTTACAAACTAATAACTTAACCAAGTTCTTATTCTGTAGGTAATTATTAAATCAGTGAACTCGTGAACCTTAGGATTACCTAGACCTGATAATGAATCGAAAATCATAAATTCTTTGCTCAAAATTGTGTAAACAAAATATTTACAACGCAAATAAAAATAAAAAATAAATTTTAACAGCTTATTTACAAAATGTGTAAAAAATTTGGCCCATGCAGTAGCTCTCCTCGGTGGTCCTCGCTGAATAGCCAAAGCTACGCGCTGAGCGAGGTAATGCCTGGCCGTTCCGTTGCCGGTAGCGTCGACCAATATTTATGATAGATTTTGTATAAAATATATACATTTTATTAGATTGATTCGGTAGATCACAAAAGAGTGCATTCAGATGTCAAACAGAATGAAGCTCTTTGCTTTTGTAATAATTTCAAAACTCACAGAAACAAAAACACAATTACTTAATATGATGCAGCGTGGACATGGGGTACTAATGATGTAAGGACGGGAAATTAATTATGTGCAGCGCGCTGGGCTCGGCACGACTCGAATCGCGAACAAGAATTAATCAACAATAAAAAATTCTGTCCAGCCGTAAAATTACAATTTAGGTACCTATTACTGGTATAATAAGATACAAAATGCTTGAGTTTTTAGCAAATTTTTTTCTGTTCCGAATAGTCCTGACTTACTGCAGACATCTTACATTTTGAAACTAATGCTCAAATAATCAAATGGTTTAAATATTTTGTGTAGATATTCGGTAACTAATCCTCTAAGGACGCGTTCCGATCCGGTTGTAGAGTTAAGAAAAAAAATAAAATAAATGACAATTTGTAAGTTGGCCTATATGAACCTTGACTCTGAAAGACATAAGAGTTTATAGGCAGGAGTAAGTACGACGAAAATCCACAGTAGTTTTGTGAAAAAAACAAACGCAATCTTAAACAAAAAAAAAATTTAGTTATAAAGCGATCCATGATGACCGCTTACTAATTGACGTCATCTGGACCACCCTACGTCACCCATCAGAATTCAAGCTTGGTTACACAAATACCTATACCCTGCTGCATACCAGAAAATTCATTAACATACCATATTCCAAATAGTAATTAGTGGTTTCTATGCATATACCTATGGTGTATGTAATTAAACGTATTTTCCTTCAATTTTTTTACGAATCTGTTAATCAATGGCTGCTCAGACTAGTTTAGTTCGGTATTTGTCGTACGAAGATGTCTACACATTATTATATTTCGCGCTCTATATCAATATTATTTGACCAGTTCGGTGATAGCAAATAAAAGATATTGAATATCGGTGTCTCATATTATACGGTGTACTTATATTTGACTAACTAATACTCTACGAGCACCCAGAATGCACATTCCTAATTTCGATTTGTAGAGTTTGCAGTTACTTAAAAAAAATTGCGAGTGGATGTTGCTTTTTTACTACATACTTTCATACCTAATTATACAGGCTGATTTTTTTTACCCACATCTGGAGCGAAAGTACCCTAAATACTGGAGATAACATTATTTACTCAAAGGAAACATTCCTTTATTTTTACGAGTATAAAGTAACAAATCTGTATTCAAAGATTTTTTTTAAACTCGCCAAAAATATCAATGTTTTCCTTTCATTTAATTTAACAAGTATGTTAGAAAGATTTGATCCTTATGATTGACCCTATGGATTAATGCTATAAAAGTCCATAATGTTATTTTTTCGGATTTTAGCCGGTTCGATTCTCGAATGTGTTAAGCGAGTTTCGAAAATCTTTCAAAAAGAAATGTTCCCTTTCAGTAAAACTTGCTAGTCCCAGTATTTAAAGTACTTTCCCTACAGGTGCTGTTAAAAAAATTCATCCGTATAATATCTGTATCGTACGCAATTACATTTCCGTCGTTAAATTATTATCGACCCTCGGACATGAAGCCACATCACAATTCGGTGGTACTCGTACTTATACTGGCGAAGCCGTATCTTGGCCTTCGCTCGATACAAACGCGTTCACCAACCTATACACAGGATTGGAACATTGGTCTTTTCATATGTACAGCTAAATAAACTGGTTGTAATGTGTATCCATTGTGTAAATATAATATAATAATAATATCGCCAGACGATGACTATGTGGTCCCACACTAAGCAACGCTTGTATTATGGGTACCGTACAATGGACTGGGGGCGAACCCAGTTTATAATATTTATAAAGATACTAAATATCCATGACTCGGACTCAAACATTCAGGTTCATCACACATAGTTTGTCCCTACTAGGATTCGAACCCGGGACCCTCGGCGCAGAAGGCAGGGTAATACCTTGTATTTACAGTTCAAATTCATAATAATGACGATGACATTGTAAATACGACCATATTGCGACATGCCACAAGGTTCAATAATTGCCTGAAAAGTCAGTTTTCGAATTTCATATATGGAATAGAACGAGGAGAGCATAATATCAATGTAGATCCACTGCGCAATAAACCGCCCTGAATATATAGATAGATATAAGGATTATCCGAATTGAGAAATATTTCTTTTGCACAAGTTACGTAGAGTTTTCAATGTGCTCATTTGTACGCAAGATCTGGAGCTTACAAACAAAGTTAGTACATTGTGATGTGGGTAAAACTTTGTATAGGTAAATATTTACGTTTCCTTACTGATATTGGTGTAAAAGAAAATACATCTGTAGGTACCTCAAGCCCAATCTTTTTTAGGTACCGTTTCGGTAACGTTACGTCTTCCATCTCTTTCACACCACGGATTTCCTAAATAAGTATGACAGTGACAACATATTTTAGGATGACGTTATAATTACATAAAAAGATCCTGCTTACCTTTCTGATAATATATTTAAATCTTTTTCATTATCCAAAATTGCACTTGTGCCAGCTTTTTAGGTTAAAATCTGAACGATTCTTCTAGATATCCACAATTCAACATCGATTCGTCGTTCCTACTCAATCATTAAAACGGTAAAATGTTCACATAGCAAGTGAGTATATACCTAACGTAAACAGATAAAACAATTATGAAATGTGTTGTTTTTATCGTTCAACTGCAGATAAGCTAGCAGTCCCTTCCCGTATGGCCAATATTATTATTTTGGGCATGTAAATTGCATCTGTTAATAGGTATCTGCGTAACGCGATATTATCGTGTTATTTTATTGGCACCGCCCTGCTACGTCGCTTATAACCGCCCGCCCGGCGCGGCGGCCGCCTGTGGCCCGCGCCTCGCGTGCCGGAGCGCAAGCCGTACGCCATACCACTCTCGGCCTCCGCAAGCCGCACTCGTTCAGACCGGCGTCGGCAACGCAAAACAATTCAAATCAAACATTCCATTAATTGTAGTCCCTGCGATAACGCGCTCGGTTTTATTACCAGACTTTTATTTTCGTTTTTATTTCGCGTCTCCTAATGCAATTGCACTCGAGCAACGCGGACTGTATTATTTTTTACGTTGTTATTCTTGTTTTATTGGTTTTTGTGCGTAAGTGAAAATGGAGACCGCCCGCGTAATGGTGAGTTGGTTTGTTTGCGGCTATAATTTTTAATTTTTAAATATCACCTTCATATTTATTCGCATAAATTATACTTGAATACTTACTTATGTCAATCGCTGTATACTCATTAATCATCTTTACAACGAAATATTCTTACTTAATCGTCAATAGATTTGCTAGAATTTATCCGCAGAAGTTAGAAACTAAAAATATTCTATATTCCCCATTGCTTTACTGAAATCCTCAGGTTGTTAGTATAGTTAGAATGAATATATATCTTTAATAACAGCGTCCCGTGATGGGCACTCACGCGCATTGTGACCCAATCAACAGCGGACATATATTCTATTAGATCGTTTAACTGTTCTCTGTGAGGGGACAATAAAATATTATTGGATGTGTGTCTATTCTTCGTAATACTCTTTTATAATCTCATATCGGAATCGGGTGAACGAACGAACTCTATGGCAGAAGAGCGAAACGATTATGTGATTGCTCCTCTCTTGACTAACGATGAAAGAAAATTTTAATTCGGATACTGAGCATTCAGTAAGAATTTGTACTTACAATGCAAATTTGATACAAAAAATCAAATTAAAAAACAATACGCTGTAATAAATATACTAATCTATCGCCCATTGATAGATTTTGCTCTGCAGCCTAGCTTTTGATTCGAACCATAGGCTATCCTATAGCGAAAAATTATCGTGTAGTTTTTTTTGTGATACTCGAATAAAACACACAGAATAGGATTCTAAAACACTCGTTTTCGATTCCTATAAGCTGAAACAGAGTAACGTGGAACATTCCTTTAAACATCTAGACACAGGCCATTAGTTAAATTTTTATAATACCTACTATCAATAGATTGAACAACATTCTTATAGTATTTGCTTAAATCCTTTTTAAAACTACTTAAATACGTTGATTACATCCCAGAAGCCTACTCAAACTTCAAGTTTCCAGCATTCTTTCGAGTATGAACAAAAGTCAGGAGTGAACTTATCGTAGGCACTTCCATTATACCAGCATTTACTAATAGCGTCCCACATTATATTCCCATAATACGCTGCATTCGTATCGATTCAGGGCTTCCCTTCGGTGAGATAGCCACTGATAAGATACATTATCTCATTGGGGCCGCCCCCCACCCGATACTAAAAAAACCATAGCGGGTAATAAGGACAATTTGTGACAGTGTCGGAAGAAAAGATAAAAAAGTACTGATCAGAAATGTATAATAAAAGGAAAGGGAGAGAGGAAAGGAAGGAGATTAAAAAAAATAATAAAAAAATGATTTCTTATTTTACGCTAATTTTACACATTGTAACAAAACTATTTTACAGATTTTATCGCGTGTATGTTTTTACGATCTCGACGTTTCGACTGCTAGACCACAACCATGGTAACGAGAGGACTGAGCTGTTGGACGTCCTAGTGTCATAGTTTGAACTCGGTACCCTCATATTTAGTTGTTATTTGCTAAAAACTAAAATGCCTCAGTCCAAGGCTCAAAATTTGTACGAAGTTTTTTTTGTGTTTAAGATTCGATCGAGCATATTCCTAGTACCTTCATAATGACTTAACTCATTACCACACACATACTGCCGATTCGCACGTAATCGCTCCTTCTAGACTAATAATAGTATGCAGTAGATATTGAAGTTGTAGGAAACGGTAATTTACCGTATATCTAAAACCTTATCAAACTGCGAAAACTCCCACCACCATGCCACCTTATTAATTTCCTACTTAATAAATCCGCAATTGTATAACGCCCACTATTGTCTGTTACAAACATGTTATTGTTTTCTTTGAATTCGCAAGTTAAAGTATATTAAATTAATGCGAAACACGTAGAGCACGAAGAGTCGGTGGGATATCCAAAAATGCCCCAACAATTAGTATGTGGTTGAATGATTGGTCGCTATTTTCCCGGTACGCCGCACTTGCGAGTGCACCGACTAGAGAACAATAGAGCACTAGGCACAAGGGCTACCTAGCTCTTTTAATAGACCATTATTTTCATAGTCTCTCGATACGCAACCCAAGAAACCGAGCTGTTTTGTTTTATAAACAAACGCCTTTGTGTGGCCACATTCGTACCTACTCGTAACTTACTCGATTTACTCATATCATAAGGAATTGTAATTCCTTATTATTACTCACAGAAAATTATTTTATGATTTCAACCAAATGGAAACACATTTGAAGTTCAAATTGTTCAAAATACTGCCTTTATAGCTTACACGTGTAGATAATGTTAAACAAGTGTAATAATTGTAATGTAAAAAAAAATTCGCCATGAAGAATTATGCCGACGTAAGAATGTCTTTATCAATAAAGAATAGTAATTGCGAAGTAGCGACTAACTAACTCTGTAATTATCTGTAGTGGTTCAAAACTACGGTATCCATTAGGAAAGTTGGTGTCCGTGGCACCGCGGGCCGCGTTACATCGTCACACGATATTAGTCATGTGGCTGCTGTTGAGGAAAATCGCAACAAACAATATCACCGAGAATGCCTACTTCGTGTGACGTAACAGATCGGTTACTCACACTTTGTTAAACGATTAATGGAACAAAGGCAGAAATTCTAGCCACTTGAATGCCAGTATAGGCACCAATTTATTATTGGTAGGGGAAGAACATGAACATAAAATTGAATATATTCAATCAGTAAGTTTGTTTTGTAAGAGACATATTCATATCTAAGTATGAGTCTATGCAGAAGAGTGAGAGGTATGCAGTTGTTTTTTTTACTTATCGCTAATAGGATACGACATTATAAAAAAAACACATACAATAATAACACATTACAGTAATACTTAAATAACATAAAAAACGGATCTTAAATTGATTAAAATTATATCAGAAGCGTAGTAATTCTTCATTATTATTATGATTTTTTATTGGGGACGCACCCATGGGTGAAAGCCTCCTTCATCTTTCTCCATTACTCTGTTGTGTGCCAACTTTGTCCAAGTGTGGTCTGCTGCAGCCACGATGTCATCACACCACCGTTGCTTGGGTCTGCCGCGGGGTCTCGATACGTCTCGAGGATGCCAGTGGAGAATCCTCTCACTCCAGCTTCCAGTTATGGTTCCGTTATTTCTGTAAATATCTATTATGTTCTTACCCGCGTCCGCGTGGTATTTAACATTTTTTTTTTCTAAAATAAAAGTAGCCTAAGGTACTCCTTGTTACATCAGCTATCTGCCAGTGAAAGTCCCGTCAAAATCGATGCAACCATTTCAGAGATTAGCCGAAACAAACAGACAGACAAAAATTGTAAAAAATGTGGTTTTGGTATATGTACCGTGTATACATCCAAATGCATTTAGTAAATAGCGGTTATTTTAATATTACAAACAGACACTCCAATTTTATGTATTTGTATAGATATAGTTAACTTAAATTAAACATGTTTACGTATCCTCAAAACTCCTATCTCAAGATAAAAGGTGCTCTTCGCTAGTGTGTCTATGGAACGCGATCCTGGCGCAAATTGATTGAAAGCGACATTTGATATAAAATTGTGTTGTGATTGATGCGATCCCGCGTTTGAACGAGGTCCCGCTAAGTGCTCCGCCGTAGTGTCACTATATAAGTAATATATCATACACGAACGTAACACCATTAGATGTACGTCGAATGTAATGTAAAGACTAGATACCTATGTCACTATGCACGTACTCTATAATTCTATCGATGCGCACGCTGTCATTTATATCGATAACTTATCCTAAACGATAGGTGATCGACCGCATCGTTAACTTGCTCCTTATAGAATGACGTGCTAAAAGCGGCTTTCCTTTGGCTGGCGTGCCATCGCGGTATAATCAACCGTCTTATTTTCTTCTCATCGATACGATACCTGAATTTGTACTCGACTTTAAGACCTACAGTCGAATCCGATGAACAGTGATCGTAGGTATATAAAATCAGTTTATCGTCAAATGTCACGTTGTTTTTTGTCGATATTGTTTTTAAATAGTCTTAACTTGAACGTAGAACAAAGTGATAAGATCCGTAAAACAATGTGACTGCGGTTTTAATATTAATTTCGACGCTTTCATTTCTAACAACAGCTGTAACGTGAAAATGACAGCCTGTCTTCAAACTTTACTTAATTTAGTGCGCATTCGGCGGGAGATAGAGCTTATTTTTCTGTTCGTCCGACGCAAAAGAGCGAGATAAAACGTTCGACAAATTACTCCGTTGGCACGCTTAATTTACTTTACAAATGCTTTTAAAGTTTTCAGCTGAATATCTAATCGCTTACTGAAATTCCTTATTCAATGCGATTCGCTGTTATTTCAGGATACTTTTGTTTGAGATCCCAGTTCCATCTATCATTATTCTGATAAAATATACCCATAGTACTAAACTGTACAATAAAGAGTTAGTTATCGATTATGTAAATGATATCGATATCCTAATATCAACTCTACATACATTCTCGCTCGGTCCGATCCATCCATCACGCTCCAGATTCATAAGTCTCGTCGCTGCAGATGTCCAATGTTGGTTTATAACAGATGTGTTATGTTCGCTATGATATAATACTAGTATCATACGGCTTTGTTGGCGACACTGTCAGTATTAATTTAGGTTACATTGTAGCATATCCACCTGATATGCCTTATTAATGTATGCTTTGTAGGCAGTAAATAATATACCGTGTAAAGTTATTGTACCTACATTCAAATATGAAATGTACGTATCGATATAAAAAAAATATGAGCAATATTTCCGACTGATACAGATTTAAATATTTAAACATGGAACATTTCGTGGTAACGGCTCGCAGGGCTGGCAACAACGGGCTGGCATATCTGGCGCAGCCATTATGCGAAGTTCCCCACAAACTCATCGTTTAGCAGCCACGCCCTGGAAGCGGGTGAACGATGACATGATTCGAACGCGATATATCGCCGTGCAGGGTAATATTGTGTCGCGGGACCGACCGATAGCTCCGGCCCGGCCCTTCAACAAAAAAATAAGGTCGCCCGTTTACACGAGAGCAAGGCTTTAAGTGACAGATACTAGATAAATGTTACTACGCATTAGATAAGGGTGGTGCGCATAAAAAAGGCCGGAAAATCTCGTGTAAAAAGTGCAGTAAATATTTTAATACGCGAAGTATTGAACGTTGACGTTGTTCGGCGTGGGTGTAATTATCGAGTATCCGACGACCGGGGTCTAGGACAGTGCCCGTTTCATTATGCAAGGCTGTAACCGACAGGCGACGGTTGGGTCAAAGTTAGATTGAAGGCGACGACGCGGCGACGCGAGCGCGTGCTTAATCTGTATTCCGGCTCACTTAGACCAAGATTTACGGCAACTTCGCAGTGCTCCCGCGTGCCTAGCCGCCTAGCCACTGTGTCATACGGCGTGTTGAACTTTCCGAGTGCATTACCTAATCGTGTTTGAGTACCACGTCAAAAACGAGTAGAAAGCACAATATGTAGAGATTCGTTACTTAAATCGAATTGTTACACAAAAGTTGTCTTTATCAGTTTTCTGATAAAGACAATTTTTGTCATTATTATTTTATATTATTCATAAATGAACAAATTTAAAATAACGCAATCTTTGAACCAGGAAGCCTTATCATATCTCTCCGGCAGGCATCCGGACGTGTCACGGACGGAAGTGAGCTAGTGGGCGGCTTCCGTCCGCGCGTGCGCATGTCCGTCGACACGCGATACGATGAAACAGTGAGCCGCGCTCGCCACACGGTGTCAGGTTCCCAAGCCGGCTAGACTTACCCGCGACCGACCACACAATATCGCTAAGAAATCAATACTCCAACATGGAATCGGTGAATCTCATTTCCTTTCGACAGTTTTCAAAAACAAGTGTTAATACAAAGTTATAGCGATATGAAACATTAAACTAATACTAGGAACGTTCAAAATAACCGCGCTCGGCAATAAACAGTTTGAAACAAATGGAGAAACCTCACGATTGCTGTAATTACCGCCTCCGTTACCAAATCACGAGAAAATTCACGCCCTCAACCCTCGGCGTCACAATGAGGGAATGGAAGAAGCCTGTGAAAAAGCAAATTAAATTAATTGTGATGTAAACGAGGGTAGGCCGGGCGCGGTGCGTCCTGTAAATAATAGATGGCGCCGCCATCGAACCGCACCCCTTTACAATACAATTTTATTTGTCGTATAAAATGTTGGCGGTGTTGGCATTATTTTGGTAGTTAATAAATAAATCGATTGTTTTTATGCGGGTAATACTGATGCATTTTACGGTTTGCAATGTTTCTCTCGTATCTGGTTTAAATGTATATCGTGTTCAAACTTTATTTACATTTATATTGATAAGAGTAATACAGAAATGGACTTGGTAACCCATAAGACGAGTAAATTTGAAATACGTAATAAAATCGAACAATAACTTTAAAACAATGTAAGTTTTAAAATTGGCTAATCAATACGGAGTATCGATCAAGTGTCGAGGGCGAACGCGTTAATCGTGTTTGATGTGAAAACACATACTTCCTTCACATTATCCGAAATAGTCTGAGTGAGATGTTTGAGCAGCTTTACAGCCGGGCTATTTCCATCGCTCCATCAAACAATCCGATATCGTTCTTACGGGTTTGTACAACAATTCGAGCTTACTAACGGCCTAGCTTTTTTAATGCTATAAAATCGCGTTTATTATATTTCTTAGAGCAATTAGGTCTATCAGATATTAAAACAGGTCAATCAATGGAATTGTCAAAATAGAGGACCAATAGAAATTGTAAATAGTTAACCAGAGGATATCGTCTCATTGCCATATTTTTAACCGACTTCAAAAAGTAGGTGGTTCTCAATTCAGTTTTTTTACGTAACATAACGTTAACGTATTCGATCCCGCTCACAGCACAGTACGTCAACTGCGAGATTATTCGTAAGCTAACCGTAAACTTTATAGTCTTATAGTAGATAAATATCGTTCGCTAGAGGCGCTGTTCAATTCTCAATACAAAATGTCTAAGTCTACCGTAGACTATAAACTATATAGTTAGCTTACGAATAATCACGCACTCGATGTATTGTACAGATTTCATAAGTATGATAGTAACAGTACGCTTGCTTGACGTTACGTTTACATTAGGAATTTCTGCTAGGTCGGAGACCGTGTGGTAGACACACTTAATTTATAAAAAACGGCTGACAGATCAACATCTGGTTCCAGTACTTCAATTGAAGAGCGAAGAGTGAAGATGTCTCGTTCACGTTGACTCACTCAACCTGGGTGTGATGTGTGCACTTGCTGCTCGGCCCATCACAACCTCCTTGAGTGAGCGATCGAGGACGAGACCATCCAACGAGGCAATGAAGATACAAGATAGTGAAGAACAGAACAGATATCTGCAGTTTTTTTTTATAAAAACAAAACAACATAAATTGTGCAGATGTTGTTTTTTTATAAAACATATTTAACGCACCGTGTTTTCGATATAATAAATATTAACACTTTTTTTTATCCGTGGAACACGTGTTTATGTTACATTATTGCTTCTATAGGTATAGTTTTTTTTATAACCTTTAAGCCCTCACTGCATCCGCTAATTTGTGGGGCCACATTAGAGTTTAAAATTCCTTAACATATAGGTACCTAGACATGAAAAAACTAATCGAATCTTCTCAATATGCCTAACAGGGACTCCTTACGTAGGTGCCTAATCGTAACGACATCGAGAAAGCTTGCTGTCACTTTCATTCGTATTAATAAATTCTGCTGTAAAACTGGAATAGATAAATTAACGTTGAGCTAAGTAAAAAGATGAAGTTGTTTAAAAATCGCGTCGAATCAAATACGGTTCCTACCATACGGTCTAGGTCTACTAGCGTCTTTGATAAACACATTGAAATTTTAAAACAAATCATAGATATATCTTTGATTTTGGTGGAATTAACTTCCTTACCCTCATTATGCTATAAAATAAGGACAAAAAACAGACGCTAATTAGTTCGACGTAAGTACCTATCTACAAATTTCTCGTGTACTTATAATTCGGCTTGGGTTTTTGTGCTTCACTCCATCTATATTATTTCCTCCTCTGAGAAGATAGGTAAAAACTTCATTAAATTCCTAATTCAAACGTATTCACCTGGAATGACTCACGCTCTCGGAATCTAAACATTCCCAATAAGTAACTTTGCAGTAGGCTATTTCAACTTCCAAAAACGCGATGGAGCGCTACTGTTTATGTAATTAAATATTTTATCGAGTTTTTTAACTGCACAACAAGCGCTAGCGGGATATTCAAAGAAGTATTTACCTTGCCTAAGTTTTGATAGAAAAACGATTGGCCAGCGCCGCGGGCAAAAATAGCATCATGAAGATACAGAAAACAGGCGCGCATCTAATGCGTGATTTATGCTTTATTGGCTACCGATCCGGCGGCTTACGACACCTACCGAACGAGGATCATGCGTAAAATACTCCAACCATTTGTCAATTCATTTAAAATAGAATTCATTATTACAATTTTAGCGGAAAAGGGAAGATCTTCCAGCCAAGCGGGTGGTATGGCTGGCGGGGCGGACGCTATGTCCCGACGGTTATCGTCGGGATCTTGTGTATATGTTGCGTGCTCCGAAAACTCTCATAGCGTGTTTCAGGGTTGTATCCAGAATTGTCAATGGTTCAGAATGTCGTCTGCAGCGCCATCTGTGTAGCTGGTTGAAGAGGCCATTACACAGTTGGTTGAAATGAGTATCCCAAATGAAAATATTCTGTAATAATTTTCTAAGGACATAAAATGAAGTAATCATACAAGGACGTAAAATCAATCAGCAAAACATTGTGCTCTTCCAAGCAATCTTATCTTCGTACCTTCCATGCCAAGCTAGCAGTTAACTCCAAATTAATATAACTTTTAATAAATTGACAATTATATTGCAAAACATTTTGAACAGAAAGTTTTTTGTGATGACATAATTGGAAGAAACGTTTTTTTTTAATTTGGGGTTAATTAATCAACTAAATCAGGTGGGATTGAGAATTTAATGCAACTAGGCAAGGTATTGCTTTTGTGTTTGCGAATACAGAAACACGGTTACAGGAGTGTGTTGGCGAAGAGTGGTGCCTTCTGCGAGCACCGCGCGAGCGGTTATCGCGTACCACAAACGCTTACCGTAACCACCGTACGTTCATGTTTAAAATTATGATGAAGCAACTTCTAAAGCTTCACCGCTTTGTTGTTTATTTGACGAAACCTCAGCGCATCCCTTATCTCGCTTTTAGCTAACTTTATGCGGACTTAGAATTGATTTATGTGATTTTTATGAAACAACCAGTCACTAAATATACGTTACAGATACCTACTAACTAAAATGTCTTATTTACAATAGGATCAATAAAACTCGAAGGGTATTTTTTTAGGTTAGGATTACAGATTTCCATTTATGTTGTCAAAACAAACCCGCACACAAACATAGGCGCAAACCGTATACTGAGAATAAGCGCAAACTAGTGTTTACGAAAATAAAATTAATCACAGACTATGAACACACAATGGTCCTATCCTGTATGGTTGTATGCACCCTCTCGAGTTCAGTTCCATGTGTGCGCACTAACTATATACTCATACTAACATCTGCATTCTTCACCCATTGCCCTACTAATACAACATAGTTGCCATAGGTACAGTCATGGGCAGCGATTCCACTATCGGCCGCTGCAGCTGGCCGCATTGATAATATATGCAGTTGCATCTGATTATGCAACGTTTCGCACTAAGACAATGACTGGCTCACACCTGTCTGATTGCGTCTTGGTATGAATGGCGAAGATTATTGAAACCTGATATGACCGAAATAAGAAATGTAATTGTGATATTCCATTAGTCGTTTATGCGATCTCGCTTGTTGAACTTCAAAGATACGATGTTGATGACCTTGAGGGCAAATAAATATTCAAAGATAAATTAAAATAAAATATAATCATAAACAACACCCACATCATTACTAATTGTACTTTAGACTAGAGAAAAATATATGAGAGATATACACTGCGATTTTTACCCGCATAAATCCGCTACATAGTAGCATGACAACACGTTCCTAAAGCACCATATATCAGAAGCAACGGTCTCAAAATATAATGCCTACAATCTACGAATAAATACAATCAACTTAGTATGGTAACCCTAGCCCTGTCTTACCAGATGTATGTAACGATAGCTAATCCGTAGGCGCTGGCAAATCGCGCATTCGTAGCGGTTGCCAACAAGGAAGGCCAGCCTGCGTCTACGGGCTAAGCCGATATCTGTCGACGTGCTACGCCGCACCGTAGGCCGACTACGTGGGCCCTACGCTTTGGATAACAATAAAAAATACTATTACTGAATTTTTCACAAGAATTTCCTTACAGACCTCTAAATGATTATAGTCTACCATTAACGTACGTCATTTACCTGGCACTGATATAATTACTTTAACTATTTAGCTAGATAATATACTGTAAAAGTAATCGAGATACGAGTCGATCGAGTAATCCGTAAGATTAGTTTTATTTCAATGTGTAATATTCGCGTAAATATAAGAAAAAAATTAACATATTTCAACTACTCTAGTATTGACTAGTTATTCGCTCTCCAATGTCCGCTAATGAAACAAGTTGATTAGTTGCGACACGTCATGTTTGCTTACATCGCCTATTGATAATTGCCGTGTAAGTGAACGGTGCAAGGTCACTAATTGCCAAACTTCACCGACGTTCGCTATGCATATTTATTTCAAATCTAAAAAGGTACCGTGATAGAAATTCATATTGCTACGATGCTGTGGAACCTGTAATGTGCCTTGACAAAAAACAAAACAGAAACTACACACGTATATGTCAAATTATTATTTAAAGTACGAGGAGAAACAATTTCACTCTGACGTTTAAATAGAAAGCTCTCAAGTCACTCACGAAGACACAGAGTTGAGTGCAATTTTAGGGTACTACCCTTCGAGAGAATTGAAGATGTTTGGTTTGTCGCGAATATCTGCATGAGGTTGAGTTGTTTACCGTCACCGGTCGGTCTCGAGACAATTTATTTAAAAGGTGTCCCGCCGCAATCCACTCAGCGATCAGCACCGATACAAACATGCTGCCTTGAATAACCTGGATATAAATCACTCCAAGGAAATGACCCGCTTGACCCATTTACCTAACTGGACATGTCTTTAAACAATGTCTTCGAGCTGAAGGCGTCGGTGACAATATTGTGAAAGCCCCGATATTGATGTTGTGATCGGATACAGTTGATAACGTTTTGACATCACCTTTTTTGCTATACCTGGTGCCAAATTTATGGAGACTTTCAATGACATTGCAAAGCACTTTTGGTCTGAAAAATGCCTCGTATCATTGTAAACTTTTATCAATTTTGGATGTTACTGTGTGGAACTCTATTAAGCATTTGGTACGGGAGGTTTGATAGCTCTTCCTCCCATGATATCACTGTGCTGTTGCTAAACAAATATATAAGTATTTAAAGAGACTCTCATTGTAAGTATACAATAAGTTCGAACTCATAGCAGATAACAAATCTAAATTATGTTGATGAAGATGCATTCAAGCATCGTGAATCAATAAAAGATTATTACAACTTTGGAAATGGAGACAAAAGTTGGCAGTTGATCATTGTCCAACCGGCTTCCGCTTTTATAGATTTTGTAAAGTCTCCGGGCTTCGAAGTGCCTATGGCCGAAATGAGATTTTCATTATAATATTTCCCAAAGGATGTGATACGAGAAATGATTTCATACGAAGAATAATTTGGTTACTCACAAGGACATTCCTAATTATGTGCGAGAGATGAGAAAATAACGGGAAATTGTATTAAATCGCGGGTTATCTAAGCTCTCGTTCTTATTATTTCGGAGATGGGGCGCGACGACTTTGAAATTTACTTAATTATGTCACGGCACTGATAAAGTAGAGACCCGGCAGACTAACCCCCCGGACTGACTCGTCACATATAGCAAACAACTTATAGTTATATCCCCGAATTTATAGACGTTTTATAACTTTATCAAACGTCACGTAGTACTACGCACAAGAGTTTTGCTTTGCGCAGTACTATAAGACGTTTGATAAAGTTATAAAACGTCTATAAATTTGGGGGTTTGTTTTTATATCTAAAACAGTGCATGGGCTGTGTATGTGCCTATATCTAAGATATTTGACCGCAACTGCCTATCTGGACATATCTGAATCCTATTTAAGTGTTTTATATACTATACATAACTAACTGTACCTGTAGTCTAGTAGCTACTTTATAAAATATAGTTTATTTAACTGTCAACTACTAGGACTAGGCCGCTGCCTACTAAAACATAACAACTCCGGCCTAATCAAGTTTCATATTTTTTATCATCCATAAGGGCCCCATCACACACCCGATGCAGGCTCAATTCGGTTAGCGTGGAGCGCGCAGTGGCGCCGCCCCGGCCCTACGGCTGAAATAGAAAACGGCTGGTGATTAATTGCCAATTACTCCGACTGGCGAGTAATTCCCGCGCCCACTTGTCGCCGCGTTAAACTCGCATATAATTTTTCCATCGAGTAAATAAATTGATCGTGAACAAGGTGTGGTATCGAACACTGGTTGTAGGCCTATTCGAGCATAAAGTTTATGAAGCCAAATGGAAATTCTTCATTCGTTTCTCGTTTTTAGGGTTCTGTACCAAGATGGTAAAAACTGAACCCCTATGGTTAGACTATGCCTCTTCGTCTGTTACGCAGTACTCCAAACATATGTTTCTGTTCATAACGTACCTTAAAGTATATGTAATATAACTTGGAAACATGTGAGTTGTTACGACATAATTTATTATAGGTATGTTTTAATTTTCTATCCAAACGTATCTAAAGCTTTCTTTAGATACACAGTCACGTACATCGTGGTGTTGCGTCCCCAATGCTAAATTGTAATTTGCTATGATATAATTCGATATTTAGCGAGGTGTAATTGAATATTTTTCCAATTTGTCGCGCGTAATGGGGCAAGATTGAGTTGAAGGTCCCCACAGGGCGGCGAGCGATGGGCGGGCGGGCTCGTCGCGGCGACGACACTCTAGGCAGTGGTGTAATAACAGCGGCGGGCGTTTTTAAACAAAGCCAAGTTTATTACATTAACAACAAGTTATACAAAACAATTTCACACAGAACACTGCTTTGCTGAATGTATGAATATTTGATTTAATAGTACAAATCCTAGTAAAGATAGTAATTACATTACTAACCTAACCATTGACGCGAAATTGCGAAAAAGCGTCATTCGTTTATACATAATACATTAAGCAATCAAATGGCGTTAGTTAAGCGTCTTATTAGCAGTAGGCATATATATACTTAGTCCTAAAACCGCTTTCATGAATTTCCCTACAATTGGGTCGTTGTAATGATGTATACATTTATTGTAAACACTCCGCTGTAACATCCAGTGACCGTATCCTTAGAAGGTAACTCATCTATATACCTGCATCACATCGCTATTTTAAATAACTTGCATTTATAATTATAATATTTACATTTTAAGTTTAATACCATATAATATTTTTTTTTTAACGGATGTTGATTAAAATTGTCATCACAAACATCCGTTATTATTTCCTGTGGTGTGTTATATGTGTACATATTTAATGGTTTTTATATAGTATTTTATTTATTTACTACTTAAAAAAAAAACAAACATAATTTTCACAATTATACTATTTATCTACGTGGTCTATATAACTTACTGATTTATCTGTTAAAATATTTTGAACTATTTTGTTAAAGCTTATACAATCAAGTATTCACAAATGTAGCTTAGGCAACCATACTTATGAGTGCCGCATAACCATATAACTAATATCAAATGGAATATTACACCATCCATTGCATACATTTCCCTTCATAAAGCTTTAAAAATACCTAGAAGTGTACATAATGAATTAAGCTATATATCTTTCACCGTTGACTCGTACCTATATATTTCACCTTGCTTTAAGATATTCATGTTATTGCACTTTGACGTAGCGACTAGGATGATGCCGACCAGCGTCACGTCGCCTCATTCCAGCGGCGATCGCCAACGGCATACTAATGTTCCTAGCGAGCGATTCCATGTAATGCCACTCGGTTCTCCGCTCCGATTGTGCGCCAACCAGTAGCTAGAATATGTTAAGGGGGAAGCTCAGGGTCAGGGCGCGAAATTCAAAATGTCAATGGTTTTTATTTTTTTACGAAAAATTTGGACATTTTAACGATGTAATTTAGTGTTTTGCGATATTACCATTCTGCATAGGATGTCTCAATGTAATAAGTTTGCTTAAAAAAGTACCATATCCGATACAATACCATAAGGTTTGTAAAAACCGCTACTTTTACTAACTTCATGGTGTTGTATCGCTTTTGGTATCTTTTTAAGCAAACTTAATACATCGAAACATCCAATGCAGAATGGTAATATCGCAAAACACTAAATTACATCGTAAAAATCTCCAAATTTTTCGTAAAAAAATAAAAACCATTGACATTTTGAATTTCGCGCCCTGACCCTGAGCTTCCACCTTAAAGCCAGCGCTACCCACCGCCGTGGTATAGCTACTGCTCAAATGCCAACATTCTAAGCATCAATATCGTGTAATCACAGTCTAGTTTCATCGATAGTTTCTGAAATTCAGATGGAAGTACGAACGTTATTAGAACCACGAATTCCCTCTTTATTAACTATTTTTTAAACCTCAAATTTATTTCTATACAAACTTTATGAACCTCGTAATTCTTTTCGATAGCATATAGAGATAGCCATGTTGGTAGAACGCTTGCCTCGGGAACGAGGATCGCAGTTTCAAACCCCGGCACGCACGTCTGGGATTTCTGGATTTCATGTGCGAATCTCATTTTCAACCACGATTATGACTTGCTAAACGGTGAAGGAAAATATCGTGAGGAGAGCTGCATGTCTGAGAGAACCTCTCGAAAGATGTGTGAAGTCCGCCAACCCGCACTGGGCCAGCGTGGTGGACTATCGCCTAATCCCTCCTCGCATTGAGGGCAGACCCGTGCCCAGCAGTGGTACATTAAAAAGGGCTGGTATTATTAAATAATACTATTCCATGTACAAAGTCACCCGCCCTGATTTGAAACGAGCGTTATACAGCTTGACATGATTCAGCACTCGTAATTCGTCTCAGCCTCCGGCTCAACAAACTCGGCTTATCGCATAACATAAATTGGCAACACGTCGTTAAGGCGAGCCGCACACAGCGAGCCGTGCAGCCTTTATCAGCGGCCTCTCGTAAACCAACCGCCTATTATTGTAACCGGGTGCGACATTTCACGAGAGATTTTTTTCATATCGCTAAACTGCTGCCGATTTCAACAAACCGACACGACGTCCGGAACGGAGCAGTGGAACCGCGTAAACGATTCGGCCCGCGCTGCGTCGATAAATATATCCATTTGGCAATGCTCGCCCGCTTTGCGCTCGTATCCAACGAAAAAGCGCGCCGCCTTGAGCGCCGGTGTAATTAGAGGCCAATCGTAAAACGAAAGGGTTGCGCCCGGATCGTCCCGTCTGATAATGAGCGCGACTGGCGCGGCTCCAGCCGCCGCTCATATTAGGCGGTCTCTCCGCCGCTATCGTTACGACTTTTACACTTTTACGAGTTGTTTAGTTTACAGTGCCGGCTGTGTGCGAGCGCTTGCATTGCCAAATGCTAGTTCGCGGCTCACCGCGCGCGGCCGCTCCCTAAATATCGTCACCGCTACGTGTTAATGAGATGTACGTTTCGGGCTCGTTTGGCATTGCTCGGGCCGCTGCCGGCGCCCCGCGGCACATTACCCAAATATCCAGCCGTTATACGGCTTCATATTCCACCCCCTTCTAGCTTTATTGTTCGTAAACTGTGATTTTTCTTGGGCTACGAAACCAAACATTGCGCAGTCTATAGATAAAATAAAAAATATATATTCCTATTAGGAACCGTTCGCATCCGTTTACAATAACAGCAAAAGCTTCATTCCCGACGATATCAATTTTGTTCAGTGGCTCTTAATTAACATTTTCTTTTCTTTCCTTTCCAGGTGAGTAAGGAGGCGAATACAAAACCAGGCAGGCTTTGTGCGGCGCGCGCGGCGCCCGCTTCGAGACAAAAAGAATATTACACCGCTTTCAATTCGTACATGCAGAACAAAAAATATGATCTGCACTTTTGTAAACGCAAATGAGCTTCGCTTTGTAATATGGAACTTCATTTAATTTAGAGTAGTCATTTGTGCATTAAAAAACAGGTGGGTATTTGGAATGACGTGACGTAACGATTGGTTTAGTTTGTTGCGTATGAAGTACAACAAAAAAGAAAGAGGAGGAAGGGAAATGGAAACACTAATAATAACGTAACTGAATGTTCTCAATGCTGTTCGAAATGCATTTACTTCAGAAACTTTGCTCGGTAAACTTTCGCGGTGAGATATACGAGCGAGCCGAACGAACGGTTGTGGGGATTATCACTACGCCGCTTTCAGTCTACACAAACTGATCTCACCTTCGTTTGATCATGAAATTGTTTCCACGAAGTGGTCGTAAAGGCAACCGAAATGATTTAATGCTTATAAAGGTGCCAACAAATCTCGAAGTTTGCGAAACATACTCGAGAACATTTTTATTCCAAGTTGAATTATTTTATTGGTCAAAGCAAGTAAAACAGTACTGATTTTTATTTTAGCGTTGGAAATTTACTGGTTGCTCCTACCTATTTATTTGTTATGGACATCCAACAGCTTGATAAATGTTCGTTTTTACCTTTAATTGTTGTAAAAAATGTACTGATGTACAACCAAAGCTATTCCTCACTTTAAATCTCACTTTAGTAAAAAATGTAGATTAATTACGTACCTAACAATATTGGATAGGTAGATATGTCTACCAGTTTCCATCATATTGAAAGAAAAATATATTTTAAAAGACTGAGAAATTTATGACCGGCACGTACCCACACCATTGCGTGGAAAAAAAATTGTGACGTAACCCTGAAATAATTAAGTATTCGGCTTAATATGATGAGTAATAAATAAAAATGGGATCAGACAGTATATAAGTATAAGATCGTAGGTGTGAAGGACCTTGCATGTTATGAAACAAAGGCACTTGGTCCGCGGACTCCGACCTTCGAACCCGCCCAGGAGCGGTTGAACTCGCCGCTTGTACACTCACCTCGCGGTCGATGCCATTTCAAATAAAACTACATGTAACTATTATGCAATCCCCGTTTAGTCAACATTGACATGTACACACTTGTGCGAAATCTGAGAAATTGGGTTAGGTGACATTAATATAATAATAATATCACAAAATGAACACACCAACTATAGGGCCTCACACTAAGCAACGCTTGTGTTATGGGTACCGTACAATGGACTGCGGGCGATCCAAGTATTTAGTTCTTATAGAGATATTAAACATCTATGACTTGCGTAAAAACATTCATGCTAATCACACAAAGTCTTGGAACCCGAGACCCTGAGAACAGAAAGCAGAGTCACTACTGAGCTAACAAGCTCGTCTAATTGAGATAGATCACAAAGAAGATTTTTGTAAATTATTTAAGTATGGATTCAAACTCAGGTCCAGTAGGTTCAGTAAGCCGAATCACTACCGTGCTAGTCGTGTTACCTTAAATGTCCAATAAATGTAGAAACCCCTTCGTCTTTGATATTCAGGTTTCATTTGCGAAATGGTATTTACGTCCCCCGGAACGCTACCCCGCGCCTTACTGGTACATTCAGTGTTTCATGGATGCACCAGGTACGAAGACAATAGGTTCTGGCGGTGCATGCACCCCGTGCGGGCGTCGCCCCAGGGCCGCGCACCCTCGCTCCATCTACACAGTTATATTTAAGATAATACACTTCTACGTAACGCCATTGGTTTTTAGTAGATGTCTGGAAAATAATAAAAGTATAATCGCTCGTATTGTCGAACTGATAAAGCATTTTTTAGAAAGTAGGTACCTATATGTCTAATCTACCGACAAAAACGCGATATTTCAATACTCTTAGAGAACCTTAGTGAACAATAGATTTATATGCTATTTGCCTAATCTGTCGCGATATCAAAACCGTATGTGGATGATATATTAAGAACTAAGCAAACATTTCCCTTATTAGGGCTATACTACGACCACTTGACTTCACCTTAAACACTTTTCTTTATAACTCCACTCAACTGCACATATATGATAATAAGGAAACTATATCCATATCATTTTTCAGTGCTCTATCATTAAGAAAGTTCCGCTCACTTCAGAATTTACAGCATTTGAACTAGTTTCCTTATTCAAATATATTCGTAGTATGAATAAAAATGTCCGTCGATAAGATACGAGTAATGTATTTATTGAATCTCACCAAATGAGTACCACGAGTAAGTATATTCATAGTCATTCACGTGTAGGATACAGGATGAAAGGTTCAGAACAGAGCTTTGTTTGATATATTTTTAACAAGATTTACTTAGTATTTGATTGTTTCATAAGGTACAGATAGTGTTTTATAGATTACCCGCCCAAGATATTAATTGATACATTTTAAAACGATCGATTTTTTACTTTACAGTCCATCGTTTTGATTTTCGCGTATTTTTCCAACTACTAATAACTATAATTTTGCTTTTAGTCATTCGTGTAATTGGATTTGTTACGGTGCGGCTAGGTGTGTGAGCGAGTACGCAGGTAGGTACTGTGCGCGCATGAAGACAACAGCCTGCTTCCAATCCGGAAGTTATAAATTTGCTTAAACTTGTTTGAGTTGCGTATTCCCACGATGTTTGTCCGGACGTGCGGGTCCATTTAGTCCCTAAACCAACTGCTAACTTATACAAGCGGCAATAACCGACAATGATTTTGATGATAAGTTTTATTATCACACAGATTCTGCGTACCCACGCTGATTTAAATAGCTTCAAATACTACGAGTATCTTATGAACATGTCGATCGTGCATCTTCATATTGCTCTAAATAACCGACAATCGGCGCAACAGACAGTCGGCGCAACAGACAGTCGGCGCAACAGACAGTCGGCGCAATAGACAGTCGGTGCAACAGACAGTCGGCGCAACAGACAGTCGGCGCCTAATTTTCCGTCAGTGTCGACAAATCTGAAAATATATTTGCAATATATTAAGTTCCAGTGACCAGTTCCCTATGTCATTAGAATCTAGAACGCACTTTTAAACAGTTTTTAAAGCGACCCTCTATTGCTTACGTAGAATACAGGTGACTGGCACACAAAAGGGACCGCTCGCCCTACTCCATACGTGAGCCTACTCTGCAATACAGGATACTGTAAGGGCACCGTGACATTTTGAATTTTGTTTGCCAACATATGAGCGAAGTTAATTCCGAAACACAATTAGAGGATATTTACTGTTAGGTACCTAAGTAATTTGTAGGAACCTATTTTTTTAATATCATTAATCGATATTCTGACTTCATATAATGATTACGATTGCAGCTAAAAAGCATAGGTTAAGGGCTTACCACAAATTTATAGACATAACATTATCAAACGTCATGTAGTACTGCGCAAATCATCAGCTTTGCGCTTTTGATCACTATATGACGTTTGATAAAGTTATAGAACGGCTATAAATTCGGGGGTTAGTAAGCTTATACCTACGCTTTCTAAATCACCTGTAAAATATTAACCACTACTAGGTAAAGTATTTTGAATCCCTATTTTTTATTGCATATAATACGTATATTCTACCTTGTTTCACTTCCAAGAAAATATTATTTACCCAACAAAATATATATTTTCCTTATTTTGTAAAATAAATATTATGCGCTTTTATAAAAGCATGATATTAAAAAATTAATTGACTAATTTTCAGGTTTCTGGGTAATAAAGCTGTGGATTATAAATCTTTAATGTCAATATTCTCGTTATATGAACATCCAAACAGAATATACATAGTTTAAAATCTCCATTGATACCTGGGCTGGGATTACGTTACCCTCTTTCAAAGCGACGTAATAAAATTCAGCTTAAAAACACCCATTACGTACAAACCACCGTCCGTAGCTTTTATATAAATATACTACCTTTTAGAATATGGAAATATTTAAAAGACGAGCTATGAATTTCCTTCTGCGCTCGGATAAACAAATTGCTACCGTTTCAGAACAAACAGTGTTTTTCGCTACAATTTTAGAAATGTTTGAGCGAAAACACCATCATATCGTATGGAAATGTATTCAGTAATACTAACACGCTAAGTTTATAGAAATTTATAGAATTTTTAATCAATTATATGCCATTACATTTCTTTGTAAATGTCATTGCAAATGGTTTGAAACTTTCAATAGTTTTACGAGTTTTATATTTTATAGTTTAATCATAACCTAGAGTTACCGGTTATTAATAAATAATAATTTTGAAAGTAGTCAAAGAGCCTGTATGTTGGTATATTTGACGGCGGGCGGGCTACGACGTTCATTTTAAATGTATCAAGAGTTCACTCCAACTAGTTGCAACGCCGCGCGGCGGGCGGCGGCGCGCCGGCGCTGGCTCCCGGGCGCCTGAAAACAATCCCAACTGCGTTAATCACTTATTTACGTCCGGGGTCCACTGCCGCCGGAGTACTTCTAATGAACGTCGAGAATTCTGGGGAATCCTAATGAACCGTGGGAATTTCGATTCTAATGAAGCGCGAACTTTAGAACGTCGAGCGGACTTTTCGCCGCTTCTTAAATCGAATTGCGCAGTTTGCTTGGACATTGTTGCGGTGCATCGGGAGCACCGCGGGAAGTAATTCCGCCCGCTTCCGCCGGATATATCTCTCCCATGGCGCACGGAATTGCAACTAATCGGTTTGTCATTTCCGCAATCGACCGCCGCGACACCACCCCACTTTGAATGCTGCATTCGCTCTTTGTTTACAACGTGCTTGCGTTCAATAGCCGTATCCAAATCGGCCGGTCCAGTCGGCTGTCGGTCTGAACGCGGCCATTTCGTTAAATTACTCGCTCAATCCTGCAAGGGTACCCCCGTTATCAGCGAAAACTTTCTTCGGCCAAACTTTCGTAATTACTCAGTCCATATTTTAAAATTAAACTTAAGTATGTATCGTTAAGAAATTCAGCCGGTGCTTATGTCCGTGGAAGTTCAATTGGCACTTTAAAAATTCAGGACAAACGCGTTTAGTGCAGTGAGATGAACAGCGGTGGAAACAACTCGGGACACTTTGCGCTCTCGGAGCTTGGACCGGCAATGTCCTATAGCGCTTTCCCTTTATATTGTTTTAAATCATTACAAATTTAGAAAAGATATATATACTCGTCGAATTGAGAACCTCCTCTTTATTTTAAAAATAGAATATAGACATTCATATTTAAACTGTTTAACTAATTTTGTGCAAATAATTGACAAATACAATATTACCAGCGCGAATGAGCCTCAAAGACCACAAGCCAGAGATAACGTGATCAGAAAGGTGGATGGTGCATGTTATATAATTCTAGGAGAAAACCTCCAGATTAGAACAAGGGTAGACCCCTTTCGAATCTATAGCCATACCATATTTAGACAAGTGCCTACTAAAGATGGTTGCCACATATTGAAGGAAGAAGTCAACGTGTTATCTGGTTCCAAACGGCATCTCTCATATCGAACTCATTACACCATCTATTTGTAATCAAAAAATCATCACGGACACACAGTGCCATGTACTGTCGTCGACAACGGTGTTCTCTAATCTGAGCGCTTCAGAAAGCTGCGGGAATATTCATAAAGCGGTTTCGCGTCGCATCCGCCGAGGCTCGGCTATCGGGCGGAACGCGATGCTCCACGCCCGAGGAGATGTTCCCGCCTATAAAGCATTTAAGATAAAATCGTAGTCTTTTAAGCTGTAATGCGTTCGGATAGTTCTTTGATTGTGGCCCTATCAATATTTACAGAATAAGTATCTCTAGTCGACCGTAAACGAGTATATATTTTATTGATACACCTCTACGTAATCTATAACCACGAGTTTCTATGGATTATTTCATTAATACAGATCTCTGTGGACACGATTGTCGATAGATTTAAAAAAAATGTGTTGAAATTGAAGTTGAGTGAAAGTGAAAACAAAAAGATATATTCAGCAAAAAAATTATATTAACTTAAATTTGTAAACGAGTAAACACCACGAACCCGAGCAATAAGTACTGCTTCAAATAAGTACTTGATCTCGGAAGAAATATTTTAATATGCTAATTTACCCCACGGCTAAAGTTAATGTAGAAAGCCTTATGTTATTATAATATTTAAGTATTCTGTTTTATCTTATGTTGTGTGCTTAACAGAATTACCTATTTTATCTCTCCTCAAACGTGCCTTAAAATTCATTTAGTTTCCTCAAAAATAGCCTAAAATATCAATTAAACGTTTTCTTTAAACCATTTCTGTATTATTAATTCAATTAAAAGTTAATAATATATTAGTTCTGTGTGTTTTAAAAGCTTTATTAGTTTATAACGAGTTTCTGTATTCCTTAATAATCGCTTTTTTACAACCAAGTGTAAAACAAACATTTAATTAACCGATTATTCGAAGAAAAAGGATTTTATCGGTTAAATTATGATCGTAACTGCACCAGTTCAGCGTGGCACTGCACAGCTGTCTCGAGTTTCCAATTATAACTCCTGGTTTAACCAACTCATATAAAAGTTGTAAAGCGTGTCTTAAGTTGCTCTTAGCGTCCACTGTTATGAGTTTAATCATAACATATGTAGCGACTACTTCAACCGCACCACAAGCTACGCAGATGGCACTACAGACGCATTCAGAACAATAGACAAGTGACGTCACAATCCTGAATCGCGCTATCAGAGTTCTCGGAGCAAGTAACATATATACAAGATCCCGACAATAATCGTCGGGGCATAGCGGCCGCCCCGCCAGGCATACCACCCGCCTGGCTGGAAGATCTTCCCTTTTCCGCTAAATTGGTGACCCCTGACAATGAACAACATCCTTCTGTGAAGACTCAAGCATCCAAAGTCATCACCACTCCGTACCAAGACATCAATATCGACATCCAACAGCAAGCAGTCTGTCCCACAGCAAGCCAAGTCGTCACTCAGGACCATCACAGCCGACTCACCGCGCTCCTGGTTCTGCGACGCGCACAGCTCGGTCTCGACTCACTGCAGACCTTCGAGCTAGCTTCCTGGCCCTTGCACGCAAGACGCTGCCACTCAAAGATATCGACCTCCGGTCTTGGGGGGGAGTACTGTAGCGACTACTTCAACCGCACCACAAGCTACGCAGATGGCACTACAGACGCATTCAGAACAATAGACAAGTGACGTCACAATCCTGAATCGCGCTATCAGAGTTCTCGGAGCAAGTAACATATATACAAGATCCCGACAATAATCGTCGGGGCATAGCGGCCGCCCCGCCAGGCATACCGACAAATTCAATCCGACAGTCCCAGACTCCACCGACTTGTCCGATTTCACCACTCGTCTACGACATTTCGCAGCCAAGCTTCGTCCATCGCCCGCTGCTCGTCACAACAAAAACAAAATCTTTGTTTATAAGGAATTGACATCCTCGAGTCATGTTTTCCTTAGGGATGACACAGTGCGAGGGTCCTTGCAACCTCCTTACACCGGCCCCTATGAAGTACTCGAGAGGGGAGATAAGATTTTTAAAATACTGGTCAAAGGCAAAAGTGTTACGGTAACGATAGACCGCCTTAAGCCGGCCTATATACTCGTAGACCCACTGCCACCTACTAACTGCCCAACTCCCAATCCTATCCCTATTCCTACCCCCACTACCACTCCTACACCATTACCTGATCCTGTCCCATCTCAACTGGATGTGCCGGCTCAGGCAGGTTATAGGACTCGCTCTGGCCGCAGGGTTCGAATTGCTAATTACTATCGACCGTAGTGACGGTCTCTGGGGGGGAGTGATGTGGGCTACTTAATACCTACACTTAAATATTTACACTTAAATACTTACACTTAAATACTTACACTTAAATACTTACACTTAAATACTTACACTTAAATACTTAAATAAATATTAATAATAATAACAGCATAATCAGTCCATAGTACGGTACCCATAATACAAGCGTTATTTAGTCTGGGGCCATACAGTTGATATTCGTCTGGTAAGTATACCTAATAATATTATCGTTATTACATACACATGACTAAACGTATTACATCATTGAATATCTATACATGAAAATTATTTATTTATTTTGATGTATTTATGCATACACATTATCGTGTCAATACCGTGCATTGGAGTCGCGCGCTGAGGTTCGGGCGACGGTTCGTACGAAGTACGAAGCTGCGCTCGGGCACCACATTCCAATGCCCCCGCGCGGCCACACACACGATCGGAAGCTCATTGACGTGAGACCTCTATCGCTTGCCGTCCCGGCATTTGCTATATATTCATTCGCAATTGTGTTCCGCATCTACTTGCTTTGCTTACTGCTAAATCTTTCATAATTTCACCTTGTACTCCTTCTATTTCTTCGAACTTTGTGTGTGCCTACCTTAAACTGATTGTGCTTTGTGTTTTCTACCTGTGCCTACTAAATAAACGTTTTGTGTACCACCTTTCGGACATTTTATTCAATTCTGGACTGCCTAATTGAACCGTGAGTACTCAGCCTCCGTACACAACAGCCGTAACCAGTGACCACACCCTCAGCTGGTGTAAAGGCATACGATTACCCGCCAGACGCACAACATCGGGCACACAGAAATAAAACCATTCCCGGACCCCTGATCTGGCTCGGGAACATCCCCAAACTAATAATAATATAATAACTATACCACTGTAATGCTATCCCCATAATAGTTAAGTCATTATGGAAGTATTGCGTCAGTAGGCATATCGACTCCTTCTTTTTAATAATGCATGCAGTGCCGCTAATGCATCGCTGTTTTATCCAGACGATTATGATGTGTATAGCTTACCAACCTCACCATATTCGTATCCATTTTTTTAAAATTTACATATGATCTTTCATAATCAATCCGACACTGTCAGCGCATTATTCAGCCACTGTATTCATCGCGAATTGTAAAAGTGCGCGATCGGTCGATTACCGATGCAATCACATCACTGAAAAATCGTTTCAATTTTGTATCTGTGCCCACGCCGCCGCGCCGCCCGGAAAATGTCCGCACACGTAGCGAACGGTAATATACCATTACTCTCATAACAAGGTTACTCTCGACTTAATTCCGCCTCTGGCGTTGCGCCGCCTGTATATATACTATACGCTTACACTCTATAGAATAGTTTTGCAAGGCAGTATGTTGATAAATGTAATGATTGATAATTCAGATTTCAGTAACCTTCCAGCTAACCGCCAAGCTAAAGCTCGCGATAACAAAGTTGTCGGAAACATAACTTGGACTAGGTCGCTACGTGGTATAAATTAAGACTACATTCTCGTGAATCCGATAAAGGAAATCCAATCTACTTTAATCGAACAAATCATTCTTATAATCAAATCTGAAATCCACAAAATAAACACGCAATCTACACAACTGAAATACCTAGTAGGTATTACCACAATAATATCCCATAAACACGTAACCATCTGCACAATGGCGATAGAACGAGCGTTTAAACCCACGTCTATTGAGAGAAGGTAAAACGTTGTCTAGAAATCCTCGCAAATCCCCGAGGAGCGTCAATGTTCCTCTACAATGGTGCACGTGAGATCTGAAGGCCGTCATTCGACATTCAAAGGAATTACTATCCAAGGAGAACGCTGATAAAGGTCAATTAGAATTGGACGTCAACTTCGCTATCAATGCTGTAAGTATATTCGTTATACAACTCACACCTAAATCGAATCATAACGCCAAAGAAATATGACATAAAGTTGACTAATATGCTAATACCACAGTCGGTGTGATTTTAGGTGTTGGTTTTAAATATATTCTAGATAATTGAGATATTTATATGAGTGCCGAAGCCTATAGCTTCGACATTCAGTACACCAAAACACCTTATGAGTCTAATTATTTCAGTGCGAGTGTATTTTTCTTCATGGATATAGTATTTAGAATCATGATCCATCCATCCATCGCTAGCAGTGGTTAAAGGCAGCGGGAGACCAATTTCATACAATCACTGTATCTGAGAATCAAGTGCCAACGAACTCCTCACATATTGAACGATCTTCATTTCTGAATCACAATCAGGCACGCATCGTATTATGAATAGAAATTTCCTCGCATTGAAGACTCTCTTTAAATCCTTTTATATATCAAAGAATTGAGGAGGTAGACTGCCATTGAAATCCCCGCTGAGCATCAATGCCTATTGCCACGTCGCTTATCTACAATGTACGGCGTGAGAGCAGGCGCCGAGGCGGCCGGCGGCCTGGAGGGGAAGGCATTTCAAAGGAGTGCATTACTGCAGTGGCCTGAACAATTACTGTAATCGCTTGAAAATGATTAGCATTTCGAAAAACGCTCAGTTTTCATATATAGTCATACTAGCTGCGCCCGGCGGTGTTACCCGCGATAAAAAGTATGAAAAATTAAAACATCTATCCCACGGGAACCATACATTTTACCGGGATAAAAAGTAGCCTATGTGCTATTCCAGACTATAATCTATCTCTGTGCCAAATTTCATCCAGATCCGTTCAGCCGTTCGGGCGTGAAAGAGTAACAAACATCCATCCATTCATCCATCCAAACTTTCACATTTATAATATTAGTATAGATTGTATAACCAAGTTATGTTCCTTATGTACTTTTTGAAACAACTGACTTCGAAATAAATTTACAGATCAGATTCTCATGATGATGATGATGATTGGTTCAGGTTTTGGTTTAGGTAGGTAGGTTACATTACCGACGTGTTATTAAATTAATAAATAACACGCATAAAGGCACTCAGATTTGTCCAAAGACTTCGCTTATTGCGATATTTGTTTCCTAAGTACGAAAAACTGTATGTAACCATTATAGGCATTTTATTATTTGTGTCTCTATCACTAAGGTATCTGCCGATATAAATAATGGATGTTCAGGTATATAATAATGTTCTGGAATATCATAAACAATTGGTCAATGTATAAATTAACAAGATTATACTTATAACAATTCACGTTTGTCATGAATTTGACATTTATCATGGCAGTCATCGAAGTCTCAATTAACGTATCAAGATGCGGGCCCCGTCCACAATGTCAGTAAAGTTTATCATGTTCCTGTGTCACCGATGGATTGAGTTCAATTCTTTATTAACAGCGGGGAGATACGGCTCCATGTCTGGTCGTCGGTCGGTGGTGAGCTGACAATCGTTGTGACAGGCGGTCGGTGGCAGGCCGCGGCGCGCCACGGGAGACCTTATCCCTCTGACGTTTTATTATTTTTATGCTAATTCCCCCTTTCGAGCAGTAAAATAAAATGTAATTTGGCATTTCTGTCCTTTCCGCCTGTTGAAATATTTTGGGATACATCTGTCCTGAACCATTGTGCTTTTATTTACCTACTTCTTCGTTTATTTTGGTTATTTACCTACAAAAATTAAACGCGATCTGCTACGTATACATGCTACATTTACAGCTAGTAAGTTCTAAGACTCACAGTAATAAAGCGATACGTGGCCGACAAAGTTAGTCGCATCTCCCCTAACAATAAAGGCCGTACACGGACTGTACACGGACGAATAATTTTAATAGCTCACTGACGGATTATTTCAGAAAATTAAATTTTAGCTCGTCGGACACAGATCATAAAATTCGTGCTTACAAATCTGTTTGTTATGACATCGTAACGAGATTATGTCCGTTCCGTCGCGAAGACGTCGCCATGTCGCCCGGCACCGTGCCGCGTGTTTTATTATTGAGCGCTATAAACGCAACATCCCTCCGCTAAATTATACAGGAACGTTTTAATATGAGTATCGGACCATGACAGTTTATCACCAATAAATATAACGATGAGTTATTTATAGGGAATAAAATTATTCATGAAGTCATGCGGGTGTCAATCGACTATCGATGTATGTATACGATCCACACGTATTTAACATCCATTACAGGTTTTAAACTGGGAGTGATATTGACAATTACATTGAGGTGCGTATTTTATATATGGAATAATGAAAATCATTTTTGACGGCCTGATTAGCGCAGTTAGTAGTGACTCTGCTTTCTGCGCCGAGGGTCCCGGGTTCGCATCCTGGTAGGGACAAGCTTTTTGTGATAAGCACGAATGTTTGTGTCGAGTCATGGATGTTTAATATGTATATATGTATTATATACTGAGTTCGCCCTCGGTCCATTGTACGGTACCCATAACACAAGCGTTGCTTAATGTAGGACCGTATAGTTGGTGTGTTCGTTTGGCGATATTATTATTTGCATAAAGCATCGTTGATCAGTGTTTATTGAGCAACTAATGTCAAGTTGTCGTCGGCAGGCAAGAGTGGCAGGCCTTGTGTAGCAACAGCAGGCACGTGGTCACGTGGCCCCGTGGCCCCGGCCGACGTGGCGACACCCCAACCTCACGTGTATCGGCTGTATATTCGCTACCCCTACCGGACTTCAGTTACAGCTAACCCCCTCCCGTCTCCTTGAACCGACCGATAAACAACGTGAAGTCCTTAAAACTTTCACAAAGTTATTTGTAAACTCACGTTTTGAACTCAAACGAAAATTATTTCGATCACGAATTGTTAATTTTTTTGGTCATTTTTCCGGCTTCGTCCGCGGCAACTCAGCTACTAAGTGAAGACCGTGTAATGCTTAGGTCAATAAAATGCGTAAACGGTTAACGTAATTGCCTCGGACTGAATTCAAAGAAATTTATACCTGCTATACTTGTATAATAAAAATAAATTAGATTAGGTAGAGCTATAATGTTGCGAAAAAGTGCCTTTATATTTTCAATAATAAACTAAAGTTTGTTAGTTTGTGAGTTTGGATGTAATCTCCGGATCTACTGAACTGATAATGAAAATTATTTTACTAATACGAAGCTATGTTATCCTTGAGTGCTATCGGCTAAGTTTCTTCGGGGTACCGCGGGCTAAGCCGCGGGCAAAACCTAGTTCAATATAAAGTCTATATAACTAAGGGATGCTCGTAGGTGGAGAGTAGCGGTAGGGTGGGTCAAACTGTAGGCATATATAAAGGCGTATATTATATACCCATACCAAGCGTATTTGGATTAAGTAATCAGCCAATTAGTGTAATGGGGTGTAAAGATAGACGACACGCAATGACGTCGTGCGGGTAGGACATTCCACTGCAAGTGATGGTCGCCATCGGACGTTTGAATGTGCACAGACTTTCGTAATCTATAACGTTGACTCAAACATTTGCAAATCTACTCCTACAGTCCCTTACATAAATACTAGTTAGCCGCACCTATAATCGTATACTATCTATGTGTCTTCTTTATCTGAACATTATACCTAAATAACCAACGACTTCACAATCCTCCATATTCATAGGCAGTGGAAATTCCCTGACGCATTTCGACCGCACTCATTATTTTGGGCTGACATAACAACATTAACTTCGAAATGCGGTTGCGAGTTTCATCCAAGGCTTGCAATTAACTAGTTGGCTGATATAGTGCGTGCACCAGCGGCGGGCCATGTTAATATGGCAATAATAAATTTCGAGCGGTTTCCAACGGACGCCCGACTGTCCTGGGGCCCGCTCGATTAAAAACACTATGAATTATTTTGCAAACGTCATTTCATTATGTACGGAGTACCCGGTCTACTACCTAGAGACATGCATGCAGTTCGCCATCAAACTCGTTTCCACATAATATTCTGCATTATCAGTTTAATTTCCCCGGTGTCCTCTAATCATTTTATTAAAATAACATAGTTAACAGCGCAGGCCGCGAACTGCACCGCGTCGGGAATGCCATAGTTTCCCCGACGAAATGTGCCGCAGATATATAGACAACACTAGACCGCAACATGATCTGTCCGGTTTATCCGAATATTGTATAATGAGTTCATTATAAACAACAGTTTCGACGTGATCTTAACAAATACCGGATAAGCGTCGCGCAAAGCTCGAGTTAGACCACTAATTAAAACCTGCGGAGAACTAATGAGGTCCCCGTGTGCATGGCATCGCATAAATCCGGTGTAATGAACGTAGCCAGCGTTAAATAGAGCCGAGTCACTCAAATTGTCCACAATGCGATTATTCCATTACCGGAGCGCTATGTGACCGCAGGACGCACAACACGGACGCAGCTCGGACTCGCCACTTACCAACCTGCTCGCTAGGCGTAATGTCCACTCTCGTCAACTATTCGCCCGCCACTAAGTGCAGAATCCACCCTTACGTAAGCTTACATGGGACTTAGAAAGTTGTTATTACCTACCATATATAAAGCAAGATAATCACTGTCCCATCTAGTCAGGAATGCTCGGTTTATATATGTACAGTTCTGAGAATCATCTAGCTAGATTAAATTCAAAATTAAAAATATTGATAGAAAGTACAATTCTATGCGATATACGAGTATATAAGAATATTTATTGATTTAGAAACATAATAAATTTGGTTTTGTGTTTGATACATACTTGGTGTAACAATCTAATGTCTAGGTATATAGAGATTTTTGTCTATATTAATCATTATTATCATATTTTACTCAAACGAAACCCGAAAAGACCCGAAGCATATAAAATAACGAGTCGTTCCAATAAATTGTGTCAATTTTAGTTTCGGTAGAAAACTTTTAAGATTTATGTTCAACATATTTGTTTAAAAACAGCATAAAACAACAGCGTAAACAACAAAACGGACGAATGGCAGCCATTACAACTTTCCAAGTTCGCCCGCGGAGAGAACAAATCTGTTTAATCTGTTCCACAAACTCGCCACTTGGTGTTTTGGCACAATTTAATTATGTAACCTGATACTTTGCCAATCAAATGGTCTGGCCTGTAATGAAACACTTATTAGGTGTCAATAACATAAAAAGGACAATTAATTCTTAATTAATTAAGAATTAATTAATTCTTAGTAGGTAATTACAATTGAAAATTATTAGACTGCATTTTACTATAGAAGCATGAGTTCCTGATTCGATATCTGGATTCGGATATCTAAGTGTGCCCAATAAATAACAGTAGCCTCACTCCTACATCGCGACCTATTTGCAAATAAGGGCGCTCAACACTGCGCCCTTGCCTTCCCCTACGAGTAATAGAGAACGCTATGGCAAACCATTATTCTTATTTTAAAATAAGTAGGTATTTAAGTTATGTGACAACCACACATAACCAACCGAATCTTGGGAGATATGGTGCTATTGTGCCCAGAACCAAATCTAGGGCGGTGCCAACGATGCCGTAGCACAGGATTTAGATTCTGAGAAGAACAGAAATAACTATAGTCCAATGACTTAACTTCAATCGGGTTATTCCGTTTTTCTTCCTATGAATGTATTAAATAAGCTATCTTAATTGATATATTAAAACATGACCTAATTATCAAAATAACAAAGGCTTGCGATCTATTGTGTTAAGAACATTTACAGAATGAATCAAGAATATAAAATCAAATAATTGAAGTCGATTTAGTAAAAAATTAAGTAGGATGAGACGTCGTAGGATGTAAACTGAACAACCCCATTTGAGACGTATTGATGCTCTCTGCGGGCGCACAAGATTACGTCACAGACAGTGCGAAATTTGGAAGACGCCATTGCATTTTTTTTCTTATACATGTTTTTCATTTGTTATTCTTGTTTCCAGTCTGTCATCCGCTCGGCGGCCGTCCCAGCTCGACCCCTACGGGACCCGCAGCGTGCTAGCGCGCGCGCTCGACGTATGGTCGCAGGCGTCGAGACTCACCTTCCAAGAAGTAAACTCCGATGATGCGGATATCGTCGTCTCTTTTGCCAGGTCAGTACATAACATACCGAGCAAGGAGTGACAACTATACACAGACACACATACACTACAGGCAAAACAAACCTGTTTAAACAACAAAAAACACTATCACAGTAAAATGTTAGGCGGTGATCATACAACTTGTGAATAAGACTAAAACTAAGGTTGATATTATTAATGATACAGATACTAGACTACACATAAGGAGCCCGCACGTTAAGAGAAATAAAATTTTCAAAGACGAAATGTTAACCAAGAACTGAGATGAGAAAAATATTAACTATTATTAAAACTCTAATGTTTCTGCCAGCCTATTATCAAATGTTTGGCAGTTCTTAAAATATCCCCGAGCTTTGTCGGTTGATTTATTGCGCTGATAATAAATAATAATCAAGTGTGGATTTGGAGAAACATCCTCTATCCATTTTAAGGGGATTTGCGCGCTCCTCGTGCGACGCATCGAAATAGGGTCGGACATTCATTGCAAGTCGAGCTCGAACATCAATACGTATTCGCATTGTAGTTAGCTATATTCTGTGCTCGAAATAATGCTCACTGTAGAAATTTCTATCTGTCATAATGATAAAATCCTTTTCTAGAATCTACACTTCTCTACAGCCAATAATGTGTGTGTCACACTCTCCCCTTGCTCATGGCTTAAAATTTGGTTGGGGATTTGAAATTAGAATTTCGTTTCAAACGTATATTTCACTATAAGGCAATCACACTCGAAGTTCTAAGAAGTATAGTACCAAAGGTTTTATGTATATCTACATAAAAAAATCAAACTACGATAATGCAATTCCAACTATCCCATTAGCCTTGAATGTAATAATGTCAGCAAGAAGTCCTAATAAAAGTTGAAATTGGAAAGCAACGGTCCCTGTCGAAGCGTGGGAGGTTTTATCCACGGGCACGATTCACTTTCATTCAGGGGACGTGAGGTGACAGCAAATCCCACTCGCCTGCTTATCTAATAATGATACAACATTACCTTTAGCTAAAATAACTATAGGTCGATAACAGTAGATATAACTACATATAGGTAGCTAAGGGCATGGGTGTAAAGCCTTTTTGTAGGTCGTTCCTACCTCATTAAAAAATAAAATAAAACGTTGGCCAAAGATTGTTATTTGAATGCAAATTTAGAATGGAAATAACTTAATCTAAGATTCGTAATAACTTTAGTGGCCAGATTTTATCAAAGACAATTTTTAATATAACCTAAAATAAAAAGCAATTTTTGAAGCGTTATATACCATAAAATTGATTTAGTATTCATATGCCGTGGAACAATTTTTTTACCATAAATTTTTCTTCTCTACATTGATACTAGTAGGATAATTTATAATATTTAGAAACACTAGGTATTTACTGTTTGCTAACAGCTCGATTAACTAACTATTAATTACGTAAAGAAAACATCCCTTGAGATAGGCCAAAATAAGTATTGCTATCGAAATAAGACAGACTTTTCCTAAGCATAAATAACACAAAAACTATATATACTATACACTAAACACACCGAACTGGTTTAGAAGAAAAACATAGGCACAGTAGTTAGATACACTCTACGAATAAAGATGTATAAGTACACCCTGACAAATGACGCCGAGTTCCCGACAGGACTCGCATATCCAATGAGAGTGGGACAAAGTTTCGTTTATTAGATCACCGTATAAGTACGACGATATGAGAAAGTAGCGGTGACAAAAACGTTACTGGTGGTGGACATATTGCCGGCCGCCATATTGCGGCGCGCGATGAACGTTGTAAACTTGCAGCAAGTTTCCCGCCTTCTGCATGACATTCTTTTATGAATTTAACTTTTTTTTTTGTAACTTGAGAGCGCTTGTGGTCACGTCGCGGTCACACTTATAACGTGCGAATAGGAATTCCATTCACGAGTTCCGATTTTGTTTGATAATAGTTTGTAGCCATCTTTGCAGTAGAATTCGTAAATTCCATTTTGATACCTACCTATTCGTTCTTATGTTCATGATCACATTAACGTTTTGCCAATGAGTTTTAAAAAATCCTTAGTTTTACTTCGTAATGCCGAGAATCAAGATCATTTAGGAGTAAGTATTTTATGTGAGAAAATAAGACTAGGTTTTTGGTTATTTATTCATTTAATAGCAGTAGGTAATTTTACATTCGAGTATTTTGGGATTAGGTCACTGATTATAATAATGTACAATACCAATCAACGCTTCAAATATAACCCTGACAATTGCAGAGATTTTGCTTGCTACAGAGAAAGCCACAAAATTGTACTTATAGTCTTTAGCCAAGCGTGTCTATGAAATTGCATTAAATATCTATGTACTACTATATACCGATAAATTCCCTTCCCATAGCTGATTGAAATCACTCGCCACACAGACGGGAATGCAATAGAACACTGTAATGCGTAGGAACATACCTACCTGTCTCAATTTTATGCGTGCCGTTAACTTATATTACTTACGCCTTATAAAGGCCCTCATACTATATTCCTCCTGAAATTTGCCATTCAATAACAGAGACTGAATAGGTAACGCAGTAGTGATTATCCATACAAACGTATAATCTCTATACTGCCTGAGACTACAGCAATAATGGTTTAAAAACTATATTCAGCTTTATTATATCCCTGCGTTATTTTATGCGCACCCTCTAAAGACTTTAAAATAGCATATTTAGCTTAAGCCTCGGTATAAAAAAAGGTGAACAATAAAATGTTAGTGCGAGTGTTTTAGATTTGCATGGGGATACAAAGGGCATTGCCCCACAATACCTACTACTTACTATAACTATGTCTGCGCTGCAAGATTCATTGCCCACATAAAATGTCCTCATGCCCATGTAATAAAGGATACGTACAACTTAACTGCCTTCTCAAACTCGCGAATAATACAAATGCAATAAATGATAACATTATAGTAGACAGCTCTACCCCGCTAGGTGACACCACTGTGTTGTTTTCTGAACAGCGCAGAAATAAAAAATAATTTTCTCCTCATTACATTTGAGTTACACAAGTTTAAAACGTGCTAATGTGGTCGCATTATTATTATCTGGAACGATAAACTCATACTTTGATTAATCTTAGGACGTTATCATTCCGTATATAGGCATAATGCAAGTGCACGTCGGCGTCCGGCTAATGTCTCGCTCACAATGATCATCATCTCAATCAATATCACAAACTTAAGATAAATAAATGCAAGGAACGTTGCTTTAGTAAAGTAAGTAACGTTGCTTCACAAATAGTTTCTACCCTACCCAACCCAATGAAAAAAAGGAGCATTAAAAAAAACACTGACCCGTTTTATAATGTACTTCGATCCCGAGTCGCGAGGGTAGATACTATCAGAGCCATAAATCATCCCTGAACTCGGAAACTTTCCATTCTGAAGCCATTATATTTGACGGCGTATGTCAGCGAGACGTCCTCATTCCGCTGTGCCCCTGAAAAACCACTCAATAAACGCATTGCCATTTTGTTAAGGCCACCAACCGTGTTTAGAACATAAATATAAAAATGTTATTTGGTCAAAAGTAAGAGGTAAAAAACGGCACAAATAACAATAGAAACTTATTAAATAGCTGATGAATACACGCGATTCATTTCTTTCCCTAACAATAAGTGTCCCTCGTCAAATTTATAAAACATATTACTTAGAGTGCACCTACCCAGAAACCAAGAGTAAATATAGGTAACGAATGGTAGTCATAGGTAAATGATTAATTATAAGTTCATAGGCACTGTGCTGGAGATGACGTGATGAGTAATTGTTGGCATAAATAGACGATAAGTACGCCTAAGTATATACAGTTCGGTTAGATAAAATAAATAACTTCATACATTCTAACTAGACCTTTACTACCCATCGCATAAGCGGATACCGCTATAACCATACACGTCTAAGTATTGGAACATTTTCCCTATTTGCGCACCCCAACCATATCGTCTAATGGCGGAACTTTCACATGGAAACTCAATAACGCAGCGGTCAGCTAATATAGCGTGAAATATGCATGGGTGAGGTCTTTCCGTGGTTTTGCTGGCGCGAAAAATGATTAGGCGGGCAGCAGCCGCCGGCCCCGGGGACGCAAGTTTGATTGCTGTGCGGACTCCACTCCAACCGCTGCCGTGTTGTTTGCTACCGAACGAATACATTACTGCAGTATGACAGTTTTGAACAACAGCGCAGGCCCAATGCAACTTTGTCGCGATCTATATAGTTACTTTTATGTACTATGTTGAGTTGTATGTATGTTTTTATTAATTTACAGTATCGCTAACGAATATGTACTTGCAACGACAGCGAACAAAACGCCCAGTATAACGTTTTTATTCCAGCTCCTCACACCAATAGTTTTGATATTGTCTTTCGCTCCTTGTCTCAAGTTTATAGCAAATATGTCCTGTGACGCGATAGCTTTTAAATACCTAATCCAATTAATGTTTAATTGTTGACAGACGTTACCATGATGACGCGTACCCGTTTGACGGGCGCGGTTCGATCCTTGCGCACGCGTTCTTCCCCGGCACCGGCCGCGGCGGGGATGCGCACTTCGACGATGACGAGCTGTGGCTCCTGCAGCCGACCGACGACGATGAGGAAGGTAAATGGCTCATTCATCCTGTTAACGCTATTTGCCAGGACCTTCTTTTTCATTGGCCTCTCTGGGCACGTACCTAGGGCTCGCGATCAGTGCCCCCGGCTTCTCCTATACATCATTAGGATAAATATTATATTTATTTTCCGGCAATAAAACAATAATAATTGTCCAAAAGTGCCTTTTTAAAGTTCAGCCCACGTTCAGGCTACGTTCGGTATAAATGCTCTTAGTCGAATATTCGCAGAGAGGACACTCCTAACAGAGCCTTACATTGTACTTTATGCGTAATTGCTTTATGTAGGCAACGCTAATTAGATTTCAAATGAACTTGTCCGACCTTCCGTGAAAAGTTCACATGCGACGTTCGGAAATGAGCATGTTGCGGTCACCGATGTTTTGACATGCAAATGTCGGAAACGGCCGGCCGACCGATTTTACAGCACTCCAGCAGAATTTCAGATAAGAGACATTTTAGGATTCGTAGGTATATTTTGTAATGTGTTGGTTAATCTAAATAGTAAGTAGATACCTAGTTACTGTACAATTCAAAACTCATAGACATAACGAGCCATAATCTTGAATCGGTAATTATAAAGCATTAGTTTGGAATTCACTAAAGGATTTGCGTTGAACATCTCAAAATGAAAATAAAGTAGCTACAGCATAATATGCAGCAATTAAAAAGTGATTGAGACATATCATGTGTTTACCTGTTAACAAAAGGTAGGTAGGTACTCATCTGGGATTTAAGAATACCTACCTTACCCTACATAACACCATCAAAATTGCAGCGTGGATTGGACTCTACCATCTATTCAGATAGGGGTCACTTATGATCAGTGCAGGAGTGAAGCGTCTTTGTTATACATTGTATGCATACCTATATGTATAACAAAACGTAGGTACCTACTACAGTACTACAGATTTATAGTGTAAACACGGCCGGTGCCCGATAGGTGGCGGGACCGCACCGTGGACACGCTCGGTGCGATTACCACGCCCAGCGCTCTACGCGCGTGATAATTTACACGAACAACGGACGCTTACATAGTCGCTTCCAATTGTATTTGGCTAGTCATGTGTAAATACCCACCTTTACTTTGCTGCAACAATGCATACACGGACGGAGCAAACGCTAAGCCTAATGGCTATAGGATGTCTTTTAATATTTTAGGACTTGCGTAAATTTAGCAGAAGAATCTAGTTGTTGTGTACTCATTTATGAGCCACAATGCAGTATCTAAAGATCACACAATTTTTTCAGGTACCTCGCTGTTCGCCGTGGCTGCTCACGAGTTCGGCCATTCCCTTGGTCTCAGCCACAGTTCAGTGAAAGGAGCGCTTATGTTCCCGTGGTACCAAGGCATCCAGCCAAACTTCGAGTTGCCTGATGATGATCGTAATGGCATTCAGCAGATGTATGGTTAGTACGAATTCTAAACATACTAAATATTTTTCCAATAACCTTGTACAACTAGCTTACGTAGTATTGATATAGCTGTTCAATGCATCTTATAGCACGTTCTCTTAATTTTGCCTGGCTACAACTAAACATATTAAATATTTTTACAGGTCAAAAAACAGTGAATAAATGGGGTAAGATACCTTATTACCGGCCCGCGGAGACTCCCCCACCGACGACCACGACAACAACAACCACTACTACTACAACGACGAGGAGACCATACCATCGTCATCCCAACAGACACCCAGAGAGAAATCCTACCCGACATTATACTCCTTACCCCCGTGCCCCCGCTAGATATCCCACCTACCGCCCGGAGAGAACGTACCCTGAGCGTCCGCACAATCCCGAACGCCCGTACACTCCCGAACGCCCGTACACTCCCGAACGCCCGTACACTCCTGAGCGCCCGTACACCCCCGACCGCCCGTACACCCCCGAACGCCACTACCCAGAAGAGCATCCTCGGCGAACAAATCAGCACTACCCGCGCCCGACTGAAACTACGACGTCCTCTACGACCTCCCGACCGCGCTACCCCCACGTGCGGCCCGAATACCCGAGTTATCCGAGGCCAAACTACCCGAATTACCCGAACGATCCGAATAGAGATAACCCGAGGAAGCCGTACTACCCTGAGAAGACAACGCAGAGGGCTATCACGACGATCCCGTCGGACAAACCCGACACGTGCGATACCAACTATGACGCGGTCGCTTTGATACGTGGCGAACTGTTTATATTCAAAAACCGGGTGAGTGATGAATCAGAATCAGAATATTTTTTATGCACGTAGACCATTATGTACAGTACATACTTATGAATCGTCAAAAGTTACAAAATATGCTACTACTTTACCACCCGTTCGGAATGCCGTTCCTATGGAGAAGAACGGGCAAGATACTCTTTGGTTGCTCTTTTTTTTAAAAAGATCTTTTACATTTTTGAGCAATTTAAACGATGTAAAGTAAAATTCAAAAACTTTGTAAATCTTATAAAGACTTGATAATGGTTTTGAGTACACTTCTGCTGCTGAAAATTAAGCTATAATTTTAAGCCCTTTACCAAATTCAATTTACTATTTTAGTATCACTGGAGGATAGGTGCTCAAGGTCTATACCCAGGATATCCAATGGAGATAACCAGAATGTGGGCTAGCCTACCAAAGGATCTGATGCACGTTGATGCTGTTTATGAAAGGCCTGATAGGAAAATTGCATTTTTCATAGGTGAGTGAAATGACTACTAAAGTGCTTGATTACTTTTTTTATATCTAGTACAGTTATAAGGAAAACTATCAGCTTGCAACATGTCATTCTATTGTTCATTCCAGGTAAACAATTGTACTTGTTCGATTCACAACATTTGCTGCCGGGATACCCGAAGCCGCTAGTCAGGCTCGGCTTGCCAGACAGCTTGGAGAAGCTGGACGCTGCTATGGTTTGGGGCCACAACGGCAAAACTTATTTCTACAGCGGCACTATGTATTGGAAGTAAGTACAAATACCCCAATATTTCCATTCATCTGTCTATATCACTTTACATTACATAACAGCTGCGATCTAATATTATAAAATCTAACGTGGATTTTATTTTAGGTACGATGAAGACGAAGGTCGCGTAGAGCTCGATTACCCTCGAAACATGGCCATGTGGAAAGGAGTGGGCTACAACATTGACAGTGTATTCCAATGGAAAGATGGTAAGCAGAACGTCACAGTATCACTTCTATACCAAAATGTCCACTTCGTCTGCTCAAAGGCGATGAAGTCAAGTAAGTCGTAAAGTTTATTGGACGTCGGTTTTTAACTTTCTTTGTTATTTCCAGGTAAAACTTACTTCTTCAAAGGCAAGGGCTTCTGGAAGTTCAACGACCTGCAGATGCGCGTGGAGCACGAGCGGCAGCACCCCTCGGCGCCGTTCTGGATGGGCTGCCCCGCCGAGCGCACCGGCCGCCGCGCGCCCTACCACGCGCTGCCCGCGCCCGGCTCCACTCTCCGCTCACCCAGCGCCGCCACCCCCGCCACAACCCCCGCCACTCTACTACCACTCATCTATTCTCTAACATTCATACTGGCACACTATATTCGATATTGTTAACTTTATTCCTAATCGCCACTTATTTATTTCTACGACTGCAGCCTACTATAAAACTTAGTTTTGTTCTACCCTAATATACCTATCTATATATTAATTATGGTGGGTAGTAGTAAGCGGATATTTGTTTTGGGAATTTTATTTTGTGACAGCTATGAGCTTCATTAACTAATCTTCTTATCCATCTCGGTACTTATGTATATTTATGTAAAGATTAAAAATAATTACAATGTTTAGATGGGCCGAAGTGCTACTTGAAATGGGCTGTTTTTAATTTGATTTGTAAGCTAGCAGACGTATACCTATAAATAAGACGCACTTTCGTGTATATTAGTATCGGTATTCCTCTCTGTTGGCCCTCAAAACGGATTGTAAATTGGCCCTCTTTGCTGTTTGCTCGAATGTGGGTAGATATTTGAGGGATCGGCTCTACGTGCCGCCGATGCATAATAATGTCTGAATCAACAAGTACATATCGGATATGTCTGAGTTAAGGCTAGTATAAGTAACTATTGCGCAAAATGGCACTGCCTGTTTAGTATTAAAACAAATATATTATTGTCTAAAAATAAAATTATTGATTGTAAACTTACTAGATTTTAAGAATAATAATAATTATTTCTATTATTGTGTACATTTTGATCTCAATACGATCGAGTGCTTGGTTCGTTGACGTCATGTAAGGTATAAAACACCATTCATTTAGCTTATGTACAGTTTGTATTGTTCATCGATGTCCATGTTTAAAATACTTACTCCCTATATACTTTTTATGAACAAAAAAAGCTGTTGTGTTTGTGCATAGTACACTGTATAAGCCAAAAATACTTGGTGTAATAGAAAATAAACGTATGAATACCTTAGTTACGAGACATATACCTAATATGCATTTGTAGATTAATGATGTAAAATATTGTATACCTACTCCTCTACTTATTCATTTATCATAAAGTAGTTACGTAACTTATTTATCTCTTATGCTGGTTAAAAGAGGTACACATATACTGTAATTTGTAAATTATACCTAGGTCATATACCTAAACAGGATGTAATGACGTTAGAGTAATTATAAGTAGATGCCATATAAATCATAGCTTACACTATACATATTATTGTTACAGTACAATATACTAAAAATATTTTTTTATAACAAATGGCCTTATGTGTACTGTGAAAAATGTTAAGAGTTGTACGATGCACTGTGTAAGCCAGTTGTGTCGCCAATGTGGAAAAGTAAAAGTGAAACTTGGTAGAATGAATATGGTGCTTAATATAGTTAGTCATTGTACAGAATAAATTCTCTTTGGATATTTTTGTATGTTGCTGTTGTGTCTCAAGTCTTGAAATGATGTTTACCATATTAAAGTCAGTGAATAAATAATCTAATGTACCACAACTATCTAATTATAAGATGAATGTATTCCTCATTCAATGTTTTTTATCTTGTGCAATCAGCGGTAATTAAATATATTATAATAATAATATTCTTAATTAATGGTTTATATAACAGAAGCAAAGTGGTACATACACTGGGGTGGCTTGTAAATAAAAATAAAATTATCCTTACCTTTCAAGTCCATCAATATTGTATGCAGGTAATTTAGGCTATGTTAGCTTTTTACAATTTCTTTGGTCACAAAATAATTTAATGATAACTGTGATATTTACTTTTATATAAAAAAAAATGCCATGAAAAATTGGCGATAAAAAAATAGTCTTTCTAAAATAATTATTACTCAATAAAATAATTTTAGTTCAATGTAATTTCCTTTAAGTAATATTATATTATGTTTAATTAAGACAAAAATAAAGAACTTTCCATAATACTTAGTGTTTCATTCACTTTCCCTTTGAAATATTGGTTATAGAAAGCTCTAAGACATATTATATGACTGTATCTTGATAGTGTTTGTACATACATCGTTTTTTTTATGAATTCTGTAAAATTATCCTAGGGGACATTATTTTCGATACAGGGGCTGAATCCATAATTATTAGATTTTTATGTGTCTGTATGCATCAGAGAAAAACTAATGCACACATTTTAATAAAACTTGCCATGCTTTTAGCTATATAATAAGGATCAAAATATTATAAAATCATATCTGTCCCTGAAAATGTAAGAGTTCTCATGGGTCAAAATAAACTGTACTTAAAAATCTGCTGGGCGGACTTAAGTAAAATTTTACTACCTGTAAAGATTGTCAAAGATATTAGAATTACCGTTGACTGTATTACATGCAGAGATTGTATAAAGAACCTACCTAATAAAGAAGTGCTATTGACCGATAACAATATGTTTTGATGTTGGGATGTGATTAGATCAAGGGTATGACTATGAATTCACTGAATTACTAGCTTTTCCCTGTGACTGTGTACATGTAGTGTAAAATCATATATCAGAATGCACCTGCAAGAAATGGACTCGCCTTCATGTTGGGTATTATATTTCTTTAGAGTCTACCTTTGTATTATAGACAGTGAATATGTTAGTGATTGTGGTAAACACCTCCAGATTAGACTAGATGCTCAAGTGATAGGTCCACAAATAGGAAACCACAAGCAAAAAATTACATCTTAAATTGTATCCTGCCATTAATTGGCATAACTTAGCTGGTGTGAGATTATTACTAATATTTTGTAGTGATTTATATTTTTGTTTATATAAAATAAGAATTCAAGAAATTGTGAATAACTTTAAAGAATGTCAAACAGAGCCTCACAGAGTTGATTTAACATTTTTCTCTATTTAGGTACCTATTTTAGGCTGTTGAGAAAATATATGTCAGGTAACCAAATTGAAAGAAATACGCTATATTCTAAAATTTATTAAATATACTGTGTATAACAAAAAAATCTTACCCAACTAAATATCGAAATAAGGTGGTCATTTATCTTCATTCGTGACTTCATTTCGGAACCCTAATTTGGACCATTCTTCTTTAGCCATTAGATTATGTTCCATTCTGCAAGCCAGGTACTCCTTCGCTTCATCCCGACACAGCGAGTTATTGCTATTGTTGGTGAATAAACACTTCATGTATCTCGTCATAGTATTTTTACATACTCCTTCGTGATCCAGAGGGAAACTGCCTTTATCAGGCGGAGTTGGTATGAACTGTTTTTGCCCGAAAGTCATAGCAGTCGACATGTTTATTACAATAGATAGAAAAAGTTTATAGGATAAAAAAAATTACAATTGTTATATCAAGGTTTTCCTGGCTATAATTTCTTTATAACTCGATTTATCTAGATTTTCGTATATTAAATACTCGGGCCACAGAACAAAATTTTACTCGGCACAGCTGACTGATTTGACAGAACAATTTGATAATTCATTGACATTACACCGACTCGGTTTTTTTCGTTCAAGAATCGTTGATTAAATGATGATTTCGATCACTCATCCATGAATAATTATAATGTCTTGAGTAATTTGGGTTATAAAGGGTTTTGGGTTATCTTAGAAAGAGAGCCCTATTTTTTTGTTTAAACGACTGAGCCAGTAAAAAAGAGTAACTCTTTAAATACAATCGGTATAATGATTTTGTGTCTGACTCTTGAGTATTGTTGTGGAGTAATTTTGTTGTCTGCTTCAGACTCACCGTGAATTTATTTAGATGGGTATTTAAACCCTCTATGATATTGAACGAAATTTTAAATGTCATAACAAAAGATTGTCAATTTGTCATGAATGCATTTTACACGTGCTCCACTTATTTCGATAGATAGAGAAAAATGTCTCGACTTATAGTCAAAAACTTACCAAACAAGGTTGAGTATTAACTTTACTATTGTGTAAAACTTTGTCCGTGTTGTGAGTGTTATAAAATGTAGTTTCTTGTAGGTTACTGTGGAAAAGCTGAAAGAAATATTTGGAGAGAAAGGCGAAGTCACTGATGTACAGCTAAAATACACGAAAGATGGAAAATTTAGGAACTTTGGGTTCATTGGATACAGAACCGAGGAGCAAGCAACAGCAGCGACGGAATATTTTGACGGCACATGCATTAATTCAATGACAATTCAAGTGCAACCATGCGCCAATTTAGGTGATGAAAAGAAGCCAAGAGCATGGAGTAAATACGCACCCGACAGCACTGCGTATAAGAAACTTCATAAAGATGAGACAGAAGACAAAAAAAATGAGAAGAAAGTGAAGAAGTTGGAGAAAAATAAAAATAAGATAAAAGAGCTACTCAAAAAGGTACTTATTGTATTAATAATTACAAGTCGTGGTATAAATTGCGCAAAAAATATAAGAATTATTCGCTCATTATTTTTTTTATTTTGGAAGACCGCAATACATGTTTTGTAAATATGTTAGGTCTCCTTAATATGCTCTGCTCAAGTGTTCATGTAACTGGTTTGCTTTCTGCTAGTAACACACATGTGTATTGGTAAAATAGGTTGCATCACACTATTTCCCTTGTCATTAAAATCAATTTCTAGCTGACATACTCATAAATTATTATTGAATCACTTTTTCCAGCATAAAGAAGATCCACTATTTACAGAATTCATTAAAGCTCACATCAATGATAAGACATCATGGATAAAGGAAGCTCTAGAAGCTGCATCAAAGAGTGATGATGATGATAGTGGTGTTGATGAGGAGGTGGACAAAACTGATGTGAAGGAGGCGAATGAAGAGAAAGAAGTAGAAAAACCAACTGAAGACAAAGTCGCCAATAAAAAAATCAGTGATCTTGAGGTAAGTCTTACTCACAATTTTTATCTGTCTCGTACCATCTGCTGAAATGACCATCAACATATGGAAAGTTTCTCTATGCCCTATCAGTATAATGTAGGATACTGCTCTGACAACTTACTGGACATCTTGGGAGAACTTGAAATGTCAATATTTACTATTTGATTTGATTTTATTTCCTCATACATGCGTGCATAATGATCAATATTCTACCAAAGTTAAACACTATAATTCACCTAAGCACATCAAGCTTCTCATTTATTTATTTAGGATTGCCATCAGAGTTTACAATGTTACATATAATATTATAAATGTGAAAGTTTGGATGGATGTTTGTTACTCTTTCGCGCCAGAACGGCTGAACGGATCTGGATGAAATTTGGCAAAGAGATAGATTATAGTCTGGAATAGCACATAGGCTACTTTTTATTCCCGTAAAATGTATGGTTCCCGTGGGATAGATTTGTTTTAATTTTTCATAACACAAAACATGATTTTTTGCGCGGGTAACACCGCAGGTCGCAGCTAGTGTTACATATGATATAATAAAAAGTGATATTAGTTAATTGTCACTCTAATGACAGGCAACCACATCATGTGCCACAGATATAGTGTAAGTAATAACAATAATAAAAATAATGAGATTAAATGTAGAGTATACCAGAGGTAGCACTTAAACAGAGGTTCAACAGCAATAGACGTAAGGTGCAACAGCAATAGGTAAAACATGTGTAAAAAATCAATGAATGTAGGGTTCAAGAGTTTATGTTATTATATTTAGTTTATTGGGTCTATTAATTCCCAATATAATTCTAAGAACCTAACTAAAGTCTTACTGATTGTGTATTTGCTGTATTCTAGTTATAAGTATATAATAAGCATATTCTTTTTTTAGTATATGAAATTGCTAATGAAGAAAGTTGAGGGCTCTAAGAATGAGAATACCACAGTGAGTAATGAAAAGAATGAGGAAGAGGAGAAGCCAAAGAAAATCAGAAACAGGCCACTGTTCCATATAAAGGTTAGTCATTAAAATGTAACTACTATTTCTTTATATTATTAAATTTTTGTTTGCATTATTTATTTGATTGCCTTTACAAGATGGAAGGTTCAATTTTGTCACAAATTACTATGACAATGAGTCATGGGGCCAAGTATGTCATAGTCTACCAAATGGTCACTGATATTTGTTGGTTGTTATGATTCCTTTGTGAGATAAAAGTGGTGGTCTTCTGGGGCTGTTAAGTATTCTGTAGGCAGCAGCTTTTACAAGGAGGTACACTAGCTTATGTTTGTAAAAATTTAATAGATACCCTTAATAGTTGTGAACCTATAAATTAAGGGTACTAAGAGGACCATTATTAGTGCATAGGTGGAATGGTATTTTTTTTTGTTTTCTCAGATAACTGGCTTGCCATTCAAATGCAAAAAGAAAGATATAAAAGAGTTTTTTCGCCCGTTAGTACCGTTTTCAATAAGACTGCCACTTGGTAAAGACAGACGATTGGCTGGCTTTTGCTATGTTGGATTCAGAACTGATAAGGAATTGAAGAAGGCACTTAATAAGGACAAGCTGTTTTTAGGTATTATACATATACTTGATTTATATTATTTGTTCTATGTAAAATAACAAAATGTCAGGTTTGGGTTTTGAATGAAAAGACTGAAATATTGAATATGAAGTTGCCTACCTGCACTGGGTCATTGTAGCAGCATGATAATCCCCCGTGCATTGAGGAGGCGATTCGCATTGGAACTTAAAATCGTAATTTTAACAAGAATATGAAGCATATTAACAGCAGATTTGGCTTGTAAATTAACAATTTGATATGATATAAAAAGCTTAATACTTTTTGTAGGTAACCATCGAATTCATATTCATAAATATGAAGACAAAGCGAAAATGGCTGCAGAGGAAGAAGAAGAAAATAGTAAGAAGAAGAGAGAAGAGGTAATAAGAAAAGCTTTAGTCTCTATTTCAAATACTGTTCAAGAATATTATGTGGTATCATATGACGTCAAGTCCTTTTAATGGTCATTAACAAACGAAATTTCATACTAAGATCGAATTTGTAACCTAATATGTTTTGTTTTTATTTTAGAAATCAAATAATGAAGAAAGCATTGGCGAAAGTGGGAGCATATTCATCAGGAATTTAGCTTACGTGGTTTCGGAAGAAGAAGTGACAAGTTTATTTGAAAAATATGGTGAGGTTCTTGCAATAACTCAGTATATGCACTTATAATATATTAATAGTTATATCAGCCCATTTTAATGTCCCACTGCTGGGCACGGCCCTCCCCTCAATTCGAGGGGGATTAGGCCATAGTCCACCACGCTGGTCCAGTCCGGATTGGCAGACATCACACATCTTTCGAGGGGTTCTCGCAGACATGCAGGTTTCCTCACGATGTTTCCTTCACCATTTAGCAAGTAATAATCGTGGTTGAAAATGAGATTCGCACATGAAATCCAGAAATCCCAGATTTGCGAGCCGCAATGTAATTTAAAATATTGACAGGTCCAGTAGCAGAAGTGAACATGCCCATAGACCCAATTCTGAGGCAGCCTAAGGGCTTCGCCACCGTGACGTTCATGATGCCCGAACACGCGGTGAAAGCGTACACCGCACTGGACGGAACCGCGTTCTGTGGTAGAATGCTCCACCTGTTGCCCGCCAAGACCGAAAAATTGGACAATGATAGTGATGATGGTGAGTAATGTATGATCATATGACGTTAATCATAATTTTTATATAATAGAAGCGTAATATTGGAATCACGTTTCACAGTTTAATATATGGACCGGTCAAATTGAGGTTTATTTGTATATGAAATTTTAATTTTAATTACTAAGATTTTGTAGTGATTTTTAATGCGGACTGAAAATCATAATCGCAGCGTGAGTATTTCAATGTGGTCTATCGCAGGTGACTGACAATAGTGGGCCAAATTAGTAGACAACATTGACAATGGTCCTACAAAACTCTGAGTATGACCAACTCTCACCAACCTGATACAATTTGTGAAGTGCCGGTCTAAACACTTTTTAGACCGGCTAAACACTGTTGGCGGGTGTAAGACTGTTGGGGTCAAGTCACCTTCGTCCGTAGGAGAATTAAGTACCCTCGAGATACCCTACACGTGACCCCGGGTGGTGCCAACCAGGTGACAACTCTACTGGTGGTAGGCTTCGGCCGTGGCTAGTCACCACCCACTGAACAAAGCCATGTCGCCAAGCGGCCTAGCCGTGTTCCGGCATGATGTTCGGTGTTGCCATTCATGGATGGCGGGTCAGATCAGTTGCGCTGCATGTGCCTAGTGAATGTAGCGTCTCTATCTACTGCCGCCTTCCTACCTAGGCAAGTATGCTCCATCGTAGATCTCATCGTCACTTACCATCAGGTGAGATCGAGATCAAATACTTGCCCATTACTTATGTAATAAAAAAAAAAAAAAAAAAAAAAAACCCGGTTACCGCCAAAGCGGAGAGGAGCTTAGATGCGCGGGATAAATCATTTAGATTGTTTAAAAAACACCACTTAGTACCTAGCGGAGAATTTTAAACAATCTGATTGATCTATTATGTACACTTCCTCTACTCCCATTGGTGGAAACTAGGCCTTAGACGCGTGCGGTGTAGAATCGGGCACCGCATCACACCGTCTAAACGAGGCACAAATATTAAAAATAAAAAAAATAGAAATTGATCTTAGACAGAATAAATTCACAAACTCTATTTCAGAGGGACTCTCATTCAAGGAGAAGAAGGCGAAGAAGTTAAAAGCTCAAGCGAAGTCGTCCCACAACTGGAACGTGTTGTTCTTAGGAGCGAACGCGATCGCAGACGTAGTAGCCAGCAACTACAACACGACCAAAGAGCAATTGCTTAGCGATACCAACAAAAGTAAGAAAGTATTTATTATCTCAGAGTTGAATGTCCTTCGCATAATTAAACGTGTTTTATTTGCATAGTAACCATTTTATTAACTGCTTCACCAACAATTTAAATTGGAAAGTTCTTTAGATAAGCTGCATCAACATAAAATAAAACTTGAATAATAAGATATCTGTTGATTTTTTATATTTACGCGAATAGGTATTACACATTAAAACCTCCCGTGACCATGGTTGCTGTAAAGCAGCCGAAACGTCGGGAACGTTAAAAACGTATAATAAACGCGATAAAATCCGTAAGATTAGTTTTATTTCAAGTTGAATAATAGGAGTTGTTATGATTGCGTTGTTGGTTTTATGATAGATCAGCTTTAATTACCTTGCACAGATTGTTATCAATCGATACCAGTTATTGCGTTCCTTTGTACAATTATCGCTTTATCGCAGATACAAGTGCCGCCGTACGACTGGCCCTTGGTGAAACACAGCTCGTCGCGGAGACTAGAGCGTTCCTCGAGAACAACGGGGTATATCTAGATACATTTAATAAAGTAAGCAGACTTGATTTTTCAATAACATAACTAGTCTATACATATAATAAGACTATAACTTAAAAAGATTATAGAATAGCTACTTAACAAAAAGTGTAAAAAGTTTGACCCATGCGGTAGCGTGCCTAAGATGCTGGCCGCATTTCCTCGCTGAAAAGCCAAAGCTACTCGCTGAGCGAGGAAATGCCCAGCCCTTGGGGTCGCCGACTATAACTTGATCATTTGCACATGGAATATTTATAGTAAAATGAAATGGAATCGAAATTTCAATATAGAAGCTGAATCTGCCGTTATCGAATTTTTTGGCTGTTTGCGCACTACAGGGAAACTACGTGCATGTCGATAGCTAATGACAAGATCAATTGTTTAGGATAGTTTATAGCCTGGAAAATGCAAGGCTTTTGTTTCGTGTTCAGTGAAAGTAAAAAACTAGTCGTCACGTAGGAAGTCGCGAGAACAGCTAGTTCAAAATAAAGTTATTTTCTAATTTCAGCCGCCAAAAAAGAGATCAAAGACATGTATCCTCGTGAAAAATTTACCCACCGGCACAGACAAGGATGAAGTGAAGACACTATTTGCAAAACATGGTCAAATAGCCAGGTTCTTGATGCCAAAACACGGCATAACTGCGCTTGTCGATTTCATTGAGCCTTTCGAGGCCAAGAAAGCATTCGCTAAACTCGCGTACTCGCAATTTAAAAGTACACCCCTGTATTTGGAATGGGCACCTGAAAACGTATTCGTCAAATCTGATAAAACAGAATCTAAACATACAGAAAACAACGAAGAAAATCATAGCACAGATAAAGAATCCGTACCGACAGCTGATACACAATTCCATGGCGTTTATAACAAAAGCAAGGAGGAAGTGAAAGAGGATCCTATTGAGGATACACAGGATCCCGAAAATGATACGACCTTGTTCGTAAAAAATCTTAATTTCAAAACCACTGAAGATAGTATGAAAATGGTTAGTGATATTGTCACCAAAGCTCATAATATATTACGTGTTAATAAGGTGCTGATTACTTTTTTTTGTTATAGCATTTCTCAGGTGGCGGCAAAGTGTACAATGTGACTATAGCAAAAAAGAAAGATCCAAAAAATCCTGGACAGTTTCTATCCATGGGTTATGGTTTTGTGCAGTATTATAGAAAAGCCGACGCAAACGAGGCGTTGAAGATACTCCAAAGCTCGAGTTTAGATGGAAAGACTCTGGAATTAAAGCGATCGGAACGAGAAAATACGTGAGTGTAATATTGATATATTTTTATTTATGTTCTGAGTTTTTCTAATAGCAGCGAGCTGGACACATGTTCGTCAACACGCGCAATCAGAATTATGATTACTACAGTACCCCTTATCGGCATGCACATGGCAGATTTATGTCAACACAGAATACATTGACTGTTGTGATATATTATTCTACTCATTTATTTACAGGACTGAAATAAAAACTTCAAAGAAAAGCAACAAGGATACGGTTCAAAATGGCACCAAAATTCTGGTGCGTAACGTACCTTTCCAAGCCAACAGGAATGAACTACATGAGATATTTAGGTAAGTACGTAACTATTAGTATATTTTCAGTTTTACCTACTGTTGTGTCTTTTTGTTTAAGCATCAATGAAAAACTAATGGACTGATTTCAACGGGGTTTTAACTATTAGATAGCTCATGTGTCAAACTATAATAGCAACACGGGGTTCGAGCAACAGAGCGAAATCTAGTAAGAGAAAATCTAGTCGTCTGATTATGTGGCTGTGATAGTTTGTCGTAATGCCAGTTAAATATGGATCTATCACTAACTGGCATCACAAATACTGTGACGCGCTCAGGATTAGGTGTTTTGAAAAAAAAATTGCGTGCACCTCGTCGCGGGCCAAACATTAGCGTTAAACGGTAATTAGTTTATCAGTGATACGAAATTCTGACTAATTGGGTACGTGTGTACTATCTATCGCCGCTGATATTACTTCTCGTACATCCTGTTACCAATAAATTCTGTATTATATACTAATCTAAAAAATCTTTTTTTTTTCAGAGCCTTCGGTGAAATAAAAACACTAAGATTACCTAAAAAGTTATCACCCGGTTCTGACCAACATCGTGGATTCGCATTTGTTGATTATCATTCCAAAGCAGATGCAAAGGTATTTCTCTGCTTCTATAAATGTACAATTAAACAATATTTTTTTGAACCTTATTTGTCTATCTTATCTAACGACATCTTTGTTTCCAGTCTGCGTTTGTGGCATTATGCCAGTCAACTCATCTTTATGGAAGAAGATTAGTATTAGAATGGGCGGAACAAGGTGACGAGAGTGAAGATGTTAATATGTTAAGGAAAAGGACAGCACAAGCCTTTAACGCGAAATCCCCCGGAGGTAAGAAATCCAGAAAAGGAGCGATCGACGCTGAAGAGTTCGTTGAAGGAGAACACAGTGAGATGTAAATAAATAACACGAACAATGCTTGAGTAATTTTTATTTCTCCATAACATAAGTAGAAAAACAAAATTAGTAACACTACTGTATGTATTTGCATTATATTATACCGAAAGTTAGGTGCAAATCTGTGATGGCCAACAACTTGATCTAAAAATCTCATGAGACAATGTCGCAATAGCTCATTTCATAATGCCCTAGTATTTACAAATTTTAAACACAAATAATATCTTCGTATTTCGACATCACATAACTGATCTGCATTTTGCAAGATGCAAACGTTTCTAGTGACTTTTATTACTCAATAAATTAATAATATGACTATGAAGGAATATGATAAATTATATAATGTGAACCTACATCCGTCCATAAGTCTGAACAACATCAGAAAGTTTTTCAGAGCAATTAATAGTAAAAAGGTTTACACGGTCGGGTGGTTGATTCTTCCGAAAGAGAGCAATAAAAAGAGAGACAAGTTACCATGCGTCGCATTTCACATTATAGCTGCTCTGTCTTACTCAGTGGAATCTACCAACCGACAATGTAAAACGCTTTTAAGATACTATGTCATTGAACTACTTATTTACAAATGTTGGTTCAATAACAAATACACTAGAATTATAGAGTAATTAACACTAAAGGACTGGGCTAGTATTTACATACTGATAGAATAGCAAATAGTGATCTGCATAGTTGCAAGTAGGTAGTACATAAGACAGCATACAAATAAAGTCACCCAACTAAATAGATTATTCTAAGAGAAGATTGCTTTTTTAGCACCTAAATCTAAAACGTATATACTTCACAATACTCGGAAATGGTAAGCACACAATGCCCCATCTGTTTTGTTTTTGTACAGTAAACATAACAAATATTACTGAAAAAAAACTGTTTAAAACCCCCAAATACTTAAAATAAACCTAATATAAATCAATAACTTCTTAATGCTGGAAGCTGTTTCTCAGACTGTATTGAAATTTGAATGATACGGTATTAATGCCTCATTGTATAAACTTGTACAAAACATTTTATATTTATGCATCTTAGTGCTCGAGAGATGTTAAAACTGCTACACATTTTTTACTGGTGTGCCCAGCCGGATATAAAGTAACGAGAAGAAATTACACAACATTAAGCATTAATCTGTATCATGAAAATTTTAATAGGACTCAAATTAAAAAACAATGGTGCCAGGATTAACACGCATATGATTTCAGTGAAAATAATAATTGGTGGCAGAGAACATGTCATTTAATTTTAAAATTAATATACTTAATAAAATTACAACTAGGTATTTGAATATACATTCACTCATACATATTTTAAAACATGCTTACTGTATACTAAATGCCTTATAGAACATATTTTATTATTTTTAAGGGAAATGTGTGTCCCAATTATTAATGGTTTGTTATCTATAGCTTTTAGGATTTTTAACTAATTTAGAGTTTTAATTAAATGGAGTATTTGAACCAATCTTAAATGCTTTGTTGATCAAACTGCCTACAATTACTCTGGCAGCATGTTAAATTATGTAATCATCTTCCATGAATTAATCAATTGACATAATTCATTCATTTTATAATGTCAAATATTTCAATCAATCTTTACGGTTGAGTAAATTTTTCTGACGAATATGCTGGTGCCTAAATATCCCACTGTTCCACAAATAATACCCAAAGCTAAACTAAACAGTGCCATATAACCAAAGTAAAAAGTAGTCTGAAAGAGGCCATACATTTTCGTTTTGAATAGGAAATAATAAAATGAATACAAGTACACATACAAGGCCGTGCTACCTGCAGAAAGGAAACTGGTCCACTGCCAGCGGTAATCCTCAGCATTCAACAAGAAGTATGTACAAACAATTGTCACACAGACTGTCACTATCATTAAAATCAGAAACACAAGCAACATAAATCCATACACATAGTAAATTTTGTATGCCCAGAATGAAGTAAAGATGAAATACATTTCTATGAATATTGAACCAAATGGGAGAATACCTCCAACTATAATTATAATTAGCGGCTCCATGAACCATTTCTTTTCTGGTATGGGCCTAGGAACAGCATTAATGCGACAGGGGTAGTCAGGCTGTCCTGCGAGATTACGACCTAGTACTGTTCCTACCAGTGTTAGAGGCAAGATCACAAAGGTACAAATAGACATCACCGCAATCATACTGCCAAATGGGATAGCTCTTGATGCATGATAGTACATTGCAATAAAGTTGATAAAGAATGCTGTTCCACAAACAAGAACAGGGAGCAAGAAAGCTGACAGCAACATTTGTTTGATCCACAATTTACCACCCATTCTGGCATAGAGAGAACCACCAAAGTATCCATTTATAGGAGACGTAGCTGCATAAATGAAAATGGCTGTGGACAATAGAGACCCTCGCTCCGTATATAGTTCACCAAATATGGTGAATATTATAACAGCTAATGTGACCACAGTGATCTGGTACCCAGAACCAATCAATGCTGAGAATAGTGCCAGATGAGGAACCGGCCTGAAAACATCACCATGCACTTGTTTCCATCCATACTCATCACCCAAGTCTTTCTCTAAATCATCCAGATCATCATCCTTTGAATACCTTGCATAGTCCTTCCTAAGAGTCCTCATAAGAATCATAGACACAAGTCCCACTAAGAATATCACCATCATGAAACTGTTAAAGATACTAAACCAGTGAATCCTATGTTGGAAAAAGTTCGGATCTAAATATTTATCAAATCGATCTTCGAAATGAATATTGCTTTTCTTCCAATTAACTTCATAAGTGAACGGAATTTTGGCATCGGGTGTGAGTCTTTCCTTATTCTCTGCTGTCAGGTTTACTTCCACGATTCTGTTACCATTGTATCCAATGTCGAATTTCTTGTGGGTCCATATGTAAAAGTGGTCACCATCAATCTCCCCCACTGTACCCCATATCGGGAGATCGTCTATGTACATCTGATACCAGTAATGATTCTTGACGGCATACACGAGTGCTTTGTAGGACTGGTCGATCAATTCGATCGCACAAAACTGTTGCGCCGGTACATTTTCTCCAAACGTAATGTCGAGTCCACTAAACTCCAATTCAACACCTTGAAGGGCTTCGGATAACGTCTCATGGTAATGCCCAATTGTTACTTTAGTACCAACGCAAAACGGCAAGGAAAAATATGCATACGTCTCTTGGCGATTGTGATAGGGGCCCACCGTATTCATCCACAGCACGACTTGTTCTCCCTTTTTATACGTGTGAGTATGTTCGTCACAGTTAACGATTGTCCACACTATGAATAGTAAATACATAAATTTCATTTTTATGTTGAAAGTAACTTATTTAGGCAATTAGAATCGAAATAAAATAAACATAACACGTATGTGAAATGCCGTAGTCAGACATTAGATGAAATGTTGCCAACTTAAAATATTATGAACAAGAAGATCATGCAGTAGAGCGAACAAACGTCAGATTTATAATAATATTCTGATTTGTCTTCTCATGAAAGTACACAAGTTAATTATAATAAAATCGATCATTGTGTACGAAAGACACAGGTCTTTCACGTAAGTTTTTCTCAAGGATCTTTAGTAAATGGCCCTGAGTGTTCCCACAGTCATCCGCAGCCTGATATTTCAGAAAATATTTAATTATTATATATGATTTTGGGCTCTATCTCGCTCCAACAGTTCAAAACTGCTCCTGGAATATTTTGTTCTGTGCACCAAAGATAAAGTAATCAAATCACTACACAGTCAGTGCACAACTTACTCTCTTTCTTATTGAGGTCTGTGCCACTCTGTGCTGTGAACAATCACTCCACTCACGCACAATCATAGATATATTTCGAGGTTATGTCCATGTTTTGATTGGGTACAATCTTCTATTATAAAGTTGTAAAAATGGATATTGATTTACCTAGCTGTGTGCAAGCTAAACTCAAATCAGATACAGGAGAGGAAGCAGGTGGTACCTTGGACTTACCACTAAATATCAATAGAGACCAACTACAACTCATTTGTAATGCTTTATTACAAGAAGTAAGTAGATTTTTTTGCACTTTTAAATAAAACAAATACTTATTTCTATAAAAAAATATTGCTATCAACCCTTATCTGAAGTCCCCACTTCATAAACAGATAGCATTCACAATATTACGGCTCATTCAGTTCATCATCTACAAAAAAAAAAATATCATTTTAATTTTTATATAGTGATTATATTATTATTGATTTTCAGGACGACAAACCATTTCTATTCTTTGTCAAAGATGTTGAAATAACCAACACTCTCAAGGATGCACTTGACATTAAAGTTTTGAATTCTGAAGAAGTGGTGGAAATAATATACCAACAGCAAGCTGTATTCAGAGTAAGGCCCATCACCAGGTGTACGAGGTATGTGTACAATAGCTATTATAAACATAATATATAAGCACCAAGCCTTATCAATCCTTCTAAATCACTGAAGGGTATATGTTATAGTATAACACTATATATTGAATAAAATTATGTAAATAATCATTTTAACTCTAAAAAGATACAAAGAAAAACCTTATTACAATTTTATTATATGCACTTGAAGGTGTGATCTGTTTCTTTCACAGCTCCATACCAGGGCATGCAGAGGCTGTTATATCTACAAGCTTCAGTCCATCAGGTAAACAGTTAGCTAGCGGCTCAGGGGACACCACCGTGAGGTTCTGGGACCTGAACACACAGACACCAATGCATGTATGTAAAGGTAAACAATCTTTTATTCATGTTAGCCATAGTTTTGACTCACTGTATGATGTATTAATATTAAACAGCCTCTACCTTAGAAATATTTTTGAAGAACTATGAATAGGAATAGAATAAGAATGTTAAATGAAAAAAGATATTGAAAACACATTTTTAGAAATATGGTTGTAATTATGAATGTTTAGAAGTAAGTAATCTATTAAATTAAAATATTTAATTTTTATTTTACATATTTGTTTTGTTTTTAGGGCACTCCAACTGGGTGTTATGTATCAGTTGGGCACCAGATGGTTCAAAATTGGCTTCAGCTTGCAAACAAGGCAGAATAATGCTTTGGGATCCAAAGACAGGCAATCAGATTGGAAAAACAATGATTGGTCATAAACAATGGGTGACTGCATTGGCATGGGAACCATACCATAGGTAATTTTTTGTGCTTAGTTGGTGTTTGGTGTTTATTTACATTGTGCAACCCTCTTTTACATTTAGTGTTGAATCTTGGGATCCTTGTATGTATCACTAATTAAGTCCATATATTCTAAATATCCATTACAAATTTTTCAGAAATCCTGAGTGCAGAAAATTGGCCAGTTCCTCTAAGGATGGCGACATTAGAATATGGGATACAGTGACAGGCCTCACTTTATTAAGCCTCGCAGGCCATTTAAAAGCAGTGACTTCAGTGAGATGGGGTGGAACTGGACTCATCTACACATCTTCGCAAGATCGAACAATAAAGGTAAATTTGTATTGCTACTGTCATATAAAAACCATTAATTAATTATTTCTATACTCAGCACTTGCTGGGAAGTCAAACATTGTGAACAAACCTACATGTAGAAATAATACTAATCTTATGGATTTTATCGTGTTTATAATGTTTTTTACGTTCCCGACGTTTCGGCTGCTTTGCAGCAACCATGGTCACGGAAGAACAGGTGTGATTGCAATAATCTTACCATTGTTTACATGGTATTACATGAGACTAAAATACCATTTGCCCACTCCTTCCGAGATTACAAGAGGTTTTTTAAATTCCAGTCAGGTATGGTCACACAAATATAAAGAATGCTGTAAAATTGTGTCCTATTGTAACCAACTTTAAGTATTATCATGATCTCAAATGAATGCTTATATAAGTAGATATTTTCGCAATGAGCCGTATAAATGTCCCAAGCCAAGATAGAGGAGCCAGCCATAGAAACTCTGCCTAATAATAAAGTTGTTCATATAATTATATTGTGTAAATATTTTAATCATACAACAGGTATGGCGGTCGGAGGATGGAGTGCTCTGCAGAACTTTAGAAGGCCATGCACATTGGGTCAACACGTTAGCTTTGAGTACAGACTACGTGTTGCGCACGGGACCCTTTCACCCTATTACCGATCAACATGGTTATATTGATGACAGTAAGACGATTTAAAAAATAATAAAAATAGGATAGCAAAAAAATTACAATTAAGAATTCGCAGGCGCTGATAGTATCATGTTATAATTACTTAATTAAATCTTACATGGTAATAAATAAACACGTTCTTATAGAACTTCTACGATAAGATCCTTTTACCTTTGATAAAAAACATTTATGCTCGCACACTCAACTGTGTGTGTCGACGCGTTGATTCGCGGTCCGCGGTCCGCTTGTTGTCAGAACGTGGGCCTCCGCTTACTGCATCGGATTTGAATACCGTGCAGTTTATAATATCAGAAATGTACTATCCTTAATTTGCCCGGTCTAAGGGTTGCTATACACGTGTTCGGGTCGGAATTTGTATAGTACAATGAAACCGGCCGAACCGAATGTCCCGACTCGAACATGAATATAGCACACCTAACTGGCCCCCAGTCCATCTTATTATATACCCTTGTAGCGTTGCTTGTGTTGGGATTATGCGCCAGGTGTCTGTGTCCAATGATATTGTTATTGTTACTATTGATGATTTTTAGAAAAAGTGCTCCAAGATCGTGCATTGGAGAGGTACGAAGCTGTGTGCGCGAAAGGCGACGAGCGGTTAGTCTCCGGATCGGATGACTTCACCCTATTCCTGTGGCTGCCTGAGAAAGAGAAACGGCCGCTAGCGCGCATGACTGGACACCAACAGCTCATCAATGATGTCAAATTCTCTCCAGACACAAGGTAATTGATAGGAATTGATTCTCTTGAAGACTAGTCATAATGAAAATCGATTGTGTTGTAACATTTACATAAGCTTTGTCCTTTGACAACTACATTACCATAATACCATAGGGTTGTGGACTGTGGTAAGTTAAGTATACAGCCCATATTCAGCAAGTGGTAATAGTGGTTCAGTTGTGTTAATTTATATTAATAATTACAGGATAATAGCATCCGCTTCGTTCGATAAATCTGTGAAATTGTGGGACTCGATAACGGGCAAGTTTATCACAACACTCCGAGGGCACGTCCAGGCAGTGTACATGGTTGCATGGTCAGCTGACTCGAGGCTGCTGTTGAGCTCGAGTGCCGATTCTACTTTGAAAGGTACCGCGAAAATTCATTTCATAGCATAAATCCACCTATTGGTCATAATCATACTAGACTGACCAATTACTATACTGTACAAATTGCTAGCTCGCTAACCAGTATATATTTCTTGGACAAAGTTATAAACAGATAAACGTTTTATATAAATCTAGCTGTTACCCGCGACTACGTCCGCATGGTATTTAACGAAAAAGTTTTTTTAAAACAAACAGACACTTGAATTTTTTTCTTTGTATAGATTATTCAACTTACCCTTTTTTCAGTTTGGAATATGAAAACAAAGAAATTAGAACTTGATTTACCCGGACATGCTGACGAAGTATACGCTGTAGACTGGTCGCCAGATGGCGCCTATGTCGCCTCAGGAGGGAAGGATAAAGTTTTGAAATTGTATGTAAATTTTTTTTTGTGTTTACTTTCAACATGAATTTTAGCAAGTAATTTGAACTTGATTTTTATTTTTTCAGATGGCAACATTGAATATAACAATATTGAATGGAGTGCAACTTTAATACAGCAATAGACCTGTTACATATTTTAAATAAACATGATTTACTTAATTTTAATGCTCTTTTTCACATTTGCCTTTATTCCTGATGCCTCTCCACCATATCTACTGATCTCGGTCCTTGGCTCACGGACAGCACCCTTCCTCCTGATTTTAGCCTTCCTGTATTTCAGCTTGTGTTTGACTCTAGGATTTCTCTGTTCCTTCTTTCGATGTGGTGTTAAACCTTTGTTTTTAGCAATTTGATAGGTAATCTCCCGCTTATCACCAACATCTTCAGAAATCATTTCTTGGGATGATGTGGAAGGCTTGTTCTCATTCTCAATTTCATTTGGTGAAGCTCCGTCACTATCAGAGAAGCCACTCTCTTCAGATTCATCATTGTTTCTAAGGGCGTTGGCTGAACTATCTGGTCTAAAGAAGTCATTGCCTTCATATTCATCCTCATTTTCTGATACACCAGTGTCCTCGCCATCATCTTTTTCAATTGTACTGATAAGTTTCAACTTCTTGGGAATTGATTCTGGTAATAGCTTGCCTGATTTGCGTTTCTTGCTATCTGACTTATATATAATCTCAGTAACATGTAGCTCCAAGTTGTTTTTGACTGCAAGTAATATTTTATCTAATTGCGGTTTTATGACTTCTTGATAAATGGGCTCCATCTTGTTTAACATTTGTCGGTACTGATACAACCTTTTTATAACTGGGTGATTCTGGATGTTTATTCTTTGACTTTTAAGCAATAAATAGAAACTTATATTAGTGCAGTAATTTAAAATAAGATCATAATTTGTCTTAACAAATTTGGAAGCTGGACATTTTGGTAGTTTTCCATCTTTGACAAGTTCTAAGACAGGATGTAAATCATCTTTTGCAACTGTTAATTTCGTTTTAAAATCATCAATAAGACCTGCAAATTCTGGACTCTCTTTTTCAAGCAGTTGCAATTTTTGCCTCTTCGACATTTGACTTAGGTCACTTTTTATCACAGTTTCTTTTTCCTCAATATCAGCAATCTGTTTAGAGAAAAAGTCTAGAGTGAAGTCTTCATCCCCAAGTTGTTCTAAAAGTCGTTTCTGAATGTTCTTAGCCTCCTCCTCTTCCATAAGAGCTGCTTCCTCATCCCCTCCGAAGCCACCATAATCTTCATCAACATAGTCAGTGGCATAGTATGACCTTTTCTTTTTTCCCCATGCTTTGGAGTCAGGCAAGTCATCATCAGATTTTTCTTGCCCTTCAACATCACTGTCAGCAATGCCTATATCTTCATTTTGGACATCTGAGTTATCATCTGACTCTGAAAAAGCATACACATCCTCCTCACTACCTGAATCTTCATGTTTTCTCTTTTTTACATTCTCCAATAATTCTTTCTCGCGGGGTGTATATTCATCTTCTGAATCTGAAGGTTGATAATTGCCCTTCATATCAAATCTGGATTTGACCCTGTAAACAAAATTAGAACCTAGATATCATAACAATAAACATTCTCACAAGAGATCCTCTTAAGAGCTTTGTATTAGGCTCTGTGCAGATCCTGATTTTAGCTGGCAGAGAAATTGTGACACTAATATTTTGTGAACACTTATCAAAATTGTAAGATTCAGTGCTAACATTGTGATGCTCAAAGTCAGACCTGCGGCATGTCCATACAAGTGATAAACCAGTGATTCTGACTACGAATGAATTAAATTAAAAAACAAAAATCATTTGTATGAAATTCAGCACATAGCTGCTGATTTTGAACCAAATTACATTATCATGTCATAAGATGAGATGATAAGCATAAAAACTCACAATGTCACCCTGTGAGTTGCAGTTCTATTGTATCTATACATATAAAGACAACAAAATGTGGTTGTTACATAGAATATTCAGAAAAACAACCAATGTTTTTTTTATTCCTTTCAAACACACCAACTACAGTCCACTGTATTAACAGTAAATACAAACACTAAGTAATGCTTGTATTATAGGTACCATACATTGGACTGGGGGTGAACCTAGATGTTAAAATCCATGAATCAGGTACAGACACCTGTGCTAATCAGGGCATTATTTTCAAAAACTAAATCATTTTCAGAATTTTGGTCATCTGTCGTCTGTTAACACATCATATGGAAGGTATTGGATGTTTTTTGATGGAAATTTACACGGTGATATATTTAACCCATCTCATTGGGAAATTACGCAGAATAGCCGTAGAACTAAAGGTATTGTACCACAGGGCTATTTTACGATACCTTGTAGGCATAGTGATAACATATAGCAATATCAGGTATATTTTTACCCCGAAAGTGCATTCATGGAGGAAGCCCATAAATTTTAAATTTATCAAGAAATTTTAATAAAAACGTAACTTACTTAATTTTATCTGCCATTGTGAGTTTATAATGTTGATGATACTATTTCATATAAATTGCAATAAGTCGCAGAAAGCTTCAGAGGTTAGTTACGCGTACATCTCAACCCACACTTCGTTTGCTGAATGCATGTATGGCGAACTAGAATATAATATCCGTATTATAATTCGTGTAGCAGAGTACGAAATACAATTCAAAACGAATTTATTTCATTACAATTAAAACGTGTTACAGTACGGTTACAGTGCACAAAAAACGTACGATTATATACTCTTTGGTGCACAAATGACAAATTTTATTGACAGAGTGAGTGAGTGAGTACAGAACAGAGTACAGACAGACAATGCAGAACAGAATAGGATCAGCGGCCCTATTGCGTATCTCAGTTGACAGCTCATAGTGAAGATAACTTAGCAAAGTTTTCAACGATTAACTGTCAAATAGCTAGTTTCGTATTGGCTAACTTCAGTGACTAACTGGGATGACGTCATGAGCACCGAGTACCGGCGATAGCCACCGTAACACGTTTTGACAGATGTTTTTGTATCGATACTTATAAGATTGCGATTGTGTAAGCTTAGTGGACATCAAATTAATAATAATTTAAATCGTCATGACTTTCGTGAAAGACACTACTCAAAGGCAGTGTTTTAGAAGTTCTATTGATTATCACCGTAGCCAGAATTTAGTAAAATGGGTAAAAGTTGCGACTTTTGTTGTGTTTTATAGTAAGTGTCGTGTGTATAGACGAATGGCACGTCTGATTTTGTTGGGATTTACTGAAGAAGAGCGAAAACAAAGTCTTTTACGTATTAAGGGACACCGTCTGCGCGACGCTAGTAATCCATTGCAGTTGCCAGAGAGAGAGTTTATTGCAAATTTTTTGTTTCACCAAAGATTCCAACATGTTTTGGAAGAACTCAATCCATACCTACCACAGGCTTGACGAAAAACAGCTATTCGCAAGGAACTAAGTAAGTACTATTCTATTATCTTCTAAAATAATATCTTTGGTGTAAAAATATAATAATATCATTACCAACATGTTTAGATTGATAAACTTAATCATGTTTTTGATTGCCAATGGGTCCTACCAATGCAATGAAGGTGCCTCATTTATATGTAATATATCCCAGCCCACATTTAGTTAATGTCTGCATGAAGTTACTGATGCAATATGTACGGGAAGTAATTCTTAAGTATATAAAGGTTTCCTTCATCTCAGCAAGAAACGTAAATCATTTTGAAAGTGAAACTATTAATTATGTTTTAATTTTAATAGTATTATATTAATATTTAAATATTTTATATTGACCTATTGTATTGTTGTTTTCAGGTTCATGAAAAAAAAATGCGATTTCCAGGCATTATTTGGTGTATTGATGTTACACATGTGGCAATAATCCGATCTATAGATCATGAGGAAGCATATTGTAATAAGAAAAATTATCATTCTGTGAATGTTTTAAATGTAAGAATTATTACTATTAGATTATTGTTAAAAGTATTTAAAATATGAGGGAGGGTATAGGAAGGGTATTTTCATATATCATATATGGTTATGGTTACATATATTTTTTCTTTACTCTCTTTATACTTACATGTGTTTAACAACTGAGTAAAATAATACTTTTGTTTTAGATTTGTGATGCTAATTTAAATATGCATGTTGATGCATCATTTGGTGGTGTTTCACATGATTCATATGTCTGGAATTAATGCCCCTGCAGCCAAGATAGTGAATGAAGGTGTTGTTCTTCATAACATAGCCAATACACAAAATGTTCCAATGCCTGAGCCTCAGATTGATGATGTTCACAATGACCAACAGAGACAAGTCTTCAGAGTTGGCAAGAATTGAGGCAATTCCAAACATTTCTAGGGATATATTAGTCCAAAGATTATGGAATATGACATTTTACTACCTACACAAATAATAAGTCTAAAGTTATTAACATATTTTAATGTATTATTATTTTTTAAATTATCAATCTTACTTTATTTACTATGTTACAGCAATTTTTTATTGTTTTTTTATGTGAATGTACTTACAACTACAATTTGGTTTGTGAAACATTGAAAAAAAATGCAATAAATAATCTGATGTATAAAAATAATTGTTATTTGAATTTGTAGCATAATTATGTCAATCATCAACCCATACGAGCTACATAACTGTGTACATCATCCCATATATCCTTCATTAAATCCACCATCGCTTCCATTGTGGCTGCATGTCATTGTGACCTCAACCTTCGACTGGTGAGTTGGAGCACTGAGCATGTCCTGTAAATAACATGTTTTTTAACATAGTTCTACTTATCCTAAGTGTTTTTTTTTTGGTACTGAAGTGTTTTGAGAGTCTGGGTTAAGTGGGTGATCTTTATGGATTGAAATGGGACCAAGGATAAAGTGACAAAAAATTCATGAGAATAAAATTGCTGGTATTATTAGTTATGATGAAGTTGAAATGTTTTAGGTAAGTAATATTTTAAGATGACGGTGTATTTATAGAGGATATAAGATGCTAACTTACTCTACGCCATTGGTCTGGTGTTTTCCCTCTGCCACAGAGTTTAGTTGGACCGTTACGGAGTTCCACGCTTCTCGGGTAATTCGAACTGCCTGTGGCCCCCCCCCGGAAAGCGATCCAATGCCACGTCGCGATGGGACTCCGCAAATTCCACATTGCTTGTGTTCCATTTGCCTTACGGAAACTGTTCTTCGTGCCGGCATCTTAAAAGTAGATATTTTACATCATTATAAACTTAATCTTACCCTGCATTATAAACAACGGTGTTATTTTGTTAAGCTGATTATGAAGAAGAAATTTATCCCCTATGAAAATAAACTTTGATAACATTTTTCACATTTATTAGCAAAACGTTGTCGTTTGATTGGGAACCTAGCAATTATGTGGTTTTACTTACCTTTAATTTATTTTCACAAACTCGTAAACACATTATTTAAGTAATCCCATTAGACGATCGAAGTAAACAACTTGTACAAAATAATGAATTTGCTGCCAGCTTCACATGTCATTTGTATATAAACCGCTTAATATGATATGTTCTCTACAATATAGTCTTGTAACGCTTAAAAGGCGTTACTCAACATAGCCGTATAATAGTCGATAAAAAATAGAGGCGTCAAGTGTTGATACGATGAGCACCGGTCCCCGCACGTTAGTCATCGTAACTTGATATCCACTCAATGTGATACGCAATACCAATGTTATGAAATTCTCAGTTATCATCAAAGTTCGGTGTACAACTGAAGCTTGATAGTCACTGACCATCAAAAAGATAGCCAATAGCCCTGCTGGACAGAGCAAATGACCACATACTAACTAGAGACTAATGATACTGGCGAGCGTTCGTTTTTAAGAGTATGAAATTCAAATTAAAGCATACTGGATATATAAACCCGCCCTAAGAAATGCCTAGAACACCCATTATCTTAACCTAAGAACAAGAAGAAATAGTCCCATTTGCCCATATCGAAAGTTTAAAAAGCGATGTATGAATGAAATAAAATATTGGCGTTACGAGACCATATAACTGGTGTGCCTCATGATTTATGATATCCCTCGCTATTTAACCAGTGATGCTTGAAAAATTCCATGCTAACTGACATCCTTAACATTACGATGGTCGGTATTTGTACACAAGATCTGAGACACACGACACAAACTACATGTGTCGCGACGTCATCGCGAATATCATAGTGTAAGTAATTGTCTATAGTAACATCGTCATCTCTGCCGCCATTTTGTCTATGGCAAGTGAATTACTTGCTGTCACTTTAAAGTTCGTACGCGTACTGCGTCTTTTCCGTTGTAATTTGTGATTACCTGAAATGAAGCTGAGGCTGCAATTAATGAAAGCTAAGTAATCTAAGTAATCTAAGTAATCTAAGTAATCTAAGTAATCTAAGTGATCTAAGTAACTAAGAGCAAGGAGCTAAATATCTAAAGTGTCTATGTATCTAAGTATTACAGCTAAGTATACAATTATCTATGTATTTAAACAGCGAAGCGACAACGACGCCAAGCGATGCAAAGCGAAGTAGCTTAGTGGCGTTGTACCCAACAAGATGTAGTATTTTAATATCTACCTGAGTATATAATTTGTTTGATGATGCATGTGGCTTCATGTAATGTAGTTCATGAGATACAAGAGTTTCGGGCATGTCGTTGGATGTGCGTCCGAAGGTGGTCAAGATGGCATTATTCGGGTTTACCTAATGTGCTCGTAGACCAGACTGAATAAGTGCATTATTCGGGTTTACCTAATGTGCTCGTAGACCAGACTGAATAAGTGCATTATTCGGGTTTACCTAATGTGCTCGTAGACCAGACTGAATAAATGCCTGGCCAATTGGGTCTACGTGAAGTGCTCGTAGCTTGACTGATTCAGTACCTAGCCAAACTAAGAGATGGTTCCCCAAAGCCTGGCCACAAGGTAATGGGATACCAAGTTTTGGGCATGTCGTTGGATGTGCGTCCGAATGGGGATGCTACGTTAAGTGCTCGTAGTAAGACTGAATAAGTCCCCTAGCCAAATTAAGTAATAAAGCAGTGTGGCCTATGTAATGCTCCGTAGATAATGTAGAGCTATAAAGTTTGAGTATGACGTGATGTGGTGTCGTATAGATCAGACTGAATGTGGTAGACATGCTGCCTTAATAGTACAATAACAAGCATAAACTAATTCATAATTGTTCTGGTTCCAGCAACTGATGAGTGTCATGGGCGTTGGGTAATTGTACCTACGACATGACCCTCCTGGGCCCGAGACACTGAGACAGTCGGTGTCATCGGGCATTATCTTCTACAGATGGTGCATGGCTCATCCAACAGCAGATCTAAAGATAGCGAAGCAGAGAATTGAGGAATACGGAAGGAAAGGTGAAGGAGGCATAACAGCATTCCAGGTATGAAGTCTTGTTGATATAATTTTTATTTTTATTTACATTCGTTACGCCTGCCAATATATATGCAATGAGCCATGAAGTATAATATCAACAAGCCCATAAATAATAGAGTATCTACATACCGTAGTGTCTATGGGCAGGGCGTAACGACATGGTGGAGATGCTGGGATCTGATGTCTGATGGACTCGGAACAGCATTTCGTGAAATTATGTTCCTGTGAAAGGAAAATCATTAAGATGATTAATAAAGAGTAAACAATTTGAAGTTAAATGGAGATTTGTAGCTGCCTTCACCTTCCTGATGTATATATTGCGTATGCCCTATGAGTGGTATATAAGAATTGAATATTTAATTGAACAAAATATGAGAACCTGAACATTATGATCAAAGTATCAGATTACTTGTATTCGCCTATATGATGCGGCTGTTTTCAAGATCCTGCAAGAGATGGCGCAAGTAGTCATCGATCGAGGCGAATATTATTGCTTTATTTTTTCGTAATTTATATTGTGAATTGAAATAAACTAGTAAAATTGTATAATTGCTTAATATTTTAATTATACAACGACAAACAGTTCATATTAATTTTCCTATACGGATGGAAATATAATAAGTGCGTCAAAGAGATACAAGGACGAAACAATATGGTGGCATATTGTAATGATAAATATAATTCATTTTAAATACGCATTGAGATATGTTTATTATTTTTGGTATAAATAATACTGAATGAGTTTTGGAACGATAATACGATAGCAAAGGATAAATACTTCGTTTTCCAAAGAAACAAATAATAATTTATAGAATATGTCAATTGACTTATAATGGCGGAGAATGTGTGATTATAAACTAAAAAGAGTTTCATTTCTTTAATATTAATTTAAATGGTGCTGTATTTGCGTAATTTAAAATTAATGGCTTTTAATAATTAAAAGTTATTTTGACATTAAACATTTCCCAGATTATTGTCAATTTAAAAGGAATTCAGATCTACATGAATAACATTTCCGCTAGCGAGCGAGGAAACCATTTCCGCCCACTTTTATACTTAGAAACGAAAATGGCGTGTACCACTGCCAATTAAAACTTTTAAAATTCGCTTGTGAGGAAATTAAAAGTTATTCTGTTCTATGTTTATAGTGCTAATATTTCTCTAAGTATATGTGCTTCGTGGGAAATATCTGAATATTGAGTGTCGTACAGTATAAGTCTAAAACCAGAGAGATACATTCGACAAGTGCGAATATTATAACTTGGATTCATATTTGGGTTTCATCAATACATTAAACCCGGTGAACATAATCTAGTGACCAAGGTAAATACTATTTTGTACCAATTTCTTAAGTACATATCTATGTACGGAGTATCAATTAATATCTATCGTCATGTAGGTACGTCCAGCAACCAGCCCACCTACCTACCTACCGATCTACAAACAGTCAATTTGTTCTGTTTAACGTACACATTTTCTTAAATACAAGTAATCATACGGACTGTTAAACAATGAGACAATGAGTATTAATATGAAAAAGTACAGTAGCCAGCAAAGATACGTTTTGTGTTTTAATTTTTGAAATGTGTACCATAAAATTTATATGCTTCAAAGTCTCAGCGATTGGTATGGTACTATATTGATGTGATACTAACTATGAATATTTTTTTGGCACTAGTATACTAATATATTTGGTGACCATACTTTAAAACAAGGCAATGACAAGTATCTACATATTGACAAGTAGCCTGATTGCAATACTAAGTTTAAACTAAGGTTTTATGTGATGTGCCACAATAACAATAACTATAATTCAATGCTGATTATTTAGTTATGAACATTATTTTGACTATCTAATAACTTTAGTGTATATTAAATAATAACTAAATATGGTTAACATGACAACTCAGATGGATAATACTTGACACTTGTGTATATCTGCAGAGAAGTGATGTTGTATATCTGCAGAGAAGTGATGTCTATTAATTGGTAATAGATGTCTGGTTGTACACAAATAATTATTCCTGATTAAAAATGATATTTTAGTAGTACCTACATCTACAGCGCTCTAGTCAACAACATGTTGCTGTTTTTATGCTATATTAATTATTGTAGTTACAATATAGGTACTCACTGGATTGGAAACTTAAAATTAATTTTAAAGTGGTGATAAATAAATATTTTAAGTTGAATATAAATGAATAAATACAGTAAATAACATGCAGAACACTAACACTTTACATTGAAGTGAACGGCCTAAACATTTATTTTATAAAATAAAATATGATTTATATTAGTTCAGACAGACGGAGTCACTTGTAATTATTGACACTGTCAGCAAATTGAATCATATAGAACTGTATCTGTTGATACCATATAAATAACTATATTATTGGTGTGATGATTTATGAGTGTTCATTTGTTCTCGTTCTACTCTAGCCTTGAGTCGTTCGCGATTGACCGAATCAAATGATCCGGTTCGCGAGAACCACGCGAATGATCGGGTCGCCGCGGCGAATACGATTCGTTCATTCGAATTTTGAACTGAGCCGCGGCTGCAATCAGTCCCGCTGTCACGGATCCTACAGATCGCGATCTTATCGTGCGACTGAGATAGCATGGGTCAGATTAATTTGAACGAGCGAGAGCGAGCCACAGCCGATCGCGGTGTGACCGCCCCAAAGAAAAATGCATTATTGGCTGTAAATTACAACGAAATAATCTACCTTATATTAACTAACCTAAGGTTTATTTTTGGAATTGGCGAATGTAGTATCCTAGAATCATGAATTTTATTTTCTTAGAAATAAAGCTTAAAATAAAAATATAGGTAAATAGTTAAAACGATCTGCAATTTCATTGTTTTCAAATCAATTGCACTACTCGTCAATTTAGTAACCCGGCGACCTGCGGTCATTGATGTCGTGTCGTGTTTTTGAAACCGGTAAAAAGTTGTATATTTACCTATAATACCTAAAATATATACTTGAGGAAACATTTGCTTGAATGGGAGCTTAATCTAATAGGTAGATACCTACGCAATAAGTTTTACAAAACATGGTCGAAATTTGTAATTTGGGTGACCGCCCCTAAGAAAAATGCATTACTGTAAATTACTACGAATTCGTATGTCTACCTTAAATTAACGTCATTAAGGTTTATTTTTGGAATTGGAAAATTACGTAGTATCGTAATATCATGAATTTTATAACCTTAAAAATATAGTGACCCGGCGACCTGCGGTTATTGATCAGTCGGATCGGATCTGACACTATAATCTGGTTTCCGAAACGAAATCAATCAATCGATTACATTCCTATCCGGAACTGAACCAATCGATCAATTGATCGGGTCGTACGAACCGGTTCGTTTTGACAACGGATCAGTATTGATCCAGATCGCTTAAATTGAACGATCGACACATGCATATTCTACTCTAGTCACAGACCAATGTTTATTTTTTGAATTGAAGATGTTTATTTAGAAGTTGATGTTTATCATTAACCTTCAATGACTTAAATGAAGAACATAACTGTTTAATTTAAATTAAATTTAAATTTGTTTTGTGGTATGTCATATTGACTACCTATATTAAAATTAGACGAATATTTAATTCAAACTTCATAAATAAGTGATAACAAAATATAAACAAAAAATACATTCATATATACAGGGTGACTTTGAATTCATTGGCAATATTTAAAACTATAACTCTATGTATGATTTAGATTGTTTCAGGAGCATTAATACACAAATTGATTGCTTAAAAATAAATGTTCAATTAACCTTAAAATAAAACTTAGATAACATTAATGATTACTTATGTAAGCAAATAAGTAAAAAAAAAGAAACAGGATTTCTCATTAATTAGTATGTAATTAAAATAAATCCATCTAAGATCAAAAATACTCGGTCGATGTAAACTAACACAGAATTACGCACGAACTAGGTGTGAATGACCTAGTTACACACAACACACTAACATTAATAAACTTAAAAACGATTATGAATGTTATCTCTTAATCTTACATTTGAAAATTGATGCGAGTTCGAGTATTATTAATAAGCGAACTAAAATAATGTCAAAGGCTATGCCGCCACCGATTCAATTTACGATGGAAAATGTATCTTAACACAAGAGCCATAGTCTTCGGCATCGAATGGTATGAATAAAACGAAGATCGATGATACATGACACTTGCCGCCGCACCCACCCGTGCCCCAGCCCTAAAATTATTTCAAATTGTAATTGTTTCTTTAGTCCCGGTTCGAATTAGCGAATGCGTGGTACACTAACGCCGGTGCCGTCGCGGGCGCAGTCATAGTGTGAATTGTGGAAAAATGCCGCGCCCAGGTGACGGTGAGGAAGGACGGTACACCAACCAGCAGTATTTGTACATCGTTGTGACTTACGAGCGCACGCACAGTTTACTGCGTACGCAACGGATGTTCCAAATTCGATATCCGACTGCACCAACTCCATCACGGGATTTAATTTTGCGAACAACGAAAAACCTTTTGGACTATCGATCCTTTCACGTGCCGGCGCATGCACAGGTTCGTGGCAGATTGCCTACTTACCCAAGGGCGTTGTATGGACAAATAAAGCGATACTTTCAAAGAAATCCCCAAGCTAGCACCAGACAAGCGGCGCGACAATTTGGTGTTAGCCAATATTATGTTTGGTAGTTGTTTAACGGCTCTGGTATCCATCCTTAACATTACCAAAAAGTGTAAGAATTATCGCTCATGGTGTACGAGCGGGAAAGCAACACCAGAGATGAACTAAAACTTAAAATTTGTGCAGCATTTGATACCGTGAAATCGCAAACCTTTGTGTGCAGAGAAGATGTGGACACTTTGAACATCTTTTAAAACACACGTAATTGTGCGCGGCAAACCCTTACAATAGTGATTTTTTAAAATAATGTTTTTTTTGTGTTTTTATGTTTTGATTGTAATAACTAATCAGTGAACAGTAAATAGCCAACTGTTGAAATACGCGGGAATGATGGTAAGTACCTAGGTGTAAGTCGCTACCTAATAACTTAGCTTGCATGGGTAGGTATAACGTATTTTCGATGTTTTTATTACCTACCATGAAATTGAGAGATCATATGTGTCGGCCGGTGACCTTTGAAATTGAGATGATTATGTGGCGGTATACTTTGAAGAGCGGGACGGGCGGCGGTACGCGTTGTTTACACAAGGATTTCAATGCCGTCTCGAAGGTACAATCGTTTTTCACAGTTTACATTATGGGATAAGATACATTATCGTTTGCATCTTTAATTAATTCTTGTTTACCATCGTCGTCCATTCATAATTGGCCAGCCTAGTAGTAAGTGTGTTGCGTACTATCGATCAAGAGTTTTGATCCGTGCAGGTTATTTTTTAAAATAATAATAAATTAATTAATCAATCGATTTGTTTATTAATGTTTCTAAAATAATCTAAATCATTCATCGAGTTGTTGTTTTAAATATTGCCAATGAATTCAAAGTCACCCTGTATATCTAAAATATGAATAAAATGGTGATGAAATTCAAGCAACGAGCTTCCAATTAGTTTATTGAAACTAAGTACTATCTAGAAATTTTATTTTAAATTTCAGAATTATTTCAAGTTCTATGAACATGGAGGAAGTCTTACTTAAGCGGTTGCTGATGCTAACGAACGAGATAAAAAGGAACTCTGACCTGTCCTTGACCCTTGACTTAAGAAACAATGAAGAAATATCTAAGGCTCAAGTTATACGATCAAAGCTTAAAGCACTATTGGGGAGATTGAACGATGACCTCAATAATTATTTTCGTTTGGTGAATAACCCTCCAGCTGATGATATAAGCCAAATATCAGAATTACAGTTAGAGGCTGAACAGAACTTAGCTGAGTTAGAAGCGAAGATAGAGATGTTCAATAAAACGAAAAGCAACCCTGTTAAGGAAACAATAGGTAGCCGCTTACCTAAACTTAATTTACCTGAGTTTGATGGTGATGTTCTGGGTTGGTATCAGTTTTGGGACCAATTCAGTTCAAATATAGATTCTAGACATATTGCCGAAGTTGATAAATTATTATACCTTAAAGCTTCTGTGAAAGGAGAAGCGAAGAGGGCCATTGATGGTCTTGAAACAACAAATAAGAATTACCAAATTGCCTTGAAGACTTTGCGAGAAAGGTATGGAAATAATTCTCATTTAATTGATGCCCACTACGCAGCCTTGTCTAGAGTGAAGCCTGCTGATAAAACTATAAGCGCTTGCAGAAAAACTCTAAATGATTTGGAAAGACATTTGAGAGTATTGGAGTCGCTTAAGGAGGATGTCAACCATAGTCATCTTCGTCATCAAATATTTGAGAAATTTCCAGAAGATTTAATTTACGAACTTAAACTTAAAACTACTGATAATTCTATTAATGAAATAAGAAAACAATTAGAAATAATAATTACAGCACGAGAAGATGCTAGTAGAATTACATACGATAAGAGGTCGAATACAGAATACACAGTGGAAACATTACATACAATGCAAAATAAGTCAAGACAAAGAGAAGTAAGTACGAGAAAGATACGCTCTTACAGAGAAGAAGGATTAAAGAATAGAAATACTACGTCGACATTAAATCAAGGTAACGATATTTCTCGAAAAGCAAACATGAATAAAAGAAAGGAATACCCAAGAAAACCAACCGAAAGCATTGACAGAAAGAGAAGGAAACTACCCTGTATTTTCTGTAATGAAGATCACTATAATGACCAATGCGAGAAGTATAAAACTGCTAAAGAACGGAAATTGAAGTTGAGAAATCGATGCTATGAATGTCTACGCGAAGGACACAACATCAGTACATGCAAGTTGACACGAGTGTGTGTATATTGTAAAGAAAAAGGCGTTCATAATCGCGCTTTATGTCCTGTCAAGTATCCAAATAGAGATAGTACAAGACCCCACGAAAACTAAAGACCACCCATTCACTTACTTACCACATCACTGCGTCACACAAAAGGGGAAACCCGTTAGAATTGTAATAACCCGATTCATATGGATAAAGGATATGACAAAACCAGCTGCCAATGACAACATTCAGTGTATGAGATTTTGCAGAGTACCATTTGGTATAATATCCAGTCCCTTCATCTTAAACGCGACTGTTAAACATCACCTGGCTAAATCAAAACAATCGCGAGTTAAAGAAATCGCGAATGACATTTATGTTGATAATTTAGTCACAGGTGCCTCAACCATAGATGAAGCATTGGAGCTGTATAGAAATACCAAGGAAGCATTCCAACAAATATCAATGAATCTTAGAGAATGGAGCTCTAACTCAGAAGAATTTATGAAACACATCTCAGGTACCAATGAAGACAAAGTCGTTAAGATTTTAGGCTTAGATTGGAACTTGAAAAGAGACACGCTTGGGTTGAGATTCAACGTAGATTCTAATGCTAATACTAAACGTGGCGTATTTAAAATAATCGCGTCTGTTTATGATCCATGCGGATATGCCGTACCGTATACATTGTCTGCAAAATTATTCTTACAAGAACTTTGGAAGTTAAAGATGAAGTGCGATGAAGTCCTTCCAAAGAAGATGGTTGACGACGAGTGGTCGGAAATATGTAAAGAGTTGAGTGAGATACCAAAAGTATTAATCCCTCGTTGTTACCTGAAAACCATAGAAAATTGCCAGTTACACTGCTTTTCTGACGCTTCGTTGAAAGCATATGCAGCAGCAGTTTATATTGTAAACGGAAGTGAAAGAAACTTTGTTATAGGCAAAGCAAGACTAGTTCCACTGAAAGACCAAGACAACCTGAAAATACCTCGCTTAGAGTTGTTAGGAGTAGTAATAGGCAATAGACTTATTAAATTTGTACTCAAACAACTGAACATGAAGGTAACCAGTCAGACATTATGGACAGACAGTAAAATTGTAATAGAATGGCACAAGTCTAATAAACTCCTACCACCGTTTGTATCCAGACGTATACAAGAAATAAAACAAAATAAGGACTTGGTGATTAGATATGTCCCATCAGAATTAAATCCAGCTGACATAGCTACCAGACCTTCGATTCCAGTAGAAGACAAAAGAAAATGGCTAACAGGTCCAAGCTTCATGTCGCATGAGCCGAAAGCATGGCCTTCAGATTCGGAGAAAACAAATGTTTCTTCTCTGGTTCTTGGGGAGGGTCTGTCGAATGAACAAGAACCAGAAGATTGTCCCATGGATATAGACTACAGTTTCCAAAAGGACATAGAACAAGGACATAGTGTAGATCTTCAAAAGGAAGATACTATAATAATGAACACAGGTGAACTACTTAAAAGATTACAGGCTAAATATTTTCCGCAAGAGGTTGAAGGAAAGGACACCGATCTAAGTCGCAACTTAAAGCTGTTCAAAGATGTGGATGGAATATTAAGATGCAAAGGTCGTTTTACAAACGCTGACTGGTCGTTTGATAAACGATACCCCATTCTTATCCCGAAGGACTGCGACTTCACTAAGAAGATTATTATGGACATTCATGGTGAAAACTACCATGTAGGTGCGAATCATACCTTAAGTATAATTAGACAGCAGTATTGGATTCCTCAAGGAAAGAGCCAAGTACAGAAACTCTTAAGAAAATGTCCAAGGTGTGTTAAGCACGGCGGAGGACCCTTCAAACTACCACCTACACCAGCGCTACCTGCTGAAAGAGTCAACTTTACCACACCATTCACCTTCGTAGGGGTGGATTATATGGGATCTCTTCTTATTGATAATGGCAATGGATCTGTGAAGAGGTGGATCTGCCTTTTCACTTGTCTAGCCGTAAGAGCGGTGCATTTAGAAGTTGTTCAAGACTTGACAGCTGACCAAGGACTACTAGCCTTACGAAGAATGGTATCTAGTAGAGGAGTATCAACGTTGATTAAATCCGACAACGCTCTTCATTTCAAGTTAATGTCAGAGGTATGAGAGGAAAATGAGAATCAAGACGAATTACACGAACATGGAAAAGAGACAAAGCAAAGACGAGGCGCAGCCATGTGAGCCCTAAAGAAAATTAGGGAGTGGACGCGCAACTTACTAACAATGCTCTAGGCTTTCCGGCCGGGAGTGTCGCGACGTCATCGCGAATATCATAGTGTAAGTAATTGTCTATAGTAACATCGTCATCTCTGCCGCCATTTTGTCTATGGCAAGTGAATTACATGCTGTCACTTTAAAGTTCGTACGCGTACTGCGTCTTTTCCGTTGTAATTTGTGATTACCTGAAATGAAGCTGAGGCTGCAATTAATGAAAGCTAAGTAATCTAAGTAATCTAAGTAATCTAAGTAATCTAAGTAATCTAAGTGATCTAAGTAACTAAGAGCAAGGAGCTAAATATCTAAAGTGTCTATGTATCTAAGTATTACAGCTAAGTATACAATTATCTATGTATTTAAACAGCGAAGCGACAACGACGCCAAGCGATGCAAAGCGAAGTAGCTTAGTGGCGTTGTACCCAACAAGATGTAGTATTTTAATATCTACCTGAGTATATAATTTGTTTGATGATGCATGTGGCTTCATGTAATGTAGTTCATGAGATACAAGAGTTTCGGGCATGTCGTTGGATGTGCGTCCGAAGGTGGTCAAGATGGCATTATTCGGGTTTACCTAATGTGCTCGTAGACCAGACTGAATAAGTGCATTATTCGGGTTTACCTAATGTGCTCGTAGACCAGACTGAATAAGTGCATTATTCGGGTTTACCTAATGTGCTCGTAGACCAGACTGAATAAATGCCTGGCCAATTGGGTCTACGTGAATTGCTCGTAGCTTGACTGATTCAGTACCTAGCCAAACTAAGAGATGGTTCCCCAAAGCCTGGCCACAAGGTAATGGGATACCAAGTTTTGGGCATGTCGTTGGATGTGCGTCCGAATGGGGATGCTACGTTAAGTGCTCGTAGTAAGACTGAATAAGTCCCCTAGCCAAATTAAGTAATAAAGCAGTGTGGCCTATGTAATGCTCCGTAGATAATGTAGAGCTATAAAGTTTGAGTATGACGTGATGTGGTGTCGTATAGATCAGACTGAATGTGGTAGACATGCTGCCTTAATAGTACAATAACAAGCATAAACTAATTCATAATTGTTCTGGTTCCAGCAACTGATGAGTGTCATGGGCGTTGGGTAATTGTACCTACGACATGACCCTCCTGGGCCCGAGACACTGAGACAGTCGGTGTCATCGGGCATTATCTTCTACAGATGGTGCATGGCTCATCCAACAGCAGATCTAAAGATAGCGAAGCAGAGAATTGAGGAATACGGAAGGAAAGGTGAAGGAGGCATAACAGCATTCCAGGTATGAAGTCTTGTTGATATAATTTTTATTTTTATTTACATTCGTTACGCCTGCCAATATATATGCAATGAGCCATGAAGTATAATATCAACAAGCCCATAAATAATAGAGTATCTACATACCGTAGTGTCTATGGGCAGGGCGTAACGACAACATGGCAAACGTAGTAATTACATTGCTGTTACATGCTCTGTGACCGTAGATAGAGAATGAACTTTCATTCATTCTCTATCTACGTCTGTGACAAACAGACAGACCAATAAGAGGATACTACGTATATTGCATACCTATAGTTTAAGGGGGAAGCTCAGGGTCAGGGCGCGAAATTCAAAATGCCAATGGTTTTTATTGTTTTACGAAAAATTTGGACATCTTTACGATGTAATTTAGTGTTTTGCGATATTAACATTCTGCATTGGATGACTCGATGTATTAAGTTTGCTTAAAAAAGTACTTAATCCGATACAATACCATTAGGTTTGTAAAAACCGCTACTTTTACTAACTTTATGGTGTTGTATCGCTTTAGGTATTTTTTTAAATAAACTTAATACATCGAGACATCCAATGCAGAATGCTAATATCGCAAAACACTAAATTACATCGTAAAGATGTCGAAATTTTTCGTAAAAAAATAAAAACCATTGACATTTTGAATTTCGCGCCCTGACCCTGAGCTTCCACCTTAAAGTTACTTACTCTATGATGTATACATCTAATAAGTTACTATTTGAGGTTATGTTGTTTTTTGAATTATTTTATTGGAATAAAATATTATAGTATTCTCTGACTAATAGAATAATGGACATCTTAAAACCAAAGAGATTTATTTTCATACTACTTTTTCTTTGCGAACTCATACTTAGTAAAAGTATGACACCTACTAGGGCTGGTGGAGTAAACTCTTATAAAGCATATAATGAAGAATGCCGGCGTTGTAAAGTACTTACAGACTCCTTCAATAATTGGTTAGATAAAACTTCTAGAGGAAAGTACGAAGGTGGTGACACCCATTGGGAGGAATCCAAGTTGAAATCATATTCACGCAGTGAGATTCGTTTAGTTGAGATACAAGAGCGGTTATGTTCAGAACTGAAAGTAGATCAAGATCCTTGCTATGTGTTAGCTGAAGATGCCGAACAAATGTTAGAACAGTGGTGGTTTCGTGAGGATTCAAATTCATTAGACTTGTACACATGGTTGTGTATTGAAACTCTTCAACACTGTTGTCCCAGTAGCCACTTTGGCGACACTTGCGCTCATTGCCCACTTGATAAAAATAACAAAGTGTGTAGTGGGAATGGTAAATGCGATGGTGATGGAACACGAAAGGGGACAGGAAAATGTATATGCAAAAGAGGCTACACGGGAGACCTTTGTGAAGACTGTGCTGACAACTTCTACTCATCCAGTACAGGGACTTGTCGACCTTGTCATAGATCTTGCATTAGTTGCACAGATGAGGGAGCAGCTGCTTGCGAATCCTGTAATCCAGGTTGGCAATTGGTATCAGGTGTATGCACTGATATAGATGAATGTTCTTCAACTGTTTGTAAACCAAACCAATACTGTTTGAATAAGCAGGGCTCCTATAGTTGTATGGAATGTGAGTTGCCCTGTAAAACATGTACTGGAGAAGGGCCTTCAAACTGCACTTCCTGTGAAGATAAACACACCCTCTGGTCTGGTATGTGTGTGGATGGAGATCTAAGACACAGTATATTAAGTAGTGCATTTAAAAGACTAATGTTGTACATTGGACTACTTATTATCACATTTTTTATATACAACCGTTCAAGCTCACTAGCTTCAGTGGTAGTACTAGTTGTTGCAGTTTACATTTATTTCTCCGAGAAGGATGTAAATATGAATTTATTACATGTGATCTTAAATCTAATTTATGCACCTAGTTAGTGAAGAAATCGAATTCTATTTATATCACTTTAAGTACTCTAGGTTAAATGCTATAGAAAAAATAGTTTTGTGATGTCTGTACACTAATATATTTTTAAGGCTAACCACTTTAATACCAACTTGTACAAAGCTTCTTAAATATTTCTATTACTTTCATTTATTTTTACCTATTTAATCTTGTTTTCAAAGCTAACAACACAATCACTTTTAATGAAAACAAATCAAAGACATTCGAAAGGTGTATTAAAAATACATTTTATTGCAAAAGTTACAACTACATTTTAGTGTCATTTATGTACAAAAATTAAATATAAAGTTTGTGTAGGAATAGTAGAGTTATAGAATACTAAGTATATAATACAATCATACATTCATGGGATTTCTCGCATAAATTGTTTAAAAATAATAATACATCTATGCTAGAATAAAACAATACTTAAGTGTTTTATGTTATGTGTTCCTTTCAAAAATAAGTGAATATTTTTTTCATTAACATAAGGGCTATAATAATAGTTTTATAATGTAATTAAATGGTAATCCTATAATTTGTCACTGAAAAAGAAAATAGATGCTACAAGAACTTTTTTCACTATGTATTCTTAACAACAGCTAAGTACACTTACATTCTTGTAAAAAAGCTCAGTATTGAAAATTGTATATGACATGAATAAAATTGTCAATGGTAAATTTGGCATCAGCAAGCACAGGTATACATTCTCAGTCTGACAAAAAACAAACTGCTAAAATATTTTTTAATAAAAAATAAATATTGACTGGATGCTAATTGAGTGCTTATTTTTTCCTATAAACTTGAGTTTTGTGATGTCCCAAAGCCAATATGTAATTGCATTGTTTGTTATGACATAATCTTAAGAGTAATCCAAAATTGATTTATGAATAGGCAAACCTACTAAGTATCAACAAAACAAAGCATAGCTCAAATATTAAAGAATAAATTCAATTTAGAAACAGGGTTAGACATAATAGCATAAACCGACACTGGATACTACAAGGTTGCAATGTTGCAGATGAGTGAACATTAATTATTACGTGCATACTCAGCGAAGGAATAATATAGACGAAGTGCATATTGAAGCATAAAAAACCAAGGAGAGTTGTGTAGTACGCGCGAACACGCATGTACGTTCTTACGTACATGCGTGTTCGCGCGTAACAAAAAACGTTAATTTTCTTAAGTTAACGTTTTTTGTGTTTTAATGTGTTGTTCGCGACACTGTCTATAGTATAACTTCGTCTGAGTATGCACATTATAAAGTGAATCAAAACTAAAAAATATCAACTGTGCTCAATTAATTTACATCTGATGACAAAGACTTTGTCAACAAAAGAAAATTATTGCTAATAATGTGGAATGCTTGGAATAAATAGACTAATAATATGCTCTTTGGTGAAAAGAAAAACATTTTATTCAGAGTTGGTAAAATAATAACATTAGATTGCTTAACTAAATCTGAATATATTATACTCAACAAAAAAAAAACCATTGTAAATTAAATGATGTCTGTCAACAAAAGAAAACACAAATTATATTATATGTATATGAAATTAACATTGCTCTAAGAATTTTTATTTTTTGGTAAAATTTCAGTTTAAGTACTAATAATAAAACCATCCATCTAAGCATGGTCTGAGCCATGAATTTTAAACATGGTCTGTGATACAAGCATATTTGTGAAATAAAACACTTACACTACATTTTATGCTAACATGTTTCTGTGACACCCACTACTGAAGGGAAATTATGTGGTAAGTAATTATAACTATATGTGGTGCTGATATAAAGCTTCTAAATAATAACGCACGACTAGCATGTGAAATGCTACACATATGGACGAATTCGTGGTTTAAGTCCATATATACTGTTACAATATATATCAATGTTATAATTAAGTATGTACTAGACTCGGAAATCATAAACCATAATTACAAGCAACTTGGGTTCACATAGGTCACATACACATATGCGCCATACTGAGATTTTGCAATAAATTGAATATATTATTGACATATATTTTCAGTTCAAGAAAAAGTATAGATGGACTGTCGCGAACAACATCTTGAAGCATATTATAAAAACCAAGCGGACTTCTGTAGTACTACGTACTACGTAATATTTACTACACGAATTGGCTTCGTTTTTAGTGCTTTAATCTTAGCTTCAGTATGTTGTTTTCGACATCTCATCTCATCTGTCTTTATTATTTCTTCGTCTAAGCATTTATTATGTATTGTATGATTTCATAAATTCCAATAGCAGCTAAATGTAATAAAATTGTGATATACATAGATAAATTATCAATCAAATGCGTGAGTGTGTGTACACATAACATTATAGCGTTCACACTTTCATTATTTACATATTATTTATCAGTCTGCTCCAATTTATGCTAATGATTTTATTACCATACATTTTAAAGTTACTTTCGGTCCCTCTTCATAATACTCATTTTAGAAAACATTTCCCATTTAGAACAATTACATGTTTCATATTCTACAGTTGAGTAGAAATTAGATGGCGTACAGTTGCGGCATTATTTAGCTGCCGACATTACAACCGGACTGACATACCTATTTTATTTTAAACGCGGTATACTCAACGCCATTATATGCCACGCAAAAATGATATCAATGTACGTACGTGCGTACGTAGTACTTGAATGCAAAATTTATATTATCTAAGTGATCAGTCTGTTGTTGGAATGTTATTATAAAGTAATATAAATTGTGACTATCAAATCCAAAATATTAATAACTAGCTGTGCCCGCGTCTTCGTACGTGTAGACTTTTTATTTACTATCCTGTCCTATAATGTTCCAAAAACTAACCTTATTGTAAGCTATATAGCCGTGCTAAGTTTCATTAAAATACGATAACTTTCCCCATTATTCGCATTCTCAGAGAAAAAAGCCAAAAATGGCGGATTCAATCTCGGTATCGATAATAAGATCCGCTCGGTAATTTTTAGAAACATATTTAATGTAAAGACACGACCCCTGACATACCAAGAAACATATTATTTCAGTCGGGATTCCAACTTCTGATTATGTTAAATAATACTTTTATTTTGTCTTGCAATTGGCAACGATATTCGTCTATGTTAAGCTCAATAAAGCAAAAAAAAAAACAGAAAATCCGAGTTACAACACACAAGCATATAATAGAAATTGCTGCTTAAAACTAAGATCACTCATGAAACCTCTGGCCGGCAAATAGCTGAAATATTTTTTCAGGGTGTTTCAGATGTCGTAACAAATATTTTTGAGATAAATACTGATTTGTAATTGCTTTGTGAAGTCAGAGTACGTAATCAGCAAATTTTCCGAGTTAATGACTTATTCGTCAAAACTTTTGTATTGCAGCATTAGAGCACATTCAAATGAATATACCACAAAGATGGCGTTAATGAGTAGCGGTCACTACTACAATAACAAAAAAATACTAAGCTAATATTACGCGTAAGATTCACAGCACCTGCTCTGCTTAATCATAACACGTGTCATTAGAATTCATTTCGAAAAGTTGAACGCAAAAAAAAAAACATTTTGATATTTTTGTTACTCGAACCTCATGCACATGTGTAAATATTAATTCACATTATTGGAACAACCATACAATTATTTTAAGTAACAATGTTACACTTCTCTTAGTATACCGATTCGCGACGTAGCCCGTATAGGTGGTTAGTGCAGTCTCAGAGCGGCGCGGGCGGCGCGCGGTGGTGCGAGGAGAGCTGCGCGGCGAGCTGGCGCTGCTGCAGCAGGCAGTAGAGGATGCCGGCCTGCGCCATGGCGTCCACCGTGCCCGCCGCCAGCAGGTCGGTGCGCAGCTTGCTGCCCGCGCCCGCGCTCGCCGGCCGCAGCAGCGTCGGACCGAACACCGTCGCCAGATTGTGCATCGACATCTTATTATCGCCCTCGTGTTGGTTCACCCTACAAAATAAACTCGCGATATACTTACCTCAAGATTTTTTTTACAAGCGGTGCTATGCAATCCTTGTATATTAACGATATCCAAACAATTGACGACCTGATTAGCGGAGTGGGTAGTGGCCCTGCTTTCTGTGTCCGAGGTCCGGGTACAAATCCCCGTAGGGAAAGGCGGTGGGATGAGCACGAATATTTGTATCCGAGTCATAGATGTTAAAATTTATATAAGTACTAGCTGCGCCCGGCGGTGTTACCCGCGATAAAAAGTATGAAAAATTAAAACATCTATCCCACGGGAACCATACATTTTACCGGGATAAAAAGTAGCCTATGTGCTATTCCAGACTATAATCTATCTCTGTGCCAAATTTCATCCAGATCCGTTCAGCCGTTCGAGCGTGAAAGAGTAACAAACATCCATCCATCTATCCCTCCATCCATCCATCCATCCAAACTTTCACACTTATAATATTAGTATAGATTGTATACTGGATTCGCCCCCAGACCATACGGTATCCATAATACAAGCGTGGCTTAGTGTGGGACCGTATCGTTGGTGCGTTCGTCTGGCAATATTACATTATTATAATTCCGGGAGGGGACCACCACTGACTCTCGGCTGGTTAACTTTCCCAATTATACCAAACCAGTTGATCGATAATCGAGGAGGCCAACAAAACCCACCCCCTATAAGATGTCAGTGGAGAGTCTGTCCGTCATGAGTGTCGAGACCCTAAACCGCCTTATTATATCGATTAAAACGATATCGGGCTTTTACGCTTGTCTAGTCTAGGACACTTATTAGGACGAAAACTAAACTTTCTAGATACCGAAAATGCAATTTTTAGTATAGAGATTCCGACGGCGCATCATAGGTGCATCTTAAGATGGCATACCGGACTTACACCTCGTTTGCGTAGGTGTCAAGCACAGCAGATCTAAGCGTACTTACTTAACAAAATGATTTAGAAGGAAGTCAATGCAGTTCTTGTTGAGATCGGGCAGTTGGGCGTAGCATTTGAGAAGCGCGTGGCGTCTCGTCTGCGCCGGCCCGGAGTCCACGGACGTACCAACACCCTGCACGAACAATCATATATTAAACGATCTCCCTTGGCACAATTCAAACGTAGTGGGGTCGCCGTTAATCATGGCCGCCGATCGATAGACAAAAGGTGCGCGTGAGACGCGTAGGTGCGTGTCCTTGTTTCACGGTGCAAGGACAATAGATGCGTATTCTGCCATCTTGCAGTGGGCGCAGGGGCATAGCATAGGTCATTAGCACTTGGTGCGGTATTCAAATTTGCCGCTCTCTTATTTTTAATATTCATTATAAAAAAATGGAGCATGGTAACGACAAAAAAAGTGACGAAAAAACACTGAAAGCAATTATATTTTTTTTACTTATTTTTTTTTTTTGTATCTTATTTTTTTTCTCTAACTGCCACCTGTGAAATGCCGCCCCCGGACCGCACCCTCCGCCCCCCCATGCTACGCCACTGAGTGGGCGTGGTAAGTCCGTGACGTCAGAGACAAGGACAATATCACGCCACCCGACGTCATCGATCATACGATGTGGTGCTGCGTTGAGTCGGGCACACTTGCCAACTCGCCACAATAAATTGTAAAAGATTATTATGAGGCAAATATAAAAGTAATTGTATACCTGAGTGCTCCCCCAAGCCTTCAGCAGTTCGGGATACAAAGCGTCGGTGAACAAAGCCTCCGGTAATTCCCGCAAGTACAATTTCAGTACGCCGGTAACAGAATGGATGTCGACTTCTTTCAGTAGCTGCTCAGCTTCATAGGCATCTAAAAACGATAGTTATTGTAGTGCTGTAAAATATGATATTTTATTCTGAAGACTATTAATGTCCCCCGAAATAGTCTGCATACCCAAACACGGCCAGGGAATAAAGATTTTTGAATGGCAAAGACGAACCAGAAGACGGCCTCAAAGCATCACAAGAAGCCGGTGGATGCGAGTGGCGAAGGACTGGAGGAAATCCCTCCTCCTACACTCTTTGTTACACTCCTTGTTACATCAGCTATCTGCCAGTGAAAGTCCCGTCAAAATCTGTACAGCCATTTCAGAGATTAGTTCGAACAAACAGACAGACAAAAAAAATGTTTTGTTATATGTACACGTGTATACATCCAAATGCACTTAGTAAAAAGCGGTTATTTTAATATCACAAACAGACACTCCAATTTTATTTATTTGTATGTATAGATTTATAGATAAATGTGAATACTGACTAGTTTCAAAACTCTTCTTGAGCCGATTGAGGTCGGACGCGCTGCCGGACACTCTGTAAACGCCCACCTCCTGAATACCGCGGCGTTCCACCTCGCGCACACACGCGCTTATTATGAACGGGATGCTGCGTTTTTCGCGTCTGCGGCACGAAAATATATATGTGTATAGATACTTAAGTGTATCAGATACATTAGTCTATAGTTGAAATATCTGTAATTCGTGTTTCGCAGGGCAAGTAAAGTCGTCGGTCTTGCGCCTGATCTCTCTCCACTCGGATTACCAACCTATCGGACTATGAGAGTGAGGGAATAGAGTGTTCCTGTGATTGCGAACACACTTGTGCACTAATATTTCCGCGCCGTACGATGAATACTATTATTATATTATTATTTATTGTACATATTCTTATATTAGATTTAGAAGCATCATTTCCACGTTTCAAAAAACCATAAAAAAATCTGTTTTTTTTATTGGTATATTTTTTTATTTAGCTCAGTCGGTAGTGACCTTGCCTTCTGCGCTGAGGGCCCCGGGATCGAATTCTGGTTGGACCAACTTCGTGTGATGAGCACGCATGTTTGTACCCGAAACATGTATGTTTAATATCTATATAAATATTATATACTGAGTTCACCCCCGGTCCATGGTACGTTACACATATTACAAGCGTTGCTTGGTGTGGGACCGTATAGCTGTTGCCAAGCGGAACATGGATGGCGGGTCAGATCAGTTGCGCTGCATGTGCCTAGTGAATGTAGCGTCTCGATCTACTGCCACCTTCCTACCTAGGCAAGTATGCTCCATCGTAGATCTCATCGTCACTTACCATCAGGTGAGATCGAGATCAAATACTTGCCTATAAGGTAATAAAAAAAAAAAAGCGAAACAAAAAAATGATGACTAACTTGGCGACTTGCGTGATCTTGGCGCCGAAGAGCGCGCCGGGCTTGGCGGAGGGCACGCGGCGCGCCGAGCGCTCGGGCGGCAGCACGCGCAGGCGCAGCGTCAGCGACCCGCCGCCCACCAGCACCGTGCGCGCCACGCCGCCCCCGCCCACGCCCCCGCCCGCGCCCACGCCCTCCGACACCCACTCGCGCGACAGCTGCCACACGAGCTTACTGTTATCGCTCACCAATCAAAAGTAAAGCTGATCGTCGAAAGGCCTCCACCTACTACTGTCCGCGGGACCCAATAGGTAGGAACGGTATTCCGAACGGGTGGTAAAGTAGTAGCATAGTATTTTTGTAACGTTTGACGATTCAAAGTACTGTACTTAATGGTTTACGTGAGTACAAAAATATTCTGATTTTGTACATTGAACCAAGAAAATTAGATTGCTAACTAAAAACCCATGTAAAAGAATATAACAGATTATATATCTTCTGTCCCTTTGTCCGGTTATTTTTTAATTTGGCAAGCAGTAGTTGCATTCAGTTTCTCCATTCCATTATTTAATGTCATCATATTTTTTTATGGTGTACTTATTTACTTTTTTATCGCTATTGAAGTACTTGACACTGTAAAATACTCACAAAATTGTGGGTGAGGCTATATATTATCTCATTCCATTACATAAAGAAAGAATAATAATACTATGGTAGGTAGTCACGGTATGGTTTGACAATAATAACACTAGCCATTTTAATGTCTCCCTATTGAGCACGGACCTCCCATCTTTACCCCCCCCCCCCCCCCCCCTCCCAGTAAAACGTAGTCTTCGCGACCGTTTTGAAGGGTTCAAACAATGTTACGTAATGCGTAGTTCAACCCCCCCCCCCCCCAAATTCGTTACCTAATACTTGAACGCGCCCATACGCAAATGAAATCTAGAAATCCCACAGTTGCGTTGCAGATGGCGCTGGGATTTGAACGTGCGAGGCAAGCGTTCTACCAACTCGGCTATGACTGCTTGGCACGAGTGTGATTACCTTGATGGTGGATTTGCCGCGCAGCACGGGCCTCGCGGCGTCCTCGTAGAGCAGCAGGCGCAGGTTCTCCGAGCCCTCCAGGTCGAGCGTGAAGCTCTCGTTCCAGCGCGGCTGCGCGGTGCGGCACACCAGCTTCGACTTCGCCTTGCGGAAGTAATGGCCGTACGAGTCCACCTCCACTATTATGTAGTAATCTATGACACGACACATTCCTTTATTGCAGCCTTTCCCAAAGTAGGCGATAACGCCCGTTATGGGCGCTGCAGGCCTAAAGGGGGGGCGAAAAAGAGACCCAGAAAAAAATGGGGGCGTTGTGTAGAGGCTTACATTGATTAATTTAATTTGAAGTTATAGTGGTTTTTAAGTAGGTGAAAAATGGGGGCGCTAAAAATAGTTCATTCTCAAAGTGGGCAGTAGACAAAATAAGTTTGGGAACACCTAGTTTATTGTAAACGGCTATTACGTCAAATAAGATTCCTTATTTGAATTTTAAGCGTCAATGGATTATCGCTTGAAATATTTTACACTGTTTTTGTAACAGCTTATATAATCACTGATATCGATAGTCCAAACATTCGTGCTCATCACGAAAAGTTTGCCTACCGGGACCCATAACATATGTGTACGCGCAACTCGACACTAGTCGATATAAAAATGCATGGGACTACATCGACGGCGCATCACTACGATGGACCGGACGATCGTGCTTGAAGATACAGACGTATAATTTTTAGATAAACATTGTAACTATATTTACAAAAGAAACCCTGATTCTGGTCAACATATCGATCAATGTTTTACCTGCCGCGGTGTCCAACGGCGCCGTCATACCACCGATATGCAGCTGCAGATCGCCGAGCAGCAACGAGTCGTCCCGCCCGCCGCGCAGCAGGTACGAGCCCATGTCCGTTTGCAGGTAGCTCCGGCACGCCGTCACCCACGCTTGCAGCTCCAGCATCGATATGTTGCTTGAGCCTGCAGGGGGCGCTGATGATGCCTGATTATGTACAAAAATATATTATCAAACTTTACGGTTTTTGTTCGTGTTGGGATAAGTGGTGTAGCGATCATTTTAACCGCACCACAAGCTACATAGATGGCGCTGAAGACACATTCAGATCAATAGACGATTATCATCACAATCCTGAATCGCGCTATAAGAGTTTTCGGAGCTAGTAACATATTTCTAAATTTTGCCCAGTCGGGAATATTACAGCTTGAATTGCCACAAAAGTAGTCCGTTTAAAAGCGGGTTCAGTACGTCAAGTGCGAGATTATTCGTAAGCTAACCGTATACTTTATAGTCTACCGTATTTAGACAGTTTGTATGGAGAATTGAAAGTTATAAATACCGTCCGCTAGAGGCGCTTTTTAATTCTCCATACAAAATGTGTAGATACTGTAGACCGGCTATTCCCAAAGTGGGTGATAACGCCCCCTTGTGGGCTCTGCAGGCCTAAAGGTCGGTAAGAGACCCAGAAAAAAATTGGGGCGTTGTGTAGAGCCTTACAATAATTTATTTAATTTGAAGTTATAGTGGTTTTTAAGTGGGTGAAAAAATGGGGGCGCTAAAAAATAATTCATTCTCAAAGTGGGCAGTAGACAACATAAGTTTGGGAACCCCTGTTGTAGACTATAAAGTATAGAGTTAGGTTGCACGTGACGTGCTGATGCGGGTAGTCGGCGGGTTGGTTGGCGTGTGACCTGCAGCGCGTGTATGGAGTCGAGCCACTGCGTGCGCTCGTACTCGGAGCTGAGGAAGAACACGTGCTGGCGCTGCGGCGCGGCCGCGCCCACGCGGAACACCAGGTTGGGCGACGCCAGCATCAGCTGCGCCTCCAGCTCCGCCAGCTTCTTGCGCTGCTTCTCCGCCACGCCGCGCCCGCCCAGCTTCATCTTCTGCAGAGGTCAACGTCCCGTTACACTTTCATCAAAGGGAGCGTTCAAGTATTACGTAATGCATTTTTTGGAGATTTTGAACCCCCCTCGTTACATGGGTAACGCGCCGTAACGTTTTTCTTTAACCCCCCACCGTCCCCCTAGTAAAACGTAAAATCTCTACGCGACCGTTCTGAAGGGTTAAAACACCCCCCCCTTCCTCCTTTCCCTCCCACCCCTTTACCACCCCGGTTCATCAGACTGTTATTCGTTTGTTGCTCTATCCTTACTACTGTATACATAAAACTTAAATTCTGTTAGTTGGTAAGTGCACCACTTGACAGCGGCTAGACCATTTTTGTTTTAATGTCCTAAATAATCCAAATAAGATTTTTAGTAACACAAAAGTGACATTAGTTGTACGTAAATTTGAACAGGACAGCGTCTGTCGTTACGAACATAATTCAAGTTTTAAAATACCCACTACATTATCAATTTTAAAACTAACCCTAACACTGACAGAAATACAGATATTTATGTTACCGATTAGTACAATCTCAAAACAGTAGAGAGCTAGAGGCGTGTGACGTCACAATCTCCCGGCCGCGCTCACCTTGTCGTCGGCGGCGGCGCGCTCCTCGGCCAGGATGAGGTCGCGCACGGTGGAGGCCTGCGACTTGAGCGCCACGGTGTTGGCGGGCGACGCCTCGCGCGTCTCCGCCGCCCCCCCGCCCGCCTCCTCCTCCACCGCCACGATCTCCGGCAGCGGGATGAACCACTTCAGCTCGAACGTGAACTTGTCGCGACCGGACGCCTGGACAGTATGTCAGTCGGGGATGAACAATTAGAGAACAGGAAAAAAAATACGTTGGCTTATTTCGAACTTCGTTGCTGAATATTCATGTCCAATCTGTGTATGAAATATTAAGCATCGGCGTCGGCTTGAAACATAGCCTATATCACTCAGGGATAGTGCAGCTTTCTATCAATGGAAGACTTTTCAGAATCGGATCATTAGTTCCAGAGATTACCCAGTACATACAAACTCACACACTATGGCATGAAATAAATTAATGAGAAACATTATCACACCCCATATAACTGCGACACATTAACATTATAACATTATAACATAACATTATAACATCAAGTCAATTGTAAAAATACCAAATACTTCATTGGTTAAATATACCTTCTGAATTCTTCGCTCACAGATATAGCATGTAACAGATAACTCGCGCTCGAATCGCTATTGTTTCCTATCATCCACTTACCTTATATTTGGCGCACGCGATGACGTCATTGAAAAGGAACAAATGCCTCAGTTTTCTGTGACCGTCTGAAAGCTCGACTATGAAAGAATTCTTGACGAGCCTTCTCTGGGCGCGATCTGTATTCTATAAGAACGAAGAAGCAGTTGTACAGGCTTATTACGATATCGTTTGACGAAGGTGCTGTTTTATCGACAACATGCGCTGTTTTATCACCTGGTCACTTTCGCGCAGCATATCTGCTACGAACCTACTTAATTCCATATTCGAATTAGAAAAAAAATAAACTCTATATTTCAATGGAATGTCATAAATGATCACGTGTCAGTGTCAAAACAGGTCATTTGTATTTCGTGACGTCACAAATGGACACCATACTAGCCATGGATAACGATTGTCACGTTTACGGCAAAATACAAGTTAAATACTTATTGAGTTGACAGTTATAATTAATGTAGAAACAGTAAGTTATAGAAAACCTTTATAACAATAAAAAATCTAACACTGAACACTTAATTTTGTTTCATTAAGCGATTGGGATGTAAATTAATTAGGTTTATTGGTTTTGGCGACGCATAATTATTATATTTTTTTATTTTATTGTCTATTTTTCATAATTCATTTTTGAATAAAGATTGTTCTTGAAGCTGACGTTTTGACGTACTTTTGTGACCGAACGGTCTTTTTTTCGCAATATTTCAACCTCACAGTCCCATCACATACGAAGTGGTCCTTCGACCCGGATCGAGCTAAAAAAATACAATAATTATACCGCGCCAACAATTCGTTTATTTTTATCGTTGTGTCATAGTTACCGGAAACATGGATTTTGTTTGTATAATATTGAACTCGTCCAGGAAGTGTTGCGTCATGTTCAAAGCCTCGGTGAGCATGGCGTGGTCGGGATGACTCGCCGGCGTGTATTTTATTAGATCCTGCGAAACAATTGACTATGTATAGCGTGGTTTTTTTTAACTGGGACAGTAAAATATTAGGAAATCCGAATCCAAAAGTTATACGGAAAAACTGATTTTTCGCTCAAGCGTGAGGCCATAGTCGATATGAATAAAATTGACCAAACAATATTTTCTATGCGGAATGAACCGTCCCAGCAGAAGTGTGTCAAATTTTATGTTTTTTTTTGCCATATAATTTGTAAGTAATCTGGTAGTTCCAATTGAAATGCCTTCGGTGCGGCCAGTCGGTCGTTGCAGATAAGTGCATCTGGCCGCTTCGGCCGCTGGCTGTAGCGGTGGTACATTACCTGCCACCTAGTATACTATATAAGCATACTAGCTGACCCGGCAAACGTTGTTTTGCCATATACATTATTTCTAGGAAATATATTTATAGTAAAATATTTGCGATTATAAATTGAGATATAAACTATCCCATCTTTCAAGTTGGATAAAACTGAACAAAATTGTGTAAAATTTTATTAAAAATCGGTTTAGTAGTTTAGGAGTCCAAAGCGGACAAACACCGTGACACGTACCACTAATCCCACTAATATTATAAATTTGAAAGCTTGGATGGATGGATGTTTGTTACTCAATCACACCAGAACGGCTTAACGGATCTGGATCAAATTTGGCACAGAGATAGATTATAGTCTGAAATAGCACATAGGCTACTTTTTATCCTGGTAAAATAGACATTTACACTTTTTAATCGCGGGTAACACTGCGGGGCGCAGGTAGTTTATAAGTCAAAGTCAAATCATTTATTTGTGTGTTGCCATGCGGGGCGGCACACACGCTACACTTTAACATTATATATATTGATATTTGAGCGATCAGTGCCAGGCTGCTTTATCATCCAAATAATCCAAGATCCTGTAATAACCTATAATAATATATATATTAAGATAACTCACGTGCAGCACGAGCGCGTTCTTCTGCACCCTGGCGACGGGCTTGTGCAGCAGGTCGTCGAGCGACATGGGCTGGCCGCGGCACGAGATCTGGCGCGTGAGGTGCGCGAAGCTGTGCGACGAGCCGCAGCGGCGCCGCACCGCGTCCGTCGCGCGCCCGTAGTTGTGCAGGAACGCGCCGTACACGTTTATATTTTCGGCCTAATATTCATTAAAAAAATATATCGTCAGACGAATACCACTATACGATCCCAAACTAAGCAACCCTTGTACATTATCATTGTAATCAGAGCAGTGGGGCGATCCATGCATAAAGTTACTCATATAGGTATGAAACATCATCGTGGGAACCATGTAGCCATTAACTAATTTTATACTTAGTTAGTACTTTTTTTGACCTGCTGCTAAAGTCCGATTAGCCGTTCCTACATTATCTCACTTACCTATAACAATGTATTGCTCAAAAATGTAAAAGATCCTTTAAAAAAAAGCAACCATGGAATTTCTTGCCCGTTCTTCTCCATAGGAACGGCATTCCGAACGGGCGGTAAAGTAGTAGCATAATATTTTGTAACTTTGACGATTCATAAGTACTGTACTTAATGGTCTCCGTGATTAAAAAATATTCTGATTCTGATTCATGACTCGGGTGCAAACGTTCGTGCTCATCATACAATATTTGCTCTACCGTGATTCCAACCCGGGACCAGCAATATTTCTAAGAAGTCCTATTATCTTTACAAAATACTTCTTATTACTAGCAAACATGTTTACATCTTACCATCTTTTTGAAATATACCCCAACTGATAGAGGCTCTTCCCAACTGCCGACGGCCGCTTTCAAGCCCTCGAGGAAGTTTTTATGCAATTCATGCAGTTCGGATATTTTGTAGAAGATCGTGTTGAACTCTTCCTCCGTAATAACCGGCTGGGATGTCGATAGTGTTGCTTTTATTGCGTTCATATACTAAAACAAATGATTCTAGTAATATTTAAGCGAAAATAAGTTGTATTATTTCACGCTAAGAGCGAGTTTTAGTTATTCAGGACGTGATGATTTATGAATGAGCCGCGAGGTTCATCCATAATGTCTTCGATTGAAGGAATTTATATAAGTTTGAATCGAATTACCAAGCCTTTTTCGTGAGAAAAATGCTTTATAATGCTATTGTAAGCACGGGGTAAGGATGTAGCTTGTTAAAAAATAATCGTCGGAAACATTATTTTCGATAGATAAACCAAATCAGCATGTTTTTTTGTGGTGATAGCTTATAGCCCAGGTCTAGGTTTAGTACTTTTAAATCGGTACATTTCCGAGCAACACAACTGTAGCCAACCATTCGCTGTGCGGATTAAAATTAAAATCTTTATAGACTAATATTCATAATACTCAAAATCCTGTGCGTATATTACTAAAACTTAGCATGCTGAAATCTCATACCGGGTCAATGTATAGATATGTACAAAAGTTAAATTCCACTCGTATGAAGTCACGAATTTCCTAGTAGTTAATCATGTTAACAGTTAACGACGATATTGCTGGACATACGATAGGTCAAAAATCTGAGATTACAGAAAATTATATAACTAATCGACCATCTCCTTTCATTATGTGTCTCATAATGATAAAATAGTCTATGTAGGTATTGATTGATATAGACAGTGTTTATGTTATAAACCATCATTACCTTTTCCATAACATAAAGGCATTCAACGTAAACCGTTTCGCTCTCGATGATGCTGGTTATTATGCAACGATGCATGGTGAGACGCTCCGCCTCCGCATTATTTCCACTCGATTCCTGCAAATAATGTTTTTATATTTTAATCAGAATTAAAAAAAAAAAAATTTTTGTTGCCCGTAATCGGGAAAGTTGTATAATAGGTCGCGCAACAGCACACAATAGCTATTAAGTCTTTTGTTTGGTGCAACAAACACACATAGAAAATGTAAACATCGCGTTCGACATTGGACCAAAATCCATCATTGCGTTACAATTTCTCCACAGAATGTGGACCATGCAACTGCCATTTATTTTCATCGCTATAATACCTCTAAATCTCGTGTACTGCTATGATTCTGAGAGTAAGTTTAATATTATTATTCTTAACTATATTATTAAAATGTATAAGTCAATTTGTAAATTTATTTGTTTATACTAAGCTCACTCTATTCTAGGCTTGGAAGCGAAACGTCTCGAAATCAATCCAATTTACGACACTATTATCTACAGCGATATTGCAGATATTATAAACGGTTTTGAAAATAATGCTGTAAGTATAGTTTTAACTTTACCACCTGTCATGTTAGAAAATATGGTAATTTAACTTACTTACTTTATTTACAGAACGCACAATACGATACGTTCACCAACAGTGACAGTGAAAGCGAGGAAAATATCGAAGATTTGCTAACTGAATATCAAAGGTACCTGGAAAAAGCTCACAAACAAAGAATAAATTACCTGGAGAAGAAAACTAAAAACAAAGTACCACCTGTACGACACGAAAAATATACAAAAACAAAATCCATCCCAGATACAAAATATAACGATATCTACTATGCCAATAATTACTACAATCCAGGTACATTAAAATTTTCACAAACATCCTTCAATAATCCCTTGGATGTGTTTATTCCTCTCAATTCAAGAACAAAATTGTTCAATAAATTTGAGCTCTCAACAACTACACCAAAACAAAATCATGAAGATATAGTTCCTCTAGAGAAAATATTATTTAACGAAAAGAAAATATTAAAAATGCCACCGACGGTTCATAAACAATCTTTTGATTCCTTAAAATCTTCATGTTATTGTAAAACCGGTCAAATTCCTTGCGATTGTAATTTAAATTGCAAACAATGTATAATGCCTTTTGAAGCCATGTCTCGTAATTACATGGATCAAAGGAACGTGTACTCCCTCGACGATGAGAAATCTGTTTTACCGAATTCCTTACTCTATGACAATTTTGGAAAGGAACATTACATTGACGATTTTGTTAGAGATTTGTCTGAAAATACACTAAACATACGAATTAAAGTCGATCTACAATTGCCAAAGATGCAGGAGAGCATTGGAAAGTTGTTTAAATATCAGAACCGCGATAAAATGCTGGAGCGGGATGATTTTAATTCTAAAGAAGCATCTTCCGCTCTGAATGTACCATTACCATTTTTCAATTTTCCAATTCCAATGGATGTTTTTGGTTATAAAAAGACGGTGAAATATAGTAAGCGCGATAATGCGCCAATACACAAAATAACTATCCATAAGAAAAAGAAGTCCAAGGTGAACAATAATAGCAAGAAACATCGAAAAAAGGTTATTACTTTCCATAACATCAAACTTGAGCCACAACAGATTTATCCCACGCATTTTGCTGATAACAGAAGTGATGACTATAAACAAGAAAATATTAGCAAAATAATGTTTAACAATAATTTAGAAGCAAATTCAACACAAACTGAAACCAATAAAACAGATGAAATCGCTAACGGTAATGAGACACACACTGAGGAAAGTATTTTCGTGACGGTTAACATATCTAGTTCTCCTAGCAATGGAACCGACGACATTCATAAACTCGAGAATAGTATTGAAACTGATTATATAAAAACCATTTCTAACGAAACCGCTAAGCTGCCTATAAGCACGCGTATAAAACGTGCCGTTCCTGACAAGCCTAATGGTAATAATAAATCTCTTAATCACAAATCTGGTTTAAAGCCAGAGAACACAACCACATCTCAGGATAAATCCAAAAAAGGTATTATATCAGATACAGAATTACTGTATTGGCCGAATATAGTTAAAAACCAGTCATTAGCTCTCTCCAAAAATATTACAACGATAATATTAGAAAATGAACATAAAAAATCAAAGCTAAATATGAGCAAAGAAACTATACGTCATAACCATACAAGGGCACTGGAGCAAGCGATATTTGGTGAAGTAGATTGGGATAACGTCAATGCAGTCGCTCCAGCCTTTATGTCTTTTGTGGGTAAATACATTTGCGGTGTCTTAACATTTTGCTCTGAGAGTGTATGCCATTCCATGAAGTGCGCCAGTAAAACGTGTATTCATAGAGTATGTTTACCCGCTGAGAGACTCAATAACAAAGGACATTGCACCGGAACTAATAGTACAGGTGAGCGCTTAGGGAATAGATAAAATGATACCAATGATAATAGAAATCAATAAATGTGAAAATGTATAGTTAGTCACAATTGTATTTTGAAATATGATTATATAATTTCAGATAGCGTCGCATCAATGGAATCAATAATGGATTTGCCTTCCAACATTGCGTTTGAGATAGTGGACATTTTACAAAACAAAGTACTTGGAAAGTTGTTTGGTAAAGCGACCCTTTGTATCAATTCCAAATGTATCACTTTCGTCGCATCTAAGAAAAACTTCATCAAGTCTAGATGTTCTGTGAAGGAGCTGAACACAATAGGCCATTGTTCGAATACAAAAAATTTAAAAATCATGTAAGTTCTAATCGTGTTTAATAAATATATCGAGTGCAATATCGTTTGTTTTATAATTCCATGTGATTACCTACTTTGTTCTGATAAGACTTCTGTCGTTAAAAGTCAGTCAGTCATAGACAATGTTATACGAATGCCGTTAAAATGATATTATCTCTAAAGATACTGACCGAAGTGAATTTAATAACAATGTACTTATCCGTTTATTTTGTTGCTTTATCAACAGCGGCACATCCAGTAAGTCTTATAATTTGCTCTAATATTTTGATATAATTTTTAATTAATTTCTAGTAATACTATTATGTGGTAGATCGGTGAACATCTTTATTTAAATCCTTGGAATCAAATAAAGACAGCTAATGCCAAAATTATACAAATTGGATCAGACGGCGCATACTCAGTGAAACCAGTGAATAAAGATCAGTTCATTACAATAAAATCAACGATACAAGCATTAAGAAATGGCACTCTAATTAATGGTAATAGAGTTTTAGAAGAAATGCGCAATTATATAACACGCCAGTTCGAAGGCTTAAAAAATCGGAAAGTCTTAAAAATATTAACAAATTGTAATAAAGATAGAAGTGTGTGCAGATTTTTGACATGTCCAAATATAAGGAGTCATTGCACGTTATGCGAAGCTAATATGAACGAGCCCCAAGAGAATCCAACTACTTGTGAAAACTTTGAGACTAAATTTCTTGCAAAATAAATAAAATCGCAATGTAAAAAGTTCCGATAGCTTTGTATCCTATTCGTTCAATTTGTAGACACAGAAACTATGTTAAAATTAAAAGGCTTTACGATATGTTTGTTTGTTGCTCATTAAGTAAACATTCCCTGGAGAGCCTTATCTAACTGGAGATAATAAGGTACCAAGCAGAGGTAAGTATAAAAGGCGAGATGGGACTATCCAAACATTTATTACCATTTCGAATATCCTGACTACCTGTCCACATGTTTGCCTCCAAGACATTAGTGTTGATTTTTGCGATGCTCTTCATACAGGAGTGTATCAGCAAACCGACACCAGAAAGTAAGTGTTACTATTGGTATTATAAGACGTTTATTCCTACTTTTGTTTTAACCTTGGTGGTCGTTATACTAAAACTAACACACATCGCTTGCAGATGATATAACACAAGGCCGCGGGTTTATGTCCAGCATATGGGATTGGGTAACATACCCCTTTACATGGTGGAGATCGAGTGACGCCGTACCAGTGCCTGTGACCGAACAGCTAGTGGGATCGACAACGGAGATCCCTACTATAGAAATTGGCAAACATAACGTTACTATATTTTGTAACGACCAAACTTGCACGACAATGAAATGCGACAAATTCGGATGTAGAAATATTACTTGCAATTTGTACGACACTGATTTCCGCGGTGAGTGCAGAGAGTACAACATAATAGCTGACAGTGATGAACAAACAATTTCAAAACCTATAGAGGTCACGGCACAAGAGACACAGAATGATGTACCCGATACCACGAGCCCTGAAACCTCTACAGTCCCCATGACTTCGACCATGAACGACAACGCCCCGGCGTACGAACACCCACTGGAATTAGAAGCTGTTTTATCATCGACCGTAAACACAGAAAATATTAAAGCGATACCAGAAAATGAAACGGAGGTGACAGTTCGTAAAATTAAGGTAAGTTCCGAAAGGTTTTCTTTATTACTTCGCTGGATAACATAAAATTAACCAACTAATCCCATATTTAAGGTAGTAAATTGTTTGACCAATATATGGTTTTCACTCGTTTTGGATTAACTTGACTGCAAAATTGATGTTGTAAGAATTCTTTTATACTGAAATTCGACTTTGACGCGATTGGAATGTCTTAATTAATGATTAAATTATTTTAAATGCGAGTTGTGATTATTATCATGACAAATTCTTCATTTTTAATGTTACTAAATACGGTTTAAAACTAATTAGTAGTTACTTAATAAATAAATAAACAGAATTAATGGTTAAATTTCTATTACATGTATTAAGAAAATTACCATATTATGATGCTACACTAGTAAAACATAACTTATTTAGTTTAATTGTTTTAGTACTTCTCATGGTATGAGCAACACGATATTTTAAGTAGTGTCAAATTTAGTTTAGGATATTTTGCAGAAAACAGTACTCAGTACTATCAACTCTCCCAAAATTTTGACCTTTTTCATTCAAAGGCTGACGAATAATTTGTGAGGAGGTAACTACCCAAGGAAGCGTTAACTAAAACATTATTTTTTTATCTTTTCAGGTTTAACTCAATCAAGTGCAACAAATACAATATTTTCAATCATCAATAAAATAGATTATAATGTGAAAAAATATATCCACTCCACATTGAAGCAATACGCTACCAAACTTATGAATAAATTGATTGGCAATTTAGAAATTAATTCATTTTGTGCGGACGGTATTTGCTACCATACTTCATGTGAGGGTAACAGTTGCAAACTACGATCCTGCAAGTACAATTTATTGACAAACGAAGCGAAGTGCACTAGCAAGAAATTAGAGAAATCAGTTCGAGATAATGAAATTCCTTTAGAACATTATCAAGAGAAAGATATACAAATACGAAACAAAATTTTAAGGAACTAAAGCATAAGATAGTATTGTGTAAATTCGACGAAGCTTTCTTATCTGTCACGACATTCTTAGATAAGGAGCTGGCTGGCTAAGTTTGTCAAGATTATGTTTGTGTTAAGTTAGAGGATGAAGGTACCTAAATGATTACATTTGTTTACGCAATTACCGCGGTTTCGAGTTCATTCCTACGTACTCTGTTTTTTGTATTGGGTCTATAATTAACTGTATTAACCTCATCTTTTACAATAAAATTGGTAGGAGGTACACATACAATATTGTATATAATTTTATGCGTAGCTACTTTTATTATATATTAAAATTTAATGCAGAATTAACCATTACATATATTATTGTCTATACTTAGGCATTATTTCCATCCTTCCATTGGCCAAAAAACGTCTACTGCTAAACATATGCTTCCCCAATTACTTCCACATATCATGGGCCTCCACTACTCCAGCTCAGCTTCGGTCCGGCTTGTGGAGGCTTAATTACACTACATCTTGTGGCTTGTGGTCGCATTTCTAGATACTGTATGCCCTAATGGCCATCGGTTGTCCGAGCTTTTCACTCCACCTATTGCCACGCTAAACTTTGAGATTCTTAGAGCTGTTACTCCAGCTTATCTACGGCTTTCCTCATTTCTGACACACTGGTTGAACAACGTTGTCTTCAAATACTGAGGTAATTAAATCTAAACCACTCGACAGGTTCCTTGAGGTAAATAAAATCTGTGGACTTAGCAAGTTGCAACCTCATGGATGTCTTCTATCTTTAGCTTACCCTATTCATAAGAGAAAATGTGACAAAATATATATTCTTCACATTTGTATTGTAGCAGCCAGTTGTACCAGCAACTAAATCTACCTGGGTATGTAGTCTTCTCATTGAGGGTGGGGTCGAACTGGCCTCCGTATCTGAGGATATAGTTCTCAGAAACAAAGGGGTATCGCTGGAATCGGCGAGATCTGTCCCGGCTTCGCTCGGCTCCGCGCCTTCACCCCCTTGCCTGTATAGCAACGTATTTTGTTATACATCCACTTTATAAATAAGTCCAATGACGTCACCATATTATTTCAAGGGGATGTTGTTAGAGGAATAAATGGGGTAAGTAGTCTCAGTCGTCCTATTAAATACAGACCTGATACCAGTGGCAAAATGTATGGTCTGAAAGGTTTTTCTGACTTTTTTATTTTGTATAGGCCTACGGGACCTATGGGGGCACCATACAAATAGTCATTCATATTTTTTCTTAACTATACCTTCTTCTTATATTTTTCTTCTTATCTACTACATATGAGCGTCCAAGTAGCGACAGCTTCAGCCTCTGCTGCATTTCATTAATCGTGGAACGAGTAAGTACGTTAGGTACTCACTGTATGAAGTAGTGTATGTTCACGTAGTTGGGTGCGATGGCACATGGCGGCGAGTCGGGGGCGCGCGGTGCGGTAGGGGCGGCGGGAGCGGCAGGAGCGGTGGGCGCAGTGGGGGCGGTGGGCGCGGACGGGAGGGCGGGAGCGGGAGCGGTGGCTGGCGCCAGTGGCAGCGTGCTTGTGCTGCTCGACGCGTCCTCCGCGCTCGACCCCGTGCCCGTGCCGCCTAACATCATAACAATAACGTATTATGCTACTATTACACCGGCATGCTAACGTTTAAGTTAGCGCGATAGAAAGATCACTAATTAGACGTGTCAAAACCTTTTCGCGTGTTAATTCCACTTGGCATTAGATGTACGACAACTCAGGCGGTTTTTTTGACACGCCAAAGCGATTCAGCACGTATAGTATGTAGGGTGACGGAATGGTATAGTTTTTATGTCATAATTATGGTGCAGCTGTACACAGCCATTAACATAATTAAAATAAGATCATGATTTGATTCAATTTTTAAGTTTTTATTCTACTTTATCACGATAGCGGGCGAAATATTTGAGCCCATAAAAATTCGACACAATGCAATGAACCAATGTTAATTTTAATTCCCGGCAGCCTAAGTTATGTTTTATTTGAATATTACGTGAACAGCAAACAGCCGAAGCAAACCGTTGCACTAGACCTAAAATCGCCACGGCAAATTTAACCTTACAGTAATAACATTTAAAACCTTATCCGTGTACACGCACCTGCTTGAATATACACATATTCGCCATCATTGATGTCCACCGGCACTTGGTCATAATAAGGCTCATCCTCGGAGCTGGGCATGGTGGCCGGTATACTCTCCAGGGATATGGGTGCGGACTTGTCGGCGTCCGTGCCCTCACCCAGGTCCGGCGTAGTGGATGTCACCTCCTCGTCTATGGACCGAGGGGTGGCTGCTCCCCCGGACCTTTTACGCTCCGAAGACAATGAGTTGATTGACTCATAGCTTTTGACCTACACAAACAAATGTGTTATGTGTTATGCGTCACTGTTGCTTTGAGGCAATTGGAGAAATATATAACCAATTTGTAGTCGATCTTAAACTAATAATAGACGAGGAAAAAATAAATTTGCGTATTTGTTGAGAAAATAGATTTGTAGAAAATTAAAATACTGAGCTTGTGTCCCACCATCTATACTAATATCTATACTAATCTATACTAATATTATAAATGTGAAAGTTTGGATGGATGGATGGATGGATGGATAGATGGATGGATGTTTGTTACTCTTTCACGCCCGAACTGCTGAACGGATCTGGATGAAATTTGGCACAGAGATAGATTATAGTCTGGAATAGCACATAGGCTACTTTTTATCCCGGTAAAATGTATGGTTCCCGGATAGATGTTTTAATTTTTCATACTTTTTATCGCGGGTAACACCGCCGGGCGCAGCTAGTAGGATTATATTTTATATAATATTATAGAAAATGAGGCAGAAAGAATGTCATTACTGTCGTACCAACTACCAATATGCGGGGAAAAGAGTATGGAGTTGGAATTTTCCGTTGATCTTATCATGTAGTAATTAACGCTGCATTTAATATTATATTTCCTTTCGTTCTGTATTTACGCGATTTTAATGAAAATTGGCGAGGGTGATATATAGCTTATAAATCGTGGCAACACATAATATACTTTCTATCCCAGGAAATGGATTATTTTGGTTTTTGCGGGATAACCAAAAAATCTGTACCTCAAAATCCACTGTGCAAATCATAATAATGTTACGATGCGTATAAAAGAGCTATCGATAACTCGTGAAATAGTCATCGAAGCTTCTCGAAACAAAAACGCATTGTTGGGTCCATGGTCCCCTATCGATCTGTGAAGAAAGATCTAGAATCGCCAACAATGTTGCAACCGGCTTATACCAACGGCTTATACCAACCAGAATATATCTCGTATTATTTTTATTAAAATTATTAGTAAACAAAAGGCGAGGACAATGCAATTCCTGGAACTGGGAGTTCTCGGAATAATACCGATTTCACGAATGCAGCTACGTACACTAGAACATTCTAGCCCCTCCTTATTACCGTGTAAATAAGGTTCATTTTCCTTTTGGAACATTTCTGTTTTGTGGGTTTTTGTCGACACCTTTCTGGAAAGATCCACCCTCGCTATTTTCGGATTATAAATAGTGTGCAGGACCAGCGACGAGACAGTTTCTATTTGAAAGCGATTGTGAACACATCTCTCGGAAGCGAACTAAGAAGACTATACCGGCGACTCTAGCGAATACTGTGGACTACTGTGATTCTAAGTGATTTGGTGAATTGTGATTTGAGTGTTTACTAGTTAGTGTTCTGGTGTGTACTTTCTTGCCTTGTGTGTGGAGAGCGATTAAAGTAATTTTCACGTAATCGGCATTTGATTACCCCCGCACGTAACAATAATGTGCAAATCATAATAAACACCGTCACAATGTTAGCCAGTTCAACATCTAGTTTAACTGTTATCCTGAAAAACGGAACAATTCTTCCGGGATAGGCTTAAAACTTACTTCTATGCCTGCGAAGTCGCGGGCACTTATTATAATTGATATAACTCGTTATCCTAAAGCTATTGGTCGCTCCTAAATTAACTTATCAGATAGGATTTACAATAATTATGACTAAGAGACGATTGTCGATCATACACTTACTCTCTCACTTATGGATGGCGTGGACGCTCGGCTGGCGATGCTCTCGCGCGACTCCGCGTTGCGGATTCTACGCCCCAATGAAGACGGCGGACTATCATCTACTAGACCCGACTCCGGTAACGAAGCACCGCGTTTACTGAACACTTTTGGTGGTGGCCTGTACCAAAATAAATATTAATCTACCAATTGGTATAATTCAAATAGTAAAATACAACTGTGTGATCAATTATTACCATTACATTCATTATCATAAATGAGGATAATGATTATTGAATCCACTAACTGAATAATTAACTATATAAAACTCATATAACTAAAGTTAAACGACCTGATTAGCTTAGGTGGTATGAACCTGCCTTCTGCGCATTGTGTGATGAGCATGAATGTGTGTACCCAAGTTATAGATGTTTAATATCTATATAAGTATTATATACTGGGTTCATCCGCAGTCCATTGTACGGTACCCATGATCCAATCATTGCTTAGTTTGGGACCGTATAGTTGGTGTGTTCTTCTGGCGATATTATATTATATCCTCCTCCAATCATGATCTATACTTTTTCCTTTATCAGGACTTCTTTGATGCATTGATAAGTCGATGCACTAAAGATGGACAGATGAAAACAGTTACAGTTACAAAAGTTACAACTTACTTAGGTGGGACTTTTTTCTTGGCAATTGTTGCAGGATCAATGGGGCTGCTGTCTGTGGACTGCAGGGTCTCATCAGCCTTTTTAACTGCATTTCCTGTTAACTTCAGACCATTGACTTCAATAACTGTTACAAAGTCACCAGTCTGTGATGTAGGACGGTTTTTGGCTTGATTTGGACTTGTTTGTTCTGTTGATGCTGTAAAAAAGATGCGGGTATAATATAGTAGTTATAAGCCAAATTTATTATTTGACTAATATATTCATCTACTTCTACTCTTCTCTATACGTGTAGTCTGTCTGTCGGTTTGCGCATCACGCGAAAAATGCGCGAAGGTAGTTCATGAAACTCGGCAATGCTTACAAGGCCGAGTCAACATATAAGATACTTTTATCCTAAAACTTTATTGTAGGTATTCAAATTGTAAAAACATTTACAGTGCGTTCCAATATATAATTCAGTTAAAAAAAAAGCGAATTGTAGGTGTAGTTACCATTTGTATCATGTTTAGTATCAGTTCTTTGAACAATCTCGCTATGGCACCTCCTTCGTGCCTCAGCTGCTAGGTTGGACGAGATCTCGTTGATGCACTGATTCACTGAGCTCCTCTCACCAACACGCACCGGCTTGTTCCTGAGCTGCACCTCTTCACACTCGGCGGTCTCTGCCGTAGACTCATCGCTCTTGTTGCTGCTACTACTTGTTTCACTCGTCTTGGATATTGAATCTGTGATGGACTCCTACGAAATATTTCAATAGGTTACCCACGAGCATACTTCTATTTTCACAAAGAAATTGCAGAAATATATTTGGGTATGGTGCCCTATGCGTGAGAAATTTGTTTGAAAATCACACATTCGTGCGTAACTTGTCCGTGTGCCGCAGTGGATGTTCATGCCTTTAGTTTGATACAAAGCGAAGCTGTTTAGCGTCTTTTAGCAATTGAATCGCGACTGAAAGAGTGTTGAAGTACGCGTCGGATATTGGACACTAACGCATGACTCTTAATATAAATTCTCGTTAAACGGAGTCTAATATCAGCAGCATAGAAGTCGACGAAAACGTAAAATGAGCAATGATGATTAAAAAAAATTAAAAGAGCGCCCGTCATAAAAACATTTAAAAAGTGAAAAATAATGTCTGTTTATTCGTTTTCAAATCATTATGGGTCCTTAATGGCGTCGATGAACACTAAGTTAGTCACTTTATTTGATTTACAGGGCGGTTCCCAACGCCGATAAGGTTTGTTTTTGTGTCGGGGGTTCTTTTTGTTTTTTTAATCATCAATGCTAATTTTAAGTCTTCGTCAACGCCAACTACTCATTCGGATCTTTCTAATAACTCGAAACTCGGTGGCTCTACGACTAAAATAGCCGAGTTCCTGTGGCCTCGTTCCTGCTCCATAATCCGATCTAGCCACATGATGTGTGAGCCAACTACTCTTTCGGATTAATTCAATGATCCGAAACACTAGACAACTGCTGTATGTTGAAGAGGAGTCGCCTAGTCTGCAGAAAGTTCTCGTTGTAGCATCAGGTCGAGGTCTTAAAAGTATTACAGTGTCATCAAATATAACGAGTGCACCAAATTTCATGTCGATCGGAAGAGTAAACGTAGAATAAATTAACCCATTGAATATGAGATTTCTACATCAACATGAGAAAGACCTGATGGTCTTGAAACAGCTGAACAGATTTTCACCAAACATATCTAAGAACCATCCCGATTATAACAGGTTTCGATAAAAAAACTGCATTCAAATCGGTCCACGCGTTTTGGGGCTATGATGCAACGGACAAACACCCACACACACAGACAGACAGACATACGTAGGCCTCAAACTTATAACACGGCAACACGCGCGTCGGGGGTTGAAAATAATACATTTTATAAAAGATAAACGGTACTACTTCATTATGAACAAAAATGTTAATTAACCTTGAACATTCACACTTTCATATTTTTAATTGAGTGGGTGTAACATCACTGTCGTTTAAATAGGTGTGTCAACTGGGTACTTCATTTGGCTTTTACATGAATGCCTGTGTGACCAATTATCTCATACTCTAATTATTAACACAAGCCTCCCAAATTACGTGAGCTATTTGCGTAACATGGGACACATTCAATATTGGTTAAGCAATACATTCGTTGAATAATTGGAATAAAAATGATGTATAACTAGCTATTATATGCACAACAATAGATTATACTCTACAGGTTGACCTACATTGCTCATTGCATTATGTTAATGTACCCTAAATTTTAAGTCCAACTATAAGCTATTCAATAACAAACTTCGAGCACATTGTAAAAACATTTGTCTTGAATTCAGAGACAACTAAATAGCATATTAAACCATTATTTTACCTGCAATAGAGTCAGCCCGGTAACAATTTTAACGTAGTAAGTATAAATATATAGCCTTGTTGTAATATTGTATAACTCATTTGTATTCAACACCTTATAACAAGTATCTTATTTACATCCTCATTGATGATTCACTGTAGCCCAGTATGGTTGTATAACCAATTGTAGGAGCCATGGTGCAATGAGCAGCCATGAAGCAGGTCAAACTTAACGTTGCTTTCACACGCTTCACAAATCAATGTAACAGTTACTGTTCAATATTAATTATTCGCTGGTGAGATGAATAATTATTGCATTACATTAATAAAACAGTTATGAATATATACATCTATAATTCTGCTTTGTAGATGATAATGTGACTATAAGAGCATAATCGCCTTTTACTTAATATTGGTTATTGGTATGCTAATAAATGGAAGCAACTTTGATGTTTTATAACTACTACTAGCTATGCCTGCGACTTTGTTTACATATACTTTAATTTTTTACCGTTCACTCTTAGATTTTTTGGGATAGAATATATGCATTTTCATCAATTCAGAAGCTAACACCATGACAAATGGATTTATATTTTTTTTTAATTATTTATTCATATTAAGGTATAGTCCCATAGATATAAAGTACACACTCACAAACACTCCAATATAGTCATTTATAACAAAACACTAATAAAATAATAAGCATGAAAGTTACATATAAACTGCAAGTGCATATAAAATAATAGTAGTAGTAATCTAAATGTTAAATAAGTTAATTAGGTTTTGTTTGGTCAGTGATGTGCTTACATCAATAATCTAGTTGGAAAGACTGTTTACTACCTATAATGTTACTAATGATTAGATATTTCATAATGAATTACTTTTAATTGTATAGATAGCAACAAATTTTAAACAATCAAAATGTAAGATAAGATTCAGGAAATTATAAGAACTAGGTGTTCATTAGTCACACATCATGACAAGCTACTTCATCTCCAATAAAATTATACATTAGCATTCTGCATGTTTCATGTCCAAGAATTCTGATTGTACCTATGATTTTAACCATTTAAAGTTATGTAATATAAAAGTAGTAGTGTTTTTTATATTTCTATGCACTTTTGATAATAAAATTATAAAGTTACAAAATTATCTTGATGATTAACTTTGGATGGAAGTTTTATTTGGCTAGATAAGGCAAATTTAGAATAAAGGAAAATGTCAACAAATAGTGAACTAATGTAATCCGGAATATTTGTAATCTAATTATTACGCGTAATGGGTTACCTGCTTGGTATCAGAAATCTTATCGTCTACGTCGTTCACGTCACCCCCCGAGGGCGGAGCCGTCCTGTTGTCTGGTGCAGACACCTTATGTTTCTCGACATCAGAAAGTAATGTCTCCAAGTATTCCACGTAAAATTCCTCCTTCTCCAACTCCTCTCTCAATATAGCTACTTTTTGTTTGTGTTTAGCTAAGTTGGCCCTGACATCTTCTTCCCAAGCTGCTGGTAAAGCACTTTCAGGAAAACGTTGCACCCACACGCGCTGAAAATCTCCGAAGACACTCATCTCTTAGAAAACGATGTCATGACAAATTTATGTTACAAATACAATCAAAAATAATTAATTCAATAGTTTTATGAATGTAATAAACGTAAGTATTACGGACAAATTCACAATTACTGTCCACAGATTAGGGAATATGTCAGATTATTTCTGTGATCTGTCATATGCCTTGTGCCAATAGGTTTTTTTTAGATATTTCCAGACAGATCATACAAAGAAAGCAGATAAATAAAATGCATAAAAAGTCATAGATAAGAGAATTAATTTTATAAAAATAGGGCCGCGCGACTCTAAACCGTAAATATTATGTGAGGGAAATCCAGGTTATAGGTCTCACTGGGGCATAGTACGGTTTGTTGACGTCACCCGATTCACATGCAGTTTTCCTAGCTCACGCACGATAGTTTACTTCGTTTACTTCAGCGTTCAGTAAGAATCATCCGTAAATACCTTGAACGAGGAATCAACTATATCTGTGGCAAGAATTTGTGTTCATCGTTCAGTGAATTCGGTTCAGTGGGTACTCGAGCGTTTCGTCTTGGTGCGTCTTCTAATTACTCTATAAACTTCAGTGAATCCCACAGATCTTTGCATAGCGTTATTTTCTCTATGACCACAGACTCAACTCAAGCAACTGTCAGTCAAACCAAATAAAACTTTGTTATTGTGGAATTTGTCGTCTTACCATCCATTTTCATAAAAATGGATATAAATTATGTGAAATCCATAATAGAAGGGCTGAAATCATCTTCTTCAAGTCGAGTTCAAGAAACATTGTTGAAAATAAGAAGTAAAATTGCAATAAACGATGATGGAATAAAGATTTTTCGTGAAAGTGGTGGCTTGGAATATTTAGTGCCACATTTGCGTAAACCAAATGAAAGAATTCTTGATATCACGCTAAGTATACTCGGTAATTGTTGTTTAGAAGAAGAAAGCAGTTTGGCGGTGAGTTATTGTTACATTGATTGTATATTTTATAATAATAATAGCTGCAAGTATAAATAATAAATTTCGGCGGTTGTTTCTAATATAGATATAATATCCAATACTTGGGTACACACATTAATGCTCATCTCACAAAGTTGGTCCCTACCTTGATTCGAACCTGGGGCCCTCGTCACAGAAAGCAGGGTCACTACCAATTGTGCTGGCCAACAATAGTCCTACCCCTAAAAAAGTATCAAGTTTACAATAATTTTATTAAGCCATGGTTTAAAATGAAATGATTGTATGTTCATTATCTTATCAATGTGACCATTTGAATATAATTTTAGGTTGGGAAATTGTATATCTTTGGACCTCTAATAAACATTATCAAAACTGTATGCCGGGACAGTATAGTTGGAAGAGCATGCCGTGTTATTGGCAACCTAGCACAAAGAAGTACCAATGCTGAAGGCTTGCTTAACAGTGGGGCGGTCACTGCACTGGTAACACTCATAGATGGCAGAGATAAGAACACATCATATCCCACATTAACTATGGCCGTGAGAGCCATTAGGTAATTGATACATGTTAAAATTTTAACAATAATATTATAATTGTTTGTGTGAGAAAAATGTACTAAATCTATTTGCAGTTAATGTCTATGGCCCAATCTTTAGGGATTATTTTTGTGATCACATTAGAAGTATATCAATTCAATTAGCATGTTAATGCCAGGCCCTAAGGCTTGCAGTAGTAATATACTGCTGGGCATGCAATGATTCACTTGCTCAGGGGAACAAGCTATTTTAATTCAATGTAACTAATTACTAACTTTATCTGATTATCCAGATTATTTAACATTTTTGCTTTCAAACAATAAAAAATGTGCAAATTCTAGTACTACAAATAAAAAGCTCTTTTTTAAAATGGTCCTCAAAATCAGATTACCTAAGTATATATTTACAAAAATGATTATGTATAATATATTTTATGAAATAAAAAAATATTAATATACTTAACTACTACAGGCAACTTTGGATGGTAACAGAAAAACGAGATGAAATGCTTGGTTTGAATTCAGTGCGCTGCATAGCTATATTACTGACCACGGAATGTGAGGCAGCTGGCATTATCAAGTCAAGCAATCCGGTAAGGGATGCAGAGGGACTGAGGAAAAGTCAGGAGGAGCTGATCAGTGGGATATTGAAATGTTTGGGCTATTTTACAACTCACTCCACCATACAGTGTGCGGAACAGGTAAAATAGAATTTTGTATATCCACTGTATACCAATAGTCAGGTGTAAAAGATGTAATGCTTATTGCTTGAATTTGCTTTAAAATTGGCAGTCAATAATTAAGATATGTAATAAGCGTGCAATATATTGCAGGTCAATTAAGTCATTGGATAGATTAATAATTAAAAAATAAAAAACAAAGAAATAAAAGACTTGCACATGAAATAATTTTCGCCATAAAGAAGTTTCTTCATATTAGGATTGTTATTCCATTGTTACTGAATATTGTTTTACAAAAGATATACAGCCTGAGGCTAGGAAAAGGAAAAAAAAACATTTTTTTTTTATCAATTGTATTTTTTTAGATTCAAGGTGATGGCAGAGGCTTTCAGTGCCTAGTAGCTTTAACAAAGAAGTTCGAGTCTCTCGCCCTGAAATGCCTCATGAATCTGTGTTACCTTTCAACTTGCCGGCCACTTCTAGGTATTGCTGGCTTTGTGGAATGTCTTGTTGGGATACTACAAAAGATTTCAGGTATAAAATAATAATACTTCCAGATGCACCTTCAATCACTACATTAAGCATACTTGTGTTGTTGTTAGGGAGCGTTCAAGTATTACGTAACGCAAATTTTGGAGATTTTTGACGCCCCTCATGTAACGCGCCGCAACGTTTTCTTTCCCCCCCCCCCCCCACCCCCCAGGTAAAAAGTAGTCTACTCCACCCTTAAAACAATGTTACGTAACAGTAACATAGTTCGAACCCCCCCTCTCACCACTGTAACGCATCGTGACGTTTCAGAGCCCCCCCCCCCCCAAAATTCGTTACGTAATACTTGAACGCTCCCTTACGAGATATTGTATTTTTCGTTACAGATGTTTCGTTATGGCCGGAGGGGGCGGAGCTTGCGTTAGCGCAGCTTAACGGTGAATCGGTGAACAGATCTCGGCTACGCCACTGCGGCGGCCTGCCTCTACTCGTGGCGTCCGCTCGAGTACACCCGCATTCTATGCCCGCACTTTTGCAATACGTTTTTGATGATACATGTCAGTATTTATTTTCGTATTTTTTTAAGATGACCCAGGAGTAACCTCTTAATTCTTCCTTTATCACGAATTTGTTTTGTGAATTATAATTGATAGTTGGTGATCGAACTGTACCGGGAGCGAGCTAGCTATTTTAATCAGATGTTATGTATACTCAATGGCGCACATTATTGCTGTTTTGTGGGATAGGTATCTGTCGCTCCTGCGAATATGACTTACGATAAAAGTTTATAGGTTTCCCATGACACTAATGACCCAAATTGATAGGAAGTTTTAATCCATTTACAATAAAAATACTTTTGTTCTGAAAAAAGTTTTGTAATACCCTAAAGCTCAATTAAGACTTCTATACATTTGTGGATAAATCTTTAGTAACTACTAAGTTTAGTTTACAAGCAGAAGTGGTTCCCATTTTATGAACCATTTTCATAAATCACCTTTCAGCATTCCAAATTCTGGTCAATGAAGGACTTGTGAGCTTGTTAACTGATGAACTGAGAAAATATCTGACAACCATGAACTTCGAGCATAGCAACATGGAACACACTGACATGTTAAGTGAGGCAGAGAAAGTAACAGATACTAAAGACAAGGCGGTCACTACATCACAAAAAAGTAATGAATCCACAAGTCATGAAGGAAAAAGCAGTCTATTTGCGCGGCGTAAAGGATCATCTTCTAAAAATGAGGATGAATTAAAAGTTGTGATCGAAAGAGACAATATGATAGTTGGATTCGTAGACGCGGTGGACAGCGATGCCTCAGATGACAGTCAAAGCGAAGACGAGGCGCCGCTACTTCGACGTAAGTGCCTCAAAAGAGCTCGGTCTGGAAGTCCAATAACTATTAAAAAGGTAAGATTTGGATATGATCTTGAAGGATAGACTACGACAGGTTGCGAAAGCGAGATACATCCATAAAAAAAGTGTGTTAGAGTGACTGCGAGGCATATCCGTTTTTGTATTTGCTTACCATAAATGCCTGGAGTAAAAGTTGTTGTTAAAAAATAAATTTACTGAAAGTGTAATAAGTGTTCTGAAAAATCCGATTCGAATTCGAGAATTTATATCGGTAAAGTTACTCGTAACTCCATCGATAAAATCATTTATAATTTGGATGAATTGATAATTTCAGTTGTCTTAATCTAATTGCAGAAGTCTCAGCTGACCAAAATGGCTAGCAAAGACTGGTCGGCTGGAGTTTATTGGGAGCTGAAAAGTCCTGAATGGCCGGCTGCACCGCAAGCATCCGGATCCAGAGTCTCAATGAGTCCAGATAGAGGGGACCATGGACCTCTATCTCCATATTCGGATGGCAATCAATCTGGATTTAGTCCAGACAGAGGATACTCATCCAATAAAAGAGGTAGATGGGATTGGAGCCCTGAGTCGGGGGTGAGCGCGGGAGAGACGAGCTCAATGTCACCATATCGAACCGACTATCAATGGAGTCCGAGTAGTTCAGGCCCTACATCGCCATTCAGTGGGCATGAAAGTAAGCTATGCGTTATGTACGTCTATATCCTTTTTCGGCTCTGTAATTTAGACGACCTGATTACCGCAGTTGGTAGTGACCCTGCCTTCTACACTATATGCCTCGGGTTTAAATCCTGGTAGGGACAAACTTTGTGTGATGAGTACGAATGTCTGTACCCGAGTCATGAATGTTTAGTATCTATATAAGTTTTATATATACTGGGTTCGCCCCTAGTACATTGTACGGTACTCATAATACAAGCGATGCTTAATGTGGGCCGTATGGTTGCTGTGTTTGCCTAGCGATATTATATTATAAATTTAAGCATTGGCTAAATTGACGCGAAAATATTTAAACCTGATATCAAAAAAAAGTTGATAATATTGTCACACTCCAGAATCTAATCTATGACTATTATAGACTGATATAATGACTATTTCAGACAGTTCTGATTCGGAAATATCCGGTCGCTATTCACCGGTGTGCAGCGATCATGACAGCGAGGCCGTGGACCTGGCCGCCACTAACGACGGTGTTTCGGAACTGGACGCCGTTCAAGTCGCGCACGATTTAGACGACCTGATGATGGAAGACGACGAGAGTGTGGAAGAGGAAGCTCCATTGGAAGGTATCTATCTATCAGCCGATAGACGTCCACTGCTGGACATAAGCCTCCCCCAATGATTTCCACACTTCACGGTCCTGCGCCACTCGCATCCATCGGCTTCCTGCGACGCGTGTGATATCATCGGTCCACCTTGTGGGGGGCCGTCCTGCACTACGTTTTCCGATTCGCGGTCGCCTGGTTCTAGAACCTTTGGAAGGTAGAAAATAGAGAATAGGCCAGTTGTTCCCCTTTTTTTAAATTATTTGTCTTTCTCTGTACAAGATAAGTGGTGTATTTCATTGATTGACTAAGCCACCAGCCGCTTTCTGGCGCCTCACTACTGACCCGAGCAGCTAGTTCACACTAACTTGACATATTATAGTCGGAGCTCATAGCGAGCAGATCCGATGGCGGTTGATGCCCTGACGACCGTAGAGTAGGACGGCCAAGGTGTTTCACCTCTACACGTGAAGTGTGGATGTGATTGGGGAAGGCCTTTTTATAGATGGATGGCTATTTATAGATGGATGGAAGGCCTTTTTATAGATGGATGGAAGGCCTTTTTATAGATGGATGGCTATTTATAGATGGATGGAAAGCCTTTTTATAGGTGGATGGAAGGCCTTTTTATAGATGGATGGCTATTCCGCAAAAATAGTATTTCATTTCACTAATAATTAACTGATATATTAATTCATCAGTACGAGTATACGGTTTCATACGACACTTCTGTCATCGTTACAGTGGACCCCAATAAAATAATGACAAACACGAAATCGTCTCGTATCGCGTGCGTGTTAGTGTTATTGTTCCGCGTGTCGCACGGCGCGTGCAACTCGTTCGGCGTGCTGCGCGACGAGCCGGTGCCGAACCAGACGCTGGAGCTGCTCACCGGCCCGGAGTGCTTGAACGCTCTGCTGGACTACGTGGAGAAGTGCAAGCGACCGTGGGGCCGAGCTGCCCGCATACTAGCTAGAGTATTGAGGTACTCACATTTTTCTTTTGGCTTTCTTTTTGTGCTCTATAAGTTGGAATCTATACATACTATTTAATAATTGGAGTGTCTGTTTGTAATATTAAAATAACCGCTTTTTATAACAGCATTTGGATGTATACACGATACATTTACCAAAACAATTTTTGTCTGTCTGTTTGTTTGTTCCGACTAATCTCTGAAATGGCTTGACCGATTTTTACGGGACTTTCACTGGCAGATAGCTGACGAAACAAGGAGTAACGCAGACAAAGTCCACCACCACCACTCTTAACACAAGCTTTGGCTTAGTTTGATGGGTTAATGGTGTATACCATACTTTACTGGTAATCTTTAAAAAATAATCAGTATTTTTTTGGGTTAATTGGGTTTTTTTTAATTATAGGTTTCAAACTATCCATGGCTATTGTATTTTGTCAGTGATATTTTTTTTTTTAACATGAAACAACTGAACTTATGTTTTCTAAAATCTTATAACAATATTATTATCATATCTTTTTCAGTAATGCCCTTTGCCTTATGAGTATATTGAAACATAGATTAGCTCTAAGGTTGCATAATATGTCTGTAAGTTCAAAACATCCACCTACTAAATGTCAGCAATGTAAACAAGTAAGTTTATATTCCAAATACATATTCTATACGTGAACAATATTATAACACTGTAGATGTTTATAATAATTTATTATTCCAGATTGTGAGGCTCAGTTCGAAGCTACTTAATCAACTGACCATACTAGCGGAGTCAAGCTATGGAATCGGTGAAATTAGTTATCAACTTCTGAAAGGCAGTTCTACAATGAAACAGACACTCTCGCTGACGTTGCCTTATATTGTTAGGTAAGCATTATAATTCCTAAAATATGAACATGATGGATATGATGTCTCGTGACAGTATGCATGGCAATATTAACAGGCGGTTTCTAACGAAATAATGCAATATTCTAGAGCTGGCCTTATTAAGGCAAGAATTATCGACGCTTGTTGATGCTATATTACTGTTGTAACTTGTTGGATAAACTATTATGTGAAATCACTAAAGTGTATTCGTAACAAAAATTGCTGTTTCACAGGACAGAGAAGCCGTTGAAGAAATTTTTCATAGATTGCAGTGCATTGAATTTATTATTCGCCATTATCACAGAATCGAAAGAAGACATCCAAAATTACGTCACTGCTCTGGCTAAGTTAGCCAATAACGTGAACATAAAAGATCCCAAAATGTTAGAAAATAGATTCAAAGACCAAATATATGTTAGTTATGATCCTATATTAGATAATCTATCGATAGATGAAATAGTAACATTTGAACTGGACGATCTATCGACGGTTAAGGCTAACAAAGTGTTTTTGTGTCAAAACTCGGATTTTTTTAGCGCTATGTTGATGGGTCGTTTCAAAGAGTCCGTTGAGAAATGCGTGCGACTTAAGAATGTAAGCAAACCCGCTTTAGAATATCTTTTAACATTACTCCATTGTGGATTAAATAACCCTAAAAGTTACGTACAAGTCATCCCCATCGCCGAAAAACTGGAAACAAATCTGGAAGTTCTTCTACTAGCTGATAGATTTCTATTCGAAAAATTGAAGGGACTGTTGAGTAGCGCTATACTACAATTTCAATTAACTCCAGAAACAGCTGACAAGATATATGTATGGTCATTAAACGAAGGCATGGGATTTCTATGCGTGGAATCAGTGGCGTATTTGCTGACTGGCGAAATGGGAGAACTAGAACGAGCACGATCTTTTGGAACCATCTTAAGTTTGGAATACAAAGACCAGTGGTTGGAAGACATCAAGTCTATGATACAAAGGCAACTGGTTAAATGAAGGTACCTAGATGTGCATTTATGTACTAGATATTGGGAGATGTGAAGTGTCCATAGAAATGAATTAAGATAGAACTGGAAAGTGGGCGGCGCCCACGTGCCAATATTGTGCGATATTATAGTACTTAGTTCACTGCAGAAACAAAAGCTTGAAGTAAATATTCAAATTGAGCCATTTCTGATCACACGTGAGTATTTATGGTCAATTGGAGTCAGTGTACTTTCTGTGATTACAACAATGTTCTCGTGATTAATTTCTAAGGAAGTGTTCATGGCCTTGACCATAAAAGCCAATAATTATGCAGGAAGCATTTTATTCTGTTCTTAAATGTATTTTATCTCGAGTAATTATCATCGTAATTTATATTTATATCATCTACCTGTATAGTTACCTTACGATTTTTAATTTAATGACCCACCTACTCTATTTACATAAATGTTTAAAGGAATGATTTATATCAAATTTTCTTCAGGATATGAGGAAAGTCGTAGCATAAAACACAATCAATGAACTGTTTTAGATTTGCGAAGGGAGGTACTCCAGCATTACAACTGATATAACAATGGCAATGAAATACATGCCGGTTCACTATACCTATATTTATAGTTATATTTGCAAAGGAGTTCGGCATATGTGTTTGTCCGTTATTTATCATACCTCTTAATTTAATAGATTTGTACATAATAATATTTAAAAATAACAAACAATGTGATTGATATTAATGTATATATTTTACCTACTATTAAACTTATAAGTAGTAGTATCATTTTTAATGAATTTTTACTAGTATTTTTCATTCATGATATTTTATTTACACCTTATTATCTGGATTTCGAAATGTGAATACAAGCTTAACGTTTTTGTTAGGTACCAATACCTGCGATGTGATTGGAGTTACTTCATCATTATCCAAACACTTAAAATCGAAGTTATCCACAATCTGGAAATAAACATTCATGATTTCAAATTACCATTCAAAATAAAAATATACCCACTTTGCATACTAATATAAATTATATAAATTGGGTATTGACAATAAATAATCCATAAAACCCAAAACCTGAATAATTAGCATTTAAATTGACAATCTACCTGAGTTAAAAGCTCCGTGATCTGTAGCATAGCCAGTTTTTTGCCGACACACGATCTGGCGCCCAAAGCGAATGGTAAGGATGCAGAAGACACATGGTTCTTTAGATGTTTCCTACGAGGGTCATTTCTATCCCAACGGTAAGGTAGGAACTCATTGGCCTTGCTAAAATTTTGCTCATCTCTCCCTGATGTGTAGATTGAAGCTATAATTGGTGTCTGGAAAAACTTGTATTATAAATTCCTTACCACTTGTATTTCCTCTTGCCTTGAGAAGCAAATGGTAGCCTAATTTTAGTTATGACATACCTTAACATAAATTGAAATGGGCAAGTACCTACAAGTTGCCCAAAGACTGTAAGTTTATGTGAATTTATTATAAGAAATAAAAATGTATAATTTGCAGTAAATATATTATGACTTTTTTGGTATAATTTTTTGAAATGGGAGTTTTAATCCCTCCTTTATATGTTTGTAGGGTTCTTCAAGTTCGCTAGGTGCTTCAGGTATCCGAAGTTTTCTTCTCAGTGATGGAGAGAGCAGGACCAAGTTCTGGACCAGGCCAACACCACTAGAAGTCATCCAGTAGAGGCACATACAAGATGGCACACTGGCTGCTACAGGTATCATGACTATTGAGAATACCCTAAATACATTTGTGAGGGTTTTATAGAGCTTAGAAGGCTCCCTGAGTTTAGACAATCTCTGTATTTCAATGATTGATAAATTGGTTAGACCAAAGGCAACAGGCAGTATCCAAGAGTGGTCAGGTTCGGTTAAATTAGGAATCCAGCCGATCCCGCCAGCTGATAGCTCCATAAATGTAACCAGTGCAGCAGGATCACCGTGCTGCATATAGACTAGATTTCTCAATGCAAATGACATGCACACCCATATCGGTATTTGAAACCATATCACTAAACTCGCTTTGAAAGGGTGACAATTATCTCTGACAATTAACTTCTGCCATTGCTTCTTGAGTGATCTCCTGTAAAGGATCACTGCTTGTTTATCTGTTAAATTGTATGCTTTCTTTGCAATAGTAGTTTCTTTTTTTAATTCATTCACCATGTCTTTGAGCTCTGAGCTAATGTTCTCTACTTTTGCTAATATGTTATTTTGGTATACTGTCAGCGGTAAGGTCATGAGCAATCGTACGAGTATCGTGGATGTAACTATTGTAGACCACCAAGATAGACCCGTGATTTCATGAAAATTTAATAGTCCGTCTTGTATACAATTTACAGGAGTGCTATTTGATATAGTTGTGTAAGTTTGTTCTTGCCATTTCACTAATCCTTCCAGTGAAATATTTCTTTTATTCATGTGTATTGGTACAACTTTGTTGTGCAGAATTGCACTGTGTTTATATGTTGTTGTCCCATCCTTCCATCTTTCGGCATGATTACAATAAACTACACTAAATGTCCGATACTGTAATGGGGTCAAGTTTATTTTAAATTTTATTATTTGCTTGCAATAATTCATTATTTTGGCTTATGTATTTTTTTTATATTCACACATAACCTTAAAAACTGACTGACTAGCGGCCAACGCATTAATGCCATTATGGCAGACGACGTCTAAAGTAATATCTGTCAATGTCAATACAAAGTCAAATTTCCAGTGATATTTTTTAAGCTGTAGCCAGGCCATTCTAACTTTTTTAACATTAATGCTGCCAGACAATATCTACCAATTTTAGAAGTTTTTACAAACATATACTCACGCCTGTATCCAATAGGTGGGGTAGGCGGAGACCTCTTATTTAAATTCACACATTCTGCGACAATCTTTTTTAAATTTGTTCTCCTCGATTATTTAATGAGTTTGAGTCTACTAATTTATAAAGTGGAAATACAGTCTAATAATCGAATCAAGCTAAAATTCAGTTACAAAAAAAAAACAAGAATATTATAGTATGGACACAGAAAGAATTACGTAGATTAACCTTTCTAATCACTAATAACTTACCCCTTCATGAAGTATATAGGATCCCAAAACACTCTCTTTTGGTAAAATTCTCGTTAAAAATGGAGCTACAGGATATAGCCGCATAGACTCTTTAACCACATATTTCATGTATGCGTGATCTTTAGAATGCAGCTCATTTTTAAAACATTTGTTTTTTGAAAGTAAATAAAGTGTCCATAATGATGTGTAAGACGTCTGAAAATAATCGAGATACCAGTTAATATTGTACGAAAAATTACACATACATGCATAAGTAGAACGACTCAATTAACAACCATAATCGTCGCGTGGACAAAACCGAAATGCCGAATGTTTGCGTGCAATAGAAAATCCAAAAGCAATAGTTGTTGATAGGTCACACTGCTCCAATGCAATAAATGTTGTATAGGTATTGTACCGTATCTCCTGCCGCAATAATAAGATCCGCTACAATTTTTTTTATGTTTTCATTTGTTAAATTTTCCTCAATGAGTCTGTTCAAGAGTCCATTACTCCCTTGGCTGCAATTTAACATCTCGTCAACTAGTTTGTGAGCTGAAATAATGTTATACGATACATTACTTTATTTTATCTTCTTACCGTCCCATAGCGAAAATTATTTTTGTCATCGTAGTAAAAGGATCAGCCAATGTGTCGTATCTTTTTTATGATCAAGTATTTCACTTACCTAACAATAATGACATATCAACGCAGCCTTTAAAATCTCTCCATGGTTTTAAATTAAACTTCTGATACCAATCCACCGGTAACCCATATAACTTAGTTGTTGTTTGAAAAATATTTTTTACTGAGTCCGAAAACATATTCAGTAGTGTCTCGTAATGTCTATTAGTTTTGAGCAGTGAGTTACTTCCAAGTAACACTGCAATTATAACTGTAAAGTGCATATTATTAATATTTATTAATCACATATTAACGTCAAGGGCTAATTTGCAAAAGAGAAATAATACTTACCATCTATAGACAATCTGTAAAATTCAGATTCCAAATTAGGAATAAAAATGCCTTTTGCTGCTTTCGATTTCCATCTCTGTATAAACTTTTCTATAGTTGTTTTTACTGGTACTTCTAACCAACTTTCTGAATCTTCTTTAAGTAAATGCTTATTCATGATTCTTCTGTTCTCTAACCATTCGCTTCCGTTCATAAAAAGGAGGCCTCGTTTGGATCCATACAGTTTTTCATATAACAACCAAGGATCAGGTAAAATATGAGCTGGATATTTTCCATCAAGATTCATGAACAAAGTCCTTATAAGGCCAGGGTCACTAACAAAAACTAAATCTGTATTGCCGCCTAATTTTTCACAAAATATAGAACCCAATTGTGTATGACGGTTATCAACGTATTCATGTAATCTGCAAACACATTTAATTTCATATTAAAATTATACTTGCATATCATATTTCTATATTAATTTGATTTTATAATATCTTACTTCGTTCCACTTCCTGAAGCCATAAAGTCTAATCTTGTTCCAATTAAAGGCAAATGTTTTGGTTTGGGCATATCGTTCATAGTAAATAGGGGTCTAGAGGGACTGGTTGTAGTTACTATATTCCATTTAGGTCGCATTTGGTTTAAAATGAAAACAGACTGAATACGATGCATCACTTCTGCAAAATATATAAAATACATTTTAATAGTGAAAACATTAACTTAACGGTCTGATATGCTTGTAAAGCGATCGTTTATTAACGTACCTATTTCTTACACGCTATTAAAGTATCGTAATCTATACTCTATACATATAAATAAAATTGGAGTGTCTGTTTGTAATATTAAAATAACCGCTTTTTACTAAATGCATTTGGATGTATACACGTTACTTATACCGAAACAACATTTTTTACAATTTTTGTCTGTCTGTCTGTCTGTCTGTCTGTCTGTCCGTCTGTCTGTCTGTCTGTCTGTCTGTTTGTTCCGGCTAATCTCTGAAATGGCTGGACCGATTTTGACGGGACTTTCACTGGCAGATAGCTGATGTAGCAAGGAGTAACTTAGGCTACTTTTATTTTAGAAAAAAAAATAGGATCTCACGAAAAAAAATTAAAACCAATGTTGCAGCGCAGCGCCTGATTAAGTTTGATAGCAACAACCTGCAATGCGTCCCGCGGGCTCAGAATGGGCGAGCAGGCTGTTGTCAACGGTTGTCTTTGTTAAATACCACGCGGACGAAGTCGCGGGCAACAGCTAGTATATAATAAAAATAATAGAACTTATTTTAGCCGTAGGTATGACATAACGACGATTCCAAAGTATTAAATCAGTTAAATATGCATACCGTTTTCACTACACTACAATTAACATGAACCTGATAATTTTGGGCTATAAATTGTATATTTGTATTTTCGATATCACTTTTAATCAAATAAAAGTATTTTACTGAACCGAGAAGTGCTTACATGAACGCTCCACGTAGAATTCTGTCTGATACACTGAATTGATTTCAAAAACCGCTATCACGCTGTTTGACCAGGTAAAATCCCATTGAATTGGTAATCATTTAGTGAATTATGTATGTTGCTGACAACCGTAATACGATCCGGTGATTTGAAACTTATTTTTATGGAACTGCATAATATGAATAAGCTGATCCATTTTTTATAATAGGTAGGTATGTAGGTGGATTTGCTTTATTTTTATAATTACAGCTACCCATGACAAGTTCCAGCTCCAGTTTCCTAAACCATAATAAAGGATAAGGACTTGGTGAAACAATGCGTAAACATACATTTGGAACCCATGATGGTATTAAGGAAAGGAAATCATTTGGAGCATCGTTCGCTGGTTATTGCAATGAACGGTCACTCACAAGTAACCTAATGAACCTTCGGCTGAACCTAAGTCAACTACCTACGTCAGGATGCTGTATTTTCTTAAAGACGAGTCCTTCGTTCTCCTTTTGCGGTGATTGTCAAAACGAAACATCCAAAATGTATTAGTTTACAATGCTATGCCGCCAAAGGCCACAGATGAAGTAATTACGTTTACTAACGTACCAAAGGCATAGGTTAAACTAATGAATACCAAAGTAAATAATTACATGTTGGATTTTTTACCTGCCGAAAGGTCCAATAATTATAAATTTCGTTGAAATAGAAACATCTACTTAGTTGGGGAAGTTCACATCCCAGAGGGTTTCTATTTTTTCGACTTCCCAAAAATGTTGTTAAGTCATGGTAGATTTTGCAAAATTTCATATAGGCACCCTGACGCTATGGTGACTTGTCAAAAATTTAATAGTCACGGAAAAGGGGAACCGCAGAAAATATTGTTTCTTTGAGTTCTAACGTGAAATAATTCCAAATAATATTAAAATGACAGGGAAAAATAAAGTAGAGGAGCCGAAAAATGAGAAAGCCGAACCAGCAGTGGCTCCCAATGATGATTTGGTATGTATATTTGTGAAATAGACGATAATTCATATACTTCCATTAAATTCCCTGAAAATATTGTTTATGTGCTTAATTACAGTCTGAAGAAGACAAGCGTCTGCAAGAAGAGTTGAATATGCTAGTTGAGAAATTGTTGGTACGTATTTTCACGGTACTGTTCACATAATGTTTAAGGAGACAAACAATCCTAACCTCCTTTATATTTCAGGGTAACGATGTAGATCTGTACCTTCCGGCTTTGCAAATGTTGAGTAAACTCATCAGAACGTCAACCACATCCATGACGTCTGTGCCGAAACCCCTAAAGTTCTTGAGGGAACACTATCCGGCTCTGAAGGATGTATATGAGAAGATAAATGATGCCCAAACAAAGAAATTCTGTGCAGATGTTGTGTCTGTGCTGGCTATGGGTGTCAGTGGAGCTCCAGTAAGTGCTTTTTTTTTTATTTTTATCTATCTATCTATTGCTCATTCTTTGTTCAAATATATCACTATTCTAGCTTTATGTGGGATTTGTAAATACTTTCAAAATGTAATTAATGAAGTTCATATTAAATAACATTCTTGAAATTGGATGGTACACTCCAACATGTGTTTAGATTGAAATCTTTCATATAATTCTTATTTTTTTAGGATGCTGCTGAAAAAAGGGAATGTCTCAAATACTGCCTATTGGGAACTATGTCAAATGTGGGCGACTGGGGTCACGAGTATGTGAGGTATGATCTTCGATATTTTTATTATTAAAACCAGTATTAAATACATTATATTTATTTAGTGTATAGTGGATGGCAATCCTGGATGAAGAAAGGTGCAGATAGGATGGAATAGATGCTGTTAGGAGAGGCCTATGAGTCTTGGGATTATTGATTTATTGCAGTAAAAAATACACATCGGTAATCATTGTGAAATATGTGTGTTGTTTTGGTTAAAATTTATTTAGTTCTAAAGAAAATTTACCTAGTTCTCCTGTGACCATGGTTGCTGTAAAGCAGTCGAAACGTTGAAAACGTAAAAAACATAATATAAATGCGATAAAATCTATAAATATGTATTTCAATCTATAGTATTCGCATAAATATAAGAAATCAATAGTTATATAGAAAAATGTGTAATACACTTTACACCATGACAGACAGACTTTCAACTGCAACCATAGGCAGTTTCTTTTGTATAGCTTCTTCTATTAAAGATCAACCTGTTTGGTTTCTTATTAGTGATGCTGGTAAGCCAAGCCAGTGAGTGTGCGGTGAAATTTGCTTATATCATATGTTCTTATAAACAGGCAACTAGAAGGTGAGATAGCTGAAGAATGGAATATAGAGAACATGGACACATTGCTTGCCATTGTGCGTGATGTCATCTCCTTTGACATGAAGCACTCGGCCGAGATCCAGGCATGTGATCTGCTGATGGAGATTGACAGACTTGACTTACTTACACAGCACATGGACCAAAGTAACTACCCCAGGGTGTGCTTGTATTTGATTGGGTTAGTAACTATTTATGAATACTATTCTATAATTGTAACTTGACTGTGTCTAGAAAATATTGAAATAAATATTGGTGTAATAGGTGAATAATATTTAGAAGAGGCTGAATCCAGTGTGTGTTTTTGAATTCTTGCCACTAAGCTAGTTAGTTCAAGCATTATTTCTACTGTTTTTGCTATTGGATTGCTTATGTATAACTTTGGTCTTTTGTATTCTGAAGAATATTTCCAATATATCAATGTATGAGATGAATTGCAATGATCATATTTTTTATCTCAAGATTTATTTCAAAAGACACACAGAAAAAGAAAGGGAAAGAGAATACATAATATTAGACACCAATCATTTAAGGAAACTTAATTCTATATGATAAGCTTATAGAATATTTTTTTCTGAAATGGTTCAACATTTAAGACTTATTGTATGCAATACCAGTATTACCTACTTTCACATGTATATGGTAATCTATTAATGTCCAGGTGTGCAAGCTACGTTGTGGAGCCTGAGTCGACTCAGATCCTGCAGGGCGTGCTGGACACATACCTCCGCTTCGGCGAGTACCCGCGCGCCATGCTCGTTGCCATGCAGCTACACGACAAGGCCAAGTGCGAAGAGGTCTTCAATGCGTGCACTGATTCGTAAGTTCAATAAATACCAGACTTCGACAATTCAGTTCAGACAATTTTATGATTATTGACAAAGAAATAATATTCAAAATATTTGTTATAATTACAAAATTTGTCGTATAATATTTGTCAATTGTCTATCGATAATAACACAGCGCGTGTGATAGAGAAAAAGTGACCTCCCCAGTATACCTGAAATAAGTGATATCTTTGAAACTGTAGAAAATATCTTGGAAAAATATTCACAATTAGAAACTCCATAGTAGTTGAATGGTTATTTTTATTTTGTTCATACAGGTTGATAAAGAAACAACTATGTTACATGCTCGCGCGTCAATATATACCTTTGGATGTCGACGACGAAGATCTACGCACTATTCTACTCAACGCGCACATCAACGATCATTTCCTTAGTTTGGCTAGAGAGGTTAGTGTACACTACCTATTTACAGCCTATCTCCAAAATATATACACAGTTTTAATGGATTATAATGGAATTATAACGATATTTTCAAAGGAAAATTTGCCTTATAATGGCTTTATGCTTCATTATAACATTCTATAAATTTGAGGGTAAGTGTTTAATAAAACTATTCTCTAGGTAAAATTCTTGATAATATTTAAGGAGATAATGGATGAATCCCATAATTTACCTAGAGGCCTTAATGGCTACTTATACAAATGTTTCGCTTATAATTCTTATACATAGGATTAGTACTTTTTAACCACCCACTTAGACTGCTTAGTTGTTCCTATATTGTTTTTAGATGTCCACCACAATGTATTTATATATTGTCATCAACCTTATAAAAAGAGCATTCAAAGAGTTTCTTAATCCATTTTTTTCAATCCGAATGGCATTCCCAAAAGGCTGTAAAATCATAGCAAACCTTTGAAATTTATGACTATTCATAAGTACTGTAATGGTTTACACAAATAAAAAAAAACCCATTCTGTATATTGATTACCAGTTTTAGCCAAGAGCCAAGTACTGAAAGAAATTGTTGTTTCATTGTTATTTCCTTTTTCAGCTCGATATCATGGAGCCTAAAACTCCCGAGGAAGTATACAAGACGTGGCTAGAGTCGGCCGGTTCAGCTCTCCGACCGTCGCTATTAGCAGAGCATCCTGTAGACTCGGCGAGACAGAACTTGTCCGCGACTTTTGTGAACGCGTTCGTGAACGCCGGCTTCGGACGCGACAAGCTGGTCACCACTGAAGATGGCAACAAGTGGATGTACAAGAATAAAGATCATGGTACATATTTAGTTTTAGGAATTTAATCTTTATGCCCATCAAAATAGTGACATTTTAGGTAGAGATATTGAAGGAATAAAGATAATCCATATTTCGCTTCATAAGATTACATTCTATTATAAAAAAAACGTGTTGCCGTTTAGATTTTTTCGATTAAGGGGGATGCTCAGGGTCAGGGCGCGAAATTCAAAATGTCAATGGTTTTTATTTTTTTACGAAAAATTTGGACATCTTTACGATGTAATTTAGTGTTTTGCGATATTAGCATTCTGCATTGGATGTCTCGATGTATTAAGTTTGCTTAAAAATACCTAAAGCGATACAACACCATAAAGTTAGTAAAAGTAGCGGTTTTTACGAACCTTGGAGTATTGTATCACTTTAGGTATTTTTTTAAGCAAACTTACTAAATCGAGACATCCAATGCAGAATGCTAATAACGAGTAACGCGTAGTTCAAACCCCTCCGGCCCCTGTAACGCATCGGAACGTTTCAAAAGCCCCCCCCCCCCCCCCTCCTAAATTCGTTACGTAATACTTGAACGCTCCCATAGCCATTGGCTAACTGAAATAAATATAATAATAATATCTGGTTCACAGGCATGCTATCGGCGGCGGCGTCTCTGGGCATGATCCACCTGTGGGACGTGGACGGCGGGCTCACTCCCATCGACAAGTACCTGTATACCGCGGACGAGCACATCAAGGCGGGCGCGCTGCTCGCGCTGGGCCTCGTCAACTGCGGCGTGAGGAACGAGTGCGACCCCGCCCTCGCCTTGCTGTCCGACTATGTACTACATTCCAGCCCTAACCTGAGGATTGGCAGCGTTCTGGGTGAGTTTTGAGATGAGCGTTCTGGGTGAGTTTTGAGATGCTATGCTATCGGCCGAAAGACGTCCACTGCTGGACATAGGCCACATCACGGTCCTCCGCCACTCGCATCCACCGGCTACCTGAGTTTTGAGAATGATAATAATACTAATACCAGCCCTTTTTAATGTCCCACTATTGGGCACGAGCCACCCCTCGATGCAATGGGATTAGGTCATAGTCCACCACGCTGGCCCAGTGCGGGTTGGCGGATTTCACTCGTCTTTCTAGGTGTTCTCTCAGACATGCAGGTTTCCTCGCGATGTTCACCGTTCAGCAAGTGATTGATAATCATGGTTGATGTTGAGAATGATAGTCACATATTTCTTAACCTTTCTTTTGTTATTACTCTCTTTAATGCCGTTTAAAATGTTATTACTTAAGAGGACATTGTTTATCAGTGATCTTTATGGATTAATATACCCGATTGATACTATAAAGTGTATACTTTGCATTTATGCCAGGCGATGGAGGATTTTAAAAATCTCCGAATGCAGTTTTATGTTAACAATATCTGTGAATTATTTATTATAAATTGTTTATTTTTCTTTAGTTTGCCTTATGTCATTACTTCACAGAACTAGATGAGATGTTGCAATAATGCAGTATATTGTTATTTTTCTAAATCAGCGGGTTCAATTCTAGGCTAAGGAAATTGTTTTTTCAAAAATCAATTGGTGGAGTTTTATTTTTCATCAAAATCGGTCTGCATTTTTCGCTATTTCCTATAGATTCGGATTTGGTCCTCCACGCCCACTTGAAAAATTCATACATTGAATGAATGTATGATATGCCTCTATGATTGCTTGGGAAGGTATTGCACGGAATTCGATAATCAATTGTATGTGTATTGGCGCAGGTCTCGGTATCGCGTACGCGGGCACGCAGCGCGAGGACGTGCTGTCGCACCTGCTGCCCGTGCTGAGCGACACGGCCGCGCCCGCCGAGATCTGCGCGCTCGCCGCCATCTCCTGCGGGCTCATCGCCGTCGGCTCCTGCAATGGGGACGTTAGTATACTCAAATACATATCGCCACATAAAACGCCAACCGTACGGGAACCACAAGTAATATTCGCTACAGAGACTAAGCTACATGAAAACTGCCCTCACACACGCGAGCCAGTGGCGTAGCATGGGGGGGCGGGTGGTGCGATCAGCACCGGGCGGCACTTTGCCGGGGGCGGCATTTCACAGGTGGCGGTTAGAGAAAAAAAAAATTAAGATATGAAAAAAAAATGTAGTATTAAAAAATCTTTCAGTGTTTTTTTCGTCATTTTTTTGTCGTTACCATGCCCCAAATTTTTTATAATGAATAGCAAAAATAAGAGGGCGGCAAATTTGAAATCCGCACCGGGTGCTAATGACCTATGCTACGCCACTGCCTATAGCCCTGTCAATCACACCGTAACAGATCCGCCAAAAAGCGGTTTATATGCCGGTGGCGCGTCCGTGAACCTGTCAGTGAGGTATAGGTCTGGTATGTTCTATATTCTCGCAATCTGCTCTTCAACAGGTCACTTGCGCTATCATCCAGCGTCTCATCGACGATAACAAAGAATTGCATTCGTCCACTTACGCCAGATTCTTGCATTTGGGTCTTGGATTGTGCTTTTTAGGTGAGTAATATAAAAGTACTATTGCAGTAGACAAATAACTTTTTAACACTAGTAATAATTATCAGATGAATGAGTCGTTAATTTCTTTTTTTAGTTCGCCACACACAGCTTTGCTCTGTAAATATATACCGTTTAGCACATAACAATAAAACTTACTGACCTTGACTGACTGAAGGCATAGATCTAGAATCATATACAGGATGTAAGCAGCATGGTAACAAATACTTTGAGTATAGATTACTTTTAATGCCTTTATAAACTTATAGAAAACATCTATATCGAAAGTCACGGGTTAACCACGCCATTACAACACAACGCTCCGCGCGATACACGACTCGTGCGAGTCACTAGCGCGCTTGAGCGAATTGATTTTTAATTTACATTGCAGTTTTATGTGTAAATTAGTAATCATGTTTTTTTTTTATAATTACATTGGGATATTCCGCTATTTTGATGTCATGCTAAATTCATAAATTAAAAAAAATAAAGAAAATTTCATTGTCTACAATCATGAGTAGAATCCATGGTATCAGCTTTCGATACGAAGCCACTTACACCCTGTACAGAAACTATGATCATAGATAGAATTATGAATAAATAACTTTATAATTTGAATAGGGTGTCCTAGATATCTGTTTACATTCTGTCCGCCATAATGTGTGTGTCGGTGCGACCGGCAGGCTGCAAGGAGCGCACGGAGGCGACGATGGCGGCGCTGGAGGTGCTGCCGGAGCCGCAGCAGTCGCTGTGCCAGACCACGCTGTCCATGTGCGCCTACGCCGGCACCGGCGACGTGCTGGTCGTGCAGCAGATGCTGCACATCTGCTCCAAGCACTACGACACCGATGTGAGTAGAGCCCTACTACAACACTACACTTTTTTTTGTGTTTTACCTTTATTCTCTTTCATTTTTTTTATTACATTATAGGCTAGTGTTTGATCTCGATCTCACCTGATGGTAAGTGACGATGAGATCTACGATGGAGCATACTTGCCTAGGTAGGAAGGCGGCAGTAGATCGAGACGCTACATTCACTAGACACATGCAGCGCAGCTGATCTGACCCGCCATCCATTATTTTGATGGTATATGTTGTGTAGCAACCACTTCAACCGCACCACAAGCTACGCAGATGGCACTGCAGACGCATTCAGAACAATAGACCATTGACGTCACAATCCTGAATCGCGCTATAAGAGTTTTCGGAGCAAGTAACATATATACAAGGCCCCAACAATAACCGTCGGGGCGTAGCGGCCGCCTCGCCTGGCATACCACCCGCCTGGCTGGAAGATCTTCCTTTTTCAGCTAAAGTTGTAATAGAGTTTTCTAAGCACGAAGTAGATACATTTAAATATTATAAAATCTATTCCCAAATTTGTTTGTATAATTTCATCCGTTTACAAAGCATATCTCTTCCTGAAAATACCCCCCTACCCTCCCTACCTTTGCCATTGTAAATTGATAGAATCTCTATAAATTAGTATTATTTGTGATGTTACTTTCTATTATCACGGATTTGTAAACACTTGTGCAGCTGATTAAAAACATGGCAATATTTTTATTTGGGTAATTTAGAACGAACAATCGTCAACTGAGGACACGGCATTCAAAAAGCAAGATAAGAAAGACACCAAAGAGGCCACCAGCTCCTCCTCCAGTAGCTCCAAGGACGACAAGAATAAAAGTGAGTATACATAAATAAAAAGGAAACCTGCATGTTTGAGATAATTTAATTAGAGCTCAAAGATGTGCACCGCACATACAAAGAAGTTAATGAGTTCCACTGGGCCCACCGACGAAGCCACGCCGGAGGGCGGGCCATCAGCTCGTCATAAGCTGCCCTGCGAGCTTATCTAACGCTCATCTACTACTAATCATGTCTCATTTTTGTACCCAATAAAAGTTTCTCATTATCTTTATATTTCTTTTCTGGAGAGTCTCGGTACATTGAGTACATTAAAAATATATACTCGATTGGCTAAACTTGCCGTCTTTGAATCCAGGACGAGTGTTGTTTTTTTTTGTATTCTTTTTTCAAACATTACTGTAAAACTATAGCAAAAAGCTGATAATAATGACATGTGTTATGTTCAGGCAAGTCATCAAAGGACGGCAAGAGTAAGGAGAAGGAAAAGGAGAAGGAGGCGAACAAGGAGCTGTCGTCGGTGCAGGCGGTGGCCACGCTCGGCGTCGCCGTCATCGCGCTCGCCGAGGACACCGGCGCCGAGATGTGCACCAGGATATTCGGACAGCTGGTATGTCTCACTCACCAACGCGGCTGGGAACCGCTTCCAGGACCCCAAGTCTGCTAACACAATCGATTCATAATCGATCTTCAACCGCATAGTAGCTGTCACTTTTGACAGATATCTTATACAATATCTGTCAAAAGTGACAGTTACTATGCGGTTGCTGTTCGATTATGAATCGATTGTGTTAGCAGACTTGGGGCCCTGGCCATTTACCTTATAGTCAGTAGTAGTTGGACTTATGAATTTTGCATTATAAATTTTATGACTCGTAATTATGGTTAAACTGGGCGAGATTCGCTATTAGTATTCTCTTCGCGTTGGCTGAAAGAGGAGCTAATGTGTTATATTACCTAATTTTATCAGAATAATAATGTGCTTTGAAATCGGAAGATTCCTGATGGTTTCATTCTGTTTAAATTACTGGATTGTTATAGAGTTAAACTATTCATGTCATCTCATTTCTAGTTATAGTTTGCCGTGTGTCATTACTTACCAGAACTTGATCCTTATTAGCAACTCTATCGGATATAGCTATGCGATACAGTATAAAGTTTTTGAAATTGTTTAAAAAAAATATAATGCAGTTTTTGTTCTCATCAATATAAGCTTCGAGACTCCTATGGAGCATTTTTTGCTATTTCCTATAGTTTTGGATTTGGCCATACATGCCCACTTAAAAACGACACTGCAATAATTATTCCTCATAAAAAGAATTTGAGCCTCGTGTGTGTCGATTTTTTTATAACATTAAAGTAAATTGACAGTTACAAACTACTTACTTACTTTTAGAAATAGGAGTAAAACAAATAAGGTTCGAAATTCCACGTAATGACACTTCTAAATGTCCATTTACTGTGTTTAATTTAAAAAAAAATCCAACCGAATTGAGAACCTCCTCCTTTTTGAAGTCGGTTAAAAAATAGGACTTGAGTGGTATGTATGTGACGTCCATGTTGGTTGGTGGTAATGTGGGCATGCTTGCGGTGGTGCGCAGGGCCGGTACGGCGAGCCGGCGGTGCGGCGCGCGGTGCCGCTGGCCATCGCGCTGTGCTCCATCTCCAACCCGCAGCTGGCCGTCATCGACGTGCTCAACAAGTACTCGCACGACTCCGACAACGACGTCGCCTACAACGCCATCTTCGCGATGGGACTCGTCGGCGCCGGCACCAATAACGCCAGGTAACTCTCAGGGACTCGCCGAGGGTCAAACCTCTGCTTTTCGTTGATCACCGCTTTTAATAGCGGCTTACAGGAGTCAGCTTAAGTAATGTTTGAAGACTGTTGCAGACCAGCCGCAGTCGACTAAAAAAAGTTGTCTTCATATTGGTAAAATTAAAACGTATCCATTTATCAGGCTGGCGACGATGCTGCGTGCGCTGGCGCTGTACCACGGCAAGTCGCCGGTGCACCTGTTCATGGTGCGGCTGGCGCAGGGGCTGTGCCACGCCGGCAAGGGCACCATCACGCTGTGCCCCACGCACGCCGACCGCCGCCTCGCCAGCCAGCCCGCGCTCGCCGGCCTGCTCGTCGTGCTCACCGCGTTCCTCGACTGCAAGAACAGTCAGTATTCATTATATTTTGACGGCCTGATTAGCGCAGGGGTAGTAACTCTGCTTTCTGCGCCAAGGGTCCCGGGTTCGAATCCTGGTTGGGACACGAGCTGTGTGTGATGAGCACGAATGTTTGTACCCGAGTCATGGATGTTTAATATGTAAATAAGTATTATATACAGAGTTCGCCCTTAGTCCATTGTACGGCACCCAAGTGGGATCGTGTAGTTGGTCTTATGGCGATATTTATTTATTTATATTTATTTACCCATGCATTCCGTTTACAATGGCCTTACACGCGACTGCGTGTACACTAATATGGGATGATTCAGAAAGGGTATACTACGGTCTTGAACCTGCGCTTCTTTGGAACATTTATAATCAATATGTGAAGTCAGAATTTCGAAGTCAGTCTAAGAAAAATGCCCCCAATTTTCACAGTCGTTATTTTTTAAGGATATTTTTTTAAATCGGCATTTCGTTAGATCCGCCTTTATGAATCACGTTGTATATAATATGACTTGACTGCAACCTAACTACATAAAACTTCATACTGATCCTTGCAGATATTTTTGCGTGAAGCTTATTTCAAATTAATATTAAACGTTTTTTTTTGTTCTACAGTTATTCTAGGCAAATCTCACTACTTGCTGTATGTGTTGGCAACGGCGATGCAGCCCCGCTGGCTCGTCACACTCGATGACAACCTCCAGCCCTTGAACGTTAGCGTACGCGTTGGTCAGGTAAATATAAATTATGTTTTTAATATAATAATACATAGATAAGTAACAAGTAAAATATGGAGTTTCAATAAACAGCATCGTGACTTTTTAAGGGCTAATCATTTCTTTAGCATTAATCGCTTGGTTAAGATGTAAGTGTCAAATTTTATAAGGCTAACCAAGGTATAAAAATATACTATGCCAGATGTTCTCTTCTGACATTGGCCCAAGACCATGTCACAACCAGCGCTCCCATTAATTGATAACTTCAATAAAATTAACACCACTCATTGGTCGAAGATGGCGAATGACTTAATTTTAGATCCATCCAATCACGTGACATTGTTCTCATGGAAATGAATACCTTTATCCCATGAGGCTAACCATTAACTATTTATGTCCAGGCTGTCGATGTGATCGGCAAGGCGGGAACTCCCAAAACGATCGCCGGCTCGCACACGCACACCACGCCGGTGCTGCTGTCGTTCGGCGAGCGCGCCGAGCTCGCCACCGACGAGTACATCCCCCTCTCGCCCGTCATGGAGGGCTTCGTCATACTCAAGAAGAACGAGGACAGTGTCATGGCATCCGTGCAGTAGACACCGTGTAGCATACTTTAGATTATATATCAACTATTATCTGTATTAACTTTCGGTTTCTAATAAAAATTTAATGAATGTGAAAATGTTTTTTGTTATGCTTATACCATTTGAGAGTTCCGAGTTTGAATTGGTGACCTGTGGCACTAAAATAGTATTTTGTATTGGGGGTACAGAAAGAAATACTTCCGAATAAGTTTCATTAACTACCCTCGCATTAATGTATAAAAATTTAACAAGCATTGGAGTATTATATTCTGCAACATGATGGAATCATGGCTTCTTATAATGGCTGTTGTTCTAATTTCGTTTACAATACTGATGATTGGGTAAGTAAACAGAACAAGCTATCTATTTGTCATAAAGAATCTTGTAGTTTGGAAGTATCTAGCAAGTCTCGAGGAATTGTCTTAATGAGTCACATGTATTCTGAGTTTATGGTAGTCATTCTCGTACATCTACATAGGACATAGGAATGTGGACGGGTCGTAGGTAGCGAAGTTTATAAAACACGACAGTGAGACCCACTGTAAATTATTTGGTACCTACCTAAAGTGACTACAACACTAGCTAGGTTATTCTCATTGATATAAGTTATTCCAGTCTACTATGCCAATATTTTCAGATTGAGCATAATACCCTGCTGTCGGAGCACAACTGATCCTGCCTACTACACTGCATCATGGAACAGAAGCAACGAAGCCTACCATGACAGCTTTTCTGTATCTCTACCACCACTACCCCCTTATTTTTTTATAAACTCAATTGGTTATGATAGCTATTCAGTATCAGTGTAAGTTACGACAGCAGTTAATTTATTTGTTTCATAAATGTTAACTTTGCATATTCTATTCTAAAGTTGATACCTTTATATTGTTAGTTGCTTAGTATATGAAACTTTTAAGTATGTTTTCTTATTAAATATTTTAATATCAACTTGTATCTTTTAATCATAAACAATAAAACAAATTTGAAAACTATTTGTATGTATTTTACAAATCATGAGATATTCTCATCTGTTTTTCTTTTGTCACTATTATCTTGTTTTTCATCACTATGTACAATATCATCTCCGTGTGTTTCATCGCTACTCTCATTGCTGCTGTTCTGTGAAAATTCATTTTGTTTATCATCTATTTTTGGCTTTTTGCTTTTTAGTTTTGCATTTTTCTTCTTTTGCAGTCTCTTAGCTCGCTTCTTCTCTGTCCTCTTCTCTGCTTCTCTCCTATTCTGTTCAATTTTGTTGTGATATTCATCATCAAGTTTTTCCTGTGAAGGATGGTATAGACATTTTATTTAACTCGGAATTATTTCATCTGAATATTAATCTACTGTGTTTATAAATTTACCTTTTCACTTTTCTCTTGTATAAACTTCTGCCTGGCGTACTCCTTCCGCCTCAAATGGCGGTAGACATGGAATTCCCCAGACCCCGCGCCGGCACTCGATCCCATCACATTGCGAACAAAGTCCGGCGGCGCCGCTAAACTCTTCGACTTTGGTGCCTCAGGAATGACTACTGGCTTGTCCTATTTAAAGAGAGTGTTAGATAGTCATAGAATGAATGAAATCGTGAATTGTATTGTAATTTTTACATACGGGATTTTTCATAAGTTTTTCTAATTTCAGCCTTTGTAAGTCAGTAGCATTTTTAATGACAATAGGCTTTTTTTCAGATTTAGATTCAGAATCACTCATTTTCAAAAAATCAATTCGTAAGTATAGAAACAATAATAATCTATAAATACGAAAGGTATTCAAGAGAATAAAGATTGACAGTCAAATGACATAATTGTAGGCTAACCAATATTACAAAACATGGCCTTAGACTAAAAATTACTTGAATAACCTACGGCATGGACGCACATGAAACAGCAATATAAAGTGAAATAAAGAAAATGGTATGCAACTTTTTAATTTAATACGTTGATGAAAGAAATTCGTTACATACATCTCAGCAAAGTGATGGGATAGAGCGTACCTGCTCAGTAAATCAAGGCGAAAGAATCAGTCGCGAAAAGTAATCGAACCGACAAATTACTTACTAAAACTATAATACAGAAGTACCGATTTTTGGGATCTCTAGTTTCACCTTGTGAAGGGCAAAGACATTTTCTCTCTTGAGTTTCCGATTCGGCATATCCGGCGTATTTTGTGCAATCGTAATTTTTTCTGAATTTACAGTATTTTATTCAGGTAAGTTGTAATATTATGATTGTATAATATCGAAATATTGTATGTATTCATACATTGATAAATTCTTGTGCATATTTTAGAGAAATATGGAGTTTCACTAACTTTACATAATTCACTAGTAATATACCAATATATGGCCAATATTTTTAATTATAATATAAAATATTTATATTTAATAAAACTATTTGGAAAATAATAAATCTTAAGCATTGTAACATCGTTTTTGATGCACAACCTATACTTGACCTTGCTAACCTTTTGAGCTGTGTAAGGAGTACCTACTATCTACCTTCAATGTAATTGTACAATATTTTTTACAGGAAATTTTCAGTCTTCACATCCAAAATGCCGATCAAGTCCATTAAGGCGCGTCAGATCTTCGACTCCCGTGGCAACCCCACGGTAGAGGTTGACCTGGTGAGTTAAAATGTTTTAAGCTTTTGCTTTCCAATAAAATCGATAGTTTTATTTTACTGCATCCCACCAATTTAGTTCATGTTAATAGACATTTTTATTTAGAAACATTTTGCCTTCGTAATAGTATAATCTAAATCACAAATTTGATGTTGTGCAGGTAACTGAGCTGGGTTTGTTCCGGGCGGCCGTGCCATCTGGTGCCTCCACTGGTGTCCACGAGGCCCTCGAGCTCCGAGACAATGTGAAGGGCCAGTACCATGGCAAGGGTGTGCTCACTGCCATCAAGAACATCAATGAATCCATTGCTCCTGCTTTGTTAAAACAAAATCTGGAAGTTACTCAACAGAAAGAGGTAAGTTATGTTCATATTAACTATTATATATTCATATTAATATGGGAATTAACTGCATGGAGTGAAAGTAGGAAAAGGAGGCTGTTGCCCAGCAGTGGGAAGATACAGGCAGACAAAAAAAACGATCTAATTTAACAACAAATTAGCAACAATGTAATAAAAATAAAAAGACAATAATTATATGATGACACATTTATGATTAGTACCTATATAAATGTTCTAGGAAAATAACTGTTGAATAACATTGTCAAAGCATTCACTTATGAAAACTTGATCTAAACAGATTGACCAAGTTATGTTGGACTTGGACGGTACTGAGAACAAGTCGAAGCTTGGTGCCAACGCCATCCTTGGCGTGTCACTCGCCGTAGCCAAGGCCGGCGCTGCCAAGAAGGGTGTGCCTCTGTACAAGCACTTGGCCGACTTGGCTGGCAACACTGAAATAGTACTGCCAGTGCCCGCTTTCAACGTCATCAATGGAGGTTCTCACGCTGGCAACAAGCTTGCTATGCAGGAATTCATGATCTTTCCCACAGGTAATATTTTATAATAACAACAAGTTACAAAGTTATCTTTAATTGTTGCCAAACAAGAGCTAGGTTAATTTTGTTCACAATGAGATATAAGCCTAGGAAACTCAGAGTTAATTGTATCTATCTATCAGTGACAAAAAAATTTGAATCTGATCAGTAGTTCCAGAGATTGGTCTAAACAAACTTACAACTTTACTGGTTTATAAACATTAGATTACAATCTCTTTTTTATACACAAATATTATAAATGTACAAAGACAAGAAAAAAACATAAAGCACATACACACCTTCAAATATTTAAACAAAATGATAAAAATGACCATAATGCAGGTGCATCCACATTCAGCGAGGCGATGCGCATGGGTTCAGAGGTGTACCACCACCTGAAGAAGATTATCAAGGAGAAGTTCGGGCTGGACTCCACCGCGGTCGGCGACGAGGGTGGCTTCGCGCCCAACATCCAGAACAACAAGGACGCCCTCTACCTTATCCAGGACGCCATTCAGCAGGCCGGATACACTGGCAAGGTCATTGTCATTTTACATACATTCTTACGTAACATCACGGTACCTTAAAACCCGAATCCATAGCAGAGGTCTTTTCAACATATAATGGCAATGGTAAAGAATTTAACATGACAGTTTTGTCCAAAGAGATACATAATTAGTATGCTGTTGGCTCAATTATTGATTGTTTTAGTAGACTTGCAGGTGGTGAGCCCATTGTCGAATGTGATATGCAGTGGTCATTAGATGGTTCATCATGTTAATTCTTTTAGACGCTGTTTATGTTATACACTTATATAAGTGAGTAACACTTATCTATGTATCATAGCGGGTATTATACTTACATGTATGTCACAAAACATGCCGAATTACATATTACATCATTGTATTGTGTAATCTACAGAAGAGTAATTTGTGTTATACATTGTTAATTTCACCTGGCTGCAACTTAAAATTTGCAGCAATTTGCCATTGAAGTAAATTCACAATGTGTGTGAAAAACGCGAGATAAAATTGTAATAGAAACTTTACCCAGCTGTGGAGCCGCCTTCCAACATACTTATCATAGTAGTTCTTTACAGATTGAAATCGGTATGGACGTCGCTGCGTCCGAATTCTTCAAGGACGGCAGCTACGACCTCGACTTCAAGAACCCCAAGTCCAACCCGGCCGATTTCCTGTCGTCAGAGAAGCTCGCTGACGTATATCTGGACTTTACCAAGGACTTCCCCATGGTCTCCATCGAAGACCCCTTCGACCAGGACGACTGGGCGGCGTGGGCCAACCTCACCTCCCGCACACCCATCCAGATTGTCGGAGACGATCTTACGGTATGTTGAAACCTGTAACTTTTTTGTCGTGATTATGGACGGAGATTAATCCCACTAATATTATAAATGTGAACATTTGGATGGATGGATGTTTGTTACTCAATCACCAGAACGGCTGAACAGATCTGGATGAAATCCAGCACATAGGCTACTTTTTATCCCGGTAAAATGTATGGTTCCCGTGGGATAAAGAACGTACTTTTTAATCGCGGCTAACACCGCGGAACGCAGCTAGTTAGAACTATTTGTAGGATGAAAACAAGAAATTTCAGGCTTTGTCAAAGAGAAATAAAACTCATGTTTTTTTTTTTAATACAGGTGACCAATCCCAAACGCATCGCGACCGCCGTAGAGAAGAAAGCATGCAACTGCTTGCTGTTGAAGGTGAACCAGATCGGTACCGTCACCGAGTCCATCGCCGCGCACTTGCTGGCCAAGAGCAACGGCTGGGGCACCATGGTCTCCCACAGGTACGATTAAATACAATTATGTTTGCAAATTACGACTGCTTAATGTGTGATATCAGAAATATTATTGGCTTTCTCATTAGTCACAGCCATAAGGACGGCAATTTATTTAGTTTAGTCAAGTTTAGTGTGCGTTATAATTCGCGCCTAAATGTAGGGTAACTTCAGGAGTGTTTTTTTTAAATTTCGTATCCTATATCCTAGTTTTCACTACAACAGTATAATAAGTGGTCCTGAGAGTCTGCTATAATTTAAGCAATGATTATGCAGCATATCGGTTTTGTATAAACCTTACAAAATCCTGTCTTTTTATTTGATTAAATGTGTGTGTCACCCTAGGTCCGGTGAGACTGAAGACACGTTCATCGCCGACCTGGTGGTGGGGCTGTCCACCGGCCAGATCAAGACCGGCGCGCCGTGCCGCTCGGAGCGCCTCGCCAAGTACAACCAGATCCTGCGCATCGAGGAGGAGCTCGGCGCCGCCGCCAAGTACGCCGGCAAAAACTTCCGCAGGCCCGTCTAATTGCGTACCAGTATTTTATGAGAACCTATTCCTAGACAGACAGTCCGTTTATTATTAGTTATTATGTTATAGTGACTAATTTGAATGTTCTCTGTCGGTTATAACATCACCTGCTTACAGCATTTTAACTTTCTATTATTTTAAGGATACTTGGATACATATGTGGTTACAATTTTTGCGTATGTTCCAACATTTTATTTATAAATAAATATATGTTTAAGAGATTATTTTCATTGCTGTATTGTATGCACAAGTGTCGAATGTATGTAAACTATTTATTTTAAGATACGTTTAATTTTTAAAAATTGATTTTGATCAATGTATCCAACAGCTTATTTAATAAAAATATTGTTATTATAGTAGTATGTTTATCATTTTAACAACAACCGTTTCCCGTTATACTGGTTACGTGATTCTCAAATTTGTGTTGAATCTATCCCTAATCATGGTGGGCTAATCAATTAACTAAATTAAAATTTCAAAATCATTTATATCAAACGCCTACAAGTACTCCATAGCAATGATTTCAAACTATTATGAACGTAACCATACACTAAAGATATTATTACAACAAAAGAGAAAACAGGGTACCGTTAATGAAACTGAGAAACATGAACTCACCTAGCGCGTGAACCTGACGTCATGTTTGCCTCTGACCGGCTCTCAACAAACTGGATAGTTCATGACCGTGCAATGGTTATCGCATGCACGATAATACAAACAGAACTAGCTGTTTTTAAATAATCAAATGAGCTCATTATAAATCCATACATTAAACAGTAGGAACGTAAACAGTTTTAGTGAGATCATTGTTTTCTATTTGTATATTTTCGATTGTAAAATGGCTTCAAACAAACAAGAACTTCGTGTAGTGACGTATATGTGTCCGACTCATCCGGTCCAACTGTACGAGTTAATATTGGAGTTGCTGGAGGAGGCATTTGACTGCTACACTACGCTTCAATATGAAAGCAGGAGCCCAGGACCATTCCCGGATCGTCCCGATCCATTTTCCAATGGCGCGGCTGATTTGGGTAAGGTTTTAAAAATATATAAATAGTCGGTAAGGTTCATAGATCCCTCCTACCTAAGATCAGTGTCATATTCTCTTTACCCAGATCCTGCTTCTAAAAATACGTTGTTATAACACCACGTATATATAGTTTAATTGACTGTTTATTAATATTTTATTTCTTAGAGAACGGTAGTCACTACTCACAACAGGATAATGATAAAATGTTGTCTAGCAAGTGTATAGCGTTAGACGTTTTGATTAAATATTTTTATTAGGCGTTATAACCACTGAGTTATAGTAGTGTCTATAATTAAATTAACCGATGTGCAAATATCATTTAGTTTACCTAATGAATATTATATATACCTAACCATAACCTATAGATATGAAGTAGTACTACTTTGCGAAGTAGGTTGGTTACTACATGCCTGCATTATTTACTTTGGTACGCTTATTTTACACGAGGGATGCGTTAATTACGGCTAATTGATTATGCAACTTTCAGCCTTCATGACCGCCGCAGCATACATGAAACTACGCGATGATAAAAATGCATCTATTGAGCTACTATCGGTGACTCCAGTGTTTGCACATCAAATGAACGTGGAAAACAGACCTGGATACTTCTCAGATATTATCATCCACAGCGATAAAAAGTGAGATAACTTTTCCCCTCAGTTTCGTAAAGTAAAACTGTTTACGTCCTAAATATTCGAATACAATTTTATTGATGTGTACCTTCCTATCCATTGTCGAACTTTGAATTCGCCCTAGTAAATATACGAAAGATAAAAATGTTATCAGCATGTCATTGACTGGTGATAAGAATGAGACTTCTATTATACTACAATTAGATCCACCACAGTGCTAATATTGTTTTATGTGAGTGGCATTCAAATAAGTATTCCCTTTCATTGCAGGGCTCACAATGTAAATACTTTGCTGGATCTACGTGGGTGTACATTTGCTTATAGCGACGAGGACTCTTTGAGCGGGAGCAAACTTGTTTTGAAAACCTTAAAGGAGAAGGGCGAAAATGCATCGTTCTTTGGATCTCTACTAAGTACTTATTGTTTCTTTTCTTCTTTTGATCTATTGATGATATCACAAAATCTACAAAGTTTTGATTATTCCAGAATCTGGGTCACATTTGGCATCAGCTCAAATGGTGTTGTCCAAACAAGCGGAATGGGCCGCAGTTGATTCAACAACTCTTCTTTATTCGAAAAAGTTCATGTATGATGGTGGCAAGGAAATTATAACATTGGAAACATTGGGTCGTTTACCGCCTTACCCTGTCGTGGTCAGTGCTAAATTAGGAGGTCAGTACCTAGTTAAGATCATTTCTAAGTTAACAAAGTACCTAGCATATATCGAGATATTATACTATAATCTAGGTGTATACTAATAAATCTTGCCATTTTAGGTCTAAGAAAAATATTTTCAGGAAGACAAGTCTGGTGCGCACTTGACATAGCGGAGTCACAATCTCCGTACGTAACGATAACACATTTACCGGTACTTAAGGCATACTCCATTTTGTTTCAGCGGAAACGAAAAAAGCAATAACAGATGCACTCCTTACGCTTCCTCAATCGCCAGAGTGGAAAAGGCGATTTGCCAAGTTCGGTATCATAAAGTTCGAGCAGAACAGCGATGTCGCTTACGATGGGCCGGCTGCACAGGTGTGGACCATCCAGAGCGAAAAACTCAATGTTAGGTATTATTAGACTGTGCCTTATCATATCATTGTTGTACATAATTTATATTTTATACGCAGATTATACGCCTAAATAATAAATTGGTAATAAAATTATATCTACTTCAAAACACAATTGTTTATTTTTTCACATTACATAACAACATAGACATCCTTATTTTTTCATTCCGTTTCATTTTTTTTATAGTTACTGCTTAATTGTCATGTCATGACTTTGTAGGCACTGATTTTTGCAGGATAATATTTAAAGATACAATTTCCTTTTTTTTGTTGCCAGATTCTATGAGAATGCCTCGAGGTATTTTAAGTACCCCCAAAGCTTGAACTTGTGGCTTTTTTTCTATTTGCTTGATGGGGATTGGTTCTTTCTGAAAATAGTATTGAAATATACTCATTGAAAACTATGAAAGCAACCTATTGATTTCAATAAGAACAAAAATAAATAATTTATGATTGTTTTACTGTACATATTTACAATAAATAGTTCGACTAGAATATTGAATACTATCTTATAAAGATTATTTGATATACTTAGATAAAATGAAATAAAAACATAATTAACAATAATATATTTAAATAATGTGCATGCTAAGAAACATCACTACCTACAATAATATAGATTACAATGTGAATGCCAAGGCATTACCAACATATTCACAAACAATTCATAACTCTAAATACATTCTGTTCAAGATCTACTTTTGGGAATTGCAATTAGGAACAGAATGGGCACTAAACGATTCCCCCTCCATTGATGTGCGCTATCTCTTCCTCAGAGAGTGGTGTTCTCCTGTACCGTGCAGGCAGGTCTATGTCAGGTATGGACTGACCGGTGCTCATTGCCGTTGCAGGTTGGGCTTGAGCCTGAAACACCTACAAAACATAATCATGAATTAACATGTTGTTTTTAAAAATTATGTACTATGTTATACATAATTTGCATTGCAATTAATTAAACCACATAAATGATTTCCGAAATAGTTGCAAGTGCAACACAAATGAAAACGGACAACACTATCACACTTTACATGTATATCTCAAGTGTCATTATACATACACACATTCATTTCTATACATTTCTGAGTCGGCCACTAGTTAGTTGAATAATGTGGTGGCACTCTCAAGTAGGCAGAGGTGTTCTGTAGTACACCTACAGTGTTAATGATTTTTCTTTTATTACATAAAGTTGCTAATACCCTCAACATGTGTTCATTGCCTATGTATTTTATGTTAATTGATAAAAACATATCATAGTATAGTAGATTTACATCAAGACATTACTCAATTAACCAGTGGCCATCTCAGAAATGTATAAAAATGTTTTTAGCTACTAGATATTTGAATAGCATCCTAAAGCAAACCAAGTAATACTTAGATGGTGTGCTAGCAGATGACAATGTGCTTCATTAGCATGCAAGTAGCTGTGCAAGGATGCAGGCAATAAGTGATATAAGCTTGATAGTATATAATGTGAGGAAACGGTTTCCATTGTGATCTACAAGTTACTTTACAATGGCATTTGTTAATTTATAACAATTAAGTAACTAAAAATGCATTTCATAATAAGATAAATAAGATGTGCATTTATTTGTGGGTCGCGTCACGTAGGTTTTAGACATGTGACGTGCATGAACATATCGTATAAGCAGTTATGTTAACAATTCTTATTATCAATTATCATCAAACAACTATTGTTTAAGATATGTATTACATTAATTAAATAATTGTATTAGATAAGACTACTTACTGGGCATGAACCAGGCGAGGCCTGAGCAGCGGGCGCAGCGGCGGGAGCACCTGATGCCGCGCCACCACCCTTTCGGAATTTTATCACAGGGATACGAGAGAGAACTGATGTAACTCGTACCATGACGATATAATTTAGATCGAGTGGTGTCTATCTAAAAAAAGGTAAAATAAATTTTATTTTTAAACAGATTGACAATTGACTGACAGTGACAAGTTACATACTTTTTTTGTGTTTTACACCTAATACATATTTTGCCAATGTTAGGTTTTTATATATTTATTTTGTCAGATAATTCTCAAGCAAATAAGGTCTAATAAAATCGGTTTATTCGTGGTATTTTACATGAGTATGATGTTTTAGTAGGGCCTGGACTGGTCATCAGGATTCTCAAAAATGTTGTTTGCCCATCGAACGAATGCCTTAATACCGTAACATTCCCTTGTAAAGATTTCCCATGGGTTTACTGAGTTTTGAATAATATGATTGTACAATGAAAGACATAGGTGTTTGTTATACGGGACTAGTTTATTGGGTTTTGTGTTTAACTTATCCGAATCCGAACTTATTATTCGTCGTGATAGCCCTTTCAATAGAAAATAAAAGTAAATGGGCGAAGCCGTAGACAGAGAAATGTATCGCTTGTCCCTGTATAAGTTTTATTTCCATAGACAATACACGAATTTTATTTCTTCTGATTTCTGTATGATTTTTATTATTTTCTCTGTGTTTAGACGAATGATATGTGAAGGATTTATTTATATTCCGTGTTGAATAATTGTTTATAAAATATAAGATATAAATATGGGAAAAGACGATGTAACAACAAAGAAGCGTCGAAAAATAAATACTAGCAGTTCAAATGAAACTCCTAAACAAGTGCCTGTTATAGATGTTTATAAGGTTAGTTCAGTGCGCGGTGATTACATTAAAATTTGATGTAATTTGCAGAATCTAGCAGGGTTTTATAATCGATTAAAATTAATGGATTCGTACCCATTTACACGGAGGTAACATAAGCAATGTACAAATAAGCATATCAAATATTAGGTTATACAATTAGACATTTTGATTTTTCATTTGACAGACTATCACAGTAAGGTTGCTGAGAAAGACTACTTGTTTGATATTTTAATCCCAATACGAATAATAATATTCATTGGGACTATAATAATTAGTAGTTGTCTGTAACCCCATTTTAATTTTGATAAATCTTTCAGCGTGTAGTGGAATTTGAAGAGACAGAGGCTCAGCTCCGACCTGCTGAGAAAGATGCTGCATTATTTAAGAAAATATGTCAAGATATAAGGCAGTTATTTGCAGATATAGCAGAATTAAAAAATAAGGACACAGATGAAGTATGTATTTATTGCATTAGATTTTACAGTACATACTACTTATTTATTTGATTTTTTTAATGATGTTCCATATTTTAGGCAAAGGAAAAAATTAATGCAAAGAGAATTGAAGCATCTTTACAACTTGTAGCACTGAAAAAACTTAATAGATTGGAGAAAGTACGTACAAGGGCTGGACGTGACACTCTCCACAAGGAAAAGCAGAGAGTGGATTCTACACACTTGCTGCTGCAGAACTTATTGTATGAAGCTGACCACCTGAATAAAGAAGTCACTAAATGCTTGCAGTTTAAATCCAAAGATGAAGAGATTGAACTAGTGTCACTTGCTGATTTTTATAAGGACGCACCAGATGATGTATCACGGCCTGTAAGTTGTCTTAGCACTGTGAATCCTAGAGCTGAATTTGTAGAAGTTGCAAATATACTGTTACTTTCTATGATTTCAATATGTATGTGGATCAAGATATTACATTATACTAGCTGCGCCCCGCAGTGTTACCCATGATTAAAAAGTATGTGCTTTACTCTACCCCTAAACTCCAACTACCTATGCAAAAATCATGTTGAAATCACAAATCTTTGCCTTATGAAAAATTAAAACAAATCTATCCCACGGGAACCATACATTTTACAGGGATTAAAGTAGCCTATGTGCTATTCCAGACTATAATCTATCTATGTGCCAAATTTCATCCAGATCTGTTCAGCCGTGATGCTTGAGTAACAAACATCCATCCATCCATCCAAACTTTCACATTTATAATATTGGTGGGATTAAATGGCTGTCATTTCTTTTAAGGCTGTGACCAAAACTGATGAGCATCAACTTCAACTGGCAAGACTTGAGTGGGAGCTTCGTCAACGTCGTGAATTAGCTGTGGCATGCAATGAACTCGTGTCATCGAAGGAGCGTGTTGCTGCTGCGATAGCTGCCGCGCGGTCCCGGCTCGACGCACTGGTCCCTCACCTTCGGGATGTACTAAAAGCAACCAAGCCTTTGCAAGAATGTTTGGCCCTGAGACTTGATGACAAAAGAGATGAAGCCAGAGCAGCTGCCTTGCTCCCTCAACCTTTGTTTTTGCTGTTTGCTAATGCTAGTGCATATTCTGATGCATTGGGCGCTAAAACTGTCACAGTTGGTATGTATTACAACATAAATACATTTAAAAAACAAATTAGTCACTCACAGATAAACAAAAACCACAAGCAGCCACAAGTTTGATATTAGCCATGGGCAGTAGTTACTCCACTATATTTATAGTGTCTGAACATATTACCTAGTTTACTAAGATTCTCCATGAATTTGTCAGTCCTATCTTATTTGGTCCATGGTTGGTCCATATCACTCACCTTGTTCTAGCAGCATGTTTTGCACTATTTTAATTGCATAGTGCACCTCTATAAAAATATAATTCGATTGCTTCAGGGATATCTGGTGATGAAGATGAAGCAAGAAGGCTTGACCAACTGAAGAATGTGGATGATCTTGTAGTGTCCAATGATTCAGACTCTGATCAGGAAAACAATGATGATGACCAGAGAGATAGTAAAAAAAAACGTCATCATAGAACTGCCAAGGTATCTAAAGAAGAAAAGGCCGAAGCAAAGAAGAAAGAAGTTCTTAGAAAACATCCATTGAATGTGCAGGTCTCTGTGAAAGTCAGTGATGGCACTGCCTTGAATTTGGTTTTCTCATATCTTCTTCACCTTAAATTTGTGGTGGTGAAATTCACAGTGTCTCTATCAAAACCAATTTTGGGTGTGTCAGCAGCAGACGTTTTGAATGGGCATTGTATTCTTAATGAATTGTATCCAGGAGACACAGGTAATGACTCGCCACACCCTGCCACTGCATATTTGCTCAATTCTGCAGGGATCTCAGAAGACTTCCAACATTTCATTGCTGATGTAGGAAGGCCATACATATGGGCACAAAGAATGTGTGGCTTAGATTTCATGGCCATGCTAGTAGATGACCAAAAGTCAAACAAAATGATGCAACCAAGTCCCACTCTAAGTGTGACAACAGTTGAAAACTTCATATTAACTCTAAAGAAAAGATTAAAATCTAGAGTTGCATTGATGAAAGAGCTACAGGACTTGGAATCTGGCAAAATATTACCTGTGAAAGGGAACGTCGCTTCACCAGTGAGGCTGTTGGGGTCTTTGACCCAGTGGCAATCAGTTGGATGGCCTGAATATAACCAGTCGCCTTCAACGGCATTTTTAATATCTGAGGGTTTGGTGAATCCTAATGACATGCTGTACAGAGCAATTATAACAAGACAGTCTGCAAAGCTGGTAGCATTTGTTGCTCTTGGAAGCGACTATCCCAAAAAAGCTCCCATGTTCTCACTTACCTTGCACTGGAACGGAACCCATCACGCTGGAATAAACGACGACATCAGAGATATCGAAAGAGTGATCAACACTGATTGGGATTCTGAGGACAAGAAACAGCACACTCTTTCCGTTAAAATCACAAAGTTGTTAACTTGCCTCGATATCCTGTTAGAAACCACTGGCTCGTCAGAGTTTCCGCCGGATAAAGTAATGTTTAGTCCTGTGCGGGGTCGTAACAGAGTCAAACCATACAAGTTTTTGAAGCAAGGCACTGGAATTTTTGTGCAGTTTTGAATTATATATTGATAAAAAATTTGCAGATGAGAAGATTGTTTTATTTTTAATTAGGTTAGGACATTGTGGATCGTAGGTCGATCACATTTAGGTATTCATTCAACGTTTATATGTATGTCATTACTAATGAAGAAGAGAATTGTGTGTTGTTAAAAATAAGTGTTTATTAAAAACAAAAAATAATTTTATAATACAACAGTCTTTATTCTTATTTCAGTAAAGCAGTAAATATAATTCTGAGGATATATAAATCAGGGTCACAATTTGGGTAAAAACGGATAGTGAGTAAGAGAAAAAAAATTCGTTCAACCATACAATCTTTGCTTTAGGGAGAATACTTTTAAAATTATAATATTTCACAAGCTTAACCTAGAAATGCCATAATATTGTTATTGGTCGACAATGAGATCTATAGCATTCTCATACCGAGACTTTTTACTTCATAATTTCATAAAACACGATCAACTACGTTAGGTAGTAATACAAATGATAATGTGACTTATTTGGAAACAAACTACGTTTTCTACTCTATATTTTTTGTTTTTTTTTTACTATTATTAAATTCACTAAAATGTTTGATGACGGAAAAAACAACTGTATTTAAATGTGTTATTACGCTTTTTAAATGTTCTTTCAAACATTCCTTTATCATGTAGAACATCAGGTGTGATTATTTATTACTACAATTTCCAAAACTGACTAAATGATACAACCATTTTCATATTCAAGACACACATCTAACTATTATATTCATACCAAGCGGTTACTGAAATTCGTTCAGCACTAAAACATACTAGACGATACTACGATAATCTACTAAGAGCTCTTTGTAATGTACTGAATATAAAAAAATATAATTCACTATTGCAATCTCTGGTAATCTTCATCTTCATTCATCGCTAAACGATTGTATACAACGATTTTAATTGATATCATTCACTTAATATTTTTATACATTTTTTAGATTATACATTATTTTGTTTCTCACAGAGTCATTTTTGAAACAAAATAAAATCACTTTTCATGTTGCAACGCGTCCACTAATCCTAGGCGGTCGGTCGTGTATTGCATTATGAGATCCCGGCCTCGAGTTTTACGTCCATTATTTTGCGCGGCCCCTTGAGACAGTTGAGCCGCCTCTGCACCGCGTCTCGGTCTGGAAAATAAGTAACAACTTAGCCGCGACGCTTCTATGGATGGACATACATATACATCAGGACATATAGACGTATACAGAAGAATGTCTGAAAATATATTTGTGGAGGAGGAGTGGGGAGTGAGCCAGGTCTACTCTGGTGGTGGTACACGAGAATGTCATGTGCTCAGTATTTTACAGTGATGGTGCATTGTCGGTACTAACACTTGGAGAGCGTGGTGCGGTGGTGCGGGTGCAGCGGGTGGCGCTGCACGAGCGAGTGCAGCAGCACCTGCGCCGACATGTAGCGCCGCTCGCACTCCTTCATGTCGCCGAACAACTCCTCTATGGCCGCCATTTGACACTGCCGACAAAAGTACATCATGTTTAAATGCAATTAAATATTAATTAACTACAGGTGGTAGGGAAAGGCCATAACCTAGGCTTTTTCTATCGCAAAGTTAGCTGCATTCGCAATAATAAGGAAGGAGGAAATATCGAAATTCAGACTACACATAATAATTTAAAATGCGCTGGTTCAAAGGTTAGTATACCATTTATGAATCACCTGTATTTAAACCCCCAAATTTAGAGAAGTTTTAAATAATTTACAATATCATCATAAAACATTTGTCAGAATAAAATAGTGCTTTATGATGTAAATTCGCCTACGCTGTGGTGTCGTAACTCTAGAACTGACGTAACTCCAATTCAGTTGTTTTTTTTTTTAATTTCATTTATTGTATCAACATATTACACATCTTGTTACATTTTGTGCCAAACTGCGCAGCAGTTTGTCGGCATCGGGTTTTAAAATTAATAAATTTAGCGTCACGGACGTATAAATTAACTATAACTAAACTAATAAGTATTAATAAGAAAAAATATATAATTGTGTTCGATAATATTGTATCGGCAAGATAATTATTTTCGTAGCATTCAGAATACTCGCGCTTCGTATTCTATGAGAAAATCGAGTCAGAAAGTATGTACTCACCAGCTCGATGGCGTGCTCGTAGAGTATCTTGTCGCAGACGGCGGGCGTGACGCCGGCCTCGTGCAGCCGCCGCGACTCGTTCACGATCCACTTGTACTTGCCGTTCATCAGCGACACAACTGATGATTACAAACATCAATTAAATCTGCTCTCAGACGAAGAAATAATATAGACGGAGTACCCCGCGCGAACAGCATATTGAAGCACAAAAACCCAAGGCGATTTGTGTAGTCCGTACTTACATTACATGCGAATACGCGTGTACTACATAAATGAGCTTAGTGTTTTGTGCTTCTATATATTGTTTGTGTCACTTCGTTTATATTATTTCTTCGTCTAAATCTCTATTATTATAAAACTGTAACTGGAATGTGTCTGCAAATTGAAAGTATCAAATATAAATGGCTGCCATAGACAGACACCAGTGATTTTATAAGTTTTTCTTCTTTTTTACGAAATGAAATAAAATGGATATGAATATGGCCTCACCCACAACTTAGCGGGTATTTTGCCAATGTGAAGTAATTAATAGCAATAAATTCAATAAATACACATTATAAATAAAATCATGGATGTGACATGATGATATGAAAATGGCGACTCCTAGTGGAATTTAATACGTAAAAAATATTAGTACCTTTTATCACTTTTTACAACTACTACATGACAATTCGTCATCTAGCAGTTGTTAAAAGTGATAATAGACATTCATAGTGGACATAGCAAGTGAGATCTCAGCTTTAGTTAAATTATCATATAGGGGCTGTTGTATAAACTGATAAAGGCACTCGGAAGATGGACTGTACACTATGTATGTGTGTGTGTGCGCGTGTTTGTGTGAAGTGTCGGTGTGGTGGTGTGGTGGTGTGGGTGTGGTATTTACCGTTGCGCACTTGCGGCGTGGGCTGCAGCGTGCGGCTGCGGTAGTGCGCGGCGGCGAGGCGCAGGCCGGCCGCCAGCGCCTGCATGGCCTGCACCAGCAGCCCCAGCCGCACGCTCTCCGTGCACCGCTCTGCGCACGCACATTACATTACACTCACACATTACAACACATCGATCGATCGGCCCCTTTGATAACGTATCTTGCAATAGCCTAACGATAGCAATAATCGCACAATATTTGCTTTTAAACTGCTAATTCGTATTACGTAGCGCTGCGACGTCATACAAATCAGCGATTTGAAAGCAAATATTGCGAGATTCTGATTCTGATTCTGTCGCTTTTCTTTCGCTAAGCTTGACAAGATACGTAATCGAGGGGTGGTACACACCCATCCGACTTCACTGTAGTTGAGAATAATCTAGTCACAGAGATACATAATCACCTCCCGTCACTATAGGTTGTCATTGACAGTTGTGACGTCACTCTACTGCAGATAAGACCCATTAATGGTGCTAGTCAGAGCAAGTAAAGTGACCACCACATTGAACCGTCCGTAAGTGAGGGACGGCGTAGTCCTAGTCTCCCCAAAAAGGGGACTCGACAAGAACCCACTGCTGCTGCTACAGTAAATAATATAAGACAGTACTATGCGAGCGACACAGTATCGCCGTAGACTGGTGGGCGTGACTACGAGAATAAGTAGCCCGAGCATAAATATCGACGGCCTGATTAGCGCAGTGGTAGTGACTCTGCTTTCTGCGCTGAGGGTCCCGGGTTCGAATATAAGTATTATATACTGAGTTCGCCCTCAGTCTATTGTACGGTACCCATAACACAAGCGTTAAGCTTAAAGTGGGACCGTATAGTTGGTGTGTTCGTATGAGGATATTTATTTGTTTATTTTAAAAACAAAGAAAACTATTTTTTTGATGGCCGACTCACGCTTGACCAAAAAATGTACTAAGCCAAAATTGTTTTCCCATAAAAAAGACCTCACGGTTCCTTAGACATTAAAATACCAGCCCTTTTTAAGGTCTCGCTGCTGGGCACGGGCCTCCCCTCAATTCGAGGGGGATTAACATACAATCTCCTATGGATTTCACCATACTGTTCTAGATAAAAAAATAGTTAGTTTTCGGAAGTAAGGAAAGGTTAATGTAATGTGCGAGTGGTTCACCGTCGGAGGCGTCCATGAGCGCGACGATGGGCGCGCCGCACGACGCGGCCAGCTCGGCCAGCAGCTCCGCCAGCGTCAGCACGAAGTTCAGCTGCGAGAACACCTTGCTGTGCTCCTCCTGCACCACACACATCACATTAGAGTGAATGAAAGACACACAGTGGCTGATAAGCGATTTTGATTTGGTTGAAACCGTGATGTGTTTACAATAATTTGCCTCTAACTCCACGGTAGATGTCCGGCCTGGGCCCCAAGTCTGCTAACACAGTCGATTCATAATCAAACAACAACCGCATAGTGACCGTCACTTTTGACAGATATTCCATACAATATCTGTCAAAAGTGACAGTTACTATGCAATTGTTATTCCATTATGAATCGATTGTGTTAGCAGACTTGGCGCCCAGGAGTGTGTCTCGTTCATTGAAATGTACGGGCGCTATTGTGCATATATAACACAAACACACGATACAAAATATGCGGATCAATCTGCTGTGTATTAAGCCTAAAGGGATCATAGTTTGTATGAAGAAACATTGCATTGTTAATATTAGTATCGGGCATATACGGCTAGTATACAAGGAGTGTGTGTGTGCTGACCGCGAGGATGGTCTCCTCCTGCAGGTTGGGGATGTAGACGGGCGGGTCGTGCGCGTGCAGCTTGAGGCCGCGCAGCAGCGCGTCGGGCAGCGCGCCCGCCTCGCCGCTCGCCTTCAGCGCCAGCGTCGAGCCTGCGCCGACACACCCGTTACCGTTTGAACACATCGCTTACACACAATTAATACTGTATCGGGACTAACAGAGCAAATAATTATTGTTACCATGTACCCAAAACCACTACAAACTTATTATATTTTGTATTTCACATGTATTTGCTTGCACAGTTTTGTAATATTTTACGCTTCTGCTACTCCTGCAACGTCGATTATTGCGTTAATTAGCAACGTTAGGCGTAGGTATGAGATCGAGATCAAATACTTGCCTATACTGCAATAAAAAAAAAAAAAAAAAAATCACTTTCGCACAAAGCTCTCGCTCTGAAGCACAACAACCAGGCATTCCTCGTAGCTCACTTAGCGTTGAGAGCAAACGTCATTGGTTGTAATTACGTGCGTCAATATTTTTTGTACTGTCCTATTTTATTAAATCTTTATGTATTTTGCCTGCGTTTATCTTTAAACTGTTTTAATTTCATTCAAATCACACACAAATAACTTTATAGCTGAACTTACGTATGCCATTTGATTAAGTTAAATGTAATTGCAGAGGCGCTGAAGGTATTTCTTACGTGTTATTTTTGTCAAATTACTACGAAATTCTTCGTTGTAATAGAAGAATATGGAAGCAGAGCATGATACATGAAATAACATATAATAGTTATCAATCGTCAAAAATTACACACAACTTGGCACAGGCTACGGTTTATTCCCCAAGTCCAAGTGTGCGTGGGGGGTGAAAGAGAGAGGTAGTAAAATGTGATAGTGTGGTATAGCGACCTGATCGTCGCAAAGGGCTGACGTTGGAGGTGGGCGACACCTGCCACAGCGAGGGCGGCGGCGAGCTGCCCGAGTTGCTGCTGCGGCGGCGGCCCGGCGGCGTCATCGTGAACGGCATCTGCACACACGGAACACTATATAATCATGCGAAGCGTTACAGGAGCGGGAGGGGGGAGGCGGAGGGGGGGGGGGGGGTTGAACTACGCGCTACGTAACATTGTTTTAACCCTTCAGAACGGCCGCGTACAGACTACGTTTTACTAGAGAGAGAGGGGGGGGGGGGGGGGGGTTAATAAAAACATTACGATGCGTTAGATACAAAAAATGCGTTAGGTAATACTTGAACGCTCCCAAAGCTCGAACTATGGTAAATTTTAATATTTTTTAAAGTAATCCTCCTAACCTTACATACTTATACCACGTCATGTGGGTAAATTTTAATAATTTCCAAAATTCGCGCTTGTACTATAAAATATAGATGCTTTTTCAACATGTACATGTTCACACAAAATCTGAAATTATTTTATTAGAAACAAAAGTAGAATCGTTTGCACTTTTTTTAAACAGGTGTCATATTTAAAAAAATAAAACTTTAATTATGATTAGGGCCTGTTTCATAATGTGTTGCAACCCTGTCCAGAAGTTATACGACAAATTCTGCACACTGTGAAACAGACCTTTATTAATTCAATTTCTGTAAATATTACTCATATCTCAAAAGACGTAAATGCTACAAAAAATTGAGATTTTGATGCAGGGTGCGAATCAGGGGGCTAATACGCCTCTAATACGATTCCGTTCAACAATATACTGGGCCAGTTGAAGCCAGAACGATATTAGGCCAGTTAGGAAATTTTCGTACGTGGAAGAGTTATATACCAACTATATACTATATACCAACAGATAAAAAAAAATATCAGACAATCTTTGTCTTGGCACAAGATTTTCAATTGGTATGTTTCGAATTTTTAAGTACATGGATACCCACAAATATGTCAATTTAACTGAAACAAATATTTAAACAACTGAAGCGAATATTATTTCACTTCGAAGGAGCAAAGTGCTACATGATTTAACACGGAGATACCAATAAATGTTACGACGCAATGAGTAATTTTACCGACCACGTGTTTGTGCATGTTTCATAGGTATATGTAAAAGTGTTGAATAATTCCACAAGTCTCAGTGACGTCATAATATTATGTTATGAATTAATTTATCATTACGATGGAATTATTTTATCTTATTTTGTTCCGTCTTCCCTTCATGGATATAGTCAAAGTTAAAGTAAAATCATTTATTTCTTATAGGCCTACGGGGGCACTTAAATTGTCATTAACATGTTTTTCTTAACTCTACCAACTGGATCGGAACGCGACCTCAACTGAGAAGATCCGGCGAGAAACTCGGCGGGCTTGTCTTTTTTTTTGATAAATGGATGTTCATTTAAATGAAATATCCATCCAATATTCTCGATGTGTGCGTACCTCACATGTTCAGTATTGACTTTCGAAGTAGGTAGATGAGATAAATAATGTAGATCTATAATAAATGAAATGAGTAAGTAATATAGTGTCGTTTCTAAACCTTATTTTTCTTTACGGTAAACTTTACGGTTTCTTTAGTAAACAATCTTAGCACGTCTTTTTAATTAAATTTGTAATTCAAAATTGTTAAAAGATGTTTCAATTAGACCTTTTCATATTGATTAACATTTTTAACCTATTTGCGTATGCGGTACTAGTAATTATTGTCTAAACATGTATTTAAAAAATGTATCATTAATGAGATCTACACAGAATGCCTAAAAAATCCGTAAAGTAAGGAGGAATAAGGTATACGTAGCCATAGTAGATAGTTAAATGTTGATAGCTCCGAGGGCGGATACTCACAGTCGGCGGCGACAGTGATCCTATATTTGTCGCGTTTCGACTGTAGTTCGATCGGAGCACATCGATGGGTTGTGATCGTGGTATGGTGTTGTTAGGGAGTGCGGCGTGTGGGTTCTGCAATGTACATATAAGATCAAAACAAAGTAGATGTGACACTGTCGCTACTGGAACACCGTCAATATCTTAGATTATATAATCTGTATATAACACCATAGATAGCGTGGCCATAAATAATATGTTCCATAATTAAAATTGTGTTTGGTAGTTGACTATTTCGCTTTCAAATCCACTTAGACTTAGAGAGTGTCACATCTGCTCAATATGTACAATCTTACGGTAGTAGTCACATTTTTGAGTAGGTACTTATTGTATAATTAATAAAATATAATAAATAGCCAGTCAGTGGGCATGTATAGTATGAGCATAGATGTTGCTGTATTTTATTGAGCTTGGCTGTTGAAACTCATTTCATTCACTCAACATTTATTTAAATTATACTTTTATTCTGCTTACTTCCCCTAAGGTTAAATGGAAGATTATAAATAATACAATAATTAAAATGCATGCTGATCTATTAGATTTATGGCCTCGTTAATTGTCGCGTATTTGTACCAGGTGGTAAGAATATGGGAAGAGTACTGACTCGAGCGTGCGCAGTGGGCGGCGGCTGCGGCGGGTCTGGCTGGCGCGGCGCGGGCGCGGGCGCGTGCGCGGGTTGGTAGTGCGGGGCAGAGGAGGGCGCGGGCGCGGGGGCGGGCGCGGCGGCGGGCGCGTGCGCGGGCAGCGGCAGCGAGCGCGGCCGCGGCGCCGCCTCCGAGCCCGACGATGCGCCCGAGCACTCCGCCGACCCGCTCTCCGTCGCCTCCACCAGCACGAAGTCGTCCTCACCAGCCCATGTCGCGTCTGACGACTCGGCTAAACACCAATCACCATTTTACTGTCTAGTTATCCTATGTTTTGTGACCTTAAACATACACAGACGATGGCAATAGCCGCGTAAAACATATGTACGGCATTAAAACCGCCGAACGACCCCGAGCTCACCGTTAATCAATTTAATTTTAAATGTCAGGTTAACCTAAGCTACGCAGTGACATTAATTTATATTCTATAATAAAACACTGGACAATAGTCGACGATTGACTTAGTTTCGATTGAAATCTAGTTCAGTTGGAGGCCTCGCAATCTTGGCACAATTTACGCGATCCATTTATTCGATGAGTCACTAATCAATCGGTAAGATAGTATTTATCGTATCATTAAACCGGTGGCAAACCATTATTATTAAGCACCATAGTTACGGAGATTATGTTCCTAACGGAAGGAAACTATTGAATTCTGTCGGCCATCAAATGTTATTGTAAGTAATTGAATTATGTCGGCCATCAAATGTTATTAGAACACTAGCTTGATGGCGCGAAGACTAAAGCTAGTTTTGAAAAAAGTTTAGTTTTTCTGCAACAAGGCGAGTCCATATTATATTACAATTAATAATATGATACACCGTTTATTCTCAACTCAATAAAGGTCCGTATCGGGAATACAGTAATGAGGATGCAAAAGTATAATAAATGGTCTCCATATACTGACTTTAATAACCATTTAAAAGGTATTTATTATAAGTAGGTCGATTGATACTCGAGTCTGAAGATCTATAATTTCTTAGTAACTTAAACAAATGGGTGCATTAACATATAAAAATCGCGGAAAAGTTATAAATTGTTGCAGTTTATAAGCAATAAACTCAATATCAGCCCTAGGTTCCCAAGGGCAGGTTATTAAGGTTATCGAATGTATTTGTACCGTACACAAAGCAATGTATACATAATTATTAATTGTTCTGTAAATAATAAACAAGTGTTTTTAGATACCTAAGCCTTTTTAACGGGACGGAAGGCATATTTATTTAAATGCATAACTTTCATCCCGGGAAAGGAACGGGTTCCTTAAAAAAAATTGGTGTGAAAATAGGTTCCTTAAAAAAATACCCTGGGTAAAATGTTCTAAAAAATGTCATTAGGTTATGAAGATGATGCCATGTCAGAACAGTTTCTGGCCCTTTGTACGAGTTTTGACGGCATCAAATACCAAGCCCCGTGCACCGAGCTAGTTCCTGTATTCGTAATTACCTTCAATATAATTTAATCATCGCGACTCAAGGTGATAAGGATAACAATGAAGTTAATGCATAACAATTATCATCATTTACATTGTTTATGCTAATTTACTAGTCCCTCCGTTATTTCTATATCAATATTCGACAGATCATTAAATTTCGGGATGGTTTTCAATTTGTAATAGGTAACTCAGTAATTGGGATCTTGCTTACAAGACTAAATTAAATATTCTGGCACTGATACACTCATCACATATTTCAACGTGTTATTGTTTGATAGCTGGGCTCTTAGTATGAGTTGGCAACGTATTCAAATAACCACTGGGTGATCGAATATTATCATAAATTGTCCAGTCAAGCTGCATGTTCCCACTAGGTGAAATGTTTCTCTGTAATATTTAAGCTTCTGTAATCCTTCCAGGTATTGTGTTCTGTAAGCTAGGAGGTACTAGCTACGAGGCTAGGAGGTAGGAGGAATATGTACTTTGTACATATTGCATTCAATATTTTATTGTGTGTAAATTTTCGAGACATTAGAATTTCAAGGCTAATTTAAATTTTATAAATATTTCAAAATGTATGAGTCAGTTTCTTCCGGAGACCGTCACCCGCTGGGTGAAGGATTGAACATATTATATTCACTGCTGTATATCGATCAATACATTAAATATTGCGCTTACGTCATATTTATTACCATACATTTATATGAAAACTTAACAGCACAATCACCACTCAACGCAGAGTTGATTGTACAATGTAATAAAAATACGTGTTTAATAATAGTAGGTAGAATATTAATTCGGTCCCTAACAAGGATATATTGAACTGATTAGAAAAAAGTCATTAGGTATTGTTGCGTTCAATTTAAGATGGCTTAGTTGTAGTGTACTAAATTTGTATATTTCTTGTTGTTTGGCGAAACTGCTGGCGACGTCGCCATTGATTCCAGAGAATTAGTGGTCTAAGGATAGCAAATAGACCGTATTCACTCTATAACAAATCTTTGTTTTATTAATTTATCTAATTTTGTAAAATTTTTGCATGTACTAGAACAGTGGTACTCAAACATTCACCATGTTAAGCCGTTCCGTTCATGCATTTTGTATAGTTACTTTTCGAAATAAAAATAAAATGTTTGTCTATCACTGATTTTAAGTAGACTAGTTAAATCTCACTTACGGCGGTCACGTCATATGCCTGTAGTTTTATTCTATTTTGATGTATTTTTAGAGTTATTTCGAATCTTAATTCATTGTTTGTAAATGTAAGATTTTATAAATATGCATTAAAAATAGTGTTGACCTAGACAGTATAAAGGACGGACTTTCGCATGTTCTGAAGACGCCTTTCAGTTTGCCTAGCAGAATATCATCCTAATGTACTCGCGAAGCTATAGAGTAAGCTGTCAATGTCATTCTTATTGATGAAACGTGTGGTGTGTGCGAGACAAAAAACGTTAGTTAATGTAACGTTACGGCAATAGTGTGTGCTTGGTCCGAGGAGTTGTAAAAGATCCTGCCACTTACCGGAGGATGTAGGCTGGGGTTTGTTATGTGTCTGTAGCGTGGGCAGTAGCTGCGGCGCGGGCTGGGGCGCGCGCGGGGCGGGAGCGGCGCGGGGCGGGGCGGCGCTCAGGCTCGTCCCTGAACACACAACATACCGTTCAACACCTATCGAAAATAACCCGCGTTGACATATCTCCATCCGTTTGGCGGCTACGTTGCCACATACAGACATATGCTTCAGACTATAACACCTCGTTTATAGCTAGGGGGCAACTTACCTATAATACAATCAACACCGCAAGCACAAACCCATGCAGTGTACCTATCTTTTGTACATGTTTAAATAAATGTATGCAATTTCATTGTAGGTATATTGTCTGAGGTATATAACACGAAATACTCCCTGTAGCAGACATATTTGTTTATTTAACGCCAAATCATCATGTCATAATCAACTTTTGCTAGTGCAACTTTGATGAAGGACAAGTAAACAATGGTTATGAAATTTTCAGACCAGACGAGTGTGGATTTTTATTATAAATCAGTGGACATAATAACAAGCGAAGCCATGATTGCGGATGACCTCATAGTCCTTGAAATTTTCGAACAGCGCGGCGGCGGTCGGCGCCATTAGTACTTTTATGATTTGAGTAAAATATGGCATAATTGTGCATTCTGAATTTTGTATGTCATAAACCCATTTCATTGGACGCATAACGATAGCTCCATCCATATATATGTGCCGTACATGCTAGATTGGGCACTCGAAAAAATCTATGTGTTTCACTAAACTGTGGTTCCGGAACCGCAACTTGTTCACAAACACTTTGACTGACATTTGCGACTCCCGCATCCCGCGCAAACCGCGAGGCGATAATGGTCATCATTCTGATTTACATGTCTTAAGCAACATATATTTAGATGACCAAGCCTTGAACCTGCGCTTCTTTATCGCATTTATAATAATTATGTAATGTTAGAATTTCGTTTATCAAAAATAAATGTTGTTCCCATACAAATGACAATTGTGATTTTATGAGAAAAAAACAACACTGGGATATCGAAATTCTTAAGTCACAGTATGGAGGATTCAAGGATTTCTGAATCGCGTGTATATTTTGTTGCTTCATAGGGAGCAAAGACTGCGTAAACGATGATGGTCGGGGATAACGTGCACGATTATATGAGAGTACTAATGCCGGCGAACACCACCACGGTTATACACAGAACAGAACGGTCAGTATGCACGCAGCCCACCCCATGCACAACCAAAGCGAATTGAATAAGTGAGCATGTACCCTGACTCTCCCAAGACTCCTCTAGGTAACAGTTAGTATCGGCTGGTGCCTCGAGATCGCTCTCCAATATGTCGGGCAGATCCGAGTCCAAACCTGAACAATTACACGACGTGACTCAGCGTATCTCATTGACATTGTGTTCGCATAGATTACATTATATACAGTTCAAAAATTGAAGGACCAGAAGCAACGATAACGTAAATTATATTACATTATGAGATGATCATTATAAATTATGTTTATTTACAAAATATGGACGCTGGCGAGATAACGCCGTGGATGTTATGAACTAGATACCATCTGGCAAAACGCATTGGTATTGGATGAATTTCTGAAACCAATTAATATAAAACCGAAATAAACTGTTTCAAATTAAATTACTGCAGGTAAGGTAGGTATACATATTGTTAAATAGCGTGAAAGGGGAAACCATAACAATATATATATATATGTTTCGCGTTAGTTACACCATTTATAACTCGAGAACGGGTGTGCCAATTTTTTGCTCTTTGATTTGTTGAATTTGTCTCAGCCTAGAATGCAGAATAAATGTTAAAACATAGGAAAAATTCATAAAAAAATATATAATATGGATAATTGATCATCTCCAACATTTAATTCTGAGGTACGAAGTTCGTCGGGACAGCTAGTTTATTAATAAATACAAGTTGCTGTATTTGCATAATTATGCATGTTACACACATCTGTATAATGTATGAGATTTCTTAATCGCAATTCTCTGACTAATCTAAATATACGACGGTATCGGTCAGCGAGTTTCAACAACGTTACAGGTTATTCACAAATGAATGCCAATGCCAGAAAACCGTATCTTGCGATGACAATACCAAACGTCTAGAAAATACCAAGTCAATAAGCGACAGAGAGATACGCAATATATACAGTATTTCGACAGTGTATAAACAATGGTACAGGTCACCGATGATTAGTCATTCGGTCAGATTACAGTTTCAGGTATTAATATTGTAAGAGTTAAGCCAATAAGTACATATTATTGTTTCTGATAAATTAGTCAATATGGTTTACTGACACTGGTGATTTAACCCGGCTGAGAAAATTTATCACGGCATTTTACTCTGTAAGGATGATGACATACAGTTTATTTTGCCAATAGTTTGGACAGATGGTATATTAACATTTCTCAGCATTATGTTATTGTGGTTAGCGGCAGCAGCTGATGATGTATATTAATTATGAAAAATCTTGAACACTACAGATTCATAACTTATCACACCACTCTTTTTGTAGTCTTGGGAAAATGACCCTTTCACCTGTGTAGTAATGTATGATATATTCCCTAATAGTTAATTAAAGTGTTCAAATACTCACTGGAAATGGAGGCAGTGCGCGGATTCTGTAAGAAAGGGTGGTTAAAGAATGTTTCGAAGGGCATCCGCTCGCGGGGGTTTCGTCGAAGTAGGCCGATCAAAAGGCCACACAGCTCAGGACTGGTGCCCGCTGGCATTCTGTAAATAATAAAAACCTAGTTATAAAATGGATAACATTGGAAGCACAGGTCTCAGTGCTAAACTGTAACGGTTAATGAGGTCGCCTGTGGAGCGAGAGCGAGCCACTCGAAAGAGAAGCATTTAGCTCTGTTGAAGGGGCGGAGGGGACACTTAAGAGCCCCGACCGACAGGCATAGGAGCGTTCAGCGCTCTTATAAAGCGGTATGCACGCTTACTGTTTGCACGGGATATTATTCCGAAAGCGAAACACTGAGCTCTCCCTGCTATGTAAGGGCTCTAGATGGTGTGTCATATAAACTCAAATCGCTACTAGTATCTTGAATGATATGATGATAATTAAATTAACAAAATATTTGTAAAGCAGCAAATTGACTGTTTTATTAAACTTGTACAATATTGCGTATAGCTTAGTGATTATTATTTGTAGTGTTCGTCTTTAATAAGTACGGCGTAAACAAATAAAGGCACTCCTATACTTACTGATACGGTATTATAAACAATGAAGATGTGATAACAAATATTTTGTTCACAAGTCAAAGTTGTCACAGAGCCAATTCTAACGTTAATGCAGGCAGACGGACCTTGAACGCGAACACCGACTGATTTGACTATTGTGAGCACCAGCCCACAAAAAATGCCCCTGATAACACGACTAAGCACCTATTTTGTTGTTCGATAAAAGGGTCCCCCAATTTGTTCAAGATTATTGTCAGGGAAGTAAATAGTAGGTAATTGAGTTTGTCATTTATAACGCACGAATCTATGTACTTATGAAACAGATACAGAAATAAACGTTAAGATCGTAAATAAACACAATTTATTAATGCATTATTAAAAAACGAAACAGATAAATGAAAATTAATGGACTGTTTACTGTCTATGTAGGTAGGTAGTTAGGTACTCAGACACATGTACCGGTATTTTCTTTTCAGGGACAACGTATGAGATCGTTGAGTCATAATAATTGCGTCGCTGTTAGTGCGTCGCGTACTCACTTTGGTTGTAGGTCCACGCTGTTCTCATAGAAGGCTTTGAGTTCATGGGGTGTGGTGGCTTGGAAGGGCGCCTTGCCCGTTAAGCACTGGTACACAATCGTGCCTAAGCTCCATAGGTCTGCTTTGGCGTCGTACTTAAGTGACATTATAACTTCTGGTGCCTGTAAGAAAAATTGCTCATTTCAAGATATTGAAAAACAAGTCACAATCTTTTAGGATATACTCTGCATATATAAGGTATTGGGCTACCGGTAGTTGGTGACAAGGGTGACAATACTCCATAATATTATGAAGTAGTTATAGAGACATATTTTCAGTATCGAATGTTATTTTATTATTGCTAAACAACTGGAACCGAATGAATTGGTGTATGAATAAAAATATTACCATATACATTGGTGACCCGCAGAGCGTGACGGCCATGTTTCCTTCTTCGAGGAACCTTGCGAAGCCAAAGTCAGCTGCATGAAACAAAACAATCGCATGTAAGAATATACAAATAAAACACACCATAACTAATGTTCATAAATAGATCCAAATTGCAGAGTTAAAGTTCAGGAAATGCCGCCTTCTTGACCAAACCGGGCGTCTACTACCTCAATTTGGATATTCTGTTAACCAACTGAACACTTTTGGTATGTGGCTTTATGCCAGCCAATATTATTCATTACCTACATTTAATAGACTTGAGAAATTGTCTCTCTTAGCTCTATTCAATATTACCGTTAGCAAGAAAAATAGTTTTGTATGTACTTAAATTTGCAGTGCGAATAGTGTTAAATGTTTATGAAGAACAGTAATTCCGTAATCAAATTAATCAGAAACCCGATATAAATCCAGATGTAGCTACACTATTCTCCGATATAGCGTAACGTCATCACAGCGGATATCAGATAGCCCCAAATCTCTTTATGCCACTGAGATATGTCTTTATTATTTCCAGTACCTATTCGGTTCCGGATAAGAATATAAATGGCTTTGAGCTTAGTCCCTTTAAATCGTCGTAAGTGATGACTAAGAGAGAAAATAAATGCTTATGTAATAGCATTAACAGCATTACAAATTAACACTTGGCTCAAATATTGCTATTAAATGATAATTGTTGGGCTATTACCAGTATTGGATATCATTAGCAAAGTTCACTTGGCACTGTGACCGACGGTGACTTTACAACAACTCAATGTGCATTCTAAAATGACGTAACTGGGATACATATTACAATGATGATGTGGGACATACCAATTTTGAGTGTTATGTCGGAGGCTTGCGGCGTGCGCGGCGGCGCAACGTTGTGCGTGAGCAGGATGTTCTGCGGCTTCAGGTCCCGATGCACGATTCCCTTGTCGTGTATGGCGCGCATCGCCCTGGCGAGCTGCTGCAGGAATACTCGGATGGTGCTCTCGCTGAGCAGGCGGTTCGCATGCAAATAGTCCGCGAGATCGCCCCCGTTGCAGTACTGAACAATACAAAAGAACAATTAACGTAGGTACAAACATATTGGCCAATAGAGCTATTGGAAGGCATCCAGGGGCTATTTTTCTTTAAATGCGTCATTTGACGTCAATGGTGAAAATGTGAATTTAAATGGTAGTCTTCATGGCCACTCGAAGGAAATCGACCAAACCTAAAGTAAAGCAACCTGTATTATTACATACATTGATTATTTATTTGAGAATATTTAATGCCTCTGCATCGGCCGGTTTAGATATACTGAAATTAAAAAAATATAGTACGCATTTTCCATCATAATTTCTACGGATTGGAATAACAAACTTATCTAGTAACGGATATATGCTCTTGAACAGGTCGTAAAATATGTGGTTAGGAGAATAAGATATTAAGAAGGCGCGGTTAAAACAATAATGTTTTAAATCAAAGTCTAATTGGTTGTAAGCTAACGCTACCAAGTCATTATATTTGTAGCTGGCTATCATGTATAGCAGTGGCAGTTCTAGAAAATGGTCGTATTGTAAAGGCGCAATATTTTGTCTGTAAAGTTGATTACGTCAGTGAGGGAAGATAAGGCAAAGGTGCGTGTGTTTACTGTGAATTTCGATAAATAGTGTGAATCAAGTATGTCCGGTAATGTGACTTATTTCATTTGAATTTAAAAGGATTATTTCATGCGGCTTAAATAACTAGTATAATATGATAGAGTTCCATTGTTACATAAACGCTAATGAATAACCAGTTCACATGTCCGATTTTGTATACTTCTGAATTAGCAAGTGGCGGTAAATTTGACCATCGGTTGCGTACCATCGTATCGTGCGCGATCACTTACACACATACATCTGTGTAACTACACACGTACAATATTGTGCCGTCGAAGGTTGAAAATCGGCCCAATATTTTCTCATTTATGCAGAGCGCTGTTATCGCACTTGATTCGCGATAAGCTGCCATGCCGTTAGTAATCTTATCGTTGAGTGATAATAGTTATAAGTGTCAGTGAGTTATGCGCTCTACGCTACGCTGGTACTTGTGCCACAACAGGTAACAACTCCTGAATTCAGTTGGCACCACTCTCATAAGTGTTTTCATCAAAAGTGACCATGAAGCCCAAACACCTCTTTATTCTGTTGTTGGCATTATTCGCGTGAGTATACATTATTATTTTTATATTCATGTTAATTTTACACAATCCATATTAATCTCCCGGACTTACAACCTACTTATACGTTATGTAAACCTTGAGTAGTAAAATTAGAATTCAGATTGCATTGTTAATTATAATACTATTACTTTTAATTTATATAATAGGATTAATTAATAGATAATTTGGTGACACGTTGAAAATGCCTTATTGGTTATTGTAAGATTATCAACATCTTGAGGTGCATAGACTTTTGAGATTAAATTTCTGGAACCAAGAACATTAATTGATAGAGTTATAAATTTAGCCATACATTTATACAAAGTTGCTCGGTAATGCCATTGTAACTTAAATAAATGTTTATAAATTTGAAAGTTACACTTCTTTTGATGGCTTCGTATTTATGTTCTATGACCGCACGTATTGAGTAAAAATATGGCAACTAAGACAGTTGAGCAATCTTATTATACATACGAAAACGGTTATGTTAATAAGTACACATGATTATGAACTACAGGAATTCAGGTAGCATGATTCTAAGTAAAAACTAATGTTTAGGTATATTTTTCTTCTATCAATCAAATTTCAAGACAGTGTTCCAGTTACGCCCTTGTAGTACATACACTTATCGCAATTTTTATCATCTACTTATTTATAACAATTCTGCGTCACCTTTTCTTGATAAATTCGATAAAGTCACATGTTTTTAGTAAATTAATATTAATTTTCAGAAGTACAGCGGCGCAGAGCGCTGATGAGTTACAAATTCCTGCTGAAAATGACAATCAATTTCCACCCGACAAACACTCTGAATCCGACGGCATTGACACGGAAGGTAGCGGAGCCGGAGTTATAGAAGAGCCACTAGCAGCAATCACCGAAACATCGACACCTATACTCGAAGACATCCAATTATCTTCAGTAGTTCTTACAGCACCAGCAGTAACCGCCGAAGAACCTTCATGTCCAAAGCCTTGCGTGTGCAATATTGAAGGAAACTCGGACAATTACGTAGTAGATTGCTCTGGATATGAGTTAACAGAATTGCCTAAACCTTTGGATTCCAAAACGACAGAGCTCAACTTGCAAAATAATAAGTTGACTGAATTATCAAAGGAAATATCAGCTCTAAAGAATTTAAAAATATTAAATGTTAACAGCAACGAAATAAAGGAGATCGTTTCAGGCGTAAGTCTCTTATGTATAATTAATACCATGTTATTAGAAAATAATATGTGGTGATGGTTTATATTTGGATATACATATATTAGGATTTTTTATATTAGTGGGCGGATGCACACATCTCTAAAAAGTGGGTAGCGAGAGAACTTGACCAATTACTTGCTATGAATTTAGACAAAGAGTGGGCGCGTTTTCGTGGATTGAATAATTTGCAAAAATAATATTTTTATTTTATTTTCAATGATTGATTCTAAAAACATATATTTTTTTATAGTCCATAAGCGAGTTACCGCAGTTGGCGACTTTGAAACTTGGAAACAACCGCCTAATAGAATATCCCCAAGACCTGAAGAACAGTTTCGGGCTGACAAAGTTAGAAGAACTTGATTTGGGCGGCAATGACATGAGAACGGTAATTATTTTTAACTGACTTCAAAAAAAGGAGGAGTGTCTCAATTCGACTGTATTTTTTTTTTTGATTTGCTTATTAGTTCATTACATGATGATTTAAGATATTTTTTCATATTTACTGGATGACAAAGATGCGTTTTTACGCACCTTTGAGTTTATTTTATGTATCAGTTGTAAAGAATATATGTATCAGTCATGGTCATGGCCAATATGGTGGAACGCTTGCATTGGACACAGACGTGGACTTGTGACTGGTTAAAACCCAGATTTAGGATCCCATTTGCCAAAACTGATTTTGAAGGCGAATATTTTTAAAGAAATTTGCACTATTTTCGAAAGCCGGGTGTAGTTCGCATTCCCGCACCCCGCACTAGGCCAATGTGGTGGACTATGGCCAGAACACCCTTCTCATTAACGCGGATATTAAACCTTGAGTTGCCGAACTAACACATAGCCTGCCTAGCTATAGTAACGATTATAGACAATGCATTGTTTGAAATTTCGGTTGAAGATATTAGTATACAACCAACATTAACGTACTTACTTATGAAAATCTTATTTTTTGTAATTTCAGGACCTAAAGTCTGAAACGTTTTCGAACTTCAAATCACTTCGCAAATTAACTTTACCTACATCTTCGTCTGACTTCGTAAGAGATCTATGTGTTGACCTTAAGCAATCATTGGAAACTGTATGCACCGGATCATGCAATACTAAGAGCTACGATTGCCCAGATGCACCTCAGGGTATGGACGAACTAGACGGATTGTTAGACTTCGCACTACCCGGTTTGATTGCACTGAGTACAGGGCCTGAAGAAAATGCTGATCCCGCTATTGCAGAGACTGCTGTGAAAACGATTAATGATAAAATACAAGAAGCACTGTCAACACCTGTAGTAAACGCCTCAACTAATGAACAAGCAACTGTAACGACTGATGTGAAAAACAACAATGACAACTCTACGTCTACAGACGCGGACAAGACTCAAGAGATGTCAGGTGTAGACAATTTTCTTCGTTCAGGTGTTAATAAAGCTTCTGCAGTAGATTCACCATCAAATGTAGGGGAAACAAGCGAGGCAAATAAAGTAGACGCCGAGATAGCCGTAGGAGCAACGACTCAGGAAAAAAAGGGTGGAGTTGACAAGAGTGTAATTGGGGTAATAGTAGCTGGTATGGTTCTGGTCGTAGCAGGAATAACAATAAAAAAGAACTGGAGTTCAATCAAAAGCAGATTCAATTCTTCTCCAAGAACTGCTAACGATGGAGTCGGGGCCAACACTAACGGAACTTCGCCTGAAGAAGTTCCACTACAAGAAAAATCACCCGTTTAGGCAGAGTTGCTTTGTCTTTTATGTGTTAGATGTGAATGGTTTCGATCTGAATGTTATTTATTGATGATATAATTTTGTAAACATTTATGATCTATAATGTGTTACCAATACCCATATTAAAACATTTTGTTACCACTGCTGGAAATATGTATGGATGAGTTTAATAGTAATAATAGGTTTATGTAATACGATACGGACTGTTTTAGATGTCATGACTGTATTTTGTAAATAATTTAACATACTATTACGAATGAAACTTGCATAGTTATTTTTGTTTTGTACTTTGACATAATTAAGGTTAATTTCACAATAAACCAGGTGTTTATTTCAGACTTATTCTTTTATGACCCGTCGAGCACATTCAACTTCATACACATGAAAGTCACACAATATAAAATTAAGACATAGAAATAATATACATATAGCATTTGGATTTAGGATAGGAACGGTGAAGGAATACATCGTGAGGAAATCTACATGTCTGAGAGAACCGCTCGAAAGACGTATGAAGCCCGCCAATCCGCAGTGGTCCAGCGTGGTGGACTATGGCCTAATCCGCCTCGCATTGAAAGGAGACCCGTGCCCAACTGTGGGACATTAAAAATTGTGGGCTAGTATATCATAGGATTTATGGATTTATTTAGTCATTGGAAAATAAAATGTTAGGTTGATAATACATCATCTACATCTTATTTGCAAATTTAGCGTCTAAATTGTTCATTAACAAGTAGGAGAATAGATTAAAAGGAGGTTATTGACTTTAAATTTGGTTTTACAATGTATTACACGCAACGGACAACCCACGGCGTGTTTACTGTTTACTACGTGAGCATCGGGCGATACAAAAAATTACGTACACTGTCTATTTATTTACTGGCACCACTTTGTTGTTATAAATCTGAGCCGCACGTATTTTACCCGTATTACGTGATTCATGTATCACAAAATTCATTAAATAACGCTTTATTTTTTCACTCTGGCGAAGCATGTTTCGAATGTATGTTTGCGAATGCATGTTTCGAATGTGGTCATCAGAAAAATATTGCGCAGTCAAAACTGTTTGTTGTTATTTTTGTGTAAGTGATATTACCAGTTTTATTGTTGATAATAAATAACAAAATAACCAGATAATCAACCAGAAGATCTGAAATAGGAATTCCCGTTTGCGTATATTCCGATCAAATAAAAAAGATAATACAAAAATACTAAAGCAGTATTATTGTTGGGTCAACTCAGGTTGCATGCGTAGAGAGCAACAATAGGCCAGACGATGATTAAAGTATATTTGAAAAGAGATGCCACACCATTATATTAACTGGTCGCGAAAGCAAAACGCAACGCAGGCGGATGCGCGGCTGACCGCCTGCCTGCCCTGACCGTAGTGACCGACAACATGTATACCATAGTAAACCGTTATCCGCTATACTACAAACAATAGTTACTTCGCGGGTGCTTGCTCCGTTAATATTAGCATTTTGGTAACGCTTGGAACAATACGGTGATCGTAGCCAATAAGATTCACAATACCGTAACCGTGAAACGAAATATTAAAGGTTGTAGCCAAGACAGTTGGGTACATACTTCCAGGGTTGAGGGAACGAGAATTAAATAAATGTTACCGAATGTCAGAACTTTCGTTCTTTTATCCAAGCGATCATGTTCCAGTATAACGAATATGGAGAGACCACGGATTAGCCACCATGAGAGGGACAATCAGTAACGTATACGAAGTGTAGGTATGCTTGGCTAATTTTTATTAGGCATGAAGGATTAAATATGTTAGTGTTAAAAACAAACGCATACAAGTGAAATGAGAGGGTCGTTGACTTTCAGCATAAGCACAAGGTCTACGTACTGGTACAAATACTGCGTAGTGTTTGAATAAAGCAATATGCACATTCAACCCGAAACTTGGCTTGTGTTTACAATATCGGTCTTCTGATCAACGACATGCGAGATATGCATTGTGACTCAAGTGCAGTGCCCTCGTTTCACATTGCGTCCGACAATTCTGGAAATTCTGACCTCGTTTGCTGGTTTATTTTTTTATTTCTACCATAAACTCGTTCTCAATATCTTTTAGCAATGGATATTTATTTATGATACACTATTAGAATAGTTCCTCGGTCCATTCACAACACCAGTAAGAGGAATTCAAATGCGTAGGCATCGTGTATCATTAGTAATTTTATGCGCTATTATCGCAAATATGTAGAGAATGACAATATTGCATTGCAAATTCACGTAGATTGATAAGTTTTTGAGATCGACAATATCCTTAGCACAGCGAATCATTTTATTTTTATAATATTAATTGTTTACCTTTAGGCGTTCAAAGTAGACAAGAAGATCATAAAATTGTAGAAATAAATAACATATAGCAAAATATTATAGATACGGTATTGTGGCGCAATATCTAAACAAAGCAAATTACATTCTGCTTATATACGGTACAAATACCGTAAGACGCACGTCGGCATGTTGGGAACTAGACGAAGACAATATTTACCGAGACCTTTGTCTGGTATGGTAGGTACAAATTTTATGTTAAGAGAATATACACGAGGGTTCAATCCGATTTTGCCCTTATGAGCTATGCCGTCATCATCGTCATCGATCGAGTCGTTATCGACGAAATTAACGTTTGCGAAGAAAATCGGAGTCAAAGTAAACACTGCCGATAATATAATTGATTTGCTACGTTCAGCTACGTTATTATTATTCAGAAAGTAATAATGACAATAACATAAGAACTCTGAAATAACAATTTGGAATTGAGGTCAGGCGTGCTAAACATCATATTTCAAGGAGATCGAAAGTATTATGAGGTAGAATTTGAAATGACAAGAGCATTAGCAGATAGAAAGCTGTGATTTCCGTCAAGATACTTTCCAGCTTTCGACGGGGCCAGCTGTGCAGGAGAAACTAGTCTGATGCAATCTAGCATGCCAATTTGACTAGACCGGTAATCGCTTCGTTTCAGCTAGTGGAGTGCAGCTTAGCATGCAATATGTTTTATCTACATAATATAATGTTTAAATAAGAGATGTGAATTGACATAACAATGATATTGGAGCGTGTCGCTGTGCTTTTGCCCAACTATATAAACTTTAATAGACTATACTTGATCTATTAATTTGTGCACAGAGAAGGCAAAAAGTAGCCACGTGCGAGATGTAGGGCCTGCGAACGGTTATATATTAACGCGACCACGAGGTCACCACCTGACTGCTGACGGTGCTATCGGTAAATCTCAATCCTCACTCTATTACGCATATAACATGTCGATATGAAAGGATGATTGTTTCGGTTGACATGATTTGCATTTTATAGATTGTTTTATTTGAGTTGATAAATAACGTATTAACATTGACCAATACATTTAGGACTTTAGGATGACATAGATTTGACTCTAGTTTATTTTTAAATATACGGTGAGAGATTAGTTTCATTGTATTCTGTGGTCAAACTGAACTTATCTGTATTCCTTGATCTAGTCACATAACAAGCAATCAGTTTTGGGGTTACACGGTTACACCGTTTAGGGTTGGATACGTATTGTAATATCAAAAGACTTGAACAAATATTTTTTATGTTAGCTTGTGTTATAAATGACGAGGATGAAAAACTGCGTTCATAAAAGGATACAGTTCATGTGGGAACTGAGACACTAGCTTATCAATATGAAAATGTAGTCTTTGTTTCAACGTGTTGCACGGTTCATTGTTCCTATTCCTACACAATCTCATTGCGGAATCAAATCATAACTACTATGTAGAAGATACACTGTACGTTCTTGTTTGTTGAATTATTTATATTAAATATATTAGCTTGATTCTAGAGAATTGAAATATTCTTAGTTATCTAGTTGTCTATCTAGTAGCATCTAGTTAGACCATCAAAAATATTTCAGTTGCTCCCAGCGCTTTAGACTAGAATCAATGATGCAACAAAAAAGTACTTCAGACTCTTTGTGGTAATTGCGATTAGAATTGACTAAAGCAATCGTCATAAGGGCGCTGAGAGGGATATTTGCAACAAATTATGTTTTCCGACAGCAAACAGAGGTTATTGTTGGACGCTTAAAGATTTTTGGTGGTATAAAAAAGAAAGCGGTTAAGTGTGCTATTGAGAGAATTCTGTTTATAAGCATTTATGTTATGATTTAGTTGCATCCGGCCGTGCATGAAATCCGACGTGCATGCAACGCAGCTAATCGTAAGATGACCTTAGTGCTGCTAATTCTGCATGCACTGAATGTGCTCGTTTTCGCAATAGAACGACAATACAGTTTCACAACAGCACCTTTTCTCGCTGCGCGAATGAATATGCAATAAATTAACCTTCTTATGATGATAAAAAAATACAATCCAAGTCGAATTTATTAGATCGCGTGAATGTTATTTAGCTAATTTAGTTCATATCACCTTGATGATATGCCAAAATTAAAAATGTTTCTTGAATGACTCTGCATGTGAATTTCCAATATTTACAAACAGAATGAAACCAGTCGACGAACCTATTCACATTGGATTGCATGGCGTGCCTAAAATGTCAAAGTTTGATGATGACGACGATTTTACGATTGTAGTCCGCACGTGCGCTAGCTCGGAGAGAAACACGTGACCAGAATATACATCGACTAGTACGGAGGTATGTCGGGAAATCATGGCCAAAAATTAATGTGGCTCTTCTACTCAATAATCTAGTGTATGTCTATATTTATAAACCGCTCAGTTACCTAATGTAAGTATAAAAACATCGAATTGACTGGTCTGAACTTAAATTATAAACCTGTTGGTAGGTATGTACAATTTGACATGTAAATCGACACATTCGAGACACAATTCTAAACGACGCAATAGTTGGGTCTAGTCTTCCGGGTTCTTTTTTTGCCACATACGTGAACATCGCTAGTGCACAGTAACGCGGTAGTGATAATTCCAAACGTGATTTAGTTTCTATAATCACATTATTATTTATTAATGCTTGAGCTACGGTCTTTTATGTCCTTCTGAATACCAATTCCCATCTCATCAAACAATTTTCATTAGCTTCAAAATAATTTTGTTTAGTTTCTATAAAACAAAGCGGCTCCAAATATACAAGTGTCAAGTCTTTGTCTTAAATTGTTTCAAGGCTACTTCTACAGATCAAAACCAATTAATCTAGATTTCTAATCCATTGCAGAACTTTGATTAGCTGAAGTAACAATTGTTTGACATAAACTTCAGCTAAGTCCTTAAAACAAAACTAAAGCGAAGCTGAGCTCTAAATGTTGGTATATAAATAAACCGCCAAAATGTTAACGACGCCAATAATTGTCGTAGTCATGGTCCACAGCAGTCATGGCGGCTTCGCGCGTATCGCGGGCGACTAAAAGGAAATCGTGCCAATGAACTTGAGTTTGGCTTTGTATCGTGATGAGGGCATTGCTGTTTTAGTTTTTACGCAACAAAAAACGAGTGTATGTGTGTATGAATATTGTACTCGACTAGCCTGCCAGGCACTTGGCTCCGATACGTCAGTTTTTGTGACTGACCTGCTGCGACTACTTGACTCGTTTACCCTTGAAATGTATTTATAAAAAGGCGTTCATTTTGAGAGAATCAGAAATAACGCTTGCTATGTTTACCTCATAGGCAAACAACAAACAATAGAACTGAGTAAATCAGACTAGGCACGTAATGTTGTCAATGACTGGACATAGCGTTTAAGACTTGGAGCTTTTTAACGAGGTTCAGCATATAAGTAATGTTTACATTTGCTGTGTCGTGCAGGCCTAGGAGATAGCGGGATACAATAGATCCGTGCTTTCAGAAGAAGCCTATCGTAGCCTATGGTAAAAAGGACGGGAGGAATATGATGGAGACTTTTGCAGTAATATGCTCAGGAGTTAAATACGTTACAGATATGTATAATAACGTATTTTGCTCCCGGAAACGTACAATGGGTAATCTTAGATATCTACGACTAGTCTATACTTTGAACACTATAATAAACCAATTATTTGTTTACAGGTGAGTGAGTTTCACTATGAGATGAATGTCGATTACTAAATTAATAAAATTTGGCAGACACTGATGTTAGTTGGACCAATGATATGAGCATTATAGTGATGCAATCCGCCTACCTATTTTCTATGTTTGGTTTTTATTGGGTACATAGCCTTGAATTAATTAAGTGAGCATAAAAAGCTATTTAACATATGACAACCATAAGACGCATTAATTGCGTTTTATAATAATCTACCAGCTTTCCTCCCTAGGGACTTTAACGATAAAATTTAGCCTATATATAATTCTACGAATGTATCGAATTTTATTTAAATCCTTTTAGCCTTTTTTGCATGTTCCTCAGTCAAGCTTGCAACTAACAAACAAACACACTTTCACATTTAAACATACTTTCAAAATTACGTAAGATGCGTGCCCTATTTTTTTTCAGATTTATGGTACCTTCTTTTATAATGAAAGCACAAAGGCATCACATCCTCTAAACACCGATGTTTATACAAAAATACTTATTGTAAACCACCTGCTAACGAATGTTAATTTGATTTTTACTTAGGCTAAACAGTACCTAATTTAGCGGCAATGATAAAGTTGGTGAAAGCAATGACGTTTGTTTCTGCGCATTATTTCATTTTATCAGCGGCGAGGTAGGTGGAGTAGAGCATAACATTCGTATTATTATAATTATGTGTCCACGAGGCAATGATGAGGCATACTTCGGCGACACGTGTGCGAATCTGACAGATGTGCAGTCGCCTTTATTTAACGACTTGCAAACGACGTTATGAAATACTTGCATCATAGACACAGCAGACTGATCAAGACGGCACCTCGTGGTCATGGTGGTATAAATAAGCGGAAGATACGACAAAATACTTGTTGAAGCATCTCTCTTAACTGTCACATTATTGATCGGCTGATCCTGAACTAAATGCTTCTTTACAATTGTTCTCCTTGTTCTTCTCATGTGCGGTAGATATGCGCAGCGCATTCCCATGGAGGCTCCATAAAATATAATTAAAATTATAGCTACATGTTTATAAAATTTACTTAAGTATCAAATCAACATACTACAGTAGAATATACCTACTTTGTTTATTTTTATTATCAGCATCATTAAGTCTGTATGTTTCGGAGTAGATACAAATTAATGTAATTATCATGTTAAAGAGGTTAGTAGGGCACTCCGTGCCATCGGTCCGGTCCGTCAAACACGTTGATACGGTGATCGGTAATAACGGTCTGTCAGTGAGATAAGAATTCGTACATTGTCTGGTCTGTTATCGAGTTAATCTGTTATGTTGATATTCCCTTGACCTATTACGGCATAAATTAACTGCGCAATAACGTCAGCAGCGGAGTTCGTTCACGGTTCGAGCGAAACGAGTAAGTAATATTTAGAACGCCCAAGTTTAATGAAATTGGGTAATCTGCGGCGACAATGGGCGGCGCGCGGCGGCGCGGCGTCGTGCGATGGCATGGCACGCCACACGTTACAGCTGCGTGTTGTCTAGTCTGTCTGAGTGCTATTTATCTACTGCGTAGTGGCCTTGCGTTGAATCCGCGCGCAATGGCTACGCGGAAGCCTGCGCTGCTCTCGACGGACCCATATTTTACTTATATTCCAGGGCAAAATATAATCGCACTTTGTATTCCGGGAAATAGAATTCTTCCGGATAGCAAAAAACTAAATTTCAAAGCCCGGTCGGCGAATTTTACTGTAACATGGCATAACGATTGATATAGCAAAATTAATTTTGAAATAATGCTGTCTCGGAAAGTGGAAGGATACCCTTGGTAAAACCTAAAACTTAATTCCACGGGTACGAACTCGCGAGAGATGCTAGTGTATGAATAAGTGAAGATTTCAAAATGTTTCTCAAATTAACCTGTATACGGAATTAGATTTCGGTCAGACTAGGAATAAGTACTTATATAATAGAACTTATATAATAAGTAGGTACAATACATACTCTTTATAATAAGTGCACCGGAATGCTGAAATTATGTGTAAGTAATGTACGGAAGGTTATCAGTGACCCGATGGCCTTGCCCTTAATCCACCCGCGATAAAATATTAAGATATATTTTAGATGATATGAAAGTCTTTTATCAGTAATTTCTTTGATGCATACAAATACAAGCACAAAGTAAATTACTATAATAGAAATGTAATGAAATAATATAGGTCACGCTAGTTATTATACACAATTGTATTTAATGAACGATAAACTGTCTCTAATGCTATAATCACGTAACCCGCAGGGTTTAAATGACCTAAGGGCGTGACGTATTCGCGCCGTCACTAAATCATGTCCTAAACTGTACCTTCAGTCAAGTATTGAACTCGTTGTTTGCAACGATCGTTGTAAAAAAATCGAAAAGGGATCAATGACTTCACTGCGCAATATGTAGCGCAGTTGATTGATAATTAGATGATTGTGATGATTTATGCATAACCTACCTAGTGGAACTCAACAGACCAACAACTTCCTCGTTTACAGATCGTAGCTACTCTCTTTGCTGATGAAGAAATGTGAAACGATGAATGTGGGACTTTGCTTGTCCTTATTTGGCGTTAGTAATTCCATATGGATAGTGCATACCCGTTGTATTTTTTATTTACTTTATACATCTAACGGGCCTAGCTAACGGGCGGAGAGTATTAGCTATATTTTCTAGCATCATTTTAGCGTTGAGATGACGACATGCGGCGAGAGCGTCGCCAAATCCTGTCTTTATCAGATCAGATAAGTATTTCTGGTCCTTTAAATATGTATATTATTCGTTCAATTTCCATTTATGTGTCATTGGGTAGGTATCTACACGTGGAGTATACAAATAGGTACTACGGCAGTAGCTGTAAATAGACTACCTTCTGGCCCCACGGTTCTTTGGTGTTATTTATTTTAGCCACTGTTTGGGAAATATCGCTCCGAGATTCCTGTTTACAAAATAGCGAATGGCAATATTTCATAATACCCAACATTCGTGCCGACGTTACTAAACCCATGCAGATGCACACACTTCGATCGCACTTGGACCAACAAAAAAAAGATGTACCTATATAAATCCAAGAAGATGTTCTAAAGTGAACTTTAGATTAAACATTTGGCCTGCGTATCAAAAATAATGACTCCTACGATTATTGTATTTCAATGATATTCAGTCAAGTTTCAGTCTTATTGTTTGTATGGATAAAACGTCAGTTGCATTGAAAGTTAGCTCACCTCCATAACGACGTACACGTAGGCGGGGCTGTCCATGCAGTCGTGCATCGCAACGAGGTTTGTGTGGTGAAGGGCCGTCAGCTCGCGAAGGATCTTTATCTCTTTCACGAGGATCTCCGACGCTTTCTGTATGCCTTTCTTCGTCACGACTTTCACAGCCACTGACTGCGATGGATTCTGTAACAAAATATATCTTGGTAAACATAAATCTTCCGGTGAGGCGTCGCAGAGACATACCATAAGATAGCAATTACTTACATAAAGATAAGGTTAATATTGCAACAATGTATATCATATTCTTTCAGACAGCCAAACAAAAGATTAGGTACCAACAAAATGCAGTTGATGTTGGCCACGATCTTTTAAACACAATGTACTCTACAATCTATAAGCCGATAATTTTTAGAAGAAAAAAGGGACTCGCTATAATTATATACCAAGTGATTAATCTATTAGTTGACAATTATAAATGCGAAGTGGTACTGATGCTGTCATAATTAATTTTATAAAACTCAATCAATGATACTCTTGCCACCTACTTGGTAATTTACAATGTGTGCGTGAATTGAATAATTATTGACATTATATAGATCAGTGTGAATGATATAAAACCTGATCATTCTTACTACAGAATCGAGTTGTTCAACAGTTCTACATAGGACCTTTGTAAACGGATTTTAGTGGTTGCTTGCATGCGCCTTTTAGTTTGCTTAACGCTAACTCGATATTATTTCTAATTTCAAGTTGACTTTGTAAAATAATAACGCAAGTGCATCAAGCGTTGCATTATAAGGTCATCGTGTAGGTGGGCGGGTAGGTAAGCTACCGCGTGTGCGCTTTGCACCAAGGTCTTTTGTCGCTATGACATTAAGGTAGGGTACATTGTGGTGTACAGTCAACACCAAAATGTAATTCAGAACTACTATAGTCAAATTGAATGAAGGTATAACATGGCAATAGTTTAATTATGGGTATTAGACCACACTCTGAAAGTGTGTTTGGTAAAGGCATCAAGCTTATACAGCTTGAGCTAGAAAATGTGGATGGTACCATTATTGTAACAATGTCTGCACTTTCAGGGTATAAAGGCGTCATGGTCGTTTTTATGTTGTTGCACTATCTAAGAGGCCCATCGCCTTTTGTCTATTCTGAACATAAAATATATTCAGGTTTTTTGCGAGACAATAAAAAAACCATCAACACCAAATGTTTATGTAGTAGGTGGCATTCTGATTTAACGGGGCCTTATTATTGTTTTACATAGCACATTATAATCAGTAAACATAAGTATTGGCAATTGACTATAGTCATACCAGGTTGTAATCCCACTACCCAGTACAGCGTCATAAAGAATTATTAACTGTTCGCGTGTTTTATTATGCAGTGGATGTTGTATGCATTCATGCCAATTTATGTTGCAATATTCTGGTCATACTTATTACATAATGGAGAGACAATTTATGTCGGTAACACTTTATGTCGAAGTACCATATTTGAATATCTACAGGCGATGCAAGTAGATACGTATGGCTTTCAACAAAGAATAAAGTACAGCCCTAGATATCCAAGTACATTATAGTTTTTCCCGAGAATAATTTATTAGGTAATGAAAATTTTCATATACGGTACGAAGTACTTTGGAAGTATGGTTCAGACCGATCGTTTCTGTTTCTCCGGCATCTCTGTTTATCTGACATCGCCTTGCTTGAACGTATATGAACGTATGAGTTTATTTAAAGTCGAGCCACTGCGATTTGATTTGATTTGCTTTTATCCAGAAGGGGCTCGGTGGTGCGTTGGTGCCGATCTAACATTAGCCCGCCCTACATTCCGTAGGCTCACTACAGATTACAAATTGACCTGATTTCAACATGAGGCTCGCGCAAGATCTTTTTGCGAGCCGTCGAATGTCTATAATTACTAGTTTTATATGTTTCCATTTAGATACATTTTTGAGAAACATAATACGATAAATTATTTGTACAACTGATATTGTATGTTGTAGCGTCTGGTCTGGTAGAGCGGTCACGGTCGCCGTCCACGCATGCTGCGGCTTCTCACTTGCCAACGTCATGTGTTGCCAACGTAGACGTAGATTGTGTAGGTATGGTATAGTGAATGTCAAGCCGAATGACAACAATACTAATGTATCATGCAAAAGGGGCTAGAGAAAAAAATCCACATCCCGTCATTAATTTCTTCAATAACTAATCATGTTAATGCACATCTAATTAGTGTATTAATTAACAATGCCTAATTTGCGCACTATTTAATAGTTAACAATAAAACTAATGGTAAATGCGTTTTATTGTTACAATAACAGATTGGCAAACAAAAACAAACAATTGTTCATATTGTTGCCATTTAATTGATTGTTGCATTTAAATAAGGATTCGTCTGAAACAACTTGCTATCATAATTTCGGCCTTATTTAACTAAGCGCACGTGTCTATTAGTGTAGTGCCCTTGAGGTGCCCAGCGCCCGAGCGCACAGTGCGTATCGTATTGTGCGGTGATCTATTGTCCGGTGAGCTTCGGACAAAGCGTTGAAAGCCAACTCCCCAACCGGCAAAACTAGCCAACTTAACCGATAGGGTTGTCTATGACATGACGCCCGTTCGCACCTCTTTGTTCGCGTACAAGGGTTGTGGGCGGAAAAAGTTTGGACTGGAATGACTATTATAACACCTCTTATTCCTTTGTCTGAGCTTACTACCAATAATTTTAGTACGGTTTCACGGAACGAAATGCTGCATCAAATGAAATCAGGAAATACGCCGCATCATCCAAAGCTCATAGACTTCCCGACTAAAATAAGTTTTACACAGAAGAGGTCTTATTAATTTTAAATATGAGCAAGGTTATCTAAATTTAAGGTTATCCGAGTCTCGGGAACAAAAAAGCGGTTGTGTAAATTAAAATTAATCAAGGTGATAGATGTTAACTGGATACTGCCATTATCTTTATATAGAAAACAAAGTCTTGTTAGTTATAACTGACTGGGTGGGCCGATTTTTTATGATCCTTTTTTAATTTTTTTCTCCGCCACGAATAGCAGAATAACTATTAAAACATGGGAATGGTTCATTTCTCATACAATTGATTCTGAAGTGGTACGAAATTCGCTGGGGCAGCAGAATTACATGATGGTCACCTATACTATAGGCTTCAATTAGATAAGGATGCCACTCACATAAAATATTGTTGCAAACAATCAAAATCGTAGGTACTTATCAAGTTATAGCAGATTGATGGTGCAACTGAGGTACTACCATAATGAAAAAAAAAATCGAACGTCTTACTTCGTTCGATTTTTTTGCTATCTTTCTCGCGCGGACGGGTTTTCGAATAGAATTCCTTCTTGGCTCTAGGGTTTTATCAAAAGATGATGATTAGAAGAGCACCGACGCCGAGGGGCGACTCCGACAACATTACCGTGAGGATAATTTTGATTAAAAAAAAGGTCGATGATATTTTTAAGATCGAAAGAAAAAGGTAAGAGCTGCATGCAGATACAACGTTGTAGAGAGAGGACGAACTTTGCAAATACATAGAAGGACACGCGAACTAACCTAGTTAAAGCCAGCTGCAATCACAAACCGGAATAGTACCTAAACAGCTGTCCGGACAAGCCCAAGCCCGTATTTGCTAAACAACAACGTCACAGTTCAAGTGTACAGACAAAGGTAGGACAAGTACCATGAAAGGCTATTAGAGACAAAGGCAGAATGGTCAGAAATCGCAATTCCTTGAAAACAATAATGGTAATTACACAAAGCTGGGTAGGTAGTTTTGTACACCCAAGTACAACTACAAGTTGTAATACCAGCAGGTAGCCAGGTTACTTTTCGTAAGATACGCCTATCCGCTTTTCTACAAGCAATTGAAAGTAAACAACCAGTAAATAAAAATACAGGCCATGTGCATGTCACATCCAACACAAGGAAGGAATTTCTATAGACATCTCAATGAAAAAAACTATTGTTGGTGGTGGGTGGTATTATGAATACAAGGAACAAAGTTGTACCTATTTGCTTGCAATTAGTATTGTCTCTCAGTATTGATTGGCATTGTTAAGAAATACTGTAGCTTGTTACATATCTAGTTAAAAACTACATAATCACTAATTTCATAAGCTACTAAGTTATTAAAATTTCAAGAGGCAACAAAGGCAGATAACTTATGTGTAATTTTGTGACCTGGAATTACCCCCAGATAACTAATGTGTAATTGTGTGACTTGGAATTACCCCAATCTAGTGATCTCAACAATTTTGTATTCAAAGTTACTGATATTTTCAAAAACTTGCTTGCCTTGCTCTATTGAAAACATTTCAGGTACCTACTAAATAAATAAGTTGGTATGTCATTATAAACCAGAATGTTATAATTTTCAATAATATTGGATTACTTCAATATGATTGAAAATATAACATTCTGGTGAAAATACAACACATAAGCAATAGGCATGATGACAGTAACTAAGAATCACTAAAATAATGTGTTTATCTAATGAGATAGGATTAATAGGTTCTGAAAAATGTATTTATTTACAGATTTAGGGCGAGATTGATAATTTATTTAATAAAATAAAACTACAAAATTCAACAGTCCGCCATGATAACTTGAACACCAATCAGAGTGAACTACGTCACGAGCATGTACACATTGTAAACATCGCTAAGTTTCGTACGAACTTCGACGATCTCTGCACTTATTAATTGTTTTTACCTGCGTTTATAAAGTATTTCGTGATTTCTATCGATCAATTACATAGTTTTGCGTTCTCAAAACATGGAACAAGGATTTACCATTTTTGACACAAACAATATAAAACCTGTTGCTAAGCAACCGCAACATTATCAGCATAGAGTAATAAGATAAACTCCATACTCTTTACAATATTTATATACGTAAATTACTGATTTGATGTGTTTGCGGTCAGTTTGCAGAATAGTGACGTCACAAGCAGACGCCATGACACCGGCGATCGTTTTGGAGCGAATTTTAAAATTACAATTTAAATAGCGTTTTTTTTCTAATAAAAATTATTTTCCTGCCGAAATAATATATTTTTTTGGAAATAGTAGATACCTTAGAATATTATAGAACAGTTTTTCAAAATCAGTCATCATGCCTATTATATCTATTCAACTAATTTACTACTTAGTACTACTAGTACTATCATCTATCTACTGACTATATTTTAAAAGATTTTATGGGTACCTACTTTTGTATGGTATTATATGCAATGTTTGCTTATCACTGTGACACCATCACAGTTACTTTAATTTTTGTATGTACACCCAGAAATAGTTTGTGTTATAAAAAATATGATAATTTGATACTTGGCAAACCATAATTCCACCTTTCAAGTGATTTATTATCAAAATATTAACTAGGTAGAATAAAAGAAACTGCATTGCAGAGAACTAGACCAGCAGAGGGCCGGAAATATTGTTTACAGTTACAATTTAGTATAAATAATGTAGAAAAAGTAGCCAAGGGAAGCAGTATTTCAAATCCTAACTGCTCGGTGGATAAATTATGGTATGTTACAAATTGAATATTTTAAGTAGGTATTCAGGAAATCCATTTTTTATGTATTGCCATTGCAAAATTTGTGTTTATACTTCAGTAAGTCATGAATGTAAAGAAAAAGGGAACTTACTCCCAATGAACAAGGATTTCAAGTAATATACAGTGTTCCCTATAAATATGTATACAATATTCAATGTAAAATCTATGTAATTGTACTGACTAATACTGCAGAAATATACTAAATATTTGTATATAATTACATAATTATGTCTGGAATATTAGTTATACAGGATGTAACATTGAGATGGATCTGTATGGGGACCTCCAAAACTATATGTGATAGAAAAATATGTCATATGGTACTAGGACATCGATTTATGGAATAGAAATCTGCATTGATTTAATTTTCATGCAAAAAGCTTTCTGATGAATCAGGAATTGAAGTCAGTTATTTTGTAAAATAAAAAATGACTTCAAAATATGAATAATTGTTACATTTACATATTAGGGTATTTTTTGTTTACATCAATTTATAGGTTATTTATTTTACCAGCTGATTAGCATTTAAAATAAGAAGCAAAGTATTTTGTTCATTGATCTAAAATGAATATAATAATTATACGAGTGTAAAGTACCCTGCAGTATACCGAATCAAAACACAAGGCGCACGCCACCACCCACGATCGAAATGAATCAATACGTACATTAGCAATACTATAAAAAAATGTTATTTGCGAAGGACCTTCAATTACAGCTAAAATCATTATTAGGAATTCGAAAGAGATGAAACAATAGCATCACTGGGAACTTTGAATTCCCATAATACACACCTTTCTCTTCCTTCCTTTGTATACCATAGCGAAGGCTCCGTGTCCTATTATGTCTTGTTTGGTGAACTCATATTCACCCACTTGGATTACTTCCATTTTCACAAGCTTTCCTTTAACCACTGACATATTTGCTAGAGTTTATATTTATTTACAGACTCATAAAATAAATGATCAATAATTTAAAAGGGGATAATGGTTTCGGAACTTGACTGAGCGCTACATAATGATCACAGCGACATAATAATCACTTCCATGTTCCCATTTAAAAATATTATTTTCACTTTGTACTACATGCACTAACGTATCATCGTTTTTGTTAACCAAAACACTACACACAACGAATGCAAAATGAATAAAGTGATTTTATTTTGTGTTGTTTTGCGAATCTAGATGAAGATGTTGCCACAAATTAATAAAAAAATCTACCGTGGATATTAATTTTACTTCAAAATAATGGTAGTGTTAATACATTGTAATTTGACATTTGGCAAAACTCTATTTTGCTTGGTCCGAGGTAATAATCCGCGATTAATAGTGGTAATATTTAATAAACTTCTCACGTTGAAAATATTTTACGCACAAAGGAAAATGATAGGTCTATGTTTACGCTCAGACGAAGAAATTAATGTCGCTATACTGCGGGCTACGAATACTATTTGAGCTCGTTGACTGAGGGTATTACATTCTTGAGGTAACATCTAAGGATCTAAAGAGTTAGTACCCAGGGCCGTGAAACATTATGCTACCATTATATATGATGTTGAAGCTGTGGATGCTATACTGAAAATTCACTAGACACCTTGGAAGAACTCGAAAAGTCAAGTAATACTGTTTTAATTTAATTTCCTTCACTCGTGCACGTTTATGAACACAAAATTTGTTGATATCCCACTAATACTACACATTTATATATCAAAGAAACACAATTTACAGAAAATAAAACATCTTCAACTTCCCGCCAAAACGTCCTTTCTACCAATTGAGGCCAGGAACGAGGATTTTAGGGTGGCCATATAAATCCGAAATTTCATTATCTTAAAAACGGACGTTTGCCTCACACCTCTCTGATCACGTTCGTCATTTATTCAAGACATGGTTTATCAAGTTCCTCAACGGTGGTAATTTTTGCCCGAAGGTAATGGTATTTTTTTTATCCAAAAGGTAGGTAACCTAACCAACTGTAAAAATAATTACTAATAACATATACATACATACCAAATATGAGTAAATTACGTTAATTATGATACCTTACTTCATTGATTTGAAGGTACGGGGATATGGTCTACCTCTTAAAACTGACATTGGCAAAATACCTTCTAAAACTGATACTAGTTATTATGCCCGGATTACACAAGGACAATATGCCAGAAATTATGTTGCAAGCCTTAAATATATATGGAATCCATCGCCTGACCCTTAATTAGTCTGGACCTCTTGTATTTTGATTGATTCTTGGATATTTCCATTGAACAACTACACATTACATCAACGTGTTTAGAATACTGCCCATAGTAACCATATATTATTTTACTCTTTGGTAACCATGCTGTGCATTAAATTTTTATTAAGCATAGAACCTTATTAACGATAAGGTCATAAGAGAAAATATATAACATTGATATACATGAGGATATGAGGAAAGAATAATTCTAATCGAAACGCCACATCTTTATTCAGTTTGCACATAAAATAAATAAGAAAATCTCGATAATGCTTTATTTCCAATAAGAATTTCATTATCATCAACCTGTCTAGGTGTCCACAGCTGGTCAAAGACCTCACCCTATGCAGTTATCTACTTTGTTTCTATAAAATTAATATGTATGTAAAACTAGCACTTGTTGTAAAACAAGCACAATCCATTGCTTGGCAAACTATAAAAAATCAAAGTCAGCCAACATCTTGTAGCAGAGAAATAAAGCATTATCAATTACAATTGAATTCAATATAATGTGACTATCTTTTTTGGTCACCCAAATCATCAATACTATCTTCATCAATCTGTAAAAGAAAAATATACACCAGTTAGTATTTACAACAAAAAATATTTGTAATTATGGTATTAATTTTTATTTTTTCATGAATTATTTATATTGTAACATCCTAATGGATAGAAACCTTTCTATCAAATTGCAACAGCTTATAAAACAAAATTTATTTTCGAAATATCTATGAATTTGTGGGTAAATATTTATTTATTACGGGTACGAACCTCAGGCCACTTTTCAGGTATAATATCAAACAGATCATCCTTCACATCTCCCTGTATTACGATCTCGTCATCTCCAGTCACCGATGAGCCACATGCAAATTTTGTGCCAAAGAATTTAGCTGCTACTTTTAAATCAATATCTGGAAAAGAAAAAACAGTTAAGTATACATGTAATAAATATGTTGCCAATTCCATTCAACAAAAAAAAAATCTACAAATTGTGATCAACAACAAATATTTCACCATTACTTATAGATTGAGCATAGATTTTGAATTTTTAAAAGAATTTGAATGTAATGAGATTGACATCTCCAAGAAATAGTTACATTAAAGACAATTTGTACTAAAAATGGGGAAAATTGAACCCACCAAAAGTGCTCAGTCCTGAGACAACAGTGACTGACTTTTTCTTGCCACGGGGGGCACGAGAGACTTGAACTAGCTTAGGAACATCTTCCTTCTTCTTTGACTTGAGCATGCCCTTGCCACCACGCTTTTGGCGTTTCTTCTCCTCTTCACCACCAGCATTTTCTTCTTCATCTGGAATCATTTTATTAAATTGTCTTAAGCTCTCTTTATTATAGAATATTTTAATTTACCATATAATACCATGGTATTTACCCAAATTTAAGAGCAGCACCTACCCAGGAGGTCCGCACAAATGAAAAGAGTGATACTGTTGAAATGTGGGGATGTTCATCATACTTGAAAAACATTATGTAAAGTGAAAATTAGATTCATGTACCTATTTGTAGACCAGGACTTGTTTTACCAATGGCTTGTATTGTCTAACTTAAAACACCGAACATTAAAAGTGAAGCGGATTTAAAATAAGAGTGAAATTAGCAAGAAATAACAATTGTCTTAACCTAGTAATTAACTTACCTATTTTCACCTTCTCAAATTCTGTGGGTAGATTCTTTTCAAGCCACTGCTTGCATTTATCATACTCGGGATAATATTCACAGTATTCTATTGGCATTGAACAATTTCCACAATACTGTACTTTCATTGGATAGGTTACACCTTCACGGGCACCCATGGAAAGATCTCTTTCGCCCATTTCGGATATATTTAAAAAAAACTATGAAAAAATTATGATTGCATACTCTAGATCCAGCTAGACATATATCTCAAGTAACGTGTTTACCCAAAAAATATTATAAAATATTTATCAGCTTATGTATAATCCCAATCGTTACAATTTCTATTTCAGTGACACTCATCACCAGTGTTGCCAACCCCAAGAAACTGAAAAACAGCAGCTCACCAATAAAAAAACAGGAGAAAACAGTAGGTAAAGTAAAAAAAGGCAGATTTCATACTTTCCTCATATATTGAAATAAAACTATTTTTTAAGGATTTTATCGCGTTTATTTTTTGTTTTTACGTTCCCGACGTTTCTAAAGAGTTCTAAGAAAGAAGAGTTTCTAAGAAGCTAGAAGAGAACAACATGCCGGAGGAATATGCTGAACTCTTAAGACATTGCCTTACATCTGGCTATCTATTGTGGAATGAACAGTTCTACAAGCAAGTAGATGGTGTGGCGATGGGCTCCCCTGTTTCCCCCGTTGTCGCCGATTTATTCATGGAAGACTTTGAGGAGAAAGCCCTTCGTACTTCACCTGTTACCCCAAGATTCTACAAGCGGTATGTAGACGATACTTTCACAATATTACCATCTAACAAAATAACAGCTTTCCTAGACCATCTCAACTCCATACACTCTAAAATTAAATTTACAATGGAGTTAAAGGCCAATAACTCTCTAGCTTTCTTAGATGTCTTAGTCATCCGAAATTCCAACAACACCTTAGGCCACACCGTGTATAGAAAAAAGACCCATACAGATAGGTACTTAAACGGTGAATCTCACCACCATCCAACACAGTTAGCTACCGTGGGTAAATCTTTGTTTCAGAGAGCCAAAGGGATCTGTGACGAGCAACATCTGGCTGCCGAGCTCCATCATGTCAAGCAAGTACTGCATGACAACAAGCTCCGAATCCCGCGCCGCCGTCACAGTGACCGAGTGAAACCAGCCACAGTCGAGCGTCTGCCTGCTGTACTACCATACATCAGAGGAGTCACAGACAAAATTGGCTACATCTTGAAGCGCGCTTCAATCAAAACTTTTTTCAAGCCGCCGAAGAAGATTAGTCAGTTCTTACCATCTGTCAAGTGTCACATTCCTCTACAAGATGCAGGGGTATACAAACTCGATTGTGAATGTGGGCTCTCTTACATAGGACAAACTAAAAGAGCAATAAAAACCCGCGTAAAAGAACACATCGCTGACGTGAAACACCGGCGCTCCACGAAGTCTGCAATCTGTGAACATGTACAAGATCGCACCCGCCATTATATCAGATTTGATAAGCCACAGATCCTCGCAAAAGAACACCGATTCCGACCAAGGATGATACGCGAGGCCATTGAAATTAAAAAACATCCTAATTTCAATAGGGAAGATGGCTGGGTGCTACCACCGACTTGGGATCCAGTGATTAATATTATTAAATCGAAAACCAAGCGTACCATTGCAAGACCTCAAGATACTGTGAGCACTTTCTGCGTAGATCGGACCACAATCAACAATTAAATATGAGGGTAGCCCGTTTCTAACTATGACACCAGGACGTCAACCACCTCAGTCCTCCCGTGACCATGGTTGCTGTAAAGCAGCCGAAACGTCGGGAACGTAAAAACGAAAAAATAAACGCGATAAAATCCTTAAAAAATAGTTTTATTTCAATGTGTAGTATTCGCGTAAATATAAGAAATCAATATTTCCTCATATAATTAAAACAAATACCCACTTTTATTAGTTACCAGGACTCACATGCATTGTTATATTATAATATTGATCACAAAATAATAAAAAACAAAAATCAAAGTAAAATTATTTACCACCTTCATCCTCAATTGCTATTTTCAGACACATTTTCTTTTTTAAAATCATACATTTTTTTTTTTTTATTACATTATAGGCAAGTATTTGATCTCGATCTCACCTGATGGTAAGTGAAGAATAATTTTGTTAAATTTGAGTAGCACTCGGTTATTTCGGATTTAGTGTTCAATCAATTCTGTTGCGTAATTTATAGCTGAAATAATCTTTCTACGGTGGCACTGCTATATGGTAGGCACAAAAGTTTCTTCACCAATTCACACAATGTGGGAAATGTTTGAGACCCGTTTCCATTTTTAAATTTGTGTATATGTTTCCATTAGAAACGAATAAAACGCATTGACGCTAGATGGTAGTAACCATCTAGCGTCAATGCGTTTTATTACATAGTGGTGATCACAAAATATTTGCATGGAGTAATAGGTGGCCCTGAACACTAATTGAGAAACAGTAAAAATTAGGAATTAAACAGAAAACAGGGGCATCAATCTGAAAACAGCAAATCTACTGTTAAAACAGTAGGGTTGGTAACACTGCTCATCACTCAAAGCGTATTGCACCACAGAACATACTGCACACGTTTGACAATTTATTTTGACAGATGAAGTATATCGAAATATTCCACAGGAAAAAAAAAATATTCCTTTGAAGAATGGATACCCACAAATTAGTCGGTATTTTATTTTGCCACCAAATAAAATCAAAATTTAAAATGTCAAAGCTATGTCTTGTTTATCAATTATTGATATTGATATTATTTTGAGGACCACTAAATAAGTCACACCATTTAATTAACAGCGCCCATGATGTGAAACGAATAAATTAACTTTGACTTTTAAAATTTGGTATTGTTTTTTTTTTAATTTTACGATTATTTTTTTATTTATAATGTGTATTTATTGAATGTTTTATTGCTATTAATTACTTGACATTGGCAAAATACCCGCTAAGTTGTGGGTGAGGCCATTTTCATATCTATTTTATTTCATAGCATATTTTCATTTCGTAAAGAAAGAAGAAGAAATTTTATTTTATGTTTTTTAATTTTAACACTCGTCTATCCAAACCATACCCTGTAGACACTCGTCGAGCCCTATCGAATAAGTCCAAACTCGGCGGGTCTACGATTATTACAGGGTTTAAGGGACATGGTAACGTAAACTTTGGGTAAAGGTTACTAAATTAATGCCAATGTGATGGGTACGGATATGGGTGGGATGAGGGATGGGTACAAATGTTGTAATTTTTGAGCGCGCAATGTATCGCAAGCAACGCGATCACAACACAGCGCTCCGCGCGTCACCCGACTCCTGTGAGTGACGAGCTCGCTCAAGCGTGTCGAGTTTTAATGTACACTACAGTTTTAGCCATAAATAAGTCATTATGTTTTTTATTATTTAAACTCACGTTGAGATAGACTTCTATTATGTCATGCTAATATCAATTAAAAAATTAAAAAATAAAATGCGTATAATTCATGAAAAGATCGACGGAAATTCCATCTCTGGAAGGTCCAGAATTATGAGTTGAATCCATGGTATCAGTTTTCGTTACGAAGCTACTTACACCCAGTGTAGCCGAGTTCCTGTGGCCACCTCCCTGCTTCAGCATCAGATCCTCGTTACCTGAATTGTGAGCTAACTACTTACTCAGACCAATTCAATAAAGCCAAACACGATACATCTGCTGTTAGTTTTTGAGGAGTTGGATAGTCTGCAGACTGTTCTGATTGCAACATTGTCAAGGTTTTCAAGTTAGGTACTCTATTATAATAAAATCATCTAATTTATAAAGTGTACCAAATTTCATGTCGATCAGGCCAGTAAACGCATTGTATGAGAAATCACTATGTTGACTTGGAAAAGAGCTGATGATCTTGTAACGGCTGAATTGATTTTTACCATACATAGCTAAGAACCATCTCGATTAAACTATCTATCGAATAAAAAAAATCTGCGTTGAAATCGATCCACGCGTTTGAGTGCTACGGGGGTTAAAATAAGGGAAAAAAGGATGCAGAATTAAACTCTTAGCTAAGGAAGTACTTTTTACCAATTTTACTGATTTATATACAATAACATCGATACAAAATTCACATTACATTAAATACTTTGGTGTGGGTTTTGGTAGTTTTCATTGGTTGTTTTTACAATAAGTAACTCGGTCAAGGGTAGGATTCGAGTTAATTTAGTTCATGTAAGTAGATACTTTCGTACTTTCTTATATAATACATATTAAAACAATTGTAGTTACATACTCACATATTAACTTACCAGTATATTTTTGTATGCACTGATTGATTATTGGTCTTAGTACAAGTATTGACAATATTGATAACTTTCAATATAAAATTTGGTGACCGTAATCGTGAAAAAATGTAGGCGGGTACCTACTAGAACCCACCGAACCGATTTAGGTCAAGATATATTAAAAAAATAATGAAGTAATAATTCAAACGGAGTGTCGCGAACAATATATTTGAACATGGAAGCCCAAAAAACCGAGCCAATTTGTGTAATACACGTGAACGTACGGCCTTACGTACAAGCGAAATCGTGGATACTAAACAAATTGGCTTGGTTTTATGTGCTTTAATAATATGTGATCGTTCAACACTGCTATATTATGTCTTCGTCTAAGGCCTACCTACAAGATTCTACAATAATAAAACCTAAGTTTTCTTAATTTCAACAATTTTTATTTTTTTTATTAAGTTCATACTATTTCTTGTATCAGATTCCCGCAAGTTTTATTTTGTCCAATTGATTTCTGTAAAATAAAATAGTCAACAAAAACTTTTGGTATAATTTACTAATCAATAAATAAATATTCTACTTAAATAATATGTATCACTACTATTCTAACAAAACGTTAATAACGTACCTTCTGATAAAGGATCAAAAGATTTATATTGGACTGTGTATCCTACAGTTACACGTAAAGAAACAAAAGTTTTTTGAATTTCGAATTTCTACAAAGTGTTTAGACAGTTTTCCTGAATGACAGTGACTGCTTAATTGATTGCGCATCCATTTAATTACTATATCTTAGAGCTCGATTGATGAGCTAACACACAGACTAAAAGGTCTGTGTATTTACCTTCTTTGTAGTATACCTATTACATTACACCTAAGCTATGTGCAATTATTCTGAAAGTGTAAGGCAATGATACGCTAAATAACATTGATCTCGTCAATCAATTCTAAGTAAGTATTGATAACACAATGGTTTATAGTTTTTAACCGACTTCAAAAAAAGGGAGGAGGTTCTCAATTCGGTTGTATTTTTTTTTTTTTTTTTTTTTTATTATGTTTGTTATCTTTTTATAAATTAAAATTGCGTTTATCATTACGTCACAGTGGTATGAAATCTAAATTCATCTGATTTTTCTAAAGAGGTTTGTTTTATTTATGAACTAAGTGAGTAGGTCGTTGTAACGCTACGCTATACCTACATTGCAGTCTATTTCTATACATCTATAATACTGTCATGTTTTTTGTCGGAAGCTTTAAGTTTCTCTTGCATTTGAGTTAGCATATCTTGCATGCGGCGGATCTGTAAAAAATAGAAATTATAAGCACAAAGTGGGATATTGTTGAGTAGCCACACATGTACAATGTACATTAGGTATTGAGTTTATAACTGTACGAGTATCCTATATGCGTCACAATGCAATATTTCAGAAGAAATGTTTGTAAAACCATTGTATTTTAGACCGAGTTTGATGACGGTATCGATTCGCTCCCTAACCGTCAACCACACTCAAGCACGATGAACACGAGCGTGAAGGTTAAATTAAACACATTGCAGACTGCAAACTGTAATGTGCAGTTACATACCTCTTCATCCTTCTGCAGAAGCAGACGGTCCGTGTCGGTGATCACAACGTCATTGTTGTTGCCCATGGAATCCCGCTTCAACTTTCTGTAATAATATACCTACTATTTTATTATCTAATACACATGGGTAATAAGATAAGATACGACTCTGGTCTGATACTTGGTCATATAGAATATTTTAGGGTACTACATAAAATTAGGTAGTAAGTATTGGTGAGAAGGTGCATTATTCTGTGAAATGTGTACAGAAAATTGTCATTTCCGTGCAAAGTGCAAACTCGGCGTCCGTTGATCGAGCGCAGGAGACACATTTGGCGTGAGCAATTTAGCTCAGTTAAAAAGGGTCAGAGAGCGTCACTAATATAAGTCCGGTTTAGATTCAGAGTGAGGATGATAGTAGGTACACTAGAAACGATTTTGTAACCATGTGCTATAAGGATATGTTATCAAAGTTGTATCTTACACGGACTGGACTCATTCGTACAACTCATGTGGCGGTGGTTAGAGATAATTTGTTAATTTTAATATTGTGGTAAATGTAAAAAGAAAACGAGAAACTTTTATAAATTGGTATTAAAAACATAAAACATTGTCTCTTTCCCGCGCGCATTACTAATTAACGAGAAAACGAGTTAAGTTCTACCCTGCGGTGCTCATCCTGTTGAAGTAACACTTATAAGTGGTGTGAGGGTTGTGTTGTTATTATTGAAGTAGAACTTAAGTATTGTTTGTGAGTGTTGTGTTGTTTATATTTACCCTCTCTCCCTCATGGCGTGCTGAGATATTTGCGAGATGCATTGCGCGCGAAAGTTTTCGTAGTGCACGTCCTGCGTGACGTCCTTCAGGTCCTGCATATGGGTGGAGATCAGCATCGTCCGCAGCTTCGTGAAGTCCGAGTGTCGAGGATTCTCGACTGTTTCAATACAAAAATTATCTACTTGTAACGTAAGCGGTTTGACGACTCATTTGGCATAGTTGGTATAGTGATCCTGCTTTCTGTGACGAAGGTCTTGGACTCGAATTCCGGTAGGGGCAAGGTTTGAGTGAAGATTATACCAGAGTCATGGACGTTAGATGTCTATAAACTTCGGTATAATAATTTAGTCCATTGTACGATACCCATTAAAGCTTTGCATCCGTTTAGGAACGTACAGATAATGTTCGTCTAGCGATATTTACTATCTATACTCTATACATATAAATAAAATTGGAGTGTCTGTTTGTAATATTAAAATAACCGCTTTTTACTAAGTGCATTTGGATGTATACACGTTACCTATACCGAAACAACATTTTTTACAATTTTTGTCTGTCTGTCTGTCTGTCTGTCTGTCTGTCCGTCCGTCTGTCTGTCTGTCTGTCTGTCTGTCTGTCTGTCTGTCTGTCTGTCTGTCTGTCTGTCTGTCTGTTTGTTCCGGGTAATCTCTGAAATGGCTGGACCGATTTTGACGGGAATTTCACTGGCAGATAGCTGATGTAACAAGGAGTACACATAGGCTACTTTTATTTTAGAAAAAAAAATTGAATCACTCGAAAAAAAATTAAAACCAATGTTGCAGCGCTGCGCCTGATTAAAGTTTGATAGCAACAATCTGCAATGCGTCCTGCGGGATCAGAACGCGAGCAGGCTGTTGCCAACGGCTGAGTCTTTGTTAAATACCACGCGGACGAAGTCGCGGGCAACAGCTAGTTATAAATAAAAATCTGTGACCCGATTAGGGACAAATAAAATAAAAAATATCTTAATAAAGAAACAAGATAGGTGCTGATTCCTATAATGTACGTTATAATCCATTTCAAATGAGCGACAGTACAGCGGAAGATGTAATTCTATTCAAAGACCAGCCATTGAGTGAATGAAGTCTCGTTCGAGTCGTGCTGTTGAATCACAGATCACGAGAGATATTAGACATGTGTAAATCCTGAGTGATTTGAAAAAAAGATTTACTTTTTTCAATAATACATCATGCATCACTAAATCAGAAGTTTTTGGAATACATCTTTAAATCACTTTAGATAAGATTCAAATTGATTCAATTGAGACCATTACGATGTGGAGTGAGAAGACTATAGGCTGGTATTATGATTCAGAAAGAGATAGAGAAGGATGTGTAAGTTCGCGCATGCGACGCGTCGCCGGATAATGTAGAATGCAGAGAAAACTATTCTTTCTGCGCCTTATAATTAAGTGCAATGTATGTTTTTTAAATAGGAAATCGAGTGACGGTTTGTTATGTTTTAGTTTTGATTGAATGTTTCGAATGTTTCGATGCTTTTAATTGCGTATGCGAAATTATTTTGAGAATGTAAATAGTGAATTGAACCAAAAACTATAAATAATAACTTTATATTTATCTTTATCAATGATATTTTGACTTTTGTAAATAATTAAAAACTTTAATAAATGTAAATAATTAGGTAGTGATCAAGTGTGTTGGTACAAAAATAAGTACGTTCTTATACCTGATTAGTACTAAGTAGGTATTTAATAACGCCAACCTAGTCCTTTGTATGTTTGTTTAGTTAATTATGAAAGCTAGGTTGACAGTCCTAAGCCTGATAAGAATGAAGGGAAATCAGTAGTATATGTATCTTTTTCTCCTTCCGAATCTCTTCGAATCATTTACGATGTGTCGTATGAATGACTCTTTAAATCTTTTAATTCCGACACTCACGGTAGACATGTGTAAATCCTGAGTGATTTGAAAAAAAGATTTACTTTTTTCAATAATACATCATGCATCACTAAATCAGAAGTTTTTGGAATACATCTTTAAATCACTTTAGATAAGATTCAAATTGATTCAATTGAGACCATTACGATGTGGAGTGAGAAGACTATAGGCTGGTATTATGATTCAGAAAGAGATAGAGAAGGATGTGTAAGTTCGCGCATGCGACGCGTCGCCGGATAATGTAGAATGCAGAGAAAACTATTCTTTCTGCGCCTTATAATTAAGTGCAATGTATGTTTTTTAAATAGGAAATCGAGTGACGGTTTGTTATGTTTTAGTTTTGATTGAATGTTTCGAATGTTTCGATGCTTTTAATTGCGTATGCGAAATTATTTTGAGAATGTAAATAGTGAATTGAACCAAAAACTATAAATAATAACTTTATATTTATCTTTATCAATGATATTTTGACTTTTGTAAATAATTAAAAACTTTAATAAATGTAAATAATTAGGTAGTGATCAAGTGTGTTGGTACAAAAATAAGTACGTTCTTATACCTGATTAGTACTAAGTAGGTATTTAATAACGCCAACCTAGTCCTTTGTATGTTTGTTTAGTTAATTATGAAAGCTAGGTTGACAGTCCTAAGCCTGATAAGAATGAAGGGAAATCAGTAGTATATGTATCTTTTTCTCCTTCCGAATCTCTTCGAATCATTTACGATGTGTCGTATGAATGACTCTTTAAATCTTTTAATTCCGACACTCACGGATTTAAAGATTTAAAAGAGTGATTTAAATCTTTTGAGTGAAAAGATTTATAAATCTGTAATCAGTCAAAAGATGTAGTTTGCGCATCTCTAAGAGATATGCCGTGCGGTTCAAAATGTATGGGAACTCGCTGCCTCCGCTTTGTTCCCCACCACTCTCTAAAACCAACCAATACGAAGTCTCTTCGGTGCGTGCTGCGTCGCCGCCGTATACAGCGGCCGTACCACGCGACGCACCAGTTTATTCAAAGTATCGTTAGACGATCTATACATTGCCTCGTACATTCACTCAGTAGCGAACATAGGTGGTACTTAAAGAGCCATGTATTTTGTACAAAAATAAAAAAGTCGTTGTGCTACATGAAAACTAAAATAACATAATAAAGGCATAAAATATTTTTTGATTTGTTGTTTTTAATGATTTTAAAGACGAATAAATAAAATACTAATTCTGGCTGGTGAAATGAGATTCCATCTTTCGCGTAGTTCACTTTGCTGCTAGTATTTTTGCACACAACCACGGAATAACACGGCATTTAAAAAAAAAGTTAGAGCTCCGATACCGACGTGCAGTTGCAGTCGACTGACGGCGAAAACTCTATGTTAGCGTAATTTTGGCTAAATGTGAGCGCAAGCCCACCGCTTTCATAACATATCTCCTCTCATATATCTGTGTGTTGAATAGATATGCTAAAAGCATTGGCCCTATTGCAATTATCATTATCATTAAGCCAGGAAGTTCTTCAAAACGTATACCGACCACTGGGACCTATGGAGGTACAGCATACTTGAAGAACCTAATTAATACACCCAAACAAAGATATATGAATAACCGAACAAATATAATAAGTCGATTTTAGTACTTAATTAGATTTAAAAGATAAGTTGGGACAAGGTTTAGAAAATCTGCTACATCCAAGTATACTCTAAGGCATTTTTCTACCATTAAAACATAAAGAGATGTGTTTGATTGCTTACCATCGACGATGCCCCAAGGATATTGCCGCCCGCGCACCCGCCTCCCCCCAATCTCCAGTACGACGTCCGACGCCACCACGGCGAACGGAGCGGCTGCTTTTAATTCGCGGTCCTGTTGCTTGAAGTCCTCGTCTTCGTCGCTGTCGCATTCAGGAAATTGATATACCTGAATATAAAAGCCAGTATCGTTGACTAAGCATGCGAAAATATCACCTTAAAACAAATAACATATAGCGCTGCAGCAAGAAGTTTCGTAAGTGGGTATCTACCTTAATTTTTTATAGTGACTTGCATAAATAAGCCACATTTACCTAGTTATTATTAGGAAGGTGCTTATACGTATACGCTTACGGTAAGAACGCCGCTTATATTTGGCAAGGGAGGAGGAAGGGCGGATTAGCACTGTTGACCCCTAAGACTAAGACCCCTGTTAACTGTACTGAGGATTCCGGATTTAAATCTCGGTAAAGACAAACTGTGTGTTGAGCAAGAATGTTTTTAGGTACCCAAATCATGGACATTGAATATCACAATAAACGTAATTATATATATCTACTGGGATCGTCCCCAGTCCATTTTGTGGTAACCATATTACAAGTGTTGCGTGTTTTGGTAAATTCGAGAAATATGCTCAAGCTATACACTTATTACTGTATAATCTCAGCTAACTAACCAAAATATTATTAAATGTCCACTAGCGAGGGAAGGATAAACAGCTGAATATCAAGTAAAGAGGCCCAAGTATTTAAGAGGAGGCTTACGTCCAGCATTGGACAACAACAGAGACTGATGAAAAGTTACTTGTATTTGATGTTCGTCCAGGTCGCTCAGTATACGCGTCTTGAGCCGCTTCACCTCGGCCGCTGTGAGCGAGTCCGCCTTCGCTATCACCACCACGATGTTCACCTTGCGGTGCAACCGTTTCATCATCTCCAAGTCCACGTGACGGAGGCTAGAAGACATCGTTGCTATTAAATAACCCATTACATACATTACGAGAGGATGCTGTACTACTTTAAACATGAGATCTAATCTGAATCTTGCTAACTGAATCTTTAATGTATATTAGGACGAATAAAATCTGAAGCTATTTGATAAAAAAAGAATTTTTTTTTTATTGATTTGAAAAGGACGTACTACTTACTTAACTATCCATTTTATTAAGTCCGAATAAAAGGGGTTTGAGATCTAAAGATGTGGTGTGTTAAAGTTCTGTATGTTTACGGGCTTATTACGGGACTACTGAACTGTTTCTAGGAATTCTTTCACTGATAGAATGTTGCTGAATGTCAGAGGCTATGTTTCATCACGCTATGACCATTGAGGGTCGAGCTACAGAGCATAGTCTATGGTTCCGCGGGTAGAAGTTTGTAGCAAGTAAGATCACGTAGGTACCTACAATACTTACATGACGGGTAAATTGCCACATCATCATACTAAAGTGATGCTGTTATATTGATCAATAGATATAATGGGGGCATTAGAATCCGTGTCAATTTGATTCGTAGAAGTTGTTTTGTAATTTAACGACCAAACCATGATAGTGTTTTATCGATGTGTTTCAATAATTGAGTCAATAGGTCCGCCTATCACGAGATCGTTGAGAAAGTGCAACGAAGGGGAAATGGCTGTCGTACGCACCATTAGCATTTTAATAACACTCGTTATATCAAGTTGTCATTGATCTGTTTATTGCCAGCCATCACATAACATGGAGATAGTATGCAATGATGTTAAATCAATAAGCGGTTAACTCGAACTCGCAGTTAACGTTCATAACAATGCAATAAGTAATACTTAGTTTAAAAATATCGGTTATAAATGTTGCTGTATTTACTAGTCATAGGTTAGCTACATAATATAATACCTACGATGTAAATGATGTTACTGCACTGGTTAGTATAGAGAAACATATTGTGTACCAGTATATTTAAAGTTCTGTTTTTAAATTATATTCTTACCACCAAATTTATAGACAGAATAATGAATTATAACAAACTTTTCAGAGGAATAAGTGCGCTGTATAATCCATTATAACTTTCTATAAATTTAAGGATTAATATCTAACTCAGGCATAAGTACATTGAAATAGAAAAAGTGTCTACATATAGGTATAACGCACTTTATACTAGATGACCCAAATTATGAAAGTTCTAATGGCTATTAGGGCTATATCGTTTATATCTTCGTAGTATTTTTCTTTGATGTAGGTATCTACCATCTCTGGTTGCACACGTGCGCTTCCGCAATATAGCCCGCTATCTGCGGCCCTGACCATAATAATTGACCTAATAAAAATATACATTCTTCGAACACGTGCCCGGTGCACGCTTTGGGAATAGACACCTACTGACAGCACGAAAAAATCGTTCTACAGCATTCTCTCTATTCCCTATTGGCCGGTTCCAGACTAACCGCGCCACGTCGCCGGCGTCGCCGCGTCTCGGTCGCAAGCGTGGCCAGAGAGGCCTACGTATATTTCCATAGGTACATGAATCGCACCATTATTGTTTCGGTACGATTTTCTTCTTGGCAAATTGCTCAATTACCTTACGTATCTGCCTCATTACACACAATACATTTTCCGTATGTTACAGCTCTGACAGCACAATGACCCAGAACACAAAGGAAAGCTAAGAGTGAAATGAGATGGGTGCGTATTGTAATGTAACATGTAGATATAATAATGTTTGCTTACCTGTGGGCCCAGGGCGGAACGAAATAAAGACAGCAATGTACTCTATTGTCTTGCATGTGCCGCCGGTTCAATCCACTCTCGTCGGTGAAGTATTGTCTGAACTGTTCCTCGATGTACGCGGAACAAACCCGCCATGAGTCTTCACAGTTAACCGCGTCTCCGAATCCGGGGGTATCTACTATTGTCAATCGTAATTTTACACCGCGCTCCTCAATCTCCATTGTTTTCTTATCAACTGTCGTGGTCTTTTCTATTCTGTCTGTAAAGATGGTCACATCGTCAAGGTAGGCGTCGGCGTTGTAGGTTTATTTTTATGCGACTGTAGGTTTATTTTTATAGTGCGCTAAGTGGAATAGAAAATTATACTTAGTTATGGTGTGTATGAATTAGTGCGATCGGAGAAATGCTCCTGACTTTCAGTTGCATTATAAGATACTTGCCGTACGTACTGATCACGGTTGTTTAGAACAAAACAAATACGTGTATGCTGCGCGTTGCACAGGAATTTACACATAATAACATAAGAGATGTAATTGACATTTCCTCACCTTGTACATCTGGTATCTTTCTGTTTTTGTAAAGGTCTCCTAAAAATAAGCTGTTGATGAGTGTGGACTTGCCGAGGCCGCACTCGCCGACCACCATCAGCGTGAAGTCGAAGCCTCTCTTCACCGACTTGCGATGCACCTGTTCCGGCAGCGTCGCAAACCCTATGTAGTCTCTCTCATTGCGATCCCGTTCTGACAAAAACAAATAGCTATTATATTAAGGTAGCTAATCTTAAGGTAATGTCATGAGGAGACCCTACGAGTTAGGAGCTATGGGAAGCTCATGAAAGTGATCGTCACAAACGTCGCATGAAGCCGGTGGATGCGTGCAAACGAAAGACCCTGGAAAAGCCTTTGGGATGGCATATCCAGCAATGTCTTCGACGTCTTCCGACTGAAATATGGAATGGATGGATCAGGTAGGTGTGAAGGTGAAGTACAGGAGCAGAACATATGGCGTAAAAGAGGAGGCGACTAACCCAAATGAGTTGATACAGGCAAAAATAACAGTAGGTATGCCGTAGTAGTTCAGGCCATTATGATTGATTTAGTTGCTTCATTCGTTAATTTTGTTTAGCTATGAATGTTCTGGTTAAGGAAATCCTGATGCAGTTAACTCTACTCGACGATTTCCTTTTTTTCATCATACAGTAATGTAATCGATACAATCGGATGTATGTTTAAAACTACGAAAAACTTTATATCTAAGTTTATAGAAAATCGTTTGCTGAGTAGTTGAGCGATTGATTTATATTTTTTGAAGTAAATAAATGAATTATTATTTCACCGCGTACTAAGTTTTTACATGTTCCTAGGTACTAAATGTCGGGTAGGTACCTAATAGTCATACTTACATATAGGCTCGAATAAGTACTATTAATCGATAAAACAATCCCAGACGACACACTCTTAAGATATATCCAATTACAAAACAGTTATAACATGCGTCGATTTTTGTCTATCAATTTAAATTCCAAACATGTAAATATGGCAGGTGTTGCACTTTAGTATATCAAGTATAGGTTATCCACATTGGATACTAAGTAGGTATGAGCAGAGCCTGTCAGCTCGAGGAACCAGGGCATTGCAACGCGTGCGCAGCGGAGTGGAACACGACAGGTTCCCTTGACGCCGCTGCGCAGGGACGAGGCGGAGGCGCGTGCGCACCTGACATCGAGGACGGTTAGCGGAAGCGACAAACGTGCTCATCAGTTAGCCACAATGAACACACAATTTGATGTTGTTATCTATTATGTAGAGAAACTGAGGTCACCGGACGACCCACATATTTAAGAGATAGGGCGAGATCACACGCGCGGCTAATCTAACCAAATTAAGGCGGATGACAATCGTGTAGGTACGGCTGTGAATCAGTATAAATTATTATAGTAGAAAAAATATATGAGATGATTAGCCTCTGCAATCTAGGTTCCTCCCACGATCTATAATAGACAATAGCTAGCGTACAATCTGTTGATAGTTCTCAAGATTTTATCGCGCGAGTGAAAATAAAACACTATTGTTGTTATTGAAGAAAATAAACAATTGCCGATTGTACGTTAAAATAAAATAAACAATTGTCGATTGTACGTTAAACATTGCAAACAAATGCATAATAGTGAGACTAGAAGATGATTGAGTTGCTACTTAGAAAAATGGCAGTAGTATTACACATAGATACTTAGGTACCTTAAAATTTAAACAAGTCTTAAGTGCTAGTCTACAATTTTTTTATCCGGATATAAGGCCCAAATAGAAACATCCTAGATATATGTTGACTAACAGTAGACACCTTAGATGGTAAACCGGTACATATTTGGAATATGAATAACTTACGAATCTTAATAACGGTCGTAAAGGGTGATTTCTTCTTGTAACTATCGTCGTTCCTATCTTTCTCTGTACACACATCCTTTTTATCTTTATCGCCGATGTTGATGTCCAAGATAGCGAAAGACTGTTTCTTTTCCATACTTTGGTAATTGACGCGCAACTATAATCGATGGCTACTTATCGCGAATCGTCTGATTTGAAGATGATTGCGTAATTAATGTTTTTGGTTGATATGAGATGAAAACGCGGGAACTATCGTCACGCTCGAAAGAGTTCGGTTGTGGCGTAGTTACTTATGTTGTATCATGATCGCATCAACACGATAATATTAGGACGCCAGGTACGTGAGCGTGGATGCAAGAGGACGCGAGCGCGCAACTCACGCGCACTTTTCTGCTGCGGCGCACGTTCGCACTGCGCGCGGGACGGTATAGATACTGACTTCAGTGGGACGGGTTGGATATGCGCACCGCGCGTCACTCATTAACCAACATAATTAATCAACACATAATTTAGACATTTTTCGGACCAACCTTAATTCAATGCATTGAATTAAGTATGGTCCAAAAATGTGTAAATTGAACTCTAGCCAAACTCACGTCTGATAAGACTATCCTTAACATAACATTCCAATAATTTATCTTTTATTTTTCAATCGGATGTATCTTGTTTTTTTCCATAACCGTATCTAAGTAACTTTTAAAGCCAATTCTCCGCATGGAAAATAAACATTCCGCAGTTTTACATGACATTTGGTTTTCCAAGACAAATGACGGTGAAGAGGCGTGGGTCTCCACCTTCTTTATTAACCCTATAATTAGATATTTTGAGGAAATATTCAACACAATACAACAACAATATAGATGTAGGACCGCAAAATGCTTGCAGGAGGAAAGAAACAAAATTTTGGATGGACTGATAACGAATAAGAATTTAACATCAGAGCATCAACTGAATTCAAATAGGTACCAATATAGATACCTTACTTGTCTTCCGTTGTGTTATGGTTTCGTACCGTAACACTGATGGATGTATAATCTCCTCAGATATGAAATGTTAGACGTGGTTCTTTTTACACTATGACGTAGGATGTTGATAGCGTCAATTGAGAGAGAATCAGCGGCTGCCATCCGGTAACAATGCTTGCTAGTCATTCTAGAATCTGTTGTGTCTATGTACTTAGCACATATTGTAAACACAACGTACTGTATCATCTGGTTGGCTACATAACGATAATCATATCAATCAATATAAAGCAACAATAATTTGGACTATTATTTGTAACCCCTATTATTAAGTGCTTACCGGATTGTAAATCGGGTAGGGTACCTACCTACTAAATATAACATTATAATGCCAACTAAGAGATACATAGATATTTAACTAATATAGGTATAATTATTACTCACCCATCGTCATATTTGTAAATATTATGGAAACAGCTTCCGTTAAGTTTTATTCTTTCATATTTTAAATTAAATGTTTGAATTCGTTTAATATAAAGTACCTACAACACGATTTGTTGTCAATCGTGTCTCATGGTATCCTTAAAATCAACTCAGGGAAAATTAGTTATTTTGCAAACGATCGGTAGTTTTTAGTAAGATTTTACTTTTTCACTGTTTAATAAGAGCACATCTTCATAGTTCACCAAATTTTAAACTAATGTCATCTTAAATCGTCCATAATTATTATTTGATTTTTGCGCACTAGTAAATTTTCAAAATTCTCACAATGAACATCACTAAATTTAAATTTAATGTCATTACACTACACTAAACATCTAAAACGATAACGAAATTCAAAGAGTCGCGCGACTCTTTAACAAAATATCACGATACCTAATCCTAAAAATTGTATAATCGAAAAAGAGTAGAAAAACGCGAAGAAATAAAAATCACATTGTTTGTGCGCCGTCCTGTGCGTGTTGCGTTATGTAATGTGCGGTGAGGGTCCGGGGCCGGGGCCTAGCCCGCGCCCTCCTCGCTCGGAGGACGTCCCTTCCCGCGTCCCTCGCGGCCTTGCGCGGCGCGTGCTTGTGCGCCACAAAATGCGCGGGGAAACTGTACGCCCCTGCCCTGCTGGCAGGGCCCGCGCCCGTCACTCCAGGGTGGAGATCGATACCTACCGAGGCTGCAGCGCGCATGCGCCACGAAGCTTCACTCCAAACTTTTCGATGCCCTAGATGCACAAGTATTGCGTGCCCCAGTCCAATCAAGGTCACTTCTCTGCACATTTCGCTTAGTTACCTATATAAACAATATCTTATCTATAATAAAAAATAAGTACCACCAATCAAAAACTCTATACTGCATTAAGCCAAGTATATCGACTAAAATTATAACCACTACCTTCCCTTACCTCTCCGAGACAGTATTTTTCCACCTAGCCAAAGCTGTCTAAAAAGCACAAAGTTTGAAGCAATATAACTAGACGGTATAATATTATCCTAGTTCTTCAGCTATCTTGAAAACATAAAAAAAAATGAGACCACATGTAGCGACCCATCCGTAACAATCTTTTAGTGTGCTTCAGGGAAATCCTGGGCTCGCACTTTTCCTACTACACATTATCGATGATCTCCTTAAGCTAGCTTAACCTATACAAGGCTGAAATATTTTTCTAAGCAGATGACAAAATAATAATGGGGTCTGAACAGATATGGGAGAAAGCACTTCAATGTCCAGGGAGGTACCTACTCTAAAAGCTCATTTGATTATGAACATTACGTTACCGATATAGTTTTTTTATAATTCTTATTAATGTCGGATGTCATAGGTATATGTGTGTTCTATATGTATAATATGGGATGAGTGCCAAAAAACAACATGCAATGGCAATGGCAATGGTGAATAAGGATTTTCCTTTTTTAATTTTCCTTCCTTTTTTGCGATAGTAGCGCCATCGTGCGCAAGTACCGGGCGTATCGCACAAGTTGTCATCGCCGTTAACTAAACTTATTGGCTACTATTAGTTCCATCTAGCGGCGAATCTGCTAAATTAGGTACCTATAATTTAATCGACACAAGCAATAACTATAGATTACGATAATTACAATCTTCCATTAGTTTGAGCTGAATTCAAGGGTCTAAATCAGATATTGCCAAACCATTCGGGCAAGGGACCCCTTTTCCAAAATTAACTGATACCTCAGACCCCCCATAGCCAAATTACTTTAAAAATCATATCTCTAGTTTTTTTTCCTATTAATACAAAATAATAATTTCATGTTGTACGAACTTGTGCACGCTTATCGACTTTTTAAAAGTACAACAATGATACTTCCTACTAATATATTACATATTCTTATAACAAGTTTGCACACGTAACACAACTTATGCAGTATCTTGAAAGATTCAAATAAGAACTTGTGTTAATAAATATGGTTCCATTTTTAGACCTCGTTGACCCTCAAAATCAGTTTTCGTTTATGTCGATCGCTGGGAGACCGATATCCACCTCCATTTTGGGAATCCCTGGTCTAAATCGTTTCTGGTAACCGCTACATAACAAAACGAATATCAGCATATCCTTGTTTCTGCGAATTAGAAACTCGAATCTTCCCTAAAGAGTACGGTATAATATATATACCTAAGTAAGTACTATAAGAAATTTATATAAGTAGGAGTGACCTTCATCATAGATATTTATACCTCTCCAGAGATCAGCCAAATTTAGACTATCTTTACGATTTGATCATCGCTGCACCCGTCCTAATAAGTTAGGTAGGTACTTTTGCAAAACAAAAATGTTACTTACTGCTGAATCATTTTGAAAAACCAGATTTCGAGAACATCTCATAGTATAGGTGTACTATTCTACAATGCGTATTCTTCGCACTTATCAACTGCAAATGCATATAAATTGCCAGGATTTAGCCCTTTTTAATGCCTTATTAAATCTGACATCATCTATGAAATGCCAACGGTTTTATTGATGTGAAAAGGTCCCATTAGATTATAAGTCCTTTTTTTTAAGTTTACTCTGGTTTCTATAGTAGGGAATTAGAAGGTACATATTTCTATGGGCAAGGAGTGCATATAAACTACACCATGGTTACCGTAACAAAAGAACTTGCGATTTTGAAGGAGATTTACCAGCGTGAATCACGTGTCGTATAGTTTTTTTGAAAATCGAAGTCACCGAGGTTACTAAAACATCAGGCATCACTGTTTCTATTAACATTTCATACTTCTCCACACAAACCCATACCTCACTCTGTGTATTGCATAAAATGATTTTTTTTATCAGAATCTTGATTTTCACACAATTTGTGAAAGTCCAATCTAAGGTGTTTCGAATTAATGCACGTTACAAAATTGTTTATTCATGGGTGTCAAGATTTCATAAATTTCATTATGTATAGGTAGTTATAATAGGATAAACAATATTGTGAATTTTAAAGCTCTGTATTTAAAATAGAAATGGGAGCGAAATGGATAGGTATAGGAAAGTAATTGAGACACTTCAACGCACTCGTTCATCATATCAATTTTAATTCTGAATTTCCTGCAAAAAGAACTGAATATATAAAGTAGATGAGTACCTTCAGCATATTAAATATCGGCTCGTCGAGAAAGAAACTCTATCCGCGGGAAAAGTGCCAGATGAGCCCAGCGGTGGGAATACTTCACCTACGTCACTGCACGAGAACCTCGTGTTTCCACAATTTGGCTTCTATATTGTGACCATTAGAGTAGAAAGTACACTACTGCTCGTCTTTAATACGAACTCAAAACGCCTTTGAAGAGGATTTAGACCTTATTAAAGTTCATTTAGGAGTAGTTTTACAAAGGTTGGCGGGAGAGAAAGCACTTTCCGGTTGTGTGTCGTGTTGGATGACGCAGATGACAGCCTGGCACGGTGAGCACGGGCCACCGATGCGATGGTTGCTAGTCGAGCGGAGTCCGCTCGCCTGCAAGCACATACACTTTAGTACGCCTTGCTCTATTTAATATTACTTACGATTCTCGCGATCATATTATTATAGTTGTAGTGTAAAGTATAAACACAATAAATGAGATCGACCGTTGTTCTTATACTCGATACAGGATTTGACCTATAGAGTTGATAAGGTATGTCTTTTTAAATAACTTGTTATTCATTTTTAAGTTGTTTTGATTAAGAAAATTGTCAATGTATATACAATTTAATACGTAAATGCATAATACGTAGATAATAGTTAAACGTCAGCTACACTTCTGTGATAATAAGTTTGAGAAGGAAAAAAAATCACAGTAAGTATTTTAAATATGTATACTTAAGCAGTTTTCTCCTCTAAATCTGGTAATAACAATTAGCTATACCTACCTACCTACTAAATTATTATAAAATAATAAATCATTCATTATTCTTATCAAGGTGCCTCAAAGAATGCATGCCTATATCAATCGCTCTAGTTTCCAACTTTCACATACCTAACAAAAAAGTGTGCATTGTTTGTTGATTAACAATGAAAAGTGCATCAACGGAGTTTCACTATTTAAAAATGTGTGCCTTTGTTTCACATACCAATTTCATACATTAATGTAATGTGCCGTACCTACGAGTATAATACAAATGTGCATAAATTCCTCATTAGGTAGACTCAATGTGTGTTCAGTCATGATTCTTAGAACAAAGTATCTAGGCAAGGGATCTCTTCAGCGCTCAATAGGTACCTTAAGAGAACATTTAACTTTGGAACCAAGGATGGTAACTGTACCTTGATAATGAATGCAAACTTTATAATCCTAAATCAAATCAACCTAATGTATTTGTAAGGCTTTTTCTAAAAGAATCCGGTTTACTAAGTAACACAATATACCGTAAGGATGTACGATCGTCGAATTAGTTTAAAAAAGTTAGACGGCAAAGGTTTTGAGTTAATTGTTGATAGATCTTATTCGTGCCAAAGACTTATGATTTAAGTAAACCAAATAATAGAACTTTTCAAAATGACCGGCTTCTATTCCTGATTATTGTATTCGTTTTTTATTTTAAATCTATTGATGCAGTTTTTCTTATCTCTAAAATCGACGAAATGATTCCTTAGAACATACTTTTCTATATCTTATAGTTTCAGAGTTCACATTACTGACCCATCTAGATGTTACACCCATTAATATTGAATCAGAAACACCTAATGATAGTAACAGGACGTGCGAAAACGAAAGTTTGTTTGTATATAACGGGACGGTGACAATCTACACGGTTATTGTGCCAGCGGATGGAAAGCCGACTAAAAAACCGTTGCCCTGAGCTCACACGGCTTACGACCAAAAACGGCGATACTACCATGTATGTACTAAAATGTAACGAAAGCAATAAACACATCTGACGTCATATGATCTACGAATCCTACGATTGGATTTCCTACAATGACTATCTATAACAGGGGCTCCCAAACTTATTTTGTCTACTGCCCACTTTAAGAATGAATTATTTTTAAGCGCTCCCATTTTTTCACCTACTTAAAAACCACTATAACTTCAAATTAAATTAATTATTGTAAGCCTCTGCACAACGCCCCCATTTTTTTTCTGGGTCCATTACCCCCCTTTAGGCCTGCAGCGCCCCCAAGGGAGCGTTATCGTCCACTTTGGGAAAGGCTAATCCTTAACATATTTTGTCATATATATACTATTATATATATATTATTATGGTAGAAAAATACCAATGTGAGAAATATACTACTAATAATTAATAAGAGACGTAGGTACATTATTTGATTATTTTATGTACACGGTACACGGAATAAACTTTCTTGGATATACCTTACAGCAAAGCATCCCAATGTATGTGATGGTTAGAAGTGTCACCGTTGGTCGATATTGTCTCACAACAAAGTTATAGGTAGTCGCATGAATTTATTATACTACAACATATACGAGTGAAATTTTCAAATGTTCGTGGATGACCATATCCGAAACTATAGAGTATAGGTTTTCCAACTTTGATGAAAACTATAACTGCATTAGGAGATTTAAAAAAAATATTTCCGTAGGCAAGAATTGATCGCGTTAATTTTGAAAAAAAAAAACAACATATTGTGCGGGCGTAGTTGGTGTCTTTTAAGCTTTTTCGATATTCTCTATAGTTTCGGATTTGGCCATCCATGAAGTGGCGTATTTACCCTTGGGCCATATATACATAATATATAGATCGATATAGATCGGGTTTTATCTAGAGTCATTACATCACCGACACGGAAATAATAACAATCGAAAATATGTATGCTATATTCTCATGTCAAAAAAAAATAAAATCTGAATAGATAAGTACTTTTTATTGATCAGAGTTTAAGCCACGTATGTTTTGCACAATGTACCCAAAGGATATATTTTCTAAACTGGGTTACCTACCTACTTACCGAAAAAAAAATCTCATCTATACATCTATACATATAAATAAAATTGGAGTGTCTGTTTGTAATATTAAAATAACCGCTTTTTACTAAATGCATTTGGATGTATACACGTTACCTATACCGAAACAACATTTTTTACAATTTTTGTCTGTCTGTCCGTCTGTCTGTCTGTCTGTTTGTTCCGGGTAATCTCTGAAATGGCTGGACCGATTTTGACGGGACTTTCACTGACAGATAGCTGATGTAACAAGGAGTAACTTAGGCTTTTTATTTTAGAAAAAAAATAGGATCTCACGAAAAAAAATTAAAACCAATGTTGCAGCGCAGCGCCTGATTAAGTTTGATAGCAACAACCTGCAATGCGTCCCGCGGGCTCAGAATGGGCAGGCAGGCTGTTGTCAACGGTTGTCTTTGTTAAATACCACGCGGACGAAGTCGCGGACAACAGCTAGTCGAATATAAATGGGCATTGTCTAAAAATTTTTACCCCCAGATTTTATATTTTTTTTAGGAAATATAGTGTATTTTAAGGAACTAATTTAAATATCTTTGTATTCTATTGCCTATTTTTTTTAATATTTAAATTTTTAATTTTGAAATTGATGACGTCATCGTCGGCGTCAAAGTTATTCGTTTGCTTACTAAAAATAAAAAAAAACTGATATCCATCAATCGTCTGTCAACGTCAAAATTCTAACCTTTTCCTCTTACCCTTAGGTTCTTACCTTATTGTATTTTTATGTAAAACATTAATCATCACGTAATAAGTGCTATGTCGATCTTTATTAGTCCGCTTAATCCTAATAAAAAATATGGCCGGCTCTTCTAATTTAACAGATACTGATAACTTTGAGCTGATTCTCGCAACTTGCCAAAAGTTGTAAATGTAATGATTTTAGAGTACAGCTATTAATAGTAAGCATAATGTAGCTGAAATAAGAGGAGCGAAAATCCGTATGTAAGTACTATTTGTGTTACTGATATTGTTTCTCAGTTCTTCGTCCTTGTGGAAGTATTTTCTAGAAATAAAAGCAGTCATTCATATCTCTGTCACAAACAATCAATTTCAAGAACGATGGTTAAACTGTTGGGCCGTGAAATAAATAAATAAACTAAATAATATTAAAAACTAGCTTTTGCCTGTGAGTGAGTTTCTTCATTTGGCAGATACAACCCCCAGTGCTTTCCAGAATATAATCTAGAATCAGGAATACAAGTAGTACCATGTTTTGTTATGAACAGGGACTTTTATTTTTTCATTTATTTACTTATTGTTTCAGGTCATCTTGTGATTCTTATTTAAATACTGTAGTTGGGTATGTCCAACTCAGCAGGACTGGCAGTGATTGTGCAGTGCAGAAAGCCGTTCAGACATATATATAAAATAATGTGATACAAAAAAATATAAAGCACAAATACATTGCCAAATGCTTGCATGTAAGAAAAGAAGATCCACTTTTTGAGGCAACTAGGAATGTACATATTTTGTGGGAAGATTTGGATGAAAACTACATAAATAAGGTGGAAGATTTTTGGAAGGATTATATATTTCCCAAATTATGAGCAAGATCAAAATGAATGAATAAAAATACTTTTTACTGTCAAGAACTCTTTATTTCTCCTTGTAAATTAATAAGTCTACAAGATATTATAAAGATTTCATCTAAATATGGTCCATATTTGTAGTTAACGACAGAATGTGCTTTTAATAAAGCAAATTCTCTAACACATCTGATCACCCTTTCAACATGAACTCTTAAACTGGCTATAACTTTGCTTTGAATAATTTCGGTTACTGACTGTTTAACTGCTGAGCATACACTTGGTGGCCTAAGAAGTTTAACTCCATGTGAACTTAAAAGTGATTCAATTTCCTTGAAACCGCTATTGGCAAAAACTATAGCATTTGGCTGAAGAACATAGCAAATTACTTTTTTCCACAAGAGCTTTATCTGATATTCTTTTACTTTTGTTCTAGATATTTTAAGTTGATCACTTATTCTTGCAATGGAATCATTTTGTTTTATTTTGAATAAAGTTGCAATAATGCAAAGAGAATCAATTTTAGATGTGCTTTTTTAAACAATGTAATCTACGAGCCACAAATATTTTTTACGTAATCCTAAATACATCATTGGTTTTTTAAATATAATTTGTAACATTGTATTTCAACTCAGCATTTTGTTTTTTAATTTCTCTGATGTTTCTTCAGTTTCTGATGTACCAAAGAGTGAAGGAGTTGTAAGAGTAGTTGCTGAAGAAACTTCTTGTGAAGATTGAACTTCAACTACTGTAGCAGGTCCAGGGGCCATTTTCCTTGATTTGAAGTTTGTGCTCTTGTCCATCATTTATTACTGTGCATTGTGTTCCAACCTGTACTCATAGAACAAAAAAAAACTTATTTCAACAAATAAACACACACTCGCTCAACCTCACCATCAGACCTTTGTAGTTTCAGGGTGTGAATTACAAAACTAAATATTAGAGCTCAAAACTCGGAAAGTTCTAAGATGTAATGGTAGCGGAGGTCCCTGCTTATTAACACAATAATAAGAGCTGAATATCACAAATAGATTCAATGTATTTCCTTAAAACTTGACTAGATCCATCTCACAAATAGTAGGTAGTAAATTTCAAACATATAAACCATAAGTATTGACATAAATTCACCCATTCTGGGACTATGATGCCTTCTTTATCATAATGTCAGTCAGTGTCCACCCACTGGTAACTATTACCCTTCTTCTGTTTGTGCCAAATGAATTCCTTTGGTTCAATGATCTTTGGCTAGAGACTGTCAGAGAAAGGTTTCAAGCCTATATCAACAGTCTTATAGCAGAACAAAAATATACCTTCATGGGTAATGTGAAAGCTGAAGATGTACTGGGCACAACATTATCTTCATTATTTCATTTTTTATCGGATGGTTTAGGTTGAAATTGCAATAAAAGCTGGCCTAACTCAGTATTTTGTTGACTCGGAACCTGAAACATACACATACAATAAAAATGTAGGTACACAAAAAATTTGTAACATCTTTCTAAGTAGGTAGTTCGAACATCTCTATTAGAGAAATTAGGTACTAACATCTAATGGATTCTTTGCGATATTCCAGAGTGTGGGTGTAGGTTTAAATAGTGGCCTCAAGTCTTCAAGTCTGCCTTTAGCTGCCAAAATTACATAGTATGATAAACAAAAGATTAACTTAGGTGTACTTATTACATGGAATATGAAGATTTCTATTCAGCAGTTATTTAGTCGAATAAGAAAATGTGAGACATAAGTACTTACATCACAGTGGTCTTCACAACAATACATCGTATAACTCTAAAATATTCCACATTCACTTCGCTACACCACTTCTCTCGCAAGTCTTCTCTAATGCGAACAAAAATCTTGTTTGGGCTATTTGTCGAATCATTATTGCAGGTAGGACAAAGCACTTTCTGTATTTCATATCGCAATATTTGTAATGCAACTTCTGCAACTATAAGCGCACTATTTAAATAGGAAATCAATTTCTTTTAAGTGTGGACCGGTACGGTAACGAACGGAGAAAGGTTATGTTTTTGTTTTTGTTTTGACATTGACACTTGTGCGCTGAACAGACTACTTTTTTTTTATTTAATGCAATGCAATGGCATTATAATCCATGTGATGACGTCACTGAAGGTCAAATAAAGGTCAAACATATTTTTCCAAATATCTTAGAAATGAGAAAGTATTTTTAAATTTTAACTACATATACGACATTAGTAACCCTATTCCTCGAAATGGTTTTTCAATCAGAACGGTTTTAAAAAAATAGACAATCCCCATTAGATATTCGATATAGATCGAATATATTACAGTCTGGAAATTAGTTGGAATATACAACATATACTCAGTGTATTCCACTTAGTCCACTTTACATGGATTAGCGGCAATTATATTTATATGCTAAATCTAAAAAATAAAACGTTAAGTAGTTTTTCTGAACAATTAGCATTTAATAAAATTTCCGCGTGGAGCGCGCACAACAAAGCAACGATGGATCATTATATCAAAACAATATTGTACGACGATAATCTTAGGTCATATAGAAGGTCATATGAGCTAGGTTATTTTAATTATTTAAACTAGACTCGACTACCTAACACTTGGCTTTTAGTTTTCAAATGGGAAACTCGCCTCAATGATTTTCCCACGTAACAGATATATGTATTGGTTTTACTTCAGGCTTTTTATTTGATACTGCATAGGTATTGGGTATATATTTCGTAGTTCGTATTTCGAAGTTCGCATTCTGATAACTTAGTTAAACATAAGTTCGTAGGTGGTGCTCCTACACTATTGCTGCTATGAAACTGTCACTATAAACTTAGTTAGCCTGAGCCTTTCTATTTCCCACGTCTTTTTTCTAAGATATAGAGAATCCAACTCGGTTTATTCTTATGTTACTTTTCCTTACCTATGTTTCTGCGTATGCCAGGGAGTTTTTTTGATAATAATAGGTTTTTTTTTGTTTTTCCTTACAATGATATTGAAAAAAACCGGAATAATGTTTAAATAAGTGTACTTACGTTATATTACTTACACGATGGACTTTTGGCCAGTAAACTTTAATTCTATAGAGGTATCCAAGTATATTTCATATTATTTATTATACGTGGTCATATGTATGCCTATCCAGTTATGAACTATGGACCAAATTCCATAAAATTACTTAAGTAGGTGGGTATGCAAATATTATATCCACAGATATATTGGAGGAGATATGTTATGAAAGCGGTGGGCTTGCGCACAAAGTTAGCGTACATTTGGCTAACCTACAATTTTCGCCGTCAGTCCACTGCAACTGCACGTCGGTGCCGGTGCTCTAGTTTTTTTCAAAATGCCGGGTTGTTCCGTGTTTGTATGCAAAAATACCAGCAGCAAAGTGAACTACGCGAAAGATGGAATCTCATTTCACCAGCCAGTATTAAGTATTTTATTTATTCGTCTTTAAAATCATTAAAAACAACAAATCAAAAAATATTTAATGCCTTTATTATGTTTTTTTAGGTTTCATGTAGCACAACGACTTTTTTATTTTTGTACAAAATACATGGCTCTTTAAGTACCACCTATGTTCGCTACTGAGTGAATGTACGAGGCAATGTATAGATCGTCTAACGATACTTTGAATAAACTGGTGCGTCGCGTGGTACGGCCGCTGTATACGGCGTCGACGCAGCACGCACCGAGGAGACTTCGTATTGGTTGGTTTTAGCGAGTGGTTGGGAACAAAACGGCGACAGCGAGTTCCCATACATTTTGAACCGCACGGCATATCTCTCGTGATCTGTGATTATATCTCTACAAATATATACATAACCCGTTCTTACTTTTTCATAACGAACGCTGTGAAGCGAGAGACATAATTTTTCATAACTATTGTTCAATACCAATATTGGGGGACTAGACACGTGGAAGAAGAAAATATTATCATAAAGAATAGGTATCTCTACGTTTTGGACAACGCGCGCGCGGCGTTATAATTTAATACCTATTGCACTTTTAAGCACTAAGTCTCTATGATATATGTTTTTTTTTCTTTTTAATCTTCTTCGTAGCAATTGTGTGAACTTGCTATTTGCTCTACGCTATTGTGGTTGTTATTGAATAAGACGGTGATTCTTAAAACGTGTCTGTTCACATAACATGACCGCAGCGTCTGCAACTATGATACAAGATGGGTTTTGAGACATGTAAAAAAATACAAACATCGACACCTACCTATTAATTTATAGGGGCAAGTTCTATTCTATCTACGTCTCTAGAATAAGAACTGGTAATTTGTATGTTTACTGTGTTAGGTCGGTCCGCTGACCCAGTGACCTTCAGTGCGACCGGTTGCGCCCGCGCTTGGGCGGCGCGGGCGCACCACTGCGTTCACTCACGAACGCTATTATAACATGTAATTAAAAAAGAAAGTCTCATCCTTGTATGCTAGTTACATACCTAGATACTAGTATTATTTTAATGATTATGTTCATAAATTAAACAGATATTTTGTTAGTGTTATCATAAGGAACTAAACTATCTGTGTAACGAGTACGTAAAGTGTACGTATAGACTATAGATAACCTGATGACTTAAAGGATGTAGGTATCTCGGGCACATATATAATATGTGCTAGAAACCTTTGTTTATATGAATATAATCTTAGAATCTCAATAATCTTAGAGTCGAATTTCATAATATCACTTTCTCCTTGAAGTCTTTGCGGGTATTAGTATTACAGAATAATGTGAAAGCGTACACCAAATCTCGAAGTAACATTAGCAGTTAGCACCTCGGCAACAAATCTGGCAGATAGTTCCAAAATGTAATTCTGTATAGAGGCGGTTGGTTTCATCTCCATTTTAAGTATAGTAATACGATAATTGTATTTAGTTAAGCGTTAATTAAATAGCAATTTTTAATTGACATAAGTACCTACTGTGAAATAATTTTCAAAACTTATTACTTACATAATTTCAAAGATATTCGCTATTTTAAGTTTGATGACGCAATATGTAGGGATAGACTGCCGTCTTGCCTGTTCTCTATTGCACTCGCACTGAGTTATGGTGGTGACGTCATATTTCTCATATATCTGTGCATCATATGCTTGTACATATGTATGTATCTACTGTTTTCATTTTTTTATTAAATGCCAAAATATCTTATTTTCCTTTTGTACGTATAAAAATATAAAACAGCTGGGTTATTTGCCATTTCTCTGAATGAGGAAAACATCGAGTTAACAATGACTCAACTATAGAGTCATCATTGTTTTGCAGATGGCCCAGAGTGCGATCAAAGCGATTGTACCTCGCGTTTTCCTCCTCCTGACCTTTCTCGGAACAACGTGCTCGCAGACGCTATCTGACGCAAGTTACATTACCGGTAAGTCTATATCTATTGTCTCTGCTTGCTTTAAGAAAGCTATTGCTTTTTGGTTTATCTTGTTTGTTGTTTGCGGCTTTACAGCGTAAGCACCAATACCCGATCTAAGTTGTTGTGACCCCAATAGAAGCATTTACTTTAGGGTTAATAAGACTAGGTAGGTACTTTAATAACAAGACAATAAAAAATAAACATGTGCTCTAAGTCACCTCGTTTGCGGTAAGTACGAAAATTAAGGTACATGCTACTGCCATCAAAACAAGGTTTATTTACTCACAAAAACTATAGCTAAGAGTTATAGGGAACAGTTATAGGAAACCAACCACACTGGGGTTTTTATCCGCAACTTGAGCTGTGTCATATTTACCTGCTGTCATCTAACAGATGAGGTGTCCACGAACCTGGGCGAGGTGCAGTCACGAGAGAACGAACCCGAGCTGGAGTTCCGCTACCATGACCACGATGAGCTGACGCGGTACCTACGAGCCGTCTCCGCTAAGTACCCCGCCCTTACTGCTCTATACTCCATAGGAAAATCTGTTCAAGGTATGTTTGTAAATGTATGCATTAACACGGTAGGTAGGCAACCACATATGTTATAATGCAAATTATAACGTATGAAACTGGTTACAGTCGGATAGGACGGATTGCAAATTAAACCTACTATGCTATATATACTAGCAACGGCTGATACTCTGAAGTACGTTAGGTAAGTACCAACATAAGTGAAAATAATGTAGTCCACTCTACGTATTTCCAGCATCGGTAAAATTACGAGTGACATACTTATATTTAACTAAGTACCTACGTAAGCTTTTCCCCTCGTTCTAGTATCACAGCCTAATACTTCCAATGTTCTTAGCGCGATGCTAAACGCGTAATTTTATACGTAAGTATTTAAAAGACAAGAGATTTGAACCGGTGATTATTTTCTCAATTCGGGTGATTTACTAACGTGATAATTAAGAATGGCAGCTTTTAAAATAATAATATAGGAAGGTACATAGATAAGATAAATACCTAATTAATAATGGGCCAACCATAAAAGCCCGGTGGGCCGCAGGTTGACTGTTGAGTGTAGCTGCTTTGGAAAGTTATCTAAAATAAATATTTTTTTAAGGTCGAGATCTATGGGTGATGGTGGTGTCGGCGTCCCCGTACGAGCACATGATAGGCAAGCCGGACGTCAAGTACGTGGCCAACATTCACGGCAACGAGGTGGTGGGCAGGGAGCTACTACTGCATCTGATACAGGTAAGTTCAAACTAAACTACATCCGTGAAATACGACTGGACTTTAAAACTTCGCATTCCCATAATCGCTCTAATTAAATTCTTCGTAAACGCTCCATATCTTTTTGCGATATCGTCGCAAAAACCTTTTGTATCGATATCGAACAAAAGGCTTTTGTTGTCAGTTCGAAAACATTCGATATCGATAATCTCTATATCGCGCCCGACATCTCGACGGGCGCGATATAGAGATTGGATTGATTTCGAAATCGTTTGGATATCGATTTCGAATAATTAAAATGACCTGCTAGGCTATAGACTAGGCCTTCCCCTAAGACATCTTTCTTCGAAGCACAATCCACCTACTTCCGTGTAATATCATTGATGCCTTTTGGGGGGCCTGCTACTCTGCTCCTGCTTTCGCTTCGTAATCGCCATCCTAGCATCTTTTTTCCCAAAAGGCCGGTTCTTCAAGCTACTTACATTTATTTTGTTTCATACAAATGATAATTAGCCTTAACACACACTTACCTAACTGCTAATTAAGTCAATTTAGCATTTTACATTCATTAAATTCACAGTAGCGATAAAAAAATTCCGTGGCCATTTAGTTATGCCAAACACATTAACCGTACCTAACGTACAACGGGGGGGGGGGGGGGGGGGGGGGGTCGGGGGGGTTGAACACTGGACCTAAGACATTATTATAACACGTGAAAAGATCTTATACTCTGCAAGCCATTAAATGCTTTTGTAAAATACCCATCACATGAAGTACCTACGTGTTTAAAAAGGCTATTTCTACATTGCGTAATAATATTTACGCATGCATGATTTCGGGCAAAGGACTAAAGCATAGAAAATAATAATAGCAATAATTGCAGCAAAATTATTTAGAAGGTCCAACGCCACACTGGCGATATATAAAGAAACCCCACAGATATATGAGAGGAGATATGTTATGAAAGCGGTGGGCTTGCGCTCACATTTAGCCAAAATTACGCTAACATAGAGTTTTCGCCGTCAGTCGACTGCAACTGCACGTCGGTATCGGAGCTCTAACTTTTTTTTTAAATGCCGTGTTATTCCGTGGTTGTGTGCAAAAATACTAGCAGCAAAGTGAACTACGCGAAAGATGGAATCTCATTTCACCAGCCAGTATTAAGTATTTTATTTATTCGTCTTTAAAATCATTAAAAACAACAAATCAAAAAAATATTTAATGCCTTTATTATGTTATTTTAGGTTTCATGTAGCACAACGACTTTTTTATTTTTGTACAAAATACATGGCTCTTTAAGTACCACCTATGTTCGCTACTGAGTGAATGTACGAGGCAATGTATAGATCGTCTAACGATACTTTGAATAAACTGGTGCGTCGCGTGGTACGGCCGCTGTATACGGCGACGACGCAGCACGCACCGAGGAGACTTCGTATTGGTTGGTTTTAGCGAGTGGTTGGGAACAAAACGGAGACAGCGAGTTCCCATACATTTTGAACCGCACGGCATATCTCTCGTGATCTGTGATAAAACCGTTTATATGCAACATTGTCTCTTCCAGCACCTCGTGACGTCATACGAATCGGACCCATACATCAAATGGCTGTTGGACAACACCAGGATCCATCTGATGCCCTCCATGAACCCTGACGGCTTCGCCATCTCGAAGGAAGGACAATGCGACACCACCTACGGAAGGTACCACTACATATTACTGAATTTGATGATAGCTTGGTCTAGTCCAGCCTTTCCCAAACTGGGCGATAACGCCCCCTTGTGGGCGCTGCAGGCATAAGAGTTAACGGTACGACACTCAGAAATAAAATGGGGGCGTTGTGGCTTACAATAATTAATTTAATTTGAAGTTATAGTGGTTTTAAGGTAGGTGTAAAATGGGGGCGCTATAAAATAATTCATTCTCAATGTGGGCAGTAGACAAAATAAGTTTGGGAACGCCTGGTCTAGTCTAGTGGTGTAAGCGTAGGCCACGCCGCTCAGTGTACCAAGTCGTTGCGGATTCGATTCCCACCTCTGCAAATTTCGGAAATAATCTCATTGTGATTTTCGCTAGTCTGTGTGTAACTAGGGTCGCCCCTGGTTTTTTATACGGTACCCATAATAAGTATAAGCGTTGCTTAGTTTGGGAACATACAGTTGGTGTGTACTGGCGATATTTATGTATCTACTGTAACATTATATGAACTATGCTATATGGTAATACTATTGCGTTATTTTCATAACTATGAATGTAAGTATGTGTATGAATTGAACATGGTAGGTGCATTCAATGGGACTATTGTTGGCGGATCAATCATTACAGCAGGCATTATTTCACACATACAATTTTGTCTGTTCCATTCTGACAAAATTATTCGTTTAGAGTACGAATCAGAGCATATCAGTTGTTCAATAGCCGCGTACTGACCGGCAGTAGGGTACCAGTGATATTTTAAGTTAAAGTTAAGGCCACAGGCGACCACGGCATGTGCTCCTGACAGCCTGCACGATTACGCCGCTAATTTGGTACTATAATATCATTTCAACCCATATTGGCACTTTCTCGATTGAACATTTGCGAGAAACGAGAAGGCTACATTTCAAGTAGGTAACATATGATGACGGTACTAAGCACACAATAATGACGCCATTAGTACACCTACATACCTATACTAGAGATATAAATACTCTGACAATAGCCCATTTGTTGTAGTCACAATTTCGGTATGTCATTTTATTCTTATAACATGAAATCACAATTTCCTTTATTTTACCTATCCCTTTCTGAATCGCGCTCTATCGATAGAGATAGAGATAGAAGGGATTCGACAATCAATAATCCTAAAGCAATACTGTATGTAATAGGCTGTTCGTATTACAGGCACAACGCTCGCCGGTACGACTTGAACAGGAACTTCCCGGACTTCTTCAAGACGAACACGAAGCAGCCGCAGCCGGAGACCGAGGCGGTGAAGGAGTGGATCAGCAAGATACAGTTTGTGGTGTCCGGCTCCCTGCACGGGGGCGCGCTCGTCGCCTCCTACCCCTACGACAACACACCGAATGCTAGTAAGTACTGCCTACTCATAAATAAGTGATAGATTTTCAGGTTCTGGAAATCACCAAGCACCTACTGAGTCGGAGCCCCAGACCATGTTATGCAATTATACCTTCGTAAGCTAATTTTTTTTTTCCTTTTCATGCAAATCAGGAATATGCAGATCGTCTATATTATGTTCTGGTGACGTATTTATGAACGAAGTACATTTTTTTGTAATAACTTAAATAATTATGTGGCCGCTCTTTACTAATTTTATTCTTACCGGTAACCTAAGGGTAACTATATGTCAGAATAATCATTGTTCATACTTCCGGCTGCCCCATCCCGTAACAACTGCCATAGATATATTAGAATGACAAATAAGACCGCCGCCTACTTAGAGCACCATCGGTATACGGGGTCACCAGATTCTTACTAATTACGTCGTGACAAGGGCCTGAGTTAACATGCACACCGACGGTCGGAGGAATTCAAATGTTAGGGTTCGGTTACACATCTAGTAGTCTAATGGTACTTGGTACGGGCCGAACCATAGACTTAGTCGGCTTCGTACCGAATCTGTTCGTCTAGGGATAAGTCCGCCGACAACACGGTAGGCACGGTTGGTACAGAGTGGACCATATCAGTGGTCCAATGCGTACCAAGTTCGAGAGCATACGTCTAAACGCAGCGATCGATTGGGCGTTTTACCCGCTCCCCTTGTCGAAAGACCACAATTAATAATATTTTGTTTTCGCCCAACATATCCCCTGAACGCAGTGTTCCAAAGCTACGCGCACACGCCGTCGATCGCGCCCGACGACGACGTGTTCCGCCACCTGGCGCTGGTGTACTCCAACAACCACGGCAAGATGGCGCGCGGCGTGTCCTGCAAGTCCAGCTCTCCGAGGTTCGAGAAGGGCATCACTAACGGCGCTGCCTGGTACCCGTTGACTGGTAAATATAACAATACTAATGTAATAAGTGCGGGGTGACAGTAAGGTAAGCGACAGCTAACATCGCTGCGGGGAGGCAGCGCAAGCGTTTCTCGTGTGTGGTAACAAAACAGCATCGCGATGCTGCGCGGTCAGTCTGGATATGACCATTCGCAATGATCAAAAATTGCTATCGTCACGTGAGTGGCTAAATATACCCATCTGCAGTTGCAAATTTCCAATAATGTGCATAAATTAGATGTAAGTGGGTACTTATTACCCATATAGGGTACATTCGCTGTAATAATAGCGTATGGATTGCAGGCGGCATGCAAGACTACAACTACCTATGGCACGGATGCATGGAGATCACGCTGGAGATATCCTGTTGCAAATACCCACCTGCGCACGAGTTGCCCAAGTACTGGCAAGATAACAAACAGGTGAGTGCTGGCAAATTTATTATGTGTAGGTAGGTAATATAATGTTATTTAATTGAAGCGAACTAAAAAGATTATACCGGCGACTCTAGCGAAGACTGTGGACAACTGTGTTTCCAAGTGGCTTGGACTATTGTTATTTGAGTGTTGAACTCATGATCTGAGGTTGAACTAGTTAGTGTTCTGGTGTGTACTTTACCTTGTGTGTGGAGAGCGATTAAATTCATTTTCACGTAATAGGCATTTAATTACCCCGCACGTAACAATGAGTTACGTATGTAGCTGCTCAGACACCTACTATCTATTCTTAATAAAACTAATTACATCAATATGTATCATGAAAACAGTATAATTGAATAATAATAGTTTATTAATTATATAAAACGGTACAGCTATATATCACTTTACGATTGTTCGTATTAATTAACACAGCAATCAATTAATTACCTGTGTTATCTACTTATGACGGATCATATACGTGTGGGGCACATTTATCCTTACAGATAATATATTAGTGATTAACTCTATATGATAGAACTAAATGCTGCAGCTAAAGGAATTAACACAATTGAGGGCACAATAAATCCAGCAGAATTCCATGGGCCTGATGGCGACCGGATGCCGATGACGCCGCAAGCGATGCGAGGTCCAGCGTTGCCGGTAGTTAGCGAGGTCTCGTGACCACCAAGCCCGAGATCATCCTCTTGTTGGTGTAGCACTAGGGTGCGTCCTATGATATTGTTGCGGCCACGGAGTGTGATCAGTGCGTCCACAAAATCAATAGTAGCGATCCCATTGCCAGCTCCGATAAACACTACATTACCCAGATCGCCTACGTGACGAACATCGTGGTCTCTGCCACCGTGCGTATTGCCTTCAGGATTGAAATGAGCTCCCGCCGCGTCGCAAGTGCTCGTGTCTCCGAGCTCGTGAACGTGGAACCCATAATAGCCAGCGGGGAGGCCGGTTAACGTACCGGTAACTCTAAGACCGTTATCTGTCTCCGTGAAAACTATGCTGCCTGTCACGAACTGAGATGCGAGATGGGCCACAGCTATTCTTGTGTCACAATCAACGACAGACGCGATCGCACTAATTGCAACCAAATAATACCAACTGGAGAACATCGCGAGATATCACTAAATGCGTGTGCCTTAATGGAGTATCAAACAAACAACTAACACGCGTTATCGTGACACAAAAGAAGTAAACTGGTACCCCACCTACTTGCATAAAGAAAACTTGTTTTTGTAGTATGTATACAACGATAAGATATGATACTAGCATGGTATACATACCAACAATCATTGCAGCGTGCCAGACTTACTTGTATTATTCCTTCTATTTGTTAAATTTTGTAATTGCAAAATATTTAGATAGGTATTTGAGTACAAATGTATATAGTATTATTAGCAACATATTTACTAGAAACAATACCGATTTTACTCGCCACCCAAACTGATCCTTTGATTAGAAAAAACATTGAAAATGATTTAACGTTAATGAGGGCCAGTTATAGTTTATTTTGATGTAGTTTAAACAGCATTAAATCCAACCGTATTTAGTTAGAACGCAATTGTTATCTATTAGAGATGACTCAACATGATACTATCTTTTAAATAAAGAATATTATGGTGCGTACTAGGGGCAAGTCATAAGTACATTGTTGGTAGAAATAAGGATGAAAATTCTTACAGGCGCTGATAAAATACCTGGCGGAAGCTCACCGCGGCGCCCACGGGTTTGTGATGGACGAGAACGGCAACGCGGTGGAGCGCGCAGCGGTCAAGGTGAAGGGCCGTGACGTCACCTACCGCACCACCACGAACGGCGAGTTCTGGCGCATACTGCTGCCTGGCACCTACCGGCTCGATGTGAGATTTGTACCTATTTCAACTTGTCCAAAGAAAAGGCTCTTGTCTATACATCTATATAAATAAATAAAATTGGATTGTCTGTTTGTAATATTAAAATAACCGCTTTTTATTAAGTGCATTTGGATGTATACACGGTACATATACCAAAACATTTTTTTTACAATTGTTGTCTGTCTGTCTGTTTGTTCCGGCTTATCTCTGATATGGCTGGACCGATTTTTTTAGGACTTTCACTGAAAGAGAGTGATGTAACAAGGAGTGATTATTCTTTGGTTTCATTCGTCCCCAGGTTTCGGCTGAAGGCTACCTGCCGCAACAAGTAGAGTTCATAGTCATAGACAGTCATCCAACATTACTTAATGTCACTTTACATTCGGCGAAAGTAAGTACAACTATAAGATTATTTTCGTCTGTACATAATTCTATTATAAATATTTGTAGATAACTATAACATAAATACGTATGCAGGTATGGCAACATTTATCTTACCGTGTCGTATGACGTGGTTTACATGTCTGGTCTGGATAAAGAATGGGATTATGAATTGCGGTAAATCGAGCTTATTCTATCGACAGAATACATTTGTAGTAACTACTAAACAATTTTTTTTTTCTGTTTAACCCTAATCATCTGAGTAAGGTTCCTATTAGTGGTTTGGATATGTTCTTCTTCTTTTTTTACGAAATGAGATGCGATGAAATAAAATGGATATGAATATGGCCTCACCCGCAACTTAGCGGGTATTTTGCCAATGTCAAGTAATTAATAGCAATAACACATTCAATAGATACACATTATAAATAAAAAAAATGGATGTGACATGATGATATGAAAATGGCGTCCGTTTTATATGTTCTTCTTTCTTTACGAAATGAGATGCGATGAAATAAAATGGATATGAATATGGCCTCACCCACAACTTAGCGGGTATTTTGCCAATGTCAAGTAATTAATAGCAATAACACATTCAATAAATACACATTATAAATAAAATAATGGATGTGACATGATGATATGAAAATGGTGTGTCTCGTTTTATATGTTATTTTGGTAGATCCACGTGGATTGACAGTTACTGGCAAAGTGTCAATTACCTTGTATAATCTATAGTCAACATTATGACACCTAATATAAGGGCTATGTAGTTTTAAACTTACACTTGTGGTGTTGGTTACACTTGGTTTTTGTGGGTTCTTAGGGTTACATACCGATGCCCAGCGAGCGGACGGCGGCCCCCACGACTCCACCCATCTCGACCACCGCTGCCTTATATAAAGACGGAGCTATTGTATTTCCTGAAGACTGATTTGGACGAACCTGTTCTGAGTTTCCCTAGAATCCGCTTAGTAAACAATAATTAAAGCGTATTGTATTTTTATTTAGACGTTGAATTTATAGAAATGTGATGTACTTACTTCATGCTTTACTTAATATAATGTCTATCGTGTGTTGTATTAGATATTAATTCATAGCGGGAAGGTGTAAAGTGTATTATAAACTAGCTAATTGAGGAATTCATTATCTACAATGCCTATTTTAATGTTGCCTTATCGTTGTAACAGGAATAAATATGAGTTCGCATGTCAGTGCATGTTGTTGTAGATTAAATGTAATAACTGTATATGTTTATTTGTAATCTGTCACCTAGCCCATTATGGATAACCAGGTAAGTTATATACACCTTGTAGTGTTGCTTTACTGATAAATGAAATGGCGAGGGTATAGGCTTGACTATGTCAGCTGTGGATCAAGTAAATGGAGCCATGTGGAAGGCGTCATCGAAAAACTGGGTTACCGATACTTGCTTTACTGATTTGTAATCTAGACTGCTTAGGGGTTATACATATTGGTAGTGTTCAGGGAATAAGCTTGGACACAACTCGTGGACGGGTCGCATGGCTCGCCTACATAAGCCAGTACTCGCCTCGACTCGGCCAACATGTATAAGCGCCTTCTTATATGTAATTTGTATTTATAGTTTTGGGTAATGGAAATCGCTAAATATATTGTAAGGGACACTTCACTTGCATGCTGTGTGCAAAAGGGAAAGCGCTAAACGCATCGACAGCGGTCACGTTACGTCTGTTAGGCCCGGTTTCCTCGAGAGCAGAAAGGAGCAGAGCGGCGAGGAATAGACAAATCAGATAAGTTTTTAAAAACCGCTTGGTAACGAACGTCTGATTTCAAACAATCTGGTCGGTATATTTCTCTTCGCTACGCTCCTCTCCGCTTCAGTGGAAACCGAGCCTTAAGTCAAACGGCACACCTCGTCACCTACCCGTTAAACGGACCTAATATTTATACGCAAGCGTTTAAGTTAAGTGTCCATGATTGTAACAAAATGTAATCGCGACCATGCAATGTTGCAGCGCATAGACGGCGGCGGGCCGTACTACCGGCCGGCGGGGCCGCCCCCGCGCCCGCCCCCCTCGCCCGCCGCGCCCGGCATCTTCGCCTCGCTCACCAACTCCTTCAACAGCCTCGTCTCTTACCTCGGATAAACTGAGGCCGACGGATCTGGCCGCCAAGAAACTCAGGAACAACACACAAAGCCAGCCAAAGAGAAAGGAAGACGACTTACTGGCACAGAGTAAATTAACAAGGGGCTAGGTGCATGCCGGCCCTGTAACTTCATTCACGATGTGTTATACACCAATAAATATTCTTTGTCATTTGTAAAGCGCGAGACACATGATGGTCTTGTTTGTGTGCATTACGATTTACGACTTTTGACCAACCCTACCGATTATTTTCGCGTGAGATTGTAGTATTATATGTAGAACTGTCGCATTATGTAATCTCAATATTTATACGATAAAGAACGAAAGTTTGTAGCTATGAACAAAATAGAACGATCTCTAGATAATGGATCATAATTTAAAATATTTAGATCAGTACTCTTGTAAATAAACTAGTTATAATTATGTTACGTTAAATTTAATAAAAGATAATTTATTTTATAACGTTTATTTTTTTATTTTACACAATTTATAAAAATACATACTGGATATAAAAATGATAACAGTATCACCGAATGCACACCATTTAAATTTACATTTTCACAAACACGCAACAAGGCATTATAAGTAGATTATCACAGGCGAAAAGTTAAACCGAGATTAGCGTATTCTATCAAGTATCTACTTATTAAACGACTTAAAAGAAGGAGGTAATGAATTCAGAGTAAAAATTACACTGCACCCGAGACTAGATGGCTCGGAGAATTGGAGCAGCGCAACCGTTCGCTACTGAAATAATCAATTCGAATTCAGTCGGCGAGCTCTCATAGTACTTCAGTCGGGATGTTTCGTGCGGACTCGTACCTGTTCGGACGACTCCATTTCGAACAACGTTCAAAAGTGAACTCGGCGAAAGAAAAAGTACATACAAAGTCTTGTTTAAACTCGTCGCCTACCTATTAGAACATGTCTACTAGTCTGTGGTCGGTTCTGGCTGGAGCTGGTCCCGGGCGAGCTGGAAGGCGGCGATCAGCGCCGCTAGCTCGATGCGCTCGCTGCCGCCCGCCGCCAGCCGCGCCTCCGCGTCCGCCATCTTGATCAACAGCGATATAAGCACCGCCGGGGGGAGCTTCACTGGAATACAACAAAGAATCACGACTCATGGTTGGAATACAACAAATGATCAAGACTTATGAGTGGGTTCGTACAGATTTAAGAAGGACTAAGAAGCCATATATCCTGTCCTGATATCAGATCTACAAAGCAACAGAACCCCGTAGCTGAAGAACTGTCAGAGAACTAACACATTTATGTGTAACTTATAAGCACAACACAATAGGAAAGTATATGCCTATATTTGTTTAATACATAATTATTACATTAAAACTACAATTACTAATAGAGTTCCCGGCCAGTAAAAAAGAAATTATTACTGAGCTTCACAGGCGTGTGACGTCAACGCTATATGCCAGCGCGCGTGCAACGAAGAAAGCTCAACCCAATTTTCTCCCAACTAATATATTTTGAACATTTTTACATACCATTGCATACCATAAAATAATTATACTACTAATACTAATAAAACAAAATACATACTCACTAAATTCAATAAACAAACGTATTACATACGCACCTCTCTGTATTAGTGTGTGAATTTCCGTCAGTATGTCGCTGAGAGCCAAGCCCTTTGATATTTTCAGATCTTGAATGTCTGCATAATGCGGATTAAGGTAATTAAAATTCTTGCAAATGTTGTACGGCTTCACGTGAAATAATTTTGGAAAAAGACTAAAGTAATAAAAATACTGTCAAGTTTCCGACCAGAAATAATGAAACAGTACGCTGTAAATTGCAATCGTGATGTCGCCATGGGCCAGAGTGTGTGCGACAGGGAAAGAGCACAACACCACTCTCCATCAACTACTTGATTTTAGCAAACTTTAATAACCATTGAAATTATGTGATACATTTCGAAAATTCTTTCAAAAGTGTCATATGATAATAAGTACTTATGATTTAATATCGATACTGCTATATTAAAAAGTGATAAAATTTATGGGTTTGGATGTAGGCGGTATTTCCTGGAACGATTTCAAACATTATTTTACTAATAAAAAGTTACATCATTCCTGAGTGCTATAGGCTATATTAAATCGACTTACCGCTGGCGGAGCCACGGGTAGAACGGCACGGCTAGTTACAAATATACTACATTCAATAATAAGTATACTGCCGAATTAAAAAAAAATATATTAAAAGGATACGTTTGAAGCACGCAGAGAAATCATTTTCGTTGAGCAGCCAGTTGAGTATGTTGTTGATGTCGGAGCGCAGCGGGTGTCCCACGCACGTGTACACGTGGTCCTCGGTGACGTCACGGTACGCGAGCCACGTGCTCTGCAGCGTGTTCAGCACCTTCCTCATGTCGCCGCCGGACAGAGCCAGCAACGCATTCACGCCGTCTTCAGATATCTTCACCCTGATAAATTTATTATTGATAATCTAAGCAAATATCGTTGCCTGGACTCCCGGACACCATCACACTTGTATTACTCGAACGGGTTGGCAGAGGTGCTCTGCCGTGGACCCACATAGTATACATTTCTCAAGTAAAAAATAATTGAACCTAGATTTTGTTACTATGGGTGCAGCTATGGATTTCAAATGATTTGAAACAACCCCGCAAGCTAATAACGAGTACGAGTATCGTACCCCTCCGCGGCGGCGATCTCGTGCAGGCGCGGCACGATCTGCGCGTGCTGCAGCGGCGCGAAGCGGAACCGCGTGCAGCGCGACTGCAGCGCCGGGATTATCTTGCCCAGGTAGTTGCATATTATACAGAACCGCACGTTTTCAGTGTACTTCTCTATTACTGAAACACGACACATTGAAATAAGATAAACATTTTTAATTATGCTAAGAACAGGTTATGCTACAGAATCAAAATCAAATCAGAATTAAAATTATAAATTATTTCGAATCAACCATGTCATACCATTCGGAAAATAAAGGATTGACTTTGGAAAGAACAACGAGATAGATGAATGACCTAGATTAATGTTTTAGTATCCATTTTTGGTTTGTTCGTACTTGAGTTACCCATAATGGACCGGGCGGGACAACTTTTTTGTTATGTGGTCGAACATTAGGAAGACTACTTATTATTTTTTAGGGTTAAGTACCTAATGTAAATTCGTTGTCTTTATCAGATCCCTCTCATGCAGACAGAAATGCAAGTCAGAATCTTTTATCTCAAAAGCTATTATTTGGTTATGGGAACCAAAAATCATAATACATATGGGAATAAAACGAACAGAATAAAAATAAACATTTATTAATGTATGGCACAAATTTTTGAAGGTGCCTTCCTTTGAGCCTTTCTTAATTCCTTTCTATTCATGATCAGAGACTGCGCGAGACCAGACTGCAGCTCGTGTGGTGCGTAAGCCTTCAAGTCCGGGTCCTTGGGCACCAGGCACCTGCCGTGCACGGTTGGCGGCAACCGACGCACCGCCACGCCCAATAGGCGAGCCACTAAATTAGTAAATGTTGTGTTCACCTGAAAATAAAACATTCTGGCATTCATAATATAGATGAAAAGAACAATTTTCAAAGCTAGGTGATCAACATAATTCGGTCTGTAGAAGCTTTTCTTTTTAGTCGTGACGTCGGCACCGTACTGGACTACGGCCTATGTGCCGCTCACACTACAGATTTCAGAGATTTCAAAGAAGAAGGATGACAGTTACAGCATGGTTTCTCTATTACGTTATAATTAAATTATGATTACATTCAAAATGGGTGCACACATGTTCTTACTGTTGGCTTTGCCTTATTCGATATCAAATATTTACCATTTCTCCAGTTCTAGCAGAACCTTTATAGCTTTCCAACAAATGTTCCGAAGCGAACTTTTGGACGCAGGACAGCCGCACGGCTCTTTGATGTTCCAAATCAGATTTATTACCAAACAAAGCCATCAGGGGTTTCTTTATTTCGTTCTGAAATATTTCCTTCACTTTTATGATCCATGTGCTTAGTTGTTCGAAGCTATGCAAGTTTGTCAAATCGTATACAAACAGCACAATCTGAAATTAACGAATACAGTTATAGAGATGCTCATCAATTGCCTGTTCCACTAGAATTACTTTGAGCTCCATATAATTAAACAGATGTCAACACAGAGAGCGAATTTCAGTGCACCCTTGAGACTTGCTGTTTTCTTTCCGAATCTTCATCTAAACTGCGCACTGAAGATTGTTTTCCGCCTTGAATTCGGTTTGGTAAATGGAATAAACTTCTATAAACTGGGATCAGTATTTCGACTCCACGACTCACGTCAGAAGCGTACAAATAGTTGGCGAGCATGCTCGTGGCGAGCGTGTTGCCGGCCACGTCGCACAGCTGCAGCGGCACGGGCGGGCGCAGGCCGAGGCACTGCCCCGCCAGCACCTCGGCGCCCTGCGTGCCGCCCCCGCCGCCGCCGCAGCCGCCGCCCAGGTAGCGGGAACACAAGCTGCTCTAAACCACAAATTAGTGGACGTAACGACGACGAAAACAGCCTTTTCAACATAACCAAACAAAGAGTCAACATTCAGTTTATTACTCCCTGACTTATCATAAGCAACAGTATCTCAAGCAACAGCAACAATGGTATGGACCTTTCGGGTATTCCCGAATCCAAGTTTATAATAGCGAATATGTAAGATAGATTAATTACCTTTCCAGTAAATGGTTCACCAACCAGAGTGATCTTGACCATTTTACACTGACTCTCATCATCTTCACTATCCGACATGTTGATTTTTATTGTATACTTCTTGGTATTTATATGTAATTTCAATTGATATGCTCATTGTTTATCACAACCCACAATAGTTGTAGATTTTGATGAACTAAATAAAGTTATGTACAAGCTTTTGTTTTCATATAAATAACCATGGCAACTCATTATTTACTGACTTTTAATTCCTTACAATTAATAATAGTTTTGGTATAGAAATGGTGTGTAATGTAGTGATATAATTCAATACATTTTATTTATTAAAAATTACAATGATAGCATTTTAAAGCATGCTTAAGAAGAAAAGTGCTTTGTAGGGCCATTACCATCCATAGCAGTTAATGCTTAAAGGTGAAGGTTTAAAATCAATGGGGAGGCCCGAAAGAGGCTCTCTGTTCATTTATCTCACTAGGAGACCCATAGTCACAGACACTATTTCCTTGACATTATAACATAATGAATGATATACACTTACAAGACTACACTCACAGATTTTTCATTTTTAAGCCTTTTATATCAGATGCTACATAGTACTAAAAATACAGTCATTGCAGTAACTTTAAACTGTGGTATCTATGTGCTTATTGGGAAAGTCTTTCCCCAGCCGTATCCATTTTCTCTCACATGCAATTTCTAGTAAATTATTAAGAAGTGAAATGACTTACTTCTACGAAGTGCATTCTGTGCGTCGTTGGTCATAGCATCAGCTTCATCCAAAATTATTAACTTTGGCCCCGCCTTGAATATTGTCCTTGTTGATGCAAAACTAAGTATTTGACCTCGCACTATACCAATTCCTCGATCATCCGAAGCATTTAATTCAAGTACCTGGAAGGTAGGGTGACTGGTGATGTAGGTACATCTGTAGTAGACAGAAACCCTAAATAAAAATATTTTTTACCATTCAATACAATACTTAGACAATGTGATTCTATTTTCCAGTTTTGTATGTGACCTGATTAGTGCAGTTTGTAGTGATTCTGATGAAAGGCCAAAGATCCCAGGAGAATCCTAGTAGGGACAAACTTTTAGTGATGAGCAAGAATGTTTGTATCTGAGTAATAGTTAATATCTAATTATTAAGAACTTATGAAATATACTGTACAAAATTTGAAACATTTACTAGGCATCATGAAATTCAATTCATTATATGTAAACATAGGATTGCCCTGTGATGCGTGGTTAATATAAATAAACTACTTACTGACCATTGAGTTGAATTGTTGAGGAGTATACATCTGCCGTGCACATGCCAATATAGTGGAAGTCTTCCCTGTGCCTGGCGGCCCATAGAATAATAAATGTGGTAGTTGGTTCTCCTTCATAAACTGATTTACTGCAAATGTAATACACGAGTAAGGTATAAACTAGGTACCTACGTAGATTATATCAAAATAATAAATCAGGTTTGAAATACTATACTTGTTTTAATTATATCATCGTGTGAGATCAGTTCGTCCAATTTCGAGGGCCGGTATTTTTCTACCCTGAAATATAAAACGTAAGTACGAAGGTATATACATTAGTATAGCACAAATCACAACAAAATATATAAACAAACGACAAAAACGAACCATGGTAAGTTTTTATTTGCTTCGCCCAACGTCATGATTATTTAAAATTTAAAAGTTTTTGTTGAGTTTATTTTATACAACACAACTTTTTTACTGATGTTTATTATATGTAAATATATATATTCTTTACAAAACTTTTACCAACTCACTCAGAACACAATTACTCATGAGTAACAATTTTTTTTGAACTAAATTAAATAACCTCCTCTGACAACACAAACGTATTTTCCTCTTTGGCTAACACAAGCATAGAGTATTATCTATGCATAGAGCTATTATAATTTTCTTTGCAAAGAACAAAATGAACATCTGTGATGTCGCGAGAACTAAAACCAGTCCCGGTACGAGACATTTCGGGAGGAACTTAAACAGTTAAGTTTTCAATTTTGTTATATATTCTGAAATTTGTGTTTCTTGGATAAAAATAATGTATTTTGTAAACAACAAAAAAGAAGTACCGGTACCAATGGGAAACCCTTTCGAAAGGTAAGCAAAGTGATTGGGGAAACCATAAGCCAAATCTTACGGTAGTAAGTTGTTCGAAAACCCAATCAAAACCAATTAGACTTGTCGAGTTCCGGCCCCTGGATGATAAGTTGAGGGCTGTGAGGAGGGATAATCATTATGTAGAGTTAATAATTAAAACAACAATTTTGTCACTTATTTATACAAATTTATTTACATAATACCTACCGCGGAACCCGCACAGGTTTGCCGATGCCTTTATTTTCATTCACGCGCACCCCTCGTCCAATTTAGACTGCGGACGCAGATAGGTTAGGTGATCATCGCCAAACCTGACGAGCTGGTATTCTAAATAGATGTCCCAATTCATTGGCAGACTCAATTGTACACAACGTACTGAAAATTGATAAAAAAAAATCAGACTTATTTTCATGACCTTTCTAATTTAACTTATGGGACTATTTCTTCACGGTGCTTATATATTTTTCCATGGCAGAACATGTCAAATGGTCGCTAGACGGATTAATTGGGCGATCGTTTGTTTGGTAATCAAATATCGCTCTAGCCGAGGGCTCCCAGGGCCACAGAACGCGGCTCATATAGGCTGACACCATGTCGAGACGGGCTTCAGACGGGATGTAGTATTCGCTCCGTGGTTTCCCATCCTTGGTCATGCTAAAATAATACTTGCATCCACTACTTTTGGACATGTGAGCCATCCACGGTTCTGAAATATACCAGTTAATTTAAAGCCAAAATTGAAGTTACATACCATTTATATACAAATGTTGATCTGAAATAATTGATAAGTAAGTTGATAAATTGGGAACTATGTAATAAATATTTAAATTCTACGTAACTGAGATCTATTTCCGTCCGTCGGTCTATTAGCGCAACATGGAAAACTACTGGACCTCAAGTCAAGACATAGCCATTTATCGCGGTGAATGGTGACTATTGTGGGATAGCCAAAAAAAACTGTATTTGTAAATCCACTGATGAATTGAATTATACAACTCAAACAACTGTGATAATTTTTGCCTCGAAAAATGGAAGGGTTGTCCCAGGATGAAGTCACGGAAACTAATTATCCGTACTCATTTGTAAACGTATTTCCTCTTTAACACTAGAAATCAACAATCAAATACGGACGTACTTGGTACAAACCTTTAATTTCTTTGAGAAATAGAATAGAACCAACAACGTAGAAAGAGTCGTTCCTATTAATTCTATCAGGAGTGCCGATGGTCAGCGCTTCTCTTACTCGTTTCATAGCACGAAATTCGCAGTTTTGAACAGCATAGCTGAAGTCCTCCATGTTGTACAGTCTCTTGCATCTCATGGGCAGAGCTTGGCTATCAAACGGTTTGTGCAAGGCCGTGCAGAACAAATTGCATTGATATATTCTGTGAAAGGGTTTATGAATTAATGAACTTATATAAATATTTACACTAAAGTATACATTCTGGCAAACGTAAGTTGAGTCTGGACTTTTTTTGGCCTTATTCCATTGAGACCGGGAATTTGAATCGAAAGTATTTACATGACAACACTCAACAAATGTCAATATACTAGGTATATTTGTATTTTGTTTATTTACGTTGTTTATCACAATTATCAAATTTATAAGTCTATGAGTGTATTTAATAATTCGTATTTGTAATTAAGTAATAAGCCACACTGGCATTGGCATTTATGAACGTTCTCAATATATTACTTATTGCAAATTTCTTTTTTATACTTTATAAATAACGTTCATATATAACGCTATATTAAGTTGGTGTATGTAAAAAAAAGCAGAAATGTGCCTGTATCATGTTCTAATAATGTATTTTATTTATCAAGTATCAAATCATAAATCCTACTACTTCCTTTGTTTTTTATTAGCCGCCTTTCTGGCTCAAGTTTCCTGTGCCAGACAATTGAAGTCTACAAATAGCAATATTAATTGTACAAACCTATCAGTCAACGAGTATCCAGAGATATCCACTCCGCCTAACACCACAGCGTCAATAATATGTAAAGCTTTGCCATAAATTTGCTTATGGCTTTCGCCACGGTACTCCTTCACAACCTAGAACCGGCAAAAATAATAAAAAATATTTGGACAGTTTAATTGATGTCCCACTCCTGTCTACCTGTTTGTTTCGGCTTATCTCTGAAATGGCTGGACCAATTTTGACGGGACTTTCACTGGCAGATAGCTGATGTAACAAGGAGTAACATAGGCTACTCTTATTTGACGAAAACCTTTTTTGTTAGATACCACGCGGACGAAGTCGCGGGTAACAGCTAGTACATAAATAAAACTCGTAGGTTGGACTTAGGAACACATATTTCCTCATTACTGTAATGCACAGGAGATAACTAGGCGTAGTAGAATTGTTTGGGCGGTTGATAATAAAATATTTATACTTACTTCACCGTAAATCAGCGTTTTAGCTGGTAACGTGAGATGCAGATCCACGACTAGTTTCCATAGATTGTTCTCCAACTGAAATACTTGTTGACCCCCACAACCTAAAAATGTATTTAACAATTTATAGAAAATTGTTATCAAAACGATGTACCTACATCATCAGACTGAAAATAGTGTGGCAATTAATAAGAATCTAAAATTTCCAGCACAGGGATTCACTCAAAATAACTTCAGTTTACATCGTTTCTTATTTCTATTGATACTGTTTGTACTTTTAATTACGTTTGCAATGATTATTTACCGAAAACGAATATGAAGGCAAATTCGCAATTAATGTTGATTAGTCAAGTTTAAAAGGTAACAGGTATTTAGATCATTTATATTACAGTACTGTGGCATAATCCTTAAAAGTCCAGAATCCCCATTATTTGACAATTATTTCCAGTCTGACTGTATATAGCAACACAACCAAGGAGTATTTACCTATAAATATTCTTAAATCTGGGGCGTTTTTAGCGCTGCTTAAAAACATAAAGTGCCAGTCGTAAACATTTTTAAATAATTTATTCAACTCTGACTGTTTCTCTAAGTAAAATGGCTGTTTGTTTAAAACATTCGATTTAAGAGAGAACACATTATTTGCGTCGGAGGGGGGCTTCTTCATCAGAGATATTATACTCATCAAGGTATCGTCGGGACAGAGGCGTTCGGGCTGTGTTCTAACTGCATTGGGCAACTGAAAACAATAATCACATGACGTCAGTTGCTCAACATATCATTATCATATAGATACGAACTAGACGATAACCACTCACTTTCCAAAGCATCAAACACTGTTCTTTCATTTCTGTCTGACTTGTTTCCTTTAAATTTTTGTCTTTGCTATACTTAGCAATTTTGAGCAAGTTGGTAATTTGTCTTTTGCCGAGCCTGAAAACGGAGCAACTTTAAAAGTTATAAATCCCTTCAGTGCACTGGGCTTATTAAAAATTAGGTTACATACACACAATTACTGTTGTATATATATTCAAAGAAGTGTTTATCTTCTTTAATCACTTTTAAGGGCACGAGTTGCTTAACGTCACGTTCATCGCTGCCCGACAGCATGCAGTTTACAGAGAAGAGGTGTTGCTCCACTGGTTCCGTGCCCAGGCGTTTCCAAAAGCATATGAGATATCGCTCCGAGTTAGCAGGTCTCGAAGTCACCGGTTTATGGATGCACACTAAAATACAATACCACATAAATTAATTATAGAGTGCACAACTACGAGGATTCAGTCACGAGCTATTTAAGTTGTTAGTGCAGGGGTCGGCAGCCTTTTGAGTCGGAAGAGTCAAAAATTACAATTTATACAATTTCAGAGTTGCGAATAGTAAATAGCAATTGCATGAATAGTTTATTGATAAAAAAGCTGATCTACTTCTTAATAAGAAAAAAATATGTTTATTCATATATAAGTAGTTAATTTTCACAAAAAACATGATTCAGAAAAAAAATCTATGATTTTTTTTATTAAATAAATTATATTTGCGTATGGAACTAAAGAGCCGCAGCTTCACATCCAAAGAGCCGCAGGTTGCCGACCCCTGTTTTAGTCGATGAGACTTGACGATTGTTAAGATCTCGCGTTTAGAGACGAGCGATAGCGTTCTGCGTTCCACAGTAAAGTACCGTTTAAGAAAGAGTATGTACCTATATCTCACCTTTATCAAAACATCTGTACATAAGGTAGATCAAGCCAACACTGAACAGTGTAAACACGTCAAAAAGCTTGACAACGAAGTGCCCCCCTGTCCTCACGAGCATCAGCGCTGCCAGGCACTGGCATAAGTACAGCTGCTTCGACAGTATTTCCTGAATGTTCTCTTGACCATCGACAGAAAAGCCCTGTCAACATACATTTATAATTTTCCATCAATGGTCAACCTTAAAAATAAAATAAACACTGGCCATGAGAATGTATGACGACCCACCATGGCCGCACATACTTAAATTTTAAAATTTTACATTCGAAATTCAAATAATTTAATTTAACATTTCGCAAACTATTAGTGGGAGTTTTTTTCTATTGCATATATTTTTTATTGACATGTGATATTATACTGAGATGTCTCAAAAATATTATACACTAGCTGTTGCCCGCGACTTCGTCCGCGTGGTATTTAACAAAGACTCAGCCGTTGGCAACAGCCTGCTCGCGTTCTGATCCCGCGGGACGCATTGCAGATTGTTGCTATCAAACTTTAATCAGGCGCAGCGCTGCAACATTGGTTATAATTTTTTTTCGAGAGATCCAATTTTTTTTTCTAAAATAAAAGTAGCCTATGTTACTCCTTGTTACATCAGCTATCTGCCAGTGAAATTCCCGTCAAAATCGGTCCAGCCATTTCAGAGATTACCCGGAACAAACAGACAGACAGACAGACAGACAGACAGACAGACAGACGGACAGACAGACAGACAGACAGACAGACAGACAAAAATTGTAAAAAATGTTGTTTCGGTATAGGTAACGTGTATACATCCAAATGCACTTAGTAAAAAGCGGTTATTTTAATATTCCAAACAGACACTCCAATTTTATTTATATGTATAGAGTATAGATATATTATTTCTATAGCTGCTCGTGGTGGGTACTTTATACCCACCACGAGCAGCTATACAAATTCGCTACTCGTCTTTGGCTTTGGTCGTATTTTTCTTATTCCAAATTCCGACTAGATGGTTAATCATTAGCATGGAGGTATATACCAAGTAGGTAGCCGGCCAAAAAGAATTAGGTAGTTCCTATTTACGTTTGGCCGGTTTTTATGTTTGTTTACATGGTGTAGACTACAGATGGAGCTCCAAAACGTAACTTAAAAACGAAAAAGCCCTTACACCATCAGCCATCAGAAAATGTACTCCTATATCATCGGTTTGCTTCAGCACATGCTCTTTCAGCGATGTTAGATTATCAGGATCGAATACATCACCGTCTTCTTTCACACCATAGTATGGGTTGAATGTTTCTGGAGTTCCAGCATAAAAATCTGACAGTTTAAAATCGTTTGCTCCCTTCAATGTAAACCCAAAACCTAAAAAACAAGTGATACTTGCTTGAAAATATGCTCGATTTAAGTTAATTAAAATAAGCGGATACAGAAAACTGAAGATTTTACCTTTAGCTCTCCAACCCTTACGATACAAAACATATTCTGAGAAGCCACCAGGGCCTGCACACACGTCCGCAAAATACAATATCTCTTTCATGCCCACCGCATCCTCACCATTTTGCTTTTTGGGGTTAGTAAACATAGTGTCAAAAACTGCATCTATATTGGCCATTTTAACAGCTGCTCTATTGAGGAAAACCACTGAACCAATAGTTTCGTAAGGGTTGCTGCGAAAGCGCGCATGCCTTAAATCTTCATCGTCTAAGCTGTCAAAAATGGTCTGTAAAAAAATTTATAAAAAAAGTTATTTTATCTCCGGAAATACTTATACAGAATTGTTTAATAACGCAATCACCCAAACTTACTTTTGCATGTAAAACTCCCTTTAGAATATCTGGATCAACAAACTCTGTTTCATCATCAATGGTTAATTTCTTTGGGCCTTCTCGCAGCCACTTATCTAGGTCATCATGGGATAATGGTTCATCAGGTGCAGGGTTAAGCCATAGCTGGAATAATGAAAGGACCCCATTATTACTTTGTTCCTCAGGGAACTATTCCATAATTCCTCAGTATCTTGTTGGTTGTAGAAAAAAATGGTCATAGTCATTGGGAAACAGTTCATTTTATTAGATTACAATCAATCCCAATGTTTTATATAGTCAGGATTGATTGTAACGTAATAAAAAAAAATCAGTAATAATGTTCACAAATTAATACTTACTACTTCTTCATTTGCTTCTGGTTGTGTTTCTTTGTCTAGCTGTTTAATGTCTTGGGGCAATTCACCCACTACAGATGGCTTTGCACCCAATCCTCTTCTTCCTTTCTGAGTAGATGCTTCGACAGGCTGTGTTCGCCCATGTTCATACTTACCTAAACCTTTTCCTGGCTTATGACCCATGTTCATCATCATACGTTTAGACTTTTCAGAATATTCAGCACTGTATGTATCCGTAAAATCATTGCAGTTTTGAGGAATTTTATTGAAATATGTCTCATCCGAGTCCCCAAATGTAGGGCGTATGGACCCTTCTCCTTCTTCTGTTTCATCAAACACAGGCCGGCCGTCATCATATTGGTCATTTGGTGATGAACAATTTTCACTTAAACTACTTCTTATATTATCTTCTGGACTCTGGTCTCCAAAGCTTGGCCTGGCTCTAGCAGCTTGTGGAAAGTCTCCACCAAAGTGATCAATAACTGGGGTTTCTGGTGTCTCCTTATCAGATTCTTGCAGCACTATAAAATTAATACAAATATATTTTTTGCAAGAAATATCTAAAATATAATAATTGCACCTAGTTTCCATATAAAGGCACAAAGCAACTAAATATTAAAAGCAGTGAAATTTTTACATAAATGAAGTTGCCTGTTCTCATACATTACTAGCATATGCATGCTTCTGATTTGTCTCTTTTTTTACAAACAGGGAAAATCCAATTGCTATATGCTCTCCCTAATGAGGGACTCCTAGTAGCACGGCATGTTTAATTTTTTTCACAAAGCTCACTCTTAAATATAATAATGTTGATGCATCTTTAGTTGAAATATTACTGTGAGTCTGGCCATATGTGGCACAAATGGGTACCAACTTGCCCTTTCTAACAATTATTATTTTTGAGGGAATGAAGGCATCTCTTTACTGTTACAGCTTAAGTGAAATTTTATACTTAGTACTTTTTGTTTTTTTTTCCTGCTGCTAAAGTCTAATTAACCGTTCCTACATACCTATAACAATGTATTGCTCAAAAATTTAAAAGATCGTTTTTAAAAAAGGGCAACCATGGAGTTCCTTGCCCGTTCTTCTCCATAGGAACGGCATTCTGAACAGGTAGTAAAGCAGTAGCATAATATTTTTGTAACTTCTGACGATTCATAAGTACTGTACATAATGGTCTACGTGAATAAAAAATATTATGATTCTGATTCTGAAATAGGTACGAACCTGATCCATGGGAGGTGTTGGAGGAAGCGCCATATGTATCAGCCCGGGCTCGTTTTGCTGGTACTGAGCTCTCGTCACTACTGCTATCATCTGTATCTGTGTGTGTGTGTATCATGTGTATATGTATATGTGCTAGATGGATCTAACATATTTATTAAACATTGTTTTAAACTAGATAAATCTGTGCGTCACTAATGATAAATTTTAATAAAGTAAGCTCATTCCGGTCTAATTAATGGTTGCCCTGCCAGTTTTCACATCACTTCATACATTTTCTTTGCTATCTCAGGACGACTCTTCTATGTTATAGGTTTGCCAATTTTAATAGAATCAGCCCACTGGCTTTAAATATTCTTACAGTTTTTTACACTTATAACTCAGGAAAATCTTGCTGTTTCAAGTACAAATACAACCCCTAAAAACAAAATCATTATTTAATGATCTTGTTCTAAGCTATCATCATGCCAAGTTTTATTAAAATCTGCTCAGTGTATTTCGAGATCAGTATCGCATATACCTATGCGGGAAAAGGCTAAACAAATTATTTTGAGGTTATGTAGACTGCAAATTATTATATTAGGTGTTCATAGTAGCCTGCACACAAAAAACGGCTACGTAGACAAAGTCAGGAGGTTTATGATTATCTTACCTGAAAGATTCATCATGCCTTTGGAGTTTGGACACAAACTAGACAGTAAAGTTATGTCCCTTCTCTCTGAACTTGTTTGTTCCTATTTCTAATAATATTATTGTACGTCAAATAATGAAATACGCGCTTAGTCTAGTGGTGATTTTTCTTGAATTATAACTATTCACGCTACATAAACACAAAATAATCACTGCAAAAGCTACTCCAATAACCAAAAGCCCGCGTCACATAGATAGACCTCGAGTTTGCGACAGGGGCTCCCCGAGTATTATGCCAGGGGCTTGAACGAAAACAAACAAAATTGACTTAGGCTTCATTCGTTCCGATCCGATCCTCACCAATTTATCGGGAATCTTAAATCGGAATTCTCTCTGCACTTTCCGATCAGAACTTCCAATTATCAGGTTACTTACAGCTGACACGCAGTACAGGCGTATTTATGTGATTTTTATCATAGAAAGATGGATCCTACCTACCAAACAAAAGGATCCAAACCCAACCCTCGGTACAGAAATAGGACAAAATTCACATAAGCAGGCTGCACACGTCCCATCCGATCCTAATTATCGAATGAAATCAGATAAAGTGTAGTGCAATCGGACGTCCCGATATTAGGATTTTTGACGCCTTTCATATTGTCCGATTTAATCCGATAATTTAGGCTTCAGTCAGTTTTCTATCTTAGGACAAGGACGGTCGGATTCTAATGATCTTCTAATTTTGTAATAATAATAATAAAGATGGGACGTCTGCCCTACACAATTTCCGATAATTATGATCGGATCGGCAGGTGTAGATTCTGGTTTAGAGAGAAACAATAACCTAATGTTTCGTGCATAGACAATGAAGCAACTTGGCACTGTTTCACCGCTAAAGTGGTCGTGTAATGTTCAATGCTCATCTCGCGCCGTAGATTGATGAGTGCTCAGGAGTGCGATTCACTAAGCTTTACATCAAAGATGTCTACAACGGCTAGCTCACGGATACGACTAACCTAGACATCGCCGTTGAAAACAACTTTGTCGAAAACGGTATTCACTAAGCGTAATAGGCTCGTCGACGATCACTAGGATGCGGGAACGCAAAGATGTTAGCTACGATGATATAGTGTTGCACCATTTGAACCATAATGTAATCGAGAAAATCTCGATTACACAATTCTATGCTTATTTCTGCATTTTAAATTGATATAAATACATAATGTGTATTCATAAAATATGAAGTATTTTATAAGTAATTCGTATGGATTAAAATAATTGATTTCAATTAATATTTTATCTGTAGTAGCCTGTCTATTGGCGTAACCAATAATATGACATTGACACTGTCAATTTGACAGCGACGCGGCACTTCTCTTGAACGTTTTGGGGTACCTATTGGGGTTAGTTGTTTTTATAAACAAACCACGAATTCCAAAGTTTTAAGTGTTTTTAAGTGGCCGTGGTAACCACTTCAAGCGAAGTTTATATTATAAGAATGTATCCATTCCCATTTCGCCCTTTTACGCTTCAGAGGCGCTTCGTTACGTGTGTTGAGTTGTTCCCGAACCTGGCCAAAGTAAGTTTGTTTTCATTCTCGTTTGTAGGTAAAATGTATTGCAATATTAGATGTAACACACACATTTTACAATGTGTATGACGTTTGTGCAGTAAGTAGGTACCTAGCCCGGATTCAATGAATACTAAAATTCTGTTTCTATTTTAGTGTCCCGCAATGCAGCTCCATCAGTGAGCCAGCTGGAAATGCTGGTGAACTTATTGGAAGCCCGACCTTGGCTAGCTAAAGGCCATGCTCGTACTAGCAATGCTCGCATTCGCACTCATAATGCATGGGCTGAAATATCCATTGTTTTAAATAGTGAGGGAAGTGGGTGTGTTAAAACTTCACAGCAGTGGTGTAAGGTAACCATCTACATACAGTGAGATAATGATTTGGAATTGTTCTAAAGCTTCACTAGGTATTCCTCTAACATCCTCTGTATTTGTAATTTTTTTATAGTATTGGAAGGACAAGAAAGGAGCTGTAAAGAGAAAATCCAGCCAAATCATGGCATCTAGGCGACGTACTGGTGGTGGTCAAGAGAATGTGCCTGAGCTCAATGAAATTGAGCTCAAGATACAAAATTTAATGGGAGGAGAGAGTTTTGCTAGTGGAGATCAGCATTTACAAATTAATCCTTTCCAGGTTTGAATATTATTCAGCTTCGTTATTATTTTCTACATTGTATACTTACCAATGTTTATACAAACTTTATTTGATGTTTTAGGAAGAAGTGTTAATAAATAGACATGTGGAAAGTGAAGAATCTCCAAGCATATTGCAAGTTAGTTTAATTCAGTTTTATTGCAGTTTTATTATTTTTCAGTTAGTTTATATTGTAAGTAGGACAAGAACACAGGCAATGTGATTAAAGTACCTTATTATTTTCAGTGCCTTGTTAATGACCCACCACAAAGTGAGCAGCCTGCGCCGCAAGAGTCTTTGATAGAATGGGTATGTTGTTTATTTTTTCATTAATATAATGTAGATATGCTGTGGTGATTTTCAAACAGTTTTATATTTTAGAGTCAGTCCAACATGGCTGTTATGAGAGAAGACAATATCATTCTAGGCAGTCTGGCACCCCCCATCATAGCCATGCCTGAGAGTAATCACACTCGACAGGAAAATGTGGTTTGTAACTATTATTTGCTAGTAAGACTAGAATATTATTCAACTAGTTAAACCCTTTTTTCACTATACCATCAGAACAGAAAATACATAAATATAATATACTTGCAGAATCCAGTTAATGACCCACCAAGACCTGGATCACAGCTGGATGTTCCAGTTAATGACCCACCAAGACCTGGATCTCAGCCGGATGTAGCTTTACAAAGTGGCAGCGAAAGTAAGAAAAGCACCTAATTGTGTTGTGTTTAATGCTAGTCTGAACTTAATTGGGCTTATTATTTGCAGCTCCTATTCGACAGAGGGAATCATTCCGAAGTCACCAACACCTTTTTCTCCGATCTCCGCGTGGATCTATAGCGCGTCGACGACTGCTGCGAAGGTCTCCACCATCGCAACGCCGCTCGGAAATGGTCAGCCTCACTGAGCGGTTCATAGCCATCGAAGAACGGCGAGCTGAAGTGGCGCTAATTCTTGCCAAAGCAATAAGTGCCCAAGTAGAAGGTGCACAAGCAATGACTCGAGCAATCAGCATTCGAGCAGAAAGTGATAAAGCTATTGCTGGGGCTATCAATAGATTTAGTGATATTTTATTCAATTATTTAAACACATAAATTAATTAAGGTATAGTTTAGCACAATTTTTTTATTGGTATAATATAGTCTTAAATAGGAAATATATATTTTTTAACAATATTGTAAAAAATTATAAAATATTTGGATGAAAAAATTAAAAACAAACATTAGTTTCAATTTTAATTCCTTGCACGCCACAATCTATTGATCAAACGATCTCTAGCGAGGCGTCCACTCGCCAAATCATTAATAGGGCTCTCACTTGTCCCTTCTAGTAAGTGGAGCATCCTGTCCTCACTTCTCTGTAAATGTGCAGGTAGCTCAAGAGGAGGAAGTCCAGCATGGTTACAAATGTTGTGTAAGACACAGCAAGCAATAATAATTTTAGTTACCATGTCGGGTGCATAGTGGAGCACTCTATGAACCAACAGGCACCTAAAACGCCCTTTAAGAACACCGATTGTACGTTCGGCAGTGTTCCTTGCTGTGGCTTGCAGTTCATTGTAGTATGCCTCTTGTGATCCAGTCTGAGGGTTACTACAAGGCACCATCATGTATGGTCTCTGAGCAAAACCAGAGTCACCTGTAATATTAAGATAATTTCAATAATGTTGCAGATACTGTATTAGATTTATTTCTCAGGTAATTCTAAATGCACTTTCAATTACATACCAAGTAAAAATGCTGTTTCTCCTATATTGCTTAAATGTTCCATATGGGTCTTTATTATGGAGTTATTAAATATAAAACTATCATGTGTCGCACCTCCAAAACTTGCATCCACATGCAGTATATTTAAATCAGAATCATTTATCTAAAAAAAAATTGTAGTGAGTACATTCCTATTATACTAAGCTGAACAACTTAGTTGACATTTCAAAAAACAGTACTTACAATTAGAGCATTTCTGGCATGATATCCCTTTCTACAATAATACCTTTCTTCATTATCTTTGGGCCGAACCATTGATACCATTGTACCATCTATGCAACCAACCACTCCAGGTATTTTGAACTTTTCATAAAATCTGAAATATGTGATTATTAGAAAAAATTACAATAAGTAAAAAATATTTAATTAGGTAATATTATTTCATAGTACTTATACTTACTTTTCTTTCAGAATTTGTCTTTCATTGATGTTTTGAGGAAATATTATGTACTTCCTTATAACATTTGGGTGGTTGATGGCATTAATGACAGTGTGTATTGCACGGGAAGCAGATGCTTGTGATATATATGTGTTCACATTTTCTCCTAAAATTTTTTGGTAGCTCCCACTTGCTAAGAATGCAAGTGCACATAGAACCTAGAATTAAAGTGCAATATAAAAAATATATATAAGGTTACATTGGTACCTAGGTACTTACCTACCTAAATACTATGGTTCGTGTGCAATTAAATTAATAGATTTTCTTACCTTGGCTCGGTTAGGAATACCTCCCTGTCGTTTCTTTTTTGGAAATAATGGAATAATATCGTCCTCTAAATTAAATATCAATTCTTCAGTTAGCCTATATAATTTAATATAATTTGTATCCGTTTTAAGAAGACTTATATTGCGGATTAGCCCAGTCTGTCGCCTCTTTAGCAAGTTGTCTTCACGATTAGCTTCCTCTAACAAGAAAATCATAGAACAAAGACGAGCCAGCTATAACAATAGTGATGCTTTAATTTAGCCACAATTTACGTTATTAATTCGATATATAACATTGAAATATTTAAATACTATTTGTATTACTTACATTTCAATTATATTTTCGCCACAATTACAAGAAATAGTTTATTTTAACCCTCTTCAACCTAGAGAGTATCTTCGATTTATTAGCTTTACGATTTGACAGATAAAATCGAAGGCGAAGGCGAGGTAGTGTTCGAAGGTGAGGATGTTTTGATTAAGTGAATACCGATTTCATACATTTGATAATGTTAATTAGTTCGCGATCGCGCCGTTAACATCCTTGCAGCACTGTGGTCGCGCAGCGTTAATTCGGGAACGCTGGAGAATACCAACGTGATATCTCACGAATGTGTCAACGTTGAACTCATGATTGTAAGGATGTTTAGCCTTAGTGAATCGCATAGCAGGGCCTCAAGTCTGCTGACACAATCAATTCATAATTGAACAGCAATCGCATAGTAACTGTCAGTTTTGACAGATATCCTACAATATCGCGCTAACTTAGCTGGTACGAACGCGCGATCAAACATAACACCATGCGTAGGTATGTTTTCTTTCTTTCCAGTCTTTATAGGTGTGCGTTCACCATAAAGCAGGCTCTATCTATTCCTTCCGACCCGATCCTATATCGGAATGTACATAATCAAAATTAGGATTTTGGTAACGAAGTATTTTAAAAGCTAATTGGTCAGAGTGGATCTTCGCTGCCGCTTTTAGTCAATCGTAGTGCGGTGACCCTTATGGATCAAATTCGAAAGAAAAAGTAATCAGTAGGTACCAAATTCTTATCTTTATTTTAATCATACATTAACAAGTCAAAACCGCAATTCCACAATGTTGCTGCTAACCTAATTACCAACCAATATTTTTTGGTTACTTTAATCAAAATTAATTCATGCTGTCCATCATGAAATCTCCATTAAATCTACACTTGTTCTTATATAAAATAGTGTCAGTTGCACCATATTTATAATATAAGTGTTCACTTTATTTCTTTCACATAGGCGTCCAGTTCAGCATCTAATTGTTCAGCAGTAGGGACAGGGCGTTTGCCACGTCCTGCTCCTGCGCCGCCGCGGCCGCGACGGCTGGCGCCGCGCGGTGCGCCCCCCGTTTGACTTCTGCTGGGTACACCTACACAAACAATAACAATTGTATATTCACTAATAAATAATAATGATTACAAACTTTAATAAATACAACTCAGACAACATTATTTATTTTTATTACCTACATAATAAAATAGTATGACATATAGAATAGGAATCGATTTGAAAGTTTCCGATGCTGGTGTCGCTCCCAACAAGCTTTCCGATGGCAAGTTTAAAAAAATCAGGAATTGGTAGTTCCATTAAGAAACATCTAAAATAATCAAATTCGGTAATTTTAATAGCGACTGTGTTAATCCAGTTTGGATGATTTAAAATGACCCAGCTGGTCAGATATACAGTCAATCCTTAGCAATGAGCCATTGATTTATTACTTTTTCATATACAATTACATGAGCTGGGGGGTTATTCCACCACCACTATCAGAAAGATTAAAATCTGTCTCTGATATTGATTCTGAATGATTTAAAATAACCCATCAGGAGTCATAATCGAGATTTTATTTGATTGGTGTGAAACCTAGTATAGATTATGACAATATACCTCTTGTTAAATTCCTTCTAGGGACTCCGCTTGCTCCGCCGCCACCGCCGGCGCCACCGATGCGGCCCCTGTCTTCACTTCTAAAGGTGCTGATTTCTGATGTTGCCAGTTGAATATTCATTGCTCTACCATCCAGTGGAACACCATTGTACTGTTTCATTGCCTTCAATGCATCTGCTCTTCTCTCAAACACCACATCAGCAGTACCTATAACATGGATGTTTTGCTGTTATAATATTTAATCAAATTTTCTTCTACTCAATAAAACTAAAAGGTCAACAACTAGGACCGATTCTGATAAAAATAGGATGACTTGCAGGCTGGCGATTGATTTACTGACAACAACTTTAGTCGTCAGACAGTACACACTCGGTGAGCACAATCATATTCAGAATACCATTTTTATCCGAATAGGTAGATACAAAATGCTTACCTAAAGATCTTCCGGAACGGTCATAATGTACAGATGCACTTTTCAGAATGCCAAATTCTGAAAACAGCTCCTGTATGTCAGAATCTGAGACTCCAAAGTCCAGATTCGACACTAACAATTTTGTAGGACCGGTTGTGATGGCACCACCGCCTCTCTGAATCTTCCGTTCACCAGAATCATTGAACATGTCATGTTTCCATGTGCTGTTTACATCACCCTGAAATATGTGGTCCTTCAAAGAGCGTGCCGAGTGGCCACTCTCTGGCTCTTGGATTATGACTACACCAACTTTAATCAGTGTAGCATACAAGTAATTTTACATACATTGGCTTCTCACAACAAACATTACTTTGAATACATTTAAATAATAACAGTTGAATAACAAATGAAAAGTAACAATTACTCAAAATATAACACTAAAACCCAATTTAATAGTTCCATAGTATACTATTGGATAAGGAGATGTCTTCATTTTTGCACTGACACACACACAAGCAACTTTTAACAACTGGAACTATATGAAGTCACAGCAGAAAGTCGCCATATCATGCAAGATATTATCTCGCCTCCACTGCCTGCAGCTCAGAGCCACATTCGACTCTTTGGCGAAGATAACACGGTGACACAATCCTGGTTCATCTGCGACCTCCATATCTCAGCGACCAGCCTCGCGAGTCGCCGCGATCTCCAAAGAGACGACATTACCCGAGTCAGTTTACTCATTGCGTTTCAATATTGCACGACGCCATACTGGAGCCATATGTTACTTTTCAGATGTAAATTCCAGGGTAGGTACGTAAAGTGGTACCGTCGGGAGAATCGTGTTAAACGCGTATGAATATTGATTTTTTACGTTCAGAGTCGCAGCCAAAGCCAAATTATACCACAATAAACACGAGCAAAAATTCAAAAATACTATGACTGCATGAATGCTGGTACAATATGATATATCCGAACAGATAGGACTACATTCTCATTGCGAGATTTAATGTGAGCTTCTGTAGATTCGAAAATACGATTTCGATACCCAATAGGTACGATGCGTCATTCATTTCACCACGTTTGACTGCTTTGGCCGCCATTTGCAATTGTTAGAATCATCTAAGTAATGGATTTACCCTTGTGTAACTGGTGGATTTAGTTATACCGCCGCGATTTCTGCCACGTAAAACACCACCCGCCGCACGACCATTTCGAAATCCTCCACCAGCTCCACGTCCACTACCAGGTCGTTTACCAGGTCCACCAGCATTGAATTTTCTTCCGACTCCGCCTCCTCTAGTACTCTTATTTGCTTTTATGATATCGTCCAGAGCCATTTCAATTTGATCAACCATTTTGTTAAATTATTTACGTACGCGAGTTCAGGGAAGCAAATACAATTTTCTTTGTTTCACAGCCGACACAAACACCTTCGACGAAGGAAGACAAAGAAATGAATGAATTGAAAGAGTGAGTAGGTAGAGTAATCTGGAATGAACCAAAGAGTAGAATAATAATGAACGAATGAGAGCCACAAACAAATTGATATTTTTTTTATTATTTGGCATATCTTGCGATAGTGACCTATACTACTACTAGACATGATTTACAGTTTTTTTATATATCACTCGACGCATACATCAGATACACTGGACAGTCCCAAACTAAGCAATGCTTGTATTGGGTACCGTACCAACACTTGCATAATGGACTGGAAGCGATCCCAATGTGTTAAGTTATAGTGTGTGATATAAGTGGAGTATTAACCATTATGGGTTAGGGAAAGTGCACGAGTGTAGGTAATTGAAACAGAGTGACGAAACTCGCCTTTTCAGTTTCCCACAAAAAATCCATTAAAAACCTTTCAGTAAAGTATCCATCACTTCACTGATTGAGGGATGGGGAGGTATTTTATTTGGGCCTAGCCTTTGGGCCTGTGCATATGCTGAAGGCTGAAATAATTTATATTACTTGACACTGGCAAAATACATATGGTGATGTGAAGTTGAAAAAAAAAAATCTGTTATTGTAGGTTATACCGTATATTTTTGTGTATATTTTACATGCTCCTCTGTGATAATATTTATAAGTAGGTACTCGGTAGTTACATTTTTGTGATGGCCCTAAATAAATACATGCATCCTCGTAATATATACAAAACTCCGCCGAAGTTTGAAGACCTTGCTAAGTTATACACTGAATTCTCTGGTGTTACAAAATTAGTAAGTTTACAGTTCTATTTATTTTATTCTACTACTGGAACTACCTACGCTCATATCTGATTCTCTCCTGACACGAGTTATGTAGAAAGAGCTGTCGACGTTGCTGCACAACTGGACCTGATAAGATATTAATTACCTATTTATATGGGTTCTGATGCCGGCGCAGTGTGATTTCATCCATTGATCGCAGCTTGCTGTCATACATTCACTCCAATGTACTTTCCGACGCAAATCAATACTTGTATTATGGGTACCATAAGATGGACTGGGGGCGAAGCCAGTATATAATATACTTATAAGACATTAAACATGACTCCAGTTCAAACATTGTGTGCTCATCACACAAAGTTTGTCCATACCAGGATTTGAACCTGGGACCCTTGCACAGAAAGTAGGGTGACTACCAACTGTCCCAATCAGGTTGTAAAATGTTGCAAATTGTTACTGTTACTGCTTGTAGATTACTCATAAATTTGTTTCAGGATGCTGCAGGAAAAGTGACTATTGATTTTAAGGATCCAAATGCCCTGCGGATCTTAACTAAGTGCTTGCTTAAACATGATTTTAATCTTGATGTAGATATTCCTGATAATCGTCTAGTGCCAACACTTCCGTTAAGGCTAAATTATGTGTTATGGATAGAAGATCTTCTTACTTCAATTCATAGAGATATGGATGTCCAAGGACTTGATATAGGTAAATGTCATTCTGATGATTGATTTATTTTATATGTATATCATCTGTATGGTAATGATTGAATTTATTTATTCAAATTATTGGGAGAAAACTCAACTAAATAGTTTATAGCTGTAATTCACTTGGGTTAGTCAGGTTTAGTTGTGTATCAAAAGAATAGGGTCATTGATAGATTTAAATCTAATTTTAAAAGTATGTTTATTTTATAGGAACTGGAGCTTGTGCTATTTATCCATTATTAGCAGCTGTTAAAAACAAATGGAATATGGTTGGGACTGAAACAGATTCCGAAAGCATTGTGAAAGCAGGCGAAAATATACAGAAGAATAACTTGCAACACTTGATAACATGTAAGAACTTTCCTGCGGTGTACCTAATAATTCTATAATAAGCTGCATACATATCAGCAATATGCCATCCAGGTGTTAACCACCTGCACACAAAATCACCTCATTATTGATAAAACAAAATAACAATTATTCATAGCAATGATAGCCATGTTGGTATATTGCTCGCAACAATGTGTACAGCTTCAAACCCTGGCACCTTATGGTTTTGTTGATGTCATAATATCTAAATCACATTTTCAATTAATCCTGAATGTCAGCCCCAATATCACACGCAGGGTGGTAGACTAAGGGTCAAATTCGCTTTGCAATTTGGGGGAGTGTTCCCAGTATAATGGCTACATGTTCACATCTCGTACATTAGGACCAAATACCGTCAGAGAAATATGGGTGCAATGCACAGGACCTCTGCCTAACCTTCAGGGATTACGGGTGTCATGTTGCTTTTATTTATTTATTATACCTGGTAAATATACTTTAATTTCAGTAAAAAAGAATACACCAAACTCTATAATCAGTCATGTGTTTAAAGATGAAAATAAACCACATTTTGATTTCTGCATGTGTAATCCACCCTTCTACAGTAACATTCAAGAGTTATGCGAGTCTCGAAGCCCGGCCAGGTATGTACTATGCTTAATACATGTATGGGACACAGTAGCTGAAAGATTTTTACGTTACCTATGTATTCGCAACTTTTGTTAATACCATGTTGCAATATAAATGTGCCCTAGTGTGACTCTTTTGCGGGTTTAGCCAGGGCAAGTCTGCATTCAGATTTAAAAAAAATAGTTTTCAGAGAATTTTTTAGCCCACTGCACCAAAAGGAGGGGTAATACTTCTACTTTTTGTTTTAGACTACCTCCTAAGAATGGATTCACTGGATCACCACAAGAACTTATTACAGAAGGCGGAGAGTTAGAATTCTGTAGAAAACTCATAAAAGAAAGTAAACAGTTCAAAGATAATGTTTTGTAAGTACGCATATTTGCATTTTTTGTTCATTGCACATTAGACTGGAGGTGCCAGAAGTATGCGTTCCCCTCTGCCGTAGTCTATACATATAAATAAAATTGGAGTGTCTGTTTGTAATATTAAAATAACCGCTTTTTACTAAGTGCATTTGGATGTATACACGTTACCTATACCGAAACAAAATTTTTTTTAAATTTTGTCTGTCTGTCTCTCTGTTTGTTCCGGCTAATCTCTGAAATGGCTGGACCGATTTTGACGGGACTTTCACTGGCAGATAGCTTATACTTTTATTTAAGAAAAAAAGAATAGGATCTCACGAAAAAAAATTAAACCCAATGTTGCAGCGCACCGCCTGATTAAGTTTGATAGCAACAACCTGCAATGCGTCCCGCGGGCTCAGAATGGGCGAGCAGGCTGTTGTCAACGGTTGTCTTTGCTAAATACAACGCGGACGAAGTCGCGGGCAACAGCTAGTTAATAATCTATAACCGAATTCCATTGCATTTAAACAGTGTTTTGCGATTGTATGTATACATACATCTGTGTTGTACATCTGTGCTGTACGTATACAATGACGAGATTATAGTTACTTCTTAACATATCACCATGTAACTCTTGTCTATATCTCTTACCTAATCATTTCAATTTATCTCTTTCAGAATATTCACTACGATGATAGGCCATAAGTACAACTTGAATGTGTTGATACAAGATTTAAAATCTGACGGAATTAAACACACCCACACAGAGTTCTGTCAAGGGCGCGTCACCAGGTGGGGCCTGGCTTGGACCCATGGAGAATATGATATCTACAATTTAGGTTGGTATATTTAGATTATTTTGTTTAATAGTTCTAAAACGGATATGAAATAAATAAAATAGCCTTTATTACTGACAATGACAACTGTCAAACTGATATAGTAAAATAATAAAGTTTTGAAACCTTAGAAATCAGAAAAATATAGACCAAACATCTGTAATAAAACATTGAAGCTTATAGTACTTACCTTGCCGATTTGCGTACTATACACGAATTACGTACATACACATTCAATAGTTAACTACATATACACATTGGGGTACTTAATTTATTTTTGTCTTTACAGTGCCACCAAGAAACAAATTAAGAAAGAAAATTACACTGACAACTTTTTTGTTGCCCGAATTGCCAAATATTGAATACAACGTTGATTCTGCATTCAACAAGGTAAGAGAGATTTTAGGTAATCTCAGTATTGACCACAAAGTTTTAGAGAAAAGGGGCAACAATATATCAATCAATATATCAGCGCACTCGAATACTTGGTCTAACCAGAGACGCAAGCGGAGGCTTATGAAAATAAAGGAGAAAGACGGAAAGAAAACTAAACTAGACACAGAAGGTGAAAGTTCGGCTGAGTGTAGTGCATCAACAAATACGTCAGATGTCTGTAATGAACACGTGGACCAAGAAAGCAATGAAGAACAAAGTCCTACTAAAGGCACAACTGTGAAAAGTGAAAGTCCTACAAATAATACTAGTCATGAAGTAGTGATACACGCATTTTTGAAATTGTTAAAAAAAGAAAACAAAATGTTTCTCGAAATGGATTTCTTAGATGGTTCTGCTGGGAAAGAAGGGTTACATCAAATAATACAATATATTAAAAATAATTGGAAGTAGTCAGTACTCAGTGTTTTATTTATAATATACAAGGGTTGCTTAATTTGGAACCAATTGCTATTACAAACCGCATACGAGGAAAATTCAAGGAATCGGGCTTAGAATGCGTTTTCCACATACACTCCAGAAAAGTCTAGATAATTTAATAATGACGGCAGAATTAAAAGGGTTTTTTTTCTCATTAAACATTCTTTATTAGATTATAACAGTGAATACATATTGTGGTACAACATACAAGCCACAAAGAATAATAGGTAAATTAAAATATATCTTAACACAAAGCCCCAAGAATAATACGTAAATGAAGATACACCTAACATAATAAAATATAAGTAAGCTCTTAAATATTAATATTTCCAAATGAGTAGGCATCAGTGATCCCAGATTGGTCTGATTAGCTGCAGTCATTATCCGATGACCTCAACCTGGGTACCTACGTTTACTGTCGGAATACATGGAAATATAACGACATAATATCATTTCAAGCGGGGCCAAGTGTCTCGTGACACATGGCACCCTAACCAGCGGTACACCCTTACTGGTTAATTATACATGCACCAACCCATGAAAAAGTCATGCACATTATCTTGATATCTCAATCATTGTCGAAAATCGCGACATTATAACACAAGTATATTACATGCGATCATCAAACTGCATAATATGTAGGTGGCATCAGCGCACCCACGATAGTTGCGTTACTTACATGTTTGCAAAGTAACTAATATCCAACTTAACTATGCGATTCGATAAGGAAGGAAAACATGATGTATTTATATAAGGTATAACAATATTTTAACAGGGTTATTTAATAGTAGGTTATAAAGATATTATTTCTAAAGGAATAAATCAAATTATTACACTTTTATAAAATTACACCCTGTACAGAGTGCATTGTTAAAAAAATCAACCTTTTTTACTCAATTATTTTGTACATCAGCGTGATCCATATAAGCTACTTATTCATTGGTTTAAACATTTTATTATACCTTATATATATTTGCTACCACAAATATGGTTGATAATATAATGAGCATGAATGATAAGGATAGATGATGACACTACGCCGCTTTGGTTCATATATAATAGCGTACTGTCACCCTAATTGAATCGCATAGGTTAAGGTCATAATTGAATGTATTATTATATCAAGATAACACTTCGTAAAGTAAAATGCAAATCAAATACAACGTAACAATTAGTAGGATCAATATATTATAGACCTAAGCCACGTGAGCGAGACCGTTGGTAGGATCACGATCTAGTCATTCTCTATCTACGATCTATAGACGGGCGGAAAGAAAGAGAAGTACCTACCCAGTCAGTTACACTACGTACAACGATTCGTGAACCCGCGGAAGTTAGCGTTAATTATGTTCTGCGTAGCCACTTGGCGCTAACTTCCGCGGGTTCACGACTCGTTGTTGGTATTGTACGTGACCGTAAATAACTAATCGTAACCCACCGCATACCTCAGGTCCATATAAATTACAATGGATCACTTCTATTGTGTAGACTTTTTCATACAAAAGCCAAATAATTATGATCATTAAATCAAATAGCAATTAAACAGTCAAATATCAGTTCTTTTCGTCAAATGTAGTACCTACTATAAGGCTCATTTCAAACACACTCGGTTGCCGCTTAAACGGTGCGTTGCCGGTTCAGTAATGTAGGATTTTTTAATTAATGACACTGCTTAAACATGGCTCGGTGACCGTGTGTATGTGAAAAGGCATAAAAGCACGATTTAGACCAAACAAAACATATAAACAAGAGTGTTATTTCTCGATGAACCAGGAATAAATCATTCGCTCGAACCATACTTCTTACTGATCATTCGCTCGCCAGATCTAAGCTATTGCTTAGATCTGGCGAGCGAATGAACAATCAAACAAATCATTCGCTCGCCAGATCAAAGCAATAGCTTAGATCTGGCGAGCGAATGATCAGTAAGAAGTATGGTTCTTCACTCTAACAGAATTGGCCGGATGCTCAAACGCTTAAATATTTTAAGTCCCACTTAACTGTTAGACATAATTATCATGCTTTTTATAGCCCGCAAATTTGTGTAACGTCGAGTATTCGGATGTCATACAATGAAAGATATGATGATATGATGCAAATGAACACTGACTCAATTATTGAAATGAAAAAATAGGAAGAGGTAAAGAACGAAATAAAGAAAAATCATAGATAATTAAACAAATAATGTCAGATAAGTATTTAACGCCAAGAACATAGTGGTCCATAAAATGATACAAAATCCAAAGAACACTAGAGAAAACGGCCCCCTGATGCCAACGGGTTAAGACTACTTTAGCTGTCACTCTTGGGTCATTGACATCTAGCTAACTTAAACATAAGAGCATTAAAATAAATCCGCGGCCACGCATAGAATCTGCTAAAGAATTCTATATAATTATAACTTAAGCGATAGTAAAGTAGTGTTAAAATATGCATCCATTTTGTTTGGTCTAAATTGAATATAAACAACACAACTCTTAATCTACTCAAAATACAAATGCTCACGCGAAAAACGTATTTAGATAAGGGATATAATTTTATTATCTATTTACAAAGGCATTACAAACCATTTTTTTCTAAAATAGTTTGTAATGCAATTGTAAATAGATTAACAATTCTATGGCACATTCATAACACATTAAAATTAATGATAATAAAAAGGTAAGACATAGTAACATAAAATAATTTCAAATTACTGACGGTCTGCGCTTGAAGTATGTATAAGCCTGATATTATTTACTACGCCCCGTGGCTACGTGGCGTAGCTAAGACCGTAGTAATAGCGTAGCAGATATAATTCAACTGTAGTGTCTCCCGCCGCGGCCACGAGTGTTTTTGTTATTAAAGTTGCCTCTACCTTTAAACGTTTTCTCAAGAGAGAATTTATAACACATCGCACCCTCGTTGACAAAATTCATCGCGTACGACAAAGGCAGGGTAGCGCACCTGGCTTCTTTGTAAATGTCGCTAACGGGTTCGTTCGAGGAGCTACAAACATCCACATACTGGTACTTCCGACGCGGCTCCCTTTTGTTGTAAATCTGCACTTCGTACGTCCATTTCTGTGCGCTGAACTTCGTGCCCATAAGTTGGGCGGTCATATAGATCATGCGGTCCTTCTCTGACACACTCACGTGGAACAGAAAGTTGTAAGCTCCCTTCACGATTAAATGGACGAATTTGTTTTCGATGCAGATGTTCGGGAGCAACATTTCGTGACCCTCTTCGGCTTGCCGCTGAGCGGAGTGCATATTGTCGAAATGGACGGCGATATGATTTAATTTACCTAAAAAAAAATCCAATTTAAGTACATATTGGACACATTCAACGAGATAGTTGGTTAAACGATTAATGTCTGAACTATCAAGCAAGGTCCATAGCAAAACGTTCTTTTGTAGCTATGTATTGCCTTGCGCAAATGACCTTAAAGTGATCATGATGGCAGTAATATTCCCATTAGAAAAAATGTATAAGGTACTGTTGAGTTCTGAACAGTACAATACAATAAATACCTAGAGATACAAATATGAATTTCGTGCTTACCTCTCCACTGACAGGATCCGAATACGGCGTTCATAGGGCAAAGCATCTCCTTGAACGGACACTCTTTCACATGAGACTCCATGTCAACCAATTTGAATACTAAGGTGCACCCATCTCCTTCGTTCAAACAGGGCACCTTTCTCTGTAACAATTAATATGTAATCTTACTTATTATGAACTTCAGAAATAAGCTAAAGGTCCTATCATTTGCTGCATGGTCGGTGTGGTTACGGCTATTGATTGGAGCAACCTTCTAGCCCCTAGCATGAGTATTTAGATTAGGGCTGCGGGGACTACCCGCCGAATACTCAAACTTTTAGATACGGCCTAAAAATTCTTCTATCTATACAAATAAATAAAATTGGAGTGTCTGTTTGTAATATTAAAATAACATCTTTTTACCAAGTGCATTTGGATGTATACACTGTACTAAAACAACATTTTTTTCAATTTTTATCTGTCTGTCTGTTTGTTCCGGCTAATCTCTGAAATGGCTGGACCGATTTTGACGGGACTTTCACTGGCAGATAGCTGATGTAACAAGGAGTAACTTAGACTACTTTTATTTTAGACTAGCTGTTACCCGCGACTTCGTCCGCTTTTTGTTAAATACCATGCGGACAAAGTCGCGGGTAACAGCTAGTATATAATATATCTCTTACCTCGGCTACATATGATTCCAAGGCGTGATTTCTAACATCAGTGATGCGTAGACCGCAAACTTTGCACGGAACGCCGCGCTCCTTACACGACTTGCATGAACTATGTCCACTGCTACAGTTAAATATGTTCAAGCTGAAAATGGTTTTGCATGTTGGACACTTCAGATCATCGTTCTCGCTATTTCTGTCTCGGGATCTGAAAAAAATATATTCCTATTTATTAAAAAATCTTTACAAAACACTTCGGTAAGCTGAGGTGGGATTAACAGAAATATGTAGTTAAAATTATTCTAGCAGATGAATCAGTAAGTTATATGGATCACATTGTTGTATGAAATAATATTTTTTTATATTAATTTTTAATAATTAAAAAGATATTTACAGAGATTCTTAACACTGTGGTTATTAATTTTAACAATAATAATGAAAATTTTACGTGGACAAAGAATCTGTTGCCTATTCTCCTAAAATATTGTACACTATTATTGTTACACCTTATACATATAAGGATAACGATTACATTACCTGGATACAGATCTTTCCCGTGGTGCCGAGGGCGTGGCTCTGTAGACAAATATTAATTTGACTTAATAGTGTACTTAAACTAAATTACGGTAATTAATCAACTGTATTGTCTTAATTAAGTAAGCAGTAAAATGTAAGCAACATAATAAAATTTAAATGATGCCATCAAAGATAGTTGACTTCTCTTAAAAGTTATAAACAGCAGCTTTAACAGGGGTGCACTTAACAAGAGGGGTCACTCTATTGGTGTATCCATATTTTACATGTTTCTCAAACCCAATAAAATCCTTTGAATAAATAGATACCTTTCAGTCCCATTTTTATTGACGAAGACAAACTCAGAGGCAGCTGGCTTTTTATAGTTTGGGGAGTTGGTGCTGAATCTAAAAGTGGCATTGGACGTGCTTGGTCCACCCACAGATATTGTCGGTGCGTTATTGTTCAGATTTGGGTACAAGTTGTTCCCAGAATAGGGCTCTGTCGCATTCTTCAAATCTTCCTGTCGGTAGCTATACGGCGCTGGACTTCTTTCAAAGCTGCAATAAGAATTGTGATGAAAAAAGGTCCAACAAATAAATGATCAGTATATACTACTTATATAGATATTAAACATCGATCACTCAGGTACAAAGATTCATGCATCATACAATGATATTCCCTATAGGGGTTCGAACCCGGGACTCTTGGCACAGAGACTAAGTTCACTACCATTTGGGCAAATCAGTTCCTCAAAAACCCGTCTTCAATATATTATTCCAAAGTGTATATAGGTATGTAACTATTACTTGTTTTTTATTAATATTAGTGGGACTGGGATGGAAACGTTAATATTATGAAAATAGTATTTATTACCTACGAATAAACAGCTAAGGGAGCGTTCAAGTATTACGTAACGAATTTGGGGGGAAGGGGGGGGTCTTCTGAAACGTTACGATGCGTTACAGGGGCGGAAGGGGGATTTTGAACTACGCGTTACGTAACATTGTTTTAACACTTCAGAACGGTCGCGTAGATTTTACGTTTTACTAGGGAGGGGGGGTAAAGAAAAACGTTATGGAGCATTACATGGGGGGAGGGGGGGGGGGGGGGGGGCTCAAAAATTGCGTTACGTAATACTTGAACGCTCCCTATGTCATGTTGGTCAACATTTAGTAGTAAGCATACTGGTTTTGGTTGTTAGTTGAGGCATTGTTAGGTTGTTGCATAGTGTTACTAGCACGTGATGGTGGTTGCGGCCGAAGCGAGGCAGTAGCAGGGCGAGTCTGATTTAATAGCGAAGCAGATCTATCGAAAGAACAGATAGACCAATGAGGCTTTCTCTATTTAAATAAAACTAATTTTACGGATTCTATCGCGTTTATTTTTTTTTGTTTTTTACGTTCCCGACGTTTCGGCTGCTTTACAGCAACCATGGTCACGGGAGGACTGAATAAACGCGATAGAATCCGTAAAATTAGTTTTATTTAAATGTGTAGTATTCGCGTAAATATAAGAAATCAATAGGCTTTCTCTATGTTTGCATATGAAAGTGTTTTGATGAAACTACGGATGTCTGTGACTTGGTTCTCATGATTAGTCATTATTTATCTAAATTAATGCATTCAGTAAACACATAAGTGATGATGAAAATATATTATTTTCTAATTTAGATAACTGATGGATAAGGCACATTATTTTTGTAATTTGTAATAAGTTGGTAGGTACTCTTTTTATAGAAAAAGTAAATACCAAAGTATAAGTGAATGCTTTCCATAAAGCACATAAATAAAACGGTAATGATTTTAATTTTTAAGTATAGTGATCACATATTCATACCTATTTTGGTTGTCGAATGTAGGATTGTTAGGTTTTTGCACAGTGTTATTAGCTCGTGTGGGCGGTGGTTGCGGCCGAAGAGGAGCTGTAGCAGTAGTTGGGCGAGGCTGACTTGGTTGTGAAGCCGACCTAAATATTAGATTGTAAAAAAAACCTAGTTTCTCATATGATGCCTGTGTCCATGCAATAATAATAATATAAGTCCATCCAGTATTTTAATGTGATGCGAGCCCCGACAATAAAATCTTGCTTTTCCCCAGGCACCATGATAGCCTATAACACTCACTTTAGAATGATGTAGCATTCAATAAGTGACAGATTTTTTCTGAATCAGATCAGTAGTTGCAGACATTACCCCTTACATCCACCCACAAGCACCTCTTTATAAGAATAGTATAGATTGTGGTAAGGATTATGAGAAGTGACCGTCTTATTATACATCCAACTAATTATATATCTTCCTTTGGTAACTTCTTGATGGTGCTAATATAGTGTAAGTACAGATACCTATTCTGGTTGTCCAATGTGCGATTATTAGGCTGTTGCACAGTGTTATTAGCTCGTGTTGGCGGTGGTTGCGGCCGAAGCGGGGCCGTAGCAGGAGCAGGGCGAGGCTGATTTGGTTGCAAAGCTGACCTATTGAGGAAATAGCCATACTTAAACAATATAGCAAAATATATTTTTTAAGAATAAAAGCTAATCAATTATAATTAAGTAATTATACTTACTTCCTCAATTATAACTAATTAGCAAAAATGCATTCTACACTAGCTAGAAGTACAAAACAAGCTCAATAAACCTGAGAGCTCTGCCATTCCCTATGCTTTCCTTGGAGTTTAATGTACTATTCACTTCAATAGACAAGTATTCAATGTATCTTGAAATGGCTTTGGTGGATACAAAAATAATAATCAACCAAAATGTTATACTTAATACCTTGGGGTTGATGCACCCTGCTGTGCATTGTTTTGAGTTGTCATTTGGCTTTGGATAAGCTCTCTGCATCGCTGCTCATACATCATTCTTTGTTGTTCCAAAATATACTCCACATTTTCCTGTTCCAGTCTGCGCCTGTAAATATAACAATATATTTCTTACGTTCTCAAGTCAATTTCGCCCCATCACCTTCTACTGGCACCTACCTACATTTCAAGTTAATTAAAAATACTTATCTATTCAATTTTATAATAAACTAAATATTATAATAATTATAATACTAGAGTGAGTAATGCATAATCAAACCTGTTATTAGACGATTGCTCTGCTCCCATCTTGGCAATAAATATGCAGTTTTACGGATGTAACACGATCGTATTAAAGTAATTAAAATATAGGCACACCGCACAAACGACGCACAATGAAAGTGTAGGTATAAAAAATGTAATGTGCAATGAAACGGCACTGATTATAATCGGTTTTCATGTAAGTAAAGATGATAGATTAGAAAGTATTATATTCGTTATAAAATGTACACACACAATAACGACCGAACGACTTGAAACTAAAACTGCGCGAGTACAATGAAATGGGCCCAATATAAACTCCCTTCAGTCGAACAAGTTCTAGTAAAAAAGTTAAAACAAACATTGGTCGATGATAAGCTAATGAGGACGAGGGATTATGTTATGCTGCCAAACCTTATCGATATCGATATTATTTTATTTTTTTATATGAGCCGCTAGAAGCTTCACTCTCAATAAAATTTACCAGACGATACAAGAAAAGCCTTATTTTACGACATAAATTTGCTTCTGTGAAGTTATCTAGTTCGTACGAGAACATGAGTCATTGTCTCAGAACATGATGTTAATATTGGGAGCCGATGTATAAACTAATTGTGTAAATCCTTTTTGAGATTTTTTAACGAGACAAAACCTTTGGCCATGCGCTCAGTATTTATTTCTTTGGGCATGTTATCTTTTTGACTACTGTTGGACCTGTTAATATATTTTACACTATTATTATTAAACGTTATAATAGAAAAAGTGTTATATATTTGGGACAGGTTAACAAGTATGTCTACTACTATTTATGTTTTTTTATAAAGGCTAACCAGTAGTGTTTCAACGTACTCGTAGTGTAATTATTAAAAATTTTAATTATTTTATACATTTTTTGAGTATCTTTATAACCTACTGATAGACGTGTAAAATAATGTACACTATAAGATTACACCTTATAAAATATACCTTATAAGGTAAGGATAAGGATACGTTTTCCATAAAGCTATGTTAGCGATTGAACCTGCGCCTTACTCCATTTGGATAACATCAAAGACCCAAACATACGTGGTCGCAATGCAATTTGATTCCTGTAAATTAGAATTCATGTTATTTAAACACCTTTGTATAAACAAAGGTGTTTAAATAACATTAATTCACTCGTAGATATGATACTTTTATCGATACTATAAAGTATCGATAAAAGTATCATATCTACGAGAGTAGCATAACTATCTAGCATAGTGGTCTTATAGATTCGGAAAGAACCGACCATAGACAAAAGATCTGCTCGTGCTGCATATGTCAGACTCTAAACCGCTTCTCTGTCTACCTCTACGCTCTACAAGTATTATTGTTCTGTGTTCTACACTTAGGACGGTCAGGTAGGGAAAATTCTTCTTCATCTTTTTTTTACGAAATGAAATACGATGAAATAAAATGGATATGCAAATGTTCTCAACCACAACTTAGCGGGTATTTTGCCAATGTCAAGTAATTAATAGTAATAACGTATTCAATAATACACATTATAAATAAAACAATGGATGTGACATGATGATATGAAAATGGCGACTGACCGAATTGAAGGCAAATTATTCCGGAATTTCATATTATGAAACCAATAAGATAACCAGTTAAACATAATCAGTACATGACAAAAGGCTAGCACCCAGGACCGTAAACAAAATTACAAAAAAAAACAGTTCAGTACACACACAGTACACACACCCCCTTGGGAATAATTACGGCTGAAAATTGTTGCTTTTCTTGTGAAATATGGAGCCTGAAACAGCTGCACCTGTAATCTCCCCTGAGAATCCACCACAACAAAATGAGGAACAAGCAAAACCTGTAAATCTAGAACCAAATCAGCCTGCTACGACGCAAGCATCTTTATCCAACGATACAGAACCGCCGCCTCCGTCAAGTATTTCGATAACTAAAGATGTTCCAAAGCAGATATCGAAAAAACCGAAAAAAAGGAAGCCCAAAGTTCCTCGCGATGTGACTGCACCGCGGCAACCATTAACAGGTAAGCAAAACAGATTTAGGTATACTATTTTTGTAAGCACTTATACTTTGGATACATCTGTGTTTATATTCACTTGTTGTTTTCCCTAGTAAAACCCAACCTATAAAAAAACTATTATATTACTAAGGTTATGTGAGATACCTGAATGTCCGGCGAGACCAACTGAGAGCTGAACAGCCAGACCTTGGATTTGCTGAGCTAACCAGACAGCTGGCCAGTGAATGGAGCAAACTCCCGGCAGAGGAGAAACAACAGTATTTAGATGCAGCAGACCAAGATAAAGAAAGGTGATGTTATTTTATCAATATCCCTTCCCTTTCAAAAGCTCTCCAGAGCTAGCAAGCAAGTTATCCAAAATGTTTTAACATTGATGAAACCAGTTTCAAATAGAAAGTAACATGACTAATTCTTTTCATTAAAATAGAAATAAAACAGCATTTATTTAAGACTGGCTTTTTGGGGTTCCACCGGCGGTACCTCAATGTGCTATTCCAGACTATAATCTATCTCTGTGCCAAATTTCATCCAATCCGTTCAGACATTCTGGTGTGATTGAGTATCCATCCAAACTTTCACATTTATAATATTAGTGGGTTAGTGGGATTGCTAGAAATTATTCAAATCACTTATTCTTAAGAATATTGATTTATTTGAAAAATTTATTTACAATGTTTGCCAACGATTTGAAGCTATTATCGTTGACACTTACAGATATTCTTAGATTTTATCAGGTACCAATTTTAATTTCATAAAGCAGTTCATAAGTAATTTTCAAAACAAACTATTTCTTTTATGAAATTAGGTATATCCGGGAGTGGACAGAATATAAAAACACAGATGCATACAAGGAATTTAGAAGGCAACAGATGGAACAAAAAGATACTATGGTATCAAAGAAAGTTAAACACAATTTACCAGAGCCAATAGCACCAACAGGTTTGTATTCACTATTCAATGCAGTTATTATATATTATACATACATGGCATAGGTAGATGTATTATCTTCATCATAGTTATCATCAACAAAATGTATGACTTGCACCACCCAGACATTCATTGGGATGATGTGAATTGCCAGAAATAGACCGACTGAATGGTCCCAACCACACTACAATGCTAATACAGAGTCTTGTTTTTAGTTTTCATAATGTCTTCCCCAGGAGTTGTACAAGTTGCACCTGAGCAGAGTGTTCCTGTAGTAACTACGAATGGCAACACGGCCCCGCCACCGCCACCGCAGCCCGTCGCAGCGCTACGCCAACAAACCCCCCCTCGACCTAGACCTTGCATCACACCAGCTTCTGTAAGCAATAGTCATGATATTTTTCTATAACAGATGCCGTCCAAATGGCAATGCAATCAAATTATTAATCTTGTTTTTGTCAACAGGGCGAAGAATTTGCAGATACAGACATACCTATATTCACAGATCAGTTTCTTCAACACAACAAATTAAGGGAATCAGAACTACGACAGTTAAGGAAAGCAAATTCAGATTATGAGCAGCAAGTAAGCTTAGTATACACTCAATACTACAATCATTCTTATTATTAAAAAAGTTCAAATGTCAAAAGTTGTGGGAGAATCAATTCAATAATTTTCAAATTGCAGAATGCCATATTGCAAAGGCACGCGGAGGAAGTGAGCGGGGCGACGGCGAAGCTTCGTGCGGAGACCGCCGCCGCCGCCGAGCGCACGGCGGGCCTGCTGGCGCACCGCCGCGCGCTCGTCGCGGCGCTGCTGCAGCCGCTGCACGCGCTGCCCATCCCAGGTGTGTTATTATCGGAATACAACAACCAACATATTCGTTCATAGCTCCAAGCTCCATCCACATCCACTAAGGAATTCTATTTAAATAAGTGTAATTCCAATTTAAATAAATTGTAACTTCTATTAATTTTGGAATACTGCAGTGTGACACATAATAATCATATTTTAATCATTCCTATCTGCCACCCATCAGAACCGTGTTAGTTGTCGCACTCTTTGGGTAAACAATAACATTTAATGGGTTTGTCATAATAATAGGAACTTGCCTTAAAATAATACGATACCACACATGTTTGTCTTAAAAAATATAATTGATATCAAAAACATTTGTACATTAATTACTTTTTACAAGATTCCTGTTCCTATTTCAGGTGGTCCGGCCGGAGCTACCGAGCAGAACATTGATGAATATATGGAGAAATTACAAGCTCTAGCAACAGACGCCAAAAACAATGCAATCCTTAAACAAGCTCGTGATATTTTAAATAGAATTGAATTACCAAGTCATTGTGCAACTGCATTATAAATCAATAATGAAGTTTGTGTTCTCTGTATACCCTATTTTAATATTATTGTCAAGTTCAAAGGAATAGTAAATAAAAGCGAGATGGCTGAAACCTAGTATTAGTTGAATAACCACTCATAAGAAACTACTGAGAAATACTACCCACCCTCATACAGAATACAGTACAGACTCAATGAGCAATTCTGACTCCAGAAGGGTTCTTCTTCGTGCTAACACATTGTAACTAGTTATTTAGCTTGTGTATGCAACAATTATTAATTTTCAATATAAGTAACACATCTGTGTTTCATTACAAATCATCATCTTATTTATTCATTCTTTCTATAGTCATAATACTTATCTATTCAGTAGTCAAAAACAGAAGTGATAGCCAAGTTGGTAAAACGCTTGTCTTGGTAACAAGGATCGCAGTTTCAAACCCGGGCACGCACCTCTGGGATTTCTGGATTTCATGTGCGAATCTCATTTTCAACCACGAATATCACTTGCTAAAAGGTGAAGGAAAACATCGTGTGGAAACCTGCACGTCTGAGAGAACCCATCGAAAGATGTGTGAAGTCCGCCGACTCGCACTGGGTCAGCGTGGTGGACTATGGCCTAATCCCCCTCGCATTGAGGGGAGGCCCGTGTCCAACAGTGGGACATAAAAAGGGCTGGTATTTTAAGCATTCAACAAAGGCTGATACTCAATTTTGATTGCCTATCATACTGTAATAATTAGCCCTTTGTCACATTGCCGGGCATGAGTCTCCAACATGAGGGTATTAAAAACGTTCTATATCAATCTACTACACATACTTTTATTATATACAATTTCAAATTGCTTAAGTCTAATCCTACCTTTAATACCATCAGCACAGGTTTTGCGAATAATGCCTGTGACGAACAGACACGATAGTGATCTTGACCTGCCAGTGACAATTTTTTTTTTCACGTGACGAGCACACTAACTATACCGTCCCACAATAAGCAACGCTTGTATTATGGGTACCGTACAATGAACTGGGGACGAACCCAGTATATATTACTCATATAGATATTCAACATCCATGACATGGGTACAAACTTTCGTGCTAAACACACAAAGTTTGTCCCTACCAGGTTTCGAACCCGGGACCCTCGGTGCAGAATGTAGGGTCACTACCAACTGCGCTAATCAGGCAGTCATTGCATTGTAATTTCTTAACATGGAATAGAGTTTACTGTTTCAGTAAACTCTATTCCAGCCATCTGCCAGTGTACACTGGGCTGTGTGAGTGAAACGTCCACCCATGCACACCAAGACAAGGAAAAATTGTGAAATAAATATTGTCCCGCGGCTCCACCCGCTAAGCCATGGATTTTGTTTAGAAGCTTGGCCCCAATGGTCACAGTGTAACTAACCATATCCTACAGCACTTCAGGATAGTGTACCAAAATAAGAATTCTCAAAATCACATCAATATTTGTGGAGATAACTCTCTATAAACATCTTTATGATGTTAGTATAGATATAGTATGGATAAGTAATAAAAATAGATATGCGACTAAGTTGAGTGAGACCACCAGACATGAATTTCTATATTTTGTCGCAAAACTGACAAAGTTTAGTCCGTTTAACGCTTATGGTCTATTTGTCCTTATCTGAAGAGTCCTCGTGATCTTCATTACGTGAAGCAGCTTCTGTGTCGTAATCGTGTAGTTTCACTCTCCACATCTTGATGAGCGTGTCCCAGGATCTACGACTGTATTTTGTGTACTTGTCCGGCGTTCTCGGCTGGTCCCTTGTGCGTTCATCTCTGGATATCACAATTCAATTAATAAATGTAATTTAAGTATTCAATTTATTAACAACTAGCTGCGCCCCGCGGTGTTATCTGTGATTCAAAAGTATGTCCTTTTGCAAATGCACGGTTCCTGTATGCTAACCCATAGAAACCGCATTTTTTCGGGGTAAAAATTAGCCTATGTCATTTTCTAACCCCCAAACTACCACTACCCATGCAATAAATCATGTCAGTCCTTTGCTCTATGAACAATTAAAACAAATCTATCCCACAATAACCATATATTTTATTGGTATAAAAAGTAGCCTATGTGCTATTTGAGACTATAACCTATCTCTGTGCCAAATTTCATCCAGATCCATTCTGGCGTGATTGAGTAACAAACATCCATCCATCCAAACTTTCACATTTATAATATTAGTGGGATAGTGATCACCCTGTTTTATTATTTATACCATAAACATCGATCACACATCGATTGATCGGGAATTTTGTGTGATTTCACCAAATTATAGGTTACAATTGTGAATATTGGTTACAATTGTGCTTCAGTCGTGAGTCAGCAGGGTCGGTGATTGCACCCATCCGCTCCTAAGTTTAAGTAAAATATACATACCTAGGAACTTGTTGCAAGTAATTGTGATATCCAACCGTGTTCTTCCCGTAATCAATTTGTTTTTGACGTCTTTGTAAAACCACAGCATCAGTCTCTAGTTGCAAAGGTTTCTTAGCCGGCCCACTGCAAAGTACAAGTATCTAATTAATATATATATATTTTTTAATAAATATCGCCAGACGAGCACACCAATTGTATGGCCCCAAACTAAGCAAAGCTTGTATTATAGGTACCGTACAATGGACTGGGGGCGATCCCAGTTATTTATTATTTCCTACCATTATTAAAATAACTTCGTAGACTTAAAATAACTTCGTAGACGCAAAGTACCGTTCCGAATCCGATTCCGATTTCCGACGTTTTAGAATCACACCGCAGGGCAAATTACGAAAAGACCGTTTCCGAATTTAGCCCAGGCGGGAATCAAACCCGCAAAAACCCGGTGCAGTGACCTGACCCGCCTACGCTCAAACCACTAGACCAAGCTGTCGTCTAAATTTAATTTAGTATTGTTATGTTTATAATTGATATAAATAATTATATATACTAGAATTACACCCAGTATGATACCCTCATGAATAAAAATATGGACCCTTTGTATGAGGTGTGGTGTTGTTGTGTGTGGCAAATAAAAAAAAGCAATCTGGGGTCTTAAACTAAGCAATGCTTGTATTATAGGTACCGAGGTTAATTCCAGTTCTACCAAGACCACAAAAAATAATGATAAGCTCATTACCAAACTTGCACAGACAGAAATCAATATTGGCAATCATCAGTTGCAGTGAGTCAAGTGGCCTATGCTTAAACCACTAGCTAGACCAAGCTGTCATTGTATAGATCAGGGGTTCCCCGACATACTTTATCTACTATTATTGTAAGCCTCTACACAACGCCCCCATTTTTTTCTGAGTCTCTTACCTTTACCTTTAGGCCTGCAGCGGCCCCTTGTGGGCGTTATCACCCACTTTGGGAAAGACTGGTATAGATTTAAGTAATATAATATGATTATAATGGATTATACCTTGATTTGTCTGATTCATTTTTATTATTTGGTTTCGCTCTCTTTCGACTGCTCGAATTTTCCCTGCTGTTATTCTTTTCTGCTTTATCATCTGAAATTAAAATATCCTTTGAATGAAGTCTTAATAAAGCATGGGACTATGAGTTACTGCCTTGCAACTTTACTTCCCATATAATAATACCGGCCCTTGCCTTTTGTTTCACTGTTAGGAATGGGCCTCGCATCAGTACAAGGGGGATTAGGCCATGATCCACCAAGCTGACCGTGTGTGGGTTGTCAGCGTTCCCAAGTCTTTCCAGGGGCTCTCTCAGGCATGCAGGTTTCCTCACAATATTTTACTTCACCGTATAGCAAGTGATAATCATAGTTTAAAATTAGATTCGCACATGATATCCAGAAATCCTAGAGGCACCAGCCAGAGTTTGAACCTGCAATCCTCATTACTGGTAAAAGCATTCTACCAACTTGGATACCACTGCTTTGCTGCTTTAGATATGAAGTATATAATTTTGGTGTACTGAGAATGTTTTAACTTTCTTTGAACAATTATAGTTGGTAAAATATTCATAATACTACCTTCACTGCCATCCATGAATGCAAGCCAGCTCCTTTTAGAATCCACAGTACTCATTACTGAAGTTTTTTTACTGAAAATTACATACCCAATTAATTAAACATTGTGGTGGCCAATGAACTGGAAGCTCAACTAAGCTATGTTATGTTGTATAAACTGACCAAAGGCTGTGATGGGCAGAATAATAGGTGGGATGTGTTGTAGCAATGTAACACTTAAAACCAGATTTCTTCATTAAAATACATTTTATTATAAAAATGGTGTTACATCATTATATATAGAAAAAATCTGAAGTGTCTCTCATATTCATAAATGCTACTCCATAATTTTAATTGTGTTACAACCTATGAGTTACAACAACATCCTCACATACATATATACATAGCTTGGACATAAGGAGAAATTGATTGTTAACAATAATGCAATATTACCTCAACGTATCTATTTTACTGACGCTTGTTCACAGACAGACACAGAGTATCTCGTTTGAATACTGAACAAGGCTGCTGTATACTGTAAACATGCATTTAGCTGGGAGCTGGGAGAGCTAACCAAGACGCTTTATATGCTGCGTCGTCGTATATTAAAATAATACTAGAGGTAATATAATAATATACACATCGTTTGGTAGAAAATATGTTATAGGCACAAATAATAATCCATAAAATTCAAATCACAAACTAGGCCACAAACACGTTTAGATGTCAGAAAACGCGCGAAGAAATTACAGAACAAATTTACGCATTGGAAGAAATAGCAGTAAACTAGTCTGTGGCAGTAAACAATAATATTGAAATGACAGACAGCCATGAGACTGACCACAGACTAGAGACTAACATTTTGATCTTCTAAAAGCAGCTAAGAGCAAGAAGTAACAGCTTACTTATACTTACATTTTTAGGCCTCACCTACAAATTAGTGGCTTTTTTGCCGCTGTCAGGTAAATACAATAATGGATATGACATGAGGATAATATTTATTTTTGCAAATCATTTATATGTGATTGTATGTGGGGTTTTGTCAGTTTATATCTCAGTAGATAGAGACGCTACATTCACTAGGCACATGCAGCGCAATTGATCTAGGTGCGTGCTGGCGCGCGGTAGGGCCGCCTGACCCGCCATCCGTGAATGGCAGCACCGAACATCATGCCGGAACACGGCTAGGCCGCTTGGCGACATGGCTTTGTTCAGTGGGTGGTGACTAACCACGGCCGAAGCCTACCACCAGTAGAGTTGTCACCTGGTTGGCACCACCCAGGGTCACGTGTAGGGTATCTCGAGGGTACTTAATTCTCCTACGGACGAAGGTGACTCGACTCGACCCCAAAAATACTACCCCAAGACTCTATCGTTTATTTATGTGATTCTGTCAACGACAATATGAATATGACATATCTTTGACTTGCTTGACACTTGTCAGTCAGCAGTCACCCACTTGCTGACACTAGTGAAGTAAATTATTATTTATAATTTCTGTTTTTGCATGCTTCCTAAAACGATTATTATTGATGTACATTGAAAGAAACATTAGGTATTAAAATTCGTACTCAGAAGTCGTATTTCCTTCGTGTAATACAATGCGTGTTACCATAAAAACCAAATAGCCATAGTATGTAAATCAAGCTTACAATTTCAGAATAATGGTAAGTGTAGCCGCAACTTATTCAGTGCGAAATTAGAATAGCTTTATTTAGATAAAGCGATTCTATTTATTACCAACTAAGCTAAGGAGGAAGTGTTAGCTTAGTTTGTGAAAAACGTCCGATATAGCAGCTTGTGGTTCGGTCAGATCTTGGATGGGTGTCCGAATTGAAAAAAAAAACATCTAACCTTTCGTGTTTCGGAAGGCCCACTGGCAGTTTCAGTTGTCGTTCTAGAATCTTTGAAAAACTGAAGAGATAATTGGCCCTAGCCTTAGATTACTTACTGCCAATGGTTTTGTGTATTTACACAAATCCATGGGCACTGATATTTATCAGTAATAATATTTATCAGTAATAAGCCAAATGAGGGTAGGCTGGATGGAAGCCAGCCCTAATTCAAAAATAGAAATGAGAAAATGGTTAGGATTTAGAAGGTATAGCTTATAATATTATTGGAGGTGTGGTGTTGCACCAGCTGGAGTTTTGTTATGTTTTTTTGCAGGCTGATATTGAGGTAGAGGAGGCCTTGGCCTCACTAGATATGTTGATGTCGGAATTCTTCGCACCCACAACAAGTAACTACAGAAAGAGGGAGATTGAGGGTATGCTGGAGAATTTCTCGAATCGTAGCGACTCCTGGAAACATTGTTTGTTGTTTTTGCAGAAGTCACAAAACCAATATGTTCTTATGTTTACTCTAACAACACTGGAGGTAAGAATTGGGATTTTATCTGGGAAAAATAGAAATGGCTGACTAACAAAAAAATTTTATCCAAATAACCTATGTAGGTATTAAGAATAAGTTCTTCAGGACCTAGAAAAACATCTGATAACATAAATGTTTTTTTTTAAACTTTTTTTATAAACTACATAAACTTTTTTTTTCAGAATATAATTAACAAACAATGGTTTGGTCTCCCTGATGACACCAAGACAGAGATTCGTGTGACACTATGGAACGAGCTGATGGCCAAACATGAGGTCACATTGTACTTCATCAGAAACAAGCTCGCTGCTCTCATGGTGTCCATTGCACGTTATGACTGGCCACACCACTATGATGACTTTTTTAGCAATATTGTTGAGGCAAGACAACTTCTTCTCAGAACATGTACTTTGAGAAAAAATTTTTGAAGAAACTTGGTTGTTGACTTATGTTGTGTATCCTTAAATTCACTGAAACCAAACTGAGTAGAATGCAAAACTGACAACAGATTTGGATTAAATTTGATACCGTAAATAGTTATATGTTTTATATATATATTCATAAAATAATATAATATTTGCTATTTTATACTTTCGAAAAAATGATGTGCAAAGGTTATCAACAACATATGTTGCAGTTAATAAGATGTGAGGGACGGCGCAGTCTCCTGGGGCTGGTGCTGGCGCAGGCGGCCAGCGAGGAGCTGGGCGCGGCGCGCGACAGCGGCGTGCTGCTGCCGTCCGCGCGCCGCGCGCAGCTCGAGCGACTCATGCTGAAGGGCATGCCGCAGCTGCTGAGCGCGCTTAGTGGCGATTATCGGACTTATAGCCGTCCCATTACTAATAACCCCGGTCATACACATCTGTAAAATGTTACAAAATGCTAAGCTACAATTTCGCCATTCAGTCTCCCTAAGTACAAAATAAGAGTTGTGATGAGACACATACACACCCCCTAATTTAATAAAAGTTTCCATACATCTTCTGTAAATTATTTTGTATGACAACCTGATTAGCAGAATCAGAATCAGGATATATGTTTAATCACGTAGACCATTACGACAGTATATATGAGTCGTCTTAAGTTACAAAATACTATGCTACTACTTTACCACCCGTTCAGAATGCCGTTCCTATAAAGAAGAAGACTCAAGAAACTCCATGGATGCTCTTTAAAAGCATCTTATATATTTTTGAGCATTATATTGTTATGGGTATGTTAGAGCATTGTAGGTAAGCTTGAGTAGCTGTTCAAAAAAGTACTAAACCTAAGTACTTATATAATACCAAGTTAATGGCTACATGGTTCCCATATTTACAAATTACATTAGCAGGGTAATCAGGGTGTCGCAATGTCAATCTTTACATCATCGAAAAAGCTTGCTGTCACTGTCATTCTTATTTATGAAGTGTATGGTGTGAACGGGACGCAACACACTTGCGTCGCTGTAACTACATAAAACGATCCTGCTTGAGCAGTTGTTCGCACAACGGTGCGTAAGGTACTTTATGAGGCTGTGAATAGTTGTGTCGCTAGAGCTGAATATGGCCAAGCAATAATGAACTGATAGTTGCCTAACCAACGCATGTAATGTCCACACCCTCTATCTTGTTAAATATAATTTTTTTTTGGCAGATATTTTAGAAAAGAACGCCCAGAAGGAGGGTCAGTCCAATCCGCCGCCGTCGCCTACCAACGGTCTGCCGCAAACATCCGCCCTCCCAGACCTGTTGGCGAATGCTCACGATGCCCATTCTACTGACAAGTGAGTTGCACTAGAGAAATTATTGTCGTGGCTTCGATCGCCGTCTGGTTATAATTCCGTAATTTCCTGGGCAAAATTACGAAATTAAATTTTCCTGAGATTGTATCTAGTCAAGTATACGGTATTTTCATGTGTGAATCTCATTTTCAACCATGATTATCACTTTTTAAACGGTGAAGGAAAACATCGTGAGGAAACCTGCATGTCTGAGAGAACCCCTCGAAAGATGTGTGAAGTCCGCCAACCCGCACTGGGCCCCCGTGGTGGACTATGGCCTAATCCCCCTCGTATTGAGGGGAGGCCCGTGCCCAGTAGTGGGTCATTAAAAAGGGCTGGAATTATAAGTGTACGGTACTCATAATACAAGTATTGCTTAGTGTGGGGCCGTACCATATTTTTATTTGTTTGTTCACTTAATATGATGAGTAGTAGTGATTTCCAACATGGGTCTACTCTTCGTTTATAGTATAGTTTTCTTGTATTTTTCTAGATCTCTGAATATGGAGATAGTTGTGAAATGCTTGACAACTCTCCAGCATCTGTTCTCGTGGTTGCCGCTGTCGTCGCACGTGCCGCCCTCGTTAGTAACCACTGTGTTCTATTGGGGCAGTGTCGCAACACAGTCGCAGGCGAGTTCATATATAATGCTTCATTTCAATAATATTATAAATGTGAAAGTTTGGATGGATGGATGTTTGTTACTCAATCACGCCAGAACGGCTGTACAGATCTGGATGAAATTTGGCACAGAGATAGATTATAGTCTGGAATAGCACATAGGCTACTTTTTATCCCTATAAAATGGATGGTTCCCGTGGGATAGATTTGTTTTAATTTTTCATCAACACGATTTTTTGCATAGGTAGTGGCAGAAAAGGACATACTTTTTAATCGCGGGTAACACCGCGGGGCGCAGCTAGTATACCATATATAATGTTTTCACAATTATTCTTTAAAAGAGCGGTGTAGTCGGTCACCAACGGTCAAACGCATGGTAAAGTCGGATATCGAATATAATTTTTGATGCTGTCGAAAGTTGTAGTAAGATCAGCTGTCCCCCGTGGCAGTGGTTTGGTTGTTGGTAACGCGGGTGTTGTCAGAGCGTGGAGGCGGGGCTGGCGGGGCTGGGCGGCGTGTGCGAGCTGCTGTACCGGCGGTACGCGCCGCCGTCGTCCGCCGCCACCGCGCTGCGCCTGCAGCACGGCGCGCTGCGCCTGCTGCGCCACCTCACGCACCACCCGCACCACATGCAGCACGCGCCGCACGAGTGAGACGCACACACTAACACCACTCCGCACTTCACCCACTCCCGTACACGACAATCTCGCTCTCTCTTTCTCTAGGTGTGACCACTCCCCCATGATAAGTTCAGATACCGCGAAATCGGACACTTAAATTTATATTGAACTAGTTGTTATCCGCGACTTCGTGTGGTATTTAACAAAAATGTTTTTCTAAAATAAAAGTAGCCTAAGTTACTCCTTGTTACATCAGCTATCTGCCAGTGAAAGTCCCGTCAAAATCGGTCCAGCCATTTCAGAGATTAGCCAAAACAAAAAGTCAGACAGACAGACAGACAAAAATTAAAAAAAATGTGGTTTTGGTATTTGAACCGTGAATACATCGAAATGCACTTAGTAAAAAGCGGTTATTTTAATATTACAAACAGACACTCCAATTTTATTTATTTGTATAGACAGAGCGGTTGCAATGTAACTTTTTTCTTTTTGTAAACATCTTTAAAATCTATCATCTTTTACACTATTTTTGTTGAAACTCATATATTTGTATTTTATGCATCGTCCATTTCAGTTACCTCAATAAGTTGGCTGAGTTTTTGAAACTGTTTGTATCATTACACTTCAAGAGGTTGGAAGCGGAGCCCGAGTTTGATGCTATTGAATTTTTGTCATACCTATTCCAATTTACATTCCAGGTGAGTGGATATACATTACATATACATTATCTGTCCCTTGTTATTTTCTTAGTATCATTTGTGATAGTATGACTGTGATTAACTATAACAAAAATATATTTGTTCCAGGTGCCTACTTGTGCTATTTTTGTAAACTGTTTAGATATATGGATACAATTTATAGATATATTAAAACCTGAAGACACTCCGAAGTGAGTATTGAAATAATGTTGAGCTGAAAATTCAATGTAAAACGGAATTTTCTATATATTTTTATATTGTTCCAGATATTGGGAAGCTTTGCAAGCACTTGTGAATGGTGTGTTAAACAAAATTCAATTTCAACACAACAAGGCGCAGTTACAGCACCTCGACAACGACGTGTGTGACGATGATGTATGTATTAGCATTTTCTATTTCTATTTCTATTCTATAATGTAATATCGCCAGACGAGCGCACCAAATATACGTTACCACACTAAGCAACGCTTGTATCATGGGTATCCTTACTATAGACGGAATGTACCGATGGAATATAGTCGTACCCGGGACCCTCGGCACAGTAAGCAGGGTTCCTACCATCTGTGCTACATTGTTCCCACATACCTATAACAACGTATTGCTCAAAAATGTAAAAGATCTTTTTAAACAAAGAGCAACTATGGAGTTTCTTGCCCGTTCTTCTCCATAGGAACGGCATTCCGAACGGGTGGTAATGTAGTAGCATAGTATTTTGTAACTTATGACAATTCACAAGTACTGTACTTAATGGAATACGTGAATAAAAAATATTCTTATTCTGATTCTGCTAATCAGGTTTTCATACAAAACAATGTGGCATTACAAAACAGTGTATGAAAACTTTTATTAGGTTTGGGGGTATGTATGTGTCTCATCACGACTCTATTTTGTACTTAGGGAGAGACTGAATGGCAGACATTCCTCAAACACTGTATAGAGTGCATCGCTCGTGTGGCGGACCTGGCGCCTCTAGACGTATTCACGGCGGTGGTGAGTTATAACTGTCACTGATAATGATATACTGGTGATACTGATACTTCATAATATTATTTAAATTTAGAGCCCTAGATCTCAGATTAAGAAAAATATAAACCCTTGTTCGGGTCCCAGTCGCCGTGTAAGCATCATTATTTAGATACGAAAACATTATTTTAATATTTTCTTTTTACATATTAGATATTTATGTAAATCATTTTTTGAAAACTCATGTCCGGGATTTTTTAATATGAGCGTAAATAAAGTACTGGTAGACCATAGACATTTTCTAGACCCTGCCGACTCATGGTGTAGCCCGCGCCAAAAACCTCTGTTTACCGAGTACCTACTCCCAAGGTCTTCAGCACTTCTGCACTCGAATTTGTGACTTTTTCTATGTTAAACCTGCGCTTCATTACCACATTTATAAATTGCGAGCCGTCGATTTCTAATTCCCAATAAAATGACAATTGCAATTTCTTGAAAGCAAAAGATTTTTTGAAAATTAACCTATATAAATTGAGACTTCACAAAATGATTACAAGTACGATAAAGAAGCACAGATACAATATTCAGTATATGCTTGGTGAATGAGTCTGTTGTCGCATGTGTGCGGGTATAGCTGGAGCGCTGGCAGTGCCTGGCGGGGGTGCACGCGCGCGCGGCGGGGCGCGGCGGGGAGGGCGAGCGGCTGCTGGCCGCGCTGCTGGACCTGGCCACGCTCACGCGCGCGCTCGGCCGCCTGGCGCCGGCGCTGCTCGCAGGTCACATTACTCTCCTTTTTTTACGGCGACAATCGCCCACAAAATTGCCAGTGTCGAGTATTATTTCTTGATCATTTGTTAAGTATTGATGATGATGATTCTACTTCTATCAGTATAAACCCCTATTAGTAAAGCTGTGAATATTTTACAGATTTACCGGAAATTTTGGTATATTAGGTATTGTAATTTTATTTTAATTTCCTTTACCTCTCCACTTATGAATAATGGATAATAAATAAATAATATTCCACCAATTTTATACATTATTTATAAAAAAAAACACGTGTTTGGACCACTTTACTCTTCTGCTTTTCGCCAAAAGAATCTTTTATTTATTCATTGACTAATCACTTGCGGTTTAAGAAAACATTAGGAATAACCTGCAGGTCTGAGAGAACCTAACTAGTTCTCGGAGGACACACGGACTCTGTCGACCCACACCGGTCTAGCATCTCCCTATTAAGGGGAGGCTCTTGCCCAGCAGTGAAATTGTAAAGGGCTGTCGTTATAATATATGTAGAGAATGAGAGTAGCCGGCGCGCGTCGGGCTGGGCGCTGGGCGCGACGCTGGTGGAGCGCTGCGGCGGCGCGCTGGCCGGCGCCGCGCTCACGCGCCCGCACCGCGCCGCGCACCACCACCTCGCGCACGCGCACGTGCAAGTGTACGTACTACACCTTTGACCCTGAGCCCCTTTACCACATCTGTAATCTAATCATTATGTAAAGTCAGAATTCGACGACTAATAAAAAAAAAGCTAACAAAAAATCACATTTCAATCAAAATGGAACTATCGATATTGTGACTGTTTTGGAATATTTGTAATCATTGTGTAAAATGATTACAAATATTCCAAAACAGCGCAGGATCAAAGGTTTGTATACCCTATCTGAATCACGTTTTATATTTCGTCAGTGGCGTAGCATAGGTCAGCACCCGGTGCTGATTTAAAATTTGCCGCCCTCTTATTTTTGCTATTCATTATAAAACAATTGGGGCATGGTAACGACAAAGAAAAATAACGAAAAAAAAAACACTGAAAGATTTTTTTTCTAACCGCCCCCGGTAATGTGCCGCCGGGTGCTGACCGCACCCTCCGCCCCCCCCCCAAGCTACGCCACTGTATCTCGTTGGTCCGACAGTCACGCAGAAATGTTCGCGTGCATGGGCGCCTGGTGTTGCTACGCCAACGAGTGCGGCGTGCCGGTGCAGACCATGGAGGGTCTCTTCTCGTCCGCCTTGCCATTCCTGCTGCCGCATGACGTACCCGTGAGTCAAGATACCGACAATAAACTTAACCTTAAATATACTTATATGCGACTTTATTAATTCGTATTGGTATCACCGCAAATTGATTGATGCGAGAATACCACCAAAACGGAGAAAAGTGATTAATTATGTCAAAGGCATATGTTGCTTATATACTTAAATGAACAAAAAAAATTTGTTTATCCTCACGACGAAACACGAATTTGAATGAAACACTGACAAAAAAGGCTTACCTTTTTTACAGTTTTTTATCATGGCAAAATATCATGTAAATCATTTTAGTAAGAGTAGTGAACAGGTACCTTCTAGGCAAGTATGCTCCATCGTAGATCTCATCGTCACTTACCATCAGGTGAGATCGAGATCAAATACTTGCCTATAATGTAATAAAAAAAAAAATGCATTGAAGCGACCAAAAAATTACTATAAATGTAAGGCAAGACTCAAATCAAATCAAATCAAATAATGCAGGGTGAACCTGATATTTTCTTTTTTGTATTAAGGAGCCTCCGCTCCTATGTCACGCGGCGGCTCACTTGCTTCTGAGTTTGTCCAAGAACGTGAAGTTCACCAGCGACCCCATGGCCCTCGCCGGCGACTTGTACGAGCACGCACAACGATCGCTACACTACTTGGAGCCGAAGGTGAGCACTTTGTTTATTCTATATTGTAGTCTTCCAAACTGCGGTACAGGGCCGCCAATTAATAGGTTATGCGGGCTGCTTATTTATTTGTTATATCTTATTTAAATATATTAGTGGGATATTAACCATTGTCTGTTCAAAAACGCCAACGAGTGATGACAGTTCTAAATTATCATTCGACTAAGAACTACTATTAATGCCAGGTCGCTTCGGTAAGTATCTGTAAATTTAATAATATAATGGCATTGAATCACGGGAAATTTGAAGATGTAACAGGTTCATGACTCAACTTTTTTTCAAATGTTTATCTCAGTGGACATCATTACAGATGCGTAGATTAAACGCGCATTTTTTTTTATTCCCATGTCTAGATGGATTTTACTGGAACATTCCATAGTGATAGCTAACATCTCGCCGTTTTTATTTCTTTAGTTATTACAGATTTCCGTACTGAAATAATTAGTTTGATCATGGGCAAATAGTGATTGTGGCATCTTCCTGAATGTGTGGCCTATATACAGTAGGCCTGCTGTTAGCATATTGAAATGCACTGTCGAGCCATTAGTTGGTCCGCGGTGGTGGGACGTGTCGGTAAGGCTTGTCGGCTCGTTGCAGACGGCGGGGGTGGTGCGCGAGGCGCTGGTGGCGGCGGCGCTGCGGCGCGGGGGCGGCGGCGCGCGCGCGCTGGTGGCGGCGTGGGGCGGCGCGCTGGCGGCGGGCTGGGGCGGCGCGCCCGCCGCGGGGCCGGCCGCCGCGCTGCCGCCCCTAACCGCGCTGCTGCACTCCTTCCAGGCGGCGCCCACGCCCGCTAAGAAGGTATGTGCGGCAAGCACTCACCGATATTCTCCTTATATTTTTTCGTTTTAATAAGCATATCGCCGGACGAACACACCCAGTATACGGTAACACACTAAGCGACGCTTGTATGGTGGGTACCGAACAATGACTAGGGGCGAACCTCGTATATAGTACTTATTAAAAATCCATGACTCGGGTACAAACATTCGTGCTCATCACAGAAATTTTGTCATTTATACCAGAATTCGGACCCGGGACCCTTAGTGTACTAGGCAGGGTCACTCCCAATTGAGCTAATCAGGTTGTTTTGTTAACCTGTTTGAGGATATTTGTAAAATGATCATCCACTTGGTACCAGATAATAGCGGAGGGCATACAGAGCGCGGCGGAGACTGCCCTGCGGATGCTGCGCGAGCCGGCGTACGCGGCGGCCGAGCCGGAGATCACGGACTTCTTCCTGGCGCTGTTCACCGCGCTGCTCCCGCAGCTCGGCAGCTTCGCCTACACCGCGATCGATGTGTTCTTGGAAGTTGCACAGCGGTGAGTAAGCAAACACCGCACTACGGCTTGCCTGTAGTTTTTTGTTTTGTTTATTTATTTGCCTGATGAACGCACCGACTTATAGTGCTAAACTAGATAACGCTTGTAATATGCGTACCTTACAATGGACTGGGAGCGATGCTATCTACAAACTGGGACACATTACGAATTGATGATTTACGAAATTAGCTCGAACGGCAATGGAACCATCAAGTACAGCGAGTTGACCGCTCTCAACTTAATTGAGCTGGTTGGAGCGTCGTGTATATTGGTAAGGAGTGGGCGTGGTGTGTGCAGTGGCGGCGGCGGCGGGCTGGAGCGGCTGGTGGAGTGCGTGCGGCTGGGCGTGGAGGCGGGCGGCGGCGGCGTGCTGGTGCGCGCCGTGCTGGAGCTGCTGCGCGCGCACGTGCTGCCGCGCGCGCACCTGCACGCGCCCGACCTGGCGCGCGCCGCGCACCGCCTGCTCGCCAGGTCAGTGTGTGTCCCCTGCACGTGCTGCCGCGCGCGCACCTGCACGCGCCCGACCTGGCGCGCGCCGCGCACCGCCTGCTCGCCAGGTCAGTGTGTGTCCCCTGCACGTGCTGCCGCGCGCGCACCTGCACGCGCCCGACCTGGCGCGCGCCGCGCACCGCCTGCTCGCCAGGTCAGTGTGTGTCCCCTGCACGTGCTGCCGCGCGCGCACCTGCACGCGCCCGACCTGGCGCGCGCCGCGCACCGCCTGCTCGCCAGGTCAGTGTGTGTCCCCTGCACGTGCTGCCGCGCGCGCACCTGCACGCGCCCGACCTGGCGCGCGCCGCGCACCGCCTGCTCGCCAGGTCAGTGTGTGTCCCCTGCACGTGCTGCCGCGCGCGCACCTGCACGCGCCCGACCTGGCGCGCGCCGCGCACCGCCTGCTCGCCAGGTCAGTGTGTGTCCCCTGCACGTGCTGCCGCGCGCGCACCTGCACGCGCCCGACCTGGCGCGCGCCGCGCACCGCCTGCTCGCCAGGTCAGTGTGTGTCCCCTGCACGTGCTGCCGCGCGCGCACCTGCACGCGCCCGACCTGGCGCGCGCCGCGCACCGCCTGCTCGCCAGGTCAGTGTGTGTCCCCTGCACGTGCACTTGGTTAGCTTATGGACATTACAAAACTCCAGAATGGCTAGCACGCAGGCCAAGACAACCACGCACCGAGTCGCTCCCAATTCATTTCATACTAGGAAAACAGGCAAAATCTATTTATCTTATATTTTGTCTTTTCACAGCCTGTTGTGCTACTAGTGCGGGCAGGTCCTCATTGACCAGATGATATACCTAATAGGGTGTATCATAAACATAGTGAGATGTAAAATGTTTTTTTTTTCCCTAATGGCCTTTTTCCATTGAGTCAATGTAAAATGGTTGTAGCGCCATCTGTCGAACATGTCGTAACTGACCAAATTTCAATTATGAAACGTCACACAAACACAAACGAATCTATTGAATTTAATAATATAAAAGGCTCTGGTTCTTATTCAATAAGCAACAACCCACTTCTGGTACGGTCGCGCTCTGTACCAAAGAAAATGGAAAGTAGCTATGTACAAAACGTCGGATTAGCTAAGTAATTTCGGCCCCGTTCTCACGGCGTTGCACTGGTGCAGCGTGCTGGTGCACCGCTGGCGCTACTTCTTCCCGACGGGCGCGTGCGCGGAGGACGAGGCCACGAGACGCGCGGGCGAGCTGCGCGGCGCGCTGGCGGCGCTGGGGCAGGCGCTGCTGCAGCCCGACATCGAGCTGCTGCGCATCAACGTGGACGCGCTCGACCAGCTCAACACCAAGTGGAAGCTCTACCACAAGGTCGCATATACACACACTTTTTAACTAAGACATTATGGGTATAGCTTACCCATAAGAGCTACGGGGAAGCTGACTTAGGAACCGTGGCATTTTTTTGTTACAACTAATACAGCAGCCGAAACGTCGGGAACGTAAAAACAAAAAATAAACGCGATAAAATCCATAAAGCTTGATTTATTTCAATGTACCAAACATTTAAATAAAACTATTTTTAAGGATTTTATCGCGTTTATTTTTTGTTTTTACGTTCCCGACGTTTCGTCTGCTTTAAAGCAATCATGGTCACGGGTGGTCTGAGGTGGTTGAGGTCCTAGTGTCATAGGACGGGGGTACCCTCATATTTAGTTGTTACTTGCGCTCCGATCTACGCAGAAAGAGCTCAAAAATAGTTTTATTTCAAGTGTAGTTTTCGCGTAAATGTAAGATCTCAATAATTTGGTATAGTAAATTTTGTTGTTAACATGAGGCCAGCATGAGAAAGCCTTTATGTCGAGTACCATACAAAGGTTTATAATGAAGTCGGTGCATCTGTCTGGCGATATTTACAATATTTAAACTACCTGCCATAGAGGTTATTTGATCAGCTCGTGCCGCCTCCGGGTGAGTGAGTGGGGTCGTGTAATAGGTGGTGTGTGCAGGCAATGTTCCGCAACGAGTTCCTGGCGGAGTTCCTGTCGGTGCTGCTGGCGGGGCTGGCGGAGGGCGGCTGGCGCGCGCTGCTGCGCGACGAGGTGACGGCGGTGGTGCACGCCATGGCGCTCGTGGACTTCGCCGCCTTCCGCGCCTCCTTCCTGCCGCACTTCCTCGCCTCGCTGCCCGGCCTCGCGCCGCAGCACCAGCACCTGCTCGCGCAGTTCCCCAATGACACGGTGAGGTTTGCCGACAGATTCCTTACTAGATACGCATGGGTAGGCCTCGCCACCCATCACGAACCTACATAAACAGGTGAAACCTGTTCTCATATAAGTCCTCTGAAGCCAGACGCGCTAGGTAGGTTTTTTAAGACTTGTTTCAAAAAAACAATACAACCGAATTGAGAACCTCCTCCTTCTTGAAGTCGGTTAATAACTACAATTATAGAGTCATTATAGATAGTATATGTCCTGCCTTCGATCTTTCCGGTCAAACCGTCTGCGTAATAGTTGAAGTAGCACATAGCTCGAAGGCTTTTAAGGCAGAAAGATTCTAAAATGGTGACTGAAGATGTAGTTTAGGATGGCACCCACAAAGTGGTCTGATGTGGATGTGAGTAACGTAAGACCACGATGTCTGGAAGTAATCGGGAACGGATGGAACTGAACAGATGTTAACATGACGACCGAGACTGCTAGCGCTTACGGCGCACAACCTCAAAATGGAAGGTCTATTGTTTGAATTCGCGCTTCCATTAACCACAAAGAATTAGATAAAAAGCAAAGCTGCTTATCTTCCCCGTGCGTGACGATCAGCTGCGGCATTGACATGTTTCTTAAATGTACTCCCTTCACTCGGCAGGATCTGCCGACGTTCACACAAAACATCCACCGTATGTTGAACGACGTGACCTGCTACCGCGCGTACGGCTCGCGCGCGCCGCCCGTGGACATGGCGTCCTAGCGTCGCGCCGCCTGGGGAGATGACGTCATTATGGCGCGTTGCCTGTGGACATGGCGTCCTAGCGACGCAACGCCTGTGGACATGGCGTCCTAATAAAGCGCCATATGACAACACCCACTTTCACGCGACACAAATTGTGATAAACGTTTTATACATTTGTACGATGCCTATATACGGAAATTAAAGTGCGGTAGTAGCGATTTTTTAACACAAAAAAACATATATATAATTTGTAAGATGCAGTTTCGCGTGTGACGTTTAGATTGAACATGTTCATAGATATAGCCATTATGTTAAGTTTGTGATTTGATAGTGTAAGGAATCTCATTGGAGATTCGTATTCTAGTTCTCCACTTGGAAGTGTTTAGTTGGAGGGTAGGTAGGTGTTTAATGCGGAATATTTAAAAATCTCGTAATCGGTGACAGATAGTGGTATTTATCATTTTATAAATCAATAATGTATTATAAAGTGCATGATAAATGGTAAAGATACAAATTCCTATGATTTATCTTTGACAAAAAATGGTGCCGAGATGGGCACATTATTTTAAACTATTACCCTGCAAACGTAATATGATACTCGACATTAAATTACATATTAAATAAAATTAATTCAGGACGTCCCATCTACTAATATAAGTAGGTTACTAAAAAATATATGTAATGATCTTTATTTTGACCAAATTTCCGTGCTACTTGAATAGGCACCAGCAAAGCGTATTGAATTTCATTGCTGGTGAGTTTTAGCTACCAGCACTTTCCTTTGAAAATCCATTATTAACGAGTTTTGTTTACACTCGGCTTCACGCTGCAATCCAGCCTCGACTGTATTAATCAACTTAGCTTCCTTGTATTTTAATGTACTGTTACCATTGAACCTTGGCTTACAAGATATATCTCACTTGTACACATATATCACTTGCAGGTAATAGTTATATAGGAAAGTGGTATTTATTCGCGATATAGGACGGTTATCGGGAACGGGATAGTAAATAGTAATATTCCTAAATATTGTCATAAATTTTCGAATATGATTGTATATTACGTAGTTAACAGATCTATATTATATTATGTGTAATACTTTTAACGTGATTATTGCGTTACGTGAAGATTTAAATATATTTTACTGTTGTTTGTTGAGGTGACAATTGTATAGAAAAAGAATCAGACAACGACGCCTCGTATTTGTAAATTGCATTTGGATATTCCCAGGCCACAACTTTAACTATGAGAAATTCACTTATATGATGTCATCTCGAAATTATTGTGTTAACTGTAAATACATCAATATTTTCCGCCATTTTTCAATTATATGTTGCATTTATGTTCTAGAAGTATTTTTGGTGCAATAGATCGTGTGATGGACTATGAACTTGTACTTCAATTTAGAGTTAGAGAGATTAATGCAATGGCTGGTATTTGTTCATAACCAACACTTTTACTTTCGTACTTACGTGTATTGTAACAGGAAATAAATGAAAACTTTTAGTTGTTATAAATTGTAGTTTTAGTCCGACCGACCTTTGCGTACACAATTCAGTCGTACAGCCAAGACTTTAGGTTCGAGCGAGCTTAGTGAGCAAACTAAGCCCTATCATTCCCTTCGTATTAGGTTCCAGTGAGCTTACACCATATATTATTTTACTCTTTGGCTTACTCCTATAAATAGAAAATCTGGCTGCGACATAAATACGATCTTTTTGTGATTTAGGTGCAAAAGATTTTGTCGGGAAATGTCTAGAAAAAAATGTAAGTAGGTATTGATAACCTGCTGCTTTTCTCGACAGTTCAAAAGAAAATAATTCATTATAATATGTAACAGTTTTATTAATTAAGATTCACATTCATGATATAATTAAGATTTTCAGTGTCATACCATAAAATATCCAAAAAACAATAATGAGTATATAAACACAGTTAGCCGAGAGAATAATTATAGCCGTGTCAGTAGATTCGCACGCGCGATAATTATTCCTATAACCAGCCCCTGCAGTGCCAAAATATTTATACTGTCGCTTTATTAAAAAACAAGAAATATTAGTTTCATAATTGTATTATTTAGAGATATTGGATAGACATTTCCCCAGTGCTTCCAACACAATATTTTTGTGGCTGGCATATAATTTTAGGTCTGGAGTTATGTCCACCCACCGCACACCCACGGCGTCATCTCCCGCATGCAGTTTCAGCGTGCCCACTGTGCCACCATCGTTGTCGTGGAAATTGTATGCTATACTCTCCATCCATGCATTGTCTGTGTTGCGGGGGTCATCAATGTAACCCTGGTGCACGACTTCTCCGCCACTAAAGAATTTTTCAAATCTTTCCATCCAATCTTTCATTGCATCTGAAATATAATATACTTAAATTTAAAAGTATATTTTACAATAATATGTTAGATTTTATAGGCAACAAATTAAATTCAAACCTTGTGACATTTCCAGAGAGTTCATAGCTTCTTCCTGGAACTCTCTAACGGCAGTTGCAGTAACCTTTTCCCCTGGATCCACCATGCCACCAGGTAATGCCCATTCACCTGTATCTCCTCGCTTCACTGCAACAAACTGCAGAATAGGCCTGAAATATACAATTTGAAAATATCATCAGAAAACAAACTCAAAAAGTCCAGGTTACTTTGCCCCCCAGCTGAAAAATTTGCTGTAAATGCTGATTTTAGTATTTTACCATACACTGTATGTAAATATTTATTATTGTTATGACTTGTGTACAAAAGAGCTATCTATATAACGGAGACAGTGGGGGTAAGTTACCCAGACATGAGGTATATGTAATAACAAAATTTACTTATTAGATTTGTCAATTTCAATATGACCAGTTCTGAGCCTTTTCCAGCGAGTGACTACAGGGTCGGCTGCATGATTAGGTCCCCAACGGCCGAGAATGCCTCGGCCTAACACACCAGTTCTACCAATTGGATTGAGAGGATAGCCATTTAATATTTCATATTCGCCCATATAGCTGACTCTATTTACATTGCCATCTATGCTGTTCCATTTAGGTTTGAAGTTTAGATCATCTACAAAAAAACAAAGAAAAATGATTTATTGCACCTCACAGACCTAGAATATGAAATGTTTTATATACCCATAACGTACGAAGAAGGAAGTATATTTTTTTTATGGTATGTATGTTCTATTCTACTAATGAATGTAGGTAAAAGAATAAAAAGTTAAAGCAATTTTACCTATATCGGGATCAGCCCATGGCTTCCCGAGCATTCCCGGTGAAGTGTAATTTGATGGAGTATATTCTTTGAACTCAGTTGACCAGCTTACCCTGTCATCAGGCACAGGAAACCTCTCAACATTCGACCGAGGATAAATTCCGCCACGGCACTTGAAATGTGTAGAGATCATCATAGCTAGGGTAGCTCGAAACATGGAAGTACACCCAATTAAAATAAGAAATGATTTAACATTTGTTGTGAATATTTTCATAATCAAACAAGTGTAAATAAATTGTAATGCAATACTTATTCTTTTTTATAAAAAACATGACGTTATCATTTAGGTATTTTGCCAGTCTCAAGTATAAGTTCCTAGTCAAAGTATTTAAAGAAATCTCAAGCATTTGCGAGATATTTAATATTTTCGCATCGGTTTTATGTATGTTGTTTACGCCATTTTCATATCTTCATATGTCATACCGATTATTTTACTTGTAATGTATATTGAATGTGCTATTGCTATGAATTACTTGACATTGGCAATATACCCACTAAGTTGTATGTGAGAGTGATTCATATCCATTTCATTTCATCGGCAGACTAGGCTAGGCATTTATTATCTAATCTAATCTATTTATTATAATCATATAAGGGGTAACATTGACTGGATCAGTTCAGGAGTGTAGAGATATGCAGCACTTTCTTTATTTAACACTTCCACACCTGGAGCATAATAGCTCTAACGACCCAGCTCTGTACAGCTAACTAAGGCAAGACAGAGCCGAGTGCTGCGGGCTCTCGTCGGTTTCCACTCATCCGACGAAGACGCCGAGCTGGGAGCCCTGACAGACTCTCTGGGCACTTAGGTCACTTAGGTTAGGTAGGTAGAAATAAAACACTACAACCATTACAAATAGGATAGAAAACTTTAATTACGTAAAACATTTTTACTATATAAATAAAGTTAGCTTAGTTTTTCTACATGAGTCAACACCATTATAATAAAATCATTAATGATTATCACTTTCTTCTGCGTGCAAGTTTTTTAACGGTGGGCTTTTTAAACACTTCATCCTGTTTTTTCTGGAAGTCTTCATCATCTGTCAATGAACAAAGATTAAAATATAAAGTATTCGTCTATACAGAGTAGATAAGAGTGCCATAGTCACATGGTGACAAAGCCCTTAAAAATAAAGCTTAAAAATAGATATAAATCCTTATTTCATTTCAAAGAAAGAAAAAGAAAACAGTCTAGTTTTGAATAGGCATGATGACTGATTTTGAAAAACTGTTCTATAATATGCTAAGGTATCTACTATTTACAGAAAAATGTATAATTTCGGCAGGAAACAAATTTTTATTAGAATAAAACGCTATTTAAATTGTAATTTTAAAATTCGCTCCAAAACGATCGCCGGTGTCATGGCGTCTGTTTGTGACGTCACTATTATGCAAACTGACCGTAAACACATCAAATCAGTAATTTACGTATATAAATATTGTAAAGAGTATGGAGTTTATCTTATTACTCTTTGCTGATAATGTTGCGGTTGCTTAGCAACAGGTTTTATATTGTTTGTGTCAAAAATGGTAAATCCTTGTTCCATGTTTTGAGAACACAAAACTATGTAATTGATCGATAGAAATCACGAAATACTTTATAAACGCAGGTAAAAACAATTACTAAGTGCAGAGATCGTCGAAGTTCGTACGAAACTTAGCGATGTTTACAATGTGTACATGCTCGTGACGTAGTTCACTCTGATTTGTGTTCAACTTATCATGGCGGACTGTTGAATTTTGTAGTTTTTTTATTTTATTAAATAAATTATCAATCTCGCCCTAAATCTGTAAATAAATACATTTTTCAGAACCTATTAATCCTATCTCATTAGATAAACACATTATTTTAGTGATTCGTAGTTACTGTCATCATGCCTATTACATATTACGGTCTTCACTTATATTATATGAGAACAATATACATACCTGACTCATCTGAGATATTTGCCGTTCTATTGTTTCTCGTTGCCGCTTTACGACTTGACTTTCTCACCGTCGGAGGAGACCTGTCGTCGTTAGGTGGTTCATTCTGCAGAAATATATTAACAAGGTTAGCCTTTTATACCGGACAAGATGAATCGAAGATTAAAGTATAAGTCATGTGTGTATTTATCGTGTTTGAAGTGTGTGTACCTCATCTGGACTGCTGGAAGAGCGGCGGCGGTTGCGCCTCTGCGCGGGCTTCCTGCGCGGTGTGGCGGCGGCCGGCGCGGGCGCGGCGCCGCCCTCCGAGCTCTCGCGCACCGAGAAACATTCCTCTATCTTATCGCCTAACTCAGTCACGAGGCTCTGAAAATATAAAACATTTATAATAGCATGCTTCCCGACCTTAAATTTTGCTATTAAGTTTACTACTACTAAAACGAAGACCTCGAATACGCGTCTATCGTCGTTGGGATGATTAAGCCGGTTGGAAGTGATTTTTAAATGAAAAACGTAGCACTTAACTTGGAATTGTTGGTTTCATAAAAAATAAGGGGTAGTCTATTACGGATGTAGCTGTAGTTCCTTGAGGCTTGTAGCATATTATATACGCACCTTTATTTCATTTCGCGCCATCTTAGAAGTGTGATTCATCAGCGCAGTGAACGACTCCATAACTCCGGGAGCGTGCAGCTTATCCTTGTAACAGTCGAGGTTCTCAATGAGTTTTCGCAGCGACCTCTCGTTGTACGTGAACAGGGACAAGCAGTACGCGAGGTCTCGCCACTGGCGCTCCTCCGTGGACAGCTTGAACCGTTGGCACAGTTTCTCGACTAATGCTTCCATTTGCCTGTCTTTTTGTATGAGTGATGTTATGTATCTGGGAAAAAAATACATACATAATTGTATTCTATAAGAAGCTATGACAAATAAATTATTCTTATTTACTGGATTCCTATAGAACACTATTCATATTTGGCCAGTCCATAATAAAAGTAACAAATGATAAATTACTAGTGAGCCCCAAACTAAATCAGCTGTTGACACTCGTTAAATAAACACTCTATTTAAAGAAAATACGGCAAGGAACTTCGATCTAACATTAATTATTTAATTTAGAACGGCTAACAGGCCTTTTACACTTATTTAAAATAATTTAACATCTGGATAAGTTTTTTGAATTCGCGACGGTACATTAAAAATATTATACATTTCTGATTAATATTTTTTCCTCTATAGCTTATTTTTTATTGAGGATCGGCAAAAACAATATAGCATGCTAACATTAACTTCTTCATCCAAGGAATTATATATCTCCAAACAAATTTCCATATTACTTACTTCATAATGACCCTGTACTGGTCTTCCATCACATTGAGTTCCGGGTCGCTCAGCCGCGATATGATATCAGGCATCACGTTATAAAGGGCGTTGCCCTTCTGCGACAGCTGTTTGAAGAACAGCCGCGTCATGGCGGCCACGCGCGCGTCCCGGTCCGCGCAGCACAGCGCCATGTCCGCGATCTGACCCTTCACGCGGACCATCTCGTGGAGGACCAGGAATGATAGCATTTTGACGGCGCATTGCCGGACTTCTAGCTCTTCGTCGCTCAATCTGAAAGATAAGAACTTATATAAAAAAAAAAACACTTATTGCAATTTGCTTAAGGCTCCGAGAATGAATGCTAAGGCAGATGCCTCTGATAGTACATGATATAAACAACACTAGAAATGAAAATATTCTCGAATGTATTATATATACATTCCAAATAATACAATATATGCGCAATAAGAAGACTGAGTAATAGCGATCTCATCAGGGCTTCTCTCTTTGAGGTTCAGCAAACCATTATGGAAAACTTGCTAACTTCATTTAACAGGTGAATTTAAGGCTTGTTACATGTGATAGATATGATGCGTCCATGGCTGCGTGAGATTCGGGAAGCGAAGCGTTAGGTCGGCGAACGCGATCGTCAGGTTTGTCCTCAGGGACACGTTCTTGGACCGCTTGAGTACTGTCACTATCAACTGCAGTCCCTCCTCGCACACTGTGTTTGACACCAGCATGAATCTGAAAGAGTTAAAATTTATAGATTTTGGACAGACCACTTAACTTCAATCGAGTGTGACCGTTTAACAGAGGGTAATAGAGCTATAATAAAAACAGACACCTGCCTTCAGTAAGATTTATCGAAAAATTAAATTTTCGGTAAAGTGTAATTATATTATCTGACGTACTCAAGTTTGATGGTAGTTATACTGGCTATACAGGTGCATGTATGTAGTTATATCTCCTACTCTGTGGTTTGTTAGTGTTATACGGTGTCTTGTTTGTCAGTAGTAATGGCGCAATCTGTGTGCGTGTGTGTACCTGGTGTAGGTGAGCGCGGCGGCGGCCTGCAGGCGCGGCGTGCAGCGCGGCGGCGCGGCCAGCAGCGCGCGCAGCAGCGGCACGTACCGCGCCAGCGCGGTGGCCGGCCCCACGATGTCTCGCTCGCACACGCCGCGCACGTACTCCGCGTCCGCGTCGTCCGCCACCGCTCCCTCCAGCCCCGCCTCGTCCTCCGTCATCGTCGTATTCGCCTTTCAACCGCACAATCATTGCTTTCCAATTATAATCAAAGTAACATTTAACAATAACTTGTCCGTTTTAGTCATGCCGTGTGCCGTGTGGGGAACAGGATAGTAGTTACACATTCACGATTCAACCACGATGTATAGTGGGCATTCCTTATGCCCGCGTCGTACTAGGCTACCTTGAATGACGCGGCCTAACCAAAGACCGTTTACTGAAGCTTCAGCAATTGTAATTTTGCATGGTTGGATGTAAGACTCGCAATGTGTATCAAATAATTTCAGTAATATCATAATCACTGGTACAAATAGCGCGGTTTTCCCGAGTCAAACAGAAAGCCGAATAGTCAAGGGACCTATATTTATCAAGTGTGTAAATCCACTGCTGGGTATAGGTATCTTTCACGATATCTATTCCGGTCCTAAGCCAGTCCAGCATGTACCGGTAACCTGTTGATGTTATAGGAGTTGACGTACCGAGGGTCCCTTGTTGGAGGTGACGCTGGCGGAGCGCTGCGTGCGCGCCGAGGCGCTGGCGTTGCTGGCGTTCATCAAGGTCTGGCGGCGCAGGTCGCCCGCCCGCCCGCGCTTGCCCGGCGTCGCGAATGCGCCCGCCTTCTTCTTCTTCTTCTCTTCAATTTTGCGTTCTTCCCGAACCTAGAAAGGTTTTTCTATAATATATCTTGTGGCATCTATCTACCGAAGACTTGTTGCAAAGCTTTGACATAATATCGCGATAAATATATGCATCTATACTAATATTATATAGTGGTAAAGGCTGTTAGTTTGGATGTAGGGAGTAATCCCTAAATCTACTGATCTGATTCTAAAAAGTTGTTTCACTATCAGCAAAGTACGTTATCCCTGGGTATTACATATAGGCTACGTTTCAGCGAGGTACCGCGGGCAGTAGCTAGTATTATAAAGAAAGCTAGAAGTTATCCTATGTATGCTACGGCTGTGGATACGTTAACATTCGTGCTGCCAACACAAAGTTTGCTTCTACTGCGATTCGGATCTGGGGCATTGGTAGGAAGCACGGTCACTACCAAACCAACCAATAGGGTCATCTAATTACTAATATTACATTTATGTTGTTAAAATTACCTGGTTTCTTCTGCGAAGTTCACTGTACACATTTATGTCGAGGTATATGAGTTGCTGCAGCGCCACCTGCCCCAGCACGTACACGAACCGAGTCAGCAGCTCCGTCGGCAAGCTCACATCTTCCTGGTTCTCCACCTCTTTGGTCATTGTTTCCTCTAACCTGCTATACATTGCCGCTAAAAGTTTCGCACTAACTATCTCAGGGGTGTCACAGATGGCGTATATCAAGTCTATAGAGTTACCGGCGAGCGAGCAGAATTTATTGAACTTCGCAAACGTTTCCATAACGCTATCGAATACGGTGGTGAATATGACATGGTCGGGGGGATAGCGTTGTGTTTTTTTCGCTAATGGTAGAAGTAACTGGACGCTCATGTTCCTAGTCTCGTAGTCGGCTGTTAGTCCGTGTGTTTGTATCACCTCGAGGTTGGCGAGAGCGACTGAAGGTTTGGCTTTGGCGACCATCACGAGCAGTGATAGTGCGGCGTAACTGTCCATGTCTGTGGTACCGTCGATTTTCTTCAAAAACATCTCCCAGAAAACCTGCAGTACCGTAGTAGAAATAAAACAAAAGTGGGCGTGTTTCTACAAATCTTTATGTTATACTGTAAATGGTAGCGGCTGTGTTTAAAATTGCTTGGTGAACTATTCACACATTTTTTAAGGGGTTCTCTCAGACATGCAGATTTCCTTACGATATTTTACGTTTTGTTTAGCGATAATCATGGTTAAAAATGAAATTCGCACATGAAATCCAGAAATCCCAGGTGCCAGTAAGGGTTTGAACCTGTGATCCTCGTCGCCGAGGTAATCATTTATTAATTCATTGTAATAATTAAATAAATATTAGTTCATAATTTCTCGGCTTTACAGCATTGGTTGCTTGAAATCGTGCGTATACATTTGTACAACAATGTTATTGATGTACGAAAAAAGTAGACCTTAAAAAGTACATCATAGATTTGTAATAGCTTAGTTGCTGGGCCCCAGGTCAGCTAACACAATCGATTCACAATCTAACAGCAACGGCACAGTAACTGTCACGTTTGACAGATATCCCATACAATATCAAAAGTGACAGTTACTATGCCGTTGATGTTCGTTTATGAATCGATTGTGTTATCAGACTTGAGGCCCAGCAACTAAGCTATTACAAATCTATGATGTACTTTTTAAGGTCTACTTTTTTCGTACATCAATAACATTGTTGTAGAAATGCTATTACAAATCTATGATCTACTTTTTTCGTACATCAATAACATTGTTGTAGAAATGTATACGCACGATTTCAAGCAACCAATGCTGTAAAGCCAAGAAATTGTTATATGAGTTTTATATGAGCGCGAGTACCTGTATGATCCCGGGCGTGATGTCGCCCTTCTGCACCCACTTGTCGGCGAGGTGGTGCAGCGCGAGCGCGGCGCCGGCGTCGAGGCGCTGCGCCAGCGCGGCCAGCTTGCGGGCGATGGCGAAGGCGCGCGCGCGCTCCGCCTTGCTGTCGCACTCCAGGTACATGTCGCGGTACGCGCGCTCCACCGCCTCGCGCTTGTCCTGCCACCGAACGATTCATGAGCGTATGTTCATAAAAAATAAACATAATATTGTATTTTGTGGCAACACCTTTTTTATCTGTATTGTTTTTTTCTATCTCTTCTAAAAGTTTCATGATTTGATGTGTGCGCGTCACTCTTTAATAAACATTATTTAAAATATTTATGGCTTTCTAATTAATATAATAGAAAGAACACCGTACACTCAATCAATGGATCGCCCGAGGCAAACTCTTGCGCTGCCTCGCCTGAGCACTCACATTATCATTTGCTGTATGGTGATGGCAATCATCGAGAGGAAAGCTGCCCACCATTTGAAAACAATTTAAACTTTGCTAACTAGACCATAGTGGTGGAATCCCAAATCCCGCTCGCATCGAGAAATATACCCGGTAGATTGGGAATAGGGTTTTCCCATTACAAACCCCTATGGGGATTAGTTTGTGGTAGTATTTTTTAAATCTTACCTGATCAGGCGACCATACAAGCAGCAGCATATTAGTGACGCCCACCTTCGCCGACTCTATATTAAAATGGTGAGCCGTGGTAAAGAAGTCTATGGCTTCGCTAACGTCACCCGCTTGCTTCGACATCAGCAACGAGTTTATAAGGGGCACGGCTTCGGACACCATGCGACTGAAGCACACAGACTCTTGAAGGAACGCGACTATACTCTCTTTCTCTTCTAGTCTCTTGTATAGTGCTAGCTCATTCTCGCACTGTTGTGTCAGCGATATGGATTGAACGCGTTCCGGTATAATGAATATGTTTCTGAGTAAGGCTACGAAATAATTAATCTGTGAAAGTCAAGTATGATATTATTTCAAATGTTGCTTCGCTTGTCGATTTATAACTGGCTGCTAATATATACGTGATATGACAGGTGTGCTATTTCACAGAATAAAAGTAATCATAGGGGCATTATTCAAAACCCGGCAATTCTGCAGTTTCTGTTTATCTGTGTGTGTGTATGTGAAAACAATTGGTAGGACTTTGATGTAACTTGGCATGGCTGTAGCTTATAACCTGGATTAGAATATAGGATACTTTTAATCTCGAGAATTGGATGGGTTCCCGTGGGAAAGTAAAAAAAACTTCTATAATATAATAAGTGTGTGTTTAATAAGTAATCTTACCTGATCACTTTTCTCCATATCACATCTCAGTAACTTGGCATCAGGATATTGCCTCTCCGTATGTTTCACAATTAAATACGCCTTATAATAATTCTTATCTCGCAAATGCTTGCGAATTGAATCGTACAGGTTTTCCAGTGACGCCTGAGACAACTCCGGCTCGTCTTGCGTTAACACGTCTATGCCTTTCTTTATAGCATTTATGACGTCATCTTCGATTTTCTCCCATCTCTTAACGAGTTCCACATCAGGACCGGGATTTAACTTCTTTTGGAGATCATCCAATATCTTCTGTTCATTTTGTAGTTGTTCCTCTAATAATTCCAGTTTGAGTTGTGCAGAGAATGGATTGCATTCTAAAAATATCTAAAGAGAAAACATTGGCATTAATTGTAACTGTTGTCAGATTGGGCAGATAATAAATAAGTAATTGCAAGTCAATGATGTTAAGATTGCTATCAGCAATAATAACATACATACAACTCGCGCCTGTATCCCATGGAGGTAGGCAGAGACTACCAGCTTAGATTGCCACATGCTACGACACTAGTATAACGCTTTCGTTTCATTCATACACTTTCATGCTACAGACTTGACCTTTCTGGAAGAGACCATTACTCTATTCGTGGAAGGTTCTCGTAGAGCACTCCCTCCCAACCTTTCTACTTATTTTCGTTCAGTATATTTTATTCATCAGGCGTCTCGATTTTGCCACGTAACTATAGTACTTACACGGGTCGTGACACAATATTAGCTCAGAATATTTGTTACGAACGGAAGTGTTTACAAATATGCTCCTTAACGTTATCGGTTCACTAGCTAGTAGGATAGTATAGCGTTGCGTAAGTACTGCTTTGGTTGGTTGTTCTTACTTTCAGCAGTTGTATGGCGGCTTTCCTGACGAGGGCCGCTTTGTCTTTCAGTCTTCCGATGGCTCGCTCTAGCACGGTGCGCTGGCGCGTGACCGGCACGCAGTTTTCTCTTTGCAGCCGACACCAGAACTGAAGCACCTGCAAGTAATCATTTAGCTCTGAAACTTCCCAGTTATCATATAATAGCCAAGTTGGTTGAAGGCTTGTTTTGGAAACAGAGTGACCTAATTCAAACCTCGGCTAGCTCTGCTGGGATTTTTAAGATTTCATGCGTGAATTATATCTTCGATAACGATTATCATTTGCCGTACAGTAAAGACAAACATCGTGCGATAACCCACATAAAAAATTTGGACTGTGAACTAGTCCGAAATTATGATAATGGCAATAGGCTCGCCCTCTATTATGTTGGGATCGAATAACATCGACGAATTGTGGGTGCACTACAGTCTACCTGCGCCGGTGGTGTTATTATACACTAGTATTGTGACCAGTGGTGCAGAGTAACGAACGGATAGTGACCTTGTGTCTGACATAAGCGGACATGTCGTGCATATGGTCGTAGAGGTCGTCGAGGAAGTCGTCGCGGCGCGCGCGCTGGTCGGCCGCCAGCCCCTCGCCGCGCAGCTCCACGCTCAGCACCTCGCACATCATGCCCAGCACACTGATGCGGAGCGTGTACGACTACAACAGTAACTATCATTGATACAACTAGGCGAAACTTGGCGGAAATCCATTCTTTAAGAAATCTTGGCTCATTCGGAGCCCAGCCGTCCTGAGGATGCCTTGTTTATAGGAGAAACATATTTCGAGTACTTTTTTAGACTAGCTTTGTTCTGCGAAAAATTTAATTCTATTTGGGGTCCCGTCACTTAGTAGTAGAATAATGTTTATGTAACTTGACGATTCATAAGTACTGGACAATAATGGTTTACATGAATAAAAAAAAAATATTCTGATTCTGATTCTTATGATAGTTTCTCCACTAACATCTTAGAGGAGTTCAGTATTGCTGGCTTCTTTAATTATCGATCAAAGTTCTTTGTTTTATAATTAGAAAAGTTGACAAGTTAAGGGTCAGTGGTGGGTTATTTGTTTTACAAAGGGTAACAACATGCACAAATGCCAATACATTATACCATTACATTATTGATATTTATCTATGCAAGTGCAGTATCTGTAATCAATGATAGAAGTAATTAAACACCAACCTCATCACTCTCCAAGTACGGCTGTATAGTGGCAATGGCGTTGGCCATCTCCTTGGGCAGCTCTTTGGTGAGGTCGAGCAGGAAGGCGCCGCAGTGTCGCGCGGCCGCCTGCTCGCCCGCCGCCGCGGCCTCGTCCTGCGTCGACGCGAGCGCTTCGGCTATTTCGCGTACCTGGTATTGTAAGGGTATCCCACATTAATCAATGCGAAAACGGTTCGCGACTAATTTCTTTATGTCAAGGATATAAGAACTTAAATGACGGTTGTGTCGATAAAGCATCCTAACATTAACACAAGCCATCACCTACTATAGTTCAACAAAGAGATTAACAGGCTTAGTCAAGCGATTAAGTATCTATGTGCAATATTAAAACATCACATATATATCACGTCATATTTATATGATAATGTTATATTACCTTAGTTATTTTATATATCAAGTCATTACCATTTGCGGTCCAAATGTTCCTAGACCAAATTCTTTGGTCAACTGGACTACTCCTGCACATATTGGTGACACTGAATGTTCAACTATTTGAAGAATCTGCAAAATGTTAAGTAATGTAATAATACAGCCGAATACTAAATTCTTTCATAAAGGTATGATTCATTGCATGATATTTTATTATACACTAGCTGTTGCCCGCGACTTCGTCCGCGTGGTATTTAACAAAGACAACCGTTGACAACAGCCTGCTCGCGCATTCTGAGCCCGCCGGACGCATTGCAGGTTGTTGCTATCAAACTTAATCAGGCGCTGCGCTGCAACATTGGTTTTAATTTTTTTTCGTGAGATCCTATTTTTTTTTTCTAAAATAAAAGTAGCCTAAGTTACTCCTTGTTACATCAGCTATCTGCCAGTGAAAGTCCCGTCAAAATCAGTCCAGCCATTTCAGAGATTAGCCGGAACAAACAGACAGACAGACAGACGGACAGACAGACAAAAATTGTAAAAAATGTTGTTTCGGTATAGGTAACGTGTATACATCCAAATGCACTAAGTAAAAAGCGGTTATTTTAATATTACAAACAGACACTCCAATTTTATTTATATGTATAGATGTATAGATTTAAAGTCAATGATTAATAGCAGTTTATGAATAGGAACATTACCTGAACTAATTTTATAAGGCATGAAGTGCCATGATTGTATTTTTTTATCAAAACACCAAGCACTAGAAACACTGTCTCTCTGACAGATTTGTTTTTTATTATCTGCTCTTCCAATGCTTTGTAGCAGGGTTCCGCCACCATACTGAAAGTAAACACACACACATAGGTAAAGTTGTTGTATATTAGCATAGTAAATAAATACATATTAATTAATATTGTTATATTTATTTATATTGTATCACTAGACCAATGGTATTATTCTAATCTAAGCAACAATCGTATTTTGGGTGCCATACAATACATAAATTTGCTCACATTTTAATATATACTTTTTTATATTCAGTGCTTTTTGAGAGGCTTTGAATCCACAATTGACTCTCTGTACTGAGTAAATATTTCACTTTCCTCTTTTAGGTACCGACTAAATCATTTCATATGTAGTACCTACATGAATTTTGTGTTACTTACGAGACAAAGTTGTCCTCAGCAAGTGGTGGATCCCACAGCCTTGACAGTGGCTGCTGGACCACCAGGTGAAGTGTCACCAGGGCCGCCTGCTTGTCAGATTCAGTCCAACCACAGAATTCCTCTTCATCTGTTACTTTCTTTCCTTTTTTGCCAAGGGTCAATTTTGTTGAATTCTGAAAAACAAATAAGAGTTAGCCACATCCTACTGCTAGACTCTCCCCTTTCCCTCCCTCCCCTCAATGCGAGGGGGATTGAGGCCATTTAAGACTTACATCAGCAGCCAATTTAGTGTCTTTTGTTTTCATAATTTGTGTAAACAAGTACATTAACATCTTAACAATGTTTAAATTCTTTGTTCGCACTTCTGCATCTATTTCTTGTTCCTGAAATATAGTGTCAAGGTGATTGCAGACATTCTTGGAGGCTCTGATTATGTGATCAAATCCTGTAAAAAAAAACAGAATTTAATGTTATTTTTAAATAGTCCACTAGTAGGCAAAGCTTATAAGGAAATGTTACATTATGATATATCTCTGAAATATAGATATACTTTTTTATATCTAGTTAGAATCATATATTTAAATTAAATTATCAAATAAATATGAGATACTAAATCAATGTCATAGATACACAATAATGGCACATTCATTATCTTTAAATAATATCATGGTAAAGTACCTTTGTTTATAATATTCCATTCTAGTTTAGTACCATGTACAATTATGGAGAAATAAGTATCAAAGTGTTCCAGTATGTACTCAACTCCCTCTGAATTGTAAGCACGGGCTGCATCTGGAAATTAGAAATTAAAGCATTACAGTTAGTGAAATATAATATAGGTGTATAAGGTTTTAATTGTGCCACAACTGGCGCAGTTACATGATGTATGATGCTAAGTTAATCTAATGACTAGCTTTATTAATATCAATAATTGTCAACTTCTTATCCAGGTTCAGCCTACAATGACTATTGGCTACGATATTACTTCAATTACCTTGCAGTTTGGACAGTAACAAGCGCGGCTGAACGACATCTTCCACATGATACTGCCCTGCATGAGATTCCAGCAGCTCGTCCTTCTGTAGTGGAATAGCAAATTCGAAGTGGCTCATTATGAAGATTAAAGACCTGTATTATATCGGTTTATCCATGAAATCCTTTCAGGATACATTAATATAAATATTTATAAGTGAACAAAACGAAGTAAAGCGGCTAGTTACGTTTATTTTGAAATTCGAAAATGACAGTCAGATATGACAACATGACAGGCAAAACAAAATCTACTATGTTTGAGAAATTGAGTCAGAAGAACAATGATCTATAGAAAGAATGGATAATGCGTGGACATAATTATCTGTGTACGGAATAATAAAATTGATCAAACTGAATTTAATCAAATCCAATTAAACTAGCTAATTATTTAATTGAACTGGATGCATTAATTTTCTTAAAAGATGATTTGTTATTGGAAACCTCGGAAACCCTAAAGTTCGTGTTAATTATCGTGTACGTCCAGTAAATGAATTGCAAGCAGGATTTATTATTTTCTGGAACCCTTTTTATGCGTGAAACCGGTTTTAGTTCACTCTAGTCATGTTGTAGTTTAAATATATTTTGATGATGGCAATATATTTGACACGTTGGTTACATGTCATTTGACGTTTCGCTTTCGCTCGCCAGCGCGTAACCAGCTGAGATCGAAATTGAACATTTTGTTAGCAGTTATTTAGATTGCTGTGAGCTTTTCGTTGAAAGATAATAGTATTTACCTATTAATTCAATAAAAAATAACGATGACGACCAAAGTAAACAAGGCTTTCACAAAGGAAGAGGAACTGCTGCTGCAAGATTTCAGCCGGAATGTCTCGACGAAGTCTTCAGCTCTGTTTTACGGAAATGCTTTTATTGTGTCTGCTATTCCCATATGTAAGTAAAACGCCAATATTGGCACGATTTTTTGACTGTATATTATCGTGAACTTTTATTCATAAAACTGTATTTTAGACGTGTGAACGTAGGACATAATGTGCCACATTTCTTGTTCCAAGTATGAAATAATCTTTTAGTAAGATTTGTAACTGTAGTTCGTAATCAATGATATAACTCATTTGTAGGGCTGTTCTGGCGGGTACATGCCCTCGAGGTGAGCACCTCCCTCGCGTGGTTCGCGATGGTGACGGCGGCGAGCACCTGGCTGCTGGCGCTCGCGTACCGCAACACCAAGTTCCAGCTGAAGCATCGCGTGGCCGTGCGCAGGGAGGACGCCGTCGCTCGTGAGATGTCACGCAAACTTGCTGATGATAAGAAGATGAGCAGGAAAGAGAAGGATGAAAGGTATAGTTTCAAGTATTGTACTTTAATTAGTGTTATAATCCTATAGATTCAAAATTCTAGGATAGGACATATCATTATAAATTTTGTATGAAATGATTTGATTACACTATTGTGTATGGTTTTATATTTACAAAATTAAGTTGGACTGTACTCTAATAGGAGTTCTGATGGATTTTTATATGGATGTTTGTTTGTGTTTACAGGATTTTGTGGAAAAAGAATGAAGTGGCTGACTATGAAGCCACCACTTACTCCATTTTCTACAACAACGCCTTGTTCCTGACTATTGTGATCCTCAGCAGCTTCTACATCCTGCGTACACTGACACCCACTGTGTATCCTTTTACCATTATTACTTGATAATTCCATGAAAGTTGAAATGAATTAAAACTATAACAATCATTTTTATCTTCAGATTGCCATATGGCTAAAATATATTATAGCTTCTCTTTCTCGTTGCTAAAGTATCTTTAATAACAATTCCTTGAGGCAAGAATCCTATCTTATAGAAGAAACGTTAACAATATTTCTTTCAGATTTTACAAGACAATCCTTTCTAGTTTTATGATCTGCATAAAATATATTCCTTCACTCTGTGCACAGTAATTACATTGTCTCCCTCACAGTGGCCTCGGGACTCCTGGCTCTGCTCTCCACCGGAACCAAGTGAACAAGTACATTTGAATGGGGCTGCCACTAAAAAAATGAACAACTTTCTTTTAAAAAACAAAATGGCAGCCATGTGAGTGAATTGTTTATGTTTGATAATGTTGAGAATAAATGCCCCACAGAGGCATATGTACTAAACTTATGCAATTATTTAAGTGTATTGAATAAAAGTAAATGTTAGAATAATTTTATAATTTAAAATAAAACAGTCGAAAACATTGTTAAGTTTTATTTACAATTTCACAAAAGGAAGACTTATAATCAAATGGTTTCTTAAACTTAATAGTAATCTTATTCTACTAGCTGTTCCACTGTCATCATGGTGGGTTGAGTATAAATTTGAATCACAAACAGCCTTTGTTTTCACTCAGTAGTCCATTCCTTAGGAATTATATGCTGCTGTGTTAAGCATTTAAGATCTTAAGGGACAGAAACACATTACACGTTAAATTGACTAGAAAATAAATGCTTTAAGTTGGAACAAACTAATTGTTCTCAGAAAAAGTTGTACAGCTACTCGCCTGGTGGCTTACTCAGCATGCTGTATACATTTTTGAGGCGGTTTACATCCAAAAAGGCTGAGATTATCTAGAGTATAGTATAGGCGTACTTAATGCAGCAGCAGATAATTATGAGGTCACATTCGGTGTGAAGCAGTGTTCACCAATTCGGTAAAGTGTAAAACATTCGCTTTGGGAACAAGGTGTGTAGTTTCAAACCTTTTCTGATCTTCGGATTTCATGTGCGAAACTCATATTCAATTATGATTATAACTTGTTGTTCGGTGAAGGCAAACATTGAGAGCCTGCATGGCTTTCGAAAACCGTATAACATTTACCGACCCGTACTAGACCATCGTAGTGATTTATGGCCCAAATACCTTCCACATTGAGGGGGAGCGTGTAATGTGAATAGGCTCACCCCAAATTATAATGACACCATAATACCATTGGCGGCATATGCCTACCCCTTCGGGGATTACAGACATGATGGTGTTTTGAATATTTTGTGTGTATCACTTGACCGATGATGTATAACGTTCGCTGCCAAATGCCAGTGTTCGCTGCGGAACTGTGGTTTGCCAGTGCTCAGTACATCATGCCGACGTGCAGCGGCTCCGTGCGCTGGAAGAACACGTTGGGGTTGCTGCTGAAGGTGGGCTCCACGCTTGTGTACACGTTGCCTTCATCGGGATGCACCATCACGCCTGTGAAACGATGACACTGTCAGTTTTATTGGTCCTGGAGCTGACACCGAGTGGGCTAATTGAACTAAGTTATTTAAAAAATATTAAATATTTACAAACAAAAACGTCGCTAACTGTCTATGGTTCCAAACTATTTGTATTATTGGAAACTGATTTGTATCGAACTATGACTGGAGGCGATCCAAGTAACCCTTGGATCAGGGCAAGTAATGTAAAGTTAATTTCATGAATTTGCCGGCGAATCGAACCCAGAACCAATATGCTACAGTGACCTGTTTTGGTTCTCTGTTGTTTAATCTAAGGTAGTCGTTGCTATTAGGTATGACGAGATATACTTACCTAACGTAATATTTAAAAGGTTTATTCAAAAGGACATTTAAAATATCTACAAGATACCTTATACATACTGAACCGATCTATATACCTGGTATATGGTATATACCTATAGCTATCACCGTGACATGTTCCAAGTACCTGCTAGACCTCAGTCATCAGTTTTTTTGAAATTATGTTTTTTTCCCCAATGTTTTTTTTAAATAAGCGGATTTTTTTGCTTTTCCCGCGGAACGCATACATATCCTTGGATATATAGTAAGAGAGAGAGAGAGAGAGAAAATGTGCATGGGGTCTCTATATTAATAATAATGTCCACATGAATGTATTTTTTTCACAAATATGAAATTTGCAAGGTGCATCAATTATACTGCAAGCAAGTGATTTCGAGTTTTGAGTTACCTGGCGGCAGCATGTAAGGATAGGGCGGGTAGTTGTAATGGTAGTGCATTAGGGGGTGCAGTGGGTAGTGCGGCTGAGAGTACATGACGCGAGAGTGCGGGTGCAGCGAGCTCGGGAACATCGCCCCGTACAAATCTGCGAACAGAATGCGCTGCAGTCAATACGTGCGCGGAAGCGCTATTCCTCACTAGTAGCGCACTTTAGATACTTAACTAACCGGCTGGCTGAGCGGGCGGCTCCTTGCGATCCAGCGCGGCGGGCGGCGCAGGCACGGCCGCGGCCGCCGACACCATGCCGTACTTCACCGGCTTGAAGTGAAAGAATGACGGCGAGTAGCCCGAGCCACCGGCGCCCAACGAGCTCAGGCCCTCCTCGCGGTCCGCATCCCAGCGACCCTCGCGGCCCAGCGCCGCCAGGCGTCTCCCCTTAGGCGCAAACATGAGCGCAAACACGACGGCGCACGTGGCCAGCAGCCCCGCGGCCACGCACGCGTCGCGGTGGCGCTCGGGCGCACCCAGCGCCGCTGCCACCCAGCACACCCACACGGCTGCCGTCGCCCCGCCCGCGCCCGCGATGTGCGTCGCCTCGCGGTAATTGTCCCGGATGCCGCGCGACCGCAGCGCCACTCCGCACACCACTGTGATCAGAAACGCCGCGTAGCACAGTGAGAGCAGCAGATCCGACAGTTGAAGATCACACCGCCCACCACCCGATACCACTCTGGGCGGCGAGCCGCCCAGCCACTGAGCGCCTATCGCCACTTGAATCATTACGGCAAAAAACAACAGAAGTCCCTGGTACGCCGCCGGTAGGTACACTCCACCGTTCAGGCTTAACAGAAATACGCACTTCACGAGGAGGGAAGCGAACACGATGACGTATGCGACGCCTGTTCCAAAACGTACGGCCCCGCACGCAAATGCCGTCGGCGTAGTCGCGAACAAAGCAGCGGTTGCGGCGCATGAGAATAATCCGAAAAGTAATGTTTGACCGAGGAGGAGGTGGCGGTGGCTTGGCGCCTTTCGTCTCGCTCCCCATATCACGAACACTTCGAAACCACCGAGAGTCACCATGCTGACGCAAGCGAGGGCCAGAATAGGCACCGCCCAGGATTCGGTTCTCAATGGTCCGACGGCCGGCGGCGATGGTGCCGAGACGAGGGTCACGTTCGGTCGCCGCGTCGGGGCGGTGGTGGGCGATGTCGAGGACGGTGACGGTGAGGAAATGCGTTTCGGGATCACAAAGTACTCGGTGCTCATCTCCATTCTGTGCGCTTCAGTACGGGCGGGGCGGCGCAGAGGATGTTCTGGCTCTGTTTCAGTTACGTCATCGTCATTCGAGTGATTTGTTTCCTCATATTCCTGATCGTAGGCCTCATATTCGTCCTCGGCGAAGTGTTGTGCGGAGGGGGCATTGCGTGGGGCGTAGGCGGCGGGGACCCGCGGCGCGAGGCGATCCCCGAAGCGCGCGGCGTGCGCGGGCGCGAGCGCGGCCAGCGCCGCCGCCAGCAGCAGGGCGCGCACCGCTCGCGGCGCCATCAGGCCGCCGGGCCCTCAGCTACCCGACTCTCGCTGCAGACACATCCGTCGCCTCGTTATCTCTGGAACCGTTAAATATTGCATCAGTCAACCGACGCGCTGTGCGTCGTAACCTCACTCGCGACGACGTTTCGACTTCGCGATAACCAAACAAAGAATCTCCGGGCCAAACCGGTTAGACGTCGCCATGCACCTCCTAGGAGTCCTAACTTAACCGATTTTGTGTTCTTTGTTGTTTTATTTTATGTTATGAAAGAGCGGATGGCCGCCTGCGTTTTATGCGTCCGCTTGCATATTAATGTGCACGGGTCGTGAGGACGAATAGCTTAGCTTTTATTAGGACGCCTTTGAACCGTGTTGTTATGCTAGAAACGCATAGGCTACCTATAGGCTATTAACTTATTACTATGCCAAGATTCAGTGAAGGCCGTCAAGTTATTTATGAAATACAGATATTTTATTATTGCAGGTGAACTCTTTTTAATTAGGTATCTTGACAAAAAATAAGATATCACCGTACCAAATTTCATTTCAATCTGCCAACTGTTTTGTGTATACTTATAACATAAGTACCTATGTACAAGTAGTACGATTAACAACAGAATCTCGATCTGGATGCTGCACCTGCAAGTCGTTAAATCAGCCCAAGGAAAATAAATTGCCTCTGTTTGTGTCATTCAAGTAATCAACATAATGCAGCCAAGATCCTTGGTTGATGTCCAACCAGTTAATGATTGCGTACATTGGGCATACCTATATAAGTAGTTCACCTAAGTACACATTCACGATATTATTTTTATTACTACAAGTTGTATCCTATCCTATTCTTAATAAAGGATATGTACCTACCTATTCCTACTAAGAGTGAGTATTAGGTTGCAGCGACCTTATCAACCTCGCTACAAGCTACACAGAAGGCGCTGCAGTCGATATTCAGAACAAATGACAAGGCTCCATACAAGCCTAAAAATGACGCGCTATGAGAGTTTTCGGAGCACGTAATAGGTATATATACAAAACCATAACCGTCGGGGCATAGCAGCCGCCCCGCCAGGCATACAGTCTGGAAGATCTTCCCTTTTCCGCCAAAAGGCTATTGTATTTATCTAATCTAAACACGTACAATCATCAACTTTCGAAAGCACTGTAAAATATATATTTTATTAGAACTATATAGCTGCCTAAATGGATCAAAACTACTATCTTGTCTATCTTTTATTTGTGCTATCTATCCACAACAAACTGGGTACAAAATGTCTATCGGGTTCGCTTCGCGCGGAGATTTGGAGGTGATTTAAGATAACACTACAGTGTACCGTTGCGTCGAGATCGTTTGCTTGTAGTCTCGTACGATTGTCGGATCGCCCCGAGTCCACACACCGTTACTTTCGCACCAAATCTGCCTACAATGCGCTCTATTCTGTACTTTGATTCGAATAATAAGTTTAAAGTCACGATCTGGTTCCGCTAAGCTGTCTACGTAATCTCTGAAGTGAATTAGAGACTTCCATAAAGGGAATGATGTATATTTTATATCTGAGCTATCGCCGAGACGAATGAGGCCAATGGTGGTGGTTTTATTTTCCTTGGTGTGCTTGAAAATTATGGTAAGTGGGAGGAAAAGATAGAGACTGTTAGAATCTTCTAAGTCATTTATATGGTAATAAATACTAAGTAGGTATTATCTATAAGTACGTACTAATAAAGAATTATGGAAAGCCTTTCAACGCCCTATCTCTATTTTTTGGTGGCTAGGCTCGCCACACACTCCCACCACTGTTACTCCATTAACCCTGGATCCACAACCGAGACCCATGAAGTTGCCGGGGTCTGACTCTCGGGCAATAGTTAATTTTCTTAATTTTACAACAAAGTTGGAAAGACCCTCCCTATATCATTTAGCATAATTAATGAAGCACGAACTGGAACATCATTTATTTTCTGTGGCTCACGTAGACAAAAATTATACAATACGAGTTTCAATCCCTGCAATATGAGTTCAGCGAGTGGAAAGTCCAAATTTTCCTTTGACGCTGCGAAGACAATAAGACTTAGGAAAACATCGTTGTCGTGTGCGCCGGCGCGTTGTAAAAGTAACAGCGTGAATACTCGGAGTGAAACTCAGCTGAACTGATTGTGTACCGCGGAGACACGCCGCCAAGACACATTCCACCGTTACAGACAATTATTTAACTGGTATTTCACTTGCTACGCATGTTATTGCGTATCCCATAACGTAAATATCAGAGTATGATATACTCTGGTAACAAATGCAAGCTCGTTCCGCTAGGTCGTCGACCTGCAGAATTTTACGACTGATTGAATTTATAATAACAGAGTTTTTTTTGCTGTCCAGGTGAGTGTTGCGTCGCCTATGTTTTTTCTCTTGCCTCGACTATGAAGAAGTCCCTATGCTCTACGCTGGCTTTGCCTATAATTAAAGCACCGTCTAATAATGTTGATGGTTGAAGGCAAACATGGTGAGAAAACCCGCATGTCTGAGAGCGCCTAACCGAATGTTGAAAGAAGAGCGGCGTGCCGTCTAGGCTAGGGTATTGAAGTAAGTAGTAACTTATGGTCCTGAATAGTTACCCTCTTATTAAAGGGCCTCCCCCTTCCCGTATTTATAAAATACAGTATCTGCAAACTAAAAGGCGGTAATTATTCGAATGCACGCATCAATCTTGATCGATGAATCGAATGAATCGATCACACTCATGAAATAAACATCAGAAATTATTAAACCTGATTAATGCGATGAGTGGATTTATAAAACTTGGATAAATAATTGATTTGCTACACTATATCGCAGTTGTACGTGGATTACTGAATAACTGGGTACTATTTCTTTTGTTTCGTGACGATACACTTTCTGTTCGGCATTGATGGCTAACATCGAATCACGAGTAAGATTGATAATTGACATTACGCTACAGAACTGTCTTAAATTACGTCATAGGTATTTGATTTCGTGCGATGGGCGATACTCGTAGCTGGTGATCGAGGCACTTATTAAAGATAATAATGTAACCATAAATATCAAAAGAACGAATGTTTTTATCGAGTAGCAAAAAAGAGAAACAAGTAGATATACTTACACAAGTCTCGCAAGGCCGTTACACACAGGGTATAGTCATGGTATAGGTAGGTAGATATCTCGTATCTATCTCTCGCACAAGAAAAAATAAATACAACTGACATACACATCTATGGGTAAATTTTGGGATAATTGTATTAAACGTGTAGTAAGTAATCACACTAAATGTGCTGGGAAATCGGCCTGTTTCGATATTGCGAACATCTTTTTTCCCGGAAATTGTTAATTCGGACTAATACTACGAACATTAAAAACGAAATTAGTTCAGCCGTTCTCGAGTGACGGGCTTATCAACGAACAGCTTTGTTTTTTTTTTATTTATACGTCATACAGGTTATGCTTCCGTGTTTCACTCATTCCATCAATACATGGTCACATCTTCTTCAACACCACATGATTCGTAGTTTAAGTTTGGATCAATTAAAATCGGGCATTACTTAAAATTTTCGATTTAGGTTCATTATAATATTTAGGTAGGTGGAAAAAACAAAAGAACGTTGTGTTCCTTTCTTTAAATAAAATGACCTAGGTACCCAACGGTAGGTATTTTGCCAATATGAGGTAATTAATAGCAATAACAAGTTAAATTAGGTCTAACTATGGATTTTTTATTTGTTTATCATTGGGACTAGGTACCTACCCATAGAATTAATGGACAACCCACCTAACAAAACTGTCAAAAGTGGCAAATACAATTTAATTATCATCGTAGGTACTAAGAGAAAATAGGCAGTGGAGTATTATAAGATTTGGCGCCCCGCGGATAAGAGCCCTGGGCCTATGAGGTTTGCTGCCCCATAAATTAACGAAACATAGGTAATGAAGATGCATGGCGCCGAGGCTGAGCGCGAGAGCGGCTTGCGCTGCCCCTGGCAGCCTGCCCCACCCCGGGCCATTGCCCACATGACCCAAGGGTAAATATACCACTGGGTATAGGGGGATCGTTTACCCTTTTCTTTGATACGACACTTGCTGCATTTCTATCGATAAGATATACTTATTCAAATCGTGTCTGAGAAAAAACGCTATATAAAATGAGACATAAAGATTGCTGCCTAACCCTGGTACCATGACAATTAACCGCAAGGCATAACCGCTTACTACACGATAATAAAATGGCTCGTTACTTTTATGGTCGTTCTATTGAAGTTGTTATTTAATATTCCTCGAGACGATTTTATTAGTCATGTTTTAAAGGTAAAAACATTGATGACTTATATGGTATGTAATTCATCAAATATATATGTCATCTTAATTTATATGTCACGGTGTTTGTCCGCTATGGACTCCTAAACTACTAAACCAATTTAAATAAAATGTTGTATATGTCAAAACAACGTTTGCCGGGTCAGCAAGTATTTATATATAGGTACCCCACTGAACTTCCAACGCCGAGTGAACGGTCATCAACTAAAATGGATCATACACAAAAACTTGAACTCTTAAACCTGTCTACGTTTTCGCAACTAGCAAAACAGGCTATACTTACGTTCGCAATAAATTCTACACGTTTTACAAACTAATAAAATTGTATAAGGCATTTATAGTTAAACTAGCTGTTACCCGCGACTTCGTCCGCGTGGTATTTAACAAAAAAGTGTTTTTAAAATAAAAGTACGTAAGTTACTCCTAGTTACATTAGCTATCTGCCAGTGAAAGTCTCGTCAAAACAGTCCAGCCATTTCAGAGATTGGCCGCAACAAACAGACAGACAGTTTTTTTTTTAATGTGGTTTTGGTATATGTACCGTGTATACATCCAAATGCACTTAGTAAAAAGGGGTTATTTTAATATTACAAACAGACACTTCAATTTTATTTATTTGTATATAGTTGTAAATATTGTTCGTTTCTCAAGTGTTATGGGTAATGTATGCTCTAAACTACAATGATTTACAGTCCGGCATTAGTTTTCGTATTAAAAGAGACCACAATCTGCGAGGCTCTCGGCCATCCCGCGGGATTGCCAGGTGTGTCGTTGTCGTAAACACTGATTTATGGCCGGCGAGCTATTTTGCGGCTGGACATACATTTTCATGGCAACAGCACACTGAGCGTTTATGAAATCGTTTTGTTGACCCGGAAGATTCTGAGGACTTGTTTGGCCTAGGAAAGGTCAACTTGACCTTTTGTTACGTTAGTTATGGAATTGGAAGGGAGCTGAGCGATTAGGGATGTGACGTGAATATCATACACTGTCGTAGGGTCACCATAATGGGCGTAATTTAGGGACAGGGTGTAATGTTTATACTATTGAAAAAAAATGTGGGATAATTATGACTATAGTCCGTACTAGGTAGTTAGAGGGGAGTCGGATTCTAACCAGTGCTCAAATTTCAATAAACTTTTTAATCTTGTCTCAAGAATAGATTGACGGTCGGACGGTTAAGTAACTATATAGTTACTGAAAGATGAAAACGTATAATTAGGTCTTCGAATAATTAGGGGACAAAGAGCTATTAGTTCTAGTAAACTTACCACTATTTTGTTGCAGAGAGGGTTTTAAGCCTCATTACCTACATGTTAAATTATTTTCTGCAGAACCTATAATAAATAATTGTTGACTGGCATTATGTAAATGAAAGTAAAGTTGTTCGGCTAGCCAGCAATGCGTTTATGGGCAACGGATGCCCGCCACCGGTCCCGGGTAATGTCGATTGCATACATAATTTACGAGATATAATGATTCTTCTTCCCTAGCTTGGCTTTTTATAAAGAATTTGAGTTGAATTAACTGATCTTTAATTCAAGAGGCTAGCCAGTAGTAAAATAAGTAATAAAATTAATCGTGGGACCATTCATAAGATAACATTTATTTCAGTCTGTAATTTAATTAGTTCAAACGTGTATTTTCTTTTATATGATTAAATTTATCAGCGGTGGTCCGCATGACTTTGTCGTTTCGACTATCAATTAATCAAGAATGTTTTTGAGGATCTTGTATGAATGAAGATCTTGAAAATGTCACTCTATTTTTGTATATGGTAGGTAGGTATTTACTCGCCACAAAATTTTGATATATTCACATGTTTTTTAAAAGTATTGAGTAGTAATAGGTTCACACATATCCTGATGGTCATATATATCCTGATGAATCTAATATTATATTATATAAGTACTAATAGTATTATGTAAGTATTATTATTCAAACAAGTTACTACATATGTTACATATTGTGGAATGCAAAATAAATGAATTTGAATAAGACCTAATACTTCAGAGACGACAAATAATGTAGTAGGTATTTGGATTAATTAGTGAAAATTGAATCTAATACGGATGATAGATTCAGGAACTCGATACTTCATGTTAACGGACAAATATTTAAACAGCAAATCATCACAAAAAAAAATATAGTCCGTCGATCGTCAAGGTGAACAACAGGTTCAGTATAGATCGACTTCATTCTTTTAGCCCCGAGGAGCCGATGCGCCGCCGGTGACGGTCAAAGCCCTAACCGGCCTTAAAGTGATACTCACGAAAATATTTCTTCAGCGCAGCTTCTAGGTAAGTCTGCTGTTGAGAACACTACAACTGGGCCCACGTCGTGAATATCAGGATGCTTTTTCATAGTCACTTGCGCGGGAACAGCACGGGCTCTCCATGCGTGCGAGTGGCACGGAGTCTCAGGACAAACTAAGCGAATTTCTGGGTGTTCGTTCATGTTGCGTGACGAGTGCACGTGCTCGATGCGCAGACGCATCTTCCATAGGGGATCCTATACACAAGTGCATGCGGTAGAGAGCTGTAAACTGATGGATATTTTATTAAGTATATTATTTTAATTAAGTGGTAGTAAGTGTACTTAACTTAATGTTTAGTTATGTGATTGAACATTTATTGTCTCTCTCCTCATACTAGGGAGACCGGTTGGTTCACTCACGTAATACCCGATTCGTTCAAAGGCGTCGGATTATAACATTCGCCACCCATCGTTTTAAACCCAGTTGCTGATGGTGAGCCCACGCAGTCTATATCTTTCGATAAGAGGTCATCGTTGCCGACAATTGATCTCCAACGTACATCTATTGTTTTGGAGCGATTAATCTCGGCTGGTTGACGTCGATCAACCGCAGTTGCACCTTAAATAGTTGTGGCATGCAGCGCCGTGCCGCTGCGACGCGTCGCAGCGCGGTCTTCGTTTTGCCGTTTTTTAGACTTGTTTTAAAGATAAGCCTCCAGGTTGCGTCATGAGGCATTAGCCGATAGAAGGGCGTGTACATTATTTAATAAACTGAACACACGTATAGATTTGGTGGTTCGACTTTCATTGCTTGTGTGCGTGTGATGGTCTAATTTTAGAAGCGTTTTAGTTTTGTCGATTTTATGCATTGCACTGTTTTACGAAAGTATATCAAGAAAGCCTTTAATATGTCGTGTTCAATATTTTTTAGGCGAGAAAATCTTGTAAAAGTTATTTAATTACATACACGGATTGTAAGTATGGGTGATTTAATAAAGTATTACGGCTTTAGTTCATTAGTGCCGGCCATTAGAATGGAAAATGTGTGTCACCAGTATGAATAATGCTAGACTACAAATATGCCACTTACCAGTAATGTGGCTTTCTTGAACAAAACAATATTTTAGGTACACCACACAGTTGAAAATATCCGTATTTTTTAGTCTTTTAACTGCTATGAAGCAGGTACCTAGCTAACTAATATTGTGGGTTAGGTACGCATAAAACATTTAAAATGAAATAAACTTAAAGTTACATACGTACGTGTACCTAATTAATTGTAAACACAATCGTTTACAATTAATTAGGTACTTACATCTAAATATCAGATTATTGTGATATTTTTTTTTTACATACGAAAAATAAAGGAGATTCTAAATTCGAATATTTTCTGCATTTTTTTTTTATTATTTTTGGTTGTAAGTGAAACGATGTTGTAAATATTAACAGTGTTCGTCCGCTCTGAACATCGCACGCACGTCTTCAATCGTCTTGCTGCCGATACGACTTTCCCGTTCTGCTCCGTTGACCAGCGTGATGAGTGTCTCCAGCACGCGCCAACAGAACTGTCAAATGCATTTTAATGACGTTACATAACACGACGTCAAATTGACCGATGAATAATGCGCCCAGATATACGTGAAGAAATACATGTTAAATCTCAGACTTACCAACACCATAAAACTAATCACACATGTAACACACACAAACAGATTTAAGGAGTTCATTGGCGGAATGAAAGATTACTTACCTAAGCACTTACGAAAACATCGGTAAAAATATTGTCCGCAATTTTCAGAAACGCGTGCTTTCCCCACTTTTGACGTAAATGACTGAGATTAGCTTGTTAAGTATTATACTAGGGCAATAAATATTTTACTTTAGGACTTTAGATATCTACTTACCTATGTACATTAGGTTCGGCTGAGGGCGTTATAGCTATTTAAACTAAAAATGGTTTTAGCCAATTAAACATTTATCTTTTACTTACAAATAGGTATCTTTTAATTTTTATTAACATAAGAAATCAGCTTAAAATAGGTAGTTTACAAATATGAATAACTGACGACATTGGAAACATTTCTTTTCTGGTTTAATTAAGCACTAAGCTATCTGTGATATTACGCACATAAGCAGTTGTTCAATGCGTTTTGTAATTTATTATCATTCCATATCCTTACAAACTTATGCCTCAATAGTTGTCTTTTCTGGGAAGTATACTAACCTAATGTATTATTAAGTGAAGGCATAGAAATCCTATCAAAAAACATTTATTTAAACCGTAAAACATAAACATATCACAACTTAATATAACAATACTAACTACCTTTGGGTTAAGACTAGATAAGATCTAACAAATATATCCACTCGGACAAAAACAAGGAAATTAGCGTTGAGAAATACACATGTTACTTCTAACTATACAGGATACTGCTTATTCATAAATAAAAATAATATTCAAAATTAAAAACAACTATCCTTATTAATTTTCTTAAGCAAATAAAAAAAATCTTGACTAAATTTTTTAAAGATAATTTTTTACTAAAGTAACTAAACTATACAATTTAATAAAAAGAACTGAATGTATAATTTTAAAATTCGAACGATGTTTTGTACCGAAATTTCGTTAGACCTCGGTATTGTTGAAACACCGCACATAACTTATAATCCACGAAACCCAGTGTCTCTTGTATTCATATAATAAGTAAGTAGGTACACTTTGTTTAATAATGCCAAATGTCCAAATTTTCATAGAAATGCCCCGAGTTTCTTGAGGCTGCTGTGCAATATAATAGCTTTTTTGCGCCAAACTTAAAGCAATGGATGCATTTTGCTAATTCCTAGAATGCAATTACATTGCCGAGTGTTAAAGATCTAGGTGAATGCACATTCAAAATCAGGTTCTGTAAAGTATTCTGCTAGTGAATTCGTCGCTCACTCGTTCCTTTTGTTTTGCCTCCTTTGATAGTGTCTCCGGTACGTCGTCGGTTTTCTTTTAAGATAGATTACTTCAAGATAGCTGTGTCTGCCATATCGGGCTATGAAGTCCATTTTTGGTATATCGTGCGGTCCGGAGTATTGTTAGTGCTATCAATTTAAATTTTGATCCCGGAGATAACCTGTAGTGAATCTCTGACGGCCCCTAGCACTCTACTAAACAATTACAACTACCTATCTATATGATTAGTTTATACATACTTTACAATTCATACGTATCAGCCTTTCTTTGGAAACGCATACCACGCCAGTTTTAATGTTACGATTATAATATTGTTGAACCTAATAATAACATGATTGGTCACAAAAAATCCATTGCAGATTCCATCCAAAATCTAAGATCCAGAAGGAAACCTGCTTTAAAAACTATTTATAAATATAATTGTAGTTTTGTGGATAACGCAAAAACATGCAATAACAAATAATGATATTGTTTTGTTATATGGATACCGATTATGAGGAATACTAGCGTAAGTATGTTAGGTGTAGCTACATTAAAGAAAAATATACCTAATTACCGAGGACCTAGGCAGGGGGTGGGAGTTTAAATCCCTCCCGAAATGCCTTAGTGAACCCACTGTTTTATACATACGGTACTCACTAATGTCTCTGGTCAGGAGTTCGATCCTCCCCGACCTAAATTCCTGTCTACGGCCTCGCTAACTACATCTAAACTATAAAAGATTTGGATGTTAGAACTTACGTCATTACCTACTACACATTGTTATGAAAATGTGTTATTTCCATTCCTTCTCCTTAGCTCTCATGCAAGCAACTTGTTGTCCCGATGATACAGGAGTCCTCTTCAACAATGCGTTGAAGAAAGAGAACGGGCAATGATAGGTGCTTCAAATAAAATCTATTATCGTATCCAGTTTTTACATATGTTATAAAAACAGAGTCTTATATAGTCTTATCCGCAACCTTGTAACCTTCTAAGGCGATCGATTGTAGCTTTTAAAGCGCAACACCGAAATCAGAATTATCATAATTCATGTAAGTTTACATAACATTGTAATTGGATCTTTAATTTGATTCGATCGAGTTGAGTAAAAAATCGTGTAGGTATGTAGAGTCACCTCAAGTTAAGAGGTGTTTGGAAGCTCACAGTGCCAAGTCTGCTAACACCAGCTACTAAATGACAATGGCATCGTGGTTGTCACCTTGAACAGTCGTTGCCGTAATTCGATCAGGAGTCGACTGAGCTAACATACAATGAAAAAGCCAAGCGATGATCTGCTCAAATGATGCCATTTGAGCAATAATGCCATTAGCTTAAGGCCGAATCAAATGTTATGGGAGCAAGATGTATTGAAAATCTATTGTAGCTGGTTATATCTTGGTATGGTGATGGGGGCGATCATCGTCGTCGCTGTGTTCCTCCTGCAGCAGTAGGCTATCGGGTGGGCCCCGCGGGGGGGCCCGGGCGTTTCCTGACCGACGGGTCCCCCCTCGAGAGAACATCTTAGACAGCTGTGTGAATTTCTTGCGGGATACTGGAAATAAAGGCTGTTTTAGGATATTTGATGCAAAATCTATTATGAGTTGCAGTCATTCTTCACAAAATCTCTTGAATTGCTCGTAATTAAAAATAGGCATATTGTTTTGTATATAAACAATTATTGTTTGGTTTAACAATAATTGTGGAAAAAAGTAGGCTGTAAAAGAGGGCCATCACTGGTCTATAAGGGTTACATTCCGGAAAAAGGAATCAAATTATTTAAAATTCTAAACATAACACTATTTCCTATGTAACCGAAAAAATGGTAGTGTCTCGCTTTCTAACAGAAAAATAAAACACTGTATATTTTATACATAAACGAGATCGTTACTTGTTTGGAGACGGCTTTGGAGTGCACCTAACTTTACAGACGTCATACATTATGTTTTCATTGTATATTTGTCTCTTTCCAACAAAGTGAAACAACTCACGTTTTCCCATATTTTTCAGTCTCTCTTTAAAAGCGGCTTCGTCATCGTGACATTTGGTTTTCTGGTCCTGTTCACTGTCCAGTGCCGCCATGAACTCTTGGTTCCACCGGAGCTCGGCCATAAACTCCTCATTCTGCAGGAAAGTGGCTATTTTGTCGTCATCCATCTCTAAGCTAAGGTCTATCCGCGCGTCAGTTCCGGGCGGTATCCGGAGGAACATCGGCGGTAGTGGACCCAACATTCGTGGCACCCACTTTCTTCGTACAGCTAATGGTATTGACTCATCCTCAACGTCTCTGTAATAGTTTAGAGATCCAATAATATACACAGAAAATATGAGCCCTGGAGTCTTAGGTGAAGCAGTACTAAGGTGGATACATTTGCAGGCCATTAGTTTTTATAGTTCCTTACTTAATTGGTAAAAACAGTATTTTTATGATGCGACTATATGTCAATCTGTCCGTAGCCAAAGGTTCCAAACCCTATTGTTGTCCCAACTATATTTATAAATTAATAAATAAATATACCAAGATAATTAATTCGAGTTTTTAAAGTAGTCCTTCCATGAAAAGATTTAATTATATCTAATTTCTACAATCCCAATGTAGTTTTACAATCTTACCCCTAACCTAAGTAATTATAGTACTTACATAATTCCTTTTTACAAGTCATGCTAACTTGTTGCCACATTTGTATATTATCCTAGTAGGTTGGTATTATAACAATATATGTAGTTATACGAACGGAAGACGTAATTGTGTTCAGACAATAAGGCTATACCACTTAGTGCGTGGGCAGGCAATTGCTTGCTTGCCCATAATACTTATATATTTGTATCTTTATTGTGACCAACAACAAGTCATATCGTTATAAGTAGGTATACTTACACAAGTGCTGTGGTATCGTCGTCGCCGGTATCAGCGGCTCTTGACGCGACGCGCCGGTCCTTGCGTCGCGACGGGGTGCTGCCCTCCACGCGCTCCATCTCGAGCCGCAGTCGCTCGTTCTGGTTGTCTGTACTCATGGTGAGCAGCTGGTCGATGGTCGCGTCAACCGCGCCCTGGTTGGCGCGCAACACAGCCTCTATCACGTCATCGTCCATGTCCGGGAACATCGTCTTGAAGTCGGTCATCGCCTGCGTGAACTCGAGCTGCATCGTGGACGCCATCGTGCCGCCGGCCCGCGGCGCGCGACACGCCAGGGACGTCACGAGCGCGCTGCCCTCGCCGGCGACACAGCTGATGAGTGGCGCAGGACTGCCGCAGTGCTGAGGGTGGTCGCCGTGCGGCCGCCGGCCATGCTCGCGCACCACACGCCCGGGCGGCTCGTCCTCGAGTCGCTAGTTAGCGGCTCGGCTGCAGCGGGAGCCCTATATCGCGGCGCGGTGCACCGAGCGCTACCGTGATGTGCAATTTTCACTTTCGTTGTTTTCAAATGTGCATAGCGCAGGCGCGGCCCGCGGCGGGGGGTGTGTTGTCGATATAAATAGAGAATGCAAGCAAGGCGGCGCGCGTCCCGACGACAGGCGTCGTCCGAGCGCGAGCCTCGCTCTACTGCGGAGCGCGGCGCCGCGCGCCGCCTCGCGCATGTGCAAAGCATTGTTTGTAAATTGGCTACTCCATGTGACCTTTCAGATGCATGTTTGTTACGAGAACTAGGTATCCTAGTTGTTGCATAACAAATATTGGTTGGTTAAAAAAACAAGGTTTTTCATTTAATGTATGATTTATTTCAAGAATATATTACATATAGGTGTAATTTACTATACAATAAGTCGTACAATTTAAAACTTCGTAGTACACACATAGAGTACAGATACTTAAAAAATCACAAAATATTTAAATGAAGATTTCACAAATAATGTTAAATGTAAATAATGTACGGAACATTATAAAATGAGCAAATTGTTTTCGTCATCAATATTGCTCTTTTGTTTATTTAATTAAAACTTGCCATTTCATGTAAGTAGATAAGAATTGAGCTTCGACACAACAAAACATGATTGATTAAATAGAAGAACCCTACATTATTATTAGTAAGTACATTATATTCGTAGACGAACAAAAAACATTTATTTATACAATTTAGGCCGTGAGGAACTACTTACTGTTACTTGTTACCACATTTATAGAAGCGATGACATTAGCATTTCCTAACGATATTAACATCCAATCTATCTAGTACATATAACTGATATTTATTAGATTTTGTACCTAAGTACTAATAAGTTTAGGTGCTCTTCAAACAGTTCGGTCAACGATTGATAAGGCACCGAGTTGAGTGCAAGTTGATCTTCCATTTAGTATATTTAACAAAAACATAGTTATTATTTTACTATTTGACAATATGTTTGAATATGATTTATTTCATTAAAATTACATTATATTTATGATTCTTTATGAAGTTTTATAGCAAGCTCGATAGTGACCCGGAGCACTCAAATTGTATTATCAACATGAATTAAATTAATACAGTTATATACTATCCTTAAGTAGATAAGTACCTAACATTTCCATCTGTTAGTTCGAAGCAAACAAAAGTAACGTTTCGTTGTTGAGGCTATTAGATATTAAATAGCGCTGAATAGCAAAATGATTTAGAAGCATTTCTGCCAAATCAGAATGGACGGTGTGACGTCACGAGTTGACATCAAATATGGCATTGATGAACAAACAGCATGATTCAGGAATGTCAATACAGATACTCGCTAACAAATGTTAGAAAAATAATGATTCTATAACCAGATGTAATATATAAACAACAGAATAGTTAATGCTATAATAAAGACTACGACAAATATCCTCCGACATATATTATTATCTTAGATGTTCATAACTTTAATGATTTCATGAAGTACAAAAATAAAATTTATAACAATCGTAATGTTTTGACACTACACACACACACACACACACTCATGGTACATTATGATTTTAGAAATATTAGCGATAGTGCATCTACCATACTAAATATCTTCCACGTATTAGAGATAAGCACAAGAATGACATTCAAGATATACTGGAAACTAAACTAGACATATCAACAAGAGAATATGAAGTAATGTTACTTTATGGGCAACGAGGATTAGGCAGACTTGGAGATGAGAAAGAACGCAATGATAAGTGCTAAATAAAAGCTAGCGGCAATAGGCAAGCGATTAAAGGGATATATTACATTACCACGTATCTATGACACAGCGAAGTTAAGAAAAAATAAGTAAATGTGTAAATAAGTAAGTGCCTCCATAAAAGAAATAAACGATTTGACTTTGAGTTTGACAGATCTAAGATCATAATATCTATGATGATCAATAAATTCTATCTCAAACGATGATCATAGAGACATATAAGATTGTCTAAATTACATTATAATATAAATGTCCGGGATAACTTGACCGATTCTTTAATGAAGTGCGAAGTCCGCCAACCCGCACGGGGCTGCAGGGTGGATTTCACCCATATCCCCCTTTGCATTATAGGTAGTCCGTGCCCAGGGCTAATGGTTATTTTAATATTAATTTGACGTCCTATATCGATGTCATAGATATAGGATAGTGTAAAATTCCCCATGGTGAGAATAAAACAACACAGTCATATGTTGTACACAAAAACACGGGTCAGCATGAGAGAGTCAATACTGAACACGCTTTATATCGCTTCGAAAGCAAAATTTCGCATATATACAGGGTGTAGCATCGAGACATATCAATATGGGGACCTCCAACGCTATAAGAGATAGAAAAATAAATCTTAGGAATGATGTCCTCCATTTGAGAGATAAGGTACCCTAGAGCATCTCTTATAGATTCGGAGGTCCCTATATTGACCCATCTTGATGTTACACCTGTACACCCGAATTTCAACCATAACGTGAACATACAAAGTTGCCAATTCCATTGTCAATAAATCACAACTTTAAAATTGGATACAACTAAAATTATTGCTATATTGCTCATAAATTACGTCCACGAGTAGGATGGCAATATATTTGTTTATACAAGTTTAGTTTGTGTACTAACATAATAAGGTCCAGTTTTCACCAAAGCAGAGATGAGAGGAGGAATAGACCAATCAGATTGTTTGAAATCGTCCGCTCGGCACTAAGCAGTGGTTTGTAAACAGTATGGTTGTTTTTATTCGAAATGAGAATATTCTGTTGGTCGCGGATGACCTTTACAGGTTCATCCGACAAGAGGGCGAGCGCTAAAGGCGCTACAGCTAGACTTCTGATTGTTCTATTCTGAGCATTTCTCCTCCTTTCCACTTTGTTGGGAAACGGGTCAATTGAAACTATTATTTGAATAGTATAAGGTTTATAACAATATCCACCGCTGGAGACGCATCCAATCCTCGCTGCTGCCGGGTGAAGCGTGAGATTCAGACGCGGGCCTGGTTGCCGAGCTGCGGGAGAACCACCATAGTGTTGGTGGCTTGCGGTTGTGACTGCTCGTTCTGTGCATTCTGCTGCTATAATGAACGATATATTTATTGTACGCTGAAAATGAAATCTCTTTTACATAGAAAAACATCTATGCAATTGATTTATTTTTACTTGTAAAAAATAGAAGACGTTCTCATTCGACACATTTTTTCCACGTCGATTTCAATGAAATTAATAACCCGATCGCTTGATACAAGAGTCGTCGTAGAGTTGTGAATCAGTTGGTACTTACGGGAGGAGTAGCAGCGTCGTCTCCGGCTGACATGAGGGTGGCGGCGCGGTAGGAGGGCGGCGGGGTCTGCTTGACCGCCTCCTCGTAGTCGGGCAGCAGGCTGGAGTAGTCTGGGGCGGGCGCGGCCGCGTAGGGCGGCATGGCGGCCGGCGTCACGATGTCATCGCTCGAGATCACGAACGGTGTTTGCAGCGCGTGCGCGCGCATCGTCAGGTACTTGTAGCAGCGCCATACCACGCTGATGCAGTAGCCCTGCCGTGTTATACACCAGTTAGTATTATAATTGATAGAACTAGGCGATACTTGGCGGTAATCCATTGTTAACCTATGGGGAAAGAGGACCCACCACTGACCCTCGGTTTGTCTGAATGAGCACAGCTCATTCGTAGCCCAGCGGTCCCGAGGAGGCCTCGTTTACACGTGTCGAATACTTTTTAGATTCGCTTAGTGTCGCGGAGAATTACATTTTACTTGAGGTTTCGTCACTCGTGATAGATAGTTTCTCGTTTAACATCTTAGAGGAGTTCAGTGTTATTGGCTTCTTTTATTATCGATTAAGTTGACAAGCCGAGGGTCAGTGGTGGGACCTCTTTCCCCATAGGTTCAGTTAGTATTGTTTTTCGATTGTCTGACGGCCAGCTGTGGTGATCAGGCCGCAGATGGATGTAGAGACCTAGTAGTGTCTAGTGCCGCAACAGATAAAAGAGCGGGTTTAGCGTTCATGTTCCCTGTTCTTTAAAATGTAGAGGTAGTTATGAAATCCATTTCAGAATTAAAACTCGGAACGCATAACTATACAGGCATTCAGTGCTTCGACTGGTGGCACGGCGAGTGCCTAATGCGTTCCGGCCTATTTTGATTTATTATTCGTCAGAACACCGTATTCATCGTGAAATCTTGCTAACCTAGCAAGCTAGAATATTTATTATTTTTAAGTGATAGATTTAAATAGTAAGTTTGAAATGATTAGTATGTATTGTTAAATAGAATAATAAACACGGAAAATATTAAATAAATACTTTATTCATCGCGGCAAAACTTTACATATTTTGGCGGCACACACGAACTGTCAAAAACTCTCCTGTCACCATAGAGTCTCGCCGCTAGTGACGTCCCGCTGCACAGCGAGTGAACGATCACCGGTAACAGTTTCGGCGATCCTGACGAATCTTCTGCGTCCCCGCAGGAGCACCTCCGCGTAGTTCTTCAGAGGATCTCCTTGGTAAAACTGAAATAGATCCACAGCCTAGCTGTCAAGGTCAGAGACTGTAGAGCCATCTCAGCCACACCTCAGTCCCGCATGACGGAACCAATTATCTTGTTGGTATAAGATCCTAAAGCCCAGCCGACAAGGTCAGATGCTGGATGGCGCAAACCCCTTCAGCAACACCTTAGTCCGGCATGGCGAGATCAGTCTTTACCTCATTCCGTATCCAAAGCCCAGCTGACAAGGTCAAATGCTAAACGACACGTAAGTCATCTTAACATCACCTGAGTCCGGCATGGCGAGATTAGACATTAGTTCATGTCCCATATCCGAGGCCCAGCTGACAAGGTCAGATGTTGGACGGCATGACAGTCATCTCAACATCACCTTAGCCCTGCATGGCGGGATAAAATATTACGTTATTCCATATCTAAAATCCGAAGCCCAGCTGACAAGGTCAAATGCCGGATGACTTGTAAGTCATCCCAACATCACCTTAGCCCTGCATGGCGGGATAGAATATTACCTTATTCCATTTCCAAAGTCCAAAGCCCAGCTGGCAAGGTCAAATGTTGAATGTCACGCAAGTTATCTCAACATCACCTTAGCCCTGCATGGCGGGACAAATATTGCCTTATTTCATTTCCAAAGTCCAAAGCCCAGCTGACAAGGTCAGATGTTGAATGTCACGTAAGTCATCTCAACATCACCTTAGCCCTGCATGGCGGGATCAAAAGAAAACAGTGAGTAAACATATTACAATCCACTTTTAATATTAAAACCCTTCACACCATTCAGTAAATGTTTCACAAAGCAATTGTAATAAATCATACACATAGACAGTAGTTAACACAAAATAATCAAACATAAACATAGCCATGCAGTAGGCATTACCCTTCATCAGACGAAAATTCCCTGGCATGCCATCTCTTAATCTTGTCGCATGCAACTACATTTTTATATCCCCGTTTTCCTTTATTGGCTGACATCACTTCATACCTGTCGTGGGGCAATACTTCCGTCACCTTGTAAGGGCCTGCATAACGTGGGACTAGTTTGCCACTTGCTATACCGGATCTCATTATCTTCCTCTCCACCATCACCAAGTCTCCAACCGAAAATCCTTTACTTGCTCTACGGCTCCTATCAAAACGAGTTTTCATCTTCAGCGCATTCCGCTTTATGCTTTCAGCAGCCTCCTGCCTAGCCTTTTCTACGCTTTCTTGGCAACTCACAGGACCTTGTAACTCCGCCGATAGCCGTGGTTGCAATCCACAGAGCAATTCTAATGGGGTTTTCCCCGTACCTTGGCTCACAGTTGAGTTCACCCCCAATTGCACCTGCGGCAAATACACTTCCCATCCTTTCTGTTCTTCGCCCATATGTGCAGTCAAAGAGGACAGTATGGTCCTATTAAGTCGCTCCACCTGTCCATTTGCTCGAGGACTAGCAACTGCATTTTGCACATGTTTTATACCGTGCTCATTAACAAACTCCTTAAATTCCTTGCCAGTGAACGCAGTGCCTCTATCACTTATAATCCGATTAGGATACCCAAACACATGTGCCAATCGTTGTAGCGCCTGTACAGCACCCTTGGCATTTGCACTTTTTACTGCTTCCAGCCAGACGAATTTCGTAAACCCATCAATAATCGCAACTATATATTGCTTACCTCCACTATTACAAAACGGTCCCAGGTGGTCAATGTGCAGGGTTTCAAATGGAGTCATAGCCCTAGGGATCGGATGTAACAGTCCTGGTTGTTTACCCGTAGGTTTCTTTGTAAACTGGCATCCAATACAGCTGTTCACGTATTTCTCAACAAACTGTCGCATCTTTGCAAACCAATACTTCGCTTTAATGGCTTCCAAGCACTTTTCGACCCCTAGATGTCCGTGATTGTCGTGATAGACCTTCAATATATGCCATCTCGCATTCTTAGGAAGTACTGGCCTAGTACCCTTATCGACAATCCGATGAATACGTTCTCCTACTATCTTGTACTGCTTGGCTAAACCATCCTTTTTATTTTTATTCGCGACTAACTCTAGATTAAGATTTTCAATCAGTGACTGAATACTTTCATCGCCATCTTGCAAAGCATCAATTAAATCACGTTCTTCAATATGGTTCAGATTGATTGGATTTCGACTAAGAGCGTCCACGTGACTCATAGCCGTACCGGGTCTGTGCTCCACAACAAAGTTATACTCCTGTAGGTCAAGCCACCATCTAGCAATTCTTGGGGATAGATCTTTCTTTGACCACGCCAATCGCAGCGCAGCACAGTCTGTCACCACCTCAAACTTAATGCCTGTCAAATACACTCTGAATTTCTGGATGCTAAAAACTACTGCCAATGCTTCCAATTCGAAGCTATGATAGTTTTGTTCTGTGGCTGACGTTTGACGGCTCGCATAGGCTACCACTTTAAATCTATCATCATTCTGCCTTTGAAGTAACACACCACCTAGTCCTATCTTTGATGCGTCTGTGTGCAGTTGTGTTACACGATCAGGACTATATATAGCCAAAACTGGATCGGTTACCAAGGACTGCTTAAGAGTTTCCATGGCCTTGGACTGCTGTTCACTCCAAATCCACTCTTGGTCTTTTTTGGTTAGCTTAGTCAAAGGTTGGGCTGTAATCGCAAAGCCTTTAATGAACTTCCGAAAGTAACTCGCAAGGCCTAGGAACTGGCGCACTTCATGGACGTTCTTAGGAGTACCGAAGTTCTGGACGGCGAGTATCTTCTCCGGAGAGGGTCTGATTTCACCCTTTGTTATTTTATGTCCGAGGTACTCAACCGAGTCAGTTAGGAATGAACATTTACTTTTCTTCAATTTGACTCCAGCCTCAGATATCAACGCAAGGACGTTCCGCAGATTTTCCAATGCGTCTGATACATGATCCCCCCATATTATCACATCATCAATGTAGACTTCTGCGCATCTGTGAAGCACCGGGGCTAATATCTCATTCATCGCCCTTTGAAAAACCGCCGGAGCGTTACAAAGACCAAAACTCATCATCCGGTATTGGTACTGTCCATCTGGTGTGACGAACGCAGTAAGTGGTCTCGAAGCACTAGAAATGCGAATTTGATGGTACCCATTTGCTAAATCCAAACAGCTGAATACAGACTTATCCACTAACCGATCCAATAAGTCTTGAATAACTGGCATAGGGTATCTCTCCTTTTCCGTGATCTTATTAAGTGCTCGGTAGTCGACACACATGCGATAACCCCCATCCTTCTTGCGCACCAGCAGGATCGGACTCGCATAAGGTGACTTGGACTCCTCTATGATACCAGCCTTCAGCAGATCGGATACTATTTTCTGTACTATCTGTCTCTCGTGGTAAGACAGCCTATACGGTCTGTAGTAAATCATTTTATCTTGAGTGAGTTTAATACTCATCTCTACATCACACTGACCTAGCTCTATGCCATCTCCTGTAAAACAGTGGTCATATTGCTGAAGAACGTCTTCCAAAGCCAGTTTCTCTTCAGCGGAAAGTTTTTCACCAATTCGGGGATTACTGACACCATTATCTGAAAGTGTACCACGGGCGAAACAGCGATCATGGTTCAATGTAATGTTTTCTGTTGTTCGGTTGACGACTCTCACGGTAACACCCCCATCTTCACTATTTATGATATCACCCAAGACATCCATTTCATATTTAGGGCACCGATGCTCTCTCAATTCCAACTTCATTACTCCGCTTGTCGATGGTTCAGTCTTCGCTACTACTTTATTCAACCCTGGCACAATCACTTTATCCTCTGACGGGTAAATCTTAATGCGCGCTAGATTTTCACAAAGATCTGGCAGCTCTAATGTAAGATCGCTGTCAAAAATAGTCAACTCAGTAGGTGTCTTCACAACTACAACGTTGATCGCCTCAGTGAAGGGTTGCCCCACTAAAATATCCATCATCTGAGTCTTATCTGGTACTACGAAGAACTCAGTGTCTCTCTCCACTCCATCAACTGTCAATCTAGCTGATACCATCCCCAAAGGAACAGTCAACGCATCTCCATAGCCCCTAATTACCACCTCACAATCTTTTCCAGTAAACTCCAAATTACATTTCTGACGGATCGACTCTTTCATTATATTACAAGCGCTACCAAAGTCTATGTAACCATTGACCATATTATTGTTTACCAATACTTGTTTGTGGTACTTCTTATCAGATTTTTCCGGGCAAAGCACTTGCACTTTCTTTACATATGAATCCTTAGATTCAGATTTTGAACCATCCTGTCTGCGTTTCCAACAATCCTCAAAATTATGCCCTTTGCGCTTGCAATATGAACACAACTTGTTCTGCTTTCTTTTCTTGAAACAGTTACTCTCTATATGTCCAGCCTGATTACAAAATCTACAAATAATTTTCTTCTCATCTTTTCCTTTAGTCATCTTAATCGCACAGGCTCTGGCTTTATGACCAGATTTTCCACAGTTAAAACAGGATACACTGACTCTGGTATCTGTAACACTGTGGACTGTTTGAGTCTGTTCTACAGATTTTATTGTTCCCAAATACTTGAGAAGGGTACATGAGCTCCGGCAACCTGCTGAAACCGCACCAACTTCCATCAGCTTATCACCCAGCGTTCCTATTATAGCTTCTGCTATGACTTCATCTGACATCCCACAGGTCATCCCAATTCCCAATTTATCATAAAAGAATTTAATTGGGTCTTCTCCAGCGGGCCTCACTCTATTTACTAATTCACGGATCAAGTTTAATTTATTTTGAGTAAATGGGAAAGCACGCTTGAGTCTGTCTTTCCACTCTTCCCAACTAACATCAAATGACTGTTGCCGTTCATACCATCCCTTTGCGTAGCCTCTCAACTTGGAAGTGCAGTTACAGATTAGTGTCCGCTCATCCCAACCATACATGGATGCAATGCTTTCAAGATTTCTTATCCAATGTTCAATTGATATTGTAGTTCTTTCTGGGTCAAACTCAGGAACAATATCACTCCGTCCCAAATATCGCACAGTGGTGTCATTCAAATGAGTTTTAGGGGTGGAAGTTATAATATCTCTTTCATAAGAGGTAGTAGGTTGGCTGGTGAAGTAATTTTGGGTTTGTCGCAATTGACGGACCAAACCTTCTAACGCACCAATCCGGTTCTCTTTCTGCAGAAGTTCTTTTTTATATTTACTGTCATCCACCCTATCCTCCTCTGATGAGCTACTAATGGAACGTCTCCTCTTATGTCCACTCATTCTCCTAATTGGTCTCTTTTTTTTTTTATAAAACACAAAATAACCTGTCTTTTTATTTTTTTAATTTTAAATACAATAAACCACAAACACAATACAGTTAGTCAATACACCATTGAATCATTAGTACACAACTGAAGCAAATAGTATTATGCTGGTAAGCTTTCTCAAGCATAAAACAAACACAGATTAGTTCCCAATGTTAGTATGCGAGTCAATACAGTTAGTCAACACACCATTGAATCATTAGTCCACAACTGAAGCAAATAGTATTATGCTGGTAAGCTTTCTCAACCACAAAAAAAACACAGAGTAGTTCCCAATGTTAGTATGCAAAAAGTCTAGCACAAACTGTTATTAGAATTTCCAATTAAACGCAGAATTTTAACATGGATAAGCAGTAAATATCAATAGTTACACTCACTTCAGTATTCCCCAACACACACAGGTACCTGAATGCCATCCACAGGGTCTGGTAACTCCATGATAATCTTCATCAAACTCACCAGGGAAGTTATTGACCCCCAGCAATAGTAGGTGATACAATAATGTTTTAAATTAGACAAATTAACACTCAACTCACTCCTGAAGCTTTCTAGATTAGTTTTTAAGCGTCAATAATTCGCGAATACACATTAAATGAATTATAAAATAGTTTTCAAAGTACAACACAATGTTCAAGTTCAAACTTGTTGGTTTTTCGTTTCAATCACACGTAAAAACACACAATTTGGAAAACACTGTACGTAAATATGTCAGGCAAGAGATACGATCCCACTTCTGACTGTTAAATAGAATAATAAACACGGAAAATATTAAATAAATACTTTATTCATCGCGGCAAAACTTTACATATTTTGGCGGCACACACGAACTGTCAAAAACTCTCCTGTCACCATAGAGTTTCGCCGCTAGTGACGTCCCGCTGCACAGCGAGTGAACGATCACCGGTAACAGTATGAGCATTACCTTGAGCAGCACAGCGACGAGGAAGGAGGAGAGCACGACGAGCGCGAGCGCGGGCGCCGGCAGCTGCAGCAGCTGCGCGCGCCACGGCACGCGCCGCGTCTCCGCCACCAGCCGGTGGATCGAGCGCAGGTAGCACAGGTAGCCCGTCGCCGTCAGCCTGGCAAGTGACAACAATATTATAAGTAGTAGTAGTTTAATTCGTCCAGTAGGACAGGCGAAGGAATCAATCCATACTGCCAATTCTGATGTTGTCAATGTCATTAGTATTTTCTTGATCAAATTGCTTGCAAGTATACAATTTAAATATAAAGGCACAAGTGCCGAATCTTGAATAATTATTTTCTTTAAATAGTTCGGTAATTATATATCCATTCTGATTACTTGTTAAAGTAAAAACAATATTATAATCTATGGCAAATGTATCATCTTTTTAAACCGACTTCAAAATGGAAGAGGTTCTCAATTCGATTGTATTTTTTTTTTTTAATGTTTTTTACCTCACATTTCCCGTCATTTATAAACCGATTTGGAAACATATTTTTTTATATGAAAGGATATGCTTACAGACTGGTCCCATTTTTTTCAAAAAATTGTTCTGATCATGGGATCCATGAGGAATTGAGAGGACTCCTCAAATTTTATACGCAAACCTATAGCAATTTCGTTACGTAACATTACGGATATGTAATCGTCTTTTGTTCCACTCACACCGCAGGCTTTTTAAATGTGAAAATCAGTGATAGCATGGTTTCTCTGACAATTACCTAGGGATTACCCAGTACTAAAATATTCTAGGTGTTGATCTCGTTATTTTGACTGGCTGGCTGGTGGACAAAGACTATGCTAAATGTTGACCCAGTTTATATGCTATCATTTTGTAGTTTTCACGTGATGCGGGTTTAGATAGACGATGTTAATTAAAATGGCGGCTCCGGTCTCCGCATCAATAGTAATGTCCTGTGTGATATTTTTTTTCAGAAACAATTATATTTATAGATACTACCAAGTTACATCTCAAAATTATAGCCTAATTCGCCCATTTACAATCGCATAGCGATTTACTTTCAACAGTTCTTAGTTATTTTATTTAAAAAAATCTATTCATTCGGGGCGTATTCTATTTATAGGTAGATACTTACACTGTGATGGCAAAGTCGAATATCTGGAGGCAGAAGAACGGCAAGAGGTGTGCTGGCTTCCCGAGGGCAGCTCCGTAGATCAGCATGAAGGTGATGGCTAGGGTGCACACTGTCACCAGCGCCCCCACGTCCACGTCATCTAGCACATATATATGTGGGATATTAAAAAAAAAAGAAAGACATTTTTGTTTACTTGCTCTGTGGTTTTTAGTTGTGTGTTGGTATCCGTTAAATCACACTCTGGTAGCAGAATCAGAATCAGAATCAGAAGCTAACGCCACGCCTAGTTTCATCAAAATCCGTCCAGTCGTTTCCCAGTGACGCGCATTCAGACAGATAGATTAAAAATATTCGATTTGGCCTCTGAAAATAATTAGAATTGATTAAAGTGTGAAGAGCACTAAACTGTGGCGTCTACAATCCCTTTTAACTTACGATATATGAGGCTATGGTCTCGTTCTCTCGGCGGGCCGGTATGTTGCGGGTAGGGGCTTGGCGGGAGCTCTACTTTAGACAGCGGAGTGGGCAGCGCGTCGTTCACGCGCCCGACGTCGCTCCAGTCAGGCAGAGGTGCGGATTCGCGCTCAAGCTCGTCCAGCAAGCGGGGGTCGCGGACTATGGCTGCTAGGAACCCTAAAGCTATGAGGTGCAGCATCTAGAAAGAGCATTATTGATGTTGTTGTATGTATACAGTACACCAAATTTTTATTTTATTATTGAGATTATTTTGGCCTTAAAAAGTAATCCAAATTAATGAATTAATCACTAATTCAAAACAATAACGATTAAGGATGTATATAAAATAAATAGTATTGCAGTATCCACATGCTGAAACATGGGCTAATCAGTAGATGATTCAATTCATGTATGCAGCGTTGGATAAAAACTTGCTTATATTTTATTATTAATTGGGACTATTGCCTTTTGTAATGTATTTACATGATAGTTTAACATTACTATTTAACATCTGGTCGTAATACATACGTACTGTTTACACAATTGCTGGCAGTGAGGATAATCTGTTTCGATTCGCTTACACATTAACACAACAAATTATATTGTAAGTAAATGACAAAATCAGTTTGTGTTTTTCTTAAGTCATATTTCATTAGCCTGAAGTACCTACAAACCTTAAGCAAACATGCAGTACAATGCTGAAACTAGTTGAAGTCTGGTTTGAATTATTTAAGTGTTCGGTTAATAAGTAGGATGTCCTTATTTTTAACGACATTACTTATTCTGAAGCCTTATTATATAGAATAATAAGAATTATGTTTATACCATCAATACATAATAAACAATGTCTCATGATGCATGTTCCTGTAATGACTAAGCTCAAAATAACATTAAGCCAATTTAGATGAGGTATTTAATGATGTGTAACAAGTTTATAAAGAGTAAGTAAAGTGTAGTGAAGTTTTCTTGTCCCTCTCCACATAAACAAAGCTTGGTATGGGCAGTAGAATATTATCCCATCATAATTTTTATGACATTTTTGACTATTAATAAGTACTTAATGAAAAAACTGCTACATTAATAAAATCAGATTGAGCACATTAATTTGTTGTGCAGTCAGCTGATAGAAAATAATGGAATATAAGAAACTTACAAGATGCCATGTCCCTAGTAGGATGGTTCCAGTTCTGACGTGGATGCAGAAGCAGCAGCGCCACTCGCTGCTGCGTTCACTTCCCAATTTGGGACGAAACCTTAACATTGTTATCTAGGAATAAAAATAAAAAATAATTTAACATATTATAAGTGTAAACAATAATAATATAATAATTCCGGCCCTTTTTTATGTCCCACTGCTGGGCACGGGTCTCCCCTCATTGCGAGGGGGATTAAGCCATAGTCCACCACGCTAGCCCAGTGCGGGTTGGCAGACTTCACACATCTTTCGAGGGGTTCTCTCAGACATGCAGGTTTCCTCACGATGTTTTACTTCACCGTTTAGCAAGTGATAATCTTGGTTGAAAATGAGATTCGCACATGAAAAATCCCAGAGGTGCGAGCCGGCGTTTGAACCTGCTATCCTCGTTACCGAGGCAAGCGTTCTACCAACTTGGCTATCACTGCTTATGTAACAATAATAATAAATTTTGGAAAATGATTAATTAAGCAAACCGTATACAAAAGGAAATAATTTTATGCAGCAATAAAAAAATATAATGATGGTCACTATGGGCTACACCATGACTAGCTTGGCTTTGATTAAATAAATATCTACTATCATTACCTGTATTCTCCACAGCGGAGGTAAAGGTTCAAATTGCAATAGAACCTACAAGACTGATGGCAAGACTATAGCCAATATACTGGGGTCTCTCCCCTTCTTTATGCCGGAAGAATTCGGGTCACATTCCAAGCCACAGGCCTAGTGTGGGTTGGAGAACTTCACATAACACATTTCTCTCATGATAAGTGAGTACGTAAGAAGATCAATTCGGTAAGATCTCTTTTTGAAGGTTGACAAAATGGTATGGGTCTATAATGTAACCACGAAGATGATAACTCAACTACTATCAAGGCTATCAATATTTGCGTGTAATGCATGCAAAATAACACTTCACAGCACATATGTTTATGTACGCAACCATTCCTGGTTAGTAATTAAATTACGCAAACAAAAGTATTATAATGCTGGACTTACAGGCTCGGCACTTTAAAACTTAATTTATTTCACTTCAAATATATCAGAAATATTGGTAATAATCCTAAAATTTCACTGATTTCATATAAATATTACAATCGTGAGTCTATCTCAAAATGAATGAACTAGAAATATTCAAGGTACTCTGTGACTGGAATGAAATGAGACAGAGAAAAAATCACTACATGCCTACCTAAGAGCAATACCAGAAAATAGAAACCCGGAAACTGTCAATTCTACAAGGTAATGTGTCTGTCAGCTGTTGTCAATCTAATCACAGAGAAAGAGAGAGAAATAAATAATATTATACTCTGTGTTTGAGTGATTATACTTCATTCGTACTACGTGTGAGTTAAATTTTATTATTTTCGAGTTAGTTTTGTGAAGTAAAACGTTATCAAAATATTGTTAAATTGCAGTTATAATGGAAAAAATTCCTGATCAGATCGGGTTTTTGGTTCTAACTGAGGACGGAGCTGTCCTTGAATCTGGCGGTGAACTAGAAAACGACGAGCGTGTTGCGACAATAATAACTGATCTCATCACTTTATCTAATAAGTGAGCACATTTTAAATACAGTGCGATGCATCCGCCCCTATTCACAAATAATATAATGCCTTAAATAATATAAGTACATACATTTAGCTAAACCTTACTATACGTTCTGTTTATAGAATTAACTTGCTTTATTCGATTTCAGGGTCGACCCTTTAGCTTTTGGTGCAAATGAACAATTCAAGAAAATATCAATAACATATGATGACCACTGGTTTGTTATATGTCTATCCAATAAAAAGATATATGTTGTTAAAAGAAGTATCCACTCATTTGCAAGTGAAGGAAACACAGTTAATGTTTGAATTCTATTATTAGATAAAAATGGGACGCAATTTGTTAATGAGTAGTCTTGAGAATGCCTCATTTAATATTGTATTTCAAATGTTATTTCGGTGTGTTACATTTGTGATCAACGCATGGGTAATAAGAAATGTTGGACACGAGGTGCTTGGTATTATGAATGTAAGGTTGTTGCTGTTAGAGAGCACTATATTGTTCCTTAGTCGAGAGCCATTCAATAGAGCTTGCATAGGGCAGAAAGATGAGTTTGGCTGGAGGCAAATTATTAATCAGATATGGTTATCAGTTCCTGTCAGCTGTGTCTTATCAGTTATCTTTGTGTACATTTGGTTGAACTGGTTGACGCTGGGTCATCCTGAGCATGCATTTCAGTATGCATTTGGTTGCTGGAGTGTAGCCTTCTCATGTATTCTAGAACTATGCTCTGCCAACATGGTGTTAGTAGCACAACTATTTTGTTTTATTAAATTAAAAGTTGCTCTAGATACCCTGCATATTTTTGTTAGAACAACATTATTTTTGTCCATTGTCATTTATGACAGATCATTGGCTCTGATTGCATTCTCAGTAGCACAAGTAGGCAGTATAGGCTCTATTGTTTTGTGTTACTACATATTCTTCTATTGGTATATTAAAAACAAACCTCTATATGCTAAAGGAGCTCTGAAAAGTAAAATTGTTCCTGAAACAGTTTTGCATAAATTGTATGACAACATGGATGATTTTCAATTTAGATCTCTTAAAGATTTTTTACCTAAATATTTGGGATCAGTTAGTTCCACTTTCAATAAAAAGTTAAACACACTCACACTTAGCTTTGCAAAACAGGGTGTGGTAAAGCAACTTCTTACAGAAGGAGAAAAGTATGTTATGTCTGTCAGTCCTGTAATGCCTTTCACTGAGCAAGCCACCTATGATGTGGTAAACAATTTGGGCAGCTTAGCTGCAAGGTTTGTTTTTAGACCTATTGAAGATAGCAGTTATTTTTATTTTACACAAATGGTTAGCAGAGAATTGCCCCTTCATAAGCAAGATCAAAGTAAGATCCAGGAATCGTGCACCGTGCTGTCACATGTTTGCAAAACAGTCAGCTCGATTGGTCTGATAGTCTTGGTGTTTGGTCAGAGTTATGCGCGCACATTACTCACGCTTTATGGCGGGGAGTCGTTCGTCGCGAGTGGTCTGCCAGTACAACTACTCAGAAGTCACTGTGTAGCCATAGTTTTGCTAGCCATTAATGGCGTCACAGAATGTTACGCGTTTGCCACGATGACAAGCGCGCAATTAAACAGTTACAATTATTTGATGGTGGTGTTCTCAATAAGTTTTCTTATATTGTCCTATGTGTTAACTTACCTTTTTGGACCAGTAGGTTTTATAATATCGAACTGTATTAATATGTTTTTTAGAATTATGCATAGTATTCATTTTATAAACAATAAATACAAAGGAACAGATTACAAGCCCCTGGAAGGACTTTATGTTGGTAAATTCTTTTTGTTGACACTGTTTGTTTCTGGGTGTATTTGTAAATTATCTGAAAATATGTTTTTCCAGGAATCTGTAATACTTCACATAGGGGTAGGGGCAACATGCCTATTCTGTGTATTATTGGCATGGGCATATGAGAATAGAAGTCTTGTTATTAAAATATACCGAAAAGTTTGGAAAAAAGATGATAAAATATCACTTGACTAGCATTCAATTATCATTAAGCTTATGTAATTATTGTTTAATACCAGTGATAATATATATTACTACTTATAGAATAATTATAGACATGTTATGAGATATTGGTTTTGTTTTATTTACTGATAACAGGTTATAACAATAACATAATATTTGTACACTTAATTCATATCAGTATATCGCAAATGTACACACTTTTCATATCATAAATGCGGTAGTCCTTTCTATAATTTTATTTTACATAGGATAGAAAAATATGCCTTTCATTTGTGCTTCACATATTCGTTTCACTTCATCTGTAAATAAACAACACCATTTATAACTCATGAACGGGTGGGCTGATTTTTATGATCGTATTTTTTTTTTAATTTGTCTTCGCTCCAAAAGGCGGAATAACTTTTAAAACAGGGTATAATGTCACAAAAAACATTAATAAAGATAATTCATTGTGTTATACATTCGATTGTTATTTGTGACAATGTCTCGCAGCGAAAGAGAGAGGGAAAGACAGTGTGAAAAGCATGAAAAGTAACATCTAAAATTCTACCTGCGATTTCTTTTAGATTTGCGTTTTTCTCCTGTATAATAACATAGAATTCCCTTTCATTGGAAGACTTTCCCGTGATCCAGTACTCGTCAGGAGTTTTAATGATAATTTCGCCGTAACTCCCGAGGCTAAAATTATATCATAATACAATTTGTTAGTTCGAATTCGAATACAACTATTTTCAGCTTCATTAAAAAAGTGTGTATTGTTACACTGTCTAGGAAATGAGTGGCAATACTGCCATAACGACAGGCAATTTGCCATATTTTGCATAAGCCAAATTGCCTATCCGTCCGTAATAGTTGTGTGTGATCAATTATGGATTTAAGTACTGACCTTTTTCTATCTGAATGTATTCCTGCGATTATACTTAAAACTTCAGGCTTTATAGTAGTGGATGGGTGTAATCTATTGATCGGTGGCTGAAACAAATACATAATTTAATGTGCTCAAAACAGATGGCCGATAGAGGGCGCTGTTCTACACAAATCAACAGAAATCTGTTTTAAATCAGGATAAATATTCCAATAATGCAAAGGACATATGATATTAATCTTAGTTCGAGCAAGAAAAATGTACTATATAATAATGTAGGTATTTTACTTACAGAAGATTTAAATGCCAAGTTCAGTCTATTGAAGTAAACAAACTTATGTTCGGAGATGGCAAGCTGAGCGCTCTGTAATGCATGTATCGTGCATTGTTCGCTGATGGTAGATGCTATAGCCGATAATTGCGGACCCATGAATGCGTCTAGAGACCTGAAGGTGTCTAGTTCTAGATTCGTATTGACTGAAAAAAAAGAGCTGATTGATTATAAAGTTACTCACACATACACATCGCAATCGTCAAGTCATCAGAGGGGTAGAGCAATTTATAATAATAGCATATAGCTCTGTACTTCTTTTGACTCAAGACAACTCAGAGTAATAAACTATAGTCACACAATATATAGTGTAGTTACGCTTAAGACTTGCACAGGAGCATACAGTAGTATAACTGCATCTCTGCTTACTCCTACCAAGATCATAAGGGGGATGGTATGTCGAATGTAGGGGCGGCCATATTGCTATAGAGCGGAATAGATAATGAATTTTCTTACCATCAATAGTAAAACAAATTGTAGCACTTAAAGTCCTATAAATAACCAAATAATACTGCTTAGTTTCAGTATCATCTTCTCGCATGAGATGGACTTTCACCAACTTTTGTAGATCCTCCTTAGTCCTGATTCCTTCGGATGGACTTATAAAGCGCCCATGTCTTTGGGCCGCTGCTATAGCGCCACCTTGTATTTCCATTTCAACTTGCTTTGGCAATAAAGTCTGTACTAAATACTGGTATAGAGTGAGCATATCATCTGTAGCTAAACCATTCCTGTGAAGATAAAATGTCAAAAACTAAATACACTATTGGGAACAATGGGCCTTCAAGGCAATAAGTAAATAGAAATATTACTTTTCTCTCATTCACTCTCATTGTAGATAAAGACAGATACAGAGTAACATAGTTCATCTATGTGATATGACATATTGCAATTAGGGTGCATGGGTAACAGTTATATGTTTTATTTACATTGTCAAGTTGTGTAAACTTACCATAGTAATTGTTCATTATAGACAAAGGAGACACATTTGAAGTCAGGGTAGTTGACTTCCAGTAAATCAATGAAACATAACACTTTGAAGAATGAATTCTTGTCCAGTGGTAAATAATTGATGCCTTGGATCACATCCAATACATCATTTGTTATGTTTTTAGAATGAATATACTTGAAAATAAAAAAAACAAACAGAGTATTAGTGTTGTTGGTAGGGTTATAAAAAATACCATCTAACCATCCATTAACCGAAAGACAAATACTGCTGGACATAGGCCCCTATGACTTCCATACATCACGGTCCTCTGCAAATTGTACCCTACAGCTTCCTGCAAAGCCTGTCTTATCATCAGTCTACCTTGCAGGGGGACATCCTGCACTCTGTCTTCTGGCTTGTGGTTATCCCTCTAAAATCATTTTGCTCCCATGGCCATCGGTATTTCAAGCTATGTGTCCTGACCACTGCCACTAAAACTTTATAATTCTTTGAGCAGCCTGTTATTCTAGTTTATCAATGGATCTCATCATAGCTCTCTCCATTGCCAATTGAGCGTCTTTGAGCATTCTTATGAGACCCATAGTGAGCAAAGACATCTTAGTGCCATATATTATCACAATATTGAAATACTTATAAATAAATTCATAGCTCTCTCCATTGCCCTTTGAGCGTACTTGAGCATTCTTATGAGACCCATAGTAAGCAACTAAGTCTCAGTGCCATATGTTATAACTATAACAAAATACATATAAATAAATAAAAAATAGACTATGTAAAATGAGAGGTACTTACAGGATTGAAGAACTGGTCGCAAATAGTATAGATGTCTTCTGTTGTAATATCTTTGAATGGACCTCTGAACATTCTAAACATTTTGTATGCAGATACTAGCAAGTCGTGCATAACCAATGGATCCACCTGGAAGACAGGTCAACCAAATGTAAATGCAAAGGCACTATATTAGTAAAATAGTGCTCAATAATAACACTAAATACGTACAACCTCTCCTTGGCTTTCCCCTATTGCTGACATAGCTTTTGTAGTGTAGGGTATCCTAACAACCTGAAAAAAATAAAAATAATTTGGTTAGAAGCCTGTCTCTATAAGTCCCAAACGTTTTTGCCAAGGGTACTTCAAAATTTTGACCTATATATTTATAGACAGGAACAAGACAGGAACAAGACAGGAAGACAAAAATGTTTTTTTAGATTATTTGTTACATTGATTATTTAACAAATGGAGCCGCCTCCATCCAACATAACCAGAAGTACTTCATAAAAAAATATTACCAACACCATCCAGTAGCCTTTCTCTGGTTGATAGAATATGTATCTTTTTGTTTGTGTTTGTAAAGCTTCACAGGGCTCTGAAGAGAATGTACTGGAAAAAAGAAAAACCAAGAAATAATATAGGCTCCTAGTCAGTCCTACATACCCCTGAATACTATTTCAATTAACATTACACCCACCTACAAAGATATGTACCGTCTAACGATGGATATGACTTAAAACTGACTGAAGTGTTGAACATTTAAAAGTTGTAATCAGTTTAAAATAGATAAGTTTACTTACGACATGAATTTTACAACGGCTTCACATAAACCAACTTGCAATTTACGAGCATCTGCAGAAGCTTGGCTGGGATGATAGAATAATATCCTCTTTAATTCCTAAATCAACAAAAAAACAACAGCAAATAAAATAATGTACAAACTGGCTTAAAGTATTTTAGTTATAGTGCACTTACATCGCCTTCTTTAGGTCCAAAACTAGAGTTAAATACGAAGAAAGAGTTGATTTTAGATTTGAGGTCAATCATTGTGCCAAAATTTATTTTGTATTTGCGTTTATTGTAGAAAATTTAAAGTATTTTAATAATTTTACAAAATAATTCCTACCAACAAACAATATAAACAAAGTCAATGTCAGATTGACAGTTTTATTTTTAATTTTTGCATCATGCGCTTGTGTATTTTTCCAATCTCATGTTTTAAATATTGACAGTTGTAGCCGTGAATAAAGAAGAAGTAAAAAGCTTGAGTAAAGCGTAGCCTTTATAACTTTATCAAAGGCACAAACTACAGATGAACTAGTACTGCGGTAAACTACAGCTGTAAAATATTTTTTCATCAAGGGCCCTTTGGGCCCGTGACTGTTGGCCAGTAGCGAATAAAACTAATATGTAAATATCCTTTAAAAAGAGTAGCGCTGGAGTTTCTTGCCCCTTCTTCTATATAGGCATGGTATTTGGCTAAACTATTTGTCCTGTCCTAGGCAGATGCTACAATTTGTTTGACGATTTATAGGAAGCAATTCGTTTGAAGGCCGCTATTTTGGTTTTCACTCAATCAGCATGCTTTTCATAGCTGGGATATTTCTAATGAAATTAGCTCCTCATTGAGTGTCTGTATTATTTTTAAAAACCTTGTAATACTTATCTACTAAGCTAAGGCTATCGCTAACGCTAAGGGCGGGCTTATAAATCCGTAATATCCGTCCGTCCATAAGGCCACTTTCTTTCGAGAAATGGTCCACGTTGAGCGTAAAACGTAAGATTTTACTCTTTGGTTAAGGGTAATCTTTCATAATCATTCAACTTATTTAATTAATAATTTATTGAAATAAAACTTATTTAATAAGTTGTCATAGCAACCTGTAGTAACCAGAGTTACGCAGTTATTTACCGAATTATATTTACATGCTCTTTGATTACATTATTTTTGCTTTCGAAGCGCTTGTGCTTATATTTTCTACGTTACATTTTACAATTAAATCATGTCGATACGAAATCCGAGGTTACCTCTTCTTCCTGGATATGGCAGTAATCCACTGGTGAGAACTTTCTGTTAATCAGGGTTGTCGTTTTCAAGGAACCCAGTGCGGGTGCGAGTCTATCGATGTTATAATATTGTAGTTACCTACTTATTGGGTTCATACACAGATATATGAGAGGGTTCATAGGTACTGATTGGGTTCGTGGCTCGAAGAGCACGTAAAGTCAGTCCTGCGCCTGATCTCACTCCGGTCATGTCGGATTGCCGTCCCATCGGTCTATGATAGCAAGGGAAGAGAGAGTGCACCTGTGCTAGCGCACACTCTTGTTCACTATAATATCTCCCGTGCAGATGGCTAGTCTCCGTTGAGATTAGCCACCGTGACCGAAATTCGTTCAGGAGGACTATTACTATTATTGGGTTTATGACATAAAACAACTTGGCGCGGCACCACCGCTTCCAACTCATCTATTATTTAAATGTTACAATAACGGTCTGTTATGATATATGGTAACAAATTCGCAGTCCAAGATAATATTCTACTGAAGTAAAGCAGAGTTCACTTGTAGGAGAAGCTACACTTAACGTATTTTGTAGATTGGAAAGAAAAGCTTCGGCGTTCGTCCAGTATTCACCAGTATCGACCGAGTGAATATGCTGGTTGACAAGCAAGAGGGCGTCAACCGAGTACCCTCGCTGTACTGTCGTAAGCAAGCACCCGATCTTCCTACATGGATTATGTATGATAAACACGTAAGCACGACCAGCAATATTCCTGCATAAGCATAATCCTTAACATTTAAAGATAAAGCTCGAAGATGGTAGTAATTTGTTTTGTAATTGTATTTTTATATCCATTGCAATAGGGTTTACATAGCTATTCACTAGCCGTGCACACGACACCGACTTCGTCTGTGCAGTAAGTATCTTTGAGCAGATCTTATATCTCGGCGCAAACGAATCGTCTACATGGTATGCGCAAACCTGCTGTTCAGCACGAGTTGTTTCCTGGTTGAGCCATTTAGGTATGCGTACTTTTACGAGGATGCCAAAGAATATTATAATGTAATGTAGGGGGGGGGGGGGGGGGGGGGCGCGCGTTTTCTACACTCCTTTGCGTACTGCGTTTGCTGTTAGCTGAAATGAGTGAATAAGGTCTATTACCCAGGGCCCTTAGTATGAATTATTAACGAATTAAAATACCGATCGAGTAACGCTGCACGGTTTCGTTAGGAGCACTGTTGTGAAATGTTGGAAAAGATTCAATCTCTCGGTATTTGATATCGACAAAAGTAGTACTAAGCGCCCTGGTATGAATGGGCTTTCTTTTTCTATAATTATCTATTCATTGCACACCCTCCTGTTTATGAGGTATTATTATGACTTATGAGCTTAATAGCACGTACCTATAATAATTTACGATTAACGTACATCCATAGATCCTGAGGTTTCAAGGGTTCTTCCAACAAACGGTGCAAGAAGTTCGTAACGTGTCTCACGTTCTGCGGAAGGTGAACATATTCTTCTTCCTAGAAGATGGTACTTTAAAAGTGATGGAGCCGAGGACTGAGAACAGTGGTTTGTCTCAAGGTAACACAAATCGGTTTATTTATTTGATAACAAGCACTAAGCAGTGCCCGCAACATAACCACCCTGGGGAATCCGTTCACTGCCAGTCATAAAAATGGATCGTATATAAAACTTATTATGGGCAGATATATACTCTCAAATAAACCTCATGCTAGGTTTTAATGAAATCCGCTCAGTGAATTTTGAGATAGGTACCCATCTTTATTAAGTAGGTACATACATATAAATGTTGAAATTGTTAGATACTTTTCATGATAAGATAGCTTATTACCTATAATTATCATGCCAAGGCTCATCAAAGTGCGTCCGGTTGATTTCCCGTCACGTGCTTACAAGTAGGAAAGGTAGACAACATTGATCTAGTAGACAATATTTCCTACGATTTATGTAAAATTGTCATTTTTGACGCCTTTGTTATGCGACTATGACCCTATTGTATAAGCAGAATACGAGCCGCTTGTTAATCAAAAGCACTATCATCAGTTGAATGTATAGAGAGCAATTTGGTTATCATAAAACTGATAATGTATGTTTAATCAGGAACTCTGATCAGTCGTCAAAGAATTCGCCTCCCGTTCAGCTATGACATGTACTACGACGTGCTCGATCTAAACATTGGCCGGGATGTCACATTCTTTGGGAAAGTATTTAAGGTGAGGCCTAATAGCCGTATTTCCTTTCTATATTAAAACAATACTTATATTGACAACAACATTAAACTCACTTTACACTATTTCAGATTGTGAATTGCGACAATTTCACGAGAGTATTTCTAAATCGACTCGGCATCAATGTACCTGATCCCATACCTTGGCCAGACGCTATTGAGGTACTTAAAACTAAAGCGCATACACTGAATTGTTTTATGTACCGTCATATAGGTAATTTGAATAAATTTCTTATAGAGAACACCAGTTAACTCCAAACCTCCGAAGCATAGGCCATTCAGACAATTTCTAGACTTCGATAGGCAAGTGTTAAGGTAAGTGTACTACATTTCATTCTCTAAGGTACCTAAATGTTTGATTATTTTTACTTTAGAAGATTTGGCACATATATTCTCTTGTAACCATAGTTATATATTCAAGGTTTCATGGTTACTGGGATGACCGTGATTCAGAATTCGGTACCATGCATCATCTGGAGATACATTACTTCTTAGCAGATGATACGATTGAAATAAAAGAGGTGTTACCATCCAATTCTGGAACAGAAGCTGGGGCAATGTTTTTGAAGAGAATGCGATTGCCTAGAGTAAGTGCTAAGAAATTAACTATTGAAAGAACTAATTTACATTATACAAATCACTGTCCAGACTTGACTAATGTCTATGCTCTTTCTTCAGGGAGTTTTATGTATGTATGTATGTATTGTCTTTTTATTGATATACTCATACCTATTCACAGAAAATACCAGCCCGTATAGAAATGACTGGCGGTCCACCTGTGCCTTCTTATAGTCCGGCAGATTTAAGCATTGGAGCAGTAGTCAATGTGTTTGGACGTAATGTAGTACTGACCGACTGTGATCCGTTTACCAAAGAGTATTATCGGGTTACTTATGGGTTTGGTAAGTCATTTTTATTCCAGTGTTCCTTGTACGTTACGAAATGTAGGTAACTACGTAACGTTCGAAATGTTTTAGATGTGTTCACACCTCTACCAACCCCTCACGGTGAAGGCGCAGAATGCGTCAGTACCAGCGTAGCTGATCGCCAACTGCCTCCGTGGAACGGCTATGGTTCTTATGACGATTCTGCAGAAAATTGCCGCACGGTGGAGCCGAAACCGCCACATAAAGACTTTATGAAATTCCTCAATAAAGATAGGTTAACAAGCTTTTACAATGTCGTAATATGACCGTAACATATTGATATTGGAAAGGATCGTTCACAATATAAATTTGTTTTTGTTAGGGTCGGGTTTGACTCCCACGTGCTTCGTTTCGCTGCTCGGCTTATTAGCGACGACCCGATAGATGCTCTTCGCTATTTCATCATCAAATATTTTCTATGTGATGATACTATTGGAGTTTTTGAACTCGGCGAACGTAACTCTGGATTTAGTGTATGTATCCTGTGCATTTATCAGTAATGCAATTCTCACTGAGTTACTTTGTACTATAAAGTTCTTGTAAATTCCAACAGGGTGGCAAATTCTTCCGTCGCGACAAAATGTATCTTCCCGATGTGAATTTCTTCGTACCTACCGAGCCACCGGCTTACACAGATAAGGACATGTGGGTGGGCAACGAATTAGTCATCAATAAACATCGCTTCCGTCTCGTGGCTGCGGATGAGTATGCGCTCCGTTACATGGAAGTCAATGCACAAGTGGTTCGCATATTTAATTTTAACAAACAGAGACGGACTTTCCATTAGACTGACGAGGCGTAGACCTAGTGTACCTACTGACCAACCCTGCAGACATGACCAGGAAAACTCGGCAAAAATCAGCAGAAAGTGGCGGCTCCTTCTAAACGGCCTAGGGAGTAGGGCCACCAAGACCTCTAACTTAAAGTTCGCCTCTGTAACTTGCATAGTTTTTACATCATTTTCTAAATATAAATGTTTTATAATCCTTTTTGATTGGCAGTATGTTATGGCTAATTTACCTTTAATAATGGACAAGATTCGCCGAGTTTTAGCTTCACAAGAAAATGGTTACAAGAATTTTGTAGCGAAATATATGAACGCTGTTCTGCCAGATAACAGAGATCTTATGTCTGTGAAATGTTTTAAGTAAGTAACATTTGAAGTTCCTACTTAGAAAAATTGGAGTGTCCAAAATATTTGCAACTGTCAGACATGTTTTATTGGCTTAACTAGATGAACCTACTCTGTGGAAGTTCCATGTAGGCACTTAACTAAATCATATTCTTCCTATATTATCTCTAGATACATTCTCATTGCATTACAGACAGGCATTAAAGGAAATAATGTGTGAAAAGATGACGGAACACGAGTTCGTTACCTTAATAAGATACTTTCGTGGAGACCCAGGAAAAGAGAAGAGCCCTCGAAGAGAGATGATTAGGTAATTATCTAATTAAAAACATTAGTTCTTGATGTTCTCTGTACTGGCTTCAAATGAGTTCAGATGAGACAGATAAGGTCTTAGTGCAGGTGGCAGATGTTACTGCATTTTTTATTTTTTTATCAACGAATCATTGATACGCACGCAGGTCTCTAGTATTCACGGATCTAACTCGAGGCTTATGGGATGACCGCGACCGACTTCGCGAAGGACTACTTCACGCAGATGATTCAGGCGCCGGGGTGCTTTCGGTTGACCGTTTGCGGCAGCTCCTCAAGGCCCACAGGCTTCCTATCAACACTGACCTGTTGGACTGCATGTTGCAAGTGTAAGTGGTTCATGTGAAATTGATATGCATATAGCGTAGATTATAAGTCGTCCCGTGATGATTTCGTCACGACCAATGATAGAGCTCTATTTAAACATCAACATTGTTCAGCCTAAATGACTCTAGTCTTCTAACGAGGTAATTTGCTGGTTGGAGTTTTAGTGTAGCTGCTTTGCCCATTTTGGGTTGACATTCCTTTGCACGGTTAAGAAGCTAAGCAGAGCAGAGTTTAATGAAAAGAAAACTTACTACTGGGATAATTTGGGTTCTATTGGTATTTCCATCAAGCTTCTGCCGTACCTCTACTTCGCTTCAAAGGAATGTCAACCTTAAGTAGAAGTAAATACATTTATATGTTACTACTACCTAAAGCTCAATATTGTACAGGTTGAGTAAAGATGAGAACTGCAACATTCGTTACAACGACATGCTGGATTTCTTGGACTTTAAGACGAGGCCGGTGTTCAACCTCACCGAGGATGATTTCCAGAAGGTGGTGCGCCACGCGCCTCCCGTAAAGGATACAGAGGTATGCGTCACTATTCCGAACGCCTTATTAATAATAACTGGTGGGCACGGGCCTCCCCTCAATGCGAGGGGGATGAGGCCATAGTCCACCACGCTGGCCCAGTGCGAGTTGACGGACTTCATACATCTTTCGAGGGATTCCCCTCAGAGATGCAGGTTTCCTCACGATGTTTGCCTTCACCGTTTAGCAAGTAATAATTGTGGTGAAAATGAGAATTGCACATGGAATCCAGAAATCCCAGAGGTGCGAGCCGGGGTTTGAACCTGCGATACTCGTTACCAAGGCAAGCGTTCTAACAACTTGGATTACACTGCTCCGCCTCGTGCCTCATTGGCCTCTCTTTAATAGAAATTAATCTTAAATTTCTAGTTAATATACCGTATTTTAATAGTTGCTTCTTTCCACAGTGTAAACTCTGGGCAGAGCTTGATACGGAAATACACGCGGGATACGTCAACTGGAGTGCTTTCCTCTGTCAGTTGAACCTGGAACATCTCGTTAAGGACCAATCGTAGAACGGAGCTTGCCTGATAATGGCAATATCTACATAGTGATAAAATCTTACAAAAAAAAATAAGACCTAATTCATCCAGTTGGTTTCCATTTTCTTCTAAATTATATTATTAGAATTAATAACACTAAGGTATAGGTCGCATAATATAACATTAGCAATGCTAGCGGCTCTGCACGTGTCGAATTCATACAATTAGGTATACAAAGAGCGGCCATATTTTCTAATTTTGTTTGATGTGATCTGTATCTACCGTGGTCTTCTAAAGCAAGGAAAAGCGATTTCAAAAAAAGAAAAACGAATTTACGAGACTGATTTAGAAATAATTTTGGTAACTTGTAAGTTACTGTTTATTTATGATTTTCCTAAATATTTTCGTATGCATTTTTGGCTTCTATTAAAAATGGTGATGTGTACAGAACTCAATGTTTGATTTATAAATATCTAATTAGGTAAACAGGTTGTGTAACCTATGCATGAGATTTATTTACCTAAGTCAAGCTATACTTTTGTTATCCTAACTTCCCTGCCTTCAAGGACATCGTAAATAAGTACATTGCACATTTCGAATTTGTTTATTTTTTGTTCGATCACAATAAATACAATTTGAAACGGTCACTCTATAGATTCTCACATCAGTTACATAAGAGTTATCATAATATAGTTACAACACATATTCACTGTTGCAAATGATATTTTCACAACATTCAAAATGTTCTGTGATGTCGGGCAGTTACACTAAATTGACGTAGAATGATAATTGTGATTTTTATAACATAACACGATATCACATGAATTTCACACATTCAACTAGAAAAAAAAATACAAAATAAATAACTTAATATTACGCGTACATCTAAATGACTTCGTTCTAGTGATACTGATAGAATACCATATATGAATTTCCATTTGACCGATATGTCATTACGTCTAATTGATATGTCGTCAGAAATATTATTCGAAGGGAATTTTCACATCAGAGGGTAAGATTTACTGTTAATGTTTCGTCCACAACTTGTGAATGTTAATTTGCTTTCACATCTGGTAATTCTTTCATCCTCGGTGTGAACTTTCCCTGTTACAATGTTAACGTCACTTTAACTTAATGTCATGTAATAAAGACATCGACGGGAACATACATTTTTGTCGACAAACTCGTTACAAGTTAACTTGGCATAAATTCCTCTGTCCCAAGCCATTTAGTTAAATACAATTTTCTATTTTTTTTTAACTTTTTTATATCATTACATGGCACAAAGCGTTTGTGTCGATGCAGTCATTACCTTTAGCTTACAGAAGAGGTACACACGATTAATTCTAGGCATTTTAAATTATGACACTGGACGGATTCGTAATATATAAATTAGATCACTACTATACTTATAATTTACATATTTACAATTTAACGTAGCCAGGAGAGGCGCTTACGTATAATTGATTTACTAGATACTATTATGAAACATGAAATCCAATCATCGTCCACCTTTAGGAGCTTAAAGCTTTTCCATGCGATAAAGTAAAAGCTAATTTATAGATGGCTATCGTCTGAATAAATTGCTAAAGCCACCTACCTTGGTACCTTTAGCTTTGCTCACGCAAAAAGCGGCAGTATAGCATTTTAATGTTTCGGAATCATTAAGGTTAATCGCACAATACCTAGACAATATATTGCTTACCCTATATTGAACGATTTCAGAGATCAAGACCTAAGGCCCGTTTTAAACCTAACTCAACTCTGAGAGCGAACTTAAGTGCGCTCTTGAGATGCAATTTGAGTAGAAAACACCGGCTCAAGAGTTGCCTTAGAGTTCCATTCCGTACGCCATTAACCAATTATTATTCGTAGTATCGTCTCAAAATAAGCTAGTGTGAGCTCATCACCACATGTCCTTCACTCGCTCTGCTGCAGGGAGCTGTGGCCGGAACCTGGAAAGAAAATCGAAAATATTCAAAGGTGTTGTTATTTTCCATTATAGAGAAGTTAACAGGGTAATGATATACAATAAAGAAAGAGAGTAATTCAATTCTACTAAATACGATCAATTAATACCTCCTAATGCTGTGTCCGTGTTCTTCCCACAAAAGCATGGCTGGGCGACGTCATATGTCTTTGAAAGAAGTTTAACAATTAAGTAACTGCAAAATACAGCTGTTTATCTGAAGAATAAATCAAAATGTCTCATTACCTGTGGGCAGGTATGGCAGGTGAGGCAACGGGTATGCCCCCCACCGCTAGTGGGGACATCTTTATGGCGGAACTGTTACCGTTTATGCTTGAACCCAGGCTTGACGCTGAATCCGCTCTGAAATGACAAGATGGACTTGAGGTTGTAGGTATGCACGCAACGGATTTTATTGCCGACGCGACCATCCCACTAATATTATAAATGTGAAAGTTTGGATGGATGGATGTTTATTACTCAATCACGCCAGAACGGCTGAACGGATCTGGATGAATTTTGGCACAGAGATAGATTATAGTCTGGAATAGCACATAGGCTTTTCATCCTGGTAAAATGTATAGTTTCCGTGACATAGATTTGTTTTAATTTTTCATAATTATTAATCGCGGGTAACACTGCGGGGCGCAGCTAGTATATCATATATTCTTCGTTAAACTTACCTATCTATTTGTCTTCTGAAGAGCGGATACCTCCAAGGCGAGTTCGGCTTCCGCTGTTCATGTTGAAAAGCTGGGTTGTCTCGGCCTCTCCCGTTTTCGCTAACTACCGACATGGATACTTGTCCTTCCGTATCCCGAGTTTTCGACGACAGTCTTCTGTAATTTAGCAAAATAGTACAATATACTAATGTGTTTATATTGGTACCGACGAGTTTGAGCGCAAGTGATAAAAGTGGCTGAGTGTTCATCGGCAAACCTTCTGAGCGTTGATATACAAAGATATACCCACAAAAATATTACGTAGGCTGAACATCTCTTTTTTTCTGTCCGCCTGTATAGCCCCATTGTTTAGTAGAGGCGTCTCAACTTTCACGCCATTCGTTACGGTCCTGAGCTAGTGAAGTCTAGAATGCACAGGCCACCTTGCTGGTAACATCGGACCATCTGGCTGGTGGTCTGATTATTTCCGTATGTATCTATTTGGGCCAAAACATTTTTGCTTACCTGGTACAGTCATGTCTAACTCTACCTAAGTGTCATCATCCGTATACGAACTTCAACCGTGCGATGATCAAATTTAATGATCGATATACGGTCCCCAAGGGAATACTAGTATGTAGCGCTCAAATTATTATTAACTAAATTATTATACCTAAGTATTCTTGTTGGAAGCGACGGCTGCGGCTGAGGTCGTGCACGTTGTCGACTATCCACAATCAACACGTGTCTGTCGTACGGCGTGTCGTAGTCCACCTCCAGCACTGTGGAGAACTGGTGCGGCCATATCAGATCCAGGATCGCTATCACAAGCCCCACAGCCATACATATACACCCTGTAACGTGATAACGACACTAATTTAATTTTAGTCTACCTACACGGTAGAACGAGTTCCGTCTATTTGCAAGTGTTGGGGTAGAAAGATACAAGAATATAGTGACCACGGAAGCCGGAAGATGTTAAACAATGTGCCGTCATTATTGTACCTTTTGGGGGCCACAAGTTGGATTAATGACATCACGCGTCGCAAGAAGCCATCGGATGCGAGTGGCGGAGAACTGTGATGTACTAAGGTTATTGGGGGAGGCCTATAACCAGCAGCGGTCGTCTTTCCGGTTCTATGGTTTTTTGGGATTTTGTCTTTCGGCGGGTGGATGAATAGAAAATTTTATGTTAAGATTGACCTGCTATTAACACCATCCAGAAACACCAGCCGAGCGAGAAGAATAGCATCGCACCGTCCAACCGAACCACCAGCGGCGCGCCCGGCAGCGAGGCCCAGTAGCCACCAGCGGCCGCGCATAGAGTCACGCCGAGGACGGTCATGGCGTACGCGCCGTAGCGAGGCACCACCACCAGCAGCAGGTTCATTAGCAACCATAACGCTAGTGCTGTCCTGGAATAACACAAATTGCAGACGGTGGCATTTAACATCATATTGGTTTAGTGGTTTGAACGTAGACCGTGCGATTTATTGCACCGAATGGTTTCGGGCTCGATTCCTGTCTGGGCAAATTTCAATGATCTTTTTATAGTTTGGCCTCGCCTGGGTATTACTGGTACTCACTTCAGTTTATTGAATAGTACCCATAATGCAAGCGTTGCTTAGTTTAAGACCGTAGAGTTGGCCTGTTCGTCAGATATTTTTATGACTGCCCCTAACGATTGACGGAATTGTCCGCCACTGATGTTCGAATATCAACTGGGACCGCCGTGCATATAATGATCTGCGAAACATGGTGGAGGTCAAATGGGGCGCCCAGCTATACGCCGATTTATCGGAGCATTAATACCAACTGAGCTATGACCTCTTCACTTCATAAGGATGAAAAATATGAGTCCAGTGGATTGTTCTTACCATAAAAGCGTCGAGGTAGTATAACCAGCGGCGCGGTACTTGGCTCCCCAGTCAAAGCCCTCGTGCTGCGCCGCGAAGTGCTCCGCCACCGACAGCACCGGGAACGGCAGGCCCCGCGCGAGCCCCGCGCGGTACCACTCCTGCATGGCGCCCGCCTCCTCCCAGTGGAACTGCTCATTGTAGTCCACACCCATATCGGCAGCGCTCGTGTTTCCCCAAGGAAGAGCTAATATTCAGAGTAATCGCAGGGTGAGATTGATTTTAATAAAAATAGCACCTGCCTATACGATTACGAAAGTAGGATTTGTTTTACTTTTGGGTTCAAGCTGGGGTGTAGGTATCCAAAATATATAATGATCCCGAGAATGACGCCACCGTGAGCATAGGGAGGGTACAGAGGGGCAACCATATGTTTACCTCCCGGGATGCTCCCATACGCAGATTACAAAGTGTTAAAGGCGGCCACATAGTGGTTTTTATCGGGGATTACGAATTGTTAGAAGATCTTATCAAAATGAATAAGAACGCCAAAAAAGAAGAAAATAATTGAAGATTCCTAAATGGTTGCCCTTGTAGGTACGTAAAGGTAGCGGCTGCTGAACTGATATTCAAGTAAAATTTATTAATATTTGCTATTGAGCTTACCAGTGAGCGTGACGTTGACATGGCCAAGCCCCACGTGCACGGCCAGCCAGCAGTCCACCCGCTCCGCGGAGAAGGCGCGGTAGGCGGCGCGCGCCACCCGCGCTCCGGCCACGTGCCATGACGAGCCGAGCTTACACACTGCAACACCCACACAATACTTGAGCTGATGATGTATAACACTGACCTAGCAGTTCATTCATAAATTAAAATGTGACCATTTTTTTGTTCGGCCACAAAAAATAGGTCCTCTATCGCACACGGTCTATCGAGTACGAGATTTATTATGTTATTTTTTTGTTACCAATTGGATATCGACCTTCGGTTTTTTATGGTCTTCGTTAAAATCTGTTCATTGGAAATACCTCTTTTTGATTGTAAATCCCCGTTTTTTTTATAGGATACAAGTTGGTAATAAAAAAACAAATATACTGTTCGTTGTCATAATTAATTATAATACTCTGACACTGTAAAGCCGCACATAAGCTGGTTAAATATGGCTTAAGAAATATTGAATTTCCTTGCAAATAAATAGTCTCCATAGTAACTATACCAAAGCCTTTTTTTATCGTTTAAAAAAACTCTTGGAACCGGATTTTCTCAGTACATACCCGCTTGGAATTTATAATGACTCAAGTTAATAAGTGTCTGTATAACCAATAACTGGAACAATGAAATGTCATGTAATGTCTCCGCATGTTATCGCTTCTACAATTACAGGTAAGGAGTATGGATAAAGACTTATAAAGTTTTTTGTTCCAGGATATCATTAGGACCCTATAGTTAAATAGCTTATAAACAGTTTGGAAGCAGCTAATAAATAGGCGCAAAATAAAAAAGAAATTATAATAAATTTAAATAAAAACGCACGAAACCAGAATTGCGTTTGACATACGAAACATTGCGGTCAATGGCAGAAGGCAATCCGCTGATTTCACCACTCGGTCGGTCACCCGAAGACAATGGAGGGTGGATTACGAAAAAAAATTTGCAAAATTCTTAACAACCAAAAAAGTATGTAGGTACATCTGTTACGTCAAAGTTAATAATTAATACTGTACTAAGTATGGTTCGCTTTTTACTCGCAGTCGTGCTAAGGAATCGTTGTATAAAAAATCAACTGTAGGAATCCTATTAGTAATCGGTATTAAGAACAATCTATACATATAAATAAAATTGGAGTGTCTGTTTGTAATATTCAAATAACCGCTTTTTACTAAGTGCATTTGGATGTATACACGTTACCTATACCGAAACAACATTTTTTACAATTTTTGTCTGTCTGTCTGTCTGTCTGTTTGTTCCGGGTAATCTCTGAAATGGCTGGATCGATTTTGACGGGAATTTCACTGGCAGATAGCTGATGTAACAAGGAGTAACATAGGCTACTTTTATTTTAGAAAAAAAAAATTGGATCTCTCGAAAAAAAATTAAAACCAATGTTGCAGCGCTGCGCCTGATTAAAGTTTGATAGCAACAATCTGCAATGCGTCCCGCGGGATCAGAACGCGAGCAGGCGGTTGCCAACGGCTGAGTCTTTGTTAAATACCACGCGGACGAAGTCGCGGGCAACAGCTAGTGTTAGATAAAATCTGTTTACAAATTGATTCTTGGTTTGTTTTTAATTTAGGATCTGAAGCATTTATTTTGTTCCCACTGCATTACATTCAATAACCTACCCACTACGTATCGATCGATAAATAATTTTGTAATTAGCTTTAATTAAAGTTAATTTAAAGCAAAACGAAACGATTAATGTCTAGGTTACTCGCTGCTTTTAAGCAACTTGCTTACCTACCTGTCTTTTAATTAAGTGTTCATTAGGATTTTCACGGCAAATGAGAGTAATTAACTCGTCAAATCGCCTTCAAGGTTTAGTCATCGCAATGATCGGCCAGTTTTAATAATTTGTATAGTTAACGTATACATATATTTCGCCCGCATCCTTCACATGCTATTAACTTAGCTCATGCTATGTCCATCAATACTCATTCAAGAGGCACGTCTCAATATCAAATAATATTTTCATGTAACTACGGTCGCTGATCTGTTTTAGTCATTTTAGTAAAGAATGTGCTCTAACAATTTTGGTCGCCTGAGTTCTGAAGGGTAGTGTAAGCATAAACTCCTAATTTAATCGTAATGTAGTCATCACTGTCATACAGATTTATAAAATCCGTGGTGTGAGCGGGACAAGATGATATGAGCTTAAGTTAACGCAACGCTTACTTGAGCCGCAGATATGTAATCTATAACTTACCTAGAATTACGGTGCCGACAAACAGGCTAAGTGTGACGATGATGAACGTGGAGAATCTCTGTAAACAATAGATTGATATTTGAATGTTACGGCTAATGTATCCATTACATTGTCGTCGTTCGATGGTCATGTGGATCGTATGAAGACAATCGTATTACCAATGTGGAACGGCGATTAAGTTTTTTGATAATTTTTGGGTACACTCGGCTACATATTAGCTGTCTTTCGAATGCTCGCGTTTAAAACAAGCAATATTTTCTTCTAGCTTTGAGGAGAGATTCGTGAACTTATATGATTAGTGATTACATATAAGTAGGTATCGTTTATCTAATAAATTTATTGAAAAAATGAATTGCCATGGAGAAGTAGCAAGGCGATTGCGGTTTAATATACGAAGCGGCCTACCTTCCTGGTTAAACTTTTGTATGATTTACCAAAGAGAGAGTGCAGGTGTTGCGGTTAACAGCTAAAGTAACCTGCGGTTATGTTACGGGTAAAATGTTTGCGGTGCAGTAGAGCGTGTGCAATAAAAAGGGTGTCTCTATATCGGGATTCTGAACAAACGAATTTCTACTTTTGTAACTCATACCTAGTATACGTACCTATAGATTTGTGATATAAAATATAATAACATTTTCAGACGAACACAATACGGTCTCAATCTACGCCACATTTAAATTGTATTATGGGTATCGTAAAATGGACTGAGAGCGACCCAAGTACTTTTTTTTTTTTTTTTTTTTTCCTTTATTTTGGCATCAAACAGTCGTATTTTAACAAAAATGTTCCTTATAATATAAAACTACAAAATAGACCTACAGTGCCGATAAAACAAATAATACTAATATTAAAGTGATGTTGAGACTTAACATGGCAAGACGCGGTTAAACAATAGTTTAACATCGATAACGATGTAATTAGATAATAGAAACAGTAAACATAAGAGAAATAAGATTAAGAAATAAAAGTAGCGAAAGAATTAATGAAGAAAAACTTAACGAGTGGTTAATGTTTGTTAACTTTATAATTTTATAGATATTAAACATCTATGACTTGGGTACGGACATTAGTGTTCATCACACAAAATTACCATCAGACCAGACCATCAGTACAGGAATCAGGGTCACTACCAACTGTGCTAATTGGGTCGTCAACTAGCATACACTCTCATATAGCGCAACTGGTACGACTCGTAAAAAACATGTTATTGACAGTTTGTAAGTGCCCCCGTAGGCCAATACGAAATAAATGGTTTGACTTTACTTTGACGTTGACTTTGATACTGAACAAACAATTCTTTATTCTGATTAAATTTACCGTTTCTCATACGTTGCTTAAATACCCACAGATATGTGAAATGGAAGCTCCAAGGAGCTCTGTGATGTATTACTATTGTGAACGCTACCGTAGATGTCAATCTGACAGGTGACATCTGGCTGTCTCTGATTTTGGATATAATTAAGCCACGATCTATTGAATAAGAAATTATTATAAAGTTAATCAATAATCATCCACCTTTATAATGCGTGTAATTATTTATTAATGATATTGGAAGGCCCAATACATACTAAGCTCATAGAATACAACCTCTTTTCTGATGCCCGGGAAGATGGCAAGGAAGGCCAGGTAGAGCGTGAGCGCGGCGAGCAGCAGCGCCAGCGCAGGCACGTCGGCCGCCACCGCCGTGCGGTTGTGGTACGCGTACAGAGTCGGCCCGCCTTCCTCGCGGAATGCATCGAACCACCCCTTCATCGCTCACCCAGCCTGAAACAATTGAACACCATTTTAGAAGGGAGTACAAGAAAAATATCAAAGTTCTGTAGTTAAAAGACAAGCCCGCTGAGTTTTTTCCGGATTCTGTGTTGAGGTCGCCTTTCGATTCGGTTGTAGAGTAAAGAAAAAGAATATACAATGACAATTTGTAAGTACCCCTTCTTCTTCTGTCTTTACGAAATGAGATGCGAAGGATATGAATATGGTCTCATCCAGAACTTAGCGGGTATTTTGCCAATGTCAAGTAATTTTATAGCAATAACACATTATAAATAAAATAATAGATGTGACATGATGATATGAAAATGGCGTGTCAAGAAAAAGTATCTAGGCCTAGACGAAATAATGATTTGACTTTGACGTAGACGTCCAATTTTATGGTAACATCACTTTTAGGTACGTATCCGAGTTATTTATACTACTGTATATATTATATTCTTGCTTAATGGAATCAGTTTTGTTTTATTTGCAACCACCCCCAATTTAGTGGAACCATTCTAATTGACCAATAAATAAATTACGTCACTAACAAATAGGTACCTAAAATATTTACCATCGGATATCAGTGAAGAGCTTTAGTCGAAGGCTCAACATACAGATCTCGTAAATACTTAAATGTATTGAGCCCAATTTAAATGAATATGCAAAGGCACGAAATTAGAATTAAACAGGCAATCATGGAATCGAATGCGCATCAGTCCGGTATGCAAAGGACGAGCCCGTACATTCTGTAAACAAATAATTACATACCTGCGATTTAATAATCGAGTAATCGATTCGATTGGTAGTCTCGATTTTAGCACTAATGAAAACCATAATTGACTAATTAATTATGATAAGAATCTGAGAGGAATAAATTATTATTGGCATCAGTACCTTTTAAAGATTAATGTGACATCAGGTTAAATAATTGGATGATTTTATCGATCAAAAATCGCGTTTCTATAATATATACATTAACAAATTTTATTGGGGATTCCTATGTTTAGCCCATAACTTCTGCTGAAAGTATTCTTTTTAACCGACTTCAAAAAGGAGGAGGTTTTCAATTCGGTTGTATTTTTTAATTATTTAAATAAGTTTAGAGAACAGGGCATCTTAAGGGTATCTGCGAATTGCACGGCCTGTATATAAATGCACTAAGTACCTATTCTAAAATCCTTATAAGCGTATATTATTTCATTCTTGACACGATTCTCTTGCACTTTGAAGTGCCGCCGTTATGCCTCATACGAAACACATAAACAGGTTTAACTTAGCGTGTAATAAACTTCCTAGTAACTGGATTTCAAATTCCTTTTTATTCCTTAATGAAATAAATATCGCCAGACGAACACACCAACTATACGGTCCCACACTAACTAAGCAATGCTTGTATTATGGGTCCTGTACAAATGGACTGGGGGCGAACCCAGTATATATTACTTATATAGATACTAAACATCCATGACATGGGTACAAACTTTCGTGCTGATCACACAAAATTTGTCCCTACCAGGATTCGAACCCGGGACCCTCGGCGCAGAAAGTAGGGTCACTACTAACTGCGCTAATCAGCCGTCAATTAAATATAATTCAACAAAAATGGTTTCTTTGTCTAGTGCAATTTTTTGTATTTGATACTAATATAATAGGCGAAAGGTAGGTATAATCATATGTTATTATTGTGGTCACACGGGTGCTTTAATACAGACATACCTAATGGGAAATAACGCGCCATTTTTTGTGAAGTCCGTAATCTCCTCTGGGGTCAACGATATTAAGTAACCCGCTCATAAGTATCCTCTATTTGAAAGACATTGAATCTTTTACATTCACTATAACAAGAAGTCTCCCTAGACATACATTAATATTTTTGAAATAAACCATTCGGAGGGAATATTATCTACGATATAATAAATAATTTGGTTTTATTTCTCATGGGATATCTGTCCGATGGGTTGTGTGTGAACCCGGATAAATATATAGATAATTTTATCCCGGAAATAGGTTTCCCACGGATTAGCTAAAAGACTTAAGACTGGGCGAACGAAGTCGCAGGCATTGTTTGTAACTAATAAATAAGGTGCCATGTTGCAAAGTTGTGCGCACCACATCTCGGTGCAGCGGGCGGGGCGGGTAGAATGCGCGGGCGCACGGAGCCGGCTGCTGCGCGGCAGTTGCGAAACGCGCAGCCACTTGCCTTCGGGAAACGGATGTACATTGCGGTTTACGGTGCACTCGGCTCAAAACCACCAATTAAACAATAAACGCCACTCGCGATAACGCGCGCTTGCGCAACGAACTCACTAGCGTGAAATCGAGAGCGAATCCACAATTTGGTTAAATATACTGAAGCAAGGACTCTCGATTACAGTTCATCGTCCGAAATAGACAGTTACCAGTGTTTACTTCGCGTTAAATGTTACCGCATGAAGCAAGCCAGGTACAATTTAAATTCATGAGGCCAGTATGATAAATTGTTATTGTCTAATTAATTAAACAAAATCTTTCGAAAACAGAGTTAGAAATACTGTAATGTCCTAATAATATCTAGGTAGTAGTTGAGTAAGTACTGACATTTATTTCAAGAGATAACCATGTATGGCATTTATTTTTTCTTACTGCCATATCAGAATGTGACTATGCCAGAAAAGATTTGGCGGAAGTCTAAATAAATGAATCAACCAAAATTGGTTAATCAAAAAGTTATGTTAGGTTATTATCAAAGAAGGAATTAAAAAAAAAAAATATACGGTTCTAAAAACTAATAGCAATCAAATTTAATCAATCATTCATTCGACTGTTATTGACCTTTCAATAGATATAAATCAGAAGCAGCACATGTCGGAAACGTACCGTATGTACCTATATGTAGCCATATGTGCACCTCGCTAGCGGAACCTACCGGAAATACTCCAAGAATGTAATCCGAGGTTAATGCGTTCCTTGTACTGAACCTTGATCGAGGCGAACTGGTAATCATTAAGGCCCTATCTACCATTACACACTACATACCTATAAAGGTCATGAATAGGGTTGTGAGATACAAAATTAAAAACTCTGACTAATCCTCCACATCTCAATAGTGAAGCGCTTCTAGGTACCTACTGGATATCATACTTTTCGAGACAATTGAAAGGTCAGACTAGATACCAATTCCTGGGGTTTCGAGGAGCACTTCGGGCGCCTGGTCCCCCGGGTCGAGAGGGTAGTGGGTGCTCTGCACAGACTGCTGCCCAACCTCGGGGGACCGATCGAGGAAGTCCGCCGCCTCTATGCGGGGGTCGTGCGATCCGTGGTGGTATACGGGGCCCCAGTCTGGGCCCCCAGGCTGCGTATTCGCCGCTGCAGGACCAAAATCTATTCCCTGCAGCGGAGGATGGCCATCCGGGTCGCACGAGGATACCGCACGGTATCCTTTGAGGCGGCGACAATCCTGGCGCGCTTCCCGCCCTTGGACATTCTGGCGGATATGGACGCGAGGGTCTATGACCGGTACCGCGATTTCCGCCGGAGGGGTGAGGAGGCGCCAGCGCTCGAAGGCATACGCCGGCAGGAGCAGAGACGCGCGTTCGACGAGTGGCGCGCGCGGCTCTCGGAGGAGCGATACGCGCACAAACGCGTCGTCAGCGCCATCCTGCCGGTCCTCGAAGCTTGGGTGAGGAGGAAGACTGGGCGAGTCACCTTTAGGCTTGCGCAGATACTCACTGGACACGGCTGTTTCAGTGATTATCTGTGCAAGATAGGACGCGAGGCAACGACCAATTGCCACCACTGTGGAGGGGACCTGGATTCCGCCCAGCACACGCTGGAGGCGTGTCCCGCGTGGGACGCGGAGCGGGGAATTCTGGTCCAACGGATCGGATCGGATCTCTCCCTCGACAGCGTAGTGTCGGCTATGCTGTCCGGGGAAGCGGCGTGGGGGGCTATGACTGCCTTCTGTGAGACTGTTATGTCCCAGAAGGAGTCAGCCGAGCGGGATCGCGAGAGAGCCGATCCCGCTCGCCGCCGACGAAGACGCCGAGTCGCGCTTCGTCGAGGCCCCCCGGCCCTGATGCCCAGGGCCTCAAATAACGGGCTACCCTCGGGGTCGAGGACGACTGGGGTGTGGGCCCCGGACGTCCGGTGACGATAACGACTCCTGAGGAGGACGGCTGCGGGCGTGGCTCCCCGCCGCCGTGCGCAGCGAGGGCGCAGGGGGAGCAAACATCTGCTCCCCGAGACGGGCCCCCATAAGGGGGCGAGGCACAAGAGGGGCACCGGTGCGTTCCGTTTGGAGATCCCGGAGCCCCTCCAACATGTGTCGAAGGCGGCCACCGGGGGGGTTTTAGTGGGTAAGAATCCCACATAACCCGGCCCTCTCCCACACAGAGGCCGGGTATCTATCGAAGATTTCCCCCCCGTCAACAAAAAAAAAAAAAAAAAAAAAAAAAATACCAATTCCTAGCCTCTTACTTATTTTTGTATTGTAGTCTGTTAGTAGGTATTCTAACTTGATTATCGTTATTTATTCAGAGTGATTGCCATCTGCCCGACGAAACCCAACTAGTGGGGCTACAGATAACTTAAGGGTGAGACAACCCTAGGCAGATATGACAAGTTATGTAATATTCTCACGTTTTTTTTCTTTTTTGTTGACGGGGGGAAATCTTCGATAGATACCCGGCCTCTGGTGGCCGCCTTCGACACATGTTGGAGGGGCTCCGGGATCTCCAAACGGAACGTCCCAGTGCCCCTCTTATGCCTCGCCCCCTCATGGGAGCCCATCTCGGGGGTGTAATATTCTCACTTAGTCTAAGGTACCTCTACATAGCTGACTAAGTTATTAAAAATAACTTTTTTTTTAAACTCAAAACAAAGAGTTTCAAGTACAAAATAACCACGATGTTATTACGCCGTGCCGCTTCGAAAACATTTGACTACTATGTTTAAAGTTGGCGTAGAAGTTGAACGCGACCTTCGTGTTTGAAGGAAGTGATCGTTAAATAAATAACTAAATGCTAAATTATTGTACAGTAAAAATACTTCTTAGTATTAACTTCTACTCTCAGGAACAAGCGGGCTTAATATTTTATTTCCTCTAGTATATTTCCTGGTACCGTCTGGTTTAAAGGTTGGAAGATTCGTTTTCTTATTGCGGCCTGAGTTTATTCACTGTGCTGGGTTTAAAGCCGGAGAAGGAGAAATAGGCCTTCGCCTCTTCTCTTTCGCACCAATTACTCCAGTCGTGATCTGATCTAGTCCAGCATGTATCTGTCACCGTCGTGATGTCATCGGAACATCTTGTCTACCACTCTTACTACGTCTACTAGGCCACTCGGTTACCTCGCTAGGCTGTCTGATTATTGCACTGATATAATTCAACAGTTTTTTACGAGCAAGATATTACCAGCAGGATTGTAGTTATGCATTCTACGCCACAGACAAATTTATTTGGGCACCTCTCATAAACATTTAGTCCTAGCTTCCTAAACCAGCTCCCACGGGCACTAGACCTATTGCCCTTAGGAGAATACGCCCCTGTACTACAGATTATTCTGCAGACAGGGAGCAAAAGGGCTAGGTAGGTATTTACTATTCCTTAATGGATTAAAACCCATGCGGAACATATTGTTATGTTTACGCCAATACTACACATTGAAATAAAACTAATCTTACGGAAAGAACTCAAGATACATTGGGCACTTTCTGCATAGAGCAGACCGCAAACAACAACTAAATATGAGGGTACCCCAGTTCAAACTTTAACTAGGACGTCAAAACCTCCTGTGACCAGGGTTGTCGGGAACGTAAAGAACATATAATTCACGCGATAAAATCCGTAAGATTTTATTTCAATCCATGGGGATGTTACACTACATTTTTTTTTTATAGAAAGAAACATGATACGCGTATGATAATTTGTCATGCTGCACGATGTCGCTTGTTTAGTATTTGTCTATTAGCACGTTTGGCGGAAACAATGCAGTTAATGTTGTGCTGTACATTCGCAAACGCAAGGTCGAATATTAAATACTTACTGTATTTAAATGTTAATGGTACTCGGTTAATATATCGCTTGTGTACAATGCTCTCATAAAAATACATACCTATTCATAATAATTTTGTGTTTATTTTTATACGAACGTAAATATCAGAGCTATTATAATAAAGTAGTCGGCAAAGTTCAAGGAACGATGTAAATTATATGCAATATTGTACTCGTATACATTTGCCGGGTACAGTTATTCCTGCGATACATTAATTCGATATCTTGAACAAGAAAGTTTAGGTATAATTTAACTATACAGGTATGTAACGTAATATTGTTACACAATAGTTGGACAAAGATAACATAGCTAGTTGCGGTTTAAGTTTACACCTTTTTAGTAGCACACAGTGGTAGCTTAATATGTTTATTTAATATAACCATAATACTAATAATTGTAAGTGCAACTGGTGTATAGTAGAACAGGGGAAAATAAATCACGAGTGCCAGTTAAGAAGGCGAGCAGTATGCAAAGTTTTTTTTTTTATTTCGAGCATTAATTTAAGAAAACAATACTATTTTTTTAAAATATACTACTTAAATAAAGTAGTCTACCTATGTCATTATTCATTATTTCGGTATTCATAAACAGGATTTTACGACGACGGTAGTATCACTAGTAAAAACCATATTCGCCTATTACACGATTACATCGCACGATTTTGACAGACAGCTAAACATTACTGTCCGCCTATAGTTCGCAAATGACCACAAAAAGCTTCGAGGATCACAACCATTGGGTAATTTATCACGTTCTCATTATAGAACTTTGCCCTGTAGCTCCCGGAAGCGGGCATGTGTAGGGTCATTGCGCTTGTTGCAAGGTTAGCTGACCTTGGATGGCTGGAGGTGGCAACAAGGGCGAGGACCCAACACTCAGATTCGGAGGAGGATGTTTTTAATATGAGCGAGCACAGAGTCTGATTTAGTATGCATCGGTTTTAATGAACGTTGACCGGTTTCCGACGGTCGACGGCCTGTAGTATAAGTCTTTGAAACATATTATAATTAATTAAGTTCTAAAGGTGCTTTTATTTTTTTATACTGTTCTTTATCTGGATTATTATCCTTGTTTAATTACAAAAAAAATAGTTCGTAGTGACTAATTAGTAGTAATTACTTATCTTTAAGCAATAAATTATATTGACAAAGCAATAAGATACTTGTATCTTGCACGATATAATAGAAGTATGTATTTGAAAAAAAGTTTTATTAATAACGATAAAGGCCAACGCCGTGGAAAAACCTGCACGTCTGATGCAAGCTGTGTGAAGTTCACCAACCCACACAGGGCCAAGGGTTGTGGGCTATGGCCTAAATCCCCCTCTTATAGGCAGGATGTGTACCCGGTATAATACCCGGCAGTATGTATACCCCTACCATATCCCTATTAAATTGCGACTAAATACCATCGGAGGGCTAGATTACGGCTGTAAAATAATGCCTAGTTATTAATTACTATGTACTTCAGCCTACCTGCTACCTTCACAAAACAAGTAATATTTTGTCATAACAATTGGAATTGTCATTTTTGGAATGTATTAATCATACTATTCATTCTAATTGCAGTATTTTTTGCAGTAGTTTCTTGTAAAATAAACGCGATAAAGTCCCCAAAATTAGGTTTATTTCAATGTGTAGTATTGGCGTAAATATAAGAAATCAATATACGACATTTTTATTATTGCAATCATTTGAATAGTATATGAGACCATGGTCTCATATACCTAATATAAATTTGAACACCATCAATCATATATCTATACATATAAATAAAATTGGAGTGTCTGTTTGTAATATTAAAATAACCGCTTTTTACTAAGTGCATTTGGATGTATACACGTTACCTATACCGAAACAACATTTTTTTACAATTTTTGTCTGTCTGTCTGTCCGTCTGTCTGTCTGTCTGTCTGTCTGTCTGTCTGTCTGTCTGTTCGTCTGTTTGTTCCGGCTAATCTCTGAAATGGCTTGACCGATTTTGACGGGACTTTCACTGGCCAATAGCTGATATAACAAGGAGTATCTTAGGCTACTTTTATTTTAGAAAAAAAAATAGGATCTCACGAAAAAAAAATAAAACCAATGTTGCAGCGCAGCGCCTGATTAAGTTTGATAGAAACAACCTGCAATGCGTCCCGCGGGCTCAGAATGGGCGAGCAGGCTGTTGTCAACGGTTGTCTTTGTTAAATACCACGCGGACGAAGTCGCGGGCAACAGCTAGTCTTATATATATGTATAGTAGGAACGTGCTTCCCTCTAATAAAGATCTCGCAGCGACTCCAGGAAAACACCTTAACATCCATATCAGATGAGTTCTCCAAGTGTGGTCATGGACCTCGAGTCACGGCCGTTCGGAGTAGAGGGCGACGGACGAGACCGGCCACCTTGCCTGGTTGTGACTCAGCCTTGCTCCTTCAGTTTATGGACCCATAGAGCATGCGCGTCACGTACTAGGCGTTATTATTATGACGAGTACTGTATGGTCTGTTTTTTTATGTTTTTCTATTCATCTGAAAACAAGAGCTTCTATAAAAGAAATACCAATTAAATTAATGTTATTGAGAATTGAAGCCAACTGCTAAAAAAAATCTTTTAGACATAGAATCTGGGAGCAGATCTGAATTTGCATATTCCGAGTTCTTCAATTACTGTAACAGGCACTGTAGGTAGGTACCAAACGATTATATAAAATAATAATTTATTTTAAAATTAACATACAGACAAGCATCACCTATTGTAATTTGATACAGTACTTTTTACCAGTTACTTTTACTCGATAACATATAATATAAATATGTAAATGTTAATGTGTAAATCTTTTAACGTTTTCATAATATAATTTAACGGGCACTCAGGACAGAATTTGTCAATTGTTTGGTGAAACGATTATTATTATCTTTAAATGTCCATCCAGGCTACCACATTGACAAACTTTGTACGTTTGTTTATATGTATTTATATACATTTTGTTGAAAGAATATACAATTTATATTTTGCTAGCTATCCCAGCGAACTTCGCACCACCTCAGAAACAAATTATGATAATTTTCCCCATGTTTTAATAGTTATTCTGCTATTTGGGGCGGAGATAAATTCAAAAATGAAAGATCACCCGTTCTTGAGTTGAGGTGTAACTAACAAAACTTTGATTATTATATATATATAGATTACGACCGTAAATCTATACACTACTTCCTACAGTTTTTGTTTTCAGTAATTTGTTCACATAACTATCACTAAGTCGAAGTATGTATTATTAGAGCAGCATTTAACTAGTAATGTATAGTAACTTAGCTATTTTTTAATACCTATATAGCCTATAACTTTCAAACGTCTTGTACTGTACTGGCAAGCATTTTCAATGCACTTTTGCGGTGATTTTCAAAGCGAAGCTATGTTTAAACGAAGAGAATATTGCTATTTTTTTCTTTTTGCGGTTTGCATGTTGCTATTTGGAGGCAGAGTTACACATATTGGTGCCTATACTTACTTAGTTGCGATGGATATAGCGATCATTATTTATATAATTGCGTAGCCAATTGAATCATTCACAACAAACCGATACATCTGATCTCCGTTTTTGCTCTAATTAGACTTCGTTTTACATTCGTATTTACCGAATTTAGTCACGGACATGTGACACTTCACGCTGAGATATGTAAGAAGCTTAAATATCAAACACAAAGATGAGGACCTTGTGACCTCACATCACAGAACAAACTTGTAACGCTTGATTGCACTGTCAAAATAATTGTTCTTTACAAATATTCTTCTGTAAAACAGTTAATCGATGGGCAAATAGGTTACGCAAGATGACGAGTGCACTTAAAGACGATTATCAATCAATATTATTATTGGTATCCGGATAATTCCAGAAGGCATCCATAAATTCAGAATGCAGGAACTGACATTAACTAAATCTCCTTATCAACTCCGGTAGTCAGTGTCTGGCGAGAAATGCGACTGAGAATGCGGATCTTGGTAAATGGCATGTGCTGACATTGTGCCCTTGCCGTAGAGATCCTAGGCGTATAAAGTCACATTAATAAAAACCCAATAAATAACATTTCTAAGATCATTGTTCACTGATTTTTCGTCACTCAAAAAATCAGCATACCCATTAGCGTGAAAATACAGCCAAGTTTATGTGAAAAATAGTATGTGTTCCTCTTTTTTGTTGGCCCTAGTACAAGCAATAGTATATTTGCAAAAAAGATTTGTGAAAAAATAAAAACTTAGTAGCGAATAAGTTGAATAATAGACTCAACTCAGAAAGCAATCGCTAAGTACCCTAATCCTTGCCTACCGTAAATGGAGTCGCAGGTTCTTGCGCGATATTTAGTTTAACGTATGTTTCATTTAAATTAGTGGTAACAAATATATGTCGAAAAGGTTCTAACAAATTCGTCTGATTGTAGTAGATCTTCTTCTCTAATATACCTACAGCAGGAATTTCAGCTAAAATGACTAGCATAACAATTCAAAAGCCAATTACCCGCATTTACTGGGTTTTGTGAAACTGTACACGAGCTGTGGCCTTTACCATTCTTGTCAAGAGTAACTATTGTTATTTGTGTTCGAATAATTACAGTACGTTATCGGCGTGTTTTGTACGGCCATAATGAGTTTTATACAAAGTGCTGCACGCTGCCCTTGCGGCCAACGTATTTACAGACAGTATGAATTTATTGTGGCTCACCTTTGGACGTCAATTCATAAAGTTTCAAGTAATGATTGTTAGACAATTGCTATGATGATTATGTTATATTATGATATTCAAGCTGTGCGTTGTATCCTTGGTTAGAATATCATATTTTAGTTAGATTGTTTCTTGATCCTGTATAACTATAACGCCAAATTTATAACTACTTATTAACGTAATTTGTTATATTTCTAAATATTTTTGACTGATTAACTTGCGGGAATTATATTACGGTAAATAACTAAGTAGTGTTTCTTCCGAAAGGGCTCCGGTCCTTTCGTAAGAATAAACTCATCCCCTGCATTGAATATTAATGTCCACACCACATGATACATCTTGGAGTTCAGTATAAAAACCCACAGCAATGTTATAACATTATATACATATTTTAGTAAATATACAGTTAACAAGCGGACGTGACTGCGGGCACGGCACCGAGGTGGGCAAACAAATCCCTTTCTAGGATCTGAGGGCACGTCTAATATTGCAAATATTAGCCTTGTAATCAATATAGACTTTGCTAAATTCTGATGCCATTCGCGCGTTTATGGCCACCTATTCGTGTATTATTATAAATAGACAGATACGAAACAGGTACATGTGTTTTGTAGAGACATGTCACATAAGTGCGAAAGATAGAACATTAAAAATAAAAACAGGAAAAAAAATGATATAACTATATATACTTATAGAAATGGTATAAAAAGGTTTCCCACTCATCCCAACAATATTCCAGTCTTCTTCTAAATAGGGGAAAATGGAATGGCGCACACGAAGCGAAATGTTTAAGCACCAAGATATCCGTTTTGCTCATCCAATTTTATACCATTTATATTAGCCGAACCCAGACCAACGGCGCCACGCGAGCCTGGCGCGGGCTGACAGCTGACAGTGGGGTATATAACAGATGACAGCGCATTGGTGAGGCAGGGCGAGCGCTCACCTCAGCCTGAACAGGCCTCACGTGACTACGTCGTGCTTGGTCTGGATTCAACCATTAGGTACCCACACGAATGTAACAGAATACAAAGTGAACAACAAACTAACTATACGGATTGTATCGCGTTTATTTTATATTTTTTACGTTCCCTATGGCTGCTTTACGGCAAACATGGTGACGGTATGACTGAGGTGTTATACGCCCTAGTGTCATAGTAGAACACTATTACACTTGTATGCTACTTATTTGTGGCTATCGTTACTTGGAAGTACATAGTTCGATCAACGGTAACGGTACGTGCAGGCAGGTACGGGTTGGTTACATCACCGGACGTGGGCCAGTTGCCCGATACCACTTAACCTTGCCACTGATCACACCTGAACTGATCAGATCGGAATTCCTACTCCATTGGTCAAAAAAGTGGTAAACTCTACTTCCTTTGTACGAAGTGAGGGTGGTTCTAAAATATTTATTTTAATGGTCTATGGCCAACCCTACACGCCTACCAATATAAGCTTTATCCTTGAGTTTGGTAACATTGTTTTTTTTTTTTTCACATATTGTCTTTATTCATCTGCTAGATAGATAGGGATGCTATAGACAATGATCCTCAAAAACGTGCGTATCTCTATTTTTACTTATATTTTTTCTGTGAATCTTCAGAAACTACACTACGCTAGGTAATTAAGATACAGAAACACATTTTAATCGTTAATTTACTCACTAATTTAGTATAATTAGATGTGTATTTGAATGGTGTATTTTAAATGGATTCTTGTAATTAAAATATATTAATAAGCTTCTATAAATAGAAAACCTTATACGTTAAATTATTTTATTGAGAAAAGTGTACTTCATACACCGACCTTAATAAAAAAATCTTTTCCATGCAGCAAGTAGCAATGGAAACGTTTTTATAGTTAGTTACTGATGCAGATGTTGGCAAACCTTGACTGTGTTGCACACAACCGGAACATATTGGCATTTATTTGCCACTTATTTAAATACAAGTACCTAACAGTGGGCGTATTCTATGAACATTACTTGCGACTATTCTGTTTATTTTTGCTATTTATTAAATTACGTAAACGTGATGTGGAAGCGAAAAACTGCACGGATCAGTGGCCTCCGCAGACTGATAGTGTACATGCATAATATTGTGTTGAGCAAAGTTCGCATGAAATCGAAATACATCTTATATTGTTTTTATTTCGTGTACCAAATCGCATTCACAGTACTCATACAGTCTAGATTGTAGATAAAATATAATATTTATAAATTGCCAGTCAAGATGTGCGCTGCGAAAATAAAATCAAGGCATTTGTTCATTACGTACAAGTCTTGATATATTATCTGAGCATGTACATCAATTACTGTATCCATAATTCTATTTGACGTATAATGTATCGGGACATTAATGGTTCATTTGTGTTGTGATCATTTTTCAAGTGACGGGTGCCGACACCAGCGTGCATCGGCCAACACCTATGTAACACGTTTGCATTGAGTCTCGGGCTCAACCTTCTCGAATGACAGCTCTGTATAAAAACAACGGACAGTTGGTATTCAAGCCAAGGTCCCGTAATAAGATATGTCGGTTAGATAGCTGCATTATGAGAATTAAGACAATTCCGACAGTTTGTTCCGAGCCTCGGACGATTGATTAAAATTGTACGGCGCGTTTTGTTAGCCAGATGCGTGAGGTGCGCGCGCGCTGATACCTTGCAATTGTGTAGAAACTATAGGCGCATGCTTATTATAATGACTTGTAAAGGCTTAATGACAGGATTATTACCAGTGCTCATGATAAATGTGTATGTATTTATAGTTTGATGTTTTGCTGCAGTGAATTAAAGTTTAATTAAACTTTTTGTTTCAGGTACAAAGTGGGGGCCATTAATATTGCTATAAATTAAATGATATTAAAAGTTAATTCCTATGATAATGTGATATGAGAAATAGATAAGTCTGCTTCACTTGTTGGTTTGAAACAATAAAAAATATTGCAACATGGAGTCGGTTGTACTCAATTAACGTGGGAAATGAATATTTATCAGCTGCGGCCATCTTGAGCGGGCATGCCCAATGAAATTTGTGAGCAATAATGTGCGCAGTGCGACTTATTCCTTTGTTATTTTTAATTTGATGTAGGAATTGTAAATACTCATGTTTTGAGATGCTTCTAATTAACATTTATTACGTTTACATAACAAATATTAATCTAAATATTGTTAATATACGTTAGAATTAAATTAACTATTACATACATAGCCGGCTCTGAATGGACAGGTATTAAAAAAAAACTAGCGTGCAAATATTAAAGAACAGAAAAGCCCTCTTTTATCTACATTAAAGGGTATTTTGAAAGAGTTAAAGTCGAACTTGGAATAAATAGTTCGGTTCAGACCAGAACATTTATATGAACAAAAACACGCCTGCAGTTCCCGAAAGGGTAGGCAGATGTGTACTGTAGTACATTTCGTTGATGCTATTTGGTCCTAATATATGTAATGGAGGCGACTCGATTGCCATTATACCGACATAAGCGCACATTATATTTTTATTACATTACTGACAAGATCTAACAACTCGTTTACATTTTCCTAAACACAGCTGTTCAGAAGTAACTAGTCATAATACGTGTACATAATACAGTATGTATGTAGGTAGCAAGTATGTTTTCCTCTTCCTACTCGGTCTAGTTTCTGAGCCGCGGTGATGCTGTGCCGTGACGTCGCCGAGGTCAACCGGAGGCCAAGTTCTACAATAAACTATAGAACATTGAATAATGCCACTAGTTACTACACACATTTGCTGACCTATTGTCTCTAAGAAGTTTAGATAACCGAGCTGAGAATTTACAAATGGTTTCTTTCTATGACATAATACTATACATGTTTCTCACGGTAATGTTTTGAAAATTATTGTCGTTATTATTGTTGAGTATGATTGGTAGACAAGGCTCTTGAGTTCTTGAGGCAGCCTTCTGCGGGTAATAGTCTATTTCCTATCTTACACTTAGTTAGTTAAGTTTTCTGCGTTGAACGCTAATTAATGTCTGTTATGTAAATAATATACATTAGTTATGTTTTCGGTTACAACATTTTATATTACCAATTGACGGCTAAATAATATTGTAAGGACGAGGTGAGAAGAAATTACTTCTGACAGAGCAGCGCAAATCAAACCATATACAGTGTATTGCAAATACTACAACTCGTATATATCCTGTCCTGTGGCCTGATTGTTATGTGTCCTGTCGATTTGTCTGACGATATTTATTTATATGTTATTCATTATAGCGAACCGCAAAATAATACTACAGAACAGTTAATATTTGTGCAAATTTGATTAGAAATTGGGGAAATATAACAATTCACAATTCAAATACAAGATATAGATAAAATAGATAATGCATACACTGATTAGTTCCGGAATCTAGTTGTATTACTGTTGTATTACTCGCGGTGTGAAAAAAAACGTGGTACGGTATCTATACATATAAATAAAATTGGAGTGTCTGTTTGTAATATTAAAATAACCGCTTTTTACTAAGTGCATTTGGATATATATACACGTTACCTATACCGATACAACATTTTTTACAATTTTTGTCTGTCTGTCTGTCTGTCTGTCTGTCCGTCTGTCTGTCTGTCTGTCTGTCTGTCTGTCTGTCTGTCTGTCTGTCTGTCTGTCTGTCTGTCTGTCTGTCTGTCTGTCTGTCTGTCTGTCTGTCTGTCTGTCTGTCTGTCTGTCTGTCTGTCTGTCTGTCTGTCTGTCTGTCTGTCTGTCTGTCTGTCCGTCCGTCTGTCTGTCTGTCTGTCTGTCTGTCTGTCTGTCTGTTTGTTCCGGGTAATCTCTGAAATGGCTGGACCGATTTTGACGGGAATTTCACTGGCAGATAGCTGATGTAACAAGGAGTAACTTAGGCTACTTTTATTTTAGAAAAAAAAATTGGATCTCTCGAAAAAAAAATAAAACCAATGTTGCAGCGCTGCGCCTGCTTAAAGTTTGATAGCAACAATCTGCAATGCGTCCCGCGGGATCAGAACGCGAGCAGGCTGTTGCCAACGGTTGAGACGTTGTTAAATACCACGCGGACGAAGTCGCGGGCAACAGCTAGTTAGAAATAAATGTATTGCAAATCATGCGTAGACGACCAAGTTGCTACAGAGAACCGTAGCAAGGTTATATTTTTTGTTGTCATCTTTTAGCTTAGCATTGCTAGTTCTAACGTATTTGTTTGTGCTTTAAGCATCGGACTGTACTTCATTCAGTTGATAGGAATTATGTTTACCTAATAGCATTTAAATCAACTCGATTCTGCGATAAACTAATCTAAAAACATCCTTACACTATCGATAATTTTGAATTTCAATTTAAACTTAGTTTCGAATTGAAGCGATCATAATTAAAAATGTAGTTTTTAAAAGCAAACCTATTTTGTCGTGCATCGTGCATCTATGTCTATTAGATCAATGTTGTCGTGAGTATTTTTAGAGTTGAAATAAAAATATATTTTCGTTGTGAGTTCAACTATAGTGATTAGGTACCAGTGCTGCCGCGATTTAAATTCTTGAATATATTTCGCTATGTAACAACTAGTCAGAGATATAAGAGAAGATATAGTTCGACGGGATATCTTATATAGAATGTTGACGCAACATAGAACAATGGTTTAAAACGATTATGGCGCGGGCGCGTCTAATAGTATCATCATCTGTGAGCAAAATGCTCAATCACTAATTTAAAATCATGAATAAGCGTTGATGAGAGAAAGTGTTGAACTAGTTAATAACAACTGACGGCAGTCGGTAAAGAACAAAGTAAAAGTATTACTAATGTTTGATAAGTGCATTAATTTATAATAATCTAGATTGAATATGCGCATACAAAGGATACGCGGAATGAATGAGTAGGTAAGTATATCGCAAAAAGTTTGAGATCACTTCACAACTTTTATTTCCCTTAGAAAATAAATAGAAGATTGTACAACAAGTGCATAAAGTAGATAGTTTTATACGATACGTTTGTAATTTTACAATTTTGTATCTTAGGCCTAATAGAAAACTAAAAAAAAAATATATGACGTCTATGCTTATTCACTGTATTTATTTTAATCTTTCTAGTTAAAAGTTGGGGTCGAGTCACCTTCGTCCGTAGGAGAATTAAATACCCTCGAGATACCCTACACGTGACCCTGGGTGGTGCCAACTAGGTGACAACTCAACTGGTGGTAGGCTTCGGCCGTGGTTAGTCACCACCCACTGAACAAAGCCATGTCGCCAAGCGGCCTAGCCGTGTTCCGGCATGATGTTCGGTGTTGCCATTCATGGATGGCGGGTCAGATCAGCTACCCGATCTACTGCCGCCTTCCTACCTAGGCAAGTATGCTCCATCGTAGATCTCATCACTTACCATCAGGTGAGATCGAGATCAAATACTTGCCTATAATGTAAAAAAAAAATAATGAAAACATTAGGCTCAATATAAAGTACATACCTACCTATCTAAGCTCCACATTGATGTGATGTCTGTATGATTTGCACTCGACCCTCAAGTATTATCGAATGGTATACATAAAGGCATTAATTGAATTCTATTCAAATTCTTGCCTAATAAATCGAACAATGTTGTCTTAGTTTAACCTACACTACTTAGTAACTATAGAACGGTTGTTTATCGTAATTACTGCACTTGTGCAAGCCTCTGATAGTGGTCCGTAGGGGCCGCCGAGTACCTAAAGCAGGTTGGGTTTAATATCGCACATAGATCAGTTTCAAAATTGATACCTAGTAATCTGGAATTAATGTCCAATTTCATAGCCAATATCGGTACATACTGTATATACTGTAGTTATAAATGTTGTAACTGTAGTACTACAATAGATAAAGGCATTGATACATAATACACAATATCACAGCTCGGTTTGTCGTTTGGCTTGCCTAAATATTAGCCATCAACTGCTGTATTCTGCTTAACTATTTAAATTAAAGGATCAAAACAATCATTAATTATTGAATAAATTAAAAATAAAACGTCGTTTAATCAGAATATTTTATGTTTTAAAATGTTAACGAATATTGATCTAATCCAATCGGTGTGAAATTGGGTTGGTTGGCAAGAAGATTAACAGAATAATTTTGAGAATGTTGAACGAGATACATAATTATTGCCGGTCTTTTAGGTTCCATACTTTTTGGGAATACACTTGAATCTTAAGATTCTTATTCGAAGACTATGGGGTTTTCTTTACATATTTTGACGACCTGATCAGTGTAGTTAGTGTTGACCCTGCTTTCTGTGCCGAGGGTCTCGGGTTCGAATCCTGGTAAAGACTAACTTTGTGTGATGAGCACCAATGTTTGTACCAAAGCATTGGATGTGTAATATATACGTATAAGTATTATATACTGGGATCCCTGAGGAAGTAGTGTATTCGTAATAATAGATCTTGGTATCGGACCGTATTCGACCGAAATTATATTATACTAGCTGTTGCCCGCGACTTCGTCCGCGTGGTATTTAACAAAGACTCAGCCTTTGGCAACAGCCTGCTCGCGTTCTGATCCCGCGAGACGCATTGCAGATTGTTGCTATCAAACTTTAATCAGGCGCAGCGCTGCAACATTGGTTTTAATTTTTTTTCGAGAGATCCAATTTTTTTTTCTAAAATAAAAGTAGCCTATGTTACTCCTTGTTACATCAGCTATCTGCCAGTGAAATTCCCGTCAAAATCGGTCCAGCCATTTCAGAGATTACCCGGAACAAACAGACAGACAGACAGACAGACAGACAGACAGACGGACAGACAGACAGACAGACAGACAGACAGACAGACAGACAGACAAAAATTGTAAAAAATGTTGTTTCGGTATAGGTAACGTGTATACATCCAAATGCACTTAGTAAAAAGCGGTTATTTTAATATTACAAACAGACACTCCAATTTTATTTATATGTATAGATATAGATGTATAGATTATTATTTTCGGCCAATCGAGGGGTAGTAAAATTTAAGCTTGACTTAATAATGAGTTTGATACGGCTAGTGTTGCAAGATGAAAAACAGAGAAAACGATTAATTAAATTTGTTGCTTTCTGGAACTAGACATTAAACATTACACATACACGTATGTACCTACATAAATGGTGGAAAATGATTAATCATTCGATGAAACAACTTCGCACATCATTATTATGAAATATTTGATTAGGATTTATGTAACGTGCTGTAAGTTATGCACATATTTGACAATCTACTTATCAGTTTGTTATGGCATAATTGATAGTATTTCAGATATATTTCAAGTTCGCTAGATGATAGTGAAAGCCTCATATCATGGGCGTAAACCTGCCACATTTATAAATTACTAAATGGTGTCTTTTTTATATTTTTAAATAAACAAGATATCCGAACAAAATACCTTATAGGACTTTCTCACTACCATGACATAAGTATTTTATAAAAGGGAACGAGAACGCGATTTTGTTATCTTCTCTCACCGTTTGGCCGGAGAGGGTTTTGTCTTACAACATGTTGGCATTCAGTAATGTAGGTACCTAAATTTAAAATCTTTTAACGCTACTATATTACTATTATTAGGCATTTTAGTTATAAGATCTAAGGCTATGGATCTAGTTACAAACTGTATTACTTATAAGGGTTGATACGTGATGTTTAGTCGGCATGAAGTTTATTAACAACCTCGCTATTGTATTTGGTCGTGTGTAAAGATGCTATTGTGATTGATCGCATAGGTAGATGTATAAAGGTCACTTGCGTTGCTATATGTCCTGTTTCAATTGTAGATGTTGTTGAACGGCCGGACGGGCGGTGTTATACGCAAACTTTGTCGGTATGTTTATGTTGATCTGGTAACTGAAGACCCAATTAAGACAACATATGTTTGAGGTCAGTTGAATCAGTTTTTATTTTCATATGTTTGAAGTAATTGTGTTGTCATTGTGCAATGTTTTTTATAGAACAATGAAATGTAAACGCATAGATACTTAGATTTTTAAGTATAATGGAACTTCTAAAGCATTTGCGTACTCAAGTAACAGGTGGTGAACAATTTATATGAATTGGTTGCATTAGCAGAGGAGATGGAAAAATTCCTACCGCATGAGCACCCAAGGTATCTGTTTAGATCTGTATTTACCTACCAACGACAATGATAAGCTTTAACACGTTGAGTGCGGTGCCATTTTCAGAGGACTTTCAGCCAGTGCGTTAGAGACCTATTCGACCTCTTAACCGAGCTTCACTCTAGTGCGTATGAGACCTAATCCATCTCGTAAAATAAGGTATTTTAAAAAAACTCATATCTTTATCAAAAAATAAGATACAATCTATGTTCTTTCTGTAAATAATAGAGAATTAACTGTTCTATCTCAAGTTTGCTACGCATGGGGATGTGAAAAGTGGGTTATGAGATATAACGAAAAAAAAATTAGGTATCCATTGAATCTCGCATCGCAACTAAAGATAGATCAGTTTGGGTTGTGACTAGTGATGGGATTAAAATAAAACCCCAGTTATCGATAGCTTAACTTTTTATGAAGTAATCATTTAAACATAGTAATATTGATTTCTTATATTTACGCGAATACTAGACATTTAAAAAAAACTAATCTTACGGATTTTATCGTGTTTATTATTTGTTTTTTACGTTCCCGTCGTTTCGGCTGTTTTACAGCAACCATGGTCACGAGAGGACTGACCATGGTGACTGTCCTTCCGTGAATGATGAATTATGATAATCCATAAAATTAGTTTTATTTCAATAAACATAGTGACTAAAAAAATATTTAAGAAAAATGTTCCTCATTGAAGCATGGTAACCACATTTGTTGTTCGCACTGCACACATAGTGTATTTATTAGTTTGATTTTTTTGGATGCATCTGTGCTACTAAATGTGAGCCGTAATTTACTGTAACAGCCTGTGCAACGACTTTTTTTGCTACCACGCTGACAAAATATAAGAGCGTATTTTTTTTAAATGGAGTGCGCAGGTACACATTATCGACATTTGAACAACACTGAGCGCGAGCTAACGGCGCCCGCGCCGCCCGCGCTCCGCTCCTTGCGTCTACGACGCCTGTGTTTTAGGAGGTCCGAAAGATCTCCTCACGCAACAGATGTATATTATTACAACTCAGTGCGTTAGAGACCTCATCCATCTCCTATTTTTTTTATTACATTATTGAATCAAACTCGCAGCGGGAAGTAGGTATGTATATTTGTCTCTGTCAAACACATAGAAATAAAGAAGTTACGACCTCCCGCACAGAGGTGGAGAACACGATTTTCGGCGCCGCACCAGCTGAAAGTCACGTTAGAGATCTTTTAGACCTCTTAACGCAGTCAACGTGTTAATCAAAATCTTATTAGTTCATAACGGACGTTAAATCGTAAAATACAAAAGATCGACGACGGCGGGTACTTACTCACTTTTTATAATTGCACTTAAGAACACAACAAATTCCTCCTAATATGGCACAAGGAGCACTGGCACATAACATCACAGTATCAGTATACTATAGTTGTGTCACTTCATGTTGAAAGCATAGGGGGTGCAGTCAAGGGTCCGTCCACTAATAGTAGGGTACGTCGTTCGCGGGTTCGAGGAATTGACATGTATTATCACAAATTTCGGTCGTGTTGTATCGTTAAAGGCTCAAGCCGGACTGAGCGGTTTATTATTATATCGCGGTAAGGAGCGCGGTATTCAAGGTTCCGGCGGCCGCGGCGCGCGCGCACGTACCGAGGCTTATCTGCGTCGCCTTTGTCGTTCTCGTTTCGCGTCGTTCGCGTCGCTTTAAGGCTTATCCACATTGAGTCCCCGTATCATATCGCTGAGATTTAGCAATCCTCCTTTGTGGAATGCATTTTTTTTTTTATTGCATTATAGGTATTTGATCTCGATCTCACCTGATGGTAAGTGACGGTGAGATCTACGATGGAGCATACTTGCCTATACCCATCCGTTCTCATATACCCATAACAATGTACTGTTCAGAAATGTAAAATATATTTAAAAAAAGAGCAACCATGGAGTTTTTTTGCTGGTACCTTTCGATAGGATCGGCATTGCGAACGGGTTGTAGAGTTATAGCTTAGCATTTTGTGACAATTGTGACAATTAATAAGTACTAACAAAAAATATTCTGATTCTGGTTACAGTAGCGTTCATAACACGTGTACGCGATAAGGATGCATATGAATTAGTACAATGATACGGATACTATCGATAGCACGTCGACTATATGTATTTAATATACACAGGTACAGTAGGATTTATGCTGATATTACATATTGGACCATGTGCACATATCTTTACTAGCGCGTATCGCGTAAATTCGCGTGGAAATCTACGCAATGCTTTCGGCAATAAGCGACTTCGTGCCACTTCATAGATAAAACTTTTGGGATGGAATCGTCACAGAAAACTGTTTTGGTACAGTTACGCAGATTTTTGTCTTAATGGGAAAAGATCGGTGGTAGGTATTTACGAAACATCCGCTTAACAGTTCGTTGGTTTGGGTTTTTCAAAGTGACATTAGATCACGTTCATTTACAAATCAAGCCAAGCAGTATCATTTATAATCGGTTCGAATTGATTTTTTTTCATTTTGATCCGTTCAAATATTTCAAAGGCAGGTTGCTATTATTCGCGTAGGAAATATTTCCAAATGCATTTGCACATATAAATAAGCGCAATATTGCAATTGTGTAATATTTACTACAATGTTAAATACGATAAATTAGAATTACACTGGTCTACGCTAGATTTAAGATGTAAATAAAAAAATAAATCTAAGATCAGTCAAAGATTAATTTCAAGAAAATAATAATAATATTATAATCGTAGAACATAATACATAAGGTGTTACAGAAATGATATAAATAATATTAAGAGGTCAACATATATGACCTACTGCCGTCATGCCAACACAATTATGAAAAAAAAGTGAATGACATTTGATCCTGTTTTAAACATTTTATTTGTTGAAATTCTTCTTCATCGGTTTTCATATTAACTATGTTTTTTATGTCTCGTTTTACCAACCGCGAATTTACGATCTACGTGTTCAGACATAGCAGCGTGATATCAATTACCTACTGTCAAATACCAGAAAAGTTTGTTTATTACCTATAAATTAATGTAATAGCCGATTAACGGGCGCAGCTTAGGGAGTATACCGTTGGATCAAATTTACAACCCCAAAGAATTCTTGTTCTTGTTAACATGACACCCACCCAAACGGGGCCATAGCCAAGTTGTGTTGATATCGACCCAATTATAAGGGATGTTTAGGGATCACGTTTAGCTATGGGACCAACAAAACAATACAGACAACGGTGAATAATAAAAAAACAACAGAAAATTGCAATTATGCAAATGTGCAATTACGTTAGCCGTTGGGAAAGATACGTTCTAGTATTTACCATACACAACTATGAATATGTCGGTATTTATAAAATGCAATGCATGCAATGGTATAGCCTAAATGCGCTCACGTCAGCATACTGAACACCCTTAGCACTTCCTAATTCCCCCCCCCCCCCCTAATCCCTTCCTATGCACAAGTGCGATCCAGTGCGCGTGGTTCGATCCACGTATCGGCTGGGATACCTGACACGTGGCACATTACATTACGTCATTAAATCAAACTTTGAATCATCACCACCATCTAATGAGTCATACGTTACAAAACCTTTCGTAATTATCTATTACACACAAATTTCTTAAGTGCAACATTATCTTTAATAATAATAATAGGTAATATTATCGAAAAAATAATAGACAGAAACCAATAGAATCAGAAAAGAAGATCAGAAAACAATAACTTTCAAAATAAAAAATAACTACTTAGACGACATATGAAACAATGAAATTAGAAAGCACCTTGCTAGAGGAGTTTACACATTTACCTATAGTTTTCCACGCAGTTCTGTGCCAACTTGAAGATTATTTCAAACCTTTCTTTTAACTTTATTTACCTTTTTATACCAGGCTCCAATACTACATCTGGCTAGTTTTTCTGTACGATTGCAAAGGATGGATCATGAAAATAGTGCTCTGAGGGATAGTAGAAGCATTTAAGATGTAGTCTTATCGCTGAATATTTTTTGTACCTGTTGAGCGGATAAAGTTCCCAACACACACGGTTTAGAGCGCACGAGCAAATAATTGGAACTTCTATAGGGGCAATAAAGCAACGAAAGGTCGGCTACTTTGGACACGTGTATTACGAAATGAGCAATACCAACTGATACAAATCCATAATGATTGGCTAAGTATCTAGTTAAATAAAGGTCGGAAAAAGCAAGATGGCATGGTCATCTCCGAAGCATCGGTCGGATCGGTAATTGGACTGTCATCAAGACTGTGGAAGAGCTGTTCAGATTAGCTCTGGGCCTATGACCAATAAGCCTGGAAATGGCATCAAAAGGCACACTATTTTCTCAAAAGTCTGTACCTATGTTAAAAAATAACTCTCAACCGCAGCCATTTTGAATTACTTTGAATTGTTTTCCCAAGAATTAGCCGAAAAAATACGGCACACATAATGCCTGTAGGCTCCATTTGTTAAATACTCACCGCTTTAATATAGCTATCGTATGGCTTACGTGAGGCAGCTACAGATATATGAAAGTTTAGGGAGCTGACTGAACCTTCATTAGAAGAGCGGCATTTAAAAAAAAAACAATTATCCAGATTGTTAACATATTGTCTATCAGCGTGCCAATGTGCAAACTAAGATCGCAATCGCACCGAACCTCCTGGCAAGCTACACAGAGATTTAACACTAATTACACCCCTTTTGCCTTCGAGATACACGCACTCCTATGATTAAGTATTTAAAGTCCATTTATGTTTACTAAAAATAATGCTATTAATATAAGAAACATGACATAAGTAAATTTCCTAATTCCATAGAGGTATTATTTATATGCCTACGTAAGTTATGATTATAGATATACCAAGAATTTGAAATGACTGCCGACATTCAAGATGATGAGAGGATTTGAATCAAATATGTCTGACATCATAGACTTTGTAAAGTTAGTGTCATAAAATATGAATATGACACAAAACATAATTATGAATGAGGCAATATTTCCACCTTATATTCGCACGACAAAAGAAAGTTATTGCCTACAGAAATATTTGTTAAGACTTATTTGATGTATTTGGCTGCCATACGTGTACCTTCGTTTCTGTCGACTCTCTCTCTTTCTCTGTCACCGATCGAAGGCACGATAGGCGTAAACGCAATATCAACACTAATATAAATGCACCTTCAATGTTATTGCCAGTCACCGCACATAATTAAACTAAAAAAAGTTACTAACGCCCAGAGCTCCCATTAATTAGGTTCTTAATTGCTTAAAAAATACGCGATGAAGCATTTATATTACCCAAGGTTTTCACACTTAGAGGAGCTTGCTTAGTGGAAACCAAATTAAGTTTTCCTACAAAACTGATTCCGAGATCGATAGGTACATACAAATTTGATAAACATTAGAATAAAATAAGTTAAAACGATCCGGTGTAAATTACATAACTATGCAGTAGGTGGTTTATTTATAAATCTGTGATATTATATAATATTTTTTTATGGTCGATCCGACCGAATATAGGATATTTATATGAAGTCATCGCCAATTTTACCGGAGCGAAAGTTTTAATAACACTGGTTTGTGGGTTGCTATTGCAAAAAAACTTGCCATAGACTGTTTTTTTTTATCATTAGATATTTATGTCTCCTATGTCGAGATAATAAGCAGGTACCTATTTGCTGTTAATATCGAGAGAATGGTCCTTAACTCCGGAAATGGAATTTTACTGCTGGTTGACCTTTCTATTTGGCATACTCAATAGCAACATGTAAAGTAGTAAATAAAAATCAGAAATCACTTCCTGCTAACACAAGGCCAGGCAGATATTTCCTCCACGAATTACTTTGAATATTTATATTAGGTACCTATTAAAACATACTTCGCATCGGAGATGAAGAAATTGACTACTTTTTTAGTCATATGTTAGCAGTTCCCTGGACCTAGTATGAAGAAGATATTTTAATAAAATATACCTACATTGTATTATATTAATATAAGATACCCAATATTTGCTGTATATATAAGATATTTATTGTTTATTTTAAATAATAAATATCTTTGGCAAAAAATATGTCATTTAATTACGAATGGGATAATAAAGTCTCTAAACTAGACATTTGAAAAAAGTTTAACACGATTTGCCCATAAACTCGGAATCTGGTATTACATCATACTTGTCTTGTTTCTTATCAACTTGTTAGTTGTTCTGTGCGTTTCTTAGGTGTGAAAATGCGTGTTAAAGATTGTATTATATACTAGCCGCGCCCTGCGGTGTTACCCGCGCAAAAAATCATGTCGCTCCTTTGCGCTATGAAAAATTTAAACAAATCTATCCCACGGGAACCATACATTTTACCGGGATAAAAAGTAGCCTATGTGCTATTCCAGACTATAATCTATCTCTGTACCAAATTTCATCCAGATCCGTTCAGCCATTCTGGCGTGATTGAGTAACAAACATCCATCCATCCATCTATCCATCCAAACTTCCACATTTATAATATTATATATAATATATACTAGCTGCGCCCGGCGGTGTTACCCGCGAAAAAAGTATGAAAAATTAAAACATCTATCCCACGGGAACCATACATTTTACCGGGATAAAAAGTAGCCTATGTGCTATTCCAGACTATAATCTATTTCTGTGCCAAATTTCATCCAGATCCGTTCAGCCGTTCGGGCGTGAAAGAGTAACAAACATCCATCCATCCATCCATCCATCTATCCATCCATCCAAACTTTCACATTTATAATATTAGTTTTATAATATTAGTAAGATAAGATAATAAGTATAGATATATAGTATAGTATATAGTATATATAGTATAGAAATATAGATTAGTATCGAAATTTAGATTGCGTGGATCTGTATCGATGACGGTTCGGTCATTATTTACTACTAGTTGTTAAAGGGCTTGTTATTGTTACCCACGCTCTCAGTAACAAGAATTGAGTAGGTGTCGCCACTCCACTAGAGACGACATTCACCCTACTTATAATGAAATTAGACTATTATTATATATACCTACCTATTGTGATGGCAATGTTTGAGATATTCTTTTGAAATTTATATTAACAAACATCTGACTGAATTGCGGGCTCTTTGTTTCCATTGCGATACGCGGACGAGCAGACACCTTAAAGACGAAAATAAATTATATAACAGTACATAGTACTAAAGAACTGTCCGACGGTATACCCGAAGGTACCACAAATATTATACGTTAATAGTTACATATTGATATACCTAAGCACACCTTTCACCATGCAAATAATTTATCGAGAGGCGAGAGGGTACTGCAATAATAATACCTTAAAGTGTGTTAGTAAGGGTCTCGCGGGATGTTGGAAGAATTTTAGGGGTCGAGTGGGTCCTGGACATTGTACAGCGTGACATCACCGGTGATATGAGCTGAAGTAGTATAACTAATTCGATTCGTTGCCCCGGATACGGTGAGTCCGGTCCACATTGTTCAAGTAACGTTTCACCAATAACATGATCTCATACAAAATTATGTAAATCCGAACCATCACACCGAATAACATAGTACTTTTTTGCACCACTGAATACGAAAGTAATTCTGATAATACGGTTATACCGAAAGTGCACCATTCAAATCCAGTTTACAATCGGCTCGCGTTCCAATCTGTGTCATAGTGCTGTCGCTGTGCAGTGTTTAGAACTAGCAAATTCAAAAGAGTAACGAAATGTCAGCCGATATTTTTTCATTGGAACGAATTTGGTACGTATACGCCTTTCTTAGTATACAATAAAGACGATGACTCTATAAAATATTCGCTTGTCTGTAGTCATAAATTTGAGTATGACAAAGCGAAGTTAATACAACTACCCATTGGTGCGTATCTTATTATTGAGCGATAGAGTTGCATAAATTTGTTTGACTAATTCGGTGGGTAATTCAGAGCATACAAACTATTATTGATGTTACACGTTAGTGGGCTGTGCACTTTAGTTAGATAATAACATTCAGTAAAAAAATCGACTGCACATAAAAACATCGGAAGGCCGAAACAAACATTAGTTAGGCGAATCAAACGATATTTTCATTGAACTGTGTTCAATGGTCGTGGCCTTAGCTAAGATGAAATTACATTAAAATTAGTATGAATTTACAATTATAAAGCACTTAGCCACTTTTGATTGCTGTTAATCTGGTTACTGCTTTGTTTTTCATTTTGTTTATATCGCTACATAGTAGGACCACACTTTAATACAGCTTTAGGGCGGATTTTTTTTTAGTATTTTCCTTTCTTTATACTGACTGAAAAATTATATAAAAACACGGTCGCTACCACTATGTTAACTAGTAAGCTATCCGTATACCTTGTAATCTACGTTTCTAGATGTATGGAGATTTGAATGTTTTATAACACCATCCGCTAGAGGCGCTGTTCAATTCTCGATACAAAATATCTAAATACGTAGAGTATAAAGTATACGGATAGCTTACGAATAATCCAGCACATGACGTACGGTGACTGAATACTGCAAGCTCGTGAGTGCCGGTGACGGATGTCATAGATTTACGGACCGTCGCCATCACCAGCTTATTGCTGTCTCCTCAAAACGGAGGGTGGATGATAGAGATAGGAATAAATTAGTCCCGAAGTCCATTGTCAGGTATGTGGTATAAAAGTTCCACATAAGAGGGGGCCTGTCGAATCCAGTGCACAAGGCTGTTATCTGATCCACTGAGTCACGCCCGCTCACACACCGAGGTTGCTATTGTGAAATATCTTCGCGCTGAACGAATTCATCATTGGGGTAAAATATACGTTAACATATAAATAATTGGACGTTATTTCAATTGTAGTAACATCGTACACGTTTTTGCAACGCTTTCTTTAGTTTTACAAAATGTTTGGTTATCTAAAGAGTAGGTACTTATTATGGTTGTTATAAGAAACATTTTTGTCTGCTATTAAGTAGGTATTGTCAAATCGGACTTAATGTTTGAATTTGGGCTTTTATAAATCCACTGTAAATAAAGTGTTATCAAAATAGTATCACATATTTTAAGCGGTTAACTGTACCAATGACGTGTATGGATAAAATAACTTTAGACAAGCACCTTTAGAAATAACCAATGCTAATGGCATTATGAGTGTTGAACCGTATGGTTTGGCCAGTTTACAAAGGCCTTTAATTCAATTTAAAGCCTTCTACAGCTGCATTGGTGGTCGTTTTTAGGCGGAGTTTTATGGAATATTTTATTTGTAACTAGCTGTTACCCGCGACTTCGTTCGCGTGGTATTTAACAAAGACACAACTGAGCCCACGGGACGCATTTCAGGTTGTTGCTATCAAACTTAATCAGGCGCAACGCTGCAACATTGGTTTTAATTATTTTTCGTGAGATCCTATGTTTTTTTCTAAAATAAAAGTAGCCTAAGTTACTCCTTGTTACATCAGCTATCTGCCAATGAAAGTCCCGTCAAAATCGATCCAGCCATTTCAGAGATTACCCGGAACAAACAGACAGACAGACGGATAGACAGACAGACAAAAAATGTAAAAAATGTTGTTTTGGTATAGGTACCGTGTATACATCCAAATGCACTTAGTAAAAAGCGGTTATTTTAATATTACAAACAGACACTGCAATTTTATTTATATGTATAGATTTTGTTCCAAGCTGCATAGATTGAATAAATAAAGCGCGTGTGTAACATAGAAGTACAAAGCAAGGCTATGCATTTAGGAAGTAGATATTTTTCCTATTTATTTATATAAAACAAAGTCGTGTTCTTACACCATTTGTAACTCGAAAACGGGTGGGCTGATTATTATGATCTTAGATTTTTTAATATGTGAAGGACATACCCTTAATGGTAGAATGCTATTGAATAAACATGGGGATATTTAACTATAAAATACATAATAAAGATAATTCATTCTCATACATTTTTCTCAGGCAGAATGAAGTTAGTCGGGACAGCTGTCGGGACAACAACGATGGTGACATCCGACTACCGATAGTAGATGGCATCAGAAGAAGAATAAGAATATCTCACAATTATAAAACTATGCCGCATAATTAATGCAATGTATCTTAATTAAGATCACGTTAAGTTGAGAACGAATGATTAAATTGATCAATTAGATAAATGTAGAAATATGGATGTCGAATAATAATAAATTTATAATATTGTACATTAAGATAGGTGAAATAAATATAGAAAATATACATCATCAATGACAAACACGTTGCATTAAGTTGCAATAACTTGCGTGAAGCAAACTTGCTCAAATCGTGATGGGCAAATTTATACGTCGCATAGATTGAAGCAATATTTATCTTTGTCATATTGCAACATTATGGTTAGTGGACAATAATCTATGAAAAATTCTCTATACATAATGTTTTCTATGGTTTTCCCTCTCTTATCTATGGCGTCCCCTCGACATCAGTTTTTTTGAATAGTGTTCTGACCCTCAAATTTATAGACGTATTATTACTTTATCAAACGTCATATAGTACTGCGCACAATAGTTTTGTTTTGCGCAAAAATAATAATTATAATAACCACAAGTCTATAATGTTCACCCCAAGGCCCTTGGTATATTTAACAGTTAGCAATAAACAAGATTAGCATTTCAGGGGTGGAATTGCCCTGGTCTATTTCAGCACGTCAAGTATAAGATTATTTGTAACCTAAACATATACTTTATAGTCTACCGTATTTAGACATTTTTTTATGGAGAATTGAAAGTTTTAAATAGCTTCCGCTAGAGGCGCTGTTTGATTCTCCACACAAAACGTCTAAATACGGTAGACTATAAAGTATACGGCTAGCTTACCAATAATCTCGCACTTGACGGACAGGTGTCCGTAAAACTCTGTTTTATGGTATGTTATGTTAACTATATTTAGTCTCATTGGTATATGGCTATATGGTGAGTATATTGCCAATATACCAGGCCAGTCCAGTACGAGTTAGTGAACTTCGCACGCCTTTCGAAAGAAGCGATTTGCTTCTACTTTCATCGTGCGAACTGCCAAGGAATGGAACACGCTACCGGCGTCTTTGTTCCCCGTTGACTTCAATCTGGGTGTTTTCAAGTTGAGAGTGAACAGTTACCTTCTAGGCAAGTATGCTCTATCGTAGATTTCATCGTCACTTACCATCAGGTGAGATCGAGATCAAATACTTGCCTATAATGTAATAAAAAAAAGTAGCAAAGCAAGCATTCGACCTGTTAGTATTTTCCTTTGTGATCACAACTATGTCACCTTTGAACATGAAACTTACTACGAAATACTTCTAAGCTTTTTACAGGGGAACAAAATGCTATTTCAGTATTTTATTTTTAATAATTAGATTCTGTCTGAGAAGATAATAATATCCTAGATGGGTCGCCTTGAGTGGCGCAGGCACCGAGCCGGCTCGAGCTGCCGAGGCCTCCTCACCGCACCATGACCTCGTACATCCATAGTAATTGTGCAGGAAAATTAACGCTTCCGGATACATAAAACATTATTTAACAGACGATCGACTTAGGTCCTGTTTCAACTTACATAATTTATATTATGATAAGGTTTATCAGCATGTCGCCCTGAATATCCACCTCAATGGGGACACGAGCCAGTGCTCAACACTGAAGTTTTCTCTGAGCGGAACCCAGCATAGCTTTTCCTTATGATTTAAATCATTATTTCAATACATTCTTGTGGTCAGTGCGTGCTCGTCAGTGGGCGATCGCGCGCGGTGATATCATCAGCGCACGTAGCATCTCCGAAGCCACTGTGAGGTGGCAATAAAGTGTGAGGGTTTTATTAAGTAGCTTTTAAGATTTATATGCTACGAAAGCAATGAACCTTATAAGAGCGCCATCTCCTTTAGAGCTGTATAAACCGTCTGAAGGTTGCTACTTGGTTAGGGCTGCAATCAAACATAATCACACATTTTGAAATGGTCTCAGTTTTTTAAATATAATCAGAGCAGATGGAATTTTGTTTTAATCATTATATATTTAAGGTGAACGGTTGATTGTCATCTAATGTCACCTCAGTATTGAGAAATAAACGATATTTTATTCGCATTTAGTTCAGTTACCCGTAATAAATACAGATCATAAAATTGATCCAGGACCAATTATTGTTTTCGGTGATTACTTTTATTGAGATGAGATCACCACACCCACGTTTTTTTTAGTAACGTACCTCACCAAATGAGTCGATTTGAAACGTGAAACCTAATGGGCATGTAATGGGGTACTTTAGTGTTATGATAATTTTTAAATCTTCGTTGATTTAACCGCTAAAAATATCAAGTTCGACTCTTCAACAACAATAGTCACCTCATATTTTGAGTTTGTTTATCGGTTTTGTCAGAATAAATAACGACTGTTTTTAGTATATTGACAAACATTTAAAATTCTTCTGCAGTAAAAGGGTGAGTTTGGTAACAGAAATGGTATAATTTATGGATATGTCACCACGTTTTAACGAAACCTTCCTGCGTGACGACATCGTCAACGAGGCAATAGTTGAAACGGTAAAACTCATTTCAATAAATAAATACCTATCAGTAGATAACCAACAAGAGCATGACCTCAAAATAACTGCGCACGTTTTTTTTTTATAATTCTGGTACCATTATGCCTCATAAGGTAGGTGGTAATTAGCGACAAAGTTTATAATAAATACATATTAGGATTTAATTATTACAATCAAATAAATAAAAATAAAGGCATTAAAATCTATTTTGTTTCATTTTCAAAGAAGGTCAAGTTCAATCTAATTATTTTTTTATAAGCTTTGCACAAGCAACGAAGAAAAAGGCAAATATTTCAAAATTTTCCTGAAGATCTATAAATACCTACCTATTATTTAGTGTTTGATGCTGCTAAAAACGAACGTTTACTTTGTTAGCAAACAAGCTGAAATTCTTGCTTAAAATGTTATGACAGCTAAGTGTAGAAAAAGAAAGACGTCTAAATGAACGCGGCAAGTATATTGAAATTTGTGACAAGAAGTCCATAATCCTACAAATAATCTGAATTTAAGTACTAACAAGAGGAGATTACAGAACAAGAGTACTCACAAGAACATTAAATCGACGGCCAACGTACATACAGACATGTCGAAATTGATATTTTTTTTATTGCAAATTGGCTTTAGATTTGACATATACACATACCTCTATAGGTTTTTTATATATATTAGTAATATTTTAAAAAACGTATATAGGTATCTGTATATGGAAAATCTAAAGCCAATGTGCAATAAAAAAATATCAATTGCTGACATGTCTTTATGGTAGGGACCGTCGAAATATTTCACTAATATTTTATTATTCACCTATATATACATACCTACTGCGTGTCGTCAGTGTATGTTTGTGTAGGTAACTGACCAAATGTCCATACAATTACCGGTATTTCGTTGCCAAATTCAGCTCCTGAATGCGACGATGACGCAACAGCCTAATAAGAAATTAACAACGAATGCAACGACGTTCATTCTCAACTAAGTGCATAAAGAAAGTGCATAACAATGACACGTGTAAAGTTCGCGGTGCGGTTGCGCAAGCCGAGTTTCTCTCGCGCTCGGCGCCACTTGAGTCAGACGGTTCTAGTGCGAATCTGTTGCTATTTCATCAAATAGCTCATAAATACCTATCGCCATCTCACAGACTGACTCAGTCATGATATATCTAAATCAATACAATTATATTTTTGGCACAAGCTATTTCTCCGCTCCGGCGCAGTCACAGGTAACAACTAGTGACAAAGGACTAAGACTCAATAGAAGCGGCGATTACATAACGTTTTTTGGGTAACTATTATTTTAAGATGTTTTTAAGACTACACATTGGGTTCGGTTAAATTAAGTAAGTTTTGCGCAGGAACGTACAAAAACACAAGAGATTTACTAGAGTCCTATGAATAGAAAAAATAATAAAATCTTGCTCTCAATGGAGAGACAACATTAATTTCTTTACAATAAATAATAATAGTACACCTACCAGGGTTAAAGCTGACGTAATAACATCCGACGTACTCAATCATTCACGAAATATTTGCGTGCTGAATTGTACACGACTTGAGTCATCAAACACTACTTATTAGGGAAATACCGATCGAAGGACTATTGTTGTTATTTTTGGCACATCATCATCGTCGATTGACGGATCATCAACTCATCTGTAAACGGAACCACGCAGAAGATTGACGACAATGCGACGCCGCTTTCACTAAAACGAGGTCCTTGAGATTGACTTGCAAAGATATCCGAGTTGATACAATGAATGATAATGGCGATTGTGTTGCATTTGATTGTGAGTACGGTCAGTTACGTTTTAGAATGAGACTTGTTTGTGTCATTTGTTGGGGAAGTTTGAAATGAATTTCGGTAATCATTAAAACTCATGTTCAGCAAATAACATTTAGTCAAGAACGGTAAAGTCTTGAATTTTCACTTCTTTAGTGCATTTGTAATTATTATATCTAGACTGAATTTCGAAATGTCGATTTAAAAAAAAAAATTCTCGTCAAAATGACAATTGTGATTTTGGGTTTGATCACGCTTTCAACGTCACTATAATTACATTCCATTCATAGCCCGCGGTGACTCTATCCGTCCACAGCTGACCTTTGAGCCAAACAGGTATCAGCTATACTGGCTTCATTGCATAATTTATTATGTATGTATTGGCTTATTAATATAACTGATTCCACCGCATACAAAAGATGAACGCTGCATGGTTCCAAATGGAAACAGACAGATCATAGCGTGCCTATTTAAAAACGACTATCAACCTTATTAAGAAGGCCACAAAAGCTTCCTAGTTTTCATAGCCTTCTTAGGTTTATTAGTCTCATACTTCCTGAGCTGAACAACATAATGTCTGCCATGAAGAAAAGCAAGTGTTAGTCCCACACCGAAATCAACTTTGCGTGACGTAGCTTATGTAATAAAATTCCTGAAGTATGATTGGAACATGTCGATATCTTGATAAGGTGTGAGTACAGACACATTATATTGTTTACGGTCGCACGCTTAGGAATGCAAGCGCATTATTTTGGTATGAATCTATCAAGATTTAACACAGTGAATAGCTGTATTTCTACTGTGCTTTTAATCTAATTTTTGCCAGTTGCCGTCACTTTTCATTTTAAAATGATAATTGTTGAAACAGCTACCAGCCATAGCTTGCTTAACGATTAGAAAACCATCAAGTTAATTTATAATCGATGCGACCGAGAAGAATATCCAAATGCTAGCTATTTATATTTAGGAAAATCGTCCAGACTAAATAATGTTGCCGAGCCAAGTTGGCAGAGCGCTTGCCTCGGTAACGAGGATCACAGGTTCAAACCTCCCGGCTCGCACCTCTGGGATTTCTAATCCACCCTCGAATTGACGGGAGGCCCGTGCCCAGCAGTGGGATATTAAAAAGGGTTGGTATTATTATTACTATTATATAAATAATATTGGGCATCCAGGCCCAGGCGCTACTGAGTTATTGTATAAAGAGAATAACATTGTTAGTAGAAACCCAAGGTATGTCGCTTGTGTGTGCCCGCATGACTCGACACGTTCCACGTGGACGCTTTCGCGGAATACCTCATTATGTAAACGCGGAGCACCCATGGCGTGCCCGCTGTGCGTGTGTGGTGTATTGATACAAACCACACACAGCAGACACACACACACACAAGAATATCTCTTCAAAGTAACACTCTTTGTAAGAATACCACGTCACGACGGCATTCTTTTGAAGATATGACCCTAAATTTATTGAAAGATTTCGGAATAGATCATTGTATCGTGAATTGATTATAACTTCTATAAATTTAAGGGTTTGTGTTGAGGATGATACTGTCAATAAATTATTCTGTTTCTTTTGTTATACGTTACGGTACTATTATTGATACGAACTATCAAGCAAAAAATCTCATTGATGTCTGGTTATATACTGAAATACTGAATAAATGTTTTTGCAGCTTAGCGTATTCTACGGAAAGTCCGCTTGTTAAGCATACTAGTTTTCAGACTAACCCGGATATAACGTATTTCAAAGCTATCGCATCACAATATAATGACTTGGTCTATATAACGGACTTGACTTTGCCAATATTCTAATTCAAGCGAGCACAGCAAGTAACATGAAATGGCTGTATTGGTGTCTTGACAATACATAATAAACGGTGCTTTGGACGTGACTTTTAACCATAAAGTTAGTTGCCAATGTTGTTGTATTGAACAGTTTAAATATCTGGGGCGGACACTTTCCACTTCTTCCCTTCTTTTCGGGGCGGGTGGGGAATCTTTATCATCTTAATCACATAATTTCCTGAATTTCAGACTGTAACAAGTTACTATCTGAGTACTGTGTCTCAGTCTGTAATTGTAATTTTGACCGACAAAGTTTGAAAACATTTTTTTTATTTTTAAAACGTATTTATTATTGAGCTAAAATATACTACCTGGAAATATAAGTTCAGAGTACCCGTGGTTTAAGGTGACCCGTACCATTGTTTTCGTGGTGTGTCAACAAACCACCATCAATAGGTACTTCATGTTGGGGTTTGAAAACAAACAAAAAAACTGTAATCCCTTTATTAATGTTTATCTTCTGAGGAGGTAATAGTGACAAATTACTTTGTTTATGCCAACGAAACTGAGGTTGAAAAATATGTTCGTGATATCATCGTAATTGTTGTAAGGACATCTGTTAAAACCAATACTTAACGACTAACTAACATTATACTTAATGTATGTTAAATTAATGAATCATGATTCTTGGTAATCTAATTTACATACAGCATTATCATTTAACAATTGAAAGAGTTTTGCTACACCCACCGCCCACAACCGTTTGAACTGTGTAATGCTACTGTAAATGGACGAAAACTTTCTTTAAATTTTGTACAGTAACAGTAAATTATCTAAAATGAATAAGGGCTGGGCATTTTCTCGCTCAGCGACTAGGTTTGGCTATTCAGCGAGAAAATGCGGCCAGCATCTTGGCCATGATACCGCATACCGCCAATTATTTTAGACTTTTTGTAAATATTAAATAAGTAAGCTTTTCTATTCTCTTTTTAATTTATATTTGTTTTGTATAATAACTTAATTTCCTTTATATCTTTCGTTTGTAAATAATCAAAATAAAAGTAAGATCTAAAATGAAATATTAAAATAATATAAGGCATTCTCGATTTAAATCATACATGCGATAGAGAACGGAATGGTATGCATAGCTACGTAAAGAGACTGTGTTTAGGTTAAACGAATTTCCAACGAAGGTTCCTATGTAGTGGGGAAATGGAAAGCCATTTGAAGCAAAAAAGACAATAGAACCGTATAGCAACGTAAAAATATAATTCGCCTATTAATATATTTACCTACTACTGCATGCATTTAAATATATTCTATAGGTATAATGAATTAAATCTCATTTTGCAATGCTTGTGTGTGTTTATGGGCTAGAGACAGGATGTTGGATTGTTCGGGCGAAGCGTCCGAGTTCTCTTATGAATGTTAATGTTAATAGCAGTAAGCAGCTCGATCATTATCTGTGATTGTTTCCTGCGCCAGCGCACCCGCCAGCCGTGACGCGACGGTGATGCACCCAATTATCTGCACGAAATTTGCGAGAACAACAGATCCGAGTAAAGAAATAAATACGAACAATAATAATAAGCTCTAATCACATAATATTATTCATGAAATTTGCACAAACACTTTAAAACAACCGAAATATACAAATAAAATATTGGTACAAATGCCATATTTCATATTTATATATACACTTATATATTTTACATATATACTTTAAAGAATTTAAGGTACTATTTTATACACCTTTACTACCTATTACCTGCCCAAGTAACCACAATCGAAACTCTATAGTCGCGGGTCGTTCTTACCTGTGTTGGAGACATACACAGGGAAACTTTCAGCTTTTATAAAACAACGAAGGTCTGGCCGTCGCGGGCTCTTGCTCTAATTGTAATTTGGTTGCAGTTTTTGTAAAATTGTTGGTCATAAATACTAAGATAATTTTCAATTATATAATAGATTTATTTATCTGTAAACTAACCGAAAATTATTAAGTTATATGAAACTTTAATTAACTTGTATCTATAAGAGATATATGAAATTAACTTGATCCAAATATACTTCGAAAATAACTAGCGTCATGCAAAATATACCGGAACAAAAATAAACTTCTACTTTATCTTAAAAATCAGTTCGATAGTAACCTTAATCCAAGGACTTAAGTAATGTTTGCAATTAAGGATTTAAGGGCTGCGACACGCACATCCCACCCACGGACAGAGGCGCGTGTGTAACGAGCCTAATGCGAAGCTTCCGGATCCGGTACTACGGCCCACGTTTTAAGTACAGCTATTAGAAGTTGTGGGTGTGGGCTAAGCACCTATTGTACAATTCTAGTAGACTTTTATGATCGTATTATGTATCTAAAACCGGTTTGGGTGTGGATTTTCGAAAATGAGGCCAACAATAGAGGCCTTGCGTGCAACCTGTTGTATAAGTAGGTAGTCATATCGGAGATAACGAAAATAACAATATCTTAGTGTTTAATTAAACATTCGGAAATTATCTTAGTTATTTTTTTCTTTATATCTCACCACGGCGAGGTGTATTATCGATCGATGTACCTACCTATTACCACCGTTATGTTCAAAACGTTTTTAATATTCTGTTATTTTTGAGGCGTGTATAGTGTCCAAGTCAACCGAACAGCCTCGCGAGGCAAGCACAAGACCATCCTGCGCACGGGCTGATGACGACAGCGCGGCAAATAACAGATTTATGTGAGTGAGGCCAGGCCGGATAGTTGTAGCTCTCTGGCCCTGCCGCACGAGACTGCGTGTTCGTTATGGATATGTCGCAGTCGGATTGTAGAATCCGCTTTTTTACAAAACGACTAAGCGCTATACAAATCGCCTCAGTTCTGTTAAACGGCTGTTTAACGCGTAGGTGGAATAGCGAATCAATACGTTTAATAAAACGGCTACCAATGTTTGGGCGGTTTGTAAATAGATTTAGATATAAATAGTTTTTAATCTTTAATGCTGAATTCGAAACTGACACTATCCCTAATATATCCCTAAACTAATCTATTGAAATGGCCAGACCGACTGAGGTCCGAAGCGGGTCTCCCATTTCTAAGTGTAAGCTGACCAGGAACCTAACACGAAGGGAATGACATGGGATTATCCCCCTCCCCCCTCAGCCATTCCGTTCAAACCTAACCTGTGCACCGAATTCCCAAGCTTACTTCGCTCGCTCACGTGTGCCTTTGAGCATTTCAAACCCGTAACTAATTACGACGCCTTATTTCGTAATTCGGCTGAACCTCAAAACTCCGTATTACAAAAAGGCGTTCGCTAACCAGTCGCATTTTAGAACGCAAAACACCATTTACAATATAGCTAGCCATATTACAATCCGCCTCAACGTTAACCAGCCTTTTTAAAGAACTGAGGCATTTTGTAATGTGCCTAGCCGGTTTCTAAAAGAGCCGATTCTACAAATCGGCGGCGACACCAATGGTTCCGGTGTGTGATCAAAACGGTCACGAGCGACGCGGTTCCCGCGGTTATCGCCATTCGCGCTGTTCTACACGCTACCAACTGTTTTTACTTTCAGATGATTATTACAACTTACATAAGACTTGTAAATACCAAGCAATGAATATTTTTTATATTAAAAGTCATCGCTTCTGCGAATATCGTTTTGTAAACAAGCGATGATTTACTGATTACAACATAAGTTAGATATTTTTACTTAATCAGTTTTATTGTGTTGCCAAAATGTTTGCTTCCTCACTTTTATTGCTAGTAAGTATTATATATTGTGTATATATTATAATAAAAGAAGCCTACGTGTTTCGCCTTTAAACGAGTCATCCTCAGAACGACTGAGCTTCGAATGAGCGACGAAGCACCGCAGGCCTTAACCCCCCGCGGGCTTCTTTAATTATCGATTAACTTGTTTAGTTTATAATTAGAAAACCCGAGGGTCAGTGGTGGGTTCCTCTTCCCCCATTTGTTTATACAGTCATAGACATGATAAACACATTACCACCTTTGTGTCGCGCAGTCGGCTAATAATATTCACGTTTCTAAATAGCAGTTATTGTCGTATAATTTAGTTATGGTCATGACCACTCCGCTGCGGCTTTGTCACGCAATTCGTGGCAAAAATAAAACAAAGCCGAGTCAACAACTCCGACCTTGCCGCACCCGCAGCCCGCACCTCCTCGCACCCACTGTGCACGACTATTGAGCAACCATCATCGCGGCATCAAAAGAAAGCAGACTTTCTTCCATACATCCAAAAGGAATTAAATTGCATAAAATATTTGTTAACTAAGACAACGGACGAATCTTTAACACGTGAATAAAATATTAAAATTAGATGTGAGTTATTTCCTGGTTTGCGGCCGACGGTTATTCCTCAAAAGGTTAAGTTCGAGTCACATCGAGTTCCCTGACATTAAACTTCCGTGTGTCAATCGTATGTTGATTATAGGCGATCGGTCGACCGCAGCGACCGTGTAGGGCTGTCTCTTTTCTGTTTTCCAGGAATATCTTATTTATTGTTGTTTATTAACATGCACGAGAAAATATATAATGCCGGGCAAACACCAATGATATGATTCCAAAGTAAGCAACGATAGTTTGGGTAACTTTATAATAAACGAAAAGGCTGTTCAGTGACCCCACACGTTATGGGGATCATAAAGAAATGTAGTCTTATTTTCGCTCAGGGCCAAGTTTAGACCACTAGACATCATCATCACATTACAGCACAGCCCTACAAGTTCTAGACTATAACACAACCTAAAAAATATTACTCGCTGAGCATGCGTGGTGCATATCAGGTAGGTGAACTCGCCGCCTTCGGACCGCGCCGCCGCCGCCGTTGTCGGTTTCAGGGCTTCACCGGCTCGCCTCGCGTCTATTGACACTTTCACCTCACTCCGGGCCTTACCAGAATTTACGTCATCGCTTCACCGCTGCGCCGGCGCAATTATATCATCTCGAAATCAGCTGGCGGATAAGTGGCACACTGACACACTAGTTTCGACCCAAGTCTCACTTTTTTGTTTAGCCGTCGTATTTCTTAGTATTGCGATGCTCGTTATCCGTCATTACGTTTCGTAATAAATAAGAAAGTGATTTACATTTTCAATTATACATAATATTTATTTATATTTCTCACGTTCGTGTGATGTTGGGTAAATTGTGATTTGCAGTTTCTATTTTGTCACACTTGTGTGTAGGTCATAGGCTTTGTGAATTATGAATGTAATGAAACATGATTTCTTAAGTTAACATAACTATATGTTTTATGTTCATTCGTGTTCAGAACTCCGGCATTACTTTTGTTTGTATGTCTGTCACCGCTCGGACTATACCCGGATCTTTGGAAGCCTTGTGCGGGGACATAGGTCCAATAAGTAGAGGATCTTTTGAGAATTTTAATGTTATGTTAGCGACCTGCTGGGGTGAACTGCTGAAGCTAATATATTACTTTTGTTTTTAATATATTAGACGAACAAGCAGCTTAGGTATAATCGATATATCGACATACTGTAATCGATCTGTGTCGGTAACTATAAGTTTTTTGAAAAAAAAAAATGTCAACAGCAGGCCATAATATAAGTATACTCATTTCCAAAAGTAGTAGTGCAGTACAAGCTGACAAGTAATGATAGGTGGCTATCCGTTACCCCCAAAATTATGTAGATTACACGCGAAACCTTTTGTTCTCTGTTCCAATGGGACTATTGTTCTCCCTCGGTTTCTTTTAAACTAGTCGTGCGTTACTCCAGCGTACCCTGCCTAAGCCCCAGTGCCCCTAGTATTATATAGTTCGCTATAACTTATGTAACCCAAAAGTCTATTACGTCGGAGACTGCTAAACAATGAGTGGTTTTGTAACAATTATAGTTTGAACATAGAAGATAATAAAATTTTATTCAGTGAATAGGTACCACGCCTCGTTTTATTTATTGTTTCGTGTTGCTTCACTTAGAAAATTACCACCAAAGTTAGTGGATTTAGGTGAGTAACAACAGCGTACAAAGAAGCAGAAGAAAGCGGATTCAATGTAGTGTTATACCTATAATATACACAACGATATATATTACATATCACTCACACACCTATTCACTCAAAAGATTTGGTTCGAAAGTGTATTTTGTTCTTCTTGGTGCTTACTAAAATAGGAGGTGAAATTCAAATGGAAAGTATAGAGTCCGAATCAGACCATATCATTTACCATAGTCGGTGTAGATGATGAAGTTTTGTACCTTTCTCTATCTAGAGCAGATGCACGTTCCTTTAACCTGACTCATGTAACTAACTCCTAGTGTTCCTCTTCCACGATTCCTTTCCAGAAGGCTAACAGTATGTCACAGTAAAAAAGCAATAATTTTCAACTGACCTGTGTTCCGGAATGGTGTTCTTATACTTTTCTCTTTTCATTTCCACGCGTTTGCTCAGTGGAGTTCGCGTTTCACTGGTCAGTGTACATGGCACACACACGCACTCACACTAATTATTTAAACACACTGTATCACCTACTCAGATACACTTTGTTTGCATGTCCCATGACGATGGGTCCGGACCTGCAACAACAAAATTACATTAGTTACGCATTTGCAAAATCACCTTACGTGGGCCGTGAGAGAGTATGCGACGCACGAAATAAGTGTTTGGCAAATCATCGCAAAATGATGTTTTATGTAGCATAACATCTATGACGGTTGGTGCAATAAATTATTGTCATAATTTGAATATAGAACGTGGTTGCTTGTTGAATTTAGCTTACATTATCTACAAAAGAAGAACGCGCCAAATGAAAATAAATTTATGGTAGATACCTATATTGAATGTAAAACAGCTATCTTTATTTTTAAGTGCATTCTTTTAAAAGATATTTGAGTAACAAAGCTGTCATTACCCATTACTCTAGACTTAAAATTTGTTATATTTTTTATGTAAGAATATTTCACGGTATGATTCTAATTAGATCATAATCTAGCTATCGGTATAATCGATTAGACTTGAACAATACCATTAATCGATTGTATCATTATATCGTAATATATTTAGGCGTTCACGAAGTGGTTAACGTCCAACGTCCAACGTCGTGGTTGTTGCAATGTAAGGTTTTCGCAACTGGCAACTATTATTTAGGATGATAAATTGAAAGACAGCAGCATATGTCAGCATTTACTCTGGATGATTAACTTGTCCTATATCCATTAAAGTAAACTATTTATTGAATCCGAGCCAAGAGACTGGCCAACCATTCTCTGAAAGTCACTGTACCTTGGAACACTGTATATTCATCCATTACATATGTGTTAGGTACTAGGCATAAGAAATTATCAAATTATATTAATAAATAGACTGTATTAAAATGAATATAATACGGTTAGTTTGCGCTGCCATCATGCCATGGTCAGCATAGATAAGAACAAAAATAAGGAAGAAATATACACAAATGTCATTATGACATTTATATGTGCGTTCAGTATCGCACACATAGGTTCTTACTTGGAGGTAAAGTTTTTTTTTTTTTTTTTTTTTATTAAAGGGCTTTGTCGCTTAGCGACCACACCGCCATGAAAGCAAGTTTTGAATAAAAAAAAAATACGAATGGTACTACCTAACGAACCTACCCGTTGTTTATTTGAATTTAGAATGTAGCTCTAGAAGCTAGAAACTTATATATCAAACGCTTACATTATCACGTACGTTTTATCATTCTAAATCACGACGCGACTATACCATGGAGAGTGGATCGTGAGAAATTGTCGGCGTCGCTTGCTGACGTCACCGTTGCACAGTCGATTGTCACCGGTTGTTATGGATTTTAGAGGATATCCAGGAAGATTTAAATTTGTGGGTCATCAAACAGTTTTATCGTATTTATATTAGAATTCACCACTCTGGCCTCTTACTTGAGAAACAAAAGAAGTGCTTTCTCATTTATATTTTTCAAATTTAAAGATCGAATTCTTCATCTTTCTCTCTCTGTCTCCGTCCTACGAATGCTGGCGTGCTAATACGTGGAACAGGATGTCTACAAATTGATATTGAGTATTTGAAAAAAAAAATAAAGATCTTAATTCCTGATGTTGATACTTTTTGTTATTTGTTGTCTACATAAAATATGATTTATGTAAATGCATTCTACATAATATGAATACAACCAGCGTCTTTGAGGTCACTTCTTTAACTACTTAGTTAATAAACTATCGCCTTTGTGTTTTATCTTTTAGTTCCCCGACGTGTTAATGCCTTTATCCTAATTATTAGCGTTATTTATAGCTTAATTTATCCGCGAGGTTGCAAAATACGGCCTTCGTGCGGTCAGGTCCTGCGGCTCGTTTGTGTGCATTCACTCCATACAATCGTCTGTAATTAGTCATTACGCTAATGGATCCCCGATCGCGGCCATATTTTATGCTTTGTCACGACTCGGTAACACGAAGCTGATGTATATAATTTACAACTGTCGTCTATGTCTCGTTGCAATGCCCTTTTAATATCGCGATTGGCGACATTTGTTAATGTTTTAAGGTTGCAGTAGGTATAACGCCTTTTGCCACAGTAGTATGCCATGTGCGATCCTGTGCCGCCCCACTCAAAGGCGGTGAAGGCGGACCCTGGGGTTTTAGCCGGTAAGAGTCCGGCATAATCATAATATGGTATCTATGAGGATTTCCCTACGTAAAAAAAAAGGTAAAATGCCTTTTACTGAACTTTATTTTTCTATAAAGATTTCAATAGACTCGATAGAATTTCGTAAAGGATATAGCGCCATTATGAGATCAAACTCTTATGATTAAAAAAACAAGATCAAAATAAAACTTACACTAATTTCCTCTCTATTACACAATATCCATTTAGATTAGGTACGAGGCTATCCACTCATATCCAAATTAAAGGATAAAATAAAAATAGAGCTGTATCTACACGTTCACATCGGAGCCGCGAGCGCCGCCTCCCAATCAAATTCTGAGCTTAACTCGAGATAAACATTTATGGGCATGACAACTATAGAATAAATTACTTTGATTTCGTAACCGAACTCATGCGTACTTTTTAAATGGAATTACTTTAAACACGATCTATTTGAAGAAGGACGACGACATTAACAAGCGTTAAATGTAAATACGAGGAAAACGAAAACGCAAACATGGTGACAGACACATCTCGTTTGGCGGCTGCGCGGCGCGGCGCGTGAGATTTGCGCAAGAGTGGCCGCACAAACATCGATCAGCCGGCCTTGCCCGAAATTCCTCTTTGACCACTGGCGACACCCTTTCCATTACAATGTATTTATAAAATAACCACATTCTGAGCGGCAATAACCTGCTGAACCACCCTTATGACTAATATAGCGGAGTTATGTGGTTTTCTGGAAATCATTGATAAATTGCAGGATTGGTTTTTGTATTTATAGGTGATACAACGTTTGTTTTAACCATCATTTACGTACTTAACTAAGGTAATTAAAGGTGTGGGATCAATGACAGAATAGAAACTAATGCTCAGATTTCTCTACTACCAAGATTTCCGCAATCAAACAGTGATAGCCAAGTTGGTAGAACGCTTGCCTCGATAACGAGGATCGCAGGAGGAGGATTGCTTTGTAGTGATCTATCTATAAATTTGACTGTTAATAATTTTGCCTGAAGATTTTCGATTTGGATCAATGACATTGCTCTTTATTAAACTTATTAGTATTCTATCGACTGTGGACATTAATATACCATTGTTTTGAATATCATTGACTATATCTTTAAATCCCGTTAGAGAACAACATATTTAAATTTGAATATTTGAGTTTGAAGTTGGAAACAATTTGTCACAGGCCGCATTGGCACAAGTTATATACAAGTTGTACAAGTTGCTAGTTAAAAGTAACAATAAATTAAATTATTCAGATAATTTAAAAAGTTTAATATAAATGTGCGGAAACCGTTACGGGAATCTCGACAGTTAACCAATCAATTGCACGTGTCAAATATTCCATATGTAAGTGGGATTTAGCAAATGTGATTAATTATGTTTTACGTATTTATAAATAAAGTTTTGAGAACTTATAAAACCTGTTTTTGTTATACACAATCCATACGCTTTAGAAACAATGGTGATAGTTATAGCCTTGCGTAAATTTTGCAGATAGATATATTATATATAGTTTAATTCTTTTATTCAAATTACCTAGATAATCTATTCATTGAGTCGATATGTCGCAGAGAAATTGTTGAAGCCACTCTTTCACAAAACGGCTAGCCGCTTTACAAATCAGGGTCGTTTTGTAATGCGCCGTATACTAGTTATACGTTTAACAAAAAAGGGCTACCAACGATTAGCCACTTTGTAAATAGATTTAAATATATCTTAATGTTTTTTTTATTATTTAGCTACGAAACGCTCTTTCATCGGATGCGATAGCTACATTAAACTATGTACTTCGTTCCTTAAACGTCTTAAGAAACGGTCTTAAATGATGATGCACTTACCAATGCAATAACTAACCCGCAACTTACAAGCGACAAAACACCTTTAAGAATATCGTAATGTAAGTCTATGCCAGTCAATATGTCGCCAGTCAACACTCGTGCGTGAGAATCTAACACATTGTCTATGATGCTAAACAAAGAGGTGGGTGCTGTGGGATAGCAATAGCAACAGCAGGCGTGCGCGCGCGCACAAGGCTTCACCGAATGCACGCGGATATCTCCGCGCTATTGTTGTAGAGATTTGATTATAAAACAATTGGCAATTAGTCGTCAGGAACATCCGTTTTTAACCGACTTCAAAATGGAGGAGGTTCTCAATTCGTATTTTTTTATGTTTCTTACCTCAGATCTCCGTGATTTATGAACCGATTTCGAAAATGATTTATATAATAATAATATCGCCAGACGAACTCACCAACTTCACGGTCCCACACTGAGCAACGCTTGTATTATGGGTACCGTACAATGAACTGAGGGCGAACATAGAATATAATACTTATATAGATACTTAACATCCATGACTCGGGTAGAAACATTCGTGCTCATCATGCAAAGTTTGTCCCAACTAGGATTCGAACCCGGGACCATTGGCGCAGAAAGGAGGGTCACTACCGACTGCGCCAACCAATATAATAATAAATGTAAAATCTTTACGGTTTATAGTAACGGTTACCGTTTATAGTAACACTGACGCCAGTGCAATGGTGCATTGTCTAGTATTAATATAAGTTTTAATAGCTACATACGTGCATATGCAGCATTGGTTAATAAAAATGCAAGTGACATTTAAAATATTATCTGAATATGGTCTTGTATTGCATATTGGTATCCGATTGACCTGAATGCGACTGAGATTTAAACGCAAATGATATAAGTCGACTACTTATCGTGATTATTTGTGTTAATTTCCGATTCAAATATTTGTCGAGATGGATCCATTAAAATCCATTTTCCCAACAGTATATAAAACCCTATAAATAAAAAAAATATTTGTAGTCATCGACTGTTTTAGTAGGTTCTATGTCGATGACTATAAAAGTTTTTTTAAGTCTCAAATATACTTATCTACCGACCCAATCCGGCTAAATTTATTCAACCTCAGACCCTAAAAGTCAGCGCAATATGCCGCCATTATTAGAGTCAGTGCCTTTGTACTGTGCGTGATAGTACAAGTGGCGATTGGAGATAAAGATGGAGAATTGGTAAATCAAATGTCAAGAACACTGCCGCACCTGGCGCTGTGATGTCTGTGAAGTGACGAAACAACAAGGGACTTATAAGGGAGATAGTTATAATATATTTATTTAAGATTAACAGTGTGTTATTGAATTAACACAAAACCTCCTTGTCCAGAGACAAGAGCAAACTCTGTTTCACTGTTTCAAAATTAGAATGAGTTAATTTTGTCAATGATTTGACAAGATACTTTGTACTTTGTCAATGTCAATACTTTGTCAATGATTTGACAATATTTTGAGTACAGCAGGAGTTACGCCGAATCTGTTATTATCACGCCATTTTCATTTCTTCATGTCACATCCATTATTTTATTTATAATGTGTATTTATTGAATTTAATATTGCTATTAATTACTTGACACTGGCAAAATACCCGCTAAGTTGCGGGTGAGGCCATATTCATATACATTTTACTTCATCGCATTTCATTTCGTAAAGAAAGAAGAAGAAGAGTACAGCAGGTTTAGTGCATTATTAGGGCCGATTTGTTGGTTTCAGGACAATTACCATGTAAATAATAAACCAACCGGCCTCTTGACATGCCATTTTGTAGTGACCCTATAGATTGAGTAGAGCTGATCACTGTATCCAGATACGACAGTGAACCGAACCCATTGCATTCTTATAAATTTGGCTAAGGTTAATAGATCCGATCTCGGGTCCGTTTCGTGACTTACAACATTACGTTTCAATTAAATCATACCTATTTGCTTAGGCTGCGGTCGGTGTGACATGCTGCTTATGCAAATTGAATTAGTCAACATCTAACAATATCTGTAATGTAATATCACCGTTTCCTGGTCGGAATTTGGTAGCAAATACGCCACATAATTGGAAACTGTGACGTCGCTATACTACAAGTTAATTATTTCATAAGATATCCTACAGTATTACTGTAATACACGCTACCTTGGATTCTGGTAGTCAAAGTTTAGCGGTAAAGGGAAGATCTTCCAGCCAGGCGGGTGGTATGCCTGGCGGGGCGGCCGCTATGCCCCGGCGGTTATTGTCGGGATCTTGTATATATGTTACTTGTTCCGAAAACTCTAATAGCGCGATTCAGGATTGTGACGTCAATTGTCTATTGTTCTGAATGCGTCTGTAGTGCCATCTGCGTAGCTTGTAGTGCGGTTGAAGTGGTCGCTACAAAAGATTGGTTAATTTTCAACTGGATCGACGGTCAAAAATCATTACTCATTTGTAAACAGTCACTCGAAACCGAGTAGATTTCCAGTGACTGTTTACAAATGACGAAAATCAAACGGTGCAACTTTTTATATCATCATTTCTTTCTTTGGCAAGCTTAACGAATGGTTTAAGTACGGTTCAATAAACATAATTATCTCCTTTCATAAATCAGCAAAGCGCAACTCAGCTAAATTATAGTAACCTCGTCGTAACCAGGCGATTGTAAATTACCTGTTAACTTTAACAATAATCGGGACGGCAGAATGTTGAATTCAGCAAAGAGTTGCAGTAAATTGTATTAATTGAGGGCAAGGATGTCGGTCCGAGCAGCTGCGCTCGACTTCGCGCCGCAAACACCATCCAGCCTTTTATCAGATTGATCGTATTCACCTGCAGAGATCGGCCGACGGCTGCCCTTGCGGAATCTCTCTGCTGACGTCAAGGCGCACGTTAGCTTCCGCCGGACACGGCTCTGATTAGTTTAGCACATCACTAGCACGAGGAAATGTGTCGCGGTTGCGAAACTTCGGAGGTCGCCGGCAGAGAGCGCCTTCGCCGCGCGATCACTGAAAACTAAACGCGCGCTCGTGTCGCGGCCCGCGCTGCGCCCGCGCCGATGTCAGCCACCGGTTGCGACGAAAGCGCGTTGGAAAGGGACGAATAGTTATTTCTTTCTTTTTAGTCATGCATCGATAAATGAACAGCTTTCATATTGATGGTCAATAGGCGAATGAGTCAGGTACTTAGTTTGCTCGCTAGTTTGAATAAACAGGGTCATGGTGTTGAAAATGAACTTGAGAGGTCTTATTTAAAGTTATTGAGAGCTCTTTAAATAAAATACATCGCCAGCTGGAGGATGACTTCTGCCACACTCAACAGTCTCAACACTCACCGATGCACTTCCATAAATCCGTCCTTCGTCATTCATATCCACTGCTTTCAGATGACGCGTTTGTGCGTATCGTACGTCTTCGCGTCTTGGTCACATTTTACCCCAACGGCCTTCAGTTGCAATTCAATAGTAACATTGCAATTCTCAACGCTTCAATAATTTCAACAGTTGACTGTACACGCTAAACTATCAACTTCCTTATCATGTGAAGCATATAATCAGGAAGCAGGCGAGGATTACCTAGCTGCGCACGCGCACCCGTGCGCAACATCTCGAATCGACTTTAATCATTTTCCGCAACATTTCCCTGCATCTAATGGGTCGGTCATATCAGACGATGCGATTTAATTTCAAAGTAATTACTGCTGCATAATACAAATGATTTGTATACCAAACTATGGTATAACCATCACTTCGAAATTATTATCTAAGTACTATATATTTTTTATATACTGGAATCACCCCTAGTCTATTGTACGGTAATCATAACACAAGCGTTTCGTATTTTGGTACCGTACCGATAACGTGTTCGTATAGTGATAAAACTAGTAACATAAATTAAATTTACAATTGAGCATACAACTTTTTTATTTCAGTCACAATTAAATCATGTGAACAAGTACTAAAATTAATCAAATTATTTTCTATCTTTGATTAGCTTCCGATCGCGGTAATTCGTATGTTATTCAGTGTTATATAGATACACACATAAAAAAATATCGCGGCCAATCGTAAGTATGTTAGTTAGCATTTTATATATACAAACATAAAAATATCGCGTTCACACGTATGTTAGTTAGTTTTATATAGATACAAACATGAATGTCGTTATTTTTTTATCTCCAAAGGTCAAAACAACCCATATACTCGTATTCATTAACATATTTTTTTAATATAAAATACAGTAGGTTATATAACATCTCAAGGAAACGAAGTCCGTCTCTGGCATGGATCGTTGACTTGCGTGCTCACGTCATAAGCCTAATTTTACCATAAAATTATTTCCAAGAAGCAACTGGACCAGTTAAACCGTGGAATTTATGAGATCTAAGTTTGTGCAATACCTAGATACTTTTGTGTAGCGAATCACGTGTATGCTTCAGCAGAGTACGTACTGAGCACTGCAAGTGGCAATTATGTGATAATTCATTGAATCATCGCAGGCAATTTGTGTCGATTTTTTCGACAATTGATGTGCGTTTCTGTGTTCAAACTTTTTTTCACTGAAATGAACAATTTCTGTTGTTCAAATTGTACATTCATGGCTTTGACATGTAACCATAGAGCTCGCTTCGTCAATGTCGTCATCGTCACATCATCAATGATCATTTAATTAAAATGATTGATGCGAAACTGTTATTATCAAAAAAATGTATTTGATTAGGAAATTGCAAACGTATGACATTGAGCGATACATTCTACTTAATACTGCACCGTATCCTAATTGTTTTAAGACACACTGCTGTATAACAAGATTAGGTTCTTCGATAATGACTGACAGATCTAATTATTTGCAGCTTGTAAATTTCTTTAGCAATGGAGTGTTTTAAATAAAGGTCAGGGGTCAAGCTATCCATTGTTAATGCCAAGGAACCTTGTGTTTGATTAGTTTTTTACGGTTATATGTCCGAGAAGCCCGTAGGCTGTGAAAGTAAATTAATTCACGCAACGAACATAATTGTCGGCGTGATGGATTAAGTTAGTGATCCCCTCGAGCTGCGCGCCGTCAATGCCGTGGCTTCGACAGTTTGTGATTTTTTTAATTAAAAAAAATATATTTAATTTATGTTTTACTATAAAGTCTATTATCATTATAATTATTATTGTTTCACTCTACAAATAATTCTTTGATAACTTAAAAAAAATGCAAATATAAAAATAACAAAAAGAGGGCAGAGCTACAGCCATGTAGGAAGTTAAAGAGCAAAGAGTAACTAAAAAACCTGAAAAAAAGACAAGCCAGATGAGTGTCTTGATGGATCTTTTATGTTGTGGTCAAATTGAAGAATGAAAAAAAATGTAAATCACAATTTGTTAGTGCCTACATTTACAAATATGATTTAACATTGACTGTAAAATCGGGTCAGCTCTGTTCCCAATAATACTAAGAAGAAGAAAAGTTAACAACAACGGTTTTGTTTTCATAAAACACGTTTAGGTTATTAATAGTTTTAAAGGTACATTTAATTAAAACATTCATCTTGTGTCTAACCACCTAATGTTTAATGGATTAGCCGACCAGACGCGAGCTTGGCCAGTGTAAACAATTTGCCAGTTGCAAAACATAACACGATCGGTGCAAGCGTATCGTTTGCTAGCTCGCTTTCGTTAGTTTGTGGGGTGCTTAAGATTTTATGAACATTATTAGCATTTTTATATACATGTTGGTAATGTATGCTTGAATTCATGAATATTTACAAAACTTTTTAGATCGTTTTATGATATGCATTAACTCAACTACTTCAAGGTCATTCTAAGAAGGCCTAATAGTTGCATTATGTATTTTTATAAATAGGATAAGACTCTCTTAAATCAAAATAACCTAGCCCCTAATTAAGTGTCTCTACCTAGAACAAATATAAAAAAACTAGGCAATAAAAAACAATGCAGCTTCCAAATCCTTCGAAAAATGGTCTACTTAATTTACAAAGGTTTTAATAGGTTATGTGACGGTTAGATATGGTTTAAAATGGCCTGACGTGGTAAGCGTATTAAAAATTTACTGAAATACTAAAAAATACTGCAGAACTGTCTAACACTTTCAATCGTATTTATTTGTGGCTACTTGTACTTTGACGTAGCGGGAGTAAAATATTAAAGCTACGATTTAAATGTTTATTCGTATTGTTTTGTTAACCCAAGCATGTTTTGTTCTCACTAATGATATCATAAGTAGGAATGACAGTGTATTTTCTCAATGACTATTCAATAGGGTTAGGAGTTCCTGATAGACAACCTGAAGTATAAAAAAACCAATAGAGGTATGTATCAGCGCTCGATATAGGTAGTGGGAGTGGACGTAAAAGGAATATAATGATTACACTTTTACGCAAATTATAAACTGCATTAGAATGATTAACTTTTAAGAGGTTTAAGTTAACTGCGATGTGCAAGAAATGAAGGGAGTACGAAGGCCGCACGCATCGGCTGCATTGTGTGGTAACTGGCGAACTACAACTCGAGCACTGTTTATTGGTGTAATATGATACACAGAGTAATGGCCTTAATTGCGAGCTGAGCTGGAGTGATTTGTGGACCACGGCGCGCAGCTCCGAAACCGCACTCACCGAGTAATGGTTCAGCGAACATGCAAATTAAATATTCGTAACCGCAAGAGTACCTACACTACAATGTGGAATGAACTTTAAGACCATAATATTCGTGCAGTGCATCCTACGATCTTTGCTAGTCGTGACGAGCAGTCAGACCCTGATAAAAGTGATCTTACGCTTAGTTTACCAACTGTTTCTATAGTTGAATCTTGAATGGCAATTTCTCTACATAAAAGAGTGGATTTTGGTCTATGACAATAGGACGTCAAACCCCTCAGTCCTCCCGTGACCATGGTTGATGAAAAGCAGCCGAAACGTCAGGAGCGTAAAAAACATAATAAACAAGCGATAAAATCTGAAAAAATATGTTTATTTCAATGTGTAGTACTTATTCGCATAAATACTTATAAGAAATTAATACCATTCATGTTGGTTTAATTTATTTTACGATGTATTAATTTTGGAGATCGCTTGTGCGTTAGACTACTGCAGAGGTAATCTCTATGCTGTGATTGGATTGACAAATGGCGTATATTATTTTGTTACAGTAGTTCCGTCGGTGTTGTATCACGAGCAGCCGCAAGGCTATTATATGTGCCTTTTACTTTGAATTAAGAGTCAGGAGACTTCAATTATTGTGCATAAATAAACATGAACATAAAGTTTAATTCATAAGGTCTAGGAATAATCGAGGAGTTGTTTCTTAGACTGTGATTAAATATTTATGAGCATAAGCTGTTAGTTATACAGACTTCTCAGTAAACGTTCACCTAGCTAGACCCTGAATCACTTGTAGTAATTAGGTTATTTTATAGGTTGGCAATTACTTTTTGTAAGGGATTAGTCTACAAATAAAATGTATTATCCTTCAATTTGACGTATTTATTTACACTAAATTCAATTCGATGTATAACTAAAATATTTCTTACACCTAAGCCAATCGAGATTTATTTTACATTATTTACAATACAGCTTTTTTAAAGTATATTGTGATATAAATATATTTATTACAAAAATTCAGATCTCAATGAGTATTATTATTTTCTAAATAACGATATAATGGTTTTTGTACATTGAAATGCGATCGATGTTTTTGTACTAAAACAATGATGAAATCCTACGCCAATATTGCGAAGCAAAAACTAAACAATAAATAAGTTAAGCATTTACATATCTAAAAAATTTAAAAAATTAAATCCGTAAAACATTATTTCATATAACAGCATTTCATTGGTAACTTACTTCACCTAATTAATGGATATTTGAAGAAACTTAAGTTGATGGATTTTTGAATTAAATTAAAAGTGATATAAAATGACAATGAGCCATTTGTTTTTAAACCCACTATATGTATGAGAAACAGGCTACTTTACTTGCATTGTCGCATGGTTGAACTAAATTGAACTCTAAACATATTACATTAGGTGCATTTGCGGGTTTAGCCGAAGTTCTCAAAGTGGTGTATGAAGTAGGGCAGGCGGCGTGTCCTGTTGACCTGGTCGCACGCTGACATCACCGACTTGGTGAGCGGCCGGGGTCCACACGAGAACACGCCGATTTTGGATACCTGTACGAAGGGTCTCATTAGAAATCAGTGCAACAAGAGGCCAGCGTCTGTATCGTACGACGGACATATTGCTATTTGTTTAAGAAGTAAGTATTAGATAAGAATCATGTAAAGGGTTTGCAGATTTTACAAATGGATTCTAACATATGTACTTGATAATACTTTACACTTCCTAAGTGTTAATTCCACAACTTCTATTTCAGTTAAAATTAAGCATAATACTGGAGCATCAAACTATTTGCTCACTTGATTAGAGGGCGGTACTCACATAACTATGCTTCTTCTGCACGAATTTGAGGAAAGACGACATGTCCGGCCGCCCGAAGTGGTTGACTGCCTTCAGCCCCGTGAACATTGACGTCCTCGACAGTCGTTGGAAATGGTTTTCGCAGATATACTGAAAATAATAAACACACAACCTTATTATTCAAAGTCAAAATCAAATCATTGATAGGCTTGCGGGAACACTTGTAAATTATTTTCTTTTCGTCTATATTATCGGGATCGGAACGAGACCTCAAGTGAAAAGTCTAGCAAGGAATTTAACAAGCTTGTATTTTTTGTATTACGTAACGCAATTTTTGGAGGTTTTTGACCCCCTCCCCCCTAGTAAAACGTAAAATCTCTACACGACCGATCTGAAGGGTTAAAACAATGTTACGTAACGCGTAGTTCAAACCCCCCCCTCCCGCCCCTGTAACACATCGTAACGTTTCAGAAGACCTCCCCCTCCCCCCAAATTCGTTACGTAATACTTGAACGCTCCCTAAGTACCTTGCTCAGTTAATTATGCAATTGAAAACAAATGGCAACGTTATGGATTTGTAAGATATATTGTCATACCAGCATGGTGGTCCTGAGATCGAACTTGTGGAAGAACTGCGTGATGAAGATGTGTATCTCGAGCACGTTAGTGACGTCCTTGCGCTCCACGTCGCGGAGCACGTCGATGAACCACTCGAAGTGCTTGTGCGACGGACAGATCCATAGGAAGTACACCTGCGAACATTAATATGGATATTCCTAAGAACTTAGTGGGCGTATTAAGACCGACAATGCAGCCTTCTGGTATTTGCACTTTTAATAAAGCTACTCCTTGCATATTTCACTTATAGAGGGCTTAACAGGATTGTCAGTATTCGTAGTATTATGACTCACTACATTGGTAGTCTTCCAATCTATTAAGAAGCTTTTGGTGACCTAAGTGGCACAGTTGGTAATTAACCTGCTTTCTGTACCAAGGGTTTGAATCCCGGTAGAGGCCAAATTTTGTGTGGTGAGCACGAATGTTTGTATTACCCAAGACATGAGTGTTTAATACCTATATAAGTAATTCTTACTAAGATCACCCCCAGTTCATTGAACGGTACCCATAATACGAGCGATGCTTACTTTGGGACCGTAAAGTTAGTGTGTTCGTCTGAAAATATTATTATTAGAAACCGAAAAATACCTTTTTGCAAGCGACCCCGGAGTATCTGTTGGTGGACGTGCCGAACACGAGATCGTTGAGTATTGAGGCGTAGGGCGTGACGCCGATGCCACCACCCACCATCACCGCCACCTCGAACTTGTACCAGTCCTGGTTACCGCCGCCGAATGGACCTTGTATTCTGTACAACAACATTATAATTACCAACCTGTGCTAAGAGAGGACGGTTTAAAATTGTTTACAAAAACTTACACTATAAAGTTCGACTTCGCCTCAATAAAAAAAATTATGTCCATAGCAGGTGTTAAAAGTTGAGTATTCTCTTGGGCTTTTTGGTATTGATTTCTAGGATTCCAGTTCAAATTCTCCCACTGCGTTTGAGAGTCAACATAAGAATCCCTTGTTACGCTTGGGATACAATATGGCGGGATGGCACCAATTAATTGAATCACTGTTTAAAAGCCTTGGTGAAAATCTAGGTGCGTCGAAAGTACAATTACTACAGAAAATATAATGTTACCTGATTTTTGGATGGTCTTCCGTGTTAAAATTGCAAGGATCGAAGTAGTTCCGCAGTTTCCACGTCCAGGGTCCCTGAGCTTTGATGTGGCAGGACAGGAAGTTTTCGTGCGGCGCCGATGTCAACGTGAACGAATGGAACTCCTCCTTTTTAAATGCAGTGCATGAGAGTCGGACCCATTGACCTGCAGATTAGAAATAAAGGTAAAAAGAAATATATAAGTACATGCATTGAAGAGGCATAATGCAAATGAGGCCATAATATTAATGATTCGTACCTGATAAATACTTTAGATTGGGTGGTCTGTAGAACTGTATTTTGATAACATCTGACGGCAACATTTCGGTTTCTAGTACATCCAGCGCTAGATATTTTGTGCGGAGTGAAACGACCTATTGAAAAAAAGTTGAGAATAATTAACAAAAAGTTATGAAATATATAAGAACTTTAAATACACATGGTTGGAGCTGTTTTGAAAAGAAAAGAAATACATATACAGATTGGACTATTAGATGGTATTTTGATTATTATAGAAAAAAAATGGATCATTCAAAAAATTAAGCAAAAAGAACAACGTTATAATTATGTTTGTTATTACTTTATCTAGCGTATATATAATAGCTGGCCCCAGAAAGAATATCCAGAAGCGAGGCGCGCCGGTGAGCCTCGCGAGGCCGTGCACGAGGCAGAGCGCGTAAAGCGCAACATGTAGCGAGTGCGCGCGCCAGAACCACGGGTACGCGCGCTTGCGCACCGTCGGGTGCGCGAACACGAAGATTATGCACATTATCACGAACAACAAGACGCCTGTCACACCTGCAAGGAACATGACGATTAATGTTTTGTAATAGACCTTGGGCATCAGTTTTTTAATAGATGTTCATTCGTAACGTGTCAATGGAAACTATATCCTGGCAACTGTACCTTACACTGACATTATGGGATTTTAGTTTTTAATAACAGCCCAAATTAATATACGCAAAAGACCTGTCGTGTGTAATTAAAGGCTTATCAGACATGACACTGCCTATATATGACTGATGCTACATCATTGTCTATTCAGTTAATGTATCAGCAATAATCTAGCGACAAAGGCACCCAAGAGTGCACGGTCATAAATATTTCTGTAAATCTTACCCGTGACTGTCTGGAACACCCAATAAGTAATCCCAGGCCTGAAGTCCGACGTGAAGTGGACCTCCTTGGTGAGGCAGCGCAGGTTCTCAACGGGCTGCGTGGACACGTGGTAGAAGTTCACCATGTGCCCCGCCGTGTGAAGGAGGGAGAAGAAGAGCGCTGTGCACGCGACGATCTTGTGGAATTGGATGCTGGAGTCTAGTGGGATGTATTGTTGGATGCTGAATTCCTGAGAGAAAAAGCCAGGTGATTAGTGAGTTTTTGTTAGAGTTTTCCATTTAAAGAATCGATTTTTTATTAACTTTTTATAAATTGCCTTTCAGCTAAAATCAATTTATAGTGACATTACAAAGCATTCCCAAAAAGTAAACAGAATTTCTGTTAATTCCACAGATATTCTACAACTAGAGATTGCACTCCAATGACGTCACAAAAGTCTGCAAGGATTTAACTAGAGCCTAGGGTTCTGATATTACAAAATTAGGATTAAAATTAGGGAAGGCACGACATTTTTGATCATGAATTTGATGACAAATTACCTTTAATTTAGTTAATAAATTCCTAGACATAGTCAAAAGCAGCAAGCTGTAACAGAATGATAACGACGCCGCGGACCCCCTGGTGATCGCGATGCCGACGCCCATGATGTGCCTCAGATCCAAGTGCTCCGACATGAAGGAGTAGTGCGCAAATCGCTCTACGAAAAGACCAATGGTCACCACGTAGAACACGAATAGATAGAAAATATTCTGCCTGTTCTCCTCTAGGAAGGTTGTCATGTAATCCCACTTTAAGAGGAACCAGTGTCTGAAAGTGAAATATTTTTAAAGTTAGCAATGTTTCATTACTCTTCTTTTATACAGGAGATTATTATACCTCAGAACTGTTTCTAGTCCACCATAACAACTTCTATATTCAAGCGATAAATTTCGCAGTGCAATTTCGAATTGACCTCCAAAAAATGTTATCAGCTGATCGAGACGAGATTTTACACGGAACAGGAACAAAGGTAATATAAGCACAGCGCAGAGACACGAGGTTCTCTGACATCTTATGACATCACGGTCAACATTCAAATAAGTGTTGTTTTAACCTGGATTGTTCCATGGAAGGTTCCATTTGAAAACTGGTCATTCTTGCGACGTTTGTGGATGTGTCGAGGAAGTTTTGCTTGGCACCTTTGCAGTCCAAACCGATAGCTACAAACTCGCCTTTGTACTCCTTCATCATCACTTTAAAATCCGAGTAGGTGAGGTGGTCTTTGTGTTGGAGACCAGCATCCTGCAAACATATTAGATTATTATTTTGCTGTTAGATTCAGAAGGTCCTAAATGTATATTTACTATGGCATAACAATAGTTTGTCATCTTCTTGCTTATTCTTCTTCTAATCATGCCCATAAATTAGGAGGGGAAGTTAAGAAATCGATCAATCCTTACCGAAAACATCCCATCAATAAGTTCAGTGACATGCTCGTCCCTCAGCGAAGTAGTTCTGGCGATCTCCACAAGCGATCGCAGCATCTCGCTCAGCTCTCCCTTATCTATGACGCCGTTGCGGTCGTTATCGCACATGTCAAAGATGATCCGCAGTTTTTCGTCTGTGGCACCGCGGGAGAAGAGCACTACTGTATCTAGGAATTCCTGGAAAAGAAATCGTCAAGATATTCCAATAATGTTTGCGTCCACTAGAGCGTTTAGCGGCTTCTAAAGATATTACATTTCCATTTGTAAAAAATCTTTTTTTTTTATTTTTTTTTTATTACATTTTAGCGGAAAAGGGAAGATCTTCCAGCCAGGCGGGTGGTATGCCTGGCGGGGCGGCCGCTATGCCCCGACGGTTATTGTCGGGATCTTGTATATATGCTACTTGCTCCGAAAACTCTGATAGCGCGATTCAGGATTGTGACGTCACTTGTCTATTGTTCTGAATGCGTCTGTAGTGCCATCTGCGTAGCTTGTGGTGCGGTTGAAGTAGTCGCTACAGTACTCCCCCCCCAGACCGGAGGTCGATATCTTTGAGTGGCAGCGTCTTGCGTGCAAGGGCCAGGAAGCTAGCTCGAAGGTCTGCAGTGAGTCGAGACCGAGCTGTGCGCGTCGCAGAACCAGGAGCGCGGTGAGTCGGCTGTGATGGTCCTGAGTGACGGCTTGGCTTGCTGTGGGACGGGCTGCTTGCTGTTGGATGTCGATGTTGATGTCTTGGTATGGAGTGGTGATGACTTTGGATGCTTGAGTCTTCACAGAAGGATGTTGTTCATTGTCAGGGGTCACCAATTTAGCGGAAAAGGGAAGATCTTCCAGCCAGGCGGGTGGTATGCCTGGCGGGGCGGCCGCTATGCCCCGACGGTTAATGTCGAGATCTTGTATATATGCTACTTGCTCCGAAAACTCTGATAGCGCGATTCAGGATTGTGACGTCACTTGTCTATTGTTCTGAATGCGTCTGTAGTGCCATCTGCGTAGCTTGTGGTGCGGTTGAAGTAGTCGCTACAACATTATAGGCAAGTATTTGATCTCGATCTCACCTGATGGTAAGTGACGATGAGATCTACGATGGAGCATACTTGCCTAGGTAGGAAGGCGGCAGTAGATAGAGACGCTACATTCACTAGGCACATGCAGCTCAACTGATCTGACCCGCCATCCATGAATGGCAACACCGAACATCATGCCGAAACACGGCTAGTCCGCTTGGCGACATGGCTTTGTTCAGTGGGTGGTGACTAGCCACGGCTGAAGCCTACCACCAGTAGAGTTGTCACCTGGTTGGCACCACCCGGGGACACGTGTAGGGTATCTCGAGGGTACTTAATTCTCCTACGGACGAAGGTGACTCGACCCCACTTACTTTTATCTCTTACTTTTATGAAATAGAAAATATATTCTACCTGGAAAGAGATCCTTCCGTCTCCATCTTTGTCGACAATATTGAACATCTTCTTGACAAACACGGCATCAGCTTTCATTCCAAGAGCGCTTGCAAATTCACTTTTCGATAGTGAGGTCCTCATCACTATGGACTGGAAAATAATTCATAATTCAAAAGTATTCTTAAAATATATAGAATCTGTTACAAATAGAAGGTTATAAATGATTACATCTTGATCGGTGTCCTCATTTCTTCTTCGTTTTTCTCCAGGAGCTAAGCCAAAGGTAATAGCGTAGGCTTCTCTGAAGAAATGTTCAAGTTTACGCTGCCTCCGTTCTCTTGTTTCAGCGGTAGCCAGAATTTGTTCGCGATGTCCCTACAGATAAATACATTTCTATAGACATGTTGATTGTATTCCTTTAGATGGTATTCTTCATTGGAATTGACACCTTACCTGGCTTAAACTGAGGGACTTTTTGTGTTGTGCTAAGAATGTATCCAACTTAACGAGGAATTTACGGCGTGAAGCAACTGAGTCCATTTCGAGTACCAAGTCATGTTCACGAGGAGCTCTGATTAGGACTAGCGGTCGCTTGTTGTTTCTGCCTTCCTGGAGAATTTATTAATTTCATTAAACAACCATTAAAGTATTACTAATATTAAAAAAGATTTTATTCATAAATGGTATTGTGGAAATTTATTAATGGCGTCAGAATGGAAACAGCAGCGTGTTTAGTGCGTTCCTTTAGACTGAACCATATTCTTTATTGCTTTTTTTACTGACGTTAAAGTGGACGTCGCTGTACTTTATGATAATTAACAGCACTTTGGCATTAATTGAATGAAGCGATCAATTTGTTAAAATCATAAAACATTCTACCTGGCTCTCAAGAACAGTGAGTTGTTCAGTATGATCCAGGGGCACAGTCCTTAATTTGTCTCCCTTGCGGTCGGTAACGTGTAATGCTGGTTCTGGGCCTAATCTTAATTTAACAAGGCGTTTGTATGACGCGTGCACCCATTCACGGCAAACCATTTTGTCTACCGAACCTATAACAAAAGATCGTCAAATGGATTTGGAATAAAATAGAATATTAGAGCCTATTACTCATATTGAGGAGCGTACCCGGCAATAGGCTCGACCTCTATCACACTGGGATCAAATACTATTGGCAAAATATGAGTACCATGCAGTGCACCTATGCCTAACCCTGCGGGGATTGCAGGCGAGATGGCTTAGATTATTAAGCGTAAAAACCTTAATGCAAGGGACCTATATAGCCTCAAGAGTAAAATAGTAAATGAGACCTGAAAATCATCGGTTCTAAAACAATATTTAATACCTTTGTATTGTGCATTTTTCAGATGCTCTTGTTGGATTTTCAATTTCCTCCTTCGGCTATTTTGTAGCTTGACTACTCCGTATCCAGCACCAGCACACAATATCGGTACAAATCCAAGTATGAGACACGTGTATATGTAAGTAAATTCGTTGCCCTGTTCAAAAAAACAAGAATGCTTTTAAAAACTCCTAATATCAAAGAGTTTCTTTCTTACTTATACTCATACGTAGGATAGGCCGCTGACTTAAGAGGCAATTTATGGACGAAAAAGGTTGCACATAAAGCTCTATTCAGGGATTGACTGACACGTGTTATTATACATGTTTTACGGATTGTTATCAAAGGTGATGTTGTTTCTTACCTCAAAGTAATCATATCCCTGCAAGAACTTGCATGGCGGCAGCTTGGAGGCATTTAGCTGGTAGGGCTGCGGGCACGGGTCGCCGCCGTGCCAGTGGAACACATCGCGCTGAATGTCGTTCGGGCTTATCGCTGTTGCGTTCACTATGATGTCCCACATCGTGATGTGACGGAGTTCATCAATCTCTTGTTTAGTGAAGATACTGCAAATTACATTATGAATATAAAAGGGTGAAGAGCCATTATTTTATGAAGAAGTTTAAATGTACAATCTGAGGTGGGAGATTTAAGTCCAGAATGGTAAAATAGAGGGAATGTTATTAAGAGAAAGAAACATAATTAATTGTATATATTTTTTTTTCTGAACATAAATGGCAAGAAAATATTTTCTGAAGGAACTTATTTAAATGATGTTTAAAGTACTCACTCATTTTTATCATTTTCAAACCAGAATCGATCAGCGTCACGTATCCTTGTAAACTGATCAACTATGATCGCTCTGAACAGTTCTCCAGGATGTCCAGTAGATTCTAACATGCCACCTAAAATATATTCTAGGTTAGTTACAATATGCATTAAATATGTATTTTTTTTATTACGTTATATATCTACTTTAAAAGTGTCTAACTTACCAATATACACATCGATATTATCAAGCCTTCCATTATAGATCTGAATAAGCTTTTGTAGTAGATCAGGATTGTTCTCGAACAACTCTGTATTGATTTCGTTGAACGTTTTTACTCTGGGCAGCCCATAATATTCTCTGGGAATTAAAACATGTTAATTTATGCTATGTTATATAAAAAAAATATCAGCCAGTTTTATTTGGGAGTAATGAGGCCGGTAACCTGAGATCGACTTAAGTGAGGTGCGTTGAGAATTGGGATGAGGTGATCAGAGGTGTCTTTACCTGGCAGTGTTATAATCAGGAACGCCATTGTCTCTCCCGCGCATGATGTTGAGTGCACCGAGGTCCCGCCGGGAGAACTCCATGGGTCCGAACAGGTTGTCACGCACATCCGAACACAACAGCGCATCTTCGCGCTCTGACAGTTGAGACGCCATTCCCATTAACACTTCTTCTATTGGTACTTGTGACATTGCATCCTAGTTGAAAGAGAAATTATATTTAATAATAATTGGGAGAACAAGTCTAAGCAATTTTTAGGTGTTAGGGCAAAAGTGGCAGTTGATTGGACTGAAAATATACTTACATTTCCATCCCACCACGTCTCACACAACCTTATAGCGTCGTGTCCTCCAGGCGCCCTTCCAAACTTGCAGTTCCTATCCCTCAGCAGTATAGCAGGTGGGACCAATGTGTGGCCAAATCGGAACGCGGCAACAGCGAACTCGTGGGTAACTCCCGGTGCTATCTCTGCTCGGTAACCTTGGTAAGGTGGGATTGGGACTCCCAGGAATGCTGGCACGTATTCGTAGAGAATTATGTTCTGGAAAATATGGAGATCTTATTGATAATGGCATTTCAAATGGTAATAACATAAATGTTGGGTATTGATGCGGGCAAGATAGGTAGGCTGGTAGTCAAATCATTTATTTCGTATAGGCACTTACAAATTGTCACTCACACAATTTGTTTTTTTTTTTAACTACAACCGGATCAGAACGCGACCTCAACTGAGAAGATCCGGCAAGAATGCGATCCGTCAAATCTGTCTTTTTACAAAATGATTTGTAACTCTTTTTTTTAATAGCTATGTTTATTACATGGACATATTAGCTGGCGGAATAGTCCAATTAATGAAGTATTTTTTTAACGATTATAGAATTATTCTTTCTTAAATTAACTATCGTGCATGCAACTACTCTATGTCAATTTCATAATAAAATGTATCTTAGTCAGATTGAGGTATGTTCTTTTATGTACCGGCTTATCGCACCAATATCCGGAAAATAAATTAGCTACTATTTCTTATCCTCATTAGTAAAATCTAGAAATTGTTGTGGATTCTTTATGCAGTAATTGTTGTTATAGAGTTGCGTATGCGCTTACTTGTAAGCTAGCGATGACGATTCGCCTGGCGCGCTGGAATATTTGTTCGTCGCTCCAGTCAGCGTGCTGGCGGTGCACGCGCGCTGCCACCACGTTGTGCCACCGCAGGAGAAGGATGCCGAACGTCACCATCGCCGGATTTTGATTTGTTCGAGGGTCGCCTAACACTGTTGGGAATTATCAAATAATGTTATACAATATTGATTTCTTATATTTACGCGAATACTCCACATTGAAATAAAACTAATGTTAACACGTCGGGAACGTAAAATCAAAACATACACCGCGATAAAATCCTTAAAAATAGTTTTATATCAATATTATACAATGATAAAATTAAATATAACGTAACTGTGAAGGCTGATAAAGCAGTTTTAAAAATGTAATTGAAATTAGCAACGTAGCTATGCTGCAATTGAAATAATTTTATTGTAATCGAGAAGTTTATCCAAATTATGAATTGCATATTGCAGTAGATAAATAAACCATCACGACATTAATCCATAAAGTGGTACGCGGAGGTACACTGCATTGCACCAACATTTCACCGATGGTATTTGGTCCCAATATAATAGGGAGCGAGCCTATTGCCATTATACCTGGCACAATCTTCCTAAATGAGTCCACACTGGCCCAGTGCGGCTACACTACTATAAACAGAAGATGGGCGGGCTTCCCCACGATTGCTACGCTACTTATCAGAATATATTACGTACAGTATAGTCTCTCGGGGCTGAGCATGCGCATATAGTGCGGCGCGGGATTGTTGAAGAGCGGCACCCGCTTGGTGTTCCGAAGTGGCATCCCGCCCTCGCTGGACAAGCTTCCATTCTGTAACCACCATTATATAGTTAATAAAAGTTCACTTTGCAAAATATAAAAAAGAAGGTAAGCAGTTACAATAGTAGAAATTAACGTTAATGGCAAATGCACGATAGTTTTTCTATGTAGGGTCTAATTTTATTTATAAAAAAAAAACTATGTAATAATGTAAATTGTGGTTTACATGAATGTTTATGCGTGAAAATGATGTATGGAAAAAATAACATATGGTTAGGAAAGGATAAAAAAGAATAGAATATCTACTTAATTGAGAAATAATAAAAGCCGTTACATTGGTCAATTGTTGAAATTACCTGCAGTGAAATCAGTTCAATACAAATAATTTGAAAAAATAAATAAAAAAAAGTATAACGTTTTTTCTATAGGCAAAGAAATCCTTTATGTTTTATGTAAAAATAAGCACGCGTAAAGTTATCCAAACAAATATCAGTAAAGATAATTATTTTGCGTGTGAGCATCTACACTTAAGCGTGTTACACAAGCTCACTGCTCACGTGACCTTTGGCTCAAAGTAGTAAATCCAAATCTATCAATATGAAGAAACATGAGTGATTGTGAACAAACTGATTTCAATTACTTTGAGCAATAAGATAAATTATCTAGTGTTGCAATGATAGCGCTTGTACATGAATATACAAGGTGTAACTAGCTGCAGTTTTGTACTGTATTTATGGAGAAAAATAATAAGCTTCGTAGACTGAGACTCCTGATTAATCTTGAGTTTTACATAAATCACAGGTACACAAATGTAACGAACATTTCAGGCCAGCATCGCAGGTCATACGAGTATCAAGTTAAAATATACTACTTTATATATTCTGGGTAGAAAGTCCATTTAAATAATGGACTTTCTGGTGCGAAATATTTTGCTGAATTTGTCCCTAATTGAAGGAGATAATTAGGAAACGATAAGCTCAGTCGAACAAATACTACAAACCAAGCTGATTTGTGTAGTACACGCGAATTACGACCTTACGAACACGCGGAGTCGCGCGTACATGAATCGGGCTTGGTTTTTTGGTCTTCAATATGTTATTCGCGATACTCTGTTTATATTATTTGTTCGTCTAAGATGATAAGTTGAATGTACTTAGTATGGAGTGATAGATAATGAGTATTAGTATACACATAGGAAAGTACATAAAGAGGCAGGCGGGGCTGCTGGTGGCACCTGAAATGACCTCATTGCATTCACCCACGCCTCGCTAGTGCTGTACACGAAGCTGCCGTCGATCCACGACGTTATTTGGTTTATCTGCAACAAAGTCAATAATATGTCGTGTGCTGTCGTACTCAGGGCCGTATCGTGCATGAATGCAATTACTTTTGGATGTGTGTCGAAGTTTGAAGTAAACGGGTATTAGTTACTTAAAGATGTGCATAGTGGTTGCTAAAAGTAATGTAGAACTCCTGATGAATCCCCTTTAGCAACCGGTAGAATCCATTATAAACCAGGGCCGTTACTATGAATTTTAATATTTTCAAATACCAATCGTGTGATCGAATGTTTTATACATTTACCACGAAAGCGGCGCGTCTTCGCCAACGGAAAGATTGAATGCACTGAATAGGTATTTAGTGCTGTCAAATTCATAGGTACCGTTGCTATATGTTAATCAATTAATTTGTTCTAGAGCTACTATGCCATAAACCTAATCAAATTTAAGACGAGCGTTGGCAAATATGCGCATTCCCGTCTGCCGAAGTAATATGGTCGATAGCCAAATACTGTCGCATAAAAACAGGTTTACTGCTATATGTGTGTGCGTATTTTGCAATTGTGTGTCAGTGTAAGTTTAGTATAGATATCCACGTTTATAGAATCAACTATTTATGTTCTAAGTATGTGTATAACTCGCGCCGCCCTCGAAAATTGATAGAATGAATTCAGAACAAAATGTAGCGCTTAATAGCTACGGCCTAATGTCTTTGACGCACACAACTCTGCATTGCATAAAAACTTAAACAAAAATGTACACCTTATGTTATTTTAATATAGGTTTAATTTAAGCTAATATAGACTTTGATGTTTGAATTTTTTTATCCATTCTAAATTAGTACTTAAGCATACCTGCAATTAAAATACGACATACTTGTAATAAAGCCAAGATAAGTGAGTTGCAACCCAATACGATTTTATTTGCTTCACAAAAAGTAAGTAGAGTGTGCTCATAATGTAAAAGACAATTTTCCCGATTTAGCTCTACAGAATTAGACACTTGTAATGAAATGTAGTAATTAACATCGATTAACATTCCTAATGGAGCTTTACGGTAGGTCTCAATCGTGAGACATATTTGAGCATGCGGCCGCTGCATTCGTGCGATGGGTGTACCTGGGTTATGCCATCAAGTTTTATTGCCTGGAATTTGGCCTTCGATGAGCGACCATCGAGGCTAGGCTCAGTTTACATTACAAATAAAATTGTGATTTCGTAATTAGAGCTTCTAATGCTAATGCTTGGGATGAATATATAGGGTCGTGTTCGCATAAACGTTCCATAATATTCGTGCATTTATGCTCTCGATTTCATCGTATGTGACTCAAGTACATTTTTGTTTATCTACTCACGATCTTTATGTATACGGATTTTGTCTGGAATTTTATCACATGCATACATTTAAAATAAATAAAACAATTGAAAGTACTACCATTTGGTCTGCATAATAATCTACTTTAAAAGGACACTTGGCAGATTAGTATTTGTTCACACGTTCGTATATCAATGAGATCATCGCTCAGCACAGTTAATAAGGTCGGAGCTTACCTTTACCTAAAATATGATATCAACGAATGAATAGAAATAGGTACCAACTTGTTCTCTAGGGCTATTAGGGCTCTGCCCTGTGGCGCGGTCGTACGCCGCCCTCAGGAAGGGCATGTACTTAGCGCCCTGGCACTCCGGGTCGTACATGTGGTCGCACTTGTCCACTGGGATGCGATGGTGCTCAATGGGACACCCTGACTCTGACGCCATCACGATCTCGCCGGTAACCACTTGCCCTGAAAACAAATATTGCTTTAACAGAGTTATGCTTACACGGAGAAAATGTTGTCGGATTTTATGTCTTAATATTACTAAGAACGAAGAAACTGGTGGATAATTAAAATTCTGAAATTTCAAAATGGGAATGAAGTAATTAAAATATATTTTAGCCCGTGTAATACGCCAGTGTTGGGCACGGCCTTTTCTTAAGGCGAGGAGGATTAGCCCATAGTCCACCACGCTGGCCCAATGCGGGTTGGCGGACTACACACCTCTTTCAAGGGATTATTTTCGCGCTACATTTCTGCTCACTATGTTTTCCTTCACTGTGTTATTGTTATTATTTTTATAGAGATGTCTAGCATATTAATGTTTTCACTGGACTAATAGTCCCATTAGCCCCTCCAAATAAATTCAAAATTATTCTTAGGATTGGATCAACGTTAATAATAGTTAAATGGCCAGGGTGGGAACCAAACCCCCTATAAACACTAGACTACACAATCAAAAGTAAAGTAAATAAAGATATACTAAAACACTAACCCAGCTATAGGTATAGGTAAACAGGCTTGCAGTAATACAAATTATCGCAAATGACAAACTTCCTATTAGGCTCTCACATGTATGTTTGTTATAGTCATTTGTAACTAACCGAAAAACGCCAGTAAAGCTGTCCTATTTGCGAGCGAGGGCAAGCCGTCTTGGCCGCGCATGAAGAGCTTGGAAAGGGTCCTGGCGCCAGGCCGGTCCACGCCCGCCATCATGTAAACGCCGTCAGCGTATGATGCGGGCGTTTTTCGCGTCAGACGACTACCTGTGGATAAATAAATACATAAATATCGCCATACATCACACCAACTGCACCGGCCCAATTTAAGCGAAGCCTCTATTAAAGAGACCGTACATTAGACTGGGGTGATACCAATATATAATTAATTACATAGATACTCGTATTAAACGCCCATGACTCGTGGTCATAACACCAAGTTAGTTACTTCGGGATTCAAACCCGGGACCTTCATTTAGTACAGAAAGCAGTGCTACTACCAACTGTGCTAACCGGGTCGTCAATATAGATATGTTTGAAAGCGTACATAATTAGTCCGTTAATATAAGTATTCAGAAATATGATTTGGCTAACATATATCTTTAAATTTTCTCCTTACTATCGATGAATAAAGACATACATTATAGGAGTTTTATAGAAAATTATGCAGCATAATTACGTTGGAAAGTTTATCATTAAATAGTAAATATATTATAAAGCCTGTTATTTAATGTCACAAAAGGTAACTATCGTAACAGAGCAATGTTGATAGGTTATCGCTCATAGTGCCTCGCCTTTACCAAACCCGTCTTGCCAACATGCTTTTAATTAAATTAGCGCACCTAGTGTACGTTAATTAAATTTGATTTAATATTAACCGCACCAATAAACTGAAGTTTGCTGTGAGAGCTATACGAAATTAAGTTGTCAGTAAAGAAATACAGAAACTTTTTCTCGGGCTTGCAGTAATCTATACTAATCTATACTCTATGCTTACTAATACTTATACTTACTAATATACTTACTACTTACTAATATTATAAATGTGAAAGTTTGGATGGATGGATGGATGGATGGATAGATGGATGGATGTTTGTTACTCTTTCACGCCCGAACGGCTGAACGGATCTGGTTGAAATTTGGAAGAGAGATAGATTATAGTCTGGAATAGCACATAGGCTACTTTTTATCCCGGTAAAATGTATGGTTCCCGTGGGATAGATGTTTTAATTATTCATACTTTTTATCGCGGGTAACACCGCCGGGCGCAGCTAGTATATTAATAAACATGAAAACAATATTCAGAACATAAGCGATGTGAGTATATAAGCGATACTAAACCCATTAGTTTTCGTTAGAACATATAACTACAAACAAATTTAATTGCAAACATATTTCTTGTGGCTGTTATTCAAAAATGGAAGTGACGAGTTCTTTTTACAGAAGTTGTCCCCATGGATTATTCATTGCATGCCTAATTGAAATGTTGTCTTCAGCTAATATAAGACTTTATTCTATTAGCTTTCAGAGATCGTTTACCATTTACCAAATTACTTAACCTGATAAGCTTTGAAGTTGGTTTCTTGGAAAGGTGATGTGAGATAAAGTGCATAATTGAACGATTCCTAGTAAGTAGCTAAAAGTGAACGTTGCCGCTCACTTTAGTAAGCCAAAGCTGCTACATTGAGCAATATCCGTCCGATTCCAATATTTGTGGTGCTTTACTATCGTTTCGAACTAAGAGAAAGGCTTTCTTTATTTCTTTCCACACACTTTCCACGGGGTTTAGTTATAATAACTAAAATATATTTCTAGTAACTATCACTATCTACTATAATATTTTGTTGTATAGATACCTGCTTTACGATACCTACCACCTGGCTTATAAGAAAACTAGATCAAAAATACATGTTACTTGTGAAACTCGCCCGTAACCACTGTCGTATGTAATGGAATGTGACAGTAGAGTGGTTTAAAAATACACATATAACTGATTTATAAGTATACATTACTAAATACAAATATAACATTCTGAGAATATTTAAAACCAGCCTTTAAAATTAATAAAAATAATTACCATCCAGTACTTATTTATATTTATTTTATAACTTATATATTCATCTCTATTCAATCAAAATATCATGATAGTAATATTTGAGAATATCTATCATTTAAGGTGATACTTGTTCATCGTTTCGCTGTAAGCTTTGTGTTTATCGTTGATCTGATTTATTAACATACACTCACTTCGACTTCATATACCTTGTCCTTTATGTGAGTCTCAGTAGTTGCCAATTAAATGTTGTATTTAACTGACCTTTCAATAAGTTTTTAAACAAATTGCATGGTCAGTCACGATTTTTATTTATTTAAGTAGCTGGCGCATTGTGCAGTTTTTGTAGGAATGAATATAGAATTAAATTTTGGATCCTGATATGAGAAATAAAACTATGATAAGCATGAAAAACATTCCAGCTCTTTTTAATTTGTCACTGTTGGGCACGGGCCTCGCTTCAATATGAGGGGGATTAGGCCATATTCCACCATGCTGGCGCAATGCGGATTGGTGGCATAAAACTATATGGATCCATATTTAGATTTTTTATATTTACGCGAATACTACACATTGAAATAAAACTAATTAGTTGCTGTAAAGCAGCCGAAACGTCGGGAACGTAAAAATATAAAATAAACACGATAAAATTTTAAAAAATAAATTTATTTAAATGGATCCATATTGTTATGCGTCCAAACAGTACAGTACAGTAAACCACCTTCACACTGTCATAATGTATTCCTACCTACTCCACCTAAAGCCGTTTGATATTTAAGTCCAACAATGAACGAAATTTAATACGTAAAAACTTTCACAGAAACAGCGTAGTGTGTCACATGAATGAAAACTTGTTTTTTTATGATTGGTCACATATTAGCGTTAAATGACATGAAAAGTAATCACCAAATGAAACGTAAACTGAATTGGAACTAATTAACTTGTTTATAATTTGATTAGCACGTCGTTAATTAAATATATAACTAGATACAGTAGAAATGATAATATATGATCTTTATAAATAAAGATGTTTATAACTATTTTAAACATCAGTATCATCAATTTTATTTCTTAGTAATATAATTACGTATTATATATTTTAGTTATTTTTCAAGATGATTAATGTAGCATGACTGAAATTTTAGGTATAAAAATATAGATTATATATAATAGCCCTCGCCTAAATAAAATTACATATATATTAGTTTGTATTTTTATATGACTTAAGTAAATATATTTTATTAAATTTGTTATTAAAACATCATAAATATTAAAAATCTGATTAGCAAATCTTATATCAGGTAATATCATATTTTAAGGGTAAAATAATTTAAGCTCAAAAAGCACATTTGCATATCTATGTAAACCCCGGACAGGTTGTTATGGAGAAAACGAAAAAATAAATAGGTAACAAATGTTTATTTTCCACTGCATTATGGTTAATTCTAAACTATATAAAAGTATAAAAATATATCTATGTACGTTTATGAAAACCACATATTTATATGTGAATTATGTTATTAAATATTTACATTATGTGGTTAACGGTTAGCCACGCGATATACTCGTAATGTACGAGTACTTGTGTTAATACTCGAGCTTAAGGCGTTTTACGTTGCAATTATCATTAATATTTTAAGACTCGAAACGTCGAAACGACTGGAAACGTATTCATTCACAGATCTTATTATTTTTAAATATGGTTCCGACTTATTTATTTAGATTTAATGAATAATCCATTTAAATAACGATAATTGGCACATTTATCAACCATGATAAAATCTAAAGCAAATAAAATATATTTTCAATATCAATGCGTTTATTGCCCTGCCCGAATACAATTATTCACTAATGACATTATTTTTTTATGTAGGTCACACATGATACTCATAAACCTCCTCGACCCATTACTAAATCAAATAAAGTGGTAGAAATAAAATGTTTTTTATAGATACTTAGCAGTCATATCGGATAACTTTAAGTAAAATCCCAGCTTACTAATTGTACCTACGTATAGATAACACATTTATTTCAATACTCAATATTTGTTTTTACTTAAACTTTTTTTACTAAAACCTACCTACTCACGATATAGGTCTACTAACCGATTAGTCAAAAAGATTTATATATTGAAAATTGATTTTACAAAGTAGCTGCAATATGTTTGTAGGCCTTCGTAAATCTTAGTTCGTTTGCATGAGCCACGAATTGGAACCGAGAAGAGTTCCTTTTACACACAAATTACGATGAGTTTACGAAGGCAAAGGGGCCTTCGTAAACGCTCATCATAGTCATTACCGGTCGATTATCAATGCTCCGTGATATACATTGCTCACGACTTGAAAATTATAAAATAATTGCGTGTACCTATTAGGTTTTTGTAATTGTTATTTCAATGTATTTTTTTATGGAAATATTTTTTATCATTTTGTAGCAATGTGATAACAATATTATCTAAATTTAAAGGCAAACGATTTGATGCTTGATGATGACTGATGTTTTGAATTGACACAATGATTTGATAGTGTTAAATATTTTAACGGGGCCAACTGTAGTTTATAAATATAACATTCTTAAAGAGATAAATCAAAATATTAGATATTTAAAAAAATACACCCTGTACCGAACGGATGGCAAAACGCTACTGGTACCACCGCCTTGTTTTTTAAAAAAACAAATATTCATAAAATTATTGTATGCATTAACGTCATCCATATAACTCACTGATTCATCGGTAAAATAATTTTACAGTATTTTGTAAATAAATTATTGTGTTATAAATAGCGTTTGTATGTCGAGCAAAGTATGCTTCTCATTAAATTAAAATTATATAAATATGGGAAAGAGGACGTGGGATTCCATTCACGCACGTTCTTTAAGTATAATCAGATGATAATCATTTCACGGAATGAAGTGTTCGAGGACATGTATTTTACTTTTTATTATATTATATATATATTTAAGAAAGATAAACTATTGAATGGATAAAAAAAATATTATTGTTGATCGTAATTGAAGATAGAGATTACCTATTATTGCTGTAGATCAAAAAATAACGCAGCATAGATAAATTAAACGACAAATAGACATGAAAGGTCTTCTACTGTGTTAGATATGCACGCATGTGCGGAGTGCTAAATGTAATGCATCATAAATAATTCATGTATAACATAGTAGATTTGTTATCCGATTTATATGCAGCTTGTAATTAATTTCAATTATTACAAAATATTAAATATATCATCAATAGCCGCCTATCAATAGCCATCTATAGGGTTTCGACATTGACAAATTAATTGAATGAAATATTAATAAGGTGTTTATTGAGCCGTGGTATCTATGATATATAATATGTGAGTCACTAGTTGACCGCTTTAAGCAAGAGTTTGATCTTGTAATAGACATTGCCCGGCTGCGTTGGTTGTACTACTACGAATCTGAAGCGAAATCTTCTATTTAAATGTTTGTATCTGTGAGTAGTCATAGAACTCTACAATTATATTCATATTTCATTGATCTATTTTGTAAATCCATGATCATTGTGTTACGATGGTTTCGAAAAGGAAACATTGGAAACGAACTAACTATAACAATAACATATTGATATTAAAATTGAATTGATGCTCTAGTAAACTACGTATAACATTTTACAGAGATGGATAACGGTTAGAATATTCCGCAACGAAAAATGTACCACGCGTTGATGTCTTTTATACGTGAGCTTTAGATACTGACATATTTTTATGAATCATATTTCATGTACTTTAGTTTTCATAGGCTTTACGGACTGAAACGGACCGGATCGAAAACTATTAAGGTGTTACTACAAATCTTACAATTTTGGCTTTCATTTTTATTCTATAGCTAGACTAATGAGGTTTATATTATTTAAGTGCTTCGTCTGCCGTTATGCACGCAGTAATTAAGGTAAAAAAATATCAATCTAATACGGTGGAAATAACAGTTAAAATGTTTGTAGTTTTGAGAAGAAACATATGTGCGTTATGAGATAAATATTTAATGCTATCTATACAAAACCATTTAGGTCCCTGACACTGATTAAAATGTGGCTGACATTATAATAAACAATAATACATAGATTTATTATGATTCTAAAGTAAACTACATATTTATTAATGTTGGATTTAACTTTAAATACGACTTTTCATGGAATATATACACGATCTGGAGAAAAAAAAATATTGCGATGGTGTTATCTATTTATAAAACAACGTCGTGTTAGTTACACCATTTATAATTTACGTTGGGGTGGGTCGATTTTTATGATCTATTATATTTTTTAATGTCTCCATCCCGATTAGTGATGGACCAACAATTTTCTTGGAGAATGGAAGATTAATCAAAACATTTAAACTATGTTAATATTTTTATTACTTTTATATCAATATCTATTATGCGAGAATGAATATTTTGTAATTCGCCAATCATCTCTACATCTACGAGTATATCACCATTTCACTGATTCTATCATGTACGCGAAACGCTAATGTTAACGACCACACATACACTTAAGTATCCAAGCTACTTAAGCCATTCAACAGTATAATGCATGTGGTGGAGAGATTAAAGCAAGGTTAACTCGATAAATCAAACCGCTAAACCAAATTGGTCTTGATTAACGTCAATTCAAACAATGACAGCTGACAAAGAGGTTGATTTTAGGGAGTGGATAACCTGATATTCACGTCTGATGTAATGCGTATTGTTTGTTAATGTTGTGACAATTGACCGTATTGGCTGACTGGGTTCAAGTTAATCATGGTTTAGTTCGATTAAACTAATATACTTAAGCTTTATTGCTCATTAATTTTATGAATTAATTATGTCAGAAAATTTTATGCGAATGCTAGTTTAATTTACACAAATAGTCTCTGATCAGAATAATATAATTCATGCTTAATAATTTTGATTTCTCCAATATGAAATGAGTTTATATCAAGACTCAACTTTTGCCTATTACCTATGCCTAAAAGAATTCACCTTTCACACTAGTTCACCTATTTACACGTAATTCTCAAGCATAATGTATTTTTTTTAAATGCTCCTAACAAAATTAAGTTTTTTTAATTTAATTCCGAAATGTTGACTTTACATACTGATTACATATGTGCTAAAGAAGGGCAAGATGAAATGGAAGTGCCTTCCTGAATCGTGCTGTATATAGCTACCTCATCTTATATACTAATAGATAGATTTCATGTCTAAGAAAAATAATCAACGGTCGATGTCTCAGAATCATTTGAACATCAGCCCTTTGGCAATCGATGGTGTGGATTGATTGACCTTGTACCTTTTAGAGTCGCGATTCATTAAAATTGTTATCTGATATTTAATTAACCAACTAGTATTTACTGTTATTATGATTCTTTGTCAATATATTGGTACTTACTCACTGTTCCCCAATCAGGGTAAGCTCTATTGTTGAACCAGCCATCGTAGCGCTGTTTCTCGTAGTACACCTCTGAAAATAAAGAAACATTGTTAGCATATGATTGCCATACATTAAAATCATATTTACATAAGGTTTCAGTATGGAGCCGGTTTAGTCTAAGTGGCCTATTAAAATTGCAATATTTTAAACGCACATTTTCTTCTAAGTAGTTGTAATGGCTTGCACAAAATATGTATAAAGTACAAATCAAATTAAAAGACTTAGCTATCAGACGGATAATCTTATACTAAGTTATACCTACTCTTATAAAAAAAATATTTATTGAATTAAACAGAAAGTATTGATGGTTTCTTGGTGGGTGAGTCGATAATATTATCAAGATATAGCCAAGAATTTTTATTGGTTAACATAGTTAATTAACGCTCATCCGCAGAAGTTATACGCATACAATGTGGCCTAGCATCTGAGGCTAGTTTTTGCAGCCCGTCCGCGCGTGCGATCGAATCGAGACCTTGCTCTAATATAGCTGATGCATCGCAATAAGATCCTTTAAGCACAAGCTTTAAATTTGTATTGGTTTGACTTTCCAAGCAGCTGCTCATGTTTGATACAGTTAACATAGACTATACTATGTATATTATTGGATATTGACATTAGTAAGGCGTACACCATATCATAAATCATTCATTAAAATGTCATTTTTTTATATCTCCTCAAGTTACATGTCATACACGACCTATTTCTGTACAATTCAATGGACAAATCACTCGTGTATAAATAACAATACGCCTAAGACAGTAAGCCAACTAACACATTATGCTGTGTGTAATAAATCATCGAACTTTATATCAAAACAGATACCTTGCTGCTGGGACACCTGCGTGTGCGCAGTTTTTGCACGATGTATGTTTCATGAGCAATTAAAATTGCAACGATTGTTGCAAAATTGTTATTAAATGCCAATAGAATAGCCCTTGTTAGTAATAGATTCAATTATGAATGCAATGTTATATGGCTTTAGTAATCGGATTTATTGTACAAGCTTCTGCCCGCGGCTCCACCTGCTCAAATTGCTTATACGAGAATATAGCACTCGGCGATAATATAGCCTACTATTACTCCAAGAATTTTCAATACGAGATCAGTAGATCCCCAAACTCACAAACTACCAAACATTTCCCCTTTATATTATTAATTTATAGATTGACTTGTTTCATCTCAATGTAGGTCATTCTTCCTCCTTATTTTCCACATCTTATACCTTCTACGCCCTAGTAGAAAGGGCCACACTCTAGTTAGAAGGCTTTTTTGTGAACAGTGATCATTTGTGTAGGAGGAGTAGAAAATCTATGACTGCAACTCCCTTGCATTTGTTCACAAAACATACGTTTCAATATGCCTCCCAAGTTGATTTAATTTCATATGTTTGCAATACGTCTATGTCTGCGATTGGTGCTCAAAATAATTGTCACTATTTTTGGTATTGGTATGATTGGACCGGCTTCTAATAAACCGTTAAGGAGGCTGTAGAATAATCTAAATTATAGGACAAATATTGATCAATTTCATCAATTTTATATGGTTCCTTATTTGTACTCCTTAATATCCTAATAAAGCGAGCGCGACATTTTTGACAACAAATGTTATTTTATGTACTTATAAAGTCGTGGTTTACTCAATAAGTATTTAGGTAGGCATTTAATTTTGTTCTAAACCAATGTGGACACACGTATTATCGAAAATCACGTATTAAAAAAATATAAATAGTTTTTATCATAGGCGCTTGGACAATTGTATTGCAATTTGAACATAAGTCACACCCGTTACTTTTGTAAAAGGCTGCAGCGTTAGACGTCTATGTAAAGGTTAAATATCCCGTGTTCAGGGTAGGTAATCGATTAGATAATGTTGCAAAGATTTGTTACTGTTAATTTAAGCATTTTTCTTGGGCATAACGATATAATAATTATACAAGGTAAATGGCTGAATGGCACACTGACAGTCGACCGACGTCAAGGCGAATCATTTTATATCTTATTTTCAGTCTCCAGGGTTCATATTTACGACTTAATTTGCGTTTTGTGCAGACGAATAGTCACATCGGTATCAAGATGCGATCTTGACAGAGAAAGATTGGAAACAAAAGGATATATAATTGAGATAGCCAAATCTGTCAGTTGCCAGTGTTTGACCGACCGGTGGGTGTGACAGATACGTCAGATTGTACTTGTGTTCCGTTTGAGCATGTGGGCGTTCTGGTTTCGTAATTCGAATTAGGAATGCGCCGGCGTCGACTGCCGACAATGTCGTCATGTTGAAAGCTCGAGAGAGAGTATAAGGCGTAAGTGCAAACAGGGCGTGTGTTCGCGTCGAACTAGTAACATGCTGATATGGCTGATATCGATCTGATAGGATATCGAGTGACAGATACATAGCCTCGGCAATATAACTTTGTTAAAAACTTGTTACAAAATATTGTAATTGGCTCCTTCAAATATTACAGCGTATTTTTTGAGTAAAGGTAAAAACGCGGTGGTATATTTTAAACTATGCCTTCGTGAGAAATGTTCCACCTCAAATTGTGAAATGCCTTTCGAGGACTCAAAGAAAGTAGTATTACACATGTTCTTTTTCCTCAAAAAGCAAGATGATTTTTTATCAGTTGGCATTGCTTATTCACCCGCGATTGCAGATCTAATTACAAACTCAACAATTTATTGAGCAAAATAAATGCAGCTAATAATTTATGAATGCCAGTTTACCGAGGCCCAGGTGCTGACAGCCGATGCAAGTAGGTTAGCTATACACTACGCTATATACAACACGAGGTTGATGTGTCATTGAAGAAAATAATTGCATTACCTAGCGTGTCCACTATATAAGATTCTAGTTTTTTTTACTCCCAATTTTGGTCACGCTGCCTTCACCCTTTGACAACTCCATCACAACTTTTTAATTTTCCTGGATAAAATGTATCCCTTTTCGGTATCACCTTGATACATTTCATGAAAAACACTCGAGTGTTTATCTACTGATACATGCAAAATACCAATAATGCTCTCGATTTTATGTATTTTAGTACTTAAACTGCGGATTAATTTCAGAATTAAATCTTTTTACGGCAATACCGTGCTGTATATGTGAGAACTAAATGCAATATTTACATGTCGAATGTGCATGATGCAACCAAGTCACGGATTTTTGTTCTGGCCCAAATTCGAGGGGTGCTCGAGATACTGATTCCGTGACTGTAGGAGTCATGCCGTAAAGCAAATGTAATGTTCAGTCGTATATATATATGTACATACACGATATGAAGGAACATAACACGGAGATCTCATTAATCTTTTCCTCTCATAATTCGCGAGACAGAGATTGTGATCTGAAGATAGATAACTGACACAGATAAATATATATATATTAATTATGTAATGTGTGATTGATAAATTTACCAATACGTCATTTAAAATATCGTATGAGTAGGTGTCCACACTTTCAATTATTACCTTTACAATTGTATTGTATCACAAACCAGCAGATTGTATAGTGTCATTTTAGAGATTACATTAATAAAGGTGTAAGTGGTAAATAACAATCTGATAAGCGAGCTATAAATATTACCGCATAAAAATATATTTTACTCTTTTAGATACTTATCTAATATATGAGTAACACGTATGTAGAGGTCGTACAATAAACTAATGCAGCAGAGTAAACTGTTACCAAAGAAGTCACCTCTAGGTATGTTAATGATTGTAATAAGATAAGGTTAACATTTATTTTTTTATAATAAAGTATACCTAATTAAGAAGTTAATTATAATGTATACCAAATAAGTGGAGCACCATCCATTATCGTGTAATAGTCTTTTTGTCAGATTAGTTTTATGCGGTTCGTGATGATCCGAGATTGAGAGAGCAAAAAAAACAGAATCCGGTATATCGACCGGGCAATTAATATAATAGTACTAGTAGCTTTTTGTACTAATAAAACTTTTTACACTATAATGAGATCATGACACACATCAGGCGCTCATCACAATAACTTACTTTTTTCTAACATCACGTTGCTACTAATGGCTATCACAAATCAACCGCTTTGTCCAACAAATTGGCGGTATTACCAGTGTAGACATTTTATTTGATTGATTATGGCTGCCGTTTTAATTATTTCATTTATTTATAATTTTACTATAGGCATTAAGCGTATACTTTACCTTTACTTTACTAGTTTTCGTTACTGTTACTATGTCTCCTGCACCCTGTATATAAATCTCCATTGAAATGCATAAAAGGCTTTAATGTGAATGTTTTTAACTTCTTTGTGTCGCAATTGGAGTGCTAACTCAAAAAAAAAAACATAGAGAGTATCTGTATAATTAAAATTACAGTGTATCCACACAATTTGCCAGTCTATACATTGATCCCAAATTACTAATGGGAAAATGGCCTGTAATATTTATTATGTATTTTTGTCAATATTTGTGCGACTGTGGTCTTTATTAGTATCGTAGTATACTCTTAATGCAGTATCGTAAGATTAATCGTGAGTTTTCGTTTATTCCTAAGATTGAATAACTAAATAATGTAGGTCTGCGGAGGCATCATTACGTCCGCATCGCGGCCTTCAGCTTTCACTATCACGACATAATTGTGGTCGAGCCGTGCTGCGTTCGACGCGTGCGCATGTGCACGTGCGATGAGATTTATAGAATTTTTCATATTCATTTATGTTAATCTTAGCTACCTTTAATGGAGGGAATGGTACCAAAAACTATCTTAACGGGCCAGAATCAAAAACCTACAAGTATAAACCCGTACAAATGAAACAAAATTCAGCGAATGGTCTCGAACATATCTATAGCAGTTTCCTTACAATAAATCCTAGTACAGGAAGCTTATCATTACTCAAATCCTTGGATCACTCGACATTTAAATGTCAAAAATTGTCCCGGAATTGAGTTATCAGTCTACGAACAATATATTACGAAGGTCTAGGTCTATACGTGTACTCAATCTTATCAGGGATATTTTAAGCACTTGTCTTTGTGATTGTGTCCGTAATAATTTCATTAAATATTCATGAGTCGGTAAAACAATTTTCATTAGCTTTTTGTTGACGAAAACTATCATAGTTTGTTGAAAAGCTGAAAAATTAAAGAAGCTTATTAAAACATAGTTTTGATTTTTTACAGGTATAGAGATTCAGTAGCTGAAAATTTCGTGATCATTAAAAATCGTACCTCTGGATGGTTTATATAGAAGGTCATTCATTTTATTAACCAACTTTAAAAAAAAGAGGTTCTCAATTCGGATGTATTTTTTTTAATAATATCATCATCAAGCTCTTTAATGCACTACTCAGAGCATTGCGTAATCTTAAGATCGTGAACTAACGTCATCGTTTTAATAGTTTAATTCGGCGATGGATTTCAATGTACATAATAAGTTCTTGAATTGTACTCTATCTTTACTTCCTGGTTGATGCATTACGTCCGACTGAAATTAAACTATACCAACGGAACTCAGCATAATGAAGAAGATTTTGATAAGTATGTAGCCGATGTTTTTTTTTCTGATGACGGTGTGATGACGCAAAGTGGGCGAGACCCAGTAGTGGGATGTCCGTTTGGGGAATGTGACGGTATTATTCCTGAAATATCTCATAGAATAATGCGGATCTGATGATTTTATGCCTATTTATTATATATCTGGGAAAGTCCATTCTGATTAGCCCGGCGCTTGTATCATAACTAGTACGACCCCTTATGTAAAATGCTATTTTTGAAAGTAATAATCCTAAATATTGGAATATAGTAATGCCTAAAAATTTTATAACTACACGAGGCAGCGTAACTTTTTACGCAAGTTCAGTTCAAGTCAAGGGCTCAAGCTGCAATTATGAAATTAAACTTACGTCATATAGTCGTGACCTTTACGGCTTGGGGGTTCAAAAGTACGTACTGTAACATGTCAGTACTTAATTTGATACATTCTGTTCTTGTGCTAAATAACAGTTTAATATCATGAACTTGTGAAGTTGGTTCTGTTCCGATATTTCATCTAATTTTAAAATAGCGTATATATAATAATAATACCAGCCCTTTTAATGTCCCACTGTTGGGCACGGGCCTCCCCTCAATGCAAGGGCGGATTAGGGCATAGTCCACCACGCTGGCCCAGTACGGGTTGGCGGACTTCACACATCTTTTGAGGGGTACTCTCAGACATGCAGGTTTCCTCACGATGTTTTCCTTCGAAATAGCATATAGCGTATATATAAAACTTTCATAGCATTAGAGAATGGAACAGTGCGACAAATATTTTTTCATTTATGTTGCTGCAGTTTGTCTACTTAAACCTAATGTAAATATGTACTGGGTACAAGTATTTTTTCCTACGTTGTAATAGACAATGCCACCCATCCAAGTGCAGCGGTAACATATCCTCATAATGCCAATTGGAAAATAGGTCATTACTAATGTACGTGGTTCATACATACCAATAGAATTTAGCTAATTGATATACTTTACTAATCAAATCAAGTACCACGTATTATAAAGCTGTTAACCTATCCAACCTTGACCTGTAGGAAGCGGAAGTGAGGTCAAGGTCGCGGGGAAATGTTCCGCGGGTGTCGTGACTTCGTCTCGCGCACGCGTCCCAAATGTCAAGATCTCTACGTCACAACGGGTTAATGCGTTAATGATCGTGATAACGACGTGTATTGCTTTAACACCAGAACATCTGACGATCGACTTTTAAGGTTTGATATTCAAAGGTATATGATGTTGGCCAACTTGCACCGGGCTACTATGGAGGTCCATTGCCCGAGTGCTTCTTGCATTTAGTGGGATTGTTTGCGTGTGTGTGTGCAATAGACTTTTTGTATTATTTACAAATACTATAACTCTGCCTATCCCTTCGGGGGTTACAGGCGTTCTGGTGTTCGTTTTTAATATATTACAATACTAGCTGTCCCGGCGAACTTCGGACCGCATCAGAATCAAATGTATGAGAATATGAATTATTGGTACTTTATGAAAATTTTAAACAAATCTATCCCACGGGAATCATATATTTTACCAGGATAAAAGTAGCCTATGTTATTCAAGATTATAATCTATCTCTGTGCCAAATTTCATCCAGATCCGTTCAGTCGTTCTGGCGTGATTGAGTAACAAATATCCATCGAAACTTTCACATTTATAATTTAGTGGGATCCCTGTTGCATTACCGATAAGTTATAATAGTTATATGTAGATCTAGTTACTCTTTGCTAAACTTCACATAGTATATCATTTAACAAATATATTCGCTCAAGTTTATGAAGGTAACACTATTTCAACAAGCAGTTTACTTGTTTCTAAATCCTGTTCATGTTTCATTTACCGTACTGTACGTGTACGGAGGTAATAGCCATTCGTGACCGATCAACACGCGGGATGTACATGGTGACAATAGAAACATAGCAACTCCACATCCTTGTTGCACAGAGAAACAACCACCGGATTCATGCCTGTATGGTAATAAAGACCGTGAGCACTCAGCATAAAGGACTAGAGTGGTTTGTACAAATAAAACAGATGATACAAACTTTGTTGCGGTTGTGTGTAAAATATATGCATGCGTAGCCAATACATCCGCTTCGGTTGGCTTTAGCAGAAAATTGCTCGGTTGAGAATCATTAATGTTCTCAATGCATAACAGAATTGTATCGAACGAGATAAACTTAATTGCACTGTTAATTCACGGACAGACGGACACGCCAACTATACGGACCCACACTAAGTACGTAACGCTTATATTATGGGTGCCATACAATGGCCTGAGGGCGATCTCAGTATATTATACTTAAATATATATTAATCATCCATGACACGGGTACAAACATTACTGCTCATCAAACGAAGTTTTTGCCTACCCGAATACGAACCTGAGACCGTCGGTACAAAAAGGATTGTCACCACCAGCTGCGCTAATCAGGCCGTCAATTTTATGTATGTATTTCTAATGCCTATTAAGATCTATTGTGTATGCGACTTCGAGCCCCCACGACTGAACGATTCCTAGAACATTTACTTAATGCCACCTATCTGGCCTTATTAAAAAAAAATCTAATAGACTACGCTTAAATGGAGGTTAAAATTAGATTAACGCATCAATTTATTTAGCAAGCTGTTAATAATCTAAGAAATAGATAGAAGAAAGCCTGTGCCTTGTTAAAATTTGTATGTATTTGTAAATTTGCTTACCAGGATTGCAGAGGCTCGATGTGATGGTGACTGCTATGATCAACATTAGTGCGGGCCAACGGTGGCCGCTGGTGCCGTCCCCTGCACCCATCTTGAGTTCTGGAAGCCTGTAAACAAATCATCGTTTATAAAGTCGTATTAGCATTTAGGAAACCTACATGTCTGAGAGAGCCCCTTGCAAGATGTGTAGTCCGCCAACCTGCACTGGGTCAGCGTGGTGGACTATGGCCTAATCCCCCCTCGCATTGAGGAGAGGTGGGACATTAAAAAAGGGCTGGAATTATTATTATTATATATTAGCTTTTATCTATCGTAGACCTCATCGTCAATTACCATTAGGTGAGATCGAGATCAAATACTTGCCTATAATGTAATAATAAAAAAAAACAAAAAATAGTTCATCATCACATTTATTTTGATGTTTTTATGTATCTATGAGAAATGCCTAAAATAGCTTACATGCATACAACTTATATCTAGTTTATATTTGTAACATGAACGCGAGTGATTAGGTAAAAGCACTCAAACGTACCTACAGGCAGTGTTACCCGCCTTTTTAGTACAAACGCCGAAAGATGAGTAGGTACCATATGACTGTCCCATCGAATGTATGTCGGTACTACTGGCTGAACATGAGTAGGTACCAATATTATAAACACGTGACTATCCTATACTTCTTTAATCATGAGTCGAAATCTAAACGTAGGTACCTACACCATATACGAATGATATAAGAGGGCTTAACTAGATCCATATGTTGAAATATTTAAATTCGAGTCAGGTTTTATGTCTATAACCTAATCTGCGAGATTATCTTTGAACCAAATTATACGAATTCATCGCTCAAGGCGAGAGCCAATAATTGCAGTCATATTGATTGCAATATCTACATTTGATGTGCAATAGATAAAAACCATTCACTTTTTGTCGTTCCCATTTGTATGATATGCTGATAAAGTAAATTATAGATTAAATCTTACTCCAAGCCGATTGTAGATAATTATAGTGCATCAACTATATATATTAGACCTTATCCTTAAAACAATAATTAAAGGCGGCATCAGACCTACACTGCAAGCGCATTTGTTTGTGACGTTTGGGGTGTTTTCCACACGGACTCATGGTAGAGTAATATGCTCCGCCTGGTACCGGCTGTGGTGCGGTATTGTATTGAACATGTCAATCAATGGGAGCAATGATCGCGACGAAGTTTTGGGCCATCGTGGGAAGAGAATACATGACGTAGCATATTATTATACCATGCACCGACTATTATAATGACATGACATTACACCGAAAATGATACATGTAAGCCGGCTTTAATGTTTTTTATCTAAATGTAACAAAACATGCAGCAAATACTACTATGGGAGTGGGAGTTACTAACTAGACATTTTGTGTTTTGAATCTGTTTATAGTTACCGCGTACAATGCAGATGAACAAAGTGAGTAGGCAGGCATGTAGGCGGTCTACGTGACTATCTGTAGCACTTCCGCCTGATCTGTGGCCTAAGCGTATTTTTTTACGCAACATCGCGCTAACATACGCTTGTTTCGCCTCGCTTGAGCCACAGATTATATTAATATAATGACAATGATGTTTAATCAATAATGCATACAATCACGTTTCTGGTTGGTGCTTAGTACACTGATGTCTGCGGCAGCCGACATCTTTCGAACTCGGCAACACCTACGAAATTGACGTGAAATTAATCAAATCGATTACTATCTTTTGGCGCAGGAATGTTTCTTTTAACCAACCGAGACAAGCGTGTGGGCACGAAATCTAGTTTTATTAGATAGTTGAATAACTCACGAGTGATCGCATGTCATGTGATTTATTTAATTAATAATAGATGTTAATCAATAACTGTCAATTAAATTTATTAAGTAATCAGTGTAAATAAAATGTGTCCCTAATACATTAATTCAATCTGGAATAAATGTACCTAATTAATGTCACAATTTAATTAACTAACTAATGTTGTCTACAATTTTAAAGTTTAATCTTCAGGTTAAATCAATAACATTTGTAGGTGTATTGTAACAGTACCGGAATGTAAAGTTTCGTCAGTTTTCAAAATTTCAAATGCATTCATTTATGGTTCGCGAACACACGCTACCTTTTCAAAGTATGTTACAGAACAGACTGCTGCACAGAAAATTATGTTTAATTGTTCGACAACAAAGTTCAAATTTACTCTATGGATGATATTCCATAGATTCTACAGTAAACACGTTAAAATCATGTCATCAACATGCGCAGCATTTATTGAATTATTGGCAGTTCTGTTTATTGCTTTGGAATGTCGGTATTACGGTTCTTGAACGCTTTCAAGCAAAAGTCGTCTTTAAGGTGACGAATCTCTTCATTTCGCGACTGTATTATTCTGTGATATTTAGCAAGATACTTTATACTCAATTGTATTTTTTACGAATCTCTATGACCTATAAACATGAACTGTAATTATGAATCGTCTATTATAGGCATTAAAAAAGTCGTACCTTTAAAAATTCAAGATACGTACACACACTATAAATACTGCACATTGTCTACATATAATCGGAAGAGTGTACACGTTCAGACATCCGAAGGCGTAAAACGTTCGCAAAAGTTACAGATAAGATAAATTGTAATAAGCTACGACACTCAAGTAACATACAATATTAGTTATAACAGTTAACCTTAATGCGCGACACGATGTAATCTATACATATAAATAAAATTGGAGTGTCTGTTTGTAATATTAAAATAACCGCTTTTTACTTAGTGCATTTGGATGTATACACGTTACCTATACCGAAACAATTTTTTTTTAAATTTTTGTCTGTCTGTCTGTCTGTCCATCTGTCTGTCAGTCTGTCTGTCTGTCTGTCTGTCTGTTTGTTCCGGCTAATCTCTGTAATGGCTGGACCGATTTTGACGGGACTTTCACTGGCAGATAGCTGATGTAACAAGGGGTAACTTAGGCTACTTTTATTTTAGAAAAAAAAATAGGATCTCACGAAAAAAAATGAAAACCAATGTTGCAGCGCAGCGCCTGGTTAAGTTTGATAGCAACAATCTGCAAAGCGTCCCGCGGGATCAGAACGCGAGCAGGCTGTTGCCAACGGCTGAGTCTTTGTTAAATACCACGCGGACGAAGTCGCGGGCAACAGCTAGTAGTGTATAAAATGTAACCCCAATAATGTGATTTACATATTAACAACGGTTTAGGTATAAATTTATGGTAAAACAAGTAATATGTGAACATGTTAACACAATCTAGACTAGATTGAAACCTTATGTACTATACAAGGCCAATTAGTCGACAGTAGGTATCGGTTTAGTTGTGTTCTGACCCAGACTAACAGTATTACCTCTATATTAGACCTTTAGCTACATGCATCGGCCCTTTCAAAATGTTTCAAAAGTAATCATCACATTCTTCAATTATATGACAGTGAACGACACAAACCGTGATACTACAAAAAATAATGTGCACAAAATTTTGCTAAAACAATAGGGTTAATCTCAATCTGAGGGCACAAAATACACTGCAATACCATTCTTGAACACGTTGGAAAGAATAATAGAGACAAACTAGCATATCATATCCCATTATGACCTACCAATCAGTTTTATTCAAAGCATTGTGTTATACATGCATCGATAGACATGGACATGAGAGATTGTATCTAAGCAGGGACGTTCACTCGAGTCTTAGCATATAAAATAGAACCTAAGGCTCAAACGAATAATGTATAAGAATAAAATTTTAATGTAAATAACTCTAAAGGCATTCTTAAAAGCGATGCTTTAAATGCTAATCTGGAGTTGTGATCGAATGGTATTTCCAATCACAAGAACAAAGTTAATAGTGCTATTAAAAGGTTTTAAAAAAATACATAGCTCACATATTCTCTATTCTCTATTTTGCATAGCAAAGTTAAGTTATTTTTTTTATGTAAAAACAAAAGAACACAACGCCCTATATAGTGAACGAGTTCAGACTTTCGACGACAAAGACCTTCATTCACGAAGCTTAAATCTGATCCTTAGGGCAACTGGAGCATCAAGAAAATTATTTTTTATAAAAGCTAGTGTCACACTTGCCATTCAACTTTTAACCTTATCTGCCTCTCGCTCGTGTAATTTCACTACCGTGGTTCAAGCTTTACCTGCTATGACCTGGTCACCTTGATTCTTTTTTTTATAATCTCGTCTAAGTGTTAATATAAAGACTCTCGGACATATTGTTTTATGTCAAGGACTGCGGTTAATTTTTTTCTGCATATCCACAATGCATTTTCTGAATCGAAATGACATCAGTATTTTTTAAATGTTTAGAACAAAGAAGTGGTATAATATTCGGATACCTAGTGATTATTTTTTTTTGTTTTATTAATTTCGAGACGAGTAGGTTTGGTGTTTTTATTCCTTTTAGAGTTTTATGATGATGGTCACATATTATGGAACCAAGTGGTAGGTAAAATGAAACTAGTAGGCAACCTCCCACCCATCACAGATCAGTCTTATAATCTCTATATGCTATCATTAAAAGTTTCATTTGATATCCCATTTACCTGGTGAAAAATCAAAACGTAATTTTTATGCGTTGACAAGAATATCGACCTCAACGTGGGGTCTCTCTTTTAATACGTTAAAAATCATATACGGAGCAACGTACTTAGGATCCATGTGTTACGGCGCACCGGTGCGGGCCGACAGGGCCACGATAGGGGCGGCACGGCGTAAATTACTTCAGAGCCAACGATTGGCACTGATATTTTTATGTAAAGCATACCGCACGGTTAGTACCGAGGCCCTGCCGGTACTCGCGGGTGTGCTCCCGGTCGACTTAGAGATTCAGAGACGCGCGGGAATGTACTATTCTACACGAGAGGACATGACCACCGAATTCCTAAAACCGCGAGATCGCTATAGAATCACTAGATTATTTAAACCTCAATCTGTTGTTTACGAAGATCTTTTGAACGAGTGGCAATGCAGTTGGGATACAACAACTAAAGGCCGCCACCTCCACCAGTTCTTTCCTTGCGTTCGTGATCGTTTGGAGAAGACGTGGATGGAGGTGGATCACTGTATGGCACAATTTTTAACAGGCCATGGTAACTTTAAGAGCAAATTATTCTATTTTAAATTAGTACCCTCGCCTCTGTGTCAATGTTCAACGCCGTATAACGAAAACGAGCAATCTGCACATCACATCCTCTGGGAGTGCAATCTCTGGCAAAACGAACGGAACATTATGCTTAATAGTTTGCAAGTAACTTCTGGAGTTGTATACTACACAGACCTTGTGGAAACCAGGGATAACTTCCGTGCGTTCAAGCGTTTTTGCCATACCTACTACTGGAATCAAGTTTAATCAGCTCACAAGTTTAGGACCAATTAGTATTTAAACTCTCCGTGGTGCCTTACACCTGGAATTAGTCCAGCTGTAATAGTCTTACTTCTGTGGACATTTGTCTACCAGATCTTTTTTGTCTCCCGCTTTGCAATGGAGGGAAGTGGATAATTTTCTTCCAACTCCTCCTATTTATCTTTCGATTAATTTCGTGCGGGTTCCAAGACAATTAACTTTATCCCGGGACTCGCCGAGGGTCAAACCTCGGTGTCTTCATTGGACACCACTGTAGATCCTGGCTTACAGGAGTAGCAGTGGTGGGAGTGTGTGGCGGGCCTAGTCCCAAATAAAAAAAAATCCCATTTACCTCTCATATACCTCAAGTTTCCCGATTTATCCAATCAATACTTGTACTTGTATTTTTTTTACCGAGCCCACATCCTAACGATTCATAGAAATGTCTAGTGCAGCCTAAAAAACCCTGGTCTAGCATGTTGTTGAAATGGTAGACCAGAGATTTTTAAGGCTTCACTTTTAGCGTACGCCGTGTGTTGTCTTATTATTTTAACAAGTTTGTGATGCGATTATAATCATAAATACATTGTGTTAGCATTCATTATCATTTCTTTCTCATTATGCTGGTAAGCGTGAGCTTTCCTCAGACAGGGCAATACAAGCAGATCATCCGGTACCACATCTAGCGTATTGTAATAGAGTTCTGTGAAAATCTTCTCAAGATGCGCTGTGAATACATAGCCTTGGACTTGGTCCTCAAAGATCTAACGACTTTTGAGTGCAACGTCATTCTAAGACTTGGCTTTTTATACAAGTTTTTTTGGTAGGATGGCTTTTTTGCGGAGCCCTATGTGATACGCAGAGTACGTGACGCTTGACAGTCGGAAAGATGTCCCACCGAGATGTCTGGCCACTGCATAATATAATCCATGCGGCTTGTTATCTCCTAGTCACCTAGCTTAGACACAAGCAAAGTAATGACACGTAGATTACGTGAGCTGCGTGAATTTTATCATCGAACAAGCAGTCACGATACTAATGTTTGCAAAAAACTAAAATCACCTGGCGTATTGTGTGTAATTTGAAAAGGGCGTAAGTATCTACTTGAATTGAATATCAATTAGGACGATGATTAAAATTCAAGACGGCATCTTGATGCAGGGTATTCCCGAGAATTTGCTACGAAAAGTACGAACTGAGATGTCCAGCTTGCCGTTATAACTGGAACCTATAACCTTCCTATTTATAGAAAAATGATTGTCTAACATCGCACGAATTATTGTTTCTCATGACATTCGGATAAGCGTTTGAATTATTTATAAACTAATGATTACGGCGATGTATAATTGCGCTTGGGCAATCGGCGCGTAAATTCGACCCATTTGCGCGCAAGGCCGACTTACCAAACGGCTGGTTGCGGGCATTGTGCGCTCATGGTGCATTATCATCTGCCGGATCAGTACTCTTAAATGCACGTACTCGCTTTTATGTATTCATTACATAAGAACGTATATAGTAATGTATGGAAGGATGGGGATGTAAATATAATGCGATATGGACGGTTTCTTTATTATTACTTAACAAACAAAAGTCCAACCAGCGAATTTATAGACGTTTTATAACTTTATCGAACGTCACATAGTACTGCGCACAAGAGGTTTGCTTTGCGCAGTACTATATGACGTTTGATAAAGTTATAAAACGTCTCTAACTTCGGGGTCAAGTATTTAAAAAACCTTACGCTTTATGTTCGTGTGAAGTGTTCGTAGAAGAGTACTATACTGAGTACGCGACGAGCTATTTTGGATGGGACAATAAGCGCGCTAGATTTCCAAAGCAACTGTTGACACTTCAAGTCACGAATTGATCTCTTCATTCTTGGTGTATCACCAGACACTGGATAGCTCTCAATATACTATTCTGCACCCGCTGCGGGCAGAGTATACTGCTTTTACTAGCTATTACATAATTGGAATAATGTCAACATGATAACAGTACATAATATTTACGGCCACATACAGCGAAGTAGTAAAAAAAAAAACGTTAAAATAGCATAAAGGCACGCACAAAGACGTACACTCAATTACTAAGCTTTTTCTTCGAAATTGTATGTTACTATTTTGGTGATAACTTAGATATAAATATGTATTTATAGTACACGTTATCTACATCATCTATACATATAAATAAAATTGGAGTGTCTGTTTGTAATATTAAAATAACCGCTTTTTACTAAGTGCATTTGGATGTATACACGTTACCTATACCGAAACAACATTTTTTACAATTTTTGTCTGTCTGTCCGTCTGTCTGTCTGTCTGTCTGTCTGTCTGTCTGTCTGTCTGTCTGTTTGTTCCGCATAATCTCTGAAATGGCTGGACCGATTTTGACAGGAATTTCACTGGCAGATAGCTGATGTAACAAGGAGTAACTTAGGCTACTTTTATTTTAGAAAAAAAATAGCATCTCTCGAAAAAAAATTAAAACCAATGTTGCAGCGCTGCGCCTGATTAAGTTTTGATAGCAACAATGCGTCCCGCGGGATGTTGCCAACGGTTGTGTCTTTGTTAAATACCACGCGGACGAAGTCGCGGGCAACAGCTAGTAAAAATATACAAACATGTTTGTCACCGACAAAATTCGGTACGTCTGCCCAAACGCTAATTATAAAACTTGTATTACATAAAGAGATTCATCTCGTATTTCCAGTTCTTTGTGAGTTGGTTAACACATAACATAATGTTCACGCTTTGTGGCTTTAGATAAGTCATTTGTTGTTTATAGTGACACTACGTTATCATTAAATCAATACATTTTTAAGGCGAGTTTAAAAAAATACAACCGAATTGAGAACCTCCTCCTTATTAAAGTCGATTAAAAATACATACGATTCTATGTGAAAATACAACAATTTTAAGCTTCCTACTAGACTCGTGAACGTTTGTGGCTAACTTTTTACCGCAAAAGTATTTTACTGGCATGGCACAAAGCAGTGATATCCAAGTTGGTAGAACGCTTGCCTCGATAACGAGGATTGCAGGTTCAAACCCCGGCTCGCACCTCTGGGATTTTTCATGTGCGAATCTCATTTTCAACCAAGATTATCACTTGCTAAACGGTGAAGGAAAACATCGTGAGGAAACCTGCATGTCTGAGAGAACCCCTCGAAAGATGTGTGATGTCTGCCAACCCGCACTGGGCCACCGTGGTGGACTATGGCCTACACCCCCCCCCCCCCCCCCGCATTGAGGGGAGGCCCGTGCCCAACAGTGGGACATAAAAAAGTGCTGGAATTATTATAATATTATTATTTTACTGGCATTTACGTCTCAGTATATATTAGTTCATCTTTGCTCGTCTCTTATAGTCATAATCGATCCATCCATTCGCCTTATTTTGCCAAACTTTTCATGACTCCCAAATACTTTGCCAATGACTAAATCACTGCAAGGATGGATGACGTGCGTCATCCGAGGCGAACCGCTCGTGTCAGCCATGGTCTCGTGATTAAACATTGCTAAGTGTGACATAACTGTTTCACTGTTGCATTTGTTGTTTATGCGATGAACGGCCTCCGATAGCGGCGCGCATGCGGCGTATTGTAATAGGTCATTGGCAGGATGTCAACCGATCGGACTGAGATCCTGCATGAGTCACAAGGATTTCCATTTACCTTGTACTATTTGTGTTCGGGAGTAAAGATTTAAATTATTAAACAAGAGGTTGTTAGCCGGAGTTAAAAACTAGCAACTTGGTAATCATATCATGGCTTTATTTGTAAAGAGCACTCAACCATCCGTATCGTGGTGCACTTACTGTAGGGTAAGCAGCAGTCTAATGTAATCGTAAATTCATCGAAAAATCATACTGTCACTATCATACTTATTTATGAAATGTATGGAGTGAGAGGGATGGAAGACGTTACCGAAACGCTATGTAAAAAGGATTTTGCTTGAGGTACTGTAGGGACTTATTTGTGTTGGTTATATTCTGATGTATTGACCATGTTGATGGTAATTAAGTTTCATAAGATATAATCTTTATAGATGCCCATAGATAACAAAGCATCCTGTAACACAAAAGTTTACAAATACCGATTCAGTGGTTTTCGTTGTTTTGAAATGTGAGCTCACGCGGAAACCACACGGATGTTCAAGAATCATAATCGCACATGTACTTATAACGATAAATGTTTTGAGCCAGTTCCGTCTACAAACACCCACCGCTATCCAATCTCGTCGATCTGTTTATGTCAGAAACACCAGCATTATGCCAGTATTACTTAGTTGCGAGATGATTATCAAAACTAAACTTGATGTGTCTAACTTTTATTATACTTTGAATTTAAAAAGCCAATCAATGTTGGAACCAGGTAATCTAAAATATTAAATGATAATTGGATTGTAAAATTATTATTGTGATTTTATTTCTCGATTAATTGACCAATAGCTCGAATCGGTGCTATCTTTGATGTGTATGGAGGTTTAGGGTATGATTAGTCGGATTTTGAGGGTAAAATTAAATGATAGAACTTAGCGATACTTGGCGGAAATTGATAAACAAATGGGGAAAGAGACCATTGACTCTAGGCTTGCCAACTTTACCAATTATAAGCCAAACAAGTTGATAGAAAATTAGTCGACAAGACAAGAAGTTTACAAGACAGATTCTCGACTGACATCTTAGAGGAATTTGGTATTGTTGACTTTTTTAATTATCGATTAACTCGTTTGGATTATAATTAGAAAAGTTGACAAGCTGAGGGTCAATGGTGGGTCCCTCTTCGCTTCATTTGTTTTAGTAAAATATTGTACCTTAGCATTTTTAGGTATTACTAATACTCGATAGTAATACCGAGAAAAATCGCGACATTTAACCATAAGTTATTCGAATACTTTTTCAGACACTGTGCCAAATTTTAATCAATCAAAACTTTGGTAGGTGCCTACTAAAATAGTGCAATAAGTAAAAATGCTATTACATTTTTCACAATGTAACTATGAAAACGAAACGATGCAATATGTCTGTTAGTTAGCCTAAAACACTTTTCGTTATACAGTTTTGTATTTTACATGTTTTTTTCGAAACGTAGCTATATCTACTTATTACGAACATACGAAACGGAACATCCGCATTGCTGCTCCAGTTAATGTAACAAAAGTAATAATTGCCGCGTACGTTTAAATGATGAACGTAAACCTGCGTTTAAATTATAAATCCTTGGGCATTAAAAGCCATAAAATATGAATAAATAAATTATGCTTTTTTTTGTCGGGATGCTTTGATTCATATCGGCCTGTCTAACGTTCCGTGTCAAATCAGCTGATCTGTAAATACCGGCCAAACCCAGACCGGTCCATACTAACTGTTCATATAATGTAAGTAACTGTCAAACATTATAGCTGTATGAGTTAGGTAAAGAAAGGCCATTGTACGCGTGGAAAACTATTGTTTTGAAGTTTGCAATTAAAATGCTAATGTACTCCTGGGTTTCACAAAGTATTGACAATAGAATTGCGCTGAGTAAGCAACAAATTTAGGCCGATGGCTCCGATGTCCAATTATCGATGTATTCGCGTCCTTGCGTTCACCGGAGATTACGTCTGCACCCACTTTATCAACTAATGGCATCATTCTAACAAAACGGACAATGAATAGTGTACACTGTAGAAAGGTAGTCCAACTTACCTTTAATTACAATAAAGCATCACTCCTCAGCGTTTAGCAAACGCCGTTGTTGTTTAGAGACACGATTACCCATGCACTGTTTTATGTTCTGTTTAATGTGATTTAAAAACACGAATGGCTAGCACGAAAACTGTATACGGAGCGAAAGCGGTGTTCGTACGCGGAAGTGTGGGTACTAGGATTGTTTCGCGCAAGCGTCGAAGGCGGTCGACTCGCGCGCGGCTGCGTGTGCGACTCGCGGCGGTCGCTCGTTTCACCGGCGGAGGTGTCGCGAGGAGAAAGTCTTGGCCGTGGTGCTCCCGCGCCGGTTGGCCGGCCGCCCGATGTGGGGGGGACCGTGACGTAGTGCGCAAAACCAGCAGCGACCTGAGCATCGCCGATTGCTTCACCGCTCATCGCCAGCCATCCTTGGTGCGCTGGGATGAGCAGATAATTACTTAAGTAGGTAAGCTACGGTCAGTTATGTAATCGAGCTTTGAGTAAAATTCTTCAAATTATTTACTTTTAAAATCATATGGGCTGGTACTTCATAGAACATTTACTGGTTTAGGATTAGGAAAAAGCTGCACATCGTAAGGCCCGATTTTCAACCATGCGCAGAGGAGAAGAGATGTGCGGAATAGACCAATCTAAAGCGGTGTTTCAAAAACACCGTTTGGTACTCAGATAAGGTGCAATCAATCTGATTGGTCTATTTGTCACATCTCCCCTCCTCTCCGCTTTGGTGGAAGCCGCGGCCTTAGTATGATTTGTCATACATAGTATGTTTTAAATTTAGATATTAACCAATCATCACCATACTGTGCTTATCACACTGATTTGACGTCATCGCAATGCGGTGTCGCCTATTGTTTTTATATGTGAAGTGAACCGTTGTAAATGAATACGAATGAGTACTCGACGGTTGACATATCGTATAATTTAACCAATTAGCCGCTGTTCCCACGGAACTACACGCATTCCCTTGAGACGCACACCACATACGCGAAACATTTCATTAGATTGAATGAAATATTGTGAATGAAAGATGACATGAAATTGTGAGATAATCCGTGAGTAATTTTTGTATGGCATTACCCATCAGAAAGAGTAAAATACAAGTCATTAACATGGTGCAGCTAGGATACAGACAGCAATTGAATGAATTATGAGATTGGTATATAAGTATGGGAATGTTGGCGTTATTATTATTACGTGGGGACTTGAGCAATAAATAATATAAGTAAGTCAAAACTATTGTTTGTTCGATAGGTATAATGAATTTATCTGATACGTTAACACATGGGCATGGGAAGCATAAGACCAGTTCACATATTGTGTAAACAAAGTAGAGATTCAGTTGACGAATCATCACGATAATTAAAGATATTTATTGCGGTAGTTAGCTTAAAGCAACAGACAAAAGTTCGGGGAGCGAGCTGCGTTTTACATTCTTGATGACAAGTCGCCCATTCGCCACACCAGGCACGGACTTGATCCTTTAAATTTTTCATAAACCATATTAATAGTTTTCCCACCTTTCTATTGGTATTGTGTCCAAGCTACCGATTTGATATTGGATCGTTTACATTATAAAATTAAATTTATTTAATCAAAGATATTTTTTTAGCACGTCAAAAGTAGAAGATTATTCGTGAGCCAACTGTATACATTATAATGTACGTATTGAATGAAAAAAAATGATATAATGTGCACTAGATGCGCTGTTCCCTTCTCCATACAACATTTATAGTAGAATATACGGTATACGGTTAGCTTACGAAAAATCTTGCACTTGGCGTACTGAGGTATCAGTTTACCTTTTAACACCAAATACGAATTACAATTTCCAGCCTATAATTTGGAAGACAAAATGACGCTATCAATATATTGTACGTTACATTGTAATTAATAACAGAAGGGGAATAATAATGTTGAATCCACCCCTGTGAGATCGGCAGCCATCTGTTTATACAATTATCGGTTAAGAGCGGAGTCAGTGGCGCGCGCTGTTCTTCCTAAATGACTCCTTCATCAGTGGCATCCATCGGGATACTTATTAGTGGCCCCACATACGCCTACGGATTAGTACGTATCTTGCATCCAAACCGGAACTACATATATAAAAAAATACTAAGTAATTTAATAACTTAAATTATGGATAACTTTTTAAACTACCAGTGCAGTGAGGAGTCGTGGGAGCAGCATATCTTTTCGATAAACTCGTATCAGAAGGTACCTGAGAATGTGCCAGTGGCGAAGCAGAGGTGCCAGGCGAACGCACGCGAACGCGACCGGACACAAAAGTTAGTACTGATGTTGAGAGCAAAGACAAATTATTCATTGTCATAGCTCTCTTGTTTGATACTCATCTTCATGAAGTTTGCTCTCCAGTCGAACGTATTCTTTTATATAGAAAATTACCTGAAAATCGATAGTTTTTTTTACTGTTTGAGAATGGCTTGTTTTAGCTAAACGATTCATTCACAAACAGTCCGCTCGGTTATTGTTTATCAAAATTAAGTGCATTTTAATTATAACCCTTTTTAGTTTAGTTTATTTGTAATATAAAAATAATAAATATCGCCCCGATAAACATACCATTGTACGGCTACAAACTAAGAAACAGTTGTATTATGTGAACGTACTACCTACCTACCGTAAAATGGACTAGCTGAGTCGCGGTACCAGTATATTATCCGTGAAACTAATAAAAACATTCGTGCTCATCACACAGTTTTTATGTAACCATTTCAGGTTTGTTTAAACTTAGTATTGATTTAATTCTTATTTATGGTAGAATTGTTATCAAAATGCTATTTGTATCACCAAGCAGTGTAAACACGGCGTTCAACACGCTCCGTCTGCTCATCCCCACGGAGCCGCCCGACAGGAAGCTGAGCAAGATCGAGATCCTGCGCCTCGCAGGAAGCTACATCACGCACCTCGACAATCAACTTTACACCGGTGAGATAAAGCTTATTTTATTATTATCAAATACTTAACTATAGGACTAGCATAATATTTACACTAATAATTAAGTCAGTGCTGACAACATGATCTTATTGGTTTGCATTGATTGTTACATACAACTAATAAAGAAACTGTCTTCAGTAAGTAATAAAATGATACAAATTTATCTCAGTGAACTTACCTTAGAATAATTTATTTCAACGTAACGTATGTTGTGCCTGGGAATCCGAAATGCAGTCTTCAGTCATTCAATCCATTGTTAGAGGTCTTATCCAAAGGGTATACAATTACTACGTTTCATCTTATCCGTATGGAAAAGTGCATGTTCAACTTGAACGCTGTTAGGCCATACATCCACTTGCAAGGTTCTTCTTAGAGGGATGTCCGATAGTTTTCCGATACTTGCATGCAAGTGTAAACTCGCACTTGCTACGCAGTTTTAGAACTTATGAGCAATTAAATAATAAGGGCTCTGAATCGATTAACAAATACAGTTTTTAATAAGTACCTACTATTCTAATATCAGTCTACAGTTTTATCTGGTTCATTTACCGTTAATTAACTTGTCAATTTCGTTCAAATGAATCGGTTACCTATTGTCCTGTAACCTTTAACAGTAACCGATATAATATAGGTATAAGCTGTTCTATAATCAAAACTAGTTTGGAAATTTTACCAATCATAGAGACTTGATGATAACTTTTATTTTCAGGGGAAATGGAACAACCGTGCTTACAGAAGAATGATGTCACCACCAAAGATAGAGCTTTGTGCACTTTTTGCTGGTCGACAGTTAAAAAGGATGTAAGTTCAAGGCTGAGCGATTTTTTTATTTGACTGTACACGTTTAATTAATATAAAAAGTGTGTTAAGATTAAGCTTAGGAAGCTTAGTAGTGAACACGTATTATAACCATAATCGAGGTGGTGCTTTTGTTTGTATAGTTAATGCATAAAAAAAATTGATATGAGTTTTTTTTTATCGTGCATGCTTAGTCATTGTTTCATCATGTATGCTTGGTAATTAAATTATAGTAAAATAACGTTTTATTTTTGTTTCAGAAACCTACATCTGTAACTAGTTACTACAAGCCGCCATATTAAAAACTTTTTATAAAAACCTAGTCCAAAGATAGCTTTATTTAAGGGTGATTTTATTTTGGTAGGTAGGCGTATTAATTTAATATTGAATGATAACTATGTTCATAATCAGATTGCCTATAATAATATTCTAACTACATTATACAAAAATATAAAAAATATTGTGAAACGAACACACCAATATGAAATACGATAAGTTAGCGACTTTAATTTAAGATAAATGATCGAAATACAGAAATTTAAGTTATAAGTAGCACATAAGGTTTTAGGTAAATTATATTAGTTTTTTTTCTAGTTAAGTTAATAAAGGTATTTATAATAAAAAGTCATAGTGTATAAATGGCACAATTTTATTCAAACTAATATGTACTATTAAGTAGGTATCAATATGAAGTATTTTATTTTAACAGAAATAATCACAACCAGTGTTATAAAGGTGGTCAATTTCATTAAAAATATTCAAAATACTAGAGTGATAAGACCATTGGTGTTACTGGGCGATTTTAAATAATGTGTACGTATACATGCCTCTACTTGCAAATAGAAAATGTAGTAAAAAATCTAATGACATGGAAACTACAATATTTACAGCACTTATATTTAAATACCTAACGGTTAATAACAAAATCGTTTAGCAAACACTTGCCAACATATTTTTACGACATTGATGCTGAATTCTTGTATATTTAATGCCTGGAAATGCAACATATTAACATACTTAAGTACCAACCGGAATTTTTATATCATTTCATTAAATTTCATTTCACCATTTAAATATATTTATGTTGACGTGTCTAGATAACAAATTGTGACCGATTTAATAAACATTAAGTACTATCGATATACCTACACCTACAACATTGTTACTTACTTATTATATTTTGTGACTAGTCAAAAATCTAGTCATATTAAGTAGACATTTACTCCCAAATTTATAAAATATACAAAGTACATTTCTTCTGAGAAAACCTTTGTAGCCAATGCCGTTCTAAATTGTTTTTTATATATCTATAAATTCGGAAGTTAATTATATTCATAAATAATAAGGGTACGCAATCATCAAACCTGCGAGTAATAACCGACAGCAATGATGGTCACGCAGCATTAGGCAAGTACGTATTTACAGAAAAAACTATAATAGGTAATACATAATCCATTCAAATATATAAACAAACAATCTTCATTAACGCTATAGAAATGCAAATTACAAAACAATATATCGAGCAGTCTCCACACGGACTTACAACAGATGGCTCTCAACATCAACAAAACATAGAAACCGTAATTAGAACATCACATACACGAATGATTTTTTTTCTCTAAGAAGACATCACAGTTAGAGATATTACATACTAAATACTTGTGCGTACACTCTGTAAGGCCCCTTCCATATCAGGAGAATGACAAGCAAATAAGGACGGAATTATATGAAGAACCAACCTGGCAGTGTTTTCTATTTTTTCATATAGCTCTGTCACTTTCTGCCTATCATGCCACTCGGTAGTACAAGGCCTTTATGTACAAGTGTCTTTGCCCACGACGTAGAGCGACATCGTTAGCTATCGAACATTGTTTCTGTCTCTACCAATGAAGGGGCTAGCCTCGTGGTTTTTCTCAAGGTTGCCGGAGAGCGTGGGGTCGGGACGGCTGCGCTTGAAGAAGCCTAGTTTCCACAGCGCGATGATCAATAGGATGAGTACTATCAGCCCCACTATCACTGATATGATGATCACCCAGAGAGGAACATCTGTGGGCTCGCTTATCTTCAGATCTGGATATGCGACTGTCTCCACCTGTTGGGGGAAAAATATATGAGGAAGAATGTTGCGGCAATGTGGATAGGCAACATTTTTAATTTAGTACCTAATGAGTTTGTTATAACCTAAATTTCCTAGCAGAATTCTAAAATTCCAGAGGTTTTCATAGTTTCCTTGCTCCTTTTAGTTTCGGAAATGCTTTCATCGTGGCTTTAATGAATGAAGAATGATACAATATGGCTTACAAATTTGTAGACAAAAGTCCAAAAGAATTTCTCTAAGAGAATTGCGATGAGAAATGAGTGATTTGTGTTTCACTTTTACAGAAAAATTCAGGAAGTATAGATATAGATCGATGTTGACATGAATACATACAGTAGTAGCGTCGTCGTGGTGTTTGTCCTGGTGTATGTTGTAGTTGTCTGGGATGCGAATGTAGGCGCGCGAGGCGATGTGCACGCGTGCAGCTCGCGAGAACTCCTCCACGAGCGTGCTGTTCCACAGGCGCGCGCGCACGCTGATCGTGCTCGTCTTCATGCGCCCCACCTTGTAGATCACGCATTGGAACTGGATGCACTTTGCCGTTTTCTCCTGACAATTCTGGTGGATGAATGGCAATTAACTTAATGAATACATATATATGCCTCATGTGCTTTAGAATAAAAGCTGCAGGTATTAAAACCATATTTCACAAAATATAGGTAGATGCAAAAAAATAAATAATAAATATCGACAGACAAACACACCAACTATACCGTCCCACACTAAGCAACGCTTGTATTATGGATACCGTACAATGGACTGGGGGCGAACTCTGTATATATTTCTTATATAGATAATAAACATCCATGACTTGGGTACAAACATTCGTGCTTATCACACAAAGTTTGTCCCTACCAGGATTCGAACCCGGGACCCTCGGCACAGAAAGCAGGGTCACCACCAACTGCGCTAATCAGGTCGTCAGAATTACAGAATATAATTTACACAGCACAGCTGGAATTATGAAACAAACTTAACTGTTTATTCCTAATTAAGATTCTATTCCCATTTGTATTTTTTTTCGCTGCCCATTCACAATTTTGTGAGATTTGGTTATAATCTAGTAAATAATAGCTGACGCTGATCAATATTTAACACGAGATTATTGCCCAACATTTGACCGGTTCCGATAACCTAAAACTAAACCTAAAGCTTGGCTCAGTAGTCGGATGTGTTTCTGACTACCCTTAACAATTATCATAGGTTCGAACAGTTATAAAACACTCACTAAATTAATGACTTGTTTCCTCTGCCCGTCTTTGTCCGTGTACGCCTCTGCCATTGCCAGGTCATCCTCCACCTCCCTCCTTCTTCTAACATTATTACTACTTGTGGTCGAGTACTCCGTGAACTTCCTCCTAGTCTGATTATGTGATTTCTCACTGGAACTGACGCTCAGTTTGCCGGTAGGTAGGAACGGGTCCATTTCTAAGTTTTCTAAATACGGCTCTGGAGCACCTGGCCTACTCGTCAGATTAAGAGGGTTTATTTCATTTTCTTTTACGAAGCATGCGCCGTTTTGATCTGAAAAATGTTAAAGGGTTACGTTTTGTTCTATTAATTCAATGGTTTTATGTAGGTAATAGACAATAATATATTTTAATTGATGATATGGTGCTTTTATTAGAGATCGTGTAATGTATGCCAGCTAAACACCTGGTGCATGCGGCTAGATCAATAAACGTAAAGGAATTTCACAACTTTTCTGGTACCTCAGACTAGTTCAGTTAGACATAACTAGATGGCGTTAGTATATGACCTACAATATAGGTATGCTACGCTTTTACGTCTCATGCGCTTTTAAGGACATGTTCTTAAAAGCTTATTATATATCGTTGGAATATACTAACCAGCCTCTCCATCAACAGTGGGCACGTCCTCGGGGTAGAGCAGCCACTTCCCCTGCGCCGAGTCAGACGCGAGTTGATGCGGCCACTGGATCACCACCTGCACCGTCGACACGTGCCACGGACCTTCGTTGAACACCTGCAAGATGACCATTAACACCATATGTAGCTGTAGCTAAGTAACTGGATTCATCTTTATGAATAAGAGTGCTTAAGTAACGAGCAGTTCGAGTTGACGAACTTCGGGAGCTTTTGCAAGACGTGCTAGATTCCTCAAGAAGTTTGCATTTACCTTAATAGCATGTGATAATGTTTTTCTATGATGAGATTCTTCTATAGCGTCATTAAATCCAAGAGGTGTAAGTCGAGTTTCGACTACACGCTTTGTGTTCAAAGGAAGTAAATACCTGGTACGTGTGCACGACCCTTGTGCCGATGTCATCAAAGTAAGTCATTGCAGACTCTCCTTTTATTTCGCCACCGTAGAAAACTTGCTCGGGCCGCGCCACGCTGCAAAAGTTAATTCAAACATTATAGTCACCGTTGAACCAAATCATGGTAATTAGAGGCCTTCGTCCCCTTACCCCTTAATTAGTAATTCAGCATTCTTGATAACGAATGCCTCAACTTGAACGGGCTTCTTCCCAGCGTGCAGTTCTTTCGATGTGGAGTTGGCCCATACGGTAAAGATGACAGATTGGTCGCTGTCCTCAAGAGCTCGCGCGTCGAACCGCATAGTGATGGGGGTCGATCCTTCTGGCTGCTTCTTGAAAGGGTTCTCCAGCATACATATCACTGTGGTCTTGTTATGACTGGTGCAGATTACGTGTTTGTCCTATAAGAGTAAAGTTTTTAGTTATAGTGTCTCACTTTGGTGAGATTTAGATTTGAGATCATTTTAGGGCTTACTAGCTGTCCCGGCGTACTTCGTACCGCCTCAGAATCAAATTTAAGAGAAAATGAATTTATTTATATTCTATGAAAAATTTAAACAAATCTATCCCACGGGAACCATACATTTTAACGGGTTAAGAAGTAGCCTATGTGCTATTCCAGACTATAATCTATCTCTGTGCCAAATTTCATCCAGATCCGTTCAGCCGTTCTGGCGTGAAAGAGTAACAAACATCCATCCATCCATCTATCCATCCATCCAAACTTTCACATTTATAATATTAGTATAGATTCAATAAATACAATATTCAGTAAAACCAAATGAAAATTAGATCGACTAATTTGGAAATAAAATTTGGGTAATTTGAGACTAGAAAAGAATGTGAGAACTAGGTGGGCAAATATCATTGCACAATGTACGAATGAATAAAGTATACATCGGTGGCAAAGAGCACCAATTTGTGTTAGTCCTTCGGTTGATGGAGGGGTCGATGTACTATTAGATGTTCAGTTGCCCAACAATCATACATGGTGGAACTCACGCTAGTATTGACTGCAATGTAGTGCAGGTTGGAGGGGTGGTAAACGAACAGTTGCGCTTCATACGCCGACTCGCCGTAGTTGTCCACCGCCAGGGACAGCTTGATCTCCTCCTCTTGGCCGAGTGTCAGCGCATACGTCTTGTTGTCAGCACCTGAAATTATGTTTACACCCACATTTAGACGCTACTTAGCTCAAGACGTGATTTCAAAGTGCTGTGCGATCATAAACAAAGATGTGGTACAATAGTCATCCCAATTCTAATTTCAAATCATAATTACTTACAACTTGTGAAATGTTTGCGAGCCCTGGCTTAAATTTGTTTGTACCGTATAACTACGATATCTATTTGCCAGTAAGCACTTTGTGTAAATAACTAGTTATGCCTAGTAATTTACGCAAATTAGTGTGCAATAGAGTATTTAATCTAACTGGCAAATTTAAGAATTCATACGGGAAAAGGAAACAGGATGACGCGGTGGCGTAGCAATAAAAAAGAAAAGTTAACTTACTCAAAGGCAGCAATAGTTTTGGGTTCACGACGAGGTCGCTGACGCACACGGCATCAGTCCCGCAGTCGTTGAGGAAGTTGGCGCTAAAGATGGCAGTGGCGGTCGCGTTCAGTACCGGGTAGTCATCCACGTTGGGGAGTGTGCCTTGCGTGGAGTACTGCGGCTCGGCATGGACTAGCTTGTAGGTCACCTGGAACTGCGAGCAAGAAGATTATAAAGAACTGTTGGAATCAAGCCCTTTACTGTAATTACCATTCAGTAGGAGATACATAAATATTCAAGAAACCTGAACTTATTTTTAAAAGAAGTGTAATATTAAATTGTTACTTGAGGCACGTGCGACATTTTATACAAACATTATGTTTGTGAAGGTTTCCATAAAACTATGAAGGAGAATATTTTACTAACCCGGATAGGTGTCTGTATGTCCCTGGTATTATTCTTCAAATACACAACATGTTCTCTGCAGTCTTCAATTTCCTTCCCAAGCATAATAGTCTTGTCCACAGTACTGCTTTTATCGGAATCGAATAACACTCTTGAATACTTCCTTCCCCCGGGGAAAGTTTCAGCCTCTATGACGTAATTCAATTTATGTGTGTTGGTTTGTGTGGACTTAACAAGGGACTCGATGATGCAGCACGCTTGGAAGTGAAAGCAAGTGTAATTGGACGTTGGGTCCTTTCCGCAGCCTCGCTTTGCAGGGTCAATGTTAATGATTGTGTTCGTTGGTCGGATTGAAGTTTTAATGTCGATTATCGGTCGTGTTCGGATTAGTGCGACGCTGCTCTGCAAAGTAAAGGATTTGATTATTTAGTTGGACGTTTCCTTAAGCTGAAAAGTTAAAATCCTAAAGTATTGGGAGAAATGAACATTTAGAATAAGATAAGGCTCCATTACTCATATTGATCATAATTAAAATACTTTACTAACAAAATATAATTTATGTAATCTTGTCTATGCTGTTTCATTGGACTTACATTTTCGTATGCGCCAACTAACAAGTCAGGATATCCGTTAGCGTCCAAGTCTACTCCTCCAGATAATGCATAGCCAAAGGTCTTCATCACAATCGGTAGAGTTTCGGCTGCTATCACTTGATCTGGTTTCATACTCAAACCATTTTCCCTGTCTCCCATATAAATATAGACTACTCCATTCCCTTCGTATGGACTTCCAATAGCGATGTCCTGACATCCATCCTTATTCAAGTCACCGGCATTGGCGATGGCGATGCCGAACTGTGATTCCTGTTTGCCTGTTAGCTTTAGGTTATAGCTTTGAGGCAGGCTTTGGTTCACGTTGAGGTATAAGTAGACGGCACCACCCGCGTCCCGGGAGAAGAAAAATGGAGCACCTACTAATAAGTCTGGTAATCTGAAAGATTCAACAAGAGCAGTGAGTAAGTATGTTTTAATAATATTATTTGTTAAGATTCAGGATCAGTTTTCTGTGAATCTTATCTGGTGAAATTTAAGCCCTTGAGGGAGTTCCTATCAGAATATTGTATTGCTGAGGCTAATATGGAAATGCGTGTATAAGTATACAGATTATTTTTAAAGCCTTTTTTTGCTTTAAGGACTCTCGTGACTGATTTTGATGAAAACTTTTTTTATAAATAATGTCGCTAGTCAGGATTGTACACGTGTTCTAAATATTGTCACCATTTTAAATTTGGTGCACTTTTCCATAAATTGCATATCACCGTTAAATGGAGAAAATATTAGTTAGTGCAATTAGGTATTTCTTACCCATCTCCATTAACATCAGCGCTAGCCACTTCATATCCAAAGTTGGAACCAAACTGCTCTCCTTTGAGCAGTAGACTGAAGTTAAGTATATTCAGATCGGTGCGGCCCCAGTCATCGGTGGCACTTTTCGTGAAGATGACCACTTGGCCGGTTCCGTGTGCTCGCGGCGCCCCAGCTACGTATGAAGGTTTGTTGCCGAAGAAATTTCCACTCGTAACTGACATACCTGGAAAATATAGAGGTATTTTGATCAAATGTGGTTACCGCGACAAGAGATTTGATAAGTAAGAGCTTCCGTATCAAAGCTCAGCAGGGTTATTTTAAACCATTCCAAAATGATATTGGAAACGGAATCGAAAACTTCCAAACTGAATTACCGCAATCGCTATTAAAATTTCCGAATTTGATTATCTTCGATGTATCTTGATGACAATATCAAATCGTTTTTTTTAAAGTTTCCGTCGGAAAGCTCGTCGGGAGCGACATCAAAATCGGAAAGTTTCAAATCCGTTTCCGAATGATTTAAAATAACCCTGTAGTAGGTTGGGTTTGGAAAATTTTCAACTTCGTTAATAACCGACCGTAATAAAATTACCCCAAAAAAATATTTCATGTATTTTGCTGATGTACTTACCTAAATAACTGTACTTTTCAACAGGACTGGCGCCATCCTGAACGGGAGCCATGTAGACTACATTGTCTCGTTCGAGCACATCGTCCGTGGTGTCCTGCGCGAAGATAGTGCCTCGCCACGTGTAGGGGCCAGGACTGCCCATGATCAATGTGTCGTCTTCTAAAAGCGAGCTGCTAGTTCCAACTTGACAGAAGCCGTACTCTTCGTGTTCTCTAGAAAAGGAGAATTAATCGAAACCCGCTTTATTGAAGGGATATTTTTAGGGATTTGGGTCTTGCAATGTGAAGGATCACTATTATCTACTTTGAGTGATACAGGTCTTAACCACGACAGCAAGAATACAACTGGTTTTTACATCATCTTTGAAAAGGGTAAGTAAGTTAGTAAATATTTTTGTCTTATATTTACAAATAGAAATAAAACATTTTTTAAAAAATGTTAGTCCTCAGTCCAGTGCAGTCCTTCCGTGACCATGGTCGCTGTATAGCAGCCGAAACGTCAGAAACGTTAAAACATAATATAAACACGAATTAAAATTTGAAAAATTAGTTTTGTTCCAAAGTTAATAATTGAGATTTTAATTTAGAGTAGTTGCTTAGTACTCAAAAAGAGAAAGTATTATGTTTACCTTGCAACTGATCGGCCCCTGCAAGGTTCCATTACGTCTACAAGTTGAAGATCGTTGCTGAGAGTATAGCAGAGACCTTGTCCAAACTGCAGCTCACCAGACTTGCTGATATATCTGGATAATAATATGAACAAAACATGATTACATGGGATGACAATTTGCTTTAACCTTTGGGCGATATTGTCGTACGAGTAGCGTTCGACTGGGGACAAATTATACGCACCTGTGAGCGCATACTGCAGCTTTCCTCCCAGGACCTTGACTTCTGACGGAGACGCCGAGCCACTGGCCTTCTTTGATCTCATCCGAGAACGGCCCTGTCAGGTGATCCGAGTCTATACCTACACATTAATAAATTGTAAGAACATCATATTTTTCTCATAGGCGTTAAAAGCTTCAAGTCAACATAGCCATGTAATATAAATTAATTAATATCTAAAAATTATTTCACAATATTAATCACATGGTTTTATTCCATTATGGATTTTGTGTACTAAATCGTTTAGCACAAATCTAATAAAAGCTCAAATTAGACACAAAGACAAAAATAAATCCTTAGTATGTATTTATAAGGCCCAGTGTCCACTGGCGGGATTATACGGCAAGGGATCTTTAGGCATCCCGAAATATAAGCGCACACTAACGAAAACTATGCTGCGGCTTACTTAGGAGGCATCCCGAGTATTGTCGCCACGGTATCCTAAAGCATGCTGCAGCTATATATTTGTAGCTACAGCCATTAGCAGCCTTTACACGAATCGCTCGCGATATAATAGTAAAAAAAAAATTGGCTATTGGGCATGCGAGCTTTCACGTGTCCATCCCGCATTCTCTGAATGCGTTTGAATGAACGTGTCGTGTAAAGACAGCTATTGTCTGTGAAGTCTCTAATATAATATAATGTTATATTAATACCGTAACCTAAAAATCCCTTGCCATGCTATCACGCCAACGTGCGTCGGGCCTTAGACACCATGTTATATAAAAACTCAACCCAGAGCAAATTAATAAAAAATGAATCGAAACTGCATAAGATTGCGTTAAGAACAGAAGCAATTTGCTTTATAGGGGTGACATGTTTGCTTCCAAAAGGTAATTTATCGACACGCTCTAAGATGTCGTATCGATGATAATCTCTGCAAATGCAAAGCATTGCGACAGGCGTGTATGATGCAAGAATAGATTTCTTAATACTAACAGCGAAGTCGTCTTACAAATGCGCCAGAAAATGATACTTTCTGTATCACGTTGCACAAACATCGTGCGATTGAAAAACATAGCAGTAGTTCGTGTATATCATGCATCCCATATTTATAAAATAAAGTTTTCTAGTATCAGTTTATTTAAGTAGTATAAATTAGGGCTTCTTTATACATATCTGATACGTTTGTACAGATATAAACAATAATATCTTATAAGCGTGCATAATAAAATGTAATATAGCTATAAACTTAATTCTTGGAAAAATAATCTCGAATACTTTTTTTTTATAATAAGCTTTTTGAATTAAGATTCCCTAACTCATGTGCCGATATCAAAGTGTCAGATGTGGTAGATGTCAGAGTGTGTTTATGCGCTACGGTGACGAGACTCCTGCAACCTGTAATGAATCAATGTGAAGTAATCAACGTGAAGATACGGCACAAACTTGTGGTCTCGGGTTAATGGACGTTATTGAAGACTACGCGTGTTAATTACGAGCTGATACTTATTAAAATTAATCGATGGCCGATACGTTAATACACCAGAAGTACACCAAGTTTGTTTACAGTGAGTAGGTATTACGTATTGAAATGACGGGCAAGATTAATCAGATTATTGTCAAATTGAAGCCTATGATTAACTCTGTCCGAATTTAACGATTGGCCATTTCCAGATCGACTGTGCGACCTCGTATGCCTGGCTCGGGTACATACCGCCGTCAGTGTGCTGACAAATTATATATGTATATAGTAACAACATATGGGCGAGGTAACAGAGCGGTAACCTAGCGTTTGCCTCTGTCGAGCTTTGTTACCAGCCTCGCAAGACTCGCGAGTTTGCGCGGTTGATTTGGAGACGGCTTTTGTTTGTCGCAATGACAATATAAAATGTAAAACTTCTTTATACGCGAAGGTACGTAAGTAGTTGGTACAGTCCTGAATAAGAATATCTGATTGTGTCTTGCCTTAACTAGTCACTGTTACGAATGTGATTGTTAATCGGCCCAGCGTTACTTTGTAGTCTTCTCTTGTTAGACTTTGTATTATTCAAAACCAGACATACATTGGTTTTGGCAAGATTTTTTAATAATTACAGTAAGAATAATGTGAGTGATTGATTTTTATTTGCATTTTACATGTGTGTGTGATGTCCGTTAATGTCTAAATAGCCAGTCACCCTTGCGTTTATGTTATGAGTTAACAATAAGTGGTTATATTAAACGAAAGTGAAATTTGGTATGAAATAATTGTATTAAAGTATAAAATATTGAAGGCCTATATTTGAAAGCTCTATTAACTTACGTTTCTAAAAGCTCTACATTTTCTAGCTCCTATGTCTAATTATAAATACTGAGGCAACTTATACTTAAATATTCTCTAAATCGATATTTATATACTGAGTTATATTGTTGTGTACTCAGTGTGATAATTAAATACAAATTTTGATAAGTGCAGTGTAGCTCAAGCATGTGATTCGGTGCTATCGCAAGCAGTTAGTGCCTTTATTATCTGATAAATAGGATACATTATCACAATACCTTTTACATATTTATTTTTTTAAATTAAATGAATAGCAATGGAAATGTATCCTAAATACGACATTCATGGGTATAATGTATCGCAAAATAAAATTCAAACTAAGTTAGTGATGTTCATGCGTTGCAGTAATCAGTAAATGAGGGTCCAGCTGGAACTGCGCAGACAAAAAGTTTGCGATTAGTAAATCAAAAAGTAAATTACAGCGATTAGTCGATTAGTCGGAGAGCAAAATGATTAAGAATAAAAGGATGTTGAGACCACAGCTCACTTACTCGTGTCTATCTTGCCGTACTTCGCTGTTTGGGGCACCACCGACAAAAGACAACATTTTAGTTAAAACTTATATCGATTATTTAGTCGATTGTATCGAATAATTTGCGTATCAATACTGTTCCAGCGATTCCTTCCAATAGCATCCAGATTGTGAAGAACACGATCATGAACGAGTGTTTCTACTGCTAGCTACATTATTTATAGTGTTCTATATTAACAAATGATGTGTAAATGTAAATTTTATTAAATAGCGTGTTTCTAATTTTTGGTAACTACTTACGTTAATTATTTATACAAAAAACATAATATTTTTGCCTAATGCAGTCTACGTTAGATGACTTATTTACACATTTTTTTTCTTACAGTATCATTAGAAATGAAGAATGCAGTAGACCTGATGAAAAAAGTAATTAGACATTCCGAAATATAAGTAAACCTCCAAATATATAGAGGCTATGATCAATTCACATTGGCACAAAAAAACAATTTTCTTTCGAAAATAATTAAAAAATAGAAAATAGTTTTTTTTTTCCATAAACGTTAGGCAAGTATTCAATGCATGTTGTGCATGATGGTACAACATGTTGTTATGGAATTATGCATTGCAGTGTACTCACTCCTTTTCCCATCAGTGATGATCTGCACGCAGTCGTGCGGGGTGGGGGTGAGGGCGCACTTCCATAGTGCACCGGACCTCGTCGTGTTCGGCTGTAGGTTCTGGCCAAGAGGAGCACCCACTAATAACCTGGAACAAGGTATCACATTTTTATGAACATTAATGATACCTACAGGTTAAGTAAAAGTAGCACCTTCTCTGGAAACTTTAACGACACAGGTTAATATATTATTGTATCGTCATATTAACTTAGATATCATATATACATACACATAATTGCTGTTACAGAGTGAGAGAAATATTTTATATAGGATATAATATTAATAATACATATCAAGAACCCTAAATCCCTCATGATGAAATCTCTGTAATAATGAGATCTAAGGACTTGAAATTTGGCTTACGTATTTCTCTCGGTATTTAGGTGCTCGCGCAGTCGCAGTCAAGAAGATTGCCAACTGGTATAAACAAAGCACCTTTAAATTTTATTAATAGCAGATTTGTACGACAGGGCTAGGTAATGACAGAAACAAATTAATCCAACAACCCCTTTTCCTATTCAGCTTTGAAAGTGATAAATGAATTAAGTGTAATACAAAAAAAACCATCAATAACTTGGAACAACTTATTAAATTTGACCGTGTGTTAGTTAAGAATGACATGACGTTGAAGCTAGTTTGAGAGATAGATGTTAAAGATAATTGACAGATAACGATAATGACTACAGTAACTAGATGATGTCCCGCGGCGATTTGTGTCAAATGTCTACAATCCTCTTTTTGTAACCCTGATTGCTAATAGTCTTGTTTTGAGGCCTGATTAAACATGCGCGGTACACACACTATCACGGCATGCGAATTCCGCTTACGTTTAATGGAACATCAAGTCTTTTTTAATAAGTTTTCACAATTTTATTATAGATTTTTATGTCTCTCACCATGCGGGCTATACCCGGATCTTTGGAAGACTTGCGCGGGGTCACGGGGCCAACGTCTTTTTGAGAATTTTAATAAATATCATTATTAATGGTACCTACCTCTTAAATTATTAAAATTGTGCTGTCGGTAAGCCATTGATAAATCATTCATTATAAACTTGAATCCTGACTAAACGTCAAAAGTTATGTTACGTAAGTAATAAATAACAGTCAAAAGGTGTAGGTATCAATTGCCGTAACCAAAGGATCATCACCATCAAATTATCGTTGTATTCATGAATGAAAGAAAATTATGTTGTTAAGTGTAATATAGTCTATTGAGACGGGTAACGAGGTGGATATGATTGCGGTGTGGTGGGCTTTCATTACGTCATTATAACGGTAATGACGATCCCTAACATTACGTATGACGCGTCTTATGCATTACGAACTTAGACTATAAACCCTGTAGATAATACGACATCGTAGCCTCGTATAACACAGTAACATAATAAGACCTTAATGCTAATGATAGTCGATTTTTTGCGAATATCTCCTCCCGCTAATATTATAAACGTGAAAGTTGATGGATGGATGTTTGTTACTCAATCATGCCGGAACGCCTGAACGAATCTAGATGAAATTTGGCACGGAGATAGATTGTAGTCTGGAATAGCACATAGGCTACTTTTTAACCCGGTAAAATGTATGGTTCCCGTGGGATAGAATTATTTTATTTTTTCATAGAGCAAAGCATCGACATATTTTTTAATCGCTGGTAACACCGCGGGGCGCTGCTAGTTTGTTTATAAATATAAATAATTGGTCACAACGACGAAGAAAGAAAAAAACGTGCGGAATTTCTTTGGTCTCTTCGGTTATTTTAATGGTTTGGTTGCTAGCGATTTCGATTCTCAGTTGTCAATGTCGTTACATTCATGCTTACACATTTATGATAACGAACGTATGGACAGCGGAACAGAAGCTCTTTAAGCAAACATGACCCTTGTTTGAACGTGGGATAGTTTAATGTTGCTCAGGCGGCTGGGCTGTTGGTTGTGTCTGTGTACTGAGTAATTATTCACACAGATCTCTGATTACGTTGTTTACAAGATCAGCGATAGTGCGTTAATGTCTAGCCACACGGTGTGACATACAGTGAATTGACTTTTTGTGATTTCAAGAACAGATGAAATTTCAAGAGATGGCTCTTATTTATTTACAAGCTGTTGCCCGCGACTTCGCCTACGTAAGTAAAGTCTACCATAGCTTATTAGTAAAAACCGCACCCTAATCAGTTAAGCCGTTTCTGAGATTAGCGCGCTCATACGAAAAAAATGCCATAGGCCGTCATCATCGCACTAATCAAGCTATCAGGTCATTTAACGCCGGAGTTAGAAGAGAAGAGAACATACTTTCTATAACAAGTCAAATTGGCGATTTAAAAAAAAAATACAAGGCCACAAGTTTCTTCCCGGTTGAAATCGCATTCCAATTCGGTGCTATAGTTAAGCTGAAAGTACCCTTTGAGACCCATACAAATAAATTCTCTGACTTTCAATAGACTTTATAGGACATGAAGGCTTGCATACTTCATGAGTACATTAGGTATAAACGAAGAAAAATGCACCAATAATATTAATAAATGTTTAATGATATAGAAAGCACGCAGTCATAAATAGAACGAGCGTATTAATAAAGATTAAATGCGAGGAGAAAATTAGCGTAAACCATAATAGGTTCCATCCTCCCTCGAACTGGTCGTGGCTTAATTAGAGCCGGTGCATTTATTTGCATAGAAATGCTTCTCCGACACATCGTTTCCCACATAAGGTTAGTTAACATTACAGTTCTGCACTCCACTATCGGACTGAAAGGAGAGACGATTCTTCATTACGATTTCATATCGATACGATATACGATAAATAATACCTACTTTCGTATTCAATTGTTTTAAAAATGTTCTCGAATTTAAGAGTTATTTCTAGATTTTTTTAAAGTTTGTTATACTAGCATTAGGACAGTACTAATAATCTAAATATCAATCTGTATTAAGTTGCTATAAATAACATATATTGCAGCAATATATTCGTAATTAATTTCAGTATAATTTACTCCTAATGCATTTGGCCAACGTTAGAAAACTTTTATGGATCGAAAATTATGTAATTATAATAATGCATACATAGCCGGTCCATCGATCATCTCGCGACGAATCGATTCGGAGCGTGCGCCGCCTTCGATCATTCGATAGCCAATAACCGATTCGTATTCAATTTTACATTGGTCACGGGCACCGGGCCCTCTGATTGTGCCGACGTATCTCCGCTACATACCGTTGTGCATTTAAATTAACATAAATCATTATTAACTCTGGCGCCCGACAGTTCCTTGTTTGGATGCAACGATGGGTACACGTGCGTGCTTGTATTAATCTTAATTTGTAATATCTATACATAATTAATAAATAATAGGGGCCTACTTACTATTTATAAATTAAAACTATTTATGCTGCCATGAATGGACCTTTCTGTTTGTTATTCTATCATAAATAACATTGTTGCAGTATCAGATTTCTGAATGCACTGTACATTATTCCACCCACACGTCAAAAAGGTCGACGCACTCACTCAAGGAGTGAAGGAGAGCTCTAACAGTTAAGCTTTTATTGTTTTGCTTGAAGTTGCGACATTGCCTTATCTAATGTTTTTTTGTAAAGATTGTCCCGAGGAAGCCACGCGCTTTAAATCTAAAAACAAACAAAACAAATGAACCGGCGCGCGCCGGCGTCTGAAACAAAAACATAAGCTCGCGAAACAGACCGGTGTGAGTAGGAAAGGAAAAAAAATACCGCAAAAGGCAATCGATCAAACCCTCATATCCAATTTAAAACACAAAAGGCTCATTTATGGTGAAACGGTGCCGCGCGCCCACATGGTGGCGATCGATCGTGCCCTCATGCCGTCGCCCGCCGTGTGCGCCCACGCTTCTTGTTTATAACTTCATACAGATAAATTAAGTACATTGTAAAACAATATGTTTGCAACCAAAAGTACTTTCCATTACCGCGAAGGTAAATGCAAACATCGTCTATCAAAGACCGCTCCTACCCGCCGCCGTCTCATGTATCGTATCCTTGGGCCGCGCCCTGTGGCGTAAAGGGCGATAAATTCCCATCAATACGGTACCTATCTATCCTTGACATCGGCCGATAGCGCTGCCATATTGCACAACCATTTAGATAGTCGGTACAATAAAAATGCATTTCGTGGGTGGCCATCAATCTTCCATTCAAAGCTTTACGGGCTCTCGAACTGTTAAGTATGTTTAAATGTCAAGTTTGTTGATGGTATTTGGACACGTACATGCTGAGCGTTTATTGATAACGCAAATGACAGGTTAAATATATGGACAAAACACGAACACAATCCTGAATGCAGAACGGTAAGTAACGCTTTGTATAAATATAATCAGCTTTACACACGCGATTTAAAATTCCATTACAGATATTACTATCAGATTTATTTACGTTTTATAGAACAGGCTATTAGTTAAATAGCACGACTTAAAACGACCAATTATTATCAAATAAACGTTACACGTCCTATAGGATGAAGCACTAAATAAATCAACACAATTCCTCCGGATCCGAGGGCAGAAGTCTTTAATAGAGCCGTGATCTATTGCCAGCTCTATACTATTAAGTCAATTGTGAAGATCAAAGAGCAGCGGCGGGCTGAAGCTGGCTCTGCGAGATCATGCTGATAGCAGTGGGAAGAATGCCTGCACGCACGAGACGTGCGTTTGTGGTCGTACGTGAGTACGCGCTGGAACTGTAATGTATGGGGTTGGTATGTCATCAGTAGCTTAAAAACCTATTCGGTCTCATTACTAATCTTCCAAATCGATCATGTCAATATCCATATTTATAAGATTATTAGCTATTTGACACACGATAAACTCCAACATAATCTCAAATAACTTGGTACCGAAGTTAGTTCACAAATAAACTAGGGGTCTCGGCGATTTTACTTTAGTACCGAAGATAGTCCATGGTTTGGTGATAAACTCCTTTTTATAATAACGTTTTCTTTAGTTCATGGTTTAAACCTAGTACCAATCCCAGTACTTTATTTAGACCCAGTTTTGAAATAAGACGGATTATGTTTTATTTTTAACCGACTTCAAAAAGGCGGTTCTCATTCGGTTAATTTTTTTTCTTATTTCATCTGCTATAGCAATATCAACAGCATTGTCAACTTGACAGGTCGTTACAGAAAAACCTCGGCGTATTTGATACCTCTGAAAGTTGTATTACTAATTAAAATAACTCTTAGGGAACTCGTTTGCTAAACATACTTTCTAAAGAAATGAATTGTGGCTTGTAAATATTATCAGGGCGAAAGAATATTTTGAAATTGATATTAACGCCGTTGAAACGAATCATTATAAGTGTCTCTTTATCAGGTATGTGTGCGGTGGAAACAAGATACTCTGCCCCATTATCAATTCACGTCTTCGATGAAACGAACGCTGCGGTAAAAAAATATTATGTGAAACCGGAATAAGGTCAACGCCAGCGAATTGAATATCAAGTATACAGAGAACGACAATTATTCAGGCACAGAAATTCATTTGAGCCCGTTCGGAAATTCTTTTTCCGACAATCCTTAATCAAAATAGTTCTATAATTACGCGGCGACTGAGATATGTTAAGTTTTGTCATTTCTACATACAATTTAAAGCAATTTCTGAAACACTCAACACGACATCCCGTAGTTTTTGTTACGTTATTTAGGTTTCGTGAAAATAACGAAAAACGTGTCTCTCACAAATTCTCTTCTGAAGAGTAAAGAGACTATTTAATTACCCTTACTCACTACTTACTACTACTCACTATTTGAGTAGTAAGTATTTTTTTGTGTTTTACTTGAGTAGGTACTCATGTCAAATAGGTATTGAATCTATACCTACAAAAACATCAGAAGGAATAAAACGCTATTAAACATTTAGACATGTCGACTAAAATTATTGCTTAACTTTTATTTCGCCTCCTTGTGTCACTGGGCAATGCAGCCATGATGACAGGAGCCGGACTGGCTGGTCGACTCGCCGCCGCGCCGCCGCCGGTGGTCCACCGCAAACACAGACCGCTACCATTGTCCAAAATTTATTGTCATAAGTGCCTACATGTGGTCATTTTTATGGTACGACAAATATCAATGCATATAGAGAATTAAAGTAGATATTTATGTCTAAGCAAGTGGAAGAAACGTTTCCCGTAAAAAACAGTAGTACTTCATTATAATATAAAGTCCCTAACGACAGCTCATGTACCTATGGTATTCGTTTTGTTTGGTGTAATCTTAAACTAGCACTATTGATAAGAGCCTATTAATTAGTAATGTGACAAACACATATTGACGACAGTAATCTTTCAGGAGTTCTTGTTACTTAATTAAATAAGTATCGCCAGACGAATACACCACCTATACGGTCCCACTTTATGAAAGGTTTTCAATTAGCGGAACACAGAACCTTACCCATTAAATTTTCCAGTAACTGAACTCCTTAAAAAAGCTATGCGTTTAAAGAACTCAAATGAAATTGCATTACACACGGCGTTCGGAGAAGGAGCAGGCACGCGCCCGCCACCGTGTGTGGCGCAAATTGTATGGAAATAAGCCGACGTGTACGCAGATTTGTACAATGACCAGCGAAACAGTCGCTGCGGCCGAATTATTACCAAACAAACTCCCATTATTTGCTTTGTTGTTTTACTCAACCCCTGGCCATTGTGTTAAATAATGAACGGATCATTAATCTCGATACAATGACCAACATTTGTACGAATTATGAACTAAAATTGATTGCACCTATTGATGCACACAATATATCTTCGTTTGTTGAATGGCTACTAAATAATACACACACACAAAACAAAAGCCACCGGTAAATCTCGTTTAAACTGACAACATAAATGCTGAACAATTATTCTCGACACCACAATACTAAAAGTTTATTTTACGCCAAGCAACGGTTCCTTACGGAACCGCTTATGAGCGGCCTATATCAGCAATTCAAAGCAGCAATAGGGGTTTATGTGCTCATAAACAAAAGTATTTATTGCCTCTCGCGAAATGTCACTTTCCCAATTGTTCTGTGCGGCTGAGTTCGTGAAACGTCTCAATTAACTGTGTGCATAATTACCGGTGAGTGGAGTCGTGACCAATCGTGTCCCACGTGGGCCCCAATCATGTGCCGAACAATTGGCCACATAGAAGTTTCATATTATGTTGACTATCAATATCTGTCAATAAGATAATCATAAATACGAGTAGAACTTCTAAATTAAATTGTATCCAGTATCCAATTTATTTCGTTACCTTTTTCATTTGGTTTCACTAGTAACAGATTATAACACTTTGAAAAGATTTTATAGTTTGTTGTGTTGGTCACATACTATATGTTGGCCGAGTCGAAGCGAGCACTGACGAGCAGACAAATCCCTTGTCTCTGCTTTTCCTCACTCCACATATCATTAGCGAACAGCTTATAATCCTCCAAAAGCCTGCTCATCTAGACTTATCCACAAATAATATAAAACAATAAATGATTGTTAAGTAATTATTTATTACATTATACCTTTACTGTTCATCCATTGAAATAAACGGAACGTCGCAAACGTTATTCAATTCATTCTTACCAAGATGACACCTCGGTGCAATGAATCTATTATGCATCATCTGCCGTGACATTTAGAATTTATTACCGTTGTCTGAATGACGGAGTAGGTGTGGGTACCTACCGAGAGTAACTATGACGAAACACAAGAAAGTATGAAAGCTCTTAGATTGCGGTGTCACGAAGCTATCGGTACTCTTACTGTGTTGCACTTACTCAATGGTCGATGTATTTGTCTTTGTCACTTGCTTTTATCATAACAATATTTACATTAACGCTTATAACAATGTTTTCCTTCATATTTCTGAATCTTATTGGTGAACGGCTTTATTTGACAAACATATACTAAATAAGTGCTTTTATACTTTTGTTTACCTTGTGAGCTATTTGGTTCTCCCACAAAACACTCCAATGGCCGATATAAAATTACTTAAATAATAAAATATACATTGATACAACAATCTGATTGGATTTGATTGCCTCAAAATAATCGGGAAAATCATTTCATAATTGAATTTATTGCTCAAAAAAATACTGAGTTTTTCATACGTTTTGTTACTAGCTAGACTTAGAAGTTATTTTATATTTTAATTCTAATTTAGTTAATTAGGTTTTTAAGTTAAATCTTCAACTGAAAAATCATTTCATTAACTCTTTCAGCTTCATCAACTACATCGTTAAATTATTCAAAATTGACTTGCAAGAATTCCTCCATATCTAACTAACATAAATCTTGTAAAATATCAATGCCTTTATTAATAACATCACAAGCCCATTGAACACACACGTTGTCTCGACGATAATCGTATACCTCATTATTCTTTGCCGCTTTAACGTTGTCAAATAAATTCTTTCCCCTTTCAATAGACATATTAATCGTGTATAATCACGTATGTATGTTCCACTGTCGGTATGTCACCGTATCGGCCCATCTACACTCACGGCGACACGCGCCGAACCATTCATAAAGATTTATCTAAACGCGTCTTGTAACTACTTTAATACATGTCCGACTTGTAACATAATCGTGGTTGTTCCCCCCAAATTTATAAATGTTTCTTTCAATTTACAATGGTATTACATAGCATTTTTCAGAACAAAAGTGATTTATGTAGGAATTGTAAATGGATTAAAATGTTCTATTACTTTGAGGGTGTATTATTACAATCGATATTTGCTGAATGCTTATTACCTACATATAAAAAAAATGCAATGCAGTTCCGCTGACCAGTTTTTGGGGTCGAGTCACCTTCGTCCGTAGGAGAATTAAGTACCCTCGAGATACCCTACACGTGACCCTGGGTGGTGCCAACCAGGTGACAACTCTACTGGTGGTAGGCTTCGGCCGTGGCTAGTCACCACCCACTGAACAAAGCCATGTCGCCAAGCGGCCTAGCCGTGTTCCGGCATGATGTTCGGTGTTGCCATTCATGGATGGCGGGTCAGATCAGTTGCGCTGCATGTGCCTAGTGAATGTAGGGTCTCTATCTACTGCCGCCTTCCTGCCTAGGCAAGTATGCTCCATCGTAGATCTCATCGTCACTTACCATCAGGTGAGATCGAGATCAAATACTTGCCTATAATGTAATAAAAAAAAAAAGACCACATAAATTCCATTAAGATTTCTTTTTGATAAACTTTAAAATATTAATAAGCATACTGTACTCCATTTTTAGTCAAGTGAATCTTAATTATCGCTATTTAACTGTTTAGTACAACTATCCAGTAATTATAGTGGATCAACTAACGAAGAAAGTTCATGTCCCTTTGTTACACATTTATAACAACAAAGGGTGAAAATTCTTGGTATTTTGCGGAAAACAACAGACAAACCAACAGGATGAAGTGCAAGTGTGAGTCGTCAAACCAAATGCTTTATTGCCTTAACCAAAAAAAAACATTGTTGTAATACTGAAATAAGTACCTAACTAGAATTTAAGCATGAGCAATTGTGTGTTGGGGACTCAATTCTTTGTAACAGTGTTGCAAGTTATGGGAAGGGAATTTAAACTACTTACTTATTTTTTGTTCGAGAAAAAGTAAAATGTAACAGTGTTTAATGCCTTATATAATGCACGTCACATAGTAGTTATATAATGTATCATCGTGACAAAAAATCTCATAAAACCTCTTCAATGTCAAAACCAAACGAAAACATTCCACGATCGATTTGCATAGACACTATAAATCATAGAGGGGCGACGCACGCGCACCCAGCGCTCCGTGAGTATCGCAGATTATCGCAAAACCTGTTCCCATCGCGGTAAATAATAGCCGATGGTGTGCATTAGTCGTGCAGCTTAGCCGTGGGCGGCTGCACTCCGTACCGGACCGGTAAATAAACTTGCTAATCGAAATGCGAGGCATTTTAAATGCGAAGTATACAAGGAAACAAGGTAATGTTAAATGGAGAGGAGCTTGTAGTCTGGTTATACGCAGCTTGATCCACAAGCTAACAATGAACTCTTGATGCAATTACAATGGCATCGTATGGGTCGATTTTCAGTTGTATAATGGGAAACTGTCAAAAATTACAATTACGATTGCTATCCAATTTTGAGTCACAAGTTTAGGGTAAGGATAGCAGTTAGTCTGCTGTGGAATTGGAATTGTTGCCGAATTATACATACGACCTCTTCCGCATCAGAGATCCCTTTAAGCTGGACGGTCCCGCGATGACGGTTGCTAGGTGGCTATCAAAAGAAATACAACAGTTTTTACCCCTTTGGTAGATTATCATAAGTCCCACCAGCTGACTTTGAGAGAGCAGGACATCGCGTTGTAATATCGGTCATAACAAGGTACACTTTTAGCTGCTTTAAGCATCACGAAAAAAACACTCATCGAAATAATTTTATATACGGGAGGTCTTTCTGAGCCTCTATAGGTAATGTACGTACCTACTAGTTCAATTAACTTAACCGATTATCTGAAAATGTCGTATCAAGCATTTTCATAGCCCCGTATTACATGTAGAAATGCGTGCCCTCATTTGAATATATTTTACAACTGCCCATATTTGGATTATCTAATAATGTTATTCTAGGTCTACCTATTTAAAGACGATAGTTTTAAATGTTGTTTGTTCCACAAACACAAATATGTTTTTTGTTTAATGGCAACCCAAGGTGGGCAGTCACTGTTCAACCCTGCGCACAGTTCGCACGCTTAGAATTTACTTATTTATTTTTATTACCTAATACAGTCCGCTCGATATTATCTATGTGTGTTTCATTTAAATTGGACCAGCGCGCACATAGTTTTTGGTCCTTAGCTCGCGAAAAGTGATAAATAAGTGTATTTTTCATATTGACTTTGTCGGCGGGCGGACTGTTGCGCGAGTGACTCAATTAAAAAACCGCGGCGTTCTATAAACATTGCGGCAGGAGCAAGCGCAGCGTCTATAACGTTGTTGCTGTGGAGGTTTTCGTCGGCATTGCTGAGCTACTCCGTGCTCCGAGTTTAATTTCAAGCATCATTTTTGCAAGAAGATGGCGGCCAGCGTTCTATAACGTGGCTGTCGAAGACGATGTGCTATATCACGTTGTTGTTGCGGGGAATTTTGGCATCTGCATTGCTGTGCCACTCCGTTTCTTCTCAAGCTTTCAAGAAGAAAATCTGAATCCTTTTCATAATCACATTGTGATAAAAATTGTAATTTCATTCGCCATTTCGCCATACCTACATTTATACCTGTGCCAGAAAGGGACAGATACCCTTTCATCGCTTGATGCGTGAGTGGGAGCGAGACGCCAACCAGGACAGCGCGACTGCGGTTTAGTGCATATTGCCAGTGCACTCTTGGAACGCCTTCGTCTACTTCGGGCATCACAACAACCATCGACCAAGTCGGCATCGCTTCGGGTGGCATTCGTCTTCCTTTAGTTTTAGTATCGTTTCCGAACTTGTTCTCTTATTGTTCTGTGTTTCGGGATTATTTGTTTCCGGCAAAAAATAAATTCGCCATTTTGTTGCGGCGCACGAGTTATTTGTACGCGTCGTATAATAAGTTTAATATTTTGGTGTAAATTGTAATTTAATTATTTAAAAATACGATTGTTTAAAGTAATTTATAGTCATTTAAGCTATTTAATTTATAGTCGTTTAAAAAATGAGCACCAAAGATTTGGCAAGGCTGGTCGCAGCACGAGGCCAGACCAAGGCTTCAATAAGCAAAATAAAATCATTCACAAAAGATGATGAAAATATTAAGTGTGCTACCATAGATTCTCTTATTGTTAAAAAGAACAGGTTAGTAGAGTGTTTCAAAACCTATTCCGAATTAAACATCGACATAAATGTGATTGATCAGTCGGATAGCGAAAACTTTGATTTAATTGAGGAAAATTACATGTATTGTTTAAGCGAGCTGAACCGGCACATTCGAGAGAGGTCGGGCAGTGTCGCAGCAGAGCACTCTTTACCCAAGATGGGTGGGGAGGTGCCGAAAGGATTTAGGGGCTTACCCAACTTAACTATACCTAAATTTAATGGTCAGGTAGGTGACTACTACAATTTTATAGAAATTTTCAATAGTGTTGTTCATAAAAACACATCGTTAAACGATTGTGAAAAGTTTTATTATTTAAAGTCATTAGTAGAGGGTGAAGCACGTTCTATTATTTTGCATTTGGGTCTCACATCAGACAATTATACACAAGCACTTGAGCTTTTAAAAGAGAGGTATGATGATAAGCCCAAAATTATAAATTTTCATGTCTCTGCACTATTAGATTTAAGTCCAATAAGCAAATGTACAGCGGCATCGCTTAGACAATTAGTTTCACAGTTGAAACAGCATATTGGAGCTCTAAAAAACCTCAATGTTCCTGTGGAGCATTGGGACCATATTTTAATGACCATTTTGCAGCGTAAGCTAGATACCTACACGCTGAAAGGCTACTTTGTAGATACACAAGGTCAAACACAGACACTAAATACACTTTTAAAATTTATAGATCAGCGGGCAGCTGCACTTGAATCAGCCTACACAGATCTTCAGGCGAGGAGTACTAGGAGTAATGTGAAGTGTCTAGCGGTAACTCATTCATCCTCGGCCTCGTGTAAGTTTTGCAAGAAAAGTTGTAACAAATTATATCTATGCCCGCAGTTCAAACTTGCTAATGGTTCTGATCGACTTAAGTTTGTAAAACAGAACAATTTATGTAAACTTTGTTTAAATAGTCATAAAGGACTCTGCAATTTTCAATTTAAGTGTTCGACATGTAAGTCGAGGCACAATAGCCTGCTGCATGATGCTATATCATCAGATACCCATGTATCAAATGCAGTTACAGGTATTACAGAGCAGGTCAATGATTCAGTTGTTTTACTGGCAAGAAATGGTGACAATGTTTTACTGCCTACTATTAAAGTAAAATTATTTAAAAAAGACGGTTCAACTATGTGTGTCCGCGCCTTACTGGACTCTGGTAGTCAAGTTTCATTTATTTTGTCAGAAACTGCTGACACAATTAATTGTAATTTACACCCTGTAGACACTATTATACAGGGAGTGGGTGATGGCAAGCAAAAAATTGCTTATAATGCTGAATTTAATATGTCTTCTTTGGATGACAGTTTTAAAATGATTGTCAATTGTTGCATAGTCAATGACATTACATGCAACTTACCACAATTTAAGGTGGACTTACAAAGTTTAAATATACCTACTTATGTTAGGTTAGCAGATGAAGATTTCTATAAATCTCAAAGAATAAGCTTGCTTTTAGGCTGTGATATATTTTTCCAACTATTATTGCGTGAACAAATTCCACTTTCAATGCCGGGGAGCTTAATATGCTTACAAAACACTCGCTTTGGTTATGTTGTGGCTGGGGTCGCTCATGGCTCAGCAGCTTCCAAGAGAGAGATTACTGGCTTTTCAGGTCATGCACGTCTTAATAGTGGTATTCAATCTAATAATGTTAAAAGTCTTGAAAAATTAAATAAAAATATTGAGAAGTTTTGGGAATGTGAAAAGGTGCCAGAGTTGTACTCTGAAGCAAGTTCTGAACAACTACTTGCTGAAGAGAATTTCCAAGCTACTGTCACACTTAAAAATAACAAGTTTCAAGTAGACTTACCTTTCAAACAAGACTTACAAAAACTTAAGCTGGGTGACTCTTTTTCATGTGCACTTCAGCGATTTGTAAATTTAGAAAAGAGGCTTAAAAAAGACTTACCTATATATGAAGCCTATAAACAATTTATTTTAGAGTACATTTCATTAGGACATGCACAATATATAGATATATCAAGTTTAGACTTGTCCAAAGAATTGTATTATTTTTTACCACACCATGGTGTGATTAATGATAGTAGTAAAACCACTAGATTAAGAGTTGTCTTTGATGGCTCAATGAAGACCAAGAATGGTATCTCGCTCAATGATGTGTTGCTTAATGGAACTTTAATGCAAAATGATTTGTTTAGCATCCTACTTTTATTCAGGCTTTATAAGTTTGTGCTTATCGCTGATATTCAGAAAATGTTTCGAGCTATAATGCTTAATCCTTCACACTGTAAGTTCCAGAACATTCTTTGGAGAAATGATCCTGAGGACAGTATACAATGTGTACAACTTCAAACGGTAACTTATGGTTTAAAAAGTTCCACATACTTAGCTACAAGATGTTTGCATGAGCTTGCTCACAGATACAAGGAGCAATATCCACTTGCTTCTCAAGCTTTACTAAACAATACTTATGTTGATGATGTAAATATAGGGGCTAATGATATTTCCGAATTATTATCAATTAAAACTCAATTAATTGAACTATTAGCTCTAGGAAACTTTAAGCTTCACAAATGGTGTTCCAATGAACACACTTTATTACATGATATTCCCATAGAACATCAAAACTTAAAGGAAATTGATATCTGTAAAAATAATGTTACAATTAAAACTTTAGGAATTTCATATAATGTACAACAGGATATTTTTATTGTTAAATGCCCTGAGTATCTGGTGTCAGAGTCCTATTCAAAAAGAGATTTATTAAGTTTCATAAGTAAGCTATTTGACCCACTTGGATTAGTTGGTCCTATTTTAGTCAATGCTAAAATCTTAATGCAACTAGCTTGGTTATCAAATATCAGCTGGGATGCACCTTTACCCATAGAATTAAACGAGAAGTTCAGGCAGTTTGTTATTAATTTGCAACATATGTCAGGCATTCGTGTTAATAGAAATATTAAAACAGATATGGTTCAATCAATTGAATTAATTGGTTTCTCTGATGCTTCAAATTATGCATATGGATGTTGCTTATACATAAGAACTATAGATAGTCAGGGAAATGTAAAGGTTGACCTATTGTGTTCAAAGTCTCGAATCAATCCAATTAAGAAATTAACTATACCACGACTTGAACTCAATGGTGCCTTATTATTGGCTACCTTGACAAGAAAGGTGGTAGATAATTTTAAGGATAAATTTCATATTAATACATACTTATATGTAGACTCCATGATAGTACTTTCTTGGCTAAAAACAGCACCTATCAAGTTAAATAGATATGTCGCAAATAGGGTGACCAAGATTTTAGAAATTAGTGAGAATGTTTCATGGCTTTATGTCAATTCAAGTGAAAATCCTGCTGATTGTTTGTCAAGAGGTGTGGAGCCTCATTTGTTACAGGACAATGAGTTATGGTGGCATGGTCCACAGAGTATGCATTCCAAGAATTATAATCATACTTCTAATTTTAGTTTGTTAGAAACTATCCCTGAAACTAAACTCACTGCCACAGTTTATCAATATAAACAGCAGTTAACTATTTTTGAAAAATATTCTAATATTAGTAAGCTTCAAAGGGTAATAGGTTATATCTATAGATTCATAAATAATTGTAAATTACCTTCTCATGATAGAAAAAAGAGTTCATATTTAAATGCCAAGGAGTTAGATTATTCATTAAAAATTATTATTAGAAATGAACAGCGTCAACACTTATCAAAAGAAATTAATTGTTTGTTGACTGATATTCCCATTAAGTCTAATTTAATTCATTTGAATCCCTTTCTTGATGGCTTAGGTTTGCTTCGTGTTGGTGGTAGATTGCAAAATTCCAACCTGTCTTATGAACAGATGCACCCCATCATATTGCCAAAACATACATTTATAACTAATGCAATTATAGAAAGGGAACATAAAGCTTTGTTACATGCCGGGCAAAAGTTAGTATTGTCCAATTTAAACCAAAGGTTTCATGTCATCAATGGCAGAAGAGAAGTCAGTAATGTACTACACAAGTGTATTGTTTGTTTTAAACTCAAGGCCAAGGCTTCTGAGCAATTGATGGGTTCTCTACCTGCTGGGAGAGTGACTCCAGCCAGAGCATTTGAGCGAGTAGGTATAGACTATGGTGGTCCATTTTCTATAAAAATGCACCGTGTCAGAAATCCTATTATATTAAAATCATACATAGTATTATTTGTTTGTTTCTTAACTAAAGCAGTACACATTGAATTAGTAACAGATTTAACTACAGAAAGTTTTTTGAATTCCTTAAAAAGATTTATATCACGTCGCAATAAGCCTTGTGAGATACATTGTGATAATGCCAGTAACTTTAGAGGGGCGCGCAATGTATTAAAGGAATTATACCTATTACAGTCTGGTAAAGATCATCAAAATCAGGTATACAACTTTGCAGCTGAGCAGGGTATTGAGTTCAAATTCATACCCAGTTATTCACCAGTATTTGGAGGTCTCTGGGAGGCAGGAATTAAGAGTGTAAAGTACCATATAAAAAGAGTGGTAGGAGATATTGTTATGACATATGAAGAGTTTAATACTGTCTTAATCCAAATAGAAGGTATATTAAATTCAAGGCCTTTAACTGCCTTGTCCACTTCTGACTCAACAGATTATTCGTATTTAACCCCGGGTCATTTCTTAACAGGCAAACCATTGTCATCATATCCTGAACCTGACCTAACAGATGTACCAAGTAATCGCTTATCATTTTGGAAAAAATGTACCAAAATAGTGCAAGGCTTCTGGAAGCAGTGGCATAAGCAGTATTTAGTTACATTACAAAACAGGCCCAAGTGGCATAAGCAATGTTTAAATATAAAGGAAGGATCTCTTGTCCTAGTACGCGATCAGAACATTCCTTCTCTGCGCTGGCCAATGGCTAGGGTGATTAAAGTTTATCCAGGCAAGGATAGCAAGGTCAGGGCGGTAGATATAAAAACCAGTAATGGCTTTATAATGAGAACGAGCATAGGTAAAATTTGTTTACTGCCTGTGGAGTAAAGTCCCTACAAGGTAGGTACTGTAGTATGATGCATACCTATGCATAGTTATTACATAATAGCAGGAGGTCGAGGATGATCGGTTATAAATTGATATGGTCATTGGAGCATGATCCCAGTGCCAATATATTGTGATTGATTAGTGTTCAAACACACAGAATTACTTGTTATTTTTTATGTTTTATTTCTTCAGAAAGAAGTTTCCTTTGTTATTTTATTTAATTACTAAGCATTAAGTTTTCTATGTCTTATCAGACAAGTTATGTGTTTCTATTAGGAGTATAGATTTTTATTTTGATTTATATTAATTAATAGTTAGATACATTAAGCTACCTACTTGTTTAAGAATGACTCATTATTTCTCTAAACTTATGTTTTAATTTCTCTACCTATTTAATTGTGTGAATGGTTATACAGTTTGTAAGTGAGTAAACAACAGACTGTAAGTGTTATAATTAAAATTCATAACATTAAGTTAAATTTAAACCTTTGTGATAATTAAGTCAAGCATATACCTGTTTAGCTATAAACAATATTAAGCCCCAGGGTCGGTTGCCACAATATGTAATTGTAGTTTAGGTAATTGTAATTAATATGTAATTGTGTTTCTCAAAGAAAAAAGATAATCATTTTGAATTCCTTTATTTGTATTTGCATACCTAGGTAGTAACATGTATAGATGTGCCACTGATGTATCATAGATTAGTTATGAATAGATTTGACACTTTTTGTAAACAAGGAAAAGGTAGTTCATAAATTTGTTTTCTGTTTCCCCAGCATGTTTGTTCCACAAACACAAATATGTTTTTTGTTTAATGGCAACCCAAGGTGGGCAGTCACTGTTCAACCCTGCGCACAGTTCGCACGCTTAGAATTTACTTATTTATTTTTATTACCTAATACAGTCCGCTCGATATTATCTATGTGTGTTTCATTTAAATTGGACCAGCGCGCACAAATGTAATAATTGCATATTGCGTCGTAAGACACACCCTATCGCTGATGTCGTTTATTTAAATGCATAAAATGATGCACAAGGAGACATACGAATTAATTCAACGGTATGTCTAGGGACTGTTTTCAAAGTGGAACATTAAAACAAATTAATGTGCAGTGAAATAACACGATGGAAATGCGGTGGGCGAGGCGTCGTATTGTGTGGGACATTCACAGACTATCATAAAACAGGATAGCAGAGGAAGGTATTGCATAGGTTGAATTTAACCAACACAAGGTTGAATTTAATCCAGTTTTTCGTTAATTTATGAATGTCTGGAGTGAAACGAATACTAATTTTATAAGATATTCCGATACTCGCGATACTGTAGTACCTAAAAATAAAGTCAATTATCATTTTAAACTATTGCATTACACTTATATCTTCATACGTTTGCTAAACGCTGCCACTAGCATTACGAAGGCTTCTAGTAATGAAGTGTACCGATGCACAGTGGGAGCGACGGCCGGTATGCACCGAAGCTAATATTTGCTCAGGCCGAGCTTTCCCACGCGGCTCCAGGCATGCGATTATTAAGAGTCAAGACTCCAGATCATGTTTATAGGAACAATAATTATGGTTGAGTAGACGATAATCGGTACATCTATAACAAAATATTGGTACTTACCTACTTAATATTAATTAGATAAACAGTTTTTATTTAATAGGTTATAATATATCCAATAGTCTACTATATTATCATTTCATATTACGAAAATACAGTGCTAAAGCAGTTGCTGCAGTCTCGCAAAACCCAAAAATCATTTTCCCGCAATCTCTCTCTCTTCGGTCGTTCCCTCATGACTGAGGATCGTGATCATCACGGCAGTTCTTTGGATCGGACGAACTGTCTCCATCGGTTCCGGTATGTGGCCATCTTCACCGCGGCGTAGCAATATCCGAGGATGTTATTAGCAAAATTAATTCACAGAAATCAACTTACTGAGAAGTTAGTGTAACAAGAAATAAAGTGATAAATTACTCTAAATGATAAATTAAAAACAAAAATTGTGATCACCAACGCCGTCAAATCGGATTCCCAGAGTAAATAACAGCGATTACAAGACACGCGAATTCTTCGAACTAATTTTATATCGGTCGTGCGACATGCTCGTAAATATGGGTGCCGAGACAAAAATACTCCCCCCGTTAAGACTATAACGTCATCCCTCTGCGTCAGGGTTAAATATAGCTCGGAGTTGAACTCGCGATTCAGGTCGGCGCAGGCGCATGTGACTTGCACATAATGATGGCTACACGTCATGTGGACGACCAGTAGTAGTGCTTATTCCGTCACGACAATCTCATACCTCACGCTTGACTCCGAATAACTCGATAAAATCCGTAAGATTGGTTTCATTTCCATATATTTTGTTGTTATAGGTAACTAAAAATGACACCACACCACGTACTAAGAGCACGTTGAAACGCTATAGTTTTGCTTTCATAAAAAAAATCCAAACATCATTAACACAGTTATTTTTAACATATTTTGTATGACGAACTTGTTTACCTGTTAAAATATTTTACACATTTTTTTTTACATGTTATACATTGCTTAGGAGGTCTAATACTTTTTAGGTGTGTACCAAATGGTGTTCATAATATTCTGATAGTGCTGAAAACCAAATATATAGTATACCAGTATTAGTAATAAATTTATTACTGATAATATAAAATTGCTTTCCAATGTTGGAGTATATTTAGTTAGTGAGCCAATATTAGTACTTCTTCTTTTTCTTTTTTTACGAAATGAGATGCGATGAAATAAAATGGATATGAATATGTCCTCACCCACAACTTAGCGGGTATTTTGCCAATGTCAAGTAATTAATAGCAATAGCAAATTCAATAAATACACATTATAAATAAAATAATGGATGTGACATGATGATATGAAAATGGCATGTCCAATATTAGTACTTATTTGCCTCAAAATTCGGACCGCCAAGTGTATGGCGTGCACAACACGTGCGTCTCTGTAGTACAACTGAAATAAACCACACGTCTGCTCAACTGATTTATTTTAATGTTTGTTTTATGTGTTGGGCATTAAATTCACCTTAAACCGTTTTGATCTATATGGAAATCAAAGCGATCTGATATTGAATTAAATTGATTCGTAAAATATATATGTTTGTGGATATTTGATATTTACAATAAATAAATATATACTTATTTATTATATTAAATGCTAGTCTAGTTCTGATAATTAAATCTCACTAATATTAGAAATGTGAAAGTTTAGGTGGATGGATGGATGTTTGTTACTCAATCACGCCAGAACGGCTGAACGGATCTGGATGAAATTTGGCACAGAGATAGATTAAAATAGCACATCTGCTACTTTGTATCCCGATAAAATGTATGGTTCCTGTGGTTTAGATATGTTTTAATTTTTCATAGAGCAAAGGATCGACATGATTTTTTGAATAAAATTACATAGAGGAAAAGGAAATACCCGCTCGAATTGCTGGTAGCACCGCTGGGCGCAGCTAGTATAACATATTTAAAACTATTATGGCTAGCCTAACCTTTATTATGTTATCAGCCCCAAATCTAAAAATACGGGCAAGTACAATTTTATATACAGTTGTGGAAATGTATAGAAATAGTCGGCCTTGCGCTGACAACGTTGTCACCAGCAGGAAGAGGCAATTGAGCTAATGAACTGGCGCATGCGCATCAAAAACGGTCAATGGTCCTGCGATCACGTGTGAAATGGGTCACAGGACTACGTCATCGAACTCATAGATCAAAGAGCACGGATATATTTTTTTTTAATAATTTTGCCAATACAGATAATTAATAATTCTGACCATATCCAAGGATACGCAAATGAAATGAAATATATTCATATTCAAGATACATAGGTACAATAAAGGTGTCAAATTAATTACGATTATTTTTTACTATATAAATTTGCTCACACAATTATATACAATGAAGATGTAAAACGTATGTCAATCACAAAACAAAATTATCCTACGCGCTGTTAGGATGTAGGTATATTTTTCCATTGTATGTCTTATAATATAAGTGTAAAAAATATATGAAAACTAATATTATAAAGTCCCGTTTATTTCTCTATGAATAAAGAACCGTTTATATAAGGATTAAGATATAATTAAAGGCTCACACGAATCACGGTATTAACGTGGGCCATCCAATCCCACGGTGTCATATATCATTTCCAAATGATGACATTGCAGCCAATTAGCGGATGTTTTGCACGCGCTTCTGATAATGCAGTAGCGCCTTTTACGGCTCAGCCATATTGGGTGGAATTTAAACTGATTGGACGCCGACTCCAGCGAACAATACGGTGTTTTAGCCTCGAGCGAGTAGGAATTAACCTTTACGAGGTTTAGACCACTAATTGGGCCCTAACTTGGAAGTTGAATGTTCAAGTATCTGTCGGAACGTTCCCTGAAAATGTTGTACTTTTACCTTAGATGTTGAGAGACTTGATATATTGTAATGATATCATTTTCGGGATAACTATTGCATATTTAATCCTAGATTTCAGTCATGACCATGGATGCTGAAAAGTTCTCTTAAGATCGAGAACTAAACTAAAATAAACAAACGCAATCATCAAAACTACTAATATTCAAGATTGGGAAGACCAAGAACGAGGTGAAGCTTCATCATTCTTTATAGAGATTTGCCAATGTGTTTGCTGAGATCAAAGTTCACCGAGAATTATTGTAAAAGTAGAGCAGAACGTCTTTACCTAGGTCATATTTAAGTACTGACTGCGAACTCGTAAACTCTAAAACTTATCTACCCTACGCCTTGCCACTAAAACAGGCTACGTTGTGCTATGTTAAATCCGTAATGTAGAGGCACTCTTCGCTACAGTTTAGTGAAAAGAATAACCTAACAAACTCATTCATCATAGCACTAATTTCAAGATACCACCGTTACCGAATCTCCCGCGATGCTTGTCTGTCACGTCCTCTATTACCATAACAATGGCGGGTACAATCTTATCTAGGGATGCGAGACAACATGTCGATGCTTAACAATACTTTTGTACACTCACAAATAATTTACACGATATTTCTGATTTGATAGTTTTAAAAGCTACGACATTGCCATGAATAACCGTTACTTCTTTGCAATTGTTTTGTCCTTCATCACTGCTCGGGTACAGTTAATTCTTCTATAAATCGTCCTTACTAAAAAATATAAAATTTTATCGATGTTTATTACCATCTAAAATAAAAAACGGAATTATTACATCACTATTTTTCCCGCAGTACAAGACAGCAACATCGGCGACCCGTCCTCAATAATTTATGGAAATGACCGCCAACAGAACACATGACAAAGGTGTCTACTCGAAATTAAGTAGATGGGTAGTGGATCGTGTTTTCCATTGTTAAGCCATTGTTCGGGCGGTTGAAACTCGTAAATATCATCCCTTGACCTGCTGCTGAGCCAATAGATTTTTATGAGGTTTATACACAAACGACTTTAGGGTTTGGTATCTGAGGGCATTCTTATTACTAACTATTATTTCCAGGCCGTATACTGAACTACCCGGAAATGTTATATTTTAGCTAAATTCTATATTAAACAAATGTGGGAAGAGGAACCCACCACTGACCCTCGGCTTGTCATCGCCGAGTTCTTTCGATTATATTAATTTCATTAACCCGTCACAATTGAAACCAAATGTTGTCGGTCAAAATTTCAATTACAGACTGAGACACAGCACTATGTAGCGCGAAATATACAGATGACAAGTATTAGGCCGTTAATTGCCTGGAAATGAAAGTTCCTAACGCCCTCACAGAATTTTATTTAGTGTAAATTTACTATCATACACCATCTTTAAGCTTGGTTGTGAAAGCCGTCCATATAGGAAATCATTATAGGAAACCAAAAGCATACATCTATCCATCTAAACTCTGATCATCCTAACAGACACAACAGATCATCTATAAATTACATCATAAACATACATCCGGATATTTACAATGATTTTAGTAGGTCAGCGTTACGATACGATAAAAGCGTTATTGGAAAGGAAAACGATGCCGGATCATTATCTTCCGTCTCATTCATTAATTAAAGTACCGCATTCGTGCAAACGTGTAAAGAAATTCTTCAGAAGACAATCTTTTTGGTCAACATTTCAATGACTTTACTTGTATGTGTGTATGTGAATAAAGATTTGCTGGTACCTACATACGATGACGTCATGTCGACCGTTCACACTCTTCAACATTTATGCTTGTATTCGTCTTTACACTAGCAGCGCTTGTGCTTGTTTTTCAAGACATTTTTTATTTATTTATACACCATGTACAACTATATAACAGCAATTAACATACATAGTTGGAATACAAGTGTAAGAAAATATACGTTAGTATTCCGTTGTGTATCGCCGTTATCAGTATTACCATACAAAACGCCATTATGTTTGGAGGCGCAGGCGCTAAGGTAAGTGGCCGGGCTTCGCTTTGTCGCAGATAACGCGCGGCGCGGCTTGCTAATTGGACACGATTTATTGGCTGGCGCACGCGCATCTCGACTAAATCGGAACTCGTTCTTAATATACACTGTTGCTGCTACTTTGTGATACGGTTCAAGGTTAAGCTTTATCAGTGCTAAATACAAAGTTCTGCTAATCACCTATTGTGTGTTCCAAGTTCAAATTAAAGAAGTGGAACACGCAAAGTTGCGCTGTTTATCTAGACATGCCCTTAATTATAACCACGCTTCCTTTAGTAGAAACAAATGTTATTTCTACTTTGTTTAATGGAATAGAGAAATACATTGGACTCCGGTTTGCCTATGACTCGTATGCGAATTGAAAATTAATAAAAAAATTACTAACCCGAACGAATACAAAGAACAACCTTTGGCTTCGTTTGAATACAAGTGTGCTTACGTGAATAGTTTAATGGCCGGGGTGCAGATCAAACTTGGAATCTCTTGTTTACGAGAGGGGCCCCACTAACCATAAGGCCATTGCTTTTTAATGATATTGCAGCTACATAAATAATACATTGAAATTCTAAATTGAACATAAGAATAATGTAATCAATTCCATTTCTGCCCCATTTTTCGTAACTACGTCTCTATCTACCCTCCCCACTAAATAACGCGTTCGCCCACATACGAATTTCGAATGGGCTTCACTATCGAAAAATAGAAAGTAATAAATTACTAAGGGCCGCTTTCCCGCTCCTATCTAGGTTAACGCCGGCGGGGAACTACGGAGCGGAACTTTACTGGAAGGAAGTGATGGGAGCGCGCTTTCAGATTTCCGTTCGGAAAGAAACTGGAAATTTTGTTTCCGAATTGGCCTAAATTATTCAAGTTCAACGAGCTGCTTATTAATGAACTGGCTAACGGTTGACGTCTGTAGTTTATTGGAGTGTCTGTTTGTAATATTAAAATAACCGCTTTTTACTAAGTTCATTTGGATGTATACACGGTACATATACCAATATGTACACACAACATTTTTTTATACAATTTTTGTCTATCTGTCTGTTTTTTCGGCTAATCTCTGAAATAGCTGAAACGATTTTGACGGGACTTTCACTGACAGATAGCTGATGTCACAAGGAGTAACTTAGGCTACTTTTGTTTTAGAAAAACTTTTTTGTTAAATACCACGCGGACGAAGTCGTGGGTAACAGCTAGGTAATTATTATAAACATATCATTAGTACTCAGTAGGTACTAATGATATGTTTATAATAATACTATTTTGAATTGAGGGTATTGCCTTATATGTATTTCTAAAATGATATGCTTTGTTCAGAAAACATGGAGCCTTTAGAGTATCTGTTTTCTTAACTATAATTTGTGACTTACTGAAGATTTAAAGCATGCATATAAGAGGTAATATTACATAAATTATTAAAATGTACATTGGCATATAATTAGATCTCTCTTCTCTTTCTTCTTCTTCTTCTTCTTTATTCTTCTTCTCTTTACACCATAAAAGCGAGTCAACGAGACACTCAACTGTTAGAATGGTCTCTTAAGCAGGAAATGTTGGTGTCCGTTAATTGTGTCAACATACGAAAAAAAAGTAGGCTTCTAAAAGATGAGCCCTTATTTACGACCAAGACATTGTGCGTGCATATTTGCATACAATCGCGGCAATACGCATCTGTGCTTTGAATTAATAATACGGCCACGCAATAATATCTATACATATAAATAAAATTGGAGTGTCTGTTTGTAATATTAAAATAACCGCTTTTTACTAAGTGCATTTGGATGTATACACGTTACCTATACCGAAACAACATTTTTTACAATTTTTGTCTGTCTGTCTGTCTGTCTGTCTGTCTGTCTGTCTGTCCGTCTGTCTGTCTGTCTGTCTGTCTGTCTGTCTGTCTGTTTGTTCTGGCTAATCTCTGTAATGGCTGGACCGATTTTGACGGGACTTTCACTGGCAGATAGCTGATGTAACAAGGAGTAACTTAGGCTACTTTTATTTTAGAAAAAAAATAGGGTCTCACGAAAAAAAATGAAAACCAATGTTGCAGCGCAGCGCCTGATTAAGTTTGATAGCAACACCTGCAATGCTTCCCGTGGGCTCAGAATGGGCGGGCAGGCTGTTGTCAACGGTTGTCATTGTTAAATACCACGCGGACGAAGTCGCGGGCAACAGCTAGTCGATCATAAAACTACAAAGAGTAGGTACCTCAACTCATTCATGAATATAAGACAATGTTATCAGGCAAATTTGAAAGCGGTATCAATTGTGGCATGATATCATGGTATGTATACTGGATATGTATGAGGATTTTTTTACGCCATAGAACTACTTTCCTTACGAGTTTATTAATTTTCTCATACAGATATTTTCCGTTGCTTTCATCAGATCATTGGTTGTCGGCCCACGCCTGCATTTCTGGCGAATAGAAACCTCGTCCCGGACGAGGTTTCTATTCGGCAGAATTCCAATAAGAAAAGTTAAGTATTAAACTGTATTACCTTGTAATTCGGAGTGTTGATACTGTAGCGACCTCTTCAAACTCACCACAAGTTATACAGATGGCGCCGCAGATACATTCAGAACAATTGACAATTCTCCAGACAATCCTAAAACGCGCTATAAGAGTTTTCGGAGCACGTAAGATATATACAAGATCCCGACAATGACTGTCAGGGCAAAGCGGCTGCTCCACCAGACACGCCACTCGCCTGGCTGGAAGATCTTTCCTTTTTCCGCTAAAATAGTAAATCTAATTATTGAAATAATGATGCTAAAATAATTCAACGTGAGTATTACACTACGTTTATGAGTATTTCACATCACTCATATAAATATCGCTTATTACTGCTATTAACCTTTTATAGAAATACCACGCGGCTATGGGGCACCAACAAAGCCACCTGGATGGCGCCATCGCTATTACAAAGGTTAAAGTGTATAGCATTCAATTATAAAGCAGGGATAAATTGTGGTAAATATTTTACCGATACCTAATAACTAACTTTGCAGTTATTACAAAATAAATTTTAGCTTTGCGGTTGAAATATTAGTACATTTTAACCGCAGTGTTTAAAAATATTTCAAGTTTCAACGAAAAACATTTAAAATTAATGACTATGTTATTTCGTATAATATAAGTCTAAAACAATAACAGGAAATTAATTTCAGCAATTTTGATACAATGATTCATCTGGAAGTTTTCTTAATGATTCAAAAATAGACGCATGATTCAATAACGACTACTAATATTTCTCAGTAGATGACTATTTGTCGTACTGTTAGTACATAAAGACTTACCTGTGCATTGATATATTGTAATATTATTAAATAAGTAATCTTTATCTACATACATTTCAAGGCAAATATCGCTGGTTTCCTATCGGTAATCTTTGTCGTAGTAGATAACTACGGGCTAATCTTACAAACATTCAAATCAAACATTTCTTATACCTGAAATATATAGAAATCTGAAATATTCTGAAAACGGTCTTACATTAAACCTATTTTTAAAAGACAAGAAACCATTTCAACAATAGTACTTTTGTCGGTTTAGAGTTCTTCACATTAACATCCACGTATGTATCCATTAAATTGTAAACAAATGGTATCATGGAAAATAAACCCTATATACATATAGACGACATAATCAGATCGACACCTCTAACTAAGGTTCAGAACCGATTTGATTCAACATTTGAATTGTAAAACTGTTAGAGCCCCATCGTCGGTAGTGGGACCGGGCTGACCTCCGACCCGCGCTGTTAAACACGACCAGATTACGACGTACCTGCATCTGCTGTACAGATGTTAATCGCCTCCTTACTCCTCTTTATGGTAGTATTAAACAGCCGCCGGTAAACTTTTGTTTTGAAGTCATATAAATAGCTTATTATGGCTGCCTTTAGGCGTACGCACCACGGGAATAAAACTGTGTCAGTTCCGTGTAAAAAAACATATTCTAACCGTCCTAATGTTTTATTTAATTGTGTCCTAGTTTTTATGTTTGACACGCATTTGTATGGGCAACTAGAATCAATTCGTTTTCAGCATTATAAAATGAACGTCACGGAACAGATAAACTGGCAGTTTTACTGATTATTATGGACTATGAAAATGCTAAAAACATTGCAATATAACCTTCGTTAAAGATGCAAAGTTAAACCACGCATAGGTAGTTATTACATCGACGCAAAGGCCACATATCTCTTACAAAGTACTCTGTGATTGCTACAAAATGATATACAAATTTAATAGTGCCCCAGAAATATTCAATCAATCGTCAAGTGCGGATCATAAACATAATTTCAGTGTTCTCTTTCCATTATTGTATGAACGTTAATTATCACGAGTTTGTTTTTAATATAAACGCATACTCACTGAATGAATGTTTAAAAAATCTTTCATTACTCGGTAATTAATCAGTTATGCAGCACACACGGGGCTGTTGACTCACAGTTAAATTAAAAGGGGCATAACAAATAAAGTTAAGTGCCGCGGCGGGTCTCGTTGTTAGAATCACGATGTGAGAAAAGAGGCAATTACGCTCATTATTGCTGCTCATGAGTCACACTGCAGCAGTGTTCCACATGAGCTGTAGGCTGGCGCGCATTTAACACCATTTGGTGATGGATTCCGGGAAAGTCAAAGGGATAAACTTTACCTCGTTGTATAGCTTTAGCCCGCGCAACATTTGATTCTGTTCTGCAGCTCGACCCGTAATATTTACAGCGTAATGAAACCTAGCCTATAACACAGTCTCTCTAATATACGGTATCATTATAAAGTTGATTCTTATCCAGTCCGTAAATATATATTATCTGATCATAATTTAAGGTATTTCTATGGATTTTCTATACCGAGTCATCAGATATCAAATTATCGAGTCATAAAGTTTACTTAATGATAACACATTGACACTATGAAGCTCATTAAAGTGTATGCTTATAATATTTCCAACATAAGAGGCAGGTCAAATAACTATAGTAGTTGGTGACCCGATTGGCACAGTTGGTAGTGACCCTACTATCTGTAGCCAGGATACTTGGTTCGAATCCCTGTAGGTAGAAACTTTGGGTGATGAGCACAAATTTTAAGCCACAGTCAGGTATTTGTTTAATATCTATGTATATAACTTCCCATATACAAATACCCATAGTACAGGCGTTGCTTAGTTTGGGACCATACAGTTGCTATGTTCGTCTGGCGACATTACTATTAATTTTATCAGCTAAATTCGTGTTGGAAATGAGAGTCCACTGCAGACCAGGCGCAGTATTAATTACTGATTAATTTACTTTTGAAACCCGATCGTGTTGATAAGTTCATTAGATAGAATTAAACTATCGTGAATAGTAATTGAATTGGTGTGATTTATCGTGATTTTTTTTATTATATCGCTATACGAACGTCAACTGTATGGACCAAAACACGCTTGTTTATGGGTACCTTACAATAGACTGGAGGGGTTCCAAGTAACTATCTGAAATGAGGAAAACATCATTTTCAAAGTTTGCGTAGACGAGCATCGAACCCGCAACCATTCGTTTCAGTGAGTCAAGTGGCCAACGTTCAAACAAGTAGATCAAGCTGTCGTCATTCGTCGTCGTCTTTGAATAAATCGGTCCTTTCTAAACTATTTGATAAAACTGATAGTTACGTTCAAAAACTCATGTCAAATTTGAGGAGTATGTATACCCATATACATATAAGCAAATACAGACACCAGCTAATCTAATGCTAATATAAAAAATATAATCTTGTATGTAACCTATCTAATTCAGCTAATTATAATCTATGTACTTTTTATGATACGACGTACAAAAAGCAACTACAATAATGTACGAAGGTAATAATGAGCCTCGCAATTTTTTTTTGTGTTCCATATCGTGCTTGCGTCCATGGCAAGATATGGAAAAGATATACCATCAAGGTAAAGTGTACTCAAAATATTTGTACTTTTTAAAAATGTACCTTACGTATAAAGGATTTGGGTTGATATGGTAAGTAACAGTTTGGTATTAGGTCAATAATATAATTCATTCAAGCTACTATGAAACTTATAATACGTGTGTTTAAGGTTACTGTAACATGGTACAATGCGCTATTCATCTGATTGTCCGATTGGAGTTGTCGTAGAAAAAACGCAACGACGGTGAAGAAACAAAGAACAATCGTCAATTCACGTTTCGTTCGTGTACTACATTCGATCTTGGGATTAGTGGGTGAGCATGGAGCGGATATGAGGGACGGACAAACAGACGGTACTAATCACAACACCACACAATGGTATTGTTTATTTCGTCGAGTGAACGCGGAAACTGCATCTTGATACAGAGTGGGTGGTCGACAACTATTTACTTTTGGGGATAATCAAAGTAGTAAAAAAAATGTTAATATCAATAAATTTCGACACAATCTTAAAGCTCACATAATCATTGATATAAGATAAATGCTGTAAATCTGATATCATGTAGAAATGTGAAAAGAATAAAGGCAGGACTCCCGTCCTGTCATTCTTCTTTTTCTTTCTCTTCGGTCTTGACTATCTCATCGATAGTCATAAAAGGAGGAAGAAGATGGACTAGAATACTTCAACAATGGGAAAGATGTGATGTGTGATGAACAGTTGGATTGCCAAAGTGCACATTCATACTTCGACTACCGAGCAGAAAAGATCTAATAAAACATGAATCCGAAGAATCTGGGACAGTCTATAAATTAATTAAGGAATCCAACGCAGACGAAATGTCTATTATTATGTATTTATGACAACTACAATCATGTTACACTTCATACTCCCAAATCATGCCGTAAGCAAAAACTTGAACTATTCTTAGAACATATATTTGAGAGTCACGTCGGTAAGCACTTGACCGGAAACACTCGATGTCTGGTAGCCGAACCGCACCCGAAGCGACCACTTCAGATTACCCTAACACCTTAAATAGATCTCATCTCATATTTAAGTTATTTGATCTGACCACTTGAAACGGGGATGTACTGTCTGAAGGAATGTTCGATGTCTGTTCAAGGCTGATAGAACAGATGTAGCCGTACGAGCTCGTTCATTACTAAAATAAGACTACAAGGGAAGCCCTTTAAGTGCACGCGTCAATTGCATTTGTATTTTATCGTTCAAGCAGAAGGATAGCTTCAGCGATCACATGATTTATGAATCTTGAATACTACTCGACCACCACTGACTACACAACTTACTAGGTATCAAATCATCTAAACATCTATACAAATGAATACAATTGGAGTGTCTGTTTGTAATATTAAAATAACCGCTTTTTACTAAGTGCATTTGAATTTATACACGGCACATATACCAAAACATTTTTTTTTTAAATTTTTGTCTGTATGTCTTTCTGTTTGTTTGAGCTCAGAGATTGGCTGGCAGGACCGATTTTGTCAGGACTTTCACTGGCAAATAGCTGAAGTAACAAAGAGTAACTGAGGCTACTTTTATCTGCGAACTGAACAATAACTTTTTTGTTAAATACCACGCGGACGAAGTCGCGGGTAACAGCTAGTGTCTCATATAATTACTATACATGTCGGTTTTACTACCCACATGAAGTTCTTCCTCCACTGAACTTACAATGAACTTAACTCTTATCAAATTTTCCACGAGTGATGATGTGAATAGGTTGTAGCAGCAACGACAGTGCGAAATAACAAGAAGTCGTAAAGAGCGATCGCGACGTTTTATGGGTCTGTTCTCACAGCGATCCGGTGTCCAGACACTATCCTGCTGAATGACAATAAGGGTTTCATATTATCCAATTGAAAGTTTATTGACACTGTGCTTAAATGGTAAAAAGCAGATTGAAAATTTTTCTTTGTCTGTATTTTTTCTGTATCGCACGCACCTTTTATTATACAGACAATTCATCACGTCAGCATAGGCAGAAAGTGCTAACATAAAAATGTCACGCAATTGTCGTTTACTGCCATAATTGCATACCTAAGTAGAGTCAGCAGAAAAACATATTAATGAGAGCGCTTAGTACTCGGAATGCTATGAAATTGAACACTTTTCTATAGAATAAATAAAATCTTTCTGTGAATTTGTAAGAGTGTAGAGGAAAAGCTTCAAAAATCATAGAGACATGACTTTATGTTTAGTTTAACAACAACATGTAAGCCAATTTGTAATAACATTTAATTGAAAGTTTTAAGTTTCAAGCAAACAATATGTATAAATAGATTGATTAACATTTAAAATCGTTTTCTTTAGACAAAATTCAAAGAACCAGACACCTCTATTTGCTTGCTGGTTCTTCTAACCATTACCGTCTGGAAAATAATTTGTTTATAATATACAACAAAGCTGCGTGCGAAATTAGTGCTTTATAATGTGCAGAATCTCATTAGTCTCTTGTTACGTTATCGGCTGACTGGCTAAATGTGTGCCGCCGCTCCACAAAACTAATGATGAGCCAACATTTGATCTGCGCACTCTTCATGTTACCACCGTTGACTAATCAGAAATGCATTCTTACAGATTAGTAGGTATGGCTTCAAAATATGTGGCAAAAAGCATTCGGTAAAACGAGATACTTTCGGCATGGTTTTCTATTCTAATTACCTACGATAAATTTGGTCATTCAAAATTAAAAAAAATATATATATTTCACTCTGACAACTTTAGTGGAGGCGATGATAACGCTTACAAAGCCAGTTTTCCTGTAACGCGGATCCTCCGCGAGAATGACCCGCGTATAAATAAAACGATTCTATGTAGCCCGTACGTTCATCCACGCTAACGATCTGCGTCCGTCCGCGTGAGACGGTTAAACCCGCCTAATGTTAGGTACATCTCCTTTCGACTAACAAACTTTGACTCCTCAGGTGGTAGCTGAAGAAAACTACTGAGAGGAAGCCCAAAAGTATAATATGTACCTTCTTACCAACTCAGAAAGTCTCATATATCACAAACGCTTTAAACTTTACAATATCAAAAACGCCTTCACAATCTCGCGTATTCGTGGCAACAATAACTATTGCATTGTAAGCACCTGATGGAATTAAGGTCCGAACGACGAGGGCTCCGATGAAAAGGCCATAGATTGCTTTCACATTCTTTGATATACGTTACGGGTTGTTTGTATTACGATGCTCTTGATCTTGATTCGATAGAGCAGTGTTGGGTAAGCGCCGCGCGTGGTACGCCAGTGTGCGCCCACGCACATTCCCGCCGGTACACTTGAAAGGTCGGTTTAACTTACCTTTGACACTTTTGCATATACTCATTTATTGACTGGCGACTTACCTGAAAAAAAAAATAACAATATTAGTGGTTACTTTCAACAGATTACAAAAGGAACACTTTGCAAAATAAATTGCATTTAGCTCTAAAATAAGTAATACTAAACGAACTAGATGTTACTTTGTAGATACCGCTACCACTTATGTAGTAACTATTACTATTTCAAAGTCAAATCGTTTATTTCGTATAGGCCTACGGGGACACTTACAAATTGTCATTAACATTTTTTTTCTTAACTCTAAAACCGGATCGGAACGCGACCTCAACTGAGAAGATCCGGCGAGAAACTCAGCGGGCGTTTTTTAAAAGCCGTAATTTAAAAAAATATAAACTCCAGTGTCTTGCCATGCGCACACACGCTACACTTTGACATTATAAATCTTGATATTTGAGCGATCAGTCCCAGAGCAGAATAAGTAAGCACATAAAATATTATGTGCTTACTTATTCTGCAAATCTGAAATAGAAACGTATTAATTTGAACTTAAAAATTGAACAGTGTGCATCCTCTGACATATCACATCGCAATCGAATCCATCCAACACAAACACCCAATGATAGTTGGGTGTAAAATGTCTAATGAACAGTTGTTTAGTGCCGTCTAATTAATTCAGCCTCATGATGTAAACAGCCCGAATACGGCCAAAATCGTTAACACTACCGTAAAATATCGTTCCGGGGGCTTTACTGTGGAATAATGTGCGATAATTGGTAAAGAATGTCGTTATAATTTTTTATAAGCGATGTAACTTTAGATCGAATAAAATTAGTAGACCTTCTGTCTTCTATACATATAAATAAAATTGGAGTGTCTGTTTGTAATATTAAAATAACCGCTTTTTACTAAGTGCATTTGGATGTATACACGTTACCTATACCGAAACAACATTTTTTACAATTTTTGTCTGTCTGTCTGTCTGTCCGTCTGTCTGTCTGTCTGTGTGTCTGTCTGTCTGTTTGTTCCGGGTAATCTCTGAAATGGCTGGACCGATTTTGACGGGAATTTCACTGGCAGATAGCTGATGTAACAAGGAGTAACATAGGCTACTTTTATTTTAGAAAAAAAAATTGGATCTCTCGAAAAAAAATTAAAACCAATGTTGCAGCGCTGCGCCTGATTAAAGTTTGATAGCAACAATCTGCAATGCGTCCCGCGGGATCAGCACGCGAGCAGGCTGTTGCCAATGGCTGAGTCTTTCTTAAATACCACGCGGACGAAGTCGCGTGCAACAGCTAGTTTAAAATAAGAATGATTATCTGTAGCTCTCTGTTGTGGCATGCCGCTAAAAAGATATAAATATTTTCTTATAACCCTAGTCCCTAAGGTAATACAAACCTCCATTAATAAAGAAAGTTATTGTTATCTGATTAAATAACTGTACCAGAACAATACCGCTGACCTCCTCATAATTGGGTTTATTGCGAACATAATGAAGTGCCCCAGTCACAAAGGCAAGTCATTAGAACTGCAGGAAGGTTATCGCGGGGGTTATACCTATCAAACTACAATTGTTCCTACTGTCATCCATATAAACTGAAACAGGACCGTGTTCACAGACAATTGAACACTAAAACAAGATAGCGAACAGAAACAACTCACAACAGAGATACTCGACTTTCCTTCAGGGTCATGTTTACCTAGTACCTCGTGTCTGTGGCAGTAATGGTATAATTATAATACATAAATAATATGGCCAGGGTTAATTACAGACAATTATCTATTAAGGAAAAGCTAATATAATACATGATATTGTTGTTATTAAATTCATACTAGTATGACTAGTGTGAACTTTTAATATAATCATTAATGTTATTGAAAAACATTCCGTCACTTTCACTCTGATAAATAAATAAATAAATATCGCCAGACAAACACACCAACTCTACGGTTACACACTAAGCAGCGCTTGTATTGTGGGTACCGTGCAATGGACTGGGGGTGAACCCAATATATATTACTTATATAGACAAACATCCAGGACTTGTGTACAAACATTCGTGCTTATCACACAATGTTGGTCCCGACCAGGATTCGAACCCGGGACCCTCGGCACAGAAAGCAGGGTCACTACCAACTGCGCTATTCAGGCCTTCGAATTCTTATTCTTACAAATACTCAGAACATTGAAGGGTTTTTAAATTATTAAAAAAAACACATGCATTCCATATGTTACGTAATACATCGTTGCAATTAATCTTCGTCTTCAGTGTCACCAAGTCGTGTCGTTAGTATGTCAGTGAGTAATAATAGTTGGGGGATGAAACAGAGCGGGCGATTTCAAACCTCGAACTAAAATAGAACGAGCCGCACCCGCGTTCGGCGCCACTCGTACTATCTCACGCAAGTAATTCTCACATTTAATTAGCATGTCGACGTACGTGTCTTTGGCCACTATGCAAACCACCATCATGGTGAACATAAAAAAAATCTCAATAACTATGCACGCGACTTTATAGCTTTTTTACTATCCTGGATGAGCGCTTGCATTTGTCGGAATAAAAAACATTTAAATATGGAATCGGGTTAAAAACCATCAACATGGCAAGTTTCATTTACATCAGTCCACTAGTTTTTTTTGCCGCGATGTGCGTTTAGACAGACATAAAACCAAAAACTATGGGTTAAATACTTTTTTTTTCAACCTAAATGATTTAAATGTTACAACAATCCTTTTACCGTCTTATAATCAGTACATATAGATTTCAAGTATTTAAGAATACATAATTTTTGCATGCAAAAGCGTATTGTATTGGCACAAATACCTATAGGTATATAATTTATCGATGAACGCTATCGGTTTATGGTTTTATGTTTTCACTATACCGCATTTTAATTTAGTACACAATAATAAGGACTTTTTTTTTTATACATTATAGGCAAGTATTTGATCTCGATCGCACCTGATGGTAAGTGACGATGAGATCTACGATGGAGCATACTTGCCTAGATAGGAAGGCGGCAGTAGATCGAGACGCTACATTCACTAGGCACATGCAGCGCAACTGATCTGACCCGCCATCCATGAATGGCAACACCGAACATCATGCCGGAACACGGCTAGGCCGCTTGGCGACATGGCTTTGTTCAGTGGGTGGTGACTAACCACGTCTGAAGCCTACCACCAGTAAATCTTACTTACTTAGGACTCACTTTATGCACGTAATATTGTGAGCATCAAACCGCTATTTTATTGACTAACGCATTTAAGAGAGTCCACAGAACCAGCTCTCCTGTTTTAATCTTAAGTGGTTAACCGCTTATCATAAAGCCATTAATTACAGCTGAATGTAACCTGACGCCCACGAGTGGGCCGTACACCAACACAAATATAATTATAGTAATTGATTTGAATATAATAATAGCAGGGTTGCGCTGATCCAATCTACAGTTTTCGATAGTGTGTAAACAGCGTAATGGTAAACCTTCTTCGTAGTAAAACTGGTTACTGAAGCATAAACTAGACCTTATTCCAAAATAATAAAGCCTAATTTACGTAGATTTTGCTTCTTATCCAAACTATGCATCAGGACGCTTCGCTGTCGATTCCAATCGCGCTCTTTTTTCCATCGTCACTTGTAAACAATGGCTAATATTGAATTGATGGAAGATAATTACGTGTTTACGATAAAAGATTAAAGCTTAAACATCGAGGTACGTAGATAAATAGATATCAAAGGCAGATACATGCCACAGGTCCATTGAAATACCTAATCCATCTCTTATATGTGCAATAAATATAGACATTCCGTTGTACGCTGAAGAATTTTCTATACGTACTATACTAATGTTTTGCTTGTAAGAAATATTGTTTACTAGAATCAAACCAAATATATTATATATATTTACCTACATGTTTCTATGAATATTATATATGTAACTATAGACAGCTTAGCTTGGTGGCAATGGATTTGGATAATATGCACCTGTACTTATTATAACAAGTCAAGCAGGCACCCATTTAGGGCGCTCTTGTTACAAGACTGTCTTTTATTTTTAAAGTTCTCATGTGAAATATAATGTAGGAAGCAGGCTCTTTAGTATTTATAATAAATAGAGGTTATGCATTGAAATAAGAATGCATGATACACACTCCATGTCTATCATAAATAGCTTTATTTACGAGACATAAAAAACTATATCGTTGTCTCCTACATATTCGTTTTAAGGGCGCCACAAAAGTATCATATTACGGTAGCTTATTAAATTGTCCTTCAATACTATTCGAACCGTACATCCGTAGATTATTTCATCCTTTTTTTATACAACACCCATCACATTATGGGAGCATTAATAAGACAGGCGAGTTGAAAGACAAGCGTTTATGAGCTCGGGTGTAGTGTTACGAGCCGAGGGGTAACTGCTTTAAGTTTATACTTGATTTAAATATTTACCCATTAGATTTGAGCAAATATTGAATACTTGGTAAACAGATAAAACTAGCGTGGGAACTTTAATAGTGAGAATGAAAATGAAGTAGTTTCTTAACGGTCTTTAGTTTTACGAGATGTTTGCATTTATACAGAGTTATATGCAGAGTTAATATGTCTGTGCATTTTAAATTATAATGGAAGGATAAATCACATGAAAATTACCCGATGGAATATAGCGTGCGGGTATTTTTCAATAGTAGCTAATACTATACTGAAACAATCTGAAATATAATTATACATAATTTGTTTACTTATCATTATTTGTATTGTTGTCCTTAGTTATTATAATAATACTCCGCTGATGACATAAATAATCGTTATGCTACTTAGAATTAAATTTACAGTTTGTTATATGAAAACGTGGTAGGAAACAGTAGAACATAATTACCTGTAATTGTTCACATAGTTACCTATATCAACAAAATTACAATTGCGTACAAACATAACGGACGTAAGAGCTGTTTTTAAAGTAAACAAGTATATAGCACGTTTTCACAAATATAGTCAATATCGACGGTATTACAAGCAGCTACACCTGAAATAAGATGGGGCCGAGTACAGGATGACGTCACCGGTCAATGACCCTCCCGAGCTGTAAAACTTCAGTCAAATTCGCAGTCAAACAGATTCGTAAAATTACATTTTTACGAAAAGAAACCTCATTTCTCTGGAATTAGAGTTCGTATCCAATGAGATGGGATTTAGTCCGGATCATTATTTAGAGGAGTTCCGACTTGGGCGAAAACATTTTACGTTTTCCTGTTACTACGAACCCACCACTGGATGTTTATTATACAGCTGCTCGGCAAATTGTGTGCAGTTGTTTATTTTTTTGTAGTTAGAGTAATCTTTGCTTAATCGATAACTAAATTGTAGATCGCGATTTTTATTTAGAATATACCACTAAATAAAATAAACGAACCTAAGTAATTGGAAGCTTTTATCAAGTCAGCCATCTAAATGTTCGTTGATGTCGGCCAAACGTTTTGTTTTCTGCCGATTGGAACGGGCTATTTAACAATTGGTTTCGACTATTCAGTTAATATGAATAGTAAAATAATATATGTTTCAATTTCATACGAATGTTTTCACCACAATTTTTCACGGAGTAAGATTTCTGTCATGTCAGAGATGTATGAGTACCCTTAAATAAAAATCAGTTCATGATTCAATAAAAAAGTGTGAATATTTCATAACTAATATTGATTTCTTATATTTACGCGAATACATTACACATTGAAATAAAACGAATTTTAACGGATTTAATCGCTTTTTATTTTATGTTTTTACGTACCCGACGTTTCGGCTGCTTTATAGCAACCATTGTCACAGGAGGACTGATGTGCTTGACGTCCTAGTGTCATACAACTAAAATAAAGTCAACGAAGAACCGATCAATAATGTATTATTAAACATGTGCTAAATGCAATATAAATATTAACATCGCACGTTACTCTTTATTTGTCGAGATTCATACAAATAATACTCTGAAGAATACCAAATGACTCATTCCGGATATTGCTTCCTTTGCAAGTAGCATTAAAGATCACAATCGGAGATACGTCTTTTTGTATAGTAAGCGGGGGACTAAGAGACGGCTGTATGGTACGTACTCTATGTGTTGTGTCGCTTGTTAATGATTCGTTGTGATTCGCAGAAAACTGCCAAGCCTAGTCTGGGACTTCAATTACGGTGCGGTTCAAACTGGCTGGAATTCTATGAAAAAAAAATACTGCAATTGATTTCGTTTCAGTATTTTATAGGCAGTTCTCTATTTCTAAATAGAGAAATACAAGGGGCGTAAAAAAAAAGTTAATTGATTTGCTACTCTATATTTTTGTATTCGAGAATTGGCTTTGGTTTGCATTATCCGAGTGACGTAGGTAGTTATATATTATTTATTAAGCAATAACTACAAGAAATCCGTCAACGCTTAGTAAAAGTATACCTATAAAAGAAAATAACGAGTCTGATCATTCAGTAACCTCTAGTTAGCGTTGAATCAATCTAAAACTGAATGCGATCATAAATTCTAACCAAACACTTGGCTATATCGGAGATATACGTAGGCTGTAAACACCGTTCAGCGCCGTTGGAATAGCTTAAGAACGTCCCGCACATTACGATCCGTTTTGCTGATCCGACCTTTGATCGGGCATCTCTAGAGGATGCCTTACAGTTACGTAAAATTACTGGATACTGGATGTGTTTGACTAATTTAAAAGAAATGGGGTGTGGTCATATAAAATCTTATTACGTTATGTTACCCGTAGGTCATGTTAATTAGGTTCTTAAAATCAGATTTAATTTCGGCTTATCCAATTTTTTCATAACATTTGATCGAAGTGGCTGGCGAGGGTTTGCAAAAACACTCGCAATTCAGAGGCATTGCTACCAGTATAACATGGTTATCTCCTGTGCGCATAGTTTCTAACTTACTACTTGAAACAATAATCTGAAATGGTTAAGGGAAAACGAAGTCTGATCGTATTAAGTAAAGACCCCAAATTCGCACTAATCCGATTATGACTTGTCGTATCGAATACAAATGCATTATTGTATTGTTATTCATAGTGCTCATGCGAGACGTGAGATCTATATCATTGTTTATGGACATCTCATTGTGACGTTTAAGTTTTATGCCTATTACGTACATAGAATAAACTTACCAAATAGCATCATAGAAATTGAGTAAGAAATTACCTCGAGTTTTCCAGCAAGGTCGATTGCACGAGAAAAATATTAAATGCCAGAGGGCCAAACTTTTATTTATTTTATTCACGAACTTGCTTTATTATATTCATTATTACTTATACTTACTCATAATCATGGATGATCATCTTAATTGCAAATGAAATTTAAGTGAAGAACAGCCATTCTTTGTAATTTATTTTCCATAAAGATGTTTTTGTAAATAATAACGACATATTGGAATTAAATTACTGTGTACAATTACATACGAACTTATTAATAAATTGTTCGGATGTTGGTGGGCACTCAGATAATTGTGGGCGACCACCCAAGTAGAAGAAATTTCTTTGGGCGGACTCGCACAGCCCCGAGGTATCAAGCTAGTTGTGCTCAACTGTTATGTAGACATAAGATATCTACAATTAAGCAAAACATGATTTTCCTGTTCATAAAATGTGATTATGTTGTAGTTAAGATACATATAATTAATAAACTGATAAATTCTTCACTCAATCTTTTGGTCACATTATATTAAGATAATTTCTACAACTATCATAACATAACTTATAATCTCTCAATGATAACTGTCTGCTTCTACGGTACCCGATAATGACTCAAAATATAAAAGGAACAGGCTAAAAAGTACCAAAGCCAATTTTATTTTATATATTTATTTCATAACGAAAAATAATTATGTATATCTGGTACGTAAACGAACGCAGTTAAACTATAATCTAACGTTACGGAATGTTGATTACGACACTTTAGAAACTGCCCGTTCAAAATGTAACAACAAAGAAAAAAAATTACCATCAGAGCTTTTTACGTGTCAGAATAATTTCCCTATTTCACAGCTGTGAAAAGCTGCGGTCATCCGTGCGTGTCGGCCATTGTGTTAGGCGGTAACAGGCCACTGCGCTCGCGCAGCCGATCCATTTCGTGGTACACTGCTCCCAATAACAACCGAGCGCGTTACGGACCTCACAACTTCATATGCATCTATTGACGCTCACCATTTGATAACCTGCTGACATGACACATCAATAAGTTTGGGCATCAATGATTTATAATCGATTGATTGAGCCTTTTGACCTTACGAGATGACGCGCTACCAACCAGTACTGATGACACATTGCTGCGTATTGACAGACAATTTGTCAACTATTGTGTGTGTTGATAGCGACAAAGTATTGGTGTGAATAGTATTGACAGCCAGAGAAACTGATCTGATATTATGTACTATCGATCTGGTTTCATTTAGCAAACACACATCTATGGATCCAACATGTGTAAACAGTACCTGTTTATACTATAATTTGCTCAATTAATAGCGTAGCAAGTAATTAGGGTTCTTTATAGGTTAGCACGTCTATCATTACTTTACCGAGTAAGCCAATCAAACGTTAAATTGTGGAACTGTATATATTAATGACACTACAGCACTATTAGAGATATGCAAGCTAGAAAGCCATAGATTTATCGTAGGCAATAAACCATTCACAAAATAACATGTAATTACTATTATCTGATTCGTATCAGTTATATCAATGACACACAATTGTTATTAATATTCACATATGTTTTAACGAAAACACAAATCCATATTTTATCGATATCGGTAATGGCCACACTGTAAAACATTGCTATCTAGGTATCGATTACCTAACGCTCATGGCGTATGTGCAACTGTCATCTTATCTATAGGGCCCGAACTTAATTTAATTACAGCCTATTGTTCTTGTAACAATGGCGTATAAAGCAAAATAGTTGGACGTCTCGTCGCAAGCATAGCGGAACACCTGTGATTGTTTTGTAACCGGTAGTTGGTAGTATACGAATGTAATGAAAACGGTGGGATTTTGTCAGAGCCGGTCAGAGCGCTCGGCACCGAATTGTAGCAATGAATTTTTCGACAATACTCCTTAATTAAACATACATTAATATAAATCCTTCTTTCCTTCCAATCCTTAATTAAACATACATTATAAGCTCTGCTTAGTGTGGGACCGCACAGTTGGTATGTTTGTCTGGCGATATTAATATGTGCTCAAGTCGTGTACTAAATCTCCATTCTGGCAAAAGAATACATGTTAGACATACTGTATGTTTATTAAGGAGTTTTTGAGGGTAGTCGAAGAGAAAGATTATCAATTTTGTTTTATTTTGTGATAAATGTGTTTCATTGAAATGTAATTTATTATTTTGTTCATTAACGTGCACGAGTATAGGAAATTAAAACTAAATAGTAAAACATGTATTTTCCAGTTCTCCCAAGAAGTCCAGTATAATTTGTCAGTAAAGTATCCTCAACGTTACTGATAGGGTTAAGGGGAGGTTATTAGACCTAGTCTACGAATTAGGCCCGCATAGAATCTCCCATGTTTGGTATTAAATAAAAACGTCAACTTGACGTTTGCATAATACCTATCCAAGGATGGGTGGGATGGGAAGGCCATTTACTAAAAAAAAGAAAAAGTTCATTAAGTAGGTTTCTTGCGAGTCGCTGTGGGAAAAGCTGTCCATATGCTAACATTCTTAATTGACCATAATCAACACTAATCCCGCGGTAATGTAATCACAGCCTACTTTGTTTTTTTTAACAGATTGGCACACTCGTTATTTTCCGACTACCATGTAAACAAACAAGACCCTCTCGCAAATGAAAGTACCTACGAGTATTAAGAGAACTTTCGTGGGACACGGACCCATCTGAATCTCGCGCACCCACGAGACAGTTGGCAAATATAGACAGGCAATATAAATATAGCTAGTGCATTTGGGGAAAGTTTCGTCTGGAAAATGCTGAGCTCTATGTATATATAAGAGGTATATTTAGCTAGGTATAAGAACTTAGATTTGGACATATTTATTTTCACTGAGAGGCTGTCTATTATACTTTTTGGTATTATCATTTACTTACAGATAATAGAATACATTGGCAAACGGGAAGGTACTTATGTTAATATTGTACATGTGTAGGAAGTCTCCTGGTACTGGTACTGGTAGGTATTACAGTGTAAGCAGTCGCTTACACTGTAATACCTACCAGTACACACATAGGTTCATTGCACTCGCTAACACATGTTATGTGACGCTAATCTATCATGTCTTTTATTGGTCGTATTGCCACATGACGTATATCCGGAACTTACATCTGATTTTAATAGAGTCGAGAATAAAAGAAAAACATACCTATAAATGTTGAGTACAATAATATGTAGAGTTCACCACAGATTCACTTAGTTTAATTCATAGATTTAAAATAACATTACAAATCACTTTTGATGTGAAAAATGCTTTGTAATGCTAATTATAAATGGATTGAAACTTCAATTAAGTTGAGTGTATAATAAAACCTACAAACTCAAAATTCTGTGAGTAGCTCTTAGATTTTAGGTGTTAGCCTTCTTAATAGCCCAGTATAAAACGGAGTAAAGATTGTATGAAATTTACACGACTAGGTTCACAAGAACGATTCTAGTTATAAATCTTATAAGAAAATGTGACTACATTACCTACATATGTTTTTATAATATATAGAGAACGCATTGTAGAGCCACGATGATGTGTATTCAAGTTAGCATTATTAATGATGTAAAAAAAAACCAGGCATTAATGCTTTCAAAGAGCGCATATGTGACGTGACGTCATCCAAACATCTTATTTTTGTTGTAGTCCCGTCTCATTTGTGAGATGAAGATTCCAGTTCTCAAGAGCCGTATTTAAGACCAGATGAAAAATAAAATGACGATCATTTATTAAGGAATCTCGATTCATTCATATTCTCTGTCCATTCAATGTAATGCGCATACAGATGTGTATCGAGCAATTTCTTCTGAAATGCATCGAAATTGTAAAGTGTAATTCGATGACTGACAAACATTCAGACGTATTGATATTTTATTATCTTTTTCTGGTACTTAAAATGTAAATCATCATCCTAGTTATTCGTAGTCATCCAAGCTTATTGATGGTCTTATTAACGAATTTTGCCCTATCTGTCAGCTAAACAGTTAAAAAATTTTGAATACAATTCATATAACTAAATTATTTTGAGGACATACCTAAAATGAAAATAAAATCGAATGAAAGCACAAAAAAAAACTCATTACATTTTACAATCATAGTGTATAACAATTAATAAATCAAAAATGTTATTCCGGGCAGTAGCGGGCAAGGTTGCGTGCGACTACAGCCAAGCCTTCATCAGTCGCACCCTGACACAACCCACAATAGTACCAGTGTCGAGTTACCACCAACAGCCTTTGCACAAAGGGTCGGGCACGCCAAATTGTTTTTACAGCGGTCCTTGAAACACGCGACTTTACGTCGAGGTGTAAACAGGGCTATTATTTTTGCTTATAGCGTGTAATTTGCAAAATGGTGTCCGCCTTATTCGTTAGCAGTGATTAACTTTTTTTTTAAATACTATGAAATACCATACTTTGTCCAGAAATAACTACTACTGTAAGTAAAATTAGAAAGCTAGGATTTCACCTCGATTAGAATTTCTTGCAATTAACGTAATTAAAGATTCAAGCCACGCGTCGTTTTGCATCAGAAAGCGAAGTCACCAGCAAACAACATCTATTTGCCTACATATGTATACATACCACCAGCCAATCAACAACCAACATAGATTGCCGGCTAAAATCTTGACACCTTCGGTTTCGCTGTGCTATAATCGGTGTAAAATAGAAAGTATCTATCCTTTGTACGTGTGACGTAAATACAATGTGTACACTTAAATTGTGCGCACATATACGGCCTAACATAAAAATAGTGTAGAATTTTTAAAGGTATTAAGTTGGCCTTACTATGCTCCTCATGCGTTGCCTCCTATATAAAATCTAGTTGTAAATATTACCTATATATATTAACGTACCTACATTCTTGGTAAGTTTTTTTTTACAACCTACCGATTAACCTCCTCCAATATTCTAAACAATTATTTTTAAACCATCGCGTCAGGAAAAAAAGTGTCATTCTTATAACGATATATTTTCGCATGCTCTCAAAACTTTAGTGTATATGCTCAATTTAAACGTAAGCAGTCACTTTGCACTCAAATTTTATTCCATCTCTGAAGGTGTATTTTTATCGGCATTTTAAAGCCTAATTTTGGCATTTCTGAAAATATCCACTTGGAATTTTAAAAGATGAAAACACATTACTTGTACCCACTTTTACAACTCGCAGGTTAATTGAAAAGAAATCACGAAGTCATTTTACAACGTTGCAAGCTATAAAATGACTATACAAAAAATTTATTCACCGCATTTCTTCGACTAATCCACTTAAAAATAATTACATGTTTACAAGGCAGTATTTATTCAAATTTACAATCAGTTTAAATTAGTACGAGATCTTGCAACTTTGTGAGACTATAGTTGAGAGGATAACGTTGTTAAGTACATACTAGGTTAATGAACCGGAATCGGTTAGCAATCTTCTTACCGTAAACATATATTTTTATTCTCTTTCTCTTTCTATCTACATCTGCCGTTCTTCTGTTATGAAACGCTTATATTTATGGGTGCTATGGTCATTCAAACTGGTGAATCATCGGGAACACCATATTGCAAATGCGTGAAGCAAGTTCCGAGAAATTGTAAATTAATCGAGAGTAAGTGGAGCAAGACATAAATAAGTTTCCATTTCACCATACACACGTCAATATGGGTCTTCTATTTTGATGATTTTTATTAATGTTCTTTTTTACTCGACTACGGCAAAGCAATAGGAAGGGTTATTTATGGGAACAGTACCTCTAGCACAATCCTTTTCACGCACTGTCTCGGTACGTAAGCGTCGTATATCCCTCTCACACTTTTCATAAACAACAAATATGGCAGAGACAGCATGTTTTCAGCTCGATGATATTACGCTTACAGTAGAGGCTTACCCTACTGATCTCTCGATAGTTAGACATCTCTAATTAATAAACTAGAATATTTACTACAATATTATGCATGCTTATGCATAATTGTAGAGACTCAAAAGAGTATACATATGTGGTACAATGATCATCGAGGGTCGAAGTGTAGACTAAGACTGGGGTCCGGGCGGGGACGCAGACAAAAACTATAGTCAATACTAAGCCACTTCCCTCTTTTGTGTTTAACCGTTTATATAGTTTTACAGCAGTCCTGGTATTGTGTCGCTACAAGTAGGTGCATGGGTGGCCTTCAGAACCTGCCAGTACCAGCATAATTTGTCCAAGCGTTAGCCAGTGTCATTAGCACTAGCCATAATTACCAGCTGACCTGCATACAGGGCGTAGCCTAATTAATAATCCGACCCGCTCTACCGCTGACAACCGACTCGGGCCCTATGTGGAGAGACGGAACCCACGCATCCATCGTTTTAATTAATTATTGCGCTCTATTTTATATTATGCATCAGTTTTACACGACATAATGTGTAGGGTTATTAATGAGGTTAGCCTCAAGGGAAGTTTAAACTATTTGCTATTTCAAGAGAGTAGTTTACATTCATATTGTGATTGCTAAACAATAATTTATAACATCCAATAAATAAATATCGCCAGTCAAACACACCAGCTATACAGTCCCACACTAAGTAACGCTTGTATTAAGGGTACCGTACGATGGACTGGGGGAGAACCCAGTATATATGACTTGTATAGATATAAAAAATCCATGCCTTGTTTACAAACATTCGTGCTAATCACATAAAGTTTGTCCCTACCAGGATTCGTACCCGGGACCCTCGGTACAGACAGCAGGGTCACTACCAACTGCGCTAATCATTCCATCAAATCTCTGTAAATATATCCACAAAATTCCGTAACCAGAAGTTTCGCAAAAAATAGAAACAAAACTCTTCGCATATAATATCATAATAAGCCTAACGGCACACACGTTCCACTTAATCGATGTATGTGTCGCTGTTAAGAGCCGATTATTCATAGTAATTAACCCTATCAATGCCACTGCATGACGCCGACCTTAACCTTCGAGTAAATACTATTTGAATAGAGAACTCGATGTTAAGCTTATAGACTAATAAGCAAGAAAAAAAGTTTGTGAATAAATTAGTCCTGTTCGTTGTAATAGACGTCTTCCATTACATGTATGGTATAGTGAAAAAATAGCGAAAAATTTATCTAAAAAATTTTAACATTATAGCTCCTTCAAAGTCGAGGTAATAATATTATAATATCGCCATTCGATACGATAGTGATACGGTATGCCTTATCACTTACATATAAAATAGATTTACGAAATATAACTTGGTATATGCTTTGCTATCTCTTGAAGATAACCGAACTATCCAAAAGTAGAAAGTGCAAATTCACTAGTCTATGCAAATATTTGTTTTGTTACCGCGAATTCTTTCATTCAAGAGTCGCTGCGTGACTAACATTTTGGTGCGAAAGAGTGCTAATTTATCGATATAACTTAAGCAAATAGAATTCCTTAAACGTGGGTAGGTTACGAATAGGAAAGCTACTTTTATCTGCTAACAGTACACGTGCCTACAGATTTTAATGTTAAGAATATCTAGTATATACCTCTATAGGAGAAAACTTAGATCTAATAACGTCATTATTTAGGTAGCTATCTATTGTCGAGACTATCCATTTTCGAGTATGTATACGGTGAACAAAAAAGAGTTCTATTAATAGGTTTATAAAGATTATATTCCCAAAAAAATATTCAGAGCACAGCAAACCGATTTTAAAAAAATATTTTATACTAGTTTTGTTAGATGGTCGCTAGGGAAGGTCGTACCCAACAACTAGTTTTAATATTGACTATTAGCGTACTGTAGGAAGAGTATGAGCCATCCTCGTCATCCGGTCACGTTGGAGTATATTGGCAACGATTACCGCGAATGTCAATCAGGCGCCCGCGCCGCGGAGCCACGCCGCATGTGAATTGTGTTACATCGTTTGTTCCAGCCCAAATGATTACCAAACATAGTTAAGGACCTTCAATACTCATTGTATTGTTAGACTAGGATGGTGACGGAACGTTTAATCTATGCAAATTGAATAGATAGCTTCTTTTAGGTATAAAAGCAAGCAGACACATATCACCATATGTTGTTTTATATCACCATGGCCACCAGCTAAGGCTGTATACACATAGTGATTTAGCAGCACAGTTAAATTTGACACAATTTAATAGCGCTTTTAAATCACGCGACCACGAGATTGACAATGCCAAATCACTGGTACCTTGCGAATACCTAAATAGCCAATATGTAATAAACCAGAAAATTAAGAATTAGTAGACATTTATTAATTACGTTACTTTCCCCTCCCCACATACACACAGCGGGTACCCCGCTAAATATTTAGCACCTATAATAATAAAACTAAATACCTAGTGCGGACACATTAGCTGAATAAAGGCCATCAAACGGCCACGGGGTGATACCCCCGATGCATTGTAGCATGTTTATTGCCGCTCCTAAATATCGACCCGGAACTGGGCTTCTGGCTAAGTGGCGCTGCTGCTCATAAAATAGGTACCTACTACTAAATAAGTATTTCCGCAAGCGATAGTGCTTTACTATTTATTTATAGAGACCATAAACTAGGTATAACAGAGCAGATAACGAACAAAAATGTCGATAATTAATTCATCTTTAACAACGCGTACAGATTCGTCTATAAATAAACAATTACTCATACGATTGCCGAGATTTTCTTTCCCCATAAAAATTAAATTTTCGTGAACAATAGTTCCGATATTAAGTATCGTATAAAAACTGTCGAGTCAAAGCAATCATAGCTGAATACAGCACAATAAAAGCGTGTAAAACAATGAAGGAACACGCAATCAAAATTCAAAATTGAGGCGCGCACAATTACTACAGTGTATTCACGCCCCAACGCTTGTATTCAAATTTAGAATTCTTCGGAACATTGTGTTGAGTGTTTTATTTTTTTGTTTTCAATTTATTCTGTCATCTTTTGTTTTCATGGCTGTATTCAGTTGGTGCCCTAGGCAGGAAATTGAAGGGCTTTTGCCATTGTAATAATTATTAAAGTAAATGACTCTACCAAAACCTGAACAAAGTATAATGAGCAAGACGGTTTCCGAAAGCGTTATTAGTTACATACTTCAGATTTGCCTTTATAATTTTGACACCACCATTATCAATAATTATTGGTAACCGGTATTGACTCACAACCGGTGAACAGAAATGTCTTACAACCGATAATTTACAGCTGAACAATAAATACACACGATTGAGAAGCATGCATAATTGGTATGACACATAATTTATTTTGCGCTGTACGACACATGCAGGCGCATGTGCACATGTCAATCTGCGCAGACGCGAGACGAGGTGAGGTTATGGGCAAACATACGTCTCGGTTGTCACCGATAGCCAGCTATGGGCCAGACACGCACACATCTGCTGCTTATGGCGAAGCCCTGTCGAGATAGCTGGACTGTAAATCGTGGCATACAGATGAGAATTGATCGTCAACACTTGATTTATCTGCCTCATATAATTTTATTTGAACGTATATGCCTGACGGATGTAGGATAAAATTAATGTAGCATTATAACTATTACCGACATTATGAAACTGGTTAATAATGGATATAAAATAAATGTTACCGACTCAGCAAGACTTGTTATGAATAAGGCCAATGGCTATACAGCTAAATGAAAATGAGCCAAATAGTCTTCATTGCGATTAACAATAATCTGTATATATGTATGCGTGACACTTAATACTCATCCGAATGGAAAAAAAAATACTACTAAGGGCGGGTTAAGGGATCAGACGAAATCATTCTTATTGTACTACTAGAGTTGTTATCAACAAGCTCAAAGTTAAATCGTTTATTTCGTATAGACCTACGGGGGCACTTATAAATTGTCATTACATTTTTTTTTTCTTAACTCTACAACCGGATCGGAACGCGACCTCACCTGAGAAGATCCGGTGAGAAACTCAGCGGGCTTGTATTGTTTTTAAAAGCCATTTTTTTTAATTTAAAAGTAATCTCCAGTGTGTTGCCATACGAGGCGCACACACGCTAGACTTTAACATTATAAATCTTGAAATGTGAGCGATCAGCAAGAGCAAACTATCGTCCGAGGAAATATAAAAAAGCAGATAACATTCTACCGCTACCTATAAAACCCAAACTCATAGCTCCCAGATAAGACGAGACCTGCAAGCCATTAATGAACATCGAAATACATGTAAATACAAGTCTATCGTGTCGGTGGCCCATAGCTAATAGACCGGGCCGCTTTCCACGGCATCTAGGACACGATAACAGCGATGGCTAAGTGAAATTAAACATGGGGGCGGAGACGCCGCGGAAATGCATTGCCATCGTAATACGATACTAACCAGGATTTGCTGACGCTTAGAACCCGTTGCTGACCTATTTAATATGATAGAGGTTTGTTGGACGCAGTCGGGCCTGTATGGTAGTGAAGACAGAAGTAATGTATTTGCAGACGAACACATCGACTGTGTGTACTGTATCCTAAACTAGGCAAGACTTGAATTATAATATGTACCTAGTAATACCTAGACTAGAGTAAAAAGAACGAAAAAATATTCCCGAAATTTGGCCAGACGGGAATCGAATCGAAAGTTAGTCAAGCGGTCTATATTGAAACCACTAAACCAAGCTGTCATCGTCGTTTTGTGCCTGCAAAATTCTGCACGCAAGAAAACATGTGAATGTTTATGAAAACCAACGTATTGAACACTAGGCCATGACTTTGCACAGCTTACAAACAGGTCGCAATAAAAAAAAACTAATAATTACGAGCTTTATTGCTGTATCGCACACGTGTTCACTCCTACACACTACTCCCAAACGATGGAACGTAAACAACGAATTAGTAATCTCAAAAGTGTTTACCGAAATCAGTTAATAGTAAGTAGGCAGTCTAATAGTAATAAAATAAATAAATATCGCCATACGAACACACCAACTATACGGTCCCACATTAAGCAACGCTTGTGTTATGGGTACCGTACAATGGACTGAGGGCGAACTCAGTATATAATACTTATATACATATTAAACATCCATGACTCGGGTACAAACATTCGTGCTCATCACATAAAGTTTGTCCCCAATAGGATTCGGTACCCAGGACCCTCGGCGCAGAATGCAGAGTCACTACCAACTGCGCTAATCAGGCCGTCAAATATATGATGTTCTTAATTTAATTAAGGCTCTAAGTATTCTATAGAGCAGAGAAGGTACTTATCGAATGGCAGATAGGTATTTGACTATCAGTTAACAAAAAAATAATAAATCAGCCCATAAGCTAGGGAAGCTTTTGGAGTGTTCGTGATATAACATGAAGTTGTCCTAATGGGATGTATCAATTACGCTTATCAATTTATCGATGAGTTCACCAGACTGATACAGAATTTGGATTTTAAGCCGCTGTCAGTGGATCATAATCCACGTACGCTGTCAATGGGGCGAAGATAGTAGAGATACTTTTTAATAGGCTAATTCGTGTAAGAAACTCCTTAAGTCAAGTCTTATTTAGTCCGTTGTTGTTAAATTGAAATTTAACATTCAAAATTTGCATTGACAAGAAGTTGTTGCCGAAACTGATAATCCACTGACTTTACCCAACTAGATATTATGATGTTTGTTTATTCCAAATCTTGTGTATAATCTGTCGAAAAGGTTGCGCCATTCCGCCGGGCGTCGACCACTACACCATTAGCAAACAAACATTTTTGTTACGTGGAGATGAAGAAACCGAGGTATACGTCGGCGAGTCGATTTACGCTCGGGGCACGCGGACTGAATGAGCCAAGAAAAACGTTTGCCAGCGCCCGCCGCCACTTGCGAAACGTTACGATGTCCGATGACCGGATTACGAGCGATACATGCGTAAATCCAATCCGAACCAAATTCTGTGAATACATTCATTCAGCATTTCGACAGCAACGTTGAATAAAAAAAAATTGCATCCCAGAAAGTACCTAATAAATTGGAACGTTGAGTTCAAATTTCATATAATAGACTGTAACTTGTGTCTATAAGTACATTGAATATTTTTGGAACTAAAACTGAATCCAACATTTGTTCGTTAACACGGGAAAACTACTAAACCGATTTAGCTAGTAAAGTAAATAGTAGGTTATAACCGGAATCGTTATGCAATATACGTTGTATACCGGGAAATGTACGGGCATTCCATCTTGTATCATAACGCCCCTCATATCGGAAATTATATTTGTGACGATAGATAAATAAAATCAATGACTAGTTTCCTTAGAGGAATGGTTATAGGGCCCGCCACGCGCCCTTAAGAGCAGGCACGTGTGGTGTCGCGGGTGCGCAGTGGAGTGGAAAGTAGGCCGGCGCGCGGTTGGTCCCGTCTGGCGCTCGTGTGTAATCGTACAGGGAAGTGCGATGACGCATGACAATGTATCGTGATTTGCGAACATTCTTCCTGAGCTATAAATATGTCAACTTTTTTATCTATGTAGTTAGTAGGTTCATAAAGGTTATATAACCAAGTCATAAGCAAGCCGAGCCACGCGACGCGTTTATACGTTGTCGCTCGTCTCAACTCGGCCAACATAGAGTTTATATTCATGACTAGAGTTTATTGAAGACTGTTTAATCTTCGAACGTCAAAACATTACACACACCTCAAAATATTTATATATGTGGTGTACAAAGCCTCCACGGATATCGATGGGTGATCAAATAGGGTCAGAGAAAGTGCCAAATTGCTGGCAGCGCATGAAAGTTAAAAAGTTGTATCTTCTTTTTAATTAAAGACAGTATTTTGTTCTTTTCAAAGTGAATTTATTTTTAATCGAAGTGAACATGCGATCGTTAATCCGGTATAAATGATCCATGTTGCAAAGGACTGACGTGAACATTTATCAAAAGTGGCGTATCATTACCTAAGTATGGTACCTATACAGTTAAATAATAATAGTATATAATAATACGCCATTTTAATTTCGCACTGTTGGGCACAAGCTTCCCTCAATGCGAGGGGGGGCCATAGTCCACCACGCTGGCCCAGTGCGGGTTAGCGGACTTCAAACGTCTTTCGAGGGGTTCTCTCAGACATGTAGGTTTCCTCGCGATGTTTTCCTTCAGCGTTTAGCAAGTCATAATCATGGTTGAAAATGATATTCGCACATGAAATCCAGAAAACCCAGAGGTCCAAGCCGGGGTTTGAACCGGCGATCCTCGTTACCGAGGCAAGCGTTCTACCAACTTGGCTATCACTGCTATACAGTAAAAGAGCTACCTACAAAAATAAATACTTAATGGAGTGCCTTTTGTTTATCAACGCATTTGTACGCCACTAAGCTATTTGTTCTATTTAAGCCTCTTCACGCTCAGAAAGTCTATTGTAGTCACATCCTACAAACGGCAATTTCAAGGACTCTTATGAAAGAGCTATTCAACGATCTGGCGAATCTTTTGTGCGATACCCCTTATATTGTCAAATCGGGAATTACGCCGAAACCGATTCAAAATAGTGCTTTGAATTGTGATTATTAGATAGCTTTGTCTAGGAAATAATCTAACCAGTCGTGTTTAAATCTTAACACATACTTCACACCTAGGTACTGTAGATATATGCTCTCTCGTTTAGACGTCTTCATGTAATCATTTTATAATCTATAGAAAAAAAAATTGGTTATATCCTAATTTTTATGAATGGGTAAGGTCGGTTTTCGACCAGCCGTAAGCGTGGGGATTTCTCAAGCAATGCATTCTAATTTATATTACGTTACGCATTTGCGTAAACAAAATATTCCTAACTAGCTGCGCCCGGCGGTTTTACCCGCGATAAAAAGTATGAAAAATTAAAACATCTATCCCACGGGAACCATACATTTTACCGGGATAAAAAGTAGCCTATGTGCTATTCCAGACTATAATCTATCTCTGTGCCAAATTTCATCCAGATCCGTTCAGCCGTTCGGGCGTGAAAGAGTCACAAACATCCATCCATCTATCCATCCATCCATCCAAACTTTCACATTTATAATATTAGTATAGATTAGTATAGATTATTATGAATAGTTACGGTCGGTTTACAACCAGCCGTAAGCGTAGGGATTTCTCAAGCAATGCATTCTGTTTTATATTACGCGTGTGCGTAAACAAAATAACATATAGGCCACACGAATAGCATCGATATATCTTGCGCAGAGGAAGACGAATTAGTTGAGTAAACACGTTGACAGCCTTTATCTGTCGAACTTATTTATGTAACCGATAACTCCACGTTAAAATATGAGAAAGCTCCAAATAAAGTATCTATCTATCGGCAATGGATGTGAACGCGTGATGTTTGTTGAAATATTGGGTTCGAAATGCACTTCCAATATCAATGTCATACGGAGTTACATACCTACTTAAGCCGAAGCTATACATCGAAAATTAAGTTGGAAGGGGTGGAAACAGGGGCTATAGTTTACACGCAATAAATTCTTAAGTTATTTCAAACTGTAATAATAATGTTAACGCTTACTGCAAAGTTGTGACAGGTGATGCAAATATGACTAATGTTTACAATTTCCGCTCCCACGTAGCGACGCACCTACAAGGGCCAGGTGTCAGGCTAAACAGCTCACAAATTGGAACAAAGCTCGCTGTTCCGTAGTCCAAACAAAAAAGGACAAGGCCCGCATTTTGCTACGCATGAAACCCACAACGGCAAATTGTTAAGCACTCATGATTTCTGTCGTCGTTGCTATGACAACATACTTTAACGAACTTTTACGAAAGGTCGTAATATCAATCTAAATTCCCCGCACAAAACCAAATAGTTTAATTAAATCCTGGATTCGCCCCTGTACTCCATATAATTCGTGACGAAAACAAATTTCACTCCGAAACTGATATCCTTATAATAAGGGATAACAATATGATAGGCTTACGCATAGCACAGGTATGACTTCACTGATACGATCAGCAGAATAAATTAATAATAAATATAAATACGAACCACGTGGGTTGACCACTCAAGGATGAATAACAATCAGCGCTCCAAGCCCTGGCAACACTTACCTAAAACAAAGGAAATAGTTATTGAATAACATATTATTACATTATAATACTTCAAAATAGATTTGCTAAACAATTGTGTTTGGAAAATAAGGTTCAACCGTCCTATTTAAGAAGGCTATTGTAACACCGATAATAGGTAAGTAAACTTACCTATATAAAATCTAGGTTTTACATTAAAAAGTCAACGTTTAACTCGACTGAAAGCAATTCAATACACATTTGTTCTTGTAATTGAAGGTGCCTTACAGAAATAGGGTGGAGCAAAAACAAATGAAATCGTATTTCATTCTCCAGCTGTCACTCTGGGATAGCAATTTATATGATGATGGCCACCCTGGATAGCTATTGTGCACACTTCACGCCAGTCACTCCGCGGACGTGACTGGCGTGATCCCGTTCGGGGATTCATTGCCTGTCCTGATTTAATGGACACTTTATCCGATACTTGACGGATAATGAAATATTATGAGAAACCGAATCGAATACGCCTTTAATAAGACTAAACTTGTATGGTATTTTTACAAAAGATGTTATATCACATGTTGTTTATAACAGTGTACCCAACATCTCTTCAAACATAAAGCAATAAAAACAATTAAGGGAACACAAATAATAATAAAATAAAAACTTTCCCTATCAAGAATCATCCATCCATACGATACTCAAAGTTCATTGAAGCCACTGTCGATAAATCGTGTTATCTAAACGAAACTCATAAAGTGTTGCCGACCGATAGCTTTTAAATCGCTTTATTAAGAAGCTTTCAGCTTAATTAACGATCAAGCGCCGTCCATATCTCTGGGGAGATTGTTCGAACAGTGTGACCCAGGAATAGCCGGCCCTTGTCCGCGACCGGAGCTTCGTCAGGCATTCACGTATCTGTGAGGGGAACAATGAAGTCATGCCTAACACACCACGAGATAGAAATAAAACGAGGGGAAAAAATAAAACAACTCCATTGTAACAAGAATGCCTTTCTGTCTTTCTTCGTGTTTCCCGAAGGATTAAACATTCCTTGAAACGGTTTGAAATAGTTTCTTAGCCTTTAACGATTGGTCATACATCTTTATCCGGCGTCGTATGAGACATTTTATGTAACTTTTTCAAACGTTGGTTAAGACATTATTTTAAATGCGTGTGCTATGTAAGAAAAATAAACATTGTTCCGTCGGGGCATCGCTGTATCGAATTAGGATATGGTCGTAAACGGACAATAAAGTTCTGATGAATTGCACACGCGTCCGAACGGCTTGCGACATCAAAGTAGTCATATAAATGTGTACTATGACAAAGACATAAATAAATTCTTAGTTTGCAATAAAAATACGGCATAAAATTTTAACTCATCGTAAGCGATGAACGGCGCAAGCGGCATCAGCGAAGATCGCAATAAAACTAACACAGTCTAGTTAAAATAGCTGTATGATATCATAGATGCCACTATAGGGTCTCACTTAGACACTTACAATAAATAATATTGAATACAAAATATCCGTCAAACATTAACAAGTACTAACATAGAACAGTCAATAGATAAAGAAAAATACAACCGAATTGAGAACCTCCTCCTTTTTGAAGTCGGTTAAAAATCTTATCGTAAATACAGCAATTGACGGCAACAAACATGTTAAAGAAATATCCAAATGAAACTTATTTTAGTCCAAGTTCAATTATTTGTGATGGTAATGTGTGGGCCCGGGGCCACATCAAGCAGAGTTAATTGACTTTTATATTTAACCCGCAGCTTCTATAGAAGTGTCGAATTACTGTAGAAGCTATTGCCGTTAATGGTAGAACAATATCGATAAAGCTGCCACTTGTTGTTTTTCACTTCACACAGCTATTATGGTTTGTGGTTTGCCTAATTAAAACGTTTATTTGTCTTATTTATTATAAAATCTTAGTTGGCTTTTTGGCGGGATGTTCAAGAGTGAAATAATCAATTTAATTTTATTCTCACAAAAATGTGTTTCTTTGAAATAATATGTCGCACTTTGGGGGAATATTAACCATAATGTACATTCATTAATTTGCACGAATGTAAGGAAATAGAACAAAATGCTGAATATTGACTTTTCGAGTTCTCCGATAATATCATTAATATATTTTGATTAATTCACCGTTAAATTTAATTAATAAATTAAATATTTCATGCATTTCAGCAGCGAATTCTTACTACCATCAACTTGATCGCAGCTTTTACAGCTTTTAATCGTATAAAACGCTCTTATAAGTATCGTAAGCGGTGGTTCACGTACTGTGTGAGTAATAAATCGCTGTCCACAGCTTATTACCGGTGGTAATATTGTACTGCACGGCTTACATGAGCATGATTAATTGTCTGATATTGTGCGGTGTACGCTTCTTCAACAATCCATTATTACTGCAGTCACCATGAGCCTGAAGGTGCGTCTTAATGGGGATTCCGAAATGAGCGTGGAAGCTTTTTGTGGCCCTTTGATCACCAAGGAAGGCAATGAGCAATGTAAAAACATGCCAATGGTGCTTCAGCGCATGTTTGTCCACCGGATTCATCTGCGATTTATAATTAACAAATCCTTTTTTGGACGACACTTCAAGCACATGTACATATATTTACGTTGGTGCTGTGATGTTGCCTTTATTTTTAAATTGTTCATTATACACCAAATTTTTGGATGAAACATACAATACTACCTACCTACTTGTCTACCTACTTATTTATTAGTATCGATTAAAAAAATATACTTCGAACACGTCAATTAAATAGTAAATTACTGCCTTAGTATTTAGTATTTAATCTAATAAGTTCATTCAAACAGCTACTTATACTGATACAATCTGCCCACGACCACATGAAAATTGCTAATATTTACCCGGATTAAATCAAACCAATCTAAGTTAGCTTAACTAGACGAAACGTGTTTAAATTTTGTACTACACCTAATGACACTGTTTAGAAGTAGGTAATAGACGGGCAAATATATGGTACTTTTACACCGAGGCACATATTTTCCACCAATAGGCGTGCTTAAATTTGCGAACCTAGCTTTCTGATTGGTCGAAATAAATTTTGGTATGTGGGAGTCGTGCAGGCGTATAATAATTGTATAGGATATTATTCCAGCAGAATGTGCTGATTGGAGTGATTTATGATACGTTAATACAAACCCTGTCCGTAGCTGATTGTCCGTAGACCGTAGATTAATGAAACTAATAACCTGTGGGATTAATATCTCTACGCGTAATGGTTTATTTGATTTGTGTAAGTACCTACAATGACTTATATCTTCGACCTTATTCATATCGGGTACTCGGTGTGTAGTATTATTTGGTTCAGTAATTCTAAATGCCCGCACTAATGGAACTGTTAGGTATACCTATATATCCATTTAGTTAAATGGTAATAGCCTCACACTTTGTTATAACATTGGATATATCAAATGTCACTTTCAAGCGAAAGAAAAAGAAACAGGATGAGCAAACGAGTCTCTGCGTCTCCCACGCGAATTCTTCGGAGGGCAGGCGACAGATCGCCAGCGCAAAGATGCGGGGAACAAGTTCCAACACCTGCCCTAAGGCTTAGGGACTAACTACATAATACTGAGCCACGACAGGATGCGCGTTGCATGCAAACTAAGAAATGCCCACCGTATAAACGTATAGCAAGCTCAACTAATTCATACAACAGTCAATATTTAATCGTTTTACAATAAGTTTTATCCTTTAAACAAAAACTTTATAACCACCTTAAATAATTACCGGCAATAGATTATTTAATTGATAAAATGTTTGTGGTTTTCACTATAATCCAGAATTAGTCTTAACAAGTGCCCTAGGACGTTCGTCCAACGTGTGTTTGCGCGGTCTATCTGTACGTTAAGTACGAGATTATACGTAAGCTAACTGTATAGGTTCGTCACACTTTGTATAGAAAATGGAGCAGCACCTCTAGCGGACAGTATTTAAAACCTTCAATTCTCAGTACAAAATGTTGAATACGTAGACTATAAAGTATACGGTTAGCTTTTTTTTTAAGTGGGACTAGGCCCGCCACACACTCCCACCACTGCTACTCCTGTAAGCCAGGATCTACAGTGGTGTCCAATGAAGACACCGAGGTTCGACCCTCGGCGAGTCCCGGGATAAAGTTAATTGTCTCAATTGTACGGTTAGCTACGCATAATCTCGCATTTGACGTTCGCTCGCTTGCCGTGTGGTCATTCAGTTACATGTAGTTAGCCTATAATAAATGCGCCAACCACCCGTATTTTATTGACACCGGAGACGCTTTTATTTGCAATTAAAATCCTCTTGAAATGTAAGCTAGTGTTGTGTTGGTTGGCCATGCGGTCGCTTATCTTGTTGTACTATTAATGTTGGAGCAATATCAACGAAATTTTCAACATAGTTTCTACCTAAAGGTACAAAAAATAAAACGAACAAAACTGAAAAATAAAAAATAAACCGTTTCAATATTTTTTTTAAGCGTTGTATAATTATTTTTGTTTCTGTAATCAACTATATGGGTATAATAAATGTGACGGAAAATCCATAACATTTCAATCGGTAAACCAAACGAACTCTACTCTGAGTTTATACTAGTATATCTGAACCTGAGATATTTATGTTAAATGCCTTATCCGTTTCATGTTATAGCCAATGCACGTTATACACAGATTTTACGGGTATATAAAATGAGATCGCAAAAGGCGTGATAACATCAAGTAGTATTTGTTATTTCAGTGCTTAATAAGCAATACTTATCACTGATGTCAAACTTGACGGGCGTTATCAATGTGGAAGATTTATGCCGCAATCCTCGCCGCCGAGATACAACTGATTTATCAACCAGTTTTCTTAGTATCAGTGTCACATTGCGGTCAAGAAAATCCTACTTAATTCTGCCACACGGACATAGTAATCCCGTTCTATGGACGTGGGTTTGGTTGAAATCTCGCGTTCTCAAATTTCATGCACCTAGCCGTTAGATTTATTGACATACCAACGAGTTGTGTTCATAAACCAAAGTATTAATTGTAGTAAATAAAGAAGGTTTAAAAAGTGTCATTTTGCAATGATATACAATATATAAGTTCTTACATAAAGTAAGATATTGTAGGTACTGAATGTGTATTGTACAATGGAGTTACTATGGTGATGGTTTTTAATTTGCATACATGCATTTTCTTAAAAATCGGATCTCGTAGGCGTTGTTGTTTTAGTTTATATATGGTGTAACAAGAATAGTATAAAATATTTTAACAGGGCTAACAGTAGGGTAAGAGATAAGAACCCAAAATAAATATGAAAAATTACAAACTGTACTGGGCGCATGGCCAAACGCCTGGCTCGGCTTGTTTAAAAAGTCAAACAACATTTACTCAATTATCTTAAAAATCAATCTATACTATATAATATTATAAATGTGAAAGTTTGGATAGATGGATGGATGGATGGATGTTTGATACTCTTTCACGCCCGAACGGCTGAACGGATCTGGATGAAATTTGGCACAGAGTTAGATTATAGTCTGGAATAGCACATAGGCTACTTTTTATCCCGGTAAAATGTATGGTTCCCGTGGGTTAGATGTTTTAATTTTTCATACTTTTTATCGCGGGTAACACCGCCGGGCGCAGCTAGTTGATATATATAACTAACTGGTCCGTCGATTAAAATATTTTACACTATTCGTTTTATACCTTCTACGTATAACTAAATATAAGGTTTAAAAAAATATACCCTGTTATTATTAAACCTTATAAAATACAGGTTGGTGTAATTCCGCAGGAGAGCCGGTCGTGAGGTCGATATTCAAATCGTCGTTTGCGCCAACTTGACATGCAGCTTAATTGAAATGTATTATGCAAATACATTTATGCACATAAATAAAACGCGGCGTCTCGCTCGCACGTCGGGGTCAACGTGCCCGGCTGATTCATACACGAAATTTGAGATTAGGACACGATACCTAAATATAGGACGAGTGTTTGGCTCTGCGATGTTAATGTTCTATGAGTATAGTACATATATACAAGTATATTATATAGGTAACTATAGTAAGCACATCATGAGCCACATCACTTAGCACTGATTCATTATAAAGTAATGTTTACACATCTATACATAAAATAAACACTTAACTGGTCGCTGTCTGTACATGGTAGATAGGTATATGGGAAAACATAATTGGGGGTCTTTATCAACGCAAACCGAAAAACGATGATTGTTTAAATTTCTTGTCTGTGCGTGATAAACGCCCAGACAAACGCTTACATGCACGCTTATCTCAGAAACGGCTGAACCGATTTGTAATAAGCAATAAAATAAGTAATGTAATAAGCTTCACATCATATTTAGTCTTTGTTTCATTTCAATCAGTTCATACACAAAAAAGGTATAGCAATTAAAAACCGCGGGCCACAGCTATAATATAATATATTGGCACTCAAGGTCTGTAAGTTGTATGCAAATTATTTTAAGCCTCATGTCGATGTATACGAGTATCTGTTGCCAAGAAAAAAATAATAAAAAAACATTGTAATTCGTGATAATTTATATTATGTCATTTACTGATGATTCAACTCACATCAAAACCACTGCAATAAATGTTACGAGCCATTGTGATAAATTATTTTCCTGTAGACTTTAATTCCAATATTTACAACTAACTTATATATTCATTATTACAATTAAAATTAAAATATATCAGTAATAATTATTTATTATAATTGATTTATAAGTAATTTTATTACAGCCATGACGTCATGTTCTGAATCATACTGAACGCTTCCTACCGGCAATTTTTCATTATGAATTCTCGGCCTGTTTAAACATCCTCTCCTTCCGGCCGGTAGTGGTCACAGATAATATCCGTACAAACTTTTAAACTATATTATTTTTAATTAAGCTTAAACCCAGCTACATCATAATAATCAAATTATCTTATTACTTACTATAAAATTAAATTATCCAATTATTTGTGCCTTTCTAGATAAGTATTAACACAAAAATCTTTATAAACTAAAACAGAAAGTACTTTGCAATATAGTATTCACCAACATAACCTGTTACAATGAATCACAATCAATATGAAATCAACATCATGAGCTCATCATATACCTACAGCAGCTCAGTAATCATCTTCTAAAAATTAATCCTCTAATATAACGAACCCCATAAGTAGGTATTTAATCTACTTATTGGTTCCAATGGGCAACACATACATTATGTATGAATCTATAGATTATGGGCGATGAAAATTAACTCCCCTACTTACATAAAAAAACGCTTCAAAGAATTATTTCAATGTCGTTGAGTACACACGTGATCGTACTTGTAGAAGATAAGAATTAGCTCGTCTGTTGGTTGGACCTATGACATGGTATGTTAATACCGTGCCTTAAATGTCCCTAATAAAAAAAAACTAAAAACTTTAAAAATAATGTATCATAATATCTATCACTTCAGGACAGAATGAAGTGGAAGAAATCTGCAAATGGCTACACATAGAAAAGTTTATCGAAATATTGATTTCTTATATTTATGCGAATACTGCACATTGAAATAACGTTTCGACTGCTTTACAGCAACGTAACGGAATCGTAAAAACATAAAATAAACGCGATAAAAGTAAAAAAAAGTTTTAAAGTTATTTCAATGTTTATCGAAATATAATATACTTGATCTAATGAATAAATTTAAGTTTGTAATTTTTTTTATCTATTAATTTCGTTACTCATATTATAACTTCTGTGAATATTACCCTGAATATGTAAATGCCTTGTAAATAATGTGCACCTCCAAAAAAGGCCGCATTATTTGCAAACTACCTCCAATAACTATCCTGCATTTACGATTCTAAACATTATTATATATTATTAAGAGACCGATTAGATGTGTGTGCTGATAAAAAGAGTAATCCCACAATTCTGTGGAGAAATAAAAATGCTTTAACACGGGTTATTGTTGTGCATCCCATAAAAACAGGTAACGGCGAGCGAGGTGTAAAGTTTTACTGCGCCAGTGATATCGTAAACTTGATCGTAATAATAGTAAATGAAATATGTCATAATAACTGAAAATTTCAGGAAAATTACATGCTTCTTGGACTATGATAATATATATTAAAACATGTTTACTCCGATAGTGTTTAATATTATTTACGTATTATGAGAAATTAACTCTGTTATGTTATAGTTTTGTCGTGTAGAGGTTTACAATTGTTTAAAATGAGCCTGTATACCTACACGTAACACTACAAGTAGCCTGGGTCGTACCTACTTGCTGATAACGACCCAAAATGCACCGGCATTGTTAATTAGTACATTTCTGTACAGCGGATACCGGAATTACCCACCGGCGATAAACTTCATTAAATATTACATTAAAAGATCTTACTAACCTGCGTTTTTTACTCTGAGCCCAGCTACTTGTTACTAATTAAATAAATGACTCACAGTGAGCGCAGATCTTTACAATTTGATAAATCTTCACCACTCTATTAACATTTTTTGGTTTCCACTGTATATAAGGTGTAACAAAATTAGTGTAAAATATTTTAACAGATGAATCAGACAGTTATATTGGATGGGTTACAAATGTTGTAATTGTCGAGCGCGCAATGTATGGTATACAACGTGCACACAGCACAGCGCTCCGAGCGATACGCGACGTGTTCCAGTGACGAGCGCGCTCAAGCGTATAAAGTTTTAATTTACATTGCAGTTTTAGGCTTTTATTAGATATTATGTTTTTATTTAAAATCACGTTAAGATAGACTTACATTATGCTTTCACCAAAAAAAAACGGAAAATCCCAAATCTGGGGCGTTGAGAATCATTAATTGAATCCATGTTATTAGTTTTCGTTACGAAGCCGCTTACACCCTGTATAGATAAGTAATAACATTTCATTAAGTCAGGCCCCATAAAATGATATCATACGTACGATACATACGTAATTATGAGTAACGAGCCGCACTTATAATGCATAGTAATCTCCCGACGACGCGATGCGCGGCAGCCCTGAGGCCCGCTGTGATTTATTTAATACGTCTTTAAACTAAACAAAATAATGAGCAACACACTCATTAATGACGATAGGAAACTAATACTATTAATAAGACATCCGGTACGGTTATATAACCATAATTATTTTCACAGTTAAGTTGGTTTTATTAAAGACAACTATTTGAATTGTAAATATTTAGTGTATTAGAACGATAGCTTAATTTTATTACATTCTTATCTCGCGTCGTATAATTATCGCTACATGATCAGATTACTAATAATCGGATCGATAAATCGATAGCAAAAAAAAACATTCAATACGTTACGGTACAAGCGAGAGCAATCTTCGTTTGATCCATAGAACATGTGATCAATTATAGATGTGCCCTCGATACCGAGGAGTAAAAACTCAGAGCCATTAGAAGCACAGTTACGTAAAACGAATAACATCTTACAAATGTGGTAAAAAGTTAAAAACTCGTCGGTTGTGCGCAGGCGCGGTCGGAGTAACGGGGCACAGTCAATGGGTCGGAAAAACTAGCCGAGTCGGCTCTAGCTCCAGAGTGGAGACGACGTATCAACTTTGACATGTCGCCGATTGCATACAAACTTTTCTTTTTAAATTATATTGTGTAACATATGTACCAGCGATATCATAAATAAATAAATAAAGTTCTGAAATATAAAGGCCGCTCAGTTGCTTGCTGGATCTTGAGTTAACGTCGTGTTCGGATCAAAAATATAAAATCCTCTCGTAGGGCTATACGAAATAAATGATTTGATTTTTCTATGTTTTTGTATGTCAAGGTGAGCTAACACGTGCCATCTATACCAAATTGCAAGACTATATTTAGATGGGACCATATGTCACTTGCTTACACAATAGATCGATGAAATAACAGTAGTAATACTATATATCCATTATACATATTATTTTTAGAGTTACATATCAACTAATAACTAAACACCAATATCGGATAATTCACCTCTTCATAATAATATGCGAATTAAACAGTTTATATGTTATTATGTTTTATAGAGTTCAGGTGTAAAGACGATACCGAGTCCAGTTGTAGAGACGATATCCAATGGTTCTCCCATGAGCACAGTTAGCGCAATCTAACTGTACCTACATAATATGGCCAAGTGACAGAGTCAGTGGCTAACCACCGTCAATACTTAGATGAAGTGACAACTTAATTGGACGGGTTTATTTTTGCTATGATAACAACTATTACGTTGCGTTCGACTTTATCTCGAGCTAAAAATGTTGCATCCGTGTTGACATAATTTCGATCCGTGGCTTGGCGTTCAGAAACTAGATAATCCCAGAATATTTAGGCACGCTTATCTATATATAATGCATATAGGATAATGTTTATGTCTGTACATACATTTTGCAAAAGGCTTCTGTCCGGCTCAATAAGTACATCACGCCCTAATTAGGGCACGTCGATAGTTATGTACACGGCCTTGGTAACGCCCCAATGCGTATCATTGCTGCTTACATCAGACTCGATTACAACTAATCTGATAGAACGTCCTTGTGAACATTAATCTGATCTGATCTGATCCTATTTGTAGGTGGGATTGATGTCAAGGTTGATACAAGTATTTAAGCCATACAGTATATTTCGCTACGATATAGTGATCTATGGTAGGAACTAGACATTATAAACCTAACGAGAAAATCAAGTAAGTAGACTATGGCTGTAGGTTTCGATTCAGGATCATGAATACACACTAAGGGTCTGTTTTACAGTCCATAGAAAAAGCCTATCCACAACTTATTTTACAGAATTTGTATAGGCCATCATGAGGCGATCTGTCAAAAAGTTTTTCTACAGTTTATAAGCAAACTGTGAAACAGGCCCTGAGTAAAACCTTATTCACCAAAGTAGGTGTGCATAAAGAAATTCTGTGATGACTTTTTAGCGCTAAAATTGATCTCAATATTTCCATATTTTAGCATTAGATGCAAACTAGCTTGTAACTCGGCAACCAGCAACTACATTAACCAGTTTATCAACCGTTCAAGTGCTATTTACTTTGTCTACCATTGAACGGACAGCACAAGGGCGGCGGGTGGACGTTCGCTTGGTAGACCATTACACGCGTTTGGTCACCCGACAGACTTTGCCTGTTAGTACGCCGGGTTACTAGAGTCTAAGCTCATTAAGGATTGAACTACATTGGGTATATGGATGTTTGTTGATGAATCTTTTTGTCCATTTGCTACATACATAAGTTATGTTAATTTTAGTTTATCACAGATAAAGTTTATTGCTTAAAAATTGTTACTTTCCTCTATATATATTTTTAAAGTATTACATAACGGTCCATCAGATATATCCTTAGGAGATGAGAAATGAGAAATACGTTCTTTTGCAATTTAATATATTTTGCGACGCCCCACAAGGCTTTGGTCCGGGAAAATCTTGCCAGACGAATTAAAACCTTAAACATATCGAGCGCCTATCTTCCTTTATACAATAATATCAAGCGACCATCTTCCTTAATAGAATATAAGTTTAAAGCAGGAAAGTAACATGTTCTGAGATAAGCATCGCTGATATCTCCGTTGCGTGTGAAGTGACAGTGTTTACATGGGCCCGGGATGACGCCAGCTGAGTATGCGCATCATATACATGCAATATACATAGCACATACCTTCAGCTCGTTAGGAAGTTATAACACATAATCTATGTCTAGTGTCAATAAAAATACTGTATTTCTACGTAAGATTTAAAAAGATTTCAGAATTAGCGACATTGTTTTTGTAATATAAATATCTGTACAAATTAATAAAATTTGTTGTGTCTGTTTGTAATGTTAAAATAACCGCTTTTTACTGAGGTACATATACCAAAAAAAACATTTTTAAAATGTTTGTGTCTGTCTGTCTGTTTGTTTCGGCTAATCTCTGAAATGGCTGGACCGATTTTGAAGGGACTTTCACTGGCAGATAGCTGATGTAATAAGGAGTAATTTAGGCTGCTTTTATCTTAGAAAAACATTTTTTTAAAATACCACGCGGATGAAATCGCGGGTAATGGCTAGTTCTACATAAAAAATATTGCTTTCTTCGTTAAAAGAACCCGCTAATTGGCGGTAAAATTCATCAATGACATCATACGTGGCCCAATGAAATAAAGAAAGCACATTTGACGAAAATAAGGCGGTATATATATCTCTTTCTTATACATAGCGTTGTCCTCTTCGGGCATTCAAAAAATTGGAGCGTCTAGCGTCTGTAGCGGTATACCATACCCATGCGCGGGCGCACACACAGGAAACGGGAATACTTTTATTTATTCATCTGCTAAGAAGTTTTTGTTAATGAATGTCATGTATTTCGATAAGTTCGCTTGATATTTTATTCAATGAGATGATGTGTATTAAAATAATGGAGACATTTATGCTCGTGATAATTATTAAGTTTTCTTATTATTTCGATAGGATCGTAGGAGCGTATGCTTAGTCATCATCAGTTCATTTTTGATTCAACTTGCCCATTATTAAAATGAACATGGTCCATGACCCCATCGGTAATAAGATGTCTAATCTTTTACAGTGGTTGGGTCAGCAAACGGAGTCAATTATTATACTACTGACCTCTCGAATGTTGTTTATAATGCCATAATTATTTTTTATCTATCTAATATATGTATATCTTACCTGATAATTCATAAAAATACACTTAGTATATTTTACCTAAGAAGGTATAATAACATCGCACTGATAATATCGCTGTAAGCTAAAAACACGAGTTTTGTACTTTGTTCTAGGTATCAATTGACATAATTATTATTCTGCATCCCCTTGAAAAAACTCTTATTTTTAATAGCAATACAAGTTCATACCTAATGTGCATTCATACAAATACTTATTACCTGAAGCCATCCATAAAACACCATTATAATGTATGGATGTTTAATGTAAAAACAATAAAGCATTGTACGTAATACCATAACTCGATGGTACTCTACATAGAAATTATCGCTACAATACTTAACCGCACTGGAACTAGTAAGGGTACGATCAACTGAATAGGGTCCTTCATGGCTCTACCTGACTCCCATTGTGTCCGGCTCGTGGAGACGAGGTGTTACTTGTACCCACTCATTTTGTAAACTATTTTGAGAATGTGCTTTGTTAACCACCTCTTACAATTCTTCACGTAGCGGTGAGATGTATTTGGAATTAAATTCGGGTTCCGTACAATCATATATTAATCATATGCCACTCCTTTACCTAAAGTGGCTATTAAAATGACAAATACTTTAATTAGTACAAAGCTTACGTAAATAACCAAGTAGTATTTGCGTATACTTTGGATGTTTAAGTATATTAATAACAAAGAACTTTGATATCAGAACTCGAACTACCATCCTACACGCATATAAAGAATTCATAACAGATAAATTTTATTTATTAATTGTTCTTGAACTGAAAGGAGGACGCGTCTGCTTTTGTTTTCACCCAGATAAGTTCAGTTGACATCAGCAGTACAGCGGGCAGGCAGGGAGCAGACAGGCTAATCAGTGCGGGCTTCGTCCAACCCAGCGCAACAAGCAGTACACAGCATCTGAACAAATGAACATTCTAACGACGTACCAATCGGCAACAATAACATCCTATTCAAGTGTGCCCACAGCACTGGTACCTACATAAGAAGCAAGCAGGCCCGAGGGCAGTCATTAGCATAACAAGGGGCCATACAATACCCGCCGCTGGTAGGAGAAGCGCGCCTAACTAGGTGTAAAACGAGCTGATGCGATAGCTTTTGTGCTGCGAACGAGAAATCTTATGGAAGCTCGTTACTCGACTATGAACTTAATTGCTCTCAATTTTTTAATACAATTTTCCATCGCTATTATTTCTAGCCTACTCTTAACCACTGTAAGTACACTTTGACAGTGTGGCTAAGTCTCTACGGTCTTTGTTGCTATAATATAATTTAAATTCAAAAATTGCATAGTCATTAAACTATAAAAAACGTAAAAAGCAACAAGGAAGGAAACATCAAGCGCAACAAAAAACAAATTTGCTAAATAAGTTTAACCTATGTGGCAAGGTCAATGACTGTTTAACAACCTTGAACTAAAACCTATTCTGAGTATCGTCAACACAAGCATGGGTATTCGTTGTTACAGAAGCAGGTTACTGACCAAGTCGTTACAATAACAGAGACTATTGTTCCTTTAACTCAGTTTCAATCACGCGCTGCCCACGAACACAAAAATAAAGGAATCAACTCCGGAATTTATTGTCTTCGTGCATTTCAAAGAATTTCATCTGAACATTGTTATCGAAAATATAAATTAATAAAATGACCAAACATAAAATTTATTATTATGAGGGTCCATGCGGATTGCTCTTTGAGTTATGTTCCTATTAATACAAAACTAATGAACAATAAAATGAATGGGTCCGTAAAACCAAAAATTATGATACCCTTCATTTTACAGCATTCCTCTCATATCTTACATGAATACGTATCTGGGGTAATGATTCCGAACAAGTTAATTAAATGTACGATTCGTGATTTCATATTAATTGTACAAAGAGAACGCCTAGTTAAGTTGATTACTTACATAGTTAAGTTCGTTAAGAGCCTATAAATCGATACAAGTTTTAATTGGCCATAAAAATTAAAGTTAATTTCGCAAAGCAATACGAAGTATGAAAGCCGGCGAAAGTGGTCAGTATCGGACAGAGGTCCGCTGCCATACTGGGCGAAGCTTCGCAGACGGCCAATTAGAGGGAATGTGCGCGCGCGCCCCTCGGGACCGGATTCACAGGGCGTTGCGATATATTCCCCAATTGCACAATTTATTAACACTCTAGACAACTTCTTACAACGATATAATAACCCACAGCATGTAAAACATTATCATCATACAGCCAAGATGCACACGTAAACTCAAATCACGAAATACTCACCTATAGCGAATGCCTTAATTTTAAAATAAATAGGTACATGGTAATACATACTTATAATTAAAGTTACTATCACTCTATACAACATTTATATTAATAGCAACCTAACTTGTGTTCCTAACACTAGTTAAGTAAGCTTCATAAAGGCAAAATAATCGTGAAATAGTATAAAGTCATCATCGTCTGAGTTCGACCCGCACATGCTCATGAGATCAACACAAATAATCTGGTTTGAGATCCGCCTGTAGCGAGCGGGGTCACCATAAAAGGAGCCTTGTCGACAATAGCCTGGGAACTCGGCTCATTTGAGGAGAAAATATCATGTCGTGTCTCTCAACTTGGTTAAATCGCTTTTTAAATGAAACTTTGCGGGCGTCTGTCATGAACAAATATGAAGTACAGATGATGAAGACTCGTGATCAGGTTTATTTTTTACGCCTTGCATGAGTCGTGGAGGTGCGAATAATAAATCAAACCTACGAAAGCCACTTTTAAAACTTTAGGTGTTAGTTACAATATTAAATGATAAACTTCGTGAATTCACTCGAGCGTAAAAAGATAAACTTCGTGAATTCACTTGAGCTTAAAAAGATAAACTTCATGAATTCACTTGAACGTAATTTCATGAATTCACTTGAGCGTAGAAAAATCCTGTTCTACTGCAAAGCATTTCACACCGAATTTTCTGTCAATGATTCTGGAAGCAAAATATTGTAGCAAGCAGGATACAATAATGTGATGGTGGCAATTTTGTCGTTGACGTTACGTTCTGGTGCATTTAAATGGTGAGTCAATAATATATTTTTATAGTCTTGGGCGGAAAGGTTTTCAACGTCATTCGCTTCACCTTGAGTAGTGGGCAAACAGGGGCGACGGGACCCGTATCAGCTGGATTATCACTATTTATCTTCACACGATAACAGGATAAATTAAAGCAAACTATGTTTCATACGTTTATCGCGGTTACCGAGGAATCGGCTATAAAGATAGAATAAAATTTTAATTACTTCATATAATTAACCAATAATGGTTGTATATGTATGTTTAACTTTATCTTCATCATTTCACGTTTCTATAAACCAATTAAAAATCCCTAGAGCTTTTAATTTTATCACGTTGTTTATTGTTTAATCACTAAAAACTGGTTATTACTAGATTTTTATACATCAATGCAATGTTTATCGCTTTATGTTGAAGCGAAAATTACGATGTTAGAAATAGTTTTTCGCGTAGGTGTTTTGTTTACCGATTTATTATTAATCGGATCGGATCGGTGTTAATTTGCATTTTTTTTTATTTGAACTAACCAAGACTTTATCTACCACAATAACTTAGAATACTACATATAAACTAACTACACTGCACACCAAGATTCCTAGAAACTATCAGAGGTACAGACTTAATTAAATTCCTCGAGTATAATTTCTTTTATTCCGTGTCATTCAATACAAAAAGCTCTCGGAGGGCAGCTTCAATAAGACAACGAGCCGGTGACCTTGCGGCTAACGAAGGCTGCACTCCGTACAAGGCTGGAGTCCACGGTGCGGCAAAAAGAAATAAAAGCCGCCGCGTAAAGACCTGCCACAAAAAATAAACGAATAAAAGAAACAAGCGATGTTCGGAACGTGAGCGTAGCCGAACAAAATTTTTGGATTAAAAGTTTTTGCTTAGGAGAGAATATTCATTCCCTCACAATTTTCTCATAAATTAAAAGTAATGATAATAATATCGTCATACTAACACACCAACTATACGGTCCCACATTAAGCAACGCTTGTATTATGGGTACCGTACAATGGACTGAGGGCGAGCCCAGTATATAATACTTATATAGATATGAAACATCCATGCCTCGGGTACAAAGAGGTTGGAGTACCAGGATTTGAATCCGGGACCCAAAGCACAGAAAGCAGGGTCACTACCAACTGCGCTAATCAGGTCGTCAAAGTAGTTGGTAAGTACATATTATATTTAAATCTCAGATCGAACTGATAACTAAAATAGGTTCCTCTTGTAATCCTGTTACATGTTGCGCTATAATATTACATAGGTATATTTATGAGTAGCACATGTGCACATCACTCACATGAATATAATTAGATGTTAGATATATTATATTCCATCAACTTGGCGGGTGCTCTACCGTGCGCCACTCAGCCCCAATGTAAACTGAAGTCTGAAAGCGCTGTTGTCCACTGTAGATATAAATATACATTTCAATTGCTCTGAATAACAGTATAAATCATTACAAAAACACTAGATAATTTCATTTGTTTCAGTATTTTTAAGTGCGAAAAAATGTGTTGAAGCAAATAAACATGTAGGTGACATGTAGGTATTGATGTTAGGAGGTGTTTCATCACAATGATATATAATATGTTGTGGAATAGGATATCTTCGTGTCATGGCAACTATCTATTGTAATAGGGACAAACTGCGAATTAGGTTACGCGATAAACATATCGACACACGCCTGAATCCGGCGAATCGTTTTTCTATTTTGATATTGAATACATTTAAAGTATATTATACTTAGATAATATGATACGTACTTAATGTCAACGTGGATTTGGTAAATACATATATGTGTTTAAGTAGAGTGAAGCCTTGTGATTTTCTTGATCGGTTTATTAGGTACCTATGAAACACAAATAATATAGTATCATGGTTTTATTACGATGATAGATCTTTACTTACCCACATTACGAACGCGAACTATTTGTATGCCATACTAGCTGTCCCCGCCAACTAAGTACCGCATCAGAATCAAATGCGACTAATTTAATTGTGATTTTGTCCCATTTTCTTCAGACAATTTGAAAAAATCAAAGATCTCAAATATCGGTGTAACTAATACGACTATAGTAATGAAGATATATAGATTTCAGTGTTATAATACAATAACATAGTTAACGATCTGGAATAACTTTACTGTCTTCCAACGGAATACAAAATTGTCAAGTGCGCAAAATCCAATGCCTATTGATTGTAATCCGTACTATAACGCCCTATGTTCTGGGCTCTTTCTATTCGAGTAGGCTTGCGTTTCGCCCCACGTAATGCTGACGCACTGAAAGAACCAATAAAACTAGTTTTTTTCCCTTGTTTCTATGTTTATTTTCCCTGTAAAACTTTTTCTTATTTAAGAATACAATAAGTCGTGTCAAATGCAAATTTATTTTTGACATCGTGGTGCAATTCCTCCCGTGAATCCCAAAACAATCGATTCATTACTTAAGAAAATTATAAGACTCCGATCATTAAAAATGATCACAATAATATATCCTGTATCAATGTATACTTTATCGTAGTTCAAAGCGACGTTTATTCATGCGGTGTAATAATGGCAGTGATTGATTAATTCAACGGCGAGGGCCGCGCGATCGCCGCGCGCGCCGCATATCAATTGCTCTCAATAACACGGCAACTTTGGCGGCAGTTCGTTTGTTTGTATCAGATTTATTTGCTAGGAAATATAACTTTATATGAGAAATGTTATTAATGAGGTTAGGAATAACTTCAATGAATTGGAAAATGAATCATCAAGAATTGTGAAGTACAATGTTCTAGTTTATGCTAGAAAGGAAAAAAGACTTGCATTTTTTTTAGTATATCTTTCGTTAGTTTACTTACTTACGGTTACTTTATACACTCATACCGTGGTATAGGTATTTAAATAACCGTACACCATGCTATTATTTACGTTACTCAGTCATTTTCGTGAAAACTAACATTACATTTAAACCATGATTCATAGTCGGTGAGTATGCGAAGTGAATGTCAATAACCGAACTTGCCCAGTAAATATTTTTTCCGCGTATTTCCGGTATAAGCCAAGGTCGAATATTGCTTATATTATAGTTTAAATCGCTTTTGAATCTAAAGGACCCATATACTAATGTCTTAATGATGTACACCTACATCATTATTTTATATACCTATCGTGTTTTTTTTAAATATACCAGGAGTCCGTTGATCCGAAACATTTCAGAATATCGATATTGATAACACGAATCGTCAAGTTCACGGCACCCTATGAAACGGGAGGTACATGACTTCATACCAACTATGATAACATTGTACCTTTCGGAATTTCTAATTGTATTCCCTTTATTGTATCGAAGGTGAAATTATTGTTTGTCATAGTGGTGAAATCAATCGACAGGTTGTCGATGCCCCCGATGCGCCGGACGTCGAAGCCTACTCAAGTGGCGTCCTTCGCGAAACTTCATCTTATTTACGCCTCTAGAATACAGTTTGATAGATCTATTATATAGACAATTATAGTAAAAGCAGCAACACTGTTTGTATGTTAAGTTAAATTTAAAATGATAGTTTTTTTTTAATATAAGTTTTAATTACTTATTTTGACCAAAATAAATAATGTTTAAAATGTTCGCCGTTGATTTAGTATCTGTAGGTGCAGTATTTGGGGAGCAGTGGTGCGAGGCACCTTCTTGAAATTTTACTGCGCATTATTCAACCAGAGATTCCCAAAGTGGTCGAGTGGTTTCCCAGGGGTCGACATAAACGAAAACTTATTTTGGGGGTCGGCGATGTCTAAAAATAGAGTCCTATTAAATAACACACGTTCTTATTAAAATCTTTCAAGATACTGTATACTGTATAAGTTGTGTTACGTGTACTAAATTTTTATAAGAATGACTAATCTTTTAGTAGGAAGTATCATTGTTGTAGTTTAAAAAACTCAACAAGCCGATAAGCGTGCACAAGTTCGTACAAGATGAAATTATTATTTTGTAATTATTTTGTATCAATGGGAGAAAACCAGAGATTTATTTTTTAAATTAATTTGGTTATAGGAGTCTGATGTATCAGTTCATTTTGGAAAAGGGGTCTCTTGCCCAAAATAGTTTGGGAATGCCTGATTTAAACTTTACGTTGGTATGTTGTTACTTCTTTATCTGACGGCAAATAAGTACCGTTTCAACTCATAAAAATATTATCTTTCAGAGTGAATTGCCCGGTGGAATGTCAGAAAGCGCATATTAATGCGTAATCACCGCATGCACGGTAATTGTAAACAGGAGATTGCTACATTTGTGTCTGCGTTGATTAATGTAGCAAATGCCTGAAACTTAAATAAGTTTTCTAGAAATATGATTCAGGTGCTGTTTTGTTTTTACTTTACATGCAATAAGGAAAAGTCTAATACGCATAGCCAACTTTATTGTCAATTACTACTAATACACAAGTAAGAAGTCATGTCTCGTGAAGACCTTTAAGTATTAGACTAAACACATTAGTAGTTCGAGGGAAGGTTTGTTAAAATACTAAGTAAAAAGCTATACTACAATATGATAAATAACCGCTTACAAATATTTTTTTTAGATTGTATGCTTAATAAAGACATCACAATATACAGTTTAATAGAAACCCACTTCTTTCTATAGACATAACTCAAATAATAAAATAACTTTTTATAGGAGCTCGTAACTCGATTTTTCATCAGCATTCGATTGCTCCAGTTGCTGCTACCTTCGGTTAATTTGAATAAATGGCTCGTGTTGAGAGGCTGCGGCACATTGTGGGCCTCGGACGGGTTCGCTGGGTGCGCCTACGCAGCCGTGGGCGGACCCGCCCGCAACACCGATGCACTCAGATGCTCTTCAAATGTTCACTAGCCGTGTGTTGTGTTAATTACAGCGTTTAATTCTTGTAATTATTAATTGTGTATTTTTATTAAGTCTCCGATATTGAATCGTTTTTTCGTCGAGTCCGAAAAGTGATAATACGTTATCTTTTATTTCAATTGAGTTTATAAATATTATTTATAAAGTCATAATATTTACTTGCCTACACATTCCACTAACCAATAAGGTCCAATTTACATGCAATCTTTCTCCTGAAATAAATTTAATTTACAATAAACATTCTTGGGCTATAACAATATCATAGAAAATAGGTACCTACTACGAAACGTTAGTACCTATCTAAAATTAAATCTTAATGTTATCTCCGGAATCAGGCGTAAACAATACGCGTCGATTCGCAGGCGATGTCGCTCTATTCACGAACCTACGATGTGTTGTAGGGTTGCCACTTTTTATATTATTCTATAATACGCTGGGCTAGTTGGCCTGCGAATAAATTTCTAAACTTGTCTTATAAAACTTTTATGATGATAAATAGGTAGCAAGCTTTGATAAAAGTATATATTATGATAGCTATAGCTTCATTATGCAATAATTCTTTATAAAAAGTGTGTAGTGTGCACTTTGCTGTCTGGCTTTGAAGAGTCTACTTTTGTGTTTAATCTTTCTTATAGTCGTTACTTAGTTAAACTTGGCAGCCTTGGGGACTCAGCGACTGGTCAATAGAATGGCGGTACCTACGTGCGATTTATGTTACATCTTATAAATGAGCATGTCTGTTTGCTTGATAAGATAATGCAAAATGCGAAGTACATGCAATAATGCTGATTATTGTTCGTATGTATGAGAATAAGGAAGAATTATAAATTGAATAAACTTGACAATGATTAACTAAATAGCCTTTTTATAAAGGTGTGTGTTTATCCCGCATTTCCTGTTAGAATTTCATAATATCTTTATACTCATCATTATGTTACTGCAATGATACTGAGAAAATTATAGTTATCCAATAAACTAAAAATACTAAACTAAAAGCTTGAACTATCAATAATAGTCGAAGTGCGGTAAACAAATCGGTAAGCATATTGTAAACTATTCATTACAGTATTAGATAATGTCACTGATTGTAGCACTGAATCCCATAATTATTAGCCAATTCTAAAAGCTGTAGGTAATTGGCCCTTGCTGTAGTGATCAGTATTAGCAACTGGCTGTAGGCCATGTCTAGCATTAACTGAAGCTTATAATTATGCAGCGTTTAATTTAAATATCAATGGAGCGTAGTCGTAGTTGCATCGGTTTTAATATAATTATAAATATAGTAGGTATATATAAATCTAGCGAGAAACTACGTTGAAGCTGCTATTAATAGGATATAGCTCATCATAGACACATGCTTTAGTTATTTTCTTGAGTATTTAATTTATTTCAATATCTTATTTATATATCTAACTAACATATTTTAAAACAATTAAAGTTATATCCCATTAAATTTAATAAATTAAACAAATAACACTTAGCTTTATCATTACATGTGTTTCATCAAGTGTTATTGTAGAGCTAGAGTAGTATATACTTACCTATTTTCATTCATAGTAACATGTCCTAAAGAGACATTTAAAAACGATTGGTTTATTGCTATACATATACCAACAAATTCTTGGCCTTAATCAACCTTATTTGAACATTCAGTTTTGCCTGCCCAGCGAATCGTGCCGTACCATTTACTACAATTTATAAATAACAACCATAAACAAACATGTCCGTCGAGTTCCCGTTTTGTTCGGTAATTGGAACACAATTCCTTGCGTCTATGACAAGTTTAGGGACCATTATGTAGATGTTAAAGAGATAACACCATGTTCAAATAACGTTTAACACTAACGACTAATAAATCATGTGTAAATATTGTAATGGCATGTTCACGACGCAGAGCTTCGTGCAACAACTACAACGTGTACGTTAAAGTCTATAAAAGAAAGCTCAAATAGTAATAGATATTTTGTCAAGTTTTACTAGGTTCTGTAAATCTCCAATCAAATATTTAATAACAAACGTTATACAGTGTGAGCTTAACATTACTCCAAAAAAAAAATGCAAGTTTAAAAAACAATAAAACTAAATTGAAACTCCGCTAGCTTCCACATATCAGTAGGCCCTTGTGAGCTCTCAGATTTCACAATAATAGAAACCACAAACAAATAAATATAAATTGTAACAAATCGATTTTCAAATTGTTATTCATTGAAAATCCCGCATTATCTGAGGCATTCCCCACACCGACCGTCGTCGGTCGTTAGCCGGTGTCCCGCAGCGTGCGACGTGTGAACAATTTAATTGGGCAGAGCCGAGGGAACAACCCTACTTACACAGAAATAGGATTATGGAAACGAGATGCACACACTCGACTACCATTTACATAGAAACGGCGATAAAATAAAATATATTTATCTAACACCTATAAAATGGTGGAATGAAGTGTCAAACGTGAAACATTATATTACCCAAACATCGCAGTTTACGCACGGAGCTATATTTCAAACCAAACACAATAAAAATCTGTATGTATCTATGGAACGGCACAAAAAGCAGTGTTGCCATAAACAAACACGCAACAATATCACGTCAAACGGTGAGAAAATGTCTCTATTTGTGTGTAAACTCCTAAACTTACGTATTACACCCACGACTTGCCTATTAGATACTCTCCGAAATTTTGGAAGTTCATGCCCACGTAGCAGATACGTGCATTTACGAGTTACAATAGTAAACTTCAGTGAATAGAATTGAGATGGTTATTTTCTAACTTTATGATGGTGGCGCACAAAAAGATTGATGAATGGAAGTGAAGGAATGCGCGAATAGAGAAAATTAAGCGTGTTTATGTTACTCCATATAAAGGTGAAAATGGCTTGTCGAAGTGGTGATGCTAATTATGGCAATTTTATTGAAATTCAAAGTGTACCTACACAAGAATTCTCAAATATTTATATAGTATTGGTCCGTGTCTGCGTCCCTCGGATTAAAAATGATTCTTATTTTGAAAACCATCTAAAAAATATACAGCATCATAGCGGCAATTAATTTTCATCCCTGATTTAGGAAAGCCTGAGAAAAAAAATGGATTTTTGATGTGGAAATGATAGTTTTCTGTCGTATATAATGCAAAACGAATATATTTATTAATTAATTTAAACAATGAAAACTTAATATAATTTTTGACGAAGAAGGAAGCTGATGCGTTAATTTTATTATGTAAAAAATATCAAAAGCTATGTAGACAGGTTATTCATAGAACTCGCATGTCTATTAATTACTATTCATAAATATGTATATAGACAGTAATTATGTTTAAAATAACCGGGGTGGGCCACCATAGTCCGGGAATATTGATGCGATGGCCACTATTACAGCTAGCTATGGGGGAAATTATCTGTTCAACACCATATAATTATCGGTGCTTGTCCGGGATACGCATTAATAATAATTGACGAAAATAATGTATGTTTTATTTACTTAGTAGGTACTCGAAAGTAATAGGTACATGGTGAACGCCGGTACCTAATGGAGGTTGGATGCTGAGGATTGCCTGACACAATATAGTAGGTGTGATTTTGATACACCCATTTCGCCTCTTGAGCGAGATGAAACTGGAGATGACTCACTAACGAGAAAAACCCACCAGAAGAAAATGTGAATCACGACAGGAATGAGGTACGGAGTAGGTAAGTAATCTTCACATTGATTTCTTATATTTACGTGAATACTGAAATAAAATTAATTTTAAGGATTTTTTCGCGTTTACACCTATTAGGTTTTTTTACGTTCCCGATGTTTCGGCTGCTTTACAGCAACAATGGTCACACAAGGAATGTGGTGGATGACGTCCTAGTGTCATTGTTTGAACTGGGGTACACTGATATTTAGTTGTTGCTTGGGGTCTGATCAACGCAGAAAGTGCTCACAGTGTTTTGGGGTCTTGCAATGGTGCGCTTGGATTTGGATTTAATTATATTAATTATTGGAACCTAACTAACAAACATAATATAAACGCGATAAAATCCTTAAAATAAGTTTAATTTCAATACTGAAAATAGTTCTTCTCCCTGCTAAACATATGTTCATCTTATTTAAAAAAGACAGACACAGATGTATGTCAACACCGACAAACGACTCCACGATATTTTAACTCGTTTGCCAGATAACGCAAATTGGCAAAACACAGACATCATAATTATATCTGCGGTTTCGGTTACGAAATCAAATCGGAATTGTAAATTAAGCCTTATGACTGTGGAGATTGTACTCAAATTTTTATCCCACAGTTTAGAAGCGGAGGCTTTTTTTGGTTTGAAGCCTTCTCTACGTAGCGTTTTTGGTAACTGTAGAGCTCTAATGTCCATTTTATACAACCTTTATTGTTATTATTTTATGGGCTATTTGGATTGAAGTTGGTTATACCAGATTACTAATTATCTCAGGCCACCCATGAACTAAGCTATAATTTAGTTTTACTATGTACACTAACTATAGGTATGTACACTAACTATGTTGTAAGATCAATATAGCCAAAACATTGTTTCGTTTTTATAGTTGCCTTTGTTTTTGTTTGATTTTATATATAGGGACATATCCTAAAAACCTAACTAAACGTATAGTATACTATACTAAATAGCCAAGATATCTCGGTCATAGTATAAATAAAGAGTGGGTAGAGGATGATCCCCTATGTGAGGCGGGGGGCGGGAGGGGGTGTTTGGACTCCATCCAGCTACAGTTAAAGCTCAGCAAATAAACTAGACTCGGCATCAGCTAACGAAGCATAACCAATGTTCTACGATTCCACATCCATAAGATAAAATTTACACTTGAAATAATAATATTATTGTGTGAGTTCGTTGAACTCTTCTTGGCAGATATTTGCTCTAAGAAATGAAATAACTAACGTGGTTTAATGTCCCATCAAATCTCGGGCCGAGAAATTTTAATTTACATTAGTGTCGTTTTTATCCTCAGTATAAGTTGTCTCGTTAGTATCAGCGACTTATCTATTAGATAGCGTGACATAGAGAAATATGTTCCGACAGGCGATTGCAGCGGGTCGGTGCATCGATAGACAACAGGCGGCCGGCAGGCGCCTGGCGCCGGTCCTCACTGGGTCACAGGCGCTGCTGCCAACAAGCTGCATTACTCTCAATCCATATCTCAGAGCTTTAGAGTTTTCAGTTCATATTTCAGCTTAGTTATAAGCTAAATTATGAACTAGTTTCCTGTATGTAAGATATGGATAAGATAAGGGATTTAATTGAAATCATACTATCTACCAACCTACTAACTTTTGGAATAATTCGGAGAGTAATTGAGACAGTGTAATAGGTTTGCACATGTTGTCGTAATATTTAAGAAGTATTTTAGTTAAACTAAGATTGTTCTTGTATATGGAACTCTTGCAACACGTAACGCAAACATGAATTAAGGTAGTGTTATCATAACATTATAATGGATAAAAATAAAATACATTTAATTCGTAAGTTCCTACTTCCGTATATTGATATCCATGAATTTGTGTGTATTTAATTAGTTAGTGATATATTTCGGTTTCGATAAACCATAATAATAATAGATAGAAATAAACTGAAAACCGGGAAGTATATTTAGGGTAGGTACCTTCCCGTATTTACAAAAATAAAACTCATATTTTTGCATGACATAAAACAATAAAATACCAAATACTGTAAAGCCTTCCCATCTCCATGCTTAAAAACAACAAGGAAATTAAGTCAAAAATAACTTTAATAAAATCGCGGTTAATATTTATTATTATTAAGGCACAACTACAAAACAACCCATACAACCCTTTCGAAGCTCAATTACTTAGTGGGCGCGGCGAAGGTGAATATTTGTTTTTTTGTGACAGGAGGTCCGAACTCCTCAGGTAAGTTTTGTACTTTTCCTTTAGCAACTTTGTAAGGACCAGCGCAACAGGTAGGGACTACCCACATTGTCCCAATACAACATTGTCAAGTTTTAAATATGGAACAATTTATCTACAATTGTTTTTTAAACGGTAATTGTCTCTACCATTGATAACTCGAACTCGAAGTTAGTACTTCAGGAAAGAACTCCACGTGATCATCTAGACGATTTTATAAACAGTAGGTACTACATAGTACGAAAGGTAACTACACTAGTTAACAGTTGCAAATTAAACGATACTCACGAGTCCAATTCGCAGCTATTGACTTTACAATGGCATTATAAACTACTGATAAGCATTTCTGATAATTCTCGTATCACACTCGAACAATTCCAGTACATACTACATTCAAAGAACTAAGATCAACAGTTGGATAGAGCATATGGAAGTCGGCGACCTTCACATATGACATCATTACACCTAAACACAAGATAAGTTTCAGTAACGGATTAACGCTCACCAGCTTATGTTGGAGCCTCCGCTCCCCACGGTCAGATGTTCTGCGACCGAAAATCCGAAATACGAGCCTGGATCTCCGGACTTTATCACAGGAATCCGCGGTTCCAGGTTAAAACTAGTCACACTATACAAAATGCACAATAATAAAACATAAGCGCACGTTACATCAGCCATCGTGTACACAATTCGTAATATATTCGTTGATTAAATCGAGTTATCGCACCAATTCACTGTCTTCCAGTTATTATTTGGCACATCGCGATTTTCGTAGTTAGTAGAGCTGTGGTGCGGCACGAGACCCCCAGCGCGGTTGCCGTCCGCCGTCCGAGTATTCCCGCTAAAGCGCTATCGTGTCTCCGGCTTTATGTAGAGTCGCTTGTCGTACACGCAGTCGACAGCTCGCTCTACGTGAGGGGCAACTGAACTCATAAAAACTAACCGGTCTTTTGATATAGCGCCATCTATTCGTTACGTTATAGAGTTTGTTAAGGTAGAGTCTACGTAGTTGCCTTGATAGCAATTGGTTTCTTGCTCGCCGATAAATGGTTTTATTGGTCGAGAAGGTGCTGCCATCTCTAGGTATAATAAACGCGAATTTTGACGTGGACTCTGGCAAGATAACTTCATAATTCACTGTATTTGTAGAGATGTCTCTTTATAAATACGAATGCACTTCAATTTGGTATGGTATGTAGGTTATAAGCATAGTCACTAACACAGAATATTGCTCCCACTCTTTTGTTCTATAGGTATACTAACATTGGTTATCGATCATAAAATAGAATAAAGAAATACACAATAATATGTGATTCCACTTATTGCCCACCATTTTGGTACCAATTAGATTTTATAGTGTTACCTCTACCTCTTTTTCGAACTCTCGTGCTGATTTCATCAACTATTCTGTGGCCTCTAAGACTTATAGTGAACGTTAAAAACGAAGTTTTCACTGTTGTTATGTCAACTCACGGATGTAACCGCAGAATACTCATATGAAACTAATATTTGAGTGCTTCTTATTTTAATGCGGCATGCGAAAAATCGCAGGTTAACGATATTACTCATGAATTGGGCCCATATAAGTATAATTATCTATGATTGGGCTGTTAGAATGCGTACTTGAAATATGTGTACGTAGGTAAAGGTTAATGATACAACAATTACATTAAATAAGAATCTGTTTATTAATGAGATGATAATAATCAATAAACATTACATGTCGAAACAGTTGGAGAAAAATAATCATCAGATGACAATAAACACTAGTCTTTTACTACTCTCTCCGGTATGTAGTTAAAACAAATATTTTGATCACAAATTATAAGTAAATAAAAATTAAGAATACTGATTAAACCTCTAGAATCGAGACGATTACCGATTAAGATTTAAGTGATGGGGTTCAGTTGTCTCTGGATCTTACCAGAAGACTTCTTAGCAGTCCTCGTACTGATGGAGACAAAAACCGAACAGGATGTTGAATAGCCCGTAGACATATTCAGCGAACAGCCGTAACGAGTCTACAACCGAAATGCCAACAGCACAGGTCCGTAAACATTGACCATCCCTCGGTTGCAAACTCGAAACCAATCGATTGGCTTATGACGGAACCTCTGTCGCGCCAGGTAGGTTTTTTGGTATCACAATACAGTTTATGTGCGGCGACCGCCAACACCGGTATGGCAACACCATTCGAGCCTTTTGAATATTTAGGGCAATGGATGGAAGGTGAGCTCGGTCTGGGAGTGGGCAAACAGCAGGTTCAGCTGCGAATCTAAGCCGACGTTGAACACCCTTGCCAGCTTGGCGGCGGCCTGACCCGGCTCTTTGCGCACGAGGGCCACTCCCGACACCTTCATGAGGTGCACCTCTGAGTCCACGGACCCGCCGCCAGTGGTGGCTAGCTTCACGTGGCACGTGACATCCACATGGATATACTTTTCAATCGCCTTCCCTCGCTTGCCTGGTACGTCAATATATTCAGTCTTTTCTTCGATTTGAGGCAGATCTGCGCGGAACACGCTCGCTTCACCCAACAGGCCCTGTTAAACAAAACAACTTCATTAGTATAAATAGACATTCTAAAACTACTGACAAGGTGAGTTAATCCCTGGCTGGTGGCCAATGTAGAATGCAAGTAAAAACTGTCCTTGTGCCAAAAGTATCTTGAACTCTGACATTAGTATAAATAGGATGAAGTAAACAAATCAAAACGTTAAAATACGAGCGTTTCATATGCCTCGTATAAACTGGCCATCGGCCAAGCGACAAACATGTTGACCGATTTGACGTGGCGTTGGTGATGTATTGTTACACATACCCCGTTTCCTGTAATAGTGAATTTCATTCCCGGATGGATGGCGCGGGGTTCCATTCCAATGCCCTCGGGATGTGAGTCCGACCAGAAGTAATTCTCGGGAGAGTTCAGAGAGTCAGGTTTGAATGAGATGCGTTTTCCGTATCCCATACCGATGGACTGCAATAATAGGCTGCGACCCTCGAAAAGATGGCGTCGGTTACCAGCTGGCCGAACACGATATTGGAACCCAGGAACAATGCGTGGATCAACATAAGTCCCTGTAAAAATACAATTAATGTATAACATGTATTATAATTACAAAGCTCACACTTAATTCTTACGATATAGTCAAGATATTTACCGATAACGGGTAGTTCGTATCTCTCGAGTCCAACGATGCAGTACTGACAAGGAATGTCTTTAACGTCAGCACCGTTGACGGTGATCCTTCTGGAGGACGATTCAATACCGGGCTTGAGCTCGTAGCCCTTCTTGAGTTGTTTAATGCCGATGGCAGCGTTGACCACTCGCGAAAGGACAGCATTTCCTCGACCTTTCTTGAGAATAGCCACACCAGTAACGGGCACCAGTTTTATGGCTCCATCGTTTTCATACCATTCCACTTTGCAGAGAGTACTAATTTTCACTTTCTTCTCAATAGATCCATTCTCGCTAATCTTCTGATCAATCTCAACTTGGTTTTTCTGTTATAAGGGTAAACATAATATTAGTTTTCATATATTGACGCGAGTACTATACATTGAAATAAAACTATTCTTCCTCCCGTATCCATAGTTTCTGTAAAGCAGCCGAAACGTCGGGAACGTAAAAACCATATAATAAACGCGATAAAATCCGTAAGATTAGTTTTATATCAATAACATTTGTTTTTGTTTTTTTTTTACAAGCATCATTAGTCCATAAATTCAATAGAATTACCTGCTGCTGGACAACTTCCAGAATGCCTTGAGGTTCATGGTTTGCATCGTAAATGGTAAACTTGTCCCCAACGGAGACAGCTTCAATCTCAAAAGCATATCCCTCGGGCATGGAGTCGGTCCAGAAGTAATTGGTGTTGTCATTCAGCTTGGAGTCATGAGGCTCAAAGGTAAGGCGCCTTGCGAACCCGCGCCCGATCGATTGCAGAGTAAGCGCTTTGCCTCCGAACAAGTATTTCGGCTTCACTGACAATGGAGTTGCATCCAGGGCCTGAAATAATTCAAATCATATCTCACACCGATCCCGGGAAAGCACTAATAAGTTAACTTTATTCCTTCTGCAATATATTTTACTATAATAACACTTTTATTAGTCAATGTTATGAAAATTAATTACATTTTGTATTTTGAGAATTTATTAAGGTAATATATAATATAAATTTGAGAATTTATTAAATATTAACGAAAAATTTTGGTACTTTAAAAAAAGTAATTATGGCGATCAGCTATGATTATTTTTTTTAATCAATTTCTTATGTGTATTAGTTCTGCAAGATGCACCCGTGAGCGTTGAATGTGCAATGCGCTGCCCAAACTAATGGAATACATTCACCAGGAAATTATGAAATGAAAAAATAATCATATCAGCACCACTATAGAAGAGTATCTCCAATAGAACATTGATATAATTGACAATGGCGTTACGCCCTTATGAATGATACTTATGGTTTACCTATTATGGACATTACATGCCGCCAGCCAGTATGTCACTTTCGACCTGTCGGGTCTCTGCGAGGTTTCTTGAAGTTTGTATTGTGAACGCCGCACTGGGCGAGGGTCTGAAAAACTGGACGATCCACATACCATCGCCTACAACGGCAAGTGCACACAACCAGTGGCGAGAGACATCGCAAGTTAACAGTGTTGATCGTTGATGATATTTTCACTCTGGAAATGTCAGCAACGGACACCGAAACTCACTGAACTAACACCCGGCTACACTAATCTGACCGAATTGCCCTGGACTGCTGAAATCGACTAGCAGAAGTTCTAGCACTGAAGACGGACTTTTGTTGTCCTCGTATCAGTAATGCATTGGATCATACAACAGCGACATTAAACATTTGATATAAGGTTGCCATTAAATTATACTTTTTTGAAACCAATCCTCTAGAATAGAACCCAATTATGAAACAAAATAAGTAGAAAGTAGTACTTTAATAATGAATTGACATAAACAAAATAAAAGTTTGAAAATTTAAAAGTTAGAATATGCCTGCAAATATATATCCAAAATTGTATTGTAATATATGACAACCTTATTATCATGCTTTATATTAATTACTGAGAAAATATGTAAATTTGAGCTAACAGTAAAAAAACTATTGCATATGCATCGATTGTGACTATGAATTATGGAACTTTGCGAAGATCCTTCTATAATTGTTCTCAAACATTTTATTATCAAATTGAACTAATGAATGCCAATTGATGGTCAAGAATGTTCGCTTAGCCCATGAACATATCTGTAAGACAGAAGAGACTCACCATCCTCTTGACTCTGGAAAGGATAAATCTTACAAAAATGTTCTGAATTAACCACAATCGATTTAGTCTGCACGTATTATAAATTAACAGTAACTGAAATATTAATTTAACGAAACTGTGTGCCTATACACGTCTTTTTACAAACTCGCGATTATGAAAACAAAAGAGAGAACATATCTTATGTCGAAAAATAGCATGATATAATGTTACACGTGAACTGTGTGCACTATCCAAACTCGACTCTCTTTGTCTCTGCATGTCATCAGCTTAGTCGTTTCTTTCGCAGTCCAGTTTAGAAAATTTAGCCCGAAATCTATATGGATCTTCGAAGTTTTTCTATCTATGCCCCAAGAGCCGAAGCTCTACAACGATGATACAAAAGCGAGTCCTGATCGATTTATTTTACAGACTTTGTCGATGGTTAAGCAACATTCAACGTGATGTCGTGAGGAATGGTCGTGAAATCAATGACGTCGAATATTTTATTACTGAGCTCGAAGCTCTGTGTCGAAATGTGGAGGATTGCATGCACTGTAACAAATCGGACATCGCAATCTTCAACACTTCTGTGGCAAGGTATCGACACAACGATTCCCCATAGACCTGTGATTCGGGATAATATATTGCCACAAACGTTAGATGAGAGTATAAATTAAGTCACTTGTCTCACCTGCATGGGTCTAACTTTGTATCGGAAGCCGGTTCTGACGCGGGGATCGATGTACACCCCGATGACTGGCATCTGGTGTGGGGCGGGCTGCGGCACCCGGTACACGGCGGGGACATCGCCGAGAGTACTCGCATCCAGTAGCACCTCCTTATCGTACACACTTTCAGACCAGTGGCCCTTGCAGGGAACGTCGGTCGCCTCCTTAAAACAATTGAACGATTACTCACTGCGTCACATGTGCCTACGTTAGAGTCTGATTATATTCACACACCCAGTCTTCTTCGATAAATTCGAATAGACCGTCGGATTCCTCGCACTCCACTTTATTTGCCAACATTTTTGTTTAAGAAATATTGCAATAGAATGAGTACAATGACCGTACGGCTAGCAGTCATGTGAAAGAATAAAGGAAGTCAGCGCAAACATCGGCAATACCTAGTTGGCAAGTGGCACCAATATCCCTGTGATGTTTTATAAACTACTGCCAAGATAAACTATGATGTTGAAAAATTCACGTCACTTGTGTAATTTTCAATGTTTACAAAAAGTGTCGTCGTGCGTGTTTTGTTTACTTACATAATACGGACACGAAATTATATAAAATACATTATGATTAATAATAGCAATATTGCTCAGTATGATGACGAGTGGAGCGTGAAACCCGATCAATATCTAGGTACTGTTGACGGTATCACAAGAATAACGAGCCCCCATCCTTTCCAGATATTGATTCTACGGCGCCCTTGAAAACTATAGTTTCGTTTAGTTTAGTTGAAGTTACAGATATTCTCGACGGCCTACTCTACAATGTGGTTTGGGCGTCTGGTGGTTGTGGGTTCAATTCCGTCTTGGAAAAAATTCGAAAGTGAACTTTTCTTAAATTACTCAGTTCTGAGTGTTACTGGGACCAGCCCCAGTGCATTGCATGGTATCCATAATTCAAGCGTTGTTTAGTTTAGACCATACAATTGGGTGTACTTACTTGTCTGACGATAATATTTTGTTCGATCAACTACAATAACAACTAAATTGTTTTGTTTATTGCGTCTACGAATATGAATCAAAGTACAACCATCCGGGAATAGATTAAATGATATTTTTAGATATATTTTTACGATGTGCACGTTTTAAGAATTCCGTTTCGCCCACACTATTTTTCTCGTCAGAAGCAGTACGCAGTCATATTGACGCGTATTCTAAATCAACACTGAAGGCTGTGACCTCAAAAAACTATACGCGGCCGAAAGAAACCTAGCAACTTTATGTTATCGACCTTAAAGACTGAGGCTGTGAAGCATGACAAATGCTAAATTAAGAAACAATCAAATAGACAATATGACTACTGGTATTTTTATTACTTGTTATTTGAATTATATGTTTATCAGAGATATCAGTTTGTTTGTTCGGCGTCTAGACCCCCTGCGTCTAGACGCGTTAGTTCAGCATGCGTGTGGCAATGACGACGCAGGCCACGACACACTACACGTAATAACTAAACACAATTACAGCTGACGTAATTCATAACTATTTTAAAATCAGACTGTTGACTAGGCAGGGAAATAGTTGGCAGCAAATTCGCAAAATTTCGTCATTGCACATTTATTATCTGCGTAAAACATCCTGAACAGCCACGCCCAACCCAAGGTGCCAAGAATGTAAGGCGTGCTTATAGTTAAGTGTGTCGTCACGATAGAGTCGGCGGTATGTGTTGAACAACAACGCCCCTTGGCGAAGCAATTACTACATAATATTCGGCTCGTGTCCACTGGCAATCTTAAGCAGTTGATTTTTACCGCCCCGCTGTACCGTTTAATGCCGAACCACTCAAGTGTATAGCATGCCTAACAAACGTCACGTTTTACATCGCTGTATTATACTAATTCCAGCCCTTTTTTAATGTCCCACTGCTGGGCACGGGCCTCCCCTCATTGTGAGGGGGGATTAAGCTATACTCCACCACGCTGGCCCAGTGCGGGTTGGCGGACTTCACACATCTTTAGAGGGGTTCTCTCAGACATGCAGGTTTCCTCACGATATTTTCCTTCATCGTTTAGCAAGTGATAATCATGGTTGAAAATGAGATTCGCACATGAAATCCCAGGGCGCGAGCCGGGGGTTGAACCTGCAATCCTCGTTACCGAGGCAAGCATTCTACCAACTTGACTATGACTGCTATCGCTGTATACTTACAGGTATTTCCAAATCTGGAAAAGCCTCCTCGCCATCGCTCTCGCAGTCGGTCGGCGCCGGGAGCAAAGATTTCAGCGTGGTCACCAGCTCCTGCGATATAGTTATCAATGAATCAGCATCAATGTCTCATTGTTTGGCGAGACGAAGAGATATTATCTTGAGCGAAGTATAAATATTTGTATGCCGATAAGAAAGGAGGGCAGATTAATTGAACCGTGGCCCTTGACTTACTGAGATTGTCGATACGACATACAAACATTGACATCACTCCAGATATATAATTGTTCCGACGAATACAGAGTGATTCAAAAAGGGTATACTAAGTCCTCGACCAGTGCTTCTTGGGCGCATATGTAATCATTATGTGAAGTCAGAATTTCGATTTGTCAGTTTGTTCCTAATAAAATGATAAATGCAATATTTGGTAAACAAATACAAACAAATTAATGGCGCTAGCTTCGCTAAAGAAGCGCAGCGCTTTAAGAATCAGCGTGTATATTAAGGGGTGTCTTATATGGTTCAATTGAAAACAATTGGAGATATATTACGTAATCTGTGGTTTAAATCAATTATAAGCTAATTTTAAACCGAACTTGTGTATTTTTTGCAACAGCCTCAACTCGAGGTACATTCAGCAACAGGGGCTTACCGTGAACTATTGAACGGACTTGATTAAAGTAGCATAATGTTCCAATCGAGGTTCTGAATTCAGTCGCATTAATAGTTCATGGCAAGGAACTGTTCGGTAGATATCAGTATTATTTTAATAGATAGGTAGGGTAAACTGAGTGTTCAATTTAAGTTTCACAGCACGTGGCCTTACCTGAGCCGATGGCAAAGTCTCGTCAAGCGCCGGCGCCTCGTCCAAGGCGGTAGAGGTGCCAGCGAGGCGCGCGCGCGTCATACTCCATAGCCTCTGAAGCGCCAAGGGAGTCTCCTCGCTTTGCATGTCCATTACTGAGCTAGCGAGCATCTTAGTGAGTTGAAGTTGTTTCTTTTAAATCTGGAGACAAGAAATGTATTGTAAAAATATTGACCCCTCCAGGATTTAAGAGATGGATTGATTATGGTAACATGGTTTCGCTGATGTAATCAACCGTAAAATGTAGTAAGGTCGGCCATGAGAGTGGTTGCTCAGTTTTGACAAAAACTCTACTAAGGTTCATATTTGATACGTTCTAAGTTCAAATAAATTACAAAAATAGGACTTGCGATTCAACGATGTGCAAATGATATTCAACCTTAAGGTGATAAACTAGTTTCTTGGAGTTTCTTGGTCGACTTTAGAAAACGAAGATTTTTATTTATATCTTAACCCTTAACAGCCTAGAGTTTCAATTTTGATACCAATCTTTTAAACCGAATGTTCACATTACTATTAGTTTTTTTGTATAGGTTGGCTGTACGTATTTTACTGTTGTATAATATTCTTTCCAACGAAATAAAAAAAAAACAAATGTCATTATTATTAAACACAGTAACATTAAATACAGTAATATTAAAAATAAATCACTTTCGTAAATCAGGCTACTAAGGGTTAACTCTCCTATGATGATGGGCAGAGTTCTGCTTGAAGTTAAAGTCAATGCCTTTTTGACCATAATAAATTATTTTGTCATGAAAGGGACTTAGTCAAATAAAGGTATTTCTGAATATAACATCTTATCTATCACCATATTATGTTCATGAACGTAGCAGCGTCATCGTCTATTCTCGCTGTGTTTAAAACAAATTAAGATAAAACAAATAGTCGTAACTATTTAAAGCAATTATTGCTGTTTCCTCGTTCCTATTGGCTGAAGTGTTATCCGACGTTGCTACTGTTACATAACGCCTTGCATTGTTGTGCAACTATTGTATGGAACTTGTCAAGCGCGAACGAGTTTCTGTTAGGGTACTGATTATTAATTTTAATTTTGGAGTCGTATAGCTACATAGTAGGGGTAATTAATGCCAGAAATTGTAGGTACATATTGTACAGTTTGTTGTGTACAGTACGTCAAGTGCGAGATTATTCGTAAGCTAATCGTATACTTTATAGTCTACCGTATTTAGACATTTTGTATGGAGAATTGGAAGTTTTAAATACCGTCCGCTAGAGGGGCTTTTTAATTCTCCATACAAAATGTCTAAATACGGTAGACTAAAGTATATAGTAAGCTCGAACTTGACGTGCGGATTGATATATTACCGCTACGGTTAACGTTTGCTTTTAGTTTAGAAAATACACAAAATAAAAGGTCGGACGAAATGGACGATAATACCATACTTATTGCAATAGGAGTAGAGTTATTTTGTAGGGGTTATTTTGTATTACAATATCATAGATATAATATATGTATATTATATTACTAGCTGTCCTGGGGAACTTCGTACCGCCTCAGAATCAAATGTATGAAAACAATGTGAGTATTTCCTTTGTTTTAATATTCGGGGCGGTGACAAATAAAAAAATTAAAGTTCATCAGAATCGACCCATCGGTTCTTGAGTTAATAATGGTGTAGGTATGGTGTACTGACACGAATTCGTTTTATATATAAATACAAGATATAATGATCATAGAATATAATATGTATGAAACGCGGAAACAATGATTAAAGACGAAATTTTAACAAGTAAAAATTACGTCATACTATAAATATGACGTCCTATGTCATAGATATATGGTTTTTATGAGCGTTACCACAGCGATAGACTAGACATTGGCCTTATCGTTAGCGATAGCTTGCGCTCTCTCGTTATGTACAGAACCGTTCAATACAGTCCAAAGGTCTCGTGAGTCGTGACGTATCTATTTAGACAGCTGCTGAAATCCGACCCGCACGCGTGTCCATGAAGGACAATTTTGAGACGTAGGAAATTTCCATCCACGTACGTTATGAAGGTGATTCACCTACCGAAACGGGATGTAAACCAATAAATGCAGTCGTGATTATTTTCTCATTTAAATTTTAAATGTTTTGCAAATTGTTCTGAAACGTTTTTTATGATGGTTCGAGAATAATATACCAATAATATCTTTTAGGGGTCCAGACTAAGAACATGTAAAGAACCTTAATAAGATAATTCAGTCTTTCCGCCCCGTGCAATTCCTCTCTGTTCAGCAATTGATCCGACTTATATTTATAATCAATTTGACCTTGAAACAATATTATTGAGGGCATAAAGTGATCTATCAATCAAAAAAAATGTTGGTCTTCGACACACAAAAGTGCGTCGGAAACTTCTTAAGTTATTGGGCTGACTAAGCAATGAATGAGGAACCGTACACTATGCGTGGTCTCTTATTTTTTATTTCTTTTTAATTGACTAACATAAATCATGAGTGCAGTGTCATTTTCTTCAGTTTCGTAATTAGATAGGAGCAAGGTTAATTATTGTAGAACTTACTTAATTATTCTAAGGTAGATATACTAAACCATACCGTGTTTATTTTAGTTTTATCCTTTTTTAGGCCATGAACAAGAAAAGGTAGACAAAATCGACTCGATGCTGAACAAGTATTTCAATTTATTCATTCGTTTACTTTTGAATTTCAAATTTCCACCGAGACGGCAACGGCGAAGGTAGTCATGTCATTCCCGAGCAACGGTATAATACTAGCGACTTCATCTTTGAACCTGTTTCCGTTCGTCTCGAAAGGTATACGAAGCAAGTCATCCAAAAAAGTTCAGGTAAAAATATTTATAAGGAAAAGGTTCACTAGAAGTGCTGACGACACGATGTGAGCCATCAAGTTAAGTATCAATTTGGTTTAAGCGATTGGACGTTCATCCGTGCGTGACATTTACTGCATTCTTCACTACAATTAACGGTCTAGGTATATGTGGATAGTATTAGAAAATGTGTAAGTTTTAAATAATAAATAAATAAATTATCATTAGGTACACAGTAAAAAAAACTTTCCTGGTGTAACACAAACGTTTTCCTTGATCTACAAAATGTTTTATACATTCATTTATCCAGGTCAAATAATAACGTTTAATAATTATATATAAATGACTTGGATAATCATTTACTATTTAGGCGCCAGAGCACATTCCGTAATAGAAAGTGATTTGATTTAGTCCGAAGGTATGTCAGCGGAACCATCGAGAGAGAAAGCGCTCGACGGTGCGCTCAAGTCGGCCATTTGCCGCCTGCGGACCGTTAACTCGACCCTTAATCACTGTCGTTCCGCCTTCTGATAGATACCCTTATTAGGTAATGGTCCTTTATCAGTCTTACTTAAGTATTACTTTTTTTATAAAACCATATATTCCATTCCAAAAGTTCTCTCAACTTACCTACACAATTGAAAATTTCACAACAGCTGTAGCTAACGGCGACTCAAGGTTCTGTCTAGCAGCCTCCACGAATCTACAATACAAATTATTCACAGGGGTTTTGGGGCAAGGCTTTCGTCCGTACAGAAGCGCAGCTTGAACACCACTGAGCGCTAACCCTCTCGCTGGAGGTATTTTAAACTTGTCGGTGCTCCCCGGCCGTGTTGCGGGCAGGGGAAGAGGATGCAGATATGTGGTTCAAGTGAGACGGAGAGAGGTGCACGCACCGACCGCGTGCTGCGCCAGACGCTCACTCACACACAGGCAAACAGTTACGCATGCGTCGTCGATGCTATTGATACATCTGAATACGTCGAGGTCGACGTCACTGTCCTCTTTTCGGATCAAAGTACACACGAGGATCAAGATCCACACCCCAAAAAAGTGGGCGCGGACACTTATGCAGGATGACATTCGAGTACAAATAATGTTTTTGTAGACTACTGTACAAACGAAGACAAGAGTAACCCCATTCTAAAACAAAAATGAAAGCACAACCAAATGTTGAATATGACCTAGATAATAATGAGCTACCTAGGAAGTGCAAGACAGCAATCAATTTTGAAGCTATTAATATTTCAAGAAACGATGACAGTATTTCAAAAATACATCACACGCTCAGTAAAATTTGAAAGAAGTCATTGAAATAAGAAGCAGAAGTAAGCTTTAAATAATTATAACTATTAAGTATGTGAGTAATATAATTATAGCAAACACATGCAGAGTTCAAGGAAAATTGCAAATCCTTTGAATGAGTTATGATATTGTTTCAAGTTTTATCGATCGTCCTGGTTTTCTATACTTATGTTTACGGCGCTATAAATAAATCAATAACAATACAATGATTAGTGCCTCAAAGATATATGATAAATAGAACCTATCTATATACCGAAAGTAGCAAAATCCTTTACGACGAGTCATATCAATTTAGATGAAACTTCATACGGAAACAATAGATTAGATAAGGTTTAGGTTTATTTAGTTCACAAGCTTATCATTGAAAGCCAGACACGGCTTGTGATATCTCCCAAAACAAATAAATGATAAATTCTGCATTTCATGCCCACGTGCAAAGACTAGAACCATTACACCCAATGTATCTGCACATCTCTAAAGAATCTTTAATAGGTTCAATAAATAACAGATATTTAAAAAAAATAGGCACTTGGGTACGCATTATTACTACTAAATATTTAGCTTTCGTAGCCCTTGCGATAGAATAGTTCCAGCTATTCTAAGTTATATTTTAGTTTTGTTTTCTATTATGACATACACTTTCTTTATCTAGGAGATGGTGCATATTATTATATATTTTGCTAAAAAAAATTTATCGCTGGAACTCATTGGACTGTGAAACGAAACATATTAAATCGTGACTGCGTCTCGAATCTTCCAATCCGGTTATTTCAGGAAAGGCGTACTCGGCAGCTTGTTTAGCTACTGTAATGACATAAGTGGGTTAACATGAGGAGTATATAAATATACAAAGCTATGTGAATGTTATTGTTTCGCATAACTGATCTGTAATTAATATAGAGGATGGTGATCTTGTTACGGACGCTATAAACTGATACCGACACCGTTCTAAGAAGTGAAATGTTTAACAAACACAGCGCCAAAGAACCCAGCCTCACATATCGTACACAACCGCCATTTATTGACAACATCGATTTATGAACCCTTTAAAACAGCAATTGAAGAAGCAATAAAATCTTACTATACTAGATCTGGGTCAAACTCTAAAAAACGACGTCAAACAAACAAAATGAATTTAATATGCTAACGTGGGTTTGGGCTGTAAATTTATTAATATATTGTAAGTAATCAAGAAATTCTTGGCAAGCTTCGAAACGATTTTGCGATGCAGTCGAGACTTCCCAGTTTCCAAATTAGAATCTCATTGTGTACATTTGCTAATGTGAATATTTACTTTAAAAAAATGCTAATAATTTATGGATTGAGAAATATCACACAGCAATAGGTAGTATATGTACATGGACAGGACATATAAGATCGTTGTGAAAAGTCACGTTTCGGTCACGAGGCACGCGTTGAGGCATGGACAACTACCTATGCATGAAGCATGCAAATACCCATTCTTTACCATGCAATGCTTGTCGTACTACATAAATAAGTCAAATTAGCTACAATTACAAAATAATAACGGTACCTCTGTAGATATTTTCATTACGCAGAATAGTTTGAGAAATTAATATACCTACTGCTTCGGATCTTTTAACTAGGTACAGAAATAATTATTTAATTTTCGATGCATAGCCGCCTAAGGGTATTATAACTGGGAATGTGAACAGGAAATATGAATTTTCAGTCATCTACATATGAAGGTGTATATTCAAATGTTTCAGCCGATCATGCTGTAACTACGATCGTGAAATGTGATTTTAGTGCTACTTAATCCAGTGCGCTAAAGTATAATTTTGGTGTCAAGTAATTTGCACGTCTATTCCAAGGTGTTGCATATTCGTTAGATATCTAATTAATAAAAAAACACACTTAGTAGTGATAATTTGGCACGCATCTCGTAAACGTGGATGGAGAGTTAGTTATTTTGTACCTACTTGTATTATATCGTTTAAAGCAGATTTATCTATTTCTATCTTCGACCTGGATGTCTACGTCCACTTGCTTTATCAAAGTTTTACAATGAAAGTGTCACTAACGGCTAGATGTTCTTTTAAATTGTTTGTATTAGCCACGTGTTAATAAATCTCTCCAAAAGTATAACGAGGTCCTATTCTGTTCTTCCTATCTACGCCAAGGGTAAACGACACTATTTTTACTACCAACCTTTCTTATTTTATTTTAGATATTTTGCAGTGCTATCGTTGAAACTTATTCAGCATAATCGCTCAATTTATAAGATATTAAACTTCAGAAAAGAGGTTTGGAAGAATGTTTATTGTATTTTAAAATAAGAATGTCATATATTTTATACTCTTTTCGGTGATTGGGTTATATTTGAGCTGTTTTCGCTTATCTATTTTATTGTCAGTGTCAAACAGCTTGTTTCCTCATTTTTATAATAGGTGTACCTACCAAATCTATATCTGCATTTCGCCTTTTTTCTGATTAAAATATTTAATTAAGAAGCTTGTATTTAAGTACTTAGGCACCAATTAATTTGTTCTATGACTACTTATATATTACTCTGGCAGGTTTTAATGATTTGGTATTAATTAGATACATACTTTCCACTTAATTAGGTACTAATGTCATGTCATTTTGAGCTCAACAACTCGTTATCGTCAACGCCTCGAGAAAGTTTATAGTTAATTGTTTATAGGTATGCTGGCTGGATGTCTAATTGCATTATCATCACCCATCGCATTAACTTTATCATCTCCTATACAATTCTCGACTTAGGTACTTAATTATTGTTCTTGGAAACTTGACATTAACAACGGGAAATTAAGTTGAACGATGATGGTCGAATATATACAAACAAATAAAATTGGAGTGTCTGTTTGAAATATTAAAATGTCTGCTTTTATAGTAAGTGCATTTGGATGTATACACGGTACATATAGGTACCAAAACAATATTTTTTTACAATTTTTGTCTTCCTGTCAGTTTGTTTCGGCTAATCTCTGAAATGGCTGGACCGATTTTAACGGGACTTTCATTGGCAAATAGCTGATGTAACAAGGAGTAACTTGGGCTACTTCTATATTAGAAAAACTTTTTTGTTAAATACCACGCGGACGAAGTCGCGGGTAACAGCTAGTAGTAAATATATTCGATTCAATAAATACCAATCATCTTACACATAATATTGTTTAATTTATCTGACATTCATAACTTTTATTTGTATTATATTTTAATAAGCGTGACATATTATCAAATGATAACCCCACGGACCTTTTAAATTTTCCTCCGCAGCAGGAAGTGATCCATACCATTATCATTACCAAGAGGTAGGTACTTAGTACTATTGGACACGTGTAAATGAGTCGTTGTATCAAATTATAGATGAGTTCAAATTCTTCTGTTGATTCGAGATTCCTGGTAGTATTAGTATTATGTAGGTAATTATAACAGATTTTGGTCACGCTTGTACCAAGATCTTCAAGTTACTCCGAAAACATACGTACCTAGGTAACAAATATAAATTTATTTAGGGCTTCACCAGACATACCCAATCCTAGTAGAGGATTAGCTAGTATCCGTGTTTTTCAAATTTCGAACACGACGCATAAGAACAATTACTTAAGGTGGAAGCTCAGGGTCGGGGCGCGAAATTCAAAATGTCAATGATTTTTATTTTTTTAAGAAAAATTTGGACATCATTACAATGTAATTTTGTGTTTTGCGATATTAACATTCTGCATTGGATGTCTCGATGTATTAAGTTTGCTTAAAAAAGTACCTAATCCGATACAATACCATTAGGTTTGTAAAAACCGCTACTTTTACTAACTTTATGGTGTTGTAGCGCTTTAGGTATTTTTTTAAGCAAACTTAATACATCGAGACATCCAATGCAGAATGTTAATATCGCAAAACACAAAATTACATCGTAATGATGTCCAAATTTTTCGTAAAAAAATAAAAACCATTGACATTTTGAATTTCGCGCCCCGACCCTGAGCTTCCACCTTAATCTGTTGTAATGGTGTACCGGGTGTACTTACCTATCTTGTTTTTTTTTTTTGGCATCACCATAGGTATTTTGCCAGTGTCAAGTAATATAAATTATTTCTGTTTTTGAACATATGCACAAGCCCAAAGGCTAGGCCCAAGTAAAATACCCCCCCATCCCTCAATCAGTAAAGTGATGGATACTTTACCGAAAGATTTTTCATGGATTTTTTGTGAGAAACTGAAAAGCCATGTTTCGTCACCTTGTTTCAATTACCTACACTTGTGCACTTTACCGAACCCATAATGGTTAATATTCCACTTATATCACTCACTATAACTCGCAGGAACACTAGTTTTAGAAATTAAAACACAACTGACGCCATGACTTTTCAGTTTCCCGCCAAAAAGTCTCCATGGCAGTCATCTTGTTTTTCTTTCTATTAAAAAAAAAACAATAAAACGTTCAGAAACGTGGCTCGACGGGAAGTTGAACAAAGTGATATTTTTTTATTTGTAAATTTTTTTTCATTGATAAAACATGTTTAATATTTGTGGGATAAACCAGACCGATAATATAGTTTGCAGCATAATGAAACGCTGAATAATTATATTATTTGAAATGTTTTTCTTGCATCTAGAATTCTCCGCTCTGTAGTGATACGAAAAATTGTGTGCTTCGCTCTGCTACAAAAATATTGGAGTCTCCTGCCTTTGAAACCCTTGCTATGCTCAGGATTCTATTTTTGAACTACTCGCTACGCTCGTGATTTAATCTTAGAGTCCTTCGCTTGCTCGGTTTTCATTACAAGCTCTGGCACCAAATAACAACTTTGCAACATTGCATAACAAACAACTATTTATTCAACCTGCATCTGAGTGGAAAAATTAGTAGGTTTTTTTTTTTTTTTTTTATTACATTATAGGCAAGTATTTGATCTCGATCTCACCTGATGGTAAGTGACGATGAGATCTACGATGGAGCATACTTGCCTAGGTAGGAAGGCGGCAGTAGATAGAGGCACATGCAGCGCAACTGATCTGACCCGCCATCCATGAATGGCAACACCGATCATAATGCCGGAACACGGCTAGGCCGCTTGGCGACATGGCTTTGTTCAGTGGGTGGTGACTAGCCACGGCCGAAGCCTACCACCAGTAGAGTTGTCACCTGGTTGGCACCACCCAGGGTCACGTGTAGGGTATCTCGAGGGTACTTAATTCTCCTACGGACGAAGGTGACTCGACCCCAAAAAGGTACTAATATTGTTTAGTTTATAGAAGTTAACCTACCTAACTTCTATATGATATATACTAGCTAACACAAAAGTAAGGTAAGGGCTACATGCGTCAATGCCCCCTGAAACCCCCTCTTGACTATTTGGATATAGGTACCTATATAATCAACTGTTATCAGTCAAGTGCCTTATGAGCACTACACTAGATACGCATCGCTTATCCCCGTATCATCCCAGTTAGAACCAGACTACAAGCGTGGGCGAATGAATCTACATTTCATGGGGCTTCTATCGACGCAAACCCATACAAAATTCGTAGCCTCTCCGACTGGGCTTATCTAGAAAATTATAGAGGCTGATATTTTTTTATTATTTACAAAAAATAAGAACTAGAAATCGCAAGTAGATACTTAAATCTACTATCTCGTATGCTATTCTAAAGTTACCTAGATTGGAGTAACAGTAGACGCCAATCTTGAAATATCTGCGGCCGTAGTACGAATTTTGACAGCATCAATTACATATCTCATGATCAAACCTCTGCGAACATTTCAAAGCAGCGCTACTAGCGGAAACGTAATTTTACTGGTTGTATGGTATCATTCGATAACTGGAACCTACCTAGCTAATGTAGGTCAGAGACTATATATAGATAATTCGTAAAAAAATCACGCACTTCCTATAATCAGACACGTGGAAGTATGCTGATAACTCTCGAACTGTCACTCAATAGATAACGACAGTAGTCATAGATATGGAAATAATAGACTAATTCGCAACAAACTTTGAAGCCCTCCGACATCTACAATCATAATAAATTGTACGAATTTCATAGACGCACTACATATATCTACCTAATGAAGGTTTATGGAGCTGACTGCTGCTGAGGAGTTAAAATTTAAACGGCGCTGTTTCTGTATCAGGATCCATCACAGATCGTGGGTTTTGGTACTCTTTGGTATAATCTCATGTTTAAATAAAATGCAAATAAAGCACAATTACAATAATTTAAATATTATTTATTATTCCTAAAAACAACAATATTAATCTGGTATACATAAAATAAATAATTTAATGTACTATAATATTATGAGTGCGTGATACAAATGCTGATCTTTCTTATAATCATAATATGTAAGATATGAATACACATTATTCAATACTGTGCAGTGTTATACATACAATGTGGATCCACATACTATGTATATCATTATTCAATATACATAAACATTAAACGCGTGCCAAGAAATACCTCATTCCACCGGTAAATTTCCCCCAAATACTTAGAACATACTTTGTAATGCTATTATAAATTGACTGTAATGTATATGCATTACTATCACATGTACACAGTAAACTAAAGAACATACAAGTACAAAAGTATTTTATTATGTATGTATTTTCAAAACAATAATACTTGTTTTCGTGTCAATTAAGATATGTGTACCGTGATTTAGCACAAAATAACAATATTACATTGCCAAAAATAACTTTATCAACGGCAGTTATCTTATTGCCTATATTGTGGAATTTGTGGACATTGTACTGTTTAAGTAGGATAAAATGGTTATTCTCCGTGCCATAAGCCGATTAAATTAATCATGTTAAAATGAAACTTAATTTCTTAAGTATAATAGGGCACATTACCTAATGCATTACTTACAATATAGCACCGTTTAAGTTGATTGTAGTGTAATACAAAGATATAACTTTTATGTAATTATGCCCATATTTTTTTGATCTAGACTTGTTTAAATGACCAACGAAGGAAGACGCATATTTTTTTTTTCCAATATGTCATCAACAACACGACCTGAAAAAAGCAAATTGAACTGATTATCAGTTCAATTGAGATATTTTTCAGATACAATTCAATTCAATTAAATTTTTAGAGAAAATGGCTCCACCGATCTTCGGTGATTTTGCCAGTGTCATGGTGAAAAATAAAAAAATTAACGCATATTATGTCCGATGAGCAATTATGAACAAATTTGTATGGCGTTGAGAATCTGTAAAAAAATACTCTCTACTTAAATACGTGTGTACACAAAATTCAATTTAAGAATACAATTCGTTCCGAGTTTATGTCACGATTGTCAACCACTTCAAATGGGTTCTTGTACGTGCTAAATATAAACCAATCGAGCTGTTAGATGTCGTCGGCCGATATTGTCATGCAGCGTTTACAAGCCGGAATTTCCAATTCCTTTAACGGAAAAAGCCCATCAGCGCCACTGCGCATGTCATATACGACGTCGACGCGCATGTACAAACGTTATATAATTTTATCCCTAGTTATATAATAATTTCGTACAACAATTTTACTGTATATAACTATATCACCAGAGATTTATTTATATTATTTACAATATATAACTATAGCGCCAGAGATATAATTATATTACTTCTTTTACCATTTACAAGTCGGAACATACGTATTTACACGTTTATATACTTATCCATTGCTGCTTAGTCATATAGTATATTGGAAGAGCTAGAGTGTGAAACAGTAATACATGTGACAAGTAATCAATGCTCAATATTGTTACTATCATGTTAAATTATGACGTAAGTCCATTGGTTTGCTTTGCACGCAAAATTCTAAGAAGTCAAATATTCCGCGGTGATTTAAAATGATAGTACAGTCGCGGACTTTAATTTAGAACCCATTTAAGGTTGAATATTGTACAGCAAACGTATACCATAAGAGGTACTCATTTGACGGACGTTACTAGGAGCAACTAACTGCTCTCAGATATGAGGACATACAGATATACGACCTTATTGCACTATAAGTGTCATTGAAAATATTAAGGAAATGGGTCCCATATTAATGTTCACGACCGCACCTAGACTCTACATTACAACGACGGCCCCTTAAACGGTCTTTTAAATATAAACTGAAACTAGTTACCTTCTTTTAAACAAAAATTCTCCTCCAAATTTTTTGAAGTCTTCAATATTGTTATGAATCATTTTTCAGAAAGCGTTTTTAACCGCTTTTTATAGGGTTTGACTCCACACTACAGCTACTGCCTTGAATCCACTCTACATATCAAATATGAATATATCCTGAAGCATACTTAACGACTGTAATTGCGTATCATTCGCAGCTGTTAGATCTACTGTGACGTATTTAGCGGCTTGCAGTATCCGGAGACAAGACGCGTTCTCCGGTGGTAGTTTGTGACAGACTTGAGAGAACAGGGACTTGGCACACTCGTAATGAAACACTAGAGGGTCCAGGACGTCCGTGAGATCCGACTGGGTGAGTAAACAGCATAGATGGGCGAGGGTTACGCATAGCTAAAACAAAAAGATAATGTCATGCAGACAAAATAAGACCTTAATTCGTCCGAGAAAAAGGTGTAAATTGACCTTCTTTGCCTATTTGATATGGTATAATACGAATACAGTAATAGCCAATTCTAACGTCATCTCGCACCTCTAGGATTTTCAGATTTCATGGGCGATTGTTATTTTCAATTATAATTATTATTTGGTGTACGGTGAAGACAAACATCATGGGGGCCATTCTCTAACCCGCATTGAGTCAGTATGGTGGACTACCTCCCTCTTAATGTGGGGGGGGGGGGGGGTACGCGATATAAAGGACATAGAATCTCTCTCTATTACATTGGGCCCAAATACTATTGGCGACTGCCTATAGCCTCACGGGGAATACAGGCGTGATTTTACTTATTTTTGTTTATTTATTTAGAACATTATACATTTAGGAACAGCTTAAAAACGTTGATACAACCATGCTCAGATTATAAAGAAAGGGCTTGAGACGAAAAAAAAATGAGGAAACAACCGTATCGCGTCTCGCAGATTAAATGGCTATCAAACATAATGTGTACGTCATAGTTCACGCACCATATAGGTACTCGATGACACATGTCGCGGTTAATAGTCTAAGGCGAATTCGCTAACGACCTAAAGGTACTTTACCTGTTCAATAAGGTTGTCTTTATGTTTGTATTCGGAGAAGTCATCGACATTAACGGCATTTTCCATGGCGGCCATCACACCCCGCCAGACGGGGGCGTAGTGCGCGCCGTAGTTGGCTCGGCTGAGCGGCGCGCGCAGCGCCGCGGCCGCGTTGATACGCACCTTCAGATTCTTGCACTCTTGCGTCAAAGTACACAGACTTGGGAATACTTGGCTCTGCAACAGTTATACTTATATGATTTGTTTGAGCCAAAATCAGCCAATCGAATAATCAGTTTTATCATAGACCAACTTCCAACCGCGGCTGCGCTCAAGCAAATATAACATATGAACTATATATTTCGCTTAGCTTCTATTCCCCCTATGAGCATAGCGTGATTATGAGTGCACCATTTGTATTAAAACCTCGTTGAAAGTGGTCCAGAATTTTTTCTGTGCTGCTCGAACAAACAGACGCACAGATAAGATATTTTAAAAACGCTTGTTTGTAGTGTAACAACAAAGACCATGCTTGTAATAAAAGTATCCAATCAAAGCAAACTCAATTGCATTTCAGCTGCAATATGAATGGGCATGGACATCTCAAAGTACCTGCCATCCGCTAAAACAAGTGAACAGCTGGTCGTTCTTCATGGCGTTCCCTATCGCGTAGCACGCATTCCACCGCACCTTCATGTTGTTCACCTTGCACGCGCAATCCAGTAGCTTCCCTATCGCCGTTTCGCATAAGGTCTTAATTTGCGTGGTCCGCAACAGGCTCTTCTTCTTTATGAGACGCAGCAGATTACCGAGCCCGCGAGTCGCGCTCATCTTTACCTGTATTTCAGGAATGCTTACATTCGTTAGATGGTAAAAGTAATAATAAGTCACAATAAACTATTTATTAATTTGGTAAGAAACTATTCTTATTCTAAAAAATATAATATAGTGTGACCTTTTGAGACCTTTTGAGTAACACCTTTAACTCTATTAGGGCGTAGAACAAGTGGTTTACTTATGTAAATGTGTTAATCAGTTATTTATTGCTCGTGTTTCATGTCAGTCACCTTAGGAACCCACGCAAAATATTACTCTACAAATCAGTCAAACCGGACCACATTCTTGAACGAAATTTCGTCGCATTACGAATCACTGGATAGGTGTAATCAATTAAAAGCATTAATATTTGTTTACAGAGCCGCTATTGTAACAAAGAAATTAAGGGTTACATACACTATACTATTAAACTACGTTAGCGCACTCCTAGCACAAGCTCTGGCTGAAAGAAGGGCTTAAGGAATTACAAGTATTGTGTTTATATAAATACTAGTAAAAACCCAAGTAATATATAATAAAAAATAAAGTTTATGTAAAAACATAAAAGAAACGCGATAAATCCGTAAAATTAGTTTTATTTTAATGTGTGCTATTTGCGTAAATATAGAAAATATAATTAAAAATAGTCTAATGTGTACGGGGTTCAGGTTTGCATGGTGGCGGGGTTCAGCTTTGTAAACGCTCTGACTGAACTAGGAATTAAATAGTGTTCAAAAATGTTTACTTTCTAGTATATATACGGCCTCGTATTGTTTCATATCAATGACTCCTACGAATGAAAGTCCGGGTCAAAATCATGCTTACGAGCAACAGTCGTGAGGTCAAGTAGTACAGATATATAATTTGCGCATTGATACTTATACTTGAGGAATATTTTCTACATATGGAACAACTGATATCGGCGTAATACATTTGTATACACATTTGAACTTTGTATTGGTAACCCGTGATAATACTGATTATTATAGCGTTTAGACCATGAGAAATATGAAGGGCTATAATGAGGTTAAGTTGTTGCTTTTAATTATAATACTTCAAATTTTAAAGGAAATATTTTATATCCTTTAGCACCCGAACGCTGGCATTTTTTTATATAAATTAACAATTGGCATTTTTGTATATAAATTAACTGTCCCTTCCCGCCCCAAGTCTATTAGCTAACACAATTACATTATAATTGAAATGCAATTGTGTCATAGACTTAGTACGCGAAAACTGTCAAGTGCCAATGTAGATACGAAACATATTTATTTATGACAACACTTAAATGACAGATACAATAAATATTGCTACGACGAGTCCATCGTATTAGAAGATTCGGGTCACCACCATTTCATCTTCCGCAATGTCCGTCCAACTAGGCCCCTAAATATGGCAAACCCTATACGCAACAGTAAATCACACTTCATTAAATAATTAACACGTGCAATCCATGTGGAAACTCACCTTATCATTGTCTATTGCGCATTGTATGCTGACCTCGAGGAGACGAACCAGCAAATCATCAGCTATATCCTCTGAATCCGGATCTTCCCTGTTAAACAGAAGAGGGAAGTTGTTATTTTGTAGATTTGACAACCCAGCAGCGCCCCTAGCGGTAACATGCTACATTACTAGTGAATGTATGGAAAGCTTCGATGAAATTCGGAAAATGGCTAAGACGATATTTTACTACTTATGGGAGAAACCACTGATAAATAAACTACGATTTGGGCTCACAGAAGTTGATTGCTGAATCAATTTAAACTTCAGTGCGTCACAGAATAATAAACTTATTCATTCGTAATTTTCTTGAAAAGGATTTATAGAAAAAAACATACTATTTAATTATATCACGACACGAGCCTCCCCTCAATTCGAGGAGGATTAGGCCATAGTCCACCACGCTGGCTAGTGCGGGTTGGCGGACTTCACACATCTTTCGAGAGGTTCTCTCAGATATGCAGGTAACCTCACGATGTTTTCCTTCACCGTTCTAAAGCATAGCTAAATGATAATGAAATACTGACATGTTTAAGACTAGTGCATCACTAAGATTGCCGAGCGCCCACGCAGCCTTGGTCCTTACAACTAGAGCAGGTTCCGCCAGAGCTCGCAACACATTCTCTCCACAATCACTCACAAATCCGATATCCTGTAAACAAATGGAGAACGTGGAAACTATATAAAGGTTAGTATCATTATTATCAACCAAAAAGTCATAGACAAATTAGAAAATTTGGAATTTGGTTTTGAAATATTTGCAGCGTTTTATCTGCCCAGATTTGCGCTTAGATCCATCCTGAATATCTGATAATGTATTATGGTCTACTAAGAGTACTTACTTCTCTGAGCGTACGGTACATTACAAGCATAGCTAGGGCGCGGACGGCGGCCGCCCGAACGGTGGCCTCCTCATCACTACACGATCCAATCAACAATGTGCAGCACAGAACTTGCAACCGTCTCTGAAACAAAACAAAATACATTTCAATTTAAACTATACTATGTATAGTGATAAAGTTCAATTTCCATTAGTAAATGTTTAGTGGTTGACTGGGTATCAAAAAAGAGATTTATTAAATTTAAAAGTCCATTGATATATACCGGTAGCTCTTTAAATGACTTCTCTCCGATATTCGCGATGCAGTCACAGACAACACCCTTGGATGGAGAATTTTCGTGACATTGTAGAACAGTCGATAGAGGGGCGAGTAGCTTCTCCCAGAAATACACACAGTGTACGAGCGGCGGCGCCTGGTCTGTTTGATCTGTAACAACGTGATAATAAGGAGCACAATCGATTGATGATTGATAAAACAAAAACACATGTGCTTACACAATTATTTCATATAGGAAGTTCTACGGTTGTTCTGATTTGCTTACCTAGAGTAACATATAGTATATTTCGACGAACTAAGTGTATGACATTTACCTAACTTCTGTACCGCATCTCCCACGATACTAATGAGCCTGGCCCCCTGCAGCACCACGTCCTGGTGCTCGTGCTGCAGCATCTCACTGAGGATGTCTCCCAGCAGCATGACGTGGGGGTGCAAGAGCTCTCGCAGGTGGTGGAACGCGGTCGCCGATAGTACTTGCAGGGATTCCAGCATTATTGGTATTGCTGATGGTTTGCAGCGCTAAAATAATATTTAATTTCCATTTATATGACAACCCTATTAGTGCAGTAGGTTTCTGTACCAAGGGTACCTAAGACGAAGACCGGTAGAGCAAAACTTTATGTGAAAAGCTAGAATATTTGTCCAAGTCCCTATCCATATACTCAACTGATTATATATTGGGATTCCCCCAAACCATTGTGCGATATCCTTAATAAAAAAGTTGCTGATTTTGGACCGTACAGTTGGTGTATTTGTCTGGCGATTATTTATTTATTTATGTAACAAACTGGAATCATTTTCGATAGTATTTTTGAAATGAAAATGTGTAGTGCAAATTACGATACTATTGCCATTCGATTACGACTCAAGTTATCACAAAAGTACCGAGGCATCTCGTTATTGAATAGGTATATCGCGAAGGTCAGACATGTTTTTATAAGAGACCGTGGAAAATCACAACAAGTTCAGTGAAGATAACTTTTTAAATTTAAAATATAAAGTAAAAATATGTATTGTTTCATAACAATAATATAAACCTGATTCATTCGGTCCACTTTTATCCAGTTTACAACATTCTCTCGAAACTGGTTTAAACAAGTCTCGTGTGAATGTTTAGTTTAAATTGATCTCTACCGACGCGAACTATTATTATGAAAACAAATTAACACTGCAACATATCAATCATTATAATGGATTGCATACACGGAATAAGCGCCTTTAAACTACTTATGTAAGAGTGTATTTCGCATAATACCACTCACCACTACATTGTTTCCCTTGAAAATCCATCCCATATTCTTGAAGCAAATATCCAGAATCCAACTCCTGAAGTAGACACTATCATTCTGCTGTTTCTGACTCTTCTCCAACTTGACATCAACTGCGGTGAACATCTCATCATCCGAGTACCCCTCTTCGAAGTCATCACACTCCTCGGTATCAATCTTTATGGTTTGAATAGTGGTGGTTGGTATTTTGGAAGGCGTCGTGTCCTTCTCTATAGCTTTGAGAACTTCGTCCACTTTAGGGTCCACCGACAGCACGCACCCCATTGTAATTAAAGCGCCGACTTGCAATGTTATATCTAGAATAATGTATAATAAATAATAAAGCATTTGTTCATGGCACTTTCAATATTGCAAACAGTAATGGCGATTTGACACTTCACCCCAACTGATGGGTAGGCCCTCCGCCATGTTTTGGAAAAAAATTTACACGATAATATTACATACCAATTAAGTACCAACTTTAGTCTGACTCTGGTCAAGGCGCGGCCACAGGATTTGGTTTAAGAGGGGGCAAAGAGGTGATGGGATTTTCGTGTGATTTTATCATTATTTCGGAATATTTATACTAAACGAAGTAAGGTCGTGAGTCAAGGGGGGGGGGGGGGCAATTGCACATATTGTACCTCCCGCTGTATCCGCGGCTGACTCTGGTATTCATAGTAATATAAAACTTGTTTTGAGGAAGCTCTGATAAATATTCAAACTTATAGTGCTAAATAATTATATTTAAGGTGGATTATCGTGTGTATTTGTGGCGTGGAGGGTGTTATTGTGTGGGGTTCAATGTGTATGTGTGCGAGTCAAAATAGGTCAAAATAAATCTAAGATTGATAACAATAATATTCTCTCACCTCTATGCACTAAAAACTTTCTTGTAGACATAACCAGTTCACTGATCAGGCCTTCCTTCATCTTATGGTATGGTGTGGCCTGCACCAGCGCCGCGCAGCACTTCAGCGCGACTATGATCACGGCGTGGCTTCGCTCGCTGTCCAGAATGCTTGTCAAAACGCGATGCATGCACGAGATGACGTAGCCGAGTGATTCGGAGAAAGGAATAAAGGAATAGTTCTCTTTCTTGCTGTAAGACATAAGATAAAAGGGTCATCTTCTATAAATAATTAAACTTCGCTTCGGCAACGACAACGGTAACTGTTACAACCTAGTTAAAACCTAGTTCTAGATCTAGTTATACAGAATGATTCAGAAAGGGTATACGTACCATTAAATCTGCGCTTCTTTAGCGCATTTCTAATCATTATTTGAAATCAGATTTTCGATATGTCGATTTAAGAATAATAAACTGGCAATAATTTTTACTGGTGGTAGGCTTCGGCCGTGGCTAGTCACCACCCACTGAACAAAGCCATGTCGCCAAGCGGCCTAGCCGTGTTCCGGCATGATGTTCGGTGTTGCCATTCATGGATGGCGGGTCGGATCAGTTGCGCTGCATGTGCCTAGTGAATGTAGCGTCTCGATCTACTGCCGCCTTCCTACCTAGGCAAGTATGCTCCATCGTAGATCTCATCGTCACTTACCATCAGGTGAGATCGAGATCAAATACTTGCCTATAAGGTAATAAAAAAAAAAAAGAAAAAAAAAAACTTTGTTTCCAACAAAATGGAAATTGTGACTTTTTGGGAGCAAACTTATTTCTTTTCTATTGATTTGTTGATATTCTGATTTCACATGATGATTACAAATACCCTAACGTATCGCGTGTTCAAGGTTTAGTATAACCATTCAGAATCAACTTGTATATTTATACAATGATTTTGTTACCCGTAGTAGACGCATTCAGAAGGTAAGGTACCAACAATATTTTATACAATTTTGCATTTACCTTGTCTCAGCTTGTGACAAATACATCCTCGACCCTGACAACAGAGCCAGTATCACGCTGAGAACACTCGCTCGACTGCTTGCGATGGGGTCAGTGACCGCGCAGTAAGCCAGAGTCTTCTTGGCAGCTTCAGCGACGGACCAGTTATTGGGGTCAGGAGAATCAGGCAATAGAACCCACCAGTAACCGAATATGTCTCTCCTCTCTTTGACCTGAAAGAATATTATTAGTATAGGTTACTCATGTTTATTCCAATTTCATCCTTAATGCAAAAAATATAGAGGTTATATTTGAATGAAGATTTTAATAGGTAGTTAGTTGGGTACATCTTAACACTGAATGATACCTACTCATAATTTTACTCAATGAGTAAATTCGTAAAGAGGTCAGTATTACCTTCACTAAAACCAGCAGCAAATTCGAAGCACTCTGCCGCACTCTGGACTTTAATGCAATCAGTTTAGCTTCCCTACTATTCTCCACGTCTGACATATCCGAGTCACTCGTCAACGCCCAGCAGTGCTTAGCCTTCTGCGGCTCCAGATAGTTCCTACTGGCTGGTTTGTAGGCAGCATTGTTCTCAAAGTTGTCCACATCCTTCATCAGACTAAGATCTGATACAGGTATCTCTTTCTTCAAGCTTTCTATCGCGTTGTTCCTTTGTTTGCGTAATTTTTGTTTCTAGTCCAACATAAGAAATTGAAAATTCACAATCTATCTATATAATATAATTAACAACGAATTTATAAAAAGGTCAATGACTCTGTCCTTCTTGACTTATGTGCTAATGTTATGCGCAAACCCTGATTGATTATTATATTTTAGATTTAGAGAATTCCGCATAGAATCAACACCACTGTCTTATTGATTAGCTCTTTAATTATAAGCATGGCTAGGATAGCTCACCTTTCCACCTTTAGGATTAGGTTTATGTGCAACTGGCATCACAGCAACAGTCTGTTGTGAAGGCATAATTCTCTCCGGCTTGTTCCCCTGTGTCACCAAGCCATAGAGTATGTAGTGACGGCATATTCCCATCACTTCAGGCAAAGGAAAAGTAATGTTCTGATCATTGAAATACAGTTGAGATAGCACCCTCAGTGCTGATATTACTACCTGCAATAAGATTTTTAGGGCATGCTTTTAGCAGTGTTGATACAGCTTTTAGTGTTGTGTCGGGAATTATGAGAAGTACTGGTCCTGAACACACAGTTAGCCGCGACACACGAACAGAACATGCAAAATATATGGGGCTATGCCAATGTGTCCATACATTTTTTTTGGTAGGGTTGCCAATAATCATAAAAGAGAATGGACTACTTATTATATTAACTATGGATAGCTGTATGTGATGAATTAAGAATCTTTTGCAATTTTTAATAAGACATTTTTGAGAATCATAAAATGCTAGTATATTCTACGATAGTGCATAAAAACAGTAATTTTGTTTAGTTACGTAGGAATTTATGAGTGTGCTTCAATGATTATACTAAAGCATTTTTCATACAAGAGAAATAATTGGAATGTATGCATGGTTATTCTTTTAGTGTATACTTACTTTACAATACAAAAACTCATCATCAAACTTCATAGTCCCTCTCATTAAAAATGAAACAACCATTTGTGAGATTTTTTCCTTGATCTCGGGAGCCAAGGCTTGCTCAGTCTTGCTCTCCTCATTTGATATCATGCAAACAATGCATTTAAGAGCTATCAGATATATCTGCAGTGGATTCTGGGCAGTCAGTGAAGGTTTATTTGTTTCCATTAATTTTATGAGAATTCCTTGACTGCCTATTAATTCTTCGGTAAACTGAAATGGAATTATATACCTACAGTTAAAGAGAAGAAATGACAATACGTATTAGATACAATTTTCATACTTATTAGTCTTACCTTGTGACTTGCTTGAGGATGTGACTGTATTATACATTGCATATTGTGTAAAATATCTGGTATTATAACATCCGAACATTTCCTTAAACATTCAATATGCCATTGAACAACTTTCCACAAATAATCACTGCCAAACTGCAAGTTCTGTTTTGTGACTATACTGTTTATTAAATGTGATGTTTTCGCAACTAAATACTCATCTACAGGCTTTATATTGAAACATAATGCAGTTATTAGTGTTGCAGCATCCTGTAACAGAATATAAATTTTGATTAAATAAAATTAAGTTACTTAAAAATAATATCACCACATGAACATTCCAACTGTATGGTTCCAAACTAAGCAGCAATTGTTTCATGAGTACCATACAATGGACCAGGATGATCCCAGTACTGATATAAATACTTATATGGAAATGACATGCCTTCCTCATTATTTTTGTATTGGTCTCCCACTAAGTAATGCTTGTATTGTGGGTACCATACAATGGACTGATGGCGATCCCACTATATAATACTTTTATAGATATTAAACATCCATGATTCAGGTACTAACATATGTGCCCATCACACAATGTTGGTCTCTACCAGGAATCAAACCCAGGAGCCGCAGCACAGAAAGCAGGATCACTGCCCACTGAGCTAATCAGGTCGTAATCTACAAACATTTGTTCATTGCACGAGGTTTGAGCCCACCGACAATATGACTGTGGATTGCTAGTGCTCCTATAAGTCTGAATTTATAACTTACATGTTTCTGTACAAATAACCCTCCTTTAGAACGCTTCGTATTAAGTTCATCAATAAATGCATTCACTTTTTCTTTATTATATTCTTTTAAATAAAGAAGATTGCACAGTTCTCCACAAATTATAGAGAAATGCTGCGCTAAATTGGTTTCCATGGCACCACCGTAAAATGAACTTTTTCAGAGATTCTTTATGACGACATACACACGTTACTCGAAGAAATAAAAGACAATTTGATTGAAAATATAACAGAACTGTAAGCTTTATATTAAATGACTAGTTTTCAAATTAAACTTTACTTCTCAATCAAGTTTTATTGAATATTTAATTACTGTTTGTGTAAAATAAGCACAGACCAATATAGATATGGGTTTGTTTGACTGGCAGGCAGACACCGATGTCACCGATGACAGCAGACAGATGAAACCTGACGGATGAACTACGAATGAAACGGTCCAGCCAAATGCGCACAGCGCACATAACCGCCGCACCAATAAATTTGTTTTTTTTTAAATAACGTTTTCACTCAACAAAACACAGTACCTAACCAAATATTAGTATTAAAATGAACTTACTTATTTTTTTGCCACTGCAAGAAATAAAACTGGTTACTCTCACTATACGTACTCTATTTCGAAACTCGTTGAAATCGGATAAGTAAATAGGGGTTTCGTACCAACATTGTAAATACGGAACCCTCATAGTGCGGTGCGATTATGTCCGTCTGTCTGTTTTATACGATAAGTGGGTACTCGAATAGTACCAAAGCAAATTTTTGTCCACAGACGACCAAACCAAACGCTTGAAAACACTAAATTTGAAATGGCCTTCCGTGAAAAAATATAAAACCTGTTTTGTTAGTAATCGAGTATCATCAATTAGTGTCGTAGTAATTATAACAATATTTTTGTAATTAAAACTTCTGTGAAAACCAATGCCAAACCATCATACTTATCAGCACAATGTCTTTTTTCAAACCTGAGGTCCCTTTAAAAGAAAAAGTTATAACACATCATCCATGGGAAAGATATATAAAGGACATTTACTCCAACACATACAAATATGGTCATAATTCAGCAGACAATCCTGTTTACCCCCGCAAAAAGGAAAGACGACCCGATGCAAAGCGCGCAAGGTTTACTATCATTGGTAACAGAGTCCTAAAAGACTTTATATTGAGCGTTAATATAGTAAAGGGACTTCATAAATATCGATGGAAAAGTTTCGAATCCCCAATCATTAGAGGTAAGTCATAAAGGGAAGTCCATTTTACAATAACACCATACATGGTCATGGCCAACGACATCTTTGAACGCCTATAAATGTTTAGTTACTCGCAAGTATGTGGCAAGATTATATATTTCAACCGTTGCTAACTTATTTCTTGTCGGCGCCTAGGCGCGTTATGAATTGTAGTCCTCCATGTACTTTTATGCGCATTACTTTTCATCCCATCAGGTGTAACAAGTGTAGAATGGCCCAAAGTGTGGCATGATTTGAAACTTCAGTATGGCGGCATGGCTTACTGTCTGAAGTCTCAGCTCGCTGTTTTGATCAACGACAAGTTTCTCGGAGGCTTCTCTGAACTGAAGGAATTGATAGAATCCAGATATGTTTATCATTTAAATTTTGATTATTACAAGGAAGGAGTCAATCAGTTTGCAAGCTACATAAGGTCTTCAGGTGTAAGTAGTCCAAAAGGTTAACTATTAGATATATAGGGATTTCTATCATGGGATTGATTCAGTGCATCCATAGTACACAACGGCTTAATTACGAGGTAGGGGGTACCAAAGTTCTTATAATCGATTGTATGTTCGTATTGTACTAATATTACCTGTTTCCAGAGACCTTGCGCTTACATGCATATAGCGATTAATAATGAACACATTGGAACTTTTATATTTATGGTAACCTAGTTAAATAATTTAGTTAAAATATATGCAAAGTTAGGCAATAAAAAATTAAGACCTAACATTTCTAGCTTTACTCGGACATAGTGCCGTTAACATGTGAGAATTTCCTACGTCTTTGTCAATCGAAGAAGGGGGGTTATTCTGGCACACCCGTGCACCGCATAGTCAAAGACTGCTGGATTCAATGTGGCGGTTTTGGGTTGAAGAAAACAAGTATGGACTGCGAGAACTTTATCGTACCGCACGACCGACGAGGAGTTCTTTGTATGGCTAATGATGGCAGGTGAGAGTTTAAAGATACAGGTATAAAACTCTTTTCCCAAAGGTTTGTTTAAGGCGTAATTTATATTTTCACAAGCTCAACGGGTAGAGTGAGACATCTATAGACTAGGTGACTAGGTACTATATCATCTAACAAAATAATAAAAAATAAAATACGTAGCGGCATTTTATAGTAGTTACATGTGCAGGCTTAGGTAAATATGGCCCATTTTCCTCGTCACGTACATAAAAGGCCACCTCAGATATTTTGCAGTGAAGCGAGCTGATTAAATATGCGACCGCTCAAGAAAACAATCTCGGCATAGCTATATTATGCTCATTCACCTGAGCATGCATCATGTATATAGAATACCAGTTGACCTATATTATACTATTACATATCTAGACATGTTGATTGTTCAACCCAATTCTTCGTCTTGCTCCAACCGGCCCCTTGGATGGCCCACAAGTATGTAGCATTCGGCCAGCTCATAGACGGAGAAGAAACTCTGCAGAAGATTGAACGTACTCCAACATGGTACGAGTCACCGTCGTCACCGATTATTATTTTCGATACTGGCATCTTCAATATGGAATGCCACGGCATAACGATAAATAAGGAAACGAATGCGTACATCCAAGAACACATAGAAGATCTAATTGCACTGGGCGAGTGGCTCTATGAGGTGCGTTAATAACTACTAAATACTGTTAGGCCCTTCGTACACTAGGCGGCGCGAATCGAGTCGCTTTCAGGAGTTACACACACATGCATACGTCGCCTACGTTTTATCTAATTCGTCGCCCGTCGTCGTTGACAACTATTGCGCGCACCAGACATACAGACTTCTCCGTGACATGAATCGCCGCAGCTTACTACCTACTAGCATATATATAGCAACTACCTACCTAGAGCGACCGCGAATTTTAGAGCGTCATCGAGTGAATACAACGTCTCGAAAACTTACCAGTGCTTTGTGTACGAACCTTGCTACGATAAAACTACCTAAGAATTAATCTCGATGGAATTACTTTGGATCTATCTTAGGAAGTTCAAACTATGGTTAAGAAGTTATTTGCTCTTTCAGGCGCTTCTAGAAAACGTGTTTTTAGACCTCGAAATGAAAATGTTAGAGCGTTTACACGCAGTGGGAGAGGAGGAAGCCGTTGGTGAAGAAGGCACGAAGAACATTCGCGCTACGCAGAGGTAACACTCGAATCTGATAAACATCTTGTTTAGAATTAGAAAATCAAAAAGTAGGTGAGAGTGAACTAAAATAAAATAGTTGTAGCAGTTAGTATATTTGCACCTTCGGCTTGCACCTTACAACTTGTGACCAGTGATGGTGAAAGAATAGATGTAATTAACTACTAACCATTATATAATTATATTATATTTAGATAGATAGATATACTGTTTCGAAATTCTGGTTTTTAAGGACGAGGATTCCTGGCCTACCGTGAGACAGTTCACACTAGTACGGAGGCCAGTATGATTCAAAGTTAATCAACCGTTACTGGCGAAAGTGTTAATAATTGCTTAAGTATCTTATAAGTACAATTGTATACGGTTTTGTTTCCTTATTTAAATAAATAAATAAATAAAAAAAAATAAAAAAAAAGATAGGTATCCCTAGTACTAATGCGTTCCTGTAACTATGGAATGGTAGCAAAATTTTAAAACTTAGACTAGACGAATTACGAATAAGGTTCTTATTTTCTATCTATGTATATCAGTAAATGCTTAATTTTTCAGATTCATGCGTAAAAAAGAAGATATAGAAAAACAGTTGGAAAAATCCGAAAAGGAAGGTCGCGCCAGATCGTCGGCCAGCCAGAAGAGTGAGAACAAGGAGTTCGATGTGGACGTATATGAGTACGAGCCGGAGGAGTACCTGTACCAGCACGTCACCCCCGTCGCCTCTGCGAGCATCGTGGCGAAGCCCGAGAGGCCCTTCTACCTGCCCCTGACAGACGTGCCTTATCCGGGAGAGGTTGACTCCACTTATGATTTGAAGAAGTAAGTTTTATTATAATGTGGTATGTCCACTATAATCAGTGGAACGCGCGCCGCACTTATGTGTCATACGCTACCTAGGGATGGAAAGTCTCTGCACCTGGAAGCGTAGATAAGCCGTGAATTGGTCTTAACACATGGATGTTTTCAATCAATGCTTATATCATAAATTGAATAACTGTATTGCGTTCAGACGCAATAAGGCTATATAATTATGGAAATTAAACTTATTTTACAGATTTTATCGCGTTTACGTTTTTTACGTTCCCGACGTTTCGGCTGATTTACAGCAACCATTGTCACGGGACGACTGAGGTGGTTGAAGTCCTAATGTCATAGTTTATACTGGGGTACCCTCATATATTTATATATTGCTTGCGGTCCGATCTACACAGAACGTGTTTACAATCGATTTGTACAGTATCTTGAGGTCTTGCAACGGTGCACTTGGTGTTGGATTTAATTATATTAATGACTGAATCCCAAGTCGGTGGTAGCACCCAGCCATCGTCCCTATTAAAATTAGGATGTTTTTTAGTTTCAGTGACCTCACATATATAATTACAAACGAATGTATTAAAAAGGCTATGTAATTACTTAAATTGGACAGACGTTACTTACACTACGAGCTCCTACCTAATTGCTTTCACTAATAAATAACATGTTTACAGGTTCTTGAAAGGCGACTATTGTTTACAAAGCGATTTAGATAAAGATTTATCAAAGAAAGGGAATACCAAAGAAATTCTGCCTTCTGAGATTTACGAATTCGATGATTATGAAGAAGAAGAGGAGGAATCAGGTAATGGGGGTTTTGTGGGCGCTATATTTTCATCGTAAGGTTATTAAAGATTTTTTATGAGCAAACGTTTAGAATATAGAAAGCATATAGAAGAGGTATTTGGATACCCAGGTCCTGACAATGTTTAGATTCCATCTTTTGCCACTACTACTACTACTATGCCCTTAGATTCAAATAGGGCTAGTGACTGAATGTAACCATATACATTTACTAGTAAAGCTATACGCCATTGGTAAGGGCACTGCTGTAAAATGTATCGAACGATCACTCGATCGGTATTTGATATCGTCAAAACGCGTACTGAGCCTTCTTAATCGTTTTCCTCAGAAGACTTCGATTCAGATGAAGACGATGAAATCAAACAATATTTAAAGTACGTATTTGAAATAAGTATATGTGTTTCTTTAGAAACTTACACCACCGCGCATCATATTTCGTCCCAATGTAATAGAGGACGAGCTTATTACCATTATACAACGCATGCCACCACCCTGGCCCAGTGAAGGTTTCAGTCAACTACAAAAGGGTTTGTACAGATGGATTCCTCACGATATTTGCCTTCACCGTACAAGTGGCAATCATTATTGAAAATGGAATTCGCAGGTGAAAAGCGCAGAGGTGCGAGCCGGGGTTTGAACCTGGACACATTGTTTCCAAAGCGAGCGTTCTCAAGCAACTTGGCAAACACAGCTTTCTTTAGATACGTGCCTATGTAATATTATAATGTAAGTATTTTTTTCTTTTGAATATAAATTTGAATTGTTTCCACAGAATGAATTTGGACCGCGTAAGTTTTGCGGGTGGTATCATAAGGCACATCGCTCGTCAAGGCGCCAAATTAAATATCCCCGATGGGACTGGAACTTTTAAGTAAGTAGTTATACATAAAGAATAAGCATTATGTTTTCTACGTTTAGTACATAGTTGAAAATATTTTTTTTTGCAGGCCAGAATTAATATCTGATGAAGAACTAAGAAGAATTAGGTAAATTGGGTACCCTGCCTCCTTTTTTTTGTCAATATTTTTTACCAGTTTTATTTTATTGTGTTATTACTAAATTTTGTAGATTGGCAACATTGGATTATCGGAATCAACGTGAAAAGTAAGTTGAAAGCACATTAGCACTTATAAACATACATACCTACCTACTACCTATAAAATAAACAATAATCATTTTATTTTTCTGATTAATACCTTTTTCTTTGCCCTACTTAATATTATTGAATAAGTACTTGTATATAATTTCAGAAAAGTATCCATAACTGAACCGCCTACTAGTAAAGTTTCACATCAGAAGATCAAACGACGACAGACTGGGTTCGTTCACCCTGGAGACATAGAGAGGATTAATAAGATCTCCAAAGAAAATTCTGACGATGATAGTGATCAGGATGATAGGTAGGTAACTATCAATGTACCCTAACTTTAAGGACGTCGACGGGTGTAATCTCTTTTGATTTTTTCTTTATGTGGTTGGAATAGCTTTTCTCCAGTCTTCCATCAATGATGACATTTAACAAATTTGCTGAAACGTGTCGTCAAGAGGTTACAACAATCACGTTTTACTACCTACTACTATAAAGGTAGACGTCGGTCGCATCGCATCTCTCTTTCAAGCACCTGCGAGCAAGTGGGCGGGGGGCGGAGCGCGGCCATTCAGTACTAAGTACAATTAGGTGTTCTGTGGTGGGTGTGGTTTTGGTAGTGTCAAATTGCATCCCCAATCATTTTTCTCCTTCTGCTTTTCTATGAAAGCTTTTAGGCTTCTGCAGAGCATTCAGTCCCAGTCACCTGTACGTCATAATTTCATTGGAATCAGCGCGAGCAAAATGAGGTAATCTAGTGTCATCTCACAAATCCAACACACTGGTAGCAAAACCGCGTTTATCAACGATTAAGTCACGTTTTTAAAAGCTTAAGTAGGTTATTTACATGCTAATGTAGCCGATTATCATAAGGATTGTTTACTTAGGAAAGTTCGTATAGCCTCATCGACCTTCGATACGCCGGTGTCGAAGCCCACGCGCCGGCCGACGGCATTCGTGCGTAACTCCGAAATTAACCCAGAACCGCGAACCACGAGGCCCTCCGTGCTCGTCAGGTTATACGACGAGGTTACGTATGATGATGACGTCGGGCCAACGCTGAAGGACTACAAGTAAGTTTGAGAGAGTGTGGGCCAAGGCTGTGTTGGGAAATCTGGTTTTTATGCACCCTATGGATGGATGGATGGATAGTTTCTCTTGAGTCTGGAAAATAAGACTCCAACATACTATCCTACCTATATGTATAGTAAAAGCCGGCTAAGCCGACTCTTAGAAATAAAAAAAAAGCCAACCAGCGGAGCGGCGGCGTGTTGTTCAATAGTCAACTATGCATAACAAGAAAAGGATGGACCATGGGCCGCTATTTTAGTGTTTTGTCAATGAAATTAGATCTAGTCCTAGAATATCACTAGTGCGTGACCAGATTCACTGTATTGGAAGTATGTATACCGAGGTACAAGAATACTATAGAGCTATACCAACTCATTCCGCTCCTTCCTCATTTAAGGTCACAGTAGGTGCAGTATGCCGGATAGAAATAGGTATTAAGCTAAAATTATTTACAGACCAGCCTGTGAAATGCAACCGAGGAACCTACTATTCCTAACATCATCACCACAAAACCAGATGAAGAGTACAGAGAACCACCGAGATTCATACAATCGCCAATCCATAACCATCCAGGACAATTCTTTACGCAATTTGCTGAATATACAACACGGGAAAAAAGTTACAAGAAAGATATCGTCCGATTACGTCAAAACCATCGATCAGGTTGAACAAAAGCTTGAAAATTCCATAAGAAGTGTAGAGTACGCGAAGACACGCCCAGCGATCTCGATATCCGAATATCAAATGAAAAATCAAAAGTATCAGGACCAGTTGAAGGCGGCTGCCTCTAAAGTGGTCATGGGAACGGGAGCTGCAGAAAAGAGTGAGTAGGGTTTTTATGTATACTTTTTAGATTTAATTTTGTAGGTAAACTAATATTTTTTAATCTTTTATTTCATAATCACGTATATTATAATTTTGTTTTTAAAATAAATATTTAAAAAGTGCTATAGCTACTTTCTTTTGAGTTTCAAAAATAGCAAGTCACGGAATGCAATAAAACGGCCACCACTAAAATTCAACAACTTTACCTTTTACCTTTTTAACGACCTGATTAGCTCAGTGGGTAGTGACCCTGCCTTCTGCACTGCGGGGAACCGTATAGTTTGTGTGTTCGTGTGGCGATATTTATTTATTTATGACTATTATTGCCTTGTCGTAGAAAGCTGGAACGCGGGGTTACGATTGCCAGGCGACACTCCGCTTTACTCTACGACGTCTGTAAGACAATTTTGATTTTTTATATACTAAAATTTAATACGAATTGATATTAAACTGTCGATTTAACACGGTATCGCTTTCCAGTTGTAGCCCCTACCTATAAGTAGCAGGATTAGTTTACGGGGGTTAAAATTGCCAGGCAACCGAAGGTATCTGTAGGACGGTTTTTCTGAAGCCAATGAAAATTTAATACGTGTTACTCGTATCGCTTTCCAGTTGTAGCCCTTTTTAAGTCACATCCATACAAGTAGCATGATTCTAATTACCTTGTAGTTTATAGTGCAAGTGCAGAGCACACATGTTGTTAACCTCGTAAAATTTCCTTTTGCAGATCTTAAATTAAAAAATAAATAAAGAGCTGAAGGTTTTAAGCAAGAGTTTATAGAGTTTTTCTTCGATTTTTTGTAAATTTATAAAGATATACTTAATATATATATTTTTTTCGATGTGTACTTAAATGATTTATAATAATTATGATTTTTAGGAGCCATAGAAATACATACATTTTTATAAATAAAAAAACCAGTTTTATTAACACTGAAACAACACATCAAATTTCCCATCACAATCATAATACTACTAGGTCCTATAGTTACGTCATCACAATGTCAACTTATGCACATCGTTGCAATACAGAACATGCATACTAATTATATATTTGTTTGTATAAATATATGAAATACTAATGATTTTATGACATAGTATAAAATAATTTTCTAAGTATACTTTTTACATAATTTTAAAGATATTCGTTATTGATGTTTTGCTGGAGAGAAATTGGGGTCACGATCTTCCTCATTCGAACACGCGCTGACTTAGGGCGATGACGTCATAACTCTGTAGGTCTGTACTGTTTTCGTTTTGTAAACGTCTGTATTTTTGAAATTTTTAGTCTTACATCGAAAATATTTTAATTGCTAACAACCATAGCACATAAATTATGCACCTAATAAAAAAAGTACGCATGTTCCCTATTGGTGCACTAGTGCGAAATGTACATAATTCATAAGATAAATACACCTACAACACATTTTTTGGTTACAAATGCTCTCCCCGAGCGATCTGTAACGGAACGTTACGTCACATCTATCGCGAATAAACAAATTGACACTAGAAAACGACTATATTCGAAATCACTGCTTCACGCATCGACTAGCACCCATGTTACGTTTCATACTGACTGTACAATAGTTTAAGCCATCCCGTGCCCGTGGCCGTGGCCGTTGGCCGGCGGCGGTAGAGCGCGCAACGCGTTGCCTTCACCGTTTTGCTCGCCGTTGTTGTTGCCGTTGCGGCTCTCCAGTTGCTGTTGCCACATGGACGCATAGAAACCGTCTTGCGCCAAAAGTGCATCGTGACTGGAAAGTTGTAATGCATTTTATTGGTATATTTTATCCAACTACTATGGTAGACATTTTTAATTCGGGAACAAAAGCTCCCCTCGGGCATACGCCACGCCAGTGGTGCGTTCTAGCACCACTTTATAATCTATCAAACACCTATTATGTTGAACGAAGCATCATCAAGGAGAATATAGGGTCGCGCTCCTATGTGTGCATTTTCATGGTATTTGGTGTTATCTAAAATAATGTTTTTCTGTTATCGCAAAACCTAAATCCTATAATTGTGCATTTATAAATAAAAGTCGAATATCCTAATTAGCAGCTATGTTCGTGGGAGTCAATGAATAAATTCTCACCTTCCCCGTTCAATAATTTCTCCCTCCTTGAGCACAAGAATCTCGTCCGCGTGTATAATAGTCGAAAGTCTATGTGCAATTATAAGTGTCGTTCTGTTCGCACACACTCGTGCTAACGCCGACTGAAATTAAAAAAAAAGTTTTAAAATGTGGAAAGTTAATTTAAAAGGGCCAGAAACTTCTGCGCGTTACCGTGACGAATTCAGTGGCACATCATCACCAAAAATGACTACAAAATATGTTTGGATCTGTGAAGTTTGCTGCAAACCACTCCTGCCACGTACTTCTACACCCTATGACGCCCTTAAATCACAGTCTGCTATTGTACGAATATCACAGATGTAGGTTTATTTTGCGGCCACTTTAGATTGGTAGTGGAGACGCGCCGGCCCGCTGAAGACAGAATATTGTCCTCTTAACTGCATTTCGGTCACGGCAGCTAATCTCAATGAAGACTTGACAACTACGCATGAGATATTATAGCGCACAATTGCGTGCGCAAGCACAGAAGAAGACAGAAGATAAGACGTTGAAAATATTACTGTTCAGCATAAACCAAATAGACTGAACGTAATCGGCAACAATCGGTTTCTACTCGGCAACAATCGGTTTCCACTCGGCAACAATCGGTTTCTACTCGGCCTAGGGCCACCGATACGGCGGCTATACCGATCGACCGATCTGCACAGCCATTTTGATATTCAGATATGAAATTTACACGTAATGGTTACCTGTATGTTTCTCTCCGTGTTGGTGTCGAGCGCTGAAGTGGCTTCGTCCAGAAGGACTATCGCCGGGTCCTTGAGGATTGTTCGTGCGATCGCTATCCTCTGCTTCTCACCACCGCTGAGCCTCAGCCCTCGTTCGCCAACCTGCATATTTTAAATGATATTATTATTTAGTTAAAAATATGGCGACTCCACTAGGTAGGTATTGTGCCAGTATCAATGAATAACTTTCAAATCTAAACCAAGAGAGCAGATGACACAACCTCCTTTATCAGATTTGTATTATTATCAGGGCCGTTTTTGGCCTATTGAAGGCACTTTATGATAATCATCTTTTGATTTTCGGAAAATGAATATAGGGTAGGTATTTATCGGCTATCGGTATGTGTTCTGGCAGGAACTCCCCATGGATCGTGGGGCAATGGGCACTTACTCAATGTGGCCGAAAGCCGAACAGAGGGTCTGATTATAGTATTTATTACCTGTGTATCGTACGCGTCTGGGAATGTTAGTATCCTGTCGTGAATGTCGGCGTTTTTCGCTGCTGCAATGATATCGGCCGCCGGCGCTTCCAGTCGTCCATATTGTATGTTGTATCTAAAAAAATAAACATTTAATGTGTCATTTTAAATGAGGAACTAACATTAAGTGAGCACTTACGAGGACGAATTATAATATTGAATTTTGAACCAATTTATGTGTAAATCTCCTTTTTCACCTCATACTAAACACTTGCTAAACGGCGTGTGGTGGAATATGACATGAATCCCCTGTCACAATGGAGAGGACGATGCCCCACAGTGGGAGATTAAGGATCAACTTGTTGCGCAATCAAACACCACTGAAGCGGTGCAGAGTCGTGAATATAAAGTCAAAGTCAAATCATTTATTTCATAAAGGCCTACAGGACCTATTTACAAATTCTCATGTAACATTTTTTTCTTAACTCTACAGCCGGATCGAAACGCGTCCTCAACTGAGAAGAAAATCTTAGCGGGCTTTATACAGTATTTTTTTTTATCGCCAATACATATCATGCATGTTACAAAGGCTTAATTCTTGTCCTAAGCTCCTATAAAGGTACTCTATTGGTTAATTTGCACCACACTCTGTTAAAGTATGTAAACCACATCCCAATAGCATAAAGGTTTTAATATCAAAGAGAAGAAAGTTGCACCGCTCAACTTTCTTGACACCTCTTTTTGACATCGTATTCTAATGCTCCTTATATATATCTAAGTCTTCTGTGCCTTATCTGCACATTCCTCTTAACCAGATACCATGTATTAAATATTTAAATGGTTAAGCCTATACTGCTCAAAGTTTTGTTGTTATTTTTCGATTTCAATCTGGCTGTTTTCAAGTCGAGAGTGAACAGGTACCTTCTAGGCAAGCATGCTCCATCGTAGATCTCATCTTCATTTACCATCAGGTGAGATCGAGATCAAATACTTGCCTATATTGTAATAAAAATAAATAAAAAAAAAAACTCCAACACATTCCACCCTGCTTCTGCCCGCTCGCTACAATGGACTGTCAGCCTGAAGGGGTTTTTTTGGGGCCCTTTACTTTTGCCAAAGGGTTTTGTATTTTTTTTAGGGTGGCGCAATTGATCATCATAATGGTGCTTTATGTTTTTGTCTCTGCTAGTGGATACAGGGAAAAGCCTGAGGGGGTTAATGATGAGGTACCAACCTGACGGAGTTGTTGAAGAGCACGGTGTCCTGCGGCACGACGCCGATGCTGGCGCGCAGCGAGGCCTGCGTGACGCTGCGCACGTCCTGCGCGTCCACCAGCACGGCGCCCTCGTTCACGTCGTAGAAGCGGAACAGCAGCCGCATTATCGTCGACTTGCCGGCGCCACTTGGACCCACCTTTTATTTATTATTATTTTAATACATTATAAATTACACACACATAACTACATTGTTCTCACATACCTATAACAATGTGTTGCTGAAAAATGTAAAAGATCTTTTAAAAAAAAAGAGGACTCAACCATGGAGTTTCTTGCCAGTTCTTCTCCATAGGAACGGCATTCCAAACGGGTGGTAAAGTAATAGCATAATATTTTGTAACTTTTGACGATTCATAAGTACTGTACTTCTAAAATATTCTGATTCTGATTCTAATAGCAGTGTCTAGAATGACTGTGCAATCTACCGACGGCCAACACTTAATAGTACAGTCACGGAGTATACACAGATAATGAGACGTTCTACTTGCATTTTCGCATAGAACAATCCGTGACACCGCAGGGGGGGTGCGGGATGCGGTTCGGGGGAGGTTTGATCGCACCCATCTAATAGTTTAACTATATAATACAAGATTTTTCGAGCGCCACTAGTATAAGCATACAAAATGTGACGTTATCTTTTGTCGAGCAATAAAGTTCAGTATCGCACAAACACTCACCAACGCAACAGTACTTCCCGGTGGTACTTTAAAGCTGATGTTATTGAGTACAAGCCTCTCGGGTCCGTAGCCGAACGACACGTGTTTGAACTCGACCGAGCCGCGGCGAACGAGCAAGTCGGGCGCGCCGGCCGCGTCGCGTACGTCGCTGTCCACGCGCATCAGATCGAACATGTTCTCCATATCCACGAAGTTCTTTTGAATGGCTCTGGTTATAACAAATTAAAAAAAATACCTGTAATACAAGTTTTTTTTTATTATCTCCTAATGCCACTGGCGAAGGGTGATTCGCATATTGGATGCCGGAAAAAAAAATTGCTGTTAGTGCACAGAACACTTAAACGCCTAATACGCAATGTGGTCTAGATCTACCGTTAAAGTACATATTAATTCAAACTGCAGAAACAACTAAGATTCTATTCGGTTTCTGCAAAGTAAAAAAGCCCATAGGAATCGTTTTATATGAAGCCTTCGCCACTGCACTACAACAATACTATGGACGCCAGCTTGGTTGAATGGTCTTAGTGAAAGCTTCCGAGATTTTACCCAGTCGCAGAAAGCAGTTCTGCGTCTGGGAAAAATCTCGGAAGCGATCTTTTAATAATTTTCCCTGGCTTGATAGCAAATGAGATCACCCACAGTCCCTTTTATGGTACTCATACTACAAGCGTAGCCTAGTTTAGGACCATTGTAAACCAAATAACCTTCACAAGTAAACATAAATTGATTTATTCGTCTTCGTTCTCCTCCATAGGAACGGCATTCCGAACGGGTGGTAAAGCAGTAGCATAATGTTTTTGTAACTTTTGACGATTCATAAGTACTGTACAATAATGGTCTACGTGAATAAAAAATATTCTGATTCTGATTCTGATTCGTCATAATACATGTGACTAAAACTAAATCTAATATTGCAAATACTTAACACAATAGGTAGAAGAGAACTAACTACATTACACATTACCTAGACACCAATATTTCTCCAGGCTATTCTCATTTGCAAGCTTAATATTTCTAACGTAACGTTTAAAGTTGAATGTACCTCACCTATAATAAGTTCCGAACCAGTTCAAAGGCACATACAGCTGAACGATGTAGGAGGCGAAGAGAACATAGTCACCGACCGTAAGCTCCTTCGTGTTCACCACCATTGATATACAAAGCAGGGATCCCGCCAGGAGACCTAGCGATTAAAAGCTGATGTTATATTTTTTATACTGGCTATAGTCGCCACGACTTCATAGCCTTGGACTTTAGAATTTTGGCTATCCCACTGAAACCGATCCATTTCCATGGATAATCATTATCATACATGTTGATGTTGTTAAAATGCAAACAGTTGTTTTGGTAATCCCAGGGGAACCCATCTATTACCCTTAATAATATGTATCCTATTAGTTGTTAAGGGTTATAAGTTATAATATTGTTTCGTTAGACTGTCCTGTAGTTTCCTGTGATGCTCGAACAGATAGACAAATGAAAACTTCAAAAATTGCGGATTCGGGTGGAAATTCGTAAGAGGTTATATGAAGAGAAAGCTTAAACTTTTCTATATATCTATCTATCAGCCGAACAACGTCCACAACTGGACATAAGCCTACCCCAATGATTTCCACACATCACGGACCTCCGCCACTCGTATCTACCGGCTTCCTGCTACGCGTGTGATATCATCGGTCCATTTTGTGTGGGCCGTCCTACACTACGTCTTCCGGTTCGCGGTCGCCATTCCAGAACCTTGTTGCCCCAACGGCCATCGTTTCTGCGAGCTATGTGACCTGCCCACTGCTACTTCAACTTTGAAATTCTTTGAGCTATGTCGGTTAAATGGCAACTTTGAGCAGGAACGGATATCAAATCCACATCATTCCTTATAAAACGTACCAAACAAAAATAATCATGAAAGGTTGATAGCCTTTCATATCATAAATTGAATGATATGTGTACTTTTTTATTTTAGATTGTCGGATTAATACGAAAATAATAAACGCTTTGTTAAACAGATATAAATACATAAACGATAGTCTGTTGACGTCGAACGGTGCTGATAAGTCACTGATAGGCTGATTCAGATATTTATAAACAAATGCAATACGTGAGATAACTCACCCGTGCAGATAATGACGTTTTGCAGCGTGTTTAGCATGTTTAATGTAATTAACGATTTGAATTCTTCTTTCTGTAACAATATAAAAAAAATATATAACAATATCCCAACTTTACATCCTTATAACATTTCTGTTCGACGACACGCAAAATAAGATGAAAAATTTATTATGTTTTCAATGCATAATTTTATGTAGAGATGACTTGCGAGCTTCAATTATGTACATTCTTAGGAGATTTGTGTATTTATTTTTTACTAGCTGCGCCCCGCGGTTAATAATTATGAAAAATTAAAACAATAGATCCCACGGGAACCATACATTTTACCGGGATAAAAAGTAGCCTATGTGCTAGTTCAGACTATAATCTATTTCATCCAGATCCGTTAAGCCGTTCTAGCGTGATTGAGTAACAAACATCCATCCATCCAAGTAGAGGGATGAAATTATATCGCCCGATCGCAATGACGGTGCCCAAAATTAAAACAACTATAAAATTAGACGTTTAGATATTGAAGAGAATCTGACGTTTTGAACGACGACGACTTCAGCATAAAACTGGTGAATTTATCTAACCATAGAGATGAGTGAGAACCACACCATCACCCAACCAAAGTCATAAAAAAAATATGAAAGCAAGAGATATGCCACGATAGTAGCACGTAATAATCAGTTATCTCTGCCTACCCTGACGAGATACAAGCGTGAGTATGTGTATGTGGGACCGTCACTAACCTGATAGTTGACAATGGCCCCCCTATAAGACACGACTTCGTAGCTCTCGGCGCCGTAATACTTGACAGTCTCGTAGTTCAGCAGCGAGTCGACAGAGCGCGCCTTCTGCTCATTGTCCGCGAGATTCATGCGCCTCTGGAACTTCGTACGCCATTCAGTTACTACTATCGTTGCGACTGAAACGTAAAAAGTTAATGATTGAAAACCATTTCTCGTTCGCTGTGGCCTCGTAGTCATTTATTGTATCATTAATTGCGATGTAACTCTAAAAATTAAGATATTTTCTATCAAAAAATAAAATACTACAGAATTGCAGTACCATGACGTCACCACCATAAGTCAGCGCATGTGCGACAAAGTAAGAGCACGTCCGCACTACTTTCGATTATCCAACAATCTTTGAAATTATCATATACTTATCTCATAAATTATTTTACCCCATGTCATAAAGAATAAGTACTTATGAATCATTATAACTAATTGCTACATTTGTACGAATGTCGTTAGCGGGACACGGGATAGCCAAAATATTAAAGTCCACATGAACAATGTCGCGGGCTCTGCTAGTCTAATAAAGCTACCTGTCGACTTAAGGATGCAGCACACTCCATGTGAGCTTAACGGCCGCAAGTCAACACCCTTCCCAATACGCTGTGACGAAGTACTTACTTATATAAAGCACCATAGTAGAAAACACGATAAGGCCGAACCACACGTTGAACTGTGCAACGAAGTACACCACAGCGATGACGATATCCACCAGAGTCGGAGCGATGGAGAACAAGATGTAGGACAGCAGGTTGTCTATGGAGTCCGTGCCGCGGTCCATCACCCTGAGAACCTCGCCGGTTTTACGAGACAGGTGCCAGCGGAGAGGCAACTCGTGGAGATGCTTGAATAATTCTAACTGAAAGAGAACATCGATAGTAGCACCGAATACGCAATACAACCCTATTTCTACCGGCTTTCATTTAGAGAAATGGTAGCCAAAAGTATATATTATTATATCATATAGTCACAATACAGGTATTCAATACAATAGTCGGCTTCCCATTTACAAATAATTATCCTTGCCGGCTGATGAATTGACGCTACTAGCAGAAGCAATTACAAGAATTGGTTGATTAAGTAAAACAGCGTTACGTTGTTAACCCCAAAAGCGGTAAGCACTGGTGCACTGTGCCCCAACCTTTCGCTGATAGTATTTGGTCTCAACGTTATAGAGAGTGAGCCTAAAATGTTTACATTGAGAACACTACCCTCAATACGATAATTCACCCAGTACGGGTTGGCGAACTTCACACGGCTTTAAAAACTTGTAGTTTTATTCAATATGTTTTCCTTTAATCTACAGCAAGTGGGAACCATTATTGAAATCGAGACTCGTACGAGTGACCGGAGTTCGAATACAAACATTTGAGCCGGGATTTGAACCTTTACGTCTCACTGCAAAAACCTATACTTTCCTAGGACAGTAGTGATGCTATATTGTAACGATGTGCGCATAAATAACATTTGTATTGACGACGTATGCACACATCTTTCTGTTTTCGTCTAAGCCCTAGGAACCTAGTTTTCTGCCTCGTAAGTATCACGTACCTGTATCTCCCTAGTAGTATATTGCTGCACTTTAATCCACAGAAAAGACCGCATATTGTTGAGGAATCCCATTCCACCGGTCCCACCTCCCTGCAGGAACTTGAAGAACACGTAGATCGCCACCAGATCCCAACGAAAGACGCGCTCCGACACGGCAGGGACCGATATACTGTCCACTGCAAGGCATGTCGCGTCGTGAGTTTAATTAAATAACAACCAACGTCCAGATCATTGAATTTCAGCAAATGATTGCACGGCCTGATTAGCTTAGTTCGTAGTCACTCTGCCGTCTGCTCTGAAGGTCCGGGGCTCAAATCTTGATAGGGACAAACTTTGAGTGATGAGCCATAATACAAGCGTTTCTTAGTTTGGGACCGTAAAGTTGGTGAACGTCTGGCGATTTATAAAAAAAAATGTCAAAGAAGAGACAATATTTGTGTGTCTTTTTCTATCTGGCTGGGTAGTACTACCCGAGATTATAAAGAATTCGTTCAAACTGCTAATCCTCGCACTGTTTTCGAGAACAAACTGCAATAACCATCAAAGCTGCAATAGTGTATACCTACTTACCTATTTTTTTATTGTAAATAGGGACGAAAAGGTTGATCGCCCGGCCAGCAATCAGCACGAGTATGCATACCAACACGTTGACCTGAAGGCAGACGCTTTTCCGTGGCCATAGGAACGGCAGCAGAGTTCGAAGTTTTGAGAACACATTGCGGAATGTGGACCTGTTGTCATCCTATACGAAACAAAACTGAAGTTTATGACACGTGACTAGAAACCCACTAAACAGGTAAATTGTGAAGTTACTAATGTGAAGCGCACGACGAAAAGATGCTCGTATTATAAGAATATCACACCATATTTGCAGATTGTTTTCACCCATTCCGTATGGCGTCATATATTGATTGAATTTTATAAATTTGGAATTTAATCAATTTAAAGTTAGCCAAAGTTATAAGAGGAATTATGTGTGATGTTAAGTAATTAAAAATATAATTGAATAGCCAATTCTCACAGGGTTATAGACGTGAAAATATTTCGCCATTTCATTCATATTGATCAACGTTGGTACAAACAGTCTGAAAATAAATTTCCAACGGTAGAAAGCTAGGAGAAATAAATAAAAGTATTTTCTCTTCCAGACTGTTTACAATGAAGGTAACTCACCCTACGAAAACTAACTTAATACCTAACTACGAAGATAATATGGAAGAAAGTAAAATCGATTTATTTTCTCTGCCCTTTCCATCAATTATCTAATCACCTTAGTTTTAAAAGTATGTTTTTCTCCGGCAATTACATTAAAATGATTTTGATATGGACATGACATCTTAACCTATAAAATAAACTATGAAAAAATTTGACGAAATCAAATCAAATTGACAAATAGTGTCTCTGTTCATGTCATAGAATGTGTAGAGTTTCGGAATTTAACACTGAGTCCTGTTGTAAAATCCGTAAGTATTAAACTAATCAGGCTTTTGAATTTTAGATGGAAATTATCGAGACAAAATATTATTGTTCCTTAATGTCACCGCTGCCTTAGCAGGCCGAGACGAAGTTGGTGCAATGATTTATACACTTTTGCGGGTAAAATGTGGTCATATCAACCCCTAGACAGGAATAAGTGGGGTCGTAAAGGGGAGCATTTGTCTAGCAGTGGGACATAAAATAGGCTATACAAAAAACACACACCTCGGATAAAATAGCCACGAATATTCTTATAAATAATAGTAGTAAGTACCACAAATAAGGCCAATTTACGGTGACAATCCATCAAGAGTAAGTAATAAGATTACAATCATCCCGCCTATATATAGACTTGCAAGCAAATGAAAAGCATAACTTCACTTACTCTCGGCGGCAGAATATTCCTGCGGCTCTCGTCGTCGTTCTCCAAGTATTCGAACTGGTGCATGATGCCCGGCGCCTTCATGCCGAGCACGAACATGAGCATGGACGACACATAACGACCGACGAACAGCGCCATTTCCAGACGATCTTGAAGACTATAAGAATAGGCAAGAATGAGATAAATAGTTCAAGTATTACTATAAGAAATACAGTCTTGAAATGGGTTTCCCCACGGCCATTAGGTGTTCGCTGAAAGGATTTTACTTTTCACACACGCAGTCACGGGATTCGGCTAGTCTGTAGGTAAAATAAATGGCAAAATCCTGACTGATTGTCAAACCACAGCCTTAAACCGCTTAGATAGAGATATGAATTTGGACAGTTCCTTTTATGAAGTGAAGTAGTCTGATTTACTGTATCTGATAATATTACGCTCTTGTCTGTGACTTCGTCGCTAGTAAAATTAAGTAATCCTTTAGTATTCAAATTTTAAAGTATCTAATCATAAATATAACCGGAGAGAAGGCTATCATTAGCAGCACCATTTTCAAATTGTGTAAAAGGAACTGTATCTTAATAGGAATACTGTTCAAATTACTCACTCTTTAAGATGCCACCACCAACCATCCTTATTAAGATTCAAGAACGAAAGGTTTTCGGATACGAAGATCATGGCCCAGAATATGAGCAACACAAATCCATGGCCTCTAGGCGGGACCGTCGGCAGAAGGAATCGCCTCTCAAGCACCGCCAAGTACGCCGATAGAGGGAAAACTAGTAGAGTCATGACTAAAGCTAATATCTGAAACGAAGCTAAATATTAATGACAGGTCTTCAAAACTGTTCAGATAGTAAAGTAAATAGTACAAGCATTATTGACATTGATAGACGGCCTGATTAGCGCAGTTGGTAGTGACCCTGCTTTTCGTGCCGAGGGTCCCGGGTTCAAATCCTGATAGGGACAAATTTTGTGTGATGAGCACGAAAATTTGTACCCATGTCGTGGATGTTTAATATCTATATAAGTAATATATACTGGGTTCTCCCTCAGTCAGTTATACGGTACCCGTAATACAAGTGTTGCTTAGTGTGGGACCATATAGTTGGTGTGTTCGTGTGGCGATATTTTTTTTTATCATCCCTGCATTCACCAAATGGTAAGGATACTTTTCATCGCGGAAAATAGTTGGGTTCACGCAGGATAGCCAAAACGTTTACCTCAAAAGCTACGAAACGGGTTTTAACTTAGCATGGTGCTAGCTTATACACACGATACTTTTAAACCGTGAAATAGAACGGTTTATCTAAAGTCGTTGCACATCATATATACCTATGTTATCCCCTATCTGTTCCTTCTGATATCCTTAGCTCGATGACAAAAACACATTGTGTGACTTACATTGTACCCATAAATATTTCCATCTTTGAATACAAACGCCTGCAGCAAGAACCTTATCACAGCCAATACGGGTATGAACAATGTGAAAAATAGTTGAAGGGCGAAAAGCCGTGAAGATCTGACATCCATCACTTCTGTTGCATATCTGAAAGAAAACAATCTTAACTAAGTAGATACTATAAATACATATATAAATCTGAATGTGTGTCTGTTATAGTCAGTTCAGAATTAGCTGCGTAGCAAGAATTACCTAATGTTACGGGCTCTGCGCGCGTAGTGCCCGAAAAAATCGATCAAGAAGATAACATAGGTATATTATATTCCACCGTAAAGTCGTTACCGTCGGAAAGACGTAGTAGTTCTTATAGGCGCCGCGCATTTGCTACAGGCCCCGCGCTGGCTTAATCCAGCACTGTCTGTAGTGTATGTTACTACTTGTAATTGTATGTGTATGTCACAAAATTGCCTGGGCCTTTGTATACAGTACACTGTACAAATAACTGGAACATGTATAGGAGTACACGCGTGGGCTACATGCTCCTATCAGTATACCATGCGCGGACTAATGCGTTTGAGCTTCAGCGCAAGTTCGAGGCTTAGTAGGCTTTACTTCACATAAACTACGCATGTAACGCCTGCGCCATGTGATCAGAGATATTCGCGTCAGTATATGCGAAAGTCACTGAACCCGCGCTCTTATATACAATGCGCAGGTGCTCAGTCATATGCATACTATATGCATTATGTACAAGTGTCATGTTAGAAAATGCCATTTTCATTATATATACCACACAGTACTGTAAAAAAATAATTGCTGATATAAAATATAAACTTTTAACACACTAAAATATATTGCAACTAGTTTGTTAAAATACATGCATGTTATTCCATGCTCTACCACAACATATAAACTTAATAAACTGCTGCCTATATATGGTTTATAGGCTGCTTGCTATCTAACAAAACCTATTTAGGAAAATATAGGTAGTACTAATTGGATACGTAGTAAATAAAGACATACACAGGTACATAGGTGTGGTAGTTTGGCATTCCTTATTGATTATTTTAATTATCATCATACAAACACATATAAGCTGCATTTTGGTGAGAGATGTGGACGAGGAAAACGACACTAGAGCGCATGTTATTGTGACGTTGGCCGTGAAATCCGCATACACAAATCACTCGACGATAAGTGATAACATGTGTTGTAATAAGTTGATTGATATCCAAACGCAAATGTCAATGTCGTATAATTTCTTACGTGTCTGATAACACAGTGCCTATAGGTATAACCAGTACATGGTAGATAAGCTCCCGCTATGTGGGAGCATTCTTGCAGAATTGATAATTATTCAATAAGTACCAACTGAGCCTAGGTTAGGCGATAAATAGCGAATTATGTGTCTGTGTTCTATCCTAAGTCCAAACATGAATGAGTTAGCTCCTCTATGCATAGTACCTAGGCCATAGTGAGTTATAATTTCTATACAACAATAAAATACATAGCTGGGCCGACTAGCTTTCAGTCACTGGTATCTAATTGAGAGATGGTTAGTCAAACACATGTGCTATATAGGCTGGGTTGTTATATTCAAACCCATTAATTACAGAGGTCTAGGTCTAATCCTGTAAAGGTCTACAATTTGATGAATTTGCTTCATTTAGTGATTTTATAGTAAGGAGTTGTTTTGCCAAATACACCTTCCTAACTCCAATATTGAACTTGTATATTTAAACTTTTAAAATAATGCACACATTGTAAGCACTTCCCTGGTTTACATATATTTATTTAATCTACTATATAAAAATAAGTCGGGTTTTCCTTCCTGACGCTATAACTCCAGAACGCACGAACCGATTTCCACGGTTTTGCATTCGTTGGAAAGGTCTCGGGCTCCGTGAGGTTTATAGCAAAGAAAATTCATTCATCTGGTGGCGAAACGGAGTTCGCTGGGTTTGCTAGTTTTATATAAAAGGTTAAGTATTTTAGAAAAATCATTACAATATATTAATTGTATGTACAAGCATTCGGTTTAAAGATAATTAACAGGATGAAAGGCAGGTAGGTAGGTAAGGTATTTATAGTGTGGGATATCTGCACAAATCACAATACACTAAAATTACTGAGGATATAAATGCTTTCAATAATTAACTATAAATTATTTATATTTTAACTACTTATAAGTATTTGTAAAAAAAATACTACCATGCCTGTGATTCTCAAAGGAGTAGGCTGAGGTACAACATATCATCATAGTGTTGGAGTATGCAAACCACATCCAAATAGCAAAAATGTTTTAATTTCTAATAGACGAAAGTTGAACCTGTCAACTTTCTTACACTTTTGACTATGTATTTTTTTACTGTCATTATATTTTTTCTATCCGAATATATCTCTTTTACTTTACCTTCAATCTTGGTCTTTCTTTGCTCATAACCCATCAAATAAGGGGTCAGTGCAATGCAAGGTGGATTATAACCCCACACAACACTAATAAATAAATAATATTATTTTTTTATGTGGAAACCGTGTACAACACACTAATTCCTTGTGTATATTTTATCAATAGATAGTTAGTTGTTACTCCTTTAGATCCAGGCTTGCCGCCAGAAGTGTGTGGCAGACATTGCCACATATAAAATAAGGTTATCTATAGCTGTTATAGTATATACATTTTAATCAATTAAACATTATTGTGTTTATAAACTGTATAAAAAGAGGGAGGGGAAAGGGTGGCTAGCGATGTAGAAGAATATTATTTAACAATCTCCAATGTAACATAATATTATACTTATAGAAAATTATTTTAATAGTTGAACTATCAGTTTGTGTGCTTGGTACTAACTTTTAAATTTAATTAACTACTGTACTTCTTCTACTAAAGAAATAACTAACTTATTTATAAGAGTACATACCTTTTATACCAAACAATTTGTATCAGTCCAAATGAAAATAGAAACCCTCCAATGAAGATAGCAGATACAGTTTCCATAAAGCACTGGGATATTCCATGGTCGACCCATATCTCCGCGAGGGTCACGTTTGGGGGGCAATAGTCCATCATTCTTGGTGCAATATCTTGAATACAATAAATGATTCACAGAATACATTGACTAAATAAGTATTAATTTTTATTGTAACCAATGTAATTTAGTTCCCTCTATAATGTATTATAAATCAGGTACCAATACAACCTTGAATAAGTAAATAGGTAAGTAATATACGCAATATGCACAACATTTATAACAGAAAATAAATTAAATGCCTATGTTGTAGTATAGCCAAATACTATAATAATTTTATACTTACATTGTTTTATTTAATCAAACAGTACAGAACACACAATTTACCAATTATACACCGGCAAACTCATATCGCCGATTAACATAACAGAATATAATGAATTTTTAACCTTAGACACAAGGTACTCTGTGCCTACGACTCGTCTCTCCTTCCTTGCTTTGTGTTCTCGAAACGAAACTAAATTTGTCAAACTCGGTACTCGAACGAAACAGAAAGTAGAATTAGAGTAGAATAGATATAAAAAGTTACTCTATGTAAAACCACAGACGGAATACAGAACATAGACGATCAAAATGACGTTTCAAATTTTCCAATAGAGTAGGGATAGATCCATTTCATTAGATGATATTAGGTATATATCCTTTATCTAGAAAAATAATTTACATATTAGAAGGTATAGATATAATGATAATTATTAATGTAATATGAAATTTGTATAAGACTATGTTCACAATGTTTCCATCTATGATCATAGTTTACACCATTAAATTGGTAAACTTTTCACCTTATGAACCTACCCTACGTAATACGATTTACATGTTTGAGGTATGCGAACTCACGGAATAAGGCTGAAAGTAGCCAAAAATGTATACACGTATGTACTCGATGACTAGTTAAAATTTGTATTAAACAAATTGAGCCGCCTACCGCCAATATCTATACGGTATGAGGTCTGCCAATCATTGGATAGAAGGGTAAAAATTTAAAGCAATTCAGAATGACAGCGTTTGAGACTGAACTAGTTTCACATATAAAGTTTTGTGCAGTGTCTTTGCTAGAGGGTTACGTCTTTCAATGCCACCATACCATAGCTATGTTTATTATATATTATACCATAGTTATGTTTATAAGATTACTAGGAAAAGAACACGTAAGTATAGTGTCCGTACTCCGGTTTATCTACTCAAAATTCGTAAAAAAACTAATTTTGAAAAGCTGGTTTAATAACATACTCATGTACTTATAAAAATCCATATGCGTGTAATTGCTGATTATGTACCGCAATAAACTTCAATGGGTTGCTGTAATAAAATATAATTTTAACATTTTGAGACAGCAAGCCACGCATGAAATGTAAAATAATAAAATCAGCCGCGGATAACAATCGCACGTGGTTTGCCACAGTACATGCTATATTATATTTATATCTTTTTAGTTTAGTTTCGGCACCTATGATACGTATATATTTTACCATCTCTAGTGGTGTGTACTCGGTACTAGGTATAACAGATACCTCTACTGCTATGTTTTTATACAACCCTATCCGCAGAGTGACTGACGATGGGGGGACTCTAGTACATCTGTGGCTCGAGTAATTTTATTCTGTGGTCTGTGGACGGACGGGACTAGTTGTTGGATTAGATTTTTTTAGCAATTGGAACAATTTGTAATTGTTTCTGTAGTTTTAATACTAAAGTGCACATAGAATAAAATACCTCTAAATGTTTGTCCGTGTTGTCCGTAACAAATAGTTCCGTGGTCCTATGTTCATTGATAATTATTCTGCGAATGGGTACGACCAGCATGTGTCACCACTCATCAACAGATTCAGTGAAACGGTGAACAGTCGCGATGTGAGGAAAGTTATGACTATTAGCTGAAAATTGACTCAATTTTGTTGGTGTTTGTGTTGCGGACCAGTGTCAGTGTTGTTTATTTCTCGTCTGGTGAAGGTGATCAATTTAGACTCAAAATGGCGGACCTCGAGGCTGTGCTGGCAGACGTCAGCTACTTGATGGCTATGGAGAAGTCGAAATGCACTCCAGCAGCACGAGCAAGCAAAAAGATTGTTCTGCCCGATCCCAGGTAACTACTCGGGTGTGCTTCAAGGAGGCGTCGCCGCTAGGCATTGATGTTTACGCAATTTCTTTTGGGGATCATGAGCTTGTTTACAAAATTGATTTTATATCTCTTTATAATATTATTAATTTTTAATGGGCTGATGATGTAAAGCCATTTACTTTCATGGCATGATTAAATCACATGGAAATTTTCATAGGTAGCACAACCATACATCTGAATTGTATAGCATATAAAACACCAATTATTTGTCAGAATTTCATATATTTCTATTGGGTTCACTGCCTGAAACCTGGAATTTTTAGGTTTAGGTTATTTACCATTTAGATACAGGTCATTACACTAATAGCTTATCTGAACTTCTTTGTTCTTCTTCTACGTTCAGAAAAAATATAATTAAATCTCTCTCTCTAATTATTTCTATTTATTTTTATATATGGTAAAAAATATCATAGAGCTATCTAATGTCGAATCCTTCATTTGTTCAATGGGGTTAATAAATTATTGAACAACACAATAAGTATAACACCTGCAGAATCAGTTGGCATCTGTAAACTTCTTACTCATACACATACGGACATACTTACTCTAGTAAAATCATTTTCCTCAGACTCTTTATAATCTTCTCAGCATCTTTTTGGATGAATTTCACACATGACATTAAAATATTTCATTCTGCTTGCATAAATTGCTACATATTTCGCCATTTATTTTAACTAATTTACAATTTAACTAGCTAAAAATTAAGGTATACTCTGTCTTCATGACTAGAAACTTAACTGCATAATTTAAATATAAGAAGCTTAATAGAGTAAAGAAAAATAAGAGTTAGCTAGTCAAAATTATATGATGATGCAAAGTTATTTGCATGTATGTGATTTCTGAACAACCCAATAGTGAGTGATAGAAATCAGCTGCTAATACAAGCTGTTTTTGTAATTTATAATTCATTACCTAGGGTTAACCTACTCATATTTTTTTGTAGTTAAGATGCCCATAGAACTCTACTTTGTGCGTGAACGAACACACACTATTCTATCGAAGTCATTTAATTCTCAAGGATAAAAGTAAAGGTCTTATAATCTCACAAGATTTCATGAAGAAGATTGCCATGCTGAGTATCATTTAAGTAAATGAATCAAATAGTTAACACATAACGTACCTACAAATAAACAAATTGAGAAGGTAAGTACTAAAGCCATTCAGTTATGGTCTCCTCTGTTGGACTCTAAATATAGGAGCCATCTGGGAAATGTCGGCAATGTATTATATAATTTTATTGATTTCTAGTTGAGTTAATACATATATCTTCATAAAATAATTTGCAACAGACAAGCTTAGGCACTTACTTATTTTGCCATCTTATGACTTAGATCATAAAAATACCACAGCTACATCACTACATAAAAAAAAACTTTGTGGTCCCCCACACAGTAAACAAAACTATAAAACAACTTTTTATTCGCGACTTAGTAGGTACGTTTTTTATCGATGAAACTGAATATCTTGGTGACTTAGGGCTGCAGTAACCAATATCTATTTGGCTTGCCCGAACTGATCTAAAGAAATTCACTATAAATATAACTTTTTGTTACAGTGTTCGCAGTGTGATGCACAAATACATGGAAAAGAAGAATGAAGTAAATTTTGACAAAATATTCAATCAAGTGTTAGGTGAGTTTTATGTTATGTTAGGTATTTCTTAAAACTTACATGCACTTGAATATTAATGCGTTTGCTGAGCGTGAAGAATACAATATAAGTAGACAGGCACAATATACCGTATAAATAAATTTTATTTCATTAGTGTTTTCGGGAACATACCAAGATTATACTTAAACCCTGATTGATGCCTTATTAGTTAGTACAAAATAAATCTTAATGAGACCACAATTGACTTATTATGCACAGTAATTAAAAAATAAAGAATTATGCAAATTGGTTCACAAATACCGGAAATATTCGGTAACGTTGAGAAAAAAACAAACAGCCACCGAATTGATAACCTCCTCCTTTAACAAGGCCGTTAAAAACAAGTAAGTACATTAGTTTGCAATAAGTACTGGCTATATTCAATGTCACCTTAATGATTCAGATTATTCATGAAGCTAGACTTACTAATAGACTTCAGTGATCGAGCAATTAGCCTGTGTTGACTTGGGTGGCATATTTATTGGTTTATTAAAATGATATGATGCAATCCGTAATGGATGCTGTTCTTTAAGTCGATCTTATTCTCTCTTCGTGGTTTAAGTCGCACAAGTATAGAACATCACGGTAGAGGTTCTATTGACGCTGTTAACGGCAATAACATCAGACAATGAACTCCGATGATTTTGTCAACACATACGAATCTGGTAAAGATCTAATCTGTACAATACTACCTAAAAGCTATGAAAAGCTTTTAACAAAATCTATTTCTTGTCCGATACAGTATGTTGAAGCGAACTTTATCGATGCCTCGATTTAAAAAATAAAACACAGTGTTGTGTAAACACGAGAGCCCTTTGAGTTAGTCGTTTCATCTCGAACGATTTACGTTTGAGCCTTTACAATTGGTTCGTAGATTGAATGGCTACTTGTCCGCTTACACGTTCATGTTTGCAATTATACTTTGTATTGAATTATTTCTGAAATTCTATTTAACTTAAAATTTCCTACATTATTGGTGTTGCATTTTCATCCGAGATGGATGTTTACAGCAATATCAAAATAAACAGTTATAAATGCCAGATAATGATACTTAAGTAATTCTTCTTATTCAAGCATGATAACATTTTTTTGGTTTGTTTATCATAATAAACCAAGAGATCGTGTCATTTATGATGATGTTAGAGAGGTAGAGACATAACAAAGCTAGCCGTCTCCTGTGTCGACAAACTCCTGAATGATTATTATTATGGCATACTAACACCTATAAACATTGGTGGATCGCATTAAAGAATTGAATTGAAAATTTATATTTCATTTTTCATTTCCTCCGTCTTAATTTAAAAACCAGCTAATACTTCTGCCTCAACTTTGAAAAGGATTTCTAGTTCCTATTTATCCTCTCTTGATCATAATTTGTACATTGAGTACTAAAGAAGCCAGCCTCTTACGCCATAAATGCTTCCTGACCTTACTACTCAATCATCTGGGTCGTAGTAGCCGATATTCAGTTGTAATACAAGTTACAACTAAATATCGGCTACATTAGACAAGTTTAATTCAAATTCACTTTCGTAACAACTTTCTTGTGTGGGTTTGTATCGTAAACAAGATTAAACGTAAGCGAAGCCAGTAGGTCGCTTCGTTCAAGCACACAGCCCCACACGCGCGGATTGTTGTCGCAGGGTGCAAGTGCTTTGCCTCTAATGAAGTTGTCTCTTGCTATACTTTCCTTAAAACCTCAGATTTTTTCTATTTGAAACTATCTACCACTGCCCCTTTTGTTGTCTCAGACATTTCGCGGCTCAAAGAGGCATCGTAATCATCAAACGTTCGAGGGTTAAAATAAAATCCGGATGCATTATCAATCATTATTGATTCCATTAATAAAAGCAACATTCATCATACAATGTTTACTGAGTCTAATTTAAATAACTGCACTGAAATTCTGAGGCTTCTATGAAAGCTATATACTAGTAACATAAATCTCAATCTGAATATAGTGCAGTCCCTGTGGAGTGGATGCGAGGAATATCGCTGTGCTATATCGATGATTTCTCTTGAGAAAACAATTTTACGGCACATAGTTATCGGAGGCCCCTCTTTCATTTGAAAATAGCTAGCATACAATTGTCAAGGTAAAATATGATGTGGGCTGTAAATTACACAGGCAGTCGACCAGCATAATAAGAAATTATTGTTTACTATAACCAAATCAGTTCTGCAGCAAGGAAATTCCTTTGTAAGCATATTTAAACAACGTCACTGGGTCAGTCAAAGGTTCATTTTACACCTTATGTATATGTATACTGCCGCACAGTCATAAGGCTGTGCTTGTATACAATGTTATCTAAATTAAGTATGAATTGAACGGGCAGAGGTTTTTTTTTTACATTATAGGCAAGTATTTGATCTCTATCTCACCTGATGGTAAGTGATGATGAGATCTACGATGGAGCATACTTGCCTAGGTAGGAAGGCGGCAGTAGATCGAGAGGCTAAATTCACTAGGCACATGCAGCGCAGCTGATCTGACCCGCCATCCATGAATGGCAACACAGAACATCATGCCGGAACACGGCTAGGCCGCTTGGCGACATGGCTTTGTTCAGTGGGTGGTGACTAACCAGGGCCGAAGCCTACCACCAGTACAGCTACAGTACCAGTACAGGTGTTTGTCCAGCTAAATCCTTCTATATTTTAGGCCATTACTTGGCTCTTTTGAATTTTATTTAAGCGTGTCAACATCTCTTGTTTTGGTGAAATAGATTCACCTTTTTAAAGTTTCACATGAGTGCATCATTATTCGAATCACGTTAGCCGAGATAGAGTACGGGGTTGGTTTTGCCAGCAACCAATAGTGAATCGAATGACAATAGCATAGAAACGGTATTTGAAGGTACCCATTACTTGCAAAGGAAAGTTGCCTTAGAGTTTATTTACCCAGTCTCGCAGCGAATAAAGCAGATTCTGAATAGAATCGTGGGTATTCACAATATTGTAGAGTATGTTTTTAGGTCGTAGCGTATTGGAACGTGCAGAACGCCAGTTTGACGCCTTTAGTTACCGTTAACATCCCGCTGATGAATGGAAGACCGATGTTAGTCTGTTGACCTTTTCCCGAGTCATGTATTGAACTCGTTTGACGTCAACTACAAGTATCACTGAAACCATAATTTAAATAGTACAGCTATCCCGGCGAACTTCGTACCGTCTCAGCATCAAATGTATGACAAAATGAATCTGATTTATATTTTTTTATCAATTTTCCCATGTTTTAATTATTCTGCTATTCGGGGCGGAGACAAATCCAAAAAAATCAAAGATGATAAAAATCGGCCCACCCGTTCTTAAGTTATAAATGGCGTAACTAATACGACTTTGTTTCATGTATATGTATAGATTCTGGATACTGATAACGCTCGAGAAATCCACGAGATAGTAATAGACGTTGGCGTGACGAAATATACTCGTTAATATGTACTTCAATAGCAACCCTGTCGACGCGTTTTTTGGAGGCGTCAATGAAGCTCACCCCGTGGTGGATCGGTTGTGATTTATGATGCCGAGTGACTCATGACCGGAATTAATGTTATGTAGTACTCGCATTAACCTGAGGCCTCGCCCGCATAGATTTCAACGATAAAACTAGCCTTAGGGCTTGCTTTAGTAGTTAGTGTTCCGTGGAACCCTGGTGGAAAAAAATTACGCGGAAATAGACTCCTCAATTTATTTTAATTGCATTGCCCGTCTAGATGGCACTCTTTTTTCAAATTCCTGTAATTGCAATCAAAGTCCTGATACTCGACGGAGAGGGCAATATTGCAGCGAAACTCCCGGGAACAAGTTGCAAACACAATTTACGATGGCCCCACTTTAACTTAAAGTAAATAACTTAGCTGACCCGGACAGTGTAGGGCCTGTGTCGACACTATCTGCGTCGGAATACTTTCATCCCCGAAATCATATAAAATCGCAGGTTTTTTTATTGTTATCAATATACAAATTCAGTATTTAAAGTTCTTGTTGAAATAAAACTAATGATACGGATTTTTATCGCGGTTATTTTATGCTTTTTAGGTTCCCCGAGTTTCGGCTGCTTTATTTAGAGTTCTGACCTAAATAGTAAAGTAAAAACTAGGCAAACTGCAAGGTCCCAAATCAAGCGCCCCTTGAATTATGCGTACCGTATAATGGGCCAGGGGCGACACAAAACTGATCAGTATGGAGCTGTCCCTGTAACACCCAACCGGGGCAAGACTGCTAGACTAGACCATTAGACCAAGCTGTCGTCGTCTGATATTATATCGACCGCGTATATATTATAACAAAGTGGACGAGTCTTGACAATAGTAATGCTTTAGATACCTATATTTTTTTCTCTGATTCTTATATGTATTACGTACCTACTAAAAGTTTATTTTTTATCAATAATTAATGCATTGAAATATAAATATGATACAGCGATCAGTGGTATTTGTTACGTTTCTCCAATAGCAATTGTTTATGTTAATCAATCGTCTTTATAGAAATGAAATGGAATTTATTGACGTGATATCATTTGACGTAAAACGTACTTACCGATAATTATACTTACTATATTACGCAAAGCACTCGACATTAAAATAACATGAGGCTGACTATACATCGTATAACTTTGTATACCTATTTTAATAACCGTGGCCAGACCGCCGCTTGAGGCTGTCATCTGTCAATGTCCCTCACGAGGCTGCCCAGCAGTCTCATTGATGGGAGGCCCGTACCCAACACTAGGAGATTAAAAGGGCCGGCATTATTATTATATGTTTGCTAAATTATTACAGTATTTACTGTACTTATTTTATAGTACGTACTTATAATTATACTCGTACTTCAAGCCACGACGGAGTACAGCACCAGTTTCGCACTGATATTGCGAAGCCCATTGCCTGAGTTTTCAAACATGCTAAATTCAACACATTGAACTAGTTGTTTTAATCCTGCTCATCATTATACATTACACTATATGTTTCCACATACGCACTAATACGCGATGTGTATAACTATACCATATAATAACTGCCTTTATTTGTTGCAGGTTATTTATTATTTAAGGAATTTTGTGAACAGACGTCAGAGGAACCAGTGCCACAATTAAAATTTTATGAAGAGGTAAACAATTAGTCGGTTATCATTATCGTGGCCATAGAAAATAATATTTTCATTCTGAACAGGCATAAACCATGTGTTTTGTTTCAGATTAAATTATATGAAAAACAAGAATGCGTGGAAGAACGGCGGCGGATCGCGAGGGATATTTACGATAATTTTATTATGAAGGAATTATTAGCACATTCACACGTGAGTTCTTGAAAATTATATGCCTGTATAAGTATACATAAGTGGTAACTGTAAACAAAACAGCATCCGTAATAAAACAATACATAAATATCGCCAGACAATGATGAGGCTTTTTTCCAAATGTTGTGGTTTTCTAATAAATTACTTGAAACAATAGTTTTACCAAAAACCTCGGGAGTGTACTGGTTGATTAGATAATTTAAAATGATTTCAAGGTTTCTTTGTCAGTTTTACAAAATTATGTCCTGTTTACGAAATATTAAGCTCCAAATTGGCATTATTACGTGAGAATTATCATCGTCTATCACGAGAACCACATTGCAGAAAGATGTGAATATTTCTTGGCTAATAGCAAATTTAGTGCACCACAGTGACCATGCCAAGTGTCATCGAAATAATTCCAGTCATTCTTTCCGCGATGCGCGAGCAAACAAAAGATGAAAGAAGCAAAAATGGCGTACTTGGCTTCTGTATCGAAAATAATGCCCTTCCATATTTTTTTTACAATAATATTCAATGCATAGATATGATAAATTTAAAGTCACGAGTATTTGAAGATACAAATGTATATTAAAAGTATTTTCGAAAATGTCTATACGAATCTATAATGCACAAACTTTTAATAGCAATGAAATATGTGATAACAAATTGATATTATCTGTGTGGCCATTGTTGATATACCTACCAACCCCCACATAAATTATATGTTACTTGCATGACATCGTACACTGACCAATACTGGCTCTATTATTGGACCCTGTTGCCAAACATGGTCGCATATGGTGCTGATGTTTACCGAAATTGTATAAGTTTGTTCCCACTTATACTGTTGTTTGTGACAAAACTAGTGGGATTTATCAATATATTTTTGTATCATTGCATTGACTTATTGCATCCAATTCCTTGTCATTGTCAAGAATATGACCATTTTTGTTATTGATCTTTAAATGGACTATCTTTAGGGCTTGGGAGCGTACAATGTGTCTTTCCTGTAGTTGTTTATTGCCGCAAATATTTCATTCCAAGGCTTTTGGAGTCGTTTTAACAATAATTAGTGCGTAGGTTATTTGTTTTATGGAAACAAAGCAGCAATAAACGGACCTTTGCCAATTGACCTTATTTTCAGTAAATTGTAAGAACCGGCTCAAGATCCATAATTGATTCTTTAAAAAGCTTAACAATAGGACTAGAGTATAGTTGCCCCAACATTAAAACAATTCAACTCGTTCAGTTTTGAAATTACAAATGATGTTATCGTAAACGTTGCATTCTCGGCTAAAACTACTGTTGTTTGTATAACGAGGCTCGTTAGCGGACTCTTGGCTTGGCGCCCGCCATTGGCCTCCGCCGCAGCCTTCTGTCTAATTCTTTATTAATATTATTAAGAGGTAATGTTGATATTTTCAATAATAATAATAACATCGCCAGACGAACACACCAACTGCACGGTCCCGAACTAAGCAACGCTTTTATTATGGGTACTGTATCCCAGGATATAATACTTAAATATATGTTAAACATCCATGAGTTGGGTACTAAAATTCGTGCTCATCACACAACGTCCCTGACAGGATTCGAACCCGGGACCCTTGGCACCGATAGCAGGGTCGCTATACCAGCTGAGGTACTTAGGTCGTCAAATTAATGTGGGCATATCTTCGTGACTACTGATTCAGCTTCAGATTTTTACTCATAGAGAGCTACACTGTCGCGACTGTCATAGTTTTCATCACGTGGGGGTTCGAGCTAGAAAACGAAATCAATGGTTGCGCGGGCGAGGCCGCGCGTAAAAGCTAGTATTTATTTAATCGCTTATTGAAGCTGGACTATTGGAATATCAAACCACTTTGCTGTGAATAGTTAAATTAGTATTCATTTCATCAATAGCTTGTATTCTGAAATTGCTCTATTAAAGCTTAACTATAAGATTAACCTTTGTTAGGTCATTGATTTTTTATCTAGTCCTATCCGAATAGCTTGCTTTTATTTTCTGGAGTTCCCTGGCAGTTATTACTTACAGATATTGTTTCTCTTTAAATTCTATTTTCACGATAAAAATAAGTACTCGGTCTATCTTGTAGAAATTATATTATCAAATAACGTTGTGTCTCTGTGGGTGACCATAAAAACAACAGTGTTCACGAGCGGTGCCGCCTCTATTGATTTCTTATCAATCTTGTTGAGAAATAGACTGAGCTGCTTTGTGATTCGCTGATTTGAACTTTTTTGACCATATGTTTTTGCATTATGCCGGTCACAAACGCAACTATTAACATGTGCATGTCTATCCACTGTCCATAAAATAAAGACGGTAGACGGTTCTCTAATGTTTCCAAATAACTCTTATCGTACCACTACACTTCAGAGTTTGTGGTAAACCTTAAGCTCTGCAGCCGAGTATAGAAGGACAATATGGGTCATCTCTTTATACTGTGGTAGTAGGTTTGATTGTGGTGCGCTACGGTTCTGCTTATTTCTGTACAGCGGCTAAACTTGCATTTGTATTCAGCATTAAGAATTGTGAACGAGGAAAAACTTGCCAGTAACCATCTAGTGTCTGTAGCTTCGTGTTTTAAACTGGTTCCTACATGTGCCCATTTTCTTTATGCGTTTCATGGTTCCTTATGATTATCGATTCGGAGTTACGATTCTTTAGGATTCTGTAACTAACAGACCGGGGCTCGCTGGGTGGACGACATACTTCGGTTGGCGGCAAGAGACTGGATGGATGCAACTGGTGACAGGGAAAAGTGGAGGCAAATGGAGGAGGCCTATACCCGAAAGGGGCCATGACATATATATTTTCTTTTTAAATGTTTAAATCTATTAAATTCTTTTAATGTCATGGAAATAAAAGAGGCTAATAAAAAAAAAAAACTAACACTACGGCTTAGCAGTGACTTCTAATGTAATCGTGTCGACATCGAGAAAGCAAACTCTCACAACTATATAGAAATTTTCTTTCATTGAGGCAGTTAAGGAAGATCCGATGATTGACCGCGTGACAATTGTTTAAGTAGAAGCTTCTTTACATGACGTTTCTAGGTCGCGATCTAAAGGCAATGACGACGGTCTTGTTATTCATGTGTTTTCGTTTGAACTTGTGTATGCTATCTATATTTCATTAATATGATAACATGTCGTCTTTTCAGGATTATTCAAAAGAATGTGTAGCGCATGTACAAAAATATTTAATGAAACATGAAGTGCCACCGAACCTATTTGAGGTAAATTGTTTTTTTTTATATGACCCGTTATGACAAGAAAGTATCAAATTATATTAACTTCACAAATCTTTTGTTTTAGCCCTACATTGAAGAAATATTCCAACACCTACGGGGAGAGCCTTTCAAAATTTTTCTAGAAAGGTAAGTAAGAGTATCAACGCGTTTTAAGTCATTCATTACATAAGTCAGCTCAGCCATTAACGTAATGCCTGTATTGTTCTTTGCAGCGACAAATACACAAGGTTTTGCCAATGGAAAAACTTAGAATTAAATATTCAGCTCACTATGAATGACTTCAGCGTACATCGCATCATTGGGCGAGGCGGATTCGGAGAGGTTAGAAATAATTAAACACTGTTTACCGGCTAAAGGAATATTCACGACATGTTTACCTTAACAGGTACTCATTCCGTCGAATTTAAGGTCGTAGAACGAAGATGCGACGAACTAGAGAATTACCAATATTATAAACAGTACCATACCATTGGACTTAAAATTTATACTTGTTACGTCAGCAACTAGCTATCGAAAAGGATCAATACGTTGTAAATGTTTAACGGAAACCTTTATTTTTATGGTTATAATAATTCATATAGGTGTATTTACACAATTAAGGTTTTCAGTATATTTTTATAAATATTGTGGGACCATCGCTTTCGCCTTTACACAAATCCACCTCTGTACGTGTTAAAACTGAGTTAGGTATGTCTCAATATAAGCTTGTAACCAAATATCATTAGCATTCTGTGCTTGCACCACCAACATGTTTACTGTATTCATATTCATCTCAGAGAGCGGAAAGCCACTATGTAGGCGTAATAAACTCGTCCTTTTCCCCGGGGTGAAATAGTGATGGATTTCTAAGCTTGTTGTATAAAGATGTAAATGATATGCCAATAAACAGTTGATACTTATTTGGAACACTAAAAAGAGAGTTGCTAATTTAAGAATCTTTCAGAATTTATATGAAGTTTATTTCTGGAATGACAAGATCATTAAAGAAAACAACCTAATTGAAATTCTCTATTTTCTGAAAATTTCAGTGAGGTCTTGTTACTTAGATATTTTTAGACCGAAGACAGTTCCGAAATTACTGTGGGTAGCTTGTCTATTTTAGGATTGATATTCTATTCGCAATGGTACACATTTATGGCTTGAATAAACAATATTTTTACTGAGAACCCAAACAACGCGTAAAATGAGCCAACACCGTGTTACGCTCGCAACGTATCAGATAAATACCTTATTTACATGTTATATATTATACAGGTGTACGGGTGTCGGAAGGCGGATACGGGCAAAATGTACGCGATGAAGTGTCTCGACAAGAAGCGTATAAAAATGAAGCAGGGGGAGACGTTGGCCCTCAACGAGAGGATTATGCTCTCGCTAGTCAGTACCGGGGTGAGTACGAAATTATTAATTTTGTTGCCTATCTCAGCGTTTTCTTGGTGATAATATCAAATGACACATTTGTGAAATTTACCGACCTCAGAATCCACTCAACATTTTACAAGAGTTCTAATTTACTAAGATGTAACAATAATAGTTTGAAATATTAATGCAGTTAACTAGTAGATTATACCGCTCACGTGTATGTAGAAAGATATTTGTGTAAAGGGTGATTGGCTTTCTTTAAAATAAGGTCATATGTCTATTGACACAATGAATAATCTGAGAACTTATATCTTACCAACTTACCGATTGTCTCCTCAAATATTTTAATGTTTTTTTTATTAGAAACAATATAATGAACCGGCTATAGTAGGATTTATTCCTTAGTTTATCTGTCTTTTATGATTACTTTTATGCTTATTCAGTGTATCTAGAAAACAGTTTACTACATTCAGATTGTTTTTATTTTCGTCTTACGTTATCGCCTGCGTACTTTTGTATTTGCATTGTTCATTTGCTTTATCATTCATATTTTAAACTTTCCCTACATGTCGAAATATATATAATCGAGAGTGGGTATTCTTTCACACTAAGAGGTTTTCTTTTAAAATTTATGAAATCGAATGAAAAGAAGATAAGACGCTTTCCCACAGTTTTATTCTGAACATCGCATAAACTTAGTCATAAAAATGTTTTTGCATACGTTATTAAATAAAGCATAAATAAACTTACGCTAACTACTTTTTAATGTAAAATCAGCCGTTAACGAAATAATTTGAAAAGGCGGAAGTATCTACAGTGTAACATTTTTGACATCTTATTTCTTGTATACACAACTGGTACTTTTCTTCTGGTACATCTTTTCACACATGCATATATGACAATAACATTATCAGTTAGTTATATATTTGATCAATCGCTTTGTCATATCATTCAACCTTGTTATGTAGTGATTCACACGGTGCGTGGATATAAGTTCGTTTATAATAATCGCTATTCGCGTCCCATATATAAGATTCATTGTGTCTAAAAATATTGATCCGTGTCTGTTCCACGGACTTCCCTGTAATGTGTTCTGTTTTATGGAGCTTTTTAGCGCGCATTTAAGGAGCTTCCAAACTGAACTGATTATGAACCGTTTGTTAACGTTGAAAAGTACAAGCGAAGGTGCTTCCGTGTGTTGTATAGTCGCGACAAAAAGCGAAATAGACACACAGTCGTTATATATTCAGAAATATAATCAAAGGCTGAAATATATGGTTTGTCGTTTAAAATACATTGCTGTAATTTTGGATTTCTGGGTTATTTTGATAATATTAAGTAAAGTTCCTTTTTAATTTCTCAAAATTAATATGAGTAAGACGGCGGAAAAAAGTTTGTTAACCTGAAATCTTTTGCGTCATAGGTTTTTTTCCTAGATATTTTGCGTCAAAGAAAATATCCAAAAATGTATTAGAGGTATTATAACAACTCGGTCGAAGATCTAAATTATTCAATGATTCAGATATTTCTATTGGTCGGGCTATTATAGTTTATTATATCAATAACGGATTCAAAGTGGTTTGGTTTCTATAAAGATGGTAACTTCTAGTCTGTTGGATCGTAGCCCGGAAAACTAAAACCGGAACTAAAAAATGGCTCTAAAAATACCGGTATTTTGATTTCTTGATGTCATTGTTTGGGAATAAGTACTTAAATAAGAAATACCCTGCCATTTAAAAACTTGGATTTTTATTCCCATTATTTTACTAGCTCTGCTACTGTGTGTGCGTGTTCCTAAAGTCCTCCATTTAGTTTTTGGCTATCCTAAGGTACCCTTCCATTAACTGCAACAATTTTTATTCTATGTTGATCTTGCTATAATTTATCACCATGCCAAATTTCATAAAAACCTGCATAGAGAAATTTGAGATACAGTTTTTATTCCGCGGGAACCCATCTATTTTCCGAGATAAAAAGTACCTTATATGACGACCCATCACTATTCTATGTTTTAATCTTGGATGAATTTACCGTGCAATCGGACAAACAAAAATTGCAAATTGATCCTCAGTGTCGGAAGTAATGTCCCCAAGGATTATTTATTCAGACTCGTGTATGTTACATACAATTACAATTAAATTACGATCAAGTAACCATCTTATTATTATGTTTAGTTAGATAATCTAATTTATTATTATTCCTTTACTTACAGCCTTAGATTATTTGATCAGTGCCCGTAATAAGATTATATTGACGACATTATAAATACTTACTTATTTGATTTATCTGTTAACTTATTTTTGAATTTTGTTATCAGTACCCTAAATGTTAGCTCACAAAAATATAAACCCTCTTGAATAAATTCAACTGCATAGTAGAATGATTAAACAGATATTTGCTGTGAACTACATGTGAGTAAGGAAAACACTGCTGCATTGCACTCCAATAGTGAGAATTAATTGAATTTAAAACACGTGTCATAGTTCCGACAACTTTCCTGAGGAAAAGTAATAAAACACGTGCTAGTAACGCGCGCGGAAAATGCCCGCTAACATTTATTAATGATAATGATGATATCATCTGCAGAAAACAGTAGTAGCTAATGCGTTTAAAAATACATGGAACAGGTGAAACCGAGCATCTTGTTTACATCAATAAATCGGAAACATCTGCTACTATTTGAAATAACGTTTAACTCTCCAATGAATGCAATTGTTGCTGTTTACGATGTAAATTATCTGTTCATTGCACGCATCACAGTTGTTCTTGTTTGGAGAAAAATGACAAACTCCTTTTCTAAATAGGTAGGGTAGAATAGGTTTTCATTCTAGAGTCCTGCTTTTCAATGAAATATTTTTTCTCATGGTGGTTTTACGCTTTTACCACGGTTAAAAATTATAAATTTGTGGAAATAATTATATCAATTAATGTTTTTGGCAATCTTATAAGGATCCTATGCACCTCTAAATTTACACTATTGTTGTTGCACCTTATATAGATGTAACTAAGATATACATTTAAATGAAGCTTTAAGGTGTTGTAATGTGTTTGGTAGGAAGCCAGCTCGGACGCCGACATGGACCTGGCAGACCCATGATTATAAACGTGATTACGCAAAAAACGTCCGTCATAACCACGGTTGTTATGTTTCCCTGCTGAAATTAGGCCTTCTCAACTGTTGATTCAATGGCCGAGATTTGTATGTAAACAATGCTAACCTTTACATTGATTTCTAGAAATCCCGTTATTTTTAACACTCTTCCTCAGAAATCAAAATTTCTGGATGAGAATGTGGAGCGGCTATATTTAAAGTTGCCTCCAGCTAAGCATTAAACTTTCTACATAACTAATAACTTTTCGAAATACTTATCGTAAAATAGATAGTCACTGTCCGCTATAAATATTTATTACTTGTGTGTGGACTTGATAGGAGCTAGAGACATTGGAATTGTGTCTCGTACAAAATAGGTTAAGGATGAAATGGAAGTGCGCAAACTCCGCGCGCAAAGCCTGCTTTGTAACCATTATATCTATACCCACGATGATTTACTTTGAACGTAGGTAGGATACGCTTTGACCCGCTGCCCGCTGGGAGTTTCGCTTTAATTTTTAATTAAACAGACGTGCCCTAATCTTTTTGTGTAGGTAGGTAGGTAGTTATAATTTTAAAGTATTTTCATCTATCCACTTTGATATCAAACGTGAGGACATCACAATAACCGCTCTGATCTGACACAGATACTGAAATTATTTAAATCATTTTCTTAGTTCTATATCAATGTCTATCATATCTGCTTATCGATTGTATGCTACTTTGATTCAGAGCAATCCAACTGTGATATACCCACATATATGTAGTGATATGGTATCGGGGACATAAACGATATCCAGCCAATTGGACTGAAACGAATTGGATCGCCCTCAATTTATTGTCGTAGTGCAATCCGCTACCGCTGCAGTTTGTTTCGCCGCTTCAACTCGACGATTAGTATTTTTCATTTGACGTTTTCACATACATACATACTGAACCCTTTTAATATACTGCACTTTTATCAAATGCTTGTGCAATTTATTTTTCGTGACCTAAATGGTTTCTCCAAAGTTTAACAAGGCCGTCGGTTTGCGGACCAAAGTTTATACACAACGAGAAACCTTCTATCGTTCTGTTACTTACAACAACATTTGTATGTAGAGTCAACTTTCGGCATGAATTTTCTTTTACTGTGACCTTGTTTTAAAAGTTTATGATGTGAGGTACATAATAAAACGTTTTATTTTATGTTTATGGGAAGAGAAATTGGGGTTTATAGGGAGAGGCCGCCGTGGATGATAGATTTTATCGATATTCGATCATATGGGTACATGTCCTTACGATGGACGTCATTAATTTTATCTGCGGACAAATCTGTATCCACAGATCCCGCCCCTTAAACTCTGAAGCCTGGCTCGACATCAATAACCCCGCTAAGCTTCCTCAAAGACTTCTAAATTATAAAAATATCAGACTATAATATATGTCCAAAACTAGTTATTAGTTATTCCAAAAGCAGTAGAGTTACTTATTTAGAAATCAGTGACCTCCGTGAGGAGTAAGGCAAAATATAGATATTTAGCCCTTTTCCGTCTTTCTATTGTAAACAGTAGTGAGCGACCACTGTTTATTAAATCACAAACTGCATTTAGAACACTCCTATCAGTTTGCGTTCGTTCATAGATGTGAGTATGCTCCTCGCGTTTTATTGCAGCATACTAGTTTTTGCTTATCTTTTATGAGCAGCCGTCTGGTGGATCGACCAGCGCCAATCCGTCTGTCGTCTCGAGGAACTTGGTTATCGCGACCTGGACACGCTTCGTCTCGCGACCACCCCCTTATAATACGATCTTGACTAAACATGAAAACGACTTTGGAAAGATATACCTATTTAAAAATACGTATAAATTTTTGTATGACCCAATCTTCTCTTATCAGAAATGTACAGATATTTAACAGTGCGTAAGACTAGGATCATCGGTTATCTCCTGACGTCATTTCAGGCAGCAATTTTTAAATACTCTAGATAGGCGGACACAATCTTTAAACAATAAACATATTACGCAATGATCAGAATGATTCAGTTATTTTTTTACTGATAACACAGACCCACAAATATGTTTGTAGAATTAGGCATTGATGTTATGAAAATGTTTTTTTTCCTAACGAGTTCATTTATTTGACCGGAAAAAAACCCTGCTCGCTATGATTTCTTTATTGTTGGAGTTGTCAATTCCTGTACTTTAAGATTATGTTGCAATTTTCTTTTCGTGCATCTACAAACGAATAAGATGTATACAACTAAGAAACAATATAGCTAAAATAAATAGCCGTGAATCATTTCGTAGTAATGGCCTCTTGAACTTGGCGGTGCATCACCAAAAAGTTATTAAACATTTGAACGTAACTACCGTGCACTTACCTGAACGGGAAAACAGTGCATTGCTCACCAGGGTGAATGTTTCCCTAAGCCATAATAATAACTACATTCGACTGTTTATTGCCTTCAATACTATTAACATTCCACACGCCTAACACCGCGCCTATATTTGTTGCAGTTATGCTTTATGGCGCTAATTTTGTACTTAATTTATCGTGGTATTAACGTATAAGAAGTATTTTATGGATCATTATTCAACAGGAAATTATTTCAAGTTCATTGTGTTGAGATAAAATTAGTTGATTAAATACCAATTTAAAACCAAATACCTAGAGCACTGGTGGTATACAAAGACACAGGTTTCTCACTAATATTTTATGCCGCGGGCCAGAAGTATAGGCAGAATACCCGCTGATTATGCTTCAAGAGAATATTGAAATATATACTGACCAGAACAATTTGCACAAAATGTTACCGTTTATATTTCTCCTTCATCGGACTCTCATTCTACAACATCATCATGCGAAATTGTTTCTAAAGATGATACGAACATTATTGTTAATATTTTAATGAAAAAGTTTGCATTCTACCAGAAGCGAGCATGATGTTCCGCCCACGCAATATTCGAGTGCGCATAATTACATAACTCATGTGTTTACACAGGTCGATTGTCCGTTCATCGTTTGTATGACGTACGCGTTCCACACTCCGGACAAGCTGTGTTTCATACTCGACCTGATGAATGGTGGCGATCTGCACTACCACCTCTCCCAGCACGGTGTCTTCAACGAAGCAGAGATGAAGTTCTACGCAGCTGAAGTTATATTAGGTAATATGAATATCTATCCTTTACCCGAGGACTTGCCCACGTGGACTTAGAAGATAAAAAAAAGGATCTTTGAAATTTTATTCCAGACTTAACATATATGACTGAACCTGAGGCAACATTTTAAAATCCGCATTGTTATATTTTAGCTATAGTGGCTGTACCCACAAGACTTAGGACGCGCGGATTTTAGCACTTTTACTATACCGGGAGAATCCTTTCATTTGGCAACATTCAATTGTACAGACACGGCTGTGCTAGTTTTAAAAAATGTTTGCGGTGAAATTTTAGACGGTAGTTGAGCATAAATAGCGAAAGATTTCTGTTCGAAAGGCAACACTTGGGCCTTTTAAGTTTCTTGAACCAACTCCTAACGGTAGTTGCTAGCATTAAACGAAATTCCAAGAGCAAAGCTGAAAATCCTATGCTCCAAATACACAAGAGACCAGTTGAGAGTAGAAACTAATTCAAAATTCTGTTATATGTACTTGTACAAATTTAGGACACCATTGAAATGTCACATTGAACAGCAACCCATAGAATTGCTTTCAAACCCGTCGTACACATTGTTTCGTACCTGCGTCATTCGGTTTTACGTCTTCAACAACCAGATAATCGGCATTAATATCGATTGTATCGGCGATTATTCCGAAATATCTAGTTACCACGTACATTGTAAATATTTATATTACAGTCGTGTATTAAATTATGAATCATATATACGAGGACCTATAAATAAACCCGTGAAACATGGTCTTAATATTATAGAACGATTTCGATAGATAAGTTTTGCAAGTTCTTATTAAAGATATATAGAAAATGTAAGCCGGTGATGAATGTCGACCGATATTACGCCGAAGCTAAAAAGGACGTACTTGTGTATGTTCACTATTTAGTTATGTTTGTAGCTTTGTGTATCCTACATTATTTGATCGCATAAATACTAATAAAGTTGTACAATTTTATGGCAGAGTCGTATTTTATAAAATTGTAAATAAATGATTAAATATAGATATTTTCCATTGCTACACACATACACATCTCAGCATTCAAACGGGCCAATATTCTTATTCTAATAACGTCAAAAAATAATGCTTGTCTACAAATGTGTCACAAATATTAGTAAAGAAAATACCTTGGTATTCTTACCACATATGAGAAATATATAATACTAGCTGCGCCCGGCGGTGTTACCCGCGATAAAAAGTATGAAAAATTAAAACATCTATCCCACGGGAACCATACATTTTACCGGGATAAAAAGTAGCCTATGTGCTATTCCAGACTATAATCTATCTCTGTGCCAAATTTCATCCAGATCCGTTCAGCCGTTCGGGCGTGAAAGAGTAACAAACATCCATCCATCCATCCATCTATCCATCCATCCAAACATTCACATTTATAATATTAGTATAGATATATATATATATGAGAAATTATTAAATAATAATTTGCGAATCATCATATTTAGGTCGTCTTTCACGTTGTTTAAAAGTATGCATTTAGAAAACGGACCCAACAATTGAGTGTTTGTTTTGTGGTGGCTATTATTGGCGTTATTGATTCCATACCATTCTCCCACGGCGTGAGAGAAAACACGTTTCAGCTGCTTTAAGTCAAATGGGTCATACGGGTTATGTGTGCACCAAATCACATATCCATCTATAAAATTGTTATATCGTGATACCTTAAAAATGTGTCAACATGCTTATTAATTCGGTAAAAGAAGCCAATAGTTACCTCTTAATATAGTTACCAGACAAATCATTTTGTCACCTTACGAACGCTAATAAGGTTCACAATCGTGAACTTTAAAGGTTGTAATCAACAAATTAGATTTGATTCATATCACGGATGCTCCGCTTTGATGCAAGTAATCATTATCGCGAGGGGTATACTTTATACGTGTATGAATATAAAAGGAAGCATCGTGTAGCCGCAGCACGTTTTAAATTGATACACCGATAACTTATCACGTTTGATATACCTACGATATTATTTTACATCGCTAGCTTGGATCCCAACCCAAATTAATAGGAGTTTTTATTTATTTACAATGGCATTAGAAAACATTTCGCCATGAAAAAAACCATTTAAAAAAATGGGGGGGGGGGGGGGGGGCAAGTATTCAGCTTTACAAAGATAATCCGACTTAATTACATTTCCATTCACATTTCAATTGAATGCTAGATTCAATTCAAAGGGTTCAAGCTTCTAATAGTGAGACTATTATTAGAGTCAACAGGCACGGTAGACTTTCCTGACACATGGGTTCTGTCGCCAGGTTTGGAGCACATGCACAAACGTCACATAGTGTACAGAGACCTGAAACCAGCCAACATCCTACTGGACGAGCACGGCCACGTCAGAATATCGGACCTCGGTCTCGCCTGCGACTTCTCCAAAAAGAAACCTCACGCCAGTGTGTAAGTATAACACAATACAAAAAGTAAAGCAATTGCATGAAGAAAGCATTTCCGATCTGAGAAAAATAGTCTTAAATACTCTAGGAGCTATACCGGTAGTTTGTTGGGCGGCTTTACAGTATCCATGGTCACGGGAGGACTCAGGTGTTAAAGGTCCTAGTTAGAACTGGAGTACCGTCATATTTAGTTGTTGTTTGCGGTCCGATCTACGCAGAAAGTGTTCACAGTGTCTTGAGGTCTTGCAATGGTGCGAGAGATCAATCAAACCTGGGTAAAAGAACACATTGCAGATGTGAAAGACCGACGCTCCACGAAGTCTGCAAAATGCAGACATGTACAGGATCGCATCCACCATTATATCAGATTTGATCAACCAGAGATCCTCCCAAAAGAATGATATGTGAGGCTATTGAAATAAAAAAAAATCAATAGGGAAGATGGCTGGATGTTACCACTGACTTGGCATTCAGTAATTAATCTAATTAAAGCGCACCATTGCAAGACATCAGGGACAACGTAAAAACATAAAAATAAACGCGATAAAATCCTTAAAATTCGTTTTATTTCAATGTGTAGTATTCGCGTAAATAAAAGAAATCAATACCGCTAGTTTGAATTAAGGATTTTGATGTTTGTTGAATTTTATCAGTCACACTTTAGAAATATCATTGCCTTTGATCAAGTTTGTATAGGAATCTTCGGCGCGCGTTTTCCCCTTATTCTTAACTATCGATGGTTATAGAATTTAAATTCTGATTACCTACACGATAATAAGCAACATGTTGTATTGGAATAGCTCTAGCTTTTAGTAATAGTTAATTCTAAAGACATTGTAATAAAATGTAAATATCGATGCTAATTTACAACAAGGATAACGGTTATTTGTCTGCACTACCTTGTGGCTATCTTGTGTTGGTCCCGAGTGACGTAAGCAGCCATATAATAATAGTTTAATTAGTGTATTTACGTAGTAACAGTGTGTTCGTTGTTATCTAAATATTAATGAACACCTAATAGTGCTACTAAGCCCCGTATAACTAAATCAAAGAAACACTAAAACTTCTTAAACAGTATTCTTGATTTTTTTAATTAAGCTTGTTTAAAAATAATACATCCATCCATCGTATTACGATGTGATTGGCATGGTTTTTAATCATAAGCTTTTAAAAAACGTCTATCTAACTTAATACTTGAGTGTTGTTGATCTACCCATTAACAGCTGTTTAAAATAATATAATATATAGCCAGACGAACAAACCAACTATACGGTCCCACAAGCTTGTATTATGGGTACCGTACAATGGTCTGGGGGCGAACTCAGCCTAAAAAACATATATAGATACTAAACATCCATGACACGGATACAAACGTTCGTATTTATCACAACAAAGTTTGTCTACCAGGAAAGGAACCGTGGACACTCAGCGTAGTAGGCAGGGTCACTACCAACTGATCTAGTTAGGTCGTCATGATCTACTGACATGGTGGGAAACATAAATTGTTGGCTCTCCACTTGTCGTACTCTTGCTACAGCAAAGTTCTCTGTACCTCGCACCCTGACTGCGCTTAACGATCTCCTGAATTCTGAACCACGATTTGTTTGCGGATTAATTGGCGAATATTTTGTTCAAATGTTTGAAGATCGGCAAAAAAAATTGCTGTTGAATATCATGTTGTAAATTGTGTAATTTTTATAATTGGCTTGTGGCTATTTTATTTCAACAACAATAAAAGTGGTGGATAAGTCGCAAACACGTTTTAAATTTCATGATAATGTGGATTTTCCAATGAGCGATAAAACCATACGCGGTATTTTGTGCAAACACATGGCTGTGCTGGCACAGTGACCAACAGCATAGATAAACACAGATAGCAGAACTACAAATGGACATTTAATACAATTAGAATATCATTATTAAATTACATACAAGCTAATTGTCTAATAAATATTTCAAGTATATAATTTTCCTATAATGGTAATTTTTTTTCCCTTGTCATCTCCAGTGGAACACATGGTTACATGGCCCCCGAGGTCCTATCGAAGGGCACCGGCTATGATTCTTCGGCGGATTGGTTCAGCTTCGGCTGCATGCTGTACAAGCTGCTCAAGGGCCACTCACCGTTCCGCCAACACAAGACCAAGGACAAACACGAGATCGACAGGATGACACTTACCATGGTAAACATTACCTTTATTTAAAGATAGCCATACTAGAAACGCTTATATCATCGGCATTGACATAAGAACTTGGGATCCCAGTTAAACTTATGTCAGGGAAAATAGCGAAAAAACTATCCAATGTTATACTATCTACGACATCATGCCCGTTAAATTATTAGTCGGTCGTGTTAATTATGTATGGGGCTCGGGGCCAAACTCGTGGACTATGACTTGATTTATCGTATTAAATGGTAGTGTAGCTAAATTAAAACCAAATATCATCAGTGTGATGTGAAAAAAAAATCCTTAATACAAGGGACTAGAAGTGATGATCAATTCATCGTGTCGTAGAATTCAAATTTAGTAGCTGTACTTAGACTAACCACGGGGCTTCGCGAGGCCACTTACCGTACTGTAACCCCACGAAATACACCTACTACAACCTCGGATATCAGCGCGGTCGGTTCAATCCAACCAATCAAGACAGCTCTCGATCAGACAATGTTGGCGATCCCAAGCTCTCATTATTTCATAATTCGAATGTTGATAATAAAGACAGACTCATATCTTCAATAGAAATACAATGTGTTCCAGAACGTCGAGTTGCCGGAGTCGTTCAGCCCGAGTTTGAAGAGTTTGCTGGAGGGCTTGTTGCAGAGGGACATCAACAAGCGACTGGGCTGCAAGGGTCGAGGGTGAGTGATGCTTTATAATTAACTATAGTTTGTTCACAGAGTTAAGTCACTTAGGACACAAGCATACCTATTTGTTGTTCACTGTATAATACGTATGTACGCATCCAACCACAGACAGATATATCACTCTGCAAATATATTTAAATAAATAGGGACTCTTACTAAGACGCAATAAAGTGCAATTACAAGGTGATGATTGACATACTGTATAACTAAATAGGCCTGTAATATTCCAAGTATGGTTTCACTCATTGGAAAAAATATACGATTTTTCTTCCCGCCCGTTTGACCTGTACTCTTTGTGAACTTGTAGCCTCGCTTAGTCAGTACACGGCTTAAAATGCAAGTTTTTTTAATCTAACAATAGGCGTTATTACTCGATTGTGTTATTCCAGTGCCGACGAGGTGAAAGAGCACGTGTTCTTCGCTGGCATCGACTGGCAGCAAGTGTACCACCAGAAGTACACGCCGCCGCTCATCCCGCCGCGCGGCGAGGTCAACGCGGCCGACGCGTTCGACATCGGCAGCTTCGATGAGGAGGACACTAAGGGCATCAAGGTATATTCAAATTTATAACTACATGAATATGGATCATTATGGCCAACACACATTTAATACACGTTACTATCAAAGACAACGCTGAAGTTTTTTTTTGTAATAACATTGACAGCGATTTCTCTTTCGATTGAAGAATGTCACACGAACATTAAGAACATTCTAGTCTAGACCATTTTTGTACTACTATAGTGTAATGCCAACAACTAAACGTATAAAATTATTTATTCTGTAATAGTGGATCGTATTTTTTATATACAACAAAAAATAACAGGTGTTTGTACGACCACCGCTATTTAAAATTTAAACCACAAAATAAACAGATTTATTAAGCCATGCAAATTAACGTATTTTTTAAATAATCGTTTTAGCTAACCGAAACGGATCAGATGCAGTACAAAGACTTCCCACTGGTGATATCAGAGCGCTGGCAGTCGGAGGTGGCGGAGACAGTGTTCGAAACCATCAACCAGGAGGCCGACAAGATGGAACAGAAAAAGAAGGCCAAGCAGAAACAGAAGTTCGATGCCGATGAAAAAGGTACCGTATTTGGCAATAAAGACAGCTCATAATATTATTAAAGTAGCAAACCTATAAGGAGTTTATTCACAGCCAGCTACCCTAATGGGATCCTGGAGTGGCAAGTGGCATCGATCTTATGACAATGGCGAGCCAACCCCATTCAAATGTTTTTTTTTTCCCCCAGAATCTGACTGCATCCTCCACGGATACATCAAGAAGTTAGGCGGTCCTTTCGCGAGTGCGTGGCAGACTCGGTACGCGAAGCTGTACCCCAACCGGCTGGAGCTGCACCTCGAGAACAGCGCCAAGCCCGAGATGATACTGCTCGACACCGTCGAGGAGGTCTCCTCCGACTTCGTATCGGTCAAGGGCGAGCAATGCATCGTTCTGAGGACTCGGAACGATACCAAGATCGTGCTCACCAATACTGTGAGTATATCACTATTTTGTGGTGTGCCGATTCTAAACAGGTAACTTGTTTGCAGCAAAATAAATTTATATGTGAGCATTATTTCCGTAAAAAATCGGACTTCAGATATGGATTACAGATACGCTTAAGAAGCGCAGGTTCAAGACATAGCACAACCCTTCTGAATCATTATGTATATCAAATTTCTTGGCGCGGTCGTCGCATGCGTGTCAATTAGTGGGAATTGAGACGAGCTGTTTGTTTCGCAGGACGAGATAGGTCTGAAGGAGTGGGCGCTGTCGCTGCGCTCGGCGCACAAGTGCTCGCAGGAGCTGCTGGCCAGCATGGCGCGCAAGGCGGGCAAGATCTACGGCACGGACGGCGCCAAGGAGGCGGCGGCGCGCGCGGCCGCGGCGCCCAACGGCGGCGGCAACTAGCCCGAGCCGCGCGGCGCCAAGATGTTCCGCCGCTCCAAGAGCGCCGCGCAGCTCATCAAGTGAGAGCCCGATCTAATTATCCACGTGACGTTCTGGGTGTTGTATTCGACTCTGTGGTAGGTATTGTAAAAATTGAGTGAATCGCGAGTCGAGCGGCGCGGCGCGGCCGCACTCGGACTCTACGATGGAAGCTTCAGATTGCTCGATTTGTATCGTGACTAGGGATTATAGCGCTTCGGTGGCGGATCCGGCGCCGGCCGGACGGCGGGCGGCGAGCGGCCGGCGCGGAGCGATCGCATTATTTATTATTGTACGGTACTTAAAATATTATGAAGTCTCCCTCTGTTGTGTTCGGATCGACCGTTCGCGTGGAGTTTCGTTATTTATATATAGAACGATGTGAGTAGATCTAATAAAAATCTCTTTTCGTATAATATTTAGAGGCAATACTTTTCTAACGACGTTTAGGTGTGATCGATAACGATAGTTGTAAAGGCAATATTTAGAAAAAATTAAAAGCATGGTCAATGTCCACGAATTTACGTGGAGATTTATTTTAGTGTTTATTCCATAGACAAACGATTTATTATGGGCCTGGCCACAATGACATTTGTATGTTGTGTATGTTTTACGGTAATTGTATAGCAATGCAAATTTAATTTTTTAATCATTCTCGGTCTGATGCAGATTTAGTTTGTTAAACTGAACGAGTTTTATGTTTATTGCCATTCTCTTTATAACTTTATGTTGTATGTTGCATTGTATGTTTTTGCACAATATCAGTCGATGAGAAACAAGGGGAGCTAAGCAAGATGTTATCAAGGTGATGCACATTAGTACTGATTTTTATATTTTATACTGTTCCTCCGTATACTTGATAGTTACTATGAAATGTGGCATAGTTATAAGTTTAAAACGGAGGTTGAATGGTTCAATTATTTGTATATTGTATATATCAACATTGCTTTGTTTCTGTTACTATTGATTTATTAAACAGGGCGATACGTATATATTCAATGATTTGTTTTCAATTATACACTATAAATATTAGATGCTAGTCAATTGAATTTAACTACACTGATAATAATTGATTTTAATAAAATTAGGTAATTTAAACGTGTAATGTATAGCTATTACAGTTTAAACAGTATTATAGGTTAGTAGTTTGTTTCTTCGCAAATTATTTTTTGTGATATGTTACAACTGTTTGCATAGAATAGTTGCAGTGTCAGGCAATAGTGAAGTGTATCCTAAAATCTTTAAACACATGGTTATTTTATATGCTTCTTTACTATTTTATGTGTTTTCCCTATAACGTTTTCAAGCATTTAACTCGATATTTTGTTGATGCTAGGGAAGGTAGGGAAGGTAGTGTACAAATATAGATTTGAATATTAATATTTCAGGTGAATTATTGGCTATGATAGTGGTAGTGTTAGTTTGCACTAATAAGAGATAAAACTTGAGTTGCATTTGACAAAAAAATCGAAGGCCAAAGTAGTTGGGGATATTCAACATTCCGGTATGCCAAATTAGGTTATAATGGAGAGTAAATGCGATGCATTTAAAAGTTTAATTTTTATTTTGCACAGGATTAAATTATTCGCTCCATGTACGATACGGATACCTCTAATTTGTAGATAGCTTACAATACTTATGCCGTTATAGATATAAATAATTATTGTAGTATGTATTGACACGCACCGGCTATATCTGCATCAGACAAACTGTTACATACCTCTGTTAGAAAATATTTTTATTGTGACCCTACATTATGTGTAGTAAATTGTTTATTTAATCACTTTGTTGTTTTAATTGTATGCCTATGCATTGCCATTATTTTAGGTAAACGTATCAAGACAACTTGCGTTGCAATTTGATATACCCAATTTAAAGTTGTATTTCTCATATTGATTTCTTATATTCACGCGGATACTACACATTGAAATAAAACACTATTGCAAGACCTCAAGATACCTGTGAGCACTTTCTGCGTAGATCAGGCCGCAAAAAAACTAAATATGCAGGTAACCCTACGAATAACTCGTTGGACTCGTCGACTACATAACTCGTTGGGGTACCCCAGTTCAAACTATGACACTAGGTCTAACACAGTCCTCCCGTGCCATGGTTGCTGTAAAACAGCCGAAACGTCGGGAACGTAAAAACTATTCCTCAATTAAAATATTTACTGACTTGCGCATCAACACATCAATATTAATTATCAATACGGCACGCACACAATAACATTGTTATAGTCTCAATAATATTGCGTGAATGCATCTTTTTTACGAAATGAAATACCAGGGAATATGGCCTCACCCAAAAAAATGTGGGAATCCCAATGTCAACTAGCGATATCAAATTCAATAAATACACTAAAAAAGTATGATTTACGGTGCTTCTGGATAACCATAGGGAAAAAATGCTACGCCAAGACACGGCTACCATAGCCAATAAAATCATAGCAAAAAGGTCGTCCGTACTTACCCTGTCAATCAAGATGTCTGCCAATAAAGTCTCAAAAATAATAACAAAATTAAAAAAGATATCATCATGTCACATCCATTATTTTATTTATAATGTGTATTTATTGAATGTGTTATTGCTATTAATTACTTGACATTGGCAAAATACCCGATAAGTTGTGGGTGAGGCCATATTCATATCCATTTTATTTCATCGCATTTCATTTCGTAAAGAAAGAAGAAAATTAAAAAAAAACTAATTGTAAATCCAAAATCTTGAAACAATAACCACAAAAAGAAAATGATGTACGACATAATCTATTTCACTTCACTGATAATGTGCATGTCGCTGGGAAGCTGTTACAAGAAGATAGAGGATCCCAACACCAAGCGCAACTACGGGGCGGGGCTTGGCGTGCTGAGTGTGTGCATTATTTGCGGACAATATATATATCATTCCGCATTTATGGTTTGGGGGAATATCATAATTATTAAATGCTGTAATAGGAAGTAAGTACAAGCTGAATATCTTAACGACAAGTGCCAATGTTAATTGAACATAATTCTATGATATCACCGTGTAAATAATGGTCTGTTTGTGCTGCTCCATTTTCATTTGCGCGAATGGATCTTGATACGACATGTGACCGCCTACTAATAAACGTGCCAACAAGACTAGAAGATAATAATCATTTTATCATTCCTATTGTTATGGTCGCCTGACAAAGAGGTAAACCCCTGAATTTGTTAGGGAATAAAAAATCCTCATTTTGGTGCCCCTTCCTGGCTCTTTGAGGAACACACACATGATGCTATTAGAATTGCATCACAAGCCAGCCGAAAGAACCTTGCCTGATTGCCTGAAGTGTTAGTATTATGTTTTATACTTCCCACTATTTTTTTCAGTTACGCTTATCAAATAAGTCTAGCATACACATGGACATACCTCTTGTACCTGCATTTCAATTTTGAGAATTCAGATTATTTCATTTGGCTGCATCAAACCATAGCACTAAGGGTGGTGGGACTCGCTTTTGAAATGAAAACGCTTGATAAAATGAAGCTTGAGATGCAACCCAGTGCGTCGGCGGAGGAAGGCGCTCCATCGTCGATAGAACCGAGCGCAGTGGATATCATTGCATATGCTTACTTCTTTATTGGATTGCATAAAGGTATGTACGTGGGTACATATGATATATAGGTACACAATTACCCTCAAATCTATAAAAGTTAGAATTCAAGCAATACTTAAAATAAAAGTGCTTTTTAAATGGATTTAAACCATTATAAATTTTGAGGTGAGATAACTAATTTGGATATCGACTGCTTACCCAGCCAAACGGCTGGTACCTTAAACCTATGCTATCAAGGGATGATGATTCCTTACAGGAACACGCCACCGCAATTTATAATGTAATAGATATGCTATAAAGAATCATCAAATCGTACTGAATTTCAGGTCCCTACTACAAATGGAAAACATACAAGGAGCATTTCCAATATCCGTTCGGAATTTTAGGTGACTGCAGAATAATAACTAGACAAAAATTAAAGAAGGCGGTAATGTGCGCATTTGCATATTCGCTGTTAAAAATGAAGTATTCGTCCGAAGTGAGTTGTTTGTACCTATAAGAAATTGACGATAATATTATACTTAAACTATTTCGACAAAAGTAGATAAATTTTCGAACGGGGCGTCTGAACAATAACCCAACAGACTTCATAATCAGACGACTATCAGAAAAGGAGACCAACAAAGAGATAACAATATGGAATACCGGCAGATGTAGGCTATCATAATACAAGACACAGCCAGCCACTTTGCATTTGTAAATTCTATATAGCGGAATAAGGAGGTCATCCAAAATATAGCAAAGGGGAACGGTTATTCACTTTCTGACAATGATCACTTGTTCTAGATATACTCGGAGGACGTTTTCTACATAAATTATGCGGCAGACTTCCGCTACTTGTACAATATACCGCAGTTGATGATGTACTTCCTCAAGGAGCAGGTGTTGATGATGCTCAGCACAAGCGTGTGCACGGAGGCCGGCTTCGGAGTGTATCCGGCTAAGTGCCAACCACTACCGGGAATAGGGCCCACGACGAGGTTGAGTTTGCTAAACATAGCGTGAGTGAAAATAATAAAGACAAGATAATTTTATTTTTTACCTCTTGACGTGCATTGCTGCGAACAGTAAAAGTAGCTACTCACCAACAATTTATATCACACTCACTCAAATTTAAAAAAAGGAAATTTCGAATGCCATTTCATGATTTTATAGAGATTCTTCATTCAAAATGGGTGTGGTCGCGGCTGCGCTCTTTCTATCGCAGGCTTTCTGTTTTATAGTGGTGACGTCACATGTTTATAGCTCTTCTATTTTAATAAAATTATTCCTGTTCGGAAACATTATATCGATTGCATTATTGCGATTTTTAGAGTTATTTCTAAAACTGTATCACTGAGTTATCGTAAAACTTTAAACTACATGGGTACCTACTTGAAATAATAGTCGAATACCCATTTATCTGACTTCATAAAAAGTATTCTATCTTTCTACGTTTTTATCATTTTATTGCTGTCAGATCCACCGGCACATCCGAAACGGCGCTAGACCAAGAGTACAACTTCACGATGCTCAAATGCTTCGATAACGAGAAGCTGCTATTTGGCCCGCGGATGAGGGACACCATGCGGGGCTGGCACATGGCGACTCGGTACTGGTTCTGGGCGAATATATACAAGCTGCCAATGAGAGCTAATAAAGAAATACGGTACACACAATTAATTTCCAATACTATCCCCCTATAAATGGCCTTTAGCTATTTGCGCACTTTGTACATATTTAATCGCCTCTATGGCACAGGCTACACGCCTACGATGTTAAAAAGTCGAACGAAGCTAATAGTATTTCTCAATTCGAAGAACTCAAAATACATATGAACTGGACTCATGCATTCCTGGTGCTAATTCATTAATAAACAAGCCTATTACACAGTAAATTGTTCTCAATGTCAGTATGGAGCGAAATTGCCCGGCATGCTATGATTTTGCTACCTAATTAATTCAAAATACTACATATTACAAGAAAGAAGCGATTCAAAATGCTTAAAGTGGTACATTTTCTATTGCCAATCCTAACAGGTTAGAAAGAACCGAAACGGACGAGTCTCGAGTGGACGCCTTGTTCTTGAGGGCATAGATCTAACACTTCCATTTAACATAATTATATCTACGATCATACTCATAGATGAAGGTAATGTAATATCTCCCTAAATGAAGAATTTGGTTTGCTTTTTCAGAAGTGCATTATCTTTTTTGCTCTGGACGCTGTGGCGCGGTCCCACACTGCAGCAAATGATATCGGCTTCCACTCTCTGGGTGCACTTGCACCTTGAGAAAGAATATACTGAATTGTACAATACCAGAGGCCCGGTTGGTTGCTATTTGCAATATTAACACCATTTACGAGTTTCCACCAATAATATGTACAACTAGATTTTTCACCTTACTTTTTCTATCATACCTGCTTCAAAATACCTTTTATTATTATAGGCTTAAAGAGAAGGGCTTCAATGCAAATGCTTGATAATATGGACACTAGGTTTCATAGCAATATTTACTTAGAACCTAGTTATGAACTTAGTTATTGGTTCTTAGAACCTAAACAATGAATATCGCAATAAAATAATGGTTTTCTTTTCACAATATGATAGCGTTCGATTCCCGATTCACGTATGAGATTTGTGCAATTTATAAATGCTTGTTTGTATCACTAAAATCGAGGACGAGGTTCCTAAGAACATATTTTACTTTCGTTCCCACAAGATAACAATACTCGATACCTATTATGCTTACACTGCAAAGACTTTAATATCCGTGTTACGCTTACTGTTCTATTATAAAGTCCATTTCGTCATAGACTAGTGATAATCTAGATTGTTATTAAAACTAGGCATTGTATTGATTATCAGAATGAAATAATAATTCCAGCCCTTTTTAAAGCGCGCGCGCCTTTGCCACCTGACTTGATCCGAATGTACATATTATGGTTTTAGATGAAGATGGCATGGGACATCGGGTTCTCGATAATGCGAGTGCTGTGCCTCATCTATCTGACGCCGTGCGGGGTCATCAAGGAGGCGGAAGTGCTCATACAGTACTACTACTCTATATTCTGGGCGTATCATATACTGTTAATAGTTTTAATCATAGCTGCCGTAATCATTGCTAAAGCTAAATTGAATGTGTAATTTTGTACAGTATAGATATTATTTCCACTCGTGTTTTTTTTACATATAAACATATTAAAATTTAATAAGTATATTTTGTAAAGTAATACGATCTTTTTGAACTCTTCTATAAAACCCTGATACACGCAAGTGGGCTGTGATTTAAATAGAAAAATAGTAATAAAATACAATAATAAATAAATATTAAATAACATTTATTTATAACTCAACATAAAAATATGCGTAAAAAGTACACATACGTTACATATCGTCAAATTTTATGAAATATGCATTATCATTCACTTAAACTTAAACCAAGTAATAAAACTACATGTGCACCAAAATTTACAGAAACAATAATATTGTACATGTTATCACAGATGAATCTATTAAAACAAATCTAATAATAGATACATATAAATCTGGAAGACTTCAGAATTAATTCTATTATTAAAAAAATATATTAAAAGAAACTGATAAAATTCTTTAAAATATTAAACCTTTTATAGATTTATTGTCTTTTGTATACTGTATAAGTATATAATTATACTAAAATGCTGTGGTGTATACTACATAATGCGCCCTATTTAGTTCTGTTTACTTCGACGGCTGTTATACTTATCTGTGGGTTTTCAATGATGTCTTTGTTCTGCACCAGCCTTAACTCGATTAGGGCAGGCGGTATCTTGCCAGAAGGATGGAGAACTGTAACAATAGTAATCATTTAAGTACATCTTTACCGAATCGGAGATAGTCAAACGCAATCCCGATTTACAGTCCAGTGGCTTAACTTACGTCTGGCTCTATGATATGTATCTTGAACAATGTTCTGTAATGTTGCAATAGTCTTTTCTAGTGTCAGTTTCACATTGTCATTAGTCTTATGTGACCACGCCAAAAATATCGCCGCGAATAGGTCACCAGTGCCAGTGAATTTGCCATCCAATTTTGGAATGTTGATTTTGTAGCAGGACCCTGAAAAATTTATATGGTATTAAAAATAGGCAAAGATTTGGAAATCTTTGCCAAGTTTCGGTGTCAAGGCGCAAGCACAAACTTACTCACTTTCTCAGTACAAGGTTAAGCAAACTATAGACTATGTCTTACCAGCAGTACTTGCAATCCCAATCATATTATGTTCGTCCCCCAGATCTGTGCTTGATAGTACAACTGTTTTCACTCCTAAATTGTGAAGTGCTTTAATGACCTTCAAGGCACCGTCGAGATCATTCATCTTCATCCCTGTTATTAATTCAGCCTCATACTGGTTTGGTGTGAGGATATCAGCTAATGGGACGACTATATCGCGATACACTGGCAGGATATCTTGCGGTACATACATTTTGCCATCATCGCCCATCACTGGGTCACATACTGGAAAAACATCTCAATAAATATGGTGTGTGTATGTGCATTAACTTCTTCAAGAGTCATTGACCCATATTACTTGATGATTAATACAGTGATAATGGGCACAAATAATAATTTTGTCCACAGCCATTTTGTTCACAAGGGTTTTCAGGTATTTTTCACCACATTTTCAATGAATTCCAGGGAACTCAGAGGTTTGAGGGAGTTTTTGAATATGTGACTTGTTTCTATGGCAAGTATTTGACTAGTTTGTTATAGCAAACAGACACAAGTTTCATCAAGTTACTTATATAATTTGGAAAGTGTCATTTGGGGTCAATGTTAAAAACCATACTTGAGGTCAGCCCAAATAAGCTTAAAATATATATATTCGATTATTTGTTGCATCAATGCAACAATGTGCATTATTCAATAGTTAATGTAAACTTATCAATGGTCTTTTTAGGGGTTAGGGTTTTATACAATAACCTGATAATCCTATCCACAACTTATATGGCAATTTGTATGGGTCATCTGTCAAATCCATTATGGATAAGGTTTATCAGCACACGGTGAAACAGGCCCTTACTGGGATAACATATTTGTGTCACTTCTGTGAGCATAAATCGATAAATGAATAAAAGGAATCTACAAAGTAATGTATTTTCCTACCATAGACCAAATTAGGATTCCTCTTTCTCAGTGATTTGATAATTTCTGCAATTTGCTTCAATGTGTCCGGAGATCGTGAATATCCCGTCAGAAAGTGCGTGTAGTAGTCTACTTCATTTACTTTCAGTCCTTCTATAAGTTCAGCCATTTCTTCATTTTTCAAAATATTTCCCTTTATTTGCTTATATCCTGTGTGTGTTGAAAACTGCACCGTATTTATATAGTCCACTTCAAAACCTAGAACCTATCATTATGATATTATAAACGTATTTTCCACAGTAGATAGGTATTTTATAACTGAAACTGTTTGACTAACCTGTAATGGAAAAACTGCGCTTTTGTTCCCCACATATCCATGAACAACATGACTCTGAATTGAGAGGACCCTTGGTGTAGAATCTGAAGCCATATCTCCTGTCTTTTGAACCAAGTAATAATAGTTTGCAGTGATCTCGATGAAGCACTTATTTCTCGAGAGCAAAACGCTGAGTACAATACGCAACGAGTGGACTGATTGAATGAATGAATTGAAGAAACGTGCCGTACACAGCAGTAATTATTGTAAGCCACGCCAATTACTAATTTGATAAGAGTTATGTAGTTCGTGTGTGGATAAGATAAGAGGAAATGATAACGCAACCGTGCAGTAGTGATGTGAACCGGTTTTAGAAAAACCTAATAAAAACCGATAAGTATCGGTTTTTGCTTACTAAAACCGATTACTTTCGGAATTTGGACGCAGGTATGAATTAATGCCGCAACTGTACCAAAATGCAAAGATAAAGTTGCTATTGTACTTGAAAATGTTAAGCATGTCGCACTAACCGCTGATTTGTGGTCTAACCAAAATGTGGACTCCTTTATTACGGTTACAGTTCATTTTTTTTTTTAAAAGAGTTTTAAAAAGCTGTGTTTTGACTACCACTGATGCTCTCACTGCAGTGCACACAGCTGAAAATCTTGCCTCAATTATTACTAGCTTACTAACAAAATGGAAACTAAGTGGTAAAATTACAGCCATTCTCACAGACAACGCTACTAATATGATTAAAAAATTGCGACTTATGCGATTAGTTATAAAATAACTAATAAAGGTTAAAGGTATTTTGATATTCGTAAAGTATTATAGTACGATTAGTAAAGTAAGTTTCGAAGTTTTGTTATTTCTTTAAAAAAGTAAGCAAAAACCTAAAAAACCGGTTTATTTTCGAAAGTAATCGGTTTAAACTGGTGCTGAAAATTGTAATCGGTTCACATCACTACCGTGTGCACAAGTTCAAGATAGATTTTTTTCCATAGAGAAGAGAAAATGACGCTATGGATTTTTAGATTTGATATTATACGGGTTTGGGTATTAGACTTTTGAAGCCACTCAGTTAAAGACTTTTACGTTTTACAATATAGCCAAAGATTATGGTGGTTTTTGGCATTCCGGCTAAGTATGTTCTGATTACGATTGTGAATGAATTATAACAAATGAATTACACTGAAAGTAATTGTTTATTTACTATTGTAATGTTAAATAGAATTATAAATGAAGGCTCAGCCTTTGCTGTTTTTGTAGCAGGAAGGTTTACACAAGGGTTGAAATCCCAACACCCTCCCCGCCTACGGCCTTGGGTTTCTATAGCATCAATCACTACAACTACTAAAAGTGGATAATCTGTCCATATAATTAATAAGTAACATAAACTGTAAGTATCTAGTTCAGGCAGGTTTCTGCCTCAAACAGGGGGCCCTGTATATTATTATATTAAATACAACAACAAAAGCAATATTTTTAAATCACTGTATCACTGATTAGTAGTAGTTGATTGTTCTTGGGTTGTTGCATATGCCCTTTCTAATGTATCTGTGATGATCTTCATATCATTTTCAATGCTTCGGGCCCAATTTTCTACATCCCCTATCTCTTTCAAAGAACTACTGAAGTTTTCTACCAATGCAAGCCACTGCTGTGTCTGTTTTGAAAAGTTTATTGCTCCTTGATGCAGCAACTTCGCTTCGGCATCCAGTTTCTTTTGATTTAAATAAGCTTGTGCTACACTGGAATAAAAATGAGCATATAGAACTCTAAAAAACATTGAAATAATTTTAAGGATTTTAATCCATTTATTTTATGTTTTTTACAGTCTCAATGTTTTATTTTATTTCAATGTGTAGTATTAAGTAAATATAAGACCTCAATTATAAAAAGGTTTTTGAGAATACTAATGAAATTTGCACTTATATTATTTTAACTGAAGCTTATGTCACTTACCCAACGTTGAGGTGATCTACAAGTGCCTGGGTCAAATCATTTGCTGCAGCTATGCATTCTTTCCTTTTTTGCTCTGAAAAATAAATAGAAATAATAGGAGTAAGGGGTGCATAATCTGTGGCAGCTATCTAAATAAATAAATAATTATTGACAGATGAACACACCAACTATATGGTTCCACACTAAGCAACGCTAGTCCAAACTGGGTATATAATACTTTTATATATATGTTTGTTGTGAGAGATTTTAAACTTCCATGACTCATCTGAGTCATGGATATTTAACATTTCTCACAACAAACATTTGTGCTTATCCCACAAAAGTTCCCTGGAATAGAAAGAATTCAAACCTGGGACCCTCGGAATAGAGAGCAGAGTCATTACCAACTGCACTAATCAGGTCGTCCATCTATAGGCACCAAACCGCTAAATTAATAATGACGCTTCTAGTCTAGTCCATATGAACTATTTTTCTATCTTACTTCATGTCGGTTCACTCACAACCTCAGTTCTACTGTTAGTTTTTTTCATAGGCCATAGTAAAAATTGTGTTCTATTTTATTGGTCTGTATGACACATCATTTTGAAATTACCTTGTACAACCCTTTTCGCTGCTTGTTTTGCTTGGTGTTCTTTAACAAGTGATGATAACATTGTGATAATACGATGGTGAAGTTAGTTTTAAGACTGCAATCCAGCTACTATCACAAAATTCATTTAAAAACTATATCAACTTCCAGAGCAATAAAGTATACAGCATTTTATCAATTATATTCAAATACGAACACAAAAATAATCACAACAATGTGTGTATTTACGCTTCTTCTTTTTTTACGAAATGAAATCTATTGACAAATAAATACACAGACGAACTAGAGATGAACGATTAAATAATAATACGTCAAAATCACCTACAAATGTGAATTTGTCAACTTGATAGACGTCATTTCGTGGATAGTTGACATAGATATAGCAATGACTTAGCTTACGACGTTGACATTGGCAGAATCGTATTGGACCTATTCTCAATAGAAAAAAACCAAAAGTAAAGAAAAAAAAAAGATATAGCAAGTTTTTGACATTATTATACCGCTATGAAATACTTGACATTGGCAAAATACCTAATAAGTGGTGGGTGAGGCCATATTTATATCCATTTTATCTCATCGCATTTCATTTCGTAAATAAAGAAGAAGGCATAGGAGGAAATGTTGTTGATGTCTGTCGTTCAATGAACTAAAGTTATTATTCAAGGGGATTCCTACGCATCGGGATACCCTAAAATGTTACTTACCCATCGAACGACTAGCTTACTAACGTAATTTTCCCTTATGAAGGGGTTTCATCGGTACATATTCCCTTTTCGCGTCACCCACCACACTGCGTTCAATTTACATTATGTATTCGTTATTTGATTTCACTTTTGTACCTAGCTTTATACAGTACTAAGCACATTATTGCATTGCATTAATTATACCTACCTCGCTAATGGAAGAGACCAGTATCGATTTTCGCTTATCGCTTACGACGCCGCCAGCTGCGACCTATTGGAAAAAGATTTCTAGCTTGTTTCATTTTAAATTCATTTATGGAGGCATACGAGATGGGGTGCATGTTTATTTCTATGTACACTACTAGCTCTACCTACCCGCGTCTTCGAGTGTGTAGGTTGTCTATACGTTCAGTTAGGTATTCCTTCGCGTTTACTTGTGCAAAGGTTTGCAATGGACGAAGAATACGGTATCCGTTGGCAAGCGCGATAATTGTTGAAATGTCATATTTTATAGTCCTCCCAAACTAAAGTTGTAATAAGTGACAATTGCAGCTCAATTGTCACTCCAATCCGAGTCAATTGTGTTAGCAGACTTGGAACACTGCTAATGAGGGATAGACTGAGCTATAAGAAGAAATAAGCTTATCTATAGTCCCATAAAGCCCTTGTTGCGGTTAGGGTCGATTATCTCATTCTAAAAATACTGGCTGCATAGATGGTAGTTCAAGTTTTAGAAATAAGTTTGGGTAGGTAATAAATAAAATGAGACAAATAAAAATATAAAAGCAATATATAGGTATAAGTATTCATATATTGATAAATAAAAACGTTAACTTAATTCTACTCCAGTCTTCCTTCAATAGGTATCCTTTCGATAACAGATACAGAAAGTAAAAAAAGGTACTTATGCCGTTTTTCTATCATCAGTATGGGTAACTGAACCATATTGTTGTTTGAGTTTGTCAGTGAACTCGGGGTCGTCCCAGCCCCATAGATGATGTGTGCCGTCGCCAGTGCGATGTGAACGTTGCTTTATAATATCAGGCGTCACTGATTTCAAATCGTAGGCTTGTCCGATCTAAAATCCATGAAAAAAGTGGCAATTATATAGTGTGTAACAATAGTCTAAAATACTTTAAGAGGTACATCGGTGCATTATAAAGATAATATTCCCAAAATATAAGTAAGGAGAAACTTACGAACAGGTCACATATTTTTTTTACCCAAGTGTAAGTTAATGGTATCATAGCCATTAAAAACACATTTATGATATACCTACTAGCTGACCTAACAGACGTCCTATCTAAATTTCCATAGACAAATCAGTTTCAGTTTATTTCAAGTACAACTATTATAACATTTTCTATGGTTTTTCCCTAAACATCTTATTCGGACTATTAAAACATAAAAAAAATGCCAAATCCATTCAGTCATTCTCAATTGATTCACTTACCGACGAATATTTTTTAAATTTATTTAGGTAGGTGGGTTTTAAACAAATGTTATCGATAATATGACTTTTCTTTTTTATATCTAAGGCATACATACCTTCGCCATTAGTTCGATGAACATGATGGTGGGTGTGAGCATATTGTACAATGGGTGTTCAGTCGCGCGGTAGTCCCACGGGAACGTGTGGTGGTAGTTATGGAATCCTTCCACGCAGAACAACCACACGCCTATATTCTCCCGGGGATTCAGGGACCTGGCAACGTGCGTAAAAATATTACGTAAAGGGTATTTTACAACACCGTTAACAATAAAGTAGGTAGGGTATTTAATTTGATTTTAGCTGTTAAGAAGGTACCAACTTATATACAAGTGAAGAGAAAACTGACGGGATGGGACAGTACGTGTTTTCTAATACTTTAACATAAGCGGGAGGGTCAATGGGTGCAAATGCCTCCCCCCTGCCTCACGACTGACTACTTTATTCTGAAAGATAGGTAAAATCACACTAATCCAACCCACCCCCCCAACGGAATTGCCCCCCCTTTATGAAATCCCGGATCCTCCTGCATTAACATCCCGTACCGTACGCCCCATTTACACGAAGGCAGTAGTAACAGCGCCTAATTGTCCATTGCCAGACATTTACACGAGCTCAGATTTGCTAATACTTAATTAGCATACAGTTCTCATTGAACTGGGCATAATATGAGTATTACGCTTGTGTGGGCATTAGTTGCCGAGCGTTGTTGGGTATCTACCTAGCAATATACTTGCTAGCTACATACAATGCCCTACTCTATATGAAAACCATTATTTCTAAATATTGTTTACTAATTAAATGATCCCATAATCTCACTGATATATAGGTTATCTATACCTATCTAGGTACCTGTTTAGGTAGTAGGTTTATTGAATGGGCAACTGACGATAATCGCCTTAAGCATAGTTAAATAATAATTTAATCAATTCATGAAGCACCTAGTAATTTGCTCTCGATGCATTATTCATAAGCTATTGTTGAGGTACAGACTTAACCGATTTAGGTTAAGTGCACATGTGGTGATTAATTGGAGAAGTACATTGAAGGATAGCTCCTGAGAGGTCTAAAAAGTCTCTGACAACTGGCAGCTTGGTACGAGTTCTGATAGCATCAAATACCGAACGAGCGATCGAAACGTGCAGGTTTAGGTACTGGTAAATGTATAGAAACATTTGATGACTTATAATAATCGCTTGACGTGAACTGTCTAACGGTTAATAAGGGCCCCAGACACTGTCAAACGGTTTGATTCACACATCTAGTGTTTAAGCAATCCGTTTACTTTAACGGCACTATTGGAATGTTAAATATTTATGTCTGACAATAATATAAAATGGGCTTCAAATAAATCGATGTTAAACAAATAACGTGATCTATCAAACGGGTTGAATCAAAAGGGAAGCTAGGTGCATGAGCCAAAACGTTCATCCGTTCCAGAGTTCTTTAGATTACCAGTAACGGTGATCCACTAGGTAAGTACCCGAAAAAAAATAAACAGCTATCTCCATGTACATATTATAAATCGGCCAATACAGTGCAGACAAAACTCATAAATTAGAAAACAATATAAAGAAGAACTTACTTATCATAAGGCCTATATCCAAAAGTATGTGCGAAGCTGTTGACGCTCCAAACGATGTTGATACCGCATGTGTACCGCAGGATGGTGGGGATGAGGAACGCGTTAAGCCAGCTCTCGTTCCAGAAGTACACCGGGATAACGGTCGGCAGCACGAAGCATAGGATAGGCATCAACTTCAAGTAATGCCTGGAGAATGGAGATAAAGTTTTATTTCTGCCTTCTGAGCTATTGCGATTACTGTTCTTTTATGAAGCTTACTAGTTGCCTCTCCAACTACAAGCTAAAGGTTGCCTTACGAGTGGGATTTAGTCAATAGTTTAATGGCTAGGTATAGCTTCTCGTCAGCAGTATAACCACTAAGCTGTCAATAAAATATTAGGAAATAAATATATTAGCAAGTAGCGCTGAATCTATTCCTAGGTGCGGGAAATACGCCACAAAACTGAAAAGTATTTCATCTAAATGTTCATAAGAATGATTCTCTTTAAAAAATTTATTTAAATATAATTCCAATTTTCCAAGGACAATATAGCATGGGTGCTTTAGATCCATGTTCTTTATTTTGCTCTGGTCGCAAATAAAGGATACAAAAAGGTCTTAGAAAAATATATTTTGCTTCACTTTTTAATTCTGGCCACGGTACAGTGGCTTTTGTAAATCTTACAAATAAAAATCTTGAGATTAGAGCTAAGACAGTTATTTGCCGTGTTATACGGCCGAAGCAGCGGTTAAATACATTTAAGATTTAACGCTTTGTTCAGATTGGGTGTTGTGTTAAATAAAGCTTTATTTTTGCCAGAATTTAATGTAATTTAACCGGCTATTAACGGCACGTAAGAAGTTAGAGTTTATAACGCAAAACTGAGGCTAAATAGGTATTTACCCGATTACATCAGATGCAGATTCCCATTCTCCCTATTTGCCGATTTACCTAGTGGATACAAAAGTGATCAAAGGTATTAGCGGCTAATATCCTATCCCATTGCTGGAGCCAAAACTCACTTTCTTTGGAACATGACCACTGGATCTGCATATAAATCGCTGAGATCGATCCGCCGACCGCCTTCGACGACTTCAGGGCTCTTTTTACAGCAGAGCCAGCCCATGTGCGAGAAGAACAGGCCTCGTTCAGCGTTGTGAGGGTCGGCGTCTGTGTCCGCGTATTTGTGGTGGGTGCGGTGGTCACGAGCCCACTCGAATATGCAGTCCTGGTACCAATAACATGTAGTTTTCATTTATTATTCGTTCCATTTTCTGAACCAAACGTAAACGTAACAACGTCCGCACAAAAGTAGAATACCATGTCCGTCGTCTTTTTTTATATAATCTATACTAATATTATAAATGTGAAAGTTTGGATGGAAAGATGGATGGATGGATGTTTGTTACTCAATCACGCCAGAACGGCAGAACGGATCTGGATGAAATTTGGCACAGAGATAGATTTTAGTTTGGAATAGCACATAGGCTACTATTTATCTCGGTAAAATGTATAGCTCCCGTGGGAAAGATTTGTTTTAATTTTTCATAGCGCAACGGATAGACATTGATTTTTATTTAGTTTGATTTTTTATTGATTTTTATTTTAATAGATTTTTTGCGCGGATAACACCGCAGGGCGCAGCTAGTATCGTATAAATCATCCGCTCCTTTACCCAAAATTATTCCGAGCGAACCGACAAAAGCTAATGATATTTGCAAATACACGGAAAAAGTAAAAATAACAAATCCAGCCGTAACTCGCACATTGTGATGAAAATATTAGAAGCCTCTCCGAGGGATGAGGAAATAAGTTTTGTACGTGTACCTACAAACTTTTGGAATGTTGGCGAAATAAGCTATGCTTCACGTAAAAGGTTGTCAAATTATTCCGACGACGCGACGCAAATTAAAGTAGGTAGGTACGCTTACCTGGAAGCCCATGGTTTGCCATATCATTAAGACTGTGCGTAACGGGGTGCGGGCTTTGAAACTTCTGTGTGTCCACAGGCGATGAGATCCTGCGCCTATTCCTATAGCGCACATGAGATGGACAGCGAAAGCTGAAAACAGAAAGAATATTAGCCTCTATTAGGATCCTATTGTAAGTGATTATTTGTGAATTTCGCGCGGAAAAATTAAGCGCTTAGGCATAACTCCCATTTTATTATGACCTCTTTTATCCTCCATTTTATTATGTCTATAAAGTATCCTTACCAAATACATTAGTCTGCCACATAGCTGATGTGAAGACTAGATATAGTCCGTACAAGGAGCTGATATGTAGGAACAAAAACCATGATATGTTGAACCACACGAGCTCATGTTTCTTCGGGGTGGCCTTCTTTAAGACTGAGACGTCTTTGTCGAGGCCTAGGTCTGATGTTTGTGTGTCGGACTCGAAGAGTACTCCACTAGGAGTCGGGTCCACTTGCGGAGGCATATTCTGAAAGTAACAATAAGGTTACTGGCTATTAGGTCTTTGGTCCTTTGCTGTTCTCGCATTAAAATACTTTCGTTACACAACATTATATTCACATATACTACAACATTATCGGTTGTCCGACATTACAGAATATTTTATCTCCTGCAGTGTTGAACCACCTGGGTTCATGAATAAGTTTTGCCTGTTAAATCATCCCATCAAACACGAATAACAAAATTGTTATCTGAAAAGTACACTTGCTTTAAATACTCAAATTAATTATCTCAATTTAAAATAATTAAAATGAAAACGAAAAGTTGAAATAATTGCATTTGCTTAGCAGCAGCGGATGCATTTGATGGCACCATTTACAAGTTAAGATATTCTTACTAGGCTTTAGCAGAGAAAACCAGATTATAATAATTATCAATCGCTATCTGTTAGTAATGTAGAGTAGGTACGTACGATTCTTAGGTTTTTTTGGCACTTGTCATACTTAAAATGTTGTAGTATTGTCGGAATTTTTAGCAATTAATTTCACAAAATGAAACGGTTTATATTATAGAAGGAAATATTATAATCAAATAAACCTACCTCCAATTAATTTAATAACACTTAATATATTTATTGTTTCAACCAAGAACACTAACTAATCCATTATGCCTGTGACTCCCCTTTATATAGCTAAAGAAAGCATCTAATTGTAAATTTAAATTCAAACCTATAAAAATATAAACCAGTCCTAAGTAAATAAAATTTCGTAATACGTTTCCATTGTATTGTAAACACTGATTCTTTCAAAATGTTTGTAAACTGGATCAACAGTTTACACTTGGTTGTGCATTTAATTAATTAGACAATCACATTATTTGTTTTATTTGGACTGGTAGTTGAAAATATTGTTTTATGGATGTTGAAAAGTCCGACGAGAAGTTTTAAGTCAACTTACTTACTATGCTTTTAACTGATTGCATTGCATTGTCTAGAATATACTCGTCAATACTTTTATGTGCGTTGCATCTATACAGATTAAAAGTTGAGTGATTAGATTGACAACCAGGAAAAGAACCAGCCAAGCCAAGGAATAGAGAGACGACATCGTTAACCATTAGTTTGAATTTAAACAATGCACCACCCAAGCGCACCATTGCAAGACCTCAAGACACAGTGAACACTTTCTGCGTAGATCGGACCGCAAGTAACAACTAAATATGAGGGTACCCTGTATCAAACTATGACACTAGGATGTCAACCACCTCAGTCCTCCCGTGACCATGGTTGCTGTAAAGCAGCCGAAACGTCGCGAACGTAAAAAGTGTAATAAACGCGATAAAATACGTAAGATTAGTTTTATTTCAATTAATGAATTGGATTATGAAATATGATATACTTCTTCAATTTTAAAATGGAAGAGTAATGTTTCAAACGCGATTCATTAATATTTGTGGCGTGATTGCAAGTCGGTTTGGTCGGGCTGGTCCGAATTTCCGCAGGCGAATTGCGTCGGCCGCTGGCTGAATCGTCGGCGCTTGTAATTTCCGCTTCGATCTATCTAATCGTTCACTTCGTGGCCACAAATGTATTTGGACAAATTATATTTCTTATGGGATATATGTGTATTAATATGAATCCTTGTTCTGTGAGTCAATGCTTTAATTAATTTCCTCAACTTTAACCTATTTTTAACCGACTTCAAAAAGGAGCAGGTTCACAATTCGGTTGTATAGATATAGATAATATTACTTAACTCTTAGCTTTGTAGGTGATCTAACGAAATAATATAATAAACTAGCTGTTGCCCGCGACTTCGTCCGCGTGGTATTTAACAAAGACAACCGTTGACAACAGCCTGCTCGCCCATTCTGAGCCCGCGGGACGCATTGAAGGGTTTTGCTATCAAACTTAATCAGGCGCTGCGCTGCAACATTGGTTTGAATTTTTTTTCGTGAGATCCTATTATTTTTTCTAAAATAAAAGTAGCCTAAGTTACTCCTTGTTACATCAGCTATCTACCAGTGAAAGTCCCGTCAAAATCGGTTCAGCCATTTCAGAGATTAGCCGGAACAAACAGACAGACAGACAGACAGACAGACAGACAGACAGACAGACAGACAGACAGACAGACGGACAGACAGACAGACAGACAGACAAAAATTGTAAAAAATGTTGTTTCGGTATAGGTAACGTGTATACATCCAAATGCACTTAGTAGAAAGCGGTTATTTTAATATTACAAACAGACACTCCAATTTTATTTATATGTATAGATAAAGAATATTGAACTACGGATCCTGCTTAGCTTCGCTGTAGGTCGCTCAGAGGGGACAATGGCGCGAGCCACTTTCTACATTGTCGGTAATTCTTGGCAGGGCCGCTATCCACCTATTGCCTGTTCACAATCGAGCTCTTGACAGCAGACGCATTTGGTGCAGATAAAAGATGAAACCTTCTCTGCACTTTAATAATGTTCACGTTTTATTAAAATGATTCTACGAACGTACTATTTCTATCAAAACGCTTATAGTAACAATGGGTACACAGGCTGCTGATCTACAGAGGATGGAAAGGCACAGAGAGTAGCAACTTACTAAGATTTGTTCTTAATTAAGAGCTGATAGCCAATGGATGGCCTTATACCCTTTTTTAGACTGCATGTGAAGAAAATATTTTCAGGTAACTACTTAAGTAGGACGTAAATAACTTCAGTTTCTCATATTCTTCATAAAAATACTTATCTTACATTTATCATAATTTTATTCAACTCCTAATCCATACAATATGTTCACACCCAAAATCCTTGACCTTCCACGAATGACGTGGGTATATAAATAAAATAAATCAATTTAAAATATACCGAGTGCTCTCCAGTCGAGTGAGTGGTCGGGAAAGCGGTTGGAACGTAATTTTGACTGGAACGGCTACCACCCGATTACTGGTATTGTGGTGTAAATGGGTTCCGATCTTGAAAAACGATTCGCCTGTGTGGCTTCCGAATTGGAATCCGCGCTGTATTTGGTTATTTTACGTGAGATTTTTGATTGAATTTTACCATTCGGTTAGAAAGTTATTATTGAACGGTGGTCCATCGTAACTAGAAACTAAATTGAAATACCTATCTAAAAAGGGAAAAAGCATTTATTGTGCAAAAAAAACAGCATCAAATTCAATGAAGCCACAACTCTTAGCCATATATATTGAATACGCGTAACCCCACAAGTTACTTGGATGAATAATGCAGTCTACAATTTCTAGAGCGGGCTAACAAATCAAATTACGCGTGGAATATTCATTGTGCGTTGTGTAAGCACAGCTCCTGGATTACACTGGTCGGCAACAAAGGGCAACGGAATCGATTCAGTGCTGGAGAGGTCGGCTATTGCGCATAGTTCCTTAACTATTAACTGGGCCGGAGTGAAGCACTTCTTCAAAGTGCTCCTGAGACCTCGGTCGATTAATATGTAATAGTTTGCGCTTGCAGTCAGATTGAAATGTTGACATATTCTATGTAGGTAGTGCGTGGTCGTGAAACGTATATAAATATTAAACTTATAAAACGGTTTACTGTAGTACATTATTATATTAATGTAAAAAAGAAAACTGCAGTAATACATTGTTCTGGATCGCTTATTCACTTAGCTAGTTACTAATTAAAACAAATCATAATACTGTTGCCTTCGACTCCGTCGGCGTTTTTATATTGATATACCTTTTTTATTTATGAACTGAATGAAATAAAACAATACATTAACAAAAACCGCACCCAAATCGGTTAAGCCGTTTCTGAGATTAGCATGCACAAACACTCAGATAAAAAGACATAAATTCTAAGTTATATTGCCTATAAAGGCCCCCGGTAATAGATTTTCTCATATATCTTCCACCTACAGACCGCGATCAGTTACATTTTCATTATATTTCATTTTCATTATATAAACTTATATAATAAGTAGTATTACAATCTAACTAAATTTATATTGCGTCTTACCATTCAATAATAAGTATATTATTATTTATAAGCTTCGGGTTCAAGAATCCTAGAAAAATATGAAATGTTTGCCACACAAGCTTTGTAAACTAAAATGTTTTCGGCGAAACGTGCTGTAGAGTACTGGAGACTGGATCAGAATCCTTTCATTGCTGAATCGTAGCGAATATTGTAAGTAAACAGACGTATCTTGAGTTACATCTGTCTGTATTGAATTTGGTTGGGTATTTGTTGTGGTGTTGTACTAGGTACTTATGTTTCGTTTGACGATACCACTGGCTCAGTTGGTAGGGGTTTCGAATCGTTAGGGGGACATGTTTTCGTGATGAGCACGAATGTTAGAGGTACTCGATTCATCGATATTCAATATCTGTATACTTAATTAATATCTACAGAATGATTCAGAAAGGGTATACTAAGCCCTGCGCTTTCTTGGCGCATTTTTCATGCTTATGTGAAGTCGATTTTAAAAACTAAATTTTGTACCCTACAAAACGACCATAGTGATTTTTTGTGAGAATTTTATTTTTAAACAATAAACCATCAGGCCTCTACTCCCCGACTAGACACCTCATTTCGCAAATGGTATTATGTAATACCAGAGCGAGCCATCCCCAACCAACCTCAGGGTTATCAAGTAACTTCGGATATTACGAAAAGGCCTTTATACTGTAATAAAAAAAAAATTACCATTCCCGCAACGACTTGTGTAATCTTTATAATATAGCTAGGTAACATACAAAGAATATCCTTTCAGTTGGATTTCTGCGCCAATCCATCTCGAATTACGTGAAATTATATCAGCTGTCCCACGAGGGTTGAAGGGGATTGTGCTTACAAAGGACATTAAAAATCCGTTTAGTGAGGCTCGTACACTGAAATGAACGTATTGGAAACCAATCTGACATATCTTATAACATTGTATTAGTACTAAAATGTACGAAAATAAACTACGTTAGTACGATCATTGTAATTTATATACCAAGGTTTTGTATTGTATTGTTTGTATACCACCAGGCTACAAGATAGAGCGACGATATACACGTTGGGCATGGCTGGATAAGCGAGGTGGCTGACCGCCAATCATGGAGGAAACTGGGAGATACCTATGTCCAGAAATTATTACTCACAGGTTAAAGACGAAGAAGTATACCCAACGTACAAAATTTTGTTTTTTTTGTAGCTTATTCTACATAGTAACAAAGTCGTATTTCTTAAGGCATTTTATATAGGTTTATAAAGGTAAATTAGAAGAACTTCGAACGGCGTATCTAACACGAATTTTGCATTAGTCTATGAATAATAAAACATCATTGTGCTAACGGTAATGGCGCTGTGTAAGAAAGTAATTAGGTATAATGTCTCTAAACCTATAGGTATTGTTTATTTTAATAAGATTTATGCAAATAAGTATAACCTGTAAAATCTTTCAGTATTCATTCAGCGTAGCGTTAAATTGCTAATTTAGTGGATGTGTTTATTTGTAACATAATAAAGTACGTTGTAATACAAGCTCTTGTTTAGGTGTGTTCAAAGGTATTAGGTAATTACGATACCTTAAAACTAAATGTTACCACAAGTTCATGTTAGAGGGACTAATTTATTATTAGCTTGAAAATGCAAACAACAATGTATAGTTAATAATAATGTGGAGACTCTAGATAAGATAGGTAAATATTTTGTGAAATATGATGATGTTATAATATGATTCCTGCTCATTTTTTCAGCTTGAAATTTTAGTAGTCTTAAAAATTATTTCAAATACCGAGATAGGTTCCCTATGGATGCTTTAAATAATTAATATTTCAGTAGACGTGTGCTAGAGACAACCATCTTGTCGTATCAATCAAACGACATCTGCACACGTCTCGTCACGTACTGTACAGATAGATGCTGTCTAACATATTTTGTACGTGGTTCTGTAGATAATAAATTGATCGAAATTTGTATTCTATATTATTGAGCTTTTGAAACTGGCATAATGGCTTTGCATGCTACTACCTAATATAGACAATGTATTCTATCTTTAAAAGAAGATAGTTGATTTGTTAACGTTTTTGAAATCATATTCCAATACAGTATAATATATTTGGTATCTGTTTTATTAGTGTATATTGACTCCCTACTCGGATAAGGAAATGTTCGTCTTAATGACACAGCTACGAGGGCGTAGTGAGACGTAACGCTCAACGCAAAACCTCAGGATTGTTATTCTAAAATGACCTTAAATATGTAGAGAGCTAGGTCCATGATAATATCTTTTAAAATACAGAAGCAGCAAGCTCAAGACAACAAACACAAATAAAAGAAGATACGACAAAGGGCGGGCCTCAGTCACTCGCAATAAACTCTACATTCGAAAAATCTCATCAAGTTACACATCCTCACCGCTAGGGTGGGAATCTCTTTCGGAATTACCAATTTTCTGTCATCATTAAGGGTGAATAGAACTTTGATTATCAGAAAAACGGAGGGCGGCTAATTTGCTAATAAAAGTCGAAATCTTTGCTAACGTAATGGAAGATGCTATCTGTTTTCTTTTATACTATTTCAGTAGAATAAAATAAATTCTTCGCTTTAAGAAAATTACTTATATACCTAGTTCTTGGATACCTATAATTGATTTAGCTAAAATTTAGTATAAGTAGATATATCTACTTAAAAACGAAACGCATGAACTGATATAAAGAAATAGGTGCCGGGATACAATCTAAAGTGGTCTACCAATTTGAGATTACGTCACAGCATTTCTCGGTTTTATTTCCAATTAACAAGTTAATGTGGATTTTCCTGCTTCATTTAAACGTAACACACACTTTATATTCCAATAAAGTTGCTTCTCTCTAGACGTCCGTTGTTTGCGTAATATTTTATTTGTATCCTAGTATTACGTAACGTAATGAAAATAAAATAAAACTTTGTTGTACATTTATAAACATGTTATATGTATAAACATATTGTGAAGTCATTCACATCATTAAAACATATTGTGAAGACATTCACATCATTAAAATGAAGGCTTGATTGAATTTGCAGAGATCTATTCAAGTAGAGATGGTATAGGTAATGTACAAATATCTGGGTTTGTTTTGTGTACTGAGGCACGAAAAATCGATACGCAGGACCTTTGCAAGTTATGTACGTTACTGTAACAGAGCCAATTAACTCTATTGCTCTATTGCTGTATTCGTTTTACTGTCACTCTATTTTCATTGACGGTTCCTACACAATCAGCACGTGCAAGCGGTGAGAGCCTTGGTTGTAGAAAAACAAAACACTACACGACTATGAGGACAACCAAAAGACGGAAGGCAAGCTCATTCTGATCGTATCGCGTCGGAAGAGTGGCCTGATTTATGTCGTTTCTAATGATCACCCAAACAGCGATTGATGGGGAGCGTAGTGATCAGCAAAATGATTCCATGACTTGGAAAACAAACGCTTTGTGTAGATATGTCTCTATATCGTTACGCATAGTGTCTACGTAGGTAATTATAATAATAACAAAATTGAAGCCATTGTATGTAATTTATCAGAAATAGGATAGGTACCCAATGAGCATGGTATACTTTATGAACCACGTGGCGCCGGTAGGTATTTTCCTACTCGACTCGACGGCGGGCGTTGAGTTGGATGTTGTCTATTTTAATTTTAAAGGCTTTTAGAGAGATAGAGCGCACCTTCATGCTCTAAGTTTCATGTAATTAATGTATCAGAAAAAGTTATTTCTACTGATGATCCTGATTATGATATCTTGCTTTTGATCAAAACGGATTAATAAAAAAGTTATGTTTCCAACCATTAATGTACAGAAACACATATTATCAGTTATTGATATACACAAACCCCAGAACTCTACATAATATTTTAGTAGGTAAGTACATTACATGAAATAAACTCAGTCAATTTAATGTTTTTAATATATTGCACTGTCAGAAGTTAATATCGCTACAGGAGTTAAGTAACCACGGGCCGGGTATTGGGCCCATAAATCAGGGCCAAAGCAAATTGTTATCGTATGAGACAGGCAGGGGTGCAGGATCAGCGGTTTGGGGCGCCGACTGACTCTGAGTTGATGCTCCTTATAGGCACCTTGGGTAGGTATAAGAATAATGTACTTATGTATGTGTAAGTAGATACAGACATTTCGGTCGAATGTGTGTTCTATATGCCTACGCGACGCTCAACTATTTTAAATAGCATTTACATAGGACGACTTTGCCGTTGACATTATTTCAGTCGACTTATTATGTATATATCGCCCCGAGTTCTTGATGTGCGGACGTAATTATATACTAGGACCGCGACTATTTATATGTTGGTTACGTGTAGTACAACTAATGCAAGTGACAAAAATCATATGCACAAAATATAACCCAGGAATGAGATAATGCGTTTTTAATTATTGTTTACGTACACGCTACTTTAACAATAAATAATCGCAGTCTTAAGTTAGCTTTATCGAAAAAGTATAAAGTATTTCGTAGCTAAAGAAGGATGAACAAACAGATTTGAATGAATCTGTGAACAAGGGAGACTTAGCCGAAAGATAAACGGACGATATAATGGGGAACGATCCCTGTTGTCTGTATTCTTTGAAATGAAAGATGGCCGGCACGGGGTTGAGACAAATTGTTCAACCAATATTGTTATTCTGATCGTATTACTTTTATTAAAGTAGAAGTGGGCATTTTGATCTAATAAAGTAATTATGGTTTGGTATTCATTAATAACAGTCTTAGTTCCTATTGGCATTGTAGGGACATTTATTAGAGCTCTGAACCAGAGGCATCAGTGGGTTGATTAAGTCATTTCTGGGAGGGAGGGGTTGGTCTATAGCTACTTACCTACATTTATATGTGATATCATTCATCTAACGCAAATAAATTTTCTCAATGCTAGTTGTAATAATGTACACAATATTTTGTAGAGTCGATATATAGACCTACCTCGGGTACTAATAATATTACGGCACCCACTTTTGTTTGTTGATTACATCGGAACAACGGCATTCCGACGTGTCAGTGGTTAATTCGCGGGTCGCCGGGTATCGTCGATAAATCTTCATTACGCACCCTGAATAGCGGGCAGAGGCTTGGACAGATTCCCAACATACCGGCAAATCCTGCGGATTGATGCTCTAATGTTGCCAGCATTGTGAATGTATAATACCAAGAATAAAATAAGGAAAACGTGTAATGAACGATGAGAAAGTCTGACTCGGCTTGTGCTTAATATAGCTTTTGAGTAAAGATTATTTTTTACCACGCCATTAATTCTTAATGTTGCATGCTTCCTTAAATAAATTTGCGATAACTATCATAACTATGTTAGGCAACCATAAAATCTATGTCGACATGAACATAGGATGATCTATAATACCCGAAAGTACTTTATGTATACATATTTGCTAATCTACGAACATAAATCGAGTATCAGTCTAATGGTTCGTAATAAACGTAAATTTTTGAAGGATTCCTTTTAGTCATGCGATACTTACTCGAGACTACGATATTTCACTCAGACGTCGTTTTGTGTACATATTTACTGAGATATCGTTAAACAAGACGGACAGACGGGCATAGTCGCACTATAACGGTTCCATTTTTTACGAAACCCTAAAATGGTAGACAATATGCAAATTAGATCACTTACTAAGATTTACTACAGAATATTGAAGGGACCACTCCATTAGCATAATCTAAGGGCTCTTAAATAGAGCTTTCAAGAGATTTAGGGTCAGTCATTTTACAAAAATAAAAATATATTGTTTCTATGGCTAACAATGTTCCATATTTTCCCACTTTTTGTATTCCTATATATATGAAAATATATTATAATAGTCGTCCCACCGAACTTTGTAGCGCCTCAGAATCAAATGTATGAGAAAATCTAAAAAAAAACATGTTTTAGTAGTTATTCTGCTATTCGGGGCGAAGATACATATATACATTAAACATATCCTATTTTGGAGTTATAAATGGTGTAACTAACACGTCTTCTATACATGTAAATAAAATTGGAGTGTCTGTTTGTAATATTAAAATAACCGCTTTTTACTAAGTGCATTTGGATGTATACAATAGCGTTACCTTTTTTTTTTTTTTTTTTTTTTGTTGACGGGGGGGAAATCTTCGATAGATACCCGGCCTCTGTGTGGGAGAGGGCCGGGTTATGTGGGATTCTTACCCACTAAAACCCCCCCGGTGGCCGCCTTCGACACATGTTGGAGGGGCTCCGGGATCTCCAAACGGAACGCACCGGTGCCCCTCTTGTGCCTCGCCCCCTTATGGGGGCCCGTCTCGAGGGAGCAGATGTTTGCACCCCCTGCGCCCTCGCTGCGCACGGCGGCGGGGAGCCACGCCCGCCGCCGTCCTCCTCAGGAGTCGTCATCGTCACCGGACGTCCGGGGCCCACACCCCAGTCGTCCTCGACCCCGAGGGTAGCCCGTTATTTAAGGCCCTGGGCATCAGGGCCGGACAATAGCGTTACCTATACCGAAACAACATTTTTTACAATTTTTGTCAGTCTGTCTGTCTGTCTGTTTGTTCTGGCTAATCTCTGAAATGGCTGGACCGATTTTGACGGGACTTTCACTGGCAGATAGCTGATGTAACAAGGAGGAAATTAGGCTACTTTTATTTTAGAAAAAACATAGGATCCCACGAAAAAAAATTAAAACCAATGTTGCAGCGCAGCGCCTGATTAAGTTTGATAGCAACAACCTGCAATGCGTCCCGCGGGCTCAGAATGGGCGAGCAGGCTGTTGTCAACGTTTGTCTTTGTTAAACGCGGACGAAGTCGCGGGCAACAGCTAGTTGTTTTTTATATATAGAAGATAGATATAGATAATCCACAATACCTTTTTGCACTCATATAAATAATTGAAAAGCAGATATCTATAATGTTTTGTAATGTAATAATCATTTACTCTGAAATATTTGTTACAGTAATACAGCAAGAAAGGGGAACTATGTTATGAAAATAGTGCAGCAGCAAATGTATGCCAAGAACTATCCTAATCTTGAAATGTACTTAATGATTTGAAAGTCGGCCGAACATCGTGTGTTGGCCACCAAAGGCAATAAAAAAAATACGCGTAAATACCACGTAAATAATACTAATCATGCCAGAGTTAGGGCACTGGTTCAATTTATCTCTCATTTAAGTATTTACCTAATGTATATAAATTAAGTTAAGTAGGTTGGCTAAAGGTACCAACCCACGTAGTTACATTATAAGCATCCTATTTAGCGTTTTTTTTTCACTTCATAGCCCTTAGTTTTAGTTTAAACGTATCAAACTCTCAATATAAATGTATAGAATACCAAGCGAGTGCTGCGCTTTTCTGCTCTAGGCGCGGCTGTAAAATGTATATAAAGATTCGATCACTGAAAAATTATGCTAAGCCCCCTGACTGCTTGTCTATCAATATTTGACCTAACCTCATGATTTGATGAATTAAGACGAAGACTAATCTACATTGAGGTTTGTATACAAATTCTCGTCTCCAGATCATTATTTTATAGCATTAATGTCTTCTTAGTCAAAAAACCTGAATGTGGTTGAGCCTCATTGTTATAAATGATTAGCTCTCAGCAAGTAGGTACAGCTATAATGTTTTATCCAACACAAATGATAATGGTGTTACCAACAATGCCATGATTGATCGCTTTGATAATGGAACAGATGCATAACATTAAGCTCTGCACATTAATCGCACAATCACTGCAATTTTAATATCTGTCATCAACGGCTTATGGTAATTAGGGTTGAGACACGACTTAATATGATACGGGAGTCGAGGCTTACAAGTCCGAGGGGTGGCTATCGTCAGACTATTGTGGTAATGGTTGGCTCCGAGGGTGTACGATAATTAATGAAAGCTCTTAATGAAGAAATTCCCATATGAAGGTTATTCCATCTAGGTCGTTAAATTCATGTGCAATCGAAGATAAGGCATGATAGTTCGAACAAGCTATCCAATAGTATAGATTGAAAAAAAAATATAAATTGTGGAGATATGAAATTATTTATGTGCAAATAGGGTGTCTCATTGAAAGAGTAGCTAATGAAGAATCTACTTAAAGAGAGCTTAAAATTGTTATTCCTGTAAACTATGCCACTATAGCTATAATAATTGTTGGCCACATCGAAGTACTCGTAGATACAATCTATTATTTTATAATTTCTAAAGAAATTAGAGTAATTTTAATAGCTGTCGTCAATGGCTTTGGTTAATGCAGGCTGACAGAGTTGAAGGCGACTGGAGACCGGACGGTGACGAGGCTGGTCGGAGGGGTCATGCGATCGCCGGCGCATTTATGTTAATAGCGGCCGGTTCTATTGTACCTACCCAAATATAAGAGCTGTGTTGTAAGAGGGAGCGATCGATTATATATAATTGATATCCTAGAAAATATTACGTAAAGAACTACAACTACAAATTATGGGCTATTTATGGGCTGCTCTAGAATTACAAAGTAGTATTTAAGATATGTAGTTAACTTATTTATTTGCTCAGTAGGAGTACCAAATCTAAATTTGCAGTTAATACATGAATCGTTTTTTTTAACTTTTGATGGTGCGTAAAATAAATGAATTAGGCTAAGGAAGTAAGAACGCGGTTAATGGATAGTAGACATAGAGATTCTTAAATAAAATTATGATAGGAACATTGCCCAACAGCAGAACTGTACACAGAGGTTAGAAAAATACACTAAGCTACTAAGAACGACGAACATAATTCAAGGGAAAATCTATGAGAAAGGGGAATATTTCTGTAACCCGTGATTAGTTTACATCTTGCGCCGCATCGCCCCTCGCAGAGGGTCAACCAAACAGCGGGGGTCCGATGACAACCCCAACAGAAAGGGCTCTCAGAAAACTTCCCGTCCCTTTATATGAGCTTCATAGAATTCCGCTTAGCTGCGTTTCGACACCATACATTGCGTTTCTGTTACGATGTTCGCCCATATTTTCCTTTGGTAATTCTATTTCTTATATATTTTCGCGTTTATGACGTAACGTGGCCCATTTCACGACACATTAGGTATTTGGAAATATTTTAGACGAACAACAATGTTCTTTAGATGAAGTGTTGTTTTGTGGGTAAATGTTTGTTATAGCTATGTATGTTCAAAAGATTGTCAGTGCGATAAACTGTGTAAAAGGTTTATCTTTTGTTTTATTTATATTGTAATCCTCTATCCAAGCACCATAACATATTTCAAGTATGTTGGACCCCTCAAGCATCACAAGTGTGCTGCATCAAATTCTAACAATCCAATGGTGACGGGCGCGCAATAAAAGGAAGTTCTTCTAACGAGTGTGTGACTGTCGGGTTTAAAGCGATTGTTAAGGATGTAATGCAGCAAACAACGGAATAAGTTGATAGTGGATAGCAAGATTGGGATTTATTGCACTGAAAATTATTTTTGGGAATGGTCGTAATATGGAAAGATAATTGGGACTATGATTGAGGTTAGGATGGACATGGGATGGGACTAGGGTTGCGGACACCTGCCATTATCAGCCGCTATCTAATTACTATTGGCAGGTGGTGACTTGCCGCACTTTAGGTGGACCCCCTAGAAAGGCCGATAAGGGGATAAGGGGCAACACTGGCGTGAGTGGCTCACGGATGAAATTATTATTTTATATACTCGTTTTTTTGCAATGTATTCTAATATTGATTAGGTATATATATATTACTAGCTGCGCCCGGCGGTGTTACCCGCGATAAAATGTACGAAAAATTAAAACATCTATCCCACGGAAACCATACATTTTACGGGGATAAAAAGTAGCCTATGTGCTATTCTAGACTATAATCTATCGCTGAGCCAAATTTCATCCAGATCCGTTCAGCCGTTCGGGCGTGAAAGAGTAACAAACATCGATCCATCTATCCATCCATCCAAACTTTCGCATTTATAATATTAGTATAGATATATGTATTTTCGTTTAGGTTTATTTTTGGCTTGGCACTAAGAATTATATCTACAAATATAGGTAGGTAAGGTATACGGGAGGTAAGTGTGTAAATTCTAATTCCATCCAAATTTTATATCCTTTGCTTCGAAGCTAAAATACAAATGCCAGTGATGTATGACAGGCAGCGGAGATGGACAGCAGTTGGGCACAGTGTGGGCGGCGCGGCGCGGAGCGGGGAAGACGCCCTGACGTCACACGCGCCTGCGCACTATCGCACTCCTTTATTCAAAGAACATGCTAAATTTACAGATGCAAATATTTTTGTTTATTCTTACAGGACAAAATTTGTTTCACCTACCACCGAGCACAGTTTTAGACTTATAATTTATGTATCAATTAAAACAATATAATTTAACAAATTTTTCTCTTAATAAGTATATTTTAGTTTTTAGTTTTTTCATGTAGATATTTTTGTAAATAATTTATAGTAAATAAACAAGTATATCGATTTTGAAGCGAACATTGAAACAATGCAAACTATACATACTATACTATAACTATACATACTATAACATACTCTCAAGAATGCTAATATTTAATAATGTTAAAAAGTGTGTTGGCTAATGTGGACAACAATACAGCTGAGTAAGTATTTAAATTTAATAGTCTCCAAATCTCCACTACGCATTATTAATACAAAAAGTCAAACCAACATTTCATTGTTTTGTATTTATCTCCATCTCATACGTGTACTATACAAGGGAATCCGTGCCCGCGTCGGCATCGGGGCATCAGTCGAGTCGCTTGCGCGTGCCGCTACGTCCGCCAGCTACACGCTACGGAACGTAGCTTGCAACTACGCCGCTACGCCCGCACTACGCCGAAAACATCCAGTGACTGTGTGACCATACTCAATTAAACCTCATTATTTAGTGTGTGACCCTATTCTGTGCTTCTTCGGTAACTCGAATATAAGTGGTGGACCAATCTCGAGCATAAGGTGGGTGAATATTGAATAACAAGATATGAATAGCTATTGAGAGCTGGGATGTGAGTGGTTTTCTCTAATGTCAAGGACACGGCTATTGATCAAGTAGCAGATGCGAGGAATGTTCTTACTTTGTTTATTGTTATTTATCTAACAATCAAGTTTGTGATAGTATTTGTAATGCTAAACTAACATAGAGCTACCTTATTCCATTGTTTGTATTATGAAAAGGTACTATTCGAAATATTCGGTCGTTAAAAGTAATGCGCAACAAAGGGATGTATTCTGGAGTGGGGTCGCGAATAATTGATAAGGATACGTGCCACCTTGCGTTACAAGTTTCATGAATTAGAAATGTGCCAAATGCTAATACAATGTTACGCGTTTCAAAAGTTTCCTACTTACATTTTAGGAACAATACTATATTAATTAGTTACATAGCTATCCATGTTTCGAGACCCACTCGTTTCATTGTAGAGGGTTTATTTAGGCGACCGGGTAATATTGAACAAAACAATCTTAAACATTTTTACGACTTTATATATATATACTTCGTTTATGAATTTGCACTATGTATAGGTTTGAAGAATCATTTTGGTATATTAATGATATTATTAAATTACGACAGAAAAGACTATTAAAGTAGGTAGGTACCTATACTTTCAAGCTGTCTTTTGTAGATCATAGGATAACAAGATCTAGAACGTGTTGTTCCTGTTAAAACTGAGCTAAGAATATTATTAATATTGCAATGCTCGCGATTGCAGTTTTATTTATAGGTATACGCTATATACCCAAGTAAACAGAGGTATATAATTACGTGCTAATGCCGTGGATTATCCGTCATCGAACAAGGGAACGTTATCGTTGTCTAGCGTGGTACATCATCAGTCTATTTGGGTTAAATCATAAGAAAATAGGAATGTTTGTTAAAATAACAATAGTTTTTTTTTCTATTTAGGTTATGCATTTTCGTCTATTCTAAAGTAATTTGGAAAATATTTTAGTTTTAGTAATAAATAGAATATATTATTCTATAAAAAAAGGTAATCATTTCTATTGATGTAGCCATCAAAACCCTGGTTTATCCAGAGTACAAGGCGACGTTAGCGGGTGCCCCCGGCGGTCTATCAGCGGTCGATCAGACCCGCGGAAGCCATTTGCATACCCCTTGGAACACTGCCTTCGTACACATACCGACTTGTTAGTAATAAAAAAAAGATTTAGGTTACGGTGTTGTAGACTGTATAAAAATTGATATTCTATTATGACAAGGTATATAATGATGACAAGTCTATAATGGACAGGTTTTAAACATGCGTTGACAAAGGAAACGTGAATATGTTTTTTTATTATATTTTCTTTGTGAAAGTATGTAATTTACAGTCAGTCAAAAGTTCTTTATTGGGCAACTTTATTGCTACTAGTAGTTGGTACAAGAATTAAGCAAAGTTACAGCGAAATTAAGCAGGATTTAGGATTTTATTAGGCCTTTATGCCCAGCAAGCTACGTGTTTAATTTACATTTTCAACGGTATAATGTTGATGTTTTTACTGGTTATTATATATAATAGTTGCCATTAATGTTTAGTGGTATGCTTTGAACATTACCAGGGTGGTCTGCCATTATTACTTCATTAACTGGTATAACCCAAGTTTATAATAATGGTAATATCGTCAACAAGATGAACATACTTACTAAGCAACGCTTGTATTGTCGGTACCGGAAAATGGACTGGGGGCGAACCTAGTATATATACTTATATAGATATTAAACATCAATGACTTGGGTGTAAGCATTCGCGCTCATCTCACAAAATTTGCCCCTAACAGGATCCAATCGAACCCAGAATCCTCGGTACAACGAACCGGGTCACTACACCAACAGCTGTGCTGATCAGGTCGTCATCTAAAACAGGGTGTAAGAGGCATTGTAACCAAAACTATGGGTAAAGTTTACAGTTAAAGCCTATAATAAAATTATTGAAATAATGGATGTCGAAAGTTCTGGGTTACAAATGCTGTAATTTTTGAACGCGCAATGTAACGTAAACCACACCATCATTACACAACGCTCCACGCGATACCCGACTCAAGCGAGTGACTAGCGCGCTCGATCGTATCGAGTATTAATTTACATTGCAATTTTAGGTCTAAATTAGTTATTATGTTTGTTTTTATTTAAAATCATGTTGAGGTGACGGCAAAATTCGGAAAATTCTAACTCTGGGGCGTCCAGAATCACAAGCTGAATAGTATGAGTTTTTGTTACAAAACCGCTAACACTCTGTATAGTTTAGGTACATTATATTTTGATGTAACTATATTTTTTAAAGTTCTTTTAGACATAATTATAAATATTTTTTAACTGAAGTACATAAACATGATACAAGACCAAGAAAAACATTAATACAAGGGACCATAAAATATATTTGTAACGGGCCATGAATTATTTGGTAGCGACGTTAAGTGTATTCAGAACAGGCTGAAGGACTGAGGGAATGCAAAACAGGTGTTGGGTTATATTTTACTCTGTGAATTATATTACTACTTACCTACCTCACTTCGCTGGAATTTTGGATGCCGATATAATATTAAGAATGAAATAGGAGCGTTAAATGAAGTATTGGGATGTTGAAAACACACGTATAGCTATGAATACACTTTATTAAAGTGCTTAGGTTAAAACTAACAGTGGCTTTGCAAATATGTATCAATCATTATCGTATGATATCAATTAAAATCACACCGCTTAGCACCGAGGGCTCCGGATTCGAATACTGGTAGAAACTTTGTGTGTTGAGCATGAATGCTTGTATGCGAGTCACGGATTTTTAATATTAATAAAAGTTTCATATGCTGGATTCGCTTCCAGTCCATTGTACGGTACCCATAATACAAGCGTTGCTAAGTGTGAGACCGTATAGTTGGTGTTTTCGTGTGGCAATATTATTATTTCTTATTAGTTTTGAGATAAAATTATGACAGACATATTTTTGTGTGCTTCACTGCTGGGCCCTATACCCTTCCTATTTCAAGATTTGCTTCGATTTTTGGGTAAGTTTTTTTTTGAGTAGATAAAAACAACGAAACAACCTGAAAATTACGATAGAAGAATTAGATGTGAATTATTTAATATAATGTACGGATTTGTTTGTTTTTCTCCTACTATCATAAAGTTACACGAGATTCGCTGTGTCGTTCCAGCCTGATGAATGGGGCTCGTTATGCGGAATGCACATTATGAACCCACAGAGTGTACATTACCATTACATTGTCATGCCCCACTGACCTAAACACCGTGTGCCAGTGGTCTTGCTTTGTCTTCATCATAAGCTCTATCTAAACCGACCGCTAATCGACATGATAAAGTTGTCGTAGCGAATACACCTCACGAACTCTATAAATTGTTTATATTTACGTTGTAATGCACTCTAAATATTTTTTTCTGATTAGTAACACCTCACCAAACGCTTTTAAATGTATATACGAGAAAGATTGATATCAAAATAATATCAAAAATAATGCGTAATTTCCAGACCGTGTAAACTAGTGACTAATCAGTATGAGATTTGTTTGGTGACAACATAATATGGAATTTATCTTTCTACTGATAATACCATACCTATATCCGATGGTCGACCGGGTAGTAGCTACATCATTAGCTACTAGTCCGCAACAAGTGCAGGATGTTTACTTAACGAGCTTTACTAAACCACATAATCCAGGCAGTTTTGTTACCCATCTGTTACGTTATATGATTGAATGTGTCTCGTTACGCAAAGTGAACATAATGTCGCCCTAGTAAGAACTATGCTCGTAATGTGGCTTAGCATGACGCTCGACTGCCCCTAGAACCAATACGTTAAATATGCATTGTTTCCCGTTATCTTTGTGGATTTGTAAACGTGAAACTTGGTTAAATACATACAGGTTTTCCTGATAAATAGTAATAGCCCCTTAGGATTACTATTGCTAACATCAATAACACTAACTTTATTTCTACGAAATTATACGAACGTACATGTTATTGTATTGTTATATAACATATAGGACTAATTAGCAAGTAATTAGTACATGTTTTAATTAACTTGACTTATTAAGGAAGTAATAATTCCTTGCTTACTCAGTACTTAAACAATGTATTCAAAGTTTAGTAGAAAAACCAACATTTTCCTCATTTGACTAGCCTGCAGGCTTGCCTCGGAAATAATTTGCCTACGATGGCTTGTGTTCTATGTTTCATTATCTTTATTGAGTACATAGAGCGGGAGGTTGGTCGTGGAGACTAATCGCTTATTAATGTTCTCCTCTCTTAGGTCTGCAGGGTTATAAATTGTCCTAAATTACTTCCACCCCGACAATGGTTTGGGCAAACTAATATTTTTTGTCATAAAAATGTAATACCTAAGTATTAGGTATAAAATATATATTTACTTGACCTATTTACCCTGTGACACTGTCCCACATAGAACCTTATAACTGAAAAGCAAAGAATCCATTATCGGAAAACTGGAACGACCGTAAAAATGTTGATAACCATAATAAATTCTGAGATTTGCGTCCATTCAATACGTGTTACTCTATAGCGTATTTTAACATTACTTACAGTATTGTTTGGGTATTACATCATCACCGCCCACATTATATCACACATCCATGTGTGACGTAGGTACGTAAGAAAATATCATAGTGCTGCGTGTTTTATGCGTAATTCCTTTCATACTTGCCTGATTCGGAAAATGTACCTATTTGGTAGTTTTGCGTGTGATTTGTTCGAACAAATTTATTCCGTTTTTATTTAGTCAAGCAGAATATTTATATCACTGCATATTGTTATCCTGGAAAAAAATCTGTTGTTAGTCGTGCACCTATATTTAATGTAGGCATCTCATTTGTTCATAGCAACACCGTACGCGTAAGGTTGCTCATTCCATTATAAATCAGAACGAACTTAATTAATATTTGATTTTTAATTGCTTAGTACATAATCTTAATATAGGTAAGTTATTTTTTATTTAAGTTTTATAAAAACAAGAAATGTCGAAATTAATTTGTGACGAAAGATACAGTAATATCTCATGGTAGTTTTTCGTCATATTAAGTGTTCCATAATTTCTCACTTGCCTTAATTAGTTGGTACTTAGTAATAGTTTTAGGTACAAAGGAACAATGATAGATTCTGCTACCAATATTCTAGGCGGGATTTACCATAAAAATATACGATAATGAACTTATACATTTTATCTGCGACCTACAATCCCAAATCCAAATCAGACCCATAACATTATTGCATCAAACTTCCACTTTTCTATTAAATATCACCATTCAAAATTAATCTCTACCACCTTAAAATATGTTTCATATTCAATTTCCATGACATACGACATTGTATGCACACACACTATAATGTATTACCATAACCGATGGGTCGGGTGTACGGCGTTTGGCAGAGGAGATAGGGTGCGTTCTGACGGGGTGACACGCTGGGCAAATAAGGGGATGCCCTGGGAACCCCACCGCGGGGTATTAGCCTTTGTGCACATGGCAGGCAGCGCTGACGACCTCGACAGATAAGAATGTGATGATGTATTTTATGTAGAGTAGTGGGCTAGTTTCCTTTTGAGGGAACAGCCTATAGCATTAGAATACGTGTGTGTATAGTGTATTTCACCGGAATAATTTTAAAATTTTAAAGACATTTTAATGAAATTTAATTTTTTTAATTAAATATTCTAGGAAATATAGATATATCATATCCTAATATTTCTTCTTTCATTACTTACTTGCTTCATTTCTGTAACGCCCTATTTGCATGTGAATTGTAGTTCAGTTACAAAATGATAATAATTCGTATTTATATCCATCGTAGTCCGCGACAAAACATTCCAATAAATTGAATAGCTTTAAAGCGTTATTAGCATCTTTATTTATTTATCTTTCTTATCTATGGTAGGTAAATAAGAAGTGACATTTACGAGTCCACACGGAGGTCCAAATCGAGAGACACTTTACGCTCAGTGTTCTCGAGGGACTTGGAGTTCGGAGCGGTTGGTTCGGCGCTCGTATCGATTACAATATTGACGATTGGAATAAGGATAGGATAAACATTACGATAAACAACTCCTTGAGAACGATTTGGTATAGCAAATTAATAGGCAGTTTGAGAAATGGTCATGTTTAGATAGATAATAATATGTTGTTTTTAGGTAGTGGTAGGTATCATTGTTACTAAGGTATTAAGTGGTATACAGGGATTACGATGGCTGTTGCCAAACGTCAAACCCTCTGCCAATATGACGTATTCAATAATCCAGCTTTGTGTGTTTATGTGTTTGTGCTCTGTGTGTAAGTATGTATGTATGTATGTGTGTGTGTGTGTGTGTGTGTGCGTGTGTGTGTGTGCGTGTGTGTGTACGGGTGTGTGTGTGAGAGAGAGAGAGAGAGAGAGAGAGTGTATGTGTGTGTGTGTGTGTAAAACGAAAAACAAAAAACATGTTCACCGCAATATTCAACGAGTGTATGTCGGTATTATGCTTATGCGCTGCGACAATAATATTAATAGACACTAAGCATCAAAGGAACTCGATGGAAAAAGATCTACAATTTAGTGTACACACTGTTACACCCGCTCTAATAGAACTGAGAGCCTAACGTCAATTTTATACGTCCTCGGGGTTTAAAGAAACTGTAAAATATATTTAACATTATGATTATGCGCCCGGGATTTTTGTTACACAACCCGTGTAGATAAAGTCGAAAATCAGGGTACCACTAAAAGTAACTTCAGGGACATTATACCGCAAAGATTGGGGACAATATTTTGGTGCTAAGAGTCGTCAAGTTGGGATTTGAATGGAAATTGAAAAAGTTTCATCCCCGGCGGACATAACAAGCGTTTTAACGGATTTAAAGATCTGTCTCATGCCCAGCGACACGTTAATTCGTGACTAAATGTGCCACGTTTCAATACCTATACAGTAATCAGAGTGGAATAAAAAATGAATGATTGTGCAAATTATATCGCATCAAATTTTAATTATATTTGTAGCCATCGGTTGAATATAACCCGATTTTTCTCGTTAATCGAGACGTTCGTCGAGACGAGATAAATATATAACAATCAATTGTCTATAAGTATAGGTAACTAATAATTAAGTATGAATTATAAGTCATAATGTTATTCCTCAAGTATTTTAGTCTTAATTTTAGTCATCACCAAATTTGAGTACGTAAGGTATCCGTCTGCAATTAAATAATAATTTCTCTTACACGTCAAAGCGGGGGGTGCTCTCTTTGGTTTGGGAACAACAGGTACAATCGATACTTCCGGCACCCGAGGGGAGGCTTGCAAACAGACACACCAAAGCTTAGACCCGACACAGACATTAAAATTTTTCCTCTCCTCAATATTCTCGCCCAGCTTTAAACGACTGAGTTACATAATCTAATAAGTATTTTTTTGATTGATATTATGACTAAAACAATTCATTAATTTGGAGCTTCAGTCTAAGCGTGGAAGCACTGTCTCCGTCGCTGTTTATTACACGCGGCAGTAATTGATGCTATCCCTTATTAATTCGCGCTGCGATGCAAAGGTGGGGTATTAATGCATTGACGTTACGAACATTGTGTAGAAATGGTTCGGACAACTTTCCTTTGCAATTCGATTTGAAACGTTTACAAAAACTAGTCTTTATTTATACGTGAATGGTGATCAAATTTGATTGGTGTGAATGATACAATACAATTAATAGGGATATGATCTATCATATACTCTTGATAGCGTGTTAGAGCGGTAAATCAGAAAGCTAACACGTTGACACTACAATGTGATTCAGTACCGTTATCCTAATAGCCTCTCGAAGTTACTAACTCTGTCATTCGGCCGTGGTAATCCATCCAAATAGAAGAGTCTCGTATTGAAGGGCCTCAGGAAAAACGTACCCTTCTGCGGAGGGTTCATAACTCGGAGGGACAAGGGTAACGTTTACTTATCGACGTGGAAAAGGCTACATAATACATTTCGTCGCGTTTCGTTCCGTCTTAGGGTAGGAATACTTTTTATTTGTTTTGCAAACATAGCGTGGGTGCATATGCAATTTAAAATTTCGCGGAAAGCGTTTTATTTAGGCTTCGTTATTGACGTACGGTGTTGCAGTTTTGGGTTTTTGTATCTACCACTCTATGCATTCGAAATGCTTACCAAATACCTACCGGATAAATATTCGGTTATTACTATTCATCCCGGCTAACTTCGTACTGCCTCAGAATCAAATATATGAGAAAATGATTGTCTTTATTTAGTGAATGTTCCAATGTTTGCGAAGAAAAATCAAAAACCAAAGATTAATAATCGGCCCACTTGATCTTATGTTATAAATTGTGTAACTAACACGATTGTATATTATATATAGATTACAAAATTAACTCAAAGCATTTTTATATCTCTACTAGCTGTTACCCGCGACTTCGTCCGCGTGGTATTTAACAAAGACACAACCGTTGGCAACAGCCTGCTCGCGCGTTCTGATCCCGCGGGACGCATTGTTGCTATCAAAACTTAATCAGGCGCAGCGATGCAACATTGGTTTTAATTTTTTTTCTAGAGATCCTATTTTTTTTTTTAAATAAAAGTAGCCTAAGTTACTCCTTGTTACATCAGCTATCTGCCAGTGAAATTCCCGTCAAAATCGGTCCAGCCATTTCAGAGATTACCCGGAACAAACAGACAGACAGACAGACAGACAGACAGACAGACGGACAGACAGACAGACAGACAGACAGACAGACAGACGGACAGACAAACAGACAAAAATTGTAAAAAATGTTGTTTCGGTATAGGTAACGTGTATACATCCAAATGCACTTAGTAAAAAGCGGTTATTTTAATATTACAAACAGACACTCCAATTTTATTTATATGTATAGATTAGTACGAGTTTACTCAGATTTTGTCCAGGCCTCGCTCATATGGACTTTGGCATACTAATAGTGACATACAATTAGTAACACATTTAGCGATAAATTAGCAAAGTGAAATAATAATGATAAATCAACCTGTTATCAGAACACAATTCGGCCTCGGCATCCAAAATCTGTTGGAACTTGGTTGAAACTTATTTACCTTCCTAATTAAATTAATAACTCTGTTGAATTCATCGAATAAGTACTTATATAGAAGCATATAGCGATGTTTCTTTCAAAGGGAAAAGGGGGGATTTTGAGGAAAATGCTCGACAGCGTGAATTGTCAGCGGTTAATTCATTTGATAATTCGGCACCAATTTGTCTCTAACAAGACGCACCGAGGCACGCAAAATTAAAAAGTATCTACAATAAAAAATATGGACACATTAAATAATACTTATAATTTTAAACACATCTTTAAAAATAAAATTATATACACAAAAATGCCTCCACATCGTCGTCGATGCCAAAAGTGCCCAGCGGGCTGGCCGCGTTTCCGCGCTGAATAGCGAGGCTCACTCTCTGCGCGAAATAGAGGCCAGCCCGCCGGTTATTTAATTAATTTTATATTAGGTATATTAAATAAATTAATATACAGTGGAAATATAAAAAAAGAACATAAATAATAATTAAGTATTTTAACTTTTTCTTTCTAAGTCTGCGCTTACTATTAATCAAGGGAATAAATGTCTCTACACCGAATAATTATATTTATATAAATACCGTACCATTTCCACGGGTTGCATTGTGTATGACGGCAGCGACATTTTGTCAAGTAGGTTCCGTGCGCTGGAACCGCAGGATGGGGCGTGACAAAACGATCCCAAACACACACCACATACGTGACAGTTTTATACAAAATTACATCTGCATTTGTTATACGTGATCATAAAATAGCAATATCCTATTGAAATACATAGTTCATTAGTAAAATTCAAATAATTCGTGCGAGTATAATTGTAAGCGAACATGGCATTTACCCAGTCAAAGTACAAAATTTCGTATGGAACTAGTTTACTTACATCCCAATCTGCTTGTGCCTAATCTTGTTCATAGAGGTTAACGACCTATTTGGCAAATATACTTAACGGTGAGCCACAATTCCTCATTTCACTATTCGCAGTATGAAATGTCCAGTGAGTTCCACCCGGTTGAATTTCATCCAACCCGAGAGGGATTATTGTCGTTTGATTCATTAGCCAGAGCCACTGCGTACGTCGACTCAACCGGACAGACCCACAACACTGATTTAACTATGTACGACTTGATTTACGTACGGCATACCTATTCCTCTTTTACTGATATGGTGATGAGTAAAAAAGATGAATAGTCCTCACTAAAAATAAAATGTTTAGGTCATTCCAGCCCCCTGCTACACAACCAAACGACAAGTCTGGAATCATCCGATTTGGTTATTAATTGAAACTTGCCTTATGGAATGTACTATGTAAACAAAGCGAGTGGTCGAATTGTATAGTCGTATTTAATCATCGATTCGGTTATGGAGAATGACTCTGAGACGTTGTCGTGAAAACGAGAAAATTTCTAATCAAATCGATTCGGATGCTTGTCGAAACGTTCTAATTCGACTCGCAGTTACAGCTTGTTCCCAACCCTGGCTATTAAAATATTGATGTGGGCCCACTTCTTACATATTGTTTCAAAAGCTATTTGCAAGCTATTTGCACAATACGTTAGTTTAGTAATATTCAGAATATTCGCGCCCGTCGACATTTATCAACGGCGTTCTAAAAGATTTTAATATTAAAATTTGTTTGCTGGTAAAACTATTTTCAAAGATAATACATAATAAATGTAATAAGAATAATATCAGAGGCGGTATTATAAGTGTACTGTCTTATGGATCGCATGCCAGGTTTTTCGCTCGCAAGATTTAAGTAATGAATTATCCTCTTTTAATTCTTTAAGTCAAAATATGTTTTATTAAATATATATCTACTGGTTGTTCAGGTCCGGTCTTAGGTCTTAGGTCTAGGACGGGTCTTATTAAATTATATTGCCATGAGGTATCACGGCATGCACGTGTATGTTTAAGATAAATTCAATTAGATGATTACAATAATACATATTAAGCATAGGCACATTTAAAATAATATTGTATTGGAGTGCCAAGCTGACTTAAAGCACCAGGTTTTAAGGCAACTTTTAATTAGGTATATTTTTTTTACTCCAAAAGGAAATATCGATTCTAAAATGGCCAACACAAGTACTGGTTGTAAAATTCAAGAATGGTCCCTGTCTATATTATATGTAAGTAATGTAGGTACATATATGTATATTTACAGTATATTTTAAACATACCCCTGTGTGACTTCAGTGCGAAACATAGATCTTATTACGGGGCAGTTTGTAGCCACAGTCCAAGTTGTCCGCTATGCTGATTTACTATGCGCAGAGAGAGTTGATACATATAACTTATCTCTCTACAGAATAACTTTGTTGTTTGGCTCATAAACATAAGGCATAGTACACATAGTGCTAACTTGTTTGGACTCGCTGCAAAGCTTTCCCGCGAGTGTGTGCACGGTACATGAATTTCCGCTAAGTTGATAACGTCTTTGTTGATATATGTTAAACTAGTTGTTACCCGCGACTTCGTTCGCGTGGTATTTAACAAAAAAGTTTTTCTAAAATAAAAGTAGCCTTATTACTCCTTGTTACATCAGCTATCTGCCATTGAAAGTCCCGTCAAAATCGGTCCAGCCATTTTAAATATTAGTCGAAACAAACAGACAGACAAAAATTGTAAAAAATGTTGTTTTGGTATATGTACCGTGTATACATCCAAATGCACTTAGTAAAAAGCGGTTCTTTTAATATTACAAACAGACCCTCCAATTTTATTTATTTGTATAGATGTATAGAATTGTATAGATTAATAATAGATGAAGCTAGATCAATGATACCTTAGCCACACAAGTATACAAAGGTTTTCCATACCATACCTATATGCATACGTGGAGGCAATGTACGTGTTTTATTTTACAGCATGTCATTGTTATAAAATAGTGCAATGTACTATGAAAACATTAAAAGTTTCCAAAAGCTTGTGAACACATCGCAGAAGTGAACATTACACTTGGTAGTACCGTATCGCAACCATAACGACCAGTAAGCACTTAGGACGGGATATTTTTTTTAAAACAAGCTCAACTGCCACTTAAAAGGTAATAAGGTGGTAGTACTTTACTTGGTTTAACCTGTTACTCGTGAGCAGTGGCTATCAAATGGTTTATGTACTACTTAAGAAATTCCTTTTTATAGTAGCGTAAAGAGCGTTCGATAAAAATGCTAGGTATATGGTTAAATGGTAGGCAGACTAATCGCTTAGGTACACTGAAAAGGTTGGATACGCTTATATTACATTTACCTACATAGGTGCTTAAATAATAAACTGAAAATGATTGTTGTGTCCTTTCGATGAGTATGTATCCAACCAAGCTATTTAACTCATGAAGCCTATGTTTTCTGCAATCATACCAATCCATATTCCTTCGAAAAAAGTATCTCCCCCGAATCATTCACTTACGATAAGTCTTGTATCGACCGATTCGGATATTAATTGAACGTGCATTATGAATTTTACTATGTAAACACAGCGAGTGGTCCAATCGAACCATTCGGTCACGTAGTCATATCGAATCTTCGATTTGATCATGAAGAAGCTTGAAAGATCGTCGTCGAACCGAGAAAATATCTAATCGAATCCATTTGCATACTTGTCAAAACATTTTGAATCGACCCGTGGCAGATGCGATTAACAATTTACAATACATATTATGATACTGACCCTCAGTAATAAAATAACTGTATCACAATAGGTGGCGTCCTTTGTCCACGGACTCTCCACATGCAATCTCGGAATTGTTGGAGTTCAAGCGTGAAGTGCCTGCGGAATTTATCCGATGCATCGATGGTATTCGATGCAGTGATCCGAGAACCTGGGGGATTTGTCGTATTTACACTAGGAATACCATTACATTAAATACGAAGTGATAAAGAATTGGACTCTAGTACGTCGAATATAAGAAACAACTATCTTATTCATGTATAAATATTTATAATAATAACCAATGATTCTAGCTAGTAGATCAATTAATACGAGTACAACACATAACTTAAGGTATGGGGTAGCGGGGTCTCCTGGCATAGGCATTTAACATGGCTAAAATATGTTGCAATAAATTGAAAAATGATTTTTTTGTGTTAATTAATAAATATATTTTGCAACTTATTATAACTAACTTCTTTGTATCTAATCCTAAAACTTGTTTGATCACAACAAGGTATAATACTTACAAAATACCTAACCGGTTGTATAGGGCAGCAAAATGTTGTCTTAACTCTGATATTCATTGTAGTAACTTCACTAAGTAGGTTTAAAAATATGAGTAAGTACTATCTACACTAATAGTCAAATGGTTTAAAACAATGATCTCAAACCAACAAGTAAACATTGAAATGTAAAGGGTGAGTTTCCGAGTGCACAGAGTACCTAAAATTGTAGTCAGGGGCAACCCCCGCCCGGCTGCCAATCGATACGCACCCCTCCGAGCCGGCCTATGCACCCCCAGGCGTACCAACTCAACTGGCATTCGCAACTGCACGGATACCGTGTAGCGCAAGCAAAAACGAGTGATTAGCATAGTTGTTGTCGACATGAACGCTATAAACAATTGTGCCGTTTCCGTTTATTTGAAATAGATAGACAATAAGTTTTACAAAATAACTTGCATGTTTAACTAGACACCAATGCAGACATTAAAAAATAATTATCAACTTTACAACCTTCGTCTGTAATACAAAGTCCCATGTAAGTACTTTCGACTTAGATTATAAAAGCCAGTTTGACTTTATATATTTAACTACAACCATGTTTTACTAACGCTCCATTTCATTCTTGATAAAGTTATTTTTTGGTGGTCACAAATCACATTTTTCTCTCAATTTTTAACCGTCTGTAATTGTTTTGTATAAGCGTACTCTATATCTATTTGAAAGAACTATAACGTGATTAATTGTTACATTAACATTAACACGCCGAACACTTAGATGTATTTAGTTTTTTACATGTACTATACCGTCGTAACCGTCCCTCTAAAAGCATTTCCCAGTCTTGAATTGTAAATAATCCACTATTGCATCGGGGAGACGCTGCACGGGTCCGTCCGAAACACGAGGTTGCTCCATTCTGCCAATAAAATTATTTATATTAAAAAACAAATATTTTATAGAACACTTAAATTCGCTGCTACGATAGTTTTGGTTGATTGAAATGTACCTACCTCCGGAAGCCATATTGACGTTTTAAATATTTTGTGTACAAAGAGAAAAATTGGGATTGTGTATTTACGCAAATTCTACATCGCATTTATTTCATGTTTTTTACGTTCCCATTGTCGTCGTTTACGTACGTCGGGAACGTCAAAAACATAAATTAAACGCGATAAAATCCGTAAAATGTGCTTTATTAAATGAGAAAAATAGTTTTCATTATTCGATACAAAGACTTATTGAATAAATATTTGGAAATATCATGATACCTACTTGAATTAAAGAGGCAAAAGCTGAGTGTCGTCAAACCAAACGAATCCTATAATTTCCCAATTACCGAAACACAAAAAGTACCACGTAGGTGTACCACTTATTCTGTAAACAGTTTATTTACACAAATGGAATCATGTTTATTCCATTCCCACCGGTACATCATTATCTTGCACAAAGGCCGGCTCAGGGCAAATGACTCAATTGAAATTCCTTTCAAAGACTTCGGCTGCCATTGACCCAAAACAAATTGCGGAATTGTTAAAAAGTTTTTGCCTTATAACACAAAAGCTACAGCTACAGTATTGGGAATTTCCTGTCAAACATAATAAGATAAATTATGTAATATGGAGTTATTAAAAGATTATTCATTCTATATCATTATCGTCCCCCTTTGAAGTGTTCTAAATGGCACCTGAAAATGTGATCAAATACATTTATTAGGGTGATAAGAGATAGCGGTATGTTATGTTAGTGTTTGAAATGCGTTTCCGTTCGGGCAATACGTTTTCCTCCCCTCAGTTCGTTTTGTGTGGGAAATTTCATTATTTTCCTTTAATATGATCTTTAGAGGCGATTACCCATCTGAAAGCCATTGTGCTCCATTGAGGGCGGGATATAAGATCGTGTTAGCTACAATAACCGTGGTAAAGCGACCGTGCAGTTATAACTCAAAGAAAAGAAATAATGCTCGGGGACTGTCATCCAGTCCATTATTGTTGTAAGCTATTTTATAAATATGATTTCTAATGCTATACACATTATAGTTATAATGTAAGCAACAAAAAGTTAGTTTAAAAAGAGCAACCATGGAGTTTCTTGCCCGTTCTTCTCCATAGGAACGGCATTCCGAACGGGTGGTAAAGTAGTAGCATAATATTTTGTTACTTTTGACGATTCATAAGTACTGTACTTAATGGTATACGTGAATAAAAATATCCTGATTCTGATTCTGAGCACGTTATTTATATTTGATAAAATTGTTGAACGTTTATAGAAGGCGTCAAAATAAATGTTTGCGGAAAACTGATTTCCTGAACGTCTAGACGGAGCTCCACCCTCGTGCTGATTACTTTTCACACGGTATTTAATATTACCTGTTTGTATTACGTCGTGCAAAATGAAATTACAATGACGCACAATTGGAAGAATGATACTTATTATGAGACTGTAAAGTCGAAAGTGGTCCAATATTGTCCTACTAGTAGTCAACTAATGATTTTTGTACTTAGTAAAATTTATTAGTAGCGAACTTGTCATAAGTGATAGAGGTTAAATGTGTTAATCACAAAATCTGTAAATAATAATTTCATTAATAGCAACCGACTTAGCTGATAGCCACATATTAAGACCAAAAAGTACAAATTGTTCAAATCAACATTTTCAAAGGCTCATTAATTACCATCAACAACAGAGGGACTACCATGTATAGCTACAGAAGTTATAGCTTCGAGTTTGACCTTAAATAATCGTAGTGCTTGCTTGCAAGCGAGGCTCTTCGAGAACTCACCAGATTAATAAAACGAGTTAGTTCAAGATAAGACGCTGGAAGATAAGGCGATGACTATGAATATTTTGTCTTCTAACAGATACTATCTACAGCTTAAGGATTTAGGGTCAAGATTTTTTAATTAAGATTATGCGATTATAAAGTTCAGATGGTACTTTGTCGAACTGAAAATAATAAGCCGCTAAGATGCCGCTGTTTTATAGTGAGTACCTATATCAATGTTATGTGACGTATTTTTGGCCATATCGAATCTTTTATTTTTGTATACTTACAAATTGTAATCTTACAGATTTCTCAACTCAACGACCGAATCGAAACGCGACCGCAACTTAGGGTTTTTTTTCTTTTGGTTGTCCTTTCTTCTTTCTTGGTCATTTGGAAATAAGTAACGAATAATGCTCTACTTACTATAATCTTAACTGCTTCATTACCTTATAACGTCTGATATTGTGGATCCTCACATACCTACTGTACATACTACACGATATACAGTATGTTCTATAACAGAAGCATTTCCCTTATTTCCATGCGCATTGAATGCCCGCCAGTTCATTTCACACACATTTCAACCGGCGCGGCGTACTCCAGGAGCGAGTGGTCAGGGGCAGACAATAGCAGACAATATGCTAAATACATAAACCAGCAGGATCAGGGACGGCACGCAGATAATATATTATTGAGTACTTTGCTTTTATTTTGTAGTGGTGTACTAATTACTAAATAATCAAGAAGAATATCTACATTCGCCTCAAAATATAAATAGTGTTCATCAGTGGCATTGCAGCTATATATTGAATAATTCGATTTATTTTATAGTATAGGAGTAAATACCTACATATTTTTATAAGCCAATGTTGTTTTTATACCAATATTTTTTTTTAAATTTCGTGAACGTGATTTCAGGTAGTACGCATAATTGTCCTATTGTTATGTTACTTATTCGTCAGGCTTCTCATATTTTTACGTAACCATAAATACTGACATAATTCATACACCAGAATACTTAAAGGTGATAGCCCTATGATGCCACTACTCGCCAGCAGGACGGCCATTGAATGTCTTTACAAAAGGTATTGTGAACCGACTAGTTTATCTCGTCCGTCGTCGAGTCTCGTTCTGCGCTGATAACGTTCAAGTGTCTATCATTTGTCTGACACATTACAGTAGAGATAAAAGGAGACAACATTGAGATGAATTGGTAATACGATGTTATACAGTGATGGGGACTCTGCTAAATAGTCACAATAAAGAATTAGACTTTTATTTTCTAGAAATCATTGTATTTAAATTAATATAAATAGATATATCTATAGTCTTTCAAATAGTGACAGACTGCAATGTTGTTTTTTAGGAAATGGCCTCACCCACCTTTACTTAAGTATTTTACCATTGTCAAGTGGATTCTATGCAAACCTAATGCTTAGACTAGGCCTAATAAATCCTCCCTAGCAGTAATCAGTAAAGTTGAGGACACTTTACTGACAAATTACCGGACTTCTTGGGAGAACTGGAAAAGTCATGTTTTACTATTTAGTTTTATTTTCCTACACTCGTTCACGTTTATGAACACATAATGGTTAATAATCCACTAAAATAAAACAAAATTGATAACCTTTTTCTTGGACTACCCCCAATAAGTCCCACTGAGATGTTTGATTTCCTTATAATTGAAAGGCCAAAAACTGAATGACCCTAAGAAAACTGAGTGCAGGTAGATCTGTATTTAAAATGTAGTTTCTCACAATCTCTATAGCTTATCATAGCCGATAATACGAAAACTTGATAGTACTATAGATGCTAAGGAATGTGATATCTACAGGAGATAAGTCAAAATTTCTGTAGTAAATACGTATAGAGATTTCTAAAGCTAGATTACCATCAGTACCTGACCACAATCCATTCAAGCGAAACCTAAAGATGCCGATGCGAAAAATATCTCGCTGTCATCAAGACTTTATCGATATAATTTACAAATTGGCCGATATATGTAATCTTCAGGATTTTGAGTACCTCACTGAGTTCGGGTGCGAAGACATTGACAGTTTCCTTGGTGGCACGTACAAAGTCCAAATAAAGGGCTACAGAGACGGACAAAAAATTAAAAAAACAACAGTTATAAAATGGCACCCGGAGCCAAAAATGCGTTCATGCTTCAGGGAGTCCTACAGACGCGAGTTTGTCTTCTATCGTCACGTTGCGCCGAATCTGTTGAAGATGCAAAGGAGTTTTAAAATTATTGAGGGATTGAAAATGAAGATTCCGAACTGTATTTTTGCAAGCGTCGAATATGACAAGGAGACGATCGCCGTGCTCGGATTACAAGAAGATGGATTCCGTCTCCGCGACAGACTTCACAAGGCGGATTTCGAACACGTCTCGCTTGTGATGAAAAATTTAGCTAAATTGCATGCGCTGTCTTTTGTGCTAGCGAAAACTAATCCTAGTGAATTTGTGGAGATAGCTGAGCTGTGTCATAGAGACGTGCAGTATTCTAATCCGGGCCCGCCGCCTAAGTCTATGAAAAGTTATTATGACGCTTCCGTGGATGTAGTATCTGATCCCGTCGCGAGAGACAAGTTGCGGAAACTTGGGCCGGATATCTTGACAGTTCTATATAAATGCACGCAGTCAGACTGTCATAGCGCCATTTGTCATGGAGACTGTTGGAACAATAATATGCTCTTTAAATATATGGTAAGCATCGAAACTAATATTATTAGGTAACTATAAAGTTTGATTCTATTTCGAAAACAATTCTCGACTAATTCAAAAGTAGGAAAACTGAAGTATATCCAATAGCGGGAAAAGGTAGTAAAATATATTGGGAAATAAATTTTATCGTAACTTAATTTCGCGCGCAATGACACTCACGAAGTGGTTACTACGACTATATTACGTCACGTCACATGTTGCCATATTTATAGGTAAAAAAATGATTGGTTCCAGGGGACGAGACCGGTGGAGATGATATTAATTGATTACCAGTTGATGCGATACGCCTCGCCGGTGACCGACATATCTTACTTTTTGTATATGTCCACCGAGAGGGATTTCCTCAACACACACTATTACCACATCCTCGATATATACTACGGCACACTAACCGCCGTACTTCGACAGTGTAATCTCGGCGTCGAGGACGTTTATCCGAGGAAAATATTCCAACATCACCTCAAAGAATATTCTATACTCGGTTTAATAGAAGCTCTTATTTCAATGATGATAATAACGGCTCCGTCCGAGGAGGCGCTGAAGATGACCGAAGTGAAATATGAATATTCCAACGATGAAATGTACGAAGAAAAATGCCAAGATCACGCTTTGTTCGTTGACAGAGTAAATGGTGTCGTTAATGACTTTTTTGGGAAAGGTTATTTAGTTGATGCGTTATTAAGTCAGTAAACTTGTAAGTAGGTAGTTGTTATTTCGGGTGGTCTTTCCAAAGAACACCTGTGAATATCCTAAGCAACATTCTTTTAAAAGTTAAGTAGTTCCTTGAATGCTAATAAGACTGTATTTGCTCAAAAAGATAATTCCCATTTTCATTCAGATGCTACCATTCAGTTGCGGTAAATACGTCGTTTGCAAATAAAATTATACAATAATCTAGTTAACTTGGCGTTTTCGCTACAACGTTTAATCGAGTTTTATATTTTAACATGAATAATATTAAAAATGTTCGGTCGAAACGTCCTCGGTCAGAGAAAGAAATTAATTTCACGTCGCGCCAGTTAATTGTCTGTAACAAAGGTTTTTTTCATTGACTCTCGGATGGGACGAACGAGAATCTTTTTTGAAAATAAAAATGACGCCTAGAGCAGATGGCCAGGCTGTGATGTTGATGGAAACTGTGCAGTAGGATTCTGTATTATCCTTCCTACGGTTAGCGAATGAAACATTTTTTATATTGTTATCATCGACAACGTTTATGTTAGTGTATTAGTTTTATTTGGTTTTACCCGACTAAGGAGGGTATATATGTGTTTGTTATTTTTTTATACGTAATAAGATACGACTACGCAACCACCTTCGGTCATGAACTTTATTCCGATATTTTCAAACTTCTGAAAATATTTCACGTTCCGAATTAATTGGACGTACTTAATTGCCTTAGCGGTCTGGAGCGTAATTAAATCTTACTTTGTTACCGCAAAGTAAAAGGCCTTTGTATCGAAAGTAATGTCCGATTATTTGCGTCTAAAATATTAAATGTACCTGCAGACAAAACAAAGTTACAGTAATATTATATTTACTTTATAAAAATATTTTGTGCCTGTTTATTTAGATGCTTGGTACCTTTGTAGAACTCATGCATACAGGTAAATTTGTATTGCATTGGGGGATTGTGGGTATACATTAAGGAAAAATAATGCGGTATTAACCAGTGTCTAGCGCCGTTTCTATTGGGTTATACACGAGTTTTATCGTCTCACGAGTTAGGTAACTATTGCAAAATGGGCTATAATATGGAATGTAAATATGGTGAATATGATTTAGTATTATTTAGGAAGTTATTTTTTTGTAAATTTTAAATTGATAGAACGTTGATCCTGAAAGGCTACTAAGCTACATACATAGCTATGGTATTTAAAAGCTGATAGAACAAGTAAGGCCGTTAACTGCCCTACGTGTTTAATTCGTTTTCACTTATATAATCTATGTTAAGCTAATTAAACACATAATTATCTGATAGTTTACGGAATATTCACTCGTTATAGCAGTTATAGCATTTGCTGTACATATGTACATAAAATAAAAAATTGTTCGTATAATATATAAGGTAGGTATAGTCGTTGAGAAAAATAATTACTTTTGAAAGCCACGTCTGAGTCTTGTCTCCGCCACGTGGCACCCCTGTCAACGTGCCGAGATATGTCAATCTGCTACTGTCAACCAAACACGCATTAGTAATTTCAAACCTTCTAAGTATTTTATATTTATGTAAATACATTTTATTAGTTTATAGGCGAAAGAAAAGCCACATAATATCTATGATTACGTCCAGTAGTCGATGATTTTTGTTTTATAAAATACTAGCTGTTACCCGCGATTTCGTCCGCGTGGTGGGACAAAGACACAACCGTTAGCAATAGCCCGCTCACGCGTTCTTAGCTGTTCTAAAATAAAAGTAGCCTAAGTTAATCGTTGTTAAATCTGCCAGTGAAAGTCCTGTCAAAATCGGTTCCGCCGTTTCAGAGATTAGCCGGAACAAACAGACAGACAAAAATTTTAAAATATTTGTTTTTGTATATGTACCGTGTATGCATCCAAATTGACTTAGTAAAAAGTGGTTATTTTAATATTAAAAACAGACACTCCAATTTTATTTATTTGTAGTATGTATGTATTTATAGATTGCTGGATAGTTGCTATGTTGATTTTAGTTTTAAAGAAAAGTGACGGGAACAGGTAGTATACCTGTATACCTGCCTGCACCCTTCCACTCCCATAGCGACTGTTCCAATTTATTCCCATAGACTCGTTTATAAATGGCCGACAGCTCCACCCTTGTCAATGTAGACAGGTAGGCAAGCAGTTACCGTAAGTCCGAGGATGTTTGTTTAGTACCACAATATAAGTTACCTAATGCATTATCGACTAATGCATAATAGTAAGCGACTATAAGTGATCGTAGGGTTGGCCATTTTAAGTTGCACATAACTCATATAGGTAGCCACTGAACAAATAAGTGGATATGTTGGAAACCTGTCTACAATAAAAATACGTTCTAGTGTCTGTGGCATAGAATATTATTTGCTACTACCTAAAAAATGTAATATGACAATACTTTGAAATAAAACTATTTTTACGGATTTTATCGCATTTATATTATGTTTTTTACGTTCCCGACGTTTCGGCTGCTTTACAGCAACCATGGTCACGGGAGGACACGGGTTGATAGAGACCATTTTATTTCAATGTGTAGTATTATTAATATAATAATACTTTAATGTATATGAATATTTTTTTATGTTACAGCATCATACAAATATAAGAGATATAATTTTAATGTGTTCAAAAAAGTCTTAATTAATTCAACTAATAGTATAGCACTGAAACATATCCGCTAGTAATTTTCTTTATATTATTTCTACATGGAGCTCATTACCGGCCCACTGGTAAACAAAACATAATCGACGCGCCACAATATTACCCCAAGAAAGTTTCCGGTAATTGAAGTCCGCAGGTAAAGAACTTGCCTTATTATTATATCCTTTGGGTTCATATTTGAGGTTCAAAGACTTGTGGGCATTTTTATGAAGTTTCGCAATTCCCGCGGGCGCGATATTCATGCGGGTATGTTGGCTGTCTTATTTTCACGTTGGCGGATAAACGGGTATCTATTAGTAAATAGGACTACGTACATAATATTATCGTGAGACTTTTATACACGTGGAAGCCTTTCTATATCAATTACGAACCGCGTATACAGCCATGTTTAATATAACGTCCCTAAATAATAATATTACCGAGGATAAGAGATCTAAGACTCATAATATTTGTACATATGCAAAAGTAAGAGTTTTTATGGGCCTATAATTACATCAAAATTAATAAGTTTCCTTGAGTGTTTATACTTAAATAACACACAGATATTAATTAGCAATACATGAAGAAAAAAAAAACTTTGATCCAGGCTATAACCATATATTTTATTAACTGCTATATATAAACTAAACACGATAGTTCTCAATAATACGCTGAAATATTGATTTCTTATATAAGCGATAGTAAAACTTTACGGATTTTATCGCATTGTTTTTTTTTTTAATAAGCGCGATAAAATCTTTAAATCAAAACTAACAACTCTGTCGCAGTTACAAAGTGAATCGAGCTCCATAATTGTGAGCAACAGCAAACTAATCGTCCGTCTTGTCTAGATGTCCATTGACCCGCGAAATTAACCGAACTAATCCCTACGCAGTCTTGAAAGCGATAGTCTGTTTACTGAACAACAGTCTTAGCGCCCGCTGCGTAGGTGTTTCCTTAAATTCGTTGGGTATTTACCGAAGGGAGTGTTGTAATCCATGTTTACAGCTTTTGAACTTACTCTGAGCCGCAATATTGTTGTAGTTGGGATGTGGCGGACAGTTGGTTTCATGCTAAAAAAAATTGTACAGACATAAATATTAAGCAGGCATTTGAATTCGAAATGTAAACTTACTTCTGTAGCTAGCAGAAATTCAAAAGAGGATCACAAGCGATAACTTAAAAATTGTACCTTAATCTTTACTTAATATTTCAGATACGTATTCAGCGTTTTTATTAGCTAGTTGTCGTAAGTTTGTATAATTACACAATAGTGAAGAAATAATTCTAAGCAATTTATATTTCCAAAAACAACACACAATTCATTTCCACACGTAGGTATGACAACTTAATTGCTTAATTTATCTCCGAGTCCATTGCTTGTACCCATCATGCTAGCGTTTTATATAGTACTTGTCAACCTTACATTGCCACCTCGTTATACCTATTAGCTAAGATCATCGTTGATGTCAATTGAAGATGGCAAGGTTTGACCCTCGGTGAGATAAAAGCAATTGCTTTGAAAACAACCATTACTTAGTTTGGGGCCATAGAATTGGTGTGTTTATCTAGTGTTCTATTTTAATAATAATAGAGTACCACGCATGCAATTAAAACGTAGGTATGGTAAAATATGTACGTATAATCATGAAATTCATTATGAAAATACTAGACGAAAAGTCAAACTAAAGTTGCTGAAACGGCCATTAGGTAAGCGGCGTTGCACTCTCGCGAAATGGATGCCATTCATTAAAAAATAGCACGTTACTACAAAATGATGTAAAACACGGTGTAATTTTTTTACAAGTTTTATCATTAAGGCTGATGACACGATCGTATCAATTATGTTTTTTTTAGGTACTAGCGAGACAATGTAAGATGAACCTATGTATAGTCGTAACCAAAGACTAATGATAACAACTACAGGTTTGCCTTCGGGTATAGTTTCATCTCTGTTACAAAAACATAAGCTTACATACACAGTCTTGCCACCCCGGCTCCGCAATCAAGCTGGGTTTGTGCTTCACATAAATTCAAAAATATTTCCCTTACAACTTCCTGGAGCTGATGATGGTTTATGCGTGACAAAATATTTCAGGAAATCTTCAGCTATCACGGCTTGAATATATGAATGCTCTTACATTTTCCTGGATTTATTTACCCATAAGGGAATACGTGAAAGAGTTAACACACGTTGGTATATATTTCCGAGTGCTACCATTTAGAAAGAAAAACTGGAACGTGTTTAAAAAACAATATGTCGCCTCCGCGCTCCGCGGCAAAAATATTGTCGAACATGTGTTTGCACGTACCTACCGGTGACGGGGTAAGCTGTGACGTTTAACCCTTTTAGTTTGAGAACAAAGGGATCTAAAAACAAGCGCTTTACACCGTAAACCTATTGCGTAAAAGTTAATTTACCACCCTAAATTGTTTTCTTTGCACCTGCAAAGTTAATTATACAGTACAACGAATTTACTAAAATAAATTGCGTTGTCTACGACCACGGAATAATTCGTGTATTACGGAATATTCGGTGCTCCCACGGCTCGGGAACTTTTTTAATCATCACGTTAAACAATATACGACATAATAAACCCTTGGGCACTGCACACAATATTATGTGCAAGGCTGCACTCGGAATTCAAAAGAGTTAAGTGAATTTGGTGCATGTTTTTCATACGTTTTTGGTTTGGAAAATTCATACTCAAACAAACTTGTATGATTTATATTTTAGAGCGGGCAAAGTTCGTGACGTGACTTGGTTTCAAATGTGAATATTCAGCCAGTAGAAAAAGAACAATATTATTCTGTGACACAAATTGTGAACTCGCTTTTGCCGTCGTACCGTATTTCGTCCAAATGTCACGAACTAGATCCACCCGCACAAAAAACAACAGAAAAATAAAACAAAAACAGAACACTTATCACAGACCGCCTCCCTCGTCACGAATTAACAAATATACTACATTTTATGTTCGCATCTAAGAGAAAATATAAAATGGATAAACTGTCAGGGTGGAGTGGCTAAAAGGGCCACAGACGTGTGGGAGGAGCCTCTCGGGGTGTCGGGGTTAAATCTAATTTTTCCCCCGCTAATGCTCGCTGCTCGCCAGCCCGGCTCAAGGTTGAGTGAGCGCGAAAATTGTAACTTCCCACCGCTCGCTGGAATCCGCCGCGAGGGGGTAAAGAGTACCCGTACGTGCACTGGAGGGTTTTAACTTTAACCGTCTATTATCGATTTGTATTTGTACAGAATGTATGTTATATGGAAATCGTTTCCTGTGCGAGACAGCCGAATGAAATGGGCCATTATTTTGTTTAATGCCGGTGCGTGGTGTGGAATCCATGATGAAATATTGTCAAATTATTTGTTAGCAGTATATTAAAGACGGAATTCCGCTTTCCATGTATCTAAATCCTCGTGAAATTGATTCCGCAAGCTCTTTATTTTATCCTAAAATAATTTTGACTGTAAACCTTTTTCGGTATATATCAATCCGTATCGTAAGAGTGCCATTACGCGTCGAGATGTGCCACTTAAACAACTCAATAACAATAATAAGACGTCGCTGAAAGCAATGTTAGCTTAGTTTCGGTAGTTTTCGTTTCTTTTATTACGTAATGTTTTTTTTATCGCAATTTTCACTTGAGAGTTCTAAGAATGCCATCATTTTTACTGATCCAATATTTTTTAGTTTGTCTATCAACTAAAACAAATGCGTAGCGTTTTAGGGTTTCATTATGGACGCCTTGTGATGCCCTCACCTATCTTCATAACTGACTCTCATACTCTCAACAAATTACGTCCAAACAAAATTTATACAACTTATAATAGTGTTGTCTTACTCATACAGATTAAATTCAGTAGAGTTTAATTTATTACCACCAGTGTTAGCGCCAATGTTGAAGTATTTCCTCCGTGTTTTACGGTGAATTGGTCTTGTACTAAAAGCTTTAGAATAGGAGTTTATAAACTTGTTTCATTGTGTTGTTCTGTACTCGTTGCTGTAAGCGGATTGGTCCCGGCGTTGACCTTAAGCGGATAAAATTTGCAACATAGCACTTTATAGAGTATACAATTTGTAGTGAACACTTAAAACCGCCGGTTTGTTACGTTGTTTCTGATTTTGAACTTGCCATCAAATAATTTTTATGAACACAATATCTAGAACTAAAGTACTATAATTATCTACACAAGTAGATATTAAAGTAAAAACGTGTTCTTAAACATTAACTAAAGCGAAAAAGAATTGTCCATGTCAGGTGCAACACGTTTACAGTATCTCGTCGAATACTAACTATTATAATAATAATACATGCGTATCCATTGATGCAAAATAAAGATTGTAGATCATTTATAATTAAAAAAAAAATTGTGGGCGAGTTTATAAAATATACGAAAGCCAAATAGTGATTTGAAGATAAAAGTTTAAAACAATTGGTGTCTACTTTGTAGCAAGTGCAATAATTTTCACCGCCCATGTCCGTCCACGCCCGGCGCGCCCCGTAACACTGAAAAGAGATTGTGTAACAATAAACATCATTTCTTGTTCCATTCAAACAACGCGGTCAAACTGGGTCAATCGTTCCGAACGGCGGGGAGGTACTAATGTTTCTGCCAGCGAACACTACTGACTGCGTAAATGATTACGGTCGCTCAAACCTTTAGTGATATATAGTGGGTTATTATTCGTCACGCTCACGCTGATATATCAATACAGACTGAAGTAAGCGTTTCATCTTCTTATCGTGTTGATGGCAGAAATATTTCTTTTTTATTAGTAATAGATGTATTAAAGCTAGTTAAATTACTAATAGATGTATTAAAGCTAGTTAAATTTGTGCCATCTAGTACTACTCGTATTGCTTACTTGTTTGTAAAATAAACAGAATAGTGTACCTGCTTGTATGATTCGGAGAATGTGATCAACAAGTCACCCTCTCATTTTAACAAGCAACCTGAGAACCACGTAAACTGTAAATACCAATATGTATTCTGTTTAATATTCAGTAGTTATAATGATACACTAATCGATTTTGTGACTGTGCAGATTTTTTTTCTTCGAGAAAAAAAAAACTTTTTTTGTAATGTTTTTTTTTTCATATTGCCAAACCACCAGCACTGGTAGATTCGTAATTCACACATCGATCAATGGCGCAATCAGCTCGTATAGTCAAGGATTTCCCTATCAATATGTTCACATAAATACCCATAATCTGATAGTTAGGTGTCTGCTAGAGATGTAGCGACCAATTTATCGACATCATTTTAAGGGTTCCGTACCAAAATGGTAAAAAAAGGAACCTTTAGGGTGCGACTATGTCCGTCTATCCGTCGGTCACACCAGGTTTTTTTAATGGTATTCTTTGCTCAATCCACCGTTGTTATGATATTATTTTACAATAGAAACGTATTTTTTATATTCACCTTTTGTTTCTAAGAGTGATCATTAGACCTTTCTGCTGACTGGACATGGCAATGAGTGCTCATACGCAGTATATTTTATTTGTAAAGATGTGTAAGCTTATGCGGGTTAGATCAGACAATGTGTAGAAGGCGTCGTTGTATGAATCCGCACTGCACGTCAAGTGCGGGCTAACTGTATACTTTATAGTCTACCGTATTTTGACATTTTGTATGGATAATTCAAAGGCGCGTCTAGTGGACGGTATTTAAAACTTTCAATTCTATGTCTAAATAGAATCTCGCACTTGACGTACTGAAGGTAAAAGTAAAATAGGTAAAATCATAAAGAGGAGAAAATCTATTCGGCAGTGTTAAGTAAGTAGTGCCAAACTGCACTACTAACTTAACTATGAGGCATAGTACGTGACGTATTGAATCCTATTATTAATTCGTATCACGTTCGCTATTGACCGCCACCGCCAGGCTGTATTGATTTTCGAGCAACCGGTCAATTTAGTGCCATTGTCTCATGAATTAGAGGTGTGAGCGCACGCAGGCCTACGAGTCAATAAATTAACGACGCTCTAGGAGCTAGGAGCGAGCTGTGTCTTTGTCTACATATTATGTAGGTATTAAAAAAGATTCTGAAGGAAAATCTCATGAAATACCATGCATACATTATATATCAATCACGAAATAAAATTACCCTTTTTCACGGTTAATAACGTGCTCTATCATAGCTGTCAGAATAAAAGTATTTGTTGTGACAGGATTTAATATAACATCAAAGACACATCGTGTATTGTTAGCTTTTGGAATATTTCAATTTAACCAGGGTTTAAAAAAATACGTAGCTGTCCAAACGCGGTTTAATATTGGATTTTTTTTCAATATTTCAACTGAGGTCACAAATACACAAGAAGATACATATTTAATATAGAAAGTCAACCGAAACGAAGTGAGAGTATTTTCGTGGAATGCTCATCAAATATCTCACGTTTATAAAGAAAACACAAGACAGTATATAAGTGAAGCAAAACATGCTTAGATTCATAAAAAAATATAACCATAAAACTGTGATGATAACAGAAAATATATTTTTATACGACCATTCGATCTATCAAGCAGTCTCCAGTCAATCCGTTCCGCCAGTCGCATCGACTTTCCTCAATAAATTTCCATTTATGACGTGAACAGAGCTTGTGAGGCTATCGATCACAGCTTCATGGCAGTCGCCTGCTGAAAGTACCCAAATATTAGTCAATATTATATCTGAAAACGTCAAAAAGCCTCATCGAAGGTATCGACTTATCTCGATACTTTTAGCCAAGAAGCACTCTATCATTTTTTCCTCGGTATAACACATTCCTTTTGTATCTGTGGGAAAAAAGTAGGAAATATTATATCAAGGCATAAGATAATCCAGTTATTTTTTTCACCAAACATGGTTTCTCTTTGTAATATGATCTCCGATCGTAATAGATTTCGTAGGGTTGGTACCAAAAAAATAACACGAGAGATCAAAAGAAACAAGATCTAATTAAAATACCAAAGTAGTAGTTTGGTATTTTAATACTGCCTTCATACTGTAGCAACCTCTTCAATCTCGCCACATGCTACACAGATGGCGCTGCAGACGACATTCAGAACTATTAAAAATTCTCCATAGAATCCTGAAACACGCTATGAGAGTTTTCAGAGCACGTAACATATATACAAGATCCCGACAAAACCCGTTGAGGCATAGCGGCCGACCCGCCAGGCATATCACCCGCCAGGCGTGAAGATCTTCCCTTTTCAGCTAAAATACTATTACTGTTAGCCTTGTAGTCATTATGTAAGTAGGTATATATGCTCTCTTTACTTCTTTCTATTCGCTATCGTGACCTCGCACAGCTTCGCCTGAGCTTCATAACTAAATCACTGCTATGTGCCTCCCTAAATAAATAAGGCTTTTTATTTGGCATTGTACGCAAAGTTTCAGGCCCAATGTTTGTGTTGAGTATTGTTTATGTGCTAAATGTTTTCATCGGCGCTTTGGTCAAGTACAGGTAAATATTAATGTTTTAGCCGGCATTATTAATTTAGGCTTTACTTAAGGACTACATAAAATGATTGCAAACTTAATGTAAAATTAAACTGCATAAGGTGTATATAAGTGGTTAACAGACAGTTATTTTAACGACTCGTTATTAAAGAAAAACGCCTCGACGTGCTTCAAGTAAAAGTGTTCATAAAAGACTATCTTAAATGGCTGATCACGAGTGAAATAATAATAAAATATACAGGTTCAGGCTATAAAAGCATGGAGTAATTGGCTAAATATAAGAACATTCAGCTATACTAATAACATACACAAAAGTAACTTTCAGCAAGTACTATGTAAGGTCAACATATGGTTGTATTGACCTTAAAAGTGAAGGGAAACATATGAAAAAAAAAAGTTTTACCATCTTAGATATTTTAAAGATAATTTTGTCTTTATTATCATTATTTTCACATGATACACAGAGATTCAGTAAGGGTATACGGTCTGTATCTGTTAAATCAAAAGTGGATGCCTGAGTTTAAGCCGAATGAGCTTGCTCAACTTTGCTTTGCTTTATCTAACCAACTCGCTTTTGCGAGCGGTTCACTGCATGCTCTCGTGCTAACAAGGCGTTAGGAAGCATAGTACTCAAACAAATGTGTATACAACATAATGCGTTGTCGGAACATCATTAGCCTTGTCCAATAATTGGTACGGGGGACACAATAAGGCTGACATTCCATTGAGGCGGTTCGTGAGCTAAGTAAAACGGGGCGGCTTTTCCCGAAATCAAACTCCACTGAAGCGGAGCGGAATAGTGCTATGAGAAAAGGTACCCTATTGGTTGATTTTCACCACGCTCTGCGCTGTCCCACTATCAGCGGCAACAGCACTCATGCAGAATCAGCCTAAGCCCATTGAATAGTTGCCGCCACACGACGCCCTTGAGGCCCGGGCTGTTCACTGCCGTCTTGGGAAACTGATGTTTTTAGGTTAATTGCCTTTCCCAGCGACGGCCGCACCATCGATCAATTGTTATTGTAGACCGAAATATGCCATCATTCTTCGTTCACCGGCATTGTGTTATTTTACCTGTGTAGGTAATTGAGAGTGACAATATTGTTTTAATGTTACTTTCGGTGAGTACTCTGGTATTATAAGAGTAAAACAATGTTGTATTATAGTCTCGTATTCCATGTGTCATTCACAGAATCGTGAATTCATAGAATTAGACATTTTTTGAGATTTTGAATAACTCAGAATTACAAAAATAAAACCAGAAAATGTTGGTATGCAGTCATCGTTGAGTTACGCGGGTGCTCTTCAAGGGTCGACTCTAATTAAATTTCTGTAAATACGGCTGCAGGGAAAACTTCAGTTTGCTTTAGGAATTTGTTTGCGGAGTGCATTCTGGAAGGGGGAGAGTGGCGATTCGTGTGGTCGCGCCTTCGCCCCGGCTCGGCGAGACCCTTTAAATTACTTGCCATTGTGGTAAAAAAAAAACATGAAACATTGCAAGCTTTAGAAACTTAGTGCATATTGTTTGTCTGGAGAAACTTAGTATTGTTTTTTTTTTAATTTTATATGATGTACTACCTACTCATTCCTACAAATTCGCTTTTTAAATGCATTATAGTCATATTTAGAAATGAAAGTCTCACTGGATGGATGGCGGCTTCAGATATGTTATTGCTTCAATCATATTTGTGATTTGAGGCAAGTAAAATTTCACGGATGTAAGCCGGAATTAACAAACTACTTGAATTGTTATTTAAACTCCAATTGAAATGATGTGTATACCTAAACATCATAGGTTGCCTGTTAATATCCATTATGATTTTATGTCCCAACAAAATAGCGAAATTAAATTTCAATTCGCGCAACAGTTTCCCTCCGAGTATAATTTAATGTGCGGACTGGGGAGGAGGTGGAAATCCATAAAATCTAATGGGAAATTCCACGGCACGATGAAGCTTTCAAGATTTATATTGGAGCCTAAACGACTGTGGTACTGCCTGTTTAAGCATTATTACATTTCAGCGAAGGTATCGCTAAGATATGGTATCTTGAAAATTTAATATAAGTATTTTGTGTAATGAACGTTAGGCCAGTTGAATTGTTAGGTTTGGTTTAATTCATTATTAATTTTGCTCTCTTAAAAGGGGTACTTAATTACGAGGATATTAGGAATTTTTAATAATATTGTTTACATCACTCAATAGTATGCAACAGCGGGGTTCCAAGAGGAGCGGAGTCTGCGATGAGCCCGGCTTGCGGCCGTGGCCCCTAGTCCACAATTATAATCGGTAGTGTATCCATTGTGACCTAATTAAATCAATTACGCACCAGTCCACTATTAAAAATCCTATAGAAACTTGATTGGCTGATTTAGTGTTTGGAGTTAAATATCGTTTTCATGAGGAAACTCAACTAGTATTATCTTAGTCCATAGCGTAAAAGACATCTCAATAATATTCGATATTCTAACTATTATTTTATCATTTTTTTATTCTTAGCCGCGCTATAAGCTGTTACAGAATGTTTCCTACAACTTCCAGTTCACTGCACGTTGGCGTTTGATGGGCTCGTAAAATTTAACGTGACTTCAGATCGTCCGCCTCCGACGTCGTTCGGCCTGTTAAGGATGTGTATACACTGTATTCGAGGCTAATGTTTTTAAACAAGGTGTTACTATGGAGTACTTGGCTGGGTCTTTGTTGAATACAATAATAAATATATGGCATCACCCCTGCAATGGCTGAATGGAGAAGGGAGACAAGCAATGCACCAACATTTCGATGTTATTTCATCTCGATGCAATAGGGGGCGAGCCTATTACCGTTATATAGGGTGAGCGATTTATGCGGGTATGATTTGGTCGGTATTTATTAAGAACTTTTGAAATTGGAACATATTGAACTTTTATTTTATATTGATCAATGTGTCATTTCTTAGCGTTCCGTACCTTTACACGGAACCCTTATTACATCGTGCAGTCTATCCTTCCTTTCGATTCTGTCAGAGTGCTATAATTCCTGCAGTTTCAAAAGAAAATATATGAAAGTTGGTATACGTGTAAGACCATCTTAAAATTACTTTTATCTTGGTATTCAATTTATTTCATAAGACAATACCTTGGACAATACCTACCCACGTCCACAATTTATATTCTATTTCCATTATATATTTCTGGCGCTTCTTACTTAGTGCGATCGTTTTTGATGAATATTACTAGTGGAGTTTCAAAGAGAAAATATACTCTTAAAGTTATCGTGCCGCTCACGATAGTTCTCTCAGTTGTGTGTGTAAGGTTGAACGTAGTACGTGACCATAGCACAGAAAAAGTTACGAGTAGCATCACGAACTCTATCACCTAGAATAAATTTTCCATTTCCATCGTTCCAATTATCAGTTACATGGTTTTGTTCTACCTGAGTTACGCGAAAGCTTATCACTAAGTTCGGAAACAAATGAAGAGTAATAGGACCACTTGTCGTCCATAAAATGTAATGTTTCGTGTATAGGTGTTATAAATTTGTTCTATCCAATGTTGATACTATGTGACGGATTGTTATTTATGAATAGTAGGGGTCAATAAAACAAAGAAATTTTTAATAATACAAAAAATCCATAACTTAAAGATGATCCTGTTTTTTTCCCAACTCTGTGTAATTGATAATATTCTAAGCGAAATTGTTTGTTCACAGGAACCTGTTAATAAGCATCTCTGTCTACAAAACGAGATAGTAAGTATACATAATCCGCATTACCTGTTGTCTACATTACTGACTGGGTGAATGTAGTCAATGTTTACCAGAAGCTATATAGATTTTCAAATAATATTCATTTTACCTTTACACGGATTGAATGGGGCACCCACTCGTGTCCTACAACGTTATGTGGAAATATCGAGCCTTACTGTACGATATGAGATTCTGTAGCTTATGCAAACTTGGTACCTGGATGCAGTCATGCATAAATTGTATGCAGACTATAATTTGAGCACATTTTGCCGCGTCGAAGTCGCGCTTCTTTATGTACCGTGATGTTTCAGTACACTTAGTATCTATATTATGTTTACTATATGGTTCATAATCTATACTAATATTATAAATGTGAAAGTTTGGATGGATGGATGGATGTTTGTTACTCTTTCACGCCCGAGCGGCTGAACGGATCTGGATGAAATTTGGCACAGAGATAGATTATATTCTGGAAGAGCACATAGTCTAGTAGTTTTTGTCTCGGTAAAATGTATGGTTCCCGTGGGATAGATGTTTTAATTTTTCATATTTTTTTGCGCGGGTAACACCGCCGGGCGCAGCTAGTATTGTATAATAGAAATTGATCGTTTGTTAGTTTTAATCTAGGTATTGACTACGGTCACCGGTAATTAAATAATAACTAACTGTCCCCGGTGAACTTCATACAGTCTTTAAATAAAATGTCCCTATGAAAAAAGTGCTATCGTTATTTTAATTGTTTTGTTGTGTTTTAATAATTTTTTCACATATTTTAATTATTATTCTGCTATTGGAGCGCAGTGAAAATCTAAAAATTAACGTTAAAAAAATTGGCGTACTCTTTCTTGAGTTATAAGTGGTGTAACTAACACTACTTTGTTTTATATGTATAGATTAGGTAACTAATACTCGTAATGTGTATGCATTGACGTCTAGTTAGTAAAAGTAGAACAATGATCATATATAAATATTTACAATTTAGAGTTGATATTATTTTTCATTAAACATTTTCTTGGCGTGAATGATAGCTTATATTTTCAAAGTATTACTTACTGCAACAGTTTTTCTAGAATCACAAAAGCTGATTTATCGAGTTCAAAATTTTCAGGGCGTGTGAGGCGCCTCAGGGCTCCTCTGTTGGCACGTACCGTTACATTACATATGCGAGTCCTACTCATTGAATATTTCTACCGAACTTTTAAAGTGCCCCTTGAATACGAAAAAGGTTGGAGCACGATTTGAGACGACCGTTGTTGTTGTCTCGGGCTACACAGAATGCGACATTTCTGGATATGGGGCTATAAAAACATTATTTGTAATGAAGCAGAGATTTGGTTGAGTACGAATTTATGTGTACTTACAGAAAAAAAATAATGGTGTTCTCATAGCTCTTTTTTCTGTATTGTCTTCCTTGGGATTAGGTAATATTGCTAGCCCAATTATCTTTTCTTGGAAAGGTATTGTATTTTCCATATAATGAACTCCTATATGGATGTACTGTATAAGTGCCAACTTAAAATTTTGTTTTATTGTATTGGCTTTTTTGGGAAAAAATGGATGGATTTATGGATTATATAACTGAACTGTGATCCTGTACTTACCGACGTCTTAATCGTATAAAATGAAGGAGCAAATACCCATTATTAAATTTATGGTGAACCATTCATCGTATTATGTACATGTACATAATACGATGTACATAAGAACAAGCAAATACTGGTATCAATTAAAAACTTTTATATTGACGCAAAACCCAACAAGCAAACAAAACAGAAATCCAAAGGTCTTTGATTAAAAAACGAACGACAAAATCAGTAAGCTAACTTGGCCTTTATTTATTGAAGCAAAAGGGTGATGGAAGGTAGTCTTTGTCCGACATTTTTGAATTAAATCCGTTGTGAATAAGCAGGGTAGGGTACTTATCTCAGGGAGTTCACAAAACAGTCGTTTTAACATAATGACTTGGATTTTTTTTATTTATAATTTTTGTTATTTATTGCTTGACATTTAAAAGAAACTTGTAGTCAGTGCTGAATACTTTTTCGTGTAATGTCTGCATAAATTATATCTTTAACTATAATTTAATGATATCTCACAACTCATATAATTTAAAATACCAATTCAAAGTCATTTATGGATTTAGCTCCTTCGTGGCTCATTAATAATAATAATATCGCCAGACGAATACACCAATTATATGGTCCCATACTAAGCAACGCTTGCATTATGGGTACCGTTCAATGGTAAATGGACTGAGGGCGAACTCGGTATATAGTTCTTATATAGGTATTATACCTCTATAACTTAGGTACAACCATTTGTGCTCATCACACAAAGTTTGTCCCTACCGGAATTCGAACCCGAATTCATTGTTTTATTAATTATAAATTTTGTTTGAGTCTTGATAGAAGTTGTATTATGTACCCACTTGCAAATTTGAAGGAGTTCGGTCTACTTAAACATATTGCCTTCATTTAAAATGTACGTTCCGAGTAACTTCGAGTCAAGTCACCGAACTGAAATTTGTGGAAGTCGAGTGAGCACGAAACACGTTTTGAAGAGGCAGTTAGATTGAAATAACACGGCTTAAACAGCTGGATAAGAATTCCTAATGAGTGTCTTCGCAGATGTTCTGCAAATCTTTTACGAACATATATAAGTAGATAGGTAAATGTTTATTGACTTTATACTTTAAGTTTGGAAAGTAGGTCGAGCTTATTTGACTTGGTATTTATGCTTAGAATTTATGTTAAGTATATATTGTTAAAATAATTATCAACCAAAATGAATAACAGATATAAATAACTAAGCAAGTATTATGCATTCTATGTTATGTCAAAGTGTATTATTATTAGTATAAATAAAGTATAATAAATAATAAACATAGTAATAAACTTTGGAACTTCCGTACGCCGATATTTATAGAAGTTTTATGTATCTATAATGGAATTACAAGGTCATTTCATAAGAATAGTGTTTATCTAATGCCATTGATAAAAGAAGACAATCTTCTATTTGTTTGGGGCAATTTTTTTTAATTTTATTACGTGTCTGCTTCAAATTGTCACAAGGGCATACATTTTAAAATCCCATTTAGACTTGAGTCTTATATTCACGAGTATCGGATTGTAGATGTCGAGAAACCATATCCCACCTAGATTGCCACCAGAGGACGTGGGTCCGATTTAATTCCCGTTTAATTATCACGAGAATGCTTCGTCATTATTTAAACGTTTCTCCGTCGAAGAGGTGCTTCGAGTAAATAGATTAGTATTGGTTTTATAGTAATTCTAGCCAAGGTTGAAGTCTTGGCTAGTATTATGATAGGTTAGAACAATGTAGGTCTATAGGCCGTGTTTTTCCTACAGAAGGAAACGTCTCTTATAAATCTTTTCCTCTTTCTACAATTTCATACATCCTTGAGCTGTAAGAAAATGTATATTTTAGGTGTTATAGTGAGAATTAATAAAAAATATGACTGATATTGTGGAGAAGACTTAGGTTGATAGAAAATCTGTTATGCCAGGTAGGTATGATTGTTAGGTATTCCACAGCTTATTACGTACGACTTTTGGCCTTAAAGTTTTCAGTACATATAGACCAGACTAGATACTAGACCAGACTAGATAGATAGGACTAGATAGATCGTGTTGAATATGTACTAAAGGTAGTGCATTATCGACAAAATGTCCCAAAAACCTTTTATTTATATTTGAAATTTATTTATCTATACATATAAATAAAATTGGAGTGTCTGTTTGTGATATTAAAATAACCGCTTTTTACTAAGTGCATTTGGATGTATACACGTTACCTATACCAAAACAAAATTTTTTACAATTTTTGTCTGTCTGTCTGTCCGTCTGTCTGTCTGTCTGTCTGTCTGTCTGTCTGTCTGTTTGTTCCGGCTAATCTCTGTAATGGCTGGACCGATTTTGACGGCACTTTCACTGGCAGATAGCTGTAACAAGGAGTAACTTAGGCTACTTTTATTTTAGAAAAAAAAATAGGATCTCACGAAAAAAAATGAAAACCAATGTTGCAGCGCAGCGCCTGATTAAGTTTGATAGCAACATCTGCAATGCGTCCCGCGGGCTCAGAATGGGCGGGCAGGCTGTTGTCAACGGTTGTCTTTGTTAAATACCACGCGGACGAAGTCGCGGGCAACAGCTAGTATGTAATATAACTTTTGGATAGTTTCCCTGTTGATATCACGTCTGAAGTTCTATCGTCTTTTTGGTCGAACTTCGCAAGATACAAATTTATGATGAAAAAAGGGTGTAAAGAAGCGGGGAAACTTTGCACAGACATTTTCTTTGAGTGACAATATTTCTTAGTTTCGGTTTGCTCATTCTATACAACATAACCGTGCTTTACTTCCACAAGCAAAGCAACTTATATAATATAATGCATTGATTTTATTTCAAATGCAACACAATTAGTTGCTAGCTCTTTGCTATGCGTAATCCTCGAATAACTAATTACCGGAAGGTAAAACCTAGTGCTAAAAACCATGGTTTTGAAAATATCACTAAATTCTGTAATCTTGTGTAGGTTATCATCAGGTGGGCATAACGAATGTGAAAAATGTAGTACCTACATAATCAATTACCTACTATATGTACATACTTCATGAATAGTCTACATGCCTTTTGCGATAATGTCAGATCCTTTCCCAAAGTTCCTCCGACAGTTTGCTTCGGCAGTTCTCCCAGTGAGCGCCAGATGGTGATAGAACTCGGGCTAAAGTTTTCTTAAGTATCTACTTGTGCGTGCTGAAATAACATTACAGGCGTTGAGTAGTAGTTACGTGGTGTCAATTTACGAGTTATTTTATTAGTGCAGATAAATTGCTAGGCATGAATAATACGCGTTACACTTTTGTATTATATTTGGTGGCAGATTCGCACCCCTGGGATTTTTGGATTTCATGTGCGAATCTCATTTTCAATCACGATTATCATTTTCTAAATGGTGAAGGAAAACATCGTAAGGAAACCTGTATCCATCGAAAGATGTGTGAAGTCCGCCAACCCGCAGTGAGCCGGTGTTTTGGACTACGGCCTAATCCGCCTCGCATTGAGGGGAGACCCGAGCCTAGTAGTGGGACATTCAAAAGAGCTGGTATTAGATATATTTATTATAACATTCTTTATTCTATCACGTTATCTTTTACAGTTTTTAGCAAGATCGGTCTATTAATTTTATAACGAAAGGTAAGAACATAGAAGACTCTAGTCAAGCAATATATTATCCCGGAAAACCAACAATAAGTTGCATTAGAATGACACAGCATATTTATTTTTAAATTGCCTAGTCACAGGATTGCAAATGGATTATATACCTGTAAAATTGGGGAGTAAGGTATTACCATGCATTAATATATAAGTACTATAGATATATACAGCATAACAAAACAATTGAACGCGGGAAAGAGAGATATTTTTGCATTTACCCTCAGGTGCTACTAAGCACTCCCTCCATACCCAAGTGGAACGTTATTGCAATATAAATATAATTCATCCGACAGATCCGCTCCGCCCCGCTTTGTAGTTAATTGAAAAACGTTAATCTTTTTATATTTTGATGGGAACAGCCAATCCCTGATTTTTTTTATTAAATAAGACCGTTTAAACACAGCGACTTTTCAAAAATCATTTGGAATTATTTTAAATTATATAACGTACCGATATTTTTTTTATTTGAGGTCATTGAATTTTTGATTGGGTTATTTTTTTAGTAGCAGTAACTATAAGACTTACGATTTGTCTAATATTGATGGTGAATAAAGATGTCAAATAGCAAGCAACTGTCTTCGTATGAAACGATAATGTCCTATAAAAGTAGGGCTGCCCAATAAATAGTAGGTCGTATACAATCGTGCACCCGATCCTACCTGACGTGTTTTCTAGTCTAGGTAACTTCAACATTTCTGCTACTCGTAGCAATTTATCAAAAGGTCGCATAAATAATTTTCAGTCAGGGCGTATTGCAACTGCACCCGCTGTTTCCAACTTAATTTATGTCCTAGCTGCTTTTTGTACCATGAATAGATGAACAATTAAATCATAGTAGCAGTTATACGAATACTATAGATAGATGTACCTACCTATCTGTAAGGTCTTACATAAATATTTCAAGAGCTATGTAAAGGAAAGCGAATTGCTTATATTAAGATTCAATTAGGTAGGTATATAATATCTGGAGCTTCTTGGTTTAAAAAATATATTAAACGCCAATTATTTTATTTATAAAAATAACGATTCTTAAATATTATACTATTTTTGTTGGAGGTTAGGTTGATTATACAATTTATTATTTTATCAGTCACAGTGAAACTGGTAGAACGCTCGCCTAGGAAATAAGGATCACAAATACCGCTTTAAATCATTTTTTTTTCAAATTTAAATTAGTTCATTAAAAATGATACTTACTAAAAAAACTTAATTTTTAAAAAGTAAAAAAACGAGTAAGGTCCGAACAGGATTGCCTTAAAGCGATAAATTTAAAGAGCGGGTTGCGAGTGCGACCGTGTGCGCCCTTCATCTTAATTTATCTCCTGGCCGCTCCCCCTATGAATATATGAAGTGTTTGTTGTGGAGCACCAGCCTCCAGACAATGAGGTTAACAGGAAGATAACTGCTTTAGAACATGCGTGTACTGAACGTTGGTAATTAAAATAGTGCTGCAAATTTGTTTGTGCCTTTAAGAAATGAGCGTGTAGTTTGTGGAAGTGGATAATGGTAGTCTAGAAATTGTATGTATTGCCAAAACAGATGTAGATCTTACTCCAATCGCATTGCGAAGGGCTCACCAATCTCGCGACTCTGGCTGTTTTTGGCATTTATAAAAGGCAAGATTAGAGCAAAAAATACTCATAAATTCCTTTAACGAATTCAAGAAACATTAGACTCTTTTAAGTGACTAAAATAAGAGTATTCAATAAGCTTGCTTTTAATATACTTAGTAACATACTAACTTAGGTAACCTCATATGCCTATCTTGGCTTGTGTCCAAAAGTGTTGACTGTTGCAGACGATCATAGTAAAACTATTGCAGCGACCTACTTCCAAATATTATTTGTATATGATACATGGTATTATTTCCCAAAAAAAACCTGAGTTTTATAATACAATGATAAACTTTCATCACAATACCGATTTTATTTAACATAAAAACGCTTTTGTGCGCGTTTATTCATATTTTTTTTGTTCTCATTAATTCAACAAATGTCCTACGAGCGAAACACTTCATTTATTTGCTTTTGTGGAACGTTTCAATTCGAAGCAAATATTTTCTTTCATCATTTGAAATAGGTGTGTGTAGGTAGGTAAATACTCGTGCTTTAATTTGGGTTCGTTTTACGGTCGAAAATCGTACAGCAAACGTATACCATAATATGGAGTCATTTTCTCTATATGGAGTCATTTTCTCGCCTTGAGACGTGTCCAAAATAAAAAATAAGGATGCGAGTCTGTACAAGCGTGGATAAACGCTGTCTAATGCCGAGTTCTTGGAGCACAGATATGTTAGTGCGAAACTCAGTCCAGGATATTCCAAGTAACCTTCTCCAGCATTTCTAGAGCGTCTATCTTCGTTTTCTCAACTTCTCGCAGGGTCCACGTCTCTGAGGCGTAGAGAAATATGGGAAAAACCAACGTGCGCACTAGCCGAATTTTAGTGGCTTTGGTGACGCATATTACTAGTAAGCTGCATTTTTTTAAGTAAGTAATACGTATATTAATTCTACCCGCAGTCCAAAACATACCAGTATAAATGCCTTATCGCGCCTAATCTTACTTCATTCACAACATCTGTTCATTGCAAATAGTATAGCCAGTAAATTAAACACAACAGATTTGTAATTTCCTTGGACACAATTATTACCAATGTTAAATGTTTAAGATCCTTAATGAAATCCTGCGAAGCAAAGAGGTCCTGATTAAAAGGAAACGCTCCCGGTACCCAGGCACGGTATTAAAGAAATTACCCCACGCCTCTGTTTTAACAGCAATTAACGTCGGGCTAATTAACGTATAGCTTTGACTTTCGATTCCTTTTTATTTCAACATATTCTTGAAGTTTATACTGAAATTAAATAAGGTAGAGTTAAAGTAAGGCTTTCGTATAGCATGGTTTTATGTTATTTGGTAGATTTGTAAATCTATAGAAATAAATATCAAATGGTTTTCTTTGGGCGCATTGCTTGAGGACGGCTAAACCGATAAGACTATCTTTTTTTCAAATGCTAGCTATAGTCCGAAAGAAAAAGTTGTCCAGAAAATTGGATAGGACAACGTCTGTCGGGTCAGCTAAGTTAATATAATGTTTGCCTACCCCTTCAGAGATTATATATATTTTGGTAAAGATTTGATTTTAAGAATCAGGACGTAAAAGGGTATTGCTATCCTTTTTTCCGAGCGGATACGACCGATTTTTATGAGTCTAATAAGATTCCAACTGAATCGCAACCTTCAATATGTTACTTACATAAATTTCAGAACATATAATTTTATTTGTTCCACATAACTTAGCGGGGCAACATCAGGAGCATTCACACGGTCTCCCCGCACAAATAATGTTCAAGCAAAGTTTTCCAGTTGCGAGGCGCTAAAAGCGCTTTTGTGAGAGTGAGAAAGGCTCGCATCACGCCGCTTCCATTCAATGGAGACTACAAATGGAATTTACGGACCGTTATTTTTTAAAGATTAAGGAATCCGCGCGGTTACTATAGATGTTGGATAATATAAGGACAGGATTTCAGAGTGGGTATAGTTTATACTTACTTTTACAAAAAATCAAGTAAATATAGCTACCCCAGTTGTATTGATGTAGAACTCGACTGGCTACCATAAAGGATTTCCGAAGAAAATTTCATTGTAGCCGTAACGGTTACTTACCCAGTGTTCATTTAACAAGTCTACTACGTACGTAACTAAATAATTAAATTGCACTTCTAACATTAGTAGGTGCAGATATTAGTCGATAGTCTGCTCTTTCCCTTAATAAGACAAAGTCCCACAGGCAAGGTCCTCGTGGGTAGTACCCGTAGGCATACGCGGGGGAGTGTTGTGATGCCCGTCACCCAGTACTTATCGCTGAGCTTTTTAATTAAACTCTATGGTAAACGAGGGAGCCGATTGTTTGAGCGGGACTATAAACTTTGTAATTAATTTTCGTCTCGCGATTTGTTTGTTGTTAATAGTTTTGTGAGACAAGAGAAGCTTTTCGATTATACATTTTAAAATGTTATCAATTATAAAAATTTTAGACATCAAAAATTGAAAACAAAATGGGTCAAGTGCGTAAAGAGCTTGCGCAATAAGGGTTCCGTAATAATAAAACATATCAAATCGACGAGAGTTAGTAGGTGGCTGAAGGTTATTCGTCCTTACCTACGACTTTAGGTTACAATATGACTTATAATATTAAATCCAAAACAAGTCTTACTTAAAGCAACCCACGGCAGATAACTCAAATGGAGCAAAAGCTATGTTACACTTGGCCGATTTCACTTTTATCTCAAATGATTATCCTTGACTCTACTATTCTTATATTTTTACGGCTGCCCGACCCAAATCCCAAATACAGACATATTGTATTACGTTTATACGTGTTCAATTTTCACATAAACCCGTCACGCAATGGTATTACAAGTGTGATGATTTTTATTTCAGTCTGGATCACGAACTATTATTAAGGTATATCAAGTAATTGACGGTCACAATTTAAAGCCATGTCACCAAGCGGCCTAGCCGTGTTCCGGCATGATGTTCGGTGTTGCCATTCATGGATGGCGGGTCAGATCAGTTGCGCTGCATGTGCCTAGTGAATGTAGCGTCTCTTATCTACTGCCGCCTTCCTACCTAGGCAAGTATGCTCCATCGTAGATCTCATCGTCACTTATCATTAGGTGAGATCGAGATCAAATACTTGTCTATAATGTAATAAAAAAAAAGGATCATAAAATTAGACTATTAAAAGTTTTACCTCAAACTCGAAGCAATCATTTCTGCCAGTGAGTAATGCTTTCTTGGCGTAATAAAGGTTAATGGAATCTTTTGTTTGGCGTCGTTATGATACCGCAGCATTGAAATGGAAATCTAGTTTAAAACGATAAAGTGGCTTGAAGAAAAGTTTAATTTATTTGTTCAAATTGCTTCATTATTTGCTCTATGACCCTGTGGCGACTTAGGTAAATTTCTACAGCTGTGTTGGCAGTATAAAAGTAACACATCCATTTTATATAATTAATAGAACTAGGCGATACTTGGCGGAAATCCATTGTTAACCTAATGGGGAAAGAACAAACATCATAGAGGAGTTCGGTGTTGCTGGCTTCTTTAATTATCGATCAAACTTGTTTGGTTTACAATTGGAAAAGTTGACAAGCAGAGGGTCAGCGGTGGGTCCTCTTTCCCCATTAGGTTAACATCCATTTTATATTGAATGCCCTAAGAGTTTTTAAAAGTTCTGTCTTATAATTTGTTTGTATGTAACCTACAATTACTTTTTGTGCCCACTAATAATTAATATGAAAAGTGGTGTCGTCCTAACAATTAGTTACCAAACATTAGACAATGATAACTTCGACGCGAATTCAGTTTCAAGTAAATCTCTTTTATGCACTTTTATAACTGTAGATAGTACTCCATATGAATGACAACAAGAATTGCTTTTGCTGTATAAATATTTCCGCCACAACGAACATTTTGATTTCTATAAAAATAATTTCCTCATGAAACCATTTTATCACGCCTGTATTTGTTTTTTCTACATCGCGAATGTGTTTTATAAAGCATTTTTTATGTCAACCGCTCAACATTTCCCGGTTTAGATCGTTTTCCGATCGCACTTGTTAGGGGAATCATTTTCTGAACAACGGTTTACTATGACGTTGTCTTGTTATTTCAGCTAAATAATGAGCTTCATATGATGTTGTACATTCTCATTGAATATTTGATGTTTTTTTATGTTTTTTTTTTGCTGAGAACTTGTTGAAATATGATATTGAGACATTATTATTAGGATATGTTTATGAATCGTTTAGAAAGTATATCATAATAAATGTGGGTAGGTACTTCATAAATTAGATCGAGTATTTTATTAATGTTATTAGTCACTTACCTAACTATATTTTTTATATGTTTTTTATACGACAGCTTTAGTTATTTACATTTCCAATATATAAATTATGAAACCTTAAAAGCTCTTACAGTGATTGAGCTCCATAATTTTAATAGTCATTAAATTGTGACGAGGGAATTATGGATGGCGTTTGCTGTGATAATGAACACCATTAATTTTGAAACGTCCCGTTTTAGCAATATTATATTTTATGTATAGGAAATAAAGTAGATAATCATATGTGATTATCATGTAGCGACTTAGTTCCTAAATAACATTATAACAGAAGATTTCAAGGGATAACAACGAAATCATTCTGAATCACCAACTACTACAGTTACGGATAGGTATATCAAGTATTTATACAGAAGTAAAATAATTTTGTATTTATAGAACTACTTCCCAGAACTTATTAGCAAAATTATCCAATGGTGCAATAGCATATTGTGTTTTTTTAAATCAACTGATTTGAATTCCTGGTTAGGGAAATATTTTTCCATCCACAACCACTTGATAAATTGACCTGTATATAAAAATCTATACCAATTGGTAAATACAATAGTTTACCATTGTGTTTTATATAAAATAATAAATTAAGGTGTCGAAGGTAATCTAAAACTTCGATCTTCCGCTTAAGCTTTATTTAATATTGATGACCCGTCGCGTTCGGTGAGTACGTAAGGGAGCTTATATGTGTATGTTATAAACATGTGTTCATTGATACCTATTTGTCGACCCTCCCTGAGGAAATTAATGTTTTATATCACAGAAAAAAGTTTATTACGGGAGGCTGATGGCGAATTATAAAGATAAAAATTGGCAAAGGTTTTTATTATAATCAACCTAACTGTATAGTTGTTATGGTCGGAAAAACACTGGACTGGAAATAATCACGAAGTAACAGTTTTTGTCTGCTTTACAGCTCAAAAACAAAAACTGTCTCTGGACTAGGTACATTCCGTACTTTAAAATACTTTAACTAAAATAACTCTATCGTTCGCGACGCCTGCCGCCTCTTATCTGAAGCTTAATCTCCACGACACAGCTCAATATGTGTGGTGCGGCTGAGCACCAGGTCGTTGGCCCCAAGACATGAACCCTCTGCTAGAGAAGTTTATATTTTGGCTGAAATTTTAGCACACACTGAAGAATTTCTTCCAAAATTTAACTGAAGTTATACTGAACTTAATAGGTAATAACATTCAGCGATAGTTTCTCATCATAATTTAGTTGTTTTTGAGTAAAGTAGTACCTAAAATAGGAGATAATAATGCAAACAGTTCATACAGAAAGGACCGTGACGAGGTAAATATCAACTTATTCAAAACTAATTTCCTCCATATGTCACTAGAGTTTTACCATACCTTTAACAAATTACAGCTTAAATCTAGATGTTACGTAGATGTAACGATTTAATTAGCTTGGCAGGTCCATCTATTTATATAAGCAGACTCGACAGCGTTTGGTGAGAGCATTCAACTCTGATGGGTGCTACGGGCCCGCGGCAAAGCATTTCATGCTGTGTTATATTCAGGTATATGAAAATGTAATTAAAGCAACGCCTGAACTATAAGTAGAACACGTAATTTGAAATGAAATAAATTAAAAAACAGCTTTGTTCTTCCAGCTGCTTTTAATAAAATATTTTGGCTTATTTTTTTGATAATAATAATAATAATTCCTTTGTAATTAATAAAGTAATCACGCAATTATATAGCAAACAAAATATTCTATTTACGTAAATAAAATTAATTAGGCCTTATAAAATAGAGCTTTGTAAACACAAATTACTACAATAATGAATAGCTGAAAAGAATGCTCCACTGCTAATATTTGAATATTCAATTTTGTTAACCTCGCACAATTACCTAAGATCACTTCTTATACCAGGATAAGATTTTATTAAAACCTCGTCCTCAGCGTGATTTTAATAATAAAGGTTGACATATAATACTTTGAAAATGCACGAAATCCTTCCAGCCCCTTGTAGATATTAAACTTTTCCGTGATGGAAAACATAATTATTACTAAGACGGGATAATTATGTAGAGCGACGATGGACGGCGCAATAACAGAGACCGGCTGAGCACCTGAGCTCAAAGCACTTTCTGCCGAGGTTTACATAGGAAATTAACATTCCATTTCAATAGTCCGCCGCTTTATAAAGCTCAACTTAGTACTCTAACTGATTAAACTATACATGTACATAGAGCGGGTATCAAAATTACTCCGGTTGTGTCGGATTGCCGTCCCATCGGACTATGAAAGTGAGGGAAGAGAGTAAACATGTGCTTACGAACACACTTGTGGATTATAATATCTACTGCGCCGATGAGTAGTCTCCTTTAAAATCAGTCGCCGTGACCGAAATTCGGTCAGGAGGACTATTGTTATATCTCAAACATAAATTATGGTTTCCGATATTAGCTGTGAGTAGTCCATCAATCACTATACTCACTGGCTTTTTGTACGATACTTTTAAATTAATCTATACTAATATTATAAATGTGAAAGTTTGGATTGATGTTTGTTACTCTTTCACGCCAGAACGGCTGAACGGATCTGGATGAAATTAGCCACAGAGATAGATTATAGTCTGGAATAGCACTACTACTTTTTATCCCGGTAAAATGTATGGTTCCCGTTTAATTTAAATTTATCCCGATTTTGTTAACAACGCGATCTCCTTGGAAGCTGTTTTATATTTTTTCGTAAACTTTTGTTTTACGCCTTGTAATGAATATTTAGAAGTCAGTTTGTGACTAGCGTTGTATAGACAAGACTGAGGTATGGATCTATATTTATGTACGTACTAGAGTTAGTGGTACGAGTTTCCATTAGCTTCTCCCCTAGCCATTCAAAGGATTTTGATGGGATATCCTATGTTAGAGGGCAATTAAAAGTTTAGCTTTGAGTATAGTAGATTAAACGTGAGTGAAACTGGAAATAAAGGTATTTTAATTAGCAGTTTTTTTATCATATTATATTCTGTGTGTACTTAGAAATGTACTAAGTATATATATATTTATTAAATGACTATACTTAGTACAGTAAGTACACCTAGCTCTTAATAAATAGAGTAAAAAACTAATTACATATAGCTTATGTGTGATGCTGTGTATCTGTGTCATATTTTATGTAAAGTCGACCAACAAACTTCTTTATCACCTTAAGGTTGAATATCATTTGCACATCGTATAGAAACGCAAGGCCTATTTTTTTAATTTGTTATTTGAATTTAGAACGTATAAAATATCAACCTTAGTAGCGTTTTTAGTAACTAGGAGTTTTTATCAAAACTGATAAACCACTTCCATGGCGACCTTACCTATAGATACGATATTTGGTAAAGATATTGTTATATGAATTGCGACTTAAGGAGATTAATATCTAAGTATGACGTCACGAGTAACCAAACCGCAACATATATGAAAGTAATGAAAATACCACTATGTATGTAATATCTAGTTATAATCTAAATGGTTACTCGAGCCTCGAGCTACGTGGGGAACATAAATTTCCAATAACTAACTTCAGCCAATATGTTTGATGAAATTCATGAAAGGTTTATGAAAGCCGCCGGTAAATATACCCTTGATGGGTAGCATTTTCTATTACTTATAATAACATTTAGTACGTATTTATATAATCTACAGACATATGGCCTCATATATGTTCGTTTTCATGAACTTTACTTATCTATATATTTTACTAGCTGTTGCCCGCGACTTCGTTCGCGTGGTATTTAACAAAGACTCAACCGTTGGCAACAGCCTGCTCGCGCGTTCTGATCCCGCGGGACGCATTGCAGATTGTTGCTATCAAACTTAATCAGGCGAAGCGCTGCAACATTGGTTTTTTGTCGAGAGATACTATTTTATTTTCTAAGATAAAAGTAGCCTAAGTTACTTCTTGTTACATCAGCTATTTGCCAGTGAAATTCCCGTCAAAATCGGTCCAGCCATTTCAGAGATTACCCGGAACAAACAGACAGACACACAGACAGACAAATGTTTTAAAAAAGGTTGTTTTGGTATAGGTACCGTGTATACATCCAAATGCATTTAGTAAATAGCGGTTATTTTAATATTACAAACAGACACTCCAATTTTATTTATATGTATAGATTTTAAATAAATAAAATTGGAGTGTCTGTTTGTAATATTAAATTATCCGCTTTTACCAAGTGCATTTGGATGTATACACAGTACATATACCAAAAAAACATTATTTACAATTTTTGTCTGATTGTATGTCTGTCTGTTTGTTTCGGCTAATCTCTGAAATGGCTGGATAAATTTTGACGGGACTTTCACTGGCAGACAGCTGATGTAACAAGAGTAACTTAAGCTACTTTTATTTTAGTTTCTTTTTTGGTAAATACCACGCAGGCGAAGCCGGGGGTAACAGCAATTAGTAAAAGCTGTTATTTTAATATTACAAACAGACACTCCAATTTTCTTTATATGTATAGATTAATATTGTGATGATACCAGGTGCGCGTGGTATTATCACGACGCGATTATATTGAATTACTTGGAATTTCACCAAAAATACGACTACTCTGACACACGGATGGAATTTATAGAGAACATTAGTCAATTCTATTCACGTGTCAGATTAAAAGTCTCGAGGTGTGAAATGGCAAGGTATTCGTATTTCGTTGTCTATACAGAAAATCTCATTTTAAGGTTTTACGTTGGGAACGCCATTTTCATATCATACATGATGATATGAAAATGGCGTTCCCATTATTTTATTTATAATGTGTATTTATTGAATGTCTTATTGCTATTAATTACTTGACATTGGCAAAATACCCGCTAAGTTGTGGGTGAGGACATTTTCGCCATTTCATTTCATCGCATTTCATTTCATAGAGAAAGAAGAAGAAGGTTTTACGCTGATATATAAAGAACGCAGAAAAATGTGTTGTCGAAATACAAGAAAGTTATTATTGTGTAGGTACATACATTGAAAGAAAACTAAATGAGAAATAGGCTAGAAAGAAGTAGCTATCTATAGTTTAAGGATTAGCAGGCATTAGTCGTAGGTAGAAAAAAGTTTTAGTTAGTGGTAGCTAACTTTTCCAATAGTTTTTTTCGTGGAATTCGTGCTCTGAAAAAGATATACGTTTGACTTGAAGCTTCACACGACGCGCGATGGTTCTCAATATCTATTTAAATATGGAACAACAGACATTCGCTGGATTACCGCTGGTCGACTATAATGGTTAGACTGTGGTAGTAGACTTCGAAAACAGTAAATGTGACGATTGCGTCGAAGTTCGATTATAAGTCGACAGTGTTAGCAGACTTGGGGCCCTGATGGTCACGCCGGTCGTCACACAAGTGTAATAAACAGGAATCCCTATACATTATGTAGTACCATCAAGGTAGAGATTGACGCACGTTTATTCAATCCATCGACAAACTAACGATGTTGTATTCAAATCACAAATTATTAGTTTGACGATAAATAAAAAAAATCGTAATCCGTTGCGTGCTGAGTGTAAATATAGACCAGTAGGTTTTGGTATTTTCTGGCAATTTCAGCTGCATACCAGATATTGGATAATAGTTTTTATATACTTCCTTGTAAAATTGTACGTGTATTAGATCCGACTAGCCTGAACGGTTTCGAACAGTATGTAAACCATATTATCACCCGAATCCATATTAAGCCACAGCCTTAGGGGCTATGTAGCGGTGACGCTACATGCTTCTGTAATACAATCTAGATTACATTTAGCTCTAACAAGGTTCATGCAATTAGGGTCAGCTGCGCATGTGGATTGCCACAAAATAATTCAATAGACGCTACATCATTATTCCACGTAACTAAGTACATATTAAGCAGCATTTTATGTAGAGCAGTGTTAAAAACACGTACATATTTATACCTACCTAATGCTAGTTTAGATTTTCCCGGGGATAAAAAGGACTGAATCCAATTCGCAGTGTATACGCAATTCTTTCATAAACTTTCTTAATTTCTATTCTAGCTCTTGCCCGTGGCTCTACCCGCGCAATCATCGATTATGCAGTTCGACTCTCTAAGGCTATACCGTGATGGGAGACCTATCTTTTTAGCCTTACAATAGGTTATCTTAAAGTGAAAACAGTAGTTTTAGTAGATGCACAGGCAAGAATTCTAAAACGCTTGAAATGATATTTCAGCGTTAAAATAATAGTAACAATGTTGTCTGCAATTCAGCATCATTTTGTAAAAACTTCATCCAGAAAAGTTTGTTAGAGATATCTTCTGTATTAATTAACAGATACATAAAGATCATATATTCTTTTTATGTTAGTACTGTTAAACACACATACAACACGTTTTAATTAGAATAATAAAGTGCATAACGCGCGCGTGTGTAAAACGTGCGAGGAACCCACTCATAAACATAAATATAAATGTCCTCATTTATACTTTGCGGCTTGCTATTTCAAAAGTTTATGACATGTGTGCGATTACATTATTTTCCTCGTATTAAATGGTGTGAAAAGGCCGTATTTCATTCAAATTATTTTGTTCTTGTTTTGTTTTGTTTTATAAAGCGTGCGCGTCCCAAATGTTGGTGTTTAATATGTAGAACTATTTAATTAAATTGTTAAATATTTACCACGAACCTTCAGTGCCAAATATAATGGATTTCTATTATTATATTATTAGGGGCTGGTTTTTAGTCTACCGCTGATATTAATTTTTTATTCATATGGGATGACTAAATCGGTTAATAAATAAACCTCAAGGCCGTGAATTTATGTCGTTAAATAATGCACCTAAAGCTTTGTTACAGGCAGTTTAGGTTAACCTAATAGACATATTTATCGCAAAGGATTAAGTCGTAAGTTGTGACGGGCCTTGAGAACTATCGGACGGTAACTCTACTTAACTCCAATTTTGATAGTTAAGACACTATACAATTTATATACTAGCAGGGGGATTATTAGATTAACTTCGTTAAGCTACGATCACTTCGATCGATGTTGAATTGATGACGTGAGTGTTAAATGTTTCACGTTAGCCTGTTAGTAGGAGAGCTAAAACTTTTGGTAGAGTCTTGTTCGAGCAACCAGAGTATAAAGGAAAGTAGCAATTTTTTAGACATGTCCATTAGTTATCAGTACTAGGGATTCAACACCTCCGTTGAGAACTTCCTTGTTCTGTTGAGAGTGCTTTATTGAGAACACTTTAAATCCATCCATCCGCCGAAAGACGTCCACTACCGGCCATAGGCCTCCCCCAATGTCTTCCACACATTCCGCATCTCAATTAAAAATACGAAGACAAAAGGATACACAATTAAGAAATGTCAACTGTACGTTCAAATGAACCGCAAAATGTTACAGATACAATGCCAATGGCTAATCCTACTAGCGTCTAGCCTACAGTGTCGAAAAATATTCAATAAGCGGTTATTCTGTTAACCAACAAGATCATGTTTAGAATGCATGAAATAGGACATCTGCCAAGTAGTACTACTGAGACAGAATATGTAATAAATTTAATAAACCTAGTGTAAAATGTATCTAAACATAGAAGTATTCTTCCAATTATGTATGTTTTATTGGAGAGTTTGTATAAATGCTGCATGTGGAGGTTCCTCTATTTTTTAAGAAGGTCGCATAGCATTTATATTAAAATTTTGTATCTAATTTAATCATACATTAAGCAGAATGTCCCGAAAATCGAACCAAATATTTCAAACTAACAAAATATTGACAAGAAGCGATAGATATTTAAATAAGTTTATACCCTCTAAGACGGGGATAATGTAATTGTCAATATTCCCAAAAGGGGTTTCCGAGAAACTTCATTTATTTATAATTAAGTGTGTGAGAAGTTGTGAGGCGGCTTCTATCTTGTTAGATAGTTTGTGCAAGACAACTTGTTGGTGATTACAGTTTTCCTGAGGGAGCCGCCATCAACTTTTCCCGCTGACGTCACTGCCATGCCTGCAAACAGCATATTATTTCAGGTGCTCGTACCGCCACGGGATTCCACCGTCAAACTGCCGGCGGTTGTTTTCTTTGAACTTACCTCGCGTCTTCGTAGCTCTTGCAAGAATTTTAATTACAGAGATAATTATTGCGAAATTAATAACGAAAGTTTACCTGAAGAGGTATATCACCTATAAAATATCAGTCAGTCTGTATAGGTATCGTGAAAAAGTTATATAAAAAAATATTCTAAGCTATTTCTTGTCACTTAAATATTTAAGAACTTTTTAACTATTTGAGACGCCGTTATCTTCTATTTTCGATACTCAATCAACCCCCCACTTAAAGCTTAAGTGAACTTTAGTTGACTATGACCTTTGCCAGTCCTGATTTTGGTCATATTAATGATTGAATTATAAATTTTAAATGCCAATTTCTGTCTCAGGTTATCCATTACTACTTTATTATAGTCTCCCATGTGAAACGCAGTTTTTGGAATGAATTAAAGCTGTATAATTATAATATTGTCACCTGTGCCCCATCTACTAGCTATATCAGAAGGTTGGTGTTAAATATTCCAGCAAGAACTTCTGATGGAATACATTTCAGGCTGAAATAAACCCATTTCAAGTACACTACAACTGAATTATAAATTTATTCCCATCAATCACTGCGGGCTTGTATTAAAGGAGAGTATCTACTGAATATTAACGAACTGAAAATGGGGATCTGTGTAGATACCAAGAAACCAATTAATTTTAATACATTACGATAATATTTTATCCTTGTATATAGCTCGCCTCTTCCAAATGGAATATTGATGAACACAAATATTTTTGTTATTGTGTGGGTGAAAATGTAAACACATTTTAACCAACTACAAAAAGGAGGAGTTTATTCAATCGTCGCGTATGTTGTTATACATGATTGGCTCGACGACCGGACTCGACGGGTAATGGATTATAGAAATTAGCTTTACCCAAAACATCCGCGCGTACGTTGCGGCTTCTACGGGAATATATATTTTTATGTACTACAAGCTGTTGCCCGCGACTTCGTCCGCGTGGTATTTAACAAAGACAACCGTTGACAACAGCCTGCTTGCCCATTCTGAGCCCGCGGGACGCATTGCAGGTTGTTGCTATCAAACTTAATCAGGCGCTGCGCTGCAACGTTGGTTTTAATTTTTTTTCGTGAGATCCTATTTTTTTTTCTAAAGTCAAAGTAGCCTAAGTTACTCCTTGTTACATCAGCTATCTGCCAGTGAAAGTCCCGTCAAAATCGGTCCAGCCATTTCAGAGATTACCCGGAATAAACAGACAGACAGACAGACAGACAAAAATTGTAAAAAATTTTGTTTCGGTATAGGTAACGTGTATGCATCCAAATGCACTCAGTAAAAAGCGGTTATTTTAATATTACAAACAGACACTCCAATTTTATTTATATGTATAGATTAATGCTATTAGCATCTTAACATATTTCAGTTAACCAAACCAACGATGTATACGTGCCTATATAAAATAGATTCATTTACAAAATACCCACCAAGTTATATTCGAAAACTATAACTAAATAGCAAATAATTCGTACAGTGACAGCTCTACTTCCCTAGAATTTATCGTGAAATGTACTCGTATGGTTGCGGTCAGTACATCACGTACCGAGCTAGGTAACAGTGACGCCAGACAGCATCCGGCATGGGAGATACGCCGGTTAGTAACAGCCAACCGGATTAAGTTGCCGACGGCGCAAGCGTTAGATAACTTAGAGCTATGAAGTCAGCAGAGTGAGTCAAGAAACTGTATTTCTATAAAATAGCAAGGTTCCTTCGGATAGTCAATAAACCAAAGTCCAAACGTCCGAAGACGTGGTAACAGCTAGTTAAAAATACTTCTGTTGAATGTTGGGACCAAGGCAAAAATGTAACTCAATTTCTCCCCCATTAGCGCCACTCTGTAAGCTAAAATTATTTTATTTTATTGTTTCCATGTGGCCAAAGACTTGGTTTCATTATTGTGATTGACTAAGATATTAGTATTCCAACGTCGTATTCTGTATATCTCTGTCACAGAAAACAAAGGAACGGGTTATGGCACCTACCTATTGCAATATTTCAACTAAATGAATATAACATGCCATGTTCATACGAAAGGGTTTATTTGTGCGTAGTTCGTGTTAATAAGCTGGCCTGTCGGTTTGTATGTAGTACGCCACGCAACGGGTTTCCATTGCTTTGAAGTTTTCATAGAACTGCGTCCACTCGAGAAAAATCGTCTCGCAATTGCTGACTTGGGTAGGAGGAACCGCGAACAAAGCTAGTTAGAAATACTGAGATCTACATATGGAATTAAACAAACTAAAATAAACTATCTTTTCGCATTTATTTTGTATTTTTACGGGAGGAGTCCTCCCCTGACCATGGTTGTTGTAAAGCAGCCGAAAAGTGGGGAACGAATTAACATAAAATAAACGCGTTTAATTCGGAAAAAAAAAATTATTTCAATGTGTACTATTCGCGTAAATACAAGAAATCAAAATGTGAGATCTACATTTTATGTGATTGATAGAAGTACTTAATACTGAACATGTTTTCGGTATAATAAGAAATTAGAAAAATAATAATGAAGATTAACATTTATGACGCACTGCCGGTCATGTATGGCCATCAAAATTGGCCACATGTGCGCATTTAAAATTAATCAAGTTCTCAACATAATACGGTCGAAGCTAATAATGTTTATAGTAGTGAATGCTGAGATTTAAACTTCAGCTATTTATGACGCCATTATAATATAAATGGAGCAGCAGCCGCTTCGTGCAAGTTTCGCTATAAATATTATATATTATAGTCTGTCCTGGCTTCGGGGATGATTCTCGTCACCTGTGCCCGACTCGACTAACAAAATTTAATTTGTATAACAAAAATGTTTAGGTAGCTTAGTACGTAAATATTAAAACTTGCTCTAATTTTATGGCGCGATTTTTAATTTAAATATAGATAAATAAATGCATACTTATCCAGTCCTTTTTCAAATGGCCGCAAAATTACATTATACTTAGTATAGTGAATAACTGTTGTATGAAATGATAAATACAACTGGTTGTTACACAAACATTTAGCAGTAATATTATATTATTAACTGTTTTCCTAAAAAAAAAAAAAAAAAATTATGTACATATTATTTATATTATGCCAGAGTGATTGCCGGCTGAAATAATATTATTGTGTTCTGACTTATCAACGAAGGTAATCGTACGTTACTTCATTATTGCGGTGCCTAATACAGTACGGCCTGCCTTTATCAGAATATAATTGATTTCGATGTATAAAAATAAATGATACTCTGATATAGGCAGTATTTCTATTAAGTCTAAGTATTTCCCGTCGTAGTACAATTTAATATTGAAAATTCAGTCCAGGTATTGTTTAATCATTGCTACAAAGAAATGAATACTTACGTCAATTTAAGTATAATTTGAGGTGTTTCGATCTTATCCATGTTTTAGCACCTTGACCAATGCGATCTACATGATATAGCTATTATAATGTATTGCAGAGCAAATGTGTTCTTTTTACTATACAGTTTAAATGTCACTAATGAATATAGATTTACCTATAACTATATATATAACGATAGACTCACTCAAAGTCAACACAAATTCACTGAACTTTGCTCTCAGACGTGATACTTTTAAGAAGTAAGTGACATTTAAAAATTGGTTTAATGTTAACTCAAGGGAGAGGCCTCGTTCCGAGCCTTGGAGACCTTTTTATGCAAATCTTGAAGGATGTGCCGGGATTTTTAATGAAACTCTGCAATTACTTTGATGAATACTACACTCGTGCTGTGACGACCCTCCCTGCGAGGGGAGAGCATAATCTAAATAAAATATCAGGTGCCTATATTGATTTAAATCACGTAAACATTAAATCATTTAAAAGACGATCATTGCCTCACGAATTTATGATTTATTTGTCGATATTGTGTGAAAAAATTGGGACAAACTTATATTAGAAGCTTGCCCGGTGCAAAATACTGGTGCTATTCTCTTGTAGGTAGGTGAAGATATCGCGATATGACTTAGCATGTTGCGAGGCTTGGATAAAATAATTAAAAACAAAGCATTATGTAACTCTGATTTATTTCTGCTGATAATTAAAAACATGATTACCGGCATTTGCTTGTTTAGCGGTAAAGGGAAGATCTTCCAGCCAGGCGGGTGGTATGCCTGGCGGGGCGGCCGCTATGCCCCGACGGTTATTGTCGGGATCTTGTATATATGTTACTTGCTCCGAGAACTCTGATAGCGCGATTCAGGATTGTGACGTCACTTGTCTATTGTTCTGAATGCGTCTGTAGTGCCATCTGCGTAGCTTGTGGTGCGGTTGAAGTAGTCGCTACACTTGCATAGCAAAGCAATAAAAATAATCTTTGGTTAATTTAATTCACAAATAAGTAAATTGCGGTCTTTTAGTACGTACGATTCCTTAAAAAGCAAACTGTACCAATATCTCAGACTGGTAACTCGGCAAAATCAAATGGTGGCACTCGAAAATAAACTTACTAAACAGCCCTTAGTGAGCGTAATCTAAAAAAAGTAGATGAGACTCCCTTACGCGGCTGGAATTTTAATCAATTTTGCGGCCAATAACTGGAACAGGCGGCTCAACGAAGCGCACTTCGCAAATTACCGCCTTAAAGCCGTCGCTCGTAAGTATATTCGTCAGAAATAAAGCTCCTAAATTAAAAAAGGGAGTTCGCTCTTCCAATTTGCATAACAGTGTCGATTACATCAAAAAAATACGGTTCACATTTTGCCGTAGCGTTCTGCGTTTTGTAATTACGTCAGTTGGCAACAACGGGAGCAGCTGTTCTGATGTCCAATAAACAAGACTTTTTATTGTGGCCCTGATGATTTTCTCGATACAGAAAATGTTTTCTGTGAACGAAACCCCTTTCCTTTTTTGTCTGTTAGAAAAAAAAACATGATAAAAAGAAACATCAGATGCTGCCGTCAAAGACGAGCGCCGGTATATCGCAGAAGCCCGCGGGACCTGAATAATGAGTTTCACAAGTATTTTAACAGAACTTTGTTACGGTTCGTACTTACTTAGCAATTAAGAGCCTTTTCATATTCTTCTTGCTAGACTAAACAATTAGCAGTGTAGCATCATAATTAAAAACGAATCCGTTGCAGAAAACTGTGTTCTATGGTACAACAAAATTGAAATTGAAAATGTTTCATGCAAAAAATACATTATGAAAACTTCCATTACCCCGAGCGGTCGCTTTTGAACGTGAATAGGGAACTAGTATTTACCTAAACGATAACTAGAGTTGTGAAAAGTTAACAATGTAATATGTTTGTTTCAGATAATTTCAACGAAGCGGGCGTCCTCGTTCCAAGTTGTAGTCATCCTACAGATAAAGGGGAGCGTACGGCAAAGTGGAATAGTTTCAATTTGTATTGAAAGTTCAGCGGTGAATAGAAACCATAGCGAGCGTGTGGCAGGTGTCACCGCGGGGAGACAATGAGGCGGCGGGGCGGCGGGGGATAGCATGACAGCGCCTGCCACGGCGGCCTAATGGCGCTAGTGCGCCGGATCCTAGGCGACGCCCAGGTGAGGCGGGCGGCGGCGTAGCACGCACGATTAGCGCACGCTACGCCGTAGAGCTATTGTTAGAACATTTACAGGAAAACTCCCGGCAACATCCTGCTACATGACAAGCGGTTAGCGTGCACGCACACACGCGACCATCTGCTGAGCGTTGCAGAATTTACAATATTTAACATTTTGTATTCCAATTGTAGTAATATTTTAGAATATATTACTTTTCATTCACCCATAATGACTATTAAAAATAGGTTCCTTACTGACTCATACAAATTCATACAGATTGAGAAATAAAAGTTGAATTACCATTTCAAACTTCGGTATCGATCACCACATTCTTTGTGCACCTAAGCCGATTTTACCATCACTGAAATGAAAGTATAACCATTAATTACAGCGGTGGGTTGAATGAAACGATTAAGCCGATTAAGTCTTTAACGTCTGTTCCATCAAACTCTGGCAGGTAAATTAACAAAACACGAGCGAATGTAGCTCAGATTAATAGGTCCAGATATCATTGTCGGGCGCTCGAAATATACTGCTTCTCCCCAGTAACCTGGTGTTTATAAATTACAACCTGACGCTTCATATATCATTTCTATTAAAGTTAGAACCGTTTGTTTGATTATTCATACATTTTGAAGGCTTAACTAGTTTAATAACTTGATTCAAAATAAATGAAGTTATAGATAAAATATATATTGAACACAATGTTTCTTGTATGGAAAATTATAACAACAGAGATTAAGTTTGATCTGACACGAAAAAGATTATTTACATAATATTCTGTATACATAGTGTGAGATTATTCGTAAGCTAACCGTATACTTTGTAGTCTACTCACTGTACGGAGAATTTAAAGTTTTAAATACTGTCTAAATACGTAAGACTATAAAGTATACGGTTAGCTTACGAATAATCTCGCACTTGACGTCATGGTGTATATAGGTGAGTGGTGAAGTAACATAGCTGTAATATCTTTAAACTTTTGTCCTATTTGTAGAAAAATAATATTACGCATGTGTGATTATTATTTATCGTTCAAACACCAGGCGAAACTACGTAAAATGGTCGATGAGCAAGTGTCGGTCGGGGCGCGCGTCGAAGCCGAAGCCGAGCCGGAGCCCGCGGACCCATTGATCACGCCAGCGAGCTCCGTGCTCGACCGGCCCGAGCTCGACCCCCGGCCGGCGCCGCCCGAGCGACGCCTGCTCATCGGCACACTCGACAAACCGCGCACCGGCAGCCACAGCCTCGACAAAGAAGCCACGATCAGTAGAACAACGAGACTGTCAATTAGGAACGGGAAAGACAATCCATTTATGGGTAAGTGTCGTTCTGCAACGGGAAGTTGATCTCTATTGTAAAAACATTTTAAGAAATCTAAATGATAACATTACTTATCTTGAGCAATATGATTTAAAAATTCACCCCCGAATTTATAGACGTTTTATAATTTTATCATAGCGTAAACACTTTCATTCTCATAGATGATGACAATAAAGAAAATCAAGCAAACGGAAAGATAGAGTCTCCAGTTAAATGGTCGACGCAAAATGGCAGCGACAGTGGAACATACGCCGAAATAGGCAACGGAGCGAACAGTCACACCAGCGAGAGGAACATTCTAGATCCTGCCGACAGTTCTGAAGAGGAAGTGCCTCTACCCGATGCCGCTTCGCCGGGAAGAAGTAGCGATGGGCCTGAACCTAAGGCTGATATTACTGCGACACTTGATGGAGGTAGAAAAAATCAATCTATACATATAAATAAAATTGGAGTGTCTGTTTGTAATATTAAAATAACCGCTTTTTACTAAGTGCATTTGGATGTATACACGTTACCTATACCGAAACAACATTTTTTACAATTTTTGTCTGTCTGTCTGTCTGTCTGTCTGTCCGTCTGTCCGTCTGTCTGTCTGTCCGTCTGTCTGTCTGTCTGTCTGTCTGTCTGTCTGTCTGTTTGTTCCGGGTAATCTCTGAAATGGCTGGACTGATTTTGACGGGAATATCACTGGCAGATAGCTGATGTAACAAGGAGTAACTTAGGCTACTTTTATTTTAGAAAAAAAAAATTGGATCTCTCGAAAAAACAATTAAAACCAATGTTCCAGCGCTGCGCCTGCTTAAAGTTTGATAGCAACAATCTGCAATGCGTCCCGCGGGATCAGAACGCGAGCAGGCTGTTGCCAACGGTTGAGACGTTGTTAAATACCACGCGGACGAAGTCGCGGGCAACAGCTAGTCTATACATATAAATAAAATTGGAGTGTCTGTTTGTAATATTAAAATAACCGCTTTTTACTAAGTGCATTTGGATGTATACACGTTACCTATACCGAAACAACATTTTTTACAATTTTTGTCTGTCTGTCCGTCTGTCTGTCTGTCTGTCTGTCTGTCTGTCTGTCTGTCTGTTTGTCTGTTTGTTCCGGGTAAACTCTGAAATGGCTGGACCGATTTTGACGGGAATTTCACTGGCAGATAGCTGATGTAACAAGGAGTAACATAGGCTACTTTTATTTTAGAAAAAAAAAATTGGATCTCTCGAAAAAAAATTAAAACCAATGTTGCAGCGCTGCGCCTGATTAAAGTTTGATAGCAACAATCTGCAATGCGTCCCGCGGGATCAGAACGCGAGCAGGCTGTTGCCAACGGCTGAGTCTTTTTTAAATACCACGCGGACGAAGTCGCGGGCAACAGCTAGTCCTTTAATAAATATTAAACGTTTAAGGTACCTACTGAAACCATCCGAATACAGCAGTGTTTATTACTACTTTTCATAATAAGGAATAATTATAGGTTTAGGTATGTTAGCTGATATGTTATTCGTATAGCTCTAACTATCTCTCATGTGTAGTCCGCAGTTAATGGTGTACGTATTCGCGATTATAAGAATCTCAACGAATAAAATAGCATAAATGCGGCACATGAGCAAAAAGTTTATAAAAATTTCCTTGGTCTTCTAATTAAGTATACCTTTGTTTAAAATAAGAACAAGGTTTCAAACATAGTCTATCAAAATAAAACAAAAACGAAGCACGGAAAAGGTAAACTTACCAGATGGAGTTTGTCTTAAGAGTCTGTAATCCGGGAGATAATAGTATACTTAGTTGGTAGCTAGTCGAGGCAGCATGTTTGTTTTGTTGATGAAGCAAGTTCGGAGTTAGTTTGAAATTCTTAATAGGTGCTACTACAACCTGACAATGTTTTAAGTTTTGGTGATTCTAAACAACATACCTTGAAGACACTTAATTTTTTGACGCAATATCACACTTAATTATAATAGAGTAATGAGTGCGTTGATGTCTATTGGCTAAAATATGTGTAGATACTATCTAAACTGTTTTAAGTGATTGTATTTTTAGACAGGATTTAATTCGTGAACGAACTTTTGGCTAGTCATTACTGGAGATAATAAAAATATATCTTGTGTAAAGACAGTATCTGAATTTTTAAAATCGCCGTTTAATAATTGCAGAGTCGCTTAAATTCTCTGTGCTCGCTATGCTATGCTTTAGGTTTTAATGAACAAGAAAATAAAACAACAAAGAAAATTGAAACAGAAAGTCCAGTGTTGAGAGACTACTTATCAAAAGGGAGTATCAAAGGAATCGCAAGAGCAGCAAAACTATTGATAGCGCCTAAAGAGATGACACGAACTATGTGTTGCTTTTTGTTGGCACGCCCTCAGCGGAATACTACTGCTAATGAGCGCGCAGACTTGGGGAGTAAGCTCATTTCCTGACTAACAGCACTCTTGCAGGGCCAACTTCGCCAGAATGAAACTTTCCGTTGTAGATTTTAAATTTTTTTCTTTACTCCTTTTCACAATGTTGTCGCAGCAGTGATAGCCAAGTTGGTAGAACGGTTGCCTCGGTAACGAAGATCGGAGGTTCAAACTCGACTCGCACCTCTAGGATTTCTGGATTTCATATGCGAATCTAATTTTGTCCACGATTACCACTTGCTAAACAGTGAAGGAAAACATCGTGAGGAAACTTGCATGTCTGAGAGATACCCACGAAAGATGTTTTCAAGTCCGGCAAGCCGCACTGGGCCAGCTTGGTGGACTATGGCCTAAAATCCCTCGCATTGAGGGGAGGGCCATGCCCAGCAGTGGAACATTAAAAAGGGCTGGTATTAATATTTCATTCATATAAATTTTTCACAATTCTTCATACGAATAATAATTACTAAGAGGTTATTAAAACAAACCTACACCATGTTTTATGTGAATTTGCAAACGAATTTCTTACTATAAACTCGATTCTATTAGTAACTGTACGCAGTTAATTAACTGGTTAAATTTCTGCTACATCAGCCTGTGTACATGGATCTATAATTGTTCCAAGACAATAGTGGGACGTTTTGCCGTATTGAGCAAACAGGATAATTAGATCATTGCGACATAGTGAACATAATTTATCTGCAGTCCTCTGTATTTGCACGCTATGGTGTGAACGACCAGTTTGTCACTGCTTCACTTGTAATTAATCCTTCAGCTTATTCTTTATTTCCCCGAGACTTGGGCGGAGTTAATGGTAGATACTTTCTCAAGCATTTGCCACGTTATTATTTGTTGTACGGTATAGATGCTTTCTCGAGGAAGAAATAATAGGAAAGGCGTTATTGCTTCGAAGTCAATACGTCTCGTTCAGAGCGATGCTACAATAAAGTAGGCGTCGTGCACACCTGCCACCGTGATGCGTGTTACATGCGAGTAATCGATTTGTCTGAACCGCGGCCAGAGGGGTTCGTGACACCGCCAACTTTCCCGCTATTACAACGTTTATTTCGCCATAATCAATTCCATTTATATGACTGCGGCAGCGCCGTACTTTACAGAACTTTTGTCATTATTGTACGACAGCTAATAATGAGGGTTACATCGTGAGCCCTCGAACACGACGCAAGAGTCAAACTTGGGGGAAGTAAGGCTATAAACTAGACAATCATGACAAAACAAGTAGTGAATTAGGTTGTGACGTCGAAGATTTATGTAGTTCTAGCGACCCAGCTTGGTTACGTACAGGTCTATATTGATTTAAATTAAACCAGCTTCTAAGGTCCAAAGACATGCAAAATCTGATGTAGGAAACACCAGTTAGGTATCAAACTATATAAACTAGTTAGGTAGTGACACCAATAAAATCGGGATATACACGTCCATAATAGAATTACGTCTAAGCACATAATGGAATAAAAAACTCATTTTCATAAGCGAATTATAAATAAATTATTTCGTGTAGGTCGTAAAGCTGTGTTTACCAATAATGTTCTGAAGAAAAGTAAAGAATAATTATAAAAGGCTTTTTTACGTGAACGATATAGACTTACTAAGTACACTCAGATTGCGAATATGAAAAGTAAGAACTAATTGTTCGATATACAAATACAATAGGCATCGTAGAATTTCAATAAAGTGAATATGTACCAACTTAATGTGCGTTTTTACTGAAAAGATAATGAAGACTTTACCTTTAAATCGTACTTTTAAGATTGAGCAATGGGAAGACAGGTCTGCTATGAGGACTATTTAAGTACTTTAACAATACAATATGCAAGTTGCTATACCAATATTTACTGCCAGATGCTGCGTCACCGAGTGGGCGGTCGGACCGGTCGCGGCAGGAGGAGGTGCCCGCGTCCCCAGGGATGCTCACCGCCGCACAGGTCACAAGGAGACTCAGGATGGAGAATGAGCGATTACAGGTACCTGCAAAAATGTGGGGAAGTTTTAAATTGAAATTTCTTTAGGTATTCAGGCAACTCTGCAATTCATCTTTTTAATTACGTAATAAACAATTGTGTACTTGTCGGTGGTTGTAATAAACTACGGAACGACTTTTTTTTATTTATGACAATTGCCGTTAAACTCGTGTTTTTTAATATAAATAATAACAGACACGCAGGCATTCACTTTCATTCATATTTTATTTCATTATTATCTGTTTGTCTTTATTATTAGAATTCGAGCCCCCACGCTACAGGGATTCCTAGTGTGGGGCTTAGAATGTTCATTTATTTTTTCTTGTTTCCTTTCCTTGCTTCAATAAGATATTTTTTTATTCGCAAATGTATTTCACAAATCTTGTCTTATGTTTCGACGGGTACATTTTATTCAGCCTTTTTCCACTCGGCTGAACTCCGGCTGATGTTAAATAAGATACCCCGAGTTTATTATTTAACATTGACCTTTCGGGAAATCGATTTGTTTAATCATTATTTCAAGATATTCGATGAACCAGATAGAAGACTTAACAGAGAAGCGTTTATACATACAACTATATTTTATTTGAAATAAAATCGTGACATTTTTGGATATTTCTGAAATTCGATGGTGCAGTCAGTTCAAAAAGCTATACATTTAGCATATTAGCACGCCGTTTAATTGAGACAGTTACTATTTCAAATCACATCGCCAGTGTGTCCCATAGTTTATACAACATCTAGTAGCATATGTGACACACAGCGTAAGTGTTTCTCAAACTCGAGTCGAGGCAAAAGGCGTGCAAAGTCAGATGGTACCTCAACTTCATTAGACAAACTATATCGCTATGCTATTGTCCAAGGCTGAGCTGACTAGAGTGCGGCGGTTACTAGTCACGGCAGCAGAACGCGGGGAAGCGGGTTCTACTCTCCTGGAAAGAGCCAAGTCGGACAGTGGACAGGAAGCCACTCCCCTAGACCCTCAGCAGCTTGAGAAGGAACTGCTACTCGCTAGAGAAGCGGTAAACTGTAAGTACTTATTGCAGGTATAATATTCTCAACAACAGCAAGATGGGTCGATGATAAAAAATATTCAACGGACGGATAGTATGTCTATACAGAGTATAAAATACTAATAAGCAGAGGTATATATATTTACTAACATAATGAAATTCCACTAATATTATAAATGTGAAAGTTTGGATGGATGGATGTTTGTTACTCAATCACGCCAGAACAGCTGAACGGATCTAGATGAAATTAGGCACAGAGATAGATTATAGTCTGGAATAGCATACAGGCTAGTTTATATCCGGGTAAAATGTATGGTTCCCGTGGGATAGAGATACGTTTTAATCGCGGGTATAACACCGCGGGGCGCAGCTAGTTTGCTTATAAATATTATTATGATCATTTAATATTACGTAGAATTTCTAAGTAAATCGGTGACCTTCGTCGCCATCTCCGTCGCAAAGTAATCCGACCTCATCCCATAAAAGTGGCCAATTTGTTGAGTGCTCTAGATACCGGAAAGGTGTGTAGTAAGCCGACATTTTGACAAACTATACTCATAATACCGCTTACCTGGGAGGGCTAAATTAGTACACGGCTCACGTTTAACCTCCTGGGGTTCTGTAACTTCGACTGACATTTCACTAATGTCAGTATGGGGACGAAAGTTTTCAGAGCGTAGGCCGTATTCCTTATGTCTGTTGAACAATCTATCCCATCCGTATTAAGGCCTCCGAACTCGTATAGCCCGTAGTTAATATAATTTCTTATGGCTGTTTTTATCATAATATTTAGTGGTGATGCTTTTAAATCATAGAATCTTAGTGGTAATTTTTCATGTTGATGAGATGGTTGAAAATGTAGATTAAATTAACATTCTTCGTCCATTATTGTGTTCATTATTTCTGTGGTAAAAAACAACAAAAGAAATCGCGTTAATTGCCTCATAATTGGCCGGGACGGACAAAAAATGGAGGTTCAACGATTTTTGTTTTCCGATCCAAAAGAAAATGATAAATTGAACGAATTAAGTCGTTTCCTTTCTGCTACGGAAAGTAGATACAATTATAAATGATTCAATCAAATTGTAAATGTTATGACAAGTTTAGACAGAACCTTTTAACGTGTTTTAAGTTGGGCTTCGCCTCCGCTGTATTAGTGCTCGATCGATGCTCGGTTGGCAAATAATGAAGTCACGTTCGGAGGTTGCTTGAACTAAATAAACGTAAAAATAAATATCAGATGCATACATATTTATAATTTACCTTTTAATATGTTTTCAAGTATTCTAAGTATTTGAATTGTAGTTATAACACCTCTTAGTTAACCCTTAAAAATAATTGAGCCACTACGATACCATTGTCATTCTATTGCGAGTAAATTGTATTAGTACACATGGATCCCCGAATTCGTATATGATGGCAGCATAATTTATATCGATATGGGAATTGAGTATTCCGAAACCGAAAAAATACTGATAAAATCGGACCACGATAACGAAGCCAATTCACAAACTTCCAATGCGATGTGATCGTAATCGAAGGAATAACTGTCAGGTCTCAAGCGACTCTAAATACGTTGCAATGTACGTTTTGGATGTAAGCATACAAGGTTACACAGAAAGGGTATAATAAGCTTTGAACCTGCGCTACTTTAGCACATGTGTAATATAGTGCGGTCAAAATTTCAATATGTTAATAAATTTTCTTGGGAACATAGTTTCTTTTTAAGTCGACATATCGAAATTCTGACTTCTCATAATGATTACAGATGCCCGAACGAACCCCAATTTCATGGCCTAGTATATCCTTTCTTAAACACCTGTATTTATCGATACCAGATACGATTTATTCTCGTATCAAACGTTTGAAACGAGCGTCCGAGTCTGATGGGTTTTGCGTAGTGCAGCGACAAAGGACACAGAGCTCAAAGAGGCCAGTGAACGCTCAAAGAGTTCAAATCACTAGGGATTGGAAGGTTCCTGTCTGATAGTGTATTGCATGTTGCTGCGAGAGTTTGTAAGTCAGTTCGATCTAATGCAGTCAGCTAGTTTAAAGAAATTGAACGTTCGCTGTAGATGGAAACTTACAGTTTTATACAACTTTGATCTTTATTGCTTGTATCTTTAAAATTATTGTTAGATTGAATTATGATTTACTTATCATTTATAAAGAGCAAAGAAATGTCATTGAAAGGCAAGTTCAATTGCGATAATGAGGCCGTCGAATAAAAATAATTATTATTGCTCTGGGGTATAAAAAAAATAATATGTTTCAGGTTTATATTTATTTAATAACATTTATATACGTCGTGTGAGGCAAGACAGACAAAAAAACCTTTATTGTAATTAAGTGGGTAGTTCGTAAACAATATTGGAACTTTGTTACAGCTTTGAAGGCCGACAAAAAGAGGTTGAAAGCAGAGAAATTTGATCTACTAAATCAAATGAAACAACTCTACGCTACACTTGAAGACAAAGAGAAAGAACTCCGCGACTTCATAAGAAACTATGAACAGGTTAAATTTCAGTATTTCTTATTTCAAAGGGAAATTCTCAAGCAAGCTCTCAGATCCAGTGACAACGTGAGGAGGTTGTTAAGAACTTTAAATTACTCAGATGACGGTATTATTATATCAGAATATCTAGGTACTTATCGCACTTGTAGTGAAATCAATAATGACATTTTCATATTACGTGTCAAAGTTAAAATAACAAAGAATATCAGTATGTTCGTACAGCATACATCAGGTCTATTTGACCCGCGGTAACTCATTTCTTAGAGCCCTTAAAAGTTTCAAAATAAGTAATTTAAACACTCAAGTTATACCAATGCAAACAGAAAATTTCGCTACCTTCATTGTACCGTACATTAAAATCAACAGTGTTATAATATCTGCTGATCTAGATAGACGCTTCCAATATTAATTATACGCTGGGAATATGGATGGTAAACAAACTTGCCCTCCCTTTACTATATATGTGTATTATTCATTAACTTTGTATTATTAATTATATTTTTGAGTACCTACGGCATTAAAACTTCTTTAATTCTTATAAACTTGAAACATCCAATATTTAGTATTAAGTAGGTAGTTACTAACTTATTTTAATTTTCAATCAATAAACTGTTTACTTCTAACCACCTCTGGCCTGGTAAAAGGTTTATGTCTAAATTTCAGTTTCGTTAATAAGAGTCTGTGTTCAGATGCGATCAAGGGGCGGTGCATCGTCAGCGCTCGGAGCTGAGCGAGCGGAAAGGGAGCGGGAGCGAGCGGCATTGTTGCGTCACGCTCGAGACGAAGCGGAGCGCTCACTTCAGCTCGCTGCTGCGCTCAGCGCTAGAGACACACAGCTGAGACATGCTAGAGAACAACTGTTTGAGGTAAGCCATGAAAAAATATTTCTCCTGTTTAATTTGACTGTTGACACAGTTTGGTCAGGTATTTGCAATAAACTATAAGCAGATAATTTCTGGTCAAACTATGTACCAACTCAAGGGAAAATGTATGTATATATCTTACTTTATAGCATACAAGGGAAAATGTATCCAAAAATATATCATTTAGGTACCTAATGATTTGACACGAATTTAGGAGTTTCTTTCGATAGGTATCTGTAAAACTCTCTACTGCAAGCTCGATAAACTGTTTAGATATAGCAATGAGGGAACGCGTATCGACATATTATTATTATGAATAGCGGCCGTGGCGGCCATCCATTACCGCAGTGTTCATTTCAATTTCAAATTGCTTCCTCCGATCTAAATTGCGGGGAAAATTAAACACAACTCTTTCCTTGTAAAATAAGTACCTTGTTGTTTGGCATATTTTGCAATCTCTTTACTGAAATTAGGTAACTTGTGTAGCAAGAAACTTGTCGATGTCGAACAAAGTCGATTACGAATTTTGTTTTTGAAAGATTCAATTTAATAAATTTTCTGAATATACTTTATCTCCCGGTTGGATCATCATGACGCATAGAGATTTTATCAGCATATATGAATTTACGTTTTCTTGTCTCTAAAAACGCCTCATGGTTCAGAGAACATTTCTCTTTTTCTTTGGTTTCAGACTTTCCGACACTGACCGGTTTTGTTGATTATTTTTTTACTACTCTTGTATTCAGATGCATAGTCATTTACGGCAAAAAACTTCGTTTGTGAGAACCAAATTAATTTTAATTGGTTTTATTTCGATTATAATTATACTAATTTGAAATCAGCATGAAACTAATATCGCTCATCCCTTTCATTACAAAATCAAATTAACCTGCGACCGCGGAAGGTTCGATCTCATTACGCCGATATGAGCTCGTTGAAACGGGATGTCCCATTCGAGAGGCCAAATCCCGTTCAAATTAAACCCTCAATCGAAATTAATTGAGGTCTTAAACGCGTATGACATTTACGTTACGTTTTATTCCAATAATTGCCATAATACTTCAGTTACGATATAGTTTTGTGAAACCAATTATTATTAATAATACGCATTTTATACTTTTATAATTATTTGTCATCAGGCAAGAAGACAGTTGCAAGTAGCAGGATGTCTATCCGAAGGCGAGAGTGTAGCCTCCCTCGGGTTGGGCCCCCCGATGCTGCTGGGAGGTCCCTCCTGCCTGATCAGTGACAGAGGTAGTTGCAGTGCTGACTCCGGGGTTAGAGGTACCTATAGGCACCTTTTAACATTTGCAACTTGCATTGATCTTACTTCAAATAATATCATTGAATATTATACAGGCTGTAAGGGGCATGGTAACGAAAACTTTTGGGCAAAGGTTACACTTAATGCCTATAACAAATAATGTGTTAAAAATATTGTAAGTTTTAAACGCGCAATGTATTGTTAATCACGCGATCACAACACAACGCTTCGCGCGATACTCGTGGCTCGTGAGAGCGACGACAGCGCTTGAGCGTATCGACTTTTGATTTACATTGCAGTTTTAGGTCTAAATTAGTAATTGTGGTTTACTCACTTGAAATCACGTTGATATGATTTCATGCGAAAATCTATTTAAAAATATAACAAATAAATTCATGGAAAGATGGAATGAAAACTCAACCTTTATTTGGACCCCCAGTCCAAAATCATGAGCTGAATCCATGGTATCAGTTTTTATTACGAAGCGACTTACACCCTGTATACCATATATTTCTTTGTGTTACGAGCATACGCTGCATCTGCCTAGCTAGAAATTCTAACCTTAAGTTCGCTTTCGCAAAAACCTCGCAGAACCTCGATTCATATAATTGTAGCTGACAAAATAGCTGGTTAAGATTCTTCACATACGAAATAGAATTCTATGGTACTATTTTTTAAGAATTATTTTTGTATGGCTATAGGTAGTAGTGATGGCGGTGCAACTTCGGTGTGCGGCGGCAACTTGTCAGATTCGACGGCAGAAGGCATCCCTCCGACTATCGACGCGTACGACACCGATGCTGTGTCGCTCGTATCTTCGGCTCATCACATCTATCAACGTAAGTATATGTATATTGAATGTAAATAGAATAGTTTTACCAAAATTGTGCCAAATTTCATAGTAAATACTACAGCACGCTTGACACACTTCAATTTGGCTTTTAAATATAGAAGCATAGGGTACACAAATGATAGAGCCACTTTTTTATATTAAGTGGTTTCTTTTTTAGTCGATGTGTGATTGCGTATTATGCAAGTAACATACATACACAGCAATTAAGTACTTATTACGTTGTCTCAGCAAATATTTCGCCAATTACGAAGTTCCACGCAATATTTCATCATTCCTTTTACAAACAGGGAAATTTAAATCAAACAAATTATTATACACGAGCAATATATTCATGAAACTTCAGAGCTCAGCGTTGAGTATTTATTAACGTCAAAGTCTTTTTAAACGAGTTACCGTTAGAACGATCTTAGTACCATTATCTGTTCATTCTAGAGATTCATTTTTTTAATTCCTTTGCTTACTTATTCGGAGGAGCACGGCTATCTTCTTTGTCTTTTTAACCAACTTCAAAAAGGAGGAGGTTCTCAATTCGGTTGTATTTTTTTTTGTTTATCCCTTCGTATCGTCTTTGTTTATGTTTAAATAAATAAGTGGGCACTTACCAGTAAAAGCTACTGATTTTTAAACGAGATCTACAATATTTAAAATCAGGAAATAACCAAAACGGCTGCGTATTATAAATGTTTTTAGGGTTCCTCACCTCTCTCGCAAAAAACGGAATCTTAATAAGATCACTCTTGTGACTTTTGGTTACAGGAATTTATCTCAAAAACTGAGGGGAGTAGAAGCTATAAACTGGACATAGTGATAGGATTTTTTCCCTATTTGTAAAAGAACCGTTAAGGCAATTCGTAGGTGTTTACTTCATCAAAATTTGAATATATAATTTAATATTTACGATTACAACAACTATATATTCGCATTCGACCGTTTTTATTGCGTACGTATATAATACGTATAGCGAAATAGGGCTGGCTAATTTGCATATATACCTTACTTTACAACCCTTACCTTGAATGCGAACATATGTTTTACTTAATTTCATTTCATTTAAGTGATGAAGTAATTTTTTTTTTTATTATAATGAAACATCGGTTCTAGACGTATTAAGCAGTCATACGTGTCAATCTTAACACCAATCATTACGTAGTATTATGAACTGGAGTATGAAAAATCAGAGTCAGGGTCAGGCTATTATTATTATGTAATGATAAAATAAATATACCGTAATGTTTTCCATTTTAATTTAATCAACATCATTCAGCCTTTTAAACATTTCACTTGAAAATTAATGTATGACTTTATAATTTCAACGAAAATTTTTGGTGAAAATATCTGAATAAAGCATAACCAAATTACATTTAACAGCGTAACGTTCATCATATTGTTAGCACTGAAACATAATTTTCATGATTCGACTGCATTAAAACCGATTGCGATTCGCTCATGTTGAAAACGCGTTGCGCGTTGTTTTCTCCAATTATTTGCGAGATATAAAGCTTATAGTTTTTGTAGTATTATTATTTACTGTAAAGCCTATTTTTTGTCATTATAAATAATATTAAAAGCTTACTTTCGCAGGATGATACGTAATACATATAAAAGCTTTTCTCTTTGTGCTATTTTTAATCAAATAATTAATAATTACGCAGATGTTTTTCAGTCTCTATTAAGAAACCCGGAAAATCGTTGAACAGGTTTTAATACATTGTATTTAACATACATATCAAAGTACAAAAATAATGCAATGAAAATATTTCGCGGTCCTAGATAAATGTTTTGATAGAATATTAAAAATTCAATCTTTGCTTATTATATCGAGCCACCCACTATCAAAAGCGCATTTTTATCGTGGGGAATGGGGCGCAGCTATTTGCTTACGAGACAGGCGTTTATATTGAAAGTTAGCTAAGCTACTGAATAACATAGTTTGAAGGATATAAGTTACTTTTATGAATATTTTCTGTTCTCTGTATTTTAAAGGCCCGTACCATATTTTGTTTTTGGTACTTTTTTATCTGTTTTACTAAATGAGAGATACCTAAATAGAGATAGATAAATCTTATGTCCCACCAAATAAGTATATACAAAATAACACAGAGAGTGGTACAATGTGCGGCCTCATCACTAATAGTGAGCTCTACCAGGCAACCTTTGGATGGAAAGGATCTAAAGAAATCGTTACGACAGGGGTGTAGAGATAAATAATTTTAACAGACAGTCTTCAGGCCTTGAATCCAATGGCGGAATATGTGTGTACAACGGAGTTACTCAAGTAATACAGGTGTTAAAATATACAACAGACCTTATGGACTTAACTCGTATCATCATTAACTTTTATATGTTTTGCGCAGTGAGCACGCCGCGCGACTGCAGCCCTACATTGTCACCACACAACAGCGCGTCTCCGTTCACTCGCTCCATCGACGCCGGATCATTATCCAGGTTTGTTGTAATCTGTCTTAAATCAACGAGTACAACATATTTAGCGAGTAGTTCTAATCATTAACAGATTTATCGAAGGTACTATATGATTTCGGATCAAGTTTTAAGGACACCGAGAATTAGATACGTAGAGTCCGTTTCTACAGCGAATTACCGCGTGTTCAAGAACAATATAGCGTGCTGAATGAGAGGAATAAAGAGAATCACCTAATTTATTACATTAAAGTATCCTTTTCTTATAAAGAAGTAAGTACTCTCCGCAAAATACCATAATGAATTTTCATTCCTTTATGGAGTTATTTTTGGATGAAAAAAAATTATAAAACTTTTTAATTTAACCATTTTCATCGGGGTTCTTTCAACATGCTAATTAATTTATAGCTTCCTTTATGTTTAAAAAGTTTATATTACTTTTAAACTTTATCGCAATACAGGATGTGTCCCAGATCATTTGTTAGAAATTACTTATTTTATTACATTTGCGATTTTATGGAATTTTGACGGCAAAATTTATGGATTATTACGAAATCCGAGTGGATTCTGGAATATAGAGCGAGGATTACTCGCGAGATTTTTCCATTTCCGTGTGTGGCGCCGGCTACCTATATTACGAGTTATATTGTGTGACAATAATACAATTGGGACACGATTTTCCGATTAGCGTGTTGCGTAGCAATCTCGAATAGATTATAGCGCGCACATGCTACTATTCCGATTGGATAATTTGGACTTACAAGGCAATCCAATCCTTGGAATCGAGTTTAGATAGTGTAATGTTTTGTATATATACAGGAACTAGCAGTGCTTACGTCTTCGTACGCGTGTACTTAAGTTGTGCTCTCCTGGGAAGCTCATCCAATTCCCAGGATAATAAATTCCAGATATTGATTTTATATTGATATAATATTGATTTTCTTAAAAGCTACTTATTCCATTCCAAGTTTAATCAAATACGGCTTGTTAAATTTTACTTGATGCGCGAACAGAAAGACAGACAAACAAACAAAACATAAACTGCTGGTTCAGTCTCTGAATCGATATTAATGTCCCCTACGATTTTGTTTAATATTTCATGTATAGACACGACCAAGTTGCAGTCCTATAGATTAGATTAGAATTAAAGTTATATAAAAATAGAACATGATGAAAAGCCTTCTTTCGCATAAATTTAAGCATATTATATGGTAGCTACAAAGTAGTGCCTACAAAAACCTTAGCGGCTCTATCTCATTCCTGTGCTAAAGATTGAATTTTTATGGAAGGGAGGGAGGGGTTCCATAAAAATGACGTACTGTGATTTCAATATGGGTACAGGTCAGTGGAGCAACTGTCGAGCCCGGGCGAGTGCGAGACAGCCCTACTGGGTGGGGTCAGGGGTCGCGCAGGGGGCTCGGGCAGCAAGGGGGCCCGAGGACGGGGCTCTGCATGGGGGTCCATCTCGCGGGTATTCGCGCGGTCGCGACACCGCACCAAATCCGGGTCCGCTGCTAGCGGCCATGAAAGTGGTAAGTTATTTCAGACGCGGTAAGGTTTAATTGTGCGGTCCCCTAGACACCCTGGTGAAGCAGATAATTATAGGAAGCAGACGCGCTAGAGATACGACACCAACAATATCGTCCGATATTATAAAAGACCGCCTTAGGAGGCAGTTTTGCAAGACATATAATTGCAATAGAAGAATTGGTGCATTTCCATATAAGTGTATGTTAGTTAAGTAATTCCAACACCAACTGTAGGGTCCCAAACTAAGCAACGATTGTATTATGATCACCTACTATACAACGGGCTGGAGGCGAGAAACACTATCAAATAGATGTTATTATAGAACCCTGTGACACTATCAAATTACTGTTAACTGTTAATACAGAACCGGTGTACTCCGGCACTGGCACGAATCGCGCGTGGTCGCCCCTCGGCAGTGAGTCAGCGCTTAGGGAAGCTGCGTCTCTGCCATTAGTGCGCTGGCGTGCGCCGGCTATCATAGCGTGGTTGGAGCTCGCGCTTGGCATGCCGCAATACGCTGCCGCGGTTGCTGACAACGTGAAGAGTGGGAAGGTTAGTTATATTTCAGGATGCAAGAAGGTCACAAACGAGTAGGTACCACGCGGTCTGATAGATCGACATGGTACGCTGGACCTGGTCATGTAGGTATAGCAATGGTGAGTATTTTATAGATCTACTGTCTTTTTATAATAATGATCATGTCATTTTGCAATATTCTTGTAGCTGTGGTAGTACGAGTAGTACCACTATTTATTAAATTCCGTAACTGTTTGACTCCTAATGAATATTACATCAATTCCTTTAAATAGGTATATTGTCCTTTCTTAAGATTCAGAACTGTGTACTTAATAATCAGAAATTATACAACGTTTTGTTTACTTTATGATATAAAACACGCTACATCGAAATCCGAATTGTGTTCAGCCTAAAATCAATGTTATCATTTCGACCGATCATAACTCTTGATAAAACGACGGGAATTATAATTTTGTATGTAACAAATGGAATAAAAATACCATTTTCATTACCCTCAAATCCATTCATTATTCGGAATGCTCTCATTTTATTAGATCTGTATGTAAATTGCGGGCCGATACAAAACTCCGAGATAAATTGATCGCTGTATTTTCATGGTGGTATCTTATTTTTCAGGACACTTTCGTGGAGTAGGAAAATGTGTATAAAAGTCGCGTATCGACAAATCATTCGGAATAAATCACTTGAACCTTCCATAGGGAATATTCGTACGTACTAGAACGGAGGACGCGTAATAAGCGTCAAATATTGTGTTCTGGTTGGTTCTAGATCCGTGCTTTGAATGGGCAGGTTCTGCTCGAGTTGTCGGACGCGGACCTGGAGGTGGGGCTGGGGATAACGCAGCCGATGCACCGCAAGAAGCTGCGGCTCGCGATAGAGGAGCGCCGACGGCCGGATCTCGTGCGGAACCCGACTATAGGACAGTTGTCGCATGCCTGGGTCGCCGCGGAATGGTTGCCGGATCTGGGGTTGTCCCAGGTATTAGTCCCAATATTATATTTATTTTAAAAGGAATATGAGAAGGAATATGAGAAGTTAATGTTTAGTAAGGTTTATGTATTGTGAACTTGCAACGTTTGTGTTATTACCCAGTACGCTGAATCATTCCTGGCGAGCCTGGTGGATGCCCGTATGTTGGATACCATTAGCAAAAAGGAGCTGGAAAAGTACCTCGGCGTAACTCGCAAGTTTCACCAGGCCTCCATCGTTCACGGCATACATCTGCTGCGGATAATGAAGTATGATAGACAGGTTGGTAATTTTAATTATTAATTTCAAAACATACCTAAACCGTGATGTCATTAGAATAGTTTACAATGAATAAAATAATTATCCATAGAACATCTAAAATTCTAAAAAGATTCACAGGTTCACCCTGACATGTATTTTTTGTTAGAAACAGCAATATCGGATTCTGTAAGAAAATAGTTATATTATTAAAATCACGCTTTCAGGAAACAAAACCATATAAATGTTCAGTGAATAAAACTTGTCAAGTAATATTTTTGCCCTACAAAATTTTCTACTTTATATAAACTAATAAGTAATAAAGATAGAAAACTATTACTCGGCTCATTCCCCACGCAAATTACGTAATAGAAAATGTTTTCTAAGCTCACTTCCGAGAAGGGGGATGAGATAGCAAACAAGCAAATGAGCGATTATCCACTGAGGCTCGTACAAAAAGCGCCATCCTGCTTTAGGCCGCCGCTCCATAGTGGTACACGCTACGCAAGCTACGTTCGATAACCATGAATGCAATAATTGCAATACTTTGAAAAACAACAACCACGCTTTTTCGACATTCTTTTTGCGCACGGTAGTCTTCACGTCAGTAAGAGCTAAAGTTTATGGTAATGTACCTTAAAACGACTGCAATTGGCCTCTACGTACTTCAATTTGGAGAACTAGGAAGGTCAGCTCTCTGAAAAACAACTTAAACGGCGAATAGCGTAAAAAGCGTGCGCAGTGTGGGCAGCAATGAGCTGAGAACCATATCAGGTGGTCAAGCTAATGTGCTCCGTAACTTACCTATGCTGCTACATGAATATGGTCAATTTCCCTCAGCTACATACGTTAGCTAAGCTGTCTTAGCGTTGCTGTTACTCGACAACCTGCTTTACCGACCCCTTATAATTTGCTCTCATTAATCATCGTGTACTCCGCTCATTCTTTACCGACAGTTGGCTAAAAACCTGTTACATCACGTTGATTATTTTCATTCTCATTTTAAATATTATAAATTACCAAGGATCACGGACCTCTATTAAATACACTGGTAAGCAACGCTAATGGACTGAATAAAATTGATACATGACTTCATAATGCGGCCAGTTTTACTATAACTTGGTGAAGTGGTTTAAGTGTAGACCGGTTGGGTCATGGTACCTATTAATAATAATAATAATTCCAGCCCTTTATATTATCCCACTTCTGGGCACGGGCCGCCCTTCAATGCGGGGGTTAGGCCATAGTCCACCACGCTGACCCAGTGCAAAAAAATAAATACAAAACAGCTAACGGTATTTTAAACTATAGACCCGGGCCCCAAGTCTTCTAACACAATCGATCCATAATCGAACAGCAACCGCATAATAACTGTCACTTTTGACAGATATCCCATACAATATCTGACTTGGGGCCCTGGCCAGTGTATTTAATATCGGTCAGCCAAAAGGTATTTATCATTGTTAAGTTTTAAATCTGTTTTGTTAGGCCCTGGCAATGAGACGGCATCAGTGCGAGAATGTTGACGCAGATCCATTAGTCTGGACAAATCAGAGGTTCATGCGATGGGCTCACAATATTGACTTAGGCGAATTTGCGGATAATCTGAAAGGTATGTTTGTTTCGTCTGTTTGATTAGTGCGAATCAACAATTCGGGTAATACAACTGTTATAGATCAAATAAGTCCTCCTAATTGGTCACACCTAACCACTCGATGGAGAGAGATAGAGCAATCGTAAAAATTAAGGCGCACGGCAGATATCTCTTTTATTCTTAAGAGTCCGCCAGTACTAATTTCGGTGATATTTATCCATATATATCTAAGTTTTTAGTTAGGACTTGATATTTAAACCCATGAATATTGAACTCATATTCCTATAATAGATAAGTCTGAAGCGCGATAAATAAAAATAATCTCGATTAAAAACACTTTTGTGGTTAAATCTCTGAAACCCTGAGACATTTCGATTATTGATATTGTTTTTTAAATATAGATAAGAGATATTTGGTTGGGCACTTCATTCTATGGACACAAGTAGGTACTCCTAACGTCCCTGTCTATTACACGCGAAAGGATTGAAGCGAATTTGCTTGCGCTGTGATGCACAAGTGGGGTCTTAAACAAAGCCATTCCCTATATCGGGCGTTCAGCTCTGACCAAGTTATGAGCACCTTCTCATAAATAAAAAATAAAAAAGGACTGCATAATATAAAAACAGCGTATACATTTATCATTCTCTGCCAGGTATTATATCAGTAAATTATCTGTAATTAATCTTGTAACTATAGATAGCGGTGTTCACGGTGGTCTAGTGGTTTTGGAACCATCGTTCACTGGTGAAACCATGGCAACGGCACTCGGTATTCCACCCACCAAGAGTATTATCAGGAGACATCTGGTAGCGGAGTTCGATGCTCTCATCATACCAGCGAGGTAAGTAAACATTTTAATTTAAGCACAATATCAAGGAAAATATAATATTTAATAGTAATATATTATATACATTAGATACAAAATTTGCTTAAGTCGTTAAGAAAAATCAATAAATTCTACGTAAAAGAGATGGATTGCGTATATGTATCTGTCTTAATATTATATTTTCATTTTAGATTATCATGAGTTATATAATTAATATGTGACCCTTAAATATATAGTAAGTACTTTGTTGTGTATGGTGACAGTAGGCACAATGTTATAAAATCCATTAGTGTTAACAAAAAAATACTAGTGTCGAGTTTCCAGTGCCCGTATTCAAGGGATGCGATGGTGGAAGTGCACACTGCATGAACTATCGAAGGCTTACTACCAGCCTACTTAAGAGCATTTTGGTTTGAACGGAAGCGCTATGGGGATGATGCAAAATGTTGTGCTAGCGCTACGTAATGCCATGCGAAAATTACCTTTAAGTCGGCAGGCAGTAAGGTCCCCGTTAATACCTACATTGTGTACCTAACAATGTCAGCCACCGCCCCATCCGTAGGAGAGTAAAGCAAGTAGTTGATTATAATGTAAGGTGCAATCCTGCAGGTATACGATATTTTGCCAGGTGGAAGAACTGCAAGTGGAGGCTGCCCGAGCATCCATGTTGTCCACAAAACAAAGATAAACCGACAAAAATAAAAAAACTTTCGTTCAAAAAATAAATTCTCGCTTCGGTGCCCAAACCTGTATATCTATGTAAAATTTCCTGTATCAAAATGTTTGTAAATTCGCTATTTTTACACAGTATATTTTGTTTGCGAGGGAGAATTTTAGAATCTATCTACCGTCAAAGCTCGCTCGTTTGTGAAACTTCTTGATGGAAAACTATACGAGCAGTGAAGACTGATAAGTAATCGTAGGGATCGTGGTTTAAGTAACGAATTTGGCAAAGTTGGAGCGATCGGAATCATTTATGATGACAATTTCTTTACCTTCGCCTTTGTCAATGTTAGATTCAATGTTTGATATTGTGGCCCCCTAGAGTCCCGATTTGCCGTAGAATAGAAACGTCTCATTAATGTTTATTCGAGATTGATCAATTTGATAAAATTAGTAAATGTATAACATAGTTGTTAAAAAAAGTAAAAGCATAAAATGCTTTGTATTATCATAGGGGGTAGCTCGTATCCCATTACCTGCATTCATTACAGTTATCGAAGAGGATTTGTTTCTATTAATATAATTAAATACTTATAATAATCGAAGATTTAAACGTCTTTACAATTTATTATTCTTAGGTATAAAACGGAACCATTCACAATAGCTTTAGGATAATAACAATAATAGCATTATTGATACTTACTGTAAGATAGCTATGTTTTTGACATGTATACATTCATACTGTAAAATTGACGTCACTGTATATTAGGTTCATCTGTAACGATATCAATTGAAATATTATTTGTGAATAAATCCTTATGAAGTGATCAGCCCAAGGGACATCGAATCAGTTTCTTTTATTGTCCATCACCCTTAACTCGGCGATCCTTGCGTCGAGACAGAACGGTAACGACCATTTTATCGATACATCATGAATGCCTCTGTCATCATCATTAGATCGCACTACATTAAATTCCGACTCTGTCCGCATTCTCCTTCCATGTCAACTTTATTTTCTGAAAATAATTTTCGACACGTTGACTTATCGAGCTTGTTGAATTTTCTTTCAACATTTTGATTGATTGTCCTTTGTTTTGATTGGTGCGCACAGAGAAAAGTATTGACCGCCCGCCCTCAAACATTCCAGTGACCAAATATTGGTCTTGAATCGTAAACATTGGCCCAGTACTTTTCTTTGTCATTCAATTTATAAATGTTATTCATGGTTAGATTTTTTCATTTATATTCATATTCGTTCACAGTCGTGGCCGCATGATTCGTATCATTTTCAGCAAAGTGCATCATGCTTTTGATGTCTGCAAATATGTATTACCCATTGGATTACCAATTCACTTTGTAACCGTCTCCACGTAGCTTTACAGAATAATAAATCAGTGAAAATAAACATTTTTATACGTAATTTTTCTCCCGCTAGGACTGAATCACGAGCTCTGAAATTAAGCAATTCTAAAATGTAACTTAAAGGTTTTGCATGTGAGCTTTCTATGTTAGCAAATAATTATGATCGTACCACAATGAGTGCAAATTTGAGAGTTCAACTCGAACAACTAAAAGCAAACGCTCTGCCTGGCTTAAATGTTATCTCAAATTTGGACGGGTTGCGTTTTGTAGTGAAATGAAGTTATAATTGAATTTCAGAAACTTGTTTGGCCATCAAATCCGGATGCTGGGTAGACCATTTTCAAGGTCTGTGGCTACTGGATTACCCGGAATCGATCTAAGCGCTGACTCTAGAAGGCATAGTTTGAGGGTAAGTACCTTGGTTCTAGGCATTAATATTCCAAAATATTATATAAAGAAACTAAATATCCTAAAAGGTTTACCATTTTGGGTTAACATGTACAATTTATATAGGTTGTTGTTCAGATTTATGCGTATTTTTTATGGTTCTTATTGAGCACTTAATTAAGTTAATGACACGATTACGTTCCAAGGACAACTGCTGTTTTTACCTGTGATTGTTTTTACATTTAGGTAGTTCCAAGTTGATAAACCAATAAAAAAGTAAAGTAATTAATTAAGCGCGAGATTAAAATAAGAATTTCTATTATAGGGGTCTATATCGCGCGCCCTCGGAGCTCTAAAGCCAAAGCACGACAGAACATCTCCATCCAGCTCTAGCGAAAGCTCGAGCGTATTGAGCCTCACTTCTCAACACTACCTGTCCTACTCTCCCCCGATCGCCGTGAGGACGCTGTCACAGCTCAGCATGACGTATGCTCCTCCACCGACTCTGCAAGAATACGAACCTATTTATACACCACTCAGCTTGTACTCGCAGTCCAGTGTGTCAACAAGAGACAGTCTGCAGAGATTGAATGAAATAAAAGAGAACACTGGCATTACACACAGGTATAGTTCCTCTTGAATCCCATTATATAATATTATAAATGTGAATGTTTCGATGGACGGATGGTTGGATGCATGGATATGTTTGTTAATCAATCACACCAGAACGGCTGAACGGATCTGGAAGAAATTTGGCACAGAGATAGATTATAGTCTGGAATAGCACATAAGCTACTTTTTATCCCGATAAAATGTATGGTTCCCGTGGGATAGATTTCTTTTAATTTTTCATAGAGTACCAATAAATTAATTTTCTCATACATTTGATTCTGAGGAGTACGAAGTTCGCCGGGACAGCTAGTGTAGTTATATGTAAGTGTTTGATTGATCTTCCGGAAAAAATTGGTATGAAAAAAAATATAACATAAAAGTCCATGTTGGATTTTTATAAATAGTTTAACATGTTCTTATAATTCAAATTCAACCCAAAAAAAAGGATGTTATAAATATGATGCCTTTGTCGTCTGTCTGTTACATGGCATAGTGCCTACACAACAGGATCTTAAGGTATATCTGCTGAAAGTAGTTTCTAATGTTTATTTTGAATCTAAATATTTTGACTAACTGTCTTGTCATCAGATATGGTCAAAAATCGGACCAAGCCCACCGAGTGAGCTCGCCCCTGCCGTCCAAATCGGCAGATGACTGCGTGGTCAAACAGAAACGTCATCGGCGGGTCAAGAGCATCGGTGACATCAATGCATGCACTAAAACATCAGTTTAGTCAGACCCTATACACCTGCCTCTTCAAATATATCTACCAAAGAAAACTAAACTGTGCGGTATAATCCCATAATACAAGCGTTGCTTAATTTGGGCACATACACTTGATGTGTTGGTCTGGCAATACTATTATTATTATTCACTGAATAAATCATCACTTATTTAATTTTCCTTTTCTAGGGAGAATGGCTCAGTTAATTGAATCAATGTTAAATTTAGCCGTTTGGAGACATCAATAAAAATACATTGATTATATTTTTTCCTGAACGAAAATAACTTAATTTTAACCATTTTGGATTCGTACCATTTGAAACATGAATTACATGTTATTAATTACAAATTAAAATTTTTACTATGGAAACCAGCTGGTCTGGTTTTCTCACAACTATTAATTGTTTTGATTCATAAAAAAAACTGTCAAGAATGTTAATCTTAAGTGTGTGAAACTTTTGTAGAAAAAATAAATAAGTTTAGAAAATCATTAGAAGCATTACACTAAAAATGCAAATAGAAAAATTATTATAACCAAAATAATATTTGTAGAGTATTTAATTTTTTGACATGTAATAAAATGGTTTCATTATGTAGTATAATGTATTGTAAAACGAACAAATAAATGTAAGTCAAAGTAAACTTGATTATCTCATATTGTTCTTACTGAAGAACTTCTTATATTTATCAATTCAAACAGGATATACTACGTTTACGTACACGGAACTATTTTAAGTATAATAATGTCCTTATGTATGTAAGGTATCCATAATACCTGTGTTGCTAAGTTTGGGACCATACCTACAGTTGATGTATGTCTTTCTTCTGTCTTTATTTTGTACAAATCCGCATATCAATATTATCTATTGAATTTCAGAAAGCGAGATAGACCTAATAAACATTACATATAAATATAATAGACAATGCTGAATGTCGGTCTTCTGAAATTAGTACGTGTTTATCAATTGTAATCAATGGCGAGCTATGGCGAGGTTTTCTTTAATACTTATGTATAGTTCCACATTAGTTGCGTTATTCGCAAAAATACACGGCAGTTGATTTGTTACTGTTTGAACTAGCCACTAAGGTTTAAAATAATGTTAACACAGACATATCTTTCGCTCATTCATTTCACGCATAATTACGTAGAAATTTGGCTTATAATTGATAAAGATTTTTTAACATGAAAGCTTATATACCAACGTGAGTTATTTTACCCGGTTCACTAGCACAGTTTATACTAGCCACGCTGTATCCTCTCGTAAGACATTGTGATAAATAATACTCCCACGCATTAATAAACCAAGAGCTTCTGAATACCATATACATAGATATATAAAGGAATTAAATTATTATAAATAAGTACACAATCGACATAATAAGATGCCCATCGAGCTTCAATCCTATAAACATTTGATATCGTTAAATTGTAATTTTACTTTTGTTTTTGTTTTTAAATATTTAGTTTCGAATGTGATTTTCGTTTCGTGATAAATTGAGTTACCATTACTTAGTTAGGATTCTTTTAAAACTTTTGAATTAAAAACCAAGTGACACCAATAAAAGAAGTTTTATTTTTATTCGATACTCTGACTACAAAGGTTATGTTAAGTGAAAACACAAAGGCGAAATGATGAGGGTTTCAGTCAAAAATAACTGAAGGAAAATATACGGAAGGAACTTGTTTTCTTTTTCAATTGTCGACATTGTTGGCGATAGAGGGAGGAAGTTCCTTTATGCGGCGCGGCAAGGGCCACTAGCTATTTATTTAATAGCTCGTTTCGAAATGTTCCGAAGAACCTACAAAAGAAGCTGATAAAAGAAACTGCCCAAGTTCTCACGAACACCAAGGGGTAAATCGGGTAATTACTATTAGTGCTCTTTTTCGTAGGTTTGTAATAGTTTCCTTGTCAAACAATTGGAATAGGTATACAAAGATGATTGGAAAGAAAAGTTGTCAGTATTTATGCATGTATGATGTGATCATTCAGAAAGGTTTAACCAACCTTTTACCTTGCGCGTCTTTTGATTATTACATTTGTAATAATTATGTGAAGTGAGAATGTCGCTATGTCGTAAATAAATTTTGTTTACAACCAAATAACAATTGTAATTTTGCGATTTGAGTTTATTGACAGCAAAATTCTGAGTGGAAATAGTGATTAAGACGCACTGGTTCAAACTAATTCATACGAGGGAAAGAGACAAGACCAAGTTATCTCACATTTTGTCTTGTCACAGCCAGCTGTGCTTCTAGTGCAGTAGTGTAATTCTGCCTAACTCTTGATAGTAATTGAAATAAAACTAATCTTAAGGATTTTATCGCGGTTTATTTTTTATTTTACGTTCCCGACGTTTCGGCTGCTTTGCAGCAACCATGGTCACGGGAGGACTGAGGTGTTTGACGTCCTGGTGTCATAGTTTGACGGGGGTACCCTCATATTTAGTTGTTACTTGCGGTCCGATCTACGCAGAAAGAGCTCACTGTGTCTTGAGGTCTTGCAATGGTACGCTTGGTTCTGGATTTTATGATGTTTACTACAGGGTCCCAAGCTGGTGGTAGCACCCAGCCATCTTCCCTATTGAAATTAGGATGTTTTTTAATTTCAATGGCCTTTAATTTCAATTCTTGATAGTAAGTTAAGTGCAATGCATTACCTAAGAGATGGTGCGTCATTCCTTCCAGTATATTATTTTAATTTCAATATACAACACAACAAGCATAACCCAAAGATACAGATAATTTATGCAGTCATAAAGTGTAGGAAAATGTAAATTACTGACGAAACTTGGTAGCGCGAGGGTAGCATTCGGGAAACCACTTAAACGATTCCTTTTCCGATAATATAGTGCTACAGCTATCACCCGAAGTCTCCGGTGAAGTTTGCCCTTCAATTACGAGCAAGTTGTCGGCTTTTACGAGGCCAAGTTCGTTATATACGAGTTGGCTCCCGATGGGCGACGGCTTTGATATAGGTAAAACAGTATCTACATTTATCTTCACTTAAAAATATTTAGGTACTTATTTGACTGAACTTTTAAGCCGCAATTGGGTTGTGATTTTTCCTAGATGCATTTGGATGATATAGATTATCTATAATAATACTAGCCCTTTTAATATATCACTGTTACGCACGGGTCTACCCTCAATGCGAGGGGATTAGGCCATAGCCCACCACGCTGTCCCAGTGCGGGTTGGCAGAATTCACACATGTTTCGAGGGGTTCTCTTAGACATGCAGGTTTCCTCGCGATGTTTTCCATCACCGTATAGCAAGTGATAATTATGGTTGAAAATAAGATTCGCACATGAAATCCAGAAATCCCAGAGAGCCGGGGTTTGAATCTGCGATCCTAGTTACAGAGGCAAGCGTTCTACCAACTTGGCTATCACTGATTTTTATCTAATATTCTAAAATAACATAAGTAGGTACTATATATAATATAAAATGTTGTCTCGCTACACAGACAATTAGATTGCCTATGTCTGAGTAGATATCAGCGTCGGACGATTACATTACCGGGGCGGAGCCTGCAGCAGAGGACGCGGTCGGAAGGCGACTGCACCTCGTAACTGACGCGGTAATGCAATTCAACAAACTGAATATATGTCGGTCTTTACCGCTAGAACGTTGTGCGACCTATAAAGAGTCTGCCATTTATGGTTTAACCTCCATCTCCATCTGATTTTGCAGTGTTTAACGTTAATATAATATCATACTTATTACAATTATTTTTTTGGTCTATGACGCATTAATCTTCTTTTATTTTGTCTATATGTTGGTAGGTGCCTAACTTACATCAATTTTTTGAAAAAAATGTGACCTATCTCTAAGCATATCCTTTCATATAAAAAAATATTTGCCAAATGGGTTCATAAATATCGAAGATTTGAGGTATCAAACATTAAATAAAAAAAATACAACTGCATCGAGAACATCCTCCCTTTTGAAGTCGGTTAAAAGCAATGATATTGCCGTCGAGCCTTCGTCTGTGAATAAAACCAATGAGGGTTGAGATTTTTGTCACGCAATACCCCTCAACCACTGCATTATCAATATAGCAGTTGATATCAAACCGGTTTAATTTAGTCTCAGTAAGTAGTTAATATGTATGAGTAGATGTCATTATCTATTATATTTATAGAGTCACAATGCTAGTTGTGTTTACCCAGTCTCGTCACGTTTGGGCGGCGCCGGGCGACATGCTATCATTAAGACGATATTGTGGAGACAGTATGTAGGAGGCGATACTCTGAATGAAGCGAATCTTCATTTACTGCGACATTGTTTTTGATAGTTCTAGTTATAAACTAAACGTAAGTAAAAACTTTGTAGAAGCCAAAAGCGGAGCTTAGGAGTTCCTTTTTTCAATTACGATGAGATCCATTCAAACTGAACACTACGGTGGTTACAAAACTAAAAAAAGTGAAGCTTATTCGTAGCGGAAGATCTGTATTTTTAATTTATAGATACTTATCGTCTACCACACACACTTATCTACTCTTATAATATCAGCAGCTGACAGCTACAGTGGTCTGAACGAATACACTCAGTTTTAACCCTCAATAGGTCCGGAGAAAAGCTGTTTTTTTCATAAGTACAGTAGAAAATAGCAGACAGACGAAAATATACTGCAGTCTTAATTATATAATGTTTATTAAGTTGCTATACTAGCGCCACATTTGTGGTCGATTTATATTGTTTGTTTTCGCAAACTTATGTGGTAAGTGTCGTTAGCTGGCGTGGTGCCCTCACTCGCAAACACATCGCGTTTAGTTAGAGAATTGTTCTTATCAATTCCACAAAACGACCTCCGTATATATGTAGTTTTCCACGAGCTCAAATTAATTTTAGAATACTTTGTTTACTTCCAGTTTTCAAACATTTCCAGTTTTGATTCGACTAGGTATAAACAGTGCTTAATTATTCTTAATTTTTTAATATTTTGGATGTCATAATATATTGTACCTACTCCATAGAGATATTGATATAATAAGAAAATGTAAATATTGTAGAATAATATAGTTGGCTTAAATCCAAATAAGACTGCTTAAGATTGAGATCATCGAAATTCGGGAATTATTTTTACGTGGGAAAACATCTTATTCTGGAAATTTTCCACGTGTAGTTTTCGTAAGAAAACGATAAAATAATATTTCCTTCAGTCACGTAACTATCTAGAGAACGTATCATTAGTTTCCAATATTGCTGAGAGAGGTTGGTTGCTCTTGGAGTGGGCGAGACATGGAATCTACGCATTTTTTACTGTCAGCGAAAATTCAATCTAGAAAGTGGAGTAAATCGACGCCTCATGGAGCAGGAAATATGCAAAAATATTCCTATGAGCTTGTAAACGAAGTTGAAGGACGAGTACATCCAGCAGCGAATACAAAATCCACTTGTTCAATTTGCAAAGAACAGCGCACGCTTTGGACAGCGTGTGGTGTTGAACTGCTCCACCCGATACGATCAAAATTGTCATCTGCTTAGAAGCACGAAACAATTGGATTTGCTAACAAGACAGTAATATTATACCGCTGCTTGATTCTTTTCTTATCCAGACACCAGTGGTGCCGTTAAGATATGATTAACATACAACTCAATTTTACACACCAGCTGATAGTTATAATATCAGAAAAGGTTACACATTACGCTAAAATTATGTTTCATAATAAATAAAAAATCTAATAAATAAAACTAATGTGTTTATCTAAGTATGTCGCTACCAGTTTCGTTCTATCCGCCTTACCGCCCTCCAAATTAATTCTCCAATTCGCAAAACATATAATTTATGAATCAAAATTATGGAACAAAAAACTAGGACCAGACTAATTTATTATGTCTTGAAGTAAAAACGAAATACACGTACTTCTAACATTTAGCGCGTAGGTACAAAAAATAGTAACCATCTGGTATTGCGTTCAAATAAATAGGTACTTGTAATAAATTTATATTTTAAATTATGTTTTCATCTATATGTAAAACACATACACTGGCATAATTTGTCCACCCGTGACCATATATCAAATAATATATTCATAAGGTTCCGGTAAAAGCTCGGTTTCGGCTCGGTCATCGTGGCGCTCAAAACCCTCGTGGTTTCTTTCTATTATAATATTCATGATGTCATAGGAAAAATATCTTGTTATCTCTGGATTATTTTAACCGCAAATAAATAACAGTAGCATTTTCGTTAAACTCTTTAAAAATTAAAACTCCTTATGAAGCCTATACTTCTATACATACAAATGAATAAAGTTGGAGTGTCTGTTTGTAATATAAAAATAACCGCTTTTTACTAGGTGCATTTGGTACATACACGGTACATATATCAAAACAACTTTTTTAAAATTTTGTCTGTCTATCTGTCTGTTTGTTTCGGCTAATCCCTGAAATGCCTGGACCGATTTTGGCGGGACTTTCACTGGCAGATAGCTGATGTAACAAGGAGTAACTTAGGCTACTTTTATTTTAGAAAAACTTTTTTAGTAAATACCACGCGGACGAAGTGGCGGGTTACAGCTAGTACCTAATAATAGTAATAAGTACCTAGTAAAATCAACGATTAAGTAGATTTTAGTTAAGATTCTCGGCTATCGCCCAAATTACTAGAGAAACAGTTATTGGAACCTGGTGTCTTGTAGTGATCGAATATTTTAGGGAAAACTTGACAAGATACCTCCCCCGCATGTTTTATGTGATAAGAGCACCGAGTATTCTTATACGTACGTACGTATAAAACGACTCTTGACACTAAATAGATGGAGTGTCGATGTGTGTACACTACCGCGAGGTTCAGATCTCATTTATGTCCTGCTGAGTATCTGATAAACTTAATATCGATTGTCCGTATTTCTTACGTAGCGGCGGATCATTTCAAGTGCAAAGTAAATTTACAAAGATTAGTAAAGTTATCTACCATGTACGAAACAATGGTAAGTAAATAAGAAAATGTTGTATCTATACCCATGGGGTGACACGTCTAGCGTAGTGCAAGTCGCGATTACTCGAGATTATACCCCCAAAAGCATTATTATAGAGGTACACTTAAGTTATTGTGAACACGGATCTTCGCTTCGCTATACCCTTTAAGTGTATTTGTTTTTCTAGAAACGATCACTCAATTTCTCCTTGGAGTATTTTCAAGACTAAAAGGTGGGAACTGTGATTACATAATGCAAAAGTTGTTGGTTAATACGAATATTTATAGCTAATCGTTTATAAAATTCATGCCAGAGATTTTAATTTAAGTACAAAAAATGCAAGTGCTTTTATCTTACCTAATATAGTCTTGAATGACCTGGCTTCATATGCATCGCATTCACACAGATTCGTTTTTATGTTAATAATAATATCGCCAGATGAATGAACTAATTTCCCAACTTACGGTCCCCACTCTTAAACTAGGCAAAGCTTGTATCGTGCACTGAGAGAAATTATTGGTTGGCCCAACAAAAAACCTACAAAAGTTACACGTTAAAATAGCGCCAATCGAGAAATTTGTTAGTGTAACAAATTTGACTTTGTTATTTTTATGTTTGAAAATTGTACATTTAACAGAGAATTTGATTGATCCAATTGCTTATTTGTTACTGTAACAATTATTCACGGTAATTACAACGAACTCTTGTTTGTTGAGACAACCAAATTTTATTTGGTATTATTTTTTACAAAATAACATTGGTTGATATAACAAATTTCATGTTTGTTGATTTTATCATTTCTTAGTAAAGGATTTCAATTTAAGAGTAACATAAACCGTAAGTCAAATATACCAAAAGAGATGTTGAATTTACTACCTAGTTGGGTTAGTAAAACCCAAATAATTCGTAGAAAATACTATTATTGTTGTAATCATTATAACAAATAGTGTTAAAGTAACGCAATCATTACGGTAGTTCATACCGGAAATATTTGTAGCGCTCACCACCTGTTATGGTTCCTACTACTGTATTACTTTGTGTTATATACAACAGCTCTTTGTTGTATGTATCAATAGTTGTTTAATTTTACAAAAATCTTTTTGTAGTATATATCGAAATACATGTCGGATGTACATTGATAATGGTTGTTAGAATAACCAACAAAGCGTTAGAGTTACTGTTTAAAAATACTATTCTAGCTATTTATAGTAACCAATATTGTCTGTAAAAGTAACGAACGATTTGGGTAGAGTATACTAGATATATTTGTTGGATCTACTTAGGTGTTTGGGTAACAACAACCAATAGGGCGTTAGATTTACTGTTTAAAAATACTAGTCTAGCTGTTTATAGTAACCAATATTTTCTGTAAAAGTAACGATCGTTTTGGGTAGGGTATACTAGATATATTTGTTGGATTTACCTAGGTATTTGGGTAACAACAACCAATAGGGCGTTAGATTTACTGTTTAAAAATACTAGTCTAGCTGTTTATAGTAACCAATATTTTCTGTAAAAGTAACGAACGATCAAGGTAGGGTATACTAGATATATTTGTTGGATTTACCTAGGTATTTGGGTAACAACAACCAATAGGGCGTTAGATTTACTGTTTAAAAATACTAGTCTAGCTGTTTATAGTAACCAATATTGTCTGTAAAAGTAACGAACGATTTGGGTAGGGTATACTAGATATATTTGTTGGATTTACCTAGGTATTTGGGTAACAACAACCAATAGGGCTTTAAATTTACCGTTTAAAAATACTAGTCCAGCTGTTTATTGTAATCAATATTGTCTGTAGAAGTAACAAACGATATGGGTAGGGTATACGAGAATAAATTTGTTGGATTTACTTTTGGATTTTGGTTAGAACAACCAATAAGGCGTCAAAGCTACTGTTTAATAATACTAGTATAAGTGTTTATCATAACCAATATGGTGTGTTAAACTAAAACGTTTTATGTGGGGCATACTGAACCAGTACCTCAAGTGCGAGATTCATAGTTAACTTTCCGGTAGTTAACTATATAGTCCGACGTGAATACGTCTGAATTGACAGTATACCTAAAACGTTCGCGTCTAAATACCAATTGTATTCTATTGGTAAACAAAAAGTTTGCTCGATGACTGAAACCACAATTAGGCCCGTTATGTTGGCTTTTACGTTTTCTGATTACGTTTGGGTATCACAATACGACTAAATGAGACAAGATACATATATTTTGTTTTATGTCCTTATCGTTGTGACTGGTTTTTCGGACCAACAATACAAGTTGAAAGGACAAACAAAAAATCGGTCACACGCGATCCGCGCGATGCATGTCTAGTTAAGACTAAGAATTCTCATCCGATATTATTTCCTTTTCAACCACATGAGTAACACAGAGAAAGGTGAGTTAGCCAGGCTAAAAGTGTTGAATGACTTGATTTTATTTTCGTTGATATTTTTTATATTGGTGTGAGCTTATTTAATGGTTATAAGGTATCTATATTTAAATTTTCTTTATTAGTACGATGGACGCTAAAAAGGTTTGCAGCTCATAATAACAGATTAGACAGAGGAGGTGGCATATGCTACCTACTTCGATCTACCTCACACTAGCGCATAAAATCGTAGACAGAGAACTGTCAAGGCTTGAATATGTGAAGATTGTATTTCTAGGAACAATATCATTTTATAGAAAATAGTTTGGGACATTCAGGATGAGCCAAAACCGACAAGAGTTGTTCGCTCACAAAACACTTAAAAGAAAATGGTAGCCACGTACGTAGCGAAAATAGGTCCCATTGTGACGATTGAACAAGGGGTTCGTAGGACAATTAATGCAGAGCGGTAGGTAGACCACAGTCTGTTTACCACAAACTATCATCGAGTTTCGGAAAACCAACCCATAGAAGTGCATCATCCTGCACCAGGACAACGCAAGCCCGTACATCAACGGTTCCGGTGTATAGTGAAGAAGCAGTCGAATATTTTTTATCGGCAATTTGGAGTACCATACTTCGGCGTGGAACAAATATTATAACGACTGGTTTGAGCGTATGGAAAAGTGCATGAAATACCGTGGGGAATACTTTTTAAACAATAAAATGTATATAACGTTCTAGTTGTTTATTCTTTTCTCAAACGACAAAACTTAATAGGCATGCCACGTTTACTAACTATATTATTAGGTACTATCCAGGGATGTTCTTGATATCTTCTCTCCATGGTGATGCTTATAATTAATATAGAAGGATAAATCCTTAATCTTTAATTGAAATATTCTAAACATTACACATGATAATTCACAGAAACACAAGTATTGGAAAATAAAAATACATCACTAAATGTTCCAACAAGAAACCAAACTAAGAAATAATCAGTATTACAGGTAGCCACTTTTCCTCTTCCAGCTAATTCTGGGTTCTATTCTTTTTCGCTGTTTCCAATCGGTTCCACAATTATTTTTCGCTGAGGTCCGTAAAGGATTAAAACTCTGCACAGAAGTGTTTGTCTCGCTTATCTTGATTATGAGCACTAGCCAGCATCCTTTAGCCAAGAAAATTACGCATTGGGTACGTTATTATGTAATTTAAACATGATTTAATATCAATATTGTTTTCACAATGACTTTCCACGTTTCACAGTTTACTTCAAAATTCCATTGACAGATTGATTGTAGTGAACACGTCTTAACTGTTAGTTTACTGTTAGTATACCTAAACCGTGCGAGTGTAAGCTCCCATACTATACAAAAGTATGCTCGATTGACTGAAACGTAAGTTATGGCCGTTATGTTGGCTTTTACGTTTTCTGTAAAACCATAAATCCACCACATAATCTAGAGGAATAATATTTCTTATATAGCTATTTCGTTTTCAACCATATGAGTAACAGAGATCAAGCCAAGTCGGTTGTCAAATGACTGACAATTTTTATTCTGGTTAAAACAATATTCATATTTCAATTTGCCATCATTGTTTATAAATTGATGGAAGCCATTCAGTTTTGAAAGTAAAGAACACGAGCAAGAACTAACAAGCGGACTTATTATTTGCTAGCCTAAGTATTTCTGAAATGAAATCAAATGTCCCACAATTTGAGTTCTTGGTAAAATGTATACTACGGTAAGTAAAAGCTAAAAGCCGTAAAATGCGTGGTTGCATTCGTCAAGTCCCAGTTCTAGGTATACCGGTACTGCACCGGTGCCTATCTGCAGGCGGTCAGTGGGGCCATCGGCACCAGTCGGGCCGCGACAGTTGATTATCCAGATACTTTATTTTATGTACAGGTAGTACCCATATTACTCTTTAACGTAAATAATACTCATGCGTAAATCTCAATTCTGAAATCTAAAAAAAAATGTGAGGAAACCTGCATGTCATGGGCCAGCGTGGTGGAATATAAGCTGAATTAACCTCATATTAACGAGAAGTGTGTGTAGTGTACTATCGATAAAATTGGGTGCACTTCAATGAACTGCACCTCTGCCTACTACTTAGGAGATTCCAGGCGTGATGGTGTTTCTCTCTTTACCTAATAGCTTAAGTAATCAAATATTGTATTTTCAGGAGGATGGAAGAACTGTAGATTCAAACTGTCAGGACAATAATCCTGCCACCATTCCAATTCAAAAATCCACTATAATTTTCATTGTTGGCTGAATAGAAATCGAACCCACCGCCACCCGGTGCAATGAGTTGAGCGGCCTGCGCTCAAACCACTAAATAAAGATGCCTTAAACATTTCACATTGTGTTTTATTTTCATTGACCTAATGTGATAATGGATATGTGGAGTGTGTGTATATAAAAGGTAGTTTAAAAGTAGCGCCTGTAGCAGAGAAAGTAAAAAGCAGGAGGCTAGTTTGGTCACGTTATCAAAGGAGACGAGAAGCATTTTGAGCGCCTAAAAGGGCTATTAGTATGAATATGCATAGATAGAGTGAGAGGAAGACCCACGAAGTGGTAGAAGTTTGTATAAAAAGTGATATGAAGGAGATTAATGTATGAAAAAGACATACTGCGGCGATCCCAAATAATGGGAAAAGGTGAGGCAGATGATGATGATTTTACTGATTTCTAATATATATTTACCTAATTTAGATTGAGTTTAATTGCAAACAAGAGCCTTAGTATGAGGTTATGCCGTTTTTTGACGTAGAGAAATCCTTATGGATACCCGCAAGCTCTGCGGGAGACGAGCGGGTTATGTCGGACTGCTACCGACTTAAACCCCACGGTATACCATCGTCTACCTTTGTTGGGGCGCTGTGGGATAGCACTAGCATGCACTGCGACATCCAACGAGGTTATGCCCTAGCTCCACCCTTGATATAGTGTGAACATTCGATAGTAGTGATGGCCATCTTGGTAGAATACTCGCTTTGGAGACAAATTGCGGAGATTCAAACGCGGCTCCCGCTAGGACTTTCAGATTTTTACGTGCGCATCACGTTTTCAATCATGAATCATTGGCTGTACCGACGGTAAAGCAAACATCGTAAGGAAACTTGCTCGTTCCTCAAAATTTATGTGAAATTTACCAAATGGCCCTGGGTCAGCGTGGTGGACTATAGCCTGAGGAATGTGCCCGGTATAATGACAATAGGCTCGCCCCCTAATTCATTGGGACCAAATACCATTGGCGAAATGTGGGTGTACAGGAGTGCACCTCTGCCTACCCCTTCGGAGATTGCAGGCGTGATGGTGTATTAGTAGGTAACAACCAACTATTTTATCCGACAATCTATTCAGAGAAATGGCTGTGTTGCGTAGGTGTTAATTAAACATGATATATCAATAACTTAATACATTTTTTTCGTTAACTTTTTGTCGTTTCACGGTTTCACCAACAAAATCATAAGTGACGACGCGAACTATAAAAGTGAACGTTTCCGTACGATACGTATCGTAAAATCTTTCAAATTTATGACTCGCACTCGTGCAATTCGTACGTCTAAAAGTATTCGGTTAACTTATGAAAAATCTCCCAAAATGTCTATGCGTACTATAAAAGTAGGTTTAGGTTTCTCTATGGTACGAAATTATACCTAAGTAAACTTGTGACTCACACTCGCGCATGTCGTACAAAATCGTTAACTTTCAAAGTTTCCGTGAGCAAACGATCGAATGTTTACTACATATAGTAACGAAAAAAACTCACACTCGGCACAAATGTTTTAGATATCGCCCGCTAGGGGCGTTTTTTAAGTCTCTATACAAAATGTCCAAATACGGTAGTTTGTAAACTATAAAGTTAGCTAACGAAAAATCTCACACTTGAGGTACAGTATGTTGAATTTATTTTTGGGATTTAGATTACAAAGTAAATCTATTATTCTAATAAAAATCCCAAAATAAATACAACACATATGTTTAGTATGCCCTGCCTAAAACGTAGTTACTTTAATATATAATGTTGGTTAATAAACACCTATACCAAGTATATTTTTTAACAGTAATTCACGCCTTAATTTAATTAAGTCATTTTTTGGTCATTAAAAAGCCAAAAGTAAATACAATAAAGTACTTCGTACACTGAAATATAAAACGTTAGACACTTCGTAAAACACAATTGTTTACATAATTAACAGGATACGATTATATAAGTATACCGCTTTACATTCAATATAATTAAAACCAATATGGTAAACCAAAACTACATCACAAGTTTAGCAAATCCTATATATAAAATCCAACAAATTTTTTTGCAGTATTGACTACCCAGTAAATGATTGGAACAATATTAATAATATTATATATTAAATATTAGATAGCTTGTAACAAATTTGCAATATCTGAAATAAAACAGGTATGTAGGTACAATAGAAAAGTACATCCTTGCACAACAAAAAGTGTCAGTTAAATTAAGCTAGTCACTGCTACTGGGTAGTCGAACATTAATGAATTTTGATTTCTGTAGAAAAATAAAAAGTAAGTGTATGAACAAATAAGAATTTTTATTTTATATATATTAACATACAATAAAAAAGTACAAAATCTGCACTTAAAAGGGCGCATGCATGTGCGCTCAGTCTCCATTAATACAACATATTTGAAATTTCATATACCGGAATTTTGAAAGCATGAATTATTTTATCCTACTGATTATTAGTGATCACAATGATTTTGGGAAATCATCAATCCAGTAATAAATGTCGCATACGATTCTCAGAAATATTTATCGCATGCGATAACTATCATTGCATTAGGTGATTCGCGATGTTACTTTGTATTATTAAAAATCAATAGGACAAAAATTCAAGCTTTCAATATCCCAGTAGATTACATTGAATATTTTGTATGGGTAGTCTTGGTACTGAAACATACTAGAAAGTATGGGCGTGTTTCAGTACAAAGACTATATTATTATATACTATTATACCCTATTATTATACCCTACAGGAAGAAACAAAATTATTGCATGTTGATTATTAGCATATAATCAATGACATTTATCAAGTGTGGTTAACCTACGTTTAAACATTATATATTAGCTAGATCATACACGATACAAAACATACAGATACGAGAGCTTTGGTCAGAGAATCAAACCTGTACTTTACGTCATCAATGACCACATAAAAAGCTTCAAGTGCTGCAGGTGCGCCAACACTTATAACCATAGGTTGGCGAGTAAGTCCTTTTTTGCCATAGATTTGCTTCTGTTCTGCAATGCTTCTTCTATGTCAGCATAATTCTAAAACAAATCAGATTAATGAATAAAAAGTCCATAATAATAAATACCATCAGAGTAGGTATACTTGGAACAGAATGAGATAAATATCTAAAATTAAATTAAACCAAAAATAAACATACCAATCGATGTCCGTTGGTTGCTTTCATGCATGGCCATTCACTAATCATCATATTTAATCTGCTGTGTCGTCCTTTTTTTGCAATAATCGCACGTCGCTCGGTTCACTCGGTTAAATTTCAACCATTGCATTTTTTTTCATTGTTGTCTGCAATATTTAACAAATAATAAATAAATAAATTGTGGCAAAATGTGTGGACAAGTGATATTATGTAGATTTATACCAAATTTCAAGATGATAGCTTTTAAAGATCCTGAGAAAATCTACTGCGTTATACAGTCTGACAGACAGACACCAGAGTTTCAGCCGGAGTATATGAATTCTGTTTCACCATTTTGGTTTGGAACCCTAAACAATGTAAATTCTGTTAGAACATATTTATATATCAAGCTTTGAAATTGCACAATACTGCCTTTGCTTTGATGTATTTTGCTTACCCTTATCAGTAGTTTTGTTATTGCTTGTGCCAATTTTACACTTTTTTGGGAGTCCGTATTTGATTATAATATCTGTCCACAAGTTTTCCTTTTGCTGGCATCGTAGTTTTGGGACTTATAGTTCTACTAGGAATATATTACGTTTCCTGAAACAAGATTGTATTTTTGAGTTTATCCATTACAAACAACAAAGAAATATAATTTCTCTTTATAATATAAGTTTTACACTATGACCATTCATAAGACTCAACAATATTGACGTGTAAGGCCCAATTTTGAGGAAAAGCTACAAGAAAACGAAAATATAAGATAAAATAAGGCGATAGCTAAAATACTTCCTGAGAAAATCGGATGTAACATACAGATGGACAGACAGACACCAACGGTGTATCAGTATAAGGGTTCCTTTTTTCTATTTTGGTAGGGAACCCAAATAAAAGTATAATGCTTACAGCATCTCAATGTCTGTGAATTAACAGGATGAAAGGATACCTAAGCACCAGTAAAAATATTATCATTACTTACATTATGCACGGTCTCTATTTCGGCCTTATAATTTTTATAGTCCATTTTGAATTTGATGCAGTCTCTCAATTAGTTATCCGGTATCAACATTTGATGTTCTTCCTCTCCTAAGCTATCAAGATACGCTATGTCGATATTATTATCTGGAATGTTTAAAATTATATTAATATAATTATTAAGCAGTCAAATAAGCAATTTTAGAAATAATGTCTTATTTATTTGAGATTAGGTTAGGATTAGGCTAGTTAAGGTCTTGGGTACCTACATAATGTGTATGTCTGGGTCATATGCATTGGATGTCATTAAATGACAAGCTGCCATTGACCTCCCAGGGTCGTGTGTACCCTGGGTACCTATTGTTTAAGACTTCAACACGCAACGGCCCGAATAAAGAAAGCCAAGTGATGTCGTCGCCTACTGGTGACCGACCTGCCGAGCCTCCAATTGTTCACCAGTGGTCTTTTGGTCTTCCCCGGCAGGGATTTGATCGCAGTGGTCGCATGATTGGTTCGTTTAAGATGCCCCCCATGCGGGATCAACCTGCGAAAAAGAAAACACCCATATACATGGGTGGCGTGCTAAATGCTGTTACGGAATCGAAATATCCGTACTGACTTCTAGAAACTAACCCCCAGATTTATAGAAAGTTATAATGGCTTTATAAAATACTTTTCAGAGCAAAAGTGTGTTATAAAGCCATTACAACTTACTTAATAAAAGATTTTACTAAAACCAAACGGAAAGTTTGACATAATAACTATAACTAACTAATTTTATCAATTATATAATAACTATCGAAGGTAGTTATATGCAAACTGTAGCTAGGGGCTGGGGCAGCGTGTCAGCGGTATCGGACGTCTTGGTGGCACCAACTTTGAGTGACAGTGTTTGGCTCGAGTAACAGCTATACCACGTTCCATATACAATAATTACATGTTAATATTACCGTTTGGTTTCGTAACGTTCAGTTTCTAATGCCGATGGATTCAACAATTATAGCGGCTGTGAAATAAGCGCTGGTCGCCGCGTAATAGCAAATATGTACGCGCGGGCGATGGATGAGGAGCTGCGCGTAACCGCGCTCGCAGCGCACTTCAAAGCCGCCATTTATGCTTGAATCTATCTGTACCTATTACGAGTATGATTCCCACCCACTCGTGTAACATGCTATTGGCACAAATGCCAATTGGAAACTATCAGATTATTAATTATTGTACTTACCATGAAAGACAACTATAGTATCTTGTGATACTCCCCACGAAGTCAATAAGTCTTCCTTGTTTGCTCAGGTGAAAGACACAATAACAACACTAACAATCTATTTTAACTATAAACATTAATTTTCTTCTGAATGTATTGTTTCAAAAGGGAATATAATAGATTACAATGATATAGAAAATTATATGAAACTGATCGCCCGAAGTGTATGCGCAACGTCCGCACGCTGCAAGCGCAACGCACACACTCAAGTTCCGCGCGCTGGGCGCCGCGGTTACGTAGGCCAGCGCAGCGCACACCCCCCTGCCCTAACTCGCGTCTAACTTCACAGCCGCCATGTTTGAATCGTGAGTACTCTGGCTCACACATCTACGAAAAAAATTGCTTCACCATACAATTTAACTCGGTTATCATTGCCAACTTATTTAATTATATATCTCTTATCTTGAAATACATGTAAAACGACGAACTCGTGGAAACATTATATTAGACGAACTCAAACATGGTGGGTTTGCTGTTAAGTACGTAGTTCCTGTGACAACTTACCCACTTCATCCTCAGGTCCTGGGGGTGAATTCACAGTTGACGAATGTTTCTGACGTATTTTTAGGGTTTCGTAGCCAAATCGCAAAAACGAGCCCTTATAATTTAGACCGGGCCCAATTCTCGTGCACTCGAATTGATCACGGATTCGAATAAAATCTCGAATTCGTGAATTTTCTCGAGTGCCAAATCAAGTATTTTTCGAAGGAAAGCCGTAAATCCGAAAGGAAAGCAGTGGTCAAGACCGATCGAGACGTCATTTCGCATTCGAATTAGAGCAATTGCAGCGGTGTGGGATACATTTATTTGTACTCTTTCTTAAATAAGATAGCATGTTAAAACAAATTAAGATAAATACTCATGGTGATTCCTTTATTTTTTAACAATATTATCTACTCAACAGAAATATGCTTTGGATATTTCGTCTTGCTCTTAGTATTGAATGGATGTGACTATAGAGAAAATAACACCACGACATACAATATTATGACACTGAATGATGTAACCCTTTCAACGACTGCAGCTACATTGAACAACTTGACGGGAAGGACGGGACGGGATTCATAAGTATCAGTTCTAAAATTGATATATTATTCATATACATTTTGTTGAAATATGTATAGAATGTTGTTTGTAACATTAAACATAGACTTATAAGCTTTCTTTAATATATTTTACCATGAAGGTATAGTGCATTGCATACATTAAAAACGCATTTACGTGAAACGAAGTGCATCGCAAGTCGTGTATCATTTGCTGTGGCAACTTTGTCCTTGGAAATGAGATTTGTTTCGGTTGCGACTGAGAATACACGATTCGAGAAAATAGGTTTGGCGTTCCAAATTTTATCTTCGAGATACGACTCGAATCGCAATCTCTCTTTCGAGATATATCTCTATTTAAACGAGAATTGGGGCTCTTTAAATAGAGATAAATATTATTTTTTTTAACAATGTTTGCTGTAAGCTCAATGATTGTACAATTATATTAGCTGATAAACAATCTATCAATATTATTAGCAGCATGCGAAGACGGATAAGAACCAAGAAGTATCATTTTAAAGATTTATGTTGTATGTATGCAACAATTGTTTAGCAGACCTAAGGCTCTGTTTTTTTCTCGAATATCGTAATTATTTTCATTGTAATTTTGAACTATTTGTTGGTCTAGTACACACGGCGATGCATTATCACTGTAGGTAGGTTTTGGAGTTTGTAAAGATGATCGCTGCGAACCATGCCAGACATTGCGATATGTTGTTGCTATTGCGTCCCACTCTAGGCGCGCGCGGCAGACCGTCGCACGCACCACGCCGCTGGTATATGGCGCTCTATTACATACTTGTGTATTCATTATGTGTATTCATAAAAGAATTATTTATTCTGTGGAGACGAGTGACATGCACGGATAGTTAGTCCTTATTACGAGTGTTTACAACATAAACATCACTCCTTTTCTCAAAATTATGAATGTTTTTCTTAACATACCTACATTAGATTTTCATAAATAAATTGAGACACAACAGTTAGAATATTTATTTTTCTGAAATTATCCTTAAGGGAGTCTCTAAGACCCATGCTGTAAATTGCTCGTATTGCCCTTTTCTGCAAAATGAAGATAGTATTAAGATCTGCAGAGCAACCCCAGAGCAAGATACCATAGGACATAACACTATGAAAATAACTGAAATAAACAATTCTAGCTGTGTCTATATCAGTTAATAGTCGATTTTTTTAACAGCATAAGCTGCCGAACTCAGCCTACCAGATTTTTTTTAATATGTGGACCCCATTACAATTTAGCATCTATTATTAATTTACCAAAACTACTAGTTAGTCTTGACCACTCAATTTGTAAATCTAAACTACTATTCTGTTACATTTACTAGCTGAGTGCAGTTTAATTACATGACGTTAAATTAGTTATTCTTACCAAAATACTTTTGTATAATTGAGCATAAATAAGGTATATTCAACAAAGACAAATTAAATCACAGCTATCGTTGTGATAACCTGGTACTTTTAGTAATTTAAGCACACGTTTTGGGTTCAATTTACTAAAAGTGTTTGTTCAATTTGCTAAAAATGATTGTTGAATTTACCAAAACTACTAGTTAGTCTTGACCACGTCAAATTGTAAATCTAAACTACTATTCTATTACTTTAACTAGCTGAGTGCAGTTTAATTACATGACGTTAAATTAGTTGTTCTTACCAAAATACTTTTGTATAATTGAGCATAAATAAGGTAAATTCAACAAAGACAAATTAAACCATAGCTATTGTTATGACAACCTGGTACTTTTATTAAATTTAGCATACGTGTTGGGTTCAATTTACTAAAAGTGTTTGTTCAATTTGCTAAAAATGTTTGTTGAATTTACCAAAACTACTAGTTAGTCTTGACCACGTCAATTTGTAAATCTAAACTACTATTTTGTTACTTTAACTAGCTGAGTGCAGTTTAATCGCATGACGTTAAATTAGTTATTCTTACCAAAATACTTTTGTATAATTGAGCATAAATTAGGTAAATTCAACAAAGACAAATTAAACCACAGCTATTGTTGTGACAACCTGGTACTTTTAGTAATTTTAGCACATGTGTTGGGTTCAATTTACTCAAAATGTTTGTTCAATTTAATAAAAATGTTTGTTGAATTTACCAAAACTACTAGTTAGTCTTGACCACGTCAATTTGTAAATCTAAACTACTATTCTGTTACATTTACTAGCTGAGTGCAGTTTAATTACATGACGTTAAATTAGTTATTCTTACCAAAATACTTTTGTATAATTGAGCATAAATAAGGTAAATTCAACAAAGACAAATTAAACCATAGCTATTGTTATGACAACCTGGTACTTTTATTAATTTTAGCACACGTGTTGGGTTCAATTTACTAAAAGTGTTTGTTCAATTTGCTAAAAATGTTTGTTGAATTTACCAAAACTACTAGTTAGTCTTGACCACGTCAATTTGTAAATCTAAACTACTATTCTGTTACTTTTACTAGCTGAGTGCAGTTTAATTGGATGACGTTAAATTAGTTATTCTTACCACAATACTTTTGTATAATTGAGCATAAATAAGGTAAATTCAACAAAGACAAATTAAACCACAGCTATTGTTGTGACAACCTGTAACTTTTAGTGATATCAGCCAACGTGTTGCGTTCAAATTACTAAAAATGTTTGTTGAAGAAATGACGAAATGAAACAATTTTTTTTTAGTAGAAATTACTGTTGAGTTACATAATTATTTGTTGATATCTAACATATTTTTTTATTAAAACTACTAAATGCATGCGGGTTGATTAAAAAAACTACATATTTGTTAATTCAAACAATATATTTTGTAAAAGATTTGTCAATTGACCAAATAAGCAGTAAAATTAACAAAACAGAAATTAACCGAATAGGTTTTGTAATATTAATATGTGATTTTGTTTGTTTTAACTACATGGGCACTAGTAAGCACAACGAAAGTGAATTTGTTATTTTAAGCGTGTCGGTTTTGTAATTTTAACCTATGTCTAGTAAATTTAACCGAAAAAAAATCAACCGAAGCACTTTTGGTTATTTTAACCTGTTTTGTTCTCTCAGTGTGGGTAACGGACAATGGACTGGGGGCGATCCCAGTATATAAGAATTACTTATGTAGATATTAAAAAGCCATGACTTGACTAGCTACTTACGACATACTTATTTCTTACTAAAACTAAATTGCAAAACGGTTTCACGTAACAAGCTGATATATCGATGCACACAAACATATATGTTGTTAAGTTTTAATTCATGATGGAGTTATCTTGTTTATAGTATACACGTGTATCGTTGTCGCGTTTGATTGGATCCGCGGTGATTTGTTTGTCGGAATGGAATTCATTTTGGCGCTGAAAAATTCCACGACGTGACCGACATGGTAATCCGACGGTGAAATGTTGTTTTTTCTTTATGCAATTCGACTTTGACGTTGGCTTTTCATGAATAAAAGTCAACATAAGCTAGAATGATTTTTCTGAATATACAATTTTCCTACACAGATTTTATGAGTATTATATTAATGAAATACACTGAAAGAAATGTTTGCTTATCAATAACAAAAAAAAATTGTATACACGCAAATATAAGGATTAACCAAAATAGTGTCAAATATTTTAAGGGTTTAACAAATAGTTGATAATGATCAAATTTATGTATAAAATATACGCATTGAGGGCTTAATTTCTCTATGAGATAGCGAGACAGTGCCGTTACATCGCAGACTTAGTTTGAAGTGTTATTTAAAAAAAATACAAATAATTAGATTATTATTTTCGAGAATGTAACCCTTATAGCCTATTCATAGACCCCTTCAAATATTTTACACCATTATTAATACGCCTTATATTGTGAACTATTTTTTATTATACAAATCTGGAGTTTAATAGCTCGCGAAGAACGGCAAATTGGAGCTAATTCTCAGCTATGTAGGCACTTGTCGTTTAAAACTTGATGTAGGGGACAAAACTTTCAACGAATTCCTTGACATTGCCTCTGAAATCAAAGCTAATTTTATACTTAAGTGCCTTTTTATGTCTGAAGTATAATCATAGGTAGACCCAGTTAATGCATAGTTGTTAGGCATTGTTGACTAAGAATGCTCTCCGCGCTCGCTTGTTAGAAAATTCATGAAATTACGTTCGCAAAACTTCTATAATTATATGAACTCGTCACATGGTCTCGTGTGAAATGCCGTGACAACTACAATTTTCTAAATAATAATTGGGAAAATAATATACTCCTTTATATATGAATAGCCAAGTTGGTAGAACGCTTGCCCCGGTAACAAGGATCGCAGGTTAACTCGCAGGCTCGCACCACTGGGATTTCTGAATTTCGTGTGCGAATCTCATTTTCAACCATGATTATCACTTGCTAAACGGTGAAGGAAACCATCGCGAGGAAACCTGCATGGCTGTGAGAATATCCATCAAAGATCTTAACAATTTTATAGCCTTCTATAGGCGTAAGTATTGCATCTCCATCTATCATAACTTCTAACATACAATGTCCACATATCCTCACGGCAACTTGTTGCCACCACGTGCAGGTAATACGGATCCATTCCGGCTGAAAAGATGTCGCACATCAAACGTAATAAATGTCTTGCTTTACGAGTCACCAGCGCCTCGAGACTAGGCGAGCGAGACCCGCCATATTGACGGGACAAATATTTACGCGCGCCCAACGCTCGGCCAGACGTTCAGCAATTATGTTAGAGCCAGGTGTTTCTGTTTAATTTGTTTCCAGGGAATCTAGGAAATAAGTATCCAATAGAAATAATCAAACAACTGCAGGGAAATATATATAAGTTATTTTGCTAACAACTATATTGTTCATAATGCCAACTAAATATACATTTCAAAATCCATATTATGTTTTATTTATCCTATTGTTAAATTGACATTTTGATCTTCTTTTTACCACTATTTAAATTCTCGTCATAATCTGATACCACCTTTGATCTACTATATATAATTAGTTATTAAAATGTCGTCCGCGATACGAGACTGTATCACGGCGCAATCGTCTCGTTCTTAAGTGAATATCTACGTTTACTTTACCAGGGTGATATTTCAGTTATGCATGACATGAATTGATTAGAATTCAAGCAATGGCGGTTTGAGACAAGACGCGAGCGGGCAACGTCTGATGTCGGCATGTTGCGGCAAATTGGGACAGCTGACTCTCGCCCCCGGCACGTTCCCTGCTCCAGATTGCAAGGAATTCGTTCGTGTTGTCTATGCTCGCTGACTGCTAAGTATTTTGATATTGTTCTCATTACATCACACAGTACAGTACAGTACAGGTTGGGCATAACTTGAGCGCCAGATGAGCTAAGGTGAAGCAACAGTGACAATTTTAAAATATTCTTGAACCTATAAATTAAATCGTTACAGTCGCATTTCTAATGTTTGTAGCCTTCTTTTGTTTTGCTAATATAGACAATGGTCGCGAGTAGGAAGGCCATGGATACAAAAGATAATAGATGTTGATGAAGATGCGCCGTAGGACCGCCGTGTCGTGTTGAAGTCTATGTATATAGCAGTGGACTCCTTCCATATCTGGATCAGATGTGAAATTCATAAATTTCAGCAGTCAATGGTAATATGTTTAAAAAATAGGTTCAAATTTTAGGAGTCAACAAATATAATCGTTATGTTAAATCATTTAAGTCGTATATTATTTCATTTAAAAATCTTATATTTTTGAATACCGCCGGATTAGACTGTTTTAATAAAGCATTCCAACTTTGGACGCATACATCATTCATCATGTCATTGTGGCAGTCCGTAATTACATCCGTGGTATAAATGAACTCTCAAAATTATTGCCGAGGGAGTGATAAATTATCCTTTATATAAGACGCAAAATGGCACCAATTTCCTTGACGTTTTCTAAGCTTGTTCGAGCTTAAGTTTCGAAATAAGCGGTGGCCCGTATCCCAAGAGCTCAGCACTGCAGTAGGAGGTCCGTTTTCACCTAATTCTAATTAGTTCCAGTTCACCGGTACATCAAAGTTGGGAAAAAGTTCTTTCGTTTAATTGACCGTAAACTTGGAGAGACGCAGATAAATTTACCTAGAAGAGCTACAATATTTTGACGATGGAAATCAATACGCCACTTCAGAATACATGACCTCTGCGTTTACCTATAGCTACCGAAAGTACCTAAGCTCAGAAACAAAGAGCAATTTCCAAATAACACACACAATTATTTATAGAATAAGAACGATTATTTATAGAATAATTATTGTTATCTACAGGACAAAATCTTGATTTGGTTCCGTACATAATTGAAATTGAACTCTATTTGATTCCAAAAATATGAAGCTAAATTCAACTAGAAGGGATTATTAAACACGATACCTTTAGACCATTTTAGCAAGATTGTTTCTCCAGATGCTGGGACCCAACAAGTACCTAGTTAAACTTAATGAGCCAGAGCAAGTGATGCCCATTTTTTACTCAGCCAGTTTCCGGGACGCGGAAAATATTGTGTAAATGATAGTGTCCCATTGTGAGCAGTTGGTACAACGTAATGAGGAAAAGTTCCAACTTACGACGAAGTTGTTACTAGTACTTATAGCTGGTGAGGACGATAATGAAGAGATTCTACCTCTCACTAGGTACCTAAAATATGAAATATGCTATAAATAAGAATATATATCATCATAGTTTATAATATTTTTAAGTAAAGTAAATATTTAAGTAATAACATGTACCAATTAGTTTTAATGGGACCTCGATTAGATGGCGGACCGCTGCACTGTGACAAAAAAGCACTGAATCCACGGTTCCACATGTGCATTAATCTGGTATGCACACAAATTTGTAGATCTTGAGCAGATAAGTTTAACAGGAACAAAGTAAAATATACACACACGTATTCTTCTTTAGGGTTGAAATCGCCTGCAACGCGTTCTAACTACGGTTTGAGGCTTTGTTTTGTACATTTTTTTTTCTAGACATGGATAATGGAACTCAATGGTGTACCCGAATAGTTTAAGCCCCACCTTTGACAGACACAAATAAACAGGCAGCACCTGGTTTAAGTTTATTGCGTCTGGCCGGCTGGCCGAATGCGCGTAAAATATTTTTCACTGCAAAATGACGGGTTTGAAGGCACGAACGACTCGTAAAGCAAGTCGTTTGAAGCGGCGCCTCGCGCGACATCGTAATCGCAACCGCTGAGCGGAATGGTTCCGCGCTTCTAGAAGCTTCGTACGAGTTTTCACGGCAACGATTGATTGAGTCATCGATTCTGCCCTTGCGGCAGCACCCCTACTGAATTATTGAATACATTTATCTGTAAAGCTGCATGTATTAAAATTTAAAAAAATAATTTTATTACTGGTACTCGATCTATAACCGTTGTTTTGTATTAACCTAAGTAAAATTAGGTATCCGTATACCTTTATAAGTACTACATACTTAAATTCAATGTATTATTGTGAATCATAAGGTTTAAATAGGTGTATAACTTAATTATGTTAATAATGCCTGCTTGCCGTACAATTGGGTGTTAGGTATAAGGCAAGGAAAACTGAGTTCCGAAAATTATTTATAAAAACTATTGAATATATATAGCTTTCTGAGTTATGTGGGGTATTAGTTAGATACATCCAATTTTTTTTTATTGCTCGTTCAAAAATACGAATACAAAACTGGGTATCTCCATTAGGCTTGTTTTTTTTATTTAACTTAAACTTCACTTTCAGACAGATCGTACGAATTAGTAAAGTTATCAGCAGTTTCTACTACATCTCTACAAGTACGTAGGTACACTCACTATAATCTAACAAACTTTTCTCATCGTCGATACGAATTCTCTTAAATACGCGAGCTAGCGGGGCTTTCAAACTCGAAATTGTAATTAAGTATCCAATCTCATTTCGTAATTATCCCAAGAATATTGGATTTAGAAGTGGTCTTTAATTTGTTAACTGCTGCCCACGTCATCCCGACGCGGTCGACCGTGGACCCCGATCAGCAGACGAATCTGTCATGTACCAAGCAGAACAGATAATTTAACTCAGAATTTCCAGTAAATAGATGGCAATAGGACCTACAGTTGCAAGGACTGATAAATTATTATTTTATTATTTGCTACGAATACGAATATGTTGACTTATTCAATATGACTTATGGGTATCAGTTAAGACTAAATATACCAACCTTCTTATAATTTTAAATGGTCTGGTATAATTTACTAGGTATATGACTACACTAGCTGCGCCCCGCGGCGTTAGCTGCAATTAAAAAGTATTAAAAATTAAAACAAGTCTATCCCACGGGAACCATACATTATACCGGGATAAAAAAGTAGCCTATGTGTGTTTCCAGACTATAATCTATCTCGGTACCAAATTTCATCCAGATCCGTTCAGCCGTTCTGGCGTGATTGAGTAACAAACATCTATCCATCCAAACATTCACATTTTATTGGGATGATATTTTCCTAGCCAAGGCTAGCCGATGTCAAATAACTACTGGGTTAACTTTACGTTCGTGTTCCATATAGGTACTCGTATAGCTAAAGCATTTGACGGGAGCGGATCCTTTGTAAACAGCTCCAAATTGATTTTGAAGCTTATCGAACTCGCGCCGCAGCCCGCAGCTCCACCCACCAACATGGTGGGATTTTGCAACTCTAAGCCCGACTATGTATTAACTACCTCTACATGTGGCTTTGGTTATGTTTGTTGGCAACAACATCAATATAATTTTTATATATAAAAATAAAAAAGTAATGGAGACCCATTACTTTTTTCCAAAGGCTCGCTTGCCTACGAGACGCGGTTTATTTTGTTTGTGTAGAAATTAGCGTGTTTATGTCTAAAATATAAATAAATGCACAGTTTAACAAGTGTTTCATTGAATACTAAAACTTATGGATGTATCGACGCACGCAATTTATGGATCAAGTCCGATCCAATGTTTCGAACTATGGTGCTATATATTTCTTGAAGTTCATGATCTAATCAATCACCGTCACCCAAAACACCTGTTACGATTTGGCGGATCATTACGGGGAGTACCTACTTATATTATTTTACCCTTGCTGATGCTAAAGTAACAGGCTGTGATTGTTAACCTTAGTCAGTTGTACCTTATATAATTTCCCTAGAGTCTGTTTTTATTAAAGCAGACTGTGATTTATTGAGTTAATTGAATTTTTAAAATATTAAGTGCAAACTTATTTAGCAATGTGTTGTTTGAAAAAACTAACTGCTATCACGAAATGCTGCTTGCAAAGCTACGCTAGATTTATATATTTTTCTCAATTAATATTCGAATGTGTAAACTGCACTGAATCTGAACTGACTTCAAGAGAAATGAATCTTCGAACAAATAATACCTTTGGGAGCCATTCTACGCGACATCCGCATCAAGTTTTACTACCTTCTTCAACACTTCGGTAACGCGAACCTAACTTAAGTATTAAATAGCTATATTATTTTAATTGCCGTAATGCGTCTTCATTACATATACATGCCCATTCATGATACATGCCCCGTGACATTGTCTTCGACGTATTCAATGAGCTCACGTTAAAAGGACGACGAATTCTGTAACATTTCTATAAAGACCAAGTAGAAATTATATTTCAACTCGGGCACGCGAAGTTTTAACTACTCACATTAATCATCATATTCAAAATCGTAATATTGGTAGGAAAGTAAAATATTTTCAGTTATGAAAATTTTACTAAGAATTGTACAAAAAAACTTACTTAAGTAAAATATTATCTCTTTACTAGATTCTGAGAGTTATCAACGTACTTGACTATCAGATGACAAACTCGTTGAAAGGCTGTTCCTCTTTGTCAAGTATCAACTTGAAGTGGATTTTGAATTCCGCCTCTTATATTATAGTACATAGAGCAGCCCTTTTAATGCTTTGTAACAAACCACTGTGAGCAATTTGAAACAGGTAGATAATCGAGTCACTGCGCTCAATGTTTGCCTTTGGCAGCGCATTGCATCAGGGTTCCTAAAATACATTTTGATTCCGCATTCTCTATGCACAACAATTCGCTCATATCTCTCGATAACTGCTTACTATTGTATTTTAAGAAGGAACGAAGGGATATATTATTTTTCAAATGTTTTAAAACATCTTTATTTTATATATAATCATGAAGCTATTACAGCTGTGTAACAGACTACTTTACATCTTGACAAACAATGTAGCCGATACAAAAAATACATTTTAAGGATATCATGATATCTAAGATGTGTTATCCGACAGTTTAAAATCGGAAAACCGGATCAGAGAAATATTCTCTTGAAAGTATAACGAGTCACCCTTCTCCGCCGATCGCATTTATTGTTTTCAAGTAACGCGTGTGATATTAAAGGACAACAATTCACTGATAAAAAAATATTTTCGATTGATAAACGCTCGAAACAAAGTACCTAAACTTAAGGAAGCTATTTCAGTCTTATAAAGCTCCTCTTTGAGCGGTAAAGCTCTAAAATCAACCAGGACGTCGAGCGAGAAGTGTTACTTGCCGAATGCAGGGTACCCCGCAATTGAAATGATAATGCCTTCACTCCGGATGTAATTGTTATGCAAATGGAGGCTCCTTCCAACTGATATGTTTACATCCCTGGTACAGAAATCGAATGAGGATAAGATGTCGTCATAGTGAAGTTGTTTTTGAGATGGTGGAATTATGAAAATATTGTAACTAAAATTTGACTTAGTGAAATAAATTTCTCGGGTTTAATAGCAATTTTTAATGTAATCAGAAGAGCTGAGAGCTTTAAAATCTTACCCAAAAATCGTATAGACACAGTTAAGAACCATCTCACCAAGAACGTATCAAACAAAACAAACCAACGCTGCTGCGAGCTGTTATAAACGATTCATCCGTTCTCGAGCTACGATGCTACAGACAGGTAGAAAAAAGCATAATTCAAAACTCTTACCTGCAATCTTTACGTTGCGATGATTCGCAAATGTGAACATACTTGGAGTACATAAATATTAATCAAGACATGTATGAGAAAGAAGGCTCTATTCAATTTAAAATAAAATGTAAATAATATAGTACGTATTTATAATTACATAGGATCCATTACTCAACACGCATCACTAAACTGTAGTATGAAACTCCATGTGAATATTTGTACGTAATAACATAAGTACGTGTTAGGTGAGTGGAAACCGCGACAGAATGTATGCTGATTTTAGTACCCCGATATGTGCGGGCTCCATTCCCCACAGACAAATGGCAGATAAAACGGTAAAATACTTACTTTTACGCACATGTTTCAATTCTTATAGCAGATTTCATGTACAGTAGGTCTAATAAGGGCACACAATCAACTCTGAAGTATAAATGACACAAGATATATTTATTTTCAGCAGTTCAGTAGGTCGCAGACAATTGGTACCATACCCATAGATGGACATGATCAAGTCTCAAATCTGTGTGACTACTGCCAGTGTAGCGTGGCTACTGGGCTTCTTATTGGTTGTGGGAGTGGGAATGGTAATGAACGGAAAATTTAACGAGAAAGTGAGCAGAGATGTGATATTTAATCATTTTTTACAAATGGTGATGACATATGACAGTCTCCGAATGCAGATAGCAGACGCAGCCAAATCGAACTGGACTTAGTAGACAGCAAGCGAAATCGGTTATAAATTGGTAACAGGCTAATAACAAGAATAGGCCTCCCGTTATTATTATCAGGCTTATATCAAACTTTTTTTATTGACGTCTTGTTTATCCTGGTAGAGAATATTTTAATCGAATACTCCTAAATATAGCAACACGTATAATCAAGCTTAAGTACGACCCGCTGAGAAGTTAAGTAGGTAATTTGCTACGTTTTATGGCTTTCCTAACATGCTGAAACCTTTCACTACGCAGTTAACACAACTAAACTAGAAACAATGTAAGTTTTATGTTCACTATTACAGCTTGGCTACTTAAGCTAAATTACGGATTGTTGCAAACTAATTCATTTTGTGTTTAACATCAGCAAATTGGTTTACGGATTAAATAATAATAACAAACAATATACTAATAATTAATTGAGTTAATAAAGATTAGCGGATATACTTAACCAGAGCATGTAGGGTTATAGTTTCCATGGAAATATCTACTCTCAGCGAAGATGAATGATGGATATACTCCTCACCTAAGTAAGAACACAAAAGATCAACCATAACTCGTGTCCTTTTTCGCACTTCCGACCGAGATATTTTATACTAAATACCACCTGAAGGAGATTCAAAGCTTTCTCTAATGCGACGAACTCTTTGATACAAAATTATCAGATGGAAATGATGCCCATCGGAGCGTACTAAATGGAATCAGACTATTTCTTCCGCTTTAAGTTTGTACTGAAGCGTCAGCTGTGACCTGACACAAAAGCCTAATGAATTATTTAAAGAGGATGATCCTCTGGCAGACATTTGAATTATTTTGAAGGGCTTGCTTGTGCATAATTAAGTATTCTGATGTTACTGTACCTCTTTAACAGGACTGTCTGGGGTGTCATCGGTTTTCTATTTTATTAGCTAGTTTGATGTGTTTAATAAATTGAAAATTCCGATACTGTCTTAACCTATAGCTACCGAACTAATAGTCAGATAGATTACTTCACTGAACTAAATAGTTGGCGGATAAATGAATATGTACCCAAATCAATAAAATGAAACTACATGTGAGTTGAAGAAAAATAATTGAATGGTGGTCAAGTTAAATTTAAGTTATACCTTATTGATTTCTTATATTGACGCGAAAACTACACATTAGAATAAAACCAATTTTAAGGATTTTATCGCGTTTATATTATGTTTTTACGTTCCCGACGTTTCGGCTGCTTTACAGCAACCATGGTCACGGGAGGACTGAGGTGGATGATGTCATAGTTTGAACTGGGGTACTGGAATCATAAACAATATAATATAAACGCGTTAAAATCCTTAAAATTAGTTTTTTAGGAAAACAATCAAAGTAAAATAAATGTTGTATCAATATTAGTAGATATACACAAGAGCATTCGTTCAATATGTCATAATCATTTGTATCTATGAATAATAACTGGGGAAATCTAGCCGACTATGCTCATGGAACACTTTCTTTACTCCCGGATGGATCACCTCCTCGGCTTCCTTTATCTCAATCAGGCCACATCGCTGGGGAAATTACTGCTTGAATAATTTCATTGTAGCACTTGTATATATTATTAATGTATATCTTCGCGTCTACTACTTAACTATACCTACTGTAATTACGTTACGGAAGCAGTACTAATTACGTTATTATTAACATTGAGCTTTATAAGTGTAACAGAACGCATTGGGTGCCTCTGCCACGTTCACAAATTTCATTTGATATTTTTATTTATTTAAAGATTTTAATGGATTGTTAAATTCATAATTAAATTCGACCTATTGATGTTCATTATAGGACTCTTTAATGAATGGCTCATGAGCCAAGTAAGCGAAGCCAGAAGTCAGAATAATCATATTTTTTTTTGTTCTAAACAATAGTCCCACTAGACGATGACAGAATAGGCGGCAATCACTCAGTGTAATAGTTTGATTACACGTAACGAGTAAAATGGCGAGACAGTGCTCCACTTTTCTTTCTTTTGTTTTTTTTCTTGACGGAGTTTTTTACTCGGTCGGATTGCATTGTCTCACCATTATACTCGTTACGTGTAATCAAGAAATAGATCCCGGTATTAAGAATAAGAATCATGAGGTCCTTTTCAAGCGCAAGCTTTAATAGTAACGGAATTCGTATCATAGAAACAGTTTTTTTTTATCTGTGGTTTAGAACGCATTTTCACATAAAATCTCATTTCACATAATATCAGCGTATGCATCTGTTAAGTTTACGTCTGCATGGTTCTATTTCACAGAGGAGATTTGACGTTCGAAAATAAAAAAATACTGCGAGCGGCCATATTCATTTTCATTTTATTTCCTCGCATTTCATTTCGTAAAGAAAGAAGAAGACAAGATCCATATTGAGCATGCTAAGGCTAAGTCTATGTAGTCTATGGTTGTATTTTAATAAGCTAGTTTTGAGCCCTGCACAGTGCTGTATTCAACATAATATTACGTAATATGTAATTTATATGAAAAAGTAATCTGGGTTTAGAGTAATAAGTATCAGATTTAGAAAGCATACAGCCAAAAACCTTATAAATGGGTATATATATAGCTATAGAAAGAGGGGTTATATGTATGCAGTAAGTATACTGCTCCCAAAATTCTGCCTTTTAGTTATTCCCATTATTTCAGTAGGTATCTCTCGGCAACTGTTTATTCAGCCAAATTTTACCACGGAGCCACATAAGGGTATTAACAAAGGTCTCGGTATAACTCAGTAATTCTTAGAAACACCGCTTCGGGGGATGCATGCGGTTGTTATTTCATTTTAAATACATCAGAAGGTGCGGTGCCGGCGCGCGCCGACCTCCCGACGCTATTTTAATTAAAGCTTATTAAGAAATAGCAGCACTGCAATGAGAAAACTTGGTGTTTCTAATTTATTCAGCTTTAACCTATAAAAGTAGTGCAATTAGAGGATACGCTAACTCTAAGGAATGAGGGAATTACTTTGCAATTTACTGTTCTAAGTTTTAGCTTTATTTTCTAATTTTATTTCAGTAACATAATGGATGGACGTGTCCGTGAGTCCACGGAAACACCCTGATGAAGTAGCCCAGGCGTGAATATGACGGGGGGGAGGAAGGTGCCGTTTTTAACAATGTTAAGATAATATGGCTTATAACTAAATGAACTATTAGCATGTGAATGACTAGTCAACTTGCCTCTTCTCATGCAAATTTGTTTGAACCCTACAAATTGACTCTATAGAGCCAAGTTGTGCCGTTAGTAGAGGCCTTAAAGCGACACCTTCACTAACTGAGTGGAACTAAAATGTCACCACTGACCAACAAAAGCCTACCTACACTGCCTTTACTTACGAATCCCGTTGTCGGAAAGTTAGTACAAGTCTCCCTAGAGGGCGTGAAACTAAAAAATATGCAAGGATATATATATATATATTTAGGACTAGAAACCTTCATCGTTTTATTGGCTTATACGCTGTTCAGAATAAATATGCTCGGCCCTATCGAAATGCAAGTTGTGGTTACTAGAACCACAGTTCAATGGAACTCAGTAGAGTAAGACACAAGTTGTAGAGTTGATAGTGACTCTGTTTTCTGTACCGTGAGTCATTGTCGCTAGACTTTAAAAAAAAGTAATTATAGTCATCATATTTCATGTGGTTAATACCTACTTACTGGTTAATTAATCAATCCGATTTTTTTAATAATAAATTATTTAGTTTTGCCATATTATACCAACCATTTTATCGTCTATACCTAAACATATTATAACAAATATGTATTTAGACTTTACATACCCTACAACACAACATTTAAATTAGTTATTGTACAACATTATAAAGTACATATCTCTTTGAAGACCGACGTACATTGTTGGTAGTAATTCAACAGTTGATTTTATAATGCATTCATAATAAGAGCATTACTCTCAAGATACAAAGAAATGCAATTACAAACACAATAAAGAGACAGAATGGATGCTGCCACTCTCGACGTTTATGATAAGCACCTGACACAAAGAAGACAAGTTGAAGTTATTGTAATACGTTGTGTTGCACAAATCAACGTTTTTGCATTGCTCGGTGTTGCCTGTGAGGGAAATAAAATATTTACTAAAAAAAGTATTCTTCTAATTACTTACCTATCCTAAAATAATGTCGACATCCATCTTCGATTGCTTTTACATGAAAAGGATCCCATAGAAATAGCGTATATATAAAAAAACTTATAGTATTTTACCAGTAGAAGTATGTTTTCCAGAGAACAGAACACTTCCTTACATGAACTATTAATGCGACTCAAATCAAGACCACAACTGTGGAACAGTATATTGTTAATCGTTCGTACAAATTTGCGATGTATCTAGATCAATTTAGGACCTAATTTGAATCCCATTAATATGTACTTGTATAATAATCCCAGCCCTTTTTTATGTCCCACTGCTGGGCACGGGCCTCCTCTCAATGCGAGGGGGGATTAGGCCATAGTCCACCACGCTGGCCCAGTGCGGGTTGGCAGACTTCACACATCTTTCGAGGGGTTCTCTCAGACATGCAGGTTTCCTCACGATGTTTTCCTTCACCGTTTAGCAAGTGATAATCTTGGTTGAAAATGAGATTCGCACGTGAAAAATCCCAGAGGTGCGAGCCGGGGTTCGAACCTGCAATCCTCGTTATCGAGGCAAGCGTTCTACCAACTTGGCTATCACTCGCTTTGTACTTGTATCTTTATAGTATTACTTAATTTCGTCTTATATCTGCACAAGACCACCACCGTTAACTACAAATTAAATTAAGTAGTACAACTCCTGAAATATGTAATGTGCTGGCAATACCACCGCTCTGGGCCGGGGCGAAGGTAATTGAGCTGTCAGCCGATATTAATGCTATTGCTGGTCAACGGGCCAGCTAACTGCGGCCTTGCGGGTCGTGTCAGACCGAACTATGTCTCGTACAGACCTAGCGGTTCACCGACGAAAGCTTTAAATCTCTTCCTTCAATGCCTTCTCCTCCCGCGATGGTCTAAGCACATCTCTCTCAAATGAAAACCTTTGAACTTCATCTTGCCTTATGAAGCTGACTGAACAAGTCAATATAGAGTTGTTCACATCTATAATAACAATATTTCAGGTTAAAGCCTCATTGAGATTGCTTAGAATAAACAATTACGAAGATATCCACCATATAGGAGACTTCAGAAAAAGGAAATTTTGAAATTTTGTTTCTTATGTCTCTATTTTATCTCCATTGCTGGCATAGATTTATTGGACACGCCTCACCCCACGCACGGACCCGGTTCACATGAACCGTCGACCAGAGAAAGACGTGACTATAAGAAAAAAAATGACGCAAATTCATATGCCATTTTTTTTATGACGACCTCTCTCTGTTGGTTGATTATTTCGACCATGTTAAGGCCCTCGTCTGTACTAGTCATTAAAACATATCGTTGCTGAGGAGAGTGAGATTTTATTATACGCCGTATTTTTCGATAGCGCAGGCAGAGGTGCACTCTTGTACACCCGTATCAATACAGGCGTAGTTTATACAAAATAGGTTAGATAAAATATATTCTGTTAACAAACACCGCCATCGTAAGAAGCATTTAAAATAATAATAACACTATCTAAATGGTTGCATCTTAAACTCTATTACTCAGTATGCAGATTATCTTTAGTAATAAAAGAGACTTATAGTAGACCTTACGAACTCAGCTCATGAGGCCCTGTCTACATTATAGTACTACTTATACAAAAAACCAACGAGAATTAATTTTATGAAGCGATCTTCGTGTTTTCGGGGTGTGCGTATTAAATTACTCTACATTCGTATAATGCCCGGGCTAACTAACGAACTGTCATCTCTAGTTTTTTTTAAAATGAAAGACACACATTTAGATTGAAGTAGAGCTTAGAGTAAAAATCCAATTACAATTGCTTCGTCACAACTAGCTGCATTGTCAAGATAACTCCAGGTATATCATGTGTGTAGGTATACATAAGAATGTTCAAAACATATTTTGGGAATAAACTTGCTGTAGTAATTTCACTTGAATGATGTTCATATTGACTTATAGTTAAACGCTTATAGAAGTAGCTGTCTGAACCCTCACATATACAGAAACACATCAATAGGCCAGCGGTTAGTGGAATTGTTCTCGTTACCTAGAGGGTTGAGTATTGATGCCCATCCTACCCTTTAAAAAATTAGCGTGAACACACTTCTACGACAAGGTAGAGGGGTTCGGAGGACTTGATAATCTTTAAAAAAACAGAATATTGATCATCATAAATTAATATAATATGTTGAAAATAATCACGTTTATTAAATCATTATGCATAGTCCCTTAGAGTGCACGATGGACGGATAGTTTCGGGTCTGCGGACAATAATGGCGGGCATTATGATCCCCACGACTCTACTGTGATATAATATAACGCTGCTATTATCTCGCGAGCCGGTCCGCGGCACTGTACTAACAGAATTCATGTTTCAACTTTCCTACTTGTACATTCCCTTTATGTTCGTTAGAAACCAAGAACACAACTCCCTCGAAATAAAATTTGGTAATTTTTCGTCACTTATCTCAGAATATTATAAAGATATTTGGACCCACATTAGTTGATCCAGATATCTTTATAAAAGTTTAAAGTACTTTCTGTTTATTACAAGCAGACTGAATTCACATTATTCTTCTTTAACTTCTTCATACTACGATGCACGGATGGGGTCTTATTCTTATCCTTGATTTATCGCATTCCGTCAACTTTGAAACTCTACCATTTCACAACGTCAACTGAACAACAAATAGTTAACCTTAGCGCGTACAGAACCTACCCCACTGCACTGCATCCAAACTTAGTACATCAAGCCTATTAAAGTCGTGATCGAACTGACCGAATAGCCTCGCGAGGCTGTGACAATACGTATTGCTCTTTCGGGAGACCTATTATCAGTCATAGGCTACATTGTCAAACCCCTTTATAGCCGGGCGGCGTGAAACTGCAGCAGAGCGGCACGTCCAGCGCGTCACAGACCAATCTTATGCCTCGCCGTGCCTCTATATTGCAGTTAGAAACAAACAAATGAATAGAAACGTATTAGTTTATGTCCCGACTCTCCACTGCAGCGTTGCGTCGCGCTGCTAAAGTGCGGTTTGACGCAGCAGCATGCTTGCTCAGATTTGTTCCTGTTGCGTTCGTCATGTACCCAAAGCAGCCTCGTGAGTTTGCCCGCTCAGTTACTACACGCTTTATAGCTTCTAATAATAATAAACCATTCCCAACAAGGAGATTCGATCTTAACAAGGCTTTTTCTAACATATTTCATATTTATTGACAGATAAATCTTCCAAAACCTTACAGATCTCGTCGCAAGCAGGCGGCCGCTGGCTCAAGGAATGACAATGAGCGGGATCCTGATTTATTCTGAGGTCAATGGAAATGGAAAGATTAAGTCTACAGCACCGGCCCTACATCAGGCCCTGTCAGAATTTATTATTGTCTGCGCCGTACATATTTCTTCCTCGTCATGCGCATAGTGCGCATAACCAAGCCAGTCGATATGAATCTCGATACAATATTTCATATTCAGTAAGCTTAACGCGTGAAATACAATTGTTAAGTTGTTTTACTTCTGTTATACCGCTGTAGTAAGACGAAAATGGGAGATTATATTGCACTTAGATTACGTAGATTTACGGGACTGAAATACTTGCTTAATAATATATGTACTATGTATGTTACTGTAGTATAAACACTGGCAACGTTAATAATGCCTTTCCATAGAGACCGTGATGCATAACAGTTTTACCCCTTCCTTATAAGGGAAAAACCTTAGATTTTTTTTATGTTTACAAAAGATCATTGTTACGTCGACAGATAGTAAAGTCAAAGTCAAAGTCGAATCATTTATTTCGTATAGGCCTACGGGGGCACTTAAAAATGTCATTAACATTGTTTTTTTCTTAATTCTACAACCAGACCGGAACGCGACCTCAACTGAGAAGATCCGACGAGAATCTGAGCGGGCATCTTTTATTTTTTTATTAGAAAAAATTCATCTTTCAGCCTTGTCTGTATAAAATGGCTGTTAGGTGGAAGCACATGGCGAAAATAAAAGGGTTCCGTTTTTCTACGGAACTAAATTAATAAACAATTTATTTCAACTTTTTATACCATCTAATTACGCAGGTTTAAATCGAAACCTCCGGCCATTGTATAGGGAGGCCACAAACCAATGCAATATTCCGGTTCATTAGTTCGACTTTGCATATTTATTATCTTGTGTCAACAATAACGATTTATGACGTGCAATCATTGCGGGAACCAATGAAAAAAGCAGGTATGTGGCTCTGTCTACGTATGTGATTGACGTCTGAAGACGTACAAAGCAAAGTACCTACTGCATTATTAATATGGGTATATTTTTATATATTTATTTAAATTTGGAACCGTATTTTCAGACCCACAATTCGATCTAATCACATTCAAAGCCGTTAGTGTAAGTTTTAGGAGTATGTTACCATTCAATTACTAGTAAAACTGCACGTTTCTACTAAGAGCAATGTTGTCAATTGTGTGGAATGATTCGATCTCTTGACCAGTATTTGAATAAGTCTACCACTGTTAATTGTTTAAGTGATTATTACCAGATCTACTTGTGTGCGTTCGAATTTTGTATTTTTTTAAGTTCTTATTTATATAGCGGTGTTTAAAATAAGAGGTCGGTGGTTAAATTGGCCCGTTTATAATATGTTTAAGTATTTTCATTTTATAAATAGCCTTCCTTTTATGACAAGCTGTTTGTTTGCGTGGTCACAAATCACAGAAGGCTATATTATATTAATTTGCATATGCGTAATTTATATGTGACATTAATTAGGATTTATAGCTTTCATTGTGAAATCCGTAGCAATTTGAATGCTGACAATGTATTGTACTGTATGCTGGTAAGGTATGCGACAAAGATTCAGATTGTTTGCCTGGATAATATTATGGTAACTAGATATGTCTAAAGCTTTTTTCACATTGCTTGTCTGTTTTTACTCGAAATATAATATTTTCAATTGTTTTAAGGCAAATTCAGTTAAATTATAATAGTTACATTTCATAGAATCAGAGAAACTGCGCTAGGCGCACTTTTGTAGTACGTCGCAGCGACACAAAATACGCATTTGCTATTTGAAACGAACGATTTTGATTTGCACGAATATTGCTATCGCCAGTCTAATGCAAGTTATGTAATAAAGACTCTGGACATTTGATTCAAATATCCATTTAGTTCTACCATCTCTATTTATACTCGGTGTGTTTTAATGAGGTGGCTATTGGAAAACGTACAGATTAACTCATAACGTTTGCCGGCACCGTGCAATAAGTGATATAATAATAAAAATAGAGTCCTATAAAAGCTCAAAATCGCTTAAATCTGCATACCATGATCGAACGTTCGACCAACGTTGCTATCAACTGAATTTATTATTTAACCTACGTAGATAGGTACTTACAATGTAATCGCCTTATTGAACCAAATTACGATCGAGACGAACGAAAAATAAACAAAACCACAGAAAACAAAAGAGAAGCGGCGGCTGGACGGATCCAGCCAATTACTAAATGATTATTTTGTGCATGAAATAAATACAAATAGATTGAAACGGACAGTCTGCATCGATAAATTTAATCCTGCCCTTCAAGGATCAATCACGGGACTGGTGAGCTTTGTGCGAGCCGCGGTGGGTGGTAAGCTTACGAAAATATTTATTCAGCAGCGCTTTACAATGGCAACGTATTTCAATGACGAACGTCGGCGCCTGCGCAGGGCCGCATAGCCTAAAGCGCAGCGCGCGCCCGGGCCCACCTACTATATCCATTAAATTATTAAGGCGAAGTTTCGTTAATAGTCTAAATGTGTAGTAGCATGTAAATATCGGGAAAATTATCAACTCACAGTGGATGTCGAAATATTAAATCAATTTGCTGAAATACATTTGGGGATTTTATCAAATTCTTAACTGGTTTAGTGAAATTACCAAGACATCTTGTTAAGGGTAACATTATAACCTTAGTAGATGATCTTAGTAAATGTTTAAAAGAGGTAAATATTACGTCTCGTTTACTTTTGGAATTATATATATTGTTATTCCTATAAAATGCCAAACGCGATACATTCGTTTCAATACTCTCCACTGTTTTGAACACTTGATACAACAATTTCTGCTCAGTCGATGTAAATCGTATTTTTCGCCTTAACATTAAAATGTAAAGATGCAGAAATCAACATTGCCATTGATTTGCTCTGAGAAATATTTATATTTTCATTAATACTGTGGCAACTTTAAATAATTACATATTATTATATCCATATTGAATACATTTTCATACTTAATACCAATAAGAATACATGATAACATATTTATTAAGGTGGAAGCTCAGGGTCAGGGCGCGAAATTCAAAATGTTAATGGTTTTTATTTTTTTTCGAAAAATTTGGACATCTTTACGATGTAATTTAGTGTTTTGCGATATTAGCATTCTGCATTGGTTGTCTCGATGTATTAAATTTGCTTAAAAAAGTACCTAATCCGATACAATACCATAAGGTTTGTAAAAACCATTGACATTTTGAGTTTCGCGCCCTGACCCTGAGCTTCCCCCTTAAAAGTAACGGGCGAACTTAAAAAAAAAACAATTTATGTACTACCCCTAGCTGCTACAGATATGCCTAGCATTATTTACTAATATATAAATAATGAATGATTGAATGTCTCTAAGTTTAAAATCGCATTAGAGGATCAACTCGCATTGACTTGAAATAGATAAAAATCGAAAGTGGTATGTTTTAACACTGGCATACTTAACAAGGGCATGGATCCAAGGCGAGTAATCTAGTTTATTTAAAAAAATATACAAATAGCTACCATGTGGTGCACGCAAGTGTCTGCTTCTCTGACACAACAGGATTTATAATTTTAGCGTTCCTTGAGTGAATAGGATAAGCAAATATACATATGTTTTCGTTTAGTTACTTCATATTCTTATAGAAAGTCAAACGTAACATCAATTAATTTAAGCAAAGATATTTTTTTGAATATGTTGGAAGGGTAAGATACAAAATAAAAAAGAAACATCTTTGTTCTAAGGTAGATAAATATAATGAAGATCATGAAACCAAACAATATGAAATTCCACTCGGGCTTGGTATTTTTTTATCAGATTGTAGGGCATGACTGTTGCATAAATATATATTGTAAGAACTAACTTCTAAACCAGAATCCTAACTGAACACCACTTAACATTCTTATTTCAAAGGTACAGAGTGCAATTTCGAGTGTTTTAACTGTAATTAATTAAATTACGTATAATAACTAGAAACTCGTTGAGGTGCTCGTATTGGGACAAAAAGTTCAATCACGTATAGCAAGTTACGCAAGACTGGGGCTCAACAAAAAGTGGTTTCTCTTTCAAAGGTTAGATGGTTCAATACCCGGTCTATAAAGTGCCAGCGCAGCGTTCTGTCAGGACGTCGCAGATATTATATCGAAGGAGAAAAGGATTAACTATGGGTACCTAGAGAATAGATAATTATGTGAATAATTAAATTAAATTTCTTGCCGGATCTTCTCAGTTGAGGTCGCGTTCCGATCCGGTTGTAGACTTAAGAAAAAAAAAATTGTAATGACAATTTGTAAGTGCCCCCGTAGGCCTATACGAAATAAATGATTTGACTTTGACTTTGATATATACAGGATAATTCAGAAAGGTTATAATAAGCTTTGAACACGGGCTTAGGTACAATAAAAACACGACGGTAATACCGACGCGGTAGATATCCCACAAAAGTTGAACAATCATGGAAACACGACTAATCTACTTAATATAATTCAATAAAATTCTGATAAAATTTTAAACTTAAAAATCTGTGGCTGTCGAGGTGACCAAATTATTTCTACAATTCATTTTCGCAATTCAACAATTGAGAGAGATGGCGAATATTTTTTTTTTATTTCGCCTTGTCGACCAATGGGTTGAGTTGATTGGTGGTCGAGACGACGAATATCCCTAAATAACGCATTGTTTTCAATAAAAACCACCGGATACTGTGTTTATAAGTAACTAGCTGTTGCCCCGCGACTTCGTCCGCGTGGTATTTAACAAAGACTCAACCGTTGGCAACAGCCTGCTCGCACGTTCTGATCCCGCAGGACGCATTGCAGATTGTTGCTATCAAACTTAAACAGGCGCAGCGCTGCAACATTGGTTTTAAGTTTTTTTCGAGAGATCCTATTTTTTTTTTCTAAAATAAAAGTAGCCTAAGTTACTCCTTGTTACATCAGCTATCTGCCAGTGAAATTCCCGTCAAAATCGGTCCAGCCATTTCAGAGATTACCCGGAACAAACAGACAGACAGACGACAGACAAAAATTGTAAAAAAAGGTTGTTTTGGTATAGGTACCGTGTATACATCCAAATGCATTTAGTAAAAAGCGGTTATTTTAATATTACAAACAGACACTCCAATTTTATTTATATGTATGTATATGTATAGATAACACTGCTGAGCAAACTTAATAGTAACGCATAAATAAATTGCATAATTATGTAAGAAAAAAATACGGTCTGCAACCACTCGTGGTAAGCAAGAATAAAATAAAATAACAGGCCATTAAAGGTATATTTAGCGCAATAAGCTACACAAGGGCATATCTAAAATGGACACGTCACACGGTTTGTGCGGCAATTGAGGGTATCGATGTTCCATAAACGGACTCAATAAAGACAATGCTAGGATCTGAACTTTAGTTGCGTTTACCCGGCCTTTTATATGCAAATCGGGAGCAATTTATCAGTCTGAGACATTTGAATGGGCGGGTCTCCATACCGCCCGGTGAATAAATGGTAGCTGTCGGGGACGCCGCGTCGCCCGTTGCGCGTGCGCACCGATCACTCCGATTGATGCGCACTGATGCATGTGATTGCAAAGTGACAAGATACATACAAGATCTCCAAGTGGATTCCAGTACGATTGTGCTTATACCATTCCTTTGCAGGCTTTTGTTGTTAATGGTTGTCGGTGTCGTGTCTCGCGACACAAGTTTAAGTCGTTGTTAAAACAAACGAAACGTTCATTTGTTTACAACCTTTTTCTTTAACTTGGCACGTGCTTGATTATCTTCAAATAGGTTTAAGTTATCTTTATATTACGTACATTAATACGGTTGAACTTTGAAGTCTTTGTTTGATGTGGTCTAGAAACGGTTGAGTTCAAAATACCGAATCTAACCACAGTTAACTCGACCCTTTAAGTTATTACAGGCTGACAGTTAACGAGCTCGCTAACAGTCGTAAGGATAATTTTACGACTTCAGTTAAATGACGATGGCTAGCCACTGGCTGGCTGGCTGGGTACTTTTGTTGTAAATCTAACTTTAATTCTACCTAAGATTGGTATATGGTAGGGAATTTTTCTAGGGCCTATAAAATGCTCAAGGAAAGCGCAATGCGACCAATTATCTAGTAGGTACCTATAAAAGAAACTAAACATATACGTGCATTCATTCTCAATTCATGTTATAGAGTACATCTCACGTGATGTTTTTTTCCTTTGAGTCACTCCTCAACATTCTTTAAGGCGTGCGTTATGCGATGGCTTTAAGTAAATAAGAATGTTTATCGATGATATGTAATTGTTATTCTCGCAAATATTGGCAGCAGGCGTTGCAAAGCGCTTTCAATGCCTATTCAATAAGTAATTGTATTATGCGTAAAAAGATTTTATTGCAAAACACTGTTCTGCATAAATACTCCAGTAAATGTCATAGCTTTAGATATTGAAAAGTACCTTTCCTTATAACTTGCAAGTTTTCATTATTTATTTTTACGTAGGTGGTAGGTGTATTATAGTCGCTTAATGTTATACAGTGACATTATGTATGCTTGGTAAGTAATTAAATATTTTAGCTGGATTTCCGTGTCTCATATAGCATTTAGTATTTTATTTAATTATGATTGGTTTTGAGAACAGATAAATTTTCTCATAATATATCTCAGCTTAAAAGACACCTAACACAAAGACCTTAATGGAAGTGACATTTACTCTACATAAAATGTTCGTATTGGCTGTCGCACGCGCCGCGCCGCTCCGACATGCATTTGCTTTTTAAGCCCACGTGTGGGCGCTACAATGCCCACGGAAATGTCAAGCGATAAAGTAAAATTAACTCTTGACGTCCTGGCACATTGTATGTAGCGGTGTCTCGAATGAATTGCATTTAACATATTACGGGAATTATTTGCAGAAATTTAAGTGAGGTAGGTATTTTGTACATTCAGATTATATTATATGTCTGATAGATATTTTAGGTGGGTACCTCTACGTCCTTGCTATCATTTTAATAAGTACCTATATTTTATTGTAAGACTAATACTATAATGATTATTAAGTGTATGTTCTCTTATAGTAAGTATTCAGTTTTTATTTACGTCCTTCTATATTTAATTCGACATTTAGAGTTACTTTAATTATATTACCGATAGGTACTTACTTAAAATATATAATATGAAGAAGCAAAAACGTCTCAAAGTACGCCGGTATCCTTAATCAAAAGCCACTGGAGTTATTACATTGACTTCGCCACAAATTGCGATCGCAAGCGCAGATTAGAACGGGCAATTTGTTTTGACAGACCACAGCGTATACTTAGCGAATGTGACTATCATTCATATACCCATCATTATGAATGGTACTACAAAATAGGATAGGTAGGCATGTCAAATTTTTTGAAAAAATAGGTCAGAAGGAGGGTTGCGCACAGTGGGTATTGACCTTTTTTCCGTACCAAGGGTCTCGGGTTCGAATCCCGGTAGGGACCAACCCTGTGTAACCAGCGCGATTGGTTGTGCCCGAGTATCTTAATATGTAATTATATTGGTGTCTTCCCAGTCCATTGTTCGGTACCCATATAATACAGCTTTGCTTAGTTGGTGTATTCGTCTGGCGATATTTATAATTTATACATATAAATAAAATTGGAGTGTCTGTTTGTAATATTAAAATAACCGCTTTTTACTAAGTGCATTTGGATGTATACACGTTACCTATAGCGAAAAAACATTTTTTACAATTTTTGTCTGTCTGTCCGTCTGTCTGTCTGTCTGTCTGTCTGTCTGTCTGTCTGTCTGTCTGTCTGTCTGTCTGTTTGTTCCGGCTAATCTCTGAAATGGCTGGACCGATTTTGACGGGACTTTCACTGGCAGATAGCTGATGTAACAAGGAGTAACTTAGGCTACTTTTATTTCAGAAAAAAAAATAGGATCTCACGAAAAAAAATTAAAACCAATGTTGCAGCGCAGCGCCTGATTAAGTTTGATAGCAACAACCTGCAATGCGTCCCGCGGGCTCAGAATGGGCGAGCAGGCTGTTGTCAACGGTTGTCTTTGTTAAATACCACGCGGACGAAGTCGCGGGCAACAGCTAGTTATTATTATAACTTAATACAGACTACAACAAAACATCACATTCGGCCACACCTGCACGTGATACATTTACCAACAGTCGAATTGACATAAACTAATGACAGGATTGATTGCGCAAGTAAATTGTGATGATTTTGATGGCTAGCCATCAGTCTCAAGACGAGCTTTAGCAATTTAAGCCGGCAAAACAATTTAGATCAATGAAGCAAGTAATGGTCGGCTAACAACACAGGCCAATTTCCTGTGAGATCAACAACCTCGAAATTATTTACCAATGCTAATGTTTTTTTTTTCAGAACCGTAATACATTATTTTCTCACACCATCCATCAAGTTCACATCTAATTACGTTAACGCACACTTAAATTGCCTTTTGTTTTAATAAGCCAAGTTTTTGTTCATCATATTAAGATGTTTAGGTACAGTACCCAGAGATAATAAAAGTTTGTAAGTAAACTATTTCAGGCTGTACAGCAGATTTATGCTCATAGAGATAGATAGAATTTTACCAATCTAAAAAGTTAGTTAAACTATGAAAATGGTGAAAAACTCAATCACTTTTTAAACCATTTTCATAACCTATTAGATCACCTAACCTAGCCTATTAGATTTCTATATATATATATATGAATGACCATTCTTAGCCCAGCCATCCTGGTGATGCCTCGTTTAGAGGCGAAACACGTGTCGAGTACTTTTTAGATTCACTTCGCTTCGCAGAGAAAAGCATTTTATTTGGGGTCCCGTCACTCGTGATAGATAGTTTCTCGACTAACATCTTAGAGGACTTCAGTGTTGCTCTTCTTTAATTATTGATCAACATGTTTGTTTTATAATTGGAAAAGTTGACAAGCCGGGGATCAGTGGTGAGTTTCTCTTCCCCCATTTGTTTAGCAATTGATTTTCGCCAAGTATCGCCTAGTTTTGTCAATTATATACTAACCCTGTCATAAACCTTTAAGAGTCGTCTGTACCTAGTTCGCACGGCGTGCGCGCAGTGCAACATAGAAACGAACCCTGTGACCCACTTACACGAACAATGTGTCGCACAGTTAGCTCCCACGCGCCGATCTGCTCTCTATTAAATGATACCGTGTGTCCGCTTCTTAGGTGTGTTTCCTTAATTTATTAGCTAGTATTGTGAATGTACAAGCCGCTAAGCTGTTTCCTGAATAACAAAGCTAGGTTGCTTGAGAACTTTTAAAGTCTGACTAACCGGGATTAGCCGTCCGAATTTGTAAAAACTCAACAATGAGGGCGAACAAACTAAAACAGAAAATCCGAAAAAAATGTTTTTACTTCAAAGTGTAGTATTCGCGTAGATAACTATAGGAAATATACATAACTATGTTAATTTTATTACAAGGTGACATCTTATCATCATAGCCATATACCAGACTGCGATACCATGTAAATACTCATTGTAAGCTAAGTGCTATCGCGTTTTGAAAATAAAGAGCAACTGGATAGCCAAAGGAAGCCAACGTGGCGGCGTCGTTGTGTGAATCGCTTTAGGCATGGATTGGTTTAGTGGCCCCTTTTATAAACTTTGCTGTCAGGTCGCGCGCTATATAATAAATTTGTCTACCAAGATTAGTAATCAAATGCATAGTCGCAGCTCACTTTTGAAACCGGGAACCTTCCTGGTTATATAATGAATGTTAGCGGTTGTTTTATTACGTTACCATACACTCTATTATTTATACTGCTATTATTACGTTATGCATACACTCTTCTTGATCAACTCACATGTAATAGCAAGTAAATCTCCTATTCTTATATGCATGTAACATCACAATTATGTAAAATAAAGTCATAAAAGCTAATCTTACGAAAAGCATACATGCCTGGACAGGCATGACTAAAATAATAACATAAAGCAAGCCTTAGATGGTCCCAACATGGCTCTATACTAACTCGGTGACAGCTGAAACAAAGGCACATAAAGTACCGTCTCTATGTCACCTGGGGGCCATGAACCGTACTGCTCTGAGCGAATTCGCTTAGCTTTAATACAAACTTTGATTCGTATTCGTTAACAACACGCTCTAGTTTTTGTCTGTTCATAGAATGTATGTTTGTTATATTGTTCAATGTGCTTAAATAAGTATCTTATTAGCCAATCATATCGATCCCCACCATGGTGGGGATTGAATTAGAAACTATTCTATGTAAGGGCGGTTTTTCTCTACACTCTATATTATTGATGATTTAACTTGCTTGACCTATTAAGGTACATTAAACATTTTTAATAATGCTAAAAGCGATTGCAAATACTATAAAACGCCGTGTAGAGAATATTTCGTGGCCGAGCGGACCCGTTTCAAATTGGTTTAGTGAGTTTTATTGGTTTAGTTATTAGTTTAGTTGAGATTGCAACTTCAACGTAGGTGCGCAAAAGGTACCATCCCTTTTAAGACCATTCTTTACGCCCTTTTTGTTCTTACCAATGTATGTACAGCAATCAACTCACAATCGTTAAAGGTACACGACAACGTCGTAGAATCCGTGAAAAAATTCGTCGCGTAGTATTTTTTGTGGATTGGTTCAACTTTGTCCGATACATATCTATTTTGTGGTCAGAGCGGGAGTTATTTCCGTGCTGTAAGCTGCCACAAACATGATTGATCAAAATGCTACAAAGATGCGATATTATATTTTGATATTGACTGCTAACATTAAAGCCCTAGAGTCTGCATTGTTGTGCAGACCTATCAAAGCAATAGATCATACCAATCCTGGGAAATATTCTCGTGAATATTATTAAATGCATGATGAAATATTATGTTTATTCAAATGAAACAAAATGTAATCAAGATTGGACGCGCGTGCCGGTTGAAAGTTAAGTTCAACGACAGTGCACAAATATGTGGGTCACAGGGGAACCGCAACGTGTGGGGTTTATAACCGCACAATGTATGGTTAATAACTTAACAAGAAAACTGTTTTTGTATACAAGTACTTAGACATAGATATGTGACTTAGAATTAAATTCACTTAGGTGAGTAATAGTTATAAAGTGTAGTCATGTGCGATGCTCAGATGTTTTTTTAATTCCGCTGGTAAATAAAATTAATTTAATTAGTAGGCCACGTGTCTCGACATTCCGTCGTGTATCTAACAGACTGAAGAGAAATGGTTGGTATTCATTCAAGAGTCATTAAAGTTTATTGCCGACTAGATAACACTTGTTAATTTCCTTTTCATTACAGGCAGCAATTCATTAATGTTGAGCGCAGTGATGCTAAAATGTTTCCAACTGTGTGTGCCCACACATCACGCTCTCGAGCTTTCAGCACGCCATTGTAGATTCAATTTATATCGACCACAGGGCATTTTCTCAGTTCCCGCTGCCGGCGACTTCGGCTTAATGTTCTGGTACACTTTACGAAGCTATTTATTTCTCAAATGCGTGCAAATAAATATACGTGCTTTGGCGTTTGTGCTTTTAGCGGCACCCATAATTTTTGTACCGTCACACACAATGAATGGAAGTACAGTTTATTGAATATTTACGGAGTTTTAAATTTCGCCTTTGTCTCTTTCGCATTTATCGTGGAAGGTATTAAGGTTGTTTGTACGTTTTATTATTAAACTCAAATTGAATGTTGACCTTCGAGATAAGAATCCGAAATCTTTCTAAAATGCAGGAGACATTATGTTGTGATCGTTATCCATCGCCCTCGCTGCGGTTTATTGGCCACACCTTGTCCCACGCAAGTTCAATTTGGATGAGGTAATATACAACTACGAGACAAAAAGATGTCAGTAATCACTGTCATTCTTAAACTCTAACCATACATCACACGGAGAGACTATATTATATCTCTGTTCACGAACAATGGAACTAGTAATAATATCTCTTGGACAGTTCTTGACTCCTACAACAAAGGAGACCCTCGACAATACTCGACATAGGTAGATTTTGTGCTTAATTATTAAGGTCAATAAATCTATGGAAAAAATACCTTTATCAACAAATAGCGTCTTTAAGACGATCTTAAATAATAACTTAAGATCAATAATATTGAATCTACTAATGTCATTATACGAAATTAGTGAAAACAACATTCAGAACCGGAGGTAACTTTTGACTCATAAGTGCCTTTTTGGGCTACATGAATCAACAAAAATATTTTGAAAGGCATCCTCCATTTTTTTAACAATGGATTTCTGCTAAGTATCGCCCGTTTCTATATATCCTTCCAAAATATTTTTATTTTTATATAGGATAGCAGAGAAGGGCAACAAAACAGAGGGGATGTAATTATGATGTTGCCAGAAGTTTCAGTTATTATTTTAGAAAACATTACCAAGTTTAAAAATCACGTAAATAATTTGTATACCCACGCATTAGGAAGACACTAATTAATTAACAAGATGTTTAATCGTCTTTTACAACACTCCACACAACTTTCTAGTGGAAAGATATAATTTATTAACTTGATAAAATCTCCGTAGGTATTTAAACATCAAATACTTCTAGCTACTCACGATTACTTAAGTTTCCTAAAATAAATACTCACCGCGACTTAAAAATACTAAAAGTAAATTTCTAAAAAGTATTGTTTTATGGTAAGCATTAGCATACGTACCCAATACACATGGGTATTAACACTCACTACACAAAACCTGTCCAATTAAGGTGTCGGCGTAGTGGGTACGTGCACGTTCGATACGCAGGGTTGTCACATAAGTGTCTGCAGTAACAAACACGTCTTTCGCTCCCTGCGGATTTTTACGAGCAAGAACCTGCTGACTATCTATTTTGTTGTGAGCCAAACTAATTGTTGTTACATACCTTAAAAAATAAACAACGAAAATTATGACTATCAAGCACAAATTATAACACACTGTGAATTTGCGATGCGCAAATTGTTCGCATCTATTGCCGCGCGCAGTGCCGGCTCGGGCCTTATTTCTGCAGCGCCTACTTCATTTTAAATTCGCTTACTTATGATTGTAAGTATGTCCACCAACCCTGTCTTTTATCCATGCGCAGTATTAGAAGCCCGTGTTTCGTCGTGAGCGCCACCACTTTCCCACCGCGCGCACAATTCGCAGCACACGACGCCCAATTAAACCGATTTTAACAATGCGCAGGCCCACGACTGACCCACACGTTCTAATATCCACTTCTAAAAGTAGAAAATGACAAAATGCTATGTGGATTTTTCACCGACAAGAAATGTTTCGTAAGTACCCTGAAATACTATAATTGGGTCCGTCAGACCATAATATGGGTCACGGTGACTTATGATAGATACTAGAACATTGATATATAATCTATATGTTGTTGTAGTATACTGTAGCGTAGCATGGCGTTTTAGGCTGTGTCCCCAGTCGGCAACCGACCGACCTAAATAAGCGGCTAACACATAACAGTTTGCTTGCGACGCACGCAAATTGATCTGAGTTTGCAGCTAACTCGAATTACAGTTCGCCACAAATTTGCGGCTCACTCAGTCGGCCGCTGACAGTTTGCCGACTGGGGACACAGCCTTAAAGTTGGGCGCTTATATTTTGATTTGAGTATATTTCGTTTTTTTTAATTGTAAAATTCAAAGACAATTCTTTTATTTCGTATATGCCTACTGGGGCACTTACAAATTGTCTTTAAGATTTTTTTTCTAACTCTACAACCGGATCGGAACGCGACCTCAACTGAGGAGATCCGGCGAGAAACTCAGCGGGCTTGACTTTATGTTTTTTTTTTTAATATATATAACACACATGCTAAAAGATTCTGCTGGGCAATAAACGTTTTCACAACTAAGAATTCACTCACGTGCGAGAATGGTTTAACAAAAGAGCATGGCACTTGCCAACACTTCCCATTAATATTAATGAAAGCCATTCATTAAATGCTAGATTTCATCCAGAATCGTATGCATTCGCTACTTATTTGCAAGGGAAATAAAAGCGGTAACAGTATAGCAGGGCTGGCTATTGGCTGTCTAACGCCGATAGCAGGTTCAATAGACGCGCACTGCGGCTAACGAACGAGATGCTCACGCTACGATAGTGAGAGCATTTTAATAGCCAGCTCAGCGCGCGCGCTGCCGCGATGTGAACACCAGTGTTTCCAAATAGAGAATTGGACATTTTTTGATTAAGAATAGAAAAGTCGGAACTGCTCTCGTACACGGACACACAAGATTCATACCAGATATAGGGAAAATCCCTACGAATAAAGACACACGTTGGAAAATACATCTTCTGCTTTCTTTACGAAATGAAATGCGATGAAATAAAATGGTTATGAAAATGGTCTCACCCACAACTTAGCGGGTATTTTGCCAACGTCAAGTTAAATTAATAGCAATAAATACACATTATAAATAAATTAATGGATGTGACATGATGATATGAAAATGGCGTGTCTGGAAAATACATACAGATTTTTCAAATAGCTTGTACATAATGTTGTCGACTTTTTTAAGAGGATAATGTCAATGTCATATCGATGACGTTTACATATAAATTTATGTATAAATGTTGTTTTTATAGCACTTCACCGTGCACTTGGTATGTGGTATTATATACGGATAATGTGCAGAAACAAAGCCAAAAATACTGCGTTCACCCATTTCGTTTTGAAAAAAAAATCACAATGTTAGTTCTGTTTATTTATTTTATGGTAATTTTACACCCGGCCAGAAACCACAAACGCAGAATTAACTTTTTATGGACCTCAATAGGCCGCTTGTTGTGGGAACAAACTCTAAAGTCGGTAAGCGCAGGAAATCGCTTTATGCTTCACTTGATTACAGTCTTTGCTTGCCTATATAATCATTGGAATATATCCCCGGCCTGTATATGCATCTACTATGGTCTGTGATAGACTATAGCACGATTTTTTGTTGTAAAAGCAATGTAAAATGTCTTCCAGGATACTTTGCCATATAAAAGTTTACACATTCCAGCCCAGTCCAATCCTGACAGGCCCAAGACTAAATAGCAAGACGTATTTTGCATCGCGATATTGATGGCTCAGGTCAAAATAAATGAAACTTTTTGTTTCGGGAAGAGGAAGGGTTACTCAGTTATTTTCAGTCTCAAATTTCAGACCAGATTGAGATGATAGATCTTATGTCAATGGAAGTGATGGCACAAGCGATAGCATTAAAGTATTAAAATAAACTACTTCAATTCCCTTATAAATCGATCGCAGGTGGTCATAAACGTAACGAAGGCGCACAATTATAATACGGACCCGTACGTCAAGTGCGAGATTATTCGTTAGCTAACCATATACTTTATAGTCTACCGTATATAGACATTTTGTATGGAGAGCTAAAAGTTTTAAATACCGTCCGCTAGAGGCGCTTTTCAATTCTCCATACAAAAAGTCTAAATACGGAAGACTATAAAGTATACAGTTAGCTCGCCCATGACGTGCAGTAGGTAGATGTCAAAATAATGACCCACCCGTTGTATTCGACGCTGTTAAGAATATAGTGCTTGGTGTGTTTATTAAATTGGTCTCATGATATTTACTAAGTGATCGCGAGCTGGTAGATAATGAGGTACCGTAATTGTTGTCTTCACACTTATTACATATTATAGTGGTTGGCTTTGATAGCTTAATATGGACTTGCACCATTTTTCTAGATATGATTGAAAACAAGAGGACATCTTCAGAAATAAATAAATAAAATACAAATAGAAATATAAAAACGGAATGCTCGGTTGATTGAACCTAATCTATTCGCATCAGTGGCAATCACAGTTCCCACAGATGTAAGTCAGACCAATAATTACTGCAAACCATCTATAATCGATCTTACGCAATTAAACAAATAGCCAGATGGACCAGTGTGCCGACCCGACTCGCTACACAATTTCTTGTTCCGCGTGAGATTGTCTCAATCCTGACTTTTTATAGAAACTCGCCTAGGTATGGGTTCGTGCAAAAGAAAAATTGCGACTAAGAACTGGTATAGAAAACTAGATTTTCACGTCTGTTTAGAGCGATTAGCCGCAGGGGACGCATTGTTGATAGCGTATCAGCTGATCCAGCGCAGTCCGCCATGGTAGCGCGCCCGGAGCGCATGCGCGCCGCGCCATCCGCACACACCAGCGCCCGCGCTGCTTTGCCGTCGCACATCACAAGGACTCTTAAACATTGCTTCCTCAAATAAACCTAATGACATAATAAAACAAAATGACTAACGGGAAGAAGTTCGTGCGTATTGTGAAGTTTCTTCTGGCGGGTGTGACGTTGTTCTGCGTGAGTTGGATCGCGAGCGTGAACGAGTGGCGCACAGAGGTGCGCTGGGGTGGCAGACGAGGGCACACGAGAGAGATGTCCACCATGAGGACCATCGTCGCTTACTCGGAGAGCAAGCAGGCGGAGATGGATCGACCTATGCCAGTGACATGTGACCGCTTGCCGGTCTTTCCGGAGATACCGTATATTGTTAGCATTATACGTATATTTATTTCTCCTGTTCTAAATAGGTTAATAGTATAGGATTCGGCTATATAGAAAAAGCAACAGCTTAAGACCAACAAAAAAAAATATAATGAGTTTTGTCTCTAATAATAACTCAATATATTGCTACATATATTCTAGATCAATATACGTACGTATCGTAAAGCTTCGCTGTTATATATATTTCGACTTATATTATTACTATTATATTTAAAGAATTCTTCTCTGTACCGAAAATGTTGAGTAATACACAAACACGAAAAAAAACCGCTATAGGCAGTAGCAATATATATGCAAAACATTCGTATATTAACTGACCATCGCCGTTGGTGAAAATTAACTAATTAAAATTCAACCAAAGCTAAATTTATGAGGATCATATCTCGTTGGGGAATGCCGGTGAAGTGATAACCTTTTTTTATAAAGTACTTATTATGTAAGTGTCTCCGGCATCTGAAACACGTAATTGCAAAATGTCTGGTTCATATCTGTATCTATTGTGTTAAATATCTATCATCTAGGTAGATCCACTTTATAGTGAGGCCAGCGATATTTGCTCATTACAATTTAGTCGCGAAAGAGTCGAAATTTTCTCTTTCTTCTCTATACTCTTTTTAAATTATATTAGTTTGTAAATATTTAAGGAAATAGCTTGAAATAAGTATTTAAATCAGAAAATATCATAAGGATGTAAGTGTATATTTCTAGTAGACAACTAATAAAAAGTTCATATAGTCATAATGTAAATTTGTTTAGAAGAAAACAAAAGAAATATGTAAGCTAAAGAGAGGTAAACGAAACAATAAAAGTGATTCGCAACGCTAGTCACGTTTTAGCTAGAAAAATTCTCGAGCTTCAGAAATTTGCCACACCTTAGTCATAATCGTGTAATATGTTACGAAATTGTGAAGGTCAGTGACTCCATACTTTTTTTATAAAACAAAACATGATTTAATTTGTTGGCGACTGACGTTTATTAAGATATGCTATTTAAGAATATGATAATTGGATCCTAAATCAATAATAATATTTCCCAATCATAGCTGTATATGCTTGCTTGCTTTTATTCAACTTGTATTAAAGTTGAATTCAATATCCGAAAATATGAACATGTAGACCTGCGCGCAAGTAATTCGAAAAAGAAGACATTGACGGCCTGTCATATAAATATTACATGTAGAATGAAGACTTGCAAAATATTACAGTTTTCGCCAAATGGCAAACACAAGCCGTTACCTCAACAGATTCAACAAAAGCTTCTCATAACGTGTATGCAAATATCGCAGACGGGAATGGATGAGAATCGCGTCGGCAGGAAAATACGAGCCATTGTCGCCCCCGCTTAGTATGCAGCATCCACTTCCGGTTCGAGCACTTTGCTTGTGTTACGTAGGGGCATAGACTAACTTATACCACGGTCTATGATAGATATGCTGGTAATCTCTATCCATCAACCATCCCCGGTAATTGGAGGACAAAATACATAACCAGGTAAAAAAGAACATACTTATTATTTTTTTAGGATTCCAAAAAGGAATCCCTCCCTCCCTCCCAATCCCTCGAGCCGTCTAATTTTTTAAACTGTTTCTCAAAAACAGACTATATAACCCTGAAGTCCTGTTCACGCAAGGGATGCTTGGTCCGCCAGCATTGTATTTTATATGTTTATTTAATTAACTTAGCTCGAAAGGCATCACACCAAATCAATATACTAATTATTTTATAACTCGACTAGCTGTCCCGGCGAACTTCGTACCCCCTCGGAATCGAATGTATGAGAAAATAAATTTATTGGTAGTCTATGAAAAACTTCAACAAATCTATCCCACCGGAACCATACATTTTACCGGGATAAAAAGCCTATGTGCTATTCCAGACTATAATCTATCTCTGTGCCAAATTTCATCCAGATCCGTTCAGCCGTTCTGGCATGAAAGAGTAACAAACATCCATCCATCCATCCATCTATCCATCCATCCAAACTTTCACATTTATAATATTAGTATAGATATACATAGACTGACAAGGACATCAAGTCTTTACATATGACGTCACTGATTTTAAAAAAAGGACATAATTTCTGATTAACTGCGTGTTTTATGTGTGTGAGATAACTGTCACAAAAATTTAAAAAATCATACATACCTGCCATTTAAAACCATACAACAATAAGTCATTTGTTAGATTCAAAGATTGTGACACACTGCAAACCTATACTTATGAAGATTGTAGATTTTTCAACTGGAAAGGCATAATTAGTATTCCTTACTTGATTAGAATCACAGTGGAGAAGCAATTTGTTAAAAAAAACATGTGTTTACTTTATCATTACCAATTGCTTGTGATAAAGTTCGTCAGAAATCATACATTTGTACTTTCTTAAACATTTTATGCATAGAAATTTTACATAATATAATAGGTATAACAATTTTATGACGCTGAAAGATGCTGAAAGTGCTTCAAGAATTATCGAATCATTATAACAATTATTTAATTATCTAAGCAGTTAAACCCATTTAAGTTACATTGTACAACAAATCGTTCTAGTCACAAGCAGCGAATGCACAAACCATCAATATGTTCTACTAGATGCAATAAAAACAAATAACCAAACAAACGTAATAAACATTAGATATTGATATAACAAAACAAAGGAAGATACAAAGAATCGCACGTCGTGCAACAGACAGATCGACACAAAAACATATAGCCACTTATTTCTCACGTCATCTAAACAAAATGATAGCAATAAACAAATTGTCAGTGATAGGAATCGCTTGGTATCGCACAAAAGCGATAGCCCCCGCACACTCCGCGCTTCATGCTTTTATTTTTGACGCGTCCTATTCGAGTGCTGGTCACGAATGGAAAATAAATCGAAATCAATATTCGCTACGGGCATTTCTAATAGTATGCCGCCATTGGCGATAGCAGCTCTATATAGATATTTTTGCTCGAGAACAAAATTGAATTGACTTTCAGTGATAGCAAAAAAAAACGTCCTGGGATTATTAATGCATGCCGTGCGTTGGTAAAGATTATTTTTCTATTAACAAAATGTATTTTGACAAGCTGACCACTTTTTTTCGATGCAAGATTAATTTAGGATTGGCACACAGATTAAAAAAACATAAAAAATTAATGGGGGAGCCAATCCCAAACTTAGTCTATTGGTGACATGGAAAATGCTTTTAATGCACTGGCATTCAGCTCTATTAGATATACCTAACATTTGAAACGAGTGTTACAACATGATTTTCACATCGATTTGCACAAGATTAAAAGGCACATAGTTTCCTCTCAATGGTTATAAAAGTGTTGAAGTCATGTAGATAAACGGGTTGTCCGGTCGTTCACGCATATACTTTTCTATAACAAGCCAAGATACAAGAAAAGGCTGGTTTATGATAAAAGATACGGTGCATAGTCATAGAACCGAGTCACCACTTGAATAGTTCCAATAGAGCAGCCAGGGATATTTGCATGCATAAGTAGAAATAGGATTCAGTTTCCGGTAAGTTACCTGAGGTCAGTAACTCTTGACCCTACCCGTGCTTTAATTCAGAACATAGATAGAATTTTGAAAGATCTACTTACGCGATTTATTGTGAACTGCAGCTTCGCATAGATTAAATCAAATTTTATTTAACATATTGGTATGCGATTGTTTAAATATTTGTAGGTATAATATAAGAACAGTGTTGCTAACTCAGCGCACCCGGAGCGCTCGGTTTGACCAGCACCAAAAAAAAGCTTATATCTCAATCAATCTAAGTTTTCTAATTTCATTCAACGTCTGTGAAGTAAACCGCAAATTTAGTTTGTCATAATTTTACTAGATCAAATCGCTACGGACCTTTTTTTACGCGAGCCAGATTTTTTTATTTGAATCATACGTAATATTCGAAAAGGAAAAAATCTATCACTTTTTAGTCAAACTAACGCTTAAAGATCCTTAGCAACGCTGGATAAGTATGATAATTAAGGAGGTCCTTACTTACTTTATAGAAATTATTTTTTCATATATAATTGTGATTAGTTAAGCACTTATCTAACTAACCAATATATCAGTCAAATCGAATTTAATTGAAGCATTTAAACGATTATTTTTTTACGACACATGTCGCTGTCAGATAATAAGTAGTCAAGTGGATAAAATAATCGGTTTAGACTGCTATCAATATGCGAACATGAAATGAGATTAACCGGTTTTCTCACCTAACTACAACTCCAAGACTAAGCATTAAGGAAATAATGATTGATATACTAATAACTCTAAGTAGAACATCAGGGTATAAATTATACAATGTATGAAATTCTAAATTACAGCTGTGCAATGTATAGCATGGTCTGCCACTTCCATGTTACTTCACAAGTTACTTTCCGAGACCACTAATTATTTCAAGCTTAAAACGCAGAGTGATTCCTAAAACATAAAACTATATTATACTTGAAATAAACCTAATTTTACAGATTTTATCGCGTGCATTTTATATTTTTACGTTCCCATACCTACATGCCGGAACGTAAAAACATAAGATAAACGCGATAAAATTTGTAAAATTAGTTTTATTAGAATGTGTTATATTCGCGTAAATATAATAAATATATACCATACTTTTACATGCAATAACGATTAATTCCAAAAAACATCTGTTGGTCAATGCATGTTCAATGTATACGCGTTTCCTAGTTCGGGAGAACACGATTGATGTGTTCGCCTGCCGACATTCATACAAAAAAGTCTATAATTCTTAACTAGTTTAACGAAAATAACACCTCAGCTGGTCTCGGCAACCCATTAATAACTGCCGTGAGGTAACGAGAAATAATAATGCTTAGATTAATATAACCTTAGGAAGCATTAGTTATTGCAATTATAAATATGCCCTGTAATTAGTATGAGTACGTAAGCTGGTCTTGAGCCGTGGCCCATTAATTCCCAAGTTGAGCAGTAGTTTTGACGAACCGGTTGTAAGGTTCCATTATACCCTTCAAAAAGACGTCTTGTGAAACAGTAGTGTAAATATTATTTCACTGGTTTTGTGACTGGTAGCACTCTAACCAGACAATTTGTCAAAAACAACGGATGCTCGAAATGCTCTAAACGAAATGTAAATGTTTTTTTTTCGACTACCGGATAAGCTCGGTGGGTAGTGACCTTGGTTTCTGTGTTGAGGGTCCAGGGTCTGAATCCTGGTGGGAAGAAATTTTGTGCGATGATCACGAATGTTTCCACCCGAGTCAGGATGTTTAATCTAAGTATATAAGTATTATGTACTGAGTTCGCCCCCATTCCATTGTGAGGCACTCATAATACAAGCGTTGACAGGACCGTATATTTGGTGTCTTCGTCTGGCGATATTATTATTTGTCTACTGTATTAGATGAGAAAATCGAGGCCAACAATTAGGCAATTCTGCTTATTGAGAATTATATTCCTATCTCCTTCCACACGTTTGCAGCCTTCTAATTAGCATGTTTAATTACAAGCAGTACTGTAATTAAACATGATAATTTGAACATCAAAGTCGACTCGAGATAGTATCAATTTAAATTTAATCCTATTGTGAAATTAAGTTTGCACATCCTAAGATTTATTTGTCCCGTAATCATTATATTTGATCAACTTAGTCTAGCTAGGCATAAGAGTAATATCCACACAAACGGAGCCGCAGACGATTCCTTCTTGAGATAATCATTATCTTACTCTTAAGCGTTCCTGTCACGAAAACAATTTGTCTGTATACGGCAAATTGATATTTAATATGGCAAAAACTGCAAACGAATTTTATATGTATACATTTTATTATGACATTGTACGGAATGTCGATGTTTTGTGGTTTTGTATTATCAGAGTGCGGTATGAAGGTCTGAACTTATTACATGAATAATGATTGGTGTAGAATTGGAAAGACGAGCTTTTCAGTCCATTCACTATTATTTACCTACGATAAGAAAATAAACCACCAGTCATATGTTTATTTTTGTAGTCCAGTTAGGTCGTCTCCCAGTACTTTCAGAGCACTTTGTGTTAAGTATATATTTCTCAATGTGTAAGAAATAAGGGCACGCTCTTGGAAATCATCATGATACTAACATAACAGTTGTGCATGATCAGTAAGTAGGTACGGGTTACACAGATGTGAATTATTATTTGGTCCGCATGAAATGAGGCCACGTATTTCGCGTTCGGTGTATTATTACACTATATTGCTATCATTATTTTTACGACTGCTCTATATTTATTTTATTATACATAAAAGAAATGTTATATTTTCGAGAATATGTTTCGTAGTTGGAGTAAAAAAATGCATCGCGATATTTTTTTACGTGCGCAATCTGTTTCGTTATAATGTTTTTTGTTATATTTCGACTAGCTAGCACAAATTAAAAGTATAACAATTGGGCATCATAGGCTATTCGCTTCATATGACAATAAGCCAGTGCAATATTGGGGTAACATTACTTGTGCCAAGTATTTTTTTATAATTTGATTATCATAATTTACTTATCAATGAATTATTATGTCTCTCTCCACACGGGCTATACCCGGATCTTTGGAAGGCTTGTGCGGGGACATGGATCTAACACGTAGAGGCCCTTTTTGAGAATTTTAATGTTATGGTAGCCACCGCTGGGGTCAACTGCTGAAAATGATAGCATTGATAAAATTATAGCTTGTTTTAATTTTATTATAAAAGTATTTGCTTTTACGAACTGTTAATCAATGAATAATCCAAAGCGTTGAGGCAAGCACTTGATTTAATCATAATAACTATTTGTTTTTTAAATTCGAAAATCACATCAGCCCTGTAACAAATAAATAGCTTATTATATAAAAGTGTATCTCGTAGACACAATCTCACAGGTCGTTCCTCAGTCCTCACTCACGTAGGAATGCAAGCGTCTAATAGAAACCTTCATCACCATTGTACGTGACATTAGTACCGGTGATTTAATATTGAGTACCGTTACTGAGGAGTCATATAAGAGTCATAGTGTATAGAAACATATTGGTTTAGGGCTTACCGATTCAGGCGAATATTTATAGTTAAATACTATAGTTCAGCATGTGAATTTGAGATGTCTATGAAAAGTGTTAAAGTACAATTTTCAATATTCAGTATCCCTCGCGATTTTATAATTTTAAGGTAATAGTACCTGTGGGGGTAAGAATTAACTTGTCTGTTCTCACTAGCGGGGTAAGAATTAACGTGCCTATTCGCACCAAACGATAAGCGTTACAAACATGAAACTCGGTTTAATGCCACCGAACGTGTTGCCACTCCTCCTGCGCCGGCCGACTGTCGCTTGTGGGAGATGTGAGCATCATGCCCAGATTGACAGGTAAACGAACTTTTTGTAGTTTGCAATATTGTTATTCAACGCTCAGCTATTCACTCCATCGAATATCTTACTGCTCGGAATGAAGCTTCATTTAAGTGATTATAATACTGTGCTATTATTCAATTAAGATTCCTATTAATTTATTTCTACTTATGCGGTAAGTATTAACACTTTTCTTTTTGTACAAAAATGCCTCTAATTCTGAATCTATCTGCTGTAATTTAGTTTTTCGAAGGTATAATAAAAATAAAATGTGAAAAAAAATGTAACATATTATTGTGTTCGGAAATATAAACATTGTTAAACCCCGCCACACTCTCCCTTACTTTTAATTTTGACATGAATCCTGAAGAGTAAGATGTCACCAATTGAACCTGTGTGTTATCTAAGGAGAGCATTGAACTTACTACCCGTCCGGATAACGAATGGGATTATGAATTGCGGTTTATAAAGCCTGTTCTGACAGTCTGAACGAGTAGTCGGTCTTTAGTTCACATGATGTATAACATATGGGCTTGTTTTTACTAACATCTGAATTCGCAAATTCGCACCGATAGTGGGACAAACTTAATGAGACTTTGCAAATTAAAGGCATGTGGTACCAACGCCTTCATAAAGCTTTATTACTTATAACTATTATGATTCAGTGCTAGGTTTATTAACTATATAACTTGGAATTTATTATCCATAATTTCACAAATGCTTAGCGTCGTACTTGTGAAAGCTTGAATATATCTTGTACGTCCAAATAGCAGGGTCTTGGTTCAAATAAGTGTACATTGTGTATTATAAGGTACATTACATTGATGTGATATATAAATTGGTTAATTATGATATTAAATATTAAATATTAATGTAAATTCTATGTGAGAAATGAAGTCATGTATTCTCATTCTTCTTATTGCAAACACATTGTAATGCACCGGGCTAGTGGAAATGAATTGAAGAGATAGGGGTCTTAAGAACATTCACGAAGGACTTATAAACCATGACGCTACATAATCGGTGTGAAATCTATACTAATATTATAAATGTGAAAGTTTGGATGGATGGATAGATGGATGGATGTTTGTCACTCTTTCACGCCCGAACGGCTGAACGGATCTGGATGTTGGCACAGAGATAGATTATAGTCTGAAATAGCACATAGGCTACTTTTTATCCCGGTAAAATGTATGGTTCCCGTGGGATAGATGTTTTAATTTTTCATACTTTTTATCGCGGGTAACACCGCCGGGCGCAGCTAGTAACTAATAAAGGACGGCCAATTTTTGCCCTCAACGCCATGATTCGCCGAATGTTGCCATATATAATAAAGTATCGACAGTCAATATTATTGTCGTCTAGCGCATTCATATTAAATTTATATTTAAATAAAACTTATTTTACAGATTTTATCGCGTTTATTTTATGTGTTTAGGTTCCCGACGTTTCCGCTGCTTCACAGCAACCATGGTCACGGGAGGACTAAAATAAGAATTATTTCAATGTGTAGTATTCGCGTAAATATAAGAAATCAATATGTTACCCATTTATATTTCAAACTATTGACAACTTCAGCAACCAAGCTTTTATCACAGCAAACATTAGACATCAACGCGCTAGGCTTATTTTACAATTTCAAACCTAAGTGCGATTACTCCCGCAACTAATTAGGAACTTCGTGATCAAGCCTCATAACCGCACTAACGGGTATATTACTGTATATACTGTATGTACCTGAAGATGTGTTTCGCATGGTAATGCTTAGCGCTATTACACTGGTTTGCTTAGGCCTCGTACGTGTGCCATCCAAACGATTTTAATTTGGGCAAAGATAAGAGTTTCCATTCCGTACCTAAATGTAATATACATATTATATGTTAAGAGAGCATTCAATAGATTATTTAAAAAATAACTAAACTCAAGTCCTGTGATATCCAAAATGCCTACGTTCAAACCACTAAACATCGCGGTTGTCAAAAATAATTATCTGTAAATATCATGACCAAAAATATTATATAACCGTTCAAATAATTTAATTATGCTTGCAGAACCGCAGCTGGACGAGTGCGCGTGCGCGTCAGTCGTGGCAGCGCGTCGCCGGTACGCGCGTAGCTCTATACGCGGCGTACTACGACGACCGAGCACCGCAGCGTTACGTGCGGATACTCGCTTCATTCCACGGTAAGATATGCTCAATTTAGAGATGTGTAAATCCTGAGTGAATTGAAAAAAAGATTTACTTTTTTCAATAATACATCATGCATCACTAAATCAGAAGTTTTTGGAATACATCTTTAAATCACTTTAGATAAGATTCAAATTGATTCAATTGAGACCATACGATGTGGAGTGAGAAGACTATAGGCTGGTATTATGATTCAGAAAGAGATAGAGAAGGATGTGTAAGTTCGTGCGTGCGTACTGCATACGACGCGTCGCCGGATAATGTAGAATGCAGAGAAAACTATTCTTTCTGCGCCTTATAATTAAGTGCAATGTATTTAAAAAAAATAGGAAATCGAGTGACGGTTTGTTATGTTTTAGTTTTGATTGAATGTTTCAAATGTTTCGATGCTTTTAATTGCGTATGCGAAATTATTTTGAGAGTGTAAATAGTGAATTGAACCAAAAACTATAAATAATAACTCTTTATATTTATCTTTATCAATGATATTTTGACTTTTGTAAATAATTAAAAACTTTAATAAATGTAAATAATTAGGTAGTGATCAAGTGTCTTGGTACAAAAATAAGTACGTTCTTATACCTCATTTGTACTAAGTATGTATTTAATAACGCCAACCTAGTCCTTTGTATGTTTGTTTAGTTAATTATGAAAGCTAGGTTGACAGTCCTAAGCCTGATAAGAATGAAGGGAAATCAGTAGTATATGTATCTTTTTCTCCTTCCGAATCTCTTCGAATCATTTACGATGTGTCGTATGAATGACTCTTTAAATCTTTTAATTCCGACACACACACGGAATTAAAAGATTTAAAGATTTAAAAGAGTGATTTAAATCTTTTGAGTGAAAAGATTTATAAATCTGTAATCAAGTAAAAGATGTAGTTTGCGCATCTCTAGCTCAATTATTTGCCACAGTGCCAATCTAATATATTTTTTTAAATTTGATTTACGGCCCTGGGTGCTAGCCCTTTGAAGCCTATACGTTAAACCAGCTTATCAGTATAAATGACTATGCCACTACTGCCTTTCACAATACTGCCAAAACACGTATTCCATTTTTGGAATGACAACACTAACTTTTATAAAATTTAAAGCTTGTTTACAGAGAAGTACATACACAAAGTGTAGTTTCCATCTCATTCTGTTAAGGATGTCTATTTTACATATAATATATGTAATAGCCGGTTTATATGACGACGCGGACTTGGTCTGCGCAGCATGCTGCGCAAATACGAATAGGTGTCTATAAAGTATACTATACTATAAAGTGTAGTATACTATAAAGTTCTGATGGAAACTCATGCTCATGCTCGTGTGATCTATATCCGAAATGGAAATATCTTTAGTTCAGTCCAATTTAGTTTAGTCGCAATTTGTAGTCTAAAGAATTGGCGACATTATGTTGCATGGCTGCCCGTTCAGATTAGTATCTCGTTGCACCACACGTTCGCTTAATGACATCTTCATGAGTAAAACTTTGTTTTTATTTTACAAAGTAACGTAATCAGCAATTAAGTTATATTTGTTTGGCATCCAGCGCACGCGCGCCGCCGCGAGCGCTCCTCTGTTGTGGACTCCAACACTAATTATATCCTTCCCCCACGAGTCTCTGACGACTTTAAACAATTATATACATTTAACATAAGTACACATTGCGATTTAGTGAAAAATATAAATTTCTTGAGTATTTCCAGGATTAAGGCAATCTAGTTAAAAAAATCGTTTTTAACCAAGTCATATAATTTAAAACTTAATAATAGATACTGGCACACTTCGACTACCTCACCATTAACGTGTTTATGCCTTTTAAAAATAGAAAAATGAAATTGTTCACAAGGATTTAACTCCGCGTGTGAAACCGAACTGAGGCGTCCACTTATTTCCCAGATTAGCTCGAACCGACAGCTCACCAAAGACTTTATTACTACAACCGCTTACAGATAAAAAGTTTTAAAATATAAAAGGAAGGTAAACAAAATAATCTCAGTCAATAAAGACATCAGGGAAATCTCAAGCGCTGATAATCCCACGCTATAATTACCGGGGAACATGATAGCCGATCGCCACTCCGTATTTTCTCTACCGACCAAACAAAACGACGTTGTTTGTAACATAATCAACGGAAAGATTTTACTTTTATTTGCGAATTTACCAATAACTCGAGCGAAACGTGCTCATTAAAACTGTAGTGTGTATGCATGTGCATTCCTGCAGTAGGTGCCGCAAGCGAGCTCCACCTTCGTTATCTCACGGCGCCCAAAAATCGCAACATCATTTTAACAAAACCTTTTTAAGTAGATAGGTATATCTGCATTTAGAATGGCTAGTGAAATATGACTCACAAAAATGTTTTAATAACATGACGACTGCTTCCTTATATCATCACATTTTCATACTGTAAAGGCGTACGTAAACGGGCTATATAATAATAATAATTACAGCCCTTTTTTTAATGTCCTACTGCTGGGCACAGGCCTCCCCTCAATGTTAGGGGCGATTAGGCCACAGTCCACCACGCTGGCCCAGTGCGAGGTGGCGGACTTCACACGTCTTTCGAGGGGTTCTCTCAGACATGCAGGTTTACTCACGATGTTTTCCTCCACCGTATAAACGGGCTAGTTTTCTGGCAATTTGCAGCTGCATTTGTAAATCACCACCTAGTTGCCGTCTATATCACGCAGCACTTGCAGCAAAAGGTATTGACAATAACATTGCAGCAGTATCACTGGCATCGCTGAGCTATGCAGAATTGTACTAGAGACTTGAAACAATTTTTATTACACAAACAAAAGTGTATAGGGAAAGTGCACGGACGGCGACACGGCTAGTACCCGATAAGCGCACACTCATTTGTCACCGGGAGGCGAGCGTACGCGTCGTGTAAATTCCTTCCTCCGAGATAAACCCACCCAAGTCCCGTGTTGCGCTGAGGTACGAGAGATGGATTAAAATATTGGCCTTTCACGACGCACTGTTTTTCTTTTAAAATAATGTTTACTTTACATTGGAATCGTTTCTAATTGTCTTAGGTACGTTGAAGGTTTTTTTTAGACATATTCATTCCATCACATTATCGTTATCCAATTTAGTTTTGTCTATGCATGCGATTATTCTCTTCACTGTTTGCCAATAGACGTGGTAGTTTTGTCTGTCTACGTCATGATTTCTTATCTATTCCTATTATCATTTCTGTTGTTTAAATATTCCTCTTTCTAAATACTTTGTTGTCTTTAACCTTATTCAGATTATCTTGAGTTACTCGACAGCGTCTTTTAATTGCATTTATGTTGACTCTTTAGTCAGCCATAAATATATGTATATGGTTTACTTTGCATATAAACAAGTAAACATTTTTTGAAAATAAGCATTTTCTTGTTATTTAAACCAAAATGACTTTATTATGTTAATCACAATGGCTTTCACCTAGCGGCCTTTAAAAATAAATTACTTTTTGAGTCATGATTAATGTTTATAATAACTTGTTGGTCATCTAACTCAGTGAATATCACTGAGCTACGCATATAAGGCAAATCACTCATAAATAATACTTACAAGTCATGTCCAACACTTTCAAGTTCCAACGCTTAGTAAGCAGTTTTCTTTAATAGCTGGTTTTGCAACAATGTTGCCATAACCCAACGTCTAACTGCCCCTCGGGCCAGTTTACATTGAAAGCATTGTGTTTACAAGCAGGAAATTGGAACAGGAAGACACTCTGTTCTATCGCGGTAACAGCAATTTCTACACCGTTTTAATGGCAGTTCCTTGCGAGGAGCCGGTCCGGAGAACCCTCGAGCGAATTATCCAAACAAATTACTATTATAAGACCAAGTAATAGCATTCCTTCGTACGAATTGCGCAACAGGAGAAATTGCACAAACGGTACAATTTTTCCGTTTGTTTTACAGTAAATATGTATTACTTTTCTGTGGAATTCACCGCACTACAGCGATATTTTTAAAACTTCCAAAGAAACCATAATATTGCATGTATGGATTTAAGTACCTACGTGTGAAACTTGTGATGTTAACTAACTAGACTTTACTCGCGGTTCCGCTCGCGTAGATGTCTAAAATAAATTTCGTATCGTATGTGTTGCACCAAATTATAACCTACCTTTATACCAACACTCAAAAACATTTAACCATTTTCTTGTGCTCCTCTTTTAAACATAAGTACAAATATGTTGTTGTTTTTCCCCAGGTCGCAATGTTTCATCAGAAGACACACTATTCTGCCAGACGCGTTTACATAACGCATACGAAGACTCCGTCGAAGTTGTCGCAGCGAAGCCCTTGGAGATGTGGTGGCATGACTGGGACACTAAAGCTTCAGAAGTGGACACACCACTCATGCTCTCGTGTCCTCTCACTGGACCTCTTTATGAAGCCTCCGTCGTATCTGTAGTCACACAACCCTGTGATGATCCAACAAACGCGTTTTATGTACAACCTATTAAAAATACAAAGAGACGAACATTCACAATTTGTGTCAAAGATGTGAAGTTTGAGAAAAACGTCGCACAAAATTTGGTGGAATGGATAGAAACCAACAAAGTACTTGGTGTAGACCTCATTGATATGTACATAGATGAAGTTACTAAAGAAACTGAACGGGTTCTGTCGTATTATCGTGATAAAGGTTACGTCAGGCTGTTCCATGTTCCTATTAAATACCAACCAGACAGATCTTTGTGGCAACGCAGAAGAGATCACATCATTAGTTATAACGACTGCTTGTACAGGAATATACAGGAATCAGAATACGTTGTGCCATTAGATGTAGACGAAATAATTCTGCCAAAAATTGCTGACACCTGGCCTGAATTGCTCAAACGCCTGAATGAGCACGGTTGGAAGACATCACAAGAATCGGCCATTATAGTACAAAACGTATTCTTCTTTGACTTTATGCAAGATGTTAACAGATATAAGAGCTTAAATACAGAAAGTGTTAAAAGTAAAGTTTACATAAAACGTGACGATGTTCGGATTAAATATTCTAACAATTTAGAAATAGGTGATATAGAATTAAAAGTCGATTCAAATGTAAACAACGAAGTCATAGATGTTAGTGAGGTGGACAAAGTTCTATATGCAAAGTACAAAAGAAGATGTGGGACTGCTTTACCGACGCCTAAATTGGCGCGGAACATAGTAAGCTCAGCAGTCGTAAGTCCCGTGGGATATTACAGCAAGAGTTGGATGCTTACGCGAAGGGTTCTAACAGCATTTAACCATTACCCTCTGACGAGTCTCGGGGCGTCAGGGTTCGCTGGCTGGCCAGCGCCCTTTAGCGAAGTGCAGCTGAATCATTACAAGGTTAGGCAAAGTTTATTACTTCATTATATGTTTTCTAAGATGTTTTTCCAAAATTTTCATCATTAATAATAATTTCAAATACGAACATATTATACGTGCACGTACATATTACGTTTTGTATTGTTGACGGTGCTTTTAAATCATTTGCATAGAAATAACTATAGCTTGTCTTATTATATGATGAGAGCAGTGGCCATTGACATAATTTATTACTAGCTATATGTAAACGCTATTTTATTTCGATGTTAACCTCTTTTCTATAATAAAATACTTCTAAAACAACATTTAAAGTAGTTACTGTAATAATTCTCGGTCACGATAATCTAATATTGCTCTAATAAATAGGGTATATTATGACGGTACGATCACGCTTTCCAGGAGTCGTGCAACACGACGGTGATGGCAGAGTGCGAGCGATACGGGCGGCGCGCGCGCACAGACCGTGCAGCACTGCGCTTCACACGGCGCCTCACGCGAGCCCTCCTCGGTGCCGTTTGTACGGAAATAAACATTAAATAAGATCGCTGGGTGTATCTTTTTTGTACTATAGATTCCCGTTTCTCTAAAAAGATTTTCAAAAACGTACTTTCGGCTCACCTCCTTAATGTATAGGTATATATGTGCAAGATTACGCTTCGCACAAGGGACACAATTTTGACGATATCATATTATTGATATCGTCAAAATGTTCGTTCACATAGAACAACAGTTGATGTTGTTTATTTATTTTTCTCGTTTAAACATTCATTTTTAAATTCCATCTGTAGTTTACTAAAAATAAAAAGTGCATCATTAAATTTTAATGACATTTCTTAAATTCTTAAAATATTTTAGGTTGTTAAATTCCAGCATTTAAAACTATTACGTCTCCTAACATGGGTAAAGTATTCCCATAAAACTACTGAGTAAATAATTCATCATATGCGAGAACTATAAAGATACGATCTTTGACCAAAAGTGTCAAATGGAAAATGGAATACTAACTTGGCTCACATGTCTGTCTGTTATAAACAGACAGTTTGACTGAGCATCACACAAAAACGGCTGAACGACTTTGAATGAAAGGTACAGACGTAGGTTACCCGAACCACATTATATTGGATTGGAAAACTGTGATATAGTCAGGCTACTTTTTATTTAAAAAATATACATGAACCATGCCGCGGTTAATGATAGTGATACCTATATAAGGCCAGCTTTTTTAATTAATGGTATTTTAAAAAGCTACTCAATACGACAAGTTTTTACGGTTCATCACTGGCACAAAGTGTATTTATAGTTGTTTACTTGCTATAGTCTGAGACACGCAATACTTTGCAAATAGTTAACAATTAAATTATAATGATCAATAAAAACAAATATTTTCTAAAGGAAAATCAAACAGGTAATAAAATGGTAGCTACAATATTATTGCTTATGTTATAAGAAGTATAATCTATACTAAATGCATATTATGCAAAAAAGTATAATTCAGAATCTATACTATAATATTATAAAGGGGTAAAGTTTGTGAGTGTGTGATGTATGAGGTAATCACCTGATCTGGTCCTATACTAAAAATTAAAATACTAATATGACGCTACATTAACCGAGTGATATAGGCCAGGCCACATATACCCTGAGTGGTAAATTTCATCGAGGTACCGTGGACGGAGCCGCGGACTAAAGCTAGTATTTGGCAAAAGCTGTTTTAAATATACATCAGTCAAGGTACTACAGACACACGGGGTGTAGCTTAGACGTAAAAAGTGCATTATAAATATTTATGAACCGGCTACCAAGCCGTCCATCAATCTACTTTGATTGATAGATCTGGTAAAATTCCCGAACGTAAACATAAATGCATTTTACTGTGGACATATTTTTTTTACTGGTGGTAGGCTTCGGCCGTGGCTAGTCACCACCCACTGAACAAAGCCATGTCGCCAAGCAGCCTAGCCGTGTTCCGGCATGATGTTCGGTGTTGCCATTCATGGATGGCGGGTCAGATCAGTTGCGCTGCATGTGCCTAGTGAATGTAGCGTCTCGATCTACTGCCGCCTTCCTACCTATTCACACTCACACAATATGTCAATTCGAGAGTGAACAGGTACCTTCTAGGCAAGTATGCTCCATCGTAGATCTCATCGTCACTTACCATCAGGTGAGATCGAGATCAAATACTTGCCTATAATGTAATAAAAAAAAATTATAATAATAATATTCTCTTGCAGACCAGTTAGTCAAGTATATACTACCTGTATGTATGTCGAATTTTATACTACCCTTAGGATCTGATAAATCTGATAGGAACCTATTGTTGCACATAATTTGCATATGAATATGCAAATTATATATTAATGAAATATAATTATGTAAATTAAATGGTTATATTTTAATAATTTGCAAAAATATTAAATTCTGTGCTGCGCTCTCTGTGCCTCGGGCTTCTAGCGCATATACTTTGGGCTCAAAGGAGTTGCTAACTTACTTATACGCAGAATGGGTAATGGTACAAACCCTAAATTAAGAATTAGATAAGTACACAATATAACTTATACACAAAAACATATATAAGTTTAGCCGTTTGCAATCCCATGTCAAGACATAAGTATAGTCATTTCATTTACAAATACAGGACTCGGTCTAGTATTATCATAAGACTATCTCATTTTGTTACGATCCTAAGGATTGAGTATGTTAGTTCTTCTTCATATCGTGGCGATGGCAAAATTGACAAGAAATCGGTTGACCGGGGCTTAGTCGGTATTAAATGTAAGTCTACAGTCTCTTGAGAGCTCTGTTTCTTTCTGAATATTATATGACTCTTCTATATTTATTGTTCTATTTGAAACAGTGCTTGGAGTTACGAGACCAACTCTAGTGTAGTGGAACATCTAATGTAGTGTGATAAAAGAATCGCTAATGATTTTATAATGGATGTTCAGGTGTGTCATCAATGTATCTACATTATGTAGACATTAAATTGATATTACCAAATAACTTGCTTAGAGCATAACAACGTTAATACTTATGTGTCATTTTTTATTAAATTATAGCAAAACAAAAACTAATGTTACCTAGATTATTAAAATTCTGGTCCCACCGATTGGCTCGTCATTGATTAGCCACCATATCTATTAATAATTGACATACCAATATTTAAAAATCACCCGTTCCGTTGCATAATGCCAGATCAGAAACACGTGAGCATCTGTGACACGGTAATGCCTCTGTCACGGACGCATAATAAAATAGCACTAAAAACTCCATAAAACGCACTCGATACCAAGCAGAATCAAAGATCATGTAGGTGTCTCTTTTATACTAAATTTCTTTTATTTTCACAGCTGCCTACATATTTCCGTGTAAGTACTTTTATTTGATTGCTATGCTCAAGATTATTACCGCCGGTACAAATATATTTACATAGGTATAGATTTAATTTTAAAATAAGTATTTTCAAAAATAGATATTTAAATTTAATATTATCTGTTTCTGTGTATCATGTGTAACTACCCTAAAACATAAACTCGTCTCAAGTTTCGCTACGCAAGTGAAGCACACTGATTCATTTACAGCGTCAGATACCATCGGCTAGTTTATTGCACATTGTGAGTACGATGGCCGGATAAACTGATACCGAGTTCGGTACGCCAATCAATTCCCGACTACCGCCTCCCGCTCCCCATTCAATGGCGAAACATTTTTATTGCCACCGTGAAAATTAAACACTCGTTACTTTATAGATGCGCGATAAAAGGACGATTGAATTTAATGTTTTAAATTCAATTTAATTTGTTTATTTAGGGCGTCGGGAATAATTTAATGCCTTTTGTGCGGCGTTTAAGGAGTGCATTTCTTAATTTAATTTACCTGAGAATGTTAAATGTGTAAATAAGTAAATTGCATGTCTGTGTCCAGGATTTATTGAGTTTCGTATAAGTAGATCAAGTAACTTAGTAGTAAGGAATATATCGCATTGCATTTAAGTTTATTTTACAGCACATGTATTAAATCTAAATACGCCTGAAAATAGTTAGATCTATCTACTAACAGTTCCAGTAGGCGCTAAAGCGTTTGACCGTCACTAAGTTGTAAGTAAGTTGATCGTCTTACCTTTCAAGCAATATTCAGCCTAAGTATTTGTAAATATCACACACAAACACACACACACATATACATCAATCAAAATGTGTTATTATGTTGCAGTGATATGGAAGGGTCAGCGTTAATATTACCCCAGTGCCATCTCGTCGCTTATCTGGTATTGACAACCATTAATCATGGAGGTGCAAATGGTGCATTCAACTTGAATCACCGTCGAGGCTGACATGTGTCGCGCTTGTAATCAAACGTGTTTGCTTTCGTACCGGCCAGCAAGAATCTTATGGCTTATAAAATTATGTTTCATATTTTTCTGTAATATACCCAACAATAATGGTGTAAAATATTTTAAGGGCTACAAAGGTCTCGACAAAAAAAATAAAAAATATTTGACACAAACAGTACGTACTAAGTGCGCGGTGAAACGGTACTGGTTTGTTTTCGTACAGAAAAATCAAACACTGTATACACATATAATTTATACATAAACGTGATCGTTATCTCCTACTTATTAACTCCTTAAAATTCTATATTCTATGCATACCGTAATTGAGAGGTCTAATAATAGCAACTACGTATTTGCGGCTCACCATAGCGGTTGTCAAGAAATTTTTGGCACCTTCAACTCGAAGGGGTAAGCAGAGGTGCACAGGTAACAGAAAGAGGGCATACAAACGACAACTAGAAAATTCATACGAAATGCCTAAGCATTAAAAACAAAACGCAAAATCAAAACGAGGAATAAAAAATGACACGCTGATTGAATATTAAAATAAATGGATAATGCTCCCTATTCAATGTACCTCTCAGCGTATGTCGAGCAACGAGGTAAAGCGCTATTTAACGCTCGCCCACTCATCCCGAGTAGCTGCTATGAGACAAACAGCGTTCATCAATTCGAAAAAAGAAAAACACCTATCCAATAGCAGCGCCAGCGCTACCCCAATCCAATAAACACAAACGATTGTTAAAATGTCACATAAACAATCGATAAGAATCGATATGCGAAACAATACGAGCAATATATTGATAATGGTAACCGGTAGCGAAGCGCTCATTGTCCAATAGGCGATAGCATCAGCCGATGCGCGTGCGATCGCCGATAGTGCAGCGTCAGCGCGACCAATAACAATTACCGAGCATTTTTGTGACGTCATTCGGCACATTAGCATGTGTAAGAACGGTCTCGACGTGCACCCACTTAGAGCAATGCAATTGGCATTGATTGGCTTTTAAAATGTCATAGATGGAGAGATGTCGAGGTTAACTATAGTCGTGAAGAATTTGGATGTGTACTTTTGACTCCATCATAGGCATATAAGGCTATTGTTGCACCTGTGATCTAAATTATAGATTTCAACTTTGCATAAAGCTTAACTCCTGATTTTATTTGCATATTTAAAGCAGAAATAATAGGTTTTTTGTCGGATAGTGTAATTGCATGGTGTTTCTCGATTCCTTTCAAGGATTTTATGAACAATCTTTTATGACTGATGTTGATACGACTGGATCATAAACGGCCATTCAGCTGCTATGCGGTTTGTGGCTATACTAATTGTCCTTTGAAATTAAATGCACATCAGAGGGTCTTACTAATGAATCTTTTTCAATTCATAAATAATTAATGTAATAAATATAATAATAATTCATAAAAAAGCAAAATGTGACTAAAAGAATTAACATGATAACCTCCTGTGGGTTCTATAAATAATTAAGTAGGTACTATATATCTGGCTATCAGAGACGTCCTTTATATATGCCAGTCGTTTAATTAATTGACAATTAATTAATAAAACTTCGTGTGTATAATGATCTGATAAAAAGCTTTGTTCGAACTTTCAAAAGACGAGTCAAGACTGTGAAGCAGGGCAATAAATAATTAGTTAGCGAACATTTCGTACGAGCACTGTACTTTAAATGATTATCTTGATATAGCGATTTTATATGCCAATGAAATGTTGGTGTTCTCTCCTTCTTCAAACTTCCATAGAATTTTAATATGCTTCGAGAATCCAAAAATCTTGTTGTTAAGAGATTAAGAGCTATAGATTATTTTTCTGCTAATTCACGAGGTAGTGACGGTAAAGATTCTTAAAGCTCAAACCTACCTATGCGTGTCCGCTCTTGAAAAATAACATCTACACAAAATCACTACTTCTATTTTACGCTTATGGCCAATGCCCATAAGGCTTTGGCAGAGGGACGTACGCCCTGGAAAGTCATTCTAGGGTAATTTGTCTGAGGGGAAATGTGTATTTTTTTTATTTAGGACTCTGGTTTTTTTTCTGTTTATGCGTACATCAGACATCATCACACTTCATGGCTCATGTTTACTATCGTAAGGATACTTTTTGTGCCAGCCAATAAGAGTTGAGCAAGTGAAAGTATTCAAATTACGAATGTCAACGTCCCATCACTGGCGCACGCTCCTGCAGACCTCCATCATCCATGTATGCAATCGTCTCATCCAGATATTACTCAGAAACTTATAATTTTACCTCCGCAATTACATTTAATAACATAATTACGGTATACAAGACAGTTCCTTGAACATTTAACGAGGTTTGTTGTAAAATGCAAATTAGATTCATTACCCCACTACGTATAGAGGCTGTATAAAAATCATTAACATTTAGAGCTTCTTCATGTGCTGGGGCATCACATCATAAAATAACGAAATATGACGGTACAGTTGAGCATAAATATATTGGTAATTATTTTATTAATCTGCAAGACAAAGAAAGTAATTTCCTAAGATAGAGATAGGATACTTATTTTTATCACCTGCTTAAAGCAGCTCTTTGATAATAATATTTGTAATTGTGATTTCAAATAAACACTCCGTTTTTACGTTTATGAATTCAAGTAAAATTTTATAAGCTTGGTTTTATGACTTTTACAACTAGAAATAGCTGTTATAAAAGAATGACAAAATGTATGGTCTCTTAAACTTATTTTTACGAATCAATAATTTCTATATTCTCGCTCGTTGTTATTATGAAGTTAATCTGTGGAAAATAGAACACGATGTATATCCTGAGTTCTTGTATTGCAAAAAATAGCATGCAGTTTATTCAAAACAAAATATTATTCTTCTTAATTAAAAAAAGATAGAGACATGCATCATTTTAATCAACGTTTCATTTTATTTATTTAAACTGCGCTTGTTCAATAAAACTCCACCAGAATACAATGAACCATTATCTATATTGCTCCCTGCATTTATATTGGACATTAAACTGAATTTAATTAAATTCATTTTAATGTTGCATGCATAATACCCCACCATAAACACCGTTGTTAGAAGACACTTTAACTACGCGAGCAAAAACGCATCCAGTTTACATTACAGCACCAACAATCACTGTAATGTCTGTAATGATGCGAATGGAATGTGAGCACGTAAATAGTAAACACCCGCAAACAGCCCACACGCTTAAAGCGTAGGACACAAGCTTTATGGTAAAGCACGCTCGATTGAACTACAGCGCTATAATAGCCCAGCGGTTAACATGATGTCCTCCTACCATGACGAGATTGCGGGTTGAGTAGGACGTCCTATTTATATGATGTTGTAACTTAAACATATAATTCAGTCTAGAATCTAGCATCCGATAGTTTAATTTTTAGGGTTTTGTACCAAAATGTGACGATGTTGTTTGTCCGTCTGTTTTTTCTATGATCATTTTTATATTATATATTTATTGCTTCTGTAAACCTACGAATACTAAGAGAAGATAAACACGAAGAACGAATTCACAGACCTAGAAAAAATTTAACACGCTCACGTACGTAAGCACTCGGATGTGTGTAACCCCCGTTTTAAAAGCTAGTCATAAGCTACAGGATCATAAAACCGGATACAGCGCCAACACTTACACTATGGCACTATTACTTGCGAAATTCACGCAATAACACGTTAACAATGAGGTTCACGCACCAATGTTGGAATTATAATATTTTTACACCTTAGTTATTTTATTTTGCACGGAGCTATAGCTCAATATAGAGCTCACTTTTGCATACATTAAATTGGTGATAGTTAAACAATATGTCCAGTATAATATTATAAATCTAATAAAAACAAAACTTTACAGTTATTCTAGGGATAATGCTTCGAAACAGTATAGTTAATAGGTATCATACCAATTAACCATACATCATTCTAGACTTATCTAGCACTAAAGTCCATAAACATTCGTCGTATAAGGTACCGCTGGGTAATGGCTATTCTATTCTGAAATGTTTAAGTGCGAATTCACTTGTGGATCCACAGTGAGGTTATATTTTCGTAGTCTTGAAAATGAGTGAGTTCTACACTAGCGCCACTAAGTGACGTCGGTAGTGAGTAGAATTTACATCGAGTGAGTATTGTAGCGTCTATAAGTAGGATTTTCTGAAAGAAACTTCGCCCGCAAAATGACTTTGGAAGTCATTTACATAACTTTTTCAGCATAACACTGCAGTTCACGCATATTTTTACTTATATGTGAAACTCAATTATAATCTTTATTGTATTGCACATATTGCTACGCACGCTCGTTTTATCTAACTTATCAAATAAACATTTACAGCATTCGAATAAGCACATCAAAATTCCAATGACACGACCGTTAATAGTAAAGTCATGTTTGATAGCATACCACAGGCTGCAGATTGCAATCCCGCAAACCTATTATTTACAACGTCATATCAGAACCTTCGAGCCTAAACATATTATAGAATATGTTTATTGCCAATTGATGTATAATAATAAACTTATTATAAACTTCAACATGCAAATAAATGTTAAGGAAGAGCTAAGAAAAAGTGTGCTCGGTACACCAGACTCAGTCTTACAATAATATTATAACACCTAAATGACATATCTAACGATATAAGTTAATTCGTTCACACATAATAATATAGCAGCCAATACAGCCAAAGCCGGGGTTTTAATCTAATTAAAGGATTAGACTAAAGCCCCGGCCTGCATCTCTTGGAAATTTTATATGCGAATCTTATTTTCAATTAAAATTATCACTTGCTTTACGGGGATGATAAACAACTTGAAGATACCTACTCGCCGTACGAAAGACGTGTGACGTTCCTAAACTCGCACTGGCTTAGCGGACCATAGCCCCTACTCCTCTCGCATAGAGGGAGAGTGAGCCCAGTATTCAATAGGCTCTGCCCTTACATAGAGGAGGAAACACTGCAGTGCATTTATCCCTTTAGGGATAACAAGCGTGTCAAGCGTATCAAATAGGGTGGAATAAGAAATCTTTAATAAACTATAATAAATACACGTTAGTATTACGATAATTTTTTGAGCTCTGTTAAAGGGTACTGTAAGTATTTCTTTTTTTCAGAAACTGGAACTGACTGAGATTTTCTGAAATAAGAAGAATTATAAGTCTTGATAATTGTGAGAGCTTGGCGCTGACACTGCGACACAGTTTGATAACTTTGCAGATGTCAACGTTTTTTCGTTAATGTCCTGTATGTCTTGTTCCTAATAAATTTGTTATTATTATTTTCTGTAATAGTACCTATTTGATAGAACTCAATTCCTAAGGTTAATCTTGCAAATCACAATAAAAAATCTCAAAGAAAGGTAGAGCCTATTCATATTTCTCGTAAACACATATATATATGTTAGCTTTATACAAATATAGACATGAGAGTTTCTATTGCTATTCAAATTAGCTATTAATATGATTTAAGTTTATGTTTACCGGCCTGTATCCCGTCGGGACCGGAGTGCAGTCAATGCACTATTGAAATTTATCGTATCCTGCGAATCTACCGCCTCCGAGAGCGAGGCCAACAACCTAGGAACGGCGTTAGGATACCTAGGTCGGTAGGCACAGTTTAGGTGCGCGGGCGGGATAGAACAACGAACCCGGATGGCTTGCATTTATTACCATCGTTATTTAATGTATGCTAACTATGATGCAAATTTGATACACCATGCAACTGCTCATGTAGTGGTTCATGACCAATTGATTAAGCTGCCATAAGATTTATTGTCGCAACATTGAAATATATAAATACATACAATGATATCGTTGATTCACGCTACAAATATTCTGTACATAAGTACAAAATAGAATACAGCTTATTAGTTTAGGTAATCTGAAATTTGAATCCTAAAATATAAATAAATCACGGTATCAAAGTAGTAATTGAGAATATCCATACCTCTACATATGTACATAACCATTTTGATTGTTTATTTATAATACAATAAATACATTCAAAAGAGATTTGCTGTCTAAAGTATTTTATATACATCAAGTAAAACATCAGTTAAAATGACTTTATGGTATGAACATCAAAGTTCTTGACAGCCAATATGCAGGCCATAGCAATATATCAAGTCGGATGGGGCATTATTATTGAAATGATGGTAATTCTGTGTTTGACCATAAAATGGCGGGATAGACGGGCGCCGAAGAGTAATACACATTTTTTAGGGATCAGATGATAGAGAATCTTTTACTCACTGATGTGTTCTGGTTATCATATGCTTATCATAATGTAATCGTCAATTAATAATTATATACTGAGGAGTATTATACACTGTGTTCGCCCTCAGTACATTGTACGGTAACCATAAAACAAGCGTTGCTTAGTGTGGGACCGTATATTTGGTGTGTTCGTCTGGCAAAGTATATTTATTATTATAGCCCGATATTTAGAATATCTAACAGAAATAACTTAATTTAAAAAAAATATCTTGACACATTATTATAGAGTAAGAGTAAGGGGTTGAATTCTTGGTACCTTGGGTTCTTGAGGTCGGTGGGACTTCACAGAATGATGTACATACAACATCGATTACTTCATTAAAATATGTAACGGGATACCTACTTCTTATACGGAACCGTCTCGGTAGATGACTACACGCCCTTAGTCCTCAATTTTTTTATATCAGCTCCGACTATACATCATGTTTAATATGAAAGCTTTACCATAGACCACAGATTTATCCAATTAGATATATTGAGATCTAATTATTTGATTTAAAACTACTAAAAAATAAATGACAAAATCAAAGTAAAAATCCTTTTTTCGTATCGGCCTACCGGGGCACTTACAAATTGTTATTAATTTTTTTTCTTAATTCTACAACCGGATCGGCACGCGACCACAAGATCCGGCGAGAAACTCAGCGGGCTTGTCTTTTTTTTTTCATGTAGACAGTAAACAGCCTAGTATTCTGTTTATGTTCCTACCTATATCGCTGTTTCATAAATTTTCTGCTGGTACACACGTATGTTCCTAAATCTGCCGTAATAACACTTTACAGCTAGGTATGCTTCTAATGCAATTTATGATCTTACGGAACATTTGCATAAACACTGCACTTAGAAATGAAGCCCCGTTCTCCGATTTAATAAACCCCATTTGCAAAGCTCTTGTTTTGATAATATTATAATAGGTAGATACACAGCAATGAATAGAAACATCGAAGGTTGTATATATTGATGTTCGTGTTATTTTACGCAAAAAGTGAGAATAAAAATATGAGAATTGATTCGTCAAATAGTGTCATATATAGCTATGATATGACATTAGGAACTAGTAAGTTATAAACCTTCACATATATACCTACCCATTTGACTATCATTGCATATAACTAATAAGATTGCAACTCGATAATGTTAGTCACACATGGAATATTATTGAAAAAAAAAGAATCGTTGAGCCATTTTCGATACAGGTGCAATTTACACAATTTTGAAAATTTTTGTCCATCTATTTGTCAATTCGTACATCTGAGGAATACCCCTGGATGGATTTTGATAAAACTTATTAGTTAGGTACCATAGATAAAATAACGCTATAGATACTTATAGTAGTGCTCGTAAATTCTTATGCGTGGACGTCACTTTTTAAATATCCCGGTAGAACTTTAAACCGATTGAAAAATTTTCTTACACAATAACCTACAATGTTAGATATTACCATGCCAAGTTTCATTAAAATCTGATTTATGAATGTTCCTGCTAAGCACTGAGTCCATATAGTAGGCACATAGTAGGAATATAGTAGGTAGGTAGGTATACGTGTAGCTATGTCTATATCATGCTGTACAATGTTCGGTGCGCACGAGTGTGGGCGGACCGCGGTAAGTGAAATAAGCATTTGTCGCCTCCGAACCGAGTCCTTTATTTTACTTTTATTACAATTACCATTCGTACTTATGCACTTCGTGTTTTACAAGTGTATAACCATATTTTATTACATTAATTTATTATACAAAATACCTACCAATGTCCGCCACCCAGTATTTTGTCTCCCACTTTGCAATGAAAAAGAAAATCTGTAAGTACTTACATGTAGATAGTTATTCCTGTTTTCCGACACCAAACCTCAGTGATTTTGGATGAGACCACTGAATTCACACATGCTGTCTTATCGAAGAACATAAAAAAATATCAAAATATATAATAACATACATTTGATGATAATACCCGATCTTTCATGCATTTTTCCTATGATCATATGATCACCTAGATCGATATCTATGTCGTGGATATATGATAATGTAATATCCTTATTAGGAGCATTCTGCGCAGCATCCTGCAGTGGACCAGTCGAAATACAGTTACGCTCGTTTATTGTATATCGCTTCTATATTTGCAACAAGTTTCAGTTGTAGGTTACTCCACAAATTTATAGACATTTATCAATCCCACTAATCCCACTAATATTATAAATGTGAAAGTTTGGATAGATGGATGGATGGATGTACTCAATCACGCCAGAACGGCTGAACGGATCTGGAATTTGACACAGAGATAGATCCCGGTTAAATGTATGGTTCCCGTGGGATTGATTAATATGGTAGCATACATATTTTTTTCGGGGGTAACACCGCGGGGCGCAGCTAGTACACTTTATAATAGGTAGTTATTACAACGCACTCTTTTTCACGCAGGAACATACATTCAGTGTTGAATCGTTGGGAACATTCGATCGCTTGGTCAGTATATTAATACCTTTGAAACTCATACACATACACATGCCCTTAGTATAGATTTCAAATACTATACGACTAAACTACAAATATTAACTAATACTAGACTACCCTTAATTAGAAAGAAAACGAGCAGCTTACTTAATTTTACAGCATTTCGCAAGATATCCGTTAGCAAATAGCAAGACGTTTAAACTAGTAAGTGCACATTATAACGGCGCTATAATGATGGGGTCTAAGTAGGATTATGCAAAACACTGTTCCCGCTGGATTGACGGCAGGTAAACCATAATCCCCGATATTTTATGGGGATACGAGACTTTTGGAATTATAGACACTCGGTCCTAGTTATCGTATGTTAAACACTCGTTTTGAAACGTTCGGTCTACGATGTAGTTTCGCAGACGCGGCAGCTTCTATTTAATAAACAAAAAGGTACATTACAGGGTTGCCAGATGTGATTTTCTATTTCTACCCCAATTTGAAATATTTTTTCTCAATTTGCTTAAGTTTTACCCAAAGGCAAAAAGTTGATAATATAGATTAATTAACCTAATGGATAATTCGATATTATCAGTTTTTTGCCTTTTTATTTAATTTTCTTCAAAATATTGTTCTAATTTCCTAACCGAAATAGCAGTATAACCTAACAAACAAAAACAGCCTACGGTTAGATTGTGAAACTAAAAAATCTCCTCGATTTTTTTTTGATTTCTCAGAATGTTTCTCCAAGTATTTCATTTCTCAGCAATTTCTCCAAGAGCCAATTTTTTTACCCAGAATTGCGAATACGCAATCTAGTAGCCCTGGTACATTATTGTACTTTTTATGTCCGTCCAGGAACTTATAGCACTCGTAGCGTTCGCGATTAGAAACAGTTACCACGATCAGTCGGGAACGTCGCAACCGTTAGCCGTGCCATCTTGTCGCGTTTTTATTAGCACTTTCGTTCGCCCTTAGAAAATAAACTTGGACCTTTCTATCGGTATAACGCGATCTTCGGATTCAGAATGTACCTATTTATTTCAGTTAGAACCTATTTACTTCTAACATCAGCATAACATTTATTACGAGACGTCGTTATAATCGCACTTATTATAAGGTGTAACAATAATAGTGCAAATTACCTAGATGAAGATCACCTTCCTATAAATACAAATCAAATTATTATTGTAAAAGTATGACATATTTGTGGTTTACATAAACGTGATTGGTAGATATACTTGGTGACTACTTCAAATATTTCACATTATTATTATTACACCTTATATAATACACGCTAAAATATGCTAGATTTCATTGCTCAGCCGTAGTTTTACATTGAATATGTATGTACAAGTAGTTACCTACCATTGACCCTCTGTGGAAACTGGAAGTTTGTTTTGCTCCTATGTGGCATTCTTTACTACATTACATTAGTTTCCACCTTCGCTTAGCTAATCTAACGACTAAGTAGGTACATATGCATTGTGTTACCGATATAGCAATACACTCACAGTCCTACAATAATAGAAACTAAAAATATATGCCACGGAATGCGGCGAAGAAAGCTGCTAATTTTAGAAGCCAAGGTGAAGGTAGGTTGTAGTATCGATCCGTTGCAACGAAGCTTCTGCATCCACGGAATACGAATGGATACTTCAAATTGAAAGCCAGTCGGTTCCATGGTGTAATGGTTAGCACTCTGGACTCTGAATCCAGCGATCCGAGTTCAAATCTCGGTGGGACCTGTATTTTGCATGTAGGTATTGTTAACCAAACCTTATTATAAAAAGCTGTGCCGGCGACTTTGTTTTTAATTACCCTGGAAGAACTTCCATTTCCATCCAGTTATCGACTATGCAGAGTTTCATCAAAATTCGTCCAATATTATTTCCGTACTAAGTGAACAGACAGGCAGGCAGGCACAATAGTAAAATGCCTGAAATTTTCAAGACACGTTTAACAAAACGCAGTATAACGCTAAACTATTCTGTAGCTGAATGCCAAAATAAAAAAAGAAGAAGAAGAACCATACGCTAAACGCTCTCCTGTGTGTTTATGCTCTAAGTATCTACATATTTGGTTGCCTTGGTAACAATGGCGTAAACACAACAATATCAAATCAAAACTCAGCCACAACAGTAGGTTGTTTACATTTGATGTTTGATCAATATAACTCTAGGAGGAAAAATATTCCTTTGCAATATAAATACACTAAGTACCTACAAAGTCCAGAAAACCTAAAAAGCTTGTTTTCACATGTGAATCAGTGAATAATGCAGCCTAACAAATTAAAGATATTAATGATGGGGCTGTCAGAGGTACGTATTTATTAGTTCATAATATTTTAAGCTAATGAAACAAATAAGTACCGTAAGCATTTTTTTCTCTATGTATGCTTGGACCCAGTGCTCGAGGGCTTTATGAAAGAGTTCAACAAATAAAAAATAATATTATTCTAGTTTTTGTCATATCATCGAATAGACCTTAGTATTGACACCAGTGTATCATGAGGTCTTAGCAATTAGCACCCAATTCTGTTTTCTTCTGCCTCTACTAAATGAAAAAAAAGGAATAAGATGAAATATGGCCTCACTCACAAATGAGTGGGTATTTTTCCAGTTACAAGTTTAATAGCAATAACAAATTCAATAAATACCTACACACCTACATGAAAATATTAAAATTACGTGTCCCCTAAGTTTTTTAAAAGCCTTAATCTGGAGGCTCGGTAGTGGTTCCGCCATGTTAAATCAAAAAGTGCTAATGTCAAGTATCCTTTTCTCTAAGTGATGGCGTTTTTGGAACCATCATTACTTCACTATCGGTACTTATCTACTAAATTTTCTAATCTAATACTCCTTTAGAGTGGAAAAACACAAATTGCAAACTACATATCAGACTCTACTAACTTTGAAGAGGCCAGCACACCTCGGCCCACTCAAGGCGTCCGAATCGTTGAGTTTGAACTCTCGAATCTCAACGTGAATGGTAAAACCAGTAATGTTGATGTGGAACTGTGGGACTGCAGCGGTGACCATAGGTAAGTCACGTATGCTATCGTTTAAACCTCAAATAACAAATCCCTCTTAAAAATATGGTATTTTGACCCCTCTGAAAACTATCCCACAAAAAGTATACTATAGGTATATATACTAGGTAGCTGTGCCTGCGACATCATCGATTAACTATCATCGATTGACTATCATCGATCGACTATCATCGACTGACTATCATCAATCGACTATCATCGATTGACTATCATCGATCGACTATCATCGATTGACTACCACAGAAGACACCCTACCCCCCTCGTGTCCACCCGTGTTTGTATAGCCCCTATGTAGGTAACTATATTTATCTGTGCATTGCAGGATTTACAGTAATGTCGTTATGTAATGATTATGTTCTGACAGACATCCTATCCTAATCGGCAAATATTTGTACCTACAGTACAAGTATTTCCCGTACCTACAGTAGCTAAATAACTACATATCACATAAGTAGATAATAATAAAACTATCAAGATATCAGATTATTAATTATAAAAAGCGCCATCCATCGACAAACAGCTTTACCATTTGGTTTTCATTTGCGATTTCACGGCTCTTGCGGAGATTGGCAACTGAGGTAGCGATGATTCTTACCTCTACTCTACTCCCTAGAAAGTCAAATACCTATCAAAACTAAAGGTACCTACGACTAATAGAAATAATATCACATTTCTCAATAGCATACAATTGTTATCTGATTAATTGAGGAGTTAAAGTAAATGGGAAAACAGAAATCTAGTATGAAAAAAATAGGAGTATCTATTCGTTAATTTGCCAGATACCTATGTGTACCTACCAACATGGGTACATACCTGCTAACATAAATAAGTTTGGCTGCACGCAATCTTTTTTTTCTTTATTATTTAAGAGCGAGTCGATTGGGGCAAAGATCAAATTCCAATCGTATTGTAATTAGCACTGATAAAAATGTCATTACATACAACGACTAATAACCTTTGTTATTGATTATGAACTATATGTACCTACCTATGTAATTATTTAATCTAATGAGTTATTTGAGGAAGTCTACCGATATCCTCTATTCTGACTGTATAATGATGTCATTACTATTCAATGAGATTCGTCATCCTACCAAGAATGTTGTAATTCCACATAGGTAGCCTAAAATTTTTCATTAATAAATGTTGAGAATGGTGATACATCTATGTAGTATCTAGTAGTATTACTTGCGCTAATACCACTAACACCTACTAAAATGGCGAGACAATGCTAGTCCTAAATACATACCTGGTGCATACCTATAACTTTACTATAGCCTATGTACCTATAGAACAAATAGACAGGGTGCTGAACCTAACTTCTGGCATGTCTGAAATGTAACCTTCAACCTAGTAAGATTGAAGGTTAAATCGATTCATTATATTTGTACCCTGTATTGTCCTACTACAGTTCAGACGAAATCAATGTTCTTAATAACATTATATTGTCAATTAAAAATTGCTAGTCATTGAGTGTTATAGCACCGTTCGTGTTTTCAGGTTTGAATCTTGTTGGCCCGCACTCAGGGTTGGGGTCCAAGGAGTTATTTTAGTGTGTTCTCCCAACACCGCGCAGATGGCGGCGAGGGAAATGGAGCTCCTGTACAACTACTTCGTGTCTCAGCCAAAATTATCCGCCAAACAATGCGTCGTGTTTTATAATTGCACTGACGATCAAGACGACATTGATACTTTAAATCTTTGTAAGTAGCTGTTTCTGCTACTGATTCCTAAATCTTTATAAAAAATAGCTACGTATTCATATTTTCTTGACCCCTAAACAGATTATTTTGGTGAAATCAAATACAATATAACATTCATTGAGAATGTTATATTATGTTGAACGTCGATATTATTGTCAATAATATTTCGATATTATTATTCATTAAATTTAAACAAAAATGTGTAACTAGACCGTATCTACTGGGTTTGTCGAAGTATGGCTTCAGAAGATATTGTATAATATTTGACACAATGTCAAAATCTTTCACGTTCTTTTTTATATCTCATTTACTTAACAGTTTCTATTTTCTTTCAGCCTCAACCTTCTCGAAAGTTTCACAAGTTGCAATCAAATTAAAAACTGGAGGTAACCGTTTGAAAATAGACTTCTCCAATTATATTACTTCAGTTCTTCAGTCAATAAATAAAGAAAACTATTTAATTATTTTATTTAGTTTGCCTCATAAATGTAGGTTTACTGTTCGACTTACCATGTCGCATACTTACGTTCACCGTGGCTTACGCGAGTAACTGAAATACATCCATTCATTAACTGATGCGTGGAGCTTCCTAAATCATTTCATGGATGTTGCTGAAATAAACTTAAAATAACACAACTTAGTCAGAAGAAAAATACATAAATAGTTACCTACTTACCAAAAAACAAAGATAATACATACACTTAAAAATATCTTAAATCCTACAGTCGTTTATCTACCTATATGTACAGGTATTCGAATATGGGGTAGTTATACATAAACTAGCCCGTGTTTATACGACAGTAAGCTAGTATTGGTTACTTAGGTAGTAACTAATACTAGCTTACTCATCAATCATTTATGACGACGCTACGTCGGAACAGCGAACCCAGTTGGAATCTCCTGCACCATCATAATTAACAGAGTCCAGCTCATATTTTAAGGGAATAATAGTAGATACTTAATTGATTATATTATTTGAAGGTTTATTAGTAGGTAACGATCATTTTTATCACAATATTGTGAATGATTTTTAAGTTATTTTTTAAGTTATATAAAAGCATAAATTTCTTCCGAAGCGCAACGAAAAAGAGATTGATACAATTGCCGTACCATTAACGGTGCTAAATATATACAATGTATAATATACTTTATTGCATCGGATTATATACCAAAGAGTAGGTATTTTAAAATAAGGTACGAAAATCAAGACATTGATAAAATATAAACATAAATTTATTTAATGTTGAGTAGGCTTGTTTCAGTGATTATTACTACTTATTACAATTTATTAAATCAATAACCTACATAATTAACATTTCAAAACCTTGACGTACGTTTCATATAAGATACTTTTACACTGAGACCATTGCGTCGTCTTCACCATATTTAAACTTATGAACGGAGAGTTTATATTATTGGTATAAATACATTTTATTTCCACGGAACGAAATAAAATGCTGATTCATAAAAAAAAACATTCAACGCACGCACTCAGTCTTTAAACATTTTGGCTCTTATAATGAGTAATATTAAGAAACTTAATTCAATAGATACTACAATGGAGAATTAACCACTTACGTAAAAAAAATATTTACAATAAAATGGGACCTTGTACAATAAAACTGTATACATGTAACCTATTCTTATATGATTAGACTATTTTCTATATAAGTCTGTAATTAACAATATTATCACCTCGATCACATTTTGTAAGATGTGGAAGGGCTATTTTTACGTTATGTAAAATAATTTATTACATTTAACTTTACCTAGTCTACCGTATAATAAAGCAGATAAATATCCAATGCCTAATTTCTATCATTTTTCCAATTGCCGCCGCGGTCGTTGAAGTTTTTCCGATCTCTATGTCCTCTGCCGGAGCCCCCGCGGTTCCATCGGTCATTACCGCGACCTCGATGCCCTCCTCTGTTTGGGAATCTTTGGAAATTTTGTTCACCATCCATAAAACCAAAGTCATTGCCAGGGCCAGGACCGTTGAAAGGCATATTTCCAAAATTACTAGGCCCTCTAAACTTATTATTGAAATTGTGTGGCATATTAGGCGCTATACCTAATAACCCCGGAGTGGGACCACCGCGTGGATCTGGCAGAGACTGGCTAAAACCATGCATATTACCCATATTCATATTATTCATCGCATTCATCCCCATGGGTGGCATATTCATCATATTCATATTTCCACCGTCCATTGGCCCTGGAGGCACTGGCATGTTGCTATTTAACGCGAAAGGATTAGAACTTTGATTGAAATTAACCGGAGTTTGGAGTAGAGCTTCCTTCGGTTTAGGTAAATAAGAATACTCACCGTTGTCTCCCAATGAGATACCCAAATTTGTAAAAATGTTACACAATACAGCATTGCTTTGTATATTGGATATATCGATTTTTTTACCGGGCGCCTTTTCCAGTTGGTATTGTTTGATCATTTGGGTCACAGGTGCTAAATTTTGATTTACAAATATTTTCTGGGTTGAACTCAATTCCTTATACCAGTTAGAATTTTGCAATACAGTTTGCAAGTCTAGCGAGTTGGATTTCTGTTCTTGGTTAATATTTTCAACAGATTCTTTAGGCTTTCTTCGCGGATCTATTCGTGGAGCAGAAGGCGTAGTTTTGGTAGACTTTTCACTGTCACTATTAGATTCGTCCACAGATAAACGGAAAACTTTTCTTAGCCTGGGATCTACCAAAGCTTGCGATTTAGCTGTACTATTTCTAATATCCGTGTAATCCGGACGAGGTATGTCTATGGGTACTAATTTATATGAAATAGGAGGATGATTATTTATTGATCCATCAATTTCTGAAGCAGGTGTATAATTAGGTATGGGCTTAAATGGTAAACCTAAACGGAAATCAATGTCTCCACTAGTTTGTCTCAAATCCGTATCACCAAAAGAAGGGACACTAAAGTCTGTCTGCCTTAAATCTACATCAGTTCTCCGACGTCCGTCCGTTGGCTCACCGTCAACACAATCATAAATAGATACTCGTGGAGTTTTCTTAGAAGCAGGCTTAATAGACTCAGTTATTTTGTCTGGAGATCGTCTAGAGCGAGGATCCCTTGATCTATGAGGAGAACCTGTATCTTCTGAATTATTTTCTACTTTATTTTCGTGCAAGTTATTCTTCATCGTGTTCAAAAGCTTAGTTACCTCTTCGCTTATATCTATTTTGGAAAGATCTCCAAGCCTACTTAGCACAGAAGAAGGTTCTATTACATGCGGCACTGGGACTTCTAGCGATGGTGACGGCGGTGTCTGTTTTGGGGATGAACCTGGTGACTTTTTCTTGGAACCTTTCTCTTCATCACTGGAATACCATTTCTCATCTATCAATAAATTGTTATCTTCGTCATCGTCTGTAGTAGAGCGACGATGCCTTTTTTCAGGATTTTTAAATATTGGTTCAGGTTGAAGAAACCTAATATCTGTATCACATTCCTTCCTTGTGTGATTATCTTCAATCGTCGAATGACTTATTCTTGCACTTTCGTCTGTAAAAGGAAGAACTCGATGGTCTACATCCTTTGATTCAATACAAACAACAGGTTTTTCATTTTCAAATGATTCATTTGATATATCTATATTTTCTTTGTCCTTTGAAGCGAATTTTAACGCATCTTTAGTGTATTGATCAATATCAATCATATCCTTACTCACATGCGAGTCCTTTTGATTAATTTTAATATTAGTGGAATCTTCAGGGGTTGAAATCGGCAGAGATGGTTGAAAACGCATATCAACATCCTTCCCCGGTAGGCCAGGCGGAGCTGACATATTATTAGACACTGGAACAGGGACAGGTGGTACGCGTAAATCTAAATCTTTAGTTGCGATTGATGGGTTTACAAACTGTTGTGACTCGTTGTTGGTGCTTATCAATCCTAAGTTTTGTATGTTCATTGTATTTAATTGGATATCTGTTATCTGTTTCCATGATAGTCCAATGCTATTAAGCTGCAATACTGTTAATTGACCTAACTGGTCTAAATTTTCAATTCCCATTTTGGTGAGGTCCGAAATTTGACGAGGACTCAAAACTCCAGTTAGATTTTTAATACTGAGTACATTACTCGGATTAGTATTACTATTAGGTGACATGTTAATATTAAAACTCTGATTAGGAACATCATTTTGCCACCTAGATTGCCGCACCTTCGGAGAAATTCTATTTTGCTTTTCGTTATTAAACTGATTTGATTGTAATAAATCAGGAGCATTCTGAGGATTTTGAATATTTAATTCGAAGAGAGACGGAATACTTTTTTCTTGGTTTTCTGAATTACCTGAATATTGCTGCATTAATTTTGTCTGCGTTGTATGAATCATTTTTAAAGCCCCTTCTCTGTTTAACCTAGGAAAATCTCCTAAAATTTCTTTAGGGGCTGATTCAATGTGTTTCAATAATATGTTCTTCAAATTTTCAGTTAGCGGCTTGCCATGCGCAAATTTACATTCGTCTTTGTATATACACGGAAGCCCAGTATGATAATATTTACATGGGAAATCAGCATGCATATACAGACATTTATCCCTTTTTGCACAACATTCCATTAAATAAAACTTACACAGCTCCATTTTACGCGGCGGATGGGCATCATGTGAATAGATACAGTCGTCACCTTTATGACATTTGCCTTGCATATAATATAAACATACTCCATCCGGGTCTTGCAATGGATGAGCACCTCTTCGTCTATCGTTTTTATTATTTTTGTTACGATCGCGTTGTGTTCTATGTCTTTGTTGACGATGATGCTGCTGTCCCCTAGATTCTTGACTACTATCCGAAGCATATGAATCCCTGTCATCCTCTTGATACATCTCTGTAGGGGATTGCCTCTGTACAGGAGATGCTCCTCGTACACACATCATCTCGCTTTCATCCATTTCATCAGTGTACTCCTGTTTTTTACGTTTCTTGCTAGGACCGTCTTTACCGTCGTATTTCTTCCGCTTTTTATACTTAACACGTTCCTCAACATCTTCCTCATCTAAATCATTTTTGTTCATTGCCTTTCTTATTGCCTTTTCGATATTACCAGCAAAATCGTCTTCTATAGGAGTAGAATATTTGCGGTTCTTTTTACTCTTATCCTTGAACTTTTGTTCACCTTTATTAGATTTTGATTTCTTTTTCTTACCTGATTTTGAATAATAAAATTCTTGAGGTTCTGTTTTGTCTTGTAATTTTTCTTCAACAGTCGGAACATTTTCTTCATTTTTCGCATCATTTAGAACCTCGTTTGTTTCTTCTCCTTCACTCTCGATTTCTCCATCCTCCAAATCTTCAATTTCTGCGTTGGGCACTGATTCTGCCATGATGAAGGTGTCACTGAAATTACCGGAAAATGTGAAATTAATAATTTGGGCAAAGATAAGATATGAATTTGGTAGGTTCTTATATTGGGCATGCCTATCAGAGTAGAGTCCCCATGCCTATCAGAGTAGAGTCCCTAACTCGAGTCCTTGAACCTTGTACTTAGATGCTTATTATTATATCAACTTTTAGGTAAGTAATAAGTTCGATGAGATGAATAATATTAATTAACATAAGATGAGTGCAATGGATTTTCGGGATTTTTTAATATTTTTCGAATTGGGAATGGAATATCGAAAGCGTTTGTTTTCAAAATCTAGGTGTTGTGAGTTTTGTTCACAACAATTAATTTAATATGTTTCAATTAATAAATGCGTCGTATATAATTTTCCTTAGTCATCCCCGCCATCATAGCCTTGAGCCCAGCACAATTTTAAAGCACGGCGCCGAATTAAATTACAAGCACAAAAAGTAGAGTTAATATTTTCAGTTACCTATAGGGCAGCTATCAACCATAATTAGAATACCCATAATATATAAGAGGCAACCTATTTGTTTTTCGCTCCATACCATACGTTTAATACAAACAACCTAGGGCTTCTATTAATTATATTAGTTCAAAATACAAAAAACCTTGGGTTACGCAAGTATTTAGTTAGTAAAGTTATTCCATCTATAAACTTTCCAAAGAATGAGAAAGTACCTAGTTATGCATTAAAGTGGCACTATAAAATATCTGAAAACGAGTAAGAACATTATCGTGGGATTTATTTAATCTTCAAAAATACCCATTGTCTTAATTTTCTATTCATCATTTTAGCTACGCAGTTAGTAGATAGGTAGGATTATACGTCAGAGTCAAATCTGTATTTGGTTAAACCTAAAATAAATACATTTTCAGCATAGATTATGGCTATGTATTGTGTTTTCATAAGTGCGAGAGAGACGGACAGTATGCTAAAGTAATAACGTTTCTGAGTGAAACGAACTATGCGTCATGCAAGGCAAATATACAATATCATGGTCGCCATTTTTGTAAGTAAAGCGACTAAATTGAAAAGGTAATCCGATATAGCAGCAAGTAAAAATTGGTATTTGTATAGACACATAATATAAGATTTCAACAATATTCAAAATCGTAAAAATTAAGGACTCCCAACGGTGAACTACCAACAAGCTCAACTGTTAATAAATGAAAACGAACACAAAGGCTTATCAAACATCAATAGTTCATGTACGTCAAATTGAGACTGTGTATAAATAGAACATAGCAAATTACAACGTATTACTTTAAATCTACTTGTTAAAATAGATGGATTATGTAAATGTTACAAGTCTAACCATCGAGAGTAAATCTCGTTTGTTTCGAAATACTGTACCTAATTATCGACGGAACAATTAGCATTGGGAATGTATCTCCAAGATTCACAATATTACTTAGATGTTTCGCAGTTAGAAATTCAACATAAATGGCAGAAGTCAGTACAATAACTGTTCATAGCCACTACTTTCAAGACAGTAATTTTTGTAGATACAACCAAGCTAAGCAAGCAGTGGGTGGCCGTTCACATTTCACAATGTCTTGCCTTGCTTCGCTCTGCGCTCTCGCCACGATTTAAATGACGTCAGCCTTCTAGAACGGCAAGATATGTATGTGTCCTTCTTTCATCGAGGTCACGAGGCGTTATAACGCTCACTCACACAAGCACATTAGCACGTAGTTCCGACGTGTAAACATGGCGTCTGACCTATATACCAAATAAGCTACGCTACCATCTTAATTTAGTCGCATTATAATGCAAATAACTTCCTAATTTGATTAAATTATGGCATAAAAGTACAAAAATAACCTGTCCCGAGCATTAAATAACAATATTACAGAAGGATACCCAACACCAAATAGATTTTCCCGAATAAAGGCATAGATAATAAATAGGTATACACAAAAAATGGATTATTTATGAATTATAGGTACCTATTACTTATATCATGCACAAAAAGTATAAAATGTATTTCTAAAACAAATAGAAAATAATGACAATGGATGGAACTATTAATATAACGCCTGTGGGGGCCAAACACAAAATTATTCGCCGCCATTGCACCGCCATTTTGGCGCATGTAATATAGCAGACGACTAATCGGGTTATTTTCATACCTACGTTTACCAATTATTATGCTCGACTTATTGCATATTTCCATCTAATCGCGATGTTTAAACGGTAAATGTGTAGCGTGGCTGGATATTGCACGTGTATGTTATTTCCTTTAGCTGATAAAGCACTTTATGTAATAGGGGACACGCATACATTTTATGGCCTAACGAGTAAATAATATTAATTGTTACCAATCTTACATTAATGAACGAATCACTATGTGCGACTACTATACGCCATATAAAATAGAAATCTTTCATAGCATTGCTGCATAAAGACGTAACAATTCGAGTACGCTATATTGATTTCGAACGGCGACTGCTGCAAATAACAAGGCGATCTAAAAATATTTAGTTCCATTTTTCAACACGATGAGGAAGGAGGCGCTTATGTAGCATCGCCCGTAGCGTCATCTCTGTCAAATAAATGTGCAACTTCTAGTGTATCCGGTCAAAAAAAGTACTTTTGAATATATTTTATTTGTAATTATTATTTTTATCGATGACTTATACTGCGTCAAAATTTTAATAAAAATAAAATAATATTAAGTATTAAATTTTATTCTAAAATACTTTAATTCAACTTAAAATTATAATTATCTTGTAAGAGAATTCAAACGACTATCTATGCTGCCATTCCGTAAAATCAAATCACATCACAGTGACCACATCAGAAAAACACATCCTTCCTAGAAAATAACAAAACAACATTATTTATTCTTAGTATAGCATGTCTAATATAATAACTTGATCATAATTTGAAATACATAATGATGAATTACTTTTTTTTTTAAATATGTTTTCTACATTACAAATCTTCGAAACAGTTTTCTTTTAGTTTCAGAACTAAACGTAATTGTCATCATGATCATCAAAAAACGGAATGACATTTTTATCAATTTATTTTGTGATAAGTCAGCATTGCAGAAAACACGAAATTAATCGACGAACAAAATATTTGGTGACTTAATGTTATTTTATTTGTAATGCATAAAATGTTGGTTAGCTGTCGATGTAAAGCTGTTGAAAGTAAATATTAAATTAACACTGATAAAAATTGTTTAAATAGTTTCAAACAATTTCGTACAATGTCTGATCCAAGTAATCCCTTTGCTGGACTGCTAGGAGTGTCTGAAGAAACGGCATCAACTGTTGAGTCCCCTCAAACTGAAGATAATGTGCCATTTCAAGCCAACCCTAAAAAGTATTTAGAAGTCGAAGATACAATAAACAACTTAGTGGAAAATGTTTTCCACTTCACAATCAACCCTAGGGCTGGGGAGGCGCAGCCCGCCAGTGACAGACAACTAGTGTTCTTAGAAGAGCTCGCAGAAGCCATGAAGCCCAGAGTGCACATAGATTTAGAAGCCTTAGAACAGGCACTGTTTGAAAGACTCCTTCTGTCTGATATTGAATCTAGTGTATTACCTAAAGCATGTGTAGTTTTTAAGGAGCATGTGGTACAGAAACAGGTCTTCCCATATTTATTCAGCTCTATTCAAAACCTGCAGAGCTATGAACATGTAAACAGTGCTACAGTGAAGAATGCCTTGCAGAAAATGAGAGAGCTAATATTTAGAAATGCGGTAACAGCTCTGAAGCAGCCAGCATTATTTGAAGAGCAAGATTTTTCTGTGCAACTTGTAGAGCTGTTACAACATGTTGATCCATTAAGTGATACATTTTTTATAGATATTGTAAAAGCATTCATGGCTGATGGTAAGGATTTATTACATTATTATGGTATGGTCCTAAACTTAGCAATGCTTTTATTATGGATGGACTGGGGATGATACCAGTATATAATACTTATATAGATATTTAGCATCAATCAATCAAAAAAAAATCTGTGCATATCACAAAGATAAGTGTAAAATAATGTTTATTGAGGTTGTATCCTTATTTTCATGTACTTAAATACACATTTATGTAAAGAATGTCCATCTGTGCAAATACAAATTAGTGTACATTTGCACAAACATCAGAATTCTAAAGTACCTTTATTTGTAAGGGAAAAACACATTTAATAATTCACCATTTGTTAATTCCCTAATTTCAGATGATGAAGGAGCACCAGAACAGCTGCGAGACTCAATGATACCTGTGCTGAAAAGAATTCACACAGATGTAAATAAATCTACCTTGATTAATCTGCCTATTTACATATTGCCATCTATACACTTGTTTGCTGGTGAGTCTCGGAAACTATTGTTGCGAAAGAACAAAACTATTTAAACAAATACTTCCCTATCTGGCATCAGTTGTTCATTCCTAAACTTTATAATTCACATATTTTCAGTGTCAACAAATCTTAATTCAAAGGTAGGTATTATTCAGGTCTTTATAAAAATCTAAACCTTAGGCATACTTGTTGATGTGTACTGCTACATTAAACTCTAAATGAACTAAAATATGATACCTATACCATGTTTGCTGCATCTTTTTCTCTTGGTTTTAGCTATATGATTGTAGTTATGCCTTTTTAAGTCCCAGAAATCTTATTAAAACAAACATCTACTTTTACTGTTGTACATCTCACAAACAAGCTGACGGTCAGTGGTAGGTCCCTCTTCCCCCATTTTATTCCACAAACAGATAGTATTGTGCTAATCATGGTTTTACAAAAACATAATTGCAAAACCACTGTTTAAAGCTTAAGTGCAAAGTGAAATGATTTTTTTTTATCAAAAATATTTTATCATAATATTGCTATTTTCTAGGTAATCAATGGCTAGCTCCTATTTTAATGGAGGCGTGTGAGCCAAAGATTGAAAGTAATGGCAGATTATACCAGGACTCAGTTATTGGTGCTTTACTGAGCCTCTCAGTTCTGCCTAGGACTGCATCATCATTGCATGAGTTCTTTGATAACCCGATGGATCAGGTATGTAAAGAAAATGAAGACCATACTTGGCAGAGATTGATTGCATCTACTTTGTAACACAGGAGAGAGGGGTATTGAGGCTATAAAGAGGCAGCTGTTAGTTTGGCCCTCTCTATGCCAACTGAACTAAGTACTTGGTGCTATATTATACATATTGGGCACATATGTATGAGCACACTGTGTGAATATTTTTCCCCTTAGTTAAGAAAAAAATCAACCAAAACATTTATTTAATTAATAGCAATTATATTTTTTATTAATTTTGGGATATGTGTGAACATCTCATTCTGTTTCAGTCAGCAACTTCCATGATCGAGACTTCCGTATGGAATGCATCATCCCATCTATCAAACAACATGCATAAAATATTCCTGACAATACTAAAAGGCGGCCCGCAAATGAGAAATAGGCTCTTGACATGGATTGGGAAATGTTTAAAAACGAATGTTGCCAGAGGAAAATTATGGAATGTTCAGGTAGAATTTTATTATAGTATTAGATATTATTTCAAGGAAGCAAACCCTCGAAACTAAGTACCAAAACCTGGTTCTTGTATTAACTTTGTATTATACCACAGTAAAAATATATAATTTCCTAAAATTTTATTAAGACAAAAAGCAGAATGTATTTCTTTGTGTAATGTATTTATTTATATTCAAGAAGAAGATCTTTATTGCATTAAAAAAACCATAACAAAATTTCACAGCTGTTTCTTCTTTATTCAGGCCGGTGAAGTAAGCGCAACAACATTGACATGCGTCTCGGACGGTTTCATGCTCAATTTGGGCGCAGTGCTGTTGCAGCTGTGTCAACCATTTTGTACCACAGCAAATGATCCTAAGTCATTGAAAATCGATCCTACATATGGTGCAGTTCTAGTAAGTTGTTTGTCTTTTTCTTGTTATACAAGTTCAAAGCATTAAAAGACACCGGCCGTTTCGTAGTTTTAATTAAAGTTCTTTATCCTTTTACACACATTTTTTAGAAGGATATCTACAGAAGCTTTAATGTAACTTCCTTATCTTTTTACACAGCCAGAAGAATGTGCAGCTAAATCAGTCCACTTGGATTGTCTGCACAGTGAAACTTGTTTGTTGCCACCAAGAACAACTGATGATGATCAGTCAGTGAAACGGCCCACAGCTGAAACTTACAATTTCGTTACCGAGTGCTTTTTTATGACACAAAAATGTATCGATTTGGGTGAGTTCTACATAATTCAACATGTGCGCTCTTTATTTTACTATTTATATGATGGTCTTACAGTCTAATGGGATCGGTCCACCTATTTTTCTCTTGTTAACAACATTCTTAATTATCTCATACAGCTTCCTATAGTGAAAGATTATTTAAACTTGGATCAGTACATTCGAAAATTAATTACATCCAAACTCACAAACTTACAAGTTTTACCACTTTATAATATTCGTGTAGATATATTTGCAAACGAACTTACCTGTAGGTGAATGTCACCAGTGATTATGGGAAGATTGTTGTTACTAAAGAAGCCTATGGTTTTTGTATCATCTCCAAACGATATAAATAACAAGGAGTATAATTTTAGATGATAGGTTACTATCTATGTTATCCTATTAGTTGTGTGATATAACTGTGGGGAGCAGGTGTCCGCGTGTGCGCGGAGAAGCTGGGGCGGTGCGGGCAGGAGCTGGGGCAGGCGCAGCGCGCGCTGGCGGACGTGGCGGCCGCCGCGCACCACCTGCTCGAGCCCATGCGCCAGCGCACGCAGATCCTCATGACCAAGTAACCGCGCACTCTTCTACGCCTATACAGGCTAGTTTTAGGCCGAGTTGTTGCGGCAATTGTATAGCCGTCGTGATGCCTGGATCATCATATCGGGCAACAATTGCCACAATTTCATTATAGAGAAAATTATTGCATAGCTTGGCAACACTGATGCCGGAATATACATTGCAACAAGTTGCACTATAACATTGCGGCAAGAGAGTATTGCTGAGCTATAGTATACAAAATTTTTAGTAAGATGCAATTTATGTAACTCGTTTACGGCCCTTTTGAAGCCGGCCGGAAAATGGCGTGGGTCAAGCTGTCTGAACTTGCCAGACGCACCCTATTTTATTCATCATCCAATGGCCAGCAGATATTCATATACTAGAATCGCCTCCATTTCATTGTTACCATCATTAATAATTGTCCTGTCACGGACGCCTTATATGTCCCGGCGGTACATTAAAAAACGTAAATAAAAATACTGCGTATAATTTCTAAATAATAATATCGATATCAGTCCGCCAATCCGCACTAGGCCAGCGTGGTGGACTATAGCCTAATCCCCCTCGCATTGAGGGGAGGCCCGTGCCCAGCAATGGGACATTAAAAAAAGGGCTGGAATTATTATAATATCGATATTTTATCAACAGTCCTACCCGTAGGTAGGGTGGCCGCGCTTGTTGCGTGGACACAAGCGTTACTTCGTTTGGGAGCGTACAATTGCCGTGTTCGTCTGGCCATATATTATTATTATATACGATCCGTAAAATTAGTTTTATTTCAATACTACACGTATTCGCGTAAATATAAGAAATCAGTATATTATTATTATTCTGTTTTTGCAAGGTTCTTCAGTCTCCGCTGCGCTCTACTCGAGAAGGATATGCTGACGCACTTGAACAGGCTGCAAGCGACGACGTGCACGTGGCTGGTGCAGGTCGCGGTGCGGACGGACGCGGCCGTGCCGCCGCCGGGCTACGCGCCGACCACGCTAGTACCAGTAAACATGCCTATCACCACGCCGCCACCAGACACCTTAAGGTTTGATACTCTAACGTACTGATAAAAATATTTAATTACCTCAGCATCTCAAACTATTGTATGTGGTGTGGTATATGAGTATGTGACACAGGAAAAGTACTTTTTCATATTATATATTTTTTACTAGTTACCCGTGGCTTCGTCCGCGTGGTATTTAACAAAAAGTGGACGAAGTCGCGGGTAGCCTAAGTTAGTCCTTGTTTCATCAGCTATCTGCCAGTGAAAGTCCCGTCAAAATCGGTCCAGCCATTGCAGAGATTAGCCGGAACAAACAGACAGACAGACAGACGGATAGACAGACTGACAAAAATTGTAAAAAATGTTGTTTTGGTATATGTACCGTGTATACATCCAAATGCACTTATTAAAAAGCGGTTATTTTAATATTACAAACAGATACTCCAATTTTATTTTTTTGTATTTATGTATATAGATTTAAAAGTAATAAATACTGCATTGAAGGATTGTTAAAAAGTTGGTTGTCAGTTTTGAGAATCAAACCAGCATAATGCAGAATATAAACATATGCCGATCGAAAGGTTCAATTATAAAGCTTAATTCCTAGCAGTAACTTCTAGAATTCACTTTCAATGACGTTACACATTACATTAAAAAATTCTATAGATGATTTTCAATGGTTAATAATTAATATAATAATTGACAGATGTATACCAGAATTCGTGTTGGAGAACATAGTGGTGTTGATAACGACGGTGCGGCGGACGGCCGGCGCCATCCGCGAGGAGGCGGACATCGCGGGCATGCTGCAGCCCGCGCTCACGCTCGTTCTCACCTTCATGGGCGACTCGTCGCGGACTTACAACCCACATTTAAGGTACATTTGTTTAAACAACTCACCATTTTATTCATAGGAACTTACTAAATGTCTCTGGTCCGCAGCCCCCCCCCCCCCCCCTCCCTAGGGAATTCTTGGCTACGGCGTTGTCATCGGACGTTAAGCCCTGCCCACAAGTATATCTAGCTATTTGTACATGATATGTTATCCGTCTCTTGAGAATACATAATTCTTTCATGAGACAGTGTATAACATTTCTATAATTAACTCCGTAAGGGCATTCGAGATTTGCCTATATATTACTTTAAAACGACCTGATTGGCATAGTTCTAGTGCTTCCTGTACCGAGGTTTCCGGCTTCGAATCATGAGATCGCCTCCAGTCCATTGTACGGTACTCATAATACAAGTGTTGCTTAGTTTGGGATTATATAGTTAGTCTGTTCGTCAAGTCATATTTATTACAAATGCTAGACTCCGCTAAGAGTGTTACTACATATTTCAAGTTTATTTGAAATATGAATCAGCTTCCGTTTAAAAAGACGTCATAATGTTGCCAGTCTGGTCATAGTCAAATACCTCTGAACCTAAGGGCCATTGCACATCTCGACTCTTTGAGCGCGTACTGGACATTCGTTAATAAAAAAACAAACAGCTCATTGAACTGTATAGCGTTCGCAGCTTGATCTATTTGCATCTCACGGCAGTAGTGTGGTAAAGTACTAAAAGTTTTTTTTTCAGATCGAAATGTATTTTTTCCATAATTAAGTTATTATAATTGAGTGTATTTTACACAGAGCACGGTTGGCGGAATGTCTCGAAGCAATGTTGCCGAATCACCCCGACGACCAGCAACCACTGAGCAGCTTAGCATCGTTCTATAGAGAGCAGCTATTTAAGGAGCATCCACACAGACTGCAGGTGCCAACCAAATAATATAAATTTTCTTGATGTACCACTGACCTCTATGGTATACATCGCTGGACTAATCATAAGCCCGGTTATCGTGTGCCTATTTGATTTTCGCCATTTTGGCGCTGATAGCGGCAGTGAGGGGGAATGGAACTAATAATAGAGATGGGACAGTGATATGATACATCGATAAAAATGTTTATGCTTAAACCTACCCATGCAGTAAAATGAAAATAATTATGATCCATTCCTTTAACAATGGCTAATGTCCAAAATAGTCGAGTGGTTAATACTAAGATGAATCAAATAATGATAATGATTAGCCGAATCGCTCATGGGTAGGGTAGGTAATCTTAGGATAAGCCGAAACCGGACTAAAGGGTGGTGTGTGACTAGCTAGATCCTACTTAAATAAGGATTATTTTTTAATTAGAAATGAGGTAATGTAATGTTGTTTGGGAAGCAATGGAGTAGGTAAGGTATTAATAGAAAATAAAAATCATCAAAGTAGTACATGAGTTATGTTTAATAAAAGTCATCAGAGAAGTGTTTTGAACAGATGTAATCATATTTTTTCGGACGCCAACTAGGCTTTTCAATGTTTTTGAGCCATAATTCTAGTCTTCTATTGTCAGTCGGAAACCTGTGAATTAGTAAACATTGTTTTAAAATAATATGTATTTGATAATACAAATCTGTCTTCGGCGATTTTTACGTTCTTGAACGTTCTATCTATTTAAGATATTGATAGAAAAAAATATCGATAATTTTTATCGACAAGGAACTTTTCAGCACTATTGAATTTTATTGTTTATAAAAAACCGATAATACAAAGACAAATGCGTTGTAATCACGTATAAATAAGATTAGTAACATATTTTTAAGTGCCTATAATATCAATAGAAGTTTTAATTTCTTGAATATTAGCCGTAAATTCACTTACTTGTGGAATGTAACCCCACTTCCCTTCTGGTAAAGAGTTTTGCATAACACGCACTCTTTCATGGTTTACCTATTAACTAACACCACTTATTTATGTATTAACTATATTAATACGACACAACAAACAAGTTTAATCGCGTTAAACCATCAAAATCACTTTATAAACACGGAGACAATGTAAACAAAACAACGGCCATTTGCATTTTACGTCAGACTTAGTTCCTTTCCCCCACGATGGGGGCGCTTCAAATAGGCATAATAGATAGCTGTCATTTTAAAGGGTATCATTAGTCTAGCGTACTTGTATCATGGACGTCAGTGTGATGTACCCATATAACGTAGCTTCCAGAAACAGTAGTGTGTAACCTCTTTTCTTTCCTTTCAAACCGACTTCAAAAATATATTTATGTTACCGCATATATCTTTTTTGTTTGATAGTGACTAAAGAAATCCTTACCGAGAGTAAAATCAAAGGGTTGGCTGAAAAAAAAACACTTGGGTTGAATAAATCGAATCATGATACGTGTGCTCTATACATATCCCACTTCCCACTAATATTATAAATGTGAGAGTTTAGATGGATGGATGGATGTTTGTTACTCAATCACGCCAGAACGGCTGAACGGATCTGGATGAAATTTGGCACAGAGATAGATTATGGTCTGGAATAGCATGGGCTATATAGCAGCATAGGCTACTTTTTATCCCGGTAAAATGTATGGTTCTCATGGTACAGATTTGTTTATTTTTTTCATACTTTTAAATCGCGGGTAACACCGCGGGGCGCAGCTAGTAAAAAATAAAGAAACCTCTTTGTTGTTTTTCACAGTTGGTACCATGTCTGCTGGATGTATTCGTCGGTATCGAGATGACCGGCCAGAGTGTTCAATTCGAACAGAAGTTCAATTACCGCCGTCCAATGTACCTTGTTATGGATTTCCTATGGGGAATGGAGGAGCATAGAGACGCTTTTACGTGAGTATAACATGTACATTATCATTCGGCCAGTGACTTATTTGTTGATAATTCTGCAAACCATACCAGTCATTTTTTATTTGATGTTTTTTAAATGGTATTACATCGAACCAACACCAACCCAGTGTCCTAAGCACTTAACGATATAAATACTTATATAAAAGTCCCTGATTTGGGTACAAAAATTCGTGATCATCATTGCCTCTTGATACAAACCCGGGAACCGCACAGAAGGCTGTGTGACTAACAACTGAGTCTAATGGTTCATAATATAATGATCAAAATGACGTGGGTTATAGGAGTTTAAAAAAAATGAGGCGTGCGTATTTAAATAGATATGTTCTTGATTCCAGACGGTTAGCAAAGGAAGCAGAGGCTAATATGGAAGCAGTTCACCCACCGATATTTTTACGCTTCGTAAACTTACTCATGAACGACGCTATTTTCTTACTGGACGAGGCGCTCGGGAATATGGCGCAAATACGTACTTTGCAGACGGCGCAGTGAGTAGTTATTTGTATTGTGTACTATATCAAATAATATGCTAAACCTTATTATTATAAGACCTATATTATGTAACTATAAAGTGCAAAATAATATTTGGCAGACTTCACACGTTTTCGGAATTTATATAGTGCGCCCAAATCATTTTCGTTCACTACCTTCTGTAATCATAAACATAACCCTTACACACTACGTCCAATCCAATTCGAATAACAATTCACAATTCGGAGCGCCCTTTATCGGATTCGAGTCGGACGCACGAGGTATACACTGTTAGGAGTTATACACTGCACGAGGTATACACTGTTAGGAGTTATACACTGCACGAGGTATACACTGTTAGGAGTTGTTATTCTAAAATGATCTCTATTATCAGGGAGTCGGGCGCGTGGGTGAATCTACCGACTCAAGAGCGCACCCAGAACCTGTCGAACCTGTCGCACGTGGGCATGCTGGCGCGCTTCGACAACATCCTCGGCCGCGACACCATCCGCACGCTGGTGCGCCTCACTGCGCACGCGCCCTACGTCTTCTGCCACCCCACCCTGGTCGAGCGGATTGCGTCCATGCTCAACTACTTCTTGCTGCATCTAGTTGGGCCCAATAAGAAAAACTTTAAGGTAATAATAATAATAATTGTTTATTAACCAAAAAGAGATTTACAGGTGTTTTATGTATACATTGCGGTTACAATTTTAATAATAATATTTTGAATACCTGTCAGTTATTGACAAAAACTTCCGGCACTAGGTAGGTTTATGTTGCTAACAATAACACTCAATTTTTGAATTTCGAATAAAATATAAAAAAAAAATTAACATGGCTCGTAGGAACCTAAAGTGTGTGAAAAATGCGCTAGATCCCATTTGCTATATTTGCTGGCTCGTCTGCACTAGATTATCGAATGAAGATTGTAAAGATTCAGAGGCCGATTAGTATGAGTCTGTACATTGAAGACTATAATACTTTTAAGACCAAGAGTAATTCAACATTCCCACTAGAATCGCCGATCTCAAATTTCGGTATCGTCATTGGAAACGCCAATAGAAACTGGCTTACAATAATAGCAGTAGTTGTTCTGGTTTCTATAGCAAATAAATCGTCTTTTGTTCCTATGTTACCCTGGTAATCATTTTGTTCAGGTAAAAGACATGAAGGACTACGAGTTCGATCCCGCCAGCACTGTGCTGGATATATGCCGCATGTACGTGGAGCTGGGCAACAACCCGCGCTTCTGCGCCGCCGTGTCCGACGACGGGCGGTCATACTCGGCACAGTTGTTCACGTTGGCGGAGGCTGTGTTAAGTAAGATTATTAAATAATTTAAATACGATGAACATAGGTATCTGTCTATCACTATCAGCATTTATTATTTCGGCATATATGAGCAAAGTAAATTTATAAAACCGGCACATACCGTCTAGTATGTAGACGTGCGATGGTAGTCAATTTCAAATCTGATAACGCATCTTATCAGACACTCGCACTACATATTTACAAAAATACGACGACATACTTTGATTAGTTGAAATAAAACACAAATTTGCTTGAAGTGTTCTGTCTGTGTATTGCAACGGACTGCCAGATCGCAACAAGCAAATTTCTGTTTTATTTCAACTAATCAAAGTATGACGTCGTATTTTTGCAAATATGTAGTGCGAGACTGATAGATAGTAGAAGTGTGACCTTGCCCCTTTGTTTATCTTCTCTTCACATTTGGCACATTTTTTTGCCAAGTTATAAAGACTGTTATAAGAGTAGTAGTACAGTTTCATAGTAATGCAACTTTTACAATAAATTCCAATTTTAAATTGAGTATTTTGATTCCATAGTACGTATCGGCGGCGGCGGGCTCATAGGATCGCTGCAGGAGCTGGCGGGCCGCGTGGAGCTGCTGGCGGAGCAGCGGCAGCGCGACGAGGAGATCCTCGCCAACGCGCCCGAAGACTTCCTCGACCCCATCATGAGCACCATCATGAGGGACCCTGTAACGCTGCCCAGCTCGCGCACCACCGTTGACAGAACTACCATAGCTCGGTAATTAGGATTTTATTGCATATTTATATTAAATGCATAATATTTTGTAACTTTTGACGATTCATAAGTACTGTACATAATGGTCTAATTGAATAAAAAATATTCTGATTCTGAAAAATATAATTATTACAATGAAAATTACTATAATTCAGACATTTAAAGTTTCCGATCTGAAAAAAAATAAAGCATTGCTGGTATATTATGTTACTACCACAAGTGAGTACTTGCGATAATAAAGGAGTTAGGCCCCAATTTCTTACGCAATAAATATCATGTAGGATACTTCCTAAACAACCCTATTTAATGTAATTTATATTTTAGGCATCTTCTCAGCGATCAGTCGGATCCGTTCAACCGCTCCCCGCTCTCCATGGATCAAGTGAAGTCTAACACTGAACTCAAAGAGAGAATCAACGCGTGGATTGCCGAACAGAGGGCTAAAACTGCTCAAAACACGACCAGTAACTCTTAGATATCCTAAGTTTTATAGGTTTTTGTATATTCTCTAGACAAGCTAGAATATATCGTAGTTCTACACTGTTTAGGGTATAGATTTGTACTAAATGCAATATTATAATTAAGGGCGGGCCAACAAACTGTTGAAAAGTTGTTTGTTTCCACCGTCTGTGTTTATGAAGACAGTGTTTGTATCACATTTTTGTGCGTTGTATGTATTTTTTGTTGTTAGGACTTTCATTTTGGTACATATCAGTTATGTAAACTTTTTTTTTATAGCGTTCCTTGTTCAATGTTTTATCGAAATGTTTTGTTTGTTTGAGGAACGTTGGGCCGCTGCGTATGTATTCATTTCGTAAGAGGGAGGCCAAGAGGTAAGGCCAGGAGGTAATTTTGTGAGTTGTGAAGCGTGACGTTTCTTGAGCTACGTTATTGTTGTACACACAAAGTATGGACGCAAACCGGATTTTGTATGGAATCAAATGCAGCTTAAATTATAATACTCACACGCAACTCACAAAATTATACCTGTTTGGTCTCACAATAAAGTGGTATGATTTACAGGATTTACTATAGAGTTTTGGACCACCCGTGGCAATGTGATAAATTAATTTTCCTTTATTTTGTTCTTATAGTTATGTTAATTAGATATTAATAGGTACCTAATAATAATAGGATTTCTTCTGATACTGTCTTTTTTATTTTATTTTCATAAGATTGTTTGAATGAGCGGTATGATGGTCACGCTCATTTTTCCCATGAATAGTGTCATTTTCCGAAATTTAAATAAAGCAGAGCGGAGTAGAGCCGTGTAAATAAAGGGGTCCCTAATGGTTTATTTCACCACTCTGCCTCAATGGACTAACAGCCTTATAAGAATTGTAACAAAACTTCCTGTATTTTTATTTTACTCTTTGATTGTGCCCACACGGAATTTGTCATTTTTAGTACGTCTGTTGAGTGGAACTTGAGCTTGTGCATTATGACAGCGTTGTCTGCACAAAGAACATGTTCATGGCACAAACAAAGTCGGTGTATGTAGAGTGGACTGATTATTAGTGAGCGCATTCGTGGTATAGATCCCATAAATGTATAACCAAATTACATCTGTCTGGATGTAACGAAGTTGGAAACTTTGAACCGTGAGAGCAAGATCGCTGACTACGAAATACATGTAAAAAAGGGAATAGAATATATTTTTCAGTTTTTTTTCGCATTGGCTGGTTTTTTTATTTCACAGACCAAAGGCCGAAGTCCACTATCACATAGCTCACGTCGTGTTGTTAGCTAATGTCGGCCCTTCCAGAAAGAGAGATAGAAGTAAATAGGCAGTGAACGTGCGCCTAGTGTACACTTCATTTTATCTTGTATCTTTGTATCTTTCCGTACGTGCCTTGTGCTTTTTTATAATCCGACCGTGTACAAGAACTCATAGTTTAGCTTATGCTCGACCGATAAGGCAAGCGTCTGGATGCAGCATTATTAGAAGAAAATATTGTATCATAGACAAGTTCGTTTTTTTTAGTAGAAATGGCGGAGTAATCAGCTGTTAATTGCAATGCAAACGAATAGCTGGGATATTCCCTTAGGTATTGCTAGTACTCCTTAGTTTCTTGTTTATATTATGTAATTTATCTACCGAAAATTCTGTACTTAAGGTGTATAATTTGATTTGTTTAATGAATTCTTTTATTACAAGAAAAATGGAATGGCGCGATGTCTTGTCATCTGTCAGCTTCATTCATTCATCCATTGTGCAGAAAAAATGTGACTTGTTCGCTTTGTAATTTAATTTTATGTAATAAGTGCTAGTTATACATTAGATATCACCCATCATTAATTATTTCTGTTCTTTTCCCAAAGGCGTCGTTACTGAATTGCCTTATAGGAACTGTCGTACCAATATATTTGAACATCGTCAGGGCTTACGTTATTCCATCTACAGAAAGCTTGATCCGGCGTCCACGAACGAAATACTAATTTCCCGAGCTCAGTGATAGTTTAAGTGTCACGTTTGATGAAGAACTAGGTGTGGGTGCATACAAGTGAGGTGTGTAAGAAGAAAAATGTCAGGCCGCGTACGAAAGCAGTCCGACTGCCCTGTGGGCAAGCAGGGCCCTATGAGAGCCACTCTTCCGGTGTCGTCAGTGATGAAACAGAGCGGTGGGCTGAAGAAGAACGCCAGTAATAGCCCTACACTGTCCCCGACTAATGCCTGGAGGCGGATATCGCCAGATCACGCCCTGTCTGGCCAAAGAAGCCCAGGAGCTGTCAACTACAAAGGTAAGGCCTGGCCTACCTTGTTCTTCTTCACTAGCAATTTTATTTCTTTATAGCAATACAAGGAAAAAAATTGTGTTCTTGTTTCCTAAAATCAGTTATGGACATGAAAATTGTAAATAAAATACAAGAATTATATAATAATATCCGGTTGTTTAAACAAGATTGAATTTATCAACCAATTTCTTGTTTGAGTTAAATAATATATTGATATATTGACTTATAGTATTGATTCTATAATGAAATTTTTAGATGGCCACTTTACAGTGGTGATTGTTACATTACCTACATAAAATGAAACCTTAATCATAAAGGCTATTATACCTATTTATATAGTAAACAAAATCAACTATTGTATGTTCTAGGCAAGGGTCGGTTTGGGGCCAGTGTGATTCGGCGCACAGCATCACTGGACACCCTCTATCACAAAGGACAATGGTCCAGAGACTACTATCTTCACGCTGGCCAGCTGCAAGTTGATAAGTCTACACAAGTATGCTAGTATAGTTATTTAAAATATCAAGTATCTTACAATTTTTTCAAGCATTTATCATGTTTTATTATTGTTTTATATCATTCATAACTGCAAGGTACTTATTGAGGTACCCACACCTAATCTATACCCACATAATAAAATATTTATATAGAGCTTCATATTGCAATACATTAATATTTTGTAGTGTCCAGGTAGTAGTCCCAGAGAGCACATAAATTATACTTATTAAAACTGTTTATATCAAGGCCGAGGAAGTACAGGAATTGTCTCCTGGCATTACTCCAACTTGTATTTATTATGTTGAATTATAATTGAACTTTTTATGCACAGACTGATGATAGTGGTGGCACCTCAGGGCGTTCCTCTCGAGGTTCAGAGGATGATAAGCTGGATCGATTTCTACGCAGTCGCCTGCAAAGACCACATAAACCATCTGCATCAGGAGACTATTCCACACATTCTATGAATACAGCTCTCTGTAAGTGTAATTATATAATGTTCACAAAAAGAATAAAAATTATCTATATATATAAAATAAAGTCATATGTACACCATTTATAAGTCAATAATGGGAGGGTCGATTTATGACCATAGATTTTTTAAATTTGTGTCCGCCCTGAATAGCAGAATAACTATTAAAACATGGGAAAAAATCGCATACATTTGATTCTGAGGCTGTACAAATTTGCCTGGACAGCTGGTTATGAAATATAGTTATAATCATTATTAATGATTTTAATTTTTATCCCCATCTTAATATTTATTTTATTGGCAGGGTCTCGCTTCGGAAGTGGCAGTGCCCCCCTTAGAGCCGCGCGGTCATCGGTTGAGGGTCTAAACCAGGAGATAGAGAGACTTGTGCTGTATCCAGCTAGCGGCACACAGACACCACATCTTGACAGACTACGAGATAAGGTAATCGCCTAGCCTCTACATTCACTACACTATAGAAACTAGTATTGAAAATTTCACAAAACTGGTCGCTTACAAATAAACAAAAAATTATGTAATATCTCATATTCACAAACCACTCATATGGCACATATATTTTTGATTATACATTTACTAGTGATAGACTTTGCAACTGTTCATTCTACCGGCTATGTAAGTATTGTTTCTAAATTAGATTATGCTGTTAAAGTTCTATCCTAAGATGTTCACTGCCTTCGAATTGCTAATAATAAATAAAATAAATATAATTTCAGGTGACGCCGGAAGGACACAGAGCACCGCTCGCTGAAATGTTGAGGCGCTCCGTCAACACACAGACGCCTCACGATCTATGTCATACTGCACACTCGTCAGGTAACTAACTATAGTAGATATTAATCGCGACTTTGCCAGAAACCAGCCAGAGGACAATATCCTATTCAGGACCGAAAAAAACTACCAAAAACACTACTTGCACAGTGAAATCAGCCAATAGTGACAATTACGATGCATTTCCATACAATTGAGTTGATTGTGGTAGCAAAATTCGGACCCAGGTTGGTGGCAAGCCATGACTCTAGCTAAAGCTAAGCATTGCTATTCGAAAATGACAGTAATGTTCTTGATAATACTTAAATCTGAAACTGATATTAGTATTTCACTTTTTATTTATTATAAATGTTACCATAAATATAAATGTAACAGCAAAAGTAAAAAAAAATCCAAATTATAAATTTACCTTAAAAATTATCGATATCATTTATATTTCGTCCTTATTATCAAGTTCCTATATTTTTATAGTAGTTTATATGAATGTTAGTAATAACGTTCTTTTCTTCACTATAACGTTTTTTGTTTTAAACATTATATCAATTATGACAGATTTACTATAAAAATATGTACTTATAATACCAATTAAAAATAAATTATGGGTATAATAGATCCACCGTCGCGGGGGTCTCTTTCCAGCGATGGTTCCGCGGAGCTCCTAGCTGCAGGTCTATAAACAAAACTTTAAAGCTTTTAGTGACAACCCCTTGCAATAAACTATAGTTGACAATGCACTGAACACGAGAATGGTTTGACTGGCTCCAAGCATGCAGTTTTATTGTGCTTCAAATGCTTATTAAGTTCTAATAATTTCCTTAAGGTTCACGTTTTCTTGATGTTTCAATGATTGGTAACCCTGATTATACTAATTAACTTAACATAATGGGCTATTGATAAATTAATAATTCTTTTAATATATTTTAACATTAACTATTGATTAGTCATTTATGAAGGTGATTTGTGATGACGAGTAATTTACGAAAACAGCTACCAATTGTTGTTTTATTTCAATATAATGTGGACATTATGTTGTAGCCTTTTAAAAACAGTAGACAGAAAATATATTATTTAGAGTTTTTAGACTCATTTTAAGAGTTCGAGTATTGTAATGGTCCTTTTGTTTTAAAGTTTATAAATTACATATTTCTTATTCTATTTTTATGTTCCAGGCGGTAGTGTCTGCTCTTCTCCTGATCTCGACGGATCTAAACTCGGCACATCGCCTCAGATAAACCGTTTCTTAGCTCGAGAACCTCCAGATGGATGTGAAAAGGTAAATTAAAAAACTATTTATTGTATAGTTTATTGATTCGTTTCGAACCCATTTTTTAACAGCTACCTTACCTATGTGAATACCAAAACACTATTCATTTTTCTCCTGTCGCCCTGCTTTAATCATAGCCCACAGTCAGGCTGTACCTGATTAGAAATAAAAAGCTCGTACTTCGAATAAAAAAGTGCACCTACAAGCGTGTTTTTCTTCACAGGTGAATTTAAAAGCGGGCGAAGGCGCTTATATGGAGTCCATGTCTGTAATGAAGCCGGCCGTCCCGGGCTTCACGCTGCGGCCGTCGCTCGGGTCGGCCTTTCAACCGCTGCAGCCCGCACCGCCGCCATCCCCGCCCGCCTCCACCTTCCACTGAACGTATCATCGGATACACTAGATAGATATATACGTCCAATATTTGAAAGGTCATCTAGAGGTTTATTTGTCTTTATATTAAAAGATCCATCATGCCCGTTCTCCCTGTAGAGATAGGCAGGGGTGCAAGGGTTGTATAACTTCTTTATTCTGATGATATTAGGACCTTAATAGGTGGCGAGCTAATTGTCATGTACCGGGCACACTTCTGGACTTGTGGGCTTAACAGAAAATTCTTAATTTATCATACTCGTAGATCTGGGTGTTAATCTAGTGTATGCCGTATAGCCACGCATTGAGCGTGTGAACCTTTCGGCAATTACATTGGTGCTGATCTGATGATTGGTATTCTAGTGTTTCTGTTGTCTACACTGTAAGCATCTTAACTAACGCAATCGAGCTAGCGTATAGCTGGCTTTTATCGTGCCAGTCTGAATACCATGGAAACTGACGCGAAATATACATCTTGGTTCGCGCAATCTATGCGATCAAATCGCTTGGTCCCCTGATACATCAGTTCGGTTGATGTTTTACATTTCCATACTCAACATAGTTGTATTCTGACTCGACTCCTGTAATTAGAATTGTACAAATACTATTTAAATTTTGGAAAGGGTGTTATCAATACAACCACCCCTAGAGTCATATTTGTGCAATCTCAATATTACAGTAGTCCCAATTGCAGTACAGAAAAACAATGATTTATGACATAGGATAAATTTATCTGTATGCTAGTAGCATCCAAGGTTATTTCCTATTCATAATTCACAACTTGTAACTGTTATGACAATAATAAACTTCTTTAAAGTTATTGTGATGGATGACATTCTTTCTGTGCTGGAACAATTTGAATGTTTGTCAATTTCTATCAAATTTTGAGTGAGTGAGAAATAGGAATGTCTCCCACCCATTGTTTTTGAATGAACCGTTTTTTTAATATGGGATTATGTTGCACAAATTTAACATTTGACAAACAAACCAACCAAAGCGATTTATCAGTGTTAGTTTTGTATACAATATTGGTTAGATACATTATATAATAAGTCAACCAATGGCATAACGTTTCTGCAAAAATAGGTATGAGAATATTGTGTTATATGGCCTGATAATAACATTAATAAGGAAAGTAGTTTAGGACGTTATTTTTTCTAAAAAAAAATCATTTACCTAGTTATTTTAGCACTCAATAATGCCAGCTTAATTTCAAAGACATGACTGGATATATATTTGATCTCATATTATGTATTATTTTAAAATTGTGTATAATAACACTTCATGTTGCAAGCATAACAGTTTAAAGTGTTATAGTGTTAAGTCATTATTTTCAACATGCATAAGATTTTTTTTTATATTATTATACATTGGATTTCGGACCAAAATTCTCAAAATGGCTAAGAACTTTATATTCATGGCCTTGGGTATATCGGTTACAAGAACGATTTTCTAATGCAAAAGAGCTTTAACATATGGGATTTGAAAGAAAATAGACTGAATTTTTGAACTTTACTCATACTTTGATACAGGTAACTTGACTACTTTGTTAGGTAGTGTAGGCTATGAAGTGCCTGTTTTGGACATGCTTAACCTGTTATCGTCTTTATTGTTTTTGATACTGGATTTGGTCGACCCACCCCAACACCATCACCCAACACTCCCTTAAGTTTAGAGTCGCCTCTTGATAGAAACGTCAGTATCTGTATCAGATGCATGAGGAATATGTTTACATCACTCGTCTAGGAATCGTCGGACCGCGCTCGTTGGATTTCTCATTTTGGCCAAAATGCATTTTTATCATCGAGACTGATAATGTAGTATGTCGACAACATACACATAAACATACATAGTTAGATCTGCTTTTGGACATACGCAATAATTAATATATATTTTGCATGGCTCATCTTTGGAATATAATAATATAGTATTTTAAATCTTATCATTGCTCAAATCAATTTTTTTTTATTAAGAGCCCACTTATGATATACTGCCGAATTTGAAAATGTAAACTTAGTGATTGTAATATTTCCAGTTGCATGTGTAACTTTAGTACCTATTGATTATATTCAATAAACGAATGTGATAATGAAAGTGAATAGGTCGAATCTGAATGTTGATCGTGACTTGACAAGTGTCGGTGCAGGCGTGCGCGTGCGCCGGTATCAACACTGTGAAGTATTGTTGACGGTGCTGTGTAGTGATTATAAATGTGTAAAGACTTATCGACTTGTGACAAAGGGGCAGGGTATTTGTGATGCGAATCTTCTGTATACGCAATCGCACTTGGCGACAGAATTGACCGACAAAGCCATTTGGACTTTTTGGAAATGTACAAAAATGATCATATTTTTTTCATACAACCCATGTAATATTGTTTATTAATTCACTTTCATGTATTAGTGATAACATATTAATATACTTATGTATTGTGCAAAATCAATGACACAGAAGAGCCGAGCCAGTATTTAAAAACCGGATTTCTGTATAAAATGTTTCTGGAATAAGTGCAATATGTAGCTGTACTTTATGATATCAAAGTCGAGGATTATCTTCTTATTTCACTTGTATCTATGCACTTCTTGCCCTAATCGATCGCTATTTTGAGTTGCACTCATCGTTGTTGTGGATACTTACACATTTCTATATAAGCTTTAATCTTGTTTGCATTACTTCCCAACAGCTTCCGTGTCGCTTATAGACTCCCCCACACTTGGAATCCTAATATTATACTTTACTAATATTAGAGTTATGTCACAGGTCCAGGTTGTAATTTAGGATGTATGTAAGCCTCTCCCAATGTCGTTACCTAATTTAAGGTTTAGTAAGTTTTAGTAAAGGACCCGAAACAATATTAGCTGTTAATACAATATGTGTGCTATAAACGGTCCGCTTACTGTTTAATTTAAAGTGAACTATTGGGATGTGGATAAAGATTTTGGAATAAAGATGTCCGTTTGCCGCCAACCCGCACGCATGGGGCGAGCGGCGGTCACTGGGGCCGAGTGACATCTTTATTTACGAATCTGAAATGTTTTTAAGTACATAAAGATATTTTTATATGTTCAGGATAGGAGTAGAGCAAGATGTACCATAAAAGAAACTTGGCTAGGACCCTAGATTTGATAGTTCTTTATAGATGGTTAATATTATTTTAATCTTTGCTTTTAGATAAATGATAAGTTTGTATTTTTTATTAATACGATATTAGATTAAATACTTACATTTAAACTAAACCAAAAGTGCCCATTGAGATAAGTTTATAATTCAAGCAAGCCTTTTGTTTGGCATTTTGTTGATGAATAATGTTTAGGCAACAAAATTAGAAAATAAGAAAATTATGGAAGGATTGTTGAGTTTTAGTTACTTATCTAAAATTGTTGAGGTTTATTGATACGAAATTCATTTAGTTTTGTACAAGTAATGTTCAACAAAGGGCTTGTTTAGTTAGAGGCATTAATTAACATCAATATTAATAGTATCTATCTACTTTAAGTATGTAATAATAAGAATGGTTTTATGATAATTTTGTTTCAGAGAAGAAATTCTAATTACTATTTTTGTTTCCAATATTTTATCATCTCTATCTGTTTTCACTGTAATGTATCTTGCTGTATTGCAGACATATCCAATATACAGACTGATTTAAAAAACTGTTTTTTATTTGACATCTAGTTATATATTAAAAGAAAACACCGGCTGTATACACTACATATTTAAATACTACAGTTAAAAAACTTTAATTGAATATCAGTACATTTATTTAATTAGCCTTGACATTATCTATTTACATATTCTAATATTGTAAACTTCGCTTTGTCTGTATATCATCCAACAGTATTCTAAGCTCCTTGTCTTCAAACCTTCCCTCCAAAGATGGAATCAAAGCTTTTGCTTCTTCTGGTGTTTCTGGACACAGATTTGCCAGACTGGCTACTTCAAATTTATGCAATTTCTTTGCTTGTAATAAACTGTAAAATGTTAAAAAAGCCCATTAGATCTAAATGTATGCTATGATCTGGAATATAACACTTATTCAGATGATATTAAAAATACAACATTCATGCCTGTAGTTCCAATAGAGGTAGATTGAGGTGCACTGCAGAGGGGCCAACATTTATACATATACAAGCTACACCCGCAGTGTTACCCACAATTAAAAAGTATGAAAAATTAAAACAAATGTATCCCATAGGAACTATACATTTTACCAATTAAAAAGTAGCCTATGTGCTATTCAATCACAAAGCATACCCAATATTATAATAGACTTCCCCTTCAATGTAAAGGGGATTTGAGCCATAGTTCCTATGAGAGCCCAGTGACTTTCACATGGCTTTTAAAAGATGTGCCAGTTTCCTAGCAATTTTAGGTGTCACTGTACAGCAACTAATAATTATCAATAATTGCATTTGAGAAATAGAAAAATCACTGTATATACATACTGCATAATAGTTACTTTTCCAAGAGGTTATAAAATAAAAAACTATAATTATGTTCATCTACATCATTATTGTTGTTGTACATTATAAAAGCACCAGTTTCAATGTAATACAGGATGTCAAGTTTTTTGGAAGTGATTTACTTATTTATGTTTAGGGAATGCTACAGCCAGTTGTTTATCATGCTTATGGGAATGTTATTAAAAATGCTCACCTTCTGACAGCAGCAATAGTTTCTTTGTTTTTGAATTTTTTAAACATATTGGTATATGTGAGGGTTTTCATGAAAACCTCTGAGAACTCTTGCTCCTCTTCAGCAGATTCATTCTGTGCCTTCCTATGTTCCAGCAGCATATCAACTTCTGATATCAATAGGGTTTCAGCATTTTCAAACTCTGTTATAAAAATAACTATTAGATCAGTAACCAAACCCACTATATTGTAAATGAATGATATACTTAATAAATCCAAAATGATAAGAGTACTTGCCTAGCCACACTTATAAATGTACCTTTTGGGAATTGTAAATCGGCTGCATCCTCTTCAACAACGTCTTGTATAGGTCCAGCCATGATTGTTGTTTGTTTAGGGTGTAGGAAACAAATCACTATCGTGCAGGTTACAGCTAGTCAGCATACGGTTGAGATAGAAAGTAATCACTACATACGATCCAACCATACAGTAATTTTATATTTTAAAGTGAACGTACACAACAACATCAATCAAACAAAAACACTTCGTGTGACACAAATGTACTCTGTGTGTGACACAAAAAACATGGTTCAAAAGTACTCTGTGGCCTGGTCACACCCACATGCATCCAAACTTCACAAAAAATTACTCTCTTCAGAGTACCTTTTAGGTTACACAGTGCAAGCGGTGCGAGCTAGCCTGTAGTAAAGTCACTGACTGGGGCAGCTGCAGCTACTCGCACCTTGTTGCCGCGTCATACAAGTTATGGGCATGTCAGTCGGTGACTTGCATCCGAGCACCTTTGGAGTATATTGTTCTGTGCATTGGTATTACTATAATAATTTGTGTTTTTACTCGTCCCTCGAATAGGCATGATGACAGTAACTAAGAATCACTAAAATAATGTGTTTATCTAATGAGATAGGATTAATAGGTTCTGAAAAATGTATTTATTTACAGATTTAGGGCGAGATTGATAATATATTTAATAAAATAAAACTACAAAATTCAGCAGTCCGCCATGATAAGTTGAACACCAATCAGAGTGAACTACGTCACGAGCATGTACACATTGTAAACATCGCTAAGTTTCGTACGAACTTAGCCGATCTCTGCACTTAGTAATTGTTTTTACCTGCGTTTATAAAGTATTTCGTGATTTTTATCGATCAATTACATAGTTTGGTGTTCTCAAAACATGGAACAAGGATTTACCATTTTTTACACAAACAATATAAAACCTGTTGCTAAGCAACCGCAACATCATCAGCAAAGAGTAATAAGATAAACTCCATACTCTTTACAATATTTATATACGTAAATTACTGATTTGTTGTGTTTACGGTCAGTTTGCATAATAGTGACGTCACAAGCAGACGCAATGACACCGGCGATCGTTTTGGAGCGAATTTTAAAATTAAAATTTAAATAGCGTTTTTTTCTAATAAAAATTAGTTTCCTGCCGAAATAATATATTTTTTTGGAAATAGTAGATACCTTAGAATATTATAGAACAGTTTTTCAAAATCAGTCATCATGCCTATTGTCTCGATTTTGAAAAATACGCCAACTTTGTACAAGACGTATGTCCAAATATAAAAAAAAAAATTGCCAAAAACAGTACTATATTGCGGGTTAGGGATAAAAATTCAAAATAATGAAACATCGCGGAGATCAACAGATTTATAAACAGCTTATGGGCAAACCGATAAATCCGGCATGTTTTTGACAGAGGGGTATTCCTTTCAATGCTACGACGTCCAGGCGTATAAGTTTAAGACTTGCAAATCAGCAGCAGAACTTGTGGGAACTGGTGAGGCAACTTGAGATACCATTATGCGAGTACAAGTGTACTAGTTACTGTCAAGCTAGCAGCTTGCATCGTGTAATCTTGATATAAGAATAGGTGACACAACTACCAGCCGGTATGCCAGTGTCAAAGTCAAATGACTTGCGTGATCTGTGATCTGTTTTTTGTTTGTATTAAAAAATCTTTCTTTGTAATAAAACGAAGACTATAATATAATCGCTATGTAAAAAACCTAGTCTTGTAAAAAGAAGTTGTAATATTATTAATACGAGAATAAAAGTAACTTATTAAGATATAATCATGTCTAAAACACCAATAAAATCTGATCCTGAATTTAATTTTATCCCCAGAGGTAGGTCTTGTATATTCTTCAAAATATACGTCTATATTCTATATGAGGAATTATAATATGATGTTTTTATGAATTAAATTCCAGAAATAAGGTCACCCCAAAAGGATAATCCGGGCATATCTAAGACTGTGTTCTCACACATATCAAATCTGCATGGTCTGATAAATGATTGGGTGAAATTGAAAGGCAAAGGTGTTCGCCTCTGCCGAGCCATATCAGCGTTAAATCTGCACGAATTCAACAACGATTACTATCCGGCACAGTTGAAGCCGCTGATGGACGGCCTGTTAGAAGCTTTAGCTAGCTTAAAGAATATAGTTGAAGGCAAGTAAATTATGTTAATACATAAATATCGCAGATGAAGAAACCAACTGCATAGTCCCAACCTAAACATTGTTTGCATTGTATTGAAATACTTACCTATTTAATGTTTCTACACAAACCAGTACCCCTGCTCATTTTCAGTAGGGACACTGCTATGTAAATGTAGCACTCAATCTGTATTTGATCTGATAAAAATTGTATCAAATCCCTTGTACTGTGTTCTAGAGGATAAACCACTATTATCTGATAATTGTGTTGGTTGTGGGTCCCATGTGACAGTGCTGCCCCTAAGTACATGTAATTGTTACAGGTGTAAGAATATTAAATTCTCAACTTGAATCACTTGCAAAGTTGCAGCCTACCGATCAGCCAGTGATTTCAACATGGTCTGCTAGCCAAATATCAACATGTGTTGGAAAAATATACAAATCAATGGAACATGAATATAGGCTAAAACTAATTATCACAGGTATGTATGTATATGAACCATACGCTGCAATATCTCAACATGCAAGATAGGTTACGTCAGATAGTCTGAAAAAAACATTTGTTTTTGGGCAATATAACACAAGCTTATTTAATAACCGTATTCAATTTGATTTCGATTTTTCTATGCTCTTTCACTGGTGTCATTGTTATAACTATAGATGTCAAAAGTCATTTATATATTGCAGGGGTTCCCAAACTTATTTTGTCTACTGCCCACTTTGAGAATGAATTATTTTGTAGCACCCCCATTTATTTACCTACTTAAAAACCAAAATTAAAATCATTATTGTAAGCCTCTGCACAACGCCCCCATTTTTTTCTAGGTCTCTTACCCCTTTAGGCCGGCAGCGCCCATAAGGGGGCGTTATCGCCCACTATGGGAAAGGCTGATATATTGGAATACTCACATGTACTCAAATAGTATGAACAAATCACTAGAACAGAATCGCTGCTCTCCAGAAATGTTCACTCAAAGCACCACGATCACCCAAAATCAGCAAGTACCTCCTTTATAGAAATATGTAAATATCACTTATTGTTTACAGAAAATGTTGCCCACTGCAGAGATGAAAAGTTAATTGATATGTATATTGCCGCTTGGGAGTTGGAAGCATATTTCAACACTGAGTCGAATGCCTATTTATTTGCCGAGGTCGGCTTAACTGGCGTCACATAACGTTCTAATACCTATTTAAATACCCATTAGATGTATGGATTGTGATTATAAATGTTTTTAAATAAATTTTTAAGTCTTATAACCATTTTTAATTGGTAGGTAGGTATTTAGTGGCATATATACCCTTTGACTCAGCTTGTGCTCAGCTTTGGGCGCCTTTTATACAGGTTACATATCTTTCGTAAATGCGTGGAACGGAAATTGTTGTGTAATTATTCTCGGCAGGAACTACCTAGTGTAATCGTAACGTCATCGAGAACGCTGCTGCAACCTGTCACTGTCATATAGAGATGTGTAAATCCTGAGTGATTTGAAAAAAAGATTTACTTTTTTCAATAATACATCATGCATCACTAAATCAGAAGTTTTTGGAATACATCTTTAAATCACTTAGATAAGATTCAAATTGATTCAATTGAGACCATTACGATGTGGAGTGAGAAGACTAAGAGATAGAGAAGGATGTATAAGTTCGCGCGTGCGTACTGCATACGACGCGTCGCCGGATAATGTAGAATGCAGAGAAAACTATTCTTTCTGCACCTTATAATTAAGTGCAATGTATTTTTTTTAAATAGGAAATCAAGTGACGGTTTGTTATGTTTTAGTTTTGATTGAATGTTTCGAATGTTTCGATGCTTTTAATTGCGTATGCGAAATTATTTTGAGAGTGTAAATAGTGAATTGAACCAAAAACTATAAATAATAACTCTTTATATTTATCTTTATCAATGATATTTTGACTTTTGTAAATAATTAAAAACTTTAATAAATGTAAATAATTAGGTAGTGATCAAGTGTGTTGGTACAAAAATAAGTACGTTCTTATTCCTCATTAGTACTAAGTAGGTATTTAATAACGCCAACCTAGTCCTTTTTATGTGGTTTAGTTAATTATGAAAGCTAGGTTGACAGTCCTAAGCCTCATAAGAATGAAGGGAAATCAGTAGTATATGTATCTTTTTCTCCTTCCGAATCTCTTCGAATCATTTACAATGTGTCGTATGAATGAATCTTTAAATCTTTTAATTCCGACACACACGGAATTAAAAGATTTAAAGATTTAAAAGAGTGATTTAAATCTTTTGAGTGAAAAGATTTATAAATCTGTAATCAGTGAAAAGATGTAGTTTGCGCATCTCTACTGTCATACATATTTATTATATCCATAGTGAGAGCGGGACAGAACACGCTTTTAGATTACCGTATCGAAAAAAGTGCTTACGCTATATGCCGCCATTCCCAAAAATAAAAGGCTATGAAGGATTATAATAACAACATACTTAAGTATAGGTTTGACATACTAAGATCTGGGGGCAAATTTGTGATTTCATGACAAAAAAAACATTTGTCGGTACGCCAAGTGGAGCGTTGACCACTAGTAACGGATGACCTCGAAATTACCATTAATTTCCATAAGGTTATTTGAGATGCGACGGGGCGATGGGGTCCGTGTCCATGGTGACTTTGGCCAAACAAACATGTACCTACAAACATAACACCAATATCCAAATGTAGCGCTGATCAGGCAGAACGGGCATACCGATAGTAGAACGAGATAGTAGGTATATCAATTCATTATGGAAAAATAAAGGGGGAAATTGATCACATGATAAGCCCATAGGAGAAACTTAATAGGTAGGTCGTAGTTCTACAATATGCCATGATTAGTAACGTTGATCACAAATAACGGGGACCGAGTAAATAAAAGTATTGGTCAATTAATAAAAAATGGGTCTCACCGAAACGCCTGAATTTTTTTTATAGGCACACAGACCATGAGACCACATGCAGAAATTATTTACTCGCTTCCTCGAAATTTATATAGTTTAAATAAATTTACTATCTAATTTAAAAATCAGGAGAAATATGCCTGGTATACTGGCATAGGCGCCCCCTATTACATGGGGGCAGAGATAGCATCGGCGTAATTTGGGTGCACTGCAGCCCACCTCGGCCTACCCCGTTGAAGTTTACAGGTGTGATGGTGTATTAACTATGCATTATATATAATTTGTGTTGTGTACAAAATAAATTTCATATATTTTCATTGATTTATAATGGCGGTAGATGATGTATATGGATTCATGAAAGCTTTCTATAAATATGGAATACTGAAACATTTTAAAATACTACTACCTACTAATGCACTGGGTACTGAAATGGAGGATCGTCGTCATTTTACGCTGTTCAGGTATTGCGTGGATATCTATTTATGTTGGTAAACACCTACATCGAGTTAAGGGCATTAACAGATATAAATAGCGTAAGGAAGGAAGGGCCGGAGGGATACCTGTCGAAAATTGACCTAAATTGTAAACGGTAAGGTGCCGCCCGCCCCTGCCGCCGGCTGTCATTTTACGCACAATTTATTTTTGCTAAACACATTTCCCCTACGATACATTTGTAGAGAGAGATAGACATCCCTACAAATGTAACGCCAAATCTATTTATGGGGATATCTAAGTCATACATAGATAGGAAACCGTTAATGTCAGAATAGTTTTCGTTGGAGTAGATTAGGTATTATTATATAACGTTTCTGATTTTCTGAAATTTGGTTCAGGGATTAAGAGGCTGAATCATGCAACTCATTTAAAAAGGTCACTTTGGACCTTAATATGCCATAAATGGGACTTAATTTTGAAAAAGTAAAAGAACCCACCAAATAATTAAAGAAAATACTCTAACTCGGATAGACTGGCGAAACAGGGTTTCTTAGTGACCGGGGAACCGTAAAAATGGATCTTAAGTCGATCGGTCATAAACGTAGGTAGGTATTCGAGTACCCACCACTCGACACTCGATTCACCCTGTACGTACACTGACCCCTCAATGGACTTGACCTCGTGATGTAGGTAAGCAGATAGAGAAAACGCGAGCGAAAGACGTTTTCAATCATTATTCGATAAACATATTTAATAATATTCACTCACTCACCTATCGTATACAGTTGGTGGTTAATTATATTTTTAAATAATTAATTGTAGAGGACGTAAATGTTTTTATACGACAAGTAACCTTTTCTTTTGAGGTTTCGACCTTGGGGGGAGTCCTAAGATAATAAAATAAATTATTAGCAGTAAATATAGAAGATACATTACCGTTCTGTTTACATAAAGTGTTAGTACAAGTCACGAGCTAACCGAGCTATAGCCTGATTATTGAGAAATTATTGCTGTGAGTTTATATTGTTTTTGTACTTATTTTAATTAGCTTATTGTTATAGTGTTGACATATTAAAAAAAGATATATATATTAGGTACTTATATGGTACCTATTGGTAAAATATTGGTAGTAAGCAAACCTATCGGTTTTGTAGTTGTAATATGTAGACGTTCGCACTTTGAAGTATTCTAAGTATTTCAACAATGTGTCAACCAGTGAGGTTATGATTTGGACATGCCTAGTTTTTTAAGTGGTTTCGATTTTTTTTTAACTCCCCTAGTAAGTAGTACTAACAAACTAACGTATGTTTGTTAGTACTACTTACTTTCGAAGCGTTTTTGAAAGTTATTTAACTGGCTCGGATACATACTATTAGCGGATAAGAGATCATAACTGGCTGTGTTTTCAGGGAAGTGATTAGAGTTCGTAAGTGCCAATTTAATATATTGTTTGAGATACATAATGAATAATTGTGAAAATCCTATTGCAAGCATTCATCCATGATTGGCTTTTCGATATTTTTAAATAGCTTATTTCGAATATTTCTCTGCACGTTATTCCGCTGGCGCTTATCTCGGTGGTCTGATATCACGGTATAGTTGTATGTTTGCATGCGCGTCTCGCGCACGCAGCACCAGATAGCTTCATTGTTCCCTTGCTTGTGTCAACAACGTTAAGACGGTACAACAGAATCGGTGGAGTAGATATTTTGTTGATAAATAACATTATTTGAAAATCATCTAATGCCTCAATAATTTTAAAAATATGGTTCATGATATTGTGTCTGGGCATAGTTAGGTAAAAAGTTCACAATATCCCGTATTGCCTGAATGTATGAATGTATATGTATAAAAGGTAAGGTTTGGTTATGGTATTTTCGCTCTTCTATCTGCTACAAAATCAGAAAACCATATCTACGTAAACCAAAGACTTCGCTTTATGACTTTTAAGTATGGACAACTCGCATTCGAAACCCTGGCGGCTTATTTTCAAACTACATTTACCTAACACGTTTATGGTAGCTAAATAAATCACACATCTACTCCATAGTCGTCTCTGTGCGTTTTCTTACAGCGTACTATAATTTCGGTTAGCGCTCAGTTTACATCACTTGTAGAGCGGTGTCGAACCAAACTACATTCGTAAGCTTTCTTTATTACCAAATAATTATTTCCACATTGCTGGCGAAATGTAGCCCTTTATTGTTAAGCCGACTCGTGCGGTAACCTTATCATCGTATAACGATTATAGTTACTAAAATATCTATTAATTACAATTATTAATCGCGTAGTATTTTGAGTTTTAGATGTAAATTAGTTTTGTTTAGAGCACTCTTGTAATTTGCACAAAGTCAGCATCGTAAGTTAACCCTCGAGAATGGGTCACTTCTTGAGGAGTGCGTTCGTGCTCGGCGTCGGGGGCAAAGACGATGATATTGAAGGTAAGGCGACTTTTAATCCTATTTAAATTAAGTATCACTTGAAGTGTGTATTTTATATAACCGCTAGACGCTAGAATCCTTGTACATATAATTAGATATACGTTAACGTTCCTATAATTGTAAAACGTGTAAATATTAGTTAGGTTACGTCACTTGAGGATTTTTTATAGACGTATATTTCTGACGGCCGCTTAGTCGAGTGGTTTCAGCTTAGTCCATCAATTCACTCTACGACCAGATGGTTGCCGGTTCGATTCCCGTCGGGGCATATTTTAAATTATCTGTCTGTTACTGGTATTACCTCCAGTCTACTGTACGGCACTCATATCTAATACTCGTTTAGTTTAGTTTTGTGGGTTTATTTTGGTTTTTATACGTGGCTACTACGTTTGTCTGGCGATAATTATTATTAGCGGCATGTCTGCTATTATTCCTTTAATATAGGTACTAACCTACACAGTAGGTATAAGTCTGTCGTCTGATTGAGTGGTGACGCAACAAAATTGTGTTTATATACTAGACACGGTAGACACAATACGCTAAGTACACGAGGAGTCGTTATGCAAACCTAAGTACAACACTTGACCGTTTCAAATGTCTTTAGTTATACATATGTTACATAATATACCTTACCCACGTATATTATGTACTGTATAGTAAACGCATGACCATAACTATTTGCATAGATTAAAATTAAAATGATATGTACGGTACGTGACACTCAGTTATATAAGTTCGGTAATTCTAATCCCATCACCAACGTTATATGTGAGTATTCTGATTAACCGGATTAGCCTTGATTACACGTAATGAGTAAAATGGCGAGACAGTGCTATTGGCCGAGTGCTCGGTAGATGTAAACAATGCTCGGGATTTATAAACCTTAGGTATAGGAAGCATTTTAACGAATGGGTGATGCATTGATTAGGATGGGTGCGAACCAAATCACAGACAGCTATCACGTACCCATTAATAATAACCATAGTATTAGATAGAAGCTGATAATGGCAGGTGTCTGCAATCCTTCCAATAGTCTTATCTCATGTCTAACCAGGCCTGAGCCCATTATCTTTCCATATTCCTGCAATAGTTGCTCCGCCTGCTAAGGTCAACTCGCTGTTTATGTTACCATTTTCAGCAGATGGCTAACACTACAATTCTCAAAAAGGGCCTCAGCGTGTTGGACTGTGTCTGGATTTGGCCGTGTGGAGTTAGACATAATAATAATCGCCAGACGAACACACCAACTATACGGTCCCAAACTAAGCAACGGTTGTATTATGACTACCGTACAATGGACTGAGGGCGAACTCAATATATAATACTTATAGATACTAAACATCCGTGACTCAGATTCAAAACTTCGTACATCACACATTGTTTGTCCCTACCTGGATTCGAACCCGAGACCCTCGGCACAGACAGCAGGTTGACTACCAACTGCGCTAATCAGGTCGTAACTATTGTTTTAATCGTGATATTATTTATAATCAACTAACGATGGTGTTGTTGATTTGGGCACGGCAGCTATATACTTACATATATTTGTATAGGTAGGTAATCAAGATTTTGGCTTTCGTCCAAATGATTACGTACCAATCGTACGAATAGTATCTCCAGTGTTCATCTCTATTCATGTGTGTAGATTCTATACATTACATTACTCTGTTAATCCGTTGTATTAATCAGTCATCTGTGTCTATCTCGCGTCTTACCTTTGCTAGGGTAAGTGGAGTTTGAAGTCGTGATTATATAGTCGTATATGTGTCTTTATAAATATCTTCCCAGAATATAACGTGAGAATACTAACATGCATGAATATAGTAGCAAAGAGAAATCGCAAGATATTTTGAGGAGTACAATTTGAAGTACTAATGTATAGCTCAGGGCAATGTATTGCCGTCTGTTGAACAAGTAGATAGAGTGACTGTACCATGCCGTAGCTAGGAATTCAATTCGGGAGACACGTGATCTGGACCAGAGACATTAGTTAGTACCTATGCATATATCAGTGGGTCCTCTAAGCCATTTCGTCGGTGGTGGTTTAAACCCACAAAAGGCAGTGCTAGTGCCCTGCCTACGGCCTTGTTAAACAGTAAATGAAGCAGAACTGGAAGAGTGGTATATCTATATTAATGTCTATTATTATATATATTATAAGTAAGTTTTGTTTCCGAAAATAGCTACTAGTAGGTATTCAAAATGCCAATTTTAACTATTGGGTACATATCGAACGCGACTCTACTCATACTGTTTCAAAAGAGACTCAGCTAGTTTGCTCACACATTGGTACCGAAGTGTCAGTTTTTGTATGATAAATTTACAAAAATGACAATCCCGATGCTACTTGAATTCAATTATAAGTGATTTTGTCTAACAAGACTTGTGAATCTTGTCGATTTTCCACTGCCTGAGGTTCCGATGCGATTCCGATGCTTTCAGAAAAAAGCTTCAGCTAATCGCACTCATTCGTTATCATTAAAAGTGCGTAGGAGTGACCTACTACTTACGTTATTTATAAGCTTAGATAACTTATCATTTATTTTAATCATTGTTGTTTTATCAGCATACGGCACAAGTGTTGTTGATTGTAAGATTAATTGTTATGTACATATTATATACTTATATGTATGTTCATATGATACCTAATACTTGCTTTCATGTGACTTATGTGACGCTAAAATAATTCCATTACGCTTTGCATGTTCCTGTCATGATAAAAATAATGAGTCAATAAATGTGAGAGTACAAATTTTCCTTGTCTTAGACAGTTTTATTAGTAATATATTTTAATTATATTTACTTTAATATATATAAAATTGGTCTGCATTTTAGCAAAAATAATAATTAACTATACATACTTATCAAAATTATCTGCGATCATATGATATAACTAGAATTGATTTTGATTGATAACTAAAATTATTCATATAAATAAGGCAAAAGTCTCAGAGGGTAATGCAGTTGTTCTCTCCATTGCATTTTCATACTTAATAAGGTTGTATAAATGTTAAATGCGTAGATAGCTACAACTTATCTAGTAAAGATATTTACTCTTTTAGTATTTCTCAATATTTACAGATTTCATAAGGAAATATATATATAGCATCGTGCGCGACGTCCGTCACGAGATGCAAATTGGGGTGTTTTCACAAATAGTTCAAGCCTGATTACGTCTCTGACGTTAACCAAATACTAATACTTAAGCGTCATTCCACTGATCAATCAAATGTACTAGTTTAGCGTTTATAATCGAATGGCAATGGAATTAACTGATACTTCCTGTCTTCTTGAACCTATATGTGCGTTAATTTTCAGTATACTTTTTAATTCTCATTAAAAAGGTTACATGGAATAAAAATTGACGGCCTATCTCTAGAGTACATCACTGAGTTCTAAAGCATCTGCTTAGCAGCTGGCAAATACTTAATCGTTTAAACATTCATCTTATTTAGTGTTCTTATAGATGCATATACACACATTTTCACAACAATGTGTTCTAAATTTCCCTGAAATAGTGTCACAGTTTTCACCAAGACCTTATCACTGCCACGTCGTGGGGCTCAGTTGTAATTCATGTAAACATACGGGCGAACCAGTTTTTAAACAGTTTGAACTTCTTATCAACTTAACACTTAGCAAGCCGGCTTCGCGGACATCGCGAAAATTGTATTACTTCAGAAACCGAACGGTGGTCGTGGGAGGAGCATTTCATATAAACATATGCCTCAGTAGTTTAGTGTATACAAGTTGAGTGTTTTATGAACCACCGCGGTCAATCGCTAGACACGCCTTAAGCGATAGTGCAGCGGTCTGTGACAGTGCGTTCATGAGTCTGATACCAATCTTAAAGTGTTTATGAAAATGTTGTGAGTACCTACTTGCGTGTTCGTGGTGCTAACAATATAATGCATGACGTCATTTATTATATGCCTAATGCCGATTAGTTTGCTTTCAGTATTTTTTTTTCGAACAATCACATCGACCAAGATAAATAATTAAAAAAAATCTTTGATTACATATACCTAATATATAGTAGAATGAAACATACTACCTACCTACTGTAATTAATATATCCAGTGAACTTTTCAACATATTATTCTTGTGATTAAGATTGTAGATTTGAGAGCTAAGTTACCTACCTTCTGTTCCATGTTAACATTACGTAATCATCATGTTATAAATACTTGCTTACTTCACTAAATTACTTTATTCAATATAAATTATTTAAATTAGAAACAGTTCAAATATTATTTGCTTATTATTAAATAGTTTTAACAGATAGAATGATTTTTTATAGTTTGCTTAAATGAAAATACAATGTTGCTTTGAGAGACACTAAACAAGACACCGAGTATACCTATATGATTATATATATATATATCATTAGCACAAACTATCAATTGCAAACTATCAATTGCACACTCTATCAAGTGCCCTAAAGTGCGTTATTAGTGCCGACTAGGAATATACAGTTTTTTAAAACTATAACCAACCATAAGCCAAATACTCATCAACTCCGTATATAGCTTTTTTTAATTCTAAAACTATGTATATTTTGTTTCGTTTGGCTATTGAGGTTTCTAGAACTGGTTGCCCTTAACCATTATGTAATTAAACTTCAACTGAGCCTCGCCTACTATTCAACAACTTTGGTGCCTACAAAATGTAGAACAGAGTATGACCCTTAAAGATCCTAGTATAGAGATCTCGTAAATAAGGCTACCGTCATTGTATTTATTAACCTACTAAGTTATAAGGGAAGCTGAATAAATTAAATTGAGTACACATAAAAAAAAGGATTTGACTACTAAGTTGCACAAAAATAGTGAGACGCGAACTGTATGTTACTAGTAACAAGATTAGTAACACATACAACTTTAATTTAATCAAATTTCAGTTAATTCTTAGCAGATGTTATTTGTTTTGGCGATAATAAAAAAGTTCCACCAATTAGTTAATTTTTTTAGTATATGTCTATTTGCTATATGAACAAAACTTGAGTTTATCACGAAAAATTTCAATAACACAAATTTTATAAATAAATACAGATTTTATCGCATTTATATTTTGGTTTTACGTTCCCGACGTTTCGGCTGCTCCACAGCAAATCATAATATACACGCGCGATAAAATCTGTAAATTAGTTTTATTTCAATGTGTAGTATTCGCATAAATATAAGAAATCAATATTGTAACGAAAAAGTTAAATTAGTAAAAATGATTTTGCGTTTCACTAAAACATAAAGGTGATATTTTCAACCTAAATCGTATGCATAATTGCTCATCAGATATATTTGAATCTTACGCCAATAGAATCGTCACGGCATATTTAACAACATAATTAGTTTAATGTTTCATATCGTTTAATAAATTTATGAAATAAGCCATACAAATCTTAAAAACGTGTAGCGTTATCACAAAAATCGCGCAAAAAGCCTAATATAATATTCTTTTTTACCTCGTAACCACTAGTAGGACGTATTAAAAAACTAGTTACTTTTTGAAATGCCAGACAAAAAATCACGAACAATAATTAAGTACTAACGTGTTAGAAAAGTATACCTTCAGATCTTTATTTAAAATGTAGACAATATAAAATATCATTTTATAACTAATCTAGCTGTACACTTAGGTACCTACTATAAAATAATTACGTACAGACAGGCCTCATATCTATGCGACAGCCACTTGCACCAAGGTATTAAGTGCTATTAACACTGTAAATAGCTATAAAGCGGTATTTAAATATCAAGAGCGTCTCTTATCTCTTTTATTTCTTAATTATATTTGTTCCTCATCAGCGCTATGCAGTTGAATGAACGAACGTTTGATAAACGCAGGAAGGTCGACAAAGGTGACCAACTTTTAAAGATCAGTGGCAGGCAACAACATGTTTTCCTATGAAAATTGTTATTCCGATCTTTATGAACAATTTAAATTACCCACCTAACTGCAAATAGCGCCCTTCATTCAAATAGCTTCTAACTTGCTAAACTGGATTACCAGATAGACCTACAATTTACAACCTAATAATATTGCTCTATTTCTGTTAAGGTCTCTGGTTGTAGAGTTAAGAAAAATAGAACTGTAAAATTAAAATTTGTAGGTGGCTCCGTAGGGCTATACAGAATAATTTATTAACTTTATTTTACATTGTTATAATAGTATAATAATATGATAATATTGCCAGGCAAACACACCAACTATAAAGTCCCACACTAATCAACGCTTGTATTACGGGTACCGTACAATGGAGTATAATAATTATATGGATATTAAACATCCATGACCCGGGTACAAACATTCATTGAAATAGAACTAATTTAAGGATTCTTCGCGTTTATATTATGATTTTTACGTTCCAGACATTTCGGCTGCTTTACAGAAAAGCCTTAAATAACTTTTATTTCAATGTAGAGTATTCGCGTAAATATAAGAAATAAATATGTGAACAAACATTCATGCTTAACACAAAGTTTGGTCCTACCAGGATTGGAAGCCGGGACTGCGTAAAAGGCAAGTTCAGTACCAACTGGGCTAATTAGGTCGTCAATACGAGTAAACACATATTAAAAGATTAATCCAAAATCACGAGACCTACTACAATATTAATATGTATTTCGTTTTATTCTAAAGATGGGACTGTGCCCTGGACAATATTTTATTAATCTATTATAAACCTAACATAAGTATAAGTACTAATAGGTGTATAGCTAGGTGTGTATAGCTACCATGCGTAGTTAGCGAACTATATTCAGTAAAATTGACTCTATCAATATATCCCAGTGAGTACATGTTTGTACTATTAGCATGGATCTGCGAATGTGCCAAGCGTCATCAAAAGTATTAAACACTACGTCACAATATCTTCATAATCAGTGCAAAAATAACTCCAGAGTATAACAGTTTCTGCAATCAACATCCAAAATGGATGGCCGCATGACATCTGCGTAGCATTCGGTAGAGTCACTGTGATAGAGTCGTAAGGCTCTTGCACTTTCCACAAAGACACGATGGAAAATATAACTCCATTGTGATTGTAAATGATGTATGGGGGTAATTAAATAACCAGCTTTTCTTTGTTTGCGATAACAAAGCGATATATACAATTGCGGATTTATTTTTAATTGAGCATAAGAAATCAAAATCATAATAGTAATTATACACAAAGAAGACATTTAATACTACGCATTTCCGATGTATATTTAAAACTAGCTGTTGCCCGTGACATCGTCCGCGTGGTATTTGCAAAGACTCAACCGTTGGCAACAGCCTGCTTGCACGTTCTGGTCCCGCGAGACGCATTGCAGATTGTTGCTATCAAACTTAATCAGGCCCAGCGCTGCAACATTGGTTTTAATTTTTTTTCGAGAGATCCTATTTTTTTTTCTAAAATAAAAGTAGCCTAAGTTACTCCTTGTTACATCAGCTATCTGCCAGTGAAATTCCCGTCAAAATCGGTCCAGCCATTTCAGAGATTACCCGGAACAAACAGACAGACAGACAGACAGACAGACAGACAGACGGACAGACAGACGGACAGACAGACAGACAGACAGACAGACAAAAATTGAAAAAAATGTTGTTTCGATATAGGTAATGTGTATACATCCAAATGCACTTAGTAAAAAGCGGTTATTTTAATATTACAAACAGACACTCCAATTTTATTTATATGTATAGAGTATAGATGTATAGATTAGACTTGAACTTCTCATTTTACACCTGCAAACAATGAGTCTTCGAAAATTGAAAAACATACGTTTTTTTAGCTGTTTGCATCGAGTTCACTTGGTAAATTTCGAGTTTATGAACTTTTTTTTTGTATGACCACATTTTTTGCTTAATTTTTGCACTCTGAGGAGTTGGTTTATTTAAAAATCTCACACTGGAGTTATTCCCTATCAAACAAAAAAATATTGAAAGCTTTTCACAAATCGGTAGATATCCCGATTGCTAACATACCCTTTTTTAACGTCGGCTAAAAAAGAAAAGGCAATAGGAAATCCACTCTAAATGTATCCTAGGGATATTGGTCTAAGTGCCAGTATAGTGTCGGTCAAGGCTTCAAGTACGAGTTTTTTTTTGTAAACGAAACATGTACTGCATAGTCTGTGTATTTTTTATTTAAATTGTATCGCAAATTAAACAGCGCGAACAGAAAATCGTATATAAAACATTAAATTCTTCATAAAAAAGATGTCAAAAACGTAGACTACAAAGTATACGGTTAGCTTACAAACAAACTCGCACCTGACGTGCACGCTGTTCACACTCAGCGCAAACAATATAGCGGCTTGCGAGGTGAGCACCAAGAACAACGTGTAAAGCAAACTTTATCACGACGCCTGGGCTCGTCGGCGACAAGGGAGCTCGGCCGACTATTGTCAATAATGGCCTCACATTTATTATTCCGCTGGTATCGTTTATCTCATTTGTGTCTGGCCGAGAAGAGTTAATAACATATCAGTATCGTTTAAACGGTAAACGCGATGTGGTGTTTGTGTGTAGACAAAAACATTTTAAAGAAAATCTTTGCGTGAAACGGAAAAGTGTACAGAATGGAGTTTCAATATTACGGGAATTTCGATCGTTCGCCGACGCGTAGGATATTGGACCAGCCGTGGTGGGACGAGGAGGACACGTTGTCCGACAGGCGTGTAGACGGTAAGCTGAAATCCGATCAGTGTTAGTGTTGTCCATAATTATGCTCCCTATGTCGATAGTTATCGGGTATGAGTGTGTCGGGTGTGTGTGTGTCGGGTTACCGGTCGGTTGAGTGCAGCGTACGTATAGCGGCTCTTAATTTGAGTTTTGAACGTATTTATACACCGATCAAGTGTTCCCATACATTTGCCAGGAAAGATAGTTAATGTATTGAAAGATTCGATCACTTAATACTGTAAAAAATCGTACAAGCCCTCAAGTTACAGGCTCCTAAGTTACAGGCCCCCAAGGTACAGGCCCTTAAGGTACAGGCCGTACAGGTGAACCACTTTTATTCATATTCATTAGAACCATTGATGTTCAGTAACTAATTACAAAACGATATAATGACGACTTAATTATAGATATTTTTTGTAATTTGTAATATTGATCTGTGGTCCTAATATTTCTAAAATAGAATCATAATTATTTTATCATCACTGATACAGTCTCTATGTAGGGCTATTTTGAAGATTACTAAAAAAACACCATCGTGCCCGTTTTGTCCAAGGGGTTATTATTTTTAATGGGTTTAAAATATCCACTAAGTACAACATGCGTTTTTCATTAAATAAAAAAAGTGTAGAATTAATTAGGCCCCGTATTATATGGATAAGAAACTTGTTTAATTAGCCGGTTCTTATCACTCAGAAATTGGAACGCGGTAGGCTATATATCACGTCGCCCCGCAAGACCAACAGGGTAAACAGAGAGTGCACACATTATCGTAGCATTTATTTTGATACCGTCAGGTTAGTTGTAGACAAGTAGGTCGCCGTTTTGCACTCGTTACCTATTTTGAAAAGCAATATTCGGTTTTCTCTCTCGCCTCTAGGACACTAAAGTTTCGCGTACTCTGTATTGTATTGGTTTATAACCGCCGGCGCAGCTATCGGGCTGTTACTATCAATCTATCACAATATTATTTATTTTGAGTATCATATTATTCCCAACAATTTTGATTATAACTAGGTTAATATGCCTATTCTATAATCTTAACGTACACTAATGTGCGTAGTATGTCTATCACAGCTACACGCTCATCACAGATCTGAAGACGGAAGCCCATCACAGGACGTTCTGAAAAAAAAAACAAAATCTCACCAAGAACGTGAGGCGTCTGAGCTCTTATTATTTTTTAGTAGACTTTGCTACCCGTCAACCTTGATTGACACAAAGAGTTTTCCGTCTTCCGGTTCCGGAATAGTTTATGATATAGTATTTAAAATGGAAGCTCAAGTCAGGGCGCGAAATTCAAAATGACAATGGTTTTTATTTTTATACGAAAAATTTGGACATCTTAATACATCGAGACATCCAATGCAGAATGCAAAAAACTAAATTACATCGTAAAGATGTCCAAATTTTTCGTAAAAAAATAAAAAACATTGACATTTTGAATTTCGCGCCCTGACCTGAGCTTCCCCCTTAATTAAAAAATAATCCTACTTTTTTCTAAAGATCCAAATACCAGTGGGAATGATTACAAGAATGACGCTATATTATCCACTGTGTAGTATAAGTACCTATCGATCCAAATGTATATTTAATTGAACGCACGTTGAAACATGACGTCAAATAATGTTTAACATATAAATTAACATAATATCGTAATGGAATGTGATGGCCTCAATGCTTCTCGTACGCCGCCAATGAAAGGGCTAATTAGTTATGTACAATCTAGTTTAGTTGTAGGTATGAACAAAGTTAAGTGTAAAACGATAGACCTTGCCAGCATTCGGTTCTGTCTACCTACCCTACAAGGCATCTGGAGTGAAGATAGTACGTTCTATCTTGCAGGTGTAAATACACTCGTCTAGACAGAACACAGAAATGGGACGATATCGATCCGGCGGCGGGGGCGCAGCGTTGGGATAATTTTAGAAAAGGGTTCGGGAACATTTCCTGTCAAAACCCAGCCGAGTGTGAATTTACACAATATTCTCATGACTGCCTTTCTCTTACCCTTCTTGTTGTGGTGAATAAAGGGACGACCTTAGAAAACTGAAGGCTTTACTTTTCAACCTTTATGCTACCTGAATGAATGTTCAGTTAAAACATTTTTCTATAACAAAATTTATTTTTATCGTATACTTAAATAAATATTTTTTACAGAAACAAAAGTCGCCAAATGTATTGAACATTTTCATCCATTTTCATTACAAATCTTATTGCTTCTGAACAAGCTTTGTGATGCCAATGTTATAATGATTAAATATTAATTGTTAGTAGCCCAGCCGTCTTGAGGATGCCTCGTTTAGAGGGGAAACACATGTCAAATACTTCTTTAGATATTCGTTTCGCGGAGAAATGCGTATTAATTGGGGTCCCGGCACTCGTGACAGACAGTTTCTCGACTGACATCTTAGAGGAGTTCGGTGTTGTTGGCTTCTTTAATTATGGACTAAATTGTTTGGTTTATATTTGGATAAGTTGACTAGCCTATTTGATTAAATATTCAAAAAATTAGGAGATAAGTTTATAGTTTGTTGCAAGGGTGAATTAGTACCTACATTTCTTCCCAAAGAATTAACCAAAATATCAAAACTGTTTACCCACTGAAGTGTGAAGGAGCAGATAGAGAAATTGGATTTTATAGTGGTTAAGGTAGTTATTTTATAGAAGAGATACGAACACATATATAATACGTTATACAAATGTATTAAAGTATTTGTCCATTGCGCTGTCCTATCAGTTCTACCGAAAGTGATATTGATCGATCGTAACGACTGAAACTACAGACAGACCAGTGTCTCCAACTGTCTTTGTCAAAATTACGGTGTTGACTGGTCTCAAAATACGGTAGATGGTGGAAAATTACCCCATGCAGTGGGGATGTGTAACGTAAAAAAAAAAAAAAGGTCATTCTTCCAAACAGAAGCAGCAGAATGACCTTTTTTTTTTTTTTTTACTTTGCGCATCCCTGCTCTTCCAAACTGAAGCAACAGAATGACCTTTTTTTTTTTACGTTACGCATATCCCAATGCAATGTTGCAGTAATATTTTGCTAAATCAAGTGTTCATTATAGAAATATGGACACGGACGAAATTACGGTAGAATATGTCACCGTAATAACATGTTTACGGTAGGTGGTAGATCTACAAAAATTACGGTAGATCTACCGTAATTACGGCATGGTTGGAGACACTGAGACAGACAGACAGCTGAGTAAAAACTATTTAGGTCAGTAGGTACGTTACCCCGATTGTAGGGTTACGTATTAAGGGGCAGTTTCAATCAAACCCCATTTTCGAAGTGCGTAGGCATAAAATTTAGGCAATATTAGTGTACTTAATATCAAGTACCTGCATACAATTAAGGAGTGATATGTTGGAGTTAGTCTTTATATCCAGACTCATGTATACAAGTGAGTATAGCATCCCTGTATATAAGTGATTTTTTCAGGTGTGATAGCCCAATCTGAAATAATAGGGAATAGCGAAAAATACTTAAATGACTCTCGAGACAGACTTTGATCCGATCCGGTCGATTTTTATTGAATTTGTCTCCGCCCCAAATATCAGAATAACTACTAGACATGGGCAAATATAATTAATTTTCACATAGATTTGATTCTGACGTGTACGAAGTTCGTAGACACAGCTAGTTGAAAATATAATACAGTCAATATTATAAGAATGTATCAATTATTATAAGAAATCCTTTGTAATTTCTTTATCGAAACATTTTTTATGGTGATCCGAAACGAAATAGCAAACTATTAACTTATCTTCACACTGAGATTGTATTGTCGAGGCCATTGACGTAAATGGGTTAAACTGAAAACGTAAAACGCTGTATTTTAGCATAATAGAATATATATGGCAATTCACTATTGTTACATTTTAAGACATGAGACCTTAATGATATATTTTTAAAGTTAATACTTAAAGGCATTTTCGCACTTTAATAGCTGAACACAAAATCGATGTTGGGGGTCCAAAAATGTACGAGCGTATAAACATTATGTATAAATACGGTCATAAGATTCGGAAGTCAGGACCATATAGACAGTCATAGTTAAATATACATTTTCCTCAGAGATAACATGACCTACCATTATTTTACATTTTTAATTGAGAAAATGTCTGAAAACACTTGAAACAAAACTCAGGAATGATGAAAAATATTTATAACAGTGTATATAATTCCAGCCCTTTTTAATGTCCCAGTGCTGGGCACGGGCCTCCCCTCAATGCGAGGGGGATAAGGCCATAGTCCACCACGCTAGCCCAGTGCGGGTTGGCGGACTTCACACATCTTTCGAGAGGTCCTCTCAGACATGCAGGTTTCCTCGCGATGTTTTCCTTCACCGTTTAGCAAGTGATAATCATGGTTGCCAATGAGATTCGCACATGAAATGCCAGAGGTGCGAGCCGGGGTTTGAACATGCAATCCTCGTTACCGAGGCAAGTGTTCTTCTAACTTGGCTATCCCTGCTATACACAGTGTATACTTAGTAGGAAATGCTAATGTAATCGTAACTTTATCGAGAATGATAATGGTAAAGTAAACTAGCATTGATTAATTAAATAACCTAAGTTGGTTAACTCTACAATCAAAAACGATTTAAACATATCCGCTGCCTGTCCACGGGTCCCTGGAGAAACGATTTAATGTATTCCTTTGTGCCAATACCGATGGAAGCCTGCCGTCGGGTCAAGCAATAGCTATCGCGGTAACACAGCTGTTTTAATTGAAATACGTCTGCGCAAACAAAGAGAATTGAATTTCAATCTAACCGCACGTACGTATATGGGAAAGAGTTGCACGTCCGCTGAAATAATGGTTTTTATCCGAACAAGTTCCCGGTTCAATTGGGAATTTAGAATAGTAAGGATTGTAAACGGGATTTATTATCGACTTCAGTAGGTGTGCAATCTAACAACTTGGTAAGGAGGCCAGTTTCTGCAGCTGATCCTTAGGCGAGCGTTTTGGCTGCTGCGTTTCACCCCTCGCCCGGTTACCTGCACCTCCCAGACTTCTCCGAAAGGTCCATATTTATACCGGGCTTAGTGTGCCCGTGAGTCAACATGGGCCACGCAGTGCCAGGACTCCGGTCTCAAACTATCCCCCGTGCCCGAACACCGAGAAGCCGGCATACCAGTCACGGTCCCAGTCGAAGGTCCCATCACGCAGTGTTCTTAAGCGCTCACCCATCGAAGACTGACTGACCACGCCCGACTTTTTTAACTTGGGTGATCGGACAAGAACCGGTGTATTCAACTAGGTATTGACACTAGGTCTAAGATACCTATGAACACTAGGACACTAGGCGTGCCAGGTTGACTCACTACTTGACAACTAGGTTTTGTTGTTGTCGGAATAACTTATAAGAATACAAATATAGAACCGCTACGTGTAAATATTGGAAAACGACGACGTGTTATTGTTAGTTACTTTTGTGAACCTTGAACTACCTACCTTCATACACCTACTATGAAGCTCATCTAACGTTTCGTCTCAATGATCCCGCGTGATTAAAACCTGAATGGCGGTATCGTTAACACCCGGTGCTGTCTGCTCCCAGAATAATTTCCCCTGTTTATTTATCTATTCGGAGAGTGAGTCAAGGTTTTCCTGCTAAGATTCAGATACTCGAACGCATGGCTGTTACGTGGTTGTGTAAATAAATATTCCTGTTTGCCATCCAGCCGGCTCGCTCGCCGGGAAACTTGGAGATTAAACTTTGCACATTTTGACACTCCCTGAGTAAATTATGTGTAATGTTGTAATTATTTTATGCCGTGGAAAAATAAGGAGTTCTCTCTCTATCTATCTATCTACATACGTCTTTTACTCCATCAAAATACCTAGTAATCTTTATTTATTGCAGCCAGCAATAAGGTATTTTTATAAGTTTTGGGTACGGTATTATTCCAAAGCAACCTAATCTAATAGGTTTAGGCAAATATTATTTTAAAAGTAGTGCAGTGATATAAAGTTAAAAATAAACATATTCTACGCACCTACCTATCTAACTAATAGAGATTTAACTATTACTGATACGTTCTAACGTGTTTTCTCATTAGCTACGACTGAAACTGGCCGTATACAAGTAGCTAATGTTACATTAAATAAAATGGAAGTCCAAAACGAAAATAATGTTTAAACCTGTATTCTATTGGTTGAAGCTATAAAATAGATCAAAAGGTCACTCGGGTGTAAGCAACCGCGTTGATTATTCAGAAGAAAAATCAATGAAGTCTAAAGACAGGTCATAATATAATAATGATAATTTGATTATATAGTATTGCGGTAATTATAATATATATACCCATATAAAAACCTAAATTTAAGTTGTATTTGTCCATATATCGTAGGATTTATAAGATTTGCGAGTTGTTTTGTGCCATCATCTCCGGTATTGAAAATAATAAAATGTATAATCCGTGGACGACTCCACTTCTTCTGTCCTGACGTTGACAACGAGAAAATTACCCTATGATGTCAAAACTATTAATTTGTTTGATCTCCATTTAAAATATTTAAAATCTCATTCCACTGTAATCCATGTAGCATTGATTGATAATAGTGTGTGTTATGACTCTTATGCAACTAGATTACTCATATAATGACTAATCTATTTCTTTATATAGATAATAATAGCACTTAGAAGACGCGTCGGTCGTACATTATTTTACATGATAATGTTTTCAACGTTACAAACATTCCAACGGTTTTTCTTCCTCTTAATAATGTTATTGCCACTTACCCATATCATACCGAGGACTTATAATAATAATATATAACACTAAAATTGAATAGAAATAATAATAATATATTGATAACACTAGAAGAACACCAATTGTTGAGTCCCAAACGAAATAACTCTTGTACTACGGGTTTATAACGATTACGCAAACCACATAAAATCATCAAAAGATCCCGTCCGAAATTTAGGCATGTGGGAATCGAACCTGAATCGACCCAGTACAGGGAGTTAGGTGGCCCACGCTCAAACCACATGATCAATGGTCACTATTTATTATAGGTATTTGGTAAAGAATTAATACGGACTGGATCATCAAGCCAAAGATATATTGCAACGGTTACAAAAAAATAAAAATAAACCTACCGATGTATTTACTTAGGTACCTGTAATAGAAACTGGCTTAATCAATTCCTTTCGTGTTATTTTTATAAAAATACAACACCTCGGCGACCTTGATTCTGTGAAATGTTTGATATTATAATGTATTTCTTAAATATTGTGTAAGCAGGTGGATTTAATGAAACGTTATAATACTATATTATAGGTACAGCCTTTAGTCCTTCATTATCATTATCATATTAGCCCTTTTAATGTCCCACTGGGGCATGAGCCTCCCATCAATGCAAAGGGATAAGGCCATTTTCGACCACACTGACCCAGCACGAGTTGGCGGACTCTACACGCAAAGAGATAATTATGGTTGAAAATTATATTCGCATATGAAATACAGAAATCCCAGAGCTGCGAGCCGGGGTTTGAACATGTGATCCTCGTTAACACGAATTGTTAGATTTTTTGTCATGTTATCTGTTTGTCTGTGCGTTTGTGCGCGCTAACTGATTTGGGTACGTCTCAGGAACGGCTTAACTGATTTGGGTGCGGTTTTAACGAATGTATTGTGATAAGCATCACATAAAATTTTTTGTTTGTTTTTTTTCAATCAGTTTATAAATAAAATAGTTTTATCAACGTGAAGACACGGACGAAGTTGCGGGCAACCGCTAGACGATACTATGTTCTTACTAACCCCCAAATTTATAGAAATTTCACCCAATCATAACGGCGCTATATCTTTCTATTAACACGTTTTGCACATAGCGTAGAGGTACATTGCGGTAGGCCCGAATATCTAATTATCATTTTATAACTCCTTGTTGCAGGTAAGTCAAGGGAGCTGACTCTTCTAACAGCGGGTGGAGTTAAGAGAACGATACCATGGCCACCACTCCACAGTTCCACGTATGCCAACTAGGTGTGTAATAATTTAAGAGTTAACTTATCTAATCTTTTTGTTTTTAGCGGCAAAGGGAATCTTCTAGCCTTCTAGGTCGTATGCCTGGCGGACGGCCGCTATGCCCCGATGGTTGTTGTCGGGATCTTGTATATATGTTACGTGCTCCGAAAACAATCATTGCGCGTTTCAGGATTGTACGGAGAATTGTCAATTGTTCTGAATACGTCTGTAGCGCTATCTGTGTAGCTTGTGGGCAGGTTGAAGAGGTCGCTACAAGTTCTTCTTGGCTTCATGTCATCTTTACTATATACCTCGTACATACCACACATTGCTATATGACTTATTGAATTCTCAGAAATCTAATACGTAACTTCAAAACGTTAGTTCACACAGTTGTCATATTTCAATATTTTTTTGAACATTGCAATATTTTACTAATAGCCGTTCCCAATCCGACCGCGCTGCCTCGCAAGGCTGATTTCGGTACATCGCGATGGCTGCGTAGCAAATGACAAATGAAAGCGTTTTCGCTGCCTCGCCTTCGTATGTGCTCGAGCCTGCCTCGCGAGGCTCAACTATCGGTCTTAACATAGTCAATGATGGAGGTTTTAGTCAGCAGGTTGAAGTGAATAATTTACCCATCTTGTTGCACCTAGGTAATGATAATAGGTATAAAAAGAAAGTACCTCAATTTGTCTGTCCATGAAATATTCATACACATAAATCAGTTCATTTCATTTGCGTACCGATCGGTAATGAACTGCCACTTAATGCCTTGCACTCTCGTGATTATTCCAATGATCAGATCGATGTATTATAACGACCATGGTGACAACTGGACTCGCCCAGCGACCTCAATAGTCAACACGGCAAGGGCATGTAATCAAGCCGATTAATATTTATTTTACAGATCAATAATATTTTTTTGTTGCACCTTGTGGTTTATCTCTTAATACATTTATGGTATTCGCGTTCGTATACCTGCTGGTTTTAATTTAACAAATGAGCTCATTAGAACAAACTTTAAGAGAAAAAAAAAGGTTTCAGTTAATCTTAATAATACGCAATTATCTCATTTCTACAAGTTCGGAGTGAAACGGAGCTATAAGAAGGTATGAGACAGTGTCTCTCTTTTTCCTATACTTGTGCTCTTTCAGTTTAGTGGTTGATCCGACAGTATAGAAAGGCATTTAGTATTTATGTCTCAATTGTTAGGTTCGGCACACACGCCACTCCTCAGTCACATGCTGCGGGCCCAATTGGCCACTTAAGTCAAAGTCAAAGTCAAATCATTTATTTCCTATAGGCCTACGGGGGCACTTACAAATTGTCATTACATTTTTTCCTTAACTCTACAACCGGATCGGAACGCGACCTCAACTGAGAAGATCCGGCAAGAAACTCAGCGGGCTTGTCTTTTTCTTTATCCATTATTTTTACAAAAAAAATATTATATTTCCGCTTTCTTTTTTATTTAAGCTTTCGAGTTATAAAGCGTAAATAATATTTCGTATACAAATTTTAGAATATATCGTTTTTTATAGTATTGAAAATATAAATTTCTTGTATAGACCTTGAGAGGTAATGAGATAATTATTTCTATGTTATTATTAGTGGATTGTCTGCAATAAAAATATGGCTTTGTACGCAGTGCCGTACGAGCGTGTCACCTATATAGACGGGATCTACATCTTCATCTGTCCGAGTGTACGCACATGCATGACTCCAAGTAATTACATAATGACAATGAACTTTACATCGCGGGGTTATCGCCGGCTCGAGGATGTCCCAGCTCTTGAATTTTCTTCTTAGGGAAAATTATTCCTATTTCTTTATATTTTTTTTAGCCTTCCATAATGTGGGGTCTCGGTGTCTCCAAGGGAACTTGGATGGGTGACCGGATTCGTTACAGGTCTAACTCTTAATTTGTTCTTGAAGGGCGGGTGGCAATCGCTTGATATAAATATTGGGAATTAGTAAAATCAGTTTATATTAAAAGCTGATCTCAACACAAGAACGAAATTGTAAAATACACTCGAAAACATTACTCTCCTCCTGTCGCAGTCGGGTAAAAAACTAGGAAGCAGAAATATTCCATACCTCATAAAAAACGTAATTAATCAGTACGAATGATTGAATCAAGGGTTTTCACCCACGTTGGCTTCAATTATTGCAAATCATATTAATATGTTTGAATTGAATAGGTATCTGTACACCGATGTACTAAAAGTCAAATATAGCAGTACTTTAAATAAATAGTAAATAGTTTTCAAGCAAACTAATGTTTTATTTCTTGTATATAGCCTAATATTTATTTACTAGTAATGGTTATATACAATAAACAAAGCAGGTAAAGTAGGGGAATGATGAAGCAATTATAACGTACTATGTTCTCGTATGTTATTAAATTATACAGGAAACGCTGGTAAAACGTTAATTCGATGAGGTTTTTTTTCATCATATCTCATTTAATGACCCTGAAAGGGGGTCCGGCCGCCTGATTTCGCAATGCCAAGCGATATTTCGCAATATTTGGTAAAACTTATAAATATTTTGTTTTTGTTGTTTTTACAGTTATACATATGTGATATCTAACACTAAAGGTAGGTTATTTATATTAAACTAACATGATTGCGAACAATAATGAGCTGTTAAAATCGATATATTATCGATATACTCGGGCAATATATTTACATTTGCGAAGATGATAATTAGTATTGATTATGATTAGTATTATGTTACTATATAAACTACTTATTTTAAGTATTTCGTTCGTAAAACTTCAGTTTTAAATTCTTTAAATTAAAACTTGCTAAAAATAAATAATTGTTTTGTATTTTTTTCCAAGCTAGTATGATATATTATTATGAGACATTTAAGTAGCAAGTAGTAGGCGATTCCATGTTTAAAAAACGGACCGTTTTTTTGCGCGAGGTTATGATTGGTCCGCCGCATAGCGAAATGGATAGACATGTATGTGTTTCAATTATTCAAAAAACGAACCATGATCAATTTCGCAAACCATCGCCATTTTTTCGCTATCCACGTTCATGCGGCACACATTGTGCGAGACGCGCGCATCAGTCCTCGTTTGATTGCATATTTTTTCATCATCACATTCATGACACCATCATCATGTTGTTATTTTCAAACAGGCAGTTGCTAGTCGTCGAGCTACGTCATCCGCGAACACTTCCCGATTTCTATAAGAGGCCGTGCGACCTTCGCAAACGTGTTACAATATACATACTACATAGGTATCTACACAATTTTGCATACATTGGAACTTGTTGTATTGCGCTTACCTTTAACTGGACCTATAATTATGGAATATTATCCTTGTAATTTGTATAGCAAAACGAGTCTTCTGCATTTTCCCTTTTATCTAGCATTGCACAATGAACTTTACCTTAATTATGAGTGGTCTGACACCCATATAACTAGATTTTTATAAAGGTGCCCGTAGAACCGCAGTATACATTTTGTTGTACAGCGCAACCCCCCAATTAATATAGCATGACGATCCCTATTTTTAAGAAGCGTAATGTTTCACAAGTCACAAATTCTGGAGCTTGTTTTTATCTTTTCAAAGAAGTGTTTTTGCAGTCGAGTTTGAAGGTCCAGGTCCGTAGGTCCGGAGTTCGAATCCCAGTAGGGACAAACTTAGTGCGATGAGCATGAATGGTTGTACCCGAGTTATGTATGTTTAATATATATGTGTATTATATACTGAGTTCGCCCCAGGGCCTTTGCATGGTACCCATAATACATTCACTACATTCTAATATATCACGCTTCTAAACACACCCCAAGAAGTATTAAAAACATATCTACCGTCGTGAGGAAGTTCTTAAGCAACTCGGTATACTTGTAGTGCTATGATATCACACACTCCAACATAACACCACTATAGCGAGGCATTTCAATTTGTTAATTACTGTAATTTATAGATATGACACGTATTATTCAACGTTTTACTTCCTACTAATATCTTCCAGTACTGTTTTTAAGTTGTTTTTTTTGGAAGTGGTAACGTCGTTTCGGGCAGTTCGATGGACACGTGAAATTGATTCTCCAGAAAAAACCTACTAAATAAGTTTCATAGGTCATATGGTAATTTTTATATATTACTAGCTGTTGCCCGCGACTTCGTCCGCGTGGTATTTAACAAAGACTCAGCCGTTGGCAACAGCCTGCTCGCGTTCTGATCCCGCGGGACGCATTGCAGATTGCTATCAAACTTTAATCAGGCGCTGCGCTGCAACATCGGTTTTAATTTTTTTTCGAGAGATCCATTTTTTTTTTAAATAAAAGTAGCCTAGGAGTAACTTCCTTGTTACATCAGCTATCTGCCAGTGAAATTCCCGTCAAAATCGGTCCAGCCATTTCAGAGATTACCCGGAACAAACAGACAGACAGACAGACAGACAGACAAAAATTGTAAAAAATGTTGTTTCGGTATAGGTAATGTGTATACATCCAAATGCACTTAGTAAAAAGCGGTTATTTTAATATTACAAACAGACACTCCAATTTTATTTATATGTATAGATAAAAAGTGTAAAATATTTTAAGCGGTCAATCGTAAGGCAATAAAGATCACATTCCCGAAAAAAACAATTAAATTATTTAATATAACGCCGCTTAAACAGTGCAAAGTGAAATGTTAATGGATAGCTGTCTTGGAAAATAAATCAAACAATATTTGCGCATATAGACCTATAGATGTTAAACATATAACAAGACTATAAATTGTGTGTTTAATGCAGCCCGACGATGCAACATGGTCTAACAACAAGTTTAAATTGAATAATCAAATGCAACGCAGGTAACTTGGATATTGGTCTCTCTTCCGGCTTACTTCTCGATATATATAACCATTTGTAGTGCGTTGAACTCTTTTGTACGACAATTTTCGGCCGGTATTTTATCGTAGCATAGCAGACCGTTGCTGTGTTTATTTTACATATTTGAGTACATCATTAGAATATATTTCTAATAATGATACTAATACTGAAACATTTTCGTAAAACATTTTAGGAAAAACTTATACCGTATTAGGCTGTGTAGACTTGTAATAACATCAACATTCTTTTTTTTTTAACTAGACAGAATTAAAAAGCGATAGTATAAATTCCTTATCGGCAACCTTGCTGGGGTCATATTCTCATTCCGCATTTTCTGTGCATATTTCGCCAGAGGCACCGTCGATTCCGCCAATCAACGTTAATAACCACGCGTCGCGCTGTGCGCGAAATCTGTGCATTTCCTCGGTTTTATTATATCCGACTCGAATCGGTGTGTCGGCGCCCGTAGCGAAGCGTGGTGAGGGCGGCAGTCGCACGAGGGCGCCCGCTCCACGAGCACGTCGCGCGCGCCGCCCACCATCCGTCCCGCCACGCACACGCCGCGTCGCCGCTCCCGTACCGCGCGTACGAATACGATGACTGCTGGCCCGTGGACACACACACGCTTCAACGGTACAGCTGGATCCGCGAGACACGTTATGCTGACATGTTTACGCCGCCACTGTTTACTATAAGATAAACAAACTTTTTCTCAACTGCCGACGTTAACTCAATCGTGTGAATGCGCACCGGCTGAAGATTGCGAAACTGTACAAGTGAAGTTTAAAAATACATTGGCATTAGTGCGAAGTGACGTACGAACGAGATGTGTGCGTGCAGCAAGTTTTGCGACTTCTGGAAGACCTCGTGCGGAGCAGGTGAGATCCCGCCCGTGCACTTTCTAAACAGTATGCCTACTGTGTATCACCCTATTCCTTTCTATACTTCGGCCCGACGCACAAAAGTTCGTGAAACTAGTTTGCAACTCTGTGAAGTGAAATCGAATGTACAATGAACGGCCAGATGACGTCTTTTATTTCAGAGACGCTTTAACTGATTGAATATGTTAGGTTGTGTGGATTAATACGCACTTCAAGGTCTGCAATAAAAATATCTTACCGATACAAACAGCCCGCCTTGTCATAAAATGTTTAATGGGCTCAGCTCTTTACATATATTCCGAAAGATGTTCTGAAACAATACATCTCCTAAACTGTTAATGTTCCATGCAGCAGCACGAGGAGAACATACTTTTATAATGATTAGCAATTAACAGAAACCAATACCAATGTGTAAAAAACAAAGTGATAAACGATGAGGGCATCACACTGGTTCCACGCTGCGCCACAACAGAACAACATGTGTAACCAGTGTAAGTACATATTTACTGCTGCATTCATCGAGTATTATCTTGTGATGATTCCAAACATTATTCTTAATTGATATTGCGATTTTACTGTACGCTGTGACATCACAGACCGGTAATGAACTAGACAGATTAAACATTCACCATTGTCAATACGTGATCGCTATCAAATACAGAACGAATAATAGTTCATATCCGGGTATGTAAGCTTCGATACGATTCGGCTGAGAGAATGTGCTCCATGTACTCTCAAGGTCTACAGCGTAGTGGATGACTGTCTTAAAATCTGGTTTATGGTCCACTGACACACGCACTTTTAGTGCAGAACGTACGCAAATAAAATGTTTTTTTTCTCTGTATTGTAAAACTAATTCGAAATTGTATAGTATATTGCAATTCGAACGAAGGTAGAAAGAGAAAGGTTGAATTATGACTAAGCTGTTCGGTAGAAATCGCAAGAGCATAATGGGCTTTAAGGCTATTCAAAATTATTTATGGAAACTTAAGTTACATTGCAACATAATTTCTCATTATATACGTAAAGTACGAGTATTAACACTCGAAACATACTTCCTCATTCGACCTTCCCACACGAACTATTTCGATTATCGACAACACTTTTTGTAGTATACTTAAGTAAAAAGACAAAAACCGCGTGTGGGGGGAGGAAGAACCTGGTAGTTCTAAAATACGGGGTCACCAACCAACCATTAAGCTCCGGTCCGCAAATGATTCAATGTTCTACCTATTATATTTATTTATTTATTTAGGATTGCCAACAGAGTTGCAATGTTACATGTGATATGGTAAAAATAAAAATAGAAATTATATAGGTTATATAGTTTCTATGTAGATTCCTAATAAGTTTGTGGTAGAAATAAAAACATTTTTTATTTTACTTTCCCTTAAAGGGCGACTTTGCGAGGATATAACATTAATCAAAATGTGCACCCTAAACTGTTTTAACTCTTAAACAAAGCGTGTCTCTTCCTAAACATAAAGTTTCCTATGCGTTTACCTTCTTGAAAGAGTTGCAAACAAAACACGGTCTGTAGTCTCACGTATCGTAAACCTACGTCGCGTCGTATCGTAAGCATACCCAATCAGATTAATGTTACCATGTTGCAGGAAAATCTGCATATGTCTTGAAAGACCGGTTCTTGAACAAGTTTTTCACCAGACTCGTTCCATCGGTCCTTATCCGACGCATCGCATTACACCTTGACATCCTTGCTACGCGGACCGTAATCCAATATGTAGTACAATATTCTATTTCCCACATCGACAGTCTGTTGGTTTCACAACACTAACAATAGAAGGCAACGGACAAGGATGCGGGAACTCTTTGAGATATATTAACCGGATAGTCTGCTCTCGATAGCAGTTTCGTAACTTTTTAACTCACGTATAGATATAGGTACTTTGAAAGAATTGTATGAAATTAACAAAGTGACTTTCAAATAAAACGATTTATAATTTAATTAACTGTAAACCAATCTATAAATACAGTTTTCGAAGATTTCAAATGTTACAATGTTATCATAGCAGTTAAAATTAATGTTGATGAACCACAAGGATACCTAAACGAAGTCGGCGAAGAATCATTTTTTAGATACTTGATATTTATTTGCCCTTACAGTTTTAAAAAATGACACAGACACGAACGGGTTTTGAATTAGTCATGAGTAGCTTAAGTGCATCCGCATTGTGTCTGGTATATACATATCTGTGGCGTATGCTGTTGTCCCTCACAATATTGGGTGTATATAGCATTTTTGTTTCGGAAAGTAAGATAATGATAATTAAATCAATAAAATGCATATTATGAACAGCTTATATTTAGTTGTTAGGTATCCCATTGCCATAGAATAAATATGTATATGATGTAAAAGCAAAGGTCAAGAAGAGGTATTTTTTTAACAATTTAATATGCCTATAAATTTGTTCCCAGGCTCGCATGTTTCTAACACATTTAGATTAATCGCATACGATGTAAAAGTACTTTATTGACCTTCACATTTTAACACTGTTGCCTTTGGTTTAGTGCCATAAACTTAACGCATATACAGGGCATCGCTGAAATATGGTCAATATTCTTTAACACATGTTGGGTATAACATTTCCAAACGTTTGGATTACCTGTTTTACGAATATAATAGCATAATGTTTATTCTACGACATTTAAAAATAAAAATGCACTGCCTTTTAAATTTAGAATATACACAATACGCAATTAATGTCATTATTATATTCAAACATTCTCAGTATTGTTTTAGTTGGAAGCGATGATTGTTTCCCAAAGCCGCAGACATCCCAAAGCTAATGTCATCAAAGAAGGTTTTCTATTTACTGGTGTGCGGTAACGTTCAAGCATGTTTGGCATAAGATCACGGGTACAATGCCAGTCCCTACGTGCGTGGAATCTATTAGCCGCATGCGTTACACCTAAGAGGTTCAACACGTTTTCAAATAGATGTACTGTTTGTGTTCTTAATGTATCACTAAAATATCAAAATATCGTTTATTACGTCTTAATAATTAATGTACAAAATCCAATATTTATTTCAATACTAGCTGCGCCCGGCGGTGTTACCCGCGATAAAAAGTATGAAAAATTAAAACATCTATCCCACGGGAACCATACATTTTACCGGGATAAAAAGTAGCCTATCTGCTATTCCAGACTATAATCTATCTCTGTGCCAAATTTCATCCAGATCCGTTCAGCCGTTCGGGCGTGAAAGAGTAACAAACATCCATCCATCCATCCATCTATCTATCCATCCAAACTTTCACATTTATAATATTAGTAAAGATAATAGAATGTAACAATATTTTAGTGTAATACAGTACTTTATTAAATCCTCTACCTCAGACAGCTGCCATTTATTATGAAGAATGTGGTTAGCATTTGCTACTGACACGATGATCACACGGGCTGTCGAAAATTTTACAAAAAAGTAAGGTCGTTCAAGGCGTCAGTAACCTTATGAGTAAACTATATAATACCTAATACCTTGCAGGGATCTTATTCTCTTAGATTAGTTGTAAGTATTTGGAAAGCTATAGTTTGTTTATAAAAGGTTTTTCCTTTGGCTTAGGACTCTGCTTTCGAATGAACACGGCTTGACATGGCAATATCAAATATTGGTGGTATCGCTGGGTCACAGTTCTTAGCAGACTTACTGCACACTTTACTTTCATTTTCCTATCAATATGAATATAAATTCAATTGTAACAATTAACACATTGCGATAAGTTTACGTAATGAAATACTAAATACTTTTTGCTTAATGTCATGTTTTTTTTTCTTATCTACCTAGCATATGGAAATTCTATGGAAAATTAAATCTTTGTATTTGTTAATTAAGCACACCTATTTTGCGTATTTATTGTTACAATAATAATAAAGTTAAGACGAACGCCTTCCACCGTGTTTGTTTTCACGATTGTATGATACACACGACGATAACGCCATTGTTTATTTTTTGATAACACGCCAATGATGTGCGCCGTATTTATTTGTATGTAATTTCTAGATTAATCACTTGCTCGTCATCGAGATTCAAACAAAACTCGGCGACCAGTCATCTCTATTGTGCAACTGTTGTTGTGAAAACAGAAATAAAAAATACGTTTACTACAGAAGAATCTTATTGACAAAATATTTGATAGTATTCGGGTCTGATGAGGCAATCAATGTAACTGATGATCGCTTCGTTTTAGTAACTACGCTATCTCATTTTGGTTCAGCGCAGCCATTTTGTTAGAATACAAGACACAGGTACAAGTCCTATAGGGGCATCACGGTTATATTCATGCAATTAAGATAATTTTAACCCGATCTAACAAGAACCCATTGCCGTTTACGAGATACCGATAACATACGTACATAGCAAAACAAACCGTTTTCTTCCTTTTGTAAATTTAGTTAAACAAGTGTTAACATATTACTTCCCTGCAATTCGCTACACTCTAGGTAGAGCATCCAGTTAATTCCTGTATAGAAACCGCATGACTTCATCGCAATGACGGATTTTAATTTCCACTGAGCGGAAAACGACGGGATGTTTATTTTCTTAATGTGACAAACGTAACGGGATACGGCTAAGGCTCGCAGCATGAACGTCTCATTCAACAGAACTGAATTTAGCATTATATGCGATCTGTGGCGTAGCTATGTAACCTAGAGCTTCGGGACAAAAATGAAGTTAGGGCCCTATTTAAACCAAACTAAATACTTTAAAGGTGCAAAACCACTTCACCATCAGCTCCTCTTCGCCCACTGCAAAGCAAAATAAAGCAAAGCTAGTTACTACTGAGTAGATATTATGTGTCCACTTTATCAGTATCTATGTTGAAGGGGCGTTCGCTTAGGGAATTCCCTATACACAAACAATGGAGCTGCCATGTTTAAAGCCGTGTTATGTTTTATGATCTGGCGGCGGGAGATTTTTTTGTGAATTCAGTTCGTGCCGTTTTGGGTTCGTTGGTCAGGGGCCAAATTGATAAAAGTCGTTTTTTTTATTCTACTAGTATGTTATATAATATTTTCAAACGATGTTCATGGAGGCTAAGTGGGCCCCTTCAGCTTTAGCCCTGGGGCACTGTCCGCCTAGCCCTACGGTAGATACGCCACTGAATGCGGTCAGATAAAAACGGTGTTTTTATTTATATTAGCTAGTCGGGTGAGATTGTGTAGGTTCTTACTTGGGCTGACAGCACACTACAGCCGAAAATCAGGATCAGCAAATACATTTCCAAGAAATATTTTGATTTAAAACTAATAACACCTCTTCTACATTTTTTTTAAGGAACTCAGATCAGTCAGTATTCTACGCAAACAAGTTTGCGAAGACTCTGTTTGTGCCGTACAATAATGGCAGATAAAAACTCTGAGTAAAGTTGACAATTTCCTCAATTATATTTACAACCTAGATAGGTAAAGTTAAATAGATTTCCTTGGGTTTTTACTACGCAGTTCTCATTATTTTGTATCTAGATAGTTTTATTATTATGGCAATTCCCGGCAATTTCATATAATAACAGCGCGTAGATACGTCTTTATATTATAATTATTTTTAAAATTTTAATTATGTAAAAAATACTCAGCATTCCGTGTTGCGCACTAATTTGAATGTCACCAAAACTATTTATTTACCATTAAAGAAAGATCTTTTGGTAACTACAGATACGCCTAACTATATAAAACCTCTATAATACAATCGAAAATGTTACTGAATGTGCTATATATAATACAATCAACAGTATTTATCTACCCAGATAAAACACCTATAATAATTTGTTGTCACTTGTTTTATCTCAGTACGATCCTTGGTGCGCTAAGAGCAATAGTTTCGGTGCAATTTAATTAAGTATGCTCCGAGAAATGCTCCAAAATTTAAAATGTTCTTGAAGAAATAAATCGAACTTAATTTATTAGTGAGTTAGGGGCAGCTGTGACTTTGAAAACTTTGACCGGTCATCATATCATCGGCACAGGCGCGGGGCGGCGCGCGGGGTGGTAGAGCTAAGCGTAGGTACATCAGAACAAGATGGTACCTTTTTCAAACTTTTTGAAGGTAAGGCTTAAAAAACAAATGTAAGGCTTTACTTGTTTTTCTTGTTGATAAAAATACCTATAAAGATAATTGTTAAACCGCTTGGTTGAAGTTTTAGTGATGAATGTTAATTATGATAAGTACCTTCAGTAAGCAAATAGTGAACAATAACAAGGTAGGTACACCATGAGAATTAAACTATCGTGTCGTCTTTAATTGCGTGATTTTTAAAGTCTCGCTCTTCCATTATATCGATTTGAATGCTTTAAACAATGTCGTCACCTCGAGTTATTATTTGTGATCGAGCGCAATCGGTCACAGATGGTTGGAAATCGTCACCAAGAAGGATTCATTCGTTTCGCTGAGGTCGCCTGTAGCCGGATCGTGACTGCATCGGCCATTAGTCGCGAAGCTGGCCTCACGGGGCGGCTTTTATATTTTGAACGCGCGACTCAACATTGTCGCGATTTGACTATTACAAAATTATAGAATTTGACACCTTTATGTGTATGCTGGTATGATTTTCGAAAATTGCGCCTACGCTCGGTCTATTTCTACAGGTCAGCAACATAAAAAAATATCCCGCCGTCTATTTTACTTCAACCTACTTCTTGGAAATGAAATCTAAATCAGCTAGTCGGTGAATAGACAATTCTACACGGCAGTGAAAACCAATCAGAATCATTGAAGACGTAATACGACTAATAAGAGTTAATAGAACATTTTGATTGTTATATAACAATTTGATTTATATCAATGTCACGTGTATCGGACGAAGCGGCTATTAATTGAGAGGATTGGAGAGCACGCGCGGATCGAGTGCATATGTTGGCTGAATGTTAATAATATTCACTGGAGACGTCCGGGCGCAGTGCCGGTGGTGTCTCCTTCAATTATAATTAAGTGCATATGTACTTTTCTATATTTTATTCTCAGCTTTACACACTATAAAGGTGAACGACTACACCCAAATCGAGTCCTGTTCTGTGATTTAGTTTTTTTTTGATGATGTAATATCGCATTTTTAGATAAACGAGACTTTTAATAATACAAACAATGGCCATCTAGCTTAAAATATGTGGTATATTAAATACAACTTATATTAGTACATATGCTATATATTTTTCGCACTAGCTTGGCCAGCATTATAGTAAAAACGTCATATGTAGAAAGCGTTATTTTTGTCCCTAGTTCCTCTAAACTCCTGACTTGTATTCCATATTTATATGAGCAGCAGCGATAGCAAAAATGTCCCAATGCTCGCTTTGAAAGCAATTTAATACAGGCTCGAACTCTGAATTGCACCTCTGGGATTTTGAGATTTCATGTGCGAATCTCATTTTCAATAAGTACTTGCTGAACTGTGAAGGCACTTAAACTTCCTGAGGAAAACCTGCACGTGTTGTATCAAGCCGTGTGAAGTTCGCCAACTCGCACTGAACTGCAGTGTGGTGGAATGTGGTCCGAATTGCTATAGCATTAAGGGGGTGTATCTGGTATAATGGCATCGATCGCTCTCTATTAGGTACATTGAGACCAAATATTATTGGCGAAATGGCAGCATCGTGCACTGTATCCGTCACCGCGTGAGTGAGACGCTGCACGTTTGATCCGCGTCCCGACACCTCTACCTAACTGCAATAAATTAATGTAATAGACTAGATGCCGTCTGCCGATGTTATCAAATGAAAAATAATGTCAAGGATAACGACTTTCATTTCATTTGCTGATGTCACAACTACAACAATAGGAGTATCGCAAAAACTTGTACCTTATTATATTTCAATAGACAATGCTAATTTAATAATACTTATGTGACAGACATTCTGGTGGTCACTAATTGTGAATTCCGCAGTTTTAGGCCAAGGCAGTTTTCTCGGCCAAGACCGTGGAAAGATATTTATTTATAGTTTATTTTTAGTTTCCAAGCAACCTTGAACCAAAGGGCATTTTCATGTAAATATCATCTATTTACCATCTTCTTCGTTTCGTTCATCTATTTAGTCACACAATATATACTACATAACCATATTTATATGAATAATCTTATAAAATAGATATTATTTATTATTCACGACGAATATAATCTACTAAACCTGTTCCATCTTGGACGCCAAAATCTTGATTTTATCTCTACAAAACGTGTTGTGAAGAAAAATGCAAAACAGATCTATACTTATTGGATATTATTCTTTAAGGTACAGAAGCTGAATCCGCTATTTTTGGATTTTTATCGATTTTAGTTCTGTTCGCGTATCGCGGCAACTACAAAGCGGATGTGTACGATACTTGACGTAGTTTTGGAATATAAAAATGCAAACATCTATGATATTTTTTTTCCCGGGAAATTTAATTGCTTAACAAATTGTAAAATTAAATGTGTAACAGTTAAATGTTCACTAAAATTATTTAATAGTAATTGACAATCGAATTTAAATATCTGGCAAACAAATATTCCTATATTAATGAATAAAAAATATCGAATGATTTATCATGTTTTGGAATAAATCTTGATAAAAGCTCATGTTAATATTTAGCAGTAACAATATCTTTAAATTGAAAATTATTTGTTTTTCCATAGGAACTTGGTCTCTCACTTCTTTGTTCTTGTTAATTCGTTAACTTATTAAAAATAAGATGAATATAAAGCCCATAACTATACTATTATTACGTGTACTTTTTTGACAATTAATTTGTTAAGATCCCCATATTCTTCATAGAAATTAAATCACTTCCAAATTCACCTAACATTACCAATTCCAAATTCAAATAAAAACTGGGAAAAGTGTAAACGAAAAATATAAAAGTCCGTATAGGTGTTCCCATATTTTTCCTTAACAGCTACCAGATTTTGTATCGTGCATTATCCGACTAACTGGTAAAGTATGTCAAGTTTAATAAGACTTTATACATTATTAGTCCTTCAACTATACAACAACTAAATCCGAGCTATAAATACTTGCTTAATATTTTGGCTCGAGTAATAGGTGAAACATGATTAATGGTAAAAAAAATAATTGATTCCTTGAAATACAAACGTTGTATTGTTAATGGTATATTCATTGTGCGTATTGTAGTAATGGTGGCTTAGAGGCCGCGCGTCTGATTAACGAGCTGGTTGATCGATTCTTCAATTATGTTTTACCTATCAGTGGTTGGCACTGCATCGCAATCGTTAGCTATGATTACGCACCTTTTTTTTTTTTTTTTGATTTTGCTGGGATATGTATTTACGCATACCGCCCAAGCCCGGGGGAGCTTGGAAGGTTATGTGGGGCTCCTGGAAGAGTCCAGACTACCCACTAAAACCCAGCGCCGCCCTCTCTGCCTATTGTGGGGCGCCACGGGATCGCTCTATGAGCACACTACCGTGACGCCCCGTGAAAGACACATCGGGTAGGCAGATTTGAACCCTCGCCCTTTCGTGCATTCGCACCAGCCGCGTATAACATTAGACTACGTACACCACTTGATTACGCACCTACCTTGACATACGTATAAAGACGATCCAATTTTCCGGTATTATAATTAGTATAGCCGTATTCATTTTTTTTTAATTTCACAATAGCTTTTATTTCACGGATGCAATTTCAAAGCTTTTAATGCTCCCTCCTCTAATTGCAACCCAGTAACCTTTTGAAGCAGGGATAAGGGCATGGGGAAACCTTCGGTCGAAGAAAGGGCTATTGTGTTACACCTCTTTCAAATTTTATATTACTTATGTGTCCTTAGACTAAATAATTTGTATGAGGAAAATAAAATTTTAATACATATAAAACCGCGGTAAACCGCGTCTATATTTCGTCTCAGCAAGTTATTAATATAAAACAGAATAAAACGTGTTTACTAGTTTCTATAATAAGCCATTACAGACAGACAGGCTAAGCTAAATCTAACAATTCGTCTCCTAGTGCGGTTTACTGATGGCGATAATCTAAGAGTGAGAGCTTTATCAATGTCAAGGGGAGTACGCAGAAAAACACGTTGCCGCAAATTGAGTAATTAGGGAACACCCGTGAACTACTGTTTTATGATTGGCCCAGTTTCACTTTACTGGTTTCTCTTTTACAGTGCTGCAACTACTGCTACTGTGATGGCACAGTGACGTAAAAAATACAAAAAAAACTAGACAGATATCGATCCAATTCTAAAGAAAAAAAAATATATACCTACAAGAAAAAAGGCTCAGAGCCATATTGACCGTTAAGCCCACATGCTTAAATTATGTATATGCTAATAGTATCTATTAAAAATAAATTGTACAAGAATCCTAAATAATGATGATGATCGTCCTTCAAACGAATCCACACATATACGTAAGTATTAAGGCTGGAACATTGTCCGTACATTAAATTAATTTAGTGTTTTTAAACGAATATTAACAATGTTGAATATTAAAGTTAAAATAAATAGAAAAACAAAAATAAGTATGAAAACAAATTATGTATATCAAAAAGACCGTGTGGAATGATGGCAAGAATGCTGGCTGCAATTACTCGCAGTATTATCGTGCCATTTTTTAAGCACGTAAATAACAAAATTAGTTGTATAGTTTTCGGCCTGAAAAAACGGAGAACGAAGTCGCGGGTACTGCTATTGCTCAAATAAAATATAAGATTTCATTATGTATGTGCATAAATTAATAATATACTTATTGAGAATAGAATTTGCATACATACATACAGATACACATAATGTATTCATGAAAATATTCTAAAACTGTTTCATTGAAGCTATTACCTTTCATAAATTTGTGTATGGCGTCTGGGTTTTCAAGTAAAAAAGAAACATTATAAGTAATTACGGAACTACCTCTAATTAAGTTCCAACACAGCAGCCATTGAATCCATAGGCGTTATAATTAATTTATGATTATCTAGACATATCTATGCGAAATGTCTATAACAGTTTTTCCTAACATAATCACACATGTTATTTTATTGTTATTTACGTACACCAAAATACTGACAAATCACGTTAAAACGTAACAATAAAAATCAAATCAAGAACCATAATTTATCAACTCATAAATAATGGGCGCGTCCTGACTGTGGCAGCTTTTAAAAATGTCCGGTTCGCGTGTTCAACAGGCGCCGCCAGTACTAAAATTAACTTTGGCATCAGTTAAATTGCACCCTTTCAGTGAAAAATTACTGTGTTTCCTGAAATCCCCACAAATACGAGGCACTTAGTGAAATGCAACCGGTTACCTGAATAGATAGGTTATAAAATATTTTATTTGTTCCAACGACTGTGTAGCTATGTTTTTTTGTTTGACAACTGAATTCTTTTGTGGGTCTGCAGACCGTAGGCAGCGTAGGCCGTCGATATGATAAACTCCGGTAAGTTATAGTATTGGTATCGCCAGAATGCTTAAATACAACCCTTGTTTACATGAACTGTAGGTACTACAGAGATAACCTAAGACTTGTATTCTGGGGAGTCCCAGAATGATGGTATACCGTGTTATAGACTGATGCGTAGGGGTCATATTGTTTTATCTTATGCAGCCTATTGTTATCTTTGTTTCTTCATAAGCTAATCTCGAAGTAAAATTCCCCGAATAGCAAATCAAATGGCATGTAAACTTATTTTAGCGTAGCACGTACGAATGGACGGCCGTTATGCCAAATGACGATAAAACATGTAAATTCCGACTGGCAAGCATTTTAAATTAGTGTTCTCAGTAAACCTTTATTTCGATCGTGATAAATATATGATGCTAACACAGAATATTTAAACATATGTATACACCAATGTTTGGGCGACTAATTACAGTTCGATGAACCCAATAATTTGAATAAATTGTAATACGTATACTGTTATTACCTGTTCAATTAATAACCGTCAGGAACTGTGAAACAATTATAGCCACTAGGGAAAATAATGAGAGTGGATGCTTTCATACTTCAGACAAAGCCCCACAAAGTGAGATGCTGGCGCTCAAGAACCACACGGACTTCTTTTTTTTACAAAATGATTTAGGGCCGGCTCTACATCCGGAATTTCATAATCTTAAAAACGGACGCTTACCTCACACCTCTGCTGGTCAGTACAAAAATAATTGTTATATATGCAATTCGAACCCTTTTGGTTAATTAATATGAAATTCAGATTAGCTCACCCTTAGCCAAATATCTGTCGTGGAAAATAAAAAAAAACAGTTTTCTCTAAATGATCACTTCAAGGTTATGTAGGAGTATCTTCAGTTATTTGGTAGCGCTCAAAACGTACATAACAAAACGTTAATAAAGTACTGATAAACACACAGTCAACATTTCCCACTGTGCGAATGGACACAATCCTTTCAAGGCACGGAATTATTTTCAAGGAGGTCTTAAATATTTTTCCTCGTGGCTGAAATTGTTTCAGAGATCTTACTAAATGATGGGATAAGTAAATTAACATGTCAATATGGAATAAAATCCAACTGTAAATGCCTACGTATAGAAATACTCAAGGCAGTTGATCTTCTTATGTAATAGTAATAAAGATGTTTACGCTCCAGATTTGTCAATCTCTAGATTAACCCAAAAACAACTGACTATTAAAGTGAAGATACAATCTAGTTCTGCCAATTAATAACTTTATTGAATCACGTAAAAATCAGTGGTAAAACAGATACCGATGAAAGCCTTGAACCAATTATCAATTACGCTATATTTACCGCGAACGCTGTCTGGAGAGAGATTTACTCTCCATCATATACATACAAAGAACTTTCATATTAACGGAAACTGGCAGAGAATACGGCACACGGCCGCCGTACGGTAAATACGGTTTATGGCGTTTACTCACACTTTATATAGCGCAATTTGGGTCGCTGTCGACGACGTGACCCGGCTCCGTTCCCATCTACAATCCGTCCGTCGAGTTCATACTTCGGCATCAAAGCGTCGTCCAACAAGTGAGCCTCGCTCATTCCGATTAAATGATTTATGACATGTCAGAAATATGAATAGAATATACAACTAACTGTATATTTCAAAATAACTTTCTTTTTCTAAAGTACTTAACGTAGACGTAATTAAGTAAAAAATAATGTTGAACCGACGAAAAAATACGAGCAGGTTCTTAGTACGACACATTTTTTTTTCTATAAAACAATAGTTACAGTTTTCCTTTTTAAATAAGCAACAACATCAAATGAATATCTACATATATGAAATGAAACTTACATTTTTTTTTTTTTGTAATTTTTTGCGCAATGTTAGTTAAACAGAACTACTTATTACATTCTAAAAAAATTCTGTAATCGCATCATTTGCGATCGTGTAGGATGCCCGTTTAGCGTAAAACACGAAAAAATAATCCTGAAGATCTATCGAAATATATTACTTATGTATACATCAGTGTCAAGCACATAACCATTTACAATTATTTTTTTAAAGAAAGTGAAACGTTATAGCTCTTCTTGACTTTCTAGTCATCTACTTATTGATGTCGAAACGACTTGCACATATTATAAATGACCTTAATGTTGTTACCACTTCCTTACTAAGCCTTCGTTCAAGTTAAATCTAACCTTGTAAGTTCAATTGTGTGTAATTAGAAACAATTGCAAAGGTTTTAGTTTATTTTAGTTTTAAAGTGTTTTTTTTTAATCATGGCCGTTACAATATCTGCTATGGGTACTGTTTATCTATGATTACTTTTTTTTTTAAGTTATAACCCGTGTAGGTATTTAAATAGCATATCGAGCCAGACCTCACGTGGTAAGCAGTCGTTAGGACAATAAATAATTTGGTCATTTCGTGTGGAATATTAAATTCATATATTTGTTTGATGTGTTAAATTCTGTTATCGTCAGTAGCATGCCGTGAGGTAAGTAGATATACCTACTATTACATTCAGTGAAAACTATTCCCTTTTAGTAGTAGCTTCGATCTTTATTTTTACTACGTATCCGACGTATCTCTTGATTCTTCAATTTCGTACTGCTTACACAGTACCCAACTTTATTAGGTATGCAGAATTAATAAAATATCGAAACAAATTATTTTTTATTATTTTGTATGAAAAAAATTGAGACAAAATACAATTTTTCTCATTCCGTTATGACCTTTCTCCATTGTGTCAGGCTCAACATGATTCTGCCAACGTCAGATAAAATACAAGAAACAAATTTACGTGTCAAATTGAGAACCTCCTTCTTCTTTATAATCTGTAAAAAATAAAGAGAATGTCTATGATCTTAGTAATAATGATTCACATGTATTTAATTTTACACCATGATTATTTTATGGCTTCTCACAGGCCTAGTGTAATATTACCAATAGTCTACCTTTCGGCTGTGATCCATTGCTTACATTAACAACACATAATGATAGAACATGAAGTTGGACACTGAAAATGTGATCGATGGATTACTACACTTAACGTATACATTTTTAACGAGAGATACTATCGATTGACCCGGCACTTATGGAAGAATGTTGAACCGTCTGACCTAACTGACATGAGTTAAATGTTTTATATAGATACCTAGTTAAAATAAGTTCGCTCATTAAGTTCGATTTTTTTTGTAGCCTTTCAATTTATAATGAGTCTAATGACTCATTTTAAATTAAAAGTTAAAGAAAAACTTGCGTTAATTAATGACGATGGCACAGTAACATACTTTCACTGAATTTGTTATAAGTTTTGCGCTAATTCACATACGCATTGAACCTACCGTTGTGTGTCCTTCTTACTAGTTCAATTGTCATATATGTTGAAAATAGACTGGATATACAATCTATTCCTCTCATGGAGATAAACTTAGACACTACAATGTACACTTACGCTGTTTAAGTATATCTATCTGAAATACGCAATTCACACATAAAGGACACTCCAACCTGATTATACCATCAACCTTACCCACTTACTTATTAATTTAATTGTAAGAGAAGAAGAAGATTTGAAGAATGACTTTATTTTCCCAGATTTTTATTTTTATAGGTACTATCGGAATGTTTTGTTATTTAATCTTTGGGTACTTTTAATTTTAAATATACATATCTCAATAACACGCAATTATAACGTTATCGTGTAGTGACGTTAGTGCTTTACGATTGTGGCGATATCCTTGCCTACGCACCTAACTACAATGTCGAATTGTTTATATCCATTATTATTGTTAATTAAATAGCTTAATAAGTCTCTGAATCAGCTGTGTGTTACGAACATTGATAGTTATGTGGGTAAGGAAGGAACCTGTTAGCATTAGGTTTTCAGCCTACGCTACTAGTGGAGACAACTACCCACCTTTACTTACGACGGCTATTAACTTACATATTTATAGGAGACACTAAATATTTTAAATTAATTATTCATTGATTTATACCAGGAAGATAATCTCATAGATTGCCTTCCTTATGACCAATGGATAAACCGGTCATCGTACCTAGGACTTATACTACACCGAATGCGTCGGCCATCACTAACGTATTTGGCAAATATATACAATCATGACGTAGGATTTGTCTAATTTTAAAAATATTACGTAATTACATAATGGCTAGTAGTACGTCTTATTTCGTCGACTTCCTTATTGATATTATTGCATTTTCTTATATACACGTATCCCTTCATTCATCTACTTTCATTCTTAAAAAAAACATATGTTTTTCCAAGCCAAAATAAATGAAGTCAGCCAACTCAGCACAAGAAATGTTGACTCATCGAACGACTTTGACATCGACATTCGCTCACTAATTTGAATGGGGCTTTAACCCTTTACCACCCAAACGTATAACGAGAGAAAAACATCGTAAACCCATAATAGAATGACCCAAATGTCAACAGGCGCGTATCTGTATGAAGTCATTAACATCGGTCTGAAATAGAGTCGAGCTCGGCCCAGAGCCGAACCAAAACTGGGCAACCGAAGTGTCACCATAGCCGTATCAGTCCATAGTGTTGCTATTTACTTGAGAGCTAATGAGCCTTGATAATATAATGATGCTTGCCTATACTAACGGAGATTAAATCCACACGCTAGGACTTATCGTGTTAACAGTTGGTCTATGAAACATTTTCCAGAAATGCGAAGTCGGTTTTATAAATATTTACGTTTGCGTCGCGCTGTTTACTCCGAATCGGCGCGGCGGCGTGCATGCTATTTCTATATCTATTTCATCTCGGCAGAAATGGCGATCCCACGCTACGTTACAACGTGTCACCAAGCAGATTAATTTATATGGTTTCCGTCATTTCTTTCAGTTATATTTCATAGTTAACTGGTGCAACCTTACTGCTATACTCAAACTCGAACCAATTTATCTCTTTATCGTCACAGTAACTGGTTATTTGTTTTTAAATATTTTTTTAAAAAGTAAAGATGTTTAAACATGTGTCGTATAATACAATTACCACGTATAAACACTATAAAATATTTAATATCATTCATGAATAACTCAAACATTGGATTTCCCAAATTATAACAAGGCATGATTTATCTCTTAGAAAGATCAACGTACAAACGATGTCCTACGTCTACTTGTTGTTACAAGATATGACGTTTATTGTTGGCATTTAACGTTTATTTAGCTTTTTTTATAAGCCATTCAACACATGTTTTGTATCGGGCGCAATCCCAGTATATTTAATACTTATATAGATATTAAATATCCGTGACTCGGGTACGAACTTTCGTCTCACACGACGGGATCCTCGGTACAGAAAGCAGGGTCCTACTAGCTCTGCCAGTCAGAGCTGACTAATAAAATTAATATATATATATATATATCTAAGCATGCTATTATGGTAGGTGTACAATGTTTTCCTGTTAAGCGCACGCGTCAGCCTGCATTTCTTGATTATATTACGAGTCCTGTTTACCGGTTTAGTATCCTTTTAGACAGATAACTTTTTATTATTATTTTTTTTATTTTATTTTTTATTAAATTATAGGCAAGTATTTGATCTCGATCTCAGCTGATGGTAAGTGACGATGAGATCTACGATGGAGCATACTTGCCGAGGTAGGAAGGCGGCAGTAGATAGAGACGCCACATTCACTAGGCACATGCAGCGCAACTGTTCTGACCCGCCATCCATGAATGGCAACACCGAACATCATGCCGGAACACGGCTAGGCCGCTTGGCGACATGGCTTTGTTCAGTGGGTGGTGACTAGCCACGGCCGAAGCCTACCACCAGTAAAACCACCACTCTATTAACAAAATTAAACTCTCTAGTGTGTTTATATCATACGACATAATTATATTTTCTCTTAAACATTCTACAGTTGCTTTTCTAGTGAAATCGCCAACAAGTTCCTTTAGAAAGGTTTCGAATCATGCCAATGATACAGCTTCGATACTAAGCCATTTAATTCTGTGCGGAGCAAGCGACGCGCGATGAAGAATATATAAATCAGATGTTTGTTTCCTTCATCGCTAAGTTTATTTGTACAAAATTATGAGAATCGAAAATAATTTGTTACAAGTGTCAAATGCTTCATTTGTGTAGCGTGTGTGAGCAATGCACTAAGAGTTGTATCATTATCTATATATAATAATGATGTTCTAGAAATCAGATAATTTACGTTGCAATTCTTAACTGCGTGTACAAATAATTATATAGGTGGCAATAATATAATATGATAGATACGTGACTTGGTGCATGAAGACTCCGCGGGATCTACCGTATTCGCAGAATTAACACTCATTACACTATACTTTTTCTGCTTAAAAAATTGGAGATACGTGGACTTACAATTCCGAATGGTCGGGAATGTTACTAAACTCTTATAGTGTGCGTCTGTACGTATGTTTAATGTTGTTGTTTACTTTTATTATTGTCATTTTATGAATATCTTTAAAAATATCATTGTTTTCCCCTCATTCAAAATCATAATCAATTGAAACAAATGTTTCAATGTAAAATAATAGAAAACAAAATGCGCGGCACTTGTTTGTCCGCATAATTTGTTGATTTCATGACGGCTGTCACTAAAGTTGTTATTATAATTATTGCTAGTCCGATTATTAACAAAGGAATAATAAGACGGACTATACTGGCCATTCATGTTAACTTGTTATTTTAAAGGTCAGTTGACCCAAAATGTATTAATTATCCAACTGCCTACCGGTGACTTCCAATCTGACGTAATGTTTGTTATAAGCAAGGCTTCTGTGGCTCGAGCGCTGTGACGTCAGGTGGCGCGGCGTCCGCGTCACAGCTCGCCGGCTGCCCCATACAAATGTGGTGGTGGAACTCCTCACGCCTCCATACGTACTCGACGCGCCGTCACCGCCGCTCGCGACAGCTGACTCCCAGTGCTGTGTGTTATCACCACAATTAACTGATAACGGACAATACATAAGTGTCCGTACGCGTCACTGAGTGTAATTTAATATTTCATTGGCTATTATATATACTCTGTTTGAGAATTCGGTTTAGTGTGGACGTGTTTCGGTTTTGTGATTGCTCGAAGTGCTGCTGTTTTGGACCTTAATTTCAGTTCTGCAAATAAAAAGGTATACATTTTAATTTTTCATAACATAGTTAACTGGTTTGGTTTTATGTCTATTTTATTATAATTTTTATATTCTGAAACCTGTTTCAACCGTTCGTACGTTCATCAAAATTAGTTTTGGATATCCGAGAAACGCTTGTTAAAGAAATAGGTGTATTTTTTATTTTCTATTCTATTAATTAATGTCTACTACCTATATTTTGCCCACATTTTCCTTCTCATTGAATATCTCTAGCGTACGATATCGATAGCGTGCTAATTTCATCCGTCATTATAATTCTGGACTTTTCTTCTCACTACTACTATAAATCAAATAAATATACATACTTAACACTTATTTTCCTTGAATCATCAGATATCTAAGTTCGTTATAACCAGTTTCATACAAGATGTAGGAGTGGCGTGTTGACTTGTTTGTTTGACCATACACAGCGGATCATATCGCTTTCTGAGAGTTCGGTGCCTCATTCTAAGAACTTAGTATGAATCACTTGAATTATAGTAAAATACTGTTAGTTACTTGTCTCGAGTAACTTACATGTAACGAGGCGGATATTATTTGAATTTGTACAAAGTGATGATGAGTTGAAAAACAAATGTTGGATAGATTAGAAATTATTGAGTTCCTGGCCCTAACTTTATCTATTTGCTTTACGTATGCTTATTTGGTTCGTACTTTACTCTGATTAGGTATCAACGATCAGACCGATTTAAAGAAATCCTATATTAATAATATAGGATTAAGTTGGTGATTAAGTTGGTATATGAACATGAAATATGCCAAATAGTTTATGTTTTCCGCATTTCGAGTGCAAATGGATTAACCCACCATCGCAGATCATCATTCGTCCGTATTTTTATGATTCATCTTGTCTTTTTGTTCTCCTGAAAGAAAGTTAAAAGATGACTAACCCGTCGCAATTCTGTATCCTTTACATTGCTCAATATATTCAATATACGATCCATGACCAATTATAATAACAGTATTCAATTCAGAGATATTCTAACGGCTCATTTGGTTCGATTCATTTTAAAAATCCTTGGTTACATAGACCTCTATGAACCTATGGCAAATTGCTATTTCATAGCTCAATGTCTCTCTGCATAAGTCAATCTAGTTAAAATGTACAAGTGTGTTTTGTTGTCTTGAGTATTCTGAAACTTGTCAGTATATGATCATTAATGAAACAATTTTAACTCGAATTCTGAAAACTGTCGCTAAAAGCAAACAGAGCGCCTGTTACCTAATAATGTGTTTTCATTGATTGTTCTACGTTTATGTAATAAAAAGTACTACATACACATGCACCCGGCTGCTACAATAGAGAGGTATTACTCGGAGTGTACCAATTTGAATCGCTTCAAATCTTGTTTTCTAGGTATCTATAGTGATGGGAAAACATCAATAAAACAGCATACGATAGAAGCAGGTATACATAAAATATTTGAAAATTTGAATTGCCTGTTAGGTTAAATATATTTAGCACGTGGAGTAGTTCGGTGCGATAAACATTGGTGCACTTCGAAGAATGCTCCATATGGTGCTCGGAATAAAGTAAAGTTTACACGTGCAGCCCATTTAAAATCTTATTTTAAACCCTTTTATGCGACTTTTTTATTCAAATGGCATATGTATTACGTTCTTTAGTTGTGGGGACTTTTATACAACGTCTGCGACGTTTTGCGTCTTGCGTCTGCGCGTGGTAATACTTGGTAGAGCTAGCTAAAGTATTATAAAAACCTCTTGATTATAGTCTATATAAAACCATGTATTATTCCAAACAATGTTTACCAAAATAAGCTATGTAAATGGAAACTGTGAGAATCTCAAAGGCCTTAAATGTTAAAAAGCTAGAATAATAAGAATAACGACTTCTTATTTGGTTTAGTAAATGGTAATGTATGGAAACTTTATCCTTTTATTGAGTTTCTGATATGGAATATGTTAATTCATATCCAAATTCATCGCATTAGCAAAATTTTTAGGTCTTTTTAGTACAATAATACGTACTTAATGGTTTTTTATGACTGTTTCGTTCTTATAATAGAATTTAAATGTCAATTAAATTATCACATTGTTAAAGATAAACCTCATATAGGTATTTCTCATTTTTTTGCCTTAAAAATAAAAAGTAAATGAGCTTTACCAATTATAACTGGTTTCAAAGGTTCTATTTTTTATAGCACCCGAGTCTAAATGGCAGTCTGGTCATAATTATCATAGGGACCGAGTGGATCAAGAGATTTTCTTCGTAGGTACCGTACCGCAATGTTGATGTCATCGACTCGCGCGTTGGAAAGTTCTCCTTGGATTGCAGCCGGATATTGTGTTGCGCGTGCGCACCGCGCCTGTCAGCCAGCTGTCCCATCCTTATACTGCATGCAGTGAAGCCGTATGGCTTACTTAACGGAAAATTGAGAATTCTGAATTTTGTTTACTAAATATTAGATATCATATTGCACGCACTCTTACTTACGAAGCACGTACATCTATTATATCAATGGCTAGTTGAACTAAATTTCTAATGGTATGCATAATACAAAGCACAATAATATAGTAATATACACGTAATGATTAATGCATTATAAATCGCTCACTAACAACTCTAAAGAAAATTATTAAAATTACCAGTAAATACCTTCTTTTATTTTTTAATTTTACTTACCTAACTAGGTATGTAAAAACCTAGTAATTAAATATTAACTTATGCTTTAATGAATAATCGACAAGTGCACAACTTTGATCCATAATTACTTTTTATGAATCATTTTACATTAAGTACTTACGTAATTATATATTTTTATTCTGTAAATTCTAATTGGGTTAGTTTCTAAAAACGTTATTTGTACCCATTAGTGCGCCTCATTATTATACCGTAAGTAATTAACTATAAACCTGATTTAAATCTGTAATGGTGAACATAATTTATTTCTTACCGATTGTTTTTATTTTATTCGATCAAATCAATCAGATAGCATATGTTTTAATGTACTGGTATTTTTCTGCATTCACGGTAGTGCGATAATGCAATCCACTTTACATCTATTCATTATAGTTAGTTAACGTACCAATTAGTAGATATAATTTTCCACGACCGATGGGAAATCAGGCATATCAATTACAGGGTAAATGCCATAAACTGGGATAGACTTAACCCAATACAATGCAAGGGTATATTCACATCGAACTACTAACCTTCACGGAATCATGTAAGTAGTATATGTCGTCAAGAATATTTAACTACATATTCCACTCCACATTTCCACCGTGTGTCGTGTCCTCAAAAGGAGGACATCATAATTCCAGTGAAAGTGGGTCCCATTTATGGTGTCCCGGACGCGTGCAGAAGACTAAAACCATTATGCTTATGATGCCATTGATATTCTCAACGGACGCTGAAAGCGGAGTGTCCTCGGCCATTATAAGATAAATGTTCGCGTAACCGCAACACTGAAGTGCAACAATTCCTGCGAAGTATGATCTAACGCCTGTTAAGTCACGTCTTTCGGCTCATAAACCACCATTACCCACTAACAACTTGTTGCATTTTCCTCAGTTACGAATTTTTTTGTCATTTTGTACTGTAAATCAAGTCCAAATTCTTGATTCTCGAGCGTCCACCGCACAAAATTTTACTTTTAATGCAAATGGCTGCCGCGTTGTTTGGAAAGTCTCTGTATTTATCTGTATATTTCAATGAACAAGTAGTTACAGAATACATTTGTATAATCTTTTCATGATATATAGTAATCCATTGTATTGAATATCATAGAACGTCAAAGTTGTGACATCACTAATATCGGCTCCAAAATGGCGAAAATCAAATGGGCACAAAACTACGATATCCATCTCCAGTCCAGTAATACCTAGTGGAGGTCAGTGATTTTGCTGCAATTTTAACGTCACCATCAACTATAGTCTAAATAACACGTCGCTAAGTTTCTATAGGAATGTTTACGTATCGGAGCACGTTCGGTTTTGTTTTCGTTTTTCTACAGTGTGTGCTCACTGTGCGTGGTACCTACAATATGGGCTATGAATTATCGCGGGTGCGTGCACGCCTGGGTAAAAGGTTCGTGATAAGCGTGGCCAGCGAACGCAACGAAGGTTATGTTAGCATTTCGCTTCCAGGTCGTAAGGTCAGCGGCTCACGTTGAGCTCACCTAAACACGTCACGTTAGAGATAAATAAAAGTACAAGATTTTGAAAGATTACGGGCCAGTTTCACTGTGCTTTTAAACTCTATCCACAACTTTTTTGACATTTAGCCAGTAAACAATCTGTGAAATAAGTTGTGTGTAGGGTTTATTATTCAACTGCAAATTTACTATATGAATGTTGGCAGGCAGCTACCGCGTATTTTTTTTAAATATTAACATCACAATATATCTCAAAAAAATCATATAAAATAAAGTATGCATGTTTTGAGTCTACGTGGAAATCTCTTATACCGACTCATAATTTAAAATTCTCATTGACGACATCTGCGTCTTAAGGCTACAGTTTAACAACATCTGGTGTGATGTGTACTTAGCCATGTACCGCTCCATAGATGTTATTGAGTCTCAACATCACGGTGAAAATGGAAGGCTATCGAATAAGCTGAATAAATACATGGCTTTACATGAAAGGTTACAAATCTATTATATTTTTAATACACAAAATTGTCCTACATTTGTGTTATTAAGGTATAATTTACGTAGCACAGTATACATTGTAATTTAATTGCTTGCCTGTGTTACGTTATTTTACCTTTACCTCAGTATGGTACTTACCTGCTGTATAAACAAACGATTTCCGTATTCATAGATAAATAACAATCTGGTGCAATGCAATATCTAATATGTTTAACACATGCCTATAAATCTTATCGCTACTTAGCTAGATTTATTCAAATTATATGATATGTTATTAAACATCTTATTAATTTTATCATTAAGTTATTTTATAAAGTAATAAAATACTTCCAATTTGGAAAAAAAAATCAGCTTGGATATAAATATAGGTAAGGCATCTTGCAATAAAATAAATACCCGTTTTCTATAAATATGGCAAAATATTTAAAACTTTTACTTGTTGAATTTATAGGTTATATGTTTTACGGTATTTTTCATACTATGTATATATTTCTTATTTTATGTCGTCAGATTTTAACCTTCTTAATTTAACTGAAAACAATGATCTGCCATTCAAGCTAACTTCAAATAAGGTTTTCAAAGCGAATGTAGGAATTTAACCGGTAACTATATATATATATATATATGTAGTTATATTTTTAGGTAAAATTTCGTGCCCTACCTTCCAATAACCTTCTGTCTTTTACCTATTCTGAGCCCACGTAGATAAGTATCAAAAGCAACGATAACCACAATAGTGGCGTAACGTTACGGCGGATGCGCAAGAGCAAGGCACCGCTAGCTTGTCACGGGTCGCGGCTGCGGCGCACGCGGCTGCACAATCCCTTGCGTTGCGTGGCGGCGACCCCACACTAATTGCCTTTTCAGTTCACAGTCAATGCAACTAAAGTCGGGCCGATATCAACTGCAGGAATCACCGGCGAATACTAGATCGTAACTCCTATTTAAGGGCTTTATTTGAACACTAGCTGTTACCCGCGACTTCGCCCGCGTGGTATTTAACAAAAAAGTTTTTCTAAAAAACTATCCTTGTTACATCAGCTACCTGCCAGTGAAAGTCCCGTCAAAATCGGTCCAGCCATTTCAAAGATTAGCCGAAACAAACAGACAGACATACAAAAAAAAAAGTTTTGGTACATGTACCTTGTATACATCCAAATGCACTTACTAAAAAGCGGTTATTTTAATATTACAAAAAGACACTACAATTTTATTTATTTGTATAGATGTTAGAGAATTGGACAGACAGTTATAAGGATTAGGTTTTTAAATATTTAGCTATCAGTTTAATTGTCGACTAATAAAACATATGTTTTTGTTACAGGTAAGACCTATGACTAAACCAGGAACAGTGTAATGGCTGCAAGGTGAACCGGACGTGTTACAGTACCTATCTTACTATCTTATAGTTGGTGAGCACAGGCAGGAAGCCCACATCCTGATCGCTCAGTACGAATGTATAGCACTATTTACACATTGGTATTTAGTAAGAAGTAGTAAAAGTCATTAGACTATCCACCCATTTGGCACAGTTGAAAGCAACCTTTCTTTTTATACCTGAGGGTCCCGGGGACCCAGATTCCGATACCGGTAGGGCCCAATTCTGTGTGATGAGTCATGGATTATCTATATAGGTAATTATTTTCATGGATTTCCCTCAGTCCTTTGTAAGCCATAGTACAAGCGTTGCTTGGTTGAGGACTATATCTATAGTTAGTGTGTTCGTGTTGCTATATAGCTATTATTATAACTACCAAAACAATACATGTTATGATAATAAAATAAATGCTTGAGTTACTAATTAAATGATACTAATTTAAGTAATTAAAAAATAAATTAACATTCTAGACGATTAGATTCGCAAGTTTAAATTTATATTTTTTATTACAAAAAATATTATTTATTGATACCGGTGTCATTAAAACCCAATAGAAATCACTTAGCATAATTAAGTTCCGCATGCGCACGAATATAATTATTGATCTGACATTTGCGCAATCATACACAAATGGTCGTTACCGGGCGCCCACCGCCCACGTGGTGGTTGGGCACATGGCACAATAATATGCTACGCCATGTGTCTCTTCCCGTGATAGCTACGTCACGTGATTGGCTCAATACTACGTCATCGGCGTTCTTCGACCAATGAACGCTGGGTTACTCCTATCAAAGATGTCAATTGAGGCCATCGCGATCGTCCAAAGAGAATATCTGGAATAGCATATTATTACCGGGAATATCTTTGAAAAAAAAAATGTAGTTGAAGCAAACTTGTAGCCAGAAAGCAAATGATCGCCAAATCAACACATACTTCGGTTCGGCTCAGTTTGGTATTTTAATGTTTTGGTTGGATGCCTATACGGATGGTTATAGACGCAAAACTAAAAAAAAATACAACTGAATTGATAACCTCCTCCTTTTTGAAGTCGGTTAATAAATACTCATCATTGTTTTTTCTAGTCATCGCATTAATGCAAACTGTGACGTTTAACCTGTATCCCAAATTCAAATAGAAAGTTAATCGATTTACAATGGCATTACAAAAAAACTTTTCCTTTGAAAGATGCTTTGTAATGTCTTTGTTAATGGATTAAACATTCTATGAATGTGGTAGTCACGCTGCAAGTCTCTTTGTCTATGTTATTTTATACTAGCTGTTGCCCGCGACTTCGTCCGCGTGGTATTAAACAAAGACAACCGTTGACAACAGCCTGCTCGCCCATTCTGAGCCCGCGGGACGCATTGCAGGTTGTTGCTATCAAACTTAATCAGGCGCTGCGCTGCAACATTGGTTTTAATTTTTTTTCGTGAGATCCTATTTTTTTTTTCTAAAATGAAAGTAGCCTAAGTTACTCCTTGTTACATCAGCGATCTGCCAGTGAAAGTCCCGTCAAAATCGGTCCAGCCATTTCAGAGATTACCCGGAACAAACAGACAGACAGACAGACAGACAGACGGACAGACAGACAGACAGACAGACAAAAATTTTAAAAAATGTTGTTTCGGTATAGGTAACGTGTATACATCCAAATGCACTTAGTAAAAAGCGGTTATTTTAATATTACAAACAGACACTCCAATTTTATTTATATGTATAGAATAGATTGAAAGTAGGTAACGTTATTTTGACCCCATGAAAATCTAGGCCGTTTTGCGGTATATTTCATAATGAAGTACTAATATTTTTGAAGAAAATATACACATATGATATATACATATGAGTATAAGTTTAATAACAGATGTTTCTTTAGGTTCATTCAACGTACAGCTGTACATTAACAATAGGTAGGTATATCTGACAATGTGTGTGCGACCACGGGGTTGTAGGTACACACACTAGGTTCAATTACTGGATTTAATGGGGTGAATAACCCAATATTTTGTACTATTGGTATAGATCAGCCTTTCCCAAAGTGGGCGATAACGCTCCCTTGTGGGCGCTGCAGGTCTAAAGGGTGGCGGTAACAGACCCAGAAAAAATGGGGGCGTTGTGTAGAGGCTTACAATAATAAATTTAATTTTAAGTTATAGTGGTTTTAAGTAGGTGAAAAATGGGGGCGCTAAAAAATAATTCATTCCCAAAGTGGGCAGAAGACAAAATGAGTTTGGGAACCCCTGATATAGATCATAAACACGATTCCAAGAGTGCATTTGAAGCTACCCTACCTTTTAGGTCATGTCGCACACAAGTCGATATATCTAGTGGAAAATAATGAATAAGAGGTTATCGATGAGTACCACCATAATATTATATGTATTGATGTCAAGTGCCAACTTTATCGCTAATCTAAATTATGAATATTGCCAATATCCAGTCACTGTGTTTTTGTATTCTGAATACAACTTTTAAGTTAGGTACTTTTGGATAGTTTCATCTTTAAAATAATAGTTTGATCTGCAAATTCATTCGCGTCAAAAGTTAACTATTCATCCTAAGTACTTTAGTTAGTTAAGGTAACTATTGAGCTATCCTTGCTTATTAAACTACTTATGTGTTTCGGTTTATGAAAATTATATATATTATACATTGTATAAAACAACCACGGTTTAATTGCATTTATTAGGGTCACATATGCCTTGGTTAATATAACACCAGCACTGATCAAATAATAGCTACCTAAGTTAATTAGCCGACTGACTCCATCCACGTAATGTGATACGCGTGGGCGAGTACCGGCCTTAATATGGATGGATGAATGTCCCCGTTTTACATTTATATACAAAGTTGAAGAATAAAGCCTAATTAAAATAATGCGCCGCCATCTCGGCATCTTTGGATATATGTTACGTGCTCTGAAAACTCTCATAGCGCGTTGTAGGATTGTATCGAGAATTATCAATTGTTCTGAATGTCGTCTGCACCGCCATCTGTGTAGCTTGTGGCGCGGTCGAAGAGGTCCCTACATATGAATACCAATCTAATTTTCAATAGTGATTATCACTTGATGTACGGTGAAGGCAAACATCGTGAGGAAACCTGCAAGTCTGTCGAAATTCTTGTGAAACTTATCGAACCGCACTGGGCCATCATGGTGGACTATGGCCTAAATATTCCTTATATTGAGAAGTAATGTGCCCAGTATAATGGCATTAGGCTGGTTCCCTATTCTATTGGGACCAAATGCCCATGGCAAAATTTTCGTGCACTGCACCTCTGCCTAACCTTAGTGCAGGGGATTATATGTGCGGTGGTGAGTCTGTAAAGAAAACAAAGATGTAAATAGTTTAGGTAAGTACCATATGGCTAATAAGTTATTTGAGAAACATTCTTCCGATGTGACAATAGTCTAGCTCCGTGTCCGAGAGCGGCAGTGACCGCAAAGTTCACTGAACCCGACGCGAAAAGGCGGCTTTGTAAAACAAAACCTAAATATATTCCATTATTTGGCTCGCCGTGATAATAACATAACGTGAAATATTTGTTTTTTCAGAAACTTTATTTTGATAATTTTCGAGAACGTAGTTCGTCACTGAAACTGACAAGACATAACAGAATAGGGCACAAGGACCTACGAAAATATTTGGTGCAAGATGATGATTTATATGGAAAGTTGATATGTACGGTTTCCGCTAATAAGAAAATAAATTGAACGATCGATTGAGCGTCGATAAAAAATTCACTGAACTGGATGCGGTTAATGTTATAAGAAGTTAACAGTTCCGGATAACTTTGTCACCCAGTAGCCTTACCGTGGGAATCAAATATGTTCACAGTTGGATACCTACTTAGTTAATGCAAATTGCTTCAACGCAATCAATACGATGTATAATGCCGCGATATGGCAGGATCGTCTTGAAACTATTACCTTCATATATAATATTTCCGATAACCTTCTTTTTTTCTTATATTTCTTTTAACAGACAAGATCTCTTCGTTCTTAGTTACAGTTTCCCGACATTATGTGGATGTTATAGAGAGGGAGTATCGAATAAATTGAAATTTATTATCTCTAATTAATAAATAAATCGACTGTGAATCACTGTTGTAAACCATGATAAATACAGCCAACCAACCAGAATATCATCAAATATGTTCTAACCAAGGAAACAAAAGGCTCAGGACATAAAAAAAATACCTAAAGGCAAACCATTTTTTAATATGCGCAAAAAACATGTCGTTCATATCTTCATATTTTATTATCATAGCGATTTACATTCCTTTGATTTAAATTCTAATGGATAACAACTATTATCTATAAACTTAACGATTCTACCCACGACTATAATATTAATTTTAATATACCAAACATAAAAGTTATCACTTATATTGCTACCGTGATCATTATAATATAAAAATTTATTTGTAATACACATAATAATACACGCTTTCCTTATAAATATATCATACATTAATTGGAACTGCATTAGCCGATGGTGCCAATTCTGAGAAAGAACAGAATTAGCGCCATGAATTACCTCATTACATTTTATAATATTTTAAAATATATAAATATATAAAAAATTAGGAAGAGAGAAAGAGTGATCATTAGCTTTGAGATTTAACTCGTGTTATAGAAAATAAATTACGCTGCAATCAGTAAAATTTTTATATTTGGCCATACCAAAACACAGTATCTACTAGATCATTTAAATAAATACAAACTATACGAAAACTACTCGAGAATCCATACAGTTTGAAAGTACTTATAATACAAAGAAATTATAATGCAAAAACTATAATAGGCGTTTTGTATGTTTACATGCACACATTTTCAAACGTGACTAAGAATAATTTATTATTTAATTTAATGGATTTCTTATCGGCCGGAGTTATAAGTAATTTTATATATTTTAAATCTCTAATACAGTCTTACAGGTTCTCAACTGATTGCCACGTCATTATCGATCAAATCAGTTACAATATCAAGGAGATTTGATATCGTGCGTGTTGTTGCATACAATATTACTACTTATCACTTTCTTACGTCGAGATACTAGCCTCATAATACATTTTATTGATAAAATACCTAGTTATTTAAACTATTGACGTTGATTTATGGATGACATCAATTATCAGCCTTCGTGAGACCGTTTTATTTATGACAATTTTATGATAAAGAACGAACTGTGTTTTTTTCGATTGTGTTTTGTTATTGGAATGATAAGGTCGCATTCTTTTTTCGCATTTTTGTACGTATAGATATAGGCAACAATGTATGTGACATTTTCACACATTGTATGCAAAGAGACGGTAAAATAATTTTAATTTGGCACGTAGCATTTAATTAGGCTCGGTTTAAAAACATATTATGTATTTTTTGTAAGTACAAACAAAATTATTTAGATAAGAAAAGAGACCTAACAACACATACGAAGATAACAGAGACTGTTTTGGTACTTACTTAATGTAGGTAATTATTATTTGTTCGTAATCAAAATAGCATTAGTGGGAACATTCAGGTATAACATTTTGTAGGCCTAATCCATTTAGCGAATATACAGGTTTGAACTGTCGCGACGTAGGAAGCCCTAACTGTGCGAGTGGGCGTAAAGACCACTTACAAGTGTTATCGAGGTGCAGTGAGACCTCACACCTGCTAAATCGGCTGATAATAATCATAATCGGAAACCTACCCAAAGTCGAAAACCTCGCAATAACCGGGTTAACCTAAATATCGCATTGAACTTTGAACTCCGATTTATAGAAATGAAAGCCTAATTTACGATACCAAGCTTATTCCGCATCGACCGTTCGCTTGGAAGGTCGGTTTACTCCACTCGACTTTTAAGATAGTACGAGAACTATGTACAAGGGCCGTCTCTACCCGGGGGGTGCAAGGGGTGCGAGGATATCTGGCATTAGAGCCCTCCGAAATAGGCAGGAAAAAAAAATTACCATAATTTATTAAACCTATGACGGGGGGTCCTAAAATGACTAGGGGGCGCCTGATCTGTGTGTGCACCCAAGATAAGCTGAGCCGGCTCTGACTATGCATCATGATTTTCATCTTCTCAAGAATTATGATAACAGATCAATGAGTTCGAAATGTATACAGGTACCCAACCGATAAGATACATAAGATAGTAGGCACAAACAAGATACAATGTTCTCAGTTATTTGATAAACGGAGATGTGAGATGGTGACACCCAGTTGCATAAATAAAAATATGATTATTGTTCTCGTAAAATGAAATATGTTTATTTAAATCGAAAAACAAGTGGATAAATTTTGTTTTGCGTTGAATAGAGATATTAATCACTATCAAAATGATTGCCTGGACTGCGATACACCCGACGTTATTTTACGACAGCACAAATGCGAGACAAAGAACCCGTAAGTGTTTTATTTAAAAAGAAGTTCGTAGTTCTGGGACCGTATAGTTGGTGTGGTTGTCTGGCGATATTATTATTATTAACTATCCGATAGCCTGTTGACAAGCTAACCAGCTGTCAGACGTCGTCCGGTCAAAAAAGTGCTTTTTGTTTTTTCCGGAAAACTTTTTCCATTTTTCTTCCCCAGCAAACCCGATGCAGACTATTACGAACATTTTAAAACCAAAACTATAGTAAAATACGTTCAGCCGTTTTCAAGATATGCGGTTACCGACGAATATTATTTCAATTTAATTTTATAGATTACTAATTTAACTAGAGGTTTTGCATAAAGTTTTAGCCAATGAGTATGCGTCACTACACATATTGAGTTATCAGTTGTGACCAGTTTTATTATGCCACAGGTTGTGAATGTTCCCATTATAAAATGTAGGTACACGTTGCCTTACCATAATTATTATCAGACATAATTAGTAGCTAGGCACATGAGTAATTCCTTAATGTCGCCGCCGTGCAAAGCGAGGCATTCGTTATGTTAAATGCAATAACGATAAATTCTTATCAGGCGTGCAGTGCGTACGTACCTACCTAGTTCGAGTTAATTTTATTATATTCAGGCTATAACTTTCAGAACTATTTACACGCTATTTTAGACTCACTGATAGTTAAATAAGTGGGTTACTGACTCAAAACCTAGTAGCTCACACCGTCTTGTGTTGGTCAGCACGGTATTCCAACTGCAGTCGAGATTGATTGGTATTTTTTTACCGAATCCCACATTTATATGAACTCTTTTGTAGAGGCACATTTTTTATTATGAACTGTTCACGCTCCACAAATCCTTATCTGCCTTATTATGTACGTGCGTGTAACATCTCAAGCATGTCGTTAGAGCCCGCCGTTCATCTGCGGCGCCACTCGACCGCACGTCGCGAACTTGACCTACATCTCTCGATACCATTGTCTTCGCGCGAAACCTCGATCATAGACGCCACACCGCCACCAATTACACCTCCCAATGTTTATCCGAAACCACAGCGGAAAAACAATTGTTTTGTGACCTTTCCGTTACCACCACAGATCACGAGAGATATGCCGTGCGGTTCAAAATGTATGGGAACTCGCTGTCGCCGTTTTGTTCCCAACCACTCGCTAAAACCAACCAATACGAAGTCTCCTCGGTGCGTGCTGCGTCGTCGCCGTATACAGCGGCCGTACCACGCGACGCACCAGTTTATTCAAAGTATCGTTAGACGATCTATACATTGCCTCGTACATTCACTCAGTAGCGAACATAGGTGGTACTTAAAGAGCCATGTATTTTGTACAAAAATAAAAAAGTCGTTGTGCTACATGAAACCTAAAAAAACATAATAAAGGCATTAAATATTTTTTTATTTGTTGTTTTTAATGATTTTAAAGACGAATAAATAAAATACTTAATACTGGCTGGTGAAATGAGATTCCATCTTTCGCGTAGTTCACTTTGCTGCTGGTATTTTTGCATACAAACACGGAACAACCCGGCATTTTGAAAATAACTAGAGCACCGGCACCGACGTGCAGTTGCAGTGGACTGACGGCGAAAATTGTAGGTTAGCCAAATGTACGCTAACTTTGTGCGCAAGCCCACCGCTTTCATAACATATCTCCTCTAATATATCTGTGGTTACCACGGACGTTTTGTGCGTTTCGAACAGAAACAATTGCGTTTCGTGCTTCTAATTGTGAACTTTCCAAACTTTCGTTTTGATCGCCGGTTTGTGAACGTATCCCGTTATTACGCCGCTGCCGCCGTGTCGTTGCGTTGCCCTAGTAACAGCACTGCTACTTGTGATGTACACTTTCAACTAGTTGATGAGTTCGTGTTTGTCCACTACCGGAACTACCTGCTATTTCCGTTATTTGATCGGCTAATTCTCGATGACAACTACGGTTCCACTCCACCCGGCTCCACTAATTGTGCATGACATTGAAGTTATTTACAAGTAAATCCTAATTGTAACTATAAATTTTAAAATATCGGATCTGTCCGATTGTCTATGTACTTAATGTTAATATTCTTGACCTTTTCATACATATGTTGGGTGTTAGTTGCAAGCCAGCTTCCGGAAAGATTGTATGAGCATGCATCTGTTTCAAGGCCACACTATATCCGATTGTCTTTTTATAAGTCGTCCGATCTCATACCAAAGGCTAACACAAATATTTTTATTGTTGCAGGCATGTCTCTAGACGAAGGTAGACAATCTCAGAGGCCGTACCGATATGGTATGGTATTGCTTTGCGCCGGCGCGCTCATCAATTGGCTGGGTCTAGCCGAGGACTATGCGGAGCCGGTGCGCTACGTGGGAGTGGCCTGCATAGTCGCAGGAGCGCTGCTCATCTGCGCTGCCATGTGCTGCTGGCTGCAGTCGCCCGCCAGGCAGCCGCAGCCAGACCGCGCGTCGCCTGACACACATCAGGTGAGAATACATTAATTGTTTTGTACGAGATTCGATCTATAGTATTGAGCAAGTACGTAGCTGGGCAGGCCAGTACATAAAAAAAAATCTTTCCATGTCCTTTTGTATCATGTCAGAACTTATACGTTTAGTTAAAGATTACTCCGGGGTTTGTATTCTAAATGGATTATATTATGTAAGTTATAAGTATTATGTCGTAATACAAAATAAATAAAATACCCAAATGTTATCTATCCAAATCTGCAATCTTATCGGAATATCGTACCTAAATAAAACCTGCAACTTGTTTTTTGATTAGATAACTATAATTATAGTGGTATAAAATATTCCAGTATCTAAAGGAAAATATCACTTAACTATACGAACAATAAGACAAAATTGATAACCTTTCTTTCCGAAGACCCCCAAAAAGTCCCTCAGAATATTTATTTTAATCAGCACGTGATAACCGTCCATTACAATCGTTTCAGATCGACGACCCCATTCACGTAATATCGATGCCAGACGAAGAGACGATGCAACAGAAGCCACCAGACTACGACACGGTCGCGGGTGCCCCGCCCACCTACGACGACGCCATCAAGCTGAACCCCGCCAGGCTGCTGCCGGCAACCAGCAGTTCCCACCCCGACGTCATCGACGCGACGGTCATTCCCGGCCAGCTCGAACACTCACTCCTACCCCCACCCATCACAGATGTGGCCCCCATCCACACGGCCCGGTCACAAGTGCCCAAAACACCGCCCCCGCCATACAACCCCACACATGCCATCAGATGAAAGCCCGGCCGGACTACACACATTAAACCGACTGATGTTTCATGAGATGAGACTCGTATGTCAAGTCCACATTGTTGGCCCCAACAATGATACGGTATTATATTTATATTGTACGTAGATATCCTAACATGAAACGTTTATTTAATTAAGGTTGTCAAGAATGACGTTGCGTACTTATGTGATAATAGTGAAGATATGATTAGTTACGTTATTACCTGCTCTGTACATAATTAAGTATGTTTTTTTTGTTGTAAAATAGTTTCTTTGTACCTATAGATAGGTAGTTAAAGTAAATAACTCTTCCAATACGATTATTTTGTAAATTATGTTCGAAAAAGAGCACCTCTGTGGTTCCAAATAAATGTAAAATACGTAGACTTTAAGACGTGGTTCCAGGGGTAGGTCGGTCAGATGATGAGATTAAAAAGATCCATACATATCTGTTTATAAGCAATGTACGCCAGTAGCACACAGTAGTGTCGTAGGAATGTTGTGTCTTATTTTTCGGTTGATATGTCCTAAATTTTGATTTAGCACTGTTCACCAATTGATAATAAGTAAGTGAATGTGTTGTCTTCAATAATTGGGTGCTTCACTCGTTAATTATTTTCAGAGAACCATATCCAACATCAATGGTAGTTCATAATGTTACTGATATTTGTGCTACATTTTTCCACACGATCGTTGAGCTCATTTTACAGCTAGTTGGGTTTATCTATCCAGCAAGCTGTCCTAAAGACCAAATATGCCACCAACTACACAATAATTGTAAAAACCAATTAAACAATTTATAACTTTAACTTTGTGATTAAAAATGTGTCCATTTGATATTTTTTATAATCATTTAATGTGTATTAATCGATAGCGATTATGGTCGATGGAATCATCTTTTTTTATATATTACTTATAATTGCTACGTAGAAACATTTCCTTTTCCATTTTTCTATTCTAGTCTCCAAATTAATGCATATCTACTATATAAAAATAAGTCGGGTTTTCCTTCCTGACGCTATAACTCCAGAACGCACGAACCGATTTCCACGGTTTTGCATTCGTTGGAAAGGTCTCGGGCTCCGTGAGGTTTATAGCAAAGAAAATTCAGGAAAAACCAAACGAAATGTTACATAAAACGAAGCCATCTGGTGGCGAAACGGAGTTCGCTGGGTTTGTGGTGGCGAAACGGAGTTCGCCGGGTTTGCTAGTTTACTTATATAAAAGTATAAAGTATAAAAGTTGCGTTAGATCGATCAGTGATGCATAGCTTAATTTGTATTTTGTACATATTGTGATTGCACAACTTAAAGATCTCAATGCAACGATCTCACGATGCAGTTAACAAATTTGGAATTGGAAAAAAACATGCTTAATTTATGTTGCAATATTACCATTCGTATGGGACATTGGTTAGTAACATGCCCACCGCATACTAAGTAGCAAATACTGACGTAAAATACTGACGGTATCTCTGGGATTAACAAGTAACTGCAGTGTTTCAAACATGAAATAAAATTAAGTAAATATATGATGAGATGTAAAAAAAAAAATAAGAATTTGAAAATCTAGCAGTACTTATAATTATAAGGATCTCGTGGCCTAATGGTATGCTAATTGTATTCCAATGAAAACCAACACAAAATCAGATGACTAGTTCGGCGACATTATTGGATAATGGGCTATGTAGGTAGGCATTGTTTGGATTGCTTGAAAGTAATCATTAATTATTTCCATCATCAGCCTTCACCTTTCGAAAGATTAAAAAATGGGACCAATAGCTTAACGTTAATATCGTGTGCATAAGTACCTACTAACTAATTGATTAAAACTAAAAAAGCGCGTGCCTGATATTTCTGATCTTTTTTTACAATGCTGAAGTTGTGCATTTATTATTTGTACAAAGTTACGGAAGTTAAGAGTGTACATAAAGAAATAAATGTTGATTAAATGAAGTTTTGTTTTATTTTGTATGTTTATACCTAGGTATTCCCGATGTTTCCTAATGACCTCCAACGGGGTCTAAAATAATGCTATTGCGTTCAATATGTTAAAATTGCTTTTAAACGTAAATAAGAACACCATCTTCCCATTTTTTTTTAAATCCGTGATATAATGAGGTAAATATTTGTATCACAATAATTTGTTGAACCCATGGACGAGGCTCATTGACTTTGGGTGCATTAACGAGGACTTTATTTATGCGTGGTGGGTCTGATGATGAAGTCGAAGAATAGTCATGGGGCACATGGCTAGAGACATAAAATAAAGCAAACAAAACATGACTTTTTATTTTCGTGAATTCACTCTACTTCCTGGTTTCCTCTACTTACTACGGAACTGCGGACAGCTATTCTCAGTGACTCAATGATACACACATGATAAGATGGTTTTTGGGTAGCTTATGCCGAAAACTAGAGAGCGTGGGCCGTTATTTGTGGAGGTTTCCTAACGCCTGCGGAAATTTACATGCCACTTGAAAAATTACATGTAATTAATGCCTAGGTATATAAAAAAGCCGGCTAAGTGCATTCTGATCACGCATAAGGTAAGGTACCGAAGACATGATAAATGAAAAACCATGAATGATAAGACACAAAATCGTATTTTACTTTTTGCTATGATAAGTGAAATGAAGAGAAAAATGCCATACAACATCATTCAATTAAAAAAAAAGACAAGAAAGAAAAATGAGATATGATATAATTAAAATCTCGTAAAAGCTCTGCGCTCATAAAAACTCTTCAGGTGGTTTTATCAGTGGTTCAAGAGTGGCTTCACCTCTTCGATCGATCGATTGGCCTAATAAAGTAACTTTCCCTTATGAATGGGTTTCCCAATGGTAACCTGGGTTTTTATTCCAAATTTAACAAAAAATAACTATCTACGAAAGACATAGGTCTGTGTTATATGGAAAACCCTTACGAAAGGGTTTATAGCACTGACCTCTATGGTATACATCGCTGGACTAATCATAAGCCCGGTTATCGTGTGCCTATTTGATTTTCGCCATTTTGGCGCTGATAGCGGCAGTGAGGGGGAATGGAACTAATAATAGAGATGGGACAGTGATATGATACATCGATAAAAATGTTTATGCTTAAACCTACCCATGCAGTAAAATGAAAATAATTATGATCCAATCCTTTAAGTTGAGTGGTTAATACTAAGATGAAGCAAATAATGATAATAATTAGCCGAATCGCTCATGGGTAGGGTAGGTAATCTTAGGATAAGCCGAAACCGGACTAAAGGGTGGTGTGTGACTAGCTAGATCCTACTTAAATAAGGATTGTTTTTTAATTATAAATGAGGTAATGTAATGTTGTTTGGGAAGCAATGGAGTAGGTAAGGTATTAATAGAAAATAAAAATCATCAAAGTAGTACATGAGTTATGTTTAATAAAACAGTCATCAGAGAAGTGTTTTGAACAGATGTAATCATATTTTTTCGGACGCCAACTAGGCTTTTCAATGTTTTTGAGCCATAATTCTAGTCTTTTATTGTCAGTCGGAAACCTGTGAATTAGTAAACATTGTTTTAAAATAATATGTATTTGATAATACAAATCTGTCTTCGGCGATTTTTACGTTCTTGAACGTTCTATCTATTTAAGATATTGATAGAAAAAATATCGATAAATTTTATCGACAAGGAACTTTTAAGGTAAAGTCACTAGTAGTTGACCATGTACCTGTAGTTGACCGCTAATGCACATAAACCGTTATAATAAGAATTCGCGGCAATTTTTAAAACTCATTCGTAAATAAGTAGTGAGTCCTGCCATCTGGGCAACTAAGCGCGAAAATTGCGCATCCATATCTGTCAAATATAGAAATTCACTGCCAGTTGTTTGTTGAGTGACGGACCATAAAATCAATAAATTCGTTTTTTGTTACAATATTCGTAGAGATTGAAAAAGTTTGAAGCTCAATACTAGGAACTTTGTCACCTTGTTGACGGTATGTGTTTTTCGTTTCTTATTCGTTTATGGTTTATTTAAATGACAGGGTAATTAAAATTTGAAGATTTGTTGACAGAATTGAGATGTGGGGGTGGTCCACTACTGATCCCGTTTGACTGTGATTTTCTAGTAATTGACCATGGTGGTCAACTTTTGATTGATTTTGAGATTGATTTTTTTTAGTAGTAGACTAACTTTATGGTACGAATTTATGGCTATGGTCATATTGAATATGGTCATATTGAATATGGCATTTGGTCATCATTGAATTCCGGTATCGATAGTGTTATTAGCACTATTTCTGACGCTGTACCGGATAATGTTCCCAGTCCCTTTAAAAACATTGCTTTTACAAGCCTCATATTAAAAAGGAAACGCCTAAATCACGTCCCAAGGAAAGAATACCCACTATTGTTTCAGGAAAAAGTTATCAGGCATATCTACAGAAGAAATTAAAGCAAAAAGAAGATCTTGAACGAATAAAAGTAGAAAAGGCTGCTGAAAAGCTTAGAAAGAAAGAAGAAAAAGAGTCATTAAAGAGAATCAAGACTCTCACAAAATTAGAATCAACCAAAATAAAGCGGGTAAAAAAAACCTGCGATTCTCTTCCTCCAGTTCAGACTCGGATGCTGTGGTCTCTTCAGGAGAAAGTGTGATTGAGTCAAAATGAGATCGAAAGAGAATCACCAATTGTGGGTTTAAAACCCCCGCAAAAAGTAGATGGAGAATTTGTCATATTTAAGTACGACAATAACTTTTATCCTGAAAAAGTACATAAAGCTACGAAAAAAACAGCAACAATCTCATCTATGAAATCATATGGTCGTTTGTGGAAATGGCCCGAACATAAAGATGTGCTCGACTATCCCTGGGATGCAGTAGTTGCTCATATAGAGGCTCCCAAGAAGACCAGTTCTACGAGAAATGTATTTGATGTTCCAGAGATACATTCCTTGATATAATTTTTGAAGTTTAATGCCCATAACACATAAACATTCAGGACCATAATCCCTTTGGCAAAAAGTTTGACGTTTACGCTTTGTGTTTGACAGTGTCCTTTTGTTTTATAACCATCTGTCGGATCTTTTAGAACCTTGTTTTTATTTAAATTATAAAAGTTATTATTATATTTCAAATAAAACGTTTTCTTTTCATCTTATTTTGCTTCTTATTTAACAAATAACCCAATTAAAATTGTAGCATCTGAGTGGTCACCTACTGATGCAAAATATGGTCATCTTCTAGTTTTTAGATGGTCAACTACTAAATTTCTAATATTGGAACATTTTTTTTTTTTTTTAATTTTATTCGACCATTGTACGTGGTGAAATGCTTGTTCATATGTTAAAACACTTTTCACAGGGTTTCCAAAAAAAGAAACTTACTGAATTCTTATGATAATTAAAGTCAAACATTTAAAAAGAATATTCTGTCTCCTTAAGTGGTCACCTACTGATGCTTTTACCTTACAGCACTATTGAATTTTATTGTTTATAAAAAACCGATAGTACAAAGACCAATGCGTTTTAATCACGTATAAATAAGATTAGTAACATATTTTTAAGTGCCTATAATATCAATAGAAGTTTTAATTTCTTGAATATTAGCCGTAAATTCACTTACTTGTGGAATGTAACCTCACTTCCCTTCTGGTAAGGAGTTTTACATAACACGCACTCTTTCATGGTTTACCTATTAACTAACACCACTTATTTATGTATTAACTATATTAATACGACACAACAAACAAGTTTAATCGCGTTAAACCTTCAAAATCACTTTATAAACACGGAGACAATGTAAACAAAACAACGGCCATTTGCATTTTACGTCAGATTTAGTTCCTTTCCCCCACGTTGGGGGCGCTTCAAATAGGCACAATAGATAGCTGTCATTTTAAAGGGTATCATTAGTCTAGCGTACTTGTATCATGGACGTCAGTGGTTTATAGGGATTTATGTTTATCTTAGCCGAAAAATAAACTCACCTCATGTTAACCCAAGTAAATGGGAATTATAAGTACAATCTGACAGCAATTAAGTCGCTCAAAACTCGTAAATAGACATTTGGGTTATGGGCCCTGATTGTACACATTGTGTGCTCTTACTGTTGTCAAAGTTTCTCTGATATGACTCTAACTAGGACATGTATTTACTATAATAAATCTTGACATTTATTTAAATATAGGTAAATTTGAGTAGGTAATGGTTTTATTTTAGGGCTTTTAAGCATTTTGATTACGGGTATATCGTATCGTTTTAGGAGAATTTGTTTGAAGAGCTAGTAACCCTGTCTGGCTGTCAGTCAAACAACAATAATAGTTTTGGTGTAATAATTTATATCAATAAAGTGTATAATTTAAACTTTATCTATGAAAAATATGCCAGTAGAGTTAAACAGCCTGATTGAGGGATGGCTCGAGCTAGAAAGTGACCCAGGGCTGTTCACTCTTCTATTAGAAGACTTTGGAGTCAAAGGTGTCCAAGTAGAGGAGATTTACGACCTGCACAAACCTCTGGAGAGCCCGGTCTATGGATTTATATTCTTATTCCGATGGATAGAGGAACGGCGATCACGTAGAAAGTTTGTGGAACAGATAGAAAGCTTTGTACGCGATGAGGAAACCATTAACAATATATTTTTCGCTCAGCAAATGGTGCCAAATAGTTGTGCTACACACGCCTTGCTTTCTATATTACTGAACTGCCCTAACCTTCATCTGGGAGAAACTTTAAGCAGGTTGAAGGTAAATATTCAGCTCATAACATAAATACAAAGCAAAATTATCTTGTTAATTATTTATGTATAATTTGACAGCATCATACCTTGGGTATGAACCCAGAAAATAAAGGTTGGGCCATAGGGAACACTCCAGAGCTGGCCTGCGCTCACAATTCTCATGCCATCCCTCAGTCTAGAAAGAAGACTGACAAAAATGCTGGGGTCTCCACTGGACGATTTACAGGTTTGATCTTAAATACAGCATTTAAAAGTAGATATTAAGTAGATATATATTTAGTGGGATTAATGCTACCATAATCAAATTAACTATTCCAATCTGATGTTTTGTGAAAAAATAAACTTACAACCTTGTTTGCATGGTTTTTAAGTGTTAAGCAATCAATACAAACAGAACAGTTATAAATTTGATCCCTTTGTGTATCTGGCAACATAGTGGCTCAGCCAAATTTTTGTTCTTTACTTGTACCACAAGTTGCCTAAAATTATTTTAACATAAACATTTCAGGGGAAGCATATCACTTTGTAAGTTTTGTTCCTATCAATGGGCATTTGTTTGAGCTGGATGGTTTGAAACCATTCCCCACTGATCATGGGCCGTGGGCGGCTGATGAAGACTGGACCGACAAATTTAGAAGGGTGATGGCTGAGAGACTCGGCAGAGATGCAGGCGAACAAGTACATGATATCAGGTAATGCCAGGTTTTGATGATTTAGGTATGAGGAAATTAATATTTAGAATATTCTGTTTAGCTGCATTGACTTATTCTTCATTGATGCTAGGCATATATATCTGATATTCTTACAATGTGTGTGTGTTTAGGGTTAAGGGTTGGAAACTATACTAATAGATGGAATCATAATGTGGCCTAGATCATAATATGACAAATATTATAATGTATATCCCTCTAAACTAATGAATTTAGTTTAGTCTGTTCAATTCACAAGTTTAGCATATCAGTCTCATGATGGACTTGTTTTTTTTCAGATTCAATTTAATGGCAGTAGTGCCAGACAGAAGGATAGCTTTAACACAAAAACTCAATGCACTTGAGCTGAATCAGAAAAGACTGAAAGAAGCCATTTCTAAAATAGGAAAGCATTTGAGACATATGCTAAATAAACGAAGGGAGTACAATGGTATATTATGTCACATTCTTTTATGACAGTACTGTCAGTGAGTTATCTCTAACATACAAATTTAAAATATCCCAGTGCCACCATCAAAATAGAGCATAAGTTTATTTATTTTACAGAACAAGGAGATTTATTATCAGAAAGCAGCAATGACAACTCCCTTAATGATAATCTAGTCCAGATCAGCGAAGAGATGATACTGACTGCTTTGGAATCTTCTCATGTGCAGTACTATGATGTGGACTATGTGAGGCCAATCACCATCGAAATTGGCGTCAATGATCGACCCCAACAAGATAACAGCATTATTTTAGGTAAGACCTTTAAGTACCCCAAACTTATAGAAAATTTTAATAAATCCATTTACAATGGTATTACAAAGAATGTTTCATTTAAAATGGCATTTATAACAAGACTTAATATAGATTATCTTCTTAAAACTTTGGAGATCTATTTTAGTCCAGTTCTAAAATTAAATTTTATGTAGACACTATACATGGTGTATTTTGCGACAACAAATTAAATCTATATTCATGAATGATGTTAAGAGTTGCTTGGGCAAAATAACAATAATATTGCACAATAAATTCGTCAGTTTAGATTTGTATACCCATTATTGTCATTTTAGTTGATCCTGTTGAACAAGGTGCAGTTGTGAAGTTTGTCACCATCAACAGAGACAACCAAATTGTGGGTGATGTAAGTATTTCAACTATTTCAGCTAATACTTACTCTGTAATTGCAGTGATATGAATTATTTTTTCTATTTTAATCTATATAGTATGGGATAATAAGACTGTTACTTGTTTTGTCTGTAGTATGTACTTTTTTAGATACATATTACGAATGCGCGTTTTTGGAATGTTTGTCTGTTTGTTCGCGCATCACGGGAAAACTGCTGGATGGATTTTGGTGTAACTTGGTACAGTGATAGATAACTTATAACAAGATCCACATCCAGGATAATTTCTGTAGCAGGAAATAGATGGGTTCCCAGATTTAGTAATTTCATCTTCGTATTTTCCAGATATATCCCACTTCGATTACAGCGTTAGTGAAAAGTAATGATTCGCCGATACTCGTGTGTTGCGAGAGCGAGCCAGAGCAGCCACTGAAGCTGCGCAAACTTTTGCTGTCCCACTCCGAGCTGAACGCGCTCATGAGCAGCCTCGTCAATGAAGTGCAGTCGTGTCAGCAGGCTCTGAACGACGAAAACGATAAGCGAGATATGTATAAAGTGAGTGAAAATAATAATTAATTGTTTGTCCTAAGAGCCCATTAAACTGTCGCATAATTTTCTCCGATTTTCTCGTGCTTCCTCTGTAATCGCTCTCGCTCTGCATAATTCGCTCATGCCTGTTTGTTGAAATTGACAAGCGGAGTTGTCATACACTATTATTTTCGAAAAAATATTTCGATTAACATTTATGTGTTCTTAAATGTGCGCTAGTGTAAGAAAAAAATAAACTAGTGAACTTTGACTTTTTGGTTATACCAACACGCCTGGTGATTTTCACTACAGTATCAATATTATCTGTGGTGCCGAAAAGCTTTAAACAACGAACACGATTTTTTTACAGAACTGGCAGTAGTGACTAATCCGTAGCCGATTGCCGTCGAAAACAATTAATGCAGTTTCGGTCTGCAGGTGGACGACTGTCGGCGAACGCACAACTACGATGAATTCATCTGCACGTTCCTGTCGATGCTGACGGAGCGAGGCGCGCTGGCCGAGCTGGTGGCGGCGCAGCTGGAGCGCGGGCGAGCGCCGCGCGTGCGCCGCCGCCGCCCGCGCCCGCGGCCCCGCGCGCGCCCGCGCCCGCGCCCCCGCCCCGCGCACCGCTCTGCCAACTGAACCACCGCGCGCGCCGCCCGCCGCCCGCGCCCCCGCCCCGCGCACCGCTCCGCCAACTGAACCGCCGCGCGCACATCGCCGATCTACTGCTGTGCCCTCACAACTATACCTATTATTATGTGCCACATTCGAGTGCGATAAAGCTCTAGTTAAAGCAAAGACGGAGGATTGTGGTTTGGAGAAAGAAAATTGTTTATCTCGTCGATAAATTGGTTAGTTTTCATTTACAATATACAAATTCGTTATTTTTACGACTATTATAACCCTATAAGGAATAGTGTAATAGTGTAATAAGTTGCGCTATTTACCTTTACATCGAAAGTGTATCGGTATCGACTAGGTATCGTCCGCCTCGAAAACGTACCTTTGTATACAGTTTAATAAAACAATAATTTAAAAACGATTTTTTATTATCATACTACGAACAGCGCCGTATTTACATGATCATTATATTGTTAAAGAAATGTAACAACAACAACTTGATTATTGTTTGCTTAGGCACGTACTTGATCAACAATCTTAAATATTTAGCTATCTGGCACATCAATGTGGGTATCAATAAAAGCCCCTCTACACGACCGGATCGATCACCCTCCTGAATGGAGACAGACCTATAAGAAAGACCAATAGATACCATGCTTGTCATTGTTTCTGATAACTTCAGTCTCTGTAGATCTAATCGTATTAAAGGGCTTCAACGATCGTCATATGATACTCGCCAAAGAACGTGCGTACTATTGATGCGTGAAATAGAATGAATATATGACATGTATTTTCCCAGCAGGCTTAGCAAGGGAAGAAGCCGTGTCAAATAAAATGCGAGATAAATTTTGACGCATTCTGCGTAATCGATTAAGTAATAAAAACAGTTGGTCAGTGCAACATACTCCTTTGCCTAAGTTATGTATTAGCCCTCATACTAACCCAATAAAAAAGCATTGGGTAAAATATTAGATAATTAAAATGCATTATTGTAATAAAATGTTGCTTAGAAAATCAATAAAAGACAAAATGCCATCACATATATTCATACTGTTGTTAATAACTGTGTAACTGTAAAATTTATTTGGCATTTAAAAATGTGTGGGCAATGTTGAAACGAATAAATTAATTGAACTAAACAGTACCCACCAACAGTACTGTTGATAATGAATACAGATACGTGATTATAACATATTGATATTAAAAGGCAGAACATGTACTTGACATGTAAAATACAATTTCAATTTCCAAAACACACACAGCATTTATTCATTTGGCGTCACTGACAAGAATTCAAATACCATTACAAGAATAGTGATTTATATTAGAGTTATAACATGTGAATACACTGCAGCTACTAGTTTCACAAGGCTCCTTATATTACAACAATACCAAAGTACAATATTTATAACACACCCACTAATTTATGCTTGTGAATCATAAGTTACGTACCAGCCAGTTCCCAAAGCCTAACTATTGCCAGATTTTTATTGCATAAACAAGGCAAGTGATTCGATGATGAAACATGCTTTATCACAGACTAACAAAACTATTACATAAAAACATACATCCACTACATACACATATGGCACTAACATCTAAAACCTGTAACTAAAATGTAATCATAGGGTAGTTTGTGCACTCGTCCGTATTCCGTTCGTATCTGAGTTCTTTACAGATACAAATGAATCTGAAGAAAATGCATAAACGCCACATGACAATATAAAATATCAAACATCACCGGTAACCTTGTTTATAAAATAATAATAATAATAAAATTGTGCACTGAACTTAAATGGGGCGTGCATTACACAGACTCAAAATGCTCAAATCATGTTACATTTCAATTACAATATAACTGAATTTCTACTGCTATGGGTGTTTCAACAATATACTCCCGCACTAATTAAAAAAAATAATACTCGACAATAACAGTTCATAAAATCATAATAATATATACGAAGGACAAATTGGCAGTAGCACCAGTACCATAACATAGCGACGCACACGGTCTCAGGTTCACAACCAAAACTTATTGCTATTATCACTACTTAAAAATTGCACTACTTTGGGTGTAGATAAAATTGTGAATTCCAAAAGGAAGCATAAAATTAAAACTAAATCAGCACGATTTGAGCGAAACCATCTGCACATGCATTATCTATTGCACTTCGCGAGAATTCATTCATAATGATACTTAATTATTTGATCGAAATAATCCACGAAATTTTACTAACAAAAAAATCTACATCAAACCTTAGCACACTATTCTCTACCGCATACATTCATAGATAAGGAACAATATCATCAATCAATAATTATATAAAGTAACAATGTCCAATATGAGTGGAACATGCTGCGCTACCGACCTCTGGCGGCCGCGCTGGCCGACCCAACTGGCTTCCTACACTAGGCACGGTGCGGCAACCGAGGCATGCCCGGCTCTCCTCAGCTCGGGTAACAAAATGTACCTGTGGCGGCGCGCCTGGCGGTCGGCAGCACTCGAATCAGTCGACTGCCACGCGCTGGCAGTGTCACCACAGAATAAATAGTACAGGCGAATGTCTACAATCGCGCGCTCGGGCGAGTCCACACGTGTCCACTCTAGCGATACGAGGGCACGGTCTATGACGTCATTAAGTTCGTTGAGCGGCTCAGTTCAATATAATCGCTATCCGATGTGCATGGGGCACAAATTGGCTTGCGCAGAATTAAAATTTTCTTTTGAAGGTAATTGTGTGTAGATATTTTCGCGCATTCTTCTGTACTTATTTATTCTGTGACCGAAGTTCGAGGTTATACGTCGAGACTTCAACTCTCGACCTGTTGTTTCAACGTGTCTGTCAACTGCTTGATGGCGGCAGCCTGGGCCTCCTCGCCAGGCTGCCCGCCGGCCTTCGCGCCGAGCTCGGAGAGTACGCCAGGGATGGGTATGTCTTTCAACTGTCTTTTTTCGATTTCCGCCTTGAACTGCTCGATGTCTTGAGGGCTGTAACGATAACGATTATTAGCAATCATTCTGTATTTCCACATCCAAATTTATAGAATGTTTACGTCCATAGAACTTTTCTTCTGAAAAAGATTTTTACACAGGCAGGTTTTTTTAAATTTATTTACGATTTACACCAACAACTAATGCAACTTGTTGTATATCCGATTTTCCTATGTATTTCGGTGAACATAGTATGCCATAGATCTAGTCAACTAATTTTAAAGGCCTCTGAACGTATATTTGTCGATTACTGTCGTGATATTACAAATACAGTTTAATACATTGGTTATCAGTTTACCCATCAATATCAGAGGGCAGACGATCGTTGCTTCTAGTGAAAAACCCAATTAGGGTAGACTGAAAGTCGGGTCCAATAAAACTGCTACTTTTGCCCCTGGTGTCTACCACAAGTGACCTAACATGCCGGAGAGAGTTCAGCGTTCTTCAAACTGTGAAGGTTGCTGACCGCCTTGCTGGTTGCTGACCGGACCGCCGCCCGAGAACACAGAGAGTGGAACGTCCAGCAGTTTTATTGGATCCGACGTCCAGTCTAAGGACTGTAAGGAGGATATGATGAGAGAAAGTGTTGAGTAGACCTGATCTGCACGAAGAGTATGCCGTTGATGAGGTTGAGCATGTCGATGACGGAGGCCATGCCGGGCGGCTGGATGTGCAGCGGCGCGGCGTGCGGCGCGTGGCCGCCGCGCGCGTACGCCTCGGCCAGCCGCTTCTGCAGCACCACCGCCTGCTGCGTCAGGTGGCGCAGGCACTCCGACGACTCGCGGGTCTTCTCGTGCTTCTCGCCCAGCTGACCAATTCACAACACACATTCAACACTTTGGATAAAGCATGACTTCAGCGCCTATTTTGCCTTACAGACTAGTAACTAAAACGAAAGTTTATTGTTTATTGAGGAAATACGATTGATAAATTACCATAACTTTTTAACCGATGAAAATAAAGGAGGTGGTTCCCAATTCGACATGTATATATTTTCTTATAACAGATCGTTTTGTAGGTAATTCAGGTCATATCGTTTTGAAACGTGCGTTCTTAATATTTAGTAAATTGTCGGCTCTTTATTCGACAAAATACGTGTCACGTGACTTACGTCACGTCACATCACATCACGTCCAGAAGAGCCGAGTGATTCAAAGTCACATTACACATAGTATTACGATGATGTTGCGGTGCGGTGTACTAACCAGCTGCTTGTATATGGAGTAGGTCTCCTTCTCGTGGTGCAGCGCGGCGCGGAAGTCGCCGAGGCAGGACAGCGTGCGCGCCAGCAGGTGGCGCGCCACGGCCGCCTTCAGCGAGCGCGGGCCGTGCGACGCGCCCGTCACCGCCAGCGCGCGCTCCGCGAACCGCAGCGACAGCTCGTACTCGCCCACCGCGTGCAGGATCAGCGCGATGTTGCTCTGCGACACCACGCACCGCATTGTATTAACTAACACGCCACACCACACACCCCCGCCCATCGGCGTCGCAGCGACATCACATTTAAAAAGGATCGGGTGAATAGTAACAGTGGGCTTGCACGCTTCGATTAAAGCGCCGAATAAAAAAAACTTATCATCTTAATAAAGAATCTATCACCCATTAAAACGAAACTCGTTCATAAAATATTTTAGATATTCCATGGTCGGACCAAAAAAGTATTACAGGTGACTGGTGTATTCCGTATTTCTAATCTAGATTTTTTTTTAGTACTGTAATTAAGTCGAAATGATACTAATAAACTAACGAAGTATACAAACTTGCTATTTACTGTCGATGATACAGATATCTCAATCCAATTACAATACAAAGCACTTGAAGAATTGTAAAAGTGTTTTAACTTACATCAAGCAGGGCCATCTCCGGATGGTTCTCGCCGCAGACCAGCAGCGCTAGATAACGCGCGCGGTACAGTAGCTTTAGCGCCGTGCTGACTTGCCCATTCGCGAAGCAGTACAGTGCCAGGTGAGACTGGAACAAAACGAATATGTTTTAATTATCATTAACATCAAGAGAGCCTTCTTCTACGGCTTGTTAACTCACCTCCTTATGGAATATGACACTGATCTACTCTTTTTTCTCATAAAGCTATTTCTAAATCATCCACTTGTTAACATTTTTCCTTCAAGATATTTCATTAGGAATAAAGACTACCAGAGCAGAAAAATAAGTAGTTTCATTGTAGTTGGTTATCTTATCTATACTATTATAAAATACTTTGTTATTAGAGCATCACAGAAAAATAATTATTCAATTTCTACTGAGTTCTAGCTATTGGATATTCTATCGTTCTACTCGAGAGATAGGGTTCATATTATTATACTATGATCATTTATAAAATCGATAGCTATGCAGGCAGAGGAGGCGCTTATAACCTAATATATATAACTAAAAATAAAATGTTGTTTGTTTATTAGCGCATCACTTAACAGTTGGACCGATTTAACTATTCCATTTCAGGGAAAGACACATTTTATAAGTTGAATTTGGACAGGACAACATCTGTCGGGTCAGTTATAATATATAAAAACGAACTCACGTATTCAGTAATGGTATACGGATGATCGATCCCATTAACTCGCTCGGACATGAGCACGGCCTTCTGCTGGTAGGCCATGGCGTCCCGGTGCTCGCCGGTGACGTAGCACAGGCGCGCCACCATGCGCAGGCACTGCGCGATCTCGCCGTGCATGGCGCCGTACACGTTGTTGAGCAGGTTCAGAGCTTCGGCGATCAGCTCGTGGCCCTCGGACACGGCGCCAGCTTGGATCTTGTTCTGCCCGGTCGTGTAGAAGTTGTATGCGTCTGATGCCTGAAATTTAGAATGAGTATCAAATAAAACATTATTTTATTACTTTATGGCATTATGTGTGTTCTGTTGCCTGACAAAGGCCTCCCCTTTCCTTCTCTATAGGACCATCTTGGGCTTGTTCTCGCCATCTAATTTTTTTTTTATTATTATTACATTATATGCAAGTATTTTATCTCGATCTCACTTGATAGTAAGTGACGATGAGATCTACGATGAAGCATACTCGAAGGGACCACTCGCATACTACATGGAGTAATAGAAGTTTGCCCTTATTCTTATCGCCATTGAATATTAGTATAAAATATTGTTTACAAATGTGTCTGGCGTTTCGCATAAATTATAAGTGTATTGTTTGTACGTTATATAAGAGATTGTTATAATACTTACTCGTGGATTGATATGTTTGACGACGGGGAAAATGTTCATAATGTCCGAGGCAGTGAACGTGGCCTTGTTCTTATTGTCGAAGTCGTATTCGCGCAGCAAAATCTGTAAGCCAACTTTGAGGGCGAAAGATCTGCAAAACAAAACGAGTTTTGTATTATTTATATATACAAAGCAATTTTCGAATTCAATGTTCTGCGTAGACAATTACGTACCTGAGAAGAGAAATTTTTTGGAGGCCATGTTTTTCTATGATCGAGTCCATGCTCTCGGCGTTCAGTTCGTAACCCCAGTAGGCCTGTTGGGTGATGAAATTGTTTATGTTAACAATCAAATCGACACATAAAAGTTTATACATATAAATTACGTTCTCTGCGTTGTTTTAACCACAATCTTACTACCTAAAAATCATAATTTATATATTATTTTATATTCAAACGGCCCGTTAACAGTCTACAAAATTGTCGGTCGCGGAAATGTTTTTTAAGCATTATAGTTTAACAATACTGCCCGCTTTAGTTCTCGCTACAATCGAGAGCAACTCGACGGTTACACAATTGTAACTATAAATTTCGTCAAAAAGTGTAGCGCCCTAAAGTTCAAAGAATGTATAATGATGTAATAAAATAAAATAATCAAGCAGCGATAGCCAAGTTGGTAGAACGCTTGCCTCGGTAACGAGGATTGCAGGTTCTAACCCCGGCTCGCACCTCTGGGATTTTTCAAGTGCGAATCTAATTTTCCCCCCTCGCATTGAGGGGAGACCCGTGCCCAGCAGGGGGACATTAAAAAAAAAAAGGGCTGGAATTATAATGATGTAAACCTTCAGCTCTTGCTTGATCTGCGCGAAGAGCGCGCGGGGCGTGAGGTTGTGCCAGTCGGGGTGCGGGTCGGGCGGCGCGGGCGCGGCGGCGGCGTGGCGGCGCGCGCGGCGCCCCCGCCCCCCGCGCGCGCCCCGCGCCGCGCCCGGCGCCTCCGCCGCGCTCGGCGCCGGCGCGCCGCACAGCCCCAGCAGGCAGTTCAGGAAGTGCGCCACGCCCGCCGCCACGCACATCGGCTCGCAGCCCTGCCACCACACCAACATACGTCATATACACGAACGGACGATCTTGACTCGCCCATGCAGTACACGCGCAAGCAAATAACACATCTATGGCTCACCACAATCTTTTTACGCTATGGCAAAGTAAACGTCATCTGTTCCGATCTACAAATTTTATAAACACATGGCAGTGACAGCGTGCTTTCTTGATGAAGATATGATAACTTGCTTACCCTATTATAATACTCGACACTTACTTACAAAGAAGTATTCAAGACGTGCTCTAATAGCTTAGTTACGTATATTGCCGTATTTCAGGTGCGTACGAGGTATTCTGCCTTAGTCCAATTTACAAGGACTAGACAACATGTGGTAAGTACATTAACTATCATACTATTATAAAACATCTGACAACACAATTCATGGCAATTAGTTCAGAGTAAAATAAGATAATCATAATAAAAGGTATCCGTGGTATTGCCATACAAACACTTTTGGTGATGCGCATAGAATGCTCGCAGTGACACACAAACACGCGGCCACTGAGCTTTCCCCGATGACCAACTGTATCCGTTCCTTAGCACTTTCTTTAAATTCCGTAAAGAAGTCTGAAAATATCAATGAGACTTGCTCTACAAAGTGTGCGTATGATGTGGACGCGGTTACCTGCAGGTAGGCGGTGTAGATGTGCTTGGCGGCGCGCAGCAGCAGCTCGGCCACGGCGATGGCGTGCAGGTAGGCGAGCTGGTGGTGCGGGCGCAGCGCGGCGGCCACGCGGCCCAGGTAGCGCACGTTGATGCCGCGCGCGTGCAGCGCCTCCGTCAGCCCCGCGCCGTCCATCGGCGCCGACGTGTGCTCCAGGCACTCGCGCACCTGCACCATACGACACACACGAATACCCATCAGGTGACCTTCTTCGAGCAGACTATTAACATTTTGTATTTCTCCTCTTCCTTCTTATTTTCATTTACATAAGTAATTTGTAAATGTGGGAACTGTGTAGCCATTAACTGTAATTTTATACTTAGTACTTTTTGTTTTTTTTGAATTGCTGCTAAAGTCTGATTAGCCGTTCCTACATTGGTCTCACATACCTATAACAATGTATTGCTCTAAAATGTAAAGGTCTATTTTAAAAAAGAGCAACCATGGAGTTTCTTGCCCGTCCTTTTCCATAGGAACGGCATTCCGAACGGGTGGTAAAGCAGTAGCATAATATTTTTGTAACTTTTGACAATTCATAAGTACTGTACATAATGGTCTACGTGAATAAAAAATATTCTGATTCTGATTATAGTGTGATCGAGAAAAAATACTTGCATATAACGTAATAAAAAAATTAAAAATCAAAACTTTACGGACTAGGTAGTAGTAAAGTTCCATCAGAACAGTTCGGATCACGGATAAATAAATGATCCCAATATTAACAAATATATACCAAGCTAGACGACTGCGCCCAATCAACTTATGGATATTGTACATTATTCAATAAAAAGATTTGTCCTGTATTTGTTTATAATACCAGTCCTTTTTAATGTCCCACTGTTGGGCACAGGCCTCCCATCAATGCGAGGGGAATTAGGCCATAGGTACACCACGCTGGCCTAGTGCGGGTTGGTTGTAATTATTTGAATTATTATTAATCTAAAATTCCTGTTACCTACGACAAAACTTTATTTCTCAGTGCATACTCAGTGCACCGGGAGATTACAGGTTCGCTTCCCATATAAGCAAATTTCATGATCTTATCCTCATTTGCCCTGGTCTAGGTGCTACTGGGATTGCCTTATTTAATTTATATGATGCATAATAAAAATGTAACTAATCATACAGCAGGTGCCTACAAGGCAATATTTATTGTTGCCATTCGATTCGGTAGCAGATTCGATCGACAGAAGTGATATACTCACAAATGCGGGTATCTGCGTGGTGAGCAAGAAGGCGGCGGCCTCCTTGACGAGATGGCGCTGCTTGGCGAGCTGCTCGGGCGCGGCGGCGTGCTTGATGCCGGCCGAGTACACGTCCGGGTTGAAGCGCACGTCGAACTCGGACTCCTTGAGCGAGGCCACCGCGCGCGCCGCCGCCACGACCACTGCGCGGGAACGCTCACCAGCTGAGTGATAATAATAACATCGAGTGATACGACTACACCTTACGCCAGTAAGGGAGCGTTGAAGTATTACGTAACGCAATTTTTGACACCCCCCCCCCCCCCCCCCCCATGTAACGCGTCGTAACGTTTTTCTTTACCCCCCCCCCCTAGTAAAACGTAAAGTCTACGGGACCGTTCTGAAGGGTTAAAACAATGTTACGTAACGCGTAGTTCAAACCCTCCAGCGTAACGTTTCAGAAGACCCCCCCCCCCCAAATTCGTTACGTAATACTTGAGCACCTGCAGGGGTAGGCAGAGGTAAACTACAATGCGGTCAGAATTCGCCGATGATGTTCAGTCCCAATGTAAAAGAAGGCGAGCCTATTGCTATTATACTGGTCACGCTCCTCCTCAATACGAGGAGGAGCGAGGAGGAGAGGAGAGGTACGGTTTGATGAACTTTGCACGATGGAGGTTTAGGTTTCCTCAAGATGTTGCCTTTACCGTAAAGCATAATGATAATAATGGCTGTTCATGAGATTTGCCCATGAAAATACGTAAGTCTAACAGTTGCAAGCCATAGTTTGAACATGCATACCCTGTTTTCAAGGCAAGTTTTTTACCAACTTGACTATCACTGCTGTTCTAATATATATAATTTATATATTCAGATGACTATCAGATTATGCATTCCTATTCTATTCATCCGCTTGCGAGTTAAATTAGCCATACTGCAGAAATCATCGGTAACCCGCTAGTGGAAAAATAAATACAAAATTCAAAGCAATACTGCGCCAACCCAAGCTTTTTATAATACTCACAGTCACTTTCCTGCTTTTCTCCACTGCAGATAGACTCTGTAATGCTCTCCACAATCTTCTTGGCGACGTCCGTATCGATTTCAGAATAATTCTCATTTAACAGTAACTCGTCATCTTTACCCTTATCACTCTTTACGTCTGCTTTATCAACTTCCACTTCTTTTTTATCGTCCTCCTTTTTGGCAATCTCTTGTTTTTCTTTCTTTTGTTTTTTATCCTTTGTCTCTTTCTCTTGACTCTTGCTGTCACGCTTCGTTTCTTTAGCCTCAGTCTCATCGACAGCCTTCTTTGTATCTTTTTCCTTGTTAGCCTCAATCGACTTCTGTTCGATATCGCGACGCTTAGTACTCAGTTGTTGAAGGTGGAACGCGGCATAGCGAATGAACATGAAATAGCGAGCCCTAAAATTAAAATTACGTTAGTTTACCTTATTTTGTGAAAATTGTGATATCATCCCCAAATATACTTATACCGTTTTAAGAATTAGACAGTAGATAAGTTCCTTGTAGTTTAATTTGAAATGGGTGAAAACTTTTTATAAATAACGGGTACAATGTATCATACTTACTCAACGAAACTATCAACTAATTCCTGTCTAAGGCAGCAGAGCTTGTGCTTGTGGATTATTGGGAATCCCATGGATTTGATGTCCTCCCTCAGTTCGTCGTCATCCACTAAAAAGTTAAAAACATTTCACCTTATTAGTATGAAACACAAATATTGGTATATTACTTACAGAGGGGTAACTAAAAATCCTGTTATAAGCTACGACACACTTTGATCTAGTGGTTTGAACGCAGGCCCCTTTACAGCAACCATGGTCACGGAAGAACTGAGGTGGTTGACGTCATAGTGTCATAGTTTGAAACGGGGTACCCTCATATTTAGTTGTTGCTTGCGGTCCGATCTACGCAGAAAGCGCTCAGTGTCTTGAGGTCTTGCTCTCCGTAAGATTAGTTTTATTTTAATGTGTAGTGTTCGCGTGAATATAAGAAATCAATATATTGAAGTTTGTTTTAAACTTACACTGCAAGAAGTTGACGTCGGGTGGGAAAGTGCGCAGTAGGTCTAGTATGTAGTGCCTGCCGTCGTTTCCGATGATACCCTTGCACTCCACGCTGGAGCACAGTTCCACTGTATCGCCGTTCACACTGGTCACGGTGTGGGGCATTATCTTAAGTTGCTGACCGGCTTTGCTCAGCTAGGGGAATAATGGAATCTATATTATTGGTACTCTGTGTCTGTACATTTAAGATACTAAATCTGTATCCAAAACAAATGTTTTTAGAACTCTTATACGGTAAAACTACTTGACCAAATCCAACACAGTTTTTAGTCTCGAATAGATTATTGTTAGACTTAAAAGATAGGGTATAAATCATCACGCTATGAACAATGGGAGGCTGAGGCAGATGGAGGCGTGGACAAAAGCTAGTTTAATTTATAAAAAAAGCTAATCCTGGCTTAAAAATTTCACATATTTCAAGGTACTATGACATAAGAACTGAATCAGATTCTGTGGGAATGGACCTAAAATCTCGTGGTAAGTTTAAAAAAATATCAAATGTAAAAAATCGCATCTCATCATAAACATTTGAGCCAACTAGAAATATTGCCGTCTCGCTTATCCATGACGAGCATTAGCAGCGTTCTGCGTTCTGTATTTTGACGTTTCAAAATAGTTACTTCAGTCGAGTTTGGTTTGTGTGCCAATAACTCACCAGGTCCATATACTTGGGGTGCGACAGCACAGTGGTTCCGAAATCGATGCTGCCATATACGACGCTCTGTTCCTGTTCCTTCTCCAGAATGCCGGGGATGATAGACTGGGCGGTGACGCGGTACCCGCGGTAGTCCACCACGACGGTGCCGAGGGTGTGCAGCCCCTGCGTGTCCACGGCGCTGTACACCCGGACACCTTGGAGGTCGTTGCGCTACGAGAACATTAAAATTTAAAATCCCCCGATAGCAGCATAACATACTTTCCATCTACCTACCACACTTGTTATTCCATTACCGTGTCAAATTCCAGCCTTATATCAAAAGAGGAAACAATTCCTACAGAGACTGAGCAACATACAAACAGCCCGCTGCCTGCGAGTACACAGCGCGGCGATATGCGAGTGAGTGTTCACCGCACGGTTCACGGACGCTCCGTCAGCGTAGAAATCGATTTGGGCTGGCTCAGTTGCGGTATAAGCGACAGGGATGCAGGGCCCCAAGTCTGCTAACACAATCGATTCATCATCGAACAGCAACCGCATAGTAACTGTCACTTTTGACAGATATCCCTTACAATGTCTGTCAAAAGTGACAGTTACTATGCAGTTGCTGTTCGATTATGAATCGATTGTGTTGGCAGACTTGGGGCCCAGGTAGCCTGTGTGAGTCGATTCGCAGCAGGCAGTTTGTATGTAGCTTGGACTCTTTAGAGATTGTTTACTTGTTGCAAGTCCTTAATAACATGACTGACCCGAACAGACAGACATAGCAAATGTGGCTTGAAACTCACGGGTGCAACAAAAGCAGCAGCATCGCCGCCCAGGTCCTTATAATGATCGCGCACGTCGAAGCCGAGCGAGAAGAATATGTTGTTCCATATGAACATCTGCATCTTGGGCTCCTCGCCGGGGTTGATGGCCATCACGTTGCCGTCGACCACCGCCATGGCGCCGCGCGTCGCGGCCGCCACAAAGTCACTATGCACCTGGATAATAAAGAGGATTAGTAAATTTGTGGGCGGTAGACGCAAACCTCGGTACTTATGAATCGCCAAAAAGTAAATATTTAGACTCTATCCTGTTCTAAAAGTATGGAACTAAGTACAATGTTACCCACTCTTGATTTTCATAGACAAGTCGAGGATACCAACATTTGGTAAGAAATGTGGACAGCATCCCGAAACATAACGCTCGTATCGATTGTATTATCAAACTTTTAAAAGTCCAATTGCGCATGACATCAGCCAAGTACTCGATTTTTACTAACAATACAATTTATTTTCTAAAATTATGGCAAATTCACAACGAAAATGATAAAATCTTATTTAAACATAAAATAACAAACACATAAAAAAGAAGTTTGCCATTCCACGCGCATTTGACCTCTGTTAAGGACAATGAACTACAATCCTCGTCTTGAGCAGAGACTAGAAATAAAGAGCCGATTATAATAACTGTTCAACAACATTAAGTAGCTTGGTTATTTATTTTCTAACTGTAGGCACTTAGACACAACAATAACAAACATTAAGATATACTGTTAATGAAAGTTATTTAACTGCCATTACGTGCACCGCTCGAAGTATATATTCGCACATAAATTGCGTTCACCTTGAATATGGCGCGTTCGCGAAGCAATCGTTCTGGTAGAGTGGCGCGAGGCAGCTCGCGAGTCGTCTGCAGCTCTTCGTTCCAGTCGCGCGTTTGACCTGGGATGTGTTCCTCATAACCCAGCTTTGATGAAAAAGCTGCATAGAAAATGACGACAATTAATTATTATAAAAAAAAACCATTCGTAACCCATATATCAATCAGGACAAACATTTTTTTATAAAAATGGGTTCACAAATGCCGAAGATAAACGGTATCATACTTAAATATAAAAAAATGATAGGGATCGTTTTATTTTCTGACCTAAACGTTGCCTGTCAGTGTAGTGACCTATATAGATAGATACATAGGGCAAAGTCCGCGTGATGGCGCTGACGGTACTAGCCAGACGATTGGCAGGTTAGTTTAGTATAATGCCAATGAGCAACTATTCTATAACCCTCTCGGTATTTAGCTGGCATGATGATTTCTTCAGCTACATTATATTCCAAAACTTTGTTAAATAAACCCAGCATGTAACAGTCGACTCTATGTACACTAAATTAAAACATGTTTTCAATGCTGTGTTATTATATATATTATATGCTTCATTCAAATGAGTTGATTAACGATGTGAGGTTTTTAGAATGATTTTTGGGCATAAATTACAGATTATTAAACTAAACACATCACCAAATTGATCATTAAAATGTGTGACGAACAACACATAGTTTTTACTATTTTTAATTCATAGATCATTTATAATATAATTCATTCAAATAATTAATACTTGTACAATATAAAAAAATAATTCTTTAAAAGTAATTAATTCTCAGTACAATATAATAATTGGTGCATATATAAATTATTATTCGTTTATTAGTAGTCCTTTTCAATGTCACATTCATTAAGGAAATTAAATGCGTCCGTTTATACCGAGTCCTTTTATTTGAATCTCAAACAATAATACTTTACGATGTTAGCGATATCAAAAATATGTAAATATGTGCTGGCTCTAATACATTCATTGTCTCGATATTCTGTGCCCTGTCGTCCTATCTCACGAAGAATTACATATTTTTTCAGCGTCTGGCGGTCGTATTTAGTTTAGACTTATATATGATTATTGTATAAATGCAATATTATTGTAAGCCCGCGGATCTGCGCTTAATATCCCATACAATTTCGTACACCCATATTAACACATTTGCAAGAGGTCCCTCCCTTGTTCCTCATCCCAGATGTTATTTGTAACCTTTATAACTTTTGGCAGGCGTTACAAGAACTTTGAAGCCTAAAAAAACAGAACGTGTTCTTATCCTTAGATGACTGGTAGTTCTACTAGTTGGGTCTAGGAGGGTTGAATGGCCGAACGGAAGGCAACACCAATACAAAAAAGACATGAGACAAAACAGTTGAACTTCTAAAAATATTGTGAGCGAGAACGGAAGTCACGAAAAACATGTTATTAGCTTCATAGCTTTAATAATGTAGACAAGGGCTACTCACTATCTTCTGCGCGTATGGCGTCGACCGTGTGTTCTAACATCGGCGATCCCCATTGGTACACCTGGTACGGGGTGGCGACCCTTTCAAAGGGATGTTTCTGCATACGCCTCTTCTGTACGAGAGTGAAGTTGCGCTTGAACGCGGGCGACACGATGCTGAGCAGCTCGATCAACGAGTGGCACAACAGCGACGGGTTCGCTGGACGGGGGTTGAACACTTCTTCGGTGGACCTGTTTTCATAATAATGGAACATATATTTAAAATCCATGTATTGCATGGATACAGTGTGTTTTTTTAAATAAGGCAATCAACACACCAAACTTTATTTGCTAACTCACACGCAAACACCTTGTTCGTTTCGTCAGCGGCATCGTGTGAAAAGATTATCGATAAAAACTCAATTAACAACACGATTATAAAATATAAGTATAAATATTTTATAGAAATATGAGCTTGACCTAAAACGTAATAAGATCTTACTTATCACTGAAGTGTATCATGAACACCGTGACATGAATATTGAATATTTGCGACATTTATCATGACAAAACAAGAACGTTATCATCACTTTTTTATTATAATAATTAGGCGTTTCAATATTGAGCACAAACTTCCCGTTAATGTGAGAAGGCAATAGCCCACCACGCTGGGTTAGTACGGGCTGGTAGACTTCGCATAGCTTTCGAGAATTGGTAGTTATATCTGACATGCAGAATCCTAACGATATTTTCGACTCTTGTTTCCAAGGGGAGTGTCGACCTATTATATAAGTTGGCTATTACTGCTTTACATTTTTATAAACAAATCATTATTTTCCGAAATCAGGATATCGGAATATAATGGTTTTGTTTATGTAAATGTGAGCATTTGCCAGGGCAGCACCCTCTTCGATTCGCTTTTTATATAACTATTTATCTTAGTGCATTATAAAATAGAAGGATAATTACTGGTTGAGATAGAATCCGCGCGGACACGCTGTGATGTGGAAGTGGCGGTCTTCGAGCGTAATGACATGCAGATACAGTAGATCCCCGCACATCTTGCGAGACCCAGGCGGCGGGTTCCACCCTGACGTGGTTAGTACCTGGCCAAAACCCACAAATTAACTAGATCGTTCAACAGTCCAGTATACGTTGAATATAAAACACGAAACTTTGCAAGTCCAAATCAGAATGTTATCATATCGTTTCAATTTTAAATAAGCCTTAGTCCTTGTGTCTGTTCCCAAGGTTAATCATTTAAATAAAAATGAGACAGTATCGAATATCAAAATGTATTTTAAATATAACCTACCTTCAGACATTGAGGTGTCTTGTTCTCCTTAGTTAGCCCTGGATGCAGCGGTAGCAGCGGCCGTTCAGTGCTTCCTGGCATTATATAGTCCGGCGGAGTGCAGTCGACGCTCTCAGGTCGCGATTTCTTTTTTTCTATAAAACAATAGAAAATTTAACGGATTGTCCCTCTAATTTAAACAATTCTTGTTACGTATTTATTATTCATATAGACAATAGATTATGTGATTACTATTATTGACAGACGTCGTTGTGTTTAAGTGACATGACGTGACACCTTTGTTAGCAATATTATATCATACTTTATTGATACATCAGAATTTAATTTCAGGAGGGTCATAGTAATTGAGAAGGCTTATTGCCATTGCCCAAAACCATATAGAATGCAAAAATGTACCTAAAATGTCGCCCTGTGTGATGACATTCAGGAAAGCCAAGGAGCTGCACTCTTGACCGGCATAAGCATCTGTGTAATCAATTGACTTGAGGAGATCGCGGACATGGCGAACGTGAATACGGGCCTCACGCATTGTGTACGGTTCTTCTACCACCTGTGTTAACATAAGCATTAATGGTTTTCTAAATATATAATTATGTCATATATTATATAAAAAATCGCTAAGATCCACTAGGTACATACTTTTATTACTGATCCCTCTTTCAACCCTTCAATATTCTTCAACTCTGCAAAATTGTCCAATGTGACACCGTCTAATTGCAAAGAGAAGCAAGTCCTGTGGCATGTGTCTTCGCGATCCATCAACACTTGGTGGATCTCTTGCACAAGCTCCATGCTGGATACCTGTGGAAATAAAAACTAGAGATAATTAAACGGTTCTCGTTGAATCAGCTCATTATTCGTGCGTAAAGGATACTTTACTTGAATATCTAAAGGATCGGCTCCAGGGCTCACAATCTTGACAGTAAAGCCCATGTCTTGAATGAACACAACTTCGGCGTCTCTCTTCTTGTCGTCACCGTCTTCGCTCGGCGACGACTCCCTGTCGCCATCCCCGTTCACGATCTTGCTACTATCACCATTCACTTTATCGGCACAGTTCTTTACAGTTTCATCTGCTTTCTTCTCTTCGTTATTTGTATCTTTTATAGGCTCCTGTTTCTTTTCTGAATCATTAGACTTATCTGTCATTTTGGTTTTTTTTTCTTTCTTTTTATCAGTATTCTGTTTTCCCTCAGGCTGCTTAACGGGGCAGACTACCGGTATTACTTCTTGTCCTTCATCTGATTTACTAGATTTAGTGTCATCGGAGTCACTGTTAATTCCATTAGAAACTACTCTAGTATTATCACTACTACTAATATCACAATCTAATTCTTTTTTTGGGTCACCATTGACGATAGTCTCGCATGGTTTCTCTGTGCCGTTCACTATTGGTTCTTTGGTACCTATTTTATCAATCTTACTATCATTATTGCTTGGTATTGATCTTTCTCCGTTGACTTTCATTGTGCATGTACCGGATTTCGGTTGTGATGACTTTTCGCCATTAGCCTTCGACTTTTGCGATTCTGAAATTAACCACACATAAGATACAGGTATATTTACGATTTCTTCTTAAGTATTGACATTGGTTACTAGAAAACTCGATTGCTTTAATTCAGCCTACTACAGTCCACTGCTAGATATTACACCTACTCTAATACATACAATCCAAAAATCCAGACCTCCGTTTGTTAGTGTTTGTAAGCTAGTAATGTATGTATAATGACTTAGCAAACAATAACCTGTATTCGGCGGGAAAGGTGCTGGAACATTGTTAGTATGTGGAGAGGGAGGTTTGCGCGCGGCCGCTGCGTAAGAAACGCGTGGCGCGGACGCGACGCCACCGCCCTCGTCATCTGCTCGTCCGTTAGGCGTATTCAAGTGCCCGTTACTACAAGCCACTGCTTTCACGCTTACATCCTTTTTCATTTTAGCCGATTGCTTATCTTGTTTATCAGCTACAACAAGGAGTTAAACACATTAAGATTATATGTTATTCTGGAATTACGATTATTTAAGTATAATTTAAATAACGACTGCAATTTTAGGTTATCTCGCAGGTTAAAGTTGAATTTTCTCGTCATCAATTGTGTTTACGACAACATAACAACCTACCAACATTACCTATTAATTATCTAATTTAAGTAGCTCGGCAAAGTTTTAGTGTGTATCTACTCATGTTTCTATAGGCGTGTTCGATGTGGTTTATGAGTTAAAATAGGTATCGAATCAGGTTTTTAGGCTAACGCCGGTTGTTAAGAGTTCACGGGAGCCCGACGTGTACGCAGGGGGGCGGTAGTTGGGATCGGACGGGCACGTTTCGTCCCGTGACGGGCGAACACGTGGTCTGCGTTGGCGCATCGCCAACTATCTCCAGCGCCGAGTCAATAATAGATAGCAACGGGATGCCGCCAACAATAGACGCCATCGACGCTGCCCATGCCCAACCAACTAAGAGATGTGCATACTCGACTTTCTATTTTCTTTAAAGTACTTATGCCATTTAGAAAACACATAATTTAGAAACCCGCATTAAAATCTTTTCTACGTCGTTCAAAGTATTATTAGTAATTATTTGCATCTTTATTTAACAAAAATCCTTGAACATATACACATTCACACAAATACGCCTTAAAACGCGCTTGGCCTAGATAAAACTCATTTCGTGACACAGTTGTGTGATAAAGATAACAGTGGCCAATAATTATACTTATAATGTTCTGTTAGTATTGAAAGAAACAATACCTAAGCAGTAAACTGCAAGAATAAACTCTGATTTATAACGCCTGAACTTAATTTGACATAACAGAATTCTTAAATCTCCCGAATACCCCCGTAGCAAAATGTTATCCTTTGAGAATGGGATAAAAATACACTTTTATCAGAAAACTGTTTGATGTTATCTCCCTTACTTCACCAAACAAGATAACAGACACGGTGCCTGTGACTCTAGATAAGCGTTAAATCAAAATTTTTGATAAAACTGCCGTTGACACAATTTTTTTCGTCTGCTATCGTAGAGCGACATGTGTTCAGCACACTATTCTGGAGAGATAGTAATGAGCAAGATTGTGGTCGGGGTGAAAAGAGGTAACGATCTGCAACTTCCATCGATGCTGACGTAAAAGTCATTACCCTCCGCGGCGAATCGATAGCAGTTTAGGAATAAGCTATGCTTGCGTGACGGCCACCTGCCCTCCGCTGTCCGAACTTTCCTACAATCTATCTATCTATCCTACAGCTATATTAATATCTTTGATTTGGTAATCAATGGAGTGAAGCCATAATAAAGGACGTTACATGCACAGTCAGGAGGCGAACGAAGAGCAGAGCTCTTTCATGGGCTTAGTTACGGTGGGGCAGTCAGGTAGCTGCCCCACTTTTGGTCATGAAATCAAAAAGTATAAAACCATATCACTACTGATTTCAAGAAAATATGTCTCTATCTATAGTATTTTGGCAAATGAGATCAGTGACATATCAGGGAAAGGGCAAATTTCCATTGGTGGTAGATTCTATGACGAAGAAAAAGATGATGGTTGAATTCGAGTTTCCTTGCTTTGCCGCATTCTGAAGAAACCCCATTGGCCTATCCAAATATTGTTTTGCTTCTATTCCAATACTATAACCCATAACAAGAATAATATCAACTATCACACAATCCACCTTACTCTGAGATGGAACAAAATTACATCTCACGAGCGCCCTCTAATTCGCTCTCAGAGTTGAAATCGATTTATTAATACCGGCCAAGTGTCTTAGCTGGGCGTCTACCAGACTGTCTGATGCAAGACGCCTGTAACAACGACGAACTTTTCAGCACGCTTATAGAAGTATAGTACCTACTTTGTACACTTACGCATTTTAACGTATGTATGTTACGGGAGGTAAGTCCAACAATAGCTGATGAGAGATATATAGAGTTATGTGGATTTCTATAAACGGGAAATGTAAAGCAAATCTTTATATTTACAACAAATACAAATGTAATATCGTAGTGTAATATATGAGCATATTTATTGGAGTTTGACGTCAGGAATAGTCAGAATTGTTGATTTCAAATTCAGATAAACATCGCGTTTGTTGCCTACGGTTGAAACGGCTGCTGAATGATCACTGAATAATGCAAACAGAAACAAGCCTGCCAGGAACGGCGGCGGTTACTGAATATTTAACCTTTAGACAGACACAGATTATTTTGTGACCCTATTCCTTGACCTTACCTTCCATTTGTATCCTTTAAGATTCACACGCTTATAACCTTACGACGTCTCAATAATTTAAATCAACGTAAACGTTTAAGTAAGACAGTTCATTTCGCAATAATTTCGTCAGTCTCTCTGTGAACATGTAAACAATTTTGGCATAATTTGTGCATAATAAATAACCATTGAGCTATCATCATTGATAATAGCTGTTTTCAAAATTTATTTTTTTAATTTTGACGTAAATATTTCAGTGACGCGCCTATTTATATTTTACCACAAAGTAGGTATGTGTTATCTTTACCTACTATACAAATATTTACGTAAATCAAGTCAGGTAGAGGCAACGTGCCCTTATTGGCTCCCTAAGGTTATTGAACTTTGTTGCCATGTGAATAAGTAGTAACTAAAGGATTTTATATTATGATTACTCGCATCAGGAAGGCAACACACCAAACCAGATAAGTATTTTTTTTTCATTATTCCCCGGTCACCATACAGACATTTGGAAAAAAAATACATTCAAGTTTGCTAATAAACCCTGTATCTGTAATACATGAATAATCCCTAAAGAAGCTGTTGTGAACTGTATGCAAGTGACCCACCATGCCAGATGCATCGCACGTATAAAATCAATAATGTGTTTTCGTTCTCATGACAATACACTTGCATTAGTTAAAAAATATCCCCATGTAAAATGAGTCTATTTCTATTTAGTTGAACGCCGTTGTTCCATTTTCGTGAGCACCGCGATATTTCCGGCCATTCTAAATTAAATTCGACGGAACAGTTCATTAAACTAAACTAATACTCTCAGATGCATTTAACGTCGAAACTCTTAACTGACGGAACCTAGTTTACGCTCTGAATTTTTATACTGCATGGAATAAAAAAAAACAGGAGTTCTAACTAAATTAGGTGGGTAGGTACTTGTCTTTTGTTGAGTGTGAACTCTGTCTTGCCTGTTCAAATTGGCCGCTCACGATAAGAGTTACAGAATTCCGTAACCCAAAATTATCGATACCATGTTAGTGATATTTAGTATTTCAACCGCCGTAACTACAAAAGAAAACATCAGTCAGTTTATTCATTCAAATTGCGTCAAACCTGCGACTTATTTGAATAACATAGTTACGATTATGTAACTGTACCTAAGTATACTGTATAGGTGTGAGCCTAAACTACATGTAGTCGCCCATTTCGAATGGGAATCCTTATCATCGCGAACAGAAATCACATCACATAAAACGTTATCGTCATAAAGTTAGTTTGCATACCTACTTACTTTAAGTGATCAATCAAAGACTTTACGTCCACCCATATTAACTATTCCGTTATTTTTTTGTATAATAATGATGTAAATGAGTTACAGTAGCGTTAATAAACCTTTCGCGCTTTAACATGCCTAGTGAATCAATATTTGGAAAATAAAACAATTATCTTTTGACAGGCACGCCAACCTACCTACCATATTGTACCAAATACCTACAGCTACGATGCATTGTACGATTTATTGGGCAGGCATAGATTAATTAACCAGAGATCATACCTACCTACTTGTAATAAAATAACTGAAGCAAAATAATTATAATAATTACGCTCCGGTTAATATGACATGGGCCTTTAGCATATGATATACAGATGTTAGCTTTCTAACAAGCTACTGTAGTCTTTTGTTTTTGAATAGCAATAAATAATATAATGACAGACAGCCCCAGTGGGGGTAATTTGTATGTTCTTGTTCATAAACGTAACAGTCTATATTCAACGTTCTAGTGTATTTTTTGTTTGCAATCCTAATAAACCGGAGCAGTGAACACGAAAAAAATATCGTCACGTGGCGTGGGTCGGATACAATATGAGCCTACCGTACCTATTGTATAATACCAAAGTATTTAGCTGTTACTAAGCAACCCGATTACAAGTCTAAAGTCGCCTTTTCCGCTAGTTTCATTGTTCCTAACAGTTTTGAACAAACGAATGTTAGTTCAGGGTGGCAAACAAAGGTACTTGTCAATAAAAACTTTTTTCGCTTTTATAGTGAAAACACAGTCTAAGGCCGAGATTCCATGAAGCGGACTCGAGCGGATTTATCCAGTCGCTATACCGAATTTAATGGTTTAAAAAAAACACACTTTGAAGAATAACTTAATGTGATACAACAATGGTCCGATAGAGCGACCACCCCGGCGCAGAGCGACTGGTACCTAGGTACCTACGTACTCAGCACTGGCCTGAATCTGCTCAACCGATGATCGATTTCAGTATCTACTAAGACTTGTACCTACTTGACGTGTCAGGGTAAAGCGAATGACAAAGCGGGAATATGGCAGAATACACTAATATAGTTCTACCTATTGAACAAGAACGCCAACCATACTAACCTATCAATAGAATAAATTGATGAGTGTTAGAAGGCTCCAAGGATTCAGCTTATGCTGTCTATTTCGTTATTACTGTTTCATCAGAATCTGGGACCCTAAAATATCAGTCTCGTGAATGATGATTGTTACACGAAAATAATAAAATGAGGAAGCAGCGCATCAACATCAAACATCGATAAGAAAATGTAGTCTACGTTAATGATTCGTCTGACGCAATTGCATATACTACCTAAATAGGCAATCTGAACACGGATAGAGTAAGGCTTCTTTGATTAAAAGAATCCTTTAAAAACGATTACATACCTATGTACCTACTTAAATAAAAGCTGCTGGATGTATATAGAGTGTAAGTGGCTTCGTAACGGAAATTTATACCATCGATTCAACTCAACTCAATTGCTGATTCTGGAACCCCCGGAGTTAGAACGTTTTGTCGATATTTTTATGAATTGTACGCATTGTTTCAGTATTTATAAATTGATTTTAGCATGACATCATAATAGAAGTCTATTTCAACGTGATTTGAAATAATTGAAAACTGCAATGTAAATTAAATTCGATACGTTTGAGCGCGCTCATTACTGGAAAGCGTAGGGCATCGCGCGGAGCGCTGTGTTGTGACCGCGTTGTTAACGATACATTGCGCGCACAAAAATTACTACATTTGTTACCCATCACTTTCGACATATATTATTTCTATATTTTTATATACATTAAGTGTAACCTTTACCCAACGTTTTCGTTACCATGTCCTTTACACCCTGTATAATAATCGGTCAAACTGTAGAGACAAAATAAGGACATGCTCGAAGAATAACGATCAAGGGACCTTCTTGGAGGAAAGTTGAACAGTAAAGTTGACAATTTTGTTTTAACTTCTTAAAATTGTGTTTCTTTGATATAAAATGTGTATTATTATTGTTATATTAACCTTTGTATCCACAGCTTTAATAATAGGGGTAGGCAATTCATTTCATCGTCATTATCGTCATCAACATGATTATTATCATCAGAGGTAGTTAGATTATTCAAATTAACGAAGAAATATTTCACTTTATACTGACAAAAATCAGCAGGAAAGACTTGAGAACCATAAACAGCTATCGCTGACTTTCATGCACGCGAATCACCCGAGAGGTCGAAGAGTTATAATCAAAGATTGGGTACAAGTCAAATCTAACTACAGTTAAGTCATTCAAAACCCGTTCATAACTTTACCGGTCCAGATCGACCGCGAAGCCCCGAAAGTCTGGCTTGCGGACTTGCTGCGCACGGGCTGGTAGCGACAAAAATGACAGATGGAAGTGCTCATGCAAGGCAGCGAGAGCATTTATTTGCCTCGAGCGAGCGCTGTCATCCTTGCTCCGCCAGACTCGCGGCGGTACATTGTTTCTGAACGCAATTACTTATAAGCTTTATGGTAATGGTAATGTGGGAATGAGTAACAATAGAGATTTAATTTATTATAATAGGGCTTATAATTCTCATGCCATTTTATTTTTAAAGTTATCCCAATATTTTGACCAAAGGAAGGTTTCCCAAAGGATGGACGAAATAGCATATCTTTTTATAAATTAAAAAAAAAATACAAATAATGAAGTTTAATTATTTCCGACTGAAAGATGGGTTCCTACCTTATCTTGTAGAAATAAAGAATTCTCAGAAAGGGACATTTTTAACACCAACCAATCTAGAACAAGTTAGTAAGTACAATGCTTATTGATTTCTTATATTTACGCGAATACTACACATTGAAATAAAACTATTTTTTAAGGATTTTATCGCGTATCACGCGAGGCCATTGAAATTAAAAAACATCCTAATTTCAATAGGGAAGATGGCTGGGTGCTACCACCGACTTGGGATCCAGTGATTAATATTATTAAATCGAAAACCAAGCGTACCATTGCAAGACCTCAAGATACTGTGAGCACTTTCTGTGTAGATCGGACCACAATCAACAATTAAATATGAGGGTAGCCCGTCTCTAACTATGACACCAGGACGTCAACCACCTCAGTCCTCCCGTGACCATGGTTGCTGTAAAGCAGCCGAAACGTCGGGAACGTAAAAACGGAAAATAAACGCGATAAAATCCTTAAAAAATAGTTTTATTTCAAAGTACAATGCTATTCCGTATAACTGCACAAGTCGAAATTTCTATGCATAACTTAACAAATAAATGATAATGAAAATTCTGACCAGGTAATTACCACACAAATAGGTAAGTACTTGCTACAAATGAGTTGCTGAATGACCTTGTTTCAAAAGTCATATAACATCACAACTCAAAACACACAAAAGCTGTATATTCATAAATTAATAGTTAGTGAAGCTATCCTTTAGTACAGTAATTAGTATGATAACCCAGCCTCTTAAGAGAACTAGATGAGGTCAGTAACTAAAGGTTATAATTTATTTTATCATGTGCCAGTTAGAAAAACATGTTATCACATAGATATTACTTTGGTTATACCATTATTTTACTCCATATATATAATTATACTAGATAGGTAATTAATATGATATTTAACATAGGTATGTAAGTAAGTATATAAGCATACCTTAATATTTCAAAAGTTATTCTCTGTTAGGACACAGCTACCTTTTTGTAGAGGGTACCTAAATAATCAATAGCTAAAAACTTTCAATATTAAAAAAATATAGGCACTTATTTAAGTGAGAATGTGATTCTGTTTCATAATACCCATATAACTAGGTATAATACTACCTATACCTCTTTAAGTTACGGTCACTCACTTATTACTCCATTGTACAAAATATGATTAGTACTGGATCAATCCACTTAATACCGAAAAATGTGATTTTTTTTAAACAATCTTTCATAGCTACAATACCTATACTAGTACTTTGGATCTATTAGACCTATAAATACTTTGGATCTCAATGACTGATAGATAGTATCAAATAGATAGATAATATATATGTAAGTATATATGACTGGGTAATATAAATGTATACAACCTTAGATAGGTATGTAACACGATAAAAAGTTGTGTAATAATTACACACCTTTTACTATCCACATGGGGGGGCCGATTCCTGCCCTGCAACCTTAATATTGATCAAATTAAATGATGTTTATAAGACATATACGTATTTAATGCCGTAGGCTTTAAATATTGGGCTCCGTATCCAATAAACTGCTTTTAGTGCTTTGGTTCTGAATAATCTAAGGAATCACATGATTTTACCAATGATGTTAATGAGAGTCACATGACTCGAATGCACCAAGTGCAAAGGCAGAAAATTATTTACGAAATAACTGATAGTAGTGAAAACCGCACTGAATGTTACATAACTGAGGGCATGAACACCTTTACCTTTGTTAACATTGTCGTTGCCGCTTTTGTCGTTCACATTACTATTAGGAGGACATTTTTTCACTTTTTGGGAAACGTTTTTCGAAGAGTTATCATTCACTTCACTACCGAGAGCCATCACAACACGAGGAATCAATCCAGTTCAGATTGACCGCGACGAACACGGCTCACCACACTCGGCTGTAAAAACACATGCGGTAGACATAAGGTTCAATTTTGACTAACCAAAAGTTCGAACTACAGTATAAGCCTATAAAATGTAAGGTCTAGCACTAAGTGCAACAAATACGGACAGCAATGAACCTTTTCAATATTACAGGCTTATAAAGAAATACCAAGGTACCTCAAGACAAATGCTAAATACACAGATGCAATCGCAAATTTAATATCCACTGAAAAGTTTTATCTGATACAACACGATACATATCAGGTAAAGTCAGCGATGTATATTTAGACGGTTTGTGTTACTGTTACAAGTTAAACTAGTGACACCTTTTGGCAAAATATAATGATTTTTAAATCAATGACATTCACATGACGTTTATAAATGCGTTCAAAATATATAAAAGACGGGTACGTTCAGGACAAATTGTTCAATGAGCTGCAGCCCTGCAAGGGGTACACCCAAGGTACACCATGCATCGGGATTCCCTAAAATTTCACATACCCATTGAACCATTAGCGTTACTGTCCCTTATGAAGGGGTGTCCTAACGGTATCTTAGGGTTAGAATCGAAATATAAAAAGCTTACTTTGTCTATGGATGTCATAAGTGCATGGTATATGGGAAGCCCTTTCCAAGGAGTTTTATCAAATTAAAACTTACCTCGTTCGTCACATCTCTAAGCGGACTAAAGTTTGTACGTGGCGTCTTGTGTTTCATGATTGTTATTCTTCGACAGCGCAGGCGGAGAATAACCATTCTCAATCTACGGTCAACAGAGACTACGATGTTATTCTTCTTTCTTTACGAAATGAAATGCAATGTTAATTAAATGGATATGAATATGGCCTCATCCACAACTTGTGGGTATTTTGCCAATATCGAATAATAGCAATAAATACACATTAGGTTATTGGGTAACTGTAATTCAAAGCTGACAATAGTTAAGTCGTTCAAAAATCCAATCAAAACCTGTTCATAGGCTAATCGAGTCCGGGTAGCTATGTACACTATGAAACAGAGAAATATACTATGTTCTATGCTCTAAAAACGTAGTGAATATATACTCTTTGCTACGTTACGTTATCTTTGCAAAATAAATACACGAACGAAACCGAAAGGCAAAAAAATATATTCTCCGAAACAATATACTTGCAAGAGGAATATATTTATTTCCCTTATTGAAGTGTACATCATAATTTTGATAGTGGCGTCGGAAAACTATTCTAAGGTAATTTATAACTTTATAACAATAACATTCAAACTTTACACAAATAAATCGTACCTATTGGATTATCTTTCAGCTGATATCTAATAATTTTTATGTTGTGTATTTGTTATTATTTTGTTTGCTGAAGAAAATGCTAGACGGGTGGTACTGCCGGTCTATAGCAAATATGCAAGCGAATGAAGCTGGTGTAAGCAACAACGCGTCGGCCGAAGCACCGCAAGCGCATGACTCTCACAAGGAGTACTCCAGTGACAGCAGCAGCGACCCTGAGCCAGAGCCGAATTACAGAGCTCAGTACTTAGCTTTGAAGAAGAAACTGAAGTATCTCATTTATGTAAGTGCCATGACACAGGAATGTCTTCAGCATTCTTTAAAATGTATAGCTACCTACCCACCTTCTATTTGCAGGGGTACTACAAAACCCATAGAGTACAAAGAAATAACACTCCTGCGTTTGGGCTCTTAGTCCCAATCTGCATTTTTTTAATCCTATCAAACCTTAACAGGAAAATTATAAGGATTCCTACCAGAATTTTCTGTGAAAGAAAAGACAGGGCTACATATATTTATAGGTGATAACTATCCCAGAAGCTTTGCCTTGTTAATTCAAAATTTAAGTATGTATTCACTTATCAATAAAAAAACCATTCAAATATGAATAACATTGATTCATTAACATGTATTTATACTAATCTTTTAGGAAAATGAATGTTTCCAAGATGCACTGAGATGCAGTCAGAAAAGACTGTTAAAGGTGTCAAGGGACCGGACTTTTCTACTGGACAGGCTCCTACAATATGAGAAAGCAGAGAGTACTACTTCAGAAAGTGAGGATACTGAATCATCCGATGATCCTGAATACTACCGCACGGATGTTAAAAGGTGAACAGATTTCTTATGATTATGGCTTTAAAAAATAATCACTAACAATTCTGGAGTGAGATTTCACCTTATGGGGGGTAGAGTGTATAATATATGGCAGGGTGGTATATTAAACTTTTGCATTTGGTGAAATGACAATTCTCATAACCATTTGAAACATTGTATTGAAATAAAACCATGCAATTTCATAATCCTAAATTATTATTTTTATTAGGACCTAATTAATATTTAAAACATTCAGAAAGAAAGTTGAAACAAGTGCTGCTCATCAGAATGTATCAACTGGTTCATCTGTAAAAGGAGCAAATGCGATAAAAAGGAAGAGAACAGCTGTACCAAAGAAGCCTCCAAACACTAATATTGTAAGTAAACTTATGTCATTATTCAGGATTTTCAAGTCATGTCTAGGGCCCAGACACAGACAATTGCTTAAAAGATTCAATTCAATTGTTTTGTTTATTTTAATACAATAGTAAACCCAAGCAAAGAATCGGAATCATAGTATTTTTATTTATGTAAACCATTTAGTACAGTACTTATGAATCATCAAAAAAGTAACAAAATGCTGTAAAGAAAATACTAAAGTTTTGTAAATTAGTGTTTTAACCTTATATGCTGATATGCTATGAAGGTAAGCTAATACTAGCTCCCCTTTTTCTGTTATTCCAGCACCAAGCCAGTGGTGCAATGTTATCCAAGGTTTCCCCTGCTCTGGGATTTGGTCTATCACCTGGTGACGGCCACATGACACCCGAGGAGGTGGAGCGGCACCTACAGTCGCGGCAGTCATATATGGAGTTATTGCCTGAGCGGGCGCCGCCGACTGTTCCTACAGAGATGTTCAGCAATGACCCATCACTAGACAGGTGAATACCTTATGGTAAATAATAATATTTATCAGCAATTTGTTAGTTAAAATATCGCAAAACCGGTTCAGTCACCCCAACTGATTTTATTGATTCATCTTTATTATCTACTACTTTTACCCACAACTCCCATACAACTAAACAGAACAGAATTGTTTTTAACTTTGACTATTATCATATTGTTACAGTGAATCAAATGATGTGTTGGAGAATTCACCGAATGTGGAGGAATGGTTTGATTAATATTGGCTGATATAAAGACAGCTAATTTTAACTGTAAACTATATATATAAATATCTTATTAAATATGTCTAAACATTATTTATGTTTTTATGCATCAATCACTCGAATAATAAAATGCGTTATATACGTATTGGATAAATATTTTATTGAAGACAAATACAATCATGGGTTTGAAGCGCAATAACAATATCTAAACTGGTACAGAGTCACCCACTTTGCGCCATTGAACGTTAAACACACATACAAGGTGTATATGCATCACATAAGCATTTTTAAATTTTATAATGTACACACAAGTTATATATACCACATTCTTAACATGATTTTATAATGATATATTAATTTATTACTTACTGTTTTCTTAACATCACTACCATGCAAAGTAAACTTTAGCATGCTACTAATAAATTTATAACAACATTTTATGTCCATAATACTAAACGACCTAACTCTAAAATCTATTATTTTGCAGTATTTTAAGAAATTATTTTTTCTAAGTATGTGAGATTCCTACACTTCACCAGCAAACACCACACCAGCATAATTTTCTAATTAATCTCTTCAAATTAATTAAACAAGTACATTCAGCTAGTCACAAGTTTGAAGCTGATATACAAGTTCATATTAAATTTGTAATGGATAACACCAGTAGGAATAATTTTAATTCTGTAAAGTATAAAACATTATAGACTAATATAATATGAAAAAGAACTAATATATTTTTAAACAATATTAAATGCAGGAATGTCTATGAAGTAGATATGCATGTTTTATAGATTGAATTAAAAAAAATGCAGCAATTATGAATCTGCACTCATGGTCTTTTATTTTAACTTATGTATTTACATATCCGAAAGAAAATGATGAGTACAAAATACAAGTGGTTAGATAATGCATGCAATACACAAGTATTCACTAATAATTATAACATGTAAAAACACCATTATGATGAGTTGCTAGTCTTTATCTCAAAATATAATAGAAGTATACTTAGTTCCATACTGTATATCAGCTTCTACTTAGGTAGAAAAAAAAACATTAAATAATTATTGGTTTATAGCTTAATATGAGTTAACAGGAACATTCAAACAAACAAAAAATAAATTCCGCATTACATAAAATTTGTGATGAATATACATAATAAATTCAGGCCCATAAACTATTAACATGTAGCAATCTGGAAAAACGATATCCTACTATGTGTTGTAGTAGATAACACCAACAGACATGACACATACCCAAGTATTTGGAGACTAAAAGCAGGCAAGTATTCTTTGTACAAATAGATTATTATGTTTTGAACATTAAGTATGTGAGAATTTCATACAAGATGATTAAATCTGTACAATTTTCCATGATAAACCCTTACCTGTATTTAATGTGTATAGCTACTGAAAAGTATAATATTCAACTTTTTTTCGAAACACTGACATTCAACAGCCGAATATTTACTTTGGTATGAATTCATATTTTTCTAAATTTTATCATAAATACATTTGAGTAAGTATACCTAGAACGATAAGACAAAAGTATATCTGTGACACTAAGAAGCCACTGGTTCTTTGCCCAAAAAAGGATTAAACATACATGAAGTAACAATATTGAGAGTATAATTTTATCTCCTATATATACAAAGAAGTGAAATTAGGTACATACATAGGCTGCATACCTTAGTTTTTTTTTGCAAAAGGGAGTACAGGAATCAAGCATAAGTAATTGCAGTACATATTATGCAGATCTTTTTTTTTAAATACATGATTGATATCAACATCACTTAAGATTTACGAATGGAAGTGTATGTTGATCTATAAGATAGATGAAATGGTATAAATTGATAAAAATGCATTATCAACATGAATGAGAGTTAATGATTGTCTTGCCAAATCTTAAAAATTGCATAACATTATAATAATTTCCAGTTTACAAAAATCTAATCTAGGATTAGCATTACATTAAATCTGAATTTTACGTGAGATTTCAATTCATATTACATAATCCGAATTGTACGCTATTTTTTCAATTCTACAATATAATGTAACTGTAAACTTCTAGGCAACTTTAACTCCAATTGCAAATTGTAAACCCCAAATTAAAAATTGGTTTTATCTATTTAAAATGGTATATCAAAGTACTATGCTTGTGGAAAAAATTTTGTTATGCAATTTTATGTTTATTTAAAACTTCTATTAATTTGGGGGTAACAGTGTAAATTATAATTCATGGGGCTTGTAAACTAAAATAAAAACAATTAGAATTGATCTGCTAACAGATTGCAGATCTCATGGGAGACTGTTTCCTTGCTAGATCTTACAGTCAGTCTATACATTTGAGCTTGTTTATTAGGTTCCAATCTCATGAGACAGCCCACTTGCTGAGCTCGTGTGTGAACAATGCCTGCACATACAAAGTTGTCAGGATTGGGATCAATACCATCCAATAATTGCATTCCAAATCCAGCAAGTTTTGTTCGAGTAGCCAGAATGTCAATTGAACCTTGAGCTTTAAATATTTTCTGAGCTCTTTGTTGTTCTCCTCCTAGATTTTTCCATCTTGCAAAAAATGACTCACCATTCATTTCAGTTGGTTCAAAGAATTTGTTCAGGGTGAGAGGAAGCTTCATCACAATTTTTTGGGGAACATTATTATAAATAAAAGATACAAACATACTTGGAGCATCCATAAAATCTTCAATACACTCTGCTGTTAACATCTGCTGAATCTGGGCACCTGCATCTAATATTGGTTCCATTGGCTTCATCTGTACATTGAGTTTATGTAGTTCAGCCCATTGCAGTTCAGGATGGACACTTTGAATTGGGAATTGAGTTTTATTGCCATAAAATAAACCAATTCTACCCAAATTCTGTCGAAATTCGCTTTTGACTCCTATTTGGATCAAATCATTTTCAAATAGGACTCCATTATTTTTAAACAAGAACTTCTTTATATTGTTTTGTTGTACAGTGCTAGGACTTATTTTTGGAGCTGTGTACAAATCACCAAGCACATCAAGCAAGCCATTACCAGTAGCTGGAGCAGTGGTACCTGGAGGTGTAGACAAACCAAGCAGATCTGCACTTGAACTATTCAAATTATTTGTGGTGTTAATCACTGCGGCAGGAGGTGCAGCAATAGGTTGGGGACTCTTGGACTCTCTCACACTTACATCGTCAGGTATGCGTCCAGGCTTTTTCTTTTTCAAAACAGCCAGAATAGAAGATTCCCTTTCAGGGAAAGCAGGCATCTCTTCCAAAACTGTGGCTAATACATCAGCACTGGCTACAATACTTAATTGTAGATATTCAGAAGCCCTTTGCTGTAGTTCCACGTCAGAAGAGCGCAAATTCGAATCAGCACGAAAAACTTCTTGAACACGATTTTTTATCTCAGGGAACAGATTGACAAGTTTTATGTATGTCGACAACAAAAGAGCCCTTGTTGCTGCTGAACATAGATGATACTTTGAATGAAGTAATTCAAACTGCACTTGAGGGGATGATCTAGTGTCCCCAGCTATCAAATTACCAAATTCACCAAGAATATAACCACCTACTTTCACCATGTTTTCATGGCATGTAGGTGCTTGCAAAGCTTCAAAAACTGTTTTGGCTGCATATCCTTGCACTTCTTCTCTGTTAATTACAATCTGTATTACTCTGTACCATACTTCTTCTGAAACATAATCTCCAGCAATTCTAATAAGATTCAAAATGACATCAACATACCATGTGAAATCAGTAGCATATTTCTCTGCCAGTATAGCAACTTTCAACACCATTTCTTCTCTGATAGAATAATCAGCTGTTTCTAGATATGCTAGCATTTCTTGGACAATTTCCTCAGCATTTGTTTTGTCACACATTGCATAAAGCAAATCCACAGCCTGCTGTCGAACTGATACATCTTTCTCCATTTTCATTGAAAGTATAACAACTTCTTGATGTTTTTTGACTGCTTCATGAGAAAATTCTGATGTTGCAAGGTGGCACATGGATTCAAGGGCTAAATATCGCAGGTTGGTTTCACGATTGCTTAAAAATTGGCCAAGCTGGTTACATGCACGCACTAGTAAGTTAGGTTCACTATCATTATGAATGATCAAACTTATAGCCTCAAACAGAACAGCATTTTTAGCATTAGAATGTTGTACTTTCTTTGATTTTGGTGGTTCTTGAGCTTTATTAAAAATAGTTTCCAGGCATTCTGACAGACGACCCCTCACTCCAGGCTCTTCAGAAGGTGGGGTGTAATTTTGAAGCAAACGAAGTAATTTGACAGAGAGCCAAGGAGCAGGCACAAAGTAGTAGGTATAGTCTTGTAAGTCTGTGTAGCTGGCAGTAACAATCCTACTCAGTCTAGCAACAGCTAGTGTTACACAGCCTTTATACTCCTCTGGGTTCTTCTTGACAAGAGCATCAATGAGAGATGTTGCTGCTGTCACAACACCCATGTGTGGGTCATTCAAAAGATGTATAATTCGCGAGGTCCACTCTCCACCAGGTATTATTTCAGGAGACTTGCGGAATAGTCGTAACAGACAGAGAGCAGCAGACTGTTTAACAACATCCATGGTATCCCCAGAGACAAGAAGTTTAGGAATCTCTGTGCCAAAAGCCTCAGCCATATCTTTACTGCCTATGTTGGCGATGCACTGCAGTGCCAGGTTGACATGAATGGGGTTACGTGATTGCAAGTCGTTTTTAATGCTCTGGATGATGAGTTTAATTAGGTCACTGTTAGTGTTGACCAGAACTGATATGAATAAATATCCGATTTGCTTTTCGGAATATTTGTTAGATGATAGCAAATTCACCGCTTCCATATGACCAAAGTCGATATCGTGACCCAACAAAAAAATAAATAGGAGTTTACATACATATTTTTTCTTCTGATAGCCATCGAGAGTTTTGTCACCTTTGAACTTACTCCTGATGTTAGCTAATTCTTTATTGATCCTCTTAATTTCCGCCTCTTTGCTTTTACAGTTTCGTATGTCTGATATGAAGACTGCGAGCCCTCGCATTCCATCTCCCCTGACGGCAGGCATATTGCCAAGTGACTTATCGAACACCAGTTTTATGCCTTTTCTTTACACTTTCGCTCGAAATTATTATTTCGAAATACTAACACTAAAGTACAAAATTAATAACTTATTAGTCGCCCTTCAATAACTGTAGATTAAATAGCGGCCGTCATTAAAACTGGGAAAAGATGAGATTTCTTCCGCTACCTAGTTCTACAACGCCTTCCTTTCCATAGATCCATTTGAAACGTCAGACGAAATTCATTGTTTATGGATCAATATTATGAATATTGTCCAGCAATAGGATTTTACACAAGCCAAAAACATTGTTACGTACAAGGAATAAAGTTCATATTGGTAGGGTCTTACATATTTTTAGCTTTATTGATAATCTTATTATTACCCCTGTCACACCACCAATGAATCGCGATATCACCCATATTTGTTACTAACAATACTGTCCTGTTATAATGGACCCTTTGATACTTTACTCGTCACTAATAGTGTGAAAGTTCCGAAAGATCAGCGTAGACATATCCTTGTGGACAGATCGTAGACAAAACGAGTTTACCCTCGATCGCTGCTATTGTGAATCACTAAATTTAACCCCCCATTTTCATCCCGCAAGTATTGGCAAAATAATGGCAGGTTTATGTATTCATAATTTGAATTCGTTTTTTTGTGTAAAATGTCACCTAGAGTACAATTTACACTGGATAAACACCAAATATCCCGTTCACAGACTCCGCGAGGGGAAATTTACACCGCAAAATTTTTTACTGCCCGGTTTAAGGCCGTCCGCTGTTATGAGTTTTACCCTGACGAGTGTATGTTGGCTGTAGGCAGCTCCATTCGAAAATGCCGTAGATAGATCCTAGTGATTCAAGATAGTCCATTATCTATATACTCAAAGGCTAGTTCTGTTACCCTTTGGGTGGTCCAACGGCCTATTAATATAATGACTTATAATTTGCTATTTAATAGGCTTCAAGGGCTGAGTACCAGGGCCGTGAAACATAATATAAAAATAGTTTTTTTTTATATTTTTTTGTCTATGGCTCTGATATTCAGTCAGAATTACCATTTACCAGATTGGATATTTGTTTCGCAATCTGGGTAAAAATTTTGTTCCTGCAGAAATTTTGGGTATTTTTTAGTTTAAAAGTCTAATCACAAGGGTGCATTTCACGGACCCACCCAATAAAACAGGTCGCCCGTTCGTTTCATTCTTCATGAAATTAATCATTCGTTTAATTCAGTTAAAGAGTTCGCTATGTGTGTTATACAGATCGACAATATAACAACAGGCATCAGCTGAGTTTCTCCGCTAGGAACATATACGTTCTAGACGATAGGAATAATAGTGTTCTGTTATTTATTTTATTGATCTTTTCCCAACTTTAACCTAACATCTATCTATATTTATTAGATTTTATTTCAATAGATAAAAAGTGATTACGTGTAATCTTTTTGTGTGTCGTGTTATGTTACACTACTTAATATATCATTTTTCTTCACCAAGATACTGTCTGTAATGGTTTATTGCTCGATATTATTCACTTTTTGCTTTTGGGTATAACTTGGAAAATTTATCATTTTTGAGAAAAATAACTTCATATTTGGGGAGAAATAAAAAGTCATCTGGCAGCCCTGTGCTCTGTTCAGTCAGACAGTCAGTTCATAGATAATAATATGCAGTCAGTTCAGTCAGTCACGGGATTATAAATGTAATAAAACTTAAAAACACGTCCTCATTGTTTAACAATTTTATTTTAAATTTCTGCATTGTCTAAATTATATCTCGTATGTGTGGTTGAGTAATAATAATGATATCTACGGTGTCATATATACTGTTGTGAAAGACTGGTATCAAAGTGCGATTCAACTAATGAATGATGCAGTCTATTTTCTGGACAGGGAGGCTGCTATCACGTGCTCTAAGAAATGGACTTTCGAGTTTATCGAGTGCTGCTGAGTTAAACGTTTCGAAGAAGAAACATCCTTATTTAGTTTCAGTGGTATGTGGTTTTCCTAAAGACATTGCTAATGGAAGAACACGTAAAGGACAATTCGGTGACGACGCATGGTTTTCCACAAATTTTAACAATGTGGATGTAATTGGTGAGACCATTGTATTTAGTTAATTTTCAGTTATTTGTTTACCTACAAGAGTATACAAAAGAAGTAAAACACTAATTGTTCACTCATACTAATGAAGTTTTTTTTGTTGTTGTATGTTATTTGTTTGTAATACTTGTTTCATCTTATCTTGTCAATTACAAAATGATTTCTGCCATCGTGGTGAGAGGCTTATCCTGTCGATGAATGTTGATTTCCCAGGGTGAGCCGGATGTGGGAACTTACTTATTTCCGCCCCACACCCCAGTTTAAGACACTTTATAACAAACTGTTCTATTTTACATGATATTGGCTTGAATATAAATTTGTTATAATTATAATATGTATTGCCTGCAACCTAATACACAAGTCACAACATTAATTGAAATTGAAAAAAAATATATTGACTAACAAATCAGGAAAAACATAACTACATGCTAAATTGCAAGTCTATAAGTTATTTAGTTTTTGAAAAAAATACAACAGGATATACAAAAGGCTGTTGTTTTACATTAAAAAAAACAACAGCTGTTCATGTTGATTGCATATTGAAGAAAGTTGCAGGCAAATGCTAGTTTGTAACATAAGCTGTATCAACAAATAACAGCCACAAATGAATTGAGTTAAACGTTGAAATTCTAAAGCAGACATTGATAACTCATTGTACACTGAGTAGTATGTACCTAGTAGACAGTGTTAAAAGAACACAACATTAATGGATAATATTTTTTTTATCTGTATTCTATTGCCTATTTCAAAATTCAATATAGGTACTTTACCTACAAGCACATTAAGTATAATATTTTGGTGTTTATATCAAGTAATATAAGCATTGCTTATATTATCTTCTAAGCATGTTGTATTCTATAGGTGTGGCAGATGGAGTGGGAGGATGGCGCGCCTATGGTATTGATCCCGGAGAGTTCTCTTCCTATCTCATGAGGACATGTGAAAGGCTTGTTCAGATGGGCCATTTCAAGCTCTCAGAGCCTGGGGACTTGCTGGCTAAGTCTTACTATGAGCTGTTGGAACACAAGAAACCCATATTAGGTTGGTATGGTTAAAGCATCCAATTAACAACATTATTTTACTATCTGGATATTTAATATACTCCTAAAACACTTTTAAACAACTATTTATACAAGTAATTATAGAATGAATGAAACATTACATTTTAAGACAACAATTTTCTTTAATATTAATAAAAAAATAGAACAAAAATTACTATAATATGATTTGGGCAGCATTGGATTCATTGGGTGTGGGTGAGCAGTAGTTAACCTAAACAAATAATGATACATATTGTTTTTAATTTGTTAAAATACAATGTGAATGTTAGGATAATTATAGTGATAATGATGTAATTTTATTATCAATATAACATGACTGCACTATATCACAGATTAGATAATATTTCTTACAAACCTATGAATAAAAATATTTTTTTATTCGTAGTTACGAACAGATATTTCACTCCGCAAAGACATTTAAATAGATAGCGACTCTTGTTACAACGCAATACAGAGTAATTCACGTTGCAGACCGCCGCGTTATAAAAAATATTAATACCTAACTATGCGCTTCTCTTTCCATCGCGTATCTCTCTTCTGGTGCGACACGTGTAATGTTAGGGTTGACCCCAATCTCTCCATCTTTTTACGTAGTTCCAAAATCTAACAAACAACTGTGAATATCCAAATTAATGATAAAATATGAACTAAAAACATATAAAATGATCAAAAATATACAACTTAAAAAATAATAATATGTTGGTAAAGGTTTTTGAATTTCCATCTCCTTAGGTAATTTTAAAAGGTTGTATTTGAAATAAGGTTTTTATTTTGTCAACCAAGCAATCACGCAACGTTGTGCGCAAGACGAGTAAAATAAAGTACCAAATGTTTAGGAAAATGTATTCATTTTACAATTTATTACACTTTAATAAGTACGTGTCTAGTGTCTGATGTTTTTGTTCATCTCTGAAGTACATGTTATTAAACTTTGATGTTGCGAAAAATCTGAATTTACCAAATTATTTCGATACGCCATAATGATGTAGGCATGGATAACGATTACATAATAGTTCGAACAGATAGGACCAAGCGATGTAGTGTGCATGCGATACGTGTACTCGCGAAAGCGTGGCGGCCCCTACCGATTAGTACCCTCGGGGTACCGCGTGCTGTAGGTACTAATCGCGGTAGGATCGTAGAGATATGTTATAAAAATTACCTAACTATCTGTATTATTCTTTAATCTGCATAGTAAACCGTATACATTCCGGATAATTAATTCGACGGATGTTCGGATAATTCGGATATCTGGATAGGATGCCCTGCCCCTAAGTATAGTACTATATTGGAATTCATCCTTTTAATTTAGTTAGCATATGAAATTATCTAATTACACAGACGTATTTTTAACAGACTTCAAAAAAAGGAGGAGGTTCTCGAATCTATTCATTATTAAGTAGGTACATGCTATTCACTATTCCTTGATTTTATCTGATTTCACGTAGGTATTATTTTATTAAAATAGTCTGTTAAATAAAACTATATACTAACTGTCCTGTGTATGTAGGGAACATTGGTGCCAAATTTCAAGTCTGTGTACTCCTGAGAGTCTTAGAAGTTATCGTAATTTGAGTCAATCAAAGGCTTTCGCTTTTATATCAGTATATGCATAAAGATACACGTCGCGGTGAAGGTCACCGCGCCGCAAATTACTATGAACTAGATCACTCCAGACTGCACCACAAACACACCTACAAACCAACGTAATTCCGGCTTTGCAAATGACTCTCAATTGGACAATACAAAGTCCCATATGTTTTTCCACTCATGCTCCTGACAATGCAAACAAGACATCAATGTGGTGCAATATTATAAACAGCACAATGACTTACTGATAACCTTTATTGCTTGCGCCTACATTTTTCTTATAAGGAACTTTAACTTCCTATGAAGAATTATTTATTCGTTCATTCACGTCTATTAATCGCTGTGTCAATTTATTCAATAGGTAGTTAAAATGTTTATATAATATTCGTATTTAAAACAAACAGAGTGTAAAACAAGTTTTTATCAGTGATTACTTTTTTCCCGCGCCTCCATCGATGTAGCTCTGCTGCTCGACGCCAAATAGTCACCGCGTGATAATACTGTGCATGTCGTACCATAAACTATTTTAGTATAATACCTACCATTTAACTGGTCCGATGATGGTGCAAGGAAAAAGGTAGTCATAGGAACACAACAATTAAATGTTGAAACCATGGTCTTTAATTTAGGTTTTATGAAAAACTAGCTGTTACCCGCGACTTCGTCCGCGTGGTATTTAACAAAAAACGGACGAAGTCGCGGGTAAAATCTAGTCTAAAATAAAAGTAGCCTAAGCTACTCCTTGTTTCATCAGCTATCTGCCAGTGAAAGTCCCGTCAAAATCGGTCCAGCCATTTCAGAGATTAGCCGGAACAAACAGACAGATAGATAGACAGACAGAAAAAAATTGTAAAAAAAATTGTTTTGGTATATGTACAGTGTATACATCCAAATGCACGTAGTGAAAAGCGGTTATTTTTATATTACAAACAGACACTCAAATTTTATTTATTTGTATAGATGAATGAATTAAGGTCGTAAGCACGGAGGAGTTTAAGGAGTTCAAAGCCTCCTCGAAATGCCTGAGCTCGAATATACATTACCTATGTATAGAACGTTAAAGCGATATCTAAAATATTTTCGACTCATTTCGGAATGTTGTTGCATATTGTCTCGGGTCCAGAACTGGATCCCCCCTGACGTAAATTCCTGGCTGCAACAAGCCCTTGATGATACCCATTTGAGTTTTAGTTGTTTTTTGCAGGTAGTAGCACGGCGTGCGTTATGATTCTGGACAGAACCGAGAGCGTGATGCGTGCCGCGAACATAGGCGACAGCGGGTACATGGTGGTGCGGGGAGGGAGGGTGGTGCACCGCTCCCACGAACAGCAGCACTACTTCAACACACCCTACCAGCTCAGCTTGCCGCCGCCGGGACACGACAGAAATGTGCTTAGTGATAGGTACGATCTCTCTAGTTCCTTTTAAAACTCTTCTGGTCCAACCCAACCTATTATGAAGCGTCATTGTATAGGTGATGTTTTAGTAATGTAAATGCCCCACTCACTAAGCATACTAAGGTACCTAATTACTGAGCTTGCTGTGATATGCTTAGATATTAAAATAAAGAAGTGAAACGCATCATATATATCGTAGATAGTATCAGAATTAGAGCGAAAGGTTATTTCAATACTGATAATGGTGTAAACACTATATTCAAGGTTTTATGTGTTTGTGTGTGTGTCAAAAGCGGTACATAATTATAACACACATACCCATGTTTCTAGCTAGGTATTGCATATTCATAAAAATAATGATAACAACCTACTTGTCGAAACCAAACAAAAAAATCCAAAGTCTCATTGTTGACAACTTTCTTTTGGAGTGATGCCAAATCACATTTTTTAAATTAAAATAATATCGTAAAGTTGTTTAAAATTGTGTTGTTTTAAAAATACGCCGCTAGCGTTGGTATTATATTTACAATAAGTACCCACTAAAATAGAAGATGGGCACATACATCTGCTGTTGCAAACAAATTACAACCTTCCCGAGTTACTAACAGACCATTTCCATATAGTTTTACACAAGGGAACTTACCCACGCAACGGTATGTAAGTAATGACAGTATTTAACCGGGTGATGCGGTCTCTGGCCGGTTCCATGCGGTTTATTTGACACAACGGTCACTGCATTGTTAGTCCTTGTTACGTGCCCTGTTTCATCAAATCTTTTTAGTTATGTAGATTGTAATATGTACATTTACTTATGCAAATGTTTGAAAGAAAACATAAATCCGGGAGCAGGGTCACACTGCTAGTAGTTTGGACCTTCTACCTTAGTTTATCTTTGTTTTGTCTGCGTGAACCGTAAATAGGATGGCATTAATTGCATAGATTTGATTGCATAACAGTTTAGAACAGTCATATTCAGTATTTGAAGCAATCATTTACAAACAAGATTCAAATTATTTCTGTCGCCCTGCCGGTGTGGCCAGCGCGACATTCGAACAGCTTGCTTGTTCAATTAGCAGACGTACAACTGATTCGTAATGAAGGTCGTTAATTCAACACAGCGAAATTACCCTTGAACCGTCTATATAAAGTATACAAATAGCGAATAACTATAGAATTCCAGTTTGTGTCAATTTGCAATGATTGAATAACACAATCGGGACGCAATGTACTCGGCCCGAGATCACCAGCCGGACAACAAACGCACAATAGTAGTGAGCTATCATTTAAATAGAAACTAGAACCCTTAATCCCGAAAGAGAAAGAGAAGAGAAGTCTATATTATAGTTGTTGCCGCTCATATTTCTGTGGTTGTTGCCATAGCGTTTCGGTCTATGCAATTATTAAATTAGGTACCTATCTAACCCTCTTATTGTGTGATATTAGATTTAAAGGGCAGGTCGCGGTCAGTTCAAATAAATTAGTTCCCTTGTAATATAGAATGTCGGACTTGGAGTAGGCTAATTTTTACGAGGTTTCAGATCCACGTGAATATGTAACTAATAGAATCCACTTCTATCTGCGTTTGGACTTTAGTCATAAGACTCATTATGTTCCACCACGAGACTAGTGGTCATGTGCTCATTCCACAAACAACTGTTATATTTCTGTTTGCGCTAATATTAGAATTTTTAGCTCGTTGGATATTTGCCAACTCTTTAAGCTTCCAAGCTCTCTCTGAAAATTGATTGAGTTATGTTGACGTGTTTATTTTTAGAACATAAACATACTGTAATTGACAAAATTACGTTAGCGTAGCAGAGTGAAATGGCTATGAGGTTAATGACATGATTTATTCCTAATTAATAGACCGCTGGTATCAAACAAACAACGTCTGTCGTCATTATAGTCAAGAATTACGAAGTATCAATTCATTATAGTGTTTATAAACATTAAGCATTGTTTGCGAAAGGCCAACCCCAATCATGTATTGAAAACAATCTAAGATATAGAAATGTCTGTACCCCGTCCCGTCGCTGGATAGTAAGCCTCACGGCGCCTTATAATCAGCGTCGCGACGCTTCATAGAAAGCGGCACGACGCATCATAGTGAGTGTCGTGGCGCCTCATGGTAAGCGACGCAACGACGCGACGTCTCATAACGAGCGTCGGGAAGCCTTATCGTGAGCGTCGCGACGCTACATAGAAAGCGTAGCAACGGCTTATATTTAGCACGCCGCCCGCAAAGAAAATAGCGTCGTGTAAAGACGTCGACGGGGCGATCCTAATAATACCCAAACAAGGGCATATTATGAAAAGATAATTTCTGAAATTTGCTCAAGCAATAATCGTAGCTGCGTGAGATCGTAACCTAAAAAAATGTTGTTTCATACCATAATACGTTTTTTCTTTACTCTTTTATAGCTTCATGTATGTATTATATTAATGATTCTGATTGTTTTTTTTTTTTAACTCAGACCCGAGTCAGCGGAAACATCAGAGTTCTCGGTGGAGTGCGGCGACGTGATCCTGGTCGCCACGGACGGCGTGTTCGACAACGTGCCCTCGCCGGTGCTGGTGGCCGAGATGCGGCGCGCGCAGGGCCTCGCCGGCGACGAGCAGCGCCTGCAGGCCGTCGCCAACTCCATCGCGTGGATGGCAAGGAACCTCTCCTTCGACGGCTGCTATATGTCACCCTTCGCTAAGAGCGCGCGACAGAATGGGATAGACGCTATAGGTTCGTAGTACACGTTATAATCGTTAATTAAACTTACGGCCCCCTGATTACGTATCTTGCAATAGCCTAGCGATAGCAGTAATCGCGCAATGTTTGCTTTTGAATTGCTAATTCGTATTACGTAGCGCTCCGACGTCATACAAATCGGCGATTTGAAAGCAATTATTGTGAGATTATTGCTGTCGCTTTTCTTTCGCTAAGCTTGAAAGTAATCAGGGGGGCCGGTCATGATGAATGTAGCCGGCCGATATCATTATCAGGTTTATGAGCTATCTACACTAATATTATAAACCTGCAAAGTTTGTGAGTTTGGATGTAGGGAGAAATCTACTGATCCGATCTGAAAATTCTTTCTCTAATAGGACTACACTATCCATTATCTACATTATCCCCGAGTGCTATAGGCTATGTTTTCTCGAAGTACCGCAGGCGGCGCCGCGGCAAAAGGTAGTGCTTTATAAACAAGGTTATAATCAGAAGATGCATGTGTGTTCTTCTCTTGAGGCAAGAAGACCGGTCGTTCAGCGTCCCTGTCGAGTCCTGTATTCTATACTGATTGATCCAAAAACGTGAATAATTAGGAATCTTTAATTTATTGTTTAATATTTTATTACAGGAGGAAAACCAGACGACATAACGGTGCTCCTTGCAATTGTAGCACTATGAAAATGTTCCCAATGTGATTACGTAGGTAGATTATAGACACATTTTTGTTCAATCACAACAAAATTAGTTCAATCATAGGGTGATATACGAGGCCAAAAAAAATTGGACTATTTTAAAATTTGTTCTTTAATTATCATTTTCAAATGTTTGATGATATAGTGGAGAAGGTGAACATCCCATTGATTCAAAATACTTAATACAATTTGTATTAATATACAACACTAGTTTTTATATTTTTATTTTGACAGTTATATGTTACATTGTATAGAGTTGTAGTTACTAGCTTCAGATTTGTATGAATAACTTTTATGATCTCAATGTTGTTTGTAGATTAGGCAAGTATCTATCCGAATGATCAATATATGTCACCTCCTTTCACTTATATCTGCCTAACCATTATGTGAAATATTATTGTTTATTCGAAACTATCACGCCGTGACTCCATGATCTGATTGTCGTGTATGTAGATATTGTGATTTTGTAAGCATTGTAATTTCCGAGTTTATGGGCTATAAAGAAAAAATAATGTGAATAAATAATTAGGTCGGTGAAATTATGTATCGACCTAGATTTCCAATCTTTAGACAACTGACCTACTTATGCTATCTGTTAAGATTATGTACACCATTATGAATGTTATTTGAGTACAAATAATGACAAGAATGGCGTACTAAACTTTCGATGTGTTTTTGTTTTAATCAAACTATTTTGTGAAGTCATTGAAAACGAAAGCAGAACAAAATATTTAAGTATAATAGATTATTTATAATCATCCGCAATTTGCTGGCTCCATTGTACAAAATGTGTAAGTAGAAGTATTTTAATTTGTGTGAATTCAATAATTTTGAATGTTCTAAACACCGTGTTATTGCAATATTACCAATTGTTCTATCAGAGTGGCGTGTGAATGTTCTAAGTTTGACTGAAGACTGATGATTAGATTTACTATAATTTGTTATTACTTGTAGTTTTAACGATGATACAAAGCTACATTTAATAAAATAGATGGTTCTATACCTATTTACCACAACAAAATAGGTACTTACTTGTTTTTTTTTTGTATAATTTTTATGTAAATGAAATCTCTGTGATGTCGCAATTGTTAATAATTGTACCTATTCTAACATAATAAACAAGTTTTTGAAATCTTTAGACTATTGTAAAACTCATAACTCCTCTAGTTACTGCATAAAGTACTCATTTTCATGATCCCAGACGATCGGACTTCCTCGCGAGGCTCCGCGGATGGTCTGAATACAGTCATTAGATCTAATATTAGAGGTACTTAGAAAAGTGACGACCTACGAAAGTATTATGCTGGAGCATGTGATGAGCTCGTAGGGTAGGGCTAGCTATGCTAGCATCACTAAAAATGCACAGGAATTATTCTTCATTATTATAATATTCACAAATAATAGACCCTTAACAATAAACTTTTTACACAAAATACATTTTATCGATTCACTGCATACGCACTAAGACAACAATGAGGTCACTCCTGCATTTATTTTGTACAAATTGTTTAACACAATGTTTACGATTAACATGTTAATTGATCCATCAATTTTTTTAACTCCAAAAATTATACCTGTATGCCCAATAAGAATTCCGGTTAGTATGACCATATCCAAATGTTTACGACAAGAAATCTCAATAATGATTAATAATAATTTTTTTTTGCAAAGCATAAATGAAGGGTGTTTTTTGACATACAATATATTATATACTATACTTAAATAAATATTTTGGCTTTTCACATTGCATTTCAAATCGTATTCCCTACCAAAACCATATTATTTACATTATGTTGAGCTTATCTGTTGGCGTCGTCGTCATCACGGCGTCGCCAGTCGAAGCCTCCGGGCCGCACGTTCTCCATTTCTGGAAGAGGACCGTAGTCTGGTTCCTCAGGCAAAGCGTCAAACAGCTTTCTCCTGAAATTGTTTTTTTATGTCAACATCATTTAAATGTTATGACTAAAATTAAAAAAAATCTGGCATTCTGTTTTGCTGAAGGATTGATGATGGTGGCCCGCTGTTATTTTCCGCACCCACTCTCGTCCAGTTAGTACGCACGAGACGGGCCGGTTTTCTGATCATCGTCAATTCTTCGGCTCGAATGTCGTAATATCAAGAAATTGTGTACAGCACTTACAAGAACTTTGGAGTCTTTAGAATCTTCTGACCTCCTCTTTGCCTTGGCAATATATCTTCCAGGAAGAAATAAATGTGTCCTATGGCCATGCCCACTAAATCGACAGAAATTGCATTGCCCAATAACACAGAAAAACCTAGCAACACCCATGGAAGATAGGGGGCCTGGAACAAAAATTCTTCAATTAATTCTAAATATTATAAGCAGAAGAGAGCTTGATTGAGCTTGATGCAAGTACCCAAATATGTATAAGAATCAGCAATGACGTTGGATAATGACGCGAAAATAAGTGACCGCCATTGGTTATATGATAAGAATTTTGCTGATGCTACATTTGAGTTAAACCTAATTTTCTGATTTACATAAATAAATTTGGGATAGAAAAATCCCTGATAAATAGAAGTAGCTCCATCACACAATTAAGGCAATAGAAAGCTATACATATATATTAAAGAAGGTATTGTAATGAAAGTAAGGTCAAATATTACCTGAAAGTTCATCAAGCCAAAAAAGTTCATTCGTACAAATACATTCCGCCGAGACCATACATATACAATCATAATGGTAAATGCCTGCCCTAAAAACAATAAATTGACAAAGAAAGCACACATCTGTAAAACCAATAAGGAATGTTATTGAGGCAAACATTTGGCAGGTATGGTGTCTTTATCCTAAATTGGCATTGATGTTACAATTTCAGAGCCAAATATTATCTAATTGAGAGTTGAATAACATGTCAGTCATTCACTGTTACTATTGATACGAAGTCATGGCATGAATTACACAAATACTGCTTTACCAAAAAGTGCCAATGGTTGGTGTGTGAATTGAAAATACTGGATGCAATTCAGAAATATACTAAGCAATTAAAATTAAGTACCAACCTGTTATCACATACTACTATTTATTATGGCTCAATTATGTGAAGTCTTTTATATCTGTACTTAACATTCACAATAATGTACAATAAGTATACTATTAAGTGTCTGTACATACATACAATGTGGCCTGCACCTCTCTACCTGTAAGTGGTGAAATGTGTGGATGTTTTTTTTTTTTTTTATTACATCACAGGCAAGCATTTGATCCCGATCTCACCCGATGGCAAGTGACGATGAGATCCACGATGGAGCATACTTGCCTAGGTAGGAAGGCGGCAGTAGATCGAGACGCTACATTCACTAGGCACATGCAGCGCAACTGATCTGACCCGCCATCCATGAATGGCAACACCGAACATCATGCCGGAACACGGCTAGGCCGCTTGGCGACATGGCTTTGTTCAGTGGGTGTTGACTAGCCACGGCCGAAGCCTACCACCAGTTTTAGTGTAAACTGTGCCATACTAGTTTTCGTCTGAGGCCAAAGTAACAACTTATGATTGGGAGAGTAAATAGGATGTGTGTTTAATGGCTTATAAGTAGTAGGTATGGTGTAGTTGGAGGCTGAAATATTAATATATAATAAATATAATACTATAATACTAATTCATATAATACTAATATTTTGCTTAGTACACAGTAACATTTTAAAGTATTTTTTAAAGGATACAATCATAAGAACTCCACCAAAAATGAACATAACAACAAAATCAGCTGTTCTGCCTCTGAAGGACCCTTCTTCAAGCATTCTACAGTATCTATAAGTGAAGATCATGTTGAAAAAGAAATTGAAGCCCAAATTCCCAAAGAATAGGAATGTTGTTATCAGCCTCCATAATTGGTATTTCCTCAATATAACATTGGGATTGAAATATAGTTGAAATGGTGAGACGAGGTCTAGTTGCTGGAACAAAAATAAAGTAACTAAGATAGTGATAAAAACAATGTCTACATACGTTATTGGTAGTACGAATAATAAATACGAATTATTGTTTAGTTCATATTTATATGACAGGCACACGTAAGTATATAAAAAGTAAAGAAAACTTACAACAGCTAATGTGGTGATAACACAAGCGGTAGTATAAGCTCTCGTCACGGGAGGTATGAGCATATACTCTTGTAGTAGCGTCTGATATGCCATTTTTGTTTAATATATAATATCACTTCATTTAACACATATAGCACTAAAAAGGAAATTAGTTATGATATCGAAGTCACAGTTCGACTCAACATGATTGGGCCACATCAGAATAATATAGTTCACAATGGGTACACTACGTTCGATGATTACAGCTGATTCGACCAAGCTTTAAATCTTCATAGTGTAAATGAATGATATGTCAGAAAAACACTGATTAAATTATTCAATAATTCGTCTTTTGCCGAATAATCGGTCTTTTCCTGGTAATCCTGAAATATACACGTAAAAGATTATTTGGGACACACAGGGTCATAGAGAAAATAACGCCTGTGCTACAAATGTAGTGATTACTTTCTCTGTGGATAATAAGATAAGGGCAACCTCAGAGCATAAGAGTAGTAAAATGGTGGAATAATCAGAACTAGCATTGGTTGCATTTCTTTTCTACAAATTACTAAAGTGATCAGAAAAAAGAGATGACAACCGCACAGTATCGCATTTGCGATGATTGTTTGAAATGTCACCACTTTGTCTACATTTACCTATTTTATTATTATAGAGTGCTTTAGTGTTGTCCTGCTCTACCAAGTTATCCATACGTCATGTCCACAATCGACATTCCTCTACTTACCTTTGTTTTCGCATTTTTCCAAAATCTCAAAAAAAAATGGTATCAAATAAGTGATTAAAGATCCAATATGCAAGCTACATCGCAATGACAACACATAGCGCAAAGAGCAGCATATATGTGACTTGCATTAGCTATTTCTCATTCTCACGCTATCTTATTTTATTAGGTACAACCGGCACAACCAAAGATATACTTACAAGATACTCTGTGAAGTACGTTTTATTCAAAGAATTTAGAATAACCCAGAACGAATGTACAGCCGTAAATGCATGCAGCGAACTGAGATAAACAGCCAGAACGAACGTACAGCTCAAAGAGTATGTAATCACTACGTTTGTGCACCCGTAATTGCATGCAGCGGTTGAGTTCAAAACTAAAGCAAACGTCCTCCGCCCATCGCACAATGATATAGATAGCTCGAAAGCGAAAGGGTTTACCACTTTTCTGCGAAATCTAAGTAATAATAGTTAACCTAGGTGATGTAAGCAAGGAGGATGCCGCAGCTGACCCGATCCGACGAGCACGACGGGGCAGGAGAAGAAGACGCTATGCGCATCTCCTGCCCCCGCCGTAAGCGGAAGTGATGGCACGTTCGGGGGTCGGGGGACCCCCCTTCATGCATTCGTAGAGGGAGGGTGAACACACCGGCGGAAGACTGCGGCCTGCGATCTGCAGGCCCGCCGCTGAGGCGTCACAGTTGCGGGCTTTCTAAGCGATCCTGTGGCGCCTCAACACAAAGCGGTGAGGGCAGCACGCTGGGTTTTAGTGGGTAGTCTGGCTAGTCCAGGAGTCCCACATAACCGTCCGGGCTCCCCCGGGTCCGGGCGGTATGCGTAAATGCATTTCCCAGCGAAAACAAAAAAAAAAAAAAGGTGATGTAAGCAAGGGTTTTAGTGGGTACCTAGTCTGGACTTGTCCAGAAGCCCCACTTAATATATTGTAGTAACTTTACTGAACGCATAGCAAAGCGCTAGAAGTTCGCATTGTTTAAAATAAAAACAAATCATTTACACAATTATTATTGATCCATATAATTTACTGATTTGTGTTAAAATATTTTTGTTACACGTTATACTTATACAGCATTTTCTCTTCAATTTGGAAACAACGTTACATAGAAATGTTTACTGCTTACAATTTACACAATAGATATCGCAATAAAACAATAATGTTTATTTCCTCAAAATTACGGGGTGCGATTCCCGATCCATTTACGACTGTTTTTGATAATATATACTTGCAGTTTAGGCTTTTTGGCGGGAAGTTGAAAAGCGAAGTTGTCAATTTTATTTCCGAAAAGTTATTTTTGATAAATAATGTGTAATGTTAGTGGGATATGAACTATTAGGTGATCATAGTTGCGCACGAGTCAAGGAAATTGAAATAAAATAGTATAACGTGACTTTTCAAGTTCTCCCAAGATGGCCGGTACATTTTCAGTAAAGTATCCACACTGCACAGCTTTACTGATAGGGGAAGGGATTCATTTTATCATCATCATCATTATCATCTGGGTTACATATAATTTTGGAACACTTATTAAAAAAAACACGACACTAAGTAGCAAAAATGGCCTGTTTTGTAGCCGATTGCCACCCAATCAATACCATGTTTGCTTACTCTAGCGTGTTTTTCTCTACACACTACACCAAAACTTCTCAGCTCTACGACCCTGACATTCTGAACCGCGCCGCCGAGTTTCATCGGTTATATCGAAATAAAATGTTTTGTATTTGTGATTCTGTTGAATGTTTCGCAAAAATATTCGAGGACTTGGATTGACTCATCTTGTGCTTTTCAACTTGATGTTGAGATACAAAAACGTCATAGTATGGATATTTTAATGATTCTAATAAACAAAAACGGAAGCTAGATCATCATAGTCATAAGTTCTTTTAAGAAATAGATCTAGCAATGAAACTCCTACTATGTTATGTAGGCCTGTATTAATTGGTAAAGCTGTCAAGCTGATGTTAATAGATTTTCCAGGTTCCAGTGGCCCTAAGGTTTTATTAGAAATGCCACACCAAAGTAGGCTAGACTCTTGAAGAGACCGCAATTTCAAAATCAAATCAAGAGTTCTTTCACTAGCATTGACTATCTTACATTGGAATTCAAAAGGTTCATCCACAGATACTTTGCTTGGCAGCTTTTCAAAAGTTAGTCTTATGTCTCCATAGTCTGGAGTCATACGCTGCAGTTGACTAGTTTGTAGACGTCCCTTTTCACCAAGGTTTGATCTCCACACAATATCCAATTTCCCTATATTTTTAGCAGCAGCCAGCTTTTTGATTTCCTGTGAAATATTTTCTTTGGGTGACAGGCAATAAAGATACTGACAACTTTCTTGTGATTGAAGAAGTGTCACATCACCAAAAACCGAAATCCCATTATCAACTTCATTTAATGATTTCACATTAAACTGCTGTGAACTCTCCAATGAAACTTGTTCTAGTATGATGGGACCAGAAGTTATATTCTGTACTTGGGCCTCCAGATAGACATCATCAGATTCTGCATTGTAAAATTTGGTTTTCACATCTAATGGTTTCATTACCTCAAACTTGAAGAATTTTCTGAATGATGCTAAAGTATTATAGTTGGACATGTATGTCACTTCACAGACAAGTATGTGTGTGCCAAGATCTTTAACTTCATGATGTATCACATCACTCAGAGTCTCATCTACATCAAGCATTGTAGGGGAGAGATTCTGTTGAGTTGTCAACAGTATCCTCTGGGAATTTGTTTGCAGATCCGCCTTGATGGAGACACTTTGAACTGGCTGATTAGTTTCATTATGAACACAGACATAACAAGAGAAGGTTTCGCCAAGATAAATATTTCCAAAACTTTGTGGGAGTAGCAAAAACTGACCAGTAGCAAGAGTTTCCATTTGGGTTACTGAAGTAGCATCGTCCTTTAGGTAATTATTCAAAATGTTACCTGGGAGGTCTTTGGAATCGCAAGTAACGATTTTGGGACTTATCATGGCGGGTTTGGTCAGTCTCATCACTTTCAGAGCGACCAAATGTTCCACCACCTCTTTAGGATCCATTTCGAAAGAATATTACCAATAATACTATTTCACATTATTATTGATTCCATGCAGGCAGGATTCTATGCACAGGCAAGTAACATAAATACAGACTGAAGCGAAGTATTTATTTTATGAAATATTCTTTGCTAACATAACTAGATGAAAATTACAATTGATTCCGTAGAGTTATTGTCTCTATGACAGTGGGTGGACACTTCCATACATTGAGTATGTCCAATTATTCTTGGACTATGATGTGTTTCGAGAACGTACTCGACGGGGTTCATTTTATTTTGGTTCACATAGACCTGGGTGGCCAACATTAGAAAGTCAACGGAAAAAATCATACATTTGTATTATAATGCTGGTACGTCGTGCAAAATGACAAGCAAGATGGCGTCAATAGAACCTCAATAACAAAGTTATACCGGCCGATTTCGGATCTGTTTGCGTATTTCTTTTGTTATTTTACAGCTGTTACTAATTTGTGTTTGGATTCTCCGTTACTATCGTCGAGTTGAGACCTTCTCCTGAGATTCAGCGTGAAGATTCCGCCTAGTAGTGATTCTGCTGAGTGCTTGTGGTAAACGAGTTATTTTCGACAGAATCTATTTTGCTGATGAACACGGCCAGCAAATCTTTCCAAAAGTGTGTGATATGAGTTTCAATTATGATATTTAAGCTAATATTGCTGTTAGATATTTTTTTCAGTATGATATTTTGATGTTAATATAATGACAAGAAACAACTTTATGTAAACATGGGATGATAACATAATGTTTGAAATAAAGCTATAAAACTTATGTCATATGCCTTTTATTTACACCTAGAATATTCTAAATATAGTCATTCTAAAGCCCGCTATTCAAGCATTGTCTATCGATATCGGCATTTTAATTTTAACGTAAGTACAACCCTACATATCGATAATATTTAACACATCTCTAACTGTCAGTGACTTTTGTACGGAAATGTTGGCAGCCTTTCCTATTTTTACAATGTTGGTACTACTATTCTGCGTGACTTTGAGCTACAGATAATGTTCTAAGTGCCGTCTCTTAAAACGTAGTGATTATATACTCTTTGTCTATGATTGAATGAGAATATTTACGACGTGAATGACAGATACCGGACAGACGAAATAAAACAAAATCTTGACTACGAAATCGCGAATACCATGGCTCGATTATAAACCTCTAGATTGTAATAACTATTGTGTTCACCTGCTATTACGGGTTTTACTGTTAATGACTTTCTCTCTCTCTCTCTCTCTCTCTCTCGGATTTTTGGATGGCTTGCGCGGAGACATGTGTCCAACACGTAGACGCCCGTTTGGAGAATTTTAATGCTATGTTTAATGTTAGCCACCTGCTGAGGACAACTGCTTAAAATGATTTACTGATAATTATTATTATGTAGTCATAAAGCCGGTGAACACGACTACACCGACAGACATGCTTGTTGCTGCTAGCATCAAGCCTGTAGGTGCTGCAAAACACAAGTCCGTATGTCAATGCAGTGTAGACCAAGCCTTAGAATATAAAAAAAATCTTTAGACAAAAACAAATGTCAGGGTCGTAGTTTTTTTGGAAACCGAGAAATTTATTGAAAAACTATTAGAAATTGAAATATACATGATAGAATAGAGTTATACAAAAATGGTTTTAACAAAGGAATACAGAATATGCATGCCGATGACGGTAGAAGAGGTAAATATTAATTTATTTTCACTACATACTAAAATGGAAAATATAAATTTATCAGGTTCTTTTGTTTTATAACTGATTGTGTACCTCTACTTGCTAGGTATACCCAACTATTTGATCGTATGAGTTATTTGTAGATCAGGTAATAAATGATTTGTTTTTCGAACTTTAATAAAAAAAAACAATCAATCACGTTCTAATAGGAAATGACCTTGGGAATGTTAGCCCTAATTGTTTATTCATGGTGTGATTGTATTGGTGTATGTTTTATGTACCAGTGTTAACAACCTCTTATGCAAATGTCTTGGTAGTTTTTCAATGATAGGATTTTGATAGGCTCTGGAGTCAGTTTGAGAGTGTCTTGTACTGTAGGTCCCACAAAAAAGCCGTCAGGTCACTAAAAACAAAATAGGGAGAGTTGTGCCAGGGTATTCACTACAAGATAGAATCACAATTATAAAAGTTTAAGTGGGTGTAAGCAGGGCTCATAGTTTGAAGAATCAATGGCTGTTGCCACAGAAAGGTACTTGACTATGGACTGAAAGAAATAGTGTAGGACTGGGCAACACAAAATGGGCTGTTAAGGTAACATGTGTAACATATAGACTAAACACACATGTGAAGGACTGTAAAGTTAAGAACTCATTTGTAGAGGCCTATGTCTACCAGTGGGCATCTTTCAGCAGCTGATGGATAGTAGGATGAATGAGATTGTATGTGGTGTACTAATGAATGTTCTATTATTTTCAGTACCGAATCGGTCAGCTGTACATGATAGCGCGTCACAGTTTTGAGCAGTCAAGCAATGGTGAAGGGGTGGAGGTAGTAGCTAATGAGCAAGTCAATGATGAAAAAAATGGCCCGGGACAATACACTGAGAAGAGGATTCATTTATCTAGGTAACTAATTACCATGGAAGCAAATTATAAAGTTCAGAATGATAATAATTTCATAATCAAGTGATATGTAAAATATCCCTATGGGATAACATAAGAGATGTGTGTTGTATTACCTCACACCTAAATATAGTTATTAGTATAAAATATAGGTAATTAAATAATTTAACCCTGTATTATTTTATAGTTCTTTAGGCCACTGTTTGATTCATTCTCTAATAGGCTAGGGTCAAATGTAGCAGAGATGGCAATGCAGAAGCCCAAGTGAGATTCTATTTACAGAATGTACTTACCGCAAGAGTCAAATCTGAGTAGACAATATTATAATATGATATCCATTCAAATAATTTCATGTCAGTTTTTTCCCCATGTCAATTCTGTCAGATACTATATAGGCTATAGACATGAATGTTTGCTTTATATTTGTCAGAATAAAATGTTCATTGTTTTACAGTCACTTACCATATTGGGTCCAGTCGCTGATACCAAAAATATTTTATGTAACTGAAAAGGCATGGAATTATTACCCATATACAATAACTGGTATGTATAAAATTTAGTTTTTGTAAAACAAAAACATTTGATATTGTGAAATCATTTTAACATTTTTCTTAATTTTTTTTCATGTTGAATGAACACAGAATACACAGTGAGTATTTAATTACAATATTTTTTTTAAGAGGCACTATATGCTAAGAACAATCCTTACTTACATAGGTAACATAATGCCAGCAATTAAGTTTGAATAATACTATTATATTCATTAAATCTTATTTAGTAGATACTGGCACCATAGTGACTGTTATATGTAAGTATTTATTTTCTTTTCAGTGCTCCTTCATACCAAAGTTTTCAATTTCAATACAAACAAGATATGAAGACAATAATGGAACTACAGAAAATGTGAGTGACTACAATCTCTATTATGTATTCTCTTTGACTAAATGTTAAAAAGCATTATTTTTTATTATAGTGTTTGGGTTTAACACCGGAGGAAATAGAACAGAGGGAAGTGGACTTTCTAGATATAGCATATGATGATATAAAACCGCACCACTACAAAGAGGCAGAAGACCCGAAATTCTTTAAATCTGAGAAAACCGGCCGTGGCCCGTTGGTGGAGGGATGGAGGGACTCCCACCAGCCAATAATGTGTTGCTACAAGGCTGTCAGTATCAAGTTTGAAGTGTGGGGACTGCAGACTCGCGTGGAGGAATATGTCCAAGGGGTATGTGCTCACTCTCGCCTGCAGTAGCGGTGTAAGTTGTGTTATATTAACAAACCTATTTTGATATATGTTTCGTTCTAGGCAATCCGTGAAATCCTCCTACTGGGACATCGTCAAGCTTTCGCTTGGATGGACGAATGGTTCAACATGACTATAGAAGATGTCCGAGAATATGAGCGGGAAATGCAAGCAAAAACGAATATAAAAGTATGTTTAATTGGCAATTACCATAATATGTTATTTTTTCGTAAAAAAAATTAAGTGAGTGGACTATTAATAAGTCAAATATTTCTTTTAGCTTAAAACCACCATAGAGAATGCTGACGGAGATGAGAATGAGGACAAAAAGTCCAACTCCTCGAAGCCGCAAACTCCTAGGTCTCCCAAATCGCCTAAAAGCACCAGCAGTACGCCCACCGCTGAAGGCAGATCGTGGTTCACCTGGTCTTAATTAGTCCCACTGGAGGACAGGGCTTGGAAACTGGTTATTGCAGTAATATGCGAATTTAAACATTACAACCCACTTATAGGAATTGGTGCAGGGTTGATTAGAACCTTATGTCCGAGCAGTACAGAAACTTAAGAATTTACAAAAAACGTATATGTCACTGTAACTTGCATTTATATAGATCCAAAAGTTTTATAGGGTAATTATAACTAACCGATAACTTAAGTCGCCACTTATCGTCGAATATGTGCATCTTCATTCACTGATAAGGCACGTATCGCCAATGCGCCCGCGCATTGTCGATATGCACGACCTGTCAATATGCGCTTCGACTTTAACATTCCAGCTAATATTGTTAATCCCTAACTTGTTCCAACTTTCAAGCCCTCGTAGAGCCTCGTAGTTCAAGAGTTCGTAGTATTGATGTCGATCTCATCTCGCTGTCGAGACAGGGTTTCATTTTGTCGAAATGTGTTCATCTGTTGCCTTCTAATGTCATTCAGTAGATTTTCGGACACGATACTGATGATGCGCCATGACAATGTGCTATCAACGTAGTACTTATAACATGCATTAATTACGATTAAACAACAAGATTATATGAGCGCATGCTCATTTTCGATAGAAGATACAGCTTTGTTGCTACATTTTGCTTTCGATGTGAAATCTTTTCTGCACGCGCGAGATGGTAATGAGGCCAATTATATTTTTTTTTTTTTATTACATTATAGGCAAGTATTTGATCTCGATCTCACCTGATGGTAAGTGACGATGAGATCTACGATGGAGATACTTGCCTAGAAGGTACCTGTTCACTCTCGACTTGAAAACACCCAGATTGTAGTCAACGAACGAATTCTATCATGTATCTTAACATAGGGGTAAATGAAAATGCTAGCTTTTAATAAATAGTTTGCGTCAATTAAGCTTTTTAGAACACTGAATATAGCTTTTGTATTGCCTATTCTATTACAATACCACATAAATAATGCTGATCTAGTTGTGAAAGTGGATTGACTAGGATATAATTGGAATACGAACGACATTAGTAGAATGATAAACGATACCGATTGTATTTATTATTACTTTGTGTTTCAGTACGTCACTTTTATACAAACACATTTTATTTTCTGAAAAACTAATCATTCCTTTTATAACAGTGTAACATTTGTTTTATGGCTCATAAGTCAATAATAATGATTTTTTTTTATTTTATTAATAATAATACCAGCCCTTTTAATGTCCCACTGTTGGGCACGGGCCTCCCCTCAATGCCAGGGGGACTAGGCCATAGTCCAACACCCTGGCCCTGTGCGGGTTTCCTCACGACATTTTCCTTCACCGTTTAGCAAGTGATAATTATAGTTGAAAATGAGATTAGCACATGAAATCCAGAAATCGATGAAGTTATTTTATTTATTTTAGTTAACAAACGATTAAATTATGATTATTCAGAACGGTAGTGGAATGGGTGCTAGGTAAAACAATTACAATATTGACTTCAAGGGTTTTTTATAAGTACCTACTCAACTGAATTTACACTTCACATATTAAATTCATGTATAAGTATAATAATTCTTAGTGTGACGACAATGTATATGTATATGCATTCATGTTATTGGTGTAACTGTATTTGTCAACACTAGCGTGTGTTAACATTAATTTATCATCACGAAAGGCCTTTACTTACTATAGGACAAACTTTAATTGAGTTGTGTTTAATTGTATACTAATCTTTAATGTTTCGTTTGTTGTAGAATATAATAGTATGTCAATGTCAACTATTCCGTGTTTTTGTTTAGCAAAAGTATACATTCATATTTTTAATAAAAATAGTAGTGAAATATTAGTGATGTTAATGTGCGTGCAATATAATAATTTAAATCGTTTGGCGATTTTAGAAATATATTTTATGACCAAAGAAATAAACGGTTGAATAAATAAATTTGTAGATTGTGTAGTGCTGTGCTTGTGCGTGGACAATGTTGTTATTTATTAAGCTAGGATGGACTTTTTTTGTGTACCTATTCCTTAATATATTAAGTACAAACTAAGTGTTAGTATATTTTGGTTCGTTCAATGGCTTGTCTATTTTCGAATCGCATATATTTTGTGTATCTAACGTATGTGTAAACATGTTGAGGGCCATGCCGACCAACTCATAACAACTCGAAATAAGCGTCCTGAAAATTATGATTTATTTTCTATACTCATTTGAGTCGCAAATCTATATGACTTCCAATGTTCCAACTTATGATTTAGTTATCGCTTTACGCTTAGAATAGAATGATAACTGTATGTTGTCGATCAAATATAATGATTGATTATCACAAGGTGTTTCACTTAAACTTCCTGATTTATATATAGTACCTGCCGAAATATAGTAATCTTCTAACCAATCGTCGGACGATAAGATATTTCTTTCGTGTACCTACCACAAATTTGTTTTATTCAAAAACAACCTGCACGTCTGTCGGTTCATAGATAGCTGACGGCGCGATGATCTATAGAAATCAACCGAAATCCGATTTATTACATTCCTGCTCGTTATTAGGTATGCACAAATTTCGTCAACAAAAATATGGTAAGTATTCTTTTGCATAGATATAATTATTTTCGGACTATGGGCCGACTTTCGAGAATGGTTATCTAAAATGGTATGGAATGTTGGCTAGGTATTTTCTAGCCGCCTCAACATGAATGAGATAATTTAACACACACTTAAAAACCATTGCTAAAGCGCTCTACTCATACATAATGATTCGGTAAATAATGTAAGGTTTTTGTTAGCTGTAGTAACTAGTAGAGATCTAGTTGGTTGTTAGTACAAAACTCAGCAATAAATTTTATTTTAATAGCTAGTACCTATTAAGAATAGCTAGCAAACAGGCACTACAATTAGTGAGATCTTCCTCAGCTTAGGTAAGTTTAGTACCTACCTGTAGCTAGGTCGATAGTTGTAATACCTACTATCTTACCTTGTAATACCTATACACATGTCTTATAAAACGAATAAAAAAAACGATTCGTACACGCAATTTTCAGGCCCCACACAATCTCATCAATACATTCAAGCAATATCGCCACCGCCCGTAGTTCAGACAACGCGTTAACGTCTGAGAAGCTTATCCCGCTTGCATATCTAATCTACGAATATGTCGAGAATTATTTCATAAGATTTCGTCATCCCAGAATAATAACAAATATAGTTAGTGTCTAAGTATATTTTGCTAATTAACTTATGGTCTCTTATATGGTTAGGTCTCAAACAAAAAGTGGGAATATGTTCTAGCTAGAAGAATAATAATCTACTTACCTATGAATAATTTATTTTAGATTAAAAAAAATTATAAATATGGACGGCGTCTGACAAATTATAAAAATAATAATATGGCTAGTTAAATACACCACCTATACAGGTTCCCACACTAAGCAACGCTTGTATTATGGATACCGTACAATGGACTGAGGGCTAACTGAGTATGTGATATTTAAATCGGTTAGAAATATTTAAGCTTATCACACAATGTTGGTCCCTTCTAGGATTTGAACCCGGGAACCTAGGCGCAGAAGGCAAGGTCACTACCAACGGGCTACAATCAGGTCGTCAAACAAACGACTAAATAAATTGCTTCTTTTATCACCTAACATATGTCCACAGTGTCCACACCCTCCCCGACAGCACATATTCCACGGTCGTATTTGTGAGCGACAACTGCGCCTATGGGCTCTGTACACTGATCTAAAGGAACTATATCTACTATTTGCCAGCTAGACATTGGTCTGAAATATCCATTCTATTAGGTCCTCTGGAACCGTAGCCGTTGGTATATTATGCAGTCACCTGAAAACTGTTATTTTTCAATCACCCTTATAATAAGATAATAATATAATAGTCTTATCATATATGAATTTGTCAAGTGGGCGTGGATGGCTAAACCCGAAACAATAGGGTATAACGAAAATTGTTAAAAGGTCTCGAGACCAATCTTGATAAAAACTACAACTGCATCATTCGATTTTTGAAAAGATATTCTACCTGGCCAGGAATTAGGCCAGGTGATTTTGCACAAAAAAACAACATACCTAGGTATTGTGTCAGTATCTGATCATGTTGTTAATAGGATCAAATTCTGGAAGTAATGACTACGACAAATTTGGATGTAGGATATTATGTTTATGTTCTAAATATAGTAATAATTACCTGATATTCCGAATGCTGAGGTCGGTGGTACTGCGCCGTTAAGCCTCTCTGCGCCGCTGTATCACCTAGATTGAGCTTTATCCGCAGTAGGGGTATATCATGAGCCCTTGGTACCCTGCGTTAGGATTGGTAAGTTATCATCGCAACAAAATAAACTGTTTTAACCACTATAGTGACATGACCTATGACTGATAGGAATTAAGGAATTTTCCTGTTATTACATGCATGATATTCGTTTTCCTGTTTCTTAGGCTCCTTATAAACGACATTATTTCTTGCTGAAGCTAGAGACGTCTGTAAACTGGGCTTATAGCAAACGATCAAACCGTGCATATTTGTTTGCAACAATATTTGTTTAATAGCAGGACATATTCTTCTACACCTCGCTGCACGCAGTGCGCTGACGTCAAAGCAAAATGTGCCGATAGAAGTGTAGCTCCACACAGATGCTCGCTATTCGCGTTCCGTAATGATGCCACGCGAGGTTGTGTACCTGCGTTAAATATCTATAATTAATTGGATCTAACAGACATAGGGAATCGAGCGCCAATGATCTATGTAGGTAGATATACTTGGCATGATAACTGTTGACTATTTAGGACTGATGAGAAATAGTTTCCCTTGAATATTTTTATTGCTAACATTTGGAATGGAAGAAAACCGTTACAGTTTTAATTGCGGGAGTATTTGGTGTTGATACTAGGCAGCTTGTAATATAATAACATTAAAGTTGAATGTTTTTAAGGTCTCCCGTACCGTTATGCTTGGTTTGCACCTTGCACGTGTCATATGGCATACCTAGTAGAATAATACAGGAAAGGTAAAATAAAAACAAATCCTAAACGGTATGCTGACAGAAACGTTGACCCAAGCACGACCCTCCAAAATACACACTACACAGTGTAGTAGGTACAGTCTGCCTATTGTGGGACCTGATTCTCTTTACGTATTATTTTACGATGCGGTCGAATATAAAATAAAACACATTTTGCTACGATATTTTATTTGTTAAGGTGGAAGCTCAGGGTCAGGGCGCGCAATTCAAAATGTCAATGGTTTTTATTGTTTTACGAAAAATTTGGACATCTTTACGATGTAATTTAGTGTTTTGCGATATTAGCATTCTGCATTGGATGTCTCGATGTATTAAGTTTGCTTAAAAAAATACCTAAAGCGATACAACACCATAAAGATAGTAAAAGTAGCGGTTTTTACAAACCTTATGGTATTGTATCGGATTAAGTACTTTTTTAAGCAAACTAAATACATCGAGACATCCAATGCAGAATGCTAATATCGCAAAACACTAAATTACATCGTAAAGATGTCCAAATTTTTCGTAAAACAATAAAAACCATTGACATTTTGAATTTCGCGCCCTGACCCTGAGCTTCCCCCTTAAGAGATAAGAACTCGGTGAAGACAAAGGAAAATGTATAGGCATCATTATTTCAAACAAAATGTCCTCGACGAGTAAGTATAGGAAGCAATTCAAATTTAGTTTCGAGAACCTGAAGAAGAGCCAATTCCAATTTAAAATGATGGCTCCATCGTTTACTGACGATTCTGCCAGCCAGAAGAGCCAAGGAAACTCTGAAACGGGTAATTTCCAAAGACGACGGAACATTTGGCAACTTATTAACTACATTATTCAAGTAAATATACGTACTGCCCATTTGACACTGGCACAATATACAATCATTAAAACGTTTGCGCGTTTTATGACGCTATTTTTTAACATTGACACTGGTATGCATATAAGAAGGTAAATAATTAAGTGTAACAAAATAAGATCATTATTTAGAATAATTAGTTTGCAACTAGAGTTGAACTGATAATTTTACTCATTATATGATAAACATCGTTACAAGCACAAGTAGCCAGTAAGCGTTGGTTTGATTATGAACTTTTTGATTATTGATTACCTACTCCTGCTTAAGAATCAGAATCAGAATACAAATTTTTATTCATGTACTTAAACCATTAAGTACAAAATGCTTAGCTACTACTTTACCACCCGTTCGGAATGCCGTTCCTATGGAGAAGAACGGTACTTACTCTAAGTATATTATTACAAGTTAATGGCTACATAGTTTCCACATTTACAAATTACATTTGTAAATTTAGAATTTTCAATCCGCCATATTTAGGCCTAGGATAAGAAGCCAAAGAAGACTTTAACTGCGGTAACTTAAGTATATCGACGTGGTCAGGTAATAAGTATTATATATTTTCATGGTGTCGAACCTTTATTAAGATCATCGAAACTTCTTTCACCGCTTAAAATCTGGAGATAAAGGTACAATATAAAGAATAAAAACTATGTAGTTGATCAAGGACTGATAAAGGCAGTGGAATGGGGACGTTAGGGTCGATTCGTTGGTTACCGTAATTTTATTGTTATGTTCTTTAGCAGGGTCGCGTCGCGGGGGTCAGCTTTGGAATTAGATTACACCGCATTGTGATTTCTTTGAAGCCGAAGTCGATTTCTGCCGCGTTTTTGTTTGTACCGACCGTAATAGAGGGCTCCGTTATTTTTTAGTGCTTATTATACAATGTACCTACCAGATTCTACTCGTTATCTTGATGCACCCTTCGGTTAGCTTAATTTCACTTTTTTTTAATTCAATTAGGTACGTAAACATACAGGTGGTTGAAAAAAGGGTTGTAGGCCTTGCCTTGATTAACCTACGCTTCTTTAACGCTTTTTTAATAATCTTTTGTGAAAAAAGAATACTAATTAAATACTAGAGATGTGCCGAAATGGACTTAAGTGTTCAGTACCCAAGTTCCAAAAATAACTCTTCAAAAATCCATTTGATGCACGTGTAGGTACTGTACCGCTTAAAATCATATCGTAGTAAGATAAATTGTTACAAATTAGCCCGAGTCAGCGTTGAGTGGTCTTAAAATAGTAGACTTATTCTATAATTATTTAGTGTTATTGTTGTGGTTCGCACGTGATGCCAAAACGCAGCGACGACAGACAGGTGGGAGCGGGCAGCGGGCAAGCATCGAGGTTTATGTAACGCAAGGGCGCAGGCGGCGCGCCGCGGCAGTGCTCCGCCGACCGCCGGGCCACACCGCGCCATGGACCGGGCCAGCCCGCCGCCCGCGCCGGCCAGCCCGCCCGCCAACGCGCACGGCTTCAGCGCCTTCTGCACCGCGATCTCAGACACGCTCTCGGTACGTACCCGTCTCGAACCGATCCGCCGACCCCTCCCCCGCTCCTGTCCCACCCCTTCCGTCATGTGCTAAAGACGCCGTCCAAAATGCATTTTGGCGCCGATACGGTCCCGATAAATAATAAGCATCGGTGATGAGTGTCGCAGATCCAACTATTTTCGCACGCACGTGGTTCTCGAGGTCGGCGCCACCGAGGCCTCGCCTGTCCTGGACATCGCCAAGGAATTGGAATAAAAGTCATGGAGGGAATAAAAAATATAAACAAGTTTATTATTAGAGCGCTCGTTGAGGCCGGGTCGCACGGTCGCGATTTGTCCGATGGCTGTGATCTACAGAAATACCCGCGCATTAAAACAACCGTCCGGCTGGTCGACGTACAAAGGCGGACCGCGACACCGCACTCGTGCTAACTCAGCATACCGACCCCAACCGCCTGTGCTGCCGGGCCGACCCTCGCCCAGCGACGCGACTCCGCGCTAACTACCTACCACGACTCAGCGATAATTATAGGTACTCTACTAAATATTAAATAGTTAATTAAATTCTAACCGCGACTTTTCACCAAAAAAGTATGTAAACCTTCCAGCTTCATGTCGAATCCAAGTACGACCCAATTGACGTGTTTTTTCAACAAGTTAAGTGTTTGTGACAGTGCGTCGGTTATTGTTATAGCGTTTAAATCTGTTTCAAACAGCCGCATTAATGGATATTTGCATTGTGTTTACCTGCAATTATGAATGCGATAGCGTCGCGTCCGTACTAAGTAACAATTTTTTCTCTTGTTATTGCAATTCAATCCAATTATTCTAATAATTTATTTGACTTGGTGCTTCAGATTCCAATTTAATTTAAACGCATTTATAAAAGACAAGACAATAATTTAGCACTACTCATCTTATACTTAGAAAAAATGACAGAGTTCTTAGGGACTTACGGCTATTTTGAGGTAGATTATTCAACTCCTAAGTTTTGAAATTTATCTACATCCGCAATTTACATAGTGATCTTCTGAAGCATGCGAAGGCATTCCATGTTTATTGGATTATCGACTCTATCAAAAATATTAAAATGTATGCAATATATAAAATTAAAATATTATAGCTACATACTACAGGTATATAATTCACTGTGTTTCAGAGATGGTTTATTAGAACTGTAAATTTTTTAGTAAAGTTACTAAGGCCAGGAATAAGAATATTGAGGTAGGTACTTAAGTACATACACAACATTTCGAAAAAACTATAGCTTCTTTGAAAATAAAATAGACATGAAATGATGATTATACGTAATAGTGCCGTGTTTTATCGTGTGTGCCAAGTTTTTCGACGTAAATATATGTTTGTATAGGTACTAAATAAAATTAGCTAGATACTATGTCAAGTTGATTCAGTGCATTCACACATCACTAAAAGTCTTCCGGCCATTTCATAATTTTTAATGATAAAATTAATAGGCCGGAAGCCTTTTTGTGATGTCTGTACGTCCGACTCGAACAAAACTTAAAAGCACTACAGGAAATAGTATTTACACATAGTGCAAGGTTAGCTCCGCCATTTAGGGTAAGCACACACCGACGGAGTGGCGAAGCTACTTATACGATAACAATTGGAAAGTGAACTTTATTTCGCTTTATCGTATGTCATACAGTTGCCGCGTGCCTTTCGACTGCGCTTCCCACTGCCCTGTTTCGATATACCTAGCAATTTTAGCCAGCATGGTAGGGTAAACTTACTATTGTTATCATGCTAGTCCCTCAGCCGCCGCAACACGTCGGTGTGCGCTGACCTTTAACCGCATCGATCGGCACGCACGCGACCCTGACTTTACAATTTCTTCAATAAACTCTGTAAGCCAAGCTACTTCGTTACTTTTTAAGCTCTTCCAAAAACCATTCTTGTTGTATAAATTATAGAACACAAGGCAGCAAATTGCATTTGTTTGTAACGAACACGCGAAGCTATGTAGGTATCTCAGCACATTTAGTTGTTACATGCTATGCTATGCTACAATTACAATCTGTAAAAGCTTTATAGAGTACGTATGTAGGTTCGGTTATATTAACGTAAGCATAAAAACATGTAGAGTCCAACAAAAATTTGACTTTATAACCACAGAAATACTCTCTTCATATAGTTTGGGAATATTTATAATAAAATATTATTTTAATATCCATAGTACTTGAACTTTTAACTCATTACATAAGTACATATTATATGCTCGGAGGAATTGTGATTGTAAAATGCTCTCAGTAGGGATCTACTACATACTTGGCATGGACATTACAGATATTATGATGGTTTATCGTTGTTTGTTACTATTAAAACAACACGTTTGGATCACTTCGCATGATATTACTTAGTAATACTTAGTTAGTGTTTATAACATGATTCTGATGATTGAATGATTCACACATCTGTCAGGCCCGGTTTCCAGCAAAGCGTAGGGGAGAGGAGTTGTGCGGTATAAGAATCCCCGCTCGGTACGGGGCGAAGATTTCAAACAATCTGACTGGTCTATTCCGCATCTTCTCTTCGCTATGGTGGGGATCCGGCGTAATGAGCGCTCCTAAATATTAGAAACAGCTCTATTATGGTATCATAACACATTTTATAGATTTTTTATCAAGCTTAAATTATGATTACGAATGTGAAGAATTTCTTCATTTAGCTCCCAATATACTTATTTAAATATCGTGTAGGATTTGTTGTGTTGAACCAAATCCAAATCGGTCGGCAGAAATGATGCGTGTTTTTAAATATGAACGAATACTTTCAGAAGTAAATAAGTCGTTAGTATTATGGTGCGCAGGAGGGAGTAAGCAATTGGACAGTGTTTCGCTTCACACGGTTTAGTTGGCCGATTATAAATAGAAAATAGAGAACACAATCGAGTATCTCGGCCACTGCTCCTGCTATTTCTGATCGGAACTTGTCCCGAAATCAAGAACACGGCCAGGTTAACGAGACCGGTTGCACATGGGTTACACAAACTGTCATTGGGGTCACATGTTTGCGTATATACGTGTTGGATTTCACCGATTCACAAATATAAACGTAAGTCTTTTCATAATGTTTCCGTTGTCGTGAGAAACGCGTGAAAATGTAGCACATTCGTGTAACTGTTTCCGTCGAGCTTTTAAATATACTTCGTACACTACTATACGGCCCTTTTTATTGTCTTACAATGTTGAGCACGGACCTCCCATCAACATGAGGGGATAAGACCATAGTCCACCACGCTGCCCCAGTGCGGGTAGGCAGAGACTACCCGTAAGAAATATTGTTTAAGAAGTAAGCGGTACTTATTTAGTTCTTTAGCGGAAAAGGGAAGATCTTCCAGCCAGGCGGTTATTGTCGGGTTCTTGTATATATGTTACTTGCTCCGAAAACTCTTATAGCGCGATTCAGGATTCTGATGACAATTGTCTATTGTTTTGAATGCGTATGCGTCTGCAGTGCCATTTGTGTAGCTTGTTGTGCGGTTGAAGTGGTCGCTACAGTTCAAAGATTATATACGCATATATACAAGTTTAAAAACTCCGAAATATGGATGATATTCACAGCCCTAGCTATCAGCGAAGCGGTCGCAAAACTAATCTGAAAGTACTGACTCCACCCCACTTTACAACCTTGACCTAGAAATAGAAGGTCATTGACATCTGCACTATAGGATTATGAATGTTTTTATTATCACTGGCTTTTATCATAGAGAAATCTACTCGATGATCTAATGTAGGTAATGTCGTGCATCAGACCGAATAGGTATGTCTTGAAATATCTTCCGTTATATTTCAATGGATAGTGATGCAATATATTTTAGCTTTATGTTCACGGGAAGTCAGAATACATTATTATAAAAACCGCATCTAACAATAACGTCAATGCACATACTCAATATCACCGGCGATAAATCAGTAAATTTAACAAGTGCGCTCGCGGTGTATCGAAAGATACCTACTGACAATTTGAATAATTTTAGTTTAGCGTTTATTTTGGAGAAATGCCAAATTCTAAAAAAACTAGGCAAGTATAGGCAGGTACCTACGGTATGGGTATCCGCGGCGATTTGTGAGTTATGACACAGTACATCACTACCTCTATTACTTCGGCTTCGATAAGTGCCAGAATAAATAATAGAAGATATTACTTTGATCCTGAATTTCATCTTGAGTTCTTCATTTCCAAGCATCTTTGAGGGTGTTTTCGACGTACCTACCTATATATGTATAGGCAATGATAGTTAAAATGTACGTCAACTAACTTCTACGTTTGTTCCGTTATGATTTACTTTGAATTTATATTAATATAAGATTTAACTAAAATAGTGTAACTTATTTTAAAAAATGAATCAGTAAGTAATATAGATCATGTTGATGTTAGAATAATTGTGTAAATAATGATTTTTTAAACAACGCGAACTAGTAGCGTTTGGCCGTGCGCTCAGTACAGAGTGTCATTTATAAATGTCTAATAATTTGATTTATTCTTTGGGAATTTTATCTTTATTACCTACTGGTGGCCCTGTTATTATTAAATATTTTACACTATTATTGTCACACCTTATATATGTATTTGTGCGTACCACTGAAATGAATATAGACGGCCTTATAATAATAAACACTGTATGACAATTTTCGGAGCAAAGTTTGGCTCGAGATGCACAACACTGTAACAATGTATCAACCGTATAGTCATATATTTGTTGTGCTGTCCATAATAACAGACAGGTACATTTTTAACCGACATCAAAAAGTTGGAGGTTCTAAATTCGGCTATATTTTTATTGTATGTATATGTAAGTGCCTATTCAATACGAACCAAGAGGCCTTTTATTCATTGTATTTTTAATATTTCAATGCAACTTGATTTTACTGTTTGACTGAAGTTTTATCGAGTAATTCAAAAAGCTGCAAAATATTAGTATAGGGGTTTTTGTTTTCAAATTTTACTACCTACCAAGGAGTTGCCTAGATTTAGCAAAAAAATAACAAATGGTTGGGATCTTTTTAATTTAATCTGGGTATTCAACTAACAATTGACTAATATTTGTGAGCACGAGTTATTATTATTTAAACTTTTATTGGGGCCATTTAAAAAGCGGCTGGAAGATTTTGACAAAGTCAGCAGATTGTTGTAATATACCTCTATATATCTCTGTAGGTAAGAAATACCTACAACATCATGTAAGTATTGACTGCCCATTTCACATGTCTAGTTCTGAAATGTGTCGCATAACTTTAGCAAAGCACGACAGTCGCTGCTATAAACAACAACACTTTAATCTTTTCGCACAATTTGAGATAAAGTAAATGAAAAGCTTGGGTTGTTTACTATCAAACAGATTCTTAGGTTGTTTACTAACAAACAGAATATTTTGTTCGCGTACATTTTATAATTGAAGCTTTTGAAATGAAAACTCAAAGCCTCATCATAACATGCGTATCAATGGTTATGATGTAACGACCTATTACTTACTCATTGTCCTCGATACGCACCAAAATGAGATAGGTAATTACACTAATTGTTTGTTGGTACTTATATGAAGGAAATTGGTTTATGGCTGTGTTGTTGTGGATTTATTGTTAGAGCTGTTGAGTACAGAATCGAGTGTACCTACGAATAGGTTTTCAATAGAATAATTAAATCCTATATTTGTTAGGTACTAACCAAAGTACCTATTTTTTTTAATTTTTATTTTCTTTCTTTTCAGGGCATGGCCACTACATCGAGGAGTAGAAGAAAAGTAAGTACTGACAAACCTACCTATATATTTACTGAAGCCGGTATAGGTAGTAGGTAGGTACCACATGTGCGGCTTCGCCAAAATTGTGGAGGACATATATGACATTCGTCAGTACAGTCGTAATGCTGGGAATCTTCTCAAAGCAGCCAAACTATGGCTCGCTCACCCGACCAGGGCCCACATATTCGGCATGTGTTGCTAAACTTTTAATATGAAACATTCCGGACCGAGTTTGGCCATTTATTTGACGGTTTTGAGCATGTCGTTCTGACCCGCAAAGCTTTTAAAAACCCAACATTATTTGCGCCGTTCGCCGCTACAGTTTTTGTGAGAAATATTTAGTCTAATGTATATTGTTTGTTGGTATTTTCCACATTCGTAGATTAAATAATAATAATAGAATGTATGTAGAATAGAATGCATCTACTCTGAATTTATAAAGTACTTATAACGAGTGTTTTTGAATTATTATTAATATTTTAAACAGCATACCCATACGTACCCATTGCTGATGGTAGGCGAATTGTTTCAAAGAGTGATAGTATTCTTGAATAATGAAGCAGGTATAATGAAGTCTTGCAAAGTTTACATCTTCTGTAGTTGATTGCTCGCCCACTCTGTAATTACCCTAGTAAGTACCGACTTATCGTTAAAGCATAATAAGGAAGCGATATTTGTTCTCCCATTATATTCATGCACCTTTGTAGGTAGGATCGACATAAGAATTTCGCCTTACGGTTAAAGTGATACATTCAGACTGCAGACGCTGTTTGCAGAGCGCCGCACTTAAAATAAATATTTTAGTATATTCCAACTTTCTCATTTTCTTTGGTGTAATAGATGGGTTTGAAATGTTTTGAATTAATCGTAAGAGGTGCCCACAGAATTTAAGGTAAATTTTACTAGAACCAGTACTCAGCCAGATGTTAGTTATTTGTGAGCCAGGGTCGTGTATTTATTAGATTAAACACGTCACAAACAGTTATGATAAAAACGATGGGTAATGGATTATGCGTTAAGCTTTAGGACGAAGAGAACAATTATAACTTAGTATTTTTGGACTACACAAAACTATAACATATTTAGAAAACTTTTATTTGAGCACGGCAATGTTTCCCGTTGCAAACTGTTTGTTTAACAATAAAGCCGGTTAATGTAGCCCGCTCTTTGAAGACGGCTTGTGTGCGGGCACTCATCTTTACGCCCGATACATCACGACTTGGTTTATTTACCTACAGCCAGATCGGCATGTCACATTTTTTCACAAAGCCGTGATGTTTACTGGCCACGTCTCCGAGTTGACGGCGTGCCAAGCGCGACACGAGCTATTTCAATGCGAACGCCACACGGACACGCTTGCATGTACCCACAACTACTATGTGAGTTTAATCCTTTAATCGATCATATTATTATTATTATTTGGCTAGAATGTGGGAGTAGCTGATCTTTTGATGTCACAGCTGAATACGCGAATTGTATCCGTCCGTCCTTTATTGATTATCTGACTGATCTTCAATTATTTTATAAGTAGAAAGATATGTTATACTGAAATTGCTCCAGTCAAGCAAAGAAAATAACATCATAGTGTCAGTGAAGAAGTTTCTTTGGCAATAATTTTTGAGATAACTAAAATATTAGGGATACACTCAGGCATTCAGGTAGACGTTATGTACCTAGGAACTGCAATAAGCAATATACCCGTAAAACTACGTTCTATCTCCTTCCTGCTAAAGCATTAAGAAAATAGCTCTACCGTAGAGCATTTTTATATCATAAAGATTGGGGTCAATGTTAGTGAGCTACTCATAGATATTAAATCCGTCGGCTATTTCTGGATAAATTTACGATTACAATATTAGTTTATAATATAAATATTCCTTCCTTTCCTAATTATAATATCATTTTAACCCAAGCCCGACAGCGCATTATAAGAAAATATCTTGACTTGATCATGAATCCTGGACCGGAGTCGTGCTGATCAACACAATACATAGGTGTTATGCGGTTGAATTTCATATAGGTAGGTTCCTACGAGGGATGCCTCATATCAAATTTTCTCTTAAGACAAGAGACATGTCTTACAATGTGCAGCCGCTCTATGAGATGTATACTGTCTAAGTAATTTATTAGTCGACATGCTATTTTGGTCTATTGTCAAGGTTCTGTTGCGAGTACGGTTTAATTATTTACACGAAATGAACAATTGTAGATAGGGATACCTCGCCATGAGAACAGGATGGCATTAGTTCAAGATACGCCGCATACAACTGGGCTATATATCTATACTTATATATTATAAAGAGATTTGTGAGTTAAGATGTGGGGGTCGGTAATCTCCGGATCTGCTGAACGGTTTCTGAAAATATTTTTAATATCTATTCTTTTACTATCGAAAGCTACATTATTGATGAGTGAGCGCGGATCCATAGTCAGCCGCTTTTTTTAATATGATATTTTTGTTTATGGAGATTTCAATTAAAACATAGTGTTATGAATAACTTGCCTTTTATTGGCCTATAAGTATACACTCACTGGTATGCTTGTATTACAAATCACATTATTGAAATACTGGGTTCACCCCCAGTTCATTGTTTAGTACCCATAATACAAGCAGCGTCTTAGCGTGGGACCGTACAGTTGGTGTGTTCATCTGGCGATATTATTATTATTAAGTTTATTTCGTATGGTCGTAATAGTCCAAATAAGGTTTTAAGGGAGAAAAAAATTCAAAACGTGTCTGTTAAATTGAAATATTCGGGAAAATCTGAAAGTGCATTCTTCTATGGTCTAGTCGACGGGACAACGTCTGTCGGGATAACTAGTATCTACCTTTTAGAATGAAATATAGCGTCAGTAATTAAATATGGCCACAAACACACTTGTAATTGGGTCGTCACCATCCACTTACTACGATTTGGCATGGACAACGGCCGATACGTAAACGAATTGGCATCAGCATCGGTGATCACGTTAGGTACCTGAAAGTACCCGACATCGTTTCAGTTCGACATGGCTAGTTTTAATTTATACCAGATGTTTCGGAAAGGGTATACTAATAAGCCTTGAACTTGAATTCAGTTCGATGGTGTTAATGTCGAGCGTCACCGGTAAAAAAATGTCTTATAAGTAAAATTTCATAGCCCCCGTAATAACAGACGTTAAAGACTTAACACAGAAGCTTGAACGTAGTGGTCGTCGTGTTAATGACGTACCTATATCTTATTTGTAAATCAATGCTTTCTAGAAAACTTAAAGGTACGTCCCGTTCGACTGGCGCTCTCTACATGAAAATCGACAAAAAGTAGCACCGCTTGGTAGGGCAAGCCAGCTTTAGTTTAGTAGTATAGTTATATGAATTTCTGTGAAAACTCTGACAAAATGTTGTTTACTGTAGCAGTACAAAACTATCTATGAAGTATGTAGGTAAATCTTGGCACAAAAGTGGGCAACGCTAAAGGTAGCTTCACACGTATATACGACTCCACTTATCATAATTGTGTATGACGAAAATGATTACGACGGTGAAAAAAATAATTGACTATCCCAAACGGACCCGACGGAGAAAGGGAAACCCTTTTCCACAGTATGAAAATATAATTTTAATCTGCATCCCCAGAGCCCATCATAATACATAACGTTATAGAAATAACTAAAATAAAGTATAGCAGCTGTGTCTGCATCGTTAAGAGTAATTTTAACAGCAAAAGTCGCCGAACTAGGAGCGTGTTCCAGACAAATTGCATCTTTGATCCTTTCGTTTTACGGTCTACCAGAATTTTCAAAACGTAAAAATGTTAGTTTAATATAACACTTTAAAACTTGTAGTTCAACGTCATTTTGGACGCTAAAATCTTGGCGGCTTAACTGCGTATAATTGGATAGTGTATACCGACCCTTAGCTAGGTGAACCTCTTGAGATTCCGCATAAAAGCTGGCATTGCCAGAGCGAAGGCACCGCGACTTTCCGGAACTTTGGAATGCGTGGAGAATGTAGGGGTGCGACGTCTTAATGTCTCTCTGTATGAAAGGATCCATTATAAAAGAAATTGCTAAGTGCGAAGAGCTTTTACCGATATAGGTATTTTCGAAGTTCGTGGGATTTATTATTTTTGGAGCCAGCGACCACGTCTTTCGATAAGCCAGCGTCATAGCTTCATAGGTTGAATCTGCAATATTTTAATGTTATGCCTGTACGTCTTTTCTCGCATCACGGAATAACTACTTGAAAGGTTTTAATGAAGCTCATCATTAAGATAATTTATAACCCGGGGCCTAGTATAGGATACTTTCATCCCGGGTAATGAAAACAAACTAAAGTCGCCGCGTACGAAGACGCGAGTAAGTACTGCCTAAAATAAATCTGCCACCACGCCGAATTATGACAGTATTGATCCTAATCTTATACCTCAGCTGATAGCTACTAACCTACCAACTTTTAACAGATAAGCGTGCTTTATTGATCAGACAATAGTCCGATAAAACGAATGACAAGATTGATAACGCTAACAAATTGATAAAAAAATCTGTATCAGTTGGTGTAGGTAATCTTCTTACTTGTTGATAAACACTGTAAGCGCACAGTGTTGCCTTTGTTTGTGATATTTCGTTTTAATATCGTGTGTATGTCTGATAACAGTGAGTCGTTTGGTTTCCAGCAAGAAGATGAGAAGAAGAATAAGAAGAAGCAGTCTCCGGTCGACGAGAGGCCGACAGTGCCAGCCCCCAGTGAAGCAATGCTCCACAGTAAGTGTACTTATTTTATCGACCAGCAATTTTTTTTCACTGCACAATCTATCAATGAATGTCAAGAAAAAGTTATTGACGCAAACACTGCAGAAAGACAAGCTATTTGAATAGAAATAAGTAGATATTAAAAAAGTTTGGGTTTTTTTTACAATGTAAAAAACATTAATTTTGAATTAATTTTCTTTTTTCTTTTTTTACTTATACTTATTTGCAAATGTTTCAACAGCTTCGATAGACTAACCTCACATATATTTTTTGGCACGTATTCTTATACTACTTAACTGTTTATAATTATTTTATTTTGGTAAAATATTATTTTGTGAGTACGTATTTTGTATAACTATTGAAACTAAGAAAAGGTTTTAAGTAATTTCAAACGTGTGCATGAAATTAATTTACCTGTGATTCAACTATAACCTGATATCATAATTGATGTTTACATTTTGTAGCTTCATGGCGTGAAAATATTGGGATTGGGCTAATTGAATAATCAATTCCTCTACCCACATAGGAGGTAGGAGTCAGTTGTTTGCCGCGCCACCCATATTCCATTGTTTACGTTTTTTGACATCAATCAACAGCGCGCTAGTCATTGCCACGAACATCAATTACAATGGGTTCATTTACAAAAATAGGTTTGCAAAAGTAGGTATATTTTCATACAAAAGCAGCTGTAAAATTATAGCGTGTGATTTGCAAACCTAGGTATATAAATTGTGAAGCGCAATGCTAAAGTTATCGTTGGGTACTTTTTCAAATTTATATAATTTTATTAATATCGTTGGATGGTAGGTATACAGTTTTGATCTCTCACTAGTCGGATACCGTAGCGAGTATATATGTAGGTTTAATGCTCGCTTTATTAGCAAGCTTTTTTTATATTATGTACAGAGTAAATATTAGTGAACTCGATTATGACTAACAACTCAACGACCGTATAGTAATGATAACGATTATAATTAAAAAAATGTTTAAAAAATAAATCGATGACATGTAAATAATATAGCTCGTCGTTACTGACAGACAGACATGCAATATTAAAATTGAAAGGGGTGCATTAAACCTTTCAGGACAATTTTCTAGTAAAGCCTTGTAATTGGATGGCGCATCGCTGCCATTGTAAGACATCGATTAGGCGGGGCTCTGAAGGTTAATGTTCTTATCGATTAGAATTTCAAACGTTCTAGTGCATCAGTCATGCTTAAAATCTACAATGACATCATGAACTCGGTATGTTACGATTTTTTTAAACAACCCGACCAGACACAATTGTGTAGGTGGTTAGTAAGTACCTCCTTAATATAATAATACCAGCTCTTTTTTAATGCCCCACTGCTGGGCACGGGCCTCCCCTCAATGCGAAGGGGATTAGGCTATAGTCCACAACGCTGGCCCAGTGCGGGTTGGCGGACTTCACACGTCTTTCGAGGGGTTCTCTCAGGCATGCAGGTTTCCTCACGATGTTTTCCTTCACCGTTTACCAAGTGATAATCATGGTTGAAAATAAGATTCGCACATGAAATCCAGAAATACCAGAGGGGCGCGCCGTGGTCTGAACCTGCGATCCTCGTTACCCAGGAAAGCGTTCTACCAACTTGGCTATCACTGCTCCTTAATTGGGTACTTGACTGAAATGCGAAAAGTAAATAACGTCGGTGCAAGTGTTGTAATGTATGTAATCTTTAAAATCATTTCATAGGTATTCAGTATCTATTAGCTACAGCTAAACAAAAGATAGCGCACGATCAGCATAAATCCTTGGAAGATGGTATACCTACAATAAATTTATTTTCCGCTCCACCCGTCTATTGTTTGCTAAGATATTAATTACTGTCGGTATATGTGGAGCGATCTCATCAACAAAGATAAAAGATAAGCCCAGTCTTGCGTGACGTCACTGTTTGGTTACTCTAACGATAGCTATATCAACGCAGGGTCTTGTGGATAAAAAAGAACGTTAATTTCGAATTCATAAACAATTATATTTTCTTTTGTCATCATAATGTCAATTAATAAAAAAATATTAGCACGAATCTAAAAACTTAATTTCAACGTACCACGTACCTTTGACATTAAATTTCCTGATGATGTAACATAGTTACCTGTTATATTTCCTTTTGCCGAGAACATTATCAATCAAATCGTTATCACTGAGAGTAAACATTTGTACTGATAAGTGCGTAACGTTATCGGCATTTTTGACATCAATGTTCATTGGCAGAGTCATTGTCAGATTATAATTTTCACGTAGAAAATGTAGGTATTATGCATGGTACAATAATAAGCTGCCGCTGTACCTATTCTCTTCGCGTATAGCTAGGTCATAGTCACGTGATTGTCCCAAGTCTACGTCATCGGCAATTGTCTACCAATGAGCAGCGTTGATCCTGGCGCAGCATATTATTATACCATGTTATTATGCTAGTTTTATTGTTCTATCTTTAACTCCATTCGTAACAATAGCACTGGCTTCTGTTAAACAATGAACGTTGTATAAAGAAAATGAGTGTAGTCACGAAAAAATAGCATTTCCTAGAAAGTTATATGGATGGTTATATTTCGGGAACCGTGGCGGATAATAGGCGCTTAGCCCGGTCATTATCACCCAACATTCAGACATCATTTAATTTTGTTGTAGATATTTTATTTTGTATTTTAACGAGTCAGCTGGCTATCAACCAGAATTTGGGATAAATTGCGTTTTTCAAAAATGTGTTGTAGGCATTATGATAATTATAGAAAAGAAATACGTAATATCTATGCTGTGCGTAAAAGAAATTCGAGACTCCACAGAGAAAACTTCCTTATAACGCACGGCGCCAGCCAGATATACCTAATTTCATGAATTCTCCTGGTCTTCATTCGCCATACCAGCAGCCGGCGTGAATATTTTGTCATCTATTGCAATAGAGGCGCCACTTTGTTCATAATCCGAAATGTACCTAATTGATAATATCTAAACCAAATTTTACCCATAGAGCGCCATCAACAGCACTTATTAAAGTTAAATAACGTTGTAAACTAAATGTACCTAGGTACACTGGTTGTGCAGTAATGGGGTACAAAATTTCCTTTGGGGGGCATTTTCGTGTGGGGTGGTATTAGTGTAATACCTTTCAGAAAAAAAAAAAATCAAAATAAAGTACTTACTTCAGTCGTGAGTCAGCGTGATGCAATAACACCCATTGCTCTACCTTGGTTTAGTGGCTAGTGTAGAACGCTTAACTCGCTGCATTGGGTGGTTTCGGGTTAGATTCCTGTTCGGTGTCTTGGTATTACTGAGAGTGCCCTAAGTCCCTATAATCCAAGCTTAGCTTATATTGGGGCCATACAGTTGGTGTGTTGGTCTGTCGATGTGCGTGCGTGCCCGACTTGCCTTCATTACTGGAGAGGATTATTTACATTGTGCGCAAATCCTTGTATGCCTCCTTTTTTATCTCCATATTGATACTTCCGACAAAGATTGAGTCAGATAGCATCAAAATAACCTGATGCTGAGTACATGTAGGGAGTAACTACGTATTTTTTTGTCAACATTGCCGGAGTAGGTACCTCTATCTCTATCTATATGACATCGAGACGAGATGGCAACGCGTTTTAGTGAAAACACCGTGAAGATATGCCAGTTCAAAATTGATAAGAGTCGTGATAAGTCTGCGATGTGAATAATAAGAACAAAATAGTAAACAGTAGTGCAATTTGATAGTTTTAAAATTATTAAATATATAAGTAGCGATGTCTAAGGACAACGATTTTTGTAAGTATTTAGGTATATTAATGATATACTGGATACTTTACATTGAAAAGTTAGTCAATAGAACAAGCTAAAAATGCCATGAATAAATAAACATTATTCCTGAGTAGGTCAATCACAAAGTGTGTGTTCACTGAACCAAATTATAATAGGTAGGTACCTTATAGGTATAAGTATAGTAAAACAAAATACTACCTAAATACAACCATTAGGTAGTATTTTGTTTTATAACTTTCTATAATTTACGGCAAAATATACAACGTCCATAAAGTGGTAGTAGTCGGTTAGGATATTTTTCCAAAAAATATTCAAATATGGATACAACTATGTTACAGTCTTACATCTCCGAAAAACGCCCCTAATCGACGGCATGAAAATTGCATTTTCTGACACAAAAGTGTTTTGTAATGCCATTGTAGAGAATTAAACTTTCTATAACTTTAGTGTTAAATAAATGCTATTCTTCCAGACCTGCGGACGGCGTTCGGTCTGTTGGACCGGGACAGTGACGGGCACGTGACGCCGGAGGAGTTGCAGTTCATGCTGCGCAACCTGGGCATCCAGGTCAGCGACGATCTCATCGGAGACCTTATCAAAGACGCCAGTAAAACTGGTGAGTGCAATCTCAAACATACATATTTAGTGGAACATACAAAAATTAAAAAGTTTTATGTTCTTACTAGCTGTTGCCCGCGACTTCGTCCGCGTGGTATTTAAAAAAGACAACTATTGACAACAGCCTGCTCGCCCATTCTGAGCCCGCGGGATGCATTGCAGGTTGTTGCTATCAAACTTAATCAGGCGCTGCGCTGCAACATTGGTTTTTTTTTTTTTCGTGCTATCTGCTATCTGCTATCTGCCAGTGAAATTCCCGTCAAAATCGGTCCAGCCATTTCAGAGATTACCCGGAACAAACAGACAGACAGACAGACAGACAGACAGACAGACGGACAGACAGACAGACAGACAGACAAAAATTGTAAAAAATGTTGTTTCGGTATAGGTAACGTGTATACATCCAAATGCACTTAGTAAAAAGCGGTTATTTTAATATTACAAACAGACACTCCAATTTTATTTATATGTATAGATTATGTTTTATGTGCTGATAAATATAGCGGTGGGTGTATGTTTATATGTATATATCTATCCTAGCCTATTTCCATTTAGTTTTGTTTGGACGCGGCATCGAAAGCTGTACCCCTATGCCAAAAACATTGTCCATTTGCCCAGAAGCTGCGTATAATTAGGCTTATTGGACTTTTCATCTTTAAATTACATTATGCATAAACAGAACTGTTATTTTATGATAATTACATTTTGATAATTATTACAGATGTAACTTAACGGTGTTACTATTGAGATAACCTCACAACATATACCTATAGTCATACAATAAAATTGTACCTATATAAATTATGCTAGATGTTCTAATGCTCGGTTAATTTACTACACAAACGGGTTACGGATATGTAGGTAGATAATAGTTATAAAACTAATTGATTTTACGACATTCTAGTTCAAACGTTTCCGAAAATAATCGACTTTTTTAATAATATTTAGCGATGTTGACACGATTGGACGGCTGTTTAGTCTCTAGCAATCATATTTTGATTTCTAGAAGCTAAACAGATCAAATGAAGCCATATTTATTTATAAACAATCTATAGCCAAGAGAAAATAACATAAAACCTGATTCGTACACTAGGTTCCGTTTCCCGTAATACAGTGTGATGGAAAAGCTATATGGTAGATCATGTTTAATTCACTTATATATCAGTAAATATTTATGAAGGGCCGTTTCGGATCAGAATGACTCAATAGGGGTTGCAGGCACGTATAGGGAGTGCGTGAAGGTTAATGTTTATGCCTTAACCTTCAAGGATGTCTCAACTTTAACCTTTCAAAGAAAATTAACATACAGTATAAAAATCAGTAAACCGTGGAAACAGTGCGTATGTTGATGGGGGGACTTACTATTAAACTATTTTTGATGAGCCTTAAATACCGCTAGCAATCGTTCTGTGTAAATATCGGTAATAAGTCAAATCTGGGTAAGCTGATCCGAATATCTCGGAAATAGAGATTAGTTATCTACCTATTTAGTTTTCCGTAGTTCCGTAGCCCCTTCTCTATTAAGTCTGTAAAGGGCCATATCAAGGCCTTAGGCAGAAATTCATTTCGAGGGGGGGGGGGTCAGGTACATTTTGAGGGGGTCGAGCTCTAGACCAGAGACCTATATATAAAACAGTAGTCTGTCTAAGGTATTTCTGCAAGGGGTTTGAACCGGTCTACCCCCCACCCTCTACCTACCGCCTTGGGCCAAACGTGTAACAGTTTTTTTTCTCTGTTTATGCCGGAGAATGAACGGACCGCCGATAACTTGACATGTATTATTTTTGAGAATTCAAATTAGATGCCAGTCTGTAAAGGTATGCAGTAGGTAGCTATAGATGTTGCTAAATAATATCGTGTTATGCGCCACTTACAAAACAGAATTTGTTAATAATTTGATAATTTGCCAACTCAACACGTGTTTTTTGATATAAATTGGATGACACATTACAATGTTTTATAATAGAAAATGTTGTCTTGAAATTTGCTAGTTACAAAACGTTTCGGATAGCGGCAGGCAGTTGAAATTAAAATTTGCTTACATTGTTTTGATGTTACATCCGTCATATATAACAATACATCTACGGTAAATTGGATGAATGCTACTTTATGAATACATTTTGTAGTTCTAACAGAAAAAAAGGAGATTGTTTCGCCACCTAAGTTTGTACGCATAGGGATCTTAGTAAAGTCAGTAAGCTTCGTAGGTAAACCTAAGTAACTACCGTTTGCCTATTTTAAAGTAGAGGATTTTCACCCACGTACTTATATGAAAAGTTTAAGTTAGTACTCCACTCATAAATTAGATATGGTTTTATGAAAATTGCAGTCTTGGCTTTTGAAAAGTTATGAATAAATTAGATTGACAGCAAAAAATGATTAAACACAAACTGATTTAATCGATTAGGTAGTTAATTCGTCGAGTTTATTGTAAGATGGCGTGCAGGCGGTGGGCGGGCGGCTTCCGGCGGCCGCCCTGGGCCAAGGTTACAGTATAGGCATCACGGCAAAGGCTGCGGAATGACATTCTTCCATGGAATAATGTCATTACGTACCCATCAAATGATTTTGATCTTGTGACTTGATCGCCAAGTCTGAAGTCGTAGGTACTTTGTTAATTATATAGATTAATAAGTTAACGTGTACCTAGTTTAGTTTTACCTATTACTATTATGTATAAAACAGGTAAATGTTTCAAATTGAGTTTTTTTTTTTACTAAAAGGCTTGCCATAAGGATAAACACTTTAAATAATCTGATAATTCAAATTAAGAACTAGATAATAAAGAACTTTTTTGTAAATGATATCTTTAAGACCTCTACCTATTGAATATTTATATAAATTTATTTGAATGAGTATACAAAGAACAACATTTTGTTTATATTTTTTTATCGAATAACCTTAAAAATAATTAATAAAAAAGTTGCATAATGAGTTCATAAGCTGCCGGTCATGCCACCGCCCGCCCCATGACCACTATCAACGATCTTGCCGCCGTGTAATCTTTTGATCCAATCAGATTGGCCCTGTCCAAGCCCCGACACGAGGCTAGCATTCCAAGCACGCTTAAATCTGAGCATTACGTAGATATAATATCACGTACCTATTGCGAAGCCAATTATTTTAAAGATTGAGAACCTTCTGAAAGTTTAACACAAGCGTGCGCTGAATAAATTGTGTTATAAGTAATAAATATATTTTATGCTTGAAGAAATTGAGATTTCTTTAATGTAAAATATAGTAAATATACCTACATAAGTACCTACCGTGATTACAGTTGTAAGGCTCAGATGGAGCAAGTCTTACTGCACTAATCCTTTCCACTTTCAAGTTTTGTCCACCTGCTACCTCTTGCAACATCATTTCAAATTCATCGTCCAAATCTCGAGAAGAATTAAGAAAAATAAGCATCAATCGTTTTGTGTATAAGTACATAATATTAGATTGTGGAATGACTTATTTGATTTTTACATTAATTCGTATTATGCTAGCCTAAGCGCGTTCAAATAAATAACTCCAGTCATTTATAAAATAAAGTTGATAAGAACCATAAAAGTTAATAGTCGGCCACACCTAATACCTTATAAATTTATATGAATGTTCACGATTATTGTGGGGTATTTTAAAATGAAACATTAATTATTAAGGTTATAATTAACCGGAGCGTATGCGGGGTAAACGCTACGTCACTACTCGCCCTACCACCGCGATAATTAAGATTTAACGACAGAAGCCCTTTTGTTGATTGTCGCATTACATTTTGTTACACATTAACTTGGGCGGCATTTACCTAACGCTTTGTTAATAACGTTGCGATGGTGTATACCGCCTTTAGGTTAAATAGCTCGTAAAAATATAATACAGCTTTTAGTAGAAATATTCAATACGCAATTACCTAGCTCTGTATATTATTATTGTTTATTTATTTGTTGTGGACTATGGATAAATAAAAAAAAATCGTTCGCAATAAACCACAATATCTTTGACAATTTACTTATTTTTTAAAATCGACATATCGAAATTAGGTCTTCACATTCGTGTTTACAAATGCGCTTAAGAAGCCCATGCTCCAGGTTTAGTATACCCTTTCTGATTCACCCTGTATATGTAGGGGGAAATAAATGTTGTTGGTACACATAAGTAGACATTACGCAGCATTTAAGTTTAGACAACCTTGCTACGTCGCTAGTATGATTATAGTTCGATTAATTTAGATTAACTCTAGATTTTTTTTATCGTCTATGATCGGTACGACAAAGGAATGCATCTTGTTTCAGGTAACGGGTTAATAGATGAGAACGACTTCATGCAGTGGGTGACGAAGATACAAGCGCTGCAAGGGTTAGATGTGACCACGAGTGGCGGGGACTCTGAGGAGGAGATCACACGTGACTTGCTCGCCGCATTCAAGTAAGTATACCTACAATCGGTGTGTTTTATACCTACAAAGTAGTCCTTACCTTCTAACTATTATATAATGTCAGCGCCGGAAATTGGGCGTTACCGAGCAGAGGGTAAAGAGTCTAAGGGACACCGAAACGCAAGCCGAAGCGTCGGGAACGTAAAACACAATATGGCATGGAATATGGCCTCACCCATAACTTAGTGGGTATTTTGCCAATGTAAAGTAATTAATAGCAATAACACATTCAATTAATACACATTATAAATAAAATAGTGGATGTGTCATAAAAACATGACGTTTCCTGTCATGTTGTCAGTTCAACATTCGAACGGCTTATAACAGTGTTATACAGCACCCGGCCGAAAATATTGCACGTCAAGCTTTAGAAAGAGACTATCGGCTAAAGTCAAGAGCGAAAGAGACAACGCTCTACAAAGCCGAAACTTTTTCTATAACTGAAGTGCAATATTTACGGCCGGATACTGTACAAGTCTGTAATAGTACGTAAAAACAATACTTAATAGCAGTGTGCCGTGACACTGTTATTAGACTGGGATTTCTAGCTGGATAACCGTAACCACATAACTAAACAGACGTTGGTCATTTCGCAGGGTGTTTGATCGCGACGACAACGGGTATATTACGCGTGACGAGCTGCGCACAGCGCTGGAGATGATCGGCGAGCCGGTCACCGACGCGCAGCTCAACCAGGTGCTGGCGCTCGGAGACATCGACCATGACGGCAGGATCGACTACGAAGGTAAGCAGGGCTCAAGTCTGCTAACACAATCGATTCATAATCGAACAGCAACGGCATAGTAACTGCCACTTTTGACAGATATCCCATACAATATCTGTCAAAAGTGACAATTACTATGCCGTTGCTGTTCGATTATGAATCGATTGTGTTTACAGACTTGGGACCCAGGAATACTTATAGGAGAAAGAGTATATAACACTACGATGTAGGCTAGCACAATGACTTTACTTGTTATTGGCAAATCGGGTAATGTTTGAGATATCTGGGATCCTGTAGATGAATATTTCGAAGAGTTAAACCTGGCAGTCTATGACCACAAAAATATTTTAAAAAAGTCTGGGTTTCCATATAGAGGTAAGTATCTGGAAGACTTTTTTTTTGGCGGGAAACTGAAAAGTCATAGCGTCAGTTATGTTTTAATTTCTAAAACTAGTGTTTCTGCGAGTTATAATGAGTTATATAAGTGGAATATTAACCATTATGGGTTCGGTAAAGTGCACAAGTATAGGTAATTGAAACAGAGTGACGAAACATAGCTTTTCAGTTTCTCACAAAAAATCCGTGAAAAATCTTTCGGTAAAGTATCCATCACTTTACTGATTGAGGGATGGGGGGTATTTTACTTGAGCCTAGCCTTTGGGCCTGTGCATATACTCGAAAACAGAAAAAAAAATATTACTTGACACTGGCAAAATACCTATGGTGATGCCAAATAAATAAAAAAAAAAAGTATCTGGAAAAGGACGGTGACAAAAAAGTTTCGCGTACCACCTCGAGTATTAAAATCATTATAAAACCTCATCATACCTACCACCAGTTCTTCAAAATTTAAATCCGTTTATTATTTTCAGAATTCGTGAAGATGCTGTTGTAACGTGTGCTCCATGCTGAACAAGACCTCACTAGTTATATATGTATAATGGTAGGTAGTATTAAAGACATACGTACGGTCATCGCCCAGTGATCCGATCGCTTTAGTCGAATGTTATTCCGTGCTTAGGCCAGAGTAAGCGACAACTTGAAAGGTACTCTTTCAATATTTATCTGATATACATGTGATCGCAAGGCAGTTTGGTTACGATTCGTCAAAGACGTTTGTTGTAAATAAGTATAATTTTGTAATGAATAAAAATAACGAATAATTAATGTAGGACTAATAAAATTTAGGATAACGATGTTAAATGTAATTAAATGATTATATATTTTGCATACGTAATTATTTATTTAAATAATAATGTTTAATGATAATGGTCTTTGCCAAGAAGTTAATAAGACAGTGTAAACTTCTTGCAATCAATCGATGGATTCATGGTTTTAAAAGACATCTAAAGACGGCTCCTGACCTTTCAGTAACTAAAGGTACTCCACTACACTCATCGGTATTATATCGATCGAAAGTATTATTTTTACCTATATTTTTTATTTACCCTTAGCCTAAGATAAGACCATATTAGGCTACGCACGCTACACCTATTTTATTACTTACCTTTTTATAAAACTTAGCCAAAAAGTTAATTTAGATTATAAACATAAGTACTTAACTATATCTATTTTTTTTATTAACCTACAAATTTATATTCATGTAGCTATCTACGCGAATACTGTAATAATAATGTACTATTATGGTTGTGAAGGATAAGTTACATCACAATGTCATTTACCAATTTTAAGTGCTAAAGTACTTATAAATATGTATAACCTACCTATCGAAATAACATTTAGATCTAGGTACCAGTTGTTGTATCGTGTTAATTGATCTCTCTAAAATATATGTAAGACACCAATTACTTTTATTAATTGCATTGAAAACAATTGAGCAAAAGTAAACACATACTTGACAGGTCACACAACATTTTGATGTGCGCAAAACATTCAGCCGTGAAGTGCAAACGGAAAGTACTTTCTTGGTGTACCTACCTGACCTTAGGTTTATTCATTAACCATTTTTATTAAGTTCGCATTCTTAAACAGCGCTGGAGCAGCTTTTTACGTGACGTGTCCTATACCTCCCTAATGTGTTAGTAATTCAAGTAAATAGCTATCTAACTTATACCTACTAGGTTTAAGTATTTACTTTTCGTACTTACATATATTTAAGAGATCTTATTCATACGTCCAATAGAGATTCTTCCACCCTAATTCACGTAAGTATATGAAATGCAATAAAACGTATGAAAGCATGTTAGATACCTTAGATAACGCCTTTTGAAGGCAAGCGATGTGGAATGAAAGTGATTAATAAATCTTCAATTTGTTATTTATTCTCACAGTTGTTTTTTTTTATTCGTCGAAAGGCGATTAGTCGGCTCCTTCAAAGAACTTTCCGAGGAAATCGCAAGGCTTGGGAGTCGCTGTTGGGTGCCAATTGTTCATCACGTGACCCTTCTGTTGCCAGTTATGTGTCAACTCTTTTAGTTCCATGTATCCCTGGAAGGAAACGACACAGTCGGCTTATGAGGATGGAATTGCTTTGAAGACAGCCCCTCTACGAATACCTCAGGCCGAATGAGTACAAACCACAAATGGCGGTTTCGTATGGGTAGGTTATCTGTTTATATAGCAAAGACAGTCGTACACACATATTTCAGAAAGATGGACTTTTAAATAAAGCACAAGTCTATCCATACTACAGGTACTATATTATAAAGTGGTAAAGTTTGTAAGTTTGGATGTAAGGAGTTAATCTTCGGATCTACTGAACTGATTTTGAAAAGCATTTTACTAAGTAATAGGAAGCTTCATTATTCCAGAGTACTATATAACTAGATTTTTTCTTCGAGGTACCGCGGTCATTTCTAATAAACCTAAAGAAAATTTTCTTTAATCTTATTCATATATTCTTTAAAATCTATGTAAGTAGGTACTTATAATTTAGGTAACCGCTAATATGTAGTGGGTTCGTGCTTTTTTTGAACAGCAAACGTCAGTGCGTTTGCTGTTCAAAAAAAGCACGTTTTGTATCAGCATGTAATAAAAAAAATAACAATCTAATTCCCCAGTATCCACCTACTTAGGTACACAATTACCAAAATTCTCACACTTAAGGTAGGTCTGTACATAGGTTTTACCTTGATAACTAACATGTCAATAACACGCATATCAGAGACACAAGCGTTTCTATAGAAGTACTCTCTCAGCTTCCAGCGACAATCTTCCTCGCTCTTGGGTATATCGAAATACTTGACTGGAAATTAAAAGATACTTGCATAAAAACATATTTTGCTTTCTTGGTTTAGTGATTGTAAACGCTGATTGCCGCATTATTGATGGCCTAGGTCGAATAAGGGTTGGAGACCGGTCTTTCGATTTTTTAAGGGATAAACAAGTTTCTAAAGTCTGTCATTTGGTATCTATATATAAGGTGTAACAAAAATAGTGTAAAATATTAGAACAAGGCTAACAGTAAGTTATAAATTTAATTTTAAGACAATATTAATTATAAGACACTTAAAAAAATTACACCCTGTAGTGAGCGCATGGGCTACTGAATCGCCGAGATAAAAAAAAAACCGTAATTATATTATACTAGCTGTTGCCCGCGACTTCGTCCGCGTGGTATTTAACAAAGACTCAGCCGTTGGCAACAGCCTGTTCGCGTTCTGATCCCGCGGGACGCATTGCAGATTGTTGCTATCAAACTTTAATCAGGCGCAGCGCTGCAACATTGGTTTTAATTTTTTTTCGAGAGATCCAATTTTTTTTTCTAAAATAAAAGTAGCCTATGTTACTCCTTGTTACATCAGCTATCTGCCAGTGAAATTCCCGTCAAAATCGGTCCAGCCATTTCAGAGATTACCCGGAACAAACAGACAGACAGACAGACAGACAGACAGACAGACGGACAGACAGACAGACAGACAAAATTTTTAAAAAATGTTGTTTCGGTATAGGTAACGTGTATACATCCAAATGCACTTAGTAAAAAGCGGTTATTTTAATATTACAAACAGACACTCCAATTTTATTTATATGTATAGATACCTTTGGGGTCGAGTCACCTTCGTCCGTAGGAGAATTAAGTACCCTCGAGATACCCTACACGTGACCCTGGGTGGTGCCAACCAGGTGACAACTCTACTGGTGGTAGGCTTCGGATAAAATTGGGACAAAGATCGTAATCACTGAATTAATAATAATAATAATATCGCGACGAACGCAGCGAACACACCAAATATACAGTCCCGCACATGCATTATAGTTACCGTACAATGGACTGGGGACGAACCCAGTAGTTAAAACGTATATATTAAAAAAAATATGACTCGGGTATCTACAAACATTCGTGCTCATTACACAAAATTTGTCCCGAACGACGAACCTTCGGTATAGACTACCAGCGATAATACCAACTGGGCTAATCAGGTCGTCAATTGTGCACGAATACAAACTGAGGACTAGTTGGTACGAAATCCACCCACCGATGTAAGGTATATAGCGATATATTGCTCGGTACAATCCTATGGCGCGCTGGCGAGCTTCACAAAAATCTGCGGACATCAAAGGCCTCGCGGCTCTACAAGGCGCTCTGAAAGTATTCATTTTAATTTACACCAATAATTGTGCTCAAAAAATATTTACATCAGCAAGTACGTGTCAATTGTTTGATAATTATATTTTATGACAGCAAAAAGTCTTTATAAAGGTGTCAGGTTATCAGAAAGTGTATAAACTCATTGTCAGACTCAATGTTATGAACGAATGCTATTATTAATATGATAAATACAGATGTAACCCACATAACCAAATTTCCATCAGACTATTACTATTATTATTACACTATTATCATTATTATCGAGGAAAAAATGAAATACTTCCGTCGCCTGCGCCCCATACAAGTCTGGTTAGTACCTACAGCTAACTAGAATCCTGGCGAATGGAGTGGTACCCAGATGATGCAAATTAGGTACCCTGCTTGTTTGTTTGGTGGTACCTCTGTACCTAGGTTGTTCACAATTGACCGGTGCTACGTACATGAGAAATTAACATAAACATGCATTTTTAGATGATATATTGAAGGGGTCATAGTTGATGATTACAGAAAAACTAAGTTTAACATTGAACTGAAATCTCTATTTCTGTATTGTTTACCATAACTTAAAGTATCTGTATCTATTTACAAATTGCTAAATTCAATAGTTCATTCGTTCGCGTTAAAGAATTTCGATAGGAAATCTTTTGGTTTGGGTTCTTCGGTCGGCTTGAAGTAAGCCATGATGTGTCCCTTTTGTTTCCACATGTTCACTGACTCTTTGAGCTCCATTTGACCCTGAAAATTGAAAATGAGTACAATAAAAGAATATTATTAGGGATCTTGGAGGTGCATGGGAAGAAAACCCTTTTAGACATAAGTGAAGTCTGTCCTCCTTCAACTTCTTTATCCATCACTAGCTGTTACAGAGATCAGCGGAAACAAACAGACAGACAGACAGAAATTGCACAAAACATTGTTTTGGTATATGTCCCGTGTATACATGCAAATGCACTTATTAAAAAGCAGTTATTTTAATATTAGAAACAGACACTCCAACTTTATTTATTTGTACAGATAATTTATCCATTATAACATTTAATAAGTAAGATATTAATAAATCTAGTAGTTTACTCCATGATTTTAAAATAAAATTAATTTATGGTAAATTAATAAAATATCTTTAATATTTCGAATATTGATATTATTCGAAATATGGCCTCGCAGAGCCAAAATGCATTGAAGGGTGTTTGCCATTGCTTTGCTTTGGCTGTATATAACCCATAAATTACAAAGAACACATAATACTCTTCCCTTTATACAGGGTTTCATAATTTTACCTTGATGACAAGCAGATCAATGACCCTGACATCAGTGACATCTTTGTTCTTCAAGAACATCTCCTTCACTCTTAACCTGCATTGCGCTTCTGACTTCGGGATGTCAAAGTCTTTTACTGAAATATTAAATCAGATACTATCATTATAAAATGTATATATAAATACAACGTCTGGGTGGGTGCACTGAGTATTTAGGTACCAATGTAATAGGGGGTGAGACTATTGCCGTAATAGCAGGCACAAATGCTAAAAATATATAAACATTACAATACGAATTAATCTACAAGAGGTAAGAAAAATCACAAAGCAACAAGGCTCTCAGAGCATTCAGAATGCTGCCAATAAAATTTCTGTCGAGTTCTTAGTAGGTGATTAAATTCGAAAGAATATAACCAAAACACTTTTAGCTAAAAGCTAAAACAAATGAGCCCTACTGATGACATAACAGAATAACACTCACCTAAATAAGGCACCTGGCGGTACCATGCCTTGTATAGGCTCAGAACTCTCTTTTTTGCATCACCGTGATTGAGCGAAAGCACAGGCCTTACGGTCTTCGTGCCGACTTGGATAGCTTGTCTCGCAGACATTTTCCAATTTTAAATCCACTCCACATACAAATTTCCAAAGAAAATATTTTGACAGCAAGCCAGCTGACTGACGGCCGGATGCTTGTGTTGCCACCTGCCGCAAAATAGGAGTGATATTCTCGGTAATATAACCGAATATAAAAATAACGCAGATCTATGTCAATGGAAGGAAACAAATTGTTTCTATGATGTCTGTGGGTTTTTTTTTGCTTAAGAGAAAACCTCAGAGCAGAGGGATTCCCATGCAATTAACTTCTAACCACTCCCTGGGTCCAAGACATCCAAGTTATAGATGGGATTTCGGTAGCGACGGTCTTTGTCTTACTTTTAAAGTCGTTGGTTCTTACCTATTCACAAAATGTAAGACGAATTCATGCCTAACGACTTCGTTGATCGATAAATTGACGCATTCCCTTGTTAATTACTGGCACTGTAAAAACTTGTGCGTATTCATGCTTCACGTAGGTAGTTAAAATATCACCATCAAATCTACGGTCGTATTTGTAATGATTGCAATTAACATTAAAATACCTGATAGAAATGTTTTAAATAATTTATTCATTTTTTACATTATTATGGTAAGTAAGTACTTATAGATAAGTGCTTATTTAACAGTTACACATACGTTTAATATAACACAGAATGTCCACAAAAAAAATAGAGTAGATATTTACAAAATAAATAAGACGGTACCAATCACATTTTAACATAACGTTGTTTTTACGATAGTTTATGAGTTTATACTAACTATACAAATTAATTCTACCGTCTTAACATAGGAGAAACCAACACAATTGTAAATTTTATAGAGGACACGTTTTGGCTCCATATTTAGGAGTAAGTTCAGAGCTATAAGGATTAATCATGAATATGTCTTTCATCCTTCCGGGCATATACGTGAAAAATATGTCTCTGCAAATAAAAACATATTTACAAAATTACCAAGACTGGACGATTGTAAAGCTATATTGTACGGACCCTCTCCTTAAGTGAGCACCCTGGTATCATTTAGCTTAGGTGATACCTACGCAAAATGTATTTAAAACCCTGACGCAAAACGAGGGGTGTTATAAGATTTTTGGCGGGTGGTATACCTGGCGGGGCGGCCGCTATTCCCAGACGGTTATAGTAGGGATCTTGTATTTATGTTACGTGCTCCGAAAACTCTCATTGCGCAATTCAGGATTGTGTGATGCCTCGTTATTTGTTCTGAATGTCGTCTGCAGCGCCATCTGTGTAGCTTGTGGCGAGGTTGAAGAGGTCGCTAGATATTAAATAGATGCAGATAATGATGTAGGTACTCACAAGAAAGCTTTGCTAGGGTACGCGTCATATTTAGTCGTCGACCACCACATACGCGTCTGCTCCAACTGTTTCAATCTGTTCCTCGATACGAAATTTTCCATAAGAATCTTGAACTGAAAGTAGGTAAACAACGATGGCTTTAAAACATAATAGCTGAACATCGCTGTAGTAGCTGAGTCACACGAACGGTACCTGGACGAACGATTTTGGTCCATTTAAAAACAAATCGATTGATTAAAAAAACTATTTCAAATAAACTTGAAATTAACTCATAGTAAAAATCAAGCTTGCTCAGGTGAGCATTTAAGTAACAAAAAATCTAGTAATAGGTAATAGTATACCCAGGCTTATTAAAAAAATAAATGATTAAAAATATAGATATTCAATTTATTTCAAACACGGGTTAAACTAAATTTATTTCAAGCCAATGGATTTCTCTAAGTTTTAATTTAATTGAATCATGTAAAGTGTTATATATTTAAATATTACTAATGAGTTCGATTTCACATGTTTAGGTACCTAAATGAAAAAAACATCTCGCATAAGTATAACGAATGCTCAGTAACTTGATTATTTTTGTACTAACCAGTGTCTGCACTAACATTCGATGCGACCAATTCATACGCTCCAACTGTTTAAGCGTGAAAGGTATTCTATACGCCAAAGCCCGGAATTCCATATGCTTTAACTCGACCCATCTTCGTCCGGAATGTAGTTTGTAACGTTCTGCAAACATAATACACAAAAAATGTAGGTGTTACATTTCAATTCAGAATATTGGATCCTGAAAGATAATTAGGATACGAACTGTGCTCCTTCGGTGTTAATTTTCCCTTTACTCGTTTCCTGACCCACTCTAGAAGATTGTTTAGGCGTTCGGCTTGCGGTAAATGCGGTATTAGAAGCGGAGTTTCAGATAAATCGGCTAGGAATGCCTAAGAACGTGTAAGAAAAATGAAATACCTACACTTATTTAATATCTATTAAATAGAAGGATCGATTACATTTCAAAATTGATCAACTTACTGCCAGCAAATCGCTTCCACTCAACCCTGTGGGTAGTAAAGTAGGGGCAGAAGGTTGTGGCTGGAAATAAAATCATACACGCTACATCCTCTCAACCCTCCCAGCAATTTCCCCAGGGAATCCCGAAGACAAGTGAGTATGCCCACCTAGTCTTATGGCCCCAGAGCAAACACGACCAGAATTATTAACAGGGGGAATGCCTGTCTCCGGGGTTGCCATAGGTGGGATAACTTTTAGGGGACCTGAGGATGTATAGCAATCATGGGATAGTTACTACATCAAGAAAAACTCTTTCAAGCGTACATAAAGGAGATGATAATCTCGTAACGTTTGTAGCGTAAATATAATGTAACATGTAGGGACCTAAGTATAGATGGGATGTGCACAATGAACTTTCTTAAACGTAAAGCTGGTTATTTCAAGATACCGTAACATCTCCAGACATCAAGGCTTCATTAACAGTGTCTTTAACAAAATCTTCCAAAGGATCCAATTGGTAAATTTTTGCATGGTCTAAGTAATACGGTTGGTGCTTCGTGGGAGGATAGAAATACGTCTCTTTTAATTTTCCCTCATGGTTGAAATCGTACAAATGACCGCATCTGCATCTTGACTTCTCCAAATAATCCAATATAGTTTCCTCCCTAGAATATATAGTTATGCTTATACGTTTGGAAGTAGTAATCTTGTAGACGCTATTCTTTGTCCTGTTTTTCATTCAAATTTTTGTTTTGAATAATCAATGATCTTTGATTTATTAAAGATTTGTCCGATCCGGGGTCTGCTTTGTTGAAATTTTATCTACTGCGTGACTGGTCATTACACTGAACTCTGAAGCAGGTGAAATACCCAGGCTGGCTTACTATCGTGGGGTCCATGCAGGACCTCAAGTGTCAACCTCAAGATATTAAGGTTTATATTGTGAGCCGGATTCATTGCTACCAAGTGTAGGTAGTTGAATGGGTGCTAAGGCGTTCGGTCTGCAAGAGAGCACACACTAACAGTAGGCACTTACCATTCCGTAAGACAATCACAGGTTTCCGAACAGCTTTCTTTGGTTTCCTGCGGGAACTTCCAAAAGCCGAGTATGCGGAGGACACTTTCTCCGTTGGGAGTTATTGAAACACCGCCGTTTATTGGAATATAACCAGTTGGTAATGAGCAAACGTCTGAAAGTAGTTTTAAGGTTTTGAGCATCACCAGAACAAGACAGCTGTAGAACCGTTTTGTTTAACATTTTGTTCAACGGCTGGTGACGCCAGAGTCAGTGACAGTTTTAAACACCTGAATCACGGAATGTAGAGCCTTTGATTGAGGATCAAACGAACAATCGTAATAAGAGCTATCAGTTAGGTATCTACGTAATATTTTTCCTAAACAATAGATATAAAATTATATTCACATCGGATAAATTTTTTTTTAATATAGGAGACTAGCTGTTGCCCGCGACTTCGTCCGCGTGGTATTTAACAAAGACTCAGCCGTTGGTAACAGCCTGCTCGCGTTCTGATCCCGCGGGACGCATTTCAGATTGTTGCTATCAAACTTTAGTCAGGCGCAGCGCTGCAACATTGGTTTTAATTTTTTTTCGAGAGATCCAATTTTTTTTTCTAAAATAAAAGTAGCCTAAGTTACTCCTTGTTACATCAGCTATCTGCCAGTGAAATTCCCGTCAAAATCGGTCCAGCCATTGCAGAGATTACCCGGAACAAACAGACAGACAGACAGACAGACAGACAGACGGACAGACAGACAGACGGACAGACAGACAGACAGACAGACAAAAATTGTAAAAATTGTTGTTTCGGTATAGGTACCGTGTATACATCCAAATGCATTTAGGAAAAAGCGGTTATTTTAATATTACAAACAGACACTCCAATTTTATTTATATGTATAGATAAGCCAATCATACATAGAAAACGCGTATTTATAACAGACTGCGCGACGCAACGTAGGGTAATGTGTTTATAAGCCTATGTAAGTTTGTTACTTTGTGGCGCTCTAGAGAGCAAACGCGTGGGCCGATTTTGGTGATTCTTACTTCAATATAGCGACCAACACACGCCGATAAAAATGACTATAATAACTAACAAGTGTAAAATAAAAACAGGTGATTAAAAATATCAAAAAACCCGACAGAGTAAAAAAATAACCAAATATAAACTGAAAAGAAAAAAATCAATCCAGGAGCGACTATAACAGTCAGGACCCAAATCAACTGTTCCCAATAATTGATCCAGACCTTTTCCAGGTTGTTTAAGTCGTTACTGGAATGGTTTGTGTTCTTTTCAGTTATTAAAAAGTTCATATTTTACTATATGTTGTTGTATTTTTTGCAATAACTCATTGAAGCACAAAGAAACGAGCTGATTTGTGAAGTACACGCAAATTACGATCTAATTAAGGCGCGAATTAGCATGAACCACACGAATCGGTTTGTTTTTTTTATGCTCCAATAGGTCGTTCGCGACACTGTCTAATTAGTCTATAACATTTCGTCGTCTCGGATCACTTACTAGCGAGTTGGTACCGAGGCGATCCACCTGAGAAACTAACCCCGCTAACTAGGTATTGCACATTCTTGTACGGCGCCTTGTGTTTGGGCTTTGCTCGCAATTTAATCATTTTCATCTTCGACGCTATTGCAGCCTGCTTGTTATCCTGATGGCCTATTAAATATTTAATTACTTTACAATTGTATTTTTTTACATTATATAAGTAATATACTTAAGTATAAGGTGTAACGAGCATAGCGTAAAATATGTTAACAGGTAAAAAAATAATCAAATTATTTTAAAGTTTCAAAATAACACCAAGTATTAAGTGCGCGGTAAAACGGTACTGGCTTGCTTTCTCAGAGAAAAATCAAACACTGTTATTACATAATATAATTGTATACATAAACGTGATCGTTGTAACTTATTTGTTAGCCCCTAATATTTTACACCATTATTGTTGCGCCTTGTACATATATATAAAATACATACCTATATTAATATTTAACAATTGTACATTCAACTAACAGGAATTGGTTAACTAAGTAGGAAACTAGGTAATCAAAGAAACATACGAAATGCTCCCGGCGGCTCCCAAAATTTATAAGTGCAAATTCGCTCTTTTTGAAGACTTTTTTTATTTCTTTCTTTACGTTTTTCCATCTGTAAAACAAGGCATTAGACTACCTGGCCCAGTTTACGGCATCGTTTCAATCGGACAGTGGAGTAGATATACTTACAAAGGTTTCGTCCAAACACAGCATCTCGTAACTCTGTAGCCAAAGATAGAAATTGAGCCATTATTTAGAGCAAAAATCCTCACATGGCGGGGAGGCGGGTAGGTAATGGGTGCAATCAGCGACGTGACCCTAGAGATCTAGAGGCACCTATAAAGGACCTGACATAATGTTTTAAGGGTATTTCTAATTTCGGCATTTAATACTACCTCTGAGCTCCGTAATCGAAATTTGTTTCCCAGCGGCAACGGCTTGCTGTTTTCCTTGGGCGGGCGACGATTAGAGTAACATGTTATATAATTCCTTTGTAAGTATTCGCCATACTTCACATCAGGTTGGAAATTTTTGCGCGTCTCTGCAAGTAAGCATAAGGTAAAAGCATCAGTAGGTGACCACTTAAGGAGACAGAATATTCTTTTTAAATGTTTGACTTTAATTATCATAAGAATTCAGTAAGTTTCTTTTTTTGGAAACCCTGTGAAAAGTGTTTTAACATATGAACAAGCATTTCACCACGTACAATGGTCGAATAAAATTAAAAAAAAATATAAATGTTCCAATATTAGAAATTTAGTAGTTGACCATCTAAAAACTAGAAGATGACCATATTTTGCATCAGTAGGTGACCACTCAGATGCTACAATTTTAATTGGGTTATTTGTTAAATAAGAAGCAAAATAAGATGAAAAGAAAACGTTTTATTTGAAATATAATAATAACTTTTATAATTTAAATAAAAACAAGGTTCTAAAAGATCCGACAGATGGTTATAAAACAAAAGGACACGGTCAAACACAAAGCGTAAACGTCAAACTTTTTGCCAAAGGGATTATGGTCCTGAATGTTTATGTGTTATGGGCATTAAACTTCAAAAATTATATCAAGGAATGTATCTCTGGAACATCAAATACATTTCTCGTAGAACTGGTCTTCTTGGGAGCCTCTATATGAGCAACTACTGCATCCCAGGGATAGTCGAGCACATCTTTATGTTCGGGCCATTTTCACAAACGACCATTTGATTTCATAGATGAGATTGTTGCTGTTTTTTTCGTAGCTTTAAGTACTTTTCCAGGATAAAAGTTATTGTCGTACTTAAATATGACAAATTCTCCATCTACTTTTTGCGGGGGTTTTAAACCCACAATTGGTGATTCTCTTTCAATCTCATTTTCTGACTCAATCACACTTTCTCCTGAAGAGACCACAGCATCCGAGTCTGAACTGGAGGAAGAGAATCGCAGGTTTTTTTTACCCGCTTTATTTTGGTTGATTCTAATTTTGTGAGAGTCTTGATTCTCTTTAATGACTCTTTTTCTTCTTTCTTTCTAAGCTTTTCAGCAGCCTTTTCTACTTTTATTCGTTCAAGATCTTCTTTTTGCTTTAATTTCTTCTGTAGATATTCCTGATAACTTTTTCTGAAACAATAGTGGGTATTCTTTCCTTGGGACGTGATTTAGGCGTTTCTTTTTTAATATGAGGCTTGTAAAAGAAATGTTTTCTAAAGGGACTGGGAACATTATCCGGTACAGCGTCAGAAATAGTGCTAATAACACTATCGATACCGGAATTCAATGATGACCATATGCCATATTCAATATGACCATAGCCATAAATTCGTACCATAAAGTTAGTCAACTACTAAAAAAAATCAATCTCAAAATCAATCAAAAGTTGACCACCATGGTCAATTACTAGAAAATCACAGTCAAACGGGATCAGTAGTGGACCACCCCCACATCTCAATTTTGTCAACAAATCTTCAAATTTTAATTACCCTGTCATTTAAATAAACCATAAACGAATAAGAAACGAAAAACACTTACCGTCAACAAGGTGACAAAGTTCCTAGTATTTAGCTTCAAACTTTTTCAATCCTTACGAATATTGTAACAAAAAACGAATTTATTGATTTTATGGTCCGACACTCAACAAACAACTGGCAGTCATTTTCTATATTTGACAGATATGGATGCGCAATTTTCGCGCTTAGTTGCCCAGATGGCAGCACTAACTACTTATTAACGAATGAGTTTTAAAAATTGCCGCGAATTCTTATTATAACGGTTTATGTGCATTAGCGGTCAACTACAGGTACATGGTCAACTACTAGTGACTTTACCTTATGTATTTCTTGATAATTCAGAACGTGAAACTTTAAAGGCACTGCGTCCCAAGTATATATATACTTATAAATCTACATATATCTGATGATGAAACCGGCAGCAAGTTACAAGTAAATACATTACAGGTGGTGTTCTTGTATTTTAGCTATTCAAGCTATCTAGAGCAGCAACCTAAGATACTTACCCTTGCTATGAATCACTTTAATTTCTCTAATATTATATTTTACAAAAAAATAAGATAGCGAGGTAAGTACTTACTCTTCTTTTTAGGTTCCTCCGGCGGTTTATCGAAATGTGTTAACTTGTCTAAGCATTCAATACATTCGTCTAAATCTATAAATACTAGGCATGACATTAGGATCATAGCGTTTATGTCGTATCCTGCAAAAAAAACAACCCTCATCTATGACACTTTTCAGTTGGTATACTGGAACATGCATGACTGGCTGACGAAACATTTTTGTACTCTAATTTAGTAATGTATTCATTAACCCCATTCCACTTATCCAATATAGTATCTTTGTCCAATGTACACGCGATCAAAAAAGTTTGGATGATTCCTTCATTAATCACATGGAAAATCCAAACATTTTTGATCAGGTGCCCATTGGACAAACATATTGGATATGTGGAATACTACACTTAGGTACGAAATTGTGGATTTAGCGACAGGCGGCGCGACACATACATAACATACCTAAATGTTACATCCTTCATTCGGTAGACCTTATCGCGCTGAGTAGTCTCAAATCACGTCGTAAACCACAAATTCACTGTCAAAGTCAAGTTACTTACTTCTTCGTACTTCACTTGGTGATGTCTTATAAACCGCGCGGTAAAGGTTCCATATGAAAATGCCGGGATCTTCGACCGATTCCGTCATAGCTTTCATTAAGACCTGACGTGGAATTTTCAACGTCACGCCTAGATCGGACAAGCTTCTCCTGATCCTGTTGGGCAGGTCCTCCAGTAAGTCTTGATGGATATTCGCTCGGAGCCCGCTTAGGACTTGCCTCTGTTCTGACGAGAGTTCGAAGTACCATGCAGGACCGCATTCGCATTTCAACCGCCACTCCTTTCTCTTGGCTTTATAAAACATATTAACAAACGTTATAATACCTATCTTCAGTTGTATTTAATTCTACCTGCACAGATTAACATCAGAGTATTTATATTTTTTTTATGTAAGTAGCTTTCAAGTAGGTCAGGACTCATCCCAGGTCGAGTGAGAGTTTTTCGAAAGCGCACCATATTCTTTAAAGTATAAGTACGTTTTTGTCCACTGTGTATGGCGAATAAAATGTTTTAGACAATGTCCTCTAAAGGCGCTGTTCAATTTGCTATACAAAATGACATAAACGCAGCCCATACACAGTGCACTAAAGCTCGCACTAGCTCTGTTAGGCAGGTACACGTGATCCGTGATCTGAATCCGCCTGAAAGTAGTCTGTTTAAATTCCTTAATCATTAATCTGTAGGCGTACGAGTTCACAGCATCAAATTCCAATCAAGTTATTGAATCTCTCCATACATTTCTCAGCAGCGCCCCTAGCGGAAACAAGTAGTTTTACTGGTAAATGTAGGTTTAGTACATTCGAAATCGATTACCCGATTGTTATTGAATGCTGTAAACTTATAAGTACAAAGAACCGCGAGCGCAGTAATTTGCCTTCGCCTAAAAATAATAATATCATCCTAGTATTGTATGTGATCCCATACTACAATCGTTGCTCAATTTGGGCGGCATATTATAAGTATGGCCTACCTAGTGCACTTCTACCTAGGTATATTTGTTAATTGCTGTATGTACTTACGTTGTTTTAGCTGTAGTACATTTTCCCCCAACTTTCTATAAATTCCTTCTAAAAAATGGTTTGTAATGCCATGTATAGCTTGTGATTTTATTTTGTATGTAGTCGTATGTAAGTATGTACGACAGACGCTTACGAGAAAGATTTCTATCTAGGTTGAAGTCCGAAAACTATAAATGTACTTACCTTCACAGTAATACCAATATCTTAAATCCTTTAGAAATTTGAGCCATTCTCCTACTTTTACGTTGTATGGTTTCTTGTCAATATTTTCTAACATTTCCCTTTCCAGGTAAACCCATACTGGGTCTTTTTTTGGACCGTATATAGCCTAAAATTATAAGTATAAATGTACATATTGAGGTGATACATAATATCTACACACTTGAACAATGTCTAATAGGTTGAACAGTACACTTTGGAAAAATAATATATTTACCTTTTTCTTTAGAAATTGTTGGACAGTGGGCATTTTAAATTTCCCCATTGTTTAACTTATAATTTTATATTTGGTATCCTAAAAAGAATTTGATTTACACTAAGAAATTTTGAGAAAAATATACATTACAACATCATTTTTCAATGAAAATTTTGAATTTGAAGATTAATTCGAAATTTATTCCATTCAGAAAATTAAACAAAACCAAAAACAATATTTGACTATGAACATTGGCTACAAAACAAAACCTTGTTTGATTTATCATTGACAAAACTCATAACCAGAATCAACTTTTTTGTATGCATTAATTAGATGTTGGATAAAATGCCTTGTAAAACTTTGGTAACACCTAAAGCTTATTGGTATAACATGTGCACCATGTGAACATGTTATTTTTCCCAAATGTCCATTTAAAAAATCATTATAAACGACTTTCCTGCTCAGCTTGTGGGTAAACTAATTGAACCTTCTATAAACATGGGAATAAGTACTGGTAAATAAAAACAATATTTAAGTAAGTGGGAACACACATTATTTATTGATTTGTATATTTTTAGTTTTTTCCAATACTTCTTTATATGGTGGATTTATTGGGCCTTGCACAGGTTGTTTATATTCATAAGAAGCTTGTCCTTCCAGTAATAGTGGGTATGAAGTATCAGAATCATAGGCACTCAAGTCTCCACAAGCATTGAATGGTACTATAAACCTATTAGGGCCAGTGAACTGATTAAAATCACAATATTGGTGATCCAGGAGCGGATTCACCATATTGGGAACATATCCTTCAGGAGGTTGATAGTTCTGGCACACAACAAAAGCTTCAATACTAGAATTTCTCGAACTTCTTGGTTTCGAAATAGTAACTATCTCAAAGAACTGCTTCAACTGTGAATACAGAAGTGATACATCTTTTCCTCTAAATATCTTTGCAACAAATACACCACCAATCTTTAACACATGTGTTGTTATATTCAATGCAGCCAGGAGCAGCTGCGATTGCACGTATTCATCTATGTCGTGTAGTCCCGTAACATCGGGGGCTCCATCACATACCACAAGATCAGCTTTGAGACCTTCAAATTCTTTAATAATTGCAGTTGCAGTGGATAGTTTGGTGATATCACCTTGTATTTGTATCACACCAGGCAGAGCAGCCATTGCTTGTAGATCCACAGCGACTATTTTAACATCATCCTCATTTTTCTGGTCCTCTCTCAAATATTTAGTTAACACTTGGCTCCAGCTACCAGGCGCGGCGCACAGGTCCACGGCTCGCGTAACACCCTCAAATATATTGTGCTCGTCGTTTATTTGCAACAATTTAAAAGCACTTCTAGCTCTCCAGCCTTCTTCTTTAGCTAATCGGTAGTAAATATCTCTTTTATCTTTGGAGGTTTTACCCATGTTTGCAGTAGTTCTTATAAACAATGTTTTATTTCACAATCGGTACGATACAATTATTGTTCCTATGCTATTACTTAATGCATAATTTGGATAATAAATACAATCATGCCATGTAATTAAAATAAATCTTCAGGTTTTTGCAAAGAATTTTTTTTTTTGCCATCATATGTCACAACAAAAATGTAGTGACGTTGACGTGGTCCGTGGACAGTTCTTGACACCGTTGACACTAACTTGGCATTGTTGGTTGGCGAGTGATATTCATATCCATTTTACTTCATCGCATTTCATTTCGTAAAGAAAGAAGAAGAAGAGTGCGTGTGGTGCGATAAAATACTAAACAACGAAACTACCTTGTGTTATCATCCAACTAATGTGATGCTGAACGCAGGCCTGCGCCGCCACCACGCTACGTTGACCTTATTTTCCTTTGTTTCATAGGAAAGACACTGACTTGCTCGGATATTCAGACAATACATACAATACAAAACCAAAAAAAAAAAAAAAAAACTGGTCTAGGGTGTAAGTAAAGTGTTACGCACTCATGCACAAATAAATAAAAATATGCCTATCCAGCACTCCTTACCTTAGTCTATGCCGGCACGACCTTCGTATCGTGAATTTTATTAGAAAAAGAAAATATGCCGACTTGTATAGTGAAATTTTGTAAAAACAACAGTAAAATAAAAAAGAAGGCTGATGGAATAACTTTTCACGTGTAAGTATTTATAATAATCAGTGTCTCCAACTCTCTTTGTCAAAATTACGGTGTTGACTGGTCTCAAAATACGGTAGATGGTGGAAAATTACGGCAGATCAGTGTTTGCAGCTAAAATACCCATGCAGTGGGGATGTGTAACGTAAAAAAAAAAAAAAAAAGGTCATTCTTCCAAACAGAAGTAGCAGAATGACCTTTTTTTTTTTTTTTACGTTGCGCATTTCTGCTCTTCCAAACTGAAGCAACAGAATGACCTTTTTTTTTTTTTTTTACGTTGCGCATTCCAAACAGAAGCAGCAGAATGACCTTTATTTTTTTTTTTTTTACGTTACGCATATCCCAATGCAATGTTGCAGTTATATTTTGCTAAATCAAGTGTTCATTATAGAAATATGGACACGGACGAAATTACGGTAGAATATGTCACCGTAATAACATGTCTACGGTAGGTGGTAGATCTACAAAAATTACGGTAGATCTACCGTAATTACGGCATGGTTGGAGACACTGATAATAATGCTCCGTAAAAGACACTTGTCTTTATTTTTATTTTTTTTTCTTTAATCATGACTATGGGTACAGAGTCCTTCAGTCTAATACATAATAGATTAGTGTTGCTAGAACTACATTTTGTTTCCCCATTTCCCCATAAGTATAAATGAGTAGGTAATATTATGACTATCGATTTATGTACCGACTTTAATACAATGTATAGACTTTATAATAACTATATTAAAAGTTTTATTGAACTTTTTAAGTGCATTGGTAATGTTCGAAAATTTATTTAGATTTTAAATGACTATTAAGACGTCGTTTTCTACTTACGACACTTGTTATCGGCTTAGATTCCCGACAAAAAATGAAAATATAAACGAATGGGTAGCCGCTATAAGAAATAGCCGAAATGAACCAAAATGGCTACCAACAAAAAATAGCGTGGTTTGTTCGGATCATTTTTATGATAGCGATATGTATAAGACGAACCGCGGGCTTCGCCGTGTAAGCAGGAACGGATATCCTAGAAAGGTATGTTTTTCAAGGTTTTTTTTTTACGAAAAATGTGAATATCTCTACGATGTAAATAAGGATTTTTGCGACATTGGAATTGTGCATTAAATGCCTCGATGTACTAAGTTTACTTACAATTTTGCTAAAGTGATACTTCAAAGTTAGTATAAACCGCTATTTTTACTCACTTTGCCATTCAATATTAATTTAATAGAAAAAGTAATGCATTACAAATAAAATGCAGTAGTCCGCAACAAAAAAAATCGTTAAAATAAAAATCATCGAAATGTTGAATTTCGAACCATGGTCTAGCACTTTCACCTTAAGTGATTATTTTTGTAGAAAGAAATGTACTTTGTTATAGTAAACCATTAAAATAAATGTTACACTGAAATAGGAAATCAGAACAACGATGATGTTCCATTCATACATCCAGAACAACGATGGTGCGGGACTCGCAGCGCCCTGCCATAAGAAAGAACGAAAGTATATATAGTTATCTTGTTCACGGTGGTCACCACAGATTACTTCTTCACAGAACTTGTTCCTTATTAGTGGCATCATCGGATGTTGGCTGAAAATACAGTTGTTGTTTATTTTTTCAAAATCAACGGCTTTAATTCCTAGCCTAGCCTAGGGAAATATTTTTTTCACAAATATAATAATGCCGTTTTAGTTTTCATTTAAATTGGTCTCGAGAGGCTTTTAAGCATTTATCGCTATTTCTTATGTTTCGAATTTGGCCATCCACGCATACTTGAAGAATTCATTCTAGTATATGTGTAAAACACCGAAATATCCGTTTTGTTTTTTTTCACAATCAAAAACTGCAGTGGCTCTTACAAATCATTCATTAGGGGTATTATTTTTCTAGAACTTGATTCCCTTGTCCAATATGGTCGTTGACAAAATGGCATTACCAGACACATCATCTGCATCTATTCTGGTAAGTATTTAGCTGTAAATTTCTTTATTAAAAAAAAAGAACTTACAAAGATGCTTATTTGCCGATAAAATTTGCTATACCTGTACTTACCTTACCCACGCGATTTCAAAGTCAAAGTTAAATAATTAATTTCGTACAGGCCTACAGGCACTTGCAAATTGCCATTTAGCTTTTTTAAAACTACAACCGGGTCGGAAAGTAATGGCGAACCCGTTGAGAATACAGTATTCATTTTTTCATTCTATATGGTTGTTGACAACTTTGCATTTCAGACCACAGTACCAGCCACTATTCTCGTAAGTATTTCCCTGTGAATTGTGATGTAAACGTTTGAATTAATACATATCTATTTACCAGCCTTATTTCAATTATAGGGCTTACCCGACTTGCCTCATGTAGCCGTTGACAACTCGGTTTTGCCAAACACATCTACCGCATCTGTTCAAGTAAGTGTTTCCCTCTGAATAATCTTGTCAACACATGTAATACCAATGATACCTATTTACCAGTAGTATTTGCTATATCTAGGACTTACCTGACTCATCCAATCGCCAACACGTTGACAACACAATATTATTTTTTCCATACAATATGGATGTTGATAACATAGCATTTCAGAAAACATTATCTGTATCAGTTATCGTAATTATTTATCAGTGAATTATGTTACAAAACGTTTAAGCTAAAACATAACTATTTACAAGTCATATTTTTGCTATAGGACCTACCCGATTTGCCCCATGTAGCCGCTGACAACAAGGTATTGCCGAACATATCTTCCGTATCTGTTCCCGTAAGTATTTTCCTGTAAATATTATCAATACATTTAATTACAAACGTACCGTAACGACGTTGGCTACACGATTACAATATAACTTTTCATTTTGGTTTCAGGACATACCCACCGTGTCTAGGATGTGCGATGCCCAATCACCAATATTTTTTACACCTAGAAAACAAAAACTCAAGAAACAAATAAAAACACAGGAACAACGAAGAAAAGCATACAATCAAAAAATTAAAACTTTGCAACAAAGGGTCAGGCGCCTTAAATATCGTAATAAATCATTGAAAGGTATACTAAAAAAAATTAAAAGAACAGAACTCCATAGACACGAAGTTGTAAAATTAATGAAATGGTAAAATTACAATAATTAATAGATCTATTTAAGGTGGAAGCTCAGGGTCAGGGCGCGAAATTCAAAATGTCAATGGTTTTTATTTTTTTACGAAAAATTTGGACATCTTTACGATGTAATTTAGTGTTTTGCGATATTACCATTCTGCATTGGAGGTTTCGATGTATTAAGTTTGCTTAAAAAAATACCAAAAGCTATACAACACCATGAAGTTAGTAAAAGTAGCGGTTTTTACAAACCTTATGGTATTGTATCGGATTAGGTACTTTTTTAAGCAAACTTAATACATTGAAACATCCAATGCAGAATGTTAATATCGCAAAACACTAAATTACATCGTAAAAATGTCCAATTTTTTCGTAAAAAAATAAAAACCATTGACATTTTGAATTTCGCGCCCTGACCCTGAGCTTCCCCCTTAATAACTTATCCGTTAAGGCACATAACATCTGGGATGGCAATACATTGGATTGCTGAATACGGAAATATGTGTAGTTGAGTCGGCCCCATTATCTAAATAAGCATTAGTACTTCCCTGAGTGGGAATCCATCACAGCTTTAAGATCCTTTTCGATCAACAGTTGTAACGGGGTAACAAAAAGCAAACCTCATCGAACTTTGCCTTATAAAGTTTTTTGAAGCTAAAGTGTGTTTCACTGACATTTGATGGGCATTTCACAAATTTCACGGCGAAAAAACATTACATCCTGCAAATTACTCCAATATAGCTTGTTTTGTGGGCAGTCAAATATTATATTATACTAGCTGTTGCCCGCGACTTCGTCCGCGTGGTATTTAACAAAGACAACAGCGTGCTCGCCCATTCTGAGCCCGCGGGACGCATTGCAGGTTGTTGCTATCAAACTTAATCAGGCGCTGCGCTGCAACATTGGTTTTAATTTTTTTTCGTGAGATCCTATTTTTTTTTCTAAAATAAAAGTAGCCTAAGTTACTCCTTGTTACATCAGCTATCTGCCAGTGAAAGACCCGTCAAAATCGGTCCAGCCATTTCAGAGATTAGCCGGAACAAACAGACAGACAGACAGACAAACAGACAAAAATTGTAAAAAATGTTGTTTCGGTATAGGTAACGTGTATACATCCAAATGCACTTAGTAAAAAGCGGTTATTTTAATATTACAAACAGACACTCCAATTTTATTTATATGTATAGCTGTATAGATATGGGTAATTATTTTATAAGAAGCTACTCAAGCTGACGAAGCCGTTACTTCGTTCTAATATATTCATAACAATATGTACTGCTAAAAAAATATCCTTTTAAAAAGGGCAAGCATGGAGTTTCTTGCCCACTCTGCTCCATATGAACGGTATTCCAAACGGGTGGTAAACTAAAATCGTAGTCTTGCTTGAGTGACTTTTTTGACGATGCATTAGTACTGTATTTCACGATTTACATTAATAAAAATGATTCGGAATCTGAATATTTCATTGACTTTTAATTCCCCCTGCCCCTGTTTCAAGGTCATATGCTTATTTTCTACTATTGTCAATGTACTACATTGGGCAAACTCCTAAGATGGTAACACCATATTTTTTTGTAAAAAGGCAACCTTTTTTATTCCTTAACTATCAGCGAGAGATTTTTTCCCATTTACTAGGCAAAAAGTTTCGTATGTGGCAACATTCACCACTAAAAGCACTGATTGATTGAAGGCTGGCTTCACCCATTTTGCAAGTGGCAACAATACTCTTTGGTGTCATGTCAATCAACGTTACGATTTACGAACTTGCTCTCTTATTGGTCTGTGACGTTACGTACGCACGTACGTTTGAACTTCTAAACAAGCTGTGAGACAAGATAACCTGCAGCCAAAAGCCCGAACTATATTATATACTCTTTGGCCCGAAGTCACCCTGTGCACACAGTAACAGAACAGTCACTACTTAATCAGTTGTTTTGTTGAAGTGGATAGACAACAGCGGATTTTGTTAACTGTTTAAATTATAATAACAAAATAATGGAATACTACGGTGGTACAAAAAAAATACTTACATTCATCGCAGATGATTGGAAGCTACTTCTATTGCTCACTACTGTATTCGCCTTATATTTTTATTATACGAGTAATTTTGATTTCTTCGAAAAAAGAGGCATTCCTTTTATGAAGCCAGTAATATTATTGGGGAATTTAGGGCCGAGACTAACAGGAAAAATATCCTTTCATGAATTTCAACTGCAAATATACAATTACTTTAAAGGACATCCCTATGGAGGTATGTTTATACTTATTTAAATGTTTACTTTTATATTATTACATACAGTACTCACAACAATGTATAGATTAAAAAATACAGAAACATTACAGATCATGTCATCATGGAGTGGTTGTATAGTGTTGTGTATTCTGGTGAATATTTTGTTAATACAATAATAAATTATAGCGTGATATAATAATCCTTGCATCTGTATAGACTGTATTGATTTCATACCATAATTAACACCAATGGAACTTTTTAATGAAACCAGAATAATGCAAAACATACCTAATGGCTTAATTTATTTTTTACAGGCCATTTTGAGGGACGACGGCCACTATTAAATATTTTGGATCCAGACTTAATTAAAGCAATAACAATTCGGGATTCTGATTATTTTACTGACAGGGTTACACTAAGAAGCAAAGAGCCAAAATACATAAAACGCTCATTACTGAATTTGAAGGTGATTATATCTAAGTATTCATAGTAGTTAAGGCTTCTAGCTACTTCCCTATTTCATGGCATAGGTTACATTAGTACAAAAAATATGGGCACAATATAATGGCATAGCGGCACAGTAACAGGGTAAAAAAAAACTTTAATTTCAAAAATTTGCTCTGATGGGTATTAAATCTATAATCCTCCTTATAATTATTATTACAGCTAAATTATAACATATAAAAATAGAATTTTACTTTTAAATTTTACGTCTAAAATTCTAAATTTTGTCAACATACAAACATTTGATTTCAGGGTAAAGATTGGAAAGGAATTAGAAGTACTCTGACCCCTGTCTTCAGCTCGGCACGTTTGAGACACATGCTCCCTCTCATCGACTTATGTACTAATCAAATGGTGGAATTTCTGAAACAGTATGGTATGCACTTCAGTATATATATCTACATTATATAAAAAGATAGAGCCATATTCAAATGCTGGCATTGTAAAGAAAGAGTACAGGTTCAAAAGCCACAGGTGTCTGCAATATTCAGATGTTATAAGCAAATGTAATTCTTCAGTAAATGTAATGCCCAACTGTCAATGTAAACATCATGAGGAACCCTCCACATCTTCCCTTCAGGAAATATAGGTGTGATAGTATAGACTTCTTTAACTGCAGCTCAAAGCTTGTGCTAATACCCTGATCCAAAACAGTTAATTGGTGATACCATTCATGTGACCTTTGCACTTTTATCTCTGATTATTATTGAACATTATACCTATGTACATATATAGGTAATAGTACATAAACGAAGCTTTAGTACTACTTTATAATCGAGTCGCCGGAGTTGAAACGTTGAATTTTGATGTACGTAGTTTGCCGTAGATTTAATTATTATCTGCCAGACATATAAAGAGGCGACCGATTAGTATAGCTTTTTCTCTTTCTGTCGTGAAGGTCGGGCGTCAATCCACCCACCGATTCACAACCAAACGACAAGTTTTGTACCTATAAACCAATTCGTTTATTAAATGAAGCTTGTTCTATTGTCGACCTGAATGTTCTATGTGTAGTTGGAGTGTAAGAAGGGCTCTAAAATTTATCTAGGTACAACACGATAAAATTTCTAGTACCTACCTACTTCGTTATCGAAAACTGCTGAATCGACCAGCATGTGGTCCTCAAACTCGCCTTTAAGGAGCACCTCTCAATAAATATTGCTACAGATAAGCGTATTTAAGATAATTATACAATATGTCAGAATGTAAACCATGTCGCGATTAAAACACGTAATAATGTTCATAACACTATCTTTATGTAAGTAGGTACTTACACTTACTATTAACTTGCAAATGGTAAGCAGTATTTTATCAAAATTTGGCATATGTGGTATAAATAATGTTCCCGGCTCAGAGAGAGCTGGATATTTTTAAGAGCAGCGATGACGCATTTAATTACATTTTTTTTACATCATTCGGCAGATAAGAAAGATGTCGAGATGAAACAAACGATGGGGCATTTCACATTAGAAGTCATTGGAGCTTGCGCATTCGGTATCAAAAGTGATGCGTTAACTGATGAGAATGCTCATTTTGTTAAAGTAAGTATTCATTGAATAGACAGGTTACTAGTAATTTAGGTCGAGACAAATAAACATAGACGCTGAGCAGCAGCTGCGTTCGTGTTCGGTAGTTTGCACCCTAATACATATACCATACAGTAGCTCGTCTTGGTTGAAGCGCCTGCGCCCACTAGGCATTTGAATAAATAGCGACTCTCGCATCGACACAATAAAGTGTACTTCAGTTCACACAGTACAGCATGGTTCTTTTTAATAAAATTCTTAACACTGATTGACACAACGCACAACCTAAACTGGTGGACTTAGAAGCGTGAAATTCTGCAGAAGAATTCCTTATAGGTGAGCACTAAGGGAGGATTTTTAGAAACTCTAACCCGTAAGGGGGTCTAAGTTATATGAAGATTTTTTTCAAATGTTTCATTCGCGCACATGGCTAGTAAGTTATAATCGTCTACAAGGCCACTCTTTTTCTACTATTTCAGGTTGCCCAGAATTTTGACCATATGCCCCTATACAAGAGGATAACACTATTTTCCTTTTTAATATTTATGCCTGAATTGATTAAGTATTTGAATTTTTCCTTCATGAATCTTGACGCTACTGAGGAATTGATTAGAATGTTGAAAGCGACGAAAGCTGATAGGAGAAAGTCTGGGTCCAAGTAAGTGAAAGTTTACGAAATTTCTATCAGTTTATAATGTAATAGTTGAAATCCACTTTTGCTCTATCGATAAAGCTGTTATGCTTTTAAATTGGGAGGGTTGGCAAACAGATTGTAATTGGTCGAGCCACACTATTAACTTCGTCTATCTTGCAGAAATACCGACTTCTTGCAAATTTTGATTGACTTCGCAAATAAAGAGAAGTCTGAAAATGGAAAATCGGAAATTCGTAAGTATCGAAACGTGGAATAAGCCTTTACGAACTTATCTACAAAAACGTCACTAATATTATGTACCAAAACGTTGCTCATCATAGTCAGTGGCGTAGCTACCGTAGGGCTAGGCGACGCAGTGCCCATTAGCTCAAGGGGCGCCTCGGCCTCCATGATATATAATATCCTAGTTGAAAAAAGAATTTGGCCCCAGACCAATAAACCTCGAACTGATCGATCGGAAATCACAAAAAAAGTCTGCCACCTCGAGACAGCAACAAACAAACAATCACATTAAAACATGAATAATATTATTTGGAAGAACGATTAAATATTATCTGCTGAGTTACACATAATATATAGTAGTAACAAGCTTTGCTTTATTATGCCGTGCAGTGGGCGATAGATATATTGATATAGCTCACAATTATTTTTTTGTCCCAGAGCTCTTGGTTACATAGCTACACCACTGCATCTAGTATAGAGCCACCTTTTATGTATAATCTATGCCATAAAATGTATGGTGTCGCCACTTATTTATTCAGGGCAGACAAACATGATAAATATGATTATTTAATTTTATTCTGAGGACGTATAGATATCGCAATTGAATGTGTAGATGTTATGCAAATTTACATTACGGTAGATAGGTAAACACAAGTGCAGTGCATTATGAGTTGTATGTTATGTACCTTTGCAAAATGTTATTTGTGTAAAAACGTAATTATATACAGCGTGATTAAGAAAGGTTACTTAACTTCTTTAGCGCATTTGTACCTATTCATTATGTGAAATTAGAATGGGATATTCGACTGTGTTTGAAAAACTATCCTTAATTCTTCATTAGTTTAATATGATGCTAACGATATCGTTTTTTCATGGTAAATTCCGGTATTTTCTATAAAAAAAAAAATGATAAAATTGAAATAAATCAAAAATACCGCCCAAACGTGGCATCAGGGGCACGTGACCCTTGTGACGACACACGCGTGTAAACAAGATTATTCGATTCTGTGTTAAAAACAATTTGCACACAATAAATCACAATTGTCATTTATTTATCAAAAATATAGAAATGCTCCAAGGAAGCGCAGGTTTAACTGTGTGTGTGAATCACGTATTAACTGCGCTGCAAACTAAACGACGGCAGCTTAATTTCTTATCGAAGCACATTGTTTAATTCTAGGCTGGTCCTCAATTGAATCGTAAACATAAATCTGGAATTCCAAATACCATGAGTCGACAAAGTCAAAGTCAAACCATTTATTTCGTATAGGCCTACGGGGGCACTTACAAATTGTCATTACATTTTTTCCTTAATACTACAACCGGATCGGAACGCGACCTCAACTGAGAAGATCCGGTGTCTAATATCTTGTTCCTTTCAGTTTTAGATGACGATACAATAGACGCACAATGCTTACTCTTCCTGATCGCCGGTTATGAGACATCGAGCACATTGCTGTCCTTCGCCATCCACGTCATGGCTACTAGACCGGACCTACAGGACAAACTCCGAGCCCATGTGCACGAGATGACCGATGGAAAGGAAATAAGTTATGAATTGCTCGCTCAGCTATCGTATCTCGAAGGATTTTTACTAGGTAACTAGTTTTTACCCACGTCTCCACCTATGCACCCATGTATGTAGGACTGCAGCTCGACCCAGAATGGTCATACCGTAATGATATAGACGCCACAAGCTGTCCGATAGTGAAAAGGCTTATGAAATTAGTCCATTCGTTTTTCTGTGATGTTCCAACAAACTCAAACAAGATACAACACTTGTTACGGATTCTGAGGCGTTCATCGGAAATTCTATGTATAAAAAGACATAGTGTAGATAGATAATAATACAACTGTGCATCTATAAGGCACGCCTCTTACGCCTCACATAAACACACACACACCTCTAATAAAGCTGCCGTCTGTAATATGTAGACATTTCGCCGATAGTATTTGGTCACAATGCAATAGGGAGCGAGCCTATTGCAAATTATGTAGTCATAGCCATAGACCACACTGGTCCAGTGCGGGTTGGCTTACTTCAGGAGTTTTAGAAGACATGTTTTTTTTGTTTTAGATACTCTACGCGTATACCCACCAGTGAGTCGAATCGACCGAGTCTGTACTAAGCCTTACGTTCTTCCCGGGACATCCTTGCAAATGAGACCCGGCGATATCGCCTCCATTCCCTTGTACGGAATTCACATGGACCCTGACATTTATCCGGACCCGCACGAAGTCAAGCCTGAGCGATTCATGAATGAGGAGAGAAAGGAGAGACCAGCGCATTTATATTTGGCATTTGGTGTGGGACCGCGGAATTGTATAGGTAAGCAAATGGATTTTACATTGGATTTTAATGAGGTTTCAGTGTAGGCTGTTCAGTACACTGGATCACGTAGTTACTGGTTCCAACAAATTTAGAGATATGGAGCTTCAGTGCTGGAGTAGGATTGGATGACAAATTAAAGTAGGTTGTTTGCATGTTATTGGACAGTACGCGTACTACGATTAAAACGCATATAACCTTTTTTCACTGTGTTATTTTGTTTCGTTACAGGCTTACGTTTTGCAATGATATCAGCAAAAATGGCGATGGTTACACTTTTAAAGAATTTCAAGTTCTCAACGTGCGCGCAAACCTTGGAACCCATACCATTTGATAAGAGAACGTTGCTGCTCAAGGCGCAAAATGGTTTGTGGGTGCGCATTGAAACCCTGTAGTAGGTCGATAATTCCGTCCTCTTCATATCATCTAGTTAACTTTCAGAACTTCAAGGGCGAGCTAACTGTATACTTTATAGTCTACCGTATTTAGACATTTTGTATGGAGAATTGAAAATCGCCTCTAGCGGACGGTATTTAAAACTTTCAATTCTCCATACAAAATGTCTGATTATTGATCTAGAATTATTTAAGAAAATGCTTCTATGTTTTCTTAATTTATTAGTGATCGGAACATTTTACAAATTTAGCTATGAAAAACCCTATAGAGTCCCTGTATATTTGTTCGGCAGGTCTAAGCGGGTCGTTCTCGGGACCGAAACGTTGTACAAATACTCTGTAATAAATATAATTTTAAATGTGATAATTGTGCCACTGTTTAAATATCAGTACAAAGATGCAATAACTCGTAATGTCTACAATATAATTTATACAGTTAATTAATATTAATGTTAAGAGAATATTGCCAGTTATTTTAATTTATATTAAATAAAATAATAATAAATACATACCGTTGTTCCTCATTTAGACCTCTATCCGATAATCCAGGCCCACCTAGGAGAGGTTCAGCTGGGACTAAATTCAAACAAGGGAACTTTGAAAGTGCCCATGCCACCATACATTCATTTTCATCATCCGTAATAGTGCATGTGCTGTACACTAACTGACCACCCACTTTAAGTATTTTCACTGCCTGAAAATTTTTAAGGCTTTAAAAAGCTATTGAGATATACAAAACATAGGAGTTAAGTATAGTTTGGAAGTTATTTTGTCATTGCATTAATTAATAAATTAATAATTGAATTAATTATGTGGAACGCAGATATTTCGTGCTCACTCGCACTCACTAAGAGCTACTGAGTGCACAATGTTTGGACCCTGCTCATACGTTTTATTGTCGCGCTTTCAGAGATTTTGCTTTATAAGAATTGAGATACATACTTCAGCCATTAGTTTCCTTTGAACAAACTTATACGATTGGATCATTTTTGGCGTCATCTTATTAACCAATTGTGGCCTTTGTCCTAGCCCACTACAGGGTGCGTCCAAAAGGATTTTATCAAAACTGTTAGGAGGAAATGGTGGACCACTGTTAATTCCACTGGAATCCTCTGAGCAGCATTTAGTAGAATCAAACGCGTAACTGCGGACACAAGTAACTCCTTGAATATCACAATTTTCCTTGATTTTGGACACTTTTTGAAGAGTTTTATCTATGGCCGTGATAAACGACTGAAACGAAAAATAAGAACCATAATGAAAATTTGATGGATGTTACAATGATTAATAATAGTTGTGGGTAATACGAATGAATACATAAAAAATTCACTGTTCTGTGTACTTTCCGTTTTTTTTTTAAACTAGTGTATACACTATTGCATTTGCAGTGTATACACTATTGCCTCAATGAAACATAGCCTTATAGCATTCAGCAATGTAGCTTTGATAAATGAATTATTGGAATCGGAATAGAAGTTCCAAAGATTACCCCTTTATAAATATTATGATCTAGTAAGTGCATGTGTCATACTAAAGTACTAACTTGATTGTTCGACATTTCAGCCAAATGCGTAGTTTTATTACCGGGCGCAGCACACATGTCTAATATGTATTCATTGGGCTGTGCGTCCACAACCCACCCACACACTATTGAAGGCAGATTTTGGAGAAGTATCTCTCCTTTAGGGTATAATGTTTCATTCACTACTGGTAATTTGGATGCTGGCAGAATGGTGTGGACTGCTGTACCACTGAAAAAACAACTAGTTTATATGAATTCGAAAAGACGCATCTAATAGGCTGGCCAACCATGTGAAGAGAAAGCACTATAAGAAAGACAGAAACAGCCTGGATAGCTCAATTAGTAGAGCATTGGACATTTAATTTATAAACCGTGGTTAAAATTTCTGTCCGGGCAACAATAGAATAGAATATATATACCTCAAGATCATCATACAAAGTCTGGTTCTATAAGTTTTTTATCATTGATGTCTTAGAGAAATTGTATTTAATGTATAATACATTACCTAGGCTGTTTGCCATTATCAAATAAATCTGAGCGCAACATCTTCAAGTATCCTGTCCCCACATATTCTTTCCTTCCATCATATCTAACTTTGAGGCCCCTTTTACATTGGCCTTCTAGATCTCCATAAATGTCAATCCTTTCATTTAAACGGCAATCTGGAAGAATAACAAATAGTGTAATTAAAAAAATATTGGATATTAATATTAATTGGAATTGGAACTCAATGAAAATTAAATACTCATGTTGCCAAAAAAATATCAGATAATTATGCTTTAAGGTGGCTAGTCATTTTTATTATAGTAAGTCACTTTCTATAAATAGAAGTGCTCACTAAGCCATTAGTTATTAACCAAAAAAACAACCTGTATTTTATGTTGCATATACACTAATCCCACAATTTATAGACATGTTATAACTTATTCGATCATCAGTACTGTGCACAACAGTTTTGCTTTGCGCAGTACTATATGATGTTTGATAAAGTTATAACATGTCTATAAATTTGAGGATAAAGCTGTAAGTATAATAAATGTATCAGACAATAACATCTATCAATGGATTGCTATAGTTTCTGAACTGTTACTTACTAACAGGGAGCCCCATGACACCAGGAGCAAACACATGAGCCCCTCTCAGCACTGCTGCGGCACAGAGTGCATCTACTATCACCTCTTTTCCAGTCCTTTCCAAACTGACATCTTCAGGCCAATGTTCTAGAATGAGGCAGTCGGGCCTTAGTAAGTAGAACTTGGGTATCTGTAGTATGTTCAGCTCTTTACTTTGCTGTAAACGAAACATAGATTTTTTTTATTTGAATGAAGGTAGGTCCAATTAGTGTACAGACTAAATCATGGAAAGCCGCGTGGAACGTATCAAAATCAGTTAAAGGCAAACATTATGCAGACATCCAACCTGAGATTCCCGTCATTCCATGGTTCTTTAAGTTCCGCAAGGCTAAGAAGGCCACAATTTCCACAATTCGCCGCCTAAGACTAGGTCATTCCTGCACTCCCGTGTTCCTTGCTAAACTCAGGATTAGGAATACTGCACCATACCAGGAATACTACCACCACAGAATGGTCTATTTTACCATCATAATACTGCAAATGCAGTACCAAACATAGAGGTCAGTTTTAGATGCCCCATTGAGGAGATGACATTGTAAACTAAATGGGTACAAGACCGGAACCAGTGGCAGTTTAGACCCTATTAATTACTTAAAATTGTGTGGTGATTACTCACTGAGGGCTGAGGGCAGGTAAGATTTGTTTCTAGCATAGGTACTTACCTAATAATTATCCCTTACAGATGATTTAGTAATTTTATGCCATTGATAAAATAGATAACGTCAGCAATCCTATTGTTAGTCCATTACTATTGGTAATATAATAATAACAGGTACAAATAAACTCACAGTAAGAAGATATTCTTGGAGTAAACAACTGTCAAAACTTTTTAACATATTTATTCTGAAACTTGTGTACTTTGGAGGTAGGGTTAGCCAAGTTTTATCCATTTTATTTTATTAATAATAAATTGTGTATGTCAGTTCCAATTTTCTTTCCTTTAAATTTAATTCTAAGTAATAAATTGTTTACCGGCGAGTACCCATATCTATGGTACCGATCTAAGAGCATGGAAGAAGAATGTGCCAACCAACCATGCCAATTGCCATGTGTCAGTGTTGACAGAAAAGCATTGACAGGGCAACGCCGTTACTTATGCCCGCTTTACATAAGTACAGTACGATTATCACAAAGTAGCCAAGTAGCAATCTCATTTGGTCTTGTCGCATTTTAGTAGGCGGTTTGCCAATTTAGATTATTTGACGGTTTGCCGCCGCATTTGCTTACTTCCAAGCTACCTAACTTTCTACCACCAACGGCTGCGACCACTTACTGAACCAACGAGTTCCAATTCAATGTATTTTAATATCAATACTGTGTATTGATTATATCAGTTCTTAGACAATATTGTATAAAATATTTTTCACATCAAATGTACAAAATATATTTTATTTTTTTTTCAATTTTTTATTGGCACTGGCCACTTTTTTCCAATACGTGGCATAGGCACGAACACCTTCCACGTTCGCCGCCATTTTGACAACGAGAGAGTTGTATAGAATTCGCTGAATTAGAGATATTTTTCTTGATTGTGTTGTAATTTGCTACAGAAAATGTAAGTTTATATTTTGGGCTCATTGTATTTAGTGTTTTCAATGTAAATATATTTATATCGTGGTGTAAGTTACGTTTTCTAAATGATACAAATCCGAGGGTGGCGACCGCAGGACCCACAGCGGTGTCGGTCGATCTTTGTTACAAATTACGCTTTTTGGACGCTAAACCTGTAAGCAGTTCAATCTAAGGTGCTATTAAAGAGCGCATGTTTAAATAATAGCCAGAATGTCGTTGTCCTATTGAAGTAACAATAGAAAACATTCTACGTATTACAGCAAGGACCTGCCATGTCATTATCATTGATTGAAATAACGTGTAGACTTGACGGATGACTCAGAATAATTACTTATTCTAATGCTTATTTGTTCTTTCAGACTACTTACAAAGCTTAAAAATGGGGAATATGTTCGCGAATTTATTTAAAGGCCTATTTGGCAAAAAGGAAATGAGAATATTGATGGTTGGTTTGGATGCTGCTGGTAAAACCACAATCCTATACAAACTCAAATTAGGAGAAATTGTAACAACTATTCCCACTATTGGTGAGTATCTACTTGATATTAGTTATTGTAATAAATATAAATGGGTACTTACAAAAATGAGACTCATGAATAGTCATGTAACATATATAATATGTACCTATTGATGCTGGTTATTAGCTATTGCTAAATACATAACAATACTGACCATATGCACCATTCAAACTGGGGATTCTGAGAGGAATTCCTGTAGCCAATAATGGGTGTCATGCATCAAATCAATCAATATGTTGTCTTTCATACAGATATCTTTGTCAATCATTTTATATTGAAAATTCTGTACACATATTGATACCAGAACTCAGTAGATTAGTATTTTAGTATTGATTTTATATGTTTATTTTATCATTTAGGTATAAACATTTATTGATAAGTGCAACTATCAAATTAAAAATGTTTCAATATGTTGGCACTTATTATCATTCTGTAAAATTACTGTGTGTTAGTAGTACCTTAAACATGTTGTCTTACAGAAGGTACCTATGTACAATTTATTCTGATTGAGTCAATAAGCTAGCTTTACATTCATGTAATTTTTTAATATATTTTTTTTGTTTATTATTTTATCTTGTATATTACATATTACAAATTAAAAAATCCTGTCGCTTTTGCAATCCCCGAGGGGTTACGCAGAGGTGCACTTCAGTGCATAGGCAATATTTTATATCTACCCATAAGTTTTATATACTATACTCAGTTATTATCTAAAACACTTGTCACTGGTTTGTAGAAGGCATAACACAGATTAACTGGATATGATAATTACATAAGCATCTCTCGTGCTTCAAATTAAGCAGCACATATTTTTATTTTCAGTATTCAGTGATAAGATGTATGCTGTATAGAATATAGTTGATTTCAAATAACTATTACCTAAAACATACTGAAAAAAATTGAGATCAATAGTTTGTGTTTTTGCCAGTATTTTAGTCTTATCATATCTTATCCATTTATAGATGCATGGTAATATTTCAGGATTCAATGTGGAGACTGTAGAATACAAAAACATCAGTTTCACCGTGTGGGATGTCGGCGGTCAGGACAAAATTAGGCCACTGTGGAGGCATTATTTCCAAAACACACAGGTTATTATACTTTTTTAATTTCATGTAGTGTCTTAAGACATATGTTTTGGCAGACTGATGCGAAAATGGTGTGATGATTTGGACACCTTTGGGGTAAAATGTGACCACAATAAGCCCAAGTCAGGTTTGTTGAGGCTTATTGGTGAGGCCTTTGCCCAGGGTAAAAAAAATAGGCTATTAATAATATGCAGTGGCTAACAATTATTCAATGTGTTTTCCAAAAGGTATAATTTATATTACAGGCTTAATGGAAAGGATTCAATTATTACTCCAGGAGTCAATACGTATAATATATAAAAACCTAAGATTAATTTTGAACATAGTCCATAATTCTGTGAGCTAGTCCTTTGAGGGCAGTCTTTTTTTTGATAAGTTGCACACTTATTGTATGGGTACCGAGTCGCATAGACAATGCAGTCTATAAATACAACCAATTACTATGAACTCATTCCTGCTTGGCTAAATTCGTAAAACGTCGTGAACTCGGCCACGCCAACAGTCTTGCTGTTTTATTGTTTTGATGATTATGATGAGATTACTTATTACGTGATAAGCTTAGCACATTGTTTCCTATTTCATTTTTTTTTTCAAGTTGTTTGTACCCATAACTTTTTTTAAACTATTAATGAGTCTACTCCTATATGGTCATTGAGCTTTTCAGTAAAATAATAAAAGAAACTGTAATTTTTGGGACCTATGTTTTTATATCATTATTCGGTGTTGTATATATTGAAATATCTAATGTTTCAATCCAAATATACAGTTTCCGCTGATATAATGCTATTGATAAATTGATATGAGTCATTTTAGGTTTATACGTAACTAATTGTAACCACATAGGACTGTATCAATTTATATTCGTTCGCGGATGTTTTATTAAAATGTAGGTAACATCGTGTCGCAATTATATACGCAGATAGATGAGCTGGTAAAGCGAACAAATGAAACCGTTGTCGTAGTGATGTAGTAACAAAAAAAATCGAGGCTGGTTCGTTTTTTTTCTGAGTCTATTGTGTGTCCTACTGCTGGGCAAAGGCTTCTTGCATGATTAATTAATGATAATTTAATAATGAGATATTATCATTGTCAATAATATTGATTTTACAAAATATTCGAAAACCGCCACCGGCATCCAAGTATTTCATACAGAATGGTCGCACTTCGTCAGTAGGTACGCGCAGCAGTTATCTCTTTATCTCTGCACGATTCGCGACAATATCGAATACCCGTCCGGATAAAGAATGGGATTATAAATGAAGTCGCGTTTATTCACCTGTCGCTCGCGCACTATCGCAATTAATATTTGCATGGCAGCTAACGCTTAATTAAATCATAAATTGAAATGAAAATGAATGGATTAAATAATGTTAATTTATTAAGAAAAGTGGAAATAGCGGACCGGCTTCCCAAACCAGTTTTAATAAGGCGTGTGAAGCCCGCGCCGAGTCGCACCGCGTGTGGTGGTCATACGGTGGGTGGTCGTGTTAGGCCACGCTAGAATATGGCTCAAATACACCTCGTAAAGTCAAAGTCAAAGCATTTATTTCGTGTATGCCTACGGAGGTATTTACAAATTGTTTTTCTTAACTCTATAACCGGATGGGAACGCGACCTCAAATGAGAAGATCCGGCAAGAAGTTTCTAAGCGCGCTAAGTTTAGCGGGCTTGTCTTTTTTTACAATATTCTTTTTATCGCCATGTTTATTAAAAAAAAATACGTATAACTCCAGTGTGTTGCTATGCGAGGCGCACACATGCTACCCTTTGACATCTTAATTGACGCTAGATATCGATCAGTCGGAAATCGAGCGATCAGTCCCAGCCTGCTTTATCATCCCTTTTGACATAGTTTAATTTTTGACGACTGTTTTAAACTTACGAAAGGGCAAATCTCGGATATTGAGTACTATACTAGCCAATGCTAAATAGCGGAATGCTTTTCAAAATAATTAATCCTTTTTAATGTTCCACTGTTGGGTGCTGAATATGAACCTTTCCTCAATGCGAGGTGTATTCAGGACATAGTCGGTTGGTTTGGTGTAATTTTTTAGGTGTCTTAGACATGCAAGTATCTTCGCGGTGTTTTCCTTCAGCGTTTAAAAAGCGATAATCATAATATAAAAATTAAATTCGCACCTGAAGTCTGGAAATCCCAAAAGTGCGAGGTAAGTGCAAGCAATAATTATTTGTGATTGGTATTGTTGCAGGGTCTCATCTTTGTAGTAGACAGTAATGACCGAGAGCGTATTGGCGAGGCGCGCGAGGAGCTCATGCGAATGTTAAGTGAAGATGAACTACGAGATGCAGTCCTTTTGATCTTTGCCAACAAACAGGTAAGTCCTAGCGCTTCGATATTTTAGGTTTATGAGGCAATCGACTCTCCAAAGCGTTTTTAATTACTCCCATTATAAATTCGCGTAACTATTTCAAAGAATATGCTTTTTTAGATTATTATTTCAACATTAAATCCAGCTTAAAAAATTGGCCCCGTTCAAAAGCCTAGAAACCAAAATATTTATATTGAAACATATTTTAACTTCAATTAAAAATACAATCCTTTGTAATCTGACTCAGTATTTCAGCCAAAATGTTCCATAAAATGCGTTTGAAGTTGAATATTAACTCTTGTGCCTATTGGATCGTAAAAGAATCGTAAAATAAACGCTATTGTGTTGCTAGGATCTGCCAAACGCAATGAACGCGGCCGAGATAACGGACAAGCTGGGCCTGCACTCGTTGCGCAACCGCAACTGGTACATCCAGGCGACGTGCGCCACCTCCGGCGACGGTCTGTACGAGGGCCTCGATTGGCTCTCCAACCAGCTGAAGAACGCCAACCGCTAACCGCATGTGCGCCATCAACTCGCAGACAAATCTGATTACTGAAAGAGACTATGGTTTAAGATATGTTAACTTTATTTGCTATTGAATACAATGTATTATGTGCGTTAACCTACGAATGCATTACTGATGCGTCACCCGGTGACCGATCGAGCACCGCATCCACGCCGAGCCACTTGCGTTCTTACATTTACGACGTTTCTAAATAGTTTTGGTATTATGAGCGGTGAGTGTACAAACAAACCGTGCCGCTGCAGCAATGGTGTTAGGGTCCACGTTATTGGAATGCGTTGTTTGTTCGATCCCTGATGACGTCGAACAAAATATAGTGTGTAAAAACGATACAAAATCACCCGCAGATTTGATTTCAATATAATAAAACGAAGTAATATAACGGTGGTACCTAGACTCTGAATGATCGTGCATCGTGATGTGGATAGGTGCGTAACTGACTCGTGATAAAGTGAATCACACCATAACATGTTTTATATGTATACTATGTGGAATAAGTTGTCGCAATAAAGTATTTAAAGTTAATTCACAATTATGACTTTAATTATTAGATAATCGTAGTGACCTACGTCTTACATTAAGTAGGTAGGTGCGTGTAGGCAGTATTCTGAAGTGTGGGCTCTGTCGGTCGCCGGGTCGCGGGGGCGGGGGCGGGCGCGGGCCGCGGGGACGCCGACAGCGACGCTGCGCGGCCGCAGCCTGTTCACATCGCTTTGTGACTTTCGGTTATCGATAACTAATGTTCTTTCCGTTCGATTGTCACCGATTTTGTGCATAAAATATCACTTGACTTATTATAAACGATGGTAGTTTATTTTTTATGGAAGTTATCTAGGTAGTCTAAGCTGTTATGTATTTTACATCCAAAACCATTTCGTACAATTTTCGCTTATTAAAACGGCTCGTTGTGATTGACCTGCATTTAAGTCGACAACTTCTCATGACGAACCGAGATTAATTTGTAATTTAGGTATAAATATGTATTAGATAAACGGTGTCATTTTGAGAAGTGTTTCCGCCTACAGGGAACAGTGCTCAGAATTCTCAGTGGTACATGCTCTACACGATTAATTGTAACTTAGCATTTTTATAATAATTTAGAAGAAAAAAAAATGTCGAAACACAATGTGTGATGGAAGATGGTTCTTTATTATTTTTACGAGAAACAAAAGTAATGAAAATGCGAACATGCGAACAAAATTGTGACATTCCGGTTTATCTTATGCTGTATTATGGAATAAAAATTATCCTCACCAATGTTTCATTTTTTAATTTTTCAGTCGTCTCGCTTATAAAATGAGATAGTATGTAGTTACCTACTGTATGTAACTACGATTAAAATCGCATTAGTTGGAAATATGTTTATAAACGAGATATTTTGTGGATTCATATAAGCGGAGCGAGGTGATCATAAAATGCAAAGTTTATGTTCTAGTTACGCTTTCATTTTACCGTCAGATGAGGTTAGAAAGCTCAGGCGGTCATGGCTATACATTTTATACTTTTGAGCTACTTAAATATTCTTTTGGCAATCTGTCTTACTAGAGACAGACAGGGTTCTATAACAGCTCGTTTTCTATACAGTTTCGGTAGTGTATTGCTGAATTAGGTCTCTGTTTAATTGTTTGTTTCATGAAGCAAGGACGCAGGTAGGTACACAATTCACTCGTGACTAGCCCTGCCATTTATGTCGGTGAGGATACAAGTAAGGGTGTTATATTGATCTGTCATCGGTGGAAAGTCGAACGGCTATCTGTAAATTATAGAATCCAGCATTGAAATACATTTAATTTGATCCTTTTACACGAAACGATGATAGCGAAGCAATATCTATAAATTGCTGGACGTATCAATCGTCCATCGTAAATCCTGACCAACTGATTGCGACGGTTTCCTCAAATAGTTAAAACGTTGCATCGCAGATCGCATCAAATAAAATGAGCAAAGATCTCTCGACGCCATATTTGCTAATTTTATTCTATGTGACCTGTACGTGTCTACATAAGCCGTTGTAGGGCGGTTTATAGATAAGCGCCATCACGGGCAGGCCGGACGGAGCGTGTACTGGGGGCTTAGTACGAACATTCAATGGAAATAGAATGATTACCAAAAACAATATTCAATACCTATGGAAGCTTTCTTTACTGTTTCAGCAAGGTACAGAATAGCATTTTCTGACCGAATTGCCATATACAAGTTCTTAATAGTGACATTTACTATGTCAGTATGAGTAGATTGCGTAAGCAGATTCTGGGTCTAGGCAAAGAGAAATTCTTTAAGGAAAGTGTCTCCGCTAAAGCAGTTGCCGGTAAAATATATTGAACGATAATAGTTTCTAATGGTGTAAAATTTGTGATGAGTAAGACCACGAGTTAAATAGGCTGTAGTATACTTTGTGAAGAAAGATCAAGTTGACTATAAGGACATGGGAATCACAAATTAGCAATGAGTTCATACAATTGCAATGCGCATGCGATGCGACTGCATTGGAATTTAATAACTACGCTAAATTTAATAACTACGCTAAATTTAATACCCACGCTAAATTGAATAACTACGCTAAATTTAATAACTACGCTAAATTCGCGATTGGTGATGTGGAATACACCCTTTCCCCTACCCATAATAAAACCTTTATATTCTTCGATTAAGGGGGAAGCTCAGGGTCAGGGCGCGAAATTCAAAATATCACTGATTTTTATTTTTTTACGAAAAATTTAGACATCTTTACGATGTAATTTTGTGTTTTGCGATATTAGCATTCTGCATTGGATGTCTCGATGTATTAAGTTTGCTTAAAAATGTACCTAATCCGATACAATACCATAAGGTTTGTAAAAACCGCTACTTTTGCTAACTTTATGGTGTTGTATCGCTTTAGGTATAAGTTCATATTATTTTGAGTTGCGTTGTTTGAATTCTCTACTGCTGCAGCGCTTGGAAGGCTTGCGTAGCTGAGTAGTTTGTACTACGTAGCGTTGTAGTGTACAGGCATAGTAGCTAAATGTATACTGTAGCTCTACCATGTCTTTTGACAACCTTAAACGTTCGCTTGAGTAGCTCACTCGACGTCTATTAACTTTGTTAGTTCCTCGGGTCACCAAGACGGGCGCTGTATAATTTTTCATTCAAATATTTCACGTAGACGCTGTAAGTAGCGATCGGAAATCATTTGGCAGAGCTAATGTTCGAAGATTGGTTACTTTTGAGATATTTAGGTACACTTAGTTACTATACCCTCTATAGCTTGGTCTGACCGATCACCTAATATCGTGTAATAATAAATGACAATTCACAAGTCGCAGAGCTTGGGCAAGGCAGCTCAGGCTAGAATAAATATTTCAGGCGAAACACGTCCTAACCGAGCGAGGCCGCGAACCCTTGCTAAGCTACCCGATCAGTCAGTAGATACGCGCCTAAAGCATATACATTTGTCATGCTTTATCTGCGTAGAAACGAGTACAATTCCAAGATTCTTATAATATCTGTTTTCATAATATGAATGCATTTCATCGCAATTGGGAAATAACTTTGTGTAATTTTCCAAACGAGCGCCATGGGACATTAATTTCAGTAACGGGTCAAATGTGTAGAAACACAGTTAATCTACGTATCGTGGGACACCGCGGGAGAAATCGCCCGGGATTTTTCACCTCAATCTTCGCCTGTCACTAGTCGTGGCCGTCTTACCCTAGGAAATGAAGAGGCTATAGAATAGGCGTACAAGCTACCTACTAGTTATATTGTCAATGGCAAAATTAAATGTTACCTAATTAATCGTTATGCTTATCTACCCTTCCTACTGCAATGTCCTTTTATAGCTTACGAGATTTAGACGGGAGATGAAAACATTTCCACGCGATTCTTTCGTAGTTAAATGGTCGATCATTGGTCCATAACCAAATTCCGTTGCGTAAAGTCATGTTTGCCGTGATATATATATATATATATCTATACTTCTATACTAATATTATAAATGTGAAAGTTTGGATGGATGGATGGATGGATGGATAGATGGATGGATGTTTGTTACTCTTTCACGCCCGAACGGCTGAACGGATCTGGATGAAATTTGGCACAGAGATAGATTATAGTCTGGAATAGCACATAGGCTACTTTTTATCCCGGTAAAATGTATGGTTCCCGCGGGATAGATGTTTTAATTTTTCATACTTTTTATCGCGGGTAACACCGCCGGGCGCATATATATATATATGAGTGGGTATATGTGTGTTTTAGGATTGTATTAGTGTTGACTGAGTATTGAGTTTCTTGGTTTGTTGTACGTGTTAACCTCGCTTCTCTCGAGAATTGGCGCAATAAATTCCGAAAAGACACCATCTCCTGGGTATGTTTTCTTAAATAAACCTAGGTACTTTATTATCATTTAGGCCTACCATCTATTGTTGACGTTGGTATTAGGCACCTTCAACATAGGTTTATTTGTGGTTTTAGGAACTATTAGTAGCAGCTATGCGTACATCGTGGTATCCGCCGCTATAACACTGAGTTCATCCGAGGTCGTAATACTCATAATAATTATTTTTAAATTTACACATCGGTCATGACGCGAGCAGGTTATACAGCAAGCACTAGCATTGTAGTTAGGTATACGTATTTATGTTCATATTCGTTAAAGATATGAAATATTTATCATGCGACTAGTTGGGCCCCTTGCCAAATCCAGTTCTGCACCAAATATATGTAAGAATTTTGTAAATTCTCGTGAATGTCTTCAACATGTCTCGGCTGGCGAGACAAATAACAATTTATACTTATGTTATTTTTTTATGCGAGATGTTTTAATACTGTGCACTCATAAAATTGGAGATAATTCAATTTCTGCTGTGTGTTTGAACAAAACGTTATTATATAAATAAGTATGGAAATGGAATACAAAAATGAATACATACTTGCATAATGGCGAATGAAAAATTTGACGTTAAATTCGTTCTGCCATCATATCATTTCTTTTACCGGTAACAGTTGTTGGCCACCATTTTAGTTGACTTTACCATTTCTTTTCATCGAGAATACTGGACTCCATAACAAAGTGCAAGGCGTCGTCCTAACTGGCTAACGAAATTTCGTCACGCGATGCAAATAAGTACTGTGCTCGCGCGATAAATTGCGAGCTTCAATTAGGACACTCTTAAGGGATGTGTGTATTTAATCTCATTGTACGGGCTGATACGTTACCCGTCCACGACTTGATAGTTGATAGAAGTTGATAGTGATAAATGATAGTCCGAACTGATAGTTGATAGTATATTGATAGTGATAAGCTGATACAAAGATGATAGAAATTAGAGTAAATGAGAGATTAAAGTGATAGGGTGAGCCTAGTAGGCTCGAGTATGATTGGCGAACTGCCCGTAAATTACTAATGGTCGCGTAACTTGCTGACTCTACTTATTATACATAGCTGGCCCGTACACTCATCGTGAGACGAAATCGCGTCATTTACTCTTACGATCGTTACCCATTTAGGACGAAACCTAGTGGAGCACAACATTCTCGATGGGTAACCATGAGTTTTAGAGTTTCGTTGCCCAGTCATTGCCAATGGTATATTGGGTTGAAACTGCCTATAGTGACAATTCACCTATATTACTTAAAGAAATGTTTTAGTTTTAGTAAGAATCCTCATTTAAATAATAATTTATTTCTAATGACGAGTTTATTACAAGACTTTCAATAATTCCCTTTTTGACTAAATACCTACGATATTGTAATTACAAATTATTTTGCAGATTTGTAACATTAAATAAAATTTCTTATGAGGCTTAGATCGGGCCATATTCCATCAAAGAGATTTGCATATGTGATAAGGAATGAGTCTCCAAAATGCAAATCATGTGGTGTTGAAGAAGATGTGCACCATGTATTGATGGAATGTAAAAAATCGAGAATAGAGAGAGACAGTGATAGAAACACTGAAGCTAAACCTGTATGCTGTCGGAATCGCGCAAACTATCTTCTTCTTCTTCTTTCTTTACGAAATTTAATGCTAAAAAATAAAATAGATATGCAAGTCTACAACTTAGCGGGTATTTGCCAATATCAAGTAATTAATAGCAATAATGAATTCAATAAAAACACATTATAAATAAAATAATGGATGCGACATGAGGATATGAAAATGGCGTTATGTCCCATGGGATTGACATATCCGAATATGGATAAAAAAGCCCGTAAAAATAATAATTTAAAAAAATGCATGTAACTTATAATGTTGCTGATCTGCTGTGCGTTTCGAGCAAAATTTTGACATGCTCGTAAGATGAATTTATTTCTCGTATAAATCTGTCCGCATCGCAATATATTTAGGAATTCGTAGAAGATTTAAGCGGTTACTGTATTTTATGTGTTATAGTTTTTGTAACGTTTATTCATCCACAAAAATGTGATAGGAAAAACCAACTTATCAACCTACCTATCTGATGTGCATTGGTGGTTGCTATGTTTATGTTACAGGTGGTGCTTAAAATAATTCAGTTACTTATTATTTTTAGAGTTATTTTATACAGAATAAATAAGTTCCTTTTAAAAATAACATTTTCAAAATAAAAGTGCTTTGATTCGATTTCACCGCGTTCATTGATTAAAACTTTGGTAGAAAGTAATCTAACACTTACCTACTCAAAGTGTAGGTAGGTAGTGCGCTAGTACATACGGTGTACTTAAATCCCTCAAGTGAATCAAGGTTACTAACGTCCAACTAGTTCAGTTCATTTAACTGAAACTATTAATTACTGTGATTAATCAAATTATCTTAATTCCATTCGAACATAAGTTCAAACCTACTTACAAATAGCTAGGTATTTGTAAATTAAAGGCAAAACGGATTCGTTGTATGCGGTGTGTAGTGATTACCGGCAGTAGTTGGCGTTGGCTGGGGCGGCGTGGCGCGCGCCGGGCGGGGCGGGCGGCCCGCGTTGCAGTTTTCCCCGCCCGCACCGCGCCGTCGCGCGTTTTCCACGCGGGGCGCGCCCCCTCGCCGCATCAGCCGGGAAATCGCGCGCCACTCGGCTCAGTCCGGCTCAGCCGTCGCGCTACGACGACGCCTCCGAGTCGCGCGCTACTACGATCGCGATCTTCCTCTCGCTGCATCGGTACGCACAGAGCGTGCGCGGCGAAAATAGTGAGCTCGTGGCCGGGAGCAGTTGGACTCCGGTGAGCAAAGTGATACTGCGGCATGCTGGTGGCGCTGCTGCTGCTGGCGCTGGCCGCGCCGGGCCCGGCCGCGGCGCGCCGGCACGCGCCTGACCTGCGCGAAGACGAGCCTGCGCGCCGTACTACGCGACCTGCCGGTGAGTGGCTGCCAACCGACCCTAATTAAACCCACATCAATCTCTCCTCTGAACGCCGTCCCTACCAGGTATCGGTCGACGTCACGCGCCTCGCATAGTAAAATAGTGAGCCATAGACACGTGTTTTTATGTAAATAATTGCATTCCTATGTTTCTGCGCCGGCCTGCGTCGACGGCATCAATTAATACGCACGTAATAAGTACGCGTGGAGCTCGTCATGTACCTATGATTAGTCTTGTGCGGCGGCGATAAGTCTTGTGCAGCGGTGATTTTATCGATACATATTGTATCGTTATCAGCACAACTGACACTGTGATCGGTACCGCGGGATAATAAAAACAATAGCACGTGAGAGCCACTATTGTCTTCACTTTGAACAATATCAACACACGTAGAGAAATGTCGAGAGGTTCTATTTTAGGTGAATGATACAATAACTAATCTGTTATCGGACAAAGACTCGAGCGTAGGTAATCGCGAAAACATATACCGACGTTCTTATAACATTATCGATTTATGTCAATGTTTCACTATTAAACATGTACGTGTGTGTACCCACCTACTTGATTTGTTAGATCAGCACACGGCGATTATTTCTAAAATATAATGGGTACCTAGTTAATTTATAATAACCATAATAATAACCATGGCGTTAAAATATTATCTACTACTACACCAACATATAATTTCGCAATTTCCCTAGAGATAGTTATAATTGTGGAGTAATTTAGGAATCTGACAGGTACAGTTCATGGCTAGGTACCACGTACTTACATGATTAAAATACATAACATATCACAGTAGATCATGCGATCAGTGAAAATGTAGTGCAGTAGGTATGACACAAATAATATTATTAAATCGTTATCTACTTATTAAATAATCATCGATTAATCATTATTACGTTTTCAAAGTCAATGTTTATAGATAGGTACTATTTGCATAGAAATATTGGACAAGTCGTTGATCGCTACTTTTCCTTTTCCAAAGCTGCTTAATTGCATTTTTATTGCATACTTAAGTTAATATTTATTTACACAATATGTACAAAGAAAATATAAATAAAAAAAAGAATAGCAAATACTTACTACTTACATAATATTAATTTTACATAAAGTGATTGGTAGATTTTCTAGTAACATTGCTAAGATTTCTACATGTAATAAAATAAGTACCTACTTGTTGGTCTGAGTATCGTGCTTAAGTATATATTTTATTTAGAAGTACCCAAGAAGGTATTAAAGTTTCTGACACTAATAACGGTTAATTTCTTGTTCGTAGAACACTAACCAGTTGAAGTAGTAAAATTATAGTCATGTATTTACTTAAACAATGATTGTATACCTAGTTGTTCTCTCGCTGTAACAATATTATCACAGAACACAGATAGAGCTTGCACATGTACACTAGTATCAATGTCGTATGATTTGCAATCTTATCTTTGCGTGAATTACAGCGATTGCTTCATATGTTCAAATGATTTTTCACTCCATAGACTAGGCCTTAATTTTATTGTACTTTCGTAATTTGATTAATTATTAATTCTTAACCATCATGTCGACTGCATTCGCAGATTTTAGACTCAACACCACAGTATTTTTTAAATTAATCTGCAGCCTAGTCTAAGATAAACGCATCATGATTAAGGAGTGGCATTATTGATTAAAACTTTATTTTAGGTGAGTAAGTACTTAATTGCTTGAACGGTTCTGGTAATAACTATTTACATAAGAGGTCGAAAAAGTTTATCTCATCTACACAGGTGGAGCTGAAAGTAAACGCAAGTAAAACCATAAAAAAATATAGTTAACCGTGATCAACTTTATATATATAGCCGTCACACCGTTATTATACATTCGTAGTGCATGTCAAATCAAATTATAACATGTAATTATGTTTACGAGTGTAACCTCGTGACACCGAATGATCTCATTATTATTGTATTATCGCAATGGACAGCAAGGACTTTCTAAGTTCCGTCAGGCGGCGCGTGTCTCACGGCACGACAGCTTTCATTCATTTTCCGGGCCTGATAAAAGTTACACGTTTGCCAAGATTATATTAACGGCTTTGCCAAAAATCGTAATACCGAGAAGTGAAAAGTTGCCGCGCCTGTGATGTCTAGACAGCCGACCGAGACAAGACGTGACGTGACGCGAAATTTTAAGACTATTGTGGACATGATTTGACGAACCATTTGGCTTGGACTACTCGATAAAAAAAAACGTATATTCGAGCTTCAAATCATAGTCGATATATAATGCACTTCAAATTATATTAAGTAATTCTAGATATTCACGAAGGCTCAGCAGATAAAAATATACAAGACTCAAGTTTCTATAAAATTATAATTTGAATGATATAGGTATTAAACACAATTATTAGGTACAACTTATCACCACAGCTTCCAACCTCAGAGCTGCTCGCTTAGATTCACGGTCACGTTAATCCGACTGCTTGCATTTCTGATCAATACTAGTACTATTAGTGGGGTCTGGCAGAGCAGACAGGAGCTATCAGCTGTTACGGGATGCCAACCCTATTACAGATGATGAGTGGCGTATGAAAACGATGTGTGTCGGTGTTGGCTGTACCTAGCAACATTTATTTCCTTTGCTGTAAGTCGCGCTTATTTCAGGTCGAGCTTGCGCAATCGTTGTACACACGAAAGCAACGCGGAACGATGAACGCCCGGCGAATGTCACCGACAATGTCACGTTGATCGATTGTAATGTTCACCATTATCGGTTACCATCTCGAGTGTTTGATCTTCAAAGAACCTCCGTTCGGCAAATACGTGTGTACTAATAAATTCGAATGGTTGAGTGGATTGGTTCGTGATAGGGACTTTAAATACAAAACTGGATTTATAACCGAGTACTTAAATATAAATGATCTATCGCAAACCTCCAATAAGTCATTTTGCTCCTGTAATCATAAACTGCATAATAAGGCTTTATTTATAACTATTTATGTACGCTATAGATCTACTGTCATGTCCCTACATATATTGGTTAAATTCCAAAGAACCGATAGAGAAAATTAACGAATATAAAAATATACTTTTAGAAAGAAAGAAAGAAAGAAAGAAAAAACATTTATTTGTGACAAATACAACCGAACACTACACACAACACAACCCATCTTTGAGCATCACCTCAGGTAGACGCTCAAATGCTTGTCACAAAACGGCTTCCACTCAGCGTATGCTGGTTGTGCGAACAACCAGCGCTGGTCTTCCGTGGAAGCCGTTTAGTGATGTCACGGACATCCTACTGGGTACTATTAGAAGACGCTCTTTGTAGATATAGGGGTCACGATACACTATTTCATATTAGATGAATAGATAGCACTATAGGAAGCCTGGCCGACCAATAGCGGAAATGTACCACCGTTAACAAAACATGAAAACAAAAGTAGTCATTACGCATTGTTATTTTTAACTCGATGATCGTCTCTTATCGATTGATCTTTTAACCCGCAAGCGGCAATGTATAAAAAACTCTTTTTATATAAGTACTAGCTCTGATAGCGGGAATTCGAAATTTGTTATTACTTTAGCATTTTTAGGTCATGCATGCACTACCTACCTACGTGCCGACAGATAGACTTACGAAATATATATTATCTCCTTTATATATTTTTCGAAGATACATTTTCTAGAGAGGCTTTTCGCTTAGATTGTATAAAAAATTGGTAATTTGTACACAAATATATTTAAAATTTAAAATATTTTTTGGATGCCCACAGGATTAATCTCAAATGTATAGTTTACAACGACATTACCTAGCACTTTTCTTCTAAAAGTATTTAACTTCTATAAATTTGGAGGTTAAAGTTGTGTCCTTGTTTTATCTTCTAGACTTTACACGTCAGCTTTAGCTAAAAATGTTCGATACTAGAAATGTTTGTAGAGACGGATTGTGATTTTTATCTGTTAACTCCAGCTGAAGACAGCTGAATAAATTGTGGATATGGTAGAGCGTGGCTTTAAGGATTAAACCAAATTCACGAGCCCGTTACTTTGTTGCCACTGCCGTTGTATGGCAGGTCAATCCGTGCCAATCCGAGTAATTCTATTTGATTATGAAAAGCTCTACATCCAACGATAAAGCCGGTCGTGTTTAAATAAGTGTTCATTCACACAGACTGACATAGTTTGCTTTTTTTTTCTTGCTTTGAAATAAAGGAGCACTCTGTTTACATCTGATCATATCAACCTTTTTGTTTCGTTGCTTAAATAATGGCATGAAGTCATGCTGCCCGTATCGTAATTAAGATCAAAATAATGTTCCTATTCAATTTTTACACGCGAAAATCACCAAAATGTGCAGTGAATACTCACGATTAAACGATAAAATGTGTAATTACGTGTGTTTTTGGTTGTGTTCATCGCTAGAGGTTGCACGGAGGAACACTATACTAGATAAGGATCTTGAGCGTCGGCCACCGCTGGATGTGAAGTTGTAAAGAGTACGAGTTATTAGCGAATGCCCAGCCCTTATTTGCGGAATGTTTTAAATGCGCATTTATACGCAAATATTATATAAGATTGTTTGCGCGCAGTCGTATCGTGCGTGGAATGAGAATGCTGCGTGCGGCCGCGGCCCCCGCGCAGCGCACCGACTTCACTTACCTACATAATTACATCATTATTTTTTCTATATATGTATTTTATTAGGAACCCGACAATTTTTACAAATTTTTAATCTTACCCCGAAACTAGTAGTTTTAATCAATTTACAATGCATTCTTAGACGAAAATCGCTTTGTACACTTCTTGCCTAGTGGTGCCCGATATTAAGTCGACTCTACCTAGTGGTACCGTTAATTAGTTTAATTGTGTAGCTGCCGAGCCAAATTGTTAAATAAATGAGATCATTGTAAATACAAAACGCTAATTAGATATCAAAATAAAGCGAATGAGGTAATGTTTAATTCGATATGAAATATGATGTCAATTTCAACATTGTTGTTTCAATATTTTTTTATTTGTTTAAAGGATTGTTATGAACAATTAAATTACACACTAAAGGACGCGTAATATAATTTTATATTATGTGAAAAATATAACGACTAATTAAATGTAATTACAAGTAATAAACAGTGCTATAACTTTAATCCAACATGTTGTGAATTTTCCCGCGTGTTTCATTGAGGTAGTGAAGTTTTTAAAATTTGGCGAGCAACAAACAATCGTGTTGCATGGCGTCACTTGTAATGCCATAAATCGTGGTTGGGTTGCGTTATATGTCCGTGGCGCATCGTCGCAGGACACTTATGTCCAATTCAGTCGTTGGTTCAATGCCCCGGTGCTTGCGCCGGCGCAGCGTAACAAACGACCCGCTCAGTGACGTCATGTCATTACCATTGCACTCAAATCGCATTATCGGAGGGACACACGCTGGTGACATAGCTACTCACGCGCTCGCAACGTTAAATCCACGACATTTTTTTACTACGTGCTAAAATGACAGAAGGACATAAAATTATGTCCGATAAAAAGCTTTCGACGACCATTTCATGGAAGTCTAAAGAATTGTATAGCGAATTGTCTCTTTAGATTAGTTCAACGTTAATAACATTTTTATGTCATTATTATCCGTTTCTTTAGGTTGTGAGAAAATATTTATGAAGGAAATTTTCAGTTTATAAACAGTGAAATAACTATTTGATTTAAATTACCAGCATGTAGGCACAATTACAACGGTGGCATTGTTTGACCGCTAGCGTGTTCTGCGCACAAATATTAGCGCACTTAATTAGCGCCCGACGAACTCACTTCCACGAAATTAATTGGGGTCAAAGAGTTTGAGTGCATACATTTCAATTAAACTCGACTCTACACGGGAGTCATCGCCACAGACGCACACGAACGGTTCGATATATTTAATCGGGTGAGCCTTACTCATAGCCATGTGAAAATAAATAACATCTTGTCATTCCTAATCCCTGACGCCCGCGAGTTATACCAGACAATAGGCATTAATTTTGAAAGGCGCGAGATAGGAATGTCGACCGCGTACCTCGGCCAGGTAGAATTTTTGGCACCTTTATGGCCTGATCCAGGCGTGTCATAAGCCACCCACGGGCGCTCATTAAGCCGGTAGCCCACAAAGGCGCCGGGTCGCCCATAATACTGTCGGATTATACGGAGCGGGCGACGGGTCGTCGTCCCGAGGTGCCCTCGCGTGCTACAATTGCACACAATACGCCCCCGCGCGACCCGCGCACCAAAAAGTTAGAAAAGTATGGCACGGTGGTGGGACGCCATCGAGATACCATCTCGGCGCCACGCCGCCGCGCCGCCAATGCCACCTACACCTCGTCCCGGTCCTTAAATTCGATCATTTTGTAGGTGTCCGCGCTGCCAGCCACGTCCGGTGTCGAGGATGCTACCGCCCGCATTTAATTAGAAGTCCGATCTTAAGATCCCGTGAGATATTGAGCTCATTGGAGTATTTAAAGCGAATACAGGGAAACGATAAATGCGGTTGGAAACGTCGTCAAACGATTTATTTTATAGAATTTTTCGGCGGTGAATGGTCGGATTGTGCAAACGACTCTGTTTATCTTTACCGATAATAAAAGTTTTCGATAATGCGGTGTTTCGCCGAGCGCGGGTGTGTCGCCGAGCTGCAGAGCTCCTCCCACGTTAATACGGGTGCCCGCTCTCGTTATGAACTTGAATTAAATGAATGACGCAGTTGTATGAATGGCGCGGGAATGAATGTGAGTCGGAAGTGCAAGCCGCGCTTCAGCACGCTAGCCCATTGCGCCAGCGCACGTGCATCCGCCGCGCCGAGCGCCGAGCCTCGCGCCTGCGCCCGCGCACACCTCCACGCACTTTATTCTATTAACATTACATAATAAACGCACTACTTACATACCGTTAAAATTCAATGCACTAGCTAGATACCTGGTATTTACGTGCAGCTCTAGTCGTTTGCAGTTTGAAAGTACTCTCTTACCTAAACACATTAACAATGAAACCTTGTGACTGAACTCGTTTTTTTATGCCATGTCAAAATACCGAATGATTTGACGATAACCTATGGATTTAGGACATGGCTTAAATAAATCAAAGATGTCTCTAGCTAGAGCCTTGATGAGGTTACTACACTTGACTTTATACTTCAGTATCAGTTTTCATATAAATATTCGTCTAATCTTTAGATTGAGTGATCTAGATACTAGGTAGTGTATGTTAGAGGGTCAGTGAGAATGCATTTAGCAACATTGTTTAATAAGGGCCGGGATAAAATCTAACAGTAATGTTTGACACATCGTCGGCTGCCAGCGACACTAATAATGTCAGTGACTTTACGTCTCTGCGCCCGATACAAGAGTATAAAATTTCATCAGAACGGAGATAAGGACTGTAGTAATAATTAACATGATACAAATTACATTTAACACTGTACGGGCAAGTAATTTGCATGCGTTTGTCTCGTAAACATCCGAGTTCACTGCGCAATATTTAATTATTCATACTGAGCGAATCAGTAACAAGACTCTCAGACCGCCATTCTAACGTTCAATGTTAATGTGTGTAGTGAACTGGTAATAATTAGGACAATGCTATAAGTTCTACAGGTTCTTGATTTAAATAGACACCGAATGATATATGGAAGAGGTAATCAAATAATCCTGTTTCAAATTCTAATATTTATTATGTAGCTACGAGTAAGTGATTGGTTAAATCATTTTAAGAACAATTGCGAATCCTGCTGATGTTCTAGTATTCTTTTTACATTCATGTAGCGGGCTAAGATGACATAGAATAATACATTATTTGAACTGGTACGTGTAGATCTACGGCGGCATTCAAATGTACTGGATTTCAGGCGTCGTCCAGAGGCTTTTGTTTAGTAGGTACAATAACAGAGGGAGTCACATCTACTGAGTTTAATCATATTGTGAAGCAATTCTAGCACCTAGTTGCGTGAATAACAAAAAAGGTATATTATGTGGTAAGATGAAATAATTTACAGATTTCCACGGATCTTGAAGTTCTCATGTTATGTTAATCTACTTCTGTTCACTGTGCACTCCGGGTGAATGTTAAGAAACATTGGCTTTATAAGATAATTGTATGGACACAGGTGTTAAGCTCGCTGCCTCGCCTCGTCATTACTTGTTTACTACATATTGTACAAACACATAAATTAGCAATGAATTATAGTATGATTGAATATTATTCTGATCATCTCTGACGACTAGGTCGACAGTTTAATATATTACAATCGATCAGCGGAATGATTACCTTTTAAAAACATATTTATTGTTAAAATAGAAAAAGCTTTCAGTATCTTACAAAAAAACGTTAATGGTTAAATTCCTTACTTATGTTTTTCTGTCTTGAGGAGTAGTAAACATGTTTAGCATAGAACTAAGTATGTCTTCATAAAAAATCATGTCTATAAACTATGGAAAATCCCACTTTCACTTAGCTTTATAGAGGGTATAGGGGACAATTCCCCAAAGGCCTTGGCAGAGGAGTACCTACGTCATGGGAAGCCGGTCGAGGCTTATTTGTTAAAGAGTAATGGATGTTTATTAAAGTGGAAATTGTCATTATAACATGTTCTTAAAAAAAAATGTTTTAAATTTGTAATTTTAGCAACGACATAATATTATGAAACATCCCAGTTCAAGACAGCTTTCTTGTGAATGTTTCTCGAATGTACTGAAATTTTAGGCATTCCGCCAATATGAGCACTATAATAACAAATAGAATTATAACCTATTATCTGTACAGACGGTACAGTCTTATCTACTTATCAACTTTTGACATTTATTTAGATACATATAGCACGTTTCCTTAATCCTCCATCCAGTGCACTGTATAAAGCAAACAGATTCGTACGTGTCTATGATTACAGTGCTTAATGTATAACGTTTATTATTTTTCGAAATTAAATACACTAGATTATTGCACGACTTTAAAAAAATAATTACTATTTCCAAGTCTAACGAGAATACATTAGTAGTTAATAAAACGGCTAGCCAGATACTGCTTCTTACGCTATGATTAAGTATTTTAAAATCCTATTACTTGCATCCGACTTCTTCGAGAGACGATCCTTATTATATACAATTACTTTCGATTCCTTTATTATTATTTAAGCCACTTGTTATATTGTTAGTATTCAACCAGCGAGCATAGTAAAATTATAATATGGCCTTACCTATTAAAAGAATATTATGGAAATTTAAATGCTATGTCAATATATTTTTTTGTATTTAAATCCGCTGTTTGATGCGTTGGTATCACCTTGAAATATAAAATGTACCTGCTTACTCGGAACCTGTTAAGCGTGCCTATAAAATTAAATTTCCTCGTTTCTTGCTTGAAGTTTGAGAAAACCGTCGATGATTCATCAGGGGTTAAGTAACGTAAGTATCAATTGTTTGTACCTAATAAACCGCGGATTTTCATCGTCAAACAAATTCGACGTAACGGGACTCGACATAGGGGAATATAACAGAGTAGATATAGGAAACTAATATGTTTCTAGACCATGTGCGCGAGCGCAAGTCAATTTGTAGTTTACTGGGTGTGCGTACGGTTTATATTTTCGCTTTCTGTAAAGCCAGCATTTAAAATGATTACTGCTTTAATAAGTTGATAAATTCGAAAGTATGTTTGTCTTTCAATAATGTAGTAAAGATGCAAAATATTTGAATGATATAAATAAAATAAACATTGGAGGATAAATATGCAAATTGCAAGGCTCCATACAAAGTAGCTTGGGGAAGGATTGTTTGCTAAAGATATTAACGGTGGTGTACTTTTTGCCCGTATCAGATATTTTTATGACACACTTATCTCGATCAATGCAAGCAAAGTCACAGAGCTACAAACTAGAAGGTATATCTTTATATTTTTTTATCGCCATATGAATACACCGACTGCGCGGTCCGAAAGTAGGTATCGCTAGAATTGTATGTATAGGTCCCGTAAATTGGATATAGGAAGATTCCAGTAACACCCAGTCCAATCAAAGGTTATATCCGAAATGTTCCCATACCGTAATAGAATCCGTAATCTCCCGGTGCAGTGGGCCAAGTGGCTCACGTTTATCCATAGTTTGAACTGTCGTCTGGTGTTATTGAAATAATCAATTTACGTGATCGGTTTGGAGAGCTTAACTAAAATGAGGAGCAGGTACTAAGTAACCATATGAAGAGTGCAGCTAGGAAATGTATCTAGATGTGTATAGTGACTCACATTGTCGTGCCGGCGAAAGAAAATAGACCGACAGACATTGCAAATAACAAAAATGCCGACAGGATGTGGCTATTTGAGTATTTGTTAGTTTTTGGAAGCAAATTTTATCCGTATTATTATCAATTGGCAAGAGTACAGTTAGCATAAGCTAGGAAAGTTGAACTCTGTTACCTTGTTTTTTTGCCACGTGCATTGTTGTAGTAAGTACTTATATTAATTATGTGGTAGTACTGAAGGATTGTTTTGAGTTTTTTTTTTGCATTTCTCACCTGTTTTGGGTCATCGTACATATTTAAAAAAGTACACCTAAAAGCTCTGCTGCTCGCTGCTGCTGCATAACAACGAGTATAGTCAATTTGCTTGGTGAGCTGTTACAGGAAGACACTTGCTACTTGTTACTTGCGTACCTACTATCCTTATATAACCCAAACATACTAGTAAGTAATACAATCAATATTTATTTTATAAATTCATGTGCACTGCATGTTATACTTGTCTAAAACCTACTTTAAGGTTTTGTGTCTATTAATAACATTTGTATAACCAATCAGCCGACCGTATAATGCAATAAAATACAAATATGGAACCACTTATGAACCCAAGCTCAATAAATATTTACTCGCATCCAGTTGGCGCCGCATAGTGCACTCACAATCTCACATAGAGCTCCTTTTGGCGCCGAATGTCACATTTCTAGAGATAATCCATCGCGAAGGCGTCTATAACAAACACAACTGTCTTCCTAAAGTCATACTCAAATCTAACGCTTATGGATTATGTACATAGAGGTTGTAATTGCATAGCGATTGGGTGTTTATTCACGCCGCACGTAATGGATCCGAGCACTCTTCTCAATCAGTCGCAAAACGTGTTTGGTTAAATGCTAGTGTGACTTTCATATCCGAGCAGTCGGCGTGAACACTGAAGTGCCTGAGTACGTCCTTATGTTACAGTATTTTATGTATTGTCGGCAAACGGCTTAGAGCGGTTGCACAAAGTATGCAGTAACGTTATTATGTCCCACTGCAGTACATTACACAAATGAATATGTCTGAGTGCGCACTTCATTCTATTAGAGTCAGTTTCCACAAGTCCCGAGTGTCGTGATGAAAATGTTATCGTTGCAATCCACTGCGGCCGAGGAAATAGATGTGCATGTACTTATCTTCTCTTTGTACCAAAATATATATGGAGTGAAATTCACCGCGGCCTACGATCGCGATAAGCTACGGATACGTGTCCTTTGGCTATAGGGATTTTCAACTTTATATTTGTAGTCGGATCAACATCTCTCTTTCGAGATGTAGCTATAAGGAAGAACAATGAGACATGGAATTTGTCTCTTTTTATCACAGCTTTGTCTCATTCGTTCGGTTGGTCGGCCGATTCGATCGTGTTGAAGCCCTTTTAGTCCTTTTGTGTAGCAACATTTATGCACGTAGATGTTTAGCTACAAATGGAAATGTAGTTGAATGAGGATTCCATTGCGCAGTTAGTCCATAAACGGTTAGACTCCCAAGTTCCGATCAATTAGATCAATTACATCGCGCTTTGAAATTAGCGCTTCAAAAGAATAGAATAGTATATAATATGGAATTTTGAAATGTCTTACGTAATCTGTTGCGACGTGTTTTCCGATTAGCTTTTGAATTATAACTTTGTTTATAACCGCTATCATTATTGCATTTATACTACTGCGTCGGCCGCAGCAGTCACTAGTTACAATTATAATCTTTATGTTACATCATACTGTCTTAGCCACATATTAATGGTGTATTTTTGATTATTATGAAATAACGGCTATCAATTAGGGTGCCATAGGTATGCCCATCAAGCTTATACCTACGGAGTACGTAATTGATATACGACCTTATAAAATTCTATATGTGTAAGTAAATATATAACATACTGCGAAAAGTAGGTATTAATGTAGAAAGGAGCCCTTTTAAACCGTTAATAGATACTTGTAAAAATGCCTAGTAATTAGCAAAGACAAAGTTTTGTATAGGTAATCATAACTAGTATCTGCAGTAAAGTATTAACTGTTACAGTTTTATCGTGGATAAAACTGTAACGTGTGAATTAAGTCTTGCGATATCGATCGCGCCCAAAGTTTAGTAGACAAATTCAGTATATCATAATGTTCTCGAGGGGAAACCAAAACTGTACCTAATTCACCTCACTTTTGCTGTTAACCCAATGCAACATATTCTCGTAGATAGTTTATTGTTAAAGACACAGATTAACGTTAGGTCGTGTTCAACGGATGCGCATGATCGCGGTGTAGAGTATCAGCTAGTCGTCTCGCAGTCTGCGATGCGAGTATGCGAACTATTCCTTGCAATTAATCCTGTATTGTGTGTCGGATGCCGATCAAACAGAATTCCGCAGATTATTGTGTGTTAGCAGCTGTAGTCGAGATAAGGACGAGATATTTTAAACATTACGATTGGTAAAAGATACCCCAATATAAGAAAGTCTCTCTAGATTTAATTAGTGAGTGGATTCGGCCACCATTGGTTTCAGTTTATTACCCAACGTATCGCAAATTCGTCAAAATTTTACGCCTTTATTTTTAGGTGTGTGGTATTGTAGTCCCAGAATGATTGAAACGATTTCAACGCGCTTTTTTATTGTTTGATTGCTAAGTAGTATCCTGAAAAGTGATTATTTTCTTGCGCAGAAGTATTATTGCCATAAAATCAAGAAGCTTGTTAAGCAAACCTGTACAATTTGATCAATGACAGGCATTAATGCGAGTCACTTTTAACAAATAATAGCTTACGTGAATATCATAGACGCGAACACTACGAACGTATCTATTACGTCTAGATACTTAGAAGCAATACGGAGCGACGACCCCGCGACATGGGCGCCGCCGAAGCCCTGTGTTTGATTAATGTTTTCCTGCTATAAACCATTGTTTTACACGGTTCGTGTTCGATGTTCCAGAAAGAATACAATGTGAACATGTTTTATGGTTACTGAAAACAAATCATTGGGCGTGAAGTTGTAAGGCACTCAAGTGGAGCCCCGGCGCATCAACTATGGCCCAGCAACTATGTGTCTGCCACTCTACCAGGAATAAAGATTACTGAATATACCGAAGCTATACGCAATCGCATCAGTTTATATCCGACGATAACGCGTATACCACTACGACTCAGGGTGAAACGAACATTTATGCTAATCAAGGAATACGAAGTTCCATTCGATCGTGGACATAATTTCTAAAACTTATGAGTTTACCGAGTGACAGGCACTTGGCAGTCATTTCCCTTACAATGTAGCGCATCTTTTGCATATAATAATTGTGGTATTCGATTTTCAATTTGAGATATATGGATTAATAGTGTTGATTAGTTGCGCATAAATATTTGGTTTCTATATCCGGAAATCGGGTCGCACTAATGCGTGAGACTGAGCTAAGATGTCAAGTCAAAATTACGGGCTGATCATTCTAAATAGGGGGCAGTCTGGCCGGTTGTACAGTTGCGCTCCTTACATGGCCACCGCCGGCGCCCGTTTCTCTTGCGCCGACAGCACTCCCGCCACTCACGCGCAGCCACTGATAAAGGGCACGCCTACACCCACGACACACAAATATTATTCTCCGTCACTATATGCAGAAATTGAGGAAAGCTATAACAACACTCTCATATACACCCGTACGTACGTATACGTACAAATAGACCCTTTTCCTAGTACATGAATCATGATTACAAAACGCGTATAAAATATAAATAATGATTAAATAATCTCGCGAGCATCTCGATGCGGACGGCTCTAAAGTAAAGCTCTTATACCGCACACTGTCAAAATATTGTCAAAGTGAATTCCCCGCGTCCAATATATTATGATTTTCCACTTGGCAATAATCCTAGCGATTTATTTCAATCTCGGCAGATATTAACCGCATACCGCATATATCTAGACGAGGCGTTATTCTTACTCTCGGCTAGGTTATTGAACCTCCTTTTATTAAGGCTGACGATGTCGGGCGAATAGAGGAGTTTAACACTTTCGGTTTTAGGCAATTATCACGCAGTGCCGGCGGCGATGTGTCTCATTGTCATCGCGATATATTTAGTGGTGATGGCGGCGGCGCTGGCAGCGGGGCGTTGCGGACGCGTCTGTCGACGACGGCGTCTGCGCCCGCGCAGCTGCCGACACGCACCAACCTGCAGGATTGTTTAATTGCCTATTCTTTCAATTACACTTCAGCTCGTATACTACTTACTTGTATACTACTTAATCGCTTCATATTTCAGGAACGTCCTAGCAATTATGACTGCATAATATACAAAAATCTCATTCTATTTCGAACCTTGAAAAAAGTATTACGAATAATTTTTAATATCTAGACAGTTCGTAGAATTTTCCGGCTATAAACCTATTGGTATTTTTCAGATTTCATCTCTACAATTCATTTCATGCGATTTGAACAAGATATTTTATGAGACTTTTTAATATCGGGTATAAAACATATTAACTAAAAATAGGAAATGACACATGCATGCTACATACTTATATTTTTATATGTAAATAGTTTTAGTTGATGTTGGGTGAGTTGATTTTTGTGGTGTGGCAGCCCTGTCAGCAACCCCGACCATCGCTTGCAGATGTAATTTGGCAAGGTCTCGTGGTTGAATCAGAGCGGGCCACGTTTCCGGCGGACCTCGTGGCTCGGCCCGACCAAATACGTAACATTGGACGCGCTCGCCCATTGATTTACGTCAAACTTGACGATGACGGATAGACATATTCTTACGGGCATCTGATAAGTAATATCCATTTTATTTCATCGCATTTCATTTCGTAAAAAAAGAAGAAGAAGTAATAAAATTATAAATTGCATAGGCATCGGAGTTACACTAAATAATAGTTATTTAACAAACGGAATCAGTTCATTAAAATTTGTCATGTTAGTGACGAATTGGTCATCAATCATCAAGTTCTATACATGAAAAGACTTAAACAGTAAATATTTGTGCATCGTATTCTGTGCCTCAATTCTTTATAGAAATATTTGAATTCTTTGTTTATTTGTTTATACATCGATAATAAGATTTTCTAAGAATTTTATGAGATAACGTTTTCATCGCGATAATACTTCGGATCAAGTTAGATAAGTGAAGAATATTTCCATCGTCTGACAAGGCGATTGTTTGGTGGTTGCACAACCGTGATAAACGCCATGTCATCAACCTCAGGTTATCGGTCCATCACAGAAGGCGGCCTCGCCCCCGCCCAAAACAGACCCGCGCCGCCTACAATTTCTGCCCAGTAAGAGTTAGCTGATCCTGATATACCTACTCAATAAGGCTTCAAGATTTTCTTTGATTATTGATTTGATTAAATCATTTATCCTCATTTCTTCAGGCTTTTTAAATACTTTTTTTTACATCATAACACATTTAAACGATAGAGTAATGAATGTTGTTAATTTTAATGAAAAGTATTTATAATTTATTTTTCTACCAATTCGGAAAATACAACAAAGCAGCAAATATTAATGCAGAAAAATTATAATATTCGATCGATGATCGGTTGTGTCACAGAACTGACAATTTGACACGACACACTCTCACCGAGATGGAGAGTGGGTAGCCACGTGGCTAGGGCTGTCAATTGGTCAATTTCTATCTTGTCTTGCATCTGGAAAGTCGACACGATGTCGCCCTTACTAAGAACATGCTTCGGCTTCTCTCAAAAACTTCATGCAATTTTTAAAAGCTTCTAAATCAAGAATGTTGTTCGATCGTTTTAGGGACTCAAAATAAGTTTTAAACGCTACGGTATGAGCAATGAACATAAACACTCAATGAATTTCTTAGGCAAGTTAAGTTAGTCGGCAGCCCTACGTCACAAGAGTAGCGCGGTGTGGGAACTGCGACCGCGGGCACAGCAAGCACGCGGCGCGGCGGCGCGGGCGGCGGTGGCCCAGCCATATTTTTATTTTGTCGATATCTGTGATCGGCGCCTGCTCCATTAGTCATGTGACAGTATCGGCACGAGATCGGCTCTCTCGACCCTCTTTAATTCCAGTCGACGCCCGCGAGACTTGACTCGTGGTCGCATGCAAATTTACACGTTTGCAGACCAGCTGATGAATGATGCACTGACACGATTGCGTCCGTCTGTGCCGCTCAGAAGACTCGTTCCACGATAAGCCACGCAGATATTTGTATCATAGAAAACGTTAGATCGTGACTCATTGGAACCGTGTTAGAGATAATAAATAGGTAAACATTTTTTTAGAAGGTTGGACTAATTTTATTTACCAGAGTACGAAGACCTTTGATGAGCTCATTCATATAAAATGCGTCTCTAAATAGAATTATACCTACACCGTGCGACTAGAAATGCCCGCCAGCTGCGTATTGACAGGCTTTGAATTGTTTTTTTTGCAGTATTTGTTTGTCTGTCTCAATGTTTCTTCCTTCAAAAGTTAGTTATCGTTTTGAGATGAAGCAAAATAGTGCATGGCAGCACAGGAATAGTGTGCGTCGGCGGGTGAGCGAGGGTCATTGCTCGGCTCTGAGTCACCGCGTGCGACAAACGTAGTAGATATCACATTAATACTTTCATATAAGGTTGTCGCGTTTAAATAATGCATGTTATGCAACTGGTTGCAATTTGTGCTCTCTTGTGAGCGTGCTAAATTGTTCCACGGTCTTTCGCCTTCGGTGCCCGCGCATATTCCTACATACGTACTAATATGACCTATGGATAGCATTATAGAATCTGATAGTCTGCCTTATTAGTATTATATGGGTAGAGTAGCATTTTAAATAGATTTCACAAGAGTTTTCTGCCAAGGCTCCGTAGATTTCATGCTGTTTGTTTTATTTTTTTATTTAAAATGTGCGAACATATCCAGTTGCTCCCTTTCTCTGTTAGCCTTCAGAAATTGATATGCTAAGTAATTCGTTATTTTGGTGTGAGTAAAATGTTACTCGCGAATACGTAGAAAAATACGTGTTTGAGGTTGCCGAAGTACGTAGGGCGTGAAGGCATGCGGCTCCTCGCGCCTTGCTCGTATCGATTCCATCTCCGCGAGCGGCTATGTCGCATACCAAAGGATGGATCTTAAGATTAATGGGCCGAGTGCCGACACAACTGAGAAATTAAATGAGTCCTTGATGATGATGCTTTGGGTCGACCGCGGTAGCAAGATCAGCTATACTGGCAGCTTATGTTTCATGTAATATTGAAAAGTCATCTAGTATTAAGTGATCGATTTCTCATAGCACGCAAATGTATTACCGTCCCAGAGTTGGGAAGAATCGCTTCTTATTGACTAACTATGCCTTTGCCACTTTACCAAAGTCTTCAAGACTATGACACAGGTGTTTCGCTGAATTTCAAAAGTCTACGAAACTATTCTGTCTTGGTCTTTCGAAAATGCAAGACCCTAAGACTTTGGGCAGCACTTCTTGTAAACTGCCTCGTATACATTCGCACGTTCTTCTCAGTATCCCTGCACGTTCGGGAAATATCGAAAGAGCGGGAGCAGGCTGTTTGTACCGGTACATGAGTGGAATGACCGATTTTAGCGAGTCGGTAAAGACAACATGTAATGTCCACCCAACACAAGATTGGCATTAAAGAGAGAGAGTCCTTATAGCGTTTTACAATTAGTGTTGCCATTGGTCGTAGTGGGAGCGTAGCGGATTATAAGAGTATCGTAATATGCGTTATGACGTGAAAATTGTGGGCACAGTTGTTGTGTTAATAGTATTAGCGTATTTAAAGATACCACATAAATTTAATAAAATTAGCGTCTACTAGCACAATCGAATAATAATTGAATGGGAATGGCATAGGAATACACTTTTATAGATCATCTGTATGAGAAAACTGTTATAGGAGATTATTCCAATGCGATACGGTAGGCTCTGTCGTCGCAAGCTTTTTTACCATGTATAAATATAAGTACAATAGAAATCTGATTTTTTTGCGTAAACTTTTGCGCGTAAGTATACATCTGTAAAAGACAAACGGACGTGTCCAATGACTTGGTACAAGCTGACGAGACGAGTTCGCGTAGGGTGGCGAGGGTCACATCGTTTTTCGCTCACTGTGTGGCTTAGCCTTGCGCAATGCAAGTGCGGACCTCCCGCGAGCGGCGCGAGTTGCGCTGCGCCGGCGCCGCCTCCTTGTCTTTATGAAATTATCACTGAATTGAGAGATAAAATGGGCTCTTTCTGACGTGATAATTGCCGCCCTCGGCGGCGTTCACCTATTTACGTCTCGTTTAACGTGCGCTCCCATCAACCTTTTGATGGAATAACTTAAGCCAAGGATTTCTCTGCACGTGTAATTTATCGTAGATTTAGGTACGTTTATCTTTTGTTTTGAGCAAATAAATAAATAAGTAGGCACCCACCGAAATTATTATTAATTACTAAGTATATTGTGTGTTGTATGTTATACATAATAAGCGCTACTTAGTTTGGGACCGCACAGTTGGTGGTCGGTCTTGTAATATTCGGACACGCCCAATTTACAGACTTATTACATGTATAGATTGCGCATCGGTTGTTCTGCCCTTAGAGGGCTCTGTCACCACTAAAGGCGCTTTCAAAACTCTTTATAAGATACGGAGAGTGACATTCGTGATGGACCCGTGAGAGAGGTCACGACGGCCGTGAGACACAGAATGTTTATTAAATAATATAATCGATACATAACTTATCGATAATTGGCCTTCTGTCAGTTACTACAACTATTAACTACATATTTTATTAAGTAACTAGTTGATGCGAAAGACGTGGCGCTGTCCCGAATTTTATCGACAACTTTTTCAATTTTTCTAGAGAATTTAAAAGGTTTTCAGACATGGCTAACAACCTTGTATACAGACTATTATGAAATATCAATGGAAAAAACACTTTCAGTCTTTCCCAGATTTTCCAATTTTCCGGACAACTTTTTCAATTTTCTTTCCCTGATAACCTATGTCGGACTACCAGAAATATTTAAAAAAATGTCATTCTGAAACAGCTGTTTCCAAGCGATACGCTTATAACAATTTTAAGAAAGTAATTTAAAGCCCCTTCCCTTTTATTTACGGGTTTGTAATTAACTTGAACGCTGCCTACTGGGACCACGGTTCCAATTGAGAGCCGTCCAAGTCAGTTGACTTGGACTGCCGCAATTGGGGCTGTAGTAATAGAGCCCTATATGTCAGGCTATGTATGCAGTTGAGTGCTTGATTTATTTTTTACCATAACTAGAAAAATCATATCATCTATAAGTTAAAATATATTTTACTAATCTAAATGAATCTAAGCGATAAAGACGACCTTATTCGCACAGTTGCTAGTGACCCTGTTTTCTGCGCCGAGGGTTCCGGTTTCGAATCCCGGCAGGGGCAAGCTATATGTGATGAGCATGAGTGTTTGTAGGCATCCAAATCTTGTCTGTTAACATATATATAAGTAATAATGCTAATTACACGGGGCTTGGATTTAAAAGGATCTCCCTTTATAGTGTGATTTTAACGAGCACTCATTCAAATTAAGATGACGTCACGCCCAGTTGGCGCTAGCGCATGGCGGTGTTGCCCGATTTTTGAAGATATTTTTCAACACTCTGACTTATACAGAGCGTGTTCTTTTTTTTAAATATACTTTTAATGAATGTAGATGAAAATGTTACATTCTTATTTGGCTTTTTACGGTCCCGTACCAAAAAGATTTTAACAGGGCCCGGGGGGGCATTTATTGTGCGTTGTCTGTCAAATACTTTAAATTTCCAATTACTATGTAAATTCTTGTCTCCAAACAAATACTTACAACTGTTTAGATGGAGGGAAATAATAGACCCCATGGCCTTGGCATGTTATATATAGCAGCGATTTTATATATATCTTGTGGTATAAATATCCTTCTTTATAACTTTTCAAGCAAAGCACAAATATGTTTTTCCTTATTGTTTTGACTCAAAACATAGTTATATATAGTCCATAGTTCGGAACTCCGAAAGAGCATGATCAACTTGCTCTTTAAAAATCGGTGCTTTATTATTTGGTTATAATATCAAAAGGGATCATAAATTTTTTTTTTTTTCGATTTTGTTATTTTTGTGTTAATTTTCCATTCGGGTACTGGCAATCTCAACTCGCACCGCCAGCTGTGTTTTACGTCACGTTGTATTTACAACGTGACGTAAAACACAGAGTATTCCGTAATGAGAATAAAAAAATAAGCTTATATTTATAAGCTTATTTTTTTATTCTCATTCGCATCTGCGAAATTGACGGTAAGTAGTAACTACGTTCAAGTACGTACACAACAGGCGAAGCGGAGTGCAACGCAGTTTTCATTACCATATGGTTTGTATAGCACTTATATAACAAATGTATTTGTAGTCCGTTTGTATTGTATTAAAATACCAGTAATAATTACATAATAACGTTCCTATAGTCTTTAAAATAGGTACTCATTTCAAATGTCTGCAGCTAAATGGATATTTATACATATTTCGCGCAATAAACGTAATTTACCTGCGGTGCTTTGTTATGTAAAGCAATCGGTAATAAAATATTATTCAGTAACAAAATTCACGGAATATTAATTGTCATTAATGGCTATAAAAGTGTAGGACATACCGTTTCCGATATTCGCCGTGTATTGCGCATTAAGTCTCGTAAATAGTAAACATATATGAAATATAGACTCGTCTAGACTCCAGACGTTCAAGGTGGATCGAACAACAAGCGGAAAAATTTACTTGAAGTTTTTTTTTTATTTCAACACAGTATAAATTGTCTTGAAATTTGTGTGATTTTTAACGACTTAATGTATGTTGGTCCATAAATTTATTAGCACATTTTACGTGAATGCTCAGACGTTTTACGAGACATTTGATAATAGAACAGAATGCATTGGAAACCGTTGGGACGGTATAATTCGGACACAGCGATGTAGTGGTGCGAAAACAAATACTAATATTTGGTAGACAGGCGTGATTAGACGAGCCGCCCACGACTCGCGCCATGGATAGTAGGTACACAATAGACCTACAGGTTGATTGAAAAAGGGTTAACTAAGCCTTGCACCTGCATTCCTTTAGCGTATTTTAAAATCAAAAGTTTCCATGAGAACAAAATATTTTTGTTTAAATCGCTATATCGAAATTCTGACTTAACATGGTTACAAATGCGCTAAAGATGTGCAGGTTTCAAGCTTAGTATACCCTTTCTGAATGACCCTGTGTTGAGAACGTTCCATATGCAGTGCCCAACATTTGAAAGTGTGGTCACAATGTCATCGACTACGTTGAATGCATGAGTAAAACTTGAGTAAAACAAAAGAAACGGCCTCCACAATTACCTCATTTTTGTGTCACCCTTATCGCGTACGTATAATATGATAAGATGTGTTAGTGCGCTGGTTAAAACGTCACGATGAATTAACGCGATAACTTTACGACAAATATAGGCACTTAAGTAGGAACGAGCAGTGATCATTCTTTCTCCAACACTATAACAGTTTGGTTTGTTGAAACATACGGAACGTTTCAAACGTGCTGCACAGTGTTAACAAAGGTTCAGAAGCAATATTCGTGGTTGTTAATTAAGTCTACTGAGGTCCACTTCGATTTATAATAATCGTTCGCTACCTATTTAGATGTGTATCAATTCCTATTGACTTAGGTGCAGATTCTATTTGTGATATTCAGAATCGAAGTATCTTACTTGAATATCAATATTCCATAGTTTTCAACACCAACACTCTGAGCCAATAAAAACGGCTTATTATTGCCACGATGACTGAATTAAGGTAATGAAAACTAACATCGTGCATTGGGTTCATTATTATTGTTGAATTGAAAACGATTTCGGAATAATTAATTAAGTGTAGAGTGATGATTGGAAATAGGGTACCTATAAAGTAAAATATTAAGAAACGAGGTTGCACGAAATGACGGCTTGCTGACGGGTGGCGCGTCGCATCGTAGCGCCCGCGCCGCCGCTCAGTCGATATCGATCTCGACTCGAAACGCAGCCTTCCAAATAGGGAGCCCTCTCCTCCCAAATAGGCCTGGTACGAGCCGACGTCGGCCGCTGCCGCCGCCACAGCTATCGAGGCCGCCTCGACCCGCTTGCCTCTTTCCATTGTCTACATTTTTTTAGTTTCTCTGAAACCGATACCGCCTCATCATCGAGGACACATGTGACTTCAATTGTGAGCGCACACCGCCTGGCTACCGAGCAAACGTTGCGTCATTGCAGATAATTGTCCATGCTAGAGGTCGATCGGTCATCAGTTCCTTTGTTAATCGACGTCGCCGGACGAAATAAACATTGAAAACATGCATTTAGCAATAAAGATAGCATAATGTATAAGCTATGTAGTCATTATTATGATTGAGATGACATAATAATCAACGTAATATCAGGGTTGGGGCGAGCCACCGCTGCATGATAAACAGCGCGCGCGCAGATGAGTGGGCACGGTCTAGATGGCGTCCACGGCGACACCCACAGTCACCACTCCGGGCGGGCTTTGTTTCAAACTGGTCACCGGCAAGTTTGTCTTCATTTCACATATGTTTATGCGAGTATTTCTGTTAACGAGTGTCTACAGTCCAGTTGCGTTGTCGCACGCGGCCTGCCGCAACCCGTCGCTGTCGCGGCAGGTCGCGCCGGGAATGTAGCCTTGAACAATGATCGCTAATGGAAGAAATACGTATGAAGTCAATAACTCGGCGCTGCACTCGACGGCCGACTATTAATTGCAAATGGACTACAAATAGAGGTCAATTGATACGAAAATCATGCGTTCGTGGGTGTGCGACGGCGTATTGTTCACAGTCTGGTAGATGTAGACGTCAGTCTCGTTGAGAATGTGGCAGATTTTAAATAAATTGCAAAGGATTATGCATACGTGTACGCGGGCGGGCCTGAGCTATCGCAGCATTGTATTCAAATCGGGGCGCGACGCACGTCCCGGGATCGTAGGGCGTCCGCGACGCACTCGCGTCGGTCGTTACTCAAACTCGCCCGACACGCCCTTCGCCCTCTATTTGTAATTAATTCGTTTTTCTTTCAGGCTATTTTCAGATATGTTTAATTCGGTTTTGTTAAAGGTGTTATCATTCAACCTTCAGAACCTTTTGTTTTACAGTTTTGCATTCGGAGACTAGGTAGAATTCCTAAACGAGTAGTGATAGGGGAATCCACCTCATTTTGTCATTCAGGCACTCTATAGCAAATAGTAGCCTTCAAGCTACGTAGTACTTATAGGTATACAGTGGAAATCTGTGTAAGTATGAGTACGACTATACCACAGATCTACATGTATTTATCAACAAACAAAAATAGTATTCACAAGGGTTTGACTTTCTATGCGCAGAAACCACGTCCTGGGTTACGGTTACGTAGCGATGCGTGCGGACGGGGGGGGGGGGGGGGGGTATTCGGGCTCGGCGTACTGTGCCTAACGCCCCCTGGCATATTCGCTACGACATCTATCGATATACGACACCGATATTCGATACTCGACGCACAACACTATTACTTATGCTACTACTAAACTAAGAGTCTAACCACGAATTTTGCATACTAGTGAGATACTAGCTTTTGCTCGCAGCTTCGTCCATCGTAGAAAAGTAAAACATAATAATTATCATAAAACAAAGTGTAACCAAAGTTCTCATTACGACCAATCAATCGAACCCAACTCAATGGATCTACTCTAAAATAGCATCGTTTTCCCGTGATCACAAATCGAGGCCGGGGGAGCTACACTGTTCAAATCTGGTCATGATGTACAATCAAAGTATCTACTCCCCAAGACCAATCGAATAAACGTAAACGCGATGGCTATGCTCCGCGCCCTCAACAGTTTATTATGATTAGTACAATTATTTGACCTCTTCGGAATCGATTTATAAAAATCTAGAAAACATGGGTCAAATTATTTTTATTCTTAAATTTGAAAATCACCAGAGCAAGAGTATAAGTGTGTAGCGATCCTTTTGTGTGTGTATCTAAGTGACAATTAGTAATTGGCTTCGTAGGCCTGTATGAAATAAGCTACGAAATAAATGGTGTGTCTGCTCATTGGCCTGATCGTCGGTCGGTTAAGCCGCAACATCAACAGCAGAACTGTAGACACCTAAATTAATCCTAAAGTCGGGATCCAAATTTAAATTTTAATTAGGGCGGCCAGGCGCAGAGGCGCCCTGTCACCAAACACGTATAAATAACGCTTTTAGCTCACCGACTACCCGTCTCTTACCACACATTGCTCAAATAATAACGTCTCATAATTATAAAAAGAAAAACGAAGTTTGTATGAAAGAGATATAAGTTATAAATCATAAATCTTTACCATAATAACCATAAGTAATCATGCAATCTTTTGCGAATAAAAGAACAAACGTTCGCTTTGTGATATGGAAAAGAGATTCTCTTTTCGATCTGCAGCAGCCGTACCCTGACCAACCACCGCCTCGTGAGAATGACTCGGGCCTGAGGCAACTGCCTTAACGGAGCGCACTCGAATGAAGTATCTCATCTCTCATTTGCCATTCTGCAAGCCTGTGGGACGCAAGCCGTAGCCGGCTTCACGACGCTGTGCGGCTAGTCTGGGCCACAGCTTTTGTTTTTTTCTGGAGTATGTTTCAGTTACCATTGACTTGGAATACCGAAAATATGGTCAAACCTGTAAATGCTCACATTACAGTTGTAAATCTCCCGAGAACAATTCATAGTTCGTGAATTTTTCTTTGCTCATTATTTCGTATCGGTATCCGAATTATTATCGTGATATACTATTCCGGTGATATTATATAGTTTTGCGAAAAGTGGAGAGTCGATACGATACCAGTTATCGTTTATCAGATTATCTGTCAGATTAGTGAGTTTGCGAAATGTAGAGAGTTGATATTGGCTATTGTTTGTCAGATTATCAGGATAGATATACAGTTCTGGTAAATTAAAGATCTTTTAATCTCCATTTATTTCTAGCCGACCGCTTTCCGCCTTTATGATGCTTTCTAAAAGAAGTATTAGTTACTTTATTCGTGTGTTTTCCTGATTGTGTGCTTTTATGTTATTGCATAGAGATAGTTGACACAATTATTATTTAATTGTTTTGATCAAACAAATGTCATTTCATTATATATATATTTATATATCTCTACGAGAATAGGATAGGATACGACACACTATATCTTGCGAATTTATAGAGATCCTCGACCAGGGGCGAATCCAGGATTTTCTTAAATGCGTAGGGGCAATTATGTTTAGGGTGGTTATGACGTTTTCTATGGAATATAAAAACGAAATGGATAAGGCAATTTAATTAAAAGCCAACGTTCGGCTGGCGACGCTATTGCTTTAGATGTAAATGGTACGGTCGCGGGTTGCAACTATGCACCGGATGTGTGCGTAGAGGCCCACCCGCATAGTACTCTTGTAATTACGACTACATGCAACTTATTATTTTACAATCTTTTATCGAATGTATCTTTTACATTTGTTAAACGATGGATACACGATAACACTGAATGGTAGAGCTACTAAATTTTCCGTAATACAAGTGTTCCTTGTTTATTGTTATTTGTTAAGTGTTCAATATCCCACTATCCCATTATTACTATCATAAATGTGAAAGTTTGGATGGATGTTTGTTACTCAATGTTTATGAAATCGGTGTGCAATAAAGAGTTATCTATCTATCTATCAATCTGACTAGAACGGCTGAACGGATCTGCATGAAATTTGTCACAGACATAGATTGTAGTCCGGAATAGCACATAGGCTATTTAACCTGGTAAAATGTATGGTGTCCGTGGTATTGATTTCTTTAAATTTTTCCGTAACCGTGTTTTTTTAAACATAACTTTTTTATCGCGGGTAACACCGCGGGGCGTAGCTAGTAGTTATAAATGTGTGGTTGGAACTAACTTTGATAGACTTAATTATAAAAGGTATAAATCCGAATACACATAATATGTATAATAATGCCGAGTGCCTACACCTCGTCGTTAAATAAGTATACGAGTATATGCGACGACACGCCATTTTCATTTCTTCATGTCACATCCATTATTTTATTTATAATGTGTATTTATTGAATTTAATATTGCTATTAATTACTTGACACTGGCAAAATACCCGCTAAGTTGCGGGTGAGGCCATATTCATATCCATTTTGTTTCATTGCATTTCATTTCGTAAAGAAAGAAGAAGAAGAAAGAGTATATGCGAACACAAATATCCTACGAGTACATCGGGGCATCCTGGTACTGGTACCTATATACCTACAAACTTAAGAGAACTTCGTGACATTGGCACTGACTGAAATTATTTACTCTAAGAAACAAATCAACCATTTAGGTCATCTCAATCGATGAAATTTAAAGTAAGTTTTTTTTTTATTACATTATAGGCAAGTATTTGATCTCGATTTCACCTGGTGGTAAGTGACGATGAGATCTACGATGGAGCATACTTGCCTAGGTAGGAAGGCGGCAGTAGGTCGAGACGCTACATTCAGTATAGGCACATGCAGCGCAGCTGATCTGACCCGCCATCCATGAAGTTACCTAGAAGTTAAATATTTATGTTTCATTAACAGTTAAGTCGATTCTAGAAAGTTCCGGCTCTTTTCCCAGACAAAACACAATATGATGTTTGTGACGACCTTGTGTTAAAACACTCTGTTTTAACTGGTGTTGAATACATGAAAATATTTACTACAATGTGGGTCGGCTGCGGGCCGCTTGTTTACCTCACACAATTCTAAAACGGATATAAACAAGTCGATAGGCTTGCGCGATCCGAGTGAGCTACTTTGTGATGAGACTTATAAGTAGTGTCAGTCTATTGCCGGATAAAATAACTCTTCACTGACAAAAAGGTTGGTTATTATTGAAAAAAAATCTGCTAGTTACACGAATATTGTGTCTTGCGAACTATGTGTTACTAGTGACAAAACAGTTTTGTTAATAATAATCAAAGTTTAGTTTATTTTAACAAAATTTAAGTTGTCACAAAGCTTAGCTAATTCGTTTTTCAGTGTTCTCTGGGCTGTAGTATTGGGAAGGTAACATCGGGTTAGGGAGTTTGTACAGAATGATTTAGTAAGGGCTATATTCGGTTAACTTCAACATATTTATTATGTAACCATGTTATTAAATAGAGTAAGTATTCACAGAATATATGTAATATTTTGTATTTTGCGCGAGCATTTATCTTGGCACAAAAGGGTTATTGTATCTTTTTCTTGATCAAACTACTGAAGATCGTTGTTTTTAAACGATTTGATTGCCATTCATCGTCACCGACTCTTCGGTGTTTTAACATCCAATGGATGTAAAAGTTCCCGCCCGCCCATTAATCTCCATATAATTAAATGATCAAGTAACATTATATTTAGCTCAGGAAATGGGGACGGTCCCACGTCGCGTCGCTTTGGGGACTACTCACAATAGTTGAAGTTGCGGTCGGATTTTTTAAAATAATATTGTCGCGGTTTGATTTACTTACCAATCGTCTTAGCTTGTTTAAATCTTCGTGCATGCTTGCCTGTGTAATTGACTTACCTACTAAACTTTTTAAGGTATTATCAAAGTATTATAGGTACTTAAAAAGAGAAAAATGTAGATATTCAACAATTGTCAAATAGAATATTAAACACATGTAAGATTGGCATTTACCGTAAATAAAACATATTATTTTCGTTTAAAGTATAATTTAATTGAATCAGCTAAAAATATTAACCTACCGATTTCCTTAAAACTGAAAGTTTTATGGCCATTTTTGATTTACATTACGTGTTCTCGGCGTTCGTATTCTTGAGTTAGGTTAATTAAAATAAGACCCCTGTATAAATTTTGCGTTACATCATATTTATCGCTTCTCCCCGAAGACTGGCGCAGCTTATTCTGGGAGCGGCGGCACAAAGCGCGCGTCGCCGAGTCGACGCAGGCGTGCATAACCGCTCGCAGATTGCGAGGCTTTCTACTAGGTCTGATAACGGAGCCACAAAAGCATTAATGAGCGTACGCTCCGGTGAAATCGCCGGGGAAAAATATCAACTCTCATTTACATAGTAGTAGAGCTAGTTTATTCATAATTGGCGGTTGTCTCCCTCCTCGACGCATTCGCACCGAGCCCGCCCTGCGCCGCGTGCGCACCGTCGTCGTCGCAAATAAATTGCGACCATAATACCGCGCGACATCGACGCGTTACGGCCACAATTAAAATTTGCATTCTTGCCGTCTGATTGATAACTCTGTTGGGTAGGTGAGGCGGTATTTGGTTTGGGTAGGCGTAGCCGAAGGTAGAGCCGTGTATTTATAATTCATTGTTTTTTAACGCCTACCTATGCATCTATAAGCGATTCGTTCTTTTTTTTGCTCCGCAGAGAATCCTCATTAATTTCTAAGATCGGAATATTATGCAGGGCAATAACCAGGAGAGGAATATCAAGACTCAGTATTGCAATTGCGTTAATAGCGAGCCATGTACCGGACTGAGTGAGTCCACCACTCAGGGAAATAAACGTTGACTGGCAGATCAGGATATCCTTAATGACTTCGCTTAGTTATCACATTTGACGGTGAATATATATCTACTTAAATGTTGAACCATCTGATCCGTTACCTGAACTTGAACCTCACGCGCTGTTTATAAACATGGCTACTTATAATATGGAATTAAAAACAGAACTCGTTCACCTAGAATATTAAACCTGTTCAACTAACTGCTTCCTCGAGAATCCAGGCACAGCCTAAAACTATTGAGACAATAGATATATGTCTAATATACGATATTTGACGTATGTTTTGATATAGAACTATTTTGATTCCGATTACTCATATTTTCGTCTAGCGACCTTTCGGACGTAGAGGTCGTGCCTTTGAGACGTTTCATTTCGACAGAAAGTAATGCTTGGCCATTTGTTTTCTCCGCGAAAACTATTCTGGAATGACAGATATATTATTTTCCGTGAAAATCATAATATGCATCGTCGGTTAAATCTGTGTCCCGCGGGGCGACACATGTTCGCAAAATATTTTTTTTGAGTTTGTTTTTATGATGTGCAACTGTAAAACAAGCTGTCTTCCCAAGCATTCGTAGAATGATATCTACATAATAAATTAAATACGATATTTTTGTTGTGTAAATTGGCTCCCGTCCACTGACCGCTCCTTGATGCCTCGTTATCAAATTCAATAATAAGTCATTTAGCATCCAACAGCTTTTCATAGGCTCGCAAAAAAAGATATCTACGAAAATTTAATTCACATTGAAACTTGAATCACAGCGAGTCGTTTCGTTCCCGATATGGTGCGCAGTATCGTTTTAATAATAGTACCTTGTACCCCTTAAGCTGTTCTCACCTCGTAAAACTGTCTCAACATAATAGTGTTCCAAAAATTATAAGAGTATAAAGATGACGCCGCCGGTTAGCTTAACGCCCAATAAGGAAGGAGAATGATTTGTATGATTTTTATGGGTCCTACTAATTGGTTCGACAATGTAAACGGCCTTTGGGTCGCCTTCTTGCATTTTAATCAGAATACACTGGAAATAAACATAACATATAAGTCGAGTTATGGACATATAGAACGAGAAGAACCAGTCACAATTGCGACAAGCAGGCGCCGGCGCAGGCCCCAGTCAATGAAGTCTACAATCTATACATATAAATAAAATTGGAGTGTCTGTTTGTAATATTAAAATAACCGCTTTTTACTAAGTGCATTTGGATGTATACACGTTACCTATACCGAAACAACATTTTTTACAATTTTTGTCTGTCTGTCTGTCTGTCTGTCTGTCTGTCCGTCTGTCTGTCTGTCCGTCTGTCTGTCTGTCTGTCTGTCTGTCTGTTTGTTCCGGGTAATCTCTGAAATGGCTGGACCGATTTTGACGGGAATTTCACTAGCAGATAGCTGATGTAACAAGGAGTAACTTAGGCTACTTTTATTTTAGAAAAAAAAATTGGATCTCTCGAAAAAAAATTAAAACCAATGTTGCAGCGCTGTGCCTGCTTAAAGTTTGATAGCAACAATCTGCAATGCGTCCCGCGGGATCAGAACGCGAGCAGGCTGTTGCCAACGGTTGAGACGTTGTTAAATACCACGCGGACGAAGTCGCGGGCAACAGCTAGTAATAAATAAAAGTTGAGGGAAAAGAGACTATTAATACACAGACAATTTATGCTCGCAGATACCTACCTACCGACTGACGAACGTTTACGAACGCACTGTTTTGTTTTTAAATGAGTTATAACGTTTTAAACATCTAATTAATTGATAAGTTTATCTAAATTATTCGCATGGACCGTATTAATTTGTTTGTCAGATCACACGGCTATAGGAATGTCGAGGGATATAATTTATTTTTAGTATTCTACGAAACTGAGCCGTCGAGAGGTAATGTGTTGCCATCAATACTTGCCAGATTCGATACGAGAGTAGCGGTAACGGGCGCGGCCATTCGAATAGGATAAGGTTATGAGCCGTTAAGGACCACCGACGTGAATTAAGAAGGCTGTCAATAAAGGGCATGAATATGTGCGACCAGGAAGGTGGCTGGCGCCGCGCTCGACAACCTTGTGCGCATATTCCGCGGTACTCTCGGGGACATTGCCTGCCAACCTTAAGGTCAAACTCGCATGGCAATATAGCTCTAGCGCAACATTTTACTTTTAATATTAAAAAGTTTTTGTCTGTGCTGTGTTAAGATGTCTGTCTGCTTATTAAAATTATGTTTATCGATTTAGATCTCAGTATCGATGTGAGCTAAAACATTAATATTTGAACCCCTAAAACATGAACTCGTAATCTTTAAACGAGATAATCGGTATAAAAGACTGGATAAAGTTTTTGGTCATGTCTTGGAAACCCTAAGATCTTTTAGGGTGATGTTTAGTTAAATAGATTGGTCATTGAAATGTGAATCTGGTATTTATGCTTTCTTATTAATATTTTTCTTCCATATATTTTTATCTTGAACATTAAATACTTTTAAATAACAATTATTTGGTACCTATGGTGCTTCAATTTAGCGCGTAAGCACTCTTCACGTCGCGAAGGTATTTCATGCCGTCCCTTTTTAATTGGCTTGCGCTGCGATGCACAGGTGGGGTTATAAGTGACCAGGGCTTGAAGTCCCCGATGGTACCCAATGTAAGCGCGGACGATATTATCAACGACTCCACCAGTACTCCTATAAAACGGCCTATTGCGGCGATCACATCTCACCGATTTCGCGACACTGATGCCTCGGTGTCGCGGCGACATTAAGGGGACTGCGCTGGGGCGAAAGGAAACATTTGCCGATAAGTGTACCGCACAATTAAAACTTAACTTACTGCGAAATATCATTTCGCGGCGCGAGAGAGTAGATGTTTTGTGACAAAATTAATCAAGGCTGCTATTGCTACATTTGCTATTAAGAATCTAGTATTACAGTAATTTTTCTGTCTTTACATAGAATAGCAGAGAAAAGTTTGTGTTTGTTTAAGTGATAAAGTGGAGCCGACATATTAAATACTGTAGCGTGCGTTCTTAGACAAGTAGGCATGAGATAATGTTACTTGGGATTGTATACGTGTTTAATATAATATATGAATCGTGTGCAAATATTTCTATTTATAAAAAAATAATATCGGCACACTCATAGCGATGACATATGAATAGTCTAAAACTATGTGTTTCCATGATATTTTTATAATACCTATACTTAATATTAACATTTATGATTGATACCGGTGAATTTAAAGAGCTTCGTGAAAACATCATCATCTGCCGGCCTCATGACTTGTCGGTACGTCGTCGCACGGTGGACACTTTTAGTAGGTAATAAAATTATATGACACCTAGGTACGGAAGTGTGAGAATCGGACTTTCCACAAATTTTCCAGTGTATACTTAGGGTGACTCATTTTTTATAGTTTTTTATTTTTACTTTCCAGACAGACGCATAACTGTTTGTGTACCGGGGAAGTCCAATCATGCATTCTGTAGGCACACTGTGAAGGTCGTTTCTCTCTGCAGTAGTATAGTGTACGGACACTACACTACTGCAGAGAGACTCGTGTCCTTCCTACTCACTGCACCATCTTATAATAGTTAGTTGTTACCTTAAAAATGCTGTATTCTTTCTCTCAATTTTAATTGATTTTGTTCTCAAAAATGTAGACACCGCCATCGTCAAGGCAAAGAAGAGAGAGCTTATCGTCTTAAAAATTCAATTCACGCAACAAAGTATCAAACTGATGTTTTTTATACAATTTGAGACTTTACAAATTTGCCAATTAAGGTCATAATGGCGTGCACGATACCAGTAGTGTAACTAAGTTGATCGCTATGTGTACAGTGGCAAAGTTCAGTGTCGTCGCCGTCTTCAGCGATGCAGTAGTTGACATTAACAGTTTTTATTGCGCCAATTATTTCAACTCGACTTTAAATTTACGCTAATTAATTCAGTTCACACGTTTAATATTATTAAATGTTATTATACTGGTTTGTATTTACTTGTGGAACACACGCGGGGTATTCGCGAGTATATGTGATTTTCTTAGAAATTATTGGCTGTATTGATTTTTTGACTGTGCATAGGTATAATTTTTATCACAGAATAGTGCGCTTTTTAATTTTCTTCATAATTAGACGTTCTTGAATGACATCTAATGTACCTCATTACCACGTCAATTGCGCAATAGTATGTAACCATGACATGGGATGTAACCAGAATAAATGATAAGACAAAGGAAAATCACAGCCAATAATTATTTAGTCACCTCAGATAGTTTTGCTTATACCTCAGATATATCTTCTATACCTGCATTATAAAAACTAATTTAGTCACCGTGTACATTTAATATTTTTGAAAAAAAAAAATAGTGTTAACAGACATTATTTTTACACGGAAACCGAGGCCACAATTTTATTTTTTTGCGCTTTACGGGAAAAGTGCTGGACACCTTTTGTTGAAGCTTGGCATGAGGATAGCTTACTAACCGGGGCAAAATTCAGTATATAACTTATCCAGAAATATGGATGGCAAACACTTTAAAAAAAAGAATGCCGTGAACAAATTCAATAACTCGAACTTTTAGCGTCGTGTACTATGATCCAAATCGTCACATGAAGGGGAGATTGGACCCAATATGATGGCGAGCCTCGCGCCTAATTACTATTTAAATCAAATACCTACCGTCGGTGAAATATCGGTCCACCGCTGTGCATCTCTGCCTACCTTTTCGCCGATTGCAGGCGTCACCATGGTGATGTTATAAAATTTAATATAAAATGATCAATATAGCATAATATTATAATTCTCCCATTTTTAAAACCGCATCACCTTGCCAAGCGATGAGGTGTGACCAATTAATATTTATATATTACGTATGCGTGAAACATGAGAAGGCTTCTGGCACAGGTGGCTTCCAGCCGATGGACTTGGAAATAGATCCATCGCAGACCGCTCGCCTGCCTGTCTGCTGCTTAAGTATATACCGAACAAATATTAATTATCATGCGATGATGTCATTTTAATTTTAATATTCATCAATTCATCAAAATTAAATCAATAACGTATATCTTTTGTTGGTTTATCTAGTAGTCGTTTTTTAAGATAAAAAATGACAAAAGGCTTTTATTTAATAAGGCACGAGAGAATCTTAAAGAAATAATTTGAGCTGAAACAAGGGCTTTTTCTTGTACAGTAAAAGCTTCATCTTCTCAAGCCATTCAAAAAAGGGTTGGGAAAGGGGAAAAATAGTCATACTAATCAGTATGACTATTTTTCCCAGAGTTAACCAGAGTCAAAAGTAATCACTTTTGACTCTGGTTAACTTTTTTAAATAAGTAAAAATTTAACATTTTCAATAAAAAAGGACTGTCAAACCATTTTTCTATTTATAAATGATAGTAGGATTTTAATGTGATCTCTAAAGTTTCAGCTCCTCCATATACGCACCGCGTCATACCTTCCCAAGAAGTTAATAATTTATAGTTCTGTAAATAGTTGAATCCATTACAAAACCATAAAACTATTTGCCAAGCCCCATGGGGAGCCAACACCGTAACGATGCATGCGTGACCGTCGCTGAAACCCAGAGATTACTGATGAGTTCTTTAATAACATCAGCTAGATACTCAAGAAAACCAAAGAAGTCAAGAAGTCCGTCTCGATGTTATTTATATGGCACTTAAGTTAAAGTACAGTACGACCAAAAATGTAGACTAAAAATGAGGGCGCTAGTGTTGTATGTTTGACAGTATTGGTGACATTGACACTGACATTTCATGGTTGTTGTCGTAATGTTGCGCTATGTCACAAATTGTAGTTCCTCGTTTAAATACTGCCTACCCTTTTCTGTTGTACTGTATATGCTATTTATTAAAAAATAACATTAATCGAACCATCCAATAAAAGTTATGCGGTTATCCTTTTTTAATTCGGTTAAAAACAAATATTACCGTTGATTTATAGCACCGTATGATTTAATGTGCCACACGGATTAGGCATAGCTCACACGTCCGATATAACTGCTGTGGCGGAATTGTCTGTATAGCAATTAAAATGAAATATATGCACTTGGATTGACAATATTATTTTTTGTGACGAAAATGTATTTTTACAATAAGAATTCAAATTATTCATTTTTAATATCCCATTGGTGGATTCTGGCTACAGTCCTCCAGTCAGCCAGCGCCTCTTGGCCGACTTCACACGCCTTTCGTGAAATGGTTTAGTTTCCCTAGGCATAAAAGTTTCCCGACAATATGCCTTCACCGTGTAATAGCAAATTATGATCATAACTAAAGATGCACACCAAGTCAAATCCAAGCACGTACTAGCTATCGAACAGCTAAGTTACTTGGTTAAATATCACTGCTTGAAAATAAAAGGTTTACATCTCGCCATAGTTTTGCCTAAAAGAGTGAATAAGGATAAATAACTGAACTAATAATGTTGTCGGGGCTCCCCATTACACTTTTCTAATGGCAAATACACCAATTTAGCGTACATGAAAAAAGAAAAGGTATTTTCAAAAACTGTACAGCATTCGCTGTCGTCACTTGTCGAGACCATGAATCAGGCTTTATTCGCGGCGGCAAACACCTGTCAGTGACATTCGATACTTAATGTTTTACATAATACCTGTGCGCACAAGCCGCAGCCGCCGCGTTAAACACCTGAGACCCTGAAGTCGTCATCAGCTGACTGGCACATACTATTTTTATGGTTATGACATTTGCTTCCGTGGACGAGACGGTCTGTGCACATAAGAGTATCTGGCCGTTAATCAACATTTTGACCGTTTTATTTTTACGATAATGTTCAGTGTAGATTTAAAACTATGCAGTATTTTAGAATGTATTTGTCAAATATTTTTTTTGGAGGCCAAATAAGCACATATGAACACAGAAGTTACCACACCCGGTTCAGTATGCTGGTTCCTCTGAGAAGAGCCGGCAAGCAAATTAGTGGTTATACACAAAGAGAGATATTATTGGCAAATTCTTAGAAAAATCTACGCCATATGAGCAGACAGCACCATAGCCTAACAATGCAAGAATGATAATGAAACCCCGTAGGTTTGTTATAAAAGAGTTGACTAGTTATGAAGTTAGCAAATAAGTCTCAAGATAACAAACACAAGTGAGTGCGACAGCGTCACAAACCAAAGTGCACATAATATTACGATCACGCCAAGGGGCGGCGCAGCGAGCCATCATTCAGCATGTGGGTGTGTGTAATGATACAGTGATCAAAGCCAATCGACTGATCCGAGCGATCGCCTACGCAGAGCGCCACCGCCGCCGCAGCGCGCGCATCTGACTCAACATCGCCACACTCGACGCTAGACAACTATAAAAAGAAAGGCGATATATCACGACATCTCGTTAAATGAAACTTCCATACGAAGTTACATTTACATATGATGAATAGTATTCTCGGCGGTCGTATCGTATCGTGAAGTATGTCCACACTTGGAGCGCGAGTGTAAACTAGTCAGTGCGTCGGCACCGCGAATGTCAAAATATCCTGCTTAAGGCTAATTCAGAGCGAACAATTTATGCGCTGCCCACGCGCGCTGAAATACGGCGCACGCCTCTTTACACCCTTTTATGTAGAGGATTTATTGAAGAGAAGCTCGCGCACGCTCCATTGAGCGGACCATATACTTCTGGTTTGACATGTAACTCATACTTATCGTGATCTATGATATGACATGACACAATTCAGTAACCGTGAGGCCGAACACGCTACGCTCCACAGATTACAACAACAAATTGTACCATATTGGACTACATGCACAAGCGCACAAGTCACTTTTGTAATGTACGACGCCTATAAACACAAATGAAAAAAAACATGTACATGTATAGCCACAAGCTAGCGATAATCTAACACCAAAAATCAAAGAACAAAATAGTTTTCCTTCAAGGGGCTTTTTTTAGCTTCATTTTTTTTTGCACCATTCTCGAAGGTAGTAAACATTTTCGTCAATAACACTAAAATCGCACAAGGTAATTAATATAAATTAGATGTACTTATAATAATTTTTATGATTTTATTGAATGTATTATGTTAATTAATAAAATTAACATTTTAATGAAAAACAAATAAAAATTGAATATAATGAAAACATTAATAGTATAATAGCAGCCGGCTGCCATTCCGAGGGACGAGTATTTCAATATTCTTTCTATGAAATAAAGTCTGGTTCTTGATGCTAAATTATTGCTAGAATATAACGAAATATGTAGTATATATTAGGTGTTCCGTGGAGAGGATACGGAACGACTCGTGTTCTGAAGACAGGATGCTAGAATAACTATGTTAGATATCTATTTAATATCCAGAAGGTATCCATAATGCACGCGACAAATTCAAAATAAACACTGGTCGTATCATCGGATACAAATTCCATAAACAGATCGTGAAAGGGCGTCGCCAATACTTCATTTCCCTGGCGGAGCGTTTCTGGCGCGTCGCCAACGTTTCCGAGAAAACGAAAGGAAGGTTACGCGATGTCTCGCCTCACTTTATATGCTTAAATCATGTCGGAGATAATATTTTTATATACATTCAAAAGTCCAGAAACACGCGCGTCTTATAAAATAGGTTGGGTGTGTGGACGGCGCGTGTCGGTCGTCTCCCGGCGGCGCGCCGCTAACGATCGAGTAGGTGTGACTGTAAATAATGCTTTTTTGGCACTCTACACTCGAAAGGAAAAAATAAACAGGCACAATCTTATTTAGTCGCAATCATAACTTTGGGTTTTAATGAAATTGACGTATTTCTGCAAATTCTGTAATAAAAAACGATGATAATGTCGGATTAAACTGGTCGGACAGCATCATGCAAAGCATATTGATTGTTGCATCCTGAATATGCGCCGCCGTCACCCTCCTTCCTTATTACGCGTGACGCCGTGTCTATACTTTTGTCATCCACTTCCATCGAGTCATCCATTTAGCTAGATTTCTATTCTATCATCACACCATCCACTGTAATTATTTACATGCCATGTGCAACCGTTCACTGTCACTCTAACGTCAAGTCGCGTAACATTTTAAAAGCTTTGTTTCAATTTTAAATCTTGGCCAGGATTAACTACAATATCGAATGCAAATGGAGAGCAAGAGTAATATGTTCTCACGCAATGTCGCACGCGTTATCAGTGCACTCGGGAGTGAGGTTAATTAAATAGTTAGGAGAGGACGATAACAGAGACGCCTTCAGGGGCCAGCCACCTTATCGACCCGACGCATCAGATAGGAAATCTAACCGCGACACGTAATCGCTTGCTGTCTGCTTGCTATTCAATTCGATTACGCGGAGATTGTCTCTTTGAAAGCGAAAATGTTAACTTGAGTCTAAAAGAATATAACATGGAGTACAATATGAGCATCATTAGTACAAAACAGCATAGAGTACCTCTTTATACTGTCCCCGAAAGAACAAGGTACGAAATAAAAAACGAATAAAGGTAACTCTTTTTTAATGTTTTGCTAACGATAATTGTAGAGCACATTAGGTTCAAGATAGCGAGGTACTAACAAGACGCCGGTCGAAGTAAATTGTTCATCGCGTAGAGCCGGCTTCGCGTGTTTCAGTTTTTGAGGAATGTTATTAAAATTCATATTGTCATTTGCGTGTGTGTGTGGCTTTGTTGTTTGTTTTCTTGACTCTTTGAAGGCGACTCCGAACAATATCTTTATGAAAAAATTGCATTTCTATTTCATATAAATTACTAATATTGTAGAGTCGAAATTCTCGCACCGACGCATAAACACTTAATTAAAATACGAACTTGTTAGTAACGGTTTAGTAGAGGTATCTACGTAGGTACGTACATATTTATTTGTTTTTATATAGTGCAAAAAACGGGATAAATATTAATAAATAAGATCAGTAACATGCAATATAATAGAAAAGGAATATTTAGAGATTTGGTTTGAAAACTAAACGAGTTCTATCAAAGTTAATTTTTAAACATGTTTGCTTGAAAGTAAACATTTTGTTTTCCTCGCAGATTTTCCATAAAGCCGCAAATGTCCTCATTAAGCTTGCCAACCAGGCAATCCTACGATATTTAATGACTCGCCACATTAACATAATTTCTACAGAAATAGATTTAAAATGCTTAATTTACTCTATTAAGGCCCTTTATAAAAGTAATGTTGGAAATAAAAGCAGTTTACTTAGCAAGTGGTTCTATAAAGCGCTTTACACACTGAACCTGTCGCGCCGCCCTGGGCTTATTTAAAAACCATTATCACCAATTGCCGGCGGCGCGGCGCGGCGGGGCGGCTGGGTTCAGTGCGTAGAGCGCTTAAGGCAGGACAAATATCACGGCCATCTTTCGCATAGATACAAGAGTGTCATTTACTTTTACACACAAGTATGTGGGTTCAACATTACATTTATTTTAACACTGAGATGTGCAGCTTTATTTTTAGATGTTCGCTCACAGGGTCGGTATGTAAATGCAACTTGTTAACCTGCGCTCGCGCGGCTAGCTGTTAACTTATAAATCAAATATGTAGAGTATTGTGGTCGTCGTTACACCCAAGTTATTTGAAGGGTGAATTTTATGCCAAAACTCAAAAGCAAATAAATAATTAAAATGTCGTCTTAGAAATTTACATTTTGCAGTGGAGTTTATAAAAGAAAATAATTACCTAAAGTTTAACTATCTGCGAATGATATCGAGTGATGAAATAACAAGCTTGTCGAGTTATTAAAGGTATTATTTACAATGTCGTTTGACAATTTTTTATTATTGTTTATGTAGTAATTGATGATAAAAAAATGACAATAGTAGATAACATAATGACGGTACGATAAATAAATACTTCTCAATGTCACTACGTCACTTTTGTATATCTACATATAGCATTGTAGATAGACATATTGTATCGAGAATCAACTGTGCCTGAGTATCTTGATTGCAAAACTCATTGCATTTTGATAAATTATTTAAGTACTTTAATTATGATAAGTATTAATATTATCAAAAAGACATTCAACATTTTATCCAAATAACAATTATCTGCTTTAGATTAAATCTTAATAACATTCAATTGTTATTCTTTCACTTCTGCAGCGCAGCAGCATGACCTACGTAGTGTTGGTGGCGGGTATTACTCCTGGTCAACGCAATTTTCAAAACATTTTTTTTTCATTTACCTTGGTCTGAGTTTTACCGGCATCACCCCCAGTCTATTATACGCTGTCCATAATATAAAGCGTTGCTTGATTTATAGCCTTACAGATGATATGTTCGTTTAGCTATATTTAATTATTGATTTCGTATTGTTTCAGAATGTCTTTTCGGCAAACAAGCGATGGAACTCGGCTCGAAGTGGTTCGCGGACCTCGGCCCACCCTTCGGTGTAATGTACTGCATCAAATGTGAGTGTGTTGCGGTACGTATTAACAATTTATATACCAACCTTGAAGTGTGCAACTTCTGGAGAATATATTCATAATGGTTGTATCCTTGCAGGTCCAAAAGAAAAGGCGTGTGGTGGCTAAGGTGAATTGCCGGAATATCAAGAACGAATGTCCTGAGCCGTCGTGCGACACTCCCGTTCTTCTGCCCGGCAGATGCTGTAAGACTTGCCCGGGAGACTTGAATTGTAAGTGCCCTTTACGTACTATCTAGGGCTGGATAAGATTTTTATCTTTGCAACGCTAAGGTGATATGCATATTTATTGCTGTCAACTCTCCAAGTCCAGTTTTTGAATTGTTTAGGCTTTTGGACTACGACCACTTGAATACCCCCGAAGCATGTAAAGGGCTGCATAAGCCTGCATGTTTAGTTCTTATGTGTATGTGTAGTACGTATTGTAGCAACAATCATAATAGACTTAAAATTAAACTTCACAACTGTGTTTTGTACCATTTCTTAACGGTACAATTATCAACATAATATTCAAAAAAGGTTATATACGGTGTTTCAAAAATAGTGTGATATATTTTGAGGGATTTTTTTCTCTAAGAATGCAAGCTAGGAATTAGTGTGAAATATTTTTTTTTTAATTTTAGTTAATTTGATTTTTTCTTACGGGAAAGTGACCTTGATAGCTTACTGATGGACTACTTAAAATATTTTACGCTATTATGATTACACCTTATATATTCGTATATGACAGTAATTACAATAAATATCATATTTACGCACTTATAATTATTCCGCAGATATTTTTGGCCAATTTACATAACCAAATGCGTGTACCTATCTTCCGCATTGACCGTGACGTTGATGACATTAAGTATACATATTTATTCGGTCATCGTTATAATGATTTTCTTATTTATTAATGAATTAATATAAATATACTGCATGCATATGTTACTGGCGTATAAAATTATCGGGTCAGGCTATTGCGGCAGCAACCGTGAAAGAGCATCGCGATAGCCTTCGGCAATTAGAGCACGTCTTGAACAGAATTAATTATGCGCATGCCGTTCGGGTTAACTTTTTAATAAGACAGTGGCGAAGGCGTGCACGTAGATACGCGGCACGCTAATTTTTATCGTTAACATGATAATGTTAAATGAGATAAGTGTACTGATCGCGGCGGCACCGCCACACCGCAGCGACAAGCTACGTCACTGTGACGTCAACAATCTGTCTCATTTTAAAAATCATTATATCTATCATAATAATACCAGTTATTATAATGTTCCACTATTAGACACAGGTCTCACCATTGTGAGGGCGATTAAGCCATCAACCACTCGGGACCAGTGTGGGTTAGCGGACTCTACACGTCTTTCGAGGGGTTCTTTCAGGCATGCAGGTTTCCTCATGATGTTTTCCTTCGCCGTTTAGCAAGCGATAAGCATGGTTGAAAATGAGATTCGCACATGATTTCCAGTAATCCCAGAAGTGCGTGCCGGGGTTTGAACGTGCGATCCTCGTTACCGAGGCAAACGTTCTACCAACTTGGCTATCACGGCCTTTTTTATAAGTAAGGGGGGATTTCAAAAAAATCTTTAACTTTAACAAAGCCACATTATCCCTGAGTGCTATAGGCTATTTTTCATTGAGGTATCTCGGGCGGAATCACGTGCAGAAGCTATTACAAAATGAAAATAATATGTACCGTGAGGCAATGACAGATATATCATCGCTCCCGCACAGTAACAAGCGGTTATTATTTAAGTTTTTTGTCTCGCGGCGTGATCACGATGATTTGGACAATTTCATTTCCTAGTTATCTAATGATGTCACTTTTTACAACCACGTTCATGGTAACAGCTGATGTCATGCTCCTCAGACTCGACATCTGATATCCTGCCGCTCAACAAACAGGAGCGCTCGTTAAATGGTTATAAAGCTTTTAATTTAGTCTTAATAGACGTCTTTAATTTGCATTTCTTACCTAATATCGGTGTAAAATGATTTATACATATTGTCATTTCGATCGCACTGGAAACGTATACCGCGGCTAACAGGTTCGTGACTCACGGGCCATCTGTCGCGAAAACTATCCACACATGTGGAAATCGTGCGAACCACACACAGCTTTACGGACTTTTTGCAAGTGTAGCCTCTTTGATGACCGCTATTAATATGCCATTTCGGGGCGACCGCTTGTGTAACGCGACACACCAATAGTTTCACACAATAAATACTATCACATTAGTATCTGAATTAATTATGACAAGTGTTTCTACATACGAATAAATTATCTTCAAGTAATAGTAAAACCGCTTTGAAATCGAGACTTTTTATCGTCGCTACAATGTGCGCCTTTACCTTTACGTTTACCGGCAGCAATTCTTTATTGTCATCGGTCATCATCCCATTAAGCACATTTTTTAAAATGGAATCGGCAAATTTGCCGACTTTAAAAGGTAATTGCAGAACGTAAGAAAGTATGCGTGCGCGCTGTGACAGGAGCTGGCGATGACAAATGACAGCGCAGCGGCGAGCGGCGGCTCCCACGACCGGCTCTCATCAATATACATTAGGTACAGCAGCTACACATGGACGTCGGCGCCGGCTCGCCTCATCATCTTCTTCGAGTTAAACTTAATAATCAATTCAATAAAATATGAATAATGCTGTCAAATTATTGGCATGGCTGGCGATGCCGGTGTCGACGGCTGGTTGATTTACGCGGTGCGGAGGATGGCTGCGAGCTGGATCCGCGGCACGACCGAGCCGAGCGGCGGCGTGGTCGCCGACGCCGCGTCTGCCCGCCGCGTCCACTCATTAGGACTATATCGAGAGCATTACAATGGCATTACTCAGATGCACCGGGCGGTGGTGCAGAAATGGCACGCGCTGGTGCCCCCCCTGCGCCCGCACCGGTGCTGCAAATATAGCTGGTGCTGCTGGTTATTCCGGGCGCGGCCGTCGACCCGTCGCCGCGACGCCGTCTACTCGCCTTTTTAGCGAACACTACTTACAACACACGCATTTTTCGCGAACAAAATAATAATGTCGATGTCAACGTACGCGCTCTTTCACTATATTTACTAAACCATGTTCTCGGACAAAAATGTGATACACTCGCCCCAATAAATGACTCCTCGTATTTTTGGTTTCGTATTCGAAATGGGTCACGCGGAATCGGTATTAATACAGATACGGCTATTCACTACATAGATTATTTATCATACATTTTATGATGGAGCAGTAGTTTACGATACGTTGAAGCTTTCGCTTTGAGCGGCAAAAAGTGTATCGTAATTCTATGTCGACTGACATTTCTCAATAAATAATAAGCAGGAATAACAGAAATAGAACCGTTTATTGGGACAAAAATGAGATACCAGTACCTATATATACTCTGATCATAGTTTACATTATTGAAGTGCATTCAATCCTGCTCCTACATAGAATTAATTGAAATACCGATATGGTTTATAAGCACAAAAGCACAGCATGGCGGAACTCTACGCCGGCCGTAAAGTCTATCCGAGCCTCGTAACTATAAAACGCATCAAATCTGATTCACAGTTGCCTTTGTGAGAACTCCAGTTGGCTGTCTGCCGGCACCGGCTATAATAATATAGTTTATCGTGCTTTTAATAAAAAATCCCCAGCACCAAGCCGAAGACAGTAAAATGGATAATTTTTAATTGAATTTCAGCCAGGTGTGGGGGCAATAAACTAAATTAATTTCATGCTTTTAGACAGCGAGACGTTTGCAATGTCAATGAAACATGGATTGTTTATGTTCCGACTAGATTGTACCCGCAGTTTCACTTGTAGTGAAATATTAATTTAATACAGCCTCTATAGCATCTATAGCATTGCACTTAGTGTCATCGAAATCCAGACCATTAGCCAATTATATGGATAAAAACATATTTTGGCATAAAATTCATATCGTCACTTCAAATCTTGTTGGATTCGTACACAAACAAATTGTTTATATACTAAATGCACTTAACATTATTTCTACCAGAAAAAAACATCATTCGCTGTTATATTAGAACCTTTTTTTTTTTTTTTTTTTACATGTGGAAATGCGTTACGCATCCCCTCATGCCCCGGGGGGGACGAGAGGGGTATGTGGGACTCCCCGGCGGCGGCCGGTATACCCACTAAAACCACATGGTGAATCCTCACGGTCGCTTGTGCCGGGGACACGGGAACGCTTGCGCATACTTCCGCGAACCCCGACGCGACTGCGGCCTTTCGGCCTCCTCCAGGCCTTGCGGCCAGGCGCTGTGTCGGACCACCAAACACAGCGCCGATCCTCACGAGCCCGGAGTGGTACGGCGAACTCCCCCGAGTCCGCCGCCCGGGGCTCAGCGCCGACCGCCTGCCACACCAGCTGGCGGTCAGCAGTCCTCCCGGGTGACAGCAAGCTGCCCCCCGGTCGGCCTCTTCACCCGAAAGGGTGGAAGGTGGGTCCGCCGCGTCCAAGCACAAGGCCCAGTCGCGGCCCCCCTCCCTTTCCTCACGCCCCTTGCGGGGCCGAGGGGTGGGCCCGCCGCTACCTCACGCAGCCTCCCTCCCCTCCACGAGGTGGGTCCGCCGCGTCCAGGCCGAGGCCCGGTCGCAGCCCCCCTCCCCATCCGTCCCCAATAGGTTGGGTCCGCCGCGTCCAAGCACTAGGCCCGGTCGCGGCCCCCCTCCCTTCCGCTACCCCTTGCGGGGCTGCCCGAGTGGTGGGTCCGCCGCGACCGAGCACGAGACCCAGAACCACAGCCCCCCTCCTCCCGGGCATCCTCCGAGGGGTGGGCCCGCCGCTACCTCGCGCAGCCTCCCTCCCCTCCACGAGGTAGGTCCGCCGCGTCCAGGCCGAAGCCCGGTCGCGGCCCCCCTCCCCATATGTCCCCACGCCAGACTATTAGCCATCGCCGACAATAACCCAGGATAACCTGGAAAATTATCGACGATACCCAGGGTGCACCGGCCCCTCCCATTGTCGTTCCCACAGGCGAACCCGATGGGACTGGCAATGGGAGCAGGCACACGAGGAGGTTGTCTGACCGCGCCACCCCGTTATATTAGAACCTAGTATAAGTTAATTCTAATAGAACCTTACACAGAAAAATATGAAGACACACTTAGAGAAATGTGTAACCACGATTTACCGGCACCGTGTTTGCGGTAAGCTAATTCTGTCTGGCGCGCTAACTACACGTGCAAATTTGCGTGTGATAGGTGCCGTTCACGCTATCAATATTGCCAAGAGAATGACAAACAATGTTACGATAGTACTGACGGCGTCGCCTAAAACACCGTTCTCTTGGATCCCGATCTTAAGTTATCGTGATACGAATTGACCGGAAATAAGCCGGGAACGGCAATTTAATCCAGGGATTTATTTTGATGATGTGAATACAACTTTCGGTTGCTTTACAGTAACCATGGTCACGGGAGGACTGAGGTGTTTGAAGTCATAGTGTCATAGTTAGAACTGGACTACCATCATATTTAGTTGATGCTTGCGGTCCGGTTTACACAGAACGTGCTCTAAGTGTCTTGAGGTTTTGCAATGGTGCGCTTGAGACCTCAAGAAACAAATAAGTTTTATTTCAATGTGCAGTATTAGCGTAAATATAACAAATGAAGTTTAGATTTTTTTTAATGATATAATGAACATTGTTTTATTTATAATCCATTTTATTTTTTTCTCAATCGTGGGCTTTATAAACATAAGACCAATTGTCCCAAGCATCGATATCATTTGTCTAGCTGATTGCTATTTTCATCTCGTCAAGTATTTACCCAATTCGATGTCATAAATAAATAAAAATCGGTTCGAGTTTTAATTCCTCGAATCATTTCCTGTGATACGACCGCAGGAATATTAATGATTAATCTCAATTCAGCACAATTATACACGAATGTTAAACATTCATCATTGTATTAATGTCTGAATATACAATTAATATGAACGAAAACATCGTAGGTACTGTAGGAAGAAGAGGTCAATGAAAAATTTAAATTTGTTGGCGACTGTTTTATACCCTGTGCTGAGCTTATCACTACAGGTACCTACCCTTCCTTACTATAATACATGAGCCGGCCATGCAAAACTTCTAATCCAGTGATGTCATAAAACACACCACAAAATACATATGTTGATTATTATCAAGATGGCGTAAACAATCTGATACATAAAAACCTTTCTCGGGACATTTAAGTATTTTTGGTTAACTCTCTAGATGTTAGATACGGGGATGTACTGAATGTCACATCTTAATATCTTAGGTTGGTGTGTCTATCGTTTCGTTGTAATCTGTGCGCTGAATGTTACTCATTTAGGTCATGAGATTTTTGCACGTACTGATATGCCTGCTGTATTAGGATGGATTTTGGTGTTATCAATGAAAACTGTGACACTTATTGACATTGACATTACAAGTGAGGTCATTTTATAAAGGTCTCCGTGAGCTAAAAGGACTTATTTCCATTGTGGGACTTCTTTCTATCGTGCCGTTAGCGACATCTCTATGCAGCGCAACGTTAGTTCACGGTTCGCTGGCGACCAGTAGATCACGAGTGTGTCTAATTCAGTGTACATGTGCCTCGCAGGAATTTGTTTTGTGCACGCCGATACCGACAATCGACGTTTTATTTTTGTCCGATCGGTGTCCCTGCCTGCAGCGCATTCCTCGCTGCATAATTTAAGTTTGAGTCTTTTTCGCCGTTCGCTGCGTAAAAACTCTTTGATGTCGGAGAGCATTTTTATTAAACAGCTTCGCTTGGCGCGCGATCATGACACCGTCATTTATTCGAAGTATCACCGATATATGATTACTTCTGAAGCCGTTATCTTAAATGGTATGAATGGGGATGGTCGCCAGCCGCAAGCAGACTCCGTTTTATTTTGATGTCGGCTAATGAGGTAGTTTTAGGAGCGCGGTTTGCGGGTAGGCTTATGGTGAGTAATAGCGGGCAGCTTGTGGCGCTGGTTAGTTATTCTGTGTACGTGACTGCGGCGGCAAGGGCCGCACTAGCGGTCCTCCGTGGCACCAGACCCTTTCTGATTTAAGTACCGCAACATTAATCTTCAGAACAACTAGGTCGGCTAGTTCTTAAGGTCTCGTAGTTCTGTGGCATTTGAATATCCAGTGAATTGCTCGCGTATTTCGTTGGAGTGACTCTACAAATATCACTGTGAGCGAACGAAAGAATGAATACTTATAGCGAATAATGAATATAGTAAAGCGTGGGCGATGCGTACGCACATCGTGTATACATAGCTCGTATTGTTGAAAGGATGCTATAAGGTCGAAGTCGTAAAAACAGAAATACGAGTCGTATCGGATATTCGCAAGTTCGCTGACGTCATGATTTTCGTAATTCGGGTGGGTACGTGTTTGTTGAAATAATGCGAAAACGTACTTGCGTAAATAGAGAACATACGCGATGTGCAAACAGGCGGGCGGCGGGCGGGGCGAGCGGCGTCGCGACGCCGCCGGCGCCGCGCGCTGGCGCCGCTCCGAGGACGCGCGATCTACCGCGAATACTTATTTCATTACACTAATTAAAACAAATATTTTGCATGACCTTCCCCCTCTAGTGGCGACAGATTCAAATTCCATCGTGCACTTTATATTTTTAAATAAATCATTTTGACATTGAATCGAAATTGTGAGGCAAAAGCGAGCGGGGAAAACCTAATAGTAGATACCTAGTTTTTATTTATTATCTCCGTCGTTATCTGTAGCTGTGTATAAGAGCGACGGAGATTCGATTAAGATTTCAGTGAAACATACGCAGCTGTTACTTGTTGAAACCGACGAGGAACGGTCCGCCACGCCGTCGCCGATCCTTAGTCCGTGAATTTACGGGCTGATTGAAAAGGTTACTAATCGCGAGCTATAAGAACGCGATTGTCAATTGTCTATTATTACATCATTATACACATTCATGATTTTGTCAAGCTCTTAGTTTAGTACGAGACGCGATATGATGTCAATAAAGTCGTTCGAACATATGTACCTTCTATAAATCCTTTTATCTAATCATTTATTGTTATTACCAGTCCCAGTTATCTTTAGAGTAAACGGTAGAAAGGCAAATTTGAATTATAGGTAGAGATGACATAATTCGAACTGATAGTTTCATTAATTGTTCATTATTAAGAACAAAACTTAATGAATATGTTTGTGGGTAATATTTTTTATAATAACCGATTACGTTCTGCGTTATTCTCCAGGATTACTAATCACGGTATCGGATTTCTATAAGGTATTTCGGTATCGGATTTCGGTAATGTATTTTTCATTCCATAATGCGGTATCAATAATAATTAAAAAAAAAGTATATTCAGAAAATATGGGCCCGATTACTACGAAAAATGTAGGCGAACACTAAGTAATTACATGTAAAGTTACTTTCTTGTTATTATTTAAAAGATATCAGTTTCAATTTCTTTTTGTTAAAGGTACGATAAGTATTTATTTTATATGGACTAGTATTCTGCATTTAATAAATTGAATCATCGAAACATTTTATGCAGCACACATTATTACCAGAAAGGAAAATATTTTTTATTTCTAACCAAATTCATTACATAAAACTTCAATCTATACACGCTTTATACACGCTACTCTTTGATCTGCGATCACCGTCCCAAGTGAACCTTGTTTAGTTACTAAACAAATAGATACAATATAGCATGGCATGACAGATATTGGCGCCGCAATTATAAGGGTTAATGTGTACACGACTGTACGTTTTATTTCGCACGACGTACAGTTGTGACAACACGCAGAAACACGCAGTAAATCAATTCAAATAAAAATTAGAATTCCGAACGCGTCGCGGCTGTCTTTTTTTGTGTCTTTGTATTTTGCCACTGTTTTTGTAAGCATTTAAGTTATTTATGGTAAGGTTAGTTCGTTTCTTGATAATCAAGATTGTTAAATTTAGGAGTAGTTATGTGCCGGTATGCAACTAAAAAAAAAAGTTTCCTGCAAATGCGTGTCTGCAAATTTAAAATGTTTTATTCGATGGCAGGATTTTAAGTCATACTTATTACATCATAGTTTCAGAGATCAAGTGAGACCGTTAATGGTTATCCTTTTGTATTGGTTATATAAAACTTAATGGTAGCTTAGAAGGGTTTAATAAATGAATCAATTGACAATCCTTTTATATTTGTTGTTAGCCGACGAAAAAACGAAGGAGGTAATCATTTTGACGTGTAGGTATATGTAAGTAAAAAATGCGTGTGTATGTTAAACATTGCGCTGTTTTCATACACTTATTTTAAAAAACAGTATGTACCTCAGCTTAATTGTTGAATTCATAAGATCGATTATCGCACAATAACAAGCAATCAAACCGTTAAACGTGTTCACAGTAAATTAAACATTTGGAACGCGCACAATAGCTTACGTAGTTGCTCGGTAAATCTCAATGCTGTGAATTGTATCGCGAATCGATCGATCGGACGTGGGCGGTGACGTATGTACCATTTAATTAATATTGCCCTTGACTGCAGTTTGGGACGTGAATGATTCGAAGGCGAAGATGTTGACTCACTGTTTGTGATGCTGCTACGCTCGTTTGCGGCTATCAACAGTAGGTATACGCTGATATAACACTCACATTTCGTTTATCGATATGTCATATGATACTTAATGGTACGCTGGACATGAGAGTGTAAAATATGCTCGCTTGTTTTATTAGGACAGTTTGATATACAGTGTAGTAGGTACTCAAGCTGGCGACTTGCACCGCATACGGCATTGTCGAGCGCAATTGAACTCGCCTCACGTTTTCTGCTTGGTTTTCGCAAAATACTGTAAGTTTTATAGCTTCTAAATCCTTTTCGTGGAACAAGATATAAATTCTGTTTGTGAACAACTAAAAACGGTTTTTGAGCTGACGATGAAATAAACATTACGTATAATTATTTGCTGAGAGAGCGGATCTCGGTAAGCGGGGTAAGTCCGCCTTGTTAAACAAGAATTATGTATTTGTGCCGTTTACTGTAGAGACGTTAGACTCGTAGAGTTATAGCGCTAAAGACATTATCCTCAGATTATCGCCTAGGTTGATTGCCTACAAAGGTGTCCCTACACCTTTGTAGGCACACCTTTCCTAGATGATGATAAAGCTCAGCATGATGATAAAGCTAGGAAATGCAGCCACCATTCTTGCTACCATTCCACGCGGACAAGGTCTTTTAATAAATATATATATCGTAGCTTGTTTAGCTTGTTTGTTTTGTTGTTTTCTTATTTATTTTAATTGTAATTATTTAATGTAATAATTAAGAAAATTAGATTTGCACTGATTATTAATGTTTTAGTTCAATTTGAGATTATACTGTATTACTTATGAGCTATGAAAATTAAATCTATACATAAAAATAAAATTGGAGTGTCTGTTTGTAATATTAAAATAACCGCTTTTTACTAAGTGCATTTGGATGTATACACGTTACCTATACCGAAACAACATTTTTTACAATTTTTGTCTGTCTGTCTGTCTGTCTGTCTGTTTGTTCCGGGTAATCTCTGAAATGGCTGGACCGATTTTGACGGGAATTTCACTGGCAGATAGCTAATGTAACAGGGAGTAACTTAGGCTACTTTTATTTTAGAAAAAAAAAAAGATCTCACGAAAAAAAATTAAAACCAATGTTGCAGCGCAGCGCCTGATTAAGTTTGATAGCAACAACCTGCAATGCGTCCCGGGGGCTCAGAAGGCGCGAGCCTGCTGTTGTCAACGGTTGTCTTTGTTAAATACCACGCGGACGAAGTCGCGGGCATCAGCTAGTACAAAATAAACGCTATCAAAGTCTATAATACAAATTGTATAACATTGATTGTACAGATTAACTAGTTTGAATTTATTCAGTACGGTCGCTGTGCGCTCCGGATTTGACTAGGATCCGTTACATTGTAGCGCGTGCGCACTGATATTGTTATCTCGCCAAACTGTGTACATAACTCGTATTGCACATGATATTTGTTATTCCATGTTACATAAATACTAGTGGGATGGTGCTAAATGGCATACATATTATTACTTATTCAAAACTAGTATATTAGTAGTATATTATATAGGATGATGAGATATACTGAGTACTGATACTATTAATATATATAAGTTGTAACAATAATAGTGTAGTATATTTTATGAGGTCCAGATAAAAACCACGTTATATGAAATTTTAAAAATAACATTACGTACTAAGTGTGCGGTAAAACGGTACTGGCTTGCTTTTCAAAGAAAAATCAAACATTCTTTACGAATGTAGGTATTTTATACATAAACGTGATCCCTATCAACTCAATTACAGAGTCGCAATAGGGTATCTATTTAACAATTTAATTACACAATTTTGTAATTAACATTTTATGACAACGTACTGCAATATGGGTGTTGCAACCATTTGTAATTTCTTAATTTAGTTTTTGGAAGGAAATCTAAACAGTGTTGATTTAAAGAATGTTACTATGAAATAAGAGTCAATCGTCCAACTGTCTGCTAATATAATATGTTTGAATACCAGTAAAACTAGTCTCCAGAAACAGATGAGTGCTATCGACACGTTTGGGGTCATCCATGCACTTCTCAGACATAACATGCAAGTTTCATCCAACTTTGTCATCACAACCGGAATGCAGATCGTTTTACAAAAGCCAATTTTCTAGAATCACCGCGCCAATCAACAGTAATGGCACTTCAATTGAACGTATTGGCTGATCAATGTTTAGCCCACATTCGATTTCAGTGCACTTCGGAACCAACTTATGACATACATTGTACGCCCACATGCACGCGCTCTTAAATATGGTAGTGTCGTTTTACGTATCAATTTTTATCATGGTTTTTATTTTCTTCTGTTTCGTTAACTTTTTTCAATTTCTTTTTCGTATTATTTCCCATCTACCCTCCAAAATCAAACGTAGTGAGATTATCGCTATTCTAAGAGTAAAAATATTCGTCAGCATCTTTCAGGCCTTTTGGTACCCATAACGGATGGTAGCGACCTCTTCAATCTCGCCACAAGATTCAGAGATGGCGCTGCAGACTGACGTTCAGAAAAAATACCAATGTCCATACAATCCTGAGAAGGCGCTATAAGAGTTTTTGGAGAACTTAAAATACATACAAGCCCCGGGCAATATCCGTCGTTGCATAGCAGACGCCCCGCCAGGCGTACCACACGTCTGACTGGAAGATTTAATTTTTTCCGCTTAAGAATGAATCTGTATCGAATCGCTTGTATCATATCTATACATATAAATAAAATTGGAGTGTCTGTTTGTAATATTAAAATAATAGCTTTTTACCAATTGCATTCGGAGGTATACACGTTACCTATACCGAAACCATATTTTTTAATTTTTTTGTCTGTCTGTCCGTCTGTCTGTCTGTCTGTCTGTCTGTCTGTTTGTTCCGGCTAATCTCTGAAATGGCTGGACCGATTTTGACGGGACTTTCACTGGCCGATAGCTGATGTAACAAGGAGTAACTTAGGCTACTTTTATTTAGAAAAAAAAATAGGATCTCACGAAAAAAAATTAAAACCAATGTTGCAGCGCAGCGCCTGATTAAGTTTGATAGCAATAACCTGCAATGCGTCCCGCGGTCTCAGAATTGGCGAGCAGGCTGTTGTCAACGGTTGTCTTTGTTAAATACCACGCGGACGAAGTCGCGGGCAACAGCTAGTCAAATATAAAATCAACCAAAGATGTTAGAATTACAACCAGGATTGCGAGCATAACGTGCTTTCTAAAGCACGCAGGCGTTATTGTACGAATAATTTGGTCACCTATCCAAGGTTCATCCTCAGCGTCGGGCCGATATATCAGGCGTTTTTGCTAACTAGACTTCGACCTCCTCTATTTCATTTACGAATGCGGAATGCAAAATTTCTTATTTATTCTGTGCTGATTATCTGATCGAGTAATTAATAGGTATTGAGTAATTTTTATGTATTCGTAACTATTCTTAAGTATCTATAGCTCTGTGATTGTCAATAACTAACTAGCTCACATCCGTGACTTTGTGAGTGTCCGTAACTGGTATACCTACACAAAACTACATCTCCAGATCATCATTCCGTTAAGATACTGTTCGCAAATTTATAAAATGATGTCACATTTGCGCAAGTCCTGGATGTTTTGTATATTTGATAGCTTCCACTCGTGATTAGTTTATGAGTCGCGATTGGAGCACGGCAAGGCGTGCATTACGTGCGTAAAAGGTCACCACCGAGACGCGAAGGCTATTCGGAAAGTGGAGTGGCGCCGGCGGCGTACGGCGCTCTAAGCAAATTTGGTAGATTGCACGTGCGCGCGCGCCCCGCCAGTGTTGCCACCTTTGCCCCTTTGGGGCTAGATTTAGCTCTTTTTATGATTTCATGTCTCCAAATTTCACTACATCAATCTAGCCCTTTTTGCAAATACTTACTAAACCTCTATTAACATGGTTATTGAGTTGATTAAATATTATTGCTCTTCTTGTGGTACAAAATTTGTCAGTGACCCATTATATTTTTAATTTTTAGTGCATTTTTAGAATTTAGCGGGGAATACCTAACTCGTGTATACTATGTCAAGTTAGTATAAACCGAGCAATTTAAAACGTAATCATGTTTCAATATACTAGTTATTAACTAATGATTAACATTTTATTTCCAACAGATTTTAATTTTTTAGCTCTTTTCAAGATTGAAATTGTAAAATCTGGCCAATTTTTGGGTTCCCGCTGGCCCCTATTCAAAAATCAAGGTGGCAACACTGCGCCCCGCTCCGTCGGTACACAGGCTCTAATAGGAAAGTACACATTCCATAGTTGCTGGTTTTTGCACAATACTGCATTATTTCTATGGCCTCATTATTGTAATTGTGACTGTTATCCAAACATTGTCTGCTTAACTGGCGTGTATTGATCGTTCAGGTTTAGTGCTGGCGGAATTGAGGCAATTACACGATACGACTTAAGATTGATAGCACACCACATTAACGTTGATAGAAGTATTATTGCGAGAATTTATTTTATAATTTAAAATCAATTCGTGCAATTCATTTATGGTGTTTAAATACAAGGAGTGAGCAGGAAAAATAAAAGACTAGAAGAAACTCCAACCAGAGATTAAATAAAATTAAAGAAAAGAGGTAACATGCAAAGGGATACCTGAAAAAACTATTGAGTCGAATTTTGTGTTAACCACCAAAATAACTTAGATTTTATTAAAATTAACTAAACTTTGATTAAATTCAACGTTGTAGGTATGTGCAGTTACAAACCAAGTTTTGCTTAGTTCACACGTCACAATATTTATGTAACTAGTATAAAAAAAATATATTAACGATAAGCTAATATTTTTGTTAGTGTGCATTGTAAACGCGCATGTTTAGACCTTTGATTAAAGACTTCGCCATAAATAAATACCTAAATACAATAGCAAATAGCATAGAATAAGAATCACGGTGACCATTAACCAAAGACGTGACACAATCAAGCGCACTCATGCATAAATTGTGAGCCTAAACGCTAATACATGCAGTTTTATTGCGTGCGCGTGCGCCGCTTATGATAAAGGGGATGGCGCCATTTTCATACTATTTCATTGTTCATAGAAACCTGGCGCCGGGCGGCACTCGTTCATATGTAATTTTATGATCCGACGCTATCAAACGCCGTTTTCTCTGCATCTTAACACCGCTACTTGAATTCGTATAGCGAACGACATCCTGAATATAACTGTTTAGAATTTTAAAATTTCGCAAGCGTATGTTTACGTGCTCCGAATTGTGCGGCGTTCTCAAATATGGCAGCCTCTCAGTACTCACTGGCCTCACTGTCCGTAGGAAGCGTGTCGGCAGAACCGATAAACATCGCGGTATCCAATCGTATTTACGGTAAGTGCACCATCCGATCCGATCAGGAAGAACTGAGTCATGAGCCATTTTTAAATTTAAATTAGGTCGCATTGAAATTTAAGTAGATGCGGTTACGTATTTTAAGATGTTGCAGTAAGAGCGTGTGGATACCTACTTACCTGTGCCGTAAATTGATCAGGGTCTGGCATACGTCGAGCGCCTCGTTGAATTAAAATCTAATTCATTTGATGTAAAGTAAGACAGAAGCCGTGGCGTGTATGTTTATTGAACTATGTTAGTGCGAAAGGCCGATGAGTGGAATTTATAAACATTTAAACATTGGATATTACACGCGCCGGTCTATGGCGGACCGCCGTTGAAAGATTTATCCTTAAAGTTAACGTAAAGTATCTCGGGCAGCGATTGACTTGTAGATTCTTAGAAACGCCGATACATTACACTGTACAGCGCTGGATGGATACATTGCGGGTGTTTTATTTTTATAGCGTAACGGTTAAATAATATTCACACAGCTACTGTGTTTTTAATCAGCTTGAAAGTAATACAATAAACATTTGAGTAATAGTTTTCGTTAGATTAGCTGTTGAATGTCAATATGATGTGTTTTAAAGGAGACTTAAATGCATGTAGGAGAGAGTTGGCGAGCTAGTTAATTTTTCAGGTAAAGAGAAACAAGGCACAAAAGAGAGACTGTGAGTAGTGGTACCGGTAAATACTGAAATATCTGTACGATAAGATAGGATATATTATTTAAAATAACATACACCATCCATAGTACTATTAGGTATTAATGGGAATAGGTTGTTGAGACCTGCTTGAATCCGAAACAAGTGCATTTTGAATGCGTATCTATTTTTCAAGGAATACGCAAAAACTAATTATGGAGAGTTTCAACGGCTTTAGCTCTATTGTATTAGAGCATGCCTATAGTGAGATAATAAAGAGGCTAGTAGGTAATATATTAGCTTTATACTATTATTTATTAACCGTTTTATGGTCCCTTATATCTACGATGAAATCCAAAAGGATTAAATTTAACTGTCACTTTCATAAGACTAATAGGTCACAGTGTCTCACTAGATTTATAGTTAAGCTTTAGGCTGGTGCCAGACGGTCGCACGATCCGATTTCAATAGATAGCAGCCATAATAGGATTAGTACCGGCAGTAACTGTAACATAATATGAATTCATGGCCGTGATCCGGGGGCCGGGCCGATGGATTTAATGTCCTGCGTACCCTGCCACCGCGCGCCACAGAGTCACGCACATTGTGAACTAGCCCTTGTTAGTGGTGTCTTGGTCGCTATAGCTACTTTAGATAGGCACTTACTTTATGTAGTGGTACATGCGCCTAATGCAGTATTTTTTTCTGCTCTATATGAATAAATTGTGTCGCTGTTTTAAGGTATTAAATTTAATTCAGATCGATTACAAAAACAATTTCGATGATACTTATTATTTTGGCAAAACGTCTCATATTTTGACTCGTAAAACATGCACTTTTAGCGGAAAAGGGAAGATCTTCCAGCCAGGCGGGTGGTATGCCTGGCGGGGTGGCCGCTATGCCCCGACGGTTATTGTCGGCATCTTGTATATATGTTACTTGCTCCGAAAACTCTTATAGCGCGATTCAGGATTGTGACGTCAATTGTCTATTGTTCTGAATGCGTATGTAGCGCCATCTTTGTAGCTTGTTGTGCGGTTGAAGTGGTCGCTACACACTTATAAGTAACTTTACAACTGATAAATATGAAAACGAGATTTTAGTATATAACTTAAATTTTGAAAAAAAAATAATTGAAAGCTCACCTTATTTTTCAATGGTTTTTGATCAGATCACAGGCACCTTTAGATATTTTAACACGGGACCTTGTATAAAATAGATGAAACTTAGAATATCTTCCATATTGTCTACATATGACCACATTGATTGATTAATTAATAACATGTCAAGATTAATAGTAGATGCATCCATAAAATAGAAGGAATACGACAGAGGCAATTATAATCTGTGTAGGTATGTAGTAGGTACAATAAATATTTAATCTATACATATAAATAAAATTGGAGTGTCTGTTTGTAATATTAAAATAACCGCTTTTTACTAAGTGCATTTGGATGTATACACGTTACCTATACCGAAACAACATTTTTTAAAATTTTTGTCTGTCTGTCTGTCTGTCTGTCTGTCCGTCTGTCTGTCTGTCCGTCTGTCTGTCTGTCTGTCTGTCTGTCTGTTTGTTCCGGGTAATCTCTGAAATGGCTGGACCGATTTTGACGGGAATTTCACTGGCAGATAGCTGATGTAACAAGGAGTAACTTAGGCTACTTTTATTTTAGAAAAAAAAATTGGATCTCTCGAAAAAAAATTAAAACCAATGTTGCAGCGCTGCGCCTGCTTAAAGTTTGATAGCAACAATCTGCAATGCGTCCCGCGGGATCAGAACGCGAGCAGGCTGTTGCCAACGGTTGTCTTAGTGAAATACCACGCGGACGAAGTCGCGGGCAACAGCTAGTATCTCATAAAATTGGTTGCAGGTATATATCGTCGGTTTGGATGATTTAATATTCATGCATAGATGGCCTATAGGAGCCTTTGATTAGCATTAAAATTCCGACAGCAAAGTAAATGATGTAATTTTATTGTAATAAATATCTCGTTATAATAATGTACTTAAGTAGCCAGTTAACGAAGAAGAAGCTAGCGGTCGCGAAATCATTAAGATCTTTAAGTTTATAGTTTGAAATAAACATTATAATTTCACAATCGAACATAATGTAGAGACAGGCATTTGTAGCTTCTGTATTTATTTTTATAAGGGTCTGATAACAGCAATGTGTCGTGAGGTCCGTCTCTATACTTTGCCAACAGCACAGTATAATTAGGCTTTAACTCTACGTTTCTGATCCAATAATGATTCTACTCTACCAGATTTCTTCTTCCTTGTTTTTTGTGGATGTTAATAATGATTCCAACACATTGTCAGATGTCTTAGTAAACCATTGTTATATCATCATTGTATCACCGCTGCTACGATTAATTCCGTTATTATCCGCTCCATCACATTTAACCTATCGATCAGTAATACTGCGGGCAAATATAATCGAAGCGATAAATCTATGCACATCGTCGTATTAACTAAGCCACACAATTAATTCCCATGCTAATCAATTGATTCTTGCAATTACAGGCTTGACCTGTGCCCCGAGAAACCAATACAAGCGTCTTTTGAAATGGGCGCGTACGCTTCGGAGTCACAATTTATCTGTTCGATAAAATTCATTATTTATTTATAGAGCTTATGCGTTGTGCCTATTTATATATCTCTACGGTAGAGCTGTACTGGGTATGCTATGAAGAAATAACCACACTATGAGCCTAAAATTTTAGCATTAATTCATAAAATTATTCACTTGTTTTCAACAAAATTAACTCAGATGGGTACACAACGGCAAATATATCTAGGTACGTATGTACGTACAAGAAAGAATGGTTAGATATCCGGTGTAGTTATATAAAAATTACGGGTAGTTGTAAGCAGATTTTAGATTCAAAGCAATTTGTAAAAAAAAACATCAATAATCGAAAATTCGTTTTTGTGTTTATAAATCTAGCCAGAAATTGTCAGTATGTACTATATCTATTTAATGATAAGTTAGGAACATATTTTAAAGTGTTCCGATGACTGAATTTAGAAACGTATTCATTTCTAATTTGGTATAACTTTGTTATCAACGGATGCGATTATGATAATAGCGGATTAGGAGGAAGTCAGACACGTAAACGCGATAGTACTCACTATACCTAGTTTTTAAACACATAGGCAAAAAATCCTAGACATGACGCAAATTTCAACACACCAACTAATAAAAATCTCGAAAGTCCATGACGTCAAACAAACCATAAAGGCGATCGAGCAATATCTAGAAATGGTAGCTCAGTTTTATTCCATTTGGAATGGAGGTCACGGAGTCAGAGCTTTGACCCTGGATCCACCTCCCACGGCCGGCGCCGCCGGTGCGCCACATGCCCACAATAACCACCATTCATGAGCAGAGCACGGCGATGTAGGCTCCGTTCCGATGTCAAGATCACTGCTGATTGGCATCCAACGGATTGACTTAACTTTGTGATGCCGCTTAACCCCCAACGGTCAATGTTGCCTTAGGTTGTTGAAAATACTGTGTTATATATATATGTAGAATATTATAATTTTATAATTGCATAACTATGAACCTAATAAACTGTTACACAGTTTAGTAGCACAATATATTTCGTAAATAATTAAAAACAATAGGTATCGTTTTTTTTATATATTTTAATGTGACCAATATACAGACTTTTAAAATTTCCGATACGAGTTCAAGAGTTACGGCTTCAAGCATGTGACGTCACCGCTATAAGTCAGATAACAAATCTGCTAAATTCAATTCAGACACCCTATCATTAGCGGGTTCATACAAAATGCAAGATGACAATATCCCAAACAGCTAAGTGGTTTTTAAATGTTCAAGCGATCGAGCGCTAGGTCCAACATATGACATTCAAACAATATTTGTTCACTCATCCATCACGTAAAGCTTAAACAACTATACTTCGATTATACGTAATCGAATCGAAATTCAAAGCAGTCAGTGCAAATGATATTGTGTTGCAAGACTTTTAATAGATACTTCGCGCGTAAACTGCGAATAACTGCTAGCAATTGTTTTTGTAGCCTTCTGTGCGGTATTCCTTGGAAAAGGCCACCCCTTACGGCTCTACACCTTTTTGCCTAGAGCTTCTTGTGGCCACGTTTACCCGCAAGCTTATACAAACGAAACTTAGCTTCTACGTACTCGCTTCGAAATTCAAATCAATCAGTGCAAATTATATAGAGGTGCAAGATTTTTAATGGATACCTCACGCGCAAGTTGCGAACAACTGCTAGCAATTTTTTTAAGTAGCCTTTTGTGCGCCATTACTTGAAAAGCGTTCCTTTACGGCTCTACTGGTTCTTGCCTAACACTTATTAAAAACGTTTTACTTGCAAAGCGTCGTTATTCGTATATAATAGTCTAATAACATTGAAATCCAATTTTTCACTGCATACAATGTAATAATATAATAATATCGCCAGACGAATACACCAACTATCCGGCCCCACACTTGTATTATGGGTACTGTACAATGGACTGGGGCGGAACCCAGTATATATTACTTATATGTATAGATATTAAACATCCATAGCTTGGGTACAAACTTACGTGCTCATCACACAAAGTTTGTCCCTACTAGGATTCGAACCCGGGACCCTCGGCACGGAAAGCAGGGGCACTACCAACTGCGCTAATCAGGCCGTCAGATAGTGTATATTAACAATTCGCCATCGAACAATAAATTTAATTCAAGATATTAGTGGCTAGTGATAAAAGAATAATAATACTACTGGTCCTTTTTACTGGTGGTAGGCTTCGGTCGTGGCTAGTCACCACCCACTGAACAAAGCCATGTCGCCAAGCGGCCTAGCCGTGTTCCGGCATGATGTTCGGTGTTGCTATTCATGGATGGCGGGTCAGATCAGCTGCGCTGCATGTGCCTAGTGAATGTAGCGTCTCGATCTACTGCCGCCTTCCTACCTAGGCAAGTATGCTCCATGGTAGATCTCATCGTCACTTACCATCAGGTGAGATCGAGATAAAATACTTGCCTATAATGTAATAAAAAAAAATAATAACTAAGCCGTGTCATGGAATGTATAGACATGTTCTTCCCCTAAAAAAAATATTCTATGTTCTCTGTGCGCCGCGGCATTATGCAATAACATAACAGCGTCGTTACCTTTACTTATAATTAGGCAATGAATGAACAATACCCGTCAGAGTCATCTCGACATTACAAAGTCTATTGTTTGTTTTGCAATCATTGTTGTTATTAACCGGCGGTGTTTTTAATCTGGCCTGACCTTTGTCTGGTGGGATCGTCTCTCACATTTTCATACCTACGCAATGATTCAGTGATTTGTTAAATCACTGTATGGGTGTGTGTAGCTGTGCTGCCATTTGCGGAATTACGGATGTGTAATTTTGTATGTTAGATAAAAATAGATATTATATATTTGTTGTTTATATAGTTCGATGTTGTTGATCTTAATTGAAAAAGATAAAAAATAAATACTAAAAGATAACGTTAATAAATGATCTGAATCAAGTACCTACTGCGTACATGCTATGGATGGGATCCATTCATATAATTTATATTTCGACTGATTATGCTTTCGGCCAGTCTAGGCCAATGAGTCCGGGGTCCCGCGATCCCCCTAGTTCCTGCCAGATCTCCAACCGATAATTGATATTTACCGATAAATACCTGACTATATTCGAAAATCATACTGGCTGTAATTAAGAAATAAAAATAACAGTTGACTAAATTTATAATTTTGCCAGTTATTAATACAATAATCCTATGCCATATAGTGGCCCCATTATTTTTAAATACCCAGGGCTTCCAAAAGGTAAAAGTTGGCCGCTGGTGCCTAGTACTGCAAGAAGTACGATCGTGGTGTGAAAATACCAGTGATTTTTTGGTAGAGTGGCAACACCAGTAACCTTTTGATAGAGTGGCAATACTGATGACCAGTATGTGTTCATCATCAATTAATGTGCGGAATATTTAGTCGGTATATTGCCATTGATGTACGTCATGCCATGTGACCTTGTATCTCGTAAGGTCAAGGATGTTATGACTAAGTGTCCTGATGTAATTTTGTTCACGTTATAAACTTCTATGCGAATTTGACTGCAGTAAATTGATCACTCACTTAGTATACAGATTAAGTTCATGTTGATACCGTATGAGAAAAATACTGTACCAAAGTCAACAAAGATCTTGAAGACAATAAAATGGAGGAAGTTGGAGTCAGGCCAATTGATCTCAGGTTGTATGTCACCATCGTCACGGAGAGTATAGGTCTTTAGTCATCGTAATGGTAATCCTAAGATACCATTAACTGACGTTATCCCAAACATATGTACCTACCATATTCTGCCAATCAGTACTTAAATAAACACGCTAATGAAGATGGATGCGCTTGCGCAACACGTGTGGTCATTAGGCACTAAGGGAGTTGGTCAACAGTCAACGCACATAGCTGTTAATTACTGTTTATTAATTATTAGTTTTAGTGTTTTAGCGTTTCCGTTGTCACTACAGTGCCAGATGTATTGTCGCAGGCGCAGGCGCAGTTAACTAGTTTCTTTGTTTTGTGCATTTGCTTGTTTTATCAGCGTTGTGGTTACTCAAATATACGCTGTGGACTACCATAATATTCATACTTCGTTTAGATGACTAGGTCAAACTGTTTTATATGTATACTAGCTGCGCCCCGCGGTGTTACCCGCGATTAAAAAGTATGTCCATTTCGTCTATGTCCTTTTTCCGCGAAAAAAATTAGCCGATGTCATTATCTGACCCCTAAACTAGTACTAGCTATGCAAAAATCATGTCGACCCTTTGCTCTATGAAAAATTAAATGTATTCTATCCCCCAGGAACCATAAATTTTACCGGGATAAAAAGTAGCCTATATGCTATTCCAAACTATAATTTATCTCTGTGCAAAATTTCATCCAGATCCGTTCAGCCGTTCTGGCGTGATTGAGTAAAAAACATCCATCCAAACTTCCACATTTATAATATTAGTGGGATCCACTATAACAGTTAGCCATATGTAGGTGGTTTTAATATAATCATGACTTATAACTAACCATACAGCCATTTATATTTTCTCCGTAAGTTTTTTAGAACCCTGTTTTGCCTAACTGATATCAAGATAAAATCTATACAGAAATAATGTGTAACAAATTCGCAAATCTATATATCAATCGCGGAACTGTTTTATTTGTATTTAAATTCAATTTTGTGGTATCTCAGCGTTACAAATAATAATGCCAATGCATATTTTGTCAATAAAATAAATTGATTTACAATCCAATGATGCTGTGGCGACGCTATAAAGTGCATCATTGGCGCCAAGTGATAAATTTTCTATTTTAATCCCTGATTTGATTGCTTAGCAATAAAACATGCTAATCTGAGAATTATAGGACTGTATGACTTGTCTGCATTAAGTATATAGTCATGATAACGTATCTGTACCTATAATAATTATAGCAACTAAGCGATACGAAGGATTAACTTATCCAGAAAATAAAATTTTCTCAATTTCTTCTAGGGCTTTTCAATAACTATCTTCCCTATTATTGTATGCTATGTCATCTAGTGTTGTGATCACTATTTAAAATTTTATCGGATTCAACAGTTTATAAATCTCAATTCAGGAAATCTTACCCCCAAATTTATAGACAGTTTATAATGGATTATAATGGCATTATGACAGACTTTTTAGGGGTAAAGTGCGTTACAATGGCTTTATTATCCAAATTATGTATGAATTATGATGTATGATTGGCGGTACTGGTAATTCTATATTCCATAAACTGGAAATAATATACATCCCGGGCGTTGAATATTTTTCCACTTTCAGGCAATTGAAATAAATATATCGATATGTTAGTTTGCATGGAGTAAACTATTTTATAATTTCATAAGTACAGTATTTAAGTATGTTCACATGATGTGGTTGCCATTATTAAAGTTGCAATTATCTATAACTACACTTATATTATTTTCAGAACAATTTATGATTGTATATATTTATGTATATATATACATATGTACAGAGTCTACATTGTAAACTCTGTTCGTAATCCTAAATAAATATGTCATTAATTTGTAGAATCTCCGTCAATAAACTCTAAATTACAATATTAAGGACTTACAGTGTAAACTAAATTATAAAATCTGAATCAATTAACGATCCGATTATGTATATAGCAACCCTAAGCGATAGCTCCTACCATAAAATAAGTACTTTATAAAAGTTAAATTGGCACTTATTCATCAGTACCTAAAATAAAGCGTCGATACCTTTTGTGGCAGAAAGTCTCACGCGGGCTACCTTTGTAGTTCAAATGGAACGGTTTTTAATATTCGAATGAGAATCACGTTTTGACAGATGATATCAATGACTCGTTAACATAAGTTACTTATAATTAATGATTCAGAGTGGGTATATTTTTATAGCTTGTATATTCAGAGCGAATCGTGTCGGCCGCGGCGCCACGGCCTTGTCTCCTGATGGTACGCTGATAGGTATCCAGTCATTCGCCAAGCACGATTCAAATGCCTCAAATTCCAATCATATATATTCGACTGCCCGATGCCGAGGGTCCCGGGTTCGAATCTTGGTAGGGACAAACTTTGTGAGATGCACGGAAGTTTGTACCCAAGTCATATAAGCAATATATACTGCGTTCGCCCCCAGTCCATAGTACGGTACCCATCATACAAGCGTTGCTTACTGTGCGACCGTATAGTTAGTGTGTTCGTCAGGCGATATCATTTATTCTGTTAATGAGTCATCGAAAACTTTTACACGGTGAAATGCAATAAACCACTGGCTCTACATTGAGTTTTTCTAAATGGATCTCCGAAATTTAAGTTATCATGTGAATACTGATAATATTTGGAAAGAAACATGATCCGCAGTAAATTATGATGTACGAAAATGTTTATAAGATTTATAAAAAGCAAAAATAATCGGGAGTACACTCACTGGCGGCGAGAGCGAGGCGAATATCTCATTTAAGTGTTTGTTCAACTAAAAGAGCAAATAAATTTCATGCGCTTTTAACTAAAACGCGACGGGGATAATGCAAAGAGGTGTCACTGTTTGTCTCCTATAGGTATTTGTTTACATCTCATTATCTCGGAGTCGAGTGGCGGATAACCAGCGCGAAGCAGGAAGCAACCGGCGGCGGCGCCGTGAACAGAGGCCATTGATTATAATTCGTCGTCGTTTTATTTCCGAGATAACGAACGTATTGATTCAAAATCGTAGGTATGTGTAAATGTGAGTGGATAAAGAGAAATGCAAACACGCGGCGGCGCGGTGGAGCTGTAGGCGTAAAATGCAAATCGCGTTTCACCGCAGGACAATGCGGCCCGGTGTTGCGCGTCTTGTAAACACCGCGGACGTGGTTTGTTGTTCTACTTTTTTGGATAAACGGTTGACCGTAAACGGTGGCGCATAGGCCGCCGCCGCAGAAATACCATGGCCGGTACAATGGACCGTTAGCTGCCACCGTACAAGGTAGTCGCGGGCGAGAAAATACCAATTCCCCGTGTTCGATGTTCCCCCACCGTGTACGTACACCCATTTTAGTAAAACTTTTGCGGATTTGGTATTGCGCAAAAAAGGCGAAATATACAAAGTATGTGGGCACAATTTTTGTTATGACCTCCGTTTATATCGGCGGCATTAACTTTCGCAATCCGAGCGAGTGTGAGCCGAGGCTGCAATTCACATTGAGATGCATCCAGAGCGAAATTATATTTTATGGAAATGGATGTTGAATCGCAGCCAACGCAGTTCTCGCGACAGAATGCGGGCGTGTGTGCGGCGGCGAACCGCGGCGTGCCCGTCGACAACAATGAGACCGCGCCTCGCGCCATAAACATTCTTTGCCACAATCATTACGAATATAACCTATAAATTAGTACAGCCGACCGCGAGCAAGCCATTCGCCATCGCGGGAATTTGCAATGAGGGCTTGCTGTCAGCCTCCATCGAATATAGCGCCGGCGACGGCGAGCCGGGAACCGGGCTTGAGTCTGGAGCCTCCAGTAATATACCTACTTTTCATATCAAAACCATAAATAACTGTTTATGTAAAATAAAATATTTATATCGCTTTCATAATTGTAAATTTTATTGAGGATTCTAAAATGGGATAGTTATAGGTAATTTAATCAGGAATCAGAAGCTATTCTGCAACCGATGTCGTCGACTCTAAGTTACCGCTTCTAGTTAGATTTTATAGTGACTGTACCAACTAGGTGTGCGCAGGCGCCGACACGCTGTTCGTCGACATCCCTGTTCCACCATTCACACTGCCAATTAGACTTTGAGCGCCTCTCGCGTTGATTTGTATAAGAACCCATATTGTCTCATAATTACGGCCGTACCTATATTTTGCCTTGTTAATAGTCCACTACCTGTACTGGACTACTTTTACTGCTTCCTTGCAATAATTTGGATTAATTATTATAATGTTTTAAGAACAGTATAATACTCTTCCACACAATTTAAAAGTGATTTAAATCTACGAACTTTGGTATGTTTATATAAATTGTAAATTTTGAATGAGAACGATATAATATACCTTAGAATCACCAGACGAAAACACTATTAACTGTTAGGTTCCAAGCTAAGCAACACTTAATTATGCTTTTAAAATGGACTCCAAGTAACTCAAACTACAAAAACCGATTAGTTGTCGATCTCAACGTATTTTATATATAACCCAAGATGCTTATATTGGAGTATTCTTCAATTTGCATTAGACACACGGGTATCTTTACTAGAGTCGTCTGATAAGAAAATCGCACGTATAGTAGGTGAAACAACACGCGATATATCAATGTTATCAGCTAACTTGTGTGACCAACATCTAGGTTAATCGTTAATTAGGTCGAGTACTTACTTCGAGAGTGAAGAAGTTCTATCGATTTCAATAGGTACATTGTTTGTTACGAACGAATATATTTATATAATATTGGGTAGCATAAAAAAAAAGTTTTCGGACTGGCATTTTAAACATTGTCCCTGTAGTATCAGCCCGTATGCGTTCAAAGTTATTAAAGCGAGATCATTTAAAAAAATCTTACAACAGCGGTGTTTAACTGAAGAGATTTATAATATGTAAAAATATGAACCTGTCGTAGAGTCAAAAGTAATGAAGTAGGTACAATTTCTGGCATGGTTACAATAAGTGACAGGTACGCGTTTCAGATCTCGAGGTGACATGAGTGACGGTGTTTTCAGTGGGCCGCTTGTCGTGTTGTGGTTACGTCACTAGACGCGTCGTCATTTGTTCAGAATAGTTCCGCCGCCGCCGGCGCACCTCGATGCGCGACGCTAAATGATTTTTTTCAGTCTAGTCGAGGTCAAGGTATCGTTTGTTGAGTCCGATTGTCTAATAAATGTCTATACATACTAAACGCATTTTACATTCATAGTGTAAAATGTACAAACAAATTCGTGAATAAATCCGTATTGTATAGGTGTTTATAGCAATTGTGTATGCGAAGCATTTGTATAATTTATCTAATCTACCTCTAAACTTCTTGTAAATATGCACGACACTTAATTGAGTACTAAACACGGAGTTGTCTTGAGTCGTATGCTGCGACGATTGATTGTGCAATAGGCATTAAAACCGCTTATGTACCAGCGCGACGGTGATAGTCTTGTCACCAGACAGACTGATTTGTCTGTCGGCGAACTCGGATCGCTGTGGTTACAGCACAACAAAGCCGAACAACTGTCCCGCCGTTGTTAAAATTGCAGCCCGTGATTGAATACTTGTTCTTATATCTTTAACATATGCAAAGCATGAGTGTTAAAACGGTCAAACGAGCATGTCTAGTCAGAAAAATAAAAAAGTTATTTGTAACCATCAACTTGCTTGTAATTCATAATAAAAGATGACTTCACTAATGACGGATTGTCAAATAGAAATATTAATCTCTGTCGGGCGACTGGCCGTGAGTAAGATCTGGCAGCGGTCTTAAAATTTCATCGTTTTGCGATATGACACCGAATGAGTTTTATATTTGGCCCCCTTCGAGTGGATTTACTGTCGTGTATGTTCACAGTTAGTATTCGCGATAAACGCGAGCGTCTACTCGGCGCCTGGTTACATCACTCGATTGGAAACTTCGCCGCGAGGGAGAGGAGGAAAGACATTAGGGCACGACTAGACTCGAAATTAGCGAACGCGGTAAAAAATCACTTCACGTATCACTCGGAGATTCTTTATAAAGATTTAATTTACGTTAACAGTGTGAATTGTGTGATGAAACGTTATGTTTCGGACGGTTCGCAGCCGTACCTACTGCGCGCGTGCGGTATGCAGGCGCATAAATATTCATACCCACACAAGCGCGACGAGTGAGCCGTGTCGTGCTTGGCCGAGTCAAAGGTGTCCGACGACGTTCGTGCGCGCTCTTTAGGGCCGCTAGCTACTCACATTCCTCTCGGAAGTGTCACAAAAGAGACGAGTTAATTTTACAAGCAACCGTAGCAAATAAAAATATTGCGCTCTGGACTGTTATCATCACATTTTGCTGATGTTTTGAATGTACCTAATTTTATTAATAATTTTGATTGCTGGCAAAATGTTGGATTTACATAAATTATACACTTAAAGATAAGTGCTAGAGATATTCCAGGCTATAATTTCGAGTGTTCGCAATACAAGCGTCGACAGCCCTGTAAATCGGCGGCACATTCCGTCGTCAGCGCGTCCCTCGCTCCGCGCACTCTTTGTTGTGCTTGCAAATATCCTAGAGCCACTCATCGTTGTGTTGGCGCCATTTGCTAATAAATTTAGGGCTGTCTCGGGTATGTAATGAATTTACAGAGTGAATTATGAACGCTGGCGCCGGACCGTGCCAGATCGCGATCTTCCTTCGGATAGTACAGATGCGTAAACAGGTCCGCTCATCACGATGTTTACTAGCTACTGTATGCTTGTTTATCATGTCATTCCCCTGGTCGGTAGGTACCAATGATAGGTGCTATTATTTATTAGTTCAACTTGTGCAGTGTTATTAGATATGTTACATGCTATACACCGCGTATCGACATGCTGCGACATAAGTAATTATGTCATTATATCGATATTATATTACAATGTGACATTGACATGTACATTAAATCTGGACCCATTTATTCTATTGTAGTTATGTCTCTCACCACACGGGCTATACCCGGATCTTTGGAAGGCTTGCGCGAGGACATGGGTCCAACACGTAGAGGCGCTTTTTGAGAGTTTTAATGCAACGTTAGCCACCTGCTGAAAATTGTAGCATAAACAGCGAATGAATTTCAGCTGGTGGATATGGACATGTATTGGGACTATGGATTGCGGTTTAGATGGAAATGGGATGGGACTGTTGGAAGGGTTGTCGATACCAGCCATAATCAACTTTTATCTAACTACTATTGGCGGGTGGCGACTCGCCGCTCTTAAGGTGGGCCCCTTAAAAAAAGCCGTCATATAAAATGATAAGGGTCAAACACTGGCGGGAGCGGCTCAGGGGTGTAGAGAGGTGTGATTATTACTACAACTCATGTAGGTATTGCAATTATTCTGATGAAAGTCATCGTGCCAATTAATATTTTGCCATTTTAGTTTATTGACTCAGGTATGTATTTGAAATAGGTACATGGTAATTATAATTAACGAGACTTTATGCTGATCAGAATTAACATTATGTAAATGTGTGACCATAAACTAAGTAATTGACACTAACTTTAATCTTAACTTTAACGGTAAGTATTACCTACTTAGATATTATTGCGAGATTACTAAGACTGAGTAAATCGGCTTGCAATTACATACAATAAACTTATATAACGCTCAGGCGAAACATGGCAATGATAGTAAAGTTTAATGTTTTACAAACATACGGAAATTAGATAAATCTAAATCATAGCCAAGTTACATTGGGGTTTACGAGCATTTAACGAGCGCCCATCAATAAATCGGGTACCAATCAAACTGTCGCGGGAAATGTCAGTGCTCTCTCTCTATTTCTGTTCGTAGCAGGCCCAACAAGAAAGCTATGCAAAACGCAAATTCTGTCGTCGCCGTCTAGACGCGCGATCCTGGTACGATTGAATAACATTTGATCCAATCAAACCGAATGGAGGGGTCGTCGGGGGGTCTCGCGAACCGGCCGGCGGCCGCGCGGTTGCGCTTAGCGATCAATTGATTCCACTAGGTACGGGTTTTTATGAGCGACGCCATCACGGAGAAATTTTCTGCGCACGGGAAAACATGAACTTTTACACAAACCAATAATATCGGTACGTTTATTAGATGCCACGTTCATTAGGTATACATAACCAAGTATACAGGGAATGATGTGGGATATGTGCGGATGCTAATTTTCTTTATGTGCATTTGTTGCATGGTCACACTGATTTTATTCTTAATATATATAATTATATACACAGCGGGCTTTCATGAGATTGTTTGCATTTGTTTCAGCACCTGACATCGTCCAAGAGGACAGCCCGGTGGTCATCACAACGGAAGACGATGAAAAGAATATGAAATGTATGTTTCGTTCTGTAATCACCATACACACATACAGTCACACACGCATAGGAATAAACATCCTCAAAATATTTGGTTGTATTGCAGATTTCGCATCATTTCTGACCGGTCGTTCGCCTCTGTGTGTAAGGCGCGATGACATGTCTGGAGTGCCAGTGGCTCCAGGAGTAGCCACCGCCCGCTTCACATTCCGTCGACGCCATCTCTACTGGTCCGTGCTCCTGAGCCCTTCGATATCAGCGCAGCCTCGAGCTCTTGCGTTCCTAGATCGAGAGGGCCGAGTACTCCTCGAACAGTCGCTGAAGAAAATTCCCGGGATCCATGCCACTTATGAGGAAAAAACAGATAAGGTATTGTTCTGCTTTTCCTTAAATCGTTTCGATGAAATCACCAAGTAGGTAACTCTACTTCTATTAGCTGTTATTATACTCATCTGCCTTTTTTTCAGCTGTGTGGCGTTTGGCGGCGCGTGCCGCGCCAATACAAAACACTCCTAAGAGAGGGCGATCTGCACGTAGCTCTACTTTGGGGTGACGCACGAAACAATTCCATCGACAACGCTCTCAGCGGCAGAATCGACAGGTAGGTATGGAACTTCTAATGAACTTTAACTTTGTATCAGCCTTTGATTTGATTAACAACCCATATCACATGAGTAATCAGGAATAACTTTGAGATTGATGCAATAATTCCAAGGAATCTATGAATAGTGCCTACTGTTCGCCTTGGATTGCAAATTAAATTAACCGTGTTATTAATAACGGAAATCTTTAGGTTTCATTAGATGTAATTCTGGGAAAAAACCGACGCGTATGTGTTTGAACAGGGTCACATCGGAAATTCAATTGGTTTGCAGATTTAATTGCTTTAGCACTGTCGTTATGTTGGAGACATAATGTGTGCCAGCAATCATTAATCATGATTGGATTCTGTTCCTAGGAAAATAATAGTCAATTAATATGGCCTTGTTTTTCGTTATTCAATCTTCATTTGAGTTAATTAAAAGACGCAAATCACAATAATTATTGCATCATATTTAGGTGACTATTTCACTTGTCCTCATTGCCCTTCAAAGTGGTTTTTGTTTCCACCAATTTTTTCCCCAGTTGCAGCCATTGCTTTATTTTTTAGGTATCCGGCATTATCGTCAGAAATGTTCACAACTTTGTTGGAGCCTGAGCATCCACCGGCATCAATTGGCGAGGGCGCTTGTCGGGACTACCCGGCAGTGGAGTATGAGGACGGGTGGTGGGGTGGCACCGCCGTGATCACGGCCGCAGCAGGAGCTACGCCCAGCCTCTACTTGGCGATTGTGTTCAACGGGGTTTTTCCCAAGACTGCAGTTGCGGCTCACCTAGTTAGGGTGGTGCTCACTTTACCTGACAAAAATCAGACGATAATTGATCAGGTGATATTTATTTTCACGTTACTTGAATACGAAATCATGTTAAGACACTATATTAGGGCGAGTAGTTTTTTATTGTAGCCTACCCTACCCTTTCGAAATTAAAATTACATGATACTTTTCTAGGTGCAGAGAGTAAGCAAACCCCATTACGACTTCAACGTTTTGGAAGTTTCAACTCCTGTGTCTGCCGCTGAGCTTCGGTCCTTGGCTAGAGGTCGTTTGCTTCTGTCCGTGGAGGCAGATGGGACTCCTCAGCGGCGTATAGTGGGAAGTGTGAGACAGAAAGCGGCCTGTGAGGTATACCACTCACCTTTTGTGGCGGAGAGGGCACTAGCAACACCGGCTCCTGAAGGACTTGCCTTGCTTTACATCGATAAGGAGGGCTCGCTTGTCTATGACATACAGGTAAGAATCCCTCTTACGAGGAAATTAAATGTTTTTTTTATGTTCAGGAAAACAATAAATTACATTTAAATGGAAAGTAAGACTCCTTAATATAATTGTTAATGCGTGCAACAGCGAAAGTTTGATAATAGTATAAGCACTGCATTTAAAGTATTGGTATGATTAAATTCAATTAAGCTATGAAAACAAATTGTATTCTATGATTGATAAAGAAAACTGCTTTATTAAGGTAATTTATTTTGTCAATTCAGTTGCATTATTTCATCCGTGATAGGAATGCTAAAATGTGATTTATTTACACTGAAGGTACCTGCCATAGTATGTATGGAACACAAACTAGTATTGGCTATACTACCGGTCAAAGTAGTTGGGTCTTTTAGAACAGCCAAGTGTTCAGCACAAATTGTATATTTGTTGGTTTGATGATTGTGTTAAATACTGTAATTTATTGCTTTTCGCTTCAATTTTTAGGTGGACAATTTGGGAATAACAGATCCTAAAATAACATTGGTAGAGGAGCAAGGCAAGCGACATTCTCAAGTTGAAATTCTGGACACGCGTATAGGCGTTTTGGCGAGGCCCAGTGCCAGGATCTTCCAGCCGCTGTATGAAGACCAGTTAGCTGTGCACATTAGTTCTGATAGTGGTAAGATAGAATATCTACTAGATATAACGTCCACGACAATATAGCCACAGTATGCACGTGGCTGTAAGATACGTTAATGGTGATCAATAGTCTCCAGAAATCATTTCTGAACCAACATATTCCTTGTGTTCATTGGGAGTTTTTAAGGCCGCTATGTCTTAATGAATGTGAATCTATCGGAACGAACTGTGGATTGTGTTCTCAATGTCTGTCGTGCGGGATAAACCATTTTTTTATGACAAACCGACAACCTACAATCGAATCCTACTTGTCGAATAAGCCTCACTGGCCATACTTTCTCATTGTCCTTGTCCTGACTCGTAAGTTCATCAATGTTGACAAAGAAATGGTATTATTTTCAGGTCCACCATTACTCCGTGGACGATTGACTTCTCGTCTGTTGCCTGATGCTGCAGGCCTAGGCCCCGCACTGCTGCGAAGGACAGGCCAAGTCCGACTACCACATACCATGGCTGGGTTGGCTTGGTTATCCGTAGATTCCCTTTGTGGATTGTATTACGAGGTACGTTAATTTAATACTGTTATTCGTATGCTTACACATTCTAAAGGGTAATAAATCTGAAAAGCCTGACCAATTTCGGTATGTCTATACGCTTTTAGAATAATAGCATTTATACAATGTTTTTTTTTATTATACGGCTTTTCAGCCACTTCACTATTTAGTCTTGATCTGATCATCCTTTTGACTATAAAATAGGCAGTGGTGATAGGCGGCAACACTCGTGCTCGGACTTCTTGGTGGCTTGATACACACGCTGGCGGGGAGGCCGGTGCTCGGGAGCTAGGCAGTGAAGAAGGCTGGGTGCTGGAGCCCACAGCTGCTGAGCTGGTGTCCCTGCACGTTGGTGCTACATACCTGGAGCTGAGGGCACACGACAACGTCACTGTTATGATGCGCACGCGAGTACCACAGGTATAATTGTCTAGACACATTATGTTAAATTAGTCCCTCCAAAGAAGTATAATCTTACTGCTAGTTATATTAAAAGAAATCGCACCCTGATGAAATCTTATTTTATGGTAGATGCTCATGTCGTAAAAGTGGGGTCCTACCTTCCCGAACCTGAAATTCTATTAATTATGGAATAGATAGTATAGGTTCGTCGTCCACCAACATCTACTAATACATATAAACCTATTAACTTGAAGTAATATTTTCAAGCTGCAAACGATTGGAAAAATAATAGGTGAGTAATTTTGTCGACAAAATAAAATATTTCAGCTTTCAAATCACAAATCTTGTGTCGCTCCAGTTCAACCACACGTAAAAATTTAAGTCAATAATAAAACTATTTTCTATTTCCAGATCAGCGTGCCTACATCTTGTCTCCCATCTATGCCAGGAACAGTTGACAACGAGCTGAGCGCTAAGTATACTCCTGGACCTCTCGAAGACCAGATCTCGGACTACTCGGTGTACCGGTTCAACGTTAACTACTGTACGCAGAGGGATAAGTTCTACAAGCTTGGAGAACTGTGGACAGATACTGAGGTAAACAAGTGCTGGGATTTACCAATCCGGATTCCTTCCGCTGTGCAAATATATATAGTCTATATTATACTCAATCAACACGTCTTCAGACAGGTTTCAGAATAAGCTAGCTTAGCCAAAGTTGAGAGAAACAAATGGTCTCACTGTTGGTTAGTCCGTGGTCTCCCTAGTTGGGTCTCTGAGATCAGACTAACCGTCGCCACAAAAACAAATGCAGGCTAAACAATGATGCCACAAATAGCCTAGTAATGGCTTCTAGTAAAGAGGGTCTCAATGTTTATTCTTTATTCAAATATTTGATCCTGTTTTAAAAAACGTACAACGTTGATAAAGCTCACTTGGAAATGAACTTTATTAATTCATAGCTTAAATGTACGTTCAATGATCACATTTGATCTGGATAAAACAACATTGTGTGAACACATCGTTGCAGACGTGTTCCAAGTGCTGGTGCGTGCTGGGTATGCCGAGATGCGAGCCCGTCCAGTGTCCAACGGTGAACTGCCTGGTACCCACCATCAAACCGCCGGGGCAATGTTGCTCCATCTGCACCAGTAAGTACAGTACAGAAAAAACATTTATTTGTGACAAATACAACCGAACACTACACACAACACAACCCATCTTTGAGCATCACCTCAGGTAGACGCTCAAATGCTTGTCACAAATCGGGCTCCACTCAGCGTATGCTGGTTGTGCGAACAACCAGCGCTGGTCTTCCGTGCTACATTATGAGGGTTGGTTAGTGATGGATAAATGAAATGTGATCACAATACGAGTATCAAATTTAAAATCTATTCTACCTGCGTTTAATCTCACTCACAGTGTACTTTAAGAAGCTAGTAGAATATATTTAGGATCAAACCTGTACTAAGTGATCCTAACTCTAATGGCAATATTATTATAACAGCCCATTTTATAGGGTATGACTAAAGTTCTCGCGTGCGGCTTTGGAAGCCAGCAGATGGGAAAAGAGAGACGTGTTCCTTGGGAGAGACCTATAATCTGTCTAGCAGTGTATGTCTTACACCTGATAGTACCCCATACGCGTGGCTAGCTTGAGACTGTTGACTGACTTGCGATGTTTCTTATTATCATGTATATTATGCCTTTACCTTCCATTTCATTTATTCTAGATTCCACAACCGCTGTTTGGTCAGAAAACGGCAGCTGCGTACTAGCTGGTCAGAGCTACGCGCCAGGCTCATCCTGGCATCCATACTTGGTGCCTGGCGGGTACGACACATGTGCTATATGCACGTGCAACTTCGCGACCAGGCAGATACAGTGTCCCCGTGTAAGATGCCCGCCGCTGCGGTGCAATGAGAAGGAGGCGTTCAGGCCTGATAAGAAGGCTTGCTGTAGAGTCTGTCCAGAGGTAAGGAATAAATGTGATTAAGAAATGGGTTCTTTTAAGATTTGAGACTATGAAATGGTTCCTTTTATTAATGTGTATAATTTTTCATGTAAAGGAAAAGAAACCTGACGAGGAGACGCCTAAAGACCAGGGCGCGCCACGCACGGCGGAAGAGATTCTAGCGGAGGGAGGCTGCAAGTTCCCCGACGGGCCGCTGCCCAACGGCAAGGAGGTGCACCCCTCTATCCACTCGCACGGCGAGCAGAGATGCGTCACCTGCCGCTGCAAGGTGAGATAATATTTTCATAATTTCGGTTATGATTCTTCTTCGATCGAGTCGATGGAAATAATATTAGTCGCCATCGCGGGGAAAAGATATGATTATAAAGCTCTATCAGCTGTTTTTTAATGGAATGCTGCTGATTTGATCTAAATTAGATAATGGCTGAGTAGATACATTATATAAATTGATATCTGTATTTAGGATGGCGAGGTGACCTGCGTGCGCAAGCGGTGCGGGCGTGCCGCGTGTGCGCGGCGGCGGCGCGTGGACGCGTGCTGCGCGTGCACGCGCCACCGCCGCCAGCGCGCGCGCGCCGCCCCCTCCCCCGCACCCGCCCCCGCGCCTGCCCCCGCATCGCCCGCCCCGCGCCCCAGCTGAGACGGCGGCCCCAACGCGCCCGGCCCCGTCACACCACACCACAAACACACTAGATGCACCACAACACTCGACACAGACGGAATATTACGGAGTTCTCCCCGCAGATTCTCAAAATATTGATTTTTACTATCGCTGTTTTTAAGGGTCTGGTAAACGAGGTCCGTATGAATGGGAATTTTTGGATTATTCCCGATTAAATATTGCGATCGCATAAATGGTGTATGGCATACGTCCGGCTCGACGTGGAATAGGATAGGCTTTGATGGAAAAACGATTTGAAACGTCGTTCGATAAAATTGAGCTTCACTACACTTATTTTATTCACTCAATTTTGCACACCACAATTTACAACAACTGCTTTTGTTTCCATCAGAGCTTACGTCGAGAGTTACAACGTACTGTAAATCTAGTGTATTTGCCCTGACTGCGTAGGCTAAGTGACTGAGCGACTCCGCTCTATAGACTGACATATTTTTATGTACTCGTGCGATTCGAATGTGTCTCTAGTTTTAGATGACGATGGAGATCTGTGACGAAACCGAGCTAGCCGGGATCGCTCGTTGCCTCTGTAGCGGTCCTTATAATATGCGCGAAGTTCAAAACGTACGCGCGCTGTACCTTGTATAGGTGTTGTGGGTTGTAATAAAATGTTTAGTAGATTTGTATGCTTTTATTATGAGGCTGAGGTGTATAGATGTTGACATCGGACTGATATATTAAGTTGGTTTCTCAGTTTGGTTTCGTCATAGCGTCGCCGCGATAATGTAGGGACGGCCGCGCAATAGCTCGGAGTCTGTCGACGATGGAGATAGCATTACTTCGTATTATTTAAACGCGTTAATTTACTTACCCACCGGTATTTTAATTGGTATTATGGTTACACGAAATTTAGGCGCACTACATCATCCGATACTGATTCGTATTATTATAGTAGTAGGGCTCGCTCGGCGGCGAGGCGAGGCAATGGCGAGCGCGGTCGTTTTATAAGTTGTGCCATATTCTCTTGTAAATATAAATTATAAAACTTATGTGCATATTTATTTACTTACATTCTTATTGTATATGATACGGAATAACCGCACGTTAGGTGTACGAAACATCACAAACGCTTTACCTATTGGTCGCCTTGTTTGTGCATTTGCTTTTAGTTGTATCTGTATGTAGTACCACATGATTGTAATTATATTTAAGATTACTTACAGACTTGAGAGCATTCAACGAGCGTTACACGTTCAGCGTTCCCCTTTTTTTTAATCCATGGCTTGGCGGCTGGCGTTGGCGGTTGGCGTTGGCGGTTGGCGATATCGCAGAACGTGAATCGCGATCGCTGAATGCTCTCAGTGTGTTAGGCTTTAATCGGTAATTATTACCCGCGTAACTTTACTTAGTTATAGTTTAATAGATTGTAGGAAATATGTTATGTTATTTTATATAGAATTAATTGCTATAAGGACATTGATGATGCTTAATTATATGAAAATGAAATGTTATATCTACCAGTGATCGACTAAGATTTTTTTATATACTCAAGTGCTTTAGCACTTGTAAGCTTCGAAGTCTTTTTGCGTTCTATACGGTATTTTATCGTGGTATCATAAACTTTGTAAATATTATTAACACTGAGACTACGATTAACGAGGTTTTTAGGATTGATATACACAGATGTTACGTATATTACCGATATAAAGCATTCTAGTTACGTTTATGCAAAATAACGAGACGACTTTTGTTTATTTACTAGGATAACGGTTTAGTTATATGATTAAGGACTAGTCCAAATGTTTCGATGTGATGGAAATGGATGCCATGTAGCTAGCGATAACGTCTCTTTTGAATACTGATAATAATAGGAATTTATTACTATTAAGTCATACCTGAGGCCACGTAGTCACTAGATGTAAAAACTTTAGCGTTAAGTAGGGTGTGTTAGGGTATGTGGGACGCCTATCTTCATGTTATGCGCGGGCGCAAGCAGGCGTTTTATTATAAATTGAAATTGGAATATTAATACGCTGCGGTTTTTACGTCGCGTGGGTATGGGCCCTAATGGTATTATTTGTGCGAAAGCGATACGATACAGTAGGAATTAAATAAAATGGTTCGGAAAGAGTTCATCAATTGCCAAAAATGTTTTGTGAAAGTATTTTTTTCTCACTCTTCCTCGTGGGTTCTAGTCCATCAAAATTGTGAGGAGTTTGTATTATACATATAGTTATATTGGCTATTATTATATTTTACTGTTTTTGACATAACGAGAATATCACTTGGTTAAGCGCAAGAGTTTATCTCGGTTCTAATATTTTTTTTTTGTATTATCTAACCATAGCGAAGTAGACATCTATGGCTTGCGAATAACATAACTAATGGCCATAAAACATATTATGAAATCGCTTTTATCGCATTGTTTTTTTTTCTATATAATAAATGATTAGCATTCACTACCAGTGTAAGGTTTAACGATACAATATTCATTTAACTAGAGGATTTTATAAAGTCTTGCGGTATAAGTAATTCCGGAATCATTGAGATTGTAACAATTTTACTATGAATTTGGGTTGTTTAGGCACAATATCAATAGTCTATACTGTCATCGTTATTAATTAAATAAATGACCTGTGAACAAACATATCGTCTTATTAATTATATAAAAAAACGTTTTACACATATCCTATTCTCAATTCAACTATTAAGGGCGAGTGTGCTCTTAATTGTAGCAATAGAAAAAAGTTGTGGGCAATAATAGTAGGCAGGATAGAGCACTTTGATAGGATGTGGTAAACGAAACCTTTATTTCTTAGATTTTATAGTAAACGCGTCAAAACCATTTCAAATCACGTAGAATGTTGGCAGTACTGTTACGTGCACTGGAATGTTAGCATTTCGGTTCTTGCACTCTTGCAAGCAAAAGTAGCCTTTAAGGAGTCGCACCTGAACATTCAGCGACTGTACTAAATAAAAGGCGAGCTAGGATCACCAGTTTATTTGAGTAAAATACATAAATTACAATTTTAAACATATTTATATAACGCGTGATTTTTTTTGATGATTTATCTGCAGCAGTGGATACTAAAGTACCATCGGTATACGGAAGCACCGATTTCTCATAAATGTCGTGATGCTCTGAGCCTGGAGCGTTGTGTAAAATGTTATACAGAGTGTATCATTATCATTATCTGAAGAAAATATTGCTCGCGACAAATCACAATTTGTAAGTTTGTTGGGAACACAAGTATTTTTGAAAAACTATTTATATCGACAATCTGACTTCACATAATAATTACAGATGCGCTAAAGAAGCGCAGGTTCAAAGGTTCGAATAACCATTCTGAATCACCTCATATTATGGGGATAGTGTCAACTAATTTACCCTCATTAAGATATTTGATTTATAAGAATATAAATCTTAGTACAGTTCTTTTTAAAGCGATGATCGTAGCGCAAGGGCCTTGCGTGTGTCTGCCATAGCATCGGCAATCGCGTCCGCAATTTTTATGGTAGAGTTCACGCCCATGATACCAATGCGGAGCGCTTTCCCCGCAGTCGGGCCCAGGCCGGCGAAGATGAGGATGTTGTGGCTGTGCGAAAAGGATAAAAACATTTTGTCTATACATATAAATAAAATTGGAGTGTCTGTTTGTAATATTAAAATAACCGCTTTTTACTAAGTGCATTTGGATGTATACCTGTTACCTATACCGGAACAACATTTTTTAAATTTTTTGTCCGTCTGTCTGTTTGTTCCGGGTAATCTCTGAAATGGCTGGACCGATTTTGACGGGGCTTTCACTGGCAGATTGCTGATGTAACAAGGAGTAACTTAGGCTACTTTTATTTTAGTATAAAAAATAGGATCTCTCGAAAAAAAATTAAACCAATGTTGCAGCGCTGCGCCTGATTAAAGTTTGATAGCAACAATCTGCAATGCGTCGCGCGGGATCAGAACGCGCGAGCAGGCTGTTGCCAACGGCTGAGTCTTTGGTAAATATCACGCGGACGAAGTCGCGGGTAGTCATTAATAATAATACCAGACAAACAAACTCACTGCCCAGGCCCAAATTAAGCAATGCTTGTATTTTAGGTTCCGTACAATGGACTGGGGCGAGTATAATTACTTACATAGATATTAAACATCAATGACTCGGGTACAAATATTCGTGCTCATCACACAACGCTTGCTCCTACCGGGGTTCGAACATGGGACCCTTCGTAGAGAAAAAAGGGTTCACTACTAACTTTGTCTATCGGGTTATCATTAAGTTAGTACATATCATTCAATTAAATATCAAGAGTGTATGGTAAAAGTCATTCCAACAATCCCGACGCGTTTGTCAGATGTTTACGACTGGTTCTGGTTAAAAAAACCTCATGAATATGGCCAGAAAAAATGACCAATAGTGATGTTTTATATAGTCCCATACTAAGCAACGCTTGTATTGTGGCTACCGTACAATTTACGGGGGTGAACCCAGTATATATAATAAATATATAAAATAAATATTCGTAGATAATAAATATTCGTGCTTATTACACAAAGTTTGTCTCCACCAGGATTCGAACCCGGGACCCTCAGCGTCGAAGGCAGGGTGGCTACCAACTGAGCAAACCAGGTCATCGTTTCTCATTGTACGGTCCCTTTAGAATAGAGAAGTACTTACTTTTCTCTCATATGCTTGGAGAATTTCACATAATCGTAGCCCTTTGGCAGTACTATAGTGGTGACTGTGGCTAGCCGGTCCTCGCGATTCGTGACCAGAAACTCGAAGGCTAGTTCCTCCATACGTTTATGGAAGTGAGCTGTGCTTGCTGTGTGACGAGCCCAGATCTTCGGTAGAGTCTCTTTAGCTATCTCCTGAAGGCAACAACGGAGCGCCCAGAGCAATGGTGGCGACAAAGTGTGGTGATATCTGAAATGAAAATAATTAAAAATATATATATATATCATCCTGTAAATATTAATTTCTGTTAAAAAATTTGAATGCCAAAGATGGCTAATGATTGTTTTATTTAGTAACTTCAACTCGTGTTATCAGACACGCAATATAACTAAATACTCATGTGCAACAAATTGTTTATTGCGGCATTAATCCTTTAATAAGTTTGTATGCCATATATTGAAACCTGCCTCAAAACTTTAAAATTAAGTGTCACCTTGTAAAGTTTAGTCTTCTTCACAAGGCGATACCTAATTTGAAAGTTTTTTAATATCTCAGTGTAAAACCGCCCGACTTGTGTTTATTATTGTATGTATCTAGGTACGTACTGTCTTGTATTTCCGTAGCAATTCCACTGCGGTGCCAGTAGCTTTATGTCGAAGTAGAACGGAGGCTCAAACTTTCGGTTCTTTATTTTTTTCCTGAAAAGAAAATGTTACTTATTTCAATAAAAGTAGAATAGACATCTTTTTACAAAAAAAAATATGACATCCTTTTCGGATAGCAGTTGTAATGCTCTTTAAGCGTGACCGTCTGCGCATCAATTAGTTTCCCTTTCCCTTTACTCTCAGAAACTACCCAAAAAGTTTGCAATCGAACTTGAGTTTGAAATACATTCATAATTGGAATAGGAAATAACATAAAGGTTAATCTTACTCGGCACGTGCACTGAAGGCCACTGGAGAGATGCCGGCTGGACCACTCAGGACCTTCTGAGAGGATGCATACACGGCGTCCACGCCCCACTCATCCATGAAGAAGGGAACCCCGACTATTGACACCACCGTGTCCACCAAAAGCAGGGTACCGTATCTAAAATAATACAGAAGAATACATTTTAGTTTACCACATGGATAAACTGGTTTCCCTTGAAACGACTGAAAACTAAACACCTAGTCAAAGTATCCGGAAATCTTGTAGAACTTAGCTATCATGCGAAGGTTTGCCAATGATCTCTGGACGTTCTAAAATGCAGACTCTATGGACCCATTTCCTATCTCCATCAGCGTACAGGTTTCGTCTGGTTAGTACTGACTGAACCAGGTAGTTCCGTGGCATGGTTGAGACAAATGAACGCGCAGATGGTATATATAGCCGTTTCATACATTATTTCCGCATAAAATATACTCCAATCGGATCATCATCTTGAATCCAATCGGACTACCCGTAAACCTTCCGTAAAAAGTCAAATATATTTATTCAAAGACGCCCTATAATAAAAGGAAGACGATAACACTTGGTGATAAAATTCCGAACATTATCAGGATCACTGAAAAACTTTTTATCTCAAGTTTTACCGCGCTTGGGTATTTTCAACTGCATGCTAATTGCAGGCTCCTTCTCAGGACGCAATTAAAGAGTTTTCAACTCGAACGTATTCAGGGCACCTAGATCTAAGTAAAAAGTCAAGTCAGGAATGAAAGAGATGGCAAATGTAATTAAATTGTTCGGTTCCGGCAGTTCTGGTGTTCCCGTCTCGGTATTCTTCGAGCAATCAAATAGTTTTTCTGTTAAACTTTCCTGTTTATTTTTGGTTTGGAAGCGCAAGTACGGGAAATGTTTAAAATTAGTTTAGATAACATTTAGGATTTTGTTATTTGTAACTATCCGTGTATTTGACCGACGACACTGAACGATAGTTAACAGCGTGTTGGTAGGCAGATAGATTACCCAAAGTTCATGTAAATAATAACTCTAGTTATGCCTTGCAAATATGAGATTTCAGTTGAGTAAGCAGGAACTCCTAATGTAATCGTAACGTCACCGAGAAAACATGCCGTCACTGTCATACTTGTTTACGAAATCTACGGTGAGAGAGGAATGGCAGACATTCTGTTACCGAAAAGGTACGTAAAAAGGATTATGCTTGAGGTACAGTTTACTTATTGAAATTCAAATTAATAAAACTGAAACAGGTATGATGAGAATCGGATGAAATATAATGAGAGGTTAGTACGTTGAGAGAATTATCAAGTTAAAAAACACATACTTCAGAAACACCTTCTGTGATAAAATTCCAGTCTCCAGATACAACATTCTAGTTAGTTTTCTGTTTGGGTCACGAGTCTTCTTGTCACGCCAGACGCGGGAGCCGCCCGAGGCTTGAAATACTTATTTTAACTCGATAACTAGCGCCACCTCGAAGCGGATCCTATTACAGGTGTCTTTCCTTTCTACCGGTCTTGGTGATGCAACGTCCTATTTCATTACAGTTTATGTACTAGCTCAGGTGAATACAAATTTAATGTATTTTAATCAGTGGAAGAAGCTTTCATTTTAGTCTAGGATCGATATATTTAATTGACCGTCGTTACATTATTCCCACCCAGTAAATTAAACTGGCATAGCAAGGCTGTTATGACCGTTGCAGTTAATAACAGCCTATATACTTCTTTTTTTTTACCTTGACACTGGCATAACTACCCAAGATCGGTGAATCCGTTATAACTAAATACATGCATTGAATAAAGATACTATATACTTGTGACAGATTTCTCCTAATCCTACTATGTTTTGTACAGATCCGGTGGAGGAGTCACCGATTGTGATGAATAGGGCAGTGGGCCGCAGTCTCCTTAGCTCACGGTCCAGCTGTTCCAGGCTAAAGGTCGCGTGGATCGGGACACGGGTCACTTCAGTTTTTATACCTACAAAAAATAAATAGCAATTATGTAAAACTCTGCAAAAATATCCTGGAGTATTTAATTAAGCATCCAACAAGTTTTGAGGTAATATTTGCAAACACGTATTTGATTCCTAGGGCTATTAATTAATATGACATCAAATGTCTAATGAACACACACCGCCGTAACTGGAAGTCACCGGCAGCCCACTACAGAAGTCCGCTTTAATTTTTGTTATTGCTAATCATGAATTTTAGAGTAGACTGGATAATGATTCATATTACTTAATGGAAGAATCAGAATCAGAATATTTTTTATTCACGTAGACCATTAAGTACAGTATTTATGAATCTTCAAAAGTTACAAAATACTATGCGACTACTTTACCACCCGTTCGGAATGCCGTTCCTATGGAGAAGAACGGGCAAGAAACTTCATCCAATCCAACTCCGAGACGTCTAATATGTACTACGTTCATAAAACACGTATTATGTTCTTTATTTTATTAATTTTCTCACCATATCTCTTAGCCATTATATTAGCCCGCTCATCCCATATACCCCTGCTGGCGATGAGCAGGGTTTCCTTAGGCCCTACGAGGTTCGATATTACGGCTTCCATGCCAGCGTGTCCCGAGCCGCTCAACGCGAGCACCAACTTGCTTCGGGTTTGAAATATGTACTGGATTCCAGCTCGGATGTCATCTATTACCTGCACGAGTAAAAGAATATCTATTGTATGTAATTTGTTATAGTTTTCGGTCCACATGTTTGTAATTGTTGGGGTTTTAGTAGAATTATTAACAGCATATAAAAACTATGGGGATGTGACGCATGCTTCAGCGAGTGAGTGAGAGAGTGAGTGCGAGTGCTTGGAATGTGAGGAATGCATAATGGCAATATTTGATGTCAGATCCAACCTTTGAAAACCGTAACACTGATCTAATCTGTCGTTCTCTATTCTTAGAATTTGGTATAATGTGTAGATGCCTTAACTTATTTAGCACTAACGTACTCTATACAACTTACATTAAAGTATTCATCACACAATGGAGAAATGACAGGATTCTTGTAGGCTTCGGAGACTGAGGGATAGATGTCACATGGTCCTGGACCACAAAGCGCCGGCTTTACGAAGGTGCGGTCTTCGATCTTGGGCGGCCCAACTACCAATTTGTACGGAGTCATGGCGACTTGGATTACCTAAATAGAGAAATGAAAATTATAGCCGCAATCAATTTACCCGTCAAATCATACACGATTTTTTTTACTTCAACGATAATAAAAACGTGAAATGGTGTACCATTTCTAAGAATTATTTTATCTTTGTTTACATTATATCTAATAAGAGTACTTCTTCAGTCAACCGTTTTGTTAAGAAATGTTTATGTCTTAACATTTAAATGCTTATCCGTAATATGTCGGCACTACCGTTCATTGGCTGGCTTGGGCTGATAACGGTCTTTAATTTTTCCTCATATTTGCATTTAGATGTTTATTACCCGGACGCTCGCCAAAAGCAAGCGAGTGTAGAGTAAAATTATCTCGCGTTCTGTGACCGATATTCGGCACAAGTACCCGTGAAGTTTGGTTACCGGAATCGGGTTAATGTTTAGATTTAGTGCTAATAGGGCGGTTGTAAATTTGCTGCTATGTTCTGGCGCTATCGGATGGCACATTTGGCAAGTCCACCGAGCTCGGGGCGCGCGCCCATTGCCAGCCTCATATTTGTTCCACATGCTATATACTTGGTTGCCTGCGGTTTAACAATTATTATGTATGTACCTCAATGTTACATTCATTCGCCGTTTAAAAAGATAGCGCGGGTCAAGAGTTCATTTGGCAATGATCGCGCGTGACTCGATAGTACGTAATTTCTGTGCCAGAGGTTATATAAGATAGAAACGTGGGACGAAGATCGAACGAGCGCAATGTTGTCTCTACAAATTGATTCGATTCCCATCGCGACTGTCGTAGTGATCCCGGCTCCCGGGACGGACCGGGGAAGACGGACGACCCGCCGGGCGCCCGGCCCCGCCCGGGCCGCTTCTCTGTCGATACCGAACAAGACTAGCCCGATAGTGTCATCTTCTTGCCAGATCAACCGTGAAATGCAGCTTATAAATATTTATTACGTTGCACTTTTGATCTCACATACGATGCTTTGAATAACACATCAATAGCGATACAAGTTTCACTTATAGAACTATAAACTCGTCAATAGAATCAAATAAACTATGCTGATATGACAAACCATTTAAAGATCCAGGTGTCGTGTCTTATGTATTCTTATAATTTATATTACTTACTTAAAGTTGCATGTAAGTTTTTGAGTTTATACAATACATACCAACGATAATTAAATTAAGTTAATAGATGTAACCAAAAAAAACATACTCGTTATAATATGACCGAACTCACAGTTTAAGCCACTAATTAGACGCCAACAAGTAAATGCTTAAAACATTAACAACAATGTGTAACAATTTGTAATGTTTATTCCGCAGACGATAGCGATGGACTGGCGCTATATAGTAAAGTCAATGTTTGTGTTCGATAACAGCGTGTCATTATTGTCATATTCGACATTTAATTATTGTTATAATTATTCACATATAGTACCCGTAGTACCCAGTAACTAATTCTCAGTGAAGTCGAATAGTAAACTATCTTATAAGGTTGCTAGCAACGAATGTTCAGCAACAAGGCTCAAAACTGAAAAATTATGTGCGCACGGTGGCGGCAGCGCCCGCGCGGTACCTACTACCGCTTATTCATCTTCCCGTAAACAAATAAGTATAAGCCGCGGAAACAAATTTTAAATTAAATCCCTTTCTCTCGTCGAGTTGGTGTCCCGGGAGACTTCTCTGGTTTTAATTTCCGGAGTGTTTGCTACGAGGAAATAGTTTGTTGGGAAAATACTACCGTCACATTCCTGTTGTAATGCGTAAGTATGACTATAAAGTGGGGTCATCAATTAACTCATTTCTCATGCTTAGGTTGTTTTTTAAATTAATGGATCTTCACAATGAAACGAGGTAGGTACTATAGTATATTGGTATGACAAATCTATATATATTTTTTAAATCACCCAACGGTTTTCCCACTACCATTTTCAGGCCATGAATATGTTAACGTCCAAATTCTATAGAAAGTTTTCGTATATTTACAATGGCATTATCAAGCACCATGCTTCTATAACAATGCGTTGTAATTTCAATTTAATTGATTATCTCAGTGGGTAGTGTCCCTGCTTTCAGTGCTGAGGGTCCCGAGTTCGAATCCTGGTAGGGAAAAACTTGGTGTGATGAGCACGAATGTTTGTACCCGAGTCATGGATGTTATATAAGTAGTATATAGTGGGTTCGCCCCAGTCCATTTATACGGTGCCCATAATACAACCTTTGATTAGTGTGGGATCGTATAGTCGGTGTGTTAGTCTGGCGCTATTATTATTATTATAAATTAGCGGGTATATTATTATTTACCTATCCCCTATTACGCAAAAAAATATATGTTTGCCCGTAATCGACGGCAGGAATCGAAGTGCATTAATCGATTTAAGACGCTCGACGTTGGTGCCCATTATTTTCACAGTTCGTTTGGCAGTCAACGCCGTCCAACCTCGATTTCTAGTTAGTCGAACTCCAGTCAGTGTCGTAAACACTAGTAATGTACTGACTAAAAGTCCACAGATGGAATAAAACTTATTTTACAGATTTTATCGCACTTATTTTATGTTTTTACGTTTCCGACGTTTCGGCTGCTGTACAGCAACCGTGGTCATGGTCAAGGGCAACGTAAAAACATAAAATAAGTTTTATTTCAATCTGTATTACCTATTCGCGTAAATATAGGAAATCAATAAGTCCACAGATGGTCAGGTAGAAACTATATTGTCGTTGGTATATTCTATTCATTGTTGTCTAGGTATTAAATCAATGCTACCGCACCAATTTAATTAATTTCTCATCATCTATCTATCCATCAGACGAAAGACGACTGCTAGGCACAATCTTCCTCAAAAATAAAATGAAACGTAAAATAAAAAAAAAGTTTAGTCATCTACATTCACTGGACATAGGCCTCTCCTAACGCACGCCACTGAGCTCTCTGAATCCAGTTCTTACCAGCCACCTTCCACAAGTCCTATCAAACCAGCTGGCCGCAGGGCGCCCAGGACTACGTCCACACGTTGCGGTCACAACTCAAAAACTCGTCTACTCCCGGCCGCTTAGCGAGCTGTGGAGAAATGCTCGGCATTTCCGAACGAAAAACTTGGAGCGAAGTGATTCGTTCGAGAACTAGAATAGTCGGCATAGCTCAAAGCTTAAGTGACAGTAGGGTGGCCACGTTTCCCGATTGTTTTTATCATTTGTATTAATTTACTCGCGTGATAGGATCTATAGTTTGAGTATAATAATTATATTTAGTGCAATAATTTCCCTGACATCCATAGTAATGTCGAATTAACCGCCAACCTGCGACCTGAGTGCCTTGCTATTGCGTGTGCTGTATCAGCCTCTCAGCGTTTCCGTAATTAATAACAGAGTCAATATTCGGAATTGTTGTAAACAGTCCAACCGCTAACCAACTACACAAGTAAGCACATACTGTAGCGGTTTCGGATATGCATCTCTGAACAGGAAGCGTAGAATGTTTGATCGGCTGTGACAATAACGTTATATAAATTTCTCTATCAGTAGGGTAAACAGGAACTTCTAATGTAATCGTGACGTCATCGGTAAAACACGCAGACACTGTTATACTTATTTATTAAACCTGTGGTTCGAGAGTGATGGAAGACGTTATACGTTATCGAAACGGTACGTAAAAAAGGATTGTGCTCAAAGTACAGACTATTAATATAATGAATTAATTATTTACGGCTCTGTATTTCAAGTGATATTGCTTTTAAAGGCTTACAAATTTTAGAAGGTGTCTCGTCAATAGTTGATTCCCAAACCCCTATCGTTTATTGATTACCCGGTATTTGAATACCTATCATATAACTCACACAACGATACAATTGTATCGTTGTGTGTGAGTAATTGTTTAAATGCTCTATCTCTATAACATTGATTTAGGTCAAGAATATCTAGGTGGTACGTTTATGTGTATATAAGTATTCCAATATTTACAAAAGAAAGTAAGAAAACGCATATGTTTTTTAGCTTACCTTGTACTTATTTAAACCCACCCAGTAGTTGTTACAACCACAGTCACCTGCAAGTAACGAGACGCTTTATCCCGGTACACATATCTTAAGTGCCACAATTAATTCCGTACTAGGTATTACCATAATATTCAAATTTACCCAATTTGATTGCACTCTCGCAAAATAATTTGCATTTAAAATGCGACACTACTTAGAAAGAGGAACCGACTTGCATGCAAAATAAGTTCAAGTTGAGGTGCTTGAGGATTACATTACTATTTTATTTTATAAGTAAGTACATTGTAAGGAATGTAATGGAAAAAATGAGACTGAAGTTATTATTATTGACCTTGTTGTCACATTTTCCGAAATAAAAGATATAGAGCAAATTCTCCTCTAGCGCTGATTTACAGCCAAAGCCTAGCCTATCCTTTTAATTGGTGTTGTAAAAATATATAGTTGGAAGTATAATAATACCAGCCCATTTATTAATGTCCCACTGGGCATGGGCCTCCCCTCAATTCGGGGGGGACTAGGCCATAGTCCACCACGCTGGCCCAATGCGGGTTGTTGGACTTCACACATCTTTCGAGGGGTTCTCTCAGACATGCAGGTTTCCTCACGATGTTATCCTTCACCGTTTAGTGATAGTGATAATCATAGTTAAAAATGGGATTCGCACATGAAATCCAGGAATCCCAGAGTTGCGAGCCGGGGTTTGAACCTGCGATCCTCGTTACCAAGGCAAGTGTTCTACCAACTTGGCTATCACTATCACTGCTTAGTTGGAAGTATGTCCAGGTAAAATAGAGAATATAATATCTTTATAACACCCTTGACATAGCAGTTAAGAGTACTTTTTGCTCAAGAACTGTGTTCTCGTGTCTAAGGTCTCTTTTGTGTTGTTGGGATTATCGTGATTAAAACGACGTGTGTTCAGTTCGGTGGTTTATTGCTTACTAACTCCATAGAGAAAATGAACATAGAATTATTGACAACATATTCGATAGGACGTGTGGACTGTATATTATAGGTAAATTTGACTGCGTTCGAATTTCGCGCGTAATTAGTCTGGACATTCCGCCCACCAAGAACATAGTTCTTAATCACACTACAAAACAAATAACTCTTGCTTAGAACAAATAAAATCAGAAAAGTTGAGCAACTCTAACAACACTAGATGCGATCATTAACTGAAGTAACTCTAGATAGTTACGAATGAAATCTAGGAAACAAAAAAAACAATATTACATGTCAGTTTTACCACGACATAAATAAACGGAACTAACTATCCGCCCACCGTAACATATATAGGTACTTGACCTAATACAATCAGAAAGCAACATCAAATGTTATACAAGCTATTGTTGCTTTCATGAGATCAAACATCAGACTTTTAAATCAACCTTAAAATATGGTAATAAACACAATATACTTATTATGCACTGAAACAAAGCTAGAATAAGCAAAAATATAAACAAAAAAATAGGTAAGTATGCGCTCATTTTGTTATAACACAAAGTTTACTAACTGGACGTTTAAATAATCCAGATTTACATTTAACAGTCACAACTCGTGTAATATTGTCTGGTCCAGTATGCTTAAGTATAATTTTACCTAAGATCCATTTAGCAGGAGGTATGTTATCCTCCTTTAAGATTACAATATCACCAATTTCAGGTTCAGTACAATTATTATTCCACTTATACCTCTGATTAAGATTAACTAGATACTCTTTGTACCATCTTTTCCAAAAATCTGTTACAATTTTTTGCGTTAAGCGCCATCTATCTAATCCAATTACTTTACATTTAGTATAATCATCATCAGCTATATGTAACAATGGTTCACCTACTAAAAAGTGACCTGGTGTCAAGGGGAGAGGGTCGTTCGGATCATCACTTAATAATGAGAGTGGGCGTGAATTTAAACACGCTTCCACCTGTGCTAGAACTGTCGCTATCTCCTCATAAGTAAGTGTATTGGTACCGACTACCTTGCGCAAATGTGTTTTTGTACTACGTACCCCTGCCTCCCACAATCCTCCAAAATTAGGTGCATGTGGAGGTATAAAGTGCCACGTCGTCTGTTCTAGTGTCAGCAACGCGGCGATATCCTCAGGTAGTGAGGATTTGGCACTGTTGAACATATCTCGTATTTCTCTGTCTGCGCCGACAAAATTAGTGCCATTGTCGCTAAATAGATCTTGACAATGCCCTCTGCGCGAAGTAAATCGTCTGAACGCTGCGATGAATCCTTTTGCGGATAAATCCGTGACAGCCTCCAGATGAACTGCTTTGGTCACCATGCAGACAAAGAGACATATGTAGCTCTTATACGACTTGCCTCCTCTTCCTGGTGAAAATCGTATATTAATAGGACCACAATAATCTACCCCAGTAGATTTAAATGGCTTACTAGGTTTCAATCTCGCTTCAGGTAAAAGCCCCATCAGTGGAGTAGACTTTCTGGTTGAATATCTTAAACAAGTGACACATTCTCGGTAACATTTCTTGACACGTTCCTTAGCATTTAAAATCCAGTATTTACTTCTCAGAAAATTTAACATAACTTGTGGACCTCCATGTAAAGTTTGATGATGAGCATCTAAAATTAACAACTTGCAAAAATGACTTCTAGCAGGCATAATTATCGGATGCCTCGTGTCATAACATGCGTCAGAATGAGTTATGCGTCCACTGACTCTTAGTATCCCCTTATCATCAAGGAAAGGACACAGAACGCGCAAATTACTCCTTTTAGGTACACAGCCGTTAGTCTTTAACTGTTTTATTTCAGCTGAAAATTCATTTTCTTGAACTTGCTTAACACATATCAATAAAGTTTCATTAATTTCTCTTGATACAATAAATTTAGGTAAGATTGTTCGCTCTTCTTTTGGTATTTTTAAACTCAAAATTCTTCTACAGTACGACAAAACTCGCAGTAATCTCTTGAGGGACGAAAATCTAGACCAAATGAAGTTATCCTCTGTGTTTGACAAAATGGTTAAAGACTGAATTCGTTCTTCTTCCTGTGTATCTTCAACAACCGTGGCATCCATTTGAATAGTAGTCTCTGTCAGCCAGTGTGGTCCATTCCACCACAAAGGATGGCTTAGCAGTTCGCTAGGTGGTAAGCCTCGCGACGCACAGTCCGCAGGGTTTGACTCTGACCGTACATGACTCCATTGCTCAAAATCCAAAATATTTAATATAGCAGAAACTCGGTTACTCACAAAGGTAGTCCAGCGGGCTGGGCCGCCTTTCAGCCAAGCTAGGACTATGGTAGAATCTGTCCACCCATGCAAATTTTCCTTTGATATCTCCATCACTTGCGAAACTTCGAATATTAGCTTAGCTGCTAAAGCAGCACCGCACAGCTCCAGCCTGGGGATTGAAATTTCTCTTTCTATTGGCGCGACCTTGGTTTTAGCCGTGACCAAGTGCACGTGCCCTTGTTCCTCGTCATCAAGTACTCGAATGTACACCGCAGCTGCATAGGCCATTTTCGAAGCATCAGAAAAAACGTGTAGTTCTACCTTAGATCCGTGTGTGACATGCATCCATCTCGGTACAGTCAGTTTCTTTAAATCAACTAGTTCACTTCTGTATTTCAGCCACTGTTTCAATAAATCCTCTGTCAGATAGTCATCCCACTCTAGACCCGATTTCCATAGTTTCTGAATTAGCGTCTTAGCCACCACAACAACTGGAGCTATCCAGCCTAAAGGGTCAAACAATCTTGCTACATCAGACAGTACTTGTCTCTTTGTTACTCGCTCTTTTGATTCAGATAAATTAAGCATGTATTCAAAATTGTCTGTCTCTCTATTCCAACTTACTCCGAGTATCTTGATAGAATTATTTAATTTAAGAGGAACTTGCTGGTTGGTTGGCTCATTACTTTTCTCTATTTTTTGCAGTAATGTTTTACAGTTACTATTCCATTTTTGCAGTTCGAACCCTCCTGATTTCATTAATTCTGTCATCTCATTGTGTATTTTCAATGCTTCTGTCTCATTTGTAGCTCCAGAAATTAGATCATCGATATAGTAGTCTGTTTTAGTTATTTTTGCTGCCAACGGGTACTTATCTCCCTCCAATTCAGCAAGTCTTTGTAAGGATTTAACTGCTAAGTATGGTGCGCACGCTGTTCCGAAGGTAAGTCTTAATAATTTAAAATGTTGTATGGGTTCCGATCCATCTGAAGTAAATCTCCAAACAATCCTTTGAAAATCCGTATCAGCGTCAGCTACACGAACCATCCTGTACATTTTAACGATGTCGGCGACCACACACACTCTATGGTTTCTCCATCTCATTAGTATGTGTCTCAAATCTTGTTGTAACTTAGGCCCAATAAGAAGTTCATCATTCAGAGACAGATTGTTGGTACCCTTGCTCGACGCATCATAAACAACTCTCACTTTCGTCGTCTCCTTTTCTTCTCTCACTACAGCATGATGGGGAAGATAAACAGCTTTAGGGTTATCTATTTCCATCTCATCAATTTTTCTCATATGATTTAAGCTCAAATATTCACTCATAACCTTGTTGTATTCTTCTCTTAGTTTAGTATCTCTCAACAGCTTTCTTTCTAAAATCTCTAATCTCTTGATGGCAATATCCTTTGAATGACCGTATTGACATTTCGGATCCTCATTTGCAAAAGGCAATTTCACTATGAATCTACCTTCCTCATCTCTCATTGTAGTAGCATCAAAAAACTCTTCACATAACTTCTCACTCTTGGTCATCTCTTTCTGTATTATGTTTGGTTCGTTTTCGATTTCCCAAAATTGTTTCAACAAGTCATCCTCATTAATTTGTACATGCATGCTTCTTAGATTTGTTTTCAATAACTCCCGCGATTCTTTTCCTGCTCTTCCAGACAGTATCCATCCAAAGATAGTATTCTGAGCTATCAAGCTACCTTCAGACTCCTTGCGTATTCCATCCAACAGTATTTCTCCATATACATCTGCACCGAGTAGAATATCGATCTTGCCTGGTATCGCATAGGTCGGATCGGCTAAAGGTAAGTTCCCAATCTCTGTCCACTTGGGCACGATAAGTTTGGTTGCTGGAAGCAGAGAGGTTAAAGAATGTAACACATATGCATTGACCTGTACAGATTTTTTTGGATTATGGCGTGATTCCACACAAAGTGAAACCGTGTGTTTGATTCTCATACGACCATCTCCTAACCCTGACACCCAACCACTTATTGGTTTACGCGTAAGGCTAAGTAACTGCGCAGTGGCCTCAGTAATAAAAGAGGCTTGAGACCCCTGGTCTAACAAAGCTCTTATAATTAATTTAAAACCAGAAGAATTTAATACCTGAACTCTAGCAGTCGCTAACAGCACGCTGTTAGGTTGTAGCTCTCCTCTAGAAAACATACTAGTTACGTGTGTGTCACCTCGTGATGCGCTCCCTCTCTCATGATGATGTGGTACACTCGATGCGGCCTCGCTCGATGGTGTCCATGCCTGGTTGCCCTCATTATTCTCTCGCTCAAAATGTAGCATAGTGTGATGTCTTCTACCGCACTTTCTACAACTCAATGGTCGCCGACACTTCATTACTGCATGTGTAGGTGATAAGCAGTTGAAACACAATCGATGACCTTGTACAAACTCTTGTCTATCTTTAGGTGCCATAAGCTCAAATTGTTTACAATGGTAAATATAGTGGTTTTCCTGGCACATCTCACACTTGGCATCATTAGTTTTCGACTTATTCTCCATTGCTAAATGAAATGTTTTAGCCTTGGTAACTGGCTTGCCAGATTGTACTTGTGTGCGCACAGCATTTGTGTCTATCATCTCTAATGTCCTGAATCTATTCTCTAAATAATTTCTCAGCTGATCCCAGGTAGGTAGATCATTGTTCATTGTATTAAGATGTTGCTCCCAGAATTTCATAGATTCATTATCTAATTTGGACACTACTAGAAACACAATAATTGAATCCCAGGTACCTGTACTAATGCCCATGTTCTGCAGCGACTTCAAACAGGTAGATGTTGTGTCCACTAATTGCTTAATTGCATTTGCCGACTCATTTTGTATCTTTTTCAATGCAAATAAATTTCTCAAAACAGCATTGCAGTTATATCTTTTATTGTCATAACGTTTTATCAATTGTGTCCAAGCATCTTGATAATTGGCTTCAGTTATTGAAAAATTGCGCAGCAAGTTTTGTGCTTCTCCAGATAAATTACTTTTTAAATAATGTAACTTTTGAACCGACGTAATATTCTTGTTGTTGTGAATGAGCGAAGTAAACATATCGAAAAATGTTTGCCACTCGTCGTATTGTCCACTGAATGTCGGCAGGTTAATTCGTGGTAATTGTAACTCATGATTCTCGGTGACAGCCGGCGTCGGTGAATTAAAAGTATTCGAACTTGCCGGTTGAGTGCTAGGCGGTAATAATGATTGTATTGCTTCCCGTAAACTCGTTTTGTATTGTATATAAAGCTCTTCGAAATTCTCATATGTGTTCTCGGTGAAGTATGTTTCTCGTTTTTCACTGGAAGCTATTGACACAATCATCTTGTGGCCGTCTTTAAACTCCTTATATTGTTGTTCTAGCACCTCCAATCTAGTTTGTACATAAGGCTGTTTGATTCTTTCTTTAGGCGTCTTCCGGTAGTTTTTCTCTGCTTTCGATAAATTCTCATATAACTCATTTTGTATCAATTCTAACTTTTCCATGGACGCCATTGCAACTCGTATCAAAGTCACGTACGCTCAATTACATAAAAGTAGGTTATCACTTATTCTCGATCAGTTTTCTCAATTATGTCGTAAACTCACATAATAATAACAAATCCCAACAAATAAACACTTTAGTTGTGAAAAATCTCTCGTTATAATTGATGATGCAATATTTTTCGTAAATTCCGTATGACAGTTAGGTTTTTTCTCACTCACTCAATGTATTTTATTGAAAATTATAGTTAAATATCGCACCACAGTCTCGTAATTACTCTAAACACAAAGTTTTTTATCCACTTAACATATATTTTAAAGTTTGGTAACGCAATTATTGTTTTTTGCACTCTAAAAGTTTTTCGCGTCGTGTCCCGGCGAGTCGTTCACTCTCGGCTCGCTCACGGTCTTCGCGGAACCATCCGCTCGATTTTGGACCAAATGTTCTCGTGTCTAAGGTCTCTTTTGTGTTGTTGGGATTATCGTGATTAAAACGACGTGTGTTCAGTTCGGTGGTTTATTGCTTACTAACTCCATAGAGAAAATGAACATAGAATTATTGACAACATATTCGATAGGACGTGTGGACTGTATATTATAGGTAAATTTGACTGCGTTCGAATTTCGCGCGTAATTAGTCTGGACAAACTGTATTTAACGTTACGATCTTGTATGCAAACTACCGTTAACAAACACTTGAGACTACATTGGCTGCTAAGTTTAGCTATAACAAAATGTATAAAAGATAATAAAGTAAATTACTTACTTATATTCTTTTGTTTTAAAGTATACGTAATATACCTAGTAAAAATAGAAAAAAAGTGTTGTTTTATAGTAGTTCGCCGAAAAGCTTTACTTCCAAAAAGGACGTCTTTTAAAAAGAGTTCGTTCGTTCGTCGTCGTTCAAACAGTCTCTAGTCAATTATAATACTGCAAGTGATTCTTAGATCCAATAGATTACATATAATCTTTTTTTTATCGATACCATAACACAATTTATTTATAAAATATGTACGATGAAAATTGAAATTATGATGAGAATAAGAAATCTGTATGAGTGGAGTTTAAATGACAAGTAATTAGTTTCAATTAATAAATAAGTCGTTTCCAAACACTTCTAACGATCCAGTGTATTGAACTTTAACAAAACTTTCTGACTCCTTTGTTCAAAAGTGTCGCTACTGACTATATTTTATTCGCTCTTTTGCTATAAACCTCAAGATATGTAAGTGTATAATGTCGTCGGTATAATCGCGTGAAGTGTAGTTAAAACTTTTACACTTGTTAGTTACCAAATGAAAGTATAAGTTGGAGGGAAGTTCCGTAGCAATTTTGTACGAGGGCGGCGCGTCTACGACAAAGATTTTCGGGCTTAGTTTTATGAGTTACTTGTAACAGTTTTAATTAAATAACTCTCGTGATTACTGATGAAACAATTTACTCTGCCGTTGTAAAAGCAAGGGATTTGACTTTGCGACTTAATGAAACGGCGTGTTTGTGTACCAAATAGAAATTGAGTTGTGATCGTATAAAGAACAAGTTTTCTCGTATAATGTGACATGCAATTTCTCTCTGATATCTGCTATTTCAAGCTCTGTCAGTTTTTTTCTCGTGAAATCGAGGAATGTTAGACAATAAACCGGGGATCGGCCCCCGGGGCGCTTGAGTACAAATCCAATTATTTCCCGGAGCGCCGCCTGGCGGTGTGTAATTGATTTATTTGCTCATTTCTTGCACATACAACCTATCTTCGGGATACAGACGCCGCGTTTTTCTTCGGCTTTATATCGAACAGCGATAACTTACACATAACACGTTGAAGTTGGAGAATTCACAAGGATGAAGCGATGTTAAGTAACTTTGGTTACCTCGAAAAGACGAAATAAGTGAATATGCTGATGTTGTAATGTTTGAACAAAATAACCTTTTACACGACGGATGGAATATTTAAACTAAGTTTATACGGGCCTTCGCGTTTATATTCAAGTTTGTGTTGAATAGTTGATGTAAGTACCTATTATTTGATGTCTTTGAATCTCATGGTGAAGATATAAACGACGTAGTAAATTCATTATAAACTAAAGCCCTAAAATTGTGAGCCGAAGACTAGAAAAGCTTAATAGAGAGACCATGCGTAGCCATTTGAGTATTTAATATATCTCATGATTAATTATTGTATTAAGTAGCTTATTTTGACCTTCATTGTGAACGGAATTAATACACACTTAAAGGTAGATGTAAATTGGTTCGCTTATCAAGGTTTACAACATAGGGATTTGATCCTCATATGAAAATATCTGAGGTATAGGCTTATAGAGGCCGCTGTTATCGATCGTTGTGAGCGCTAGAGTGGACAGCGGGGCAGGCGTGGTGTGGCGTATTTAAGAACGCGTTTAAGGGGCTTTACTTTGGACATTGACGGATTACCGCAACACGGGCTCGGGTCGCGCGGCCGCCGCCGGACCGCACTGTCCGATCGGACGTTATAAATTGATTCCTGCGATCCGATATTCCATTTTTAAAAGGTTACCCGAAGCGTCTTTCGGCTAATTTAATCTGAGATAAGTTTGGGTGATGGGTTGCGTCTTATACGAATTCTGGGCCCAAAAACCTGATAGCCATGTAATTTCTTATATGCAATGGAGACGGTAGACACTTGAAAACTATCAGCCAGATAGGTTCCATACAAAGCAGGCTGGCACTATGTAGTTACTACTTATTCCTTTTTATGCCTATTATCAAATATAATATTTTTATCATCTAGTGTTCCCTTTAATTTAACTCTACTTCTGCGACAGTTTAAATACAACTTATTGGATACTTAGCGCTTGCCTCGGTAACTAGGATCGCAGGTTCAAACCTCGGTTCGCACATCTAGCATTTCAGGATTTCATGCGCGACTCTCATTTTTAACCATGATTATGACTTGTCTGAGGGAAATTTTCGAAAGACGTTTGAAATCCGCCAATTCGCGCTGGGCCAGCGTGGTGGACTATGGCCTAATACCCCTCGCATTGAGCAGAGACCCAAGCCCAAAAGCGGGACATTTATAAAAAGAGCTAGTATTATAATTATTATTTATTATTATAAGTGCCCTCAGGGTGCAAACTCAGAATTATGTCTATAGGTAATTCGTTTGCGCATCCCCTAGTATGGAAACAAATTAATAAATTATCACCTTATACGACACGGTGCAATTTCCCCTACATGCGGGCCACCGGAAGCTCCCGGGACAAGCTAATGATTTATATCATGTGTATGAGTAATATTGGCTCTGTACATGGCTTAGCCCAGATTGTATGTAATTTGTGAGTTATTGGTACCGTAAGATTAACTGCAGCGCACCCTGTATTTCTACTTACATTTAAGCATTATTAAGCAAAGAGCAATATTTTCCTTTTTATGCTTTTACTATTTATAGGATGCAAACTTCTTCATAAGTCTGTTCTAGTCTAGTTAGAGTTTATAGATCATTCAAATCAAGAAAAGACAGCTTACTTATTGATTTCTTATATTTAAGCGAATACTACACATTGAAATAAAAATCAGTCCTCCCATGACCATGGTTGCTGTAAAGCAGCCGAAACGTTGGGAACGTAAAAACATAAAATAAACGCGAAAAATCCGTAACATTTGTTTTATTTCAAAGACAGCTTAGTCAATTGCGTTAAACGATAATCATATTTCATAATAGTACAGTAAAGAAAATATTATTATTTAAATTCTAATCTAAACCTGTAAATATATGAATCTTTGCCCAGACTAATAAAACCAGATTCTCAAAAAACATACGTTTATTGATAAATATCTTTTAAAAATCGACTCAGAATATCGCAATGAAATAATATGAATATTGTAGGCTTTATTTTAGCCTACTTAATAAATAAATATGCGAACACACCGCGACGTATAACCGACGTGCTTAAGTTACATCCCTCCCCATACTATCAAGCATCATTTTGATTACGCCTCATCTAATATCCTGGTTTTAATTAGCCGAGTCTCTTTGTGTAATTAGCAACCACTAGCAACCCTCCTCTCCTGACTAGGGATAGAGTTGGTACGACTCTATTTACTCATGAATGATAATTATTTTATTTTTGTGTTGTCATGTGTTGTATTGTAAACCTGTAAAATTAATTCGAATCCACCAAAAAAATTAGTATATTAATAAACTAGCTGTCTCGGCGAACTTCGTACCCCCTCAGAATTAAATATAATTATTATTTTGTGTTTTTTCATGTTTTAATAGTTATTCTGATATTCAGGGTGGAGATTTAGAGTGGAGAGAGCAGAGAGAGGGAGTAAAAAAAAACATCAGAAAAAATCTGTCCACCCGTTCTTGAATTATAAACATGACTTTGTTTTATTGAGCTTAGTAGAAACTAATCCCAAACTTTTAGTTAGTTATATTAAAAAAAATACACAAAAAAATAACAACTTTAATTTTGTTGGGTTCCTTTTTTAAATGTACATCGAAATGCTGACCTCATATTATGATTACTAATGCTCTAAAGAAGCGCAAGTTCAAAGGTATTACAAAAAAAGCACCATTAGAGAAAACTTCGTTCATTGTCTTTCGAAATAGTAGAGTTAATTACATACAATGCTCAAAGCCATGCAAATGCATTGGCAAAGTAACTGGAATAGATAAAATAATAGGTACATATTCGTGCGCCAAGCCGCGGTTTGTTATCAGGCCGTCTGAAGCGGCACGTAACGAGGCCCATCCTCCCAGAGACAATGTTCCCCCTTTGTATTCCACTCCACATACTCTCGAAATAACAAGGGCTCTATTTTCAATTCCTCCATCGCGCTCTGCGGTTTATAAGCATAGGGAGAACTCTTGAAATGCATAGAGTTTTTGCACACCCAAGCGGTTTCTCTTTTTCTGTGTTGCCTCGCGTAAATATGCTTAAGCGGGATGAATTTGAAATTGAATATTGAAATTTCATTTGAATTTTAAATGTGAGCAGTTTGTAAAAGTGCATTTCGAGTGGTAGAACAGTATATCTGGGTGTTGTGTTTCAATTAATTTTAAATTCACAGACACATAACTCTATATTTTGTGGCTTAAAATACAAATGTTAATAAAATATCAATTTGTAAATCGAAGGAAAATTTTCTACTCTTGTCAAATCGCTATTGTAAATACAAAGGAGAACATATAGTTAGGAAATCTGGGAATAGACAATCACTTTTATTTTGCTATTATTCAAAATAATTTGAACGATGACAGTTTTGTTAAATCTTTTGACAAATGGCGGTGGCGGCGTCGTAAAACAAAGTGCGGGAATGGCGTCACTCGCAACACTCGTCAAGATAATGAGCGAACACTGACGATCAGCACTTTCGCTACGATTAAGTTCATAACGATCATTGCGTGGCGTGGGTCCCTGTGAAATTTGCAAAATTTTAGTTGCATTTGAGCAACATAATCTAAAAGATTTCATAACCAACTCTTGGAGTGGCTATAAATATTGAAAATTAGATACAGTCGTATTAAAATCGATCGCGCAGCCTTCTTTGCACTTAAAACTGAAACTGAATAGCTCTAAGCTCAGAGTTATGATGCTAGAACTCTAACAGAACTTTAACGCCACATAAATACCTATCATAAATATTTTTCCTACAATGAGCGAAGGAAACGAATAACATAAAAAGTTAAAGCACTATATACTCACCTAAATCAGCTCTAATTCTGCCAGCGAATGTGCTCTATCGTTATACAACCTTTATAAATAATCTAAGGGACGTGTTGTAACTAGTAACTACATTATCTAGAGAATGGGTGTGGTTCCAACATTACAGATTTCACTGTAAAAGTCAGTCCACGTTTACTCACTTATAGTTAACTTCACCGAACCCAGTAAAACTGTAATTACTTAGCGCCTAGTAAATCTTATTTTCCGTGGCCATTCGTCAACAAATATATAATACTGTTTCCTCTAATAAGCTGGCAGTATTTTATGATCCATTAAAATTACTGTGCTTTGGTTTACACAAATACTGTAATGTTACGTAATAAAACCCACCCACGGATGGTGTTGCCATTATTAATATACACACCTATACAATTCTACCAATATTTTGTACTTATTTATAAAATTATGTAAACCTTATATACATATAATAAATATGTAACTGATCGCTGTCTACACATGGAAGATATATGAGAAATACTATTATAGGACCTTTATATATAGAATAGCAATAGAACCCAAAACAATGATAGTTAGAATTTTTGTCTGTTTGTCTATGCGTTTTTACGCAAACGGCTTTACCGACTTGGGCGCGGTTGAGTAATATATTGTGGTAAGCTTCACTTACAATTTTGTTTATTTTATTTCCAATAGTTCAAAAATAAAAAAAAAATTATATAAATTTAAAGACGTGGACGAAGTTGCGGGCAAAAGCTAGTAAGTAATAAATACGAGAACGTAAATTGGATTTATCGTTGAAAAACGATGAAATCTGGTGAAATTTGGCGAATGCTTACGATTTCTGTAATTGGGCCCATTGTGCTGCTAAGTTTGGAGCGACCTCCTCGCATTGAACGGGGAACTTGAAAGTAATAAACTTGTTCTTTCGATGAATTGCCTTCTTCCGAAGTTAATCACGGGAGTGAGCCAAAGTGAGGGCCGGGCGATGCCGGTACTCGGTGTTGCCAGCGCTTAAAATATTACCCATGAATTTGTGATTTGATGATTTTTTTTTATTACCTACTTATAATTTATCTTCGCAGAATAATCTCTAATCTACCTCAAGGTTGTTTAAAAAGTACAGTATCACAAATTTCGAAGCTTTGCACAAGATTGTTTTTTGTACGAGTTACTCTCAAAAATAATAGATTTTGTTTCCGGATTTCACAAGTATGTAGGTTTTAGCACCAAGAAGCAAACCTGAAAATTAGTATTAATATTAGGTAGCTATAAATAAATTCTTACCGAGAGACTTCCCCGGGGGTCATTATTTCTGAACTATGCAAGGGTAAAAGGAATTACACAAAATTATTTACACAATAGTTAGAAACATTAATCTACTAAGGAAAACATACAATAATTAAAATCTCGTTAAATGAGTTTGTAAATTGTGTATAAGGCGAAGAATATTTACTGTCTCATAAATACATTTTTAGTCGGTAATATGGTAATAATTCCCACCACTTTCCACCCGGTTTAAGCTGACAACACCGTCGGGCCGGTTATTATGTTATACCTAACGTCGTTACCAGGACAAGTGATGTACGGATACGATGGCCGACAGAATTAATGCACGCCGAAATAGCCAATTACTGTCGGCGAACAAGACATTATAAAAAATAACTGTCAGACACCCTCACCAAGTAAACATCCCTACAAGTTGAGATTATTGCGAGACTTCGAAAGTTCCAATTGTGCTTTCTTAATTTATTCCGATCATACTTTGAGTAGGTGGTTATTAAGCCCTTGTAATTGACAATTTGAATCAATAAATGGTACAACAAGAAACATATTTAAAAGTTGACTAACTATAAGAAGTGCATTAGCGTATGACCCACCACACCGTCGATATTTTTGCAATTTGTGGAATCTAGTGTCAAAAAACCTATTCGGTTCCTTTCACTGCACTCCAACTATGTTCAGTGTTTTGTTTAGAGCTATGAAAAACAAAGGGCAAGTTTCTTGTTTGAAGACCAAACACGCGAGACCGATTGTTTTCACAAGTAACGAGAGTGGAAGATGTGTCGGTCCGTCACACAAAAATACAAAGTCCATTTTATTTGTTGGCATTGAACTTAGATACACATCCGTATTTAGTAGTCTACCCAACTGGATAAATACACATTGAATACTGTTCGTAGGTAAGCGCATCACGTGAGATCGCCACGACTGATTTTGCAATTTGTTTTTTGAAATGTTCGTAATAGTCCGAATAAGGTTTTTAGGGACAAAACATAATGATCGCGAGGGCGGAGCGGGTGAACGAAAATTAGTTAATAATAAATGAAGTTAAGTTTATGGATTAAAATCAAAGTAAGGTAGGTATTTTATAAAGAAAAGCCAATCATATAGTCATTTATTTTTTATCATCTTAAGCATAATATGTGCATAGTTCGCACGTTACTGAGCACGTTTTCAGCTCTGCGTTCAGTTTTTGATAGCCATTCACCACAGACCGTCATTTCAGATGGCTGTTAGACACCCTACCCTTTATTAAGATCATTTATTTTAAAATCTATACTTTAGCACACATTGAGCAAACCCAAAACTAGTATTCACTGTATCTTGGGCAATGGACAACGAAATAAATTGGTACTTATATAGACATTACACGTCCATGACTTTGATATACGAACGTTCATACCATTGCGCTAAGTTTGGCGATACCGGGATCAAATCTGGGACCCTAGGAACAGAAAGCAGAGTCACTGCAAATAACATCGTAGACAAATCGGGTCGCCACATGATTAAAATGTACATGTTTTAATGATTGACTAAACCTTTGGTCGACTACTATCGTTTAGCTAACATGGTTCAACATGTACCAGTAAAAAAATGTATGTCAAAAAAATCCAAATCGGTTCATAAATGACGGCGATATGAGGTGACAAAAATTAAAAAAAAAGTACAACCGAAATGAGAACTTACTCCTTTTTGAAGGAATAAAATCTTCACGTTCTCATGCTATACTCACTGGTCAATACTAGAACGATAAATATAGAGACCTAACGCTACCGGGGTATGTATATTAAAAACAATTATTCAGTTGTACTGAATAAAACAGCGAGGTCGTATGTGTAAATATTTCCGTCTGGCCTCTATCTTTGCTTCTTATCTTGATTTGTAGTCCACTCGGGGCACTTGCTATAAAAATAACAGCCCAGTATCCCTTATAATAATGTTCTCCTAGTAGCGAGCTCAAATGGTCTGGAGCCTTCTTTATAACGACACGTGGATCTAATGTCCGGGGATAAAACTGAGTAGGTTTTTTAAGGGCGATAACAACCTCATTAGTTACCTAAGTGAGGGAAGTTTCCTGTAGTATATGAAATAAATAATCCCACTAATATTATAAATGTGAATTTTTGGATGGATGTTTATTACTCTTTCACGCCCGAACGGCTGATCGGATCTAGATAAAATTTGGCACAGAGATAGATTATAGTCTGGAATAGCACATAAGCCACTTTTTATCCCGGTAAAATGTATGGTTCCTGTGGGATAGATTTGTTTTAATTTTTCATATAGCAAAGGATCGACATGATTGTTAGTCATCACATGACGTGTCCAGAGTTTTTGACCAAATATATAAATATGTTGCCAACACAACTTAGAGATCAAAGAAACATAGTTCAGACATTTTATGACGTCTATGAAAATCTAAGTTCAACAACTACCAAGATAAGCAAAAGTAACTTGGACAGTAAGCTACTCAATTTCGCCACAAGCACACTATTAGGCGAACAATATCCCCCGAAACTTGTAGAATATGTAGGTATGAAGGCGAGTGCTAGTGTCCGCTAACTCGGCAATTTATTGCATCACTTGAATGTGTAATCAGAGGTACGCTCGCTGAGCGAAGAGCCGTGGAATATGCAAAGCTTAATCCACTGGATGCGTGTCAGAATGTGCCGCTGTGACGGCGCAAATGTGCTTTTAGAATTTACTGACTCTTACACTTAGTAATTTGCTTACATTAAGGATTTTATTTATGTACTTAGAAACCTTTCTTTTACAAGTCCCTTATTTTATTTTACATCGTAGATCTCATCGTCACTTACCATCAGGTGAGATCGAGATCAAATACTTGCCTATATTGTAATAATAAAAAAAATGTGTTGTCTGTTTGAATGTCAGTCGAAGGGCATTTACTCAAAAATGGTTTGCGGTCGAAAATTATTTTAAATATTGAGAACCATGTCCTACAATTATAGTGATGGAGTAGATAATTTAAAAAAAAAACAACATTAAAAACTGCGGTGAGCTAAATTAAAAAAATATTTTTTTAATTAAATACAAACGGCATTTGTGCAAATAGATATCCTCCTCCTTGTTTGAAGCTGGTTAAAAATAAAGTTTCAAAATTTTGATAAATCATTATCTTTCTAAGCGTGTAATGATATTAACATACTGTGACTAACCATAGCTATTAAGAAGTCTATGATATAAATGCTGCAAGTTTTAGTAAGTTCAATGTAGTCCATCAATATAGATAATATTACCTTCTAGTTAATCCTATAATTCTGTAAAGTCTACATTTTCAGTTTGTAATCTTAATATAAGTGCCTATATGTAAAGTGTAAATTTCTCTATCATGATTAATTACTGAACACTCTCAGGTATTTGTAACGTGAAGCTGGCCTTAATTAATAACATATATCGGTATTAAATCTAGGTATTGTTAGTCATGTAGGTGGTTTAATATTTTACGAAAAGGGATTACTAATTCATATTCAGAATATTACATTGCATTGGTATTGAAGTCGTCTGGCCCTTAACACCTTACCTAGCCTAGGTGTATAACAATTAAAGGCAAATATTAAAAAAGCTTTAAATATTTTTACTGCAAAGGGTTACATTATAGTTTTGTCTCTTAGTAATTTCGACAGTAGGTTTCTGGCGACAGGATTTTATATGTTAATCCCAGGCCTTAGAAATAATAGTAAAGCATGTTCTTCATTGCATTTAACAATAATACTTTTGATATTTTAAAGATTATGACCTTTTCACGGTAACAAAGGGAGGTGACCATTACGGCTCGCAAATAGTCGATAAAAGATACCATTTGGTGGCGCGAGCACGGAGAAGCAGGGACCAGGGAAAGATGGTAAATTAGGTACGGGAGATGCGAGAATATCAGGGATAGGAAAGTGGAAAGGGACTCACCAGCTCCTGACGTCTATGGCGCCTCTCGTGCAGGTCCAGTTGAACGCCGCCTGTTCTCTCTTCGATAGCTGCTGGCGGCGGTTGCTCCTCGTTCTCGACACAACCACTCAACACTTACTAGGGCTCAGTGCCCGTGCCTGCGATGGCACATTAGGTTTATATTGCGGCGCGGCGGGTTTTATTGCGGATTAATTAATTAGTTTGCGGGTTTTTGCGCTAGCGGGGCGATTAGCGTGCGTGCGAACTTGCGGGCGGTTTTCGAATATGGCGGCGTTCCCGTGATGGCGCTGTTGTCGCGCGTCGTGTTGCGACGGCCAATCAGGAGCGGTGATTAAGGATGGGAAAGGTAGGAATTTGATTCGATTATAGGGATGTGGGATTAAGACTATAATCGATGTATGAATATTGGCGTTACCATTTCCACCCGCCCTTAAAGGGTCACCTTTAAAAACATACATAATGAAGATGCTCACTCTAGGAAAGAGCGCTCAATGCGCGAAGGCATATACTTAGAGTGATTCCATAGCGGGAAAATATAAATAATTATGGAGAAATATTATGAAATTGCGGTATAGATATAGTAAATATAATATCAACTTAGTAAGCGGATGATATAATTAAAATTGCGATGCGAAGTAAATTTTTTTTTTGTTTTAGCAGAGGACACAAACGAGCATAAGGGTGAAGGCAAGTTTGCTTTCCAATTGCTATGCGAACGCGACGTCGTCCTGTGAGGGATGAACAGTCTCTACAGTCGCTAGTGGCCAGGCTAGGCGCGGAGCGTTGTCAGTTATCAATATCACGACAGTTGCCGGTGTGATAGGTGCGGAAAGATTATAACATATTTGCCTATCCTGTGAACCGTGTAGATATTCCATCCTCCAACACTACCAAAACGACTGGAATAATGTATGCGGTAGCGCGTGCTTATGAAGCAATCGCGGGTTGCGGGTAGCGATAATAAAAAACGCGGTATGTAATATATTATTCGGAGTAAGAGCCGAAATCAAAGCGCAGTACTGTCAGCGGACGCGAGTTAAGCAGATATTCGATATGTCGTGACAGTACAAAATTAGAGATCGCGATATGTTGCGGCGACAAATATTGCACGTAGACTCATTGTCCCACAATGCGGCTTGCGGTAAGGATCCAGAAGAGTTCTGGTCCAGCGTATAAGTAATAGCGTAATTATAATAATAATTGATCATGTACACTACATTATCATGGCGCGGTAGATAACTGGATGCTGATGTCCAGCGCGGAATTGACATGGCGACGCGGATCAGACCGTTGTCAAATAAAAAACCTTAATCGAGTGAAAGTATAAATTGTATGCTAGCGAGTTTATATATTTATTTAGGCGAATAAACAGTCACTGAAGCAGTGATGCAGCGGGATAATAATTTAGTGAGCTTTCAAACGTACTCAATGTACGAGGAAGTATGCTCCAAGAGGAGATGCGGGTGGCGGGGTCATGTCAAGCGAATTGCTTTACATGTGTGCACACAGTGTGTAACAAACCTAACACTTAGGTATCTATGTCTGCAATAGACTAATCGTCCAGGTCTCGCGGAGGCCACTGGAACGAATCATGGCGAATATGGCCAATGAGGCTCGCGAAGCCGCAGAGGGCGCGAAAAATAAATTATTATGTGGCGCACTGCCACGTGACATTATGTCCACGGGTTTGTAAAAACCGCGACATAAATGTATAACTCCACCTAGATGGGGAGCTTGCGTGAAGGGAGAAAAATATTTATAAGTGTCCACATTCAACATCCGCGGGATGCTGAAAGGGCGTAGCGGAGGGAAGCCTTTTACGCTCCCTGTATCGCTTGACTAAATCGTCAAGGGCGGAAGGCACTTGGACTAGGCCACAGACCAAGGCCTCGTGCGTATGAAGTGTGGGTCTCGTGGGTACGGAACCCATAACTACGTAGCCCAGCACTGTGCGTAAAGTAATAGGATCCGACGGGCCACGCGGAACGCGATCCACATCGGGCAATAATAAGCGCGGAAATAGGGAAGCACCTATTAAAACATCTACTTCGCTAGGCACCCCATACATCTCATCTGCCAGCGGTAAGTGCGATAAGGTTGGTAAGGCAGACGAGTCTACAATCGCGGTCGGCAATAAATCAGTAATCTGATCGACAACTAGCGGAGAAATATTAAAAATGAATGTTGTCGTCAAAGCGCGAATGAAATTTAAAATTATTAATTGATTGCGTTCTTACTGTTTTCTCAATTCCACCGAACCCCCTAACATTAGTACGGCCGGTGTCTTGAAATTGGATACCCAATCGATCACAGCACGTCTTCGTAATGAAATGACTTTGTGACGCGGAATCTAACAAGACGCGAATAACATGCCGTCGGCCAGTATTATCGTACGCGACGACTTGAGCGGTTGATAGTAAAACAGTAGAGTGTATATTATTTGCGTGCGAAATATTTTGCGTTTGCGAATTATAATTATTATTAATAGTCGTGGCAGTAGCACACAACGTCACATCCGACGGTGGGTCGGGCGCGCGGTCCGAGTGCGAGGGCGCGGGGCGCGCGCACACGGCTTCGTCGGCGCGCGAAGTCGGAGCGGCGAGCGGTTGCGGCGATGTCGCAGTGGTTACAACTGCGCGCTCGAAGTGTAAGAATGTGTGGTGTTTGAGATTACATATGCGGCAGTTATGGTTAGACTTACAACTCGATACTCTATGTTGTAAACTAAGGCAGTTCACACACGCATTCTTATTCTTCACGCAATCAAAGCGTTGTTGCGGGGTCATTTTATTGAAATCACTACACTTGAATAAGTGTATATGTGTGATATTAGTGCAAAGGCACTTGCGCGTGGAATCAGATGGTGATGCGGAGGTACCTACAAAATATGTTTGATAGGTCTGCGGTGGCGGCAACAATGATTGCGGGGCGTTATTAGAACGACGAATATTATTATGGCGGTTATTAGGCGCACCACTATCAGCACTGGGGCGTCCAGGACCACTAGGTGTAGTACGCTCTAGAACCTTAGCGCGAGTCTTGATAAATTCAACCAAATCGTCGAAAGCGGGTATGTTCGAGCTACTGTTACTTAACTCGAATGCGCGGACAGTGTCCGAGTCGATTTTCTTAAGCGCGATGTGAAGGACAATTAAATTATTTAAATCCTTTATATTTAAGTTTTGTAAAGCGCGCACTGCACTTACAAAGGAATCGGTAAATAAATCATAGTTTGAAGCGGAAGCGGAAGTTAACGGTTTAAAATCAAACATTTGATTCAAATACGCGGATGCGAGCATACGCTTATCTTCGTATTTGTCGATAAGCGCCTGCAACAACAGGTGATAATTTTCAGCGCAGGGAGATATACCTGCACAAACCGACTGAGCTTTGCCTGACAACTTGCCTAATAAATAATACAGTCGTTCGGCATCAGTGAGTGATGGATTATCGTGAACGGTCGATTTAAAGCTAGCGTAAAACAACGGCCACGAACGAATGTCACCTGAGAATGTCATCAACTCAATTGACGGCAGTGTGGGCCTAGCCTTATGTGGCAAGGCGGCGGCGGGAACATTCTGCGATTGCGTTTGTTGCGAATACTTTAACTTAGTGCGTTTAATCCTGCTATAGAGAGCCTCGAATGAGACGAGACACTTATACTCAGGCTTGGCGGTAGAATTAAGTTTCAATAAGCGGGAATTATAACTATCCACTGTTTGAATATATTCTTCGCGCAATGTATCAACGTTAGAGCTTTCGTCGAGGAAACTTTCCCTAACACTAGCGCTCGTTTGCGTTTCTAAAGAAAGATCGTAAATATTTTGTACGATTTCAAAAAGCGCTTCGCGTTTAGCGGCTAACATAAGCAAAACAGGATCCTCAAAATCCCCGTAGTCGAAGCATTCACCACTGGGAGCGGCTGCAGGTACAGGTTGCTTTTTTGGCGGCATTTTTAAATAGCGGGGAAATAATTAAAGTAAATATTAAGTACTCGTGGAATACGTAGCGAAATTAGCGGAAAAAATAATAATAAATTTTATAGCGAAAAACCTGCACCTCTGCCGACCTCGTATGGTAATGCAGCGTGAATAAAAATAATATTATAGCGGCGAGAAGTTGCGTTCGGCGGTCGGTCGGAGCGCGCGAGCTGCGCGAGGCTCCTGCGCGCGGGTCCGCGGCTGCGCGCGTGAAGCGGCGTCACTCGGCCGCTTGGCGCGAATTTATTTTAAGATACGAATTAATAAAATGAACTTTAAACTAATATAAATAAAGTAGGTAATTATAAAATACTATAAATAAATTTATGGAACAATATTGGCGGGCGATGACCTTTTGGCGGGATTATAATGCATAAATAAAGCAAATTGAATAAAATTATTTTAAAATGGTATAGATGATAAGTTCGTAAGTATGCGTAACTCAATGTTATGGATGAAATTAAATGCTATAGCGACAAATACATATGTAGATAGGTTTACTAACCGTATTAAAACATATATACGTGAATCAAATTCCTATAAGGGATCACTTATAAGAGCGGTTGGCGGTTGGTATTTGCGAAGAAAAGACCACAATGGTCATATAGATAGCGGGAAATGGTTATAGGATAGCGGTTGGACAATCTGCTCGCGAAGACCTATCAGGTCGCGTGAGCGTGGGAGTATTTAATAGCGGTTTTATCCGGCTCGAAGGACCACAAATGGTGGCGCGAGCACGGAGAAGCAGGGACCAGGGAAAGATGGTAAATTAGGTACGGGAGATGCGAGAATATCAGGGATAGGAAAGTGGAAAGGGACTCACCAGCTCCTGACGTCTATGGCGCCTCTCGTGCAGGTCCAGTTGAACGCCGCCTGTTCTCTCTTCGATAGCTGCTGGCGGCGGTTGCTCCTCGTTCTCGACACAACCACTCAACACTTACTAGGGCTCAGTGCCCGTGCCTGCGATGGCACATTAGGTTTATATTGCGGCGCGGCGGGTTTTATTGCGGATTAATTAATTAGTTTGCGGGTTTTTGCGCTAGCGGGGCGATTAGCGTGCGTGCGAACTTGCGGGCGGTTTTCGAATATGGCGGCGTTCCCGTGATGGCGCTGTTGTCGCGCGTCGTGTTGCGACGGCCAATCAGGAGCGGTGATTAAGGATGGGAAAGGTAGGAATTTGATTCGATTATAGGGATGTGGGATTAAGACTATAATCGATGTATGAATATTGGCGTTACCACCATTAAAAAGTAGCTGCGGTCGCAAGGCGGCGATGTCGTCGCGTCGCACTTTTTACTCCCCACGCTTCTTATTACAACTAATATAACATTTTATTACAGCTAAGTACTGCCAAAACTTGGCTCATAACTTTCACATAAAACCTACATGGCTGATGTGAGTAAGTTGTCTCAATAACTGTATAAGATCGCAATTTCGCGATTTTCCTCATTTATTGTGACTTCTTGAATTTGGGATTCTACGTTCAATAGTTTAAAAGTAAATTTAGTTGAGTCATAACATCAAGGGCAGCACTTATAGTACTACAGTATGACTCTCCATGATATCGGAATCCTTTGAAAAGGAATTTGAATTTATGTTAATTTTTATGATAATCTGTATACCTTCTTATACGGGATTGTTGAGTAACTACAGGGTACTTAAGTTGCCATACATATTGTTCAAGTTGGCTCCGATTAAGTAATACTTACTTTTATTAACACGTTGACTGCGTTAGGAGGTCTAAAAGAACTCTAACGTGACTTTCAGCTGGTGCGGCGCCGAAAATCGTGTTCTCCACCTCTGTGCGGGAGGTCGTAACTTCTTTATTTCTATGTGTTTGACAGAGACAAATATATATACCTACTTCCCGCTGCGAGTTTGATTCAATAATGTAATAAAAAAAATAGGAGATGGATGAGGTCTCTAACGCACTGAGTTGTAATAATATACATCTGTTGCGTGAAGAGATCTTTCGGACCTCCTAAAACACAGGCGTCATAGACGCAAGGAGCGGAGCGCGGGCGGCGCGGGCGCCGTTAGCTCGCGCTCAGTGTTGTTCAAATGTCGATAATGTGTACCTGTGCACTCCATGTAAAAAAAATACGCTCTTATATTTTGTCAGCGTGGTAGCAAAAAAAGTCGTTGCACAGGCTGTCACAGTAAATTACGGCTTACATTTAGTAGCACAGATGCATCCAAAACAGCCAAATAAATAAATACACTATGTGTGCAATGCGATCAACAAATGTGTTTACCATGCTTCAATGAGGAACATTTTTCTTAAATATATTTTAGGTCAGTATGTTTATTGAAATAAAACTAATTTTATGGATTATCATAATTCATCATTTACGGAAGGACAGTCACCATGGTCAGTCCTCCCGTGACCATGGTTGCAATAAAACAGCCGAAACGACGGGAACGTAAAAAACAAATAATAAACACGATAAAATCCATAAGACTAGTTTTATTTCAATGTGTAGTATTCGCGTAAATATAAGAAATCAATATTACTATGTTTAAATGATTACTTCATAAAAAGTTTAGCTATCGATAACTGGGGTTTTATTTTAATCCCATCACTAGTCACAACCCAAACGGATCTATCTTTAGTTGCGATGCGAGATTCAATGGATACCTAATTTTTTTTTCGTTATATCTCATAACCCACTTTTCATATCCCCATGCGTAGCAAACTTGAGATAGAACAGTTAATTCTCTATTATTTACAGAAAGAACATAGATTGTATCTTATTTTTTGATAAAGATATGAGTTTTTTTAAAATACTTTATTTTAGGAGATGGATTAGGTCTCATACGCACTACAGTGAAGCTCGGTTATGAGGTCGAATAGGTCTCTAACGCACTGGCTGAAAGTCCTCTGAAAATGGCACCGCACTCAACGTGTTAATATTGTATATTATTTGTAATAAGAATGCGGCGAAAGAGCGCGACGCAACGATGTCGACGCGAAGCCTCGTGACTGCAACAACTTTAATCGTTTCTTTTATCGACCATTTGCGAGCCGTAATAGTCACCTCCCTTTGGTCCCTATAGGGGCAACTTTTTAAGGTAACGATAATATGTAGGATTTGAGGTGAAGAAAAAAAATAAACTTTAAGATAAAAATTAGATTGCATATAAGATTGCCATGTCTACTCGTCAATTATATTATTTATAATGAGGAGCTAATCTTAATTGCACTAAGTGTTTTTTTGAGTAAAAGTTCAAAATAAACCACAGAATTAATAAAATTAATGAAGAGCGTCTGTATGGTAAAGTCGCTTCCACATCTGGTTCTAAATCAAATGATTGTACCTACGTGACGCAAACCCGTAAAGCGTACTGCGTCATCGCTATACTCTCACACGATAGTCCTATACCTATTGTAAGTAATATTTGCGCGAATAGTTCTATCATCTGTCAAGTAGTATTGGATACTTGAAGTTTGTTGCGACGAATAAAAGTTTCGAGATGAGTGCCAATATCAGAGATGAGTTACGGCCCTCGCTAATGTTTTGCTCGTCTCAATGATATGTATCTAGTTGGTACGTAACGAGTTTTTTGGAGTGGGAAGTTTGGTATTTATGGAAAGGGTTTATTTATCTTCAGAAGAAAATAATTTATCAAGTCTATCTATATACAGGCTGATTCAGAAAGGGTACTAACCTTTGAACCTGAATCCCATTCGCAATCTTTGAAGGCATAATCTCAATATGTTAAAAAAAAATGATCGCAAAAAATCACAATTTCGTTGGGAACAAAATTTATTTTTGTAAAATCGACATATGGATATTCTTATTTTACATAATAATAACAAATGCGCTTAAGAAGCGCGGATTTAGGGTTTAGTATATCTTTTCTGAATCACCTTGAATAAGCAGTCTAACAAAAAATTTGCAAATTACATAATATGCATGATAAAGGTTAGATAAAAAAGGAGTGAATATTGAAATGGAAATAAACAATTACTTTTTTTTTTCTACATCTCGCCCAAGACGTAACGCTATGGTGCCGAAACGGCAAATAAACATTAGAGAAGGCTTACAGATAAGGAGGTAGAGCAGCTGACGCACCGGACGCGCCCCGCTCCGAAGAGTTCCGGAGGCAGGCGGGCGGAAATCCAACGCTGGCATTAACGTCGTAAACACAGGGCTGAAGAAATGGCCGCTCCTGGGCGGCGCCGCGTGTGTTCATTCTTGACCTTGTTTCAATAATGGTAGCATGAAATATTGTTTTTAAATTAGAATACTTATGTGTTGCAATATTTAAAGACGAATATAGTAATTGTATGTTTTTTATTCAGAAAATGACTGATTAGGTAAATACCGAGGTTTTGGCTTACATATTTTAATGAGTACAACTTTCGCCAAAATTTGTCGTGTATAGGAAGATCCACTAGTAGGTACATAGTAGGTACATAGGTACATAGTACATAGTAGGTACATAGTACACGGACTAGTAGGTACTGCCGAATACGTAATTCAACTCAAATTTGACGGCTATTTAATTTTAACACTTTATAGAAATATGCGAGTTAAGATCTGCTTAAACTTAAATATTCTTAAGACTAAAATAAGTCTGAGTACCGAGTCGTGTTAGTTACACCTTTTATAACTCAACAACGGGTGGGCCGATATTAATGATTTATTGATTCATTGAACGTATCTTCGCCCAGAATTGCAGAATAACTGTTAAAACATGGGAAATATTCACAAAACAATTCATTTTCACATACATTTGATTCTGAGATGGCACGAAGTTCGTCGAGACACCCAGTAATTAATGTTTTGGGAACTAGTCCCAAATTACCATAGAAGTGTCTCAAATACTGGAACAATGAGTATCTCAATGTTGGAGCCGAACATAATACTTGTGTAACATGAACATTTAACACGTTATATTGCGCTCTCATATGCCGATTCCATGCCGTAACCGCTCGTTCTCAAACTCATTTGATTTCACTGTCGGCTTTAGTATACTCTTTACTCTCAATAGTCTCAATACTCGGTTGATGCATGAAGCAGTGTCTCCAACCATGCCGTAATTACGGTAGATCTACCGTAATTTTTCTAGGTCTACCACCTATCGTAGACATGTCACATTAAAAAAAAAGGTCATTCTGCTGCTTCAGTTTGGAAGAGCAGGGATGCGTAACATAAAAAAAAGGTCATTCTGCTGCTTCAGTTTGGAGGAAGCAGCAAAATGACCTTTTTTTTTTACGTTACGCATCCCCACTGCATGGGTATTTTTATTGTATCATTTTGGCGAAAAATAAGCAAAACTGGTCCGCCGTAATTTTCCACCATCTACCGTATTTTTAGACTAGGCAACACCGTAATTTTGACAAAGAGAGTTGGAGACACTGGCATGAAGGGTTGTAATACTATAGCGACGCTCTGTAGGCGTATAGTCGCGTTTACGCGGCGTATGCGTTGTGCATACGCCCTAATAACGTCTACGATGGACTAACGCCCAGTGCGTTAGTCTGTTATAAATATGCGATTGGTAGTATTAGGCCTTGCGTGTTAACGCAAAGGGTTTTTATATAGAAGTACTAATATATTAGGTTTGCTTAACGGAAATTCTAAATATGTGCGTTTTTCAAAAGCCTATAAAATAACATTTATAGGCTTCTGAAAAAGTGCCTAATCGTGCAAGTCTCTGAGCCGTTAAAAACTCTACCTATAACTGTGTGTGGTAGCCAACATTGTTGTTTTAACTGCGAAGCAAGGGTACCGCAAAGCGTTTAATGGTATTTTATGGGCCATTGCAATCCTTGGCCCGTTTTATGTCGCTTGTCAGCTAGCTTTTATTGCTTTTCCTAGTGGAACTAGGATGGTATTAAATTTTAATATGATTGAAGAATATTGAGGAAACCAAATCTCAAGATTAGCCAACGAGTTATAGAGCGGAGCGTTTATGGTAACCGTGTAAGGAAACTAAAGAGGGCTAATAGGGCTGTACAAGGCCCCAAGTCTGCTAACACAATCGATTCATAATCGAACAGCAACCGCATAGTAATTGTCACTTTTGCCAGATATCCCATACCATACCAAAAATGCGAGGTAGCGTAGATTAGATTGAATTATAACAAAAGAATATATTATTAAGTACTTAATTATAATTTGCGTATATTATTAAAATATGATGGTGCTTTCTTACTTTCCAGAAGCTATATTGTATTTGCTAGAATATAAGTTGTATTTGAGGCATAGGTAAAAAAAAACCAAATGTAACTAAGAAAGTTAAAGCGCCAAAAATAAGGTAAGAGCCATGTTCTGTATGACGAATTTAAATCAGCCGGGATGATTGCTACCTATTCCGTAAACATTATCATCATAACACACAACAGTAGGTAGGCGCCATCGGTAAATATTGGTAGCTAACAAATTGTGTTACCGTCAAATAAGCGGGAGCCAACGCGATTTGTGATTGATTTCCTGCGGCGGCTTGCTGCTGCCAGGTGCTAGCACATATGCCAACTCAAGGCCCATAATTATTTGAATGATGCTGATGGATTATAGTCTTACTTGTAGATAAATAAAGCTATTTTCCACAACGTGGTTGAATGAGAGTCTAATCGGTAAATAAGGTCCTTTTTACTAGTAAAATAATGTAAGAGCTAATAAAAGTTGGCAATCAGTTAAGGGGTTGCCATGACTAGTTGTTTTTATAAATACTCACTTAGCATACTTGTGTGCTACACACATACTGTTGTCTTTACACAACTTTTAAACATATGTAATTTTCGTAATGACACCACTATTTTTAGGTTTGAGATAAGGTACTATAGTGGTGTTACTCAGCCTGGAGGTCCGTGTGTCTTTACTGCTACGGACAATTCTTGAGATACCATCTACACACTAAAACTATTTTCTAGAATGGCTACAAAGTGAACCATGTCTCGAAAGAGAAAAATGTTAGCCACGCTCTTAATATTTCTAACAAATGTGGCGGAAATTCCTTATGTGCTTTGGTAGAAATTGCTGCTTTTATGCGAAAAGTCATGTCGTATTATTGTATTAAAAAACCATAAAAGTCGTGATAAAAGTCTTTATCACGACTTTATTAAAGGATAAACGCTTTATTTTGATCCCAACGTTTCTATTTGAGACACCTAAGGTAATATTTTACTATGCTCACCATAACTGTGATTGAAAATTCGCACATTTCCCTCTTAAAAGGCTTGAATAAAATATATTTATAAAATACTGCCGTATAAAGCTAGATTACATTGATACCAAAATACTATCGGCGAAAGCTGGGGGATTGCAAAGAACTTTTGCATACACCTTCGGTCAATGGCGTGATGGTGTTACAAAAATAGTTGTAGTTGTCTTTGTTATCAACTTATCCTATCCCACCGCTAGGCAAATTACCTCTTTTCCTTCCTACAATCGTCAACGTTTACAGACATGTTTGGGTAGCTAAGGATACACGAATATAGATATGATATATTGATTTCTTATATCTACGCGAATACTATACATTGAAATAAAACTAATCTTACGGATTTTATCGCGTTTATTATGTTTTTGACGGTCCCGGCGTTTCCAACGTTACGGTTTCAAACTATGACACTAGGACGTCAACCACGTTACTGCAAAGCAGCCGAAACGTCAGAAACGTAAAAAACAAACGCTATAAAATCCGTAAGATTCGTTTATTTCAATATAATTATCATAGTAAAATAAATATTAAGCAAAATGAACTACCTCGTTTGAGAGTAGTTTTCGAAGCCGAGGGTAGCGTACCGTGTTAAAAGCCCGTGTAACACGTATTACGTTCCGTTAACTAAGACAGCTATTGTTCCACTCGGTATATACCCACGGTCTTATATGAGATTACTGCTGGACGAGAGATTCTCTCGTCTATATGTTAATGTGAAGTCGTTTTTATAAATTCCAGGCTCTCAAGTCGAGGAGGGATATCATATTTTCTTAAAATTTTTGGAAACTAATATGTTTTAGCGATGATGGTCGATGAACACGATGTATCGGTAAGTTACATTCGGCAAGTGCTGGTTTTTAATATCAAATTTTCTCTAAACTTATGCTTTTAGTGAAGGCAAGCTGGAAAGTAATTTCTAAGTACATTGATTCTTCAATAGGCTTTTATTTTTAAAACGTAGATTTCCCTTCATTTGATTCAGGACGCATGCTTGGCAGTAGAGTCTATCTCCAAACTTTGTACTCGATGGTTAAGCTGTAAGTTTATAACCTCTATATTTATAATACGAGATGGACTGAATATTGTTGGAACAGAAAATAAGGCTGTAGCTTAGAGTTGTTATATAATATAAAGGTTGATTCTGATAGAGTTACCTTTACATTTAATGGTTAGTATAGTCGTACGCTTTTTGAAGTAAAAGCGCAATGTAAGTTAAATTTAAAAAAATATATTTTCTGAACAAAATTACAAGGGTGATTTTATGTGAGCAAATAGAAAAAAGTACATTTCGAAATACTCACTTTAAATGATGATTACAATTTCACTACATAACTAAAAACAAATACAATCAATTTCACATGCCACAGATGTAACAAAAAGTCCAGACTTTTCAATAAAACGAACGCATTTTCAACAAAAAAACCGTATAACAGTCTGTGAAAACTCGTTATCAACCAGTGAACTCTACCATTATCTAGACTTCAAGTTTTTTAGAGCAACTTAATAGTTTCTGTGGGATGACGTAGCGGGATCGGTGAGCGGTAGAGGCGAACTAGTCGGCCGGTGATGGATGACGGGACATCCCTCCAGGCGGCTTACAACTCATTGAGGGGGGGATTATATCGAGACGTTGACGAATTGCTACCACTCCACACACAGATAGCACTATTCAATCGATTTAAAACTTCACTCGGTGGCCGGCGGGGAGCATTTGTCGGGGGATTAAATGGTTCCACCCAAAGTAGTTTTTCTCGATACCCATCAGTTTACACCATAAAGATACGGGCATATTCTGTTTGGCAATATATTATGTACATAAACCTAATGCCGTGAACTAATGTTTGTAATTGCATTTTCTCAGAACGATGCTCTCCCAGACTCTCACTGCTACGAAAAATATCACTACAAAACAAAAGCCATTACCATAAATCTATATATATAGCAATACAAATGTCATATTAAGCGTCATTCTCTGTTTAATGTAAAGATAAAATTGCGTAGAATAAATAATAGTTTCTACGATTGTTGTTATTCAAGTCCAAACGAGGCGGCGTAATGGCGCCAAGAATTAAATTTCATTTTGGGTGTTATAAATTTATGCGAATTGTTGGTAGACTAGTGAACGTTGTAACTTTCATTTAGGCTCGACCTAAAAGCGAGAACTTTGTTGCGAAACAAAGTTATAGCGGCAAGGAGTTTCAGGCCGCCGGGAGCGTGCACCGATCAAAATATAGGGAGATTTCACTTCGCGCCGCCGAAAGTTTAACAAAATCAAAACGATTATTGATAATGAAAAAAAATGAATGAATGAAATGGGGTCGAGTCACCTTCGTCCGTAGGAGAATTAAGTACCCTCGAGATACCCTACACGTGACCCTGGGTGGTGCCAACCAGGTGATAACTCTACTGGTGGTAGGCTTCGGCCGTGGCTAGTCACCACCCACTGAACAAAGCCATGTCGCCAAGCGGCCTAGCCGTGTTCCGTGTTGCCATTCATGGATGGCGGGTCAGATCAGTTGCGCTGCATGTGCCTAGTGAATGTAGCGTCTCTATCTACTGCCGCCTTCCTACCTAGGCAAGTATGCTCCATCGTAGATCTCATCGTCACTTACCATCAGGTGAAATCGAGATCAAATACTTGCCTATAATGTAATAAAAAAAATAAAAAAATATTGCGGTGCCGACCTATCGTGATGGCGATTATGAAAAACAATGGTATGGTCACTCAGTTAAGAAATCGTAACACGGATTGGCTGCCGACCATGCTGGGCCCCAAGTCTAGTCTAGTCTAGGTTGCACTTAAGAATTTAAATTTAATCTTCTTGCCTTTATTCTGTTTAGCTACATTGCTATATAAGTAGCTTAATACCTAAAAGTTTCATTTAACAAATCTAAATATGATAAGTGTGACCTACGTAATTATTGAACCATTCAAATATTTCACAATTATTTTTATTAGACACCATATAGGTAACAACCAACTTCAGAACAGAGCAGATACAATTAAAAAGTCAAAGTATTCATTCCTCGAATGGGAAGGTCACTATTATTTATTACGAGAAAAGGAAGTTTTTTACGGACTATAAAAAGTGTGGTGTTCATTTTGTGCTTCAGCCACATTCATGTGTCAACACAATAACAATGACGGAGACTATGAAACTGTTTCACACTAAAACTGGAGGTCGTAAAGTCAGGCACGGGTAAGGGGGACGTTTGTGGCTGTAGGCACGCAACACCCATGACGATAATTATTGATTTGGGATTATAACACTTATGTGAAACACGTTAGTGAATAAAATATAAGTAATTACTAGATCCATCTAACCCAGGTACTGCCAAATGGAAGAGAGTTAGTTGGTGATATGGCCTTTGCTAGTAGGCAGCGTTTTTTGTATACACTTAAATGCTTATCACTTTTCTTTTAACTATAAGTACGTTGATTTCAATTACAAATGTATAGGTTCCTCCCACATGTGCAAGTAGGTTCTATAATGATAACAATTATGATCTATTTTATTCTGTAAAGGTTTAAATTTATTCATCTAATCCACCCTACATATATTATAGTTCAATCATAAAAATATGGTTTAATAAAAAGAGTAATCTTCAATCTTAATAAAAGTTCTGACTTAACCTCTATATTTATTCATTAGTGGAGATTATGGAAAGCATTCAACTCTTTATTCAGGTCACAGGTAGTGCTAGACTGGATTTTATTCCTTACCGCGGCGTATAACGCCTTATTGCCGACAGTTTACGATGCAATACGCACCGCTGCCACACTTTGCCTGTAATAGAATTGCAGGCGCTTGCCATAAATGCGGATTTGCCGAGCTCTAACACTGACAAACAATAGCGATAGTTTCTTACAAAGTTTAAAAGCAAACTAAAGTGTTTATAGCTGAGTTTTCTGGTTGGTTTTATTTGGAACAAGAGTTTAAATTGAATGTATGGGATGTTGGATGCTTTAAGGATTTATTTATATTAGTGAGCTTTGAAAAGAAATGGATACTAATACAGATAAGTAAATATATACTTTCACTGCTATCTTTTTAAACATCTACGGAAATAAAAAGATATATCTGTCTACCTACGAACTTTTCAGCCCCTTTATTTCGGTCATTAGGTAAGCTTAACGTTGAGTTAGTAGTTGAAGGATAGCCACCACAAGCTGACTTTACTTAGTAACCGCATAGCTACCTATTTATCTCATTGAGCTATAGACAACTGTATAATTGCCGCCTTCTGTAATAAAACTTAAAAAATATAAGAACAAAAAGCTACCACTTTGCACAACTAAGTAAACATTTAGAAATTACAGAGTACTGTACAAACATAGTTTGCGGTGAATCCTACCATCCACTAGTTAACCATTTGCGGGTAGTCGCAAGCCAGCTTTGTTTAGACGGCTCACTTGCCCCACAGGCCACGGGCGATCCGGCTACTCTCGCTATTTTCACCGAGTTTAGCCTAATTAGAGCTAAATCGAGCCGTGACGACAAAGGGCTGCGTTACTTGCAATATGTAGCTATAGTTTGACACGGGATTTTAGTAACTCTATGTAAACTAAGATAACGCTACAATGCTGATTGGATTTAAAGCCTGCAACGAAAATAGGGAAAGAGATTATATTTATATAATCAATTTACTAGTACCGTCATGCCTTTGTTTCACGAAGTAGTAGAAAAACAACAGTGAAGTGCTCTGCGTTATTCCTAAATTCTTAGCTTAGTACCTATAGTAATATTTAGTTTTGTTTGACCTAGGAATTTTTGATCGGCGATCTTCTTGAAATTGGTCTAGAATCACAAACTAGACTTGACTAGATCTGGGCTATATTCTAAAATAAAACCACAAATCAGGTGGGTAAGGAAAAAGCAATAACTTATAGACACAATATAGCTTGCAGCCTACCGGGCTAAATCAATTAATGCAAAACTTTGACCTATTCCTACATTTCGTGCCCTTTCAGAAAGTTTCTCAACTAATTTGGGTACCCGGAATACAAAGAACCTTGATAGATTCGGTGTAATCCACCACGTATCCATCCAAACACACCTCTATCAAGATTTCTGTAGGAACATTAACGATGTGTATTGGGCCACCGACTCGTCTGCGCCCTTCCCTTTCATGTGAACACGTCAAACGGGGGCGTATCAGCCGCACACAAAACATCCGATAGTGTTCTTTGCGCTTACAGAAGGAGCTAATTTTGCTTAAGTGGGCTACTGCGCTACCCCAGGGGCCGCCTCCCCGGTATGCCTGTGCTTCACTCGCGATGATGGTAAAATGACGCTTTGAATGACAAAATTGTAGGTGTTGGTATGTAATATAAATTGATAACTCTTTATTGCTTCACCAGATCATAAAATAATAAACAAAAAATCACACGCGATTAGAGTTACACAACGGGCGGTTGCAGCTATTTACTAAGGATTTATAAAAAACCAATATAAGCTTTTTAACATCTTTTCTTTATAGGTCTAAACGCGTGTCATATCTTGCTGTTGGGCATAGACACCCTCGATGCGGGGATTCCATTTATAGTCACTCATACTGGGCCAGAGCTTGTTAGCAGTTTATGTACAATAAAACAGAACCTAAGCATGGAGATAACGTAGGTACTATCTCGGGTCAAAATCATAGAATCATATTATATAAGGATGTTACAGACTTGTTAGAATATTCAGACAACACATGCCGAGCGCTAGTGAAGGGTAAAAAACTCAGGTCTATTAGTAAATACACGCATAAAAAAACTACATGCAGAAATTCTTAGTCTATGCCCCCGGACCATTTGCTAGGCAAAAATTTGTGTATGTAGAAACATTTACGACTACAAATGCATTGAAAAAGTGGCTTCATACTGCTAGTGGCAACGTGACGTCTAAACTTTTGAACAAGTCTGTGCGGGAAGTAAATAAGGTATCACAGGATGGTCAGAAAGCGTGCAACTTTTACGTTGGACTTCGTACACCAAACTCAACATTGTAATATACACCAAAAAAAAATCACTTTATATAATAATTCCAGTCCTTTTTAATGTCGCACTATTGAGCGCGGGCCTCTCCTCAATGCGAGGGGATTAGGCCATACTCCACCACGCTGGCATAGTGCGGGTTGGCGGAATACACACATCTTTCGAGGGGTTGTCTCAGACATGCAGGTTTCCTCACGATGTTTTCCTTCACCGTATTATTACACTGCAACGTAAGTGTTTGGATATTAAAAGCCACAATAATTAACAGGATTAGTCAACTGGCAGCATATTATCGTCCTTAACACTTGAGCTCACAGCGATGTCGTGCATTGTTTAAATATAAGCACGCATGCTCTTTGTCCGCGCGCGCAATACTTATGAATTTTCTAGGGGAAGTTTTTATTGTACTGCACTACGATAACAACTTAACTATATAGTTTAATGGTATATATATATGGTAAGTGGGTGGTTGAGAGGGGTTGACATGTTAGTACGATTGCTATGTAGTGTTTATATTAGATATAGACATAAATTTACAAAACAGAGGCTTTCTAAATAAAATATTTCCCCCTATTGGTTAAAATATACCAAAAAATATTATATATAAATAAATAAATATCGTCAGATGAATACACCAACTATACGGTCCCACACTAAGTAATGTTTGTATTATGGGTACCGTACAATAGATGGCGAACCTAGTATAAATTACTTATATAGATATTATAACTGTTTTGCATTAAGACAAAACAGGTATTATATGCTGGAGAAAACGCACAGCATAGCATTGAAGAAGAAGCAGTCTTATATTTCTTCCGGATTATTGAAATAAGTGTGTATCATACCTTTATATGTCACAATTCTGTTACCATAGAGTGGCGTGACGTCCAGTTCCCGCCATCTTAGCTGTCAAGTGTCATAGTCTTCATCATCAGCAAGCTCCTTGAAACTATGCTGTGCGTTTTCTCCAGCATATAATACCTGTTTTGTCTTAATGCAAAACAGTTATATTATATGTCTTCGAAAACGCACAGCATAGCATTGAAGACCTGTTTGATCTCTGCTGGTGAACAGAATTAACACAAGAAAGCTATGTGAATGTACTTAATATGGTTCATAAAATATCACAACTCCTATTAAGTACCTGTAAACACATTGTAATAAGAAAGTATATCTTGGTTATTTTAATTGGATAACAAATAAACCGAATATGAACTTCTAAAGAATCCATGAATTTAATAATAAAAGCTTCCGAGTTTTAAACAACTCTTATCACCAATTAATTAACTCATTCATAAAAGAAATAATTTGCTAAACTATAATCTAACAGTAAAATCACAACCTCAATGTGAAGAATAAACAATCTTAAAGCTGCCATATTACAACCAGTACAATAACTATTAAACCTCTGTAATATTTTGAAAAAATAAATACTACAAGTTTCTCTCTGTCCAGGACATTTCCGAGTATTTAGCTATCTGCGAGATGGTAAAGCTGACTGGACACTACTCGGGAGAGGTTCTAACATAAGCTTGTTGAGAACTGATGGCATAAATCAGTGATCACAAATCTCAAACCTGGTTTAACAACTCCTGCACTAGAAATCTGATAATCTTCCCCTGTTGCATTTTACTTCCTATGTTTTAATAAACTCCCTTATGCATGAGTCACTAGACAAATTTCGATCCTAATGCTGTTCCTAAAGTTTGATTGTCTCTGGGTACAATCATAAAACTATTCTAACCCAATCACAAATGGTTCTCTGTACATGTGTTCAAAGTAACAAATGGGCAAGTCTATGTAATCTACAGCCATTAGCTAGCAACAGAATTTGAAGGCTGGGCTTCTACTTTTATCAATTAAATAATCTGTTAAGCTGCCCATGGTATTACACGGTTTTGATATAAAAGAATTATTTAACAATATTGTACTGAATATATGGATTTTTTATTTTTATTGTATAATTTATAATTTTAACTTGTTAACTCTAAGTTACTGAACCCATTATTTTAAAGTGGCACTAATGTTGTTTAGAGTGGAAGGGTGCCATCAGGGTATTAGAATCCTTTAGTATCCAATTCTCCTCCCCCTAACTTTCAAAATCTAAAGTGACAACCTTTCTACCTGTGGTGGGTTTTATCTTATTGTTCAGTCCAGCTTAACCCTCTACAGGTTTTACATGTACTGTTAAGGGGTTGGTTGGCACTCTTACCTGGGGGTCTGAATACCAAAAACTTTGTGTTCATTAGTACCATTACGGTATTGTGGTGACACTCACACTATTTGATAATTTAATGTGTGGCTAAAGGCATTATCAAGCAGCAGTCCCATTTCTTTGTTGGCAACCCAACAATACTATTTTGTAATTATTATAAAAAATATATATGGCAACATATATGTAAATGGATGTGAACCAAACTGTGTGTTTAAGTTCTTATAATTAATAATTATTGTTATATAATAATAATAATATCGCCACACGAACACACCAAATATACGGTCCCACACTAAGCAACGCTTGTGTTATGGGTACCGTACAGTGGACTGAGGGCGAACTCAGTAGGTATATAATACTTATATACATATTAAACATCCATGACTCGGGTACAAACATTCGTGCTCATCACACAAAGCTTGTCCGTACCAGGATTCGAACCCGGGGCCCTCGGCGCAGAAAGCAGAGTCACTACCACTGCGCTAATCAGGCCGTCAATGATGTATGTATATATATATATATATATATATTCTCAAAGTGATTCATTTATCTGATATTAAAATCTTCACCACAAAAAACCAGCTTCTCAGTCAACTACTATAGCCCTGAATAACAGACTCATTTCAACATCTGAAGTCTAGTTTACATAGGCTAGAACAGCAGCCTCTTATATTGCAAATAAGGAATCTTCTAGATTTCATATTACTATGATGATTAGTATAGAAAGTAGTACATAATTCTCTCATTGGATTGGCACATACTTAGAATCTGTGAACATGGTTGACTTACAAGATCAGATATTTACTTAATAAATGACCCCAACTTTAAATTATTATCTCAGTGGTTCTCTGTAGCATAAAGCTGTTCTAGTATACATCTTCTTCATGAAGACCAACTGGAATTCAATTTAGATCTCTTAGTAAACAGGATGCTCATTGTTATATTCAGCATATGTCAAAGCCAGCCACCTGGTTGGGTTAACTTGGAGCCTCTGTTAGTCAGAGCAACCTTATTGACCAAACCCTGCCTCGATCCCGAGTCTGCTTGCCAGGGTCAAATTGACAGTATAAACATTCTCTGGGCACTCTACAACCGAAATTCCGTACAACTTGCGACCTGATGAGATCAGAGAGAATAAACATCATCTTACTATGAAATGCTTAAGCACTTAAAGTTGTTCACCATCTTCGTGATGGCTACTGATATAGACATGCTTACGAGCTCGCATCCGCTGCGTCTGTTTTTACTTGTCATCAGAATATCTCTCTTACTCTCATGTATTTTGTATAGGTCTCCCGGGTCACTTAATATTGTGGAGTAGGATAGCAATCAACTACCTCCAATCACCACCGCAACGCTTGTTGCACGATGGGGCACAGTTCTCTTCTCTGGCCTCTCTAGGTCAACTTTCCAGAAAGAGTTGTGCTTGACGACATTAGCCTGCCTCGAGTGACTGCATGTTTGTTCAAATACAACACCCTTAAAACCCTTTTAAGCACATCCAGTGGGGGACTTTATAGGCAAGGCTAACATCTGGCTCCGGACGGCCCTCGACAGGCCCAGGTATTCTAAATCGTGAGGAACCTTGGTTACCACCCTTGGTAACATGCACTAACTCTGGGCCTCCAAGCGGGCAAGCGTTTCCGCAACCTCACCACATGCTTGGGGGGCTAGGCCACGGGGTACCAAGTACACCACCAGACCATATACGACAGTTTCAAATCGTCTCCGCAACGCAAATGAAAACACTGTCAACCGGGTGCCGAAAAAAGACCCAATGATTGGGCTGTCAAACCCAAATTAGAATATTTTGTATTCAATATTAACACCACTATATAACTTTTGATCATCCACCACAAAACAATATGAGTTGAATTACATCAGCCATTCAGAATGCTGTTAATTAAGGGGTCCTCTGATTATAAATGATTTATATCAAGCATGTCTCAGTGATACTCTAATAAAATGCACGGAATTTCTCTTTTGATAAGATAATCCTTGGGCTCACCCAAAGTAGGTACTACATGTACCTGGGATATACAATACAAATGTAAAAACACATCTCTTAAAAACAATGTTCCAAAGAATACTAGGTCCATGAGACGGGCATGGCCTGTTGTAGGTTTAAGTGAATACCACACAACAGGTGCTTTATTGAAATTATATTCTCATTATTGTTATTAAGATTGATAACCGCTATGTAAAGAATATGTGCAATTTCCTTATGATTTTTATTATTATTATTTATTTTTGTTAATTATTATTATTATTTTTTATATATATAATAAATAAATAATGTCAGAAGATTTCTCTTGAAAAGTAATTAAGTGACTAAAGTATAATCTAATTTGACCAACTTGATCATGAACAATCATATTATGTACCATTCCACTATACATCTTATTATAATGGTCATCATCAAAATGTGGACACACTACAGGTTTGCCCCCCCCCCCCCCTTTCGGAGATTGAAGGGGTGATGGTGTATATCTTATTATTATATTATTCAACTTCATCCACATTTCAATTAGAATAGGTACTGGGTGGCTGTACATTTGTCTCAATGATAAACTAAAACAGCGGACTGTCTTGTACGATATGACTATCTTGTATGTGTTGTGTATCACGGATACCAAAGGTACGAAAATGTAAGTAATGTGCAAGCCCATACACAACTATGTAATCATATCAGCTGCTCAAATGCAACTGGAGGTGCCGGGGTAGTTAAACCCGCACAGCTCTCCGCTCTAGTATGTTGAATGACATACTCAAGAGGTACATACTTTACAATATTTGTCTCCTGTGTAACTTACACTCCTGTAAAAATTTGTCAAATAATATACCACTAGAATAGAAAATCCTGCTCTGATTCACTGCTACAATTACCTGTGTAATGTATTTAAGCTGTATTGGTATGAAATCATATTTTACATTCAACCACACATTTGGATTTATTTCCATGCTTATTAGGGTTCCGCACCCAAACACTGAAAACAGTGCTTCATCATGTTGCCTGTGTATTAAGGGATTCACACCCAAACACTATAAACGGGGCTTTATCATGGTGCCTATGATTTTAAGGGTTCCGCACCCATACACACCAAACAGAGCTCTATCTAGGTACATATTAACTTACAGGGCTCTACTTCTTTATGACTGAACTCAAACATTAAGTCAGACCTGAGGCCCTCAGAGGGAACATAGGCCAAAGATTAATTGCATACCAAATGGTTTTATAAGTCTTATATCTTGGTGAGCCAAGCTCACATATTTGTAAGATCTCAGTAACAGTCATATGAACCTTACTCTTATACCGAGATACATCATTTAATATTCATCTCAGCGTACAAAAACCCTAGACGCTAAGCAGACCTGTAAGGTACTTCTATACATTGAAAGAAACTTACTCTTCGAGCCGAGGTACGCTAACGCAGGGCAGGGGTGGTGCAGGCCTTCCTCACACCTCCGAGGTTGAGGTTTAGCATCCTGAAAGATACCCCTGACCTCGAAAACGACATTATTTTCCATTCCGAGCAACATCTAGCCCGGCTTACTCAGCGTCGTTACCTGCAGGCTCCACTTTTTACGACGAAAACAATGCTGTGCTTATAAAAAACTCCACTAACACTCACACGAAACATTTAAACTATTTATAACATGGTTTAAAATGATAAAACAAAACTTTTCTGCAATTTAAAAGATGAAAGAAAAGTTTTCATGTTATTCAAACGAAATACAAGAAAGCTATGACACTTGACAGCTAAGATGGCGGGAACTGGACGTCACGCCACTCTATGGTAACAGAATTGTGACATATAAAGGTATGATACACACTTATTTCAATAATCCGGAAGAAATATAAGACTGCTTCTTCTTCAATGCTATGCTGTGCGTTTTCGAAGACATATAATAAACATACATGACTTAGATACAAACATTCGTGCTCATCACACAAAGTTTATTCCAACCAGGATTCAAACCCGGGCCCCTCGGCACAGAAAGTAGGGTCACTACAAACTGCGCTAATCAGGCCGTCTATCTACTTATAAACATCCAAAAATTTAATCCTATGTCCAAATAAAAAACTCATTTCACCTCGATAAAACGTGAATGATATCACCTTTGTAAAAGAAAATCTCTTAAACAGGAGTCGTGAATGTTCACAGCTCCTTTGGGAAATGCACAGACTAGCTAAGGTGAGTTGTATTTGTTCATGTTGGCGATATGTCTGTGTGTTACTGGGAGGTCATGCATTGGTCGAATCACAGGGGGATTGATCACATAGTTGTTTGCATTAAGTGATGTAATAATATCATGATATGTGCAGTGAGGAGAAATTTGCTGCCTCACTCATGTGGAATGCGAGTTTTTGTGAGGGAATCGGGAAGGTGTTTTGAGGACATCTAATGTAGAGTCGTTGGTAAGTCCTGTTCACATGGATAGCCAGCACATTAAGTTTCGCTAAATACCTAAAGATTTTGATATGCTATTATTTATGACCTCCTAGGCAGTTGCCTTTATTCCCAACGAACTTTAGGCCTAAAATTGTATGTCTCACATAATCTTTAAATTGCAATTTTCGTGTAAGCTGCATCTCCAGTCGACCCCATCCACAACCCGTGGCAGGTACCCGCTGCCAAATATTTTCCGATTAACTAAAGAACGTTTACATTACCCGAGATAGTAGCGCTATTTGGAATTTATAGCCCCGTTATAGTGGTGAGTGCATCCCGGGTATATCTTGGGTATTCCGGGTAAGGCACACTTAGTTTGAGATTGGATGCACATGGGTCCATTTTAGGATCACTAATAAAAATGGCTTTGTCTATATACTGCACCTAATCACTTACATGGATGTATGTAAGTCTTGTGAGCACCTAATAAATACATCGCAATCCAGCAAGTTGGAATAAGTAGAGCAAAAGGTAAATAGATTCAGTATTTAATTTCTGAAACACGTAGCCGTAACTTTTTTTTCCTTTTGTGCGTCAAATGCCGGAGCGTTAAGTGAAGTGCGCGACACACTGTCGAGCAGGGAGTTCCAGGCTGACACGAAATTGATTCAGTGCCAGACGTGAGTGGCCTCACAACAGTGCGATTCAAATGTAAGGCCAGACGAAACGAAACTTTATGTTGACACCTAACAAATTTAATTAGACACCCCGCTTTAATGCGCTCGGCTTGTACGTGGACTAGAAATTCTGGCGTGTGAAATGTAAGGAATGAAATTCTTAACGGATGCTAAGAAAAAGGTAACTTATACGCTGGTAATATGACTCTGACTGCAAACTTATAAGGGCAACGTCTATTACTGTTAAAATGTTTTCGACATACCTAGACGTTGCCTCTTCTTTAAGGTTTAAAGCAGTGAACAGATAGGCGCCCTAGTAATTATAACTAACTGAGTCATCGAGTATGGAAAGTTATATAATCGTAAACATCATTATTGGAAAAATATTGGACGGAAAACTATCGTCAGCTTTATATTGTTTTCCAAATCGGAACAAACCGTGCCAGACGCTTCCGGCGATTCAGCTTGTTTCGCGAGAAAATCTACTTTTTCTACTCTTTGATTTATTTTTTACTCTACTATTCTTACGATGTCCGGGGCACAAACCTACGTTTGCATTATAGGAATAGTTATTTCTTTATATTATAAAGAGCTCCTTTATATATAAATAAGTATATCTAGACGCCGTGATTTTAATATCCTTTATAATATTCGTTACAATAATAAACTCAAATATTTATTCATGACATAGCCTACCGGTCAGAGTCCCACGATTCGGTCGGAATGAATAAATAGAGTCGCCCCCGGGCAAATTTTTCACGAAATTACGAAAACAGATTTGATACTGGAGATTATGCTTATTCGGTTTCCAATATTGCTTTTCTTGTTAAAATAAAACACCAATCCTCTTACGAAAAACAATAATATCTGGAATCTTGTACGGATATTCGCTTTATACAAGACATGGCGTACAAAAAATAATAATAAGACGGTATAATAATAAGGTATATACATGCCGATCATATTTTTAACTGTCTGGACTTTGGATCAGTATAACCTTTTTGGTATATCGATAATATATGTTCAACAGTATCGATGACAAATCGATTTTGAACACAAACGTGGAATACGGAACGCGGGCGTGACTTTTACGCGCATTAATGTTATTTCTGAGGCAGACTTGGGGGAGATGCACATACTCGTGTGCTGATTGCCGTCGCGTCGGGGGCACCGTGGGCCCCGCGAATACCCCACTTGAGGGAAATTACAGTCTACTGTGCGCCCTATCGGATGTTTTGTGAGCGCGACCTGCATCACGCGAGTGCAATCTACCCGCGGAGGGGGGCAACTGGAGGGCCCACGCGAACAAATATCATGGTATTTCGATGGTGTTCAAAGGATTCATTCCGCTTCTCAGATTGAGCTAGGTTTAGTTTTTTTTTTCTTTGGCGTACAGTCATTTTATGAACTTACGGATACAATGAAATTATTTCATAAGTAATATATGGCATAATGACATGAAGAAGTTCAAAACAATTTGAATTATGAATAAAGTGAAATGAATTACTAATTCTGACAAATTTGTTATTTAAAACATAAAAGTACTGCGCTTTTTAATATTAATGTAAATCCTGTGTGATTCCAGGAAACATAATTATATGCTAACACATCTTTATTTAGAAACTAGCTGTTGCCCGCGACTTCGTCCGCGTGGTATTTAACAAAGACAACAGTTGACAACAGCCTGCCCGCCCATTCTGAGCCCGCGGGAACCATTGCAGGTGTTGCTATCAAACTTAATCAGGCGCTGCGCTGCAACATTGGTTTTAATTTTTTTTTCGTGAGATCCTATTTTTTTTTCTAAAATAAAAGTAGCCTAAGTTAATCCTTGTTACATCAGCTATCTGTCAGTGAAAGTCCCGTCAAAATCGGTCCAGCCATTACAGAGATTAGCCGGAACAAACAGACAGACAGACAGACAGACAGACAGACAGACAGACGGACAGACAGACAGACAGACAGACAGACAGACAAAAATTGTAAAAAATGTTGTTTCAGTATAGGTAACGTGTATACATCCAAATGCACTTAGTAAAAAGCGGTTATTTTAATATTACAAACAGACACTCCAATTTTATTTATATGTATAGATGTCTCTATTTTGAAATTCTCATTTTCAAACTTATAGCATTTTTAATCAATTTACAATATAAATACAACGCATTACTCAGAACAAAGAAATGTGCTTTGTTGTAATGCCATTATAAGTTGATAGAAGCATTCTGTAAGTTTGGTGGGCAGTGTTATAAAGTACTTAGTAGTAGCTATATGAGTTCATGACAACGAAAATACTACCACAAGTATTTCCGACAAGTACCGAACCAACCAGAACATATTACTGCAAAGCGCAAAATAACATCAACCTCACGCCTACGCCGTTTTATTTATCCAACGAAGAAATCAGAATAAAAATTCACTGCAAGGAAAAGTGCAGAGAAAATCTCATGAGCCGACCCGTTCCGCGCCCATGAGCAATACAGAAATATTTTCCGTTTAACCAACACCGTTCGTGTCACACGGGAACTAACACGATTCGAAATTTATTTCCCGAGTCGGCGCCAGTTGCAACCCAATTGCACCTGAATCTTGCCGAGAATCAAATCCCACCTAATAATTGCTTTCGTTGCTGCCCTCGAAAACTTACGGCGACACACAGCAGTAACTGTATCGAGTTCTACGGATTGATTGGCTATCAATAGCGTGGTATCTGAAAGGTCACTTAAGTGAGAAAAAAAAGAACAGAAATTGCGTGATGAAGGCCATCTGCAAATGCGCCTGAATAAGGTTTTCAGCATTGAATTTGTTTAAATTTTTCCCGGTGACTAGATTGCACAACGAATTTTAGGGAAAGTTCAGTCATCATAGATAAATACTCAGGTTAATATATTTTGAATTCGAAGTTGAGTTGAGTAGGGCGAGAAGATGGGCCTTGGTTTTTCTTTACTTCTTGACTAAAGGAATATTTATGAGAGACACAGTGATCAGGTTTACTCTCTAGTTTCCATTAAGAATGTAAGTAACAAAAAGTTAACACAGCAACTTCAAACAACGTAAATAAATGAAAAGATTGTTTCCCCAGCTAAAGTTGTCTAGTTTCTCAGCTCCGTTATTTCAGTGAGTTAAGAGTAGAGGCACATTGTGAAAACAGTGCAGTTCCGCTTCCTGATGCATACAGATGCACGCATGAATATGTAACGCGGCGCTGAAAGTCCGCGTCACATTGGGTATTTTAGTACCCGATTGATGTACTCAATTTAAATGGATAAATTATTGGTGAGAGCTTTAGTGCATTACCGTGTTCGCACGCGAAGCAAACTTCAAAAGCAAATTGCACAAGTACAGTAAATTTATCTCCACTGGTTGAGCGAAGAAAGCTTCCATTACGAACGGTGTCGGAATGGATATATGCACTTAAGATGGTCTCCGGTTCATCAGTGTGCTGTGTAGCGCGATCGATGTCGTATGTAACACAAAATCGATCTTCTAAAGGTGGGAACCCAACAGCGTCTTTGGTCCTCGCGAACCTAATACGGGAATAGGAAAAAAGTTACATAATAATTTTAAAATTCTGACAGCTATCATGAATATATTATAATATGATTCATTAGGTACATAATATTTTTTTTTATTATCATAAGCTGTAACAATACTGGTATCAAGGCATTATAAGAGGTCTAATGGTATGTTAAAAGGTTAACATTCACACAAAAATAAATAAATAGTAGCTTAGCAATTTGTAACTATTTTGATAATTCATAAGTACTGTGCTTTAATGGTTCTGATTCGGATTCTCAAATAATAAACTCACAGCAGCACACAACAATACAATTCCGTACATTTATAAGTATATGCGCAGGAAATTATTCTTCTCCTTGCACTTAGCCGATGGAGTCCCATCCTAACGATCTTGCTTAGACTTTGAAGCGATTCTGTATCAAGGTTGTATTGCTGTGTTGTACTGTTGAGCTTGTATTGCGATAACGTGAACATCTCACGGCGGATCACTTCACTAGACACATCGAACCGGACGGCTTAATCTTCATTAAATACATTAAGATTATGTTGTCGTATCTTAACGCCTTTACGATGGCTGTTGTGGTGTAAGCAGACCATTGAGATCCAATTATGATTATTTTAAAGTTTATGAAATATCAAGAGAACGGGTTTTCACCATTAGTAACTTCAATGAAAAAACAAGTATTTTTATCAGTTTACATAAATGTTCTACTGTGCAATGTTATATATAAGGGTAGTTAAAAAGGGTATTTAGCCAATCAGACAACAATTCGTATTTGCTTTGATCCAATGAATAAGTTTGATGTAAGGGTCACGAGTATCTTGATAGTTTTGTTATCTTATGTTTGAGTTCCGCTAGTTGCGTTACCATGGTTCACAATATTCCAATTAATATTCTATCGATATTGAACATAATAATACGTTATTTTGTTATCAAGATCCTTTTTGTAAAATGATTGAGAACGAAAACATGATCATATAAAAATGTTATGTAATGCTACAGCTTCTTATGAGCGAAAGGAACCGCACTGCATCTCATATATATTATGTTTTTTTTAATAACTCATTGCCTAACAGTGTGATCAGGGATATTTGTTTAACAATATATTAATACCAGCCCTTTTTAATGTCCCACTGCTGGGCACGGACCTCATCTCAACGCGAGGTGGATTAGGCCATAGTCCACCACGCTACCCCAGTGCGGGTTTGCGGACTTTACACATCTTTCGAGGGGTTCTCTCAGACATGCAGGTTTCCTCGCGATGTTTTCCTTCACCGTTAGCAAGTAATAATCATGGTTGAAAATGAGATTCGCACATAAAATTTCAGAGGTGCGAGCCGGGGTTTGAACCTGCGATCCTCATTACCGAGGCAAGCGATTTACCGACTTGGCTATCACTGCTTGTTGATATTTGATTCTTATCATGTAAATATCAAAACAATTTGAAATCATATCAACTAGATCAACCAAGAACTATCGGTAAGGTAGCGAAACAAGAAAGAGGCGTTAATGAACAATGAAATATAAATAATCATTTTAATTGTTCAAGAATTATTGAGCTTCAACTGAACTGTACTGCTGCAAAGGTAATTACATCGTAGAACCATGATTTATATCGCCCATTGCGGAGTAAAGAAACAAATTAGAAAGGCTGCAGGGCCAGCAATCACGGCGTAATGAGTCAAATGGCTCACTGAATGATTAGTAGCGAGCCGGTGAGCGCGCATCTGAATGGATGCAATTTAATAATTATAAAAAGCCTTTGTAATAGCTTACATTGTTATATTAATAACGCTTATTATCGTGTAGTTATAAATCGGTTCGTTTCAATGTATAAAATTGATTTAAACTAATGTCTGGTTATAATGGGAGATAATGAGAAACCATGGGTTGTTAACTATGAAATATAAAAGGTCATAGATGAGTAAGTAGCGTATTAAAATTTTGAAATGAATCCTTTCAGCGTGGTAACTTTGGTTGAATTTTAAATAGCATGGCGATCACAATACAATACTCGGTTCAGCTAATATTTGATTTACAATCTGGTCCTTGCCACATGAAATAAATAGAGTAGAAATTTTAAAATGCATATAGATTTTATGAATTCAAGACTGCTTTGTATCATTTGGCGGATGCCTATGTCCAGCAGTGGACATCTATCGGCTGATGGATAGATAGAAGCGTCACCACTTACTACGTATACTTAGTATGCCTCTATTCCAAGACTACTACAACGTTGCCATGAAAAAATGTTAGCCGACCACTGCTGCTATTTGCAATAGATAATACGTCCAGTTAATTCCATACAAGTTCAGAAAAAATAGTAGCAAAAGCGGTGTATATAACGCTGGTAGTGGGAATAACAAATATACATAGAGACCATTGAAGCAACCGACGCGCAACTAAGAAAGGTGCTTCTAGCACGCACGGGTGTTAGTTATCAAAGTTAATTTTCTAGTTTGACGAGTTAGTATACTTCGTCAATCAACGTTCAAAACTTCCAGCCATCGTATTAAGACACCGTCGCATTGGAAATTTTAAGTGGATATTATTTGAAAATTTGTCCCGAGGACGGGACTACTCGTTATCAAACTTAATCCAATTTCTCTTAGTGACGAATTGAATTACTTAACTAATTATAAATTTTATTACTTAAAGGTAAGTAACTCAACTGGAGTCTATGAAATTTATTCATTTGTGTTTAGTAAGTATTGCTTGATTGACTCTGGGATTGTTTTAGAGTCGGCCATGAATAAGTTCATTACATTGAAAGAGTATCAGAAATCAGGTTACCCTTAAAAAAATGTGTAGATAATCCCATAGGGTGTCCATATTTTTACTCTTCTATCACCTTCCACCTAAACAGATCCCATTTCTTTTATGTATTGGGCCCGGTTTTCAGTCTACTCTGATAAGGCTAATTACTAATTAAATTTATACTCAACGATTGCTATCTCGTTGCCAATACCCAACTAGTTGGACTACCAGTAAACTAAGGGTAGAGGAAAGTTTAATTGAGGTCTTTACAATGAAAACAGTACCTTAAGCGCAATCGTTTTTACGTACCGTTTCGGTAACGTAACGTCTTCTGTCTCTCTCACACCACAGATTTAATAAATAGCTATTAATAGAGTGACAGCAAGTTTTCTCGATGACGTTACGATTACTTTAGAAGTGTATGCTTACCCTGCTGGTTTCACTTTTAATTCGTAGAGTTCAACTAATCACATGCATACCCTACCTAGACATAAATCAAATTACTCGATACAATAATCACAACAGAACACTCATTACACGATGTTAATCAAATATAAAATCTGAAATAATTCATTTATTTTATGTATACGAATATTTAAAGCGAAAATATAATTTGCGAAGTACATCAGAAATGTTTTTTGTATTGAGGCCCCGGCAAAGTAGGTCGCTACCCTCTTGATGACATCAAGTGGAGGTTGCATATACGTGTATGCCACGGTTTATTACTAGATGTGTGATTGAATAGGTACACAGATGTGTGTTTACACTCGTAATCAGGAACAATGTGTGGTGTGGCGCGGTGAGAGCGAATTCTGTGATAACTTTGTAGTGTAACATGGTAATTTGTGTAGAATGTTAATAATGATAGCTATACTGTGGATTCACCTTTGCTGTTATCTCCACGCTATATATATGAGCATTACATTAATTGCATCCGAAAATTAAGCGTTTCTTAGCTGTTAACCGCGTCTGACTTAGCATACAGCTTCTCTCAATCAGTTCGTGGCTCGTCCGAGGTAAAAAGTCTGGCCTCGGCGGAGCGTTGTCATCCGTCATCTTCGCAGGAACTAATTTCTCAAACTGGTGCTGCCTCGTGCGGTATGTTTTACCGAGGCAGACTCGCGATGACGCGCTTTTACTTAATACGCTGCTTTGACTAACAGCTGTAATAGCTTAACTGTCGAAGGGATTACAAGTCCCATCACCGACCGTTACTAGACCCGCGACTTGTACAGCAATCAGCTCAAATGGAAGTACCATTGGGACTACAAGATAGTTATGTACCTACCCCCAAATACAATGAATGTTTTAATCCATTTGCATTACAGAGTACCTACGTACTTCTTTTTTGATATTTATATTGTCGTTAGGTCTCATTCAGTGTTTTTCCATGATATTTTCTTTTATTATAATCTGCACACTTCGGATATTATGTAGAAACTCTATGAATAAAACTTTTTAAATGTAAAATAGAAAGCATTTAGAGCCTAAAAATGTACCCGCCATTAGGCGGGTACATTTTCAAAAAATCTTCAAGGGCTACGCATTAGCGTAGCCCTTGAAGATTTTTTCATAATTTGTGAATTTCAGATGGCAAAAGAAATATGACATTCATGTTTATATGGTGGCGTTTTTAAATTCAGCGTAATAAACACCTTTCGGTGAGTTACAACGGTGTTGTGACTCAGAATTGAAGAAAGAAATCTTCAGGGAAATTAGTTAATTCGCAACGATTTTTTTTCATAACAAGGTAAAGTACCACTAGTGGCCTAAAAATATTTGTTTTCTTATACAAATAGGCTCAGACAGGCTTTGCGAGCAATTTGAAGTTATAAAACTATCTAAGTGATTCCTTTGTTATGACCTCTAGACCACTCATCTATTATTAATATTACTAGCTATTATTTTGTACTGTTTTTGAATGTCACTTTGTCGAATTTAATTTAGTAGGCACCGACTGAGCGAGCCAATAATTAATCATCCCTTATATTTAATCATTTTCCATTGCATAAAATATGTATTTTTTGTTGAGAGGCTGAATTCGGTATTAAAATCTGTTGGTAAGTAAAGCCAGCCGTCATTCGTAAAGGGAATGGAACTCGGCAATTTCGATACGAGAATACTCAAAAAGTTTTGAATTTTTATCTAAGCCAAATGAAAAGTATCTAGACACATAATTTACAAATGTTTGAAGGGGATGTCAGGGAATGTATGTACAAAGTACCTACGCCCGCAGTCTCGCATTATTTGATTCTTCGTGTGTGCAATTTTGAGATGGGTTCAGATATATACAGATACAGCTTCTTTTATATGACTAGCTTGTATGAAGATACACTTGAACCTTTGTTGAAATATCAACTATTTCTTCTTCTTATATTTACGCGAATACTACACATTGTAATAAAATGAATTTTAAGGATTTTATCGCGTTTATATTATATATGTATGTGCAGCCGAAATTACGGGAACGTAAAAGACATAATATAATACGTCGGTATTATGGGGTTGTATATCACTCGAGCTTTAAAACCTAAAAATTGGATATAGCAATACTCTCACATGAAACATGATCAATTAGCAATACGGCTAAGACAGTCAGGCTGCTTGTTTACCAGTAGTTACATTAAATCAAAACTCAAAACTTACTGTGAAACAAAGTTGTAAGAAATAGTTCATTCATCGTTCTATTCAACAGTTAGACAATGTTATCTTGTGACTACAAATTTCCAAACGCGAGTAAGAGCGTTTCTATTTAATCAAAACTTTTACTGTTGGGATCCCATCACGGCCGCGCCGTCCGTGCCTTGTGCCAAATGATGAATGGATAATGTTATTGCGATGTTTTTGTTATTTTTGTTTACCCTGTGCACCATAAAAATACGTGTCGAATTGATAAGCACTGCGGTGCGTCTCTGCCCACTCCTCCGGTGTCTGCAGGTATGGCTATATATACATATACCCATATATATATAATGGTATTTAATTATTATTTACTACGGTATTGATTTCTTATATTTACGCGAATACTACACATTGAAATAAAACTAATCTTAAGGATTTTATCGCGGAAAGGAACGTAAAAACAAAAAATAAACGCGATAAATACCTTAAAAAAATGTTTTATTTCAATTAAATTATATTGTGTTACACTTTTTCAGTTGCAAAAAAAGGTTCGGGCATTTTTCAAAATACGTCTCGTAATTGAGACTTTTATAGGCCCCCAAAGCGTTATTTAAGGACGAAACGTAATTGAAAAGTTTATTTGTACTATACTTGTAAGGCTTTTTTCGACGGTGCCGCTACGCGAAGAGTAAGGCAAGAATAAAATACAATTTTGCTTCGAAGGTTGTGTATCATAGCCCTTTTTTATATTTTAAAATAATAATATGTGTTAACTACAAATCGCTATATATATCTCATTTGGTTTAGAAGCTAGAAGCCTCTGACAGACGAATAGATAGGCATATAAATTCAGATATGGAACCTTAAAACTATCAGAAAATTATTCCCTGTTATCCGATTTTTTGTATGACAGCAAAGTAGTTATATTGTGTATGTAATACTAAGACAGTAAATTTAAACTTCAGGTTCCAAGGATTTTGGGAAAAATAGCCAGCGTCGTCTTCCAGAGTCATAAATTTATCCAAAACTTTTCATGCATGTGTATTATTACTATCGAGCACATTTTTTTCCAGAATTTCCATATTCATATGTCTGTAAACTTACAATGATATTATGGTATGCAGACGCCATTAAAACCGAAGCGGCGTCTGTCCGGGGTGACCATAAAGTGTTGTGTCGCGGAAACCGTCGGATAGACTCGTTACTACTGATCAATACAACCACGTATAGCTTACAGTTACTGTGCTAGCTATAGGTATATTGTTTTCGATGTAATCCTAGACAAACCCTGATTTTATTCCTGATTCCAATGCGTTTTAAATACTAGAAAATAAAGTTTTACTGTGTTAAAAAATGGCCTAGCTCTCATAGTGTTGTAGTGTTATCTAATAATATGTATTGATTACTAAGCAGCATTGCTATTCTAAAATTTTCGTTTGCAAAGTCACTTGTAAATCCGCAGACATATTATAGTTTTATATTCGATCGCCACAAGTGCCGACGAATTAAAGAGTGAACAACGTCGTCGAGTGAGTATCTTGACTTGTTACAATAGGATATGATACTTCCAAACACAATTCGCCCGAAATATGAGTGTGGCTTTCGAGATGATTTTCGAGGTGATTGTAGCTTTTTCAGAATACCAGCAGAGTTATTTAGAAAACCCTCTCAATACAGAAAAAATAGGGTACACTTGTGGCACTTTTCTAAATAAGTGTATCATGAAAACACGTGTAGCCTATGGTGTTCCACGAATACAGCTATTCAGGGTTAAATAAATTGGCGAATAGCGTTTCTTGAAACTTCTGATCCCAAGTAACGCGAAAGAATAGCAATGAGCTCGAATTACTTCCTTAATTTTATCAATAAGGATTAGGCTGGCCGTTTTAGCTGAAAGGTCGGCTTTTCAATAGAGAAAATATACGATTCCCCGAAAGTCTGCGAATAAATATTTATTGGAATATCTTTTTAATGTGTTAAAGCTAAGTGAAAGCCTACATTTTTTGGTATTTCATTCTTATTAGCCTGTCGAGAAATGTTCGTGTTTTTCAATGTCTTAAATTGGAATATAAACTGCAAACTATCACGCTAAAATATACCTATATATATATATACGAGAGACAAGTATAAAATGCGAGAAATCAAGTGATCTCAAATGCAACCGCTGTATATTGCTGCTTCTATTTCAGTTACTTAGCAAGGATATCTACTACAAGATTCTTATTCGCAACAATGTTCCTCGTTTGCCTTGTTTTGTGTATTTTCTACAATGAAGCTGTTACATTTCCACGTCAGTTTACGCCCCCAAGCCAGTGTTTTCTATGCTCTCGGTGCGCCACGTTACAATTTCAAGTAGGTGAAATTGCATATGATTTGTTACTACAATTTGTGAAATACCGTCCAATTAATAATGTACTTGCCTCAACTATTTTATATGTACATTACGCAAAATGGTAATTGTGTCAAATTCAAAAGCTTTATATATTTTATCGAATTAATATCTGACTAGATTCTGCCTGCGTCTTCGCTCGCGGTACCTCAATGAAATATAGTTTATAGTAAGCAGGGGTAATGTGACTTCCTACTAGTGAAGGATTTTTTTAAACTGGATCAGTAAATCTGGAGATTATCTTCTACATCCAGACTAACAAACTTCCCCTCTTTTTAATACTAGCTGTCCAGGCGAACTTCGTACCGGCTCAGACTCAAATGTACGAGACAATGAATTATATTTATTATTATATTTAGTGACATTTTCGCATGTTTTAATAGTTATTCTGCTATTTATATTTCCTAAAATCGATCATAAAATTCGGCCCACCCGATCTTGAGTTATAAATAGTGTAACTAACACGACTTTATTTTATAAATATACATTCAATACATATGTATATAAAGTATAGATTGCAAATAGCTGAGTTTCACGTAATGTACTTGTACCCAGCAGAAATACATATAAAAACACAAGTACCTAATTGATACTTAATATAGAATCTGGTGGATAGCAACTATAATATCAATATATAATTGTGATGTGATATGAGACTGTCGCAATCGTCAGACAGATAAAGTGTATGTGCTTTACGATTGAGACAGTCTATTTATTCAAACGAAGTATGTACTTCATTGTACTTACACCTAATTTAGGATCCGTTTATCGTCTCTATCGAACGATACCAATTCATGGAAAACCAATATATAAGTACAGATCTAGTAATCTGGTATCGTTGCTGAATATTTTTGTCAATACACAAATGTCCCGGGGTACAATAACAAATTGTTTATAGTGCATTTATCTGTCGGTTAGTGGCGGCTCGACGAGGCGGGGAGGGCTCAAATGTCGCCATTTATAGCGCAATACCAGATCAAATGCCCTGGAAGTGATACGCCCTGCGATCGTTTAACCTTTATTGCTACACTAAAAGTATACCTAACTATTGTGCTATGGGTTTATTAAATAGGTAGGATGTTATATGGTGGGTGCATTTATGATGGTTTTGTACTTGAATGGGTACTATACTGGTTAAAAAGGTCATGTTTATATATATATGTATATGTACATAACAAGGTCGTGTTAGTTACACCATTACACTCAAAAACGGGAGGGCCGATTTTTATGATCTTTATTTTTTTTTAATTTGTCGCCGCCCTAATAGCAGAATAACCATTAAACATGGCAAAAAATATAATATTTTATAATGTAAAAGTAAATGCAGTCTCCATACTTACAAATAAAATCATTTAAAAGATACGTTAAATGAATCATACCTACTGCATGGTTACGCATATTATTATTTTATACATGTATCAAAAATAGTGTAAAATATATTAAGGGTTTAACGAGTAGCTCACACTGATCACGTTGCTGTATAAAATAAATGTAAAAAATCCGTTTATTTTTTTATAAAGAAGGCGAACCAGTTGCAATTGATCCCGCACTTAGTACGTGTGCTATATTAAACATTGTAATAATTTTATTTATTTGTTTAGAAATATTATCTTTATGACTTACTGATGTACTTGTTAACATATTTTAAACTACAAAAATTACACCTCATATAGTTAATTTGCCCATTATATCGTATGACGTTTATGCAGTTAGTCGCAATAATGCAATCACCCAATTGACGCAAAATTACCATTATTGTGTATCGAATAAAACCTATTTTAATTAACAACCTAACTATATTTCCCACAAACGGGTCACGACTCATCCTGCAAATAAGGCTTTAAATAAAACTCTACACCTACACTTTTTATTTTTAATGCTCCTAAACACTTAATTCACTAAACATTTTAGTGCAAAAGAAAAAGGACCTTATTATTTAATTTATTACCTAGTTCAATGGGTATACAAAATAAATAAACCATTCCGGGGCAGGACACTTCAAAGAGACTTAAAGCATATTATCAGGCGCTACGCTCCCCAGATTGCTGAATTGCCTTCAATTTCCTCGGGCAAGTGCCTCTTGCACTGCCCCAATAATGTCATGCAATAATGTATTCAGCGCCCGAAGTACACCGAACGACAATTTGATTTTTATGTGAATTTTGTCAAAGGCAATTTCCCTCCTGATAATAAAGTTTGTACAACCTCAACTAGAACGTGTCAAAGAATAAGGTCTTTATTTTGCTTCGATACTTGTTTTCAATTTGCTTGAACGACAAAATGATGCAATTAGTGATATACTGACGGTACATTTTATTGTTCTGTGTGATACAGACTTGTTTGTGTATTTTTTGTAAAAAACAAAACAAAGTACTGTAATAAGAGAGAATTCTTAAACTTTTATTTACCTTGAAGTGACTAGTCAATACACTTTAACATAAATATATAGTTTCACCATCTAAGATATTGTACGCCATTGCCAAATAAGTTATAAGTTTATGATTTCTGAAAATGACTTTTGGTACACATCTTCAATATAGAAGGCCGTTAATTAAATAAGTCGCAATCAGCGAAAAATATCTTCAGGCGAAATGAACCACCAAATAACGAGAGAGGAAATTAAAAATAACGCTCAACCGCGATCCCTTCCAAATTATTTGGGAAAGAAAGCAAGATGAAAACGATAGATAAGAAAATTATTCGTCCGACTCGAACAGTTTCCGGCGGCTGGCCGCAATTTATTCCTCTCACAAACACGAGCCGTGGTGATTCAATATTGACACTGGCTGGAGTCCGTACCTAGCCTATTCCCTAGTGCTTCAGATGGAATCCAACTCTGAGAATACGACTTTGTAGCCGCTTTTTGAGTTGCAAACATACAGGGGTATCCCTTCGAGCTGTTTCTCCCCGTTTGTTTATCTTGTGACTGCTACCGCAACGCGAGGCGTTGCGTGCGGCTGGGGTGTCGTATTATTTGTTTTCAACATCTTTTGTTTCTTAGAAACTTTTAAACATGTGCGTTTAAATAATAAACTTTCACACATGTGATGTGAAGTTTCATAGCATCTAATTCAATTCTCCGTTCTTTTTGGGGACGATTTATTTCTGAATCAATACTCTTAGGTATATCAATACTAATAGTTTGAAGGTAGAACGCTTCCCTCGGTAACGAAGATCGCAGGTTCAAACCCTGGCTCGCACGTCTGGGATTTCTGAATTTTATGCCAGCGTGGGGGACTATGGCCTAATCCCCTCACATTGAGGGGAGGCCCGTGCCTAGCAGTGGGACATTAACAAGGCCTGGAATTATTATTATTATGCCATCATTAATAAACATTGTAATAAAGGTAATAATTGGCACTTTCTTCTATCTGATCATGTTCGCTCACAAATGGATATAATCACTCAAAGTCAACGTTAATCCCTCCTTAATGAGTTCAAAAGCAGCAATTGTTGAGATCGGCTTAGGTGCTGTAAACCTTCGCTAGGATCGCAGTTACGAGTTACGATTTATTTAACTAAGGTAAAAGGAATAAGTACATGGTTACCTCCGAAAAATGATGGATGAATTACTTACAGGTTACCTAATGCGTTTCGTCAAAAGATGCCGTAAATAAATCTAAGTATCTTTACCTACCTAGTCCACGTCTCTGTATCTTCAGACTTGTGTTCATAGACGATTGTATTATGCACACACTCGCTAAATGTTCCTGAACAAACGTGCCAGGAGTTTGGGAGTTGAGAGCGTTGTCGGCAACACGCGAAAACTGCATCAATCATAGGGACCACCACAATGCCAGTTTTTTTATCGGAATTCTGGCTCCCGGGGGATTCGTTTGTGTGACTTCATTTCACATTTGTCACATTATCCACCCTTATCTTCGTCCTTATTTATTTATATTAAATTGAGCGTGGAACTAGTAGGTAGGTACTTATAGTACTTATAGTATAGTACATAATGTTAGGTTAGGTTTTGTTTTAAAACTTTGCTACTTATTTACAAGATATTTAATATCATGCTTTTATCTTTACGGGGCCATTGTTTGGTGGGAATTATTAGCTTCACTGAAATCAAATGACACACCAATTTCTGCTCTGTGTTTATTCAGTTCAAAGAATTTGATTGTTTTTACAAAGATACAATATAGTCATTCATGCCGATTTTCATATAGACCGTAGACGATAAGGGTCCATAAGTAGCCGCATATCGCAATGTCAGCAAGGAAAAGGATTTCTTTACATTGTTTATCTGGAGTCCTAGGGGACAGTTGAAGGAAAAGAGGGAAATCCTTGGGGCTCCTTTTTATCTTAGTTTTTGTCCCTTAAATGCTTACATTTTGCCTAAAACAAAACATCGTGCCTATTAAGCAAGATATGATGTAGAACGTGGGTGGATTACCAAGAGATTAAGCTAATTTGCTAAGGGTCAGTTTGTGACCAAACAACCGATATCTGGGGTCAACTCTAGAAAGTCGTACCTTCAAATTTATAAACAATTATATGGCATTATAACGAACATTTCAAAGGAAAGAGTGCTCTATAAATTTAAGGATTAGCCTAAATGGAAACAACTAATGCAACAATTTAATCCAGTAATAGTTATTCTTCGAGTTCCAAGTTGTGGTAACAAAGAGTGATGTTAACAATGTAATATTTGCCAAGTATTGCTTCACAGTGTGTGCCACGGCGGTCTTATGCATGTTTTTCGCACGCCCGTTAAATTGTTCAGATAATCAGTTCTAGATACCTATTTAATAATAAATAACATTACGCCTATAGTTAAAATAAATATAAGTATACTTTACAACATTTCCTCGACAAAAGGAGAGGAGTAGCAATTCGACCAAGGCAATTTTGTTACGTCACAAACGACAGTTCAAAGGTTTTCGAGCACCTAAAGGCCCTCAGACCATCAAAAGATTTCCCAGGAGCGTGTTTAGGGAACAAAATATGGAGTATACTAGTAAACAAAACAAAAAATATAAGGGCGATCGTTTTAAAATCGTGGCTTAATGATACCCGCGCCGACAGAGAGAGGGCGCCACTCGAAAAACTCGATGTAACGGAAAACACGCGGCGGGCGAAGTTTTTACGAGAAAATTTTAGACATAAATTACGTCACATACGTTCTTGCCCGCCATTATTTGGTCTCGGTGAAGTTTCCGGTTGCGTACATTTTTACAATGTTTTGAAAGCACGTCATTTGTCTTTACGGTATGTTGATAGGATTTCACCGGTGGTATCGGATTCAACTGACTTTTGGATGCCCCTGTGGGTAATGTTGGCGCGTTAATCTTACTTTTATGACATATGGAACAGTGTTCCTAGCCGTATAAGCTTACATTAACGTTGCACTACGTAAACAATTTAATGGGAATAAGTCCAGGGATAAAGACTTAAACAAAGCCAGTATTAAGAAAAAAAGCAGATAAGTATAGAACAGAAATTGAGTATGAAAAAAATACACACCACCAAACATAAATATGAATATTAAATTAACAGTCCTGAAACGGAACGAAATCGTACTTTCTGATCGATCCAGATATGAACCAGCTCATAAATGTTTAATGGGCACATTTACAATCGATTGAACCTACTTCGTTACTCGTTTTCTTTGCGATGAGCACTAGATTAAAACATCGATTAATGAGGTTAGTACTGAGTAATGACTAATCAATAATAATGTGAAGCCATCAAGCTCGTGGTTTTTATTAAACATGATTGACATGAGACAGACTTTGTATGCTTGTATGGTTGGCTGGGAACTTCCCGATTTTAGAACATCGCCAGATGAACATACACATTGTACGGCCGCAAAGAAATCAACGCGTATAACTTATTATGGGACTTACTAAGGATTGGGAGTGATCCCAGTATATCCCAGTTAAATATATACTAACGTCCATGACTCGGGTACAATTTTTCGTGATCATCACACAAAGAATGCCGCTACTGGTATTCGAACCCATTACAGCTTGCACGACCACTAGTGATTCTGCCAACTGGTCATCAATAAAAGAGCAATTAATCAATATAATGAGAGTTTCTCCGAAGTACAGGAATAGGATTAAATAACGAAATCACATAATTTCCACTAAACATTATTATATTACACCAGACATTATTTCAACTAAATCCACGTGGAATGTTATTACACATTTCCATTAAAGGCCGCTAATGTCGTTACTAAGAAACCATTTTTCTGGGTCAACTGCCCTCAATAAAATATATAATAGCGCAGAATAGTTATATATTGACAAGCTCAGCGGGGGTTTTGTTACGTTGAGTCCAGCGCTTTAGGCTATCCGGGATAAATTTTGATTTATTGACTACTTAAGTGAAATAATAGCATTTTTTTTTTAAGAAGCTTTGCTGATTCATGGAATTAGGTGCTTATATTAACTTATAAAAAAAAACTAGATATAAATTCTAGGTCCGTTTATCTTATTTTAATTCACGTTAGAAAAAAAATGATTTATTTTGTTTTCAAATTTTAACCAATGATATAGTATATAAAACAATGTCGTGTTAGTTACACCATTTATACCGCAAGAACGGGCGGAGACAAAACAATAATAAATATTTTTAATTTGTTTTAACCCCGAATAGCGGAACAACTGTTAAAATATGGGAAAAGAATCTCTAATTAACATGAATAAAGATCATTTATATTCTCATACATTCGATTCTGAGGCAGTATGAAGTTCGCCGGAACAGCTATTAGTATCTTTATAAAATAAAAGTAAGTTTTTTTTTAAATTTGCTACGGGGCGGCGCGTTCACATTATAATTCTTGGTACACAAAGCCGTTTTAGGTAGCTGTTTGTCTTTTCCTATAATGTATAGCACTACTAAGTTAACAGCCTTGTGAACGCTTTAAGAGGAAGTCAAAACGTTATTTCTGTAAGTTTCCTTAATAGTCAACTGGTACTAGTGTGTGTAGGGCCTTACTGAATTGTCTTTACAATAAAATCTCGTGCACCAACACACCTCGAGAGCCAGAGGAGTCTTAACGAGGAAATAGTGGTCGTAAATCAGGGGAAATTCGTTCTTATTGAATTTCCTTTTGTCGGGAACGGAAACTCCGCCTAGGTTTTTGTTCCAAATGGACGCCCCGAGACATGTACGGTTTTTTGCCTATATCTACCTATTAAACGTTTTATTTACTTAATGATAGAGATTTGTAGTGTAGCAATAAATGTTTGCATAAATCGAAAACCCTATAGATATAAACCTACGACGAATCGTCCTAAATAAAAACCTAAACTAGGTGCAACAGAAATGTAAAGTCCACTTCTTATTGAGAATATAACTACTAACTGGTAACAGGTATTTCAATATTATTATTAAAATTGTAACCGCAATGTAAAGAATACCTGTAAAAACCTCTTTTGGTTACTAAACATTTATTTATTTAATTAACAAAAAAACGTATTATGTTTGTGCGGTTGCCAGCACGGCGCTCACCTCCTGCGTTGTATTTCGTGTCGTTGCTGATGGTTGTTTTTAGTCTATATTTAATTATTTTTTAGTTGCACAGAACAATAGCTTTTTTATTATTGTCACAGAACAAGTAGTGACATTGACAAGTTTTGCTAGCGCCATCTAGTGTTCGATTAGGTAAGTCTCGAGGACATTAGATGGAGCTAACAGTTAATAAAGAGATGTAACCGTTATGTTTTTACAACCCCGTATTCTGAACGGCATACACTGGACTGTGGATGACCCTAGTATATAATTAACAATATAGATATTAAATGTCCATGACTCGGGTACAAATAATCGTGCTCATCACACAAAGTCAGCCTCTACCGGGATTCGAATCCGAGACCGTTGGTACACAAAGAAGGGTCATTGCCAACTGTGTTAATCGAGTCGTCAGTCTGTATCGGTGGTCGGTAAAGTAATAACAAAAGTTTTATAGCATTAATAAACTAGAACTCTGCGCAAACCCCAACCCTTGTAAGTTTAAGTGTTAACTCAACAAACCGACCTCATTATTTTAGTCGGATTATGTTTTACAACTAGAACAACGCTGAGATCCACATACTTAAGTATATTTTTTATTTCCTTGAACTCTTCGCGAAAGGAACTTAACAGTATTGAAAAATTAGGTCATCTGCGGCGAATCGAGGATCTTTATTCGACAAGTTGAAGAGTTTCATCGACTTTTCTCGTATCTTGGATCTAACATTAAAAGTACTCACCGCCGGTGGATGTAGCACAACTATGGTAACTAATTCTTTTATCGCAACAAAGTATCTAGGTATCAAAGTATCTAGTCAGGTATAGATTTCGCCGGTTCGTGGTTTATGTTAGACGAAGCCTCGCAATTTCGGACTCCGTTATCCGATTATGAAAATCTCAGTTTTCAAAGCTAATTACCTACCTAGAAAGTTTTAATCTCAATCCAGCTCTTTTTAGGAGTTTGATAACAGTGAGAGAATTTTCTTATAGTATAGGTGTCTATTAAAATTGAGCGTTGGGTGAGTACGTAAGTAGTTATAAAAATAGTTTTATTTTCAAGCACAGTAGACAACTGATATTTTATTACAAAGAAATGTGCTTGTTTTGGAACAGAAACAAGGTTTATTGGTAGGGAAATACCTATTCTAAAAATAAGCGTGTTTTTTTACTGCAGCACCTAGATTAGAGTGTATAATTAAAATCTATACATACATATAAATAAAATTGGAGTGTCTGTTTGTAATATTAAAATAACCACTTTTTACTAAGTGCATTTGGATGTATACACGGTACCTATAGCAAAACAACTTTTTTTAAAATTTTTGTCTGTCTGTCTGTCTGTCTATTTGTTCTGGGTAATCTCTGAAATGGCTGGACCGATTTTGACGGGACTTTCACTGGCAGATAGCTGATGTAAGAAGGAGTAACTTAGGCTACTTTTATTTTAGAAAAAAACATAGGATCTCACGAAAAAAAAAAACAATGTTGCAGCGTTGCGCCTGATTAAGTTTGATAGCAACAACCTGAAATGCGTCCCGCGGGCTCAGAACGCGCGAGCAAGCTGTTGCCAATGGTTGTCTTTGTTAAATACAACGCGGACGAAGTCGCGGGCAACAGCTAGTAATAAATAAAATTGAAATAAATAATTTTCTTTGTTCCTCAAATGAAATTACACCTTTAGTAAATAAATTTAATCTACATTAATGTTTCATATTACACAAATATTTACGCGGTTGAAATCTCGCCACAAAGTTCACGCTCGCACGTAGCTGAGCAACATTATTTAATCTGTCTAAAAGTCATAAGATTAAAAAAAACATGATATGAGAGCTTTGAACACATTTCAGAAAACGTAAAACACGTGTAAATCTTAATTGCAGTTGCGCGAGCCGTTTTAAAAATATTACTCTTGCATTTTAATAACATTTATTTAAAAGGAGGTAGCCTCGAAGCGAAATAATGAGGTGAGCGTGAATTTACCGACGGAACTCGGTTGCAGTTGGGAAATAGTTGAATCGGCGCTTGCGCTCGCCTTTTGTGCTAGCTCGGCCGTGTTGTGCCAAGAGCTAAGCGGAAAATGCTACGGTGCCGTCACCTCGGCATATGGAGAGCCGCCGTGGGAAACGAGCATACAAATTAAATAACTTTCCCCAAATTTGAAACCACACGCGCCAACTTTCAGTTCAAATCAGTCGGTCCGATGCAGCCATAATGTATTTTCGTGTTTTAACGCCGTTTGAAACTTTTCAACATCCTCAATTCCATATTTTCAGTGCGCTGGCATTTTTATTTCTTGATTGAAGTTAGTTTGTGTCGAATTTATCAAAATTCGACAGGAAAAATACTGTACCGATACACGAAAACCGACAAGAAACCAAATATTTGTTGGTAAGTTGTTTCGAATTTTGTAAATAAATCAACAAACTCGCCGAACTTGTATAGAAGTCTGGAGCTCGTACGGTACGTGCGTTCGGCTCGAGGGATGGAAGTGTGACAGTCTTTCAGCAGTAAATTGTCAGCGAAGCGCGAGTAGGTACGCGACGCGAGTGTACGCTATCGCCTGCGACATATTTGGCAAGCGTGCTGGACCCCGCAGCCAACTGTGACAATGCCACTGTAGCGTGCCTAGTGCACGACAACTTATCTGATCGGCTGGCTTTTCAGGTTAATACCTACTGACGATTCTACATTTATTTCTAGCAACAACCTTTGTTGGCATCTAAACATTGTATTACCTTGTTTTTATTTCTACAATAAATTTGTTTTTGTATAGTATAAAGGTACCTATTTCAAGATGAAAAACTTATACCCAAAATTGTTAAAATTCAAAATGGCTTACAAAGCAGTTTTCTTCTGAACAATGCTTCATGAATACTTTGCGTTATTACGATTGTAACGAGAAAGGAGAATGATAGCTCAACTAAATCGCCGTCGTACCATCAATATATCGAGAACCTGTATATGAGATTATCGTCGCATCTCTTTCTCTAATTCCACGACAAAGTCCCCCATACATCATAGAGCAAACGTTAGCAGACGAAAAGAATAGATACGAATACCATTATTTAATATTGTAAGCAAGCATCATATCGTCGGCCTATTATTTATGGCGGTGATCCTTCATTTCGTCTACAGGAGTAGATAGCCGGGCGGTTTTTTTTTTAACCGAGCTCAGAACTAAAGGCTGCTCACGCGAAGCGGCAATCATGGTGATTCATGATTCCGAATTGCAACAAATCGAAAATGAAAAAACACGTTATGTTATACGGCAATATACTCAATGTTTTGTTTATTTTTCTCGTAACAGCTTTAATGCATATTCGAACGAAAATATGAAAATATTCTCACGAAAATGATAGGCGTCTCATGTATTATTTTATATTATGAAATGTTTTCGTAAAATTATTCTAATTTCAGTTATCGAGGCCAAGCAAAACAATAAATATCCACCAAGCGGCAACTTTCCCTTTTTCTTTGTTTGTTTATTAAAACTAAGGCAAGCACTAAAGTTTGTATAACTTGATATTTTCGTTTATTTGCCATTTCATTTAGTGGCCGCTTTATATCTTGTTTATGTTTGTTGTATATCGCGAGTTTGACGTAAATAATTTGATTAGTGACAGGGCTCGGTACAATGACAATAACATTTTGTTTTGTTAATTATTTGTTTGTGTAATCATGAATTTATGTTCCGTAATTAAATTCACAGACAGAATTGAAATATTCTTCTTCCTGATTTGAATTGCAAGGAAAACTCTATAAGCGATGTATGTTCTGACGTTGACTTTGATATCTTTTAACCGACTTCAAAAAAAAGGAGGAGGTTCTCAATTCGGTTGTATTTTTTTTTAAATTAACAACTACTTGGACATAAATTGTCTTCAACCGTAAAATATTTATAAAATAAAAACGCCGTTTTAATGATTGTATGAATTAGTATAAGGCATTGTGTACATTTATTATTTTGTGAGCACTTCGTATTACATCTTTATCGTCTCACCCAGCTTGCGGTCTTCATTACACATTCTTATGATTCCATTTGCTTACATGATTCGTCCAACTTACATCTTTTATCCGGTATGTGCCTCTCATTTACATTTATATAGCCAACACTTTGAATATAATATTATTTTATGGACATTTTTGATTCAACGACCGTTGACTTAATTTTTTCGGTCTATTCTCTTGATTTAATGAAAATGTGTTACTACGTATAGGTAAATACTATTTAATGAAACACAGTCTAGCACGGGAGAAGTACCGCGGGTGTGAATATAGGATGCAATAAAATATACACAATACTTTTTAAGTTCGAACTTTCAACCTGTAAAAACTTAACGCCTCTACAATCTCGTGTTTGAGTGTGAAAAATCTACTCGTACGTCTAATTATACTCTCGGGCTAGTTACAGCGTGTCGTTTGCTCGAGAAAATTGGACGGCATAACCTTTTCTGAATAATGAACAAAGGAGTATTGTCATTCTTAGCTTTTTGACGACATCTTGAACGTTTTCCATTCACGGTACTCTTTAGTATTTATTTTTATACGTCATAAGCTTTTCTTAACAATTCAATGGGTTTAGTAGGAGTTTTGACAAAATTGAAAACCATATTCCATACAATTTTTTTCTTGACCATTTTTGGGTGCATAGTCGTTTTGAATCTTCGATTAGGTCATGAAGAATGGCTCTGAAAGTTCCTCGTTGTAACGAGAATCATTCTAATCGAATCGATTCGGATACTTGTCAGAAAATTTGGAATTGACCCGCGGGTGTAATGACGATATCTCTTTCATAGATTTTATCTAAATCAGATTAATAGCTTAGACACATATACACCTAATAATAGACAAATACAATAAATGTAAATTTTCATATTGTGAAATAAATCCGATGTTAATTATAACAGTTTCTAACTTCCCACTCAGGCTACATGGCAACACCGTGCCCATTGACAGTAATAAAGCAATTTAGCTGACACCACGAGCTTGCCTGTTATGAATATCAACAAGGGTGCCCGCCGTCATCGCTCACTTTACGGCGGAAACTTGAGCGCTCTCTACTATTCACACGGATTCTGATAAATAAAAGCTTGTAATTGAAGGTGAATAAATATATGGTGTTTAAAACATGTCTGGCTTTTCCTGGATTGAGACTACTGTCTATGGAACGCACCAAGGTTATGACGGTTTATTGCTTAATTAATCTACGATACTGTAATGTAAGCGCTTTCTGGGCCTCTCACACCACAGTATTTATAATTAGGAATGACAGTGACAGCATGCTTTTTCGATGAGGCTACAATTACATAGGAAGTTCCTGCTTACCCTACTAAATCAGAGAAGCTCCTCGAAGCCTGGTTGAATCGAACCGAAGGAGTCTCACTGGCGGCGATGAGTTTCAGCGGGCTATTATTTTATAGCGTGTAAAATGCATATTTTGTTAGGTATTTAGGGATATACCAAACTACATGCATGAAGGCATATAATCGCGTAGCTAGTTAAGAAAATTTCGTTTGAACGATACAAGTCTGAAGCCATAGCAAGCGACAGTTCTGGATTCAGTATTGTCCCCTCAGTACCTACTCCCCGAAGGGATAGGTAGAGGGGAAGGGATAGGTAATATTACATTGGTCCTAATTTAACAACGGGGGGACTACTTCGTGATATGTTTGACTAATAGGTACTTAAGTGTCTTACTTTCAAGCTTTTACATATATGCACGTCTATATTGTTGTTAAAAATTAATTTTACTTATTTATCTAGAAAGTTTCATTCCAACTGTCATTAGCTATGCGCAATAAAAACGCTATGAAATATTTAAACACAAGAAAGGCGCTCATGAATCCAAGGAGCTTTGTGCATAGATTAATATGCTTTTTATAAAACTGAAAGGGAAAAATAAAGGCAATGGCTCAGTAAAAACATCGCTTATTCAGCTGTTAATGGCGTTCTGTTTCGTGCGGCCGCGGCGCTATGACGACTGGTCCAAGAGAATTTCGAGACAGATTTTGTTGGGTACACCTCGCAGGTGCATTTGAAAATTATAAAAAAGAGAATATAACAACAATTCCAATTTATTACATATTATTAATTTGAATTTTTAGATTGAATATAATTTAAAATAGTTAAACTAAATAGGAAAATAAAAAAACTTAAAAATAGTATGACAAACTATGTATGAAAAAGACCTTGTCCACGTGGAATGGTGGCAAGAATTCTGGCTGCATTTCCTCGCTGTATAATCAAACAATTTTTTTGAGCGAAGAAGGAGCCAGCCCTCCTGTCACCTGTGGAGGCAATCAACCTAGGTGATATACATTACATAGCTGTGATAAGAAAGCACCATAATATAAGATGTTGGGACTTTAGGACTGTAGTACCTACATACCAAATAACGGCTCCCAAACATTTCTGGATAGTTTGTATCGACTCTTAAATCCGATTTAATTAGTTTCATCTTGTTGCTTTCTCTTTTATTTAAGGTAGTGCTGATACCCACAAACAATAATAGAACATTAATTATATTAATGTTTGTGAGTATTTGTTATTAATAACTATCTACACGTGCACGACTACAATGGATGACAACCAACAATCTTATCCGCTATCATGCTATTGATGTCAACCATAGCACGATGGCGGATAAGCCTGCTGAGTCATCGGCTTTGCAGCCCGCCAAACCATCACATATTTTCAATCCTTTCCATCTCAATATCACTTTATACCTGCTATAAAGAGCTTAATGCTTTGCATTTACTACTATAATAATTATACCGTTAAAAAGAAATTGGATCGGAATATCCATATTTTTATAGCGTATTGCGCTTTGAGCTTAGTTATCAAGTCGGCGCACGCAATCGTACAATCAGGCCGCGGTCGGGTGAATGCATTATCAAAACTTCGTTTTAGCACCTCAACAAAACGTTCATATCATGCTTTCGACCTTCTAACGTTTGTAAAGAAGTTAATTTACTTTAATTTAATGTCCTATAAAATGATTTGTTGTGTATCGTAAGATATGGTACATGGAGTGAACAGGAATAAAATATTAATATTTGAACTTCCACCGACAAGATAGATAGATAGATAACACTTTATTGTTCCACCACATAAAATGAATACAAAATTACAAAAACGTAACTTATACAGAGAGTGTCACAATGGGCGGCCTTATCACTAAGAGAGAGAGAAAGAGAGAATAAGCCATTTATTATCGTAATATTTATAATATATAAATATACATTTATTTTTTTGTGAAATTTAAAACCTTTATATTACGTAATACTACTGCAAGGAACAATTTACAATATTACAATATAACAAGAGTTATAAAAGCAGTAATCAAACCGTCGTCGTAGCATGCATATTGTACGGAAATACCTGCTTTACTCTGTGCATAGTCAAATAAATTACCGCCAAAGCCTTGACTCAAACTATTTTCAAGGATCGTCGTTTTAAAAACAAAGGCATCTCTGTTCGTATGACAGAAAAGAGCAAAGCGCAAATCCTGGCACAGAAGGGATGTTCCTTTTTCATCGCATAACGTCTCATCCTATCATTTTTTTTTCATAATTCAACCGATTTCTATTTCTCACTCAGCAGATAGAAATTATTCAATGTTTGTAAGTATTCCTAAATCAACGGATTTGCAAAGTCTTTGTATTTTTTTGATAGCATCGCAATCGATTGAGTTTGGGATACTCACGGGATAAATAAAAAATATTTAATCAAATAATTGCTGTCGGTTGAGTAGAGGAATAGAAATAGGTTGAATTAAGAAAAAAATCAGACAGGAGGAGAAGTCATAGGATAAGAACGGAACAACCCGCGCGGACGATTGACGGCTCACATGGGAACTGTATGCTAATTCGACGCGCGTATTTTGGCGAAGCTCTGTCAACAAACTCGGACAACCTTGTGGTACCAGCACGTCAAGTGCAAGCTGACTGTATACTTTATAGTCTACCGTATTTAGACATTTTGTATGGAATATTGAAAAGCGCCTCTAGCGGATGGTATTTAAATCTATCAATTCTCAATCACGCCAGAACGGCTGAACGGATCTGGACGGATCTGGATGAAATTTGGCACAGAGATATATTATAGTCTGGAATAGCACAGAGGCTACTTTTTATCCCGGTAAAAAGGACTTTCTTTTTAATCGCGGGTAACATCGCGGGGCGCAGCTAGTTTTAAATAAAGAACAAACGGACACTATACACTTTTGCTCACATGTGTTTCTCTTAGTGTGTACGTGTGTGGACGGAACGTGGTCGAAATGCAAAAACTTGGCGCACAAGCGGGTGTGTTCATGGCGCTCGGTGACAAAAAAGTCTTGTGCCATTTCAGTTCAACTCGGGACTATTTCAACATGTTGTTTAATGCGAAATGGGTTTATAAAACAAGTATTCCATTGCGGTGTAGGTATAATTGATACTTATTTAGTATACCTATTGAGATTTTTTTCTGGTTGCTTGTTAACTTTTCGGTTAAACTTTAATGGGTTAGAAATTAATCATGTATTTGTTTAACATAGTATTAGCTGTATAGGTGTCAACTAGAGGCGTCAAACATGGATTTAAAACCAAACCGAAATCCGAAAAATTATCGGTTCAGCACTTGCCGAACCGAATATTCGGCCGAATTATTCGTTTTAATTTACGCTCGGTTTCCATGTCCCGATTTTACGCTATGTGTAGTAGTATTTTTATTGCTATGAAAACAGCAAATTAATATATTTTATTTATCTTGGCTGCCATTCTTACCCGACTGCGCCGGAAGGAGGGTAATGTTTTCGATTTTTTTCTTTGTCTAATAATGTATTTTAATGTTTGCTAACACAAATAACTAAAAGCCGCTTGTACCGTCTGAACGTGTTTGGGTCGGTTAAGAATGACGATACAAACGAGAAAACCAAAGACCATTTTTGGGGTCTTATTTAAATAATATGTTATTAAAGATGAAGTATTTTAAATGTTATCAAATGTTAATTAAACATTTTTTTTATAAAATATCCTATAATATTCAGTATAGCAACCGAATACTGAACATATAAAGTCTTGCCGACTATCCCGGATACCGAATATTTAGCGCATCTCTATTAGGTACTATATAACAATGTTGATAAGTCTTTATGATAGAATCAAATCAAAAATATATAATGTTTAATAAAAAATATTTTAAGGTTAACATAACGATCACATTTATGTATAAAATAGAAGTATACAGTCTTTGATTTTTCTGTGAACGAGTAAGCCAATAGAGTTCCGCCGCACACTTAGTACGTAGTGTTATTTTAAAAAAAAAATAAGCTGTTTTTTTTGAGAATAGGAAATATTTTACACTATTATTATTAAGCCTTATTTTACTTCACTATTTGTTATGACTTAAAAGTACAGTAAAGGATTTTTTATTACCATAATATACTTTTTATCGTGTATAGCTTTCTAAATACGAAAAGAAAATGTAACTCTTTAACGTACCTAGAAGAAATTAAGTTAATTTGATTATTTTTGGACATGAATAAATTTACAGATTCCCGGTATAGAAACAGATTAAGTTTCGAAACTAATATTCAAATTCGAATTCGCATAGGTAGCGCCAAAGAGGTAAGCGGTATAAGTAATTTATCTAAACTACCCCGCATTATTTGGTCAAAGTTCACATGCAAGCAGCACTAATAGGTTTACATTGAGATTAATGAACAGTTACTGTTAGATTAAAGTATTTCGAACGAGGATTAATATTCTCCCGCTCCGAGGAAGCTACGCACAAAGCCGACACGGAAAGGGTATTAAACACTGGCTTCAATAAACGGCCCAATAAGTTATGTAAAGTGCGGGTGCATCGCGTTACATTACAACCCCTACATGTCGGGGTTGGGACGCATGCGCTCGCACCGTCCGCCGCGCACGGCATATGCGGAATATTAAAGGAGGAAAGAGAAAAAAGTTAACTTGTGAAGCCATTTTCGTCTATCGGCGACGGCCCCCGCGCCCGCCGCCGTAGGGTTTCTCCGGTGCAGGCAGAGAGCCGCGCGCGGCCACCGCGTTCGAACGCTGCCTTGCTGCCTCTCGCCGCCCCGCGCCGCCCGTGCTCGAATCTCGTATACCGGCCGAACCGGTCTCTGTGATCACACGTTGTGCGACCAATTATAATTGTGCAGTGTTATTTGAACATTTAAGAAGTCTCGGCCTAGTGTTACACATCAGACATAACAGGACCGACCGTCTCTTAAGTGGAATTTGACTGTTGTCTTGTGCGGTGTAAGTTTATCGGAAGTTTAATTTTTAACAATAGTGATACTTTGTGATCTTAACTATTGTATTGGATTAGTGTCGTGTGTCGCATCCTTTTGACAAGTTTGACGTGTTGTAGTCATCGGGTAATATAGTAAAGTTTAAACTTTTACTAGTTACACTCCTGAGTTTGTGAGAAGCTTCTGAATCAGGCGCCTTCTATCTATTCATGGTCGCAGCATTTCAGGTACTTACTTGTATTTTTATAATAAAACCTTAATACTTGGATTAAAAGTCTTAATAAAACCTCATTTTATATCCACTACAGACTTAGATCCTTGACTAAGACTTAATTTTGAATGAATTACAATTAATTTGACATTATTTGCATGAATTGTATTATTATTTACAAATATCCCCCACTTTATTAGTTTACTTTGCTCATTTATTTTGTTTGAACTCTTATTAGTAATAAAATGTGTTCACCTGCTCATGGCATCAGCTGCCACACGGAACCGGCTTCGAGAATCAAACAAATAGACGGAAAATTAAACTGACTGAGTAAGTATCTAGCCAAGGATACTATAAACATAAAACATTCATAAGACAAGAAGATACTAAAGAAAACATCACTGGAACTCTCAAAAAGGTTTTAATGGCTTTGGAAGGATACACTAAATCAAATCTTTTATTTATGAAGTATGTAATAACTTTACAGCATAGTGCACTCTAAAATAGACATCCATATTAAAAAATCCATACTCCTCGCAATAAATTATCAGAAGCCGTTCTTTTTTATTTTATTGGAGTAACGAATGGTGAGATGAATAATGGGGCAAGTTTTAGCAATAAATCATGCTCTTCGTAACTGTGAGGAGCTTCCGATGCGAGGGTAGTATTTGCCAAGAGCCACCCTCACTTGATAGTTTTGCGTGATACACTTATCGGAAATGCAATCGATGGCGTAGAAAAAGCCAATATTCATTTTTTTGTTGTACTTCTTCGGGGTGATGGAAATGAATATGAAGAAGATTGATTTGCAATCAAATCTTGAGATGATTTACAGAATGATCTGAATATTATAAGATCTTATGCAACACAAAGTAAGTTGCACACAGGTATACTAGACAAAGATTACTATTTTATCTAATCACGAACCCTGCCCGCCTGAGTTTAATACATTATATTAAATATGTGAAGTAAAACATACCAAGTAATTGTAGAAAAGTGTTTCTTGTGAAGAAAATGAAAATGCTAAATAGAGTATCGCCCAATAGGCCGTGAAATGACGTGTTCGGCTGGACCGATACCATTTGATGAACTATTGTTTAGGAATGTGGCGATGGGCGGAGGCGATTCGCTTCGCACTTAGATTTTGAATGGAAGTAAATACAGTAGAAGTATCTACGCTCTACGGAAATCCTTGTTACTGTAATTGGTGTATTGAATATATCATGGACCTAGAAGATTGGTAACGAGGGTTAGATCACATTGAAAACAGAAAGCTGTTTTTTTCTCTTCTAAGTAGTTTCATAGTCGGCTTCCTTTATGTATGATACGGCAATAATTCATGTGAAAAATGCTGCATATCGTAACATACAACATACTGTTTGATGATAATGAAGAATTACAGACACCAGAAAAACGCCGTTTATTGTACCTAGATATGGTTAATTTTATCTAGCGGCGATCAAATCTTGAGGTTCTTCTTTGATCAATAACAACAGCGCTTTTGATATTATAAACAAATTTATAATATGTACCTAATGCTCTTATATATCACGATGATACATTTTCTAAATCAAATTGATCGGATAGATCCCATTCTCAATTTAAGGACGGTACAGATTATGAATATCGAATATCAGAGGAGAAATTGTCGATACCAATAAAAAGGCGTTCCCACGTCGCCGGAAGAAGGCACTGATCGCCACGCTTCGGTACTTTGCTCTTTCACTATTGTCCCTTTGTTCATACTTAGAACTCCATCAGTTCATCAAAAGAGCGGCTCTTTATTCCATGGATCTAGTTTGCCGCCTTTAATTCGTATTGCATCATTTGTTCCACTCCTTTTTCTTTTTTTTAAATCGATTGCTCCGCTAGGTCCCCGATGTCATGCATAACTCACTACGTAACATGCCTTATCATATTTTCAATCAGCGATTTGCTAGCTAATCATTAGTTACTTGATTCACAATGGGCCTAACATGTAACTTCAAGCCAAATACATAGTTCTTTAATTAATAATATCCTAGGCCGGTTTACGGTTAACTACTATCATTTAGTCGCAACACAGAGCACGCCGTCCAGAAACACTAGTGAAATTTGCATTCCCGCTTCGACTCACCCAACATAGTCTAAGGACCACCCGCGTCGAGGTAGCTTTAGTTCAATACCAACTTTATAACGCCGAGATAGAATGTGAAATCAAGATGGTCGTAACTCATCGTACCTATCGCTTGCAATAAGGCGCTCCACAATCTACTCGTGTCTCTATCGCAAATTTCAATAAGCGTACCGGGAGAATATTTTATGTTCACTCATCTCATATCACTAAGAGACGAAATCGGAATACCGAAAAAAGATAATAAAACAAAGGGCTTCAATTTGCGGTAAAACATCTTCTCTCCTGCAATAACGTAAATAGAAACTCTCGGCGAGATTTTTTTAATCTTCGCCCAACATCTCGAATAATACAGCTGCTGCAACATTCGAATCTCATTAGCAAGTGAAACAAGAGAAAAACACGGAGCAATAAATTTTAGCAAGGCTCAAGTCGAAACGTTTACGGTTCCTTTTAATTTGGTTGCCATTGTCGAGGCGTCCCGCTGAGCGCCGCCGCCGCGCCCGTTGGATTTCTTGCTAGAATTCCAGCTGCTTTAAACATTAGTTACATCGTATTAGTTGATTACAAATCAAATTTGATTCAATTATATGGATTTTGTTTTATTAGAATCATCATGATCATGTCTTCCTCATTTATTATATTGATGTTAACTTTGTTATAATGGGCCTTTGTCAATACAATATTTTTGAGGTCCTAAAAAAATCAACAGATGCAAACGTTGACTGGATTGCAAAGGGCATCATAAATCAAAGTGGATTTTATGATGGTTTGATGGGACCAATAGCTACCTCTCTCGACACATTTCGAGGTAGGCGTGTTTATTTTAAACTATTGAAGTAATACCAAGGGTCCAGCTGAGAACCCGTGGCTGACGACGATATAGATGACGTTGCATTTCGTCGGCGCGCCGCCCGAGAGCAGAGTCCACAGATAAAATTAATAGTAGTCCTGATATCGATTGCGGTGATAAACTTGTTTGAGTGTGGAAAGATAACATATACTATACCGCTACATCAATCACCTGGTGGTAATTGAAATTATGCAGCTGCGGCCGATAAAACAATACATTACATGACACGAACACCATATAGGAAATGTTCATTACTTTATCGTTACTCAAAAATATGTCCGTCATTTGGTGGGTAAATAAACATTTCTCGGCGTTTTATGACTAAGAGCGACACGTGTTTTGCGAAGAATACTCACCAACTGCGGTCCAGCTGTGAGAAGCAGAACGTGCCGTTCTGACTAAACATTAAAATTCCCACACATAAAATTGAATGATAAAAAAAGGTTCGCCCGATGGCCCCTTTCCTGCTCACAACAAACAAGCAGGTAAGCGAATCTTTACGATCCCAACAAAATGAAATATGCGCAATCCGGTGTAGGATTTTACATCTTATTACTTCTAAGTAAAGACTCAGTTTATAAGAGTGAAATTTCACAGGAGTCCTTTCACAACATTTTCGGAGTATAAAAACTTTGTTCTCCTCTCTATGTTGCGACAAATATGGGTGCTATATCACGTAAAAAAGTTGCGTTTCATTCCGATGGGTCATGCTGAAGATTTTCAACCGGGAACCCTTTATTGTGGTCTACTGTACCTTATAAGGTTTGCTTCCTGAATGCGTTCATTGCATTTAGTGTGTTATGATTACATTATTGAGTCTAATGAAAATGAATGAGTTTGAACACGCATCCGTTTCGAAATTAAATTGGAATAATGCATTATTTATCTACTACGAATATTCGAGCGATTCCGAGAATTGATTTTGTTCGAACAATCGTATGAGGTCATTGACAAGACATGCATCATGAAATTATACACTTGTATCTCCCTTTATTAGGACGCTCTGAATCGATTCCCATCAATAATAGACTTCGTGACTGGATTTCGGCTAATCATTGTGAGGGCTTAAAGCGGCTGTGACAGAGTACTTATAATACATTCCATTGTCGCCCGAACCGCTCTCGGTCAAACTTACATCAAGGTGGTCGGAACAATCAAAACAGAGCAATGTAAAAAGGTGTTATGCATAGACTACTCAACCTCTAGAAAGGTCATGTTAAGGTTGTTTTGGAGGTTGAATATCGCCCTCCTTCAAGCAATTCCACATTGTGTTCTTTAAGTCGCTCTAATAGAACTGAATTTTCTAAAGAAAAAAGTCATGTTTTACGATTGAGTCCCGACTAAGCACCTTTGGAACTGCCAATTACATTTTTTCTTGGTTCTAGGTATTTTGAAAGAGTTGCTTTCTTTAGGTACTATAGGATCGACCTATTAACTGCTGAAGTCAAAGTGATGTTTATTAACAGACGAGTACACAAGCTAGCTAATACCAAAATTAGAATGTTTCTTACTTGCTGTCAATTGGGTGTGTTATGTGTGTTATCTTGTTTTAAGACATCTAAATACGGGAGTATACTGTTTCTGAATGTATCTGAGACAGAATCACCACTTTAGAATGCTGTATGTTATTTTCTTCGTTAGGTCTGGCTCGGCGTCTCCTTCTTCTCTGACACCCACTCAGCATACTAAGCTTGGCATTATGTAATATCTTTTTCATTTTTTCTAAATCAAGTTGATAACGAGCTGTCCCAGGTTCCTGTTACCGTGTCTGGTTACCCGCGTCCATCACCGGTCGGCCAATCAAAACAATAATGTTATGATAGGAGGAGGCCGCGCTCGGGCGTGTTTATTTTAAACATTCGCTGGCATCCGCGGCAAGATTATCTTCGTTGTAATGCTATACCCGAGGGCTACCCCACCCCGATACCATTGTTTAACCATTCCCAACTCTGCTTACACAAATTGCTTTAAACAATCCCGTAAACATTAAGATATTTCATAACAGGTAGGCTTTTGTGATAATAGCGATTAATGCTGCGCGTCTACGCTCGGATTCCTCACCGATCTACCCAGTTATAAATAACTTTAAAGTAATTTATATCTCTTAATACGAAATGATAGGCTGTCATTAAATATTTTTACGATTATAGGACCTACGAGGGCCGCGCTGTAAGTAATATTCTCGGTAGTCTTGTAGTCGGAAGACTGGTTTGGATTAGTTCCGAGCGGGTTGCATCAGCACCGTTGTGCAGGGAACGTTTTGTAATTTATATTTAAAATGAGATAACATTCACTCCGGATTTTATGTTAAACATAAAAATCGACGTAAAACGTTTATGGCGTGACGTAAATAATTATTTTGTTATTTAACAACAAACATCGTAAATAGTAATACTAGAAGGTACATTATTACACTCTTGACAAAGATTATCGATTTGAACTCAATCAAGTCGTAAACTGTACGTGTTAACTGCGTAATTTAAACTTTCCTAGTGACAACTTGAAAATGGCTCGATACGATAATTTCAAGTGTAATTAAGATATTTACATTGATCGTCTATTATCGAGTTCATGATGACTATATTACTTATCTATAACGTCGAGTTTCATACATTTGACTTCTGAGCTTCACAGTGCGAGCGAATCAAACTTTATTACCTATAAAGTCTTTATAGCCCATTGTCGACGATTATTACTTAACCCTTATGACTTATGAAGTAATAAATTCGATCTTTTCATGCCGATCGTGCTTACGATATCACTCGTGCGAGCTTTCGGAGTAAATAAAGAGAACAATTTTGATGTTCCAGTTACAAAGGAAATTAAAAAGTAAACGCCTATACTTGAACAATGATTAATGAGGCCGCTTTTCGGTACCAGTCAGGAATACCGAATAAGAAGATTATAAAGCAAGCAATGCCGCGTTTGTGAATCGATGGATTAGATGGAAATGATCTTAAAATATCTCCGTATGGTCTGACTGTAAATAACTCGTTTGTAATTGCGGAGCCGCGATTGTCTGGTGCTATAAAGAGGGCGCGTGTGATAGCAATCTCGCCAGTGCCAACCTTGGCTCACCCACCTACCTTTTGCGTGTTACCGTTTTTGGTCTTTGCTCGACTACCATGTCAGCGGCTGTAATATGTCTTTGTAATAAACGTTAATTCCTAACGTAGCCCCCATTATACCATTTAAGCGGTACACTATTATCATAAACGCGCAATAACATTGCATTATTGCATAAAATATTTAAACACGAGAATATAGCTTCTAGGAAGGGCCGCATTGGCTTTATTGAAAGCCGTGTATGCTCTATCTACTCTGTCCCCGCCTTCTGAGGCATAGTAATATAAGTTATTTTCACAACAAAGCACGCGGAGCCTCTGAGCTCCTTATATTGGACCTCTCTCGAGCCGACCCATTGTGATCTTAATGCCGTATTATATTAATGCGATAAACATCTCGGAGATCTCTGTGCTCATTTTTTGTGAATCATCTGAGTTTAATATTGGCAGGGCGCAGTTTCTTAGATACGTTTCTCTGGTTACGGGGTCTTATCTTGGATCGATCAGCTGAGATCCAATTCTATCAAGGGAATCTTTACAAATTTTGCGGTCTTGTATTTTCTTACTTCGGTCTATCTATTATTGGAGTATCTAACGAAAATGAATTTGTTATAAGTTATAAAATTGTACGTTGTGATGATCGTTCTGAATAGAGTAATAATGAAGTAGGTAACGTCATCTCGTCAATGAGACGCAGTATTAAATGTAACACTGACCGCATTATAACACTTATGTTGGATGACAAGGCATGAAAATCCAAATTTACTGAGCATATTAACTATGGAGCGAGCGACACGGCGGGCGGAGCACAATGAAACTTTGTGCCTTCCCTGAATAATTGCCGTATTTAACTGTCAAGATTTAGTGTCCCGGGTTGCATCACAATGGAGTATTTAGTCCGTGAAAGAAACTGAAAACTATTGTTGCACACGCCCGAGACAAAATAATCGCGGCAATTTATTGCCTGCGGTTTACGCGCTGAAAAATTTAAGTTCACGTTGGAGACTATACTGTTTTTGTTTCATTCGTTATGGATTATTTATAATTGAATAGGGTTATAGGGGGAGTCATAAAGAGTAGGTTGTATACACCTCTTTTAAAACAACAAATGGATTTGACTCCATTAATACTGGCTAGTATTTTTATTTTTTTTTAATCTTACTTATCAATTTGAATACAGAGTAAGTGGTTAGCTATTTTAATAAACATATTATTTAACTATATTATATTTTTATATTATTTTGTCTTAAAATTAAACGCCAGATATATGAAAAAAATCTAATAGCATGTTAAACAAAATTGTACCATCTATAAAGAGTTTTAGAGCTCACATTTCTTCCCTGTTACTACAATACAATAGATAATGGTTTCGTCGAAACAAAAATATAGTAATAAAATTACTTGCTATTAATCATAGCACGCTTAAAGAGTTGGTCCATAGCCAAGAACAACGTTTGGTCGCAGTCACACAATGGTGCACATTCGAGTCGTGACTGTGTTACGTCACACTGTGCCTGTTTAATGGAAAAAGTTGTTACTTGGGTACCTTGCACCGTGCACGTGTGCGGGGAATGGGGATACCAGCTGGGAAAAAATAAATAAATAGGATATACTGTTCATTCGGATGAAAAATCTATATATATATTGGTCGTTATTGAACTATTATTGCTGGGAAACCATTGCCTTCACTATTGTAATAAGTCCTCAATTTTGGAATGTAAAGCAGGCAAGATAAAGATTTATTTAAATTTGGACCACTATATAAGTATATTATAATTTGTTAATTTTTGTATCATCAATGATACAAAAGATTAAAAATCGTCCTGTAATCAATATTTATTTTCGATGTCGGAATCAGATTTAATATTTTTTTGGTAGGAAGAATGTCAACTAAGCATGACTTGCACTTAATATGGATCCGACGGCATTAGCCTATTCGTTTCGGTCTTTTTATATTCTCTCAAGAATTCGAGAAATATTTTATTCTATTTGGGAACAGTTTAAAAGACACGTTCGTTCTCAAAACTTAGCTGTTTTCGGTAGAGGTCATATTACTGGCAACTCTTAAGAGTACAATGTCGCTTTGTGCCCCGCTGAGTAATCGTCACAACTTAGCTCTTCGAATTTATGCCCCATTTATACTTCAGTCATAATGGAATATTTAGGGGTGCGCGAAACTTTTGCGCCAAGCACACATATTTTATTTATATCGTGACATGAGAATGTTGTACTTTTTGTCCCAAGCTGCACTCGCCTCAAAACGGTACGGTGGGAAAAATGTTGAGAATACATAATAGGAGCGGTGTGTTTTTTTGCGACACATTATCGTCAAAAAAAAACAGAAAAGATCGCAGTATATAAAACGAGGCGTTAGGGTTAATGGCAAATAAATAAAGCTACATTTCCTGTAATTTTCCAATCTCCATAGAGCTCCCAACTTTGTAGGCTACTTGTTGACTATCAAAAAGGTATTTGGTTACGAGTTTCTTAAGTAGATTTTAATGCGGCGAAGTTACAGATTGATGTAAATTTTTTATCTGGTTTTGTGGAGATAAGATTCCAGAGATTAACATTCATAAGGCTGACTTATGCATAAGCTTAAACTTTTACAAGATGCGACGGATTTTACGATTATTTTTATTTTACGGCAGGTGTAAATTTTTCGAGACAATTATTACTACCGTTAATCATAGGGCTACATGTTGTTATTTTTAGTATGTTTGACATCTGATTATAGTCATAAATAATTATTTTTTAATAATTTGATATCAACAAATTCGCATGTCATAAAATAATATTGCACTTGTGCGAATTGCGAAGATCTGTAATTTGCATTTAATGATATACTGTATACAATATATTTAATGTTATTTGTTCTGTAAATCTTACCAAAATTAAATTAATTGTTGAAGTTAGGAGTAGCATACAAACTCTACACAGGTAGGTACCTAACTTCGTACAGTTTGTATTAATTATATTACATTAAAAAGTTCCAATAACATTAACGTTGTAGGTATACAACGTAGTGTTATTAGAAATTTCTATATCATTTAAAGCATACATAATTTTAGTACTTGAGAAAGTAGAGCCTCGCGAAAAATCTAAGAGTGTCACACAAGTGGAATTCCTGTAATAAAAGTGACAAGTTGTTGGCACCGAAGAGGTTGCGACAAATGTAACTTTTGCCTTTCAGGGTGTCCTTTGATAGGTGAAGACTTTTCTTCATACTCGAGTACCTACTTAAGTAATCCAAACTATGTTTTATGAGGTCACTCACTACACTTTGAAATGTTCTTAGAGAGAACTGTAAAGGGCACTCTATTATTACAAGCTTATCTTGGGTTTCTGCAGATTAGGTTATTTCAGCCATCTTTTAAGCAAATATAATATTTTTATATGGATCATGCTAGCAATTAAACATTCTAATATACGTAATCTAATTTATATAATTAGCCTGGCATTTGTAATAATAAAATATAATTAACTTCATTCTATCTGTATGAATGAACTATAATGGACAAAACATTATGAAAAACCTGACCTGCACGCCTTTCGAAGCCATGTGAAGTTCACCAGCCCACTGAAACTTACTGGACCCGCACCCGTTGTGGATTATGGCCCGAATTCCCTCGCATTAAGGGGGAGTGTGCCCAGTATAATAGCAACAGGTTTGCCCCCTATTACACTGAGTTGAGACCAAATACCAACTGCTAAATGTGGATGCAGCGCACTGGTTGTACCTCTGCTAACCCTTACGGGGCTTATTTACATAGTGGAGACACAACTTGCTTGCTTATTAAAATAGGCAATACAAAACATTTACCAATAAATACTTATGCAGCGACTATACCATTACGAATAATTAAATCTTTGTCAATGAAAACATCGAAATCCACTCGACTCAAGCACCATGAGCTCGACGTACCAAAGATTATTAAATCATAGTGTGAAGTTTGCCCAAGGCCCAGGCCACAATGTGCTGAGGTTTCTCGCTGAATAAATTATGCGAGTCGAGTTGTACCCGCGTCCACTGCCAGACACTTCAACAACTTGTCTTTCACATATCCGAGTACTGTACCCAACTTGTGTATTTGACTTGTGACAAAATGTACTTGGCTAATGTTTAGTTTGATTTTGGTCCAATGATATACTGTCAAAATACTACATGTTTTTAACGATCAGATGTTAAATTGCGATTTTTGAGTCACATTTGAATTCTGTATGGATCTTTTTGTATGTGAAAAATACTTTTCTAGTTCTTTTGACTTTATAGGAAGTAAGAACCTTATAATATGACATTCAAGTTAGGTATTAGCTCCATACTAAGCGACTAGCCTTACGAGCCTGCCTTGCCTTGCTCGGTCCGGGCCTCACTTGCCAATTTTTGCTATCCATAAGATAACCCAAAACTTTCTGTAATATTGAATCAACACAACAATTGAATTAACACCTATCAATATAACAAACCGATCTGGCTCACATTATATATGGCAATGTGTTTGAGTAGTCCAACGGAAATGCGGCAACGTCGGGTGTTAAAGTCTAGTTCCCCTGGTGGATTTATAGTGGGGGGCTCTGGCCGACACGACAACCGACTTATAGCCGACTGTTATGCTCCGTGGTTTTATTATACATTGTACTTATGTATGTGCACTCGTGGAAAACAAAGTCTACTTTCGGTTGACTCGTTTTTATTATTAAGTATACTAGTCTAATGTTACGTGTGTTTGTATATCTGAGGGGTTTTTATGATTGATATGAATGGTTCACGAAATCTTTTACTACCTATTTATGTATTTGCCTGTCGGTGTAAAATCCAATAATGTAAATATCCATAGTGACGTCTATTGGCGATAGCCTGGTTCATTGGTCTGAGCGTAGGCCACTGCGCCGGGTGGTTCCGAGTTCGATTCCCGTCTAGGCATCGTACTGAAATATTTTTTCTTGATCTAGGTGTTTCTGGGATCCAGTCCATTGTAAAGCACAACAACACAATACAAGTATTTTTTATTTTATTTGGGGACAAACAGTTACTATGTAAGGCTGGCGATATTTATTTATACATTATCAAAATAAAATAGACACATGTATATATTAAACTAAAAAGAACTAACTTAAAATCTATTTTTATTAAAGCCCTAGAGTCCTACCATATTTGGTTATGTTACACACGCAGTAGGTATGTGACGTGACAACTAGTTATAGCCCAGCGAATTGCCTGTGACTAAGGTACGCTGCTTAATTGACTAGCGCGGCACGACCAGGTAGCGTGCTAGATAACGCCCTAGCACACTTCAGCAGGTTTTATTTTTGTTACTAACTGGTAGACTTTGTTAGCATTAACTTTATTAATAGAAAAAAGAAAATAGGTAGTGGATTTCCCTGTATTCTGTAAATAAAAAGGGTAACGTCTTTTTTCGAACATGTTCTTTTTATTACAATTTATAATTAGAAATATAAATTAAAGCTAGCAAATGGCATCATTTAGTGAAATGCAGCAGCAGCTGAAAATATTTCAGAATAACTTAACAGTCCAGCATTTTCCTTTGGAAGCGAAGCGACGGAGCATAACTTCAGCGATGAGATTTGCACAGAAATAGCTGGATTTAAACTCATGTACCTTGCATAATTTTAAATAAGTTTCAAAATGATGTTTTCGCTAAACTTACTTAAGTAATTGTTTCGCGTAATATAGTTGTCTGGCCTCAGAAGTATCAGTTAACAAGCTGCGATCCTATTGTCCACACCGTTATATCGTTACGTTAGTACGACATTACTGATGAATAAAAGAAAACGGGGCAGATAAAGAAAATAACAACAGTTCACAACACAAATATGAGACCAGCGGTTTTCAGAAATCATTTCACGTGCAAGAACAATTTCTGAACTGTTTCATAATATGTAAGCATGAATTATTCAAACAGCTGAAATAGCTGCGGGCGCGCTCGGTCTAGACGAGCTTCGCTGAGGTTTGTTTGACTTCACCATCAGCTGTAGATTTTCGATACCGTCGTCGCGCGACTTGCTGATTGCCGAGAGATACCCTTATGCGACTATTTATCGATTGCGTTCGAAACCTATTCAAGCTTCCCATTACGGTTTCCGGGAATATCATTTGATATATTTGCGTTGATCAAATAATTTATTCCTAGAACATGCTTACTAATGGACAGTCGGGTCCAATAAATTTTTCTTGGTAATTATAAGTCCTCAATTTTAATGCTTTTTGATGTAGAGGAATTGGAATAGACATCAAACATATACTTCCTACGTGGGAATTCTTAACCAAACCAAACGTTGTTACATGAGTGAGTGTTGTCACGACAAATGCGCTCTATGTTCTTTTGAGCAAGACGCTGTGGGTAGATAACCGTTTTCCTGGTTAGCGAAAGGCGTGTTCGGCTTGTCTGGTCGCGTGCTCAGCACAGATCCATTAATGTAGTCGGCCGTGTGCTGCCGCCAGCAAACAAATTACCGATGCAAACACGTCGCAACACGCGACCCAGCTCTGAAAGCCTTCTGCTTGCTTTGTCAATTTCGTTCCTCCTCCATCGCATTGCCGAGTCGTTCGCCCGCGTAATTTGATAAATGTTATTGTTATTCGTAGTACCAACAAAGGTAATTGTTTTAGAGTTTACCCACACGATTGTGTATACATATTCCCGGAATAATTTTCCGGAAACGCTTTCATTTATTAAGCACATCGCTTTGGAAATTGAGGATCCAATTTCGTGTGTCATGTTTTTTCTCGGAATACCAGACATATCTGTGGGTCTTCTAAAACACAATGAGCATGTAAATGTCGTTTGAATACGGTACTTAATGAACGATATTTATTTGATCATAAGTTGATTTATCATCAAGCTTAAAAGTGTGTTCTTTTTATTTATAACGATGACTATTGATTTGGCTATCATTACATTAGTGGTGTTCTTTCGTCCTTCTTACTATGCTAAAGCTTATTTGTAGTTAGTTTAAGTTAGTAATTGAATTGCTCCCAACCACCAGGCAACCTCCAGGCTATTATCGCTTCAATTGTATTCACAAACATATGTTTTATCCAAATAGCCATATTTGTCAACCTTCTCGATATTACGTTATCTTGCAGCCTGCCACTTGAGCCATGGTTTCCACGTGTGGGAGTGTTACGTAAAGACACTAGGGAGGGGGCGGGGGTGTTGTAACACGGCTCCACTAATTTCGCAGTCTCATGGGCTCAAGCTGCCACCGTACATTTGCCCGCCTGTTGCCACAATCCGGTCTTACTCAAAGGATTAGTCCTTTTAAAGCAAATAATGAAGAAAATAAGTAGCTACATGTTGAATTTAAATATACTTTAGGATTCGTTCTTGCTATTCTCTAATGTGAGTCAAGCATCTCCTTGGTATTTGTGGGAACCGCATTATATCATGTTATCGGAAATCAACTTTTTCCAAAATCCATTCTATTGAGACTCAGTCGAAAATAATGTAATGACTTTAACATAGAAGCTATTTTGTTTAGGAATTTAATTACCATCGTATATTGTTTCCTACAGTATTTAAAGTTTGCATAATTATTGTACATACATTGAGCGAGTAAGTAGGTACTCAACTTTTTTAAGAGGCACCGATAATAAAAGATATAAAGCTTATAACAGCTTTGGGTTACATAGGAGGTATTGATCTTATTTGATATTTGCAGACGTAGTTTCAAAGTGAAAATCAAGGTACCTACTACTGAAAATAGCTACGTACTGTGCTACGTCACTCAACCATCACCAAATTCCCAGCTCTGAAAGCATCAACGCTTATTAGGTCGCTAAAATAGACAGCGCATTGTACTGGCCAGCCGGCTAGCCGGCAGCCGAGGTGTAGCTGTCAATTAGCGGGCGTAGCGTCTGCGGAACGGTTCTGTCGACTATCTCACTATAGAATAAATTTTAGTCCACACCGTGTTGAAGGAGAGTGCTACGCTTGTTATTTATTTGCAGTAAGCACCTGCTTACAAGGATTACTTACAAGTATTTAACTCTGACACAACGCCAATGATTGGAGTTACCGTTTGTCACCTTAGCCTGTATGTTTCATCGCTTATACAGAAAACATGAACCCATTTCAAGGATTTTTTTTTCTGGTATACAGCATAGTTTCAGATTTATATTTTTCTAGCGCGTTTAGAAGAGAAATAAATATCCAAACCCAATCAACGTGCTTATCGTAACGCGAATCTCCATTTAAGTCTTTAATTCATGTTCTCGTGTGAATCAAAGCTCTAAATATGTCAACAGGCGATGTCAGCCGTCACTCAATTATGTCCAAGCATTGGAAGCATCAACGCACTATTAGCCTGCGCTAAAATAGTGGCATTGCATTCAGCTGCGAGCCTGTAGCTGTCAATTAGGCGAATGCTACACGCTCCGAGAGGCGACAGTCGTCTGTCGTTGACGGCTGTGAAATTTGGTTTAAACAGTGACTTCTGGGAAAATTTTTAGGGACGAATTTAAAAAAAAATACACTTTTACTCTTAATACACTTAACTATCTATTTTTTATATTTAAGCGTATACACATTAAAATAATACTATTTTTCGGATTGTAAAGCGTTTAGACGATTTTACGTTTCCGACGTTTCGGCTTCTTTACAGCAACCATTGTCACGGGAAGACGGTAGGCCGGGAACACCCGAAACGTCGAGAACGTGAAATCGTAAAATAAACGCGATAAAATCCGAAAAAAATATTTTATTTCAACACTTAACTACTTAACTTAACTTTTGAACTAAAACAGACCAACAAACCTCAATTTATTTCGAATAGGTAACTTAATCATTACTAAGCATGCTTAATAATTGTAGTCATGCTTATTTTTTTAAATAGCACGGAATATACATAATCGGTAGTTAACCGGCAGGTAACCTTAGAAACTTCCATTACCCCACAAAGCAAACAATACCTTAGTAGATGGCTTGATAAGTGGTTTCTAGTGTCACTTCAGTGCCCATACATTGTCGCGTAGTACAACCATGTATGTATGTGGTGGAACAAGGCACAGGTGGAACAAATTTGGTTAGCGATAATTGTGCTTGGTCGTAATTAGAGATTTATTGTACAGAACATGTGGTCCTTATAGCGGAGGGGAGATGAAACATTTGCTTATTGAACATTTGGTACCAGGCACCGGCGTATACCTTCTCGGTATATGGACATATTTATGAAACACCCACTAGGGAATACCGCGTGCCTTCTGATAAAAAAATATTATTAATATTTTAATATTTAATGTTCTGTTTCCTTCGTTATATTGGTTATTTATTTAAGTAGCAATTGAATATTTTAGTTTATGATTCCATATGTAGTCACATACTCATTCTTTTTATGTACGCATACGTACCCCACTTATAAATTGTTAGTATACTTTTTTCTCCTTTCTCTCGGTTCGGAACGCGAATTTAACTGAGAAGATCGGCCCCCTGATTACGTATCTGGCCTAGCCTAACGATAGCAAAGCGACAGCAATAATCTCGCAATAATTGCTTTCAAATCGCAGATTTGTATGGCGTCGCAGCGCTACGTAATACGAATTAGCAATTTAAAAGCAAATATTGAGCGATAACTGCTATCGCTAGGCTATTGCAAGTTCGTAATCAGGGAGCCGGTGAGAAACTTCATAATATTGTTAGCTTAACATTGATGTGTAGTTCAATATCTTGATTTTCAATCATTATTAACGTCATTTAGATGAATATTAAGATGTGCTGTTAAAAAACAAGGAACAGCCTGTCCAGTAAATAATAAGAAGTGTACCACCATTAATAAAATGTGGATATTTAACACGGTTTACCTTTGAGGAGATATAGGTCCAATTATATATTTTTTTTCAATACCAACCAAAATTATTTACCCAAGGCAATTCTTTCAGATTTTGTTTTCATATTACGTTACCAGTAAATGGAATTCTCAAATGACGACTTAGGTCCACCCTATCATCTCTACTTCAGGCAAACGGGCATTCGTTTAGACCTAAGCATTATTTATTACTGATGTAAACGCCACTTTTCGAAAAAATGGTTACGAAAGTCTGATAACAGCTACAAATCTCAATCATAGATCGTACTCACTCGAGCTAAATGTACTGTAGGGGTAATAAAATGTTGTAGGGATGGTGTATTCAGGAATTCTCTGTAGATTTTTCTTTTTTTGGAACTTGGCCCGCCACACAGTCTTACTACTTTTACTCTTATAAGCCAGAATCTACAGCGGTGACCAACGAAGAGGCTCGGTGAATCCCAGCGATAAACTAACTGTCTTGGAACCCATACAAAATTAACTGTAAGAAAAAATTGTTAAATTTACAAATTTTTCTTACAGTTAATTTTGTATGAGTGTTTAATTAATTAATTTGTTGAAAAAAATAACCACTTTTCGCCTTAGCAAAGGGGGTGACAAAAATAGCTGCATAAAAGGCTGATTCCCACAGAAACCAAAACTCTTAACACCGGTCGAAGTCCATGCAATTTTAGTCTTTTAACATTATGCAAGTCCTCACCATATTCATCAACATTAACAATAGTCAAATGCCTACATGGGTCGTAAAATGGTGACAACCGCAAATACTTGTCATTCCGATCAACCGCGGCTCAACAGGCGTCCTCCAAAATGCATCCGCACTTACGCATAAAGAAGTCCACTGCAATCCACTCACGTAGCAGTATCAGCGGACTGACGGACTGATGCGTCACGTGCACCAAGGTACTCTTTGCCCACAACTTAAATTTAGTTAAAAGTAGTACCTGAGTGCAAGCGCGATATCTTTCGACTGGAATTGGGTCTTGCTTTTGCAAAGCCCGTCAACTACTCCACAGAACGCGGTTGCTGGAACCGTTGTTCGAATGCGAAAGAGATCTTGAGTGTCATTTATTAAACAAAAAAACGTACTAAGCCTTTACTTATGACTTTCAGTTCAGGTATAGGGTTCAGCGCACACCGAAAGCGAGGCGAATATAATGCTTTTACAATTAGTGGGTGGGCACCTGGCACCCTGGCTAGAAGAACATCCCGCTAAAGTGGCAAAGATGGTTGCGCGTACGACGCTGCGTACAATACCTAGTATACGAATAGAGCTAAATAATAAAGCTTACGTAATGATAACAAAATGGTGTTTACGTAGAAATTAAAAATAGAATGCCGAGGTCAGAATGGGTCATTAAAAAAATAACAAAGTTGCCACGATCATCTCTTGTTTAATTTCTGTAGCGCCGAACGAGAAAGTTTTTCCACGGTGTAAATCAAAGTGTCTTTAACTAAAGCCAGCTAAGCGCAGACTGTTTTCGTTTATAATTAATTTTGGCTGCAAACTTTACGCCACGAATATCTTCGTTACTCCGAAGTCACTATTTTAGGAATTTTGTCTACTTCCTCATTTTATGTAACTGCTCGAAAGTGGTCTTATTTGAATATGTCACAATGAAAGTTTATTTTTGTTTACGGCTATTTCCTAACAAATTTCCACCTAAAAATTTCCTTGTAAGCAAATCAATAAATATTGCCAGACGAACTCACCGTGTAGTTGCACGGTCCCTCCTAAACAACGCTTGTATTAATGGTACCGTAAAATGGACTGGGAGCGAACCTAGAATTAATTATAGATATTAAACATCCATGACTTGGGTACAAACATTCGTGCTCATCACACAAAGTTTATCCCTACCAGGATTCGAACCCAAGACCCTCCGCACAGAAAGCAGGGTCACTACCAACTGCGCTAATCAGGCTGTCGTCAGGTTTTACAAATTATTTTTTAACAAGTTATAATAAGTACATAATTCCAGCTACTTATTTTTTATTTTTGTGGTCTATAACAGGAAAGGAGGAGGTTCTTAATTCGATTGTGTTGTTTATACTCTCGGTACTTAGTTCTTCATGCGTTACGGTTTGTGGTATTGTCGAGCGTATCTACGTGCGTACGCGCAGCAGTCGAAGATTGCGATCGCGTGGATTAATAAACATGTTTATTTATTCATGAAATCGAATGTAAAATATGTATCATGTTAGAACAACCTCCGTCGATGTTATCGCTAAACCATTCGTGTTGCTAGTAAAGTTTATTTTTTTAACAATAGTCGAACGGACGACATGTGTTTCGTCAGCCGGAACCGCCCTACCATATTAACATACAGTTACTGGTAAAAAAAACTCTGACATGACAATGATGCGTTAACATTCTGACAATGCTCCGTTAAAGGTAGAGTAGGAAGTGGAGTCCATATTCATGTTCGAGGGTGCTTACAATGTCTACGTTTCTACATGTTGGTCAGACTCGGGAATGCTTAGTCATAACGTTACTTGTTGCCTTAACGATTTTTTATTAATGATCTCTCCTGTCCCACACTCGGAGGGGGTTTGATGTGCGTGTAATTCGGCTGCGGTCTATTTGGTGCATACATTTGTTTTCCGCCTGACCAACCGAACGGTTCATAATATTCCAATTTAAACTATCAATCACTAGTTGACGTGCCATTAAACACCACTGATAAATATTCATGTAGAAACACGATTACATCGAACGTATTTCAAAGATTCCATTCCCATAGATGATGTGTTTAGAATCGCTGATATCTCAATAAATAGTGTCATTAAATATTTTGTCACGACAGGATTTATGAGGAGAGAAGCTCTAAGCCCGTTCTGTATAAAATTAATTCCCTTTTTACGAGTGTTGCCTCCTACGCCAGAGAGATGAGCTTTTATATAGTGGTAGGTAACTTATAATAATTTAATGCGACGCCGTCCCATTAAAATCCATTGAGTGTTGCCGCGGCGGTATCAGAGAGCATTCAATGGACCAGAAGGTAACCACAAATAAAATAAAACTTTAACGATGGTCACTGTATATGCAGAATATTAACTTACCGCAGATTAAATAACACGCCGGACCTTTTTTATATTAAATGTTGAGAGCGAGTGTCGCATAAAAGCCGATTGTTCCAAAAACACTCAGTTCGATCGTTTGGTGAAATTTACCGGCCTTAATATTGTGACAAAAATGTGAAAAGATTTTTTTATGAGTTTCAAGCCCTTTGGAGTGGGTACAATCTTTGCCAGGGTTAAATTGTTATTTTGGGAACACGAAAATACGTTACGATTGCTTCAAGTACCTACCTGCTTGAACAGTTAAGTGTTGTGTAAAAGCATCAACATTTAAGCGTAGTATCGGGAACTTCACTCCCTGTCCATAGGAATATGCGGCGATAACAATATTTTTGTTCAAAACCGCGTTTAATATGAATAAAGACAATTAAATACTGCTTACATCGACTGGCTATAGATATTCTAAATGCCTAAAATTACTTATCGCCCCAGTCGTAAGCACTTCACTCGAGCTTCGAATTCCATACTTTGTATTGTGACGTATCAAGTGGTCAGTTATTATCTAAATATATTTTAAACTTTACAGGCAAATTAGTGATTGATTGTTTCTTTAATCAGAGAGATTGGAGTTGTTTTTTGCTCATACCGCAGTAATCCATGCATTTCCCGGAATAAAAATCTTCCTGTATGTCGACGCGGGCAAGAGATCGACATGTCTTGTTATTTCCAGTTCTCCTAAGTATATAAAATCCACACAAATACTGCGAGTGATGCTTTGAACCCGTGAACCCGTGTTGGGTTTAAAATCCCAAGGTACCTAAAGGTATCTACGACAATATTTCTCCAACAAACAACTGATTCAGGATTACGTTAAAACCGTTCATGGAATGTCTGCTTGTTAAATTCTGGTTCTTAATTAGCGCTTCAAAGATTTATCTCGGGGCAATCTCGACCATTTATTTAATCCGGGTCACCGCGACTCGGACCCTGTTAAATATTCACCAAATAGAAATGTCAAGTGGCAAAATCCTATTTTATGGTGGTGATTCTTAAATAGACACTTTAGATTACCTTAGATTTTTGTACGTAGAGTAGTGAAATAATAGGTAATGTAATTATCGCTATTGATACAAAGAAAATTAATACCTACGCAGAGTATCTACATGTTATTCTTTATGTAGGAATAAAATATGAACAATTAGAGCTTTTCGAGGAAAAATAATGTTGTTGTTTTGCGATAAGAGTTCAACGTTACTCCCATTAAGCTTTTTATATCTACTATATAAAAATAAGTCGGGTTTTCCTTCCTGACGCTATAACTCCAGAACGCACGAACCGATTTCCACGGTTTTGCATTCGTTGGAAAGGTCTCGGGCTCCGTGAGGTTTATAGCAAAGAAAATTCATTCATCTCGTGGTGAAACGGAGTTCGCCAGGTTTGCTAGTTATTCATAAAACTGTTTTAATAAAAAAACTGAAATTACGCAGATGTCCAATGTCTGTATTGTACTTTTTATTTTCACAAAACTTCTTTTTATTTTTAGACGTCATGAAGATTTTAAAGTTAGGTAAGTTAGGTCGCTGCTCTTTAGTTCAACTAAACTGACGTTGCTTTAATGCGAACCGTCGTGAGTTGTAAGTGTATGCAGCTAATGGATCCACGAAAACTAGTTCATAAAACATTTTGTGTTGTTGAAACGGTGATTAATGTAGTATAATGCGAGGTCGCGTTAAGTTTGACAGATTATATATTTTTTTTGAATGCCCTATGTAAGTACTTATACATTATACGAATTTTGTAGTGTTACTCGTATTTTATCTACCTTTACGTCTCGTTATTTTACAAACGCGTTTATTATTGCCGCTAGCCCTTTTGCTAATTTACATAAGGGTTGGTTTCCAATCTCATTTAACTGATAACCTATATATTTACGAAAAAGTGCCTGACCTCTGCGACACTCCGGGACTTCGGGGACTTGTACGCGTAGAACAGTTGTCAGAATTTTTCGGCCTGGGACTCTTTGTAATTCCGTCGAAAGAAGTTAGAATAAGTTTCAAAAAGATATATTGTGATTTCAAACCTAGAGCCGGCTAACATAATGATCTGGCTGAATCTATGCTGTAAACTAAGTACAGTTTAAAAACAAATACATATTCTAAATACTGTGCGGATACAACCGACTTTGATTGCCTTGTATAAATTACGAGAATTGAGAGAATCTAATAAACGCTGTATATAAAGCCAGGTTAAAAGTCTATTAAATGAAAAGTATAAAACAGAGATAAATATAAACAGTGTGAGAAACCTCTACTATAGGCTCTCTTTAATTAGATTCAATACGCAAGATTGTATAATAAAGACACTAGTTTATTGAGCACTTCATTTAAGCTAATGTGTATTCTCATAATAAAATTGAATTACTTACCAAGGAATTCACATTTTTGTTGGGATTAATCGGGAGAATATACAAAGAGGTTCGATTTAAACGAATTAGAATTATTGAACTACACGCGTGGACCAGAGAGGCAACAAAATTAAATACCACCTGCAGTTTATTGGTCTCACTATCCAATAATTACGATAGCTTTGACTGTAATGCTCTCCTATCACTGCTATTTATCGTTAAAACTATTTATTCCAATCGTAAGATACTGGTCTCGGGTCTCATAAGTTCAAATAATTATATGGTTTGTTTACTTGAATTATATAATTAACATTTAAATGAGACGCATATGTGACGCTTTTGACGAAGCAAGTAACACTTTACACTAAACGGAATGTTTGATCGTGTGAGTGGGAGAGTGTTATAAAACCTTATGTGTGTAGTGCGTTGGAATATTTGTAGACATTGCTGGTGTGTACATATAATATCCGGTGGAATAGTAAATACCTACACACACCACAAAAAGTGTTTGTTTGTGACCGCTTCAAAATCTGAAATAACTTTGAGCAAAACATTGATCAATATGAAAGCAAAAGATAGGGATACTAAAATCTATTTCGAAAAGGTTCTTAATTTTTTTTTTAATTTGTCAATTATGTAGGTAGCTCGAGGTACGCGCAGGGTTAAGGATAATCCATGGGTGTTCATTTTTGTTTCAGCGGAATATAACAAATTTCATAGCTCATGTTCGTGGACCTCTTCGTTTTTTTTATCTGTGTGGACATGTACGAGCCGACTAGCCATAAAAGCACAAAACAGATAGATAACCCGACTATTTATTTATTTTCACGCTAATATTGTGCACGATATTGCATATTTTTTTTATTTAACCTGCATTGCTTAGTGTGGGTTGAACAATATAAAAAGTTTTATGGCCGAGCTATAAACGTGGATATTTGCTATAGTCAGGGATTCGAATTGCAGCCAGGCATGACTAGGCTTTTTCCCAATCACTGACCTTTGTAGGACACGATAAAATGATTCTGATGTTATAAAGATGTAAAGTTTGTGAGTGTGTATGTTTAGATGTAGGCGATAGCCACCAGATGTACTGATCTCAATATAAAAAAATATTTCAATACTAAGCTACATTATCCCTGTGTGCCCCCGAGTGCCTCTGAGTGCGGAGGTTCCATCAGAGCTGCGGGCAGAAGTTAGTTGATAATATGCGCGACGCAATCAATTGTTTATGGATATATATATATATATCTATATAAAACAAAGGCGTGTTAGTTACACCAGTTCATAACTCAATAACGGGTGGGCCGATTTTTATAATAATTGATTTCTTGAAATAGCAGATTAACTATTAAAACATAGGAATAAGTCACTAAAAAAATATAATATATTACTTCTCTGATACATTTGTTTCTGAGGCGGTACGAAGTTCACCGGGATAGCTAGTTACAGATAATAAAAAGTAAGACTTATATATACGGTTTTCTTTTACCAAATCACGACATTTTCTCAAAAATGTTAATATATTTTTTGTTATATCTTTGAAGCCCCACATTACCTTTAACGTTGCCTACATATTTAAATCTGCATTCTTATTTTTTTTATTAAAAAGTCCTTCAAAAGGGCTTTCGTCTTAGCGTTGAATGCGTTAATCATTTTCCTTTGCGAATGCCACGAGCGTGGCTTTGTGCAGGGCGCGTGGAGATCAAAAGCATTAGCCACGCCCAGCGATGATTGTTGGTTGCGATTGGCCGAACATACTCTTTGTTGTACGCCGCTTTGTTTAGCATCTCTAATTAGCGATTACTACGTTAGTAGCGTGGTAAGTTGCGTAGGCGAACATACGTATGAATGAATGATGTTAGTCACAGTTCTTTAATCTCGATACATCCTGATAGTTTACTACTGTACATGTTTATTTACATACATTTGAGCATTTTCCTTGATATTAATTATGTACTTTTACTTTGAGATCCATTATTCTAGTTCGTTCAGTTAATACAGTTACTATTCTGATATAATCAGCCCCAACACAAAGATTTTCATTATTAAAACGATAGTGATTTGTTATCTTTGTGTTTTATTATCTTGGTGGACAAATCAACTAAGATAATAAACTCTACAGTTATTTTAGTTGAAGATATCCATATGATATATACTGCGTTCTCTATTTTCATTCCGCAAATGCTAAAGGGTTTGCAATATACATAAGCTGATTTAAAAAATAACTACAAAAACAGTCTAAGTATAAATGATAACGCAATACCTATTAAGTTTATCACGACGACGACTTAATAAGTACAGCTTCTGGCATGAATTGTGGGAGAATGATATGCAGATTCTTGCTGTCACTTCTATCACGTCTAATTTTAACCAATTTAAATCAATTAACTTAGGTAACATAAGATACAATATGCTTAATTGTATCTTATGTTGCCTATGTTAATTGCTCTATAAGCAAAGCATTCCTTAATTTCTTCCACTTTCTTCATAATGAAAACCTTTGCTCTTGTCAGTGGAGTTTCTACGAGTCCACAGATTCTTCGAGCCCACTCCTTGACTATCTGAACCGAAGGACATCATATCATAGTTTTTTCTTTATCTAATCGAAATACCTTTTTTAGATATTCATTTTTCTCGCTTTTCTTCCATGATTGTCTTCAATAGTGTGTCATTTATTATCAAGTGCTCAATGATCTTACCTCTCCTATTTCCTATGGAATAAAGCAGGCTTCTACTTTCTTCTTCTTTCGAACACTTCTCGGTCTATCACTAATTCTTCTCTATTTGTACTTAAGTACCTACGACTTTGAGCCACACAATAACAATAAGTTGAGGGTCTTTAAAACGGTATACATATAAGATGCTTGAGGCGACTTAAGGCGTCCCTTCTGCTCAGTCGAGCACTCAGAATACCTACCGAACTATTTCACCCGGAAACGCATCGGGAAGGCTTTTAGGAAGTTTCCACTAATTATGTTTATCTTAAATAGGTATATAATATCCAGTGCGTACCTGTCAGTGATAAGATACGGGCCTCATAAAATAGCTCAAGGTCACTCAACGCGCAATGGAGTGCTTTGCTTGCGGTGAGAAATGGGGAGATCCGTAGATGTACGTACTCAAATAATTTTAAACTCGAAGTAGCAGTGGTCGTAGTACATAGCTCGAACCGATGATCGTTGGGGTGGAAAGGTTCTAGAATGGCGACTCCAAGCAGAAAGACGAAGTGAAGGACTGCTTCCCACAATGTGAACCTATGATATCGCACTTGCCTCAGGAAACCGCTGGGTGTGAGTTACGGAGGACCGTGAAGTGTGGAAGTCATTAGGCTATAATAATTTCCACACTACTGTGCATATTATGTCTACCAGTGGACGTCTTTCGGCTGATGGATGGGTGATTGAAGGTACTATACTATGAGATTCATAGAGCAACCGAGCTTCAAGACGTATAGTCCATCACGCTGGCCCAGCGAGTGTGAGAACTGGTTATGTTCTTGTAGAACTTGTCGATCTCCTCACCATGTTTTCCGTCACCGTTCAGCGATTTAACATTCGTAAAATAGCTGAACTGTTACGGTCATGGGTCATCTTCCACATCAAGTTAATAGTAATAATACATGTTGTTACGGCTATAAAACAATTTTCAAATGACGAACGGACAGTAATTGTGTGATTTTTTTATCTTCACGCCTACAGATGTAATGTTCTGTCGTAATGAATGTCGCTAGATTCATAAAATTACATCCATCGGTTCTACATTTGGATGGACATTTTGTATAACATGTTTTTCTTTTCGTGCAGGTTCACAAAACATTTGGAAAGTAGTCCCTATAATGTAGCCATTCGCATAATTTTTCGATAATAATAGGAAACCACTCAGTAAAAACAAAACAAGTGGTCATATATCGTTTTCACTGAAAATAACATTAAGTAACATAGTCTGCATACCACAAAGTAACGACCGATAAATGAATATTTGATCGTGTAATGTATTATACATTTTGAATAATCTATGCATGGGTACCGTCTATATAGCGGGGCATAGACCGGTGACTAATACATATTTAACAAACCGTCGTCTCGTAATAAAGAAAATGAAATGCTATTGTGGCTGAACAAAATAAACTTCAACTCATCAGCGGAATCATTGCAATTACCCGATTCAATGAGCGCAAATCGATTCGCTGGATGCTCCGCGACCTTGTCTCCTATTGTTATTGATATTCAACTGGAAACTTCGATATTGATATAAAATTCTTTTGTTTGTCGAGATATAATGAGATCGGCCACTCCACGATAATGGGTAATTTGTTAAAATAAAAAAAGCCTGCAAATGGGCTTGAGGCCTATAATAAAAACAGAGATCAGGCGCGGTGGGTCGGATCGAGAAATGAATTTAGATTACAGGTTAACGCCGACTAAGTGTGGGTTCGCCGCTTCACCTGTGCTTGAAAAAACATTGGACAAAAAACGACTCAACGGATGGCTTCGCTCTTCAGCCTGTTACGTGAGGAAATACCATTTCAAGCAGACGCTTGTCAATCTGCTGGCTTATTATGATTTTTTTTCGTACCACACAAATCATTTTGAAGTTCCAAACTATGTTTTAAGGCAAAAAAATATTCAGATAACAGCAAACTATTTTTGTTACTTAAGATTATATTCGCTGTCGCCACTCACCAATCCCTTATCAAAGGTGCCGACAATAATCTTGGTCGGTAGGAAAAACTGCACCGCGTTAACGATGAAATACAATTTATGCGTTTAAACCGAATATTCATAAACGCTATTTTCCAATGACACGTCGTAAAATAAAACTGTGATCGGTCGGCGCCGTTGGGCGGGCATTGCATTAACGAACAGTAAAAATAAAGGATGTCGACTGGAATTTATAAAATTTAATTTTACTAAAAGTACTTATATGTTGCCGTCAGCTTGTGGCAGCTTTGCACTACAAAAATGTGTTCTGAACATAAAAACAAATGATGTTGGATGCTCCGATCGTTGTAAATTACAGACACAAGTACAATACATGACAGTGATGACTCTGAACTAGTTACATGAGTGGACCGTTTAATTACCAACAAAAAATATACAGAAACTACATGATTGACAGGGTCAGTAAAAGCTTTAATAGGTAAATGCCAACCATCGAAGCTTTCTAAAATACTTAATTTTATTTAAATAATATTTTTTAAAACCGGGCTTTATTTGGGTGTGACAAACGTAATTTTTATGTCTCATTGTTGAATTCGAGTCAACAATAGGCTTGAACAGTCAATAATCGGTTCGACATCGATTTTAAACAAAAAAAGACTTGTCCTCCCTAAGTGAGTCGGGGCAATCGGCCCGCGGTGCATCGGAACCGGTTCGACAGGGAATAGTCTCGACGTGAGCTCGCTGTACGCGCGTTTATTAACCAGCCGTGGGTACCGCGGGACGGACTCAGCCCCGTGACTAAATATGCCCACGCTTTACGAGTCGGGCTGCCAAACGACCTGTTTTCATAAGACTTGTCCTGATTTGGGTTCCATTAAAACATCTTAATTGGGTCCCGGGAATGTACTATGTCGAGGTAAGAAGTGTTAAGCATCCTGTAAAATAAACGGGAAAAATATAATGCAGGGTACAAAACTGATAGGCAATCTTACTAAAAGGACCTGGAGAATAAATACCCAGTGCAAAGAAAAGCAATCATTGTCTCTTTTCCTCTTTAGGTCAAGTCGTTACCCAGTTAAAAAGAGCTTAGTTTTTATCCCATCTTATCTACATCAAACATGGCCACGTTAATTACGATTTATGACAAATCAAGTTTCCTTGGCAGCGCTGCTAAGTCGTGGACTGATGGTTTTCTTTCGGAAGCAACATTCTATAATTAAATTTAACGCACGGTTTACGTAGACGCCATATAATACGATTATAACTGACTTATGATCGAGTTTCCAGTGCGGCCGATGCGAGGCGTTTTGTCAAAGGTGCTTAGATTAAGAATGTATTTTATCATCATCATGATCAGTCACGCTTTCGAAAATATCCATAAATAACTTTTTATGTGTGTAAATCCCTGTAGGCCGAGCCACATTTTTGGTCTAGTAAACAATTGTATTAGAATCTAGATAAGCTCTTTGATGTCCAATACAAACAGTGCTCTATACATAAATCATTGGATTTTAGTCCGACTGTCATGTATTTCAAAGGGAATACAATTTTCATGAGAGAGAGAGAGAGAGAACAAAAATAAAATTGGCGTTGATCGCGTACGCGAACAAATTAAGTTCTCTTTGACATTCATTAGTTTTATAATACCCCTCTAACTCGGAATATAAAAGTCGACGAATAAATGCTCGTTAAAATCACTCGCCGTTCGACCCTGAATAAAAGTTTCCAACATTATTTTTTACCTACGTGGAGAGAGAACAGGAAGTGAAGCGTATTTAATCATTACAAGCGCGGCAGCCATTTTTTCATCTCCCGAATTAATTTTAAATTTGATTCTATTAACATAATAAAATAAATCAGTGAGTGCCCTCGGGGGACGAGTGAAGAAGTAATCTTGACTTGTGATCTCGGAGATTTGAGGTCGGGGGGGTTAATGTTCATCTGTTTGTACACGATGTTTTGATACCGCTCGTTACCGACTGACGTCTGCCGTTCGCGTTGCGGACTCTTTGAGTCTGTTAACGTTTTTGTTGCGGGTCCCAAGACAAAAAACTAATATTGTGGTAACCGAACAAAGGACGGTAAATGAAAAGGTGATGCGAGAACGTTCAAACACGAGCCCGTTTTGTTCACAAGGTTGCGGTAAAAAAATTGATAGAGCTTATTATGGGAATAGATTGATGTACTTGAGAATTGTTTTTTTTTTAAATTTTCTATGAAGGTAATATTATTGCAGTTTTAATGTAGCTTGAAAAAAACTACCGATATAAATAATAATACCAGCCCTTTTTAATGTACCACGCTGGCTCACTACGGGTTGGTGAATTTTATTTTCAATCACATCTTTTGTGGGGTTCTTTCAAACATGCTGGTTGCCTCATGATGTTTTAGTTCGCCATTTAGTGTGATAATCATAGTTGAAAATGGGATTCGCACATGAAATCCAGGAATCCCAGAGGTGCGAGCCGGGGTTTGAACCTGCGACCCTCGTTACCGAGGCAAGCGTTCTGCCAACTTGGCTATCACTGCTTACTTGGTGTTATCTGACTTAAACTATATATTTGTCGTTCTTTTATATCCAATACGTGAACGCTTCATAGTATTATACATTTAATCAAAGATTATGTATTTATTTTATGATTTTAGGTCCTGGTCGTTATAGATGACAAAAAACAATCAGAATACAATATACATATTCTAGACAGAGATAGCATTCATAACCTTTACTGTTATAATTTTGGAGTATCTGACGTCACCCAATTTGATAATATTCAGCGTATTCACAAAACTAACTTATTGTGCTATACATACATTGTAAATAAATCACGGAAATATGGGATTGATGTACACAGGGCTTAGACCGTGCGCGAATCATTTATAAGCCTTGCAGTGCACCAATGTATCGAGTTAAAATCTGAATGCATGACCTAAATGCTTGTATATGGACTAGCCAGTGTTTACGGTAAAAACAATATAAAATATATAGGATTGGCACAGATTATAATGTAGTTTTTTTTAATCTTGGCGATAGCGGCTAATTCAGAATTAATATGGCATAAAATAAAAGGTATTCAATTAGTTATTAAAAAACGTCACGTGTACGTACCTACCTATACCTACTTAGAAGATTAAGCATAGTAGATTGTACAACATGGGCATAAAGTACGTATTTTTTCTGAGACGTTTATTTATTAGAGTGGAAAGTGAAGGTAGATATTGTAGTCGAGGATAAAATTGCTGATTTTATGAACGAGTGAAAATGAAACAGTGATAAAAATGTAAGTTAAATTTGAACCATTTCGTAACATAGCCACACACAAAACTAACACAAAACTAGAAAAAAACAGCACTTCCAAATGTCTATGCTACCCGCCGTATTAATATAAAACAAGGATATAGTAGGTAGGTATAAAATAGGTAGGTACATACATATATGTATGTACGATACCTATTTTATATAACATTGAAATTCAATGTTAAATTTTACATGCTCCGCTCCTAAATACAACTGACAAACATTCAATTGGAAATTAAATTATAGACTTATTAACAAGTTAATTAATATAATCTGTTACAAAATTACGTTTTGATAGAAATCGTCATTTTGTATGACATTCAGAATGTTCGTTGAATTTCGTACATTAACTTCGGGATGTTTGTGATATAACGCCGAAAATGAGGAAAATGTAAAACGCAGATTCATTATTGTCTAAATTTATGCAGTTAGTTAGTTAATTGATTCGAAAATATGTTAGGTAAAACCATTTTGCGACTACGCAATATTATTTTACCTTTTAGTCAGCTTATCCCATAAACGAAGCCTATTCCATCGCTTTATTCAGTTTTATTACAGGAGCGATGCAAGCAATGTAAACACGCCCACTGTGTTTATATCTGCACTGAATTATGGCGTTAATAATTTCAACACCACCAAGAAAAGCGATGTTCAACCCATAAATATCCCCTTAATGGCAAACCCAGTAATATTTCTTCCCTCATCTACATTACTTCTGCAAAAATAACAAAATAGTATTCGTAGATTGCCGCAGCTCGATAAGCCTTCGCGGACCGCATAGAATGAGGTGCTTGGGATGCCTTGTACTTTTATTATTCTTACATTACGAAAAACAATCCTAATTTAAAGGCTTAAGGTTGGTTTTTCAGTGATTTATCGTTTATCTGGCAGCTCCACAGAGGTACTGATTCGTAGCGAAGATAGGCCCGCGAATGATGCTCTCGGTGGCCGCAACAAGGACACAACTGAAATATAACTACACATTACAACGCGGAGATAAGAGGCGTCCGCCACTTACGGATATGTTTTTATAACACGTCAAATAGCTAGTCATCACGGCACAACGTTGCCAGCGTGTGAATAAATGTGCCAAAAGAATGATATACTCTTGGTGATCATTTATTGCTTGATAGTTCCCGCTTTGCCAGAACGATAAAAAGAAGGAAAGAAAGAAGTTTAATAATTAAAATTAATATTTGGCGCTAGCTGAAAATATACATTTATTGGTAAAATACCTTAATACGAAAAAGTATTCATGCATTTCAAACTGGGCTACGTCTGTTGTTAGGGATAACTATTTACTTAATTCTATGTCATTCTCATATGTAGTATCATTTACTGCAAATAACAGTATCATTGCATTGGTTTAGTATGTAGGTAGGTACCTATAAATAAATGAGTAATACTGTGTATAAACCAATGCAAATTGGAAGTCCGAATGCAAAATAAACACATCAATGTGCAGTGTCCGTCGGTGCAGCGTCGCGTCGAGCCGTGATCGGCACACAAACTCCCGTCATTACATATTTATAACATCTCGTATGGAATCAAATCGATGTTTAACTTTCGAATTCAGGGATCGGTAATCGCGTCAATCGTGAATTCTAATGCAGTCCGAGATGTCTCACTACATGAGAATTGCATCTCCGAGCGGTCTAGTTCCGTGATTGATGGAATGCAATGTGAAAATTCTGTGTGGAAATAATCAAGAACACTGGCGTATCGTAACAGCATCGATAAATGATTAATCGAATGCAGATGTTATCGAGTATCGATTCTAATTTTATTTTACACCTGCTGTGTCGCCATATTTTGTGTTCCGCTTTCAAACCAGTTCTTACTTGAATTTTGAAGTTGTACAACAAAAGCGCTGAATTCCATTGGAACCGGTAAGTTTGTTTGAAGTGCAATGTTATAGACCCTTATCTCTTCCGCAAGATAATTTATTATACCTAATGGCGAGCATTCGTGGAACGGGAACTCTTTTGAGAGCTAATAATAACGAACTTTAAGAATATTTTATATCAAAAGCGTATTAAACGATGGATGTTTAAATATTTTTTGTTCTGTTTGCTAAAATCAAAAGATATTAATCACAGCTGATGGCCACCCAGACAGTTTAATTGATACTTAAGTTCTTTTATCAATAAACTACTATAATTTCGGAGTTTTTTTTTTTAATTCATTCTATTTTAATTTGTTATGCCTCGGAGCGATAATATTGGAGAAAAAAGTTTCCAATCATTTCTCATTAGTATTTCAACGTTTGTTATTGTACTTTTTACCTACAACAAAAATAATTTCTTACTCGTTTAACATAAACGGTTTATTCAGTGTACCTAAGTTTTGGAATAATAGCATTATTTTACATCACCAAAAAACAAAAAACTATTTTTTTAAGACCTGTCCATCACACCAAATGTCTTAACGAAATCCATTATTATTTTTACTAACAAAATATTATCCTGAATACATTCATTTGTCTGCGCCTGTAAAAATATATGCATATGTGTGCATTATTAGGGTTGCCAGACAACGTAATTTACTGAAAATACATCGATATGTTTACAACATAATTTGTACGGCTTCAGGCTCATTTTACACAGAAGACATAACATGCATTTTATCCTGCTTTTCCCCTCTAAACATGTTATCATATAATTATATAGATATTTCAATTTTAAGATAACAAATCTCGATCAACGATTACCTATTCCAGCTACATTCCGTCATTTACCAATTCCAACCAAACCAATATCCTGCCAAATACCTTAGAGACGTCCCTATCGCATTGCGTGTGTGAGTCGGGTATGCAGATACTAATTTCGCTTGCGGCGACTCCGGGCGTCGCCGTTTAACATTTCGGACGGGCTGCGAGTTTTAATTTGTGATCAATTATGCGAGGCCACTGTTATATATCGTTGTTTTATTTCATTTGCCTTCTCACAGCGTCTGTGGGTGGTCCGATCACGATTTTCGGGTTGCGATGTTCACCCAATAAGTTCCGCTGATTGCGCCACAGAGTTAGCAATGTGTTGACGCTGTTATTTAATCGGTTATTAAAATCTCTATTGCTTAAAAAGGTTTGACTAGTCATTATAAAGTATAATCCCTATCGCATTGAAGGTTTTGCTTATGGATTTTATTACAAAGTCATATCATTTTAATTGGACAGATGTGTTCCGTAATTTGTCGAATTCCTTTTCTTATATAGTATGTCTCTCCATGTAGACAATATGGCACAAATACTGAGTTTGGTCTTTTCGAAAGCGATGCAGGTCCACCAGCCAGTCTGTTCCCGAATTTTATGCAGTCAGCATGTCTTTCCCATCCGTCACGTGACCTTCCGGCAATCTTTCCTATATCATTATAAGTTGCGGAAGCTCGTATCTTCTGCGTCTAGATACGCAAATTGTAAACGTTGAACATTGCGAGTAATTATCTAAAACATCAAACACGAGTCGAAAATGATTTATGAGGAAAATTCTCATGTATTAAATTTTCGCGGTCTGAGTTAATTTCATGGCAAAGCATTATGTATAAGTTCAACATAAGATAATTTAATATTGCGAATCCCACATTCTACCACATACGTAATTTCCTAGAAGAAGAAGAGCAATAAACAAGCCGTGTAAAACAAAACAGACTAAATATCTAACTTATGTTAGGAAATAAAATGTGAGGAAAAAGTTTTATGTGCTTGTTTCTCGTTTATATGATGATCTTTATAGAGATTATTTAAAAAAAAACAAATGAATTTAGTATGATATATATATATATCTACAATGATATCACAAAGCATTTTGCAAAAGAAATATGCGTTCTATTGCAATTGTTAATGAACAAAAACTTACCAGAAATATGTAGTTTAGTTTGAAAACCTATTTATTATTTTGACCAGTTTCTCGGCTTGCCATTGAATGACCGTTGTTTTCCTCATAAACCCGTCGTATTTGATAGACCTAAGATCATCGACGTATCTTGAATTTGCTCAGCCCAGTTCTATAATCTTGCATGCGTGTTCAAACAGTTTGACCGGCCATTTTGTTATTCCGAGCGCATCGGTCGCCCCCACGACCGGTTAGCGGTAAATTGTTCCACGTATAATGTGATTCTAATTGACCAGCTAATTCCTACTGAGCATGCACTCTGTTAATTAGCCATCGCACACAAAGATGGAACTTGTTATGTGCTTATCTTTTTATTGCTGATAGACGAGGCTACATTAAAATACTATAAACTTTTTTTTTTATTTTAACGAATGGTTGATTTCTTTTGTATTGGATATCACTCAATAATTCCAGCCCTTATTATGTCCCATTGCTGGGCACGGGCCTCCCCTCAATGCGAGGGGGGACAAGGCCATAGTCCACCACGCTGGCCCAGTGCGGGTTGGCAGACTTCACACATCTTTCGAGGGGTTCTCTCAGACATCCAGGTTTGCTCACGATGTTTTCCTTCACCGTTTAGCAAGGGATAAGCTTGGTTGAAAATGAGATTCGCACATGAAAATCCCAGAGGTGCGAGCCGGGGTTTGAACCTGAAATCCTCTTTACCGAGGCAAGCGTTCTACCAACTTGGCTATCACTGATATTGGCTATTTGATATTAAATTAACTAAATAAAATTTAACATTTACGTTTGATCGTTTTTCCTTATTGCAAATTAATCTTTTGTACTCCCACTGTGATGAATGAACTCCACGATACCTACTCAATTTCACTCCGACATATTAAAGATATTGAGGGTCTTCCCGAGGTTCGATTACGTTTAATAACCTACCTAATTACTCTTGCTCCCATAATTCATTTTACTAGTACGTATCGGTCTAACGAACCAGCGCAGTAAATAAATTATGGCAGCCCTACAATTAGTGGTTGAAGGATAGTGGTGGAATATACCCAATACATAAGAATGATATTAGCTTTACGTAGCTATAGGTGTTGTTAGATGTTCATTCGCTGAATGGCTCATATAATAAAAAAAAAATATAATACCACAAGTTGTGATTAATATATACCTACGTGATTGAAATTAATTATCAATTAATAATCCTGTCTCACAAAGAATTGAATACAATGTGTGTTAAATTTATCTTTTTCTCATGATAAAATTGTAAATTTAATTATTCGCCTCTAAAATTTACAACATACATCCGTAAACATTATTAGACATTAAAAAACAAATTACCTAAACAAACGCGATAAAATTCGAAAAATTAGTTTTATTGCAATATTCACTATATACTAAAAATAAAATAAGCATTATTGACATTATACTAACATAAGACTTTAACACTTTGGCCCATTAAATTAATATTATAAATGAAAATTTATCAAAAACTTTTCAGACTATCTATATATATAAAACAAACATGTATAATATAATATCGATATTTATAGTTGGTGTGTTCGTATGGCGATATTTATTATTATTATAATATATTCTCGAACGTACATTATGGTGTGAAGTACCAGTTTTCGACATACTACATGTAACTACAATTTATTAATCGAAATTTAAAATTAAATTACGATAACCTATCAACGTTACGGGTCTTTATTAATATTGAAGTAATATTCTCAGTAATAATGAGTCATTCGTAATTTTATTTTGTGAATTTTAACATGAATTCATTAATGTATTTAAATTGGTTCGACGGCTTTTTGTTATATGATTCGCGCGTTGAGTTGATTACAGTGTTAATGACATATTAATAATTAATTATGCATATTTTAATAGTTATTAAATTGGTCCTTTTTATTTGTTTCAGATCAAAGAGCTCCGAGGCTTTTGGCGCCTGTTGAATTATGTAAGTAATATATTAACCATTGTTTGTTGATATATTATGTGCACAAGTGAAGGAAATTTACATTGTAATGCTTGATTTTTCAAGTTAACCCAAGATGTCCGATGATTTTCTTGTAAAGTATCCACAACTTTACTGATAGGGGATTCCTTTTATCATCATTGTCATTGAAATCATCATTATAATCAGAGGTACTTATAATTTTATAAGATTTAGGAATAATTGAGACGGGAAAAAATGACTCCATTTTGTAGCCGCTTGCCAACAATAAATATTAAGAAAAAACTAAAATAAAATATGACAGTCGATAAAGTAAGCAATTATTTTATTTACAGACACAATAATGTATAAAACATAAAAAATCTCCCACGGCATTTTCATGAGTTTGTCGTCTCACACAAACAAGCATTTATAAAATCTCATACATATCATCACGTACCATCAACTGTTAAAGATAATTATCTCGATACACACCCAACGTGTGTCGACATTATCATTCCACTATACGTGACAACTAAGACAAATGGAGGCGTTTAACAAAGTATACTTTTTAAATCTCAATGAGTGGAGGTGATCAACAAATGAATTTATCCCCGCGAGCCGTCCCGGGTGCGCGACCTCTTCGTCTGTCATTCGGACGACAGCACCCACGCCCCCCGCCCCTAATTAGTACAGAAATAACGTCGGAAGATTTGTCAACTTCCGAGCTTTTATGGCATTCCTTTGAGGTGAACTCCCACCGACGGCGTGGCCCAGCCGACGCGCACAATATCTCACACAGGTTCCCAAATAGATCGTTAACTGACTGTGAAATATTGTTTTGAACTTTAGGGTGGTCCGTGTTAATGCCTAATATGATTTTGTTACATCGCCAGAACAAATTAATCTTGATTGCCGAATCAAGTTCGTCTGAGAAGTTTCGGTGTACCTAACAACTTTTTTTGATGGAAAAAGTTTTATATACATACCTAAGTGCTCCTTTGTTTCCACAATCAAATTGTTGCCAATAGTTGACACAAATGGCTTTTAGAGTAACTTAGATTTTACAAAAAGCTGCTCTCTCAACGTATTATAAATGCATATAGTTACCGCTGCAAGTTACTATCATGTAAATTGTCATATTTTAACTATACTATTATTTTATTTGTAATAATCATCTAAATATTTACAACAGGAAAAAAAAAATATATTTACTAAATATCTAATTGAAGACAATTTAGTTCGATTTATGAAAAAAATATTTTATTTATTGACAACGCTATGAACAGAGCATGGCACGATACATTGTGATGGCGAAAAAAAAACATTTAAGTCTAAATATTTTTTTGGATCGTCCGCATACAATTGAAAGTTTTACTGCCTCGCTTCATAATCTTTCAAATTCCTCAAAAACAATTACTGATACTCACAAAATGATAAACCCAAGTTTTCTAAAGTCAATATTAAAGAGAAATTAATCTGATGCTAAAGGGGAGGCTCTCGTAACTTATCTGTTAGGAAGCCGGAGCGGAGCATGACCTCACAATCAAATGTCAAACAAACTTTTATCAGAGCAAAGTTGACAAATAAATCCCCCGTCCTAGGAACTTTTCTCATAGACGACGCGATGTGACGTGATCATACCGACTATTGAGCTATTAATGTGTTTACGGGCCCCAGCATATCACAGTGACGTGCCGTAAGGCAGAACAGTGCACTGCACATTTTGTGCTGGACTAAATTATAGATAATATAAAGAACATGTTTTAATTTGACGTTGAGTGTGCAACCTTCGACAAGACACAGCATTTTAAATAATTGTTTACAACTATCTAACCTACATTATTTATTCTACCCTACCCTTATGTAATCATACCTTCCTACTCCAAATTCATTGATATCTCTTACTCACCAAATTACTATAACAAATGCTTAAAATGTCAAATTTAGTTGGATTTTATTCGCCCTATTTACATGGTATCAAGTGAGGTGGCCGTGTCACGTGACTTTTATCCCGTCCATGAGATTCGTTAGGCGTTAGTCCCACCCGGGAACGCCGCGAATGAAGAACGCCTGTTGTTGACGCCCACCTTGTATTCTCTGACAACATTCTCACCAGAGTATTCCACTTGTTATCCTCATGAAATGCTTTGTATATTCGAAATCGGTTCTACCAGTTGGATCACGTAAACATCGGTCATATTATTTGTTTATTATACTATAGTATATAGTAGTATTATAATCTTTGTGTACGTCACCCGAGAGTTTTTTTTTTAATAGCTGAGCTAGACCGACTGCTGCGCATAGTGTTTGCCATGGGCGAGCGCAATCATCTCTCATTTGCCTCGCTCTCAGACCGCGCACAGCACGTGCACGAGGCACAGCCAGCTATACGACTGGTCAGGACACAGCCAATGACAAGCGAGGAACATTATAAAACTGCGCAAATCAAACGTGCGCAACCAAACTTAATCTATTATGACTAACTTTTTTTTTTTATAAAAACCGGCTACAATTAAATTGTATCATTAGATGCCTTTGGCGTTATTCTGACAGTTCAAATGTCGGTGCCTATAAAATATAAATTTATAAAATCAATCCTGTACTTCCCGGGATAGGCAAAAATGTATTGTTACCCACATGCCGATGGTATGAAATCCCAATTAGATAGTGCATTAGCCAGCCGACAGACACAACCAGGAATCCTGTCAGATTCAGAATTGAATCGTGAACTTCACGATTTGCAAGCCGCAGCATGCCAATGAAGCAATTAAGTGCTATTCCTGTAATTCGAAATAAATTTTGAGAAATAATGTAGGTAAACATGACAGTCATCTTGATGCTACACATCCTAACGACCCAGTTATCAACTTTGGTAATGCACCGATATCCAATATACACTAACTCGCAAGTTTCGAGTTACATCCTTAAGAATGAATTTCTTCATGTTGTTCAAATGACAGTTAAGTATGCTTAAACAGCTGTCGTTTGTCGAGTGCTGGCCAAAAGTGATGGATGGCACGGCCGTTTCCGTCGAGTTTTAAAACTGGGGACTCCAGTAATGCACCGGTATTGTTATTTCAGTCGTCAGAAACGTAACCAACTAACAAATGGGAATGTTAAAAGTGACGGGTCACATATATTTTATATGCGTCTATATGTCTGAAGCATGTGTGTCAGTCGCGCTGAAATATTTACGAGCTATTAAAGCAATAAGAAGCTGACTTGTAGGTAGGAATACGCTGCTTCGGATGCCGGATCACAGGCATCTTTTAGCGCTTGACTGATTTAACACCGCTACAGAATGAAGCTGGTATAATAAATGTCATATATTTGCCATTATTTTGGTATCTTTGATGTTAAATGGTGCGTGAGTAGATTTCGCGTTGCATTGATCCTTGATATTAGAAATATGATCTGTAATACTTTGAAATTAAAATATCAGGCGTTTAAATCATTCGATGCTTAGTTGGGAAAAATATATAAGCCTGTATTTCATCTTTATAATTTTAGAAAGTAGTGCTAAGACATGAAATCTATTTTATTTCAGCTCTCAGCTTTACTTTGTAGAATTCTGCAACAAATTCTCAAACACAATAAACTCGGACTCACGATCGGGATAAGACTAAAAAGAAATAGCATTACGAGATTAAACGTGAGTAACCCGAGACGTGATCTCTACTCTCTACTCTACTCTACCAATGTTTCTATTCAATTTGTGGAAAATATATCTGCTCAAATATTCTAAAATACCTATAAGCTTGATGTATAACAAATGCTAATTTCAATTTACCCATGGAAATCTGTTTAATGAGCCAGACTTAACGACTCTGCCACCCTCAGTAAATATAGGCGCAGTGCACTGACGAATTACTTAATTTTATTGAGTGGCTACACACATTTACTGAGCTCGGTGTTTGTTCAGCAGCAATGTACGCTGAACCCCGCGCTGGAACGCGACCCTCGCTCAATCCATAGTTCTTAATGCATAAATTCACTGAACTGCTATATTAGCTAACTGCGACAAAGAAACGGTAATGGTGCCTCATATATATGCTAATAAACTTTCCAAATGCGTTTTAAATTAAAATAATCCCGAATTTATATGTAAATTTGTGACCGCACTTTGTCCTTCGCGTCTTCTCGTTCCGAAATCGATTACGTTACACGGATTCGGGCTTAGATCCGACTCGGATAAGTTAAATGAAGGGTTTTACTAAAATGGGGATCCTTTCGTGCCATTCACTCGATCGGTGGTTCTATCGTCACTCGATTTCACTCTACAGCGCGAGCACATCATATAATTGTTAGAAAGGCCAAATTATTTCTTTTATCGTCGTGTTTTTATGTCGTCAGCACGAATAGTTGTATAAAAGGCAAGTATTAACGACGTTTTTATTTAGTCTCCCATTAGAAATACCTCTATTATCTTAATTTTTATGTGCCTAACCTTTTAGTCGTCTATTATCTTACAATATAAAAACTCAAGGCCATGTTTACGAGACCACCCGGACATTCCGACTAGTTTTCAATCTAGATGCGTGTCCGTCCGCACATATCCCCCTCGTGTCGCTCCAATTAGTCATGATTAACTTTAATTTATAGGACTGTTTAATGGTCCATTAACGAACTCCGTAGTGTCTAGTGACTTCTTATTGTGAAACTACAATTCCATAAACACTTTTATCCAATTAAACAAGACGCTGGTATTCGATCTCGCTTCGTTGATTGTCACTATCCATTTGGGTCTATTTATTGCTGTTAAGTAATTGCATTAGTAATATACCTCGCAGCTTGAAGACTTTAGGTACCTCGTAAATCATGAAAGACGAGCAAGCTATGTTTTATATTTTCTCAACAAGAAGATGTTTAAGCTTAATTTCAGCAGACATTCGGTGAGGTTTCGTTTTGTACAGAACGTGAAATAATGTATTCTCTTTGAGATATTGCATGTTTTACCACGCTACGGTTATTTACTGATGGTATCTTAGCAACTTTGAAAGGCGAATAGTTAGCTTTTGTATGTTATAATACGACGCACATGAGGCGAAACTATGAGTTTTTTTGAAGTGTTTACAACTTAATAATATATTAAAGCTCTTTCTTTATACTCAGCCAATGCACCTTTTTTACAGAAAGTTATTTTGTTTAGCTGAATTTCATATTTATTTAATTACACGTCCGAGTCTGCAGGATAAGTCATATCTTCTAATTTTAATATCTTTGAATCTATTGTAAAACGATTGTAAACATATTGTTTATACCTAGAACGTTAAAAACCTTTAATAATATTACAAACAACGAAGAGGGTATTCAACTTATTTGTAATATTAAAAACCATAACCCGAATTCATTAAGTATATTAATGGTTATTGATATTACAATAAATAGAATACGATTATCGAATATTGTATTAAACACGAGACCGTTAACGGAAAATATTATAGCCGCGAGCTCCTTACGTATTGCATGATAAATTGTATTCAATTTACCCAGTGACAGCCACCAAGGAAAGCTTTTCGGTAACAAATGCTTATGACTTGGATGCACGCGATGTTTGAATATTACGGGAGTCCTGGATTACGTACGTGTCTGCTTGGATTACGCAATTGTAGCCTACCTTGCTAGCCTATATTTTCAATTTGTAAAAGATACAGTTTTCCTTTTTTATGGATGCAAAGATACAAACACTTGAAGTTGCGTTGCGTACGTTTTATAGTTAAATACGCATTATTGATTGGTTTATTTATTGTACGATAGTGAGTTATGGTGATAGACTGTATCTATTCTATTATATTCTATACCTGAATATTAATTAGTGCGTGAAATAACCATTAATTACCTGTTGAATCCAAACTTTTTTATTAGAAAGTAATACATAGTGAATCAGTATCAGAATATTTTTATTCACATAGACCATTAAGTACAGTACTTATGAATCGTCAAAAGTTACAAAATACTATGCTACTACTTTACCACCCGTTCTGAATGCCGTTCCTATGGAGAAGAACGGGCAAGAAATTCCATGGTTGCTCTTTTTTTAAAAGATTTTATACATTTTGAGCAGTATACGAGTATTGTTATAGGTATGTGAGAACAATGTAGGAAAGGCTAATCTGTGCAATATGACATAAGTATTTAAAATGAAATAAGAACTAGGTTACTATTTGAAGCTATGTCCCGTAACGTTAACAATATGGCTTTTGTGTGTTCAAAAATCCCAACAGCAGAATTAAATTAACGAGCATATAAGCAATAATTTTAACTGTCGTTTATTTACGTTGGGGCAGACGCGGCGGCGGGCACCTTCGGGGATGTTTCATTAATCATCGCCCTAATGCTGAGGGTGAAACAAATATGTTAAGCCCGAAGATGGCTCAGAAGGCAACGACTTTTATGTTTTCAGACGTTCGCATTATCTTGATTCAGTTGCGAGAACGCAAACAAATTGTTTTATTGTGATACAAATTGAAAGGGTTATAGAAGCGGCCGGTGCGGTTTATTCTGTGTTCTGACTTCTCGCATAGCAACTTTTTTTTGTATTCTTTTTTTGTGTACACGCACGGGAAACCAATTTTTGGAGTTTAATCCAACTAGCTAGAAACCATCAAAAGTTTCGCCTGGTCTGACTGAATAATAGGTAATATCAGTGTCAAGATTAACTTGAAATAACTTACTTATTCTTAAAATAATCTTCCGAAATGTTTATTATTACAGACTTTCTAAGAAATCACCTATGAATTGATAATTTCACAGATCAATACTGCCTTCAGACTATACCACTGACGAGACTATTTCTTTAATAAATGGAAATTCTAAACATAAAATGGAAATTATATTTGACATTTCAAAGAGATGTCTAATTTCATATTGTCTGAACTAGCGCGAAGAAAGATCCAAACATTTTTGAAGGCCAAAGATTTTATTAATTTTAAAAAAGAATAAGACTCTCTAATTAAACAAATAATATCGTTTATAAAATATATTTTATAGCCAGTCTAATCTATTTGGTTATTACCGTTAAACAATGTTTATTTTATTCTCTACTTATTTCAAATCGCGGGGTTCATTACTCAAAACGAAAACTCGAGTGTACAAGATCGTTGACATATCACAACCACTACCAAGATGTATAACAAATCACCGTCGTATTGTATTAAGAAAACTAACAGAGCCGGCAGTTAATCATACGTAATCTGCTTTCAATCTAAATCTACTACATTGTAGATCATAATTAAGGTGTGCACTGACTCGTCCAGTCCAGGAAGCGTTTTGTTCGTATCGCGACCGCCATCGCTTGTAACTACCGTCAAATGTGTTTAAGCACTCTAATTACCATTTGAAAAATATAAAGGAAATATAAAATAAGAGGTGATGGTCATTAGGCAGGCTATCGATCCATCTAACTGATTATGAATCTCGAATTTCCCTACGACCATAATCCAAATGTATCACACTATAACGCACTCGTCACGAATTTTCTAGATTGTGTAGGTACTTCTTTGACTCTCTCTCAGAGACTAGATCGCCCGTATGGTCTGTGGCTTCTTTTGAATTAAAGTCAAAGTCAAATCATTTATTTCGTATAGGTCTACGGGGGCACTTCCAAATTGTCATTACATTTTTTCCTTAACTCTACAACCGGATCGGAACGCGACCTCTTAATTGTTCGCAATTCAAAATCCCAAACAAATCGTGTAGTTATAACAACTATGTATTAGGGGCAGTGAAAAATTCTAACCACTTGTTAAGCTGACGCACTCGCTTTTCACAATAACTTACCATTGATCTCACATAAAAGGGCTTAATTAAATGACCTGGTAAAACTATCCTACTACTAAACCTCTCCTTGAATGATGACAGGGATATATATATAAATAATATCTAGCATAACTATTAATCCCTAGAATAGTAAAGTTGACAAATATGTTAATATGTTTGGTTACAGCAGGCGGGAAACCTGCAAATGAGAGCAGATAGCTTGAAATAGCTTTTGCTTTTATAAATGCTAATGCACATGTAGCATGTAGTCAGGCAGCTTGGACGTCTAGACGCTTCATGAACTATTTTATGCAGAGCTTATTCATCTCCACTAGCGGATTATCTTTAGAATGTCAATTAAGATGATGACTATGCAATGGTTATGCAAAAATAAAATCGCGACAATTTGACGACAGACTTCTTTTAAAAATAATTTCGGCACGGCTAATGCCAGCAAACTATTTCTTTATTATTTTTCATTACTGCCAATTTGTACGAAATGATGCAGACAAAGAATACCAACTAAATTGTAAGTTTTTTTTGTAACAAATAGTATTTCTTTACATCAAAGGCCAAACAGAAAATGCCGAAGCAGGCATTTTATAAGCTTATAGTCGACTCACCTCGAGATTTTGCTGTGCTAAGGACTTCTCCCCGTAGCAGACCCTTCTTGTCTGATTTGGGTGCGACCCAACAACCCCTAGCGTAGGGATTGCAAATTAAAATTTATTTCATAAAATAATAAATTATTTTTTAAGTAAATAACCTTATGGTCGCAATTTAAAACGCATACTGTCTGAATTTTTTTTATAAGATTTTTTTTACGAAAACAAAATAAAATATTTGTTGGGTTTTAACCGTCGCGTCGTGCACACTTTCAACAACGTTTGGAATGAAGTAGCAATCGGCCGCGGCCTGTAGGTACATACGTCTACACATATACGTATTCTGTGTTTAAAAATCCACATATATACTATCAATATATTATCAAAATATACTGAAACCTAACCCAACAAACGATATAGAATATATCTTACAAGATTTTGTGAAAAATACAAACATCTTTGTAAGTAACGACATCTCAAGAACGAATGCCACATATTTATACTGAGGAAGAGCGATATACGAATGTCAGTATACTTAGAAGTATGCACGTATGTAAAGCATTACATATCTCTAACATTCCCCAAATTGTACGGAACGTGAGCTGCGAGTCAAATTCGGAAGGTACACGCACTTTTTTTCCTTGGGAATTGATATATTCAAATTGGAGAGTGGATATTTGAATATACTTAAGTAGGTTATTTAATGAAGGGATTTTATGTAGGTAAGCATTTTTTTAATTAAAAAAAAAACTTGGTTCCGGTGAACGGCGTGAAAATAATATATTTTTAAAGGCGTCCATATCTGGTACTTGCTTGCACTGGATACAGATACTATCATCATCCCATGATTGTAATACACTTAGGTACTAAGAATATATTATACGTAATATTGTAGAGTAAATAGATTTTACTTATTTATGTGATGTGACTGGGGAAGTCCCATCTAAATCACTCTGAACATTAATTCTTAATGTACTAATTAGCTAATTGTTTATCTGTGCCTTAACCTGATACATGGTCTATGTTTTCCCCACTCCAGTAAACATGGCAACCTCTTATTGTTCGTCTTAAAAATCGCGTGCAAATTCAAAGGCATACAAACAAAAGCGATTTTTATAATTCATTAGTGTTTCCAGGCACAAAGGGCCGGATCTTACCTGAGGCGGTTCAACTCCTCCAATGTGAGAAATAATAATTCGCTTTTCATTTTGTTTCGTCATGGGGAGCTGTTCAAAGACTTCGAGGGCCATCGATGGCGGATGAGTGGCTCAGACTTTATTATTGGCTCGCACTGAATCGGCCTCGCCGGGAATGTAAAATGAGGTCATGACTTATCAGGCACACTGATGGCTCTTGAATAAGTACCTATAAGTATCGTACTAAGTTTACACATTGTGAATATTCAGGCGATCGTGAATCATATCGGGTTACGCCATATTAAATTGCTGTGCTTATCAAAACGATAAGCAATAGCAATCTTGCCATTAGCAGATAGTGATTATGAATTTGAAAAAGTACAAACAACTCATGGTAAGTTGCATAAGTTAAAGTGGTAACTGATGTGAATATAGGTAGTTCCTGTGTTTGAATTCCTTGTAATTATTCATTGAGTGAATACGATCATAGCTCGAAACTCATGTATGCTTAAGATTTTTGCTCACACATTCGTAAATATGTATGATGTGTGTACACAAAAACCACACACTTACGTCGAAAATATTGAGTCAATATTACACCTAACCACATGTCACTGATATATTATGGGCGATTTACATATATTCGGGCGTACCGTGGAGCGGAATAATTGAAATAAAACGACTGACATTTCCTTTCGTGTCACGCAATACATCCAAGATTACAGGAGGCTATACATTTTGTGGTAAATAACGATGTCGGGCCCGCAGTTCGCGCCACATAATGCTACGTATTTTATTAAGGTGAGAATACTAATCGCATGCAATGCCTATTATGTAGGAAGTTATTGCAGTAATTTCCTTTTTAAAAAAGACATGGAATGTTAACTCTTGTTTGTGTTAGAATTAAATTGGTCTTGCATGCGTGCTAGGGCACCGGCAGTGTCGTTTTTAAATCTGTCACGGACACAAAATATTTAACGCGCGCATTATGAATGCTTAGTTTTAGATAATCTCAAGTTCTTTTGTTAATCAGCTTCTAATTTTAATTCAATACTTCGAAATATTAATTAGATGCACTTAAAACTGCTTATGTGTAACCATATTCATGGACACAGGGTCATTAAATAAATTGATCTCATCACTAATATAACAAAACAAGAATGTTGAAGAATGAGAGTTGTTTCATTTCCTTATTTATATCTATTAAATTTTAGTTTTATAACCGATCATCATAAAATAAAATAAAATAAATGTGTGGTTTGTAAATTCAATGATTTCTTTTTAGTTAACGATAAAAGACGATTATTTAACGGCGTTAGTATTGAATTAAATAAATTCTTAATTTTACGAGCGTGTCCGTGTAAGCTAGCTGTTTTCTTGACGAATCATTACATACTGTATCTCTACTAATCCCGTGTGGCATTTGCTGTACTGTCTGTATCAACTTAAGTTATCATACATTTTTTCTCAATAAAGGACAAACTAGATGTCTATAATAAAAGTTAGTTGGCACCTAAAATCCTACTTTATATGTTCTATCACTTGATCTCAAAGTATTTGAGACAGGTGATTATACCTATGGGGAAAGAGGACTCACCACTGACCCTCGGCTTGTCAACTTTTTCGATTATAAACCAAACAGTTTGATCGATAATAAAAGAAGCCAACAACACCGAACTCCACTAAGATGTTAATCGAGAAACTATGACGGGACCTCAAATAATATGCAATTCTCCGCGACACTAAGTGAATCTACAAAGTATTCGACACGTGTTACTGACGTATGTGTGACATAGGTAAACAATGGAATTCCGCCAAATATCGCCTATTTCTATGAATTATAGGTGATTATACTTATAAGGTCAGGAAAAAATCCTAGATTAGATAAACTCAGGCTACATTAGTGTAATAGTGTCCTTGCGTAAAGTCTTTCGGTTGACGACCCTAGTCACATAATTACGCCGGCGACGTGTTCAAGAGGCTGTCGCATGAACCCGCGAGACTGCGATTACAAGCTTTTTCCTTATAATTAATAGCGTGTTTTACCTGCTTATCTTATCAATTTAATATGGGATATTTCTCCAAGCCTGTTTCACCACTTAGAGATATCTCAAAGATAAAGTCCAATAAAAAAAGCAGGAAGCACTAATTTGCTTTGTTGGTACAAAAAAAGGAGTCGTGATTTAATTATGTTTGAATGATTTAACGAAAGGTTCAAGTCAATTTGAAATAACTTTAGAAATATGGTTTTTAATTTAACAAATAATAATTGATATTTATCAGGAGCGAACTACCAAAACCAACGTCAAATCAAATTATATACGATTAACTATGACCTTTACTAATAAGAGTCGGTGAGAAACTCAACAAGCTTTTAAATCATGTCATAACATTTTAAAAACATTAGTTCCACTATTTACCGTATGAATTTACAAAATACAAAATCTTGACCGAAACAAATGAACAGAGCCCAAAGTCTCCTAACACAATCAACTAATAATAGTAATAGAAACGGCATTTAACTGTCATTAATTGATGAGAAGAATAGAAAAAATAGACTTGGAGCCCATTATGACGCGACGCGAATTTTAGTTTTTAATTTTTTTTATTACATTATAGGCAAGTATTTGATCTCGATCTCACCTGATGGTAAGTGACGATGAGATCTACGATGGAGCATACTTGCCTAGGTAGGAAGGCGGCAGTAGATAAGAGACGCTACATTCACTAGGCACATGCAGCGCAGCTGATCTGACCCGCCATCCATGAATGGCAACACCGAACATCATGCCGGAACACGGCTAGGCCGCTTGGCGACATGGCTTTGTTCAGTGCGTGGTGACTAGCCACGGCCGAAGCCTACCACCAGTAGAGTTGTCACCTGGTTGGCACCACCCAGGGTCACGTGTAGGGTATCTCGAGGGTACTTAATTCTCCTACGGACGAAGGTGACTCGACCCCTAAAATATAAGGCTATTATAACAGTTGTAGATTAAAGCGAGGAATTTAATTCTAGGTTTTTAATCAAGACAGACGGCCTTCTGTGACCACCAACTATTAGTGAGAATTAACATTGTAAAAAACTATTACATCACCGTATCAGCGATAATCCAACTGCGTACTTTCGGGCAGGTGTACAATACATCAGCCGCGTTCGTGACTCCCCGCAGTAATGTCACCTGCTTTATTTCAATTATTACATTTATTACCCAAATTGGGGTACAAATACCTTTTCGTGACCGCCTCAGTTACCGAGTTCCCTGAACTCAAACAAGGTGAGAAATGTTCCCGTATCGATATGTAAACGACTCTAGAACTCGCCGATAACATATTATTCTAATTATACGTTTAATTGATTTGTTTTGACAGAGTTAACTATATTGATAGATGAGTCAATCGTTGTATTTCCTGTATTGATAGGATGGTTTGTGAATGATGATACCATTGGAATAAATGTTACTTTATTATGTGTTATCGTGATCCGCTTGTGGTGTGTGTGGACTGCGGGTCCTACGGCACGAAAGAAACTAAGATAGACAGTCAATTACTTGTTTACGCTGGTTGGGCGAGTCTATTATTCGACTTGCCCATGTGCAAAAACATTTGTGGTAATTGTCAAGCTCCGTTCTGCAATTCACAAATGTCAATATGACTTTGAACAAAGTGTGGTTCCAGAACCTCAGTTCACTGGTACACAGTGTTTGTTTCGTTTCTAGTACGGAGTACATAGATATCGTCGGATAATACCTTTTTCTTAGATATTTATATTGTGATCGTTTCATATGCAGGCTCGTGCTTCATTTGCAAACAATACAATATTGTTATGCAACTGCAGTTACTTATACATACCGATTTAAGCAAAGTGCGTTCTATTGTTTCAAAAGTATTTTCTGCAATAACAATTTTATGCGCGAAACATTTAAACTGGCAAATGTGTTAGACCAAACTGAACCTAATTATTTCAGCGATTGCTTTTTCGTTCCCAAATGATCATGATAATAGCATATCTAATGTGTACTCATTGAATTTGTCATCGCCATTTAATACCTACTTGCAAAATACCCTCTGACCATGGTGAGGCCATATCTCATCTTACTCAATTTTGTTTTATTTCACAAAAGGAGATAGTAGAAGATCGTAATTATGTTCAGTTTCAGAGAGTTTCCGATACTATTTCAGTGCTTAGCGGTACCCGTGGAAAGATGGTATTTCGTTTATTTACGCTGTACCAGTACTTAGCTACTGATCTTCAAACCCTGTTGAGGTATTACCATCACAATTTACACAGATATCATCTCGTTTCGGGTCCACATCCGTCGCAGACATGCAGCTTGACATCCTAAATAATGGACCCAATTCATTACCCGATCTCGGTAGACACGATGAAATTTTAGACCTCTTATTGTTAGGGCTCGGTTCTATTGTTGACGCCCTCAAGCCAAGTTCACATGTAGCCAAGCCCTTTGTGCCGAGATCTGCTAGTGACGTAGGCCTGTTAAGATAAATGAAGCTTTCACAATTATATTCAATCCCCGAATGATGGTTATTTTATGTTAGCGATCGTGATAGTGACGTAGCTATTTGTAATCATTTAGAAGGTTGGTGTGTACTGTTTTTAATATTATAGCAGTTGGTCCTTGGCGTTGATCAACGGAATTTTACTGGTCCTTAATTTGGTCATTTTGTACAGTCGCGGAATGGAAAGGTTTGTCACGTTAGAGTCGGCTTAATGCCAATTTTCCAGTTCAAGAAACCTTACTGCCAACATTTTAATAAATGCTACGCGTTTTTTTTTTGTCATAGATTTGGCGATTTTCTATAAATTCTACGGAATAAACATTTGGTTACTCGCTTACTACATAAATTAAGGCAGTAATAATTCTATTTGTAGCCGATAGCCAATCTCAAATATATTGCGGACATTAGAAGAATACTATAAATTTCAATCATCACAGACAAAGAGGATATAATCGCTAATTTTATATTAAAATATAAACTGAAGGTCAACCATTAACGGAAGCAAAACCATTAGACAAGCAAAAAAATACAACTTTGATTTGAGAAAAATTGAACTTTGTTGTCAAATAGTTAAACATTCTGTGACATAGTCTGAACAACTAACGTATGCTCGCGAGCGTTGAATGAATCAATTTGAAAACTCACTAACCTTATCATGCCGCTATAGTACAATGAAAATAATGAACCCAATTTATCCCAATTTTCGTATTTGAAATTCGAATATGGTCACGTGAGAAACTTCGTGAGCGAGCACAAAACACGTGAACCCTATCAAGCTGTACTTATAAACGAATATAAATAAGCTAATGCCCTAAAAACAACTTTCTGAATTCTAAATGTCTAACAAAACGTTATACATTATCGTCCAATACCCTTGTTAAGCGGTCAGTAAAATAAATTTAAATCTTTATCTAGAAATATAATGTCGTTTTTACCGTCAACTTTGTCTGGATTAGGCGCCAACGCTTAAGGCTTATAAGATTTATTAGCTACGAAAATAGGCCAAGCTAAACTATACAATTCGTTTTACCTGAAAGAACTAAAACTACAAACTTGCTTTACTCTCAACATTTTAATTGATTATCTTAACTAGCGGTCTTTAACTTATCCCATTTGAAATCAATGATGCGATAACGTCCTCATACATATTCGTCTATATAATCTTAATCCGAATTAACGATTAGAGCCACGTGTCGCGTGGGCAGGGATTAAACTTCGCTGGGAATTAAGAGGCGAACAAAATAAAAAAAAGCTTTATCTATGGTGCGGCAGCCTAATTATTATGCTGTGAGTCAGGTGACGGAGATTTTTGGCACGTATATAAACCCGCTCGCACACAATCAGTGGTTAAATACCACAAGTGAGCAGCTTTTATGGTGACAAGTAGCCGTGGGCTGTAGCCAATGGCTGCTTGCTTAAGGCACGGGTTTAGTTCGACTAATATATTTTCTTAATAAACAGAATATAAATGGCCATGTCCAGCCAAGACCAATGACAGATGACATTTCTCGCCCGAGGCAAACGTCAGACTTGCGTGGTTTTCACTCCGACCAATTGGTTATTCATTGGGTGATTTTGTGATGTGTGCAATGCATATTTTATGCGGCAGGAAATTTATTTGCTCCAGTTTGACTAGTTTGCGGGTATCCAATAGTCGCAAGCTAACGACTTACAGGATGTGGTTGCTAGTAACACCATTGGGTACTATTTTGTGTCATAAACCTTACATAATAATAAGAATAGACATACATCAAAGGATGGGAAGCAACTGGTGGTTGTCGTCTGTGGCTAGGGCATGCGACAGGCCTAAATAGGTGAAGGGGCTTTCGCCACAAATTAGGCCGCTATACAAACACTCTATGTAGATTTATATCACGTCCCTACGCACTTTTTTAATATTCATATATGAATGCCGTTCCACATGAGGTTCGTTTGCGAATGTCGTATTATTTTTTTGGATTACGCGATTGTATGCTAAATGTGTTGGCACTTATGCTTGAATAAATATAGAATGCTTTTTTTGAAAATTGACTTTCCACCGTTTTATTCTTCACACATTTAGTTTTTAACGTTACGTGTGTGGACGTAAAATTGCTACTTATTTTTTTGTCCAAACATTTATTTATTAAAAATGTACTTTTTACTTGCCTGTCCCTACTATTTATGTATTTTCCAACTCGTAGTTATTTCATAGTCTATTAATGATGTATTACCTAAATTTGTATTAGTTCTAACAAATTATACGACTTACGTAAGCATTATAAAAAGTTATAAAGCAGAAAGCCGTGCGCAGTTCTAAGAATATGGATTAGCCGAATTTAACCTGTAAGGCTATTTAAAGAAAAGTTAAAGGCAACGAGGCAAATATACGCTAATTCTTTTTAAATTTTTATGTTTCGTCTCGCCCCCGCAGGTATCTAGTAAATTCATTACTTAATTCAAAATGGTAATGGGCTGTCGTCTGGACGCGAGCGGATGAATAATTTAACGAAACAACTGATACTGATCTGGGATTCCGCTATGATTGAAGTGTTCTTATCATTACACATTAAATACCCTCAGGTTAGGTGTTAGCTTCAATCACTTAAAACCTTAAAACAATTATTTAGGTGATTTCAGATTGTTATAACAATCAACTGTTTATAAGTAAAATAATCACTGGTTTACAACAGTCCTGAGGAATAGGCAGCATAACCGAATAATTCACTATTAATTTTATATATCCACAGGTTTTACTGTATAAACAATATAGTATGTGTGGAATATGATGATTTTAATTACGTGACATTCTGAAATCTCGTCATCCTGCGTTTTCGTCATTCTGAAATGTCAGTATTATGATATTTACCTAGTCTAGATTATATAAGGAGTTACCTCTAGTCTCTAGTAATACAATGTTTTTACCAACACATACAATTAGGTACCTTCAACATGTCAAAATACGTATTAAATTACAATGTATAAATCAAACCCGTTACCTACCACGTTGAAATTTCCGAAGAACACGATTAAGAAAAAACAGAAAACCAATAAAAATAAACATTGAATTCACATGCATAATGAATATTTAATTGACATCGGACAAGTCTCGCGCCATAACATGTGGACGCAATTACTGGGTGAGGTGATAGGTGGTTATCATGTACGACACATAAATATATATTTAACACCCTTATGAATAGATATATACCCATCCTCCCCCACCTCCCTTCACCCTTAGGTGTGTGTTAATCACAACCTATGATAAAATAAAAAAATTCTTCTATATGTATACTATTTATTATTGAAACCAAATATGTTTGGAAGCATGATGAATTAACATGCCCATGCATTTTTAGATTATCTAAGCCATCATTAGCTCTGTAGGTACTGATCGGCCGCGTAGCCACGAGGTGGCTCGCGCAAAGTCCGCCTATCCTGATTTTTAATCCGAGCATTCCTCGTCTTCGTTCTTTACAAAATCATATGCGTTGAAATAAAATGGAATTAATGAAATATGGCCTCACCCATGCATAATTCACGCGACGTTGACATAGATCGTCAGATTGACAGTGAAACAAATGACAGATAGCAACGCTAGAGAGAGTTACACCAGAGGCAGCCTCTGGTGAACCCTGGTAAACACGGTCTCCGGTGGAACACGTCCTTACTGAATGAGCGAGCAGAGGCAACCTTCCGAGGCTTGGCACAATTCTATACCAAAACAAAGAAACAACGACATTATGACAAGTTGCCATGTTATGTCTACTTTCTCTTAACCACTATCAGTTGTCACCTCTGTATGAGGTGTTTAATAAGAGAAATGTGACGTTTATTGTATGTCAATATTCCCGCATGGGGGCGACAGTCTTATTATCGGCCAATTGACCATTGCCCAGTGTTGTCCAAGCTCTCACGCGCTGGTTGACTCACTAATCATGAGATATGCCTTCCTGGACAAATTGACGATGCATCGTTACTTTTATGTCACTTTTATTGTCAACTGTGAGTACTTAGCTGTGGGAATTATATCTTTCAATTTTATTTTCAGATATCGGAAAGCCAGCGTGGAACTTAAAGATGTCATAAGGTACATTTGTAATGCTTTATTTATAATTGTGTGTTATGATGTGCATTTTCCTTAAATTTATTTACTTATTACTTACTTATAGTGTTGTAATGTATCGGACACATAACGTAATCAATAAACCTACATCAGATATAATAATATAGATCCAATGAATGTTTAATTATCGATGTTTAATAATGAAAACCTTATTTTAAGTAGTTTTTTTTCTATAACTTTCTCGTCAGTAGTTGTCTTTTTTTGTTCGTAATCAAGGATTCCAACCGCGCTTAAAATATTGTAGAAAAAAAACGCGATATTAAATTCGAAATAATGAAAATGACAGAGATTTTACACTAGATTTTGTATATGTTTAAAAACTACGATTTCTATGTAACTATGTGTTTATAACTCTCTACCAATGACTAACAAAACTGTAATTCCCCTACAGGCAGTTTTATTATATTTATGACCGCTCTTGATCCTTACCATAAACCGCAAAGAATGACCGCCACTATGACTAATCAATAGAACTCTGTAACAAAAACTTCGATTAGTTGTCACACTCTTCAAGTGTTACACTACACTGCTTGGTTTTTAGCGAGCTCCTGTGTTTAGTACTAACAAAGCAAGCGACGTATAACATGCACGTACTGAACGCCTATCGTGTACTATGGTATAACCGTATACCGGCATCGCAAGATCTATCACAATAATTGGTAACTGTATTTACAGTGGACAAACCGGGGCAATGCTCTGCCTGGGGCGTATGTCAACCGCTCCACTGTAGATTATGTCCTGATCCGCTCTCCTGGCCTAAGCCTCTCTCGTTGCTTTGTCCGGCACAAACGCCACCCGTCAAGTGCGCAGCAAATCTGTTTTGACCTCGTGATGGATTTTGTGCAGTTCCGCTTGTTCGTTAAGAGTTAGAATAGGTTGTCCATAAAATGGAATTGTTAATTCGGACATATGTTTTAGCTGTCTGGTAATATCGTATCGTTAATCCATTGGTACGAATCTTCGCCAATTCAAAGCGGAGTAGGTATAGCTAAATTCTGTAGCCGTTACTAGGTATATGATGAACTTACTTATCAAACTTCATTGGGATTTCTTAATAACTTCTAGTCATATTATCAAAATACAGTGACACTGGCTGGCTCGTTCCTCGCTTAAAAAATCTGAATGATAATACCGCGAGGAAATGCAGTCCACATTCTTATATTCTTCATACATAGTTTGTTGTCGTATTTATTTGTACTTTTATTGTAAATATTTAGCTTTGTAAATAAAAAAAAGGACTGAATATCAATTTTAATCTCATTTAACTGTAGTTACTCGTAGCTTCAATTCTAGAAAGGGCTGATGAAATATCAAAATTCCATTAAGTATTTAGTTTTCAATTCAAATAACAAGCTTTAGACTTTGCAAGCGACTAGACAGTCGAGCTGCTCAACCGTAATATTCACTTTTACTGCTCTGCCTACTTTAATTTTCTGTTGGCATTTGTAGGGAGGGTCCCTCCCTAGTTACCCCATTCTTGAAGAGGTATTAGACATCGAATGGGCAATACTACAATTTAGATAAGCATGCTTATATGTGTAGTATTTTATTTTATATGGCTATCTGTGTTCGTGATACCAATTTTTTCGGCTGTACCGAGGGAATTCCTTCATTTTCTGGAACAAACATTATCTTAGATTTTGCTATGCCTAAACTAGAACCATGCTAAGATTAATTAAATTCCCTTTAAAGGATGTCCCAAGAAAAATGAATGAGCCATTGTTTAGGATAGCAAGTACCTATTATATTATTAAGCATTATATCTTTTTTATACTTCACATACATGTAGGCATCAGTAACGACCTAGTTACGGTCTTATTATATGTATACACAAAGATATAGACTAATTATCTTATTAAATAGTAGCACAGTATAAAGATAAAGAGCACTCTCTGTGCTAGTAACGTAGCGATAAAAAAGTACCGAATACCTATATTCTTAACAGGATAAATTTAATAAAATAAGCAACATTTTCATAAAATTCCGAAGATATCTTCCAAGAATTCATTTTTTTGGGTATTCGCGATATCGCGTAAAAACGCGTAAGAAACGGTCGATGCGTAATCGATGCAGAGTTAATGTGGGTTTAATGTGACTCCGACTCGGTGCGTGCCCCGGCACCGCTCGTGGAGATTAGACCGTAAGCCTCTTCCTTTGTGCCCAAGTCCCTTCGGCCTCTTCGTCTAAGCCGAGGACGCCGTTTGCCGAATCAATTGCGATTTATGGCTCTAGTAAATAGAGTCCGGTTCGGTAGCGGCCAACGTTGGCGTTTCGCGGTAGCGGCCAACTACGGCGGTCATTGGTGGCGTATGACTATGGTGGTCAGCGGTGGTGATCAATTGTAATGACGGTCAGCGGTGTTCACGAATTGCAGTCAGCGGTTGTCATAAGCGAGGAGATCGTGTGACACTAGAGCTAGACAAACGCAACAATGAATGTAGGTTTCACGATGATACCTACATTAGCGCAAGTAATTGATTTTATTCCTTTAAAAGGAATACGCATAATATGAATCTATGACAGTCGGAGTCAAAAGATTACCAGTTAATATTAAATTTAATGTAATCTTCGCATATTAAACCGCAATGTAATGACCCAGATATCTCTATTACAACACAGCACAGAATCAAAATTGATGAACGCAAACTCATTGTGACGGAGCCGAGCTATTTCCATTGAGGAGGAAATTAAGCCTGCTTCTCGATCAGTAAATTTAAATGGAGGCACTGTCACACTGAATAATGATACGTTTTCTTTTCAAATGTTTCATTACTTAAGTTACTTTTTGACTTTATACCTAAACACTAAAGTAGACATTTAGCGTTCTGCTTTTCACGTTCTTGGAGTGTATGGTGTTAGGTTCTCTCTTTAGTTTCAATAATCTTATCGATGTCCTAGTGGACGAAGCGTATGCCCCGCTTCACTAGATATGAAAGTCGCGGGTCCGACATATACGCAACTACCAAGAGAACTTTTTTATTTACCCTGGTCTAAATATTATGTATAATTATAATCAGCCTCAGTCCACTATATATCTCATAATACAAGTGTTACATGGCTCAGGATCCTATAATTGGTGTGTTTGTTTGGCGATATTTAATTACTTAGTGGATTTACATTATAATACCTACATATTATAACTATATAAGTTCCTAGACAGCTTATACTGATATGACATACATTATCTGGGACGGGCGTGACATATACACGTTTCCATATAATCTAGACGTTTAACAGACGTAGAATCCTCGGCCTCATTCCCCTTGATCCATTGTCAAGTCTTACAGAGACCCGATTACTTACCACTGACAGTAATACAATAACGCTGTCGTAATCCGTACTATACGTATGGGCCTTGAAGCCTCTCAAGTCGAGTAAGGATTCAATTTCTACTGGAATATAGGTTTTAGAGATACGTTTAATTGGGAATACTTTTCTTTGAAGTATTTATTAGCAAATCTATACATCTATACATATAAATAAAATTGGAGTGTCTGTTTGTAATATTAAAATAACCGCTTTTTACTAAGTGCATTTGGATATATACACGTTACCTATACCGAAACAACATTTTTTACAATTTTTGTCTGTCTGTCTGTCTGTCCGTCTGTCCGTCTGTCCGTCTGTCCGTCTGTCTGTCTGTCTGTCTGTCTGTCTGTTTGTTCCGGCTAATCTCTGAAATGGCTGGACCGATTTTGACGGGACTTTCACTGGCAGATAGCTGATGTAACAAGGAGTAACTTAGGCTACTTTTATTTTAGAAAAAAAAAATAGGATCTCACGAAAAAAAATTAAAACCAACGTTGCAGCGCAGCGCCTGATTAAGTTTGATAGCAACAACCTGCAATGCGTCCCGCGGGCTCAGAATGGGCGAGCAGGCTGTTGGCAACGGTTGTCTTTGTTAAATACCACGCGGACGAAGTCGCGGGCAACAGCTAGTTATTTATAAAAATCAGAGTGATCCCGTCAATTGGATTCAATTTATGTAAGTTATTTATATTTTATTTTCTTAGAGTGTTTTAATGTCCCAAGTAGTCCTCTAAAACTGTGTTTTTTTTCTTAAACCAATATATAATATAGATGGGGTGTCGTGAACAACATATTGAAGCACATCAACCAAGCCGATTTGTGTAGTACACGGGCAATAGGTACACAACACTCCGTCTATATTATTTATTCGTCTGAGGGGCAGTATTACCAGAACATCATTTCTATAAACGGACATAAATCGGATTATATTTATCTTAAATATTTATAGACGACAACATTTTTAGAGATGTTTCGTTTAGATAGTTTTATCGGCAGTGAACTATGACCTTAAGAAGTGTGATACAGAACATTCTGGTGACAGATCCGATAAAATTATCAATTTACTAGCAGCGCCCCGCGGTGTTACACGCGATTAAAAAGTATACATTTCACCGGGATAAAAAGTAGCCTATGTGTTATTCCGGACTATAATCTAGATCTGTGCCAAATTTCATCCAAATCCGTTCAGCCGTTCAGGCGTTATTGAGTAACAAACATCCATCCATCCAAACTTTCACATTTATAACATTAGTGGGATTCAACCAAATTCCTCAAACTAATCTTATACATCCCACCAACCTTGTCATCGACTCAATGTTTGAGTAGAGCAGCAATGAAAAAGATGTTAGTCAGATATTATTTAATGAAAGTTAGTTTTATCTTTTTGCGTAATTAATAATCTAATATGATAATCACAGGTAAACATTTACTATTTCTGTGTAACTAAAGGTAAAACAGTTTTAATAAATGTTAACAGCAGATGTTGCTTATTCTCACAGAAAGTTTATTATGTGTAATGTTATTCAACGAATTTGAAATAAAAATAACAGCACATGTCGGTCTCAGGGCGGGATCCTTTAAATTTGTTTATCTTAAGTCCCTGAGATAACGAATCCTACCTTTGGGTTTGTGAGAAATTATATTGTTATTCAGTTAACGTTTACAGTAAGTAATTTGTTTGGTAACTGACAACTTTGTTAGTAAATTAATCAATATTTTAATGGACTGTCAATCAAACTAGTAGAATATAAAATTAAATCGAGTAATACTTTTAATTTAAATTGGATAGTTGTACGCTTGAAATTCAACTACTAAAGCTATGATAATCAAAGTATCCCATTATTTATATAAAATGTCGTTCTATCAACATCTTCAGTGTCAGTGTTCATGAAATGAAATAATTATAATTACTGTAGCAGCATAAAGCGTTGGAAGTGGACTTAATGGCGGCGCTTCCGGCGTGCGCCCGCGCGCCTCGGGCCACGGAACTTCAATTTCCGCCCTAAAGCTGATTTTGCCTTTATGACAGCAAGACTTCGTCTATTTATTTACCTTTTATTAAGTTGGTTACTGTCAGAATTTGGTTTTAATGGCATTATACATTAGAATGAGGACTGTTCATAATTTAATGTCAAAAAATAATGAGAAAGACACAATATTTGTATATTTCTATCATAACCTGTAAAGTTTAATTTAGTCATAATGAGAAGAAAGATTTAGGTTCTTGAAAAATATCAATATCAAATGGAGATGTAGTATCCAAAGTAACTAGAGGGCTATTTGTGATTCCCACAGACATGAAAAGCTGAATATGAATGCGTGGCACAATGTTGCGGTACGGGATATTTCTGCCCAGAAAATATAAATCTGTCGTGAGATCGTGTATTAATCGTTGTATTTGGTGAATAAATTTACTTTTGTTTGAGTTTACTTTTGCTTTGGCTTTATTTATTCAGTAGGACGACCCGGGGCCAGGGTTGCCTGATACTCGTTTGTTTACATAACATTTTCGTGCCACTGACTGTACGCTTGCGAGCTCAGCGCTGGAGGGTTCCACGAACTTGAATTTATTAAGCATTTAAATTATTGTTATGTTTCTGTTAGTTTTAAATTATATGTAGTGGAAGGGTGGGATATTCCAATTGAAATAATACACATTGTCCCAAATATTGGTACCAAAATGTCTCATGAATGTTGAACGAAATAATAAATTAATTAATATTATTTTGTAATTTTTATATCCATTCGCAAAATAAATGATGGTTTGATAGGGATGAGATTTCTTTTTTCTCCCACTCCTTTATTACGTTTAATATCGTATTAAAAAATATTTAAATTTTAAATAACTTCGTAATTAGATTTTATTTAAAATAAGTACTCTCTGAGTTGAATAGGATAGGGTATTATTGATATATATTCCTTGTCCTTTGTATTTTAGGTTTCAAGAAAAAAAGTATAAGATTTGTATTTGCACCACCATGAAAAAAATAAAACAACAAAGTATTAAAGAGGAGTCAACGACAACGTTTATTTTAAATTAAATTAAATTTATAAAATATGAGTCTGTAAACAAAAGTAAATCTCTGATGGTATCTAAAGAAAATTTTTCATTACTTGGGGAATTTATTAAACAATATTACCCTCAGGATATTGATTTTAAATATCTGTGTAGAAAAAATAATACTAGTACCCCACACACAAATAGGTTACAAAATGTTAATCACTATGTAAAGTTGTAATTAAAACAACTTTTAATAATTTCAAACCCCAACTAAGGAAAAATAAGGTATATCAGATGTATTTAATCAAATTAAATTATAAGATATATCTTAGACCAACTACGATAAAAAAAAACCTATAATACACTTGAAATTACAAACGAACTCGTTCAGGAATAAACTGTAATAAAACACTTGACCCGCTTCACATAGAATTTGTTGCGAAACATCCGCGCTGTGCGCGTGAAACGCGACTTGAGTTCGGGATATTTATGCCACTGCCATTAACGCCCTCACATTGTGCCGGAGTAAGTTATGCCATTGATATGTTTATGTATTCCGATACTGCACTAGGATTACCGGACTGGGAGCACATAGTAGGACGTACCAGATGTATCGTCTCTTAAAAATATGATGACATATTTAAAAATATGAGATTGTTATTACTTCAGTTTCTGAAAGCAATACCTACCTACTTATAGCATTGATACTTTAAGCTTTAGACAATATCCCCTACTATCATTCATTAATATCAATTTCTTGCTGCCCGTGATCTCATTGTCAATAATCTAAGTTACTACATAATATTATGCTCTTTTAAATAACATTGTTTATGCATAAACAATGTTATTTAAAAGAGCATATTTTATTATTAAATAACATTGTTATTTAATAATAAAATATGCTCAATATAATATTGTTATTTAATAATAAAATATGCTAAATATGTTATTAAATAACATTGTTTATGCATAAACAATGTTATTTAAAAGAGCATATTCTCTGGGTCAGAGAGAAAGAGAGACAGAGATTAGATAATTGATCATTATTATCTCGAATCTAGGATTTGACCGCCCAAAAACAGTCGCTGTACTCGTAGTGAAAATTATAGAATATTTATTAATTTATTATTATATTACAATGACATGTTCAGAAGAAAGGGCTTTGTAATGTGGTTGTAAATGGACGTAAACTTTCTATCAAAACGGGGAAAAAACAGCACCTGTGTAATTCTACTATCAGTCATCTACTTGGACTATTCTCAACGTTACAGTATCCAATAAAAAAACACCATATTTAAAAATGGAATACTGTCAGTACCACATATAAACCTAGCGTATTAAACATCAACTGACAGCCAGGTACAGCCTCAGGACGCAATACGTAGGCGAATGGTTTACTGCGATCGATCGCGTGCAAGTATTGGTGTCCTTACCCTTCATCCACAACACTACTGCCCACACTTCTGGCCGACATCGCGTGTAGGGCTCCCAACAATATCTACATTGTTATTTTTAATATTGGCAGATTAAAGTGATACAAGTTCTAGTGTGGATATATATATCGTCTTTAAAATATTCCACGGGATTATACTTATTTAAAATGAGAAAAATTGTACCGGACCAACGAAATCCAGTATATGTCCATTTCTGTAGTCGCTATAAGTATGTAAACAAAACTTCTTATCAGTACCGTAGATCCCCGATATTTTGACTACAGAATAAATCCGCGGCGTGGCTTTAAAGGATTTTCTACATACTTGCGTAAAGGTGAAAACTTGTTTTTTATAACCTTTTCTTTCGCTATTCGGTAGAACAAGTATTTTCATAAACGAGTTCAAAAAAACTTCCTTTACAACAGTACAAACGAATTTCCATAAAAAAAAAAAAAAAGTAATATTGGCAACTTTTTATTTGCCACATAAACAACTTCCATGATGAATATAATTAAGAATTGCAACACGAGTTGCTATACAAACTTATGAAACACTCCTTTAATGAACGAATGGGGACGCTATTAAAATAGGGGAACATAAATAATTCAAGCTCGGCTTTGGCGTCGTTTCAAGACATTTTCACATTAAATTTCACGAGTGGTTCATTTTTCTGGTGAGCGACGCGTGCGACCAAGCGCGCCTTGTGGACACTATTTCAAATTCAATTGACCACTTTGTGTGATTATCAGAACTATTGGCTACAGTTCAATCCAGTAAAAGTCTGGTTTCCTGAAAGCGTATTGTAACAGGAGCTTTGGAGACTACTGCTAACGGTGTCGACTCTAATTTGGTTTCGAGATTCCACTCAAGGTGGAATATGAATAGTAATGGGCAAACAAAAGAGTTTAAAGTTTCAAAAGGACGTTTGACAGCTTTTGATCAACGGATGACGCTACCGCACCCTGATTCTATTTCACTGTCCAAAACACACCGGAAACATTAATTTGTTGGCTTACACAAATCTCTTCTGAATCAATGGAGCCACAGAACAACAGTAAACAACAAAATATTCAACTTTCCATGATTTATTTAAGCAAACAACAACAATGCACAATTCTCAAACAATTTGGCTGTAAGTATTTCCAGTTGTGGTGGAAGAAATCTTATTTCATCGTTTTGTGCCATCGCGTCGCCTTCGCTCGGAGCTGACGGGCGTCCACGCTCGTTTTATTTTTATGCAGTAAATGACTAACGCAGACGAACGTTTTTTTAAGAGATATTTTGTTTTTTCGGTAACACTTCGTGATGTAATTTTCCAACTATTAAAACAATCGTTAAGGGACACAATACTATAAAAACAAAGGCATGCTGATAGGGTACACGTCCAAAATGATACCTTCGAAAAAAATATCATAAAGGGCGAGGTAGAAGGAAGGAGTGGGAGAGGAAAACTAATAATACGTTACATAAGTCAGGTAGTAGAAAGGTTCAGTGTAATGTATAAGGTTAGATACAAGTCGAAATATGCTGATAAAGTTCTCAGCTACACTGAGATTTTACTCACCCTTAAATTAGAATAAGACTCATTGTGCAGTGCACTGTACTTTGAATTGCTTATTTTGTCCTCTAACTAATTCATTTTTTTGATCCAAAACTTAGTACATTACGCTAAAATAATGTCCAAAAGCTTTTAGTTTATAAAATAAATTAAAGCAATATGTGTTTTACCTCATTAAATATACCTTCAGTGAATACTAAGCACGCTGTAAAAAGACGTCCCTTACGTTCAATGGCTTAAAATGTCGGTCGTCTGCACTAGACCAAACGCAAGCGACTTACGTTGATTTATATGGTAATGGTCTCTACAGAGACCGTCTAAATTTCATTTACTTAGCAAGTAGTTACTTCGCCGTGGCGAGGGTCCCAACACTCGACAATGTGGAAACGGCCATCCATCATCTTAGTATCAAAATTTGAAGTTGACACAAAGTGGATGAGAAAATGATTGATGCGTCGGCGATTCAACAAAGCCATTGACTTCGCTGCAGCTGAAGCATTAATTGAATAAACCCTTGATAATGTGGTGTCGTTACATGGAGTACGTAAATTCTTACTTCAGGTACTTCAGGTATCTAGTCAAATTGTAATTTTTTCATACCGTTGTATTTATTTGGCAAATAACTATCTATTGAGATTCCTGTTTTAAAACTTAGTAATAAAAAAATACTACAAATATTGGTAGTTACACACTACTAAAACTACACGGTACTTTTACACGCTATTCGTTAATTAACTAAATTACAAGTACATTTTTAGACAAGTAAATCCATTACTTCACTAGGAACTCATACAAAATTATTATTATACAAAACAAATTACAAATGGGAATAGTAAATAAGAAGAAAAATATTTCCAAGAATCATTCCACGCTGCCGGCTATATTTGGAGTTCCGCGGGCGATAGCAGATGAATCACTTTTGTTTGTCCGATGTCTGCTTAGCAACAAATGAAGCTTCCGTACTACCTGTCACCAAATCATAGATCCCCCGATTGACAGTCCCAGGAAGGGTCAACTCGAATGATCTTTTGAGAATACGGAATAAACCTTCCCGATATATTATTGGAGATTCCTTAACATATAAGCTGGGATTGCGGCCTTTTACACAAATGAACTGGTCGGGGTCGGCTTCAGCCGCGTGATTAATTTCAGATAACATGTTCGGTTAGATTGAAAAGATTAATCTATGGATATGTTTAGCTTCTTTTTGTCCGGATGAAAAAAAATCTTAAATCTGCGGACTGATTCACAATATACCGTATATAACCAATTCCGTTTCAGAATCAGAAATAAAATATTATTATTCATAGCTTAAACTTTAGCACCAGTTCAGAATGGAGTTACTATTGAGTAAAATTAGCAAGAAACTCCATGGTTGCTCTTTTTAAAAAAGATCCGTTACATTTTTGAGCAGTACATTGTTATGGGTATGTGAGAAGAGAACAAGATTTAAAGTCTGACATGCTATCAGAATTCAAAATCGCAAAGCAAAATTATTGAACGAGCGACTATTCTAAATGGCTGAGAATTCGATCTACGATAGGAGAAAGGTTCCTTATCGAAACGTTCTGAACTAAGGAGTTGCTTTAGTTGATAAATCAAGAAAATTTAAAGCGATACCTACAAATATATTTTGAGTTATTACAAGGTAATATAGCCGACAAAAAACATTTATTTTTGTAGTTACGTGCTAGCTGCCCACCCTTTTTTAAGGATCCACAAATCACATTAAAGTCACGTATAATTAAATTCATTTTTTATTTAAATAGCCTATTGCGGAAGATACTTGACGTGCGTGACGACACTTGTAACCTAAGGCCTCAGCCTCGAATTTAACGGGCAGCGGGGCGGCGGGCGGCGGCGGCACGGGAGCGGAGCTCGTTGGCCGCCCCGCGCCGCTGCCACGCCTCTGTTTTCGAGAACCGGTCCATTTGATTTTAAGCATAAGATCCTGCCGCTCATCGCCGCCGCCGCCGCCGCGCCGCCCCGCTGCCCGCTAAATTCGAGGCTGAGGCCTAATGGTTCTGACTACCCTCGTACGTGCCACAAGAGTCTTATAATCATTAGATGAAACCTACAACCGGTAGAGTGACACCCTTTTATAAGAATTTCTGTGAACACAATCACTAAATGGTGGTATAAGAAGTATACAAACTTTTTACTCGACAAGTTAAGGTAACCAAATGATAGGATTTTATCTTGAGTTTCTGTGAGTTTTGCCAGAAGACGTCACTTAGGGAAGGTTTGTGGTTTGGTCTCGTAATTTTTCAATAACGCTTAAACGAACAGAGACACAAACAAGAAGTCTAACACTTGTTTTAGATTCAGATTGGATTGGATTATAAATAACTATAATATGTATACCCCATAATTCCATTGAAAGTTTTAAACTATTTACAATGCGATTGTAAGTACAAACTCTTCCGGAAAATGCTTTGTAATGCTATTTTAAATGGATTAAACTACTGTCATTGAATTTGGTGATTAAACTTGACTTATACCAAACAACATTTTGAGATCTACCTACTGGGTAGTTTAATCGTACATGTATGGCTACCCGTGCAGGGCGGCCAACCCGCAAACTAAATATATTTGATTGTTTCATGACTTGCATTCTCGCACTATTTACATTCTCTTAAGTGTTTTCAGGGTTCGGCTTAAAAAAAACCTAATATATTATGCTATTGTTTTGTGTATACTACTACTAGGTAGCTGTAGGACTTATTTAAAACATCCTAATTTGAATATCTTTTGAATGGTTACACATAGGTAGGTAACAAATTTATGGTTACCAACCAATCAATTAAGATCAATTCAATTCATAACGGCATCACGAAGTGAAAGGCTTAAAATGTTAACTTAAAAGCTTGTCACCGAAATGAGATTTAATCTACGCTTGAAGCGCCGCTTAATTTGTAACGTGTCAAAACAAACAGATTGATTCAATTATTTACCGAGGTATAGGTACTTCGGTAAGGTGAGTGGTCATTAGCCCACGTGACTTGCAGGGTAAAACACACTGTCACAGGCCGCTCCCCGCCCGGTCCGCCGCCAGCCGACGGGTGACCGACGCCCCCCTGTTTACTGCCTTTAAAATACAACCCGGATTCACCCGACCCATTAAACTAATTACATCCCAACCTCTCGTGTTTATTTATATTTGTTTTGCCCAAACTTTATTGGTCTTATAAACTTTTAAAGTTACTAAATTGACTCACTTTTATACCAATAAAAACTACATCGGTGTGTTAATTGACTCGAAATTTCAACTAATTAATAATATCATAACATTTTAATGTTCCATAAAAATTAAATTATTTTTGCTACCGTGTTGATTATTAATTCATGTTTATCAGATTTCACTCGAGAACTAGTTTCACGAAAGCTTTGATTACTATCACTGACATAATTTTATTTCTTTCCTCACTTTTTATTAGTATGACTAAATAAAATTATATTTGTGACTTTTTATTACGAATTAACTTAAAAAGGACAAGGTCTTTTTCATTGTAACTGTAATTGTAAATTTTAATTCACTTAAAAATGTCATCGTCGTGAGATCTGTTAAGTAATATTGAACAGTGCTCACTGTCATTATGAAATTTTGCTTGTAATATATATGTATATAGTGCTATTATGGTAAATTTAGTCACCGATATGATATGATAGTAGATCGATAGTCTCCGAAAATACTGATGCGTAGCTGAAAAAAAATATTGGTTGTAGGGAAGCAACCAAACTTACCAACATTACCTCATAATTATCTTTATCTTGTGTGATATCTTATATATAAAACAGGATCGTGTTAGGAATGTTTGGGACGATTTTTATTATCTTTGATTTCTTCGATTCGTTCTCTCGAAATAACAAAACATAAAAACTAGGGAAAAAATCAGTAAAAAAATAATGATAATACATTATCCCATTCATTTGATTATGAGACGATGCGAAGTCCGCCAGGACAGCAAGTATTAGTATAGATACGAAACATATTTTAAATGGTAAATGCATGTTTGTAATATTCTAAATTAACATCGTGGGCTTGTTTCGTGTGCTGTTAAGTGCACTTAAAATTAACGGTATCAAGTGAGCACACACCAGGGCATCTATATGAATACATTGACGATAACACCGCTATAAACTCCTCCCCTCATCACACTATTTCGTAATTGGATCGTAAACTTCTGGAAAAATATTACCTGCCTCCACTATTTGGCTTTCATGACCATTTTATTAGTCTACTGAATATATTTACCTAACAATCGTAGGCACAATGCGTACCTGGAAATCGTTTTATAGCATGTAAATTCGTTGTAAAACATTTCCAATAAATAATATTAAAGTTATATAAATTTATTGAAGCCAATATTGTATGAAATTGAAGTTTATTAAACATTATATTCTTGCGTTCGTGTTAGAAACGATAAAATGTCATCATATTTTTCATGTAAATATGTTACTATTTTGTCAGGTTTTGTAAGCACTGATAGGTAAAGGATAGATTCATAATGTATGTAACATTTCTTCGGAACAAGGGGCCACGATTTCATTGGCGTTCACTTTATTATTTATTTAGAAAGCCATGTTTTTTGTTTATTGTTCCGTGAGAAAATAGCATGTGTTTGAGTGGACAATTTTTTTATATTAATTACAGTACAATCTAACATTTAATGTGCAACTAGGTCAGATTATCTTATGACACATTATTTTACTATAATATAATAATATTAGATTTTTTTATTAACGTCATATAGATCTCAACGACCTCCTATATTTATTCAAATGCGTATTATTTTAGTAGAAAGCTCTTATGAGTGACGCCTAACATTTATCGCATATTTCAACACGTCCGATGTTAAACTTAACTTATGATGACTTTTATAAATGTGAGACATGGAAGCGTTTATATATTTAAACGTGGAAATAAAAAGATATTACGTTATTGTCATAAATAACTCTGGAATAATTAATGTTGGTGGGATGTTGGGATTAATGTTGGGATCACCTTGGAAGAGAGAGGTGCCAATGTGTGGTTAGTTATTAATGCAGCTGTATTTTTATGAAAACCCATTCATTTTTCTCTATTTCCTACACAGGTTGTAAGGGACATGATAATTTAAACTTTGGGTAAAGGTTACATTGAATGCCTATCATAAAATTTTTACGTCACATTTCATTTCACAATCAATTTAAGAAGAACTGAAAAACAGTGCGAAAAATTCATGAAAAGATCGACGGAAAAATCCAGTAACTCCAGAGTCATAAGTTGAATCCATGGTATGAGTTTTCGTTACAAAGACACTTACACTCTGTACATAATATTATGTATATAAATCTAATGTAAAACACTTGAATTTCAATCAAGTGAACTTACATACGTGCACGAATGGAATTGAAATAGTGTTTCCAATTATGTTGCCAACGGGATGCACTTGAATTTCGATTAAACAGTCGTACTTCTCTGTCCAGCTTAATGTAATGTTTTACGCCATCCCGCTACATGGGATGGGTATACATTTAAATCAAACGGATCTAAATTTAGTTATAATAATATAATGATAGATGGATGGATTCATGGAAACCATACGGAATAGAAAGGGGAAGATGATAGGCCATCTCATACGACATACCTTCATAAAAACATCATAGAGGGAAAGGTCAAAGGAAAGCGTGGACGAGGAAGACCAAGAATAAGCTACATGAGTCAGATAAAAGAAAATAATATCAGGCTAATAATATTATATCAGGAGAATAATATTATATCAGGCTTTACGCCCGATAATTCAGCAGTAATTAATTAATACACTGTATTGATTATTAACGTCTTTTATTTTTCACCCACACACACTATCCTGAATGCAGATATGTCAAACAAAAAACCACAGAATAAAAATAACATATGTCAGATATGACAGTATCGGTGTCATGTCGTATAGGGAAGTGAAAGAAGCTGCTCTAGATAGAGACAGATGGAAAGAGTTTCATCAGCTACACCCACAAGTGTCTGACCCTTAAATTAGAAGAAGAATGATAATAATAATCATTTATATTTCATCACAAATAATTGAGTAACATAAATATGACAAATTTACAATTATAGGCGCAGATATTATTCCTGGAAGCTAGTCCTGGTACTAGGTGATAAAACCTGTACTACGAGTCACTAGGTCCCAAACCTCGCAAGTTACAAGAAGTTATTGTATATTAGGGTGACATACAAGTATAATGTAATAGCAAAAAAGTAACCTAATCAATAAGGTTTTTTTGCAATTAATTTAGACCTAAAACTAATAATACCCGAAAAGTAGTATTAACAGCTCAAATTAATAGCTTAAAGGCCAAACTCTGTTACGGCGGGCGGTGCGGCGTTTCTACTAACAAGTACGATATTGACAATTTGATTTTGAAAATGTTACCATCATAGATTCACGTATTTATACGTCAATGGATTTACTCATTATAAGAGTATTATTACCGGAGTAAGCAGTTATACTAGTACTAGATATTCTAATGATTGTGGCGGTTAATTAAGTGTTGATAGGTTTGTAAATAGCTTTTGAGCTTGCTAGGGTTTAATATAAAAACTCGCCCGTTGCCCGTTCTTCTCCATAGTAACGGCATTCCGAACGAGTGGTAAAGTAGTAGCTTAGCATTCTGTAACTATTGACGATTCATAAGTACTTTCCTCAATGGTTTACACGAATAAAAAATATTCTGATTCTGATTCTAAATAATAAACTCAATGGAACGCATGAAAGATTTAAATCAATTGTTAAAAAAAATATTTTTTCTAACTTAGAAGTTACGGACAACTAAGGATCTCCTTTGCGTTGGATGACCAAAAGCCGTTACATTAAAAAAAAAAAATACATTTTACTAAGTACGTCAATAAAAACTTCAAACAAATCAATGTGATGAAACTCTAGGTACTGTACAACGCTCGTTGAGTGGGTCACATTGCTATCTGCACTGAGAGGTGCATTATCGTATTGCACCGACTGATTGATGCCAGAGGTCGGGTGTCGCCTCGATCCACTGCATTATCGGTTAAATGATACGGCGTTATCGGCTCAGTACTGGGTCCGTTATTATCAGTCGTATGACTCATAGCTATAATACATTTTGAACATTAAGCGAGAACCGCAGTATGCTATACGTATGTGTATATTGCTCAATTAATAAGTATGTACTTGTAATTGATTTGAAGTTTTCAACGGCATTATGAATCTAAAGAATTGATAAAAATCAATTGGAATAAAATAGATCCCACTTATACTGGCCCCCCAATTTGAAGATATTTTAATCTATTTACAAAGTATTTTAAGGTAGAAAAGAGCTTTAAATTCACAAAAAAAAACAATATATTGAGGGGTCTAGTCTTAATCAAATTCTGTGCTTTTCATTACACAACGAATATAAGTTACATTAGCAGCATCATCAAAAATGCGTAAGAAATACTGCTATGTATAAAACATAGAAATAAAGGCGAAAGTCCACGCAATCTAAGCGCAATGACGGTTTCAGTATCTTGTTATTTCTCAGTTTAATTTAAATATGTAAATTTTATTAGGCATAATACAGACTGAGGATTCTTGAATTGCAAATGAATGTGACATTACGTTTTATAGGCTGGTAGCCAATTCGCCGGCTCGTTTCCTCAGAGCTGACGGCAAATTTTCACTTAGAAATGCCCTCAAATTTAGTGCCGTTTTATTGGATCCACATTTAACTAAAATAACAAGTGGACCCGAATATTATTTCCCTATAAAAAAATTGACGGTATATGGCCTTAAAACCATCGATGTGGATCTCATACTTTATGTTGTTAGTTTTTTTTTTTTTTTTTTATTACATTATAGGCAAGTATTTGATCTCGATCTCACCTGATGATAAGTGACGATGAGATCTACGATGGAGCATACTTGCCTAGGTAGGAAGGCGGCAGTAGATCGAGACGCTACATTCACTAGGCACATGCAGCGCAACTGATCCGACCCGCCATCCATGAATGGCAACACCGAACATCATGCCGGAACACGGCTAGGCCACTTGGCGACATGGCTTTGTTCAGTGGACAAGTTTGTTTGTGGAGTGGAGTCTTGGACCTTGGTGCAAATTCCTCTGTACCAAGATCAAGCGAACTTTTAAAACATTTAATGATACTGTACATATGAATGCTGTCAGCTATGTAAGTTTTGCAAAATTGTTTCTCAGTGATGTTAGTAAGTATAACCTATTTATTACTTGACCTGACGATCTGATTACCTTAGTGGGTAGCGACCCTGCTTTCTGTGCTGCGGGTTCCGAGTTCGACTCTTGATAGTGACAAACTTTCTGTGATGAGCATGACCGAGTTTTAATTGATTGCCCCGAATAGCAGAATAACTATTAAAATATGCGAAAAATATAAAATAATGAAAATAAAGATAATTCATTTTCGCGTAATTCGCCGGCACAGCTAGTAAATAAATAAATACATTTGCCTGAGGGTCTTACGTAAAATTTGTTGGGTACTTGGAGATTACAACCATTGTAAAACTAAGTAAGTACTTAGAATATTTATTCAACTAAAAAAATAATTCGGTAAAACGCTTTCTTATAGCGCCGCACATCGCAATGTAATCTTCTCAATCCTACTCATAATCGTGCGATTTTCTTGCTATTACATATTTTACGGTGAAGATGAAGGTTGTCAAGCTTAATTCTGTCGTTCGGCTTCGAAAATATTTTCCCTTGCGTATAAAACGATCCCGACTCCAATCCCTAAAAATGTGTTATTACAAGACGCGCCAATCGGCGATATCGGGGGCACAGTCATGTGTCACATCACACGAAAAATCCAGCCAGCAATTTACCTGTGCAAAAAAAAAAATTCGCAAACCAAATCTATCACATTAGTATTCACATTGTAATACTAATAATATCACCAGACCAACCCACCAACTGTAAGGCCTCAGCCTCGAATTTAGCGGGCAGCGGGGCGGCGGCGGCGGCGGCGCGGGAGCGGTGCTCGTTGGCCGCCCCGCTGCCCGCTAAATTCGAGGCTGAGGCCAAGGTCGCACATTATGTAACGCTTGTATCATTGGTACCGTACGTTGGACTGAGGGCGAACCCAGTACATAATACTTATATAGGTATTAAACATCCATGAGTCAGCTACAAACATTCCTGCTTATCACACAAAGTTTGTCCTTACCAGGATTCGAACCCGGGACCCCACCGAAAGCTCTACCAACTGCGCTAATCAGGCCGTCTCGTTTAATTTTATTTATGCACTTCAACTAATTAAGTGAAATCTCCTGTTAATCTGATTACAATTTCCCGCACTTAAACGCTAATTAATTCTAAGCCATGGTACAGGCTGACCTCCCCATTTACTTAGCTGTTTATGTTGATTACACCGTATGAATACATTATTTACGTGAAGAACATGTCATGTCTATAGACATTCAAACACGTATGCTAACACGATCTAGTATTTCGTATTCATTTATGGTAAATTTTAGGTTATAAAATAAATAAATTAAAACTTTTTCAAGTGGGCGTCGATCCCGCTGTGTACATAAGCTATGAGATCCAGAGAGTTTATACAAAACACAAACTTAAACCAACCGAGTATAACAGATAAACATTTGTGCGGTGAGTTTATTATAACAATAATTACACACCCAATTTGGTTGTACAAATAGAGTAGCTTTTCTTACGTATCGTCGTTCCGGTACTCGGCGCCGAACACCGTTCCTAATTTGGGTTGTAAAACGCGTATAAACTGAGGTATAATTGTTAAGACGGAGTGAGCCTATTCGTTTGTTATGTGTTCTTGGCTTTACTGAATTTTAACGAGCTCCTCAAGCTGAGAGGGAGTCAGGAGTTCGCCGAATCAAGTGCGCCGGAGACATCAAATTCTGTTAAAACTTTTGACTCGCTCGATTAGCGGCTCTTTGAGGTGCATGATTTCAAATTCAAATTTTCCTCGTACAACAATGGTATCAAGAATTTGCATGTACGCTTTCTTTTGTGCTAGTAAGACTTTATTCCACGTTATTTGTGGGTATGAATGAAATTAAACTTACAAAGTACGGCCCTAATGTTGGTATAGTAAGTATATATAAAAAAATATATCTCGGCGAACACAACTGCTGTAGGTACTGTCCGACATTAATTTAAACTTGTATTATAGGTAACGTATATTTGGAGGGATCCGTCATATATAATTACTAATATAAAACGTTCAGACTCGGGTACACAGATTAAATTCGTACTCATCACACAATGTTTGCCACTACCGAGAATCGAACCCAGGACCCTCGGTACAGTAAGCAGTGTCACTACCGACATTGCCAATCGGGTCGTCTTGGCCGATGACTTGAAATAATAATAACAGTGAATTTAGACGCTAACATCATTATTCTCCGATTAATAATGATTACAAGTAAATTAAATTAAAAAACAAAGGATCGCCTACATGAAAAGTACTATAACTATTCCTACTTATTAGTCTTCAAATAAAGTTCCAATGGTTACTTTCTGAATAGAGATATTTTCGCGCACTTTATCGACTACTTTCTCAGTAATAAAATGTGAGGATCTCCTCAAAGGGCACTTAACCGTTTCTATGTTGAGTGTCACATAAAATGGCCGAAATACTCCGGCATTAACTATCTATATAACGTTTGTAAGTAATAGTTAGGCTTAAGCTGTAGGTTTAGCCACTTTAATTAGGTAGGTTCCCTTTGTAACGTTACGCTTTTGTTATTATCCTTATTAACCCATTTTAAGCTCATTGTTTTAGTTGATGCCAAAAAACCGATTATTTATTATTGTAAACTAAGTTCAGTACTTATTGAAATAAAACATTTGTTTTGGATTGATCGCGTTTATTCCTCCCATGACCATGGTTGCCGTAAAGCAGCCGAAACTTCGGGAACGTAAAAAATATAAAATAAACACGATAAAATCCGTAAAATTAGTTTTATTTCAATGCGTAGTATTCGCGGAAATTCTGCACTTTTTATTCGGTACTATTTTGATTATCTATTTGGATAGTAAACTTATAAATCCAATTGATAATACAAACACTTAAATGGCAAAAAAAAAAATATTTAGGTACATCATTGAAATTAACCGAGCTAGGCAACTGTCCTAGAAGTAACCTGATACCATTCTCAATGCAGCAAATCCTCTCGACTATATAACTCTACCCGTTTTATTAATGGACTTTCATTATCCAAATCCAATTCACGCCTAACCCGGCTTCTCTTCATTTTAGCTTTTAACTAAACTTTCATTTGTTACTTATTTATTCCCCAAAAGCCGGGAGCTGGGAAAACGAACATAAAATAAACAAAATTGTCGCGAAAATCCAGAGCTCATTTCGAATTCAAATCTCTGAACGACGGCGTTCAGTGTAATGGCCTCCTTATACTCGTCGTATAATGTTCAACTTTATATTTACGTGCCTATGGGTTTGGATACGTTGAGTACCATAGAAGGTTTATGGGGGTTGCGCCAGAATTTGCTTTATTATTGGCTGGATTTTAATAGACACCTACGTTAACATACATACACCTATAATATCACAAAAGCTGAGTGAGAAAGGATTTAATCTTTACCACAGGATACCATGGCATACATTTTTATTTTTATTTAATAAGCTTTTCTAGTACCTACCCCTAAAATTTAACCTTGGTTAATTTCGTAAATATAACTTAACAAATCAAGTCGCTTTGTAACAAAATTACCATTTAATTACTTTTATCCAATTTACGTATAATCAGAACAATACATTACAAGCTACCTTTTTTAATTGAGACTGAAGAAATCCTTTGAATTTATACAAAAGTAAATTTGAATATTCCGGCGAAATAGAGTCCGTCGGCTGCGGCTAATCGCCCCCACGGTCAATCGTAGACTATATTTTACTTGTGACAAATTAAAACGTGACAAGCTTTCATTAGGTCAGGCACCTATTGAGTCACCAGACACTTAACTGCTAGCAGTGGCTACATAAGTTACTATGCAGTGGCTACTATTAGTATTGCAATCGCTGATCTTTAGACTGTGGCATTTAATTCCTAGGAATCAAAATCAATATATATTTTATTTATTTATTTATGTAGGTGGAATATATAAGGTGTAACAAAAGTTGTGGAAATTATTTTAATAGATGAATCAGTGAGTTATATGGATTACGTTGATGTATAAAATGGTGTTTGATTTTTAACAACAAGGCGTGCCGTGTTTTTTATATCCTATATTTTAATTTATTTCTTTGGGAATGTTATCATTATAACCTACTGTTGGTTCTGTTAAAATATTTTACACTCTTATTGTTACACCTTATATATCGAGAAAGACGTCAGTACTCTCATTTTAAAAGAATACAATTTATTATGTTTAATTTCTCGGTTTGTTTTAGACGTCCTAGAAACACTTTTTATTAACTTTGATTATTTTATACCGGTACATTACGTAGCGAGCAATCTATTCTATGTAATCGGATTTGTCTCATTTAAACCTCACATGGCATCTTTACTATGATCACAGGCATGTAACACGAAACCGGATCAACAAAAAAAAATGTCAGACCCACGAATTACTATCACCGATATAGTCCACATGTGTCCGCGCCACAAAAAGCTATTATTTGTAATGAGGGCCGCGGCGGCGGCGCGGCGCGTGGTGTGGGGTGCATAGAAAATGAAAACACTTATTATTTTATCGCTCATGATCGATGATGATTACTATCTGAGGGCGAAAACTTGTACAGAATTCTTCACTGCTAGCGCTTAATTTTCACAATACATTCATGACATTTTTTTTAAATCCGTGATATGAAAAAAAATCGGCAAATAAAATCATATCTCAACTAGCAGTCAAATTAATGAGAATCGTAAAAGTTTAGATATAAATATTGATAATACCTACCTACCTACTTAGTAAGTGAATGAGTAGGTAGGTAGAGTAACCTGCGGCGAAGTGTGATTTACACGGTCTAGGTACAGAAGGTAAATTCGACAATACTTTTTCACGTAAAGTTCGGACCACAATTTATTTTTTTTGCACCAAAAATTGTAATAGTTCCCGACTCGTCTGCACAAAACAAAAGCTTATTTCGTTGTAGTACAACTGTAATTGAAATAATAGAGGCAATTAGCGTCAGTCATGCTTAATCACAATAATAAATTTCATCACAATTACGTCGCCATTACAAACGTTGCATGATTTTTTACCCTCATACTGCATATGATATTCTTAAGCAAGGGGAAAGAGAAGGGTGGGGGTAGAAAGGGGAGCGAATATTGTGATTATATTACTCGGCATATGAGAATGCAATGTAAATTTATTATAAAATGACTTAGCTATTCCAATTTGACACGCGGAATTTATTTGTCTAGCAGTGCTTGCGATTTTTAAACCTTCAAATAGGGTACAAAAATTATATCAAAGTAACCTTCATCTTGTCATTTTTGATCAAAATACGTCATTAAGATTTTTCATAATGGGCTACTCGATAAATGTGATTAGCTAAAATTGCAGATTTGACCTCTGTTTCGAAAATAATGTCTACTACGGTATTTACAGCCTCATTATACGTAGGTATAAATAGTGGAATAAGTTTCTACTTTATCGATGAGATCAATAGTTCGATTGTACTCAGCAGCATTTGTTAGAAGTAACATCGTGTTAAAATGCAGTTATAACAAGCATTTCGAAACGGATAACAAACTTTTGTTCGTGAACAAACAAAAGTGCCGCGGGCCAGAACGCGATAGGGCGAAAGTTAGACCATAGGCCGTCGTTATGCGGAGTCGGAGCAGAAATCTCGGTGCGATCGCGTGGCGGGAACAAATTATGACGCCGGACGGTCAACGGGCTCTTTACGAGCCGCGTCCCAGACTTGATGAAGATTTAGATGCAACGAATATCGGCCGGAAGCGATGATATCCCGCGGGGAGCGGTCGCCATGGTGATGGCGAGGGCGCGTCGCGACGCCCTTGCATGGCCAGTTGACGGAAATTTTAATATGCCTACCAATATATTGGTCTGGTATTCAAGCAATAGCATCCGACCGAGACGCAATAAAAATGGTGATCTTAAATGCTATATTTTTATTTTTATTTACCTTTTATGTATTTATTGAATTTGTTTGATATTTTGCAAGAAATCATATGTACGTATGAACGTAATTATAAAAAGTTGCTTGTTTTTTAAATTATTTTTAAGGAAATCATATGAAGTATATTTTCATCGCAAATTCACATTTGAAATTATTTTTGTAAGCCCTAAGAAAACCAACAGAGCTCACCAAAATCCGCCATATAAAATGTAAACACGGCGCAAAGTCCCCGATTTATTACCCGGCGACTGATGATGATATATCGACGTCGGCTGCTGTGTTGATCGTCACTTACCCTACCCTTATCACGGAGCATGTAATTTCGAATTCATTGCCCTCGGGCCGCGGCCCGTGTCGGTGACTTTTTAATAAAAAGAGAAATATTTCATACTTATAACCGAACAATTTATTGGAAAAAAGCATAGTCAAGTGGTAGGACCACTTTGTTTCAGTATTCAGTGGACACCGTTTTGTTAATTAAAAATGAATCGTCCTTTTTTGTTGTTCCTCCCGGCTTGCACAAATTTTGACATTTGTATTCCCTCTTACAGGTACTAATTGGATATGAGAGGATGAGCCATGGAATCACGCAGCGCGCCGCCAAGCCCGGACGAGCCCCGGCAGGCGGTGTACGACCCCCGTTGCGGGCGGTACCCACTCCAGCCGACACTCCAGCGGACATTCGCCAGCTGCCGCGAAACCACGCGACCGCGACCCCATCACCGCCACGCCGCTTCAGAGCCCGCGCAACCCGACGACAGGGTACTCATTACAGCCGAGGTCCACGATTACCCCTCGTCAGAGTCCGGCATCGCCGCTGACTGTCCTCATCCCCACACCAGCAACGCTGATGACAGCCCCTCTTACGATCGATCGGACTACGAAGGAAATTCTAGCTACAGTCTTAGGCGCACCCCAGACTATCACCATACTTTAGATTGTAAGCATCGACCAACCGATTACAATCGCAGCCGCACACCTGATTACAATCATGAACATATCTCAGATTGTGATCGCACACACGCACGGTCGCAAACGTCCAGGAGACCGCATAGGAAGCATAGACGAGAGGAAGACGATAGCGCGCAATCGCTTGATGAACGGTGCGCCAGGGATCTGGATGAAATACTTCCAGCGAGACTAGCTGCCGTCAATTTGTCGAGAGAGCCACCCCCGCAGACCTGGAATAGGACCAACATTGCTGCAACAATGGAACGATTTGAACCAGTAGACTACTCCTATGCTTACTATGATCACCATCTGTCGATGCCGTCATCATCGAGAAAGGTAAATCGACAACGCGGTCGGGGCGGCATGCCTCGTGATAATCGAACATCTCGTCATAATTACGTTACACGATACGGTACCGAAGAAAATATTTACGAGGAAATCACTGACGGCTCTAGGACATGTCCTAAACACCGTTACATACCACGACAGTCCCTCGTTTCATTAGACAGGAGTGTCGTCGAAGAAGAGGTCCGCCGAGTTGAATCGAGGCACAAACGAATTTTGGGCGAATTAAATCTTAGTGTAGAAGCTATGTTAATGCCAGAATGCGAATCTCCCGATTCGGAACGGGCAGAGGACAGAGACAATATTGAGGAATTGTTGCGAGTGGGTCCGACGGATGAACTACTTTCGCCGGCCAGTTGTAATCCTCCAGACTTGGACAGTGGATTTAGTGGCAGCAGTAGTGGTGCGAGTTATGTAGGTAGCCTGCGGCGAAAACCGACAGGATCAGTGCCGCACTTACCCGCCGTAGCGTACGGCACGCGCGGAGCTGGCGTCCGAATTCTGGGTGCGGAAGAGTGCGGAGCACGCTGCGCCAAAGACGCGACATCACCCAGAAGTTCCAGCTGCGGCGATGCAAATGCCAGCGGTTTTTGGAACAAAAAAGCCTGGAAGAAAATATCGGGATTCTCTAGCTCTAACAGTATCAACAAAGCAGGATTAACCGGTAAGTTCATTATGAATTCTATTTAAATCTGCAACCTTACTCTTTTGCTTACAAACTTCGGCTATTCAGCTATTTTATCTTCCAAAAATATTTGTCAAAGTAAAAGCTATAAACTTTAAAACTTCTGTATTTAGCTCAAACAAAACTTCGAACATTATGAACATAATGCCAAACAATCGTCACTATAGGAATATCCATAAAACACAAACGAAATATATATTCAGATAGAGGATTGTATAAAGAATAAAGTTTCATTCTGCCATAAAACGTGAATGAATCCGAGCGGTATCAAGTCATGAAAACCCTGAGAGCATCATTTCTTTTTTATTTTCACCCGCTTTCGTCCGCCCATGGGCGTTTTTCAGATGGACGCGCGCTATCTCAGTATTTGTTGTTTTCATTTTGGGTTCAGTTGTTTGTTTTGTTAACGGTGCGGCGTTTTGCATTGCAGGTCTGCTCGTTAGGTACACTTTCCGGCGTAAGTCCGGCTCGCAGGGCTCTCAGGGCAAGCGGCGTGCCGAGCCCGTCAAATGCGATGCGTGCCTCTCGCAGCGATGCTAGCCGCACCATGGTAAGGGTCCCCCACACACCTCCATATTGCTGGCAGAAAGTACACCGGACTCTGATTTAGTTAGCTTCAAAATCTATAATTCATACACAATCGTTATATAACAGCTTTAAGTAGACTTATTTGATTGGAAATAACAATCACGTGCCTACGACCTCTGTAAAATTTGCAACAAATACTATAGTAACCTTAATTTGAAAGGTTCCGTTGAGTATTTGGAATATGAGGTACAGAATTAAGAAACAATACAAAAAATAATTAATTAGGTACTTACTTGAGCAAATCATTATTAAAGGTACTACTTTCTACCAGTTAAATTTTTAGTTTTCGTTCCTCTAATTGGCTTCCTTTATTTGGCAAACGCGCGTCCATTTCAAAATTTATCAATCTCTCACAGAGAATATTTAATCCCAGAAATTATTCTCTTATTTTTTATTTATTTTACCATCACATAACATCACACGTTATAATAAATATTAATACCAAAACCAATTAAAACGATACAAGTAAAACAAGATAGAATCGGCTGGTTCAGAAACGATTAACGAAGTCGATCCGAAGTTACCTCATTAAGGTATCGCAGATATTACTTCTGGTAACTTCGAGTTGCGATAAGTATTGTTCCGCTAGTCGAGACAATAGCGTGCGCTACCACTTAATTAAACCTCACCGATAAACTGCGAACAAGCGGAAACTTAAGTATTAATCCGCCAAGACAAAGTATCTTTTAAAATTGAAGTTAGCAGGTATACAGCTTATAACGGCTCATGGTGAATTGTCTTGGTTGCAGATGAAGCGTGTAGGCCAAGCAGAGCTAAATCCAGAACAACTATACCATACAGGTTAATAACATTTCCTATATCTCTTTCCATTAACATCTTCTTGTTAACTTATTAGTTCGTAAGTCATACTACTGTAGCGGACTCTTCAACCTCGCCACAAGGTACACAGATAGCGCTGCAGACGCATTTAGAACAATTGACAATTCTCAATACAATCCTGAATCGCGCTATGAGAGTTTTCGGAGCACGTAACATATATACAAGATCCCAACAAGAACCGTTGGGGCATAGCGGCCGCGCCGCCAGGCATACCACCCGCCTGGCTGGAAGATCTTCAATTTTCCGCTAAACTACGAATAGATAAAACTGTTTATGACAAGTTTTGAAAATATCATTATTTAAAATCTATGTTATTAGTCTGATATTAAAATATGATACAAATACAAACGAATAAATAAGAATATTTGAGTACACGAGCCGCACTATTAACCAATTAATATATATTGCTGACACAAAATAGTCTCTATAATTGTTTGCCTAAAACGGTTTCAATAATATCGGACGATTCTTAGAAGGTTGCGTATCTACGCAACCTATTCTGATCTGTTCTCTGCAATCTGTTCTGATTTCCATGGTGTTTCACTTGTTACAGCTACTCCAACGGAAAACTGGTGGTGCCGCTGGATTCCCTAGCACAGAGCTGAGGGGCCCCCTCCCCTCGCCATCCCCGCGTCGAACTCCTCGGAGGGGCTCCTCAACGTGAAAGGTCTCCGATAAACACGAATGTGACGTAATGCGTGCCCCACCACACCGATCGTGTTGGATCGAACATTTAATAAAGAAACATTCCATAATTAACCACCAGAGAGTCTGAAAGACAAACTGTTTGTAGAATCTGTGTACATAATATTTATTAAGCATAAACCAGGAGAGTATACGTCGAAGTGATAGAAAAGCCTAATTGATTATTTGTATTGTTATGAAGATCGTTTCATAGAAACGTAATAACTACCTTGTTGTTACTTAACATATTTTTTGTAGTTAATAGGTGGGACATGAAAAGGCTGACAGTTAAATCGCAACTTGTATTGAAAATGCCATGTTAAGTGAAGCAAGAAAAAGTAATAATAATAATATAACAATGAAGTTAAAAATTCAAAGATATGAAGGTTATCTTCATTGCTTTTTATAATAGACATTGTTTCAGAATTCAGAACGCCATAAATTAACATGCGAAGTAATATGTAGGAAATTTAAGCTTAGCACCCTTCTCATTAACTATACCTACTGTAAAACAGTACAGTAGATCAACCGAACAAATATACTTACCAATTTTTTTAAATAAAAGAAGATTCTAATATATCTTGAATCCTATGTTTTTTTTTTCAATGCTCAAGAATGCATTTAAGATGCACGAACTTAGGCAGTAATTGTCTACGCTTCAGGATTCTACCAACGATATGGTGCTGACAAAATCTCATCATTATCATTTACACATGTAAATAAAATGTTGTTACCCAAGCTACAAAAATTTTAAAGGTCCAACTAATTTATTTTTCGTCGTAAAAAATATATACATGTATTTAATTTTAAATACCTAATGATAATCACTTTCGGTAAAAGCATTGTTAATAGTTGTTAGTATATAAATGTATATATTGTAAATATATAAGATGAAGATGGTGCACTATTTGCTTGATGACGTTGGATGATACGTAGACGTAAAATATACACAGCCACAACATTGCTTTGAATTCATTCGCACGTGTTTGAAACAGTTGAGTGTTCTCTTTATAAGACTAATTCATTATTCGAGCTAAGGGCTATCCACACCTATCAGTGCAATGTTAGGCACGTGACAGGGCCGTATTCCCTTAAGGGATTAATGAATATAGATCGGTGCATCCTGACCCTGTCGTGTGTGAATGTGTTTATAAAACAAATAGCTTCTGAACGCGGTAATTCGATGATACATAGTCTATAGCACTCAAGGATATAGCTTTGTATTTAGAAACGGATTCCTAGTTATGGGGATTACCTCGTACATCCATATTCACAAATTAAAAAAGTTTACCGCCTATTATATTCGTGTAGATGTCCGCATATTCAAGTCTCCGACGAGACACACGACAGTGCGTCCCTAACACCGCACTGATATGTGTGAATAGACCTTTAATTGTCGGTAATTATATTCTATTGTCTTGCGGTATATATAGTAAAATTATTGAACATTTTCTGTGACGTTACACACGCAACGTTATTATTTAATAATGTAATTATATCGTATGTTGAAGTTACACATTGTTTCGCTATCAAACCATGTTTTATTGGGTTGGCGTACCTCCACACGAGGTGTAGTGTATTCGAAGCGCGCGCTTGCCCCGCGGCGGTCTCGAATGAAGCGCCAGATTCACGTGTACATATTTGACGTATAGGAATTATTACACACACTGATTGATACCGTTCTTTCCCTTCGCCATGCGTTGCAGGTGATAAGTAGTCTTTTTTATCATGATGTCAATATTGCTGGCAGTTTTATTTACACGGTGCAGTTAAAAATGTAACCTACGTTTCGTATTTCAAATAAACATGTAATCAACGGATGAAGAATCTCGAGCTTTTTCTACAATATTGGCTACGTATTAACTGACCACGCAGCCTGGCACGATTTGAGTAGTGAGCGTTCGCCTTGGGTAAGGGACATCCTAAAGTATCGCGGCAAAGCACCTCCTCGTAAGGCTGCTCAGTCGGTCAGTACGTGGCTATAGACATTAAACAAGCGCTGCTGGAAACGCTCCTGAAATCATTGTCCAGCAACACGGTAGCAAATCGTAAATATGTTCAAAAGCATATTTTTTTTAAATAGAAGGCATATAGTATGTTTTATCAATTATTTAAATATTTGGCCGCCTCTTGAAATCACTGTATAAACCAAGGCGCTAAACTATTGTATCATATCTTTCACGGACACCTTGTACATAAGTATGTAGTTATAATGTAAAATTTATTTTAATCAGTCAGTGAAGAATCTGTCTTGTAACTATTATTATTCTTAGCTCGACTGATGCAACGTAAAATAATCTCAATGTTACATGAAATAATGTTTCTTTAATTGTCTGTAATTTAGTGATCGTGTTCAAGTCAAAAAAGATTTTTATTAAATAAAATTTTAAAAGTCAATGAATGTCATTTTATGTACCCACCATATCGACAATATATTTTAACAAGGAAAGGAAGTCACTCTCATTTAATATGCCTTCACCCACCCAACGGAAGGGTTTTTGGCAATGGCAAGTAACAAATATTTAAATACCATACAAATTGGGAGATTCCATGCAAGCCTAATCCGTAGACTTGGCCTAATAAACTGCCCTAGCCCTATCAGTAGGTGAAGAAGTGGCTGATACTTTATTGACAAATTACCGAACTTCTTGGAAGATTTCCCCATTTGGTTTCATTTTCATACACGTTGTGCACGTTAGTGAACACATAATGGTTAATATTCCACCAAAATTAGGCATTATAATTCTAAGAAACACATTTTTCACTAAATAAAAATGTATAACAATTCTTTCCGACCACCCTCAAAAAGTGTATAGATAAATATTATGTTCGCGTTAGTTATGCGACAACTAATAATATCGGTACAGCCGGCTGTGCCGCCACAAAATGTGAGAAATACGATTCTGTCTCTTTCCTTCGTATGAATGCGAAATGAAGGGGAAAGCGACTCGTTGTGACGTAATCTGTGACATAGGTTTTGTCTTGTCCGCGTGCTAGCTCCCCAGGAGATATAGCTCTGGAATATTTTCGTATTCGACGTATATAACATCTTTGTCTCAGCTATTACATTTAATTACACACTAATATAAACAGGAAAGGAAAGGAAAAAAGAATTCAGAAAGGAAAATACTAAGCCTTTAACCCAGGCTTCTTAAGCGCATTTATAATCATTATGTAAAGTCAGAATTGCAGAATTCAGAATGTCAATTCGCCAAATTAAAATAAATAATTTTGTTCACAGAATATAACAATTTTAATTTTGTCAGTTTTTTTTTCATATTTACCTAATTAAATTCTGTCTTCACATAATTGTTAAAAAATCGCTAAATAAGCGAAGGTTTATCGCAGTACGCTTTCTGTATCAACCTGTTTAAATTATATCGAAGAGCGGATGCAGGAATACAAATAAACGTAACCATCATTTCAATAAGCGCATATTAGGTTCGCTCAGTTCACACAAACACGACCTAAATTAGTTATCGTCTGTCCTCACAACCCCCAGCTGTGAGACTTCCTCATTTCATTGTAAAGGATTGCTTATTCATTGGTCCAGAGCTTTCAAACTGAGAACAAACCCTAAAATACACCACAATACGCTTCGAACGAGTATAAAATTTCGCCCTCAACAGCGGGAGCCTTTCCTTTGTGCCTCTCGACGGGTTAATTATTGTTTAATTGCCAATAAAAATTAAAAAAGCAGAGCATACATTCTCATTGTTGGAAGTACACGAGATTACAGCTGCTTGTAAAACATATTTAGCTATTGTTAAAATATTATGAGCACTAGTATTTTAAAGAATAATTTAACAACCAAGTAGGTACTAACTCAAATAGTGCACTTTTAAACTCGTGAAGATTAAGTAACCTAGCCATCAAGGTCTTTGCCTTATAAGTATTATAAATATACCTAGGTAACGTATTTATAACTTATTCTAAAGCTGAAAATATAAGGTTCGAATTAGCTAAGCATATATTAATATTAGAAATAAACAGCTATATGTGTTTTTATTTTTAACCAGAAACCTGAAATTTGCTTTTTAAGTCCACTAATACTACGATGAATATCAGAGACCACTTAGTATATATCTAATTGTGGAAAAGCTTCATAAGATATGATACAATTCTAAGACATTAGCTAGTTCCTAAAATATAATCAATATCATTCAAAATGAAATGAAATTAACAAAGTCTAAAATAGAATAATAAATATCAATTCTAACGCTAGAAACAGACGGTCGCAAATGATAATTTAATTTCACTTCTAAATTAATAGGTCTTATTTGATTTTACTGAGAAACTAAAGATAACAACAATCTATCACAAATAATTAATACTCACAAAAAAATTCGTTTGCCTTAAAAATATAAAAAGACTTAAAATACAAGCCGAGTACAAATTAAACTCTATGATTATGACCGATCTCGCTGTAAGAAATGCTTAAACTAAACCAGCTTCAGCATAATGAAGCATTAACTGCTCAACTTTGGCCTGAAAACCGCAACGAATTAATATAACAGAATAATGACGTAGGTACTAGGTATAACAGCGTTAGTAATAATAAGCGCCTTAGGGCGTTGTTTTTGTTCAACTATCTTCTGAAATAGATGCTATAGGGGCGGGCAAGTTGGTTTTAAGTAAACATTATCTATCTACCCCGCCGACTCCTCCTCAAATTAGGTTCAACACAAACATAGAAGGAATTATGTAGGTAATTATGTATCGATAATAAATAAAAAAACAGACAAAGAAATACTTAGCATGTTAACGGTCTAATAGGCGTTATACACAATATTAGGCGCGAATCGTAAACGTACATTCTCTATTTTGTTTTTGTATTTTTAAACTGTTCATAATTTTATATGTGGGTATTAGAAGTCTATCAGATGATTTCTAGATTTCTATCCACCACGCTGGCAGAGTGCGGATTGGCGGACTTCCCACGACTTTCGAAGGTTTGGGAGGGAGGGATTTGAATCATATTATTTTGCCTATCACTTTTAAAAGCGTGTTGCGTTCCGCGTTCTTTGCTATGTCCGGGGTGGGCTTGAAATTCATATATTTCCATTGATGTGGAACACAGAATGTGTGAATGTGAACGCTCTCCTATGTGATTGCACTATTAATTGAGCCCAGTACCTACCCTTAAATTGCATGGATGTGGAATTTCAACTGTGTTTTTATAAAAGAATCGCCTTCATCAAGCAGCGTCATGAATTCGCAATCTTGTGAAACATAATGGAAAAGTTTTTAGTTCAAAGGACTGAACAACAGCCCGTGTTTTCAGCCTCTTGATAATGCAGTCACGTAATGTGCTCTAATGAAAATTGTTCAACAGCGACCGAATTCCGTACCATTTTATATCGCGTTAGGCACATCAAAGGAATCTAATTGGGACTTACGCCTGTTTACTTAACCTTTAACGTACAGACCAAATGGATAGGTAATAAAATTAAAATTACACTTGGCGATAAATAAAGGTATGTTTATATTTAATATTGCTTATAGGAAACATTTCCTGGTAGGCATTATGGAGATATTGAGTACTTTAACAGCTAATCAAATTCCTGGACTGAAAAAAACCAGATAAGTGGGTATAGTTTTCTTAAAGATACCAGGAATTATATAGAGAAATAAGCATTTAGTTAGTTCGAACAGATTATATAACTCATTAAATATTTACATTTAATTTCAATTTACATGATTGCATAGTACAAAAAGGTATATAAGCTGACCGGCTCTCGTATGAACTTTTAATTGTCGGCAAAGAGGCGGTGCCGGCCTCCACCCCTCCAGATACTTAGCTTGTCCACTTGTGTTCCGCGACTAAATTAAACAGGGCTAGTCCTACATAAATGACTAGTTTTATATAGATATCGCAAAACCATACTATTTACTATGCAAGACTATTTATGTAATATTTTTATTCTTGGGCAATGGATAAAAAAATACACAGCTACATTTTAGAGGCTAAAATAATGTAATAATATCACCAGACGAACACACTAACTATACGGTGTGCCACTAAGCAACGCTTGTATTATGGATCCCGAACAATGGACTGAGGGTGAACACAGTATATAATGCTTAATAGATATTAAACATGGGTTCTGTTGCGTCCCCACTAATAGTTTTTCATATATCTTCCATGTACAGATAGCTAACAGTTACATTTTTATTTTATGTATAGATAAAAAAAATATCGAGCTTGACTGTTGTGTACTAGTAGTTAATTTGTTTCTGCTGTTAATTGATTGACAAAGTTTTATTGATTAATGAAGATAATAGGGCAGCACTTAAATAGTACCTATAGATGGCCTTATTACTAGTTAGCTGAATTCACTGTCAGTGATAAGTAATTAGGAAGGTCCTATTAGTAGATTAGCGCAGTTAGTGACCGTGCTTTCTGAACCGAGAGTCCCGGGATCCAATCCTGGTAGGGACTTGGTGTGATTAGCACGAATTTTCGTACCCGAGATATGAATAATTCATATCTATATACGTATTATATACTGAGAACGCCCTTAGTCCATTATACGATACCCATAATACAAGCGTTGCTTAGTGTGGGACCATATTTGATGAGTTTGTCTGGCGATTGCATTATATTATAAGATACCTATATATATGATTAAATGATGTTCTTATGACTTTTTACTGCCATTCCATCACGAGTCTTGGCTTATTTTCATCTTGGGTTCTATTAGGTAATTAAATTAGTACTCACATAATAACCCAAAGGTCTGAAAGGCTTATGTCCCTTTATGTCTAAGGAACACATTCCAAGAACTCGGCTATCACTGGTTCCTTTCGTAATACTTCACAAAGCCTATATTTCGCTACCCACTTGCGTCGCGTCGTAACAATTGGATAAAAAAGTATGTTGAGTAGAAAATGTCCTTATGGAGGACGGCCCCTCTTGCAACTTTTCAGACCCAACGATGCTCCATCGGAGTGCTACACCGTCTGAATATTAAAAACCTTTGTAGCTCATTCCATGTATAGCTATTAAAGACTCTTAAAACACACAGTTCTTTGACGATACTCATCAAAACTGAGCGTTCAAAGAAAAATGGCTTAATTTTGCCTGGCTTATAACGATACAGCTTCAGATAAATCTGTACCTTCCCTGTTGCGTTTAGGGTTTCATTTTCATTGTTTACAGCTCCCAAGTTAAGTTTTCCGATAGCATTAGCGGCCATGAAACTAAGTGACGGAAAGTGAGGTGCGACATTTGGGAGAGAAGGCGAGCGATACAGACCATCATTTGACCCATATTTTGGTGCCGTCCAGTTTGCTGTTTTAAGAACCCAATCCGGCACTAGCCAGAAATGGCATTTAGCCGTATCATTAATCACGTTGCCGAGTCCTACGTGGAACGTGTTTTTAAATAAATAATGAGTTCTAAATTACCGTCGGAACTGGATGGACGGTAGGTATTCCGTAACATATTTTTAAGTAATGGAATGAGCCGTTTTAAATACTCGTTTTTTTTGCTTAGAAACGATTTAGTCCATGTGCTAATGGTTTTTTGAGTATTGCTATAGGTAAAGCACAACCAGATTAGATTTATGTATACAAGCACAATGCAAACAATGGCCTCGTAACAAATACTTTAATATGACTTGAGTAGTAGGTATATTTATTTTTCCTGTCGTTATTAAGCTTTGTCGTTCTAAATCTAGTAAGCTTATAACAAGATAATCCTTGCCATTGTTACGAGTACCTGTCAACTCAAAAGCGTATTATAAGTTGGTATTATTTCCTTTACAGAATTTTGTGATAGTATATGTTCTCTCAAGAAAAGTTATTATTTGGCAATATACGTGTAATTAGTGATCACCTATTAAGAGGTTAGATTTCACGTATGGTAGGTATGGTAGGTAAATAGGATAATATTTAGTTTTATTTACAAAATATATTTTTTAATACTAATCTAATCGTTATATGTACAGATTCCTATTAAATATTTTTTACATACATTGGTTGGAACTGTATTAGCCTATGGTGCCAATTCTGTGTAACAACAGAATTAGCGCCAATATATTGCCTCATTACTCGTTTTAAGTAACAAATTGAGGAATAGAGATACATTTACCACGTGCACTTATATGTCATTTGAACAGTGTCTGAAGATTGCCGAAATATAAAATGTTTGTGATTTATTTTTATTTGGTATGGCCTCAGACGAGGAAATAATGTAAACGGAGTGTCATATACAAGATATTGAAGCCAAAAAAACTTTATCAATTTGTGTAATACACGCGAATTACGTCCTTTCGTGAAATCGTCATGGTTTTTTTTTGGTTTATGGTTTTCTTGGTCTTAAAGAATGGCATAGATGAATTTGAAAACTACACTAATTTAGTATGAGACTTTATTGTAGTATTTGACAAATAATAGCTATAGGGATCAGGCTTTTGAAATTTAAATAAAATTAAAAAAAATATTAATGTAAATTGTTATTTGGTTTGTGTTGTGGGCAATATTTATTATGGGTAATATTTATAATAATTATAATAGTCTAAACATTATGATATAATGTATTACAGGACTTTGGTGTTCGTGAAATTAGCAATTCATCACAAAATGACACCTACTTGTTATATAGATACCTACCAAAATACCGTGAGGCAATCAAATCAAGGAAAAGTTCGGGATACCTTAGAAAATACTTTTGTGACAAATATTTCCAACATTTACTCAGAAGACCCAAGAAACATTACACAATAGTTCTATTTAACTTTCCCGTCCTACGGCCGTCGTTGAACTACCCATTTATGGCATTTACTCTCGCTAATGACGCGCTAACATACACTCGTATATTATCGAACGATTCCAAGGAATTTGTCATCGTTACCCATCACTTGTCTGACGTATTAACACACTCCTGCTAATATAGACGCGTACGTACGTATTTATAAGTGGAGCTTTAAAGCTACCAGTTATTTATCTTTCTTATTACCAAGTTTAAGTTAGCCAATAATGAAGTTAGAAAGGGACAGGAAACAGGGACAGGGGAACAGGGCAGGTAACATAAACTACAACAAAAAATATTATTTTGAGATTCACCGGTTGTCATTACGATAAAAATAAGATAAAGGTATTATATAAGATATAACTGAAATTACGAAAATATTTGAACGGTCTGTTACTATCACTAAGTTGTATTGATCATGTCGATGTATACATTAATTGTGTAAATTATGCTTGATTTGTTTCCAAACAAAGCCAACAGCTAACCTAGCCGTACGCCCAGAATGCGGTGTAATTTTTTTTAATCTATTCATCATATAAATAAAATTGGAATGTCTGTTTGTAATATTAAAATAACCGCTTTTTACTAAGTGCATTTGGATGTATACACGTTACCTATACCGAAACAACATTTTTTACAATTTTTGTCTGTCTGTCTGTCTGTCTGTCTGTCCGTCTGTCTGTCCGTCTGTCTGTCTGTCTGTCTGTCTGTCTGTCTGTTTGTTCCGGGTAATCTCTGAAATGGCTGGACCGATTTTGACGGGAATTTCACTGGCAGATAGCTGATGTAACAAGGAGTAACATAGGCTTCTTTTATTTTAGAAAAAAAAAATTGGATCTCTCGAAAAAAAAATAAAACCAACGTTGCAGCGCTGCGCCTGATTAAAGTTTGATAGCAACAATCGGCAATGCGTCCCGCGGGATCAGAACGCGAGCAGGCTGTTGCCAACGGCTGAGTCTTTGTTAAATACCACGCGGACGAAGTCGCGGGCAACAGCTAGTTATTAATAAATTGATTTGATTCTTTGGGAATGTTATCTTTATAACCTATTGATATCCCTGTTAATATATGTAGCACTGTGATTGTCACACACCTTGTATAAGAAAAGCATTCGCGTTTGCCTCTTGTTACTATGTAATTACCTAATATTATTTATTTTTTTATGAAAAACCCAAGAACATATTCCTATAATAGCGTATCAACTCAAAAACTTAACTTCAAGGAATATTAAACCTAATAGCTAAAGCTTTCTTTCTTACAATTGAAATATTTCATTCGACTAGATAAACTTGAAACAAACACATCTCTCTCGCTTTTATGGAATACATCATAAACACGTAGGAAAATCTAAAATTTAAGTGTTGCCCACGTTTCCGGCAAGCTTCCATCCAGCCTGGCCTGGTAGTCGATCTGGCACGCGGCCAGCAATATGCCAAGCGACTGACAGGGAACTATGCATCTTACCACGATTTTTTATAACCTAGATTCTTCTCCACGTTCTTATACACTGATCAGGAAATGAAAAAGCGTATGAGGTATTTCTTGACAATATTCAAATGACAGTTTCACTGAAATAAAAGACAAGAAACAAAACTGTTCTCACAAATGAAGCCTTCTAGAACGCTGCTATTAAATACTGAAAAAGTGCCACAATGCAAGTCACCAAATTGTTTTAGTGAACTACAGCTACACGACAAACCGCTCTCCCCCTGTTGTCAGTCAAAAAAAAATCGCCCGCCGACAGGCATCGCCGCTTCCGGTAAAAACTGCCGGTCGGCTTCCGGCATCGATCGCGGACGAATACACCTATTGACCCCCCATAGTAGTGGCGGCTGTTACATCTTCACCAATATTACTTCACTCTGCAACGTTTAAGCCCTCATTGATAATAGTCTTACAGCGTTCAAAATAAGATATATTATCGTTTAACAATAGGTGCCTACGCCACGTGGCGAGTTCAACATTCATATTCTATGGAAAACTTTTATAGCACCCGTATTGAATTCTAATGCGTACACCATAAGGACTATTTTTACGTAGAACGGTGGTTTGTGGTCATGATACAAATGATGACACCTTAAGATCACGTGTGCCCGAAGATCTTTATAGGTTTGGTTTCGTGAGCACTCTGAAACAAGCGTTCGCGTAACATCTGGCCCGTTGTGGGTTTAGTAATACGCCCGAAGCAGGGAAAACAAACGGCTGTGTGTTACAGCCATTTGGGCTTGAAACTTCGGTGCCCTGAGGGTCCGGAGCGTACGTATATTTTGGTGGAAAGCTTCGGTGTAATTTAGGACGACTATCTAGATAAGCCTTAGAATTACATAAATGTGTGTGCAGTGACCTCTTAATAAGACGTCCTAATGAATGGTTCTATTTAGTAATGTTAAATGCGAGATGCAAAGGAGTTATAGTTTAAAATTGAAATAATATAACAAAGGAATCCCTCCATTTTCCTAGAAGAAAAATACAAGGTTGACCCATAACATAAGTTCACACCTCGTCGCATTAAGATTCACACGCGTGCTGCCCGTACAGCAATACACAAAACTTGCCTCACTGTATCAATATTTTTTGTTTTCATTATGGACGTCGAAATGGTGAACCAAATAAACATAGCTATCCTATAACATATATTATAAAAATGATACGACAAGCAAAGGTAGTAAAAAGTATTTAATCAAAAGTTTCTTAATGTTTTACAACCCTATCCCTTTACCACATGAGCAATCTACTCAAACCTATTGTATAATAAGTTAAGCCCAAAAATGTATGTTTTCTTATGCTAGACTGTCGTGGGCGTAAACTTAAGGCAAATAAATATGACGGTATTTAGTCTGACAGCAAGAAAACGCCGAGTCGTGTGTCGCCCGCCGCCCTGGTTGCTATAGCAACCAGATACGAGACATTAACAAGCGCGACACCGCCTCGTTACTATCAAATAACTTGTCGCCTTGATTATACGCAGTATACGTTATCTTTTGTCAATGATAATATTTTACTTTTAGTTTTTAACTGTCTTTATGGTTTAGTTATAGCTATTTTACATAACGATCAGCCGATTCAGGGTTTACTTTGTGGCGTGAAAAAGATGCAGTCTACCCTTTCGCAGGGTAGAAAAAGAATGACATGCGAAAAAGAAACCTTACCATCTTCGTTGGACACCGCTGTAGATCCTGTCATACAAGAGTTATGTTTAAATTATGATACAAAAAATACACATTCAAATTAAACTAAGTACCGCAGTTCTACTATAAACTGCAACTGATGGCATAAAAAATTGTTCTATTCTATTCATTAGCCTGAATGATGTGCTGTTATTATCAAAAAAACTAAACAACAATTTAACTAAATATTCCCTCAGCTGGGATCATGAGTTTTCATTAATCAAATGTCTATTTTCTGTACATCCCAGCACCGGGTGGTTCACGACGGTGCTCTCACTAATTTCCCGCGCTAATAAGCCGTGAAGAAATCGGCGCGCGCGCACCGCACACGTGGCCACTGCCTTAGTGTAACCAACAGTACGAGCATTTACGAGACGTTCCATTTATAAAAGTTCGTCTGCAAGCAGTGATATTATCGATATTTTTAAAGTATTCCTTGAAGACGAACATTTAAACTTGGAACGACCTAAATACTTGAAAATAGACCTATAAGGTATTCCTTCATTTTTGGAAACCTACTCTCGCCACATTGATTTTAGGAAAGTGACGCTTGAGGTTAACATAGTATTACCAAGTAATCATTTCACTTAGTTACACAGAGAAATGACAAAATAACTTATTATATTGCCAACACAATAAAATCGTGGTGTGCGTTTTTTACGCAACTGGTCCCAAATTTAGCCGTTTCGTTATGGCAACACTACACCGGATGCACCGGCTATGCAATATATTAAAGCTGTCGTGTCATAGCACTTCCTTTTTTTGGCAAGTTATAAATTTCAGATAAAGCATCTAACACATTGGTGACATTTTCTTTTCATTCAACCAGTCACTCGTGTTCATTAAGAAAGAGATAAAGACTTCTTATTATGTTCAGAGTTGGGCAATTTTTTTTATTTTGTGTCCTGAGTATATAAATATTATACCGATTAATACTTGGCTTCATGTCTAAAATAAAATATAAAAGTATGCTGAAATTACGTCAGCTTTTTTTACAGGAACAACTTTATTGAAATTTAAGATTTACAAATTAAACCACATGGATTATTCTTTGCATATAAAAACGTACAAACTGTTTTCTCGTAGTTACTCGTTGAATTCGCGAAAACGTGTGCAGGTGTGTGCATAACTTTAGGCGGGCGGTGACGCGGACGCTTCCAGCAGACTGGGCGGGTGGTCGCACGCTTCGAACACAACTCTTCACTTCTCACTGACAAACGGCTTACAGCCATACCGTGTCGTGACTATACACACAGCGTAAATACATATAATATCGCCAGACGAACATACCAACTATACGGTCCCACACTAAGCAACACTTATATTATGGGTACCATACAAAGGACTGGGGAACCCAGTATATAATACTTATATAGATATAAAACATCCATGACTCGGGTATAAACATTCGTCCTCATCACACAAAGTTTGTCCTTACCAGGCTTCAAATCCGGGACACTCAGCGTAGAAGGCAGGCTCACTACCAACTGAGCTAATATAATAATCAGGGCTGAGCTAATAATCAGGTTGTCGTAAAGACCTGTCCTCTGCGGTACAACGATATGGTCAGCTGTTACTAAATCCTGCCTATGATTTAGCATGCGAGCTGGGCGTGATTGCTTAACCAGCACAAAGACTGTAGCCAGCGCGGTGCGGCGGTATGGTCTTAGGGCGTATATTTTCTCGACGTAATGCGTGTGTACCCAACATCAAAATTATCCACTATTATATAAGATCTCAATTCTGGAAAAAAAAATCATCAAACAAGATAAAAATCATGTTCAACCAAATAACTCTCATTCACGGTGTTAAAATTTATGCTCATCATAACAGAATGGAATGACACATAAAGGATTATACCAATCTATTATAAATACACATGTGCAGCGTTATTTATAACGTACGACAAACAATATAGCTCTCATGAACGTCGAATTAATTACAGTGCGTGAAACGCGGACCGCCCGCGAGCACGAGATATGATTAACATTCGCTCGTAAATATAATAAATACACTGTATATACTTATATATTAGCCATTCATAAATATATTACCCGTTGAATTTAGGGGCTTACTCACTTTAACGCTCTACATTCTAAGTATAATGATAGAGTCTGTAAAAGTCAAGCGCTAAACCGCTGAGATAATTTTGATGAAATATATTTGGAGACTTAATTCATTACTTCTTAATGCACTAAATAAGAACATGATAACATACTTAATAAATTGATAAGTCAGTAGATATTTTTATTATATTCAACCACTAACTGCGCCCCGCGGTGTTACCCGCGTTTTAATTTTACCGGGATAAAAAGTGTGCTATTCCAGACTATAATCTATCCATGTGCCAAATTTCATCGAGATCCGTTCAGCCGTTCTGGCGTGATTGAGTAACAAATATCCATCCTTCCATCCATCTAAACTTTCACATTTATAATATTAGTGGGATAATATAGTACAAAGTTATTAATGGTACAAGGCACAGTACTAAAGATACTTCAATTACAAAGCATTTATTTGAAGCAGAGCTAATAAAAAATACTTACATTTTTTATTTACAAAGCATTTATTTGAAGCAGAGCTAATAAAAAAATACTTAAATTTTTTATTATTTATAATACAACTTGAATAGCGCCGGTCGGACCGTAGCACCGTGAAGCACCAGATGCAGTATCACAACAAAGTCGTCTCAAGCAAATACTCAGCGTGCCCGGGATCGTTGCACCCCTTAACAACAGTGTACTGAAATGAAAATTCTCTTCGCAAGCTTGTTATTGTAATTAATTTTAATCAGAAAACTCTAGAGCTAAAAATCTCGCTGTTGTCGCTGCTATGTGGCTATCGCCTGCAAAAGAGGTAGCAATATTATTTGCTATGCATTTCGAGTAGCGGAGGATCGTGATATTCGGATGTTATTTGGACAGGCCTATGTCCCCCAGTCAACGTATTTCTGTTACCATAAATAAATAATAAATTAAATAAAAATAATATTAAGTAAATAAAACTATGAGCAATGTTAATAAATAGTACCACTGTTTTAGAATCCAATTTCTGTCTGACTAGTTTTATAAAGGGCGTCGAAAAGGTCAAGTAAAAAGAAGTTTAGAACGAATGCAGTTAGTATGATTTGTTGTAAGACAGCATAGTGTCGATTATAACGATAACACTTTTTAAACTATAATGAATACCAAATTAAGTTGAAATTAAACATTTGTTTTATTTGTAATGTCCAATTTCATATTGGATAAGCCCGCGTTACACGTTATCTAATAATTAAATTCCACATCCTGAGTTTCAGGAATAGCGCAAAGAATGAGGCTTTATTTCAAACGCGACTATTATACTGTCATTGCATCTTTCTCAGTAGGAATACTGCATTATACAATAATTGCATATCGCACTGTGAATCAATAAATTCATGGCATTTATCGCGAACAATAATAAAGCTGTGTACATTTTGCGATAGATCTTACATGTAATAGAGTTTATAATACCAAAATAATAATAAACTTCATTTTCATAAAAATCTGTTCGGTTTTACGACGACACGCTGTAGGCACTATGGACCCGAATACATACATATTTGATAATCTTTGGTGTCCAAGAGAACTCTCAGGATGCTTTAATTGCATTACGCGACTTTGACTGCACTCATCATGAAATACTTATCAAGAATCTGAACCACTATTACAATTATGAATTTATCAGCAGAAAAAAAAGGTTTAGTATATTGTAGATGGTGATTTTTTCCAATTCCGTTTCAATTCCACAAGCGAATTGGTGGCGTCCGCGGAATCGATAAGGCTTGTTGAAAATTTACATTCGCTGGCGAATAGATAGCTAGCTGCTGAGCGCTGGATAAAGCCAATCAGTCCCGCGCAAACATCGCAGGACACACGCCTCTTGTTTACTTACAACTTATAAAATAAACAAACGTTAATTGCTGATTGTTAATATGTTTTTAAAATTCCCTGTGTAGCTCGACGAGTTCGATGTTCGATTTTTTTTCTTGACAGTGAGTAACCTGTACTATGTTAATGTAGTATGTAAACCTTGGTATAACAGGTCAAAATGTTTTAAGAGGTACATTGGTAGGTGATAAACATTTCCGAAAAGAACATTAGAAATTTCATTTCACCACATACGTGGTGGGGTACAATGTAGTACAAGTTTACAATGCAATTGTTACTGATAGGCTTTCTTTAAAAAAACAAATGATAATTTATACGTTCATTTTATATATAAAAATGACCGGTATGACTTACACGTTCGCATCTTAAATATTTTACATAATTTTTGTTAGACTTTACAAAATCTTTAATACATCTAGGACTCAAATGTTCTTCATTTCAGGCAAAAATAATTTATTCTATGATATACGCCATGTTTATCTTCATGTCACATCCATTATTTTATTTATATTGTGTATTTATTGAATATGTTATTGCTATTAATTACTTGAGATTGGCAAAATACCCATATTTGGATGAGGCCATATTCATATTTATTTAATTTCATCGCATTTCATTTCGTAAACAACGAAGAATGCATTCTATAAATGCATTGTTGCTACAGCTAATAATTTGAAAATAGAATTGTTGCTTAGAAATTTATTTACAAAGTTATGTTTTACAAATACTTAATGTATTAATACAAGTTAAACAAGTGAGATTAAGCTCTCGCATCGACAACATGATGCAACACGAACCATTTAGCAATTACGAATGAGAGCGAGCGCCGTTTGACTCGGGCACGTAACAAAAAGCCGATTGCTCACACTCGTATATTAACTTAATGGACTCTGGCAGTAAGAACGCCCTTGAATCTAACGACGCAAGAGCAGGCGCAGAGTTTATTTAAATTGGTAACTTTCGCTGGGACAAACGCCATAGATTAAAAGGTCAAAGAACATTAAATAACTTTGAAGGCTTTAGATTTCGTTCAGAAATACTCTGAAATTCACTTGATATTGATGGATATGCGTTCAAAAACGGCGAGTTTTATTAATTATATTAAAGGCATATTTTAATGCTATTTAAAAAAGTAAGTCAAGATTCAACTAGAGTTATATCTCTATAATATGTTATGTAATAGAACTCGTAGAATATAATTGTATGAATGTGAATCTCGGAACTACATACACGTCGCAATAAATAATTAAATGTCATCCGCATATGCTCTGCATATATCCCATAAATACGAATGGAAAAATAAATATGCTGAAAAAATAAGAATGAATATTTCAGTTTAAAATCATACTGATATTTCGCAGAACATGAACATTTTACTTTTTCGTTAGGTACCTCATTTTGATTTAAAAAAAAGGAACAAGGTAATTCATTTTGTATCGTTGTAACATACATATGAATGCGAGGAATCAGATGGCAGAATCCAATCGACGATTGGCTCAGTCAATTGCGTTCGCTGAATTGTAACGTGAAACTCATTTATTTGGGGTCAAACATACAATTTATTTGTCAATGCAAACGGGATAGAACGTGGTAGCTCTATTGGAATTTGTTGTAATAGAAATTGAAAATTAGTAAAATATGTTCAGTGTTTACATAATTTAAAAAATACGACCACCTATCTATGTAGCAGTCAAACTTACACGATTATAAAATTTGTTAACGCTAAGGCGCCCAAGCTAAAATTAAATGATGACACTTTTTTTTGTGTTAGAATCCAATAATATTTGAGTTCATGTACCGACTATATCGATAGGAAGGAAGAACGAAAGTACTTACCACAAACCCTCCAGTGGCCTAGAATAAGCTATATTTATAGTATCTAAAGCTACTAACACGGCTTACCAAAGCCGAAGTATAGCGGCATTGACACAAGAGCCGAACGGCTACCGTTGCAGCGCTAATGCCGCTTGCATTTTTAATTCACGGCAAGTCCCAAAGCGGTAAGCATATTCGAATTGATGCAGTTGCACACTTAACATTTTGCAGGTTATAAACAACTATATTTTTCTAGCTATTTAGGTCACCTAAATATAGGGTCATAAGAAATACGTAAACACTTATAATACACACATGACTACGATGAAATATTTTAAATAGGTATACACCTAAACAGAAAATAGTTGTCTCTTGACGTCTCACTCCTGGGCCTTAATTGAAGGGATTCAGGCAATATCCTAACACTTGCCCAGGGTATTTTTCAACATTCACATCCTTTGATATTTGGATACGTTTTCTTTAGGTAAGGATGTTTGCCTTCACTGTTGTAATGTCTGTTAAATAATTATGATTATCACGCTATGATAGGCTGCCACTTGTACAGCAGGTAAGCGAAATAGAAGCTAATAACTTAATAAGTAGAGCGCATATCCGAGGTAATTTCCGGGTATTTATTGGTAAACTATAACATGCTATATTGCATGTCCGCAAGAGACTGCTTTATATACATAATATACTCGAGACCAGGTGCTTCCAAAAATATGTTGATATATTTACGATTCTGATGTTTATATGGCCTTTTATGGGTCGCTTACGGAGTAGGTAAGTTTAATAAAACCCTTTTTGGAGTATATTCGTCGATGGTATATTTTTGTTAAAATACGAACCAAATACACTTACTAGCTATAGCTGTAACGCATGTGGTTAAGATCTAAATCTAGGCTAGTCTTTATCGTAGCTACCGTCCCGTTTAATTTTTATCTCGTGGACTCCGTGATGCGAGAACAAAATCTAACAAATGCAAATATTTAGGTAGTTTATAGATATTTACATTTTTATCTTGTGATGTTGAAACGTATATACTAACACTCATATAGGTCGTAGATCAAACAAATTCTAATTTCAATACATTCATCTTAAATCATTACAATGCTTCTGACAGCGAGCTCGAATTGTTTTTTTACAAAACAAACAAATTAATGGCCAAAATTCAAAATGAAATCAATGTTTTAATTAAAATTTTTAATTGTGCATGCAGACAAAGCCCCTCGAAACTTTAGTGCGAGTGAGTAATTTGCTAATGGGCTATTAAATACAGCTAGAAGTCATTAAAAGAGCCGTACGAAGTGTCAATGAGTACGTAATTATGAGAAAACACGCCTCCGAAATTCTGCTAAATTGAATTCCACGTCACGAATATTTTATAATGACGATGTTGATATACATTGTGCTCAGGTTAATGAACTGCTTTTTATTATTCATGAAAATTAATAAGCAATTAACAATTTTAGCGACATTATCGCAGTTCAGACCTCACCTCGTCTTTTAAGTAGCTATCAGTCTTTCATTTCGTTCATCCCTTTATAGCTCTAAAATAATTGGGTGTTTTATTGGTTTATTGCTAATACATCTGCGTGACCTTTGATGTTCGCGAGCTCATTTTAATAATATGAATTAGGTAACTTTGCTATGCAAACTAATTAGATCAGGGCAAGACAAACCTAGCCGTTACATAAGCAGGTAAAAAAAAAAATTTCATTGCCGGGAACGAAAGCTCAAAACACGCAAATAACTTTAGGAAAGTTTTTTAATTAAAACTTGCAAGGTGGTCACATCTTAAAACTACGTAGATTGTTATCTATATTAAAATAGAAGGTGAAACATGTTTTCCAAATACAATACATTGTTATGTAGCTATATCTAATCTAATCTAAAATTCTAATGCATTTTAGGTAACCAAAATGTTGAGAAACGACTGATAAAATGTTCTAAAATAAACGATATTTTTAAATGTCTTTAGTAGATGTTAATGCAAAGCGCTCGTGTACAAATTACACAAAATCTGATGAACGCGAGCGGCGAGCGTGCAAAAAAAATCCCGGTGAAATATTTCAAACGCACAACTGGAGGGTATATTTTTAAGTGTCGGAAATGGAGTTCTAAAAAGTTTTAAAACTCGGCAATCCCCGTAAATCAACGATAGGCCGTTGCTTTTATGAAGTTCTTGAAAATTCATGTGATTTTAGGATAATTACTGCCTACAATCAGTTTCACATGGCCACACAAATATCCCGATGCTAACTGCTATAAAGTTCTTTTATCATAAATGAGCATAAAAATCTGATGTCATTTTGTTTAATGAACAAATAATATGTGAGCCCAACAAAAAAAACGCCTGAAAGGAAAAACCTTCGAAATTATTTAAAAAAACCTTATACCTAAACGTAGTAGATTCAACGTTAGCCCGTTCACAACATGACATGCAGGGGCTGTTGCAACTGGGCCGCACTTACCGGCAGCCACGGGACTCTTGACATGAATTAAAAATGCACGCTGCATTAGCGCTACAATGGAGAGCCGCGGAGCGCAGCGCATGTGGCAAATGCTTCTGGGGGGGGGCACTATTCCTTCGAGCACCAAAGATTTCGTTGAAGCTAAATCTACCAGCACATAGAAGTTTATGGTTGTTAAACACATATCAGCAGGTCATCAGATTGGGACCATCTTGACTCATTGCCTGGTTGTTAATAGTACTAAAGCGACTCAGCGACTCCGAGGTATTAGCGCGGCTAAGGTTGGAAGACGGAGTGGTTATAGCTGGGTGACACCTCGTTGACGCCATGGACCGCCTGCCATCCATACCAGAGACACGAGGGCAGGGCTTATAGATGGTCCGCGCTTCATCCCTGCTGTGCCGATTAGACCAATGCATAATGAGTTGAACAGAAATCGTGAGCGGCAACATTAATACAGAACGCGAATATATGCCGCCAGTAATTTCATTAAATAAGTCTGATGTGTCATATACATCATATTACCTATCTAATGTACTACATTAAAACAGAATACGCCACCATGCCTAAACCATTTAGGATTCGTGGCCATTTGATAGTGGCCATTTTAATTTCATGGAAGCTTTCGTATTTAGGTTTACGGTCCGGCAACATCAAATGGATACAAATCCATTAACAAAACTAAGCAACGTGATCGTGCCTAACACACCGTTTCGCTATTAATGAATTAAAACAACAGAGCGTACCTATGTTTCCACGTATTTCCATTACCAAATTAATAAACAGACACCGCAAACAAAGGAAGGACGATGGTTGGGGATATGAAAAAAGCGCTTACAAAGAGCGGAAAAATTAAGCACCTTAGCGGAGGCGCATGGGTCAACAAAGATAATTTTCCCGCAATAAATTGAAGGCGCATGGCGGTTAATTACGAGGCACCTGGCGCTTTGGATAGAGGCTGGCGCCTCAGATAAAGGCGCGATCAGCGGACGCAGCGCCGCGCAGATAAGCGCCCGCTACCCATTATGGACTCTTGAAATGAATTAGCCCTTGCTCATAACTGGCTTAATTTTTTTGTGTATTGCCGAATAAATAAAAGTTCTTTAGCTATGTACAGTTTTTATGGTGAGATGATTATTTTGATTAGTCGAAAGGACTCAACATAAACAAAATTTAAAAAATTTGTGGCGTAATGTCGCTCATCTGAACGATTTGCCACTTAATTTTATTCTTTTACAGATTTTTTTTGTTTATATTCACTCGGAAGAACTCGAACGTTCAAGAGTTAAAAGTCACGCAGTAAATGTCACTGCAATAAATATCGTATTTATATCAAAATAATTAGCGTGCATTTCGTAATGGCATTCACCAATTGTAAAAGCTTCAACTAGCATCTCGGCTTATTTGCATATTCAACGTTAATAGGTACATAGATACGATTCATTTTACAATTCAGCCAAAACAAATTTAAAAGCCAATCTCGTGTTCAAAAAATCCCCTCTTTCTGTGCTGTTTTAAGTACCTAATTTGTTTTAGCTTTCAGAGACGTATTTTTTATGCTAAGTTAAATTTATTACATTAAAAATAATGCCATCGGCGAAATGTGGGTGCACAGCGGAACACCTCTGCGTTCAGAGATTACTGGCGTGATGTTTTGTTTTAATAATAATTAAACATGAGAACATAAATGATTACATTTATAAAACTTACAATCACTTTTCCATCTAATCCTTTTAGCGGTGAATAAGCACAAGCGATGTAGCGGTTGCTTATTGAAATTAATTACAGGACAAGCCGGCAAAGGGAATTTTCATTTCAGTACGTAGTGGTTAGGTTGGAACGGTCTTGGGTATGCTGCCAATTCTGTGCAAGAGACGTTGTAATAATTATGTTAGCGGTGCTACGTATACGCCGTTGCAATTCCATGTAAAGCTCTTAAGGAACAATTGAAAAGGGTAATTTAATAGATTGAATCGTGTAAGTCCCTACATTGATATTATTTAAAATTAAAAAAATAAACCAAAAAGATTGTTAGCACCAATTATTTAAATACAGAGAACAAAAGCAATCGCAACTAAATATATTTTTAACAAATCGTGCTTCCGTATAATTATAACGGTTTGTGAGTAAAATGATGAATTTCTTCAAATGCCCGTGACACCGATGACATTAATCACGAAGTCGCTAAAGTTTTATGTAAAAGGCGAATTACACAACTCCGCTGGTGACATGTTTTTCATCGCCATGAGAGATATATTAAATAATAGATCATTCTGCATCAATTTTAATAAAATAACGTAGACATAAAATATTATGTATCTAGTAATATTAAAAAAAAACAAAATTCTATTGAATTAATCAAAGAAGGTATATACTTAATTTTGTGTAATATAAATAATTAACTACGTTTAACTTTACTGCTTATCACAATTATGTGTAACACTCAGTCTCCACAATCCTTTCAACGTACCGTTTCAAAAACGTAACGCCTTCTATCCCTCACACACCACACATTTCACAAATATGTATGACAGAGACAGCATGTTTTCTGGGTGACGTTACGATTACATTTGAAGTTCCTGCTAACCCTACTGTTATGTGTAAAGCACCTTTTAAGAGATTTCAGCGTGGTGAAATTACATTTTACGTCCAAAATGAAACCTGTCCGTGGCACTTCTGTGTGTTGACGTTTCACTGTTTCCAATTTCATTTTGAGCCCCATCGCGTTTGATGCTGTAAAAAGTTTTAAATGTGAAATATTAAATGGATTTCCGTTTATCCGAGAAAGTTATTAAAGGCCTTTTATGTAGTAGATTAATTGAGAAGTAAATAATGAGGAAATGAAATGATGATTTGAATTTACATGCTAACATTGGAAAGAAACTGTTTAGTAGTTTCCAAGATTTGACGGTGCAGAACTACAGACCGGCTCAGGGACCTGTAAATACTCAAATTTGAAGTCTACTTCATTTTAGCACGTCTTACAAAAAATAAGATTACTAGACTTACAATTTAGATTTAATAAATGCAGTGATTTTATGCATTTAGGTACCTACTGAAATGTTATGGATTCATCATTCTATTATATTTATCGGCTCACAGGTTATGTTTCATTGTTCATTTATCGTTTAAAAAGGGAAAGAAAATGTGTTATGGCCGTCAGCGCAAGGTACTTACCTCCAGTTGTAAAGGTGATCAATCTCTGCCAATATTCACCTTATTAATGGCAGCCCAAGACAAACGTATTGGTAGCACAAACAGCCCTGTTTGCGTGCCAAAGCCGGCGAGATTCTATGGAGCAGAGATGTAAACACCGCTTTACAATAACCGTCACTTTCGTAGGATTAATGGAAGCTCCAACTGTTTATAACCGTGTGTATTTTAAGCCCTCTTCTCTAGTGAGTGGCCTTTCCGAGGCCTGTAGGACCTTATTTTGGCGGCTATTTCATGCGACAATAAGTATTAAAAATCATATTCGCAAAAAAAAATAGGTTGACATTATCTACTTCAATACGACCTTGACCGTTGTTCTCAAGTTCTTCATTTAAATAAAATTACAATATATCATGAAGACCGACACATTGGCTACGATTTGATGTATTTTTTTAGGCCATTTAGTTATAACTATTGTAAATTTAAGGGGCTATTGTAATTTTTGCACGATTATCCTTCGCCATCCTTATCAGACGGGTGGTTATCGTATTAATTTTGTGGCACATCCAGTAAGAGTTTACTCACTGATGGTAGAGTCTGTCCGGTAATTGATGATACGTAATAATTCATCGTTTGTGCGAATCTCACGCTCGCTCGAGACGTGGACACTCGCACTACAAACATTTACAACAAACACATATTCTTCTTGTAAAAACGACATCACACATTGTTACCTATTTATCACAAAGCAAAAGGAAACATATTATGTAACTACATAACTATAACTAATAATATAGTTATAGTTATAAAGTAAAATAAGAAATATTTTTAGTAGATAATACTACTAAAAATATTTCTTATTTTACTTTTGTTGATGAAGATTGGACAAGATTCGACTATTCTAAATTGTCTGAGTTATGAAAAACTTTAGCCTCATTTCCGATTAATGAAATAGTCCAGCAAATGTGTTACAGTAGATATTTATGACAATTAGCTATCTGTACCGTTTATCTATATATCATGATATCCCAATTTTCAATTTCTATTGCTTAATTCGTAAAAAGATCGGATTAAACGTCAAACGCACATTTCTATCAGCGAACCAAAGGCCGTTTGATTCAGCTGCTTCAATAGACATTTTTATAAAAATCCATTTAAATAACGTAAGCTAAGTATATTTGGCAAATAATAAGGGTGCGCCGGATATATTTGTCAAGTGGATAGGATGATCAACGACTTGGAGCTTATCCATGAGCATGACGGCAGGTGAGTGCGACCGTCGGACGTTCAGTTGGGATGAGCGGAACGAAATGCGTATGTGGGCAAGACGCCTGGTGACATTTCTACTAGGTATATGCCTAATATATAAATCACTACATTTCATCCTGTTACAAATAAAAGGTTGCATATTGATCATGATATACTGCTCCGGGACTGTATACTAAATGTATTTTATGAAAGAGATGATTTTGCTGGTCAAATGCAATGTCAGCTTTATCTCTATAGAATCTATGTGAATGAACCAACGATCTCAAAATATCGGCTTTCCACAGTACTGATTTTTTGATAATAATTTGCACTCGACAAAATATTTAATTGATTATATTCAGGTAAGTATTATGTATAAAAAATATTTAACCAAGTTAGCGAAATATATATCACTTTCAAGGAACAATTTGTGTACCTACCAAAAAGCTGTCAATAGGCAGAGCGAAAAGCCTTCGTTCGGTACACAAATTAAACCCGAATATTTCACGTTCCGAGAATATCTTCCTTTATCAGAGAGCACGTGAAGTATTGATCAATCGCCTTTCAGGGGATTGCGGGATGGTAATAACGAGACATTATTGTCTAAATAACGAAGCGTATGCCTCATAAAATTCAACTTCCATGAACCTGTGAAATAATCAAAGTATTATTGAGCCATAAATCTTTATCATCGCTCTGACGGCGAAGTATCGGGTGAACATGTGAATTTGGAGCTTAGGAGTATGTAACTAAACAAAAGCATGATGTTTCTAGGAATTTTGTTTTTTTTTTCTTATTGTACTCCTAAAAGGGTGCACTTTTACAATAAAAAAACACTTGTAAAAATATGATCTGAATATAATATATGACCTCTGTTTGCCGCTACACGTGACCGGCGGGCTGGCCTTTATTTCGCGCAGAGAGTTAGTCTCGCTATTTAGCGCTAAAATGCAGCCAGCCTGTTGACCACTTTTGGTATCGACGACGATATACAGCCATTTTATGTATCTATATAATTTTATACCCACCTTTTTTCTTTTGTTTTTTCCTATCATTAAGTATCATTTTATGTGTAAATATTTACCCTCGATTTTATATACAACGTTATTTAGTGCTGCGCAAAGCAAAACTCATGTGCCTAGTACTATATGACGTTTGATAAAGTAATTCGTTTGATAAACGTCTATAAATTTGGGGGTTAGATAATAATTTCACCAGGGTTATTTTGAATCGTTCAAAATAGTATATCAGAAACGGGTACGGAGCTTTGCCATGTTGATGTCGCTCTAAATGACCTGTCTAAAGGCTATTTTAAATACCGTTCGGATGACAGTTGAAAACTTTCAGTCGCAGGACCAATAATATGGCATTCATTTACGAGGAATTTATATAGCGAATATGGAAATCTGACTTGGGCGTTGACGATTCCATTTTCCGTAGGACCCTTAAAACAGTTTTTGAAGAACTACATTGTAACAAACAATGGCACTAATTTCTATTGAGATACGTATTTGAATATTCAAAAACACGGAGCAGCCTTGCATGTCCATGAGGGATACAAACACAGTAGAACTAAACGCCGTACAAATAAAAGATTTGTCCATATTTATTGGTTCGAAAATGTTTCCAATAATCTAATCCATATCGCCGACGCGATATTGGAACCGCATAGCTCTCTTTTACATGCGTAGGCGATACGGACACCGTAATATAGGATCAGCACAACCATAGATAATTATATGAAGAAACTTTTCGCAAAAAAAAAGACTAAATCAAAATACATAATGTACAGAAGCCAATTAAAGCTACCTGCGTGCTTTCTTTTTAAATACTCTTAGTGGCAAAGAAGTCCCTAATGAAATTTGTGTACATGGGAAAACATCTCAATTTTGTGCGAGCGGCCGGCCGGCCCTCCGGCGGGCTTTTCATCTTGAAGATTAATTTTAAATTAGATTAGATTAACATCCTGCGAATCTGTATCGCGGATACTTTTATTCAATAGTCTTATAACTTTTATGAACTTAACTTTTTTAAATCTGTTTTACTCCATCGTATTTTTTTACTGACATTATTGATGACAATAATGGTACCTACATTTGACTAAGCAGGTACATTTAGCTCACTCGTGTATTATAGATTTTGCGAATCAGTTAATGGTTATTTATTTGCCAATCAAATGTCATTTCCTAACTTTTTGTTACAAATTGATACAAATGTTTCATAGACTCGTGACATGGCCCTATACAAAGCAAAGCTCGTATTCCCATTCGGAACTACATTCCTATTCAATTTGCGTTCTCGTATCTGCAGTCGCCGAATTTTTCATCGGTTTGTAATGCGGCGCATCGCGACGCGGACAATATGACCCTCGGGCCACGAGATATGAAGTTCGAACGATTTCAACCTCAGCCATAAGCGACGGCGAGCTATTTCCAAGAGTTAATGTCATATCTATCATGTAATTATAATCAGAATCATTGCGGTTATTTATTATAAATATATAAAAATACTCAAGTCAAAAGTTCTAGGTAGAGTATTTTGTTAATTCATTTGTATTTGGTTGAAGATAAATCTAGCATAAAGATATCACTTGGATTGTCTTCTTCTTTGATGTATGTTCGTTACATTTTAAGTCAAGACGATATAGCGGAATTCTAGTTACGAAATTCTACCACGTTTTTGTCGCATTTAATTTAATGGCCTAACATTGAACTGACCGGGGTCAAATCATAAAAACATTGCTCAACGTCGAGACAAAACTATTCTGATCGTACGTTAGAATGTAGATGTATATGTTAGGTTCAACTGCTATGTGCGGTTTGTGAGCACAAATCAAATTGACAATATAAGAGAGTACTGACGATATTTCGGATTTGAAAGTAAGGCACGGACTTATAGTACTTATTCAAAGTCAAATTTAAATAATTTATTTCGTATGTGCCTACGGGGGCACTTACAAATTGTCATTAACATCGCTTTTCTTAACTCTACAGCCGGTTTGGAACCCGATCTCAACGGAGAAGATCCGGTTTTTTTTAACAACCATATTACTCACTCACTCCATTTAAAAGATTATAGAATGGACCATACTGTGTGCAAAATTTAATAATATTTTTGTGATGAATTATGTTTTATTATTTTTAAATCTCGTCTACCTACAAATAGTAATAGAAACACAAATTAGTTGCAGGTACTAAAGCCTAACAATTAATTCTGATTCAAAGCCACGTGGCCCCGTTTGGCCTCTCAATTAACATGTTACGATGTACTGCGTTGCCCTAACCAGCGCTCGCTGTTGTGCCACTGCAATAAATCACACACAAAACACTATTAGATTGGCTAAATCTGTAGCAGCGGCGATTTTGGTCGGTTTTTATTGGCTAAAAAATTTGTTTGGATAAAAACTTGAAGAGAAAAAAAAACATCGTGTGTATGTCAGGGTGTGTGTGTGTATGTGTCATAAAACACCCCCCCTCCCCCCAATGTTTTAATCCATGTTAAAAAGGTCTGAATAATTATTATGGATAACGTATATCTGATGAGCCATAATATGGAGACAACGCAGTGTTTAGTGATAATTAAGAAATTGAAAAAAAAAAATTTAAGCATTGCGATTTATCCATAATATATAATACTCCGATTAATGTTTTCGATCCATAAATTTCAAGATACGAAAACGTAACCATTCCTTTATGACACATAAAAGGTGTTCATAAATACACATACAGGCGTTTAACTAATTAATTATTAAAACGCTTTAGTTACACAATGTATAAATAGACAGTTAAGTCATTTATTAAACGAGTCGCCTTGTGTTCCAGTGACCTAGAATGAATTCAGTAAAAATCAGGACAGGCATGCTGTTTTATTAGATCATATAAAATAACGGATACTTAACAAAGCACTCATGTTCCAGACGATAAATAGCGTATAATTTTATTAATAGGAAGTTACATATTATACCTCTATCAAGGCAATTCATTTTGTGGGATATTTTAATTTATAGATCCATTTAGTATAAATATCCCTTAGAAGTGATTTTTGTGACAGGTCCTCGAAAACTGCTAGGCTTAGATAAAAGACAAGATAAAGGGCATTGTCTTACTCGTAAATATCCTACAGAGAAGCATTATGGCTCTTATATTTCATTACAAAATTTTGTTCTTACATAAAAGTTTTGGTAAAATATGCATACACTGGCTCGAAAATAATATAACTTTTTTTCCAGCGTCCCCACTTCACGTATAATGTAGATTGCATAAAGGCCGTTACACACGCGCGCTTATCGTCACAGGTTTATCAGTGTCTGATGGTGTGGCGTTAACCCCGGTGATAAGTCGCTCGTCTCACAGCTGCTGATATGCGTGTACTTTAGTATCTCACTCCTTACAACGGAATACGGGCATGTTTACCTTTTAGTGTTTCCTAAAAATATCATTTTTTTTAATGCTTATTTTCCTCGGATTTTGCTTTAAAACGACACAAATTGTTGCTTAGCTCTGCTAAGGTAATCTATAGTGGACATTCAGAAAAAAAAACATAAACGTAGGTATGTCGTACATAGAATATTATTTTTTGTATAAAATACAGATGATATGATACAAATATGCAACTACATAGTTGTATATTAAATCAATAAATACGAACACACCAAGAACATCAACTGTATGGTTCCAAATTCAACAATTATTGTATTATGAAAATATAATTTACATAATACTTACCTACATTTATCATTTACATAACATTGTATTATCTATATATAAATATGATAATACCATTATAATTCAGAAAAGCAGTGATAGCCAAGTTGGTAAAACGCTTCCTTCAAGCCCCGACTCACACGTCTGGCACAGAATTTCTGGCTTTCATGTGCATACTAATTTTCAACCATGATAATCACTTGCTAAACGGAAGGAAGACATAGTTGAAAACTGCACATCTGAGAGAACCCCTGGAAAGAAGTGTGAAGTCCGCCAACCCACAGTGGTCCAGCGTGGACTATGGCCTAATCCCCCTGCACTGATGGGGGGCCGGGCCCAATAGTGGGACATTAAATGGGCTGGTATTATTACCACTTTAAGCAATCGGCACAAATGTATAAAATGCTACACTAGTCGTTAGTTTACTCTCAGCCTAAAATGTTATTTTTTCACGCACTACATGTAGGATGTCGTATTTAGATAAAAGCCCGTAACTCACCTAAACCGAAACGATGTGTTTTTTGCCCTTGTATATGTTTTTGGTGAAAGGTATAGTCATTTTCTTAGGTCCTATTTACATCTGCGGCTCTGACGATGAAAGTATAAAATACTAGCTGTTTGCCCGCGACTTCGTCCGCGTAGAAAATAACAACTTAACATTTTCCATACAAATGTTGATTAAATATATACCTAATTAACACTGCCAAAATAGTAGGAGGATCATAAAATACAATTGAGGCTTCTCAAAACAGCTTGATAAGATGTATTTTTTTTTTTTTTTTTTATTACATTATAGGCAAGTATTTGATCTCGATCTCACCTGATGGTAAGTGACGATGAGATCTACGATGGAGCATACTTGCCTAGGTAGGAAGGCGGCAGTAGATCGAGACGCTACATTCACTAGGCACATGCAGCGCAACTGCAACTTATATAGCTTGTTTATGATTTGTTGGTATATTATTTTGTGCATTGCCCTTGTTCTGACGTTGAGTGCTTGCTTCATTCTCGACCTAGGGAAATGGTTTAGAATTATACTAAACTTCGCCCTCGAGTGAGGCGAGTTCTAAAATTAAACATCGCGTATATACACATACATTCGGAATACATTATTGCATTTTAAAATCTCCTTCGAATCACAAATACCCATTCATAATATAGTACAAAAACGTTTACTGAATATATATCACAAATAAGATGTTATCCCACTTACTTATTGAAAATTTAAGAAATGGCAAGCCTACCCCAAGATATATACGAGGTATTGTCGTGCAGCTCCACGGCAACACATTTGTTATTCCATTATTACCCTTATTTAATACCGCCGTGATAAATACGGCGGCATTTCCGAGGGTCGGATTAAAATAAGAAATAAAAAAGAGTTGAGCTCATAGCCGGGAAATTGTTGCGGAAATATCGAAGACGTATTTGAGCGATTTAGTATTTTTATGATGCTGAAACAAATATTATTTAAAATTAGAATCCGATGGTATTTAAAAAAAGTCTTTAATAATGCAGTGATTTTAAGGCCAGTAATACATGCACAGCTTTGTTCTAACTCACCGCTTCAATGTATGATATAATAAGCAGTGCGTGAACGGTCGAATAGTTTTGGAAATATATCGGTAAAGACTTTTACGCTGTCTGTGTATTGCCGCTTTAAGTTGGCACTTATACATCATTCGAAATAATGTTGAGGTCTAAAACTGCATGCTTTATCCTTATAATAAACAATAATGTCTCACAATAATCATAAATAGATAGAATTTTGGTGGGAAGTTGAACATCGAAGTTGTCAATTGTGTTTTATTTCCCAAAAAATGTGTTTCTTTGATAAATAAGGTGTAATATTAGTGGCATCTTAACGATTGTGTGTTTATAAATTTGCACGAGTAAAGAAAATTAAAATAAAATATAGTATACCTAACTTGTCTTTTCAAGTTCACCCATGATGATATCTGGATTTTTTTCAGTAAAGTATCCACAACTTTACTTATAGGGGTAGGGGATTCATTACATCATCATCATCTTCATCAAAATTATGATTCACATGTATCAGAGGCACATGTAATTATACTCGACACTGGCAAAGTGTACTTTGTTTTGTAGCCGATTGCCAACCTAAAAGAAAAAGAAGAAGAATCATAAGTAGATAAATAAATTGAAATAACACAAATCATACGGATTTTACCGCGTTATTATACGTTCAAAAAAAAGAAAAATTATTAAAATCCGTAAGATTAATTTCATTTCAATGTGTAGTATTCGCGTAAATATATGAAATCAATAGATAAACACAGATAGAGGCAATTACATTAGATATATCGTAATACAAACAGTATTCCTTTAATTTCCCCGTTGTTCCCGCACGCTCCACTAGATGTCACATAATACGTATCAATCGGGAGAAACAAACACCCCTCGGGGCGACCCATGTAGTGGAAGAGATAAAACGTGCCCCCACCTCTGAGACGTCACCCTCACCTACTGATAAAATAAAATGTTAAAGAAAAATGTTGTAGAATTTACCATTTCGCATCAAGCACGCGTTCTTTTTTATTCTTAAGATAGCGTATGTAAATACGATGTGAAGCTCGAAGTAGAAGTATCATTACCGTACGATGGATTTCGATCTTTAAGTTTCCTGCACGTAATCCTAGTTTCTACTAATTTGCGCAAAGGAAAACATGAACATGGACCCGGATTTTTATACTCGTTCATACATCGTAGTAGCCACTAATTTACATCTTCTTCTCTATATGCCACTCCATTAATTAAGGCTTGCATTCAGCTTCTTAAACTTTATTTGGTTCAAAGTCAGTTTTAACAGTTTATCTTATATAATATAGTTTTTGGTGATTCAGAGCCATGACAACTATTCTTATGCGAGATACTTTGATCATCATTATGGTTAGTAGCAGTTGGTATTGCTCATTTCGTAATAACAGTTTTGCATCCAAGGTATTAAGTATTTTCTTTGTCATCAGCCTATTCCATGTAGCGTGCTAATATGCAGCCTTATTTTATAATGGTATATAAATAAAATGGCTGTAGTTTGAACAGCCGAATGAACGGACATGTGGCCAAAGTATAAAGATCCCTGGTTTGAGTACGGAAGACTAAAGAGAGATCTACATTAAATTATTTTAATCAAAAATGTAGAGCTCCTTTTGAATACAGAGGTGTACTTTACTTCCAATAAATAAACACAAGGCTCACTGAAAGAAATAAACTTCATTTTATTGCGGTGACTCGAGCTTTCATTCAAATACAATTTGGTTAATGTAGTTGCGAAAGTGGCTCGGTTTACTTTCAACAGTAGGTATTCACCGGTAGCTCAGTGCCCAAGACCACTGTACCGAGGAAAAATACCGTTTAGAAGTGGCTATTGAAAATTAGTGCACATTATTTCTCGTTTTGTACGCATTAGCTAAATTAAACGCCTAAAATGATAAGATAGTCACGTAATTTTATTTCATTATAATTTATAGCCCCGTTTTAAGATGTTATTAAATTTGAAATGTTGCCGAAATTTTACTTGAGAAACGTTACCGTTTTATCATTATTATTTCATATAAGTGTTTATTTAGGTATCTAAATGTTTAAACATAGTTCATTACATCCTGCTTTTACAAATTGGATAGATATTAATATCTGATCTATGAACTATATTATAATTACTAACTAATTCCGATGTCTAAAGAACCACCTTCCTACAATGAGGCCTAAAACTTACCCCCACATTTATAAAATGTTTTTGGATATCTGAAAAATTCTTATAAAATAAATGAAAAAAAATGTTGGCTAAAATGCGGCTTCTAGGTGTTCTCTTTTAACGATGAACGCATGAAAAGGAGGAGGAGGAGGGTAGAAGGTTTTGTTAGAAAAAAAACGCGAGTGTTAGGTATCTGCTAAATTGCATATCCCACATAAGTTACAGTTTGGATGACCAATACTGATATATATCTGGCCGAACGTCCAAAGTCTGCAAGCTTCCAACAAGTTAGTCATGAACCGAGGCTTTGGTGCAGTTTCGGCGATACACTTCGATAAGGGCCACCCTCCACAAGTAGAGAGGAGATTGGTCAATCCAATAATTACACTACTTATTAGAAATTATTTACAATATTTATGCCTATCATAGGTATAGTTACGTAAGGTACCCATAGTTCAGAATCAGAATGTAATTTATTGATGTAAAACAACGAGACGGCAAAGTCAAGCCTGTAACCCCCGATGGAGAGATGAGCTGCGGTGTAAATTTCTCTGATAGGATTCATTCTCAATGTTACAGGGATTGAGCAATTCCCTAACGTCGCATGGGGGAAATGGGCCATATTCAACCACACCGTTGCAGTGTCGGTTGGTGAACTTCACACGTCTATTGACAGACATATAGTCTTCCTCATGAAGCTTGAGTTCGCCGTATGAGATAGCATAACATACACCACTACAGTAGCTCCTCTTATACCTTCTGTCTCTGTCTGTTATCAAAAATACATACGTGCCTTACTCGAAACTTGTTTTGATTCATATCTTGCGTTGATCGAAGATTCTTTAGTGGAGAGCCACCCTAAGGATATTGCGGTCGTAGTGTACTGTGCACAATAATTGCATTAACCATTGCTGTAATACTAACTGCAAGCTTTGTACTGTAGGCCACGTAGCTGAAACTCAATCTAAAATTATAATTAAACCTTGCTTTATCTGGGTATATATATTAATTGGATGTAAAGAGAAATAGACTGTATTGAATTGTATTAAGTATGGCTATTGTCTGCTTCATATTTCTTATTATTTATGAAAACCGTATATGAACAGTCGAATTTGATACCATGCTTTAGAAACTGGTATGGTATAATAGTTATGGGTGCCAATAGCACTCAAACCAAGGCCACATTACAAGAAAATAATTCCTAAAATGTAACTTTTTAACAACGCCCAGATATAATTTGATCTTCATACTATGATTTAAGTGCTAACCAAATCTTTGACATCTCTACTCCCTTTGAGATTTAATCCTTGATGTCCAAGATCGCCAATATGAAATATAAAAAAACATTATTAGATTAAGTCTGAAACACTAAACGAGCCAGCCTAACTAAATTATGTAATTAATTGATTCATTGATGATGTGGCTCTATTTTTCTGTTCCGTAATAAGGGAAGAGCCGGCCTGTAAGCTATAAAAAGATTTTACGGTCTGTTTCTCACCTCCAATTTGCTTTAATTAGTACGGGACAGGTACCTAAATTATTCTTTTACGAGCGCGCATAATATTTGACTAGGAAATGACTTCGCTTTATTATGTAGTACGCGGGTTGACACTAATTCGTCGAGGAACAAAATTATCATTAATAAAATCTACTTGCATCAGAGCTTGTAAATTTATGGTTAAGCATAGTCCTTACCTATATTACCTACCTAATTTAGAACGAAAACTTCAAGAAAATTAACTTTAGAGAATCTCTACATAGATGAACATGATTCAGAAAACTCCGAAAGTCAATAAGATAATGCAGTTTTAGAATCACCTATCTATCCAACAGCCGAAAGACCACTGTTGGACATAGGCCTCCCCAAATGATTTCCATACTTCACGGTCCTCCGCTACTAGCATCACCATTTAGAATCACCCTACTACGAGAATCTTACAAAATATACATATACTTTCAAGTTAGTACATAGTAACTTCATAAGTTCCAGCCCCTCTCCAAACATTTTATTATCAACAGTCAACCATCAAATCCGTCACGGAGTGGCCAAATACGCGATCACGTACACCCCTAACATGTAAGTTCCATTTAACACCTCACACGGCAAATGGCACAGTAAACTGGAATAGTAGACAAGGAATGGCATAATTAGCCGAATTACTCACGTGACCACGTAATTGAAAGCGACCCCAAGTTGTTTAAGGGCGGGTCAACGCGGCTGCAAGAGCGATGTGAATAATTTGAAACAATTGCCCCTCAGGTGTATCGCAGCCTGTTGACTGAGGAAACCGGGGTAAATGAAGATATATTGAACACATTTCTGAGCCAGCATTGAGTGTTATACGGCCAGTTTCTGAATTGAGAATTAGTGGATAAGTGTGACATAAAACTGATTATTATCCGTGCTCAACATTTTATTCTCTTTTGTTTATGCAAATATCTGTTCCATAAAAATACCTGATTCGTCATTGGTAAAATATATTTTATATCCAAAGGATCTTATAGCTGTTACATAATCTTGATCGTATATTATATTCTGGAAAATAATTTAGGTAACTAATTTATTTCAAGTTTGACTGGATACAGCATGTAATATACAAGTACTCGCGCACACATATAAAAACTGTATCCAGAACTTCTTAATCTATGCGAGACCATTTACCAGGCAAAAAGGTTTTGTATGTGGTAACAATTACCACTACAAATGCATTGAAAACGTGGCTTCACTTCGCTAGTGGCAACGTTACGTTTGAACTTCTAAACAAGTCTGTGGTTATTGTAGGTACCTACAATAACCACACCACCTGATACATTTATATAATACAAACAAGAGCAAGTAAGTCGCAATAGCGTTCACGGGCTGTGCCTAAGGTACAGCTGTGAACGATGTGAATAATTCGGAACAATCGCCTCTCAGGTATATGGCCGCCTGTTGACTGAGGAAGCCGGCTAAATGAAGATATATGAAACACATTCAGCGCCTACCCCACCTGCGAGCCCGCTTGTACAAGCGCGTCACGTTGCTCGGAAAGTCAAATGTAGCCCGTGCATTGAAATCTCATTTAAACATGAGGAAGACATCAGGTTTTATAGTTTTTTTTTATATTTACGAATCACTATAGTCAAAACCTTAAAGATTCAATAACCATATTGAGCCATAGAATATTTGCAAGAGCAGGGATAGCCAATTTGGGAGACCGCTTGCCTCGGTAACGAGGATCATAGGTTTAATCCCCGGCTCGCACCTCTGGGATTTTTAGATTTCATCACTTGCTAAACGGAGTAGGAAAACATCGTGAGGAAACCCACTCGAAAGGCGTGTGAAGTTTGTCAACTCGCACTGGGCCAGCGTGATGGACTGTGCCCTAATCCGCCTCGCATTGACGGGAGACCCGTATCCAAAAGTGGGACATTAAAATGGCTGGTATAACATTGCTGGGAAAACGCCCGCCTACCTTCCTACCTAATTATTTACATAAAATGGTTTAAACATTTTCTTAAAGCGAACAACTTAGGTATAACAGTAGACTAGAATTAAAATGTAATGTTACGCGAATGTATATGCATAATGTCGGTATATCTACCTAACGTCCTTAGTTAATTAAACTAAAACGACTAACACGCGCATAAGGCTTCGCACAAGATGTCATAGACGCCTAAATAATAGTCTAGAACGGGCAAACTCCTTCAAAATGCAGAACACAGTCTGCCTTCTGAATATCTTATAAAGTTTGTAGCACTAGCACCCTTACATTAGCAACTGACATCAAACAAAACACAAACAATTTTAAATACAAATTCGCTAATTCTTCGGAAGAATCTTCTCTATAATAATCATCTGTATTCTTCACTAGTTCCGCGGGTAAAAATCAAAACAATTTCCCACATGCTTTCCAGTTTCATTTCCTTTCTCAGATTTATCTTCAATTTAAAGTCGATCGAAACGGGCACATTGGAACGGTCGAGCGCATCTCCAACTTGTATATAGATATTGGAAACGCGTTGTTATTTGACGAATAATATTATATCAGGATATATAATAAATGTTCTATAGAATGCAAAATCGGAACCACTAAAGTGCTATTTTCTGAGCTATATTAAATATACAGCAATTTATCTATATAACGTTTGATAAAATTATAGTACGTCTATAAATTCGGGGGTAAGTATCTATGTAATAATAGTCTCCAATGACAAAGACAAAGAATAATGTGGGTTACTGGAATAACATTTTCCTTGGATGCAAGATCTCATCGTAAATATGCAACTAGGATCATCATAAATGACATTTGAATCGTCAACGATACCGGAAATTATATCTCTAATCAGATTATTCCGAACGAGTGCGGACGAAGTGACGCGAAGGCGGCTGCGGTCTGCGCTCGGACATTTTGATTCTGGACTAAAGTTGTTTATATTTCATATCGTCCGACATCTTATTTAATGCATTCCATATTTTTAGATGTAATGTAAACTGAAATGATTCTGATTGGCATATTTTCGTTGTGAAGATAAATAATAACTATGATTCGATGGAATTAACTAACACCCTGCTAAGTGATTATTCAATTAATTCATTTGCTTTTGTTTATGATAGTCCAGACAAAACCATTCTCAAGTCTGTTTCTACCTAATTGCGTGCCATTGGAAACAGATGGCCTCATCGGAAGACCTCATAGGACGACGCGATAGCATCACATTCTGAGGCAGTTCTCGTATGGCCTTGTAATTTTCTATCCGATGAGGCTTTAATATGCTCCCTTAGAGAAACAATTCAGCAAAAGAATGTATCCCATGTTTCGAGGTAAAATTTATTTTCCAGGCATACTAATGCTGTCGTAAGGCTGTGGTGCATATTGCTATACATCTCATTGAATTAATTCACAGGTGATTAAACATCCATTATCTGACGATGATTAAGTCGACGTTGCATCCATGTAAATACGTAGATAAAGGCACGAACATATGATATTTCTGATAGATGAATCGTGTCACGTTTATTAATAAAATGTCAACATATACAGCATAAATCAGAAAGGGTATACGAAGCCTTGAATCTGGGCGTCTTTAGTGCATTCGTAAAAACGATGTGAGGTCACAATCTGGATATGAAAATAAAAAATAAAAAAAATTTAAATCGCTGTAATTTTTTTGGAAACCTTTTATTTCTTAATCGTTATTATTTATTATTTTTTCTTAAACAAATCCGCTAAATAGCCCAGCTTCCAGGCTAATACTCTATCTGAATCATTCTGTATTTTAGCGGGTCACTAACACGTCAACATTGTTCGTAAAATGGTTCTACAAAATACCTACTTATTGTAACGTTTTTTAATAATATATGTGAGCCCCAAAACGTTTTATTATCTTCGCATTTATTTACCAGTTCTAAGATGATTTTGTTCCAGGTATTATTCCAATCAAGTAATCATATTTAATTATAATAATATTATAATAATTCCAGCCCTTTTTTATGTCCCACTGCTGCGCACGGGCCTCCCCTCAATGCGAGGGGGGATTAGGCCATAGTCCACCACGCTGGCCCAGTGCGGGTTGGCAGACTTCACACATCTTTCGAGGGGTTCTCTCAGACATGCAGGTTTCCTCACTATGTTTTCCTTCACCGTTTAGCAAGTGATAATCTTGGTTGAAAATGAGATTCGCACGTGAAAAATCCCAGAGATGCGAGCCGGGGTTTGAACCTGCAATCCTCGTTATCGAGGCAAGCGTTCTACCAACTTGGCTATCACTGCTTACCAACTTGGCTATCACTGCTTACCAACTTGGCTATCACTGCTTATTTAATTATATTAAAGGAAAAATCCAATTAAATTGAAACTTGATGTTTTATAGTTTAGTTGTAGGTATATTTCATAGTATCGTTTAATTTGAATAAACTTGTGTTCGTGTGTACCAACACGAATCGAGTATAAATAAGCTTGTTTTGCATTACCTAAATGGATGTATTATATATTTAGATCAGCGTATATATCAAAGCCATTAATTAGATTAACTATCGGTCCAGTGAGCACGAGTGATTGCACAATCGTGTCTTTTATCTGTCGCCAATACTTATGCGTATGAGCTGATTGAATTATATTATTGGCAACAGTAATGGATATTATTTTTATAGCTTCCATAAATATCAAATCCGATCAAATCTCATCCTGCGTAATTACCACATTATAGAGACAAGGTATTTACGAATAAAACATGATTTATAAGGTGAAGATATAGTTGTTAGTTTAGCGGTAAAGGGAAGATCTTGCAGCCAGGCGGGTGGTTTGCCTGGCGGGGCGGCCGCTATGCCCCGACGGTTATTGTCGGGATCTTGTATATATGCTACTTGCTCCGAAAACTCTTATAGCGCGATTCAGGATTGTGACGTCAATTGTCTATTGTTCTGAATGCGTCTGCAGTGCCATCTGCGTAGCTTGTAGTGCGGTTGAAGTGGTCGCTACATTAGCAAAAAAATATATACTGGATGTAAGTGGCACCGTACTGGAAACTGATACCATGGTTGTGCTCATGATACTGGACTCCCCAAGAGTTGAAATTTTCCGTCGATATTTTCATGAAAATACGCAATTTTTCAGTGTTTTCAAATTAATTACTGATATATTCAAGTGTTTTGAAATATAAAAAAATATAATTACTAATTTAGACCTTAAACTGCAATGTAAAATAAAATTCTATCCGCTTAAGCACGGTCGTCACTCGCGCGCGTAGATTATCGCGTGGAGCGCTGTGTTGTGATCGCGTTACTTACCGTACATTGCGCGCTCAAAAATTACAACATTTGTAACCCATCACTTTTAACATCAATTATTCCCATAATTTATTTTAGGTATTAAATGTATCCTTTCCGTAAAGATTTTGTTACCTTTACAGCCTGTATAAAGTTCCTCTACATACCATTCAAAAGTTTTAACAAACGTCCCGACATCAAAACACTAACTGACTTATTTATCAAAAGACGAATATGTAGACCCCGATTGGCTAGTTTGTAGCAATACTGCTTTGTTTGGCTATTCGAATCCTCTTTATGAAAGTAATGAGCAAGAATGTTTGTACGTTTCATATCTATATACTTACTTATATATGTATAAGTATTTATATCGATGTTTAGTCTCCAAGATTTAAGATATCACTTTGCCTTAAAAGAGACGTATAGCCTTAAGGAATGAAAACCTATATAGGTAATGGACGTTTAGCCACCAGCAATTTTCTTTGTAAAAACCATTATTGTCGAGTTTTGTTTCAAAAATAGTTAGGTGCAATAAATAAGATTTAATTCAGAATTTGGCTGTGTATATCAAAATTCTGACTTTACATAGTGTTTAAAAATGCGCCAAAGAGGGTCAGTTTTAAGGCTAAGTATATCCTTTTTGAATTATCATGTATTTTTTTTTCAATAAAATAAATAAATATAATTGGGTAAACTTATAAAACATTCTCGCATACGTTAAAATCTCGGTATTCATTAAAACTTTTTCTATTCTTTCAAAGTTATACTTTTATATAATGTTTCAGTACAATATTTCATAATTAAATTTGTAAATCTTGTCTGGGGAGTCTGTTTATTCAAACGAGCACAAGTAGAGCGACACAAACGGATCTCTTTGCTTTACGAATGCAGTACCAGAAGCATAAATTCTTAAATAAACCTTTCATAAATATATTTTTCACGTTAAACGCCGTAAGCTTTAATTAAGTAGTAATATGTTTTTAAAGCAAAGCACTCGCTTTGAGCAGTTTGCTGAGCCGTCGTTAGGGTCTTAATTAGTGTTAATCTTAAGATAATAAGCCACGTGTTTTCACTAATTGGTGTAAATTGAAAGAGTTGGTAATCCCTTTGAGGAAAATTTGTAAATTTTGACAAGCCGCCGACGGAAGGCGGGTCAAAGAGACACGTTACTTTCTGTTTAATTGGCTCCCCGGTACCCGGCTGATGAATACCGAGAAATGTCCAGGACATGTTTAACAAGAGCTTTGTTCATATACATTGTATACAGATAAATCTTTTTAGAAATATTATTTTTTTAATTTCTATAAGGTATTCATTTAATACCTGCTTCTATCCTAGCCGATGACAATAAAAGAAAATGCCGATGAAAACAAAATTTTGCATCAATCAAAACAACAGCTTCATCTGTTTTGTTAGTAGAATGCCGGAAACTCATAGATAACCACTCTAGCTAGCCTAACTAGCCTCTTTGGTCGGGAATAAAATATATCGATAAAGAGAAATATCCTATTCTCATCACTAAATTTGCTTATTAAAATATAAACTCTTAAATTAATTCTATCTACCTAATCATTATACAAAATTTCGAATAAACTGCTCCGCACGCTATAAACGACTAATAAGTATATATTCATTATTTTTATTTTATGATTATAAACCAGAATACAATACCAGGGCGTATAATATAATTAAATTATCTCTCGAAAAATATCGCATGTCTCGCCTAGAGCGATCTTTCTGTACGCAGGAAAATGATTTTTAAGGTATTTCTACTACCATAAGTAGAAATACCATAAAAAAATATTTTTCTTAAGGAACAAAACTAAAAAGTATGCCTCGCTACACACCCAAAGATGAAGTATAATTTGTTACTATAATTACAAATTAGAAGTTTTATGTTATAAAATAAATGAGTTTTAGATAAAATAACAGAACCGTACTCCAACAAATTATACGAAAATTCAATTAGGATTTAAGTAAGCACAGACTCAAACATTAATTGAGACCTTCGTGTTATTTTGAATTGAAACAAAAACATATTAGTCGTACGTCACACCGGGGCTCAGTTGTATCAACCCCGTATAATATCCCTTATAAAGGGTATAATAATTGACGTGTATACGTACCATTGCGCGTCGGTGTGAACGTTGCCGTCGGCCGTCAGAAACAAGAGCATGTCGGAGGCGAAGGAGCGGGCTCAATGTTGCGGAAACTGATGGAATGAGCCGCTCGCTACTATTTGCTGGGGAATAATACCGAAACGACACCCCTCGAGACAACCAAATGCGCAATTTGTTGAATCACTTGTCGTGACGAACGCAGATATTGAATAAGGGATGTAACACTTTATCACCCTTGTTGAAATGCTGTTTGAAAAATAAGATGAAACGAACGAAAAGACGCAACATGGGGATGCTCGGGGATCAAGACCTTGAATTTGATTCCATTTTATCAAACGTAAGTAACTGGCTAGTTTTTTTCTGCGGCTCCACCCGCGCGATTAACACTGCTGCTCGACCCACGATGGTCGCTGAGTGATGACACATACATACAACAAATAAGTATAAATAATATGCATCCATCATTATTAAAACATGTTCATTAAGAACCAAAAGTGCTGCACCGTATCTAAACGATCGATTCGCTCGAGTCTCGTCGGATATCACTGTTATAAAAAGCGTCTGACGACACTTTTTCGAACACGAGACCTCTCCTATGATACAGTTTGCATGTGCATAACGGCGATGACGTGGCATCTCGCCGTCTGCGCCGGAAACTCGCCCTCAAGACGTTCAAACCTCATTGAATCGTGTGCGCAATTTGCCGATCCAACCTCCAAAGGGTTGGTCCTTTGTGAGAATGCTCCCGGCCGGACTGGCCAGACTGGCGTAATGATGGTAATGAAATATAACGACGCCCATCACCCCCATCTCTTGCAGTCGCAGAATAAAGAGAGGGTGGATATCAAAGGTCAGTCAGTGCGAGTAGTCATTCAATTAAGTAATAAAACGAACAGTGAATCGACCCCATTCGGACGCAATTCGTAATACGAAATGAAAATATGAATATCCAATAAACTCCGATAGTAAGTAGTCCGTTATAAAAAGTTAATATTGTAAAATTAACAATGCTTCACAATGAAACACAGAACACGATATACCCACCTACCGGGAAAATCTCGAATTAATGAGAGAATATTTAAAAAAAATATATCTTTATATAGGCCCATGCAATCGGATCTCGGAGCGATCCCATTTATTGAAATATCATAATTAAAACGGCTCACAAAAGGTTCATATAACAATGAATGTAACAGTACTACGAAATACAACATACGTATATTGGGGAAAATAAAATGATTTTACAGATCAAAAATGTTGGTGCGAGCGTCACGTGGTACCAAGCGTTCTCGTACCGTTGTTCGAGTGTAACGATCCGTACGCCGGTGCATTTTCAATCAGATTTATATCGGCGCGGATTAAAATTTTAACGAGTTGTCGTCACACAGGCTTTACTCGTCTTTGTGAATGCTGCCGTTGTTAAAAAAGCTCCATGTGAGGGTATAATGAAAAGGAAACGTGGAAATAACGGTTTCGGTTCGACATAAAATAAATACGCCTCCATAGTGGTGGGATCCTGATATTTTGTACGGGAAATATTTTGTGTAAACTTTTAACGGGGTAAAATAAATAAAACGGATAACGAATGTTAAATAAACATACGTTTTATATTAAATAGAAAATGAAAGCAATCAAAATTCATATATGCATTTTCATTTGCATTTTACTGTTATATTATACTTATTGAATAATATATTATTTTATTAAGATTTTATTATCTTATGCACAGTGGATTAACTAATCTATTGTGCATATTACTACTAACATTCGAATATTTTTCTGATACTTACAAGCAAAATGATCAAGATATTTTATTTCTAAACTACTTTGTAGAAAACAAACGTAACATTTCTTATACTGAACTAGCCTATGTATTTTATAATATATATTATATAAAAGCACTCTGTAATCTGACACCATAAATTACGTCACAACAAAATCATTGTGGGAAGAAAAATTACACATAGTGATCTACAAAAAGAAATTACACCGTTATGAAAACCATCCCCGATAACCACTCATTTTATCAAAGGAAAGGAACCGCGGACAACTGTAGTTTAATTATCAGCAGGTTGACACAACCCGTCGGCGAGGACTTCGTCAAATTATCTCATGCTAGCGTATCGGTTTTTCGAAAAATACTATCAAATTCTGCATCCATATAAATACAATTCGTGAGTTTTGTAGAAGTCATTTTATAAAAACAGATAAATGTTTTTTTCGTGTTAGCGAATAGAGCACTTATACTTACATAAAATTGGTCCCACTACAAAGAGAAGGTCTGAAACATATTGTTTACTCTTTTTTACCCATACACGAAGAGTGATCCGCTCAGAGCAATCACAAGCAACGAAACAGTGCTGGATGTTCGAAAAAAAAATTACACGCTTTTAAAATAAAATTTAAAAAAAATTACCACCTCAAACCCTTTGCTACGTGGAACGGAAAATGAACAGCTTCTAATAAACTGTCGCCACAAACGAATTCACAACAAAAGCGCGGCGGAAAGACAGCGCGGAAAAATTACAGCCGCCGTAATTACAGGAAGCGGCGTTATGCCGGTAACAGCCAGCTCTACCGAGGGGAGGCTGTAGTTTACTTATCATAAAGGTGACATCCACTTCATCGTAATTGCCTACGGGTAACCCCACATGGAGTATTACGTCAGGATTTTGTGACGTAATATAACGAATAGTACCTATTAAGGTAGCTGGTTGTCACTTTTTTTTTGTTACTACAACTTAGGTAATCGTGTGTCGCTCAGTATAAATATCCGTTCCATAAAAAAAGTAAAGATACCTACACTATAGTGAAAGCAGTGATAGTTATGTTAGTGGAATGCTTGCCTCGGCAACGAAGATTGCAGGTTCAGACCCGGGCTAACACCATTGAGATTTCTAGATCTCATGCGCAAAACTCATTTGCAACGATGCACGTGCCCAACAGTGGGGCATTAAATAATGACTGAATGAATGATCTACACTATATATTAAGCATAATACATGCATCGGTGTTTCCCTTTCGAGGATAACTAACATTACCACAGATTATATCGACAGTGGATTCTTAAAACCGTATACCATCAACAAAATGATGTTATTAACTAATTCGATTCAAGAACCTTTTGCCTGTTTGAAAGTACAATACATGTACTCGTATATGAATAAGTAAAGCTTACCTGGGTTATATTATTTTTATCAGTCTGAGGCTCCACCAATAATATTTGCCCAAAATTTTACTCGGCCTTAATCCGTGTCTCGAAAGTAATCTATCTTAGAAAACACATCGAAATGTACAGAAAATTACGCGTCAAGGTTGCCCCGCTCGGAGTGGTACGCCAGCTGCTTAGAAAACCTTATTCGATGAAAAAATGGGGCAGCCGGTTGATTTCGCAACATCGTACATATTTTATACAGCAGACTAGACTATTCTATAAATATTTTATATCAACTTAATTTAAATTAAAAAACAAAAACGTAACAGTTAAGTACATTAAAATATAAACGCCATTACGTTATTGTTAATTCTCTTTGATTGGCTTGATGAGCTAGTAGTAATTATCTAACAAGTGATAATTTTTTATGCCAAGTGAAAAAACTCCTTATAAGTATACTTATTTTATGTAAGTAACTTGAAAGTTAGCCATATTTTCAGGGGAAAGCTTTAAATCAGCGCATTACGTAATACGAATCTTCCGCACCCGCGTCCCCGGATGCGTGATCTATATTATATGCGAACGCATATTTCAATAACTATTAATACTTCCAATAAATATTTAGCAGCCAATATAGAGTTAAATCGGGGCTCTGCTAGCGCTACGAATACTGGTCGCGGGGGCTCTTTCGGAAATTGCGGGTCTCTAGCTCTTGGCCGTGATATATTCGAGCCATTGTTGCTCCCAACGGTGGGCATTTGTTATTCCAATGCTACCGTTATTTAATGCGCCCTAGATAAATATTGTGAACCCTTTTTATGGCCACGGATGCGAGATGTGATCTAATTTTGGTGGGATATTGTAGGGCTCGTAATTTATATGAGAAACGGTTATTAGTGATGGATACTTTACGAGCGCCATATCTCAGTGATCCTTGTCTGAGTATCATGTTATTATTTTGCTATAAAATGATACCTTGATAAAACGAAGACGAGACGTTTTGCATTATAAAACGAAGAAGCGTATTTTAACAAAAGCGTAAATAAACGAAATGAAGGAGAACCTTTGTTGAAAGTTGCATATAACAACAGCGTTACTATGTAACTCCTTAATTTGTGTTGTTTAGGTTTTTTCGCTCTCTAGATAGACCACTAAAAACATAGGTCGGTTGTACGTTGTACTTAATTCTGTTTCTATTCATTCGAAATCGAATATTCTCGGTACGTGTGTTAATACCTGGTCTACCACTCATCGACTTCAGTTTTTATCGTAAAACAATTAGGAAAAGTTACCACTCTTTAAGTATTTTCGCACGAAGGGAATGCAAACAAAATGTCTAAGAGTAACATTGTTAGGAGTTGGGGCGCCTTCGGCCCGGAGTGGTTCCCCACTTGCTACTCCAGTGTACGCCACTAAATTAGTTTTAAAACAAACCTGAGTTCTCTGACTTCTTGACAGCGCCACACTATTCGTTATTTATTAATAATTTCGTTGTAGGTATTCATATAAAAAGATAATCTTGAAGATTTGTGAAAACAATCGCTGCCTACGTCACCTTACCATTACTGTAAATTATAAAAAAGTGTTATTACTTGCATATTGGTTTCTAATTTATTCTTTATAAAACTGAGTGACTTTTCAGATGAGACTACAGAATGATGACGGGCATGACAACGAAAACTTTGGGTAAATTTTACACTGAATGCCTATTTTAAAATTATAGATACGTCGAATTTCATGGGTTAAAAATGTTGTCATTTCTGAGCGCACAATGTATCGTAAGTAACGCGTTCATAACACACCGCACCGCGCGATACTCGACGCATGCAAGTGAAAACCGTATCGAGTTTTATTTACATTGCAGCTTTAGGTCAAAATTAATAATTTTGGTATTTTTATTAATAAAGTTAAGATATACTTCTATTATAATTTTATGCTAAAATAAATTTTAAAAGAACTGGAAAATATGCGTAAAATTCATGAAAAGATCGTATGAAAATTCCAACTGTGTGGGGGTTCAGAATCATGAGTTGAATCCATGTTATCAGCTTTCGTTACGAAGCCACTTACACCATGTATTTGCCACGAGTAGAAATCACAACTGCTTAATTTTTTGAGTGTCGAGAAGACGTTTTCCCAATATTAAAATTAGCCCCAACAATCGCAACGACAGTGTAATAATTATTGCACTCTACATGATTTTCTAAGCGACAGCGCTTACATTATTAACAGCGCCAATAAACACCTGACTCTAAACCCTTTAATTCAACTCCAAACATCACGGTCTTATAGGAACGTAATTAGGAAAACGATATTAAGTGGAAATGAATACAAGTTCTCGTTACTAAAGCTCGTCACAGCCCGAGGTCGGCAGAAACTTGGTTTAACGTATTACAACCACGATAAACATGCGTTTACTTAGCTAAATTTGCTAGCCAAACACTCCTTATTGTGTAATAAATAAAGTTGAAGTCTGTTTGAGTTTATACGTTGGCGACGGCAAAATAGGCTGGTGGGTGCGAACAAGTAAAGCTAACTGTCATTGTCATGCCCTGGCCTTTGTGCTAGAAACTGAGCTAACTTAATCCTCACTCATGCCGCTGCACAATTGCCTTAGTCAAGCAAAGTGTTATAATATTTATACTAGAAAATATCGCAATAATATTAATATAAATTTGTCAGCTATTTTTCTAGCTCTGTATCAGGGTTTGCTACTACGCATTTGCAAGCGTGGATAGCAAGTAGACCAGAAAAACCAATGGAAATTAATGATGTCTCTCTCTTTCACTCTACTTTTAAGGTGACTGTATATTCAAATCCAACAATCAGGGTCAGCGCCGACGTGTGAAGTGGCGAGGAATCGACTAATTCGACAACGATCGGAATTCGAACTTACCTACATTTAGATACGGGTATATTTAAATCGCACTGAACTTAACAACAATTCTAATCCAGGTATGTAGCTCGGCACCTACAATACGCACCAAAAATACAAAATAATAAATGAAAGGCGAGTAACAAAAAGCAATTTTTAAAACTATGATATCAACCATTACAAAAAAAAACAAATTTCAACAACCTTGGTTCATATTTCGTCTTCTGTAATAATACATTTTACGATGATTACAGTCTTAAATGTACCAAATTGTAACAGAACAGACACTAAAACCGCTGGAGCATTACGTAAAAATATTCGTTATTAATAAAACGGGCGGTGAGGCGGTAATTATAATGATTTGGGTACTACCATTTGTTATACTTACGAAAATTAATACATTTATTCATTGATATTATATTTAAAAAAACATATATTTATGAGTTATCTATGATTGTGCTAACATTATCTCATTCTCTGCAAATATAATGTTAGTGCCTTAGTATTCGCCCTCTCAGACCTTGGTTGGTTAACGACGATACTTGAATGATCGATCGATGAAGGGAGACAGAATTCGAAATAAATAAGGGTTTCCACTTAAAAATAATACTACGTTACAGGAGTAGATGTTGCCACCTGAAAACTCTTATATCATATTTAAGACGAATTATACGTCTACTACAGAACAAAAACAATATTCTTTATAGTAAAACGTGCAGATAAGCAGTGTTTTTTTTTCATAAATCCTTAGTAGACCCCAAAATCGAGCCCGTCCTTACTATTTCATACGGGTAATTGGCTACTACCGAATGATTAATTACTATGCATAACTACTTGTACCCACACACGCTATCGGTAAGCTCGAGCCATAAATAATAATACAACCCAAAATTAATTTAATGAAAGGAGAAATTACTTACGTATTATTTAATAATACAAAGAAAAAAATTGATTTTCCGCTTATCGTTTTGTCACATACGAAACGAAACGTCCGCGTATCGTTTTATAAAAGTATAATGGAATAAACCTATTGGAAGGTGATTATATGTATAAGGTCTAGGTGTATTTTGAGAGCATAATAAAGACACCTACTCATTATTAATAAATAAACGTATACTAAATATTTAACACTTATATAGTTCCACCGTATATGTACACCTTATAAATATTATATCTATTTAAATGGTATTATAATATTGTGAACAAAAATTGCATTATATTAAAAAAATATAGTAGTAGTAGATGTGCTTATAAATAGGGTTCTTGGTTCTCTACAAGAAGCCTATTTATAAGCACATCTCGCCAAAGTGGACGAAAGTACATCATTAGGTCTAAATCTGTAGGACTGCCAACCGCACAGGGCCAGCCTGTCATTCTGTAGCGACCGCACTCTGGCTCTAGGGGAACTTAATGCGAGAACAACTGTACCTAGCGATGTGATGTAAGAGAAAATGGTCTATTAGATATAGAATGAATTAATTTCGGTGTTTTTTGTTTTAGTGAATATAACTTATGATTTTATGTAGCTTTAAACTTAAAAGAAAAAGCGTGTATTTCTAAAAGTGGTAAACAGAAGAGTTCTGAAGTGTTATTTGGGTACCGTTATTTTGGTCGATTGGCCTTTGAATGGTGTAGGAGGACGTTATATTGTATACTTCTAGCTTAAGCCAGAAAATCCCACGCTTTAAACCGTTCTCCGATAGCCAAAAATACCCTCTAAGAACCGAATTCAGTTACATAATTGAAATAAAACAAATTTTGAGGATTTTATCGCGTTTATTTTATGTGTTTACGTTCCCGACGTTTCGGCTGCTTTACAGCAACCTTGGTCATTGGAGGTCGATTCCCGTGACCATGGTTGCTGTAAAGCTGCCTAGCTCAGCCAAGTCCAGCCAGCAAAAAATCCTTAAAATTATTTTTATTTCAATGTGCAAGTATTCCAGTAAATATGTATAAGAATTTTCTATACATATAAATAAAATTGGAGTGTCTATTTGTAATATTAAAATAACAACTTTTTACTAATTGCATTTGGATGTATACACGTTACCTATACCGAAACCACATTTTTGTCTGTCTGTCTGTCTGTTTGTTCCGGCTAATCTCTGAAATGGCTGGACTGATTTTGACGGGACTTTCACTGGCAGATAGCTGATGTAACAAGGAGTAACTTAGGCTACTTTTATTTTAGAAAAAAAAATAGGATCTCTCGAATAAAAAAAAACAATGTTGCAGCGCTGCGCCTGATTAAGTTTGATAGCAACAATCTGCAATGCGTCCCGCGGGATCAGAACGCGAGCAGGCTGTTGCCAACGGTTGAGTCTTTGTTAAATACCACGCGGACGAAGTCGCGGGTAACAACTAGTTTAATAATAAATACATTCAAATTTTAGACAAGATACACACCACACACGACACATCACATACACACATACGTACATACATAGGAGAACATCGTAAGTAAGATAAACTGTTTTTACGCACGGAACATACGTGTAGTGCACCATTTGTGAGTTGAATAAACGCGCTTGCGGAGATTTCGCGATAGAAGTAATAAGTCAGCGAGAAACTGCCCACGAGCCGGCTCCCTCCTTATCTGAAATGAGACGCCCGTGGACACGTCCCCGTGACGATGGAATCCACCACACTTGTATACAAGTATACGGTACACGAAATATACAGGTTTAGTGCCTTCCAAAACTGTGCAATATCGTGGTTAAGGGAGCTATTGAGTTAAAAACGTCCACAAAGGATTCTGGTATTCTCAAAAGTGAAAAATGTGCAGCCATTTTAGGCTTTTTTCACTTGTTTTGTATTCCATCATACCTTACGTTGAATGATGTCATATTTTAGTGTCACTATCAATAACCTAAGCCTAAGAATTATTTCAGGTGTATGACCTGACGGGCCCTAGCAGCTGTCATAGACCATAGAATGAAAATGCCATCCAAACCATGGGGTAAATCAGATGTTATAATTTTGTCACCATCCAAAGGCCAACTGACAAATAAGCTTCAACCTCCTCTATCAAATAGATGTAACAATAATGCAGTTTCTATGAAAAGCGTCTCGACTACAAACGCCACTTGCATAAAAAAATTACACTCGGATGGTACTCACCAAAAGAAAACAATACAAGAAACAAGCGAACCCCAAGCTGCTAATGAAGCAGTAAATTCTGGCACTGAAGTTTCTGTAATGTCGTGCCATTTCACAACCGCATCAAATATTATTCACGGCGGGTTGGACACCATGAATAATGGATCCCAACCCGTGCCCCAGCTTAGTGTCAATGAGATCACGCGCACTCGCCGCCATATTGGATTATTGCGAATAAATGACAAAAATGGTTTTTGATCTATCGCTTACAAACGAAGATTTACTAATAGACGGCCTGATTAGCGCAGTGGTAGTGACTCTGTCTTCTGCGCCGAGGGTCCCGGGTTCGAATCCTGGTAGGGACACAAGCTTTGTGTGATGAGCACGAATGTTTGTACCCGAGTCATGGATGTTTAATATGTATATAAGTATTATATACTGAGTTCGCCCTCAGTCCATTGTACGGTACCCATAACACAAGCGTTAGCTTAAAGTGGGACCGTATAGTTGGTGTGTTCGTATGGCGATATTTATATTTATTTATATTAATGAAATAAAACGTACGGACTTGATCGGAACGAGATTTATTTCGGCGCCGAATTAATTAACCTTTCTTATTACACGTGTTTGGGAGTTGCCGGTGTATTAAATACATTGCGAAAGGTAATAATGATCCAAGGATTCGGTCGGATGACCCGCAGCAACTCAGGTAAACATCGCCTCGTATTTTCCATCCCTTGTAATTGAATAACGACCCCTGCTGGCTCAGCGGATGCTCAGAAAAATAATTATATTATCTCGCTCTCTTTCCGCTAACGGTACTTTGAATGCAATATTTAAAAAAACAATTTTTCTTACATCGATTTATACATGAATATCAATTATGGTAACTTTACATGTAAATAAATACTGGTAAGTAGAACGGATTTATTTGGTAGATACCTTAATAAATCTTGTAATTATTGTAAATTCAATATTACAATTTTGTTTTATAGGTTCAAGTCTGAAATAATCTATAAGCTACTTAATTAAGTATCTATTATTGCTGAAATAATAGATGACACCGGTATCGGTAGGCTTAAGTAGCAATGTAACGACTGAAAACGGAATCTGAATTAATTATAATCTTAAAGTGAGCTATTAGTTTTTTGATATTTGCCTTGACATGGAAATTATAGATATTGACTACACACGCTTTATTATGATAACTGTGGTTTTACAGCGAAATTTCAATAACAATCAAATTCCCAAGTAAATACTTAAGTACCTAATTAAAAATATAAGTCAGCTTTGACATTGAAACTTATGAGAGGTAAAGCTTAGATTCAACTATCATAAAATTCACCCAATTAAGGAAAACCAGGTAGCCGTGCCTTAGGAATAATAACCTTAATTAACGGCTAAACAGCGAGTGAGGATCATTAAAAGCGTCTCGGATGCTGCCGACAGTAAACCAGTGTCGTTTTGCCATAACGATTTCGCTCAAACGACTACATCCAATGTGTTTTGGAGGGGACATTGGACGAGGTATACAGAGTTACTCTACGAACTAGGTTGTATCAAATAAACTGAACAAATCCAAGCCAAGCGCAGAGGCGCCCTCTGAGCTCATTTTACATTATTGCGATCTGCAATTGAATACTTTTATTAGGCCGACACCTACGTCTAAGGCCTTAATAGATAACATGATAACACTATCGGGTAACGCACCAAATAGATTCTGTTCAAATTGGTATATCAAATGAGAAATGTACTCACATAGTGTTACCTTAACAGTTATCCGAAAAGGTGCAACGCACTCATAAAAATATCGATCACAGTAAAATATATCGGAATTCGAAAAATTATGGCGACACAATTATTAACCTAGGGTACGGGGGCCGTAAAAATAAATGGTCACGTTTATAGCGTCGGCGCGGGCCCAATTTTTATGATGTGGGAATTTCAGTAGTCCCATAGCGTAATATTAGGTTATCTCCGCTGCATCTCGCGCGACTGTTGTCTAAACTATAATAAATCCCCCCAAATGAAATTTATAGAAAGTTTTATTGCGCCAAGTGTATTATTTGTTGTAAACATGATATCCGTACCGATAAATCTCGGTAGAATACAATACACATTCCGTTTATGAAGCTTATTTAACGGAAAAGGGAAGATCTTCCAGCCAGGCGGGTGGTATGCCTGGCGGGGCGGCCGCTATGCCCCGACGGTTATTGTCGGGATCTTGTATATATGCTACTTGCTCCGAAAACTCTGATAGCGCGATTCAGGATTGTGACGTCACTTGTCTATTGTTCTGATTGCGTCTGTAGTGCCATCTGCGTAGCTTTTTATGGTGCGGTTGAAGTGGTCGCTACACTTATAAATGTGTCAACATTTTTGGATAGCTGTTCTTCTTTTAATAATATAAAATGATAAGTAAGACTTATATAATGTTCGACTATTATGCGCGGGCCTTTCGTATGTGCAGATATAACTATTGTACAGTGCCCTAAAGTTCCAATTTAACAAATAACGAATACAGGACAGTGTTGGGGCTTGACATTTCTGCAGTGCCTCGGGCCGCAGCCGTACACCGCGCACACGTCGATTATTTGTAACGCAAGTTTATTCAAGATATTGATTTCTTATATTATATTTACACAAATACTATACATTTAAGTAAAACTAATTTTAAGGATTTTATTGCGTTTATTTTACGTTTTTTTACGTTCCCGACGTTTCGGAAGTGCATCGTTGCAAGACCTCAAGACACTGTGAGCACTTTCTGCATAGATCAGACCACAAACAACAACTAAATATGAGGGTACCACAGTTCCAACTATGACACTAGGACGTCTAACACCTCCGTCCGCCCGTGACCATGGTTGCTAGCAGCCGAAACGTCGGGAACGTAAAAAACAAATCCTTAAAAATCGTTTTATTTAAATTCCTTCAAGACATTTTCGTCCGTCCTTTTAACAACTGGTAGTAGGAAGTAGGATTTACACATCAAATACAGAAACCCCAGAGGTATATCACTGCTTTTATTATTTCAAAAACACACACGAATATCCACAGACAATCCAGGATGAAGACTGTAGCTCTTGGCTTCTTTGTGTTAAAACAGAGCCTTATCCAAGCAAACGTTACTTTTCTCTTATACAACATTTTGTCGAGCACCACTCCACAATTACGAACACAGTTTACAAGGTATTCGCGTGCGATATGTAAGTGCCAACAAATTGCATTCCTCTCTTCACAGCTAGATGTTTTGCCTTCCCGTACAAAGGGATATGACACGAGTTATAAATTGTCTATCCGTAGTGCTGGCGTACCGGTTGCGGACATGAAAACATTAAAATGACAAATTGTTTATCGCTGTGATACCATTTTTCATTGGGAAGGAGGTACGCCCGACATTACGCAGTAGATGTACGTATATTGATTCGCGCAATTTAATTTACATCGCCGATTGACGCGGCAAATTGACGAAAAAACGCTCCAATATTTTCCATAAAATTTCTTATTGATTGCCCCGTACTAGCAGCAATTTGAAAAATTCACGGTTCCGTGAACGCCGATCGTAATAGACCAGTATTTACGGATCATTTTCTAGATTTCTGAGATGATGAAGTGGTTTACTGACGCGAAATACTTCTTTGTAGCTTTTACTTCTTCAAAAACGACTCCCAAATACAGCTTAGAACTTACTTTCTTGTCTCTTCAAGATTCTTAAGTCGCTGTCAGAAATATGTCATTGCTTAACAACATATCACGATGCATTAAAGTAAGCGTTGCATTGTTCCGTCAGGTGGCCTGTGAGGCGTGAGTCTCTGTTGAACTTGTTAACACTACAGCTCCACTCTACTCCGAAGTGCAAAATCCTTAAGCCGCAAGCACAGGCATTACATTGGTACTAGACATTTAGGTATTACAAGACTTCGATGAGACCATTATTTTAAGCTCTACTATCGACTGTAAGATCACACCATTTCCGTTCAACGTTATGAGTGGTAAAAATATTTTGTCTCCTTTGATTAGCTCAAATTCAAACTCAAACATTTATTGCAAACTATGTGTTCATTGTCTTACTCTCTAGTAAGGAGTAAGAAAAACAGTATCAATATTCTACCCCAATAAATTCATTTAATTGCATGTCTTATAAATGATCAATAACTTTCTGGAATAAATTTAGTTCAGTCGTAAAATCCAATTCGTTAGCAGACAGATGAGACTGGAAATACAGCTACAGAAAAAGTATTCACGTTGTGATACAAAGATTTATGACACGGCTATTCCTGATCGTCAACTTGTTATCTGCGACGTAAAAGGATGCCGTAAAACGATTATCAGTCATCTCCGCAGCCCGTTCGTGTAAACACGCTGAGTGCGTAGTTACGACCGCCGCTTTGTAAACAACACGGCGAACGTACGAGCGAGTAGGTATAACTCAGCACCGAAGTGCTCACAAAGGTCACGTTACCGCTCACATGAAATCGCTTAAATTCAAATCGCCGTATAGGTCCCACCGCGGTCGCATAAGATTGAATCGCTTAAGCGACAATGTCGTTTCGGTTCGCCTCAAATTACTGGAATGGGTTTTCGATATACCACCCATTTGATGGCGAGCCCTTTTAACTTAGGTGAAAGCTCCCGGCGCAAATTGTAACCACTAGCCGTAATGCCAACACGTAGTACCTATCTATTGGGACATGATTCTATAGGCGTTCCCGATGAGCAAAGTAATACTATGGCGGATACCTACCGGCGCGGCGAAAAGGCCGCCGTTTAAACTTAAACAAACTTGGATACCGTGAGATTTCTTACTTTGGCGAAATTACTTGGCTTTCTTTAAAAATAAAGGCATCTAAAGATAAAAGTTTAACTAACCCCGTTTTGATAAAAGCCGATCGTAACGAGGCGAAGTTTTATTTAACTTTTAAAATGCAGAATAAATGAAGACCAATTTCTTGTTCTCCTTCGGTCCTGTACAAACTCAGATACTCCGATAAAACTAATATTTTGGAAGGAAAGTTTTTATTATGTTTGTTGTTGTATCCGTTGAGTGGAAGCCGACGATTAATTTCTGGAAATCCGCGGCACCGCGGTTCGAGTGAAAATACCGTTGGCGTGGCACTGGGGTGCTACGTGGGGACTAATGTTTGCTTGCGATTTAACAATTTTATTTGTAGTGGTCCTGTGACGATTTCAGTTTATTTATTCCACCCTTGTGCATTAAAATTTTGCATTATGAACGATATCACCTAATCCATAAATACTATCTACAGTGGTAAATAGGTACTATCAACAGGAACGGATAAAAATATTAATTCCATTTATTAATGACACACATGCCAATAAAATGCCGTATAACATTTGTTTACCTAACATAAAATCTATTATTATAAATGATCTCGAGTGCCGCCCAACTTTAGGGTTACACAAATGATTGGTTCAATAAATTGTGCCACAAACATGGGCAAAACATCAACAATTTCAGATACGGACTTGACAGCGAACAAATTAATGAACACCAGTCAGGGTGGATTTATTAGGGTCCCCGGGGAGTGGGCTGGCGATTAGACGATTGCTCGTATTCCTAGCTCTCGCTCGACATGCCCTTTGAACCGAGCTGAACGGATAAGTGCTTACAACATCGAACCTTCACAAACAGCTTTTCTATTATCAATTGAATGACGAGTATCCTGAAAGCTACACTGTGTACTGTGTGTAATAGGTAGTCTCTAAAACCTGTAATTCATATAGGCTTTATTTTTAGAACAGTATTATTTATCTCAGATGTACGTTTATGGGAACCTTACAAAACTGCCGCCCATCAAATGGCTTTAATAGGAGACAAGTAGGCAGAGATGCACGCATGCAGTCACATTGTAAGGCGAGTCAAGTTTATGATCCTCTAAAGCCTACACAAGACTACTTTTTCACGCGTAGTTGAAACGTGTTAGACGCAACTACTACGAGCTACAAACGCGATACAGTCGCAGTCTGGGACTTAGCCCGCGATTATAAATTCAGTCGCGCGTTTACGTCGCAGTGTAACGTCGTGGGATAGTCAGACGCTTACTGCGGCTTTTCGTGTACAACTACTTACCCCTTTCTATGATGTTGGAAACCGATACACGCTCGACTAAAGCGCGTTTGTAAAGCCAAAAGACTTTCAGTCTCAAATATAGCGTATAACACGTGATCCAAGCGAGCTTAGACATTCTAAAAACTGCTCAATATGCTGTTTCGCGTGTTCTCGTGTGTAATGGATCTTACTGGGTACAATATTATATTAACTATGATGAGTTATATAGGTTTTTTTTCTTTTTTTTAATAGAAATGGTGCTGACAAGTTGTAACTAAGATTTCATTGTAACTAAAATTTCGTTAAAAAAAACTACATCTTACTGCCTCTCACTAAGAACTACATTTAAACATTACATTACTGCTTTGGAAGTTCACAGAAATATAATTGGAATGTCGCACAAATAATTTACCGGGCGACCTTCTTATGTCATCTAAAAGCGGCTATTTAGTATTCAAACTTAGTGCGGAACCTTGCCATTCAAATTGAGATACACAGCGATGAATGGCTGCTGCTCGTAGCGACGGGTGCCAAGTCGAATGAAAATACTGCTTTAGTACGGCGCTGTTGAGGATTAAATTGGTAAATAAACTTCTTTACACTATGCCAATAGTGACAGTACTGTATACATGAATAAAGTAGGGATAAAGTTCAGAAAAAACTACCTAAAATAATTTAGAAATTATTTTGGACCCAGGTCCAAACAAAATCTCAGGTAAGCACCCCTTAACCCTTAATAGCCTAGAGTTTCAATTTTGATACCAATCTTTTAAACCGAATGTTCACATTACTATTCGTTTTTTTTTATAGGTTAGCTGTACGTATTTTACTGTTGTATAATATTCTTCCCAAGGAAATTAAAAAAAAATCAAATGTCATTATTATTAAACACAGTAACATTAAACACAGTAATATTAAAAATAAATCACTTTCGTAAGTCAGGCTACTAAGGGTTAATAGATAGGTAACCCACTATACAGATTTGGATTGGCATGGACCATATAATAATACAAAATTATGTCTAGGGTTTTTTTAGTTTTTGTTTTTTCACATAATAATTTTATTTTACTATTTCTAGAGTTTGAAAATGCCTTGGATATTAAAGTTTACCACTTAATATAAAGAGTACGAACATTATTTATAAAATTTGAACTCTTATAATGGAACTGTAGGAGATCTCTACGATCTGGGATGAATCCAAGAACCAAAGAGGCATTACGTTCACCCTTTCGAAATAACAAACCAGACTTTTTATTTATTTAAGTATCTTACTTGAAATGAGGCTATAAGGCTGTGTCCCCAGTCGGCAAACTGTCAGCGGCCGACTGAGTTAGCGGCGTATCGGTTTAGTACCTCCTTCCATATATTTGAAATGGAGTGTTCACAGTTTGCTAGTTAGCGCTCTCTTTACGCAGTTTGCTGTGTTGCGCGCGTCGATTGATTCAGTGAGCGGCCGACTCACAGCAAAACCGGATCCAGTCGGCGGCAGCGATATGCTTGTTCGCCGGGTGTAGTGAGTCCGTTTGCCGCAAACTGTCATGTGGACAGTTGACAGTAAAAATTCAGTCGGTCGGTAGACCTAAATAAGCGGCTAACACATAACAGTTTGCTTGCGACGCACGCAAATTGATCCGAGTTTGCAGCTAACTCGAATTTCAGTTCGCCACAAATTTATCTGTGTATCAATAAAATAAGAAAAACCTCTCGACGAATACCCCTATCTATCTTTAAGGGAGGCTATTTGTAATTTGAATTGTAGATTTACAGTCGATATAATGTTTGTCAATATCTCACAGTTGGGTAACGTGAAAGCATTGCCAATATTAATGACAATATCTATATATACCTATAATATGAGTAACATGGTCATGTCTGTAGGTATTTTTTTTAGGTATTGAGAATCGTACGTGACATTATGTTCGATAAGCCCCAAAAAGGACGAAATGCGTCAATTATTTAAGTTCTGGCTGATGGCCAACCAAGACGCCACCCCCCCGACGACCTCACCGCACTTCTGGATACCTCGAGTGACCAGACCGACACACCAAACTCTAACAGACACCGACCTCACGTGCGAGGTCGACGCAGCCCATCTTCTACCCATAGGTGCGTTTTCGTACATTGCAGTCGTCCGTCGTCAACCCCCACACTGGCAACAGCCCAAGCCGAGGTCGTGACTCCGGAGGCGCCCTTGTAGGTACTTGCCCCCCTACCCTTCTGGCTGGAGAGCCTTTAGCGCTCGTCCTATAGTCCGGTGAAGCTGTAAAGGTCATTTTCGACAAACAGCAGTTATCAATACGAAAAAAAAACAACCAAGACGCCGAGGTTTGACGCTGAGTAGACTCCAAAAGCGAATTATTTTAGAACCGCGACAACTTTAATTCAATGAAAAAAATGGGGTTAATTGGATGAAAGCTCATGTAATGTGAAATTTATAAACCTGCATGAGATGTCGTCTACTCTCCACGTCGTTAATATATCTCTTGCGAAGCGCTGATCAAATTTCCCCATACTCCGGCCCATAACTTCGTGGTCATTGAATTTATTTGCCGTAGAGCGGCCACAGAGCCGGCAAGTTGCTTACAACTTATAGTTCGCGAGGATCCTCCTGCACCCTTTGTGTGACTTGTATTCCAAAGAAGTTGGAACTCTCGAGCGTTTGCGTTTCCCCACAAATGCAAGTTATATGAGATGAAAATGTTAAAAGTTTTCGCATTTCGCTTTTAATAAAATCGTTGAAGAAATGTTACGTCATTCCCCTTTCAATGTGAGTGTATGTTCAATACTATATATATATATATAAATCATACCATAACAAATTTATAACAAAACCAAACTTGGTGCAGCTCTTATAGAAGTATGACAATTATATCGGTACTTATGTCAGAATATGATAATTGATCATTACTATACCAGTTTCACCGTACCAATTCTGTTACTCCTGAACATAATTGATTAAACTGAACTTTTATTGCCAAAGTTAAATTGAAACAATGTAGCGGATTCGCAAAATTGTTGAACAAGCGCTGCACTCATGCAATATGTGTATATTTCAAAAATTGTATTATCGCCTTTACCCTATAACAGTTATCAAAATTCAAGGTATAGCTAGGCGTACAGGGATGTAGGAAGAGTAAATGAGTCATACATAATCACCTCTTTTCAAGTACATGCTCACACCTCCATGCAAAAAAAAACCGGAATACATCCCAATCGCCCAACAAGTAGCAGTGTCAACTGCTACTTGTTCCATGCTTTGTATTATGTTTATTGTGATACAGTTGAACAATAAATATTTATATAACATATACAGAGTGTAAGGCGGCATGGTAATGAAAATTCGAGGTCAAGGTTGGAGTTAATTTCTGAAATAAAATTGTTATATAATCATAAGTCGAAAGTCACGGGTTATAAATGTTATTTTTGAGCATTTAAATTCAATATGTATTTTTTTTTAATTAGGGTCACACAATATCACAATTGCCATTTTTTACTCATACCATTTCTTACTCCTCCTGTATAGTAGCAAATGAAATATATAAAAGATAAATAAATAGTATACTTTTAAACATGTATACTTGAATTCATAAAATGTCATGTACTTGCATAGTATAATATAGTAATAATAGCAAGATACTTACATCAAAGCAAGCGCTGCTACGCCAACACTGCTATAGCAGCTCTATCGAAGACTATAATAGCGCAACTTGAATTAGTTCAAACTTCTATACCGTTACAAACTTTTATTAGGGGCTGGTGAAACTCTTACTGTGTATTCGTAATGCAACGAATCTGGCAAAAAGAAGTCCCTTCTAAAAATAAGACTAGCTTTATGCCTCTACGTAATGCATATTATACAATTATGTCTTAACGTTTGGTTTTATGATAGGTTCAACACGTGCCATAGCATGTTTAACTGCGTTTAGTTCCGTCTGATCCATAATGGAAACCCCCAGGGGAACCGTCGTGCTATTTTATTATTATATTTATGCCAGTCCGACCCTATTTCGAGAGGATCCTTTAAAAAAATACTAATTGAAATAAAAGATAGCACTAAAAAAAATAGCATTAGGACGTGAAAACAAGATTTTCAGTTGCCATAACTTATGTAGCTACTTATTGATTTCTTATATTTACGCGAATTCTACACCTTGAAATAAAACTTTTTTTTTTCGAATTTTATCGCATTTTTTTTTAATTATATAACATAAAATTATCGCGATAAAATAAAATAAAAAGTATTATTCCAATTATCTAGGTACTGAATAACTTAAACCGAAGAAAAAACCTCGATATACAATTGACATATAAAGAACATTAGTCTAAACATAAAACATTGCTCACATTCCATTGGTAACCCAGCCGTTCTTTCGAACTAAAAGGATCTATTTAGTATTCAAACTCAGTGCGGAACCATGCCATTCAAATTGAGATACACAACGAGGAAAAGGCTGGGACCCAAGTCGTATAAGGATATTTCTCAACCTTTAGAATGAATAGAAAGAGTGAATGGAATATTTTTTCGATGTCTAACCATGATTCCTTCATGGATGATATGGCAGATGGTGAGTCAGAAAGAGATGGCTATTAATGTTAAATTTCTGGTAGAAATAGATAGATAACTCTTTAATGTTCCACCACATAAAATTAATACAAAATTACACAAACCTACTTAACTTATACAGCGAGTGTCACAATGGGCGGCCTTATCACTAAAAGCGATCTCTACCAGGCAACCTTTAATGTTTAATGTCTTACTGTTAATACCTAAATAAGGTACCAAACTAAAGCAGAAGCGAAGTAATTTTTATTTTACTTCAACCAACGTTGCATAGAACAGTTCTAGAGTGGACTTTTTAAAGACATTTTTTATTTCTATTAGTTCAGCGCATAGTTTTTGTAGTCAATGAACTTGTTTACCTTCCTACCAACCTCAGAAGTTTTATGGCAACTCACATGAATTGCGTACTTTGCGATTCCCGTAGGTTTCAAGTTAAGCTTACTTGTGTTTGAATAAGTTAAAACTTTCGAATGTTTACATACGTTTTCATAGAAGTTTAAAGTGTAATTGAAATATTGGAATATATTTTTATTTCAAGGAAAGCAATGACTTGTGACTTCGTAAGTTCCTAATAAGATTATTATAAGAATGGTGATGTGAATTGCTTGTAAGTCATTTTTTAAAACACATTAATTTCATATATATAGCATCTGACCGTCACCACAAAACTGAACATAATACAAGCTAATATTAAATACGACTTTACCGTTATAATAATAAATTTTCTTTTCACTTTTCAGATTAGATACCGCATGCCGACCGGCTGAAAATGAAACCGTAAAAGCTTTGACAGCGCACCGTAAAAAAAAATTACAAAGAGACTTCATATGAAGAATCCTCTTTTTATTTAGGTCTCCAGTCCGCTCGTAAAATGTGAAACTTACTTATAAAATGTATGAATCTCGAATGTTTCTACACTCCCGTTTATCACAAGCATTTTTTGGAGTACTGATAGAATTTGGATGTAATTTAAGTAATCTTAGTAATAATAAATATTTTTTTGACCAACACATATTAGGATTCACGAAAATTATTTTAATGAATCTAATTAAAGCTGATTGCCGGTTACGGTGTCTTTATCTAATTAAGCAATATTATTTGTTTGATGGTGCCCCTGGGAGCAATTGTAATCTAGCGATATACAGCACCATTGTGTGCTGGCCAGCAATTATGCACTGAAGTGTTGAAACCTGCCAACTGCTGTGTACAGTGCCGGACTTGAGACTAACTACGGCTAAAATAAACAAACACTTATTTGTATAACTCCAAATTGAACAGCGTTTTATATGAACTGTTTTATAAGTAAGCAACCGTACAATGATCCAGTATTTGAAGAGCGTAATTACTCGTAAGCTAACTGTATAGTTTATAGTTTACGAATTTAGAAACATTATATGGCGACTTGGAAGTTTTAAATACTGTCTGATAAAATTTGTCTGAATACGTGCAACTATAAAATATATAGTTAGCTTATGAATAATCTCGGACCTGACGTACTGAGCCTTAATAAAACTAACCTGTTGTTTGAGTAAATACAATTTTAAAAAACGTATCTTATTACCTACCTACGAAAAATATATACCTACCTACACGCAGCTGGGCTGGAAGTAATTGAATGAATAAAAATATTAAATATTTACATGGCGCTGGTAACATTGGAGTTGAGTATTTGATCAATATAAAACAAACACGCATTTGCTCATAAAGGATAAAAACACCTGGTATCATTTGTTAATCCCGACGTTCGTGAATAGAATACAAAAAAATAAAGGATGAAAAATAATATTTACAGTATCATGTAAATACTAAAAATCATACTATTATGCAGTATACGTAACCATTATCATTTTTTTGGCCATAGGGCGATCCCTATGGCCTAGTTTACAGATGGGATCACAATCGTGAAAACACGTCAAATCCCTGAAAAGAAAAGCCATTTTAATCCGGCACTGGTCCGCAAGTTGTTTAATTGAGATGAAATACGCGCCCGCGGGACGCCTCCCGGCCGCCCCGTCTGCTAGTGATCAAACTATTCTAATACTAACCAACACTAATTTGTACTACTGTTTAATGGGATTTGTTAAGCTATTTGGATAACTAAATACTCTGCTAATTGCTGCTTAGTCCCCTATGCATAACTATGATTAAGATTACAAGGACGGTTTGCAACGTTTGCCTGCTTTTATTGACTCCGGTACGGACATTTGTGCTCATCACACAAAGATTCCCTACCAGGATTCGAACCAGAGACCCTCGGTACAAAAAGCAGGGCCACTACCAATTGCGCTAATCAGGTCGCCAAATTGAAAGGAAGGATTTAACCTTTTGTCTATGATGTTATTAAAATCCACAAATTTTAAAAATTTGACAGCGCAAATTGTGTTTCATATATTGGTTACACGTATAGTGGAAACACTTTCATTTGAAAAACAAAAATCCAATATCATTTTTTCTTTTCAAATTGCGTTATTTAAAAAGGTCCTTCCAACATAATTACCTTCTAATATAAATCAACGTCTATTTCCTTAAAATCAGAATACAAGGTAAAATTGATAAAGTCGATGAAATTATTATTTTACAAAGTCCATCAATATCTTGACTGAAATAATTTATCATGATAAGCTGAGTTCACTGAAAGGAGCTTTCAATCGATTATTTACTGAAACCGATCTGAGTCACTAAACGCTTTTGATAAAGCATTGTTCTGAAAATAGTTATTTTAAAAGTCACATTGAGAATTGTTGTTACAAAATTAAAAGGTTAACTAATACAAACACACCACGAATTCATAATCGTTTCTAAGAAACATATCGTTACAGTACCAACGAAAATAATTTCAGTAAACCGCTAATTAGCCTCAGAATCAGACAAATATTATGAATCAAGGGTTAATTGTGTATTGATCGCTTACAGACTTGGCAGCCCGCCACCCTACTCCCAATAGTGGAATTTTGAAGTTCTGAAATATAATACCTACCTATCGCTAGGTATCATTAAATTATTTTTAGCATCTGACGCATGTTTTACGCTTGACACAATGCAAAGAGAAGTGTTATCAGTTTCATCACTTAGTGAACTCAGTTTCGTGACTTAGTGAAGTCGTAGCTATAAATTGGATAAACAATACAGGATAAACCAAATTGCCCAGTGGTTTGAAAGGCCGCTCTCGTGATCGTAACGTTCCCGGTGCGATCCCCACCCTAGCCGTTAAACTACTAACGTAAGCACATTCCTAGCAAAAGCTTTAGCATAGTTTAAATGCTAACAAAATCACTATTAATGCACATTAGTCATAATCTTTTTAAAATAGAAAAATAGCGCCTATTCTTAAAATATCCAATTTTCTTGAAACTGCATAGCCGGATAGATTTTGCCAATTGAAGTTATTTGTTATCGTAGTTTTCTTTGAAATATACTCCATAAAGCATGAACATTTTCAAAGCATCGTACGTAGCTTACGTAAAATGGATTATACGGGACGCGGATCCACCATTTCTAAAATTAATACAACCCACGGACCAAGTGAAATAGGCATGGTTTTTTCTTCTAAATTATATTTGTGTATTTAGTGAACATAACCATGATATGAATTTTCCAACATTGACTGCTTATTACCAAAATTAAATTAAGTTGTAATCGGAGTAATATATTGTCGTACCCATTCAAAAGGAGATTGTTAAGTTCGTACTTTCATTAAATTCAAATCGTAAATTATGAATCTCACCCAAATACAGGTTCAAATTCCCTTATACCTGTTAAAAATGTTAAAAAGCCTCCCGACATAATTACATGGACCTTTTTATTCTGCTCAACTGTTTAAAAGAGCACTCTCGCTTTATGCCGCCGTTGGGAAGCCATGAGTGTTTAAAAATAAATAACTTAATCATTAAAAAGTGTGAAAAAGCGCCGCTATTTTTAGGAAGTTTAATTAATGTACATATACTGTTATATGGTGGAATAATTTACTTGCGCCAATATAATCTCATCACATGCGCAATAAAATATACTAAAATGTTGGAATACAATTCCTATATCCTATTTCGTGCTCCGAAGTAGAAAAAAAAACATTGTCAGAAAAAGGTAATTTGAAAATATGTCCGGACTTCGGGCTCACGTATAACCAAATCAACAATGCCTTAAGACTAAAATGAATACATAAAAAAAAATCTTCTCTCTAATTAATAATGAATATTAATATTCTATCAAGTCTCGTTTTCCATACCAATAGGTAGGTGAGTGCAAATAACCGCATACAATGTAGTTGCAGTTCAATTAGGGAATGTAATTAGGAACGGTACGGCGGCGTACAACGGCGGCGCTCCGGTAGCGTATTAACAAAGCCTACTTCAATACATAGGCGCTGCTTGATTTACTGTATTGCTAATTTGCTATCGACTGACCGAAATAGGTAGCAGTTGATAGCAATTGGCGATTCGTACCTAGATAGTGCTGATGCGTTAGGACAGGCATCACGGGCTTAATTGTACAAAGCCTTCATGCTTTTATAACCAAACTATTTTACCTGGATCTACAACCAAAAAACGCCCGTCATGCCTATTATCCCAATAACTGTAGGCAGATATGCGCTGCAGCACACTGACATTACTCCGACACACCCACTTTGCAACCCTAACCCAAAGTTTCTAATTCTAGCGGCCATGCTAACAGGTGTCACACATACGCACCCCGGTATAAATAATTACGATATCCTTGCGATGCGAGGTCGATTTCTAACTAATGAATTACCTGCGAGCTGAAAATTAATTACAAGCCTCACTGCGTCGGCCTCCCAGGACATGTCGACTGCGGTATTGCAATGCCTCAAATGCTCAGTTAATTTTATAATTTCACTAATTGAGTTATCTGAGCATGTGTACACATTTTTATAGGTGTCTGTATTTTGTTATTACGCTACCACGCTAATGACGAAAAGATAATTGGAATTATTAAGTCCGTGTTATAGAAAAGGCGTAATTGTGTAAAATATATGATGTTTTTTTTTTGCTAGACGAATTCGCTAACTATGATTCCAAACTATGCAACGCTTGTATTATGGGTGCGACTCGAGGCAATACCGGCTAATTACGAAAACATCTATTCCAAACTTTGCACAGACGGGAATCGAATCCGGCTGGCAAATGCCGGCCTAAAACAAAATCCGGCCTAGGCTTACTTCACAAGATCATGTCGCTACCGTAATTTATTGTTTGCTGTTAATTTATTACAATATTTAAGGGCTATCAGCTGAATAGGAGCACAATTTCGAAGATATCATCAAACGTTCAACAAATGTAAGTAATCCATAAGTTTTCTAAATAAAATAGATATGCTAAAAGCCCGCTTATCGTCGATCTTGCACATAAAATTGGTCGGCGACACCACAATACACCATTGTGGAATGTCTTACCCTCCCTAGCTCCCTCCTGATTTGTTCCCGGGGGATCCGCAATGCTGACGTGCGGGATAAAGAGGGGAGATAAAAAATTGCCTCACGACTGTGACCGAGCGCAGCTGAGCCGGGATGCATGTGCATTCCCGCCGTGCAATTTGATAAATTACACCAAATTCAGACTGATGAAATTTCCCTACGAGAAGATTACATGCCATCGCGTGTTTGAAGGGATACGACTCTCTTATTGCATTCCAAATACAAATTACAGAATTAAATTCTAACGAACATAATATTGACATAAAACTTACTTTGAGGATTTTTTCGCGATTATTTTCTGTGTTTACGTTCCCGACGTACCCCGGACGTAAAAACAGAAAATAAACGCGATGAAATCCTCAAAATAAGTTGTATTTCAATGTGTAGTGTTCGCGTAAATATAAGAAATCAATGAAAATAATATTCTCGAATGCCCCGAAAAATATCAACCCTATGCCGATTTTAAAACCGTTTATGTTTTATAGACCTATCAATTCATAGGCTGTAACGCAAGTAGCTGTATTATTATGACTAAAGCAAAGTTAGCAGTCGACCCTAGTTATAAAATGTGAATGGTGCTCGTAAAACGGAGCAGTTCTCGGTTGTCTCAGATCCACAAGTTTTGTTTTATATTTCCTATAAAAATATATTATTCCGATGAGTGTGCGTTATTCCGGCATTCTAAACATTGCATTTTTTTCCTTATTTTATTTCTTTACGAAAGTGCAAGGAGGACGAGGGTTGGTATTTCTGCAATCGCTTTATGAAGCTGGGAGGGCGCGAGCACTCAATTGATTTGCATCAAGAACTCGCGGACAAAGCACTGCGAGTCTCGTCTCGGATTCTAGCTCAATTCACTCCTCAAACTAAATCTACGGATTAGAATTCAAGCCATTGGAATTCGAGACGAATCGGCGGCGCCTCTACAGCTTGAAATCTAACCTAAAATTCTTTCATAAAAAGAAACACATTAATACAATGTGATCCCGTACTAAATTATATCCCATAAAAACATTTTGTTTCTTAATTTTCACTTCAGTGAATAACATTTCATCAACAACGCCAAAACATATCAAGCGAGGATAATTTTCCCAATAAAATAAAACAAAACGATTTAATGAAAATATTTTTAATCACTCAATCATAGATGACAAATGTTTTAATGTCGCCGTACTATTATTTATTGGAATCATAAATTACTAAAATTAAAAACAGGATGAGTCCCCTCACAATGGCTTATAGCGGTATGATGAAGAGTGCCACGTATTAACAGGTTGTACTTAGCGCAAACAATATTAAACGACAATTGCAAGTGGCGGGTGTAAACGAGTGTAGCGTTTATTTTCCCTTTCAAGGCAATAACGGGTTTTACCTCGGCGATATTGCCCTCGAGGACAGCGGGAATAAGTAGGGAAAACGTAAAAATATCTAATTGAATTTTTCATCTCACTCTAGGATTCTCCAGCGCTTTATTAAACTCGTTCAATGGCGAGGAGCAGCGAGGGGCAATCGGAGCTGCCTTGATTTGCATTACCGGGGTGAGCACAAAGCACTGGAAGGAATCTAAGTGTAAGGAATTCTACAGTCTCAGGTCTAGGGGGTATCTTCGCGCCCGACTCTCGGACTAACGCTTGCCGTTGGGATTGTCCTGCGCTGATTTTTTTTATCTTTGACACTTTCTTAATGAAAACAAAGAACTTACTACGGTACTTTAAATTCCGGAAAATTAAACGTTTCTCGCGGGATGTATCAAGAAAAAAACAGCGTAAGGAGTAGTGGACGAAGCTGGGTCTAGTTTATTTAATTAACAATCACTACAATATCATAGATAGTGTGCATTAGGTATTATAGACACAGCGGGCGGCGGCGGCTTGTTTGATTTATACAGCATTTTATTGACAATGATAAAGGTCTGCATTGTAGCTGACATTTCGTTATGTCGTCGGGATGAAAAATGGCGCGATGTCACTATTGCGATAAACCGATCCCTTTGTCGTATTAGTTTGCTTTTGACACAGAATTGTTTGTCAATTTCGTTTTTCTTAACGTACCTAAATAAGTATCTGGTGAAAGATAAACTGAGATTAAAAGAATAACGATGGAAACAGCATAATAATGGATTCGCTTTTTTTGTACTTACCTACCTTTATATTTATTGGGCGTCACTTTTAGGTCTATACGGATTGATTATCTTTATTTTATTAGTCTGAGGAGAATATAAAATGAAACAATTGTCCAATTTAATATTAAAATACCATATTATTTCGAAATACTTCGAGAACTTTAACGTAGCACGCACGATTTTTTTTCTTTCGCCTTACATTTACATAAAAGCCTTCTACTACGTATAAAATATGTGTGTGTATGCATAAAAACAAATGAAAGCAATTACTTACAATATTATTTTCAATAATTCCCAGCAATTTGTTTGTAGATAATATTTTAATGAAACGGGGTGAATTTATTGTTTGCGGGTGCAGGAAAGCAATTTAGATAGGTCTCGTTTCTGGGAAATCTCATTTAGGGGATGAAATAGATAACGAGCTAATATTAAGAAATGCTAGCGAAGAAATGGGCCAACTTGTTTTTTCAGCGATGATTGGACATTCGCATATATTAGCATTAAGTAGTTAAACGTTTTTAATTTAGTTGTATAACAATTTATGCGAGTTGTATACCACTATATTCTTATAACCTTATTGTATCATAGAAATACATTTAGTGATAGGATTTTCAAAAACAATTAATTTTCAGCCTTAGCTTGAAACCCTAAAGACTAAAATCCCAAAGTATTCCTTTAAATAAATCTTTCCAGAGGTCTATCCGTCGCCAGTAGTACCAAAAATAGACTATTTGCAGATACTACTGCTGTCAGAAGCCCCATATTCTTTGTTTTACTTTTCCTGTGCAAGGCGAAACATACACTCGATACGTGTTTGATCTCTAAACACTGGACGTTTCCGAAGTGAATGAGCTCCATTCATTCAACCGAGGGTGATGAGAACGTTATCCCAATCATTGTTTTGACATCTGTTACACGAAAACATGTCTATGTCGATAATAGGATTTTTCGACACCAAAGTGATGTCGAGCGCTTAAAAAGGTCTGAACATATCTAGGAGTTTGTACATCGGTATCGATAATGAATCCTTGCAATTCAAAGTTCCAACAATGCTACTAGTAGCTCTGTTATGCAGACTATACTCCTATATTTGCCATATTTACGATACCAGGACAGCTAACTTTACAGTATGTGATGGTAGATAATGCGAAGAAGGAAGACATGATTTCTATTTCGATTTCTCCAAACCGTTTGCGGGTCATCGGTTTGCTTTGGTGTGCAAACACAAATAAATAGTCGATACATAATATCATCTGGGGTATTTACTAACATCTACAGGTATGTTTACGTAAAGGAATAGATATATTTCAGGGAAGAAGAAACGTTTTGTTTTGATGTGTACATATGAGAGGCAACAATAAACGTGCAACATTTTCCTTATTTTTTATCATCCTCTATAAAATCCAATATATTCTTTATTTACTGACAAACGGAAGCCCCGTCAACCTACATTCAGTTACGGATGTAATGTAACTTTTAGTGAAAAAATCGGTCGCAAATTGTCGCCCCATTGGGTTTTTATGGAGCCAACTAAAGCAATATATGGGCCACGAGCCATGACTGGTGCGTCCATAGTGGCGCCCACTCAACTTAATATAACTAGTTGGTCATATACGTATTTACGTGTTAAAATTTCACTGTACATAGGCGTGTAAGTAGGTTGTTTAGCCATAATTCTTTGTTGCAAGTTTAATGTGTAGAGATGAGAACTTTTTCAGCTTGTTTAAAGTGATCAACGTATATTATATTGCTGGGTAAAATAACAAACGCGAATCAACAATGCAAGCCCCAGCAGCAAGGGAACGTTAATATTTTCCTTTTATCGCGGCCCCCTGCTCTGCCCAATTACAATTGCAATTAAGTTAATTTGAGCGTCCCGCTGCCCGCCGCGACCTGGTGTTGTGAGGATTATGTTTCTTAAGTGGTTCGTGAATTGTGATGACCACCGGTTTCCTGCTGTTTCGCTTTTGCCGCCCTTTTCATTTGAAGGGACACAGTTTTATTATACCTCGTAAGTAGACGATAATGTTACATTAGGGAGATTTTTTTTGTTTCATATATTCAGAGTTACAACATAACTGTTAGCCCAAGGATATTGGTACCTTCAGGTACGTACATAGTCATATTTATGGTATGGCGTCTTGATATTCATAATATATTTCAGGAAAAAGGTCTCTGCCGTTACTTCTGACAGTGTCATAATGCTACGATTCTGTTTGATTATGCTTGAAAGCATTGTTTAATTGTACATTTAGGTTATCAAATATGAAAAGACAGTCCTATATCACATGAAATCTAACTAATGGGAACCCTCATCTGATATTCCTATGTAAATATTATTAATTTAGGAGTCATAACATGAATTGGTAGGTACGGGCGCAAAGTTGTTGTTTCCAACATTATAACAACAACAGGCGGCGTTCAACATAATAAGAGAGTGGTTCCACCCGTCTGTTTTGTTTCTACACAAATTCTATGGATAATGGATGGAGCTCAGAAGTTTATGTAGGTATTCCAGCTGTCTACCCATGTTCTGGGAAAATAACACTTTTCAACATGTTGAAACTGTAGATACGCGTTTTACTTGATATTTCTTACAATATTCAAGTATCAAAATATTCGACCAGTACGTCAAGTGCGAGATTATTCGTAAGTTCGCCGTATACCTACTTTATAGTCTACATATTCAAACATTTTGTATGGAGAAATAAATGTTTAAATAGCATCCGCTAGAGGCGCTTTTCAACACTCCATACAAAGTGTCAAAATACGTATACTATTAACTATACAGTTAGCTTACAATTAATCTGGCACTTGACGTACTGAATTAAAAGACAAGCTAACAAATTAGAAATAATTTTATATAGGCAGCTAATTAACATGTTCAGACCTTACGTCACAGGTATCATAACCATACCCCTACTCTACGTATTTAGAAGATACGACTCGCTGCCCGCCCGTCTGTCTACCTGCAAGCAAAGCGCCAATAAGTTAAAGTTCCAAAGCAACAAACCCTTCTACGTTTCATTTTTATTTTAAAAAGCGAACAACTGGCGCCAACTCAATTAGTATAATCTAATTAAACAGCGATGGCAACGCAGGGACCGTTTGAAATAAAAGAAAAATATTATCATTCGTTCCGAGGAGCCTCTACAAGATTGTCACAGAGTGTTAATAGGCTATTCTCAGCCATTTCCACGGTTTATTTAAAGGGTTGGACTGTTTTATTCGCTTCGTTAACGGAACGCGAATGACAGCGCCGTATTTTACTTTTTTTATTCCGTCGGAGGCACTTAACGAGAGCTTACTGAATTGTAGCTTGGTTCTGCGTGCCGGCTACTTTATTTACACAACGTAGAGTTCATTCATTCAACTAAATAGCTCTCAATCATATTAATGTAGAGAGTTTCCATTGGAGAGGACCAAATGTACTACACTAATGGGCTTGGTATACCTAGGTATTGTCATCGGCGAGGTCCGCAGTCGATGTTGACTCTCTCCATACACTTCGACTGCTGCGGTTCTATAGGAAAAAAAATACAACCTCTGCTAGTCCCCTTGTTCACTCGTATTAAGTATAATAAAGAGAAAGACAATAGATCATCTAATATTCACGTTTTTACAGATCACATCATCTCATATACACATTTTAATGTACGGAGGTACCTGCACATAGACACAAGATGCTACTCAACTATTAAGATTGTGTTTGTTTATTTAATGTTGAAACATAGACATACTGGTATTCCTACGCATTCCGAGTAGTTGTCAAGTAGGGAGTCTAAGGACTCTCTGTGATATGAAAATCAACAACAGTTGGTAGAGTAAATAGTTTTGCGTAGAGTTCGCCCTTTCACGCAACTAGACGACGAATTGCATGATAGATAACAAGTTATTCAATGAAAATTACACGAGTAGACACACTGGTGAAGTAGAAAAGTATTCCTAACGTAGATACATACGGCGTTGTTAAATTTTACTTTTAATTCCAGACTTGGACTTCATTTAGTACTTTTTTTAGAAGGTTATCTTTATCGTTAACTAACTCTCAATAACATACTAGAAATTTTCTTTGAATTCAATGGATTCGCTCTTATTTTTGTTTTTTTTTGAATTCGTCTACTATAAGTAGAGCTGCTTATAAGTAAAAAAAAAATCTGACTGTGCAGAAAGTCAACTTTAAATAAAAACTGAAAAGAAAAAACAAGTCCTGCAGTCTAGAATATATTTGAGTAATGTATAATAACTACACCATTAAACTAGTTTAATGATCGATACACACATTAAACAAATAATAAACTCATATATGCCACATAGCGACATTAACAGTCCGGACCTACGAATAACTATTATAACCTTTGGTCCGGACCCATTATTGGGAAGGTTTGAGCCGGTCTAGATTATTGCGTCACGCAGTTGGGTAAAAATACGTTCTTAATCCTGCTTATAAAAGAAATGCGAAAGTGTTCTCTTGTAAGTGGGATTAGGGATCACGTAAGAACGGCCGAACGATTTAAAACACGCAAGTTATCCATGAAGCTAATATAACACATGTTTACTATTACAACACTAAATTAGTATTTACTAGAATTATGCAGCCGCTATTTACATTTCCTACATTCTGATGCTGAAGTATGAAGATGCGATCGCCGTAATATCCGGGAACTCGTCTTAATATCCGCGTACACGTACCATCCGCCACTTACGAACTCTATTATATCGCTTTAGCTAATGCAGATAGCATTGATAACCATGTGGTTGATTACAGAAAGGTTACAACATGGTTTCGTTACGTACTAGGTTTGAATCAGTGCACTTCTTGAGCACATTATGATGGAGACAATATTTCGAAAGGTCAATAAAAAAACTGCTCACAAAAAATCTTAATTGGAATTTTTTTCTTCTTTATTTACGAAATTAAATTCGATGAAATAAAAATAATATGAATATGGCCTCACCCACAATTTAGTGGGTATTTTGCCAATGTCAAGTAATTAATAGCAACATTGTCCTTATTTTTGAGATATTTTTTTACCTGTCATTTCGAAATTGTGATGTCATATCAGTAATATAATTATGAAAATTGCGCCAAAGAAGCGCAAGTTGAAACTATAGCCCTTTCCGAATCACGCTGAACCACTATTTGAGGGTGCGTTTCTGATTGTACCTATTTTTTTTTTAATCAGCCTCCTATCTACCTAGGCTGAATGTATGTCAAATGTAGGTGTTGATTCTATAACATGAGACTTCATAACATCGTAGGAGGAAACGTAGCTAATAATAAAACATTACCGATAGACTTTATCGCACCAATAATTTATAAAGCAACTATAAATTAATCAAAATCGTGTCTACAATATTGTACAACTATAATTGTAAGCACTAGAAACCCGATAACGTCAAGTTTCGTAACAGAGCGACGGTAACACAGCGAACTTAATACAGAGTGTCTGAATTCAACGTTCTATATTTATGTAATCTAATATTCTAGCTTATGTTTGCTTAACTATAAAGTGTAAATTGTTCTCATTATCATAAATTATACAGTGTAATTCAGAAATTGTTTCGCGGTATAACCTTTGGTTCTGGGATTCTTTAGCACAATTGTAATCATTCTACGAAGACAGAATTTCGAAATCATTTAAAAAAATATGTTCTCAACAATTGTCCAAAGACAATGGTGACTATTGAAATTATATCATTGATAGAAATAGTCGATACTTGGCGGTAAACCATTGTTACACAAATGTCCCCCATTTGTGAGACGAACCCACCACTCAACAGCAAGTTGATCGATAATTAAAGAAGCATCTCGAGGCTCCAGACCCCTTATTAATTGCAATTCTCTTATTCTTTAATTATCGATCAACTTGTTTAGTTTATAATTGGAAAGGTTGACAAGCCGAGGGTCAGTGGTGGGTTCCTCTTCCCCCTTATTGAAATTATAGTAAATCTAAATTACCATACCATTTCTGAATCACATGTACTCTTACTAGACAAAATGTATTCGAGTAAATTGGCCGACAGAGCATAACGAAACAACGTTTATCCGGCAAACAGAGCTCGTAAGAAACACGTTACCCATTGCTGTTGTCATTCGTCTCCCATGAGAAAACGCCCATAACAATTTACACCGGAATACCACACCATAGTTCCCGTAAAGGTCGCGATATTTGCGCGCCCGCGCCTCGCAAATATCATTACAAAGAACGCCGGGAGCACTTACGTATACAGTTCGCAGACTATCTTAAGTAACATTAGATTATATGATAAAGAAATACTGCAGCATGTCGTTCATTTAAAGTTATTTTTATTATGTATAACTTACAATTAATTGCAAGTTATTCGCAGCAAACGCACCTGTTTTACTAAAACGTAAAATATGGATGAGGATTTCAATGTACTACGAGTATTACTTCTAATGTATAATGTTATACTAATGTAGTATGCTACCAGCTGTCTCGGGGAGCTTCGTACCGCCACAGAATCAAATTTATGAGAAAATGAATTATCATATTTTTTAAGTATGTTTATCTCATGTTATAATAGTTATTCTGCTTTCGGGGCAGAGACAAGGTCAAAAAATCAAGGATCATAAAAATCGGTCCACTCGTTCTTGAGATCATGGTGTAACGAACGCGAATTCGTTATATGTATATAGATTTGATCTTAATGTATCTAGTTTTAGTTGTATTAGTGAAAAAATATTCTGAAAAATATTAAAAAAAAACGTTGATAGGTACCCAGTTGTTTCTATGTACAACCAATCACAAGCAACAACTCCATAATGCCTGTCAGGGTAATCTTCAATGAAGTCAGCCAGCGCTATGCGTGGAATGATACACGATACCCTTTACGCATTTATAATGATCTCGGTATATGGCTAAATAAATAATTAAACAAGAAGTTACTGATGAATTGTATCTATATATATATCTCATGTTTATTATTATTATTAGCGCAGTCGGTAGTGGCCTTGCTTTCTTGGCCGAGGTACCCGAGTTCGAATCCTGGTAGGGACAAGCTTTGTGTGATGAGCATGAATGTTTGTACCCGAGTCATGGATGTTTAATATCTATAGGTATAACTATTATTTACTTGAGTTCTCCCTCAGTCCATTGTACGGCACCCATAACGTACGTTGCTTGGTATCGTATAGTTGGTGTGGTGTGTTCGTCTGGCGATATTATTATTAATAATTAGGTACCAGTCACCAGAAGCTATTCCATTAAGCAATTCATATAAAGTAAGGCCAAAACTAGCCAATAATTTAGCCAAGCCTAATAATTAATTTAAAATTTATACATTCGTAGCGTCTCCTCAGAAAAAAATCTGTTAGCACCAAATTTACGAATTTATCTTAGTTCGCACTAAACTAATATTGATACCATTGCGTTGTTATCGAGATGGAATAACTAATAGTTATAGTGTCTACATACCCAAGTAGGTACAAGCACCTTCGATCCCGTGCCGAGGGTGCCAAGATCCTGGTCCGGCGGACCTTCATAACCGAGGCGCCGATATTACATAACGGGGTGTGAATTAGGGTCCCAAATACCTCTTTATAGAGATTGCCTGTCCGCTTTGGGAGCAAGTCACGTAATAATATTGTGGTGGGTCTAATCGTCCGAATACGTTGTATCGACGGTGTTTACTTACCGATACTATTCGAATTTCGAACAACCCTCGGTTTGACTGTTTGTGGGTAGAGCTGTGTAAAGATACTTTATATTGTGTAGGTAGTGTGTAGTTTTTAAGTGCTTTGTATTTCATTGTTCCAAATGGATAATTAATGTCCAATCATTTTTCCGAGTTTTTTTACTAAGTATGGATTTTGTATATTTACGCGAATACTACCTACACATAGAGATGAAACTTATTTTACAGATATTATCCTCGCCTCATATTTACTTGTTGCTTACGGTCCGATCTACGCAACAACTAAATATGAGGGTACCCCAGTTAAACTATGACACTAGGACGTGAAACACCTCAATCCTCCCGTGACCATAGTTGCTATAAAGCAGCCCTAACGACGGCAGCGTAAAAACATAAAATAAACGCGATAAAATCTGTAAAATATGTTTTATTTCAATAAGTATGGATGTAAGTATTTGCATATTCAAACAATAAATAGCGTTTACTTAGAAAAATGAAATCGTTACCTATTAATATGTGGACGTAAATGTGTACTTAGCTTTGAAGTCTTTATGCTTAACAAAATGTGCATATTGTCTACATGAAACAGCATTTTCAATGGGAGCCTAATATACATATTTTTCCAACAATGCCGCGCAGTGCTTAATGTAGTTGGACACCTGGGAAGTTCGCACGCCGCCATCAGCCGCGCGGGGACACATGACAACTCAAATAGTGTATAAAATAAAATCGTGATAATAGAAAACATTTCCCGTTTTCACTCTATTTTTCTTAGATTCTACGCTTATCAGGATTTCTGTGTATTTTGATAGCTGCGTGTTACACCGTCTCGTCGCGTCTTCGGGGAATTTTACTTAGTATGCGATCATCAGATTACCGTGGCTATTCTTATGGTACATCTTCCTAACATACCAAATAAATACTGTCCCTTGAACCCAAACTGAGAAAACGAAGTACTTGGAAACCGAAAATATATAATTAAAATCAGGAGACATAGGATGGTAGTGCCTTGTTCTGCGTATTTTACTATGCTTCATCGGTAGAATAAGACTTCTACTCTTTATATCGATCTCACATGAATATTAATGTGGTACAGTAAACGAAGATTTTGTCATGCCTAACAGAGGTGGTAATGGTGTTGCTACACTACGGTGTAACGCCGAGCGCAAATAGCGTGCCAGTTGACGGATGGGCCGCGCAATAGATTAATGGTAGGCACCGCGGCCGCGTAACGGATTTCTGTCAAAGCTGTCGCTCGCACGTGCCGCCCCATGTACCCGATCCTCACGCATTCGGCGAACTAGTCTACAGTGATAATCTTATATCCACAATTATAGGAGAGCTGACCGAAGGGTATATAGTCAAGTTGGTACAACGCTCGCTTTGTGTGCAAGGTTGTACGAGGTGTGCAAGTTCAAACACCGGCTTGCGCCTCAGGAGAATTCGAATTTTATGAGCGAATCTCATTTTCATTAATAATTACAATTGCTGCATGTACGGCGTAGGTAGTCACAGTAAGGAACGTCTATTGAAAGTCGTGTGTAGTTCACCAACCCGCGCTGGGCCAGCGTGGTGGACTATGGCCTAAATCCTCCTCAAATTGAGGAGGAGTGTGCCCGGTATAATGGCAATAGGCTCATCCCCTATCACATTGGGACCATGTACCATTGGCGTAATAAAATGTGGGTGCACTGCAACTCTAAGTACCCCTTCGGGAACGACAAGCGTGATGGTGTTTTTATTTGTATACATGTGACGGTTAATTTGCAACCTAAATATAGATAAAATTTAGAGTATTTATGAACATTTTCCATGCTCTTCTTACAGGGTTTTAGTAAATTTTTAAATACTTTTGTTTTCATACATATAACTTGAAAGATCTACGTGAGGCAGCTTTATGTTTTTAAAACTAAATCCTCCCTAAGCTGAAACGTGAAATAAACTGCCCCATTTATCTTGTTTTGGCAACAGCGTAGGTACCAATTCGGTCTATTCGTGTCGCACTATTTTATATTTGTTTGTGCCCCCTGACAATTTTCGAGATTTATAAACCTAGATCATTTACTGCACAATTTTTTTTTCTTTATTGTGCTTAAATTTGTTTAGAATGGGAGTACTTATATACTAACTGAAACATTTAAATGCTCTACCTGTAGGTATTATTTTTTATGAACGTACTTATGTTACGAGTACATTCAACTAGCTGGCCCAACAGACCTTGTTCTGTCCAAATTCCTGTAGAAAATCTAGTTTATTTTTTTCTTTTCTTTACCTTAAAACTAATTTAAAGATATCCAAATCATTGAAGTAAAACTAACTTTACGATTTTTATCGCGTTCATTTTATGGACCTCCCGTGACTATTTTTGCTGTAAAGCAACCGAAACGTCGTGAACGTAAAAACATAAAATAAATGCGATACAATGCTTAAAAATAGTTTTATTTCAATGTGCAGTATTCGCGTAAATCTAAGAAATAAATATGTAATACCCAATTCTGTTCAGCCAGTCTCATGAGATGGGTTTACCGACTAACATCATTTTTTATTTATTTATTTAATAAACATATAACGACTAGATCGGCAAATAGGTAAATGTCAATTCTAACAAATTTTGTTTAGCATCTGGTTGCGATCCAGTCTTGGTTTTGGAATCTTTATAATATGCTATAAAGTAATATGTCTACACGTCAATCCCGGGTTGAACAGCAATGTTGGGCGGTTCAATCACCAGCACAGCATTGTATAGCTTGGGGCAGGGTTTTCTTATTTTCCGACGGCTATCCGCGCCCGTTGTCCGGTGGTCATTTATAACGCCTTCTATTCATATCAGCGATCCGTCCATCTATCAGTGACCACATTGTTCCTATTTGTATGATGTCTCCAAAATCTCTATTAAGTAAGATTTATGTTAAAAATGAAAGCAAGGAAAGGTTATTTCGGTTAACAGAATGAATATGTAGGAGATAATAGTAATAGCGTAGGTTTTCATACAAACAATTTTGAAATTGGAAAACCGCAATGGACCAATATCTATACATATAAATAAAATTGGAGTGTCTGTTTGTAATATTAAAATAACCGCTTTTTACTAAGTGCATTTGGATGTATACACGTTACCTATACCGAAACAACATTTTTTACAATTTTTGTCTGTCTGTCTGTCTGTCTGTCCGTCTGTCTGTCTGTCTGTCTGTCTGTCTGTCTGTCTGTTTGTTCCGGGTAATCTCTGAAATGGCTGGACCGATTTTGACGGGAATTTGGCACTGGCAGATAGCTGATGTAACAAGGAGTAACATAGGCTACTTTTATTTTAGAAAAAAAAATTGGATCTCTCGAAAAAAAATTAAAACCAATGTTGCAGCGCTGCGCCTGATTAAAATTTGATAGCAACAATCTGCAATGCGTCCCGCGGGATCAGAACGTGAGCAGGCTGTTGCCAACGGCTGAGTCTTTGTTAAATACCACGCGGACGAAGTCGCGGGCAACAGCTAGTCTGAAAATATAATTATATTAGCCCTTTTTTGTTCCACTGTTAGGAACCGTCCTCCCCTAAATTCAAGGGGGATAAGCTGCCACGGCCAGGCTGGCAAAGTGCGGGATTATTTCGAGGGGTCTCTCAGACATTCAGGTTTCCTCACGATGATTTGCTTTACCGTTTAGCAAGTGATAATCATAGTTGAAAATGAGATTCACACGTAAAATCCAGAGATCCCAGAGGGGCAAGTCGGGGTTTGATCTTGCGACTAGGGTTGCCACCCGTACTTTATAATAAAGTATTGTACGTTATTTCAGGCAATTGTACTCTATACTTTATGAGAACAATAAAGTACACGAAAATACTTTATTTCGTCTGATTTGATTTCTTTGTAATTTTAAAAAGTTTTGTCGTAAGTATTTTATCGATTGGTGCTGAATCGATGTCGCCACTCACTAGCGCCACATCACTTAAGCACTCGTTTTTAACAATTTCTTAATACAACCTAAACTCAAATGTCAACAATGTCAGCGTCATTGTCTCAATTTCTTGTTTGTTTTGTGCGGTTTGAGTCCAATAACTACACTTGCTGTTGGCAGAATTTAAACATAATAATAAAGAAAAATGAATTGTACTTTATTTTGATACTATGTACTTTTTTTTCTTACCTATAATAACAAATGTACTTTAATTGCCAAAGAAAAAGGTGGCAACCCTACTTGCGACCCTCGTTCCTCAGGCATGCATTCTACCATCCTTTTTAATTATTTGGAAATCAGGACATTTCACTATTAGACATTGTAGGGTTCAACAGTTTAACATAAAAAGTATTTACTTATTTTATGCTGCGGCAAAATTACCGATATGTGTACATAGATGCAGTAATAACTGTAATATACAAACCCATATTTTGTAAGCTTAGTGGACCTACCTATAACATATCTTTTTCTACTTAGAGAAAAAGTGACATCTATCGTAAGACTAGAAAACTATTGTATAACACAGCTCGTCATGCGCGTAACTGCGTACGTACCCATCTTTGTAAAACCATGCACATTTACCTCTAAGGCCAATAGATGGCAGTGAATGGAATTGTAGGTAGCTACCACCCGTATTAAGGTGAATGCTCAGGGTCGGTTGCCGCACATTTTCGATAGATGGTCCTGTTTTTCTGCAACTAGTTACACGAACATCGAGCATCTATGAGACTTGATGTTGCAAATTGCGAGCACTACTACGACATTGCATTGAAATATCCAAAAAAACATTAACCTGAAATCATTTATAATGGATGAGATACCATGGCTTCTAAAATCCTTGTATAAATAGGCACTCACACATAGACAAATACACGTCTTTTTTGTGCCGCTAGAGCGCAGCACTTGTTAAAAGTCTCGCATACTAAAAGTTGTCTTTTTATGCCACCAGGTAGAGCGATCATAAAAAAACTTATTTATCGGTTGTAAAATAATAGAAATACTTTTGCGAGCTTTGCAATATTAAAAGTTTCAGAAATAAAAGATAGAAAAGAAAAATGTATACTTTCATGTTCGTAAATATAATGTTTATTGTATAGATCTTATAAATATAGCAAGGTTTGCATGATAACTGTAAAAGTATTACGCTTTACAATATACCAGATCAACAACAAGAACAATATTTATTATAATTTACAAGGGAATAAGAAATTTGGCAATGTAGTTCTATACCTAATAAGGGATACAGCTACATTTCCAAATTTCTTTGAAACAATGTTGTTTGTTGTTGGTATTCTAAAATTAGGTAAATATAACATTGTTTCAAATACTAATATTATGATATAGAATCGACTCTATACAATTTACAGTCATCTTGATTCTTGCAACCTCCTGTGCTTCATTCCTCCGCTAAAAAGAAAAAAATAATTGTTTAGTCCAATAATAATTATTACTGTATCCATACTTATTATAAGGTAAATGCTGCTGTGACATGTATAGATTCAATCATTCAATCATCGTTCCAGAGACGGGCCAACATACACCGTCACACTGCAATGCACCCACATTTCACCGATGGTATTTTGGTACCAATGTAATAGAGGGTGAGCCCATCGCCATTATATCGGGCACACGCCTCCTCAATATGAGGGGCATATAGGCCGTAGGCCCAGTGCAGTTTAGTGAACTTCACACGACTTTTGACAGACATGCAGGTTTCCTCACAAAGTTTGCCTTCATCGTACAGCAAGTGATATTTTTTATGGAAAATAAGATTCGCACATGAAAATCCGGAAATCTCAGTGATGGGAGCCAGGGTTTGAACCTGAACACCTCGTTCCAAGACGAGCGTTCTGCCAACGAGGCTGTCACTGCTGTACAACTTTGGAATCTATACTAATATAATAGATTCCACTAGATGCGCTGATGTTCTTCACTCTCATAATACGATGGGATGGCAATCAGGTACAATCAGAGAGATCGGGCTGTGTTGTCCGAAGCACAAGCAAGTGATAATCATGAAATTGAACTTGTGTTGTGTAGCCACTTTACAATACGAGTTATGCTCTAAGGTATTTGTTACCAAGTTGTCCCGACTTTCACCAGTGTCACATTCCATCAGTATCTCCATTACAATTCAAATAGCAAACAAAACACAAATTAAAACAAAACTAATCGCAAATCCCACACAATTATTATTTGAATTTTGAAGTAAGTTTTTACATACATAATCACAAACAACATGAAATCGGTCGCAGCAGAGTAGTGAGTCCATTTTTTTTTATAATTCTGGAATTTGGCATCAGCATACCATAGACATGCTGCCAATTTGGTCAAGATATAATAAATTAACTTCGTAGACACCCAGAACAAAATAAGTAACACTATTCTATACATTCTAAGAACTTGGTAAGTGCTTACCGACTTTTATATTTATTAAATATCTATACCTCAGATTAACAGAATCCAAAGAGAATAATTTTAAAAAATATAACAGTAGGTAAGCACATACATAATATCTAAGTACAGAATGTATGTGCATCAAAACCAGTTATTTTCGGCCTAGGCACCTATTTATTATGTAGACGAGTACTCGTATCCGAGGTATAAGGTTTTGCGTTCAGAAACGAAAAAAAAAGTAATATCAATATATCTAAAACTAAGTAGGTTTCTAGTTGGTACCAATTTATAGCTACTCTATAATAAATCGGTAAGTAAAAAGAAGAGAAATAGGTGCACATAGGTATGTTTTCTTAGATTTATTCAATTACGAGCTATGTCGCACTTGATTTGTTCAAACGTTCAAGGGGTATCCCATTCATTAGGCTTCCCTATAATTTCGAAAAACCCGTTCATACTAGGTGCCGGGGCTTGCTTTCTTGTATCGCCAATCGTGTTAGGTTAGTTGGTTGGATATATATGTATGTATATATATATATACATACATGCCTTGCTGGTTGGTACCTTCCTATAGCTAGTCAGTAAGTAAGAAGAAGAGATAGGTACACATATAGGTCGCTATGTAGATTTTCTCAGATTGATTCAATATTGAATAATTACTAAAAACCGATGTTACGAAATATGTCGCGCGAGTCGCTGTCGATGTATTCTAACATTTTTTCTAGTCACAGCTGGCTGTGCTACTGATATATATATATATATATATATATATATATGTATATCTATACTAATATTATAAATGTGAAAGTTTGGATGGATGAATAGATGGATGGATGTTTGTTACTCTTTCACGCCCGAACGGCTGAACGGATCTGGATGAAATTTGGCACAGAGATAGATTACAGTCTGGAATAACACATAGGCTACTATTTATCCCGGTAAAATGTATGGTTCCCGTGGGATAGATGTTTTAATTTTTCATACTTTTTATCGCGGGTAACACCGCCGGGCGCATCTAGTATATATAGATATATATATATATATATATATATATATATATATATACATTCAGTCAAAAAAGTATCGGGAATGGATGATTTGTTTAAGGTTCCTATTTCAATTTTTGTTTTTTGTTCTTGTTGTTAGATTGGCACAACTGTTTTCCATTTTGGCCCGGGGTTTGAGTTGCATCTGTTATTTAGATTAAATACAGTGCTGTTTTTAGTTATATCATATCTGTGTGTATTGCGAATTTCATAATGGACAAAAACATCGAACAAAGAGTTTGTCTTAAATTTTGCATCGCCAATGGAATTTCGTGTTCGGAGTCACTGAAAATGTTACAGAAGGCTTACGGTGAATCGACTTTATAAAAAACACGTGCTTATGAGTGGTACAAAGCGTTTAAAAGCGGTCGAGATGTGATGGAAGATTTTCCTCGCTCTGGTAGGCCATCAACGTCTGCAACTAAAGTTAACATCGCAAAAGTGAAGGAAATAGTGACTGAAAATCCTCATTCAAGTTTCAGAGAGATAGCCGCCGAACTTTCTGTGTCTCACGAGTCGATCCGTATCATTTTAAATAATCACTTGGGTATGAAACATGTTGCCGCTCGGCTAGTCCCAAAAGACCTGATTTTTCTCCAAAAACTCAATCGCATAAGAGTCGCTGAGGACATGCTGAAACGAGTCAATTCCGACCCAACATTCATGAAACGCATTGTTACTGGTGACGAGACGTGGGTTTACGAGTTTGACATGCAAACTAGTCAACAAGCTTCGGAGTGGCGCCTTCCAACTGAACCGAAACCGAAAAAACCACGCCAAAGTCGATCAAAAGTCAACGTCATGTTGACTGTTTTCTTTGACTATCGCGGTGTTGTGCACTCGGAATTCTTGCCGGAAGGTCAAACAGTAAATAAAGAATATTATTTGAGCGTTATGCGGCGTTTAAGATAGCAAATTCGACGAAAAAGGCCAGATTTGTGGAAAAAAAATTCTTGGATTTTGCACCACGATAATGCGCCTTCGCACAAGGCCATAATTGTGAACGAATTTTTGACCAAAAACTCAACAAATACCATCAAACAACCACCTTATTCACCAGATATGGCTCTAGCCGACTTCTTTCTTTTTGCTAAACTCAAATTACCACTTCGTGGCACCCGTTTTCATTCGGTAGAAGACATAAAGGAGAATTCGCGGCGAGAACTAAACTCAATTCCGGAAAAAGCGTTTAAAATTTTTTTTGATGATTGATTATTCGTTGGCGTAAGTGTATCGTTTCTGAAGGAGCATACTTTGAAGGTGATAAAATAAAATTGGATGAATAACTAACATTTTGTGTATTATTGATCTATTCCCGGTACTTTCTTGACAGAGTAGTATATATATCAGTAGCACACCCGGCAGTGCCTAAAAAAATGTTTGATAAATTGATCAATAAATCGACAAAGACTCGCGCGACATATTTCGTAACACGACATCATCTAGCTATGGCCTTGGAAGGTGTACATACTACCTATATATATTTTCGTTATATTACTACCACACCATGTTGGAGTAACACGGCCGAGCTGTGTGTTTTGGAAATCTAATATTCACTTACAGAAACAATATCAATCATTCAAAAAGACAAGCCCACCGGCAAGATTTGAACTTGCTATAGTACACGTTTGCATCAACCGTGTAGAACATTAGGCTACGTAGACCACTAGTCAAGACGACGAATATTTTGATAGGTTTCAATGATATTTACAACCAATTGAAACATGACATATTCATTCATTCATTGATTATTTAAAAAAATAAATACATGCCTTATGTAGGTATGTAGGTTATTTTATTATAATAACCCGAAAAAATATGTTTTGGGTGCAGACAAATCCTAAAAACTTGGATTACAGGAAATAGGGATACATGACGATCTGCACACACAGATAATAACACACCCCAAGTGGCTCAAGTGAAAAACGTAGGTACATGCGATTGTTCGTAGGTTCGATGGACGAACGAAATTTATATGTATTTTTTATTTTTAATTTTTTATTATGAATCTTTATACTTATTTATAGAAAATTTATATCTCTCTATATATTATAATGTTATGTCTTTATGTATTATAAGTAAAAACTCCTGCTGCCATCTGTCGCCGTAAATACTGAAAGACAAAGAATCGGATGCTTTATTAGTTACGGGTTAATTTGGACAGAGGCGCTTTTATTCACGCACACAAGCCTAAAATTTAATATCGTTTTATGATGTTATTACTATAAGATTTTGCCTGATATTTCATTCTGCGAGCTCTTTAATTTATAGAGAATTGATAACAATGCTTGTACAACTAAAAAACTGTATGTGTATCGAGTATTACAATGTTGAAATTTGTATGGGAATGCGACTGATCGCTTCCACCTTAACTTATTATAAAAATTATAGATGGCACCACAGTCAGAGGATCATGACTGGTACCCGAATCTCATCATCAAACGAAAACAAAAGAGCATAACTTGAACCTAAACTTATGTTTATTAGCCGACTTCAAAAAGGAGGAGTTTCTCAATTCGGTTGTATTTTTTTTGTAAGAGCTGACATATGAGAGTTAAAAGAATCGAAGAACTTCTGTACGGTCAGTATAAAAGTTCCAATATCGTCTCACTGAAATATTGTAGTTTTTAAACATTATTGTTGTGTGTAGATAACTAAGTATGTATATAACATTATCTATCTTTTAGTAAAAGATAAATAAGCAGAGCGCAATCGCTAACTGCTCTCGAACAAGAGATCATTTAACAAGTAATGCAAAGGATCTAATTATGTAGTGGCTAGTAGGTACATAAATTCAAGACAGCTGATAATCGTCGATAAATTGACATCTAATTAGATAAATCTATCATTAGTTTTGTTAGCAATAGGCAACTAATTCTGTTAAAGATAAAAATCGATATTGTAATTTTAACAACCTCACTTATTGTACTTGTGTTAACCGTGCCTAAGAAGCATTTGTAGTTCAATAGGTAGGTACTTGTACCATCGCAATTGAAATAGAAAGTAGGTACCAAACTATAACTTATAACTTGATAACCTATTATACACATTATCTATTGTTACTTATATCGTTATTTCTACGAAAAGGTCTGTAGGGATCATTACGGCTGATATGTCAGCTCTACTATACAAAGGGGTCGTGGATGACATATAGGAGAAATCGTGGAACACTGACACCAATCTGAGATACGAACCTCTGATTTGACCCGAAGCATTCTTATAAGGAATCCGCCCGTTAGTCATTTGCGAACTATCAGGGCTACCACGGGATTCCATTGGACATAGACTGCTTCTATTTGGAATCACTAAAAACGTTTATGATATGTTATCTATCGGGAGATGGGTGTGGTGTGAGGTTTTCAGGTCCTGTAGCGATCGGGTTATGCTGTTTTTCCTTAGAAAATATTATACACTAGCTTTTGTTTGCACCGACATTGTACTTTTAAATCGTGTGGAACTACCAGTATAACCGGTCTTTGTGATCTCAAATTCGTTCAATACGGATTAAACCGATTATGTGAATGAGTAACAGAGACAATCAAACCTGTCTGTCCTGTCCATTATTCATAAACCTTAATTGACCTCAAAAACTGGAACCTGTCTTTTCAATTCGAATGAATTCATATATCACACTTATGAAATTTTATTGCACTGCAGCTATTTGTAATATCGTTTCGTTTTTATTGATCTATTAAATAACGGTATCAACCGTCATTGGTACACTCGTTAATTTGAAAATTGACCCATCTGTATGGATCAAATAATAACACACACAGTAGCGTTTCATGCAAATTTGCATGACAATATGAATATTAACATTTACTCAATTTCACTTTTGGTCTCATTTTTGTTACATAGCAATATTTTGAGTCACAACATGTGCGTGAACCTTCTTGACGCTTCATTCATGGCAATAAATTGCATTCATGTGCGACAAGAGCCAAATGCATGATAAACTTTTCAACGAGGCTATCTATGGTTATAACTATATTGTATCATAGATAAGCTGGCTCTGGAATAGGGATTTCAATGTTAGGTGCCGGTGTAACTGACAATATTTATGAACGTTACTCTTGTTATTACCAACAGAACGTACATAAATATGGTCAGTTAGCGGCACGTAACATTGAAATCCCAATATCAGAGCCAGCCCTGAAGAATCTGCATCTAATCGCTATGAGCAACATGGCAGCGAGGACTCAAAGGTATCACTCAAAGCGGCCGAGCGAATCTACGCGTGTTCCTCCCATCTGCGAATGTGTATCTTAAATAGAGAGTCGATCTCCCTAATAGTAAAAGACGGGTACTTATGGCGCTGGCATTCTCCTTGCGCTTAAAGAGTGACTCACTCGTTCTATGCCAGTTCAAATGTATTCTTCGCTAAGTTTCTGTTTCACTGGGAACAATTAGTAGCTAACACGAGCGCGTAAAGCACTAATGAGCCGTTTATGAACTATAGAACAACATTTTCATTCTTCAACCATATTAATTAATGTGTGAAGCGTGAGTATTATTGTTACAGAAGTTAAGGCGATGTATGCGAGTATTGTTGAAACAAACTCGACATGAGAAAGTCGTAAATCATGGAAATTGTGTTTACAAATTCTATCTAATTATAATGATTGATATTAATAAACGGAAAAAAGGTTCATGAGATCATATCAATTATTCATTAACACAATCGTTTCAGCGTTTCAAGAATCATAACAAATTGGTTCCATAAGTCGTGAGAGGCATTTTGTTAATGCAATTTATTGATGTCGATTCGTTGTTCTGGGTCATTGGACGGGTCAACTGAACGGCGAGCCCGAGTTGGGATTGATGTCGGCCTGTTTTAGGTTGCACAGATCAATCAACTTATCACTTTTTGATATGACCAAAAATGACAAGTGAAAGATTGATATTAAGACCAACAAAACTATATACGAAACTCAATTTTAGAACACCACATAAATGGGTTTTAAAAAACATCCTGAAAAGGCAACACCTAAGTAAGTAGCTACATTAGAATTAATCATGCACTATAGGTACTATTATTCAAATTGCATCACAGGTACCTACTATGACAGTATGAGAAATATTATGGCCTATGAACCACGAGATATAATAGCATTCCAACTTGGTACTTGTTTCAATGTTGTACATATTATAGACGCTAAATTAAATTGGTAAGTGTAACTATTTTAAATTGTTAACATTTAAAATGGTGTTAATTATAATTTGTTTTACCATGTTAACTTTTAATGTTAACGTTTTCATAAACAATATTTTCTCAGTCACCCATTAGTTATGCGAGTTATTTCTCAAGTACATGCTTTAACACATGACCTTTCACTGACAACCCCTTTGTTAAATGGTTCACAAGTGATGCAATTCGACTATGTAGAGTCGTGTCTATGCTCTAGCATGTTCGGTGAACGGCTGCCGATGACCAAGCCCCGCGGCCTTCACTTCAGCTGTCCCACCCACCGATCTATTGAGTCATTGCCGATGTCGCCCACTGGATGTCAGTTACTCCCTGTCATTAGCATAATCTTTGTATTAATGTTAACGGCTTCCACGACCTTATAGCCTAAATATTAATTGTATCGATCAATGCCAACATTTGCAAGTGTGATGTGATGGGCGATGCGAAATAGGCCTTATTTTAAGGGATTCCGTTTAACTGACATCTGGTTGTGAGTAATTAACCTGCTTTATACATACTTATGTAGAGTATGGCGATAGCGTTGTTGCCCGCAACCATTAAAATCTTTGGTGGTTCCTTTTATTGTAATCAACTTTTCGAACCACTTTGAGCTAACAGTAACAGCTTAGCTAATAAAAGTTAATTAAATAAAACTGTTATTAAAGATCTATCTCGTTTATTTTATGTTTTTACGTTCCCGACATTTCGCCTGCCTTACAGCAACCATAGTTACGGGAGGACTGAGGTTTTAGGCATCTTAGTGTCACACTTAGAACTGGGTTACACTTACATTTAGTTGTTGTTTGTGGTCCGATCTTCGCAGAAAGTGCTCACATTGTCTTGAATTCATGCAACGCTTGGTTTTGGATTTAATTATATTAAATACTGGATCCCAATCATCATTATCATCATCATCCTAACCACCCATTTGTTTCACAATGTCCCATCCATAAGTTGCATGGTAGGACCCGTATGGGCCATCCGTCAAATATGTTGTGGACAGGAAATATCAGTACATTTAGAAAAATGCCCTTGTTGATAAAACTGTCTTCGGCTGCTGAATTCAATTAGTTTGATGTTTAGATATGGTAATTATCTATTTTTAGAGTCTGCCCCTTATTAGAGCGATACGTTGTATTAGAGTGCTAGTAAATTAAAGAGTGCTAAGTGACAAATCAGGAAACCGACACAATAATCAAGTGAGTCGGGAACTCACTCACGGTACGCAACTACTTACTCATATTTTATAACCATTCAACAATTTATGTTCGTAAATTATTATCTCACTAATGGTTTATGTAGAGACCGTTAATGTTAAACAAACGTGTGTGCAACGACTTCCTCTTTTTTAAACGTGTTTAAAAATAGTTATTCCAAACGGACTGTGCGGTCTAATATGGCCGGCAATTTATTCTGTGACGCCCCAACGACATAAAATATGATGTCACCACGCATGATATGAATACATTTGAACATCCAAACCGATTCTCAGTATTCACCGGACAACGTTTAGGAAGTCTAACGACTTTTGTTTATAATACGTCCTCATCAAAATTTGCACGGATTTCAGTATAATGTTTCTTAAAGCTTATAATAAGCGTGACTACACAGCGTGAAGCGTCTATTAACTGGATAAGTGGGAGTTCACGTTCATCCGACTAAAGGGTCTTATGTTGTGCTAGATCTCGATAAGCCACCTGACTCGCAAGTATAGAGGTATGTGTGTCATAATGAGGAGTTCTGTAGCGAGCGCGATGGATCCTGTCCGGTTTTACGACGTCCGGCGCGTTAAGCCAACGTTCGGGGGCTCCAAAATTAGCCAGTGCGAATGCTATGCACGCGACTGCACCGGCTCGTCGGCTGATGCGCGGTGAGATAATAATTGCGTATTTAGCTGAAGCTTAAGACACACATACTTATCTCAGCTTATTTGAGAATAAACGACATCTTTTAATTCGTGATCTTCTTATTTAAAAACAGAAAACAACAATAAGTCCTACATCGATTAATTAGCTATAGGACTTGTAGGTTGTCATGATATAGTATACCATGCGTCGTGTTATATCTTATATCATAATTTCTTAATTCACTCATGTTCTACTCTTATTTGCAGTTCTGTGCCAAATAGCAATTACACCATCAAATAGTGTCTAGGCCGAGACCTAAATTCATAGAGGAAATGCAGCCGTGCGGGGCTCAGCAGTGACGCTTCACGACTCCGTCATTCATGAGCTTCCTCGTGGCAGTTTATTGTACATTGCCCCTAAGATAGAGGGGAGGGTGCGGGTGCGCGGGCTCGGGGGCTGCGCGCGTGAGTCACCGCGGATTCCGTGTCAATGTAGCGCCAGTGAACTTGCTGTTATAATACACTCCGTCGCACAACTTAATTGCTGCTACGGTTTTTTCTCGACTGAAAATAAATTGATCTCAATTACACCTCCAGTTTTGTATTCAATTTAATCGCTAACTAGAGCGCATGAAGATTGAATTTAGACAGACGTTCGCAGAACCACTAACGCTTCGTGAATAAAGTCATCTGTAATACGTATGGTATATTGAAAAAAGATGTTCTAATAATTACAAATTGAACTTTACAGGTTCATTTGGCGGCCAACTGCACGCTTCAAATGACACAACTTACAGTTCACAGGAACTATTACATCACAATAGCAATCTAAATGCAAAAAGCGTACAGCCTGACAATCTAACACAAACGAGTCTATCACCTGTCATAGCGCTGCGAGGGATCGCACGAACTGTTTTCTAACAAGGCTCGCATTACGCAACCGGTGATGTTATTCAACAATTAGGCGACAATTCGATCAGGTGAGATAACTTTGACAATCAATGATTGACGGCGCCGCCGCGGCCAGTTTTGATGCTGTTTTCTCCGGCCGTGACGACCTGTCTTAATACGAAATTCCTTATTAATTTAGACACTTAACGACACATGAATAAACGAGCGAAACCGAAAGAAAGTCACCCACGCCTCTCAATCAAAACATGCATGCCGGTTCGGTGTGAATTTGCAGTGCAAAATAGTAAATCTACATCCAGCTATTACGCAACACAAGCAGGCGTGAATTTATGAGCAAACCTACCAGGTATTTATAAATTTCTTTAAGATTGATTTGAAAGGCACTTAATTGAATCATCGCACAGTGTTTACTATTCAACAGAAGCATTGATCAATCATTTCTCCGATCATCGGTGGCGTATTTAACTTTCATAGTACTTTCACGGGCTGTGATGACGAATGAGATTGTGTGCTCAAGAAAGACTGATGACCAGTTTTTCTGTGTACACGAAGCAACTAAGAACCCAACGTGTGACGTATCGTTAATTACTGGCTGAGTTGGCGTAATAGTTATTGCTCTCACGCATTGTTCCGTGAGGTCTTTAACCACTAAAACATTTCCATAAAGTCAAGGTGAGAGTAAATACCTATATATAAAAATAAAACAGTGACTGGCTGATGCAGCTTGAAATATCTGCAATAAAGAATGGAATGTAAAGCGAACATTCAAATTGACAAATGAACGTGAACCACGATGAAAAACAACAAGAATCAAATGAAATAGTATATTTATCGGCATAACTGAGTTCGGCTTTTAAATATCTATGTAATTAAGCCGAACACAAAATAAAAAAGTTTTGAAACTAAAACAATGGCGCGGTCTCTTTATCATGCGGTAAGAGGCAATCGTATCCCATGATGCGGAACGTTGAAGGTGTTAAAACAATTCGATTGGATCAGGCTGTTATTATAAAATCACTTCAGCGCTAGCATCGTGCGAAACAAAGAGATACCGCTACACGATACTCGCCATCCGTCCCTTTCGAACACACCGAAATGTAATTGCGTGGTACATCGCTTGCTCTAGATACGTCACTCATTCGTCCAGGAAGGTGTACTTTACATATCAACCATTGCATTATAGCTATTATGTACCCAGGTACCTAGCCTAGAGCTCTTTTCTACGTAGAAAATAAAATCTACTATTCAACCATAAAAAACTAAATTTTGAGAATACCAAATTTTGTTTACATTTTACAAGTTCGATCGAAGAGTTAAAATAACATTCGATACCTAGTAATGAATGAATCGCTTCTCTAAAAGCTTTTAGCTACTTAGTTCTGGCGGCCAACGCATCTGTGCTTCCAAACATTTCCACATATATTATAGACACATCTGTGAAATCCGCAGTTTATTTGATATCTGAACGCCTGGTTACACAAAAAAACAATCTAATTCCTAGTAGAAGGTGAGAAGTGAAACAGGGAAGGATCGTTCATTTAATGTGAAAATACTGGAGAGGCGGCAAAGAGCCAAGAAATCGTTTACTTGTGACGTAGTTGTTTCCAAACAAACACTTTTATAGAATGGCCATGAATCCTGGAATATTACACGTCTTGTATACATTTATTAATATAATCTTTGATCTGGATTATTACTCACGCTAAGTGGGATTTTGGAGTCTCGAATCAACTCGGTAAATACAAAAGCATGCTAAAATCAGTTTAAGCCCGGATACACACAGTCATTTTCATTTATTTTTACTGAAAGGAAAAAAAAGCAATATGCATAGTAGCCACTTGAGGATCAGCCATTGCCGTCCTTAGCCATATTAGAGGGAGACAGTAGCCCACTTCAGAGAATTACTATGAGCAAGTATACACCTAATAAAAACCTAATAAAAAAAACGACCTATCCTATCATTAAAACATGCGTTGCGCCTGATTCTAAATTTCGTCTCATATAATTTAAAAGTCCAGCTAAAAAAATAATTCCAATCATATTATTGTTTACACTTAATATGATTGGAATTATTATTTTTTTACATTTGTAGTCTCGTTTAGTGTAAGTAAGAGGAGTATAGCATCGTCCGGCGGACGCGCTTGCGCCCGCGCCGCGCCCGGTCCGATCGTGGGTCGGATGGGCCGATGATGTGCGCAAGCGGCGGAAACCGCAGGTTCGCAGAAGCGCCGCCTGTAAATATTATTGCACCGAGCTCAGTGCCGCTCTTTAATGACATGGGGAAACGCAGGCGGCGGTAAACATTCCGCCGATACCGCTACACGATGAGATATTGGCAGGTTTTTGACCGCGACGCATGCTCATCGACAAGAAATTTCATTGTCCCGCCCATTAATTCACAAACTGAGAAAGCGAAAAGCACGGCAGTGGGTGATAAAAATAGTTTCCCAAAGCATTGGCCGCTATAATCAAGGCAGTAGGCAGGAATTTACTTCGGGGGTGTTGAACTCTAGACCAGAGACATGTCTGGTACTTACTAACCTATGTATAAAACGGTGGGTTGTCTAAAGCATTTGGGGGGAGGGGGGTTTGAAATATACATCCTCCCCCCATCCTCCACGTTTACAGCTATAAAACTTTAAAAACCTAAGAGATGTATGATTTTAATCTGCTCACCATGTTGATTACTATTTGGTCAATGAGAGAGAAGATATTTTCTAAAAACTGGGCCAAAGCAAATGTTTCTCCGAAAAACTGGAAGTAGATTTAACGGTGCTTTGTAGAGACAGTCCGACCAAGCTCTCTGCATATTAAATCAACGTGCGTTTTGTTTGTTCCTGTGTGTGTTTAAAAGCTTTGAGGAACAACTAGATAATCTAAATATCTATTACAATTACCGCGACGGATGTAAACAATCGTAATAAAATAACGTTTCAAAGGTGAACATGAAATTTCAGACGGCCAATCATGTGAGTTCAATGTTAAAAGCGAAGTGCTTACAAGCGTTTCCTCGAAACAAGGGAAGGTACACATATCTAGACAATGAGTGATGCGTCGTGTGTCGTCACCGAGCCGACAAAGGTTTAAAGCACGAGCCTATTTGTCAGTCATACCTACACAATCACGAGCGGCCCGACGCACATACAAATTAGACGATGCGACGACGAAAGCATCGCAGGATATGTCATACAAATTGCCTTCACTCGTTTCTGAACTCATGACACTCTGAACCTTGAACAGTGAACTATGCTTTATCAGTGTTGGACAATAATATATGGAACATGTACTATATAATGTTCTCTATGGTTTTCTCTCCCTTCTTTCTCTACGGCGCCTCCTTGGTATCGTGTGTTTCTAAAAAGTGTTCTGTGTATTTAAATAAAAATATGATTATATAATTATCAAGAAGTCTATAATTTCCACCCCAGGGCCCAAATGGTATTTTTACCAAACGTATCCCACCACAGTTGATACTACACTCACTACCAACTAAATAATCTGAATACTAAAGTTACTTGATGGGTATGTGGGAATAGTTCAATCTATGTCTTTATGCGTGTACAAAACTTGATATGTTACTTACAAATAGTTATTACAACATCCGTGATAATCTCAAATTATACGGTGAAAGTGAAATGTCTATAATCAATGGAACAAAACATTTATTTTAAGCACCGATCAATTTTGCTATAGAAACATTGAAGGGAGAGCAAACAAGCATTAAAGGGCTTATAAATTAAACACAACGGTGAAGGAAAACATCGTGAGGAAACCTGCATGTCTGAGAGAACCCCTCGAAAGATGTGTGAAGTCTGCCAACCCGCACTTGGCCAGCGTGGTGGACTATGGCCTAAACCCCCCTCGCATTGAGGGGAGGCCCGTGCCCAGCAGTGGGACATAAAAAAAGGGCTGGAATTATTATAAATTAAACATCTGTTTACGTTACTTTCTTTAATGGTAAGTACTTGTAACGAAATCATTAATGTTTAAATATTTCATTATACGCTAACTGGCGTAGATAGAATCGTTTTACAAAATATAGTATATTTATTCCTATGTAAATCAAAAAAGAGTGAGGTATTTAGTATCTATACATTGTGGCATAGTTACCTCTACAGGATTATATTTAAAAACCTCACTCAGGTCGCCATCTTATTAATTACACCTATTACATTTGTAGGCGATAGGCTTGCTACCTGTCACCGCTTAATTAACGAAGACCCGTTCTTGTGCGAATTTCCGGCTGATTATGGATTGTCATAGTATAGAAGCAGTTTGATAAAAAATAATTTTAAAATTTATCGGACGATAGCCGGGAGCCAGTAGCCAGCCGGTAGCCAAATTTATAAAATAATTTGAATATTTTGTTGACGATTAGATTTGATAGACGAGCATTTTAAATACTTGAAGCACACCACGCTATACGCTCCGTAAAGTTTGTGTAATGTAATGGTTTTATCGGAATACTTTAATTCAGGAGTGGCGCTTTAGGTGGCTAATAGGCTACAAAGCTTTTTTCAAATATTCGCATAGAGAAAATAGCGAGCGACATTTCGCGCCAATATCGCTCCTCGTACTTACTACGGACGTGCCTAATGAGTGAATTGAGCCCCATTCAGTTAAAGTTCCCATACATCGGAATGGAGGTACGCAGGCGTCGACACCACCACAGGCAGTGAGTCACCACCAACTCGAGGTCAAGAGCAGGCCGCGCCGCCTGACTACCTGATGAGTTAGCGTTTGCCCCAAAACACTAACTAAAACTAATCATGACTTAAATCTGTGGTCCTAACAACGAATGAACAATATTTTGTCAAATGTTTAATAAGAGCTTAACTCGCATCTCTGTACTATGTGATACAGCAGCAGTGATAAAAATAACAGTTTGAATACAATTCTATTAGTATATATCTATTGAAGATACACAGGACTATTTTAATTCAACTAAGTGAAAATAACAATTACTGTAATTAAAAACAAAATTAAACTAAGAATTATTTTATTTTATTTTTCCTAAAATTGCGTACTGATGCATCCGATGATTTGCATCAATAAATTGAAATTGAGAAAATAATATTCACAACGGTGTCGTATAGATACATATTTGTAAATGAATATATAAAAAAAACCTTATTGTACCTATGTGAATGCAATGTCTGTGAACACATTGTTTGATCACGCTTATGTCAATATAGGATAATGTATCGGTATTGAAGGACATACTAAACACGTTCTCACGACATGGCAGCACGTATAGTATCTCCATCTAACGTCCTATCCAAGGCATACATTAACCAATCCTAAAAATCAACTATAAATTCCCTCATTTCTGCCGAAACCTGAGACTTTATATTGTAAAAATCTGTCCGCAATTTGTTGACTTAACACACTGAGGCCAAATTTATTAAACGACTAATTCTACTCAGTATTTTAGAATATCATGTTTATGTTAATGCAACACAAATAAACTATAATAGATACTAAAACGGTCTGAACATTTTCGGATATAGTCCGTTTCGAAATTTGAGGAAATCGAGACAGATGGCTCACCTTACTCTGCGAGGTCTACTGCCGCCCACGCTTCCACTCTAGTCTCGGGCCCATTGCCACACGTGACCAACAGACAGGAACGCCATTCTTTACTTATTATTGTTCGCGCACTCTGAACAGAGATCGAGTGCCCTCGTCGTGCGAGCCTCAACCGCGCTTGAGGGCTGAAGCATCAGTGAGGATTTGCATTACTGTCATACCCATCCATCTTGTGTGTTGCCTCAATGGTGCGCAATTACCGTGAACGGAATTTATTGTTGACTAGCTGTTGCCCGCGACTTCGTCCGCGTGGTATTTAACAAAGACAACCGTTGACAACAGCCTGCTCGCCCATTCTGAGCCCGCGGGACGCATTGAAGGGTTTTGCTATCAAACTTAATCAGGCGCTGCGCTGCAACATTGGTTTGAATTTTTTTTCGTGAGATCCTATTATTTTTTCTAAAATAAAAGTAGCCTAAGTTACTCCTTGTTACATCAGCTATCTACCAGTGAAAGTCCCGTCATCGGTCCAGCCATTTCAGAGATTTGCCGGAACAAACAGACAGACAGACAGACAAACAGACAGACAGACAGACAGACAGACAGACAGACAGACAGACAGACAGACAGACGGACAGACAGACAGACAAAAATTGTAAAAAATGTTGTTTCGGTATAGGTAACGTGTATACATCCAAATGCACTTAGTAGAAAGCGGTTATTTTAATATTACAAACAGACACTCCAATTTTATTTATATGTATAGATGTATAGATAATACTAAGCTTGGGAGATCCATTAGTTGTATATTATCATGCGTTTGTCAAACAATTAGTAGAGTTAGTAGGTAGTGAATATCGTTAAACGATGTATTTTGTTGGTAGTGACTTGTGAGAATTACAATTACTTTACTTTACAAACATTGTAATTGTAATTGTTTATTGATTGTCCTCGGTGTTTCAGCAATCATTATTCAGCACATGAATAATTTGTGTATATTTCACGTGGGAATATCTATGCGTTCGCATTACCGCATAATCTAGGAATTACATAACATAATGCAGGTATTGCATGTTTCTAACGGCACGCTCTTCAAAAGAAACAACAAACAATATGTCGTCATATGAAATGTAACAAACATAACAAACTATTATGACAGTTGAATACGCTTTATCTTCACGAGAGCATCTATGTTCCATGCTACTTGTAACAAAATAAATGTCGTTGCAGATTATTCACGTTATGCTGCGTTTGCGCCATCGTACGCAACCTCTCGGAGATGCTATCACTGTGTTACTGTGCTAAGGAAAGTGAGATTTTGTATTGGTAACTTTGAGGGATCTATTTAAAGGTGCCTTCGCGCGGTGCGGCTCGTTAGCGTCTATCGTTAAAATTTGAATCTTTTTTACGGCGCGAGCGCAGGCAACAGACCTGTTTGTGCGAGATCGACCACACACCTTGTCCTACTAACTATATAATGTTTTACATTTACTCGTAATATTTCAAATCAAAACAAGACTTATGTTTTATAAATGTAACCTTTTTGGGTTTTAGTCGAGACGTCCCTAATAATCGCGATGTATGGGAATCCTTAACTACCTGCTACGCATTATGTTAAGCGTTCACATATCTAATCGCACAGAACCATCTGTTCTATTTTTCGAGAGTGTCTGCTCTCTCATCGCTCTCTGACAGAAAATGTGAAACCCGATGTATAAAATATATCCCAATAAATCTTGTACTTCTCGAAGAAATGTTTAATTACGATAAATGGAAATAAATTATGCTGCTCGTGTCGTCTCCATTACATCATTACGTCTTCATCGCAGCGCACTTACGAACCGGTAATACCTACCATAAAGCAAGCAAGCGATTTTTCTTGGAGTAGGAATCGTTGGTATAGAGTAAAAAACAATGTTTATAAACACATGGTTATATGACAACCTCACATTCCTCACACACCAGCGGTCCGTGGTTATTATGTCCTTCTAAATAACAAATATAAGATAGGTATCGTTTTAACATAGGTACAAGTACCTACTGGTGTTTAAAAGAAGAAGTAGGCAGCGAGAAAGTATTAGCGCTGTAACAGATAAAGTAAGAACAGAAGATGATCTGGTGATAAAAAGAGAAGAAAGATGAAGCATATAAAGAGTGATGAATTTGAATGGGGACAGACACAGAGCGAGGCGATAGGTGACTAAAGACTTGATAGACGGATTGTATTAGGTATGTTATAATTGAAGTTGGTATGAGAGTCAGTATTACAGAAAACCATGATGATTGGACGGGCATACATCTGATTATGGCAAATGGTGATATCTCTTGTAGATAAAGTAATGCATTGGAACCAACTTAATATAAACATTGGGCGGTATTGCACGTTGTATAAAAACACAGAGATATCACGGTAAAGCATAGTTGGAAAAAACATAGAATGCAGATAATGATATTATCTTCAGTCATATTAATTAGGGATTACAAATCATTCAGCACTTTTTGGAAATCATCATTAGCTCGAGTGCGAAGCATTGGCGGCATCATAGATAAGCCAACAGATATAATGTTATTTGCCAAAAGTGGGCCAAATAGATAGTGATAACACCGAACCCATCCTAAAGATAACACTTTCACGAACTTTTTTACGAACTCTTTGAATAGAACAAAAGAAACTTTCCTTATCGAATGATATATCACCAGCCGAAATCTAATCTCTTAAACGCGAACGCAAACACGATGAATGTAAATACAATACGATTTTTACTTTACGAGTGTACTGAATGTCCTCGTGAGCGAGCCACCCACGGGTCGATTACACTGCAGAATATTATGGTGTATTACAACAAATTATACCAGACGCCGCCTGCGCCGGTGTCCGTTCACACACTTTCGCTGAGACAGTTTGGAGTCTCACACGGGTCCGATCGCCGATGAAATATGACCTTACTATTCACGTACACGAACCTCTGTGTAAACATTTATTAAACTTTTAAAGGGAACGATCGTGGATCACATAATGATGGGCAAGTATACGCGCCGTCTCGATATAAGCCGGCCGGGCCACCCAAGCAGTTCGCGGTCGTCCGTTCCTTTATTTCCTATAATCTTATCTTGACTTAATAATCAGTAAGGGTCGCTACGTCACGAAACCCCATAGTGGCAACCACTTTTTTGTAACATCTATCCACATGACAGAATTGAAGTGCTCTACCATGGATCTACTAACCAATATTCAAATCATTAATTTATTAGAATGTTTGTAACTCAATACGTTATAAATAACTTGCGATTCAGATTTCCCTTTAAACGTACGACGTTAAATTAAATTTTTATATCACAAGTGTTATCTATTAATAATTTACGATTGACCATGTTCGTATATTTATAATGGGCTCTGCATGAATACAAAACGGCTTTATTGCGAAATTTCTGTCAGAAGCTTTAAATAACATTGTTACTGTGGATTGTGGTGAAGGTACCTGTTGAACCTCTTGATACGAGAACGCATTAAAAGTTTATTTATTTCGAAATGCAAATATAATCGAACACGGAGCAAAAATATTTATTGGGCACTTGACGAGTTTGTTCAGGCGTCCTGGAACATTACGCAATGCAACCATGACCTTTCATTCCATTGCGTTTGAGCCAGGAGTGGAGACATGATGGGGGGGGGGGGAGATTCCATTGAGGGAGCAACTTTGTGTGGTTTATGCACCTTTCAGAAGAAAAAAAATCCATTGTCCTCCTTTTATACGCCCCAGGTTTAAGCTCCTGGTTATTAATTCTGAGCTATTATTGTAAACATGTCATGATGTATTTCATTAAGCAATGTTTTATATGCTCAAGCTCCATTAATCACGTTTAATTCTTATGTTGGCAACATACCTACTTCGCGCTCACTAAAGACTCTCACATATTGTTATTCCTTCCATTATAATTGTTATCGTATGCTTGCACCATGAACATATGGTATTTGTATCGCGAAACCAACGATCTCACGCATGTGACGTCATCGGTAATGTTGCCAGATATTCCAATTCTCGCTAAATACCACTTCAATAAACGTATCAATTAATCTCTTAAATACAACTGTTTCTAGGTATATACTCATCACCCGAACACCTCGAACATTTCCTGTATCGTTATCGTATTATATCCTCGGCTGAAAGGCGAAGACTTGTTATTTGGTCACGGTACTTTTTATGTTTAGGGCAGTAAGGGGAGAACGGAGACAAACATCTATCCGACCCAATCCAACCCTACCTGCACGCGCTAGTGGTTCGTCAGGGTAGCTGGCGGCCGTGGCCTAGACCACCGTGCTACTCCCTGCTAGACAACAGAAGGGGATCTGTCGACCGAGGTATGGCGGGCCATCGACCGAGACGGGAAACCGACTGGAAGTGGTATCAGTGACCTTGGGGCCTAAATAGCCCCTAAAAGATATGGTCCAGAAGGCGAGGGGAAACCACTGCACTAACACATTAGTGAGGGAACGACAAAGAAGTGGAAGATTAACAAGTCTTGTTAAGTGTCCACCATACAGGTGTTTCGCTTTCATCATAATTGAAATAGTCGCTGTTTTGAGTTTTAGGTTATAGGACCTTCTAGAAACCGATGTATATTGCTACTTACTAATACAGTTCAAATTTTATTTTATTAAGTTCTTTATTATTTGCGACTATGATTTCTCATTGTGATAAGGGAACTGGAGTTAGTTGTTGCAACACCAGCCGTCGCATTTCCCCGCACGATGTTGATTTACAACCGCAATGCATCATAATATTCATAATCACTGCGCCCGCGCAACTCACAGGCCTCATGAAAGTTTATCGACAAAACATCGGGCTGGGTATCGACATCGGTAGGAAAATATGAGATTAATCAAATCGCATAAATAGAACATTATTTTGGCAAGCTATTGAACAAAATTCTCTTTGCAAAAAATGGGAATAAAACACAACATTGCCAAATGAGTACAACCAATAATTATTGTTTAAAATAAAAGCAATAAAGTATTTTATTTTACAGTACACATTTTTGTAATAGGTACACAGTTTTATAAGCGCTTTATTTGTGTTTTTTATTATGTACCTTGTAATTAATGACTTTTATATATTATCGTCATTCAAACGTTCTTTAATTATATACTCGTTGACGTGGCTACATTTTGACAAATTAATAAACATTAAATGGCCCGCCAAATCGACGATTAAAGCGTGATCAGCCTTGCGTGCCGATTGCAATACTTGTAACCTAGCACGGCCTATTACCTACTGTGTAAAGGTTATTACACAAATAAATACTGGTTAAAAACAATAATTAGAAGCTGTTAAAGTTTTGCCAAAGTATATTACTTAGACCAAATTTATATTCTTGATTGATTATTGACAAGGAACAACTGCAAACCGTCTCTTACAAGATTAAGATCCAAAATTGACATGGAAATATCATCCAAGCGACTGATTTTTTCAATAATTCCCATACCTTATCCTGTTCTAATTGGAATTTACAATCCCTTTGTGTTTTACTGTAGCTAAAGCTCTTTGTATGACAAGTTAGCCGGCACGAAAGGGCATGGAATGTGTTTGCAATTTGTATCAAGTTATTTTGCTATACATCTACCCAGTTACAAGTGCGCATTGCGTCAGAGCGCGTAAGAACCGCGCCAGCAGCATACCTCTCACCTCAGTCCACCAGGGTTACCAGTATAAAATAATTTCTTAATGTGCAAATTTAATAATAACTAATTTATAATTAAGTATGGCGCCATTTGAAATTAGCTTTGCTTGTGTCTTCTTATTGACTGATTAATTTGTCTGTAGTCGCAACATACGTCGACCACTAATTTGATCTACTTACACGGCCGCATCTTGCACTAGAATTGACATTTACTGCGGCAGATTCTTCACGCCGCCACTAAAAATATTTTTATATTAATAAACAATTATTGGTTAAAGTAATGTGTGTTGATAATAATGATCAATTAATTATATGATCTGATAAGCTCAGTGGGTAGTTTCGCTGCTTTCTGTTCCGAAGGTCCGGAGCTCGAATCCTGGGAGGGAGAAACTTTGTTTTATGAGCACACAAATCTTTCTACCATAGTCATAGATATTTTATATCCATATAAGTATTATATTCTGAGGTCGCCCCTAGTGCATTGCAGTGCTCACAACAGTGCCCAAAATACAAGCGTTGCTTACTGTGGGACCTATAGTTAGTGCGTTGGTCTGGCGATATTATAATAAAAAAGATTAATTTAGTCTTCCTTATTATCTTCAATTGCAATTATTTATCATGCATTGACGCAATCACAAAAATAAATTAAAGAATAGTAGGTAGTCAATCGTTAAAAAGGTCCCGAAGCACAATTTATTTGTCGATAACACCGACTTCATTCCATAAAAAATATTTTATTTAACCTTCTATTTATAATCACTGACAATATTGACGTAACATGTATACCTATTTAATGCAGAATGTTTAACATATAACATGGGTGCTCCATGAAGGAAATATGGTGAATGACGCGACACATGTTGTTTCTTTGTCGCATACCTACCTCCATAGCTGTTGCGTATGCGCATACATTCGACAGCCCTATTTGGTAATATTGGTAGGGGCATTTAGCGGTGCCAGCAAGTAATCTGTGCCCACGCATACATTTGCTTTATCAGTGCAAATATTGAAATGCCAATATAATATGACATTCGTCGGCGGCTACTTAGCGCTTTTCGCAACGCTTTTGTACTGTTTAGCATAGGTTTAGCAATAATGTAATTAGGTTGTCCCTCAGTTGTACTCGACACAGATCTTTTAATTTAATCTGTCGTTAGTTATATAAATCGGAAGGTTTCCTTTTCTTTAGTGAAGCAAATTCAAATTTTGACTTCCTCTTATTTATTAGGAATTTAATGTATTTCGCTTCCTAGTTGTATTTGAGGCACACATTTCTATATAGGAACAGGTTAATATATAATCATTAGGACCGGTCATTAAGCGTAGTAAATAGATGATGATTTTATCTGTGTAAGGTCATGCGCACCTTGGTCAAAGTCAGCTAAACTGCACACCGTTTTGTCACTTCCGCAGTTTAGTACGTACCGAGTCGATAAGACCAACTTCCATTTATATACGTAATAATAAAAAACCTGCGTCCACTAGTGGGCTGAAGTGGGCTCAAATTTACAGGAAACAGTGAGCATTTATTTTATTTTATAGCGTAGGTACTTGTAGTATTATAAAAAAAACCTACACGATGCAGAGTGTAATCAACCTAAATTATACCTTGAAGAGTCTTCTTTAGGTTCGTTATTTTGATCCTATTCTTTTATACGTATCACTAATGAGATCCAAACGACCTACCTTCTGCGTTTATTAAATCGATCTATTTATTTGTACCACCAGCTTTGGATCACCTCCCTCCCAATAAGCCTAATTCGGTTGGGTTTAAGGTAGTAGGATATATTTTCTTGTCTTGTGGTTGTGTCGACAAAAAATATTTTAAGGTTGCATTATGGCATTGTGGTACCTAATTACTGCAGTTGAGCGGTCCAACACGGAAATAACTATAGTGATTTCTTTAATCATCCGCAATTCAACCGACCCAAATACAAAAGAAAAGTGAAACTGTGGGTCATTACCAGACTTGATTAATGTTGTGTCGTTCGGTAAAGCACATTTCTGTATGAACGAGATTTATGTTTCGTTCATTTAGCATTACAATCTTGATATTTGGCAACGTAAACTGCATATATGCTGGATCCAGGTACTTATCTAAATAATTATTAGTTCAAACATCGATAGATTTAAAATCATTCCCATGGAGTCAAATCCTCTGTAGGTATATAGCTGGCTCGTGCTCAGTATTGGGGGAAAAGGAATTAATGATGATTATTTTAGAGTTAATTTAATTTATATTAAATCTCTCACAAATAAAGACGAATGATGGTCTAATAAATATCTTTGGGAGATTACAGTTTATTATGTGCCTAGAACGATACAAGTGAAACCAGAAAGATATACACGCCACTGATCTGATCTTATAAAACGGAATTAGAGGTTACAGTCCCATGTATGTTGCGAATGAGTATGCTCCGAAATCGTTGCGTGCTATGTAAATGCTGAATGCTATAAAAGCTTTTTTCGCAACAAGTGAGACGACAGTGACAACGATTTACTCTTGGCCTCGACCTTGCCGCACGCTGCTCTCACAGATTGGTGAATGCAAATCGCGTGGAATCCACAATAAAACACGCAATTTCGCAGCACCCACATGTTCCAGCGCCACTTGTTAATCCGCAAATTGGGACGCATACGATGTAAATTTTGATAGCCTTTAACATTTATAGCCTGCGGTTTTAGTTTAAGGACACCATGTTTTTATTGTTGTTGCGAATAAATAATCTGATTTGCGAATTTATTAATGACCAATAATACTATAAGCGTAGAGTGAGAATAAAAAAATACGTGGATGATTAATAATATAATTCTATAGGTATGCAAAGCAAAAACAAGGCTTTTGACTCTATAAAATAAAAAATAACGCAACTTATTTGGAATCAAAACCTCGATTTTTAATATAACAATATAAATCATGTATGTTTTATCAGTGCCGGAATCGTTGAACCGTGAATAAAAAATCCAAATATGGTTGGAATTATTCCATAATTTATATCTTGGGACATTACTGGTTACTGGCAGCCCACTGTAAGGTTGTAACGGTTGTAACGTTATTTGCGCATGGCAATACTAAGCTATACTACAATGTTATCTACAGTCGTGTTCAGCTGGACCTGTGTACGCCTTCAAACAAAAAAGGAGAAAAGTCCCCGAAAGCTCAAAGTTCATCCATAACTACTTTCCAATGCCCAGAAATATCTGCTGACTCCCTAACATAAATACTTAGTTTGAGTGAAGAATAAACAATGAACTCCTACAGAATAAAGGCAATTCACCAAACAGGCTGATAGTGTCACTTATATAGCTTCCATTGATCTCGCGGACAAATTAATTGCTACACCAGAATTAAATGTTATTATGTCAAGGCTCTGCAGTTTTATTTCATCCTCAACAGCTAGTTAATATGAATAGGCGACCTGATTTTAAAATAGATCACAATTTTATAATGTTTTAACCTAATAAATTGATTGGTATTGTGTTCCTTTTGGGAGCGCAAATTCGGTCTGTGGATAATGTGACACCAACATTTAAAAAGGGCATGTCTAGATTTATTTATGAAGATCACCAATTCATGTCATTTTACGATACTCAAACACTGCGAACTGCGAACCGCCGCCGTCACCGCCGTCTATTTTGGAATTACCTTACTTACAAATAATATGCTATGGTATGTGGGTTGACACCATTTAAACCACTTTCTCACATCATTTTTCATATGAGTAGCTGTGAATATAGCAATGCATTTCTACCTACACATAATGGTATCGTTTAAAACATCTTAACTAACTGGTTGACATTAAACTATAACAGGTACCTACTAGCACAAAATGAATCGTCGACCTTACTTTTTTAAACAGGCGTAGTGTTGTTTGCAAATGCATAGACAATAATATGTAAAGCGTACCTTCATATAGGTACTAGATATATCTGCTTGCCTACCTACCAAGGTGACCCACTGAATGGTCGCTGTCTTTATTGAGGACTAATGATATTACATTCAAACACTTGTAACGGAATGTCCGGAGTTTGTTATTATGGAAATTGGGGAGGCAAGGAAAGGTTTTTGTGATATTTACGAGGGATGTATCAATGAATCTATATACGGATACTATAATTCATTAATACTACCTACCACGAATACGTGATTTGAATATACGTGGTATCACCTTTCAAATGGAGGGAGAAAAGCTGCGCCAGGAGGTCCCCGCTCCCACAATAGATTTCGTAAATAAGAATTACAGTCGCATCATGCTTTCTCGATTACGTTTAGATTTCCTGCTAAGCATACTATCTGTCACTGGTTGGCTGACCAGGTGCACCTATGAGCTTACCATTTGACAACACTAACACGAGTAGAAAGGCCAGCATTCTTAAGCAAAAATCTACGGTAGTCTTTTTAAGGCAACCGTTGTATATATGAATTATAGGTATTTTTACCAATGATTAAAATTTAATATACGAACGAAGAATTACACAATAACAAGCTCAGGCGAGGTGTAGTAAGTATGCGAATAATGTCATGTTTTTGTGGCTCGTAAAAAAAACCTACATGCTAATTAAGGCCCTTTCTTTGAGTTATCTCCCTCTGCATCTGCGGATATCAGTACCTTACATAACCGTGGAAAGTGGACTTGGCCAAATATGCACCCGTAAACAATATTGATGTTTCATCGTAATTATACAATTTGGAAAGGGCAAAAAGTGGTTCGAATATTTACAGAAAGCTGTCGCCGAAACGGGAGGCGACGCATTCGCTTTCGTCGATCGAGTACGAAAGTACTGGTACTGTAGTGTTATCCGGTTTTTGACCTTGGTGCAAAACAACAGATACAAACGACTCATCGGCAACTGTTGGCACCTGGCGTGACTCCGCTATTATATAGAGCACAATAAGAGCATTTGCTTAGGCAATTTTTTTGTGAACTAATCTCGTGCTGTCAGATCTAGAGAAAGTTAACTTTACACTGTAACTACACTTATAAAAGTACCTACTCATTATTTCAGTTTTTAATAACTTGTGGACTTGTCTGTATATAATGAAAGAGTACTTGCGAGAACAGCAATGGTCAGTGATTGCGTGGTAGGTGAATTGTCGTTATTTTCAATTCGCCCCAATAGATTTTACAATAAAGATTAATCAAACTCAATGATGTTTATACACCACTTGACAGCCTTTTAAATTAATCAAGCCCCGAGAAGATGTTGTTATCATTTTGTTTATTGACGAAATACATCAGCATTATGTAGAGCTACTAGAAGTCTCTTTTCTTATTCATCGGGAATCCTTTTTTAACGTAGACATTATATTTCTGGCTTCTACTGTTAAAAACGAACTAATAGGTCAATTAGAGCCAAACGTCTTTACAGATGTTATACGAATTGATAGATTTAGCTCGAAGAGCGGCGCAGTTATGTTTCGGTAACGTTTCACAATACGCCGCTGTGTGATTTCACATAGAAATCAAGTTACTGCGATAATTATCGGTTCAATTTATTACCTGGACCATAAAATCGGAGGTCGATGACCGAAATTTAGAAAAAAAAATATGGATACTCACTCACTATTGAATGGAGAATAACGCCTAGAGCCTTTTAAGCGTCCGAAGGCGGAGCCTAACCATTTCTCTATAACTTTACGTATTCGAGATTACGTAACATTCAATTACGTGTCCGTAATGGGTATATCTCTGACTAATCATCAGCGGCCGCTGCGGTGTTGGGACAATACAAGCTTTCCTGGTACCTCATCATCATATAATAAGTCTATCAATCAACAAGATTATTATGTTACAAACATGGTCGCATTCAAATTAGCGGAGCATGACTGCAATCATACAACCATACGCGACGGGGTCCCGCGCTGGGGAGGCACTTTCACTAGGCTTTATGAGCAGCATGGGGCTTGGAAGTGCTCTCTCCCACCGGGATAGCCAGGCTGCCGGTGCCGGCGATAGAACCCATAGCCTAACCATTAGTGTACCCACCTAACTCATGCCATTCGCCTTCCCGTGTTATGTAAACAGAAAGGATGACAGCGTACGGTTCCACATTGCATTGTACCGTTGTTCAGCTAGATTTAGTAATTTGGTTTATATGACTTCAAATTTGTTACTGCTCGGATATAATAAAGTTCAGACAACAATTGAACTTGGTATCAGTATCAGCACAACCATTAATTTCATTCATCAAAATGAATGCCACCACATTGTCGTCTGTACCAAAAATTCCCAGCATACTGGCTGGTTATCCGGTCTGAGTTGAGTTGAGTTAAATGAGCCTTATTTTCTGCGTGAAATAAAGGACAGCCAGTGATCACGTGAGGTGGAAAAAAGTTGCGCTGTGATTTTCCTTAGGGCCATTGAGCTAAGGATTAAACCCCGAACGGCTCAAACAAGTAGCCTACAGTCTCACTGAAGCAGGTTAGGTGACCAGCTATTTACGCCGCTTAAGGATTTCAACTTACAAATCGCGTTTAGTTTTCGTTAAAAGTAACCTTACGATTGTAATAATTATCTAGAAAATGGTAGGAGTAGAAACGCACGTATGCGTTACTCTCATTGAACATCATATGTTACCGAATTTCTCTGCATTAAATACTTAAACTTTACTAACACTCCACTGTGAAGTTTCAAAAATAACGTTACTAATTAAAATTAAAAAGTTTAGTTCACACATTGATGTCTCATATTCACGCGAATACTGGACATAGAAATAAAAAAAAAAATCGGATTTTATCGCGTTTATATTATGTTGTTACTTTCCCGACGATAGAAATCCAAACCCAAGCGCACCATTCCAATGTAAAACCTAAGCACATTCGGCGTAGATCGGACCACAAGCAACAACTAAATATGAGGGTACGTCGGTCAAACTATGACAATAGAACATCAACCACCTCAGTCCTCACGTGACCATTGTTGCTGTAAAGCAGCCGAAACGTCGAGAACGAAAAAACAAAATAAATGCGATAAAATCAACATTAGTTTCATTTCAAATTCGGTTCAGGCAAAGCATCTAAGTACCATATCGCTTAAGTCGTAGCAGCCTCGGTCGTTTAGTAGATAATAAGGAAACATTTAGGAAAGGAAATATGTGCAAACCACATTTTATGAAACTAATGCGACTTGTGCGAAAACAATATTTCCCAGAATAAGTTATCGCTCGAGGTGCATCGGAAATTAAAACTATAGTATTTACCTCATACATCGCAAAGGTACAATTAGGGGTACATTACTTCCAACCCTGATTTCGATTTACATGGCAGAAATTGGCGAAAACCTCGAACCACCCACACACACAGAATCAGCTATATAAAACGTATAAAAAAACTGCGGAAACATGTCATAAAAATGTATTACAATTTACCCGTTGACGATGATTTCCTTAATAACAGCTGTTTTCACGGTTACTTGAACATCTTCATGTTTAGAGCCCTAACACACAGGAAGCGTTCTGCGTACCACAGTTTTATGCAATGCTTGCATAATAATAATAATGAAAAAAATATTTTTAACAGTCCCAAAGTTGAGCATCTCCCCTCAATGTGAAGATGATTGAGGCCATATCGTCAACCACGCTAGGGTAGCTGTGCTGATTGGTGAACTCTACACTTCTCGCGAGACTGATTTCATAGCGCCAGCGTAAACCTTTTCATTACAAACAAGTGAAACACCGCGCAAATTTGGATCGACCTGTGTGTGTTTAGGCTCTTATAATCGCATTTTATAGAGTCATCTATGTCACATTTCGTATGTCGTACACTCGCACCGTTAACACTGTTATCTTCGCGATGCTCACTCCGACCACCGTTATACGACCAGAGGCTCACATGTAATCCGACCTCCCATCGCTAATCTAGGTAGTCCTTAAACTTCGCTGGTTCATAACACGCTTGAGACCGGTCGTTCCTGCTTCCGGTAACCACTTTGTAGTATTTTTTTGCATCACAGAGTAAATAAAAGCTAACAGCTGTCCAAACTGGCTTGTCATTGTGTTTTTGGTTGCGCTATAACACATTGAGTTTGTAATGAAATTGAGTTGTAAATGGAATTTGTTTAGTTTACCTGAAGTTATCTATAGGTACAGGTTTTAAATTAATATAATTTCAATTTTATTATACAATGTCTTTCTTTTTCAGATTTTTTATTTTAAATCAGATTTCGTTTTGGAGAACATTGAATTCTTTTATCTTCACTTTAGTCCGAATGTGTAGTTTCTATAAATTTACGTGCATCATAATAAAGTAATATTTAATAATAATAATATCGCCAGAAGAACACACCAACTATGCGGTCCTACACTAAGCAACGCTTGTATGATGGGTACTGTACAATGGACTGTGGGCGAACCCAGTAGATAATACTTTAACATATTTTAAACATCCATGACTTTGTTACAAACATCATGCTCATCATACAAACTTGTCCCTACCAGGATTCGAACCCGGGACCTTCGGTGCAGAAAGCAGGGTCACTACCAACTGCGCTAATCAGGTTGTCGTTGATTATTGCTTGTACACAAGACGTATAGAAGTATTGTTGTTTAACAAACAAACAAACAATATAGCTCGCTCATTGAAACATGATCTATAAAAAACAAACCGACCTATATCATTTTGAAGACAATCGGTCCTTTGCGACGATTGTTCAGTGTGTTTTTATACTCTGTGGGCACAATGCCCGGTGTCGTGATACAAATACCGACTCGGACAGACATCACAACATTCATGTATCTCACTGATATTTCAACAAATGCATTTTTGACACTTCTCCTTCAAATACTACGAGTATTAATAAAATAACAAAGCCTTTACCTAACTTATCTGTAGTTAAGTCAATTTACTTTTGAGCCGTTTTGTATTCAAGGTTCAAGGTTCACAGTCAGGTCAGTTTGCGTTTACACATTCCTGAAAATGTGTTTGATTCAAAACGGTTTTCATTTAATTTCCATAAGTTCCTAAGTCAACCTGGAAAATAAATATAAACCAACAATCACATTTATATTAAACATAAATAGCAACGAATGCTGAATACATTTTGTTTTGTATACCTACATGAACTAAGTCACGTGTTATGTCATGGAAATTACGTGAAAGCGATTGAGAACGTATCACTAATATGGTAATAGCTTTGTTCCCTAACTGTAATTCGAAATGCCTTGGGAAATCAATGCCGTCGCTAAGAGGTTTGCGCCAGCGTATCTCACGCTCGATCGACGCCGCATCACATACGTATTCTGCTCCACGACCTGGATTTCGTACTAAGAATACCAATAGCTCATCCCATAGACAGATCGAACACGGATCTCGTAATTGTGGTGGTTCTCTGCGAGTGTTTCTATTATACAAGTCGGTTCGATCTGTTGGTACAAGGAACGCATAGAATGTAAACTAGTCTCCCCACGCAACTCGTAATATTTAGCTCTGGGAAATGGGTCAGTTCGTGGGCGATTGGACTGCAACCTGTCCTGTTCTTATTACTAACTACGTGCCTCATAAATTCTTGGACATTTTAATTGAGTAATATCAAGACTTTCTGTAAGTGGTCTGCATAAAGACACAATTCAATTGCAGTAATAGTTAGGTACCTAATGTTGTGTGATAGAAAACATGTCGACGGTTAACGGTCAGTGTCTAGTGTTAGTTTTATATGTAGGGCATACACGGGTTTTCAACTTATTTGGAGAAGCAACATCTTATCCTGATCGGTGACAAACGATCATTATAACTTCCATAATATAACGCTTGGAGGTATATTAGTGCATGTTACAACACTATTACCCCTAGGTAAAGTCGTTGCGATTACTAGACAGACAGATAACTACATTCATCGAGCCGCGTGATAAAATCAGCCGAGTCGAGACCATTTCGATTTGCCATTTCTCCAATTGATTAGTCATGCAGACGTGTAGCAATGTTATTAACTTATCGCTTCTCATTATCTAGACATTACACTTAATAAAATATTTACAACAGATTTTTCTACTCGCTACATTCACTATTAAGCGACCAATCACAGTAAATATTTCCAAGAAGCCTTGGAGTTGCGCACTGCCTCGCTCTGCTGGAATCCTAATTACAACACACATCCCAATCTAAACTAATGATAAATTAATCAGAACCGGACCTGCTACACGAGAGTTGGTAGTTGACAATTTGACGTGCACTCCAAGAGCGAAGAATATAACACTGAATGCTCGCGTTTTGCGCTATTACATGCAACGCCCATTATGCCACCTGACAGCCGCCATTCATCGCATAAGAAAGCAAAAGAATATTATAATTTAAATAACAGTCATAATCGAGGCATTGAACTTGCGTCTATACGCGAGCGTGTGATTAATCCAGAATATACTTTCACTCGAACCGGCAAGTTACAGCGCGGACGGACTTGACTACGAAAATTATAATAATTAAGAAGAATTGTATGGGCGGTGAGTCAGCTAGCAATGTTCGATAATCCGATGTCATCAGGTACTCCTATTGTGCGCGATGATCTTTCAATCGGCGATTCTTTGTAGGTACAGTAAGAAAGCGGACATTTTTCTTTGTACCTAATGAGACGGATTATAATTCGCACGACTCTCATGGGACGGGTTTCTATTCTTAACCAATTCGGTTTGTTAAACTAGAGAGTTTAGACAATATAACGTTTCGTAACCTAAACAAAATGAGCTCGACACTGAGAGGTAATACCCGCTGTGTTATGGAATAGTCTCAAATTCCTAATAACAAAAGCGGTATTAGCATTACTGAACGGGCTAAATGTTGTTTAGAAATTATCAGCAGAATAGGTACTTATTTCAGCGACAACATCTTGGACATCTTTGTTTAAAATCTTGTACCAAGCGAGCGAGAATAGCAGTCTCCAATTAGGTCATACGGCTCCATAGCCGTGTGACCTGATTGGAGACAACTATTGCTAATTACATAAGGATGCAGTCACTGCTGTTGTTTGCCTTGTGTGTACGTTCATTCATTTCAAAAATGAATCCAGATTTGGCCGGCAGCATCAGCGGAAACAGTAAGAAAGTGTAATTTAGGTATGCGGTGTCCCATCGCTTTTATGCAAATGTGTTTTCACTTGGTGTATGTGTTCAACTTGAGTAACTACAGCCAATAGATTCCGTATATCAGTAACATTCTGAGTGAGTATTGTTTTTCATTGCATGTGATATGCTGTAAGTCTGGCCTTTAAACCTTGACAGTCTGACATTTTTGACAATGAACTCACTCGCCGCTGCTGCAGTTTTTCTTTTTGCCTAACTGCGGCAAATGCAAAGGTTATTATTTTAGCTACCTTCATTTATTATTTTCAAAGTATTCAAACCCGGGACCCTCGGTGAAGTATGCCACCACGTCACTACTAACTGTGCCAATCATGTCGTCAATCAGACATTCACTGTAAGTAAATTAAAGGCAAAGAAATGTGATATAATAAACATATAAAAAACCTGTAATCACTATAAAATCTAGGTATACAATTCATTTATAGTATAACTGAATGGTAGTTTCAACAGGTGTGGGTCTAACTAAGGCTGTGTCGTTACGCAACCAATATAGATCCAATGTAGAACGGCCGATGGGTGACATAGAAACGAAGATAAATAAAACTCATTCATTATTTTACATGTTTGTTTGCACACGTGCACCTTACCATACATTTAAAATTCCTTATAGGTAACTAGGTATTACGATATGTCAATCAAAACACTTGAACAAATGAAAATATACATTCATGCCGGCTTAGATGTAACAATCAATGACACAATTTAGGTATACATTGAACCACAGCATAGCACATCTTATAAACTCAGATGAAGTAATAATACAGTATAGAATAGGTTTTTGAATATCTACCTTATAACAAGGTATTTATTGAGGCCATTATAAATTGTACATAGTCTTTTTTTTTACATTATAGGCAAGTATTTGATCTCGATCTCACCTGATAGTAAGTGATGATGAGATCTACGATGGAGCATACTTGCCTAGGTAGGAAGGCGGCAGTAGATCGAGACGCTACATTCACTAGGCACATGCAGCGCAGCTGATCTGACCCGCCATCCATGAATGGCAACACCGAACATCATGCCGGAACACGGCTAGGCCGCTTGGCGACATGGCTTTGTTCAGTGGGTGGTGACTAACCATGGCCGAAGCATACCACCAGTAAAAGTCTTGGTGTTATTGTAGATAGGGTGAATTCTGGTACCCATTGGATGGAAGATTTAACTTGTGTTATGGATACCAGCCTACCAGGGCTCTCTGAGATAGTTCGAGACTTATAGACTATTAGTAGGTACATCAGTAAATACTAGTATTTTATTTTTGGTATGTGTACTTGCTGGCCTCGTACTGTTTTAGTGCACAGTTTTACGTAGCAACTATTATGTATGCCCTACGTCATGTTTTAGGTACATAGTAACATAATGCATATGTCTAATTATTCTACAACTTACTTACATACTAAGAGTTTCGTAATTATTACTTCACAACATAAAATAAGTTAGGCCTTATCGAATAAATACTTATAAATTAATATTTATTGATTTCTTATATTTATGCCAATATTACACATTAAAATAAAACTTATTTTACAGAATTTATAGTCAGTTTATTTTATTAAAACGAAACTCCTGTTTCAAGCGATATTATGTCATAATATTACATCACGTCTAGGATAACGGCATATTAAAAAGGTAACAATAACAGTGTAGGTGCATTGACCGTCCCCCTACCAGCGAGCCATTGATAACGCAGGTTTAATGGGCCATGCCGCCATGCCGACCCATAACAATACCTCTTATTGATATAAGTATACGCTGTTCATTTTATTTATATCGCATTAATTGGTTGACTGATTCATGTGAATGAAAAATTGTTTAGCAATTTTCCACAATTAAATCACCGACATACATCAATTTAAAATCGGATTTAGCTGAGTAATTTACTAAGAAGCCTATCAATTTCAAGTTTTTTTTTTAAATGGCTGATATTCTTCAATATTAGTACCAATTTCAAGACATCCATCCATCGATTCATCAGCCGAAAGACGTTCACTGCTGGACATAGGCCTCTCCCAAAGTAGTATTAGCCTCATGACTTCCCCACATCACGGTCCTCCGCCTCTCCCGATCGCACCTCGCACCCACCGGCTTCCTGCGATACGTGTTAATATCCTCAGTCCATCTTGTGGGGGGGGGGGGGGGCATCGTACAATTCGTTTTTCAGATCGTGGTCGCCATGCTAGAATATTTTCCAGCCAGAATGTTAATGTTTGTAACATCAAGATCCAGGCATTGATCTCATATAAAATCAAATTAGAATTTATGGTCCCCAGGCACATCAGCCAGACATGTTCGATAAAACAAAAGCTCCGCCACTCACCCATCTGATAAGTCATCGTCTGCTGCGGAACGTAACTTGGGACAATGTGCGCATAAAAACTTTTCAGAAAAAAATATTATGTTCTTGTGCGTTTCCACTGCGCCAACACAACGATTAATCGCAGCCAAAACCCAGAACATGATACTTAATAATACGTCGATACGTTTAAAGATTGGTCTGAATTTTAATAACAACAAGTCGAAACAAAGACATAGACATGTGCAAGTACGGTTATTCTATGACTACCTACAATAAATTAATACTTGTAATAAATAAATTTAATAAAAAATAATTAAGTATTAGGTAGTTTTTTTTCCTTATGGTAGATACACTTATCTATTGACCTACATATTATCTTCACACACGTAAGGACCTCTCTTTCAAACTGTTGTAAGTTTTCAAAAGTATTCGAAAAGCGTTTTTTTTTAATAACGTGTATGAGTGTATCATGGTAAAAACCACCATGAGTGCTTGTCGTGTTTGAATCGACGGAAGTCGTTGGGACGCGGCCGCGATATTTTGAGCATGGCGCGTCGGGCATGCGACTTGTAAAGGTATTAATAAAATGTACTGCCACACCATACCATGCTCCTGCCACTTGATTTCAGTAATCGTTTAGTTCATACATTACGAATGCATGCCATTCGCGAGGACCGGTATTTGGCAGCTGTACTTAATGGTAGTGTACCTTATTATTTGGAGCAGAGATGACGATATAATTTTGAAAGCATTTTTTTAGCGTACGCCGGCTTCGATAGCTGTATGGAAAATTTTCTAAAATTATGTTTTCGTGTTTCCCAGTGTATCGTATAGTACCGCAAGCGTTGCTTAGTCTGGGGCTGGCGATTTTGTTTTGTTTTTCACAAAAGTAGTATTAACTATATCTAACTGATTACACTAGGCCACATAGACGGTAGGTATTAACAGTGAATTATTAAATTGTGGTATGTAACTACTAAGTATTATGGTAGAGAACGGGTAGAGGCGTCTATTATGTGAACGGTTAGCAACGTTGACAAACAGTGAAATATTGTCCAGCCGGCCAAGTACCATTAGCATTTTATCCTTGGACAGAAATAGAAAGGATATCCGTTTGAACTGTGTGTAAGTTCACTCATCAGGTAACAAACAATATAGGTAGGCACTTACCTAAATTATGACCCGTCCACTATGTTTACTAATGGCGATAACATTTCTGGGTCCATTCAGATAAAGTCAATCAAATGTTAAATTCGGATGGTCGTTCAATTTTATCTTATGTAATATTGGATGGGAAAAATACGAAGCTAGCTTATCGTATACTATTTTATTTCATTGCATTACATTTCATAAAGATAAAAAAAGAAGTAATATAATACCTTCGCACACATGAGTTCCTATTTGTCAATAAAAACCAAAAACATGATGGTCTAACACCTAAGCGTAAAACATGCCCACTAGGTTGCGGGACATTCTTTGTTTCACCGATTATAATGATTAAAATTCCTGTATGAATAGTTTTTTTTTTTTTTTTTTTTTAATTTGGCATCACCATAGGTATTTTGCCAGTGTCAAGTATTTTTTTTTTCTGTTTTTGAGCATATGCTCAGGCCCAAAGCCTAGGCTCAAGTAAAATACCCCCCATCCCTCAATCAGTAAAGTGATGGATACTTTACTGAAAGATTTTAAATGGATTTTTGTGAGAAACTGAAAAGCCACGTTTCGTCACTCTGTTTCAATTACCTACACTTGTGCACTTTACCGAACCTATAATGGTTAATATTCCACTTATATCACTCACTATAACTCGAAGGAACACTAGTTTTAGAAATTAAAACACAACTGATGTCATGACTTTTCAGTTTCCCGCCAAAAAGTCGTATGAATAGTTACTAAGTAGTAAGAGTTTTTTTTTCTTCTAATTACATAGATAACTTTGTATTATTTTCATTTTCAAGCGTCTCTATTGTACATCGATTGAACTTGTTTTCTTGTTAGCATAAAAATATTCGCCTTGCAAATGCTGTGCTACATTTAATTTCTTTTAAATTAATATGATGTATTTGTTTTAGTTAGCCTTATTAATAAATAAATATTCGTTCAAAGTTCGATTGTCCAATCTCATTTCAAAACGATTTGAATTGAAAATATCCGGGCCCAATGATTAGTTCAACTCGAAGACGCACCCATCCCGCACCCTATTTCCGTTCCACGAAATGGGGTAAAGTTTATTGTTACTACCTAAGTAGGAATAGCCCGCAAAAACTGAAGCAGATGGTCCCTATCCGGTGGACAGATACGACACGCTAGCAAAGGTAAATTGATGTAAAATTAGAATACAAATTGATTCAGTAAGAGTATTGGTACCTACCAACCTTTCAACCTCCGCTTTTATGGCGCAATTATTAAGTACCCATGTGAATTCGACGTATTTTTTTTGGTTATTGCGAACAATATTTTTTTTATTGATTTTTCAAAGTTCTGTCTTCAAATAATGATTACAAATGCGCTAAAGAAGCATGGATCGAAAGGTAAGTATACCCTTACTGAATCATTCTGTACACACCGAAGTGAGGTCAGACACAGAGTTCGCGGAATCCCTTCCTTGTTTTCCAGTAGAAAGGTACCATACACTGTGATCAAGTTGTCGTATTAACACTTCACTTTCCCTACAACCCAGAATTTTAAGCATTTACTCATCTGCCGGCAAAGTAATAATTGCAGGCCTGCAGGGGTGGTGGTTCGGCCTCCGTAATAATAAAGGAGAAACCGGAGCCCTTGATAGATCGCCAACGAAGGATCACTTTCACGAAAATTGACTGAAAGTCGGTCGTGCGAAATTGTGTTATTTTTTCGAAAATATGCAATAAACGCAGATTTCTGTTGATGAAGGCGAAGGCCACTACACCTGAACGCACGCTTTCATCAACTGAACAGCTGCTTGTTTAATATTACCACAGTAAGGTCTTACCTCGTAGGTAACTGTGATATTAATTATTCGCGCATACCGCGTTCTTCAACCCGTTTATCCACTTAGATGATGCGATTGCATGAAGGTCACTAAGAAAGTGCCTACATAAATGGTGTCACCAACCTATAGTTAAAATAAAATATGAGACGTAATGGTTTTTGCGGGTCTATGTAGGCCGGTTGCTTCACTCGATTCGATTTCCGCGCGGGGGAAAATTTTGTAAATTATAATATAAGGTGTCACAATAATAATTATAATATATTATAAGAGTTCTATCGATAGGCTATAAAGGTAATATTGACGAAAAAAACTAACTCTTAGAAATTTTAAAAATAACACTACGTACTAAGTGCGCGGTGAAACAGTACTGACTTGCTTTCTCAGAAACAAATAAACACTGTATATATATGTAGAAATATTTTATAGATAATCGTGGTCTCTATGACCTACTTGTTTACCCCTTCAAATATTTTGCACTATTTTTGTTACGCCCACTAATGCAAGTATTTTTTTATTTATATGTACGCAAGGCAACTAGGTGGTGTGTGTGATGTTATACCGCCAGATAAACTCGCTATCTTAGTAGTTTCCCACCTATCATTTCTATTTGGATCTATTTGGGAATCTACCGTTGTTGGTAACATCCGTTAATAGGAGGTAGTAGGCAGGTACGAACATTACGTAAATAGTATCAAAATACGTTACTAGCGCACTGTTCTCGTGTAAATCGAGCAGAATGAAACATAGACAAGATAGGTCCCATACCAAAGACTTTGAAGTCCGTGGTCCATTCAAATTGATACAATTATATTTTTCTTTTTATCTTGTTGGTACGTTCATACATGGTACTAAACAAGTACCGACCAACGAAAAAAAAGTTTCATAACATTATCCACCTGTTACTGCAAGCAACTAACAAGCGCATTTCGATAATCGCTCATGCAGTTGGATCGGATAGCGAACGCAGACGAATGCACTTTAAAATAAAATAAAATGAACGTAACGTAATAATGAAATGACTTGCGAGACGAGGCGGGAAATATAGAGGGCGCCGCGGTAGAAGCGGTCGGTTGCCCCCTCCACCCGCCGCACCGCACACCCGCCCGCAGTCAAGCGAGAGGCGGGCAACTGTAAGCCAGCTGCGCGTCTTGTTTTTCGGATTTTGCGGCGCGATTGACGTTCCATTCTTATTTTCTTGCTATTTTTTATAAGTAATCAAGATTGTTAATTGCAAATTTATGAGTGGATAATTGTACGTACACAACGTTGCGATCGGTCGTCACCTGTGTGAACATTGGCAACGGCTATGTGACTGTTGGAAGTGTTATGAATACCAGTGTCTTTTGTCCGTAAAACAGTGGATTACACGCGAGGTGGTGTTGTTTAGCAGATCGGTACGTTATTGTATGGTTTTATACCAGTGGACCTAACAGTGTGACCAGTGATTGTTGTCGTGGCCGGTTTCCAGTGAGGAAACTTTCCAAACGTGCATAAAACAGTGGGTAATGCTTTCCTAGCGAATGCGGGCCCTGCCTGCACGCATTCCATAGGAAGGCAAGTGCCGGCAATAAGCATTTTACGGTGAGTAAAGCGCGTTCAAGTTCATCGTACTTTGACCTAAAAATGGTGACAGACAACGTATGACAATCTCATGACCAGACCGACCAGTGTCAAATGTCATCACGTCCTATCGTGCGCGCGGCGTCTAAAACAATGAAGATTTATTGTGATTGCATCCACGGAACCGGTGCAAGGAATTATTTAATAAAGTTGATTGTCGACTAGAGATACAGGAAACAAATATATAGTCGTTATTTATCCCTTTGACAGCCTAGTAAATTTAAATCTCATAATTTACTCGATTAGTGCTTGAGTAACAAAAAAACTTACCATAGTGGTAAGTTTTTTTTGTAACGCAACTGCAACTAATAGTACCGTCTTACAATTACTTAAAGTACACACTTCTTAATAAACTCTTAAGGGGCAAGTTACATAATTATTCACATATGTTATAAATCTAGGGTGTACAATGAATATGATACAATGAGACATGATTCTTTATTATATGATCATAGTTAAGCCTCCTAAGATTTACTTTTATCTGAGCATACATAAACTCAAGTTTCTTTTTGAACAACAGTTACAGTTGAGTTATTTAAGTCGCTCCATAATTAGTTGTTTGGTTTTAGTGTCATTAATGGGCAAATGAAATTTGACACAGATACCTTAGAATATTAATTATTGCATCAGGTTGATGGTCAATGTATAAATTCTGGACAGGGCAAATATCTGAAATAGACTTTCAAATTGTGGCCTTTGGTCTAGGAGTATTGACCCTTTTTAGAAAAGAAAAATCAATGCTATAATTGCTAATTAAAGTATGTGTAAACAAATTGTCATTATTGAATTAGACTATTTATCTGATCTTAGATTCTTTTGACGATACAAATCAAAATGATATCCAGATAATGAAAAATTGCTCTGTCATCTTTTTCCATCATACTTATTGTACTTGTTTTTAAACAAAAAATGTCTTGATGTTTTATATCTTTCTTTACGAAATGAGATGAGATGAAATAAAATGCATATGAACATACCCTCACCCACAACTTAGCGGGTATTTTGCTAATGTCAAGTAATTAGTAGCAATAACACATTAAATAAATACACATCTATACTAATAAATAAAATTGGAGTGTCTGTTTGTAATATTAAAATAACCTTTTTACTAAATGCATTTGGATGTATATACGGTACCTATACCAAAACAAACTTTTTTAAATTTTTTGTCTGTCTGTCTCTCTGTCTGTTTGTTCCGGTTAGTCTCTGAAATGGCTGAACCGATTTTCACGGGACTTTCACTGGCAGATAGCTGATGTAACAAGGAGTAACTTAAGCTACTTTTATTTTAGAAAAAAGAAATAGAATCTCACAAAAAAAATTAAAACCAATGTTGCAGCGCTGCGCCTGATTAAGTTTGATAGCAACAATCTGCAATGCGTCCCGCGGGATCAGAACGCGCGAGCAGGCTGTTGCCAACGGTTGAGTCTTTTTTAAATACCATGCGGACGAAGTCGCGGGAAACAGCTAGTTATAAATAAAATAATGGATGTGACATGATGATATGAAAATGGCGTCCTTAACTGTCTACGAAAAGTTTACCTCCAACATGTTCAATCTGCCATGAATTGAAACTGCTTACCATCTGTCTATGCGATTTACACACAAACATTGAATGAGTGTTTTATTGAAAAGACAATACAATTTACAAGTAAGTATCCAATGAGCAATAACCCTATTCAATATTTAAATAAAACTAAATTAAAACTGAATAAATACAAAAGCATGTCCAGTAGCAACTTTAACACTTGGAACCCATTAAAACATTTGTATTGAAAAATTATTAAAGAAAACCTATTCACTGATACCTCACTTAACATAGTTCCTCAACTTATGATGTTTGGTTGTTGCTATATTGAAATCTCTCGCAAGATTAAGACAAATTGATTGACATAAGAATCATCAAAATCAGCCTATGAGCACCATAAAGGAACAAGCATACATAGGCTGATACACCCATTGCTTGTTTGCTTTGCTCAGTCTGGTGAAAAGTCTAAGAAATCTGCTATTGTGGCATAATAATTAAAAGTAACACAAGTATTGCTAATTTAAACAAAATTGATTCCATTGCTTTGCAAAGGTTATCGAATTTATCTAAGCCTTAATAATGTATGGGTATATCCTGTGAAACAAAAAGAGCAAAAAGTAAATATTATTGTCAGCAGCTGATCCCAGCAGGTGCCTAACAGAACCCAACTAAATCTTCTAAAGTGTGCCTGTATAATGGACCTTAGTTTCCAGAACAGAGTATAGCTGGAGAACTTGAAATAATAATATTAAGCTTATACACTTGTTTTAATTGAGAATTTATTACTTCTAGCAAAATATTTATTTCAATGCATACTAAGAATGGAAATAAATATGTTTGTTATTTCAATTGGCTGATACTTAGTTTTATGACTAACTTTTTCCTACCTATATCCAGAAGCAATATTTGAGTCATTTATTATTGTGTTGAATCATTACATTTTAAACTTCTTAAATTAATACTCATTCATATCTGAGACAAAATAAAAAACTTGAGAACTATGTATAAATGTATAAAAAATTATAACTTGTACTAGAAAATTTTTATTATAAAGCTGTTTCTTGAAATGTGACATGCATTTAATTAGGTTTTAATATATGTATATATATACCCATCAAGTTAATTTTCCCTATGTGTGTAAGTAATGTAATTAATTAAATATTTATGCATTTGTTTGTATCATACCTACCTTTTATAGTTATGGATATAATCAAGTATTTAATCTGGTATGGTTTCATCAATGTCACAAGGTTTAGACCACCCATAAGGTCTGTGTGGCCTTAACCCCCAATGGCTCAACAATCCAAAATTAAATTACTTATTTACTCCGGCCAAAATTCTCACCAAGATATTATATGAAACATATTATCTATCAGTCCATAATATATGTTCACAATACACTTCTCCATAAAATTTTATTTTTATTGTACCACCTGCTCTTGTTTTCTTTACACCAATTAGGGAAAGATCTCTCCTATTATACAATTTAAAAGTAACTTTTGTAACTGATAGTTAAAAGTTAAATAAAGCATATGTTGCTAGATAATAAATACCTTTTATATTTTAGGCAGTAAAGTCTCACCACATTTTGTCACATGCTGAGATCAAAGAATTTTTAATGTTATGACTGACCTCGTGGGCAAAATCTCGGACAAAATAACCCAGACTTGGCTTCCCAATAAATAACCCTCTGCTATAGAGTTAAAGCAGGTCCAGGTTCAAATTCCGGCATGCACCTTTGGGATTTCTAGATTTCATCTGCAAATCTATTTTTCCACCATGATGAAGGAAAACATGGCGCCTATGAAGAAATATGAAGTCCGCCAACCCACACTTGGGCAGTCATGGACCAATTTGAGATGCACTTTCATATATTTCTTTCTCTTTCTAGAAACACATTTTGTTGTAGCACTCTTTTTCTCCTGTCAATCTATAAATGTTTTACATACCATTACCATGCTTGTGAAATAGACGGCCTTGTTACATAATGGTTATTCATAGCAATAATGATAAGCAATAATTAAGTGTAATAACTGTGTGTGCAGAGAGCCGAGCGGTGCGGGTGGCGGGGCGGGCAGCGGGGGGCTGCTGGCCATGAACGCCACCCAGGTGCAGTGCGAGCCCCACGACTCGGTCGTACTCATTAAATGTAAGTATCACCCACTCACAAGAGTAACCTAAAGCATCATAGACTGGAATTACTATCAATCCTAATTTCATGCATTTATTATTCCGACTGACGTTATTTAATGTTCATAGGCGAACAAACTCTACATCCCTCCTTTTGGTTGCACTTAGTATGTTTAGGTTTTCCGTACTTAAATTTTCCAAGAGCCTATTGCAAATTGACTATACTGCTGTAGATTTTTTGTACGATGTTCGTCGCATTCATACAAATTACAATCCATTTACAAAGACATAAATTACAAATTAGATTTTAGAAGAAACAAGGTTTTTAAGCCATTTTAGTGAAAAAAAAATTCAACGGTATTTATTATTTTAACTAGGGCAATATTATTCAATCCTACATACAATGCATATGATAATAAGCTTTTATTATTTCCCTTTGAAGCACGGATCCCTGAAATGGAACGTCACAAATATCCAATTACCCGTATAAAACGTACCTACCTAATAGATTCCATCCATAAATAGGAATATGTCATGTTAATTCGTGCGTTTTATCGGCAGTCACCCAATACATCAATTAATCAGTGTAGTGTGTGTACGCCATAGATTCGATGCAATGTGCTTTTGTATATTTTTGGCCCCAGTCCCTCCCTACTGCGTCAGCGCCAGCGCAGTGCAGCGCTGTATGTTCTATTTGCTGGCACGCTTGTTTGATTCATTTGACTACATTTCGATGTGAATATGTGTCATATTATTATCTTTTTTTTTTAATAAATCGTGGCTTTTTTTAGTAATAATACCTAGTACTCTTAGTTAAAATGGACCATTCATAAAAACCACAAAAAAAACTAAACAATGTATTTCACTAAACATTAAAACACTTATGAATTTGGGGGCGTAACAATTTTCAGAATAAAAGTATTATGTTACGTTCTTTTAGATAGATTGTAAGTATGTTTCTATGAATATGGGGGTGGCCTCTTGGCGAAATACGTCCTTCAGACTTCTGCATATCAGCATCCTGTATGAAACACAATTTATTTAATCTATACGATTGTTACCTTATTTATAAGTAACCAGATTAACTTTGCTGTACTGATAGAAATTTCGCCGGCACATCGCCATTTCTAGAAATAGTGTCAATTGTGTTTATTTCCGTCACCAAAAGTTCCCCCATTGCGCCCGCGCCGCGGCCGCCACCGACGCGCTCAATTGATGCGGGAGGCGCACATTGTACAATTAGCTTTGTCTGATAATAATTGCTGGACATAAGCCAATGTTGGTATTAATTTTTCAACATGGTTAGCGAGTGGTAGGCCGGGCAATTGCCGCAATTATGTTGATCCTAGTTAGTTTTAAAGGGACGGTGCACTAGACTGCACGCAGCGTACGATGCATTTGCTAACACGTAACAGTTATGTGAGAAAGTCGAATTGTTTTTGTGTTTGTGCCGGTGTTGTGCGACAATGCAGTTCACGCTGGTAATAGTGGTAAACAAAGTCAAGCTATGTCCGGTGATAGAAGAACCGTTGAAACCAATAGGTACTACATTTAATAATTATTTCTCCTATTATACGAAATAGAATATGTTATAATTGTTGTCGTCTATTGAAAACAATAGACTGTATGCTCGATCTAATAAAACCTTTATTAGTCTCTCACTTATTAGTTTTCATTTTTACAAGCGATCTTTGGCGCTAAAGGTCACAGTGGTGTCAAGCAAGGTACTACAGGGTTAAATTAGTGTAAAAATCACTAAATACCTACATTGTAGAATAAACTTTATTCAGCACTTGCACATGCAATATTCGAAGCGATGATTTCTACCTCCCTCCTATTTGCCCTGAGCTGCAATATAAATCTATCCCCGTTTTGCCAAAATTATTAACCCAGAATTCATGACCAGTGTTCAATTCGCTAACTCCTAAATGCAGAGCGGTACAACCAGCAATTTCGCGCTTGATCCGTCGATTAGGCCGATAATTGCTCGGTCTTTGGAATTTTTCTATATCGCACGATAGATAGACGTGTATGACCCGCTTAAAGCGTTCAACGCGTTCCCGTTACTTTAGGTGTTAGCCAGCTGCGGCCCATGTGTGCCAACGGCCACCGAACGATATTGTAAGTGACATTCTTAACCATCTGAATAAATGTAATTGAACAATTTCTATCAACCCATTGCCCTTATGTACTTGCTGGTTGGTAGCTGGACAAATTCGAAACACAAGTGGTCGCACTAGCTAATCATCGTTGGCTTGTGAATAATATAGGTCAGCAGGAGCTATTTGTTTAACTCTATCATTTAGAATGAATGAATAATGGGAATATTATGGAAACTCGTCCCGATTCATATTGTTCTGGCAATATTATGACTGTGTTAATTGACGTCATAGGAAACTTGTATATGTACAAAACAATATTTTCTGTTTAATAAAACCACATATAATACTTACCTAGGTGCACGTAAAGAATCGAGCCTCCCTGAATGACGTTATTTATGTAACTTTCCACGCCAAGCGCTCTCTGGACAATCGACAATCTGTCGATTGTCTATATTCTTTCACAATGATGGCAAATATGTACTTTCTATCAAAATGATAAGAATAAGTACTCACTTATCTCTCCCGCACACGACGCATCAGGAATAATGTCAAGCATATAATACCGCGATGTATGATCGGTCGGCTGCAACGCCCTATTTGTTGCATTCTTATCTGGAACTTTATATGTGGACGTATGAATCATGAAGCCTAGCCAAACTAAACAATGCGCCTGTGAGTGACGGGGCGCGCCGCGCGGCTCCTAAGATCTCGCCATTCTCGACCCACTGCGATACCTACTAAGATCATTTTGATACTGACCGAACATAAATCGAATCTTGTTATGGACCTATGCTGTTTCACTATTTGCATTTACCTACATCAGATTATTCCATCTAATGAGGTTATCGGACTCCATCCAATTACTATTCTAAATTCAGATATGTACGGCGCGTCGTGCTTTATTGCGCAGTCACTGAAACAAGACGAAACAGAACACTAGGTCATAGGTATGTATCGATACGAGCTATTTTATTAGGCGTATCTACCTACTGCTACGAAACTTACAAGACGGAAATAAAATATGACTATGTATATAATATAAGTATGTATTACTACTCGTTCGAGTCTGTCTACTTCTGCAGGCTCAGATGAAGTGTAGAGAATATTAATTAATATTTTTTCTTTGTCATGTATTTTTATGTCTAAAATAAGCCTGTGCGGCTTACTTAGATATAATCAATATGCTTACTGTAGTCTGCATTGATTGATACACTTCCCTTTGCCCGCGACTTCGTCCGCATAGAAAAGTGAAACATAACAATATTAATTAGTTTTAAGCTGCCTGCCTACCAACTATGTAGGAATAAAGTAATCCTTAAAAGCAAACAAATTCAGCCAATGTTTGAAATTTCTAAAAATATCCTATGTCCTTACTCCTGATGCATCAATGTTAAATGTCATCAAGGATGGTGCAACCGTTTGGTCGTGAAAAACAAACAGGCAGACGGAGCTGATTTCGCATTTATAATATTATCAGTGTGGAGTGTGGATGAAAGAGTTCTGAACTGTAACTGTAAATAGAACTAATAATATCGTACATGAATCATAATCTTTTTATAATGACCGTTATATCTAACGTGGGAGGGTCACCATTTCGTGTAGACATCTTATTTTATCCGCAGTTAAAGATAACAAAATAAAAATAGGGTTGACATATTGATTTCTTATATTTACATTTCAAAATCAAGTTCAAATCAAAATCGCGTTTATATTTCAAAATCAAAATATAAAACCCGATAACATTCTTAAAATTAGTTTTATTTCAATAGGGTTGTCATCAATACAAAACGTTTTGTCTAATTGTCTGTGCCTAAACCTGGTATATTAATTACTACAATGTTTTAGCCAGCCATGGTGTGTGAGACTGCGTCCAAATCGAGGATTCGATCGAATAACTTGGCTATCACTGCTATATTTAGTAATCATTGTTTATTATCTGTGGTCAGTAGGTCGTCAACCCTAGTCAGTTGGTTCTCCTGCCTAACCATAGTTAACAATCTCATTTCTCACTATCATTACTTAAACATCATTAGCTCATTCAGAAGTTTTAAGTTAGTATGTGATCAAACGCTGTAGTGACGACACGTGGCACACTCTGTTAATTGTATTCATTCGCGAAAAAAATAAACAATTCAGTTTCTTTTAATGTTTTTTTAGTTACAATGTGTTAATACGTATCTATTGTGTAGTGTGTTATTATTAATTCAACAACCTTGATCTATGGTGGAGGGCGAAGTTACGTAACGTGTGATGGATAGAGGACAGCGCAGTGCCGCAATGAAGCCTTCCAAAAAATGTGATAAAATAACTAAATTTAAACACAAGTTGATAAGAAAACACAAGTTATTGTTATTTCCATATATTTAAAAAAATATTTGCGCCGTCTTAGCATTTAAATGTCAAGACAAGATAACGTGGTCCTAGAATATACAAAACGTGGTCGCCTCGACCGCCTACACACGATCTCAAGGTCTCGATCCCAATTAATTGGCGTTTCAACTTATGGTGTAGATGTTTGAACCAAATGATGTCTGCCAATATGTTCATTATAATATTTTGTACTGAAGAAACTACGACAGTTGCAAATAGACTTCGTAAACGATTGATAAACTGTCAGACATTCATTTAATAATTACTCCGAGATAGAAGGTCGTAAACCTAATCAGTAACGGCACGAGATAAAGTCCAACTTCTTTCTGTAATGTCATAAGCATAGGTCATCCTCGGCATCCGATGTTATTAATACACGATAATGTTATGACAGAGAGCGAAGGGAGGTTGTTTAAAAATCAATCAACACTATCTCCTAGTGATGTGAAAATTATGCAATAAATGATTGGTTGGCTTTTACATAGCTTCTTCGTGCCACGCTTTTCTAGACATGCACACTCGGTAAGCAATTTCGCAACAGTTTCGCCACTCGTTTTGTTCGCTGTGATATAAAAGTTTTATTGGAAAGTGTTTTCCGTTGCATTTGTAGACAATAAATTCCGCTAACCTATATCAAGAGTGAGAGTCGAGGCCAAAGTTTGGTTAACACCCTACAAAAAATTTCTTATGTATTTATTTGATGTCCAAACAAGGCCTTAATTTAAGCTACAGGCATCGCCTAGTTTGGACACTGCATTAAATGTACTGTTTAAAAACAGCTATATTGTTTTAAGCCTAATAAGTAGTAGTACTAATCCAGCATCTCTTTGCAGATGAACACCGATCAGCGGGCGGCAGCTGGGAGGAGCCAGTGAGCGCGTTACGCAACACACCGCTCAGGCGCTCCCAAAGGCTCAACTCCACACTGGACTCAAGGTAAGATAAAGAACAAGTGCATTCTTATAAAAAAATATATTTACAAATCAGGCTTTAGGCCGTGCTTAGAACCCTAAAGCTAGACCGGGGTATATGCCACATGTGTGCTGACAGTGCTGACAACAAAGCAAATGACAGCCCGATGTAAACGCTCCTCGCCCTGTTGGTCTAGACACAGCCATTTGTAAAATTATTTTGGAACATTCATGACATTAACTACAAACGGGACCCTTTAAAATAACATTTTATGAAGTCAGTGTTATTAATGCCGACAATACTTGCGTACTATTAACATATTCCTCTACCCATCAAAATGCTGTAAGCAATTCAAGTGGAACGTTAAAACGATAAACTACTACTATAAAACTTAGAAAGCCATTCGGCTACGCCAGGGCGAAGTATGATTGATTGCCCCTACAGAATTAGAACCCATTCTCGCCTTTTAGGAGGGTGGCTGTTTCAAAAACAGAACGAAATTACAAACCGACGTAGTCAATATAATAAAACAGTAACAAAATGAAGAAATTATTGAGTACTAAAATATACACACAAGTAACTTGAAATGACACACTAATCTATGTATATAAAACAGTCGAGTTGATTTACACCATTTATAACTTGAAAACGGGCCGATTTTTATGATCCTTGATTTTTATTTGTCTCCGCCCCGAATAGCAGAGTAAGTATTAAAATATGGTAAAAGAATCAATTAAGATTAATAATAAAGATCTCTCATACATTTGACTGAGGCGGTACAAATTTCACAAGGACAGCTAGTGAATGATAACTACAATTGGGAGTGATTGCCGCATAGATGATACTGGGTATTACTTTTTACGCTATGGTATTACCACAGGAAAGGTATTCGCAACAACATTGTATAACAAACAAAGGGCAGCGGTGACGTTGATCGCGCATGCGATGATGCGACTTCCCGTCCCAGCCCGTTGTGCGGTGTGGTCCCGTCGCGCTCAACAATTAGCGACTCCGCGCGGGTAATTAACACAAATTTCCTGTGTTCCAACTCCAGGGGCCACCCGAGGGCACTGCCTCTCGACAAACGATCGTTCACGCTTTAACAGCCACCGTCTATTGTCGTCCGCGGACAAGATCCAATCATTGCACTCGTGATAAATTGGTTTTGATTCTATACGACGTTGCTGCTTTGTTTTATTTTAGAACTTACTAACATGAAATATATTCATTTAGATCAGATTATGTGTCTAGCTCTCAAGATCTCAGTAGCTATGAATTAAGCAATATGTATTTGCTTATATGGCTTAGTTTCCAAATTATATTGTCATACGTGCAAAGTTATCTTAAGCCAACATTTGACTTGTGACATTCTGTACATATATGTAGATAATGTTAAAAAAATAATGTCAAGGCCCGTCTGCCTGCACACCCGTTGATTTGCATGTGCGCTCATGATAATAGTAGGCTAATAATAACTCTTGTGTTTGTTGTATGGAGTAATTATGCCGCCCATTATTGTCACCGAAGCAGGACCATTCTTCACACAGCTTTTGGATTAAAATGCACATGTTATAATACTAGCGAAGTATTACTTGTTGCTTTAATTGCGTTTGTTCAGATAAATGCCGCAACTATAAATAATAATAATTTGAAAAAGTATTGACATTGCATTGAAAGCATTGAAAGCACGTGTTGTTGATCTTTGACACTCTTCTACTAAACGCTAGTATTTCAGTAACCCTTATAACCAGAACACTGAAGTCAGATTATCACAAAAATAGTTTATATAATACGTGATTTATACCTTTTTTTTTTTTTTGCGTGGGGAAATCCTCATGGATACCCGCAAGCCCCGAGGGAGGCAAGCGGGTTATGCCGGACTTTTACCGACTAAAACCCCACGGTGGTCCTTCTCCCGCCTTGTTGGGGGGGTCACGGGAACGCTTTCGCACACATCCGTGACACGTGATTTATACCTAACGCAACTTAAATTAGGTAAAGTATGTCTGTCTGCTTTTAGTATCGCAGCTTCCGAACTAATGGACCTGTTTAATGGAGATCACGTTAAAAATCTCGTTTAAAAGGTATGAAATAATCGAATTAATATGCAAAAATGCCCATTTCAGCGGTCTTCGACGCATATATACGAATTTAATTATTTAATACAACCAATTCATGATATTTAATCCTGTTTGCAGTATCTCACTGATAGATATGTAGCAATTATTAACATTGATTGTTTTGTCATTGGCCTGTTTTATTTTCTCTAATTGAGGTCAAATGCCTGTAAAAATGTAACTGTGTAATGTAGACAATATTTACGGTTTACAGTACGCTAAAGACGTCCAACCAATAAAACTATACTTATTTAAAAAATTAAATCAAAATACTTTAAGAACCAATCATCTTCGTGTAAATGTTGACGTGTCGAACTCGGCACCATAAAATAAAAAAAAAACGAACGTAAAAGTATTAACTATTATTTTTCACATACAACCGCATAATTATGAAAGAAATATTGTCTAAAGCGTGATTAAAATAATATGTATGATCCAATCATTGAGATTTATCTATAGGCAAACAATATTTTAGCCATTCACCGCTTAATTATTATGTGGTAAAGCTATGTTAATTATTTTATTATGTCACACACAGCGCAGGTCAATGCAACAGATAAGCTCGCTGGCTGCAAGCAGACACTGCGTCGCGTCTATTAAGTATATTTTATTGCGGTTTAAGCAGAAATCATCTCTTATATTTTATTGCGCTTTAATATACTGTTAACTACATTATATGAATACAAGCATTATGGGCACATAGATGCTACTTCTAAGAATACTGATCACACACAACTGCGGGAATACAATACGGCTACAACGTTGCGTAGAATTGATTTCTAATTGTTTGTTTCATATCATCAATCGTTTCAACGTTTTTCTATAGATATATTATTTAGCAGACGTTATTTTATCCAAATATATCGATAATCGACGACGTGGTAAGCGCAGTTGGTAGTGACCCTGTTTTCTGCGCCGAGGGTCCCGGGTTCGAATTCTGGTAGGGACAAGCTTTGTGTGAAGAATCTGAATGTTTGTATATTATATACTGTGTTCGCCTTCAGTCCATTATACGGTACCCAAAATACAAGCGTGGCTTGGTGTGAGACCTTATAGTTAGTGTGATCGTCGTTTGTCTTTGTAAATTCCTTTTTTTTTTATCAATAAGCAGTAAAACCTCGACTTAATCACATGAAGAGCCAACCAGGTTCGCGTGGCCCTTGTTTAACCAAGGTATCACACACTGAACGTGATATTGTTCGTTGGAAAATAGGATAAGTTTAAAAGGGAACTGTAAATTATAAATCAATAATACTAGCAGACGCGGGGCCCTAATCAATCGTCAAAAAAAAACGAATAACACAAGTTAAACGATGTCGTCATTGACAAATCGCATAATTGTTGTCTGTTTTTTAAAATGTTTGTTAATCTCTTGCCGTTGGTATTTACTTACTAGCCGCGAAAAACAAATGATTACTAAACTATCTTGTGTGATTTTGCATTCACACCTTCATGTCAACTAATTAGAAGTATGTAGATAATATAATCGTTTACATGTAGTGTTTGGTTACATTATGTCAAGGTAAATCACGGTAAACAGGGAAGGATATTTGTGGTAATATCATACAAAACCCCTATATAATTAACTAGCAATTGGCCATGGTTCTGCCCGCGCAAGCATCAATTTGGCATTTGAAAAAAAACTTCAGCTCAATTCCCAATAACCTATATTTTAATTCTATAGTACTTATAGGTTTTCTGCCCAATTGTGAATGCTCGGTCAAATTGGTACAGTCACTATTGTCGGGGAATCTTGGAATACATTTTAGTAATACATTTTAGTTATTTTTTTAGAAAATCTCGAATATATTAGGATGACGACAAATAATGACATACATAATATTATTTTCTTCTTGACCCTTGATACATGATACATGCAGTGTTAAGCAATCAATAATAAAAAAATCCAACCATAAATATTGAAGGATTTTCGCAAAATTGATTGTGCTGTATTGGCTGTCATAATTAGATCGGGTAGAGCCACGGGTAAAGCTATTGCAATAAATCTAGGCAGCTTAATGGTTTTATTAACCATCTCCTACAAATTTATTTCATTGCATACGAATCAATCTATCTTTATTTGTAATTGTATACGCTCAATTAGCTAATGCAATTTAAATTGTAACCCAAACAAAACAATAAATAACCTTGGCAAGTATAATTTTTTGCTCCACTTCGCACCAATAACGAAGAAAGAAACTTAACTGCTGTAATAAAATATACAATGCTGCTAAGGACCGCAACCAACACCTCATAATAAAAATTGCATTACGCTGATTGCTTTGTGTTAGCCAACCGCAAAGACAATATTTTTTCTTTCATCACACTACCAAATAAGATCTAATGTATTCGCGGCTTGAAATACCTCATACATAATACATTCAATTAATAGTGTTTAACCGTTGCGACATTTGTTGTGTTAACTTTCAGCTGGCTCTTTGTTTAGCATTTAGACAAATTAATTGGTATATTGTAGTTCTATCCGCTGTAAGCCCAATCATCGTATTGATTACTTTGATAATCACAATAACAAATCTTTATAATTGGACGATTTGGACTTACATTGCCTGATCCGAAACATACCTATTTGAAAGCATTCTGATATCTCTTTGGTTTTATTTTTTAAATTGTTGAAATTACTTCAGCAGGGACCGTTGAAATCAATTTGAAACCTCGCCGTGGCTGGTTTGTTTTTCAATGCAACAAACATTAATTGAATTCAATGTTGTATCCAGGCTTATTACGTTGTCCCAGGATGTCTACATGAGATAAACCAATCACCGTTGATTGTAGTTATAACACAAAATAATGAATAGTTATTGGCAATTTAATTTAACTACCGCCATCAAATAAATGATCTCTATATTACCCTTAGAGTTGTCGCGGTAACGATAAATCCAATTAAATTATGTAATCGATACCCAACGAATATGCCCCGGAAAGTTACATCAACTCCTGCAGAAAGTCATCTGGTCCAGTTTCTATTGCAAGTTTCACCTGTAATTATTGTTTTCTATCGTTAAATGACCTTCTTCCGCGTCAAACTTGATCGTTAAATAGGTAACATTAATTACACCATCAACAAACTTATGTTTATTGTTTGAATCGAGACCGTACTCGCACAACTTCAACAACAACAACTAACGTTTTATGTTATCAATTACAATGATACGCATCCCTTTTTAAATTAATTTAGAGTAAACAATCGGGATTCTGTAAATAATTTATTCTGCTGGAAATAATTGAATTTTTTTGCTTCCAACTAAGCAAGTATATAATCTTGCAGGGGATGCAAACTGATGCTAATGACTAGTTATGGCATGACGTCATTTCAGAACTCATCACTAACGATCATATCCACATGCCGTGTACATTAATTACTTCCTTTTTGGTCACCAGGAGCAGTGGCCAGTTGCGCAACACTCTGAGCCGCGCGCGGGAGCTATGCGAGCGATGGCGCAGCGGTGGCGGCGCTGCGCCAGCGCAGCCTGCCCCGCCGCCTGACGACGAGGGCGGGGGGCGGCTGGCACGCTGGTTCAGCGTACGCAGAGGATCAACACACCAGTACGACATGCATGCGCACGAGACAGACAAGATGCCCAAGCTGCCAGAGGTACGAACAGAGTCACTAAAAAATTTTTAATTTCGGGAGAATTCACTATTCTAGACCACTTGTTAAACGTACTGTGATAAGATTGTCATTATAGTTTACTCTATCGATCAGCAAATGAGTTAGTCTCATTCGATGACGCTAAAGGCAGGAAGCGCCACGCACTCTCTAGCCGTGTTCATGTTCTACTAGATCTTTTGTAAGTGTTAAGTGTCTTCCTGAGTCCTAACCTTTACACAATATACTTCATCTTTATATCTAGAATATCATCTTTACCCTGCAATCTTGAGGTATCTGCCTGATTGTAAATCACATCCATCGAAAACAAAACCCGTTTTGAGAGCCGCACGGGCGAACTTCGAAATCTCACAGGAAGGGTTCCTTTTGTATGACATTTTTTGTTGCTCTTAAATTGTGGATACAAGGGAACATTTCCGTTCAACAGGTAGGTAATGGATTCTTACCTTACCTGGCTGTTGCGTAAATTGTCACGTAAAATAAGGACAATAGCCCAATTGACTCGCATTAGTTTGGACAAGGTCGAGAATGCTAGCATAAGAATGCTAAACGAAGTAATAAAAAGTGCACGCTTCTAGTCCAAGTCATATGACTTTATAATACCTTGTCAGAATCAGCAGATATTGTTTATTTTGTTTCGATGCCAATGCGGTAAGCCAGTCCGACCGCCTTCTAGTTTCTCGTCTACGCAAATGAGCCTACAGTTCATTTTGTATATGAATGAAAGTCTTCATTGATCAGGATACCATTAATAATTGCAGAAGGAATGCGTATGATACAGTTGATCGATGAATGGGTCTTGTTCTGTCTGATCGGACAGTAAAACTATAGGCATTACTTGAATTACTTGCATGGCTAGTTAATCGTCTTTATCCTTTTAAATTATTGTATTGAATATAAATACATAATGTTACTTGTTGAGCGTTCCTGATGATTCACAATTATGTATATTTTAGATGAATCATGATCGGGTCATTGAGTAGTCAGTCAACAAACCGCAGTAACGCGTCGAACGTAGCGCTCGCCGGCGGAGGTCTCACTCAAGTCGCTAAACAAATAAAAGTCTATTTTAACATGTGATATAATGATGTCAGATTGGTATCCAGTGAGCTACCATATTGGATTCATGTATACGATAGTAATTTTCTTAGTTCAGTTTATTCTTAGTGAGGCGACGTGAATAACGTGCGATTCGTAAATGTCAAAAGTAAATTCAATGCCAGTACGCGTCGCGACGTAACCTTAGCAATGTTTTGTCCGTTCTGTATGAAGCTCCTTCACGATAAGGCTCAATATTCGTTGACAAGTTTTAACGTGAGTCACGTGGTCGATCTGGAGTCGCTTTTGACGTTTACGTGTTGATATAAAAGAAGACTGGTGTTCCGATGACGCGATTTGACCGCAAGGCCGCGAATCGCACTCGATCCGCGAGGAGCCACGTTGTAGTCCGGATGCGTCCTCGAAGCGCGAGTTGCCGGCGCGCGAGTTGAATAATCACACGAGTTATTTCTGACGGGGCTCGAATAGCGTCATCGGAAACGAGTGAATCGCGCTAATCGGAGCGAAAGGTGTGATGTGTTCTGCCGGTGCGGTGCGCAGTGTTGTCAATGTGTGTGCATATTTCAGCTGGAGGAGGACCTGTTCTCGTGCGGCGGGGAGGTGCGGGGCGGGCGCGTGCCGCCGCCGTCGCTGGGCGCGCCGCCGGACTCGCTGACGCCGGTGCAGCTGCGCCGGCGGCACGTCGTCGCAGCCATCATACACAGCGAAAACTCATATGTCGCCACGCTACAGAGACTCATTAATGTAAGTTTAACCGATAACATATGAACTTACATTGATTACTTCGAGATTTAGCCCTGAGGTGCCTCTGTCTATGGAGATTTTTACATTATCATATAAGAATCTTTGATATAGATCTAAGAGCATTTATATGATGATAAACAGAATTTATGAAACTATCGCAAACTAATAATATATATGACGTTGTAGATCCCCTTTTACCTAGACCTTATACCTACTTGATACTTCAGTAGCAAATAGCTCATAACATTTTCAAAAATATTATTGCTCTTCTACTTGCCTATCTTAAATTAACCACATTAAATACGAATGACTCGCTATGAATCTTATCAACATAATACCAGGCTAATTTATTCTGTAAACAAGTAACTCGAAATAATAATAATGTACAAAAACAAGTCTGGACAGAAATAAATTAAAAATCAGCAACGTTTATCTTCAGCAAATAGTCTGTTATTATACGTACAAAGCGAGCTGGTTCAAATATTTGCGTTGATCGATTATGGCCAACCGAAATAACTACACTGTCAACAACGCCGGCCTCTTGTAAATAGTAGTCGTACATAAACAGGTTTAGCTATATCCTCATGCCGCAACGTCCAACACACGCTGACATTTCTTATGGCTCCGGTGAAATTCATGATCGGGAAGGAAATTCGCTTAGATTGATAGCTAAACAGCCTGCAATTATAATTCAATCATAATAAAGCTCAAGTTGCGCAAGCAATGGAGCTCAGCGTCAGACAATATTGCCAGTTGTCTTGCTAACGCTGCTTTAAATGAAACAAGTATTTGACAGGATACAAACAGTTGCATAACGAATAGTTTACTCCGCGCCAGGTGTTTCAATGTGTAATAGTGACACTACATCGTACAGATGAACGATACAAGTTTGTCTTTAGTATGAACCTTAACAATTTTTCACTGCAACCTCAGAGAAAATACAATATCAAGTATATACATAAAATATTCGCTACAATTATCAACACTACAATGGTTTGATTCTTTATCATTGTAATTGGTATATTGTCTCGATTTCTCGAACCTTAATAAGCGGAGAGTGCTTTCTCTAAATAACCGTATTTAGCGTTTATTTATATTTTTGCAACTTTCTTTTGTAGTTTCTTTAAAAAATAATGCTAAGCAGCAACAACTGTGAATAGGAAGACAAGTGTCGCATTATTAACGTCAAAAATCTTAAACGTATGTTAATATTAACCTGACTGGCCCACTTCTGCATTGTTTCGCCCACAATTCACATGCCATGGATTTGCATATTAGGAAGTGGGGCGATTTGAATAGGCAGTATTTGCAAGCGGTCTGTGCGAGGTCGTCTCTCTGTAATGAAAATGACGCCAACATCGAGTGGACCGTGTTTAATGCGGTAAATTGGAGCTTAAGTCTTGAACAACAGTTTGTTTATTGCAACGTTAATAATTGACACTAGTATCTGTATGACCATTCGAAAAGTCTGAATCACTTTACGGTCTATATTATGACTACACATAATATAACTTCCAAGTTGGGAAAATGCGCAATGCTAGGCTGGATTCCCTCTGACTATGAAATTTGTCAATATGTCCTTACTGAATCGAAAACAGACATTATTGGAACATAAGTTATGTCCTTTCTTTTATTTTACTGCATCGTACGATTGTTAATGTAACCCGTCTCAAAAATATTATGTAAGTACCAATAATGTTTATATGAAATTAACTATTTTATGGACTTGCGGTGTTGTTATTTTGATAGATCATTATTTATCCTTATTATTGAGTATTGTTTCATGACTAAACATTATTGTATAAATCCTTAACCTACTCCGCTTTTACGGTCATTGATTTTATGATTGATTTAAAATAAATATGTAGGTAGATAATTTTATGGATAAAATTTCCTCTGAGGCCCTTCCCTTGCAATGGCTGTAAAATATATATAAATAAGTATAGTAGTAGTAGTAGTATATAAATATATATAGCAGTCAAATAGGTGTGATATTATAGCTAAGAAGCTAATACGTATGTATGCATATCCTCGATAGCCCTGCAAACAAAAGATGTACAACAGAATCAGTAATTAGGTAACTACCTATTAATTGATTTATTAATTGATAAGGATTTCTTATAACAAAGCCATTTGTTCGCCACACGATTACATAATGTTAAATGCATAGAATAGGTATAGCATTAAACGTCATCACTGCTATAATGATTTAATATGCAGTTTGCCCTCAGTGGACTTCATCAGTAGAGCAGTTAGCTTTGTCTACGAAGCTCTTGAAACATGACGCGCTTGCGGAAGCAATCGCGTATTTTTAGTTATTACCTTAGGGATGGCCAATCTTTTTAAAATACACAAGTCGATAAAGGTTCTGCATATTAACCGAAAATCAACCGTCATCGTCTGAAAATATATATTATCCTACCATCCAATATATATCCTTTTATCTGATCATTAAAAACTGTAATGGTATAGGAATTAATTTATCAGAAAATCCCTAAAATTTTTGTTGACAATTTTTTTTTAGTTGGCAGCTATATTGCTAGACATTTTCAACAATAATAATTTGCAGTAACAACTCATAGGATTCTCAATATTTATCACCAAACTCGAATTTTATTGATAAGTATCTATGTGTTTATCGCTTCACATCCTCTATAAGCAGTTGGCACAGTGCTTACAAACAAACGATTACCTATGTAATGTATGTGCCTAGGTAACTTCTATGTGTCGCGTTCACAATTTACATTCAATACACGCCATCATACTATATTAAGAGATGACGCAAGTTACGACGGTTTTATAAGAGTTTTTATTGCTATCTCGTTATCCTAACGACAAAGCGATATAAATTATTACCTTTGTACTCGTACTTTGTACCTGATTTCGAACTTTGGTTATACCTATGGCAATTGAGAAGTGTGCCTCAAAATTTTGTCGCAAATATGTGTATGTGGATGACGTGATTTGTTTATCAACAAGCTTGGTTGTTATACATTTTAGCGCTTTGATTGGCTAAGATGCTTGGATCATTTGCATCTTGTATAGCTAGAGGAGATTACTATTTGCTAATAAATAACCACGAACATTATGAGATCCCTTTTTGCTTTCTGACCGTCTAACCTTTAATACCCGTTTCGCACGAACGTGGTAACATTTTAATTCAAATTACATTCATAGTTATTTTTTTAAATAAGCCCTATAGCGTCCCTACATCTCTTTGACCTAGAATCTTGAAATATAGCATGAAAGGATTTCTTGCACAAGGAGATGAATAATTCCGATTTACTCGAGCCCGAGTCCTAATCACGCTTGTTCGTTTCTTTCAACATATACTTATAACGGAATAAGCAATGTATTTGGTAACCCTATCAAACATACAAAGTTTTTAAGTACAGAATACTTAATAATTCGTCAACTTAGATCAACAGTTTCCAAACCGTTTCCTTAACCTTAAAAGGTTTTTATTTACACTAAATTTAATTCTCACTTGAGTTTCGAAAGGCCCAGCACGGCCGTGGTTCGTAACGAATATTACTGGTAAACGATCACAAGGTAAGCTTTTAAACTGTTAGTTTCGAGATATTTATCTTTCGTCAATTTGTAATTACCCAATAAAGCAAAAAAAACAACCAGCATGGTCTTTATCGTGTAACATAATAAAGGCAAGTAATTATGAGGTCGTGTCCTGGTTAGTACTTTCCTCAGTTCAAACTCAGAAGAGTTGCTGAATTATAGAATCTTACCTTCTCGAATCAATATTGTATGACAATTAATAAAGTAATCACTGCATTGACAGAAGTATTTGGTGCTGACGTAGGTAATGTGAGTCCTGGCATGTACTTAATTACAGGGAAACCTAGGTGGGTAAAGACGGTGACAGAAAGCATGGAGGACCAAGGAAGAGATCGCGAGTTTTTTTGTTGTTGTAAATAACAAGAAAAGAATAAATACGCAGTCAGGGCGTGAAACAATAAAGCCCTTGTTTTTTTTTTAAACTTAATCGGCACCTGTCATCTTTCTCAGGACTACAAGAAACCATTGGAGGAGAGCAGTCCGGCGATATTGAACGCGAGCAAGGTCCAGACTCTGTTCCACCGGCTGCCCGACATCCTGCAGTGCCACATGCACTTCCGCACCGCGCTCGCCGACTGCGCGCGCACGTGGGACCGCGATGAAAAAATAGGTAACCAGAAAAAAAACCTCTTTGTTTATTTCGCGAGATTTTGTATTGGAATAGCTGTCTTAACTTAATGTCGTAAATGTTTTATTAGTACTACGTATTGCTCACAGACTAGGTAAATGCACTATCATTGAAGTTTAGTACGCACACATCGATAAATTGGGTTTAGTTAAACTTAACAACGCTAATTAAACGAATTGATGACGTAATATGATGCATACAGCATTGATATCTGCTTTGACTTTATTAATACTTCAGCTGTGCTCTATCTATAGTGATATTATTTGACTTTTTTCATTATTATTTATAAAAACTACGAGACCCTCATTACAAAAATTCGCAACGCACTTGACCTTATTATTGAGCGGATGCGGGCTCTAACACTGAATTTACGTTTTACAAACTTTTTTTTCTCTACGACATAATACTATGGTATTTTAATTATGTTAAAACCCGCATGACGAGATAGTGTCGGTAATGCCGCATTTATTGTTAAAAAACAGTCCTGTACGCTGTATTGAGTTGGATTTGCCTTGAAATAGGAAAAAAAGTAAAGTAACAATTCAGAAAAAATACCAAGGAAACTAACAGATGGAATAATGATTATGATAAAAACAATATTTAATAAATACGTTTGTACAACTCGTTACGGGAAGTACAAAAATAACTGTTGTAACGCAATATATTATTGCTTTTTTGTTTGTTTGTTATTGTAAATAATTCATATAATGATGTATCTACATACAGCCACAGCTAATATTCGCATCCAATACCGCTATTGAACAACCAATAAGAATCTATTATTTCCGCGGGCTGAAATAAAGTTGAAACTTAGCTGAACTGGGGGCTACCACGAACTCTTACTTTCCGGCCTAGAACTTGTCATCTGTCTCACGTGAACCACATAAGTTCCCGTTAGATGGTACATTGTCTCATTCTGTATCTGGAATTTTGATCCACAACGTGTGGACACATAGTTATTTTATTAGGATAAGTATGTATTACTGAATTGAAATATCAAATCCCTAAGCATTTGAGTTGACCTACTGCCTGGAAATAACAGTTCGTAGTACGCTCCCTGGGTTGACTTCCACGGCTCCACCAATAGGATAGGTTCATTATCTCAGCTATACCAACTTGTATCTTTCTGTATATATTGATTTCTTATATTTACGCGAATACTACACATTGAACTAAAATGGATTTTAAGGATTTTATCGCGTTTATTTTTATGTTTTTACGTTCCCGACGTTTCGGCTGCTTTACAGCAACCATGGTTACGGGAGGACTGAGGTGGTTGACGTCCTAGTGTCATAGTTTGACGGGGGTACCCTCATATTTAGTTGTTACTTGCGGTCCGATCTACGCAGAAAGAGCTCACTGTGTCTTGTGGTCTTGCAATGGTACGCTTGGTTTTGGATTCATGATATTGACTCTGTATATATAAAAATAATATTGCAGGCGAGGTCTTCTTGAACGCGTTCTCAAAGGCGGTGGTGTTGGACGTATACTCGGATTTCATAAACAACTTCTCGGTCGCCATGGAGCTGGCCAAGATGGAGTCGAAGCGCAAGTCGGCGCTCGCTGACTTCTTCAAGGTGAAGCAAATCAGTGCACACGACCGGCTCTCCTTCTTCGGACTGATGGTGAAGCCGGTGCAACGGTTTCCACAGTTCATTATGTTTCTACAGGTACTGTGTGTTTTCTTCTCTCTCAGCTAGTATCCTTATTGGTCTACAGTCTACTCCCGATTCAGAACTTTTTGATCGGAAACCGATTCGATTGGATACATTTCGGGTGCCTTAAATAGTTTTCTGAGCCATTCGAAGACCTAATTAGCTCAATTAGTAGTAACCCTGCATTCTGCGCTCAGGGTCCTCCGAATCCTGGTAAGGACAAACTTTGTGTGTTGAGCAAGAATGTTTGTACCCGAGTACTGCATTCGCCACAAGTTTATTGTTCGGAGTACCATAGTAGCGTTGCTTAGTGTGAAACCATATAGTTTGTGTAATAATATTCAGAATAATCGGACTTTCGAAAAAATATATTCGAGATATATGCATTCTGAATTGTCTACGAGTTTGTGATGCCATTCTAAAATGAATAAATCTTCTATAAATTTGGGTTGTATAATTCTGGATGATTTGCAGGATCTTTTGAAACACACCCCTCCCGGGCACGCGGACCGCGTCTCTTTACAACGCGCCTTGACGAGGCTAGAGGCTCTAGCCGATGCTCTTAACGAGAGGAAACGGGACGCAGAAAGAACACAGGTGATTATTCTACTGCCATTTGTAAAATAATGACAACATAGAATTAATTAAAATGTTCTTTGTTAGCAACCACAACCACAGAAACAATGAAGAACGTAACGACTGCATAATTATAATATACTTACCACTGATTATCTGTGGTTTGTGTCTGCATACACACTTGCATTGACACCCTCGGGAAACTACGACATTGGTTACCCCTATGTAACCTTTTTCCTTCAATATTACCCATCTAGGCAATGTGCATCAAAGATCGAAGGGATCGAGAAGGTGCACATTACCACAATGCTAATGAATCTATACAACGTTACTATTGGGTTGCATAATTTCATTATTAAGTGTAAGTTAAGCTCTGCTCTGCTCTGCACTTCAGGGACTCTCCACAGTTCAGTGGAAAAGTAATGTTTGGAGCGCCCAATTTTTTTTATTAGCTCTTTTTAATCCTCCCCCCTCAATGCGTTGGGGAATAGGCCATAGTCCACCCCGCTCGCCCAGTGCGAGTTGGCAGACTACACACGTATTTCGAGTGATTCTCTCAGACATGCAGATTTATTCACAATGTTTTCCTTCACCATTTAGCAAGTGATAATCATGGTTGAAAATTTATGCAAATATATTATGCAGTACATAATAATATTGATGGTACGCAGGCCTTCCGCGCGGCACTGCGGCGGCTGACCCGCGGCGGGGTGGGCGGCGCGGGCGGGGCGGGCGGCGCCGCGAGGTTCGGCGCCGCGCGGCTGCTGGCGTCGCGCGCCGACAAGCGGCACTTGCTGCGACAAGACGACCTGCTCCAACTGGTGGGTAATACGGCCCCTTTCACACCATCAATCCGGATCACGATATGATCAAATATATACCTGTAAATAATTGATTCACATAGTCATTAATTGTTTTATGCATTATTATGATTACAAAATGTATTTAACTTTGTGTTCAAGATCATAGATGATTAAAGTATTTTTTAAAGTTTGGTCCAATGTATGATGATAATGATTTTATCGCGTTCATTTTATTTCTTTACGTTCCCCACTTTTCGGCTACTTTATTTTAGAGTAACGCAGTTCTCCCGTAACAAAAAGATAGTTTTATTTCAAGGCCCTTTGTAAATGAACGTCTAGTACCTTATTCGTATTAACAATGTAGTGTGTGGTCAGGAGTTCAACCAGTCGGGCGCGCTGTCGAAGTGCAAGCCGCGGCGGCTGCTGCTGCTGAACGACCTGGTGGTGTGCGTGTCGGTGGGCGCGGGCAGCGACGCGGAGCGCCTGGGCCTGAAGTGGGCGCACCCCGTGCAGGACGTCGACGTGCTCGACACCGCCGCCTCGCCCACGCTCAGCAGGGTGCTCGCGCAAGGTACCACGACACCGCTATAACTAATAGATGGCGCTACACTGCTCCGGTCTGAAACGCGGTATCGGAGTTTACCGACAAATTAACGTATACAGGCTGATTCAGAAAAGGTCTGCCAACCTTTGTAACTGCGCTTCGTTAGAGCATTTGTAATCTTTACTTGGAGTCACAATTTTGAAAAGTCGATTTGGTAAAAAAAAACACATTTGCCCCAACAAAATGAGCATTGTGTTTTTTTGTGAGCAAAATTAGAAAAAAAACTGACATCGAAATTATGAGTTCACATTACGATTACAAATGCTAATATAACCATTTCTGAATCACGCTGTGTACAAGACCTCAATAGCAGCCTATGGGGCGTAGCGGCCGACCCTGCCAGTCAAATCAGCCGTCAAATATTCGCCAAATATTTTTTATTAGATAACCCTATTTATTAGCTAATAAATTCCGGGATAATCTTTAGCACAGACAATCAGAAACCTAATAATCTGACGCTTTGATCTTACGAGTAATAATACGTCTTCTTGGATGCTTATATACTCTGCATAACGTAAAGTCATAATAAGTCGATCAATAATTAATCGTTTCAATATTAAAATCATGATCGTTTCCAGGCATGAACCGTAGCGGCAGTCTTCGATCCAACTCGTCGAGCAGCGGCCAATCTTCCACATCCACGGGTGACTCCCTCTGCAGCGAGATGTCGGCGCTGATGCACGACTACGAGATGGTGTCGCGGATGGCCGACCTCGCCGCGTCGCTGCGCATGCCCTACCCCGAGCTCGCGCCCGAGACCTTCAGATCGCTGCTGCACAACATACAGCGGAGTATACAGGTGACATGCTTATTTCTTCTTCTTTTTAGGTTTGCAATCGGCTACAAATAGTGCCATTTTGCCAGTGTCGAGTAATTCTTGATAATTGTTATTGAATTATATGATGATAATGATAATGATGATTACTGAAAATTTACCGGTTATCTTGGGACTTGATAACTATGTCGACTAAATTCGATGAAATGGATTACGCTATAATTTAACCCTTTTTAATATAATTTACATAATTTATTTTGTACTTAAGTGTTTTTGCACCGAAATACACAGATAGATATACATATGTTCCTAAAAATGCGATGGCCATTTGCAATTAATGTCCAAAATGCGAAAGTAGTAGTACTGGCAGTCGAAGTATCAACCTGTCCATCTTGTTTTCCTGGACGAGGTTTTGACTGACTTGGCTATCACTGATACATTATGTCGTCTGTCTCATAAATAACCATTTATTTATACAATGCAGGTTGCAAAAAATATATCTACAGGCATGGTATCGAAAGGTGTACCCCTCTGCCAAAAACCATTGCTTCATTGCCAATACGTGACACATGAAACTAATTCATTCTCGATCGCTCCCATTTTAAATCGCTTCGGACTTTTCTTGACAATTAAACACCCTGTCCCTCAAAAAAATATAGTACACAGTTGACTGTAAGTGGCTCCATTTGTTAAATATCAAATGGCACAAGAAAAAGACTGACTACTCTAGAAAGGGATGGTGATATATCGTGTGGTTAACAGAAAAAGGACGACGAGATGGCGTGGGTGGACTCGTGCTGCCTGCAGCTGCGCATCCGCGGGCGCGAGGAGCCGCTGACGTTCCGCGCGCAGGAGCCGGGCGCGCGCGCCGCCTGGGCCACGGAGCTGCGCCTGGCGCAGCTGGCGCAGGCGTCCGCCAACTCGCCCGCCTGGCGCCTGCCGCTGCCCGCCGCGCTGCCCAGCCTGCCGCCGCCGCACAAGATGCCGCTCTTCGTCGCCGCCGCGCCCGTCTACTCCTCCAGGCACCTCACCGAGGTACCGTTGCACTCCTCCACCCTCTCTTTGTACGCATACACCTCAACCGCGTACTCCGTCATAGGACTTTATCGGTTTTAATTTTGTTAATCTGGTAATGCCAGATAAAAATAAGGATTGCAGATTCGGGCGATGCTTGCGTCGTAGTGAAGATCGTCAGTAGCCGTTTATTTCCTATAAGCATGTTACTGCAGACACATACGATAAAAATTTCAGAGGAACCTGCCTATATAATTAAAATCCATCACGTGTTTTTGCAGTTTTCATTTATATTTATATTGTCCGTCTTGGCGAACTTCGTACGTAAAATATAAAGAAAATTATATTTTAGAAGAAAATCACGTATAAATTTATCATCCGTTTAATGTTTATTAGGCATACAGCTGTATATTACTATAATTTCCAATACAGTTGGGCATCCGTCACTAATCGATCCTACAGCGCGCTGTACCACGCCGGTCGAGATTGCAATGTGCTTGCAAATTATTATTAAGATTGAAAGAGGAGCGCATAGTTACGTAATAATATTGTTTAAAACGCATTATATGGAGCAGCGTGCAAGCTGAAGCACACTAAAATTGCCTTGTAGCATGAATCGGGATTCCTTTAACTGTCTTTGCGGAGTGAAATATAGATAGATAGATAGATAACTCTTTATTGTTCCACCACATAAAATGAATACAAAATTACACAAACCTACTGAACTTATACAGAGAGTGTAGGGTGGTAAAGCAGTAGCATAATATTTTTGTAACTTTTGACGATTCATAAGTACTGTATATCATGGTCTACGTGTATAAAAATATTCGGATTCTGATTTTAACAATGAGCGGCCTTATCACTCTTAGCGGTCTCTACCTATATGTTCGTAAGAGCTATTAGATAAAATCTGTGACACAGTGTATACGAGGCCACGTATCGTTCGGTCAGGTGCGGTGCGGGTGCTTCTACTCGAGCAGCGGGCTGTGCGGTGCGGGCGGCGGGCGCGCGCGGCCGCGGCGGGCGCGCGCGCTGCTGTGGGTGTGCGCGGGCGGCGGCGCGCACAGCCACGTGGCGGTGCTCGCGCTGCGCGCCGGCAACCTCAAGACACTCGTCACGCTAGACCTGCCCGACACCAAGGTATACATACACTACGAATGACGAGTCGTGAAACCGCGGAAGTTAGCGTTAGTGGCTGCGCGACTCACGTGTTAACATTTTTATTAGAGTATTGTGTGCCCCACTGCTGGCAAAGACTTCAACTTTCCTTCTACAAAGGATGCGGTTTTGTTACTTTGTATATAAAAAGTACCAAGTCTGAATAGTGTAACGTTTATTAAATTTTAAATGTACTAAATTCTTTTATGAAATACTGTGATAGAATGTTTAAAATTTATAACACAATATATTTTTGTAGATTTCTTAATTAAAGTTTGGTCAAAGCAAAGGATAGAGTGCGGTCGTGATCTTTCTCTGTTGAACGCTGACTTATGGTGGTGACGTCACAATCCTGTAGCTCTGTTACGTTTTCGCTTTACCTGATCGAAACCTTAAGTGGATTTTTTTTTTTCGAAAATACATAGTTCTTTGTTCAAATTGTATAACTTCAATATTATTAAAAAAAATTTGTTAAAAGTCCTGGTAATTTAAACCCCTTTCTACTTACCAGATCACCTGCATGGAGCACGCTCGTGGTCAAGGGCATGTCGCAACGCTGTGCGGCGATACGGTGTGGCTCGGCACCGACGATAAGAAAATCATAATATTCTCCGCCGTCGAGCCGGAGAAACAGGAGAAGCTCACCGAGGTCCCAACGGTGTCGGGCGTCACCCAGATCCGGTACCACTGCGACGCCATGTTCGTCGGCCTCGCGAACGGACGAGTGTCCGTGTACCGGAAAAATCACGACGAGTCCTGGGCGCTGCAGGAACCGCTGGCCATCGAACTCGGCGACCGCCCCGTCCACTGCGTGCTGTCCGTCGACGGTATAATATACGCCACGTGCGGACGCCGCGTGTTCGCTATAAACGCACTCACAGCTGAAATAATGCGCATCCTCGAACTCAAGGGCGAGGGCGACCGGTCGGTCAGGTATCTAGCTCATTCGGGCGTCGGCCTCTGGACCGCGTTTTCCGACTCGACGTACGTGAGTTTGTACCACGCGGAGACTTTTGAGCATTTGCAAAATATCGACATCGCCGCCGACGTCGCTAAAACGATCGGCGCGAGAGAGGGAAGCAAACCGGCGTACGTGTCCGCACTCATGGCCGGGCAGGGCTTGCTATGGGTCGGTACCACCGCTGGAGTCAGCGTCACCGTACCTCTGCCCAAGTTAGAAGGACTTCCACTGATAGGTGGACACATCACCGCGTCGTACCACGCGCACGCCGGGCCCGTCACCTTCCTCCTCCCACTTCTGCCCGAGTCGAGGGACGTCGACGTCAATGCCGTCCGGAGGAATCTGTCGAACGCGCGCGCCCTCGCCGAAACTGAGACCCTTCACGAATTCAAAGAGGAGGATGGCAAGGAGGACTGCGAGAAACCGAAACTCGAGAGGCGGATCTCCGAGGAAGTCAGTCCGTACCGTCCCCAACGGGTTCAGTCGGCCGTCGTGCGACGAAAGAAACCGGGCGACGTGCGGCTCAGCAAGACGCTCCCGAAGTGCGCCAATTTGAACGCGTGCGACGTGTACGGCCTGTACGGGGACCTCATGTTCGTGAAGGACTGCGTCGGGGAGGCCGACGTGAGCGGGTCCGGCGGCGAGGCGCTGCGGCGGAGCGACCCCGAGTTGGCCGCCATCCCCTTCCGCGTCAGCACGCTGGACCGGCGCCTGCGCATGCGCGCCGGCCGCCCGCGCTCCCTAGACCTGTCCAGCTGGTCCGTGGACTCGCGCGCCTCCAGCCTGTGCACGTCGTCCGGCAGCGAGGAGTCCATGGCGCTGCGCGGCGTGTCGCGCACCAGCTCGGGCGCGTCCGGCGCCGCCGCGCTCGCGCCGCTGCAGGCCTCCACGCCGGACTCGTCCTCGGCCAACTCCAGCGCGTCCGAGCGGACCGCGTCGCGCGCGGACGCGGCGGCGGCGGGCGCGGTGCGCGCGGAAACGCGCGGCGGCGCGCGCAGCCTGCGCGCCGCGGACTTCGCGGTGGGCGAGGGCGCGGCGCGGCGCTCCGTGCTCACCGTGGTGGGCGGGCGCGGCTACGTCGACTGGCGCCAGACGGCGGACGCGGCCGAGCGGCCCGCGCCCGCCGCCGAGCCCAATCCGCGCGACGCGCACCTCGTTCTGTGGGAGATGCGCTCGTGACCCGCGCGCGCAGCCCGCTCCGGGACACCGAGCTCCGACCGGCGTTCCGAATCCCAGATATATGTGTCATATTTGATTCGCGGCCTGTAAATATAGTGCTATCGCGTAGGCCGTATGTTTTTTTGTAAATTACTAATTTGCGATTTTCCACTCTGGACGTCCCGGGATCGTCGACGCGTTCGTTGGCGTCGCACTGCAATTTGATATATGACACAACAATTTACGCACGTAAATAATGTGATAAGCTTTAAATTATTATTTTTCGAAGTTGAGTGGACGCTTTACATTGGTTTAATGTCAATAAATGGTGCATCATTTTTGTGATCATTTGTTTAAATGTTACTAGAATCTTAAATGTTATCGATAGGTGCATTGTATCAAAAGTATATTTATAACGTTACTAAGATTTTATACTATTCATGATTTTCAGAAATTATTACATAATTTATTAATTGCATATGTATGTTTATCAAAAAAAAACTGTATAATCACGATGAAGCTACTTACTTAAATTAAACGGAATAATCGGTTCACCGCATATTTTACAAAAATCAGACCAAAGCTCCTATATAACAAGCACCTCAGTCCCTATAATAGAATCTCGTGTCAATGTAATAACCTAGCAGGTAAGTCAATTCCGCTTCAGTCAGTTCCTCTTATAGGATTCCCTGACGCTATTCTGTATAGTTAAAATAGCCTTTTACATCCTTCGCTCATTGCGCTTTCAAGCTGTCGACAATTACCAATACTACATTGTGAAATATAATTATAATAACCTGGTACCGCCTTCTTAGAATATTTACTTATTTATCTAAATGTAAAAACTCCAGTAAAATAATAATATAAAGTCGCAACTTCTTCTAATATTAAGTACATTAGGTTTCGAATGTATATTAATTTGCCTAACAACATTCATAATATTGATGCCTAACAATTAAATTGACACAATTTAGTGGCCTTATTACGTTAAAATTTCCAGTGTATGATTTGTATAGCATTTGTTTAAGCTTTATTGTTAGACATTATTGTAATGTCGTTTTAAGAATTAGACTGATTTAGCTAAGCGTTAAAATGTATTATTAGTCGAATTTTAGTGAATAAGGTGTACGACGACATTCATGAAGCTGTCGTTAAATACGACGATGTAATGCATCCGCTGCATATTTTTATATTGCAGAGCTTACTGTTATAATGTTTTGCTAAATATGTGCTACCTGTCCTCCATGTTATACCTGTCTACACTTTCGTTGAATACGGTTTCTATTCCGTCTAAAGTTGCTCATGTTATCAATATGTATCTCTATATCAAATTGAATTCGCTTTACAATGTTATCCTTTCAGTGGTTGATATGTTTCTCAATTCTATTAAAGTTAATCTTTATGATATATTGTTGTCGGTCAGTAATCTCATAAAACAATTTATTTTTTTGTTTTTGCGTCCCCAAAGATCTTCACAGCATAATGAATTTTAGATGAAACAGGATATTTTCAACGTGCCAAATTATAAAATATCAGGTACCTATTGTACGTATGGTTTTGTGTACATAAAAATAATGTACATACATCGTTCAGAGAAATATCATTTGATGTGGTTTTCGTGTCACTTTGTATCTTCAGCCCGAACTCATTAAATTTTTACATGACATGGGAAACAGTGCCCAATTAATTTATTTAAGTACCTACCTATCTAATATAAAACGAAAACGAAATCTCGAATGAACATTACTTGTCGAACGTTTAGTTTATACCTATCTGTTACAATTATTATTGATTTATTATACGCTGCAAAACGTCACAATTGTACTTTGGTGTAAATAAATAAATAAGTTTATACATATAAACACCTGTACGTGCTTGTTTTATTACTCGTGCTTTGATTGTGATTTTACAGAAAGGATATATAGGTAAGGTTTTCTGTATCCTAGTTCAACTAATTAGCGTCTAACTTACTGTTCATTCAGAATGTATATCTGTCGTGGTGGCCCAGCTGGGAAAAGCAATACTACATACTTTGGGTAATTGAAAGAGTATATTAAATGTATTTGTAGAGGTTTATTATCATAGAATGAATGATGATGCGGATGAATGATTATTTGTTGATTTTTTGGGGTTGTGGGTTCAGGGCAATCCTGAAACAATGCATATTATAATTAACGATCATGGTACATAGCTACATTCGTAATGTATATATATACCTAATTTAAAGGACTTACGGTTGCGGCGCTTGCAGTCTTTTAGCGCATCGTTAAATGCTTGGCATTCATCCAAGTTTTGTGATGATGTTGCGCATTGCAAGAATTGTGAAATCTCGTATGCACAGGGTCCTGTGGGCTCAGTTCCTAGTTGATAGTTCTGCGGTAACGCTTGTACCACTTCTTGCCGTCTACCACCGAACATTCCTGATATTGCTTCGCCCGCCAAGTGACCCTAGAATGATTTGATGCAATAAGACAAATTAGCATTTTAAACTAGACACAGCTATTGTCTAGCGGTAAAACTATTGTTTGTGAGAAATCCCACGACTAACTACATTTTGCCATTAAATACACGTCATATCCAATAGGCCGAAATCTGTAGCTGTCTAGATGAGAATTTGTCGAGTTTATCCGGGGCTATAGAACTTTAGTCACCTTTACAACATTCACAGGAAGACGGGGGTATACCTACTTACTACTTTAGATGACACCAATTTTATTTTCTGATACATACCTATTTGAGCAGGGTCTGTTTATCTGTGTCACATACCATTGTTGTGCCCACGGTCACACCGCCTGCAACCGCGGCAGCATCTCTGAATAATGAGCGCCTAGGCGTCGGAGTAACAGTAACAGGGGGAGGGTGCGCCGGCGCATGTTGTTGGGTCCGCGAGTATCGCGAACGACCACCACCACCACTGAGAATATAACACTATGTTGAACACAAATTTGGAAGTAGATCACAGAAACGTCGCGAGGAATCTTGTTGCGACGGTTCTGTGCCGTCATAGCCACGCACGGGTATCAAAGTGTATCAGTGTAGTATAATCCACCAGAGCATGTCAATGGAAGCCGACCCCCACCGCGCTGGTGTTACATACTGCGTTAAACCATCCAGGGGCAGTTAATATGTCATGTTTCAGAGCATTGCCATGCAGTATTTTTCTGATTTGATACTACCGTTTGTCTCTGGCGCCGCCTCCACAACGGTTGCACATAATAAAAATGTATAGTTTGTATGTACTATTCTTCAATCCATGCAGTGTGAAACAGATGTTCAACTAGATTTAGCAGAGCCTGCAATGCAATTTTAAATATTCTTCAATACAATAAAAGAAAAGTAATTTATGTTGATAAACCCAATAATGTTGATAAACCTTTATTAACATTTTATTGAACTCTGAAATCTAGCTGTGCATAAAATATAAATAAAACTCCAAATCTGTGTTGGTTGTGTATTGATTATTTTCTATGTCTAAAAATTACGTAAAACAAATGGATAAATTGAAATTGTAGAGCTCTACATAACAAATAGCTTAAATATTTAAAAATAAAATCACATATAATTTTCTAAATATAAGGGGAAATCATATGTCTACTATTTCAGAAATAATAGCTACTGGGAAGGTGCCGATTGTATTGATTGTAATAAAATATTTTTATATCAAGGTAGCTCTTGTAACAAAAAACTTTGTGGATACATTGCTTGTACAACTTACAAAGTGATCTTTGGAAAAAGTAAATCATTATGTAAGCTTATAAAATTATAATGTATGGCACCTTCAATTTGAGTCTAAACTTTTAGATGTGGTTGTTAAATTTGCACTGGCGTAGTGCCTCATTAAAGCCCTCGCAAAGGGACAGGTCGCTCTGCTGTTGTGCACACTCCAGGAACTGTTTGATCTCCCAGGCGCAAGCACCTTGAGGCTTTTGTCCCTGGAGCTGGTCGTATGTCTGTGCCGCAGGTTGTGCCTGCTGTTGCTGTGCTGGCTCGCTGCTTCCACCACTGAACAAGCCAGTTAAAGCACTACCAGCAACATGACCCTAAAACAATAGAAATATATCTATGTATGTGTCACTTAACATCAAATGAACAATCAATAGTAAAATTTTACAATACAAAGCAAACAAATTAGTTTTTAAAAAGAGTCTTCTACATTTATTCTGTAAGTAAAAATAAGATATTAAAAAACAATGTTGTAATGTGCAAAAACGTGCAAATTGACAAACGAAAAACACTACATCATGATAACGTCACGATAACATGTGATCATCCCCACATTGTTTGGCTTACCGCCAATATACTGAACTGAAAAGAGGCATTATTACAATATTACAAGATATGAAATCTTCAAAACCTATATCTGCATAAAATTCAGTATTACTTAATTCTACTTGCAAAACATCAGTGTTTACGTTACGTAACAAAAAAAAAAACGCACCACCGCAGATCCAACGGCTACTCCACCAGCCGTGGCAGCCATCTGCCCGAACATAGACGGCTGCTGGGGCTGGCTCATAACCGGGGCCGGGCTGGATGGAGCCGCGTGAGCGGGCACATTGCTAGGCCTCGGCGGTGGCGCAGCCCTGAAAACAGTCCGATAGGTTATCCGACATGATGAAATAAAAACATTATTACACTTATTTCAAAACAGTAAAAATAAAACACTTACCGTCTTGGCGGCGGCGGAGGAGGGCTTGCTGATCGTCCTCGTCGCGGCATTTTAATTAAATAGCTCACACAAAACAATTCTTTATAAACGAAATTTCAGGAGCGCCGTTTGCGTGAAATGACACTTCTCTTCTGTCAACTCCGACTAACTGTCTGGCTGGACTGAATATTATTTAGTGAATGAATGGAAGGCGATTTTATGTTCTAGAAAATTTAAATTTAGAATCAGTTTTGCTATCTCGTTTCAGGTTTAGTAATATTCGTTCAAACGAAAGAGAAGCCATGAACATCATTCTAGCCAACATAACGTCAAACAGTCGGGTTAAAGTTCAAAGCGTTCGTTCGTTCGTTTGTGACGTTTGTTACTCATCAATAGCTCTAAGCCAGTATCAATTTTATTATTATAATTAAAATAATAAAAATCTAAACCTTGGATAATTATCCGGAATCTCCCGGGTCCGATAAAAACCGTTTTCGGTAGATATTCGGATGCAGATGGATATTCTAGCACCAACCAGTAATACTGGTGCAGTGCTTAGTGGTACTGGTCCAGTACCACAAAGCACGCACCACGGTCACGCTTATACGCCACCTGTGCGATTCGCCGTTTACTTATAATCGTTGCCGGCGGCGCAAAACAATGTTTTTGTTTCCGTCTTCAAAAGTAATGGTGTAGGAAGATCAGTGAGTTATTTAACTACACGAGAGCTGGATAAGGGGTGGATCTATCTAACGGATAGACCGGCAGACATGCCTAAATTGAATTGCTTCCCATATTCGGTAGCAATTATTTAGCTTAAATGATCATCAGATCTAATATCAGTCTAATGATCATTGCAAGTATATTTACTTGATCTCGAGGGGTCAGGTCTTCTACTCATCTAAATAAATAACTGAAGTAGTACTTAAATATTTCTAGGAATTTTCCATACCACGACAACCCTCAATGAAACCAGTCTGTTTTAATCGTTATATTCAACTAAACAAAATATTATTGTTATTACATAATTAAAATTACCTGCTGCTTCTACTCCGACTTGCAGGCATTTCGGCAAATTAAGATCTAATTTTCAGTTATATTTTTTCGCATATCGTCAATTTTCAGCGTCTATTTAGTTAAACGTAGTGTTTTTTTTCTCTGTGGGTTTGATGTTAAATGAATGAACTAAAGAAAATAAATTGTTCTTGTTTCTTTTGAGGGGAATATTGGCCAGTCGCATTAATAAAAACTAGCTAAGTGCCAGTTGGTCTCGTAAAGTGTGGATTCCGTGGTATGGTGTTCCAGCGTTAAGCTGGGTTCAGTTTCGGTGCTAGCTTTAAATATTCATTGCTCAACATCAAATGAGATAGTGGTCAAATAATAATAGTAATAAGCCAGCTTGTGAGACAAAATAATTTAAGAATAATTTATTTTACACTAGCCATGTGCTTAAGGGGGAAGCTCAGAGTCAGGGCGCGAAATTCAAAATGTCAATGGTTTTTATTTTTTTACGAAAAATTTGGACATCTTTACTATGTAATTTAGTGTTTTGCGATATTAACATCTTGCATTAGATGTCTCAATGTATTAAGTTTGCTTAAAAAAGTACTTAATTCGATACAATACCATAAGGTTTGTAAAAACCGCTACTTTTACTAACTTTATGGTGTTGTATCGCTTTAGGTATTTTTTTAAGCAAACTGAATACATCGAGACATCCAATGCAGAATTCTAATATCGCAAAACACTAAATTACATCGTAAAGATGTCCAAATTTTTCGTAAAAAAATAAAAACCATTGACATTTTGAATTTCGCGCCCTGACCCTGAGCTTCCACCTTAAGGAGCACTCATTCTAAGAGCAAACTAAGTGAACTCATACATAGTTCATTCGCTCATTACATACATGTTCTTTCTTGCTCTTAGCATACATGAAGGAGTTTATAATCTAAGATTCATTGATATAAATGTATTTTAATCTGTGGTTGGTTAGGTCGGTCGTCAGTCTGTTATTGCTCCGCTAGGAGTATTATTGTTCTGTGGTTGGTTATGGTTATTGTGACTTTGTGACCGCGTGATCGTAGCTGTCGCAGTTTTCGGTACTGTGTAAAATAAACTATTTTGTAAAGGATTTTCTGAGTGAAAATGGGCGAATTTCAAGCCGGTCAAAACATAAACACATTCCTAATGGGAGGAATTACCATTTTAATCTGTGTAATATTACACTTTATATACGAGACCATCTTCGGAAGCAAGCAAAAGGAAGCGGTAAAACGTGAAGTTGAGAGCGATACAGGTAAAAAATCCCTAAAGTACTCTATGCAAATTTAAATGACCGTAATAAACGTAATAAAATTAAATAAATTAAACTTTTTACGGCTCCTCACGTGTGACAATATGAACTCCTAATCCCGTGCTTGAGTAGGTACCTATAGCGGAGATGTAACTAGAGCCGTAAGTAGGTACGAATCTTGCGGTTTTCGTTCGATGTGAACGGACGGATGAGGCTATAACTGTATCTGAAGAATGCAGATGACACACTTCCAGTGTGAATTCTCATCAACGTACCTAATGCAAGGTGCTTTACAGGTTTAGTCTAAGATATAGGTAGGTACTGATATAGATGTATAAAGTCAGGCACTTAGATATCGTGTATTTCAGTACTTATTTACTGCCCTGAACTTTTTTGTACGTTTTTCTGTTCCTAAATAGGTAATATTACCTTGTGCTAAGACATGAACTAGTCATGTAATAATTAATCATATGTTAATGTGAATTGAATTGAATCAAACTATTGTATTTCTAAGTTTAAACAAGGGTACCTTAAATAAATTAACATAATTGGTAATATGATGTCCCAGGTGTGGACAGGTACCTACATCTGTAGATACCTACCCCAAATGGAATTACCTGTTTAAAATCTGAATTTTCGAATGGCAGTAGAAAAATAAAAAAAATAACTATAGGAATTAGGTATTTTGAACTTGATGCATGAGGCAAATTGGTAACTAGACCTATGGGCTTAGACCTTTTTATTACAAAATCATCAAATCACAAATAAGTAATCAGTATTCTATGTCAATAAGTGATTTCTTTATATGATTGTTATTTTTTATTTATTATTTTCTTGTATTATTAGTAAGTTATAAGGCTACTTACATACGAAATAATATAAGTATTTAGGTATTTACCTACCTGTCTACAGTATGATTGATATCAAACAGCCCCTAATAACTCCCCACTACAATTGATATATGTGAATAGATACCTACATACCTACCTAGATATTTAATATATTTTGTTGTTTTTATATTATAGGTAACAAAATGATATTCAGTATTTTACCTAAGTGGGCTGTTGTTCATTAAGTTTTAATTCACCATATCATGACGCCTACCATCTGAACCAATATTATTTGAATGTAACACTATAAAAGCTTGGGAATCAATAATGAGGTTGAATTTATTTACACATTATGTGAATCATTAAAGTAAATGTTTTAATATAGGTGTTCACAGTTATGCTGCTGTATTAACTCTATTTAAAAATAAAACTATTTAAAATTTGTATTCATTATGTAAAGTTAAAATTTCGATAACAATAGGTACTCTTTTCGATTTAAAAAAAAACTTTTTGTATGCAATAAATTGACGATTGTGATTTTAGGGGAACAGTTTTTTTTATTATCATACCTAGTTATCGATATTCTGACTTCAAACGATGATTACCACCTACTATTTATCATAGCATGTAATTTTTGAGCTAACCCGAAATATTTTAAATTTCGTTAAGTCGTAATTTGTATAAAACATAGTGTCAGTGGAGGTAGCCTACCATAATCTTTGTGTTGTGTTAATGTTTCACTTTCTCCCGCCACTCTGGCCAGTTCGACATTACTTATTTTACATAACACGCTTTAAGGCGCTTACTTTCGAGACATTAAAACAATTACGATAACCGTTTTATTAATATTCTGCGATCATTTTCATAGTAGGTAATTCGAGTTTATTGCAAGCTGTTTTCATATTAATTCTGCAATCCGTCGGCATCTAGAAATCAAGTAGGTAGGTTGGACTAACAATATTCAATTAATTTCATATCCTATTAAATTGATGACAAAAAGGAAAATAGTTAAGATAAATAGTAAAGCGCATGCGCGGCAGTATTCAATCGGCGGCGCCGTATTGGCGACGACTACCTGCAACGTATCATTAAAATCGTTTCCTAAATAAGACCAAATAAAAAATCATAACCCTTAACTCGTTCTGTTAAAGGCTATAAAAAGGACAATTCAGCACACCCATCCCAGATGCATTAGATACACGTTATGACTAATTGTGAGTCACCGACCGAGCTTTATATAGTTGCTTATAGATTACATTTAGTCAGATTTCGTTATAAAGATATTAAATCAGCCGATACAATTTATTCACGATTCATACCTACCTTTTCATATCTTGGGAATGCCTTTCTAGACTTGTGTGAACGAACTTCATCATAATTGAAAGTATTATAGATAGTGATAACATCGATCTTTACTGATAAGACATGAATTATTGTCTGTCTTTCGCGTTTTTATTACCTATTGGAATTAATTTGTGCGTATTTAAAAAGTATGCGGTGTAAGTCTAATTCTTATAAGTTTAATAGGTATGAGATCTTCCATAGACTTAAGAAAATAAATATACCTTAACGGCGGAAACGCTAGTCGACTATTTCATCAGTTTCGGAAATATTACAAAACATAATCTGATAGAGAAAGTAGGTGCTCTAATGAATAAACACAATACAATGAGTTGTGCATATGTCTTTCATATTGTTCATTTTACTGTGTTATCTGGGGGCACGGCTGTACCATCCTTTTTTCAAGGCGGTCCAGGGCATTTTAATTTAGGGGGCATAAAAGATGCACCCTGTGTCTTTTTTTTTGGTATCAATTTACTCATTAGTACCTAGGCATCTAGTTTTAATATTAGCCTTATTTTATTTTTAAATATTTTTTTCATCTTTTAAATAAACAACACATTCGCCCATCCAGTAGAGACAGATTCTGTTTGTAATTGGCATTAAAAAACCGGTGAAAACAAACCCGACCGGAGCCGGGGGTAGGTTGCTAGTACGTAGACTATTGCGTAGATAATATATGTGTACTATCATTGACATGTCAATCATAATTTTCTTTTGTCCAAGATAAACTGGAAATCGACTGAACGCATCGCTACTTGCAAACTATACCTACCTACAGGATAAGAGTGATTAGGACAATCTAAAGTATGCAGTGTCTTGGTACGATTACAGTAAATATTGCGTGAATAATAAAATAAAATAAATCATAATCTAATGTTAAAACTAAACCAAGATCATAGATTTAAACATTGCACTGTTAAATAATAATATCCGTACCTCAAGTACTTTTGTTTTCTCGATAACTTTACGCTTTCATCAGAAGTTCCTGATTACCCTACTGGGTCTAAGTCAAGAAACGAAAAGGTTATGAATCATAAATTTAGCTCAAGTTCCTCAAATCATATCCTATCGAGAAGTTACTAATAATGTCGTACGAAAAATACTGTTGCATTTCCTGTTATCTTAAACCACGTGCAGTCTCGTGTGGGACGTGACAAAGGAAACTAAATATCTGCCATATCTTAAATAAAAGCATGCAGTAAGAACACGCTTTTAGAGGGTTGTCAGTGAACATATGAGTTCCCCCCCTACTTAACAATTAGTTCTGAGCCCACGCAATGACGCTCCACTGAGATCACCTACAACACCTACTCAGAGTATAATATATGTTCTATTACTAATAAGATAAAGCATGTACCGTATAGTATGTCTCTGTTCTCTATCTGGTCTGAGATGTTTTGTACCGTTAGTCATCATTCTATGTAACGGTATGTTTTTTGTATGTATCACGTCAGTCCACATACTTTACGACGCATTATTTTTATGTATTTTTTTATTAACTTATCACGTTCAATTGAAATAATCAGAATACTATGTATCGTGTAATAATATGAGAATGAAATATTTTCCTTGTACGTACGGGGCGCGACTGAAAATTTAACCTTAAACGTAGCATTTCGATACAAAATCTATATTCAATGTTCTCTCTAAAGGCTCACGCGCTGACTAGCTTATCCGATGAAATTCAAAAGCCACCTCCTGCCTACAGCAATGATTCACCAAGCATATAAGACCCTTGCGGTAATGTGATACTGAAGTATTTTGTTGCAGGAGCTCTAGTGGAGGAAGCGAACTCCGAAACTGCCGTATCTGAAACTCGTGCTAGTGGGAAGACGAAGAAACGTTCTACATGGAAAGGAAAAACTGAATTCAGCCACCCATGGCTGCTCAAGAATCTCAAGGGACATCCGGGCACTGTCTTACTAATGGACTTCTCTGCTAACGGCAAGTTCATGGCCGCTACCTGTGATGGTAAGCTTGAAAAACCTTTTTTTTTATCTTATTGACATTCCGTCAAAAAGAATGTCTGAGTATTTTTTGTTCGTAAAATAAATACCTCATTCACGATCAAGTGGTTCCGCTAGTAGTATATTATTAAAAGTTAAACTGAAAGTATGCTGCGTTTTTAGTAAAGTTCTATTGCATTGTTGTTCTGTTTAATAAGATGTTTAATTAATTTACTTATCAGGAATGATGTTGTTTTACGAATACTTTGAGCGGCAACAAAGTTTCTTAAACTGTTATTCTTTTAATTATTTACAAGAGAACTTTGTTGCCACTAAATGTAATGTTTGTATAATAACTGCATTGGTAATTAATTTAAGAACTGAAAATAGTGAGATTATTTAGTAAGAAGTTTCGAAAGCTATCGGTATATGTAATTCATTATCAACAGTTTCCTATTGTTAATTGCTCAAATAGTGCTGTTTTGTTAATCGTCTCACTAGTTTTAGTATTATGTAAAAATGAAATGAGGTCGAATCTCAATTTCATCAAGTAAAAAAGCCATTTTAAATTACAAAGCCGAGCGGAAAAGGAAATCGAATAACTTTTTGTTTGTTTACCTTACTTGTTGAAATTGAGACTGTAGATCGCATAACAATATTATAAGTATGGACGCAACGCTCTCAGATGATTTAACCATATAATTGAATTGATATAGCACATTAATATAATAATAAAAAAAATCCTGAATCAATTTAAATACACATATTCTTTGATGAATTTCGTAAGTCGTCGAGAGCTGTGGGTACCACCTTTATCGATGTTAGCTTATCGTCGTACAGCCATCAGATAAAGAGTTATGATTTATGCGATAATGGATATTTTTATAAACGTTACATCGTGTTACGAAATACGTTCAATGGTTCGACATGATCGCATAAGCAGTCTTACAAACTGTGACATAATTGTCTGATGGCTGCTCGAGGAAGCGCCGCGCTGGTTCTTCCGTCCGAGGACTTGCGCGTTTTTGCCCCACTCCGCTATGCTACTGTTATGTGTAATTTGGAGGTCCGCCGGTCGAAGTCGCCCCCAAGGCTGTTGCTTACTTACTGATAACTATCCAGAATACCATGTTCAGAGTAAACATTTAGGTATGGTAGTATACGATCAACGCTAAGGTAGAGAAGGTTTACCAATCCAAATGAAAGGAGTTGAGTGTATCACTGATATCTCTAACGGCTTACAATTGTGAAGTCATAGCGCGATGTTCACGGTGTGAAATCGAATCCGATTAATAAAACGACGCTCTGTGACAATTGATTAGTAGTGCTAAACAGATTTCCTGTTCCTTATTCTGAAACTGTCGTTTCTGCGTTTCAGTTGGTTTCCCTTGTTGGATAAAACATTTTTAAATACATAAATTTTGAGGCTTGTACTCACTATGGGACAACGTTGGCGTGCGTGTGGCTTGACTCGACTTTTAAGGCAGCCGTCAGTTGTACCTACAGGCGCAAAATATATCTCGCAATATAGAGCGATTTCAGAAAAAAATAAATTTCGTTCCGTGGTGAATATGGTTTTAACTTTATGTAACGGTAAATAACGACTATTTGAAGTGATTTTGAGTTGACAAAGATCAAGTGATATCATCAATGAGCGTAAATGTTGACATTGTAGTCGATCAGGCTACTAATCTTAACATAAAGACACTACCAACACTACCAACTGTTTCGGTGTGTAAATTGAATATTTTTGAAGTGGTCTGTCTGTTCGCAAATCATGGAAAAACTACCAGACGGATTTTGATGAAATTTGGCTTGGTTATAGTTTATACAATGACAAGATCAACATCTTTGATATTATTTATCCCGCGAAATGGAAGGTTCCCCCGGCTAGCCTAAAAGCGATAAGAGCGCTGTTAGTGTAAAATATATGATGGCTTAATATGTGCGATATTAAGCTGTTATAGTTCAGAATTGCCAGCAATTATATTTAAAACAACCTCTTTCTAATAAATAAAATGTATATGACGTTAGATGAACATACCAACTTCTGTTAAATAAATAAAACGTGGTTTAAATGATATTAAATAAATTAAAATTAGTTACTACCTAAATAAGATTAAATTACAGTTCACATAGTATGTCATAAAAATGCGTGTGCAGATAGGTACCTATTAAATACTTCAAAATTGAAATAAAACTACACGGGAGGACCCGTGACCATAGTTGCTGTAAAGCAGCCTAAACGTCGGGAACGTAAAAAAAAAATAACGCGTTAAAATCTGTAAAATTAGTTTTATTTCAGTGTGTAGTATTTGCGTAAATATAAGAAAAATACTTAAGTAGTTTTTTTTCTTAATTTAAAATTCCAATATGCCGGTCATCCGTTTCAAGGTAATCTGGTATTCCGGTATTCCAACATCGTCACATAAAGCCTAGCTGTAAATAAATAATGATTACAACTTTACTGATTTGTCCGCGTTCTGACTGTTATCGCCCCTAGAGCATCGTGCCCACTACATTGTGTAAGCACAATTATCGAAAAACGATAATTCAATTCATCAAAGCTGCCAACGATTTACGTTTATAGGTATATTTCATGGATACTGAAAAACTATACGTACGTTGACAATGCATTTTACAAACTCTTACTTAAGTACGTAAACTATTGTTAGATTGTAAATTACAAAAAAAAACCCTATATGTCTTCAAAATAACGTCCTAAATCGCCGGTAGGAATATTTAAAAAAAACAACTTTTATTTTCCTGCTGCAGTTTTCAAAGTTTGTAATTTTTTTTTTGCTTTTCATAGATTTAACTGCGGTAGCATTAATCGTATTGTTACAATAAGCGCGACATCGTGCGATTCGGTGTGAAACGTTAGTTTCCCGCTCTAGTTGGGCCGGCCGATAAGCCTCCTAACCGGAATGATCGTATTGATAGTACCGGGGTCGCTCACCTCGCCGAATCGTCTGTGCCCCTGTTCCGCAGGCTTTGTTTACACCCGGATAGTAAGTGGGTCAAACATTATGACAATTAATTCCTGACCTATGCTGTTCTCATTTGCATTACGTACTGAAATAACTACCCAATTTAGTATTCAGAATATTACAAAGCCTGAGTAGAACCTACACGGATTTTTAAGGTTTATCTTATTGTAGTGAGAAAATATTTTAATATTTTGTATGCATGTATCGGTTTTGTTTCCTGCATGTGTAGATGGTATTATTTGAATAAGAGTTTAATCAACATGAAAAAACACCGGTGTATGGAATGACGTAGGTACGAAACCAAATATATGGTAATTAAATAAAACAGATCGTTGAGCTTATTAAGTCGGATACGTTAACCAATGGGTTCCATTCCATTCCAATGATAACTCGAAACACGTAATTATACACGTGATGATGGGTGCCAGTATAAGCGGGTGTCGGAATCGCCTTGAAGGCTGTCACGTTGATAAAAATCGATGATATTTTTACATAAATTCTTAGTTTTTGTTGTAAATGGTGATTTTAACTTATTCACTGAGAAGTCCTAGTTTGATTGTAATGATGATTTTATTCGATTTTTGTGATCTAAAGAAAAAATTAATATTTTGTTTTCTTTTCAATTGATTCAAACAAAACAAATAAAAAATTTTAGACGGTGTGTTCTATTTAAAATCGTTTTCATTTTTTGATTAATTCATTTGGGCATTTTATTTTTATAATCTACTCTGTTACTACCTGGTTTGAATATTTTACACTATTATTGTTACACCATATATTTGTTAAAAAGTACAGTGCATTTTTAGCAACTAGTGTAATGGTTGTATTTTTAAGTCCTTTATTTTATTTGTAGTTTGTTATGTTCATATTACACTGAATTATTGAGCATGTCAGACTAATTTATGGTTGAAATAAATCAAATGATTTTTTTTGTAAAGACATTTTTTTAAACATATGACTAAAATCATAATTTCTATCAAATGATGCAAATAATCAACTCCGACTGTTTCACATATTGATTTCTTATATTTGCGCGAATACTACACATTGAAATAAAACTAATTGTACTAGATTTTTTTAAACTAGAATATAAACGCGATAAAATCCTAAAAATTGGTTTTATTTCAATCCGACTGTTTCGTTTGGTCACGCTGACTTTCGTGAGATAAATATTCACAGATCTTTATGATAAAAACAAACTTATTTACACAGGCACTGCCGATTTGTAATTTAGCCAATTGTCTGAATGGGTCAATCGATAATAATGTTGAATTTCCATTTTTACCATTTATAATTTTAATTATTATCCTGCATAACCCTACAGTTAGCCTTAAACATATTTGCACCCGGAAAGAAGTTATGACAATGGTTTGCTGGTTCCGGGTAACGCACATGCGTTGACTACTGAGCCCAAATTCAACTAACTCCTGCTCACGTCATCTCGGAGCTTCACACGACATCGGAATAATTATAGGTCGCCTTAAAACCTGTCATGTTTGATTTAATATCCATCACCCATCAACAGTTAATCTAAATAGTAAAACACTACTCTTCCAGATCTCCCAAAAAGTTCGGTAATTTGTCAGTAAAGTAGCCACAACTTTACTGATAGGGTTAGCGGGGTTTGTTAGGTCTAGTCTACGGATTAGGCCTGCATACAATCTCACATATTTGATACTAGCTGTTGCCCGCGACTTCGTCCGCGTGGTTTTTAACAAAAACAACCGTTGACAACAGCCTGCTCGCCCATTCTGAGCCCGCGGGACGCATTGCAGGTTGCTATCAAACTTAATCAGGCGCTGCGCTGCAACATTGGTTTTAATTTTTTTTCTAAAATAAAAGTAGCCTAAGTTACTCCTTGTTACATCAGCTATCTGCCAGTGAAAGTCCCGTCAAAATTGGTTCAGCCATTTCAGAGATTAGCCGGAACAAACAGACAGACAGACAGACAGACAGACGGACAGACAGACAGACAGACAAAAATTGTAAAAAATGTTTCGGTATAGGTAACGTGTATACATTCAAATGCACTTAGTAAGAAGCGGTTATTTTAATATTACAAACAGACACTCCAATTTTATTTATATGTATAGATGTAAAATAATTATTCCACTTGACGTTGGCAACATACCTACTCAAAGGTGGGTCAGGCCATATCCTAAAAAAAAACATATTTCATTTGAGATTTTATTAGCGTCCTATAAATAGTAATGATTTGAAACATTTAATCGACACTGATATACACGTCATTGCTTAGATAGGAATATAGAAATGGTACAGAGGTATGAACTTGCAATTTGGCAATCTTTTATTTGGACGAATCTCAATATGAGATCAGCAAATATTTATTGGTGATCTGTTACAATAGATCATGTTTTACGAGTATCAGAAGCTGATAATGTCGTTATGGTCTGTGAGTGAGGCGGCGAGGACGCGCTCCGTAGGTCGCGGGCTCCATGGTCATGCTTCACGCGTCATCGCTCGTTGTGTAAGGCACACCCGATCCGTGGACTACCTCGTGAACGGTGTAAATGACTCCCGGGGATTAGATGCTAGGCGGAATCAACACTTATGTCACCAGCTTCTGTGTTGAGAATATCTTGGCATATTTTCGTCATATTACCTAATATGTGCCGTTACTATGTTGATACTGTTTAACAATAGTTTTTATAAGGTGGCTTATGTCTGCGAAAAGAACTGGATACTTTCAGCCAGCATAGAACCGCAATAATATCAATGTCAGACGTGTGACGTGAGCCTGAAGTGATAGAGTTTATCATATTCTTGCTTCTTCTCAGACGTTCTTTTGTTTTTCAGCAAAATCGTTTAGAAGAAGAAGATTTACTTTATCATCTTCCAATCACCGAGAAGCTTTTACATGTCATCTACATAGCATTATAATAAGTTTTCTTTGACTGGGCTCTTGTCACCAAGTGTCACTTAAATTAGTACGCTATTGAATATATAAACAGAAAAGTATATCAGACACACGCTACACAACTCACGCCAAACAAGCAATTTGTTAAATCTTTACTCTTAAAAAAATCACATTCTTTTATGAAACTTATATACGGTAAATATTGCCAAATATTATAAATATTAACGGAAGGTTATTTCTTGGTTTTGAGTACTGACTGACACGGAAAGATGTGTTCCTAGGCACTACGCATCACACATCATAACATAAACTTCTTACATATTTATTTTTATACAACCGCACACCCATATAGAACACCGTAATAAATATGTATGTTAAAAAAAAAAGATTCAAACATTAATTTGGACTAATGATCAATAATTAGTGTAACATATTTTTTCTCGCCAATGTACATACGCTAATGCAAAAATAGGTGATAAGAATTATCTGGCGGTCGCGTCTCTGTGGTTTCGGCCTTGGTTTATTTTATTACACTTCCTAGTTACAATGAGGTGTTCGTCTTGGCATAAATTGTAGCATTCGCGAACTGCGTTAACTTGCTGTCAATTATTTTGCTATTTCATAAACGTTCAGTTCGTTCACTACGTTATTGATGTAGAGTCATATCTGTATATTCTAAATAACTTCGGAAGTAATATAAATATGACATTAAATATTGCAGCCTACGTCATAATAATAATAATAAAGCATACCATAACTGTAGTTTGGTTCTATAAGTCCAATAATGATAACTTTTCTGAATAATTTCCTAACAAAACTGCCATTAAATGTAATGTAAATCTAATATTTCATGCAAATACATTCTTTCTTTAATTTCATTCTGTAAATGCGATATACTTGCGCAATTCACGTTTCGTAATTAACTTGGCACTTATTCCTTGTTTTCAACGTCAACTCGTGAACGCTATTATGTTTGATTAAGTAGCCGCATCAATTATCATGTAACGTGACGTTTGTGATGATTTTGTGTAGGAAATGAAAACGCGCTGCTCGCTCCCCGATGTCTATGCGAACTAGTGAATATAAAGTCGAAGAATACAATAGACCGTTAAATTATACGACATGCTGCATGACCGCATTGTCGGGCACGTCAGGCTACGGTGGCGACCTCTGAAACAACGCCGTTTAAAGCATTCGTGTCGTGATGTACTCGTAGTGAGTATCTCTTTGCATCGGCTTCTGGGTGGCATTGGCTCCGCTGATTTCACTAGGTCAGTAGTTCCCAATTGGTGGTACACGCGTACCTAGTTCGACTCGGGGCACGCGAGGTAATTTAATGTCACACATAATATGTACGAGATGAGATTAACTAATTCCTCGTTTCATTAATGATTTTATCTATACGGTTACATGAGTGAGAACAGGATTTATTCGAAAGAGTACTTAAAAAAAACGGATTCAGGCATTTCGTCAATGAGGCAGCCCGAAGATCCACAAAAACCCGCTTTGTTTCCTTCAAAAAATATCTTCAATTTGATATTAAACCTTCAATGATTCTCCACGGTTCATCAACACGAATCAACACGAAAAAAATGACCTAACCTTGTATTGTAAATTTGGAAGTTAGCGGCGAACTTCGTACTGTCTGAGAAAATGTATAAGAAAAGAAATCCTCTTTATTATTATTTTTTGTGAGTTTTCCCATGTTTTATTATGATGGAGACAAATATAAAAAAATAAGATTTTAGAAATCGGACCGCCCGTTATTTAGTTATAAATTATGTAAATAACACGAATTTGTTATATAATCACTTACCTACAAGAGGAAAGGTTCCTAATAATGGGTTTGAATATGTTAACGCAGTCTGGTTAATAAAAGTTTAGTTAGTTAAAATAGCCGATGCGGAAAACATAAAATATGCTCGAAATAAATATTTTCCCTTGGCCATCAAAAGTATGTGAATATAAATGAGTGTATGCTATCATATGGTACAGCACTAAAACTGAACAATGTTCAAAAAAACCTTGAGCATTAAATACATAATCCATTTATGAATAAATTGTTATATCGTTTAAACATCTGACGCGTAGTTATCGACATGGCGCTATGAGATTTGCCTTAGCCATTTTCGTCGCTCATTTCCTTGTTACGTGATAATTAATACTTCAGCGCAGTTACGAAAATGGAGATCACTTATTTATTTTTAAGACGTTTGAATAGGTCTTATCTTTCATTTTTCGCAGGCATACATCATGCCTATTTCTTTAAATCAACAACGGTATTTTTTATGCTAGGCCTAATTCAAAGAAAAACAATCCAATTAAATTCTAAACGCACTTGTCACTTGTTTTTGTTTTTATATTAAAACTTCTGTGCTAATCTTGATTTTATTGCATTGACTAACTTATTTTTATATTATGCACTTGTTATTGTTATCATTCAATCAATGACATTATTTTGATGAATATGTGCGACCGACATGACCGGAATAACTTTCCTCTTGGTTTACCAGTCAGCTTTTGTTAACAAATAAACAAACACAAACAGCTGTTTCTTATTATAGATAATATAAACAACAACATTGTATTTACTTATGTTAACACTTGTGAATATGGGTATAAATATTTTTATTATAATATCTAGCTTTTACCTGCGCGCGATAGACAAACCGATTATAAAGAGAGTTATGTGTTTAGCAGTTAATATATGAAAGCTGCTCAATTTAGACTATAAAATTTATTAAGATATTTTCTGTTGAGATTTTTATAGAAGGTAACCTACACTTTGGATATTAAAGAAAGTCCTTGCTTTAAATCCGTCTCCGTCGTCCATGTTTGTTTCATTTACGTCTGTATGTATTTGTTGATTCTTATCACGATTTTTGGCATGATTTTTTATCTAAAATGGTGAACGGTATGTGAGCGGTGCCTATTGTAGCGATCGTTGTGTTTATGAGATCAGCGATGACGGAGACTGCGGCTAAGGTCGTCGCTACAATATAGGCCTCATACGAGCAAACAAGTATAATTAGTCTGTTCATTGTTGCCACTACGAAAATTAGATCTTTGAAGGATTTTCACCATCGTCTTACAATTTTAACACAACTATTTTTTTTTCAATTCCACTCATCTGTTTAGAGGAAACGTAACAGAGTTTTCGTATTACTGTATGTAATTTCGTACATTCGTACTTACCTACTTTCGATATTACAGTGTTTATACACTGATCCTAAAAATATAACGAAAATAACGTAGGAAATTACGTTAAAAATAACGCTTTCGTTTTTAGAGTTCCGTAGTACGAACCCTTTTACTTTTTGTATGTCCTGGTTCCTTGGTACCCAGGTACCTTCTATAAGTTTTCGTTAATGAAATGGTTATGGAACCTTAACGTGTGCGTGAACTGTCACGCACTTGGTCTGCTTTTTTAAAATCTAAGCATGGAGCAGTAGGAAGAAAACGGTCTGCCTACATGTAACAGGTTGCCTCCGCGACAAAACTCTTCTCATTTGTATGTATTACCAGACTGTGGCCTTCCATTGTTAGTTTCTGTAAATAGGAGGTGTTTAGTACGCGGACATGTTAATTTGGTGCTCACGAACAATGTTTCCGCGGATGCTGCGCCAGCCCACTCGAAAGCGAAAGCTGATATTTTTGTAACAAAACTTTTGTTGGCGGAGCGGATGTAGAGTCTCGTGAGCAAGTTCCGCTTCGCCACAACAATAAATTCTGTTATTTGAAAGCGTCGTCGCTGCAATTTTGGTGACACAACAGTTTTAATTTCGCATGCGAGAAACGGGTTATAGGCATCATAAATAAGTGTTTACGTATAATTTATTAGTAAACATTGGCTGTGATATAATCCCGAAGTCGGATAAAGTGATATAATGTATGCGCGCGGCGCTCCGGACTACTTTCTCTCGAATTCGGTCGCGAAAGTTGTCTCTGCGCACTTTCTATAGCTCAGTGCGAACATCGCGCCGTGCCCTCTTGTTATGCTATACCAATATTTGAAGTTTATGATCTTTATATCTTCGTATTTATTATCAAATTACTAATCGAGCTTCGCGTGTGATAAATCAATGATATCACGATAGTTCATTATCATTTACGGCGTAGTAGCGATAAGCAATTATTACATTACACCGTGATAGTAAATCATGCACGTTATATCACAGTTTAAGGGATTTGTGTTTTAGTTTGGATTGTATAATTTTTTCATCACTTATCATATCATTTGAAATTCTGTGAAGTAGGTAGCAAAATAAAACAAAAATGTCATGAGAAACGGTGTGAGTTAATAATGTCATTCGTTTGGCTTGGAATTATTGTTCGAAAGCTTGGTATGGCTCGGTGAAATGTCTAACAGGCATTGGGTGCAGCGCAACCGCATGTCAAACTAAACAAGTCGATCCACTTTCACCCTCGGTGCATCCACGCCAAGTATAAGTACGCTTTAACTTCAAATGCTACGGGTAGTTGTTGCGAATAGTTTACTACAAATGGCAAAAGTACGGGGATTCATGGGAAATAAATATGTATATAGAAAAGGTATTTTAGATTTCCTTTATTCGTTTTGAGAAAAAAATATCCCAACTTCTAATTTGCGGGGAGTTTATATACAGTATTTTTACGAACGAAATAAAGTATAACTGCATAATGTAATTACACATTTATAGTATTGTTCTACTTGACCCGGTCGACGTTATTGGTAACGTTAGTCATAACCGCGACCACGTGGTGAATAAAATATGATATTGTTAGAGGCGTAAACGCACAGCGTCTCGTAGACCACGTGGTTATAGATAGCACTAGTAATAGGTAGGTATTAAAAAATAATCGTATAGGTGACATTCAATGAACTTATTGTATTATTATCGATTCTCATTTACGGCTATACCTATATCTCGAGCACAATATTTAATTCCTCATTTATATACGATTAAGTAGGTACCTTCTTAAATGAGTTTATTGAACTGTAATATTTTTGGAACTTGTTGGTCTGTTTTGTGATTTAATAAAAACATGCACAAATGTTATTGTAGTTAAGAATTTCTGTATTGTTTCCGATACTGCCATCTGGTTACCGTGAGTCGTTTCGCTTGCACGAACCTGCTTGATCTGTTTCAGAGCGTTGTTAGGAGATGGCGCTACTGTTACTGAAATACGTTTTCAGTTGATTTTATTTAAAAGCTGCAAAATATTTTCATTTGACAGCGATTTATGTATTTAGAATAATTTAAAATACCAAATTTAAAGTTAGCTCAACGGTTTCTGAGGTAATAATAAAATGTAAATAGAGACTGTCTTTTGAAGTCTAAAAATGAACGACTTCTAGATAGGTACTTGTGCGACTTTTTATTTAGTTTGCAAATTAATTTTTTACTCCGTTTAAAAAATGTCGGTTAATTGTCGTATTCAAGGGCGTTAGATTTTACAAAAACTAGGAAAAGAGTAAGCGTCGAGGTCTTTGTCTCCAAATAGCGGCGTCACCCCAAGTGCGGAAGGTCCTCGGTTGGTGCAACCTTGACTTCATGCACGTTTACACAATCGACTAAAATTTTACATTGTGTTTGTGTGTTGGGAGTCCTTCGTAAATACTTTATTATTCGAGATTTAATTATTTGATCGTTACTCTTAAGGTATATATCATTTAACAAGACGCCAGGTTCAGGGTGGAGTCTAGGACGCTAGGCAATTTTCGCGCAGCCGTCCTTTGATCTTTGAACCCTAATGTTTGATCTTTGATTTACCATGCATCATAAAGTCTTTGCGATCAACTTAACAATAAATTCTCGTATAAACTACACTTAATGGCCACTCCATTTATATAAATCGGTACTTATATTTTTTTACTGTAAGTAAATGAATATGTTACTAGTTTTTATGGTAACCGTTATTATTTGAGATAGTTAACAGTAAGTTAATAAATTATTGGGATCTCGCACCTTTTGCGATTTGCGTACATTCTGACAAGATAATCTATAATATATAAAACAATGTCGTCTTAGTTACACCATTTAAAACTCAAAAACGGGTAGGCCGATTATTATGATTTTTTACGTTTGTCTTCGCCATGAATAGCAGAATGATTATTGAAACATGGTAAAAATTCGCAAAGAAATTTCCCCCTTCGCATTGAGGGGAGACCCGTCCCCAGCAGTGGGACATTAAAGAAAGGGCTGGAATTATTATATGTCAAAATTTTTCGTAAAAAAATAAAAATTGTCGAAATGTTGAATTTCGCGTATTGCCCAATCACGTTACATTTTGCGTAAATGCATGATTAGCGCCACTGAACCAGTGCACATAGTATATCATCTTGCTAATTCTAAACGAGTATTTTTACAATGAATTGACATTTGGAAAACTTTGTAGGTTTTTGAACTTTGGCTAGCGTGTAATGTATCGTTATGAAAGGTTACCAGTGACAAAACGGGAACTGTTCGATAACACTATTTAAGGTACAATAAATAAACAAACATGTCGAGGAATTTCTTTACTTTAATTATAATTAGTAGCTATTATTTTTTGGAAAAAATAACCTTTTTAACGCAAGTTATGTATCAAAAACAAATGAACCTACCCACATAGATTTTTATACTCAAAGTTGTTTAAATGATAATTCTCAGAAAAATGCTGAATCCTAGGCGTACTTGTGCCCTGTATCCTTCATCCTGAATACTTCTATATACTTTGAATTGCCCTATCTCCATTTGAAAACCTTATCAAACATAGACTTGAGGTCAATATAAATGCTCCAAACGTTCCGAACTAACTTGTTCTGATTACAAATACTATTTGAACCCTGTCTAAATAGTAGTGATAAGGCGATAATAATTTAATAAGCGAGCAGGTCGTTAAAGGGACCAGTAAGTTCATCACAATATGAGAGACGTGACTTAACACATGTAAGATTTATGTGAAGCTAGTTTCTTCTTGACATTAGCCTGAGTCATCATAAGCAACTAAAACGTTGGTCTCGATTTAATAAGTTCATTCATAGAAAGTAAATCATTAAAAACATTGTATTGAAACTGTATTATTATATCATCGATTAAATCATAGCCAATGGGCATTAGTCACATTTCATTATGAAAATGTAATACTAAATTTACCACATTACCGGCGGCTCAAGTATGGTAACACAATCGTCTCATAATCAAATACCAATGGCATATTAAATGCTAACTTTGTCAATAGTTGTATGAGAATACGGTCAAAAGTGACGAGCTTTGGGGTGTATTTATTCAGAGTAAAACATACAGTGGGTAAACATTGAATACCTCGTTAGGAGTCTCCGCGAGGTAAAAAATTTGACCGGCTGAAATTTGTACTACCCCGTTTACGGGCGTCCGCTGACATATGTTTTTCCCCTGAAAATTGTGAACGTTACTCTGCTCACAGATTAGATCAAATCGCAACTGGAACCAATTATTTGAAAATTTGTCAATTGAATTTGACAGCCAAAGCTATGACATCGTTCGGTGAGCCCGCGTTAGTTTATTTTTTAGCTGGCGAATTATCCGGCTTACATAAACGCACACTTGCCATTCGATTGTGTAAGCAGACTTGGGGCTTCGGTCATTTCACTCAACTTTTTAAAACTTTATGGCTACCATTGTTTTAGTCGATGTTGTGCAAACAACTGAGTTTGAAAGGAGCACTTGGTCGGTAAAAAATAACAACGTTTTCTTTCAATTCTTCTTGGTAGGCTCTTTCATTTTTTTCATATTTAATTGTATGTAATAATATAAATGTATACATTTATCGCAATGTATTTAGTTCTAGGTCAGTATATAATTGTCAACCCGTGATATTTTATTATAATGTTTATCTATATGCTATTTATTTTTCATATAGACAGACAACGATAATAATGACCACATGGACCATCGAAAATGCACATGACAGAAAATTACTTGTAACATAAATCATTAATACAACGCTAAGCTTTTAATTAACACTGGTGATGGTATTTAATTAAGTTTATTGTGAATACTTTTTATATTAAGCCACAATACTTGCTTGTTATACACATAGAGTCGAAAATGCGAAATAATTTTGTGACGAAGCTGGATAACGAGTGCGAGCTTAAATCGTGGATTATATACGGACAGACGAACCGTTACCAAACCTATAGATACATACGTAAAATGACTAATAGTTTGGTTTTCAATGTCATTGAAATGTGTTGAAAAAAAAATAGGGTTTTTGTAATGAGCCTGGCCTTCGTACGTTCACTAAGCGTTTATTGATTCTTAATGTTTACTCTAGAGGTAGATACAACCTACCTAACCAGGCTTTGAATAATTTTCGTTACATAATGAAACGTTTTATTGAATTCGAGTCCAAACTATCAATACAGCACGTATCATATCTTCGAGAGATACATTTACATTCGCGGCGTAGGTATATTATTGTATAATAACTAGTGTATCATTGAGTACACATTGTCTAGAATCAATCGATATAAACTCATATAAGTAACTTATTAACTTTCGTTTACGGTTCCCACGCTGATAAGAATACTTAGCATTGTAATTCATAGAAATGCGAGGCGTAAAAGTAACAGACGTGCTAGTTAGCGCCGTTCGAATTGGGGCAATGAAACGTAAATCGCGATGTTACTGGGCATTCAACCCAACACCATTATATTAACTACCGTTCAAAGCTTTGTCGGAAATGCCCAAAAATAAATATCTTGTGTAGTCTTTATACCCTTAAATGGCCGTCATTATAATCCGCTAATATAAAGATAGTCTATATGTTTGTTCCGTCCGCAAATAATGTACCGATTATTTAGTATTAATAATCATTGATGCAAGGTCCGTGCCTAAAAGTGGGTCGTTAAAATGGGCTGGTATTATTATTATTAATCTGGAATTCTAATTCCGACTACCTCCTGAACAAATCGATACGTTAAGTTTCCTCAATAGTGGTTGATAACGCGTCTAAAACAGTACTATTTTATACGAAAACCGATTAATTTTCCCTTTATTAAGGCTGCCATTGTGTCTCCATTGTATAGATATGAAAAATACAAGTTTCTTTTGGAATATTTAATTTATGAGTTTCCTTTATGGGGCTGCATAAGATAATCCTGAATTTTTGAAAATTAAACTCTTTCGAGGTGATACGAATTAACAAAGCCTGTAAACAAGGCAGGAAGCAGGAAAATAATTCAATGGCAAGCGTATAAAGAAGCTCAACAGCACATGTTTCATACATCTTGTTCTGTTCATACTCATACAATGTTAATGCACGCGAATAGCCATTCAGGAAGATCATCAGCCGATATTGCCTGCCAATAATTTTCTGCCTAGTAATTACCAGTTTTAGGATATTTTTATTATAATCCAAATATAATTCATCCAATGGATTAATTGTTATGTGTACGGTGAAAACCATGTTTTCAAACGTGCGCACCCACGCAGTGTTGTGGCGTCAAAGTTACCGCAGATCTTCGATTTCTCTCATTATAATGTTTGCAAATTTCTCGAACTTACTAGAACCGCTCGCGAGTTGTTTTGTCGAAACAGCCAAGTTTACATAAGGCCATGGCCGCCGAAATCGCGTCGAACAGCTTCTTTCAATAAGCGATAACACTGCAAAGCAACGGAGTATAGTCGGTTTCATGATAGTTGATAATTATAAAACATCACTTATATGGAATATTCATTGAATTATTATCTATTATCAATGTATAAAACAAAGTCGCGTTAGTTACACCATTTATAACTCAAGAACGGGTGGGCCGATTTTTATGATCTTAGATTTTTTTTTAATTTGTCTAGCACCGAATAGCAGAATAACAGAATAACGTGACCATGGTTGCTGCAAAGCAGCCGAAACGTCGGGAACGTAGAATAAAAAATAAACCGCGATAAAATCCTTAAGATTAGTTTTATTTCAATGAGCAGAATAACTATTAAAATATGGGCATAATCACAAAACAATAATAATAAAGATTCAGAGAAAGAGAATTCAGTTTGTCATAAATTTGATTGTGAGGGCGGTACGAAGTTGGCCGGGACAGCTATTACAATATATATTTTTTTCATTTGGATTTACTGAGATTCCAGATTCAAAAAGAAACTTCGTTAGCTAAGTTCGGTGCTACGAGTACCATTCGCATCCGTTGAAGTAAGTGAAAGGTGGTCGATGCTACTGATTGATTATTTAATTCATTTATGTAACCGATGTGTATATATATATATATAGATCATAGCAATCATCTCTATTTAAATAAAAAAACTAGAGACTTAGTTACTCTCAACACTAAATCCATTTTACAGTTAACCCAAGCTGTCGAAACAAATATACTGTTTTGTGTTAAAACGGTCCGAGGCGGGATGTCAGTGCAAATTTGACGCTCATCGCCATTCATGACACACAAATTAAACGCGGAGAACAAAAGAGCTTCGCCAGGTCCGTTACTTCCGTTAACGTCATCCTGCACTCCATACAGATGCTGAATAAACAGTATATAGCGATTCGCTAACCCAAATAGTTGCGATGCCAATTGGCAAGGGCCTGCGTCCGCTATGATTTTACTCTTGATTGATTGGATCGAAGTGTAAAAATAACAGCAGTCGTTATACGGACGCGTCTCAGTTACTTCGTTGCAAACTCGGACCAATTTATTCTTCTAATGTTGCGAAACAATTTCACGGATCAAGCTAACGACGTATCACCGTATATTTCACAATATTTTTCAAACATTACATTCATTAAAATCTTATAGTATTCTACACTGCTTAAGCTTCCTCGACAATCATAGGCCGTTACATGACAAGATTTTAAAGTTAACAAAGTTATCAGACTTCTCGAATGCTGAAAGTAAAAAAGAGGCGTTCCGTAAGAGATCTGACCTCAACGTGTGAGAAATTTTTTGATTTTAGTTGTTTTATTGAGAATTGCCATAATAATCGCATTTAAATATAAATTGATCAGTTCTAGGATTATAGTTATGCTACCTTTATAACATACACACGTTACACGTTATATCTTTTTACGCACCCCAACCTGTACAGTTAGTTGCTATTGTTGTAACTAAGTAGTAATATTTTAATTGGCCACAGACGGCGTTATTGAAATACCTGCCGTAATGAAAAATGACAATCTTTTTCAGCGAGGTTCTTTGCATTCGAATTTAGTACTAAAAGCGCGCCCACTTTATTATTATAAGACCTTCAGCTCCATAACATGGATGACTGCTTGCATAACACTCGTACAAACGTAGCAGTGCAGCTTGGTTTCCGTTTAGCAACCAGCTGTTTAATTAGTTGAGCAACCAACAATGACGTCTTCGTTCGCATACTATTCACATGGAACTGCTATTCAAGCGAACAATAAAATTGAATATATATGATTTCAGGAACAATTTCAGGAAAATAATTATTAAGCTGTAATATTTGGGTTGAGGAAAACTCATAATTGTTTGCGTTATATTGACCTGTGTAATATTTGGGTTAAGGAAAACTCATAATTGTTTGCGTTATATTGACCTATTATGGTCTGATGTGATATATGCAATACGCAGTATATTTCTTAATCACTCGTTTCTGACGCTTATGGATATTATATCTTGGGTCTGTTCAGCGATTTTCCTCATAAATACCTAAAACACGGTAATTCCTGCTGTACGTCTCGGTAAAAAATATAATTCTCCGCAGAATATCCCACGGAGCGCTTGAATAAGAAGTAGCATGACGTCACAATATCGTCTCGCTCGCGCGTCCTTCTAGTAATAATATATGATACGAGGTACTATGTGAACATTAGTCGCTCGTCTTTCAAATAATTAAGCGAACTACTATGATTGCACGAATCTCGGGCTTGACGTCTACATCATATCATCTAAATTGTATTCTTGTTCGCAGCAAAATTATGATTATAATAGAAAAACTTAGTGTATATGTAGCGGTTCGATTTACCCTACCCGACATTGTTCGGATATAGCCTTAAATTCTTAGTTAAGTGTAAAACAATAAATAAATAAATATTGTGTACACAACCTGGAAAAATGCGGCATATTATTTGAACAGACGCTATTAGCCTACCTACATAAAGTTTAAGCATCCCATGAAGAATATTACCGTGACCTTCTTTTAATGATCTTTAGGTACTCTAGGAAAAATAAACATGAATCACGAAACCTGTGTTTAAGGCTTTTAACCGTAACGAACGTCTATCGCGATGATTAAGTGGATGGCATTGTACTCTTCTATAAATTAGCGCAAACTGATTTGCATATGACGACGACATCGCTCACAGACTCGCAAGGCCGATGACCGCCGTGCTGCACGCTTACTTTGCCGGCAACCACCGCGCGTTACCTAAATCAATGTCCGTAGATACATATTTTCTCAAATAACCTGTTATCGAAGAACATATTCTGATTATAACAAAAAAGAACCTCTGTGTACGAGTAACTGTTTAGGAAGCGTAGATGTATGTTCTAATACTCGCAGAGAATTCTCGTGAACCCGCCATACTGAACCATTCCGGCTCGCGTTCCGCGAAGAATCTAGTAACTAATGAGTACAGAGTACACAATCCAGCAGAGCTTAGGTTTCATGCTAGAAATAGCGCCACAAATAACCTTGATGATGCATGAAATCTATGATGCAGATCAGAAGTTGCATATTGTGATGTACTAATATAGTTATGTTGAAGTTATGAACCAACGTTATTGCAGTAGATAGATTGACGCACCACATGGGGGTAACGTGGTACATTGGCACCACGCCGAGCGTGGAGTTTGCCCGCCTCGGTCAACCCGACGGCGCGTGTCGCTCTCTCATTCGTCCTCCACCTTGAAAATGTATTGATCACATCTAAAAATAAGAAAGCTCAGCAATTCTACCTAAGTAATGTCTACGTTAAACCAAATTCGGAAAACTCTGCAATATGACTTTGCCTTATTTTTTTAATGTCAGTTTAATATGGCTTTTTATTCTGATTTATTTACTATAAATTATGTACAATAGTTATTTACAAATATATCTACACTAGCTGCGCCCCGCGGTGTTACCCGCAATTAAAAAGTATCCACGGGAACCATACATTTTACCGGGATAAAAAGTAGCCTATGTGCTATTCCAGACTATAATCTATGTCTGTGCCAAATTTCATCCGGATCCATTCAGCCGTTCTGGCGTGATTAAGTAACAAACATCCATCCATCCAAACTTTCAAATTTATTATATTAGTGGGATTTATAATATTAGTGAGATGGAAAAACAAAAAGATAGATTGATTTTTATTTACTATCAATAAAAATCATTTTGAATTCCACTAATCTTCCCATATCGTAAAATAGGATTTTTTTTAAAATAATCAATAAGTTTTACTAATATCCTTTACATTCATACTGTGTCGTATTATATGAACAGATAAGCGGTCAAGGAAGGAAACTGGATCGTTTATTGAAATTGACAAGTCTGTGTTCTGCGGATATGGACATATGTGATTTAATGACATGTTTACTATAATATGTGTGTAGTTTGGACATACCTAGTATCAAAATTTACAGTTATATAGGTATTAGTGCAAAATAATATTTACCCATAAGCAAGAAATGAACTAATTATTAGTAAAAGTAATTCTTATAATTATTGACATATTTCATAAAGTTTTTTAATCACAATTTTAAATACTCATGCTATGATGATAGTTGTACGTGAAATATTCACTTGGGAATTAAGGTCTCATCTCATAAATATCGTTTAGATTGTGTTGTAAGCAATTTGGATATTCTGTTTTATGGCCGCAGCACGAAAGATGTCACAAATGGTCGCAGTCCTAAACTCAGAATCTAAGATAGTTTGCATACAGTTTGACTGCACTTAAGCAATTAAAGATCAGCTGCCTTTTATGTACCAAAATATTATTGAGTAATCCTAAAGGTTTACCCTGTACATTTTTAGTTTTATAAATAACTAGCTGTTACCCGCGACTTCGTCCGCGTGGTATTTAATAAAGACAACCGTTGGCAACAGCCTGCTCGCGCGTTCTGAGCCCGCAGAACGCATTGCAGGTTGTTGCTATCAAACTTAATCAGGCGTGGCGCTACAACATTGGTTTTAATTTTTTTTGTGAGATCCCATTTATTTTTCTAAAATAAAAATAGCCCAAGTTACTCCTTGTTACATCAGCTATCTGCCAGTGAAAGTCCCGTCAAAATCGGTTCACCCATTTCAGAGATTAGTCGGAACAATCAGACAGACAAAAATTAAAAAAAATGTTGTTTTGGTATAGGTACTGTGTATAGATCCAAATGCACTTAGTAAAAAGCGGTTATTTTACTATTACAAACATACACTCCAATTTTATGTATAGATATACTTGTACAATCTACCGAAACGTTATGTTTGCTTGCAATTAACGAGTTTAAAAAATGGTTAACAACATTTAATACTTCGTCGATTATTATCGCTTGTCCGTGAGTTTTTCAAACGCCAATTTACGCCTATTTATCTTGCGCTTTTGATGATTATAAAAAACATTGTACGATAATCGTTAGCGCCCACGCTGTCAGTGGGTCGAAATATGAAGGTAACGTTGAATGTACTAAGCTCCTATGAATACAACGATTCGCGTCAATCATCATGTGTCCTTTGTATTGCGCCATAAGCTAAATGCTGTTCGACTTGTGTTACACCATCTGCAGCTGAACTGTGGGTTAAACCGACGAATAGCTTTGCGAAAACAAATATTTTCCTTTAAGCAAATTAAGAAATATTAAGTACATTACTTGTATAAGGGCCTGTTTCACAATGTGCTTATAAATCCTATGCACAATTCTGTATAACATATGATTACCGAAACACACTTTAAGTACGTGGGTGCCGTTAATGATATCCTGCAAATTTCAATGGAAGCGTACAATTTTAATGGTTAATTTAATCATCAAATCAATATATTATGATCGTAGTTTCACAAAGATTCGCTTAACCCAGAGCTAATGCATGTCTCGTATAGGTAGTTTTATGTGAGCCAAGTTGTCGACGCGACACCGCTATGGACGTGCCCCGAAAACGTTATTTTTCCGGTTTCTTACATACTAGTTTAGTCTTGCTCCAACGACCGTTACTTCAATAGTCTTTATTAGTGCCAAACATATCAACTATAGTCTATCTTATAAATATTTCACAGTCTTCGCTATGTTTTTTTTTTATATTTCTCATTATATATTGGTACTACCTTAAGCTTAGTTCTAAATAAGCTGTTAATAAAGGTAGCTAATTTGTCAAATTATGTCAAGAATTAGTCATTTGTTTGAATTTTTGTGAATACCTGGAAAGACTGCAACGATAAGCTCGTTCACATAGCCCCGAGCTGTGGGCCATAAGCCATTCATGCAGCGGGCTTAGTCACAGTACGCAAGCTCCTTGACCCACTTGCAGTTGCGTGACAACGGTCAGCTGCTGCTGATGTACAACTTTCACCAAAACACTGTGGCGTGATATGATCGGCTGCGCTGCTTTGTTTTCATCTGTTTTTTTTTTAATATGAATGGTTTGCATAGTCTGCAATGTTTAATGTCATTTAATTTAGTAGGCCGTATAAATCATACCTTTAAAAATTTGATTGTTATGACTATGTTATCGGCGTATACTCTCTATGCTTTAGGAAATAAGCTCGCATTTAGAGAGTCTTGTACGATACGAAGACATTTCCATCTTGGTTACAATGCAGTTCTGGAGAATATGCAATTAAGAATTAATTACCTTACTGTTCTGACAAATTTGGCAGTAAATCATGTAGTTAAAGTATCGATGGATTTATGTATAGGCCATACGTGTGTTTTACTGCCAAGGCCTCATGAACCTAACATAGGCACCAGAAATTCAAGTTCCGGTAATACTCTTCGGTTACCGTGGCCCACTGACCGCGATCCGGAGTGGGGCAACGCGAGTAGGCGTTTGTTATAGCTAGCACAGACGTCATATACAACCACCTATTCTATTTATCTCGAAAGATGAGCGACTAGATGAAACCACAGCGTAGCCGCAAATGTAACAGCAATATGTTTCTTATGGCGAAAAGTTCATATTATATACAAAGTGTACCACGATTGCACATATCAAGGAGATTTAACGTTATACCTAACGCAATTACCACTTGCGAGTGAAATGTTATTGCATATATTCTTCGTTCATTGCGGCTTTTACAGCCATGAACACTACATCCTCCCTTGCAAGTTACGCAATTAAAATGTGTTACTTATGAAATTATACGTGTGTCGTCTCAAAATATCGTAAGAACTCATTAAGTGCACGTTTTATATAAAGTGCGTTGGGATAAAACCAAAAATACTATGGCGGGGGGATAGAAAATATATATATTTTTAATGGCAGTTAGTGATATCGCCTTAACGGTTCGAGGTTGTCAACTTGGTTACATCTATAAGTTCTTAATCCTGAGCTAGTTATATTATGTCATATGAAATTTTATATTTGATCAAATATCATACAAATACGATCCGATGTCGTACGGATAGAAATATAAAGATTAGGTATTGATATTTAATTGCGAAATTTTAACTGAAACAAAAGGTTGAGTACTATGTATTAGATCACAGATCACGAGAGATATGCCGTGCGGTTCAAAATGTATGGGAACTCGCTGCCTCCGCTTTGTTCCCCACCACTCTCTAAAACCAACCAATACGAAGTCTCTTCGGTGCGTGCTGCGTCGCCGCCGTATACAGCGGCCGTACCACGCGACGCACCAGTTTATTCAAAGTATCGTTAGACGATCTATACATTGCCTCGTACATTCACTCAGTAGCGAACATAGGTGGTACTTAAAGAGCCATGTATTTTGTACAAAAATAAAAAAGTCGTTGTGCTACATGAAAACTAAAATAACATAATAAAGGCATTAAATATTTTTTGATTTGTTGTTTTTAATGATTTTAAAGACGAATAAATAAAATACTTAATTCTGGCTGGTGAAATGAGATTCCATCTTTCGCGTAGTTCACTTTGCTGCTAGTATTTTTGCATACAAACACGGAACAACCCGGCATTTTGAAAAAAACTAGAGCACCGGCACCGACGTGCAGTTGCAGTGGACTGACGGCGAAAATTGTAGGTTAGCCAAATGTACGCTAACTTTGTGCGCAAGCCCACCGCTTTCATAACATATCTCCTCTAATATATCTGTGTATTAGATCATCGAGATAGGTATTGTTTACATGTTTTGTACCTTCAATTATAATAACTGTATACAGTGCGCAGTTATTATTTGTACAGTCGGAGGTTTGCACATATTTCCTTTGTGATATCTGCGTCGGCGCCCGCGCCAGTCCGGAAATAGCTAAAGTTTGTTAAACCTGAAATATATTAGCATAAATTAAAGTATTTTACAAAAACAAATATCCATAGAATTATCGCTATAAATAATTATTATTTCTGTACTATTCTATTTAGTTTCATTGTAATTTTAAACTGTGATAACTTGTTTTATTGCAATTGACCTCTTCACTTCTTCGTAACCGTATTTTTGTGGTACGTGTAAAACTTTTCAATGTGTCGGTATTGAGCACAATTTACATAGATACGAGTCGTATGCCCACCAGCTACAATTTACATAGATACGAGTCGTATGCCCACCAGCTACAATTTACATAGATACGAGTCGTATGCCCACCAGCTACAATTTACATAGATACGAGTCGTATGCCCACCAGCTACAATTTACATAGATACGAGTCGTATGCCCACCAGCTACAATTTACATAGATACGAGTCGTATGCCCACCAGCTACAATTTACATAGATACGAGTCGTATGCCCACCAGCTACAATTTACATAGATACGAGTCGTATGCCCACCAGCTACAATTTACATAGATACGAGTCGTATGCCCACCAGCTACAATTTACATAGATACGAGTCGTATGCCCACCAGCTACAATTTAATCATCATCATGCTTGGCCGCAAGTCTGTTTACGTAATTGACTCATAATTAAATGGAAAATGTATCGTTATAGTAACTTTTTTGCTTTCCCATAACCGTTATTGTTCTTTTGACAGAAGCGTGGAAATTATGACGTCATTGTCATTGCATTATGATGCTATTGTGTTTGCAGACTTTGGGCCATGAAACGCCATGAAAATTGATATGAAACGCCAAACTTAACTGAATCTGGGTTTCAATTATGATTAATGTTTAGATTTCATACAGTTGTCATTGCTTATAAATAGGGTTCATTGTAGTTAATTAATGTGGAGAAACAAGTACTTTAGATGTTCAAGTAAATAAAATATGTAAGTTGGTATGTCTTATTTTATGTATGACAATAATTAAAACTTCACGCTTCTCTAAAAAAAAAATAACCTCCAACCGTCATCGATTTCTCGACTAATAGCTAATTGATCCTCGCAGGGTGTGTCGATTGCATCGCGTTTGAAGCTAGTCGGATTAGTATTAGGCAGACGAAGTGGTGGCACGGGCCAAATTAACTATCGCGGCGGTACCGCTCGTCGAGTCGATGTGCGTTTGACATCGAAGGTTATCGCCGGTGTCAGCGACCAGCCGCTGCCGCGCCGCCGCGCCCACACGCGCTTCTGTATACAAACAACACACGCTCACACTCGCGTCGTGTGCCTACCTACCTTCCCTATATCATACCAACAACTATGGTACGCTCCACGGATAGACGGACGTGGTGCGCTTATACACCGTTTCCTTCATGCGCACATGCGCCCGATAGTGAAGTTCATTACAGATTATTGATCCGTATAAAAATAAATGTCGGTATATAGAGCGATTGTTTATCAACACAAACAATTAATGAGATCGTGTATGTAAACAAAACTGTCCACAGACACATATCTTGTGACGTAAAGCTATAACTAAAACAAGTTCTCGGAGAAGGCGATAGTGGCTAATGTGGGAGATAATTCATTAATAAAACTAGGCTTTTGTATTTTACTCATGTAGGTATTATGCGAGACCTCACTTTTTGTCAAAGGTCACGTAAGCTAATCTGCCGGTATGAATAAAACTTATATATTCGTAGGTATGTACTAGTTTTGACGAAAGTGACTCACAGTATACTACCATTATTTAGGACATAAAAATGACGATTATGTTTGTCGATAAACATAGGAAATTGTATAATCTATGAGCAAACGTGATTCTTGAGGATGTCATAAATTTTTCCTCATGAGTTTTCCTGAGCACTAGCCACTCATTCATAAACGTCTATATCTATGGATTACGCACCTTTTCTTGAAACTGATAAGTACACAGAAACAGTGAAAGTTTATTTTTGTTCCGTATGTACTTCATCCACACAGCTAGACAGGGCAGGGCAACGGCCGTCCTTCCGCTACCGCGCCGTCCTCCCTCGCCCACAGTCATAATTAATGCTCCATACCTAACCACTCGAACTACTGATTATACCATTAGCGATTTCACTATAAGTTTAACTATCACAGATAAAATATAAGTAAGTCTGCTAATTACCCATAATCATTTATAGTTTCTGGAATTACTATTAAAACAATTTAAAAATGCAAAAAAATCAAAATACTAAAATGAGCATAAAAAGTAAACACTCATTTAAATTACAAATAGTATTTAATTAACAAAATGTGCACTAAAATGTATAAACCGCCACGCGGAGTAGCATTTATTTTTAGTTGTACGTAAACACCACGCGGGTACATCAGCTGATCTAAGTAAACAAAGCGGGCGAGACACACGATAGCTATGGGCTTAGGGATAGATTAAATAGTACATTCGTCGGTTCTTGAACTGTTCAAATCAAGTTGAAAACGTAGTGTTTACTTATTCCATAGATACATATATGATGGTTTTGTTTAGAAAAATGAGAATAGGCCGGTCGATTGGAGTGTCCCGTTAACGAACGAGCGCTACCTACGTAACGTATAAAGCGTGGGCCGCCCCACCAGCGCGCCATTAGTACAGCGCCCGCGCGCGCGATAGCACGTATCTCTGACTCCAGCTCCGCGCTCGCTATCTCGACTCTATGTGTACACAAGCCAGTCAGCAAACATGCATTTTTGTATTCAATTGCACGATTGGTTTTATGAAGAGACCCTCGCGACGGTGGACTCTGCCAGCGCCGCAGCACGCCGGCGCAAGCCGCGCGATCGACGCCGCCCCCCGGCCGCGCCGCCGACGCCGTCGACGGGGCAGAGAATGTCGACTGAAGAACTAGTGGAGGCTCTTCGCCCGCATCTCCTGTCACCGAAGCGCATGTGGACTCTTGGATATCCTTTGGAAATCGAACCAAATTCATCGAAAGCAGTGGTTTACATCAATCCGCCGTCTCGACCTAGACCCTTACCGGCGACTACGTGGGACGTCAACGCACCTGAATTCGTGCCCGGCTCCCAAGGCGACAGCGGTCGCGGGTCGTTGGGTTCGACCCCGCGCTCGGACAGTGACGAAGAAGCGGATACAGTGGAACATTTGTGCGTACGTTGTGATAAGATGTTTCGAATGACTCGCGAAGGTGAATATCTTAAAGAGGAAGCGTGTCTATATCATTGGGGTCGTGTGAGTGGGGATTGCCGTTATAGTTGTTGCAAGTCACCGCTCGGTGCCAGAGGTTGCAGCACGGCGCGTTTCCACGTTTGGAGCGGCACCCGTCCCGGCATGAATGGACCCCTCGAAGGTTATGTTCGTGCGCGCTCGCCTCGCGGCGGGGTGTACGCTATCGACACGGAAATGTGTTACACAACGGCAGGATTGGAATTGGCTAGTATAGCGGTCATAGCTGCTGACGGCCGACTCGTATACAAATCACTCGTGAAGCCCAGTTCACTTGTGGTGGATCACAACACCCGTTTCTCGGGCATCAGGCCGCGCGACTTGGCGCGCGCGACTAAGACGCTACGAGATGTACAGAACGACATACTTGGATTCGTGGGCACAGACACGATCCTGATCGGACATGCACTGGACAATGACCTGCGCGCGCTAAAGCTGCTGCACGGCGCGGTGGTGGACACCTGCGCGATGTATCCACATGCGCGAGGCTTTCCCATGCGACGATCTCTGCGCGCCCTGTCCGAGGAGCTGCTCGGACGCAGCGTACAGCGCAGCAGCACTGGGCATTCCCCTCTAGAAGACGCTCGGGCCGCAATGGATTTAGTGCTCCTTAAAGTCAACGAGCAGCGAGCGAATCGTGTTCGCATATCGAACCAGCTCCCCATGCTACAGCCCTATGACCCGTTAATCAGAGCCGCCTAACTTTTGAGTAACTTGTAAAACGACTGTTCTATGGACATGAAAATACTGATTGTGGACTGAATATTTTGAAGAGTGACAAATTAGTCACGTTGACGATGTGCGCGTACTTTACAGTATGTGCCTTCGAATTGCAAATACGGCAATAAACGTGATATTTTTCTTAAAATATTTTGTTTTATTCCATCCTCCGAAAATCACTTAAGGTATGGGTATGTTAAATTACAATAGTAACATATGAATCTACTAAAATTTATTTAAAAAATAACTAAAGAAATATTTTGGACTATCAGTATTAAATTGAGGTCAGATTAAATTATAATTGTGACATCGTTTCATATTCAAAGTAAATAATACAATCCGCTAGATTAGTTATGTTACTACATATTTTGTGTGTCACTGTAGGTAGAGCTATAAAAACTTTCACTGTGTCAGGTTTCTCTACTGCGTAACCATTAGTCGCTGGCATATTCTGGCACGTAACACGACCAAGTTTTTCACTTGCCACAGTAGATTATCGTTTAGGAAATCATATGCTCTACTCTGCCTCAACATACCTATACCATGATCAATAAATATATTTACAATATAAAATAACACTGACGTAAGGGATTCCCACAGTGCGCTTACCACGCTAGGTATGATTCACAAAGCAAGAAAGGCGACATTAAAATAACACGTGCTTATCATCTTTAAGAAAAGAAAAAAGAATGATAAGGCAATATTTTATCAGTCATCTATTAATTATACATTATAATAAATATTTGTATCATAATTTGGATGATCTAAGTTCCCAAATGAGTAAGCGGTGGCGTATGCATGTTATTTTTTTGTTGTTCTTAAGAACTGAGCGGCTGAGTCAGAGAGGCCGCTTTGGCTTCCCGGTAAAACTGCTAAACACCGTCTGACTGACCTATATGATGCATTACACTGTACGCTCACTACGTAGTATTCAAGTTTACGTGTATAAACACTTAGGTGTTCAATAAATAATTATGTCTAAAGACGGAAAGTGGTAATTAAAGCGAAGTGTTAAAATAAAACACCGCTCATAAAACGTAATAAATGAATGGCCGTGCACTCTAAGCCGGCTTACATAATCCAGTTACGCAAATAGATGATGAAACCATGACAATATGTGCACATCATCATAATAATGCTCTATGACGATTAGCTTTATAGAAATCTCTGAATGACCTGATAATGATTAGTATGCATATATTAATTTGCAGTTCGAATGTGTGCGATGCATTATTGATACCGATATCTAAGACTCGTAAGGGTTATTGATGGCGACTGTTTAAGATATCGTCCGAATTATAACAAACATGTATAAAATGGTGCGTGTAGTAAGTATATCAGGGAAAGAGCAATGCCCTCACGCCCGGTCGTCAGTATGAGCGTTTTGTTTACGTTTCGTGTCGCCCAAATAACGTTTTCAATTCACATTAAGATCATAACATAACCAACATAAGAATGATTAACATCACAAAATAATACAAATGTACTAAACTAAAAAGTATTCCCTAGTAAGATTAAATTTTTATCAAATAAGGACACGTAATCGCAATCATTAAGGCCGAATTATATTTATAATTTCCTCAATAGATAACGTAACGTATTCCTAAGCGACACTTCAGGCTATATTATCTAATCTGACATAATTCATAATTGAGTACAAATACATCATAATAGGCCTAGATTCTCAATTGACGTTCAGCAACGTGATGTCGCTTTAAAAACACTACAACAGATAGTTTGTTTGTTGTGAATGATAGCTTGTTTGTTATGAATAACACACGTGTTGGTATCAACAATACACATTGATGACGTAGCGGTTATCATCGAGTGAGGCGCACTTGCGCGAATGAGAGCAGACGACGCCGCCCGACACATCAGCAGCGGATCGAATCAGAGCCGAAAATAGATCTCTAGGAGCGTAAGTATACGAGCATATCTACACTGTGCGATGAATTCGCACATTCGATAAACACTATCAGCACAATCAGATGATAGGTTGGCCGGGGGGTGCGTAACATTCGTATCGTGCCGTCCGACTGTTACTGGAGTAGTGTCGTAATTTCGTAAGAAAACTCGATAAACGCTCGTTTATCGCTGTAATTGAAGGAACTGCAAGATTATTGGGCGCGAGTATATCCATTGATATTAAATATTTCGTTGTCAGATCTATTGCGTCGGTTATATGTAACCTTCGTATAGTGTGAGGCAATATGAATAGACAATTATGTTATTTTTTGTTCACCTGAGTATCGTTTTTTTTTTGCCATGAAATATTAGGAGGCAGTGGCTACACAAAGGTGACTTACGCAGCTACTTGCCCACAAGTAGAGACAGACCGTCGTCTTGGCCTCCATGGTGCCGTCCAGCGCGCCTCCGCCTCAAGTCCCTCTTACACAATATTTCTTGCACAAAGTGGGCCGTAGTTTCGTCATCGACCACGCCGACACGCCTACGTGGACGTCACCATGCAATACGTTATTTGTAGGCATCAAATAAACGAATACGAAGTAGTTATCACATAGGAACGATACATTTGCATATGTTGTAGCTCAGAAATTAGACTTGTAGGTCCAATGTCATTGAACCTATTTGAACAATGAATCATGATTGACCTATGAATCGTTAAAATGTATTGCCTTTAAATTCGATAGAGTCTATCAGACTGTTTATTCAGTATGAATGTTAATTGTATTATATGTAGCCGTGTAGCTAGTACATAAAGGATCGCGATGGTGCCTGGCCTCCGCAACACTGACAATGCCACTGGACCTTGAATTTGGTACGAGTATTTACTGACACAGACGAGTTTTTGTCTCGGATAAGAATCGCCGTGTTCATTATGTATGTAAGAACCGACAGTCATTTCAAATAAACATCGTAAATATACGTGGGTATATAAGAAGCAAACGTCTATTTAAATAATATTGTATATAGGTATATATTATTATTTTTTGCTCGTAACTAAGTCGACTCTTCCTAGTTCCCGTGTGGAGGCCATTGAACGAAAAGAGTTAAACGCGCTCCTTGTCAATTAGGGTCCATTCGAATATATTAACTTGTCCGTTAATAGCAAACAGGATTTTAAATCATACTACAACTAATAGAGATGTATTAACGAAAGGATATATATCTATAAATCTTCAACCGGTAGTGAAATAACTAGCAATATCCAAAACACAAACAATTATAGAAATGTGTTTGTTACCGGACCGTGATGATCGTTATAATAATAAATCGATATTTTTTCTCCAAGGCGTTTCCTGAATTGGTAATATTTATTTCTATACCGTGAACGTCAATGATTACATTACTAAAAGTGGTGGGTGGGATCTAAAAAACGGTAACGTAAGTGGCGATTTCGTATCGTAACGCGGACCGTGAAATTGGCAAGTTACCGCTAACAGCGGGCAGCTGCGGCGCGGCGCCGGCGCCGTACCGCACCGCGGCGCGGCGCGGGCGCGCCGTGCACCGGAGACCTGAAGTTCTCGGTGTCTGAAATCGCGAAGCCTTGATATAGTGACTCAGTTTCGATATCTAAAGTGGTCCGTTGACCTTTTACCGGTTCGTTATTGTTGCATGCTTGATTTGTTTTACCCATTTAAGATGTTAGCAACCGCGATTGTATTGTACTGCACGTTTTGTTTTCGATGCCCCTTTATCAGAAATTGACATTGAATCATAAATCGTATTGAATTAAATAATCGGTGATCTCATTAAAATGTTATCTATTAATAAAACGGTCCCAAAATCTTCCGACGAAATTAAATTTGAAATAAATTATCGTGATTACACAAATAAACAGGATAATAACTAATCAATGCACATCACCCGCGCTACCTAGAATTAAACTACTTCGCGAATCACGACGATGATGTCTGCGTCAAAATAACTGATGTTTTATAATCGGTGTAATCATAATTATCCCACAGAAACAATAATTACTTGGCAATGAGAAATGTAAATGACGGCAAACAGCGTTTTATTATATTTTACAACTACCGAGTGTAGACTGCAATTAATAAATAAACTTATCGCCAGAAACAAAGGTTTAGTAAGGTATGGTCCCAAACTAAGCGATGCTTGTATATATCGGTACCGTGCAAAATACTGGGCGCTACCAATAACACCCAGATCGGGGCAGGGCAGGTGCAGTGACCCGAGTGGCCTACGCCCCGACCACTACACCAGGCGGACAAATATATTAACCGAAAAGGTGTTTTTAATACAGAGTTTTAGTAGCTTAAAAACTGCTACTCAAGAAAATCTCAAATAGGTATCATTGTCATTACATTTTTATATGTATCTTACTGCTATCGTATTTAACAGTAGGTAGGTACTTGGAACGTGGACACTTTTGTGACTAAGGGGTGACTTCGATATTGTTGAACCCGAATGGCGTCGACCTTGTATTGTGTTGAGAACTCAGCCTGTCTAGACGACCTAAGCTTTAGTATAAAATATGTTTTACCCAGATGGCTCTGTGATGCTCTGGGAGATACGGGATCTGAATCAGAAGGAACACAAGACGTTGCGCGTGAATATCGAGTTTGACCACGCCTCCCACGTGGCCTGGAGTCCAGACTCCAAGGCATTTATTGTGCACACAGTGCGGGAGAACCACATCATAGTGTACAAAATCGAGAAGAAAAAGGACGGCACCATTGGCTCAGCTGCTCCGGTCATCACGTTCGACAAGGTTAGTAAAATAATGTTGTTTCTCGGTCATCGACATTTACCTGAGGAAAGACCTCCCAAATGCATATATATTTAGTCAACGTTTGTTGGTTTTCGATATGGTACATTTTTACCTTGAATTTTATTGGTGTGGATAGCCATGTTGGTAGAACGCTCGCCTTGGAAAAAATTGTGCTAGTTCAAACCCCGGCTCGTATCTCTGAGGTATCCAGATTTTCATGTGCTAATTTCATTTTCTATAAATATTATCACTCGCTGCACGCTGCACGGATAAGGCAAACATCGTGAGGAAACCTGCACGTCAAAAGTCGTGTAAAGTTTACCGAACTGCACTGGGCCAGCGTTGTAGACTACGGCCCAAAACCTCCTTATATTATGCAGCAAAGTGTTCGGTATAATGACAATAGGCTCGCCTTCCTTGCGACCAAAATACCATCGGTGCAATGTGGGTGCATTGCAGTGCGCCTCTGCCTACCCCTCTCGGGATTACAAGCGCGATGATGGTGTATTGGTATTGATATGTTGTTTATGATGCTAAGCATGATTTTGCGTCATCTAAATACTGGTCATGTTCCGTGTAAAAGTAAAACTTGTCTATTTGTCTGTCAACATGTAGCGAGCTATAAGCGTTTACCTTGTGGTATATCGGAGAATATGTCCACACGCAATGTATTTTATAGGCAAAAAATGGTTTTAGATAAGTATGCAACATTAGCACGGCACTCTCACTAGTACATAGTTGCACTGCAGTATGCAATCGTCTATTATTGCTAAGTGTATCGTTCTGAACTCACGCAACTAGTACGCTGTCTGTGTACTCTTAATTACATAAAGACTATTTGTTATCTGTAGTTATCTCAGCTGCGAATGCATTGTACCATCTCACGTGACGCGCAATGCTTCGCAAACAGCGCATACAATGATCTATGTACGTGTACTATCTCATATGCAGGTACGTTATAATAAAACTCATGAAAGTAGGTCATTGGGTTACGAACAAACTCATGTAATAATAGTTACATAAATAGTAGCCAACGATAAGGCCATTGTTTATTGTTTTGGCAGTATGATGTTAACTTTAAGTGGATGGAACATGTACCGTATGCCCCTCTCTACTTCAATATATATTATCAAATCTATTCTATTCGTCTATGGTTTTAAAAAGTATTAAGTGAGTAGGATTTAAGTCTCGAGCTTATCTCAAAATCTCTATAACACTGATGCTCGATTTACACGAGACCAGTAGGGTGAATTGAAAATGTAATCGTAAGGTTATCCAAATTCCATCGTTCTAAAATAACTTTGTTAGCCTGATTATTAAAAAATGCCTGAAATGAATTGGTGTAGTCTATAAAAAAAAAGATATATTGTAATGCCACTTGATGCGGCGGTCCATATTTCCCTGGGCATAGTTCTTCGTACTGGACACTAATAATTGTCACTTCGTACTTGCCGAGCTATTACCTGCACACTGTTCTCGTGTATACCGAGCATTACCGATAACAGTTCATTGACTGCCTTTATCATGCCTTTATGCAGGGTCGTCTCTAATGTCTTAACTAGAGATATAAGATATAGAGTCAGACTTTAAACACCATTATGTACGGTTAAATAAATATCGAATTTATTAAAATATTCATACAATACTTATTCATTAGATGTATACCCACCACTAGATAAACAAATAACACGTTTATATAGGAAAACTTTGTGTTGATTATGTTTTTACTTCGCATTAGCACGGGCATGCATCATACGGGCCGTTCTATTCGTCCTCTAGACCGCACTATTGTATTGGAAGAGCGCGGCTGTTTGTGTAACAACCCCAATGTCACATTAACGAGTATTTTGACCGAGGACTAGGAGTCAATCGGAATTGTTATGATGGAATATATTGCGCCGCTGAAAATAGGTGGGCGTCTTGTATTGTGAACGCATGATCGGAGCAACGGCCGGGCTTGTTGAAAATTCAAATTAGAGCTCAGTATACATGAATGCGGCACCGAGGAATGTTAACTGCCAATGCGATGTCTACATTTTATGCAGAACTCATGCCTACTGTGTTTTGTATTGAACTCGGCAATATAACTACTTATGCTTTCATTCAAAAGATATGCGTGATCACCCAGCCCACGCAATCTGTATAGTCGGCATTATCGACATTATCGATTCATTCATGGCGTAGGTTGATTAAAGGGAATTAATATTTACTTATTTCTACCATTAACTGAAACGTACGTGCCTTTTATTTTTATTACCGTAATATCACTTGATCTGTTTTTCCCGCGAATAATATCCTTATGAGGTATTTTATTCGGATAAGACGACCATTACGTACCTTTGGCAAATGAGATAAAATTTACATATCTACCTATATTTTATATTACTTTATTTCGTAACTGCCATACGTAAATTGTATCACGCAAAAAATGACGTGTATTGACATTGCGAGTTGCTCTGATTAGGTCAGTGCCGAAAATATATCACGACGTGGCGAGCCAAGATAGTTTTTCCTTTTTGTTTTGTCGAAACAAGGCATTGACTTATTATTTAGATAAGAGTAGAGCAATTGATTCTGGGAAAATCCCTGTTATAAAATGCCGGCGAAATGAGATAAAACCCCACAATATCGTGCTCTTAATTTCCTATTCATCGTTAATACTCTTCTTTGGTTTCACATGCAATCTGTAATACATTGTAATATTCATTTTTAATATTTATAACAAGTCCTTGTTATTTATAACTCTTATTTCTCAATTTTAAGACAATGCAATAAATCATTAATCTAGATTCTTTGAGGCATAAAAATATGTGGGAACTACATATTTTGAATAAAATTACAATGAATCAAGGCAAATATTGACTGCTCTTTATTGCATATAATAAATGTTTCGTCGATTTGGCTTGCGGAGTTTTTATAAGGTCATTCGAGTTCAAAGAGTTTGCAGAGGGCAAGGTAATAATTTAGTACCTACTTTAATATCCTGTTCGTATGTTGTGAACATAATAATTATTTACAAATAAATAATAAATAACAAACACTTTTATCTCTAAGATCTTCTTTATCAGTAGACTTCCGAAGATAAATATGGTAGAGTATTTGTGACGGTGCAGAAAAAGCTGTCTGCTGGTCGCTATCGTGGCTGGATTATCAAAGCCTTCACAAACAGTGCAATTAGTCAGACACCATGCATTCTACGATAAAAAAATGTTTTCTTCGTGATACTTCGACCAATAAATATAAACCTTTTAATAATATTATGTGTTGTTCCACATTGTTTGCTCCTTTTTGTTTGATACATACAAATAATTACAGTGACAATATTGTCGAACCATTGTTTACAGGATTATGTGTGACTAACAAATCTACATTAAAAACAATAACAATCCTCGGCGCTTTATTATATAAGTAGGTAAGAAAGGCTAAAGGAAAACATCGTGAGGAAACCTGCAATTCTGAGAAAACCCCTCGAAAGATGTGTGAAGTCCATCAACCCGCACTGGGCCAGCGTGGTGGACTATAGCCTAATCCCCCCTTGCATTGAGGGGAGGCCCGTGCCCGACAGTGGGACATAAAAAGGGCTGGTATTATTATATTATTACTATATATAAGAAATGCACATTATGTACTGACATTTATGTGAAGATAAGCTGCAGCTACTCATTGCAAATTCTCAGCATTGATACGGAATGTGGACGCAAACGAGATGTATTTATGAAAAGCTGGAAATACCGACAAGATCAAACCGATATGTAGTGATCCGCTGACGTCAAGATTTCGATTAGCTTCGGGCAACAGAACTAGTCGATAATTGCTTGCAAATAAGTCATGCAATAGTGGATTGATTGTGAAACGTCTTCTTAATCTTAAAACGAAAAAGCTATTGCAGACCGTTCAGACAAAACGGTGCAATTTTTGTTTTAGATATTTTGTAAAACCTACTTAATCTGTTGAGAACTAATATATTTACGACAGTAGTGTTACTCCGACTGTTACACAAAAACATGACGAAATTATTGCAGATCGTTTTTGTGACCGCCATAATAATTGTGTAGTATTTTTTAGGTTACAAGCAGCATTAAATGATACCTCATTTGATCCAATCGGTTAAATGATTCAAGCCATATTAAAAATTAGCTTTTTCTGACGCCATCGCCCGCGTCTTTTTCGATTAGATTACAACAAAACACGAATAATCCTCGCTAATTTGCATCATTATTTACGAGCAAATATTTTGCAAACAGTTATTCAATCTAGATTCTAATTATTTCAAAGTTGTGAACGATGCAGAAAACCGTTACTATACTATCCTACAAATAAATATATTTCCGCTCACCGCTATATACTATCACGTTTAATGATATCATTGATGGCGATATGCATTGGACACTGGCCGCAAAGTATTTAACACATTTAAACTGGCTCGTTAGTGTTCAGAGATATTAAAATCTGACCGAAACCGCCTGCTACTGGTATGTCGGCAACTGCGCAGATACACGTCCATCAGCGCACAGTTCTCCGGCTATTTCGGCGATGAACTGTATGCTTATTGATTTCTAATTATTCGTGATTGAGCTAAGATTGACAACTTTTAGACGATATATCATTGAGTGTCGTCAGTGAGATTATCGCTCATATTACACTCGCAACGCATATAACGCAGCCAAAATATTAGCTGTCTTGATAACCTCTGCGATGGCATCTGACCTATCGTACCCGGAAATCAGTTTCAATAACTGTTGTCACTTAATATTTCCAAATAACATTCGTGGGCATTATTTTCGTAACGGAGAAGCCAAGTCCCGGCATTTTTGATATGTGTGTGATGTTGTTTTGTGTCTGTCACGGGAAAGCTTTAAACCCGATTACTTTTATACCGGGAAAGAATTCCCCGAAATTGTCAAAGTCCTTGCATACGATGTCTTAGGCGTAGGAAGTTATATAATATCAAGATTATGCATATTGTAACAAGATGTCAAGACGACGAATGTTTGTGAAAGCATAGTAATATCTAGCGCGAACTATGTCTTTAACATGATATAGATGACAGCTGTTTTAGGGATGGAAGTGAAATGCCTGGACATACAAGTTCGTAATATGCCCCCTGCACTGGTAGCACAGCCGGCTGTGACAAGACTGTGAGATATATCGATATTGTCTCTTTCCCTCGTATGCATTACGGAAGGGAGAGAGCGGCACCACATGCTCGGTGCGACGTGATCCGTGATTTTGGTTTGCTTGCTAACAGAAGGCTTTGTTAAATTCTAATGCAGCCGTTGTTCTACGCTTAAATCTGTTCATCGCAAGTGCGAACGCGATACCAAAGTCCAACGACCAGCGATATCCTTTGACAAGCATTGTATTACATAGAGCCATCTTCTTTTATGTGTCATAGTGCATGTGTAAGTACGAACGCTCTGATGTATTAGTCATGTTTGTATAAATGTATGCGCAAATAACGGTAGGTACGTGCCGCACGATCAGGTGTCAACATTCTGCCCCTGAAAGTATAGTGTTACTCATTGTTTTCATGAACGCCTTTGAAATTCTGTAAACGCTGACTAAATAATTCATGGAATATCTAAGTAGTCAATATAATTTTATGGCAATAAACACTGTGACATAAATACCAATTTAATTCGGTTATCCTTCTTAAATATTTAGTCACACGCGCATAATTACACATGTTTGGTAGTAAGCAGGTATTAAAGATGCGCCGAACATGGATTTTTAAACCGAACCGAATACCGAACATTATTCGGCTTAGCGCTTACCGAACTGAATATTCGGTTCAATTTACACGTACGCGTCGCGACGCTCACTATAAGCCGTCGCGACCCCCATTATAAGACTACTCGAAACTCACTATTTACGCACTATTACGCTGCGGTGCTCAATATAAGGTGTCGCGACGCTCACTATATGGCGTTGATATGCTCACTTAGGCCTAGCGACCCCCACTGCAAGGCAAAGCGAATCTCACTATTAGGCGTCGCGACGCTATTCGGCGCCGTAATGCTCGCTATACGTTTCGCGACGCTTCATGTGATGATACGCAGCAGCAGTCACTGAATGAGTTGTCGCGACACCTCATAACTAACGTCGCAAGAACTTCTGTGCAATATCTCATGCTTCTAAACCCACCCGTTAAGCTGTGCATTGGCTGTAGTTTTATTCAATAAATACTACGAACGGGTTCCAGTTAAATGTTTAGCATTTAGAACTTTAATGTTGTTAAACAATTTTATAGACTAAAGTTCGGTTAATATTTGCACTACAACCGAATATTCGGCCGAATACCAAACATATAAAACTATGCAGAATAACAAATAATTACCGAATATTCGGCGCATTCCTAGTTGGTATATTATACGGTAACACAAACGATTATAGTATTTAATGGTATTGTAACCAATTATGAAAGACCTATTTATAAATTGTTTGAAAGTGAAATATATCGACAGTATTGCTTTAAATTGTGTGCCTGTATCCTGTTGCAACGTGCATAGTGCACCGTTTTAATCGGGATAAACCAGTGAATAATGTAATTTATATCTTCGAGCTATCTGACTGTTCGAATTTATTTTCCCCATATATTATTATTCTGTTGGTTTTTTAATTCATTAAATGTAGTTCTGGTGCGGGTATTTTCGTCGCTCTTAAACCAAACTCAAAGTTCTTTTGACTCGACGGTATTTGTTTGTGCCTTTAGAGTAAAGAACATAGTAACAAGAAATGCAACCCTTGATTTCTACAATATGCTTCCGACACCAGAGTTATTAAGACGTACCATGCGCATCTATACAAATAAATAAAATTGGAGTGTATGTTTGTAATATTAAAATAACCGCTTTTACTAAGTGCATTTGGATGTATACACGGTACATATACCAAAACAACATTTTTTGTCTGTCGGTCTGTCTGTTTGTGTCGGTTAATCTCTGAAATAGCTGGACCGATTTTGACGGGACTTTCACTGGCAGATAGCTGATGTAACAAGGAGTAACTTAGGCTACTTTAATTTAGAAAACCTTTTTTTTGTTAAATACCACGCGTACGAAGTTGCGGGTAACAGTTAGTTTGAAATATAACGCTGTCGAGCTGCAATTTCAACGACCAAACAAGCGCATAAGAATACCATTTTCGTCACCAATTAGTGCGCTATTATGCAACTCTTTAATGACTAATGCCATTTAAAATGGTTTTGATTGGTGCTTGGGGTTATTGAAAGCGATTCTGTGATGAAAAAAAAAACTACCGATGTTTTTTTTGTTTTTTGACGACCTTATTAGCGCAGTTGGTCGAATCCTGGTAGGGAACAATCTTTGTGTGATGACCACGATTGTTTGTACCCGAGTCAAGGATTTTTAGTATCTATACTATAAGTATTATATACTGAGTTCGACCTCAGTCCATTGTACGGTACCCATAATTCAAGCTATGCTTAGTGTGGGACCGTATAGTTGGTGTGTTCGTCTGGCGATATTTATATATTATGCATATTTGTAGTGTCGTATATAAATAACTTCCTCGTAAATTTCCCTCCCTTGTAGGGTCATTTTGACGAGGCTATTAAAAATAACTTCATTGCTAGAACAATGCAGTAATAGGTGAAGTGAAGATGTCTGAAGATTCTAATTCCTTATTACGAGTGCGATTGTTACAAGCGATGCTTAAGTACTATAGTGTGTTTGCTTTGCCTCGTGAGTCGGCCAGTTTGATAAGGACTTGCATTGTGTTCGACGCTTAATCATTCGTTTTACCCCTATAACTACATTAACCTATATACCTATTTATGTGCGTACACCTAACTGTACGTCATATATAGTAATTAACATCGTGCGGCAATTAACAAAACCGACGAAATTGATAATAATGTAGGTGAGTGTACGTCATTGTGCAGTCTTCACTAAACAGCTAAACGGATCTGGATGAAATTTGGCACAGAGATAGATTATAGTCTGGAATAGCATATAGGACTGGCATAATAGCACTTTTTACCCCGCTAAAATGTATTGTTCCCGTGGGATAGATTTGTTTAAATTTTTCATAGAGTACCAATAAATTAATTTTCTCATACATTTGATTCTGAGGCGGTACGAAGTTCGCCGGGACAGCTAGTGTATCATAATGTTACGTTTAATTGTGAGTTATCCAAACTTACTCAATTAAATAGCGTTGGTTTGTTTTATTGATACCTTCTTAGATAAAATCGTGGACTGAGGGAAAAAATAGGAACTCTGCAGCTTATTATTTTTACTAGTTAAGATCTTAATATATAAAATCATGACGGTGCGATCAAAGTAAATATCATCGAAATCATCAAGTGTTACGGATGGTCAGACGGACTGAAGGTATAGTCGCACTGTAGGGTCCGTTTTCATCTTTTGGTACGGAACCCTAATAAAGAAAACAGTATGCATAAACCAACAGTTTAACTACAAAGTTATTAGACGGTATAGTTTAATGTCCTTTGTACAATGAATCGTGCTTGCTGAAAATATTTCGTACGCGCATATTCAATAACATAACGGTGTTTATTAAGCGCAATATTTAAATAAATTTCACGCTACTTAGTAAATTAAAATAATTGTAATTTTATCAATATGTACGTATGTATATACGTAAGTACAAACAAAAACAATTTCATAAAGGCTAAGTGATATGCGCAAAATTGTACTTTGAGGATATTCTTCGTAGATTATTGTGTTGGACATGCAACAATTATAGTCGGAAAAACATAAAAGATTTGCTCGTTGAGCCCTGCACAGAGAAATTCGAATAACTGGTCCTTTTAACGTTTGCTGATGTTCGTGCAGCCGATTACGAATCTTTTGTTCACTGACGTAGGTACCTTTGTCAGCTGCAGGCATTGATGTAAATCAATGGATTTTATAACGTTAAAGCTGGCACTTTACTTTCTCGACGGGAACCTAACCGGATGCTTCAAGTCTTGTGAGCAATGGTAACGCGAACACTACCTTAACCGAGTCTTCTTGCTAGTCTCTTGGAAGCGACTTCATAGAAGTTTGCATTGCAAGGGAAAAAATCGTCTGAAAATCTACACAGCGCTGCGGTCCTTCCTTCATAAATCCATCGGCCCTAGTTCAATGAGTCCATGAACTTGAAAGAGTTGAGATAAAATAGTCATTCTTAACATCAATGTTTAGCTTTTTGTTCCATAAATTACGCCAAAACGTAAGCCAACACGTAGCCCTTTGTTTGAGGTAAGCACGGTAGTCATGAGTTAGTTGGTCATGTCGCTCACGTGCTGGTGTGCTGAGTCATCAATAATTGTGATTTTACATCGGTGGTCCATATTTATAACGAGACAGTAGGATACCTGGTACCTAAAATCCTATTTCATAGATTTTATTATTTCCATGGAAGTTATATGACGTGTTAATTAAGGAAAAACAATAATATAATGATAACTGTCGAAGGTTGGACACGAACCTTTCCTTCATTATGTGCGTTAATGGCACTTGACAAGTTTTACGCTTCTATACTATAGGAAGTGTACAAGGCGCCACAAATATAAAGAGTTTACTTTGGGTATTGGTATAATGTGCATAATAAAATTGTAGAAATCATCTATGTCGCATGGCTGCGTAATATATAAACAAATATATAAATTTTGGAAGGCGTAATGTATCGCAAACCGCGCGATCACAACGCAACCCTCTGCGCGATACCCGATTCGTGCGAGTGACGAGTGCGCTCAAGCGTATCGAGTTTTAATTTACATTGCAGTTTTAGGCCAAAATTAATTATTATGGTTATCTTATTTAAAATCACGTTGTGATAGACTTTTACTATGATATCATGCTAAAATTAATTTAAAATACTGAAAAAAAAGTATGTTCGTCGTGTGTAAAAGATCGGCGGAAAAGTTCCAACTCCACGGGGTCCAGAATCAGTTCAGTTATCGTTACGAAGCCAGTTACACTCTGTATATGTATTCAATCTATACATACATATAAATAAAATTGGAGTGTCTGTTTGTAATATTAAAATAACTGCTTTTTACTCAGTGCATTTGGATGTAGTGTATACATACCTTGGTACCTATACCAAAACAACATTTTTTACAATTTTTGTCCGTCTGTCTGTCCGTCTGTCTGTCTGTCTGTCTGTCTGTTTGTTCCGGGTAATCTCTGAAATGGCTGGACCGATTTTGACGGGACTTTCACTGGCAGATAGCTGATGTAACAAGGAGTAACTTAGGCTACTTTTATTTTAGAAAAAAAACATAGCATGTCACGAACAAAAATTAAAACTGAAAAACTGTTGCCAACGGTTGTCTTTGTTAAATACCACGCGGACGAAGTCGCGGGCAAGAGCTAGTTATCATATAAGTTAACATAAAATATGCTGCAAAAAAGCATCCACGCTCAAATTATAATCTTCCTTAACTTGAAATTCGAGAAGATTCATCACAAAATAACTTTTTTTTAAAGTGAATGCCGAAAGGGATTCCGGCAACCTCATCGTCCGCCACAGCATGCGAATACCGGAGTGAATGTCTAATTATCCGTATTTTGCGTGTCTTGCAAACATTACGAAATTTACTTCAATAAGCTCTTGCACAATGAGAAATTACGAAAGTTTCTTAAGGTAACATGTGTTGTGGTGATCAAAATGATATAATATTAAACGTTATTACGTATTTTGAAACCATCAGCGATTGTATAGAATAACACGTATTTATCGCTCCAGCGTCCATTGTGACAAGAACAAAGATACGTCGGATGCACTTCTTTGTTTTTTGCGTTCATGATAAGTAATGATGATACAATATGTTTAACGTGAATTCAATATTCATGTTATCTCGTTCGACAATGCGTTGTGCGTATCGGGGAACTAACGAAACACGTAATTGTCAAGATCGTGCGAAGTGTTGTTATGTATCGATTCACTTCTGTAATTATTGATTAAATTACACCATCTGAGTTATGCATTTATGTATATTAACTATATCAGATATAAATATATTATTATATTTATTGACTTATTAAATATATTTCTAGAATTAATTAACGATTCTTATTCTGTTTCCACGCTCTACCAAATGATTTTCGTTATAAGAAGTACTCCGATTAAAGTATAGAGTTCAATTCACCTTCCGGGTATGTCCACATAATCGCTAAAATATGAATAAAACCAGTAGGTAGACAATTACATTGCTGCCCGTAGATGAGAGTTTCGGCATTTCGTACAACATAAATACCTTGTGCGCTCGGCAATGAACCTCCGCAAAAATTTATTAAATTTCGATATTAAGTTTCGATGTATGAAAATCCACCTTATCTTATACTGTTTAAGTTTTTGCGTTCGCTATTGTGTGTTCTAATACAATCGCGAGATTTCGCTAATTGTGCCAGAACAGCAAGTAGCGCGACTCTCGAAGCTCTATTACCACTGTCTCAATGCTCCGTTTCCCACCATTAACGATCAAAAAAAGGTATTTCAACACGAACTTGTTTTCTTTGCAAAAGTTTCCGTTGATCAAATAGAAAACAAAAGATGTTATGGTGACATTCTGTTTGAAATTTGCTTCCATTGAAATATTAAAGGTTCCATTGAAATATTAAAGGTAGAAAGTTGGCGTACCGTTTGCATGGTTTCATTTCAGTTAGTGCTCCACTTTAATTATGTTTATTTTGTCCTTGTGCCGTAACCTTTGCTATTGACTTGAGTGAAGAACGTTGCAAAAGCCCATTGTTGTAATTGAAAACTACACGTGACATTCAAAACATTAAGTGAAGTGATGAAATAGCAATCACTCATCTGGCGGATTGATTGTTAAACTATTGTTCTTGTGCTGGCTGATATTAGTGATTTGGCCATGTGGTAGGTTTTGAATAGCTATAGAAATCTTGTGTCTACAGCAGTGATAGCCAAGTTGGTAGAACGCTTGCCTCCGTAACGAGGATCGAAGGTTCAAACCCAGGCTCGCACCTCTGGGATTTCTGGATTTCATGTCCGAATCTCATTTTCAACCATGATTATCACGCATCCTCGCATTGAGGGCAGGCCCGTACCCAATATTATTTAAGAATGTATGTCAGTTGGTCTTCTGAAATGCATGCCATTGTCGCAGATCTGCAAACACTCCTTATGCACACCTGCCGGTCGCGTCTGTAGTTCGTTGCTCCTTATAGGTACATATTTACGACACAAATTATTTACACTCTGGTATACAATGTAATTTGAGTGCCATATATTGAGCATATATTTTAATTAAGTATACATATGTCCAAATTGTTTTTATAGCTAAATGTTTAATTTAAATTAGTATCGAGGTCGATGTATCGTTGCACTTGTTAAGATATTGACACAGACATTTAGGTAGTTTACCGGCGACGGGATTAGTTAGTAAGTAAGGTCATTTTATCCGTAAGTAATTTATATATTACTGAAAATTTGACGTTCTTTCATCATACTGCTTTTAAAAAACGTATATTTCTGCCATCGATGGGCATAAAGCAAAAGGGTTTTGACCTAAATAACACAACATTAACGACAAATTTATCTTGTTTTTCTGATTTTATCGATAAAAATAATCACATCAGATTTTTGTATGTTGTTATTGCCCCTGAAGATTTTTGGGCATAAATAAATGCAATCCTGATCCACCTACCAGCGTACTTGCAAGATAAATTGCAGTACTTTTTTTTTCTAATACCCTTTTTCCATCGACTGAGTCCAGAATTACGTTGGACCTATCAAAGTGATTCAGGTAAAATTTAGGCATGCGTGTGGTACAGAAGACGCGTAGGATATTGCTTGATTGGTTATACTTCCAACGCTAGCTTTTGTTCAGAATGGTCGATTAATGTAGTTTGCAGTAGGTTTTAGTCATGATGTTCGAGACGTTTAAAGCAAACATCGTTGCAAAATTTATCGATGGATTTTATTCATCACTGAGAGCACACTAACAGAACGACAGAAATTTATTATAGTTCGTGTTTATAAACTCGTATTTGGAATTGGCAATACTTAATAACGTACTCAATTCCAGAAAAAAAACATTGATCTGACTGAAACACACCGTGATCTTGCGTCATCCAGGTCGCGTCACTTAGTAGAATTAAGTAGCTATTAGTTACCTATGCGTACCCAGATATTCGCGAAACTTGGTTACCTCTCGCCCACATGATTATATACAGGTTATCGTATGCACGCAGCTGGTAACCAGAATGCGGGCACATCATTAAAAATAGTTTCATCGGAACAATAGCGCTTCGATGTAGGTACACATCGTTCAGGGCATTTACGCCATCTGTTAAACGGTTGCGATGACTTTACTCGAAGGCGATACTACCTATAATGGCGTACTTACTTCTATGTTTATGGTCGGCTCATTGTGCTGCTGGCTATATTGCTTAAGCGTATGTATGTAGCGGCGGTTCGTCGCACGCGCAGCCTCGAAAATATTATTTTTAGCTGGAGGAAGGTTCTCTGGCTCGTTTTCCGTACGCATATTCTCGTTTGCATTGCTTATTATGACGTGCATACCCTGCTGGAAGCGCGTTGAATATTTAACACCATCGAGGTTCCGCATTAGACACCACTATTAGCATCTATGTTGAACATTAACAACGTTGTTCATGTTCCTTATCTTGGTAATCCCTTATTACGACAAAAGCTCTGGTTAAACAACGGTTCAAATCCACACTTAGCATACTTTTTATCTTTGTTTGCACATAATAAAGCCAACAATAACCTCTTTTATCAATTATCAGAACGAGGCATACAAGTTTGATGACCTAATTAAGTATTTAATACACAATCCTTAATTTTCTCTTTCGTAGGTACACGAAGACGACGCGGTGGGCTTCGACATATCCAGCAATGGCAAGTTCATGATGTCCTGCTCGTCCAAGAACGATATGGTGATATGGGATCTCAAGGGGCAGCAGTTGGATAGGCTGGACACTTACCTGATGTCTACACACACAGCTAAAGTGTCACCTTGCGGCCGCTTCGTCGTGGCCACCGGCTTCGCGCCCGACGTCAAAGTCATGGAGGTGTGTTTCGCCAAGAACGGGGAGTTCAAGCAAGTGATGAAGGCTTTCGAGCTGACCGGACACACTTCAGGCATCTACGACGTGGCCTTCGATGTGGATACGTCGCACATCGCCACCATATCTAAGGATGGCACGTGGAAACTATATCACACAAAGAGTGAGTACCTACTTGCATTGTTTCTACCGCATACACATCCTTAACATATGTACTTACCTAAGCTCTACGTAGTTTCTTAAGACGTGACTGAATTAAATATGTATCTAAATAATAGGTGCTATGAAGCTATGACGTCACAGCCCTTCTTATCAGGACTACACGAAGATGACACGTAGACGGGATATTTATCATTTTGTTTTAAAACACGTCATCGTTGTCTTTCGTCTTAAAAATATGTTTTACTTGTAGGCGCTCAAAAAGGATTATACCTACTACTTCCGACATCCAGTTGCAAGATTTTGTTTGCCTTTTTTACGCTTCCATACATATGACATTTATAAATAATACAATAGGTATAATTCATTTTATCCTTATTACAACGAAACTGGATATCTATGTTCCTTCATAATAGTACATACCACAGCACACGTGTTTCGTACATTACCTATTTATGGAACTGCGCACATCTCGATATATGTTATTAATGTCAATGAATTATAAACGATCACTACTAGATCAACATGCCACATGGTATTCCTAACGATATTGTTGCAAAAATATTATGATTGGCAGCTAATTACGCACTTGGCTGAGGTCAACACTCACGTTTGCTTCAATTAATGATTATTTTATAAATATTGCCAAAATTAACGAGTGACGTAATGTTTGTTTTTATCGATTTTAAAAGGATTCTCAGTGCCATCGGAATGATTCTCAGAAATACGTACTTACGGACTTCGCTAGTCACTCAAAGCAGTATACAGAAGAAGAAATGTTTGTTTTGTTTTAGTTTACGTGGGATCATGTTATCACTGACTATAACATGGTCTCTGCATTACTTTTTTTTGAAAAACAATTCATTTCGGATATAATTTCTGATACTGAGGCCGAATCCGCCATGGTTGGAAATTTTGTCTGTATGTGGGTCTGTTCGTGCATCACTGAAAAGTACTTGGAGGATTTTGATGTAACTTGGCATAGTGATAAGCTTAGACACTATATATGATAGATTTTCCATTAAAGAGTTCTCCCAGTATAGTGAAAAACAAGTCCACGCGTACGAAGTCACTGGAACTGTTAGTTAAATAAATTTACTATGCAAATTTATTTGTCTATAACAAGCTTAACCGGTTTTAATCAGCTGTTTTCATTGGATCAGGTCAGTGAAGAACCTTCTCGAATTTTGAAACACCTAAGTAATTGTATATGTATATATATGTAATTGCAATATATCCCAATTTATTTTTGAGAAAACATAACAATTCTTTTACCTGTATGGGATTTTCTTGACCGAACATTCGTAGCGACTGGGAATTACTAATGGCCGACTACGCGTCACGTCATCGGGCCGGTCCCACACACACCGTCGGACCTTGTTTTATACTTATTTACCATCACGATTCATAAGATTTATTCAAATTATATGTGATGGCGCCGCGATCCTCGGATGTGATTTCCATTTCTAGTATAACTGACTAAACTGGTAATGATGATAAATATTTTATAGGTCATGTTTTGTTGTGTCCTCCACTTCGTACCATTTTCAGTGGATTCAACCGACAGGGCCCCAAGTCTGCTAACACAATCGATTCATAATCGAACAGCAAACGCATAGTAACTGTCACTTTTGACAGATATTGTATGGGATATCTGTCAAATGTGACAGTTACTATGCGGTTGCTGTTCCATTATAAATCGATTATGCTAGCAGACTTGGAGCCTAGATCGATCGCGCTGCAAAATAACGGAAACATTAAAGTTTTTTTTATTAATGGATGCTAATAACCAATTAGTGTTCTTATACGAAAATATTTGCATTTGTATGCTCACAAACGATCCTATACGGTCATTAATACCTGAGAATTATTATAACATCTGTAAGGTTTAAAATAGCATTGACCAGTCACGATCATGACCGTATCATTGAACAAGGTAGCTGGATATGTTAACTAGGTATAATGTCGTAGAAAAGTATATTATCTGTTATATGTGCATAAGTTACCTGTAGCTTAGAGCAAAAATATATGTTGGCGTGGACTCTACAGGCTGATGCAGAAAGGATGCTAAGCGTCGAACATGGGCTTCTTTAGCGCACTTTTAAACTCGATGTGAAGGCAGAATTTCGAGACTGCTATTTGAAAAAAGTACCCAATATAATAGCTATACGAGTAGTAATATGTTGCGGACAAAACGTATTTTTTTATTGTCAGCCAAATTATCGCACAATGATTACAAATGTACGAAAGAAGTTCAGGTTCAACGTTGACTGTACCCTTTCTGAATCAGTCTGTATATTTATATAGGAGGTTGAGAAAAGATACGCTAACGTAACTGAAATGTAGCAAATATTAACGAATCAACAGGATGCGACTGGTAATAACGATTAACGAACGAGTTTCGTACTTTCGTCGAATAATGAAAGCATGACGTCACGTAGGTTCATAAATTTTATAACATCGATATATGATCATGATCAGTCTCGGAGTTGTGTAATTACAGAACATGCCACATACGGTCAGAATGTTCTATAATGCATGCCCTAATAAGAACGGGGAAACAGTAGGATGCTGATAGTTAGCTATCAATCATATACCTTACTGGTGGTAGGCTTCGGCCGTGGCTAGTCACCACCCACTGAACAAAGCCATGTCGCCAAGCGGCCTAGCCGTGTTCCGGCATGATGTTCGGTGTTGCCATTCATGGATGGCGGGTCAGATCAATTGCGCTGCATGTGCCTAGTGAATGTAGCGTCTCGATCTACTGCCGCCTTCCTACCTAGGCAAGTATGCTCCATCGTAGATCTGATCGTCGCTTACCATCAGGTGAGATCGAGATCAAATACTTGCCTATAATGATATAAAAAAAAAAAAAAATATATGATAGCAATTATCTATACTATTGTATAATTGCAAATGGATGTGTATGTACGATATAAGTTATGTAGAATATCTCGACGGCTGTAAAGCCAAACCAGTATTTTTAAGAATTCTTGGCAGTGTCTCTGTTCTAGTATCACAGATAATCTACTGGACAAAATTTTAACAGGGTCTTCACGATTGGATACACTTAGGTATATCAAATAAAAAGGTTACATGTCGTAAGTAAGAACTGTACGTATTCTGTGATGTCATCATGACCATGGGGTTCGAGCGGCGGAGACAATCAGTGCTTCCGCGGGCGGATGAACGGGGAAAGGTTTGTAAGTAATATATTTAGATTTTTAAAACGTCACTGTATGATGGTTTACAGTTGAATACACTCGCGGCGAATCACCGCACGTGCTCGAGACGGGTGCGTACACGCAGACCGCGAACCCGCCGCGCATCGCGCTCTCTCCCAACGCGGAGGTGTTGGCCGTCGCCGTCGACTCCTCCGTCGAGTTCTACGACACATACACCGGCAAGCTGTATGACACAGTGGAAAATATCTACTCTGGTAAGGTCATCAATGCTATACTATGACACGTACGCTACGTCATCGAGCTTAAATCGTAGAGATGACGAATCAAACCTGCGGCAATATTTTAAACTGTGTATGCTTTTATAGTTGTCTGTGAAGCGAGATCAGAATGAGATTGCATAGAAATTGAGTTACCTCATACTCTAGTTAGAATTTTGAAATGTTAATTTAAAAAAAAATTGCCAAATATCACAATTGTAATTCTGTTGGGAACAAATTTATTTTATAAAATCAATATATCGAAATTCAGACTTCACATAATCATAACAATTGCACTAAAGAAGCGTAGGTTTAAAGGTAAGGCTATTATAAAATTCAATGGATTGTCAAAGATACTCCTTTTACAAAAGGCTTATTATCACTTTCAAATGTAGTTTAAATGGTTAACAGTTATTTTCTATGGATGTAAGGGGTTTTGCTTGGATAATGGTGTAGTATGATCTCTTCAATATCCCAATATTTGAGACAAAGCCAAGGACTAAGATATACAATTGATCTCCTCCCCCGCTCTGACTCAGACAGAATTTACATGCCTTTAGGAAACTTATTGGCCCTTCTTAATGTTTCCATCACTGTAAATATATAATATTAATTGGTTATCCCACGATTCTATTCTTGCAACAACATATGATAATTATATTTTTTGGGTAAGATAAACATATCGTAAAAAACTATTTAGTTATTTAATGTATATATGTTAATGTATATTAATGTTTAAATTAAAGTAGGTCGGACGATTAATATGCCTAATGAATATATAAAGCTTCATAAAAAGGCTTTTAGTTTCCGACGATCGATGTTCGATCGATTCAGACGCCATAATCGTTTGTATTTTAGACTCGAGGCTACGGGAGGCCATGAAATATTGAGTAGACGATTCAAGGCGTTATCGATTACTACATACATTCTTATAGCTGCTGTAAAACGCACATGGTGGCGTTAAATAACCTAAAGTAGGCAAAATCAATAATTTTCCTTTTTTTTTTTCTTACAGGATTGATCAACTATATGAAGTTTGACGCAAGCGGAAAATACTTGTTTGTGTGCGGTGACCGCGCGGTTCGTATTCTGCACAATGTGTGCGGTTACCAGACTACAATTTTGAGCTGCACGCGGCTGCTTGGCTCCAAACAAACCTCGGCCACCGTAGAACGACTCAAAAATACCATCCAGGAGTGCAAGGATACCCTGGCCACGTTCGGAAAGTAACGTCAATATATCTACACTGATTACGTACGTCACAAAAACATTATTATAAAACTGCATTTATTTTTATTATACCCAAGCTAATGTTTAGTGGCTATCTTCAACGGCTTGAAGATCCCAGTGCATTAATATAGTTGATACACTCGATTCGTCTAGGAAATGTAAAACAAAATAATAATCCAAAGAATATGGCGTTTTATGTTGGTTTATCTTCCGAGTTTAGTCGTATTTTGAGTCAAGTATCTCTACCCTAGCTATTAAAAAAGCAACATGGACGAATTTGGAGTATTTTTATAACTTACATCGTTACCACGCCCCTTCTCTAGAGGTTATTAATCTCTTTGAGGATGGATTACAAGGTAACCTTAAGCGTCTTTATATTAATGTTTATTTAAAATTATAAAGTAATAAAAAATTCACCCCACTTTTTCATCTTACGAAACACAAATTTAGAACTAATACAAGTGGTCAAGGCTGTAATAGTATTTTTTTTCTTTAAAAATGTTCAAAGTCTAACAGGTAACGCTGGCGATCTTTGAACGTAAATGGATAACGAACCTCTGTCTGGGTAATAATTTTGAATAGTTTTTAAGTCCCAGGGTTGACGTGAAATTAAGATAAGTAGATTTTTGATCTCGGTCCAAAATAGCGTTTAGTACACGTTCTCCAGACTGTTTAAAATTTTGTGACAATATTATGTGTACATATTTGGTCTCCATTTGGTTTTTATTTATGTACAAAGTAGGTACCAATGTTGAATTTAACTTACACTGTCACGTGATAGTATTGCATGATTGAAAGCACATTTTACATATACAATGTTCACGTATCATAAGGTATTTGCGTGTCACTTGTATACTGTGCACTTTATAATTTAATTGAATTACGAGATAATTTATAGAAGTTTTCGTTTATTTACAACGGCGTTACAATGAACATGTGTACTTGGGATTCTCCACGAGTCTTGTATAACTTACCTATTATAGATGTTCCTAGCTTTGTGCACTGGATTTCGTCCGAACATCGTTCCTATACAATTTGTTTCCTTAATCTTAACGTTTGTAAAGTGGAGGCCACACCATAAGCTAAGCTAAGCAGTATATGGGTTAGCTGGCCCGTTGATTCCAGCGAGTGCCACTCTGTCGCTCTTCTGCCTCTCTACTCCTACCCTGCGCATTATAGTTGACGCATTCTAGGTTTTCGGTGTACACTTAGATATTTGATCTTGCATAGATCGTTATATGCTAAGCTAAATTAGCTTAGCTCGCGGTGTGGGCTTTGCGCTTATTAACTAATTTAGCCCGTTATCAACTTTTAAAGTATAATTGAAATAAGGATTGCATTTCCCACATTGGTCATGTAACGTATTCGAGAATCTACTGATACATCTTAATTACATTGTTTTTGTTGAAGACTGAATTTGACTGACGTATGACCCATCTAAAGTTGAAATGAATGTTATTTTTTCTACAAATTTATGCACACATTTTCGTGCGAATGTCTGATGTATTTTTTCTCCCAGTGGGTAATCTCTTATACTAAATTTAATTAAGTACTGATTATGTCAATAAATGTATGTTTTTAAAGGGTTGTTTTTTTTTTAGATGATTAATGTTTGTTAATAATAATAACGAAATAGTTTTCAATTTAACTTTATTATGTTTTTTTGCACAAAAGTGACGCTATCGACATTAGATCTGAGATACTCTGTGATTATAATTTTAAGTACAGTTTCACAGCTTTCGATAAATAAATACATACTTCAGCTCTCCTGAGCGCATACAATATTAGGTACTTAATGAGTTCTTTGATTCAATTCCATTAATTTTGTCTAAAATAGTTGATCTGATGCTAAAATATATTTATTATTTCAAACAATAGATAGAACACGGTAGGATATTAATGTTCACTGGTTCAAATAATTTTAATATCTAATGCAAAGAATAGTAATATTTAATTACATCACATATAATATGAAATATGATTACATATTAGTTTGTACCAATCTGCTGTTGAACTGACCTATTCTATTATTTTGTATCTACTGGAGTCAACATTATTTTATAGGATTGAACATTGCGCAAGTACTTAATACATTTGAAACTGAAGGCAGTGCAAATTGTGACAATAGCATGCATATTTACTATGTGAACATTTTAAGACAAAGTAGTTAATTCGGTTTACCCACATTCTCGAGTTATTCACGATAACACAAGCACACGACACTGAAACACAACGAGTACAAAACATACAGACAACATGTACACTAAGATCCCATGCGCACTATAGACCTTTGACCGGCCGATAGTTTGATCAGTATTTTTATTACCATGAATATTAATATGCGAGTGCGTACAGTCAAATTGAAATTGATGATAATTCATGGTAATAAAAATATCGCATAAACGATCAGTCCATCGGAGGTGTAATGTGCGAGGGCTCTAAGAGCCGAGCGTTCAACACTCGGCGTTTTTAGGCACGCAGTCAAAACCCGTACATTCTCAAGCCGATCATTTCAGTTTGAAACACGGATCGCAGTACGCTGAACGCTCTTGTCTGTCGGGGCTCTAAGTTGGTAATCTAACTATTCAATGAGATTGATAATAAAGCTGGTAACCGCAATAACATTATTTTGCGTAAACAGGTATTATGAAAACAAATATAGACATACAATATTGTAAAGCAACTTTGTATAGAATAAAGTTAATGTGTTGCATGATACAGGTGGATTTCGAGTAGATTATCAACAATGGCCCAAGTTCCTTTTACAGGAAACTAAACCGTAAATTCAGTTTTGGTATTTGCATAAAAATATATTTTAACTTGGTTATCTTAACGCAACATTTAAAAAAATCGTCGTAGGAATATACTAGTAGTTCCAAACAGCACAAGCTGTGCCTCATTTGTTTTATGAATTAAGGTGATTCCAGAAACAGCCAGAACAGGGAAAATAATAAATCAAATGTTACGTTATTTGCCTGGACGGGATTCAAACCCGCTACCAACTAAAGTCAAATTACGCTCAAATCAGCCAAGACCAAGACCAAGCTAAAATAAAATAAAGTTCATAATGTAAGTCATCATCTCTGTGAACATATTCAGTATTGCATCCACAAATATCCTTCACGACTTCAGACTAGATCTAAGCCCTAATTTAAAAAAACCTTGAGCGTATCGAAGGCTATACAATAACAAGCCTTACCAAAAAATACCTACATAATAGTAAATATTAAGGCTTTGAAACTGTGCCACGAAAAAGTATACAGCTTTAACCCCAAACAGTTTTTCTCCACGTACAATATAGTTACAAATCTCTTATCCTTGAAAAACGGGTTGTAATGCGTTTGTAAATTGATTAAATATACATTTGGAGAGTAATAGTTTACTAGGGATTTCAAAAAAGGATGCAATAAAGCTTGAATACATACTTTTAATCAAGCCCCAATAAACGTAATATTATGTGAGATTCAATGTACTTAAACATACTATGACAATAATAATTACTGTATAGGTAGAAGTGATGTAACAAATATTCGGATTCGCAAAAGTTCATGCGAATGTTTTTGGGACAAAAAGCAAGTTTTATTTAGTTTACTAAAATATTAAAGATATCTGCTTTATAATCGATACTACAATGGGGTATTTAAAAAAAGTAAATTTATGACATAATTATTCTTGTATTGTCGTTGAGTTTGAGAGTAAACCTTTTAGGTATCAAATAAATGAGTACCAATATTTTTTTACATTTATTAGGAAATTTTAAACGAAACACAAAACACTAAAAATGTATTGTAATGGAGTTTCGCGAATGTGGGAAAATGGACATTCGTTACATCACTAATAGGTAGGTATATTTTATATTTTTTCGATCATTCGTCCTACAGAAATATTTGAAGTTTTAGCGATTGTTTGAATGTTATTATGCTTCATATTTAGGTCAAACCTTATCGTTTCTAAGAGCCACATTTACCTCAATTAACAGTGGCTACCATAATATAATAATAGGTACTTAATTTATAGTGATTAGAAAATTTTCACAAAAGAACACCATTTTTGAATACTCTAATTTATATCAATGTTTGTGTTTAGGTAATTGATAAAATTATCGACATATACTCTAACAAAATGGAAGCTTTGTTCGTGTGATATGGCGTTAGAAGTTTTCATTGAGTAATCCATAAACATTTGTTCCCAAATTTATAGAGACTCGTGCATTTACAATGGTATAACAAAGGAAATTTTCTTTGATATATCGTAAGCTGATAAAATCCTATAAATTTGGGTGAAGATATTTTTAAAGCATAAACTAAGCCCAAAATGTATACAATCTTGAATTAATTTACATTGCCATGGCAAAGCATTTTTCTGAGCAAAATGTATTGGTAATGCCAATGTAAATTAATTTGAACGTAAGTTGTTTGAATTTGGGGTAAATATTTCATCTTAAATGATATATTGATCATGACTCACGAACTATTATTGTTTTTGTTTTTAAACGAACTGAGGTTTCAAAACTGATTAATATGATAATTTGATAATCGAATAAGCAAGTTTTGATACATCAGTCTACAATTTGTGTCGTGTAATAATATTTAAATAAAATCTATAAAATTCACGTATTCATTAATTTAATACTTGCGCACGTGAAGTCGAATGGTTAATATACAGCGTGATTCAGAAAGGGTATCCTAACATTTGAACCAGCGTTTCTAAAGCGCATTTGAATCATTATGTGTAGTCAGTATTCCAATAGTTATATCGAATTTAAAAAAATACTTTATGTCCCAACTATTCTCACATTACATATAATCAACTTAGCCACAACTCAAAAATAAAACAACATCTTCAAACGCAATATCTCGAAAAAGCGCCCAAATAAAAAAAAGTACATTGAAATTTTCATTTCACATAATGATAACGAATACGCTATAGAAGCGCAAATTCAAATGTTAGTATACCCTCTCTGTATCACGTTGTATATCTCGCCGCTGAGTTGTTCCTTACGACTTCGATTTTAAGGTTTATTTTCAGTCGTTTTACGTGTTAACACACTGCGTTCGTACGGACGAGTACAGTCTTACTTCGCCTACCTCATGCGCGGTTTATAATCCTGTACTTTTTATTTCAATGCAACGAAACATCTAATGGTAGTATGTGTATAAAAATGCAATACAATACGAGTTATCTAAACAAATGTACTAATTACTGGATATGTTGGGTGAAAAATCCAATCAAAGACATTTTAAGTGTAAATGATTTCTGATACAAGGGAAGAGATTACGCTAAACAGATGTTATTTCATAAATATTGTCGTTATGTATTATGAGATTTGTCTCCATTCAATAATTTCTTTCGTGAAACGTTAAATCGAACAATAGTACTTATTTATACATGCGCTCGACTTAAGACTAGTTAAAGCGAAAAAAATATAAATCGCCAATAACATTGATACGTCCAAATAAAAACATGGCTACTTATATTTACGTTACTGACAACAAACGACAAACATAAACTTATATAAAACGTATCGCCGATTGTACGGTACATTCCAGTTGCACACCAACGCGAATAATATCTATCGAACACATAAACACGGTTCCAATATATAAAGTGGTAAAATTATAAACGAAAATACATTAAAAAAAAATCAGTCGCAATATTGTCAAATTCGGTACGATTGTCGAATTAGTAGAATCGACGCAAAATTATTACTTACATAATATGATAACTTAATACAAAATAAATACTGTAAGTACTAAACGTATAGTAAATAGTAAGATAGTGGCCGTCTGGGCCGACTAAAGACTTTGGTGCAGTGCTCCGTGTCGCAGTCACTAAATATGGCCATCGGTTCGATTCCCCGTTATAGTATTGGACTAGCATAAAATTCGTTTACGCCCGCGGGCCACGCTTCGTATCCCGCTCATCAAGCCGTCCCATCTGTAACCAATTTCCAACTATTGATTTATTATATTTACGCGAATACTACACATTGAAATAAAACTAATTTTAACGATTTTATCGCGTTTAAATTATGTTTCTTACATTCCCGACGTTTTGTCTGCTTTACAGTAACCATGGTCACGGGAGAACGTTGGGAACGTAAAAAACGCGATACAATCCTTAAAATTAGTTTTCTTAAATCCGACAGACGTTGTTCCATATTGTTTGAATTGTTCTGTCTCTACAAATGTAAAAAATGTACGTAAACCAGTCCAGCCGTTCTCAAGTGTAGCATTTACCAAGCAGCGGCATTATAATAGTTAGTATATATATATATATAGTTGACAATCTCACCGTTCACCAGTAAGTGTGTAGTCGCAGGCAGTCCCCGGCGAGGTCGGCCATGAGCACGCGGTGTCGCGGCAGCAGCGCGAGGCCGGCGACGCGGCGCGGCCGGCGCTCGGCCAGCTCGGCGGCGGCCAGCACGCGGCCGGCGCCGCCTCCGCTCCCGCCAGCAGCCGCGTCCAGCACCAGCAGCGCCGGCCGGCCGCGCACCGAGCGCAGGCACACGATGCGCCGCCCCGCCGCGCTCTCCTCCAGCGCGACGCCGCCGTACCCGCCGCGACCTGCACACACACGCATTCATACAAGACCCTTGGAACATGTCACGTAATAAAATAAATTAAGGTGAGCGCAGTTTTGTGGACAGGAGCGGCGCGGATGTAGCGGCGGCGGCAGGAAATATAGCATTTTAGAAGAGACAGCGGAGGTGGATACGCTTGATTTACACCGTAGGGTTGTCAGAATTGGCAATGTTTTTTAACAGATTTTTTATCTTTCGACATATGCTCCTTGAGGAATCTTATTAAGTTTTATCAATACTTTCGTCCACTAAAATATTAATTAATAATTTAGTTACGAAAATGTACAAAAGATATGTTAAAAAAAAGACAAGCCCGCTAAGTTTCTCGCCGAATCTTCTCAGTTGATGCCGCGCTCCGATCCGATTGTAGATTTAAGAAAAAAAAATGTTAATTTGTAAGTGCCCCTGTAGGCCAATACGAAATAAATGATTTGACTTTGTTACACTGTATATCACATTGATCTAGATAGGATCAAATGTATGAAAGTTGGTCTACAACAAACGTGTCTTCAGTTGCTTACCCTTCGGTACTGGCGCGAGCGTGTTGATGAGGTTGCCTTCGATGTCATACACGCGCACGGCCACGTCGGCGACGATCAACATGTCCTCGGCCAGGGCGAGGCCGCCCACGAGGCCAAGTTCGCCGTTACCCACCTGTAGAAAAACCATGAGGACTTAAGCCAGGTTTCCAGCGTGTGTTGTCGAAACATTAAACAAAAATATGACATTTTATTTTAATACCAATTACAATGGCATCGTCATTGTCATTGACATATACAGCGTGATTGAGAAAGGAGCGTGAGGGAGGAAAGCGTGACTAAGACTTGATCTTGTGCTTCTTGATCATGATGTGAAGTTAGTATTTCCGTATGCCGATTTGAAGAAATGAATTGGACCATACAAACAAACAAAATGACTATATAAAAATATGTTCGGACACTGCGAACAGTGGCTCAAGCAAGATCTTATCACGTAGCGTTACGCTATCGTAAGCGTTATTCCTCTCATTCACACATGAGATTTCGTAAGTATGAAACACAATGACAGCATGCTTTCTTGATGACTTAACGATTACTGCTTACACTTCAGGACAACGTCCGAGAGAGGGAGGGAGAGGAAGAGAGAGAGAGAGTGGGAGGAAGATAGAGGGAGAGTGGGAGGAAGATAGAGGGAGAGATAGAGAGAGAGTGGGAGGAAGATAGAGATGGAGAGAGAGTGGGAGGAAGATAGAGAGGGAGAGAGAAAGCGTGGGAGGAAGAGGGAGGGGGGAAGATATGGAGAGGGGAGAGGGAGGGAGAGGAAGATAGGGAGGGAGTGAGAGGAAGAGAAGTGTCAAGCGTGCCGTACCTCCCGCTCAATGTTGCCGTGTGCGTCGAAGAGGAAGACGCAGCGCGCGCCGTTGTCGGCCACGGCCAGCCGGCGCGAGCCCGCCTGCGCCGCCACGCACACCGGCTCCAGCAGCCGCGCCGAGCGCAGCGTGCGCAGCGTGGCGCCCGACACCGCCACCTGCCGCACGCACACGTCACTAGCCTCCCGCACGTGGCCCATACCACTCAGGGATTCAGCTCTCCATCAGACAAAGAATTTTCAAAATCGGATCAGTAGTTCCCGAGATTATTAGCTACATCGAAACCTTTTTATTTTTACAGTATTGACAGCGCTTTCTACTAATCACGCGTAGACTCTAGGGCTATCTCACGGGAATATTCTTTTCCCTGGATAAAATGTATTCTATATGTTTAATTGAATTGGTGACCCAACTTATATATAGCTATCATCATCACTATGTGATGTTTCATCAAAATCTGTCCAGTAATTTTTTTGTATTGCGCGAATAAACACACAAAATTTCCAAAAATGATGAATTAAGCCTCTATGTCGAATAAAAAGGCCCTTACAATAGACTTAATTGCAGTCTTATTCTGTATAGATGGATAAAATTATAAAAACAGCAAACTCACCTCTGTGATAGTTCGAGTCCGCCAATTAACAGCTACCACGCCTTCAGCCGTCACCGCTATCCCTGTACAACTTCGACCAGCTAAACCTGAAAATAAATAAAAACAACATTAAAACAAATATTCCATTACTTGGTGTTGCCTTTGTTTCACAGACTGTTTTTAACAATAAATTAACAGCATCAAGAAAATACAGCGCTTTATTTTTCACTAGCTGCGCCCTGCGGTGTTACCCGCGCAAAAAATTATGTCGATCGTTTGCTCTATGAAAAATTGAAACAAAGCTATCCCACGGGAACCATACATTTTACCGGGATAAAAAGCCTATGTGCTATTCTAGACTATAATCTATCTCTGTGCCAAATTTCATCCAGATTAGTTCAGCCGTTCTGGCGTGATTGAGTAACAAACATCCATCCATCCATCCATCTATCCAAACTTTCACATTTATAATATTAGTATAGATTAGTATAGATAAAGAATATTTTAATACAGTTAATTGTTTATTAAACATTTAATTTTGCATAATATGCAAGATACCTTTCAGTAAAAAAAAATGTTTTCGATATTTAAAAACGCCCACAATAGCGTAGCGATGGGACGCCCTTTATACTTCTATAATCAACAACAAATATATGTGTTATTGTAATGCATACCTTCGTTGACGATGTGCGTTTTAAACGCGAACGTCTCATCGTCCAACACTTTGACCCGCGAGTTGCCGGCGTCCAGAACATAGATTTCCCGCCTCTTTGGACACCTGTAATATATTGGAATGGCTGTAGACAGGACTAATGAAAATGTTCATCTTATACGGAAATATTTAGTCATAATTTATATATTTATTAATTAATCCAACTATGGAGCCGTTATGGTGCGACTATGTTTATCTGTCACACCTGTTTACCTAATGACCAGGAAACGTAAATACCTACCTGTTATTACTTATATGTTTCATCATTAAATATCTTTTATATTTTCAGACATCGGGAGTCAACCCTAATCTTAAACGTGTCGAGTCAGAAGAGATAGAGGTAATGATAGACAGAGAAGACATAGTTAGTTATTTAATCTTTTTGGACCGCAGCTTTGTGCTAGCTACATTGCACTTTATTAGGTTGGAGCTCGATTATTTATTGAAATGTATTTTTGGAGTGAAAAAATATATGTTCGTATAATCTGAAAAAATATATGTTAGTTAAAAGTTGGAGATTTTTGACCCCCCCCCCCCCCCCATGTAACGCGCCGTAACGTTTTTCTTTCTTTCTACGTCTAGTAAAACGTAAAATCTCTACGCGACCGTACTGAAGGGTTAAAACAATGTTACGTAATGCGTAGTTCAACCTCCCCCCCTCCGGCACCTGTAACGCATGGTAACGTTTTAGAAGACCCCCCCCCCCCCAAAATCGTTACGTAATACGTGAACGCTCCCTAATATTAAAAAATAAAGTGTTGGTGCATGTACCTGGCGAGCGCGACGGGCTGGCTGAGCTGGTCCTTGCCCAGGCCGCGCGCGCCCCACACGCGCAGCGGCGCCGCGGCCGCCGCCACGTGCGCGCGCAGCGGCGAGTCGCGCACGCCGCGCGCGAACACCAGCACGCGCACGCACAGCGACCCCGCCGACCACGGACGCATCGTGATCCTGCAACACCATACATTCACTACTCTACATGTAATATGGGGCCAGCCTTAGTTTCATACTAAGAGTTAGGCCTCGGCCTCGAATTTAGCGGCGGCGGCAGCGGCAGGATCTTATGCGTAAAATCAAATGGACCGGTTCTCGAAAACAGCGGCGTGGCAGCGGCGCGGGGCGGCCAACCCGCTTCCGCGCTGCCGCCCGCTAAATTCGAGGCTGAGGCCTTAGCACTCCCCAATAGTTCCACACCACCTCCTCGCAAGACCCCAATAGACTATAACGAACATTTATGGCGGCGAGAGCGTAATGTAGCTATTAGAGTAAAGACCAGTGCTCACGCGTGTCATACGATGTTTTTAACACTTTTCTGGTCTGGAACTCTGGAGTCTCACGGTGAAGGAAAACATCGTGAGGAAACCTGCATGTCTGAGAGAACCCCTCGAAGACGTGTGAAGTCCGCCAACCCGCACTAGGCCAGCGTAGTGGATGACGTGATGGCCTAATCCCCCTCGCATTGAGGAGAGGCCCGTGCCCAGCAGTGGGACATTAAAAAAGGGCTGATATTAATATTTATTATTATCTGGTCTGGAAAAAAATATCACAAAAGGCAGCATCACTTTTTTGATGGTGACTGCGGCGCTCAGCTGGTCCCCGCCGTGCTAGTGCTGCTAGTGTACAAGTTACCTGTAGAGGCCGGTGTCCAGGTCAGTGACGGTGCAGGGCAGCGGCGCGTCGTCGATGGTGGCGGCGGCGGAGACCGGGTCCCCGCCCGTGCTGCGCGCCTCGCCGTGGTAGTCCACCGTGCGGAGGACCACCACCACCTCCAGCCCGCACACGCACACAGACTCTATACGATCACAAAGTAATCTATCAGCAAGCCAGCATTCAGGGCGCGGGTTGACACGGCAAAGTATTCAATGGAATATCGAGGTACGCTTAAGGATCGTCCGGTATACCGAAGCACCCTGTGACATGCCGAAGGATAATAATAACTATATGGGCCGGCGCTCAATTATTTGTCCACCATTCAATGTGTGAGCTGCTCAAGCATTGGCTGAGTATTAAAAACGATAAGACTGCCGAGGCACGTCAAAGCCTGTCGCGGCATACCGCAGATTCGCGCGGTATCCCCTTGTCTCCTTGTGACGATATCAACGAAGGATGTGTGCGTAGTGCTGAAGGTGCCAAGGGTATTGCCCAGATGGGAATCCAACCAAAAACAGGCCTCGCGCACACCGTAATTTAGGCGCGAAGTTAAAGTTTAGTGGGTAGCCGCGGGTCAGGAGGGATATGAGTTACGCAATGAAAAGGGAGGCGCCTTGTAGGTGGATATAATTTTACACTTTATTGCATCGTAGCAGGAGTCGCTATTTATACAAATGTCTTTGCGGGAGTGACCCTTCTGTCCCTGTACTATTAAGTATTTGTGCCAGAAACCAAGCCCCTAAACTAAACCAAACTGACGTAATAACATTTGACATGTTCGCGTACCGTGGATACGAAGGATTTGCTCACCTAACTGCAGCGTACACAGTCCAGGGAAGGTGGTGCTGGTGCGGACACGGCCGAGCTGTACCAATGCCTCAGCGAAGCGATGCTGTGCATCGTTGTGCGCGAAGTCCACGGCGAGGAAGGCGTTCTCGCGAGGCTCTGCCAGCGCCGCGGCGTCGCCCAGCCGAGCGCCCAGCGCTGCCGCGCGACTACTCACTTCCCTCACCTCCACTTGCTGTTGGAGACCTGAGCATTCTGCTTCCACCTGATCATAAATTGAAGCGTCAATTGTCTTCTTGTTAGAGGCCGCCTTCCTAATCAAGAGGTTCTGGATTGGATTTTACGTGAGCGTAGCCTAACACAGAAATATAGCTCACTTGGAGTAGCTAATGAATGTAACTTCTAGTAATGTGATAATCACAAATTTCTGGCTTCGAAACATAAGATATCTTACACATTTAAATTAAAGCAACATTCAAAAACCGATTATCGCTTCGAATTTAAAGACGAAAATAAAAGGGGCTGGCCGCTCTACATACGCTTTCTGCTCTACGACGCGGTACTAACTTCACCTATTCCGTGTGCCTTAGGTGACAAGAAATCCTTTGAGCACATAGTATTCCTGCAAAAAAATAATTTAGTTTTACCTTGGCCTTTTCAGCATCAATCAACTTTAATTGTTCTTCAAGCAACTTTCGTTTGTGTGTAGCGGCGGCGGCTGCAGCTGACTTTAGCTCACTGTGTCGCTTATCGAGCGCCGCCTTCAGCTCGGCGAAGTGTCGGTCAATGGCCTCGTCCGCCGCCGTCGCTGCCGTTTCGAGCCGCCTCAGTTCACTGGCTACCGCATCCCTCGCCGAGCCCAACTTGCTCAGACATTCGTTCGCTCTATACAGAAGTATTTCGGACATTCTTTTCAATGCGATGGAGAATGGCACAACTGTGTGGTCGCAGGGCGTATCGCTGTGGGGCCCGTCGGCACAGTGTCTGCAGAACACACAATCGCAAGTCTCGCAGAACAGCAACTCCCTGCCCGGATGTGAGCTGCACTGGGGTATCACCTCCCTCCGCTGACGAGCCATCAAATCGAGCAGTTGGTTAACGAGGAAGGACGGCGGCAGCGCGGCCACCCCGCCTCGCGGTATGGTTATAAGCTCGCGGCATATGGGACATCTGAAGCTTCCCGCGTCTCTGGTCTGTGAGGCGGCTATCCGCGTGAGACAATGCAAGCAGACTGTGTGTGAACACGGCAGAAGCTTCGGGGTGTGTTCTCCTCCATCGTAAGTGCCTGTAGAGAAACGAGAAAGAATAAACCGTGGCCACAACAAGCCCAGGAGAGGGTCCTGTGAAGAAAGACAGGCGAGGCCTTTGCCCAGGAGTGAGACATAGAATAGGCTATTTAAAAAAACTTGAGCACCTACACTAGTACTAGGTTTTACAGTATAGGTAGAGATGCTATCGAAAATTGTCAGTGGAACTTCAAAATACATTGTTGTATCATGGTGATAGTGTAACCCTTATTTGTAGGGTACATAATGACTACTTAGTATCTCAAGCACTAAAAAGCATTAGATAGGTAAGTTTAGAGCAGTGTAATTGTATCATCAAGCAATTTACTAACATAAACACGTGCCGCAGGTGAGGAAGCTCTCGTTAAAGTCTTCGTAGTTGATGGAGACGGTCTCGACGAGCGTTGAGCTCATGCTCGCCATCCCGACGCCCAGCCGAGAACTGCGCGCCACATCATGCGTAACAAACATCACGTAAAATTTCACACTTATTTAAACCTGATAATTAAACTGCACAATAATTCATTCATTAGTGGCATGGAATTACAAACTGTTTATTGATATAAACTTTCCACACAACTTTTTAAATTTTAAATTATTTACATAGACATCAATAACTCGTTTTCGATTAAAATACAAGTACTTGAGTTGTAAAGAGATATACTTACAATATCAAAAGAGATATGTGGTTTAATTATTACCTACCTATGTAATCAGCACTCAATACTACAACTGACACATTAATGTAAGTAATATATTTAATTGTATTTTATCGCATTTAATTTCGTAAAGAAAGAAGAAGAATAGGCAGTCTCAGTATAAGGTATAGCTAATAAAAGGATTTGTAATAACTTCATAAGGAAAATTCATGAATATGAATGTAATACGATCGCATCATAGCCGGAAAATAACTATGACTAAAAATGTCTATGACCTTTATGACAAGTATTAATGCACTAATGTGTTCTACTGTATCTTTGAAATGGCAGCTTACGCGGGCCCTTTACAATCTAATTTCTAGGTTAAGAGACAAGGATGGGACTATACAAACAAATAAGATGCACACCAGCCAGCTGCCTATTTCTTTGTATAGCACTGATCCTCTATAGTATCAATTTGAACTGAATTGACAATCTCAATTATTATAGAATGTTTAAGGCACACCATCAAATGAAGTAACATTAATTTAGAAATAACATTGTTTACAAATATAAAGAACTAAGTAGCCTGTTTTAATAAAAGCTCTGAAATTAAGTACTGTGCACAAGCACAGTATCTTGATTTAAGTACAAACTTAAATCAAGATACAATACAGATACTGATGTAAATTAAATTATGTTTCTATTATAAGTATTATGCAAACCTATTATATATGTATTATGCATCCTGTTGATAAGGATTGAAACTAGGCTGGCCATTATGAGATAATTCATTAAAACATTAACATTTTGTGATTCACCAATCGCTGCAGATTGCTGTCAATTCATGCCATTGTCTCCAATTGACACAACCAACCAAGTGCATAATTGTTTTGACATTCATCAAGATAATTTGGAATATTTAATAAGATAATGCCATGAATGCCGTCAGGCAAACAAATTATATATTTGTTGTCATTCATTATGCATTTTATGTACCAATTTGTACTGATTTTTACTTTTCATCTCTTTGACTCTTTACATCTTGGATTTTTTACTTAATGGAAATGATTGTGACTGTAGTTACCTACTGTAATTGCTTACTTAATTTCATGTAAGTAAACACACAGACAATTAACATGATCTTTATATAATGCATTCTCCATGGTGGTATTATCTTCAAGCTAAGTACATAGGGATATCCTGATGCCTTAAAACTATGGAAATATATTGTATGTGTGCTGCAGGTAGTGCACATACCTATAAATACAAATATATATGGGAATGGATATGATATACAGCCACTAATAAACCTTTTTTCATCTGATCTTCTGATATCTTGGCATAGACATTAGGCATTGATAATGTTTTTGCCAGGACACTCCATAAACAAACATTGGGTAATAGAGTCACCTAAATATGATGAATCTAATCTGTATGAAGATTAAGATAAGATTATATCTTTCAATGAAGTTATCTCACGCACAGAAATATTGAAAAGTTCAATGACCTTACAACATTCCACATATCATGAGTCAATGTGCAGTGCAAAATCACATTGTTAAGTAATAATAAGTGCAAGTACAAGCAATAAAGTAGGCACAATATAAAATAAGTTATGTTTTGGGAAAACCTACTTTAAACTAAGCACAATTAGGTATATCCAGTGGCATATTTACCCTTGGGCCATGTGGGCCATAGCCCAGGGTAACAGGCAGGCACACTCTCTACCTCTCTTTCGTAAATTTATGGGGTGGCAAACCTTACAGGCCCAGGGCTCATAACCCCGGGGCCAATCCTATAATGCACTATTGGGTATATCAGGTTGAATGATGTTGTGAAACCACTTTAAATACATTTTCTTAGTAAACTAGCTATCCTACAACTGTATGGTGCAGATTATTCTACCATGTTATAGGAATCTATTCATTTTCCATAATAAGAAGTCTCATTTAAATGTTCAGCCACCTGCATATCACCTTGCCAACTTTCATCTAACTCTATCCAGTAGTGTCTGATATGTGTTCAGATGAACGAAGACATTAGTAATAATTTCCTAAAAATAAATCTGGCTTATTATTTCCTAGATAATTTTGCATTGCAATACTGACATGCATCATCTAAACTCCACATTGGCATACAGGCTGACATTATGCACCTAAATCCATAGTTTTGATCCTATGGCTTAGCTTGTTCCGGCACCTTTCAAGATAAAAAAAAACTAAAGTATGTAGGGTCCTGTAAAATTCCAGATACATATAGAAACAATATTCTTATGAGATTTATATATTATCTGACCTATGCACACTTACATCAGATAGAATTGTGATATGTAAGCAACATTATTGATAGGACATGTAAATAAATAACACTGACAATACTCACAGGAAGGAGCAACAATACATGGACGTAATATCAGGAACAAATTACAGATACAGCTCTGCAGTACACTATCTCGGTAAACGCGACGTCACAAACTAGCTTTACAATGTTAAATTTAAGTAATCTGCAGGCGTGTACCCGACTAAACGCGGACGTAAACACATTATATTTTATTAACACGTTAGCAACTTCACAATCACGCACAAACGATGTACTTAATTATAAACGTTAATCCGCTTTGATAATACGCGGATTTCACTGAACAATTCCCGTGCCTCCAACGACAATTTTAACTTTAAAGTTCTTTCGTAATCGATCGATAGTCACTAGCGAAACTATTATCTCCCATGACAAAGAAACTTCACTACGATACATAGATTATACATGTGAGCTAGATAATGTGTTTCAATATAAGCGTAGCACTGAATTTAAAACGCTTTCGGTGTATTTGAGACGCATTACGATATTCGGACGAAAAACCCACCCCGAATATTTGACTATTTTATGTCGACCATTTAACCTTACCACCACCTAAACATTTTGAACTGTCAGTCAAAGAAACCAAACAAAACGCCGAACTACGGATGTCTGATCAACTTTGTGGATATCGATAAATAGTTCAAGTACTCGATACAATACGTCCTTTCGAGTGTTGGAAGTTATACTAGCATGTTTGGTATAAAATTGCCAAACGTTTATTTTTTTGTTGTGATAAAATTATCGTTTTAAATCGTCTTCTTCTTTCTTTACGAAATGAGATGCGATGAAATAAAATGGATAAATGAATATGGCCTCACCCACAATTTAGCGGGTATTTTGCCAATGTCAATTAATTAATAGCAATAACACATTCAATAAATACACATTATAAATAAAATAATGGATGTGACATGATGAAATGAAAATGGCGTCTCCTTAAATCGTCTTGTCTAATTTCGTGTTGTTTGACGGATTATTTGAATTTGTAAATGTGACACGAAAAAAGTATAATGAGCTGATTACTTATAACTGGCCAGTAACTTGTGTAGAACTATATACAGCGTAACATTTATTTGACAGTACTACTAAGCGGGCAGCGAAATTTCATAGAAATGAGGCTGTATAGTTCATGGATATTTAGAATCCCTATGAAAATGAATATAATTGTACAAAATTACTTGTACTTAATTTGTTATTACTATAATATGTAAATTAACAAACTTGTGCAAGATTGAAATGATGGCTATCATAACTTCATCATTTGAAGAATAATACATTTATTTCTAATATTCTTTGTTGAGATATCACTCTTCCAAGAGTCATTCTTTCTTTTTCAGTCAATTATGTAAATAATCCTAATCCAGATTGCCACCGAACCGAACGATACGAACGATATACTTATTAATTAACATCTTAAATGTTATCGATATCTCACCGCATCGTGATTCAACTCCCATCTCTATTGAAGTCAGAGTTGTCAACGCTTATTATTACTATTAAGTGCGTTCAAATACTACATAGGATTATAAAAAAGTATGTTGTAGTCTTCAATTTATTTTATAGTAATTATTCAAGTATTCTAATGCCTATTTACCTATGATATGAAGACAAAGAATATATAAAAAAAATTTGTTTGGCTTGGTCCAATTATATTTCGCCTTACGTACTACAAAGACTAAAGGACAATGCAGACCTGACGCAGACTAGACTAGGCTAGGGCATTGTCCATTATTTTGCAGGTCTTATCTAAGTATCTTACAGGGCAAGAGTCGTGCGTGATACAGTGTCAAGTACTTGTACTCGCTGATATACCAATTAAATAAATCCGCTAAAGTTCCGCTGCACATGCCCCTCACCAAACATACTTGGGATATAATAGTATGTACTTATAAGCTATATAGTAAATATACTCCTAAACAAATGGAGCCAGTTACCGCCAGTGTCAGTGTTCCAGTATGTTTAAGTACCAAAGAACCTATCTTGTTGGTACGTACACTCCATTGCATGTTGGATGGGAATTTTCCCACAATATAACGATATTTTTAAGTATATAGGATTCCGTTAATGAAACCGTGTTCGATGCCATTCACACCACCAATTTCATCAATAGGTAAGCATGACAGGGACAGCATGCTTTTTCGTTGATGTTACCAATATACTAGGAGTTCCTGCTAAACACTTGTAGCGACCTCTTCAACTGCGCCACAAGCAACACAGATGGCGCTGCAGACGTATTCAACACAATTGACAATTCTCAGTACAATTCTGAAACGCGCTATGATAATTTTCGGAGCACGCAACATATATACAAGATCCCGACAAAAACTGAGGTATGGCGGCCGCACCGCCAGTCATACCACCCGCCTGGATGGAAGATCTTCCTTTTTCCGCCAAACACTGATCACTTGGCTCCTCGAGTTCGTAAGGTCGATTATACACAACTGGACTCTAGGCGAACTATATTTTAATCATAGGTTCTTGTATGTTGCAAAGAGGTACTTATGTATGTATGTCAGTATTACACACACGGTAGGTTGGTACTTTTTACCTAAAATTTATTTTGAAGTGTGGTAGTTACTTAAGAAGAGAAGAGCCTAAACATAATTATGTTGGTATTCCTACTAACCTTATTGCCCACCTTTAATATCAGCCAGGTACCTACTAACATAAAGGCAATCAATTCTATCAATTATAACATAAATGCATTGATCGCATAATTGAAAATGTATTTTTTTTTAGCTAAATTGGTACCTGGGTACTACGCCATGCATAGTCTTTAAAAATGCTTCGTAACTAGGCACAAAGCAATTCAAATTCTCAGGTATGTTCTTATATAGTAGTGATAGGGTGATATAAAGATAGTTAGGGGTCGTGAAGAACTTCTATTTACCTAAGTAGGCACCTATGTGCTTATTTTAGATATAATTTTGTATCTACTCGTGCAATATGTTGACAAGAAACACGTTATCATATTTTGATGCGCTCACAGACTTACATACCATTATCGCAGTCCTGCGGCGCTCGATACGAGTGTGTAGAATACAAGGTCAAACAAATCAGTCTTTTTATAGAGTCCACACTATTTGCGTAGCGGCCTCTCAAAATCTGTTGCATGTTATTGTTTAATAATGTTACCTAAATGTATAGGTGATCGTTATACTTTACTAATCCGACAGTTTAAACATATTTATCGGTAAGTCTTACATATGTATTTTACTAACGCATTACTTTATAATCGGCAATAGAGAAAACTGCATGCAATTTTTATAGCGAAACGCATAGTGCTTTTTTGGAAATTCTTAAAGATAAGTACCTAGTCAGCCACTTATATAGATCCCGTCTCCCTACCCTAGCATCTTCAAGCTATTATTAATATTTTTTATTAAATCTTAACGTATTTCTATGTGAACCTTTTATGGAATGCGTGTGCGTTTCAAGACTACATAAATTTACACATTCTGCCGTCCATAACGCCAGAAGCCAAATAGCCGTAGGTAAAACTAATACCTACGTATTTAGCTTGATGCGATAGTTAGCTTAGTACGGAACTACACTGGCTATGGTAATTAGCTAAGTATATTTTTATTTTTCGTTTCAGCTATGGCTTGCAACGAAAACATTCGTCAAGTATACAGGAGCCTAAGCCATTCAGCTCCATACCGGGCTTAAAATCGTTGCCTATTATAGGGCCGCTACATCACTTTCTGCCAGTAATCGGTTAGTGGTCGCTAGTTCACTAGCTAAGAATATAGCTTAGCCAAATAGCTTAGCTACACATCATGCTTTAGGCCGTATGATACCAACTTTTTCTTTAAAAAATATGACGTATTTATCTAAGGTATTTTGTCAGCGTCACGTCTGAGTTAGGCTAGGCATTTCCAATGTATGCTTCAAGCATTTACAGGCGTAAACGCCCAACCATTGTATATTGTGTATAAGTAGGTTAAAAATAAATTAACACTCTTAGTGGGACTTGAAAAATCGTGTTCCATAACATTTAATAACATTTTCCTGCAACTTTATTCTCATTAACTGCAATGTGGATATTTCAGGTGAATTCGGCAATATCAATATGTTTGATGCAACCGGTATTTTCTACGAAAAATTTGGACCGATTGTAAAATTGGACGGTATATTTTCAAGAGCCAGCATGGTCATGCTATTTGAGCCGGAGCACATAGACCAGGTTTATAGATCTCAAGAGTCGAACCCATTACGACCTGGATTTGAAACACTTACATATTACAGAGAAGTGTTACATAAATCTACATTTGAGGGTGTTTATGGATTAACAACAGCGTGAGATACAGTTTAAACCTATTCTAGTATTTTTTATACAATTGACTAGGTACATCGGTCTACAGTGATTTAGTGTTCAGTTTAGCTGAAAGTACTCACCTACATTATTATTCATGTAACATATTTTGCAGGCAAGGCCCTAAATGGCGAGATATTCGCACAAAAGTCAATCCAGCGTTGTTGAAGATCAAGCTGGTTAGAGTTTACGCACCAGGTCTTGAAGAAATCGCTAAGGAAATGGTGGACAGGTAACTACCTAAATATATCAGTAAACATATTAAGTACCTACCTTTATAAGCTCTTCGCGCAATAAAGGATTCTAACCAATCCGACAATAATGATGACAACTACACCGAATTTAGTTGCAAAGAATTGTGGCCAACCGGAGTTACTATAAATTAGCTGGATGGTTTAACCAACCGTTAGCTGTAGATTAAAACCGATAGAGCATTAAATCCCACACTAACTTAATATCTGTTCAAGGTTAAATCGACTGAAAACCGACAAAGAGTACTTAAAAACGAACTTTCTTTTGGAAATGAACAAGTGGGCACTAGAATCGGTCGCTTACGTAGGTCTGGGGGCGCGACTTGACTGCCTCGGAGATGATTTAGCAGAAGATCACCCAGCAAGACAACTGATGCAATGCTCTAAAGATATCATCGAAACTGCCTTTGAATTGGAGTTTCTACCAAATCCCTGGAAATACATTGCTACGCCGAGTTACAAGAAAATTATCAAGGTATTTGATACTCAGTGGAAGTAAGTACCTACTTAGTTAACTTCACAATATTGCCTTAGTGGCTTGAGCCAAAAAGTATTTGGTACTTATGCCTTTAAACTTTCCTTTGGTCTGAAAAACTTTATACAGTTTCCACATGACAGTATACTTCTGATAAGTCCAAACCGATTCCATATCGATACGTGTCAAGATTTTCTTAAACATTCACATCTATTAAAGGTAACTCTTTTTTTCAGAATAAGTCAAATGTACATTGGACAAGCACGAAAACAAATAGACGAAAGGGGACATGACATTCCAGAAGACGATAAGAGTATCATCGAAAAGTTATTGGCTATTGACGATAAAGTCGCGACAATGATGGCAAATGAAATGCTACTAGCGGGGATAGATACAGTAAGTAGATGGATAATAAAGTGCGACTCTGCTTATTACAAAGCTTTGACTTTCTGACGTCAATGCCTTTATGAATCTTATGCGAGGATGCAGTTTGAGGGCGACACCAAATAATAATCCACTAACAATGTTCATTCGCGCCTTTCATATGCGTTAACTCAATTTGGATAGCGAAGGCGATCCAGGAGAGCAGTTGGTAGATCTCAGTGCAATCTTTAATGTCATAACATCTGGGCCCCAAGTCTGCTAACACAATCGATTCATAATCGTACAGCAACCGCATAGTAACTGTCACTTTTGACAGATATTGTATGGGATATGGGCCCTGGAAGTAAGGTAATTCTTTAGCAGAGACTAATGTCATTTTGATATTGAAGGTATCCTTCGCCGCAATGAATGTCCTCTACCATTTGGCTGCGAATCCAGAAAAGCAGGATAAACTGCGGCAAGAAATACGCTCCGACGACCCTCAGAAGCGCTATCTGAGAGCATGCTTGAAGGAAGCGCTAAGGATATGGCATGTAGTACCATCAAACTTGAGGAGAACCGACAAAGATCATGTTGTAGGAGGATATCACATTCCAAAAGGGGTATGAGATCAAAATGTATTAATACTTTGTGTCAAAAAGAAGAAGTAACCTTGAGTTATGATAAGTAAAGCAGCACCATAACTATGGGTTTCTTTACCATAACTCGCATAATAATACCAGCCCTTTTTACTGTCCCAGTGTAGGGCACGGGCCTCCCCTTAATGCGAGGGGGATTAGGCCATAGTCCACCACGCTGGCCCAGTGCGGGTTGGCGGACTTCACACGTCTTTCGAGGGGTTCTCTCAGACATCCAGGTTTCCTCGCAATGTTTTCCTTCACCGAGCACTCGCATAGCACAATTCAATTTAAGCTCGATATCACATATACCGATATACCGATTGATCTACGCGACATTAAAAAATAATGCTCTTACAATTCAGGTGGACGTGATAGCGCCTAACGAATTTCTATCAAGATTGGAGAAACACTACCCGCGACCCAACGAGTTCATTCCGGAAAGATGGCTGACAACTAAAACCGATCCGCTGTACTACGGGAACGCGCACCCAATGGTGACACTACCATTCGGATTCGGTATAAGAAGTTGTATTGGCAGAAGAATTGCTGAACTAGAGATTGAGATACTCATGAAGCAGTTATTCCACGAGTTCAAAGTGACGTGGGAAGGGCCACCCATCAATGTAGTGAATAAACTTACTAACTCGTTTGTTCCACCATTCAACTTCAAGTTTGAAGTTGCAAATTAAGACTAGCAGCACGTCAAGTGCGTTATTATTCGTAATCTAAAAGTATACGTTATAGTCTAGGCTCCAAATTTAAAGACAGTTATAATGCATTATAACAAGCTTTTCAGGGGAACCGTGCGTTATAATCCATTATAACTTTCTATAAATTTGTTGTTTTACAACTGACCAATAGAGGGGCTGTTCAAAATGTCTAAAGTCGTAGACTAATTTACGAAGTTCCGCACTTGACGTACTGTTGTCGCTAGACTGTCGTCAATATACATAATATATATAGCTATGATTTTAATTTTTGCATTATATGAATTTAGTCATCATGCTTGGAATATGATATCTATGATCTATTAACATGGATTAAGAAAGCTAGCACACAAATACATAGAATATTTTCGTAAAATTTATATTTGTCCATTTAGAATTGCAATAAATGGCACTTTCTCTGTACAATAATTTGCAATGCCAATGTTAATTAATTAAAAACTTCTATAAATATGGGGCTAGAAATGACAAACGTATAATTACTGTTATAATGGTTTTCTATATTTAGCTTGTATCCATACTCTGTACATTTTCAACATCTTTCCCCTGTTTACTTGCAGCCTTCGGTCAATCAAGTTTTGTTCTTCCACAAAACCCGCTGCTTGGAAGAGATTCGTTATTTCTTCTTGTGTGAAAAAGTATACTCTGGTATTATCTCCTCTTGCATAGAAATTGTCAGAGATACATCTACCTTTCTTGAACCGAAGTTGGGCCAAATCGTATTGGCCGTAATCACGAAATACAACTAGGCCACCAGGTTTCACATATTTATAAATGTTATTGATGACTGTTTGCATCCTGAAAGACCACAACAAGTAGCATAAATACTAAGGCATTGGGAATCCATAACTACTATTTAGACAAATTTATATTGTAATCTTTAAATTAATAACTCTGTAATTCCTTAGTATCTGTACATTGAATATTTTTGGGGAAAACAATCATAAAGGACATTATTTTCAATAGTGTCTGGGTGATTGCATGTTGTAGTAAAACTACTAAATGGATGTTTAAAAAAATGGTGAGGGGATACCTTTTACTACTGGTTAGCATATATGGAGACTTTTTGCCAAGTAATGGTTTTAATGAAACAGGATGGTGATAGGTAGGCTTATGAATATAATACTTTTTATAGTCGGGAGTACTGCTAGTTAGTATAATAGATATAAAGAGAGAATATACTTAAAGGATATTAAGTTTACTATAATACTCACTTAGTAGGGTCAATAGCAGACAGCACAAAAATCAAAACCGCAATATCCAATGAGTTCTCTTCAAATGGGACATCCCACTTTTCAACCGTAGCATCCAATACAAACACATTACATCTTTTTGTGTCATACAATTCGCTTTGTCTCATGATATCAATTGCTTTTGAAGAGAAATCACATCCATATACAAACAGATTTGGGTCTCTGCTATATTGTAATATGGGGAATATAGTGTTACCAACACCACATCCTATTTCAAATATTTGACGTTTTACATCACAATTCGGTTGGTCATTTTCTGCTTCAGTTTTGGTTACACTATTGTTTTCACCATCAGGGTATATTCTTACTGGAGCTGATGTGTTGTCTGGTGCTAGTTCAGGGAACTCGGTGAAGAGCCAATGGCGATCCTTGAAAAATCTGTAATTTAAAGTAGCCAATAAGTCTTTGTATTAATTATGTTTGTTTGTTAATCTTCCTACGGGTGCAAAATTATACTGTTCATAGACTGTAGATAGAAATAAAGGATGTTGAAAACAAGATTCTTAAAAAATACTTGAATTTGGCTTATACATTGGAGCATGGTTATTTTAACCTACAGCCAATATAAAGAATAGCTCAGACTGGTTAAGGATGCATCCATAAAGTTCCAACTGTTAAATTGCAATTGATTCTTTAATATCCCACTTATTGTATTATATATATTTTTATATCAGCCCTTTTAATGTCCCACTGTTGGGCATGGGCCCCCGTCAAGTTGAGGCTGTAGTCCATCTAGCTGGCCCAGTGCAGGTTGGCAGATTTCACACATCTATTGATTGGTTCTCTCAGACATGCAGGTCTCCTCACTATGTTTTCTTTCACTGTTTAACAATTAATAATCATGGTTCTAAATAAGATTTTGTCAATTTGCTTGTGCCCCTGTATAATAAATAATATTTACTTAACATCAAATATATTCACAAGTGCAGCAATATGTACCTGTTTTCATGAATATTATAAAATGCATCCCAATGTTTATCAGCATCATCTTCTAGAGACCTCAATCGCTCGTCTGAAAATGTAACCTCTGAATTCTTTTCAACTTTTTCTTTTGCCACATTCTCCTGTTCCAAATCCCACTCAACATTGTCCCTGTAAAGTAATGTGAAGAATTACAGACATTTTGCCAATAATTTATAAGCCAATGGTAGAAAATATAAGTACCAGGCATTGAAAAAATAAACATGGTTTAAGTCATTTAAATATCTAGAACCGCCAGCAGGTTTCTTTCTATGTCTTGTTTTTTCTAAATTTATGACACTGTTCTTGTCACAGCCGAAGTTCTTACAATATCTAACGAAAGAAGTATATACGGTACCACGCGTTATGTTTGAAAACTTCCTCAGCATTTTCCAAGAATCTGTTGCCAAACTGAGGTCTTTTCTCACTTGAATCTTCCATTTATAAAATTATTAGGCTAGATAATTTGACTGTGTTATTGTTTCATTAGCGCAAAATTATCTAGAAAAAACATATTATCTTCTTGGTCTGTGCTGCAAGACTATATATCTTCTTCTTCTTTTACGAAATGAAATGCGATGAAATAAAATGGATATGCAAATAATAACCTTAAATATTTCTACGTCAAACTAACGTCAACCTGACAGAAAAGACGATTATGACACTTAAAAATGTGCGTTCAGTAGTGATGATGTTTATGGTGGAAGCTCAGGGTCAGGGCGCGAAATTCTATTAGCATTCTGCATTGGATGTCTCGATGTATTAAGTTTGATTAAAAAAGTACTTAATCCGATACAATACCATAAGGTTTGTAAAAACCGCTACTTTTACTAACTTTATGGTTTTGTATCGCTTTAGGTATTTTTTTAAGCAAACCTAATACATCGAGACATCCAATGCAGAATGCTAATATCGCAAAACACTATATTACATCGTAAAGATGTCCAAATTTTTCGTAATAAAATAAAGACCATTGACATTTTCAATTTCGCGCCCTGACCCTGAGCTTCCACCTTATGTTACGGTCGTTACTCGTACCTCGGAGAGCACATCCGTCCCATCAGACTGTGATATGAGAGTGAGGGTAGAGAAAGTGCACCTGTAATGTACATAATTATCCTAATAATATTAGCTCTGGCTCACGGTCTGCCTCTGATATTCTAGCCACTCTCCTGGCGTGTTGATTATTATCGTCTTGCCCATTTCACCGTTTCACACTGACAGCCCGCATAGTTAGTATCTCGTGATGACAGAATAAATAAATATAATGCCGTTTACAAATATTACTTACATCTCCGTAAACAATCATGTAAATAATTGTTTACGTGCTTCTCTGGTGCAGAACTCGACCCCTCCGAAATTAATTTCTACGTACGGCCAGTCTAGAAGTATTGAGAAAATCTCACACGTGTCAGCGATATACTAATGACACCATGTATCATATGTAGTTAGGTACCCCTATCGGTGAACGAAACCGACCCCTACTCAGTACTTAAATACTCTGATAAATACCTATACATAACTAAATATTACCTAAGCCATAATAAGTTCCAATTTTGTGTCGAATTCAATGTTATTGCGCCATAAAAGACGTTTCGGTGCTGTTCTCTGATCAAAGTAAACATCATAAAAGCGATTCTTCGGGGTCATTAAAGACTTTCCACGAACGAAATAGCCGCAAGAACCGCATGTTGAAAATATTTACCGTTTCATAAATAACGATCTTAGCAAGACTGTTAGTTACACTATTAGTTGGTCCTTAGGTACTTACCTATATGAAAGTAACTAAGGCCGCAATGTATTAAAAGCTAGTGTTGATTGATAACTAGCGTTTTACTTAAGTCGACTTATAGGAATGCACCTACTTAGCTATACAAGAAGAACGGGCAAGAAACTCCATAGCTGCTCTTTTTAAAAAGAACCGTTAAATTTAGAAGTAAGACATTTTTATGCAAAGTAGTAGTACCTGGGCAACGTATTTTTTTCCATATTGAGCCCTTTAAAATATTGCACACTATTTTCGTTACACCTATGTACCATGTAACCACATTTAAGGACCCAGTTAAATGCTAACTTACCTAACTGTGCCACTCAAATCTACCTACATACTCGTAACTATTCAAACCAATAGCCTTCCTAGTACAGTTTGGAACAGTTGACGGGTACATAGATATTCTGGGTATTGTATTTAGGATACGAGACAGTTCCGAAATCGTCTGCATAACTTGCATGAGGCCAAACTTAGAAGCATTTGCACATCAGGAACAGTGCACCAAGATGGTATATGCACCTATTAAGTATGTCTACGATTATAAGCGGTATTGGCTTGACAGACTCAAATCTACGTACGAACATATACCTGTGTGTTTCGTAAGTATCAAAGTAATGCCTTGAATACACGAGCCGAGTAAAATGGCGAGGCAGCGCTCTCGGCTGAGTGTTCGGGAGCATTGCCTCGCCATTTTAGGTACCTTTTCGTTACGTGTAATACGTAATACGTCAAGCTATAAGTAAGTAGGTACCTACATTTATATGTATTTTTACAAACCGTGTGTATTAGACTCTACAAATTAATGAGTATCGACAGACCAACACACTAAATATACGGTCCCAAACTAAGCATTGCATTGCTTGTCTTATGGGTACCATATGGACTGTAGGCGAAACCAGTACCAATATAATTAGGTACTTACTTATATAAGGTGTAACAATAATAGTGTAAAATAATAGGTAAGCTATAAATGTCATATTCCCGAAAAAAAGTATTCAAATTATTTGAAATTTAAAAGTAATTAAATATTTGTACTAAGTGCGCAATGGAACGATACTGGATTGCTGTCTCAGAGAACAGTCAAACACTGTTTACAACATGTATTTTATACATAAACGCGATCTTCTTGTTAACCCCTTAAATATTTTACACTATTTTTGTAACACTTTAGATAGATAGATATTAAACTTATGTACAAACATTCTTACCCAAACCACAATGTTTACCCGTACCGGAATTCAAAACCAGGACTCCCGGTACAGAAATCAGCGTCACTACCAACTGTGCCAATCGGGTCTCCAAAACGCGAGCTAAGCTAAACGTTAGCTTAAGTTTTAAGCAAACAATCGATTGACAATTTCTTTGGTTGCCGAAGCACGTGAAATTGAATAGTTTTCATCATCTACCCGATAATGTTCGGCAAAATAAAAGAAAATCTATACGTACGTAGTAGGTAGGCATTTGTGGCGTTGTAGTACAATTACGGAACAGAGCAGCCAGGGAAGTTTAATTTAAATAAAAAATTCCAAGCAGGCATGTAATTTTATAGCCGAGTCTATTTCTAAAACTAGACACCCCAGGCTCCATTAGAGGCAGCGGTATCGGCGGGGTGGTGCGGGGCGTGGGGAGGGCGGGCGCTCTGCAAACAATCCTCGCGGATATTGAACGGCGATGCGTTCGGAAATGCACCGCCACCATCGGGCCCTGACGGAACGCTCCGTCTCATTGCTTGCACGCCATCCAACGTGCGAAGTGAAGATATGAACATCCTCATTTCATCTCGTTTGTATTCGCATTACGACTCAATTTGTATAAACAATATGGTTTTGAATTGCCAACGCATTGCTCACTTTAATTAAGAAAATTGATGTTACTGGAGGATTTATTATATTGTAATTTGTACCTACTTAGCTACTTTGCTTATTCGTGTTAAAAAAAATTATTTATTTTATTTTTTGTGAAGGTTGAGAAATATCTTTCAGGTGGTGCTAAGTTATAGTTTGACTTGGCTCCATTAGATCTCACGATTTTTTACTGCTGCACAGTAGCCAAGGAAGTAGTAATGTAGCCAAGCTAAGGAGCCAATTCAAACTATACTTATAACTTAGCACCTTTTAAAAGATCTTTCGCACCATCACAAGACATGGCTTTGTTTTTCAAGAATAGATTTTTTGGTAGATTTGTAGCTACGATATCTATAACAAGTGGTATGCAATTTCTTAAGTAGGTAGGTACTATAAATATATATAAGTACTTACTTAACTTAAGACAGGTAGATAAAAAAATAAGCAAATTTTTCCTATCTTTGCAGAGATTAAAGTCGTTGAGTACTTAATAGTTTCTGCAAGCAACTCGGTAGTTTCAGGGTAGGATGGTTTAGTAGTAAAATAAATTGCATCGTAAAGCCAGCGTTCATACGAGGAAACGTGTCTTTTTTTATAGTTCAAGCAAAAACCAAAAGATTGTGAGTATAGTAGATACCTAGCCTGAATCTGATTGTTTTAACCGACTTCAAAAAGAAGGAGGTTCTTAATTCGGTTGTATTTTTTTAAGATTACAACTAATGTGCGGTAGTTTATCAACTTTAGTAGTGCCGTTAACACCACCAACAAGTCAAAACATGTGCTCACGTCAATAGTTTAATGACCAGGGTGACCACAAACCTTTCGGTTACGAGGACAACCTCTCGCCTACATAAGTACCTAAGCATTACAGCGCACAATAGCACGCACAACTCTTTTTCTACGTTGTATGGGGCTTTTTTTTTTTCTTTTTTTTTTTTTAGTCCGGGCGCTGTCCTGGCCCGGCCCGCGAATCCCTCTGATATGGGGGTCAGAGACCTTATTTAAACTATTCTAAAATATATGTACATAGGCTTTGTTTATTTAAATAAAAGTAACATTAATCTTTATTGTACATTAACAGTAAATAACAACATCAAAAGCAACTTAAACAACTTAGTGTAACGGTAAAAGGTACAACATAATACAATATAATATCTTATTGGATCGGGGAAACCTCTTCCGCCCACTGTACAAATCCGCTGGCCGGTGCAATGAGGATTGTGGTAGTGGTAAGATGCTGATTTTAAGTATTATCATAATATTTATGCAGTCATCTTCTTTCCACTCAGGTCTTATTCCTATTTATTACAACGGCTGCTAGCTTCGTACAGTAGGACAGAAAGGTCTCCCGTGTCCTCTTGTCTCTAATAAGACTGCCTAGATTGTCCAATTTAAGCTGGATGTCTAAAGACATTTCCAATTCCAGTCGCTGGAGAGCATGAATTGGACAACTAAGCAGTATGTGTGCCACTGACTCACTCACGCCCGGTTCGCAGATGCACGATGGGTCTTCCTTGCACTTGAAGCGATTCAAGTACTCGGAAAACCCACCGTGCCCCGTCAGTACCTGCGTGAGCACACCAGTGGGTTGTATCCTCCTGATCGTGTTGTGTGCTTCTAAAAGGTCAGGGAAAAAAATCTTTGTTGTAGACGCAGTGGTGTCAGTTTTGTACTTATGATTCCACTCGTCAAGCGAGTCCTTGCGGATCTGTCGCTTGACGAATGATATCGGACATTTGTCGTACGTCGGTTTGGTCTTCATACGCAGTGCAGCCTCTTTGGCCAGTACGTCTGCCCTCTCGTTCCCTTCTAGCCCTGCGTGCGCTTTTATCCAAAACAAGGAAACGTCCTTGCCTTGGAGTTTACAGTGGGCAATGTTGGTTCTTGCTTCAGTAGCTAGCGGGTGAAGAGGGAGTGCGTTAGCCACTGTCTCTAACGCAGAACGCGAGTCACTGATGATGGCATAACTGACATGTTTACTCTCTAACGCATGGCGTGTGGCTCGGCATATGGCCAAGAGTTCCGCTTGATAAACCGTGCAGTGGGGCGACAGTTTAAGTTTGACTGACTTAGTCTCGGTTTCATTATGCCAGACGGATAATGAAGCTCCGACCTTGCCCTCAATCTTACTGCCGTCCGTGTATATTTTAACTGCGCTACTTACGTTGGCTACAACGTCTTGTTGGTCCGTCAAGTGTAGAAACTCGAGCCTCATATGCTTCGCCGGATGCGGAGTACTCGTATATGGCAGTTTTTTCTCCATTTCTCTGTCGCCTAGCTCGGGCCGGGGTACTCCTCTCCTGGCCTTGTAAAGGGAGGCCGCTTCTCGCACTCGGATATCTAGAGGTAGTAGCCCGGTTAGGGCCAGCGACGCGTTCAAGGAGACCGTTCTGTATGCTCTGCACATCTTTAGTGCAAAGCCTCTCTGTACTGTATACAACTGCTTCTGAATAGTGATCTTCGTGGTCGATGGCGACCAAGCACTGGATGCATACATGATGATGGGCTCTACGGTGGCCGTAGAGCCCATCATCATGTATGCATGATGTATGGGGCTTACATTCCTGTCTACCCTGATTTGAATGATTACCAACATTTAGGAAGGTAGGTGCGGCTGCCTTACAAAATCTAATTAGTAGGATAGCTGGTACCTACATATACATACTAGTATATAATACAATAGGGTTGTATGTATCATATCAATTTAACATGCTACTAACTTGAACTATGACCTTGAACTATGAGAGGCCTATTCATGCGCCAGGTTAAAATTTGAGACCGAAATTTAATATTGCCAATTAAAAAAGCACATAATCTACATACTGAGCTCTATTTGGGAATGGTTGATAGGCAGATAGAATGGCTTATCTTCATACATGCAAAAAAGAGAACTAACTATTTTCCGTAGCACGTAAGTAAGTCGTAGTAAGTATACATATACCTAATATGCGGGTTGTCTAGCCATCTGTTGCGGTCAAGTGTGCTCCTTCCGAAGTGGTATAAGCCTCCAGCCTCCATCGACCAAATAAAACGATGCATGCACTCACAGATATCTAATGTACTTTAGGATAGGTTAGTACTAAGTTTTACTTTTATGTGGGCAACACAAGAATAATATTTTGTACTGTAGGTATACTTTTTAAAACCGTAAAATATACCTTGGAATTAAGTAGGTATATGTTATTAGTACCTTTTCAAAAAAAATTGGAGAACTTGCTTTCCTCAATTAAACAGGACAATTACATACAGTAAAATGACAGATTGGTAGGTAAAGTCGGTCAAAATAATTTTAATTTTAATCAAGAACGTGATCGAAAATAAGCAGCTATAACAAATTTATAACTTGATCCAAAACAGTGGTATACCCCTGCGGGCTGGTGCAAATGTAACTGTGTTGTGCCGACATTGTGTTTTGGCTTATTTCCAGCACCCATGACCCTTGGATATACGAGTAGTTCAATACCCTGTAGGGATAATGCTGCGTGTAAATCATCATATAAATTGTGTGGGGCTGTAAATGTCATGGTGCTCTGAATTTGAATAATACAGATACATATTTGTTTAACATTTTGGTCAAATCAACGAAGATCGGTGAAGCCAGTTACACCAGAATTTTAATTGATTATTTATGGCTTTCTGATTGTAATGATAACTTATCATAGTGCTACATGATTATTACTATTTAATTATAAGATAATTTAATACTTCTCTCTGCCATGTACGATTGCAACAAGTTCAATAAATAGGAAAATTACTTCGAGCCCGCAGAAAGTAGGACAAAAAATTAACCTACCGTCAACTGCAACATTAATCGTCATTAAAAAAATCCTTATAATTGTGATAATTATGAACAAGTTGGCAGCAATTAGCGTCAGTCGGAGGCATCGGAGGGTGCTCTTCACGAGAGGGCATCTGGCGGGCCTCCAATGTGAATTCACTCACCGCTGCTGTAAGGCTGCATATGCACCGTAGCTGTGCCAGGTAGCTAGGAAAAATCTATCGATGAGATCGCATTAATTTCATATCGAGTGAATTCGATTTTGTGGTAGGTATTTAATCAGAGAGTCCCTCAGCCGCTTCCGTGGAAACCCAGCCTAACTATTCCACTATACTGGGCTCTCACAGGGCAAATGAAATTACTCGATGTGTCTTCGAATAGTAGTTTTTTATTGTTTCGAAGAAATCGTTTCATATTTTATTGCATGAGGAGCTATGTATATATATCCTATCGCCCACGGTTCTCTTTATTTGCTAAAGTGAGTGAGAGAACTATGCTCGTTGCAACAAGGAATAGCACTCGTGACAGCATATAGTTCTTTGATTTGTGTTTGAATAAAAAATGGGAAACTACAGCCGTAGGTAGGTATGAATAAATAAATACATATTGCGTTTTTGATTTTTGCAAACAAATTTGGACTTGACGGATTATACACCAGCTGTATATTATTAAAATATTTATATCTTATACCTAAATATGCTATAAATTAACATTTTTGTATTGTCAATTTGCTTTTAATACTTCTGATAAATCTTATTTAGTACTAGCTGTTGCCCGCGACTTCGTCCGCGTGGTATTTAACAAAGACTCAGCCGTTGGCAACAGCCTGCTCGCGTTCTGATACCGCGGGACGCATTGCAGATTGTTGCTATCAAACTTTAATCAGGCGCAGCGCTGCAACATTGGTTTTAATTTTTTTTCGAGAGATGCAATTTTTTTTTTCTAAAATAAAAGTAGCCTATGTTACTCCTTGTTACATCAGCTAACTGAAAGTGAAATTCCCGCAAAATCGGTCCAGCCATTTCAGAGATTACCCGGAACAAACAGACAGACAGACAGACAGACAGACAGACAGACAGACGGACAGACAGACAGACAAAAATTGTAAAAAAAGTTGTTTCGGTATAGGTAACGTGTATACATCCAAATGCACTTAGTAAAAAGCGGTTATTTTAATATTACAAACAGACACTCCAATTTTATTTATATGTATAGATGTATAGATTGCATTAAGTATATGGTTTGATATTGGTGATATTATAACTAACACGAAATGAAATCCCATTTCATCTTAAGTTCTTTCAAGTGCGTCCAAATTGAGATATGTATCTAATGAAAAGCGCTGTATACATGTAAGTTTTATGTCTGCATTGTTACTCGTCGTCATGAACTTCGTCGTCGCCATTATTAAGATTTGGTTTATGATCGCGTCTTGGTTGGCGTCATCCCCAATAATATCTCTAAACCATGTTTGTACTGTTTTATGATTTCTTTACTTTGAAGTAGTGTACAAGAATTCGGTAAATTTGAAGATTAGAATCAGATTATTTTTATATTAATTTTATAACAACAAACAACAAAAATAACAAACAATAATAATAATAAAATACACCCTGTCATTATAGCATTCCTTGAAAACACCATGAGCAACTGGACAACTAAACTTAAAATAGGCAATGGAACTTCTAGTATACAGACAGATAACATCCCCATTAGACGTGGTATTTTCCAAGGGGATGCACTTAGCCCGCTATGGTTTTGTTTAGCTTTAAATCCACTCTCTTACTTGCTGAAAGAACAAAATGAAGGATTACACATTGAAACACATAACGGTCACCACACACCCTCAACACTCACACATCTCATGTACATGGATGACATCAAGCTTTATAGTAACACAACGCGATCGCTACATCACCTTGCAGACATCACACAAACATTCTCAAACGATATTCAAATGGAATTTGGTATTGATAAATGTAAAACACTGACAATAGTTGGAGGAAAAATAGAACAGAATGAATATGTATTAAATACAGGGCAGAAAGTAGAGCCAATGGACCAATTCAGTACATATAAATATTTAGGATTCCAACAGTCACGACAGATACATCAAAAACAAACAAAAACTGAACTCATAAAAAAGTTCAAACACAGATTAAACCTTACACTCAAATCACAACTCAACTCCCGTAATATAGTTAAAGCTATCAACACGTTTGCAGTTCCCATATTAACATACTCATTTGGAGTTATTAAATGGTCCCAAACCGAACTGAAACAACTACAACGTATCATCAACACGACAATGACTACCCAACGAAAACATCATCCTAGATCCTGTATACAGAGACTAACATTACCCAGAGAAGAAGGTGGAAGAGGACTAACTGACATAACGAATCTACACAATAGACAAATATCTACATTACGGCAATATTTCATTAAAAAAGCACAAAACTCTACACTACATCACACTATAAATCATGCTGATAAACACCTCACACCACTTAATTTACACGACACAAACACACAACCATGCGAAAAAATTACCAACAAAGCAGATAAAAAATTAGTATGGGCACAAAAATCACTACATGGAAGACACTATCAGGACTTACAACAACCACACGTTGACACAAAAGCTACGAATACCTGGTTATGTCGAGGTGAACTATTTCCAGAAACCGAAGCATTCATCACAGCTATACAAGACCAGGTAATAGACACGCGCAACTACCAAAAATTCATCATTCGCAGACCCAATCTCAGAACAGACAAATGTAGACGCTGCCATATCAGTTCAGAGACCATACAACATATAACTGGAGCCTGTAAGACTATTTCGCAGACAGACTACAAACATCGACATGACCAGGTAGCCGCCATAATACACCAAAATCTAGCATTCAAACATTCACTCATCACGCAAAAGACTGCATATTACAAATACATTCCACAAGTAGTACTAGAATCATCCGATTATAAATTATATTGGGACCGCACAATCATTACAGACAAAACTATACACTACAATAGACCGGATATACTTCTCTACGACGAAAATAATAAAATAGTATACCTCATAGACATTGCAGTACCAAACACACATAACCTCACAGCAACTCACACGGAAAAAATTGCGAAATATACAGACCTAGCAATAGAAATTAAAACCCAATGGAAAGTCAATACCGTCAAAACAGTCCCAATAATTCTGTCTTCAACAGGAGTAATACCCCACACATTACACGCAAGCCTTAGCACACTTAATTTACATCCATCCACATACACACTTCTTCAAAAAGCAGTAATTCTCAATACCTGTAGATTAGTTCGCAAATTTCTTACAATGACCTAAATATCCAAGCACATTTTACACCTTAGACACTTGGCTCCGGCCCGTGCCTACGGATTTACCTCCCCTTCAACAAGGAGAGAGAAAGACATTTAAAAAAAATAAAGATAATATTTTTTTTCATACATTTGATTCGGTAAGCGGCAGGCGGTATGAAGTTAAACGGGACAGTTAATATAAAATAACCCCGGAATTTATATAACTTTATCAAACGTCATACTGCGCAAAGCTAAACTCTTGTGCGCAGTACTATATGACGTTTAGCAATGTTATAGAACGTCTATAAATTTGGGGTTAATCTTAGAACAAATTAACACAAATGCGCTGAGACTATCATCGTGATTTTGATGAAGGAGAATTGGCAAAAAACTCTATGTTTCACGATGTAGGTGGTATGCTAATAATCTGGGTCCAACCCAACTAACACAATCAACTCATAATCAAATGGCTATAAAATCGTAACTATTGACTGTGACTATGAATTGTTACTCTTGACTGAAACAAAAACATTACTCTCCTTCATGAGCAGTCGAGTAAAAATATTCAAAAGTGGCATTTAATAGGTAATTTAAATACCATTACCATTCTATCATTAGTCGATTAGATTGTTTCAGCAGCCTTTGGTCCGTCTGATCTGACATGTAGGACTCATATGGCGTGTAATATTACAATAGTAATGTAATACCTATAATATACTTTTATAGGTATTACATTAGGTAACTATACACGACATCTCACATCAATGCTACTGTGTTGAAGGGGACAAGCAGTGTGCGCGGGTCAAGTGTCTCTGGCGTATTTCCAAAGGTATATCTATATGGCTATACCCGATCCATGTAAGTACCTATTGTAGCTTTGTATCGATTTGACTTCTGAAACTGGCATTTCTTGTAAATCAAATGCCCTTTGCAATCTCTCATTGGCAAGAGTCATTCCGAGTCTATCCTGGATTCGATTTCTATTTCGCGTTTTAGATTTTGATTATCTATCTATTGATGATAATCTGTTCTATGGTTTTATTATGTGGTTCACGGGATCCTGTTTTATCATATTCTAAGAAGATTCTTGTGTAATTTTCTATATATTTAGTGGGACCTACATGGATTTTGTCTCAAAACGGTTACAATATCATCAGTAAAAAATATACTTATATGTTTTACAGTCTTAATACATGTAGCTCTAGAACTCCTTTGTGTGGTAAATATACTTAGATGTTAAGTATTGGCAACTTGGAACTGACTTCATTGTAAAAGTTTAAATAGGTTTACAGTATACGCTGTTGCGTGGGTTGCAGGCTGAGGTAAATTTATTCGGTTATTAAATGCTTGGATAGGTTTGTAGACAGTTTAGAACCGGGTAGGGTCCTTAGTCAGGTGTATGTAAAGATGGCAAACATTATCCGATGAGTTTAGAGAGAGCATTAAATATATTTGAGTTATACCTACCTATTATTCCTCCATACAAACCAACAGGTAAAATGCCAAACAATAGCAATAGTGATCTCTAACCTTTGGATATATTTTAAATTTTGATTCTTTGACTTTTTACTATACCAAATTAAAGGGGCCACCCAAAACCTTCTTATACCTATTACATATTATTATTTGACAAATAAATACATTGTAGTGCAGATCAAAATATGTACCTACTTCGTAGAGATCAGAATCTTTCACGAGGTTACAAGAGCGGAGGACCATTACCATTTTTTTTCTACATCCATCCTAATAACATTATAATGACCGTGGAACCCAAAGGCAGTGGCGAATTTACCCTTTGGCCATGTGGGTCATGGCCCGGGGCAGCAGGCTGCCAGGGGCCGCGCAAGCCTCTCCTTGCGCTCAGTTTTGTCGCCTTTTATATTCATTAACTTACCTTTCGTTAATTTATGGGGCGGCATACCTCATAGGTCCAGGGTTCTTAGTCCCGGGGCGCCAAATCTTACTATACGCCACTGCCTATAGGAATATTTGATGTGTGGGACAATGTATTACGTACACAGGGTGGAAGCGAGGGTAGTCTGTATGCACGGTTCTCCACCGAGCTCGAAACTTGAGTGCCCAACTTTGCCGACCACGCCGCGAAACTTCGTTTTTCATTTAATTTGCCCGAAACGAGTGCAGCTTACAATATTTTCAACGCTTACAACTTTCGACTCGGTACTTCGTTATAAATTTAAGAGTTAGCCGCGACCGGGCATGTTACCCTTACCTGAACCATAGCATAGGTACTACATAAAACCACCCCAACTGTAGGTAATGAATTTAGTACCATAACGACAAACAAGGGTAGACGACGGTTTTAAACTAAGTTTCGTGCGAAATATTAGTTGTACAATATCTTTCTCCGTCTTTCCGCTTCAGCAATTACAGCCACTATTACCGAAGAGTTGTCAGTGCTTTAACGATGGCTATATTTCACCGACAACGTTTAATTGAAACTTGTCGGAAGATATTGTCAGTTGTACTGCGGACTGTACATTATCTTTATGTTCCCCGCGTATAAGCGCTTTATGTACCTACACAAACACTGCGTTGTGGGTATCTGAGGGATTTTCAATAAACAAGCTTAGCGCTCTGAAGTGTGAGCGCACGCTCCGATACCTTCGTCTGCAGGCGGCGTGCGTATGCAGTTCCCATGTTGAATGTGTCGCAAACTCTTTTTAGAAGCGGAGGCTCGTTCCGGCAGACGATAAGGACTGATCTGCGGAAGACAGCGTTGCAGCGTGCAGCAGACGCGATCGATACTGCAGCGGGTCCGCCCGCCCCGACCCCCGGCGCGGGCCGCCCCCACACCCCCAGCCGCCGGCTGAAAGTTTCGCGATAAGTACAGAACTAGCGCGTGGCGTACGCAATGCAATATTGTTAGCCGGTTAGGAGTCTGAAACAGCGGATATTAAGGCTACAGTGACTGTGCCGTCCCGTTTTTACATTGTGCATGAGTTTGAAATGAATGCGGAGTTACGGGGCATTGTATTAATTTTTATAATCTGCATGTGCGGTTGCTGCGTATTGTTATCTTATATGTAAAGAGTAGTATAGGACTGGAGTATAGAGAATGTACAGTTTAACGTTTAGGTGAAAATAATATTTGAGAGATCATCTGGTTTGTTTTATATTATTGATACAGGTGGGTTGAGACGTTGATGGTTTTGTTTTTCATTGACATATTACAAGGTCTTGGTCGAGTTGACTTCGTTTTATCAATTTGCCATAGGCTTGCCATTGGTATTGAACTCTATATATGACTATCAATTATTTTAGAGTTGTCTCTATGTAGTTACATCGTTTTAAGTCGTACATTTAAGATTCCGAGGAATTATTATGAGCATTTAAGGCAATATACCTTATTAAAAGTATTTCTAGAATCTATCTGTGCAGTCAGAATATAAATTTGAAAACTTCGTACTCATCTTTTTCTCACCCTCGTCAACATAGTTCCCATTTTTAAAATACTGCATATTGCATCAATAAAGCATTTAAATAACAAAGAAAGCTTGAGGCAGCATCGCGCGGCGCACAGCGTCAAGCAAGTTTCGCCAAGTTGCAGCGACCACGGCCAGTGGAAGGCCAAGTTTCGTAGGTAGTTCCGGCTCGCACACAACAGTTCGCTACCCCAGCGCAGATGTGACACACATCTTTTTTATTTCTTTTCAATAGTTTGATAATATTTTCAGAGCAGAGTGTAGTTCTTTTTGCATCAATGTGCGAGAATTTTAATGGGACTTTACGTAGTTCTATGGAATTCAGGAATTAATTACGTCGACATTTTTTTTTATTAATAACATAATAATATTGCGATTACTTTCCTAAAAAAACTCCTGCTTTGAGACAGGAGATAAACACATAGAATATTTAAATTAAATACACACTACGTCAAATATTTTGGACTAACGTCAAAAGAACCCAAGTTGAACAAAACATTTGCAATAATAGCGGATGAGAGCAATACGCCGCAGCACTTAAAACGTTGCAGTGAACCGATTTTTGTGGTAGTTTTATTTTAAACTTCAAATCATACAAGAGCACTTCATGTCGCACAGTTATTAAAATTATAATAGAGACGTGCATACCGAGTCAATGAATGATATATTCAGTGCAAAAAGTTTCTCATATCTCAGTGACAAAAGACATCACTAATGTAGGCAGGGATCCATTTAACCAATAAGTACCTGCTCCGCTAAGAAACCCCTCAAAAATAATAAGGAACAAGAAAGTTATAGAGTGTCGGACTCATTAGCTCGCGTGATAATTAAAACTTTTGCAACTGCTACCATCTAAGTAATCAGTTACCATCTACCTACAAACGAGAGCTGAAACGTTAACGCAGAGATCGTGATTTCTTTGACGAGATGTTAATAAATGGGGCGCTTACACCTTATAATTGGGAAAAACAGTCGCGTCGACCTCTCAGTTACAGATGGGAATAAATCTTTATGTAGTCCGGGATGGCGGGTCTTAGCTCACTGTTCGTAACTTATTCCGGACACGCGCCCACTCTGTCCTCTGAATATAAGGAATAGGTATAACGCCGCGGCCCATTTATTGCAAGCCGCGCGTCGGCTCGCCTCGCGCTCAAGATTTTACGCTAAATAAAATTAACGATGAACGCCACCGTGAGCAAATTTTAATTACGATCGGGAGAGGAATTACTGATCACTATTGATATTTGATATCACGTTCGTTTTAATAGATTACGAGTTGTGACGAGTTAATTCTAATAAAAATAATTGTTCCATTTTTAAAATGACGACTTTGTTGATGTTTAATGTTGACAGGTCAGAAGTAAACGACTCTCTTAGTAAATTGTTTGATGGAAGCACGGACAATAATGGCAAGAGTCTGATTTTTTTTTCAATTAGATTTTGTTTTTTTTTTAATGCGGTGTTGGGCAACATCAAGCTTCCCTATACGCAGAAAGCCATGTATTGACTCCTTACCCAGACTGTCCATTTCCATTGGCTGCGGATAAGGCGCCGTATGAGCCATTTATTGCTTCCCTAACTAGTTCCATCCTGCAATGTAGCAATTATACCGTTGGCTTAAACTTATAAATCACTTTAAATACTTTACATTTGCTGCAATGCGCTTAATACATTATATGCTTCAGTACCAACTTCTGATGTCTCTATTTGTTCAGCCATTTATTAGGAGTTTGTTCTGCCCCAATATAAAGCCTGTCTGGATCATGAATTTTGTAGATAAACACAGAATCGCTTCAAATAAAAAAGCTTTTTAGGTTCATATTATTTTTAATACTTCTGCGCCTTAGGGATGTCTGAACTCATAATTAAATGCTATAGATTTCGTACGGAAGCACACGCCAACAAGCCGACCGAAGGAAGATATACATATATTTAACCAAGTGACTTTGTACTCTCTTATCAAGATGATTATGTCTAAATTCTCATTACTCTACGAAGATGTAGAAAAGAAGAACAGTTATCCCCAAACAGCCGAATTAATACAATGGTGACGTCTTCTTTCACTGAACATATTTTTCGACTATTTTGATGGAGCTAATGGCTCGTAATAAATTGAGATATCTTTAATGCTCACATATAAATATTATGACGAAGGGGACATTTCGTATTCCGTCCGCACATACGCACTTCGTGAAAATGTTACTTGTACGGATACAACGAAGCTGTGTTCTGTTATATCTTATGAAAGAAAATGTTATTCATTTTATTTGTTGTTTAAAAAAAAATACTGTGCCAGTAAGTGTGGCTATTTGATTATGTCAGTATATGCTAGTAAATCTTTTAATTGTATAATACAAGCCCACTATCCATATAATAATCACTGTATAGAGTTCAGAGTTGTTGAACACAAGAATATCGACCAAGTTTTATTTTTACGGCAAAGAGGAAGCGCTCTTTTTGTAGCCACTTACTTATGCATAGTTTCAGATAAGTTTGCATGAAAATGTTGTATATTCCAGCGTGTGTTCGTCTTCACTGGTTCCATATTTATGGCACGCAAAATAAAATGTTGCTGCCTGTCGTCGGTGCTTGATAAAAATGCAAACCGTGGCCGCGGGCTCGTGGGTTCCGACGCCCACTGAATATGGGTATCGTAGAGACTCAGACAAGATTACGTTTTATGAGTGTTTACTCAATGACAAAGTAAACACTACTTAGCTTCTACGCGATCGTCCGTAAAGAATAACTACCCTAACTAAAATGGTATACTCATATGCATGACGGGAGAGTCTTCAGAAATGCGATGAAATAAAATGGATATGAAAATGGCCTCACCCACAACTTAGAGGATATTTTGCCAATGTCAAGTAATTAATAGCAATAAAACATTCAATAAATACACATTAAAATAAAATAATGGATGTGACATGATGATATGAAAATGGCGTCCCAATGTAAATTCGACGGGAGAGTCAGTTGGCGCTATCTACAGTAGTAGAGAGCGCTGGGGGCTGTCAGATCTCACCTGACCGCCAAGCGGTCGCAGGTAAACATTGTAACGTGATTCGACCACGTGCAGAACATGTGATCTCTGCCCGGCGTCAGCAGCGCCGCGGCAGCTCCGCGGCCGCCGGATGCATCGCTGATCCGACGACATGAGTTCGACACACGACATCAACACACAATTTAATGATATTTACCTAGTTTTATTTTATCGAATTTCCAGTGAGGAAGCGCAGTTACCGAGTTGAACGGGTGGGCGTGTGCCAGACAGTATTGATTTGTTCTTTCTTTTCTGTCTATAGGGCGGAAGCTGGGCGGGTGCGAGAGGGAGCGCGCAGTGGCAGGAGGCCGGTGCCTAGTGTAGAGTTTCCGCGTAAGGCGGCACCGGCTTCGAAAAGGCTTAAATGCGGGATGAATGAAAGCGTATTGCGATGCTGAAACGACGGTCGCTGTCGACGCGTCCGTTTCCGGTGAATACTCTCTACAACTCTGGGCTGTTAATTAATAACTATTTGAATAGGTACTTGAAAAATCAGCAGAACACTTCAACAATAAATATTAATTTCGTGAAGATTTTCTATTGGATCAATTTCACAATGCAGATAATTAGGCATATTGCGACATTAATTTTAAGATATAAGTAATAAAATCGTTCCAATCGCCTAATCTTTTTTCATGTCATGTATATCATGAAAACGGACCACGCATAAATTCTAATGAAATTTCTCATATTGTTACCAACTTAAAACTATAATTTGCATCGATAACATATAGGCTCCGAGGGTGGTTCCGCGGGTATATCATAGAAGGTACCATAAAACATATCCAATATTCGATACATTTTTGTACCGCACTTATGTTATATAGCGTAATTCAAAAAGGGTACATGAAGCCTGGAACCTGGGTTTTTAAGCGCATTTGTAAAAAATATATGAAGTCAGAATATCGTTATACCAATTTTTTTGAAGTATTCCAATTTCGACTAGCCATAACGATTAAAAATACGCTAAAAAGCGCAGGTTCCAGGCTTGGTATAACCTTTATGAATTAGTCTGTATATGAAACAAATGCCTCGGATCGGTAAATATAGTCCAATGTACCTACACAGTGGGTTGGTAGTATATAGTTATTATAAGTAGTCATCATTTCACTGTCAACGATTACAAATATGCAGATATAAGTAACACACCTAATAAATAAACATTAGGAACGGTTAAATCGTATTGCCAAGATCACTTGTCTTAATACATTTACGAAAAACAATTTATTCGTCCACTCGCCAAAAGTTAGGGCTGTTTGAGTTGGTATTTCCACAAATATCGGTGTGAAGCGTTCGAAACAGGAGGCCGCCCGCCTCCGGCTCTTAGCTCTGTGTTCCCACCTCGTAAAAATCATTCATTCTATCGTTTTCCTTACTGTTCCAGACAAAATCTTATGAACCGAACAAGTTTATATACATTGAATAAAAAAAGAACCATTCTTTTTATTTTGGTGACCATTCTTATTCCCGCAATGTGAGAATCAGTTTACAACAATCCACCAATGACAGGATTTATGATTTAACTTAGATAACGCGATGGGGTAGTTAAGTTTAATAAGTCCTAGGTAATAAATTGTGTATGGTGTTGTGTGTGTGTGTGTGTATCGACCATATAAGCCACACTTATTTCATAATTATCACACTACGTCAAGGTATTTCATAAGCCGGAGCTGAAAACCTCTGAGAATAGCAGTTAACTAGAGAGGCAGACATTAAGAATAATAATCGAATCGGCGCTAATAGCTCATTTCCAGCCAACAAAGGATTCGTTCACGCGGCTACTAATCGGTAAATTACGCTCACCTACTTGCCGACACGAGTAATTATTCGATATAAAATTGATCGATTAAAAAGTAATCGAGGAAAAGACAGGATAGGCGTTTTCATAAGAAGTATTTTTAGTGATAAAATTCTCTTAAAACCTTCTTAATTGTGTTGGAATTATAATTTTGTAATATATATATATTTTTGTAAATTTATGTATGTGTCCATACTTTTTATTTCAGGGTTTAGTCTACTTCTAGTTCTACTGAGTTGAATTTCTGCTAAATAATGAGTTCTAGCGAGTGGCTACTTTTAGAAGTATTTTGTGCCAGTTTTGAAAATAATACTGTAGAGAAACTTAAAAATAATCATTTGAAATACGGTGCTCCGCACCAGGTTCTTGTGTTTACTTATTTCGATTTATCGAAATACCTAATGTAGTTTTATCAGAAAAGTTGCGGGGGATAATGTTAGTGGCATCCGGCTGTACCAAGCAGAGGGTTCGTGGAGGAGTTTGTAAACATTCGAGACTAAACTATTATATTACAGGTATGAAAGGCAAGAATACGTCTAAAGGTCGGGGCTTTTTGTATTATAGCTTTGAACGATGAGCCAGCGTAATTTACATGCTCATTAATTTCTGATGGATTCTAGTTAAAACCAGTTCTGCGTAATACATTCTTCCTATTCTTATGAATTACATGTCTATGTAGTTATTTATCAAATAAACAAAACAAGTTGCGTGCACATAACTCTTCATTTAAATTAGCTGTTTTATTGTCGTCGTCCGTTTTCTCTATTGGTCCACGAGATGAGATTTTATAATAAGTGCCTACAAGCAATAAAACCGATCGTCTAAGTTTTCACAAACTACGAACATTTTCGAAGTTAATACTGCTATAAAAATGGAATACAAATATATTCGTTCAGCTAGATGTTCTAAAAAGCTGATGTATATTCAAATATAAGTGAGATAACGAGATGAACCGGAGCATTTACGTCTAATTTATGCAGAGACAATGGGAGGTGGTCGCAATTAGTGGAATGGCCACTGAGAACAAACGCGTGGGTAACAAAAGGCTGGAGGCTTCGGTTCAGACAAGGGCCCTCTTTCATTTCTTCCAAATGAGCAAACTACAGTTGTGAGTAGAGACAGGTAGACTGTTGAGTATTTTTAGGACTAAGATCCGGAATTTTTGTATCCTACGGACTAAGTTCAATCGCTCTGATTTTGGAAACAGTGTGTGTTTGTTTTCCTGTCGCAGTAAACGACCTTTTTGTAAATAAATATCAAAGCGGATCTATGTACCTGCTGTTCGTTATACGAACCCAACAAGGGCTATACATATAATACCATTAAATAATATTCTACATTATATTATTCAAATCTTATAATAAAAAAACACAGTCATTTGGTATAAATCCAAGTATGTTTATAATCAGGGAAACACTTGTAAAGAAAACATTCAGCACTCTATAATTACAAATATTTAAGATAGTTGTGCCGAATGTTGCAGAGCATTTATAAGATTTCAATGGGTTACCACGACTGACACACTTCCGTATTATTTCAAGTTCATGGATGTGAATCCATGCAAGTTTTCCACTCACTAGTTAGCTAGTGGGGAAGATTTGTTGTTTGAGAACGAAGGGCCTGCGAGTAGGGCCATTGTTCCGTCCGCAGACCGTTTGGTAAGCACTTGTGTTACTGTGATCAAGATTGCTTGATTTCGTGATGTTTCAATACTGACAGACGTTATCGTTAACAATGAGTTATAATTACTCTTCAACTTAGTTTTACTTATGTAGGACAGTATTTTAGAATTAGTGGTGATAGATATAGCCCGTGTTTGTTTTGAACCAAACGTACAATCTTTTGCAATATTTTTAAGGGTCATATTAAAAAAAAATATGCAATTGAGAACGTACATAAGTTGCTTGCTGAGTTGACATTCATATCCAACCATACGAGTATCTTTTACACTTATTCATTGAAATAAGTAATAACTAAGTACCTTATCGTTTCATTAAGAACTTAAATAAAATTTGTTGCAGTGGAAGAACTTTTGCTTTATTTCATACTAGCTGTCCCGGCAAACTTCGTAACGCCTCAGAATCAAATGTATGAAAAAATTAATCATCTTTATTATTATTTGTTTAGGGAATTTTATTTTGCTATTCGGGCGGAGATAAATACAAAAAATCAAAGACCATACAAATTGGCCCACCCGTTCTTAAGTTATAAATGGTGTAACACAACATTGTTTTATACATATAGATATGTACATACATTATAAGGAATGTCAAGGGGGTGTCACCTTCAAAATCCAAAATTGGCTTATTTAATAAAAAAAATACAATTGCACCGGTAAATATAAATCATTTAAAGTTAAAGCAATTGGAGCGTGCATAAATCTCATAAGTTAGACGCGTATACAATTTAACAAGTCGGTAACTTTAACACACATTATTATTCCCCCTCGGCTGCCGACTGAACGCTGTTCGGTAGGTATGGCCCTTCATTCGAAATACATAGCTAAATAGTTCTAGAATCGAGAATATCCAGATGATTATTGTATTTTACATGCACAGTGTTGCTGTGAACATTAGAAGTAACAGTATTGAAAAATTAAGACTTAATAACCACGAAGCTGGGATATCCCCTCACTAATAAACTGAGCAATAATATCAAGCAAGCTTTATTATATAAATAGTTAAGCTTCAGTAAAGCGTTAGACAGGTGGTATATCTCTTGTCCATGACAACGCGAGCGTTTATGGGAAAAGTCTTCGAACAAGCGCAAAAAGTATTAAATCTATTATTACATTTAAATAAAACTAATTTTACGGATTCTCGTTTATTTTTTGTTTTTTACGTTCCCGACGTTTCGGCTGCTTTACAGCAACCATGGTCACGGGAGGACTGAGGTGGTTGACGTCCTGGTGTCATAGTTTGAAACAGGGTACCCTCATATTTGATTGTTGCTTGTGGTCCGATCTACGCAGAAAGTGCTCACAGTGTCTTGAGGTCTTGCAATTGTACGCTTGGTCTTGGATTTAATAATATTAATTACTGGTTCCCAAGTCGATGGTAGCACCCGTAAAAAAACAAAAATATACGCGATAGAATCCGTAAAATTAGTATTATTTAAATGTGTAGTATTCGCGTAAATATAAGAAATCAATATCTATTATAACGATAATAACTAGCCCTTTTAACAGGCACGACCCCTAATGCGAGGGGATCACTCCCTAAATGAAGAGGGCTATGTAGACCATGGTATAGCCGTATCAGGTATCAATAAAATGATTTATCGAGGTCTCAAATCGTGATAGGTACTATATTATTTTGCTTAGCGTTACGGAATAACGCGGATATTTGTATAAACCTTCAATCTATACAAGTAACCAATTGTGTTCCTAGTAGCACTATCGTATGGCCACCGTAAACCGTAACATGTCAGGATTTGTGCAGGTTAGCTGGACTCTACCCAAGCAATCGTAGTATACTGGTAGTTGAAATCGATCCCAGGCCATTTCGACGGAATCTCCATTGCTTTACTAAACACAAGTGCCCTTAGCATGAGATTTGAAGGTATTCAAATACCAATCGAGTGATATAATCTTTCCATACATTTACCAGTAAAGCTGAAGTTTCTGCTAGAGGCGCAGCTGTGGAAAATATGGAAAGAACGACCCCTCGATAGGCATTTGATGCTATAAAAATTGTACTAAGCCAACAGAACAGACTAGAATGCCGCTCAAATTTACTTTATGCTAGATTTACGCAAAAATCGCTGGATATTGTGTGGAAATAAATGACGCGCCGTAATAGTCTCGCTTGGCACTTAAATATAAAATTTAGAGCCATATTTATGGCTCGTATTTGTTCCATGGCTGTCTCATACAATTTAAAATAGGTTTTATGATTGTGTAGTTACTTCACGAAGGCACTTGATTACATTTTCCTGCATTTGAATGCCTATAATATGTATGTATATAGTTCGTTAACCGCAAATTATTCATGTACAGAAAACACAATGTAGCGATCAGCTGAATTCTTGATAATACGGACTTTAGACTGGACCAACATACTATGTACTTATTTAGTATTACTCATAAATCTGTGATCAAATATCCGTGCAAAAAACATATTCATTTAGTTTGGTTTATTTCAAATCAAATTAGGAATAATGACACAGTGGGTACACAATATTTGATCCATACTCTTTAGTTAGAGGGGGGGGGGGGGGGGGGGATCCAAATGCAATGTCCACATCCGTAATCAAGTTTTGTTGTTGGCCGTGCCTATCGTTTCCTCAAGTCGGCTAGAGCGCAGTGCCATCGGCGAGATGAGTTACCGCTTGCATTGGCACACACACGCGAGTAGTATTGCAAAACAGACAGACACACACATGGTAAACTATGTCGCATCGAGTACGGTACGGCTCGACGAACTGTATCGAAGGCTGTGGTCTCTATAATAGCGTCATGACGTATAACTGCGATACGCAGATTCTTGCTCTAGATTTCGGCAAGTTTTTTTATGGTGCCGATGGCATATTTATACTTGCCATCGTGGCGATAGGATTAGCCCATGGACAGATTGACGTTTGACTAAGATTGCGCCAGACGGTAAAACGCACTTAGCATACCTAAATTCTGGTCACATAAAAGATCTATGGGTATAATATAAACGACCTTTTCGCCGCGCCAACCATTATATCCTGTGCTGTGGCAATCTCATACAGTGTTAACTTTATTATGATCTAATGATATGCACAAGTAATTCTTTAATTCTGAGCATATTATATCTACCCGCTAAGCAGAAAGGATATAAGTTGAAAAATAACTTATGATATTAGAAATAGAGTTATAATTACAGGAACCGCTATAAATCGCGCATCGTTACACTCAATGCTCTGATTGAATTGTTTACACACACCCGAGGCTAGTGTGCCTCACGTGATTCCAGTTCATTAATGTTTCACCTACGGGTTTAAAGTTAGCATAAACAAAGATTTATTCGACGTGAATATACTCTACATTTACGTTAGTTACTGAACTATCATAAATGTAGAGTAAGTACCTTTAGGTTTTTGTACTCGTCTTAATAGGAATAAGTATATGCTCTTCGTACGAGGTTCGTATTTGAAGGGTCATAAAAACACGTAATCGGGGGTACAACAGCTCCTTTAGAGTCAACATGTGCTTTAAAAAACTCTACTCATGTACTTTATAAGAAAGGCTTTTTCAAAATAAGATTATTTTTGAATAAATAATATTTTTTCATTCAGCATATAGAGTTACACAGAAAGTGTATGAACATTACGATATAGAAATCATGATAAATAAAAGTAGCCCCCCCCTCCCGAATCCCTGCCCCGAAAGTGAGTAGAGTCGGCACACGCGAATAATGGCATAGTAATTCGTTTTTGATGTCTGTCCCGAAATATATAGCGTGTTAATCAAAATATATTGCCGACTCCATTATATTGTGCCCCGTGGTGCCACTCATCTCGCCCACTTGTCGTTTGGTGACGGCTGGTGACGCGAGGTACTGCCTCTGACGACTTTAAAGCTGGAATTACACCGGTAGAGTAAATTGCATAGTAGAGCAGTAGACGGCATTTATTGATCTCTCTTTCCATATTTACGTAATAGGGAAAAGAGAGCTCCAGAGGCAAGTTACTTTACCACTTGACTTTACCCACCAACCTCCACTCTACTCTACCGGCTTCTCGACCAGCAAAAATAAACGTGTGGTTTTATTCTTCGGAATTACTTCTTTCTTAATAACAGACGCTTCCTCGTCAGAGGTATTATCAGGCGTAAGGAAATCAAAATTACTCTGAACCTGATCAATATCCAGTACCGGGGCTCTAGTACTAGTATTTTCATGAGGTGCTGCAGTACTATCTTCAAGAACTACATTAACAACGTTGTCTATTATGTATATCGGACATCCTTGATCTAAAGCTTTATCTAAAAGAGATATATCAAAGAGTTCGAAGGATTTATAAGACTAATATGATCCTTATCTTAAACTTTTAAATGTGATACCACAGAACTATCCACTATTTTCTAACTTCGGGTACTGGAGCCGACTTCGCCTTCCGGCCTAACAACAGTTAGTAGAGTTAAACTTATTCCCAACTATATTTTGACGTAGGACTCTCATAGAGTAACCACTGGATAACACTAATTACTTTACTAATAAAATAAAATTAAACGTGCAGACAGTTACTCTACCAAGAACGGTAGAGTACTAGAAATTGGAAGTATAGTTGACTCTACTGTTGACTCTACTCGTGTACCTCCAGCTTAATAGCTTGTTTTCAGCTCCTACCACGCCTCTTTATTTCATTAGAGAAAGCAAGTGGAGTATCTAATTATGTTGATTGGTGATGTTCAATTCATTTTTATGTACAAATACTTTTTGACTATTACTCGTTTAATAGCACTAATTTACGTTTGCTTACTACTTATTACTTAATAATTACTTGAAACTTATGAGATTCAAAGTTAACCAACAGGAAAATTAAGAGCTAAGTTAAGTACTTATTATTAGGTAACAATATTACATTACAATATCAAACATCTGCGAGAAGATTAGTAAATAATGTTTTAGAGAGCATATTGATTTCTTTCTCATGTGTATACGCATAGAAAGTGTAACTTTTTACACAATTACAAGTTGAACTATAAATCAACCGTCGTAAAAAATCTCGTGTAACCTGTGGCACGGTATAGTATTGGCGCCCTACACGCCGTCCCTACATTTTGCCTGCCTCTACACTCGGCTATTTTCGCGCAGACGTAACGATTGGCGACGGCGGCGCCGCGCGGCGGGAATCTGAACCTTTTGACAGGCGGCTAAAATGGCCGCGTGAACACGCGATCTGCCACGCCGAACCCGCTACGTACGTCACACGCGAACATATTTCTAAACGCCGGCTCATCGAACTATGTTATAGTGTTTCATCGGACTGACGTTTGCGGATAGTTCGTGTGATACGTTTAAATGGCTCTTCACCTCGAGACTGCGTTGCAGCGCAAGTTGAACTTCAAGATGACCACGGTAAGTGCATGCCGCCCGCCTAGCCGCGTATCGATCGATGCCCTCGTGGTCGGAACATATGGTGGCTGCTACGAAGCCGTAGCGCCATATAACCTACGGACTACAATACATGAAGCTTGCCATACATCCGCGTTTATTGTGCTCTCGAAGCCTAATGATATTACAAGACATTCTGCTCGTTTATAATGTACTTTTGGAGATCGGTATATGTGAGCGTATGTAGGTAAATAAACACTTGTAGGTAGAGACGCTACACTGATCTCGGTCGTTATAACACAATATATAACTAGCTCACCGTAGCTCGTGTACCGAAACGTACTATTTGAACGTATTCTTAAATATAACCAGACGTAAACAAACGAGGAGCCGTAAACGTAGAGCATTAATGTTTAGGTAGTTTGGGAACGCTACGCCGCGCGCCGGCCGGCATGCGAATTATGCCCTTTGACACGTTGCCCCTTTTCAAGTATGTACTAACAGTACTATTGTTATTTTATAATCGAATTCACAATGTACCTGTTAATTCGTACCTTATGTTAACTATTTACAAACGCCATATTTTGTCTTTTGTTACTTCCATAAAAACGCCTACGGTCATCTGAAAGGTCATGACACCTACCTATTATTTAATCATAATGTCAAAATGAAAGGTCATAGTTGACTTTTAACTGGGAATTTGGCACGCAGTCGTTCTCAAAACATTATAAAATACGAATAACCTAGAATCTTTCACCGCTACGAATATCTTAATATAAGCACTGAGCAATGTGCAGTTTACTCTACTTAGCCCTTAATTTAAAGAATGTTTATCTCCATCAAAAATGGAATTACAAAAGCTTTTAATTCTGAAAAAACTTTGTACTTAATGTTATCGTGAATTAATTAAAACTTCTGTTTTGTTTGCTAGATTTTTTTGTATCCTACAGCCCGTATTAAAAAAAATACCTGACCTTTATCGGCGGTTTCATTACCCCCGCCGCGGTGTAACGCGGTGTAAACAAAATGTCTGAAAACTCATCAAAACGTTCCCCAACCTTTGTACAAATTTTCTTTATGGTCGTTTTTTTATTTGCATAGAATCAACATAAGTAAAATAAAACAGTTTAAAATTAAGCCATAGAGCGTCGGGCTTATCCGCTTCGGTGAAATTAAATGTACAACATACTTAGGTAATTAGAAAAGAGAAATTCTCTGGTGGTTTTTAAAAGGATTAATTTGGAATTCATTGGAGTATTTATACTCGCGGCACTCGGCGTCGCAATTTGACCTTTACGTGCATTCCAACACTTCTCTTCTGTTAATTCATACAACCAATTTTAATTAAAAATATTTTCATAAATAGTGCATCTTTAGTGTACTCATTGACTACAAATTTAAAAACTCTACGTACACTGGTTTAACCTGTGCGTTGTCAGTCAGTCAGTCCATGTTAAGAATTGTATTAAATAGATGATGAAAGAACACCAAGTAAAGTATGGGACTGATCGCTCTAATATCAAGAATATGATTTCAAAGTGTAGCGTGTGTGCGCCTCGCATGGCACACACTGGAGCTTACTTTTTATTTTTTTGTAAAAATAATAGTTTAAAAAAAACAGACAAGCCTGCTGAGTTTCTCGCCGGATCTTCTCAGTTGAGTTCGCGCTCCGATCCGACTGTAGAGTTAGGGAAATAAAAATGTTAATGACAATTTGTAAGTGCCCCTATAGGCCTATACGAAATAAATGATCTGAATTTGACTTTGAATTTGATTGAGAATAGGTATAAAACATTGCAGAGTTTTATTTTTATAATATCATCGATTGATAAGACGTACATGTTGATTGCTCTACAATTGCATGTTCTCCGATCATCAACCGATAAACAATGCAACAGCCGACATATTCTGTAACGATTTCTCGACAAGGATAGCGAAAATCCTCCCATAGATGCAATTTTGTTCAAAGCTCGTTTTCATCACAATTTCTAGAAATGTGATATCTTTTACACCCTGACACGCTACAAGTACATGTTATCAATTGGGGTACACGTGTACAGGCGTGGGGAGGCTGACAAAAGACGATCTATGATCTCATTTCACAATAACGACGCACTCCTACATTCAGCAGTTCTTAAGCCTGAACACACCGGGCGGACCGCCTACGAAAAGGTTTCTAGCAATGTTTCAAGTAAAATTAGTTCTTAGCATTAATAATCTAAAGAATACTTGGGCAACATTGTTTTAGAAACGACTATAATTATTGAAGGAAACTTTTGAACATTGTTATTAGTTATTCAAAGTTTGTGAGCGAAGTATATACTTACTTGCTTTATCCATTCCACAAGCTAAGAATTTCGGTTTCCCATAGCCTTTTCCCTTTTTTTGTATTGGGTCGTCTTCCAGTGTACCCGGATTTGGTTGATTACCGATATTTACTCGGAGCGATTGCCATTTATCCTCAGAGACCCAACTAGTGTGCTAGTATATTAGCGGTAACGTAAGGGTAGAACCATTTGTCGGAATTTGGCCGCCATCTGACTGCCCCTAACGACTTGTAAGATCAAGCAAATTCGGTGTGACGGCAAAGCCAACCGACTTATGATTTATTATAACATCATCAATATGTACACGTGTAGGCATACACAATCAGAATCAGTTCAGATTTAATCATCAGGTTCATGGTACAATAATATTCTTCGTCAGGTTTTTCTTGCCGAGACAGCTAGGTCACGTAATTGGCCCCGAATACGTCATCGGCCACACTCGACCAATGAGCGGTGTTCATTCTATTGAATATATACTGATCATGTCGTAGTTTTGGGCCATCGTCGGAATAGAATCCTGGCGTAGCATATTATAATACTATGATTAGGTTGAATCAGAATCAGAATATTTTTTATTCATGTAACCCATTAAATTCAGTACTTATGAATAATCAAAAGAGATACAAAATTCTAAGCTACAATTTTAACACCCGTTCGGAATGCCGTTCCTATGTAGAAGAACGGGTGAGAAACTCCATGGTTGATCTTGGTTGATCCAATAGTTATATAGATAATAGCTATCATCGAAATATTGGTGAGCTTAGTGTGAGTCCGCCATTTTACAAGCGAACGTGTTAAATAAAACATTAATCTCTTCTAATAGGATGTTAGCGTTCGTCGCGAGGCTTGCGTTCAGTTTAAACGCATTACGTTTTATTGCTTATCTGTAAATCCTGCAGAGGCTCGGCGCACACGTAAAGGGGTCCAACCATGTGGAACCAAATGGAAGGGTCGCTACAGTCCTAGCAAATGACGCTTTGCGTAGTTTATTTTTTTCGGTGGGAAATACGTATCGTCATGGAAGTGGATAGTTTGGAGTATGCAGCCGTCGGCCGGATTGAAAAATAGTACGGTATCATTCAGGAAAAAAATTAAATTTTTTAAATAAAATTTTGAACACTACATGAAATTCGTGTACATGTAGTAGATAAAAAGTTAGTTTAATACTTATATAATGTTTTCATTTATATGTAGATACACATACATCTATTTTACAGCAGAAAATATAATATTTTACTCGTTATCTCGGAATAAATATTTCAAACAAGGAGCAAATCCGTAGATGTAAATAATATAAGAAATTTTATTTCTATACAAAAACCTTTACTTATCATAAATATATTTTCAATTGTCGGTATTGCCGCAATAAAAGATCGCTACACAACCACCTACAGACATATAAATCACCCGTGCCTTTTCCTTATAAAAAGCTGCTTCGATTGAAAAGATTTTCCTTTCATAACAGTTGTTCGTTCACTCACACATCTTTGAATAGCATAGAGATTAAGGATATTTTTGGGTTAGCTACCTAATGGGAACATTTACTTTTTAATATCCCTCACAACTCTGACACTGTATCGATGATCGAGATCAAATACTTGCCTATAATGTAATAAAAAAAAGTCTATGTATAACAATCTTTACTCCTGGAAGTCAGAATAGGGCCCCGAAATTAGCTCTTAACAACTCTTGCGGTACCGCCAGTTGCACTCACGGGGCCTAGAAAGGCTCACGGGAGTTGGTTCACTTGAAGTGACGACACAAAGTCGACAGCAATAAAAAAACAAGATGTTTGTATGTAATATTTTTCAAATAATCTAGTATATTGTCATTATTAAACTGAGGGGCGTTTTCCAAACTCGTATGTTCATGCAATCCACTCCCCGGCCTAACATTGTTGTCATCTGTAGCATGTTGGCGGCATAAGTTCCTGCTAGATAGTATTTTGTCTCTGTCTGTATTGTGATTTTGACCGACAACATTGTGAATAAGATAGTTTATTTTTGAGGAGAAGTACATCTGTATTATTTAATTATAATATGACTAGATGCCCCCCGAGGTGTTCCCGCGATTAAAAAGTATGCCCTTTTCCTCTATATCCTTCTCTGTACCCCTGTGCATTTTTCCGGGAAAAAAATTAGCCTATGTAATTTTCTGACCTAAAACTACCACTACCTATGCAAAAAATCATGTCGATACTTTGCTCTATGCAAATTAAAACAAATCTATTCCATGGGAACCATACATTTTACCGGGATAAAAAGTAGCCTATGTGCTATTCCAGGCTATAATCTATCTCTGTGCCAAATTTCATCCAGATCCGTTCAGCTGTTCTGGCGTGATTGAGTAACAAACATCCATCCATCCATCCAAACTTTCACATGTATAATATTAGTAGGATATAATGAGATAGTTCATTTCAGATAGCCTGGACGTAATAGTTCGCAATACCACCCACTGGCATCTAGAGCAATAGCTTGAATAAAATAAAATAACAACTATAAGAGTATGTTAATGGCAGACAGGGTATTATCGGGATTCATGTAACGGGTAACGAGGGATTCCGAGGCTTCGCGGCCACTCAGAACCCTTATAATTTCGGTATGTGCGGTCGCGGACCCGTCTCTCGAGGCCGAGGCATTAATGTCAGCGAGCTCTTAAATTTTCCTGTGAAAATATTTTTAAGTGCGTACTGGGAATTTGCATATTGGATTTCAAAAAATAGGTGACGATATAGTACTTACCAATAACTACTTATGGCAGTTACCAGTAAGTTGGTAAAACGCTTGCCTCGGTAACGAGGATCGCAGGTTGAAAATTCCACCTCGCATCGCTGGGATTTCTTGATTTCATGTGCGATTCTCATTTTCAACCATGATTATCAATTGCTAAACGGTGACGGAAAACATTGAGAGGAAACCTGCACGTCTGAGAGTACCCCTCGAAAGCCGTGTGAAGTCCGTCAACCTTACTGAGCTAGCGTGGTTGAGTATGGCGTAATCCCCCTCGCATTGATTGCTTGGCCCGTGGACAACAAGTGGGAAATAAAAAAAAATATATACCATAATTTGATGGTCCGATAAGATAGTTTAGAGTGTTAAATTATTGATGAATTTATATTATTTAGTAGTAAATCTCTCGTAACTAAAAATAAAACACAAGAAACTTTCATTACCTAGATACTACATTTTCTTTTAATAGATTCACGAGGCAACCCTACCGAACTGTAGACAATTCTATCAGCCAATGTAATATTTAGCAGTGAATAGGTATTGTCACAAGGCAGTTGCGCCGTGGAAGGGAAGCCGATTACTTCGCGAATGTCTCCCGCCGCCAGGACTTAGCCACTTGTTTGTTGTTCTTAATGAGCACTGCCAGCCAACTTTGGCCTGTTTTCGCCTCAATTAAGACTAAAAACATGACCGAGCGATGTCGCAATGGTTTCATACACTTGACGCTTACCGGCGGGTTGTTTGGCGTTTGAGGGTTAAGTAGTAAGGACTCATTGTTAGGTCATTTTTTTAGCTTTGACGTGCCTACATGGAATTTGTGAAATCTGGTTATTTTATAGTGTTTACCTGCTTACTACTGGAAAAATATGTTATGCCATAGACTCGAAAGGAGAAGACCGGCTTACATATTTATTGCTACTTAAAAAAAACATTTTAAATGTCCCACATCTAGGCAAAAGCCTACCTTTGACTTCTCCATACGTCTCTGTGTGGGTCAATCTCCTGCCGAGATAATCCACCGTAATAAATACAAGTAGTAAGAAAAAAAGTATAATAGGTTTATAACTGTAGTATCAATGAAACCACTTGTACGATCCATTAACTATTATTTTTCGTAATATGTAGAAAAAATTTACAGTTCTGACTTTATCCCTCTACGATCAAATTAAAACAATTGATACGCATACTGGTATCAGTGTACTTGCCAAAAAGCATGTACTTATAGCTCATTATAATATTTACACGTCGGAATAATGTTGGGTTCGTTGTATTATCACTGTGTGGGATAAAAACTACACGTGTCGGACTATGTCATTGACATCGATAGCATCAGTCATACACTCGCAATGACTATCTAAATATACATATTATATGACCAACTTGTGCGTGTGTGTGTGTGCATTAAATATTTTAGAGCAAAAAAATAATAGACGACTACCTAATTCGATTTTTAATTTATTGTCTGTAATGCATTAGGTACTCGTATAGTACTACTGAACGCATACTACGAATATAATATTCCTATACACCATTTCGCCTGTAATGGTTAAAGGGGTAGACTGAGATGTACTGCAATACACCTACATTTCGCCGATGGTAGGTATTAGGTCCCAACACGGATTTGAAAGGGAAGGTTCCCAATTTAATAAGAGTCGAGCCTATTGTCATTATAACATTAAAAAAAACATAACCGGCTTTGGCTTTGCCGTATAGTAAAATAAAAACAAAAGTCTACCACGACTGAAGTCGCGGGCGCAGCAAGTCTAGGAAGTCTCTCTGGCACGATCTATCAATCTATTTGTTATCAGAAGCGATAAAAGATTTAAAATCACGATCCGCCCATCCCTATTTTAAGTCTACAGGCAAATATCATTAGTCATATTAGTAGCACAAAATAGGAGCGACATTGTAAGGTTTATAAGATATTACCCCTTATTTTCCTAGGTTTATACGCGAAAGGAAAACTTAATATCGGCAGGAATCTTTTACGAAATTAACGTTTTCCAAGAGCTGTTTTACTAATGTAATTAGTGCGAAAGTCGGGTGATGTAAATTAAGGGTAAAGAAATTCCTATTTTTACCTGATTCGCGCACTTGGTGGTGACCCTGTTTTCTGCGCTGAGGGTTCGAATCCTGGTAGGGACAATCTTTGTTTGATGAGCATTAATGTTTGTGCCCGAGTCATAGATGTTTAATATCTATAAGTATTGTATACTGAGTTCGCCCTCAGTCCATTGTACGATATCCTACTACTAGCGATGATGCTTTGTCTGGGACCGTATAGTTGGTGGTCTGGCGATATTATTATTAATCAGTGATTGATCAATTGATTTTAATAATAAGTAAAGTAAGATGAATAATGACCATATGTAGTGCTATTCTATAACGTCAATGTCTTATCTCACGCGTGAGTCCAAAAGTGAATTGTACAATTTCAATACAAATTTTACATTTCACCCGAGGATTTACGCGTGAGATTGTCGTTACAGAGTAGCACTCCGGATCCACAATGTCTGTGACGTGAAAGTGCCCTTTTTTTACACACTCACATCCATAGCGTGTTATAATCTTATACATTAAAATTATTTATAATAACAACTACATTTTATTAGTTTACTTGATAACAATAATCCTTTCCTCCGCCGCGGGGCGCGACGCTTCCTTGATCTTTAGCGGACTGTGAAAGAAAATGTCTCGGTAAACAGTTTGACTTGACGGTTGTTTATTCGTATACCTATCTCGTGACATGGTTACGTTATTGTAAGCATACATACATAACACTGTTGATAAGTACGTCACATGACATATCAGGTATGTTTGGTAATCCCATACACTGTATCGTTGACTTTGATTCGTCATTTGGTTCAGAAGGTCCTTGTTTTGAGTTCACGATCGCGTGGCAATCAGCCCGCGGATTTGTTTCTAGGCTTTCCTCTAGATTTTTGAAAGTGTGGTCGGATCGCAGCGGGGTCATTGCCCCTTTACACGTGCGAATCGCCGCCACACCCGCTAACGGTAGTTACCGCTCATAATTCCACATCTTTCGTTTGTATGGCTAGTAAAAGTAGAAATACCGCGGTGCAATCAACGATATCGATACGTGAGTAAACAGAGATCGTCGACCGTCTTATAGATGAAATGAAACGTACATACTTCAGATAGTTATATAGAAAAATCATAAGTGAGATGTGTGAGATAAACGATTAGATTACGGCGTGGAGAAATCTAAAATAGAATGAGTGGCTTAACTTGATTTACTTTATTACTCTCTGTCATTAGTTACGTAACTATTAAGCATTAATACGAGAATGAATAGGATAATTGACATTGTTTTTGTATGTTAAGAGTTGACAATATGTTGTTATTTACACCGATCTACAGGATTGAAGTTACGCTTTTAAACTGTGTAACAATTTGTGTCAATTCCAAGATATTATCATTATCGTCTATTCCACCTGACTTATGACCTAGAAGTCGAGCGATCGGCAGAATAACACCTTGTACTCTTCATAGAATGACTCGCATGGCTGCTCGATAACATAAATTATGGTGAAACACTGTCACAAGCAGCGTTCAGGCAATTGCCGCGACTTCGACGTTATCCAGTGACTTTATAAATTGTAAAGCTGTAATGTAAACATAATTTTCATTTCCCATTTTAAACAGCAAACACGGATCGTGTTTGCAAATGAACTCTGTCTATGGTGTGCACACTTATTAAACGAGCTTTACTGTAGGTACTGAACACTTGAACAAGCCGCGCTGTGAGAAAATGTATTTATATGCCATTTCTTCTCGACCAAAATAATAAACAAATGTTGCCTTTGACAGAGTCCTTTGACCTCAATGATGAATGCGGTTTATGATAAAGAATAAAAATTGAGTATGAATAATCTCTAAGTAGTCCTGAATAAATTACCAGCTTCTGCCCGCGGCTGGTACCTGGTACCTCGACGAAACAAAGCCTATAACACTCAGGGATAATGTAGCCTTCTATCAGTGACCGAATATTCAGAATCAGATTAGTGGATGTAGAGATTATCCCTACATCCAAACCTTAATATTTGATAATTAAAAATAGTGTTAAATATTTTAACTGATGAATCAGTAAGTTATATGCATCACGCTGATGTACAAAATAATTGTGTAAATGATGTTTTGTTTTTAAATACGGTGAACCAGTATCGTTTGGCCATGCGCTCAGGAAAATCCAATTAATTTACATTTATAAAATGACACCCTGCATTTTATAAATGTAAATTAATTGGATTTTTTCCTTTGGGAATGTTATTTTTATAACCTGTATGAAAATGTATATAAACAAACGCTTACCTTCTAAAAGCTATTGAATTTATTCCGCGACCTTGCCCGAAAGTGATTAAGGTCAGTGACGGTAGCATCAGTACCTACTATACAGCTGTAATACCGCAGTTTGGATGCGTAAAAAACGCATTAAAATTCGCCTATAAATAGCATTATTAGAATCCAATCGCGCTCGGGTGTTGAACCGCGAGGCGCCACGGGGAGGCATTTTGCATATCAGTGTTTTGCATAAAGCTCCATGTGGACATTCTAGTCAACGCTACACTACTTTATTGATCTCAAAGAACGTTGACATTTAACTAAACGACCGACCTCTCAGCCAGTCGTTACTCGATAGTTAATTCAAAGGAATCTCTAGAACGTCTCGAGCATGAGAGGCGAATAACAAGATAATATATTATAGGCACGAGAAAAGATGTGATGTAATACATAAATAATAAAAAGTAGGTAATACATATAATGGCTATTGTATCAATTAGTGCTAATATATGAACAAATTTATATTCGTCGACATGTACGTCTAGTGCGAGATTATTCGTTGGCTAACTGTATTTACTTTATAGTCTAACTATCGAATTTATAGAGCTTTTCTATCTTTATCTAACACCAATCACCATATGGTACTGGTCATAAGAGTATTGCTTTGCGAAATACTATATGACGTTTGATAAAATTATAGAACTCCTACAAATTCTGGAGTAAGTGATTAGACACTTTGGAGAATTGATTTTTTTAAACTCCGTCAACTGGAGGCCTGGTCAATTTTCCATACGAAGTGTCCAACGCGTACCCCCGAATTTAAAGGCGTTCTATAACTTTATCTAACGTCATATAGTACTGCGCACAAGAGTTTTGCTTTACGCAGTACTATATGACGTTTGATAAAGTTTACAATCGTCTATATTTATAGGGGGGTAGACTATAAAGTATACGGTTGGCTTACGAATACACTCGCACTTAACGTGCAGATGTCTAGCAATATGATAAGTATTTTTTATGTAAATGTCTTCCTTTCCTTTTTATTTCAGTAAACCATGATATTTACGCATATTCACTTACGGAAAATTTAATGCTCTCACTCATACACTTCCTGATGAATTAATCTTTATCACTGCGGACAAGCCACGAGTGTGAGTGATCAATCAAGAATAGGAACAGTAGCTAGGAGCTATGAAATACCTATAATAGGTCAATGAACAGTAGCCGATGATTGCGCATGTAAACACAACTAATATACATGTTGATAAACCAGTTTATGACATTAATATAGAATTCACGATCACCACGTGTTTACCTCGTGCCTGCGATTCCATTCTAATATACATAGGTATCTGTATAATGTTTACACAGACATGGAGTGATACGAACTTTAATCAAAGCATACCTACGGCACACGACCGTGGTACATCTGTTTTAATTGTTACACGCAGCTTCTGACGTAACTTTAATTAAAATCCAACATTGCGCTCATGTGCGCGATTTTGGTTGTTGAGATAACTTTTACAATGCATACGTAGGGTACTTTTATAATTTTATTAAATAAAATAGCCTTTTCGCGCGGCTCCACCGCGCAACCATCGATTTTGCTTTACAACTCGACTCAAATGGTCATTTGGATCTAATTCAATTGGATCGGTAGATTTATCCAATACATTCCAAGGTATAACTATTTCATTTATCACGACACCTTATGCTCTAGCTGATGGCTGGAATATACTTAGGCTGACCGGTTTAGTGTTACACCAAGTTGTTTCTGGTAAAATTTTGGAAATTATCTATTTATATTTTTTTCTTGTCCGGCTATTACTGGGATCGCCTTCAGTAAGATCATTTTCATAAATTTAGTTCCTTTGTTTGGGACCATAAAGCTGTTGTGTTCGTCTGGTGATACATACACTAATATAAGTATGTTAGTGTTGCACAGCTGAATGTGAGCAATAGTGCGATGCCTTTGTTTTCAATGTCAATTAGTGTGCAGTGAATCGACGCTCGTGTTTATTTTATAAATTAGTTTCGCAATTAATTATTTTGCGCTGCATGTACATGTTGTATGACGTGTATGATTGCAAGATCATAAGTGTAGAAGTACGCTTTTTGTGTTCAGAAAATAAACGAATATTCTTAGGACGGAGTCGAATGGATATTGTATGTATTTCAAATCTTATTTACACTAGTACACGGTATATAATTAAAGTTCACAGTTTATTGTCCGTTGGCTGATCTAAATATTGAAAAAAAATTCAAAGCGTCCCATGTCTTTTTAAACTTTATATACGATTTTCTTTATAGTTAAGGTAAGAAAAGAAAATAAATACACTACGAATTGCTTTCGAGGTCTTACCCTATTTCAAGAGCACAGTGTTGAAAGTAAACCTATATAGTTAAAGGAAGGCTATTCATATAACTTCAACAGTTTTATACATCTGAGAGATTCGCAATTGCTTGAGAGCGATGCAGTCGCAGCCGCAATAGTTGCCCTTAACCTTTACAATGCGTGGGCGGCCCAGGAGGCCAGAAGTAGGGGTTGCGGGAGGGGGCGCAGCCTACGGCGTTCTTTAAACTAACGAGATCTCTTTTATTACTTTACTCCATTGTTTGCCGCAACGCTTAGTTTAGATCTTCCATCATACTAAGTTTGCAAGCTTAAGTGTAGGGATACTTTTATATGTCATCCTTCATCATTTGTGCAGGTCAAATAAGTTTTTTTATTTGCCAGACGGACACATCAACTATATGATCCCACACTAAGCATCGCTTGTATTATGGTTACCATACAATGGACTGAGGGCGGACTCAGTATATAATACTTATATACATATTAACAGCCATGACTCGGGTACAAACACTCGTGCTCATAACACAAAGATTATCTCTACCAGGATTTGAAACCGGGACCCTCGGCGTAGAAGGCAGAGTCACTACCAGCAAAGAAAAACCTTTTTTGGATATCATCTTCATCGCCGTTCAACGAGGTCTTTGCAGCTATTTTTACAGCACATTCATCACACAAATGAAACGCAAACAAAAGAATACATTTTATCAAATTCCCGACAATAATACGTGTTATTAATACGAGCGGGTGGCATCAGCAGATCCGTTAGGCCGACATCCCGAAACCATGTTGACCGCAACTATTATTTCAGCGTTCCCCACGTGATTATATCGGTGTTTTCTGTTAAATATTACCTACTAGCGTTTCATTTAAACTTTATTTGTGCAATGTGTTGGTTCGATAAGAGCGATTTACAACTGAAAGGATTATGCAGCGTGATTTAGAAAAAGCAAACTACCATTTGAACCTACGCTATTTTGGCGCATCTGTGGTCATTATTTGAAGTATTATTACCGTGACGCATTATTGTGAGCGTTAAGATGCCTTATTGTAAGCGTCGCGAAGCCTTATAGTAGGAGTAGTGACGTCTTTTAGTAATCGTCGCGACTCCTTATTGTAAGCGTCACGACGCCATTTAGTTAGCGTTCCGACGCACGCGCTTTAATTGAACCTTAAAATTTGGCGAATACTGTTTGGTATTCGGTTCAGTTTCAGTTCAAAAACACATGTTCGGCGCAATTTTAATAAACCCTTTTTGAATCACGAGATTGGCACGAGGACGAGCTAATCACGTTTTAATCCTGCCTGGTAAAGTGTTGCGGAGACTTTAGTATTACGCACACTACCGTCGTTTTATTCGTAAACGTACCTACGCATACATACACAATATCTCGCTGCAGTCTGCGTGTCCTTCAGTTTTTGTTGCTTTGATTGTCAGTTTATTTGTACTCGCGTCACGCAGAAACCTTCGGACCGAATTAGCTTGTGTTTTCAGTTGCATGCATTATTTACAGTCTGGCAGACGGCCCGCGCTGAATTATGGGTGAAAAGTATAAAATAAACATCATGTACCAAAAGTGGAATGTAGCCTGCTAGTCAAATACACGTTTTAGTGGTTCGTTTTATTCTATTATAGGCTGTTTGCATTGCACTGAAACACGAATTCAATTGCGAGCAATGAATAATTTGCTCAATATTTTTCCACTTCTCTATTTAAAATAGGAGCAATCATTTTTCTCTCAAAACATTATAAACATACAGATGCACTTTAATAGGTATGACGTCAGATGTTTCTTGGTCTTCCGTGTTCGTGTTTTTCTTAGTGTAAAGTGCAGAGCAATATACCTAATTATGTTTGTAACGATTCGTATACCTAGCGAGCTTTTGGGTATACAAAGCTTTTGCAAAGGCACCGGAGGAAGCATTATTTTCCTAATTTAACAATTTGTCTGTGCCACTTTCCGCCGCGACTCGGATTTGAACTTTTTCTTCCTTGACCAGTGATACCCATGTCAACCAACTTCCACGGACGCGTAAAAGGTTTCCGTAATTTTCTTTAAGGGGACAACATTAATTATAGAACTTTTGCTGCGTCCGTGTGGCGGATGCGAGACGGTGTCTTTTTTATATAATTGTGTTGTTAATTATGGGTTGTCTTTATTTATTTACATAATATTGTGTGTTACATTTAAATAAATAAATATCGACAGACGGACACACCAACTATACGGTCCCACACTAAGCAACGCATGTATTATGGACTGAGGGCAAACTCTGTATATACTACTTATATATATATTAAACATCCATGACTCCGGTACAAACATTTATAAATATTCTACTAGTTACGTTATACGTTTAAGGAAATCAAAAAAGTCGTTATATAACATGGACATTCATCAAGAACAAAATAAGAATATCGATTTCTTCTAAACAAAAGGCGTGAGTAATAGATCATTTACTTCCCTCCATTTGGACTTGATAGAGCTGCATCAAATAAAAGAGCACTTAATCCTAGATGGAAATATTTCACGAAAGAGAAATTGCTAATTATGATGAAAGATCGTCGTAAAATAAGCTGGATTGCACTACCTTTCAGATGTTTTTGTTGTTCATTTGTTTTTATATCGTTTGTGCAGCAAGCAAAACCTTTTCTCCATTAAAATTCTGGACGTTTGTCTTAAATATAATCAATAGTTTATCATCTATAGTAATACTTACTTACTAATATTATAAATGTGAAAGTTTGGATGGATGGATGTTTGTTACTCTTTCACGCCAGAACGGCTGAACGGATCTGGATGAAATTTGGCACAGAGATAGATTATAGTCTGAAATAACACATAGGCTACTTTTTATTCGGGTAAATGTATGATTCTCGTGGGATAGATTTGTTTTAATTTTGCATAGAACAAAGGATTGACATGATTTTTTGCATAGGTAGTGGTAGATTAGAGGTCAGAAAATGACATAGGCTAATGTTTATCCAAAATGCACGATTCCTATGGGATAGCATACAGGAACCGTGTTTTTTTTCACTTAACATTTTAATCGCGCGGCGCAGCTAGTTATTTCATATTTCACAGGACTATTAAATATTACAGGACTCTATCAATTGAAAGCTGTCGCGAAGGAACCCTTCGACCACTAAGCTATTTCCGCTATTTATATGTAATAGCATTAATGGTGACGACCGGAGTTTGTACCGACGAACTGCTACTACACACTACCGCTTAAAACTATTCCTTTTGATAGAAACGCGATTAAATCAAATCAATGAATGCCATCATAACATTACGACATGTCTCGCTTGTGTGACACGGATATGTTTTGATAAATGTGTTTACCGAGCCATCGACGCCGTGGACTCGCCATAAAATACTTCGCTCGACTTACTAATCCCGCAAAACACTTTCTTAATTGTTTGTTGGGTTACGCTTAAATCGAAAGTTTTTTATTGTTTTGTTACAAATTTTATGTATAGACTCATATTTACTACATTATTGGATTTTATTGACTGGTTAAGTCATCACATAACCTGCTATTAGAGCGAACCGAAAACGATAAGCGACTTCCAAAGAGAAAAATGAAAGGTGTTCTCAAATTGATTTCAGCAAATGAATGCACAGTTATTCATAATTTAAAAAGAATATATAACTGCTCGCTAAAATCTCTTTCCGCAATTGAAATCTTGGTTTTAATAGTGGGGCAAAAATAAAAAGGCGCTTAGGCTCCAATCTTCCTTCTGTGGAACATTGATTGCGCCCCTTGCCACAGCTTTGTAGTTGAATAAAAAAATCGCTTGGTAAAACGCCAGCACGATGAAAAGAATAGCTCTGCTTCGCTATACATAAATATTATGATAGGCTATTAGGATTCGGGTATACACCGTTGTTTATGCGAGGCCCGCTAAGTCTCTTTAGCTCTATTTTTAAAAACAAGTTTTTTTTTTACATTTACCAGTTCGCCAAGTCTGTCAACAGATATAATTTATTAGCCTTATGATTAACAAAAAAACATATAATTGGAATGGCATCGGAATAACTACTTAACTCATTAATGTAATCCTGTGTCTATTAGCAGGATAAATTAGCAAAAACCATCAACAATTAAGTTTTTTTTCCTTTATACAAATAAAAAAAAAACTCATTACTGTAAGATCAAAACTCGCTAATAAAATTATTTTTTTAATTTAAACTAGGAAGTCAAACAGTAAAGTGAGGTTTGCATGCATACTCCCATTAGAAAGAATATCGTAGATTTGGTAAATAATTGCTGTCTTTCCATCTAACACGAAGCAAAATATAAATAAAAATAATGTATAAATGTAATTTACAAAATCAGCGGACGAGTGCCCACAAGCACCACTCAAACATGAGCATGATTTGAGGAGTAGCCATTGCTCTCCTCAACCATATTAGAGGGAAGAGAGTGACCTGCTCCCCAGAGCCACCAGAAGCTAGGACATTAAAGTGAGCCTGACCACTCCATTACCTACCACCGCCAGATCAAAATAGAAAATTGAATGTCCTCACATACTTACTTAAAGTAACAATTACGATGATATTGTCAATCCATTGCGAGTCAATTGTGCTCATAGACTTGGGGTCCATTACGAACGAGTTTAACTTTACTAGTATGTACTTACTTCAATGTTTGTGTGTGTGGATCGGGTTGAGAGGATGTTCTAGCGATTATGACCGAGTTGACTAAAGTCCCCTAACAACCGATATTACATGGCGATGTCTGCCGAACCGATGAACCGCGGAGAAGGTCGGATGTTACGAATTGGTGAGTCATTCATACACAAAACAATGTTTAATAGAGCTATACAACTAGTTCTTAAAACGTTAGAGCTATTATTAACATCACGTAAACTAACTACTTGGATAAAACTATCCAAGAAATACTATTACTTACTGTATTGCTGAGTGATTTATTTTAAGACCCTATAGTAAGTTTGCCTTTTATAAATAGAGCGTACAAACATTATCGGGAATACTATAAGAAATTCTAGATAAAAAGTCTAAGAAACACATAACAACGTAATTTATTAAGCTTATATTCGTTTTCATTCATTTTGACTAAACGTGCTTACCGACTCTGTCATGCATGGCGTCAAGCTGAGACGTCTCGCCCTCCCGTTCAAACATTATATAGACATGTAATTAGCGTTTTCGTCACGAGCATACAAGTACTTTGACATTCATTTGTAATGTACTTACTAATTTCAGTTTTCGTATATCATCAGCTACAAAAACAAGTGTATTTCTTTTGCGTCCACAAGCGTATTGTATACTTAGCGAAGGTATTGTTCTTTAGACCGAGGTTATATAATATCTACCGATGACTTTCTCAATCCATGCGTATAGTACATGCCCGTTCGGAAGTTAGGCGCGTTAAAAGTTGTGTTATGTCAAAGTACAGTCATCAACACAGACGTGATGCTCTCTATGTTACGTCATTGATAGATGTATAAGGTATCTATCGATCACCTTGTTCTATGGGTGCATGGATAGTGTGCGTGAAGTGGTACTTTATTTATTCGGCGAAGGGCGCGACGGCGGCGGCGGCCGACAGCGTCTGTCTGGTCGTCGGCTGGCGGCGACCCAGAGCGGTAGGGTCAAGGATCCGGTGCCGAGCGACGACTCGTGTAATCGACATTAACTCCTTATTACAATCGTGTTGCACTCACATATTCTGAGTTCTATATTATGGTTAATTAAGTCTGGATCTAATTAACCGCAGTTATTCAGACAACAGTATGTGTTAATATTCAATGTGTAGTATTCTTCTCGTAAATTATATACCTCTACAAAATAAATATTTTATTCCACCAAATAACAGGACTTTAACATTATTCCATAATTTAATATGATTAAAAATCTTGTTTCAGTAAAGCACAATAATCAACCAATTTACAAGTTAATTAAATATAAGGGTAATTATATCTATTATTAAAAGCGATAACTTTATGCCATCAATTTCTTTTCAAATTTCTATGATTACAGTGAGTGGTTGTCCTAATCCGACATTGTATTTACAGGCTAGGCTATTGAAATATTGAGGGTATTAAGTATCTTTAAATACAGCCTAGCTGGTGTCGGCTAGGTGGCGCCGCCAGCCCGCCGCCCTCCGCCCTCCGCCTAGCGCCCACGCTGTTCTCCTACGCTTTTGCAATGTATAACTTATAAATAAAATACAAAAGCTTGTCAGTAGGTTATAAAAGAAATTAAGTTAATTCGCTTGTGTTGAACGAACATACTAAAATGAATTCGCAAGCATTCAATTTTTTTTTGTGATTTGTTATGTTTGTTTTTCTTAGCTTAAAACCTTTAAAGATTTATTTTAAGTTAAAAATAAAATATGAATAAGATTCAAGGCAGATCCTCTGCATTTTTAAGGCTTATACCATCAGTGAAAACGTCGAACCTACATTACGTTTGGTCCATCCATTTATAGTAATTATTCCAGGAAAAATAAAATGTTGAGATCTTCCTTTTGTCTATAGCTTTGTGTTCTCGAATTTTTAAAATATAAGCTAACTGTCCCCTTAGATTTTAGGACCACTTGCCCTAGTAATTTAGTAATATAGCCGTAACAAAGAAATATATATTATAGAGATCTATAGTGGTAGAGCCGACAAACCGGGCGAGACAGCTAAATATTTCATTACATATAAGCATGTACATCGTTCAGTATGTAATCTAGAATTCCCGGAGAGAAATGAATATACCCTACTGCCACTACTTATGAGTAATGATTGTTTCTTGACTCAGCGGTAGGTGATATAATCGACGAATGAAGCAAATGAAAAAGAAATACAAATTGCAATTTATTTCTTGTCCACAATATTGCTCTCGACCTTCGGAGGCTTAGCGAGAAGGGCACCTATATCAAAAAGGGAACAGCTTTGCGCCGTAAATAAAGTATTTATAATACTTTTGTGTAATAACGACGACACCTTAAACAGTTAATTTAAATGATTTGTTCATAAAACATAAAACCTATGAGATGATAACACGGACTATGGGTTGTTGATATAACTGATAACAAAATTATAATAAATATTATATTCTGTCCATTATGTTCATTGAGCTATTAATAGAGATTATCTAATAAATATATTAATATGTCGAATATTTGGAAATACATACGTCTATTTATTTTCTAACTAATAATTAAAAACTATTTCTTAGTTTAGTTCAGACATAGGAATACTCAAAACTAAATACATTGACTCATTCTTAGTCATATTAAATATACCATTTGTTACGAAATTTTAAAATCTAAGGTGTACTTAATTCTGTTTTCAATATTTGCGAACACAACGCTACAGACAAAAGGAAGATCTCAACATTTTATTTTTCCTGGAATATTTACTATAAATGGATGGACCAAACATAATGTAGGCACAACATTTTCACTGACAGTATAATCCTTTAAAAAAATTCTGCCTTGAATCTTAATCATATTTTATTTTTAACTTTACATCAATCATAAAAGGTTTTAAGCTAAGAAAAAATAATATTGTAACGTCATATAATTCGTCGATCCTCTGCTTATATCACACAAACCTTTATTTAACCTTTTTCTGTAGCAGGTGAAGCTTTTCCGCTACGAGTCTACGATTATCCATTGCGCAGGCCACGTGATTCGATCAATTTCACAATGTTTTCGTTAAAAATCAAAATAACCTTCAAAAAACTTGCCACATTCACTTCCCACTTCCCATTGAAAAATACTTGAAATTCGAATCTATAAAATATAATTTTAAATGGAAGTATAAACAACATTAACTTGATTTGCAAAATTATACCTTATTACAATCTTAATCACATTTTATTTGATACTTTTATCACGAGCTATGAGTCTCAGAAGTCGACATTATTCCCTCTAGGCTCCCATTACTTAATATGAGTCTGTTTCAATGAAAAGAAAACCTAAAATTGTATATAAAATAGGTACGTTAAGTTATGATGGATGCAAGACTTTAAGCCATGTTAGTAATCGGAACATATTTCAACCCTAGCGGCTTAGTGAATCATTCTGTTTATCTGACGGAGCTTTGGAAAATTTTATGGAAATATATTTTTATAGATAAGTATGTATGTCAGACATAATGTAACAACACCGAAGAAAAATGAACCAACTCTAACTGAAAAGTAATATTATTTGTATCGTTCTGCAAACATTTTTAGTCTTTGCTTAGAGCCGTTGGAGGGTCCTATCAAATTACGATTTTGTTTTTTGAAGCAGCATGGGGTGGCAAGGGGTGACGCACGGGGCGCGGGGTGAGCGGTTATCGTCTCGATCGAGACCGCTGATGGATTCTCACTGTCACTAGACAGATACCGACTATTTAATTCGAGTTTGCAAACGGTTTTTGCGAGGTTTTATCTTATGCTATTACGCCGCTGCTGCTGCTGAGGATTTTAAGATATAAGAGTAGAATGTTGTCCAATTTGTTAAGTTCAATGATGAACATAGTCCATAGAGGATAACATAAAGAGATAATGAATCTAGGCATTGTGTTGAATTACGATGAAATAACTAAACCTTTTTGTAGGTAATTCCTAAATTGATGATTTCATTGAAGCACCTGATTATTTATAACATTTATTTGACCTTTGAATACCGTCTGACATTTCACAATCTCGAATTGTTTACGTCAAAAAGTTTGGCTATTCCAACGATAATATTAAGCTCTTGTATGTACAACACAGCAAAAAAAGGGTACTATCGAACACGGCGTGTTATGTCGTTTTTGTAGTTTGTTTCCCCCTTGTCGGTCGTATGTAATTCCCTTAACCTCGAAGAAAAGTTAGCGCGGAGGATCCCTACTTTGCACAGAAGTGTAGTTTTTTTTTCTTTATTTTCGGGAACGTATAATTCTCACTTTATCGAAAGAAAACCCGTGTTTTTTTCTCTAGTTCTCGGTTCGTTTTATTGAATTCCAATGGTGGGTGAAGTTTGTAGACTACCCTAACACCATTCTCGAAATACCGCGTTACCAAATGTTTTTATAGTAGGTACTATAGGTATGACTGTCACGTTAAATTCGGGTTTTACTGGTTCAACTGGTTTTTTAATTAAATGTTTATTAATAAGATAAGTGCAGTACATTTTCAGATACATAAATGAATTCGATGCCACATCTGGTTTTTGGTAGTAGGTATATAGATAGTAACTAACCAAATAAATATGTATAATACATAGAACATGTTATTTAGGTATGTGAAAAGATACGGCATTGCTCACACAATGAACAGCTACGATACATAATATGAAATATATTTAAGATTTATATAAGCTCTAGTACAATGCATGGTTCTTTAGGAAAAATAAAGTAGAACACGATACTTTAGCCCGTTGCAAATGTCGTTTTCTTTGTGGTGAATCCGTGTCAACCGTAGGAAGAAAGTCCTTGCGGGTGGCATTGCATCGTGGGCGCATTGTTCTCTGCACGACTTACGTACCTACTGTTCACGTTTTCATGCAAATCTAAACCTAAAGTAATATCATATTACTAGCTGCGCACCGCGTTGTTACGCGCGATTAAAAAGTATGAAAAATTTAAACAAATCTATACCACGGGAACCATACATTTTACTGGGATAAAAAGTAGCCTATGTACTATTCCAGACTATAATCTATATCTGTGCCAAATTTCATCCAGATCCGTTCGGCCGTTCTGGCGTGATTAAGTAACAAAAATCCATCCATCCATCCAAACTTTCACATTTATAATATTAGTGGGATGAACCTGGTATGTTTTTTTTTCTAGCGATATTTGACGCATGTCTGATGCGCTATGCATGAAGGGCACCTAAATAGAGCAGCAAACGAGTCTTCCATGCAGAAGACTTTGGTTAGGCTATAGGAGAAATATAAATACAGTAGGTAGTATGAAAAGAAGTGTGATATAGATAAAATATCTTGCTTTTTCCTTCTTAGTTCATAGTTTGCTTGTGGATTTTTACTGAGTAAAGGTTCGCGATTGATTGAAAACATTGGTTCGCGATTTTTTTTGCGGGAAGGTGACACGTGATGGTGTATAATACTAGTGTATATTGAATTATATGTACCCCACATATAATTCAATAACAATTATAAAAAAATACTCGATACTGGCAAACTACTACTTATTTTGTAGCTGATTGCCAACCTAAAAAAAGAATTGAAAACAAAAATTAACAATCTAATCTAAAATATTTTAACATATAATGCAAATGGAGGACCACTCTAGATAATTTGTAAATACAATAGACTCTCCTCTCTTCACGTAAGCTTTTGCTGTTGTTATTTACATATTATATAATGGTAACCGCGAGGATACGGGTTCAATCCGCACCCTGCCATTAAACTATTAACATGTGCCTAATCCTAGCGTTAGCTTAGTGGGTTGGGATAACGTGACTACTACTAATGTTTAAAATCAAATACAATATGGATTGATTTTCTGCTCCGAATAATAAGACTGGACTTGGCTGACCAAAGCCTTATGGGGATTGGCTATTAGCCTTATGTAAAACTAGTGATTGTGGTGTGTTTTTTTCTTAGTATATATAGATATATTGATTTATTATATTTACGCGAATACTTCACATTGAAATAAAACAAATCTTACGGATTTTAGATTTTAGGACGGAGGTCCTCCCGTAACCATGGTTGCTGTAAAGCAGCCGAAACGTCGAGAACGTAAGAACATAAAATAAATGCGATAAAATCTGTAAAATTAGTTTTATTTCGAAATATATAGACATTATTCTATTTTGCACATGTGTGCACACATACGTATTTCTGTGCTGTACGAACCACCCCTCCCTATAGAATTGGCAGAAGATCAGCACCTACACACTACCTACAGAAACTGAACTCTGAAATTCTCAACAACTCCATTGCTGGAACTCAAATACTCAAATATTTTGAGTCAGCATGGAATATGCGATTATTGGTAACCGAAGAGCTGTTCCTGTTGAAAGGAATCATAAGAGTAATGATTATATTAATGATTGTAATAGACGTAAATAAAAATTACCTAGCTTAGAATAACCGCGAATAGTATTTTTTTTTAAGTATAATGAGGTTATCGACATGAAAACCATTACTATCATCAACACTAGGGCGACTGGGTGTCCCCCCGCTATGACGTATGTTGCTAAAATCATTCCACGGTACATGTAAAAACACTCAGGGCTTGCAAGCCGATGCCCCCGAGTCCTATGTTCGTAGTCTCTTTACTGTGACTATTTACCAATTATATTTTTTTAATCTCCAGACAAAACACATGAACTGTACGGTTCAAAACTAAGCGACACTTTTATTATGACACTCCTCACACAAATTCTGTACCTACCCGGATTTGAACACGGGATCCTCGGTACAGAAAGCAGCGTCAAAACCAACTGTAAAATCGTAAATGATGGGTATCACGTCGCATGTATGTTATTTATGTAATGATCTCCTTCAAGTAGTCAAATTCTTGACTTTTTAAAATTATGATACAATAATAAATCTAAGTTCCACCTTAAGAATACTATGGCTTGATTATAGTTATAAGTAATGTTGTTGATATTTGTTTGTCTGTCTCTTTAACTTATAACCACAAAAAATCTACTTTTATGATAAGTCTCATCCAAATATTCGTTTTATACGTACTTATAGACGTCATTGCGAGTAATTATAAGTAGTCAATCTAAATAGGGCAGTGATTCACGATTTACGTACTTACATACTTAGAGAAGTAGGAGGTACCTACTGTTATTGTTCATAATATAATAACGTCATTGCTTGGAGAAAATATTTAAGGGCGCTCTAGAAGCTACAAAGCCCACAGATTACGTCAGTTGGCAAACCGACGCGACGTCGCCTAAATCACTATTCAATGCCAAAGCCTCGGAGTAAATTTAACAGCAAAATAATCTAGCCCATGCGTTATTGCTGTTTCCTTACATTTACTAGGTTTCTGATTATGACAAAACACATTACTTCCCCATTATCGAGCATGGTACGTAGAATCTAAAGACTTCCAATAAAATTAGCATCATAGTAAATCATCACAAGGATCGAATAGCGACACAATGACATCACTAAAGATTAATGATGATTGAGGTACCTACTACCTGAGCCACGATAATTTAATATTATAGCTTACAGCTCGCGATTGTTCTTAGAAGTAACCGAACTCAGTTAATTTGATATAAATTGCAGATAATATTATATAATGAAAACGACCATCAACCGTACATAAAGTGAGCGGAGTTTTTAAATCAATTAAAATGTATGTAAGTATTTGAGATTTAAAACAAATCCAGAAAAATGTTTTAACGTGACATGGACTATCTATTTTTAATTCGATTATACTATTAACAATCTAATGTTTAAAATCAATGTTGTCTCTACAATTATCGTTTCAGAATTCTATTTCAGTGATCGCGTGGAAAGAGAGTATTTAAATCGTAAGTTATTCGGGCGTGCCGACGACAACGTAAACATCGTACGTGCCTACCGTAGTAACTAAAAGCGATTTGTCATCCATCACTGTGAAGCGGGCCCGCCAAGTGCAGTCCCATGTCGGCGGTGACTCATTAAGGCGATCAAATCATCAAAGAAATATTTTTTTTCGTATCGAATGAGTAAAATTATTAACAGCATATGTTAGTTAGTTAGTTCCAGCCATTTAATGTCCCACTGCTGGGCACGGTCCTCCCCTCAATGCGAGGGGGATAAGGCCATTGTCCACCACGCTGGCCCAGTGCGAATTGGCGGACTTCACACATCTTTCGAGGGGTTCGCTCAGACTTGCAGGTTTCCTCACGATGTTTTCCTTCATCGTTTAGCAAGTGATAATCATGGTTGAAAATGAGATTCGCACATGAAAAATCGCAGAGGTGCGGTGGAGCCGGGGTTTGAACCTGCAATCCTCGTTACCGAGGCAAGCGTTTTACCAACTTTGCTATCACTGCTTATATACAGCCATAATTAACTAAACAACAAAACGAGTTGAATCACACAGCAATAAAATTGCAATACATCTACACATCTCTATAGTTTTTATGTCGTAATTCCTCGTGTTTTTGTAATGATTAATTTTGAAAAAAGAACGGGACGGTACTCTTTGTTTTATTATCATTCCACATGTGGATGGCGAGACCGCGCAGTCAATGGTTTACTTGTGGAATGTTTAAAAGCTTACCACTATCAGACATTAGTTCAATAGTTTGAAGACATTGGCCGTAGGAGTATTAAGACTTTAATATTTTAATGAATAGTAGTTTGTAGCAATTAAAAAAAAATCTGCATGTCAAGTCTGACGTTCTGAGAGAGAGACAATGAATGTGATCATGCTTTTGGACTTGTACTTTTCTATTTATTTTATTTCTCTTAATATAGTTTTTATTTCGAAATAGAATTTCTAATATCAAAATTTTTGAGTAGATATCAGCATCGTCATACTGTTTTTTTTTTCTAACGACCTTGACTAGGTAGGTATGCGGTGAATATGTGGAATAAAAACGTGTTTCCAAATTCGTTGGATCAGTAGTATTCCGTAGGCAGGTACTGATGGAGATACCTACGTATTCAAAGGTGATGAGAAACTTTAACATGACGTCTTGGGCTAAATGCGTACTCCTACCCAATGCTGCCAACCCTACCAAACTGAAAAGCATCATATTATCGATAACAAACATTAGAAAACAGTAAAAAGGTTATTTTAAAACATTGATTCTTATTTTAGCAAAACATTTTTTTCTTGTAGGAGTTTATTTTAATAAGATGTATAGAGAATAGAATAGTATTGGCGATATTTTATTGCATTACATTACGAACGGGATAGCGTCTGGGTTTAATTATTGCCATTCATTTACGATAAGTATAGATAATTTGATACCGTTATGGTACCCGTAGGCATTGTCCCCACCAGAAACCACACATTCCCTGAGGTGTGTCAATTTTAAATTTTAACGGGAACACAAAAGGAAATTAAATAAAAACAAAATAGGTTTAAACAGTTGGACAATTGACATTGTAACTCCAAAATTGAGTGCACCACAATCGTTAGTTGACTCACGGTTGGCCAATTCGTTTTTAGCACAATTGGATGAATTAGTGGAAAAGTAGCAGTTGGTAGAACGCTTGCCTCGGTAACATCGCAGGTTCAAACCCCGGCTCCCACCTCTGGGATTTCTGGATTTCATGTGTGAATCTCATTTTTAACCACGGTTATTACGTGCTAAACGATGAAGAAAAACATCGTGAGGAAACCTGTATGTCTGAGAGAACCCCTCGAAAGATGTGTGAAGTCCACCAAGCCGCACTTGGCCAGCGTGGTGAACTATGGCCTAATCCCTCTCGCATTGAGGGGAGGACGCCCAACAATGGGCCATTAAAAAGGGTTGGTATTATTATTATTTTAGTGGAAAAGTTGAGCGGCCTTGCCCGTCATGAACTCGATAAGAGCAAGGGCACGGAATGTACTCTGAGTGAACAAGGGTCATAATTTGTTATCAATGACAGTGTACGTATAAGTGGCAGCTTGAGGCCTCCGTACAGCTATATTCCCACATGTATAGCGATCTGCGGTGAAACTTAACAGGTCAACGACTCGTAACCTGAGTAACTAACAAAAGCTGCTAGCTGTGGGCTCTTGATTAACGGAAATCATGATGATTGACCCTTCTACAAAACGAATAATAAAACTTTTTAAAAACTATCGCAAAAAATCATCACTCGATGCTGAGATTATGATTCGTAAATCATTTACAAATCATCAACGTGTTAATATCACTCATTGTGAATCAATTGTAGAGTACGAGTATGTTATACCGTTTTGTAAAGTTATAGTTACGTTGTAATCATGTATCTTTTGTAAATTACCACCTACCATTAATATACAATTCATCGTTATAATATATCCATGGCTTATCGGTAATTTATTAATTGACACGACTGTTTAACCCTCAAATGAACAGAAAGTTATAATGGATTATGAAGCCATTAAAACTAAATTTTTCCTCTGAAAAGTTCGTTATAATGCCATTATAACCCATAACAATATGTTTATTAGCTTGGCTACTTCATTAAGTACTACCGTTTATTAACTAAGTTCATTTGCTTCTGGCTGTTAATTATTTTTCTGGATAGTGTAATTATAAAGTAAACAGTAGGCATATTTGTGTTATTCACGACGAGCTGATTAGCGTAGTCGGTAGACACCCTGCTTTCTGTGCCGATGGTTCCGGGTTCTTCGGAATCCTGGTAGGTTCAATATTTGTATGAGAAACATGAATGTTTGCACCCGAGATGATGATGAGGATGTTTAATATCTATATGCGTATTATATACAGAGTTCGCCCTCAGTCCATTGTACGGTACCCATAAAACAAGCGCTGCTTAGTTTTTGTCTGGTGATATTACTATTATTATATATTATACATTTATATATTAATTGAATTTGTGTTTTTTTTTATTACTTTATAGGCAAGTATTTGATCTCAAAAAAATAATAGTATAGAATAGTAGTAGTAGTAGTGTAGAAAATAAATTACTACATTTTAAATTATTAATTTTCATGAATAACTAAACGAGGCAAAACAATTTCCTTTCTGTGTAATAGCTATAGTGATATTCTATTTTTAGTGCAATCATGTATGCTTAGGTTTAAAACCGAACGGAATTCCCTATTTAATTGAATACGCCTATTAATACATATTTTACCCAATTGTGGTGGATGTATGTAACCTACTTAGGTACATACTATAGCTACATTTTATAACTTTATAATGACATTGTATAGCAAGTATCCAGCAAACTACGCGACCTTTTATTTACGAAGAAAATACGTCCATTCAAGTATTTTAAGTTCCTCCTCGAAGTTCTAGGTTCTGTTGAATCCTCATAACGTGGTGGGGTCTTTGTTCCCGCACAATGGTGCAGCGTCGCCGTGCATATGTAGAATTGTCCGACTCATTGCATGGAGGATATTTGTCACGAGAGAGCCTAGTTGCTGGTCGCGTAGCACACCTACCTCATACGAAAGACCCACTATACATTCCCATTATTTTTGATTCCTCGCCGATACACTTGAATGATTGTATTAAAATTTGTACCTGTATCTAGATTGCAATCTAAAGTAACATATTAACCTTTTTCAATCTTTTTCAAAGATCATTTGGTTGGTTAATTAATTTGCGTTTTCAACGTATTATTCTTTTAACAAATACTTTAGCAGCTTGTGCATACGTGACTGTCATGTAAGTATTATCGCGTAATGGAATATGTTTAGTTTGACAAAGTATCTTAACGTTTCCTTTATTGTAAGAACTAACTTGAATACCCAAGATGATCACCCGAAACAGACGCCTAGCTTTAAATTACAACATTGTAAGGGTATGCCTTGATAAATTTCGTAGATAAATGTTTGTTGCAGAGCCGACTCGGTCTGGTACAGATAAGCCGTACAGGCATGCGACGCGGTAAATATGTGAATGATAAATCTCTAAATAGTGTACAAAGGACGGGTGTTTCTATTAATTGTATAATCCAGTTTAACAAACTGACATTGTTCCTATATACTGCATAGTTTGCTACTTGCTCCAAGGTATTAAATTTATGAAATAGAATATTGTAAATTAAGGCATTACCTATACAGTTTTTTTACCTTATACAAGCTTTGAAAACACCGTGATGTTAACTGCATGTCTGAGAGAACTCTTCGAAAGACGTGTGAAGTCCGCCAACCTGCAAGCGGCTGTGTGGTGGACTTTGGCCTCTCACTCTGATGGGAGGACCGTGCCCAACAGTGGGACATTAAAAATTGCTGGTATTATTATTATAAAAGCCTTCAATAATGATGGGTTAAGGAATAGCTAGTGGCATATATAACCTCGTTATTACATCAACAGTCGAGTGATATCTAGACAGTCTTACCTCATATTACAGTCCTTGCCATCTGAAAGGATTTTTTATATAGTTTATTTATTTACTAGCTGTCCCGGCGAACTTTGTACCGCCTCAGAATCAAATGTATGAGAAAATTTATTGATTGGTACTCTATGAACAATTAAAACAAATCTATCCCACGGGAACCATTCAATTTACCGGGATAAAAAATAGCCTATGTGCTATTCCAGACTATAATCTATCTCAGTGCCAAATTTCATCCAGATCCATTCAGACGTTCTGGCGTGATTGAGTAACAAACATCCATCCATCCAAACTTTCACATTTATAATATTAGTGGGATTAGTTTTTTTCCGATGTCTTTCATTTAATTTAATCCCTGCAATACGTTTACGAGTGGAAAGATAATATTCACATAGACATAGGTAATGGTAGGTATTAGCTGATGTGGCTCGGAGGCGGGAAGGTAAGCTCGGCCTGAGTGCCCGTCGAGTATTGGCCCTTAAGATGAGCGCCCTGCACCGGAGACTCTCCATACATACCTACTAGGGTAGCCAGGTCTTCAGGAAGTTGAAAGACAAACCGGTTGAGTGATCTATATAAATATAAATTAAATGCTGTTCGTTGAGAACGGCTGTTGTATGTTTTTAATGTTTGTAATAATCCGAATAAGGTTTTGGGAACGAAAAATTGGACCCGTTGCCCGGATTTTTTTAAATATCTGGTCATGACAACGTCTGTCGAATCAGCTAGTTGGTCGGGAGAAGCATTATAGATGAACTTCGTCATTTAATAACATAGTATTGGAACTAGGCATATTTGAATGTTGAGTTTAGACTAATGCAGTCACTGTGCGGCGCGGCACCTTTTGTCTCTACAAAAATGATTTATTCTTATTACAGCCATAAAAGAATCTCCTTAGTAATACGAAATGTTTGGCGACATTAACCAACCATTTTCTATCTACCTGTTCGCGCGTCTATTGTTAATATTTTATATCACGGCTGTTACAAATCGTTTGATATTTTAATGACACTCCAGAAACGTCCCGATGTTTTTCTTGTTCCAATTGGCGCTTACAGAAACATGAATACACCGAAGCAGAGCCCTGAATAAATGAATAACAACCAAATTGGAGATTATAATAAATTATTCGCTGTATAAATATTTTTATTTTCAGTCAAGTGAATGTAATACCTACAGACTTGGCAGATGATAAATAGGTCCGGTGTTGATAATGCTTGTTTCCGATTGATTAGTGCGATAAAGTAAGCTATAGCCCGGATTGGATGGCTCGCGAATTATATTATGTGACCTCCTCCTTGCTTGGGATGGCGTTTTTCTTGGTGCATCTACATCATCTTGCCATGTTCGAATTCCTAGTTAGTTTAATTTAATGATTCAAATATACCTACTCAGCGGAGCGAGATCACTAACTGATCTACTGCAAAACACTCGGTAATGTGGGCCGGATATGACGTCGCGATATCGACATTCATATACATCCTAGTATCTTGATGCAATCAATTACTATTTATTGCAATAGGTATCAAGACTGTGGTCTGTTCAGTTGTAGGTACTTCTGTCGTTTTGATAGACTATGATCATAATAAATGAATATCACCTGACGAACACACCAAGTATACAGTCCACAGATCACGAGAGATATGCCGTGCGGTTCAAAATGTATGGGAACTCGCTGTCTCCGTTTTGTTCCCAACCACTCGCTAAAACCAACCAATACGAAGTCTCCTCGGTGCGTGCTGCGTCGTCGCCGTATACAGCGGCCGTACCACGCGACGCACCAGTTTATTTAAAGTATCGTTAGACGATCTATACATTGCCTCGTACATTCACTCAGTAGCGAACATAGGTGGTACTTAAAGAGCCATGTATTTTGTACAAAAATAAAAAAGTCGTTGTGCTACATGAAACCTAAAATAACATAATAAAGGCATTAAATATTTTTTGATTTGTTGTTTTTAATGATTTTAAAGACGAATAAATAAAATACTTAATACTGGCTGGTGAAATGAGATTCCATCTTTCGCGTAGTTCACTTTGCTGCTAGTATTTTTGCACACAACCACGGAATAACACGGCATTTAAAAAAAAAGTTAGAGCTCCGATACCGACGTGCAGTTACAGTCGACTGACGGCGAAAACTCTATGTTAGCGTAATTTTGGCTAAAGGTGAGCGCAAGCCCACCGCTTTCATAACATATCTCCTCTAATATATCTGTGATACAGTCCCACACTAAGCAACTACAAGCGTTGCTTAAGTCTACCGTACATTGGACTGAGGGTCATCTCAGTATATAATACTCATACAGCTATTAAACATTCATAACTCGGGTACAAACATTTATGATCACACAAAGCTTGTACCTACCAGGATTCGAACCCAGAAACATCGGCGCAGAAAGCAGGGTCACTAACCAAGTGGCTAATCAGGTTGCCAATAATACTAATTTAATAAATAAATTTTGCTGTAGATGTATATTGAAATTTGAAACTATATAATAATTATCTGTCTCTAAAGCTTATTTGCATTGCTTTTAGTATCAATAATTGACCTGGTATTCATTTCTTAATTACAAGAGACTGACATGACGGAAATATAAACATATCTAATAACCCCCAAATTTATAAAAGTATTATAACTTTAACAAACGTCATATAGTATTGCGCACAAGAGTTTTGCTTTACTATATGACGTTTGATAAAGTATAAAACGTCTATATTTTCGGGTTTAAAAGTTTATTCATTTACAACTTATATTTAATGTTAATATAAACCAATTATCTCAGCTTTACGAATACACAACAAAGAAGGAGCAACTTAGAGCGGTTAACCGCAAGCTAAGTACTTCACAGATTGCAACCCACCAAAGGGAATGTAAAGCGACTTGTTTGTTGTACAACTTTAAATTGCATTACCAATTATAAACTTACTCATTCTAACGAACTCTTAAATTATTTGCCGTGTTTTAGAGATCAAGAAATAAACAACTAACGCTAGCGTGTCATTTGTTTAAAAAAAATCGCCAGCATCGCATTCGCATCATGCATGCGCTTGTGATTATAGCCGTCGAGACGTGAGGTCGCCTACACATATTACGTATAATGTTTACGAGACTCAACGCCAAAGAAAATAATAGGAATTCCGTAGCAATTCACGTAAACAGCCAGTTTTAACGGTACTAATACATATCTATCAGCGATTGGCGTCTGGTATAGCCATTGCAAGTCTCGCATGTGATCTAATTGTGGCATACGGCCGCTGACGTAACGGGCTTTAGAGCCGGTTGAGTGACCGCATCGTATGCTACCAAACGGCATCCCGAACGAACTAAATCGTCTCCATTTATTACTAGCCGCAGACCGTCAAGGCAATCCTCTTAATTTTGCAACATAACACAGGATGGCTTGACCACTGCACACGCGTAGAAATAGAAACACGAGATGCGATTCGATAGCGATATTGAATAATATAAAGCGACCTTGTTTATCTGCGAAGTTTTTGTGCGAATTGAGTCTATACGCAACGCATGCACCCGCGTACCCGTTACCTACTTACTGCCGACTGTTTTTGTTTAAGAATTCATGATACTCGTACTTGTAAAAAGTGTCATAGTTATCTCCTGAATATATTGCTTGTTTTTTGTGAACATGTTTGTTGAATTCAAGTAAAATATTTCGACAAGATTTATTGTCAACATGGAGTCGTTACAGCTAAGGGTCGTTTTCTCCTGGTGGTATCATTTTCTCATTAACCATCCTCCTCCGTTTGGTCGGCGGGTAAACGAAATGCGGGCGTCGGCGGCGTGAGTAGGATTTGGAGGGATCAACACCTTCGGATTCGTCCCTATTTTCCGTATTTCGTCTTCACAAATCGCCGTTAGTTATGTTTGGGCAAGATTTGCAGGATTCTGGTGGTTCTAGCATGTTTGTATGTTGATGATTTTTATTCGTACTAGTGGTAACGAGTAATGCGTTCAAGACCGAGGTCCGGTAGCTTCGTGGTATTGTGATTGCATATGCACATCATTAACGATGTTAACGTTGCGCGCTTCGAAAATTCATACTTATTAACAGAATATGGAGCTGGGAAATAAAATACTTTATTAATTATCTGATTATCTTACTTAAGTAGATTCTATCCGTATTTCTAGAATATAAAAAAGTGCAAACAAACAATGTCTATAATTGGGATATATATATTTTTTAAAGTATTTTGAGCGTATACGGACATAGCTCGCTCTCCCCAACCATATTGGAGCGAAGAGAGTGACCCCTCAAAGTGGGCATGACCACCACAAAAACACAGACTCTCGATCCTGGGCTACATAACATACCAGATCCAGATTTTAGTGTTGTGAAAGCTAACATAATTTTCGATTTTTCATGTATAATACACTCATATGGAACTCTCATATTATTATAGAGTATGCTCTAACTAAACAATAAAATGTTCCAAGCAGATCCTGACATCCACTTCACATGTCTAAACACACAAGAGCTCTAAATAAAGTAAAGATTTAACCTCCATTACAAGTAAACCAATCTTGAAAGTAATACAGGTAAGCTTGAGGGATTTTATTATAGAAAACATTTTCATTCAATTAAGGCCAGAAGCACATGCAAATAAAAATTGTGTAGAAAAAAACTACTTTTCATGTAATGGCCAATCATTATTTGGTCCCTTAAGTTTTTAAGTTACTTTCTTGTACAAGTAAATGTTTGTTTTATACTAGATAATGCATATATCAAATGTAACCGGCACATTCCATTTTAGCCGTGTACCGCTAGTATGTCCGACGAGCGAGTGTTCCGAGAAAAACCTCGACTCGTTTACGCCGCCTTCCGTTCAGCCTTCTTAGATGAACTGAGGAATTCGGTGCGAAATTACTGTTCTCGGAATGTTTTTACTGAGCCCTTATATCCTTTATATTTATTTCTACTGCTGCTACTGAGTGTAATTAATTAGAACTAATGATCTTCCAATTAGTCAAATGGTCTTGAAATATCCTTCAATATCCTTCTTCGATAAGGCCAACAAACATATATTTACGTGTTTACGCCCAAAATATAAATTAATTTGTTAGTAATGATAGTTATTGCTATGGACAATATCTACTTTAACACGTGTTTCGTAAGTCTACTGTTCGTTACTTTAAACGCATTTTGCACGTAATCTCATATCTCCATAATTACATAGTTTGAAGTTAAGACACACAGAAGGTGAATTTAATCTCTTATCTCAGTTAATCTACAAGTTGGAAACTTGGAAGTCGGTAAACTATTTCCCGAGGATGGAATGTAGTCACAAGCGACGTAGTTCTGCTTAAATACACGTGAACATTATTAATGTTTCAATGTGAAATAAAGTAGGTACCTACTTACTCTAGAACTTATTTATAAGGTACATTGGATATTAATTGCGTACGAACACCATAATAAATCTTATTTATGTAAAATGTTTTGTTTCTTTTATTAAATAAGCACTTTTGTTTTTTGTCATAACATTTTCGATTACCCACCAAAAGAAAGTTGTCGTCAAACTCTACACCAAAGACGAGGAATCCATTAAAACAACAAATAAAGAGTTACATTATTAAACCTCTTACAAAGTTAGACGCGTTTGAGTTGTTTGTCATCGGCGGCAGGTTCACAGGTTTTACCTTCAAAGCCTTATCGGAGGCGCCGTAGTGCCCAAACTTTCGCAAATTTGGATAGTTTAAAAGTTACGGACGGAAAGTTCATCATAACTTAATACCTTTAACACCTATTACTTAACAACCTTTATAACTATTAGCTTATCAAATCTTCTAACTTTTCAAATGTAAACTTCTGAGGATTTCGAATTAAACGACGTTATATTATAGTTTTAATATGATTTAGTCACCATTTATTTGTAATTTTATTAAAGGAGGCCCGTTTTATTCGAATATTTTAGTGAATAAAATCGAAACCCTGCTCCAAATACGATGCTAAAGATACGTGCTCTTCAACTTTAGTCATCATTAGCGGCTCTTTAGTTGACTCAGATCGCTACCAACCTAGGGCCCCTGCAGACCTGCAAACTAGACTATTGTATAAGTTAGCAAACATTTCTGAATGAGTTATATCTATCTGACAAAATCAATAGGTATATAATGGAGGAGACTCCGTTACTCCCAGCCCATGCTGAGTCAGACGCCTTTCGGCACAGCTCACATTGAGATCAATAATGGGTACTCGGCTACCTTGTTAATATTTTTTTAAGTTATTCTGTTCTCTTGTGTTTGTATTTGTGTATCCTTGTGTCTGTGGTGAATAAACTTCTTTTCATTTCATTTCATAATCCGATGGCCAAAATTCTTAACTACCTATTGTTTTTTTTATTATAAGGTAATATAACTTCACATCCAATGACGTCCAGTGTAATAAAATAGTCTAGACATTGCGTTCAGCGTTCATTATAACTCTGATAAACTTACAAATATGTTAGTTTTTATACGCTTCTTTTTGTGAAGTATAGGACATACCGCTACTGAACAATTATTTATTAAAGCCGATTAAAGTTTTAATGACAACGATCTTTATTTAAAACTTGAAAAAATTAATACTATAGTTTTTGATGATCCCGTCGACACACAATGTCGAAAAAGCAGCTGTTTCTATGAGTGCTTATCTGGTAAATGGAATAATATTATCATGTATACCCCTTGGGGATAGCATGCGTAAATGTGTTTTATTTTAGAATTTTCTGTTATTATCGTAAGAAACACCTAAACATATCCCGTTTAGAAAGTGTAATGCTCAGAGCCGTAGCGCCATGACTTTGACCATGACATTAGTTCAAACAATACATTTATATTATTATTGATTAAAACATTAAAAAAAGGTCTAGATAATGAGACGCCAAATTGTGAAGTCGACGAACTTGAAGATATTGATAATCTGAAATCATTACTGTTATCTCTTTTTATCATCTTAATGACGAAGGCTGGGCGATATTTTCTGAAAAGCGGGCCGCTCGTGGCTTGTCATTCTGTGACGTCAGTGGCGTACTTTGATTAGATAGGGTACTTCTATAGATCATTTTCTTGCTCTTTGTTATTTATGCATTGTTTCCGTATTACATTTAACTATTTCTTTTTTTTATAAATACTTTCCAGGGAAGTAGCTTACCCCGGGAACAAACACTCGATGTGTTTTTCTGTCGTATTGCTATAAGAGAATTTGCTTTATTTACTTTATTTATAAGAACATTTTAATTAAGAACCTAGGTAACTATTCTAACATTCCAGTTAACAAGATTTTGTTTCGTGATAATTATTGTATCAACAAATTATTAAATGCGTGTGCATTTAAACGCTAAGTATAAAGTATGTGCCCGTCTATAAATAAATAAATTATACCCCAATAGTAAAGTTCTATCTGCAGCAACAGCTATTTATAAAGCTATTAAAATATCCTTTCAACTTAGTAGATATAAACCAAATATACACAAAAACTTTATTAAATAAAACTTAAACAGGATCTACCTACTGGACACAATATGTATTTAATTTTTATTGTTTCCTAGAAATACTATATATGTATTGATAGCAATATTTTATTCTATTGCTTTGTTATATTTACGCGAATACTACACGTTGAAATAAAACTAAATTATCGAATATTATCGCGTTTATTTTATATTTTTAAGTTCGCGACGTTGCGACTGCTTTACAGCAACGATGATCACGGGTCCACTCGTTAAATTAGTTTTATTTCAAAATATTTTATTGCATATAACAATCGGCTAGACATAATATCGGATATTACATTTGCTAGCCACCTAAAAGCGGACTAGAGCGGCGGTTGCAGTTGTCGCAACTCTATCCCCCTCTATTGGCGTACAAGTTGGATTGTAATGGCTCAATATCACTCGGAGATTTATGTAAAATTAACGGATAATGACACCAACAAGGAAAATATGTTTTATAGTCTATGGTTGCTATGTTGAGATTGGGCTAGCGTGGTGGACTGTGGCCTAAATCCTTATATTGAGGAGGAGGTTGTTATGGCAATAGGCTCGCCCCTCATTATACGAGTGCTTAAATATCATCGGTGAAATGTGGTTTTACTGCAATACAGGGTGTATTTACGCCTTTCGGGGATAGCAGGCGTGATGCGTTATTAGATACACCACTGTATTTAAAAAAAACTGTTATATGGGATTCTTGGTGCAAGCGCGAACGCGGAACGCGCTCGCTGAACACTCTGTTAATTTTGATTCTAGAATTGAACGTTTTACTTAGGTACCTACATTTATATTATGAGAGTCGTTTTTTATGAGTAGGTAGGCTGTTTTATTTCGGGTATATTTACCGACTCAAAGCAAAAACCTGGACCCGCGCCGGTCTCCGTCGGCACGCCGCCGCCGTGCGCCGCCCGCCGCCGCCCGCGCCGCCCTGTCACTTCCAGCTAGCTCTAGATTATATCGCGAAATCCAATTTCGTGGTTTTGTTATCGCTCTCACAGGAAATTTAATAGATTATTTTCTTCTAATGAAGTTATGTTGAAATATTGCTCAATATTTTGTTTGTCAAGATTACTTTACGGGCTTGCATTATATAAATATAGAGAAGTGATAGGCAAGTTCGAAACAAGGTTCAGACCCTGGCACCTCTAAGATTTCGGAATTTCATCTGCGAATCTAATTTGAATGAATACTTACTGACGCGATTATTGTATATGAAAAAACCGTGCGTTGCTTTACCGAGCAAATGAAGGGTTTGTTGATAATAGTCTCGTTTGTTATTGGTATAATGGCTGATCATGCAAGCTTGCTTTATTTATTAGAAAGGTAGACGGCCCAAGAACTTAGGGTTCCCCCTGTTACAGATAAAGTTTACGAGCTAGTAATAAGATTTGAAAAATGAACGTCACGTCAACGGTGTAATCATACCCGGGGCTTTCGGGCAAGATAAATGAGCAATCGTAATGCGAAGCATCATATATTTTGTAATAGAAAAACAGAATTTATTTACAAATTGATGTTCATAAACTCAATAAGTTTTAAAAATAAAGGATTTAACGTCCCCTTGTGGAGTTTCCGAAGCGAAGGTGATAATCGAAATAAATCTGTCTCAGGATTTCTTTACGAGCATGTTAGTAGGTATAACCTACCTATCGAAACCTGTATGCCAGTTTGAGCTTAGCGCAAATTACGAGTATGGCCTAGAAATATTACCGTTCGCGAATTCATCAAAAAATTTAGTTTTCATTCCGCAAAATAATATATTGAATATTATCTGGTGGCAGTGCCTCAGCAAAGTCTATAAAAAAAATCTCGTTTCTTGAAGGAACACCCGTTCCTCAACTTGGTGTTTTATTATAATATTACAGCTATAGAAAAGTCGCCCATCTTGTGCACTTAATAAAAACAATGGCGTGGACAAATTTAGAAAATGTATAGTTAGATGCTCATATCGATATTCTGTGCTGTAATTTAATCAAATGAATGGACATTTTATAATCTACACTCAATAACATACGTAGATCCAATTCGCAAGCGTTAAGTTGTAAAGTAAATTAACATAGCCCATAATTGTCATTTTCTATTGAACATAAACGTTGTCCGTGAAACAACGTGTACATATAAAGGCATTTGCATTATTAATCGTAACCCTCCACCATAGGCCATTCGCTCTAGGCGTACAAAGCAAGCGTCATTCTCTTATTAAAATCTGCGGATTAAAATGGGTTACTTTGTTGCTTGACTGCATTGCCGAGCCTGCATAAGGTTAAAGCCTGAATGTGAATTGTTTTTGGATTTAGAATTATATGATTAAATTTTACTCGATGCTCGTATTGAGACATTAGTTTACTAGACTCAAAGTAAACGGACAATATTAATTATCTATAAATTATCATCATTGAACTAAAAAGATTTGTAAATTGTATTCAGATTATAAATAGATCTTTCCTTTTATAGGTTTACGTGCCTACGATTCATTTGTACTTTAGAATATTTGTGTCAACTGAGTGCTGATATATTTATACAATACCGAAGAGAAAATTGCAATATTATTTATACATTTCATCGGTGGTTGACTCATATTAAGTTTTGTGACCATTCATTCATTGTTAACTTTCACGTATTTCGTCGTCTACTCATATAATTTTCATTTCCCTTCTTAATCGTATTTCAAGAACGTACACGCTGTAGTTTAGTGTTTAGTTTAGTTTAGTTTAGTGCCTGCACACGCATAGGCCGTACACCCATAATGAAATTATAAACACAACTAGCATGTTACCAAGCTTTCACATATCAAACCACCTATAAATTTGTATATTATGAATATAACTGAGCCTCATATACTGCTGTAAACTTTTGGAAATCATATCTTTATTATCATAACATAGGCGGTAGCACAGAGGAAACGGCGACGGTTCGTAATGATTTCATTCTGTTTTAGATAATGTTATAGCTAGACAGCAAATAACTCCAATGTGCTATCATTACGATGAACATTATATGTATACATTTAGATAATATTACATAGAACGCGTTAGTTGAATAAACAATATAAATAATTAGTGATTCAATAAGGACTATTTTTGATGCCCCAATGATTAAATTTTTTATTACGGTAAATTGCGGAGTATTACTCTCGAAACGCGTGATGAAGATAGCCGCTCAAGCATCGCTCTAAAGGTTTTAATGATGAATCTTTTTACTATTAACGCGATGGAGAGGCCAATATCTCGGCGTATTGCAAAATAATAAAAAGGGAAATAAAGTAACTTGCATGGCGAGTTGGTTGCAAGATGCAGAAATCTGTGCGGCCCGTGGGCGTGGGTGAACCGGTCTAGACGAGATGAACTTTAAGGATCAACAAAACAAAAATAAAAGTTTGCTATATCGCGACACCGACCAAGGGAGCTGCTCGTAATGTCTGATTTTAGTCGCGAACTGATTTAGTACAATTCATATAAGATTTAAAGGGTTAAGCCAGTTTCATTTTCGTTTTAAATATCGAAGTTGAATCTGACTTGTGGACTAATTTATAAAGAGGACTATAGGCACGTAATTTAGTTTAAAATCTTTTTGAGTGAATATGGCAATTTTGTTTGTGTCGATCATAGCCAATTCGTTTTGTCAATTATCGGTGAGGTTGATCTGAAATTCAGTTAGATTTTATAATATAGCACTTGGGATATGGCTATGAAGGAAAATATATCAGTTTGCTGTTGAGGGTAAAATATGTTTTGTTTTTATTATCGACACAAACTTTACCTCGCTATTGGTGCATTATTTTATCTCAAGCAGATTTACTAGTTGATATGTAAATAAACTCGAACTTGTAACGTGTATCTAAGTACCCATTCTACTTTTATTTTGAATTCCCATTTACAACCAGATTGTGCAACTACGTATTTCATTTTAATGAGAATTTCCCGCAAGCGCATTGAACTCTGTTGGAGTTTGTTGTGAAGTCTCGAGAGAAAACTTCTAATTTAGCTCGAGTGGACACAATTGGAAGAAAACACAAGAGAGGGCGTCGTGCCGGATTAGATTAGCGCAGATAAGATTAGTGGCGTCGGAAGCGGCCGCGATGCACCACCGTCTGCCATGTGAACTTGCTAATTGCAAACTCCTCCCACTGTGACAGACCATATGGGCCGATTGCTGCACTAAGAGTGCTCACGTTCCTAATAAACGTTTGAGGATTTTTTTGCCAAAGTTCAGAGGAATATTGGTAGACATCGGCGCAGTGTCCCTAGTTCCTACCCTAGCCTCCTATGAATATTTATATCCGCGTAGCGCGGACCCAAGTTTCGCGGGTTGAATTCGGGCGGGGCTGCACCCTAATGCAATGATTCATATTATTCGGTTTGCGGGCGAGTTGAACGTCTTCCATTATTGTCATTCATCGGAGGAAGTGGGCGGCGAGGGGCGGCGCGGGTGCCGGCGGCAGCCCCCCGCGCGGTGTTCAGTCGCTCGTCGCCACTCTCGCCGCCAGTACGCGAGAGACGCGATGCACGTCGCCTACGCTTGACGCATTCAGTCGCGGTCCGCGTGTGTGTGATCCCCGTGTTCAGAAATCGCAGCTCGTTCGATTCGCGTGCAGTGCGGCCGCAGCCAGTGCACCTCTTCGGATCTTGCGGTCCGATCCGAGCGACCAGCCAGCTGACAGCAGTGTCACACGCGCTCCGTCCGACGGCTCAGCTGACCGGCACGCCTACAGCCTACGAACGCACGGTGAGTGCGATCGATGCATACAAGCGCTCGACATCACTTATGTGTCTATTTTGAGTCGCTCGCGAAACGACTCTCGATGGATCGCTACCACGCATATCGGACATCACCGTGACAGCTGCCAAAGGTTGACGATTTCGCAAAGGCATAGCTACACTATGTCGAGTACCGATAATGTGCAGCGATTGTGTTGATAAACAGTGTCGGTTTACTGCGAAAATGGGTAACGGGTCGTCGCGCGTCGTGGAAAATCGTTTGTTATGAGTTATCAAGTTTGTCTTTATCATGAATGTGAAACGTTTCGTGATCGAATCATGTTGCGAGTGTTTCATGGTGCAAAAGTGAGTTGGTGTCTGTCTGGATGGCTTCCATGTCGGCGGTCGCCAGTCGGCCGGCAGCGCCAGCTGACTTCCGTCGCGCGCGTTGCACTCTTGCGCAAAACAGGCGTACCGTGGGGAGCGGCTCGCCACACGCCGCCGCCGCCGCCGGCGCCGTCTGGTCCCCACAACCACTACTTACCACAACTTGTACTTCAATCGAGTTTTTTTTGCAAATAATTCGAAATAATTTTATTGATTGGGATGATAACATGATTTCTTATCTCCACGTATTTGTGGCATTATTTCATATTAATGTATGATTAGGCTCATTACAATATGAATAAGTCAAATTACAAAAAAAAAAACTATTACCCTAAACTTGGCCGTTGCGCTTCCGTGCCCAAAATGTATCTAAAAAAAATATAGACTGGGACGAAAAAAGAAAATCTATAGGTATCTATGTAATAACTACTACATAAGTAGCTGCATATAAACCAAGCTACAAAACCTGTTATCTCTTATCAATATGCTCTTGCGAAGGTCGTGCTGATATACGGTTTCTAGGAGCTCTAGTTAAGTATGTACTAAGAGAAAGACTTAACATACTTTATGTTTTTTTATGGTCGTTTTTCCATTTTAACATTAATTATTGATTTTATAAAAAAAATGCGGTAATAGTGAATATAGCTTACCAGTCGGTAGGTGAATAGGTAAAAATCTTGTTCGAACCAGCAAAAGTCTGAACCTTGCCTACGAGTTTGTATGAAAACGATTTCGATATCGAATCTCATGATGAGATTCTCATCACGTTTACCTTTAACCCCACACGTCTTCATTATAGGTACTAGGCATGCGCCGAATATTCGACAATTATTCGATATTCGGCACGTTTTTTCATATTCGGTATTCGGCCGAATAATCGGTTCATGTGCCGAATACTAACTGAACATTTATCTTTATAAGAGCTAGAAGTTCATTGTGAATAAATAAAATTTGAATCGTGTAGTTAATCAATATTATAATATGGAATATAGTTATATTCAATGATATTTATTAAGTAGTAGCTTTTGCCGCAGCTCCGCCCGCGGTACCTACCTCGATAAAACATACATATAGCGCTCAGGAATAGTGAAGCTTTCTATCGGTATTATCCTCTACATCCAAACTCACAAACGAATAAAATCACAAACTTTACCTTATTATAATATTAGTATAGATGTAACTCGCTCGCTGAGTGAACAACTACAGCATCTCATAAACATTTTGTATTCAGTTTGATCATCGGTTGCTAGCTCTCTTAAGTTAAACCGAAATTACTAACGTCATCTCTTCGCAGCAACCGCTATCTTGTTCACAATCGTTTTCGCCGCCGGCAGCCCCGTTGTTCACTGTTCCATTTTAAACGGATGTCTTTCTCCTGACACCAACTTGTAATCAGGTACGTCTCACATGTTAGGTACTAACGACAAGTACTAAGCTCATGTAAGTAAGGCATAGAACAAGCACAACACAGTACAGCGCGCATAAAATTGAACCGAATACGACCGAATATTCGGTTCGGTAAGCGCTGAGCCGAATCATGTTTGGTATTCGATTTGGTTGAAACATAAATTTTCGGTGCATATCTAATAGGTAACTAGTATTTACAGACGATCGAACTTGGAACGGGCCGGACACGTCTTTGGTCCGCTCCGTACCGTAACCTCCGTAGACTACCTACTCTCCTAAATGAACAGATTTGGTACGGAACGGACCATGTCCTCGGTCCTGCCCGTACCAAGTTCGATCGTCTATTAATACTTTAGGGGGCGCAACTTTAGTCAATGTACTATCGGGTACTTTATTATGATATAAACAAAGTTTTACAAGTCAAAGGTCACGAAATTATTAGTTGGTAAGTAATTTATTACAAAATAATAAACGGCACATGTATTCGCGTCAGAGGTCAGCGGCTTCTGATTTAATTTTATTATCAAACTAGCTGCGCCCCGCGGTGTCACCCGCACGGGAACCATACATTTTACCGGGATAAAAAGTAGCCTATGTGCTATTCCAGACTATAATCTATCTATGTGCAAAATTTCATTCAGCCGTTCTGGCGTGATTGAGTAACAAACAACGATCCATCCAAACTTTCACATTTATAATATTAGTGGGCTGTCATAACTAAAAAAAATATGAGAAAATGTATAACTTTTTTAGTGACTTTTTCCCATGCCTTTTTCCCATTCTTCTATTCGGTGCGGAAACAAATTCAAAATAATAAAAGATCATAATAATCGGTGCACCCATTCTTAAGTTATACATGGTGTACACTAAGACGACTTTGTTATCATATAGATGTTTTATAAGTAAAGAAGAAGAAGATAGATATAAAGATATTGATAAATGTTTGTGATAAATGATTTGCCATTATCAAGAATGTTTTATCACATACAACGGTACATATACAATAGTATAATAATAGTCTTATATAATCGTATTTTATTTTTATTGCAGTAAAGTCTCCAAGTCCGTGTAAATAATATTTTTCGAACTACACATAGGTGCCTATATCTAAATATCTTTTAGCGCAAAGCGTCTAGCTATTCGGTCCTAGTGGCTATTCGGTCGTTAATTTATGTAACAATCGGCGATAGTGATAACATACCGAACGCGTCCGCAACGGAGATAACAAAAGGTACCTATTCCACAATCTTACTTTGTTATTTAAGATAATGACCTAAAACTACAACCAAATGGACGGCTAATGGGTCATTCCATTGTCGCGAGGTTATTCAACATCGAAGAATGCGTTCGGCGCATTGAGGGCAAATAGACTCCCGTATCTGGGTACAAAAGAGTATTGACATAAGGAGATAAGCATATCTGAATGCACACTAATGTATCTGTGGAGCTGGTTACACTCATTGTTCCGTTATCATGTACGGTTTGCGTATTATGTGGCCGATAAGCATATAAATGGCCGCCTCGTCAGACACGTCGCCAGTCAGGTTTTGCCGGTCGCCCTATCTGACATATTATTTCGTTGTTTTGTAGGTACATCTAATTATAGGTACCATAGCTGTTGTCGCACAGCGACGAGCTTTTGTACTTTCTCTTATGTTAATAATGTACAAATAAGTACCTATCAAGTGGGAACAAAATTATAGCACAGTGTAGAGAGGTCCGTCCTTTCAAATTCAACGAAGATTTTGATATAAATCGGTTCCTAATTTATTTTGTTTGAGAAACAAGGTCGTTCTGACTATTGTATATTTCAATCTAAACTAATAACTTGCATGCCCTAGCAGGCATCTCTTATAAAAATTACAGTTTTGATACGTAAGCAGGTATTTTTATTGCGCGGCATGTCCACGGTATGGGCATAATTGTACATTCTGCGCAGTGTAACAACAATTTTCGTAGTTTAGCAATTTCATTCGTCTGCAAGTGGCATATCGGCGACGTTGCGCCGCGTCGCGTTCGTTCACTTCGCAAGGCTATATTTAGTGGGAGCGCGGCGCGGGCGCTGCGGCCTGCACGCGGAATGCAGTCCACCGAGCGCATGACCTACCGCAACAAAGATGTCACAGTTTCGGCGCACGCGCAGCCTCTCTCCGCGCCTCACATGAAGATGCATCAGACGACACGATCAGTTTCCGCGATGTACTGTTTACACCTTTGCTAATAAATCTAATAAATCCGTCCTCACTCGCCATTTGCGATCGCATTTGTACGTGAAATCATTAATCGGTACTTGACACTTGACATCGATTACATGTCGAAATGTGGAAGTGTGGCTCGAGTTCCTAGAAATACTCGTACTAGGTATGTAAGCCCATGCATGAGTAAATAAATACGTATGTGGCTGTAAGTCGGTATCTATGACGGTGATAGTTTCAAAAAAATAAATCATTTTTTTTAAATCACGGCCTTCACCTAACATGAATTTCAGCATTGCAATAATTATTGAAGTTATACTTTAAACTTATAAAGTTATTTATTTTCGTAATTTTTGAATTGTAAGTAGGTAACTACGTCGAGTAGATCGAGCGAGCAATTCCTGAATGTGTATCACAGACCCACAGGAAATAAACTAGATAGTTCGATAGTTTTTTATAAAGAACTCGTTTTTTATAAAGAAGGTTCTGGGATTAAAAACGCGATCAATTACTATTTAGTCACACAGAACAATCGTCGTATAATGATACAGATTTGGAAGCCATACTAAAAAAGTTTTGTACATAATAAGGTCAATCAATAACCATGGTACCTATTCTTTGCCGTACATAGAGTACCTACCGAATATTTATTCCAAAGCTCCGACATGATTACCATAATAATTTGCGTCATGTCATGTCAAATAGTCGGACATGGTGGATAAGGAGCACAGCCCTGAATAAGCGCTGACTCCTACGTATTTCGTCTGAGCTGGGGGTGCGTCGGCCGCGATGGCGCCGGCTAGGTCAGACGCCGCTATTAGATCGCAGATTGATCGCAGCTCCGTCGCGTTGCTAGCATAGATGTCTTATTTCATTCGCCAGTACTGGCGTGACGCAACCACGCTCTCGATGCTCAACTAGGCTTTATGTAAGGCTTCCTGTCGCGTCGTAATTAGCGTTTTATATATTCCTCTAACCGTTTCGAGGCTGTTTCTCAACCCTGACCTGCACATGTACGGCAAGGTTTCATGGAGATAGCATCTTTGTAGGCACAAGCTGTGATACACAGGCAGGGGTAGATTTATTAAGGCTAAGGTACCATACGTGATAAAATATCAAATAGGTAGTAAATACCGTGCATTCACGAAACGACACTTTTATTGTTATACACGATTTAAACTCTTGATGGGTAGGTATATTTTAATGTTATATTCTAAATAACCCCATAATATAACAACTAAGCACCTGATGCTGTGCTATCGATCGATTCATTTGACGTCATAAATCGAACACACAACTTTTATGACTTGTTATCACAAATATTTGTTGCAATTCACGATAAAATAAGAGGTGCTTTGCGACGCGAAAAGATAACAGCTTTAATATTAGTTGCTAAGCTGAGTTATTTACACGCAACTTTATAACTATGTATTATGCTTACATACAATCACTTGAACGGTGAAGGAAAACATCGTGAGGAAAGCTGCATGTCTGAGAGAACCCCTCGAAAGATGTGTGAAGTCCGCCAACCCGCACTGGGCCAGGGTGGTGGACTATGGCCTAATCCCCCTCGCATTGAGGTTAGGCCTGTGCCCAGCAATTGAAGACATTGAAAAAAAGGGCTGGAATTATTATATAATCACTTTTTTTTGCAGTTATTACTAACATACCTATGCATTTTAAGGTTGAAGATACAGCATCTCAGAAATTATTTATTCAGTTGCATTATACAGACGACCGTAAAATCGGTGTAACTCCATTTTTGGCGCTCCCCAAGCTGGAAACGTTTACTCGTTTTGGGTAATTCACAAAAATTGTGCTACAGCTGCGCCGAATTGTATTCTTAATTTAAAAACTTTGTAACCTATTGGGGTAAGCCGACAGGCGAAGAAAACACACTGCTAGCGTTATATTATATTGGACAATAAATTGTGGGAATGCCGCCGTGTAATACAGACATTAACAGACACTACTTTCACAAATTTATGAGCACTTAAACGTAGCTATATCCACAGTAACGCGATAATTCCATACAATCCTTATGTACTACAATAGCATCTAGGACCATTTAACAGAAACGGTGCAATGTGCGGAACACTAAATCCGTGAACATTATACCTATGTAATTACACGTAACTTAAAGACGAGTAATGTTGAAAGACAGGTTCTGTATTACTTATTTTGTATTAAGGACTAAACTCGTACGAGTTGCAATTTTGTTACATTCGAATAAATAAATAATATAATATTGCCACACAACTATACGGTCCCACACTGACCAACGTTTGTAGTATGTATACGATGGACTGGGGGCGCATCCAGGATAAAATACGAATATAGATATAAACTTCCGAGACCCTCGGCGCAGAAGGCATTTCACTACCAACTGAGCTTATCAGGTCGTCAATAATGCTTAGGTATCTACCTCGAATGTAGCCTTTATTAAAATAATGTAACGTTCACCTGTTCGAGATTGAACTATTTTATCATTGCTACCAGGATAAAACGGTTACGTCAGTGGATTGATTGAATATTTTATTGTACGTTAATTTGACTGAGGATTAGTATTGAATACACCAAAACCAATGTTGCTATTTTTCCTGTTCGATATTTAGTACTAATACTTGTGAATGCTAACAGAATAAATTGGTGATGTAAGTGCTTACGATAAATATTCTAATTTTGAAAATAATTCTACGTCAATTTGACAGAGAATTCATATGTTGTCTTTCGGCCCTTCTCTTTTTAAATTCTAACATTATTTAAAGATCCATGGACTTTTAGTGTTGGGATTTAGTTAATTCAAAACGATGCTCAACGTAATATGGTGGTTAAAAGTTTTCTGTAGCCGCCATGCCACTATGACATAGATGATCACGTATTCTAAACGTGTATATTCTATGATCTTTGAATTTGTCTACGCCCAGAACAAAAAACAATCACTAAAAAAATTTTAAAAAAAGTAATTAATTTTCTCATACATTTGATCTACAGATGATACTCTTGATTAAACGAGGCTTGCGCGTGAGATATGCGTGGGTATCACCGGTTACTTTATATTTTTAAACTGACTTGAAAAAGGAGATGGTTCTCAATTCGTATGTATTTTTTTTTTATTTTTGTTTCCTCAGATTTCTGTCCTTCAGTCGAGTCGTCATCAAGTCGAGTCGTCATCAAGTCGACCACCGACTTCACATTCGTATTTATCTATATTTGATTTAGTTAGGCAAGGTAGATTATTTTTTGCTTTAGTTTTTAGAAGACTTTTTTTTGTTGTAAAAGCTTATTTTTTATTTTGCACTCTCCATGCACACATTTATCATTTCATATACTTTACCGGTTGAGCTGTTTTTGCTCTTTGGTTATACCTACGTCAATACCACTTATCATTTTTGTTGTTATCGAATACTCATTATAGATTGGAATATGGTAATAATAATACTAAACTTGGAGTTAAACAACGTGTTAGTGAAATGCATTCAAGTGCATCAATGTATCTATGTATAGGTATAATAAAGCATTAGACTCGTCATTATTTCTATATAAATATATTTTTTTCTAAAGTACGATACACTACGTCGGACAAATGACTTTTTTGAATTTCGAATTTAAATACATAGGTACAACATATTTATCCTAAACAAATGTGTTTTAGATTTTGCGTTGATTCGTATTGTATAAAAAAAGAGTTGTGATGGTTAGTTAGTTACTACTTAATTCATGTTTTTATAACGGTCCGCTTTTTACTTACGTAATTCCAAATCGCTTATTTAACTACAGACAATTAAGGTGGAAGCGATCAGTCGCATTCCCATACAAATTTCAACATTGTAATACTCGATACACATACAGTTTTTTAGTTGTACAAGCATTGTTATCAATTCTCTATAAATTAAAGAGCTCGCAGAATGAAATATCAGGCAAAATCTTATAGTAATAACATCATAAAACGATATTAAATTTTAGGCTTGTGTGCGTGAATAAAAGCGCCTCTGTCCAAATTAACCCGTAACTAATAAAGCATCCGATTCTTTGTCTTTCAGTATTTACGGCGACAGATGGCAGCAGGAGTTTTTACTTATAATACATAAAGACATAACATTATAATACATAGAGAGATATAAATTTTCTATAAATAAGTATAAAGATTCATAATAAAAAATTAAAAATAAAAAATACATATAAATTTCGTTCGTCCATCGAACCTACGAACAATCGCATGTACCTACGTTTTTCACTTGAGCCACTTGGGGTGTGTTATTATCTGTGTGTGCAGATCGTCATGTATCCCTATTTCCTGTAATCCAAGTTTTTAGGATTTGTCTGCACCCAAAACATATTTTTTCGGGTTATTATAATAAAATAACCTACATACCTACATAAGGCATGTATTTATTTTTTTAAATAATCAATGAATGAATGAATATGTCATGTTTCAATTGGTTGTAAATATCATTGAAACCTATCAAAATATTCGTCGTCTTGACTAGTGGTCTACGTAGCCTAATGTTCTACACGGTTGATGCAAACGTGTACTATAGCAAGTTCAAATCTTGCCGGTGGGCTTGTCTTTTTGAATGATTGATATTGTTTCTGTAAGTGAATATTAGATTTCCAAAACACACAGCTCGGCCGTGTTACTCCAACATGGTGTGGTAGTAATATAACGAAAATATATATAGGTAGTATGTACACCTTCCAAGGCCATAGCTAGATGATGTCGTGTTACGAAATATGTCGCGCGAGTCTTTGTCGATTTATTGATCAATTTATCAAACATTTTTTTAGGCACTGCCGGGTGTGCTACTGATATATATATATATATATCTCTATATATACTAGATGCGCCCGGCGGTGTTACCCGCGATAAAAAGTATGAAAAATTAAAACATCTATCCCACGGGAACCATACATTTTACCGGGATAAATAGTAGCCTATGTGTTATTCCAGACTGTAATCTATCTCTGTGCCAAATTTCATCCAGATCCGTTCAGCCGTTCGGGCGTGAAAGAGTTTAGTAATTATTCAATATTGAATCAATCTGAGAAAATCTACATAGCGACCTATATGTGTACCTATCTCTTCTTCTTACTTACTGACTAGCTATAGGAAGGTACCAACCAGCAAGGCATGTATGTATATATATATATACATACATATATATCCAACCAACTAACCTAACACGATTGGCGATACAAGAAAGCAAGCCCCGGCACCTAGTATGAACGGGTTTTTCGAAATTATAGGGAAGCCTAATGAATGGGATACCCCTTGAACGTTTGAACAAATCAAGTGCGACATAGCTCGTAATTGAATAAATCTAAGAAAACATACCTATGTGCACCTATTTCTCTTCTTTTTACTTACCGATTTATTATAGAGTAGCTATAAATTGGTACCAACTAGAAACCTACTTAGTTTTAGATATATTGATATTACTTTTTTTTTCGTTTCTGAACGCAAAACCTTATACCTCGGATACGAGTACTCGTCTACATAATAAATAGGTGCCTAGGCCGAAAATAACTGGTTTTGATGCACATACATTCTGTACTTAGATATTATGTATGTGCTTACCTACTGTTATATTTTTTAAAATTATTCTCTTTGGATTCTGTTAATCTGAGGTATAGATATTTAATAAATATAAAAGTCGGTAAGCACTTACCAAGTTCTTAGAATGTATAGAATAGTGTTACTTATTTTGTTCTGGGTGTCTACGAAGTTAATTTATTATATCTTGACCAAATTGGCAGCATGTCTATGGTATGCTGATGCCAAATTCCAGAATTATAAAAAAAAATGGACTCACTACTCTGCTGCGACCGATTTCATGTTGTTTGTGATTATGTATGTAAAAACTTACTTCAAAATTCAAATAATAATTATGTGGGATTTGCGATTAGTTTTGTTTTAATTTGTGTTTTGTTTGCTATTTGAATTGTAATGGAGATACTGATGGAATGTGACACTGGTGAAAGTCGGGACAACTTGGTAACAAATACCTTAGAGCATAACTCGTATTGTAAAGTGGCTACACAACATAAGTTCAATTTCATGATTATCACTTGCTTGTGCTTCGGACAACACAGCCCGATCTCTCTGATTGTACCGGATTGCCATCCCATCGTATTATGAGAGTGAAGAACATCAGCGCATCTAGTGGAATCTATTATATTAGTATAGATTCCAAAGTTGTACAGCAGTGACAGCCTCGTTGGCAGAACGCTCGCCTTGGAACGAGGTGTTCAGGTTCAAACCCTGGCTCCCATCACTGAGATTTCCGGATTTTCATGTGCGAATCTTATTTTCCATAAAAAATATCACTTGCTGTACGATGAAGGCAAACTTTGTGAGGAAACCTGCATGTCTGTCAAAAGTCGTGTGAAGTTCACTAAACTGCACTGGGCCTACGGCCTATATGCCCCTCATATTGAGGAGGCGTGTGCCCGATATAATGGCGATGGGCTCACCCTCTATTACATTGGTACCAAAATACCATCGGTGAAATGTGGGTGCATTGCAGTGTGACGGTGTATGTTGGCCCGTCTCTGGAACGATGATTGAATGATTGAATCTATACATGTCACAGCAGCATTTACCTTATAATAAGTATGGATACAGTAATAATTATTATTGGACTAAACAATTATTTTTTTCTTTTTAGCGGAGGAATGAAGCACAGGAGGTTGCAAGAATCAAGATGACTGTAAATTGTATAGAGTCGATTCTATATCATAATATTAGTATTTGAAACAATGTTATATTTACCTAATTTTAGAATACCAACAACAAACAACATTGTTTCAAAGAAATTTGGAAATGTAGCTGTATCCCTTATTAGGTATAGAACTACATTGCCAAATTTCTTATTCCCTTGTAAATTATAATAAATATTGTTCTTGTTGTTGATCTGGTATATTGTAAAGCGTAATACTTTTACAGTTATCATGCAAACCTTGCTATATTTATAAGATCTATACAATAAACATTATATTTACGAACATGAAAGTATACATTTTTCTTTTCTATCTTTTATTTCTGAAACTTTTAATATTGCAAAGCTCGCAAAAGTATTTCTATTATTTATTTATTTATTTATTATTTTACAACCGATAAATAAGTTTTTTTATGATCGCTCTACCTGGTGGCATAAAAAGACAACTTTTAGTATGCGAGACTTTTAACAAGTGCTGCGCTCTAGCGGCACAAAAAAGACGTGTATTTGTCTATGTGTGAGTGCCTATTTATACAAGGATTTTAGAAGCCATGGTATCTCATCCATTATAAATGATTTCAGGTTAATGTTTTTTTGGATATTTCAATGCAATGTCGTAGTAGTGCTCGCAATTTGCAACATCAAGTCTCATAGATGCTCGATGTTCGTGTAACTAGTTGCAGAAAAACAGGACCATCTATCGAAAATGTGCGGCAACCGACCCTGAGCATTCACCTTAACAGGCCGTATTTTGTTTTCATGGTAATTAGATATGTCGACGCGGTGCTTTATTAAGGGCTCTTTGCCATCCCTTATTATGTAATGTTAGATATAAAAGGCCTTCTGTTATCTAGTTGAGTGAGCCCTCGTCACGCCGGCCGAGGATGGCTCTGATAACGCGTTACTCTGTCATTTGCGACAACACGACACGCGTGGCTGCGATACGCCAAACAATAGGTATATGTATAGGTATTATTTATGCATGTTATATTAAAATCATGAGCTAATTATATAATTACAATATAATATAACGTGCAGGAATTTTCAAAATCATATAATTTCTGATGTATTTTATTTACGTGAATACTACTCATTGAAATAAACTAATTTAACGGATTTTATCGCGTTTTAGACACAGCACTTTCTGCATAGATCGGACCGCAAAAAAAAAACAAATATAAGGGTAACCCATTTTAACATAATTTCTGGTAAAAAGGTAAAAAATTAGTAGTCTGGAGGTACCGTGCACTTTCCTTGTCGCGCTCGTTCTCACTTATGGCAGTGACGTCACTACACTACAATGCTTTATTTATTTTGCTGATCGGAAACTTTAAACGTCTGTATTTTGCTCATACTTATCTATAATTATTTCGGAAATTGTTGTACTTTTTGTAATTATTATTTAATTATAATACATATATACATACGCATATTTCCTATCACAAGGTGCCATGATAGGAACTTACGCCACCCGGTAAGCTATAAGTAGTAGCACCAAAAGATTTCATTAACTACCTAACTGGTCCATTTACCACTCGACACACCTTACTCAGCTAATACAAATCGCCCCTTCTCTCCGTGAGTCACATATATCACGTGGCATTACCGTTTTATTGCAGCTCATAAATCAAATCAATAGATGTTGCTCCACGTCGTTATTAAACTTTGCGTAAAAATTGGTTCGCGAAGTTCTGCGATTTTTCTCCAGATGATTCTCTTCGTGCATTTTTATTGAACGAAGTAAGTACGAGTTGAACGTGAAGAGATGTCTTTGTGGAACTTTAATTTAGCGAACGAATATTTAATGTAGTAAGTTTGTAGTATGTTACATAGGTATATTATTTTATATATTTATGCTTTCAATATAAGGAAAAATATTTTTAGATTTATTTGTCTCGTAGTCTGGATGTACAATGTTATTTGACAAAGCTGCTGTAATTCACTCCAATCATAGCGTCTCACGTTAGTTTTAGAAGTATTTAGTCAGGATAGCACGCTTTATAATATTGTATATTCGGTTACTTTAAAAAATATATTTTTAGTCTAAATGTATTGAATATAATCTAGTGTTAACACTTACTACACCGCGGTCTTTTACCGTTCATAAAATTGTATTCTCTCCATATGAAGGTTGGCTTGTTATCACTGTTGGTGATAAGGCCAAAATATCTATTGTTTTCTATGTGGAAATAGTACTGGTTTTGTAAAACGTAACTAGATATGACTGATCATTTTATGTTCTTCTTTTATTTTCAGGTATGTCAATATGAATCTTTCTACCATTCACCAATCAGTAAGTAATTTACAATACGACTGTACACTTAAAAAATAATTTACGTCTATGAAGAAATCCAATCGATGCGAGTAGGTACAATCATGAACGATTGATTGAATTGGTGGAGGAGGAAATACCAATGGCATGATTATTACATTCACATTCCCAACGAGGCGCGCACAATGCAGTGGTCTGTCTGTGTCAGTACAGGGGCTGAACGTTGGAACTTCAATTAAATCAGAGGGTTCATAACCTCTGCCGGGAGCCCGCATTATCCTGACAAGAGAGCCAATCACGATCGGGCTTAGTGCGGCCTGTACGACATCAACGAATTTAGTCATAGGTAATACGTGGGGTGACGTCATTTGTGGACCTTTTATTGAGACTAGTTACACGCGATCATCATTTGTGATATTGCCTATTAAATAAATCTATTTGTGGTAAGTGTCGATGAATATAAATGATTTTATCTTAGAACATGTTCATGAAAATAAATGAGTCACTATAACAGTAATATAAGTGTCTTAAGCCAAAGTAATATGATAATTTTAGTGGCCTGAGGCACTTACATATTTTTTTCTTAATTTCTAAATTGAACCATATAGAAAGACGTACGTGTACATCAAGTGCGATATTATTCGTAAACTACCCGTATACTTTATGGTCTACCGTATTTAGACATTTTGTATGGAGGATTGAAAGTTTTAATACCGTCCGCGTCCGGTAGATGAGCTTTTCAATTCTCCATACAAAATAAAGTATACGGTTACCTCGCACTTGATGTAATATGGAAGAATCCGGCAAGTAGCTCAGCGGGCTTGTTTTTTTACAGTACCTACAGAGTGATCACAATAAAAACAAGTTGAATCGTTATTATTCAGCGAATATTCGTTTTCCACTCTAATCGTTGTTTATATTCATACAAAACAATATTTATATTGTAAGTACATTGTAGTGATATAGGTGACGAGGCCGTCGCTCTGCGGATATCGTGTTTGTGTTGACCGCAACATACTCTCCGCTCGATCTTGTGGCGCAAATATTTGCCGAGTAACCGATCACCGACTTTATTGGCTGGCATGCGATAGCCATTGCAAAACACTACATATGATACTTTCATATAAGAGATTAAGAAGAGCGAGTATAGCACGCCGCTATGCCGCTAAGCAAACATAATAAAGAGCACTTTGCAGTATGTACACTGCTTATATGCGCCTTTCTATGTAAACTAGGAGATGGATGCTTAGATAGTACATGTAGATAACCTATTAGGTTTACTTCTTTCTAACACTATTTATTTATGGCCAGCCCATAAAATGTTTGGAGTAAATCAGGAGTCGTTCGTTCGTTACGGAACCTATTTAAAAGCTCTGCCCCAGGGCTTGACGGTACAGAACCATTGGGATCCATTGGGGACCAATATCCTGTGATATTAGTCAGGAACTTTTAAACCTGTATACCGGTTCGGTCTACGAATAAATTAATTGCTCGTTTGGTGGTGGCATGTGAAAATATTATAATTTACAAAAAAAAATAAAAAAATATTTGTGATAGAGGAAGTGAAACTCTTTGCCAAAAATAATATTATGGCAACTCTATACCTTAATTACAAGGAGGGTACCGGAAGTAATGGTAAAAGCGTCGCATGCGCCCTCTCCTCGCTTTCGGCCACCACAACCCGCACAACCCCCCCTCACCGCCCGCCACTAATTAAAAACTTCGTCGGTTGATGTAAATTACAATGTCACTAGATAATTTTAGACTCACCGTAAAAATTCAAATTCCATTTGTAATGATAATGTAATTGAAACTAGCATAGGAATTTACATCTGTGATAAAGGGCAGCAAGGTTTTTTTCTAAAATTTATTTATTTTTTAATTTTATTGCCGAGTACTTTAGGTCTACTTGCCAGGCTGTTACAGTGATTCTTGTCGTTGATTATAAAGGAACTGGTCTGGATAAAGAATGTGATTATGAATTGTGGTTTAGTGAGCCTGGGCTGTCGACATAGACAATACAGACTTGATGAACCGCAATTCATAAACACCGTATTTATTCGCACGGTTAGTAATAGGTTACATTTTTCAGTGCTGTTTTCGTGGATCTTTTAGAACATCATTTGAGGCTAATAGAAAACATCTTAAAGAGCGTGTAACTTTAAAAATAACGTATAAAAAAGTATTATGGTTTATGAATCAAAATCAGTTGCGTGTCTGATCAGTTTGCGTTATTGAAAATACGCGTTGTATATTATAATAGGTATATAGGTTCATTACACGATAAAATCCAATGTACAGTTACTACGGCAAAGCATTTTAAACGTAACAAGTAGGTGCATAGATTTTAATTACTCATTACGACTAGCGAATGTTTATTTATGGTTCGGTATTAACAGGGTTGGCTAGTCTGCAATTTGGATCCCATTACCTTCAGCGCGTTAATTGCAAGATTCTTGAAGAAATAATTATATTCTATTTTGGTTACTACCAAAGAGCTTATAATATAGGATGTTAAATAAATATCGATATTTAAATGTATCCATAAAAATGTCTAAAGGTTGCGCCGAATATGTATTTATATATATTTATGAACAGATTACATTAGCATAGTTTTCCTTTCCGAAAATCACATTAGGGTAGTAAGTTCTTACTTAACAGAATCAGAGTAATTTATTCATGTTACAAACCATTAAGTACAGTACTTATGAATTGTCCACATTGTTACAAAATGCTAACCTACAACTTTATCGCCCGTTCTGAATGCCGTTCCAATGCAGAAGAACAGGCAAGAAACTCCATGGATGTATTTTTTAAAAAAGATTTTTCGCATTTTTAACCAGTATATTGTTAGCTGCTAGTAATTAAAATCTATATCCGCCCTGATTTGGCAGCCCTAAGTATAAATGAGCGCGAGAAATGAATTAAACGAGAAACGGTACGTGATGTACCTACTCCGTTCCGAGTGCAGTATGCGTCCGCGAAAGCTGGTGCGCCCGCGCATTCTGATTTGAAACAACGGAATATCTAACTCGAAACTGCTGTAACTAATCCAAATTCCGTAAAAGGGTAAAATGCGTTATCGGTAATATGTCGGTAGCGTAAAATCATATGTTAAAAGACGTTCATAGTTTGTACTTTTTAAAATCTATTAGACCGTGGATAAAACGATAGCGAGGAAGGAGCCTAGCAAAACATAAAATAATAAAACTGGTTCCCAAATATACAAAATATTTGAATTTTAAACAGGTTTTTCCAAAAGCGACAAATTGCTATTAATATTGCTACTAATAATCATACATATCGCACGCTTACTAATAGACTGACCTAACTCAAAAAAGCTGTTTGTTGGGAAATCGCAAAAACGTTTTGTCATTTACAACTTGTCTGACATTATTACTTATATCTCAATGAAAATAGCGTAATAATAATAAATGATGTATTGTAAGAATACTTGATTAAGTAATTATTGATAATAAAATGTAATTTTGAAGAAATTTTATTATTATTTATAATTATTTATAGCTTTTAAAATGTTGTCCCTGAGATACGTCTGTTTATGAATAAAAACAATGATATATTTCTGTACTAGTGATGACACTTTTTGTTATATGTCTGTATTTTATTAAACATTTCACTAAAACCCTTTCTCTTTTATGTTATAAGTCTATACTTGATAAAATAATAACATATTATTTTTATGTAGTATTGATTTTTAACTTGAGAAACATGAATGGGTCACTATAATATAAAAGCACCGCGAGTTGACTGTCGCAATCTCAGACGCATTATGATTTATGTCACTTTCATGTTAAAAGTTTTGTCAAAATTTGTATAAGTAGAAAAGACAACATATGCGTAACTCAGTCTAGGAATAAGATATCGTAAAAATTCTGAGATTGGTAGATAGATAACGTTGGAATAAATCTATCTGTGTGCTTATCTCACTTTGGGCTTAAACCCTAATTGGTCAGTCTATTAGTAAGCGTGCGATATATTTTAAGCTTTACGATTTATTTTTCAATGTTAGTAACATTCAAAAATAAATCCAAGTAAGTAACTGAAAATGTCAAAACTACAGATAAATGTTCCCGATCAGACTAAAGGTGTGGAATAACGAGATAAGACTTCTTTTACCACAATGTAATAACGTTTTTTTCTTAAATGCCCTCATATATTTCAAAAAAAATAAAACGATGTTTTGATTTTATTTAACAAATACCAAACTGTAACTGACTGTAATTGCATATATATGACTAAATTTGTCAAAAAAAAGATACAACCCAATTGAGAACGTCGTCCTTTTTGAAGTCGGTTAATAAATTGCATCAATGTGGCAGTAGCCGCTTCTTAGCATTATCGTGGCATTTCCCTCCCATTAGCTATGCGGCCAAGGATGGAATGCGATGCGCAGCGGCCGACGTCGGGCGGTGAATCATAGCGGCCAGCGTCGGCGGCTCCTCCTGGGGTCACGTGGCTCCACGATGCCGTCATTGCTGCATTACATCGTCCCACCGCCATCAAACCACTACAGATAATTACTTCCTCTATTGGAATGTCGCCTTGTGACTTTTGACCCAATTCCAAACCTCATTCCATAACAACAAACATTGTGTAATACCATTTGGACTCTCATCTATCTATTTAACGGTTCTACCATCTGTCAATCGTTCTCCACGAACACGTGGTATGTGCCGCACGCTGGTCAATTCAAAACCAATTTATAATGAAACGCGATAACCGTCGAATGTAATAACGGAATTTCCCCTTTGTAGCGTTAACTATAGAGGTGGTGATTGAATGACTGGTGGCCCTACGTTGAGGTCGATATATCTCGGGGGCGTTTATTGGCGAGAATTGGGCGCATCCCGGTTGTTCGTTGAAATCGCTATCCTTCCTACGCGTTGTTATCTGATGGGACTTAGTTCGTTCGACGTGATGTTAATGTAATAACAAATACAATTTCCGCCCCCACAATATCATCTGAATCCGCTTTGTGTTTCGTTTTAAATTTGTTTCCGTTTATTTATTACATTTCGACGGGTTGTTCCGTTTTCATCCTGCGACGTCTCATCCTGTCATTATTGTTTCTTAATTCAACCGACGACATTTATTCGATTTCATATGTTTAGTTTATCCCGTGGGTATTCCGAACTGAACCGATTGATTATAATAATACAAAATACAGGTTGATTCAGAAAGGGTATAATGAACGTGGAACCTGAATTCTTTAGCGCATTGGAAATGGAAATGTGAGGACGGAATTTGGATTGTATGTTACCATAAAAAATAAGTTTGCAAAAAAAAATTGTTTGGGGACAAAATATTTTAATTAAAATTGATATTATTCAAATTCTGACTTGGTATAGTGTTTACAAATGACCTTAAGAAGCCCAGCACGTCAAGTGCGAGCTAACTGTATACTTTATAGTATACCGTATTTAGACATTTTGTATGGAGAATTGAAAAGCGCCTCTAGCGGATGGTATTTAAAACTTTAAGTTCTCCATACAAAATGTCTTAATACGTTAGACTATAAAGTATATGGTTAGCTTAACTATCGCACTTAACGTACAATTCCAGGCGTAGTATACACTTTCGCAATAATTGTGTATATAGACAAACAGAACATATAGGTAATTAGTTTCGCAATCAGGATATTTTATAGACAATTCTTGTTAGGTGCTATCGATGTGTGTGTACTCGTTATCAGTTAACCACAATCACTCGGCCACTGCTGACAAACACAGCACCACAAATGATAACTTCGGTCAATACGTGACGTGACTACGTGTTAGCAAATAGTAAAAAGAAAAGGGACAGTGGACATATCATAACGTATGTTACCTTATAACTAAGTGCTAAATCAGTAAATTATAACTCATAATCCCAATCATCTTTTCATATTCCTACAATAGTTCCTCCGCCTGCTGAGGTCAATTCGCTGTTTATGCTATCATTTTCAGCAGTTGACCCCAGCAGATGGCTAACATAACATTAAAATTCTCAAAAAGGGCCTCTACGTGTTCGACCCATGTCCCCGCGGAAGCCTTCCAAAGATGGGGGAGATAGCCCGTGTGGAGAGAGACATAATAATGAATGAACCCATGTTCCCAATAAAGCCGTTTAAAGGAACAGACTTAATCCGTGTAACCTCAACGTGAAAAATATAATACAATAATTAATATCGCCAGACAAACACACCAACTGTATGGTTCCATACCAAGTAACGCTTGCATTATAAGTACCGTATAATGGACTGGGAGCGATTCCAGAAACTTGCAGACCCGTACGAATTACGCCAGGACAATTTCCGAGATTTTCCTAGGTGGGAATCGAACCGCAACTGCCCGGTGTAGAGACCCGTGCGCTAACGCTCAAACCGCTCCGCCAAGTCAAGAGTGTTCATTACGGAAACGCCCATGTAACTGTCAATTCAATATATATTACCAGGAATATAGGAACCACGGTATACCTATGAAGTCGATACCTACATTCATAAGTACTGTACTTAATGGTCTACGTGAATAAAAATATTCTGATTCTGATTCATCCCGAATGCCGGGATTTTATACTGGAATCCCTCACGCGTGATCAATATTTCACGGTAATTCCCGCAATATTATTTTAAATGGAATTATAATTATACCAATCTTACCTATAACTATGTTATCTGTATATCTTGATTTAGGGGACTTGTTTTAAAGAGGATTATTCAACGAAATGAAAAATATTAAGAATAAATTATTTATTATGCTTATCAGGTATTTATTTGTTAATATTCTCTGGACAATATAATATTGGCTTTGACATTTAGGCAAGTCTACCAGTTACTTAGTTAGGATCATGGGTAGTTGTAAAAGCTGATGCCACAGTGGTGCCATCGGCGGACGGCGGCCGCACTAACGACTCATTCATCGGTGGCCATCTGGCCATCGGAACACCGCACTTACCCTTTTATCTCGTGCCCCATTTTTATGACTCGTTATTTACCTTCGAGATGTTTAAAGCACGCTCTATGTGAAAGATCATAAAATTATAGTGAACACTTGTTTATACTATAAAATTTAAGGAACCTCTTGTTGTGAATGTTTCAGAAAGAATTACGGAAAGAATTATATTTACAAAAAACTTGTGTAGAAGAATGCTGGTGTTTAAATTTCAATAGTACCATCGTTACTACTAAGTACCGATTGAATGAAATACAGTACTTAGTAGGTACAGTACCTATTTCGTCCGCGTCACGCACACTACAGCGGTCCTCGTAATTGGACGGCCACACTCAATTGGTCCTTTGTACCGCCGCGGTAGCCCGTGGCGACTTATCACTTCCCTGCTGTCATTGGTGATAGGGCTGACACTTTATGGCATGTGGGCAATACCTGCCGATTTGTGAAGACTACCGGTAGGATAAGATTCACAATTGCAACTCAAAGATATTCTCACATTTTTAATACATTCTCGTCTATTTACAATGGTATAAACAACACTTTTCTTTGTTAAAAGATTTTAAACCTTTTTTTTTGTTGACGGGGGGAAAAAAAAACTTTTAAAGCTATTTTGAATTGATTCTTCAAAAAATTGGGGTTAGGTAATTCATACAAAAAATAGGTTAAGAACAATGCAAGAAAGCGTTGGTTAAATCATTGTAGATAGGACTTAAATATTTGAGAAGCGTTTGAGTTTTTAAAAAGATGAAATTTGATTTATTGTCTACTTAGAAGTTACTACAAATGTAAGTATCATAAATTTTCCGATAAAATATGGCAACCCTACCCAGTAACCCCCTATATTTTTATACAGCTTAAACACAATAATTGTTGAAAGAGGAACTAGTTGTATAAGGAGGAAGTAGTATTGGTTACAGTCCTCCTATTGTGACATAAATATACAAGGAATACAAACTAAAATAAATAAACCACAGTCCAGGGATACAAGTTTATGCCTCGGACATTTGTTGCACTGCCACTAAGAAAAAAGCAACACATCGGATATAGGTATGTACCACATACATAAACGCATACTTACGCAGGTGGACATGTGTTTATCACATGCGGAGACCGACGTTTTCCGTGATTAATTCAATCGGATGCGCCCGGCGGATACGCCGACCCCAACCCGCCCCTTTTGGGAAACTACCAACGATCGCGTTCATTCCTCCAAGTAGCATACTATCCTTACGAATAACTTTGGTTTTACATATTGCTGTGAGTGACATATTGTATGCCAGCTGAGCCCGCGTTTTGACTCGGGTTGACATTAGAGGACTATATTTATACACAAAATTTAATTAAATCTATTTTGGTGCAATTCAAACGATTCAGTTAAGTATATGTAATGATTTCTTATGTTTACGCGAATACTAGACATTGAAATAAAACTAATTTAAAGTATATATGTTTTAACTTTTATAAACAGTTTTTAAATTTTGGATAACTTTCAAAACCATTGTTTTCTTATATGCGATATAAAATAATTAATCGTGGGCTTACACGCCCATGGCGGTTGCTAAACCGTAGGTTTATGTTGCCACGTAACACACTATGACACAAATTTGTTCCATCATTTTTAAAGTCCTTCAAAGCAGAGAGATTTCACTGAGCGTTATGATTGGGAGCTACAATTTCCCGGCGGGACAGAGAGCCTCATTTCCTGAGTTCACGAGCCGACCTTTTGCGACGCTCCAAAATATTATTTTAAGCTTTCGCGTACACGTCTTTCAACTCACAAGCTTTGTCTCCATTCAGATTGTTGTTTCTAATGATTACAGTGTTTGATTAAATACAATGTATTTTTGAAAATACATAGTTCTTAATTCTTCTTCATACATGGTATGGGTAGCTATTAGGTATGGGGTTATTAGGCTTATCTCTAGCCGTTCAAGAGATAAGCCTACTAATACTACCCCCATGCCTAATACTAAATAGGGATTCAACGGCTAGAGATAAGCAAACGTTGAATATGGTTTAGTTGATTTATCTCTCGCAATCAGGTACTGAATAAATTTTTCAAATAATAAAAAAAACCAAAAGGGCTGAAAAATTGTATATTCCGTATGTGCGGCTTGAACTCGCCTCGAGCCAAAAACGAAAGTACGATTCATACGATTCATACGGCGGCGCATCTTCTGTGCATTTATAAATATCTTTTCTCCTTTAAATGCGAGCCTCGTTTAAATACGACATGCACTCCAGGCAGTATTTTTTTTATTAAAGATACATTCGAAACGCAAAATAAGAAATTCTTCCGAAAACGTTCGAGCTTCGTAAATTTAAAAAGGATGACTGAAATTATTTATGAGAAGGGATCGCTTCCTCGTTCGACGTGTGTGCCTCGCGAGTGTTTAGACTTTAGTGTAAAGGAATACCTTTGCGGGAAATACTTGGTATAGTATATTTATGTAGTGCCGCCGAGCGCAAGCCGGAAGCAGTTCAATTAAGTCTGGTATTTAAGGTTGCCATCCACCGGCAAGCTCTGATTGCTCCCCTCCTCCACCCACTCTTGGGAATTCGTATCCTCCTTTTAATTTTCAAATGCAATAAATAATCTTTCGCTAAGTTGTTCCGCTGAGTAAAAGAAGAGAATTGTAGATTTTTACAAAGGAGACTTAGCAGTAAGTGGTTTTTATTGTAATCAATAAGTACTTGATCTATTTACTTAATGAGTTAATGAACGTAAATAGGGAACTAAAAAATATTCTTCTTTGAAATCGACTGTATAAAGTTTACATACTACACTGAGCACTAATTAACTAAGAGCGGTGGGTATTGAAGACTGAAGCTAGACACTGATAAAAATGTAATAACAAAAATTCTTGTCGACTCTCGATCAGGTACTCTGCAAATCATAAAAAAAATTCGAAACCATTGAAAGAGTGCCGAATTATAATGAGATTTGTATGTACATGTGCGCTAGTTAACGCATGGATTCCCAACTTTATATGAAATGTGAACGCACTAACCGAGCTGAGTCTCATCTCCGGTATCGTTTCACTTAGCGCATCCATTTCAGCGGACACACTCCACTGGCCCGGGGCGGGCGAGGCCGCCCACGGAAACGGTTCTACTGGAACTGGCATAAACGGCATCGCCATTTACATAATTATTAAATAGGCAATCATATTCCAAGCTGCGTGCAAATTGCTTACATTACCTTTTGTAGAGCCCGCCAGTTGGGACGGCTTGACGTTGACACTTGGTGCTTCTGCGTTGATTCGCTTCCGTTCAATGTTTGTGACAGTTGAACCACGTGACGCGGTGTTTGCCATATTCTTATCGACATCCGTGGGGTCCTCGGCATTTTGATTGAACCAACACTCAATCTTTGACGCACAAAAAACCAACCCAAGTCTGTATTACTTCTTCTTCCAAGTACATAATGAACCTAGATAAAGATAATAGTAACATGGACAGAACCATTAAATAATTTCCCGTCTTTACACAATCAATATTCCTGAACGTACGTATACCTACGATATTAACGTTCAGGAATATTGATTGTGTATAAGCTTATCGTAAAGAAACGCGCTGATAGAAAAGCATGTAAGTAAGACACGTTGCAGAAAAAGTAATCGTACTTTTTGTAATCTATAGATATCAAAAGGTAATTGAGACTGTGCACGGCCGCACCGCCCGCCGAGGTGTAAGCGTTATGTGAAGCATGCAGTTCCGGCACATGCTCGGCAACCCATTTTTTTTATATACGTGTTATTATACACACGAGTTATTATCGACCTGCTAAACTGTATATCGTGCTAAATAGTTTACTTACTAAGTTACGTTAGTAATTAATTGTTTCCATAGTCTTCCAAAGTTACGGTCTCAGTCTGAAATATTCCGATTCTGATTTACATATATTACGAACGCACTGATTTTTATTTATGAATACAACGCATTCCACCTTCGTTAACCTATTTATAAGCTTTTATTAGACTCTCTTGTCTCTTCTATGTCATGCCTCTTCTAGTTTTCTTTAGTCCCAGCGACACCACTCAGGTTTATAACTCAGTAAATCCGAACTACACATTCGCTGCGGTTAGTTTTACGCTCACACTAAATCTCGTACGACGAACTGCCTTTTGTTTTGTTCTGAAGGAAGAAAGCGGTTGAAACAGCCTCCACTCGATACATAGTAATGTGGATATAGTGATCCCTGCGCTCTGTATTCACTTTGGTAGGCACCCAAATCGGTTGAATTCATTTGAGGTGAGCTATTAGCAGATAACACTCTGTTTCTTCGTTCAGATTTATAGCGTTGTAAATTCAGAACGGGCCGCCCGCCGCCCGTCGCGGCGTCGTCGCCGTCGTCGCGCCGATGACTTCGCACTTCAATACTACTTCGCCCCTCGAAGGCGGGGGATGAGCGGTGCTTTTAACATTTTCTACTGCGCACGCTTCCCAGGGGGACATTAATTAATTTCGCCGCATAACTCGTGTGTTCAATTTTAGTGTGACTGTGTTATTTGCTCGTTTTTATCGCGTGACTCCTCACTGCGAGTCCTTAATTCACACTCGCTCGCATTCGTTTTTTGCTCGTCCGGGTCCTGTTATTTATATATTCCTTTCATTAATAATATCAAATGAAGGCCACTTATGCGTTGGACTTTATGGAAACAGTTTTCAATATACATACCTAGGTATTAGGCATGTTACCTTAACTCGCACGAGTTTTGAGCTAGTATTTCTTTGCTAAGTGATACGTTATAATAATTGAATATGAACTGCAGTAAATAATATATTATAATTATTCTTCCGTCGTAAATACGCCGGAAGAATAACTCGCAGTCATGTCACTACTCGATTAAGCGTTAACTATTTGCAACATATGTACCCAGCGCAGGTATATATTGTATGAATGTTATAAATAAAGCTGCCCACACGAAGCTAATGAACTGTCGGTCTAACGATCTGCTAAAACCCCACCATTGTTGTTCGAATTAGTGGTGGTACGCCCTAAATTCTCGAAGCGTCCCCACCGTGTCGCCCTACGCTTTTGTGCTGAAATCCGACCGGTCTCCGATTGCTGGTGACTTGCACTTTGCTGTACTTCGACAGTTGTGTCCGTTACCGCTACCGCACATACCTACCTACATACCCGCGGGGATATATGCACAGACTGCGGTAATATGTAGAACTAAATTCCGCGTAGCGACGTCGCTATTGCTACGAAACTAACGCTACTTAACCGCTACGTACGCAGCTACACATAAGTATGTGTACTATAAATGGTGTTTCCATACTAGATGCGAACTACTTTCGAACATAATGTTGAGAAATTAAACAATGTTGTAAAGGTATTTATGGAGAAAATGCTATAGGTACGACGTTGCTATTTTAAGTTGCCATAATGTATGGTTTGTTGAATTAAGTATTGTTTTGGGCATTTTTTCTATAATAAAATTAAAACTGTTTTAACAAGCATCGTTACAGCAAGTAATCTTTATTGCGTTTTTATTTACCGTTACGAATTAACCATGAACTGCTACGATGTAAATAAATAGCCGAGAGAAAATTTAAAAGGCGCATAAAATGTAACGATTAATTTTCTCGCCTTGTATGGAATCGAAAAGACACAGTATTGCTGCAAACTGCAACCGAACTGTTACTATGTTGTTAAAGATACTCGGAAAAAACGATAAGAAAAAGCAAAAGGCATGTTTTATTAATTCTCCGTACACACGGTGCGGCCACGGAATGGAGTCGACCGCCATTTTTCTGCGGACGAGATTTAAATATGGAATTCCGGTGTGCGAGCGGGAGAGGCGCGTGCCATTGACCTTGCGCCATCGCCAGGGCCGCGCGCACGCGCCCGCCCGCCTGCGCCCGCGCCCTCTCCCGGCGCGGCGCGGGCGCCCGCCACGCGAGCAACGTTGCACTTCTACGTTTACAATATATTGCATTGTTGCATTCGAACTGGTTTTATTGGTTATCTTCTCATGAGTTATCTTAAAAACACATTCATACGGTAGACATATGTTTTTACGAGCATAGAAAAGGAAACGAAGAAGACGTTAAAATTCGCAAGCAATTTAGCATTAAAAGTCGCCGGGCTACATTTAGACTCATTCACAGTGTGGATACCATTTTGAACTATTATAAATATTAAGTTTGCTTTTGATAGCTTCTAAACATAATAAAGTGTAATGAAAGCTCGCTCACATTGTCGCATCGCAAGCAATAGCAAACACTGTAGCTACAAGTACATCACACGCAACACACGCGGAGGATCTAAGTACTTAATTAGTGAAATCGCTCTCTGTTTACATACTCGTGTTGGAACATTGCCTAAATCAGCGCTCTGTCATAAACATCGTGGTGCGACATGAAAATATATTTCCGCAGAAGGCGCGGCGCGGACGCCACACACAACATACGGAACGACTGTTCTACGTATTTCATCCGCCGTCTAATTTATTCAATCAATAAGTCCGTGATGCACGGACCCAATCGAACGTAAATCGATCCAATTGACTCCCAAGGACCATCTTGCAATCTATTGACGTTAGTCGCAAAATGGGGCATGCATTGAATAATATTTTGCGAGTTCAATATTTACCTATGGCAAAATTAATGTAACACAAAATTCAATACAAAAAATTTAAACGATAAATAAACGTAAGTACCTTTACCGATAGGGGGAAGTACCCCTGATCAGCAGTATTCATAGCAACAAGTATATTTTATTGGCTAATAGAAGCAGGTTTTGTGCATTCCAATTCCGTGCGAGAATCTCATTTTCAAATATGATTATCACTGAATATACTGTATATGAAGCAAATCATCGTGAAGTGACCTGTAACTAAATTTCTGTCTTATAATCTAAGGTGTAACTTTAATATTGTAAAATATACTGTAATTTACCAGGTCGATCAGTAGGTATTAAAGACAACATGCCCAAAGAAATAAATCAAATCATTTTACACTATTTTTGTTATAGCTACAATACAATGCCAACAAGCTAACATTGACACATTCCTCTAAGTGTAATTGCAATATTGACAATGCTGTTCATCAGACACTTACCTAGAGCTGTGCTCGGATTCTGAGTTGTGGATTTAAGTGGAATTCTTAGAAGATCACCTCACGGGAAATCTTTACGATGCGAGTATTGTGTTATCGGAGATGGGATTGGGCTCAGATTCTGATTGCACACGACGTAGGTGAACTGTCAGCACGGGGCTATGAGACAAGAGAGGTAATGTTTATATATGAGTTATTATTTTTTATATATTTAGCTTACCTTGCTCGCCAGTGCTTAAAACGTTTGCCATGTCAACAGCAATTTAAAGTCAGCTACATATAAATTGCAGTACATTATCTATTACGATGTTAACTTAATTTCTAATTAGGTAGTCATCATATTTCTGGTAAGTACTATTTAACTATTACCACTAAGTACTTTTGTAACTAAGCTCAACTAGATTTCATTATTGTGTTCGCATACAAAAATATTTAGCCCATTAACATTCTATTTATACAAGAAATGTATGACTACTCAAATTAATCGCTCGTTCAGAAGACAATTTTTCAATAAACACGTTGGTACCTATCTACTTAAGTGCTGTAATCTGCAGCCATTGAGATATTCTGTTATTCCGAACAGAAAAATACGAAGGGTAGAAACTTGGAAAAGCAAAAACTGTAACGTTGGCAATTCACGGTGAGGCTGCAACTGTTTTAGAAGTTCTATTGAATAAAAAAAATCGCTGGATGAAACAATCATGTAGTGACTCATCGCATTCTCCCTTTCAAAACATTATTTCAACAAAATCCAACTAAACTTTTCAATATACATTCACAGCTAGCCACCGAGTTTCAATTCGGTTTGTGTTGACCGCAAAATGTATTCATTGTACGGTTATACAATTCCTCTATATACGTTGGCCCCTGTGAACCACTAATTTCTAACAGTTATACGAATTGTTTGAATCCTTGACCCAAACCCAACTCAACAAAGAAATCCAATCCAAAATCCACAGCAAAACTACTCTTCTTTTTTTTCTTATTCACTTAATTAAAAGTTGTCTCAGTTCTTACCAGTTCTTACCAGCTCATGATAAAAACTATTTGTTCGGTTATGTACGAGTAGCTACTCTCCGGTATTGGGAGCAAACGTTGTTTTGTTCGCGATAATCCCCTTGTCCTTGCAACCATCTTATATTATCTGCCTTGAGCTTCAGCAACCCGTGCTCATATTGGGTACGTATTCAACAAACATAATTGCTTTAAAATTAATTGGATAAGTAATTTGTCTATTAAATAATACGTATTCAAACGTTATGAACCGTTTTTGTCTCGATAAAAAGTCCTCATTGAATTTTTTGTGTTAATTTTTCATGATTAATTTCCATTAGGCGCGATGTGCACTGGGCAGTTGCACGAGTTAGTGGCACAGTTATCTTCCACATGAATTATTTATAACTCTACAATCCCTCCCCTTGGCCGTACCGCAGCCCGCAAATGCGTGCGCGCATACGGGCGCTACGATACGATGCAGGCAAGTCAAATGACATTGATTGAATTGTCTGTCCATCAATAAATTATTATTGTCGACATATCCCCCTTTTTGCACATCGATGATTGTAAGTGTTATTGCTTTAATTATGTATTTGAACGTAGTCACCTAATAATTTCCTATTGTGTTTCATTTCTATCGACACGTTATGTTTAACAACAATGTTATGCTGTTTTCTTACATTGGTGAACTATTTCATTATACAGCCAATTAAAGATTAGCACACTTATAAAATATTTCTTATAATTGTGACTTTATATTTTACATATCTGTGGACTTCGTAAGTCCTAACAGTGCAGTTGAACTGGGCAGGATTGGTTCAGGATAGTTAAGTGCGTCGCTGGCTGCTCTGCGATGCACGTCAGGTGCCACGGGCACGGGACGTGCGGCCAGCGGCGTGCCGTATACAGCAGCGGCAGTTCCGGTGTATCGCCTCCGGGGCCCACAACCCGTTCCTATACGAGAGATTGATGACCGCAAGATAACGGAACGTAATACCACTAGAGGGGCCAGCCCTGCGCATGCACCGTCTTGGGAACCACACCAACCATTCTTTCAGCAATCTCCCAGTAGACACGCGTTACGCAAACCAAGGGCCGTTAAGTAAATGCCGTATTGCGGTTTATTAAGAACCTGTTTGGTACAAAATACTGGCACTCATTCGTGTCATGGGAATGCAGACGGCTCGAGAAAGTAAGATGGCCATAAAACCGATCCCAGGCAACGGTTTTACGAGACCTCACGCGCACGTACTACGTGCCACACGAACTGCATAAAGTGAATTGCCCATTTGTAAATTAACATTAGAAGGTACTTATTTATGTTTAACCGTGTAAATTGCTAAGAAGTAAAGGATAAACATGCGGGCAAAAACGCCGTACGCCTCCGCGTTCATAAATCCCTTCGACGATGTGATGAAAAAAACTATCGAACAGACAATAGCTGTGAGCCGGGTCGAAGGGTGATTAGAAAAAAAAAGTTTCAAATATCAACCTTGTGCTTACGACAAACAAGACACACCTGTGCGCCAGACGAGCAAAAAATTCGCGCAAAGCAATCCGGCGGGGTGTGCTCTACGCTCACAGCCACACAGACTCTATGCGTCGCCGACCACCAGCTTCCAATCGAACAAGCAAATAATTGCACACTTTCCATTCTGTTGTAATGTTCGCAAAGCTGTTGCTATTTTACTGCAATGTCTCTCATGAAACCTTGCAGACGTGCGAATTGAATTTAGGTAGGATTTATTGTTATTGGTTTCTATAAATAATTCTCGTCGCATGTTTTCAAAAGTACCTATAAAACTTGACTATAATGCCATTCACAATAATAGGTACGATAGGGCAATGGAATCAATATACTCAACCGAGGTCATCGAACTCAATGATAAATGAAACGTGGCACTGTCATTCATAACATGGACACTTATCTAAATCATCTTGATAGGACTAAATACCTATACGGCATACTCGGTCGTGCTCGGGCGTTGCAAGTTGTGGCGCAACGCTGCATCATGCAGGTAGGTATGTAGTTACTGAATTAAATCGATAAAATTATCGTGTTGTCTCATCGAGCCTGCCTGCAAACGATTGATAGCTCAGCGTTATGTACAAGGTATATAAGAAGCAGAATCCTTCAGCCGGTGGTGAGCGAGACGATAATTTTTCGCAGCCGGATACTGTGTTACTTTCAACTATAAGGAATGCGGCCATTGACCAGCTTCTCATGCGCCCGCGTCGCGCCTGTCCGCTGCGAATCTCCTCTATAGTCCTTCACTAATACTTCCTACAAACTACTTTATATATCCCGCCAGACAAAAAGAGACAGAGGCATGCAAACAATTAAGTCAGTGCTTCTTTCGTATAAGTAACTGTCTGCACGCTTTGTCAGGTCTGCAATATAGCCATAGAATAGATAATAGTTGCTTTACGCGCATTATTTATTAATGATTAATATGTTAATTTATACAAAAGGCATCTACGTACCTAGAACATAAAACTTAATATGCATCGAAACTACATAGACATTGTTGGTAATGTGACAGTGCTTACGCTCCGTTTGCTTGGTTTCATTGGCACGTTTCATGTAAGTATTGCAGTTATATCTTAATGACCTCTACGACATCGGTTGCAAAACAAATTTCGTTTATATCAATACCAGTATGGAACAGAAAATTATCTGACTCCGTCGCAAATCTCTAATGTGACCACACCAAGGTGCCTGTGCCTGTGCGAAGGGCAACAGACGGCTCTATATCCTGCGTGTTAACATCTGTCGACCGATAAATCATGTCAGTGTTTCGTGAAGGACGCCTGACAGACAAGTATTTATTTCCCTTTCACACTAAGTTATTGCAAATCGATAGCAACACTGTTCGTGCAGTTTTAGTGCATTTCTAAACGAATGGTCATCAATAATATTTAATGTGGATAGTGCAATGTATTGGCTAAATTAATTGAGTAAGTATTGAGGTGGTTTAAATTATAATCTGAGTTTATAAAGCATTTTTTTAATCAACGTTTGTAAAGTTAATGAAGTAGAGATGCTATGTACGTTTAAACGCCACTGGCCACCGCTGTCTGGCCTCAGGTAACAAGCTGTCGCGTGACGTCACCCACCTAATAGATTAGGTCAACATCGCCTTCTTCGATGATAGCACACCTCAAAGAGCATGCACTTTATCTAGGTCGTTCTTGCACAGTTTGCTCGTCTCATTGAACAAGGGCAAGCGACTTATCTCGTCGCCCGCCAGCCGTGCATATTATGATACTCGCTACACAAAACATAATAAATAACGTGGCGAACTGATAATAATATGTATCGAACACATACTTAAAACTTAAAGTGCAACGTGTAAGTGAAACAACGCAAATTCCTGATTTTCAAATACCTGTGGGTGAATTACACACAGAGGGTGCTATGGCGCTGACAATAAAGTACAAAAAGCATTTAGGGTCAATTTTTGACTGCAAATCCACGGCTGTGGGTACGGACAGGCACATTGATGGTTGTCAAGCCATCATCAGAAAAAGTAGTCACTTTCTGCAGGGTCGGTGGTAAAACAAAAACATAGTATTATATGTTGCAAAACCAAGAATAGGTAATTATATTTAACAGCTAATAACCAGGCGAATCAATTTCATATTACCTATTAAATTCAGCATCTGAGGTTTTGCGTTATTACATTAACACGTTGTACCAGTAAGTACCCAACACGCACACATGTAAAATACGTATCGACATGCAGCGGTGAAAAAATAAACTGAAGATAGATGCCTCGTTAACAGTAACAACGTACTTAAGTTGATTCTTCGGAACACGGTATCCTAGAGGCCACGCCTAACATACCTTGTAAATGCCGTCCTACAGACAAGAGAGATTTGCATTTTGCATACAAACCGCTTGTATTTACCAATGGCGTCGCGCGCTGAGAGCTTGTCGAAATTCGCAATGCTAATAATACAATGGGCAGACGCACCTAGTGTAGTTTCGCATCTGTCTGCTCGAATGCAATCGGAAACAAAAAACAAACGACCTTATTTTACATGCGGCAAGTCTCTGTTTACTTTGAATTATCGTGATCGATATTGAAACGAAGAACTAGACACATAAATAGTGTTCTGTTTAACAATCGCAAGGTAAAAGTAGCTTTATTCATGAATGATTTTAAACGCTAGATTCGGGTGATTGGCGTGGGCTTTGTAGGCTACGCCGCCGCCGTCGTCGTATTCACGGATAACTTTCGACAGTCATTGAATGGAAGGTTCGATGACCCGACACCGAAGCGGTGTTCGAATTTGCATGTGTCAATGACACGATCTGCAGCGGCGCGCCGCTCGCTACGGCCTATACTTACTTTTCCTTTCGTTCGGCGTCGTTGAACGAGAAACACTTCGAAATGACCTCGTGACACAGCTGCACCACCGTTTTGGCATTCCACTCTTATTAGGATAATAGTGAAATCATGGAATATCATACAAATGTTAGAAGTATTGGGTTTGCAGTAAATCGTGCCATTAAAAATTAGGAATGTGGTTATACCGTTTAACAGCTGACAGCAATAATCGCAATCAACATTCTCGTGGAGACTCGCCCGCCCTACAGTTGCAAAGTCTCAGACGAATCCGAAATATCATTTCGGAGGGGATGAATAGGGAGCAAAGAGTTTAGCAAGAATCTTCCGGCCATCAAACACGTCGAGCCGGAACGTGCGAAATCCAATAAAGAACTTGCGGCACCTGTGCCTTATTACATTCTTTTGGTGATGCTCACCGGTCGCTCCTGTGAAATTCGCCCAACTTTCCATGCCAGGAGATTGCTTGTTGTTAAACTTTTACTTTGAAAATTCGTTCCATTAGTATCAACGGTGGAACCGAAGTTTTATCACCGAAATGTTTTCATAATTCAGTATTAAATTCCATTCCGTTTTTGAAGTAGGAAGCCGATAGAAAGCGTTCGTTAATCAAAGTTTAGATTGGTCACGGTTGAAACTATCCGAGGTGTCTGTCGAGGTGATTTACATTGATTGTAATATTTTGTGCCTGTGTTAAAAGTTGATGTTTCGCATGTGTGAAACAATGGTGTCCCTTGGTGGGCGTAGCGATCTTAATTGCAAATGCGTTATTAGCATATGCGCTTTGTGAGTTCTTGCATGGTGTGAGCCCAAGGCCTTACGAGCTGTAGATATGGACGCCACCGTGGTCACAAACTGAGTACCTACTAAACGAATTGTGTTTTTAATTATTCACTTGCTGACTTGTTGAGATCATGCATTAAATTTCATCCACAGCTACGTAAAACAATTATTAACGGTAATTTATAAATACAATTTTGAATAGCAACAGATGGCACAGTATTATTCAAAGATAACTCACCCAAAATTGATATTGTACCAGGGCTAGTACAATTGTAAGATCATACCGTGAAGGTGGCAATTTAAAATTGTATAAAGTTCAAAATTATGTTTCGACTAATTTAAGTGGTATAACGGTGCTCACTGCAGCGTATTTAGCTATTAATTAATAAATAGAACACTCTAAACATAGTTTTCCGAATGGCAGCGCCGCCGAGGAAATTATAATTAGTAACTGTGTGTGAAACATAATTGGTTTGCACCCATTTCGTAGGTACTGCACGAGTGTATGTGTGCAGGCAGCTTATGTGGAAGTGTGAGTCATGAAATAGAAAAACAGCCTGATAATGGAACAAGCGATAAACGATTAGACGATAACTGCCCACGCGAATTTACTGGACTGTGGCGAGATCTTTGTACGATTCTTACTTTATAATCACATATATTACCTGACTTTACGAGTAGTATTTATGTTATAGTTATAGTGTACTATAACTTTTATTTTTTCAGTGTACTTATGCTTAAAAAATATTATGCAATAATTAACTCGTGAATTTCGAAACTATTTTATGATTGTACATGTATATTATCAGAGGATCATGGATTTATTGTTATTTACTGACAAATTACCCTAGTTAAGTAGAATATTAACATAATTTGTATTTTTAATTCAATGTTACGTAGTCATTAAGTTAACTGGCATATTATTTATTTAATGGCTCAATTATGGAAGTTATTAATTATTTATAATTATTAACTTCGCGTTCAAAGGTAAATAATCCATCCATGATATCGATAAAGTTGCTACTTGTGAACCAAAGAAATAAAGGTAAAAGTGGCTTGCTGCTGTAATCAGTCAGGTTTAATTAAGACATATAACACAACCATTTAGAGCCACGAAAACGTTATCAGCTGCAGCGTCGTTTCGGGGCTGTATCGGTGTATATTTTACTTGGTAATTACTGAAGTTGGTTCCTTACTTATTAGTTTAAATTGGCGTCGTGTTCCGAACTAGTTAACTTATACCAAGTTTTTGTGCCACGCCAAATGATGGCAGTCCTTAGGGCAAATAAGTATAATATGTTTAGTTTAGAAGTATTTTTAAATGAATATTACGTAACACTGATGACCAGATGATTGTCATCTGTATAAAAATCAAATACGTCTAAATAAGTTAATCAAGTAGACGCGTATAAATATAAATAGGTTTAAATATAAAAATCATCCCAAAAATCGCTGACATCATTATTAAAATTAAAAAAGTAACTGTTAGAGGATAAGTATGTACTATCTCATTAATGTTTGGGAATACTTAATAGGTATTCTATTCATAGAGTATCCAGCGCATAAATAATTCAATAACTTATCAGAACTTTGCGGAGCGCTTTCAAAATCCACGTACAGAATTTTAATTCGACTTCCTACTTCCGTTAGTTCAAAGACCTTTAACTTAAGTTTCGAACTCATACTCGGCGTAGAAGACACTAATTAAAATAACAAAATGGAGCTACCCACTTCAAGATTAATCGCAATATTGTTACAATGACATTCAATTAACAATTGGCGATTTGTAAGAAGCATTACTACGCATCACATTACACTATAAAGCAACGATGGAGCTTATGTACCTACCTACTATGAATATAGATTTCTCTGGCCTCTACGATATCCTGATTACGCGTATCCTATTATGGTTCATCTATACATATAAATAAAATTGGAGTGTCTGTTTGTAATATTAAAATAACCGCTTTTTACTAAGTGCATTTGGATGTATACACGTTACCTATACCGAAACAACATTTTTTACAATTTTTGTCTGTCTGTCTGTCTGTCCGTCTGTCTGTCTGTCTGTCTGTCTGTCTGTCTGTCCGTCTGTCTGTCTGTCTGTCTGTCTGTCTGTCTGTCTGTCTGTTTGTTCCGGGTAATCTCTGAAATGGCTGGACCGATTTTGACGGGAATTTCACTGGCAGATAGCTGATGTAACAAGGAGTAACTTAGGCTACTTTTATTTTAGAAAAAAAATAGGATCTCACGAACAAAAATTAAAACCAATGTTGCAGCGCAGTGCCTGATTAAGTTTGACAGCAACAACCTGCAATGCGTCCCGCGGGCTCAGAATGGGCGAGCAGGCTGTTGTCAACGGTTGTCTTTGTTAAATACCACGCGGACGAAGTCGCGGGCAACAGCTAGTAGATTATAATGTCAGTGCGCATATGCACGGTATAATGGCGACAGGCTCACATACCTTGGTACCAAATACCATCGGCAAAATGTGGGTGCACTTCTGCTTACCCTTTCAAGAACACCCTCACGGTATTTTTATTACTTTGATGTAAATTTTGTAGTCTCATTGTTTCGTCTTTTTTTTTCAGGTACGTACCTGCTTGTTATTCCGGGCGCACGGAGCACAGTGTAAAGGGGTCCACCGAGGCTGTAGATTTAGTCATGACATCATCCGAGTGAGTACCACGCACCTAATTAATTTTACCCAATGCTCGGACTTAACTGACAAAGAATTCCTAATTAAACTTGCCAACATTATTTGAGGCATACATGGCGCTATCCAAGTTCCGTCTTCACGAGTTCCCGTACTCCGGAACGTATCCCCGCTGCGAATACAGTGCCACGTATAGACAGACAACTCGCACGCGCCGTAATTGAAGCCAACAGTGCGTGTCTTGTTTATTTCTTGAGTCCATCCGACTAGCTGTTACGTTGCAACTGTACATTTAAACAATGATTAATGTTGCTCTACTGACTACCTGACTGCTGATTCCAATTCTGATTAGATATCTGAACTAAGGTAACCGATCTATTTTTAATAACTTTGGTGAAGTAATCATATTAGATACGTAGATTCCCTTCATAATAATTTGGGATCATTGAACCTTGGTATATCATATGGAAACATATACGTTAATTTCTACGTCCGCCTATTTTAATAAATAAGAAATGTGTGCCCATCAAATATGTCACACAATACATAACGAGGAACGACAGAGATAAATATATACATAGACAGTCGATGTCTAACTGAAACATCACCCAACGCTTTTGACTGACTCACCACTGAAAAAAGAGATCCGAACGGATACGGACACATTAATTAACGCGGGAACGATGTAGCGACATAGCACAAAAAATGTTAGGCACTTGCACGACCTATTATAATTACTTTTTAAATCGGAATATTTTTTATTCACGTAAACTGTTATAGTAGGTATCTACTTCTGTTTATAATCGACAATAATACCACAAAATTATATTCAAATAAGATTCGGTAATAGGTTTGGAGAAGAAGTGGCGAGAATCTCTATGGTATACTCTTTTTAAAAGAAGGTTGTGCACTTTTGTGTAACTCTGTATGGGTATAGGTATTCTATTAAATAATGTGTAATTTAACGCATTGCTGTCCAACCAAACTGTGACTAGATAAAATAACATAGACAGATTTGAACCTTATCTACTGTCCACAATAAATGCCTTTTGTTTAAAATCGATTAACAAACTTACTGATATAACTTAAACTTGTTCAATAGTTTGCTTTATCAAGCGAGACGATTGACAAACTATATTCAGTTGGTAAATATTAAATAACATCATTCCGAATTATATTCTTCACGCGTATTTCGCAAAGTTCGGCCTATGAAGAGTTTAAAATTGTTACCGCAGACTTAATGTGCTAACTCTACACACCCGCAACAAGATTAAAAAGTAATATGTTTCTATTCACGATACGTTCGTCAGTCATCCTTTACTGTGCATAGGTACTTAAAAAAATAAGTTGCTTAAAAATATTTAGGCTAAGTTCATATAGCAAAAAGATACAACAGGATTTACCGGTATTGCAACATTTTATGGCAGTATTGTGAACACACATAAAATTTATAGGCGTTAACGTCTCTAGGTTGGCAATAAACAGTTAGTACGCCGAATAAGCTGCGGGATCGCCGCGGGACGTTTTAATATTTTTCTCTGCGCGAGTCTGGGACTGGGCCGCGCCCGCGCCGCGGAAGTATAACTCCGTAATTAAGGGCCAGACAAAACGTCGTCGACGCGGAGCGAGCGCTTCATAAAACATTAAAACTGACCCGTACCCGTAAATACACAACAAATCCTACGGTGCGTTTAATATTTTACTTAAAACGGTCTGCGGTTCCTGCCGGTGGAGTTTTCTTGTAGATTTTCTCGGCGATTTAAGTTTTATTTTAGTGCCCGTGAGAGCAGATGCCCGGCTATGTGCCCGCGCCGCGCCTAAATACTTAATGTGATGGTGTCATAAGTACTTGCCTCTTGTTAAAATTCCTGAAGCCTTTAAAAGCAAAGCAAACACTTTAAGCTCGACCTGAACGCGGAAGCGGTTTCCGCCCTTATTAATCGCCCATGTTAATAAAATACCTCGCGTCATATTTACCTACATCGCATTAAGTTAATTTCCCTGCCTCGCTACAAAGCCGTTCTAATCACCGATGCATACATTCAGCGGAGTAAAACCGTCAGTAATGTGACCACCGACAACAAATCACCGAATCGCGCCGAGTTCCCGTCTGATATCCAAAGGTAAATGCGGGAAAATAACAACATTAATCGGCCGCAGTATTAACTCTCCAACTCAGTGGCTAATGAATATTCAGACAAACTGACACCGCTTGTCTTGAATTTGCAAGAAATAAGCCCGCGCCGTCTGACAGCTATAAATCTTTACGCTACCTATATCTAATGTTTTATAGCTATTTATAAAAAGGGCGAGGACTCGAGCGAGTTTTGTGGTGGCTGTCTGGTAACGTGCTTTTAAAAGTCGAACTGTATTATTATTTATATCATACGTGGTTGAAAATGTTACAGTGATAATGACGTTGGTGATACGATTGCTTATATTACGAATACAACACATTGGATGTGAAATTTCAATTCGGGTGTTTTGGCCATTCTTATATTAAACGATATTGCTTTATGCCTAATTTCAATTACACACAAACATACCTAAAAAAAAATTACGAAGAAAATTGCAGCTGGATGCTTTAAATAAATGCGAATGGTGTCTTTTCTTTACTAGTTTTTTTTTTATATATCCTATAGGATCTATAGATCTATAGATCAGACGATATTAATAAGTACTTATGTAAAATACTTTACAAATTTACTATTTATAGTACCTAGTATATTTAGTAATGCTGATTAGGTTTCACAGCATTCTCCAAATGTCAGTGAGCGCATTAAACTTTAATGATTTTATGTTAGTACCTAAGATATAATATACGCAATTGAGTAAGCTACTTCCAGATGTGGCCTTCATCTGCAAAGGTTGTGTTGTATTTGCAACCTCCTTATATTTTGATACTTCATTACTGTTCGCAGCCTACAAGCGTACAAAGAGATTTCATTAAAAATAAAAGAAATCCGCTACCCCAGTGAACAAGGTACATTGTATTATTTAGTACGGAGATTATTTTCCTCTGTGAATAATGCATGCCCTGCGCTCCGGAGACAGCGCTTTATAAACTCAGATGGAATACACAGCTTGTTTTATTTATACTTTCATAATTCTTTGAACCCCCTCTCTCTTGGCCTACCTCTCATAGACATAGTAAAGGTATTTAAAAATCGGAATCGATCGGTGTCATAGTGTTCCTATTCTTCGATTTTTTTTGTGTTGGCAAAGTTAAATTTTAGGATGTGCTGATAAATTATTCTGTGTATGTGTTTCGGATCCACGAAAGATGGAATTTACAAGGTCTTTCAAGTATGAGACTCGAGTTCAAAGAATATAGAGTTTATAGAAACTAAAAATACTATAAAAGAAAATTGTATTTAGGTATATAATAATAATTACGTAGAGTCATTACATTCTGTTTGTGTTTAGCTTCGGGGTGTTGAACTAAGGTTACTTGGCCGTCTAGACTTGTGAACGACTGGCGTCGGACTTGTCTTATTACTTTTTTTTTCAACATCGCCGATTATGTTTTGACTATAAATCATTTAAATTCAAAAATGTTATTCGCTGTAAATTGCATTACTATGATAAATGTTCATGTGGATGGCTATTGACTTATTATTTTAGATCTATCATATCTATCAGCGATCATTTTCCCATAATGATACTATGTACTATGTACTCTATCTTCATATGGTTGTGTGGCAAGTGCATGACGTTAAATGGTCTCTTATAGTGACTCTGTGACGTCACCGTAGTACCTTCGTCATTGTGTATCAGTCTGATACTAATACACAATGGTTTTCAAGCCTGTATTGTATCCTAAGGGCGAGCGCAAACCATAGGAATATACATTCGCGTCGACTCAATATTAAGAATATAGCGATTGTTATACAGCTATTTATTAACTTTGGACTGCGCTGCTCTCTGTAGGTAGATATGCGCTGACCATTATAGCGATAGTGATAGGTTTGCTATGACCTTCCCGATATTGAGCAAACCATTATCTGTTGATACCACGCAAAGCCTCAATTCCAATTTACATACCTATGCGAAAATAAAATATTTCGCTCGCAAAATTGTAACAGCCTGCTGCAAGCGGCAGTCGTGCAAGGGAGACGCTTGTTTTCGTTTTAAAACACCGGCGGCGTTTGGAATTCCTGCGTCAATTAAATGCTTGTTTGTAAACATGCCAGACACCGAGAACGGTGTACGCGATCATTTTCACGGAACGCTCCCGCCGCCACCCTCGACCCGATTCTAAGAATCCTTGTCTTCGTTGAAATCGAATGGGTCCTTTGAACGCACTGATACGGGCCACTTATAATTATAACCTTCATCGGACAATTGAGCGCTTATAACGACTTGGGTTAATTGGATTTAGTATTGTGTTTAATAACCGGACACAAATGGTAAGGAAACTTTTAATTTAAATACGCATTTGGTTACATTATTTGCAATGAAGGTACGAAATGATCCACGCAAAATCTTTCGTAGAATAAAGGTGTTCTTGAGCTCAGACTGTTAACTCAGGTACGGTACGGTAATATACGTTCACCCCTTTCTTCTTCATTCGCTTTTCTCATGCACAGCTGTTGCCGAGAATCGGGCTCGATCTTTTAACAAATACGAATGGCAAAATTTATCACGATAAATCAGTTTAGCTAGATTTACCCAAGCAGATGTTACCTTGCATAACTACGTTGTCAACATTTTCCAAGGTAATTCTTAAAGTGAATTCGGTCCTATTGCAGAGTTGAGTAGCTAATTCAGCGTACTCGTAGAAATTATTGCCTGCTTTTTGATGCCGCGGCGAATAAATCACGGCACATTTTCATTGACAACCAAACCATTTTATGTCAACTTAACTGGCGATAACAAGGTTGCGTGTTTGTTTTGTTTCAATTCACCGAAAGCTGTATTGTTGTGGGACAAAGGGCGACGGAAGCCGCCGTCAGGCCATCGCCTATTGGCGCGGGGAAAGTCTCCTTCCGCCCCTGCGCCGTTGGCGGACCCGCTCCCGGATACCCGGTGCTGATTACCCAGAGATGCTAAGTAATTTCGTGTCGGTCCACCATTAATTGCGGGAAATTACTTAATTGATTGCTGTCCTTTTCTCTTGACTTTGCGCCGTTCAGAAGTTTCTGCGCGTTCAATTGATTGAGCTGATTAAGGAACCGAGCTGCGGTCGTTTCGCGAGCGCAAGCTGCGGTGAGGCTCATAAAACTGATATCTGTTGCTGAACCAGGAAATAGTCCTATATTTCCTTGGATAAGTTACTTTGTAATTTAAGACGTAAATTGATATAACATATGTATTACTCGCAGTAATTAAAAGCTTATTCCCATGATATTACTAAGAATCTACTATTCTCAAGCACTGCAATATAAAAACCAGCCTACAACTTACCCGTTATAAATTGTACCACGAAAACTGATTCCCGCAAAAGTCGACGTCATTAAAATTAAAAATGTTTTGCAGAGTGCATCTGCTTTTGTGTTTTGTCGATGTATTTATAGGCGAGGGCGGCGGCCGCCGGGCGTCGACCGCGGCGGCGGCGCAGGCCCACTGCCCGCCCAAACTCAGCCCTCGCTTGCCTCTAGGGCTGACACGAATTTATATAAATTACCACCCATACAGTAAAAAAGAAATAGCTGATCTAAAAAGACAACATTTAGTTAAGAAAGATAAATTCATAAATTAGAATAATTACGTTGGAAAATAATGTTTTAATGGTTTACACGATCTTTGTCGTATTATTGACAGGTGACTTAACTGCATCACCTACACGGTAGCGAAGACATATATGCCAATAGCCAATAGTCATGTTTATAATGTTCTATTACGCGCAGATATTCATAGAAGTTTATCTTTGATGATAAGTGAATTCCGCACAGTATCTGTCGAAAATAAGACTAATTGCGATTTTAAAAGGATGGCAGCCCTGTCTGCAGCGTATCAACACAATTTATTACTTGCGAGCGCACCTTGAGCCAAAACAAAACGAAACTTTGAAACGTTATTAGAAATATTTTATACAACGTGTAGCTTTAAGCGCAGCGTTCTACGGACAATAAACAGTTTGCATTTAGACAGCTGTTTTAGTGAAGATTATTGAATACCATAAGGGTCAATTTACAATTTCCAATCTCATAATTGATTTAGTGTATTAATCATTTATTTCTTATTTATAAATGTCTAATACGTAACACTAATATCGCCCGGCGAACACTCCAACTATACGGTTCCACACTACCTAAGCAATGCCTATTTTATGACAACCGTACAATAGACTAAGGGCGAACTCAGTATATATTAAACATCCATGACTCGGGTACAAACATTCGTGCTCATAACACAAAGATTGTCCCTACCAGGAACTGTGCTATCTGTCGGTTATGTATTTACTGACTAGCTGTAAAAATTGGCTCAATAACTATTGTAACTACGTCCATGATAATTGACAAAAACTCGTGCTTTTGATGGATACATGCCGTTTGACTGTTTGTTAAGGTTTAATTCAGAACTGACTAAATGACATAAAATATATGCTATTTATTTGTTTGACGGGAACAAACAGTATGACATTGTAATAATAAAATAACATCAGATATTAATGCACAAGTGAATATTCTGAAAGTAATACAATTATGTTGGGATGTGGAGTATTTAGAAGTTTAATCTGGAATGGATTCCACGTCAGCAGCTGTTTTGTAAATCGCTGCACGCTGCTAGCATCGTTCGATAAGTTCGGTCATAAATTAACAACGTGGTATAATAAATGGAAGCGATGCTGGGAGTAAAAGTCAGTCTAAATTAATTTTATAGACGATGTTGAGAATATATATCTATAATGCAACCTTATTAATTAATACTTGTTGTAGAATAGACATAGATGCTTAAGCATTCTGGGTTGTCATTCAACTCTAATCTATTGTTTAATACCTCTGTTTAATACCTTATTATGGCATGTGCTCTTCTATAACATATCATTTATATTATATATATAGTTACTTGAAGGTGCTTTTACTTTGAGTAATAACCAACGGAAGATATAGAAGCTAATAGATAGTTTAGGATTGTAACTGAGTATTCTTTTATTCGTTACTTACAAATTTACTTAGTTAAATGGATAATCAAGTAATTACGGCAATGTGGTGTAGAACTATATTTTCATACATATACTGGACGGGTTGGAATGATGGACATTCTCAAAAATGACAGATTGTGTCGCCTATCTACAGCATTTTCCCATTTATACAAACACAGCCTATCGTATGAATTTCCAACGTAATGTTATTTCAACACGAAATTTCATAATGTTAAAGGAAAAACGTACGTGTTTGTTTAATGCATTACAAATGTTATGATTAAGTAGATAAGATACAGAAATGTGTGAATACAGGACTCTTTGCTTAGTTTATCATATAAACATTATTTATACACGGTATACCTAGATTTACTTAAGATAATTTCACAGTGAGTCTTCTTACCGCATAAATCTTAGAATGTTACGCTAAATAAATTAGCAAACGCCGTCCTCCTCCGGGGAGGTCAGATAACATCTGTTCAGATTTATACGGTGAGATACTAGCCATGTCTTACTCACTTAGGTCGCTATTTATGTAGCGCTGCATGAAAAATCTGGTCATTTTATCTCCATTTTTACCTTTTAAAAGACTCTGAAATGCGAAAACTTTGTACGCGATATTATTATTGTAAATGTGACTTTTTATTTAATACACACACATAACACATTGCATTATGGAGATTAGAATATGACATATCATTCCAACAATATTCGGTATTTCAATAACTATTGGATCATGGATTTAGACATTCAATACTGGGATTTAATTGAGGATATGTCAACGTCTCGGCGAAGCAGCAGCCGGCTATATTGCGATCTAAACAACCGTATAATTGGAACCCCTCTATATAGGATGATCGCTATTTGCAATTCACATCTTCAAACAGATTTAACGTACATCCAAGATATTACACTTAAGCTACATGCTCGTGTAAACGTATAAAAATCTCTCCACCGTTCCGTAAAAGACTATGTGCTATTACTTATCGCTATACGAAAGCTCTCGTTTCGATGGTAGACAGTTTCGTCTTTTCATATAACTGATATGAATAGTGTTATAATCTCAAGCAGTATTCACTATTACTTTTAAGCTAATATTCAGTATCCTGAATTACTGATAGGTCCCACTCAATTTAAGTGCTTATCTCATTTCGAGAAATGTAGTTAGTCATACCCAGACCCATCGCTTAACATTAAACCTGGATTTAAAAATAAATAAAATAATTCGATTTTCCCGCGGCCAACTTAGAATCTGTGTCGAATAACGTCGGAATTATCTCTGACTTTCTCAAATTTTGGTAATTGGCTGTACGACGTAAAACGATTTACTATAAATGCGAAATTCTTTCCTCTCAATTTTTTGAATACCTATATATTTCGGTTGCGTTTTCTCAATTTGTTCATTGATTCTGTAAACGAACTCCGAAACTCGGAATCAGAATTGATTGAATCGCAGACGTGCCCGCGGGAATGGAGTTATTTTCCGACCTATTTGATGGCAAGACGACGACGGTACAATCGACAAGATGCGAAGCCGTGCACTCGCGAGTACACGTTTAGTCTCCTCGAGGAATTACTCCCAGTTCATTTATGTGTTTGTAGTACCTTAACTATTGTTCTATTCGCGACACTCTTGTTTGTATTCGGTACATTTTTATGAATCACGAAACAATTGCATTAACAAAACTTTCCTTTTTTATTACAACACTTGAAGCATTTGCATGGCTTGCTTTTTTCTGTAACTTTGCGAGACAGATTAGCTCTGTACACGTTGTTGAATATTTAATTATATTTAACATTTTGCGGCTCTCTCTGCGCATTTACTTATAAATTTAGCTCTGGAGCGCTACCTTCCAATAGACATAGCGTAATGAAACATAGCCTATGACACTTGCAATGGTGCAAGCTACAAGCAATGTTGTAGCTATCACACATCTTTCGAGGGGTCTCTTAGACATGCAGGTCCTCACGATGTTTTCCTTCACCGTTTAGCAAGTGATAATCATGGTTAAAAATGAGATTCGCACATGAAATCCAGAAATCCCAGAGGTGCGAGCCGGGTTTTGAATCTGCGATCCTCGTTTCCGAGGCAAGCGTTCTACCAACTTGGCTATCACTGCTTCTATCAAGCTAAAAGTAAAGCCTAAAAAAACTCTAGTACAGTATGTTGTTTAAATGATAAACCAGAACGTTTGCGAAATATAAACACACACTATAAGTTGGAAGGATAATCTGTTGCAATGAAAGAGCTCATTTGTGTTACTCGTCCAGTTGTTTCGATTCACGTTGCTCGGACAATGGCAAGCGGACGCACAATGTGGCCCCATCGTCATCAATCAACGTCCCGAGCCACCCCACGCCGCCCACGCACCCTCAGACTGATTTACCCCTTACATTACGAACAAGCAAATGCAAGTATACGCTAAATCCGCGCCACATCGCGCTAAATACAAACTTAACTGGACTGGACAACTATAAAGGTATATACATATAATAAGTACACATGTTAACCGGTGAAGAATTTTGTTGTAACATAGTTACTCTCGTACAATGTTGTCAATTCTGTTTAGAATAGAAGGGCTAAAGCGAACGTTATGTACATACTTCCTATTAATATTTGAGGATATAGCAGCGTTTCGTGTTAATTGTCTAGTTTTGTTAATACAAGGGTCTAATTATATTAGCTTTTTTCCGGTTTAAGAACAAGTAGCATCTCTTAGATTGTTTAATGTTCTACATTTGTTCTTTCATAACATATAGGTTAGATCATTCGGTCGATAATAATTATGAATTGTGTACTAGCAATTATATATGTTATCTAACGCTCGATCAAATTCAACGATTTTATCAAAAACACGACAAAATTAATGTTTTGGTTCACAATTTCCTTATTATTACTAGAGTATTGTAAATGTTATTTATGTTGTCGTTGACTAGTAAAATCTTTTATTTTTTTATTGACGCATAATGTTGTTTTGTAGTTCACCAAGTAGGTAAACTTAACAACAGCTCAGCATAGTAATGACGTATTATTAATGACTCACATTTCCGCGAACTATTAATGCATAAAGCGGTCCTCCCCACGGCGAGCGCGCGGCTGCCCACAGGCCCGGCGCAGTGCGCAAACAATACAATGTCAAAAGGAGACACAACCAGCAATCATGCGTCATTCCCGTGAGATTACTTAAAACTTCCAACTGTCGAGTGCCGGGCACACAACATACATCGTGATTATGACAGGTAACATCCGCTATGATTTTATAAAAGAGTAATATTAAAACAAAAACTCCATATTTCATTGAGTGTTTTGAGATCTGACCACAACTTAAGAGAAACAAGCTGTTCTCGTTATTTTGTACCATACTGCGCGAGAAAGAGTATATTTATTTTTGAATTTTTTTATTGATCGCGGTTTCTTATATTGTCTTAATATTTGTCACACGGGTCAAAATAAACTCTAACTCAAGCGTAGCTAAGTCTAAGCATAGGCTGTAATATGTAAGCCTCAGAAAAAGAAATAATATCGTTTTAGAGGTAAAAAGACTCCACATGTAAGCCCAGTGTAGACGTTGTAAGTTATTTTATAAAAATATTATATTATAATTTAATAATAAGCTGCATTTTATTTCCATTGCTGGCTCATTACCGTGAGGTTGTGTGTCCAAACAGTGGTCCGGACATCGCGTGACTCGATCGGACATTCCCCCCTCCATTTACCACTTTAAATAACATTGTTAAAACCTATTATAACCTAATGTTGATGCGATATAAAATCTTAAGTGACGCGTATATTTCTTAGAATGTTAAAATAATATATAATAATATTACTAGCCCTTTTAATGTCCCATTGTTGGGAACTGGCATATCATTGCGAGGAGGATTAGGACATAGTCCACCACGCTGGCCCAGTGCCGGTTGGCGGACTTCACATGCCTTTCGAGGGGTTCTCACAGACATGCTGATTTCCTCGCGATGTGTTCCTTCACCGTTTAGCCTCCTATCTCATTTTTAACCATCATTGTCCAAGTGACAATGATGACAAAAATGAGATTCGCACTTGCAATCCAGAAATTTGAGAGGTGCGTGCTAGGGTTTGAACCTGCCAAGCGTTCTACCAACTTGGCTATCACCAGAATGTTATATACCTAACATTAAAATGATATTGTCGCCTCGTTTAAATTGGCTTCCAATTAGCAACAGATAACATATGGTTGTCAGATAGTCGTGTCATCCATTAATTTCAATTAATTGACCATTATTGATAGGAACGATTGTTGTTGTTTTATCAGCGATGTATACTTGTGACTTGCTCTTTTGTAGAAAATAGCTACGTTAAATTAGATTGCTGCAAAAGTAGGTGATATTATTAGAATATTTCTAAGGATCGAACTGGGGTAAAGTACTTCTAATTGAATTGAACGAGTAGGTAAATTAGAATATTTAAAAGCTTTCTCGGTACGATTGTTATCGTTCATATTTTCCGTTTTTATCATGACTACGGTTGAATATTGATTTTTTATAATTCTCGCAAATACTACACATTGATATAAACACACATATTTACTTCACCGTAGATTGAAATAAAACTATTTATTCGAATTTTATTGCGTTTATTTTATGATTTTACATTCCCAATAGTCGCTGTAAAGCAACCGAAACGTTGGGAACGTAAAATCATAAAATAAACGCGATCAAATTAAAAAAAACTTTTATTTCAATCTGCGGTTGAAGTAAATATTTGTGTAACAATGCATAATGTGTGATCCCAATCGCGTCTGCATTCATCAACAGCTCTGCTATGTGGGTACCTATAGAAATATCTAAATGAGCACATACATATGACACAGCCGGCCGACCGCAGTCGGGGGCGTATGATTAGAAATCGATAACATGCGTCACATTTCAGCTTACACTTTCGTATTATTGATCCGCCTATTGTGATGTGACCCAGCCTTATCTATTATACAGCTTTTAGTACGTCGGTTATCCCAATAAGTGAGGATTTCATCATTTCCTTTTTCTCATAAACCCTTATCTCTGCTATTTTTTGCGCCCCGTGCCTCAGCGGGTTGGGGCGGTTTTATATACATCTGTCACAAAACAAGTTGACTAAAATAGAACTGTCGTTTATTATTAATAGTTGCATATAGCAGTGTTTCCAATATATAACATTTTAACGAACGGGCCCTTGCAATATATCACACAGAATTCAATAATCAATCATTTGAACCAAATTTAGCTACTGATTAGGTGTCTACTTTGACGACCGAATTGTTTTGAACGGCAGCTTCCGTGATTAGTACGATGGAGCTTGGTGATGTTTAGCTGGTTGTGTTGCTTATGGAAATACTAAACAAAGCTGACTAATATGCGACCATTGAGTCATGTTGGATGCACATGCGGAGCACGACGCATGCTGCCTTGAAGATTATACAATATACACATTGGTATAAATGCTATTTTTCCACGTCACCGTCCAACGTTATTGACTAGTAGATACGTAAGTGAATCATAAGTACACTTCCCATTACTATTTACCTTCATTATATGACAAATGCATGTACACTTGAAAGATTACTTAGGTATAACCTTTATACTTTATCGTGAACACTTTAGTTCCATATAAAATTGCATACTTTTTACCAATTTATTTGTGCTAGTAGGCAACTAAAATACAGCCTATAATTAGCGCCAAGCCTTACCCACAGAACTGATTCATCAGAAAATGTGAGTACTGCTGGGTTCAGATATTTCTCTGTACTATAGACTAGCAATATATATACATAGTATGTCTACACATTGTTATACATTATGAAGACACATAAATATTTTAAGAGGCTAGACGAGGAATTTTTATGACCTCAAGAGGCGTAATACTCATATTCGGGCGATCGCTGCAGTCTCATTCTTCCCATAGTTTGGCGACACCATTACGGCATTCTGGCCGCGAGCGGGCCATAAATCACCCTCGGGCTCCGCAATGTATTCTGCATGCAGGCGAATGGCCTGGTTCCACTGCGTTTCCTAGTACGGCAATTATTACTCTATGCACAAGCTTGGTTAGTTCACTGACTTCGGGCAATTTTACTGAATATTCCCGAGCTGCGTTGCTTTAAATATAAGGCTCAACAAGCTTGTTTGTAGTTATTAGTCTTCTTGACCATACCAGAAAGACGAGAACGTAGAAGATCTGATTTAAAACATTTGATCTCGCGATCGTTGGAAGTTGAAATTTATTACAAAATTCAAAGTCCGAGTATCACTTAGGGTTATTCTGTCATCATAAACCTGTGCATTAGACAACCCTGACCTGAAGCAACTGCTGAAAGGCTGAAAAAATCAAATCATAGATACTTATCTAATAGGAAACATACATAATACATAAGTATTTATATAGTTAAACATACCTGCATATTTTACTAGGCACGGTATTTGCGGCGTGTCTGTCTGTACCTTTGAAATAACTAAGTCACGAATCACGATTCATTTGCAACTGGCAAATCTGATAACGATGTACGAAATTTGTGAAACGCCAAGGTAGGTAGCTGGTAAATGCAGAATAGGTTATACATTTGCTTGAAGTTATTTAGTTCTTGTTTACGATGTTCGAAAAATTACGTTTGCACATCTTGTTCGGTTGACTGTATACAAAATAGTTCTTGAAACACTCGTCGGCGAATCCACGATGTACTTAAGTATACCCTGTTCGCACGAATCGAATGTTATTATTATTTTTCAAGTGGCAGTCTATAAGTAGCTACCGTCTATAGTCATGAAAACGTTAGCTTTATACAAATGATAGGTACCTGATTGGAGGTAGTATAATTAATGCCTGGATCGCATAGGAGCAGCGGCGCGCTTGTGTGTAAATGAACCGGCGCGTACGCGAAGGACGCGGCCGCATTCCATCCGCGCACCACTACACCCGAGATGACACACATACCGACACGTAATACGCCTGTGTGTGTACAACACATTAATGCCAAAGTACGTGAGGCACTTTGCACCGGCGTTAGTGTACCGCTAGAACCGTGGAATTCCTTATTGCGATGCAACGCGTTGCATTCACGAAAAAGTTTTAAACAAACTGTTATGGCTGTCTACGCACCGCTCCGTTATCTACGTGCAAAAATTCGGCTTCAATATTAATTCAGAGGAATCTTTTTACGTAGCGTTACGTTACGTACGCGTGTTCCGTCTCGCTCACGCTATAGATTCTTAAATAGATGCTTAAGTAATTATAACAATGACAGCATGCTCTCTCCAATTACGTTAGAAGTTGAATTTAGGGTGTGCCCTAACTACACTTCTAACGTACGTAAGATAATCTGTGGATTATCGTTGGACCGTTTACATTGGGTGCATTAATCCGAGTTACGGAATATCTGTATAACGGAAACTGTTTAATCACGCAGTGAATACTGGCAGGCGCTAATCCCGCGACGCGGACAGCCGTTGCCGGAGCGAATCGCATACAAATGTGCCGCCAGCCGCAGCAAAAACTGCTGAATAATATCCCCTCCCAGTTGTACTCGCACGAGCTTTATGCCACACATAATGATGCAGTCACGGCACGCTCTATGCATTTTACAACCTCATCTTTTACATTACTCTCGAAGAGCTTCGATATAACATTTTTAAAATATAATAGCGAGCGGATAAAAGAACCGTATACCATTCTCGATTGTGAGTATCGAATTCGAAAATCGAAACGATTAATAAAGGATCTACTACTGATGCATTTATTTTAAAAAAAGTTTTAAAAGTGTCGAATGCATACGAGACATGTGCATCACACGGCTTTATCTTTTATTTTTCAAACGATACGTTGTCGCGTTGTGTTGCCATATCGGATGCGAACAACAGACGGATCAGTATTCCGGATCGGGTTGCCGGCATGTGCCAAGTGCGTCAGCGGCATGGGTCGGGTGACATCATGGCGGGCTCGGAGACGAATGCGACTGACCTAGAGAAAACTTATTTGCCTTTTCATACTAAGTGGATATTAGGTTAACTTTATTGTGAGATGAATAGTAGCACAGTATGCCAAATGGGTTCATTAATCCATCTCTATTACTACTACTACTTCGAAAATATTCCTCAAGGATTCCAAAAGTCGAAAAAAAAATGTGTAGCTAGCCAATAAAAGATCGTAAAAATCTACAGAATCATAGAAGAGTACATTAGATGTATAGACAAATTCATCTACGCTTGAATCTTTTGTATTTTTAAGAAGTCGATGACAATTTTGGCTACTTAAATAAGTCTGATAAGATCGCACCTTAGATCAGGCGTCTGAACTGTGTGTGTTTAGCTAGACGCATGAAGTCATCGTACTACACAAAAAATTGAGCGCAGGTACACAGTCTTGCTAAGTATACGTTTCAAATTATGATTGAGGCACTAAACTTTGCCTTCCATTATTATCAATTCACTTAATTTCCCAACAACTGAGTTTGAAAAAACACAGATTTGTATAATAAAATTTAGCAATATAAGAAACCAATAAAAGGAACATTACATTATACGAATGAATAACAATATTGTTGATGCTACCAAAAGCCTCAATGCCATATTAGCGATTTCTTTTATATAGGAACATAAAGGTATTACCACTGGGCTGTCAACCCGAAAGAACCTACACGCGAACACATTCAACAACTAGAAGAAAAAAATAGTTATATTGATTAAATACGTAGATATGTAATACCCCGTATAAACTGACCTGCGCAAGGTGAACCTTTTTCAGTAAAACGAATGACTAACCAATGCAGTGTTTTTACATCTAAACTCTTTTATTCGACGAAATAGTTTAACGTTACCATGATGACTCACAGACTGTCTAGACAAATGTCCTATTGTATATCTTCATGAAGTCCAACACTGACCACAAATGAAGGCCATTTGGAACCTTATACAATGCGGCTACGTTGTGGATTATTTCGGGATATAGATACCTATGCATTGCGTGAGATGTGGTCTAACTTTATAACGTTACTTGTTGTTTTAATATTCTCCTATTTGTGTTTTATTTGTCGTCTGTTCTTTTATGTTATCTGTGCTATAAGGTGCTGTTTACTATTGTATAGTACTCATTTAAAACAATAGACCCAATCATTTCAAATTTAGAAATGTGTATCATTTATTTCTCCAACTCCTTGGGAACAGTTCTAGAACTAGTTATCCGTACCTGCTTGGTGTACATGGTCGCCCTTAACTACTCATCACTGGCTTTGTCAAGCATAAAATGTTGCTTCATGACGGGTCACGTTTTCAATTCACTGTAACGGGAATCGAGTTCTGGTAAAAAAATCTAAATTGATACAAAAACTATTAATTCGATCCATTAGTAGTTGAATTGGTATCGGATATTTGTCAAGGCTTAGATTACTTACATTGTGGAATTACTGAAATTGCTGGCTTTATTCGGAATTCGGTGAAGATATTTGCGCTGTTCATAGGCCTGTGTTTGGCGCTTGCTTCTGATAATCAGACGTTGGGTGCTAGGTGGCGCTAGAAAATGCGACTAGTAGAAATGCCTGAAGCAGATTCTAATTTGCGGAGCTGTGTCGCCGAAGGATTGACCTCGTCTCGTGATCACGCACTCTACTATGTTCTTCACTTAGCCGTCGCAAGTTATGGCGTATTCAATCAGAGGATCATCTTTTGTCAAGCAAATTATTAACTTTCTCAACAATATTTTAAGTCCGAGGAATAAGGTAGAGCGGTATTTTATTATATTATTTATTCCAGTCTTAACTAATACCAGTATTATTGCTAAGCGACTCTTACGGCACTCTTATTGAATAATCACTTTGTTCTCGATTGAAGATGATTAACCCAAATTACCAACATTTAAGTTTACTATACACATTAAAAATCACATAAATAATCTGTAATATCTTTTCGTTTTTAAGTGTAAGCCAGCGGAAATACGTGAGTGTTTCCGCTCTGATCCACCAAACCAAATGATATTCAAATTTTAAAAAATCTGATCCACCAGATATTTAGGACCCTGTAAGTACCATGATCGACTATGTACGAGAAGAGTATAGTGCCAGTCACTAAGTAAAATAGTTATAGGTATATATAGGTAAATAATTACCTATGCATCCAATGGCCAGGTATAGACGCTTTCGCTTTAAAGAAAGGGAGGACAATAAACTCTTATAAAGGGGAACACTATCTGGTTCCGAATCGAATTTGATTTGACTCCACTCGTATCGAATTTATGTCCATCTAAGTTTGAATGGACAATAACTTTGTTAGTTCGAAGCGAATGGTCGGCGAGGAGAATCAGAGCACCATCCAGAAGTTGTCATTTAATAAACTGTTTCTGCTCGCGTAAAGTTGGAGGTTATTTATTTCTGGTATCTTAGAAGTTTCGTGTAAGGCGGTACGTGCAAGATTTATAAAAAAAAAATACTTTGATTTTTATACAACTACGAACAACATTTACGACTGTTTTTAACTTATTAATCGATTCTTGAAAAACGTTTAGCGGTTTTTTTATTGTGTAAACTACTACACATAATCTTAGATGACTATAATAGAGCTTTAATGCTCTAATTGAGATACATAGGTTGCTTAATGCATAAACTTTACATTTCCGTCAGGTACATAGGAATACATATTACGGATATGTCACTAATCCGTAACTATTAATTAGACAGTCCAGAGTTAATTGATCAAATTAAACAAATCCTCACTTTAACTCTTGGAACGGCAAACCGAAAATCCCCGTCTAGCCCATACATTTCAAACAATAAGGCATCATCAAATACTCCAATAGCGGTACAGTTACAGCCGCTCAGATTAAAGCGGATCTTTAGTTTATAAAGGGGGTGGTGGGGGCAGCAACAAGCTGGGCCGGCGAGACGGGCTCGCGACCCGACGACGCCAGCCGCCAGCGATCCCACTCAACATAAAACTAAGTCCTTACAGCCACAACAAGAAAACGCAATAGCTCTCGAAAAGAAGACGCGAAAACTGCCTTGAGTATCAATTTCGTACCATCCGCCGTCTCGCGATAATGTTTTCCTTAAAGAAAGCGCTGTAAAAATATTCACTGTTTAAGATTAAACATTTATTTTGTGCGGGCTTCTTACAAATTGACGTTGTACTATTTTATTCCTTAACTCTTTATAACCTGATCGGAGCGCAACCAGAACTGCGAAGATCTGGCAAGAAACTCAACCTGATTTTTTACAGTATATGTGTATGTTTAGTACCTACTTATTCTTTAACTCCAGTGCATAAATGTGTACAAACATAAGTAGTAGATTTGAACAGGTTTTCAACTATAACAAAGTAGATATACGACGGAGACATTACGCCGTGCCTTCAAATATTACCTTAGACCTACTTCTTGGCCGCACTCCCACGTTCACTAAGCGGATTGCCGGCTTATCGCCTTGCAGGCATACTCACCCATTTTTTTTTCAAAAGCAAAAAAAATTGTTACAAAAGTATAAGAAGGCTACTTACCGAGAAAAAAGCGACAACAAAGCCCTGATCCCTTGGGCTTTCCTGGTGGGTTTTCGAATTCCGTGACTCAAATAATTAAGTCCCAGGATGGGGGTCGCCGGGAGAAATTATACATTGTTATTGCCACTATAAATCCCATTTTGGGTGAACGCACCCGCTCGGAATAACAAATAAAGACGCAACAAAAATTTCATATCACATAGTGAAACGCGAACACTTATACTGAACAGCCACGACCTGATTAGCGCAGTTGTTAGTGACCCTGCTTTCTCTGCAGAGGGTCCCAGGTTCGAATCCTGGTAGGGAGAATCTTTGTGTGTTGAGCAAGAATGTTCGTATTCGAGTCTATCTTTAATCTTAATCGTAATTATTATTTCTTGTAAAAGGTATATTGAAAGATTGTTTTATAGTAAGTATTTTTGTTTGCCCTAGTCATTGATCTCTATGACTAATATATAAATTACCATAATCATTAGAATAGAATATGACGAACTAAAGACTAAATAATCATTAAATAAATTGGTATGACAAATTCATAAGTACAAATCGCATTTTTACCTCAAAGTTTTACGATTTTATAAGCAATTCCCATGCTCGTAAGTATATAAGTACCGTTATCACATTTGTAATCAAAACGGTTCTGGTAAATAGAAACTTGCCAGATTAGAGACATCGCGCACACTTAGGTACCTACACTGTGTGCATGTATGTATAAGGCATGCTAGACATTTGCGAAAGTCTGCAGACACGCTTCGTCACGGCTCTCGGCGCACACTATAGATGGCAATCTGTTACGATCGTATTTCTACGTCAGGTTCGTGATGCAACCGAGTATTGGATCCGGGAGATACGTGCATCAGATGTGCTCTTCCTGAAACTATATAAAAACGGGCACTATGTATAAATTAAATTATGTAGTTATTGCGAGGCAACTTAACTTCAATTCAAAGACGAGGACGTGAAATGTGATACAACTCAAATTATTGTTATAAGTGTTATAGATTCCTATGTGCTAGGTCCAACTCATGTCTCATTATCGTTCCTTACATATTAGACGTCTGTGATTCAAAGCTTTTGGTCAAATATAAAGTTTTTTTGTGGCTTTAGTGTGATAGTCACTATTCCACTTTGACCCTTTTCCTTTCGTTTTTTCAATTGGCATACTTATGCCGTTAAGTGATAATCATGTTTGAAAACTTTGATTTGCACATGAAATCAAAGCGTTATCAAGGCGAGTGTTCTATCAACTTGGCTATCACTGGTTTTTGTTTCCTGTCCGTATGAGTAAATTTTCTGTACTTTTGTCCACAGAGCAGCGGCGGTTGTCGTTCAGCGAGCGGTGCGGGTGTGGGCGCAGTGACGGTCGCGAGCGCGGGCGCAGGCGCGGGCGCGGGCGCGTGCGCGGCGCGCATGGCTAGCGCAGGCGCGCAGTACCGCGGCGGCGCGCAGCAGTGGGCCGCGGCTTACGCACCGCCGCCCTGCCGCTACCCGCCGCCGCAGCCGCAGCCGTACGCGGCGGCGCCGAGCCCTTACACCCAACACCAGGTACAAACATATGCATTCACCTATAAAGGTCCGAAAGAGAACCAGAGTTTTCGACATACAGCTGAAGACCGACCTCAGTAGTGTGCATCAGGGGAGCAATAGCTGATGATTGTAAAGTTCGCAGAATTTTTTATCAAGAAAGGCTAGAAAAAAAATATGGACACGCTTTATTGTTCTTCCTGAAACTCAAAGTTGTTCTCTTAGTTCTCTTACCGAGGATCCTTGGTATTTTTTCAGTTTGTCTCTCTTTCTTATTTGGTACGAATGGTTTTGGTGTCTTTTCGGTAAATTTGTGTGTCCTCCTTCTCAAAGTAACTTTGTGTGAAAGATATGGTTATAGATTCTATTAATTTCGGGGTCTATGTTTATTTTATAATTCATGATAAACCTTCAAACTTCTTTGAGGTTATTGTTTTTTTTATATCGCAAACATGTCCACCGATCGGCGACTTAATTTCACACAGCAAATATTGGTTTTCCTTGTACACATAATAGGCGCCTATTTACATCGATACCATATACACCACCCTCGCTATACTTTAGGACATCACAAGTATCCAATAAATAAAGTCAAATCTTTAGCCGGCGCCATCTTCTGCAAGCTCTAATGAGGTGTATTTAAGTTTACGATCGAGTTTACGAGCGGCGGCGGGTGGTAGTTCCGCTTTCGGTCGAACCGCGAACACTTCCTTAATATTGTTACTGGGACAGTCACTCTACAATTAAGGGCCGCTTGTACCATCTATCTTATACAACGATTAAGGTTTATTTTAATCAAAATTTCCATAAATAATTAAATGCATGGTTCGAGTGCACCTTACTTCCGTACGAATTTTGTTTGTCGACACAGTGCTGCAACATCGAAGGATCCATATAACAGGATTCCTGTAGGGTTCCCTTTCGATGGTCAAATTTAAATAAGTACTTGCTTAAAAAGTATTTTATTAAGTTATGCAGAGACAGACTAGAATCTTGGTTGTTTTCTGCAGCACGAAATAATATAATTATAATGGCGGATCTAGACGACATTTAATTATGACGGGTTTTTTTTAACTTTCTTGTACACTTACATGTAGGTTGGTTTTTTTGGCTTCACTTATGCCAATATTTATCCCTCGCCACTGTGCTTGTCTAGTCGAAATAAATGCCCGGTAGCTGTGACTAAATCAATGTTGATATTTTTGATGCAAGTGTATGACCGCCCGCACCGCCACTGCACTGGTGGCAGAGCTAAGCCTTCCTTGCTCCGTAGTGGATAATTAACCGGCAAGTCGGCACGTTGACATCGCTCCATCAATTTCTACGCCCGTCGAGCGGTGTCTCAGCCTCGTTATACACAGATAGGGTGACCATGTACGTTGCCACTAAAACGGCATTTTTTTTAGGTTCACTCTTTCACAATGAAGTCAATATAAATAAAAAAATGTCTTGAGCTACGGATTGAAATAAATACAATTTCTATGCATTTATATTTAGTAAATCTCGATTTCTGTTTAGTAGAGCAGCCTAAGATCGTGTAGTAGATGAGATAAAGATCTTCTAAAACTTTGACTTATACCTATTTATTGACCAGTTCCAACACAAATTTACTTTATAATCTCATCTCATAAAAGTAAACTCCGTATTTTTAAACTGGATGTGTCTTCGTTTAAAGCATTTCCTAAGACATTTCTTATACCGAGAGGTTTAATATCCATCCCCTTAGAATAGGGGACGAATGGTTACCCTATGCACAAACAATATTATGTGATTAATGTCTTCTCGAGCACTTAACTAACACAACTAGAACATGATTTGCATAAAACTAGTTAATGTAGAAGTTCACTACATTTTCTATCAGTAGGCGTACGTTGTAACTTCTTAAGTTAGTAAACATATAATTCTGAGCTTCTGAGTGATATAAAGCCCTCGTGTTATTAAACTGTATAAATTCTCTATATTAGAAGCTTGGATTAATTAAACATTCATGATTTAGTTGCTTTTTCCTTACTGCAGAATTGAACATAAATATACTTAATGTTAGTAGTTATAAGGGTGAATGAAATACAGATACTTACATGATAGCTATCTACTTCATCAAGATACACAAAGTCTTCTCAACTGAATTTTATAAGAAACCAAACATTTTTTCTTTGTCGACTAATCACAGAGTGTTGTGTGAAGTACCATCGACGAACACGAGAGCTTCGCCTCGACCTCGCTCAGTTTACGAGGCAGACACAAACCAGATGTTGCACAAAGACCGCGTTCACGATGCACCTACCTCCCGTCCACAGGAATCTCGTGAAAGGAATTTCTTGCGCCCTTATCGCTTCTCGAAATAAAATGTAGCTCCCGTCTCGTACGTGTTTTATTACAACGCGACGCCTTCAGGATTTATCTCATGGTCGCATCGAAGCTGAACTCGTTTTTTTAACATCGAGAAACATTTGAAAAGGGAACTTCTCTTATTCTTTTGCGCTATTTTATTGGAACAGGCGCGTGAAAGATGCAAGAAAAGGGTCTACATTACATTTCTTCTCGGCCGTTTATACATACGCAAACGATTGCACATTCGTTACATATTGGATATAGTTAGACAAGGTAGATTTTTAGATTCGATTTTTTTTTCATTTTTGTTTTGTTGTTAAAAAGTCTTTTGTTTATAAAATTTTTAGTGGATTAGTAATATATACTTATTATTTTTTTGTCACTAAAACGATTTTTATGTAGATCTTTTTACCAGATTATAGGTACCTATAACATCATCACGAGATAAAGAAAGATTCAAAGAAAACAAGATAATACAAAAACTACTGAATCAGTCTTGATGAACATGTATATTTCATATAAAAAAAAAAAATTCCAAATCTGTTTATAAATGACGGAGTTCTGAGGTAGCAAACAAAATAATAACAAAAATACAATTGAATCGAGAACTTACTCCAAATACACTTAATTTAGCAACATTAGTTTTGTTTATGTGATCAATTAGCTGGTGTTTGTTTTTTTATTAGGGTGCGCCACCCACTGGCCTCGGGGATATTTACTATAATAAAAACTACATTTCTACGTGGTACTTACTACTCTTTAGAGATTATTACGATATATTGATAACAATCAATATGATTACTATTGATCTTAAATGTCAGAGTATAAAAAAAACGTTTGCTAGGTAAAGTGCTTTTACCAAATTGTGAAATGGATCGAATTAAATAAACAAACAATAAGTACCTACTTATAAAAAATAGCAGGATGACGGAAAAATAAATAATCCAATACCAGCTTTTACATCAAAGCCCGGAATGTAAAAAACCGTCTGGCTATTTCTAAAAATTCTGATAATCGTTTTATTGTCTCCTTTTTACCGAACCGTGACTTTGATTGGACTTCGCAGTCCCCAGTTTGTAGTCGCAACATATATCTATGACCAGCTGATTAATGACCAGAATATGTCAGCTGTCAGGGCTGTCACAACTCCGCAGCTTGTTAGATCCGACGCGCCCCTTCCCAAAACGGCGGCCCCAAATAGAGGTTACTTTTTTGGTGGAGGGCCCGAGGTTTTTATCATATGAAGTGACATAAGTGTCCTTCTAATGCAAGTTTACGTTGGAATCCGCCCTAACCCTGAAGTTTTTCCTTTCATATTAAGTATATAGCGGGTGATGTTAATGTCTCAGGTTCCAGCGAAAGGCGAGATTAAAGCCGTCGTTACTTTCCTCATTCGCCATTAGAGTCGTCTAGGCCGACGCCGCGCGCCGTGCCTACTCGACTTCCCGTCGGTTCATTTTCACACGCACGCACTCAAATATTATGCTGATGTATTTAAATATATTCGGTACGAGGAAAAATTTTCGTAAATGAAATTACCACATTTATTTTGGAAGGTTCGGTGCCGTATAATTTATATTTACGGGATCCTTTTTCAATGTCGAACGAGGTACCAAGAGTAACTGCGTCTATTTAATAAACGAGGTTTGCTCATCTATCAGCATCACCCAACGCAGGATCAATGAGGGTCGATATGGAGTATGTTAAAATAAAGTTAAATATAGAGTTGCTATTATCTTATCGTCGTACGATGTGCATGTGTCGAGTTGTGAGTATTATAGTTTATTTTTGGTACAATGGGGAAGGCTCGTCCCACGTGTACGTACGACCCTCCGAAAGCTCGGGGTGAAAGTATAAATAAACAACGCTTGCTGATATCTGTCATCCGAGGAATTAGATTTATTTCGGCTCTGTCGGAAGGTGAAGGACCGTGGCCCTCGTGAGCGGCGCGGCGCCGCGGAAACATATTATCACTCTTCATAAAGTACATTTATCCTGCCGCAGAAAGGGAGCGAGTATTTAATCATTGTGAACAGTGTAACTCGTTTAGTAAATAATATTGTGTCTTCAAAAGTAACAATAAATAACGGGTGGGTTTTTAGAGGTGTCATGTAAACCGCCACGGTGTTGGTTTTATATAAAAGATAATTGTATGCCATTCGTGTTTAAACATGAGTTAAGGCAAGTTTAGTAGTTACTAACTAGGTTTCACCCGCGCCTGCACAACCATCGATTTTGCTCTGCAACTAATAGTCTTAAGGAAATTATATAATTTTTTACCTTATAATTTGGATCTAATATACGTTGCCATATTGGTACAGTAGTTTTAAACGTATGCTCGAACAAACAGACAACGGACACATAGGCAAAAATTCGAAAAACACTGTTTTTTGGATTCGGAGGCGTCCAAATAGCCGATTGCATGCAGCCGAAATAGTTTTATAATAGTATACTAGATAACATAGTATTAATTACGCCATGTGAATTATCAAAGAATCGATGTAGTAGCCGGAAGCATTATTAAATTCCTATATATAATGGTAAGAAGAAATTGATTTAATCCAGTAAGGTCATAGGGCGCATTGTGGTCATTGAAATTTGCCTAACATTGTAAACTATAGGTCGGGTCAGAAGCCGCCGGAAAAAAAGGGAACGATTTTTTGTCAGCAAGGGCGGTTGTTTTTTGTTGAATTATGTTAATGTCGACGCGACAGAGGGTAGGTTCGATATTTAAATACTCTGTACACTGACTTTCGCAAATGTTATATTGTAACGTCACGTTTCGTTCAAATAATTAATTTTCAACACATATTTAAGTGCTTACAATTATTTAACTGGGTAACTAACATAATTCATAAAGTTTTAGTAATCAGTGCCAGTGTTCTGAATGCAATAGGTAATTCATTTAGGCGGTCCATCAGGGCCGGCGCGTCTAGCGAAGCACCCACTCACGAATTCTCGCAACAATTATCTACGAGCAACCCTATTCATTATGGCTTCTGTTTCTGCTCTCGAGTGTACATAATCTTATTCAAGGGAATAATGGGTGAAACAGCGACTGTAGTTTTAGATTATTGACTCACTTTGACATCTGTCAAAGTGAGTCAGGATTGACTGTCCTATTTTTATTTTAAACGCTTAGTACGTAGTAGTTATCAGGGACCTTACTGCGTACCCATTTTAAGGTGATTTTTGCATGACAAAAGAAACGATTTGACATGGACGTAGGCAAATATTTTCTTAAAGACCCAGATAGAACGTATACCCATTAAGTAGACCGTCTCGCAGTAAATGGCAAACGAATTGATCGATTTCCTGATTGGATCGGCGATAAAACAAATGGAGTGCTCAATTTAAATAGATTGATTGGGATTTATGTTTCATTTCTTGAGCTTCGGTGTGAATTGGTCGGATTTCATGATCATGTACGGTCGGCCATCATGACCGCGGTGAAATTGAAACCGGAATATCATCGTTTACAAAAGTGAGCCAATTTACACACAATGTCGTGTTCCTAATGAACGATGAAGCGTCATGTCATATAGATAAGTAAATAACGCCAGACTAACCCACTAAGTGTATGGTCCTATACTAAGGAACGCTTGTTCAATACAATACACATTACGAAAATGTAAATACCGAAATTTGCAGAGTCGGAAATCCAAACCACTACCTCCGACCGTGTAGTGAGCCTACGCCCAAACACTAGACCAAGCTGCCCCAACTAGTTTCGCCTCGTGTTAGTTAACAAGTTGACAAGTAGGAAAGTTGCTGTACTAAGTTGACTTGCTACTTATCAAACTGCACCTTGGATCGTATAAAGCGGGCTTTAGGCGTAGCTTAATGCATTGGTTGAGTATCCTCTATGACACTCCGAAAATTACAAAAGTATGACAATCTAATTAGATTGTCATACTTTTGTAACTTTCGGATTTGGCTAGCCACACACTTCAACCTCTGTTGCTCATGTAAGCCCGGATTTAAACTGGTGTCCAACGATGACGCTAAGGTTTATCTTTAAATCTGCAACAAATGTGATCCAACCAAAAGTTAGAAGAAAATTATCCACATGCCTCCATTGCAATTCGGGAGACATCAAAAAAGGGGTCGATTTTGTTTAACTGTCTAGTTTTGGTCACCGAAAAGTAAGCTGGTAGTACTGTACCGACATTAAGAGCGTAGTTTGCGTGTTCGCCGGCCATGTGACGCCGCGCCCGGCACGCACGCGCTACGGTATCGAGCCAGGACCAACTGTTGAGTGCTGTCTCCCACCCCCACGGCCGCGCCGCCGTTCCTTTGAGATACGACTGTGCGCCCCTCGCACCCTCCCACGCGCGTGACGTCATCCCCACAGTCATATGTTCCGATGTGAGTGTCCATGAAACAGCAATAAATGAGCAAATTAAAATTTTACACCCTTCTGGATAAACGTTCATGCTATACGTTGCTAACGTAATATATTATTTAGAACTTGGAGCCCGCTCATAAACAATGTGATTCATAAAAAGTATACTACCATTAAAACCTACTCTTCTTTAGCGCATTTATCATCATTATGTGAAGTTACAATTTTCATATGGCAGTTTTTTCCTTATTTGCTTGCATTTGGTTGGGAGTAATTATTTCTTTAAACTAACATTTCGAAATTTGTATTTATACAGTATATTATTTCGGAATCACGCTGCATATTAGCGACTCGACATCGCATTACAAGAAGTGTAGAATATGCTTAGAACATGAACGCGTTGCGATTGCGATGCGAGACGTCTCATGCGCCATATGTATTGAGGTCACTAAGTTAATCAAGCAGACCTCCCGCCACTGTGCTTTTATTTTGGTCGTTTATGTCATAAAACCTCCGCATGGCGTTATAAACAATTAAGAATAACAGACCACTTAGCGACCAGCAGTTTACCAGGTCAACTTATTTTGGTTTATCCAACTTCTGAACTAAATCATCCTCAAATGACAGTATAACAAAAAAGACAACTTTTGTGGAAAAACATTTAAAAGGATTACAGAATATAACTAGTTGTTTTTATCTCAGTAAAACTTGAAAAAAATATGAGTTTCGTTCGGAATACTCTTGGATAGACAACAAAATAACATTACGGAGCAAAAAAATATCAGAACAATGAGATACAGCAACATTGCCTTGTTTACCGATAAATTAAAGCACTTAGGTAATTTCTAAATATGAACTTATCAGACTGTTTATGCGTACTTTGTCTAGTGTTCCTACACCATTATCATTATCTGTAACATAACATTGTTCATTATTCTTTTATGAAGTTAGTATCTACGACTATCGAAAAATGTTTTATAATTTGTTAATTAAATGTTATAAGGTATCATTATATTTTTATACGTTCCTAATTTGAAATTAAGGGACTTCTTGGTGTATATGATGAAGCTCTTTCCACCTATTTTATTATTGGTCTCCATACTGACCTCTCTTGATGTTACACCTGTATATATCTATACTAACTTAATTTTCAACCAAATCAGGTGTACAAAGTAGCTTGCTTAATGCAACAAAACTCGATAAAAGTTTGCGTAAAGAGAATTATATTCCCGATCAAAGTTCATTGAAGTTCCCGACGTTGATGATTGCTTGTCATGAACTGTCACCCGATCCTCCCCCTCCACCAGTTTTTGAAGTCTTGTCATCTGTCGAAGCTCAGCCAGATTGATTGGAACTTTCTTTTTGTCAGAATTTTGCGAGGAATGTTCATTATTTCGCTTGTTACCTTTATTGCCGATTGGGGGGATATTTTGGTTTGTCTCCATGTACTTACTAGCCGTCTTATACATACCAAACATTTCCTATATCGTCTATTGTATTAAAACATGATAACTTATTGATGCAAAAAATGGCAAGATTAATGTTATGTAAGAACACCTGTAAGCATTCTATTTTTATCCGTTTCTGTTCACACAATGTTATCTAATCAAATTAGTAATCACGAGAAAAGCTAAGCTGCATGTCTACACATATTAAAGCGCGGTCATGGTGGTATTTCCGACAACTCAACTCAAAACACGGTCCGAAGTGTTCCCAACTTTGGTTGTTTGTCCGTCCCGCGTGGACTAGCGCCCGTCACTTAATTACCTATCCGAAATTCCGGACAGATAATAAACTTAAATTTTGTACATCGCAGGTGGCCAACATAATGTGCACGCGTTGTAGAACTACCCAGTTTAAATAGCGGTAATCGAACATTTTGCCTTTTAACTGCCACTTTAAAGTGGTCTTGTTACAAATAATTAGTGCGTTACTGGACTGCGACAATTAAATTAAATGTGATAGAATCATTAAATTATTAGTAGACATGACCTAAATGATCGAACAATTGTATAAAAAAAAACTTCTTTTCCACATACAAAAAAAGCTGTAAAATAGGAACCGTTCGTCTCGTAAAATTTTCAAAATATCAATACCTATGAAATACGTAAAGCACATAAGTGGTACCTAATGCAATAAAAAATACAGTTAAAAATATTAGTTGCGAAAAATTTTTCAGTGCAATTCCTTATCAAGTGTTGTACGTAACTACCTATTTGAAACGTATTTTGCTAATTTATTTTTATGTTCGTGTATGTATCGCGGCAGTGGTCGTTCCGCCAGTTAGCGCAAATTGGGCCAATTACCGTCTTCTACCTACTGCCCAAGATACTAATTGGATTACCAATCTAAATTCGTTCACGAAAATTCATCCTGTAGGCTTACTTCAGCTAAAAATAGATCAAACAGGTACGGCCAAATATTAAAAATAATCTTTTACTCATTATTTATTTTATGTACATATATTGATTTTGAAGCGTTTACGGTCACAAGAACGGCCTTTGGGCGCTAAACAAATATACCCCTTCATATGTTTTTAAAGTTTTTTTTTTACAAATTTATATAACTTCAAAAAGTTTTAAGACAAAGTAATTTAATTTGGTGATTATCAAGTAGTTTCACCAGAAAATTATGCAACGCACACGTTTCAGTGGTATCGTGAACACACCCAATCATAAAACACATGAGTACACCTATTCTCAATTACTAGTGATGTCAACGACACGCAGTTTATGGCATTAATATGTTAACTAAATGCAAACAACAGAACTCGCCGAATAGGATGGAGTGCGCTCCGCAGATACTGTCGCGAACACTGCTAAAAGCACGAGTAATGTTTGCGAACACGACTGCCAATTAATGTACCAGACACACGCATAGTTAATTCATTTGTCGATAACAGTTCACTAACTCCCTATTTATGTGCGGAAAATAAGTTGTTATTAGGTTTTTTAAAAGTGGTATGATCCGCGCCTCGCTCAACCTATTCGTCTCTCATATATCGGTATCTACATTTTTTATTTAAAAACATAGCCATGTAATAAACAACTCAAATTTATAAAAAAAACAGATAAATGCTTTGTAAATAAATTAAAAATTCTATTAGTTTTTGGCTCAATAGCGTCTGTTATATTTGCAGCTTTAAATTGCATATTACGCAATCAATTTGAATCCGCCCATTCTTTTGTGCATATGGCTTTCTTATTACCATCCTCATTTCGACGTATTAACGTTAAGTACTCGTCCTTGTTTATCGAGCCAAATTGCTTTGTGCGTAGCTTCGCCTTGTCGTTACGAGTATTAAAAATTGTAAGTGAAACACGTGCGACCCGTACCTATCAGTTGTTTTTTCAACTTAAATTTTGTATTATGGCGAGAAACACTATTAGTGATACTGCGGTCACAGCATCAACGATTGTATGCCGACTTCACGCCAACCTACCACTGTTTTGTTGAAGTATTTTAAAGAATTCACACGGAGCCGTAAATAAAGAAAAAAATATTATTGAAAAAAAAATATCAATTCGATTGCTTTCACGACTCAACGGGATTTATATCTATCAAGAAAATGAGGCTGTTTGTCAGAACTTGGAATTCACATATGGCAACCCTACACACGAGTCGATTAAAGGTGCGTGCTCTGAATAGGTATGCGCTCATTACTTCTCACTCCTCCCTGTTCATTACTCGACGGCTAGATAACTGAACTAATAGCCCGCGACTTAACGCGTAGCACTGAGACCGGTGATTTTGAATTAGACGCCTTCAGGCCATACGTTCACGGTCCCCGTCCCGTTTCGCTAACTCGAGAGCCGCACAAATTAACACCCGGTAATTATACCGTTTCAAACTACGTTTTAAACACCTCCATGTATAACGATCAACTGTGCCGTTCCCTTCATTATACGCGAGACATTACGTTTAATTAAATAATTATATTATGAATTTTCACTTAAGAGCCGGTTCGACCGAGTTGTAATCTTTTAATTATGAAATTTGGATAAAATTTAATAATTGTATTTTTCATGAATGGTTAGTTTGATACTGTTATTTGAGTCTCATTTGAAATGCATGTCAGCCTCTCCAACGCATCGTAACGATACAATTCACCATTTCAATAGTAGTATATATAGGTACCTAATATTGAACGTATTATTATTATTATTTCCAGTACTCGGGCGCGGGCATGGGCGGCGGATGCGGAGGCACAGGCGGGCGCGTGCCCACGGCGGCATCTCCCGCCAACACGGCGTCCTCGTCGTCGTCCAACACGGGCTCGGCGGGCGGCACGCGCTCCACCAGCCTCAGCACGGTGCCGCCGCCGCCCGCCTCCTCGGCCTCCACCACCGGCGCCGCGGGCGAGCAGCTCAGCCGCACCAACCTCTATATACGAGGCCTTAGCCAAAACACCACCGATAAGGACCTTGTCCAAATGTGCCAGATGTAAGTCAACAACTGATAGTTCACCTATCTTTATTGCTCTCATATTTCAATGTTTAAACATAATTTCGCTTTTCAGGTACGGCACCATTATTTCAACGAAAGCAATATTGGATAAAAATACGAATAAATGTAAAGGTAAACAACATTCATTACCGTACGTCCTCTTTTACACTATCATAGACCTATATCTAATGTTATTATATTACAACCTTCTAGTAATAAACCTGTGCATAGATATATTCACGTATGTATTTAAAATATTCTATTACGATATCTCGAATAAATTGCATCGGTACGATTATTCGTAATTGAATTATTTAAAACAATATTAATATTTTCTAGAATACCATATACCTACCTTCATTAAACTAATCCATCTATGGTGAGACTTTTTTCCAATATATGCACGAACACTAGATAAATTCGATTTGATTCATAATATTTATGACATCATCATACTTATATGTTTATTTTATCTTAACTGTTATGTGTATAGTAGATCATATTCACTATATTGCACCCGAGCACAGACGAGACTGAATTATAATCTCGATATGAAATATGCACAGTTATTTTAATGTTCATCACGATGTTAATCTTTTTTCGATGTCACATTTTCATCACGCTACTACTGTCGAGTAGGCAATACCGTCGAGCTCATTAGATACCTACATTATCAGATGTATGTACCATAGTTGTTATTTTATTTAAATCCTAGACTTACTACGTAAAAGATAACACTAACGTGTTATTTGTATACGACCGAGCATGAGTCATTGAAAAGCGAGAATTAAAACAATTCGTCGACATTGGCTGAGGTGGGCCTTGACTATAAAATATTTTCACTTTTGTTTTCCCAGGTTACGGTTTTGTAGATTTTGAAACGATCGCGTCGGCGGAGGCAGCTGTTAAAGGATTACAAGCCAAAGGTGTTCAGGCCCAGATGGCTAAAGTGGGTATCTGGTTCCTGCGTAGACTGAACCGTGTACGTTGTGCATGCAAGTAATACTATTATGACTAACCGCCTGCTCCTAGTCCGCTCTCAACTCCCATATTCATATTCTATTTCTGCTCCTTCGCCTCCTACATACCTGAAGCTAACACTTCGTGCCCGTCTCCCGCTAAGTCCTAACACATTATGTAATGTATCTCCGAACTCATTCATTACAAGAGGATTGGCAACTGTAACAGTAAAATCAGAGCCATCGTAAAATGTACTTCGATGGAATTGTTTATTTAATTGCGTATAAAATTGAATTTTACACCCGGAAAGGGTGTTGAGAATTGAAACTGTACCGGCTTTTGAGCATTTCATAATAATTTAATTTATTTCGGTCGTTATAAAATAAAATAGGCAGACTTTGGCCATTTGGACAGTTGCCTTCCTCATTGATCCGACCCTATATTCCGTCTTCCCTTACTTTATAGCTTTAGTACTTTACCCTGTTATCTATCTGAGAAGTGCTGTAATACACACATAATTGAGCATTTAAATATAAATGACCGTGTTATATCTTGTAAAACTTGCTAGATTTGAGATTTTATGCATCTCGTAGCACAACCATCCCAACCCAGTGTGTGGTGGAATCGTAGCGAGGTCCACATTGCCGACACATAACGCCTAATATTTGTTTGATTCAATAGATTTAAAAGTGTCTAGATGAAGTAGGTCCTGTCTTTAGATCATCGACAAATATGGGCGATTAATACTTAGCCATGTCCCGGTAAAACACCGCTACAAAGCGCACATCACTCATTTGTCAGTCCATTTTGGGAACAACACGAGTGGTAAATTGTGTGTCAGCGTAATCCCAGAACAATGTAACACTAATGTGTTGTAAGTATGTACTCCCTTCAATGGTATCTAAGCAAATCAACGCAAATATAACGCTTACTTAATTCTTTACTTCAGACATTGTTTCATCCTATTAATTCTATACTATTGTCGTATGCTTCAGCGTTATAACAATGTATAATTGTCTTATCGCTACTGGGCTCGGGTATTTCTATGCTTTCGATATTAAATTAGTGTGTATGCGAATTTTAAATAGCTTCGTAATCTCTATGCTAATGTATATGCCCATGTCGTTGATAACACCTACGTAATAATTAGTACATTAGATCAATCTGCTGATTAACGTCCGAGCTGGCTTCAGTGTCTAGATATTCTATGCGGGCTTCAAGCTAATTTTAACAATTTAAGAAAAATTTCACAGACACATTGAATTAACGCTTAGACACATAAAGCAACACATTCTGTACTGAACAAAGGCATTTGTATGCAGCCGGTGATATCGTAATGTGTCGCAGACTGTGCCCTTCGTACATTAAATGAAACATTGGAAACACTTGTAAATAAAGCAATTACTGTCTTCGTACAGATATCGGTGACGCTATCTCTAAAAGGTTGAGGAGATTGGTTTTACAATGGTTCTTTCTTATAAGCGCTCACTTTAAAAGTATATACAGTGGTTCCAGGGCATTTTACATTGTCCACGAAATCTGGAACTACCACAATAATATGTGCAGATAACTTAATAGATAATTCTAAATTAGCGCACATAATAGTGGCAGTTACTGTACAACAATAATTTGATTTACCATTGATTGGAGGCTTGTGAGCAGCTACTTCACCTACCGCCCCGGGGTTTTTCCAGCAACAAGAGCAGGACCCCACCAACCTGTATATGGCCAACCTGCCGCCACACTTCAAGGAGAACGACGTGGACCAACTGCTGGCTAAATTCGGTCAGGTGGTCTCCACGAGGATCCTGCGCGACACCCATGGCCAAAGCAAAGGAGTTGGCTTTGCGAGAATGGAGTCGAGGGAGAAATGCGAGCAGATTATTCAAGTAAGACAACTTTTTAAATGTATTATTATTTCATATTTTAAATCATAATTTAAAAGAAGAATTACGTAATTTAACTCGATAACGCGATACAGGCAAAATTAAAATCGGAAATGAAAGAAAGGTGAAGCGTCTTATATCATCGATCGATCAAGAAGAAGAAGAAGCGATCAGTCACGTTTCCATACATAATTCACCATATGATTATACGCTATCTAATGGCATAAATATTACAGCTTTCAGAATGTGTATGACTTTCGACTGGTGCTACATTCTAGCGGCATAAAAAGACAATGTGTTTTGTCAATGTGTGTGTGTCTGTAAACCTTCTCATTATAAACCATAGGCATCTGTTCATTATGAATGATTTCAGGTTGATGTTTTTGCATATATCAATGCAGTGTTATAAGTATTGGTCACTATTTATAACATCACGTCTCATAGATGCTCAATTGTCGTGGAAAAATTAAATAACTACGTTTCAGGGATACAGAGCCATCTATTAGAAAATGATAAGAAACCAGACCGGCGCAATCACCTTAAAATTCTTTATCATTTAAATTTCTTATTACGTTTGTATGTTTTATTACAGATGTTCAATGGCAACCCAATCCCCGGTGCCAAGGAGCCCCTGCTAGTTAAGTTCGCTGACGGCGGCAACAAGAAGAAGGCGCTGTATAACAAACAAAACGATAACAACGGCAGGGCATGGCGGGACAACAACGAGTCTATAACACAGGTCACTATTACGTAGCCATTTGTAATCATACTTAAATCAGATGAATGGTCATCAATGAAGCCATAACTCTCAATCAGTCGCTAGACCCACAATTAAATAGAGAACAGTGGTGATCGGTGGGTCCAAAAGACTTCACTGACTTTGTTGTAGTGAGATTTTTGAAATGAAAATCATGTGATACGTACAACACTAAATCAAATCAAATTAAATTAAAATACGTACACAACCAAATAATTAATTTCTTTCCCTGATCGGTGTCTACGACGCTGTATTAAATTCCGCCCAAAATTATAATATAATTTTGGTTATTAAATGTTCGTGTAATTTATTGTATTTTACTGTACGAAACGGTTCTTGAAAGTGAAGGTATAATGAAAAATAACCGGTAATAAACGGCAGGTAGGTGAACTCACATAAGGCAAGGCTACAATAGCATAACATTTACATAAGTTAAAGCATAGAGATGAGTGCTAACGAGGGCGTATTCCAGGCGGCGATGGCTGTGAGCGGCGTGTACGCGGGCGGCGTGGGCGGCGGCGGCGCGGGCGGCGAGTGCGCCGGCGTGTACCGCGGCGGCAGTGTGTACGGCATGGCGGCCTTCCACCACCACCCGCAGCTGCACCACCACCACCACGCGGCGCACCCCGCCACCTGGCTGGCGCCCTACGCCGCGCTCATCCCGCCCGCGCACCCCACGCACCACTCCGCGCACCCCGCCCACCAGCATATACCCATGGACGCGGTGTCTAGCCAATATGTAAGTGCACATACGGTGTGATTCACATTCCTTTTAAGTAACTCTCGGACTTTGTTCCTATCGTAAAGCTGGTACTCTATGGAAACAGAGGAGTCCTCTGGACTCATGTCTCTTCTCCAGCCTAAATTTTCATTTAATTATGTTCGCTTAGCTCTCCTTAAATGAAACGTCAGTCTTAGCGGTGCGTCAGCATAATAGCCCGACCCTAAGAGGCCGTAGAAACTACCAGAATATTCATGTCAAGGCGTGGTATGGTTCCGATTCGGTTTTAGAGTTAAGACAAAATGTAATATGGCAATATCTAAATGTCTCCGCTTTGACCGTGCGCACAAGATTTATGAAATGTATTGGATGGGATTTATAGATTGGCTTTAAGTAGGCCACCTTCTTCGTGTTTCAGTGAGAACGTCGACTGATACAATCATGATCTGAAAACTCATGAAATCCTTTAGGTAACTCTCCCGGCATTTCCAGTAGCCGCCTCAGATGACAGCAGCTTTGTGTGAATTTAGATATGGCTAGGAAGAAAATTATTCCCTTTTCTCCTGTCTATATCTACACTTAACGTATTCGTAGATCGAAGGATAGTGCAGTACATATATATATCTACCTTGAAAGATCTTATAGTTCCATTGTAACCGCATGAGTTGGGACACGAGGAGTGCGGTTTGTTAGCTAGACGTGAACAGACGGCCTAGATTAAGGACCTTGACATGCTAGAATCAGTCAACATAAAAAAAACAAGTGACTGATAGTAACTCTCTGTTTTCCAGGTAAACTGGGAAAGCTTAAGGCCGGAAAATGAGTATTACGTGAGTGCTTAAGTAAATTGTAATGATCGCTGTAACCTTCCGTGTCCCGTTGCTTATGATCCGCCGCCCTCTACACTAGCGCCATCTCGCTTCCTTTGTCACATTTATAACGCCAACCCCCTACACGAACACATATCTCCCTCGCGTAAAACTTCGTACTATGCTCGAAGTGACGTCATTAATATAATCGATGTTAAAATGTGAATGTTTTATAGAAATTTGTTCGGGTAATAGTGGGACCCTCGGCTATATCGCTAAGTTGTACCCCGTGATGTTTCAGTACATTGCGTCGCCCCCGTACCAGTACTTCGCGGGCCCGACCCCGCCCATCATCCAGATGCCGATGGAGAGCGAACACGCTTCAACGGCGGCGTCGCCCGACGAGGCTTTCCAGCCGTACCCGCCCCCCAAGTAGACCGTAAGCCACGCTACAACACTACGTGCTGTACACGAGCCAAAAATCAAAGCAACTGTGACTTTTTACGATGTTAATTTGTTTTAGTTTTAATTTGCGGCCGTTATAGACTTCATCGAAAGCTCCGCTCGCGGCGCGTGCCGCCGGCGCTCTTCTGTATAGTTTTAAGCTGATTCTTATCGCCTCGACTATTTATTTTCCCGACGGGCTTCGGATGCGGCCGGTCGCTCGGCTTTCTGCTGGATGTTCGATGCGCTGTGATGTTTTGATGAGGTCTTTTGACGGTTCGAGGAGAGGATTTGATGTATAGATATAGTTGCAATTTTAAAAGTGTTTTTGCATTATAATTTTATTATTGTTTTATGGAAAAAAAATGAATTAAGATTTTAGGCACAGATTTCGTACATGTTGACAAGATTATTTAAGATAGTTAGGTATTTATTTTAGCGTAGTGTGGTTTCATGCATGAGGAGACAAATTTAACTTGTCCTCGGTGCAGAAAAATCAGTATATTTTATTTTTTGTGTGTTGCCAGCGTCATATCCACATCTGTGAGTAGGTAACTGCAATATTATGTTACTGATATTGTTGACAACGGATACACGACATCATTAAAATCAAAAAGTGGTGCAATCACAATATAAAAGAGAATATGATATATATATATATATATATATATTTAGATTATTTTATAAATTTATGATTTTTAGTAGTTTCGTGTCATTTGATTTAGGTATATCAATTCTTTTTTGTTAACATCGGAGAGTAAGAGTAGAGCAATATCTGAAGAGGATTGGGTAGAATGATAAGTGGAAATGGTCATATCATGTGGAATCAAATATTAACATTGTAAAGAATAATGACGTGACATTTAGGCGTGTAAAGGGATTGTTACGCCGATTAGATCTTGATGATAAAAAATGGAGATTTAGAATCATCCGATGAATGTTAGTATTTTTGGAATACAGTGAAACTCAAAACTGAAATTCATAGTTGGAAAACATACAGTCTATGTAGCGAACGTATACCTAACAAAATGTAGTGCAGATGACAATTGGAGCGGGTACCTTCAACTACCAACAGCGCGGGCATGCGGCCTTGAAATTGAATTAGAATTTTTAAATACGTTTAGCACGGTGCTCTTATTCATTTGTTCCGCAATATTTCTATGAATATACAAAGCAGTATTATCTTCTACGGATCTTCTCACTGGCATAGTCTTCCAAAGATGGAAATTTGGTTTTGAATAGCGTACTTATTGTATAAGATAAAGTTACTCAAAAGTCGCGTTTCTGGGGTGTAGATGACTCTGAATGTTAAGTTCAACATCACCGACCACAACTAACAATTGGTTACTTAGAAGAGGTACATACAAATCCTTACAATATTTTCATCACAAATAGCTTTATAGTTGTAACTTGTAATAACCACGTGTAATGAGAGTATGAAACACACTATAAATAACAATATCCTCGTTGCCAAACCCGAACACAGACTGAATTTATGTATACCTACCTACTGTTAACCTCCAAACGTTTCTGGACCCGCGTCTTTGCTGGAGCCAGCGCACGCGCGCGCGCGGCTCGCGAGGCGACTCTATGGATGGGTGGGTGACTTGACTTCCAATGATAACGTCTGCGCTTACTACGGCACACCAGTGCTGATAATACGGCAACATTTAGCAATAAGCAGTTGTATGTAAAGTCTATTTATACATTTTACGAGTCTATACAAATTTTTGTACGTCGAAAACACATGTGAATACGTGAATATGAAGTGATCCTTTTTTGAGAATCATGGTACTGAGTCAACTGTAGATGTTATTTTGTAGGCGGTCGGCACATTCCACTAGAGACACTTCAAACAAAAATTCCACGATTGATTTCCACATTATAAAATGTAAATGGATTCGAAATCCAAAGTGTAAGCACCGTTTTGGTGTAAATGAGCACATTTTGTACCATCACGTAGGTTTTGGGTACACTTTATGACTTTATATGAAATTTGATATTTTTATATTGAATATATATAAATTATACATGGATATGTATACATGTATATACATTGTTGATGGGTACGAGTAAAAGCCTACTATATCGCAACTGTTTAATTCTATTTTGGCACGTCAAGAGTTTCATCAGAACCAACGTATACAAATCATTAAAATCAAGTAAGAAGTAGGAAAATATTTATACAACTCAGGGACTGAAGACTAGTTAAATGTTTGATATATGAACTGTATTTTAACCGACGGTTAAGCGGTAACCCCTTTGTTCAAAACCTGTGAACCGACTTAAAACGAACAATACAGGTACTGAGACTATAGCTGACGACAGGTTTTAATGAACAAAGTAGATTTTGAACGAATACGTAGATTTGTATTGGGTTCGTTACTATCAATTTATTTTATACAGGAAAAGGCTGAAACTGTACTGTTGTTGCGTAATGAATTACTTTTTGAACTGTACATACATTAGCTCATGGATTTTCAGTCGTTACTTACATGTAATAGCCGGCGCCCACGGCAACGAATAATTATTTGTGATTTGAACTGTTTGTAAATGGGATACAGAGAAATCGCATAGAGGCGATTCGAGTGTCGTACGGAGTGGGCCCATCTTGCTGCTAAATACCCCAACACGTAGTGGCCCTGCACCCGCAGAGCAAGTGCGATAAACAACGCGAGCCCTAGCCCTAGCCCCAGTTAGTAGTGCACTTAGCTGACTGCCTCACTGTACCCCTTGTGCTATGTCCGATGAGTTGAACACAATCGGCTCGTCGACGAACTCAAACTAACATCACAAAGGCTAATGAAAAGTGAGATTTTTGTTAGTGTAACATTCGAATGGAGCGTACTCAACAATATTACTCCGTAGATCAGTATACTCGTATGATGTCTGGTCAAGCCAAATTTTATTGAACTGAACGAAAACCGCCTTTACTTCTTGTGAAAATTTCAAATAACCATAAAGTGCAATGTTGTACCGAGCGTCGCAAGGTACCTACTAATAGTTATGTAATGGACTTTTAGTGTTCCACGTACACTGTGGCTTCCTGTAAATGCAGTCTTCCGATAGTTATTTCAACTAATCTTTGCATTTTTAAATTGATGCCATCGTATCGAGCAATATTATTTCCAATTTTGTTTTCCCGTGGGAAACCCGAGCCTTGGTTTAACGTTCGATTACATCCTCGCTCTGAGACGTTTAGTGACCTATATTCCAACAGGCAATTCGTTGTTTCCGCAAGTCGATAACAATGCAATGCAATAAATATAATATAGAATATTCACCTATCAAGAAGCACGCACGCCTAAATAATATGTATTTCGTCTAAGTGTCTCGTAGTTGACGTAACGCCGTCGAAGGCAGAGGTATTTTAGCACGAAATTATTTTTCTAATGCTTTCTTCCATTATAAGCAATAAAATTAATTTTATGGTAGTGCCTTCAGCTTCCTTTAAAATAATGAAGAAATATGAATACAACATAGCAGTTGCATGTGCTTTACACGATATTTTTACAGGTAATAGAGAACTTACCGTATTCGTAAACGTAGTGATAATGTAAAGAACTATGTTTAAAATATTTTGTATGTAACAACTAAAAAAGGATAATGTGGCTGTCTAATCGTTGCATTTTTCACATCATAATGTAAATTGACTCGACGTTACAATCGTAGATGTTCCTAGTTAACACGCTTCGACATTCTAGACATGTGTGATAAGTGAATACTTTTCTTTCGATATGACGAGCGATGATTCGTTTTCCATGATAATTTATAATGTAATCCAAGGTAGGAGACGAGTGTGGCACAAAGATGCGTATCGGGGAACCAAGTCTTGAAAACCAAAACTATGATTCTACATAAAATCATGTCGATAATTACAAGTGTTAAGTAGATGTTTTTAAAATAAGTCATTTAGTTATAAGCGAGCGCGAGGACACGTCGATACGGTGAATAGTGGAGCTACGGAGACGATGAACGGACGGCTAGTTTTAGACATAGGCTTAACTATAGATAGGATAGAATAGCAAAAAATGTTTCGACGCTAAGATAGATAGTATAGAGCCCTAGTGTAGGGCGGCGCGGGCGCAGGCGGGCGAGCCGCCGGCCGTAGAGTAGTTTCCTTTGTTAGTTTATTAAATAATTTAATTTGAATGGACTGAGGCCGGGCCCCCGCGCCGCGCCCGCCCCCGCCACGTCTAAGAGGATTAGTGAACACATTCTTCAGATAAGTTTCAGTTGAACAAGTTTGCTTTCACCTCTTTTGTTATGTAGTTGAATAAGTGTAAAGAAAGAAAATTAAATGAAAAAAATCGAAAGTGTCGATACGAATGTATTTGTCCAATGTGTATTAATATAGTGTGGTGTTCTACCCAGCAGACTAGTCTAGACAGTAGAATAGTATAGGTAAAAATAAAAAAATAGTTAGGTAGTATTATAGAATTATGAACGCAAAAAATAAAAACTTCATAAAATGTAAAAAAAAAGAAATGAAATTGTTGGTAAGACAGATTATTTTTAAGGGACATGTTGCTTCGTTGTGTTATGATGTGAGGTTTGGCATAACTATGGTAATAGTGTAAAAGCATTTCTCGCAGAGAAAATACGAAGAGGAAAGTTATGTATCTATTTTGTTACAAAGTGTTTGCAAGTTTCTACATAGTGCTATGAGCATATTATGTGACCCGCATTATTTATAGTTATGCTGAATGGAAAACTAAAATATAATATAAAATAAATCAAAATGGTACTAAGAAGCATGTTTTATTGTGACGAGTCATGTTCCTTTGCATTGAACATATTTTGTAAGAGCAAAATGATTGAAATAAAACAAGCGAAACCAAATCTCGTTCTTTTTTTTGTCCCCTTATATTCCCCATTTATGGAAACTTGCAGATTTACCCCTTCGGGGTATATAATGCACAATGGTGTACTATAGTCACATTTTTCAAAAGTCGAGAAATATTCAAGAATCTATTTGTAAGGTATGTGAAATGATTAGGTAGGGAAACGGCGATTAATTAATAGACAGAAACAGTATGTTTGAAAACTTAACTTATTTATTAAATATAGATCGTATCCATTTCTTAAAAACGTTAGTTAGGTCCCTGACAAAACGACGAGCGCTAGTAAAAATCTGGTTTCACGGAAGGTTTGAAGCCTTAAAGTAATTTCAATTCATAATAATTATATTTTATTAATTTAAATGAGACAATAACGCTATTCGTTATCGCAGTTGCAATATGCCACATCGGGTACTGAACTATTAAACGAAATAAATTTACAAATTGAACTGTATTACTTCCCAATTAAACCTTATTCTCAAATAGCTCATTCAATCGGAATAACACATTGTTACATAATAAAGGCTAGCACACACTTCAAAGAGCCGCATCGCATTGTTTTTGAGGCCCTATATTACCCGTTAGCAGACAGATTGTTGCTTTGTAGCGAACTACTTGATCGTTGCATATGAATTTATGCAAAATTTCTACTGTTTGATGATGTGATATAGGAATAATAATGCATATATGTTCATAAAAAAACCTGCGACGCGCTCATAATGTGTGCTAGTCCATATTATGTCACCCAACACTACACAACTCAGAAGTAGCATCGGCAAATTTCGTAAACCCGATCATTTCCGAACGAACGACCAATGGAAACGGATAATTTTCGCAACGCTGACGCTATTTATTCAGTGACCTAACGACCACCGATGATACTTCTACGATGTGTGGCACTATAAGTACATTTAAATGGGACCTTCACGCATTGCCGACCGCGTGCTTCGCCTTGAATATCCTGAGGGTGTTATCGCTGGAGCCGCTTACTAGAAGTGCGGCGTTCGACCAATCGCAGCATAACACTTTGTCTTCGTGCCCGCTCAAGTCGTAAAGTGGTGTTCGGGGACTAGAATAAAAAGAATAAAAATTTACTATGGATTTTGAATGTCTATACTCCAGAAGTTTTAAGATAACAATACGGGATATTGACCCGTAAAAACCAAACAGGTATATTAGTTTTTTCTGAACGGAAAATTGTTTTTTCATAGTGCGGGCCTGACTGAAATAGAGCACGGCCCCACTTTCTCTCCATTACTCGCATTTACCAGAATTTTATTGCAAATATCTCATAAAATAATTAGTCAGTATAGATTATAATAAATCAATAAAACTCATATCCCCTTGGTCTGTTATCTCTAATTCACGACTAAACTAAACATACCGCTATCTTGTTCACACATCTTATTCTTTTATGAACACAATAAGGACGATAATAGCTTTGTCAGGATTCGTAAGTGCGCTAACTGAATAAGCGCCATCTAGTTATAATTTATATCTCACCTTCTTGTCTCCCATAGTTTGACCTGTCCGTCATATCCCGCCGACAAGAATAGAGTATCGCGCGTCTTGGACCAGCGTACGGCCTGCACCCAGCCCGTATGTGATGTGAACGTCGTCTTCACAATACTGTCTGAAAATAAAGCACTCTTACAACATACATACAACATACGTACGACAACGAACATACGACCTATGGGATGATTATGTATTTGACCATAGATTTAAGTTTGAAAAACGACTGAAAAAAATTGTGCCCTCCCTCTGACGCAGTCGAGTAAAAAAAAAGCGAAATATTTGCTTTCAAAGTGCAAATTTGAATTACGCAAATATTGCGAGGTCGATTATTAGTTGGGAGTGACCTGACCTGCTTTCTGGACTGTAGGACCCAGGGTCAAATCCCGGAAGTGGTGAACTTTACTTAATAATCACGAATGTTTCTACCCAAATCATGGATGTTAAATATCTAAATAATACTGGCATACCCCAGAGTCTGTTTTACGGTATTTATACAAGCATTACTTAGTTTGGGACCATTCATGCAGTTGCAGCGTTCGTCTGGCGATATTTTTTTTCTATATCTATGAATAAGTTAACTCATTAGGATAGTTTATCATACGTAAAAAGGGTGAGTTTGTAGTATGGTGTTTGAAAAATTAAGGCGTAGATACATCGAAGCCGCCAGACCCTGCAGTGCGGTCCATTGGATAAAGCCGCCGGTAAAACAATTATTATCAATCGTTTGCAAGTTCGATGTGTAGAGACCATTACAAGTTATAATACCTGTTGATCTCGGATCGTATAATCGGATATGCCTGTCTGCCGATGCCGTTACAATACTGTTGTTCAGCGGTGACCAGTCCACATCAAAGAATGCTTTGTTGCCTGAAAATAAATCTCATTTTAACTGTGGACTCCTCACGGATACTGAAATAAATTGTATAGACCCTTACATAAAATACTATTCATAAATAATAATTAGCTGCTAGTGGAATTGAGGCCATAGTCCACCATGCTGGCCCAGTACGGGTCTTTCAGTTATGCAGGTTGCCTCACATAATTTTAGTGTATAGCAAGTGATGATTAGATTCGCCCATGAGTTCCTAAAACCCAGAGGTGCGAAGCAAGGTTTGAACCTTGAATCATATTGAAAAATGTAAGGTCCTAAGTAAAGTCTACTGGTGATAAGTTTAACAATTCGTAAAAAAAGTACAGCAGTAAACATTTCCAAAAATCATGGCCCTTTCTTTTGAGCCATAGGTTAACAATGGATTCCCGCATAGTATCGCCTAGTTCTATCAATTATTTTTGAGCCATAGTTAAGGGCAATTGGCAAAATTAGGCAACTCAATCACTGCCAAATAAGCAACCAATAGCATTTGCTCGTGTTCTGCCGTTCAATTACCGGCAATCTCCTGTTTGATCCCGCCGAGCTCGCAGTCCCACAGCTTCAGCAAGTGGTCCCAGCCACTGGAGAGAACCGTGTTGAAGTCCATCCATTGCACAGCAGACACAGCTTCGCGGTGGCCTTTTAATGTCGTTAGAGGCTCCTAAACAATTCACAACTCATATGAAAAGCTTTACACGTGGTTATGTCCGAGTCTTTTGACAAACTGGTTCTTTAGTTCGCGTAATGTAACAGAACCGCTCTGATGTTCGTTCAAGTGGGATCGCAATATGTGTTTTTCATTTCTTGCGACGCCTTGAGAACCAGGCTCAGATATATGACGCGACCTATACAATCTCATTTTGAGGTTTGACAACATTATTTTAATACTTACTCTAGTGCTTCCATGTTCTGGTTTGCTTCGTTTCTTTGCAGGAACATTATCTTCGTCTGACAAACCTGAAAATTAATGTTCACAATGTATTTTGAAATCAGCTGAACTACTTTGACTAACTAATCCTATATGTAAATGATCATAGTTTCACTCATCACTTCTATGACCATATATAGCATCCTATAAATGGTTTTATATAAATTTGAATGTATTTTGTCCTGTTAGAACTTTGAAGCAAAATAATATGTCACAAGTGGGTTCACGTAAATAGTTTATTGGCAGGGTGGGAATCGAACTCTGCACCACTTGGTTATAGCAGCGCCATCCAAATACTAGGCTATGGATTGACACTTGGGTCTTTAAATCTTTATTCGTAACAGAGATTAAGACAAACTTGTGCTCCATAAGCAGATGTTATTGTCCCAACTGCCGGTGGCGAAGCGGTTGGTGTCGGCGGACACTGCGAGGCACTCCACACCCTTATCGTGGCCCCGGCACGTCACCACACAGTCCACAGAATTATTAGCGACATTCCACACCCACAGCATTGCTGATTGGTCGTGGGAACCACTGAAAATAATATTAAAGTAGGTAAGCTATATTTTGCTGGCAATATTGTCCACATAGAAAAGTAAAATATAATAATTGGCAAACAAATTACGTAAAGAACTCTTCAAGACCAATCAAACAAAACCATCCACACATGGAAATTAAACCTATGACCTTTTTATCCAGTAACCAGAAGCCCAATGTAGGTTACTAAAAAAGATCTAATTCATGTTCAAATATTTTCTTTAGTTTGCTAACCTTGCAAAGACTGCCTGGTCACCATTGAATGATACCCATGAAACAGCTTTGACCGGGGATGTGTGGCCGGGGATGGCTAGCTTGTGCTGACCCTTAGTACTCCAAATGTGAATGCTGTTGTCATAGCTGCCAGATAGTATCCTGCAAATAATACTCACTGAAACTGGTTGCAAAAAACAAAAGACAATAATTAAACAGTAACTCGGACATTATGGACTGTAAATTGAAGATTTAAACAAAAAAATGATATAATAGGCTCACATCAATAATTCTCAATCCAACAAAAATGTTTATTGAATTGCTGTCTGTGTGTTTATCTGAGGATCACAGAAGTGGGTGGTTACTTGCAAATGCTAGTAATAATATAATATTGCTTCTATGCCTAGATATAGGTGGTTTATTTAAAAAATACAAAACATTACATCAAAGCATTAATTAGGGTAAAATGGTAAAAACAGAAATCTTATGGTGGTGGGACTATGTCAAACTGTCAGACCTAATTTTTGTCAAGAAATAATTTAAGGATTGAATAGAATGGATGAGTACCTATGGATTTAATTCACTTGGATGACACCAATATAATAACAAACACATACCAGTTCTGGTGAGCATGCACCGTAGATACCCAATCATCATGCATCAAACAATCCTGAGGTGTAGGTGCTGGGAATCTTTCCAAGTATTCTATCTCTAGTGTCTCCTCTGTAGAGGCGCCTTTCTCTTGCAAATGCTCCGCGAGAGTCGTGCACAATAGCTCCCCACATACTAGGAAGTCAAACTCGACTGCTTTCAAAATCGAAATATTACTCTCTTTCAGTAAGGCATTAACCAATGTATTCAAATCTGATGACTGGACATTGGTTTGTATCGCGTAAGGGCTGTCGGGAACTGCATATCTAAAACAGGGATACACGTGTATAGAAAGCACTGTCAAATCATAACAAAACCACGCCGGGTACCCTAAACTTACTGCTCTTGTTTGGTTATAAAACGAACTTGAAGCTGAACCTCTGAAATTTCTGTCGCCATCTTAGCTGAAATTAAAGTAAGTAAAATAAAATCCCAGTTGTAAATATTAACAAAATAACTATATAAATCTTATTATAAACTTATGATATAATGGAACACACATTATTGTCCTCTGAAATGAAACACACAAAACAAGCATGAGCATTGGGCATAGCTTGCAATGAAGTCTGACGTCTCGCAGTCAGCTGTCAGACTGACAATTCTTTCGTGTAAACGTAGTGATTACTTTCTCTGTGTTCATAACTTCTTCTCTTATTGGTCTGTGATTCACGTATATTTTGAGGTTATGTCATGTTGTGTTTTGAGGTTGTTTCATGTTTCTTGTAACTTGTTTTGATTATTGAAATGAATATTTAAATGCTTTACATTCTAAACTAAAGAATTAAAATGGTGGTAATGTCTAATAATGATACATCGAAAAGTGTTACTTACACTTTTCACAGAAAAGCTGGTAGGAGTATTATAGAACATCGACCTGTGTTTTCTCCTGATGGCGAGTACGTAAATTCATTTATATTTACCATTATTTTCTTTAGAATACAATCAAAATGCTATAAACTTCTATTATAATTCTAGGTCAATTGCAATAATTGTTGAAAACATAGTGAGAGTGTACAACATTAACACCGGGGATTGTGTGAGGATCTTAGAAACGGAAAACCCTGTGGTGGAGTTGATTGCCATAGAGTTCCCTGAAAATGACAAATATAACCTTTACGGATGCTCAGATAAAGGTCAGATTACAATTTGGACTTGGGAAAAAGGAGCTGTACTGCGAGAAATTGTTAGTATTTTACTTTCTGATGTGCTGTCCAATCTATCACACTTCCTAACATTACCCAACTTAGGCCCTTAGTATGAGTATTGAATATATTTAAATAACAATTGAGTGCTACCATATATTTACTAGTAAAGCTCTGGGCAGGGTCAGGATCACTGTTGTGGACTGTATCAGTAATTAATTGTTTAATTGGTTTTGATGCTTACAAAATTCATACTAAGCCCTGTGAATTAACTTTTCCACTATTATAAAACTGTACTCATAAAAGCATGTCAAAGCCTGACTATAACATTTTACCAATTAATTAATTCCAAATGTTGTAATAGAACCATTGATCATATATGTGATAAACACATATGTTAGTACCCCAGTTATAGATTCTTAATATTTATATGTATTAGTACCTATATTATATAGGTGTTGGGATTGCCCCCTGTCCATTGTATGGTACCGTACCAATAATACAAGCATTTTTTTACTGGGGACTGTACAGTAGACATGTTCATTGGATGATAATATTATTATTAGAAGTAAAATAAACACTTGCATGTAAATTTTTTTTATTTTACAGAAACTCAAAATACCATATCCCAATCCAAAAATTCTGTCTTTCAATTTGGTTGACAGCAATGAATGTTTTATTACTACCAAGACTAACGGCGCCGAACATGTTATTCATCCCTTAACATACTCAATAAAATCTGGTGACATTGTATATGAATATAAAGATATCAGCCAATCTGATATGGTGCGAGTGTCACTAGGATGGTGTAACAGTGACAGATTTGCAGCTATCATCAACGGTACAAAGCGGTTATGCATACAGAACCTTCACCAACCACATATACGGACACTGTGAGTATTATAGGTTGATATAACTCAGTTTATTGGCATTTGTTTTCCAGCAGTTCACTACAATTTGATAGGTAAAAAGTAGAAAATAGACACATCACATAAGTAACTAGGGCAATTTTATGTATTGACACCAATCAGTTGTAAATCCTGAAATAAGCCTAAAGTTACGTACTTTTGAGGTTGTGGCACCTTAATTGTAGGTGTGTAGTAAGTTATTACTCACCATAGAAGAAACAGGATCATGGTCTGAGACGGTGACAAACTTGCAATGCTTATATCTGAGCTACTAGAAAAACAAATACAGTTGATATGTCATCCAACGTTGATAGGTGATCCAACCACGTAAAAGTCTGGCAACTCATGTATAATTTTTTGTAAGTTGTCTGCTATAGCCTTCGGCCATAACGCTAATCATTATAATAAAATTTTCCCATCAGGTTAACGAACTTCAACAACTATAGAATAATGACAGTAGCAGCTCACAGCACCGAGAGCATGGTTGCTGTTTCTGACACGCTGGGTCGCGCAATACTGTACCGGGGCAATCTGTTTGAGTACCGGCAAATTGCGAGGGAAGTGCTCCATTGGCACTGTTTGCCACCACTCGATGTCTGCTTTTCTCTGCAAGGTATTTACTAGACTTGGTTCTATAAAGCATACTCATAGTAGTAGAGCTTACACATGTTGATCTATGGTAAAAATATGTTTATATGGTTTCTTCTTCGGATGTTGGCCCAAGGCTACGTCACAATCAGTGCTGCCATTAATTGTCATCTTAAATAGAATTAATACTATTAATTGTTCAAAGTAAGTCAATGCTTTAGTCTTGGGCCAATCAAGTGAACTGGCTATCACGGAAGACCTGACCTAGTATTTTTTTATACTGTGCAGTGCTCAAGCAAGGCCAGGCAAGCATGCACTCGGATGAATACAGAGGACTCGCTTATTCTACTTTGTTCATATTGATCCTGCCAAAATATTAAGCATCCTAAAAGTTACCCATTTCTTCATGATTCCCTTGTACAAAACCGTCAAAAAGGCGGCTTTTCACGTGCTAAAAAGCATGCACAGATCAGCCATTTTAATTAAGAAATTTCCCCCACTCTGTAGAAGTTTTTTTATCTCTATGGTTTTTTTAGTAGGTATCAAGAACTTTATCTCAACGCGTCATGCTTGTTTGGTTTTCAGGCAACTACCTCTACAGCGGTGGTATGGAAAAAGTGTTAGTGAAATGGACTATAGGCAGTTTGGCATTTAAAGCGAATGAGAAGAACTTTATACCCCGTTTGCCTGGAATGATCAGATTTATTACCACTGATAACAAACATGTGGTTGTTACGCTCACGAATAATTGTAAGTGTTTTATTTATATTATTAAAATGGGTGAAATAGGATGCAGTAGCAGTAGCTGCTTTTTTAAAACTTGAATTCGATTGAATAAGACTTTTTTTGAAGAATTATGAATTCTTATCCCACTAATATTATAAATGTGAAAGTTTGGATGGACGGATGGATGGTTTTGGTTACTCAGTCACGCCAGAACGTCTGAACAGATCTGGATGAAATTTGGCCCAGAGATAGATTATAGTCATTAATAGCAGTTAAAGTCTACCGTATTTAGACATTTGGAGAATTAAAAAGTGCCTCTAGCGGACGGTATTTAAAACCTTCAATTCTTCATACAAAAAGTCTAAATACGGTAGACTATAAAGTATGCGGTTAGCTTACGAATAATCTCGCACTTGACGTACGAGGCGTTCTTTCCCAGTAGATTGTGGCGAGCATGTGCGCTTACGATCTTATTGTAGTACTAGCTGTTGCCCGCGACTTCGTCCGCGTGGTATTTAACAAAGACAACCGTTGACAACAGCCTGCTCGCCCATTCTGAGCCCCCGGGACGCATTGCAGGTTGTTGCTATCAAATTTAATCAGGCGCTGCGCTGCAACATTGGTTTTAATATTTTTTTAGTGAGATCCTATTTTGTTTTCTAAAATAAAAGTAGCCTAAGTTACTCCTTGTTATATCAGCTATCTGCTAGTGAAAGTCCCGTCAAAATCGGTCCAGCCATTTCAGAGATTACCCGGAACAAACAGACAGACAGACAGACAGACAGACAGACAGACAGACAGACAGACGGACAGACAGAGAGACAGACAGACAGACAAAAATTGAAAAAAATGTTGTTTCGGTATAGGTAACGTGTATACATCCAAATGCACTTAGTAAAAAGCGGTTATTTTAATATTACAAACAGACACTCCAATTTTATTTATATGTATAGATATGGCCTTCATGCTTAAGATTGTCTATGCTATGACAGGATGCCATTTGTGGCTGACGTTGTTCATTTGTTCGATTATAAGATGTCTCCTACTCGGAACGTGTATTATTTATAATATCCCTTGATATAGGATACTTATATAATTCCAGCGGTAGTGATAGCCAACGCACAGATGCGCGTAATGTCCACGATACTGGAGTGCGGTGGTCTGTCGCCGGTCGTTCGCGCCATCGGCGGCGCGCTCGTGTACCATCGGCCCCTCGATGCGCTCATCACCGCGGGCCGCACCGGACACCTGCAAATGTTCTCCACCGCTACTGATAAAGTATTGTATAATGTGAGTCTGACCGAACTCGTTTAATGAGAAGTTTTCTGTACGCAGTTTTAGTTATTCAACACGAGCAGTGTGCGTGACTTCGGACGCGAGGACTCTTTTTTTCCTATTCCGGGTACCCTTCCATATCCTGCGATATAATTGTCCCAGATTTTAAACATGCTATAAACTATTCTCATGCCAAGATTGATGAATATCTATCTGTAGCGACCACTTCAACCGCACAACAAGCTACACAGATGACACTGCATACGCATTCAGAGCGATAGACAATTGTCATCACAATCCTGAATCGCGCTATAAGAGTCTTCGGAGCAAGTAACATATATTCATGATCTCGACAATAACCGTTGGGACATAGCGGCCGCCCCGCCAGGCATACCACCTGCCTGGCTGGAAGATCTGCCTTTTCCGCTAATCATCGGTTTTCCAGATTGAAATTAATGCATGACAGACAAAAATCTGCTGCTGAATTAAATTATGTCAATCAGTAGACGTTAGTAGGCCTCTCTCAAGGACTTCCATATCTCCTTCGCTAACTCACATCCACTGGTTTCCTGAGGAGCGTGAGGCTGACATTGGGCTGCATTGTGTGGGGCCGTCCCACACTATGCCTTAGGTCTGGAAATGATTTTTGGGCCCAAGTCTAACACATAAGCGATTTAGAATCAAATGGAAATAGCATAGTACACATAATAAAGTATTAATTTTCTTTACAGCTTGACATAACGCAAATGAACAGTCTACCATCAGTAAGGTGGAATCTACTACCCCTTGAGACTGAAGTGACTTGCGCAGCTGTTAGTGGGAACGGTGAGTGGCTTGTGACGTCAGAATACAGGAATGACGGCTTGACATACCCAGAGGAGAAATTAAAATTCTGGTCTGCAGAACGGAACAGCGCTACACCTTTCGTCCTTAACACATGCGTCAACCTCTCGCACGGTGGATGCAATATAGTGTCTATCGTGCTCAACTATAAGGGCAACATTTGCGTAACAGCCGGAACCGATCAGAAGTTTCGAATGTGGAAGAAAGAGAATAGGTCCCAGATGTTCAATAAGTCGATCGTGTGGGTTTGTTTAACCGCGTGTTACTACTCGTCCGGGGTCGGTCAGTTCATGTCGAGCGGTGTACTCAACGATTTCAAAGACGGCGTAAGATGCAGGGAAGGGAGGGATGAAGATTTGCCGTACCTGAAGGAAGTGAAGAAAGGGCAGGAGGATGTTATGAGGAAGCTGTTCGATGTTCATAAGGGGCAGTTGGCTGTGAACATGGCGGGTATGAACGCGGCCATGATGATCAGTGACGATTGCACGATGGGCGGTGTAGCGATATCGCAGGACGGCTCGCTGATCGCCGCGTGGTTTGGCTGCAAACTTACATTGTGGGACACGCATTATGGCAATCTAAGAACGACGCTCTCTCATCCCGCGTTGCGACCTAGAGGTGTACAAGTACAGTTTGCGAATAGGGACGCTGCACACTACGTAAGTATTCCGCTGTTGTTATACATTTAAATCTGGAACTTAAGAGTCTGTCGCTGTTCTTTTCGGTGTTGTTTCCAGTATCTATGTGAGGTAAGACTTTGATATTCAGACCCGTGAGGCGTGCACTCATAATAACAAACCTGACATTTGAGTTTGAATTTACAATTAATAAAAAATCTCGTTATAAATAAAGTAAGTACGACACGTTTTATGATACATTATCAATTTAACTTAAATTGATTAGATTTTCTATTGAAGTTATTTATTTTTTATAAATATCGGTTATTTGATTCAGCGTTAAAGAGCGCAAATAATGAACCCAACCCCATTTTTTCATACTCCCGCGCTGCGATGCTCAGTTGGGATCTTAATAACGTAAGTTTAGTTTTTTAAGTCATTAGTAGTTCTGTAAAAAAATGTATAATTTCAGCTGGCATGCACAACGGAACAATGTTTGGCGATATGGAGTCTACTATCTTTAACAGTGAAATGGCTAGTTCAAATAAACCCGACGTGTCTGACCGCTCATCGATTTTCAAATAAACTAGCTGTGACTACGACGAATAATGATGGTAAGCTCATTTGTATGTACACATTATTGTATGTGTGAATACGCATTTATACCATTGACATAGAGTCTATTGTTTGAATGAGTTTTAACTACATCAACACTTAATAATTTATCGAATCTTAAAATCAACTCGTATTTCGTGAGCATCATGGTTCTATTTTGAATTTCAGTGTATGTGTTCAGCCCTCACAGTTCGACTCCGATTTTGTCCAAAAAGAGGTTACTAGTTCCAAGCACAGGCGTGTTCAAACAGTGTGTATTTGGCAACTGTTTTGATGAAAGTATAACACTCTATCTTATGAGGAACGATTCTGTAAGTATTTAATCATAATATTTGAACGCTTGCTGCCTTGCATAGTTTAATCGTAGTCGCGTCAACTGATACAGTCAACCTTTCTTGCCACGACCTGATTAGCGAAGTTGGTAGTGATCCTGTTTTCTGTGCCGAAGGTCCTGGATTCGAATTTTGGTAGGGACAAAGTTTGCGCGATAAATGTTTGAAATCTATATTTTGTTGCGGGTTCGTCCTCAGTCCATTGTACGGTACCCATAATATTAACGTTGCTTAGTGTGGGACCGTGTAGTTAGTGTCTGGCGATATTACTATTGTTGGTTTTTATTTTCAAATCTATACATCCCACTAATATTATAAATTTGAAAGTTTGGATGGATGAATGGATGTTTGTTACTCAATCACGCCAGAACGGCTGAACGTATCTGGATGAAAGTTGGCACAGAGATAAATTATAGTATAGAATAGCACATAGGCTACTTTTTATCCCGGTAAAATGTATGGTTCCCGAGATACTTTTTAATTGAGGGTAACACCGCGGGGCGCGCAGCTACATAGTCTATACATATAAATAAAATTGGAGTGTCTGTTTGTAATATTAAAATAACCGCTTTTTACTAAGTGCATTTGGATGTATACACGTTACCTATACCGAAACAACATTTTTTACAATTTTTGTCTGTCTGTCTGTCTGCCTGTCCGTCTGTCTGTCTGTCCGTCTGTCTGTCTGTCTGTCTGTCTGTCTGTTTGTTCCGGGTAATCTCTGAAATGGCTGGACCGATTTTGACGGGAATTTCACTGGCAGATAGCTGATGTAACAAGGAGTAACTTAGGCTACTTTTATTTTAGAAAACAAAATTGGATCTCTCGAAAAAAAATTAAAACCAATGTTGCAGCGCTGCGCCTGCTTAAAGTTTGATAGCAACAATCTGCAATGCGTCCCGGGATCAGAACGCGAGCAGGCTGTTGCCAACGGTTGTCTTAGTTAAATACCACGCGGACGAAGTCGCGGGCAACAGCTAGTTATAAATAAAACTTTAAGTTTCGAAAACTGGTTTGGTTCATATCACTCAGGTTTCATCGCGATTATAACTCTAACCTATTAGTTATAAATCAATACCCAAAATATTCCCGCAGGAAATCTATAGCATAGAACCAGAACAGACTGAAGAGAGCCGCTTGGAGGTGATATCCGCGCGGAAGTTGCCCGCTTCCAACTTCAGCGCATTATTGGCCGAACAACAACTCTCCGAGGTCCAATCTGCTTCGCCCCTCGATCCGGAATCATTGGATCTCAACGCGCTTGACAGTTCCGTTATAGCACAGGTAAGAGAGCATAGATTAAAAAGATAACTAGATTGTAGACTTAAGTACTTTTCATTGTGGTTTTCAGACAATGATCCCATTCCCAAAAAAAATATTCCCCCATGCCTCTAACGACATAAAGTGGGGGGGTGGGGGCTCAAAATCCGCGCGTGGATTTTTTTTTCAGCGTTTATTTTTGTTTGAACGGATTTGGCACTTATGGCACTTTCCCTGGCCAATATTAAGCGGGAATCCGCATCAGTTTCTACCATACAGGGTGGTTCGAAATGAAAACTGATACCATGGATTCAACTCATAATAAAATTATGAACTTTCCAAACTTGTTATTTCCGTTGATCTTTTCATGAAACAAGTGTACGTATTTTTGTATTTAAAATTGAGTCTAGCATGAATGAAAAGAATGATTATTAATTAAAAAAAAAACAATGATCACTAATTTATAACTAAACCTGCAATGTAAATTTACACTTGATATGCTCGAGCGCGAGGTATCTGTCAGAGCTGTGTTGCTATCGCGTGGTTTACGATACACTGCACGCTCAAAAATTACAACATTTGTCATTTCAATAATAGGCATTTATTGTAACCTCTAACCCAGGGGTTCCCAAACTTATTTTGTATACTGCCCACTTTGAGAATGAATTATTTTTTAGCGCCCCCTATTTTGTCACCTGCTTAAAAACCACTATAACTTCAAATTAAATTAATTATTGTAAGCCTCTACACAACGCTCCCATTTTTTTTCTGGGTCTCTTACCGCCCCCCTTTACGCCTGCAGCGTGGGAAAGGCTGCTCTAACCCAAAGTTTTCGTTACCCCCTTACACCTTATATTTATTCCTTTATGGTCTCTACAAACAATTTGGGACACACTCAAAAACATTATGCACTGTCTTTATACTCCATTTGCAATCACAACCTTTGTAAAGATTAATCTTTTGTCTTCATGTCGTTTGATCTAGTTACTATAAGTGTCTTTGTGTACAAACATAGTGACGTACCATTTATCGATATCGTAGACGACATTAGCACATTCACCTTTCATTATAATGAATGTATTAATTATTAGGTATATAGTAAGCGTACTTCGCAATAATCCTTGTGCCTATATATCAAGGTTAATTGGCAAGGTATGTATATAAGAAATATGATATCTTTACTGATATATAAATGTAAGCTGTTTTAAAACTATGTTAATGTGCCAAATTTAATGACGTTCGGAAACCTACACCTGTTTTTTATCTGTATTGTTATTTTTTTAATAATGCTGTTGTTTTTTTTTACAAAAAAAAAACTATACAATAACACTTTATGTACGCGTTGCGTCACACGTCTACCGTTTGTTCATTATTTATGCGTATTTACCATCTTTAAGATAAAGTAGTTCTTTGAATATATAAACAGGTACAGTACAGATGCCAGAATAAATAATTATTTTACACTTACATAATTTTAATTGTTTCAGTTCGCAATGGCTTCGCCTCACATGATGCCTCCAATGAGTCTGTTGTGCACATCGTTTCTACAACGATTATCTGGGAGTGAATCATGTGAGAAGACAGAGGATGTGAAAGATGAGGAGCCCATGGAGATAGTCGCGGAGTCGAGTGACGACGAGGACGCAGCCGATATGAAACTAAACGGACCTTACGCACCTAAAGCTACTGAACTGTGGACCCCAAATTACGAAGCCGTTAAAGCGAAAAAACTAAACAAAATAATGGAAGAACCGTTCCTAGATTTGCATTCAACCAGTTCTATGTTCGGTGTGTAGTGTATATACATAGTTTAGTACTTATTATAAGTGTACCTTACTTTAAGTAAAGATAATTATAATAACACCAGCCCTTTTTAATGTCCCAGTGCTGGGCACAGGACTCCCACAATGCGAGGGGGACTATAGGCCATAGGTCCACCACACTGGCTAAATACAGGTTGGCGGTTTTCCTTCACCGTTTTAGCATGTGATAATCGTGGTCGAAAATGAGATTTGCACATGAAATCCAGAAATCGCAGTGGTGAGCGCCGGGGTTTGAACCTGCGATCTTCGTTACCGAGGCAAGCGTTCTACCAACTTTGCTATCACTGCTATTTAGTAAAGATAATGGTTTAAACTATTATCAGTTTTATTCACGATGCCACGTTGATATAAGTACTTTAGCATACTGCAAATAGAATGTGTAGTAAAAATTGCGCGTAATATATTTGTTTACTGTCTGTACAGACATTTAGAAACGCATATCTTTTTATATATTGCAATGATATTATTATCATTCGCAAGAAATTGATATAAACTATTACACTCTTTTGTCAAGGTATCATTCTAAATGTGTGCTTCTAAACGATGGAATTATTACACGAAAGCGAAATAGCATTGATATCCTCACACTACGGATTTACAAAAGTGCTACGATGGCATTACGAAGAGTTTGCGGAAAAAGTAATCGGTTATTTAGGCGATCACCTGAAGTTATTCATTGATGTCGAAGCGAACGGTGTTCAGTCGAGAATAAGTCTGTTCGTAAAATGCATGCCGCGGTTCGACAAATGGAAAGCGGAGTATCTAACGGAATTGAAATTTTTCAAGAAGGAGTATATTATGCTGAGTTCGCTTTTTGAGGAATTCCACAATAATGAAGGTAAGAATATTCTACCTTGATTGCGCGTTGAGGTCAACTTTGTTTCTTGAAACTATTTTAGCTTGATTTTGCTAGTAACGCAAAGCATATCTATCGACTTATACTAGTGCAGTCAGATCTTTATATACTCTGTGGATACGTAGTATGCGAAGGTCTGTCTGAGAAGTTTGAATATTTGGTCGTGTCTCTCTCAAAGTTTATTAACCAAACTCAGTAGCTATAGTTATTGATTTGTGGCGGTTACATTTAGTTCTTGCCTTCGGTTCTAGGATCCCGAAAATGGCGTCCAAAATTATTGTACATCAAGGAAAACATTTTTGTGATGGAGAACGTTACACTTTTGGGATACAAAATGCCTTATCATCGGAACTCCATGAATATTGACGAACTGAAGGCCTCTGTAGAGGCACTAGCGAGGTTTCACGCGCAGTCCTACATATATGAAGAAAGAAAAACTGTAGAATTAAAAAGACCATACAGGATTCATGAAGACTACGGGGATTACCTGCAGGAGCCTCCTAAAGGAATGGACTGGCGGGACGCGGGAAGAAATGCTGTCATTGACTTCCTCCATGTTTATTCTAAATACAAATCTAAGCCAAACTTCGGGAAAGACATACAATTCGTCATAACTAACCTTTTCAATAACGCAATGGAGCTTATGAAGCCTAGCTCAAAATATCGCAATGCTGTGATCCATCGAGACCTTTGGACCAACAACATATTCTTACGGAAGCAGCAAAACTCCTATCACGCCATATTTGTTGATTTCCAAACTGTTTTGTATTGTTCCCCGATGCTCGACCTATCCTCTTTGATTTACTTCAACACGACTAGGAGTTGCAGGACTAAATTCACGAATCATTTGATCGATTATTACTATGAAGTTTTGTCTGAGGATTTGAATGAGGCAGGTGTTAATATTGATGATGTTTTTGATAAAACTGATCTAATAAAATCGTATGAGGAGAGCACCGTGTTCGCTATAACACAGGCTGCCCTTATCACTCCGATAGTGGTTATGAGCAGTGAGAAAAGGGAGCAAATATTCTGCAACCCTGAGTCGGCTAAGCGTGCGAACATAGTTTCTCGCAGTGAAGAGTTCATCGATGTAGCAAGAGAAGATAAGAGATATCGAGGCAGAGTAACTGAATTGTTCGACGAGATTGTAGAACGGTACGTGTACCCAGGAGATGCAGGAATAAACGTTCAGTTACTTCTCAATTCGTAGTCATGAACTTTTTATAGCCTTTTATATATCCCACTCTTGGGCAAAGAAGCAGAGAGATTGAGTTACCGTCTTGCATTATTTTATTTTAAAATAATACATGTCATTTACTGTATGTTATGATTATAACAAATCATTTTATTTGCTAAACCACTTTACGATAGTGTTAACTAAATAACTATCTTCCCTGCTAAATATTATCATGTTAATCAAATATTATAATACTTGACTACATAATTTGCCTACTTAACTACCTAGATATAAAGTAAGTTCTCTTTGTATAGGCAAGTACCCAATAAGCTGATAGTTGCTGATTTCTTATCACTGTACAAAGGTTTGTTAAGCTTCAATCTGAGCGCCTAGTGCATAGCTATCAGTGCCTAGCTATGATTACGTGAGTACTATAACGAGTGTTCCGATAGTGTGTAATTTAAAAAATATACTAAGTCTACATGAATTTAAAAATATTTTTCTTTGGCAAACGCTGCTCTCCAGTTGCTCTCCTACAAAACAAGAAACTCGTAGCACATACTAGCCTAAGTAATATAATCTCCTTTTTTCTTAGAATGTATTTAAGTATTCGACGTCACTGAGGGAAACTTAAAAATAGATTTTAGATTGTTTCGCGTTTTTCTGGCTCTTTTGATATATGAAAATATTAACAACGTAGTTAGTGGCTGAGAAATCATTTGGTGGTGATTGTTGCGGGCAATAACTGTGCCAACAATTTTTTTTAGTTTTATTATTTTCTAGGATATTCGAGTTGGAGCTTTTACTAAAACTACTATATAGGGTTAGTTACTAAATTCACAATCCAATAGTGCCTACCTACTCAATAACTTTAGTATACAGTTTCACCTATGTGTGCGATAACTATAAGTACCTACTCATATAAGTAGTCCTTGATAATGTTCGTATCTTAACACAATATACTACGAGAGGTATAAAAATTAAGCAGACGTGCCTAGGTGTTTTATATCAGCGAATGTTGTACCTAGCACCTGCGCCAATAACATCGGTACGTTTAACTATAATAAGCAATTTATTAAATATAATACTAATTATTGATCGATAGTAAAATGGCGAATTGTAATGCAAAAAAAACATCACACATCAACGATGAATATGTTAAACTAATTTTATCAAAATGTGAGAGTATCAACGAGGGCTCGGTTATAGAACATTATTATGTTAACAAAGCGAGCGACAAAATGCTGGGATTTTTATGCGAATACTGGAAATTAGAAGTGCATTTATCAAACAGAGAAGTTCTGAATTTCTTCATCAAAGCTATATCGAGATCGAACGCGGCTAAAGCGGATATGGTTAGGGAAATGAAGCTTTTTGATAAAGAAGTGATGTTCTATTCGGAGATCAAAAAGAAGATGGAAGTGTCGGGTAAGTTGTAAATGTTTTTCTTAGTCCCATAACCACGTCAAAAAATATTCAGGGAACAATTTGTATTTAGTTAGGTATAATCGTATTTTTTGACCTCAATGTTTATAACACTCCGACAGATTAAAACTACCTAGATCTAAATGTGTATGCAAGTTTCATAAACCTTCTAATTGTTACCTTTTAGGTGTAAAGCCTTGGAGCGCTCGGCTGATTGCCGCTTTGGACGATGCCTTGGTATTTGATGACTTGAACGCTATGCAATACAGATTAAGATATAAATTCGAAAGATTTGACATGGCACACACCCTTCAAGCATTGAGCGCGTTAGCGAGGTTTCATGCGGCCTCCATTATTTTGGAAGAAAAACAAACGAATAAATCGCAGAAGATTTATAGGATTAACGAGGAGTACACACAGTCTATGGATAAGGGTGGATATCAGATTTCATCGGAGTGGTTTATACAATGCATGGCAGGGGCATTAGAGGCTATGATGCCATTATCGAAATATAGTGAGGCAGAATTGAAGTTGATTGAAAGCCGCTGGCACGGTGTTTGGCGCGCGGCCTTATGTTTAGGTGATCCGTCATCGGAACTCAGAAATGTAATTTGTCATCGTGATTTATGGAATAATAATATTATGTTTCATTACGCTAAAGCTGGCGTAAATCAGTTTGAACCAGACGATTGCGTGTTTGTAGATTTCCAAGCAACAAGATATCAGCCGGCTACCAGTGACGTTATGTTGCTCCTCTGCTGTAATCTAGACCCTAAGTACCGTGAAGATAATATGGAAACATTTTTAAATTACTATTACGAAGATCTTCAGAGAATATTATTCGATTACTCCGTGGATCTGTCTCACGTAATGAACAAACAAGAGTTTTTGACATCTGCAGAGGAGCAACGACAATGGGGACTCGTACTCTGCGCGTGTCTGATGCCACAATTCTGGGTGGACGACGATTTAAGCACAAAAATCTTCTGCGAAAGCGCTCAATTCGATGAAATACTCTCAAAACATAAAGGAATGTTCATAATAGACATGATGAAAAATAATTCTGATTACCGGGGAAAAGTCATGGAAATATTTGAAGAGATTGCAGATAGGTATTGTTTGTAAATTTAAACGTATTTTTTTTTTAATATTTTGAGAACAATATATGACTTATAATTGATGATCTTTGGTGAAAGGTAATTGTAATTTTATTCGACATTTTATTATGAGAGTGGTTTCTTTCTCCCTTCAAAGTGAAATTCAAAAATCTAACAACAGTGCAAAACTTATTATGAAGCACCAACTTCCAACCACAATAAAAGCAGTACCATCCACATCTAATCTTTACGATCCTTGCTTCCATCGTCAGGCCTCTTAGAATACTGCCAGTTCCATTTAGCTACGAATGTGTTGTCTTCAAGGCGACGGGTGCCGAATCTCCTATGCCAGAGGTCATCGTCTCGCTGGCTGTATATGTCGCAGAATGGACGAATCAGTAGTATGTAGAACAGCTCTACGAAGCTGAGAATGCTGGCACCTAGGAACAGACCTCCAGTCCCGCCCGTGGATACTGCGGAAACGATATCTCATTATTTATTATTCGCGAAAGTTGGATTGAAAAATATGCACATAAAGTATCCGATGGCAGTGTGATTTAGGTACTATAGACATAATAGCATTGCGAATACGTTATTACAAGCATAATAAAAGTTAATTATTAGTGTTTGTTTGTTATGTATTGGTCTTTAATTCTTAATTTTTTCACGATTTTTTATCCATCTTTATCTAATTTAAACACTAGTAATCCCAAGAATACATTAAAAGCTGGTCATTTACTAAGCGTAAGCCTGTCTCGAAGAATTTTTTTATCAGAGCATTAGCTCAATTCTCACCTACTAAGTCAAGCACTCCCCTCACTACGTTCCTCCGGTACCGCTCGCTAGGCAACACTGCTAGCTCTATCTGCACGTTGGCGTAGTTATTCGACGTCACGAACTTGAAGTCCTTCATTATGGTGATCTCTGCTTCCGTGCACGACGGTAGACAATTGCAATAGAGACCATTGCGGGATGACCAACGCGCTTTGAGAACCTAAGGTTAAAATATTTATGAGGAACTGATTTGCAAAATTCAATACTATACAAGCGGCTCAAAACAATGATTATTATAGACGGGCAAAAAAGACGTAGACAGACTTTCCTATGGTGAGTATTTCCCATCAACCATTTTTATATTTTTTTATTGACAATAATATCAATTAAAACCTACTTTAGATTTTTTGGCGTAGGTAATAGCTGCTTCATACGACACCGACTTGTTTCGCGCAGCATGTCTACGCAAGCCTTCAGTTAACACAAACTTTACGAGTGGATGCTCGAGTTTGTAATCGACTGTCAAGTCTCCCCCACGACGTCCACACACGCAAACAATCTACGCAGACCAAGTCGTTGCCGTGTGGGACAACCTAGGTATCTCTTTAAATTGGACTCACCGCGAGCTCGTTAATGTGACTGTTCAAACATATAATACCGCTGACGTTACACTTAAGATGCTCCGGAATGTTCGGCATAAAGTAATTAGTGCAATTGCAGAGGCGCATCTGAGCGTCCATTCTACATTGCACAGTGCACGCGGTGTAAGAGTAGTGGTGGTACACTTGCAGGAAATTCTCGTCAATGTAGCGACATTTGCGTTTCACTGGCGATATCAGACGAGCGCCGGCGTCGTTCTCGATGTCACGTATTGTTATATAACGCCTTAAAATTACACATGTAAGGTTTTAATTCGAATAGCCTGCGAGATTAATTTCAGAGATGAATTTAGAATGTGTGCGAGTTTAATAAGTATAATATAATAGTCCTCCTGTCTCGATTTCATCACGGCGGGCAATCAAAGCACTCTCATTCGATAAGATCTCAGTCCGTTGGGACGGCAATTCGACACGATCAGAGAATGATCAGGTTCAGGGCTGATAGCTTTACGTGCCATCCGAGCCACGAGAAAGTTAAAATAATGGTTAAAAATGAGATTTGCTCATGAAATCCAGAAATCCCAGAGATGTGAGAAAGGGTTTGAACCTGCGATCCTCGTTCCAAGGCGAGCGTTCTTCCAGCATAGCTAACTCTACTACTGTAGTAAAAAATGCACACGTGAAAAAGATGTGCTTAATGCTAGTAATCATGTACACACTACAATGAAAATTTTAATTACTTATGAAATATCTCTTGTCCGACCGTCAGAACATCCGAGCCTAAAGTTGTGAGGGCCGGCACTTCTTCCTCATTAAGAATGTAAATGTTCGAAGTCACAAAAACATCAAATCTTAAAGCCCCTGGCCCAGTAGTTCGGTTGCTCACCATTTCTAACTTTGGCGCGTTCTTTTCTCTATAAAAGTATAAATAAATATATTTGTATGGTGTCAAAGTTAGTTTATTAACTATGCCGTTTTTTTTTCTGTCCGTCTGATTTGGCTTATTTAGATACCCACAAATATTTACTCGGTACACTCAGGGAGACCCAATTCCACCAGACTATCGAACCCAAGGAATCCAATTGTCAATATATTCCATTAAACTGAATAGTTACCTTCCTTGAATAGTATTGATCGCAAAGCATGTTCCGAGCTCGGTGTCCATAGGTCGGAAATAGTCGCAACACTCGAATGGTATATTATTCCATGAGCAGTTTGCCAACATATCCTCGCATGTACTCCTGACCTGGAATGACACAACAAACATTCGGTAGGGAGGATTTCAAACAAATGACTTTCAAACAGTATATGTATTTTATATACGCCATAATTATCATTATCGTCATTATAAAAGTCTCAGACACTATGTAATGACTTACCAAGTTCGCATAATATGTGAGGTTACTTTTCATGCATTCCGGAAGTGGATCTTGTAAAGGGTTACAAAATTCAGATGTGTAGTACGTAATTCCCTTGAAGAATGCCAACTCTTTTAATACTTCTTCTATATTAAAATCGTGATCTTCGCCCCATAATCTAGAAATACCATCTGCGTGAATTATCGCCGCAAATTCAACGGTTCCTAAAACTTGAGGGCTGTTTTATTTTCACGCGTCAACAAAAAATACGAGGTAAGTACCTACAACTCAAACAGGTAATATATAGGTAATTAAAATTTGAGTAGCGTTAAGTTCGCCGTTAACATATTTAAAAGTAAAGTTAAATACAATAAATAAATCCTAAAAAAATCGTAGCGATAGTATACCTAATTCACATATTATGCCTTGTACTTATCTTCGAAACGAAATAGCACTTCAAAAATTACCCGTCAGATATTCCTTCCACACGTCTCGAATTATCATTTTCGCAGACGACAACAGAGGGGAAATTGGTGTTCCAGTCCTTGTAGGTGGTCTCCACGACAAAGGAGATAGGATTGTTCTGGAAGGCGTCATACTGAGCTGCTATCAGGAGAGACGAACCATACCAGGATAGAGCTACTACTATCAGCCAAAATATCCTGTAACAGTATCGAATAGTATTGGTATCAATCCATCACCAATGCAAAGATGCACTGCTTGACATAGAGGTTCCTTAATTAAGGAAATTTATATAATAATTCCAGCCGTTTTTTTTAATGTCCTACTGCTGGGCACGGGCCTCCCCTCAATGCGAAGGAAGGGCATTAGGCCGTAGTCCACCACGCTGGCTCAGTGCGGGTTGGTGGACTTCACACATCTTTCGAGGGGTTCTCTCAGACATGCAGGTTTCCTCAGGATGTTTTCCTTCACCATTAAGAAAATCTACATAATATCAAGACATTCCACCACCTCGTGTAAGGTTGTCAGGCAACCGCACAGCATCTTTCTTCTCTTCGATGGGAGTTAGCTAACCTTTCTATCCAATGTCGCTGCGAATCAGCAATGAACTTAAATCCATGTATCGACGTTGTCTCCGGTAAACTTTTGATTCCATTCCACCAGATCTCCAAATACCTTTTCCATGATTCGTTCATATTCATTTCGACGAATTTTGGGGAGTGAAATAAAACATTATTTATATAATAAAAAACTTTTATACCAACAATGTTCGTGCGTAACAATAACAAACAACAGCGCGAACAATAAATAATAAATATAGTAAATTACTACGGGTGCTTGAAGTCTATACAGATTTTAATCATTGTGGGAACAGCACAGGTGTTCCATTTGTGTAACCATTATCCTGATTGCAATTACCAACGAGCATTTTGTTCGCTGCGTTTATATTCCTAGGGACCACGAATTTGTAGTAATCTCCAGCTAATTATTTTGTCCAGAGTATTTATGACTAATTAATCGAGGCTGATTGATTAATACTTACAACGACAACTGCTGAGATTGCAGTATTCCTCGTGATTTCTAGAGACAAGATACTCTATAATTTGCTACGACTATATAGCCAAATTCAATGTGTTCCTATTTCGGAAACTGCTACCTACAATCTAGTAGATAATTATGCCGGTGGTTTATGAAATTCGGCTTTCTGACCGAATCGTACAGGTCCCACGAGTTCATTCCAATATATTTGTTGGTATTTCTTAATAGGTTTAAAATTCGCCGGTATTCGCGGTTCGATGGTGGTCCTGGCTTGGTGCACGCGAGGTCTTCTGTTGTTCACTTCTCGGAACAGTTTCACGGTGAAGAAATAAATAAACTCGAGCACTGACACGAAGCTGAAGCCGGTTATGAACCCACATGTTGAGCCGATGTTACCTTGCATACAGAAATATTAATTAACTAAGTACCTATCCACGTTTTCCTCTCACTAAATGTCCACAAAATACTTCTCTTACGAGAAGAATATTACAAAAATAACATACTTATCAGGTCGAACCACTTCATAATGACATTCTGGCCGTAGCAGTCTGCGACGTCCCTGGCGTACTTAACGTGTACAATCGAGGTTCCGGTGAAATTCGCGCCTTGCCTGCAACAAATATATACATAAGTAGATCTAGTTCAGAATAAACGTCCGGTTGCCTAGCAAATATTGTATGTTACCAACTTTGTTGCCCACATTGCATTCAGTTTGATAAGTTTATTTCTAGGTAAGTACTACTCTTTTAAACAGACGACACAATCTAAAAAAGCAAGCAACCATAAAGACATGATATGATGATAGGACGTTTTTTTCCTTACATTATTTCATTGTTAACTTCATATTAAACTTTTGTTTTTACCACTGGCACGAACGAAGCTCTTTTTACCTTCTTATTTGTTTCCCGAACAACGAAAGTAAACAAACGAATATGTCAAAATGCTGTAATGTTGTTTCCATCGTCTTAAATATTTAAATAATTTAAATTACTTGGTCAATTTAAACATCGATAATGGCCGTTGCAAATAGGAAGGCCGGTTTGTCTACTTCAGATTTCGAAGTTTTTGGTAAAGTGCAAGGTGTCTACTTCAGAAAACATACTCAAAGAAAAGCTTCCGATTTGGGTCTCAGAGGATGGGTTATGAATACGGCTCAAGGAACGGTGATAGGTCAACTTCAAGGACCTTTGGGCGCTATTGAAGACATGAAAATATGGCTACAGAAGGTTGGTAGCCCAAAATCAAAAATTGAAAAGGCTGCCTTTCGCAACGAAGGGCCCATAAATAGCTGCGCTTTTAGAACTTTCGAAGTACGACGATAAAATGATCTGATTCGGATTATTTATAGAAAATAATATATTTTATGAATTGGAATAAAATAAATACTTATGTTCTTAAACGAAATTCGTGTTACTCAGTGACATACCAATCAAGTAAATTCTTCGCCTTATTTTGCCTAAAAGTACGAAGACTAGACTAACCTAACCTGAATTATCCACTTTCTATATTCTTACCCCCAAATTTATAAATAGTTATAACTGAATATATTGGCATTAAAACGAACTTTTCAGAAGATAGAGTGCGTTATAATGGCTATATAATCCATTATAACTCTCTATAAAATTGAGTGTGAGACCGTATAGTTGGTGTGTTCGTCTGGCGATATTATTATTATTTATAGTTATCGTAGCGTTATACGGTGGCCGTAATATTATTACACAGACATTTATACATACAGCCAATCATCCCTGTCGCTATCTGGAACAGTGTTGAGATACTCCGGATATATGATGACATCGTTGAAGTCGTAGCTGTAGACTGTCTTGGAGCAGGTAGGGTTGCACATCGGACAATCGATACCGCCGTTAACCGTGTGCAACTCTAGCTCCTCGGGCACGTGCTCTACGTGGGGACGCACCGCTATCGATTGAGCTAAGGATAACAATTATAAGTGAAACTAGTTTTCAGAAATCAACAGTTACCTAAGTCTGAATTGGTGGTAATCTTTAATGAATGACATCTTATTCCGATAATTTTACACTACACATAGGTTAGGTGAATGTAACCTATGTCTAAATGTGATATATTTTTCGGGATTCAATATCTATTTTGCTTATGGAGACAAAAAAACACTTATGAATAACCAAAGTCTACTATGAAGTGGAAATAGCAAGTATCCATTATTCACTTATGATTAAAATTACCCGATTATTTTCTCTGTAGGTAATAAAACTATGATACTTATATTACAAATAAAAATACTAATTTGTACTAGCACTCTTGACGCCCGGACATGTACAAATCAAAAGCCGTCAAAGCGAAAGATATAAAAAAATATATTCACAGACTTTTACTATGATGTCTTCATAAGCGCTTCAGTGACAGACATTATAAAGATTCATTTCGCGTTAATTTTACGCGGATAATAGAATTAAATATTAATTTATTTGTTTGTTTTAATCAAATTTTGCCAACACTAATGGGTCAAAGATACATATAAAAAAAACTAAATAATAAGAGCGTTAGTAAAAGCGATCGAAATATCTACTATTAATATCTTACCATAAACCCTACGCAAACATGGTACATCCTCCATATTACAAGTTCTAACATTAACCATCTTCGGCATATTGAAAGGTGTACAGTTACAATTGTCCAGCAAGAAGAGCATTCGGCACTTCAGCATACAATCACTGTACGTATAGAACGGCAGATATGAAGACTCATCATAGAATCTGCATTTTCTTAATGCTATTGGCACGTGTTGAATGTCTCGGGAGGCTTCTGTGAATCCTCCTGTTACCATTACAGTCATCTAAAAACAAATAACTGTGTATATATTTTTTCAATAATAGAAGTAGGGTCTCTTCTATAGGTACTCTTCAGTGTTAACTAGACATGCACAATGTTGGGATCTTCATAGGATCAGTTGAGCAACAAATTAATATATCGCCTTTAGCTGTTCGAAGTTGCCTTATTTTTTTAATTCAATCATTACAACCTACCTACCTATACAATAATACCAGCCCTTTTAATATCCCACTGTTGGGCACGGGCCTCTCCTCAATGGGAGGGGGATTAGGCCATAGACCTCCAAGCTGGCCCAGTGCGGGTTGGCGGACTTAACACGTCATTCGAGGGGTTCTCTCAGACATGCAGGCTTCCTCGCGATGTTTTCCTTAACCGTTCACCTGCCTATATGATATGCCTAATTCTGCCTACTATGCACCTCACAAAATCCTCATCGGGCTTTAGAATCCCTGCATATACTGGATACAGAAGGATCATGTGAACGAATATTAAAGAATAATGTTTTACTCTTTTCAGAATATTGCTTACTCGCGTGAGCACTGTACAACGTTCGCTTCGTTGTAGCGGAAACTCATTTTTTCCAATTCATTGAGCATTGACAATAGATTTTATGTTGCGTATAGAAGTGTATTTGTTTAAACATAGGAAACGAGGAGTCTCCAATACGAATGGACCAAATGGCATGTACTAAAATGACAAACACGGGTATCAAATAGCATCTTCACTTTAACGTACCCACATATATACTTACTTGTACTTGGGGGCTGATAATTTGCATACCGAAGCTTCCACTGGGCGCATCGGGAAAGTCGTACGCGTCTGAGAATTGCATCTGAAAAACAATCTTATTTGTAAAAAATATAATGTTTTTATTTGCATTTCCTACGTGTAAGATATTGAAACGGTACAAACCTGTGCCCCTTGTAATGGTATATTGTAATAGAAGTCATCGCTTTCATTAAGTCTCAAAAGAACTTTGAGTCCTTGGTCGAAATCAAAAAATGATTTGTTACCGTAATTGTACTTATCGATGCTTCTTGTATCACTCGTTTCACTAAAAATAGTAAGCATTAAATATTATTGGCGTTTAATAGCTCAGTATATATAAGTAATAATATACTGGGAGGGATCGCTGCAAGTCCATTGTAGACTAACCCATAATACAAGTGCTGCTTGATGCTGGTAAGGTAAGGGTTAGCTGGCGATGAAAAAAAATATATGACATAGTATTTACTCTTCAAAAAACGCGTCAGACAATCGTAGATAGTTGAAGGTGCAGCAGTATCCGTTCATGGTTAGACGAAAATCAAATAAGTCGAGGCAATCCCTAGGTTCCGTGTTCCACGCGCATCTTATTAGCAAATCTTCACAGCGAGGTGTTAACTGTCGACAAATATAGAATTTCAGTATCTTAATAACAAACACCATCACGTCTGTAGTCCCCGAAGAAGTTGACAGTATTTTTTTTATAAACCAACGCCTCAGTGGAGAGCTTAGTTTAACAGATTGGCTTATACAAGTTTTTTTCTATACTCCTCTGTTACCAAATATTGCTACCTTGTAATGATGTCCGTGCTTCATCTTAATAGGTATGTAATTATTAGGTACTTGGTATACCTATTATATATTTAGATTTTGATGTTTCGATAAATCATAACATACATTTCTCATTAGCTCGTGGACGTCGTAGTCACCCAAAGCATTGTGCAATTTCAATGGCTGAGCAGAGTTGGGGTTGTCCGAACTCTTGCTGTACAGCTGCCCAAGTCCAAAAAGCAATGCTAGCATTTCCTTCTCATTGTATTGTTTGTTACGTTCCGATTTCAGTCTGTAGTAAAGCAGATACTTTAAACAGGTATTGGACTTTATTATCGAACGAAATGTTTTGAATCGTGCACAAGTCACATAAAAAGTACGGGATAACTTGGTCTTATCATAAAGATGATTAAAATAGAGAGATTTTTTATCGTAAAATATGATTTGCTTCATCATAAATAAAACAAATAGCCTAGGTACTAATAGTGGCAGGCAATGCCAGTTTTAAATATGCCCTTCGTTATTACGATATAGAGCGAACAAAAATCCGTACAAACTCTTAGCAAGGTCAGTGGCAGCGCGTTTGCTGATGCGGTTGGTGGTACAAATCCCAACTGCTGGGAATATGATCTTGCTGACCGACACCCCATCGGGTACTTGAGTGGTCACCAGCGGAGACCGGTAGTACTTGTCGAAAGTGATCAACACCAGCGATATGGAGCACACCAGCCCGATGCTCAGTATTATTATCCATATGATTCTGTTGACAAAATATTAAATTATTAAAGCTCGACTACAATATTGTGCGTGAATCGAATGCAGGTTAAAGTTATTTTCTTATATAATCATAACGAAAGATCAAAACGAAACCATCTGTAATACTAAGTATAAGTATTAAGGCAACGTATTTTTTTCCTTTCTTTTTGTCCTTAATTATTGAGACTAGGCCCGATACGATAATTATCTACTGTTTTAGAACTTCGTAAAGACGTTTTTTTTTTTACGTCATTGTCACTGACTCATAGGTCATGTATTTTGATACATATTCATTTACCTGACATAGATAGGTACTGAAGTAGGTAATCGTATTGTATACCTATGGCTATATTCCTTCTGGAAATCCCTAGATGAATGCTTACAGAAAAGTAGGCTTTGCAATTTTTTATGGAGAGAAAAAATAACACATCGTTACCTTTTACTTGTTCGTACATTACGAACAACTTGTAGAGTTCGTAATAAAGGTAACAAGTTATAAAGTTCGCTTGTATACAAACCACTGGCGACGGGACGTAAACCTTTACGCAATCGTTACATAAGTAGTCCTAAATTGTGTAATACGCGCCTATACACTCAAGATAGCAGGAATTGCGACAAACATGCCTAAGCTGACCGCTATGGGAACAAGTTCAAGACAAGTTTATCTGCAATACATAAACTTAAGAACATGTTGCAAAGTTGGATGTTCGTTTGCTGTGGAAGCAAAGTGTGCAGGTTCAAACTATATAGTTTTGGATTGAGTTAAAATATTAAAAAAACATGCCGACCTACTATTGCTGCAATGTTTTTGCTCGATAATGAGGCCCTTAAAAGGTCACTCACCTTTCAAAAAATGGTGTGTTGCCATCAACGAGGTGTTTGAGGCCACAGATGGATGATTCTTGACAGTATTCGCAGCTTACCGTCTTCAGACTTGCTTTCAGTATATCCAACATATTGGGATCCCGGGCTTTCCTGCGCAAATGATGTTTACGTTGAAACTCATAAGAATTTGGAGAAATTCCATCCATTATTTTACTACCATTAAAATTGATGTAGTGAGCACGAATGGTTTTTTAAAGCTAGTTTTATGTAGAGTTAAGTTAACAAAACTTGTTAAATATTCCATTTCAGCGATAGCATCAACACTAATGTGAGGTTAATTGCAGTGATTGATCGATTCTCCTCTATTACTAGAGTTCATTGATTTTATGATGATAAATATGATTTATAGCTTGAATTATGTACATGTTATTTTGCACAAGCAATCCTTAGAAAGTAGAATCGAATATTCTGATTTATTATCATATTGCATAAATGATCGTTCTAGATTGCCAAAAGTGGGAAAAATTGGCGAAATAGCGACCATAGAGAATGTTCGATCGCCGGCGAGCACATGACCGGCGCGGGCGCGGCGGCAACGCGCATCTTGCAAAAGTTATTGCCAAACCATTTGACCATCTCCGAAACCGCCCATTCACTTGTTGGAATGTTTTGAATTCTATTAGAATAATTGTGTTTACAATTTAGTTTCACACAATGCCGCCGGGAATGTAAGTAAAGATATTATTAGGTATAACTGGGCAAAAGCTTCTCTTAATAATTCCAGCCCTTTTTTATGTACCACTGCTGGGCACGGGCCTCCCCTCAATGCGTGGGGGGTTTAGGCCATAGTCCACCACGCTGGCCCAGTGCGGGTTGGCAGACTTCATACATCTTTCGAGGGGATCTCTCAGACATGCGGGTTTCCTCACGATGTTTTCCTTCACCGTTTAGCAAGTGATAATCTTGGTTGAAAATGAGATTCGCACATGAAAAATCCCAGAGGTGCGAACCGGGGTTTGAACCTGCAATCCTCGTTACCGAGGCAAGCGTTCTACCAACTTGGCTATCCTTCTCTTAAGTATACTAAAAACATAATAAATCAGTCGATTGCGTAGTTTAGTACTTATCGCATAATTCTGAAAGGTACTGAAGGCTGCAAGAATATGATTACAAATTAAATTAAATATTTGGAATTGGCTATTTACTAGCTTTCTTTTGATACCCATAATGTTGTAATAACAAACCCCCCCCCCCCTTTTTTTTTACTGCAGACAACATTTCTGAGACCTGTTTGAGCCGCAATTCATAATACCATTCTTTATCCAGCTGGGTAGAGTCTTATGCACCAACTATATACGATATAGCATTAACAAAACCATGTCAACGGGGCTCCATTGGCATTGTTTCCCCATCGCTTCTGGTGGAGGCTGCAGCCGACGCGACCATCCGCCGGTCACGTGGATTTGCGCAAACTAACCTGCTTGAAATAATATTTTTTTATAATGCTTAACGAAATTCCCATTCATTTTAGTCTTGCATCTGTATAAGGTGGAAATAAAATATAAATATTTAGAATATTTAGAATATTTAATGTACTACGGTTTGTGAATGGACATAATCAGTTAAATTGATTTTGAGCTGAGGTAAGTATTTAGATGATGGACATACCAAGACGTAAACTGTACGGTCCCAAACTAAGCAACGCTTGATGTATTATGGACACCGTACAATTGCCTGCCCCAATAATATCCAGATCAGGGTTAATTACGAAAAGATAATTTCCAAAATATGTCCCGGCGGGAATTGAACCTACAGCACACCATACAGTGAGGCGAGCGGACTGTTCTCAAACACTATAAATCCAAGCTGGGACGTTTTGGGAGTAAGCTTTATAAAACTTAATTAGAATAAAGCAATAGTCATTATTAGTACTTCTGACCTTATATACTTTTTTAAAAGCCTTTTAAATTTGCTACTACTGGGCAAAGGCCTCCCCTTGGCTTCTCCACACGTCTTGGTACGATGCACCCACAAAGGTGTTAAACCTATGTTCTCTTGCCCTTGGCCGGCCTCTCCTTCGGCGACCTCCACTGGAAATTCAATTGTTTATTATTTATTAACCTACCTTTGCAGGCCCATGCGTGATATATGACCGGCCCACCCCAAATTTAGCCTTCATTAGATAGATAAATAGATAACTCTTCAATATTCAAACTATGCGTGTGATGAAGATAATATACTTGCACACACCTATAAGTATCTTCATTATAATATATTGCAGATCAACGTCTATAACCTACCAGTTTAAGTAACTCTTTTCTATAAATTACATTCGTATAGATATCAGACTGAAATCGATTTGCATAATAGGTCATCGCCAGTGCCATTCGACATTAACTAAATTATTCATAGGCTATTATAACAATTAACATTAGTAAAGTTAATCTGTTTACAAATAACGCCGTTGCATGTAAGTTATATACGTTATCTAGCAACGATTATGTACAAATATGGAAACGTGTCAAGTTATTATGATTTAGTAGGTTCATTTAAAGTGTGTGTAGTTTGCAAAATTTTTAAATCTATCATTTGAAACGAATTTTGAGATAAGCATCTATAAAAGATGTAACAATAATGGTGATAACATTAGGTTAAAAAGATAACAGTCCCAAAGAAATAAATACAATTATTAGATAGTTCAGCAAATTACATCCTGTACTGAGCGCATGGCCACTCTACTGGTTAGCCTTGTTTAAAAAAAATTAACATCATTTACACAATAATGTTATACAGCAATCTGATCCATATAAATTACTGATTAATTTATTAAAATATTTTCCACTATTTGTTATACCTTATATAGGATTCTTGAGGATGTATTGAGGATAGATTAAAGGAAACTCATTGTATCCCCACGGAAGGTTCTTTATGACAATGGTGTTGTAATTTCTAGAAATGTAAGTGGGTGTACCACTCATTTTAAAAGATTAAACATTGAGTTTCTTGCCGAATCTTCTCATAAGAACGAACGCTCTGAACCCGTGATAGATTTTACCTAATCACACATGCTTTATTGGGCCACATATTTTGGTAGGTATTCCAAGAATCCTAGGAGACTGCGAAGATGTGTATACTTATGGATAAGTAGCTATAATACTTAGAGGTGCAGTAAGATCCACTGTTACAGTAGAATGATTATCATGTGACGTAAGAAGGTGCGTTAGGTGACAAACAAGTATTATAACATGCAAATCCATAACATATTATGTAAGCAAAATAATATTAAAAAGTGATGATCAAAATCACATGACTGCTAAAATTATGCAAAGGAAAATTTATGTCTGAGAGTAGAGCTTTGGGAGAAACCCATCGAGGCTTAGTATAGACAAGACTAGACCAAATCATCGCCTATCGCCGCGACAACTATCGTTTTTTCACTATTCTAGGGAACTGTTCCATTTGCCGAGATAATCTTATATTACAAGGCTCTCATTGAAGTAAATATGATATGAAGATTTTTCGAAAAATTGCAATATTACGACGCATACTTTCACGATCAGATATATGATTTGTAAGCCCTTGAACCACAAAGAAGAGAAGCATGCGTGCCTTGAACCTTGCGTGCTTTTTTAAAAAAATCATAATACTAACCTTGGAATAGAGTTGATTATATAAGTATTTATTTAATGTTCCTACGAATATCTGGATCTACTCCGTGACTTTCGTTACGGACTGTATATACTTACTAAAGTATTACAGCAATACTTGGGTGGTGGGCTGATGCCGGTCGAGCCGTTCTCCTCGTTGTGTCTCCCGTTCAAATGTTGACCAACCTCTCTTGAAGACACTAGATGTGTGTAACTACCTTTATCAAGGTGCATTGTATATCGTGAGCACAAGTGTGTGACTTATTTTAATTGTGATCTGTGTTTACGGATTCTTGTTTGTAAGGTAAGAATATAATAGTTTTTGTTTATTATTATATGTTATCCCCTAACATTGTTGAAGTTCATGACGACACTTTTCAAAAATATGAAGTACTACATTCTGAAATTAATTAATTACAAATCATATTTTTATATAGGTATATCAAACGTTCATAACTTGAGTACAAACATTCGTGCTCATTACGCATAGGTTGCCGCTACCGGGAGTCGAATCCGGGATCCTCGGTATAGAAAGTAGGTCACTACCAACTGTGCCAATCGGGACCCACTGATCTAAATATATCTCATAATTTGAGAATGAGACAAATTGTCTAAGATCGCGTGCACGATTTCATAACAAATAATAATGACAACAATACCTAAATAATTGTGTCCGTTCTAGTTTTTCGTTCACACGAATGAAAGATGGTGGACGCGAAAAACGATCTTTTGCTTCTTGAAATATGCTCTATTTTGGACCATATACGCCAATGGCTTTAAAGAAGGAATTAAGGAAAGAAGAATCAATGTTGTGATGTGACCTCCGTTGTTCCTTCATTATTAGATACAATTAACCCGTTAATTAACATTTTTGTGGTAAATAGTTGTGTTTTTCTTGAGGCAAATTGCAAAAATGATAATGACTACCGTCTCGTCGGCCCCGAGAACTATCAATACAGAATGTGCTTGAAATTAACTCGGAATTAACACAGGCCAATATCATCGAATACATGATACTATATTTAACATCGGTAGTAAATTACCTGCCTATATACTGCGTAGGTAAATTTGTGTATCACGTTGAAAACGAGTAGTAAAAAGAGCGGTCTAGGTTTTGGTTGCACGAGAAAAGCTATGCTCTCCTAGATATCAATTGCTATAAATCGAGAACCCATCCGCAAAACATCATTGCTAATGTAACTTAACCTCGTTGATATATAAAGATGGGTGCTACCAATTAAGCTACGTCCTCTAACAAACATTCATAGAAACATCTTGATTGCCCAACAAGTATCCGCCGCCGTTAAAATTGAAAGTAAATGTTTGGGAAACCCTGACCTTGGAATCTTTGTCTGAGAGCTTGCGCGTACGCACAGACGTAGCTTCCATTGATTTATAATAATGAGCGTAAATCGTCGATTTGGAATATCCATTGATTACAACGCATATTTTTTTCTGAAAATTTGTCTAAAGTGCTTGTAAATATATTGTCAATTTTATAATCAATGCACGTACTTTTGTTATACAAATCAAACTGGACTGGTTTATGTTGTGCCCAACAATATTTGTCTGTGTAATATAAAAAATAAATAAATAATAATAAATAAATTAGTATTAAGTGGTACGAGTGCATTTCGATTTGGCGCGTTTCGTCGCGTTCGTTGGTAAAAGCGCTGCGCGGCGCCGCGGCGCGGGGCGGCGCGCTGGCAGTGTGACCGAAGCATTACATTCCATATTGAAAACAAAGACGGTATAGGAGCATTATTTATTCTGACCATTTAAAAGTAGGTTAACGTAATGGGCGTGGCTAAGCACCGTTGCTCACACTAATTAGGTAGTATTATTGAATGTTTAATGACGTACTGCGAAATATTTTTCTTAAAAATGTTCGCTGGTTAAAGTTTGGTAAAAGCGATTAAAGGTGAAAGAGTGAGGTCGTGGTCTTTCTCTGTCATAAAGGCACCCAATTATGACAGCGACGTGACGTCTTATGAATGTTAATGTCTATATATCTTCATGTTTATTGTTATTTCTAGCATCTACCGGGTGCTGTAATCATGAAATCAGTGGTGTTGCTGCTTGCGATTTGCACTTATACCGTTCGGTGCCTACCTCCCCCCCATCCCGATGTGCTGGCGGTCCGCCGGGAGGAAGAACTCCTACCCCCCGTGCTGAGGAAGCCTGCGCTACACAATCCTCACCTGCGGGAAATTCTATCCTTGACTAGTCTCTTACACAAGGGAGAGAATCTGGTAAGATTAATTTTATCGCATAAAAAAACAGCTTTTGCAGTATTTCCAATTTTCCGGACAAGTTATTAAATTTTTCTTTCCTTACAAATCCTATTCGGATACGAACATATATTTTCAACTCTTTTCGAAATGTTGATTTTGTTTATTATCTCTGGTCCAGGTGTTGACCCCTCCCCAAAGTGAATTCCTGGCTGTGGCTCTCCGCCCATAACTCAAGCTTCCATCTTCCCAAATTTGTCCAAATAAGTTTGATTGCGAAAAGTTCATACAAAATACATTTCACTTGGACTATTATATTACTTACCCATTAGACAAAGTTCATAGGCCATACAGTGACCTCATAATATCGCTATTTTGCGTAGGTATTCCAATTTGTCATAACGTCACATGAAAGTAATCTTGCTTGATGATTAACTTATTTTTGTGTTTGTCAAGGTGTTTGAACGAGAAGCGAACGATGTCTCTCGGAGGGAAATATACAACATCCTAACGCACGCCGGATTAATACCAAGACAAAGTTACCCACCTCCAGCGAAGCCAAAACATAATCATAATAACAAAGCGAGTATAATTACTCATACACCGTTCGATCAAAACTTTTTCGAACCGCCGTACTTGCCCACACAAGATATCTTACAATATTTATAAGACACATTTTTGTAGCTTTATATTTTGCCCCAAGATGCTATTTGGAACAATCGTCGGAATATATTTTTGTGGATATATCAATCAAAACTCTTAAAACAATTTTGTAAATATGCTAAACGTAGAATTTTTAGGTAGAAATAAATGTAAAACTTTAACTTAATGTGGGGCTCCTGGACACGTCCAGGCGCCCACTTAAGCCCAGCGGTCCTTTGGAGTGGGGCGTCGCTGGATCGCACATGGCATACAACTGGCGACGCCGACGCATAACCTAACATAAGCCGCTGCGAGCAGGGGCTGAAACAGGATATCGTCTATAGGGGGTGGGGGGGGGTCAATTTTTGTGATTTTGCCTGTCGTTTAGAGAATTTGCGCCTGGGGGCGCGCCTATTGTCATTACAAGTATATTAGTTTATAATAATATAGGTACAAAGTCAAATTAATGTAATGTCGAATCCCCAAATTTTACAATAGTATAAAACTTTTTCTCCTATAATATTAAGCATAGTCTTGTGTAATATGTGTAATAAACTGTGACCCATTGTTCTAATAAAACCAAACGTTTACACATACATAAGGCTGTATTATTTCACGACGCGACCTTGCCGCCAGGCCACTGCATAATCACGACGTTACAAAACAAAGTATACAATTATTAAATTATTTATTCACAACAATTGCACAACACGAACGATTAGTGCTACCATTTATTAACTAAATTATTTGCTATCTACACTAAAGCACGAGTACCCACTAACTACGACCACGGTATTAAATAACTAACCGACGGCAGGGGTGGCAGAATGCCTAACAATAAAGCGACCTGCAGAGCCTTCATAAAAGATTACTGTTCGAATTGCTCATTCGCTGGCGTCCATTTCATTGCAGATGACACCAAGCACTGGGCAGAAAGGTTTGTCATCTTTGTTTGATAGTTTTATTATTAAAAAATGTACGAACATTTTTTCCTCTGATATTTTCCCAAAATCTGTCTCAGTTGTTGTTGTTGATCGACAAAAAAGATTTTTAAGTTTCAATTCAAGTTCCATGCAATATAATAATAATGTCGCCAGACGAATACACCAACTATACGGTCCCACATGGCTACCGTACAATTAACTGAGGGCGAACTCAGTATATAATACTCAGTATATATTACTAAACATCCTTGACTCGGGTATAAACATTCGAGCTCATCACACACATTTTGTCCCTACCAGGATTCGAACCCAGGACGCTCGGTGCAGAAAGCAGTGTCACAACCCATTGCGCTAATCAGGAAATGATACTATTTACCTATTTTGTTTATTATTTCGTTTCGCTAGATTACTATGGCTAGCTCTCGTGGTCCTGTCCTGGTACGGGTCGGCATTACTCGTCATCGCCGCTTGGGACGCGTTCGTCCTCAACCCTATAAGCTTCGGCGTGGAAACCACTTATACTGATTGGAACACGAAAATGCCAACAATCGCTGTTTGCGAGAGCCCCAATTATGATAATTTATACGAGGTGGCTGACAAGTGAGTTACTAAGTTTTTTTGGTACCGTAGCTAGAATAGGTGCTTTGTTATTTCATTATGCTGTCAATTCTTTTGTTTCTAGTGGCAAATGTAACGTAAGTCTGGGTTAAGCATCAAAATTGACTCGCAATGGAATGACAATATTTTGTATCTAAGAATTAATTAAATGAAATTAATTAATCAATAGCATATCTCGCAGTCTTCTGAGAATATCGTAAAAGGTCATCTAAATAGTGTCTACATGTTTGCAGATACCGTGAGATTCCGTGATTTGGCTTCCAACCAAATCACGGAATCTCCGTGATGCATACAAATAGGTAAAGTAAGAAATAAAAGAAAATTATGTTTATCGTCTAGGATTTGGACTCCCGATCACTCACCGGACTTGGAAGACGTACTACGAGACATAGCATTCTTCCGCGGCGTTAGCTACAATCTTGTAAAGTTCTGCTATACGAAGAGTGACGCAGACCCGAAGTGTCCAACGTCAGGGTTCAGCCGCTACGCCAAAATGATCCGCAGTGGTTGCACACAGATCATGGCGAACTGTTCCTACAACAACAAGAAGTTTCCGTGCTGCGAATACTTCCAACCTATTCAGACTGACATGGGCACGTGTTTCATCATCAACTCCGTACAAACCACGTAAGTTATATTTCATATAACGAAAAACCCGTGATTGAAATAAATCCTCTTCATAATTTGATGAAGCGTGTACACTATAAAAACATCTCACAATCTCTTCGACTTAAAGCTCAAATTTAAATTAAAAATTAATCAAATACATTTTCCTGTTTTCAATCAGAAAGTAATACATGTAGGTACTTATAATTATACAGTAAGTAATGTTGATTGTATTCCGCAACTATTTCATTATGGTTATTTTCCCAAACTTTCGTAACAAGTTATCCATAAACTTTTTCAGTTGCTGCTCTATTTAATTATATTTAAGTTGATTACTTTCAGGGACCCGAAACCATATCCTATGATTAACAATCTAAGTCATAGTATCGGCTCTATCAAATTCGATGTATCCTTGCCAGTGACGGTTAGTACCTATCTTACCATTCTATTTTACCACAATCGCTTTTTTTCTCAAAATAACAAAAGCAACCTTAACTCAAGGTAAGTACCTATAGACAAATAGTTTCTTAGCGGTATTTTTGTAACATAGCGTTCTACATTTTAACTTTCAAATCTATGTTTGTGACTCCAACTTTATGTGGACATATACTTACGATTATGCGTTATAGTTAGTAGTTGTGTAATTATTAGAATATATATAGATACACACACTGGGAGAAGAAGAAGTACCAAGTATAACAACATCGAGTACTGCCACTATCAAGATTCAACTCGGTAACATTTATCGGTTAGTATAACCACTTCATTTATTTATTAAGATTTAAGTAGATATTTATAATTACTTTATAGTCGATTCCAAACCAACTCAAAAATAGTCCTTTGACCAGATTTTTAATATACTTACCTAGGCACCTTGTTCTAATTAATGTAGATAAAGTTGCCTTTACCACGGATATATAAAGGGGTTAATTAACGAAATATGTCAAGCGAATATATACACGGAACTTTTCAAATTTACAAAGAGATGGAAAAGTCTGCCTCTCTCATTTATAAACATTTTGCTAATCTAATGCATAAGACAAGTAACAAGTCATTTATCACGTAGCCGTATAGTATCGGTACGCAACATAGAGAACGACCCACTGATAACTGAGACCACGCCGGAGCAGCGCGCCTGTCGGTTCAAGCATGAGAACGAGGGAGGGCTCTATCCTCACTACTCCTATAGTGCATGCACAGTGCTGTGTCGCAAGCGAGGACAGATCGAGAAGTGCCAATGCAACGACCATTTCATGCCGGGCACTGGTGAGATACCTTAATAGCACATTATTTTTAATATCTATAAACAGCAAATAAGGATGGTTTTGCGCCGATAGCAGAGACGTAATGACTCAACAAAAAGTTTGGGAATGAAGAATTTTGGTAGATAATAGATACTTATTAGGGTGTTCCATATGGTTCATTATTTAATTTTGGTTATGGCCAAAGGGAGGTTGGAAGTTTGTTCACAAACAGGAAGGACATGTTGTACGAATGTCAACCAGCCTATCGCTGGAAAATAATCTTCGAAAGTTACTTTTAAAAGACTCATCGAATTTACTAATTTCAGTTTAATTAAGTAGGTACATCATTCATAGGCTAATTATTCCAACTAAAATATACAACTGACCATTTTCATAATCGTTGCTTGCGAATTACAGGCGACTTAGCTTGAGCAACAAGCGGCGACATCAAACGACTTATATTCCCTGCATCGATAGTAGCTTATTTCAGAGATGTCACAACAAGCTGACCAAATCAGGTGCATCGATTTATCAGAGATAGTTTTGCCCGACGCCGAAGTATGAATTTGGTCTAGTACTCTCCGGAATTGAAGCGAATTATTTGGAAATATTTTAAATAACAAATCGTGACAAAATAAAACGGTGTCGATGCACATCCATTTCTCGAGCACTCTCAATTCCAATTGCAATTGCTTACATAATGTAAATGTGAGATATATTATTACTTTCATCATTCACATAGATTGTGCAACATAGCGTGCACTACCTACCAGACCTTTAGTAGAGAGTACCACTCTAATACCTTCCTTACTTTTACCGTCTACTAAGTTCTAATTTATAGTTAGCTTATTGCTTAATATACATATTATCTGCAATCTGAGGAGAAGGACCATATAAGTCTTAGATAGATAGATGTAACTTGAATAAATGAATAAACCCATTGTGGACCCGGCTGGGCACAGAACTATAGGACAGAACAAAAATGTACAGAGGATAACGAAAATATTATTTTACCTACTTTATTGCATTTTTTTTTCGTTTATTATATTGAGTAATTAATATTGGTGATACAGTAGGTATAATTATTTAGTAGGTATGTAAGGATATATGTTTATTGTCTAAGTATATACATTATTTTAATTATATTATGAAAGGACTTATATTTTAGTTTATTTACTAACCAAAATTTGTGTAGGTATTTATTTTATTTTTCAAGTCGATCATGTACTCATTACTTATTGTGGACTCTTGTCAAAATATTGATGTTTGTGCTAATACTTATTTGTCAGAACTTCTCCTGCTATAGTAACATCAACAATTTCAGCCGAAGCACAACGTTGCAACTTATCCGGTGTAGCTTGTCTGAATTCGTTCTCAAGCTATTTGGTCAACCTCAAACCGCACTGGTCCAGTCGCGCCGGGGTTATTTGCAACTGCTTACCGTCGTGTGATGAGACCGAAATCTCTGTCGTGCAAGACTCGGACGCACAGTGAGTATCATGGTATATGAAACAATTTCACAACTCTTTCAGAAATCATCTCGTCTTCTTTAGTCATAAACAGGTTTCCATGTCAGTAACGCCCACGAGGACATTAGTAATAACAGTTGTTTTGTAGCTTGGTTTATTGTAAAACTATATATGGTTACACTATTAATTATATACATATACTAGCTGTTGCCCGCGACTTCGTCCGCGTGGTATTTAACAACGTCTCAACCGTTGGCAACAGCCTGCTCGCGTTCTGATCCCGCGGGACGCATTGCAGATTTTTGCTATCAAACTTTAAGCAGGGGCAGCGCTGCAACATTGGTTTTAATTTTTTTTCGAGAGATCCAATTTTTTTTTCTAAAATAAAAGTAGCCTAAGTTACTCCTTGTTACATCAGCTATCTGCCAGTGAAATTCCCGTCAAAATCGGTCCAGCCATTTCAGAGATTACCCGGAACAAACAGACAGACAGACAGACAGACAGACAGACGGACAGACAGACAGACGGACAGACAGACAGACAGACAGACAGACAAAAATTGTAAAAAATGTTGTTTCGGTATAGGTAACGTGTATACATCCAAATGCACTTAGTAAAAAGCGGTTATTTTAATATTACAAACAGACACTCCAATTTTATTTATATGTATAGATATCTTACAGCTCTAAAGTTCGGCGCAGTAAAAAGCGCGCAAAGGTTGAAGTGGCACTGTCATACTTACCTGCTGAAAGATTCAAGAGGAACGTTGTTAGAAGTCGACTGGATTTAGTTGGTAAATATCCATGACCTTTTATATAACATTACATTAATAATGATTATTCTATTTAAATTAAAAAGGCATCCTAGTAAGTTATATAACTCGAGAAAACTGTTGTCAAACAGATATGTGCGTATATTCATTGATTTTTTTTACTATTCTTATCCAAGTTCCCACTATTATCCGGAATAATATATATACCAAATAGACCTAGGTTTTTAAACTTTCACCGTGCTATATTCCATCAAAATCCATTCAGTAGTTTACCGTAATGTGCGAAAAGATAAATAAAATTCCAAATTAGCGTAATTGGCCTATAATATCCGTTAAACTTATGATCACTCTCGTTGTAGTTTCAGTTGGAGGTACTACTGGTCTTTTCGTCGGAGCAAGTCTACTCAGCTTCGTTGAACTGTTTTTCTTCTTTACCGTTCGCTTCGTGAACAACCTACTTATGAACAGGCAGAAATATGATAACATAATGGTTGTTCAACCGCGTACAATGTCGAAGCAGCTGGATGACATACTCGTAGTAAGGGATATGCCTAACGAGCCGTATCTCGATAGTGGAGTTACCAATTCTAAGAACTTCTATGATAAAATACTTCAAGCGATGTAAGGTCGGCCATGAAAGTGGTTTTTCGGTGCTGACAAAAATTAAACCTAGTTAAAAATTCTACTGAGCTTCATTTTTGACACGTTTTAAGTTCAAATGACAGAAGTAGACCTTGCGATTCTACGATATGCAAATGATATTCAACCTTAAAGTGATAAAGGAGTTATTAGACTCACAGTACCAAAGCGCATTTTTTAAACATTGTAATTTTCATTATTCTGCTTCTTTGTATAAGTATTCACAAAAGCGAGTCAAGACATATTAGAAAAACCACTCTTATCAATACTAATGAATATATTGAAAAGTGTTTTAGTTCATAATCACGTTATTTATTGAAATATATATACATATTACAAAGAAAACCAAAAGACATCATCAGAACATATTTTCGAATATCAAACATATAATTTGAATTCAATAAAAAAACTTATGTGAAAAAAGGTTTGTGTTACAAAACAGGTTTCATAACACTGCCCCTTACTCTGGTAATTACTATAAGTTAAGGTAATTGCAAGAGTACAACAAAACAACTTAATTCATAAAGTAATAAAATAATAACTTCAAACTAAACCTAAACTCTTAACAAACAAATTATGCTTGACCTTTGGTAAAGATTTAGTAAAAAGGTCAGCTTCCAATTCAGCTGAAGGCTTATAAATAATCGTAACTAGCTTACGGTCAACACATTCCTTTATAAAATGGTGTTGAACATCAATGTGCTTGGTTCTACGATAGCATTGGTTTTCTACCATTTTGATAGTGCTTTTATTGTCATTATTAATAACAATAGGCTCATGTGGCAGATCGAAAGATTTTAATTCATTCATAAAATTATGTAAAAATTTCGCCTCCTTCACTGATGTTCCAAGAGCATAATATTCAGCCTCTGTACTGGAACAAGCTACATTAATTTGTTTGTGACTATGCCAATTTATTAGGTTAAGTCCAAACCTACTTACGAAACCCGAATAAGATTTCCGATCGTTTGTATCCCCCGCCCAATCTGCGTCGGATGAAATTTCAATTTTGTTGCTACCGCGCCTAAAATTGAGTCCGTAGTCAGTTGTACCCGACAAATACCGTAATACGCGTTTAGCAGCAATCCAATGTGTTTCATTATAACAAGTATTATATTGACTGAGCTTGCTGCATACAAATGCAATATCCGGCCGAGTACATACAGCGAGATACATTAAGCTGCCGATAAGTTCCTGATAAGGAAACCTTAGATCAATCTTCTCAGCTTTTGACGGATTAAAGTTGACTTCCATGGGAGTTGCTATTTTATGACAATCATCCATGCCAAACTTTATTAAAAGTTTTTTCACATATTCAGACTGTGTAAGCTTCAATGTTCCTTGCTTTTTGTTCCTTTCTACTTTCATTCCTAATGCTTGTGTAACAGGTCCAAGCAATTTAATATTAAAGTTGGAACTAAGCAATTTATAAAGTAATTTCTTCTGTTGTTCATTGGAACTAAATATAAAGAAATCATCAACATATAGTGCTATTATTACTTTATCTTTATAAAATACACATTTTTCACTTTTTAATTGAATATAGCCATTATTGACCAAAACTTTGTGAACTTTCTCATTCCAAGCTCTACTGGCTTGTTTGAGCCCATATAGACTCTTTTTGAGCATGCATACCTTTTTCTGCCCCTCAATTTGAAAACCGATGGGTTGTTCCATATAAATTTTCTCATGTAAATCTCCATTGAGAAATGCTGTATTGACATCAATATGTTCAATGTCCATATCATTTTCAACCCCTATCGCAAATAGTAGTCGTAGAGTACTATGTCTCACAACAGGTGCAAAAGTTTCTTCATAGTCAACACCATATCGTTGTGTAAAACCTTTTGCAACGAGACGAGCCTTAAACTTTTCAAATTTCCCACTTGGATCTACTTTTTCTTTGAAAACCCATTTAGATTTTATAACATTGCCAGTCTTTGGTCTATCCACAAGTTCCCAGACACCATGTGACATAAGGGAGTTATATTCATCTTGCATAGCTTCTAACCAATCCTTAGCATTATCACTTTTCATTGCTTCATTATATGTTCTAGGTTCATTATGTCCCATTAATGCTTGTTCAGAAAAATAGTTTACTTCAAAATCTTTGAACCAAACAGGAGGATGCCGGTCACGTCTTGGTCTAGTACCTTCATCGGACACATTCTGCTCCACAGTTTGTGAGTTTTGTGGAATATCATTCAACAAATCTTCATTTGGTTCATCAGATGAAACGGTTTCATGAACTTGAGATTCATCTTCAATAAGATCTTGAACATTAATGTCAGTAGATGAAACATCTGGTGTGGCAAACTCATCACTGTCAAACTCATTAGTATGACCAGGAGAAGTATTGGGATGATATACAGTATTCATCAGATTATTAAAATTTTCATCAGTATTTGCTGTCTTGTAGGTTATACCTCTAACAGTTTCAATAAATTCAACAGAACGTGCTTTAATCATTTTTGTGCCATCATCAGGATCACCAAGTCGGTAACCTTTGGTATGATCACAATATCCCAACATAATGTAAGGTTTTGATTTAGGATCAAGCTTTGTGCGTTGTTGTTTTGGAGTAAGTGCATAAGCTGTGCTACCAAAAACGCGAAGATGACTAAGATCCACTTTAGATCCAGTCCACAATTCTTCAGAAGTAACATCTTTTAAAGCTGCAGTTGGGCTACGGTTCTTCAAATAACAAGCAGTATTTACCGCTTCGGCCCAATATTTTTTATCCAAATCAGCATCTCGCAACATTGATCTAGCTTTTTCCATTAAAGTTCTGTTTAAACGTTCAGCAACGCCATTTTGTTGTGGTGTATACGGAACCGTCGTTTCATGAATAATGCCACATTGTTTAAAATGATTCATAAAACTTTTGTTGCAAAATTCCGTGCCATTATCGCTTCTAACACGCTTTATTTTAAGATCAGTTTGATTTTCTACTAATTTTTTAAATTCGATAAACGTATTCAAAACCGTTATTTGATCTTTGCGTTTAAGAAAATATATAAACGATTTGCGCGAATAATCATCCGTAAAAGATATAAAATATCGACAACCACTCCAACTGTTGACTGACATTGGTCCACAAATATCTGTATGTATTAAATCAAGTTTAGTCACGCTCCTATGTGCTTGACCACGAGGAAAGGATTTGCTCTTTTGCTTTCCCTCAAAACAAGGAATACAATGAGGCAAAACTCCATTGGTAAATTTAATGCCATTCGCTAACGAATCACGAAGAGTTAACATACCTGCCAAACTTAAATGCCCTAATCGACGATGCCATAGCTCCAAAGAATTAACATTGAATACAAAAGCTTTACCTTCAGTGCGAATATTAGGCTCTTGGCTATCAGTACATACATAACATTCCCGTTTCTGATCAAGTTTGTAAATACCATCCACATTAGTAGCCGTCATATCACAGGAACCAGTTACATTGACATTATCCTTCCTGTAAATATAACATTTATTAGTATCAAATAATAAAACATAGCCTTTTGCTGCAATTTTACTAACAGACAAAAGATTAGCTGCTACTTTTGGTACATACAAAGCATCAGTAATAACTCTTTCAGCATTATTATTAAATTTCACATTGATATTACCTACGCCTTCGCTATATATTTTATCATTATTGGCAGTAGTAATTCCAGATTTATTATTGGAAGAAAAATTATTCATCCAATCCTTTCGATTAGTCATATGACTAGAACAACCTGAATCTAATATCCAACTATTATTTTTACAAACATTATTAACTAATGCAGTTTCATTAGAAAAAAGGTTCAAAATAACATTACTTCCCTTCTTAGTATTAGAAGAAGTATCTTGCGTCATGCTTTTATTAGGAATCTTCTTAAAATTCTTTTTTAATTTGGGACATCTTGGTTTAATATGCCCTTTTTGTTGACAATTGTGACATGTTGGTACAAATTTGTCTTTGGCAACAAGAATCTTCTCGGATTGTTCCAAATTAGATACAGTAGCTTCTCTCTTTAATTCACTTTGTATTAATTGACATTTTACAAAGTCAGAAGTAAGTTTCGTATTTGTGGCTTCCATTGCCATAATTAAAGAATCAAATTCAATTGGCAAACCGATAAGCATTAATTCAGCTAATTCATCATCCTCGATCAAACATCCTATATCGGCCAATTCTTGAGTAATGGAAATTATATTTCCTAAGTAATGATCCATAGAATCATGGTCAACATATTTAATTTGAGATAATTTTCTCTTTAGACTTAAACGACGACTGATACCAGCATTTTCATAGGCTGCTTTCAAATTGCTCCATGCCTCTGCTGCGGTCTTAGATCTTTTGACATGTGGGTAACAAATAGGCTGGATATTCAAGCATATTTTTGCATAAGCTCTCTGATCTCTTATAGAGTCTTTCGTTGCTTGTGTCGAATCAATAATTGTATCCCACAAACCATGGTCAATCAATAAAAGTTTAATTTGAAATTTCCAATTTTGATAGTTGGATACTCCTCGTAGTTTCTCAATCATAATATTTTGTGAACTACTTACGTTCATATTGGAGGAACTAACGTTTTCCATGCTCAACAAATTATATTTGTTGATCAAAATAAATAACTAGAAATATGTATCACTTTTTCACATTAGTATATTTTGACAAGAAATCACATATGTGAGGTTTTTATTATATTACACCATAACCTATTAGAAAAACCACTCTTATCAATACTAATGAATATATTGAAAAGTGTTTTAGTTCATAATCACGTTATTTATTGAAATATATATACATATTACAAAGAAAACCAAAAGACATCATCAGAACATATTTTCGAATATCAAACATATAATTTGAATTCAATAAAAAAACTTATGTGAAAAAAGGTTTGTGTTACAAAACAGGTTTCATAACAAGACACGAACATATTATTCGAGCACATTAAGTCTAAGCCGATATCGTCGGCTTTGCTAGATTTACGTATGATTGTTTTTTGAAATAAATTCCCTAATTCAATTTAACTTTACCAATCCTTGTTTTATTAACATACTAGCTGTTGCCCGCGACTTTGTCCGCGTGGTATTTAACAAAGACAACCGTTGACAACAGCCTGCTCGCCAATTCTGAGCCAGCGTGACGCATTGCAGGTTGTTGCTATCAAACTTAATCAGGCGCCGCGCTGCAACATTGGTTTTAATTTTTTTAGCCTAAGTTACTCCTTGTTACATCAGCTATCTGCCAGTGAAAGTCCCGTCAAATTCGGTCCAGCCATTTCAGAGATTAGCCGGAACAAACAGACAGACAGACAGACAGACGGACAGAGAGACAAAAATGTTGTTTCGGTATAGGTAACGTGTATACATCCAAATGCACTTAGTAAAAAGCGGTTATTTTAATATTACAAACAGACACTCCTATTTTATTTATATGTATAGATGGAATGGAGTCGTTATTGAATCTATTTTAAAGTGGTGAAATGGTATGAACTTGGTATGCTCCGTACACATCGACCTTACTATATTTGACGCAGACTACTCTCTAACTATACTCAACCTGCGGCCCGCGGGCCGCATGTGGCCCGCTAGGCTTTTGTGGTTGGCCTCTCAAGTGTTACTTAATTTTAAACCATTTCGAATTTCGCGCCCATAAGTAAAATTGAGAGCGCGCTGAGTAAATAGGTTCTACAGAACATTACCGCGCCGCGATGAATCCGTCCATAGTTGTAACAATATCGAAAATTTAAGAAATCATTACCTAGTTTTGTATTTTTTTCGGTCCACCACACCATGGACTAAGACGTGTTTGTGGCCCCTATGAAAAATACCTAATAATATAATATAGGTTGAGTAGCACTGCTCTAGACGAACAGATTTGGTACGACGCGAACAATGTCCGTGGCCTGGCGCGTACTATCTATAAGTTCGATCGTCTATTAATACTTTAAATACTAAACGCAATGTAAACATTCCAGCGAGTTCCATATGACATTTCTATTTCATTCCCACTTAATAGATGCAATGGAAATCGTGAATTACGAGTATTTGTTAGAGCGTTTCCTTATTAAGTGGGATTACGTGTTTAGGTGTTTCGACGGCTTTGTGACATAATAAAGTAACATGATTCACTGGTACTTCATTACGGAATGGACGGGCAGACGGTCATATATGACTGTGGTTCCAAGAAACTGGTTGGTACAGGAAGACATCGGTAGTTTGATGTATGAGCCGAATGCATTATTAGCGCAGTCAACATACCATTGAGGCCTCAGCCTCGAATTTAGCGTGCAGCGGGGCGGCGCGCGGCGGCGCGGCGGCGCCGGGGCGGCGTGGGAGCGGCAGGATCTTATGCGTAAAATCAAATGGACCGGTTCTCGAAAACAGCGGCGTGGCAGCGGCGCGGGCCGGCCATCGAGGCTGAGGCCTTATAGCTATAGATATAGCGGGAGATATAAGTATTGTCAATGTCGTAGGCGGGTACTACCTGCATTGTCATTTTATCAGCGATTTGTAACTACATATAACGCTATCCCAATTATGATCAAATATATATGAATATGTCCAAATAACATAAGCATATAAAAATTACGCCCTAAATATATGCCATAGATATAATATGACAATGCGATATATTCTCATAGACTAGTTATTTTATAATGTTAGTCATCGCGTTTAATCCTTACATGTCATCGAAAATAAATAATTTACGTTTACTTTGATAATAATAAAATGAAATAGATATTTTCTATGGAATACTCAGTTACCTATCTCTTATCTAAGTATGTACTTTTAAGATGGGTATTGATTTAATGAATTGATTAGATAAATTATTATTTACACCTTATACAGTTTCTTTGTTGAAGTGAAAAGATAGGGATAAAGTAAACACTTTTGTCGATTGGTTGCTTTATTTTCTCATTGCAACATCTCTACTTAATCTAAAAACTGTGTATCCACTAGAACTAGGTCTATGTAATCTAATATTAGTAAACACTCCTACGTTAAATTATTTATAGGTACTGTCGAGTTGAATCATAAGTACTTTTACCTAGGTACATAATAATAACAGAAATACTTCATATATAGACCTGATTCAGTCAAAGTTTTTTAATGACATTGCTTATACTTTCTTTCTAATACGTATCCTCTTATATTTATTCTTATTGAAAATTTGAATCTATTTCTAATAAAAAGAGTACAAATAGTATGCTAATTTATATTTTTAGAATAGGAAAGATCCTTAACATCAGTCAAAAATTTCAAAAGTCTAAGATTCTCAGGGAAGATCTTCAAGTGTTTTAGTTTATTCAGTAAGTTTAATAGATTATTATTTTAATTTTATATATTGTATATTACACGCTTACTTTCAGTTTTGTTCCTCCATATTTTTTATTTAATTTTTTTTTAATGGTTTAATTTGTTGACTATTGACAAAACTTTGAAAGCGTTTTAAGCCTTGAAAATTGATTTTATAACAAGACAATAATTCCAATTTTTTCATCCATTCCTTATTACTTTAATATGGCGATCTAGACTCGGTACCAGCAGGCTATGAGAGCTTACAGTTATTATACAACAAAGATCACATATGCAATATAGAAAAATAAAAATGTTTGTTCTCTTGTTGCAATCGTTCCTGAGAAAATGTCACCATACTTAATATTCGTCACTTACGACATTCAAGACAACATTCATTCGCTTCAAAATATCTTCTTTCTTTAAATTAACATTGAGTTTCAACATCGATTGAATCATTGCAGTCGGACGAAAACTGAAATTGGTTTGCTGATTTGATGACAGTTCATCGATAGCCGTGGTGGGGTTTCAACCGTGATATCAGGTCCGCCTCATCAGCAACCACCGGCTACAGTGGCCGTGGAGTTGGAACTTCCTGTACCTCATGCAGTGCCATTGTGGGATCTTCTGCATGCGCCTCAGAGCCTCCATCTGTGTAAACAGTGACGTTCACCATTTTAGTCAATCAATCATAATGAATAATATATACTTATCGCCAGACGATCACACCAACTCACGGTCGGCCTCGCTTATATTATGGATTTTTTACGTACTTGATCACGATCACGATCCCAGTAGATCATTACTTAAGATATATAATATATTAATCCATAACACGTACAAACATTCGTGCTAACCACACAATGTTGGCCCCCACAGGGATTCGAACCCGGTAACGAACTGTTCCTGGATACAGAAAGCTGGATAATTAAGTCGTCACCTACTATGTCAGTTGTAATATGCTCTTTTATATGCTAAGAGAGAGGTAGGTACCTAATTTAAGGTTTGTCTGCGAAGTACTCTTACCAGAAAAATTAAATTAACCCAATCAAAACATACTGTTGATGAAATTTAAAACAATTATGAAAGTGGATATGATAGCTTAGCCTTCACTAGCATATTTGATGTAGATATTAAATTAAATTTGCAATATCTTAATAAATTATTTACACAACCATTTCACACGCAAAGCAATAAACGATTACTTAAAATAACTTACAAAAAAATACACACAACGTCTCAAATAATATTTTAAGTAAATAATATTATATTTACGCGAATACTATACATTGAAATAAGAACTTTTTTTAAGGATTTTATCGCGTTTATTTATTGTTTTTACGGTCCCGAAAAATAAACGCGATAAAATCCTTAAAAAATAGTTTTATTTAATAAATTAAGTATTTGTAAACAGATAACACTCACATAATCTATATTACCACCTCGGAATGGAAAAGCCTCGCACATGATGATCGACCCCAAAATAATTCCGAACAATAAGCACACGTATCGCAATTTCATTTTCACAACTACAAAGAAGTTACCGTTTACAGTAAATAGTATTACAACGATGCGTAAAAAGGAATAGCGTTTCCGTTCAAGGCGTCCTGGTTGCGCGAACTAGTTAAGGGGAATGTCGGGATGCATGACGATTGCAGAACTTATAAAGGGGTCTGGACGCCTACATGCTTTCTGAGCGACGCGCATCCGGACGAGAGCAGCGCAGCGGTGACAGATATGACGCGGGAACCAAGCTTTGTTTAATTGCAATTTATTTATTTATAATATCCATGGATTCATTTGAGATAAATATTACTAGCAATTTAATAAATTACAAATTCTTTATTTGCGATTTAAGTAATGTGGGTCAAATTATATAACTAGCGCCAGCATCACTGTTTAATAAACAAATTCCGAGATTTGATAATGAAATAAAGCATACTTATCTTAATAATTTCCGCGTGTATGAATGATAAGTAATTGTATGTTATTATACAATGAATACACATATTTAATGGGTGAACATAGTTATGAGTCATATGACCAAATATTCAAATAGGTATCATTGATAATATTGTTTTTAATTTTTAATTAATATACCTAATATAAATTATTATCATTTAAGTAACAGCGATTACGAATTATACCTAGTTATATTTTTAATATACTCATTAATTACCAACGAAAACTTATTGTATATTTTTAAAATCTATAAGTAAGACTAGGTACATTACATATAATCAGACTAATTTGGTCGTGTGTGCACTTTGAATATTATTTGAAAAAAAATTGTAGTCAAAAGGCAAAAGTCCACACGTCCAACGTCGCCGGTTCAGCTAGGCTAGGACTAAAATAAAACAAACAGTCAATATTTTAATTAAGTAGGTACTTAAATGATAAGCTCAGTTCCTTTGTTAGACTTCGGTTAACAGAACAATAGTCTATTCTTGGCGGGCTGAGATACGCGAGTCTTTTGTCGTCCATGTTGTGGCGTTCAGAGACATAAAGAAATTATTTTGTGGTGGAGTCCAACCGCACATGCAATTACAGGTCTTCAGCCTCTGAAAATTATACATCGGTGAAATCTCTTCGTATTTAGTATTTTTTAGGCACATATACTATCTGATTTTACTCTACTGGAGCCATCTGTTTAAAATTGAAATAAAAATAAAACATTTAAATTTAACTACTATCAAATCTGTACATATCCTCTAAGATTCTCAATAAATTGATATATATTGATATGGATGGTGCAGTCCGCCCTTAATATTTGACACTCTTTTTAGATCTTATATAGATTTAATACGGTTGTGTAGTAGGTATACTACCTAATCACAAACGTACAAAATCGTGTATCGATTATGTACGTTTGTACAAAATCGTGTAGATCTAGTTGTTGGTAAATGTGAGATTTTTCTTTCGCAATTGTGGCTAAGGAAAATTTTCGGGCTAAGGCAAGTAGAACGTAGGTAGAAATGTCACAACATTATCATCAAATAATAGGAGATACGCGATGTTACGAAGGCAAGTATACTATTATAGCCGTAATTGATGCAAATCAAATTGGCCTGTTGCATTCATATCATCTCCGTAGAAAATGTAAAGTTCCCCAGACCATGAAGGAGAAACTCCAAACCAAATTCAGCGGATTAGCGACACAAACAACGACATTGATGTAGCACAATGGGTTCAAAATAAACATTATAATATCAGAGTATCGTCTCAACCTGATCCTAATCATGGCGACGCGGAAGAAGTGTATCGGTGTCTATGACAACTGATATAGTACTTATAATGTACCTGAAATACCTAGTTTCAACGTGAAATCGTTAAGGCGTTTCATCAATCGAACTCAGTTTGAACTAGTAATATCAACTTGTCATCGATTCGTAAATTTTAAAACGCGTCTGTTGCAGTTCTAGTTCGTATTTTTTTCCACTTTGTTAATGATTTTAAAAACTGTTCCGTGTAGGTAAATATAACGATATTAAAGCAAATTCACAGGTAATCTGAAGCCGACCGTAACACAATAATGAAAATGCAAAGGATCTTTTTAAAAAAAGAGCAACCATGGAGTTTCTTTCCCGTTCTTCCGCATAGGAACGGTATTCCGAAAGGGCGGTAAAGTAGTATAGTAGTAGCATTATATTTTGTAACTTTTGACGATTCATAAGTACTGTACTTAATGGTCTACGTGAATAAAAAATATTCTGATTCTGATTCTGATATGGGAATAAGGCAGGAAGAAATTAATCATCAATAGTAGGTAATTACGATGACGTTTTTGTTGTTATAAACGTAAAGTAATTTGAAGGAACAGTTATCTATTTTCCTGTATCAACAAAACTCTGGATTGAACGTATATTCTAGTTGCTAAGGAAGTATCAGATTAGATCTACTACCTTCTAACGATTGGTAATTTTCCGTATCAACTGTAGGTAATCATATGAGACTATGTGAGTCGGGTAAATTCTTCCGCGAACCGCATCATTGAGTCACATGGTAATTGGATTAACCTTTTACACTCGTGAATTCGTATTACGTGGCAAGAGATTTCATTTTGGCTGCGAATATTTCTAGAAACTAATTACCTAGGTGGGTAACTAATCTATGAACAATAGGTAAAAACTAGAAAATACTAGGTATTGCTGGAGTCTAAAGTCATGCTCGATAAAATGTAAATATAATTAATCCACGACATATAAGATCATTCATGTAGTTCTATATAAATAAATATTGCCAGACGAACACACCAAATATACGGTCCCACACTAAGCGACGCTTGTATTATGGGTACCGTACAATGGACAGAGGGCGAACTCACTATATAATCATTATATAGATAATTATCCATGCCTCGGGTACAAATATTCGTGCTGATCACACAAAGTTTATCCCTACCAGGATTTGAACCCGAGACCCGCAGCCCAGAAAGCAGGGTCAGTACGTACGTAAGCAGGGTCAGTACCCACAGAGCTTATCAGGTCATCAGTAATAAAGAAAGGGAAATAACACCTACATAATATGATTAGATACCACAGGTACATATCTAGATAGGTGCCTTTAACAAGTGCGTAAGATGTGCTGAAACGTGCAAGGTGGTACACGTCACGCAAACCGTTTAGTAATGAAACCTTAGAAAATTAGTAGCCATTAGACTAGCATGTGGTGTCCATAAATGAACAGAACAGGAAACAAGGTGATACTTTACACATTATTTTGTGTGATGATGAGCACATATAAGTGTTTGCTGTCACCGATTATATGTTAGCGTTAACCACTTGGGCAATGAAAAAATAAGAAAAACTTTTAATTACTATTGTGATGTGTCACACGAAAACAACAATGTAAATGTATGAATGAAAAATAATTTAGTATCTAGTAGGTAGATACTTCAATAACAAAACTAAACCACCACATAGTCGCACCATAAGGGTTCCGTTTTTAACATTTTGGTACGTAACCCTAAGACGCTTTATGTGTGGGGAAAAATTAATTCTGAAGTCGAGTAAGAAAAGAAGCTTACTTAGGCTACATATAATATTACAGCTAGCATTAGGGTATATGAGAATATCATGCTCAGTATCAGATAAAAATGAATGCAGTGAGCTTTTGCTATAGAAAGTGATATAAAACCACAAAAGGTAAATTTCCTTACAATGGTCACCCTAACCGATTCGTTTATCGATCGCGAGCGAGACAACGAACGGTAACCTAGCTCTACACTGCTCTTGTTTGTCGCATAAACACAAAATACCATCTTATTTACCGGCGCTCTGTGAAGTTTAGTAACAACATCAAAATCTTCAATATCCTCAGAGTTAGGTTTGCTCGCAGACCAACTACCGAGAGTTTTCTGCGATTATAATGTAGTCAAACATTTTTCTTCAGGCAGCCTTATTTCGTGATTTCACCGACCTTCGATTATGGTAAGTTTGTCAAAATTTTACGTAGTTTTGCACACTTGTGTTAAATCATAGGCCAACCCCTTCTTAGCTTTATTTTGCCTTCTAGCGCCACATATTTAATTATTTGGTCTCCGTCGAGCGTCTAAAGATGACATAATCTATTAAAAACAAATCCAAATATTTGTAGTAGATACCTATGTACCTACGTATAGAGTTAGTATTGTTTAGTTTAAAAAAAAAATCTTTTTATGTCAATGTAATAATAATCCTAACGTTTCATATCCCCAATGAGGCAGCACCTAAAAGGAAGATTACTGTTATCTTGGTGACATAATGACATATCATTATCTAGCACCGTGTATTTTACAAAATTACAGAGCTAAAAATGTCGAGCGAGCAAGGCGACCGCGGCGGCATGAGTCGCGCTCTCCGAGTATTTGGGGGCGGCGAGGCGTGGGGCGCGCGCTGGACCCTGGGCGCGCTACTGCTGGCACCCCTGGCCGCCGCCAACTCCAGCTACTGCGCCGTGCCCGCCATCACTCTACTAGCTGCCTTCAGCGGGGTTGCTAGTAAGTTGATATCTTGGGTAGATAGTTTACAATAGTCTACTGCAGGGGTTCCCAAACTTATTTTGTCTACTGCCCACTTTGGGAATGAACTATTTTTTAGCGCCCCCATATTTTCACATACTTAAAAACCACTATAACTACAAATTAAATTTATTATTGTAAGCCTCTACACCCGTTTTTTTTCTTGGTCTCTTACCCCTCTTTAGGCCTGCAGCGCCCACAAGGGGGCGTTATCGTCCACTTTGGGAAAGGCTGGTCTACTGCCATGTTACGTTACTAGATTTTCTAACCATCGCTATCACACTACTCGTTTGTGAGTAAACATGAGACATACATTAAGTTTCAATTGAAATAAATTCATTATAACTTACTCCCCAGCTTTTACCTGCAAAGATCTGAAAAAGCTGGCGGAAATACTTCCACCGCCAAAAACATCAAGAGGTCGCCGAGAGCGGAACATACGTTCTTTCGCGGACTTCATGGCCATGTGGATGACATTTCTGTCCCACCTGGTAGCCGTAGCCATCTGTGCGAGGATCTTGAGCGCAACCGCTGACCACGTGACCGGTGGGAGGACTAGGAGGTGGCTCTTTGGCTATGAGACCCGAGCGCTCGGTGAACCCTGGCCCGACGTGTTGGGAGTCACCGTCGTGCTCGTTGTGTGCGCGATGTTTATGTGCGGCTTAGAGGTGAATGCATAAATTATATCGCTTTGATACATATATAAGGGTGCTTTGAGGTGATTGATAGGCAAAGCTCTGATACTATATTTTTATGGCTTCCATCCTTTCCTTTTCTTAATTATTTTATTCGATTTCAAAATCCCTTCTTTAAATGGGACGGAGCTGATTTCGATGCTGTATCTTCCATTACTGTCCACCCAGGGCTTGTATTTACGAGCTTTCGAAGTGTCCCTGTAGGGTACAAACTTACCACCTCTACCCACTTTTGAGAAGTGATAAAAGCAATTGCGCCATAGTTTCAATTAAGACAATTAACGTTAGTCGTATGTGTCGAAAAAAACTATTTAATTTACAGGAAAGCATAATGTTCACATTCATGCTACTGATTCTGCTCTACATATTCAGCCAGTTCTTTGCGATATTCGGTCTTATTAACTTGGATATCGCCAACATAAATATGCCAATACCGGTCACTATATACGAGGTAAGTCTATTAACATAATGTGTCTCCATAAGGTCCATAATTCCATTCTCCTAAGGATTTTATGGATATTTTTTATTACTTCTAGCTATTTGCAGCGGGTGCACCAATTTCCTATTCATTTAGTGTAATACTCCCAAAAGACAATGGAACATTGAGGAAAAATCTGTTCCTCATGATTGGATTACCTACAATAGTATTATCAGGACTATGCTTTCTCTATAGCAACATGCTGAAAGGGTAAGTTAATCAGTTTTTACATTCTTAACTGCCCTAAAACTTTTACAACATAGGTTCTATTTAAAACTTTTTATAATAAAATGAAAAGTAATTATTCGATCTATGCAGACTAATGCACAGACAGATTTTCTATCAACTACTGCTGGATATAAGCCTTCCCCAGAAAATTCCACGCAGCACGACCCTCCGCCAGTCAAATCCACCAGCTCCTTGCCACGATGTAATATCATTGGTCCCTCTGTGAGCTACCATCATTGGTCTTGATCAATTACAGAAACAGTATCGACGCTGCTCTGCCAGTCACTACTTTGCTCGAAGCGAGAGCGGCCGGTTGGATCTGCCCCGTCCTAGCAGTAGTGACAGTGGCTGGGGTCTGCTTAGCCCTCACCGAGCTGTGTCCGTTGCTTTTTACGGTGCTGGTGGCGCTAGCATCGCCCGAGTGGAAGGTGCTCACCAGGTCGATGACCTATGAGAGCACAACCACAGGCAGTCCAGTTTTAGCTGTATTTACTGCAGGTTCGTGATACAAAATAAATTCTGCCAAAGCTAATTGGAAGCTCTCACGAACAACATCACAGGCATAAACTCTTATATGCCATTGAAATATCGACAATTCACCAATATATTATATACTTAGTAGTAACGAGCAATGTCGTTAAAGGCAAAAAAATAAATTAACTACATCTATTAGAAGAAATAAGAATAGAGCATTACTATTTTTAACCCGACACTGCGTTCGCCTTCTATCGAATATGAATTAATAGCACACTGTAAAGATTTCCAATAATCGCACAAAATCTCTTTTTCATATTTTTTCAGGGAGTTTGTCGGCAATACTTGCATTCGCGTGTCCCCTGTCGCATATGATAACGCTAATGAACGCGAGCCATTTGCTGGGTATCGCAATACAGGCGTTTCACTTCATCGTGATGCGGTGCGTGCCAACCCCGGAACAAAAGGAAGCAGGCGGTGAGTAAAATAGCAATTAAGTAAAATGCGCATTTATAGGGTTGTCATTAACGCTGCCTACTATATAGCTTTTACTTACTTTTAACATAGCAAATATTGAAAATATTCTTATATTTATTGGGATAAGGTCTCAAGGTAATCTTGAGAGTTGAGAGGATTGTCGTTGCCATAAAACAGATGGGGAGGTAGGTACTCCTAGATCGCCGATAGTGACAATCATAATAGTTTTTCACTATATATATTTATTTAAAAAATGCTGTATGTAGATATTGATTTCTTAGGAAAAATGATATTTATCTTATAACTGAATGACAAATGGCAAAGGTGCTACTTAGAAGACAAACACAATACCATCTACACATGCAAATAGTCATATTTAAACTGCCATTCAACAACAAGTTTATTTCCTCATCCGATGGGAGTAGAATGCTATGAATTCTGAGATGGCTTTAGAAAACCAAACCTATTAGTACACAGACAAAGTCTAATTACTATTTCACACAGTGCGTGACCAAACATAAATATTTTCAGATATTGAATACAAACGTCTAGGAAGAGACGGTGCACCACGCGCTTCAAAATCATCTGGCAGTAAACCTAAACGCAATCTGTGGTTCATTCCTTCTGCTATCCGCCACACCAAGACCCTTGAAAGCATCAAATCAAAAGTCATAAAAGGTAGGCCTATCTACTTTCAAATACGTACAGACCTTTTGAAGATGACAATAGCAAGTAAGAGATGCAAAAGTAGGTATATTCTACTTCTTTCAGAAACAGAAGAACGAGAGTGCCTTCTGCTCGATGAATATGCAGGCTGTCCAACAGAAGATATCGATCCAATGACGAGCAGCAGTTGCGGGAGAGAGATCACCACTGCTGAACTCGGTGACGAGGGCCCATCGGATGGTGAAGCAAGCGAACCAGATCTTTCCTCGGGCGACGACTCTACCGACATAGACGCCGTTGTTAAAGAATATAGAGATACAATACAAGTAATGCAACATTTCATGGATTTAATAGTCAACTGGTAAAGGGCAAGCAGTGTGTTTCGGTACCGCGATACTTTTTTTATATGTATTATTACTAGTACCATCCATCTTCGACTTTCTACTAGTAGATTTCAGCTTTTTGACTACTCAGGAGAAACCCTTAGTAGTTAGTAAAATGATTTCAATATACATTTGAATAGGTAAAAGGTTTTTACATTTTGGTTTAAGGAGTAGGCATTTCGTATTGTTCTTAGTGGTAGTTTTTTGTGAAGTTGGTAACCCTATCACCAGGTGGTGACCTCCATTCCCGAAGCGAGCGCGCCATCCCCGCCGTGCGTACGCGGCGCGCGCTGGTCCGCGGCCGGCGCCGCCACCCAGGTCCTCGCCGACGCGTTCCTGGCTGTTGCGTTCTGCAACGAAGCCATTAGACTGCCTATGTGTGCTACTGGAATTCCACGTAATACCGTATTATCGTTATGGTGCAACTTTTTTGGGATTCCTTTGTTTCTATCATACCCATGTTTATTTTCATTGCAGTATGGATTTTGGGAACGTTGATATGTGCGTGGCAACCGGCCCATGGCCTCAGCATGAGGAAAGGACAGAGTGCACAAGGCCCGGTGACCATGCTCGCTGCTCTGCTGTTCCTCACTCCACTGCTCGTCGACTCCTGGCCAGCTATTACACTTTTTGCCGGAGCTGGTAATTGTCTCCGGAAACTGCCAACTGCGCTGATCACGTCATCCAAATTCATACGGAATAATTAATGCTTGATTGTATATTATTATTCGATTGCAGGTGTAGTCATATACGCTCGTTGCGAGCGCTGGTGCGGCGATCTGGCTGTGCATCATGCCCGCAGTGCGCTCGAGAGACGCAAGCAGCAGCCGGGCTCCGCCGCTATGCCACTGGCTGGAGCACGACTGGCACACATCGATACCGTGTATATAGCCAGGTCAAAACTATGTTTATATTTCCATGTTTATTAAATATCACGAAACAATCTCTTCAACTAGGTAAGTATATGGTCCCAAAGTAAGCAACGCCTAAATTACTGTTAAGTATTGTATCGACCTCTTCAACCTCCCCACAATATAATTAGATGGCGCTGCACACGATATTCAGAACAGATGACGATTCTCCATACGAACCTGTAAATCGCTTTAGGAGTTTTCAAATAACTTAACAAATATACAAGATCGTCGGGTTATAGTGGCCGCCTCGCCAGGTATACCACCCGCCTGGCTGGCAGATCTTCCCTTTTCCGCTGAAGTATCATACAAAGGACTGGGGGAGAAAATACGAAAAGATTTAGGCATCGAACGAGCAACCTTGCACCTAACCGAGCGGCCTACGCTCAAACCACTAACCCAATCTGTTTGTGATTATAAGTTCAGCTAACACTAACACCATAGGAGTAATATCTATTTAAGTAAGTAAGTACTTATAGTCTCGTACAGACAGATACAGGGCTGATGTAAGCAATCGCGCTAGGGGAAGTTTTACCATGCGAAAACGGCCTTAAAGGTATCGAGGCAGTATTTTTTTTAGACTGGTTGCAATAAAATACAAATAACATTTTATTGGAAACAAAATTTATAAAAGGAATTCTCACTTCTCATAATAATTACAAATGCGCTAAAGCCGCGCCAGTTCAAAAGTTTAGTTAACCCTTTCTCAATGATCCTGTATAAGTTAGGTAGTACGTGATCATAATGATACCTATTTATTTTGTAGATGACATGAAGATGACTCGGATTCGAGTCTGGATAATCTTTTAGAAGCGGAGGAGGAGCTCGATCGTGACGGCGAATAACAGCACGCAGACGCTATCATTATCGTTGCCACATAAACCATCTCAATTATATTCCTAACAATTTTAGTAGGAATACTTTGTTCTACCTACTAGCAATATTGTCACTAACATATTTGTTAGCTTCGGATAGTGCATAGTTGGAGCATCATTTAGTGAAACGAACTAAATTGTATAAAATACGTGGACTTATTATACTATGCTAGCTTTAGCCCTCACAACCATCGATTTTGCTATGCTGTTCGATCCCAATGGTTATAGCGTGCTGATATAATATACGACGTACCCTACTTTAGAGTAAGCATAAGCTATCCAATAGTGAAAACTCCGTTGAGATTGATCTAATAGTTTTCCCGTGGTGCTTTAACAAACGGACACACAGAATCATTCCACCTACAGCATTTGTTTATATTAGTATCGTTTACCTGAATGATAGAAGTTCCTTCCAATACCATCGCCTTTATGCAAATCATAGAGCTTTCATGCAATTATATCCCAAAACGTTCGTAATTCAATTCGATTGTAAATAAACTATAATTCAGTGCAGTTATATTTATAATTCATCCGTCCATGTCGCATTGCCTTTCGTTAGGCACGCTTCGCCTGACTTGCTTGTGTGTATTGTGTAGGCAAATAGTGTAAGGTGTAACTATAAATTATTTTTTCTTAATTACTATGAACTATGAACACATAATTGATTCAAATTGTATGACATGCAGGTACGGTTCGGGTATTTTAATGGGCCTATTGTATATATCTAATGCATTGAATTTGCAACTTACAAACAGGTAGGTATGTAGTGATTAAAAAATGTATGAGCAATTTACAATTACAATGACATTAATAGCGTTATGTAAAACTACATGGATTACATATTTACATACATAATACTTTCCAACATCTCACATTATTCCATAGGAACGTGTAATTGGACCTAATTCATATTTTAAATAAATAGTGACTGTCACAATTCTCGAGATTACTTCGCAATAAAAAAAATCGCTGGATTTTATCACATGTTTTATTTTCTAAATAGCAAGCACATAATCAAAACTGTTTATTTTTCTAACAAATGCATTCTATATATTTTCTCTGTCTCCTTATCTTCGAAGCATGGGCCGAATTTGACATCGATTACTTCATTGAATCCTTCGCTAATTTTCGGATCGACGTATTTATTCCTGAAATTAAATAAATTTAAGAGGATCCTTGAGACATATTATGTCTACGAAGCAAGATAAGAAACATACGAGAACTTTAAGAACCCTACCGAGAAGAAAAATGTTAACTACAAAACAACTCAAGCACTACTTAATTAAAGTCCTATTTAACTGTTTGAGATGATAATATCTACAATTTTTGTATGAATCTATGCAGCCACAAAGCTTTGGAGTTGCATTTGAGTATTCGGCGATAAATCCCGAAATTATGACAAAGCCTAAAACTTAAAAAAAAACACTTTTCACATTTATATGACAAATAAAAGTCTGTATTGACTTACTTATAAGTATGAAATACAATATCATTGACAGGGGTGTGATTGATCTTCATAAGTTCCCTGAACTTGTTGTTGTGCCTCGCGTGGGCCATGCTTGCGGCCATTTTTGCGCACCTACAATCCACCTTCATCTGTTTGGCGAGCGCGGTCCAGCGCGCGCGCGACTCTAGGTCGGGGTTGGTGCTGTCTACTATCACACTTTTGCCTTGCTGTAAACATAAAAAGATATATTTTACAAGGCGGTAATTTCTCAACAGAATATGAGTGCAGTATGCTATTAAACTACTTCTAGGAAGAAGCTCTTATTGAAGAATGATTAATATTGAAAAGAGGTATATTTTTATATTTAGGGGATAATCTGCGGATTTACTGATCCGATTCAAAAATGTTTTTCGCTGATAGCTAGCATAGCCCTGAGTGCTATAAGCTATGTTTCATCGCGGGCAGAAGCTAAAAGCAGAAGTAAAGACAATTACTTATAAAATTTATTATAAGTATACTAATAATACATTTTCAAATTACTTATAATATACATTATAAGTACTTATCTTCTTCTTGCTAGCCTTTTTCTAATTTCTTTTTTATATAGGGGTTAGCGTCTAGTGTAAAAAGATTTGACAGATATTTATTTGCCGGAATTTTTCATACTTCTAACTGCCCTTTACAATTAATTCTGACAGAAAAAGGTTCTTACTTGTAATAACTTTGTCGCTTCAGCTGCACATTTCTGCCATGTACCGAGAATGTCTCTACATACAGACACATACTTATGTCCGGATTTTATTTCAATTTGTTTTGAAACAAATGATTTTCCACTACCTGGAAAACCAACTAGAACCAGTATCTGAAAAAAGGAGACACTGTGTAATTACCTACCAGGTTCAACAACCTCAATGATAAATAATATTGTTCATGAATGTAGAACTTGGTTAATCACCTCCTTTTCATTACTTATTAGTTTATCATTAAATGATTCAGAACTCAGCTCTGTTGGGTTAAAATCTGGTTTTAGCATTGGAATGTTAGCGACCGAATGTCCTAAGAAAAATTGTTCCGGAGTGTAAAATTTCAAGCCGAGATTTTCTGCCATGAGTTTGTCGGCCATGGAATGATCTTTCTTTTTACCGGGCGCCCAATTAGCGGCTCTGCCTGCAGCATCTCCACAATAAAAACATTCACCAATTTGTATTTCCAAACTATCATTTTTCTGCAACATATATTTCAATGATCACTAATTAATGTAAATTGGTACATATAATCCACATCCATTTCAATGCAAATCAAACTGATCCATACCTGCTCAGATAAAACTTTCCACATACCCGTGGTGGGTTTCCTATAAAACCCTTTGCCAGTAGCTATGTACACTTGGATGGGGACATCTAGCTTCTCCACAAGTTTCTCAATTTTCTTCTTAAAATCCTCTATCTTTACCCTCCCTTTACCTATTGGGGCTTGGTTACTCATTATCACTAACTTATACCCTTGTTCCAAGTGATCTTTCAACTTCTTTGCAACAGTTGGAAAAGCTATTTGCCAATCATATGTGTCTACTGGATGTACTTTACCAGACTTTGTTTTAATCAGTGTGCCATCCATATCAAATGCTGCTATTTTGTGGCTAGATTTTACACCTTTCGAAGTGAACACATAAAGTTCACCTCTATCAATATCCTCCCAAAGATTATCCATGGCTGCTTCTATATTGCACAATGAATTGTTAATAAGTTCTGCTTTTAAATGTTTCTTTTCTCTAATACACTCATCTTCCTCTAACTTCCTCTTTGCACTAGCTTTAGGTTCCTCATGGCCCTCAGGGGTTGGGTCAAACTCTATGACATGTATGTAGTTATTAAGCAGCACCTCAATTCGAGAGCCATGCTTCACTCTGTACACACAATCTTTTTGCAAAGCAAAGCCATTAAGTCCTGACGGATTGATTCCCAATTGTTTAATTTCCACCAAACATTTCTCACAGTCAGCTGTGAGGCTTACTGTTTAAAAGAAAATATTTTATCATTGATACCACTTAACTACATATCTTAATAAAATAAATTGAACTAAGTCTACTTACTTTGCTGACGAGAACAAGACTGATCCTTAATTTTGGTATCTTTGCTGCGACCTATTACTGTTTCAACATTATGTTCTAGTCTTATAGGTGTATGGGTATCTAACAAGCAACGCAAAACACACGAATGATTCATGACGCCAATTCATTTGGACAATAATTGTATGCGTAATTATCCATATAAAGCCTGAACGCATATACCGAAAACTATAGAGATGTGTAAATCCTGAGTGAATTGAAAAAAAGATTTACTTTTTTCAATAATACATCATGCATCACTAAATCAGAAGTTTTTGGAATACATCTTTAAATCACTTTAGATAAGATTCAAATTGATTCAATTGAGACCATTACGATGTGGAGTGAGAAGACTATAGGCTAGTATTATGATTCAGAAAGAGATAGAGAAGGATGTGTAAGTTCGCTCGTGCGTACTGCATACGACGCGTCGCCGGATAATGTAGAATGCAGAGAAAACTATTCTTTCTGCGCCTTATAATTAAGTGCAATGTATTTATTTTAAAAATAGGAAATCCAGTGACGGTTTGTTATGTTTTAGTTTTGATTGAATGTTCGAAACATGTTTCGATGCTTTTTATTGCGTATGCGAAATTATTTTGAGAGTGTAAATAGTGAATTGAACAAAAAACTATAAATAATAAATGTAAATAATTAAAAACTTTAATAAATGTAAATAATTAAAAACTTTAATAAATGTAAATAATTAGGTAGTGATCAAGTGTCTTGGTACAAAAATAAGTACGTTCTTATACCTCATTTGTACTAAGTAGGTATTTAATAACGCCAACCTGGCCCTTGTATGTTTGTTTAGTTAATTATGAAAGCTAGGTTGACAGTCCTAAGCCTGATAAGAATGAAGGGAAATCAGTAGTATATGTATCTTTTTCTCCTTCCGAATCTCTTCGAATCATTTACGATGTGTCGTATGAATGACTCTTTAAATCTTTTAATTCCGACACACACACGGAATTAAAAGATTTAAAGATTTAAAAGAGTGATTTAAATCTTTTGAGTGAAAAGATTTATAAATCTGTAATCAAGTAAAAGATGTAGTTTGCGCATCTCTAGAAAACTAATCAAACACTTCTTCTTTCTTTACGAAATGAGATGCGATGAAATAAAATGGATATCAAACACTTGCAGCAGTTGCAGCTGTCTTTGACAGTTCAACTCTCCCCTCTGCTACTTCCACTTAGCCTATGGATCATATCGGGCAAAGAATAGTAATGTGAGTGATCGGTTGCTATGCTTATTCCGCTATACTGTAATAGAAAATGGTATCAAAAAATAGAATAGTCCCCGTGTGATAATCTATATCTATAAAATCGACTAAAATTATTCAACACCCTAGAATGTAATCAAAAATATATTTTGCTTTGTTTTTTGTAAAATGTTCTACCGGTTAAGTTTTTTTTAAACTCTGTTGTTGAAAAAACTATCATCAAAAACTAATGGAAGCCTGAACGTGAATTAAAAAGTGAAGGAACTGACGAAAGTAGATAACAAGACACAAATCGTTCACAGACCATCAAGTCAACATTCGTTTGACATTTCGTTCGTGCGTCCCGTGTGGTACGTTAATTACGTGACGTGACATATCCAATCCATGTTGGTTATTCTCTAGAAAAGTGTTGTGTTTATTAAATAAATTCGCATGTTATGTGAATGACTAAATACGCTTTTCATATGTCAATATAAAGCACAAATCTGATTTTATATATTAGAACATTTGTTACTGTAAAAATTAAGGTTCGTAAATATGAATCTCCGGTACAAGAAAATTTTAAATCTCTGACGTGTATGTGTTAGATTGGTAGAGTCATATAATTTTCTAATATTTTTTTATACATTTTCAGGCCCTAATTGGAACAATCATGCCGTTAACTAAGCGAAAACAGTCGCCGGAAAAGGAGCAGTTGATGGAAAATGGTGATAGTTTGGCGGAGGAAGGACGTAGCAATATCAAAGGAGATGAATTAAATATTGCAGTACTATTATTTCTATATACTCTTCAGGGTATACCATTGGGTCTCGCGGGAGCCGTGCCCATGTTACTGCAGAATCGTGGCATAACATACACTCAACAGGTAAAGTTTTTTTCTGTCATCATTTCATTATTTATAGTGGCATTTTATTAACCAAAAAATGTAACTACCACATAATTAATTCTTATCAAGTTTTCAATATTCATCAGATTCATTACTGTGGGCTTTATTGCTCTGTTACATAGGTAGGTACCTAAACCAGTGTGAATAATGTATGTTAGAAAATACTTACAGGTTCATACATTCTAATATTATTTTTGCATTGAAATAAAAACTAGTCCTATAAGGAAAATACATGTTTTCAATGTGGATACTGTATGTCTACTCATAGAAACCTATGTAGTTCGCCATACTAAAATAGAAGTTGATGATCAATTCAAATGAAAATGTAATACTTATCAGCTGTTATCTCTTCAATGTTTCAAATATTGTTTTTTTTTAATTCAAGATAAGTTGCATGCAACATGTGTCTTTTCCTGCTTCAACATCTATCAACAGCTATAGCAATGCAACCATTGATACATTGACAAAAATTAATTGATTGAATGCCCGATGCTAGTTTAGATCTACTATTGCTATACAGAATTATATGTTTAAATTATTTCCAAACAATGAAAGCTGGCAGAAGTGGCCGAAGCGCACACACAATGCCAATGGCATAGGCAAATCTGCAACCAACATAAAAGTATGTTGTTGCAGAATTAGAATCAGAATATTTTTTATTCACGTAGACCATTATGTACAGTACTTATAAATCATCAAAAGTTACAAAATATGCTACTACTTTGCCACCCGTTCGGAATGCTGTTCCTATGGAGAAGAACGGGCAAGAAACTCCATGGTTGCTCTTTTTTTAATTGCAATACTGCAAAGAACTGCTATGCAATGTGGTCCACCTAAATATGAATCATATATATTAAATCCTAGATCTATGCTATAAATTCATGGTATATAATATCCCTGTAATGCTTGCATACTAAAACATAGATATTATAAACTTATCATGGTATGAAATAATTTCGTTTTCAGGCAGAATTCAGTTTCGTGAATTGGCCATTTAGTGTTAAGTTACTATGGGCTCCAATAGTAGATGCACTATTCTGGCCAGAATTTGGAAGACGGAAAACTTGGCTGGTACCTGTTCAGTATTTGATTGGCATTGTGATGATCATCATGTCTAGCAGTATCACAGACTGGCTCGGGTCTGATGACAAGGCCCCTTCTATGATGTACCTCACTGTGTCGTTTTTGTTCTTGAACTTCTTGGCTGCAACACAAGACATTGCTGTGGATGGGTGGGCACTTACAATGTTGAAAAGGTAAATGATTATTAAATTAAAATAACAAAATAGTTACAAATATCCACTATGATATATCCATGGTAGCATTTGTAAAAATATTGTCTTGATGCTAACAACAAGAAAATTATCCATTATTATCCATTAACAAGACTGCAATATTAAGTCTAGTGCTCCTTACTCAATCTGTTTAATCAAATCACAAAAATCTTTAATGAAAAATACGTTAGGATGACTTAATTCGGCACGGTAGTTTCATAGTAAGGATGGCTAAGATATTTTTTGAAATTCGACTCGGCTGAAGTAATTATGGATGCACGGACTTATATTATTGTTCGTTGTTTGCTCAGCTTGCGTTGGAAGTTTTATGACATTTACGGGTGGTAGCCAACTAAATGCCATAGTTTTATTTATATTATTATTAACATTTATTGTCATAGTACCTACTCTCATAAAGTTATTTTACCCTATAGTCCGGTCAATTTAGACATTCGAGGTTGCATAAAGTCCCAACAAGCTGAATTTCTGTGAAATTGTTCAAAACATAATTATAAACAATGTCTAGAAGTTCCCCATCATTCCCCTGTAAGGAAAATTTTTTATTCAAGGTCAAAGGTCAAAAAAATGAGTTTTTCGCGATTTTCAGCAAAACGGTAAGTTTTATCATAAAGTACCTCAGACAAAAATTGTAGATCATAAAATTATCTATAAAAAATGTAACAATACTTTTTTCTGTATAAGGTCCGTAGCATACAGAACGGCGTTCGTGACTTACACAAACCTATTGTAATTTTAGCTTTATACATGTAATAAACTTTCAGGTGCAACGTCGGACATGCATCGACATGTAACACAGTGGGACAAACAGCTGGTTTTTTCCTTGGCTACGTAATGTTCCTAGCGCTGGAGTCCCCTTATTTCTGCAACAAGTACTTGCGCACAGAGCCTGAAGACACGGGTCTCGTCACACTCGCCAGTTTCCTGCTATTCTGGGGCTGGATATTCATCATCAGCACTACAATGGTTGCAATCTTCAAACATGAGGCTAATGATACCGCAAACACAAAAGAAAACAATGTTAAGGGTATCAAAGATATTGTAAACGCGTATAAACAGTTGTACACTATTGTGAAATTGCCTGCTGTCCGGACATTAGCTTTGGTGTTGTTTACGGCTAAGGTGAATATACATTTATTTTATACCAAAAGGAATGGAGTACTATGATTAAAAGGGACAGAGCTATAAATGAAAATTACAGTGAACTAGTAATTTAGAACTATTATTATTTTGTTCCCTGGCCGTTTGCAGGGTTTTAGGTTTGGTTTGTCTTTTTAATATTGATATCTTATATTTACGTGAAAATTACACATTGAAAAATTTTCATTTCCATTGACTTTTTAATCTAACCATATTACTTTACTGTTTTGTGGTGCACACAAACATGAACAGTCCATTTTCACCTGTGCAAATGGTGACTTTTCAGAAAACATACCAAGTTCCGAGTTAATCAATTTAATTTTTTTTTTCATATGTACCATCTTCAACACATTGTAATTGCTTATCACGTTTGACTCTATCTTTATAATTTCAAGGATTAGGAGATTCGGGGGATAATTTCTAAGTAAGTGTAAGAAAAGAATATTAATATTCCTACAGTTATAAAATGTTTTAGCTCGGATTCTGTGCAAGTGACGCTGTGTCCGGCCTCAAGCTCGTGGAGGCGGGCGTGCCTCGCGAGGACCTCGCACTGCTGGCTGTGCCTTTAGTGCCAGTGCAAATTATAATGCCTGTGGTGAGTTCTTATTTTTTATGTACCAGCAAAATACTTAGAGAAAGTACAAATTCAATGCAAATTTAAATATGAGTATAAGTATACCAAGTACTTAAATATGTGTTAATTTATAAATTCTGTGAATAGCTGTAAATTCATTTTCAACTCATCATACAAACAGTCAAACATCAGCACGATAAGCAATGCAATGATTGCTTTAAGCTCTATCCTCAAATTTATAGAAAGTTATAATGGATTATAAAGCTATTATTACGCACTTTTTCATGTGAAACGATCGTTATAATGCCATTATAATTTAGGGTATATGTATAAAATTATTTTTGTGAAATTTCTCCGTTTGTGTCTTATACAGAGTGATTTAGATGATTTTATTTTTAAATTAAACTTTCCAAATTGTGACTTCACTCATATATATTGTGAATAAATGATTATCCACATTATTATCTCGTGTGTAGCTGCTAGCGAAGCACACGACGGGCCCGGCGCCGCTGTCGCTGTGGCTGCGCGCGTTCCCGCTGCGGCTGCTGGTGGGCCCGCTGGCCGCCGCGCTGGTGGCCGCCACGCCCGCGCTGCTGGGCAACGCCGGGCCCTCCTACTCGTACCTATTCATACTCATGTGTCTCTACGTTTTTCATCAGGTTTGTAATCAAAATATTTTCAAGTCTAAAGTAAATTGATACTGTTATTATAATTAAAATATCTAAATCAATCAAGGCGCATAACTTGAGAACAGCTGAACCGATCAGGCAATAATTTTTAATGTTTGTAGGAAAATAAAACTTGTAAGAGCTGTCGAGAATATTCTGGAAACACTGGAAATACTTTTTTGTATGAGATTTGGTCGGGACAACGTTTATCGGGTCAGCTAATAAAAAATAAAAACAAGACTTGAGAAGACAAACAAAAATATTAATCTTAAATTACACACAAAAGTATGATAATGTTGGTCCTCATACGGTAGCCTGTGTCATGAGGCCAGGTTATTTGATATTATCAAAACATTTTTGAGAAGTGGCAAACCTGTTACCCTTAAGTTAGCTTAATAAAAGTCTTACCTTTAGGATACCGGGAGTTCCGCCAGTTTGCTCTCTGACCCCGGTCTTCATAGCTCATCATCATCTCCATACTAAAGAGTATCAATTACTTAAAAACAATGAGCCATCTCTATTACCTATTATATTCCGCTCTCTCGTACGTAACTGATCGACCCCAATACCAAACCTTGGCAATTAACTGTCCAATATTTGTTGCAGACATGTCTCTACTGTATGTTTGTCGCTGTGATGGCGTTCTTCGCGAAAGTATCGGACCCGGCCGTCGGGGGCACTTACATGACATTCTTGAACACTATGTCCAACCTTGGCACCAACTGGCCAAGCACATTGGCGCTTTGGGCCATCGACCACCTAACATACAAGAGCTGCTCCCTATCGGAATTGACGGACAACACCTGTTCTACGTCATTAGAAGCAGAAGTAAGTAGAGACAGAATTTAAAAAAGGCAAACACACATCTTGGCCGTAAACCTTTCTGCCTGAATCAATTGCACACGCAACGCACTGTCAAGCGAATGTATGGTTCTAATTCCTGGTGCAGAAGAAGGTATAATTGAATTAAAGGTTTAATTGATAGCCTGATTAGCGCAGTTGGTAGTGACTCTGCTTTCTGCGCCGAGGGTCCCGGGTTCGAATGCTGGTAGGGACAAGCTTTGTGTGATGGGCACGAATGTTTGTACCCAAGTCATGGATGTTTAATATGTATATAAGTACCCATAACACAATTTTGCTTAATGTGGGATATATAATATATTTGGTATGTTCGTATGGCAATTAAAAAAATAATTATAAACGTTCTTTAACTTTATACAACGTCATATAGTACTGCGGATAAGAGTTACTTTACGCAGTACTATAGGACGTTTCATTAAGTTATAGGTAAGCCTTCGTCTATTTGCGTCTGTCTATGGTCAGGGCGGACAGATTTTACTGCATGTTCGCGCCAACTTTTATTACACGATCTGTATCATAGTGACGTCAATTGTGATTGAAGTATTTTATTTACTGATCGAAGATTTACTACCTAAAAGTCAAAGTAAATTCATTTATTTCGTATAAACCCACAGTGGCATTGTCATTACACTCTTTTCTTAACTCTACAAATAACTTAATAAATGTTCTTTACAGCTTTGTAAATCAAAAGGTGGTACATGTGATACTCGCATCGACGGGTTCTACATAGAGACAGCTATATGTCTGGTGGTCGGCTTCGTGTGGCTCCAGTGGGGGCGGCCCACCATCTCGCGGCTGCAGCGGCTGCCGGCATCCGCGTGGCAGATCGGCCGACACAGCAAATAAACATAAGATAAGACTGAATCTCTACATTCATTCCCAAGATGTATATAGCATAATGGTGATCAGGGAAAGACGTCTTCTGATTTGCAACTTTTGACCAGGGCTCTATATGTTATGGCTCTATAGGTTAAAATTCCTAAACAGCTTAGGTCGTTAACAAACCGAAATAATTTCGGTTATACCGGTTATTCTGAGTTATCACTTTGGTATATAACCGGTTATTGGGAGTAAAATTTAAAATATTTGATGTTTTGACTTCGCGTCATGTAAGCTCTGCTATTGGTCAGGCAATTGATAATGAGAAGTCAGGGAACACAAAAAAAAATAAGTCGTCAATTCGAGATAAATAATTAATTGGCTTACTTAGTAATCGGTTATTAATAAAATATAGGTTATTGACAAATTGTTCTTTTCACTAAACAGTACATGAATTAACCGATATCAACCGGTATTAATTTACCGGTCGAGAGCCCTGCGTTGGACTGCATGGCCTATCTATATCCGTTGGATATGCATGTGGTATCTGAAAGAATGGGACGGCACGCCCCTTTGAAATCCCATAGGTCTCTACAATGTATTATGATTTTTATTTATAGTATTAGTAATTAAATGGAGCGTTAACCGAATTTTAGGCTCTCTTGTGTGACAAGGGTAAAATATAATTCATACATTCTACATAGAGAATAGGTCAAATATGTTGTTACTTTGTGATTACCACAGAACTCAAAATAAATGTAATGGCCATCGCTAACTTTATTTTTGTACACGCAATAATAAGACGGCATGTTTTATTTTAAGAACCGTTATCGTGTATCTTTTGTTGATATTCGGTCTTAGGTCTCATATGTAAGGCGACCCGTCACCTATTAATATGCCTTTATTATTATTCCTTATTCTGTGGTAATAACCATGTAAGGACAGTTTATACATCTTTATGTAAGTCTCCAGTGGACGTATTAGCCGTAAGATATTTGTGATATTCATTTGAAAATAATAATTATATGTGTGTATAGATACTAGTTCTTGAATGGCATAATTTTTTGAACTTGTATGATAGTAAATAAATTATGTATACGTCCATTTATTAATATGTTGTTAATTTAATTGACTATTGTTTTGTTTTTAATAGTACAAATTATTATTTATCGGCACGAGTGTTGTGAATACATTCGAGTGAAACAATAGAGACATTAATGATATATTTATTTACACATCAACACTTAAAATATAAAGTTAATTTCACAATGATGTTATATTCCATTTCAATATAAACATTGCGCAATAGTTGCAATACACAAATAATATCTTTTTATCTATGATTTGCGTACGCAACGATATCGTAGGTGCGTTTTATGCTCAATTCTCATAACTAGCCGTTTATATTAATATATCAGTTTATTTATTGGATAGTCTGGAAGATTCACCACTTTGTTTTTTGTGCATAAGTCATTAACATCACGAATAAACCTACTTAGGTACATAAATGTTTGTTTAAAAACCAATTTAAGTAGCTTGTTTAACCTAAATGAAATCAATATGACGACAATAAGATTGTTTTCAGGCGATGAAAGCTGCATCGCGTTTGTGAATTTTGACTTTAGGCGTTATACAATTTTATTTGACCATTTAAAGTGAACTTTATTTATCAAGCCCAAAGTATGTTTTTGTTGACAATAAAAATGTAAACACGAACATCTGTTATTGGTGAATATAAACACACTGTACCTATACTATTTACTATTTTATTTTGACACTATACCCCAAATTTATAAACATTAACAAAGGCATTTTAGCGGTAAAGGGAAGATCTTCCAGCCAGGCGGGTGGTATGCCTGGCGGGGCGGCCGCTATGCCCCGACGGTTAATGTCGACATGTATGTCACATTAACATGTATGACATGTCGGTTTGTATATATGCTACTTGCTCCGAGAACTCTGATAGCGCGATTCAGGATTGTGACGTCACTTGTCTATTGTTCTGAATGCGTCTGTAGTGCCATCTGCGTAGCTTGTGATGCGGTTGAAGTAGTCGCTACAGTACTCCCCCCCAAGACCGGAGGTCGATATCTTTTTTGAGTGGCAGCGTCTTGCGTGCAAGGGCCAGGAAGCTAGCTCGAAGGTCTGCAGTGAGTCGAGACCGAGCTGTGCGCGTCGCAGAACCAGGAGCGCGGTGAGTCGGCTGTGATGGTCCTGAGTGACGACTTGGCTTGCTGTGGGACAGGCTGCTTGCTGTTGGATGTCGATGTTGATGTCTTGGTATGGAGTGGTGATGAAGTTGGTGCTTGAGTCTTCACAGAAGGATGTTGTTCATTGTCAGGGGTCACCAATTTAGCGGTAAAGGGAAGATCTTCCAGCCAGGCGGGTGGTATGCCTGGCGGGGCGGCCGCTATGCCCCGACGGTTAATGTCGGGATCTTGTATATATGCTACTTGCTCCGAGAACTCTGATAGCGCGATTCAGGATTGTGACGTCACTTGTCTATTGTTCTGAATGCGTCTGTAGTGCCATCTGCGTAGCTTGTGATGCGGTTGAAGTAGTCGCTACAGCATTATTAATACTTTTTTAGGCATTTCACCGCACTTCGCTTAGTAGCGATATTACGCTCCAATTTTAGCAGCGGTCGGACCTGCTTTATATTAAGTATTATTTAGGGGCCCATAGGCTATACCCGGCTACTCACCAGGGAGTCAGTGAGAAATGTATATGTTATCTACATGAACTGCGTAGAGGTACAAGTTTGTAGATATAGTTTTCATAACTCTTGACTTGTATAGATACAGTGCCGTAAAGCTATGTATTGCCATGCAAAAATGACCTTAAAGATTATTCGCCGTGATGTCCCCGATAGTGCTATTATTTATCGAATCAAGGAGTTAGAGTCAGCCGTGACAGTGCAACCTACCGCAAAATTTAACAAACGCCCAAGCATATATACACATATCTAACCGTATACTTACTATATAGTCCACCCCCGAATTTATATAAGTTGTAAAACTTTATCAGACATCATATAGTACTGAGCACATGAGTTTTGCTTTGCGCAGTACAGACATTTTGTATGGTGAATTGAATGTTTTAAATATCGTTCGCTAGGGGCGTTGTCCAATTTCACACACGAAATGACATTTCCGTACACTATAAAGCATATGGTTAGCTTACAAATAAACTCGCACTCGAAGCTCTGAGATCAGCCGACGAAATTTGAACATAGATACCTTTACATAAGGTTTAGAATCACGGGTCGCGCCGGGATAGTTCGTCGTCGCATATGATTGGTTTGCGGTCGTCGCTCTTGCTCCCCCGCGCGAAGCGGCCGACGCGGCGCGCGACGGCGCTGGTCTTGTCCACCGCGCCCCAGCCGCCGCCGCCGCCGCCGCCGCCGCTGCCGGAGCGAGACAGCAGGCCCGTCACGCCCTCGCCCAGCTTGCTGTGGTGGATACCGTATAGGAAGTACAGGAGTAGACCTGCAAGATAAAATAGACTTTAGCTCCATTGCATACGAAGCCTTTTTGGCGAGCAGTCCCGCAAGCACCAGGTGGATTCCACGCTCAAACCCCTAAACCAAGTTACTGTTGTAGTAATCTTTCTTCTTTTATTGGTGAAGAAATTGTGTTCGACCCCTATCGTCCGATTGCCCAGGTGCCTTACAAATTGACATTAAACATTTTCTTTCTGAACAACAACTGGATTGGAACGCGACCTCAACAGAAAAGATCCGGCTAAAAACTCAGCGGGCTTGTCTTGATTACAGAACTTTATTTTCCGGCTAGATGATCTACCGATATTGCCGATACATTTATTTGTATATAAATATATTTATTTTCCTAAAATCAAGCAATTATTAATATCCTTAAGCAGAGCAGATGATTCCATAAGTTGAAGACGGCTCTGGTCGTGTTAGATATGCCTATTAGCCCCTACTAGTTTATATCATGACTCACCGAATGTCATCCATATAGCGAACCTGGCCCATGTGTACCCATTGAGGTTGATCATCAGCTCGACGTTGAGTATCACACTGACGGCTGGCAGCAGGGGCACCCACGGCACGCGGAACGGTAACCGCGCCGGGCTCTGCTGGTGAGCCCATATTATCACAATACCTGCCAAGGAGATACAACAATAATTAAATAAGGCCGCATCATTCGCAAGCTGCACAAATAACCAAATTTTTCGGGAAGTTGAACATAGAAGTTTTGAATTTTGTTTTATTTTCCAAAAAAATATGTTCTTTCAACTTTAAAACTTAGGTAAGTGTTTACCTAAGAGCCTGTTTCACCATCTTCTATTTAAACCCGCTGTTTAAACCCTATACATAACTCGTCTTATAGGCACGTACAGATGCTATCAGATAACTTCTGGTTAAGGTTACCGTGTTTACTATGACACTTACAAGCAATTATAATGAAACTGAGTATGAAGTCTGGTAGTAGCGCCCAGAGTCCAGCGTGCTCCGCTAGGAAGTGGTTGTGTGCGCAGAGAGCGGCCGCGGCCGCGGTGAAGATGTACACGCAGGTGGTGACGGCGGCGCCGGGCGCGCGGCCCCCCACCAGCGGCTCCAGCCACGCGTACTGCGCCCGCAACCTACCCACCGTTAACGCCTCGAACATCTGGCGCATTCATTGAACGACGTGAATAAAAAAATCATATAAGAAAAAGAAAAAATATTACATATTGGTATTTAAAAAGAATATTAGGTATGAATATTATAGTATACCAGCTGCGCCCCGCGGTGTTACCCGCGATTAAAAAGTATGTTTATCCCATAGGAACCGTGCATTTTTTCGGGATAAAAATTTGCCTATGTCATATTCTGACCCCTAAACTACCACACACCTATGCAAAAAAATCATATCGACCCTTTGCTCTATAAAAAAATAAAACAAATCTATGGCACGGGAACCATACACCTTACCGAGATAAAAAGTCGCCTATGTGCTATTCCAGACTATAATCTATCTCCGTGCCAAATTTCATCCAGATCTGTTCAGCCGTTCTAGCGTGATATAATATTAGTGGGATTATTATTGTAAGCAATATGCCTTTGTTATGCTAAATCATGGCGCCCTAAAGGTCACCTACAAGTCCTATAACGTAGGTACATTCCATTTCTAGTCGGCACTGGCACAGATAATTTATTACCAGTTCGGGCAGTTACACCTGTTTTATAAGGTTTATTGAGTCATTAATTGGTCGCCAGTTATATGATGCGTGGATTATGTACAGATCCACGATAAAAATGTGCTTCTATAAGTAAGGTATTAAAGTACTATACTACCTCTTTTATGATCTACTGTGGAATAGTATTCGAAATGCTAGTAGGTAATTGTTCTGCATTGCAAGTCTTCGTATGAAGAAACTTACCTCTGAAGATGAAGAGCCGCCATCAGTTCCAGGAGTGCCGGTAGCAGAACTATCTTCACGGTCGCCAGGGGAGTCCAGTTGCGGCACTCCGAAACACTTGTCGTCCCCAGCCGGAACGGGTCGGTACCGCAATATTATAACAGCCGCGCTTACTATTGTATACGCCAATAAAGTGCCTATCGACATAAACTCAACCAGCTTCTCAAGATCGAATAAGAGTGCTATAAAAGCGGATGATAACCCAGATATGATGAGGTTGGCAATCGGAATCTGGGATTTATTACTGACGTCACTGAGGAAGCCGAATAACAGTCCGTCCGCAGACATGGCATACAAGCAACGAGGAAGAGAAAATAATGATCCTAATAATGTCGTCGTCATGCCGCATACCGCTCCCACCGCGACTGCGTACTTAGCCCAGTCGGCGTGCACTGCGCCCAGAGCCTCGGGCAGGGCCGCGTCAGGGTTGATGCTTTGATAAGGCACCATCAACGTCAACGCCAGGGCAACAAGAATATATCCGAAGGCGACTAACGCCATTGACAAAATAGTGGCGATAGGGATCGATCTCGAAGGATCTTTGGCTTCCTCGCTTGATGCCGATATGCTGTCGAACCCTACGAAAGCATAGAAACACGTCGCTGCTCCAGCCAACACGCCTCTAAACCCGAAAGGCATAAAGCCGCCGTTCTCCTTGGACCAATTCTTCGTATCAGCATAGTAGAATCCGAGGAATATGACGAGAGATATCACTAAAAGGTTCAAAATCGTAAGGCCATTGTTTATGTAGGCCGAAGTTTTGACGCCGACTGCTAAAATCAAAGACGCCGCGATACAAATAAGAAAGGCTAATACATCCGGATATTTGCTCAATAGCGTTTCATGTAATCCTCCCGTAACGGATATTGTGGTGTTGCTTATTGCTCCGTCGAGCATTGCATCTAAATATCCCGACCAAGCTCTAGCCACCGAAGCCGCACCTGAAACAAATACCTATGATCGGTAAATGGATGACGATTTCCCGGGATAAAAATATCCTATAGCGATCACCATCAAAGTCCGTCTGACAGTGTTACCCTGATGCGTGGACGTGATGGATAGACAGGTTTCTTTCCCAGTAACTACGATTATTTGTTCCTAAAAATATTCATTATACAGTCACGAACAAATTGTAGTCTCAGACCTAATTAATTTAGGAGAACGCAGATATTATTATGTTTTACTTAAATAAATAACAATAAATACCAACTATACGGTCCCACACTAAGCAACGCTTGTATTTTGGGTACCGTACAATGGACTGAGGGATATAATACTAATATAGAAATTGAACATCCATGACTTGGGTACAAACATTCGTGCTAATCTCACGAAGTTTGTCCCTACCAGGATTTCGAACACGGGAGCCATAGCAGAGCACACTTACCTATAATATATTCCAAAACGATATTCCAACCGATAATAAACGCCCAAAACTCGCCGAGGCTGACGTAGGTGTAGGCGTACGCACTGCCGGCCCTGGGTATCCTGGTCCCAAACTCGGCGTAGCAGAGAGCAGCCAACGTCGACGTTATACCGGCGAGTAGGAAACTGAGCGCTGTCGCCGGACCAGCTATCTTGTTAGCAACCGTACCCGTTAGTACATAGATCCCAGCACCGACCATATGACCCACACCTTACAACAAAATAGACAGTTACTTAATAATCGCTAGATGAAGACACCAACATTTCGGGTCCACACTAAGCAACGATCTGTTTTATGGGTTGGTATCGTACAATGGGGCGATTCCAGTATATAAAAATAAAATATATAATTTTATGTATATAAGAAAAGAAATTTTATTGTAGGTAGGACAATTGGTAAAAAATTTACACCGTTTTTTGTTTCGTTAAATTTGGCGGTGGGTTTATTTCATGTAGGTAGGCGCATCGCCCTGCATACAGTTTTTCAGTATAGGAGGTAAAACGTACTCACCCAGCAGTGTTATATCTAACGTTGTGAGGCACCTGTTCAGGGGAGTGTCCATGATGTCGCCGTACAATGGTTTACGGCGGTTCATTTTGTGACAGAACCCGGAGAGTACGTGCCCCAGAATTTTATGCCTGGCACCAGGCATGGTGGCTGTTAAGACAAAAACACGAATAAGTAAGTACATGCTTTTATTTTTGGTAAATTAAAATTGAACATTGCTCCATATAGACACGATATACATAAAACAAAACAATGAGATAGGTAAATACTTACTGATCGATGTTTATGATGTTTTTTTATAAACAATCAAAAGTTGTTAATCTATTTGAGAATATACATTAGAACTCTAAAACAAATAGTACCTCCTGATATGAAACCCAGCTGACGATATTTGGCTGTGGCCCAGTCCAACTGCCAACTGTTACGCGGATCATATCGGCGCGCGCAACTAATCGATTTCTCAATACAACCCTCTTTAAGTATGAGCATGCATAGGAAGTCCCAGATGCAAATACCGAGATGCATTATGTAGTTACATACATACATGAAAAATATGACAAACCTGCACCACTAGTTTCTGAAATAAAAAAAAACATGAAACATTCGGCATGGCCTGCCAGTAGATGGGATAGGAGCTTTTTATTATTATTATAAATCGATACAGCACAGACACTGCCATATGACCTGTATTCTCTCATATATCTGTGCCTGGATTGAACACTTAAGGGCGTCAGGGTTCAAATCTGAACAAAAATCTGGAGATCACTCAATAAAACTGGTAATCGGAAGACAAAAGAAAATAGTATTTGTCAGTAACCATAAAATAGGTAAGTTATGTGTGTGACAAATACTTGCACTTGCACCAATGAAAGGGTGTTGAGAAGGACCATGTTTTTGTCTAACCGCACTAGGCCAGCGAGGTGGACTATGGTTTGAATCGGCTTTATATAAAGGAGGAATGTACCCAGTATAATGGCGATAGGCTCGCCATCTATTATATTAGGGCAAAGTACCATATCTGCGAAATGTGGACGCACCTTTGGGAATAACGGGCATGATCGTCCCAACGACCGAATATGTTTATTTAGATGACTTATTGACTTAACTTAGTCCAGTAAACCCAATTAATCTGATTGGGCTACAATTCAGCGCAACGCTCCAAGTTCCGACGGTTATGTTTGAGTTTATCAGAAACCGTTACTACAAGACTGCGCCTGATATTTCGGTATAGCAAATTTTATAAATTGTTATACCATCTTTACCTACTAAATATATATAGTATTGCTGTACTTACAGAGATTCCTTATTGAAATTAAAGTTAGGATGTCAAAAAGCCTGTATTTCCTTGTGCATACATATAATAGATACCCACCTAAATAGAAATATGGAATCTGGAAATCTGAGGAATAAAATATGTACTATAAAAATATATTTATTTCAGTAATTTATAAATAATGTACATGTAATGATTACATAATTTTGTGAATCTTTTCTAATACATAGGTACATACATCATTACGTAGAAAATAGTCAGATATTTTGATAAAAAACAGTTTTTAAAATAAAATTACTTTAGGTATATTTAAAGTAGGTAATTATTACAGTCAGTATCCTCTGTAAATACTAAAATGTAAATAGGTAAGTATTAAAATAAATTACTTAAGTCAAGACATTGGCTCGGTTTCTTAAAAGTATCTCCGACGTAATCAAGTTTGTGCCATCGTGTCGTGGAATTCCATGAAATACAAGATATATAAAATTAAAATTGTTATATAGATAGTAGACAGCAGGTATATAGTTATTAATAAGTAGTACCTATATATGACATGTGGGACATCTTGCTCTATATAAACAATGAAGTTTGTAAACAATAAAAAACCCTCCTTTTGGCGCATCGGTATTTCTTTTTGCGTGAAATTCCCCTTTTTACATATAATAAGATAAATCCAGAAACATTTACGTATCAAACGAACAAGGTATGATAAGTATACATAATATATATGGATCTACATGCCTACCTACATAATATACAAATTGTACTGATGTACCTAACCGCTAATTTGAATAAGCTCAGCCATAAAACTACTCAGGAATCAAACTCGTGATACATAATAATAAAAATATGATCAAAATTTAATTTTGAACACTTGCAAAATATAATTTTACTGGTTGTTGAAATTTGAAAAAAATCTACAGCCTTTACTAGTGGGTGTTTTATAACCCATGTACCCAACTAGGACATGGCACGAGTTTAAAATGGGACACGTACTTACGTGTTCTAGTACCGCGAAAACGGTCGCCAAGCCAAAAGGACGCGTTCTAACCAGTGGCGTAGCTATTGTAGGGCTGTGCAGTGCGGTACCCCGGGGCTCCCAGGCTGAAGGGGCCCCTCGGCCTCATTGAACGACGTTCGAAAAACCAACAATGAAAATTATTTGTTGCGTTACACATAATAGGCAGGTACTTAGTAGTAACTAGTTTTGCTTTATTATGCCTTGCAATGGGCGATAAGGCGCTGATGATCAAGTAGTACTGTACCTTTTAAGTTTAAATAGGGCCCCAATTTCATTTTTGCCCCAGTGCCCTTGGTTACATAGCTACACCACTGGTACTAACTCCATAATCCTATCACCCACTTTATTGGTACGATATAAAGCGCTCAGTTTTGGCTGGCTGTATTTTTTACTTAACTCATGGAAACAGTATTCCATACCCACATATTGCTTAACCCCAGTCCATTTTCGTATTTGACATTGAATTGGCCCTAGCGGACGATACGTATTTTTTTTTAAATATAGATAGTCCGTTAAAACTGTGGTAAAAGTACCCACCTTTCTGGATACTTACTTATATAAATAATAAGATAATATTGTAAGGGCGGGTGTATTTTTAAAGTTACCAATATATCTAAAATAGGGTAGAAGTGTTTTTAACCCTAAACAAAAGGAATCCGCCCCCACATTATGGAATTTTATATGATACATAATAGATATAGGAGGGCCTTTATTATCAAGGCAGATAATTATTTAAAAATATAATTTAAGATATTAAATATAACAATAATTTACCTAAAATACTTACATATTGAAACAACATAGTTGTTACAAGTTGTACTTAATCAGTACCTACTGTTACCTAAATGCATTTCATTCCTTATGATAAACCATACATAAGAAACATCAATTATTATTTTCAATTACTTTGAATAAATTCATTTTTTTTAATACAATAGATATTTTGAATGATATTCCAACAATTATGTACCATCCTTAGCACCTTAATAATTAAATTTAACATTATATTACACAAATATATCACAATTAAATTGCACATGCAACAAACAGAATACCAACATGACTGAATGAGGATGAAACCACCTTTAAACATATAAAATTTCACACAAATAATGTTCATGAGAAAGCATTTTCACAACAAAACTACTGTATTCACTGACTAAATCGGCACTATCCTCCGGTACCATTAAAATATTGTGCATGTTTTGTATAGGGAGCTGCAATATGATAAGGTGGAGGTTGACCTCGGCCATAAACAGGCTCTGAAATACTAGGACTATGTCGGTGGTTAACCACACTTGGAGGATTCGATGCAGCTGGTATGGCATCATATAAATCGTACATGTTTTGACTAGTGGGAGAATGGACATGACTGTAACTACCATCGTCTGATATCAGTGGTGTATTAGCCATGCGATATGGATTTGTTGTATTTGTATGTCCCGTTGGTGAATACAACTCTGGGGATTGTGATGAAACATATGTGGGGCTTGATACTGTGATGCCATAAATGTTAGCATTTGCAGATGGATTCTGATGAAGTGAAGGTGAATATGCATGACTATCAACAACGGGGCCAGGATATATATTATTATAACTGCTCAAATTTGGCATTGTTGTAGAACTAACCACTTGGCTCACTGTGTGCAATCTAGGACTGTGTAAATCTCTACTTCCATGTGAGTGGTAACTGTATGTGTCATAGTTTTTTGGGCCATATATTTTATCTTTGCTATGTGCGCACAGGTCACCATCATATATACTCTCCTGATAATTATTTTCTGGCGCACTGTGACACATATGTTCTTTGCGACTATAAACAGGATCCAGAGGTGCTCTGCACTCAGTCATACTTCTATTATTATATGAATTTTCACTGAAATGTGGTGATAACATAGTCTCATTCGTAAGCTGTCTCTCTTGAGTACTGAGACTTAGTCTCTGGAACTGATTGCGACTGTCATCTAAACCAGCCCTATAAACCATATAATCATCTGTTAATTGATGATTTTTATGTTCCATGTGCCCTCCATATACAGTTTGTTGCATTTGAACATGTGTCAAGTCTTTCCTTGAAGGATATTTTTCATTTTGCTTCATATATTGTCGCTGATTTAAAATACAATGATCTGTTGGTTTAAAGTCATTGTTTGTGGTTCCATTATTTTCTAGGTAAAGAGCATGATCTACACTCTTATAGGTCTTATCCTGCTCATATGGAAGATCTAAAGGTTTATCATAGCTATTTTCAGTTGGTAGATTATCATAAACAGAAACTTTCATAGGATCTTGGTTTGTACTTTCTAAATCATTTTTGTCTGTATCATCTAATTCTTTTTTATTATCTGATGCAAATCTTTGCTGCAACGTTGGTGTTATTTTAGCAGCCTTGATGTGCACAGCATTTTGCATTGGAGGTGTCACATCCTGTGCACCATCTTTATGTATATTTCTAGCATGTTTTGCTAAAGCTCTGAGCTCTTTAGGATATGGTGTAGGGGCTCTCCTTAACTGTCCAGGCTTTTCCGTTACCTTGGAGGCTGCTTTCATATCAACAAAACTAATATGGCGAACAGGTGGCTGATTTTCCACATTTTCAGACTTTTCATTATCCAACTTCATTTCCATTGGGGTCAAAGGCACTTGGGGGAAAAGAAAACAAGTAAGAACTTGCTCATATGTATGAGGGTCCACCTCAGAATGCATAGGCACTAAAGGTTTGCTTTGGTTTTCAGAAAGCCACAGGGCCACTAAATTATCACAATTTAACAAGGACTGAGGAAGATAACTTAATGAGTTCCGAACAAGGTTTAGAACTCTCAAGGAAGTCAAATGGCCAACTTCTGCGGGAATCTTAGTTAATTTATTGGCTCTAAGTGATAACACAGATAACTTTATGCAGCTCCCTATCTCTGGTGGAATTGATATGAGCATGTTATCATCAATGTTGAGATACTTCAATTTCCTGAGAAGTCCAATTGAAGAGGGTATTTTATCTAAATAGTTACACATGAGCATTAACTCTTCGAGGCTTGCTAGCTGTCCTATACTCTCAGGTATGGAATAAAGTCTATTATTATCCAATTTTAATGTTGTCAAGTTACTTAGCTGTCCAATACTGTCTGGAAGCTGTGTCAAATTATTCAATGATAATGTTACATCAACCAGTTGGATACAATAGCCAATTTCTGGAGCCAGTTCTTCTATCATATTGTTACTGGCTTCTAAATGAATCAAATTTTCTAATGGCTTTATAACTGATGTTATACAGGTCAAGCTGTTGCTATCAATCCATAGTTCTCTTAATTTCAGGAACCTTCCAATAACTTCAGGAAATTGTTGTAAATCATTCTGCCCTATGTCTAGTCTGAGTAGTTCTGTTGAACGAGATAGGGACTTAGGCAGAATCATTAGATAATTATCTCTTAATTCAAGTATTCGTAGGTTTGCAAGACGACCAAAATTTCCTGGGAGGTACTCCAGATATGTGTCATTCAGATAAAGCTCTTGTAATGCAGGAAGATTTGTAATAGCATCTGGAAGTTTTTCCAGTGGATTCACACTAAGATCAAGGAACACCAAGTACTTGAGTGCTTTCATAGTCTCTGGAATTGATGTTAAAGTGTTCCTACCGATGTTCAAATGTTGTAGGTTTACAAGAGATGAGATGGCTGCAGGTATGGCTGCTACTTCATTATCACTGAGGTCCAGGTACTTTAAGCCATGGCACATGAATAACTGGCGGGGAAGTTCAGACACACGATTACTCTGGCACAGTAGGGTCTCCAATGTTCTTTCATACACGAATACTTCAGTTGGAAAATCGACCAGAGACTGATGCGAATAGTCCAACTCCACCACATCTTCAACGCCGGGTCTTACACAGCACAAAAAGTCAAACGGCATTATGAATCCACTTCCTCACAGAAAACTACACCAATGTTTATAGAAAAACAAAGCTATCAAAAAATGTCCCGTTCGAGCATCGTTCAGTGAGTTCACATATAAATAAACGTATCAAAACTGTCGCTAATCTTTAAGGTTTTTACACGGATGAAAATGTAATAAATAGTGTAAAATTACCTATAATGAATCATTCAAACAAAATAATGCACAATGATAGATAACCTCCCCCACCCGACCAAACCCAGTTTTACAAAAAAAAAAACTTTATGTGCGGACCGCCGCACCGGTCCAAGATGACATCTGTCTGTCAACTTGACTAGGCCAAGTTTTTATAGTAATATCTTATTGTAATATCAGTATCACTGCATTATGTTAGGATTTATCATTTTATACATTTGCCAAGTTTTGTCGATTATATTTACACAAATATAATAAAATCGATTCTTGCTTACTCGTTACTTCCTTGGTGACGCAACAGGCGTTGTCTAGTCCAAAATTAAGGAAATATAAAGTTAATATAAAAATTCAAAAACCCAACTGCGTAAAAAGTAAACTTTAAATAAAAACTAAAAAGAAAAAAACAAGTCTAGTACCTCAAGCACAATCTTTTTACGTACTCTTTCGGTAACATTACGTCTTGCATCCCTCACACACCACAAACATCATAAGTAGGTGTGACAGCGACAGCATGTTATCTCGATGACGTTACGATTACATTACAGTTCCTTACCCCACAGTAATCGGTAGATTAACAGTAGACAGATTAATGAAAAAAAAAATGCAGTCTTCTAGATTTTTAATGGTTCCCGACTGAGGGCGGCCTTATACATCCGTGATGATAAGATCCGTGAAGATGATACCTAATTATATTATAATAATTATTTTCACGTCAATAGACTTATTATGCCGTTACAATAACTTTATCACAGCTTTATTATAGTAAGTAATGAAAATTTAAGTGAGAATGGTTACTAACTAACTTAAAATCGTTATAGATCCAAAATAGTCATTTGAAGTGAAAAATGATAAGTTCCAAAAGTTCGAGGACTTATTTTTTTTTATTATATGGCGTCTGGTCGTCGCTATGAACAGATTACCCTCCACATTCGCGTAAAAAGCTGGCCACATCGGCACTGCGCAGCTTTAGATAACTGAAGCAATGCTGTTACTAACAAGTACCATATAATTTTATATTTATTTAAATAGATAAAGGAAATATAATGTCGCGAGACGCACCATCCTGAATTGAGTGGGGCATGAGCCACAGAGGTTGGCAGACTTTACACATTCCATTCCATGTGAAGTAGGGAAAAAATATTAGGGTCTCACTAATATTTATTTCCTACTTCGCATGCCTTTTGAAATTATCGTTACATGGGTGCCTAGAATGATAAACAACAAAATAACTTACACCAAATATACATTTTAATCTGATTTATTGCACTGGTAATAATAATGAAAGTATATTAAATCATGGAAAGTATGCAGACACAGGCGTCGGTCGGTGAGCCGATCCCCGAGTTGATTTCTTTTCCCTATAATCTACTTTAGGCAAACTGATAACATTTTCTTTGCCTTTATGACTCAATGAGTTACTAGATTTCGTTTTGGTACCTGTAAAAATATATATAAAACTTTAAAAAATAATAAGCTTACGGAAAATACCCCTGATCACGCATGGGCCAGTCGATTAACGATTGACGGTACGGACTTGTGTGCGATGCGTCGAAAAATGAGAGATCCAGACTCGAAAAATATACGTATTTAATACCTCTCGCACTCTGGAGTCTGTTGGAACTATCAGCTGGTTGTAGATATTTTGGATCTAATCCTATTGTCGTGACTTTATCCTGTACTTCAACACCAACACTCTCCTCCAAGTTAGACCTGCTAAATATTAAGTTTTTGTCAATATAAAGCGGTGAACCATTTATTTCCCAAATGTTCGACTACATACGTTTTTGAAGTCGCGTAGAAGTCGATAGATTCGTCTGATATAACATGTGATGAATCTTCTGTATGATTGTTGTTTTTGGGGAGAAAATATGGTGTGGAACTACTTGCTGTTTGAATTCCTAGCTTGTTGTGTTTGTTTAGTGTTAGTTCTGTTGGCGGACTGCTCTCCATTTTTCTATGAAGCCATTGGATAACTAAAAAAAATAGCAAGTATAAATATTTTTTTAATATTGCTTGGGATGCGCAAAGCTTAATACATGTTAGACTTGCATTAACTTTAGTCTAAATAGACTAAAGTCCGACACTTAAAAAATTCAACATGTACAAAACATTTGTTTTGAAGTGTCAGACGGCCAACTCTGAAACTATAGGAAATAGCAATGCTTAAAAAACATTCGAGACCGATTTTGAAGAAAACTGAAAGGGCAACATGAGATGTTTGAAAAAGTAATTTCCCTAGCCAGGAATTGACCATTCAAAAAAAAAGGTGGCAACCCTAATTGTAATATTATTTTATACTCATAATAAATAATGAAGACACTATTGCTATTTATAGAATCATACATATTTAGTTATTTACTCACCCATGTTATTATTTTTAATTATTTCTTCTCTCTCTTTTACTATTTTCTCATTAGCTTCATATTTTTCCAGTAATTCATCGAATTCTTTTTGGAGTTTATTATTATTTTGATTTATATCATTAATTGTCAATGTTAACTCTTCCATTTCTTTATTATTGCGTTCTATAACTTTCTCTTGTTCCAGTGCTATAGCAGTTCTGCATAGAAGCTGAAAGTAATCCAAAATTAAATATATTTACAATATGTTAACATTATAAATTGGTATTATCCAAACAAAATATTTCGAATATTACAAAACTAAAGAATAATCAGAATAATATAGTTTACCTTTTCCTTCATTTCTATAAGGTCTGCATTTTGTTTCGATATTATTTGATTAGCTTTTAAAAGTTGTTCTGATGTTGAATGTACAGCCTTATTGTTTTTGTTTCCTAGAGATTCACTCAAGACTAATCGCTCCTCTAAACTTAACTGCAATGACAACAAGTTAATTTATTAGTACCATAACACAAATGTATAATGAAGGATAAAACACACAGGTGTAAAAGGTGTGTCCAGGTGTAAAAGGTCTCACCAAAATAGTGTTAATATTACACTATTTTGGTGAGACCTTTTACACCATTACTTTTACCTTTACTTTTACTTTTACCACATTATAATAAGCTGCATTATGAACCCAAAATCGGTGCTATAAGAGCCACAAGTAAATGTGTCGAAAAATATTTTAAAAGTCGGTCATATCAATCAAGTTGGTGTATAAAATCAATGTGCAATATTAAGATCCCGCCGCAAAGAATAACGTTACGGCACGTTACATGGACGGGAGGAGGGGTGGGGGGGGGGTCAAAAATCGCTAAAAACTGCGTTACGTAATACTTGAACGCTACCTAACCTAATAGATTATCATTATTTGAAATAAACATAAGACGGTAATAAATACTATATTTGTGAAAAAATATATAATTACCTTTTCCTTCTTTGCTATCTGGAGGGAACTGTTTAAATCTTTTATTATATCTGCATTATCATTCACAGTCTGTAAACAGTAAAGAATAAATTAATGAAATTGCTAGTACGCAGTAATGCAGTCGCCTCGCGTTGTTGCGCTTTCGCGATAGTACGTTAAATTTAGTCGATTTCGTGGCGAAGGCGGAAGCTCTGCGCCAGTTCAAATTATTTTAAGCGGTCGGACCAACCACCTAACGACTAAGCAAGAGAAGGACAGAGCTATTAGAATAAAATTCTTCATTTCTTTACAAGCTATGAATATGACTTGGATGATTGACAAGCTGATTTAGTATTAGAGTACACCTTCGCCACACATTTTGCCGTGAGTCTGCCGCACACTTAAGATACTACAGTAGTTGCTTATACCTTTTCTAAGTACACACATTTTGAATTCAATGTATTGCACTGCTTTTCTTTTTCCATAACATCTCGTTCTAAGGAAGCATTCTTGGCTGTTAATGTCGCCACTTGAATGTGTGATTTTTGAACTTCATTTTCTAATAAATTCAAACATTGAGATTTTTCACTGAAAGTTAAACATTTTGTTTCAAAATCTTGCAAATGCTAAGGGCCCATAAACAAAATTCTAATTACGTTATTATAGATTCAGGGAGGCTGGGTTCTATAAATCCTCATGGATTATGCCATTATGCTCATGTAATATCTCACATCAAAGGCGGTGAAGGCGGACCCTGGGGTTTTAGCTGGTAAGAGTCCAGCATAACCACACCACCACCCCTGTGGCGGTGTGATATCCGTGAGGATTTCCCCACTTAAAAAAAAGTTTTATGAGGCTTTGATCAAGGGTGATTACTTTAGTGTGGTCAATGGTACTCGACACCCAACATTTACTCTCTGTGGGTGCTGAAGACCCAAGAGTTCATGGAATTAGCACCTCTGATACTATTAAAGAGTACAATATAAAATAATCATCTTACCTTAATTGATTTTCTAATTGTGTTATATTATCCCGCAATTGTTTGCATAAACAATTTATTTCATCAATCTGTTTATCTTTTTTGTTTAAAGTATCCTGATATGTCAATAACTGTGTTTTCATATTGAAATCAGTGTTTTTCTGCCAATGTAGCTTTTCCTAGAACAATAATGTGACATAGCATTTATTTTTATTACACAACAATGGCCAGCATGTCAGGGCAAATCTAACAATTTTTCACAAGACTGAGCTGATACATAGGGCCAGCATGTAGGCTATGGCTTGAATCCCCAATGCAATAGAGCAAGCAGTGGGAAGTAAAAAGGAAGCCCAAGTGAAAGTAAGAAATATGTATAATTACCTCTGTGACTTTGTCTTTCTCTTGTTTTATGCTCTCTTTGAACTCAACTTCAAGTTTCAATTTTTCTTCCTCCATTCTTGATAAAGCAAGTGATAGGTCAAGTATTTTTCGTTCCAAGCTTATACATTTGTCATTTAATAGTGATTCATTACTCATTGCTGAGGATTTCACTGAAGACAAAACTTTCTAAAGACAATATTAGAATTTAAAATGTACATATACTGAAACTTCCGATATAAACAACCAGATTAAAGGCCAAAAAAAAAAAAACATTCAATTGGTAATGCCTACATTATCTATGCGAGTACTATTATCAAATAAAACAAATTACTTTTAAATTAATAATATTTTCGGCCATGTGCTGTTTCAGATCTGCATCTGTGGCAGGACTGGTCTTCAATGATAAATGAACAAGACGCTTAAATTCATTATGCTCAACCACTTCTAAAAAGTATTGCACTGGAGTATTTTGTTGTAGAATTAAAAACCTGGAAAATACAAAGATTGAGTCATCATTTATTACCTGCCATATCAAACACAGAACAGGACAAAAAAAACATTAAAAAGTAAATAAGCACCCAATCAGAATACAGATTGGATGTGCATTGTAATTACTACAGGTAACTTACATATTACAACATTGAAGGTAACATATTACAACATTGAAGGCAACAACTTACATGTTATTTGAAGCACATTGTTGTAACAATCGCACAAGCTGTGAAGGAAAATTTTCAAAATCCACTAGGAGGCCTTGATGTTTTTTTAAATCTTCATAATCTAAACGAGTAACATTCAATATGTACAAAAAAGTAGGGTCGTCGTCGTCGGATAAAGATATTTTCTGAAATTTAAAAACGTCTCAAGAATATAAAGTTTTTAGCAAAAGAAAACAAATTATAGGTAAGCTTACCAACGTATCATTTTCAAAAACTCTGTCAATAGTTAAAGTTACATCTTTTTTGCAATCTTCGAATCCTCGTTTAAATGTTACGAAATATTTTCCTTTATGGAATGACTTACAAGCCATTTTTGTCTTTTAATTTAATAGAATAAACAACAAAATAAAACTTTTACATACATTATGCACACCACAAAATCTTGTTTGTATGCATGCAGTGGACTAGAAACAGGGTAGCCACATGTGATTTTCGATTTCTACCCAAATTTGAAATGATTCTTCTCCAAAATCATACAATTTGCTGAAAGTTTACTCAAAGGCAAAAAGTTAATAATTTCGGTTAATTAACTTAAAGGATAATTCGATATTATTAGCTTTTTGCCTTTTTCTTTCTTTTCTTCGAAATACTGTTCTAATTTCCAAACCAAAACAGCAGAATAACCTACCAAAGAAAATCAGTCAGCGAATCGAATGTGACGACCAAGTGAACTGTTATAAACGGTTGCGTTCTTTCAATGCAATCAAATACATAAATATAAATGTATTCAGTTATAGCCCACTGTTAACTCTGAGACTAAAAAAAAACTCCATGATATTGATTTCTCCAAGTATTTCATTTCTGCAAAATTTCTACAAGAGCTAATTTTTTACCCAGAATTGCGAAAAAAAAACCCAGTTAGGTAACCCTGACGAGAAATGTCACATAACACACTTCTTTTTTATTGCTGTTAATCTGCTAAAAAATACAGCCATTTTTGCCAGTGTCGAGTATTTTTTGATAATTATTATGAAATTATAAGTACACCATATACTGATTATAATGGCTTTGAGTTCACATTATGTAGTCTAATATTGAAAATATATTACATTTTATATTTTTAATCAGGGAAAGGCATGCAATCTGGGATGCTCGAACACCCAAAACTTAAAATTAAACTAATGCGACGCGTCGCTACGGAAGAAGTGGCGGTGCTTATGGGAGTTTCAATACAAGAAGTTAATAAAAAAATACTATTTTACCCAAACAGTATAGTAGGAAAAAAAGAAATATGATGAATGAGTATGAAAATGGCCTCACCCACAACTTAGCGGGTATTTTGCCAATGTCAAGTAATGACTAGCAATAAAACATTCAATAAATACACATTATAAATAAAATAATGGATGTGACAGGATGATATGAAAATGGCGTGTCCGACGTACCAGTGGCTGCTTTCTTCGTAAATAACAAAAGTAGTGACCATAGATTTAGAACTAAACTTCTAGGAGCATCGAGCATCTCTAGTTCTGTCCGTGATTTTAACTTAATCTGTGAACTGAATGGAAGTTATTCGAATGCGCGCCACTTTTCGTTGGGTTTAGTTGCTAAAATTAAGTTCGTTTGTTCTTATTTCTATTTCATTATCAAAAATGTGGAATGGTTAGTTTCTAAACGGTTTTATTTATACATGGGTCAATATAGCAGTTTCTTCTTCAGCTTTCTTTTATTTCTTCTGTCTGAATTGTATACTTTGCTCTATTTCTCTGAAATCTGATTTGCCTACAGATCAATCTGCTGTCGGCGGCGGGTTTTTTAACTCCCCGAGTCAATTTGGAAATGCTAATACACCTAATCAAGCTCCTAAAACGGTATGTTGGTAAACTACTGATATAAAGTAATCCTGGAAGGCCTCGAACTTTTTCAGTACCTACTACCTTCTGAAGAATTTTTGGATGTAAAGTACATAATATTATGTTCGGCTCATGCAATATATATACAAGTTTCGGTTTTTTTCCTGATCAGGGTCGCAGAGCATCTCGTACAGCGCCAATTGTTATCAGACAAGCCTTACACTGTGGAGATGATGGTGTTAAAATATGGGGAACTGAAATACAGATTGTGACTGTGGTAGCCCGTGTACGAAATATTCGAGTGCAAAGTACAAAGATTACATACACTATTCAAGATATAACTGGTAGGATGAGAGCTGTGTTGTGGTTGGATCAAGAAGCAATGGATGAAGATGTAAGTTACTATTAAGTCAATTTTTATATGTTAGAAGTACTATTTTTATTTTCCATTATGAAACCAAATTTTTATTTTAGCAGGATAAATGTACACCGAAGGTTGAAGTTAATGATTACATTCAAATTTATGGCAATGTCAAAACCAACAAAGGGAAAAAAGTGTTGATGGCATTCAAAATATTACCCATTACTGATGTTAATGCGATCACATTCCATTACTTGCATTGCATTAAAAATAAGGTTAAAATGGAAGCAGATTCTAAGAAGGTAATGTTAATGTTGAACAATAACTAACAATACCATTTTATGAGTAAACAGATGTGCACTGCAGTGTATTCACATTTAGCTGATGGCATTAGATTCCAAGGTAATAAATAGGGTTCATGCAATAAGAATTTCTGAAAATTAGTCCTTACTGCCTTTTCATAGCATTAAGTATTAAAAATTAAAGAAATATTTGTTTTTTAGGTTCAAAGATGAGACACTTTTGAGTGGGTGCTAAAGATGTAGCTTAGCATTTTGTGACATTTTTGATGACTCATTAGTACTGGTTTAAATGTTAAATTAATAAAATATAATATTCTCATTTTACAGCAATGACTGAAATGAAATATGTACACTAATGCACTATATTTTCAATTCTTCAATATACAGATACCACCCAGTTAAACTTTTATAATGTTATATTAGATTTACACACTGTTTTAATTTTTACACACACTGAACACTTTTACTTTTTAGGAAAAGAATGTCAATAGTACCCATCAACCATCAAATAATCTGCCAGCAAATTCAATGGTTGGCATGAGTGATAACACTGGATCAGTGAATGGCCTCAACGTCCGTCAGATGATGGTCTTCAATCTGATACGAGCATCTACTTTGGAGCAGGGTATTAGCAAGCAAGACATGTATTCTACATTAAAAGATCGAATGGCACAAATGGAGTTTGAGTTAGTATTTTTTTTTGTCTTCACGAGATGCTTTATACAGGATTTTGTCCTGGATGATTTGTCTTTGCCAATCCAGTGAGCCAACATTGCACATAGCAGAGGTAGGTGAACCTTGTTGAATAGGGCCCTGGATGCACCATAGTGACCAATGTGTTGTATGGCTTTTATAAAATTTGCTGTGTATATGGGTTGTATAGTTTTCAAAAAATTCACTGAGTTTCCACTGGTATCTGTGAAAAAGTCTAATTGGCTCCATGTAACTTATAGTCAAAATCTATTTATTTATAATCAGCTGTTGATTTACCTTTATAAATAAATAAATGAATAATATTGTAAAGGCAAATTACATTTTATTTAATTTAATTTTTCTGTTTCAGGAATATCTTAGAATGGATGTGTGGAGAGGGTCATATCTATTCAACTATTGATGAGGAACATTTTAGAGCTACAGATGCATTCTAAATGATCATTGAAGGTGAATTGTCAAATGTGGAATCTTATTCCCAGTGACTAACATATGCCTTCAAAATCAACATCATTGTTATTACTTTTATATTATGTAGTGCTTTAAAAGCTACCACTAAAATATCTTGCATTTAAATAAAAAATGTCCCATTGCCTCAAATGTATTTGAAATCAACACTAATCACTGAAATAATTTGTTGGCCTTTATGAATAGAAAATGATGATCTTTGTGTGATGCACATTACGTCATTGATGTTGTATGTCTAGTTTAAGTATTATATACTGGGTTCACCCCCACTCCATTGTATGGTACCCATAACACAAGTGTTGCTTAGTGTGGGACTATATAGTGAGTGCGTTTGTGTGGCGATATACCATTACTATTTTTGTATGTGGTTGCAAAAAAAACATGTGCAAGGTTAAGGATATTTGTGTATTCTAAACATAAAATATATTTTTTAAATAAAATATAATATTAAAATATGTTATTACTTAATTATAATTCATCTTTGAGAGATTTATTTTTCAGATCGGGATTTTTTCCAGGATATGTTTGACTTTCCAATTGAACTTCCTTCAACTCTTCTTGTTCTAACAAGAATTCTTTAGCTGTCCATGCTTGGGACCCATCCTTGAACATGAATATTGCTCTGTCATCATCTATAAGGTACCTAAAAATAAATATTACTAATAAATAATGGTGCAATTACAAACAACTGCTCTAGTGGTTAAGTCTAGTAGCACTGATTGACTCTATCCCTGTATAGGCTTTTATTAGAAATGATCTGTTCATTATTTGCCTAGCTGTCACTGGGATATCCTGTCTCTATAAGCTTATTGGCATAAAAAGAAACAAGTAAGCTCATGATGTAGCAGGCTCACATAATGTAGTCCTATTTCATGTACCATACATATAATGGTCCAGTGTTTTTCAATCTGAAGGCCAATGATATCATGTTTATCTAAATGTTTGCCTTGGAGGAGGTGAACTTGCCAATGCTGGACTAATATTTTCTTATTATATGTTGCCTAGGCTGGCTCAGCATGTGGATGAATAGTTACAATACCTTTCTGCTTGTATATGGTTATTCCAAAGACTAGTTTGCCAAATTTTTGTCAATTCTTCAGCCCTTGCTCTAGAAGGCTTGTTGGCTACTGATACAAACATCATTAAGGTTTGACCCTTTTTTGTGGCTTGCAGTACATTTTCTGGATTAGACATATCTAATTTAGTTATGTCTATTGCTGGTGGTTTTCGAAGATGTTCTGGCAACTCATCCTCAGGTAGTGGTTCTTCGTCTTCTTCCCATTGATCAAAAAGCCTGAGAATAGCAGAAAATTCAGTTCAATTCAGCACTCAGTCATCAGCATGAGATTTCACAGACGTCATCTATTTCTGCTTTGTGTAATACTCGAAACTCCGAAAAAATATTCATTTTTGAGAATCCATGTAAATTTGATCATCCAAAAAAAGTCAACATAATAACTAGTTATTGTATGATTGATGACAGTTGATACTATGTCCCCTACCATACACCATATACCTACCTATAACTAAATTTGAAGTTTCCTCAGGACACATTCATTTTTTCTCAAACTATTATCAGATACTATGTATGCTGACAGTATAGACTCAATGAATTGCAAGACTTCTTGCAATTCATTGAGTCATTGAGTAATGTCTGCCAGTATATGAATACCATTCCGTATCCAGTGAGTTAGATAGATAATGATTTTTTATAAAAATTGGATTTGGAAACTGTAACAGTAATAATATAATATTGCCAGGCAAACACACCAACTATACAGTCCCACTTTAAGCAATGTTGGTCTTATGGGTACCATACGATGGAGTGGGGGTGAACCCACTTATATAGATATTATCCGTAACTAGAGCAAAAAACATTGGTGTTCTTCACACAAAGTTTATCCCTACCAGGTTCGAACCCGGGACCTGCAGCACAGAAAGCATTAACACAGAATTACGACGTGACTACTTGATAATCTCAGTGGGATTATCAAGTCTTCAAGTACAATAAATGCAGTGAAATTAAGTATAAAGTAGATCTTTCTCGACGGTCTACTTGCAAAATGCCACGCCGACAGTGGGATTTAATTAACTAACTTAAAAAATAAAGCGATAGCTTTAGGGGTTATGACCTTTCCATATCTGCATCTGTGAAGTCGCGAATATCCTTTTTAGCCCATGACGGCTTTTCATTATCACTTGGCTTTTTAGCAATACCTATAGACATAAATGTTAAAACTATAACGATCAGCAGTTTATTCATAATTACTTTACTTTCTGAAAATAAACAGATTTGAAAAGGAATTCAGGTAGTAACCAACTTCTAGTATACACCAATGACCACAGAGTATCTTGTATATCCAAAGACTAAAGAGTCTGACTTTTATATTTATTCAGTAACGTAGTGAAGTGAATGAACGTTATTAATTGAACTTTATAATAAACTATATGCAAGCTGAATTTAACTTAATAACTTGACGGTCAACACGATACAATCGCTATTAAAAATAGTCAGATTGGACGTTTTTTATTAAATTATCTTTCACCATAACATAATAGGAAGAATGTAAATCAGTTCATTTTATTATTCACTAGCTGCGCCCCGCGGTGTTACCCGCGATTAAAAAGTATGTATGCTACCATATCAATCTATCCCACGGGAACCATACATTTTACCGGGATAAAAAGTAGCCTATGTGCTATTTCAGACTATAATCTATCTCTGTGCCAAATTTCATCCAGATCCGTTCAGCCGTTCTGGCGTGATTGAGTAACAAACATCCATCCACCCAAATTTTCACATTTATTATTACTAGCGGTCCCGGCGAACTTCGTACCGCCTCAGAATCAAATGTATGAGAAAAGGAATTTATTGGTATTCTATGACAAATTTAAACAAATCTATCCCACGGGAACCATACGTTTTACCGGGATAAAAATTAGCCTATGTGCTATTCCAGACTATAATCTATCTCTGTGCCAAATTTCATCCAGATCCGTTCAGCCGTTCTGGCGTGAAAGAGTAACAAACATCCATCCATCCATCCAAACTTTCACATTTATAATATTAGTATAGATAGATAACATAAATACCCTATATCTCCTTTATTCTCATCTAATACACGAAGTAGTTATATATAAATTGAACTATTTTTATCATCATTCTTTGCGCAAAATCGTCGATCTTTAGTATTACTCTTATCACAGGGGTGCGTGTTATTCCCAACTTATTTCTAGGCAGGATATTGAACTGCCTAGCAATTTTATATTTTACCTCAATAATACATACTTCTTCTTTTCTTCTTTCTTTACGAAATGAAATGCGATGAAGTAAAATGTATATGAATATGGCCTCACCCGCAACTTAGCGGGTATTTTGCCAGTGTCAAGTAATTAATAGCAATATTAAATTCAATAAATACACATTATAAATAAAATAATGGATGTGACATGAAGAAATGAAAATGGCGTGATAATACATACTTATCCTATTTTATTTAAATATAGATAAAACTGGCGTATGCTACGGATCTTATCTTGTTTCCCCGGTCCGGCATACATTTCTTCTTTCTTTACGAAATGAAATGCGATGAAATAAAATGGATATCATGTATTGTTTTTTAAATAAATGTCATTGAGACATTCTTGTCACTACACAACGTCATACCATACATGATTATCGGTCAGCATTCAGCAGCAAGCTTACTCCGCTCGTGCATTCAATTAAAAAAAAACTGTTTTAGTCTTTGATTCAGTCGCTCCCTCCACTCATGCACCACGGTTCACCTTATCCATCCATACACACGTCACGAACGTAGTTGTCATGACGTTCTCACGTCAAATCATGATTTAAGATTGAGTTCCAAATGTTTTTCTTATTGGAGTTTCATCAAAAAAATATTTATATTCAGTGTATTTATTCATAATAGTCGTATTATTAATTTAAATGCACACAGTTGGAGCGAACCACTAGCTGCTCATTTTGAAATTCATAATTCCGGCGTTTTGTTTCGAGTTCTTGAATGTGACTTGCAGGTTGCTGCATAGAAGATTAACGGTGTTGTGTATCGTGTGCAAAATGGACCAGAGTGGTATTACACCGAACACTTCGAATCAGAAACTTGTTATAAACAGCGACAATGACTCCGCGACGGCGCTGCTGCAAGGGAAGCAGGCGAGGAGAAGAGAAACTCTGAGGGACGTCACGTTACGTGAATACATGACTGTAGGAGTATTGTGCTTTGTCAACTTGATCAACTATATGGACAGATTCACACTGGCCGGTGAGTTCTCATTCTAAGCTTTAGCCTGCAGCTTTGACTATAGCTGTTGATTTTGTGCTGCAGTTCGCCCCCAAATGGTCAAAGCGTGATGATATGTATCTTACCTTGTAAGTCTGACTATACTATCACAATTAATGATATCTGTATCCTAATCTGATCAGTAGTATTTGTCATATTTGAATCCTTCACTTACCTCGCAGTTGTTCAAGTTATTTAAGGCTTGCTTGATTTTTTTTTATAGAAATTCTTATGTGACACATAAGAATAATAAAAAAATACTCAGGATCTAGGTGATTATTATTGGCAATTTGCAGGTTGTTAAAAAATATTGAAACACTGCTTATTTGAGCTTTATTTTTAGAATGTATTCAGGAAATATTTGATTTGGATAAATTTTAAGACATGCCTAGGTTGTGTTGTATATATGACTCTTCACATTTATTTTAGTGATCATGCAATCATTCTGTCTATTGGTGGAAAATGGTTACATTATCACATTACAAGCTTAGGGTGTTTTGTGTGTATGTGTGTGTGTGTGTGTGGGTGTGCTAGAACTATTGAACCATAAAAGTATTATGTGTTTTATCTTATCTTTAAATGTTGCAGCTACCACTCTTACTAATGCTTGAAGAATGTTGATGTATCCCACAGGTTTTTTTTCAATCTACATTAATTTCTACCATACTGTGTACCTAACATATCAAAATACATAATTTAAAATGTTGTACAGGTAAATGTATTGTACAGGGTTTTTTTTAAGTGATATTTTTTTTAATTAATTGCTTGAATTTAACTTGAATTTATTGAAAAAAAAACCTTTGATTTACACCAACCATAAATCAGTCTGATATGTTTCATAATTTAATTGGAATACAAACTAAAAATAATAAAATAATGGAGTCAGAAAAACGAACATTAACACCAGCTGTAGAAATATGCACTGTACTTTTTAACATAAATAATCTCTCAATTTTGCTGAGGCAATCAAAATTAAACAAACCACCTAAAAATAAATGATTGCGTTTATCATTCATTTTTGCTCATATCAATTGAAAACAAAAAATAATGATTTATTATTTCCTCTATAAATGACAAAAATCAAATAAATCAAGAATGCATCCCCACCCAGGACTTATCAGTGAATAAGTTAAAACCACCATTTATATAAAAAAAAATGGATTTGTCATGTTTTTTCATTGCAATTTCAAGCAAAATTAAGTTTTAGATGTCATCATGACTAAATGGTGTTAAATTACTGCTTGTTGCCACTGGCAACCAATTTATTTTAAGTAGTCCCAGACTACACTACTAAGTAGGACATTATTTTCGGAATGCTCCCACTGCTAAGACTTATTATTTGCCAGTCTACCTAACTAGAGTTTTTCGCCTTTGATCTCTCAATACACAAAAAATCACAACAATAGGTAAACATATAGTTATATATACCTATTTTAAGTAAAAATCACTGTCTTTTTATATCCTTACCATCTTTCTAGTTAAAGTCACATTACGTAGAAGTTAGTTGAATTATATTTCTTGCAGGTCCAGGCATAGAATGTTGTAATGTTTTTATTTACTTTGTCTAAATGATAAAACAAATTCTGATACTCAAAATAATTCCTGTTGCCAGCGGCAACTATCGGTAATAAAACGTCTCACTTTAGTGTATTAAGGAAATCAAAATTCAGGATGGTGTTGCAAGCTTATAAGCTCTTGTTACGTAGTCCTACAAAAGCGCGCGCGCCAGCTGAAGTTCCTTATTTCTTAATGCTTCAAGTTCCCGTTTCCCTGGAATTTAAAATTAAGTAGGGATACAATAGATTATAATAATCCTTTTAATCTTGAGATGGTGTTATACGCTTGTATACTTAACACAATTAGAGGACGCGGGTTACGAAAGTTTTGTATCCTACGCAATGTTTACGTCCCGAGTTAAGCTTCGAACGGTGTCGTTGACTTTTTAAATAGAATAAAAAATACCAGGACCTCAATGCGTCCACTAAAGAAAGGAATGTATCGTGGGTGGTGGGTTTTAAGCATTGTACACATTGCATACGCGACGGGATGTGTAGCAGGTTCAATATTTCTACAATATTACGTAATATTATCATAATAACATAACTCCTTGAGCAAGCGTGGTTAATATTTAACATTTAATAGATAATTGCAATTCGCGCAAAGAATAAAAACAACACCGGTTTTTTATTTTTATAATCGGTACCTACCTACCCAACTATGGCTTATCCAAATAAAAAGTTCAATGTACACATAACGAGATAAGTCTACACATTACACGTCAATAAATTTCTATTAATGAGAGCTGAACACCCAAGGAGGGTCGATGTCACGTAATCAGAGAACTAATCTCCAGTGTCTGCTCACGTGCGGTGCGTGAGTTTGCTTCACATTCTTCAATGAATAGTACTCACCAACAGTGAGCCGCTTAGAACTTTTAGTTTATGGAATTATAATGTAGACGTTGTTTACCCATCAAATGGGATGGCGATCACAATAATTTTATTTTGATTAATTTGGAGTTATAAGCGAACATGGGCATTGAGACAGAACCGATGAGAACTCTCCTAATATAAGTGTTATGTAACATTCAGAGAAATTACGAGCATTATCTATCAATGTAAAGCATGTTTAACTCAAATAAGCGAGGCAGTATGTATATCATAGTTGCGATGGTGTAAACAGGGGGTTAGTTTCCCAAGAGACCGATCCTCAAGTTGAGACCGCAATCAACATCGTCACACACCCTCCGACATTGTTATCTTGATTAAAATCTGGGAGCAATGACGTACAATTTGATAATACCGGCTGCACAAAGATAACGTATTTTTTTATTACCGTCAATAGATACTTACCTACATTATGTATCTATCGTTGTGAGATGTGTAAATGAGATGACTAATAATGCGTAAAGAATGACGCTTATTTGCTTTTTTTTATTCGGCGTTATCTCTTAAATTAGATAACGTAGCTCAACTATACTTTTAAATTATATCGCACGCTTACTAATAGACTGACCTAACTCAAAAAAGCTGTTTGTTGGGAAATCGCAAAAACGTTTTGTCATTTACAACTTGTCTGACATTATTACTTATATCTCAATGAAAATAGCGTAATAATAATAAATGATGTATTGTAAGAATACTTGATTAAGTAATTATTGATACTAAAATGTAATTTTGAAGAAATTTTATTATTATTTATAGCTTTTAAAATGTTGTCCCTGAGATACGTCTGTTTATTAATAAAATCAATGATATATTGCTGTACTAGTGATGACACTTTTTGTTATATGTCTGTATTTTATTAAACATTTCACTAAAACCCTTTCTCTTTTATGTTATAAGTCTATACTTGATAAAATAATAACATATTATTTTTATGTAGTATTGATTTTTAAGTTCAGAAACATGAATGGGTCACTATAATATAAAAGCACCGCGAGTTGACTGTCGCAATCTCAGACGCATTATGATTTATGTCACTGTCATGTTAAAAGTTTTGTCAAAATTTGTATAAGTAAAAAAGACAAAATATTCGTAACTCAGTCTAGGAATAAGATATCGTAAAAATTCTGAGATTGGTAGATAGATAACGTTGGAATAAATCTATCTGTGTGCTTATCTCACTTTGGGCTTAAACCCTAATCGGTCAGTCTATTATTAAGCGTGCGATATGTTGTACGGTGTGCCTTACTTATTCATAAATATGACTTACGCCAATTAATGCATGGTGATGATGATGAATGAATGACGAACTGTCAGACTGCGTGTCTCGAAATCAGTTCCAGTATCAAAACAATGATTTTTAGATTTTTTGTCTGTTTGCGTGTCGTGTCTGTTAATATCAGAAACGGTTTAATCGATTTAGGTGCGGTTCAATAATGTAAGCGTCACATAAAATGATGTGTTTATTTAATTTCATTCAGTTTATAAATGAGAAAGTTATATCAATTTAAAGAACTACGTCGAATATTTGCTCGATACAAATGCTTTAAAATAACTGTTATGTTGAAATTACTGGAATCTTAGTTAACAGCTATATACAATATGATGGTCTGTAAACTTTTTGCTTTGAGACGTTCTGGGAAAACCCAAAAGCTGAAGTCCACACGACCGGAGTCGCGGGCAGCAACTATAAGAAAATAATATAATGAGTGTGATCTTATTTGAAAATATCAAATAACCCTAAGAAGGTAAAGACAGTGTTTATATACTAAATTCCACGTCGCCGCGAAGTCGCAGGCACCAACTAGTTATAATATACAATGATGTTATCCGTTCACAACTCCGAATAAAAAATAAATAATCGATCTCAACCTTTTTGTGTTGTGTGTATGTCCCGTGCTTGGATCTAAATTGATATTTTTATTCCCCATTTTGTTTACACATTATTACTGCAGGGGTCCTGGGTGTTGCGTGCACACACCGTTTAATGATTGGTTGGTGAGCTTAAAATTTCGGGTAACGGGTGGGTTCTTGTGGGGTGTCATGCGGTTACTTCAATAAAAATAACTCATAATCGAAATAATGGGATAAGTTACATAATCAAATGAAACGAAACATATACAACGTAAGAATCAAACCGTCATATCAGAGAAAGGAGTCAGGCGCCAATTGAGTAAAGTCAATAAAAAATAAACTATTGGTTACAGATACTTATTTTCTATGGTATTACATTTTTACTTAAAACTACATAAAACATGTTGCACTCAAATATGATGAATGTAAAATAAAGGACCACTCCAAAGGTATTCCAAAGATATCTTCTCTTTTACCTCTTTCCCCCTTATCTTTCTTCCCCCGTGTTCCCTGTTCAAAAGAATATAACGTTATTTTTTCTCATCAGAATGTCGCCTTACCGAAACAGTTTTAAAGATTTGCTTGGATATGTATTTTCCATGAAGTTTTTGAGTTGTACATCATAGATACACGAAGAGATGAAACACAGTTTTTATAGTTTCGGTTAAATTGCCATTTACGTGGAATCGTAAAGCTTGGGCTGAAGCAATTTCTTCAAAGTCAAATTCAAAGCCGGTGCTCGAAGAAGTGATCGTAAAACTCTCTCACATAGAACTAGGGTTGTCGTGTTAAGTATCACTTACTTTAATCGATTGACATCACTTAGGCATTAATAGTTCAGGATTATACTAAAAGGGGCAGGAATTTTAGGATACATGTGTTTTACGTAATATGTAAGCTTTCAAGCAATCCTTTTTAATGTGGTTCTAATCTAGGCCCATTAATCAGCCGATTACGGTATCATGTGGCTGAGGGATCAAACAGGATTATAGGAGAGCCGCCCTAACCAGCAGTAAGCTCTACTATTCAAATTGGTTTAAACTTTATGTTCGTTACAAATATATTTTTAGCTCGTAGTTATGGTGTTTTGTGAATGTCCTAAAATAGAATTTGGGTGTCTCGCGCCACGGATCAAATAAAACTTTTAGTCAATGTAAGATTTCACCTAATTGTCAACATTATTGTTTTGAGAGAGAGACGAGAAAGCCAATAAATTCAAACCACACCCTTATTAATTTTTCAGGTCGATACTCTAAGTACATGTATGAACAAGTACATAGTTGTACATATAGATGTAGTTTCAACAGCGATTGCTTTGATTTGATGCGTTGCAGCTGTGCGCATAATAAGTAATGTAGATATCGGAGTAACCAGCGTAGTCGCAGGGTACAAGGAGCCACAGACCAGACACACCGGGCCGCGTTTCGAGTGCCCATCGAGACTGTACTTGCAACCAATTAGTTCCGCCTTAAGAGATTACATTGATGGACCGCTCCAGCACTGAATGTTAAAATTATTAAGGGTTTATTCTCACAAATAATGTAAAGAAAGTTCTTTATCAAACGGCGCTTACTATGGTTTTGAATTGTAAAATGCCACCATATAAACAAAATCTTTGGCGCTCTCGTATGCAATAACACCTATTATCAAGGTGTGTCCCACATCATCAGACCCGTTTTACTATCCTAAGTACCTAATCCATTCGTAGTATTACTTAAATGACTTTATAATTAATCACGTTCAATGCAAATTGTGTTAATCGAACTCGTTTCTCAGTCAGTAAGTTAGTTCATAGTCATTTATGCAATAAACAACAACGAAAGTTGAAGGACATTAAAAACATTCTCAAGTGAGCTGCGACGCTTATCTGGCGAGCATAAGGTCTGCAGAAATCAGTTTAAAGATAAGAATAAAGCCACGTCCCCCATTGCAACATACTCTACAAAACCATGTCATGTCAAGTGGGTAAACGTCGGCGATAGATACGATACGGGTAATGGCGATAATAAACACATGGTAATAAACCGTTGCATAAAGTGTATCTATCTAACGTGGGCACGTCAAATTGAAGAGGTTGACGAACTCTTTATGGACTAAAATGTACACCTCACTACCGTAACGTCTCATACTTTAATTTCATCATCGAACTTAAGAATATTCATGACAAGGCTGCTTTTTATATCCTCGCTTCGCGTATTCCGTTTCTGTTCGGATGAATTTCGTATCAGATGCAGATGTTTAAGTTCGATGAACAAATACTGACTGAGATTTCGTGAAGATTACATTTAATTTGATTAGGATTGCATTGTAGCATAATCCAGATAGTGTACCAACCTTTCCGTAGAAAGTTTTACTGTGCATAAATAATATTGGGAATATTCCTGTTAACGGAATTGTATTCAAGTATAATATTATACGGCTTTCTATCAATAGGTTTTCACGCGAAATATAAGAGGGAGCCGTTAAAATTGGCAACTGGCGAGCAAGCTATAAGAGAAAGTAATGGACCTTTTCACCACACAACTAGTGTGGGAACACACATTTACACAGTTATATAGTAGTGCATAGTCGCCAACATGTAATTTCTACAAATGGGGTGGGGCTGCATTGATTGGACACAGAACAGATTAAATCCAGAACCGCAGATTCTCTAATAGTTCTTACGATACGTAAAAAAAATCTCAAACTTTTGGGACTCGACAGGCACCACTTGAAACAGAGTTCTAAAATCTTTAATGTTATCATTTTGTACCGTTCCAATATTAAGCCCCGGAAGCACTTTGTTAAGAGGGCTATAAAAAACTTTGTTCCTTTCTGTGCTGGCACCAGTGGCAAATATATATGCTGCGTCCCATCAATATTCAAGTATTTCTTTCGAGACATTCATGGAACATTTCTATTGATAAAATACAATAAATGTAAACATTTATGCCATTGAACTTGCCTTTATGTTTTGCTTATCGTAAAGAGGTAATGCATTCTCTTGTGACCGAGTATTTCGGAGTCCGATGATAAGATCAAATTCCAGTTCTTGAACTATTCAAAATTTAGACATAAAAACAATTACGTCATTATCATCTACATAAATTGAATAACAGCACCAAATACAATGCTAGTTGAATAAAGTGTGCCTGTGTGCAATAAAATCTGTTATTTAAAATCTAGATACTATTTAGATGAGTTTGTTAAGTATGTTAAAAACTATAATGCTTTATCCTTTGACTTGTGAGATTAGATCCAGCTGCGAGAGATGCTTTTAACCTTAATTAATGTTAAGTGATGGGTACGAAGACAATTACCGCTTGAAATTTTGGCCGCAAGCATTAAAATTTCAACTTCTTAGTGGTTTTATTTACGTTGACTTTCATATATCAAATCGATCATTTAGTTCAGGAGAAATGGCGATACTCACTTTCTGGGCAATGTATCCGATATCAGTTTACAGGTCATGCTACCTTATGATTGAGGTCCTAGTATTGGAGCTGCTAATACCAGAATGACTAATAGTTAAGTCGCGATGCACAATACCACATATCTACATAGTATAATTCCAATAAATCGACGAAACTTGAATATTTTGTAGAAGCGCATGCAACCATTACTTAGTAGAGTTGCTTCAAATACTTCAAACAATAGTTCATTGTAGTCGTCTCCTTCACCTAATTGGTTCACTATTTCACATATTTCTAGTTTTCTTTCTTCTACTATATAGACTACTTGTATTATAGGTTGTATTTTACGAAAGTATTCGAAGAGCTACTAGTAGTATAAAAAGATAACATTCCCAAAGAAATAAATCAAATTATAAGACATTTATAAAATGACACCCTATATCGAGCGCATGGCCAAAAGCTACTGGTTCACCTTGTTTAAAAAATATCAAACATAATTTACACAATTATTATGTACATCAACGTGATCCATGTAACATACTGAATCATTGATTAAAATATTATACACAATTTATTCGTTGAAGGTCTTAAGATTTCGACGCTCTGGGTAGTAGCGAATTGGCATAACTTATCGGCAGCAAGATTATATCGTTTATGTATCGGAGTCGTCGTCGGTGACATTGTTTGCCTACTATCAATAAAATCAATTGTTATAGATAGTAGATCGTACTTGCAGCAAATAGTTATTCGACGATTGCTAAAGTACTCGTGAGTTTATAAAAGCAAGCAGCAGCATATATTTAACAAGTTATGTTACACAATAAAATAACTATTGACACACTTGTTGTCAGGCATGACGGTACTCGCATTTACACACTTGGCAGACATTCTGGCATTGAAAGCGTAAACCAACTATAAATACTTACACTATCTTTTTACACGTAAACTAGATTTAGAAGTTCTAAATATTATTGGTAACAGTATTATAATGTGTGTAAGTTATTAAAAGTTATGACCCACTTTCAATCCAACTCATACATACTTAAGATTGTAACTATTGTGTACTTAGATTACCTAGCTTACTTTCTTTTAAATTTTCTTTTTTTCCCGTAGAACAAACCAACTATACAGTCCCACTCTAAGTAACGCTTTTGAGGGTACCGTAGTATCTAATACTTATATAGCTATTAAAAATCTATGACTCGGGTAAAAGCAGTCATGCTCATCACACTAAGTTTGTCGCTACCAGGATTCAAAGCTGAATTTCGGAGGATTCTTTATCATAAATTCTGATTCAATTACTTAAGCCATTACCCGTCAGTGTTGTTTTTATAGAGAGCTGATAGGTATTGCAGTATAGAAATAATGTTTTGAATTGGATATATTATTATATATTGTGATTAAATGATAATCATTAATTAGTTCCAACGAGTAGATAGTAATAGATACCCCCAGATAAAACAATGTTTACGTCTGTACCGCCGCCGTCTGTAAATGTACACTTATTTTGCTGTTTTTTTTCTGTAGGTACGCAAAAGTTATAAGGTGCACCCTTATCCTTCATTTGTTATTTCATTTCTGTCAATATCATGTTGGTATAAGGGGGGCTGCTACGTGCGACTGATCTGAACTTTATTGAGCCCCCAGGGTGATCTGTCATCTACAGCAAATAGACTCCTCGTTCAGCGGAAATGAGAATCGGGCGTTCAATCCATTCTATTGACGACTTTGTTGATGTAGCGAAAATCTCATTAGGGACCCGCTGCTGCACTGCACACAAGGGCATCAACAATTATTAAATAAAGTGATACGCCAAGTGTACTAAATGTATCAAGGTACTTTATCTTATTAAACTTTTAGGTATATGGTAACGTAGACCTCGGTTTGAAATCATAAGCTTTGTTCGATTGGGTAACTGCCTGTGTACGTAGGTCAGCAACTATATTGCACTTCATGAAATATAAATAAACTAGGAGTTCCGTCATCATAATGTCAGAAGTTGATTTGGAACGGGAAAACACCTCGCGCTGGCTCTGCGCCGCCGGTCGCCGGCGCGCGGCGTCACGAGTCGCTGTGCAATGTTTCGCGCCACAAATTTCTCATTGCTGATTGGTTGTTGCAATGGCGTGATGTACGGAGCCGGTGCGCTTGCGTCTCGGCTATCTCGCCGTGCGACGGTGCTGCCACCACGCGACGTGGTAAACCGGCGATGACGTAACGTATCCGTGTGCTCGCGTGACGCGCCACGCTACCTGGCGCGACCGCAACGCCCACAAATGATGAAGGTCACTGGACTAATCTTGATTATCAGTGCCTTGATATAAAAGACTCAAGTACAAAAACAATAACATGAGACCTAGGAAGAAGTTCTAGCATGAGATCAATACCGCAAGATGTTTCCTTACTTACCTAGTTTAAAAACTACACAGCTTTCGACCCGAACGGAACAGACCCTAATTAATAATAATTAGGTAAATAGGGTTGCAGCTGCCCCAGCCCCATGAAGTTAAGAGCTCAATCAGAGCTATGTTTAGTGTACTTTGAAAAATGGCAGGAACAAAATGGAGATCAAATTGCAGGCAAAATCTTGAAACGGTTGCTAGAGAACCGCGGAGATTTAAATAGCTACTTAATTTGATTTCCATTAATAGACCTTTTTTGTAGCTATAATAATAGTCTTTCTTGCCTGTCGTCCCTAATCAAATTCTTGACTACGCCCTTGACTTGAATTTTAAAACTCCATAAAAAAGGCCATTTTGATAGTTCGAAGTTTTCAAACTGCCGTATGTTTTTGTAAATCTAACCCCACTATTTAGTGAGGTTCATTTTCCTCATACATTATTCAATATTTTTGTTCTAAACATCCAATAAGCCAACATTGAAGACAAATATTTATATTGGTTGCTCATTTATATCTGAATGAGCACCGTGAATAGGTGCCGTTCGAAGTTAAAATTAGACATTCTCAAATTCAAAGTCGCCACGGTAACGAACTGCTTTATTATATTTGTCTCGCTTTGAAGAAAATAAGTGAAAGGTGTTCAATATTTTCTCTCTCAGTTCTTGCAGTTGCAAGAATTGTTGCGACCTTATTCATTCCAGTTGGTATGAATGAGGTATCCAATAGACGGGGCAGTAGCGTAAATTGAACATACGATGAGCTGCAAGAAAGCCAATTAGGTACCTACATCAACCGTGAGCTAATTCCATGTTGCCCAAATTTTTTGAAAGTGTTACCATTATAAATGCTAAAAATATTACCACAATTCCCTCGGCAATTTATCGTATTACTGTTGGCAAATTTCAGTTCAATATATTCCTGTAGATAACGGTTATATCATTAAATACCTATCAGTATTTACGGTCAGTCAGGTGGAATTTCCGAAATAGGTACTTAAAATAGTAGGACGGAGTTTTGTATCTATACATATAAATAAAATTGGAGTGTCTGTTTGTAATATTAAAATAACCGCTTTTTACTAAGTGCATTTGGATGTATACACGTTACCTATACCGAAACAACATTTTTTTAAATTTTTGTCTGTCTGTCTGTCTGTCTGTCTGTCCGTCTGTCTGTCTGTCTGTCTGTCTGTCTGTCTGTTTGTTCCGGGTAATCTCTGAAATGGCTGGACCGATTTTGACGGGAATTTCACTGGCAGATAGCTGATGTAACAAGGAGTAACATAGGCTACTTTTATTTTAGAAAAAAAAATGGATCTCTCGAAAAAAAATTAAAACCAATGTTGCAGCGCTGCGCCTGATTAATGTTTGATAGCAACAATCTGCAATGCGTCCCGCGGGATCAGAACGCGAGCAGGCTGTTGCCAACGGCTGAGTCTTTGTTAAATACCACGCGGACGAAGTCGCGGGCAACAGCTAGTTATAAATAAATGTATTTTTGTAGCCATACCCTACTAATTAAATAATATTTACATACCTACACACCTAGAGCCATTGTTTTAGTACCGATATTGATGTCGTCTCAGTTATTCTCACGCAAAGTTATCTGCACATTTTATCGCACAAAATTAAGCTATTATAGAAGTGACTGACTTACGGCTACTTCTGTGGCAGCGTCTTTAAAACGATGCCGTTGTGGTGTAGTTTTTGTTGATATTTGAAGTTTCTCTTATCATTTTTCACTTCGAATGACCATTTGTGTTCTATAACCATTTAAAGTTGGTTAGCAACCATTCTCATTTAAATTGTCAATACTTAAAATAAAGCTGTGATAACGTTCTTATATAATCGCGTTATAAGTCTTCTTAACCTATAAAAAACGAAATAGTGTAACATAAAAAATAACTAAATTAAAAATTCTATCTTTTTTCTTTTCAATTTTTATGTAAGAGTTATTTGGAACGCAGATGCGGTTTCTGATTTTTTTATTACTTTTTAGTGATTAATCTAAATCCATGCATCACATCTATGACACCACATTAGTTGACGTAATTGTACCATATCCAAACACCATACATGCGTCATACCGTCATACCTAGCGGCTGCGATTACTTTATATAATTTATCCCTTAGGTAAATATGTTTACACGAGTTTCCACCTACACTTGCAACTAGCAGGGGGATTATTACGAGTTTTGACACCATTAAATATCGATCAAGTGGGCGAAGCTTTCCTTACAATGCATAGCAGCACCCCTAGCGTAGTGACATAGTCGTTTTAATTTGCCTAGCAGAGACGTGCAGCGTGCCTAGTGAATGTATCGTAACATTCGATTACTCGATCTGTATTTGAATACCTTTAAAACTCACAATAAGGGCATAAAGCCGGGTTGTGAAGTCAAGTTCACCACGTTATTTAACCATTCCATTTCCTTATGAATATTTCATTATACACATAGGTAACGCAGTAGGTAATAATCACCTCGTATCGAAGCTACCTAAGTATATACCTATATGTGTAAACTGTCACGTTCACTCAGTTCATATGTACCTACTTAAAAAAAATGCCAGATGATAATAAAAAAAAAACGAATGCAGGGGCTTCAACAAATTAAACGGTTACGCAAACAATGGGGATGCAGTAATAAAAGAATGATTTATTGCGATGTTAAAAAGATACGGTTGGGATATATAAGGTGTAACAAAAATTGTGTACAATATTTTAAGAAGTTCATCAGTAAGCTATAAAGGTCACATTCCTGAGAAAAGTATTCAAATTATTTGAAATTGAGAAATAACTAGTGCGCAGTGAAATGTTACTGGCTCACTTTCTGAGAGAAAAATAAAACACTGTTTAGACATAAACGTGATCGTTATGACCTACTTGTTTACTCCTTACAATATTTTACACTATTTTCGTTACATTTTATATGTAGAAGGAATTATATATTTATTTAGCATTTTCCAACATCGCAATCATTATAACATGATTGGTTTTTACAAAATGCGGAGAAGATCAGGTACCTACGTATTTAAAATTCGATTTTTATCATATTTCCTATCGCGATAATGGATGGTTGTCGGTTACGAAGTTATACCCTGATACGAGTCAAGTCTAGTAATCCTGTGTTTGCAGCACTAGTTTATAAGGGTGTAAAAAAATTGCATTGTTTTGAGTCGGTCATACTGATTTACACTTCACTAAATAGTCTGAGAATTCAATGTAAATAATTATGTTCACCGGTAGATAACCGCGTCTCATAATGATAGCCGAATACTATGTGGTTCGCAAGCTTATCTGTTCATTGCTTGGACAAAAACTCCGTAACATGAATAGCTTATTTATTTAGCTTTATCGGACATTGCCAAGTTTATTTTGCACACAGTCCACACGCCCGGCCCTTCCTTCGGCGTTACCTGTGTCAATATAACTATAACATGCTCTAGCAATAGTTATTTATATAACTTCATGAGCTTGTAATGTTTTGTAGTAATTTTTGGCACTGCGTCGATGAAACACATAATTCCGGTTGCTTTCGTGTGCTTGCGAATGCGAGGCCACTCACCTTCACAAGGCCATTGAAGGCATTTTGACAATCAAGACTTAAGTTACTTAACTAAGTTCAGACTGGTAAACCTCGGACAATAAGTTATTTAAGAGAAAGTTAAGTATGAGCTGGTATAATGAGGCGTAAAAACATGATAACGCTCCAGTCGATCGATTATGTCAATGGCAAAATGTTACTGTTTTATAATAACTGGTCATTGGCATACATACTAATATTGTGACATAAATCTTTGATATGAGGGTAAATACTTAAAGGTAATAATTATTACCTTAAAAATAAATTATACCTAATCCCTACCTAATTAGATAGGTATACTTATGCTATCGCATTTGTCCGTCATTACGCTCTTAGTGCAGATGGTTGTACAAATCTAGCCGAATGGGGTTCGATTTGTACAACCAATTTATAAAAAGTTCCCCATTTATAAACGCACAACAAAAAAGAACCGATACGATACATTTGGGATTATTTTTTCCCAAATAAACACAATTGTAAGACTACATAATTATGCATTGTCTTGGTTATCGCATAGAGCAGTTTGAATAATAATAATTTCTTTTTGCACCTTTAGGTTTGTTGGGTGACATCAAAACTACGTTCAGCATCCGCGATGATCAGGCGGGCTTGCTGCAGACGGTGTTTGTGGTCGCGTACATGGTGTTCGCGCCGATTTTCGGGTACTTCGGGGACAGGTACTCGAGGCGCGTCATCATGGCCTTCGGAGTGGCGCTCTGGAGTCTCACCACCTTCTGTGGATCTTACATACAAGTAAGAGACCTTTCATTTTTATTTTAATCTAGCCAAGTTCACCTTTGTCATTAATAATGATTAAGAATAAGCCCTTTTTAATGTCCCACTGCTGGGCACGGGCCTCCCCTCAATGCGAGAGGGATTAGGCCATAGTCCACCACGCTGGCCCAGTGCGGGTTGGCGGAATAATGATTACTTGCTATTAAAAGCAAGAAAAAGGAGTAGTTGGGTGCGTAATATTCGCTAACTGCCTCACGGACCAGTAACGGCTGCCTCATGTTGGTTCGGTTTCCTTTTAACGCTTACTTTTTATTAAATACCAAATGAACGTATTGACTCCTAAAAATAAGTATTAAGATATATAAGTAACTTATAAGCAAGTTATATAAGTAAAGGTACAAAGTACATCGTCTAAACGCTAACGCTAGCAATAAAGAAACACCAAGGCCACGAATGAGAAAAGTCAGTATCAGCGGAAATGATTACTAGCCGACTTCCTAAGAAGTATTCATAAGTCATCATTTTTTGCATTGTATTTCAGGACTTTACATGGTTCGCTTTCTTCCGGGGCCTGGTGGGCGTCGGGGAAGCTTCATACTCGACCATCGCACCGACCATCATCAGCGATCTGTTCGTTGGAAACGTGCGATCAAAGATGCTGGCCTTTTTCTACTTCGCCATCCCAGTTGGCAGGTAATGTTATTCGACTTTTTGCTCTACGATGACGACGACGTCTTTTTACTCGACTGCAAGCGAGATTCTATTATTTTTTAGTTTTTTGCATTTTATTCTGGCTGACCTATTGAAGTGGCCATAGATCGTATGTACCTTGTATGTATTCGTAATTATGACCGAATGTATTAAATAGAAACGATGACGTGTCATTTGTTTTTAATGCATTTTTTTTAAATACATTCCCTTGTCACAAGAATAACTCGCCAGTTACAGATCAATGAGTATATCCATTATTTATATGCCGTGCATCGCTGAACCACATTGAAGTTTTGTCGGCGACATAATTCCAGGATTAAAACAAATAAGATATCTCTCTAACAGTGGTCATATGGATTGAAAAGTACACCTCCCTTCAATCGTACACAATCCAATCTAATACTGGACTAGATTAGTCACTGTATCCAAATTACTGGACTAGAATATTGCTGGAAGTCTGTGAACGGGAAGAACAAACGGTTTTTTTTTTAAATTTTAGTGGCATGGGTTACATAGTGGGTTCGGTGGCGGCCGAGGCCGCGGGCGACTGGCGCTGGGGGCTGCGCGTGACGCCATTCATGGGCGCGGTGGCCGTCGCCCTCATACTGTGGGTCATGGAGGACCCCGAGCGCGGGCTGGCTGAGGAAAGCCAAATGCAACCCACCTCCTACAAGGATGACATAAAAGCTCTGATGTGGAAGTAAGTTGACAAATGATATAATCGATAAGAAAAATACTCCATCGCGCCTGTGATTTCAAGGGTAGGCAGGTGTGCACTGTAGTGCGCCCACAATTCGCAGATGTTATAAGGGGCGAGCCTATTGCCATAATACCGGGCACGCTCCTCCAATCCTTCTCAATATGAGGATTATTAGTAGATCCGAAGATTACCCCCTACATCCATACATACAAACTAATCAACTTAACCTCTTTATAATAGTAGTATAGATTAACCCCCGAATTTATAGACGTTTTATAACGTTATCAAACGTCATATAGTACCACGCAAAGCAAAACTCTTGTGCGCAGTTCTATATGACATTTAATAAAGTTAAAAAACGTCTATAAATTCAGGGGTAATTCTCCCTTTCCTGGGTGTTACTGAAATCGCCGCTCGTCTTTTGTTCAGGGTGACCACAATTCAAGCGATACCTACTTTAGAACTGTCCCATATGGTGTGTTAAACTAGCGATTAAACAATGTATTAATTTACTTTTTGTAGCCCGTCATTCATGCTGTCATCGTTCGCGTTCACGTGCGTGGCATTTGTAACAGGTGCCTTAGCTTGGTGGGGACCCAGGTTCATCTACCTCGGGATCAAAATGCAGCCAGATCATGCAGATATTAAAATTGATAGGTAAGGTATAGTGCACACTTTGTGTATAGGAAAACGATGATGTAGGAAAATTATAGTGTTCGTCGTTTCGTACTACACATTCGGGACTAAGCGAGCAGTTTCTTCTAAATGGATCTCTATATTACCCTGGTCTTAGATCCATAAGTAACTATTCCACTTCAGCTGATACCCAGCGCGGCATATCTCATCATAATACAAGCAATTTTTTGTAACATTAGTCATGTCTCTACGAATAATACGGCGAAAGTAGCCTTAGACGGAGTTTTGTTGGCTATATCGTGTTCAAATGTGGACGAATATTGCCGAGCTGTTTGTATTACTATCTCGCGCTAGTCTTCGTTGGTCTCGGCTCCAACGAAACGTAGGGGCCCTTGTTAAGAAACGGTTATGAGCTTCTAGCGTTGGCGCTAGGAAATTCATGGATACTTCTTAAAACGCTGCTTATGCTAATTTCAGTTATTCATATCGAACAATATTTCTATGAAGCGTAACGTTAATCTAAGGGTGTTGTTTATCCGGTCACATCACAGACACAAAAAGGTAATTTTCTAATAACTGACCAGTGTCTCCAACTCTCTTTGTCAAAATTACGGTGTTGACTGGTCTCAAAATACGGTAGATGGTGGAAAATTACGGCAGACCAGTGTTTGCAGCTAAAATACACATAATACCCATGCAGTGGGGATGCGTAACGTAAAAAAAAAAAAAAAAAAAGGTCATTCTTCCAAACAGAAGTAGCAGAATGACCTTTTTTTTTTTTTTTACGTTGCGCACCCCAAACAGAAGCAGCAGAGTGACCTTTTTTTTTTTTACGTTACGCATATCCCAATGCAATGTTGCAGTAATATTTTGCTAAATCAAGTGTTCATTATAGAAAAATGGACACGGACGAAATTACGGTAGAATATGTCACCGTAATAACATGTCTACGGTAGGTGGTAGATCTCGAAAAATTACGGTAGATCTACCGTAATTACGGCATGGTTGGAGACACTGTAACTGACAAACAATTCGGCGCATCAATCAAAACAAGCGAGCAAGGACACTCTTAAGTCGCTGATTGGCACAGCGGATTTTGTGGCAGTGCGGGCTTGTTATCACTTTTTAATCGACTTCAAACAGAAGGAGGTTTATCAATTCGTCGCGTTTGCCTTTTCATGTCAAGGTTAGAAACAATCACTATCAAAGCTAAACGGTCACAAATCAATCGCCATTTATCACGAACCGCCCTTGCGTCAACAAGCTCGTATAGTAGGTTTTATAAAGGTGTCGGTCGTGCACAACGACGACGCCCCAAAATGTAGTGGTAACAAGGGCCCCGAGCGGTCGTGCTGAGTGTGTGGGTGGCGCGCAGCGTGGCGCTGCGGTTCGGGCTGGTGGGCATGTGCGCGGGCGGCGCGGGCGTGGCGCTGGGCGCGGCGCTGGCGCAGCGGCTGCGCGCGCGCATGCCGGACGCGGACCCGCTCATCTGCGGCCTCGCGCTGCTCGCCTCCGCGCCCTTCGTCTACTTCGCGCTCGTCGCCGTCGACGCGCACGTCGCGCTCGCATACTTCCTCATGTTCCTCGGCATGACCATCATCAACATGACCTGGTCGATCGTGGCCGACATGATTCTGGTGAGCGCTTTCTGCCTGCACCGGCCGACGCGTCACTCGATATTGTACGTCTAAAGGCCTCTACGAACGGCACAACTTGGCACCCAACCATTATAGGGTCCCTACAATTCGCATGTCAAGAAGCAAATAAGCTATAATTGACTTGCGAATTGGTGGCAACCCTACAGATTGGGAGCTATCTTGTGCTGTTCCTAGAGGCCTTTATACGAGCTCGATCGACCGTTGACCGGAGACGCGAGATATTTAAAGCAGAAATCGGCCACCGACCCGCGTAGAATGTGTTGAAAATATTCCAATGAGATGTCGCGTTTTCGTAAATATTCTATTCCATATGTAGGCATTTATATAGGTTGTCAGCCACGCCATCATGGGAGCCATACTCACGCTATTTATAGAGAATGCCGCTTCGATATTTGTTTGTTAAGTTTAATTTGGTGCCTTGATCACGTTAACCGAGTATTGTTTATAAATTTACATTCATGATACGCATGTAAATCCAATTAATGTTTACTAAGTTCAGGAGGTGACTTCACTAGAGAGTGGAGCGTGTAAGCGAGTACATATTATTTTGTGGTTTTCAACGGTTCTGTAATATAAGTACTTACTTTACCTACCACTAATTGTGTGAACGTTGACTCTTGAAAAACTGTTTTACGGTCGAAAATAATGACAAATGGTATCAAGCTACACGCTCTGCCATTGCGAAAGTGCCAAGTTTTACGCACAGCTCAGACCTGCCAGTAACCAATGAGGTGACCTTAAGGTTCATAATACAGTGTTCATGTACTTCCTCTACTGTAAATATGAGCATTAAGGTGGAAGCTCAGGGTCAGGGCGCGAAATTCAAAATGTCAATGGTTTTTATTTTTTTACGGAAAATTTGGATATCTTTACGATGTAATTTAGTGTTTTGCGATATTAACATTCTGCATTGGATGTCCCCCCTGTATATGAAACATGACAACACTATCCGGCAGGTCTGTACTGCTGACGTATCTTATAACCATTCATATTAGCATGAGTGTGTATTACCGATCATCCTCATACTATTTCATATAGGAGTATATAACGTCATGTAAGCTTAGTTAATGATCGGAGCCCGTCGGAGCGCATGTGATGATAAGGCTGGTTTGCACGAAGGGTGTCGCTAATGTTCGGCGGGATCACGATGGCGTCGGGGCTGCTGGGCGTGCCGCTGGGCGCGTGGCTGGGCGCGGCGCTGGTGGCGCGCTTCCCGCGCGCGCACCCCGCCATCTGCGGCGCGGGGCTGCTCGCGTCCGCGCCCGCCATGGCGCTCGCCATGATGCTCGTCGAAAACTCCTACTACGCGCCGTTCGTCCTTATGTTTATTGGCGAGGTCGCTTTGAATCTCAACTGGGCAATAGTGGCCGATATGTCGCTGGTAAGAGACGCCTTCCGCGTTGACGCTTCTGGCGTGCCGTTGGTTTCGAACTAGGATTTCTAATTCGAAACCAACCACATTCCGGGGCGACTCTGTTATGGAAGTTTTTATTCTTTTTGGTTTTTTTTTATTGCGCGTAGATGCAGTAGACTTTTATATAGTTTTTTTTTGTTTATTTATTTTAGTTCAGTGATGATTTTATTTTTATTTTTGCATGGCCAATTTAGCATGTTTATATCGGTGGTTGTCATGTGTTATCGCTTTGTGTATAGCTTGCTATTATTAATATGGATTCAGTCACTCATTAGCACATATTGACGGTTCACCATTGCCTGGTTGTGATACAGTAAACTATTATCGAAACATGTCTCATTGGAATATTTTTTTTCTTTCTAAGCTCAACTCGGTGGACCGATTTCAATTTGTGTAACAGCGCCATCTGTTTATATGTGCTTCTAACGTTTGACGTCTTTGTTTTCAATCTTTGTGCAAATATAATTAATGAGTTCGTATTTGCACAGATGGCGCTATTATAAATTGTATTTAGTGCTATTTTAGTCTGGCTGCGGTTGTATATTTTTTGCCTGTTTAGTTTACACAAATCTATACTATGTCAGAATAACATAAAACCTATTGAAAAATTGTGACCATACAAGATTGTGTGGTTTGTTCTCCCGTATGACAAAACAAAACAAAAATCCTCTGTAGGTTTTTGTTTTTAATAATTGCTTATATAAGTAGGAAAAATATGAGAACATATTCTATTCATTAGCCATGTACACATAGACATGGACCTTCCCTGATAACATGAGCTCGTTTATAATATTGTATAAAAATAATGTTGCCTATTCGGTCCCTTATCCATTCCTATACCATTCATCCAATTGCGATGAAACTTTGGCGAGTTGTTGTGCGGACATAAGCCCGCGAAGGTTTCTGTGGCATTGCAGCACATGTCGGGTACAGCTATATAATATCTATATCCATATTTCCAACCTTACCAATGAAATTATATTTATATACATTATTTTTAACCGACATCATAAAATTGAGGAGGATTCGATTTAATTTTTGTATATTTTTCAGTATGTTGTGGTCCCACCACGAAGATCTACAGCTGAAGCTTTCCAGATTTTGATATCTCACATGTTCGGGGATGCTGGCAGTCCATATTTAGTGGGTGTTGTAAGTATAATCTCTTATTGCAGTATAATTATAATGAGAACACAGGCGCCATTATACTAAAGGCGGTTGGCAAAAGTTGCTACTACACGCCTGTATGTGTATGGTTAAAAATTAAATTTTTGGAGCGATTTAATGTCCCCAATATAACATATATATTTACACAAATATTTAGAGCATATTTACCTATGTAAGAGCTTTGACATTCTTTTATTTATTTATTTTATCATTTTTGTTTACAGATTTCGGAAAGCTTAAAATCTTCACTGTCGCCAACGCCTGACACAATTCCGAGCGATAGCGTGGAGTTCAGAGCCCTACAATATGCGCTCTTCGTGACATGTTTCGTTGAAGTCATCGGCGGCATATTTTTCCTACTAACGGCAATGTACATCGTCAAAGACAAATTAAAAGTCGACAGAGCAATAGCAGGTACGTGCAACATATTACTAGGATACGGAGTTATTAGCTTGCTTAAAAGCTAGATTTTCTCGTAGATATTATTTTCTAGTCTGTATTGTCTATTACCGAAACTATTCACATTGTTTCAGTTACTTCCAAAGTTATATAGCACGTTTAGGTGAGTCGCTTAGCTCATATAAATGGAGCTTGAAATGCACTTGTGTAGCTTACTGACCTTCGGGACGAATACACCATAGTTGTCTCAATGTGATTATTAAATTAATTTGTTAATTTTAGAGGCAGAGGCACAAAACGCGGAGCCGTCGCACAGTACAGCACAAGATGAAGTAGCGGCGGGCGAATAATTCTATGGACTTGATATATACTGGTTATATTATCCTGGTTATTGATGTAGGAGGGATGACATTTGTGTATTGCGCTTACGCGGTTGTGGAAGTAATAATGATCGGGTTCAATAAATATAATGATTATAATAGGAGTGCCCCTTTTGTTATAATAATGTTGTAAATAATCGAAAGAGACAATTATATATTGTAATATTGAATATTATAATACCGAACATAGTTGTAATATGATTCACAATTCGCTGCTATAATATTTATTGTATTATTATTATCCAAATTAATTATTCAAAAAAAATATTTTTTGGACGTAAATACTTAATTTAATGGAGAGTTTGAAATAGTTATAGTAATGTAATTGCAACACAATTATGTTAAGACTGAGTCGCAAGGCATAGTGTTAATCAAGGATTTGAAGGCGGGTTATGCAATGTTGAATTCAGAGCCCTAACAAACCCGACAACGATCAGCGATACATTACTCTGTGACAGAGCGTTCAAGCAAGTAGCAGGCCGTCAGCAACACATAGATAAAAAAAAAACATGGCTCGCAGAACGTTCCTGCTTGTTGGGGCTCCAATGATACATTTCACGGGAGTATTTAGATACTAGGCATCACAGTAGCCATTGTTATCTGTTTATCCTATCATGTGCCTGAACAAAATGATATAAAGTGATAAATGGAGATATTGGTCTAATATGAAAGAACATGTTATTCTCAAAAATACCTGTCTGTTGTCCGTTAATTTACATTACCTCAATTATAATTTATTTAAGATTTCTTTTTGTTGATCACATTTATTTATTATACACATAATTGTAATATATTAAATCGCGCTGTTTTATCGCCAGTATTCATACAGTTTAACCATTTTATCGTAACTTAGATTTGAAGTTCCTAGTAATTTTAAAGCTAATTCCTATGTACCGAAAATTGACTTTTGTTGTAATGTTACTTGTAGTCTTTTGTGAAACTTTTCTTTGCATTTTAGGTGTCATTTAAAAATAAGTTAAACTGTAATGAATATCAGAGAAGACTGAATTATTATTGAAGAATTAAATTATTTGTCTAAATTTTCTCCAAACACGATCATTTACATTTGTTTTGTACATATTGTGTCTAGCATGTCATGGAATTGAAATAAAAATAACTATAATTTATTTTTGATAACTTTCGTTTTATTGAGTAGAAAACCAATTATCAAAAGTACACGAAACTAAAAATCAACAGCGAGTTACTTATGTATCTACCATGATATAAAATAACGGTGGTATCCAAGGCGGAATCAATATCCTAAGTATAACAATTTATACTTATAATTATCTCACTACGAGATTCTGACGTCAATTCTATTGGTACAATCTAAATGCGTTGCAGTCTTTTCACTGGGTATTAAGGCATCAATATTTTAGCGCAATATTTGACCATGAGAATTGGCGTCTTCATTCAGTATGGCACTACAAACGCGTCAGTAATTCCACATTATTAGTCCTTCGCAATCATAAAACCGCGTTCACATGATAATCGCTCAACGTCCGTTAGTATCTATCTATCTATCACCCGATAGACGTCCACTGCTGGACATAGGCCTCCCCCAACGACTTCCACACATCACGGTCCTCCGCCACTCGCGTCCACCGGCTTCCTGCTTAATTGGTATGGTCCCGCTTAATATGAAAATAGTAGCAGTACTAATCGCGCGATAAGCGTTTATAATGTGATCTGGGTCTAATAGTAATTAAAAAATAATTTGTAACTTCTAAAAATATCTCGACTTACACAAAAATAATGAAATTAAAAAACTATAAAGTAATATGTTTTAAAACAAAACCTAGTCAGGTGATTTTGTACAATACTTGCACTATGTATGTAGAAATAAATTTAACTTGTTACAGCCTTTTAAAAATTAAATTGATAAATCAAGAAATTATCATAACACACATTACAAATTTCAATATACGTAATCATAAAAATAACAATATTGTTGAAGATAAAATGGTATTTTAAAAACTTAACAAATACCCGATGCATGTGTACTTCCAAAATGCACATTGGTGTGTACAGTCACGTTGACTCTTTCATAATTATTTCGAATATAATAAATAATCATTAAAATTAGCCCAAGTTCAAATGGTAACTCGTGCGTTTCCTCACTTTGATGCTGGTTGCTTGATCATTTGAACTAAGCCTTCGAATCAGTAACAATATCACAATTTACTCATCTGAGCAGTAACTATTAGTTGAACTGGTGTCATCGTGGTTGCTCCTGGACAGGCCGATTCGCAGTTTCTTAGGGATAGGTTCGCATGAGCTGAAACTGTCGCTAAGAGCGCGCTTGCCGGTTGCCACCAGCCTTATAACTGTGACAGTGTCGGAATTTCCATTCTCATCGTCGGTAGACGTAGACGAAACCGTCAGACGAGTCATGTCAGTAACGATTGCTTTGTGCGACAATAGTTTCTCCACTCGCAATATGACTTCATGGTCCTGTTAATAATAATAAACAACAGTTTGAATAGGTCAAATGAATAGACTGTTTTTAGGAACACTACCTAGCACTAAGACAGGAGAACTGGGCATTAACTACTGCTATTGCCAGGTTGGCACCATAGCAGTAATAGCCTAGTTGGTAGAATGCTTGCCTAGGTAACGACAATCACAGGTTTCAACCCTGGCTTGCACCTCTGGGATTTCTGGATTTAATGAGCGAATCTCATTTTCAACGCCAACCCACACTGGGTGCGTGTTGGACTATGGCCTAATGGCTAGGCACGGCCTCCCCTCGCATTGAGGGGAGGCCGTGCCCAGCAGTAGGACATTAAAAAAAGGGCTGGAATTATTATATTGCCAGGTATATTTAAGTATGCTTTACTGATATGGTCGGAGGAGGTTTGAATAGTTAAACCACCTTAAGCCCTATGAGTAAACTAGGCCTATGCCTAGTGTAGGGACCCTATATGCCAATATGATTTCTCACAATACAAAGTTAGATATATATATATTTTAACAATACCTGCATCCAGCTGTGGTTAAGTATTTGCGAGAGGGTGATCCTCCTGTCAACTTGCACCGTGAGCATTCTCTTCATGAGCAGTTTGGCCTGCAAACTGATGCCTTGCCAGTGCACTTGCGAGAATTTGTATCTCCCACATAATATCTGATCTTTGAGTGACAATTCCTTGTAGTCAGCTGAGAATGGCAAGTAGCCCACCAGACTGAAATAGAAATACTATTGAGACTATGCAGTATATAAGGTTTAACAAAAATGTTAAAATATTTTAAGAGGGCCAACAGTAGGTTATGAAGATGTCATTCCCATAGATATAAATTAAATTATAAGACATAAAAAATTACACCCTATACTGAGCACATGGCCAAATGCTACTGGTTCGCCTTGTTTAAAAAAATCAAACAGGATTTATATAACTATTTATACATAAACATGATCCATATTATACATGAGTTCATGGCCGCTCGTAGTGTGGTCACTGTCGCTAAAATAAGCGATTGCTATTGGTTATTGCATTCTAAATTGATGTAACTGGTTCTCTGAATGTTGCCTAGGCTATTAATGAGCAATGCGTGAATACTTTATTAATAAGTGATGAGTAAAAATATTGCAATAACACTTACCACACAAAGAATATCACACCCAAACTCCATACATCTACTTCAGGTCCGTAGCACCTTTGTCCATTAGCTCTGAGCACTTCCGGCGCCAGGTACAGCGGTGTACCACACATCGTCTTCATGAAGCTGTCCTCTCCAACAAACTTACTCAAACCAAAGTCAGATATTTTGACTAGAGTCTCATCATCCTTGCTTTCCAGTAGTACATTTTCGGGCTATAATATTGATACAAAGAAAAGAAAGATTAAAAATGTCATGCCACACATTTTGAATAATGGGGATGATCCAAGTATATAATACATTATTATACCTTAAGATCTCGATGAGTTATCCCTTCTGAATGCAGGTACTTAACAGCCAGCACCATTTGTCTAAACAAGAACCGTGTGAGGGGCTCAGACAGTTTCCCGTGTTTAGTGATTTTATCAAACAATTCTCCACCTTGCATTAGCTCGAGAACAATATAGACAGCCTCACGCGAGTCGAACACTTCCTCAGTTGAAATGATGCAAGGCTAGAAGTAAAATTACCATGATGGATCATGTCTGTAATCCTTGAAGACAGAAGAAGAGGTGGACTGCAGCCCATCCAGAAACAGCTTGTAAAGCTAAAGGTATAACATTAACTTTATTACAATATTCCCTGAAGGTCAGGTAGAAGTACACTGTAGTATCGCAAAGACTAAGTGTAATTCATTAATATTCCAACCTGTTCATATAATTGATTAATCATTTACTATGCCAAGACATTTCTTTTCTCAAAATATTTGGTAATACCTTTATAATTTGATTAAGACTTCTAATAATTACAGGCAGGTAGGCTGACAATTGTTTTTAGAATTTGTTATTCACCTATAGGTATATAATTTATAAGTAGATATGATTTCAATAACCTACTAACATACAAGTGTTACTTACATGCCTCACAGATTTCATTATATTAATTTCATTCATAATTTTGACCGGGTCATTCAAATGGTTAATTTGACCATTTGTAAGTCTGCTTTTTTTTATTATTTTCATTGCATGTTTAGTGCATTTTGTCTGAAATTAAAATGTGATATTTTATTATGCAGAAAAAATGCTGTAAAAAAAAAAAAAAAAAATGTGATTACTTTGTCATACACCAGTTTTACCAGGCCACAGGCCCCTTGTCCAAGTGTTCTTGATACATAATATTTGTTTGAAATCTCTTTGGGCACCTGATCTTGTACATTTTTTAACAAATCTTTAAAAATAAAAACTGAAAGTAAACAAATCAAATTAAAATAAAGAAAAAAAAAACGCATGTTACCAGAGCAATAATAATTAGAAAGAATAAACAAGAACACAGAAGTTTATTAATTTTGAAAGTCTCCAACCAAATCTCTGGCCTTCTAGGGATTATAGTATGTGACAAGTTTACACTATGTATTATATAGTAGGTACCAACTTTTAACTAACTGATGAGTGACTGCAATCTCATCTTTATCATCTAATATACGGCTGTTCCCTTTACCAATCTTCTCTCCATTAACAAAAGTGCCATTATGAGAGAAATCAGTTATAATTGCAGGACAGAGTGGCTCACTGAAATAGATATTACTGTTAGCATATGTACCCAAGTAACCCTATAAAAATCAGGGGCTATATAAAAACCATTAACTACAAATGCAAGGCTCACTGATTTAGCCATGCTACACTGTGGCTGACATTGAGAGACAAGCATGCTCGCAAAGAAATTGCTGTACTTTACTATTATATTGGCATGTGTATTGCGGGATAAAAGGTAATAATTATTAATAATAATGAGGGAACGTACGATAAATCTCTTTTTATGGAGAAGTGCTGCTTACTGACATTCTTTATAATGTTTTCTTTGATTGTATCTTTTTTCATAGCAAAGGTACAGTTGATGGCCCTTCCGAGGGTAAATTCAGGCTGTATAAGGTCTGTAAAATAAGTAATAGGAATATTTCTAACACGTGAAGTTTTTATTTCTTTAAATGTAGGTAGCAGATACTAATTTTGGCATTAGTTTTGTAAATAGTTTAGTAAGTACTTTTGTACATACTTTATATTCTTACCAAAGTATTCAGGCCGGAGTTCATTTTTCCAACAATTTCCCGCAGATAAAGATACCTTCGTTGAATATAATCTTCCCCAGATTGTAGGAATGTAAGATGGAGTATTATGTTGACTCCACTCAATTTGAGAAGTTTGCGTTTGTGTTTGCGTATTTTCGCTATCTGCTAGTAGTTCGTCCCCCATCTTGACGATTTAATTTCGCATTAAATCAAAAAATAAACTGAATACCGTTCCGCTGACCATTGCCGACCGAACACAAAAATATGGTGTGTTTTATTTATTCCACAGCTACGCGGGTTTTCTTTGGCATTCTTATCGTACGGAATTGAACGAATGAACCATAGAGAACATTATATGGAGTAAAGAATGAATGCATAAAATGTCACATAGGGAAGAGAGTATAGAAAACCACTAAGGAGTGACCTGTAACTACTACTGGACTGGCGATAGACATAGTCGATTTGTGCCCGTCGTTTGGCGTTGACTAGTGTTCGTAGTGTTCCCATCATCCGATGGGTAGCGATTGTCCACGGACAGAAATGAATAGAAATTTGTTTTTTTAACGCCATTTTCATATCATGTCACATCCATTATTTTATTTATAATGTGTATTTATTGAATGTGTTATTGCTATTAATTACTTGACATTGGCAAAATACCCGCTAAGTTGTGGGGCCATTTGCATATTCATTTTATTTCATCGCATTAAATTTCGTAAAAAAGATAAGAATAGAAATTCAACAAGTCACAACAATCTTGACAAAAATCAATAAAATAGATTACTATATAATTATCATAACACTAACTATTACCCGTGATTTCTTCTGTGAAGAAAATCAGAACAACATTTTCCATACAAAATTTGACCTAAAATGCTTGAGGGGGGGACATCTAAGTGGTAGAATTTTCAAAAACTCCTACCTTTAGAGCACCTGGGGCACAGAGGAACCTAGCGACCAAATTTCAAGTTCTAGGTTTCAATTCAAAACCAAGGATCCTTGGGAAACCAATTAATATGGAAAATATGCGTTATTAGGTCAGTCGTTCGATAGTTAAGTAAAATTGGAGGTAATCCCGATGAATAGGAATATCTTTGAACGACCTAACCTCATTGAACGACTTTTCCGAGCCATCTCGATAGGCTCTCTATCACCCTATCCTAATTAGGACGGTTTTGTTTTTTATTTTATTTTTTTTATTTATTTATTGAACACAATTTATTACATTATAGGCAAGTATTTGATCATGATCTCACCTGATGGTAAGTGAAGATGAGATCTACGATGGAGCATACTTGCCTAGGTAGGAAGGCGGCAGTAGATCGAGACGCTACATTCAATAGGCACATGCAGCGCAGCTGATCTGACCCGCCATCCATGAATGGCAACACCGAACATCATGCCGGAACATGGCTAGGCCGCTTGGCGACAAGGCTTTGTTCAGTGGGTGGTGACTAGCCACGGCCTAAGCCTACCACCAGTAAACAGTTGCTAAGTTGAAGCACCCCTGTTGAAATTCCTTGATATTCACCAAACCGCACTGAGCTTTCGTGTTGGACTATACTTACCCTAAATCATAGTCATATTGAGAAGGACTCTGTCCGGTGTAGTGGCAATACGCACGGCCTCTATTTAATTGAGACCAAAATAAGATCGCCAAAATCGGGGTGCACCTTTGCCTACCCCTTCGGGTATTACAGAACGATGGTTTCTTAATAAATATCATAAATGCAAGGCCACACACTAAAAAAAAGTAGGCCGATAATTAATTAATGACTTATCCTTATTCTATAATGGAGGTAGGTACAAGGGCTCTAAACGAAATTTCCAAAGCATTAGCCCATACATTTTGAACCCTGACGAAGTTGCCTAACACAAATAGTAAAGTAAAAGGTATGACCAATTATTGACCTATTTACCTATATTCAAACTTAGTACTATCCTTGATATTTTTATAGCAAGTAGGTTGACTATCAAAATATCCATATAATCCAAATAATCCATAGGTACCTACAGTAAACATAAGTATACTTAGGTATAGGTAGTATCACGCCTGTATTGTGAGAATAAGTAGCCACAGGAGTAGATCTTGGTACTGTTCTGTGCTCTACCTAAATTTCAGAGATACCTTTGTAGACCACTTTTAGTTGGCTCGCGATCCGGTGGCCACCCGTACAAAATGTGTTAATTTCACAACTGGTTAACTATCTAAAATATTTTTAAGGACACTGTCGAATGAAGAGTCATTAAATAACTTTTATAAAATATGGTAATTTAAAAAATAACTTGAAAAAAACTACGACGAGCTGAGCTCCTTGCCGGTTCTTCTCAGTTGAGGTCGGGATCTGAGTCGGTTATAGAGCTAAGAAAGATAAATGTAAAGTATCTATTTGTAAGTAAACCCCAGCCCCCGTAGGCCTATATACGAAATAAAAAAATACTCTGACTCTGAATGATAAGGTTTTTCCATTGTTTTAATTGGGCACGTGAGCGATTTATGAATCCCCGTTTAACAGTTTGTTCGTTAAAAGTTCAAATCCAAATATAATAGGAATGAGCTTTAGTAAAATCTACGGTACTTTTAGTTATCTAGGCCAAACGACACGGCAAAAAGGTATATAAGGTTTAACAAGAATATTGTAAAATATTTAAGGGGTCGGTAGGGTATAAAGGTCAGATTCCCCACAAAGCAATCAAATTAATTGAAATTTTACAAATAACACTACATACTAAGTCCGCGATGAAAAGGTAATGTCTCGCTTTTTCACAGAAAAATCGAACACTGTATACAGATATATTTTATACATATTATCAACCCCTTAAAATATTTTACACAATTTTTATTACATCTTGTATATACTTATGTAGGTAAAGGTATATTTCTAACAATATTCTCCAGAAGCCACTATGCTTAGTCCACGGTGTCATTCTGGGGCTTTGAGTAAGTGGTTATCAGTGGTGGGTCTTAGTTCAGTCGACCGTCGATTAGCATTTCACGGAGACCTTCAAATACTCTATTAAAAGTTTTTTTTTTATATTTGACACACAGCGCCGATCTATAAAATAATGTAGGGAAAGATATATAAAGACATAAGAAACTTTATTATGACTGATTGATTATAAATGGCCTAGAAATATATCAGACGAGTAATGACATATTAAAATGGCTTAAAAATATATAGTAGGTACTTATATTCTTAACCCTTAGTAGCCTGATTTACGAAAGTGATTTATTTTTAATATTACTGTGTTTAATAATAATGATATTTGTTTTTTTTTTAATTTCGTTGGAAAGAATATTATACAACAGTAAAATACGTACAGCCAACCTATAAAAAAAAACTAATAGTAATGTGAACATTCGGTTTAAAAGATTGGTATCAAAATTGAAACTCTAGGCTATTAAGGGTTAAGCCATTTTAATAAGGTGTGTTATGGTAAAGATTTATATTTAGAAATCGATTGCCCAAAGGGCTATTAGTCACTCGTGTCAAATATTTTTTAAAAACGCCACGTCACTGCCATAATTATTTTGTGATTAGGGGTCCCGAATTTATTTCGCGCGCTGCCAAACTTGTAACCATCTTGAAACACTCACTTTGAAACTTTCTTCAATAGACAAGGCAAAGGTATTATAAATAATAGCGAGTTTTGGGTGGGGGTGTAGCATCCAAAACCCGTAAAATATTTTCAGTGGGTCGTGGCTAAAATTAACCAGGCAGAGGCGCATGTAATCTTATTTACAGTCATTTCTATCACCTCTCCATCACGACTGTTGTCCCCGAAGAAGTGGGCAGAGGTGCAAGGCCCACTTCTACTTCTATCCCTATGTCTTATAGGCATGTCATCATTATACCGGCTACGCTTTTCCTCAATGCAAGTGGAATTCGGGATTTATTACGGGTCCACAAAGGACCAGTGTAGGTTTCCCCAGAATGTGAATTAATATCTACTTCGTGAGAAATCTTTTCAGAAAAATAAACCTCTTTAATCTAATTTGGAAAGTCTATATACGATCATTAGATACCATTATCAAGCAAGGCATAGAAAAATATCGTTTGATTGAGACGCGCCACGATTCCAGGGCACCCGTGGATAAATTGCACATTTTATAAGATATTTTTAGCTCCCATACTTATGTAGGTACGGCACGTGTAAGCTGTTTACTAACTCGTAAATATCGAATGACTAAGTAGCTAATTCGTCGATATAAATAACTATAATTTTCTTTTAGAAAAATAAACCAATCAAGACCTATTTTGGAATGACATCTTACAGACATTGTTGTGACACCAAGTGTTTAATATTGGTGAAATTTGTGATTATCCTTCTTTTGTTCCAATTATATACCTAGGTGAAACTGTCGATATCTGGAGCTATGAAATTAAAAACAAATTACTACGACACTAACGTCACGACACCTCACGCATGCTAAAATCCATCCATTTATTTAATCTCCGACGTAAAACAAAATGGGGACAGGCGTAGTCTTGGTGTGTGTCTGGTTGTGGCATTAGAGCTCCTAAATTTAAAAGATGGTATAATTGGGACGGATATTATTAACAGCGGCAGGCAACAGAAATAAGAGGTACATTTGAAAACATATAATATACAACAATACTCGTAATAAAAATACCTATATTAACAGAAATAATTTATTATTTCCTATTTCTTGGAAGGGAAATATCGAACCAAAATTGAAGGGACATTTCTGAACGCACGCTAAATAGGGCTCTCCCTTCGGTGATTATGGTTTGTTTGCTCAAAATATATACGTATTACGAAAATGTTCGGAATCATTTGAATTTTAAGAATTATTGGAACACCGCACCGATTATTTGCAACACAAATGCGATCTTTATGCTTTGCTTATACATGTACATGTATAGCTTTGAAAATAAATTACCATTTTACATATTTACATTGATATAAGAAAATGATATTTCTCAATGCTATTTTGCCGTGGGTAAAATAATGACAGAGACTCTGTCGTTGGAAGATTTTAAAATGTTATCATGCCTAATCCAAAATATATTATTTATACGTACCAAATTGATTTCAGATCTGTTCAGCTCCTTCTGATTGCTTGAAATGAAACCTATGTTTGAAATATTGTTAAAAATTACATCATTTTATGTTACCGGTACACCCTTCTATAGGAATGCTCATGGGATTACGCTACTGGCAATTAAGTTTCCCAATGGCCGATGGTGCTGTGATAACGAAGAATCAACTTCTTGTTTCGATTAATTTTTAGCTGGCATTCATAAATGGTACACCTTATATTTACTTGTTACTTTGAAATACTTTATCATTTTGAATTTATTAATATTCGTTTTTAATTGAAAATAATACTAAAACGAGACTAATAGAATGCTAATTATATTTACTAAATATATACTTGTGCCAAACCGCCGTATGCTGGAGGCTGGCTGGGTGAAATTTTTATTTATTATGGTATGGAAACTACCTAGATGTAGTAAGAAAAGTAACTACTGTAGTTGAGTAGGTAGGGCTTGACCGTAGCACGCGTAGCAAAGAAAAGAAAAATTACCTTCTACGCCGTAGTTGCAAGTAGTTGTAATCTGATAACATTCGTAAAGTAAAGCGGTAAGTTAATCCCATATTTATGGCACCTTACAATGACATGAAAAACATTCTTTAGAAGAAAAGTGCTGATGTAAATTTAAATGTATGTGGAAAAATAAATATTAGAGTCGTTTCTATTAGAGATTTGTATGATTGTGTAGTTTTATGTTATGAGCATAAAATAAAACGCTGCCATAGACAAACAGTAAGTTTATTTCAGTGACTACCATCATTTAATATTATCTCACGTCAGTAACACTTATCTAAAGGAGTAGTAAGTACATAAGTTAAGGATCTATTACTAGAAAATTCGTAGGTATATATGCTTCAGTATGATAGCCGCATCAAGATTAATTAATAAGTAGATTTGCGTTATATCTGAAATACTCGTTAACAATACATAATCGAGCACGGGGAAGTTCGCCCGCCAAGTTCAACGCGTTGTCACTAATTGGTATAAGGAACTTGAACATTTCCAATTAAAAGTATAAAAATATTTTTTTACCAATATTTTGCGACGATAAGAAATGCGTTCTATGCAATATTATATGACTAGAATGGTAAATATATGTAAGTAGGATGTAGTTATATTTATTATTTCATAAACATCAGAAATTATACAATATAAACGAATTCAATTCATGTTTGTTGTTCACTGAAAATATTTTATGCTTATACAAATTTGAAACATCGATCTTACCATAATTGTAAGTAGTTAAGGTTTATTTCTTAGACATTAACCAGGCTAAATTATGTTATTTACACATCTAATATCTACGCTACATCTGAATACATAAATATTTTTTTATTCCAAATTGAACAATTCACAATAAACATGGTTCAAATATTGACTAAGTACTTATGTCATTTCAGAAGGACAAGTCCTCTTATAATCATCTATGGAATTGTTGTGGTATTACTAGGTACTTATTTGTTCTGTACGGTTTTTTTTATCATGTCAGTCGATGGGTACACAACTAAGTCATGTGGGCGATGCGTCGTTCGATGGTTGTTCACTTGCGGAAGCACGAGATCGGGTTGAAGTAGCACTGGCGGAAGCGGACTTGGCGCTTGTCTGCACGCCACTGCCGAGCCAGCCGGCCATCCAGTGAGCGCACGCCCCAGCCGCGGGGCTCCGCTTGAGGCCACGAGCGGGTCGCCCTGCCCATCCTATATAAAATCAAATTTATGTTACATGTGAATTTTCTCAGAATCAGAATATTGATTATTCATGTAAACCAATTACTGTCACTTTTGACAGATATCCCCAGTGGCGTAGCATCGGTCATTAGCACCCGGTGTGGATTTCAAATTTGCCGCCCTCTTTAAATTTTGCTATTCATTATAAAAAAAATTGGGGCATGGTAACGACAAAAAAAAACACTGAAATATTTATTTTTTACTTAATTTTTTTTCTCTAACCGCCACCTGTGAAATGCCGCCCCCGGCAAAGTGCCGCCCGGTGCGGACCACACCCTCCACCCCCCTCATGCTACGCCACTGGATATCCCATACAACATCTGTCAAAAGCGACAGTTACTACGTTGTTGCTGTTTGATTATGAATCGATTGTGTTAGCAGACTTGGGGCCCAGCTCTCGCGCGTCACATAGCCGAGTGTATATAGAACAACGATAAGGTATATTTTCTGTTTGATCATAGACGCTCAATGGATTAATAGAAATAAGAATCCTGCATTCTAGGTACCCATTGATGTATTTAATTTTTTAAATTCTGAACAACAGACAGTCATACTCATCAAGAGGCTGTAGCTAATTGGTTTTATAATAACAAAGCGGTCTCTTTGTGTTGCATTCGTTCACGGGCTGTTTATTTCCGCAATAAAGATGTACATTTCTAGCAAGAAACATTTCTAGTTAAATAAATAGCTACTTATAGCAAAACGCCAAGTTGATAAATTCTAATATAATGTTATGTCACTAAGAATCGCAACGTTTCAATTAATTAATTGCATGTTGAACACCTGTTATATCCTTATAAGTGTAACGCTTACCAAGTGCTAATTAATTTAAGTGTTCAATTTAGAATAGGTTACCTGTGCAACTTGCATAATTATAATGTGTTTACGTACGTGTATAACATTATCTTAGGACACGGTGTTCTCGAATAAATAAAACATATTTTCTAAGACGAAAGTCTTCTTAAGTATTATATAAGCCATTAAATAAGGCTTTTAACGTAAAAAAACTTTAGTACCTATACATTGCATATAATAATATTTTATGTTAGATACTTTTTATGTTTATTGGGACCATCACTAACGATTCGCCCTTTTTCTCGCTTTTCCACTCAAATCATGAAGCAGAGTAGGTATATTTTCATTACGACTGAGTCCTTTTTATGATTCCATATATACCATCAACTTGTTGCTTCATTTTGTAAGCGACTTGGTCTTAACAATGAGCCACAAAGGCGAGTTTCCCTGAGGGATTACGCCATTTCGTTCAATGCTACTTTCATGCGAGAAATGCGGTCTCTTTGCATTGCAAATTGAACTCTGACTACTCTTAGCGTACCGAGACATGGTCACTTACTAAAAGACAAGCTATTTGGTAAAGATGGATTTAGAAAATTGGATGAACTCGGAATCATCGTTGTCGGTTGGATAAAGTAACTTAGTCCATGACATTTCTGATTTGGACGCAATAATGTTTTGTGTGATTTGAGAGTAACATTGTAGCATTCAAGCCAGCAATAGGTAATATCCAATTCCGTACGCGATTATGAAATTATTCTGGTAGGTACTGCTTATTCCTTTTTTTTAAGTACTAACTATTGATAGTCTTTGCCCCCTCTCAGTCAAACTAATGTTTTGTAGTTGTGGTAATTTCTGACAATTAATTAATGCATTTCTAGTTTAGATGATTTTATTTTGATTGAGTCATGAATGGGCTCAGTTAAATATTCAAGATAGGTACTAAGATAGTGATCGGTTGGGTGTGAAATTGTTCTGTCTGTATTTTACCTTTCTTCCGCATCGAGTTCTAACAGCAACTTGCGTAGGGCGGCAGTGTTGATGGGGTCCCACGCTATGTCCACCTCGCTGTCCGCAGGCCGGCCCATTAATGTGTTTTCCGACTGCTCATCCTCGGCCTCCTGAACAAACAACACGTTCCCTAATATGTGTGCAAAACCTTAGTTGTGATTCATTATTTACATACAGTTCGTACTTCTGAGTTCATTAAGATAGAACTTAAGGATTCTGTGGCGCCAACACTAACACTATTTATTTAGCTAATGTGAATTCGTAGGAATACTGTCATTTAATTAAATTATAATCAGATAGAATACTCTATACAGTGGACTCTTAAATCGACATGTCTGAACCAGTACTCATTCGTTATTTAAATATGTAACTTGTTTAGATGTCTACTTTTATATCTATTTTTATTTTGTAAGATTTATACGTTTGCGTAGTTTAGGACTATATATACAATTGGTATATTGGTCTTGGGATATTTATTTGTTGAGATATCGCTAACATCAAAGTATGTGTAGATAGGAGAACTGTAGACGGTATCTCTCACCATTGGGGCAGCGTTGATAGCAACGAACAAGAGAGCCAGTGTGGCTACCAGGATGGCCATGCACACGTTGTACGCCGCGGTTTTCATCATGAAATTCTTGACTGTAAACAAAGACTTATTTAACGCATAACAAAGTAAAAAAATTGGTAAACATATTTTTTTTGTAACATAAAATATTGGACAGGCAATATTTATGAACATCACTCTATTTAAAAATGTGATAAGTAGATAATAATTATCAAGCATTTTTACTTAAGTACATTTATAGATGTGAAAAGCAATTAAAAGGTGGATTAGTAGTATACGATAAAAAATCAAAGGCTTTTTTGCTACAGGGACAAACAAAAGAATATGGCACGGGCCATCGTTATTAGGTCACGACGCGCTATAAAATAGTTAAGTATCATGGTGATTTACTGCTGGAGCCGTTACCCTCCTACTTTATATAATGTGAAAAACGCATTAGGTAACGCACGTGTATTTTAGTTAAATTTTTGACGTACACCCGTGACACAAAGTGTGATTTGGTAGGTATTCGGAATGAAACATAAAAAAAATATTTTCAAAGTAAATTAGGAAATTTTCATTTGTGCTCTTAGTTTTTGACATGCATGCACCTGATTTCATAAAAAATAATAGAATAACGCGATTTATATTTATATACGCTCATACTAATAAAAAAGTAAACAGCCGTTAAAACAAAACTAGGTGTAAGGGGTTATTACAGAATCATGGATAATTTGGATGACAAAGCTTGAGACTGATCGCTCAAATATCTATAGCGTTAAAAATATAGATTTTAAGATGTCAAAGTGTAGCGTGTGTGCGCCTCGCATGGCATCACACTGAAGCTAAAAATATTTTTGTGATACATGTCGATAAAAAAAAGATTAAAAAATAATTTTGTAAAAGAAGCCGGTTAAAAAGACAAACCCGCTGAGTTTCTTGCCGGATCTACTCAGTTGAGTCCGCGTTCCCATCGAGTTGTAGAGTTCAGATAAAAAATCTAAAATGACAATTTGTAAGTACCCCCGGAGGCATGTACGAAATAAATAATTTGACTTTGACTTTGATTTCAATCGTCGGTATGAACGAAACCATTGAAAATACGGCACAAGAAAAAGTAGGCAATTCTTTTATTTTATTAACATTGCGATACAGTTCCTAAAATAAGAATTTCACGCCAACATTTTTAAGGTTTTGGTTCGCAAGTCAGTTATCAGGCTTTACCAAAACGTTTTCCTTGTAAATCGAAGTACATATAAATATTTGTTAAATGTGTTGCTACGTCTTTTGTGAAAAAAAGGCTTATTTCGTGGTTAAGACGTAGATCTAAATAATAATATCTAGCTAGCAACCGCATAGTTTATTATCCTGCATTTTGTTAGCTTTAGCATAATATTTAATTTTTTTATTACAGCTAAGATTTTCAATTGAACGAATTATTATGAGAACCTCAATTCATAGACTTTTTATAGGAATAATTATATTACCTATCTGAAACTACACAAAGCCACAAGTTGACACAGCAAAAGTAAGAGTAAGTCATCGTTAATATCGCTTGGAAATTAATTTATTACCTGTGCTGTTTTAAAGCCGTCACAGATGATACAACCTCGATGAAGAGTGGACGTACTTTACCCTTGTGGGTAATTTAAATCATCAATACAATTTATACGAGCGAGCGTTCTTTTTTCAGGATTAATCGAAATCTATCATTGCTGTGATCAGCAAAATTGATCTTCCATAAGAGCACATTCAAAAAATATTTCCAAGCCATCAGAAAGGTTAAAGGGATAACCTTTCTCATACGTCTTCATAATATCCTCGCGGGGGTTCGTATCACAAAGAGCGCGAATAACGGTCACCCTACGGGCTTAGAATCGCCTTGACAAATAATTGGATATACGAGACACTATTCTATAGAAAAAAGTTTAAAAAAAAATTGTAAGTGTTTATAGAAAAAAAAATGGACAAAAATTGAAACCGCACAATTGAAACGTCATCAAAATAATTCTTCTTTTGTTTCAGTCTGTGGATTTTACGGAGTTATTGTGAAAAAAAGCCGTCATCTTCCTACCGTCATTATCTCGTATTTGATGACGGATTTTGGTATCTAAACATGATTATTATCGATTTATACCTAAGTACAAATAAATATATATATTCCTATAGCTCAATTACTGTAATAATTATCTTATGGTGATACGATCAATTTAAGATTGTATTAATTGAAATCATCAAAACAATCATAAATATAAGTAACTCTTTGATATTTAATTATGTTATTATACTATCAAGAAACTATTTCACAAATTCATTTCAATTCTGAAGGACTATGGTAGTACCTACCTACATTGATATAGGTATCAAGTATATACATAGATTAAAGCTTCAACTGTGCCTTTTCGTTTAAACCAGCCTTTTTCAAGGTGGGCGATAACGAACCCTTGTGGGCGCTGCAAGCCTAAAGGGTAAGAAAAAAAATGGGGGCGTTGTGTAGAGGCCTACAATAATTAATTTAATTTGAAGTAATAGTGGTATTTAAGTAGGTGAAAAAATGGGGGCGCTAAAAATAATTCATTCTCAAAGTGGGCAGTAGACAAAATAAGTTTGGGAGCCCCTGGCTTAAACTAACTATTCGTTAAAGTCAAGTAGAACGGTAGAAAGTAGGTAATCTGTTTACGAAAGGTAGACATTTTACTGGAACTTTGGCGGTTCTTCAAGTACATTAACTCTTCGAAGGAATTTGCGTAGGTAATTTCGTTACGGGTTCGCAAGGTAAGCGCTTAAACGCGTGCACAAAAACGTATGTAGAGACAAATTATATCTCTATTATGATGGCGTTAAAGTTAAACCGTCCTCAACTAATGGTTCACTTTTGGGATTAATGCTACCCAGAGATGTTCCATTACATCTTGGAATGTTTCACAGTTTACATTTTGATTTTCATCAGTAGCATAACAACACAAATTGTAAGGTTTTAACTAAGCAATGCTTGTTCTGGGTACAATACATACAATGCACTAAGAACGATCCCGTAGCATCCAAACCAAAGTAAATAATGAAAATATTATTTCCGAAATTTGCTTAGGCTGCAATCGAACCTGCAAACATAGGTAGAGTGAGCCATGCGACCTCTTATCTCAAACTACTAGACTATATCACAGAATTACTAATAGTGAAGTGAATACCTTTTGTAACGACAATATGACCTGACCACCTGATTATCTAATTGAGTAGTGCTACCTACCCTGCTGTCTGTGCTGAGGGTCCCGGGTTCGACTCCGGTATCCGCTATGGACAAACTTTTTGTGATGGGCACGAATGTTTTTACCCGAGTCATGGATGCTTAGTATCTATAAATATATAAGTATCTGAGTGCCCAATCCATTGTACGGTACCCATAATACAAGCCTTGCTTAGTGTGGGCCGTGTAGTTGGTGTGTTCGTCTCGCGATATTATACTTATTAATAGAGAACATCTATTGGTGATATCATATTGAAAATAAAGCTACTGATCCTTTGCTGTGGATCGTCACGATCGAACGACATATTAATATGCAATACCGATCACGCTGAACGATTACGTCGCTTGAAGTGAGACGTTATCGTCTCGCATGTTATTAAATACTAGCTGTTGCCCGCGACTTCGTCCGCGTGGTATTTAACAACGTCTCAACCGTTGGCAACAGCCTGCTCGCGTTCTGATCCCGCGGGACGCATTGCAGATTGTTGCTATCAAACTTTAAGCAGGCGCAGAGCTGCAACATTGGTTTTAATTTTTTTTCGAGAGATCCAATTTTTTTTTCTAAAATAAAAGTAGCCTAAGTTACTCCTTGTTACATCAGCTATCTGCCAGTGAAATTCCCGTCAAAATCGGTCCAGCCATTTCAGAGATTACCCGGAACAAACAGACAGACAGACAGACGGACAGACAGACAGACAGACGGACAGACAGACAGACAGACAGACAGACAAAAATTGTAAAAAATGTTGTTTCGGTATAGGTAACGTGTATACATCCAAATGCACTTAGTAAAAAGCGGTTATTTTAATATTACAAACAGACACTCCAATTTTATTTATATGTATAGACTAGCTGTTGCCCGCGACTTCGTCCGCGTGGTATTTAACAAAGACAACCGTTGACAACAGCCTGCCCGCCCATTCTGAGCCCGGGGGAACCATTGCAGGTGTTGCTATCAAACTTAATCAGGCGCTGCGCTACAACATTGGTTTTCATTTTTTTTCGTGAGATCCTATTTTTTTTTCTAAAATAAAAGTAGCCTAAGTTACTCCTTGTTACATCAGCTATCTGCCAGTGAAAGTCCCGTCAAAATCGGTCCAGCCATTACAGAGATTAGCCGGAACAAACAGACAGACAGACAGACAGACAGACAGACAGACAGACAGACAGACAGACAGACGGACAGACAGACAGACAGACAAAAAATTTAAAAAATGTTGTTTCGGTATAGGTAACGTGTATACATCCAAATGCACTTAGTAAAAAGCGGTTATTTTAATATTACAAACAGACACTCCAATTTTATTTATATGTATAGATTAACTACTGTAAGTACATTTATTGATGCTATATAAGCTTTTAGCGATTTTTAATGGACCGCTTTGAGTCTCGTTTCAGTGAGCTTTTATTAAATCGCCACTCAAGTTTACGATGGTGCGTTATGTTATGTTTTAGTGATGTTTATAGAGTGTACTGTAAGCAGACTATAGTATAGACTGCAGTACTTCACGTGCGAGATTATTCGTTAGCTAACTGTATGGTTTATAGTGTTCTGTATTTAGACATTTTGTATGGAGTTTTAAATTAACCACACACAATGTCTAAATACGGGAGACTGTAAACTATACAGTTAGCTAATGAATAATCTCGCACTTGACGTACAGTCCGATTCCTTACCGATTCTTTAGCCGCACGGGTGCTCGTAGTAAGTACAGCAACTAGTAAATCATTTATCTACTATTTGAGTTTAATAATGTAGATAGATAGTTTAGATAGCTATGGAAAACTTCAGCCTACTTATTGTGTTTAGAAAATGCTGAAATTATTTGAACCGAAATCCTTTGTCTCTTTGCAACTATAAGTAATATAAAACGTTAAACAACAAATCCCCTAATTTCCTTCCGTTAAATTGTATCAAAAGAGTTACGAAAGAATTTTGGGTCTCGGTTCGGAATTCTTATATTATCTAGCGTCAATAAATATGTCAAAATGTTGCTTGTGTGCGCCGCGTAAAGTAACACATGAACTTAAAAGAAAGTAATATAAATTTAGCATTAACAATAACTTTTTTATGGCGAAAAAAAAAGTACATAAGTACCTACTGTAAAACAAATATGACTCGCCCGTTGTTTCTTCCCAAATCTTCTGAGTTGAGGACGTGTTTTGATTGGCATGTAGAGTTAATAAAAAAATGTAAAATGACTATTTATAATGTATGTATGTTTATTTTTTATGTATAAGGCCTATACATAATAAATGATTTAATTTTGATTTTGAGATTGATTCTACATTATTTTTTATAACATAGCAAAAACAGCCTATTGCTGATGAGAAATAGGATTACGGTGGTAATTCTCATGAAAGTTTTCGTGAGTTGTTTTAGGATCAGTGAAGCAACACTGGTCGTGAAAATGTATAAGGGACATTGCTTTAGCGTGAATTTGATTTCGAAAAGGCATTTATAGTATAATTCGACTGGTCATATAAAGTAGTTTATGTACTTTGTGGGATTTATTTGTTGAACGGGCCGAGATAAATGTGGTTATATTTCTAAGTAGGGATCAACCCTCGTGCTCCATAATGTTTTTGTTATATTGTATTCCTTCCGAAAATTATACTCTGTGTTTTGTTTGTGGTACCTATGTAATTTTAAGGCGCGCTTGTGGCGAGCACGACGGTAACTTATGTTGTTGCAAATTATAAGCAACAGTAAAGCAGATTAGGTGACAATTATTGGAAGCTATCAGTATCGGTCACTTAAAGCTTAGATAGGCACTTAAGTACTATCTTAGACCTCATTTACACGCACCTTTTTTTTCGGAGTAATATCTTTTTGAATGATACCTAACACTGTCATTGTTTAAAATAATATGTGATACTTTGCTGTTTGAATGAGGCATTATTGCTCTACTACCGAGTCATGGCAAATGGTGAGGCCTGTGTGGTTGTTTATAAACTCGGAATACAAAAAATTACAAGCGGATCAAATAAAATATTCCTAAGTTCTACTACTCCTATGTAAGCAAAACTCACTTTAAATAATGCTCATTATCTCCTCGAGGTAAATAGAGTCTGTGGTAATAACATAAAGAACCTTGTAGCCCTTATTATAAAAAAAATATTATCATTAATAAAAGAATAATTAGAAGTAATTACAAGTTGAGTGAATCTATTTTTGGGATTTATTATTATAAAGTTTAAAGCATAGAGTTTTGTTTGTTTTGATTTTGTTATTTCAACTCAAATTTCATATCTAGAAGCTATATTATAATTGAATAAGTTATTATAGGCTACGTATAACGGAAAAAAATACGAAAGCTCTTATAAGTATTCAACTAAATGATGTTTTAATTTGAATCTTAATTTATTACCTATTGTACAATAATGTAATTTTCTTTACATCTTAGTTTGTAAATATTTAAGTTATTTTCTTTGTAATTATTGTAAATAAAAAAGGTATTTTTAACATATTATTAAGGGCCGTATAAACGATATAATATTTTAACATTTTCGATTCAATTCCAAACAATGATAGTTTTAATTATTTGCGGTCCGCAGTTATTAGTAACTGGCTGCAGAACGGATATTGGAACCGGTAACTTAGGCGGCGCGGTATATGTGCACGGCGAGGACGACCTTTGGAGGGAGCCGGCCACCCCCAGAATTAAGTGTAGTTATTAATATAGTTAATGGAATGTGACCCTTAATTAAGAAATATTCCTGTTGAAAGAAATAAAACAATATTTGGTCCTTTTCCTACGGCAGATGTATTTATGACCTATATTAATGTAATGGCAGCAGTGATAACCAAGTTGGTAGAACGGTAACGAAGATCGCTGGTTCAAACCTCGGCTCGCACCTCTGGGATTTCTGGATTTCATGTGCGAATCTTATTTTCAACCACGATTATCACTTGCTAAACGGTGAAGGAAAACATCGTGGGGAAACTTGCATGTCTGACAGAACCCCTTGAAAGATGTGTGAAGTCCGCCAACCTGCATTCGGCCAGCGTCTATACTATGGCCTAATCCCCCAGCATTGAGGGGAGGCCCGTGTCCAGCAGTGGGCCATTAACAAAGAGCTGGTATTACTTTTATTTAATAATGTAATACGTAAACTGATATATATTTAGATATCAGTTTACGTATGCATATTATATAATATATAATTTAAAACATATATATTGTATGTAATTAAATTGGTATATTTTCGTTTACATGTTTTTGATGATATTTTGTTAATGTCGATAGTAAGAAGTTTTTTTTCGGTTCAAGGAAGCTAAACAATGAAATTGAGAATATATTCTGGATAACCCTTTTATAAGCTACCACTTGAAATGAGTCGCGGGGATAACTAGTAAATAATTACATTGTGTGCGAGAGTAGTGAGTAGCGCACTTAGTATAGCTTTCCTAAAGGTTTTTTTTTGTGATTACATATTTAAATAAACCGGTAGAACCGAATGGAAATAATGTAAGTAAAATTTTTACAAAGTATTGGTGACGCGTTTGGTTTATAAATAAATAATTATTTGTATACTGTATCTCAGATCAGTTTTTATAAAGGCGTAACATTTTGTTATTTATTCCGTGTTCAGAAACATCTTAGGTTGTTTGCTAAGTATCGTATTAGTTAATGGCAAAATTATATCTGAAGTATTTTTTTATAAACCGTACGATGTCTTTAGGAGATTTAATAACAAACAAGTGAAGCGCAAGGTTTATGGTTGTTCTAAAGTATAGCGCAAGTGATCTTGGATGAAGCTTATTTAACTTCATATTAATAAAGTTCACCATCGCTAAAATTTTACAGTGGGATAAACCAAAAATGATTTGCCAATAAAACGTTTATAAACATGAAATATAATTGAACATTATCTATTCAAAGTTTGGCATTGTATTTTATCTAATGACATGCAAAAAACATTTTATAGATATTACTTGTTAATAAATAAAAGCAATTGGGTTTTAAAGAACATTAATTAAAAATAATTTGTTTTGAACATAATAAAAAATATTCAAACACGATGTATATTTTAATAAATATTTAAAAAATCTCACCACAACAGCTTTCAAGAAAAATGCGTAAATTTACTAATTGACTTTCACTATGTAGCAAATAGAATGGATGTTTGGGCCGCTTCCGTTGCCTCCGTCGATAGTTGTTGAAAGCAAATGAGCTGTGTGAGGTGAGGACGCCAGTTATATAGGGATGCGGTGCTACGCTGCCGTGTCTCCGTCGCGTAGTAGAAGGCGGCGTAGGGTGCTACAACGCTACGTCGCTACGAATGCTACGAACGCTAAGATAGGTACACTGCGCTAACCGCAATTCTCTTCTGTAAATATTGAGCTTAAAAAATGATGTCGGGGCTGCCGGACTACTGTTACCGAAATCCACCCTTCGGGTCTATTTGACAATGGGTGCATTTTGATTGCATAGGGAGGGTTTAATGTTCTGATTTCATTTGATCTACATTATGTGATTAAATTAGAGATATTGTTTTTTTAATAATAATAGCCTAGTTGATTCCAAAGTACTGCAAGGATTTTGGGGTTTCATATGGGAAAGTAATTTTGAATCATGATTATCATTAACCGTACGTTGAAGGAAACCTGTACGCTTTCTTGTCGATGTCGAAGTCGAACGCGCACGCGAAAAAGTTGTTGTGTGCAAATACCCTTATGTATCACAGAACACCAAATGTTATTTATCTAATCAGTAACAAGTAATAAAATATAGTTGTCCCATAATTTGTGGTGCGGTCAACATCCCGTTTAATGAGGTTGTTAGCAGGCGATACATCACGCGCGATGATAAAATTATCTGACAATATGACATGGTGGGCTTTACTAAACAATTTTGAATACGAATGCCGGGCACCGATTATGCTTGTGTAAACAGAATCAAGATAAAAATGACAAATAGGCACACCCCGAGTGACTCGGACAAATTGCGTCCTGTGCTTCCTTCACACGTCTCTACAAGTTACAAGCTTTCTCGCAAGTCTCTACAAGCTTAGTTCGAGTATTTAGTAGTTTGGCACACACGAAAACTTTGCTAAGTTTCATTATATATTTCTTATCGTAAGTAGTGTTTATTGTTTATGTAGATATTGTAACATCTGTTGTTAAATTAGTAAAGTTAAGTTAAGTTTTGTTTTATTTTTTTAATAATTCCAATGAAACACGCGTACCGAGGAAGACAGTCAGTTGACAGTTAGTCAATATACCAAAGCGTCATTCGTAGCGTTTGTTTCATTGAGAGATCAATTCAGTCCTCGGTACTCAATACTACAGCGATAAAAAGACATTTTGTCTTTATATCAATGCCTTCCAGAGAACATGAAAGTAGGTAGAAGAAGTTCTTATTGTATTAAAGTAAAAGTCAAATCGTTTATTCGTATAGGCCTACGGGGGCACTTACAAAGTAACGTTAAAATTTAATTTCTCTTAACGCTACAACCGGTCCGGAACGCGACCTCAACTGAGAAGATCCGGCGAGAAACATTAGATAGTAGCTATCATAGTGGTGGTATGTAAACAAGTCATTAGCTTTAATCACTCTTTCTGATTCACGCACACCCATTCCCTGGAAAGCATATTAAAAATAACATTTCTGTTTATCTTTGTTCTACCATGAAAAATCATATCACGCCCATTCATGCCATATGTGTACGCCATTTCGTATCTGGTTTGGGTGTCAATAAATAGAGACGTTACCATGTATCAGGCAATTCGGAAACACTTCGAAAGGACCTCTTCTCACTGTGCTTGTAGCCTGTGGGTGGTAAACCTAGGAAAAATATAACCGAAATTCTGTGCCGACATTTCGAGCATGGAATTCGTTTCCAATTTTCGACTTTTTTTTTTTTTTTTTTTTTTTATTACATTTTAGGCAAGTATTAGATCTCAATCTCACCTGATGGTAAGTGATGATGAGATCTACGATGGAGCATACTTGCCTAGGTAGGAAGGCGGCAGTAGATCGAGACGCTACATTCACTAGGCACATGCAGCACAACTGATCTGACCCGCCATCCATGAATGGTAACACCGAACATCATACCGGAACACGGCTAGGCCGCTTGGCGACATGGCTTTGTTCAGTGGGTGGTGACTAACCACGGCCGAAGCCTACCACCAGTAGAGTTGTCACCTAGTTGGCACCACCCAGGGTCACGTGTAGGGTATCTCGAGGTTATTTAATTCTCCTACGGCCGAAGGTGACTCGACCCCAAAAACGTCCTTAGTACGTACGATTTAAAAAAAATTGCTCGCAACAAAATGTCATTTTTTTTTAATTGCCATTTCGGAATCCTGATTTTACATAATGATTACAAATGCGCTAAAGAAGCGAAGGAGGTTGAAAGGTTATTATAGGTATACACTTTCTGAATCACCATGTATGTCATAGATAATGTAACATCTCTATATAACTATATATAGCATAATTTTCGGGGTCATGCGTGTCCTGAGAAATCTACAATCTGTTGATTGGTCAATCCTTTCACCACAATGACAATTAATAATTTTACCATAGACACCAAAAGGCGACGAGTATACCTTACTTTACTAACTTGTCTCTACTTCCACTTCGACAAAATATGCCGTCATTTACACAGTTTTATCCGAAAACTAATTACATTTAAGAGTTTTATGAGATACTTGTTTGATTAGTTTAGTAATATTCAGTTGTTTCAATGTTCTGCCGCCTGCTTGAGTAAAGGTGGAAGTTTTGAAAAAGCTTGTCTGCGAATGTTAACTATACTATACTTCATATAGTATACTATACTATACGTTGGATAAAAACGTATTAATATACCTCATATTTCGTTCACTCCACATAACAGACCAGGTCCACAAACCGCACCAAACGCTTTCTGGTTTCATGTCAATTTTTACTAATAAAAATTAATAAAAATTGACATAAAAACATAAAATGCGTTTAATGAATGGGGCAATAACTATTTTATTTGTAGTTCAACTATTTAAGGATAGCGCACACCGGGTTAAGCTTAACTACGCGAAACTAAATGCTTTTAAATTAGCATTTCCATAGACCATTAACGTTTTACATTTTGAAATGAGTTAGTATATTACTTCCAGGTAATGATCAAACATTAAAAGATCAAATTTGATCTTCATTTTGAGGGGTAACCGACCTCAAGGTAAGTAACACGTTATCAACATCAAGTGGTCATTACCCCTGTCGCCTCATCATAGTCATTCTTCCTGTAACGTTAAGCAGAAAATTGGAATAGATTTGAATATGATATACCTTTTTTTTTTTTTTTTTTGTTGACGGGGGGGAAATCTTCGATAGATACCCGGCCTCTGTGTGGGAGAGGGCCGGGTTATGTGGGATTCTTACCCACTAAAACCCCCCCGGTGGCCGCCTTCGACACATGTTGGAGGGGCTCCGGGATCTCCAAACGGAACGCACCGGTGCCCCTCTTGTGCCTCGCCCCCTTATGGGGGCCCGTCTCGGGGAGCAGATGTTTGCTCCCCCTGCGCCCTCGCTGCGCACGGCGGCGGGGAGCCACGCTCGTCGCCGTCCTCCTCAGGAGTCGTCATCGTCACCGGACGTCCGGGGCCCACACCCCAGTCGTCCTCGACCCCGAGGGTAGCCCGTTATTTAACGCCCTGGGCATCAGGGCCGGAATATGATATACCTATAAAGCAGTGATAACGAAGATGGTAAAATGGTCGCCTTAGAAACAAGGGACCTTAGGGATTTCTGGATTACATCATATAATAAGACTAGACGTTTTAATGTCCCACTGTTGGGCACGGGCCTCCCCTCAATGAGAGGCCATAGTCCACCATAGGCCATAGTCCACCACGCTGGCCCAGTGCGAGTTGGCGGACTTCACACGTCTTTCGAGGTGTTCTCTTAGACATGCAGGTTTCCTCACGATGTTTTGCTTCACCGTTGGATTTCCACAGGATTGAATGTGCGAATCTAATTCTCTGGCTGACAATAATTGACTAACCGGTGAAGTGAAATGCCGTGAGGAAACCTGCGTATCTGAGAGGACTTTACTCAGACGTGTGCAGTCCGCTAACCCCCCGCGGGGTCAAGGTGGTGGACTATGGCCTTAATCGCCCACATAGAGGGGATACCTAAAAGTGGAACGTTAGAGGTCTGATATTTTTCTTTGAATTATCTGAAAGTCAACGATTAATAATTATAAGTTGTGACTCAACATATTTTAGGGTATCAAATACACTGTTGTAACCTACAACTATGTTACAACACTATGATAAATTAAAATGTTGACATTGAACTTGCCGACGCAGGTCAATTTGATTACGCGTTCCCGTGTCCCACCAACTAGCGGTGTGGTGGAACACCGTCAGGTTTTAGTGAGTAGGAGTCTTACATCACCAGTCTGTCTCCCTGTGGCAGACTGGTACCCATGAAGGTTTACTGACGATAAAAAAAAAATCAATTTGATTAATCACTTAAAACGGGAAATGTATACTTACATCATTTTACCGGGATATTTTTATAATTATTTAAGTGGGTGTCTATCGTAGTATGTGTACTTAGGTCAATATATTTGCCCACCCCCTCACTACGCGCTTGGCGAACTGCGCGGGCGTCACAAATTACCTATTAGAGAATCTCGTTATATATTACCATGACTCGCAATATATCCTAAAAAGTATATGTTCTAATGTAACGATTGACTTTTATTATTTATTCATTTAGATTGATTCCCTTAAATGAACCGGAAAATCGTCATACAAATGTTGCCGTTGGTATGGATGTTTTGAGACTGAAGTTAATATTTTTAAAAAGACCTTCTTATTAATAAGTATTTGATCCAAATATCCATCGTATAAAAATATATATATATATAGAAACATTACTAATTTGGTATATTCTAACAGTATTAAGTTCGGGTGGGTGTGTATTGGGTCAAAGATCCAAACACCCAGCCAAAATAAGGTAACAGGAAAATCAAATATCGATTTAGGTAGTATTATTCAGATATAAACACGTAATAATTGAATAGTTAAATAAAATGTTTTCTGGACCACGATGCTTGCACTACCAATAAAACTTAACTTTAACAGTTCCACGGCGCCACCGCAATAATTTATAATGGATCCTGAGTGCTTTAAAAGGGTAGACTAAGGCCAGTACATATACTAATAGGATTTTAATTTACTCAATATTAGTTTTGCCATTCATTCCTAGAGATTTTTCACGCTCAATTAGATCAAATGTATAATCAATCATGTATAACAATCACTAATTCATGGACATACCTTGATTTCACCGTATTACTATTGCAATAGGTGGTACCTAAACTGGCAGTTAGTTAAACATAGTCGCTTGTTTATTTTTTTATAAATCTAATCGTAGCGCTATTATACCGTTACACCTTGTGCTAAGTCAAACTAAAGAATCTGTAGACAAGATAATACATATAACGGATGGATCTAGATTTATTCTGACCACAATTATTACGATGGGACATGCCATTTTTATTTCTTCATGTCACATCCATTATTTTATTTATAATGTGTATTTATTGAATTTAATATTGCTATTAATTACTTGACACTGGCAAAATACCCGCTGAGTTGCGGGTGAGGCCATATTCATATCCATTTTATTTCATTGCATTTCATTTCGTAAAGCAAGAAGAATTATTACGATGTTGTTTATTTACTATCTATTACATTTATTTTACACAAGCAAATTGTAAAAGTAACATATAATAGAAAATATAAAACACTACCGCGACGCAATGAAGGTATGAAATTGATAATTATTTGCAGAGCTCGACAGGTTTGCTTCTGCTGCAATAGCTTTATCAGATTACATGATTGCAGGAGTATTTATTTTTTAAATATAATCTTTGTACTTGGCAAGAACGTACTTTATATTTGCTTTTAATACAATACACCACGATAATATGAAACATACAAGCAATGGTAATGATGATCGATCACTTTACGAAAGCTTTCTACGTTGTCGGATGAAATTAAAACTAAAATAAGATTTATATATTTATTATTCCCTCAAGATTTTTTATAGGATTGGGATCGGGTGCGAAAACGGATACTGTTATCCTCGTGTAATCGGTAGATCTCTTTGTGAGTTCGTATAACACAATAAATATGTATGGGTGCTTACAAGAAAGTGATCTCTTTTCAACCTTCACGACACTGATTGAGACCACTATCCACTTACTATTTACGACTTGTAAAATGGATTCTCATAGGGCCCCGTAGCCTGTTCTGCGGGGGTCCGTAGGTTTGTTCCATTTACGCTACTAATAACTCGTTTATTTTCCATATACTTTCGGTAGATACCTACTTAATTTTAATTAACATTAAATGAAATAATTTCACGTATTTACTACATTAATTAACAAATGACGAACGTGGTTTAACCCTCAATTTTTTCGTCTATGGACAAAGGCATACTGTAGGTATACGATCTACTAATCCTTAACGGGTTATCATTGACTGATGTGTATTCTGGAATATTGAAGTTTCTCAAATAATTTATGACATTTAAAGCGCGAAGTAAAAAGTTTTAAATTGTATTGACTTCATACGCGATGTTTTTTATTATTGAACTACTCTGCGTTATTATGTTAATATACTGGAGGCGCAAGTAGAACATAGCAAGTCTGTCTGTCCAGGAGAAAGGTTTATCGATGGCGTTAGTAAGTTATGGCTAATAAAAACTAAGCGCGTGGCGATATGTGAATATTTTCTTTAAAAATGTCACATTCTGTTAGCATTATATTACTAAGTGAGTGTACCTTAATTCAAAAACAAATTTTAAAATATCTCAAAGTCTCTTATAATGTTAAAATATGTAAACATTTGTTGCCATATTGTAGATAATGTTATTGCTTCTTTGCTGCGAACTTGCGAGGGGGATAAGGCCATAGTTTACCACACTGGCCCAGTGCGGGCTGGCGGACGTCACACGTCTTTCGAGGGGTTCTCTCCGACATACGGTTTCCACACAATGTTTTCATTCACCATTCAGCAAGTGATAATCATGGTTAAAAATTAGATTCGTACATCTGGTTTGTCTTAAGCGTGGTATCGTTAACTGATTTTCCGTGGCTGGTTTTTGATGATTATTTATCTAAATAATCATCATGTATCTACATAATGTACGCTTCGTATCCAGAATGCTATCTGCCTAATAAGGGTATACTAGAAGGCGACCCCAATACAAAAAAAGAAGTTGTAAAAGGCCAGGAAAAAGGATGTCAAAGATTATTAATTGTCCCCGCTACTCTAATTCACAAATACTCTGGGAATATTCTTTTACTTCAAATAAATACACTTGAAATCGCAACCTAAACATCTAAAGAAAACCATGAAAATAATTATAATTACATAACTAAGCCAAGTCGAAATCATCAAGGTCCGCATCTATAGGGATCTGAAGGCAATCAAGAAATTAAGTTCAGTATTTGAATATCTCCATTTAAATCATCTGACCAATATGTTTGGCGCAAATGGTGTTCCCAAAGGTGTCTAAAAACGATGATCAGTTGAATTAATATGAACAAACTAATAATTGGTTAGGTAAGTCGTGTTCAAGGATTTCGGCAACCTTGAGTTGTTTGTTTCTAAGCCGTAAATAATACGGGGCGTCACAAAATAATATTAGGTCGAAAAATATAGTTTAAAATATTTTAAGAGCTTAACGAGTTGGTCATTCCAATCACATACGTTTAAAAACTAAATTGATTAATTATTGATGTTTCACCTTAACTAACGCGTGTACGTTCATTCTGTACGGATGACAATCTTAGGGGTCGAATTTCCAATAATCTCTCCTCTTGGCGACTCTAGGGTACAGAAGGAATATATCCCCAAAATATATCTCTTGGTCCACCAGTTTGGGCTGTGCGTGGTCAGTCAGCCAATCTGTCGTCCTCTCCCCCTCCCCTTTTCGTCCTCGTGTAAAGCGAGGAAGAAAAGTAATAAAATCGTTGAGTCAGCATCCTAGCAACATATGAGTTTTATAGCACAGAAGTCACAGTAAGCGCTTAGAGATTTTGCATTCATCAGTGAAATTACGTATGAAGGAAAATGCAAGTTATTTTATATATTAACATCCCATACTTGCAGGTACGCATCGCTTACGTAAGTTAACAAGAAGTTATTCAGGTAGGGTAACAAAACTTCACAGATTTTTTGCTTGGAAGTAAGCACAGTTATGCTCTTCTTAGCATCGTTCCATTACTTTTTTCTGTCATCAACCAATCTAGATTGGTCTGTCAGTCAATTGAAAATATAGAATAGACTGAGATGGCTGCACAAACATGGGAAAAATTTATATCGTTCGACTAAATTCTCTTCTTATGTAACAGCATAGTTTTTCCTACCCCAATGCTGTCTGAGAAATCCTTGCAAGATTTCAAAAGGCCGTTATGAGAGTCAATTATACCCAAAAATATCAGAAAGATGTGGCCACCCGGTGCCCGTTGCCATGACACCAGTGCACGAGAAGTATCGGGTCACTTCATCAGCCCCGTGCGATCGAATAACGCATCTTATGATACTGAACACCAAACAATTTTACCTATACGTATTTCTTTAATGAACATTTTAAATCATGAGATTTTTTTTCCAATCAAGATGCGTGTGTGCGGGATTTATTGACAAGCTTTCTCATGCCGGTATTTCAAGTGCCAGCTAACTATGTACTATAATATAGTCTACCGTATTTAGACATTATATAGGGAGAATTGAAAAGCACCTCTAACGGCCGGTATTTAAAGCTTTCAATTCTCCATACAAAATGTCCAAATACGGTTGACTATAAAGTATACGGTTAGCTTACGAATAATCTCGCACTTACCGTACGGTTATTCTTGTAGTGAAGTAACTTTGATTTATAAATTTGCTTATTATAGCACACTAAACAAAACAATAAAATTAATTATTTATTGATATTCTATTTGTATTGTATTATTGATCTGATCTATTAGTTATTAATTAAATAGATCTTTAATGTCTAATTATGGTAAAATTCTTAAGACAAATTTTGACAAAACATTACAAGTGGCGTCGAAATTACACCGAGAACATCTTGCTTGATTTTAATGAATTTTAATGGAATAAATATTTGGACCATTAACATTCCTGAACACATTGCTTTCTGAACATCAGCCGGACAATATTATTAGAAAATTAAATTTACAAATATATTATACTTAAATGAATGTAACATTACTTTTACTATATTATAATAAAAGTAATGTTACAATCATAGACTTATTAGAATATTCAGGTAACCCACGGCGTACGCTTCAAGTGAAGCCTAAAAAAACTCTGGTCTAGCATGTCGTTTAAATGGTGGACTAGAGTGTCTTTAGGCTTCACTTTTAGCGTACTCCGTGTGATGTATCATTATTCTAACAAGTGTTTATTTACAATAAAAAATAATCATTCAAATTATGTTATGCTTGTTCATGTTTAATTACTATCAAAGTTTATAGCTATCTGTTTGCTTATTTTATAAATTTGTTCGTGAATTTCCTCAACCGAACATTTCCCCTGGAGCCTAAGATAACTATTCAATAATTGTTCATACCCTCATTTCATTGAATGTTTTAATCACAACAGTATTTACTTATAACATTGATGTATATGGTTAAAATTCAAATCTCATTAGAGACCACTTTTCCATTAAATTATGTTTTGTAATGCCATTGTAAATGGCTTAAAATGAATTTGGAGATAGTTTATTTTAATAGGCTTTTGATGCCTAATAAACCACACGAGTTCCGACGACAGGAGTATAGGAGAACACGTTCGGGTATCTTAGTTAATTTGCCGTTGTTGCAGCCTACGTATGTATGGTGTTGAGAATACTATATAGTTATATGCGATAATTTTGTTAGCCAGGGCCCGATACATGGGTCAGGAGGGTAAGGTCGCTGTCTCATTGTTACGAACCATAATTCCTCACTAAATTATGGCATTAAGGTATTAGTTTTTCTTCTGAAAATTCCGTGGAAACAAAAGGCGTAGTGTGAAAATAAAAATAAACTCTTTTTTTTATTTGTGTCGGAGAGCATTATTATTCGTTCTTTGGCTAAGACGAAGAAATAATACAGACTGAGTGTCACGAATAAAATATTGAAGCCCAAAAAACCAAGTCAATTCGTGTAGTACACACGAATTAGGACCTTATACGTTTACGCAAGATCGCGTGTTCCACACAAATCGGCTGGCTTCAATATTACCAACGTACGTCTGCATTATTTTTCGTCTGGGAGAAATATTTCATGATAGTAAATTATTTAAACTATTGAATTAGTATCAGCAAATAACTAAGAACGAAAGAAGCTATCAACATACTTTTTATTTTTTTTCTCTCAGTTTAAATAATATTATACTAATAATGAAACAGTTCAAGAACTAAGCAACCTACGACAGCTAAATATTCCAATTGTCTGCGAGAAGTTTTGCTGGGTAACTTAATTTCACACGTTGAAGTTATATATGTGAAATTGCCTACCATTCCCCTTCTTTCTCTAATTATATAGTTGATTAGTGTTAAATGTGGCCACAACTTAACCCCTCCTATTGCTGCTCGCGGTATGGCCTTTCCCATACTGCGACCCATTAAGTACTGAATATTATCCGTAAATGACTACACGAGAAAACACGTTAAAGGCATAATCGTGACTAGAGAAAGTTCTCAAGCTTTATGGTTGTACAATAGAGACTATTATTGGATTAACATACTATTAGCGATGTGGCAACACTGTCTGACAGTTCGGGCCTTCGCGCCTATATAAGGCGCGCGAGCCCCGACGTCACCCTCATTTTGCTCTCCGAATTTTGTAGCGATAAGACGTGTTATAGCTCGTTGGAATTGTTAAATTTGAGTTATTTATGTTGGATTCAAATATTGAAGAATTGAGTTTGTTCGTTGTGTAATTACATGTTTTCATGAGATTTTAGTCTTATTAATTAATTAAATCTACCCTCGGTTCCTCGTGCATATATTTTTTTAATACAATTCGATAGGAACCGCTAACATCAGAAGTGGGATAGGCTCCTGTAGCCTACATCTGCTCTGGTCGCAAGCGAAAAATAATCATTAGTTGATTAGATAGCTTGGGTTGAGTTTTAAGTGAAACTTTAAATGTTTGATCATGGCTGATCGACCCTTCACTCGAACTAGTACTAGGAATAGGCGTGGTCAAAACAGTGTTGCAGGAGATCTTCAAGACCAGCTCAGCATAATTCTAGCACACCAATGTGTGCAATGAGTGCGCGTCAATACGCGCTAGAAAATAGCAGTCTACCCGCAACAAGCAACGAGTCGGCGGAGGTATCGTCGGCAGAACGTATTATCGTGGCGCCAGTTGATGCCATCGTGTCTGTACCTCGACCGCCCGCGCCACTACCAGTTACTGCCAGATCGAATGACGGCACCATCGGTGAATCGCACGCAAGTACTTCGACTTCGTTGGATGTCACCGACCGCCTCATTGGCGCACTGAGCGCGTTGACTAAGGTCAGATCAACCCATTATTATATTTCTAATTTTGATCAGAGTGTCGCTAATTTCAAAATCTGTACTTAAATATTTTGAATGTACACAACTACCCACATATCAAGTTATAAGTGGTATGGGTGATCAAAATATTGAGGGTACTAGTTGTGTTACTCATAAATGTATGAATGTACCTGTACTTGTTGGGACCGATGTCTTAAACAGTGACGATGTGCAATACATTCGTGCAAACAATGAACAACGAATTACTCGAATTCCTAGTTCGACATTAAATAGTGACCGCAGTGTGTTCCTCATTAACTTAGATGATCAATCACGAATTAATACACCTCTCGAGGGTAATGATCGCGAAAGATTATTGGGTGTCATTAATGAATTTGAGGAGTTTCTAATCGTTGGCACTGCGTGGACAGCGGTAACGACTGGTCATATGCATTTTGAGTTAGTGAGTGGAACACGTATTTGTTATGGACCTTACAGACTTTAATCTCTCTCGGGGAATCTCCCTATGCCAGCTCAATTATTCTTGTAAAGAAAAAGGACGATAAGGATCATATGTGTGTCGACTACCGTGCACTACATGCGATCACTGTTAGGGATCGCTATCCATTACCACTGATGGAAGACCATATTGATCGCCTTGTACTTTTGTAGCCACGGAAGTGGAATATTTAGGTTGTACGATTTCAATGGGTCAGGTTAGACCGAGCAAGTGTAAAATCAAAACCCTAGTAGATTCACCAGTCACCCACTAACGTATGGGAGGTCAGACAGTTTCTTGGTTTGGCAGGATACTTCCGTAGATACATATCCGCTTATGCATCTATAACCGTACCCATAGCTAGGTTATTGCGAAGTAACGTTAAATTCAAATGGAGAGACGAATAGGAAAATTCTAGGAGGTATATAATTGAACGCCTTACAACTGAACCTATACTTGCTGTTTTCGATCGACTATTGCCAACGGAGCTGCACACGGACGCAGGCTCAGTCGGATGTGGTGCAGTTCTCAACCAGGTGCATGAGGATAGTAAAATACGGGTTGTGGCATATTTCAACTTTAAGACAGAATATTGTAAGGGCGTAATGATGCAACACGCGGGTTGTCTGGGTCGGAATCCTGTAGATGTTTACCAAATTGATATACCACGAAATTGGGCGCAGATAGCTCAGTCAGCGGACGAAGAGACTCGTACGCTGATTGACAAAGTCCTAAATAATTAGTTAGACTTGTCCTGATATTTTGTTCGTAATGAATTGCCTTATTACAAATACATTACTGCTGGGAGTGAACCCAGATTTCTATGCTTCATACCAAGAGGTGATAGGTTGAGTTTGATAAGGATTTTTCATGGCCAACATGAGCATATAAACTTAAACAGGTAGTTTCAAATGCTATATCACTATTTGGTACTCCTAAACTTATGGTGTACGATGGAGGGCGAATGTTTGAAAGTTTGAGCTTTCAAGGATAGGCCTCTGATATGGGGTGTCAAATTAATTTTATTACTCCAGAAATGCATAGTGAAAATGGTCAGGTAGAACGCTACTGCCGCATGTTACTTAATATGTTGCGCATCGAGACTACCAATCGTAACAATTGATGGTCAGCGTGTTTTATGGAAGGTGCAGCTCATTATTAACAGTACTAAGCATAAAACCACACAAATATCACAATCACAATTAATAATTGGGGTAGAAGCAGTTATGCAATAATGTCACCTATCCTTGACGTTGCCTTGGACAATACACGACCGAATCGTGAGGGCTTAAGGGAGCTATAGAGGCAGCGCGCTAGTGAACTACTTGTTGAAAATAGACGTAAACATTAGTAAAATCGGAATGTTGTGCGAAGTTTTCCGCTAATGATAATGTTTTTGTAACTAAACCTTCTCAAGTTACAGGCAAGCTGGACTCGGGGATGCGAGGGCCTTACCAGGTCATTAAAGTATTACCCCATGGCCGGTATGAACTACAACTACTGAGTGGTTCGTATGGCAAAATCACTCGGGCGGCCGCCGAGCATATGGTGGCCTGGCGAGGAGAGTGGACCCCCGAGGCTTGTGCCGTAATTTTGGACATTAAGCTAAGTGTGCTTTCAATATTATAAGCCGTGTAGCAGACATGTTAACTGGGCCATGTCTGTTACGTTGTGTCCATTTGTGTAGACATGATAACAGGGCCATGTCTGTGGTGTCGAGTTTAGTCTCCGCCAGTGTAGACATGATAACTGGGCCATGTCTGTGGTGTCGAGTTTAGTCTCCGCCAGTGTAGACATGATAACTGGGCCATGTCTGTGGGGTCGGAGTTTGGTCTCCGCCAGTGTAGACATGATAACTAGGCCATGTCTGTGGTGTCGAGTTTATTCTCCGCCAGTGTAGACATGATAACAGGGCCATGTCTGTGGTGTCGAGTTTAGTCTCCGCCAGTGTAGACATGATAACAGGGCCATGTCTGTGGTATCGAGTTTATTCTCCGCCAGTTTAGACATGATCCTCAATGGATCCTCAAGACAGGTCCTCAATGGATAGGCTAAGGAGAATATGGAAAAACAGGAGCATCACCAAAGCCACTAAAATTCGGCTAGTGCGCATGTTGGTCTTTAGAAGTTTTTCGAGAAAATCACTTCATAGAGCGGTTGGTTCTACAAGGCAGAGTGGAAGGCACCAGACCACGTGGAAGGTCGCCCATGCGATGGACCGACCAGATTAAGACTGCCATTGGCGGCCCCTTGCATGAGTACACCAGGATGGCATCCAATGGGGAGAGATGGCGAGACAACGTGAGGCGAGCAACATCAATCCCAGAACCAATGCATGACGACCATGACCGCTCTGACCGGAGCATCACGACTTAGAAGAAGAGGAGAGACATGATAACTGGGCCATGTCTGTGGTGTCGAGTTTATTCTCCGCCGGTGTAGGCATGTTAACTGAGCCATGCCTGTGGTTTCGAGACATGTTAACTAGGTCATGTCTGATGCGTCGAGACATGTTAACTGGGTCATGTCTGATGCGTCGAGACATGTTAACTGGGTCATGTCTGATGCGTCGAGACATGTTAACTGGGTCATGTCTTCGAGATGATTCTCGCCTCGGGATATACGAATTTTCAGCGTATATCCTGAAGTAAGTTATAGGGAAGATATTGATATTCCTTATTTTCTACTTTCAGCTGAAGGTGACTCCCTTGCGGCTGATCCATCTACCAGTTTCTCTAGCTGCGAGAGCCATTTACTCTCGAGCACTCACACTGGAGATAGACAACGGGGTTCAACAAACGTCGCATCCGGCCGGCATTGAAGACTGCATTCTCCCGCCAGCTTCCCGAGCCCACTAGCCGAGCAATGGGGACTGCCAGGCGATGAAGACATGTTCGAGGACGACCATTTGTCAGGAGAGGCCGTATTAGCGATGTGGCAACACTGTTTGACAGTTCGGGCCTTCGCGCCTATATAAGGCGCGCGAGCCCCGACGTCACCCTCATTTTGCTCTCCGAATTTTGTAGCGATAAGACGTGTTATAGCTCGTTGGAATTGTTAAATTTGAGTTATTTATGTTGGATTCAAATATTGAAGAATTGAGTTTGTTCGTTGTGTAATTACATGTTTTCATGAGATTTTAGTCTTATTAATTAATTAAATCTACCCTCGGTTCCTCGTGCATATATTTTTTTGATACAATTCGATAGGAACCGCTAACAATACATATTTGAAATGTTTTTTTTTGGATTGCCTTTTTTTTAATTTGGTCCTTATTGATAGGTGCGTTGGTATATTTTTTAACTTGTATATGTATCCGTGAGAAATGTGTTTGATTGAACGTTTGTGTATCTCACTACACCTAAAAGTTGTTTTCAATATGCAAATTACAATTGTTATTTTTCCCAAATAAATACAAATACTTTTTTTATTGCTTATCTATAACGAAAAGTAAAAAAAAATGCTACTTAAATTTCTTATCAGTCTTTATTTTTATCAGCATAATACTTATAAGAAATGTACCTATTAGTGTACTTATTAGGGACTAAATCCTTAAGAATATAAATCTTCCTCTATATTAAAACAATGCAAATTTTTTAACCGACTTCAAAGAGGAGGAAACTGAATAAATTGACAAATTAAACTCGGATTTTAACCAGTTTCGTTGCAGTCCTGACTGTACCTAATACCTAGATTTATAATTATACTAGCTGACCCGGCCACGCGTTGCTGTGGCTAACACCAAAAATTTAAAAAGTGGAAATAATTGAATTATACGGTATTTCGTTCACTACAAAATAAATTTAATTAATTTTATAGCGTCAACAACACGTGGTAATTATGCTGTTAAAATGTAGCTTATATGACACGTTCGTAGATTTACCATAGCAGCGCCATCTATTGATTACTTACTCAACCCAGTCGAAAGGTATCGACATCTGTTAGAATCATTTGGAGTTAACAGATAATTGTGACTGTCAAATAATAACAGACAAATAATTAGCAATAAATTAAAATTGCGACTATAATTTGAGATTTAAACTATCCTATCTCTCAAGTTGGATCGAACTGCACATGGTGTGCGAATTTTATTATAATCGGTTAAGTGGTTTAGGAGTCCATTGAGGACAAACATTGTGACACGAGATTTATATATATAATTATATAAAATGGCCAACTCCACAATTTCAGTGCAACCTTTGGCTGGTTGCTGAAAAGGCACCGTAATTAATTATTTTAGCGCCGTCTTGTGTAATTACATAACAAGTTTCCTATAATTAGGTTCTTTGAAATATAGTATGAATACACAGGAAATAAGCAAATATTGCTGAATGCTTCCATTTATCTTAGTTAGTGAAACATTTATTTTCATATAATTTGCCTAATGTAATAGCAACTCAGTCAATTTCTATTGGCATGTTGAAATCTCTAATTATGATGCCAAAATAATTTTACAATGAATACCAATCGAATGTTAGACACAGGTAGATACGTAGGCATTGTATATTTTCATATAAGTACACATATTACTTTTTAATATTTTTTTACATATTCTAGCCTACCAGACTGTTCATGTAACCTTCCATTGCCTTAATAAAGATTGTTAGGTAGTAATTCATTATCACAGATTAATATCATTCTAAATCTTACAGAATTTCATTCATTAGAATACAGCTCTACTACGTATATCTGAATCCTTTTAACGGAACCTTCGTTTAAACTTGATTAAAGCGTAATCGGATTTTTCTTTCAAGCCCGCGTGCAGTTAATGATATTCAAGTGTGTCAGACGACGGGCTGTCGGCGGCGCGCGTGATAGCCTGCCCGGTCACTTTTGTTCCTAGCATAAAGAAACGGCCGTCTGCCAGCGCAGGGAGAGCGTCGGACCGACGAATCTATAGAGCAGCTGTTCCCAAAGTGGGCGATAACGCCCCATTGTGGGCGCTGCAGGCCTAAAGGCTAGGAGACCCAGAAAAAAATGGGGGCGTTGTTTAGAGGCTTACAATAATTAATTTAATTTGAAGTTTAGAGAATTTAGTTTTAAGTAGGTGAAAAAATGGGGGCGCTAAAAATAATTATTTCTCAAAGTGGGCAGTAGACAAAATAAGTTTGGGAACCCCTGCAGTATAGAGAATGCACTTTTCAAGGGCCGCCGTTGATATCAATCTATGCTGTAAATCTTTAGGTTGTAGGTAGATAGGTAAGTCTAGGCATGCATATAGCTTGTGGAGTTAGTTATTTATAATCGTTGGGTTTCTGTATAGATGCTGTGTTATAGTATAGACGCAATTTTTGATAAAGTAAAACCTCTTTCTGTGCGTATAGGGTATACATTACATATAATTTTGTATATAACGACTCTTCTGAACACTTCGAAATCTTTGATATCGAATTGTTGTTTGTAATCCTATACATAGACGAATTAATATAAATTGATACAATGCATTTATTTGATGTATATCCAAAATCGTTATATGTATACTCTTAAATAAATATATTTTATGTTTGCTGTGATTAGACTATTGTCAATTCAAAATAAATAAAAGCACTCGCCTGCGATCGCAATATGGTAGAGATTTTGATTAATAATATAGTATTGAAGTGCCACGATCCCACACTTACGATTTTTAAAAGCTATAAACAGCTTTCGAAACGTCGACTGTGAGTTAACATTGACAGCACCATCTAGTTGGTCGAGTGGTAAACGTTTTCAAACCTGAATATCAAACTTTACCTACGAATTACTTCACAAAATATGTACACACACCAACCCTCTTAAATTAAACTCATGTCTCTGCAATTAACTGCCAAAAGATGTCGGTGGTGTTCTATAATTAATCAGTTAGCGATAGTTTTTTGACAGCTAGGACGATATCAGAAGCTTATAAAAGATGGCTCCGAAAACTTCACGTTTACAGGATGTTTGCATAACATATACATATTTTACATTTCCATTCATAAAAGATTGGATTACAACATAAAAGAATTACGGAGCTAGTTCTTTTTTTTTTTTTATTACACTCGGGTGTAATAAAAAAAAACACGTTGCCTAAAACTCCATCTAGGTAAATATATTCGTATGAGAAAATTAATACTATACATGCCACCGGAAATTCCGATTCCGAATAGTTCAGATGACGGGAAATAAATTCAAACACTGCATGTTTATCGATTTTTGCTCTAGTCAGAGTGGCCACTCAGCTACAAGGATCTCGAGGTAGTTCCTTGACAGCTATCAAGGGTAATGTTTTATTTAACGACCCCGAGCCTTCTTCATTTACCCCGAATAATGTTCGAGACTCGTTAGCCTCTCACCCACGGATCGACTTGAATTACAGCCGACATTTACTGTTAATTACACTCAACGCAAATTAATCCAAATATTTTGTATACTTATAATTACGCCAATAGTATATATATAGACATATGTAAATAGTACTAAATGCTGATCTGTATCTGTCCTCTTTATACCATGGTAAATATCCGATGTATTAAATTGACTACTAATACGTCTGTAGCTATATTATTACGGAAAGCGGTAAGCATGCGGCTTTGCTCAATTTCTATGATTTTAAGTTATTCATAAAACTATCTCTTTTAATTTCGAAACAAAGATACTTCATAGTTTTTTAGTGAACTAGTTACTTTTTTTTAATGTTTGAAATATCGTATCTGAATCAGGTTTTTAGTAACCCCCCCCCTGTAATTGTAAAACTCGGTAAAACTGTAAATACTGGTCGGCCAATCTAAATATAATTAACAAAGTAGCCAAGTTACACCATTTATAACTCAAGAATAGACGGCTGAGATTTAAGATTTTCGATTTTTGAATTTGTCACTGCCCCGAATAGCAGAATAACTATTCAAACGTGGGAAAAAATCCAAAAAAAAGATAATTCATTTTCTCATAAATTTGATTCTGAGGCGGTACGAAGTTCGCCGGGACAGCTAATATTTCAATAAAAATGGAATCATAATTATCATACCATAGATATCATAATAATTTTGAACACTTATAATTTCTTATTTATTTAACATAACAGCCTTAACTCCACATTTAAATTATATTCGGCGTCCAATACCTAATTTTAGGGATCAAGTTTATGTTTACTTAGATTTGTTTGTTTACTTTAGTCCGAACATGTTCTGATAATATTTAACGTGCACGATGCGTTCACGTTTATATGTAACGTGACTTATGTCGTAGGCGAATATAACCTTTGCTGGCCATATGATGGCTTCACTAGACAGTGCTCGCTTTGCTGGTTAGGTAGGTTGTTGTACAATGAATGGAATGCAATGACAAATACTAATATCACATGGTATACATACATGTCTTGGGATTAAAATATACTTTATATACACCCGGTTGTAAGCTAGCACCACGCCAAGTTTTATCAAAATCCGTTTAGTAGTTTTTTCTGATGCGTGAACAGACAGGCAAAAATAAAAAAATTGCTGAGTCAGTCACCATGTAAAATGACATTCTCCGAAAATATTCTATGATCAGATACGATCAAGTTATAATAATTTCTGCAGACAGCTATTAGGACTTCCACAAGGCTATGACTATTATAGTTTACTATGTAGTTGTCACGTTAGACCCCCAAATACACTAAATTATTGTGAAGCGAAATATTATCACCCAAATAAAAATGCGACAACCTTTTTTGCAACAAAATTGTATTAGATATTTACAGGGAATAAGCTCGTAGAACACGAAGGATAATATTGACGTTAAGAATTATACAATAGGTAAGCAATTTGTTATTTATTCGACAAATATGTTCCGTATAAATTGATTTATAAAGAAAAATATTAAAGCACTTTATGATAATGTAAACTTCATAATATAGATAAATTATTGTAATTTTTTTTCTGTATGAATAAATATTTAAAAAGATTTAAAACCGATATAAAAAGAAATAAGAAGTAATGAAAAACTTAAATATAGTTCTTATATTAAATATTCAAACTTAAGCAATTTGCCTGACGCTTTGTTTGTGTAAATAAAAAAGGTTTATATATTTTTATATGTGTGTAAGTACTTACAATGTTACGTGTAAATAAATAACATTATAATTATTATCTTAAACTAAATTGTGTATCTAAAGACTCATTGCCGTGGTGTATTGATTATTATTAATTATCACGTAAAGTTATGAACAAAGAAATGTATGCAAATGGATGTTAGAAGCATGTTACGGCATTGAAGTAGCATCGAAGCACTCGGCCCCGGCTATTTCCTTGGCCACGACGTTGCAGAACGCTCTGGGAACAACAAAATAAACTTGGACTTTTACTCAAATTAACATTATGTAAAGAAATCGTCAACTACACAAAAAAGTTAATTACAAGTAAATTGTATAGTTGCAAAAAACGCGGTAGCCACGTTGCGGCTAGCCTACGAGCCTATAAAGACTACTACACTTGCTACGTAAAGCGTAGCAATGATTAAACGTAATACGAAACCCTATCGCGCGAATTCTTGTAATGTATTAATTTATTTTCAAGGGTTACAAAACACTTTTTTCTGAAACGTGTAATGCCTATGTTGATTGATCAAAACCTCTATAAGTACTTAAAAAAAATTGTTAAGAAATCAAACTCCTACAATTTACACATGTATTTTATACATACGAGTCATCAGTATCTACTCGTTTACCCCTTAAAATATTTACACTTTTTAGACCTTATTATAAAACATGGGGTACGATTTTAACCAAGCTCATTTTTTTTTCAGTAGGTTCGTCCCCAGTGTATATACTTAATAAAATAAACACAACTCTAAAATCTCGCAATATACTGTGAGCTTATTTTAATAGTAATAACCCTCGCAAACCTACCTAATGCTCATATTTTTGCTCGTAAATATAATGACGTCGACACGATAATATCTTCAACTTTATGACGCATTTATTTTTTATTAGATAAAGAGCTTATTTAATTTTAAACGTTCTCATAAGATAGAGTGCTATCAATATCCAATAGCTTGATCGATGAAATTGATCTTTATTGTCACCTTCGGTATATCTAGCCTGTAATGTAATTACTGTCAATCGCGTATATCCAATACAGAACTCATATATCTATACTATCATAAAACTCTATCTATATATTTATTATATCTATAAAACTAGCTGATCTGTCCCCATTAAAGATATTAATAAAAAATGTTGCAATAGTTTTTTTGGAAACCTTGTGTCTATTTGTTCTAGGTATGAGAATAATTTCAACTTGCTTTTTAATGGTGAAATAAAAAAAACATAAATACTAACGTACTAAACTTAATAAAAACTTGCTCTAGGATGCAACGGCCCCATCTCCCAAGGTAGGGTATCCAGAAGTCTGGCATTTCTCTGAGGTTCACTGATTAAATGTATAACGATATATAAAATATAAATATACATATATGACGAACATAAGTTAAGAAGGTCTAACCACATCATTGATGTCATAGTCCCCGATTCTGAGGGGTGCGGTCCGCGGCCCGTCGCGGTCGGGCCGTTCGTATCCGCGCTGACCGGGGTCCTCGTGTAGCGCCTTCTGTAACGCGATCAGCAGCCTGTCCAGCACCAGGGCAGCTCGCTTCTGCGGCACCACATCCTGTTCACGTAAGGTAACAATTTAAATAAAATCCCACTATACAGAGTTCCTCTCAATGCGAGAGGGATTACGCCCTAGTCCACCAAGGTAGCCCAGTGCGGGTTGGCGGACTTCACGCGTCTTACAAGGGGTCTCCAGACATGCATGTTTCCTCACAATGATTTCTTTCAGCGTTTAGTAAGTGATAATCATGGTTGAAAATGAGATTCGCACTTGAAATCCAAAACTCCCAGAGGTGTGAGCCCGGATTTGAACTTGCGATACTCGCTTCAATGCGAGCGTTTTACCAGATTGGTTATAATTGTTATAAAAAAATATTACTATAAAAAGTGTAATATCAGCTATAATTATTCAACCACTCTGTGGGACTTCAATGCGAATCTATACAAGATATGTATTTTAAAAGGATTATTTTAGCACACATTACTAATAGTCTCGTTAGCTTCAATTTTTTTTATAATTATTAGTTATATGTTCGTTTGTACTCTCATCACGGTAAAACTACTGGTCGGGTTTTGAAGGTAACTTGGCATCATGATGGCTTATAAACAGGTTCAATGTATACCTATAGGAACGATACTTAACATCGCAGGAAATAGAAGATACTCTTTTTAATCGTTATTATATTAAGGTCCACGCGAACGAATTGTCAGACCCAGATAGTAATAAATAAGATGTCGTGGACATTATTCAAACAAAATAAACTAAATTATACTAGCAGACGCGCGTCGCGACAATGGGCGAGAATCCAATTTTCCAAATGAGTAAATGTTTCACAACTGCTATTTAGAAAAAAGCCTGGCTATGTATGTAGCCAACCAAGAGAATCTTATGTATAAATACGTTGTTCCGACAAAGTTTAAAATGTAAAAATAAACTACAAATTGTATTTCATTTTCCATAGGTGGTAACGATTACGAGTAGCATTTAATATTGGTTCTTATATATGTAACTAGCTGTTGCCCGCGACTTCGTCCGCGTGGTATTTAACAAAGACAACCGTTGACAACAGCCTGCCCGCCCATTCTGAGCCCGCGGGAAGCATTGCAGGTGTTGCTATCAAACTTTATCAGGCGCTGCGCTGCAACATTGGTTTTCATTTTTTTTCGTGAGATCCTATTTTTTTTTCTAAAATAAAAGTAGCCTAAGTTACTCCTTGTTACATCAGCTATCTGCCAGTGAAAGTCTCGTCAAAATCGGTCCAGCCATTACAGAGCCGGAACAAACAGACAGACAGACAGACAGATAGACGGACAGACAGACAGACAGACAGACAGACAGACAGACGGACAGACAGACAGACAGACAAAAATTGTAAAAAATGTTGTTTCGGTATAGGTAACGTGTATACATCCAAATGCACTTAGTAAAAAGCGGTTATTTTAATATTACAAACAGACACTCCAATTTTATTTATATGTATAGATGTATAGATAAAGGTCATTATTGATTGCAGTTAAACAAAAAATACGTGTGAGTTAGCACGTTCGATGTAGTCAAAATTTATCAGGAGACTTGCCCAAGAGCCAAATTCTAAATTGAATAGAAACAGCACTTAAAATACACCTACATTATTTTAGGCATGTTTTTAGGTCACCAATAAAACTATGGTGAAAAGTCCTAAAGAGATAAAATAAAATCTTGGCAATTTTACAGAAGCTGGAATTTAAGTGTTTAAAGTAAGTAATGTTCGTAGAGTGTGTAAATAAATAATCCTCCTACGAGCAAAGAAATCTCATAAAGAATATTTTTATTTCAGACTAGCTGTTGCCCGCGACTTCGTCCGCGTGGTATTTAACAAAGACTCAGCCGTTGGCAACAGCCTGCTCGCGTTCTGATCCCGCGGGACGCATTGCAGATTGTTGCTATCAAACTTAAATCAGCCGCAGCGCTGCAACATTGGTTTTAATTTTTTTTTCGTGAGATTCTATTTTTTTTTCTAAAATAAAAGTAGCCTAAGTTACTCCTTGTTACATCAGCTATCTGCCAGTGAAATTCCCGTCAAAATCGGTCCAGCCATTACAGAGATTAGCCGGAACAAACAGACAGACAGACAGACAGACAAAAATTGTAAAAAATGTTGTTTCGGTATAGGTAACGTGTATACATCCAAATGCACTTAGTAAAAAGCGGTTATTTTAATATTACAAACAGACACTCCAATTTTATTTATATGTATAGATACAAACGAAATTAAGTAATCCCAATTTGTCGCCAACCCGTATCAGATGTAATATCAAAAATAGCACATATCTACATAACAATACGTTTGTAACTTGTTTGTGTCTGTACATTAAATATTTTTTTCAAAAAATTTTTTTAGAAGGACATTAATTTCGATACGGAGGCCGAATTCAACATTTATGCAACTCCTTTATATCTGTCTGTTTGCACCTAACGGGAAAACTACAGCATTGTTATAACTTTATATGATCACTGATAGCTTTTAATGAGATCAACATGTACGATAACTTTTATCCCGGAAAAGTCTATGCGTACGAAGTCGCGGGCACAGCTTGTATACGGCTATAAATAGAGAGTACATTAATGTATTCTCCCTACTAAGTACATTATTTATAGCATGGTTCTTTTCACACTATTAGCCCCGTTAGCAAATAACTAAGTAGAGTAACCTACCCAATTACACACTATAGAAAGTCAGCATGGATTATAATGCTGATATAACGCACTTTTACGTCGGAAAAGTTCGTTATACTGCCATTATAATCCAGTAAAACTGTCTATAAATTTGGGGGCAAATGTATAACTTCAATGACTGCAATAAATAATTTTGAACGCATGAGCACATCAAAGCATTTTGATCTACCTGGTTACGGTTATAGAGATGGTTGTTAACTAAAAAAAAGTACTATACAATGTACCTACTGGGATATCGTACAATTACAATAGGACATTTGTAAAAATTAGCAAATTTGTATTCTGATTGCTAATTAGATGACCATAATATAATGGGCGCAGTTCCGACTTATTTACAACCGCAGCTAGATGTTGTATGCGCTTACTTTGTCTACTTAATATTTATCTAGTACTTTGTGAGTCTGGCGTGCTCCGACTAATGCTCTACCAGTTGATCCACGTAACATGATAAAGGAGACTTACCGTGTAATCATCGTCCATTGCTGGTGCTGCGAGTGAGCTCGCAAGGGCCAGCAGCAACAGCGGCAGTGGACTGCACATCATCGCTGGACGCACATCACACACGACACCTAACGAGAACACTCATTATCTTGGAATAATTATGCGATAAATGCCATGGTCAACTCAGCTTTCTACCGAGATTCACTGAGAAAGAAGAAAAAGAAAAATATCCCTAAAATATTCTGCGAAGTATTTTTTATAAATACCTCTGTACATAAAATAAAATATGGCTTATATCTTGTATTACACTTTCAGAATATTAATTAAGTACCCACTTTTTCTGTTACGTAAATAAAGGTTTACTATCTTAACGGCATGTTAATTAATTCAGTGATTGTCATTCAAGCTATTGTTTAGATACGAAAACTGCAGTATATAAAGCTTGAGAAAGCGAAATAATAATAATAATATATTTAAAATGTCAATTTAAAAATTTTGACGCTTTCACTAAGACGTGTTGATCAAGCTACAGGCTTGTTTGATAACAGATGACATCTTACTTATCTCTTCCCGAATGAGGATAAATATTATGTCAATATTTCGGTGGACATCTCAATCCTTGAGCTTACGATAAAAACATCGCTCATATCTATTGCGAAGTCTTGGGAGTATATCGTAGGTGTAGGCATACATAATTACATATTTATATAGTACACACATATATATATACTATATATACATACATTTAATTTTAATTCATCTGATAAAGTCCCTAAAATTTACATAATACTCACTCACGTACTTTTAAATAGAAAATGCAACCTAACTTGCTTACACTATACTTATCTGATTAAAGCTAATTTGAGTAAATACAGGCAAGTATATCAGCGTCTAATATTAAAAATCAAACAGGCTGCATTTAGAGTAATAATTAAGCTATGTTGGTAATTGAGGTGACGGGCGGTGTCAGTGAATATACGCAACTAATATGAATTAGAAAAGAAGACATCGCTATAGAAGGACCTGCTTCAACGCTGTCTCAGATATTTCAAAAGAAGGTGGGTTCGAATGTGAGGTAAGAACTGGCTACTGGGCCCACTGGGCAATGGAAGAATTTAATAAAATCATAACCCTTCTTTTGGCTTTGCCGTAGCTGCAAAAAGGCCCTAGGCTTACTTAATGTTCACTTATAAAAATAATTCAAAAATACTTACAAAAAAATCGAAACAGTTTCCGTTTTTTTTTCAAACCTTAAAAACCTGTTCTAATCACACGTAACTAATTTGAAAATATGTTATTTGTTAATTTAAAGCATTCGCTTTTGGTGTTTTTATCAGGCGTGTGAAGGCGCGCGTCGGGCAGAACTTGCAAGCGTAAGATCCACAGATTATATAGGGCGATAAACCCGGCGTCCGAGCTTTATAAGGCCGCGGAATGTATGTGCAGATATAGGTAAGCATAAATGTTGTTTATTTGAAATAGTTATTATGAATATAGTACATGATGAAGTCAAGAAGTAACCACGTACTTAATAACTTTTCAATCAAGCAATAAACATTCAGTAAGTATAGTATTTTTTATTTGTCATTCTACTTTGGGACGTTGGTAAATATAATTTTATCTATGCCTATTTTTTTTAAAGGTATTTAAAACTATTGCGTATCCCGGACATATGTAGAGTGCTTAGGGTAGAGTCGTCTCAGTTCTATTACCTCCTACTGTCTGTGAGCTTATTAATCTACTGACTTGACTTATGTGTCGTCTTTGAAGTAGACAAATTATACTATAATGCTCGTATACAAAGCTCTTCATGTAGGTACCTACCTTGATTATTTTTCTCAGTGTTCTGTTACGTACCTTATTGCACGGAGCTCATGTGACTAACTTACAAAAGTTGTATGACCATGTTTGTATGGCATCGGCTGTGCTATATATACACCTTCAATCAAATAGTGGAGCCCGATAATTATAGATTCACTTAAACTTTCATGGGGTTACATAAGTTATAAACGAAAACAAATCTATATATATAAGAAAGCATTTCTGCATAATATCCTATTTAAAACAAAACTATACCATTGATCTAAAATTTTTACAACTATTAGATGACTAGATGAGGGCTATAAAATGTGGAGCGTACCATTTAGATTAAAAATGATATTTTAATCATTAATATTATTTATTTAACGTTGTCAATAATGAAGCTCTCATTCAGTATAGTTTTACATTTTCATTCCTAAGCACCCTCTATTAACAGGGGTTCCCAAACTTATTTTGTCTACTGCCCACTTTGAGAATGTTTTATTTTTTAGCGCCCCTATTATTATAGTGGTTTTTAAGTAGGTGTTTTTCACCTACTTAAAAACCACTATAACTTCAAATTAAATTAATTATTGTAAGCCTCTACAACGCCCCCATTTTCTTGGTCTCTTACCCCCCCCCCCCCCCCCCCCCCCCTCCTTTAGGCCTGCAGCGCCCAGAAGGGGGCGTTATCATCCACTTTGGGAAAGGCTGCTCTATAGCTTCATAAGTACCTAACCTCAACAAACTTGAGAACATGCGTCAAATGTTGTTGGCCATTATAAAACGATTTTTTATCCACACAATACATTGTATATCAATAAAATAACGTGGGGATAATAGTTACCTCCGTGTGTGGGTATTAAAAAAGGTGTTTGTGTTCGTGCCCTGCCCGCTTGAGCTCCATTCAAATAATCAATTCATTGATGCCCTTTAAATGAGTATAAAAATATATGTGTATTTGATATAAGTAAGTTGTTTGGTATAGTTATGTCAAAAACACATCTAAGTATTTTTAACTGACGAAAAAAAATGGAGGAGGTCTTCAATTCGACACGTACCTTTATTTTTAGGTAGGTATTTATTAAATGTTTGCTTTATAGTATCTACTTAAACAACAATCAATAAATACGGGTACAGACTTGAAATAAAATTCAATGAGATTAATCTAGGTATGTTTGTAGTGTTAATTCGTACGTAATGTCGTTTATCTGAAATAGGTAGCTTGGGTTTATACTGACTTATAAAATCAAACTAAATCTGTTCTTATTTTTCTACATTACAGGTAAGACAATATTTTATTGAGATAAAGTCCCTCGCACGTTACATGTGGCAAGAAATAATACATTTATATTTATACTAATAAACAATAAATTGTGATATACTTAAACGTGGGAAGCGCAGTAAAGTAGAGTTTGTTAGGAAGTGTAAACTTCATACTTACTTCATATTTGTGGCATTTATTAATACATTGCGGTTGTGAAAATAGTGGCCAAGTAAAATGTATGACTTTAAGGGGGAAGCTCAGGGTCAGGACGCGAAATTCAAAATGTCAATGGTTTTTTTACGAAAAAATTGGATAAAGATGTCCAAATTTTTCGTAAAAAAATAAAACCATTGACAATTTGAATTTCGCGCCCTGACCCTGAGCTTCCCCCTTAATACTTCCACTTAATTGTTAACTCTAGTAGTGGCGTAGCACTACTACAGTGTGAGTATCCATAAAGCACATATGAATATGAACGAAACCAGATCCAATTTTATCGACGGAAAAAAATATAATTGATTGTTTTTTGGGTAAATTTATTATAATATAATATCATCAGTACTGCCTGTTATTTGTAATCACTACTGTTTTGTGTTGACGCGATAGGCAACTCAGTTAAAAAAATTACATGTAGCTTACATTACAAATAAAAAATATTTTAAATTTAATTTTATATTAATTTATTAAATATTTTTCCAGTCCATAAATCATGATTCTTTTTGGAGACTCACATTGTATATTTATAGTAGTATACATATTGTTTTTGAATGTGTTTTGCATGCCTACGGTCATCGTTTTACAATTTTTGAAGTTTTTGTTCCAACTTTTACTATAAGTATACCCATATTCGCAAACAATGAATAATAATATGCCATCGAGTTAAAAACCTTTGTCCGATGCATGCCGGCGGGCTTTCGGCAGCTGTCATCTATCTATGTATCAAATATATACATTATATAGCTACCTACATCGATAATACTTACAGTTATATCTAAATCGTATATCTGTGTTTTTAATTTTAATAACATATATCTTATCATATTCGAGGATTACGGAAACGTGTTATTGTGTCCCTGTAACGCCGTATGTGGGCCGGATATCGGGGGTTTCATGAGCTTCATAATTACGCCGCGTAAGCTTCACGGTTCAATACTGTAAAGCCGTAAAGGGCCGCTATCGGTACCCGATAAGAATAAGCTTAATAGTAGTTTATCATGAGAATAACATAGTTTCTTGCGCTACCCCGGTTGTGGATATAGGTACCTATAGCAATAAACTATATCAATCAATCAAATACCTACTGATCGAATGTTTGTATACATTAATATAGGTACCTAATCTTAACTCGTAAAGCTTCACGTTCCCGCTAGGGGCGCTGTTGTAACAAAACAAAGAGACAAAAGAAAGATTCGATTATATATTTGAATGCCATCAAAACTACGCCTAACCCCGCAGTTCGGACTTATGCAAGCGATTGATTGATAGCGAGTGTATTATTCGCTCGCTTGCATTCCAGTATAGTGCTGTCAACATAGACATTGGAAATCACAAGACAATTATCAATAATTCCTTTCTAATTTTAGTCATCAAAATAATTCCTTTTTTGAACTTATTTTAAAGTGCACGAACGAAGAACCGTGACTTGACGTGATGAAATAAACTAATACGTATATCTATCTAAAAGTTTCAAATTACCAAGAAATACCTAGAGCCTATACCAAAAAAATTGCAAAATAAATGCACACAAATATTATAAAAACATTCAAAGCAACTCCAAATCTAGTAATGTATGTACCCCATGCACCTTAATCTTATGTTAGTACTATAGGAAGGACCTCAGAGGTCGGTGAATAGGCGAGGGTGGGCGAACTCTCGTAAATGCAACACGGGCTTCCCATTGCGGTAATGTGCGGGCCGTGTCGCCCAGCGAGCGGCCTATAGCTAATCATTTCGGTCACTTAACGGCTACCAGCATTAAAGAGTGATTACAACCGAATGGCTGATGTATTTCGCTTTAAAAATATTTAGCTAATTTATTGCGAATATTGATTGATGACTTTAGGTAATACGAAACAAATAGACCAACATACCAAATGTACGGTCCCAAACTAAGGATTAATGGCTACTGCACTATAGGCCAGGGGCGATCCCAGAATTTAAATATACACAAACTTTCGTGCTCAACACAAAAAGTTTGCCCTACCCTGATTCGAAACCAGGACCCTCGGTACAGAAAGCAGGTATATTATTGTTTTAGGGATTTAGTTACCTGTGTCACGATATTTTCAAAATATTCATAATCCTTATCTACTTAACGGCCTTATAAAATAACAGCTACGTAATATATAAGAAATTACTTAGAATTCATAGGTAGGTAGGTATCATCGAAAATCTCTATTTATATCCTAGAGAATAAAAGATCAAACTAGGATTTTTCTCAAAGAAAATAGGTACTCAAAAGATCAAATTCTAAATAAAAATCATATAAAAATATAAACTTGGTTTATCTGTATTCTGTACCGTTCATTCAATGATACATTTTTAGTGCTATCATTCATTCGTTGTTTTCTCTATGCGTCATTCAATCATTAATTCATCATTTGATGTCGCTGACGCTGAGGAGTTTATGTTGAGCTTCATAAAATAATTGTATGCGGACGACAAAATAATTGAAAAAATGTTAGTTATAATTACCGTGTACGACGCTGAGTTTATCCGCTTAAAATATTTGTAAAGTGCATCGTATTTACTCAGTGTTGACTCTGGTTACAGGGCGCGAACGAAGTCGCCATCGGCGGTAACTGAAAAGGATAAAAAGAAACCAAAGGAAAACAAAAAGAAGAAAGGAGCATCAGGATCCAGCAGCAGTGAAAGTAGTGGCAGGTATGTATCTCCTTTTTTGGGGCCATCTAGTACAGTACAATGAATAACAGGATTCCGAAAACAGTTAGGTTATGTTAGTCAGGTAAGTCTGTTATATTTCTGTAAAAAAAAACAAGCTGCATCACAATTATGATCTAACTTTTATTACATTACTTTATTATTTTTGAATTATCATGTTCACAGCTTTTGCCGAACAATATTCTAACAATTATAATGTTAAAATTAAAATGGCTGCTTTCATGGCACGGTTGTACTACCTAATATTATATCATATTTAGTACTACAAACTTTAATTATTGTAAACAACCTTTTTAAAATCCAGTGTGGTAAATATAATCTCTGAATTTAAAAATCATACATAGTAATCTGTTATTCTTTACGGTCCAGTTCATCAGAAAGCACTTCCTCACGTTCATCTTCGAGATCTTCGTCAAGCAGTTCTGGGAGTTCATCCCGATCGTCGTCGTCATCAAGTTCGTCTAGCAGCAGCAGTAGCAACAATGACCGCTCCAGGCCAAAAAAGAAGTGAGCGAAATCATATCTGTACATATTTGAGTATTTAATTAATCATGTCTTTGTGGATGCAGATAGCATTTCATTAAATTGAACACTGGCCTTAACGTTTCACTGAAAGTTAACAATCTACATAATAATTCAAAGCATGCTAGCTCCATCGTTCTAGTACACATATAGCTATATATTACTTTGTCTGTGATTTTATTTGTATATTTTAGGATTTCACCAAACAAGAGTCCTGTGAAAGATCGCCGTGAACCTGATAGAGAAAAGATCAGAGATAGATCACCTCTAGGTGACAAGAAAAAATTGTCTGCACCATCTTCTAATGATAAACTTAAAAACAAGGAGAAGAATGACAGGTGAGTTATACATATATAAAATATCAAGTCTCATATAAATAAAGTAATGATGTGTTGATGAGACTATTTTATTTGAAAATTGTGATTGAAATTTTTGTTGGGTACCTATTTGAGACTAGATTTTGAATAATTTTATTGTTTTTCTCCGTGTAGGTCGCCTGGTCGCAAGAAGCGAGAGCGATCCCCGCCGCCACGCCCTACGAGAATCCATATCGGACGGCTAACTTTGAATGTGTCCAGGGACCATATCCATGAAATATTTTCGACGTATGGAACTGTGAAAACGGTTGAATTTCCCATGGACCGACTGCACCCCCATAATGGACGCGGCTACGCCTATGTGGAGTTTACTAATGCAGATGAAGCTGAAAATGCCATGAAGCATATGGATGGAGGTAAAGTTTAATTTACATATAATATATACTTATATACATAATAGGTACATTTTACTTTCCAAGGAAAGTTTCACTTTCATAAATATATGTTTATAACTTTGAAAGAAGTTATTTTGTGTAGTGGGGCTAAGGTAATTATTGTATTTTATTTACCTATATATTTTCAAACTGAATTGCTACATTGCATTTTGCATTTGAATTGCATTTTGTAGTCCCATAAATGATTTGAAAGAGATGTAGGTTTTTTTTTAAAGACAAAATTATAATCATAGAAACCCTCTAGGTCAGATCGACGGGCAAGAAATCACAGCAGCGCCGGTGCTGGTGCCGTCGCGGCCGCGCCGGCCCTCGCCGCGTCCGCCGCCGCCGCGCCATGCGCCTGTGCGCAGGCATTCCCCGCCGCGGTAACTACACTCATATAAAAATAAATTTCGCCACAGTCTATATTTTTTTATGGAATGGAATTTGGTTTAAAACCATACTACCTCCGAGAGTAGCTGAGCTAAGCTACTCCGTATTTGAATCCTCTGTGATTTTACCTTATGAAGCGTGACGAGTAACTGGATGATGGTGTAATTATAATGTATGCATATCGGCAGGTACCGACGGCGCAGCCCGGTGCCGCGGCGGCGCTCGGACGCACGGCGGCGGCGCACGCGCTCGCGTTCGCCACGCGCCGCTCCGCGCCGTCGTCGCTCCAGGTCCTCCTCCTCCTCCTCCCGCTAGCTGCCCCCGCCCCCGCCTGCCCCCCCACACACACACACGCCACCTGATCCGATACCCGACATAGACAAACCTATACATCATTTAACCAGCTAACAGTTTCCATTTCATTGTATACTTGTCTCTGTCCGGCGCCAGATCCAAGTGTGTACCACCTAGTAAGAGCGTGTGACATGACCCTCGGCCACTAACTTAGCGATAGGCGGTGTTTTTGACCTCGACGCGTATGCGGCTTCGAGCCGCCGGTCGCTGTCGCTAAGTTCGCGGTAGAGGTTCCTTAATCGCACCCGTTTCGTCATAACTTACACGCTATTCCGACATACTGAAGCATACTTTCACGTTTGAATTAGTGCACGCTCGTGTGTGTCCACCTCCACTCAACCCCTGCATGCGCTGCGACCCTTTAGTTGAACACGAATGATCAAAATTTAATATCCCGTCGTACTAATTATGAAATCACACCAGAGGTAAGTATAATTTGCACAGTCCCTATAGAACGTAGCTAGCTAGTGTATTGGCGAAATAACCAGGTAAGTATGTGTCGTGATTATATTTTTTATTAATAATAATTTTAACGACGCGTTTCTTGTTAAGCTTGCAAAATGGGAACTGAGCTGAGTGAGTGACTGCAGATGGAACTGCACACAAAACATGACTTGTATAGTGAAGTGCTACTGTAATCAATCTGTATTTGTAAATCCCAAGGGACACTGACTCTTATTAATAATAAAATGTAATAGATTACATATTTTATTTTCATTCCCAGATCCAAAGATCCTGTAATTCCTGTTCCGAATATCAAGTAACAAAGTTATCTACTTCATCCTGTAATGCTTATTAATGTTCAATTATAATTGTCAGTTACAACACAAGTGTCTTATTCATATATTTTTATTACTTGAAAACAAAGAAAAAGAGCCTCATAGGAAGATTTGTCAAGTCTTGCTTTCAATTATTTTGCAATATGTTTGATAATCCGCAACTAAAACTTTTCCTTTGTACAAGTAATTTTGCTCCAAGAGTGGCATATCTCGTAGGGAACTGAAACCAAGAACTATACGGTAATATAAATTTCACATTACTGTACGGCTAAGTAGCTACATAGCTTGGTCATTAAAGCGTTTCCGTGCCGCGATTAATGATTTTTCAAATCTGATTTCAAGCTGTAAACAATATTTGTAATAGATACATACGGATATACTACTCTCATATTCTTTGGTCCTCTCACTGGATTCCATGCCGATACAGGTGCTTTGTTTGCCGTCATTAAACCTGCCACTGCAACATGCAGCCCATATTCTAGACACATTTTTTCCTGCAATGTAATTGAGAGTTTATTGATCTACGAGATACTATAATTTACGTTTTACGTTGGATTTTTATTTCATACTAGCTGTTGCCCGCGACTTCGTCCGCGTGGTATTTAACAAAGACTCAGCCGTTGGCAACAGCCTGCTCGCGTTCTGATCCCGCGGGACGCATTGCAGATTGTTGCTATCAAACTTTAATCAGGCGCAGCGCTGAAACATTGGTTTTAATTTTTTTTCGAGAGATCTTTTTTTTTTTCTAAAATAAAAGTAGCCTAAGTTACTCCTTGTTACATTAGCTATCTGCCAGTGAAATTCCCGTCAAAATCGGTCCAGCCATTTCAGAGATTACCCGGAACAAACAGACAGACAGACAGACAAAAATTGTAAAAAATGATGTTTCGGTATAGGTAACGTGTATACATCCAAATGCACTTACTAAAAAGCGGTTATTTTAATATTACAATCAGACACTCCAATTTTATTTATATGTATAGATTGTAACACCCGACACTGGCGTCGTGGCGGTGTTATAAGTTTGACGACTGGAAACCTTGACCTGATGTTGCAATGAGAACAGTCTGCAGACTACCCAACTCCTCGAAAACTTACAGCAGATCTGTCGTCTTTGGACTTATTGCATTGGTCTGAATGAGTAATTGGCTCACACCAAGTAGACCAGGAAGGTGGCGACATGAAATCCGCATTATTAATCATAGACCCACCGATTTTGGACTCATTATATAGGTCTGAACGATTAGTTGCCTCAAACATCACGTGACCAGGATCTGATGATGGAGCAGGAAGGTAGCCCCAGGAACTCGGATATACAAATCGTACTCATTGAGTCAAGACTCATTCGATAGGTCTCGACAAGTGTAACGTTAATAGGGTATGGGTTGGACGGACAAGTTCTGAAGTTTAAGAAGCGTGAATTAAAACTTGAAATAAAAAAATCCCAACAGAAAAAACTAAATCACAAAGTCAATAATAATATCAGTTTATTAATTTGCAAATGATTATTGATTCGTTGGGGACCGCGCTGTAAATAAAATACTAACTTAGCGGTATCCGACGAAAATAAGGATCAATAATCATTTGCAAACAAATAAACAGATATTATTTTTGACTTTTTGAATGTTATATTTTGTCTGGGTTCTTTTTAATATATTTTCTTGGAAAAATAATTGTAGAAAACATTATTTTTTATATTGAGGCCAAATCCGCCCTTTTTGATATTGTGTCTATATGTTCGAACATCGCGTAAAAACTACTGGATCAATTTCAACATTGTTTTGAACTGTTGTATTGGATTATGGTTAGACTCAAGGGAAATGTATTATAACTATATTGTAACACATCTGCTAACACATGATACTGATTGATTTTCAAATATATAAAATAATAATATAATTAAGATAACCTACCCTCCATTCAGCTAGCATATAATCAGCATCACTTAGTGCAGAAGCAGCTTTTTCTGCATAATGAGGGCATGAAAAATGAGGTAAATAATTCTCTTCTAGAAAGTTCACAAAGGAATTCGGTTGGCTGATGAATTGTTCAATTATTTCCGCTGGATTATGGGTTAACATTTCTCTTCCATCTTTATGAATAACTGAAATAAAAAGTTAATAGTAAAAATATATTTATTGTAAGGTCCATAAATATTATTAGCTATTGCAACAACATTTAATAATGTTGGTTTACCTTTAGGATTCAATACTCTGCCGACACCATGTAAAATGCTGACTGTTTGATCTTTTCCTAAGGACATGAATTTACTGGATGCTTTTTTCTTTTTTGTATTTTTACTTTTAGTTTCTTTTTCTATTAAACTGGTTTCCAAATTTTGTTTTGAGCCTAGAACGTTTTTAATTGGATAAAATATGATACAGATACAAACATACCTTGTTTCTAAAATATTCTTTTAATAGTTACTGACCTTTTAAACACGCAAAATGTAAATTTAAAACCGCCGACCTGACATCCCCCGCTGAAGAATTAACAACACATTCTATTAGGTCAGATGTTGGAGTGTTGTAGACATGTGTGTGCTTTTTGTTTATAATATCTGCCACTCTCTTGAGGGCGGGTCTCAAACAAGTTGTAGATACACTATTGAAGCTGAAAATTTTGAAGTAGACTGTAACCTTTTAGAAGTGTTTTCTGTACATTGAATATTTTTGAAAAATAATAACCATATTGTACATTTTCCAATCTTGTATTCACTATGATTGGATTTATTGTCCATCTGTCTGTGCGCGCATTACATACTGGGTATTTATATAAAATCTCGTTGGTACTGGGCCGATTTTCATGAAACTAGCATGGTGACAGCTTATAATCCAGGGCCGACATATAGGTTTTTATCCTGACAAATAGGTTCTCGTGGGATAGCCAAAAACAAAATCACAGCTACTATAAAAAAATAACATGGAAAATTATTTTGAAAAATATTGGATACTTACCTTATGTGTTTTATATTGAACTGTTCCTTTAAACTGGCAGTGAAAAGGTTTGTAGCTGTATTTTTACTATCAGTATGTGATTCTGAACATATAAAAACTATAGGTGATTTTGCCCTGTGTTTGTATTGTCTGAAAGAAGTAGCAATATTAATAAGTAATAAGCTGACCGTAACTATTGAATATAATATAATTCATCTAAGTGGGGTATATAGGGTTCCACTACAAAGTATGCTAAATGGTATCATTTTCGTATCTCCAGATAAATAATCCTTTAGTTAAAATATAATATTTACCAGAGTATGTACCTACCAAATTTTAAATATATGTAGATACTTACTGTAATATATCTGTAAATTCAGAAGGTGTCCTTATAAATGTATTGGGGTAGTCTTCAACCAGAACCAACTTTCTAGTGTTGTTATCCAGTAGTGATGTAAAGTTTGCTGCATTCAAAATAAAATCCAAAAACTTTGTAGACTGCCTTTCTTTGTACTCATATTGTCCTGCAATATGAGAAATACCTTATTTATACTTAAGATTTAAGCTTAGCAAAGCCTCACTGGCATCTAGAACGGCTAGCAGGCAGGTCAATACAAAATCTAGGTCACAGATTATGTTGTAAGTCTATTAAATATAACTTCCTATAATAGTGTTTTTTTTTTTAAAATCAGATCAACAAATCTGGAGATTACCCCCTACATCACACATCAAACTCACAATCTTCAACTGTATAGATATACCCAGTGACACTTACCATTATCTGACGGAATTTCTATGTCTATAGGTGTTATCCATTCTGTAACTTTGATTTTGTGTTTAGCTGCCAATATTCGAATTGTAGCAGTTTTCCCACAGCCAACGGGTCCAGTGAGGAGTAACATATCACTGCAGTTTTTATTGCACACTGAGTTTACCCATTCTTCCACTTCTTGTACTTTTTTGTTGTTCACTGCTAAGTCTTCAACATGGACAGGCTCAAAATTCTTTATCCAATTTTTGTGGCTGACTTTTAGATCAATTTTTCTTAATGGATCTGGGCTTATTTCCTCCTATAAGAATACTTTTAAGTACATGTGTATACACTATATACAACTGTAACTACAATCAGATCTGTACATACATGGCATATAGTAGAACGAAAAAATTATGAGCGAAGAGTTATAATAGGAAACATTACACTAAGTAAAAATATTCTACCTACTAATACAAAATTATTAAAAAAAATACAAACACACCTCACAAGCTTTTTTCTCCTTAGTTCTGTTATGTATCTTTTCCTTTCTACTTATATTTGTTACTGGTGCATCAAATTCAAACATCGGTTTGAACCACTTCTTTTCCTATAATAAATAACTTTGTTGTTACCGGTTGTTTTAACATTCTATAAATACCAGGGCTATAATAATATATGAAAGTAACATAATAAATATATTGTTTACCTTTACATTTGTCATAACTTCAAATCCAAATTTTAATCCGCTTCCTGAGACACAATGAGAGAAAACTGTCAATGAAAATAAGCAATCAATCACACAATAAGTAGTAGTTTAATTCGTCCAGTAGGACAGGCGAAGCAATCACACAATAAACATAAAAATATGTATAGACCATAAAGAAAATATCGCTACGATCTACCATAGACCAGAGATGGTCCACAGTATTGACTGTGATCCTCTATATTATAATACTCTTTGAGTTTGATCTACACTAGGATCTACACGTAGGTTTAAATACCTGAGAAAAAATAACTACGTTGTTAGAGTACCTAAAGATCTCCAGTGTGTCCTAAAGACGGATCGCGTATTCACACTATACAAAACTTCTCCAACATTTTCCCCACGCACACGACACAAAAACATTTCATTTTTTTTCCCCGTGCGGATAAAGATACAAAGGATACAATCATCTGATGTATTGAAAATGTAGCGTATATGTGTTTTGTTGAATGTTTTGGGCTCAAGTTAATCAGGCTCAAAGTCAAGTCAGTGTTTCGGTCATATTCGAATTGTGTTCCGGTCTTTGACGAAACATTCATAGAAGAAGTAATCACTTCACTACGTTTAGAAACATTTATCAGCTCTGTGGTTCTGCTGAAGTGGAATCACAGAATAAAATTACAAAATGACAACTGAAAGTGAATACAACACTTTACAAAGGCCGTTATGAAGCCTACACTTATTTCTAAGTGGTTATCTATAGCCCTAAGACTTTGTCACCTGAAATATTAATGTAAAAGTAAACATAAAACATATACTTCCAATATGTTTTAATAATAATCATATTTTTACAGAAAAAAAGACATCCAACTATATTGAATTGACAGTTGCAATTTATTTTGTTGCTTGCTTTACGAAAGCACCTTTCAATTACGTAAATTTTTCAAGCCCCTATTTTATTTAGTTTTAAGTGATTATAGTGTACTATCTTCTTTGCTTGGATTTATCATAGATTAATGTTTTAAATATTGTAAGTGTAGTGTATAAAAATCATATTTTATAGTAACAAATAATTGATATTTTCGTAGCTATAAAGTGTGGCGTGTGTTGACGTTATTTTGCAGATACAATGCAGGCAATCAAGGCTTTGGGAGCCTCTGCTCCTGCAAAAATTCTGTCTGTGGTCAAGAAAGGAGCTTTTACTCCTGCTTTAGATCAGATACGCCAAACTCATTTGCCTGCGCCTCAGCCAAACGAGAAACGTCTTTACTCACCTTTTCAAGATGCGAGTAACATGGCAGAAATGGCAGTGGCCAGGCTCGATGACCTTTTGAATTGGGGCAGGAAGAACTCGATGTGGCCGATGACCTTTGGTTTGGCTTGTTGTGCTGTAGAAATGATGCACATTGCAGCACCTCGCTATGACATGGACAGGTATTTGTTGTTTCCGATTGATATTTTAAGTGGAATTAAAATTGCTCATTCACTAAAACTAAGCCAGATATTGGATAGGTATCTTATTCTCTGAACGAAATTAGATCCTCGATGTCCATTGAGGATAACTAAATAAAAAATAATGTTAATTCTTTTTGAAATATTTTATTTCCACAGATATGGTGTGGTTTTCCGTGCTTCTCCACGACAAGCTGATGTAATGATTGTAGCAGGAACTTTAACCAACAAAATGGCCCCTGCTTTAAGGAAAGTGTATGACCAGATGCCCGACCCGAGATGGGTTATTTCCATGGGCAGCTGTGCCAATGGTGGTGGCTATTATCACTATTCTTATTCTGTAGTAAGGTGAGATTAAACTGTTATATTTCTTAGTTATAATTAACTTGAAGGGTTAAATAAACATGTTAGTTTTATAGTTGAATGATGTGCATGCAAGAAATATATATAGGTTCATCCTCTCAATTCACCTATACTTTGTGCATTTTATGAGACATTGACCCCAGCTTCTCTTTTTCTTCTTGCCTCAACAATGACCCATTGCAATAGCAACTTTAACCAGGCCCTGGACAAGTTCAGTGAGCCTCAGTTGTTCAAGGGGTTGCCCATTCATCAGTATTTCCTTAAATGTAACTTATTCAACAACCAACTAACATAATCTCATATGAAGGGGCTTCCTGGGTTTTGAAAAAAAATTAAAATAAAAAACTAACTGTATGAAAGACATAGGTGTGTTTAATTACATGGGAAACTGTTTCAAACATGTTCTGCATTTAGCCAAATTGAAAAGCCCTTTTAAAAAAGTAAGTAATGTGAATTGGTAACCATAACTCAAATCTGACAGCACTTAAGTTATTCAAAAACTGATTCAAATCCCATTCATAGGCTTACTGGGTTCTGAGCCCTGACTTCAGTTCATGCTTAGTCATTGACCAGGGTGGTCTGTTGCACCAGACGAAGATCTTGAAGCAGTTATTGATCGCTCAAATAACTAGCGTCAATTAAGTTTTAGGATAACAAAGTGTAACTTGTGTGCGGCACACTGGAGCTTATATTTTTTTTATAATCATGGTTATTAAAAAAAAGTCAAGCTTCTTAGTTGAGGTCGTGTTTCCGATCCCTTTGTTGAGTTAAAATGGTAATGACAATTTGTGAATGCTCCTGTAGGCCTATACGAAATAAATGATTTGACTTACATTAACTTCTGCCTTGAACATAACTAGGGTTTTAGACCCAAATCATATAACATTATTGAATGATTGATTAAACTTATCACTTCTTTATTTTCTATTTCCAGAGGATGTGACCGTATTGTCCCTGTAGATATCTACGTGCCTGGATGTCCACCAACAGCGGAAGCTTTGCTTTATGGAGTTCTTCAGCTACAAAAGAAAGTAAAAAGAATGAAGACTATTCAGATTTGGTACAGAAAGTAACTTTATGATTGAACCATAGACAATCTTGTAATTATGTTGTAAATTAATTCCTTGTTGCAGTAAATACTGTAGTTTCAACAATAGTGTTTAATTTGAGAATGACAAATGGCTGGAACCAACCTCTTATCCATTCCTACATAGAGGGTAATTAATCCCCAGTATATGTGGGAAAACATTGATTTATCTAAATCACATAATTATTGAAAATTGCTGTCCTAGAAAATATTACTAATTGCGACTGCCTTCAAAATATAGGTAACTACACCAGGCTTTGCCTGCCTCTCCATAGATGATATGAGTCTAGCCAAAAGCTATCAAATAGAAAAATGCTATTCAATTTAATCAAGGAGTTTTAAGTGATGCTCTAACACAGACAGTGCTAAAATACATATTTTGGACTATTGCACCATAATATTCTAGTTTCAATTTACAGGCGGCTAAGATTATTTTATCACAATAGTATAGAATAGACAAATACTACCTCTGCTGAAATTTGCATTTCCAAAAATACCTGCTTAGTGCTGACCCACGTCATGTAAGGAACCCCTGTGTAAAATTTAATGCTTCTAGCTTAGGTTTAGCTTGTTGACCAGGATGTATTTACCAACTCACATCCAGGCAGCATTTTAACTCAATGCATACTCAAGTACTCACATACATAAATCATCATCACATACTCAGTCTTTGTCGAATCGCTGTCAAAATTACAATAAAAACAGACAAAGAATTTATTAATGTGTGCACTGAATCATGACCATATATAATTCAATCTCGAAGGAGGAACAATATTTTTTTGCTCTTCATGTTTTGTACGTAGAGTAATGATGGATTTGTGACAGGCTTCATTCATAAACTAGCTTTTACCCGCGCTACCTCGATAAAGTATAGCCTATACTGTGGCAGAGTTCACAATCGTATCAGTAGATCCGGAGATTGTTACCTCACAAACGACGTCCTTACCATATCAGTATAGCTTGAATTAAAGCCAAATGTAGTTGTGGCTACCCCAAATGTACACACGATTTAATAAATGTTGGGCATTGTTGAAAGAAAAGTGCTATCTGGTGTGAAATGGACGGAATCATATTGTTAATTATGGAGGATGAAAATAAAATGTCAGGGCAAAAAAAATCTTATTGGTATAAAAATCAAAAGTTTTAATGGTATTTTCTGAATCGCACCAAGCTTTCATTTACTTTTTAGTATACAGAATGATTTTTTATAAACTATAATACACTTCAGAGTCATTCCTGAGATTAGAAGAACACAAACTGTCAGTTGTGCCTAATTAGACAGATTTTAAATCCAATTTTGTCTGACTCAATGCCCTCCAATATTGATTCCATGGCACATTACGAGTACACTATAACATTCATGTCATGATAACAGGGTTAAACAATAATCATTTCACTGTGATCTATTTGAAAATAACTCATCAATTACTACAATACAAATTTCATTATTATTGTTACATAATCTTAATACCTGAGAGAAGACACTACTTTGATAAGTCAGACAAAATGTATTTCACAATACAATAATATCACATATTTTTAAATGCATTAAAAATGAAATATTAACTGCTACAACTGAAACGGCGGTCACTAATGGGAGTATAAATAAATAAAAACTCCACTGGTACAATCGAAAAACCATTGAGATTTTTAACGGAAGGTTAAGTTAAACTCCCGATACGATAATAATTTATGGGATTTTCTTTCGTATGACGTTAAATAAACCAATTCTATATTTTAATACTAAATTACACGCTAGTATTTACAGTTTATTTATAAGTATATATAAATATGTATAATTATATCGATAGCGATTCCGATAATCCTATCCTTCACAATAATCAGCGATTTCATGTATAATTAACTAATAATGGTCACAATAACAACTCGATAGATATTTTATGTAAATAAACAAGCAGTAGGGGTACAGGGCGGCGGCGACGGGCGCCCGGTCCTCGTCCAATATTGCACATCCGGGAGGCCGCCCTCCGTTACAATAAATAATTCTCTAACCGACGATGCGAACCGCACTCGCGCCGCGCTCTCACCGCGACCGCGGCCGCGCTACTCTACGAGTATGTACACAGCGGGGAACTCTCACGGCGGGCCGCCGCCGCGCTATCATCGCGGCTCCTCCTTCTTGAGCAGGTCCAGCGGCGCCAGCGGGGCCAGTGGCGCCAGCGGCGCGTGACCGTGGCCCAGCGGTGCATGCCCGTGCCCGTGCCCGTGGCCCAGCGGCATGTGCGGCCGGTGCAGCAGCGGGCCCGCCTTTAGCTGCTGGTGGTGAGCGTACGCGCTCAGCATCTTGGCGCGGTCCTCCTCTGCGCGGATGGCGGCCTCGACGAAGGGCGCGAAGCGCATGTGCTGTAGCGGGTCGAAGGTGCGGTAGGGGTCCCAGGGCGGCGGCGGCGGGTAGGGCAGGGGCGGCGGCGCGTGGCGCGGCACGTCCTTGCGCTCGTCCTTAACGTCGGGCGCGCCGTTGCGCAGCGGGCTGCGGGCGCGCGCGCGCTCCATGTCGCGGTCGCGCGCCTTGCGCCGCTCGCGCTCGTCCCGCTCGCGCCGCTCCCGTTCGTCCCGCTCGCGACGCGCGCGCTCGCGCTCGCGCTCTTCGTGGTCGCGGCGAGCCTCGGCAGCGGCGTGCGTGGCGGCGGCGTGGGAGGCGGCGGCGGTGGCGGGCGGCGGGCGCGCGCGCCACGCGTCGTGCAGCGCGTGGTGCACGGGGTGCAGCGGCAGCGGCAGCTCGCGGCCGTACGGCAGCCCGAAGGCGGGCGGCGCGGGGTAGGCGCCGGGCGCGTACCGCGCGAAGGGCGACACGCCTGAAACGCGCACAGCTCGGTGAGAGGCGGCGGCGGCGGCGGCGGCGAGCGCGTGCGGGTGCGGCGCGGGCCCGGGCGTACCTAGGTGCGCGTGGTGCGAGGGGTGCAGGTAGGGCGCGGCGGGCAGCTCGTAGGGCGAGCGGTAGGCGGGCGGCGGCGGCGCGGCGGCGGGGAAGCCGCGGAGCTTGTCCTTGTCGCCGGCCGGCGCCGCGCCGCCGCCAGACTTCTCCTTCTGCTGATGGTTGTAGATCTCCCAAGCGATTCTCACGTGCATCGCGTTCCATTTCCCAGTTTTCTGTGTGACAGGACAACACCATTGTTGAAATCTTTCGTGTATTATGATCATAATGTACTTGATTAAATATTGAAACTGACACCGAGCGAGGGCGTCGGTTCTAGATCCAAAGTAAAAGCATGCATGAAGTAATGAAGTGCTATAGAAGGAGACCTACCGCGACAGCGGGACGTGGTGGTGGTTTAGAGGTGGAGTCGCTTGCGGCTGACACTACGGGCTGTTAACATTATGCGATGCAGGGTTAATAATCGTAGCAACAAAAATATTATAAGCGTAAGCTACATTTTAGAAGAATTTGTATAAGAAAATGATTTGTACACTCTATGTAATCACAAGAACTAATGTAGTAATCCAAATTGACAGTTTACTTAATAACAATTGGAAATCTATGTAATCTACTGAAATTAATCATTATAATCATAAAAATAATAATTAAAACTTATAAAAAGAAACGACACATTTAAAATAATGTAATTAAAATTATTTGAATCTATCATGCGTAATTTACAGTAAATTTACAATTTAAATAGATCACAGTCAGTAATTTTATTTATATGAGAGAATTTACCTTAGGCGCAAAGGTAGTGAGCGGCGCGGGCGGCACGTAGGGGCCGGGGGGGTGCAGCAGACTCGACGAGTACGGGTAGCCGAGGCCCAAGCCCGTACGGTACAGTGAAGACATCTTCCCCACATCCTTGAACTGAAATCAAAATTGCAGAAGGTTAATGACAGACAAACAAAATTATACAAGTGCTATTTCTAATCAAAAGTAGATTTCAAAACAGCATTAACAATAGATTACAGAATTGGATTTAAAAAGAGTGTTTCCTCGAAAATATAAAAAAGAAAACAGCCAGAGAATTAGTCTCGCCCAAAATGCTGTTGCCGCGTGTAACGGAGCTGGTGGATGATAAAAATAAGGTAAGGTTGTACTGACGAGTGGCGCGTGCGGCGAGTGCGGCACAAGCAGCTGGTGCGGGTGGTGCGGGTGCGGGTGCGGGTGCGGCTGGTGGTGCGGCGCGTGGTGCGGCTGGTGGTGCGGCTGGTGCTGGTGCACGTGCGTGTGCTGGTGCTGGTGCTGGTGGTGGTGCATCTCGGTCCGGACGCCCGCGCCCGCGCCCGCCGCGCCCGCCGCCGCCAGGAAGCGGTTGTCCAGCTCGCGCCGCAGCAGGTCCGCGCCCGGGCCTGCAAACGAAAACATTATTTTTGCAACACCACCGTATTGACCCCCACTCTGTGCTTTAAGCCAGTGTATAATTTAAAGTGTGTTTTCAGTATATTCATGAAACGACCGGTTTTATAGACATTCCATTCTTCTACAGATTTAAAATAGAATCCAAAACTGTTCCTTTAGAGCCCCTTGCCGATGGTTAAGAAAATAAGAATTTTAAAAAATGTTTCATCAGCCCCAACTGCTGGCGGCGCGTGCGCACTGCACATTCTGACCATCATAGGTACTGAACTGGACCTATTATTTTGTACACCGTTCGAATTTTCCAGGATATCATTTCTTAAACTCTTTTAAAATAATAAAATAAGTAGTGATTTTATTTTATAATTTATTAAGTTTAGATCAGTTCGGTGTGAACGCCCATTGCTATTGCACGAAACTTCGTACGCTCCGGTTTATTTAAATAGATCGTCAATCTTTGGCGAACCTTATATAATTTGTTATCACGTTCAAATATTTACCATATTTACCATCCTTTTATCAACATGAAATGTGCAGTTTGTAACATCAACTCCAACGATTGTGTCCAATGTGGAAGCTGCAAGAAGCATCTAGATTTTGGATGTGCAAACATCTCGGAGACTTGCTGGAAAAAGCTGGGAACCGAACGAAGAGCACTTTGGAAATGTCCTCCGTGCCGGAATTCATCGCCGGCTACACCTACTATAGAACCAGTTTCCCTGGAAGATATCATGAAGGAGCTTCGTGACATGAAGCGCCAATTGTCGAGCTTACCGTCACTGGTTGAGAATATCCGATTAATCAGAGAGGAAGTAACCGAACTGAAAGGGTCATGTGAATTTACAAGCTCTAAACTAGACGAATATGGCATTAAGTTCACTGAAATGGAGAATAAAGTTGGTGAAGTTGAAAAGCTTCAGAAGATAGTTAGCTCTCTTCAGAATGACCTAGCTAAAACTAAATTTGAACTATCCACATATGAACAAAGATCACGCTTAAATAACGTTGAAATAAAAGGAGTGCCTCTTAAAAACGACGAGAACTTGTTTTCAATCATTGAGTCGATCAGCACTAAGATTAACTACACTTTCCCGAAAACTCAAATTAATTACATATCAAGAATCCCAGTATATAATTCAAAGGAGAAGTCTATAATAGTGAGTTTTATCAATAGATACATAAAAGAAGAATTTATAGCAGCTGCACATGTACTCAAGGACCTGTCTTCGCGAGACTTAGGATTCCACGGTACAACCCAGAGGATCTACGTCAACGACCATTTGAGTGTTGAGCACAAAAAGTTACTAAACAAAGCTAAAATTATTGCTAAAGATAAAAATTATACTTTTGTGTGGGTCAAGCACGGTAAAATCCACATGCGCAAAAACGTAACGTCAAATGTTATGATAATTAAACATGAGCTCGATTTAAACGCAATTGTATAATCTATAAACTAAACACTAGTTCTTACTTAGCTTGCTTATTAGTTTTTCATTATAATATAATTACTTACTTAAAACATTTATGTAAAAGGTTTAGCACCAATGCTTCGCTAATGACTTCGACACCTCGCTATTGTTTGACTGCAAAAAAACACTGCATTCCTTATCGCGCTGTATGCTTGAAAGCCGTGCCCTACGACTATAACTTTGTCTCGCTCTTACTTATAACTATCCTACACCGTTGCTTGCTTGCTCGCACACTTGATTACAATCAAGTGGCTAGAACTGGTTGTATTCAAATTATTTCCGTCATCTACTACCCATCATTGCACTTATTATTGTTAAATTACCGTATTTTCGGTTTGGTGATGCCTTTCACTACTCTAAATTTATTATTTTGTTGCTTATTAGGAAACTATTATTATCTTATTAAACCTGGATAGCAACAGTAAACAAAATAACTTAAGTATGCTTTATCAAAATGTGCGTGGACTCCGAACTAAATCAGATGCTTTCTATCGTAAGGTCTGTATGAACTCATATGATATAATAATCCTTACGGAGACATGGTTGACTGACAGCATCTCAAATTCAGAATTATTTGATAGTCGTTACCTGGTGTGGCGACGCGATCGGGATTATACGTTGACCGACCAATCAAGGGGTGGTGGGGTATTAATTGCGACACGGAAAAGCTTATCAGTTACTCCACAACCAATGTTCCATTCAACAGCGGAAGATCTTTGGTTAAGCCTGCGATTAAAAAATTCTGATTCGCGAGAATATTCCAATCTACATATATGTGTCGTATATTTATGTAAGCAAAACCGAGGTTTGTCTTTTTCCTCTCAACTTTCAAACTTTCTATCCAAATTAAATCAGACTGTAATAAACAACTCTTTGGATATGTTTCTTGTCTTTGGTGATTTCAACATGAGTGGAATTAAATGGCTACCCACTAATAACCTATTTCTTCTCCCAACTAATCTTAATAGCCACGATGAATACTTATTAGCAGATGAATTAAACACTCTAGACCTTTGCCAATACAACAGCATTTTAAATGAATATGGTAAGACACTAGACCTAGTAATTTCCAACCAGGTCACAACGGTGTCCAAATGTTTCGATCCCTTAACGACAATTGATCCATACCATCCAGCGCTTTTAATTAATATAAAATGTCATGCTGCCGCTATTTTGGATTATGCACCACGCACTCGATATATTTTTGACAAAGGCGACTACGAAACTATAAACACCGAGATCAATGGCATTGACTGGAGTGGTGAATTCTCAACTAGGTCAATGGACGAGTCAGTATTATTTTTTAATCAATCTATATCTGCTCTTCAAAACAAATATATACCCCGTAAGCGCTCTTGCAGTGGTTCCTATCCAATTTGGTACAATAACTCACTTAAAAAGGCCATAAAAGAAAAACACAAATACCTTAAAAAATATAAAATATATGGTAACAAATATGATGAAATAACGTTTAGGCTTCTACGTGAAAGAGTAAAAAGTATGGAATCTACATGTTACAATGAATATTTAAATTTAACCGAGAAATCTATTAAAGAAAACCCTAGAAATTTTTGGGCCTTTGTTAAGAATCGTTTAAAATCTAATGCAATGCCAAGTTCGTTAAAATTAAATGATAAAGTTCTAAGTGAGGGCGACTCTATATGTAACGCGTTCTCTCTGTACTTCCATTCTATGTTTCTAGATCACACCACTAACAACAATTCTTTAGATAATACTCCCTCAACCTCAGCACATGTACCACCATCTCAATCATCTAACCAATTGTCCGAAATCTGTCATATATCAGTAAGTATTGAAGCTGTTGTGGCTTTACTTGGAAAATTAGACACGACCAAATCAGCTGGCCCAGACAATATATCGTCTAAATTTCTTAAACATTGTGCGTCAAGTATAGCTCTACCTATCACACTCTTATTTAGGAAATCCTTATCAACAGGCGTAGTACCCCAAATCTGGAAATCGGCATATATCACGCCAGTTCACAAAAAAGGAGTTAAGACCGAAGTCACCAATTACAGACCAATATCTAAACTTTGCATTATAACTAAAATGCTTGAAAGATTGGTCTATAATCAGGTATACTCTGCTGTTGCTAATTCCTTCAGTCCCTTTCAACACGGATTCTTGAGAGGTCGGTCAACTGTGACGAATCTAACCCTTATAAATGATTACATTACCAGCGCTATGGATGCCGGCAAGCAGGTGGATGTCGTTTACACGGACTATAGCAAGGCATTCGACCGAATAGAACATAATACTCTGTTGTTTAAGCTAGAACATCATATGGGTATACGTGGAGACTTGCTTAGGTGGGTTTCATCCTATATACACAATAGGACGCAAGCTGTAGTGGTAAACAACTACATTTCTAGTTGGGTTCCCATACCCAGTGGAGTGCCTCAAGGCTCTTTGCTCGGGCCTTTGCTTTTTGTGGCCTATGTGAGTGACATCGACTCATGCTTTGAAAATTCCAATCTCCTTTGCTTCGCTGACGATATGAAAATCTATACCGTCATATCGTCACCCGATGATATGACTGCCCTTCAGCACGACCTGAGTCGCTTAGAGGATTACTGCAGCGCTAACAAACTCGACCTTAATCCTTCTAAATGTACTGTTATCTCCTATACTCGTAAGGTTAACTTTCTACCAACTACATACACCCTGCAGGGTCAAACTCTTCCTAGAAGTTATGTCGTCCGTGACCTGGGCGTACATCATGATTCCAAACTACTATTCGACGTCCACATCGACAACATTGTCAATAGAGCCTCTAAAGCTCTTGGATTTATCATGCGCATGTCCAAGTGTTTTAACGAAGTTAAGACCATGAAAATATTATATTGTACATTTGTCAGAAGCCACCTAGAATACGCTTCACAGATCTGGAACCCCTGCTATAATAAATATATAGACCGAATTGAGGGTATACAAAAGCGATTTATTAGATACCTATGCTATCGACAAAAAATCCCATATCACTCATCTAAATATAATGATCTTTGTAAGAACTTTCACCTTTTACCCCTGGTGAATCGACGTGAAATTGCTGACTTCCTATTCTTCTTAAAAATACTATCAAACGACGTTGATTCCCCCGAGCTTCTAAGTAAATTCCTTTTTAATGTTCCTCAAAAATCTATCAGATTGAACCCACCCATACGCATTCCTCACGCTACAACAAATTATAGGCAGAACTCATACACTGTGCGAGCAAGCAGATATGTTAATAGGATATGCAAACAGCACAATCTGGATATATTCACTTGCAGTATTAATTCAGCGAAGCGGTGTCTAAGCCTTGATTTTTTCCAGTAGGACTTAACCGCAGTTTTGTTGTTATTTTACTTTCTTATTATTTTTCAGAAGTTACTTACCGTACGTTACCGTAGTTCAGTGCCATTAAGATTATCTTTCAATGTTTAATGTAAGTTCACACGTCAACTAGTTACCCTATATCTATACGTGGAGACCTGTAATTGGCTCTCAGATGCTGTACCCGTATCTATTATTGTTACTTTTAGCTGTTGGTCTTCCATCAAATAAATAAATAAATAAATAAATAAATAAAATATATAACAAGAAATTACAATACTTACTGGTCTGAAAGAGCGATTCCGCAGAGAAGGGGTTGGGGTTGGGCGGCGCGAGAGGCGCGCCGAAGAGTGGCGGGGCGGGCGCGAACCCGGAGGGCCGCTCCGCGCCCGTCGACCTGCTGAGATGTATACAACAAATGCTAGAGTTCAAGTGGGAATCCGAGTAACTCGCTATGGTTCAGGGTCGAAGCCAGTGAGGTGAGTCAGTGTTTGTAGGAGTGATCAGCAATACTCACGTGACGCCCCAGTGCGCGGGCGGCTTGGCGCCGGAGCTGATGCTGGGCACGGTGGGCACGGGCGCCAGCGAGTGCGCCAGGTGCGCGGAGGGCGCGGCCGGCGTGGGCGTGGGCGCGGCCAGCGGCGCCAGTGCCAGCCCGCCCGCCAGCGGCAGCGGCAGCGGCCCGCTCAGCGACACCGGCAGGGGACCCTGTTCACGTCACACGGGCATTTACTTTTTCTGTTGTTACATATATTCCGATGTGTAATGCGGTCGACTTTATAAGTATGTATGCAGGGAAAATCACGCGTGTTTTTCATGTCCGTCATTTAATAATCTCCGATGCAACCAAAATATATTTTCGTCTCTAAAATTAACCGCTTGGTGACATCATAGGAGCTCGTTAAGGGAGACCGAGCGGCGCGTCATGTGTATCCTCCGCTTATGGAGAGAGGCGGCGCGTGAAGCAACGCCGAATAATAAGCAAACCTTTATGCATGCGCGGGGGCGTCACCGTATACAAGCCCTAAGTTGGACATTAGATCACATAATATTATTTCGGATCCCAGAACACGCGGGTCACGTCAGAAAGTTATAATAAAGGACGCTACCCTACAAATAAGTTTCATGGATCTGATTTTAATATAATTATCAATACTAATAATTTCAGATGAGTGAGTAAGGTGCCCAATCTTAATTCAAGATTTTTACATCCCGGTTCATGTAAACTTATTTCGCGAGCATCAAAATAAATAGCAGCGCATATATATATTCACCTTCTACGATATAGTGATAATAATGTATGGTCTCACCGGCAGCGGAGCGACGAGCGGGGCGGGGAGCGGAGCTGCGAGCGGCGCCACAAGCGACGGCGCCGACGCCACGGCGCCCGTCACCGACGCGGGGGTGCCGCGCGACAGACTGCTTATGTTACTGCTTAAACAAATGACAACGTCATATGAAAATACAGACTCGCTGGGCTCCTTGTGCCATGATATCCTACTGCAAGGCACAGGCTTTGCGCAGGATGGATTATACCTGCCTCTGATCCAAATAAAATTTCAGGTTTTCCTGACATACGCACCTGAAGCTTTCTCTTTCCCTACTGGGGCTGTGTCCCCGTGGCGAGTACGAGATGGCCGCGCCAGCCGCGCCCGTAGAGCCGGGCGTGTGTGGCCGCACGCCTTTAGGCGTCTTGGGAGCCACCAACGGTGATGCGGCCAGACTCGTTCTCTGTGAAAATTTAATTTGATTAACAAATTTTTTAACATGCTGCATTTTTACATGCTATTTAAGTTTATAACAATACCAACCGTGTCAGTGGTGTTTCTCGGTGATGCCGCCGCAGGGGGAAGGTAGGGACTATGTTGCAGGGTAGTGGCATAAGGTGCGTATAGTGGCGGGTACGTGGTTCCCGAGTATACGGCTGGAGGCGGGTAACCATTGGAAGCAAGCGTTGAAGAGACGATTGGGCTCTCTGTCCGCGCCGGCAACTCGCTCGATGATATCGGCGCTTGCCGTGAGTCTATGAGCGGGGGCGCCAGAGGATGACTCAAACTACTGCTACTAGTCACAGGAGTGACGATTGTGGGTGTACAACTAGACGTCAATAGAGAATCAACGTGATTGACTGTTGGATGTGAAGGCGGAGGCGCCAACGGAATCGATGGAATCGGATGCGGTGGCAGGCTTAGGCCAGGATGCTTAAGGCTGGGGGCATAAGAAGACACTGCGGTGTTAGTAGTAGACGCTAAGCTCAACGGGGGTCCGATGTGATTAGGCGTCGATGACGACAACAAACCAGGGTTATTGACCGGGAGATGACTCGGATTATTTGAAACGGAATGACTGATTATAGGATGATTTATATGAGTGACTGTGGGCTGTTGATTCGCAGTCGAAGATTGAACGTGACTCGGCGTGATGTGATTAGATATGCTGAAAGGTGTCAGATGCGTGGGTCGACTGGCATATATTGGTTGAACGGAATGTTTTTGTACACTCGATTGACTCTGATAAGCTATCGAGTGACCGTGAATACCGGAGCTCATACTCGAGTTAACGTGACTAGACCCGATCGACGGGGCGGGGAAGGGGCGAGAGGTGGGCGCGGCCGGGGAGAGCGGCCGCCCGGGGAGAGTTTGACTCGGAAGACAGCTCGGGATCGTCGCCGACGTCGAGTGCGGCGGGACGCCTGGCGTCGCCCCGCTGCCGCGGCTCGGGAACGAGGTAGGAACGGCGGCGTGGGTCGGGGCCGCGGCAGGCGGCGGCCGCAAGTCGTGGCTGCCAAGTGTAGCGTGCGGCACGCGGCTCTGTAGACTAGGGTGCGGCGGCGCCTGTGGCGTGGGCGCCAGGAGAGGGTGCGGTGGCTGCGGCAGCCGCGGCGCGTGGTGCGCGTGCAAGTCGAGCGGCGCGGGCGGCGGTTCCGCGGGCTCGGTTCGCGTCTCGTGGTTGGTGTGCCGGTAGTCGGGAAGCGCGGCGGCGGCGTGCGACTGCGACTGGGACTGGTAGGCGGCGTGCGAGGGAAACAGGGGGGAGGGCGCAGGCGGCGCGGGCGGTGCCGGCGTGGGGCTGTCAGCGGAGGCACGCGCGCCGGGCTGCAGCTTGCTGTTGCTGGCGGGCCGCTCGGGTGTGTCAGGCCCGGCCGCGCCGACCGGCCTCGACGGGACCTGTGTAGCGGCATGGCCGTCGAGGGCGGGAATGTGTGCGCCGTTCGGGCGGTGCGGTGTGTCGGCGCGGAACGGTGGCGGAGGAAGCGCCGGTGGCGGCAGCGCGGCGGGAGCGGGTGAGGGCGCGGGCTGCGGCAAGGGCGCGGGCGCAGGGCTGGCGCTGCCACCGACCGGCGCCCGCGACAGTGCCAGGGCGCCGCCGCTGCCGCCCCGCGCAACCATCTCGTTCTTGCCGCCCCCGCCCCCGCCAGGCGCGCCCGCCACCCGAAATAGACAGCCTGCGTCCGATGCCTGAAGGAATAGCATAAATAAGTACCTATTTGCAACTATGAATCTGAAAATAAAGAAGAAAAAAGTAATACTTACAACTTCCATCGGTACATCGGGATATCTTGGAGAAGCATTTCTGCTATTTTCGGGACTCGCCTGAAAAAGAAATAAATCTAAGTTAATTTTAGCAAGAAAAAATCATTTTTCTAACGTAACCCAGCCTTGGGGCAGCCTTTAATACAGACGACAGTTTAGGTTAACGGTTTGAGCGTAAACCGGCTCTAGTCACGGTACCGGGGCTCGATTCTCGCCTTGGCAAATATCGGATACGAGCTTTTCGTAATTTAACCTAGTCTCGGTGTAACTACCTAGAACGAAACAGTTGCTAAGTTTGGGACATAATATGAATATTTCCAATAATATAAAGATATTTTAAAGGCAATTGGTATGTCAAAGATTAAACCATAACAGTGGTTATATTTAAACCGGCAGTGACAATGAATGTGTGAACCAAAATCGAACACCATGGAGAGGTTGCCGCAAGTCCAGTGTGTAGGCACTATGGCGATTAGTATTCATACTTTGTACGCCTATTGTTCAAACCTAACACAATAACCGCCTACGGATTTTTTGTATTCATCAGATGAAGATGAAAACACGTCTGACACATAAAGACATGTTAATGAGAATTATGAGCAAAGCCATAGAATCGTAATAGATATACGTACCACGTATTGTATTATTTACTGTTATGTACGTACGAACACTAGGTATTCTACTAACCTCATAAAAATGAAGTTACAGACTTATTTTATGGAACTAATTATCTATATTATTTTAAAACTGTGACTGGTGTGTCTGTATATGAAAGTTTTTTTTTAAATAATTATTCCTATTGGCTTGTTGGTCGTCTCTGAATCCAAAGCAATGATTTTGGAATTTTTGTCTGTTGTTTGAGCATCATGGAAAAACCACTGGACCAATTTAAACGGGTATATCACTATTGCGAATGGATATAATCAAAAGCAAGCCCAGAGCTGCAGGGTACAATTTATATCGGCATGGGGGAACCGTGGGTAAAAGCTAGTAAATTATATTGGGGACATGCCTTTCTAATCCAAATTTACATTATTTCTAAAATGCCAATGTATATTACGCATAATTACCTTCTAAATTATTATAAGACAATACTACATAGGTTGTCTGGTAGAGATCGCTATTAGTAATAAGGCCGCCCATTGTGACACTCTCTGTGCAGGTTAAATATATGTATTTTTGTAATATTTTTTGTGGTAGAATAATAGAGTTCAATCCATCTACAATATTACACCTACCGAGTATTCCAGATTAAGGTCAACTATTTTTGTTATTATTATTTTTATGTGAAATACATGACCAAGCATGTAAATCTGTTTGCATTATTCACGTAATAAATAAGTAGAGAATTATTTTGACGTCAATTTAAATTAAACGTATTTAATATTATACGAATACCTTAACTTTAACAACACAATGGAAATAAGCACTGTATAAGTTCTGAAAACAACAATAAACGTTTATTTATTTTATGGCACAGTCTCAAGTATTTAAAGGGAACGGAAAGTAATTACCTCGTGATATTTACGAGCTAGCGCCGAGAACGACTCAATAAAACTAGCTGGCTAACCGCACCTTTTACGATGGTCGCAGTTTAAGTAGCATTGTCTTTTAAATCTGTCTCGCTTCAGTTAATTTTCTCATACAACAGGGTTTTGTTTAATGCTACCAGTGCCTGCGAATTCGTACGCGTGGACTTTAGATTAATGACTATCTTGGGTGAACCATTTCATGTCCCGGGATAAGAAGGTCGCTGCTGCGGGTTATAAACTATATATATAATGTGACATGGAAAGCCCGAGAATTGTTTTCTGTGTTTATTTTGACACTATATTAGGTTCAGACATGACATAACAATGTGACCGAAACTAATTTCTTGCTCCAAAGCGGAGGTAAAAGAAAAGGGGCATTGCATTTAAGTGCCAGAGAGCACCAAGGAATATATATATATATATATATATATCGACCAAATAGTAGTAATATAAACGTAGTTACAGGTACGATCGATTAATAATGATGCCCCGTGCATTTTTTTATATTTGTCTCTGTTATCATGTCCTTAGTCCAGATCACTTTATAACCTAAGTGGTCGGAAGAAATAGTGAATCGATAGTATGGGGGAGCAAATCGTTTCGGGAGCGTTCCGGCAATTGAATGTTTAGCCTTATCCGGCAGGGGTGGGTCGTCGCTCCGCAACAATGGAGTGATAAATCAAGTATGGGCCGCGCGTGCCAGACAGCCGCGATACCGCCTTCAGCCGGCAGCCCCAGCCGGGGCGCGACAAACGTCCGGCGTTCTGTATCATAAGGACATTAAAAGGTGCTGCCGATATAATTAAAAAAATAATATTTCGTCACATCATTATTTTATAAACGTTGTGTTTGGATTTATTGTTCGTAATGCGGATGACGGTACACCGTGGGTTTTTAGTGGCTCTTATCAGGGATACCCCTGTCAATCCATATCCGTAATGATTTTACAAAGGAAGCGTTTACAAATACACAGTTTTCATAACTATAAGCTATGCTATAACTTTGGTATATTCACATACCAACGCGCGTTGGCAAGTATGGAAAGTCGCTTGCTATAAAGTCGTCGTATGGAATGTCAGTCTAGTTGTAAACGTTCAAATCTTGTCTTGATAGAGATTCTTAGTTTAGAAAAATACATTTCCACATTTATTTTACACATAAACGTGATCGGTATAATATACTAACACTTAAACACGTTTTTCTTACAACTTAATTATAACCGTTTGGTAAGAATACCGGATAATATCAAGATATCTATTATTTTCTGGTTTTCCAGCGTCCATTAAAATCACTAGTGGTGTGTTAGTAAATAGGGGCTGTCAATCAACAACAGTGAACGTTGGCCGCCTGTCAAAACTATGTTACATAAAAGTGAATAATAATTCAGTACAATTAGCGCGATGACTGATGTCGTGTCGGCAAGTAATAATAGTCCCGTTGAACCCAACTCCGAAGAGAAATACACGCGACTCTAAATAAACCAGCTATAAAAATAAACGACCGCATTAGTCAACGTTGTCAAAATAAAACTAAGAATATTTACACGAACAAAATTTTAAAGTTCTTCTTTTGTGTCACTAAATTATATTTTAAATTGTTGTTTTTATATTCTTATCAAATTCCATTAGCGAAGTCGTCAAAGCAATTAACTCAAAGTAATAAAATAAGCTAATGTTTGGAACGTTGCACACCTAAATAAGCGTTTATAAAAAAGATATTAATAATAACGTAAGATAATAAGCTTTGCCATTCTGAATTAATTAATTTGAATTCAAAACAGCGAAGCATAATCTCGCGATCCCAGTTTCGGGGCCGCCTCCACCACCCAGAGTTTGAAACGGGGAGCGCAGAAAAAATGGCGTGATAGCTTTTCTCCCCTCATTCCAAATTCGAAGACTTCACAAACTTTTAATAGGATGGGACTTAAAATTCAAGGAGAATTTCATCACTCTAAGCAAAGTTCAGAACATTGTTCTGTGATCTCGGCTTTTGGCGATTTTAGAGTCGATAGAATTAACCGAGATTGCTATCACACACACGACATTAATTAACTTATAGATTATACAAATCTTAATTATTGTTTTTTTAAATAACATATTCCTATAGTAGCTGTATTTATAAGTATGTATTAAATAAAACATTACTTTAATGATGTGTACCAGACACATGAATTAATGTAGGTATGTGGATGCCAAGTTGGAAGTGAATATCGATGAATGATAAATAATTCATAAATATTATTCTTAATTTGTTACATAAATGTCAATCGAATAAGACGATGATACAAATCACATGATTTCAGCAAGAATGATTTACATAAAAATAATCACTGATTTATAACACCAAAATTTCGACATATATAATTTATCGTTGTTTATTAGAAACGAAGTGTCTTGTAATAAAATAATTTATTATATAAATTTACTATACATACAATATGAACGTAGCTTTTTCGTATTATTACGTTGAATATTTTTGTAACAATAATAATCGTAAGGACTTTAGTATCGATACAAAGGCCAAATCCGCCAATTTTGTTATTTTTTGTCTGTTTTATAAATTTGGCCATTGTGATAGCTTGTAACTCAAACATCTAAGCTCTCATCAAAAGCTACGAATATAAAAAAAACTTAGTTGTATTTGAGCTTGATTTCTGTCTCACACTAATCAGTTGTTCAGAAACCTGAGAGTAATTGATTTTCGTAGTAATGTCGTACTATCCGTTCCTATTATCGATTTGTTAATAGTGCTTCATGGGCTACAGACAGTAATATGCAGCTTAAAATCGGTTAAAATTATAGCTATAAGTGGCGTTTCAGAACATTCGATTTTTAATATGATACATTAAGTGATAACAATCTAAGGATAAAGTCTATGTTTAATCCTGATTACACCTCAAATTATGGTCGCCTGCTTATAAAGGGAGACAGCCCTATTCGGGTACCTCTTCGTCGGTTCACATTTTAAGCTCGTTTCATATGTATGCTTGGATCAAACGAAGGCGACGTGTTTTCAACCAAACAAAGCCTTTAATATGGCGACTTGACATATTAATGGAGTTAAGTTACAAAGACCATAAGATTTCCTAATTAGACTACAAAACCTTAAAAAAAGAAAAAAAACATTCAGAGTATTATCTAAAAGTTGTTCGTTCATGACCTCAATTGAATGCTGCATACAAATGTCTGTCCTCGGTAACAGTTAATGCATAGTAAAGAGATAAACGTCATAGCATAATTCGTACAATGCCGTGCCGAAGTATGTCGCTTGTATTGAATGACATGTTCTTAAAAGCGTTAATCATTATTTATTTTATTAATATTTACGACCTACCTAGAGGTAAGTGTATTAAAACATTAGAAAAACAATAAATTGATATAAACTTAATTAAAAGAGTTGCTTGAGAACATTTTGAATAAATATTAATAAATGCAATTAAATTTACATAGTAACATATAATAACAAAATATTATTATAATGTAAAGCTTCATTCTTGCATGCTCAAATTTGAAAAAATATCCTTTAGTTTTGCACTAAGATTTTTTTGTGAATCTTGCTAACTTTGTATAGTGTAAACTAAATTGTATAAACTTATGTATTACCTGATGGCAACTTAAGTGATGCATTGATTGTTATTAAATATGTTAATACTTTATGTACTACATAGACTGATCAGAACGATATCAAATACTAAACACGTTCCCAAACAATTGAATAACATAAATCGTAAGACCGCTTATTATACAAGTAATCAGTTCTAAAATAGCATATTAATATACAATTCATTTGCCGATATTAAAATTATTATAAACAAAAATCTTACGAAAAGAGTAAAACAATCGCATATTTTTTGAGATTGTTGATTAGCTTTTTCATGTCGAGCTATTATATAAAGTTCTATTGCAGTTATTAAACCTCTTAATAACCTAGTAGCAAGCACTAAAACAGTTATGTTATCTTTTAGTTAAATCAGCTGATTGGTACCCACAATAATGACGTAGTTCATTCAGCCATAAACACTCAAGCAGAATTGTAAATAATTATATAGTGTACAACAGTAAATACGATGAAAGTGTGTTTGCTCTACTATTGGTTCGTGCGTGACCGACCGCCATGACGATTCCATTAGTTTTTCAATGCAAATAATCTCAAATAGAAACTAAAGCAAATTATTTCCATAGTTGTTATTAATGTTACGAACGCTGTCACGTAAGGCATAGCGACCCAATGAAGCATTCCATTTCGTACACCAATACTATTATTTTATATTCTTCCAGTTAGCGCTCCCCCTAGGTACTAGGTACCCCCCGCCTAGGTACTTATTTTTGTACATAGAGCATTAATGATTTTGAGTTTCTAGATACGGGTTTCATTTAATAAAAAAAGATCGATGATACAATGACCAAAATAAGCATTTCTCCTCGTTCCGTCAGTATTGCGACTATTGCGGTTTTATGATTTCAAATGTTGCGGTCTTACATGCTGTGTTTACCGCCTGTATCCTGACCCTCTGAAAAAGAAAGTAATGCTAGAATAGCATAACAAACATGTAAATATTTTAAAATATGTATTTATTTATTGCTAGCAAAAAGATCCCGAAGAATAATGTTTTAAAACAAAACGCCCATTTATAGCCAAAGATCGTTGATATCTATCCTATTAAAATTGATAATTTAATAAATTTGCGCGTTAAATAGTACTATTACTCACATACTTATATTCCGATTAGCAACTGTTTAACCGGAACAGAAATGTAGATGTATGTATTATACCTATTGGACTATTTAAATTCGTGCACTAAATGGAATGTCCAGGGCAAAATATGCGCGTCGTATGGTTAAAGGAATTTAAAAATAAGTTTGACGTTTCAAGTTCATCGTAATAGGTAGGTACTCTAGGTATACCTACTTTCAATGTAGGTATTGACGTTATTCAACCGATCCTGCGTTTATATGAAAGTTCGAAGACTATTAGAGTAGTTTACGTTGTAAGGTGTATCTCGTCTGAAGTCATCAAGAGTATTAATTTGTCGTCTTGGCGAAAAAGTCCTCATCAGGGGTCATCGCGATTATTTTACCTGTTTCTCCGGTTCATCCTTCGGTGTCGGGACTTTAGGACATTCTCTATCCGCTTTAACAGGGCTTCCTTTTACGCTCTTATTACTTGTCACCGAAGCACCGCCTTCCGTTTTTTGTTTACTCTTCCTCTTCTTCTTGTTTTCTTTTTTGCTGCTTCCTTCTGCATTGCTCTTGGACGAATCTTTGATCCTCACTATGACACCTGTGATCGACTTTCGGTGGAAAGTAATATCCTGTTTCAATGAACGATTCACTATTTGACAAAAACATTCATTATCCAGGTATGTACTGGACACAGATCTTCACGAATACTTGAATAATATCACTATCACGCTTAAATAAACACTTTGTTTATAAAAGACAAACTTTATCAGTGCAGTCGACATATAAACAAACTAATTTGCAAACAATCCACTGTATCACTGCAATCCGTTAACACTGAAATCCAGGGTATCTGATAGCAGTCCGGTGAATTTGTTCGATAGACAAAAATAAATATGTAGCGCGAAATGTATTCGAGACAAAGAGTGCAGCCAGTTCGGTAACAGTGCGCGATTCGCCCAGCGTGCGGGGCGAGAATGCGGGCGGCACGGCGCGGTACGGCTCGCAGCCGGTCGTCGCCCGCGGTAGCCCGCGCCCCGCACCTCGCGCACGCGCCGCCGCCCGCCCAACATGACACCGCCTCGGCCTCGATGAACATTTCTTGCTTGCTTGCTTCACACGCTGTAGGAAGCCGACACGGGTTTCCCTATCAAAGGTTTTGATAAACAAAACAATAAGTATTCTTGAATGAAAAGGATTTAATATGAAAATATTATTTAAAAAATAAATAATATTCACTTGTAACGTAAGTTCTGTAGGTAGGTTCTTCCATCTAAGGTACATATCCCTGCCATAGTCTATAGACCTTGGCTGATATTATGGACACATTTTTGGAAAACACGGACAGATGTGAGTTGGCGACGCGCCCCGTGAGGGTTCCAAACATTATTATAACCGTAATGTGGATTTACACGAGAGAAGCCTAATTTTGTGGTTCCATTCATGTACGTTGCAAGAAAGAAACTATGTTTACGGAGTATGTGAAGCATTATGACAATACTCTTTAAAAGACCGAATCTTTTTAATGCATTTGAGTCATAAACATAATTTTCTTATATGTCTATGAACGTGCAGTCTGTAGTATATTGTAGTAATTTCAACGAACGGAAGCCTCAAATGTTCAAACGTTCCTATATCTATCCCAGCGGCAATGTTCACTTATCCACTTAATATGTAGAATCCACAATATACCTATTTACACAACAGGCGCGGAGAGCTACGTCCGTTCGTAGCAATAACACATTGGCGAAAAGCAGTAAAACAGCCATAAACCGATTTATTTATATTCGTTTTATAACTTATTGCTTTACGACTGCGATTAATGCAGTCGTTGTACGGTGACCAAAATCAACTGAGCACTGCGGATTGGGTAAATATTTAGTCATGGCAATGCCACGTTCCAATTTTTGGAATACCTCGTAGTATAATTGAATTCACAACATGTAAGATTAGAAGTATTATGCACTTCCTTTTTATTTCTGTAACAATTTAACAATATTTTTGTGAAATAATCGAATGGGTTAAGAACTTTTTTAGCGTAGTCCAGGGTTGATTTTATTTAAATCATTTGATATAAATCAATTGATTTAAAAAAAACATAGTTAAAATTGAATGAATTCACAACAATTTTTCAGAAATTAAATTATGATTTTTAATATTTTATCAACCTAGGGTTGATTATTATCAGATAATTAGTTAAATGCACTATTTACGGCCATAATAAAAAATTTCAAAAAATGGAAATAAATATAATTCATGTCATTTTTAGTAACTTTTTAAAGCGTCATTCATTATTTTAATTAACCCTAAGCTTATCACTTAATAAATTTAAACCACCATTTACGGCCAAAACTTAAAAAAAAACATTTCTTTATTTTTTTTGAACTCATGATTTTTATCAACCCTAGTGTAGTCTAATCCATCCCATAAACACAAATTGTGAGTATCCATAGACACAGAAATATAGTTCCACTTTATTTTATCGGGCAATAAATTAACTTCTAAGAAAAGTAATAAGAGCATCTTTTCCTCACAAAATATTAATTCAAAGCATTTATTCCGCAAGAAAAAGTGAAGCAGCCGGGATAAGCAATAATAAATCTCATCTTGTCTTCGGGAACCGTTCCCCAGAAACATCTTTAAATATATAAAAAAAAACATTTTGTAAGAGTTTCCCTAACCAGGGAGCAGATTATTATTGCTCGGTATTGTGATCTCACGTAAAATATTAGCGTATAATACCGAGGGGAAATTAAAACGATATGAATCTCTTTGTACAAACAGCTAAAAAAAAAACTTAAAACAAAATCAAAAGAGACGAGAACATATTCGTGGAGATGTTTATAACTTGTGATAATTATGTCTTAGATCTTTTAGGTTTTTTTCTCTATATAAAAAAACCGTATCACGATTTACCTCTCAGTAAACCAGGCAAAATAGTAGGTCGATTCTTTTGAATATAGTCTACCTTAATTTTTTTGATATTGCGTACTTTATTAATGTTGTATCTATCTATTCTATAAATATAATAGATTCGATAGTTTGTTAGTAGGTTCGGTGGTTTAAGTCAAGAATAATGTCGGGAGCTTATATATATATATATAAGCTACGGTACGGTACGGTAGATACGGTATTATAACTTATATGTAAATACTTGTGGCTGCGACATATATATATATATATATATATATATATATACTTGTATATATATATACTTGTGTATATATATATATATATACACAAGTATTTACATATAAGTTATAATACCGTATAACAGAAATACACCAGTTTATGTTGCAAACAAAATACACAAAACTATAATAATTGCTATATTTTATTTGTTAGATCACATCCAATCTGGCATGATAAATTGTAGTGAATCAATTGTTACGGGGCAGAGGGCAAAATTTTTATTTTGTAAAATTGAAACGTCCCAAACGGCGCAGTGAGCCGGAAATTCGCTCGCTTGCGACAGCCGTCATGTTTATTTTTTCCTCTCGTTTTCCCGCTTTCGGCAGCAATGAAAACGAGCACAGATTTTTAAATCCAAACAAAATATTCATTTTTTAACTGGATTTTAATATTATTATTTAACTCGACTTTACACGAGGGACATTTTAAAAGGTTTTCGTAATTGGTAGCGATGATAAGATACCGATCTAGAATTATTTTCTTACATAGAACTGGAACTAGATATTGTAAATAGGTAAGCTTATCATTAGGTTTGAGCAGATGTTTGACGGACAACTAAAAATCGAATTAGAAAAACCAAAATGATTTCTAGTACCACTTAGGGTTCTTTCATTGCGTTACGGCATTGATTACTGAGATTCAAATCACTACTCCCCTCGCGCAGCTTGTTAATGGTGCAATAAAAACGACGCTTATCGATTTAGCCGCCCGTTAAGAACGCTCCAAGGCATAATAATTTATTATCCAAACAATGTTGCGTCAGTCGATGTAAATTACAGTACTCAGCGGCGGAATTATGTAATGGAGAGATTTGTTAACCGCCCGCTTGCGGAGTGACAAAAGTAATTAACACTTACGATACACTAGAGTGTTTCGTTTACGACGGTTGAACCTTAGGGATCGCTATTTGGAACCCGCTTCTAATGGAGGAGGGCAAATGGGCCCATCGATAACGATCGAATAACGATTTTCGACCCTTAATTTTTTCAATGCTTGCTGATGCACGCGATTTTTTAATAAAATCATGCTAATAAAATAACACCAGAGTCCGTGCTTCGGAAGACATTTTAAGCATGTGGTTCTGGTTATCAATCAATCTCTTTAATTGTCGTTACGAGCTGTGAGAAACCTAGATTTATTTTAGAATCAGTGTAATTCTTAGGTTTAACAGGTAGACCCACTAATTAAGTCTTGGCAGATGTTGCTGCTGGAAATATCGGTAATAGTTAAAGGTTTAGGCCCGAATCAAAACTCAATAAAAATCAAACAAAAACAAGGAAGAAGAAAGTAGTTTTTGAACAAAATATCAATGGCATATGACAATATGAACATTTGGATTTATTTATTCGGTGAACGAAACCCCAATAACGACAAACAAGGGTGAGAGAAATACGAACGGAAGTATGTGTTGGTATTGAGAGTCAGACAACGACCGCAGGATTTATTTCGAGTCTCATTCAATTTGCGATAAACGTATTGTTAAATTGCGTTTTTGTATTGTATTGTTGGCGTGTTGTGTATATATATATGTTACACGTTGAAAATGTTAGTGATTAGTCTCATAGTTACGAAGTTCTTTGGTGAGGCTGTCGGTATCGTAAAAGAGAAAGCGCCAGCGAAATATTTGAAAGTGTTTCTAGAGAACGGATGAGGACACACATAACAAAGCGGTTGCGAGTAACGCACGAGACATACAAATGCGACTGTTGTGCGCTCTATCGGAATAATAATGAGGACGTACGATATGTGACTATATAACAACATTATTCTGAATAAGACTATAATTTAATGGGAAATCTATCACCTCTATCGGATAAATACAGAAGGATCTTTAGACAGTTGCGGTTGAAATCAGTATTTGAAATAAAGAACAAAGAGAACGCGGAAAACGGTGAAGCGCAAACAACACAAAAGAACTAGCGCTACTCCGGATATTTCTAAAGCTGGAGTAATCTCGCTCTACGTGTAGTACTTACTGTACAAAAAGAGATAATATAGCTGCTTCCTTTACATTCTTTTTACCGTTTACATACGTAGTCAAATTCTGTATGTAAAAGTAAGCACGTAACTCGTAACGTATACCGTGAACTTAAATCGAGAATCATTGAACGTATTTTTTCATACATAAGGTTTAAGTCAGATCAGATTTGACCAAAAACCATCAACAAAATTTTATAAATAAACACACCGTCCATGAATATACGATATAATATCATAACAGCGGAAGGTACTTCGATAGTAACAGCGGTGAGAGTGTGCAGAATTACAGATGCGGGGGGTTGCAGTTGTGAATGCGTCGAGAGGCGATATAAAATTTTCAACGAGCGTGCTGAGTATCTGACGGCATTATCTAGCCGTTAGTAAGTGCTCCATCGCTTTTCATATCTTTTGAATAACTTCTTCTATAAACAACGCATATTGAGAATAACTCATAATAAAATAAGATATATTTGCTTATTCTGATTGTTTCAAGTAATATACTCATTTGTAAACAAGTCATATACCGTTACCGCATGAGTTTTATTAAAAATAATATCAGAAATCTTTGTAATATCAATTGAAAATAATAATACAGGCGAATGATACGTAGAATCGGTTACCTATTTATTGGAAACTAGCTGTTGCCCGCGACTTCGTCCGCGCGGTATTTAACAAAGACTCAGCCGTTGGCAACAGCCTGCTCGCGTTCTGATCCCGCGGGACGCATTGCAGATTGTTGCTATGAAACTTTAATCAGGCGCAGCGCTGCAACATTGGTTTTAATTTTTTTTCGAGATCCAATTATTTTTTCTAAAATAAAAGTAGCCTATGTTACTCCTTGTTACATCAGCTATCTGCCAGTAAAATTCCCGTCAAAATCGGTCCAGCCATTTCAGAGATTTCCCGGAACAAATAGACAGACAGACAGACAGACAGACGGACAGACAGACAGACAGACAGACAGACAAAAATTGTAAAAAATGTTGTTTCGGTATAGTTAACGTGTATACATCCAAATGCACTTAGTAGAAAGCGGTTATTTTAATATTACAAACAGACACTCCAATTTTATTTATATGTATAGATGTATTTTTCAAATATTGGCTGTTGTATCTGCGAGAGCGCATTGTTTGAGCGCGGTCTCATATCGAGCTCGCGGGAAATATCAATGTATGTATGCAAATAAAACAGACATTCTGAATGATGGAAAATGTTATTTCAATAAAACGGCACGGTACTCGTGAGGGTTGAACGTTCACGATTGAAGCTTTAGTAATTTCGTTTTATGGAAAAGAAAGCATTTACTTGGGAATGTTACCAAGTTTATCACTTCGTGACGAAAATGATTCAAGAAAAAGGTGCAAGGGAGAGTAAATAATATGGCATCGTCGGCGCGAGCGTGCAAGTAGACGAATAAGCGGCCCAGTTGGAAGCGGGCGGGACGGGGAGCTCTGACAATCTCGTTATAGATGTGAATAAATAATGAGTGAGCATTAAGCTCGCGTTTCCCTCGCAGGGGCGACTGCCGAGCTGCCTTTGTTGTCGGCGCTGTTTACTGCGCCGGGGATTGCGCCCGCCGCAAGCCCAATTTATTCCGCTAATCGAGGCTCACCTCGCTCGGCTTAAATTAATTAACAACAAGTTAACCTCAGTGTATACCAGCTCTAAATGTTTTTATTTTCTTATAAAATAATGAATAATAAGACTGTTATTTTGAGCAACATACATACCATAAACATTCTATAAAAAATATCCTAATTGCCAAATAGTATTAGATACTTATCTCACCAGCCAAAATAATTGCCTAAGCGACCGAATATTTACAATGAAATTCTCTAAAAAGGTTGTAGCTATTAAATTTGTTCACCAAATTATAAGACTCACGTGCCCCATCACTTTTAAGCGACTTCAAACAAATTTGTTATAGAGAAGTCGATGATGCGAACAATTAGCGGTTAACCACTTAAAAATGTAGGTTAATTACATTGCAATGCGTTTATTTTATTTGTTTATCAGTAGCTCGATACGATTCATCTGGCATTCCTGTCACTTCAAAGGGAGGCGGTGATATGCGCACGCCCACGAACCAGGTGGACGCGTCCGACATTCCACACCGCGACGGACTGCCAACAAAGTATAGGAGTAGGGCTCCAACTCGACAGCTTCAATCAAAACAATTACTGGCGGCTGACGCGCAAACTATCTGTCGCTTGTCACATAGCATCGCTTACAATTTGTAACAAAAAATACAATAGTTATTGAATGTGCCACACATTTATAGACCACCATATAAATGAGGGCTGTTAACTTAGTTATTTTGCCAACAAAACGTGACATAAGAGTATTCCATCAAAGAGAAAGAGAATTTCAACGCGGGCTTTGTGCGCCAAATTGAATTGTATGTCATACATAACGCATTTCGTAAGCTCAAAGGGAGTGTAATTGCGATCTGGCAGCTCCATTTAAAATGTATCCGTGCAAATCTGAGCTAAGCCCGGAGCGCGAGGCACGAGGCACGAGGCGACGTGGCTTCATGATGGTAGTAACCGGTGTTCGCGCTGCAAATCGCGCGCGCATCCACTCGTGTCGCTCTCCGAGACTTGATCGTCTGCCAGCAGCTTTGTTTTATCGCTCTCGACAACTCTTTGGCATCCGAACAATGTTTTCCTTTAAACGATACAGAAAAATCACATCAAATATATCCACGTGTCATCGCCGTCTCACCGTTGATTCTCTTTGAATTTATAAACGTTGAGCGAAGACCATTAATTGATGGCATCTAAGTAATATATCAAAAAGTAGATACCCAAAATAAAATGAAAATTGAGTTCTAGGTGATTTGCTTGAGAAAAATCTCAGATCAATAGATCTCGAAAATCGGAGATGGTCTCACTCTAGATAATAAAATATGCACCTACTTACAAGGCACGGGTTTATGGTATGTCTAGTTTATAAACACTAAATCAAGATCAAGAGTGACTGTTTCTATTTTCTTAGCTCTCTTCACGAATAAAATAATAACGTCGTTAAAAGGAGCAACAAACCGAAAGAGATAAACAGAGAACGTAATAAAAACAGTGCAATTTTAGGGGTATTTTGTCGAGGTTATATCCATAAAGCGAGTGGAGAGGGTGGGCGCCCCCACCGCCCAGCACCCGGCGGGCTGTAATGAATAAACTCAACCGGGAGGTTCTATCATTTTATTTAATTCCGCAATGGGAGCGATCATACCTTAACCATTTAGTGAACTGATTTGTCAGATTTCCTTTGTGGTTTATGATTATTTACGTATAAAGTGTTTATTAACGGAGGTGTATATGTAAATTTAATATATGTACATCCCATCTAAGCTGCTTATTATAATAAAATAGTCGTAACTAACACACAAAATTTTAAAGCTTATTTCATATTTAAAACAGAAAATATAATCAACTATTTTAACATTTATAAAAAACAACTTAGATTCTAAAAATAAAGATCAACTAAGACATTAAAAGAAAATGAGAAACGAAATAGAGTGGAGAATATTTACACATAAAGTAAACCTGAGCTAGCAAAATATTTGTGCGAAACATGAGAGCTGTAAAGCCCTGTAGAACAAAGGTATTAAAGCGAATTTTCAAGCTCGCTGGGAACACAGGGAAAAGCGACGCTACGGCACTGCTAACTCATTTTGTTTGCTCTCCGTATAAAAATGTAGTTTGTTTCTGAGCGTTTGTTGACGGGCGCGCCGACAATTGTGGGTGGCTTTTGTTATTACGTTTTCGCAATCCCATTTTATTTCTACTCCAATTGTTAAACAAATTGTGCAGTGTTTGATTTATTGTTCGGTTGTTATGTTATGTTATGTGCAATTAGTTATTTTTTGAAACGTGAACACATTACTAACCAGCTATAAATCATAAAAGTAGAGTGTAGAAACAGTTTAATCGTATAATCGCAATATGTCATTGAAGAATGTAAGTAAACATTGCAACAGCTACGTATATATATATATAGATGTTTGCGGATCGTTGGTTTTAAAATAAATTTACTTAGTAACGTGAGTTGAAAATAGTGAGGGGAACTGAGCGACACCGCGAGGAGCAATGACGCGATGCACGAAGCCGCTCCGAGAAGTATAAAACAACAAAGTGATCGACGTATTTCGCTCGCCGGGCGTAACGAGGGAAATAATCCAATACGACCAACAATAAAGAGCCGTACAATGGTACTTCAGAGCTCACATAGTAATATAATGTATAACCTCTCTGACACATACATTTTATAACACACTTGAAAAATAAAAACGACCACATAAAATCTGTAAGAATTTTAAACTTATCAAGTACTTAACACTAGTGAAAAAGAATATCAATCATGGAAATTAAGTGCCAATCTTGGACGACAAATTACTATAAACGGTAGCCGTGTTCATAGGCGTGGGAGTCGAGTAAGATCGGAACGATAGCGGCGGGCGTGTCAGCAGCATCGATTAGGAAAGTTATTTATGACTCTACTTTGAATAAAAAAATAAGCAAGATGTGTATTATTTATATTTTTTTTATATAATATGCAATTATTAAAAATATCACAGGTATGGGACAAAGTATAATGTATGTATTGATTGCTAACTCGAACCGTATCGAGTTAAGAGATATGAAAATGTATTACGCACTTGCATTTTATTATTTACGATACGAAGAACATTTATTAAGCTGTTGTAATTAAGATTAGAAAGGACAGTCTTTGCGTGTAAAAATGAGATGCTATGACAATTCGATACAGAACCCGCGCATTCTGGCCGGTTTTCTGTCGCGCTCGTTTATTCATGTTAATTTAATCTTTTTTATAGATTATAAACAGATAGAACGTTTAACACGGTTTTGATTAAATCAACATAATTTATTGAGTTACTTAGTAGACAATTCTCCTACTATTATGTAGATCAAATTGACCCGAAACGGTAACATAATAATTAATAGCTAACTTCAGAAAGATAGTGCAAGCGCGCGCTCTACCGCGTCCGTCCACCTTACAGTATCTAAATTAAATCAGCATAAGGAAGCGGTTACGGTATATGTATTTAAACACTTGTCAACCACCCGTCGCTTTATGGTTTGGTCAACAACGTAAGGATTACTTGATATTTATTCCCTGAAACGCTCCAGACCGAATAAATAAAGTGGCCGCTGTCGAAAAGTTAGCGAATTATTAATGGTGGTAGAACAAGTCTGGTCAGTGTTTTACGGCTTTATCGGATTGTCGTTGCACCATTGTTTGTTTTCTCGGTTTCCACTAAACACGTAGTGTCATTTACGATAAAAATAACGGATACTAAAACTTGACCCGTTAAGGCTTTATCTGTGCCGAGCGAGAGCAAAATACAGCTTTAAGACTGAGAGAAAAGAGTAGTATTAGCGATTCTAATTATTTAAGAATAAATAGATATATGTCACTAAAAGTCTTCTTACTAGTCAAAAGCAAAGCGTTCAAGTACATTTATGTCAGTACCGTGAAAGCTTTCGCTAAAGGAATTGCGGTATTATTAAAGAAAAGATTCAAAAACGTAAGGCCACTTACAATACACTTTTTTTTGTGAAATATGCTTTGTAATACACCAATGTATTTAAGTTTCAATGAATTTGGGAGTTATTATTTACAAGCTTTTTTTTCTTTTCTTTATTTAAGGAATAATGGAAATATGCTGCAATCGTTCTACACGAAAGGAACAAAGCCCATCGGCATCAAGGGGCCTATATTTACATTTACATACGGCGGCATATGTCTGCGTAGCGAGCAGGGTGTTCGTTCTCGCCGCATACCGGGTGAACTTTGCGGCCGGCTAATTACAGCCGGTGCCGGGTCGCGCACTACGACGTGCAAATAGCCGGCCGGCTTATCTTACTAACGTGTTGTGTGCGCCCGTACGACCGTTTAAAATATTGTCGTTTGGGACAGTTTGGAGAAAAGTTAGTTTTACACAACCTGTCACAGCCCAGCCTAGCATTTTTCAAGGCATGCGATAAGATTGTTACGGATCGAAAACTGCGTAAATGTAGCCTGAGTCTTTGGAAATTATAGCATGAATTCAATTTTATAGGACCCCATAAATCCATATTTAACTTTTGAGTGGTATGGCAGCCCTCTCTAATAACCGCAGTGTATAACTGCGCTCGTATTCAAAGCACGATGACACGCGTTTATCAGAGCGAGAGTTCAGACCGCATTCGGGTGCAGTGACAAACGGAATCGCAGAGTGCATCCCGAGTGAGCTGCTGATCCGTCGAGAGATATCTCGACCCCGCGTCGAGTGCTGACACTCGCTCGCCTACGGATGATTACGGCCCTTTGACGACGCCTCTTTGTCCTGCACGTTTCGAAAATAGCAACAATATATTTTTGCATTTTTATGTGTCCAGATTATTTGAAACCAGAGTCCTCTTTATTTATCGTTATTTGCCTGTAATTTTCCGATTTAGTTTTCACGTACAATATAAATATTTACCCGGCCGTCAAAAGTTCTAGATAATAATTCCTATTTTCCCATTTAACATGAGCTGGGTGAGAAAGTCTGGTATCTGTCTAAGATTCAGTTTACGTCACATCAAGTTAGTTCTTATCTAACTCAAGCTGGTTGGCCGGAACCGCGACGGAGTAATGCGAATATCTGTAGAAGTTTTCCAAACGGGGGAGGCTTGCTGACGACTGGAGGGGTGGCGGGGAAGGGCTCTTGTTATGACACCCTCTCACCTACGCAAGGAGTTTCTACTCTTAAGCCGTATTGCTCCACCAGGTTAAGACGCTTCCCGCTTTGCTGTTAATGCTCTAGCGTCTGTTCCCGATCTGAATAGCTCCAAGTATGTCCTACACTTTCTCTTCGCTAACTTTAAAGCACATTAGTCTTTCTTTTTTTTGACTTCATTAGACTTTTATGTGAATCCAATTAATTGGTTTATTACACTTTGTGCAGAAGTATAAATCAATAATGGCTGCAAACTTGACTCAATACTTATGAAGTTAGAATAGAGAATAGAAATTAATAATGATGATGAACGCTAAAAACGAACACAGCTCTAAAAACAGGATTCAATACCATTATATTATAATAAAATATGTAAACGTTCCAATATAAAGACAAAAAGATGTCAAAAGGCAAACTGAAACCAGAATCGTTTTACTACACGATGTTACATTTCACCACTTCGGTTATAAACAAAAGTGCCGCAGAAAAGCCAGATAAGACGACAGAGAAATAAGTTTAACCGAACGGGAGAAAGCATTATCATTGGCTGCGAGTGAGGAACAAAAGAAAATGGTGGAGAGCGAGCGTACGAGAGTACTTTATAGGCGCGTAAATATGTTTTATATCCCTCTACTGTCTGTTATACACTGGCGCGCTGCCCGCCGACCCCATCCCCTCGCCCAGCCGCCACCCCCGCCTAGAGGGTTGCCTCGCACTCGGAAATGCCGAGCTTTAATAAAACATATATTTTTCCGAGCGAGGAAAATACTGGGGAAACTCGCAATTTGTTCTTTCACTTTATGCTCGTTTACAAGACAAAAGTAGAACATTCTAGATACATTATGTTAATCATAACGTTATGTAGTTATTGTAATTACAATGGCACGTTAAAACGTTGATGTACAGATACTAAATAAGTTTTGTTTAGATTGCCTATGAATTTATATGCAGTAACTCGAGAGTAATAAAACGTGTAGTGGGCGGTAAAGGGTTTATGTAGTCGATAGGTGGAAGTGTGACATTGTAGTACTTAATGTTGTTGCGGTGACCCTTATCTCGCGTGCCGCAGAGCCGTCGTCGTGGGTGCGGGCGATTTATTGCTGGCCGTGTGTGGGTACGCGACACTCGACCGACAACCACACTTTAACACTAATTACCTACATGGTATTCTTCAACACGCACTGTTACCGTGTTTCAAACACCAACTATTAAGCTTCAAAAGTATCTTCACTTTCACTTTATTCAAATCAAATTTTAGCAATGGCTGATTGCTGATCTGGGGATTCTTTTCAAAAGGCATTTATCTCAAAGGAAATTAAATTAAAAAAAAAAACATTTTGGGGTATAGTCCAACAATAAAAGATAATAAATGAGAAAAGTAGCGATTAAGTTAACGTTGAAAATAAATTTTTGTCCCGATTCCGTGGAGTAGATTAAATTATTTTCTAGTTGCTTCGCAAACGAGGCGTACAAAGAGTCGTACCAATAGAGAGAGAGCACTATAGAGGAAACTGGTGTGTAGGAGTGAGATCGTTTTGCTGTTACCGCGACGCGGCAGCAGTCCCGTAAAATATTACACCAAACAAAAGAAGCACTTTTAATTAACTAAGGCAGCTTTGTGTTAATTCAGACACGAGGCAACTGGAGATTCGAAATACGAAAACATTAATTCATATTTTGGTTAATAAAATGAAATTATTGAGATACAAATGTGCTACAAAAGGGTAGGTAACTTTACTATACCCTTTCAGAACCACCCGTATAACCCTTTAAGGGGCATAGATAGCTTCGATGACACTGTAGAAGGTGTAAATAAAATCTCTTAATAATGAAAACATACAATCACCAATTTTGTATCTACACTAGAGTACACTATTCTACAGGGCTGGTATTTGATTAGTATTCATGAGTTTATTAATGTGCTGGTACCACCCTCGCGGGTGTGCCACGCACAGGTTTCGGGCCGTCTCGCAAGGGACCCGCGTAAATCGACTGGAAGCGATACGGACCTGATGAATGATAATGAGCATTTGTATCTAGACAACAGCCGTCAGTTGTTTAGTGAAGATAAGACAGCACAACGTGATTATTGTACTGCAGTCCACGAAATCGTAGTTGCACAAACACAAGCTTTATAGAATTCAATTTTGACATTGAACATTTTAAAAATCTTCTTTGTTTGCTCACGATCTAGTTACTTATCCATAAAGAGTAATAACGAATGCTCAAACCGAAGACCTAGACCTGTGGTTATGCAGGGGTACTCCGGTGCACCGTCTGCATTACTAGTTGCTGACTCCCGTTACTGCTAAACTAATAATAGAGTTTACCGAGTCCGGGGAGTTTGCGCGGAATCATGCTTCAGCTATTCATAAACTCTCAGTCCTTCCAAACTTTCTAGGGCGTTCAATTTATTTAGCGCATTATACATGTGTCTTTTAGTTATTAAGGATTGCAGTAATAGAGTTTCAGTTGCTTACAGTAATCAAACATCTGACGTACAGTGAGTTGACGTTTGAAACGATGTTACGGAAGCGTCTACGTAATTAGCCGAACGCGACTGAATTTGCATATCAAAGTGAAAGCATAATTGAACTCGGAGCGCAAATAGCCCAAGTGGAATCGGATCGAGTTAGTGGCGCTCTCAAGGTAAGTGTAGCAGGCATTGCCATCTACCGCTGCGCCTCCTGCTACCACAGAATCCGCTCTCACCTACAACTCGCTCCTTTATACTCCGTGCGCCTTCAACTTCGCTGGATAATTTAATTAATCGACTACGCGCTGCAACACAAGCTCTGTACAAGACTTATTCGGTTTGTGAAATATCCATTTACCGTCATACCTGACTGTTAAAGTCATATTCTTTATGTGTGACGTAGGGAAAATAGCATTACTTTCCGTTGCCTATTTAAATTCGAGCATTATTAATTTCATATTGATTTCTTATATTTACGCGAATACTACACATTGAAATAAAACTAATCTTAAGGATTTTATCGCGGTTTATTTTTTATTTTACGTTCCCGACGTTTCGGCTGCTTTGCAGCAACCATGGTCACGGGAGGACTGAGGTGTTTGACGTCCTGGTGTCATAGTTTGACGGGGGTACCCTCATATTTAGTTGTTACTTGCGGTCCAATCAACGCAGAAAGAGCTCACTGTGTGTTTTATTTCAATTATTAATTTCATTTATGACGGACTCGTGTGTAAAAATTTTTTTTAGAAATATGAGAGATGTTGTTATTAGCTATTTATATGTAATTAAAAAAAATACAATAATAATTTATGTTGCAAAAGATAATCGTTAATCTTGACGCTTGAATATAAACAAAATAATTTCTGTCCGTATTCTGATCTCGAAGTTTTTATAGAAATTTATAAAAAAAAACTACAATAAATTCTTACTGAATTCTACAAATTCATCAAGCGTTTACATAAATCTTGTAAGTAAGTAGCTATTTGTTTTTTAAATTGCGGTCATGCATGACTGCATTCGCTCGTAAGTTAAAACTTTACATCCAAAACTCATTAAATCCAAGAAACCATTTAACATCAGGGGGACGGATTGCTTAATAAAACACTTTGTACTTAGTTCTCTCGGTGGAGAAAATTGAGGGTGGGGTGTTCCGGCCGGAGTCGGCAGCGAAGCGGCCAGATAATTAGATTAAGGGGAACGTGGACGGACCGGGGTTGCGGCCGCTTTCCAACAATGCTATCAGCCTCAAAGCTTTCAGATTTGATCAAATGCTGCTAATAATTGTATTTTTGTGTTTACGTTTTGTTTAAACTAATATCACAAACAATTAGCACGAGTCAGTTCGAAAAACTGATTGTTTATGTTATCTATTAAAATGAAATTAGCTTTAAATTGGAAAACATATTAATTACTATTATTTTCGTTTTATTTTATGTTACATACACACTGAATTTGACTAGGATTTAACTTTAAAAGACAAAACCAGTATAACATTCCTTGGAATGCCGTGTTAATAGGCGAGATTATAAACAGCTCTACTAGATTTAAGTGTAGTAGTTAGTAACGAACGGCAAAGGCAGTTTAATGTATTTAATTACAGGCACTTCCAGACTGCGGCAATCTAGTAATTACTGAACATAGCGACCCGGGACGTAATCAGTCCTTTGCCGCGTCGACACGCTTCGGAGAGGGCTTTACGCTACGCTCAAACCCGGGCAGCATTTGACTCGCATTTACAACCTGTTGACAAGCTAGTTTAGCCCCAAGAGCGCGCATAGTACCAGCACATAGCGGACTACATATTTTAATAGAAATTTTACTGAGGCTACGTTTCTAATGATGGTATATTTAGAATTTCTATCGTGTTTGGAATTTCATCAATTAACTAAGTGGTAGATCATTCTTAACATCTGGAAATTAGGTCACACTGATAGAAATAGATTTGTTTCGGATGAAGTAATCTATATACAGGTGATTTTTTCTAGTGGGCGTGGATGGGAAAATCCGAAACTAAAGGGAATACCTAAAAATACTTTAAGGACTCTCGAGACCGATTTAGAAAAAAAAAATACATAATTAGATTTTTGAAAAAATAAATACTCAGCCAGGAATTGAACCTGTTGATTTTGTAAAAGAGAAACAACGTGACTAAATTAGGATAATTTACTTACGATAACAACTATCTTAACTAAACTTAACAATTTAGTAAACAGGTGCTTAGGACACGGGCGCGTCTCGGCGAGAGAGATTAATCACTCGGCGCGAGCGACTCCGTCTGGCAATAAACCGGGAACGAGCAACTTCGCTACTTACATTACACGGACATTTATTTCCAACGCTCTGTTTCAACTTTTCCAACCCTCGAAGAGTCGAGGAGTTGATACTGGTTTAATTAATTTACGCGATTCGTATATATCATTAAGAAATATCCACTGCAAAGATTTTAAATTTAATATTAATATTGTAGGAGTACTTGCCTTGTCATCGTCGCCTTCACTATCACACTGCAAAAGGAGAAAAACATAGTTTAAAAGGTGTGTTTCGCTGAGAACATTTTAGAACTTATAATATAATTCATGCGTGTTAATGTCGAAAAGTATAGCAAATCTTCTACTTAATTTATATATTTTACTGAAAAAAACCGTGCAGTTTATCTTCAATAACTGATTTTACAGAACTAAATGTTTGTTAAAATTATGATTGAATATTTTAGCCAGATCAAAGGCATGACTAAGATAAGAGCATTATATCTTTCACTTTGAGGTGTGACCAAATAGTGGGACATTACAAAGCAGATTATTATTTCAAAGCTGCTTTCTTTGCCACAAAAAGTACTTAATAGATAACACATACTAATGAAACCACCGAAGCAAAAATAATGAAAGAAGTTAGACTCTAAAGTGAGACGACAAATACATAACCTACACATATCGGAAAAGTCCAATTCATAAGGGAGAAGAGGACAAAGTCATATCATAAATCGACAAATACGTAACACATTTTTTACGAGGTAAGTTCACGCGCCGCGCCGCCGGGGGAAACAACAAGGGATCAGGCCGAGATATTACAATTTCAAATAAATACACAACATGAAGTATTCAGGGCGGGCGCAGGTAATGTTATGTAGTACGCAGAGGCACCGCTCCGACAAATCTCGTGATTTAGCTGCGATACGCCACGAATATCGAACAGGGTCTATGTGTGTTGCGTGATCTGGGTAAATTTGCACACAGTAATGGAGACTTATAGCTATTACATGTAACACATCGTTTCTAACTGACTGGAGGGCTCCTCCACTCCTAATTTATGCCGTTTATTTATTACGTATATTTTGTGACAAGAATATGTAATTTTTTTAATCTTATAAGAACATGCAATACACTGAGAGAAATTACGAGTATTTAGCGATAGTCGTGCAAGATTTACCAGAACCAGAAATATATTAACACGCAATTTAATCATACATTAAACACCGACATCAATGAATATACTCACGATATAGCCTTTTCCGGAACTACAGCGGCTACTGGCCTGTAGGCAGGAGAGAGAAAGCGAACATATGAGTGGATTGGAGCGACTAAAGGGTGGTGAAGTGTGTCCCATCTCTCCCTAGACATGCCAATCAATAGGTATAAATTGTCTTTGTTTTGATGTCATCATCTTTATAAATAGAGATTTCCACAGGAGAGACGGGTATTATCGCAACGAAATAAAAGACAACATTATAACAGTGATACTTTTTTTACAATCTAACACTCAATACGATCACAACACTAAGTTAAGTTTATACATGCACTTCGCGGTACACTGAAAGTTGATATTCTTTGTTATAAAGCACGGCACGAAACCAGAGACGATATTTGCGACCCAAAGTAAACCGACTGAATGCGAGGTATGCTCGTTCACGGTGGGAAGTTTTCTCATAAGGGTTTCTTAAGAAGTGAGAAAGTACAATTAAGGGGATGAGTGCTGAGATTTTGTTGCTTTGTTATGCGCTGAAAGTTTGACGCCAGCTTTATAATTTGGGAATAGTTAATAGCGCAGCAATACAATTTATCACAATTTGTTTTGAAGTGATGTAAGACTTTTTACTTACGTCACTAAGACGGTCGCGGGAGGAATCGGGATCGCGAGGCGCCACCGAACTACCCGTTAGCCTTTCTGACGCTCGTCCGCTGTCATCCGACGTGCCAGCGTCTTGAAGCAGCGTAATACCCTGTGCAAGAGAGATAAATATTTATTTCAGGGTAAATTTAATATGACGCACCTGTTTAATAAAGCAAAAAATCCTAAGCTTTCATGCGTACTTAAGTGATAGCAACTCGTGTACAAGATACCTTAAGAGCAATTCTTTTGTAAAGAGGGGAGCAGAGGAAAAGCTTTTATATATAACGCTCACAAAATTGAGCGGTAACTAGGATATAAGAAAACTTGATAAGACGGGCCGTGAGAGCGAGGGCGCGGGCGGTATGAGTGGAGCCGACCCGTAACGTAACGTGCCCGGGGCCCCTACAGTAAAAAGAGTTTTCCATTTATCACATTTCGCGTCTATTTTACGGTAGGGTTCGAAAGGCGCTCGTTCGAGCGGGGGAAGCGACGGTGACGCTCAGCGACGAACGTTTCCCGAGACTACTAAAAGAAAATAAAACCGGTATAACTTTCGGTAAATGGATAACCCCGACCCCCTTGCTCAATCACCCATCGCATTATTATAACTTTTCACGGATATGTTGATGTTCAATTTGATACATCGGTTTGTATTTGGAGCGTATCTCGCTGTGTTTGATTTTAGCCTAAATCGTTTTAATTTACAGCAAATAAAATATCAAACTTTTAAATTACTCATAGTCAATTAACTCTATTTCAAGATACTAGTTATAAAAAACTATTTCGTACACACAAAAACATTCTTAGTTACCGTTATTACAACTCACAAGAACAATCGTGGCACCAGTGCCACATAAAGGCGTGCTGTGAAAACTTGATATAAAATTTAAGTCCAATACCCGTGCTGTAAAACTGTAGAGGCTATTTACTTGCGGCCGGTTTAGATCTTTATAAATTGCACCGGTTTCGGGAATGTTCGTCGACCGAAACAAAATCATAAATGTAACCGTTTCTCGCGTCTTCATACGAAGAATTTTTCATAACAAATATTAAAAATATCTATTATTTCTTAAATATAATAGCACCTCCCTACACATCATCATAATATACTACACATCATCATCATAATATACTACAAACTTCACGATAGATAACAATAAAGTTGAATACGTTTCGACTCTCATAAATAAATAGACAACAATAAGACACGCACGAGATTATTTCTCCGCTTGTAATAAAAGGGATTGCTTTCCGACCGTTTACATGCATAAAACAAGTCAAGCAGTGGCACATATCAATTTAATCCGGGGCTCGTAGGCGAGTGAGATCCCCTAATCCCCGAATGGGCCATGTCTTCGGGAGATGTAACGGGGGATGTTTGCCACATAATTACTTTCGCTCATTATCGTAGTCTAACTGGAGGAATAACACGATATACGTTCCGAAAATAAGATATCTTAGATATATTTACTTTAATGAAGGTAGTAGTAAGCTATTAATAATTTTATGGAAAAAAAATTGATAATATTTTATGTAAGTAACTACTACAAGTTTTAGACTTATTTTTATTCCGATATTTTACTATCTAGTATATAAGCAAACGTAATATCAACAAAAACGTATAAAGTTCGTAATATCTATCACTAACAAAGATTTTGGATTCTTAAAACTATATATTTTAGAGAATCATGTCATCATGATATTTCCTGATTCTGTGTGAGCTTTGGGTAGGTTGGCGAGTGGCAGTCAGACCCGACCCGACCGCTAATTGAAACAACGACCGCGGCCGAACATTACTTATTCATGAGAAGTCCATATGACGGCGGCAGACCGTGGCCGGCCAGATAAATCATTCAATAACATTTTTCATGAACAGGAACTGAATGGTAATATAGCCCAGTTTAAAACTAATTCTCATGATAATTCGTGCAGAGTAATGATTTTATCAGACCTTGCCAACTATATTGCACTTGGCTATATTGATTTAACCGGTTAATCTATTCTGGGAATGGAATGTACGTTATTTATTTACATTAACTAGTAAGTAATAAATATCATTGATACAAGATAGCCGCGTAAGTAATCTCAGCTATTACTTACTATCATTATAGCGGTTGAACAGGGCAACAAGCGATAAAAAACAAGATGCTCAGGATGGGGCGTCGCTAAGAGATGTATTGTATAATTTATTTATATATGTCGTATCACGTTACTGCTCTAGTGGAAGCAACCAACGTGACGCCAGAGCCGCGCTCTAAATTATGTGCATATCTAAAGACTGTTATTATTGACTAAAATGGTTCAAACAAACAGTATACGTAAAACCATACCAGATTAAGAATTTACGTAAATAAACGCTTTATGCTAACATTATTCTATCCCCGAGCTCTTTACGCATTAAATAAACATGTTGGACATTTTATTTCGCCTGGGTCTCAAATTCTCAGTAGGTACACAGTACACCGACTTCTCGACAAACATAACATCGGGTAATGGGAAAAGAAATCCCGACCAACGAGCTGTATATCCGCCGACTCACGACTGCACGAATGTTTCGTGTTATTCTAGCTCTTATTTATTTTAAACTCTTGTACTTGTATAGTGGTTACATTTACTGCGTGCGTAGCGAAAGTAACATTGTGATATGAAATAAAATTGCCAATACAATATTTAATAATGCATAATGTTACATACTAGAGACACATTTTACAGTTATTTCATGTCACAGATTTAATGTTGCGGAACGGTTAAACATACATAATTGTTTTTAAGGTAGGTAAAAATATTTTGTAAACTTATTTCATTGTATATATTTTATAGCTCAATTTTAATTAATTAAATCAGCAAACGTTGGAGATACTTACATTTACACGCACACAACATTCATCCGTAATTTATAGATTATTATTAATAATAATTATTGAAATTTGCGCACAGATCACTGGATGCTGCGAATTGTTAAATCATTGTCGAATTTTAATTAATGTTCAATGAAGGCATCGTTAACCAATAAAACAATAAATTCTTTAGTGTTCCTCAAATATAGCAACGCGTTTTGATCGGACAATTATTTTAAAAGCTTTTTTTTCAGTTCATTTAACCGTTATAATATCTCTTATAAGATTGTGAATTGGTAAGATCACAGAGATACTACGAGACTGAGTTGTACGGGGGTTTCAATAGCCTGTGATTAAACTTTCAGATAGACTTGAATTTAATTCCATTACCATTATTTTCATGACTTAAAATTTTGTGAAAATATTTTATTTGTTTTTATTACTATAAGAACTGGCAATTGTTATCACCATTCATCCACATATAGGTTAATCTCTATGATTAAATAAAAACTTCCCGCGAGACAGGCCTGACCTAGTGCAAGAAGCTTTTGTGACTTGTGAGCTTTTGTGTGGTAACAGGTTCTTTATATTCTCAATATTATTATTAAAATTGTAACCACAATGTAAAGAATACCTGTAAATATCTTTTTTTGGTTAATAAACATTTATTATTATTACTTAAAATACAGGGTACATATCATGACGCTTTGTCCAGTAGCGGTCCAGCTTAAGAGCAAACGATAATTGCTCCAATGGGGCCTGGAAAAGAGCTACGTACAACTGGCATGTTTTAATAAAGTATAGACATTTAAATTATCTGGACCGTGGTCGAGGTGACCCCTCCGTCGTTTAAGATAAGGCAAGTCAACGTAAGCAAACAGCAATATCGGTCAAAGAGGGGAAATAAAAAAAACATTTGGCAGTGGCGGCATGCCGCGCCCATGGCGATATGCCAGCTCCCTCGGGACAACACAATAAGGACGTTCTTCTGCCGAAAGCAATCTGTACTCACCGCAACCAATTTCATGTTAACGTTCAAACACAGGTGGCGTGTACTCTTATTGCATTTGTTTTATGCTACTCAAGCAAGTGGCAATGAAAATGTAGTACCTTCTTTCAATATCAACACACCTTGGATAGTTTATACAGAACAGAAGAAACTATACTAATACTAATATTTTATAAATAAGTAAAGTTTGGGAGTATGGATGTAGGGTTATAATCTCCGGATCGACTCATCTGATTCTGAAAATGTTTTCAACAATAAGAAGCTATGCTAGAGGGTACTTTTCATCGTGGTTTCACGGATGACGCCAGGTTCAGTAGCTTGTACAAGATATAGTTAAAGACGTACAGAAGATAGCTTTCGCCTATACTAAGAAATATTTATACCGTGAGAATCATATTTCGAACATTATGAACTTTAAATTGAACGTGACTCGGTAAAAATATTTGTAAGTCAGGTCACGTTAACTCGCCCGGCTGCGGCGGACCCACCGATCGGGCAGCCCCGCAAGGGGCGTGTGGAAGGGAGGGAGTCTGCGACCGGGCCTCGGCTCGGACGCGGCGGACCTGCCCTGTTGGGGACGAGGAGGGGGAGCGCGACCGGGCTTCGGCCTGGACGCTGCGGACCCACCACGTGGAGGGGAGGGAGGCTGCGTGAGTAGCGGCGGGCCCACCCCTTGGACGACGGCCCCGAGAGGAGGGAGGCTGCGGCTGGGCCTTAGGGCTCGGTAGCGGCGGACCCACCCCTTGGGTGCCAGCCCCTTGGGGCGTGTCGATTTGAGGGGAGGGTGGCTGTGGCTGGGCTTCGGCTCGGTTGCGGCTGCCCGACCCTCGGGTGTCCGCCCCGGGAGGAGGGAGGCTGCGGCTGGGCCTACGGTCTGGTAGCGGTAGCCCAATTCTCGGGTGACGGCACCGTGAGGAGGGAGGGGAGGGAGGCTGCGGCTGGGCCTTTGGCTCGGTAGCGGCGGGCCCACTCAACCCATACCGGTTGGACGAGTGACGGATTAATGTCGCTCGTCCGACCTGGCTGGTCACTGGCTAGTGGGGCCGGTGGCCGGTCTTCGAGCCTGGGTGGCGGATTCGGGGGAGTCTGCCGCTCAACACATGGCTCGTGTGGAAGGTGCTGCGTTTTTCAACGCAGCGCCTGGCCGAAAGGCCGTGAGGAGGCCGCAAGGCCAAGTCGCGCCGGGACGTCGCGGAAGTATGCTTTAGCGTTCCCGCGACCCCGGCTATGCGACCGTGCGGAAGCACCATGTGGTTTTAGTGGGTATACCGGCCGCCGCCGGGGAGTCCCACATACCCCTCTGGTCCCCCCCGGGATAGGAGGGAATGCGTAATTGCATTTCCACATGTAAAAAAAAAAAAAAAAAAAAGGTCACGTTAACTCACTAGAAAGTTAATTAAATTAATTAACGTCAGTAGAAGCTAAGATTTAAGTAGTAAGGGTGGTTTGAAGCAAATTTCGCCAGCTCGTCGTGGGAGACGAGAGCGTAACTTAATGATCGCGTACGGCGTACCAGGAGGCTATATTCTATTCGAAAGCAAATTGAATCTGCGAAGAGCTATTAGCCGACACCGCCGCAGCAGCGGCCAGCGTGTTCCCAGCTCGTGTCAAACGATCGTGCTCATTCGCCATTTTACTAGCTACAGTAGATTTATTTTAAATTCTGCAAACTGCGAATCAACAATTACTAAAACAACGGCATCGGTGCACTTAAGTCTGTACATTATTCGCATCTGAAACACGAATATCCTTACTCGTATAAAAACTTAAAAGTATGTAGAGGAATAATGCTCGTATATAAACTTAAATGTTTTGTAAGAGGTACACGCAAAACAGCCGGATTGGAATTAATTATATTTGGTATAGGGGAACGTTATAATCTCGATTAAAACAAAGACAACTTTTACAGCGTCTACACAAATGGTGTAATATAATATAAAATAAAAATAGTTACCATGAATGAAATCAAGGAGATAAAAATACCGATTCGGCATAATTTAATTTATTCCGTAGGTGACGCGGTGCGGGGCAAGATTTTCCGCTTTATTCGACCTGTGGAACGAACGGCGGCAGGCAAATTGGATGGGATTGCGACATATCTGGGCTGGCGTTGGCGAACTGTCGAAATGCACGAGGGACCACACAGGGTAAACTGCTCGCATTCCGCTCAAAGTGCTCCTTTCGAGTTGGAAATGTGAACCTATTTAGATGTCGAGTTCGTACACACTTCTAGCCTGAATAAACATTCTTAACAACAAAAGTGGTTCGATACGACCATAATCTATTATACATTTAATTTATAAGGCTACATTGCTCAACATAGCTATCAATTGCCGACTGGCTCAATGAGCAAGTAATTTTGCATTCGATATCCATCTCACAACGAATGTTTCTTTCATTGCGCATGGGTTTTAAAGGTTTTTGGCTATTCCTTTCATTCGTTTTTCTGTGAAGCACGAATAGGTGCACTATATTTTACGTGATTACTTTGTGTATCAACGTGCTCTTTTATTTTGATTATCGCCTAAAAGTATTTTACATCACATTTTTTTTTTTTTTTTTATTGCCGTATAGTCAAGTATTTGATCTCAATCTCGTAACCTCACCTTATGTTGCCCGGAAAATGCGACGTTGATAATGAGGTGTAATAGTAAGATTAGGGTATGTTTATTAACATTAAATTAAACTTCCGGCTCTGTCTATAATGGTATACATTAAAAAAATATATAAAATTTATTAACTTTTCTTCCAAGGACTGACAGATAAGTTGTTCTGTGTACCATCACCAATTTAGGCAAGCATACATACAACCGTCGTTAGTTGGGGCACAACAATATAACATTTCCATAGAATACCTTCGTAAGCGCGGAGATGCAACATTGAAGGATTTTATTTTAATATCCGCATCGGCTGCACGCTCCGCGGCTGGCTATATCCGCCGATCTTATAGACTTCATCCTTTGCGAGATTACTTTCGCGAAATCATTTTAAGATAATAAAGTTCTTGAAGATAAATACTATGAGCTTTTTTAACCATTCAGTTTTTAATGCATTGTCTTAACTTTTATATTGGTGGTACCAATACAAGGGGTTATTATATATCCTCAATAAAATTAGTATACAGTTTACATTTCCCACGTGTTGATTTAACAACCTCGAAGACGAGCTGAGACTAGATGGCAGTTCGTCGATTGGCAGTTTACATACATTTTATGAGTTTGGCGAGAAACCGGATCCCGGAAGAGGCACGAGCGATGGCTCACAGATTTAGATTCGCTGCATTTAGACGTGTGAGCTCACCAGACGCATTTAACTTAGCAACGGATATTGATTAACAAGCATGAAAACTTCTGCTTCTTGCTGTCAGGAGTTTAATCAAAACTAAACATTGAAAAGTTTACAATTTATGTTTGGTTCGGTCGGGGCATAGTCTAGGTAAAAATCACTATTTTACATATCAGCTTCTAGGTCACCCGTCTCTGGTTGCTGCCTGATACAATCTAACATAAATTAACTACGTACTTACCAAACATCATAATCCACTGTAGGCGCCAACGAGATCCGGTGATTACCCGATCTCTTTCGAGTTTTATATAATATTTAGACCCATCTTGCTGCTAGGTGGTACCTAGGATACCACTCAGTAAAGGTCATACACCACCTACTGTCATCTTTTCTAGCAAGTGCGCCGCCGCGCCGGCCAGACAGCCCAGCTCCACTTACGTTTTGCAACCATGCAAGTTACGAAAAAGGTATTTATAATTATTATAAAATGGTACTTACATGAGAGTTGACATTGTTGGGCGGGTGATTTCGCGCTGGCAAAGGCAATCGAGGTTTGGTCGACAGGGCATTTGTGCGAGGTGAGGAAGCACATTTTACAGCAGCCTGGCAACAAAAGAATCAGTTTTTATCATAATACACAAAGGCAACAATATTGTTACATACATTATGATGTGGCATTGCAAGGTCAACGTTTACAGAGGTAGACCAATCTCTTAAGGAATGGAATGTGTAAAAAATACTTCCTACACTAATGATATAACTACAGTTGGGCCGCCGAGAGAATGCGTGTCAAAGGATAGTACAATTTAGCTCGCGTAAATAGTTTCTTGTAAGTAGACATAATAATATACTTTTTAATGATTTTTTTGTATCCGGGACGCATAAAAGTAAACTATAAAAGAACTACAATATCATCATCGTACGAAAGAAATACGATAAAAACGAATCCCGAATTATACAATACTAAATAATTCTTCTATGTCATACTCTACTCTCGCTCTTCCCTACTAACATCATGACTTAACCAAATTAACTGCGAGCTAGGAGTCTCATTTGTGCTCAAACTGTGAACATTTACATCTACAATCCCGGAATGGTGAATACCGTACTAAAATAGAGTACGAGTCTTCGCCATCTAAGTTATATGGTCGCACTTAATCATAGTCGTGTACGTCCCAGACCGTTTCGCTGACTTCGCCCCGAGAACAAAAATGTGTAGACTAAGTTTTACGTTTCTTGGTTACGACTTAGGTGAATAACGAGATCTTTTTGAGAATTTTAAAAGTTTTAGAAATAATATTTATTTGACACACACAGCACAATAACAAACCATTTATACAAAAACAACCAACAGATAGGATAACTTAATCACAAAACAGTATAAGACAGTGATCATTGTGGTCTCACGGCTGGATCAAATAGTTCTTGGTAACTATATAACATATTTTTGTTTATAAAAAAAACATTGGCCTTGAAGTGTAGCCTGATCAACAGATTTGTACAATCAAAACGAAATATCATCAGTAAAATTGAAAATAATGTATAGCTTTAATAAACGAAAGCAGTAGTATTGAATTAAATGAGTGTTATTACGACTTCTATGCTTTACAATCACGATAGTGTAATGCGTGTGAAGTAACACATGCTCACTGTATTGAGTAGGGGAGATACGTTTTTACCAGTAGAAGGTCCCTAGCCCTACTGACATATTTTTAAATGAACATAAAATATTCGATCGCAGTTCAGCAGGGGTGAGAATTAACGATAGGGTAGTAAATGGAATAATTTTGGGCCAAAGGGCGGCGGCGCTGAGAGCTTCAGTGGTCAATAAAATCGCTAGTCTGATATTTGCTGATTATGATTACGTATTTAATCTTAGTAGCCAGCCCAGCCACCCTTTTAAACCAAATAAGCCCACTAGTTCAAAAAGACAAAATAAACACACATTGGGCTCAGAAAAGCTCCACAACAACGATCCGTAACATAAAAAGATCTTCCTATTTTAACAACACAAGATAGCCCTTAGTACGAATTAACAAAACGTACACGCGTAACCCTTCACTTCACCCTCTGTTAAACAACTCAAGGGTGTGCGGTAAATTGGTGTGAGAGTATTTAGTCAGGTTTTGGGGCCAAGACTCACTTCAACTATCTACAGCTATCATCTGCGGCTCGTGCCACGCAACACACGACACGTGTTCCGTGACCGCTCAACGTGAATAAATAATAACAATAAACGACAACGTTCCACACCCACCCACAGCTGATAACTCGCACCATTTGTAAACATTAACGACGTATTTAACATAATACTACAGCAGCGCCTGCTTCGTTAAAATACCTCCGTGCTCAAATAAAAAGGGGAAATTCTTGTTGCCATAAACAGTTCAAATAGCAATTGGATTAATTAAAAATGCCTACTTTACATTATTAAACATATTATTCGGAAAATGACACTGGTCATGAATTAAACTGAGAAGCCAGAATGAGTTACAAAAAATATACACAAGATAATAAAAAGAAAAAGCGGAGAGTAAACTTCATTTTACAAGGAATAAATCTATTCAGAATTGCGACGAAAGCTAAATTCTCTCGAGAACTTTATGTGACTTCCACAAAAGATTTTATACAATTCATTTCAGCCTCATAAAAAAGTTATCACAAATTCACAGAATTCGGCCGAGCTATTTTTCTGCCGTCGGTTTCGTTCCCCGTGGGAAAAGCTTGATGAAAGATGCCTTCGGACAACAATTTTGTGTACGTGTGTGTTTTATATTATATGACGTCATTATATTTCAGTTAAATAGACGTAATGTGACCGCTAGCTATAAGCCATTACTCGGAATTTAATTAAGCATATTTTATCATACCTAATTGAAGCGATGTACTATCGGCCAAAGTTAAGCATGCCCAGTTAAGAAATTTTTCCCTTAAAAGCGAAGCAGGTGATAAACCACGCCCCATTCCGATCTTCGCCAATCAGATGCGTTACACGTTCGTGTGAATGCATTGCGTAAAAACATTAGACAGTCGCTATTTGCGCCTGCTAATTGTTGACGCGTCCCGTGTTATCGCCATTTTTTGCTTTTACGAACTGTTTATATCCATCGGACAGCAGTGGAGTTAAATATGCAAGTAAGTACTATTTTGTTTAAATAAATAAATTGCTTTTAGTATTAGTAGTTGTTATATGTATATTTTATCATTTGGTTTGTTTTATAATCCATTTTTTGTTTTATAGTAATGTTACTATACAAACTAAATAAAAATTCATTGCATTTTGAAAAACCCTCTAAATTCTTTAATATATTTTGTGTGAACTGTAAAATACCGTATTAATAACGCAACATGTTTAATACGTTTACGTTTTCATATCTTTTTTTAATGATATAAAAAATATGCACCGAGTCTTTGAATATCATTATTAATATTTACTTTAGAAACTTGCACTATTTTATATCCTGAATGTTCTTATCAAACTCTATTCATGTTTTTTATAACATAACGACCACTGTTCTAAAATAACCCTAAATGCAATGGAATTTACTACAAACAAATGTGTTTTTCCTTAGATCACATACACGGTGTATAACGCTACCAAGCAAATTTACGCTTTATTTCACCCCAATAAGTGCGTTAATGCTTTCATAATGAAATCTGCGGCCCACTTATTCTATATATCTACTCGAACAGAAGCGCCATTGTTTATATTTAAAAGATTTATAATGGGCTAATAAAGTTGCCGACAATGCCTTGTTTAAAAAAATGTGGTGGCATTCGAAAACACATTTTGTTTGTAACAGCCGACGCTTTTATTACCCTTCAGTTAGAAAATATCAATGTTCCAAATCACATTATTGTTTTTAATTTAAGGTGCAATAATAATGATAAGTGATGAGCGGCTTGCAATCAATTGTGTCTGACTGATGAAACAAAACATTTTTTGCAGCGATCAACCGGTGCGGCAGGAAGGAGTTCTTGACGACCGCGTCCGTGCCGTCTTGTCGATCTCTCTGCTACTACACTGAATGCGTATAGCGCCTACTGTAACTAGCACATTTACATAATTATTTTTACATAATTTATCAAATAATATACTTGCGTTGTATGAACTATAATTATGTTATGATAACTTTCTTACCAAGCACGTTTATATAATTATTGTTATGATTTTTTTAAAATAATATTTACCTGCGTTATATAAACTATACTTATGTTGTTAAATTGTTTACCCGCAGTTAGATAATGAGGACGAATTTGATTTATAATAAATGTATGCGATAAAACAATGTGTTATATTTAAAATGGTTTGTGACACTAATAAAAAATAACGTGTGTTAATTATTATTTAAATGAATTAAATAGTTTTCTTTTACACGCCGAATCCTCAAAAATCATCCCCACTTCAATCCTATTTTATGAGCTTTTATTTTTTTTTATGGTTCCGATAAAGAATTAAAATATAACTGTTTTGCATTAAGACAAAACAGGTATTATATGCTGGAGAAAACGCACAGCATAGCATTGAAGAAGCAGTCTTATATTTCTTCCGGATTATTGAAATAAGTGGGTATCATACCTTTATATGTCCATCATAAGTCTCACAATTCTGTTACCATAGAGTGGCGTGACGTCCAGTTCCCACCATCTTAGCTGTCAAGTGTCATAGTCTTCATCATCAGCAAGCTCCTTGAAACTATGCTGTGCGTTTTCTCCAGCATATAATACCTGTTTTGTCTTAATGCAAAACAGTTATATTATATGTCTTCGAAAACGCACAGCATAGCATTGAAGACCTGTTTGATCTCTGCTGGTGAACAGAATTAACACAAGAAAGCTATGTGAATGTACTTAATATGGTTCATAAAATATCACAACTCCTATTAAGTACCTGTAAACACATTGTAATAAGAAAGTATATCTTGGTTATTTTAATTGGATAACAAATAAACCGAATATGAACTTCTAAAGAATCCATGAATTTAATAATAAAAGCTTCCGAGTTTTAAACAACTCTTATCACCAATTAATTAACTCATTCATAAAAGTAATAATTTGCTAAACTATAAACCTGGTTTAACAACTCCTGCACTAGAAATCTGATAATCTTTCCCTGTTGCATTTTACTTCCTATGTTTTAATAAACTCCCTTATGCATGAGTCACTAGACAAATTTCGATCCTAATGCTGTGAATAGCCAGTTTGATTGTCTCTGGGTACAATCATAAAACTATTCTAACCCAATCACAAATGCTTCTCTGTACATGTGTTCAAAGTAACAAATGGGCAAGTCTATGTAATCTACAGCCATTAGCTAGCAACAGAATTTGAAGGCTGTGCTTCTACTTTTATCAATTAAATAATCTGTTAAGCTGCCCATGGTATTACACGGTTTTGATATAAAAGAATTATTTAACAATATTGTACTGAATATATGGATTTTTTATTTTTATTGTATAATTTATAATTTTAACTTGTTAACTCTAAGTTACTGAACCCATTATTTTAAAGTGGCACTACTGTTGTTTAAAGTGGAAGGGTGCCATCAGGATATTAGAATCCTTTAGTATCCAATTCTCCTCCCCCTAACTTTCAAAATCTAAAGTGACAATCTTTCTACCTGTGGTGGGTTTTATCTTATTGTTCAGTCCAGCTTAACCCTCTACAGGTTTTACATGTACTGTTAAGGGGTTGGTTGGCACTCTTACCTGGGGGTCTGAATACCAAAAACTTTGTGTTCATTAGTACCATTACTGTATTGTGGTGACACTCACACTATTTGATAATTTAATGTGTGGCTAAAGGCATTATCAAGCAGCAGTCCCATTTCTTTGTTGGCAACCCAACAATACTATTTTTTAATTATTATAAAAAATATATATGGCAACATATATGTAACTGGATGTGATCCAAACTGTGTGTTTAAGTTCTTATAATTAATAATTATTGTTATATAATAATAATAATAATAACCCCCCCAGGGATCACCTTGTCGTGGTGGGGGGGCTTACGGGTTTAAGGTACTGGTTTATATGGTCTTAACATCTTACCACTTATACATAACACCAACCCAAACTAACGATCCCAAACCCTTTCTACGGAGAAACAAATGGAGAGTCAAGTAAAGAGATATAGTTTACGGCCGCTGCCCGGGGGTCGCCGGGGCGCATCTGGAGCTGACGCTGGATGCCACAGCATGCGAACCGTTGGCGACGGGGGACTGAACAGGCGGGTTCCCCTCGAACAATATACTACAGCCGACCAATCATCCTCACCCTCATCTATCGCACACTCCGAACCATCATTATTTTCTAACATTCCATCACCTTCTTCCATTCATAGCTTGTTTCGGTCACCCAATCCATCACCATCATCATCATATTCATCCCGGACAACAAGGTCAACAGCTGTTGTGCAAGAGGCATTTGCCATCAATCCTGCACCCACTGCTGGCTATTCTCGTGCGCGAAAAAAATGGACCGAAGATATGAACCACTTCATATGGCGCACATACCTTTTAATCACTAAATGTGAGACGACACAAATGAACAACTACCTAGGGCTATTACACCAAGAATTCGACAATAGATATCCCGAAATGCAAACAACACGCCAACGTATAGGAGACCAAAGACGAGCAATCATTAGAAGAAAACTATTATCACAAAATGTATTAGATGAAATCAGCGCGGAAGTAAGGGAAAACTTGCAAACTCAAATTTCACAAACAGAATATAATTCATACACGCATAATCCAAACCATCCTGTACACCCAACACTCTTACCATCGCAAAACACCAATCGACACGCAAGAATGAAATGGTCAGACGAAATGAATGATGAAATAGTTAGAGGTTATTTTGAATTAACTGAATTAGAAATAAACAAGACAGCCTATCGGAAAAAACTGTATGATTATTTTATAGAAAGATACCCACACCTATCGCACCTTACAGAACAAAGAATAGCAGATCAGAGAAGGCTCATATTTAATAATAAGATTTATACTAGTAGAATTAAACAGTTAAAAAGAGAAATAGAGTTAAAACTTAAAGCACCGTATAATCATCCACTAACCCAAGTTGAGCATGATCCTATAATAGCAGAACAATCACATCAAAGTATACCTGAAAGTAACATAGATATGACGCTCACCCAAATTCAAACTTACGAACAACCACATACGCTAGAAACTAACACAGATAATGAAAACAATCCAATTCAAATACAAAGTAATGAGATGGAAGCTAAAATTGAAATAGAATTTAATCACGCAATAGCACGATTTAGTGAGATAGATCCTGAAACAAGGCCATATATCCCAAAACAGAAAACATCTCGTAAATTTTCTCAAATTGTCCAATGCCTAAATAACGTTATACTCCCAAAACATTTGCACGAAGCAATAGATTTTACCTCGTTACATACATTAATCTACTCAGCAGCCTTTGCAGCAGCTACTTGCAATGGTACACGATTTAATTTAGATAACAATAATGTCCTAAATGACCGTAACGGAAAACCAACTTGGCAAAGGAGAATTGAAAAAAGAATAGAAAAATATAGGCTAGAAATAGGTAGACTAACGCAATATATAGCAGGGAATAGAAGACAGAAAATAGTAAAAACGGTAGAAGAAATAAAGATTAAGTATAAAACTCATTCGCAATACGAAGAACCAAATACAGAGCCACAACATTTTTTAGACACCTTAAAACAGAAATTAAACGCGGTTTCAAACAGACTAAAAAGATACTTAACTTGTACAAAACGAAAACAACAGAATTCAACTTTTACAAATAACGAAAAACAGTTTTACAGAACCCTAGGCAACAATCATCAAAACAACACAACACTGCCATCAGAATCTCCAACACCCCAACACCTACAAGAATTCTGGGCAAACATTTGGGAAAACCCTGTGCAGCATGATACTAATGCTGAATGGTTACCCAAAATATCACCCCATACGGCACATATAAATCAAATGGATTTTGAAAACATTCCAATAGACATATTTACTCAAGTTGTCAAACGCACACACAATTGGAAAGCACCAGGTACCGATAATATATATAACTACTGGTACAAAAAACTCACTTGCACGCATCCATTCATCTACACCCACATAAACCAATTCATACAATCACCAAACACTATGCCACAGTTTATAACGCACGGAATAACATACATGCTACCAAAAGGGTCTGATCCAAAAAATCCCGCGAATTACAGACCTATCACATGCCTACAAACTATATACAAAATTATTACTGGATGCATCAGCGCAATTATCTATCACCACCTGAACCTCCACAATGTTCTAGCAGAACAGCAAAAAGGTTGCAGAAAGAATAGCCAGGGATGTAAAGAACAACTGACAATAGACGCGATAGTCATGAAACAAGCTCAAACTAAAAATAGAAATATTCACACAATGTACATTGATTATAAAAAAGCATTTGACTCTGTCCCTCATAGCTGGTTACTTTATGTCCTTGAATACAATAAAATCCATCCTAACTTAATTTCATTCCTGAACGAGGCTATGCTTCACTGGAAAACAAAATTAAAATTAATTGGTAACAACAAGTCACTGATCACTGGATCGATTAAAATTCAAAGAGGCATATTTCAAGGTGATGCTCTTAGTCCGTTATGGTTTTGCCTAGCACTCAACCCTCTATCTAATTTACTAAATGACACTAACACTGGATTTAAATTAAAACATAACAACACACATCACACTCTTTCACACCTGATGTATATGGACGACATCAAAATTTATGCAACTAATAGTACCGAACTTACAGAACTAGTAAACATCACACAATCATTCTCTAAAGACATACAAATGCAATTTGGTGTAGACAAATGTAAAATACACTCCATTAATCGCGGGAAATCACAACATAACACATACACACTCGATACAGGAGAACAAATAGATCCCATGGATGAACACAGCACATACAAATACCTAGGCTTCCATCAATGCAAACAAATACAACAAAAACAAACCAAAATAGAACTGACCACGAAATTCAAGCTTAGGCTCAATCAGATTTTAAGAACTCAACTAAATTCACGCAATATTACAAAAGCCATTAACACTTACGCAATACCGATCCTCACATACTCCTTTGGAGTGATCAATTGGTCTCAATCAGACTTAGTCAAACTTCAACGGATAATTAACACCCATATGACTACCCATAGAAAGCACCACCCTAGATCTTGTATCCAACGCCTTACACTACCACGACGAGAAGGAGGAAGAGGCCTGATCGACATACAAAATTTAAATAACAGCCTTGTAACTAAACTACGAAATTACTTTTATGCCAAAGCTGAACACAGTGAACTTCACAAGTACATAGCCCACATAGATAATAAACTCACTCCGCTTAACTTAAACGACAGAAGCATGCAACCAAATATAACAAGTAGGCAGGAAAAAACAGATAAGTGGTCACAAAAGTCTTTGCATGGGAGGCACCTTTCTGACCTCAGCCAAACACATGTCGACAAGGAAGCGTCGAACGAATGGCTGCGGCGAGGAGAGCTCTTCCCAGAGACGGAGGCTTTTATGATTGCTATACAGGATCAAATAATAGACACCCGAAACTATCAGAAGCACATCATCCGAATACCAAACCTTTCAACTGATTTATGCAGACGATGCCATAGTAGTTCTGAAACGATCCAACATATTACCGGTGCATGCAAATCTATTGTTCAAACCGATTATAAACATAGGCATGACCAAGTTGCAGCAATAGTTCACCAGAACATAGCCCATAAATATTTATTTATTTCACAAAAAGTAGCGTATTATAAATACCAACCGAGCACAGTTTTAGAGAATAGTTTATATAAAATATATTGGGATAGAACAATAATAACAGATAGGACCATACATTTCAATAGACCGGACATAACAATATTAGATAAAACCAAAAAAACAGTATTTATTATAGACATAGCGGTATGCAACACACATAACTTACTCACTACACACACGGAGAAAATGACCAAGTACATAGACCTGGCTACTGAGATAAAGAAGCAATGGCAAGTAGATACCGTTAGAATTTTACCCATAGTTATTTCTACCACAGGCGTCATTCCGAGAACCCTCCAGACTAATCTCAATGTACTTCAAATGCCTAAATCCACACTCACACTCATACAAAAAGCAGTTATACTCAACACTTGCCGTCTCACACGCAAGTTTCTACAGAATTCATCATCATCTCCATAGCTCCCAACACGCAAAAGCTGGCACACTTGGCCAAGGCCCGTGTGTCAGTTATTTTACCCCTAAAACAGGGAGAAGAAAAACAAAAACAAAAAAAATAATAATAATATCGCCACACGAACACACCAAATATACGGTCCCACATTAGGCAACGCCTGTGTTATGGGTACCGTACAGTGGACTGAGGGCGAACTCAGTAGGTATATAATACTTATATACATATTAAACATCCATGACTCGGGTACAAACATTCGTGCTCATCACACAAAGCTTGTCCGTACCAGGATTCGAACCCGGGGCCCTCGGCGCAGAAAGCAGAGTCACTACCACTGCGCTAATCAGGCCGTCAATGATGTATGTATGTATATATATATATATATATATTCTCAAAGTGATTCATTTATCTGATATTAAAAACATCTGAAGTCTAGTTTACATAGGCTAGGTTATATGTTCAAGAGAACAGCAGCCTCTTATATTGCAAATAAGGAATCTTCTAGATTTCATATTACTATGATGATTAGTATAGAAAGTAGTACATAATTCTCTCACTGGATTAGAATGATTATGAATAACATTATGGCACATACTTAGAATATGTGAACATGGTTGACTTACAAGCTCAGATATTTACTTAATAAATGACCCCAACTTTAAATTATTATCTCAGTGGTTCTCTATAGCATAAAGCTGTTCTAGTATACATCTTCCTCATGAAGACCAACTGGAATTCAATTTAGATCTCTCAGTAAATAGGATGCTCATTGTTATATTGAGCATATGTCAAAGCCAGCCACCTGGTTGGGTTAACTTGGAGCCTCTGTTAGTCAGAGCAACCTTATTGACCAAACCCTGCCTCGATCCCGAGTCTGCTTGCCAGGGTCAAATTGACAGTATAAACATTCTCTGGGCACTCTACAACCGAAATTCCGTACAACTTGCGACCTGATGAGATCAGAGAGAATAAACATCACCTTACTATGAAATGCTTAAGCACTTAAAGTTGTTCACCATCTTTGTGATGGCTACTGATATAGACATGCTTACCAGCTCGCATCCGCTGCGTCTGTTTTTACTTGTCATCAGAATATCTCTCCTACTCTCATTTATTTTGTATAGGTCTCCCGGGTCACTTAATATTGTGGAGTAGGATAACAATCTACTACCTCCAATCACCACCGCAACGCTTGTTGCACGATGGGGCACAGTTCTCTTCTCTGGCCTCTCTAGGTCAACTTTCCAGAAAGAGTTGTGCTTTACGACATTAGCCTGCCTCGAGTGACTGCATGTTTGTTCAAATACAACACCCTTAAAACCCTTTTAAGCACATCCAGTGGGGGACTTTATAGGCAAGGCTAACATCTGGCTCCGGACGGCCCTCGACAGGCCCAGGTATTAAATCGTGAGGAACCTTGGTTACCACCCTTGGTTACATGCACTAACTCTGGGCCTCCAAGCGGGCAAGCGTTTCCGCAACCTCACCACATGCTTGGGGGGCTAGGCCACGGGGTACCAAGTACACCACCAGACCATATACGACAGTTTCAAATCGTCTCCGCAACGCAAATGAAAACACTGTCAACCGGGTGCCGAAAAAATACCCAATGATTGGGCTGTCAAACCCAAATTAGAATATTTTGTATTCAATATTAACACCACTATATAACTTTTGATCATCAGAGCTGCCACAAAACAATATGAGTTGAATTACATCAGCCATTCAGAATGCTGTTAATTAAAGGGTCCTCTGATTATAAATGATTTATATCAAGCATGTCTCAGTGATACTCTAATAAAATGCACGGAATTTCTCTTTTGATAAGATAATCCTTGGGCTCACCCAAAGTAGGTACTACATGTACCTGGGATATACAATACAAATGTAACTTCTATATGTAGGTATATAATCCTTGAGATCAGGAATTGGTCACAACACATCTCTTAAAAACAATGTTCCAAAGAATACTAGGTCCATGAGACGGGCATGGCCTATTGTAGGTTTAAGTGAATACCACACAACAGGTGCTTTATTGAAATTATATTCTCATTATTGTTATTAAGATTGATAACTGCTATGTAAAGAATATGTGCAATTTCCTTATGATTTTTATTATTATTATTTATTTTTGTTAATTATTATTATTATTTTTTAAATATATAATAAATAAATAATGTCAGAAGATTTCTCTTGAAAAGTAATTAAGTGACTAAAGTATAATCTAATTTGACCAACTTGATCATGAACAATCATATTATGTGCCATTCAACTATACATCTTATTATAATGGTCATCATCAAAATGTGGACACACTACAGGTTTGCCCCCCCCCCCCCCCCTTTCGGAGATTGAAGGGGTGATGGTGTATATCTTATTATTATATTATTCAACTTCATCCACATTTCAATTAGAATAGGTACTGGGTGGCTGTACATTTGTCTCAATGATAAACTAAAACAGCGGACTGTCTTATACAATATGACTATCTTGTATGTGTTGTGTATCACGGATACCAAAGGTACGAAAATGTAAGTAATGTGCAAGCCCATACACAACTATGTAATCATATCAGCTGCTCAAATACAACTGGAGGTGCCGGGGTAGTTAGACCCGCACAGCTCTCCGCTTTAGTATGTTGAATGACATACTCAAGAGGTACATACTTTACAATATTTGTCTCCTGTGTAACTTACACTCCTGTAAAAATCTGTCATGTCTAATAATATACCACTAGAATAGAAAATCCTGCTCTGATTGACTGCTACAATTACCTGTGTAATGTATTTAAGCTGTATTGGTATGAAATAATATTTTACATTCAACCACACATTTGGATTTATTTCCATGCTTATTAGGGTTCCGCACCCAAACACTGAAAACAGTGCTTCATCATGTTGCCTGTGTATTAAGGGATTCACACCCAAACACTATAAACAGGGCTTTATCATGGTGCCTATGATTTTAAGGGTTCCACACCCATACACACCAAACAGAGCTCTATCTAGGTACATATTAACTTACAGGGCTCTACTTCTTTATGACTGAACTCGAACATTAAGTCAGACCTGAGGCCCTCAGAGGGAACATAGGCCAAAGATTAATTGCATACCAAATGGTTTTATAAGTCTTATATCTTGGTGAGCCAAGCTCACATATTTGTAAGATCTCAGTAACAGTCATATGAACCTTACTCTTATACCGAGATACATCATTTAATGTTCATCTCAGCGTACAAAAACCCTAGACGATAAGCAGACCTGTAAGGTACTTCTATACATTGAAAGAAACTTACTCTTCGAGCCGAGGTACGCTAACGCAGGGCAGGGGTGGTGCAGGCCTTCCTCACACCTCCGAGGTTGAGGTTTAGCATCCTGAAAGATACCCCTGACCTCGAAAACGACATTATTTTCCATTCCGAGCAACATCTCACCCGGCTTACTCAGCGTCGTTACCTGCAGGCTCCACTTTTTACGACGAAAACAATGCTGTGCTTATAAAAAACTCCACTAACACTCACACGAAACATTTAAACTATTTATAACATGGTTTAAAATGATAAAACAAAACTTTTCTGCAATTTAAAAGATGAAAGAAAAGTTTTCGTGTTATTCAAACGAAATACAAGAAAGCTATGACACTTGACAGCTAAGATGGTGGGAACTGGACGTCACGCCACTCTATGGTAACAGAATTGTGAGACTTATGATGGACATATAAAGGTATGATACCCACTTATTTCAATAATCCGGAAGAAATATAAGACTGCTTCTTCAATGCTATGCTGTGCGTTTTCGAAGACATATAATAAGTCAATTGCGATTGAAATGGAAGCGAACATTACATTGCATTTAAAACCTTATCTACATTGTTAAAGGCATAGTATCGCCTGACAGGGTGTCTTATACAATGTCGATAAAGGTATAAAAAGGACAACGATTATTGTATTAGATTACCATCTTTACAACTTAATATTATTACAACTAAAACAACTCCATATTCTACCAGTCGCCAGAATTAAAAATATATCAAGTTCAACCTTATAGCAAAACCATCAAAGTGCATTTTCATAACTAGCAAGTGAGTTATATTGTATTATTTGCTTATTTTGTTGTTATAATTATGGTAAATAATTACTACTTTGAAAAAAACAATCTATAGCTTAAAAATTTATAATTGAAAATTTAGTATATTTTAATGAGACTAACCAAATTACACATTGAAGTAGTCAAATTTTACCTGGACAGTTTGCTCTACAAACAATGCAAATATTTGTGTATAATACTATAGTAAGTATGTTTAAATCCATTGTGTATTTTTCACTTAGGTATATTGATTTATTTTAAATGTTTTAATTATATGTGTTCAACAGTATTTTATAATTTATTGAATAATCTCTGGTTATACATATATTAAATACATAATCAAGAATAATATTAGAAAACCAAGATAATACATTTTGCTAGACGAAACAGTTAAATATATGAATTGCGTATGAAAAGAATTCCAAATGTTAACAACATGGGAACAATACGTAAAAATCATGAGCCATTCCCATTCATGTTTCACATTCCAAGAACTTATCACACACACAAGCAAAGTTTACAGTAATAGCATGCGCCACATTATTAAAAATCATTACAATATTCACACGCACACAGCTAAGGATATTAGCACATCCTATTGGTCGGAAGGCGTTTGTCTTTGCGGATCGCGCCGAGAGCCGTGTATACAATTATCGCCTTTAGACTGGTCACGCGGAACTTTTGCCAATAGTACCTATCAACCTAGCTCAAGTGAATGTTCGTGATTCAGCAAGTAACATGTTAACACCAAATAAACGTCATGTGGTATGTTTACAAAGCGCTGTCAAATAATTAGCATCAGTCAATAACTCAGTGGGCCGCAAGGTAATCGTCTACCTACGCCACTCGTGGTCACACCTCGCCGAGCGGCTCGCCGACAACGGTTTGTTGCTGTAATTGCCTCGCCAACAACGTATTAATCACTAATGTGACAGCATCGATACCACCATTATAAAGAAATAATAACATCATAATGGGCAGTTACAGTAATTTGTTATGCTCAAGCTCATGAATATGTTATTTTATTAATTAAGTCACTCATATCGTTAGTTTGACAAAAACTAGCTGCTTGAATTTTGTTTATTAATCAGGCAATAAATTTATTATGAATGAGCTTGAGTTCAAGCGGGGATATGTTGCAATACTTATGTAGAGTTTGTTTCAATGATTATTTATAATAAACTATCCGATATTTTACGTAGATTTTTAAACAAAAATCATGTACAGTCATGAAACGGAACAAATGAATGATCGTATTTATAAGTGGGCATTTCACATTGAACAAGCTACGTTCATGCTTCAGCAATAACTATTCAACGTCGCAAATAAACTGTCATTCGCATAGTGGAAATTATAATAGGGCGCTATAGTTCTGCATTACTCCCTGTTGAATAAATTTGAAATTATCAGTAAAGATGCGACAAAGAAAAGGTTCACTACATGCAAAATCTCGCTACACAGACATCGCTATCGGTCGCTAATACTTCAACGTTCAACATACTACAATTGTTTGTTGTTTTATTTAACGCAAACACAAATAAAACTGCCACTGAAATTTTAATATCGTGGTTCGTAGCAAGTGTTCTCATAATAAGTCGATCAAGGGCTGTCTAGAATTTTGGGGTGCCTGTACATAAATGTATTATTGAACGCCAATACCTTTATTGAAATAAGTATTTGCAATGTTTACAATACCTATCTCGGGAAGAGAAATATTAAAATGTTCGAGTCTACCAAATTAATAATTAAAGAAGGTAGTGGCGGACGATAGACGGCCTTGGGCTTTAATCGCCCTGGACCTCGGGGCCGCGTGGTTTCGGTGCGCACCAAATTGCATTTTGTTTTTAATCTGACGGCTGCCGCGCCGGCATGAGCTACAATTTGCCTGAGCTGTTTAATTAATAGCGACACGGCGCGGCGGGTCATTAATTAAGTCATCAGACAAGCAGATACTGTAGGCTTGTGCGAATGGGATTAGATACTGAACAGCACCTATCACCGTGTCCTATAAAACATAACGTTAAGTTAATTAACTAACAAATTTTATTCTTATTGGAATTGTAGAGTGCTAAAACAATACACGAGACCTTGACACAAGTGTATCATCACATACTGGCAAATATACTGTGGATCTTTGAAAATTAAAATAAAACAATTTGACACCCATAGTTGATATTTTAGCCGTACCATGCCTGTATAAATTATGTTTCTTTATGTGTAGAAATGTCGATAAAGACCAGCAGGTGCTTCAGTCCAACTGGTCGTGGTCTAGCCGGCACGGTTACAAGTAATAAAACAAATTATCTCTCCTCGAGTAACAATCTTTTCACAAGTAAATTAATGGCTACTGGTGCAATGTGCAATAATTTACTCATTCAGGAGTAATTTTGCCAGCAGCTGATAAATATTCATTTTAAAATTAATTGGCTTGTTGTTAATTTAATTTTATTCTGTTTCACATATTTTTTAAGTACTTTTTTGGTGTCTGTATGTTGGTGGTACCGACTGGTACCTTAATAGTGTAATTAATCTTATATACTTACACGTAGTTGGAACGTTATTATTTAATGAAATACAATTATGGCTCTATAATTAAAATACTGCATAGCTTTTGTGTCAAACTAAATCATAATATTACGAGTACCGGATAAGAAGGTAGTAAGTTACACAACACAATAAAGTTTAGAAAACGATTAACGTTAACTATTATATTGAAGCGATGTGAAAAAAGGTAGTATTGTTATTTGAGATAATACAAAAAACGTTGCAAAAACATCGTATCAAAAGAACTGCATCCGTAAGATAGTTAACTATTATGAAGGTAAGACGAAAATAGTAGAGAGAATAACTCCAGTGCTTCATATTGTACATTATATTCATTACAGGTCTCCCTTAGTCTGCGGTTGCTTAGTAATTGAAGTTAGTACTTTATTGTGACCTATTTGGATTTGTTGCAAGTAAGGAATTTAATTATATATTTTTTTACTTTATATATTATATAGGATATAAATGTAAAAACTGTTAAAACAATGAAATTTAAGTAGGAATGAACTAATTAGTTTTTTTTTCTTATTACATAAAATACCCATACGTACCCATATAAGTTACAACTAACTAATACATATCCTAGGTATTTAAGATAACATATTAATTGATTAAGTTTCAGATGATGGAAACATAATTAAAATAATTATTTATTAAAATATTCACTAGCTGACCGCATAACTGGATCGGGCAAATAGAGGCACGTGAAAACAAATATGGAGGGGTGTAGGTATGTAGAGGTAATCAAAATGTTTGTAAATGTATGTCGCGTGTCACCAGATGATTAGCTTGCCTGTCAACTCTAACAGCGCTTGCATTGCTACGGAGCACAGCTTTTTATGTGAAGTCTCGTCCGTCTAAATGGCATATGAGGTGTATTGCCAAATATTACGTGACAAATAACAATCCTTAGCGAGACGGACCGGTCCGTACGAGTAGACGTGTCGCTCGGCTAGCTAACAACTAACTTCTCTGTAAACATTTACTCTGTCTGACGTGTGTTGTAGTTGTGTAGCAATAATGCAGTAATATAGTACAAATGTTTATAAGAATGTCGCGGAATGACGCTAATATACGGTTCGCGGTAAAATCCGTAAGCAATCTAAAATTTGTGAGATAATGCCGGGTCCATATATGTTAATATCAAACATTTTAATTAGATTGTGAATCAGTGTAAAATCACTTTTAGTCATCGTTCGCCAGGTTCCGTAGGTTGAAAACTTTACACGATTTTTTTTTGGTTTGGATTTCTGTCAGTAATGTCGTATTTATGATTAAGCAAGAAATGATACACATTCCACAGACGAGCGAAGATAACGCTTTTGATTACAGCGAAGTTTGCCAAAAAGAAGATAACTAACTCCCAAAACATTACTATTAAATTAATAAAACAATATATACGATGGATGGAAATGGTAACTGGATTAACTTTGATTTTAACATCAAGTTCTGCTAATAGAAGTTATCGGTTAGTCAAGATTACGTATCGCATGTTAGTTGGGCGCATGAAACGCCAAATCTGATAAGGAAATGTGGAGCACTCTTGACGTCGTCGTCGTCGAGTGGCCGAGTCCGCTGCATCAAGTAGCGGGGAAAGGAGCGGCCGCCAGCCAGAGCGGCATATTCACATTGGCTCTCGCGGCTTCAGACTATAGATCGCGATGGCCCAGACGCAAGTCGATCGCGGGCAGATCGCCGAGATACGTCGCGGCCGCCCTCGGCTTCTCGACGCTTAATATCCCCCCGACGTCGTCGGCGCCGTACTCCACCAACTCTTGCCACTCGTGATTCTTGCCACTTGGGCCACTTGGCACATCGTATAACGGGTCTCACGAGTCGGTTTACACGAATACATTTACCATTAAAATCTAAATTGGACGACGTTTTATTTCTTTTGATATTTTAAAACCTTTTTGCTTAATACATTTGTAATGATATTTAAATTTTAAATCTTAAATGTTGCATACTTGATTAACGATTACCTATACAAGTACAAGAAGCATAAGTTTTTATGACATATCATGATATGATGAGCGCCATAAGGACCTTTAACTGATAATGAAATATAACAACGGCTAATGGGTATGTGAATGCACCAATGTAATCTTAAATAAATGTCATATTTGTAATTTAACATTAAGTGGTAATAAAACACACTAGATAGGTACTAGATACCTAATTTATTCATAATGATAAAATGTTTTCTATAATTATTTGTTATTAACTGAACGTTCAGTTATGCATAGATAGATGTAAATATTATGATAAATATCATTATCAAGATATTTTATTTAATTAAATTTGTGTAGAGCAGATATAACAAGATTCAAGAACACAGTATAAATATCCATAAGTAGATAAACAATGTATCCTAATCACATCAAAGCAACGTATATTTGCGGCGGCAGTAAGGATCTTCCGCAAGTAAATATTCCTGCCAGATGCACCGAAACTAGTTGGCAAGCTAAGGGGGTGGGGGCGGGTGGTGACTGAGAAGGGGTGTGGAGATACATATCCGAGAGAGAATAAACATTAGACCGTCAATAAAATTTTAAGTGGAACGCCGAGACAACCATGTTTCAGAAACCATTTGTGATTGCTCTCACCTTCAAAGTACACCTACATGAAGCGTTTATTATTGTAAACAGCAATTGTACTTCTTTAGAATGTTGTCCTCAGACACCTATTAATAAATACAATTTACCATTCGCTAAGCTAATGTCAAAGGTAGTCCAAATTGTTCAACACATTATTGTAAATATCAAATTCACTGACATTGATACATACCTACAACCATTTTAATAAATGAAACCGTTACAACATATGTTCATTGCTCAAATGACGACACAAAAATTACACGAAATTATTTAATTCTATACAATATCTTATGAATATGATAAGTACAACTTAACATGAACGAATGCGACTTCAAGGAAAATTCTATGCATTACAATCAATCATGCTGTCGTCATTGGAGTTCATTCCAATGAAGGTGTTTTTATAAGTGAATAAAATGAAAATAATAATATAAGTAACTTTGTGTACATGCAGTAATTCAAAGTAGCATCAGGTAAGTTACTTTATTCTGTGGCATTCACCATAGATTAGCATAGCAGCGTAGTAAACGTTTATAAATCAAAGTGCATTTTTTTAATTTTATTAAGGCATTAGGGACGCGTGCTCCTGTGTACCTTTGTCTAGGCGTGGGCCCCTATATGTAGTTGTGTAGTGTATATTTAAATAGTGCAAGAGGTAAGTAGGTATACGCATTTCAATTCTTAGGTCATACATAACATAACATTTTACGTAACATAAATGTTTCTCCTCATTTAGTTACTCAATTATGGTCAAGGTCGAGAATTCCTACATTGTCGGATCACTGGAGCTTCAGTTCAACTCCTGCAATCGACTGCCCACCCACGATCAGCATTAAGCAGTTGTATAGTATGACAGCTAAGAGACAATTTTGATGTCATCATCAAAATTGTCTTTTCAAAATTGTAGTATTATTTTAATTTCTTGTTGGATAATAGGCTCAAAATACGGAAAGTATTATAATATAAAAACACCTATCCCAACAATAAAAACATTAACATGCTAGCCTTTGCGCATTCGGGAACGAAATGGACTAAGACAAAGATACATTGGGTCTTAGGGTTTCGTAATTACTTCTAGATATAAACTAAAACTTCACTATATAACAATATGTATGTTGGTATTAATGTAACCAGGCATATGCAGCAATGATATCCAAAATAAAAATTGAGCAGCACAAAAAAAACAACTCGAGGTAACAGTAAGTTGAGTGGCGATTACAGCGAAACGAAGTGGTTTAAACTTTACCCAGGTAAGTATTTATGTCACAACGTGCTAACATTGAGCTCAGGGGAATAACACAAGGGGATGGGTCAAAGGGGTGTTCGTTCGGTGTGCCCGAGACACCCGGTCGGTGCTCTCGACCGTTGCGGCATGTCTTTTAGGCGACAGATATTGATTTTGTATAAACATGCGCTTCTCTGATGCGTTTCTTTTTTCACTCGTATACGTCTTCTATCAGACTTACATATTGTGGCGGTAAAAAGCCTAAATTATTTGCTAGAATTCTTATATAAATCTAATGAACTTTAAAAATGGATTATCGTCAACTGCAATGTGCAAGTTGGACATTTGTAAATAAGATAAATTTATGCTGAGTGAAATTTTACAAACAAGTAGTTAAATTTACAATTTGAGATAATTACGAGAGCATCAAGTGCTAGAAGAAAAAAAGGCCTCAACCGCTTATTCCAGCTCTGACTGAATCAAACTAGGTACATTATTGTAAAAAACTCTACAAATTTGGTGTTTATAGTTTGTCGAGATTTATAATTGAGTGTAGATTCAATTAACTCAGGTTCAATTTAGATACATTTAGCGTGTTTATATGGGCTTTTGATAGCTTAGAAACAGATGAAGATAACATGAGCAACAATTTTCTGGCATAGCGTTAAATTACATAAATCCTTTGTCGGGCGAATAATTCTAGAATATTATAAATAATTAAGTTTTCTGCTCGATGATTTACTAAGGGTTTTGCTGTAAAATAATCGTGAGTGCGTCGTAAAACAATTTAACTACCTTGTGTTGAACGTGACGCCTTCATTTTTAACATTATATTTTACAACAATATAAACTATTCGTTTCTTTGTTACTTATGGACCATAAAATACGGAATAAACATTGTTTAAATAATGTCACACCACTTAAATACTAATTAAGTACCAAAAGATAACTGAGTTTTATAAAGGTGTATATTTAAATATGTCATAGGTACAAATAACTTTCGAGGCATGGAATAAAATTATACTAGTGGATTTATCGCGCTACGATTTGTAATTTTGCCGATGGAAATGCATCATTTTGAATATGCAATAATACTGAAGAAGCTCATTATCTTAAAGAGGCGAAAATAGGATATTCTCAGTAGAAAATTGATCGCAAACAGGATTACCTTGCTAAAATTGAATGTCTACAATATTTCACGCCCGCTAACTTCACCATGCCCCATCCAATCAGCCTCAACCGCTTATCAGGTAGACAGGCCATGTCAAACTTTTCAAATTTGTTTTGAACATTCATTTTTTATTATAACAACAAAGTTAGTTACATACCTACCTAGGCTTTTCTTAGCTGTAGGCGCGACAAAAGTTGTGCGATTGAATATCGTAAAATGTGTATGTAGGTAATTTCGTATAAACGAAGTATTTACCTATCAACTGTTAAGTACATTTTAGGTAATGTATAAAATTCAAATCTGTTACCTCTGTATCTATACCGTGGGAAAGTAAGAACTAAGCACCGTGGTAATTGCTGATAGTGAAGCATTAGTTGGTCGCTCTACAGGGCGTCGGATGACGTGTCACGGTTGACTGTTTTTTGTCATTATAACTGTATTTTTATTGTATTGTCACTTTATTGAGAGTTTGCGGATTCACACGCGCGGTCTTCACAGATAAAAGGTAGGGAGCCTTTATTGTATCCTATTGAAAATATCTAAGTCTTTAACACCTTAATTTTTAACTTGTACCTACCACCTTTCATTTTGTCATTTCAATGTGATGTTAATTTAATTGCTACTTTAGAAGCTCCATAAGTTATAAAAAATACGATTGCTCAGTATGTATTTAATTATATATTATTACCTACATTTTGAATTGAAATGATGCACTGACCTGAGCTAAGTCGAAAATTATTTGAGCTGGCACACCATTAATTTTATATAACAAAAGCTTCAAAGCTAATATAAATATAATACAGTCATACCTAGATTAGGTATATAAGTACCCTTACTTAGGTACCTACATATGTTATGACTTAACTCAAAAAGTTGAAAATTAATTAAATACAAATGGGAAACTACTATAAATCAGCGGTCGTATAAACTGATAACCTACCTGAGTAATAGTGACTGAACTATATCATAAATATAATCTTATAATCAGCAGGCAATTAAACTAATCTGCAATCTCATAAAACTGACAGAAATATGTTATAGATAAATAATTAGTAAGCACTAGGTCTAACACATCAACTAATAAATTGAGTATCATTGTGTATTTATTAATTATGTTAATCTATACACAATAGTATAATATCATAACAAATAACATGAATTCACCAATTTTATGGTCCCAAACTCAGATAAATAAACAAATAACTTCACCTGGAGTCTCAAACCAGGCATCTCTTATAATGGCCCGGCAACCACCCAGTGCCTGGTGCCTAGTGGCCTACACTGAAACTACAATCTAAAGATGTATGTATTGAGGTACTATTTTCTATTCAAAATATACTCTAAACTACACTAGAAAATATTTAAACCATATCAAATGTTGACAAACTGTTAATTAAACATCATTATTTTTATACAAGCAGTAAAGCACTACTACATACTTGTCGATAACATTAATTTAGCCTTCATATGGATTTTTACCATCAACTATCTAGTACTAGTACTATTTCTTTATGTATGGCCACCAGTAATCTAACACAATGGAAATTACAGAAAATGTTATCCCTTTTGAACCATAGTCACACAAATCGGAGTGCCCTAAATGAAATTTAAACTACTTTAGACTATTACCACCAGTAAAAAGATAAGTTCTGGTTACTGTAACACATAAAATTCATACATAATAAGTGGTCAATTACCTTTGTATGCAGTATCCATACTAGTTAAAGTGCAATTAAGTCCTCCAAAGCCATACAATAAAGGTAGGAACGTAGAAAGATATGCAAAGTTTATTTGTCAGTACAAATAAACCGTAGATCACCCTTTTGTCAAGTAAAATACTAGAGCTACATAAACAAAATAACTTATAGTAAATTTACTTTTAGCCATTGTATGAAGAAATTACATAAGTGTTGCACACCACACATGTGGTGAAATAAATAGGAGCAAAGGAACCTGTTCGGGCCTATAATATACGTGCGCGCCGTTCCAACGAGCCACAAACGGCAAGCCTGTCGCCATAATTTAAAACGATAGTGAGGCATGTAGTTTTATTGTGCATATACAACTGACTTCAACATACCAACACAACATATTGCCACGGACGGCGCGATAAGTGAGCGAAAGCCACTAAGACCAAATTTACGCTTTGTGGGAGACCGCGGCTATACTTCGCGCGGCGAGCGGTGCCCCGTGTTCCGACAGGCGCGCCTGTCTACAGTCAGCTGCTCACTACATAATACATAACCAATAAAACCGCGTATAGATAACGTTACATGTACCAACTGTGCGTTTTTCTTTCTTAAATATAGTTATCAACAATACGGCATTATTAATTATTATAAGTAGGTAAATAGGTAATACCTAAATGTCACTAACAACTTTACACGCAGGGTTCATTCGTTGGGTCAATGCACTTCCGAGACGACGTCCAAAGCGATTACGGAGCGGTGTTATTATAATAGGGATATAAATAAAGACTTAAAACATCCTTTCTTACCGAATTTTAAGATATTTTCTATTGTATTATTCCCTTATTTGATATAATTACAACATGCGTAAACACTGGTTAGGAAAAAGACCTTTCATAAATACTGGCAAGTAGCTACCTACTTGCACACGTTAATTTATAATAACATAGGTATAAATAACAATTGCATCGATTGTATGTATTTCTATATGTAAATGTAAACAATATTGGGTATGTAAGTATAGGTAGGTACCCACAAAGAACAATTTTTTGTGATCTACATGGACCATTGTTATCGATAACATAGGTTTAACGTTTCTGTAAGAGTAATAAGTTCGCTTTATATTCAAGCACTCACCTCGAGGTCTTCATAGGTGCGAAATGCCATTATGGCGAAACCATCGATGATGTCCTCCTCTCCCAGCGGCTCCCGCGACTTCTTCCTCCTGGCAGGAGGACGAGGCGGCTTCTCTCTCGTCGGAGACTCGTCCTCGCCGCTGTCTCCATCCTTCACTTTGCTCTCTCGCTGTGCTTGCATGCGCTGTGCCCGCTCCCTTCGCCTATTTCTCTGATTGCGCTGCTTCACTTCGTTTTCCATCGTTCACACATTATTCGAATCACCCGACCACCGTGCTTCACAACACTAAAGTCCGCACTACACTTCTATCACACATGGCTATCCGTTGTTTTTATGCCGAGATATTTAGCAAAATACAAATCTTGCACACAGAAAAAGACACAGGCCGTTTCCAATGGCGGATCGTACACCGTTGCCGCATTGCAAGTAAAATGGCCGCGTAGCACTCCACGGGCTGCCTTCTTTCACATTCACGTAAACGGAGGCATTATTCCACTTAAACTAAAACATAAAACTATATATTTCAACAAGAACTAAGACAATAATACGATAAATTAACTTTATACATTATTCTCTGTGTTCAGAATCAGTCAATAGTCAATACAATGAAAGGTGTTGCACGACGCCAACGCTACGTTGCGGTCGCGATGGTAAACTAAAGCAAGGTTACCAACCTAACGTATGAACATTCCGCGATATTGGGCGTCATTGGCAATGTGGCGCTCGGGGTTGCTCTTCTAACCGGTAAGCTTGTCTCTTTTATAACAATAATAGATGCAAAAAATACAAGACCATAATTTATTTGGTATAGTTTTTTGATAAATAATAAAATACATAATATTATCATATTAAGGTGGAAGCTCAGGGTCAGGGCGCGAAATTCAAAATTTCAATGGTTTTTATTTTTTTACGAAAAATTTGGTCATCTTTACGATGTAATTTAGTATTTTGCGATATTAGCATTCTACATTGGATGTCTCGATCTATTAGGTTTGCTTAAAAAAATACCTAAAGCGATACAACACCATAAAGTTAGTAAAAGTAGCGGTTTTTACAAACCTTATGTAGATAAGGATATGTCAATTTAATTTGTTATGTTGGCATTTATAGTGGTGTACTATGCCCGGCTTACACGATGGTAGTACGTTGTAAACAGTAGCTGACTAGCCAGCAGGCCCCGGACAAGTCGTTCAATGAGCTTAGGTCGTTCAAGGGGATTCCTATACATCGGAATTCCCAATTTTTATACTTATCAAGGGGATTTCTAGGTTTAGAATCGATTATTAAAAAAAGTATAACTGAAAGACACTGTAGGAAACCCTTTCGAAGGGGTTTTATGGAGTTTTGAGTTTAAATTTTAATCATAAATTTACCCATAGTTATAGAAAAGCCCTTTCAAAAGGCAAGCCAAGTGAATACGTATTTTTCTTGAATGAAGAATGAGCATCCTTTATCTCAGATATGCATAAGTTAAATCTGACAACAGTAGTCATTCCAAAACCCAATTAAAACCTGTTCATAGCCTTTCCTGCTAGCCAGTGTCAAATTGAAAACACATGAAATATGCTCATGTGTGCATATTGTGTAAAAATGATGTAAATGCACATATATGATAAAAAACTTAGGGTTCAATGACGAAATAAAAACAGAACCAATGTGAAAACTTTGGAGAAAACAATAACTATACAGAAAGGAATGATAAAAAATAACAATATAAAAAGAGACATGAAAGGAAGGGAAATTAGAAATAGAATGGAATAGAAACACAATATGGGGGAAGCGCAAGGTAGGGCGCGAAATTCAAAATGTCAATGGTTTTTATTTTTTACGAAAAATTTGGACATCTTTACGATGTTATTTAGTTTTTTGCGATATTAGCATTCTGCATTGGATGTCTCGATGTATTAAGTTTGCTTAAAAAAATACCTAAAGCGATACAATACTCCAAAGTTAGTAAAAGTAGCAGTTTTTACAAAAGTTTTTAAATTATAAGTCCCTAAGTATTATCAGGTACATCTAGAAATAGCTTAACTTATTATGTACACAATAATAACCATTTTAATGCAGGTAGGCAAATATAGGTAAGTATACCGATATGATCATAAAGGTATACAAAAAAGGTCAATGGTTACGTCAACTATAATTTAATGTTAACCTATGTAAGCATTATACATACATACTCTATATTTATCTAAATTCACACAGTTCAGCACAAGTCACTGCGTGAGATGCTCGTGTATTATAAGTAAGTACCTACCTATAAAATGTTGAGATTCCATCCAATAATAATATTGTGTTTTTTATAAAGCCACATCAACGGTTGTTTTCCCATGCGAACGTAGTGTTATCTGTTGATGTTTCGGTGTGACGACTTTCATCGCCTTATCCATTTCAATAATTATGGTAAGTTAATGCTGTGTGAAGTTATTACGTACGTAGGTATCTTTATTGGTGTTTATATTAATGTTACGAGTTCAAAATAGATACCCAGGTTGGTAGGTACCTATTTACAAGTGGATACCTACAATGACAGCGTTGTTATTAAAACAAGTTTTATTTAAACTTTTTTTGCCAAATCATCGGCAAAAAACGATGTAGTTCACAATGTTTTAAAAAGTGAAGTGATGTTTTATAATCGAAAAGAACGGAGCTTGGACTATTTGGCGGGAAGTTGATCCGTGAAGTTGTCAATTTTGTTTTATTTTCCAAAATATGTGTTTGTTCGATGAATTACGTGTAATATGAATGGGATATTAACCATTGTGTGTTCATAAACGTGCACGAGTGAAGGAAATTGAAATAAAATAGTATAACTTGACTTTTCAAGTTCTCCCAAGAGATCCGGTAAATTTTCAGTAAAGTATCGACAGCTTTAATGATAGGGGTAGGGTCGCCATCAACATTACTATTATCATCAGGGGTACATATCATTCAATAACAATTATCAAGAATTACTCGACACTGGCAAAAATTGCTCTTATTTTGTAGCCTATTGGCAACCTAAAAAAAAAATAAGAAGAGCGAAGCTTATTTGTGTGAAGTTTTTTGTAGGTATTTTACGTTCTTACGGGGGAAGCTCGGTCAGCAGAAGCAGCAGGTCAGGGTGCGAAATTCAAAATGTCAATGGTTTTTATTTTTTTACGAAAAATTTGGACATCTTTACGATGTAATTTAGTTTTTTGCGATATTAGCATTCTGCATTGGATGTCTCGATGTATTAAGTTTGCTTAAAAAAATACCTAAAGCGATACAATACTCCAATGTTTGTAAAAAACGCTTCTTTTACTAACTTTATGGTGTTGTATCCGTGGCTTAATGCACTTATTCATTACTTATGCCGTTAGACATTAATCTATAAGAGCAGTGCGATATTTAGCAAATTAAACGAAAGCATTTAACTTTAAATTTTTTAAGCATATTGGCATTAACATTAACACTTCCGTTAACAGGTGTGGCCGTAGCATTATTATGTTTGTAGGTACACGACGGGGTGGCGAGCGAACCTAAGGCAAAGTGGTGCTTTTTTATTTCTTTTAATTTCAACCCTGTGATGAAATAGTTTACCCTGCAGGCATTTAATTTTGAAAAAAAAAACATAGGTCTGTAAAAAGCATTTTGGTATGTACCTACCATAGAATTATTAAAGAATTTATTTAACTACCTTGGTAATTACATAATTATGTGTGAAAGATTTTATTTCTAATCACAAAACTGGTGTTGTTTATAAATTTTATAACTCCTGTCGTTACTGTTGTTTATTAATGTTTACAAAGTCTTGACTCGATATTGATCTCGTAACAACATTAATTAATTAACGTTATTTGGATGTTACCTATAAAATGAAACATTACCTACCCACGCAGACGGCAGACACGAAATAATAATTACGTAAGAGATAATTTCGCATAGCATAAAATATGAATGAATTACTTAAATATAATTTATAAAATGAATATCATTACGTTAATAGTAAATTTATACTCTCAAATTAATATTAATGACCGCATATTTTAATTATGGATACAATACATGAAGCGAAATGAAAAAAAAAATCGCAGTTTTTATGATATACTTTTTCAGACTCTAGTCTGAATTAGTATGTGCTTTATTGCCACTGTAGAAAGAACTCTTAGAATATTCGAATAATCACATCGTGTAAGGGGCTCTAGGACGCCCATATTACCCTAAGTCTATTTCCACCAGGGCTCACTAACCGTTGATCAGTCAGCATCGATTGCGAAATTACTGATATTTCAGTCATAACCTTCACTCCAATTATAAAAAATATATTTGTTACAGAATACACACTTTTCGAATAAAATGAAACCGAGAGCTCTCGACCGTTGTATTGCTGTAGCCTGTATTACAGGCATATTGGTTTCTACGTATGCTTTATATGTGGAAACAGCCGTGGAGACTCAGCCGGGCTACAAAGCTCTCTGCGACATTTCCGAGCACGCGAGTTGTTCCCGCGTGCTTACTTCCGAGTAAGTTTCCTTGATTTCTCATTAGCCGGCTACTGAGTTGCCGCGCTGCCGGGTCAGGAATTTATTCGCTCGAGGCACATGTTCTTGCTGCCTCACGCTGTCATCTGTTGCCTGGTATCAACGCGACTGTTTATATCGGATGATGGGATCCAAATAATGGAGTCGCTTTCTATGTATATGCGATTACGCGGTCGTTGCAATATTCTAGCCACTTGCTTATAAACATGCGTCAAAGTTGCTTATTCCTGATTAGTTAGGTACAGTGGCGTATTATGACCCACATGATCCAAGAGTCAATACTCCACTGGTTAGGTAGGTAACTTTGAAGTAAAAATGCAAGGTCTAACCCCGTGACAAAACCGCACTGATTATTTTTAAACGTTCGAACCTACTTGTTGTGCCATTCGAGTCGGATTATGTTGGCGTTAAGTCGGCATTTCCAATGTTTATGACGGTTTGTCTATTATAGTTAGTCGTTTTCTTGAATGTATTTCTTCGATTCGCGCCGCTTATCGCGTAGCCTTATGTAGGTACGAAATAGCCGACTCCAATATGTATAAGCTGGCTTAAGCTCGATAAATATTAATTGCTAACATTAATTTATCGTTAGAATGTCTGCGGTTTCACGTAAACGAGAGGAAACATCTTAAAGTGATTTTTATTATTTCACAGATATGCCAAAGGGTTCGGCATAGCGGCAAACGATTCTCCGTTGCAAATTCCAAATTGCATTTATGGAATCGCGTTCTACTGCCTCATGATATTTTTATGTACGTATAAAATTATTATTATATCCGTTTATCATATCTACTATCTGACCTGATTTGTGTGTTCGCGGAATTTTACAATAAAAGTGTAGTATAAAGTTAACGACGACGCAATCCCACTCCTTTGAAACGTCTGCGTATGATATTCGAAGCGCGTTTGTGCTGGAGTTGTTCTTTAGATCTGACCGAAAACAATAAACACTATTCATGTTTACTGCTTTTAGTATGTTACGGTGAAAAGTGTAATAAATCTGTCTTGTATAATGAGGCATTAATTTGATAGAGATGAAACAATCGAATCTGTAAAGTTTATACACGCACCGAATAAAGAGGAGAGTTAGTTTAAATATTTATAAAGAAAAAACTGTTCACATTGAATGATTTTAATAATTAGAACGTACGCGACCGAGTGGCGTAGAGCCGCATACTGCGATAGCAATCGAATTTCAATACTTAATTATAATTGTTTTACCAACTATAAGTAGACCTAGCTGTGTCCCTAACAAAATACTGAAGCCAATAAAACCATGGTATTCGCGTAGTAGGGATACAAAAAAAAAGCTGGTATAGGTACGTAATACACAAATTATGAAAACGAAACATCCGAACCCGAATGCGTTCAGTTTAGTTCAACAATCACTTGCATGCAGTTCGCGAATAAGGCGATTGGTGGTTAGGAAGGTAGTGTAGGTACCTGCTTGAGTCGTGACTTTTACCACGAGAAAAATATTACGAAATTCACAGCAAGCTGATTACTCTAGGCATCGAGTCAAGGCTTATTTGGATAGCTCACGAGCTGAGAATAACTGTTATTGCTAATAAGCTAACACCGGCGACTATGTAGGCAACTCCAGGTACGTATGCGTTTAATGCAATCGGCTCATAATTAAATGGCGATGGCATTAAAGGTCACTTTCAAAAATATTTGTATGGGAAATCTATCAAAACTGACTATTGTGTTATCAGACTTGGTGCCCTGTAAAGTGGGTGAAGTAGCGTGCGAATGTGATTCAAGTACTTATGTATGAAGGTACCTACATGTTTCAGGAACATATTTGTACCTACGCCATCTTGACTGTGTTAATACAATTTCAGTGTATGTTCTCGTAAGTAAGATAAGAGTTATATGCGCCAACACGAGGAAGGTAATTAACATTAAAATGCCTACAATCTAAACAGTTTTGAAATGCTGTACTTACCTAGTCAATGGCCCGAGAAAGTCGAGTTTGAATTATTTAATACTAGCTGCCCCGGCGAACTACGTACCGCCTCAGAATCAAATGTATGAAAAAATGAATTTATACAAATCTATCCCACGGGAACCATACATTTTACCGGGATAAAAAGTAGCCTATATGCTATTCCAGACTATAATCTATGTCTGTGCCAAATTTCATCCAGATCCATTCAGCCGTTCTGGCGTGAAAGAGTAACAAACATCCATCCATCCATCCAAACTTTTACATTTATACATACATATAAATAAAATTGGAGTATCTGTTTGTAATATTAAAATAACCGCTTTTTACTAAGTGCATTTGGATGTATACACGTTACCTATACCGAAACAACATTTTTTACCATTTTTGTCTGTCTGTCTGTTTGTTCCGGGCAATCTCTGAAATGGCTGGACCGATTTTGACGGGAATTTCACTGGCAGATAGCTGATGTAACAAGGAGTAACATAGGCTACTTTTATTTTAGAAAAAAAATTGGATCTCTCGAAAAAAAATTAAAACCAATGTTGCAGCGCTGCGCCTGATTAAAGTTTGATAGCAACAATCTGCAATGCGTCCCGCGGGATCAGAACGCGAGCAGGCTGTTGCCAACGGCTGAGTCTTTGTTAAATACCACGCGGACGAAGTCGCGGGCAACAGCTAGTTTATAATATTAGTATAGATTGCCAATAGCATTACAGTCTATAACAATAAAATGTTACTCTATTTGAATATTTAGAGGGTTCGCGTGCGCTTTTATTGCTTCGCTAAAATGTTAATTCCGTGAAACGCGCTCGTAAATGGTTGGAAATGTAGTGGCCATTGTGTTATTTTAGTCTGATATTGAAATAAGCCACAGCCGGGTTGTTTGATCTCTTTTGTTGTGTTAAGTGGCCATAATCTGTTGTTATTATAATTACCGCACGAGTTGTTTAAATTTATTAATTTAACCTAATTTAGACTTAAGGATGAAACGTCTCAACTAGCTAGGTTGTAAATATAAACACTATTACCTAATATGTGCTATAAATATAATAATTGAGGTGGAAGCGTAATTACTTGCTTACAACGTAATAAAGTAGTGGCCTACCTACTAACAGTGCCTACCTAATTTGACTGAAATTATTATGTTTACTCCAATAAGGAAATTATTATAAAGTGTGAGTTACGTAGCAGGGTTAGGTGGTATGCCTCTCTACTCACAAAGTCAGCGTACGCGTTTGATTCATGTACAAAACGCTGGTTTTATAAGGATTCAGTAGTGTCTTAAATTACTGTTGCAGATGTCGCGAGGATATATTTTATAATTGTGTACCTACCTAGTGATTGATTCATTTCTTTCAGCCACATTCGACCAACTGCTAGTGGTGCGGCTGCAGCTTCTACTGGCCACGTCATCAGTGGCCATGTGCGCCTACATGGCCTATCTTCTAGTTTTCGTTCTTCATGACTTTTGCCTCGTCTGTATCACGACCTACGTGGTCAATGGCATCCTTGTTTTATTGATTTATAAGAAAATGAATATGTTGGCTTCGAAGAAGAAGTAATAAGAACCTATTTACGTTTTATGAAAATATAAGATGAGATGATTTTTAAAATATTTGTATGGAATTTAATTACCTATTCGTTCAGTTTTACTGATTTATTTTACACTACGTGTCTCCGTCACACGCAAGCATTTATACAAAGGTGTTGGTAAAGTAGGTATATAATAAGGTTCAAATGTACGGGTAAAAAGATCCTATATATAAATAAAGACCTATTAAGTGTTTTATTACGAAATTGTTTCCTTGATGTACCTACTTCCTATATACAATCGGCAATAATTAAACGTATCTATCTACCAGGTATCAATGCAAGCGAAGTGCATTCACTTGTATGGTAGAAACGTGAAATGAATATGTATAAATTCATTACTACCATTATCTTCTATAGTTTGTAACTATTGTTTTTTTTAGATTTTGTCACGACCGTACTTGTTCGTTGTTTTTAATTAAAAGGTTCTGTGCATCAATTACTATGTATCTACTAAATTTAATATTGCGATTTACAGCGCCATCTCTTGTTAAGTAGTTAGATTACCACAAGGATTATTTAAAAAAGCGCCATCTGTCGCGCTTTCTTACTCAAAACCACTAAGCACTAGATGTCACTGTAAATGAAAAGCTATTGCCATCTAGTATTGAATAGCTGCATAATTGTATCTAATAAAAATATTTTTTTATTATTATACATATTCCCTTCAGGACTAGTGAGTGGAACAGTAAATTAATAAATAAAAAAAATTCAGGTTACATAATTATAACCACACCGAAATAATATTATTGCAGAATACCTTACTTTGATAATGATACAACATACAAGACTTAGGCACCTAGTTTTAACTAGATCTTATACAAACAAATGATAATATTATTTCCTTGTCAGAGCTAGATGTAGATATTTTTATACTAACAAAGAGGCGAGTCTTAAAAGGCTATAAAATTGTTAGGCTTACGATACGATTCCTTTAAAGGGTCAAATGTCTAAGGCATATATTAACGTTTTATATAAGGCCCTTGAATACTAGACTGCCATAGTTGACGCCGACATAGCGTCCTGTAGATCCTTCTTTGATGGCAATTGTGATTGTCGTTTTGACAGTACGTTTAGACGATCATTGCACGTGCGGGGGCAATAGGGCTGTCATTGAAAATCTACTGTAGCAAGAAACGGTGCAGATGTAGACTGTTAGTTAAACTTCCTCAATTTCCGTAGAATAACGACTTAAATCACATATTTATACTAACATATAACATAATTAACCATAAAACTCAATTGAAAGCAAGAAATAAAATTTACTTTCTTTTTTGACAGCCACAGATTAGCTAATTGTTAAGTTGCCAGTGTCCACCTTTTAGAGTGGCCACAGATAATAAAATATATCATAATATTAATTTTTACAAAAAGGGCCTATACGTGTTGGACCCATGTCCCCATCCAAGCCTTCCAAAGATCCGGCTATAGCCCGTGTGGTCGGAGACATAACAATATATCATACAATTCAGTAACGATTGTAGAACAGTAGGCCCCATAAAATGGAGGCTTTGTTTTTAAAATAGAAAGAACTTGTAACAAAACATAGAACCATATTATGGGTATTAAAACAGAAATAACTTCAATCAATGTTAATGAGTTTACCTTCCTTGGCATTGTACTAAGCAGCAATGGGTGCTTAAATTGTTGCTTAAATTGTTAAATTGTGTTTCAATTAATCATTTGGAGCACCGTTTCTCATATTTTTTTAATGTTGAGATAATAATAAACGACGCGTTGTCAGTAGGGCTGTCAGTGTTAACGACTTCATGATGAGAATTAGGGTTGTAAACAATGATATAATTACTCCAAAATCATTGGTTGTGGGATATCTTTATAACATTTTGTTTTTCGTGAGTTCCCGTTTTTTTAATAATTTTGGAAGCTGAAATTATGTTTGTACGCCCTAATACAAGTGCATTTTTAACATAACTTTTTTGCCACGCTAATTGTGTTCCAATATTCACACGAATTAAAGGCAAATTAAATCGTCCGTGGCGATTTCTTCTAACCACTCCTTACGCACGTAGCAACCCTATCCAGGGTACATCTTATTCGTCTCTAGTCAATCTGATACAGCTGTCGCCTGACTGATGGCCAAGCAGACCGATTAAAAGCTACTGATTGCGCCGCAAAGTAGCAAACATGAGCCATAAACGTAGGTAAGTACTGAGTAGCTAAGATTGGCTTGCTCCACCTCAAAAACGAATGAAGACGATCGTGACTGAATCTTTATTGTATATTTTATTTTGAGAGAAAAATGTACACATATTTTTTTATGTAATTATAGTACCTACTTATCGCAGAAAAACTGGATATGGACCTTGTCGAATACCAAGTCCCGTATCCATTCGTTCCATAATGGTATTCATATGAATAGTGAAATCGGCAATAAAATTATTAATGAACTAGCTGTTGCCCGCGACTTCGTCTGCGTGGTATTTAACAAAGACAACCGTTGACAACAGCCTGCTCGCCCATTCTGAGCCCGCGGGACACATTGCAGGTTGTTGCTATCAAAATTAATCAGGCGCTGCGCTGCAACATTGGTTTTAATTTTTTTTCGTGAGATCCTTATTTTTTTTCTAAAATAAAAGTAGCCTAAGTTACATCAGCTATCTGCCAGTGAAAGTCCCGTCAAAATCGGTCCAGCCATTTCAGAGATTAGCCGGAACAAACAGACAGACAGACAGACAGACAGACAGACAGACAGACGGACAGACAGACAGACAGACAGACAAAAATTGTAAAAAATGTTGTTTCGGTATAGGTAACGTGTATACATCCAAATGCACTTAGTAAAAAGCGGTTATTTTAATATTACAAACAGACACTCCAATTTTATTTATATGTATAGATTAACTTTTGCCCAGCGTGAGTATGTACGTACCTAATTAACTAAAATAACTTTAACGTAACTTTCGGCCGTAAACTTGGCAATGTCGGTCGGGAAGCTTCGCACAGTAAACGCCAACATAATAGAGTTGATGGCCGTGAGAAGTGTAACCAGGAATATTATTTTTCTTAGGATATTTTACGGGACTAAGTAGAAATTGCGTTAAGTATATATGCCCGTGTGTATGAGACATCATGGCCCTGAAATCAAATCACTATTCGATAGTAATTAAAATATTTTAAAACCAAACCACTATAGTGAATGCTCCTGATGTGAAATTAAAATGAGTATGTATACATAAATATTTAAATTAATTAAATTGTGCGAAATTTGGGGTCGAGTCACCTTCGTCCGTAGGAGAATTAAGTACCCTCGAGATACCCTACACGTGACCCTGGGTGGTGCCAACCAGGTGACAACTCTACTGGTTGTAGGCTTCGGCCGTGGCTAGTCACCACCCACTGAACAAAGCCATGTCGCCAAGCGGCCTAGCCGTGTTCCGGCATGATGTTCGGTGTTGTCATTCATGGATGGCAGGTCAGATCAGTTGCGCTGCATGTGCCTAGTGAATGTAGCGTCTCTATCTACTGCCGCCTTCCTACCTAGGCAAGTATGCTCCATCGTAGATCTCATCGTCACTTACCATCAGTTGAGATCGAGATCAAATACTTGCCTATAATGTAATAAAAAAATAAATAAAAAAATACGCCTTTAATAGGATCTACTCTGTCCCATTTATAGCATTTTCACTTGGTGACAGTAGCCACGATGGATCTCACGCCTTTTATGTAACGCTACTTTGCTCACCCGAAGGTGTACAAATAAACACATTCTCATGAGATCTCGTCGGCTTGTTACCAAAAATAATTTCATCCACTATGAGGTATATTTACTATTCTTCTCAATATCTATTGAAAACTGTATTTCTTAAGGTACGGAAATGTTATAAAATAACACACTTTACTTCCTCGGTAATACTTAAATAATAATTAATTCCAACTCCTACTGCTTTGCTAATTTCATTAAAATGAATATTTTAAACAATTCAAAATAATATAATAGGTGACTAATATCCCAAAACATCTGTCTGAGATTTTTATTAATGTCATTGGTTTCTTTTTTAATTTAAACATTTTGTATAACATTTACATTCTATTGTATTAAAATCGAGAAGAATGTAAATGTTCATGTCAAAGATTGCCCATTGAATGATAACTATAATTCAATACTTATAACTGTATTTAGGTATTTGATCTGATGTGTATGCCTTGTCGGGTATCGAAATCTATACATCTATACATACATATAAAAAAAATTGGAGTGTCTGTTTGTAATATTAAAATACCCGCTTTTTACTAAGTGCATTTGGATGTATACACGTTACCTATACCGAAACAACATTTTTTAAAATTTTTGTCTGTCTGTCTGTCTGTTTGTTCCTGTTGTAATCTCTGAAATAGGTGGACCGATTTTGACGGGACCTTCACTGGCAGATAGCTGATGTAACAAGGAGTAACATAGGCTACTTTTATTTTAGAAAAAAAAATAGGATCTCACGAAAAAAATTAAAACCAACGTTGCCTTTGTTAAATACCACGCGGACGAAGTCGCGGGCAACAGCTGGTAGATAAATAATATTCTTGAATTTCCATTCGCAATGACTAATGTTCATAATATTTTTCTGCCACCAGCTTGTTGTTCTTCCGAATTTGCACACAAAGCCTGCCCACGCGCGCACCGACTACGTTTTATCTTCTGCGACGTGTTTTGCCTACGCCGCTATCGACTGATAAATATATATACTTAACACTTGATTAACAGTTGTTAATCAAGCTACTACTTGCTTTTTTTCTATAATAAAGCAATTGTATTTAAAGTACATAAGGCAGGACAAAATTGGCATTAAGTTATTAGTAAAACTTTAAAAAGCTACATTTGGAAGATTTAATCGCGCTTATACATTTTGGTAGGTAGGTACTTACATTATATATTTTATACTAACTGTAGCCTTAACATACCTAACCTTCAATCTTTTTGCCTACACACGTATTACCAAACAAACATTTTAAGGACAAAGCAAAGTTCCTTTGCCGTCATTCTCGTCGTCATCTAAGGCTCCTATTTTGGCAATGCGCACTGACCTCACAATGTACTGGGATCGGCCTGTAACGCAGATAGTGCCTAATAAGGAACGAGTAAAGTGAGCCCACTATAACTACATAATCATAGCTTATTCAGTGACAATTTGCTTAGGTATTGCAATAGCTTATTATTACTTAAATACTAGACTTAGAATTACTGTGTAGATACCTTATATATAATAGACACTGTATTTTATTTTAGTAGGTATTTGATTTATGATGATAATTAAATTTTGATATATAATAACATGATACTCCTAGATCTCTGACATACATTCATGATAATGTAATTCCCACCAATGGAAGTCCAATTTTTAAATTTAATAACGATACCCATGCGGCCGCATAGGTATTCCTAGAATATGTCCATATTAAAATACTATTTAATGGTTAATTTTGAGTGAATTAAGGAGAGACAGTAATAAATAAATTATAAATACTAAACTACATTCAAATAATGGTATCTTCTTATGTCTAGTAGGTACTGTACCAAAATATTTGCAGACTGTGGCCTTGTGGCCACGTGCAACGCATGGATGGACAGTAGACTGCCCAAGAATGTGTAGCACTCAGAACATGCTCAAAGAAAAAATAAATTGGGTGGGCAATACCTGCGTTACAAAGTTGTCTTCAAATGGCGTGTGGCATAACGACTGGCATGTGACTAGAATGGCGGTTTAAAGTTCACAAAGCTATAAAAACTTTTGAAGCAAGTCGGATACGATGAAGAGGTCTAAAAATTTGCACATTTGCGATGAAATTGCCTAGAATAATTGGCGACCATGAAAAAAAAATATCGGAATCTCATACTGTGATTGAAATGCCTGGTGTCAAATGATTTGTGGGCTGTCTACCAACTTGTATGCCTGCGTAGGTGTAATGAGATCATTGTCAAACTTATGAAGTTGCTACATGTACTTGTTTTAGATGACAATCGATTGTTTCGAGGCCATCAAATAATTACGTGTGTAAGTGGCAACATCCTAACTGGTTAGAATGGAATGTTAATTAAAATGACGTTAGTTTGGGCACAAGTTGTATTGATCTGGGGACACCTGAACGCCTGAGGAGCACTAACTAGTTTTTGAAAGTCATGTTTAGTTAAGCTGGGTCACTAGGTATTCGAATTATATTATACTAGCTGAGCCCCGCGGTGTTACCCGCCATTAAAAAGTATGTCCTTTTCCTCTATGTTCTTTCCTGTACCCCTGTGCATTTTTCTGGGATAAAAGTTAGCCTATGTGCTATTCTAGACTATAATCTATCTTTGTGCCAAATTTTATCCAGATCCTTTCAGCCGTTCTGGCGTGATTGAGTAACAAACATCCTTCTATCCAAACTTTCACCATTAAAAGCCGTGATGCGAAATGTCTTGTACAGGTACTTTGAAGCATGAAAAGTTATGTTTTATCGATCTAATTAATTCAAGTCTAGGTTATTTGATCCTAAAGATTAAAGGTAAAGTAACATAAATCTTTTTTTTTTATAATCCGCCAGCGGTTAATGAACCACAAGTTACCTAACCACTAAACTACGATTTCATGTAGATTCCAATTCTCTCAGGTAATACTCGTTTAGGTAATTTATGCGAGAGGCGATACAGGCTAGTCGGTATATGAATTTGACGAAATACCCAAAATCGCGAATGCCCATAAAATGGTTCGCTTAGCTACAACCCACGCACATCCTAACTTGTTCAGTAAAGTTATAATATTATAATAATTCACAGTATTTTCGGTAAAACTCCTTGATTTAAAAACTACTTTAAATTAATCATCAGCGTAATGGTCCATTTAGTGCTTTTGAAATACTAACTAATATACACATTGATAGCTAGATATTATAAAACTTTACCCAAAATTACTTTTTGGATTATTTCGTATAAAAAGATAAACTTATTTTTTCTAGATTATATAACATGTCCCTATACCAAAATTTCATTCGAACTCAATCTATTTTGGTAATTTTTAAGTTAATTTATAGATGCCTAGATATTTTTATTCGTAACTGCTAGACTAAAGTAATGGTTATAAACGATTACAAGACACCAGTCAAGCCTTAACAAGTTGTTTAATGGGCCTCTGAGGTAGGGTTTAATCAAGCTGTAATAAATAACGTTTGCATATTAGAACGCTAGCTAGTACTATGCTTGAAATAAATAAAATATAGGATAGTAAGTTCATAATTTAGATAATAAATTATATTAATATAATATAATATCGCGAGATGAACACACTAACTATATGGTCTCACACTCAGCAACGCTTTTATTATGGGAACCGTACAATGGACTTAGGGCGAACTCGGTGCATAACACTTATATAGATTTTAAACATCCTTGACTTGGGTACAAACATTCATGGTCATCACACAAAGATTGTCCCTATTGGGATTCGAATCTAGGAACCTCGGCACAGAAAGCAGGTTCACTACCAACTGCTAATCAAGTTGTAAAAAAATATTTAATTTTCTGAACATTTTGGGGTCGAGTCACCTTCGTCCGTAGGAGAATTAAATACCCTCGAGATACCCTACACGTGACCCTGGGTGGTGCCAACTAGGTGACAACTCTACTGGTGGTAGGCTTCGGCCGTGGTTAGTCACCACCCACTGAACAAAGCCATGTCGCCAAGCGGCCTAGCCGTGTTCCGGCATGATGTTCGGTGTTGCCATGCATGGATGGCGGGTCAGATCAGCTGCGCTGCATGTGCCTAGTGAATGTAGCGTCTCGATCTACTGCCGCCTTCCTACCTAGGCAAGTATGCTCCATCGTAGATCTCATCATCACTTACCATCAGGTGAGATCGAGATCAAATACTTGCCTATTATGTAATAAAAAAAAAAAAAAAAATTTCTTTGACATATATTGTGTTATATTAGTGGGGCACTAACCATTGGGTATTTATAAACCTGCATGTGTGACAGAAATTGAATTTAATAAAAAACATCTTATTTCTTTACGAAAGAAGAAGTACTAACGGTGTTCATACTATTTTTGAAATGAAACCTTTTTTTATTATCAGTCGTTTATTCATTAAAAAAATATTGAATTCATTATATATTACCTTGCGTTATACACTCATAAAATCCAGTGTTATACGGATAGTAAATTACTCTGCAACGGTAGAGCCACCATCAAAGCTTTTATTCCACATTTATTTTGTTTAAAACTGTAGATTGTTATAAACGTGACAGCCCTAGCACCTCCGTGGGCGGATACTAAGGTATTGCCAAGTTAAGTAGGTCGATTGGTTTTCGACGGCACTCATAATCCATAAGGAGACGTACTACAAATAAGGAGTTTATACGCTTTCAATTTTATATTCACAAGGAATAAATTCTATAAAAGAAATGGAAATCTGTACATAAGTGTGCCTGGGTTTATGACTCATTGGCAGTTTGACTTTAGCTAACTCAGACATATCTATTGCACATTTGCCAGTCAATCTAAAATGGAAATAAAAATCTCGTACGCATAGTACGCACATACCGTTATCATTAACACTAATGAAGGTATTCCATGTCCGATTATAATTACAAGCAGGAAACTAGTGATTATAATATAAAAAAATTGCCATACCTATTGCCCACCACTACAATTACATCTGTTATTATAATTTACTACTAGAGGTGGTCTGAATATCGTTTGTACTGACTAGCCGACTACCCGACTACTACTGACTAGGTTCTGAAAGTGCTGACATTTAGACTGCTGCTGACAATAATATTAGGTATTTTTTTTCTATCATTCCGCTGAGTATGGTAGGAGGAGGTTGGAGCTCACCTATAGTAACGTGTAATGTTATCACGTTTGTGTTATTTATTTTATCTGCTAAACAGATAGATTTGTTATAAAAGAATACTAATTAAAAAGGACTCACGTTTTATAACAAAATAACGTTAAAAACACTAGCGTGGTGGACATTACTTAAGAAAATCGACTAATTGTTTGCATTTATAATATTTATAATTGACAAATATTTTACCGACCATTCGCCGCCCTTCATATTTTTTTTACATTTGCTTTACCGACTAGTTGGAGAATAGTTTGCACATCTCTACTAATGACGTACCAAAAGATTGTAATGGCTGATCATTATGACAAAGTTACCCGTCATGTTTACTCAATGATGATTTAGTAACAGTGATTTAATAGTTGTGCTTTGAGATTATTACAAACCCATATTTCATATTAGCGCTTCGCTTATTTGTCTATACGTAATCGATTTAATATAAAATACTTACTATTATGTTTTGTTAAAATCGGTAGGGAGCAATAAAAAGCATTTATTTGGTTATGATTATCAGCTGATTGTACAATGACGGCAAACGTTGTGGAGAAACCTGCACGTGTTTTGAAAACCATGTAAAGTTCACCACCTTGGACTGGCCAGTATAGTGGATTGTGGGCTAAACGGCCCTGGCATTGAGGGGGATTGTGCCCGGTATAATGGCAATAGGCTCTTCCCTATTACATTGGATCCAAATAGGTACCGAAGGTGAAACGTAGCTGTACCCCTGCCTACCCTTCGGTGATTAGAGGCATGAATGTTTTATTAATTTTAATTTTGAAAATACTTAGTATCATTGACAACCAGTTGTTTAGGGACGTGTTTATTACTAACCTAAGTTTATTCTTTTTTTAAGGTTAAGGGTGGCGGTCGAAACCCAATTTTACCAGATTTTTAGATTGAATCCTGCCTGTGCTTTATCTATAAACGAACGGTACCTATAGCAACCAGAATATGACTAATCTTTATTAATTCTTTGTGATATTATTTGTCAGCCCCCGATGCAACGAAATACTATGGGGTGTTTTTGGTTTGTCGTCCGTAACATCGGACCGTTACGTTTAACCGCGCTCACATTACAGATTTTTCCAATAAAAATAACAGTGACGGCATGTTTTGTCGATGACGATACGTTAACGATTAGGAACGTGCGCTATGGGTGCAGCTCAGCCGTTTTCCTTTTCAAGGCACGTGTATCAGATTGTCGTGTGGTTATTCCTAATCAAATTGATCGTCTTTTGTTTTAACTCGCGTTTATTAGGTCGATAGAAGGCAGTGGTTGGTATATAGATACATATCTGTAGTAGTAAGTAAACTTAAGGTGAAACAAAGTCTTCGAATCTCTTTTTATTGAATGTTGGAGAATTATAAGTGAGAAATGTGTGAAGAAAGATAGAGCTTCGGCTTCTGTCTACTCCGGAATAGAGCTGCCGTGGCGATATGTCATTATACAAACTAATAGGTACTTAATAGTCATCGAGCAATTCAAGGCGACCAATTTTTTACACTTGATATGTCTCGTTGCCCTATTTTGGTGTTGCAAGGACACAAACGAAAATAAAATTTGCGTAGCCTCATAAAACTTGATTCACTCTTAAAGAATTAGCGTTGAGTACATAATACGAATGTTTCTATTATATACTTGGACGGCAGATTGACCAATCATCGTTATTCAAAATTTTAGTGATAGCCGAGTTGGTAGAACGCTCACCTTGGAAACGAGGGCAGCTTTAAAACCCGACTGACACCTCTGGGATTTCTGGATTTTATGTGCGAATCTCATTTTCAACAATAATTATCATCTACTCATGCCTTGGAGAGCACGTAAAGCCGTCGGTCAGGCTCCTGATCTCTCTCTGGTTGTGTCAAATTGCCGACCTATCGGACTATGAGAGTGGGTGCACCTGTGCTTGAGCACACATTTGTGCACTATAATATCACCTGTGTGGTTAGCTGTCACCGTTAAAATTGGCCGCCGTGACCGAAATTGGTCAAGAAGACTATTATTAATTTTGAATTCATACTAATCTCCTTACTCTTATATTATACTTTAAAAAATTCTATAGCATGTAACTTGACCGAGCTCCAAGATACAGAAAATACGTTGCTGTTGTCGATGTTACTGGGTAATAAACTATTCTTATTCTTGTTATACGAGTATTCTGGTGACGATGACAAAATTTTACGATTGCGTTGAAGGCAGTATCTAATCGAGAGGTTGTTGATTGCTCGGGGTACACGACGTGTAAATTTATTCACATGACGTTGATCGGGGGGCTTCTTATGCAACATTTTTGGGTTCATTATATAGAGAGTTAAAAGACAGATATGATAAATAGTAATTACAAAAGTACGATTTGTTTGACGGTACATGACCTACAAATATAGTTCCTTCATGGGCGGCTTTATTGGATGTCACCAATGCTCTTGAACGATCCTCACTTTCATCTGTTCAAACATTCGCACAATAAGCAATGGCCATCGAACCTTAGCTACGAGGTTGTGCGGTGTTGTGTCAGATTATATTATATGGTATCAGTCTCATGTATTTTTTGCGACGCGGAAGACTATTTATTAATATAAGCTAATGTATACTTCTAAATCAAGACAAATTTTTTGTTCACATTATTAAAAAAAAAAAATTGGATCTATTTATTCTACATTAAGGTAATCCCATATGCTTTTACTATTCTTTGAAGAATAAAAGCAATACATCAATTAACACATTTATCTGTTACAAATACCTAAATGATAGAATCAGGTGTTACTTTGCGGAGTGCAGAGAAAAAGTAAACAAATTCTGATAAAGACATTTTTTTTTCAAAACCATGAAAAAAATTATGAATTGTCTCTAAACATTTATCTGTTTAATTGTCAATAATTAATTATAATAAACTCCAAAATACATTTCCCTTTAGATCTACAAAAATATTATTACCAGATATTATTATTCTATTCTATATTAAACCACTTGTATTAGCCAGACAGAAGCGAGGTTCGTTCACGTATTATGAGAATTGATAAAAAACGCAACCCACGTCCAATTAGTCGGCAGACATCGTTACCAAAAGCCAAATTATATTCAGAATGGTCATGCGGATGAAAAAATAGGTGAGCACTGGCTCGGATGCCTCCGAGAACTTGGAGCTTAAATATTATATAATGACTTACCAGAATTGTCGTGCCTTGTTCATTAAAAATAAATATAGAATGTTTTAGAATTAATAAATGTAATGCTAAATGGAGGTTGAAATAACACAATTTTCTCGGATTTTATAGCGTTTATTTTATGTTTTTACGTTGCCGAGGTTTCGGCTGTTTTACAGCAACTATGGTTACGGGAGGACGAACAATAAACGCGAACCAATAGTTTTATTTCAATGTGTAGTATTCGTGTAAATATGTATAAGAAATCATCTACATCTTCATCTATCTAAGAAATCTTCATCTACGGGACATATGATCAAAATATAAAAACACATTAATTTAGCATATCTGCTGATTAACTCGATGAGATAATCGATTTGTATGGGTTGATGAGAACATTTTTGATGTCGGTGCCCGTCGCATTCTTAAAGTAAATTTATTTAATCCATAGTATTACCACCCATATAAATGTATAATGTGTCGATATCATACAACCATCGGCAATATTTTAGGACATTTTGTATTGAACCCACCAACATACAGAAATATTATAAATCTGTGTATATATTATGTTGTAAAGTTAACTATTTACCTAATTAACTACCCTATTTAAGTATGTTTGAATAAGGTACTGTTAATTATTTTCAATAAAGTACCTACGATTAAGACTAAAGAGGGCTTGAAATAAAACTATTTTTTAAGGATTTTGTCGCGTTTATTTTCCGTTTTTACGTTCCCGACGTTTCGGCTGCTTTTCATCCTTAAAAAATAGTTTTATTTCAATGTGTAGTATTCGCGTAAATATAAGAAATCAATAACTAAAGAGGGCTGTAATACTACGTGTAATCTTTGAGGACTAAACATCTTCACCGCTTTAAAAGCAATCTGCGTAGTCACCGAGCGTCATATGGACGGTAATGTGGGAAAATACATACTGCACGTCTCTGAATTGCAAATGAAATGTTTTCTCAAGCTTATCGCTTAGCTACAGTCCATCAAGATCGGTCGCGTTGACTATTTGTAGGGCTCATAAAAGGACTCCGGGAGTAAGTGATCCTACTGACTAGATGACTCCTAGAGATAATGGACCGTAGCAATGCATATACATGTTTTGATTTGGTCTTAATATGTGCATTGTATTATAATGTACTGTGAACTTAATCTTGAACGAAGCTATAAAGTAAAATAGAATATACACGCGACGAATTGATAACGTCCTTATTCTGTAAGTTAATAAAAATGCACTATAGTGACAATAGTATATACATAAAGCTACATGTAAATAAATATACCCACTGAATAACTTATGGGAACATGAGAACTTTCTTACTTTATATGCAATAAAAGTGTACTCAAACACGAACAACTCTATAAAAACAATATCGTAGCGAAGCATTTTATTACTATTTATAGTAATAGCGTCGATTCTGCGGAGTCTACTGGTGTGTTGGCGACTCGGGTTATGACATAGTTGGTAATGTTTATGCAGAATGCCGCCCACACCTCATTGGCATGCAAGCGGGCCCTGCACTATAAACAAGAGCGGTGGGCAGCCGGTCCACCCACCGATGGCTTGATGCAAGCTTTACATTTTCAGATCTAGTATTAAAGATTGTTTTGACTAATACTAAAGCACATTTTGCAAGACTATCTTGGCACAGTATTCTACCTGCAAGTCATGCATTGCCGTATTTTAAGTTTAAATCAAGATCCAGATAATAAGATAACTTGTGCAGCCACTTGTTCGAGCATTTTAATCGATATTTCGGTAGCCTAACATATTGAGATTTAATTACGTGCTATGTGTCCCCGATACTGTTTAAACGTTAGCGACACTGTGTACTATTATAGAGCTATTTTATATGTTTATAAATAGCTAAAGTAAATTAAATATTGGATAATAACGAAAGGAAGCTTATTTAATGCAAGATGTAGGTTTATGTAAGCTTAACCAACGGGTTCAGAAACTAATATTAAGTGGTCAATACACTGAACATAAAATATACGTTTAAAACTATGCCTAAACAAATAAACAGTAATGCTCATTATTAATAATGAAATAACATACATAAATAAGAATAAATAATTATAGTATAATAATAATTGAATATGAAAATCCACACAGCTGTATGATTTCTTTAAAAAGTGGCAACACTGTGTTGCCCTCTCTTCTCCTTGACAAATTAGACTAGCGACTGTGGTTTCGGAATAAAAAGGTTATTACATTTTATTATACACAGCATTTTTATTAATACATTATTATTTGATTATTACATTATTTTACTTTAATATAGGTTACAAGATTCGTTGATCGTATCAATTAGTCCTTTGTCGGTTTGCCTCCAAGCCATTTAATATTGTATTTTTCAGCAGCAAGGATACTTTGCTTCATAACCAGATTGTCAACCTAATAATTGAGCGCTGGTTTTTCAATAAAGATTCATTATGTTTGTTTGGGCAACGAGGGAATTTTGCTTTGAAAACCCTCTCATCCCAAATTGAAATATTATATTAACGGTTTCTATTTAAAACCACAAGTATAGTATGGGTTTAGGTGGTATGCTGAATGGTTTTTTCTTATACAATAATTAATAACACAAGTTATAGGTATATTCAAATAAATAGGTACTGAATCTATAAATAATTATGACTGAGTGGATGAGGTAACTCTATTACTGATTTTGGTGGTTTAACACTTGTAATTCCATCGTGAATTTAAGAGAAACCTTAAGTTATTTATAACAGCCAAACCTGTTTCTAATGTGGAATAACCAGATTATTTCCCATAGCTTTAATGTGAACATTGTCGGTTAATTTGAATCTTTAGGAGGTATGTACATTATGTATGGTGAATTTGTTTGCTTCATGCTTCAAGCTTCATGGTTTGGGAATAGCTTCAATATATGCGCATGTAAACGTTACACAAGTCCATAATATTGATTTCTTATATTTACGCGAATAATATACACATTGAAATAAAACTTATTTTTCCGATTTTATCGCGTTTATTTTATGTTTTTACGTTACCGGCGACGTTTTGGCTGGTATGCAGCAACCACGGTAGGAAATAAACGCGATAAAATTCGAAAAATAGTTTTATTTCAACTCCATACGCTTCATCAGTGACCAGTTTTATTTTTTTTATGGTATAAGCAACGTTACTTGTAATGCCATTAGTCCCTTAAAATAAGTTAAAGTCCTCTCATTACGAATATAAAATCCTCTCGATTACGAAGACTGGCCATCTAACACGATGGAAGCTTAAAAATGTGTTACATATTTTGTTTATTATATACCTACTCAAGTAAAAATCATTCATTGCTCTCGGTCCAACAGGAAATCCCGACTTTACAAAGACTAATCTTACAAACTAGGTTTAGGAACTAGTAATAGTAGAGCGGTAAGTAGCTCATGTTTCGTATAGAGAAAAGATTGTCTTCAAAATAATCTGCAAATCGTACACGAACAAAACCATGAGCAATCGCAAGTATGACGTTAAAGTTGATGGGTGAGGCTGCGTCCACGCAGTTTTCCATGTTGGTCCTCGGCCCCCACTCTTGCGCACACCACGAGGCGCGGTTCGGCAGTGTCATACTCGTAGTCTATCTGTCTCGCTCGCCACCGCGTGTTCGATCGATCACCACGCCATAGATTTTCCACCGTTAAGTTTTACACATTTTTCTGAATGAAAAGTCCTTGTAAATTGTACGAACAATAACCCTTACGTGTCGGAATGCCGGTGCCATTACCATAGTGTTAGAGTAATATAATCATTACCGTGTTGTATTCGTTGTTTACAGTGTCTGTGACTGAAAGTTTCAGTACCTAACTACCTTTAATAGTGCTGTTTTATTATTGTGAAAATTAAGTGGTTGTTACTTTTTATTTGGGAGAGGTTAGTATACCGTGTTTTCATGATATTTTTTTAATCCTTTTTTTATTCGTATCCTACTACCCGTCCAGATTAAAAATGGGATAATCCGTATTTCATAACGCCCTCTTTATCCAGACGGGTTAAATACCTAGGTAAGAAGAGTATATTACAAACAAAGACAATATTAAATATCTTATATACTTAGAACGAATTTATAAAAATTACTGTCATATTAAGTATCATTAATTTTTTTTATAAGTTATTGACTTAGTTGAAATAAGGCGACACGATGCAGGTTGTAAACATTTTTTATAGTTACACAATATTATCAACAGTGATACATCGCAATATTGAATATTAAAATGCTCATTGTCGCGTGTAGGTGGCGCTCGAACTTGGCGGGATGTGGTATTAACATAATGCCTTCACATTGTTCCAAGTGGTTATGATAATATTCGTTTCCTCAGCGCTGGGGATGGCGTTAACGCAAATGAATTAAGTGCGTTGTTTATTACTGAGACGCGTTGCGTACGGCATTTAAATGTAAAGCTAATTTATAGTACGGTGCTTTAATTATGAAGCCTAATAGGTATAGGTTGTTCTTTGAAGACTATTTTCAGTATTTTAAATTACGTGTCCAGATAACCGCGATGTTTAAAGAAAATGCATTTATATTTAGTGTTTATTATTTTTTGTATTTGATATTTTTCAAACAACTTTGTGATTCCGATTGACCTTTTAAAATATATATTATCTCACTGGCTCGGCAAGGCGGCCATTATTGTTCGACATCTGCTTGCAAAAGTCCATTATATCCCCATGAGTGGAAAAGGTTTTCGAATTTCGAACGTGACGAACTAATGCATAGGAACTTTTAGTTAATCTGTGGTAATGATGTACCGGGTGGACCATTCTATAAAAAAAATACAATGAAACGTTCAGAAACGTATTTTGGTGGGAAGTTAACAATTTTGTTTTATTTTCCAAAAAATATGTTTCATTCATAAATAATGTGTATTATTAGTGGGATATTAACCAGCTAAATAATATAGTTTGCAAGTTAGGCTTAATGCTACGCTATAATATTTGAATTGTTTATCTTGCATCTAGCATTTTCCTTATTGCCGTGAGATGAAAAGTTGTGTTTCACACGGCTGCAGGATAATTTGAGGCTCGTGTTTTTGAATATCTTGCTACGCTCAGGATTCGATAATTTAAGCCTAGCGAGTGTTTCAATCTTAGTATCCTTTGCTTGCTCATACAAGTACTCGCACTAAATAACAACTTTGCATAACAAAGAACTACAACAAAAAAAATGTTGACCGTATTATACACATAGTAATTTATATGCTTAAAACTTACAAATCAAATGTAAATATATCTTTAAGCATGTTTTAAAATAAAAAAAAACATATAATATAAACAAGAAAAAAAGTTATTATCATATTATGTTCCAACAAAAATAGTAAAATGAGATGTGCGTAAACTCCCTATCTTGTATTTTATTAATATGCAAAAATAAACCTGTAAAAAAACACGAGTCCATTACCTGTTCGATAACGAATCAAAACGGATATTGACAACATGTTTTGTGATTCATTCCGTACCTACCGAAAAGATTTGCATAACTATTATTAATTAGCACGACAAGTAATTAAGCAAGCCAAGATTCGATTTTGTCTTTCGGCTTGTTGTAGCGGATATTACGGGCCAGTGCGAGCGCAAGAAACGCACTGCAACACTGATTAGGTAGAAAATTTTGAAAAAAAATGTGTATGACTATGTGAGAATGATTATTCTATACCGAAACTAGTTGCCCGCCCGACCTCGCCCGGATAACACTTCGCAATGAATTAATATATTATGGGTGCCGACAGAACCGAATCAGTTAATACTAAGATTAACCTGTATAACTACAGAACAACAGGCAAAAAGGGTGTCCACCGTCATCCGCAGGCCCCAAAGGGCCATTGCACTGCGGGTGGCGAGGGCCTACCGCTCGGTGGGCTTTGCGGCGGCGTGCGCTCTGGCCGGCACCCCTCCTTGGGAGCTCGAGGCGTGGGTGCTCGCCAGAGTGTACGAGTGGACGGCGCGGCGCAGGGCGCTCGGGGAGAGCCCCGCCGCGGAAGAGCGGGAGGCCGTCCGGCGAGAGGCGAGGGCAGCGATCGTCCATCACTGGACGGAGGACCTCGCCACCGCCACCTTCGGCCGTCGAACGTTGGACGCGCTCGGGCCAGTCTTGCGGGACTGGCTCGAGCGGTCCCACGGGTTCCTCTCGTTCCGTCTGGTGCAGGTGTTATCCGGCCACGGATGCTTCGGATCTCACCTTCACCGGATCCGGAGGGAGGAGACCCCGGCGTGCCACGACTGCGGCGCGTCGGAGGACACGGCACAGCACACCCTCGAGGTGTGCCCAGCCTGGTCCGAGCTGCGCCGCAGTCTTACCGCGGTGGTTGGAGGGGACCTCTCGCTTCCCAGCGTGGTCGAATCCATGCTGGGGGGTGAGGAGGCCTGGTCGGCGCTCGCCTCCTTCTGCGAGGAAGTGATGTCGCAGAAGGAGGCAGCGGAGCGTGCGCGGGAGGACGACCCTCTCGCAACGCCGCTCCGTAGGCGAAGAAGAGGTGGGAGAAGGCGACGGTACGATCGTCGTTTTCTCCCGCCTGGTGGTGAATAGCGGGAGACGGGCGCGGGGGCGCCTTCTCCCGCACTGCACTGTTCACCACCCCGTCGGGTGGGAATGGCCGAGCACCCGCGGTCGTTCCCAGGCCCCTCCCTTTTACAGGGAGGGGCGTGAAGGCCCCGCTGTAAAGGCGGGCGGTCGTCGGCGGGGGACTGGATGTAAAGGCTCTGCCGGTTTCCCAGCCCCCCACCACATAGACGATGCGGTAGTGCCGGGGGGGTTTTAGCCGGTAGGAGTCCGGCATAACCCGCGCCGCGCCCCCGCGCGGCCGGGTATCCATGAGGATTTCCCCCCCGAAAACAAAAAAAAAAAAAAAAAAGGCAAAAAGGGTGTGCCACCAATTTAACCTTCTCTTCTTTAGCGAATCTATAATCATTATGGTGAAGTCAGTTTTTCGATGTAAATTTAAAAAAATGCTGTCAAAGATTCATATGATATTACTACTCTTTCTGTTATACGTATAAACATGTATATGACTTAAAATTGCAAACATTGGAACATGCTTATTTTATGTAATTATTAGTCAAACGTTTGGTAACAAAAAAACTGGCGCAAAACATCGGTGGAGGCGTTATTATATTAGATTGAAGAATAATAGCAGTGGTTTGTTTGCCAGCGATGCGCCTACGCACCCAGTGTCGATCAAATTGATGTGCATTGTTGCCGAGATAATAAAATTAATGCTATTTTCCGATCAATGATCTTTGACATTAGGCGTTAATTCAAGAACATTGTTTTCGACAAACTTATTTGTGTGACATATTTTTATTATATAACTTGTATATGGTCTTTGACCTAAAATTATTAAAAGATTTTTCTTGATTACCATAGTTAGCTCTACAGTTTTTTTTCTTTACTTTTTGGCCTTTTTCTATTGAGACTAGGCCCAATCCAGCTAGGATTGGTTGAAATTTCGTTAGAAATCGGATTGTGTAGAGATTTATCATTGGATTCAAGTGATTTTACAAGGAGACTACAGCATATCCACTTAGAGAAGACAATACAGGGCAAAGAAAATTATACATCTATCAAGTATGCCATCAAGTATCCATCTAATACCTTCAAATGGATTACAATTTAATGTTAATCAACAAAGGTATTTGAATCATACCCATGCCAGCAATTTCACCCAAAAAGATCTATACATAAATGAGATAAATAACAGTAAGTAATACAATCCATCCAATACCATCTCCAAATAAATATACGAACAAAAACGATGAGTCATGTTTATACACGTAAATAAATGTTATTGAATGTTTAATTTAACTGTGCTTGATTATAGCGATGATAAAAATCGATTTACCAAACGTTTACATGCCATAGTTTTTCTACTTAGTGCTATAAACTCGGGTACATGTGTCAACAATAGTGATCAAACATAAGAAGTTTCACGCCATTGTCACCCGTATTTCTGTTCATTCTACGCTCAATATTGTTTGCTAGGAATCGACTCAAGGAACAACATGCGGTCATGTGCACAACCATGGCTAATAAATGTAAAAACGCGGCCAGGATTATGTTATGTTAGTCACATCCGCGCATGATAAGCGATCGTTTTCTAAGAATCTATGTCATACTTAACCATGTTTCTTGTTTACTTAGCTGCTTCTAAAGGAAATAAGTTCTTATAAAGACATTAAGCAATGTATGAGTCGCGCGATGTAATGAACTAGTCTTTGAAACGGATATTTGATTGCATGTTGCGTAATTATTTTGCAGTGTGTGATATTGTTGAGGCAAAGGCACTATGTGAAGGGCTTAAACGATTTAGAAGTAACTTCCAATGTACTGCACAAATTAGTTTTTATGCATGATTTTGTGAAACAACATTTTGTACGCGGGACTGTAAGAGGATGCGTTTAGCTTAATGGGAGTTAATTAAAAAAAAGTGCATTAAGTTTCAAGAATCAATATGAACTGCCTATTTTTGTCGTGCAAGTGTAAACATTAAACATCTAGGATCATGGTAAAGGACTTTGAATCTGTTTACAATCTACATTCATATTACGTGGAGAAAGTGTAATGTGTAATGAACAGTAAAATATAATTTACACTTATTATCGAATTATTTTACAAACATCTCTGTACCTATGTATCTGCGTACTTTCATCTATTTCGCATTTTCCAATAACTACGGTAAACATTTCGGTTTCCGTCGACATCATTTTACCGTTTTTCGTATCTATTTACAAGAATACTAATAAAGTTTTAGATGTTCTTTACCCGATACAGAACAGGTCAATGTCGGTATTACAGATTTATCTATCATTTTACACATATTTATCTCTAATATATTATCAGAATCAGAATCAGAATATGTTTTATTCACGTAGACCATTAAGTACAGTACTTATGAATCGTCAAAAGTTACAAAATACTATGCTACTACTTTACCACCCGTTCGGAATGCCGTTCCTATGGAGAACACTACTTCTGAATGATATTATTTTGAATAAAGATAAATGTCTTATTATCTCGAATGAATTGCGTACAGATTTAAAGATTAAGTAGGTACTTTAATAATTAAGGAGGTATTTTCTGCTCGCAAATAGTCCATTTATTCATTAGTATCGATGATCGGGTGTAGCCTGGCCCGGGGCTGAGGCGAGCATTTGAGCGCATTCCACGGTCGGGCGAAGCAAGGTGATTATTTACTACCTGCAACGTAGAATTACAGCCGACGGAGCCTCGTTAAGTTGTTACATACTGTGTATAGGTTACGGATTCCATATAAATTTCATAAATTAAGCTTTTAATTTGTATCAGTTAAAAAGCCTAGCCTTTCTCATTTGCGAATTTATTTTTTTGTTGCTACACGTAATAACCAAAACAAAAAAAAGCTAGATTGAGCCCTTAGATGGGGGTGACTTTGACCAGAATTAGTCATTTGAACCAACACTCTTAGCTGCCAATTGAGAGCAGTTTTCTAATAACTATCCCGTTACCCCTGATAATATAATTCGATTATTATTGGCCTAACGAAAACCAAGTGCCTAACTTTTTTTCTTTACTTTATGTCGCGCTGATCACATTACCTGGTAAATAAAAAAAAACCAGTTCTCACAAAATACTTAACGAATTCGGCATCTATTTCTGCGTAATGACGTTTAACCGCAGGAATTTTGTTAAAGAATATAACGACCATGTTGTTTACTTAACTATTACGTTTTTTAAATCTAACAGCTGGTATGAAAATATAATTGCGACCTGTTTTTTTTAGAATATTATTTTGCGCTTTTGGGTTTATGCAGTCAATACTGGATATGAAGACTTGCTACTAGCCTTTTGGCAATTCTTCTTTCTATGGTTTAGCCTAAACATAGACAAAGTATTATTGTCATTTGTTAATTCGTTTTCCTGTTTTAACCTGTGCTAAAGCCTAAGACCTTCAATGGATGGTCGCGGGCTGACCGCGGTATCCTTGCCTTTGTTTTTGCGTCTCATCTACTCATGCGCAACCAACCGGACTGTCATCTGTAGCATAACATGCTTCAAATGTGCTGTATCAACATACCCGTCTATTATACATGTAAACCATATAATATGAACGTAGTCAAACAGAAAGAAGGACACAGAGAAATATACGAACAGATCCTATCTAATTTAAGTTTTTTGGCTATCTCGGGATCACTTGCAAATTGCATCAAAACTTATACAGTTGATGAGCAAACAAAAAGACATTTTTTTTTTTCATAAATAGCGTATTCGGTTTCTGTATTAATAATAAAGATCCCTACGATTATTTTGTGTGTGTGTATATGTTCGTATATACCTACCTACATTATTTCTACTGAATGAAAGGCGTACAATGAATGAAATCCAACGGTTAAAGCCCACACAGTGGCATTGAACTAGGTAATTCGCGATTCGCATTATTTCTACATTCGCAGCACGACGCGCGTCGCGACGGTCCTCGCCAATGTCGGGGCTATGCCTATGACCCTATAGTTCGCAACACAAGCGGGTATTTCGCGAAATGTGCGAAGGTTATACTCAATGTCAGGTCATGTTCTGAATTTAAAATGAGGTTAATTCTATGTGGGCTTTTTTGATATGGAATATAAATTTTATACCTATCTATTTTCATTGAATAAATCTACTAATGTCCAACATTATTTATTTTATCGAAAATGGTTACAAATTGGTGGACGGATAAATAAATGAGGATAATTATTTAAAGAGTGACACCAAAGGACGTGCGAAGTAAATAAACAAATCGTCTTATTGTTTTGCTTTTGTGCTTTGAATTTAGTATAAAGCAGCCTATATTACACTTAAGGACCCCACAAGGTACATCGATGTATGAGATCACACGCGACAGAGGCCGGTGGATGCATGTGGCGGAGGACCACGATGATGTATGGAAGTCGTAAGGAGCGGCCTAAGACTTGTAGTGGACGGCCTCGGCTGTAGATGAGCCTAAATTATATAACGAATAACGTCAGTCAATAAAACAAATGGGGGCAGAGGAACCCACTACTGGCACTCAGCTTGTCAACTTTGCCAATTATAAACCAAACAAGTTTATCGGTAATTTAAGAAGCCAACAACACCGAACTCCTCCAAGATGTTAGTCGAGAAACTGTTTGTCACGAGTGTCGGGTACCTCAATATGTAATTCTCTTCGAAACGATGCGAATTTAAAGAAGCATTTGACACGTGTTTCACCTCTAAACGAGACATCCTCAGGACTGCTGGGCTACGAATGAGAAGCCGAGGGTTAGTGGTTGGTGTATCAAGTATCACCTAGTAACTAGGTGATATGGTGGTGACATAATTGATAGATCTATGTCACCACCATATCAATCAAAGTCAATAAAACATTGCTTATATTTTAGTCCGTTTCATATTGATATTTGTTTTAACAGATAATACATATAAAAAAAAATACATCAAAGCTAACTTAGTTTCTCCATATTCGTTCATTATTCATATATCAGTCATAACTCGGTAGGTTCACTAATGATCGTTAAGCTAACTCTAGCTCAAAACAATTATAAAACCTAATTGAGAAAACGTGTGTAGCCAACTAACCCGAATCTCTTACATCTGCATAACAGTTCTAAAATAGTTGTACTTTAGTATAGAGTTTGTCATTAGCCAAGCGTTATGTTTTCCCACGAAGAAATATGCCTGCACGTCTATTTTAAAATGATCTCTAAATGTTAAACGACTGTCATACGCTTTGACCGATTACTAGATGTCATATTATACTGGTTTTCAATCTGCATAATATATTAATAGGGATGACACGACTAGGCCTGTCAAAAGGTTTACATAAGTATGTTATGTAACGTGTAACGACATAATGGATTGGACAAAGTGCTCAGATGTTCACGCGCAATGGTGAAAACACAATTCTAATTAACTTTTGTTTTAAAAAGCCAGGGAGTTTTAATGACTTTTAATTTCTAATTATAGGTGCAATTAAGCCATCTTAACATTCACAATAGTTTCCATGTTGTTCAACATGTTGGTTACTCACAACGAACCCTATATGATTAATTTGATTGATTGAGATTTTTTTATTATTTTAAGTTGCCTAAAGAAGAAATGTATAAATGTCGTCTTCCCCTCGCGTTTTTATACTTTCACAATAAGCCAGTTCTTTCTTTTAGCGATAAACGAGCCGAGTTTGTGAGTAATATTTTGTTCTATATTCAATGTAATTTTATTTAAAATATTTAATAATCATAAACTAGTAGGATGCAGTATATTTCTTAATTAGAATTTAATAAAACTTTACGGGTGAATAAAAAAAATCTGTTAAATTATTTGTCGGCGGAATGAAAGTGCGTATTAGCATAAGTCATTATGCCGATAAATGGTCATTCGAAATTCAATTTATTCATGTCGATGCTAAATGATTTTGTTATAAATTAATATTAATTTGGTTATGTAAATCAACAACAATGTGTGAGGATTGTCATTATAAACTAGATTTTGATGTATGTAATAGGAGCATTGACCGTTGAAGCTGATTTATTAACTCGGGACTGCATTGATTTGATAATGAGGTTTCTCACGATGTTATAGATAGCTTTGTGGAATAATATTCTACGAACAAGGATTAAGGGTGGGTATCAAATTATAGAAATTTCGGGTCAAAGCAAAATCACAACATCATACATGAATCATTTTCAAGCATTTTTTGAGGTGTACAAAATAAGTTTTAAGCAAAAATAAAACGCGTACATTAGTCGCGAGCCATGTGGCTCTTATTTGATAAGACCTTTTATGTGTTCATTTATCGCGTTCGAAGTTTTTATGCAAACGGTTTTATTGACATATAAATTACCATCTGTTGCATATTTTATAAAATTGCCTGCATTTCAGAATGCCCGCACAAGGATAATAATTTATATTGATACGCACAAAAATAGGCTATTGGAACATTAAATGTTTATATATTCTGCCTTTTGTTTGTGAAAACAAACTCAAAAACGTTGTTATATTAATATGTTAAGAACCAATTACACTGTTACATGATTGACCTCATAAGGTCATAACTTTATTAATACGAGTACTGTCATGTTCTAAGTCTCAATTAAATAACATAGTTCTTATAAAAACATGAACAAGTTAAAACATGACGAGTTTTTGTGGACCACAGAGACTCTTCTAACGAAAAGCATACACGTTTTTGTATAATCAGGTTTTGAGGTCCGTTTATGATGAGCACAGCCTCTAATTTGGTCAGAATTATCGACGTTTAAAATTTATTTCGTCATTTTTTTCCCGCATTACGAACCATAAATATTGATTCTGCAAACCCTATTGTGCGATCGAGAGCTCATGAATAATTCATCGACACCGAATCTGATATCGAGTTTGGTGGGATTTGGGCAATCGATTGAATGATTACTTACAGTTGTTCGACTGGGAATGGTGTTAGCGATGCTAAATTAGATTTATAGAAACTAATCTTTATATTTAAGCGGTTTGAATATAATATTACAAAACATTTGAAATTAAAAATGTATCATTAGAGACTCAACGGTCATGTAGTATTTTGAGTAGTTGTCTCTATGGCTATAGAGGTAAACACTCAAAAATCATATATGTATAATGTGTAACAAAAATAGTTTGCAATATTTTAACAGGTGAATCAGTGATTTATATGGATCACGATGATGTATAAAATAATTGTGTAACAGATGCTTGATTTTTAAAACACGGTGATGCAGTAGCGTTTGGCCATACGCTTAGTACAGGTTGTACTTTTTTAATTAATTTGGTTTATTTCTTTGGGACTATTATCTGTTGGCCTTGGTAAAATATTTTATATTATTATTGTTACACCTTATATATTTGTGTACGAATGATTTCATGGCTACTTTCAATGCAATAAATCAAATAAAATAACATCACGAGAGCCGTAAAATGTAAATTTATTACGTTTGTTTAGTAAACACGGCATCGCATCAAACAATTTCGAGTATGAAATCGCTACTACATTATACACAATCCGCTAGCCTTCACGCTTAATTAGTTTGCTGTATCGACAATTAACATTGGCTATTTCACGGGAGGATACTACGAATTCGGAGGATTGGAATTGCGCAAGCGTCGGAGGTCAAAGTTAGTTATGAGTTTATGAGCGTATCGCAGTTAATCTACATTTATATGTAGTAAAGGATAATGTACGTATATTACTGCTTTGGAATACAGCCCCGCCAATAGGACGGTATTCGTGCAAACACCCACGACGCGGCCAGCTGTCCGGTTAACGGAAGAATAAAATCCGCAGTTAACCTCATAGTGGGTAACCGCAGTTGAAACTTTATATTGAAGTTGCCCGCAAACTAAACGCGAGGTTTGCTGAAGAAGTAGCCGTAGGCAACTAGAGATCCGCATTTATATATCCACACTTTCAATCGTAAATACCGCATCATGGCTAACCGCATCACGGTTAGCCACATCACGGCTAACCGCATCACGGCTAGCCACATCACGGCTAACCGCATCGCGGCTAACAGCATCACGGCTAACCGCATCACGGCTAACAGAATCACGGCTAACCGCATCACGGCTAACAGCATCACGGCTAACCGCATCACGGCTAACAGCATCACGGCTAACTGCATCACTGCTAACTGTAATAGGAATCGAAAGATTTAAGAATGTAATAATAATAATAATATAGCCAGACAAACATACCAATTATACGGTCCCACACTATAAACAAGGCTTGTTATGTGGTTTCCGTACAATGGACATAGATATTGAACATCCAAAACTCCAAAACTCGGGTACAAACATTTGTGCTCATCACACAAAATTTGTCTACCAGAATTCGAACTTGGGGACCCTCGGCGCAGAAGGCAGGGTCACTATACCGAGCTAATCAGGTCGTCAAATGGCGTTAATCTCAATGATTTGTGAGTTGCATTGGCTTTCCTTTTGGCTAACCACTGAACCCAATATTCTGTTCAGTCTATTTAACTTCTATCAGCTATTTCGAAATCGAAGCTTATTTTGCCAGAATCGTACCTTATATTGCACATGGCTTTGTAAAATTAGGGCTTCTTTATATACTACTCTGTCAAGAAAGTACCGGGAATAGATCAATAATACACAAAATGTTAGTTATTCATCCAATTTTATTTTATCACCTTCAAAGTATGCTCCTTCAGAAACGATACACTTACGCCAACGAATAATCCAATCATCAAAAAAAATTTTAAACGCTTTTTCCGGAATTGAGTTTAGTTCTCGCCGCGAATTCTCCTTTATGTCTTCTACCGAATGAAAACGGGTGCCACGAAGTGGTAATTTGAGTTTAGCACAAAGAAAGAAGTCGGCTAGAGCCATATCTGGTGAATAAGGTGGTTGTTTGATGGTATTTGTTGAGTTTTTGGTCAAAAATTCGTTCACAATTATGGCCTTGTGCGAAGGCGCATTATCGTGGTGCAAAATCCAAGAATTTTTTTTCCACAAATCTGGCCTTTTTCGTCGAATTTGCTATCTTAAACGCCGCATAACGCTCAAATAATATTCTTTATTTACTGTTTGACCTTCCGGCAAGAATTCCGAGTGCACAACACCGCGATAGTCAAAGAAAACAGTCAACATGACGTTGACTTTTGATCGACTTTGGCGTGGTTTTTTCGGTTTCGGTTCAGTTGGAAGGCGCCACTCCGAAGCTTGTTGACTAGTTTGCATGTCAAACTCGTAAACCCACGTCTCGTCACCAGTAACAATGCGTTTCATGAATGTTGGGTCGGAATTGACTCGTTTTAGCATGTCCTCAGCGACTCTTATGCGATTGAGTTTTTGGAGAAAAATCAGGTCTTTTGGGACTAGCCGAGCGGCAACATGTTTCATACCCAAGTGATTATTTAAAATGATACGGATCGACTCGTGAGACACAGAAAGTTCGGCGGCTATCTCTCTGAAACTTGAATGAGGATTTTCAGTCACTATTTCCTTCACTTTTGCGATGTTAACTTTAGTTGCAGACGTTGATGGCCTACCAGAGCGAGGAAAATCTTCCATCACATCTCGACCGCTTTTAAACGCTTTGTACCACTCATAAGCACGTGTTTTTTATAAAGTCGATTCACCGTAAGCCTTCTGTAACATTTTCAGTGACTCCGAACACGAAATTCCATTGGCGATGCAAAATTTAAGACAAACTCTTTGTTCGATGTTTTTGTCCATTATGAAATTCGCAATACACACAGATATGATATAACTAAAAACAGCACTGTATTTAATCTAAATAACAGATGCAACTCAAACCCCGCGCCAAAATGGAAAACAGTTGTGCCAATCTAACAACAAGAACAAAAAACAAAAATTGAAATAGGAACCTTAAACAAATCATCCATTCCCGATACTTTTTTGACTGAATGTATATTTGACATAGGTCAAGTAATTTATGAAAGAATTTCTCTATATAATCGTTGATTTTATAGGTTTACCTATTTTATAAAATGAACTTAGTTACATAATCGCTGATTTTATAGTTCAACTAATTTAAAAAAGATACTAAGTTACATAATCGCTGATTTTATAGGTCAACTATTTTATAAAAGGAACTTAGTTACATAATCGCTGATTTTAATGGACATCTTTGCCTAAGAACCAGTTGCAATTGGGACACATGTGTCATTATGGTCGATTTTATTAGTAGATCCACACCTGAACATTCTTATTACGAAACCAGCTAGGTATAGGTTACGGTGCAACACGTTCCAGTGGATCTAATAAATAGTTTTTAACGTTTTTACTATTATGAAGTCGTAAGTCGTGTTTTATTGCAGCTACAGTAATTATGCTTCGGTAATAATCAGTTGATTTAAACGTGCATTCCGCGAATTAATGAAGCCGTTTGAGGTCTTACGTGTTAGGGTCAATTAGATAATGCGTGTTTTTGGTTAATTGATTGCATGCCTATTTTATTCTACTGGCTGATTCAGAAAGGGAACACTAAACCTTGAACCTGGGCTTCTTTAGTGCATTAGTAAACACTATTTGAAGTCAGAGTCTTGATAGGCCAATCAAAAAAAACGCAAAAAAATGTTTGAGCATTTTTTTTTAAATCGACTTTTTTAAATTCTGACTTAATATTTATTAGTGTGTACAAATAATTAGTATACCTTTTCTGAATCATCCTGTGTGTGTATACCGTATAGATGGTTATTTAACAATAATTTAGTAGAAAGATTTAAATATAATTTTTCTAGGGACTAGGGTAACATAGGTATTGTGCCAGAAATGAATATTCAGAAAGATTTTTCAATAATTGTAAACTAAACTAAAATATTTCTAACCAATCCTGTCACGTTACTACCGTTAATATATGCACACAAACAAGTACCTATAGAAGTATAAATAAGGGAACGAGGTCGCCACTATGTTGGACTTCATCGATTATTCCGAAAATGTCGTGTTATTGGCAACACTTCAACTTTTTAACCTACTCTAGTAGGTTATCGATACAAACATTATTTGTGTTCGCTTTGTATCCTCAGAGAGAAAAATGATCTTGAAGCCAGCCATGTGCGTGTCGAAACTTAGTGCTAGGAGTTATTGCACAGTAATTGTAAATAACTGAAAATTTTGAAAATGATGGAATAAAAAAAATATTGATAGGTCTTGCTATGATCCACTTATGTGAGTGATTAGAAGAATTTATAGATCTTAAAATTAAGGAATAAAACATTTTTCAAAACTTAATAAATGTCCGTGCCGTTTGCGAGATATACAGCAGGTTCCTTGTAAGAACTAGGGTACTCAAAATGTGTTGCATGCATCACGCATACTAAATACTAATACGATGTAGAAATGAGAACAAGATATTTCATTGTTCATCTATATATATAATAATTCCAGCCCTTTTTTTAATGTCCCACTGCTGGGCACGGGCCTCCTCTCAATGCGAGAGGGATTAGACCATAGTCCACCACGCTGGCCCAGTGCGGGTTGGCGGACTTCCAACATCTTTCGAGGGGTTCGCTCAGACGCAGGTTTCCTCACTATGTTTTCCTTCACCGTGGCACGATATGTTCCTTCACCGTCACTAAAAACTGCGCTAATCAGGTTATAATTCATCATCATCGTATTATAGTTTCTTAATACAAAATTTGTCGAGGACTTAAAGAAAGTACGATTACAAGTTTCCTTTCTTGACTAATGGAGGCCGCTGCTCTGAGTCACAGCTTCCGAGATACGTGTATGGGCAGGAAGGTTGCGAAGCAGTTTTTGTAACTGTTCGTTAAGATTTGATTTGATCTTTATCACATAATCAGAATCGGTGAACACATACAATAAATATTCATCGCTCACGCCTCCATTTTCTTAGAGGGTGAGTTAAATTTTATGAGCTTAACTGGAAGTTGTATAGCCGTCGTGTATTTCTCAAATCGCACGTCCAACTGTACAGCATGTTTAGTAAATTTACGATGGCAAAACATTTTTCAAAATTAAAGTGTTTTGTTATGACCATATACCACTTTTATATTAATTTGGGCATCATATTTTGATCTGACTTATTGTACGAAAATCTATACTTTATTATATTATAAATGTGAAAGTTTGGATGGATAGATAGATGGATGGATGGATGGATGGATGTATGTTTGTTCCTCAATAACGCTAGAACGGCTGAATGGATCTGGATTAAATTTGGCACAGAGATAGATTATAGTCTGGAATAACACATATGCTACTTTTATCCCGGTAAAATGTATGGTTCCCGTGGGATAGATTTGTTTTAATTTTTCATAGCGCAAAGGATCGACATGATTTTTTGCGTGGGTAACACCGCAGGGCGCAGCTAGTATTCAATTATTAACAAATTATATTCTATCTGCAATAGCATTAAAATAATATTTCACAAGAAAAGTGCTTTGTAATCGTATTGTAAATGGATGTGGTGGTATTAAAGCTCAATATATATTCCATATATTGTTATTCTATGCCATTATTATGTAGCGTCAACTCATGCGCATGGTACTAATGAGGAAACGAAGCCTTCGCGATGTCACAGCCAAGAGATCATTGATAGTACGTTAAGGTGAGCAGGTTGCTTCTCGATGATCGACGATACGGACTTAAATCAAGGATTTTTAGACATAATTTTCATCAATGGTATTTTACTTGAAGGAAACTATAACAAATTTTATGAACATCACTATCTCATAAGCGATTTAAGAGGTCAAGCAATATCGACTTTTATATAAATGTATATTAAATACAATATCGTACAGATAATATTTTGACGATACGGTACGGTAAATACGGTTATAGGGGGATATTTAAAAAGGGATATATTAAAATAAACGAGGTTGATTTTACTCAAACTTGGCATGTTATAGCTTACATACCGGGTTAATGCATACACTAATGCGGTCACTGCTAGTCTTTGACAAAAATGTTTAGGCTTTAGTCGATGACCTTAGTAATAAATAATGACTAATTGAGGTTTAAGTTTTATGGCACTTAACTTAATTTAATGTAGTAGAGTTTTGGGTTAGATGACCAGTGCAAAAAGGCCAACAACTTGCAAACCGGTGTTGGGTTGGCTGTTTTTTTTCAAAAGATCTGGCTTTCTGGTAGGTTATGAGATTAGAGAGATTTTCATCTTCTTCTTCATTCTTTACGAAATGAAATGCGATGAAATAAAATGGATATGAAAATGGCCTCACCCACAACTTAGCGGGTTGTTTGCCAATATCAAGTAATCAATAGCAATAAAACATTCAATAAAAATACATTATAAATAAAATAATGGATGTGACATGGTGATATGAAAATGGCGTGTCGATTTTCATCTTAATAACATAACATTTATGTCAATGTTTTGATAGATTTTTTTAATATTTTTTTATTAATGTCCGTAATATAAACGCCAGTAAAAACCAAGTCAATATACCAGCTGCAAGTAGATTTCTCGCAATTGTCACTGGCTTGCTCGTTAGCAACTCCGGTGCAGCTACTGGCATGCTTCGAATGAAAGTTCTTGAGATTGGTTCAAAACATAATTTAACTACGTCTAGGTGAAATACACATAGAAGCAACATGAGTTTTCTTGTTGAATTTGTTTCTAATCTTGACGTAAAGTTTCTTTTTAATGTAAAGCCTTATTATATGTAAAGATTCATTAAGAACATATCGTTTTTTTTCTTTTGAATTTCGCACTAAATTTCAGATCTTGCCCATAGACGAAACATTCCTAAGACTAACTATACTATTATAATTTGTACGAGGCTATAATTCTTCGGTAAGGAATTGAGAGCGATACTAACGTTTTATTTCCATCTCTTTGTTTCTACACGTCTCTATTTAAATCCAATATTCAAATGTGTCGATAGCGATCGTCCACCGGGATGGTAACGGATATGGTGCCAATGACCTCCTGTTGCCGTGTTGAATTTCATTTAAATACATCAACAATATAGCATCATTTATTGGCGAGGTCGCATGTCTCCTACCGGCGACAGGTTTTGACGGGATAGTAGCTACAAATAATAATAATATTGCCAGACGAACACACCAACGCTTACGTTATAGGTACCGTATAATAGACTGAGGGGGAACTCAGTACATAATACTTATACAGATACTAAACCTCCATGACTCGAGTAAAAGCATTCGTGCTCATCACACAAAACTTTTCCGTACCAGGATTCGAACTCGGGACACTCGGCGCACGAAGCAGGGTCACTGCCAACTGCCCTTATGAAGTCATCAAAGAGAAGCAACATTATGTTTTCATCCGAGTTTCAGATCATTGTTTTACGACTACAAAACGTAGAGATCCAATGTACAAGTTTTAAGAAGCTCAACATTAATTTAAACTGGAATTTAGGTTACCTACATGTTATAAAGTTCTTTATTTATAACGTGGTAAGTCAACTGTCTAATTAATGAAGAGCACAGGCTGGGTAGAACAATAAGACAACACACGGCATACGCTAAAGCGAAGCCTATAAAAACTCTAGTCTAGCATTTAAACAACATAGCGTACGCCTTGTGTTCTGTATATTATGATATTTATGTGATTAAGAGGTAATTAAAGGTACGATGTATGGAGCTTCTTAAGGACCACTCTTTTTACTAAATTTACAGTGGTATTACAAATATTTTTTAAGAAGAAACGTCCTTTTCATGTTGTTGTCAGTTAAAACTTTTAATCACGTAGAAAGTGTGAATACTACTTAAAACCTTATTTAAAAAAAATATAGCTCATGACTGAACCCCACTGCACTGGTCCAAACTGCTGTTTCGTCTTCGACAAAATCCCAAGCGCTGCTGGTGTTTGAGTGTTTGAGAATCACAGGTTTTGTACTAATATCGTGATGCCCGGTGCCAGAGGTTTTGTACAATACGAAATAGTTATTTCAAATGCGAAAATACACCCCTGCCAATAACACGTGCTTAGTCACGGTGTCTTCAAGTATGGTAATGTGTGTTTATACAGTCGTCACATCGACGCCGCTCCGCCAAGGTCACCAGCCATTGTGAGCCAACACACCAACGTTTGATCACCGAACAGATATTCCGAATTCGCAACACACTACATTGTCATTCTTATCTCATTGACGTATGAAGATTTACGCGTTGGAGTAGCAGTGTATAACTAAAACGGCAAAAATATTGTGAGACAGTACCATTTTCCAATAATGCATCAACCTTTAAAATTATGTCCATGTAAATGCAACAGTGTTGCATCGCTGTTAAAGTTAATAAAATCTTAGTTCAGGACAACACATTTTTCTGTAGTTATGTTCTGTAACAGCTGTAGTTAATGTCTGTAATTTCTTTTACGTGGTGTTTACTAACATTAAGTCTTCGAGTTAAGTAGTGAGTTAGACGAGCAATATGGCTATTAAGATACAATTCATGTTTATTTATTTACGGTTGTTTTAAAAATACTAATGGAACTTTAAAGACTAATAACTGAACTGGTAGTTAAACAGTATATTTAGGTTATTGAATATATTCAAATTGAATCGAATATCTGTCCATATAAGCTTAAAACTTATTAAAATGTGGTTTTCTTATTTTTTATTTTATTTATTAGTATAGTGACAATCTCCAATCGCCGCTGGAATTTGAATATGGTTATCTGCATCTGATTCTATTCGCGTAATTGTCACTTGCGTGTTTCAGACATAATATCAGTACTAGTAGGTAAGAGAATACAGGTATTTATTTCAAACATTAATAAAACTAACATAAGATCGTAGTTCAGTGTCGCAATGTTAGATGTCGTTGTAAGTGCATTGTCTTAAGAGCCAATGTTGCTGTGCCACCCAGTTTCACCAAACGCTACCTACTGTCAATATAAAAATTAAAGTAACACTTATTTATTTTAATGACACCGCTACCTAGTGTTTTTGTTTACCTGATCAGACAAGTAGGTTTTACTGTACATGACCGGATAATTACAAACCTAGAGGCAGGGAAGTGTCTTTGCCATGTTGGGTCTAAAAGTAACTAAAAACATTATTTATCCGGTTTAGCACAGCCGGCTGTGACAAGACCAAATTTGATATAAATCGATTATGTCTGTTTTCCTCGTATTAATTAAGAAAGAGAGGGAACGACTCGTTGACACATTATCCGTGACATACGTTTTGTCTTAACCCACATGTTAGCTCCCCTGTTTTTAGTAGTTTTTTTCTAACTAAGATTATAATGAACATGTTCTTTAATTTGGTTCCGTAATTGTGCTACTGACCTTACATTGATTTTCTTTTTTCTCTTTTGATTCTGTAAATAATTATTTTATCGTCTCCAATTCAATATCCGAAAACATAAATGATTACCTACCTGTTGATTATGGTTTTTACCAAAGAGGTAATTAGATTTATGATACCTACATACTGTTTGTTTTTCAAAGTACTAAAATGTAATAATAAATTAGTAGTTTTTATTTAAGTACCTATTATATTTGCAGGTGACCAGTAATGCGCTGACATGCCGATAACTGCCGTGACCCGCGAGACGCCACCCGCGTCGCCCCCGCTTCAGGCCTCCACCTACGAGGAGGCATTAGCCACCGTATGTATCTTGTTATATTGTTTGAAATAGCTTGTTGGTATGTTAGTACTAGGTACCATGAAGCAACCTATATTTGTAATATAATGTACCACTGTTGGCCACGGGCCTTCCCTCAATGCGAGAGGGATACGCCATAGTCCACCACGCTGGCCCAGTGCGGGTTTCGGATTTAGCAAGTGATAATCATGGTTGAAAATAGATTCGCACATGAAATCCAGAAATCCAGAGGTGCGAGCCTGGGTTTAAACTTGCGATACTCGTTACCAAGGCAAGCGTTCAACTTGGCTATCACTGCTTCTGTATCTGTAAACTGTTCAAATATTAGAGTAAAGTTCCCAGTCCAGAGCTACAAATCCACCTGAAGAAGGAATATGCACTCTCTGAACTTTATAAGTACAAACAAAATTAAATTTTAAATCACAAATGTTAGATTTCAAAATAAAATGTTAGAATTGCTATGATGGAACGCAAAGTTTGGCTTCTCGCAAAACAAGGAGCTGAACTAAGTCGTAATATTTTTTTTTGTACCGGTACAGAATTCTATTGACAATGATGTCATAGAGTAATGATGATACGCAGACATGATGACTAGAGTATAGATCCATCCGGCTTTTTATAGTGTTGTTGTACATCAATATAAAATGTATAATAAATAGGTTTTATAGGCCTTGTCACGTGATAGACAGATAGTGCCTTTGTTGATAAAATAGTTGATATAAATACTCACGACGACGTCTAGTCTATTCACGTGTTCATGCATGTGATTTTAAAAATAGCAGTAATGATAAAAAATAGTATGTCAGAAATGCATTTACCTTTGGGGCACCAAATATCGCATAAAATACGGTGGTGTGATATGTAACATAGAAACAACCATGAAAATAAACAGAAGATCAATGGGTCTAGCGGTCTGGTTTGTGCAGTTGTTAGTGACCCTGCTTTCTGTGCTGAGGGTCCTGGTCTTCGAATCCTGGTAGGGACAAACTTTGTGTGATGTGCACGAATGTTTGTACCGAAGTCATGGATGTTTAATATTGTATAAGTAATTTATACTGGGTTCGCCCTAAGTCCATTGTACGTACCCATTATACAAGCATTGCTTAGTGTGTGACCGTATAGTTGGTGTGTTCGTATGGCGATATACATATATATATATATATATATATATATATATATATATATATATATGTGGCAAGTAGATATTATGTGGCTAACTACGTCACTATTGAAGGTGTCAAATCAAATTCACACTTGCAGGTATACCAAAACTGATAACTACAATGAAGAAATATCAAACAAAAAATCACAATTTACACACTTTAGTTTAGCTTCATCGTTTCGCTACGCTAATTCCTTATCACCTTGACATGTGATTTGCACAGCCATTGCCAAAACTCTTCAGCGACACGTATCGGGCGCTACTTAGCGGGCTGTTGCCCCACTGTGTGAATGGAAAATGGCCATAATAAGGCAAACGGACGTAGTACAATCCACCTGCATACAATGGTTTAGTAGTTTAGTTCTGTTCCCAGCTTCCGACGCGCGGCCTTCTCGCCATTCGTTAAAGCCGAGTTATCACACACAAAATTAAAAATATATACAAATCGGTCACACACTATTTGTGGAAACTCTATGATATAAGTGTGAATAGTGTACGTGACTGCACGTGAAGATAATAGTGGTGTGAAGTGATATTTTTATGTATTGAGTGATCGATAAAATATTTTTATAGTATCATAAAATGTTTGCTTTAGCAATTGAAGTGCCGTGAATATTTCGCGCGTGTTGCGTCCGTTTTATGTACGGACCTTGGTTTTTATTGGAATCAATCTAATCACACCTATAGTTAACGTGTTCGATCTTTGGGTGCGATTTTCTCACGAACGCCGATCCGTTCTCAGCGGCCAGTCACGAAGTTGATTTATACGCGTACTGATTTTTTTTTAAATTGTAGGCTCGGTTTCCCGCTCTCTTTTTATTCTGTGAGATAGTTCTATCCATAATGCATTTTAAATAAGGAACGTTGTGCGAATGCCTTAGCTCTCCGAGGATGAATTTTTAAACGTCATTGCCAAATTTCTTTGAAGTCGGCTCAGTTGTATATAGTTTAGATGTTACAAGCAATCCAGGTAAGTACTATTAAAAAGAATATTACATAATTAAAATAATGGGAAATACAATCAAATATATGTCATCTAACCTATAAATACCTACGGATGATGGTGAGAAAATATAATAAAACTATTCCAATACATACTAAATCATTTTGACTTGAATTCCTTTGACGATCGAAAAGATTCCAATTTCTAACCTAGAAATATTATAATTTAAAAGCTTAATTTTGAAGTCACAAATTAATAATATCAACAAGCGAATTTAAAAAAACAATGCATTGTTTATAACTTTGTAGATAAAAATAACAAGTTATTTTAATACAATTTGAAGGCGATTTACATCTATCTGTACTCGGAAGTGCAACAGATGTCCGCGTATTGTTATATCAATTGTATTCATATACGGGAAATTATTAATTCAAAGAAGTTTATTGTTTTAACTTACAATATCTACATATCAGTATATACAGTGCACAATTGTTAATAATATATATATAATATCGCCAGACGAACACATCAACTATAAATTAAGCAACGCTTGTATTATGGGTACCGGACAATGGACTTGGGGCGAACCAGCATATAATACTTATATACATAGATACAAACTGTGAAGGAAAATATCGTGAGGAAACCTGTTTGTCTGAGAGAACCCCTTGAAAGATGTGTGAAGTCCGCCAACCCGCACTGGGCCAGCGTGGTGTACTATGGCCTAGTCCCCCCCTCGCATTGAGGGGAGGCCCGTGCCCAGCAGTGGGATATTAAAAAAGGGCTGGAATTATATACATAGATACAAAACATCCGTAGCTCGGTTACAGAAGCGCTCATCATACAATGTTTGAAGCAAAACGCGTACTCGAGTACTACCAGGAATCAAAACCTGGACTCTCAGAGTAGAAGGTAGGGGCGCCAACTGAGCTGTATCAGTTTTCAGTACAAAGCCACTTGCACCCTGTGTGTTATACTTAACGTTACGTAGCGATTGCGTAATACCATTCACGCAAATTGGGTGTCAGCAGCGAGCGACAATTTGAGAATAGCCGGCTCACCTTGTGTCGCGTCGCGTCGTGGGAGCGCCGTTTTATGTAAATTCCAACAAGTAACTACCGCATTTCTACATAGGCGATTTAAGTGTTGTCGTGGGCGATGAAAGGTCGTTCGTCAAATTGGCTGCGTCTCTTATAAGGACACTTAATTTTAGCGATTTATGGCTACCCCTGTCGGGAACTTTGAAGTAGTTAAAACGGTGCTTAAAAAGATTGATCGCCTGACTGTTGTATTATTTTTTACGAATTATCTACACATAGCATTCTTAAAACAGCACTTTAATACTTAGCGCAATTTTTTAATATAATTTCTCGGGAAGTAAGAACGTTTTCGTCGTGGTATTAAATACAAATTTAAAAAAAGTCGATTTCCGGTCTCTATTGAAAGCTTTCTTATAGGGTTCTACGCCTTCGCTCACTATGTAGTGGTCATCTAATACGTGTTCCGAAATATTATTTACAAATTGTCAAAGTGTAAACAGTCGTCCTCTATGCTGTGGTATTGTCTCATCACGTGTACCACAGACCACAGACGTAAAAACATGTCACGCCGTATTGCCAATACGTGTTTACATCATACTTGGTAATACACTAGGTACACGATTCTCATTGTTGATTCTATCAATAAGCCCGCGTATAAGTCCGAAGAGTGGCACTCATTTTACTATGGGATTTATATTTTATAGTTTCATAGTATCTTCCTGCTTGCACTGTATTATTATTGGTCCTATGGTTAATATAATAAATGTAATTTCGCCAGACGAACACACCAACTGTACGGTCTTATACTAAGCAACGCTTGTATTATGGGTACCGATAATGGACTGAGGACGAACTCAGTATATAACACTTATATATGTAGATATTAAACATCCATGATTTCGGTACAAATATTCGTGCTCATCACACAAAGATTGTTCCCTACTAGGATTCGAACCCGGGACCCTCGGCACAGAAAGCAAGGTCACTACCAACTGCGCTAATCGGTCCGTCAGTGTTTTTCTATTTGGTAACTTGGAGAGAACAACGTCTATCGGGTCAGCTAGTATTTAAGAAAAAGTTTTGGCAATCGCAATAACTAGTGTGTAACCATATTACCAGCTGTTATTTATCCTCTCGCTATATCTATGGCGTAGGCGCACGTTACCATAATAGACGATTCAATTAGTTACCATCCATTATTGCACTTAATGAACACACATAATGAACTGAAACATGTCCTAATCACGTGTAATTCAATACATTCAAAAGTTGAAGGTTTGTAATGTACCCGTATTAGGCAGTACAGTCACCTTGCTGGCGGGATCGCCTTGCGGTGACTCAGTGCGATACTCGATACGTACGGCCACTCGAGCGCCTGCGCCTGCGTCGCAACACCGTGTTTCTCGATCATTTTCTTCAGCCGCCGCTTATGGGATTTTTGTTGCAAGTGGTCGATTTTAATTGAGTAGCTAGCTGGTTGTTCTTATTTTAAAAGCTTTACACGCACAAAGAACGATCGCATTCTTTATTTGAAATTGATTTGATTATACTCTATATAGCGTTTGAAATTAGAATTAGAAGTATTGAAACATGCCAAATAGCGGTTTTTTTTGCGATCTACATACTGCCTGATTTCATAGCGTAGGTTACTGGAAACATGCCTGCTTACTTCCACGCATATACTACTGTGTTATTTTTGCTTTAGCTTCCACATAAGTTGTGCAAATATTTACCGTCATCATAGATCGTTTATATTATTCCTTCAATACGTTATTAAACGACCTTCAATGAATATTATTATTCTTTATAATCACATACTTAATAACGCTATAAAATAAAGATGAAATTACAATTGATATGTAAATTATACGTTTTAAATTTGCAACGTTTTAACGTACTTACTGTGTTTTGTTTGATGTGTTATATTAATTAGGATTATTTTTATTGTGCCTAGATAAATAATATGCGTTCACTAGGTATGTACAGATATTTGCGGTTAACCCCACAATACAATTTAAAATGACTTTTATTATAGCTTAATATGGCTTATTATAGTGTGACTTTTTTCCATAATGGCCTTTTTACATCCGGACAGACGCCTCAGTATGACTTGCATTATACTAAGCATACATTACGCGACCAATTCATGACGTAGCGTGCCGTACTTTACGCAAGTACATAACCACCACCCATACTCCAAAGTGTATACGGGTAAACAAAAGGTGCATAGCTTTCAATGGTTAACTAGCACGAATGTATCATCGCGTTACGTAGAACAAAGATACAATACATGAGCACGAAACGGCAATCTATTAATATTGCGATGCATCGGCTCTATATGGACGCGCATTGTCCCGATGGAGGGTGGAACCTGGATCATATTGTGATAATAATAAAAAAATACCATCCCTTTTAATGTCCCACTGTTGGGCACGAGCCTCCCCTCAGTGCGAGGGGACTTACGCCGTATTCCACCACGCTCGCCCAGTGCGGATTGGGGGAGTTCAAACGTCTTTCGAGGGTTTCGCTCAGACATGCAGGTTTCCTCGCGATGTTTTCCTTCACCGTTTAGCGAGTGATAATCATGGTTGAAAATGAGATTCGCACATGAAATCCAGAAATCCCAGAGGTGCGAGCCGGGGTTTGAATCTGCGATCCTCGTTACCGAGGCAAGCGTTCTATCCACTTGGCTTGGCTATATTTATAATATGGCCTAAAATAATTATAGTGTACCAGCTTCTGCCCGCGGCTTCCCCCGCGCGGTGCCTCGAGAAAAACATAGCATATAGCAATACGGGATTATGCAGCTTCTGCATAGTGAAAGATATTTTTGAATCTGATCAATAAATCCGGAGATTACCGCTACATCCAAACTCACAAACATTATCTTTAAATATATATAGTATATTGAAAAGCCTCGTATGTGTAAGAAATAGAAGTAAGTTATCGTATTTTTTTAAAGAAAACCCATAGCATTCGACCGTTTAGCGGTCATAGACCGATGTTTTTACGAGTAAAGCGATAGGTAAGTAAGTATTATGCACATGTAAGGCCTCCATTTAAAATCTGAGAAACAAGCACAGCATTGGTTAGTGTATTTTCGTCTCAAATTGGACTTGTCCTCTCAAAGAACGTTGACCTCATGTCCTTACCCAGAGCATTTATTTATAAATACAATCTTGTAAACCTGTGAATAGGTATTTTAATGTTTTTTTTTTAATAATTATTTGAATGCAAGTTAAAATACATATATTTTTTTAATTGCAATAATATCTGAAACAAGTACGAAGCTACGAAATAAATAGGTAATTAATTAACTGCATTCGAATGTGAGAAACATAATTAAAGTAACAGTTGTAGTCTCGCAATATGATCTAGGCCTTAGGAACTGTAACCTGCCATATTAATTTGTATTCCATGCGGTATGCCAAGAGTGTTATTTTGAAGTGACAATGTATGGTAAGGAGGCAGGAAATAATTTGGCAAGCACCTGACGTTTATGACGGGGCAATGTTGATTGCATTGGTCGTTCAACATATTAATGGATACGTCAAGTGTTTTTAATTTGCAGTGACGTCACTGGGGAAACTGGTTGAATTTTTATTAGATACTTACCTCTGTTTTAATATAACATATCCCGCCATGCAGGTTCTACAAACCTTCAAAGTTATTATCGTACATAAATCAGTATTATTATATGAGGTGTGACAAAAATAGTGTAAAATATTTTAAGGGCCTAACGTGTAGGTGATAATGATCACGTGTATGCATAAAATACATGTGTATCGAAGTAAGATTTTGCTGGGAGTAAGCGAGAATGTACCGTTTTATCGCACACCTGGTACCTACGGGGTGTTATTTTTGAAAATTTAAATAATTTTATATTTTTTTCTGGAATGTGACCTTTATACCTTACCGATGCACTCCTTAAAATATTTTACACTATTATTGTTAGAGCTTATAAAAACATTCTATTCAACAGTATTGACCTAGCGTGTAGCCTCGTTAGGCTACTTTGCCTCGTTCATACGTGAATCGCCCAAGGCATAAGATGATCGCAATTGCCTCACGCGAGCGCTGTCATCTACCTCGCTACCAGCTCGCCAGTTTATGTCAACTACGCGTTAACCAATTTCCTTTGTACCTGCGGGTCACACTCGCGGGGTTGCGCGATCAGTCAGTTCGCGGTTAATTGAATATCTTCTTAAATCAGATGTACAAACTATTCCCACATGACACCCAAAATTATAACAAAATCCATAATCTATCATTAATGCCTATTAAGAAAAACCATAGAATTCTTGCGCTCGGAAACGGCATCCCATAACTGGGCTGCGCAGCGCACCTGCTACTCAGTCTAGTTAGTCTAGCTATATCGTAACGACGCAACGCAACATATAACTGTCTCGCTTTTGCTCTTGCTAATTGTCCTACCATCTAGTTTACTCTGCCAGTACGTTATATTATTACTTACACGTGCGTGTGTTAAATGTGACATTAATGAAAACGCGGAAGAACTTGCATCACATATATATAGGCAATTGTTTGTCAATGTTTTATAGATTTTCTTTAACATTTGTCTAATATAACATTTATTTATAGAGCTCAATGTTTGACATGGTGTTAGGTATGGAAGAGTACACACAGCATGCTTAACTATACAGAGAAGCGTATTTTGAAATCAATTCATTCAGCAAATGTGTCGATGAGATTTGAGACAAGAGTAGCCTTGCGCAGCCGAAGGGTCAGGTGGTCGGTCAGTGGGCCAGTACGATGCTGGCCACTCTCATTTTCGAACCAACACTCTGGGGGCGTATCACGAACTTTTATTTCAAGGCAGTAGAATAAACCTAATATCACTCACATAAATTTAACTGAATAGTACATGGGTACTTATTGTAATCAATAAACTATATTGATACTAAACGATAAAAAAATTACAATACAGACTGGCTGACATAAAACTCATTTTAAGGATTTTGTCGCATTTATATTATGTTTTTTACGTTTCGTACAGACTGAGACAAAGTACTATCTAGCGGAAAATAATGTCGATAGCATGATACAGATGATATCACTTTTAGGCCGGGAAGTGATTTGCCTTGAAGCGAAATAAGTCGGGTGTTAAAGATATCCATCCAGCCTGGTCCATGAGTTTATTAATGACCATACTGACGTAAATATTAAAACATTTAAAAACCAGTCAGTGTAACGTTTCATTCTACCAGTCTCAGTCAGTTAAACGGTCAGTCTGACATCAGTTTTATCAAACAAAGCATGTAACACCCGACTAAGAGTTCGTAATATACCCCCCGCACGGTGAAGAGACAGGTGTTATGTAATAGGTGTTTATTGATTTATTTGTTGAAGCAACGGCTTGACGTATTTTGTACTAGCCGTTGCCCGCGACTTCGTAGTTAACTTTGTTATTTATAAACTGATTGAAATTAAATAAACACTACTATTTTAAGTGAAGCTTACGACAAGACGATCCAGCCAGAGGGGGTAGGGGGCATCAAGCTCAAGGGCGCTCTAGGAGTCACGACCTCGGGTTGGGCTGTTGCCAATGTCGGGGTTGATGACGGGGGACTGTTCATAGGGGGCCATCCATAAATTACGTCACACGAATTTCATGCTTTTTTGACCCCTCCCCCGTCCTTGTCACAACTGGTCACATTAGTGAGACCCCCCCCCCCCCTACCTAGTGTAATGCCACATATTTTGCAATTTTACATTTAGAAATTTATGAAATTAAAACAGCAGTTCCGATATTGTTTTTATTTCCATTAAAATTATTTTTCAATACAATCAATAGTTGTAATACTTAGATAAAAATATTATATTTAGAAAAAATGTGATTTCACAAAATTTGGGACCCCTCCCCGCCCCTTGTCACACTTAGTCGACCCCCTCCCTCCCCCTTAACGTGTGACGTAATTTATGGATGGCCTCCTGGTGCGTAAACGCAACTGTGGGCAGAAGAGTCAGGTTTTGCGTTATACTATTCAGCAGTATAAGATAATGCAAATCACCTTAGCATTTATTGAACAAGCACGCGACGCAATGTTTATTCTTAGCTCAATTAATGACTAATGCGATTTGTCAACAACTATGTGCGGCATTAAGTTAATGCTGATTGACATTTATGTCAGCAACTGGTGTTTCCGGTGGTGTCTTGGTCGGGTATCGTTTGTTCCAACAATATACGTAATTTAAAAAAAGAGTTATTAAAAGCAAGTGTTAATGTGTCCGATAGCCTTCGATTAGCTTAGCATTTTTTTTAAATTGGCGATTCATATGTATAGTACATCAAGTGCGAGAATGTTCGTAAGCTAACTGTATACTTTATATTCTACCGTATTTAGACATTTTGTATGGAGAATTGAAATTTTTAAATACCGTCCGCTAGACGGGCTTTTCGATTCTCCATACGAAATGTGTAAATAGGGTAGTCTGTAAAGTATACGGTTAGCTCGCACTTGACGTGCTGTACTTAATGGTTTACATGGATAAACAAAAAAAAATCTGATGCTGATTCAATTCGTTCGCCCCCAAATTTATAAAGTTTAAAAGTAATTTTAGAAAAATAATGGATTCGTATTCCCTTTTTGATTGGACGCAAACATTTTATTTCGATGCTTACCGCATTTAAGGAATGAGGATGAATATTTCTTATTCAGATTTAAATAAAATATTAAAAGAAAATTAAAAATAGGGTTGGGTATACATTAAACTATTTTGCATTGTCGAATCCACTATTGTGCCACATTATTTTATTTTAAATTAAAATTTCGAGTTAGGGGTGGCGCTGGAAATAGTATAAATAATTTAGATAAGATAGTAAAATGTGTACCTAGATTTTATTTAATAAAATAAAAGAAAATTAGGTTTTATACACTTATGATAGAATACCTTTTTATAAAAACTTAAATTCTCAGTGAGCCTGAGGCGGTTTACACAATACGCAGATTGGAGCACAGCTAAATATTCTTATAATTGAACACAGACCTTTGCCGACCTCTCTGTAGAGTCAAGGAAGCATAATTCCGAGTCGGCTCCTTGCCTCTGTTTCATTTTGGCAATACCGGGCTTCATTCGGCGTGACCTTTTGATCGTGTTTCGTAAAACTGCGTGCAGCACGGTCGCTAGGGTTGTCAACTCTATATACGGTAGAATAAGTAAATAATAATATCCTAGAAAAAATATCATGGTTGCTTGTTCATATTTTTGTAAAAATGTATATAAACAAGGTCCTTAAAACTTCGTGTGGACGGCCTTAGGTAAACATTGTAAGTATTTGAAATTCTCATTGAACATATTTTATGTATAAATTAGCCTGATCTGCCTCAAGTTATCGCGCTTTTATGTGACGAACGTAATTTTATAATTTCATTTATATTTTATTATTAAAATTCTGTAACTTTTTCAAGCAACATTTGGCAGTTCTAGAAAAATGCAATATATTGTTGAGAAAAATTAATCGTAGCATTGTCTATTGGCCGGCTTCCTTGTCCGTTGGCTGTAGTTATATGCAATTTAATTAATCATGGTATGATATAGTCTGCAATTTCAGATATATAGGTATGTACTTAACAACACATGTTTATGTTTTTTGTATAAATCTAACAAGTAAAATAACTCCAATAAAAGACAAGTATTGATAAATATTTCCATCAATCATCCAATTCATCAACGAGAAATTTATGTGAAATCGTAATCGTAGACGTTCTTTCAGCATTTATCCGATATTAATTTTGGAATCTTTATTGGATACAACTTTTTACAATTTTCTTTCGTAATGTAACATGCATGCTTGGTTTCGTCCCGTAATTTGGATACGTAGAGTTTCTCTGCGCTGCCAAAGAGTATGATCTGTTGTGTGGCCCAGCTCCATTATGGTGGAACAAGCTTAGATTGTACTACGATAGTCCCCATTGTGTGGCACGTACCTTTGGATAGGGCTGTTAATGTCAACATTTTTAAATAATTTCATTCAGTCGCTAACACGTCATGTTCATAATGTCTACATTTTGAGAACCAAGAAATGATAATTTCTTTGTGCAAATAAAAGTCAGTCTGCTAATGGTCTGTAGTTCTATAGCTAGCTCGACTCGTGCACCATTTTTTTTTATAATATACTTCTTTTAAAGTACATTTTTTTTATCAATTAATAGTAATTGAATAGTATAACTAGTTTGTCTTTATAACGCGATAAGAAATCACCATGAATAAACCACCATACGTAACAATACGTAGAGCTAGCCTTTGACAAAATACTAATTGGTATCTTAGAGTGTATTTTTCATAGTAATTTTAGAGCATTAATAGTAATTATTATACATTACACATCGTGTAGGTATAACAATTTAAAACACGCATGTGTCATGGAGAGACGAAAAGGACACGTTACACGCTTAAAAAAATGCGAGTTTAATAAAAGTTCCATAGTTTTCGTTCGACGGCCTGATTAGCGCTGTTGGTAGTGACTCTGCTTTCTGCGCCGGGTTCGAATCCTGGTAGGGACAAGCTTTGTATGAGCACGAATGTTTGTACCCGAGTCATGGATGTTTAATATGAATATAAGTATTATATACTGAGTTCGCCCTCAGTCGATTTACGGTACCCATAACACAAGCGTTGCTTAATGTGGGACCGTATAGTTGGTGTGTTCGTATGGCGATATTTATTTATTTATTTATATCCAGTATGTTGTAGCGAAGCAGTGATAGCCAAGTTGGTAGAACGCTTGCCTCGGTAACGAGGATTGCAGGTTCAAACCCCGGCTCGCACCTCTGGGATTTTTCATGTGCGAATCTCATTTTCAACCAAGATTATCACTTGCTAAACGGTGAAGGAAAACATCGTGAGGAAACCTGCATGTCTGAGAGAACCCCTCGAAAGATGTGTGAAGTCTGCCAACCCGCACTGGGCCAGCGTGGTGGACTATGGCCTAAATCCCCCCTCGCATTGAGGGGAGGCCCGTGCCCAGCAGTGGGACATAAAAAAGGGCTGGAATTATTATATTATTATTAGTATGTTGAAAGAAATCAAGATCAAGCAGTTAGCAGCCCTATAGACAAGGCGATAGTCCCCATTAGCGGCAGTCTAAATATTGTATTGTACGCGAAGTTCGTCCTAAACACTTCATTGTTTCAAGCCGGGCCGTGTGTGTGTCCGTATTGATGGCCGGCTCAGATAGTTGCGATAGCCCCCGGCCCTATTCACCCTTAAATGTAATGTATAGTACATAGTTACTCACGTAGATAAGGTACTTTATTTATTTTTATACTACTGCATACTTTAGCGGTGTAACAGAAATTAGAAAAAAAATCGAACTTTGATGTAAAGTTGATAATGATGTCCCGTTTTTAACCCCCCAAAGGGGTTGAATGCATGTCCAATATGATTACAAAAAAAATAATTAAAACGGCAATAAAAAAAATCACGAGAAAAGTGCTTTGCAATAATATTACAAATTTACAAAAACACACTAGAAGTAATTTGGGTTATATATCGAGACGACATCCTAGTTTCAGAATGTATGACTTAAGTTGTTTATAACGCCATTATTAAAAATATGTTTGTAAGCTATATTAGTTATCTAACTATCTTAGATGAGTTCTACTTGGTACCCATCTATTTACAGGATTATAATATCTAAAGTCAAAATATGTACGTTCAGTTGTTTTTTTTACCAAGTCGTCTTCGGTGAGTAAATAAAAACTTGTTTTAAAAACAATATTAATCCAGGTTTGGCTTTAAATAAAAATAGGTCCTTGATGGTTATTTTTATGTGAGTCGAAGGGATTCTATAGTCACGACGGCTATAACCCTCAGGTGGTCTGCCTGCGGCTTAGCACTGCGAGTGGATTAATAATATGAATATTATTCTGAGTCAACGCTTCGGGGTACCCTTTAATATTAAAATTCACCTCAGTTAGTAATCTAGATACAATCGACAATTGGGGACTTCTTTGAAAAGGTTGTTGCGATCGTGCAGCACCTGCCTATAAATACCTATCTTGCCAGACCTTCTAATCCCTTGGGGAGTTTAATCTATAACGATTTTGGTAAATAAATACGGTCCCATCTGAGGGGACCTATTTTTAAATCGTAGATGAGAGACGTAGAGAGTGGAATTGACACATGAAAATGCTCATAATTGAAATGCGTTTTTACTGAAGCTGTTCAGCCATCCACTGAAAACTGAAACACAATTCAAAAGCGACATTTTTAAACAATTAAGTGATACTTAGGTCTTTAGTACCATTTGAGTATACGACCGTCATATATTTTTGAATGCTTTAATACCGCCAATGCTATACCCTATTTTCTAACTTATTTTAGCCAGGTGTTTACAACTGAGTTTATTTTATGAAAATTAACTCAGCTACATACCTAGTAATAAATACCGCGCTGCGTGCGCCGGCGCAACAACGGGTGCATCTCACACAATGCACGGCGGCCTCGTACGTCGCGCTGCGTTAACCACCGCGCAAGGCCACGCCCTTCGACACTGACACCCACTTATTTATTAGCTGACTATAATAATAAGCAAACTAGTAAAGCTCCAAATTAGTAGTAGTAATAATGTTGAAGCTTGCTACTCGAGATTGGATCAAACGGCTGTTTCATTTATTGTTCTTTGTATAGTTACTTTCGTATTAATTCTCGTAGATCATCATAATATAAAGGCAATAGTCTCCGTGAAATTAGTTTTGTTTAAGTTCATTTATGTAGCGTTCAAACTTGAGTTGTGAGCTACATTTATGCGGAAAGCGTCGAGAAATCAAACACCGTTTTATAAAAGAGCACATATCTTATACTACCAACGTCGCTATCGCCATAAATAACCAGGAAAAAAAAAGAAACTTGATAAAAAGGGTTATGCGTGATATGCTTTGTTACTAATCGGTGGTAAGTCACGATGAACTGATAACGTCAACAAGTTTGGATGGTGCCATGCATCATTGAAACATAACAATTTGTCAAACACGACATAATATTTGAGCAACGCGCGCCTTTTGTAACTAACACGAGATATGCAATTGTTACGTAAGAAGTAATACCCAGATATCTGCTGTAAGAACTTTTTTTTGATTGATAGTTTACTTTGATTTAATTAGAATACTTGTTTACAATGAATCAGTAATTACATTGTTGTTGTCCTTTTAGGATATTTACAAACAGCCGCTTTACCCAAGATGTTATTCTTCGTTCAAGGTAGAGAATTAAAGAAAAAAAATAACAAGTGAACTATTAAAAAAATACTTCAAGTAACTGTCTGTTTAGAGTTATATCTATTGCATCAATCCGAAAACCTCGTGACGGAGTCTCGATTCAACGATATTAGCATGTAGTGAATAGATATTATTTGAACTCTGAGACCAAGCCATCAATGCGACTATAGCGGTAACTGGAGGCCTAAGGGGTTAAGTATCTATCATCAATCACTTATAAAGTAAACAAATTATATAACCTAACCTACCATGAGCGCTGGCGGTGCTAACCTAAGGAAGGTTTTTTATTTAGTTTTTACTTTCATAATGTTTGTATAAATAAATAAATTATAATTATCAATGAAAGAAAAGTTACATAACAAAATCCCCTTGCGTAAAGTTACGTACTTAATGCTCGCGTCATGTACTCGTCGGCTAATAACTTTTGCAGTCACGTGCTTCATTTTCCAAGCCCCCTTGAGGGGTGAACACGAATGGAAAATATTTCCGTGTCGTTTATAATCGATGTGATACACAGACTAACTCCGAATAGACCGCCCCAGACCGTTATTAATTTGAGTGCTTGAAATCGGCTCTTTGAATAGAATTTCAATTTACGTGAGTTACAAGAGCAGGTACTTGATATTATAGGCTATGCTATATATGTGGAATGCTTATTTTTTTCTTCTTATTGTTTGTTTCCGTACAATTACATGGTGGCAAGGTTAGATTAGTCCCTCCGTATTTTTTTCCATAAAACCTATTTTTATTTGAATTCATGCTCAAGTTAATTTCAATTAAATTTGGCATAGTAATGGCGCTCGGAATCATTGCATTTTATTTTTCCTTTTTTTAATAATTTTGTCCATCTTTTTTTTTTTTTTATTACATTATAAGCAAGTATTTGATCTCGATCTCACCTGATGGTAAGTGACGATGAGATCTACGATGGAGCATACTTGCCTAGGTAGGAAGGCGGCAGTAGATAGAGACGCTACATTTACTAGGCACATGCAGCGCAGCTGATCTGACCCGCCATCCATGAATGGCAACACCGAACATCGTGCCGGAACACGGCTAGGCCGCTTGGCGACATGGCTTTGTTCAGTGGGTGGTGACTAGCCACGGCCGAAGCCTACCACCAGTAGAGTTGTCACCTGGTTGGCACCACCCAGGGTCACGTGTAGGGTATCTCGAGGGTACTTAATTCTCCAACGGACGAAGGTGACTCGACCCCAAAAATCTTTGCTTTTGGCAAGGTATTCGCATTGGAAAACCCTTCTAAATTTTATTACTCATGTGTTCGATAACGTCCCAGCGGAAGCAGCAGCCAGCATACAAACAGAATACTCATCGGTTACTACAGTATTGTATGCCAAAAGAAAATGTTAATCCACGGCTCATTAACTAAATTACAGCTAAGCCTTGATTTTCCTTCAGTCGGTTATCGACTGGGTGCTCGCATGCACGATTTTTTTTATTACCACGCTATTTTATATTCGTGAATTATTGGGCAATAATAATAGTTAAAGTATTTGCTTTTGTGTGTAGGAAAATATAGATTTGTGCGTATCAATATTATAGTCAATTATTGAAACGTGTGTGTGTCGTGAACAACTAATGAACAGTTTTAAACATTATCAAACAAAACTGTGACTGAATTGCGTGAAGTGTAATAATTTTCCGCATGTAGTGCATATTTTATGAATTCTCATGGTGACAGTGTTTACTTCGAGCGACCATGGCTCCATCAAGCGACGGCCGCGTGTACTTTTACAGTACATGGCAAACACACCAAACCATATCAACTGCGGCGTATATAAGTTTAGCTACTCGGTAAGAGATGGCGCTTCATACAGACTACAGAAAAATATTTTTCCGAGTTCCCAAATAATAATTTAATATTTTTCTATTCGTTCCAGGCCGAGCCTGGGGATACTATAGCTACCACCAAAGAAGGTTGGTAAATCTGTGTTATAAAAAGTCTTTGAATTGAAATTATTTCTTAAAGAGTACTTAATTAATAATTTTAAAACATTTACAGAGGAATGGGTAACGCGGAAGAAAAGCGAAGTGACAACGACCCGTCAGATCGCCACGAGAGTCAAGCGAGAGTTGATACTGGAAGATGGGCGCATACTCAGCGACTCGGGACCGAAGATATCTACCTCAGTCAACGAAGACACACATACCACCAATTACCAACAAACTGAGGTATGACGACTTTTTATTATTTATTATCCTGTAGAAATATGTTGTTGTGATGATGTTAAAACAATTATTGTTTTTTAACAGCACCGAGTACCTGATGATCCGATTGGTGAAGCGCCCGTACCTGATGAGATTGGTGGTGCCATTGGAGCACCACTTGATGGTAAATTATTTTGATTAAATATCACCATTATATTACTTAATTTTGTGCCTTGGAACACCGTTTTGAGCTCAACATCACATTAAAAAATAATTCCTTAAATTATCTGATCGATATAGTTATTTGGAACATGGGAGCCTATAGTATGCTCTTATTATAATCTTATTAAAAAAACCAGTACAATGGCCATCAAAATCGTTTACAGAAGTAGACGGCCCCCGCATCGTCGGTGGCGTTGTGGCCCCGGCCGACGCTAAAGTTCAAGTGTCATCCACCGTGGTTGCCAACCTTGACGGCAAGGTCCGCGAGAGCCGGGACCTGCGGGTGCTCACCAGGAACATCACGGAGCGTGTGCAGGAGACAGAGGAGAATATACACAAGGGAGACACCACTCATGACGTGAGTACCTAGAATAATTCATAGCATACCTGTATTAGCCCCCTAAAGCAATACTTGTATGAATGTATTTTAAGCTCCATCAGATAAATCTGACATAAATTAAATCCGCGCCCTTAGGTTAGTAATATACGATGTAGCTGAAAACGATTCTGATTATAATTTGTCGTTATCAATTAATCTACAATCAATATAACTAAGATTATGGATACCAGATTGATCATCTAACGGGCGGTTATCTAAAATGCAGAAAACTCTATATTGTAGCATATTACAAATAACCAATTATACATTGGATGGGTATTTGCTAGCTACGATCTACCTGTAAAACTTTTGGATAGGATATCTTCGCATTTAAACAAAGAGTTTCCGTTTGAACGTGGTTTTTCGTTTGATAGTTACAGTTCTAGCAAGATAGTTCTTAAATCCATTTGATGGCGATTAGTTCTGAGGTTGCCAGATATAAAAATAATTTTATGTGTTTTCTTAACCTTCGCTATAATGTACAAGATACCGACAAGGGTGTCGCATACCTAGCTAATAAGTTACATCCATAGTATTTTAAGTGGCCCCATCTATGAGTAACGTACCTACCAATACAGCAAGCGCTAAGGCACTATGATTGTAACGATTTACAAGCGCTTTTAGTGCGATGACGGAGTTATCGCTGGCGCACAAGATGTGTGTGGGACATCCTGCGCAGTGTCAGGGAATCAGAGTTTGAATACATAGGTCGATACCGCCGATACTAGCTAATGGAGTCATGGGAAAGAACGTCGTAGCCGATGGTAAAGCTATTTCTGCATATCGATAACTATTTTAATCGGTGCTATGGTGTAAAATGAAAGCTGGTGTATGGCTAGATATTCAGAACCAAACAGACACAATAGGTCATTATATACGAATTAAGTTTTCAAGTTCCTAGGATTCCTAAAATTTTTCATTACATTATTAAAATGTCTGTCTATAATGGTGTGTTGTTTAAAAAGGCTGGTTTTGTTTAGAGATTTTTATTTTGTTGTTATTTATATAGTGCTTGAAATGGATTAAGAACTCACTATTTGTGTTCATAGTTAGAATGATCCCAAAACGTATGAGAACAGATTAATTTCAACTTCAATTGGCAATCATGTTTTAATATTGTTCACATACATTTCACCAAACGCCTCGTTGAGTAATAATTAGCCCAACACTTTTTTTTAAATTACTGATTATTATCTTGATGAGAAACGTTGATGTGAGTATGAAGTGGTATGATATACATTTTTTGAAAGTCCTTTTACTGTCTTACTGTAATAAACAGAATGTTAATGATTTTACAGTTAATTAAATACTTGAATTATTATTTAAACAAAAAAATATTCAGGTATAACGTAATCAAAATAGATATGTACGTCAAATATGAGATTATTCGTAAGCTTATTGTATACTTTATAGTCTACGTATTTAGACATTTTGTGTGAGCAATTTAACAGTGCCCCAAATTTCAAACATTCGATTATAAAATATACGGTTAGTTTATGAATTATCTCTGACTAGACGTGCTGTAATACTCATTAAAATCCAACACTTAGAATCGAATACGTATAACCCTGATATAGTACACTAATCAATTACGAACTTCCGTATTGATCGGCACATTATAAATCATGAATATCATTTTTTGCAACACTGAAGAAGGTGAAATGTACTGACATCATCGGTGGCTTCAATTAACCTTTTTCGTTATTACAAGTGCACACTGACCACGCAATCGTATTCGCTTCGTTACCGTCTACGTAAAATGTGCAACTACTTACGTATTACACATAATTTTTATAAGTTATTCTAAAGATGACTTAAGTTGATGAAATTGCACATAGCCGATTGTATGATTAGGGCGATTCAGAATGTATATTTTAACTAGCTGACCCGGCAAAAGTTGTTTTGCCATATAAAATAAAATGAGATATAAACTATCCTATCTTTGAAGTTGGACAAAACTGCACACAGTGTGCAAAATTTTATTAAAATCGGTTTAGTAGTTTTGGAGTCCATAGCGGACAAACACCGTGACACGTAATTTATATATATTAAGATATGTCAATATTTCTTTAAAATCGATACCTATATCGAAATTCTGATCGGATTCAAATGGGCTAAAGAAGAGCAGTTTCAAGGTTTAGTATACTCTTTCCGAATCACCCTGCATACTAACATCATACTAACAATTTAACTGTGTTATTACTATCCGGGACTTTTCTGCCTGCTCCTGACGAAAATTTTCATTTACACGAGATTAGGAATTCATATTTTTTGGATACTTATAGATACTAGCATATTGACATTGTGCCCACTATTTTGGACTTTCTGCGTGCCTACTGGCGAGAATTTTCGTTTGAACAGTACAAGTAGCAAACTGTTGCGGTAGAACAGAGTATTGCCATGCGAAATTCAGCTTTAGGTGTGCAGGCAATTATGCTTCCGATAGTATTCACCTATTGAAAACGTAGTTTTACGGTCATTGTATTTCGGGCATTCATTAATTTAAGCTTATCAATGCAATGAAGGTACACAACATGTAAGTTCAGCATTTCCACCTCAGAGCCTAGGAGGTCATTGTGCAATGAAGGTGAAACCTGCTATTGAATATAAGGAGAATCATAATAATTAATCAATTGTCATTATCAATAAACGTATGATCTATGGCCAACAAGAAAAAATCTTATTCCATTATAGAGAAAAATTTAGAGTCTAATATTGTGAATAAAGTGAAGTGAATAAATGTTTCTATTTTATTGACATAAGATTCATGAAGATCGAAGAAGAAGTCGTAACGCAGTTAGTAAAAACCCCCTCGCGACCGTGCGTGACGGTTCGTTCGTTCCTCAGATGGGTGGCCGCGTTGAAACATCTCACCTCATCCATGCTTAAGCTGACGATGCCAGTTGCCATTCTAAAATAATTAGCAAGCTTTACAGCCAATCAGAATTCTGAAAAGTTCTGTTGAGTAATCTTACATTTAGGTTACGGTAGACCGTTCTCAGACAGTAGATATAAATGTGTGTATATCCTTAATCAGCCAGGAAATACTGAAAGCCGTTGGCTAAAAAAAATAGGAAAGGGTCCAGCAAGAAGATGAAGATTGTCAGGACTCATTTCAATAAGTTCCGAAGCTAATTTAGCGAGCTAAAGACAGCGGTTAACTTATGTAGCCTATGTTTTAAATTACAACCGGTGCCATGCGTTCCGACTTTTTCCAATAACTATTTTAAATGCATACTTGTGATTCACGATCGAAATGATAGTCTATTTTTCTTTACACCTACCTCGCCTGGTACCTCACACCTACGAGGCTCTTTCTGTTAGGGCCTTATCCCACTGGCGATTGGTCAGCGTATTGCCAACGAGGCGATCTGTGAATGTGCTCGCCGCGAAGAAAACTCGCCGCTACTGCACAGTGAGCTCATCGCGATATCTTGACGTAGACGCCGTGTTTTTGCATAAAATTGCGTGCGAATTTTTTCATAAGTGAAACGTTGCATTTGTTTGGAAAATTTACATTTTGTATGGCAAATTGAACAGCGCCACTAGCAGACGTTATTTAAAATCATTCAATGCTCTATATTGAGCATGCAAGCAAGTGGATAAATACTTACCTCCAAATTTTATAGACAGTTATAATGGGTTATAATGGCATTATAACATTTTTTTAGAGGAAAAAGTAAGCGTATAATGGATTTGTAATCCTTTATAACTTTCTATAAATTTAAAGGTTTATAATTTAATGTATACGGTATGTTAACAAATAAACTCGCGCTTTAAGTAGCTCACCATATAAGTTTTGCTCACGTAAACTCTCTAGCGTAAACCACTGGTAATAATTACGCACACGCGGTAAAAACGTTGAGCATCGCGGCGAGTGCTTTGACGCACCGGCTTGCTGGACATGCTCGTAATCGCCAGTGTGTTAACGGCCTTATATTTAAAAAGTATAAAGCTACGCATATTGCGTAGACTACAAATAAATGCCCGCAAATATGAGATTCTATTTTGTGTGATTCGTGTTCCTATGTCTATGTTAATTTTAGTTTTGAACGTTTGTAGGGCTCCAAATAAGGTTTGTGCCAGAATGATACAATAAAGTCATGATTGTAATGTAACTAGTAGGACAGCGTACAAGCAAACCAGTACGAGGGAATCGCAGTCTGTAAATATTTTTTTATTTCATTTACCAAGTTTAAAAATAGGTAAACCAATTGAAATGTGATTTTTCAACCATATGCATTATTTTAAAATTTGCTTCTAAATGAGATTTAGATTATTTTCTTAACTATTTTTTTTAAGTTTTTCAAAAATATATTATTCAACGTAAGTAACGATTCTGTCCACTTTAAAAGCCTATTATAATTGTACATCATCTTTAGATAAATCAATATTATTTCAGTCAAGTATTATCGAATTTATTACATCCTATTCTTATATATTATCGGCCTAACATAAAGCCGTGCTATTTTATTACATTGGGACATTATTAATCTACAGATAGAAATACTCGTAGTCAGTATGGACTTGGACTTTTTGCATTCGAGAAACAATGGTAAGTCGCGAGTCGTAAAATGGAGCAACGCTTTATACAGATGAGCGGCCAACATAAATCGATGGGGATTTCGAAATTATAATTTGTTCCCGGCGATAGAGCGCCGCGGGCGCCGCGCCTACGCATCACACTGCGAATGAACGCGAAGCGGATAGCGCTTCACAAGCAAGATACCTATTTATCTATAAACATACACAAGTTATAGGCATTTTTGCACATGATGCATTGTTCTGTAGGTGGGAAATAATTTTGCAAGTTGTCGAAATCGAAATAAATATTGTCTGCGATATTTTTTTGTAAATCATAAAGCGGATTATGATTTTTATATCACAGCAATTATCTTTTGTGTGGGTATGCTGGAAATTTATATATCTACACCAATATTAAAACATATTGGGTTATTATATAAGAAATGAAAGATACTTTGAAAACTTGATATTTAAAAATTGCCCTTCTTGTATGCAGTTTGCCAGTTCAAAGTTTTTTTTTTTTTTTTAGATTACATTATAGGCATGTATTTGATCTCGATCTCACCTGATGGTAAGTGACGATGAGATCTACGATGGAGCATACTTGCCTAGGTAGGAAGGCGGCAGTAGATAGAGACGCTACATTCACTAGGCACATGCAGCGCAACTGATCTGACCCGCCATCCATGAATGGCAACACCGAACATCATGCCGGAACACGGCTAGGCCGCTTGGCGACATGGCTTTGTATGGCTTTGAGTTTGCAAATTGTCATAAGTTTTAATAAGTATAATAGGTAAAGTCGTACATAGAGTTCAGCCGTAGGTCAAGTGCGAGTTTACTCGTATGCAGATCGCACTCATCTATGGCTATACGTATTCTTTAATGTCTGTGTATTTTTCCACTTCGTATGTAGAATTGAAGTTTTAGATACCGTCCGTAAAAGGCGCTGTTCAATTTGTCGAATACGCAAACTATGCAGTATATGTATCGCTTACGAAAAAACTCGCACTCGATGCTGTTGTTGCTGTGCACTGGGCGTCACAGAAATTTCGACGAAAGAATACAACATAAAATATTCCTAGTTGTGTCAAAATTTTTTACTATACACGTATTTATTATTTTATCGTCTACACAAGAAAAATGCACTCTCGACACAGAATATTAATCTTATATTACGAAAACCTGTCTTAAAGTGCTGATCTAAATAAATACAGCGCCGGTGCAACACACACATTGTCAGCATTACAATTCGGCCATTGCTCTGTGCCGACCCACATGTGGCTCGGAGGCTTGCGACACGATAAGTGATGTTCAAAGAAAGTGATCGCCCATTTGCGGGGCCTTCGCGTGTCGTCGCCAGACGATCGACAAATCTGCGAGTTTATTGTAATGGGCATTTCATAATCGGTTTGTTTGATAAAAGCAGATAACAAGTTGTGTTTTGAATTGTTTTTCTTCATGTCAAATGCTTCGACCAAAAGCGAACCGTGTGTAGTAGTATCATGACACAAATTTGCGTGTACTACACAAATCGGATTGGTTTTGATATACTCAATATGTTATTCGCGGTCCAGGGTATGTATTATTTGTTTCGTCTGAGGTTATATGCTGTGCTTTTCATTTTTAATCGCTATAATGTAAATATAATGGTGGGGGCTATGTTACAAAATCTAGACCACTACATCGAACAAATATAAAGCAATACGTTAGAAGAAGTGACCTGACATTATCGCTTTGAAAGATGGACTTATAATGACCGGTCGATCCATCATCCAATCATATCATCCAAATTGCGCGCTAAATATTCTTTGATCTATCCAAGCTAAGAGAGATTAGAAGGCTTTTTAAAGTTTGACTTATATTAATGTTCATCTCGTTTAATTAGAGATAACAACGGTGATTGCGATACGAAATCTTTGTTTTTGAATTACAAGGAAAATTGAGATTTGCAAAGACTAAATAAAGACGTACATTGAATAAGCAGCTGGCCGGTACAAGCTCAGTAGGAATCTCGATAATCGTACTGTACCATTGTTTTTTACTTGAAGCAATTTGAACAGTGCCTATCTAAGCACTCAAGATGGCAGCATTGGCTTGTAATTTGACCTTACCGAGCATTAGTAGGAGCGCCCGGCGTGCTTTCAACGCGGATACCAATAAAACCGCAAAATATGCGATCCACAATTACAAAAGGCTGCGAAAGATTGGATGTGGCCTTTTAACAATTATGCAGCGGTTGCTTAAACTTGAGTTTGTATTGAATTGAGTATCAGATGATTTTGGTAGAACTCTTTAGTCTCGTGGGAAACATGGAAGTTGTGTAACACCGTGTTTGTCTTTTAAAAGTTTACTTAAATAGAATAGTTGGTGTAGAGTAAGCAAACATATGACACTTCAGGAAATGAAGTTAAATACTCCAAATAGAATATTGTTTTCACTCTTTTTTATTGATCAATGCATGGAATTCAAAACTCGAGACTGAATTTAATTGAAATGTGTATTTTATTAAGTAGATATATCGTGAGAAAATATCATATCATAAGATAGTTCTGTTTGTATTCGACTCTGTAATAGGACGCAAGCTCATTCCTAAGCGCATTCCATGATAACTTTGTCCGATTCATAAAAAATATATGTTTGTGTCATGTTTAAAATAAAAATTCTCCTCTCATTTAGATATTCACGGCCATTTTGCACACTCGCATCTCAGATTGCAGGATGATGATGTCATTCGCTATCACACGGCATGTAATGACTTCTTTTTTTGGTAAAACATCATGTCTAAGGACAGGAACGCGTGCAATATTATATGCTACATTTACACGTGTTTCGGCACTGTTGTGCCTAAAAAGTACCACTGGAAATGGACTTATATGTGCCCATTTTTGTTGATTTAAATTTAATTGTTTATTTATTTATTCAGGAAATACGACAGCCTATTTATAAAATACGTGAGTTACATGAATCTACAACCAGCTTTTAGCGGTTTGTTATAATTAGGGTGTGAAGCCAGAGTTCCACGACTTCATGTTACAGAGATGAACGCCAAAATACCCACTAAAAATATAAAAGAAAACAAAAAGAAACCATCGATACAACCTACATACAACATACCTATCTATACATATAAATAAAATTGGAATGTCTGTTTGTAATATTAAAATAACCGCTTTTTACTAAGTGCATTTGGATGTATACACGTTACCTATACCGAAACAACATTTTTTACAATTTTTGTCTGTCTGTCTGTCTGTCCGTCTGTCTGTCTGTCTGTCTGTCTGTTTGTTCCGGGTAATCTCTGAAATGGCTGGACCGATTTTGACGGGAATTTCACTGGCAAATAGCTGATGTAACAAGGAGTAACTTAGGCTACTTTTATTTTAAAAAAAAAAATGGATCTCTCGAAAAAAAATTAAAACCAATGTTGCAGCGCTGCGCCTGCTTAAAGTTTGATAGCAACAATCTGCAATGCGTCCCGCGGGATCAGAACGCGAGCAGGCTGTTGCCAACGGTTGAGACGTTGTTAAATACCACGCGGACGAAGTCGCGGGCAACAGCTAGTTCAACATAAAACACGCTAATGTGTGATGGTGGGCAGCCACATGAGGTGAACTCAAAGTGAAGGCACAATAAAAAAACCAAACAAAAGTAAATTAAAAACAAAATAACTAGCTGTAACTAAGTATACTAAGTAAGGATTAGAGGCATGACTTGTGCATCGACTTGAGGCATTCGATTTTTGAACACGGTTTTGGGCAGTTGAAAAATATTTATATGAGTAAAAATCTTATTATGGTTGCAGAATAAGCGTGTCATATGGACTAAAAATATATGAGTATAATAATGATAGTTCATTTTCTCATACATTTGATTTTGGTACGAACGGGGCAATTAGTTGTCTATACATGAATTGGGTGTATTCAATTTAAATCTATCTTACAAATTAAGTGTGACATTTTTCACTCCTATTCAGTTTAATGAGTACAATAATTACACTAATATTGACGTATGAACGAAACAATTTTCTTTTATTTTATAAAGTAAGTACAAGTTTTGAGTTAATTGACCAATATTTTTCTCTCATGTTTCACCCCCCTGATTGTTCAAAAGCTGCAACGGAACCAAACTGGAGCTATGGCTAACAAACTAAAAATATATATCTAAATATGTTCATAAATGCCGAAAAAATCCGATATTATGCATATAAAATATTACAGTCATTTTTTGCGTTGGTTAAAAGTTATTGTATAATTTCTTCTGAAATGGCTGTTAATATCCACGTATGACTTTCAAACGCCGTATCGCATGATTACGTATCAAAATCATGCAACGGCACGAGTGGGCTAACTCTTTAGATAAACTTTATCCATAATTTACTGCAAATTGAATCTTAACAGTACATTAATTTTCATACAAAGTTGCAGGTGTCAACATGTTTGCAGGCGTCTCAAGGGTTCATTAGCCCGAAAAGGAAAAACGGTACCACTCACGCCTCCGTTTGTTTATCTGTAAAAGAACATCGCTCTCTTTTTTTAAAAACTAACTAGCCGAAATTGATGTAAGAATTTAGATTTTGTCAGTTGGATACGGCACCTACACGCAAGAGACATCACTGCAAAAAATATCACTTAAAACGTTTAAATTGATTTCCAGCTATTTTTAAAACTAAGACTATAAAAAATATTAATTTCATTAGTATAGTTAATAAATATTGCTCAGTTTAATTTAGTAGCTGACATAAACTTGTGAGATGGTACCGTGGCGGAACAGTCTTTATCTTCTAGTACTTCAATCATTTTTTCAATGATATTTTTCTACAGTAATTAATATGCCTCGTCCAAACATTTTTCATAGTGGATTGCGAATATAACGCTAGATGAGAGCCGAGGTAGCCGCTCTCAGGACAATAATTTAAGATGTTTAGATAGCATCTACAAGCGCGCGCAGTGTGCCCAAGAATTCATGCGATCACCTCCTAGATCCAATCTCAGATATAAGCCAAGCGAGGTGATGTTAGCAAAAATTATCTCCTAGTAGGGGACCTGTTGGTTGTCATATATTATGAATCTACGCAGGTTGTGCGCATGTTATTTGGTGCAGTATTAATTATTGGAGTATATAATTTATTTTGTTTAATTTATGGATAATAACGTTGGTTGGTATACTTGGTATAGGTCTCCAAGTGTTTCTGGAATGTTCTAATATAATTTTAACTTTGAAACCGCTACGAAGTGTCCAAAATAAATCACCAATAAAAAAATAAATGACAGCTGAAATAACATAACATTAATGATTCCTATCAGTTATAGATACATTAACACAATGTTGCAGCATAAGATTTATTATCTACTGTAATTAATTGTTATGCGTTGATACACTTTTGTTGTTGACCGCCGCCATTCGTTTGCGGATCTTTGTATGGCGCCTACAAGTTGTTTTGTTTTGATCCAATACTTGTTGTACATTACCGGCCTTGACCTTTCGAAACAAAAGAGAACGCCACAGGCATTTTTATAGATTGATCAAATTTGTGGCGATTGTCCTTCACAATGAATCGTTAATTTAATGACGGCGATATTTATTGCACTATTAACTTGAGGAATTTCTCTGGCATCAGAAAACGCTTGTGTGTGTTAACAAGTTTATTTACATAAATAAAATAGATAGTACTTCGGCTTGTAGGTTATCCTTGTTGTATTCATTCCCGAGGGGGGTGTGGGGTCCTGGGGTTTTGATCTGCACATATTGAGTCCAAAGCGAGTAGGTATTAGATCAACTTGGCATTCACTAATATCTTAAATGGTTCCGAATAATACTCACCCTAGCAATCGAATCCAAGGCATTTGTGCGCTGTGCTATATGACGTAAAATAATGTAATAGAACGTCTATATACTCGGGGGTTTGGGTTTGTATTTTTCTATAAATAAATAAATCATATTATTCTATTTATTTTCCATAAGCATCATTACAACATAATTTGTGCCGCGGTACCAAACTAAGCGTAAACTTGTATCTTATCTCTTGCGTATTAAGTATAGTTGATAAGACACAGCCAGCAGTCGTAACCTGCCTCTTGGGAAATGTTTTCAAATAAATCAATAAGTTCAAACACTAGACTCATATACCGTTCATCAGGCCCAACGAATGAATTCGAGCAACTGTACTGCCGATACAATATTTATGGGCCCTAATGTAGGGCTACCATACATACTCAAATGCCAACGGGACATCTAAAATAAGTAGAAATAGATTACCTAACTATACTATATTACTACTTACCTTACTTTACTTACTATATATGTATCCATATAAGTATAGTACAATCGGAATAATTTACTTTTAATTTAGTTTTGGAACTAGACGATGCATTATTACACTATCACACTAATCACACTAATCTATACTAATATTATAAATGTGAAAGTTTGGATGGATGGATAGATGGATGGATGGATGGAGGTTTGTTACTCAAGTACTGAACGGATCTGGATAAAATTGGCACAGAGATAGATTATTGTCTGGAATAGCATATCGGCTACTTTTTATCCCGGTAAAAGGACATAATTTTAATCGCGGCTAACACCGCGGGGCGCAGCTAGTTATTATATATTTAGATCAAATAAAATGTGAAATAATCTGCCGCCCGATATTAATTAACTTGCTACTAATCCTGGACAGCGGAATTATGACTGGAACACAATGTTTTAAACCGGGACATATCGCGATGTAACTGGACCTACGTGTGGCAGCCCTATCTAAAGGGATAGGGAGGTCTATTGAGTAGGTAACACAACTCTCTTGACATTTACTACGGCTTTATTACCGTGTACTACTGGTACTCTAGGATAATAATAATGTACAGTTTTGATATCATGATCTTGAATGGATTTGATTCAGCTGGAAATATACTGTGATACCACAAAAAAGTTTTAAACGCGGTTGAAACGCGTGGTATGTCTAATGTTACCATGTTTTTTTATCATAGAGATTTCCTCTAAGCAGCGAGGAATTACGGTTTTCCGGTAAGATTTTTTGCAAAGTTCGTGTGTATATTTTTGTAGTACAGCAGTATATCATTTTGTTGGCAGAATTTTGAAAGTTTGTGAAACTATACGAAGGATCGTGGAGGTTTTAATAAACATGTGCTATTATTATTAAAACACACTACATTCAGTTTAGTTGTTTAAATAAAATTATTAAATTATATTTTGTCACACAGAACGTAACGTATGCACGAGAGCTTTCGGATGTGAGCCCGAGTTTGTGTTGCCAACATAAAAATATTAGCTATAGAGAACCCAACCACAAAGAGTTACTTAATGTGTATTAAACATATGGATAACAACAAAAACCTTTCAATCCTTAAAATATTAAGTAAAAAAAAAATGCCGTCGTAAAACGTATTTCAAAGTAATGAGTTTATTTGTTAACAGAAAACTTATATCATATTGTTATCATCACTATTACATAAGTAAGTATTATGAGGAAAATTATTTGCTGCGTGTGTGCGAATATTGTTCAATAAATATATGTTATCGATATCGTTCGATCGTCTCGATCTACTGCCGCCTTTCTACCTAGGCAAGTATGCTCCATCGTAGATCTCATCATCACTTACCATGAGGTGAGATCGTGATCAAATACTTGCCGATAATGTAATAAAAAAAAAAAGTCGTCCTATGTATGGTGCCACAAACCTTTGCGATATAGATAGAAGGCAGTATTCCCAATATTTACCCGGCATGGGGGGAATAATCATATATACCAATTATATACTAATAGTGTACTCGTGCTGCATATAGTCAAGGACGGTAATTAGTAACAAATATGTTCAACTTAACAAATTAAAATTAGAATGCTTCGAACAACCGTGATCTTCGTCAGACTTTGTGTCGTTCGAACTTTGCATAATAGTACCAATACTATTAAACCTTTTAAAGCGGTATATTCGTGATCTATAAATAAGGATGTTTTCTTGTAAATTAATATTTTTATTTATACATAGTATGCAATTAAAAAACAATAAATATTAATCGCCTATTCGCGCGTACGAGGCAATTGGTGCCCATTCAAGCTTTGATGGATGTATTGAATTATGAGTAATTTTCATGGTAGAGATTTAATCTGGAAAAAACGAGGCAAGTAAGCGTAATATTATATGTTTAAAACAGCTTTGTAGGACAAGATAAGGTGTTTGTAAATTAACATTTTAGTTTCATATTAATATTTACAATTTACTATTGATATTAAAACAAATTTATTGATATATTTGTACTTGATATTCTAATCCTATATTTATAAAATGCTTTTTTCCATTTAGGTGAATGTTGGACGAAAGGTTAATTATAATTAATTACATATCTTTACACAATTTTAATTATGATTTTAATTGCACCGATAGTTGTATTTTATTTTTATTTTCTAGAAACTTCGATATAAGTAATAGTCTACGTAATAGTTAACTATTAAAACGCATATTGAGATCGTTAAACTAGGAAGCTAAGCTTCGGGCCCACCAAGAAACAAATTTTATATCCATAATTAAATTACTACGAATAAAGTACAGATATAGACAATATTATAAAAGGACTATGTAGAGACACCATGTATATCGAAAAACTTAATTCACTCGATAGAGAATCAGTTTCTTTCTCTCTACATCATACTCTTATATTCTACATGGGTCCATATTTGTATTTTGTTTCTGTTAATGACTCAAAATATTAAAATCGATGATCGAGGTTTTATCCAGTCCAAAAAAAGTGTTCTTTTTTTTTATTATTACATTATAAGCAAGTATTTATCAGACTTAATACAGTGCTCTATTCCTGCTATGGTGGCGGGAGTGAAGTTCCTATTCGGAATGAAAGACCGGACCGACGCTATTATCCATTCAGAGCCGACAGATTGCAAGATATGGCCTATTTAATAATATAGGCACACATACTAGAGGCACAGGGATACACTCGACGCTCTACACTTCTTGTTTTTAATACTCAATCTGTTTTTATAATAATTACTACCATGCTACCATAAAAGCGGTGTTGCCTTTCATCGACATGTTCCAGGCCGCGACATATGAATGCATACTGTATATATACGAGGCGGTACCTTAAAATTTGCATAACACGGTTAGGTATCTCTTATGACATCATTCGCCATTTTAGTATTGTCATGTGAAGGTTAAAAGTTGAGCTTATTGCCATCTGCGGGGTATTCACAAAGCTTAATATAAATGACTTTGCAGGAAGGAATAGAGTATGTTGAATTCTAGAGGAGACTGTTTATGTTACCTCAGTCAGTGTTCCATATGTTATCGCAAATTTGTGTGGCACTAAAAAGAAGAGTACTTAACATTATATTCAGTCTGACTTAAATGCTGACCTGTACTATCAGAACTAGCCGCCACGCCTATTCGTAAGCGTGCTTCAGCAATATTCTGAGGATGTACATTGTGCGTTAAGCCCGCTCCTTTGTGCGAGCGGCGGGTCGGCGCACACGCCACAACCTACTCGCCCCCATTTTCCAACCTGTCAGGGTTGACAGTACGGAAGATATTAATAGGGCTGTAATTTTTAAACGTACACTTAAATGGGTTAAACATGAATTAACTATTTCGGGCCTTAATGAATAACACATTGCAATGTGAGATTGTTTTATCAATTATGCAAGGAATAGGAATTGTTTAGGTATGTGAAGTGTAGGTATTTTTTAATAGAGGTCCGGGATTGTTTGCACTTGCGTATGCGAAATTTTTGTGCCATAGATATAACTATAACTAAGCTTATTTAAAGCATCTCTATGATCTTCAGTTCATCCATCCAAATGAGAGATAGAAATACGCAACATACAGTCTCTTAGTAACGATATCATTTTGCCGCCCTTCTGTTTTGCGCTTGTTATCATACATTAACTTAATGTTAAGGTAGTGTTAGGTTGTTAAATGGATTCTAAGTCGGCATAGATGTTATAACATCGATCAATGTAGAATTCATTGAAGTATATTAGCAAATAATGTTGAAATTTGCATTCTATTGTGACGGTGACAAAAAATACTATTTGTGGCCAAGTTTGGAAACGATTTTCCCATTTTGTTTGGATTACCTGTATCACACCAAGTTCAATGTATATCATAGAGGTGTTGTTATGAAGGTTATAAATTATAGGGGTATAATAAAGAAAAAAATGTCACTGACAATCCTGATAGCTATGGTTGTGGCACCTATGTGGATAGCTATGGACCGGTGGGACAGATTTTTAAACGATCATTAGAATATTTAGTAGATTTACAAAAAGTAGAAGCAATGTCGTCGACCTGATTAGCACAGTTGGTAATTACTCTGCTTTCTGCACTGTGGGTCCCGGGTTCAAATCCTGGTAGGGACAATCTTCGTGTGATGAGAATTATATACTCAGTCCATTGTACGGTACCCACAATATATGCGTTGCTTAGTGTGGGACCGTATAGTTGCTGTGTTCGTCTGGCGCTATTATATATTATTATTATAACGTGAGCAACTTTTAGAGCTTACAAAAGCACAAAAAAACTTAGACCGTCATTCGGTAATATTTTCAACGTCTCATTATAACTAATAATGTAATCTACACTCCGCGGTCTTCCATGCGCCGCTTCTGCGCACACCCACGTGAGGTAGTAGCGTAATTTACGAGCATAACCGGGGATAAATCTCGGGAACGATATATAGTTGGCGATTACGATCATTAGTTCGGTCGTTTACTGAAGCAGTTATCGATCTATGTCAGAGACTTATTCCACAGCTTCCTTATGGTAACGCGTTATATTGTTCAAAGCTCTTATTATGCGACGTCAAATGAATTATGAATATTTCACTCATATCAATTAGTCAGAGGGCTCGGTTGGTCGAATAGAGGGAGACAAAGTTATTGAGAAATAAAAATGTTGAGAGCTCACTTTTTGTTTGGTGGTCTACTGTTTAGCTATTTAGTTTTATAGCTTATAGTCTATAGAAATATCTATGAGCTAAATGAAAGAATTTTAATTATTGTTGACGTATACCTCTAAACAAATCGGTCGCAAAACTATGTTATTAAGGCTAAATACCATTTATTAAGACCTCAGTCCCCTGCAAGCGTATCAAGTAAACACCGATTAGTACAATTAACTAGACACGTTAACAATAAGCACGCACCACAATGGCCGACCCCGACGTGTCGTGGAAACTATCACACTTTCTATAGATATCGTTGGAGATGCCTCCGTTCACAATAAACTCGATGCACACCATTGTGCGAGGCCATCAAAAATGTGACATCTAGGTTAGTGAATAGTTCGCATTTCATTTACAAGCACGAAATCTGTGACTGAATATGATGAAGCAGGCTGATCTCTTTGTGGACGTTCAGATGTTGAAAGCTGGAGGACTCACTTCCAATTCAATGTATTAAGGGGTATAAGACTGTCTTGTCAACACCTCTACCTACCCCTAACTAAACGAATAAATCGATTTCAAATCCAGTTTTTATTTCGTAGGTAGGTATCGGTAAGACGGTTATTAACTATGTTGGATAAACCGTTTTCAAAATACGATTGTTGAAACATGACATGTGGCAAAGTTTATGATAAAATGATAGTGTAGAAACTCTGAACATGTATTAAGCTCGTAACATGCTTAATTAAAAGGTCGGTGACACGAGACAAAATGAGATTAGATAAGGACGGAATGAAAATGAGTTAACGCTACAAGTACACGTTGTAAGCCGCAAGCAGGAATCCGTCGTATGGTACAACATCGAATAATATTTTCTTAATATATAATAATAAATGACGTTATGCCCAAATTTTTACAATACATATAAGGTCTATATAATCTTATGTGAATGTAGCCTGCAATCTAAAGCAAACGTTCCCGCTACTTTGCCATAGCAATGTCATCTAACTTTTGCCTCGATGGCCTATGCGCAGCATGTGCCCAAATCAACCTCGCGAGGCAACGCAGTCGGTCTGGATCCGGCTAATGAAACAGGAAAGAAGCTAAATGCCATTTATTGGATACTTCCGAATTGCTGTGGATAGTAACTGAGATATTTTTTAGCAGAAAAAAATATATCGTAGTTAGTAAGTAAGTAAGTACCATAACTATGACACTAGGAAGTCAACCACCTCAGTCCTCCCGTGACCATGGTTGCTGTAAAGCAGCCGAAACGTCGGAAACGTAAAAACATAAAATAAACGCGAAAGAATCCTTAAAAATAGTTTTATTTCAATATCGTGCTTAGGATAAAATTGAGCGAAAAGTTATTAGTTTTAGTTAAATCACGTGTATTGAAAGCTTTTGTATTGTACCACCGAGCGTGCAATATTTCCTCAGTTTCATTAGCCACCTTCCCCGGTAACGGTACAGGCCGTGAGACCACGCGCGAACCACAACACTTCTTTTAATTATTGTTTGTGCCATTCCTCATTTTATTTTGTTACTCGCACATTCTACTTTTCGAACTAATTGCTGGAGTTGATTTCTGCCAAACGAGGTTGCATTCTCTGAGGTAGATAGGTACATTTATCTTGATGACAGAAGTTGATTATTAATTACATATTTTTTGTAAGCGTTAATAATATGATTGTTTAAAAAAAAATTAGATTTATTTACTAATCAAGCAATTCATGACTGATTGCAGACTACTCATACGCAATTGGAATTGAAGACCTTCTTATGATATCTAGTATATCTAATAAAAATGGATTAAAATAATATAACAATTTCTCAATCATACGGCAAAGTATGATCTCAGCTCAAACTTAACTGCACAAACTACGTTGAAAGATGTGACGTTATCGTAATAGCCGCTGTAAAACATCATATTAATTATAAAGCCCATAGCCAACCAGCTGACGCGGTTAATAAATAAAATAAATTACCATTTTGTAGTAGTATGTCGCCGGCCGGCGCGCGCCGATAACATCGACCACAGCTTCTCGGTAAAACAGAAATCTCCCCACTCATGATAAACGCACAAACTTTAATTATAAAATTGTCCCTTTAAAAAAATACAAAATGCAATAAAAAATAGAGATGGTCGCAAAAAGGCAAGTCGCGTAGGCTTGCACCTGCCAATGGCGTGTCCAGATACGACGTTTATATTTAGAAGCCACTTTATTTAACTCACCGCTGGGCTTAAAGCTCCCGATAAAAACGTTAACGTAGTGCACTTGCGGTGCGTCGTTTATTAGCAACCATTTACTTTTCGCCCATGATTGTATCAATCGACCGCGTACGCGCCGACTGCACTTGGTGTCCAACAAAAAGTGATCGCTCACGTAAAAAAAAAACAAAATTCAAATATGAGCACGGCTATGAAACAAAAAAAACCTTATTTGTAGAGACAAAAAAGGTAAAGTATCAAGATGATTCTTCGGTATGCGTTATCAGGTACCTAAAGTTGTATGAGGAGATAGTGCGCGGCCTCGCGCTGCGGGGTTCAGTACACCGCGAGCCCGCGTACTGATCGCTACTCCCGTTGAACTCTTTTACACTTCAAGTCGTAAGCTTGTATGTTAACTGTTTTGAGTTTCTTTTGTTCATATAAGAATATATATTTATTCTGGAGTGAAAGAAACTGTTTTTTTAATATGTGATTAGTGTTGTGCTCTTCTGGATTTTAATTTTCAGTGACATTTTTGAATAGAATTGGTGATATTGAAATTTTGCTCTAAAGGTAAGTGACAATTGCTCGATTGGAACTTGTATGAAGTATTTAGAAAAAGGAAAATACTAGTAATGTTTCGTGAAAGTGTCGTCATATTTCATCGGGTTTTAGATCCGTTAGAACTGCGTGGATATAAACGTGTAATGTAGCGAGAATAAAAAAAATACGCCAGGTAGATGACCGGATGCCGGCTAACAACTATCCTGTTTTTTAAATTATCCTTCAGGTTTCTAGGAAGTTATTAAAGATGCCGGTGCCGACTGATATTATTCTCAATTGCTTACAGGCTATAGTTATTTCGCTTATAACTAGTAGGCTTTGCATAAAATTACAAAATGTTAATGAATATAATGAATTTAAATAAATACTTTATTAAGCTCTATATGTAGATACAGTGCTGTTGTTTCAAATTTATTATTGCGGCTCTCTAACAGAAATTTGATTATACTTATTTTAAAAAACGAACATTATATTTTAAATTATAAATTGCTATGTTTTATTAATTATATGCTCGAAATATTGCAATATATACATTATTGAAATAGTCACATTGCACTGTATCGACCTTCCAGTCTGTTTTAATAAATAGGAAACAATCATGTGGAAATATCGTTGCATACAACGCTATTATTGTAAATGAACAAACACGTTTCATATTTAAATCGATAACAAAACTGTACTATAGCAGCACTTTTAAATCAGACACGGGTATTGGATAGGAATAATTATCGATAAGTAAACGTAAAAGAAATATTTGTACGGGTGTTCAGAGTTATTTCGAAAGCAAAGCACTTGCGTGGCCCTGCATTCTTGCATCTCGGAGCTCGTCTGACCGGCGGGCGCTAGAGGGGACTGAGGGAGAGGTGGGGGACGATCACTGTGACTTTAAGGGCCATCCCTTTGGATATAATATTTGATCGTTAAACAAGGCGATTGAATTTCTGATTAAAATTAAGCGTTATATAATTTAATCTCTGTCTTGTTATTCGGCTTATGGGATCGTGTGTTGCCTGTCCTTAACAAGGTGAAATTACATTCTGTAGCAATGTCCGTATTTTACACTTCGTTGACTGGATATCCGTTACCATATCTACATGCCGGTGTATAATATTGGTCGTAAAACTGTAAAATTACATTTATTTAACAAACAAATACTAAAATAATTGAACAAAAATGATGTCAACATTATTATTTTCGATACAGAATCCAAAACAGACATGTTTTCTTAACGGATTTTTATATAACTTGTACTCGTATAGTGATCGATTCTCGAACTTTTGATATACAGAGTGTAATAGTAACGGAAAATTTACACTTAATGCCTGTAATAAATTTATAGAAAGCATGTATGTGTATAAAGTGATGAGCTACAAATGTTGTAATTTTGGAGCGCGCAATGTATCGTAAACGCAGCGATCATAACAACGCGCTCCCGGCGCGGGCGATACCCGACGCGTGAGAGTGAGGAACGTGTTGAGGCGCAGTGTCGAGTTTTAATTTACATTGCAGTTTTAGGCCTAAATTAGTATTTTTTTTAATTGTTAAAAAACGTTGAGATAGACTGATATTATGATTTCAGGCTAAAATTAATTTGGAAATTCAAAAAAAGTGTGTAATTTAAGGAAAGATTGACGGAAAATTCCAACTCTGGGTGGTCCAAAATCATGAGTTTTCACACAAACAGGAGATAGGATAAAATTGATTCAAACAAATACATCTGATAAATTTTATTCAAATAATGGTAGTTTTGAATAAATGAAGTGAATAATTAATTATATACACTACTACTCCGCTAAAGTTAAATTCCGAAAGTTGGTCTAACACTATAATTGAAACAAGTAAATTTATGATGCTAAAACTTAATAGCTTGACTATCAACTTTCTCAAAATACCTATACACTAATTGGAAATGAATCTAGTATGAAAGTATATTGAAAAAATGCCTATAATAATATGCCATTTACAGGAGTTACACAACAAGTATGGCTGGACTTAGGAAATAGATGATTTTATTAACAGCAAATAATTATTTTTACACATATGATCTTCTATAATTTCGCAACGGTACCAAAAAATCTGTATTGAATTAAAGGGGGACTACAAAATAGGCTCTAAAAACATATCTCTTACAGAAAGCTACATTACCTCTGAGTGCAATGGGCTATGTTTTATCGTAGAACTCCTTGTGGAGCCGCGCGCAGAATTAGTGTTTAAAGACCAAAAAAATACGAGTCAATGCAGATTAACTTTATTTCTTCTAACATATGTTGAATAGAGATGCTGCCCCTTAAAAAGATTCCCTTTGTGCTGATTTATAAAAGCGCATCAACAATGGCGATCAAATACATATTTCTTTTTCAGAAAATGCCATAGGCAACTTCTTGCAATAAATGAAAGATTATTTCTTAAATTACTTATTTTAAACGAAGCAACTAGCGCCAATATAGTTTCGGTGCACATTTGAACCAATAAAAATAATATTTTTAAATATGCAAGGTTGAATCTCAGAAAATCAGAATCATATGGTAGGAAATACAAGTGTAAAACACTCTGAAGCATCTATCTAGTTATGTTGGAGTGAGTCATGGTTTTATTTTATAGTATACTGTTATGGTGTCGATCGGAAAGTGCAGTGTAATAGTAAAACCTGAAAACCCGCTGACGGCAATTTCACCGCTTTCTGTTAGTTTTAGTAGAGTGGAAAGACGTGAACTGTTGAAGTGTTGCAACATTGTATATTATGTGAGGTAAGAGTTAAGTGTGGTGTACACGATGTGTAGGCAAAGACAAACATAAATGACGATTAAAAAAAAGTTTTAATAGATATGCGATGAATTCATAACATCCTCCTTTTTGAAGTCGAATGAAAACGTTAAAAAATACATTCCCGCTCAGATACACGATAGTTATTCTCAGTTGGGGCTACAGGGTTAAGCACAAAGTCAATATAATGAATAAATATAATAAAATATTATTAGTCACTACGAATCGGGAATATGAAAAGTTATATTGTATGCTAAATGTGTTTCTTTACGAACAGGTAAGAAAAAAAAAAGAAAAAGCTCAACATATTGCATCCTGAAAGAATCCATATTTCTCTCCTATTTAGGGCAACGCAACGCAACATAGGTACTATTACTATTACTTTAAGGCACCGTTCACACCATCTGCTACTACTGATACTGATATTCAAGTAACGATCCGGATCACAGGTTCACGATCCAATGGTAAGGGGCTCGTGTTTCATCACGATGCTGACAATACTGTCTTGATATAGATCATGCTTGTGCTTTAAAGCTAGTCCATAGAACATAACTAGTAAAGAGTGTGTAAAAGGAAAGGTTGTTCTATTGGCTAGTTCGGAATCGACTCGACGTGATAATGACCGTTGACTCGGTCTGACGACGGTGTTATGCAACAAAGTATCAGCAAAAACTCGGTTGTAACTCTGGTGGTTTCATCGCCAATGCTGTCTTATAGGGTTGCTATAATAAGCAAGAGAGATAATAAGATGTGAAAGAGAATAAGATACATAACGTATACAATAACAGACATTATTATTTTAAAAAGGAAAACGAACGTCAATTTTTTTTTATCTTAGTATAGCGTATTTGGAGATAAATTAATTTGTATTTTTTGATACATAGGTTGTTTTTTTTTATTTTTCTGTTTGTAAATATTTAGAAATAAATGATTTTAAATACTTAAGTAAATACAATTCTTAAAGTAAATTACACAATTAAGATTACTCTTTTTAATTGATATTAATATTAAATTAAATAGTACAACACAAAATAAGTATGAAAATTAATTATGTATTAAAAATTGACCTTTTTAACCGATTCCAAAACAAAGGAGGTTCTCAATTCGATTGTATTTTTTTTTCATATAATAAAATAGAATATAAGTGCGAGAACCCTGTGTCGGATGGAACTTCATAGCGATAGCAAGAAAGTTACACAATGTAGTTTATTTGCTTCTATCGATCATGATAACTCAATAATGAAGTCAACAAACTGATAGAAAGTTGTATTCAAATGTGATGAATAGTTTTCGGGTGTTTCGACTTGTAAAATGTATTTTTGAGTGAAGTAAAAAGTTTTTCTTTGAAAATCTGAAGCGGGTATTCGTTTGATGTTTTAAATTAAAACGAGAAGTGAGTAATGGTTTTTGTGGGTTGAGTAGCGGAGCAAATAATTACTACGTGGTTTTGAAGATAGTTTCACTACTAAAATAGCTATTTAAATTTGACGACATAGAATTTGTGTTAATGAACTCAGCAATCATTAATGTTTGCTCCGAATTTCTGGGTGTTTTTTATTATTTAAAACAAAAGATCATATAATATCATTTTCAAAGATATAAATATTTCTATGCAATAGTCGTGATCTCCGTGTCATGGTAAGTTCAAATTGAAATAGATATACATGAGTCGACGCCTAGAGAATAACAACATCCGCAGATTGATGGATATCGTGTGAAAACGTGCTTTGACTACGATCTCCAAGGAATGTAGTAAATACAAAGTAACAATTCATAGCTTCCTCTCTACAACATTTAAAGTGTATTTCATAAACTTGTGACTGTACTTGAATTTAAAGTATGTAATATTATAAATAAGTAAATACTCCTTGTGGGGACGAGGGACATATAGTCCTAAATGAATGACTGAATGAGAAAAACAGAATACGTAATCTATATAGTTTTGTTACGTAGCTTTTTGAAATTAAGCGTGATTACATGAAAAAGTTGGAAAGCAGTGATAGCTAAGTTGGTAGAACACTTGCATCGACAACGAGTATTGCAGGTGCAAACCCCGGCTCGTACCTCTGGGATTTTTGAATTTCATGTGTGAATCTTATTATCAACCGTATTTATCATTTGCTAAAGGTGAATGAAAACATCGTGAGGAAACCTGTATGTCTGAGAGAATCCCACTAAAGTCGTGTGAAGTCCGCTAATCCACACTGGGCCAGCGTGGTGGACTATGGCTTAATCCCCCTCGCATTGATGGGAGGTCCGTGTTCAACAATGGCATACAAAAAGGGGTGGTATTATTACATTCATAATTTATTACATTCATAAGCCACTAATTCTTGCGACCCATCATCGTTATACAACAGTTTATTGAAATTCAAATCGTATTAACTAAGCTTCTGAAGATCAAATTAGAAGAGCAATCTTACAACATTAAAAGTACTTCAAATTGGCCACCATCTGGCCTTGAATGGACGGCGGTCGACGAACGGAGAAAGGCAGCGGCACGTTCAGACAGTGTTATGTAAACGTAAACAAGTTAGAAAATGATTTCGATTACTATTATCGCATTCATAGGCTCTAATTCCCCGCGGCCATTGAGATGGAATTGTCTTAAGTAATGACTAAGCACGTATTCACGGAGAAAGTTAGCGTTTGCTTGTATAAAAATCATGAATAATGTATCGCGGTTTAAAAGTTGAGAAGTTTAATCGTTGCCACCATTTCACGCGGACAATGTCTTTTTGATACATAGTTTGTTTTCATATTATTTTTAAGTTTTTTTTTCTGTTTGTAAATATTTAGTGAGATTAAAAACATAATATATATTTATTAAAAAAAAAATATCGTAAATAGTTTTATTTTGTATTCCATGTTTGACACTCGTAGAAGATATTTAACCCAAGGGAACCATAGCCCTTGAAAAGTACGTTTCCTAGCAGGTTTTTTTTTCTTCAAACTCATAACAATCTCTGTTCTTCGGTCAACTGAAAAAATCCTCAGATCGTTTCTACAAATAACACGGCATATATTTTCTTTTTGTTTATAAAAGAAAATAATCTCGTGTCTTTTTTTCTCATTCAGTCTATGATCGGCATCGCAAACAATCTCGCAATTTCTACACATTACATTAAGTAGGCAAGTCTATAAAAAAAAATATTCTTCCATCAAGTCGAGATCCATTACTGCAGTCATTTCGAACGAACGTGTCTAATAAAGGAACACAATAAATAACGTAGAGACGGCATGTCAATAATATGATATAGCGAATAAAAGTTGTAAACATTTTTGTCGGTTGATATGCGCTTCGAATTAATGTCTGAGCGGAGCTTTGGAATCTCTTTGAAATGAGATTCATATTTTTCAGCGCGCACACGTAATACATGAGTAGTATTTTATAAAAACACTAGTTAAGGCTTGTTTTGAACGTAGGCACACACCGGCCATACATTACTACACACATACTAGAAATGTTTTATGATTTACATTGACCTGGTTATTGTGATCACTTGTAGTCTATTGTAGTTCGGAGTCAAATGATTGGTGGTTTGCCAGGCTGAATAACTTATTTACCGTAAAAAAAAATCTTATTTGATATTTTTTGTTTATGTTCGTATGTCAGTTGTTATTTTAAAATTAGAATTTTACAGAAGTGTTATGTATTTGTTATTAAATTTTCACCTTTACCGTTATCAGAATAACGCTATATTGTTCAGTGAACCTATTCGCACCGTATAATATCTCGTGATTGCGCCTTTTAGTTGCGGGCGACATATGGTTAGATTGTATCTTACTGATGTATAGGGTTGTGATGCCTCCGAGCCAACGCTTATTGATGGGCCATGCCTCCGAGTTGCTCGCGATTACCTTGCTAATGCTTTAGTTATAGTGCAGGTTAAAATGTTCCGTTTTAAGCAGTAGAACAATGTAGTTTCGAATAATTGGAGGCGAAGCTCTTCAGCGTACTGCTGGATAACACAGCCTGTGTACATCCACAGATATGTCTCTGTCAGGGAGTAAAGAATATTTTTGTTCTGAATAAGACAATATCTTTATAATTACTATTATACAATCGTGGATTTATATTGATTTATTTTTATTAGATCATTATATGGCTTATTTGTGGTGATTGTTAACAGTAAATACATTTCTGGAATAAATCTAAACAATACAAATGTTTTTCTCTCTCTACCTACTCTCTACCTACTACTTGCTATTATCAAACTGTAATAACTAATATCTATGGAATTATGTGACGCTTACTTTTTTTTTCAAAGCATGTCCTAAAATAAATAATCTGTTATGATTTCATATAACACTTATAATATTGGAAGACGACCTGATTAGCTCAGTGGGTAGTAACCTGCTTTCCGCGCTGTGGTTAAGATCGATGGTGACTTCTCGAAAAATAAAGTCCGGAATCCATAACTTGGTATGCAAGCTGCAAGTGACAGTATTTGTACCATATATAACCTTACTGAAATATAACTTGTACCAGCAAACCGCCAAATTATTATGTGTATCATCACTGCTTATTAATTAATTCATGTTAGCTAATTTAACGTAACATAAATTACGCTACGCTGCCGCCCGTTCTAAATTACTGTCTATTATTACAAAACATACATTGCGCTCCACTGTATTTCGGCCTAAGGCATGCGTTATCGAAATCCATAACTCTGTCCCTCGTTACGAAGCAAGCAGGGGTGAGTAGAGCAGAGCGGTGAGGGGTGCCATTATCCTCCCTGACCCACTACTGAAGTGCTTTATTGCTACCAATTTTAGTTATTTTATTTTTTTGAAACAAGGGGTGAAACGCCTAAAAAATAGCCCCACCCGAACGGAATGAATTCCACTCCTTAATAAATACCTTACCTTACACACTACACTTGCATACTACTATCGAACTCATGTTATATTATTAAAGTTTTATTTTGTAGCCGATAATCCAATAATAAAAAATAAAAAAAAGCAATAATAAAAAAGAGAAATAAATAGTTGTAACCAGTTAAATTGTAGGTAGGTTAATAAACCTTATACTTTATTCCAACAATATTTTGAAATTCGAAAAACTTATTCTCCTATTATCTGGAGAATATCGATTCGTCATAGAAAACGTGTTTACGAAATATCGAAGACGAACACAAACATTGCTCCAACATTGTGCTTATGTATAGGCGTGCGTGAAAGTAATTCGTGTAGAGTTGAGATAGTTATCTTTGTGGGTGTCATAGGTAAGTGCTATAGAGATTTTATCGTTCTAACCTAGCGTTGCGTTGCCATCGTCGATCATGTTGCGCGACACTAGCGATAAAGCTATGTAGTCACTATAGCCAACGAATTTTGTGCAACTTCAATCGCTAAGATTTTATATTTAATACGGCGTTTAGAGGTACGATTTTACAAAGGTACTTAATATCTTCATGATTATTTGCTCATTTATTCACAATTCCAGTGATACTGTCAATATAAGTAGGTAAATGTGCAATAGTACTCCTCTAAATCGAATTTAATTGGAGCCAAAGCCATGTCAACGGTTACTAGCCATCTAGTGTATGCGCAAGCACAGATGTACTCTCTCTTCCCGCTCTCTCATCTGATAGGACGGCAATACTACGCGACCCAACAGAGATCAGGCGCATGCCCGATGGCTTTACATACTCTTCAAGACACGAGCAAGTGATAATAATAGTTTTTATGGCAATGCACTGTACTGCTTAGGTATATATATACACACTACAAAGGTTTGCGATTTTTAACATAGAGTGTGTTTCAACCCGGGAGCTATTTAAACTTTTTGTTATATCTATAGTTCAACCCATTCTTTTGACTTACAGATAAGGCTGGCAGTATTATTTATGTGTGCGTAATAATTATTCCGGTCCATTATGTCATGGCTCTAATATATACTGATTATTGTTTGGTGTGTAGCAATTTAGCAGCGACATTCAGATTTAATATCTAGTTGACCTGATTGAACTTTAAAATAATTAAAAATGTACGTTGTGTTATGTGTAAAAAGATTATAATCGCTGATTGGTGCCTCTGTTTTGACTGTAATTATAGATTATATACAAAATATACAATATGTATTGTATATTACTTGGGTAATTAATGTTGTAAGACTTGTTAATATTAAACGTAATGGGGTGCATAGAAGGAGTCTCCCGGAAAGTCATAAAAAATGTTTTAAAGAAAAATAACGAATTATAAACAGGGAAAATAATATCCAAAATACCGCGAAGTAATCACATCATCACAGTAGATTTATCCATGCAATATCGGACACAGTTCAAGGAAGAGCTTATCGCTTGGTTCCGTGAAATGGGTCATTTATTTTTTTTATATCATCGTTAAGTCCTAGCAGTGAGATATTGGCTTCGTCTTTTTCTCAGGATTTGGGCAGTTAGTATCGCAGTCTTGACTCCTTCACATATATCGTTTATCTTAGTTAGAAAATACTCAATTTCATTACCCTTATTTCCTTTATCTGTTTTACGTATTTTCTTATTAAACAGTATTTGCATCTTGACTTTCGTATATTGATTATCTTTTTGTCGAAGAAGATGGAAGATCATATTCAGAACTCCTGATCTGGAATTTCCCTTCACCAATACAGATATAAGTACTTAATGTTTATTTTTAAAACAACACTATTGCCTAATGATCTATTCTCTGGTATCCGTTTATTTTTTCTTCTAAAACAAAGGCACCGGATCGCGATTCTTCGCTCCGCTTGATTAGCCCCTGCGGAGTTAGCGAATCGTGTTTTTGCTGTTTCTACTGAGAAATATATTTTTTACTGGGAATCAACCTTTTTGTCTTGATTGTATACTGCACTGTTGTTTAAAGCTTTTGATTGGTTGGGACTTGTGATAACCCGGCGGCGAGCCCTAAAGATTTCTTCATCATCTAAGCTTATACTTTAGTTTTCTGATGCCAATTCTGACGTCATCTTTTTATAGCAGTGGTTTCTTAAAGCCTTCCGCGATCGGGGCGCGGGGCGGATCATTAATATCATATTCCATTCATATCTGAAACAGGCATTGCAATTTTTTTTTTAAAGGCTTACCTTTACAACAACAGTTAACCTCATTTTAAGGCAAGTAGGGTGAATATGCAACTTATATAAAACTGATTCCGGTCACATCAAATTCTTGATTAGATTTAAACTTCTTTGATCATCTACTATATAATCAAATATGTTCTTCGCATACAAACATACTTATGCTTTATTAATCAAAATAAATGTTTTCGTTCACTATTTTAATTGCAAAATTATATCGTGCGTTTTCTATAAAACAATACTTATGTCAGGTTATACTTAATTTGTTCCACTTTTATAAACGAAACAATGGGCCGTTCATTAATTAATAGACAGAGAATTGGTGCAAAAACGCCTACAATTCAAATTATATAATGCGGCGGAAAACACGGCGGCGGTTGCGAAACGAGCCTTTATTATATCATTAATCACAACGATAAGATTAGGGCTGAGATAACTTCTACCGATTGTTACGGCTATGACAGAAATCGATCTACTTACTGGTATTAGGACTACTGCTAACTGTAAGTATATTGGTTATCATTATCTTACTGATAATATTAGTCCCTTTCTGTATATAGCTGTGATTTGTAAGTCTCTATAGAATGACAAATACGCTATGCAAACAAGTGAAAGTCGCAGGTTATGTAAGGTTTTTTGTCGTACCAGACGGGACAGATCAAATTTTCATAAAATCGACCAGCTCCGTCCCGTGCGTGTTCCCATCTCTTATATTTTGGTACTATAATAGCACACTTATAAAATGCCTCGTTATGTGTGTGTTACAACCTTTATTTGTTGATTATCTTCACTGCTTAACATACACTTGAGTCAGCAAACTAACGCCGTCGTGTTGGAATTAGCTGACATTGGCTTCAAGCCTTCGGAGGCCTACAGTTGATCTGAGTGATAAGACCTCAAGTTCTTATAGGTAGTGCAATACATATTCGTGAAAAAGGCAATTTTTGAATTCCGAACATTCTGGCTGGAAGCGAGCGTTTAAAAATAGAATAAAAGTTTAGCGATTGTCAATTGTTCGGACAACGTGGCTCGGAACGATTTTGATTCGCGGTCATTAGCAAAGAAAGCTTTAAACCGGTGAATGGATTAGATTATTTTTAATTGTGCCAACAGTCTGTGTTGAGCAAATCAGTTTTGTTGGATTTAATTTTTCGATATTTGGGGGATACGCTATAATATAATCTCTCCATTTAATATAATCTGAATGCAATATTTTATTTGTATAAATATCTATATTTATTTTTTGCAATATTTTAAATATATTAACATAATAAAGTTAATCTACTGCCAAAAAGAGTAAACGTAAGGTTTTTACTATAAATAATAACAACTACTGCAGTATATTTACTTTAACTATTCATACATTAAATGCTAGGTATAAGATATAGTGATGAATAAATATCGTCATCAATGAATAATAAATCAATATGTGCGCTCTTATAAAACCTACCTTGGAAACTTTGCAACGGCAAAGATATTTAAAACATTGGTACATCAAATTATACGGATTATGAAAGTATGCCAGTTTTCCTTATAATCAAGTTAATTTCCTGCCAGAACAAAACATCGACCCACTAAATGGCCGGTTTTAAAACGCTTACATAACCGCTAGCCGACTTTTGTAAAATAGAATACCTAGTTACACCTTGGTAACAACTGCAATACTTTTCGGATGCTAATTGAAATGTGAGCAAACAAAGAACGGTGCCGACAACCGGCCGAGAAAGTGTGTTACATAATGTTAATATAAACATGGCGGACTAATCACACGAAATGTTGTATTTGGCCGCATATAAATAATTGCAACGATATTTTAATAGCCAGCATTTTCGATCTGATAACCGACAGGTTCTTAATTTAAAATTATTTGTTGATGAGGCTGTTTAATTTGTATACGGCCAGTATTTGATTAAAATATATGTTCTTTATTATTTTTTAAATATTATAAATATGCATATTTATTAAGATTTATCTGATTTTATAATAACAGTAGATATTCACACTGCAGTTCTGAAGAAATTTATGCTAATTCAAAAGTGAGTCAATCTGAAACATTCGATTTCACTTAATTCGCGTTGCTGTTTTAAATTTTATGAGCGATTTCTTTAAAACGAATTGTTGGTTATATCGTTTCATTGATATAATTCGGGAGATCGAAACAGTTAGTTATGCTGGATTAATCAAACATTCATCAATACTTACAACTATGAAACATACCTATTTTATTTTGCATTCTGAAGCATATGAAGACGATTATACAGTCTGAAATCTCGAACAAAATCGTCTTCAGTAATTAGTTACTAATAGACCACTAGTATAGAAACACTATTGTTTTTAATTTTTAAACAATACACTTACCTATTTATTGTAATTCTAAGAATCATAAAAAAAATATTCACCTACAAGTTTATTTTACAAACTGAAAATGCGCAAAAATCGTTTATAATCAGTCAGTTTTAGAAAGTGAAGTTTGGCAGAGCAAATCTTAGGCAATATCTGAACGAGGAACTTCTAAAATAAACAGGATATTAGCACAATCTGAAACTAGATTGACTGTTAAATTTAGTCGAATAATCCTACCACTGTTATATCTATAAGTCAGTGCTATCCATAGAAGACGCTGCAGTATAACCCATGGCGAGTCCCGGGGATAAACTAAATTATTAAGAACTCATGAAGCATGAAATGGTACTCATCTTAAATCGCGTCTATAAAACCTCTTGGCCTAAAGGGTGGTCTATTCTCAATAAGTCTATAAAGGCTATACCGTAAGGCCTTAATTGGATAGCATGTTTTCGTCTTCTCTCCTGACGTGGACCAGTGCCTGGGAATTCGAACATTTCTTGCCCAACTTTGTTTAAACACTTAAGTATATGAACACCAATTTCCTGCATTATGTCATGTATATTTAAGGTACTTGTATATTTACGAAAACGAAAGTGTTGGCATGTCACTTCCTTATGCAAAATATTCTGTTCACAAAATTAATTAGCAAACTGATTTAATTGGTGTAATTGATTTTGAGAATATTTTTTAATAATAGATGTTAAGGTAAATACATTAAAAAAGTGTATACGGATAGAAGTCGAAATCATTGGTCCCATTTAATTTTATAATGTATAAATGTAAATTATTTATTTTATAAGGTCAAGGTTTACAAAATATGAGTGTTCTGACTAGTCTAGATTGTAATCCAAAAGTATGATAACACAATTTGGCACTGACAAATGGACTGACACCAAATATCAAATTAATTTCAAAACCAAAATATGAAATAAACCTGTGCTTGAAATGAACTAAGTGCCTAGCTGTTAATAATCATAGTCGAATATGATATTAAAATAATTGGTGATAGGGTGTACCTATTGGATGATTTAATTATTATGGATATGCTTTACTTATTTGCTCATCTGACCTTGTGTTATTTTCTGGTTCATTATTCAATTGATTTGTTTTCAAATGTTACTAACATAATCAAAATCATGTCGTGTCGTGTAAACGTATGTCGTTATTTCTTAAAACTTAATCCTTATTCGTAATATTATCGGATGGTGCAATAATACAGTTTGTTGTTTTTTAAATCAAAATCAACAGCATGCGTATAGTTAAGGATTTGGCCATCCGCGCACATTTGAAAAAATCACCATGTATATGTAGAGTTATTGCTTAAAATATAGCCAACCGTTACGATGTCATCCTGTATACACATAAAACTTTATGTTAATCATATCGCTTTAACTTTATATTAATTATATTTTAAATGGTATTTACTGTTCCTACGGACGTCGCAACAAGGTCATTTCAGTAAGAGACCTTACATTCCAAAATATAGTGTTTTACTAGGGTCACATTAGTAAGCGATGTGAGTGCAACGTTTTCTAAACTGCAACTGTTTTAGTCGGGAATTTTGTGTTTCTTAACAAAACGTAGTGAGTGCGTAATGCATTAAACAATACCGTTGCGCGGAACCATTGACCTCTAATCGCCGAAGGTAACTGTAATCAAATATTTAATTTGTACAATCTTCGTTCTCTTAACACGTTCGAAATTGAGCTATCTGAGAGTAACGGATCATTTTATTTTTCTATTTTTAGTTATCTTTTGTTGTGTTGCGAGATGGCATGTTGGCGAATTGATTGCGGTCCGTTCGTGGGAACTATTTAATTGGCAACTTTTTAAATTGCGGCTGTCGAAGTAACACGGTTCTTTAATAGCTTTTAATGTTTACATAATATGAACTATCCAAGAAAAATATGGGAATAGATGCACATGGTGATAAAGAAAGGGTATACTAAGCGATGAGCCTGCGCTTCACTAGCGCATTTGTAGTGAAGTCTTAAAAAATCACAAAATATGACAATTCATTTCATTGGAAACATTTTTTTTAAGTCGACATATCGGCTTAAGGTGCAAGGGCTTTCAGTATACGGAATGTTACATAGAAATGGGTCAGTATGTATATCTGTGACTACTTAACATCGATATTTGCGAGTCTTTGGGAAGTAAACTTTTTTGTGCCTATTAGGTATAATGCGTGTACTATTTTTAACCAACGAACAAGAAAAAGGAGGAGGTTTTCAAGGCATATTATTTGAGCTAGAATGGTAAGGGATAAAATATTTAACTACAAACGTTACTATTGATTTTGTAGGTTACACCCTGGGGCATGCAGTTTCGCTGCATTTAATATAGCACTAGTTACGGGTCGGCGCGGGCGCAATAAACGCCGGCGCAGCAATGAGGAAGCGGCGAGTTGTCGCGCCCGCGAGCCGAACCCCTTGCCGTGGGCCCGATTAATCACAAACCCACGTATATTCACTTAATCGTTCCATATAAATAATGGTTTTCGATTAAAACTCTATCTTGATTCGAATTGTGCAACACGAACATTAAAGCAAGTAGGTACAACTTTAATGTGCTTAAAGGTTATGTATTGTTGCTGCAACGTCTAAGAACATAATTCTAATAAAAAGTTCTAAAACATTTATCTTAAATGTAAAACGCGAAAGCACTACGTTAGAAATACACAATTAAAGATTTTCAACGGGCATTGAACTCGTCTAAATAAATTCCCTATCCGTATTTTTATATAATTGCAACATCACTCTTCTTCATAGAAAAACGCTCAATAAATTCGCAGCCGAGAACTGCCAATCAAACCATGACAAACTCTACACTTTAAAGAATTAAATAAGGTGTTACGTTTTCATTGAAAACAAATTGAGTGAGGCATTGTTGGGTTTTTATGCGTTTGCGGCGAGAACCGATGGTAGGCGAGGTGTAGAGATGTTTTGCTGGAGCATATCATCCGCAATGAAGCGGATATTACTAGGCTTCGCGCTTATCCTGTACTCTACGTATATGTTATAGGTACGTACTTTAGTATTATAGGACATACAACCATCTGGCTTTGTTTCAACGTAGGTACCTATGTAAGTTTCAGAGCTTACGTTGTCTTTATTATTATTTATTTTCTAATGGTTTTGTGTGCTAATATCTTCACTTTCCAGTGCTTGTTTACTATCGCATCAGATCCGATAGAAACCGATATTGCCGGCGAGGTCGAAGCGTCGCGACCACTTGTCCGCGAACAGGTGCGACAAAGCACTTACCCGTAATCCGACCTACTCCCTTACGGCAATAGTCAAGCCGAAGGCATGCCGAGTTGCCCTTGAGCTAGTTGCCGCTGCAGTCTGGACCGCACTATGCATTTAAAAAAATAACTTATAACAGAATCGTACACATAATACTCGGTGAAAAAAATAAATAAAGATAAAGCAAATTAGAAAAGTTAAGGTCAATGTTGAATGTTTGTCAAGTATTTTAACTGCAAATGACGAACATACAATTTTGTCAAAATGCGTGAAGCTGGGATAGGTTATGGGTGTGAAATTGCGTGTTTTCACATTCGTACAAAGCTCTGCGGGTTCGTACCTAATGTTAGTGCTCATGTTGCGGTTTCTACGAGTTATTTACCGTGCATTTTGTTACACGCTGTATGTATAATATAGTTGCCTAGCTATTATGGTTTTTCATTTTAACTCTTTCCTAGGAAAATTGTAGAGAGCTAAGAATTATGTTATGTTAGTACACATTTATTTAAGCAGGAACTTCTAATGTAATCGTAACATCATCGAGCAAACATGCTGTCACTCTCTAACTTTTTTATGTAATATCTAGTGTGAGAGGGATGGAAGACTCTTACATTACCGAAAAGCTACGTAAAAAGGATTGTGCTTAAGGCATTGATCAGTCTCATTTTCTCAATCTCTACCGCGATCGGTGTTCAGTTAGAACTTTTAAAGAATTCCTCGAGGTGTTTATTCGAATCGCAAATATGTGAATAGCACTGGCTCCATTTCACTTAAAACACCAAGAATAGTTAGGTAACTGATAAAAATATACATTATGAAATCAACTTAAACTAAAAAAGTACGAGGATCAATGAAATAGTAAACGCAACTCAACGTCGCAATCAGCTTTTGATAGTGATTCTTAATATTTGCCCAATTTTTAAGCCGCGAATGCTGTTAAGAACCCTTCTGACTTCCCATTAAGTAAGGCTACCACTTACAATTAACTTCGCCTCACAACAACATGACTTCCAATCTTTATTAACGACTCGACTCTCAGACAAATACATTTCTACGTAATAAATTAATTGCAAACATCCAACATCTGAGTGATTACTCAGATGTCTTTATTGCGGAATTAATGGGCTATTGCGAGTTAGACTGGTATGATAACGGTTAAGTAAGAATGGCTAGGGCTATGTACACTATCTTCATTTTGTTATTACCAGTGGCTTGGTTCGTGTGGAATGGTAGTATTTAGTTATTACTAGGTATCCCTCGGGTGGATAAAATGAGCCTCCCCTAGCTCCATAGCCTCCTCCTAGATCCATATTACATATGCAGAGTATCTATAACTAAAAATAAAACAATCAATGTCTAACCCACAACAAAAACGCTGTGCGTTCACAAAATTTTCTAAATTTTATAGCAATAATCATTGGAATGAAGATACACTAGAAGCCCGTCCTAATTAAGATGGGAATGGTGTTTTTTTTTTTTTGTTGGACTAGGCCCGCAACACACTCCCACCACTGCTACTCCTGTAAGCCAGGATCTACAGTGGTGTCCAATGAAGACACCGAGGTTTGACCCTCGGCGAGTCCCGGGATAAAGTTAATTGTCTTGGAACCCGCACGCAATTAATCGAAAGATAAATAGGAGGAGTTGGAAGAAAATTATCCACTTCTATCTTCTATGGGAATGGTATACAAAGAAGATGATCCTATATATATTATGTATATATATATGTTATACGTGTACGTTGGAACCGCCAAATGGTTTTAGTGAAACCACCAGCTAATTCAATAGGCGTTCGGTAATAGGACGTCGAGCTCAGCGAAAGTCGTCAACAATTCACAGGGTTGCGTTTGACACAGCATTGTTCCACAGTGGGTAATTACTCAAGCCAAGACACACGTGAATGTAAAATGTTATATAGAGCTATCGTTGAAAATGCTGCTCTGCGTTTCTAAACTACCTACTCAATATAAGTTAAAAAATATTAAAAACTATATTACCCATAATTATCTAACGTTTGGGTTTTTGATCAAATTTTATTTCATTACTTTTTTTATTGTCAACGACGAAATGAGTGGAGAGCGATTTATAGGGTTCAAACTACTAATTCTCCTAAATCCATACTCACAAACATACCTCTTCATAATATTAGTGAAGATATATAATATTATACAGACGCAGGACCAACTATATTAAGATTTCTTTCATTCATCAATTATTGATGTAATAAATATTTGATAAAAAAACAAGCTTTCGCGGGCACCTATTTATTTAAGAATTCACATCTAAATTTTGTACAATAAAATCGATTCCCAGCTTCCATATTCGGTTTCAATGAGAAATTACTTCCTCTGAATTGCAAAAAGGTTTTTACTGGTAAGTATATACTTTTTTAAGAACCCCATTGCCCTTTTACGGTAAGGTATTGAGTATCGTTGCGCTTGCATTTGTTAATATCGTATTTAACTTCCATTATCCATTGTGAATGGGCTCATTTACATAATACCATAGCGTTTAAATCTCCAACCATGTTGCATTGACTGCTGATCGTATTAAGATAGCTTCCAAATTCTAAATTCAATTAGATATGAATAGTAATGTGACCGTGATCTAAAGACTATTTCGCGGATTATGTACCTATAATTTTATACATGAAACTAGCTGATCTCACAGATTTTATTCTGTTCAATTTCTTTTGCAACTTTTTTTCTCTCTTATGACCTAGCCAAAAGCCATTCCAGCAGATCTCAAGTGATGGGTGTACCACCGAACATTATTTATTTTTTATTTATATATATAGGTACAGGTCTCATTTTTATATGTTAGTGTTATGTGCTATATTGTACTAGTGCGTCCTAGGTTTCGGCGCGTTAGTTATTATTCATATTTCAATATGCATACAATAAATCTGTCCAAGTAGAAAATGAATAATTAAATATTATAATTCAAATATCATTTTCCTCCATAAATTCATTTGTTTTTTCTTGTCTATGGTTTTCATAATAGGTCGATTGCCCTTAGCGTAATGTTTTTTTTTTGTTTTTAATCGCAAACTACCGTGAGCTGTGTTGTGGTTTGGGTTGGGAGGAACAGTATTGACAATAACAAACTTGATGAAGAACTGGTTAGTGATTATACTTATCGTCATGTTTAAAAGCGACCGGTCTATTTTAAACATAGAAATGTACCTCACTCGATTAAGAGTTTCAAAATGTCATAATTCGATAACTCACTCTTCATTTATAGATACTCTGCATTACTCTTCATTTATACAGTCTACTACGTTACTTTTTATGTTATTTGGTACTTATCACATTTAAAAAAAAGTTGCTACTTTTATTCTGTGTAATGATCCCATAATCCGTGTTTTCATTCCATTTACAAAGATATTTTTTTTTTTTTTGTGAAAAATGTATAGTTATGCCATTATTAATTAATTAAAACTACTATGAATGTGAGTAAGCATTACTGTTCAATGCCTCATATTTATTTACTCATACCCCATAAAGATTATTAGCAACCAAAATGTAAGTTGAAAAAAGTAATTTCGGCTACACCACGCGTACGGAATAATGATGGGGTTGAAACGCGGTTGAAACACGTCACGCACCGTGCCGCCGAGAGCGAACGTGTGGCCACTCTTTGGAAAATCGTTTACAAACCATCGTTCAACTCTATGCACAGATACGAGTAGTGTTTACACGCATTAGTAACGCTGTGTACACCACCACCTGTTCAGATGGATACGATAATTTATTGAAATGGAAAAAATAATTCAACTGTCGTTGGTCGCAACTTAATTTGGTAATATAATAACGTATCTAGAGTTACAATTTGTCACTTATATTTAAGCGTTTATTGATTGTAGTAATGGTAAAGGTATTACAAAAAAATCACATCAGTAAAAGAGCCAATATCAAACTAAATACTACAGCATTTACACATAATAATAATAGAAAAATAATCTCGATAGATATACTATACACCACTATAACTCAGGGATTATGATCAAGTATTATTTTTAAAACTGTAACATACCTAACTGCTATTAGTTTTATTTATGCTAGTACGATATTGAATGTGCTGTAAAATAGGTGTAACGAACATAGATTAATCCAGTATTTTGTAAACACGCGACACACCCTATTTGCTAACGTTCTCTTTAGTTAACGAATACCGCTTCATAACTATTAATGTATGTCCTAGTTATGAAACAAGTTTCTTAATAACTGGTTATAAATATTTAATAAAAAAAAAGTTCATTAAACGACTATCAAAACAAAAAACATAAGACAGTTTTATACGAGCATTGAATGGTAATTAAGCGCTATAAGAGTGTCACCTGGTCAATTAATCGTTGCGTGATCCCACCAACATAGATCATTTAAATGCTTAGGACACAATACGATTAATATCGAGCTATTTATTACCTATCACCGTGTAATGGCATAATGAATACCCATATATCGTATAAATAAGGTTTAACATCAATAGTGTAAAATATTTCATCAGATCCATTAGTGGGTTATAAAGATAACATAACCAAAGAAATAAATCAAATTATTAAACATTTTTGAAAAATGACACCCTGTGCGTAAGTGCATGGCCAAATGCTACCTAATGGTTTGCCTTGTTTAAATAAAACCCAAAATAATTTACATAATTATTTTATACATCAACGTGATCCATGAATTGAAATTGATTTTAATTGAATTCACTGAATTCGATGCCTACACGAATATAATTTTGATTTATGGATTGACCATTGTCCTTAGTTAGGTAAGTATTATATTATTTATTAAGGATTTTACGATATTGATTGCATCTAAAAGGTTCTTTCTTATTCTTTGGATAAATAATACGTTATATCAGTTGAACGATCGCGTCTAATTATGCGGCGTCACAGCATTAGATAGCTGTTGTGCGCAGGCGCAGGTACTACAATGGAGGTGAGCAACCTCCGCGCACATCCTATTGTCATACACACATGTTGACATGTGGGAATGTAATGTGAAGCGCATAGGTGTAGAGCTACTCCACTGCTGGATCGTTTAATAATTAATAACAATATTAACTCACACATTAATAGAAAGTTATCGTCCATTTATAATAGCATGACAAATATTAATGTTGCTCAAAGTTTTGGTCTTAGGCACGCATTTTTGCAAGACGAAATCTGGGCCTTAGGGCAAGTTTTTAGATAATTCATCTATTGATAAAAGCTTTGTAATGCCATTGACATTTGATTACAACTTAAATTAAGATAAAAAGGAATATTACTTTTGTATGTTTCCTGGCGAGCCAAGTCAGTGATAATAGTCCCTATCTACTTAACACATTATTATTTAGAACTAAATATTACCAACAGAAAATGACCTCAGTTGTAGGTAAGTACCTACAACTGAGGCAGGCCTTGATGGCTCATATAATACTAGATAAATACCAGAGTTCATCTTAATTGATATAAACAAAAATATTTGAATACACAAGGAGTGCACTTACCTGAATGTTATTAGTGTAGGTTGACCTCTCGGTTTGTAGCTAATGCATATTCCGATTGGTGTGCCACCCGTAATAAAAAAATGTGAAAATACATAAGTAATTATAAGTAATCATCGCGTCGAATATATCAATAATATTAATTAATTTATACATTTGCGAACGCATGTACAATCTAACATTAGAATGCAGTTCAATAGCTGAGATCGTAATCGCGGAGCCATTCAATACGTAATTGATACTCGAGCTATGTTGTCAATAGACATTGTAGTCAAGTGTATCGTGACAGTTAAGGAGAACTTTGCATTCATTATTATTGCAGAAAGCCATATGATAATATAACGATAATACGATGACGTGAAATCAAATCTGAATTTAATGCAAATTGAATAGTATGGGGCCGAGAATGCTACCCTGAGCGACTCCCTATGCGAACAGTGCAATACATTGGTAGCTTTATCGATTCTATAGATTCCATTTTTAATTTTAAAATCTCCTCGATTGCCACGTTATGCTAATATTAATTTAAGTTTTTGATAATAAAGATAATATATATACATATGGAAATAGTTATTGAAGGCTTATTGCGGGTACACGTAAAACTTCACAAGCATTATTATGGGTGGTGTTGGTAATAAAACTTAACAAGTTCCGAATGAAGTTTCATTCAGAAGTGTCTTAAATCACCTTCCTTGTGAACTTTTACAGTATAAGAAATCGATTTACATGCCACAGGGTTGTACAATAACGCTAGATTACGTAAATGAGATGATGGCCTATCAGTCTTTAGCAAATCTAGGGTATAACATATAAATTCTCACGTTAATGATAATGTGTTTCATATTGAATTCAGTTTAATTAACTGACATTTATGTGTCTTAACTACTCACAAGCGTAGTTAACACATACCTATAGTTCGTAACTTAAGTGACAGACGAGAAGTTAATCCTCGATGGACAGTTCTTTAGTTAGCTGCAATTATGTTTAACTCTATATTAAATGTAAGCCATCGTAGCAACATAATATTTCAAGACCACACCACACGTATTTCAAAACCATTTATATGACAATATCTCCATTGAATCGTATTGTTAGCGAATTTATCACACACTATTATGTCTGTATCCTGACCACAGGCACGACTTAAATATCTAATAGTCGGTACAAGCGTAGCGGGGACCCGTTGAATATAAATGTTACGGTGGCATGCAAAGGTGTAGCTATTATACGCGTATATAAAGGTCTTATTATCTTCGTCTAAGAATTATAGAGAGTATAGGAGATAACGATACCTGTGATGGGTTGGGTTGTTGATTCAATATGTTCAGGACTTTATTCTTACATGAGATTATTTTTTTATTAAACTACTAGCCGACAAGACATACGTTGTTCCGTCCAATCCCATGTATGAAAGCATTTTCAGTTTTGCCCGAATTTTCTAATATTTCCGACAAATATTTCAATATTTCCCTACAAACCTGTTTCAGAATAATACGTAAATATTAAAACAAGTATTAGCCGTACTCGAGTGATTCGCTCACCTACTCATAGCATATGTATTTTCTTATATATCTAGAGAAGTTAAAGCTACATATTTTTAAAGCGTATTTTACGATCTGAACAAATCATAATTTTCTCTTCATTCTATCCTTGTTCTATTGTTTGAAGTTGTAACAAAATTCCTGACGAACATCACTATGCGGCTATCGAAATTAATTATCGCTATCTTACGCAGGCTTAAGCTGTACACAAGCATTAATTTATCGCTATAACAGCATTAGTAACAGTAAGAGACATATAGAATTTTAGCTTCCGCATAACACGTATGTAGACTATACGTGTCTGTTCTGAATATAGCGCACAAACCTTAGGTAACGGGACCGCACACATAATTGTACTTCCTTTGGGACAGTTATGATGGCTGCTCAGAAACAAAGAGAATTTCTCACTTGGCATTGTGTATTAATGAGCATGATATCCATGAGAACTTACAGACTTCGTTATACATTGATTACCGTATGAGGTTTCCCTGAAATTTAAACACAGATATTTCATACTTTCCATGATTGTAATAAACAAACTAATAATATAATTGATAAAACTAGGCGATACTTCGAGGAAATCCATTGTTAAACAAATCGGGGAAGAGGAACCCACCACTGACCCTCGGCTTGTCAACTTTTCTAAATATAAACCAATCAAGTTTGATCGATAATTAATGAAGCCAGCAACACCGAACTCCTCTAAGATGTTAGTCGAGGAACTATCTTACACGACTGACGGGACGCCAAATAAAATGTAATTCTCCGCGAAACGAAGCGAATCTAAAAAAGTATTTGACACGTGTTTCGCCTCTAAACGAGGCATTCTCAGGACGGCTGAGCTACGAATGTGCGAATGAGCAAACTAATTATGTTCTTTCAGTTATACAATAACAGTACATTTCGTCAAAAATAAACCCCTTAATAAATGTTATGTATGTATTGATGATTCCAACAGCGTCTTCCTTATGGATATTTTCCATTGAATTAGCTCTTTCCAAACGTTTCTAACAGACATTCCATTGACATTACGCGTTCCTTCATACGACATCCTGTCTTTCGGCAATGTTGCCAATGTCGTCAATCGCTCTGCGTCTGCGCATCTACATTTGCGCAATTCCAACGAAACGTTTAATCTAATTACGGTGGCGCCTGCCTCGGACTGAATGAACGTGAAACAATTTGAAAAATACCACTTTGTGGCCTGAGATAAATGAGAGCGGATACAATACAGTGTAATAAATTGGACAGTTTAATTAACTATGAAAAAAGACATTGAAAACGTACAAAAAGTTCACGTATCAATATCAAGCGTTGCATGCAGGAATGCCTTTACAGCAACAATGTTACTTTGACTGCAAACTGAGTAGGATTTTAATAAAATAATAATTGATAGACGAAACATATATATTAATAAGACTGCAATACTATTGCTAGATATTTGGGACTTGGCTTACATAATTAAATTACTAGCTTTTTTTAAAAACACAAATGGAGAACATTCGTTTCTCATCTAACATAAAATATATCGAAATAAAATAAAAATAAAATAATCGTTACCGATTGAAGTTTTGGTCATAGTCACTTTAGAAAATTCCTATTTTTGGAAATTACCTATTTCATATAATGTACTCGTAAGTAACCGTTGGTCTACTTCTGTGAAAGTCCTTTTGAACCACTATCGAGGTCAATAAGGACGTGTGGACTTTTAACAACAAAAGTTTTGCTTAGTCATGTAAAATTACGGCATTTTACGGCTGAAACAGCATGAGGTTTTGTTGATTTTATTGCTGTTTACATCGTTTGTTAAGTATATTCTCATTCAACAACTCGTAAAATGCTGCGTTCCGAATAGACCTATCGATATTGAATACAAATGGGTTTTATGCGTACCGTGCTACAGACGTACGAGTAAGTATGAAGACAAAACAATCTGCATTTGCAATTATTCGTGGAACGGTTGTGGGTACGTGAGCTAACAGTATGGTGTATGAATACAAATTTGGATCGATAGCTTTTATTTGTGGCTTTGCTTGAATGGATAAGGAATTATCATGTTAAGCAGTAAGGCCTACTAGAGTCTAGACGATATTACGATATTTAGCTCGATAATCTTTTGACGTAATTTGGTCGACGCAAACAGCGACCCTAGGATGGGGCATTTCCTCGCTCAGTGAATAGCTTTGACTATTCAGCGAGAAAATGCGGCCAGCATTAAGTGCGCTACTGCATGGGCCAAATTGTTTACACTTTTTGTAAATATTAACTACGTTATTTTTTCTATTCTCTTTTTAATTTCTATTAGATAAGTCTCAAAAAATAGGAAATATTTGTTTCAATCAATATTTTATTGATATTTTATAATAGTAGATTGTGTGTAACCTGGATAAAGTTCTGACCGTGAATTGTAATAGTCACGCAGTAAACGATGTAGGTTAATGTTGAGTTGGGTCGGAGTTACTGTTCTAGCTGTTCATAATTTTATAACCTCGGTCGTTTTGTGGTTGCACGAGAATAAACAAATAGAGGATACACATACAAAATATTATGGCCTATATAAAAATAATAGTATTATAATTATGGTTTATTATAAAGTTAACAAGTACATCTTTATACTGTTGTTAATCTGTGTTTGAAGATCTTTAATATTATATTTAGATATACAATGAAATATTTTATAATCCCTAGCGCGTTTGTAAGCTTCCAGCAGTCGTAGACGTAATTTACGGTACGATTGAACAAACAAAATAAATGACATCAACGTTAAAGACAAGCACAATCAAAAACGATTACTCTCAAAACACTTTTATCAAGCTATTTATTTATCAATTCCATTGGATAAACATATAATTTGGATTCCGTTCAAATCGGTATTGAATGAAAAAAAAAATTGAGCACAATAATCAATCGAGTTACCATGGTCGGCGCCGTCAATGTGATCGACAAGACTTCGAGATTACCGCCTCGTGTGTTTTTGTACTAGAGTCGCGTCGCGTCGCGTCGCGTGGGAACGAACGGGGAACAATGGGACATATTGTCGCAAAGGATACTGGTACACTTCAAAATCAAATTTAAAGTATTCGTTTGTGAATCCAATACAAATGCCTGGTGACAATGGATCGTAAAATTCAATTTCGACATTATATCCCATACCTTATAAAATACCGCAACTGTAAACGAGTAGGGCACAGTGCATATGGAATGCGTTGCATTTATTTATACAGACTTTATTTCAAACTATCTTACTGAATAAACATTGCCTTGCGTATTACAAAACATTGACAAGAACACAATCTTCATTTTGTTTGTTCAAAATATTCACAACGAGTTGGCAAGACAGTTTATATATTATTAATTCGCCCTTCACTTTCATCTTGGTAATAATTTTCATAGTTCTTACAAAAAAAATGCACAACTTAATGTTTAGCTTTGTGTTAGCAGACCGGCGAGTCCATCGTTTAAGTAATAACTTTCACAGCCCATTCTGGCGACTGGCTCACCTTGTCCAGTCCTCAACGAGCAATTTCTCCTAGGGATGATCATACTTGATCGATGTTTACTCGTACGAGACATCGATATAGAAAGATTCAAAACATACGATTATGAAACAATTTAAAGTTTAAGCCAAAATAATATAAAAATAGAATCTTATTAATCCTACATGTGTAATTATTTTAATAAACCTTAATTTATAAAAAAAAACCCATGCCATAAAAATAGATTTTTATAAATATACACAACACTTCATTCAATTACGGTACAACGAAACATATTTATGTCAACGAGAACTCGATTATACGACATCGATATTTGACTTGGCGACGACGACATCGATGAGTCCATCGTCCATCTCTAATTTCTCCAGCAACTTATTGAACAAGATCCAGCATTTTCTTTTCTTCGCAACTTTATGTAGGCTACCAGTAATGAGCGGTTTCTCCCTATTCAAGTTTGATGAAATTGCACGCTGCAACAGAGAGCACTTGACTTATAGCTTGCCTAGGTTGTGACTATACTTGTCAAAGCGGTTTCAATGAATACTATTAGTTTTGAAATAGTTTGAAAACTGAGGCAAGAATAATTTACGATAGTCATAATATTCAGGCTGATTTAGATTAATCCTTTTTGCTTCTAACTGCGTATCAGAGCAGACCCTAATTCCAAGACAGTTGCTTCATGTTTCTCGAAATATGAATTTGTGTGGATGACGTCAGATTTTAGGTAAACGGCAATATATTTAGTAATGTTAAGTCACTGCTTGAGATTAAAAACTATATAGACAAACATTTTGTCGTATCGTGTACAGTGTATTGCAATGCAATAACCAGTTCATGGACTAGACTAAGATCATTGATTAAATAAACATAAATAGAAGCGGCTTCAAGTCCTTTATAAATATAAAACCCAATAGGGCTGTATATCATGAATTTAAATATGAAGACCAAGATTTAATGACTCTATTTGAAATTATTTGAATAACCGTACTCCTTGCGACCGAAGCTCAATTAAGATATGACATGGTGAACGTCAAGCGTAATTTATACCAAGTAATTTAGCGGTATTCACATGTGCGCATGATTTCAAACCGTGACATTGAATCTAATGAAATAGTTTAGGAATTTTTATGATCATATTCATCGATCTATCAATCAACACTTAACATGACCAAGCTCACATCAATCTAATGAAAATCACGAACTAAACTGTAATTATCATTTATCATAATTCATAACGTTATCGAATTGATCGTCTAACTAAAGGACCTTCATAATAAACGAGTGCGCATTTTTGTATGCAGAAGTAACGTCTCATTTGAAATCCAACCCGATAAAAAAAAGTTGATATTAAAAGATCACATCACTTTTCATGCTGTGAATCCTTTACCTGCGGCTTTGCTACTCCAGTAGGTAGTCCACAATTGTGTATCATATCTAATAAATCTAAAATTGACAGCGAGTAACAGTACGAGTACATTGTCATCGCTACTAAAGCAGCACCGAGAAACAAATGGTTTCTCCAAGCGAACACGGATGTGTACCGCACAAATGCTATGGATTTATCATGGGTTCATTCCAATAAATAACTATGCTGGTTCGACGGAGGAGCGGAAAGGTCAGAGGGACCAGCGAACGGCGGCTTTCTCAAGGCCGATGCACAGGTTAGATATCGAGAGTCGTGGCGTGTTCGACCCCACCTGTTTATCTGTCGGATATACTTTTGCGCAACAGGTTCTTATAGTCACAGTGGTATCACTTGGCAAGGTAAATTTAATAATATTAACAAAAGTGATTTGGTCACACGCATAACGTTCTTGGTGCTATTCTTGTGTAATGTGCAAACCTTCTTATCTCCTGAATTTGTACGTCGTATTCAATTCGCTCCAGAAGTACCGGGTCATATCGCCTGAATTTATTAATATCAAACGATCAGTTTAACGAATGATAATTCCTTTCAAAAGTACTAGCTGGTGTAAGAGCCGGTGAATTGTTTTATATTGTTTATAACATGTCTGGGATAGCTTTGCAATTAATCAAGAATTCGCAACTTGAAGACTTGGTCCTAAAAATAAAAACAAATCCTCTTTTTTGACCTCCCTCAAGACTAAGTAACCAGTTGCAACGGTCGTTTTATTAGCCATTTCAATAGACGTTATAAATAATACACTGTGTGAAAAAAGGAACACTTGTCGTTGACAGTGCGGCCCTGAAGGTTTGTCGTTGTTGGCCTACACCTTCCTGTAATATTTTTTCTACGAGCATATATATAGAGATGATAAGCTTATACTTGAAACCAACCTTTTATGGTATATTTTTATGGGCACCTACTGTACACAAAATAAAGTGGCCATTATTTTTTTACGTTTTCTATTGTGATATACGTTTAGAAAAAAATGCGAAGCGTGCCATGTTTGAGTGCAACGAGCGTGCGAGGATAAAAAATGTGGACTTGAAACCTTCAAAAATGGCACAACTTGGCGCAATTAGTTATCTTAGTTGCATTGACACTTATTCTTGCAAGTTAGGCTTAATTGGAGAACGTTGATTTTCTCACGATACATATACCGCCAGCTAATTACAGAAATGAGTTTTTATTTGAAATATTTGAAAAAAAAATGCGATCTCTAGACCATCATTGCGCTGTGTGCTTCAAAATCTAAGATATCAGTTTATAGAAGGGACAAAAACAAGAACGAAGAAATGAATGATCGCGATATAATTTCTGAGCGGTTAACGCTTGGTATCGTGAGTGCGATCGGGTGCAGGCAGATGTCTTAAGAAAGTTGCGGACTCTCGGCGAAAGATTTATGAGATAAACCAGCGTCAGAACTAGGCTGTCATTAACGGAAATACAGACTATCCGCAAATATCTTCTAAACTAGCTATAATCTGACTAGAAAATTATAACTTTTATATCAGCAATATTTTTTATGAAATAAGTAAACATCTCGTATACCCAAACATTAGAAATATAGATCCTCTTATCTTACCTAAGTTATTATATATATTTCATACTAAAAATGAATTTCTCAAACAACTTTGGACATAACTAAATACGTGATATCATACGATAACTTGACACCGGGTACGCAACTTTAGATAACACCGGGTACGAAACTTTATTTACATTCCCGTCATCCTACCTTTCCATTTACTGTACTTGTATCAAAGCCGATATTCAATCTAAGATTTATATCTTATGGCTATCATAAAAATAGCGGGTTATATTCAGCTTCTAACGTCCGTAGTGAGTATAATTATGTGTCCCTCGGTATCTAGAAAGTGTGTATCTAACTTATAGTTTGTTGATACATACTGGTTACTAATAGGGTTGTTATTGGTTGTTGAATGGTGATGGACTTAGATCTGATATTTCTGGATTCTTAAATTGTCACTGGGTTGCATGGTTTCTGTGGTTAAATATAGGATTCTACTTAAATTATTAAAATAAAAAGTTTAGGTATTAAAAGAATACATTAAACAAGAAAAAAATATGCTGTTTTAGCTACAAAATGTATTAAAATTGTTTGGCTTTAATAAATTAAAACATTGATTCTTGCATCGATATATTAGGCAGTAGTATAGGTTACTGCACATCACTACTCACCCGAGGATATGAATGAAATGTTCTAGTACCTAGCGTATGCGTGGGTTTACTTGTTAGATAAACCTGAGGGCCCCCATTAGTGTGTGGAAGAGAGAAGTTACTACGGTTTATACGATGGTAATAATACTGGATTCGAATCATTGGGTACGGTAATGCACTGGGCTATAGATATATACATAAATGCTCTAATATATAAGTTTACTAGCTGCGCCCGGCGGTGTTACCCGCGATAAAAGGTATGAAAAATGAAATCATCTATCCCACGGGAACCATACATTTTACCGGGATAAAAAAGTAGCCTATGTGCTATTCCAGACTATAATCTATCTCTGTGCCAAATTTCATCCAGATCCGTTCATCCGTTCTGGCGTGATTAAGTAACAAACATCCATCTATCCATGTATCCATCCATCCAAACTTTCACATTTATAATATTACTAGCTGTTGCCCGCGACTTCGTCCGCGTGGTATTTAACAAAGACAACCGTTGACAACAGCCTGCTCGCCCATTCTGAGCCCCTGGGACGCATTGCAGGTTGTTGCTATCAAATTTAATCAGGCGCTGCGCTGCAATATTGGTTTTAATATTTTTTTTGTGAGATCCTATTTTTTTTCTAAAATAAAAGTAGCCTAAGTTACTCCTTGTTATATCAGATATCTGCCAGTGAAAGTCCCGTCAAAATCGGTCCAGCCATTTCAGAGATTACCCGGAACAAACAGACAGACAGACAGACAGACAGACAGACGGACAGACAGACAGACGGACAGACAAACAGACAGACAGACAGACAGACAAAAAATGTAAAAAATGTTGTTTCGGTATAGGTAACGTGTATACATCCAAATGCACTTAGTAAAAAGCGGTTATTTTAATATTACAAACAGACACTCCAATTTTATTTATATGTATAGATATAGTTTATAGTATAGTATTATAGTATAGATGACATATATCCAGAGGTATTTAAAATTAATAAAATTGCTATTCAAATATAATCTAAATAAAACACCAATGTTCATATAATATTAAGCAACTATTGACCTATGCCATGCATGTTTAGGAGTAGCATAATGACGTGTGTAAAAGTTTTAGAACAAAACCTTACTTGAATTTAAGAACTACAGCATCATTTCGGATTGAACATAGCACACAATAAAATCAGCACAAGGTAATGATTGATGTACCCAACAAATTTAATGATAACATTTATACTAAGAAAGTTGTATTTTTAATATAAAAAAAATCTTAACAAAACTCATTAATTTTATGAATCATTTTTGTATGACAAGTTAACAGTTAGCATATTTGAGTGATATTTACGAAAGTGACGCGATAAAGAATAGGATACACAGATCATCTCATATTGGCGGATAAACCGTGTATTCAAATTAACTTTTATTCCATAAAACCTCTGTGAACCTGTATGTCTAGCATATTATAAAGACAAATAGCCATTAATATATATCAGCGTTTTTATACAGCCTCTCTTAGTATATGCTATCTTAATCCCGTGAGTGCGCAGACGCCACTCTCATCATTAATCTTCGTCAACGAAATGAAAAGGATAATCGTCGCGTTCGACATTCCGATGCAACAAACACACCACACCACCTGTTACGTACAGATAAATAACACTTAATTAAACATTTGTCTTTTTACAACAAAGTTGAGTATTTGTATGTACGATACAGGTCGCCGGATAGAATCTTAATTCAGCGTGAGTTGTCACAGGGGGCCAGCGACTAAGTGGTTTGTTGTGTCCTCTCCCACTGGCCATTTTATTGCATCAACTTTAATTTAATGTCTATTTATATCAACGGGACGGATTGCACATGATTCACGGAACTAAGCCTTATTACTGTATTTATTGAGTGAAAAATGTATTGTGCTGTAAGAAGCCGTTGCCTACGCGTTTGTTGCACATCCGTTTTGTTGCGGCGACGGTCAGATAGAGCGACAAGGCGATGTATCAATGGGGATGAAATGAATCACGCTAAAAATAAAGTTCTACATTTTTCCGTCGAATGAAATCTGAACTAGGTTGGATGAAGTTCAAACCAATCACGTTATAATGCTTAAGGGGGTCCGAGAAATACATTATCACTTAGAAGTGCCGTGTATTGATCCGCATCGCATCCGTTCAACGCAATATAAATCGCTATTGTCGCTCTTATTTTGTCAAAAGGAACAGCACTATGTTTCGAATTAAATCAAAGTCACAACAGTGACACATGGGAGATAAATCTCTGGTATCGTATTGCGAATAAATCATTGTATGTAACAAGTGGTTTCCTATGACAGGAGAGAGCTTGTGCTGTCGTTATGTAGGTACGCACAATGGGGTAGGATTTCACCTTTCAATAAGTTATCGTGAGCGGTCGCCATGAGAAATAAAATAATTAAGCCGAAAATAGGTATTTGTGTGAGAAGTTTGTTCGGAATCCTATTTGGCATCACTCAGGAAGATTGGTCAAGCAGTGTGGGTGGTTACACAGTTTCTTCTCACGGGTTGATGAGTGAGATGGTTTACGTAAATAGGTTTCTTGCGCTCGGAAATGGCACCACAAACTGAGCTGCGCAGCGCACCTGCTAACGACTCAGGCTAATTAGACTAGCTCCATCGAAACCACGCAGCACAACATATATCCGTCTCGCTTTTGCTCTTGCTAATTGTTATGCTATCTCGTTTACATTTGAATTTTATCGTTTATTGTGTGCATCCAAACTACGATATGTTGTAACGTACACGTGTGTGCGTCAGCTGGGACTTCAATGACAACGCGTTCGTAATAGCATCACATATGTACGTAATTGTTCATCAATGGGGAATCATAAAACCCGGAAGGATTTTATCGCGTTTATTTTATAACGGTGAAGAAAAACATCGTGAGGAAAATTATTATCGCGTTTATATTATGTTTTTTACGTTCCCGACGTTTCGGCTGCTTTACAGCAACTCCTAATAAAATCCTTCAAAATATATTTCAAAGTGTAGTATTCGCGTAAATATAAGAAATCAATATCCGACTGACATAGTTGGTATTGAACTTGCTGTCTGTATCCAAGGTAATCAGTTGTTAAATTATTAAATAATAAAGTTACATAAGCTTTTCGTAACATAACATGTGTAATAATTATATCGGTTTTTTTATTTGCCGCTTTTGCGATTTCCATTTCTGAAATTCCTTATTCATTATGAATTAATGAATTTAAAATTCTATTAAGTATTCTCTCATCCATAATCGAATACCGACCACCGCTCGTCTGTTGTTGCCTTTATCCTGAGTTTTATAAGGTTTCTTATTTCTTACACAATTAAAGCTCGCTAAACAATGTCTCATGCCTCGTGAACTTGCACGTATAATGTTACCTTGTACTGTTACAGTCGTCTTTCACCAAATATTCTCACATATAAACCTACCAGATTAATCTTAGTCAGTCAGATATACATCAACGTAGTAGTTTTCAAAGTCATGTACCGAAAAACATCCTATCCGTTATTGTCCAAATGGAGTTTTTAACCATCAACAAAAAAAGAAGTGCCATAAGTTTGAAGCCTTTGTCCGTCAGTGTGTGGCGTCGTAGCTCCCGATATGATGAATATATTTCATTGCAGTTTTCATTAGTCCGGTAGATCCGTAATGAGCCTTTATCGTAGTATATTATGTATTGCTAGTGTAGAAATCTGAGCCGTAAACAGACTGTCCACAACATAATGTAAGCCTGTTTAAACAGAATGAAACAAAATATTACCCAACACCAAAAATAATAATGTTTGATGAGTGCAAAATGGTGATCAATTATTTTATATATTTTTTTGTGTCTATATTTTTTAAGTTTTATAAACACAGGATTAATCGGTTACGTGTGTGATTGATTTAATCCGATTGCTAAAATCCTATTATCAAAATAATTCAAAGACTAGAAATATTTCTTTCAGACAATGCGTAGATAACTATCTTGTGGGCTTACCGATCTTAATATGATTTTGACCTACTTATTATATTATAAGCGAATTACATAATGTGGCGTAATGTACTATACAATATGTATCTCTTTTACAAAAAAAAAATACAACACACAAGACAACGTAAATCTAGGGGTTACTGATAGACATTTGACTTTGCTATTGAAGTATATATTGTAAAACTAAGACCGAAAGTATTATGTAAAAACGATACAGAATATACCAACTGTCCCCGCGAACTTCGTACCGCATCACAGGGTATGGGAAAATAATCTTTATTATTATTTTTTGTGCATTGTCCCATGCTGTAATCGCTATTATAATAGAGATTTAGGTTGTAAAACGGGCTCATAAATCGTTCGTATTTCTGTACCTAGTTAAGGTGTCAGAAATTTAACAAAAATGTATGATTCCATTGTACAACCTAAATCTCTATTATATGCCCTGTATTGTGGAACCATAATGTAGAATATGTTTTTTTATTCTGCCATTCATCAAATATCATAAAATTCGGCCCGTTCTTGAATTGTAAATGACACGACTTTGGATTATATTATATAGATTACAAGATGTATCGGCTGACCGCACACGGCCAACTTACTTTTACTTATTAGCATTATCGATAGTGCAATATATGAAACACGCACTCGTAATTAACGGTTACCGAAATCGGAACATGCCCTAATTGTTTGAACAACATTGCGGTGTGGCATTTGACTATAGTTTTTGCCATTTGATTTCATTCTATCAACAATGTTTACAACGTTTCGAATAAACAGATTTTTATGTTTAAGAATTACAAAACATTTTTGAGTTTTATCGAAATAATTTTATCGAGAGGCTAAGTATGTAAAACCGCTAGAGTAATTTCAAGGGCAGAATAATCGAAATGTATCCATTTATGAATATAACTACAGTAATCGTCTCTATAACATGTAATCAATCACAAATGATGCCAAATTATAGGTAGGTACTTGACCTTTACACGTCTATATTTTTTTAAAACATGCTTTAACTATACGCAGCTACTACTCAGGCATACATAAGCTCTACATAGAGCAGTCAAAATTATCGTGACCTCCCACTGAACTCTACGTGTTTACTCACCGTGGTAGCGTTAATACCAAAGTGGGATGCATGCATGTGTTATGTTATCAAGCATTAGCAAATCTCTTGATGCTCTCTTAATTTTAGTCACGTTTTAAGATATTTTTTTATCTGCAAAACGAAATGTCGTTTAGAAACTCAGACATTCTTGATGAAAAACGGAAATTACCTGTTTTTGCTAAACTTGTTTTAGGATATACACCATACCTGCTCCGTAGGCTAGACTAGAAATTACCATATCAACGGTCTTAGCGTGACGGTTAGCTATGAATTTGGATTTGATTGTCAAGACATATGTTCTCTACTTCTAGAATAAGATTTTGTTAAGTCGAAAATATGGAGTTTTTAGCAATAGCCCACAAGTTCTGTATAAATGTACAAGGTCCCATATTCATCAGAAGTCATATATTCTGCAACATTGTCATCAGACACTAAAACCTTCGTTTCGACATCATCCTTTCCCTTCTTTTAACAAATATTTATTGTCTCCTAAAACTGCCGTTGTAATCAAGGACCATATTCCTCGACTTTGTCCCCCCTATAAATACGAAACTTAATACTCTCGCAATAACAGTACGAGAACTCGGTTTAACACGAACGTCGAGTCACTAAACGCTAATTACGTTTTTAATAAGTACATTACCTTACCCGGTCTCGAGTTTTAATGCCAGCAAAAAGACATCTATTTCGAATTTATTACGGGCAACGACCGCACCATGAGAATTCGCATTAACTCAATTCGTCTTTGAATCTAAATTATATACTACAATTACATCAGTGTACGTAGCAATTTAATTCCTTTTTGTACATAAATAGCAATAAATTTACAGCTAGACGTGACCGGTGGGTTGGTCCCGATGAGTACACACCAATGTATACACGCAGAAGTAGCGTTACATTTTAACCGAGCTACGTGAAACGAAATAGCAAACACACAACGTACAAAACTATTGGTGCACGTCGATAAACAAAATTACAGTTGTGACATTGCGTCTAAATGGTCTTATTAACTTTTTTTTTAAATGTAACGTTTCATTTCAAAGCCACTATAAATGTTGATTGGAATTCCAACTAATCTTACTTACAAACTATAGAGCCACATCGGTTGGTTGTCAGGAGATATCATCGTCTCGGAATGTAACTGTAACGCCAAATTGCTGGGCGAAACTCGATACTGCAACGTAGAGATTTGCGCGGCCCTAATAATAGAGCGCCGTGCGATATTCATCGCTAACTGTTCTTTGATTGAACATCCTTCGTTCGTCGGTTAATTATCAGACATGGGCAATCGTTGCGGCTCATAGTGCGATTGAAATTCCATCCAAAAGGTTCACTACATAAATTAACCACTTAATGGATACAGAAACTATGCCGCACCTTTAAAACAGTTACATGACTAAAATATGACCCACTATAGCCAGGTACTAGTGTGAATAAAACGTATACTGTATATTAACATAAAGCAGTTCTGGTAACAGATCAAATTCCAAGTCCTTGCGGCTGGTGATGCAAGAATTTCGTAACTTAACACTACAACGGTGAATGCACTTGCAAATACGTTACAAAGCCGCGGCACGCCCGGGATCCTACTTTACTAAACGACACTATCACGAATCCGGCCCACGATTCACTTCTACCAACAAAGATAAACCTACTTTATATTATGCCTCGACCGTAGCTACAAATAGAATCCGCTAACAATAGCGGGCTCCACTCATACCTACATAGTTAAAGGCGTACTTAATTTAACGAATTAGGTTTTATTATAGCATAGGAATTAAAGCGAAGAAGTGGACTGGGTATATGTCGTCAGGAAATCCTTTTTGGATGTCAGTTCGTACTACTTTCAATTTGGCTTCATCGAATATTTTTTTCATTAAAGCATAAGGGCGTGTGACAGACGAGTCGTCCTCATCATATTCAATATCATCGGACGTTGTTATGTTCTCTTTCACGACTATTACGCCACGATCATTTAAAGCGCCACTGCACCTCTCAAAGAAGTCAACCAAATCGTAATCTTTCAAATGTCCAAGTACCCATTGGCACCAAATGACATCGTATTTTTCAAGTGGTTTAAAGTTTTGGAGACCGATTTTGTACAGTCTCCCAAGCTTTGCATTGTTTGCGCCGATGTATTGTCTCGCGGTGTAAATGAACTTTTCATCCTGTTCCACCAAATCAACCTTGTCGAATTGGGGGATTAATAATGATTTGCTCACTCTTCCAATACCCGCTCCGCAGTCGAGTGCTTGAGTTCTGGCTGGTGGGTTATCGGAGGATAGGATTGCTTTTAAAAACTGCTTGGAACCGTCGAGATCGATATCAGAGATATGACCGTATCCGCCGAGGACCCCGTCGATGGTCGCTGGCATGGTAGCCCAGTAGCTAGCGGCTTTTTTATAAAATATGCTTTCCGTCATTGTTCTTTAATTGTAGTATTTCCCATTAAACTATGAGGTATTTGCATCAATATTTCCATACATAAATAATATTTCACTGTCAATTTTGACGCGCCGAGAATACTTTATTTTTTCTATGGCATTTAAAATTTCCGTATCCAGATATTTTGAAACACTAAGAAGGATATGAAATTATTAAGTAATGAAGCCACAGGACCAATTTTTATTCGACTGCGAGAACACCAAAAGGAAAGGTTATAAGTTTAACGATCTATGTACTGAAGCTCCTATATATCGATTCGTAATAAGTTTATATATTTGTTATCTTTCGGACGAAAGCTAAATTTTTCTTATTTTGTTGCAGGCATTAATCGCAGCCGTGAACGAGACCAACGAGGAGGACATCCGTGATGCTCTGAAGGTGAAGACGGAGCAGCTGGCGCTGGTGCCGCGGGGGCCGAAGGTTGTCAAAGACACCGTCGCTTACAACACTACCGTCACCACTGATGACACGGTATGGACCTTGGACTTTTCAGCGAAAACTAAGAATTTACTTTTTATATAAATAATAATATAATATCGCCAGACGAACACACCAACTATTTAGTCCCAAACTAAGCAACGCTTGTATTATGGGTACCGTACAATGGACTGAGGGCGAACTCAGAATATAATACTTATATAAATATTAAACATCCTTGACTCGGATACAAACATGCTCATCACATAAAGCTTGTTACTATCAGGGGTCAAAATCTTGTCAACCCGGGACCCTCGGCGCAGAAAGCAGGGTCACTACTACCAAGTGCGCTAATCAGGTCGTCAAAACTTAGTTTATCATATGGTAGGGGAAATAGATATGTCATAAAATGCCTGCTCGGGGTTATTTATCTCATCATCACTTACCATCAGGTGAGATCGAGATCAAATACTTGCCTATAATGTAATATTAAAAAATATTTTTATACCTACTGCAATTTATATTTTGGGCGATAAATACTAAATACGGGTGATACTTGTAAATATTTCCATTGACATATAAAATGTCAGCATCGTTTATATTTCATGTACCATATATTTTTGATTGAAATACACACCCAGTTCTCAGATTACAGTAATGATTCCAAGTGTAGATATCAAGACTATTCTAAATAACAACTCAAACAGAATATTCCTTTGCACCTGTAATTGCAATTTGCGAAATAACACAAAGGTGTTGTTGAACAAAAAAAAATCAAAGTTTTAAGCTATTATTACAATTAGTATCGTATTTATAACCGGGTTATAGACTCAATGCTATCCGATATATTTCCGTTCGTATTATATATATGAATATCAAAGTTAAACAAAACAAAAACTTATTATAATAAAGGCTTCCAAATTCAAAGAAACGTAGGTACTAATTGCTGGCCAGATGAGGGTCTTATTATTGTCTGCAATTAATGGTTTGAATATTATGCCTAAGGAGGTTTACCTAATTTAACTAACTATAACAACCAAGTTTCTAACAACAAGTTCTTTTATTATATGTATAGATGTATCGTCAAAAAATTCACAAAATTGGTAATGTTATTGACCATGTTAAGATATAGACTATGTTATATAAGACTATATTATATAAAAAAGACAAGCCCGCTGAGTTTCTCGCGGGATCTTCTCAGTTGAGGTCGTGTTCCGATCCGGTTGTAGAGTTAAGAAAAAAAGGGAATCAATTCACATTTGTTCATGTCTGCAGGAGGAGTTGCGGGCGTTGCGTCCAGATGGCACGATAGTGACGGAGACACGACACACGAGGGAACAAGAACGACTCTGTGACGAGGAACTGTCTAAGGACGAGGTACTAATAATTTATATATATTATATTGCTTATACTTGCGCTTCTGTATATATTTAGATTAAAAAGAAATACCACTATCATACGAGTAGATTTACCCCCAAATTTATAGACATTTTATAACTTTATCAAACGCTATGTAGTACTGCGCAAAGCAAAACTCTTGTAAGTCTTGGAGACAAAGTTCGAAGGTTCAAACACTGTCTTGCGCTGAGATTGTAAAATTTTATGTGGACATTTATTTTTATATAATGCTTATATTACAGGCTAAACGGTAAAGCGGTTTATTTCACCTTTAAGCATGAGTTACCCACCACCATGAGTTAGCCTGCATGTATGAGACAATCTAACAGTTTCTTGAAAGACGTAAGTCGGTGTGGTGGACCTCGGCTTGTATCTCTCACGCAGTAAGGGAAAACCTTTCTGGGTGTTAGTATAATCGGCTTTTTTGAGGCGTTTTGGTTGATTTTGGACCAAGTGAATTGTTGTCTATTTTCCAAATGGGCAGTATCGTTCGTACTCCCACATTATGCCCTCGCTAAAGGTTCATAAAAATACTAATGTACGCACTACGCAAAGGTACCTATACTGTAATGTATTATTTTGTTAAAGGCTAAATCACTGCCAAGCGACGTGAGTGTGGTGGAGGAGACCGCAGGAACTGAGAAGCGCAAGCGAGTGGACCTCGAGAAGAGCACTGATCTAATGGCGGGCGGCCTGCGAGTCGCTACTCATCTGCATTCTAAAACACGCACCGAAGAAGGTATATACAATCATAGTTTGTAGTATTCTTAAAAATACCTTTATAAAATATTAAAACAATATTATTTCTTGGCACAGTTGAAAGGGAAGGGCAGCCGAACATGGATGACGATTGGGACAGTTTGTCGGTTCGAATGCGACGCCAGCGTCGTATTCGCCAGAATGGTAAGAATAAGTATTATTTCTTATATCATTTGTAGAAATAAGTGTTGCTACTTGCCAACAGATGGCTCTGTTGTTAACTCAATGCTGTTGTAGTTTTAGAGATGAATAACAGGTGGCGCTTTACCATGTTTTGTTTATGTTGTATAATTTTCGTACTAGATGGCAGGATTAACCCAAAACAGCTGTTCGTTAGATTTTTGTGCGTAGAAACTGGAAATATATTTTGGGCTTATTTATGAAATATTCTCGACCTGTTGTTCTAAGTCGTATGGTAATTATATGGCATCGAAGCCGATCCCTATGCTTTATTGCTAGTCTTTACCAAATAAGTTCGTTCCGAAATCAAATAACTTCGTTTATTGATCATTATGATCATGATTTTATATTCCATCCAAGTCGATTTAGTGTTAAGTGGTCAGCCTTGTGTCTCAGTTCCGTGATTAACTAAAAAAAATAGAGCATCCAAATACTTATTCTGAGATGATGTCCTCAGGGAGAGTACTTATATATTACCTACCCTTGAGAGCTTTTTAGTGAGTACACGACTAGCCAACTTTACTATTAAAAATATTTTTTAATAGTTACAACAATTATTGTTGTACACAAGATTAAATTTGTGATAATAATTTATGTCTCCATATATGGAATACTTGTGTAGACTATCTACAGGTATGTAAGTATTTAAATATATAAATATGTGCTTTTATTTTCATCATCGTAAATAATCAATTTTCTTATTGTTTTGCCATGCTTAGATACTATGTTTGAATTGTTATAAGTACTTATAGGTATTAACATATCATAAAAACAGCAATATTATAGGTATCTATATAATTTGCACTTGATCTTCATGTAAATCATAATACGCAATAGTTTTACTTAACACCTACACCAATGCTCAAGTGTTTTAATTAATCCGTACAATTTATACGGTACGCCTAAGATGGACTTGCTAAATTCCGTATCGTCATTACATATCATTGCGTTGAGATCATTATGATAAAAAAAGAGGCCTATAACATTTTAGGACTGCAGTCACGTGTGTACGAATTTGAAACCCACACTCTAAAATAATAAATAATATACCCAACTAGTACCGTATCGTATGTAAATAGGTACTATAGAGTATTATATACAGCTTGGACACGTTAAGGTCATTTTCGCATAGCAATAATTAGCTTTAGTGTTACAGCTTTCTACAGCAATAGACCGTACCAGTATATACGATTCAAACGAAAATTTTGCTAGAAACATATTTATATATTCATTCAATTTGGTACGGATAATTATATATTCATCTAATGCCATAGATATTGGTTTTTGAAGTTAGTAATTTAAAAAGTTCTATATCATGGACTGAATAGTTATTCGCATTCGCGGCAACCAGTACCATAATAGTACATGTTACATTACGGCTGGCGCCGTGGGCAGTTCAGACCACGCTGTGCAATGGTTAAAATATAATTAGGCCTTACACTTGGCTATGACATACAATAATCAAAAGATAGTCAGGCCTTACAGTTGGTTATGACGTAAACTTCCGGTGATATACAGCAACCTCTTAATGTGTATATAATCTTTGTCAGGAGCTATAATAAAGATTTTAACTCGATTTTTTATGTTTGAATATAGAAATCAATGAGACGGTTATCAGCTAAGTAGCTAAGTTACCCAGTAGGATACACACAATAGATAAAATAAAATATTTTACTTCGAATTTAATGAAAATTTAATCATGATAAATCTTTATAAGAACACTAAATAGCTTATGAAACATAGATGCTGAATAATATACCTATTCGAAGCAATATTGGGTACCTATAAAATATGTTTGTACAACTCGAAATATTATTAACAGTGTTGTTTATAGAACTAGATCATCAATAACTAGTAAAGTGAGTTTTTCGCGTCCATCATAAACATTTGAAAAATAAAATGTATTCACAGTGTGCCATACAAAACGAGAATATAAGTCAAAGGTACACATTTCGGCCTTGTGGCGACACATAGTTTGTTGAGGCATTGTGCGATCGTTCTACTTGATCGATCGAGTTCTCGTACCTACTCGTTACTCGACTGTGATGTATTATTTAACGACGAGTTTCCTAGTTCACTGAACAAAGAATTACAAGGATCTTGACCGAACTTCTTTGCATATGTTTTGCAAGGTATGCTGTAGAACTGGGCCTAACTCTGCTAGCACAATCGATTCATAATCGAACAGCAACCGCATAGTACCTGTCACTTTTGACAGATATTGTATATGTATATCTGTCAAAAGTGACAGTTACTTTGCGGTTGCTGTTCGATTATGAATCGATTGTGTTAGGAGACTAGGGGCCCTGGTATGCAGTTCTTCCAATTTATTAAGTGAATCGCTAATGCAACACGTTTTTGTGATTATAAACTAACTTTATACATTGTTCCCTCTCTGATGCTATCTACATATGAATGAATACTTAACCTAACGTTGATGGAATATTATAATTATTTTCAGGTAAAAATAAAGAAAAGTAAATCGTTAGCTAGACTAAAGGAAAGACAACTTATATCTATGATAGCTGCGCTCAAACTTTTTATCGTAATTTAAATCCTAAAAAAATATCTAACTTCCCATTTTAGATATTTCACATTATTACTACACAAAAACAAAGGCTTGTATTTTATTTAAGCTTAATAAAGAGCCTTGTCACTTTCCCCTACAAATCTGGCAGTGAAATTGTGTTGGTGACGATTAAGGAGCTTGTAAACAACGTGTCACGTTTTAACACAGATCACGAGAGATATGCCGTGCGGTTCAAAATGTATGGGAACTCGCTGCCTCCGCTTTGTTCCCCACCACTCTCTAAAACCAACCAATACGAAGTCTCTTCGGTGCGTGCTGCGTCGCCGCCGTATACAGCGGCCGTACCACGCGACGCACCAGTTTATTCAAAGTATCGTTAGACGATCTATACATTGCCTCGTACATTCACTCAGTAGCGAACATAGGTGGTACTTAAAGAGCCATGTATTTTGTACAAAAATAAAAAAGTCGTTGTGCTACATGAAAACTAAAATAACATAATAAAGGCATTAAATATTTTTTGATTTGTTGTTTTTAATGATTTTAAAGACGAATAAATAAAATACTTAATTCTGGCTGGTGAAATGAGATTCCATCTTTCGCGTAGTTCACTTTGCTGCTAGTATTTTTGCATACAAACACGGAACAACCCGGCATTTTGAAAAAAACTAGAGCACCGGCACCGACGTGCAGTTGCAGTGGACTGACGGCGAAAATTGTAGGTTAGCCAAATGTACGCTAACTTTGTGCGCAAGCCCACCGCTTTCATAACATATCTCCTCTAATATATCTGTGCGTTTTAAGGACATCCGAAGTGGCCAATTTGCTGGTGCACGTCCATCAGTGTGCCTCTTATGGCGAGTCATTGAGCCTACGCCTGCACTGAGGTCGGTTGTGACATGCTACATGTAGCTTTACGGTAATGTCACCGTTTCTATGAAAATTGTGAGTAATATCCTGAGACGTTATGTACTTACAGTATACTCTTGTTATCTTTGTCGCTTCCTTACGCCATTGCCTCGTTGTGATCGTAAGCGAGTCGTTGCTAGATTTCGATCAAATCTATTTTAAAGGGGATCTCTATTCTCTCCACATATACTAACAACAATTAAGTATTCTCCCGTCACGGTCTGTAGATTAGAGCTTTAAAAAAAACTTTACAGAAAAGACAAGCCCGCTGTGTTTCTTGTCAGATCTTCTTAAATCAAGTCGCGTGATCCGACTGTAGGGGTAAAAAAAACCTTCAAGCTTGGATAATTAAATGGATTAGGGTTGTAGTAATGGCAATTATGAAACAGAGGGACTCAATCATAATTTCCATTACTACACAAATAAACTCTTTGTAGTTTGATTGACACGGAATTTAAGCTTTACATTATTAATCTACGTCTAATTAAAACATATAAGGCGATCAGCAGAGGCAAAATAAGGAAAACTATTTTCGTTAAATACTTACTTACTCATATCGGCACTGGTTTTCCATTTAGTTCCCCATTATTCATTTAATACTGAAAAGTGCGCGCGAGTTCGTGTGTAGCATACAAATTATTTGCAATATGTGTGGTATTACAGCAATAGGTACCACAATCGACTGGCATTTTCCGTTTAATAGAACAATGAGAATATTTACCATTCAATGCGGTAATAAAGCTTGAAGTTCAGGTAGTATAGATTCTAAAGTTCGGCTTTATTGACATCGCATTCATATTAATATTATTATTGTATATAAGTCCTTAACTAGGATGCACGAAAGATGACTGACGAAAGAAATGTTGGAGGTGTTGGAGGCGAACAATATTTTTTTTAATTTTTTTTTATACATTATAGGCAAGTATTTGATCTCGGTCTCACCTGATGGTAAGTGACGATGAGATCTATGATGGAGCATACTTGGCTAGGCAGGAAGGCGGCAGTAGATCGAGGCGCTACATTCACTAGGCACATGCAGCGCAACTGATCTGACCCGCCATCCATGAATGGCAACACCGAACATCATGCCGGAACACGGCTAGGCCGCTTGGCGACATGGCTTTGTTCAGTGGGTGGTGACTAACCACGGCCGAAGCCTACCACCAGTAGAGTTGTCACCTAGTTGGCACCACCCAGGGTCACGTGTAGGGTATCTCGAGAGTATTTAATTCTCCTACGGACAAAGGTGACTCGACCCCAAAATCTATGAGTAATATACATGCATAAGTGATATACACAACCGACCAAAATGCACCAAAAGTTTAACAAATGTTAGAAGGTACGAAAGAAAATTAATTAATTAGTTGTCTCTGTCTACCCCACATATAATACGGGCGTGAGTATGTAAGTCCTAAACGTAACGTCTTAAAGGAAATTGTAATATTTATTTATATACATAATATAGGTAAATTTATTTGCAACTGTTTTAAAAATACGTAACTCGAAAATACTAAAATATAGGGGTTACAAAATTGAGTTGCGTTCGCACTTGGGACCTAATCCTGCCATCGGTTAAGTTGTCGCTGTCCTTCTCTACCTAACCCTTTAGAATACATGCGTGATGGTATTTATAATGTCACAGCATCGTCGTAAATGTATGTTTAATCACAGCCGCGCCGTACGTAATAGCGCGTCTCTCTCAGGGCGTGTAAACTTGATTGCGAAGATCGCCCGGTTCCGCACTTATCCACGACTTGTCAATCTCGTGGCTATTACTTGGAATAGACACGAATGGTTTTCTATGATGCAAGAAAGGGCACTGGCCTTTCTAAACCTATAGGTATATCTGAGGGACGTGTACCAATTGAGTTTCTTTGTCTCAACTCAAAGCTCTATTTATACAAAGATAAAATCACAATAGCCGCACTGCCATATTAAGCTACATGTCCAACGCGACAAGCACAATAATTACATAATACCATAAACATAACGCAAAGCGATACTGACCTAGAAATTATCATTCACTGAATAATTTGCACTTTAATGTCTCTTAGCGGTTAAGTAAAGATGTCTCGACTGCTTCATTGACCTTCGGTAGTTTGGCAAACTTATTGACTGAACGATTACGCCATAGCGCGTATGGTGGAGATACGAGACGGCGGCCACTCCACAGTGAACCTCCACGCGTGCGCACGCGCCGCCACCACCACGCTCCACACTCATAGTGCTTTTTACTTCCAGAACTCGATAAGGAATACAACAAACGCCCCGTGGACTACGACATCGAAGAGGAAACGCGCAAGAAGGAGACCTCCAAGTGGCTGGAGAATCACTTCGGCAGCGAGTCACGCTCTTCACACGATTCCATCGCGGAGGAAATCGGTCGACGACCCGAACCAACGTTCTATACGAAGAACAAACCCGAAGACGAAGGGTACTACGGTAAAACATCCTCCGTGCCCCCTCCCCCCGTTTATGGAGATCGCGTGTTGCGTAAAACGAAATCATCCACGCCATCCGACGAGAGGACTGCGGCACCAGTGAATAGAACCGGCGGATACTTTAAAGGAGTCGCAGATTGGTCGCAACGACGCGCCACCAAACCCAGGATGCCCGAACCACGGAGTTCATCCCCATCGCCGCCAACGGTGCGTTCTCCATATGCAAGCAATGATCGTCTGAACGGGTCGTCACCTCGACATGTGCACGGGAAGCGCGATTCGCCTCAGGGGAGGTCATCGCCTATCGGCCGCCGCCACCCGCCCTCGCGCGACGACTCCGCCTACGTCTCATCGTCGACTATGCACAGCCCGCCACGCGGCTCGCCTTTCCGACCGCTTGAAACAGATCGCTCGTTCCGCGAGCCTTCGGTTGAGGACGACTACCGGCCGATTGCGCCGGAACGTAAACGTCAACCGAAGCAACGGATATCTGAGGAGCACCGCTACGACAGTGGTTACAGGAGTTCATCTCGCAATGAGAATTCGGGTCGGTCGCGCGATAGCCGTGAGGAAAGTGCCGCAGAACCGCCACCAGACTATTCCCCTCCTAGAGAACGCCGTGAGAGTTTGGACAGGGATCGTACTCCGCCGAGGCGACGGGATAGGGATGAGCGCAAGCAGAATCAGAAGACCCGCTTCGCGGATAACGGACGGCGTCCGTCACCAGCACGAAAATCGGTCGGGTCGGCGATCGGGAATTCGATTCGGAAGTTAGTCGGAAAGATTCGGTCGGCGTCGGCGGAGCGCAGGGCTCGGCGGCGTCATTCCCGGACGCCGTCGCCGGAGCACTCGTCGCGGACGTACAAGCAGTACGGGGGCGATTTGGCGCCCCCCGTCGCGCCCCCGCACCGCTACTACCTCGGAGAGGACCCCTTTGCGCCCAGCATCTACGGCCGAGAGCACAAGTACGAGGGCAGTTCGAGACGCGCCGTCGTTGCCGACGCCCGTGACCATCGAGAACGGTGAGTTGCTATTATCAATTACCTACATAAACAAACTTAGTGTTACAAATAGAAACAGTGGTCTTTATAATTTCGTTCGAAATCCTGAGTAAGCATTTAAGAATATTTTATTTTAGCTATGATCTTAGATAACAATGACAATTTTTTTTATAAAACCCCAATCATCCTTAAATAGAATGTTGTCTTACTACCAACCCGTACACCCACTTACATGGTAGCCACGAAAATCTTAATTAATGTGTTATTATCATAAAGTTACGGCGTTGCGATAGGGCCGATAGCAATAAAAAGATATCAATGCCTACCGTGTGGGCTGTGTTTCGTAAAGTCTACTTAACATAGTGTTTTCAAAAGAAATATCTAGTATGTATGCGCAGGAGTTTCGACATGCAAACGTTGTTTGTTCTATTGTTTACGCAGTCTGTGCGCTCCGTGGTAGCAAGATTTACCTTGCAGTCACATTCTTTGGCATTCATTTGAAGCCCAGTTCATTATAATGCAAAATATATACGCTATTTACTACGGGGCCATTGCTAACTACATAACTTTGAGTGTGCAAGATCTATCTATTTTGTTGATGTCGAAGGAACATGCAGTGCTGTTTCAATAAATTGTTAAGAAAGCATTCAGAGCATAATAATAAGGTTTAAATTTCAAGTAAGAAAAGAATTAATTTAATTTATGTATTGAATTAGCGTTTTTATTTAAAATCAATTACGTAAACAATAGTGCAAAGGAACGAATAAACTTGTTCTAACTTTATTATGATAAACTATAATGAATATTGTAACAATAATTATATTGTGATTAAATTTAAACACAATATCAATTAACGTCACAAACAGGCGGATTTAAAAAACGGGTTAAAATTTAAGGTTACTCTTTAATTAAAATTTAAGGTTACATTCAATAATATCACTTCTTTTCATATATTAAAGTACATATCGGGTTGTACCAAATAATAAATTGGTGTATTGTATTTATTAATATTCTACACATATTTTTTTCACGTAATCAATTCAGTATTTCTAGTAGGTACCTAAATATAAAACGGTTCCAGGTTTACATTGGAAACATTGAACGTCTGAAATATTTACTCATAATGGATGCCAAGAATACTCATAAAACATCCTAATGTACGTGACATATTTTTCAAACATACTTCTCGGTACTACACCCGAAACTGGCATAAATACAAAAATATTTTAGAAATTGTAGAAAGAACTATATAAATGTTGCGAGGGAGGTACAAAAATCGAAATACTGAATAAGTATTATGTAAAGATTCCAAATGTTTTTCAATAGATAAAAACTGTATGCTAATTGACGCGTTGAAAACCTAAAAGGTATCGATATACGTAAAAAGACATTGAGATCGTAGAAAGTTCTTATACACATACGTAATAAAAATAGAAAACTAGTAGGTAGGATACAAAGACTGTAATAGGAAATATTTGTTTTGCGTTAGTTTTTGATGGACCCATTATCAATATTCCATTATCCGCAATAAGGTTAGTATTTTTTTGGAATAATTCAAATCGACATCAATTAATGCTATTCCTGTCCTCTTCTATCTAACTATAATAATCAAATATTGTAACATGCTTGTATTGCTATATTGAAGATATTAATTATGATGTCAAAGTGTATCGTGTAAGCGCCTAAATAGGCAACGCACTGGAGCTAAAAATTACAATAATAATTTGTAGTACCATACATGGCGATTCAAAACAAAGACAAGTCCGCCGAGTTTCTTGCCGAATCTTCTCAGTTGCGATCGCGTTCCGATCCGGTTGTAGAGTTAAGAAAAAAGATTAAATGTAAAATGACAATAGTAGTCCTATTCAAATTAGACGTCTTTGACTTTAACTTAAAAAAGTGCAATAGACCATTCGTTGAATCCAAAACAAGTATTTTTAGATTTCTTCTCTGCCTGTACAAGCATCGCTGAAAAACTGCTAGACCAACTTCAATCGGGTTTTTATTATTGAACCCACCTGTAGAACTACCAACGCCATATTTCTGATGGCTGAGCTACAAAAATATAGGAAATGGGAACCTTTTCTAGATTTTTCATTTTTATATCGGAATGACAATAGTGTCCGCCCGCTTAGCGTACTCTCCGACGCCCAGCCAACGGTTGATATTTTAATTCAAAATTATTCACGCAGCGATTTATCAGACAATTTTAAGAAAAAAACAATAACTTGACAGCATTCACTGATACCAATAATTGCGGAAACGATACATACATATTGTAATCCGCAAAAATGATTAAAACAAAATCATTTACATACACACCTAAACACACAGCAGGTGTTTATTAACATTTCCTAGCAGTGACTCACAGGTTTGTCATTGTGTACGGACAGGCAAATACTTTAGTCTGTTTCTTGACGAACACTGAGTCACAGTGGTCTAAATAAGGGTCTGTTTGGAAATAAAGCGTGTATTACCCTTAATAGGAGAGGTCCGTTTACGGCGACGGATGAAAATGGAAAGATATGCCGGAACGTAGTTTTAATTGAGCTCTGATTGACGTTAACATAACAATCGTTGTGTAACCTACTAATTAAAATAGGTTCAGCAATCCACAAAACATATACTCTAGTACATGTTAACTAGCTTTGTCCGCGTTACCACTGCTTTTGCTCTGCTGTTTGACGGCCAATTGGCATAGTAAGATGATACTACTACTATATTATGTAGATATGTTAAAACATAGGCAGGTATCGTGAAGATACCTGCCTATAATACCATATAATAATCACATAATCGCAGCGAAATCGCACAGTAGTCCGAAAGCCGATCCCAATACAAAAGGAAATAGGTAAAGACTAGGAAGAAGATTTCGTTAAGTTTCTTTAAAATTTAACTTTATTGCAATGTAGGATATGATTGAGTATTAGATGAAGTAAACCGAATAGAAACATAACAGGCTCTCCTAAACCACACAAGTAGACACATGATCGATAGTCAAGGGCTAGTTTTTGTACTGAAATATTTCGCCAATTCCCAGGAGATTATCAGTCTAGTCTGTACAAACTCACACTGAGAAGTTCAAAGTGTCACAGTTACCAAGCTGTTTACTTCATGGTGTGTCTCTCTCTGAGGCGTGTAACTTCAGGGTCATATGTAATCCACCACATTGTTTCAGAATAATAGTTTTATTTGCCCAGAATGATACATTTTATGTAAATAAACCGCTCGTGAGTCACACACGCAATCGGAACAGATGTAGGTTCTTTATAACATAAGATATTTATATGACATTAATCACAATAAATGATCTTAAATCATTCAGTTAATAATTTATACATGCCTTACCTAACAAAGACGTATTTAAACATGCGTAAACAAAGCATGGTTGTTAAGCGTGTAGGAGGAGAATCCCCATTGAATCCAATTATAAGTTTAGTAACATGATTAAAGAGTTTTTGTGATACACGAGACAATAATTGTACGTGGGCCCGACTCATTACACCATCACGAAATACCAATAAATCTTAAAAGAGGTTCATACAAAAAATATTCAATTGTTTCTGTAATGGTTTCAGGGGTCAATTTTCGAGCACGCTGGGTCGATTCAGTCACTCGACAAGTCGACTTAATCCGAACAACGAACCAGAAGAAGACTACGCCCGCAGCGCGCAGACACTGCCGCGGAAACTCCGGGAGCGCAAAGAGAAAACCACCGAGAAGCCCAGCTCCAACAAGTCTTGGCAACGGCTGACCCCAAATAAGCGTTCCAGCAGTGCCGTGAACGTATCCAATAACGTGACACTACAACCAGACGGCAAAGTAAACGGATACCCACCCGGGCCAGCCAAGCCGGCGCGGACGTACAAGGCTCTCAACAGGAGCAAGAGTTTTGCTATGGGCGCGCCTGAACAAGAAACCCACCCTCGCTACATATCAAGCATGAACCGTAACTACTCCACTATGTATAAGTCAAACCCCCACCTGACCCGGCTCGATGAAACTCCGGAGCAATTGAAGAGTCCAGGAATCGTGTCTATCATAAATCGTAGCCAACGTGATCTCGCTGATGCGGTGTCTCGTGAAACGGAACGCAGACGCGACGGTCTGTTCGGGGCTCGCTATGGTAAAACCACACCAGTATCAAACGGACACACGAACGGTTATAGCAAATCAAGCGATGAGACAGATAAAAAGAAGATATTCCTCAAAGGATTACGCGAAAGGGCTCCCGAATTATATCAAACCTTACACGCTGATGATGAATCAGATGGCAGTAGACGGTCTTCTAGATACAACACACCGTCTCCGCATTACAAGGAACGTATCTCCGAAGAACGAAAAACACCTCTATACAAAACTGAGTCTCTCAACAGAGAGACGAGTCCTTTCGTGTCGAGGTTGGAGACGAGATTAAAATCACCGGCAATAAGAAGGGGTAGCAATAGCAGCGACAATTATTCGGAGACGTACCGGTATTCAACCCGTACAGGGGACCCGGAGCGGCCGAGAATTACCGATACGGTCGAGACTGTTAGCAAGAAGATCGTGCCATCCAGGGATGGTCGCTCTAAAGAGATTATTGAGTCGAGGGAAATAAACTCGGTAACCAAAAGCCGAGGATACAAAGTCGACCCGATACCTAGCGTCAAATATATCGAAAATGGTATTCGTACCTCACCTCATGGCTATGACGCGAAGAACGGACCGTTGTATTCAGAACGAAGGAGCAGCAACTACAAAGTTATCGAGAAAATGAGAGATTATTAGCACGTGTAACATCGGGGGCGAGTTATTTTTAAACGTTTATTCTGCCATATTTTTTCGAATCTACTAAATCAGAGTCATAAACAGACTGAATCTTTGAATTGCATTAGTTAGTAAGTCGTCTAACTGTATTCCAGCACTCAGTAACAGATGTTAATGTACGTGTAAGCCACTTCGTGTTATCATGTAAAAAGTCATGTAGCTTTACTAATTTAATATTAATATTGGTCTAATTCCGTCCAGTGTAATGAATTTTAACTTTCGGGAACGCGAATTGTTTACAATCGAGTAACTTTGTGAATAGCATTATATTTTAATAACATTTATTGATACTGTGTAAGAAGTAATAATGTTACAATATAAGATTTTATAATAAAAATGTATCGACGGTAAAAATATAATGTGTTAATACGCACTACCTTTTTGTTTTATTTAAATAATAGGCTAGTAAACTGTCGTACTATAAAATGATTGATGGCCCGATTGGTACAGTTGGTACTGTCCCAGTTTTCTGTACCGAGGGTCACGGGTGTGAATCCCAGGAGGGGCAAAGTTTATGTGATGAGCACGCATGTGTGTAGCCGAGTCACGAGAGTACGTTTAATTTATATAAGTTATTAATTATATACTGAGATCGCCCCTAGTCCATTCAACGGTATCCATATTAAAAACTTTGTTCAGTTCAGATCCGTACAGATAGTATGTTCGTGTTGGAATGGAATTAAAAATGAAACTGATATTACTTATTATTTACGAAATTCACTAGCCGCAATAGTTTTTATTTAATAATAAACTTTCTTGAATTTATTCACAGTTGGATCTTAATATTTATACTATGCAAACTAAAGATAAAATAAATTAAAATAAACTACGTATAGGTACCATACGTTATAGTTACAGGTTATATACAAATCTAGCCTATAGGTAGTATCAATATAGAGTGTCAAGTTGCATAGCAATCATCTTAGCACAACAAGGGATCACAAGGTTCTATCTATTAGCTCTTATTCACTAACAATGGGTTATTATGTTCAATTACAACTATCCAACAATACGTGTAATTGGTCAATCTTTAGATAACCTCTATAAAACGGTGAAGCGACAGCAAAATTATGTTGCCAGGGCCGGCCCGAGGCGATTTTTAGGATGAAGCGAGAACCGTCATGCCCCTAATATATACTATAGTTGTACGTACAAACATGGAACTTGGAAGATCTTGAACAATATCTGAAGTAACTATCTAATTTGGTTCACTGAGGCTCCCCTGGGACTTGGCGCCTGGAGCCGCCGCTTCTTTAGCCCTATGGGAGGGCGGTGTATTGCTAATGTTTAAGGACGAAACTGTTTCAAACTAGCAATCGTTATCCTCAATTTTGTGGTACAATCTGAGCTCTTAGAGGAGTTCGGTGTTGCTGGCTAATTTAAGTATCGATCAAACTTGTTTGGTTTATAATTGGGTACATCGACAAGCCGACGGTCATTGTGGGTTCCTCTTCCCCCATTTGTTAAACAATGGATTTCCGCCAAGTATTGCCTACTTCTATTAATTATAATGTAATCATCTCTGTTCACTTCCCGTTGGGTTACAGGTGTGAACATCTCCGTCATCCAGCGCCATCTGTCTAGCATCAGTCATATTAAGTTGTAGCTTATAATCTTAGACTTGGTATGGTAGATGGACAGAAGGCTGCTCACTTAATATGACAAATCGCACATAGGTAGCGTTGAATGCATACCGAAATGTAAATATATCTATCTTATTATACAAATCAAAGTCGTGTTAGTAACAGCATTTATAACTCAAGAACGGGTGGGCCGATGTTTATGATCTTCGATTTTATAAATTTGTTTTCGCCCCGAATAGCAGAATAACTGTTAAAACATGGGTAAAAAGAACAAAAAAATAATTTGAATAATGATTTGATAGAACAAGATTCGATGGTGGTTGGCTAAGGTATTAAGGGGGGGAGGTGTTTTAAACCCCTACGGACTTGTATTTACATTAACATTAATAAGAATGCCAATATTGAGTTTCATGACGACATTAGTAAGTTAATTTAATGTTACTACTATAATCAATGTAGGTACTTATTTTAAACTGTGTTAGAAACTACTATACTACTATTTTTAACTGTTTTAGAATTGTTGCAAATAACTTTAAAATACACTTTACGTAGGTGCTTTATTTTTGCTATAGTGTCCGAATGTATGTTTATCATATTATGCAACCGGAAAGGTCGAGTAATAAATCGCAATATCTAAGTATATTGCTTCCTACCCGAATCTTATGAATATGATAATCTCAGAACTAATTATTCTGTGTAATTGTTTTAACGAAATAGAGGCACTATTGTTTGGACATAATAAACAGCGGCATTTAGGATATTATTAAGGTTATCTCGGGATATTCGAATTGGGAACGTTTGACCCTACATTAGCGTGGTATCTTTATTATAATAGCTTTTATCCGTGGTTTCGCCCGCGCCACTAACAATTTTGTTACGAAGATTGATGCTCGACGGAGGCCCTAACATTTGATTCTAACCGTAGGCTGTCTATTAAAACCTGTGCAAATATGGAGAAAAGTTTACATGTGATGGTCCACCAAACAGACGCACAGACAACATTTATAAAAACACTCGTTTTGAAATCAGAGCATCCAAATAGTTTATTGCACAATACATATAGATTAACATAAAATGTCATAGCTAGGCATTTTATTATACATTTATATCGCTTTATTATGTAAATAATGTAGTAAGCTGTGTTTTTAAAAAGAAACAGCAATCTTGGATTAATTTTCCTTATGCTTAACAGTCATTACGTAAATTAGCTAATTATGTTATTATTTTTAAAGCATATTCTTTGAAAAAGTTAATGATGGGTACCCACAAAATGAGCTAATAAGAGCGATGATTAAGATACTTCTTATATACATATATGTATACTTATATACACCACTAAGTGGGTACAACAACATGAGTATTATTTTTTTGTACCCACTTATCTGTCGTTATTTAGTAAACGCGAACCATGCGCGATAAAAAGCTTTCGTATAGACACTAGCTTTTAATTGTTGTCCTTGGTTCATACGTTAGATTGAACCCAACGTAAAGCGATTAGAATACCCAATTTTTGGCAGTGCCGTTTTACGGAAGGCAAAATAAATAGCTTTAAATGTACAAAAATACTTTTCTTGTCTGAAAATGAGCAGTGTCGTAAGTACATATTTATTTATATACTAGCCATGTGCCCGATGGGATATCCACTGGGTGAGGATCTCGGGAATCATCCGACTTTTCTCAAATGTTACATTTTTGGGTAAGTGTATGTCCAAAAATTGTTACACCAAATGTGAAACGCAATAGCACAATTTAATTATTTTTTTTCATACAAATTTTAGGTCCATACTTTTCCATTAGGACTTAGTAAAAAGCGGTTATTTTAATATTACAAACAGACACTCCAATTTTATTTATTTATATAGATTAAGTAGACCTCATATTTCTATCCATAAGACGTCCTCAAGCTAAATAAACCACTCCATATTACTTTTTTTTTATAATTAAATGGGAATTTCTTCATTCCTCGATCAGCATCGCTTGATGATTTGAGTGCATAGATAGCTACAAAACATCTAATAACATTTTGTTTATGTTTGTTTCAATGTATCTATTGTTTTGTAATATTGAAGCATTCAATGTTTAGTTTATGTTTTTAATGTATTCAAAAAATAATAAAGAGGCAAATTATGTTCAAGTGTTATCACTTGAACATAGATCGAGTCCTTATGGATTCGATCTTATTAGTATTTGGTTCGAATACTTTGGTCGCAACATGACGTATTAAAAAACGAAATTATGTTTCAATCATGGTCGACGGCTTTATAGGCGGCCTCATAGTCAGTATTGTATAATGCCTTCTTATAGCAGGCAGTGTTCACTGCTATAAGTAATTAATTTAACTATTTTTTTAAACAGTTCAGTAACGATGGTTAGTAAAAATAATTACTTATGAATTGAATTGTTGCTTTTATTCTTTATTCAAATTCAAAAATTTAAATCCTTTCAGGGTGCAGTTCATCTTTTGTTTTTCTTAACGATCGCGGGATGGTGTGAGTCTGCGAATATTTTGTACGTGGTGCCTTTTACGTCAAAATCTCACTACATAATGTTAAAGCCAATAGGTTTGGAACTGGCTCGGAGGGGACACAATGTGACAGTGATTACTGGTCACAAAGAACACAATCCTCCGCCTAACTACCGCCAAATAATGATTGACGAAAAAGAAATTTGGGATGTCATTGGTAAGGATTCATTGACTGTACACTGCAGCTTATCTAAAACTGGTTGTGATTTTTAATAATATGGAAAAAATTTAACCCCCATATTTATAGACGTGTTATAACTTCATCAAACGTCGTATAGTACTGCGCAAAGCAAAAATCTTGTGCGCAGTACTATATGACGTTTGATAAAGTTATAACACGTCTATAAATTTGGGGGTAAAGGTTTAAAACACATCGTATTTAGGTAGTACTTACCGTCCGTAGCGGCCTTTTGTCAGCATCTGAGAGATTCAATTTGAATTGTTTTTTCTACTTATTTTTTTGTGAACCGTAATTAATTGGTAACTTCTAGATTTTTTACATTCAATGCCAGTCTTTATCTTCTAGTTAGATAGTTTTTTTACTGATGCAAATTAAAACAACTTTTAGCGCTTTGAAGGCCGTACAAGGCAAGGCAAAATAATAAAAATAATGTGAGATCTTAATGTATCAATTTTAGGTGGCGATAGGCCGAACGTTTTCGATATGGTGAAAATATCCGCCGAGTCTTTCCACAAGCAAATTCTATGGAGAGGCGGTGTGGCGTTCACTGAAGTAGCGCTTAACTCCAGCCAAGTTCAAGACCTCTTCCAGGAAGACGTCAAATTTGACCTAGTCATCAGTGAACAGTTCTTCCAAGAAGCGATGAATGCTTTAGCTCACAAGTACAAAGCCCCACTAGTTTTAGTCACAACCTTTGGCAACTGCATGCGACATAACATTGTCCAAAGAAATCCGCTGCAATTAGCAACAGTAGTGTCCGAATTCTTGGACGTCCGGGATCCAACGTGCTTTTGGGCTAGATTGAGGAACTTCTATTTCACAATATACGAGTACATTTGGTGGAAATATTGGTATTTGGAGGAGCAGGAGAAGCTCGTGAAAAAATATTTGCCGAATCTGGCCGAGCCGGTGCCGAGCCTGTACGATTTGCAAAAGGATGCTTCGTTGATTTTGATTAATGGGCACTTCAGTTTTGACACACCGGCTGCGTACCTTCCTAACATAGTGGAGATTGGTGGAATACATTTGACCAAGAGCGATACCAAATTACCACAGGTGAGTGGTTATTTTCTGGATTATTCTAATTTATACTTAAAAGTACACGGAAATGGTCACATATTGAATAAGTTGGTAATAATTTTACAGGGAAACAGACAACAAATCTAACAATAACTGATTTGGTTTCTATTGCTGATAAAGGCCCCCAATAATAGATGTTCTCATATATCTTCCATGTACAGACAGCAATCAGCTACATTTTTATTGTATGTATAGATAACACGTCTCTATAAATTTCATGATACATATTCTAATCGTTGGACACGTTTACGTTACAACGCACTAATATCAAATTAATGGTTTCATTTAGACGATGGCGTACATCGTCTAAATTGACATCTATTAAATTGTAAGAAGCCCACATTTGTGTTGGAACGGCTTCGTACATTGTTGCTTATCATTACATGGCTTGAACAATTTGTAAATTGTACAAGTTGTATAGTAATAAGCAACTATGTGACTATTGTGTGGGCGTGATACAATCAATTCACACAATAGTTAATATTCATGGCACCATAATACAGCCTACAGGTTATTCCTATGGTAGTTTATTGACCTTTTAATGTACGTATGGATTTCAATTTATGTTATTAACCTGATGTATTTTTGGACGATTGTTGTAATATTTTTATTTCACAGGTTCGGTTTCGTGGCTACTCGCTGAATAGCTATTTCCAAATGATAAAATGTTTCTTTTAATATGTTGTCTATCCATACTGCCATGTGAGCCATGATTCGACGGCCTGATTAGCGCAGTTCATAGTGACCCTGCTTAATGCGCTGATGGTCCCAGGTTTGAGCAGCAGCTCCCTTTATCATATCTTTACAATCACTCCTTATGTAAAACTAGCTGTTACCCGCGACTTCGTCCGCGTGTAAAAGTAGCCTAAGTTACTCCTTGTTTCATCAGCTATCTGGCAGTGAAAGTGTTGTCAAAATCGGTCCAGCCATTTCAGAGATTGGCCGGAATAAACAGACAGACAGACAAAAATTGTAAAAAATGTTGTTTTGGTATATGTACCGTGTATACATCCAAATGCACTTAGTAAATAGCGTTATTTTAATATAACAAACAGACACTCGAATTGTATTTATTTGTATAGATTATATAGAGTTTGTAGTTGCATATATGTAATTATAACAATTCATATTTTAGGATATCCAAAAGATTTTAGATGACGCGAAGGAGGGAGCCGTTTATATAAACTTTGGTTCAAACGTTCGAAGTTCAGAGCTGCCTACAGAGAAGAAAAATGCTTTCCTCAACGTGATCAGAAAACTCAATCGGCCTGTCCTGTGGAAATGGGAAGACGACAATTTGGAAAACAAACCAGAAAATCTTTTTATTAGAAAATGGTTGCCGCAAAAGGAAATATTATGTAAGTCTGTACTATTTAGCTTATTATTAATGAAGAAAATATTGATAAGTATTTCATTTCATATGTATCAAACGTGCAACAATGTCATGTTATTTGTATACATGATCGTTTTTCGTGGGTACACGAGTATACATAGCCACAAATTCGCAATGATATTATACGTATCAAACAAAAACATAAAAACTGTATAGGGCTTCATAACAAAAACATGTATCATAATGACTGTACTGCAGATCCTTCAGTGACAAAGATCACTCTCTATTGCAGTGTTAATTTCAATTGTAATAACCATGTAAATTCTGCTATGCAGCACTCTTAGCATTTTGGATGAATTCTAAGTTAGTTTAGTTTTTAGTTTAGATATTTATTATTTACTAGCTGTCCCGGCAAACTTCGTACCGCCTCAGAATCAAATAAATGTATGAGAAAATGAATTTATCTCTAAGAAAAAAATAAACAAATCTATCCCACGGGAACCATATTACCGGGATACAAAGTCGCCTATGTGCTATTCCAGACTATAATCTATCTGTGCCAAATTTCATCCAGATCGGTTAAGCCGTTCTGGCGTGAAAGAGTAACAAACATCCATCCATCTATCCATCCATCCAAACTTTCACTTTTATAATATTAGTATAGATTAAGATGTGATACCTCCCAGTTGGTAGTATATTCTACGTAGGTTATGTGTATAAACAACAAGTCCCATTCCTTTAATAGGACAATTAAATAAATTGTTAAACATTTTCCAGCACACCGGAACGTGAAGGTCTTCATAGCGCACGGTGGACTCATCGGCACCCAAGAAGCCACCTACCACGGTATCCCTATAATCGGCATACCGATCTACGCGGACCAGTACAACAACTTGCTTCAGGCACAACATCTAGGCTACGGCAAAATTCTCGAATACCACCAAATTACCGAAGAAAGTCTAGGAAACATCATAAATGAAGTTCTAACAAATGAATCTTATAAAGCAAGGGCCACTGAATTATCAGTCAGGTTTAAAGATAGACCGATGAGTCCATTAGACACGGCAATGTACTGGATAGAATACGTTATAAGGTATAATGGGGCTGACTACATGAAGAACCCGGCGAGAGAATTATCTTGGTTTGCGTATAGCATGATAGATGTTTATGTTTTCGTGTTAGGTGTTGTGTTAGTTACTTGTTATGTTTGTTTAAAGGTATTACAATTATTAATAGGTGTTTGGAAATTAATGGTAACTAAGAAATATAAGAAGAAACAAAACTAATTTATGTACAAATAATATTGTTTTAGAAATAATGATACGTCTTAGGTCATTATAATTATAAGTCATAATGTAAATGTAAATAATGCGATGATGTGATCGTATCATGATTGTGATCTTTATTTTTATTTTGTATTAATAATAACAGAATTAATAATTACTAAACAGAATTAATAATAAAATCGTTCAACATTCATTTTTAACCCTCGACGAAAAAAATATTGTTGTTTGAAGCTTTGCTTGTCTGTCTATCTGTCGATCTGTAGCCTCGTGCTTCCAAACGGTGTAGCGATTTTAACGCGGTTTTTTGTTGGATAGCTAGACTGGTATAGTAAGCATCTCGGGAGAGATGGTTCTTAACTTAACAAATATTCTCGACATTATTGGTCCATAATATCATGGTACATATTAAGATCTTTATACTGACTGTTTGTTGGCAAAATACAATAAAATATTAATGCATTTTAACGTTTTCAACGATTCATTAATTAATATATAATTAGGTGCATGAATATAACGAACATACGCGACAGAGTTTTAGGTACTCTTTGAGTGTGAGCTACAAACATACTAGTATATGTAGCTGGTTTGTACGTAAAACCGCAACATATGTAAGTATATTTGGAGGTACCTATATTGTAAGGCTGAGCAAGAGTACCGTCTACCGCATATAATTAGACAAATATTGGACTAAACGCTGGTGTTTGAACAAGACACAGGGCGACGAGACGCTTTTGTCCGGCCTACTTGCACGGCTCAACCAGCAGGGTTGCCAAAATTGAGATTTTTCAAAAAAATTGCAATGAACGCTAAATGTTTTTGTACCAAACAAAGAAAAAGAATAAAGGTACTAAGTAAAAATAGGCCTAGCCGGTTGCTATATTGCTTATAGTTTACCTTGACATTACAGTATCCGGGAAAAAAGTCCTGGTGGTTATTAAAAATACTAGTTATTAAAAAAACATGCCTCTACGTAACATGTAGGTATGTGTAAGCCTGTTTTAAATACTTACTGAGAATTTATTTTAAAATACTAAATAAGAAACAAGATTCGTGTGTGCTTTGAGTCTTTGATTTTATAAAAAAAATACGACCCTTTTTAAAACATATTACCCATTTATTTAATATCATGGTAGAAATAAATAAATTTTAAGTTTACATATTTGCTGCCGCCGGTGTATGTGTGGCGTGTCTAAATTTTATTTATACCAATAAAAAAATATAATTTAAAGCTTTAATTCGATGGTTGATAGCCCTAGGAGACTACTGTACAGACTTATGAATTTCGAATGTACTTTCATTCTGCCATTGCGTTCCTCTCTGTCTTTCATGGGTAAGTACTTGTACACGGATATACGAAAGGACCTGGAACACATCACAAAAACCATTAGAGAAAAAGATTAGATTTTTTGATATATAAAAATAAAAGTGCTGTGAAATATACGTAAGTTATGTAATTATATGTAAACTATACTTATTAAAAAGAGGTAAAGTTGTATGTAAGTAAATTTGTATATTTGAAAGGGCCAATCTCCAGAAATACTCATCCGATTAAAAAAACATATTTCACTGATAGAACTACACCACTGTCGTGTGTCATAGGCTAAGTACGTGTACGCAATATATATTTTTTTATGTCGTTACATAGTTCAAAGATTAAATTCAATATGAGAATGACTCGCATATAACACACCGGATATGTATAACGTATAAATATTACATAATTATTTCTTCTTCTGTGAGAAAAAACATATTTGAATTTTGGAATATCCCACATGTCGGGATACTGCCGGAAAAAAATCTTTGGATAGGCCTCCAATTGTAGACATGATACGGCTGATGGTCCGCAATATTCCAAAATTAGGCACCGAAGGTTTTATGAATAAGTATGTATATCAAAGCTTCAATGATCCCTAAAAGTCCCACACGCCCTGCGCCGCTCAACTGAACATTTAAAACACCACTCCTTTATTGCCTCAGCGGGAGTTTGTTCAATATTCACATGGAAAATTTTAGTACCTACCTACGGTATCGAAGTGTTACCAACCAGATAAATTTTAAACTATTATTTCAATTTATAAAATAATGGCTTTGTATTATGTTCACGAAAACTCTAGGAGTACCTGTTCTGTATGCACCATTACTTTGTTTTTGCTTCAGATTTAAACAACGTCTAAAATGGAGCAGGTAATATAAAAAACATAAGACTAGCAGTCTTCATCCACAACTATCGAAGATAAATATTAATCATTATTTTGCTAAATGTGTGAAAAGAGGGCTATATCCTCTATCCAGATTTATAAATTGTGAGCATCCAATTCCATTTAGTTGCCGTTCCCTTGAAAGCAGAATTCCATACTACCTTTATAAATTAATCACACGCCGAGCTAGATAAGTAAGTGTATATCTGTCTGTGTGTGTAAGTGTCTGTGTGTCTATGCAGCTAGATGTCTGACGCCGAATTCCGTGGAAAGTAAATTTAAAATCAACAGAACGTCGACTGGACGCAAATTAAAATCAACACGTTACCGACGACTGACGCTCGCATTTCGTTTTTGTCTAATATCTTTGTTAACTAGCTGCGCCACGCGGTGTTACCCACGATTAAAAAGTATGTCCTTTTCTGTACCCAAATATATCCCACGAGAATCATACATTTTACCGGGATAAAAAGTAGCCTATGTGCTATTCCAGACTATAATCTATCTCTGTGCCAAATTTCATCCAGATCCGTTCAGCCGTTCTGGCGTGATTGAGTAACAAACATCCATCCATCCATCCAAACTTTCACCTTTATAATATAAGTGGGAAACATGCTGCCAATTATAAGGTGATGCCAATTATTATTAGTCGTAGACTTATAGGTTTTGTTTTACACCATGGCACTAATACAAAAATACAGATCGTAACGCACGCGAAATGCACGATTTTTACCACTTGCTAGTATAAGCCTCATAAGATTCTGTTCGATTTAGATTGCTTATCTACCAGGATAGCAACTCGGTATGATTGCTGCCTCAAACAATCGTTTAGTTTAACGACGAATGCAGCAAACTCTTTAATGGTAGTGTTACATTTTAAGTAAGCATTCAAACAAACAAGACACGTATTCAATAATCGTTCCACCATCGTTCGGAAACTGATTTTCATTTTCCCAAGTGGCCTACACTGGCGTTAATTCCCAACTGAACGGCGGCCAGATTGCGAAGTTTTAATTGCTGGCGCTTAATGAGGACGGCCTTTCCTACCGTCCCGAAACAGTATGGTGCCGCGTATTCGAAGCCAACAGTTCAAAGCAGTGTAGGATTGGTGTAGGATAACGTATCTATAAGGTTTTATCTTATCTATCAGTATTTTTTTCACCAGTGATAGCCATGTTGGTAGACCGCTTGCCTCGGTAATGAGGATCGCAGTTTTAAACCCCGGCTCGCACCACTAGGATTTCTGGGTTTCATGTGCGAATCTCATTTTAAACCATGATTATCACTTGTTAAACGGTGAAGAAAAAAATCGCGAGGAAACCGGCATGTCTGAGAGAATCAAAAGACATGTGAAGTTCACCAGCCCGCACTGGACCAGCGTGGTGGACTATGGCCTAATCCCCCTCACATTAAAGGGAGGCCCCTGCCCAACAGTGGGACATTAAAAGGGCTGGTATTATTATTATTTTTTTTCACCTATATTCTTCCACTGCTGGGCAGAAGTCACTCTTCATTATCAATAGCCATCTCTAGCCAATCACCCTACATCGACATGGAAGCCCAACGATGACTATGACAAGTTACCTTTTTTAAATAATTAGTATGTATCTACTTAGCGAAAATTAGGCGCATTTCAGAATGAAGAACTCAGTTTCTATCTATTCAGCGGATTTTCCAGACTTCCTTAAAGACAAGAATTAACTATATTCTATTGATTTTTGAAATGAAATGAAATGAAATTTACACCGGTAGGTCAAGTGCGAGATTATTTGTTAGCTGACCGTATACTTTATAGTCTATTGTATTTAGAAAATTTGTATAGAGACTTGTAAGTTTTAAATACCATTCGCTAGAAACACTTTTCAATTCTCCATACAAATCGTCTGAATACAGTAGTGAATACAGTAGTAGACTATAAAGTATATAGTTAGCTCGCACTTGAGGTGCTGACTACCGTGCACTTTTCAAAGACGCATATTGTGCAGATTTTCACAACCTCACATGTTGTTGACGTCATTTATATGTAGAAAAATGATTGCAAACGCTGCTAGTCCATAAACAACATCCTCTTTATCATTACTTGAAAACAAATCCTTACGCAATGTATCACGTTTATTTTGTAAATATCAATCGTCTATTGTAAAAGTTTGTTGGTAACAAAATTTGACATTAAATTACAAACTTACGAAATTCAAAGCAATGGGTTCAATTGAAATTTGTTTCAACACTAATTTGTTCCGAGTTTGTATTCCGGGAGCTTGAAGTTATGATGCCAAAATAAACGAACTTCGAATAAAGTGACTGGACTATTGTACTAATACATTGTATAAAATATTACAATTCGTTATTGTTTGTTCTTTACAAATTCTAGGTTGGCAAGGAATTCGTATACAATTTATTTATTACGTTCGCAATACCTATATACCACTTAGAATCTATAAAACAAGTTTAGCCACTTGTGACACATCATACTCTATAAAGAATTTAAATATCTTTAGATTTTACGGATCTGATATGAAAGAAACTGCGCCTGTTTCACCATGCATCAGTGGTAATTCTTCTCCATAGGAACGGCATTGCGAACGGATGGTAGAATCTTACCATCATTTTGTAAAAATGTTGACGTTCAGTCCCTTATCGTTTATTATGAACTAGCTGTTGCCCGCGACTTCGTCCGCGTGGTATTTAACAAAAACTCAGCCGTTGGTAACAGCCTGCTCGCGTTCTGATCCCGCGGGACGCATTGCAGATTGTTGCTATCAAACTTTAATCAGGCGCAGCGCTGCAACATTGGTTTTAATTTGTTTTCGAGAGATCCTATTTTTTTTCTAAAATAAAAGTAGCCTAAGTTACTCCTTGTTACATCAGCTATCTGCCAGTGAAATTCCCGTCAAAATCGGTCCAGCCATTGCAGAGATTACCCGGAACAAACAGACAGACAGACAGACAGACAGACAGACGGACAGACAGACAGACGGACAGACAGACAGACAGACAGACAGACAGACAAAAATTGTAAAAATTGTTGTTTCGGTATAGGTACCGTGTATACATCCAAATGCATTTAGTAAAAAGCGGTTATTTTAATATTACAAACAGACACTCCAATTTTATTTATATGTATAGATAAAAAATAGTCTGATTTCGAAGGGGTTAAAATCTTCTTTGCAGCTTATAATAAATTCATTGTACAATCAGATCACGCTTTATAGTCGAGTACCTTGGATCTTTTCATCCTAAATTGATCAATTAAATCCCTGGTTCGGGGCGGCAATCTCCCTCGTAGCCTAATTATAACAGATTATATTAATATCTGATGATATAGCAGGCCTATGGGATGTAGCCATTAACTTCGTGAGCTAATTAATATTATTAACGATTTGCAATAATCTATATAGCAAGTACCGAAAGGTAAACAAACCAAAATAGTTAATACACAACAGTTCTTGACATCGGCCGAAAGCATTTCACGTTACATCCAATCCCATAGTTAGTAAGTATTATTAATAAAGATTATGTAGATCGGTACTTACATAACTATATAACCCGTCCGTTCGCATGAGAATTCCATTCATCTTTCAACCTATTCTATTTATAAATCGCTCTACGCCAGCAGTGGAACCAATTTCATACTTCGACTTAGATGGTACCTACCGACAGAGATTATCTCGTATTTCTAGGCTGCGAAACTACACGACTATTCCATTTATGTTTGTCGAGATATTCTGGATGTTCTAATTTCGGAATGTCGGCTCGCCCGCCACTGCATCAATAAGCAGTTGAAGACATCCTAGGGAATATTAAAGCTTAGATAGAGACTTTTTAGAGGACATATAGAAAATGGCCCAAAGCTGTTTCTATTATATATTAACTATTTATTGTACAAGAAATTTACCGTGCAACGATCCTATTAGATTTTCTGTGAAGACTGTTGAACTGTGTAAAGACAATTTAACCGTTACATAGTACCATAAAATGTAAGCTACTCGAGTTTATTAGCTAAAAATTGCAAATGCCAACACCAGCTTTCACGGAACTCCATTAAGACGAGAATTTGCGTTTTTAATATCATCAACGTTTTTGTCGGTTAAAATGGGAGCTCAGAATAAAATATATGCTAATCTGTCATTTCCATATGACTGGGAAAAATCACTGGTCCATTAAAGAGTGTCGTCCCTTAGAAGTGTGAAAGGATGGAGAGGCTAAAATATAGTTAACAAGGGCCGAAGAGGTGCCATTAAAGGTCTTAGGCCTCCTTGCTCCCGCGTCGTTTGTCATGCAAATACAGAGTGAATAATTTATACAAGACTCATCCTCTGGTTTTAGAAGGATCTATGTTGGAGAATTGTTGATACAGTGTGGCCAGATATTATTAAATAATAATATCAGCTGTTAAAATGAGAGATTTGCAATTATTATTATCTATCCAATTTTAATTTGAAAACTTGTGTGCAGAGTGCACACAGCAAATGCAGCAATGAAACTCAATAGGAAAGATGTCTCATAGGTATACTAAAACTTACATAATCTTAGTAGGTACAACAAAGTTCGGGCGTAATAACAGAGGCGGGATCCTAATAACAGAGCTTATAATAAAGCTAATTATCAGTGAGTAACGTACCTAATTATATAACATTTAACTTAAACAAACACATTACTCTGTACTACGCTTTATAACAAGAATTTATATGACACGTTTCCCGCATGGTAATGTAAATTAAATATTTCCCTCGTCACCGCAAAGGGAAACTTTAAAACATTGTAGTTTATGAGCTGCAACGTTATTCACATATACAATAGTGCAGTTTTTGTACTATGAGTAATATTTTTAGTTTTTTTTTTTTTATTACATTATAGGCAAGTATTTGATCTCGATCTCACCTGATGGTAAGTGACGATGAGATCTACGATGGAGCATACTTGCCTAGGTAGGAAGGCGGCAGTAGATCGAGACGCTACATTCACTAGGCACATGCAGCGCAACTGATCTGACCCGCCATCCATGAATGGCAACACCGAACATCATGCCGGAACACGGCTAGGCCGCTTGGCGACATGGCTTTGTTCAGTGGGTGGTGACTAGCCACGGCCGAAGCCTACCACCAGTAAATATATATAGATACATTGTACTAGAAATTGTAAGTAACTAGGATAATAGACTTGGAGTAGGACGATAAAAATGAGATTATTAGCTAGCAGCCGTAAACAATTATGAACCTACTTGCTTATAATATGGCGACCTGATTAGCGCAGTTGGTAGTGACCCTGCTTTCTGCGCTGAGGGTCCCGGGCTCGAGTCCTGGAAGGCTTAGTGTGGGATCATATAGTTGATGTGTTCGTCTGGCGATATTATTATTATTATTTATAGCAGCAGTTAAGTATATCAATATTTTTTACATTATTTATACTCTAATGTGTAATATGCTTTTATTCGTATCAATTATCGTATTGTATATTATTATCCTATTGTATCACTACTGATGCAGATATGGTTGAAGTCAGGCTTTTAATGGTTGTCTTTATTTGCGTCTAGTGAAGTAAGTATTAGATCGAATAAGTAGACTTGCTACACCAAGGATTTCTTGATGGTGTTATATTATAAGTTCAGTTTATTAAAAACTTATGGTCGTGCGCCTGCATCGTTTGTTTAGCAATGCGTTGTTTTCATAATTATTGCTAAAATATTATTTAAGGAAACTATAAATACGTACATGTTTTCGGCCTCTAGTCCGAAATAGAATCCAAAATAGAGTCCAAAATAGATTTCAATTTAGATTTAATTTGATGAAGATTTCATATCTTTCAACTATGACAATGAACTACTGAGTAGGTAATTTTAGAATTCATTTAGGCACAAGTAAGTACATTACACGATAATTACAACTAACAATATTACCCACTGCGCTAGGTTCGCTTCGGCTGGCTTTCAGAGAGTGCGCCTAAGTATGTAATAACTGCACTCCACACTGAAAAGTAAGCTGTATAAAAGCACGAACGAGAAAGTTCAACGGATTTTATGCGGCAAATTAAAAAAAATATTCTGTATTTTGGTTGGTGTTGATTTGTAATGGCTTTGTAATCTCGGTGGCCATTATTTTTACATTATGCATACATTACTTATTTTGTTAATTATTTTTTTTCAAAAGTGCAGTCCCGCGTGACTTTACATAATACTTTATGGTTAAGGGCGATCGTACTGCCATTGGCGCTATTAATACTTTCAGTATTATATTGTCACTAGTATCACGATCAATACCAGACGCGGCGATAGCTTGGTCTAGTGGTTTCAGTATTAGTCAGATGTTCCGAGTACGATTCCCGACTTATTAAATTTCAGAAAGTATCGTATTATTGAATCGCACTCACACCCAGTCATTGCACAGTACCCATAATACAAGCGCTGCTTTGTTTGGGGCCATACACTAAAATTGTTCGTCTTGTGTTATGTATACTTACATTATGTGGGTACTTATGTATATTCTTTAACTCTATTATCACTCCCGTTGAGGATTTTATCATCAAGCAATTGCTATCGCTTTGTTTGTAGTACGATAAATATAAGCCCAATGTGACTTTCCGACACAATTATTTACTTAGATAAATATGATGTAATATATACATAAATTAATTGAAATTATCATATATAGTCAGAGCAATAAAGTTGAAAATTACATTGATAACGTCGTCACACGGTTGGAAATTAGGTAACGCACGCACACATGCGCATCCATTACGTATTACAACTGAATGCTCTGAATGTAGCCACGGAACTATTTTAACACAGTGTTTTGGTCACTGGAGAAACATTTAGAGGTTATAAATTGGAATCAGTTTTAACAATTACCAAGAAAACCAAAATTATATTACATTTGACGCTTCCAATTTATGTTTAAGTGTTTATTTGTGATAAAGTTTAAGTGTTTGGTACAATTTGAAGTTAACACTGAATGACTATCAGGGCATACATTAATGTTATACGACAAGACGTAAACAACTGATAGCGAAGTGAGTGTTTATTTTAATACAAATCAGCAATCAGTACAGTGAAATAATTAATTCATAATGGCCGTGTCACTGAGCTCAAAATTTTTATTCTCATTATGTAAAAACAATATAAACAGAACGTTGTCGACAACATGTCCGAAGAACGCAAAAGTAACATTCAATTGGGAGGATCCTCTGAATTTAGAAGAACAATTACACGACGACGAGAAGGCGGTTCGGGACTCGGTGAGGAGTTATTGCAACGAAAAACTGTTGCCAAGAATAACTGAAGCCAATAGAAATGAAGTGTTTGACAGAGAAATTTACAAGGAGTTTGGCCAATTGGGAGTGCTCGGATGCACCATTAAAGGCTACGGTTGTGCTGGAGTGTCCTCGGTTACATACGGCTTGATTACAAGGGAGTTGGATGGAGTCGACTCGGCTTACCGGTCAGCTATGAGTGTACAAAGCAGCTTAGCTATGGGAACAATACACATGTATGGAAGCGAAGAGCAGAAGCAGAAGTATTTACCAAGAATGGCTACCGGAGAACTGGTAGGATGCTTCGGTTTGACTGAGCCAGACTTTGGCAGTGACGCCGGTGGCATGGTTACAAGAGCTAAATACGATTCTAAAAACAAAACCTACGTATTATCCGGCTCCAAGACATGGATAACAAATGCACCCATCGCCGACGTACTAGTAATATGGGCGAAGAATGACGAAAATAAAGTGAGAGGTTTTATAGTCGAACGTTCCCAAGTCAAAAAAGGACTGGATACGCCAAAAATCAATGGGAAATTTTCGTTGCGAGCGTCGGCAACGGGCATGATATTGCTCGACGAAGTGGTTATACCGGAGGAGAATTTATTGCCCAACGTAGTGGGTCTAAAGGGGCCGTTCGGATGTCTCAATAATGCGCGATATGGGATCGCTTGGGGCGCTCTCGGTGCCGCTGAAACGTGTTTGCGGATCGCCCGACAGTACACATTAGATAGGAAACAATTTGGAAGGCCGCTCGCAGCGAACCAGCTGGTACAGAAGAAACTCGCTGACATGTTGACGGAGATCAGCCTCGGGTTTCAGGCTTGCGTGAGGATTGGACGTCTGAAGGATCAGGGCCTTGTAGCGCCCGAAATGGTTTCTATAATTAAGAGGAATAATTGCGGGAAGGCGTTGGAAATAGCGAGAGTTGCGAGGGACATGCTAGGCGGCAACGGCGTGTCAGATGAGTATCACGTCATACGTCACGTCATGAATCTAGAGGCTATCAACACGTACGAAGGCACCCATGATATTCACGCTTTGATATTGGGCAGAGGTATCACTGGAATCTCGGCTTTCTTTTAACATGTTATAACGTAGATATTATATTGTACATAATCTTTTATTATTGTTAGTAAATGAATGTTGTTGAAAAATGTACGCAGTTTCTATTTATAGTGCAGTCACAACTATTCAGATTAGTTCGTATTAAATAGATGACATGATGAACAAAAATGTCATACACAAAAACAATTATTGGAGGCGCCGGGTATCGATCCCGGTACCTCTCACATGCTAAGCGAGCGCTCTACCATCTGAGCTACGCCCCCGATGCATGGCAATCTGAAACTTGTGCATAATACAAAGTTTGATAAGTACATAGATTTAATTTTACTCTTTATAAAAAAAGTGTAAGCATCGCTGCCACAATCTCAAATTAAAATAAAACTTGGCTTGGGGTCCCCAGCAAAAATATAATTATATTATCTCTTATTTATACACATACATAAAGTAATAATATACATTTTTAATACGATGTAGGTTATTATGTAAGGGCCGCTTCAGACAAGAGAGCCGTTAGCGTTCTGTATGACCGTTTTGCCGTGCTTGCGCGAATGCTATGAAACCCATACATTGCAATGATCGCGCATCACAGAACTCTTCTATGTATTTGATTTCTAAAATTCCAGTTTATTTTATTTATTCGTTTATTTAAATCATTTACAACATCATTGGACGAATATAATTTGAAACGAAGAACGATCGTTTTTTGTCAGAATCGCAATCTAGTGGTTGCCTGCTGGTATTTTCCTCGGCAAGGATTTAGCGATAAGCCACAATATCACTACGTCTCTGCATATTTATTTTAATAAGACTATAAGAGAATGGGGGAAAGGGGGATATTTCGATTGTAAGTACGTTAGCTTAGTATGTACCAGACTGGAGAATATCTACAAATGTCAGAATAAAATAATTTATCTATATATAAAACAAAGTCGTGTTAGTTACACCATTTATATGTCAAGAACCGGTGGGCCGATTTTTATGATCTTTATTTTTTTGAATTTTTTACCGCCCCGAATAGCAGAATAACTATTTAAGCAGATAAAAAAAATAGATTTTCACATACATCTGAGGCGGTACAACGTTCGCCGGGACAGCTATAAAAGTAATAAATAAAGTTAAGTTATAAATAAAATCGTGTTTACATAACTTTGCTTTAAACAACAAAACTCATTTCAAGATTCTGAGCTCTAACCTATTATCTCTAATTAATAATAATATCGCCAGACAACAACAAGCACCGCTTGTATTATGGGTACCGCGCAATTGACTGAGGGCGAACTCATTACATAAATGCCCATATAGATATTAAACATCCATAGCCTTGTAGTCCATTCCTCCTTTTCTATCTAGAGCAGCCTCTTCCTACTTATAGGTCATAACGCCGTCCCTATCTTTCATCAAACTCATGTAGCTTATTCTTAGTATTTTTCTTCGACTGTTTTACCTTCTGACATGTTCATTACGGCGATATCAGGTTGTATGAGACAGCCTATCATCTTTCCTTTTCTCTTTCGCATTTCAATTAGTGATTTCATCTTGTAAAAAAACGTAGTATCTAAACAATAATATGTATCGAATATCCACACTATTCTATCGTACGGACAAACTCTAACTAAATGACAAGCGTCTGTAACAAAACACATAAGCACAGCAGCAGTAGCGAGAAAACGAGCACTTTCGTCACAGTACACCTACTAAAATATCACTTTACGTGCGTGATGATCACACTTATTGTTTATCACGTACATAATGGGCTGGCAGAGCTACTGCATGAGAATTGTCTCTAATATTGCTAGGAAAAATAAGGATACCAATTCAACGTCGGCTGTTCTGTGATACAACGTTCTTATCTATACATATAAATAAAATTGGAGTGTCTGTTTGTAATATTAAAATAACCGCTTTTTACTAAGTGCATTTGGATGTATACACGTTACCTATACCGAAACAACATTTTTTTACAATTTTTGTCTGTCTGTATGGCTGTCTGTCTGTCTGTCTGTCCGTCTGTCTGTCTGTCTGTCTGTCTGTCTGTCTGTTTGTTCCGGCTAATCTCTGTAATGGCTGGACCGATTTTGACGGGACTTTCACTGGCAGATAGCTGATGTAACAAGGAGTAACATAGGCTACATTTATTTTAGAAAAAAAAAATGGATCTCTCGAAAAAAAATTAAAACCAATGTTGCAGCGCTGCGCCTGATTAAAGTTTGATAGCAACAATCTGCAATGCGTCCCGCGGGATCAGAACGCGAGCAGGCTGTTGCCAACGGCTGAGTCTTTGTTAAATACCACGCGGACGAAGTCGCGGGCAACAGCTAGTATATTATATTTGTGTGGCGTATTTGGCGTATATTAATTTCGTATTTCGTTGGAGGTTAATTGGAATATTCTATGCTTATTTTCATGTTGGTTGGTTGTTATATTAGTGATGTGTTATAATAGGTATATTATATTTAATTATAATATACCTATAATGAAATACACATCATATACCAATGGTACCCCGTTATTTGTTTTTGGCTTTTTGAGGATTTGGTTCATTATTTGATACGAGTAATACCGTCTCCTGTATTTAGTTTGCTCTGCAATTACTTATCTAATGTTTACTTAGCCTTGGCTTTGTATTTTTTTTCTTACGAAGTATTTAATATCATAATATTGTCTCTACAAAGTAGTGTGAGTGATCAGTAAACTGGGGTAGTGTTGTCATACAACTACAGTACATTATTTACATAAAAACGAATTAAGTACATGAAATGTGTCGCAGTTATGAATAAAATATGTATGCCATGTTGAAATTTATTTACGATCTCATTAGCAGCTGGGTTCGCATTGAAAACTGCTGACATACCACTCCGTAGAGATGTACTGAGTACGCATACCCGATACGTTAACAAAAAATATTTGTTGAAATAAAACTAAATTTTAAGGATTTCATCGCGATTTTATTTCTATTTTACGTTCTCGACGTTTCGGCTCCTTTACAGCAACCATGGTCACGGGAGGACTGAGGTGGTTGACGTCCTGGTGTCATAGTTTGAGACGGGGTACCCTCATATTTAATTGTTACTTGTAGTGGTTGCTGCAAAAGCAGCCGAAACGTCGGGAACGTAAAATAGAAATAAAATCGCGATAAAATCCTTAAAATTTAGTTTCATTTCAATGTGTAATATTCGCGTAAATATAAGAAATCAAAAAATATTTGTTTTTTATTCTCGATATTCATATTATTATGGGTGCCTTAACCCTTAATTTGAATCCACCAATCTTTTAAACCGAATGTTCACATTACTATTAGTTTTTTTTTATAGGTTGGCTGTACGTATAATATTCTTTCCAACGAAATTAAAAAAAAAACAAATGTCATTATTATTAAACACAGTAATATTAAAAATAAATCACTTTCGTAAATCAGGCTACTAAGGGTGCAAACGGTGCTTAGTAAGGGACCACAATAGGACAGTATATCACAGACTAGTTATTATTTTATGGTATTGAGATAGAACATAGTATCAGTACATCCATATAATTAGTTGGGAGCATGTCATTGCTTTCATCATGCTGTTATTATTTAAACATACGTTCGCATCATGACAGTGCATTGTTAGTCGGATCAAATCTCTATAGTTTGTTTGGGACATTTTATGACTTTATCATCGTGTTATCATTTTTATAACAGCATTCGCAACATGACAGTGCAGAGTTGGTTTGACTACTAAAATTGTAGGTCTGTGATTTCTATCGAGATTATTGTTTTATTTAGCAAAGAGTATTTATTATATTTACAAAATGAATTAAATTCGTTTCAAGTGGACAGTAGTATACATATTATAGAAGCTTTCGTTAATATTAGTTTCTGAATTCGAATTAAAGTTTTAATGTATGTCCCACCCCTACTCAAAACCAATCCAGTTCGGGGTGCGTTGCATTTTACTAATTAACTTCTTGTCCAACGAACCTACATGGAGTTCCATTGCAAAAATTACATTTCCAATAATATTTTACTCTTGTTAAAAGTTTCCAATATGGTAGGTACTTATTAATATCTCGCTGCAGACTATCGTCGTCGTATTCGTATCGCCAACGGAACAGAAACTATACATTATCGGTTATTAATAATCTATCTTTATTAATCTGATATTCTATGCGGGTCTTATAAACATTAGAATACACTCCCAAATTTCTTTTTTTCAACAATTCTAGAATGTAGCCACATCCACTGCGTCCTTGTTTGCCTGTAGTAGTAGGCATTTACCAGACAGGCCTGTAATTATTATGTGTCATGGAACAGTTTTTTAAGGTGTCGCGGCGAACATAGTACCACCTCAGAATTGAATTTATGAGAAAATGAATTAACTTTTTTATTACTTTAGTGATTTTTACCTTGCTTTTCAGGGCGGAGACAAATTTAAAAAAAAACAAAGATCATAAAGTTCATCTACGCGTTATTGAGTTATAAAGCATGTAACTAACACGACTTTGTTTTAAATAAATAAATATTCTAACTAGAATTGATAGGTAACTAATGGAAAGTCTAATGGGATACAAATTTAATAAACGGCAACTAATGTGAACGTATGCGGTGTAATTACGGATTGATTAGTTGGTCCACAGTGATCACAAATAGGTCACGTGTGGAACCAATGTAATTTGTGTTTGAATTATATTGCTAAAATAGGGTGTTTGACTGTATGACAACTAAGCTTTAAATTGTGGCCATCCTTCAATCCTTTTATAACTATTAATCTTAATTTTTCTGCCAAAATAATTAGTTTGAATTTATTTAAAACCATATTTATTTTGTTTCGATTAAGTGATCAAAAGCGCTCAGGAGTGTTGGTTGATGCGTTGTGATGTCACACCGTCGTGCTCAGTGTCAGATGGTCAATACGAGTTTGGTAATATTTTAAATTTATTTGTATTGTCAGCCATTTTTTTTACAAGGGTCACGTGCCCCGAAGACCACGTTGTAGCGGTATTTTTATTTATGTAAACTTTATCGAATTTTGTGAAAAAGACCGGATTTACAATGAAATAACTATATTGTTAGCATCATATTAAACGAATGAACAATCTATGATAGTTTTCAAACACATTCAAATAGCCTATTGAAAGCATCATTTCGAATAAGGTATGAATTAAATAATAGTTTTAAACATACAGACGATTGAAAACAAGGAGTGACATGGCTATGTTTGTTACAACCGTGTAGACTTTTACTTGTTCGTATGGACCATTACACGGACAGTGACAGAGCTATATGGCAGTAAGAGGCAAATGCTTAACATCTCGCTCTCTCTGTTAGCCGAGTGATCTGACTGTGAAAAAAAAACGTGTCAAATTGAGAACCGCCTCTTTACTTCGTCGTCATCTATACATATAAATAAAATTGGAGTGTCTGTTTGTAATATTAAAATAACAGATTTTTACTAAGTGCATTTGGATGTATACACGTTACCTATACCGAAACAACATTTTTTTAAAATTTTGTCTGTCTGTCTGTCTGTCCGTCTGTCTGTCTGTCTGTCTGTCTGTCTGTCTGTCTGTCTGTCTGTTTGTTCCGGCTAATCTCTGAAATGGCTGGACCGATTTTGACGGGACTTTCACTGGCAGATAGCTGATGTAACAAGGAGTAACTTAGGCTACTTTTATTTTAGAAAAAAAAATAGGATCTCACGAAAAAAAATTAATACCAATGTTGCAGCGCAGCGCCTGATTAAGTTTGATAGCAACCTGCAATGCGTCCCGCGGGCTCAGAATGGGCGAGCAGGCTGTTGTCAACGGTTGTCTTTGTTAAATACCACGCGGACGAAGTCGCGGGCAACAGCTAGTTAGAAATATACGTTTTACTTGAACGAGTCTATAATTACGCTATACACAAAACATTTCGATATCATCATCGTATAATCAAATAAGAACGTTAATGCGATGTAGATAGAAGTCATATTTTCGAAGGAGGTCATAAACCGATCCCATTATCATTTACATTGCAAATTACTATAAATCGAGATTGTTATCATTGTTTAAACTTGGTACAGTCAGGGACAATTGCCCATTTTCACGGAACGCCATCCAGAGAGCCCTCGTTCGGTACACAGTGAGATTGCTTGTTTAATTTTAACAATTACCGTATTTTTAACATCTGTTGGTTTACCCCCTTCAAGAAATCTTATTGTAATGTCCGTGGAGGGAGTTATTTCGGTCTGTCGTGCTGTGTTTTTAAAGACGGTTGGAATTGATTGCGCCTAGAGAACAATATGGGTATTAATTAAGTAAAAGTAATATTTAACATTTTTGAACTTTGGAAATCCGAACGACGAACGACGTCTTCCACCAAGGTTAATATTGAAATTTTTATTTTACAAATTGCGTCCCAAGTTGGGCCGTTCGTAGTGGTTTTTACTTTTTGCGTGATTACCGTGGGAATACACTGAGTATCAATAATTATAATTAACTACTTGGTTCTAGTAGACACTTATGTGATAGAAAATTAAATAATATAGAATGTGCAATGTTACCGTATTAGCTGATTAATTGTACGTTGATGTATTTGTTGCTATCGCCAATTGGGTAATTTTTACCTAAAATGCGTGAAAACGAAACATTAGTGTACCCTTCGTTTGGTTCATCTGAGTTATTTGGTTACGGTTATAAGATCGGAGATATTTATGCCCGTTCGTTCTAAAATAAAATTTGTGTCTAATTGATTAGGTAACTAGGCGAGGTTTTTTGTTTTTGTGGAATACCTTCGACATAAATATTTTTCACTCGTTCTGGACAAAAAAAAAACACAGGGAGCCTATGACGTTAACCACAGCATAGAGAGATAAAGACCTCTCTTTACACGACGTTGAACTTGTGACAACCCGCTTTGCATTGTGTCAAGGTTTAAAAGGTCTCATTAAAAACTTCCGTCCATTTGCAAACATAGTCCTATCATAGTCCGCACTCTGCACTAGTTAAACAACAACAAAAACGCTATAAACTGCGGATAGACTCTCCTATAGGTAGGCGTTGTTTTTCACGAAAGTTTTCACATTTCCGTTAGAAAAGTGGAGCAGTTGCGAACTTTATCGTAATTTGCATCTCGCTCCCACAGATCTGAATCACAATGAGCCACCGAAAGCAATTAATACTTGAAATGGCTCGATTCCGTTTTAAAAGTTTATGCTCTTTTCAAATTTCATCCTAATTTACGTCTCTTAGAGGTGTAAATTCGATGACTCAATAGGGAATATCGGTCAAACAAAGAGCATACTCTCTTTATTTGATCTAAAACGGTAGAAATCCTTTTAGATATTGAATTAGATTAAGGCCTGTTCCATACAACAGTCTGACTCCAAAGCCCTCATAATGCGTATACAAGCCAATTTTTATGAGTGATTAATATCCAATGAGTACACATTTACATAATTACCTTCTATTTATTTATTTTTTTAAATCATTACGTATTTTTTTTGCTTTTCTGCATATTTGCCGCAGAGTCATACACTATTCTGTTAGAGGTAGTAATAGCTAGGCTAAATTATATTATCATAGAGGGAGGACGTCCTGTTCATATGATAATATAATATCCCCTTTACCCGGCGGGATTCCTTCTTTATTTTTAAGTATTATCGTATTACCTTAACATTTGCTGGGTCACCCCTTCTAAGAGTTTTTTTTAGTTCCAACTTGTGATCGCAATATCACTGTTTTATGAAGACAATCCGGGGCTTTGGCGAAAAATTCAAAACTTCACGTTAAATATGTTTCTGGGAACGGTAAGCTTTCTTTTTAAATATTTTGTATATCTCTATGGTAAGTAATCTTCGTATGGCACTGATGAAAAAAAGTGCCTATCGCAATAAAAGGATAATCAATTGACAGGTTGTTGATTGTTAAAAGCATATACATATTCAAATTATTTTTCTTGGGGTCGCTGCTTTAAGATTTTCAAACGTGGAATAATGTGTATCCCTAACAATGCATAATTAGTACTCACAGCTAGTGGAAAGGCGGAAACGGTGAACGCGCGCGTGACAAATAGTTGGTGCATTCCCTGCCTTGTCTCCTCAGTGTTGTGCCCCTCACTCACGAAGCAGAAGAAGTGAATATAAATGTACCTAATATTCCTTCATTTTTTTAAGTGACACTATTTGCGAATTAGAGGGAATTCATTTTTTAAAGAATTGAATCTTAAATTCAGATAAGATTTGTGTATTAGATTATTATCACTTACTTCTAAAATAACGGTATTTATTTAGAATAGCAATAGAAAGTATATATTGAAGAGCCAGCGAGTACAGTAAAGCTGTACTCAGATTAATGAGTTCGTACATATTTTGATGAATATAACATAATTTTAAAACAAACTTAAAACACTGACATCTGAAGCCGGTTAATTTGTCAAATTTATGTTGCTAATGTAAAGTTGCAAACAGAGCGTGTGACAAATTGTCGGTGTAATGAAAGCTTGCCTCACGTGGCGATGTAATGCCCCTCGCTCACGAGTCGCCCACCGTGACCACATTGTAGTGTACACCACATTTGCTGAAACAGTGGAAAATGTATTTATTTTAAAAAAATAATTAAATTTACTGAAAAAATATATAACCTAACATTTTCATTAGCGTCAACGATGCCTGATTTGCCGTTTTGAATAAACGCAGCTAACAAATAAGGTTTTAAGTAAGTTTTATTATGATCACACACTTAGCCACCTTTTTTGAGTTAACTTAGTTGAGTCTTTATTTAACATAATGTGAAGTGAAAAGAAAATGTAGTGCTCTATTTATCGTAAGATGCTGCGTTCTATTAAACACATTTTCTTACATACTTAATGGGGCTTGAATTGAAGTGGTTTTGCGAAATAGAAAGTGGAATAAATATACTCGAATTCAATAAACATAAATTAAGATGATGAAAGCATGTGCAAGTATAATGTTATTGCGTTAGACAGAATCACTAATGGCAATACGAACAACTCAATTACTGATGGTCCATTACAAAGACCATTCAATTATTTACAAACGAATTCAATTATATAGTTGAACAAATGAATAATTTGTAGTAAATCGCGTTTGTAAAGCACTATATCTTAACAATTGCATGCAGTCTGATCAATAAATTTGTATTGTATTATACGCACGTTTTTCATTAAATTTTTCTTGAACAGTTTTTGGTCCTGAACAGTTTTTTTTTTTTTATTACTTTATAGGCAAGTATTTGATCTCGATCTCACCTGATGGTAAGTGACGATGAGATCTACGATGGAGCATACTTGCCTAGGTAGGAAGGCGGCAGTAGATCGAGACGCTACATTCACTAGGCACATGCAGCGCAATTGATCTGACCCGCCATCCATGAATGGCAGCACCGAACATCATGCCGGAACACGGCTAGGCCGCTTGGCGACATGGCTTTGTTCAGTGGGTGGTGACTAGCCACGGCCGAAGCCTACCACCAGTATGTACCTGTCAATTAAAGACGCCGCAAACGTTGTTTTGCCATATACACTATTTTTAGGAAATATTTTATAGTTACATATTTGCGATTATAAATTGAAATATAAACTATCCTATTTTTCAAGTTGGATAAAACCGCACACAGTGTGCAAAATATTATTTAAATCTGTTTTGTAGTTTAGGGGGTCCATAGCGGACAAGCACCGTGAAACGTAATTTATATATATTAAGATGTGGGCTCGGCTTGTAAAGCTCCATTGCAGCGTTTTACTTGCGAGTTCTTTGCTATACACTACACAAAAACATCACATTTGCACCCGCGTGGGTAAAGGGGGCAGGGTACAATTTACTGTTGCATCGACCTAAAATGTTTTTTGTATGTGTTTTTGTTGAATGTTTGCGCTGCTGGAGACCCGAATTAAAGGTAGATAGAATATAATAATATGGTCCCCTTTTTATGTATGGTTATACTATTTCCTATATTAACACTTAACTATTAAATAAGTATTTGTTCGTCTTGCGATCAAGTATTTACAAGTTACCTGTGAATGTATGAATTTCAGATTCGTTCAGATTCATTCGTTTAGAAGCTCCTGACCTAAAATATAGCTCTGTTGGAACTCTTTATACGAGACCTTAAAAAAACTAACTATTTATTACAATATAAATATCAGACATTTTTCATAGTTAATTAAATAGGTACAGAAAATATCCAACGCTATCTTGCGATGATAACCTTGGGTCACCTATCACCAGTTTAGTTTGTCGCCTTTGTTTACTGAAACAAAAAAAGTAGCATAAATATTTGGCTATGAAACATATCATAAGATGACGCAGGTTTAAATTAAAAATGGAAAACCGAAATATTCGCTTTGTCCGGAGTGTCAAGTGTGCGCTGGTACATCGTTAGCTGTAGAGATTTCTTTTGTCTCAAGGGCTGCGTCAGACGCTTGTTATTCCAGTTTTTGTTGGTGACCCCGCCGGTGGCATTCTTCTTACTTATTCAGTGCGTATTTCACTCTTCTTCATATAAATGCTACAGAAGAAATGAGGAAAACATGCGTAGAAGTTTATAATTTTAACAATTGGAAAGATACGTAATATGAATTATTTATGACATTGTAATAGACATCTGCTCAGAGCTAGTGAGAGACAGGAACAAAAATAATAGGTACCATTTATCAGCCTTTTTGAGTTTGTTTTAGTTATAGAATACTCAAGGTCACAGTAATGTTTGTTCCTTACATAATATAGTATATGATGTCGTGAGTAAAACACTGTAATTGAGAACAATATAATGTTAATAATCAGTAAGGTCAACCTTTCAAAGATATCATGCTTCAAAGAAATACCTTTGATATCTTTTATCAGATCAGCTATTGTATCAAGGATTTATTTTAAATCGCTTTAGGACACGTTGTTAGCATAATCCGTAAATTCAATCTATTTTAATATCTTCAATGCGATCCAAACAAAATAATCATTTCAAATATGTACTAGAATACATTTAGAATTTCGATTTCGTGTTTTGAATCTTTATAAGCAGGAGAGTTCTGTGGCCTGTGTAGGCAGAATAATAGGTAGGTACCTACGGTGACAATAGTTTTAATTTTACGCATGAAAACAAGTCTGAAATAAAACAATCTAATTTTAAATTTAAACAAAGAATGGTAGCATTCAGAATTTTCGGAGTCGGAACCTTTAAAATCCAATCAACATGATAATGCACTGCCATATTCTCAGTCCACTGTCCTGTACCCGTAATACAAGCGTTGCTGCGTGTTTATACAGTTACATAAAAGTATATAACCAAAATATGCTCATTAACTACTGAACATCTTTTGTTCTCCCGCACTTATAAAAACTCTTGGCCTCAGTAACGTTCAACAGCAGTAGCCAAAGCTAGGTCTATACGGTAATCTTAAAATAATATCCACTAAAGCTTTTCGAGCATCCCAAAGAGGACAATCACTTAGTGCCGCAGCGTATTGAGATTTCGTAACACATTTCGGATACAATCCAAGCTAGATACTCGCACCTGCCATACCTATGTTTCCATACTGACAGCGACTTTGCTTAAAAATTCAATATGGCTAAGCGTACTCGGACCGCGGGATATATCACGTGGAAGCAATTTGAACACCTCTACGGCAAGCACTAAACGTTATTTATGGTAAGCCCACCGCACTCAGTGGATAGCACACATTGAGTTTCAAAGGATTTTCAGCCGTAACGGCTTTTATTATCAGCATTGTCACATAGTTATTGCGGTGACTAATGTTGTAACCTCATTTGGTGTTAAGTACAACTATTTATATTATTATTGCAAGGTCAGTCACTGACTCTATATCCTAAAATATTATTTTAAATGGCGGCTATGAGACTACATTGTCATACCCTTCCATAATTAATTTAAATTTAATATTGCTATTAATTAAAGTCAACGAAACAACATCTATACAAATTCCAAACTGTGCTTTTATTAAGTTATTTTAGTACCTACCTATAACACAAGTTATTATTAAATGAATATAAAAAAAACCTCTAAAAACACATCCTAGAAATATCTATCACATTCTAGATACAAATAAATATAATTGGAGTCTGTTTGTAAAATTAAAATAACCGCTTTTTACTAAGTGGGATGTATACACGGAACAAACCAAAACATTTTTTTTTAATTTTGTCAGTCTGTTTGTTTGTTTCAGCTAATCTCTGTAATGGCTGGACTGCTTTTGACGGGACTTTCACTGGCAGATAGCTGACCTAACAAGGAGTAACGTAGGCTACTTTTATTTTAGAAAAACATTTTTGTTTAATACCACGCGTACGAAGTCGCGGGTAACAGCTAGTAGTTCATATAAAACAACCATACATAAAGATATTAGTTTTACTAGGAGTAGGTACTCCAATTGTAAAAAAAAACTTAATAGCGAATAAAATTTCGGCGAGCATAAAAGACATTTTTCAAGTAGAAAGAAATCACGAACAGCCCTTCACTTTGATTTGTCCCTTTGTTCTCGTAAATGAACGCCGTTCTACAGATGGGTATCTAACAGCTGTTATAACGGTAAGAGCCTCCTGGAATGATATCTCATTAGCATTTTTGAAATGTTTTAATGTAAGAAGGTTGGTTAATTACTACGGGAAACTTTTGTCATTTAAGATTTTAGTTTTTAAGGTTTCAGGCAGTTTCGTAAGTACATCTAATTATAAGTGATACGGGGTAAAATAAGCATTGAAAACGAAATTCAGCTAATGTTGAGGAACATTTTTAGAGACCTATAAAAAGTTAAAGTAAAACATTCATTTTTAATTAGCTATTATTATTCTAGACTGAGCTGCCCTATCTGATTACACGTGGTCCCATGTTGGGCACCATTTTACGAAGTCGGTGAACTTAAAATGCTTATACGTTACTTTTAAGTGCTTAGGGAGTCAAAGGTGATGATTTTATGTCACAGGGGCCTATGTCCAGCTGTGAGCGTCTTTCACCCGATGAAAAGATGAAAGGGCAGTGACGTTGGATATTTATTAAAAACGTACTTATTCTATTAATTTGTGAATCTATGTAACTCTATGTGCGGGTAAGAATTTACTAATATAAGCCTTACGAAGACGTCTACATCCTCTTCACGTTCATCAGGATTCAAAAATACTGAGCTTCCGCTAGCACTTTAACTTAAGAGCTAAAATTGCCTGATCAAACAAGCAATTTTTCTAATGCACCTACGCGTTCGCATTATCTAGATTAATTTCGTGCTATAAGAGTTTTAAAGATTTCTACTTTATCCACTTACTTGCGTGGGTTTCGTGGAAGAGCATTTAACAGTTTTCTTGCATCTTGGCCGGTGTGTCCCATTGCTTTGCCTTTTCCTAGTCTCTGGAAAACATGTCCGTGAAACTATGTAGTTCATTTAAATTGTAACCGTATAATGTAACCCGCCTGGGGGTGAGAGGGGTAATATTAAAATGTCATTAAGCTTGTAATTGTAAAGTTGGAATGTTCTCCCGTGAGCATCATTTGTGGCTATAAATGTAAACTAGGCAAACGTTGAGCTGCGAATAATATACTGTTATACATGTACATTTGCTTTGATATATTGAAGTAAATAACATGTTTGTTGTTTTCTTGTTCAGTGGTGGCGAACCTAACAGCTTAGCAACAGTGAAAATTATTATTTGAAATCTGCAATATTTTCTATTTCTCTTGTATAACTACTATAATAATCATTACTCAATTTAAACGCATACATATTTGTTTTGTTAATAAGAGCTGCCGAAAATACTTCAGATACCTGAAGCAATTCAAAACTTTAACCAAACAGTTGCTTCAGTATACTAATTCGCATTAACTTCAAAACACGCCCACGCGGTTAAAACTCATTTACAACTGTCTAAGTACGAGTACGTTCCCGATTTATAACAAACGTCTTTTGTACGAGTAAAGCGAGGAATCTAAAATCTTATGATTGGAGAAAATAGAATGTGCACATTATAATGTGAGGACGTTGTATTCATAAAAGGTTTCGCGAATCTAAAAATGACGCCCGTTACCGACCTAAGCGTTTTGTACGCAATGCGTTTAATTTGTCTGATTAAAGCTATCTAGATCTTACACAAACTTGAACGATAAGGGCCCCGCTCGTGCCCCCTTCAAATAAAAGCTCAATAATCAGTTTCACCAAAAGATATTCAATGGCTGTCACTCATAAGTTCATCAAGGAGCAGTCGATAAATTGCACGCCGAGCGAATAACAAGCAGGTCCCATCCTAACGTCAGCCCTCACATAAATTAAATTTATAATCAACTCGGCTCCCCCAAATGAAATTAAATTATACCTGCCGGTGGCAACTTTGGCAAAATATTTACATTTCTCTCCTTGAAAAAGGCAGTAATTCATTGGCTCCGTTTCACAGCTCGGGAGGCGAAATCATCTTGTCGTTGCATTGTGATCTTTAATGGCTTTAATATGCTAAATGACTTGGAGAATAAGTTATTATGCGTTTATGCGTATTATGTTTGATTTTGCTTTTTATTATAAGGGTGATGGAAGCATTGAGGGGGGTCTTGGATTAGATTTTAATGTTTATTGCCAGGTGCTTTACTGATCGCCATATTATTATTCAGTAGTTCTAAACACCAAATTTAATAGCTTTAGCACAAAGTTTTTGTTTATAAATGTTTTTTTTATCACACATTGACCCTGCACTGATATAGAACCACGTGGTAAGTTTCTTTACTCTTAACTAATTTTTTGTCTGCTTAAAGCTAGCTGGTAATTTTTAACCACCAAATTTATAACGAAATTAGAAATCACTTTTTATTGGTTCGTAACACTACTGTGATGTTTTATCATATAAAAAAATAATGGATAAAGGAATTGAATTCAAACATTAAATTTAACATTGCCACGAACCAAAACAATGATCAAAAGCATCACTCAATTGATAATAAAAACAGAGTTTACGCGAAAAGTTGCACTAACGTAATTAATTTGCATTTTGAAACAACATTACGTACATTCGAATAATTAAAACAAAGCAGTACATAAAATGTAATTAGCCCACACGGTCCTGTTTATGCATAAACAAAGTTTCTTTTACGAGTTTCTATAATGTCGTAAAGCATGGTTTTATGACAAGTACCATTATCAGCAGTTAAAAGGGTCGCGTTTCATTTCGTACATTATTTGGTTCTATATAAACAATGAGCTTTGTGGTCCAATTTGTAAGGTACGTGTGCGGTTAGATTTTTGTGTGTAAATAAGGGCTACTTTGGAATATAATTGTCTGCCACTGTCCGTGCGTCATGGATTCTAATACTATTGAAAAAAGATGGAACATTTTAGTCTTGCTTTTATTTATACACGTAAACAACGTTCTCAAATAAAATCTGAAAAAATCTTGCTTTCTACGAATGTTAACAAACTCATTAAGCGAAACTCTTGGAAAATGTGCAAGCAAAATTAAGTTTTATTATAATTGCACTTGAAAACATTCTTGTATTCATTACAGTCGGACGGGTAATTGCTTACCGAGTAATAGGTGAGACTTGGCAAACTAGCAAAACTCGCGATGCTGATAACAGTGACGTTGAGACCGCTAGACTAAATACTCAGATAGTTTTACTACAACAATAAATCACGAACTAGTTCGAGAGTGGTTTGGTTTGGCTGTAATGTCTTCACATTTTACGTATTTCGTTAGTGTATTAAATTTTTTGTAACGTCTATATAATATAATGTAAATATTTTTGTATCAAAACCAATTTGCTTCAGAATCAGTCTATATAATAAAAACGAAATTATGTTTATCGGTATGTATGTCGGTAGGAAAAGATTTTTTTTTAAAGTTTCCTGGATAACTGTAAAATTCGGGGACAAATGAAAGTGTTTTTTAACAGAAAAACGTCTGACGGGACAGCTAGTATAGGTACAATCAAACATAAAGGTATAAACATAACTATATCAAACTTATATAATGATTCGCTTTATAACTCGTACTTATAAGAATTCGCAAAGAATCCACAAAGAAAAATATAAATGGTAGATGTTGTAACTTCCACTATGAATATTTTTTAACTTGCTGTAGCAATAACCGTGGATCGCGAGACGTCATGGTCTTTTTTAAATATGAAGAGTTAAAATTTTAATTAAAAGACTCTTTGCGTGCCTCGAAACGACTCCAATTAAAACTATGTCTTCGTCTGTTGAGTCAAACATAAAAGAGTCGAGAGGTCGGGTAAAAAGGCAGTGGATAATTGCTATCGCGGTACTGTTTAATTATTGTGGCCTGTCTATTTGAATATTTAATTATTACAGCTAAAGGTGGTTTGCAAGGTGACGTTTGGTTGGTGTGAGGATTTAACTAATTGAGGTTCTGTTTTCGTTTTATATATTGACGTTATTCCTACTTTAAATAATAACTAGCTGTTCCCACGTACTCCGTACCGCCTTGACATCAAAGTATGAGAAGATGTGTTACTTTTATTATTTATTATTAATTTTTTTGTGACGTTTTAGCATGTGTTATTCTGCTATTCGGGGCGGAGAAAACATCAAAAAGTAGGCTGACCTGTTCTTGAGTTATAAATGGTGTAAGTAGCACGATGTTGTTTTATATATATATTGTAGACACATTTTATTTGAAGGTTTTTTTATCATTATACCCAGGATAACATACATATTGGTAAAATCATATTTTTTTAAGCCTACATAAAAATAAAACTAAACCCACTCCAACTGGATCAGTCGTCTTTGAGTGACATTTACACGAACTTAATTAAAGGTTTACGTCATATCAAATGGATAATAATTCCCTGTCATCTTAACAAATAGCAATTTAAGTCTGGATTCAACAATTATGCATTTTCCCTAAAAGATACGGGCGACAACAAAAAAAACTTAAAATGTAGCTCAGTGTAGTTGACGCTATCTTGTTAAAATTTTGCAACAAGCGCAATCAAAACGTTACGTGCGTCTGGCGAAGATTCCAGTTTTGTTACTACCTGTACATCTTGTTACACAATTATTTAATCACTTTTGTAGTACTTTTAGGTAAATATAAATCAATTTACGTCACAAGGGACCCATTAGGCACAGTGTCTCTATAAAAACATCAACATTTTTGGGTCAGCCCTATTTTAAATTAAGAATGAACTTATTTAATTACAACCTTATAAAGCAACACAACCTTTACTTTACAACCTGCTTTTTAAAGTAATAATAAATAAAAAATATAATTCCAAGGTTGACTATAAAATGAAAACTAAGATTCTCCTATTCAACCGGCATTCAAAAATACCAAGGATTTACCTGTCCCGGGTATAGAATGGCGAGGAGCTTGCATAATGCATTCAGAGCTGTAATATGCTTTATTTCAACGTTTTACTATCCCATATAATATTTTACCTTTTCATATAAACTATATCTGTTATTGTCAGTTCACATTTTGCTTGCAAATTTCTACCAACCAAATGGTTATATCTTTCCTGAGAATAATTTGGGTAATATAAAAAAATATGCTCAAAACCCAACCTTAAGCATATTATGCTGTGACACCTCCGTTGTCGTGTGCAATGTGCATTCTATATTTTTAGTTCACGCCTGTATTTTTTCAGTATTCCACAAAAAGAGGTTTCTGCGGTACCGTCAATATGAATGAATTATTTTTATTATAATGGAATGTTTCATACTCCTCTCTTCAAATGAGTACCTATATTATGTTTAAAATGTTTGAGTAGTAATAGCCAAGTTGGTAGAACGTTCGCCTCAGCAACGAGGGTCGCAGGGTCAAACCCTGGCGCACACCTCTGGGATTTCTGGATTTTTCTCATTTTCAATCATGTGAGCACGTTAAGCCGTCGGTCCTGCGCCTGATCTCTCTCTGGTTGCGCACACACTTGTGCGCTATAATATCTCTTGCATAGACGGCTAGTCTCTGTTGAGATTACCCGCCGTGACCAAAATTCGGTCAGGAGAACTATCATTATGTTTTGTCTTATTAGGCGTAATAATTCTCTCCAGCAACGCAACCTTGTGAATAAATTATAAAATAGGACTGACGACTCAAAAGTGGTATGCAGAAATAGTATGATCGAAAAATATATATCTAATGAATGGATGAATCAACGGCAGCGTTGAACTTCCATATTAAATAAGGTAAACATAAAAAAAAACTTTCAGGACTTTTTCAGGTTTATTCGGCTTTAACGACTGTCTTAAGATTCTAATATAACAACCAGCCCCCAATCCACAACCTTACGACAAGTGTTCTATCGACCGAATTGGTTATTAATTGAAACTTGCATTATGAAATTTACTACTTATGTAGACACAGCGAGTGGTCGAGTCAAACCGTATGGTTGCGTAGTTGTATGGTTGTTCGAAAGATCGTCATCAAAACAAACAAAAATGGAATTGATTGCGATACTTGTCGATACATTCTGAATCAACCTGCGGTATTGCCAAACTTGCCTTATAAAGTGAGGACGGAGTACTAACTAATTTAAAAATCCTAAGTGTACCAATACACACAACAATGCAAGCAGAAAACTCATCTTTTGAATGTAAGCACAGAGAAGAGCACGTATGTTTTATTTACGGCTTCCCATATCTTTTTCAGCTTTGTTTGTAATGTGGGGTCCGCGAACTGAGGTCCTTATCTAAATATTAGCAGTAGATTTTCGGTTTGTCCTTTTAAATGCGTCTGGTGTTTTACCTCAGTATTGGTAATGCATACGAAATTCGGTATTGCTGTATCACAATTTATTACAGGTGTTTTTTTATTCACTGCCCACTACCATGGGTATCTACAACGTTTAAAAAATGATTTCCCTAAAGACTTTCACGAAAATATTTTCCTTCCCAATTAATTATGATAAGCCTAATTAATGTTATATACCATACATATTTCTGGTCTATTTATGCAAGAATTACAGCATCTGTTATTATTGGAATTTTAAAACATGGCTTTGGTTAACTAGGACTTTTAAGCTCGTATATTGTACCATTTCATTTATTTTTATAATTCTCATTTTACGCCCCCAAATGCCCATGTTCCGTACCGTACACTCGAAATTATTAAGTATCTAAATCGTTATAACATCACAAACTCGACCCAATAGTTCACGTTCGAATGAATTTCGCCCAAATGCGTGGGCCGTGGCGGATGCGATGCAAATGGAATATCCGTGTATTTGGCGATTAGATGCGGCCCAGATCTGACCGGATCTTGTAACCCGGATAAGCTGGGTCGTGCTTCGCTTGCTCGACTTTCGCCTGATTTACGTATCTACATTTTGGTTCTACAGCGGTTCGACGTTTTGAAGGGTATGCAATGAATTTAGGTACGTATGTTGTTCTACCCATTGTTCTTGTTATGTTTTTATTTTATGATCTGTGAACTAATTAGGTGTTATATTTTTAATTAAAAAAAAAATGTCATAAACAACGCCATCGATATAAATTTAAATTCAGCCTATGATTATTTCTCAATAACGTGAATTTATAAAATTGATAAAATCTTATCATATTATTTAGGTAGGTGCTTCATAAACTCGAAAATATAATTGTGAAGATTAATTAAGAAAGTTTTATCAGCTAAAAGCTTTATGTTATAACTAAAAGGCACTCGAGCTGGTATATAATACTTTTTCAAACTTGAGAAAAATCTAATTTAGTTTTAAGTGTTCATAAAATATTGAAGGCTCAACCTTCTCGGAGCAAGAGTTTTGCTTGTCTTGAAGATATTAAAAATTTAATATTCGAGTGTAGCGCAAGAGCTATTCGAAAATGTGTCACGCTGAAAAATATGGATTTTTCTAAAATAAATGTACATTCTTCGAATTTTAATTACGGGACGACGTGGAACGGAGTGACGTGTTTGTAAGGTTTAGATAGGTTTACATGGTTCATTATTTTTTTGTAGCATTTTATCTCCCGCATTGAAAAATGTTCGTGTTTTTGATACACGGATGCAGCGCTCAAAGGAACATCGTTGTAGCGCGGGATTGAATCCGGGTGTACTTTGTGGGGTTACAAAAACCGTAGCCGGTATTACTGGCTCGCGGTTCGCACCTGAATGAGGTAGGGAGGTAGGTACATAATATTATCGTCTGCAGCCGTACGCTCGTTTGTGCTGTAATAATTACTGTACGAGGAGTATATCGTTGTAACCTAATGACCTTGTCACTTTGATAATAGTTCATAATAATAAGTAAGTACAATGTGATAAGTATTTAAGTTGTATGATAACATGTTCGTTTTTTTTATTATACGACTTTACATAAAATTTGAACAGATTTTTTTTTATTATAAAACTTGTGATCATTCAAAACACGTAGGTACTAACGGTAAATTATTCGTTTGATAGTAACTCGCAAATCAACACTTTTTTCCAACGTGTTCAAATTTAATTCTACTAACGAAATCTACAAGAGTATTTTTAGTTGAAAATTCTATTAAAAAAACAAAATCTATTTTTGATTCTGAATTTGAATCTGGATGGAACGTGAAATATCAATCCAAAGGAAATAACACGGTTTCAAAGCTGTCTAGAGAGGTGCTATGACACTCTGTAGTAGACATCTCTAGCGTGTATCAGATGGCCTCCACACATCCTTGTATCAAGTGGTGTCGGTAAACACCTAGCGTGCTAGAGACATTTGTCAACTTCACGGACACCGATCCTCCGGCTGTGACACAGGCCACTTCGATCGAGACACGACACTATACCCAGATGATAGTATAAGAGACTTGAGTGAATGATTCGTATAGTATTAGAAAACACCAAGGTTTAAGGCTCAGCAAGTGTTGTAGCAAAAGTCTGTCTTGGAACATGGAAAGCAAAAATAAAAGGTGGAAAAAAAATCTATCCACGGCAAAACAGGAGCAAATATATCTGTAATCTATAAAAGCAGGCTTATAGCCACAAAAACAAAACATTACCAACTCGACAAAGCCCAGTTGTAAGACTCTATGGATGGTACTCAACTAGTTTGTCTTAATCTTGTGAACTTATCATGCTTAATTCCTTAAGTAACAGGTACGGCGAAAATGCTTGAACGTATCGAAGTTGTTTATATAAAGTATCCCTAAATATACTGCTCCAGATGTCACTCACTTATTAAGAACAACTGAGTTAAGTAAACTGTGAAGTTACTGTTTTAATTACAATGAATGATGCTCATTATTTATTACTACTTAGAAACTTTTTTTGGTTTTATATTAGCGAAAATTCCTTCTAATATTTGCATATGACGTAAGTTTAAAGTTTAAACGCTGCACTGTAAATGAGTTTGACCTGCGAAAGAAAGCGTACCTTCTTCTATTGTTTTTCATGCTGGTCAAATCTCAGTTCTGTTCTCAGCCAACCCGCACTGGGCCAGCGTGGTGGACTATGGCCTAATCCCCCTCGCATTGAGAGGAGGCCCGCGCCCAGCAGTGGGACCTTAAAAAGGGCTGGTATGATTATTTATTATAAATCTCAGTTCTTAAGTTAGCTGAGGTAAAGTCGTATAATGGAGTAATGAGTGAAATCGCAGTTAAGTCTGAGGCTTTACTTGAAAAAGCGACAAGATTTACGTGTATCCTAAAATCTTCACATAGTTTATTTTATCTCGGCGGAGACAAATCACGCAGAATTTTGAGGATTACATGCGAACGAAACATTTTTATCGGACGTAGCAAAAAAGTTTTTTCATCGGTATCTAAATCCCCCGATCTCCCTATAAAAGTTGTCTTAAACTTTTACTTCCTGCTACTTTAACAGCACCCTCTTTTCCTTTATATATCGTAATAAAGAATCTTCTGTTACCTAGAATAAAGCCATCCTTTCAAACAAATCGACACAAAAGCAAGGTAGATAATACCGTAGCACATAAAATTTTACAGCTACATATCTGCATAATTGAATAATAAGTACGGTCCATAACACTTTTATTCAATTTTACAAAGCCGAATCAAATTTAAAGGTCGACTAATCCTATAAGCTCTTATCTAACAATAAATTTAAAGGTTCATGAGACGTTTGGTATATATAAAATGAGATTTCTAATAAGTTTACTAAATATGATGGGCTGTGTTTAATTTTATTTTATAGAAATAAACGTGAATGACTTTTAGATAAGAAAAACTGTCAATAAATAAAAAGTAAATGTCAAATATCAGCACAACTCGCAAACCTTGTTAAATGTGAATGCATCGGTGGACTAAACGCATTTTAACTTAGTTGCACGGTCGTATCTTTAAATGAGTAACCCTTCAATATCACTTACACACAGTTGCTACCCTCTGACAGATGTCGAAAACTAAAAGTGTACTCTATAAAACAAATATGTCAATTCAGTCTATCAACTCGAGTACGATAAAATAGAGCTTGCAGTAAGGTAAAAGATTGGATATTTTTTGTGTAGTTTGTGCAAACATCAATCCTTTTACGCATTGGTATGCAGGCCGCGTGGGCCAAAATGCAAAACACTTACCCTCGCTAGAGTTCAAAGCGTAAACTTTTTCTGTCCCAGACATTATTCCAGTCTCGTAGTTTTGCAGCTTTGCGTGTTTGAGGTTTGCGTATTTTTCAGTGGGGGCCCTGGTTTCATTAAAAAGTTGGGGGGCAACTAATATTCGAAGTGATTGGGCAACTTTCTATTGCTCTGGAATTGTAAGCGGGGTTCCTTTGTTGTGTGATTGTGATTATAGATCTATGTAAAACATTTTTCAACGATCATTTTGGGGTTCGGTCGGAGTTTGTAATTGAAATTATTGATTGTTAGGGCTCGACTTTTTTTGCGGATAATAATTTGGGAAGATATTGAAATAATGTTTATACAAAATGAATCTAATGTATGTTTATATGCCTACAATCTTAATTTTATGCTTTATTGACTAACACGACAGCAAATATTAAGTTAACGCAAGTAATAATTTACCAAAAAACCAATTCAAATACCTACCTCCACTTACCTATAAAGACTTGAATTATAAATACTCAAGCTTATTAGTAATAAGGTCCCAAGAAAATGTTGCTTAATGTTTATTTTCTGTGCTTGTATAGGTTCTAACTAATGTAAATTGGTTTATAATAGTTTGTATTATTTTCCGTAGGTACGTATCTATATTAAAACATTTTCTATGCACAATGTATTCAATAAGTTACAATTTACTGTATCTTATTACATATAAACTTACCGATTTAGTAAAAACATCAAGACATTTCAATATTTAAAGCATAAAGACTGTTAAAAATTCCTAGAAAATTTAATAAACCAGATGCATAAATAACAGAAGAGAACTCTGTTTATTTACTCTTAAACAGTGCATATAAAACAATTTAAAACTACATCAAATAACAAAAGTTGAAGCGTCAAAAGTGTAATTAACTTAGCTCGAGGCAGCTAAGAGCTAATTTACCGAGACACGGCCAATAATAGCCAAGTTAAGACGTTGATTTCTTTGCACCTGCTTCACTTTTTAAACGTTATGAACAGCAGTAAGTATTTTTTTTATTACCAAAGCAAATGCGATACGATGTAATATGACCTCTATAGCCATTAAATCTTTGCATCTAAATAAAAACATTCTGCGCAGTAGGACTCAATCACTCATTCATCACAAAATCAAAAAATCAGGAGACCCGTATGGACATTTTCGTACGTCACTGCACACAAGCTACGCTGCAAAAAAACATCTTAAAACCTATTGAATCTAGTCGTGATTCATCTTACGATCTAATGGATAACTGCAATTACATTGAATAATATGACTGGTCATCCAAATCGTTCCGAATCTTCTCCAAAGTGTAATCATCTAGAATCAAATGCTTCAACGCCTTTAGGTGGTGCAAAGGTGCTGAGGTGAGACAAATTGGTCGCTCGAGTGACTAGCATCCTGACTAACCACGATACGAACAATTTCTGAGAATTTACTATAACATTACTACAACATGTTGGTGAAAATTAGATTCTCCAGGATTGAGGACACGTGAACTGAATACCTTATATAACCTACTGTCTTTCGAAGTAGGTCCGTCACAAAGCTTCCTCTGAAAAGATATCTTAAAACAAGGAAGACCTACTAAATTATCAATTGTGTTCTCGACTTATTTAATGTACAGTTGTCTGCTCTACAAAATAATAACAGCTACAAGGATAAAATATTGGAGAGCTTCTATTTACCTTAACGCGAGCGGAAACTTTGCGTACAATAAATCAATACATCTATTGTGACCACCTCTCTTGATTTTCCTTGGCTAAAAAACGAAGTAAAAGGCAAAGATTTATGGTACTTTTTACAATTTTACGGTCAGCGAGTTCGTTCGGGACGCCGGGGGAGACATTACAGGAGATATCGCAGATTTACTTCAAACTTGATGCCTTCTCTAGAGGGAAATCACGGAATGGGGATCATTGCAGCATGGCTCCACGGGATGACGCGAATGTAGGTAATGATTTTTTTTTATAGAAAAATATTACCTAATATGATGGCGGTGTCGACTATTATCATTTTAAAATTACTAAAACGCAAATCAATTCGTTTGACTTTAGATCACTTTTAAATCTCAACAAATCATGAACTATGTAAATACAATACAGTACTTCCACTTATACATAGATTACAAGTATACCTTCTAAAGACATAATAAGTACGTTAGATAAAAATACACATTTTTTCGGTAGCTTTTCATGTTCTTTGGTTTACCGTTTGTCATTACTCCCCAGAACTTAATCTTTATTAGCGACTCTATCGGATGGTTATTGAAGCTTACAGTAGGTATGTTGTTTTTTTTTAAATCAACGAGTTCAATTCCTGCCTCGGGATTTAATGTTTTTCTAAAATCTGATATTGCTGTTAGTTTTCATTACAATCGGTCTCGAGAGCACTTATAAAACTAAACATTTTGGCCATCTACGCACAGTAGAAAATTCACCCTGTATAATTGCACTATCACGTTGTATTTCACACATTTTCCTCTTTCATGCTGAAAACACACACCTACCTGTTATATATTCGTATACTAACGATCCCTTTGGTCGCACACAAACTGATATAGATTATCAACCCTTGGCCCTTATACGTACAAAGCCTTTATCGAGCACGAACCGTAGAGCACTTCAAAACAAAGAAATGGACGAATAAGAAGATTATTGTGCCGTTCGCTTACTTGAAAAATAAAACAAAAAATATATTGTTTATTCTTGTTTGTGGCTATCGAAGATTGATTAATCTTTTCATTGTTCAGTATTGCACGTTTTAAACTTATTCTGTAAATGCAGATTAAGTTTTAGTAGTAGACAGAAAATAATTTAGATTTCAAAATCTTGTTAATAATTATTCTAATAAATATAATATACTATCTGAAGTAGGACATAGTATAATTTATAATGTTTCAATTTATATCTACTTCATAAACATTTCGTGGTTCAGTCGCCGTTTTCCTAGTAAAATGAGCATGATTAAAATTACATCAATAGAACCCGCGGGCGCAGCTCGCTCGTCACGTATTAAATAAAAGCAAAAAACGCGAGGGTATCTATTATTCATTTCCTTTTTATCCGCGTTTACATCTTCAAGATTATCTATTGAATTTGAATAGAACTTTGGAGCGACGTCAACAATTTCGAAAATAAGGTTGGGACCTGTCAAAAATAATTCTATTTTTACGCGAAGGGGTCTTCAAGAATGAGGGAGAGAACCCTCCTCGTTATTCCGTGTATGCGCTCTCGATTACATCTATTTTGGAGATAAATGTGTTTTAAATTGTGATGCGCCTTCGATGATAACGACAATACCATATTCATGTAAAATGAATAAATAATATCTATTCAAGATAGAAAATAAATAAGCCCACCCCGTAACTTGTTTACGAAATAATACAATACAGATTAAATTGCAAACATATTTAATTTTGAAAGAAGCTTTTTTCTGAGACTCCGACTCATTAAAATTCAACATTTCTATCGTGACTTGGAATATTTTTACGGTTTGTTAAACCTAAATAAATCGGGATCGGTTTTATGAAATATCAGTACTTAACGAAATATTCAATTACCTTAAATATAACCTATAGTTGAAAAAACGGTCGACATAAATAAAATGAGCTGAATTAATGTAAAATGTTGGCATTATACAGTTGGTTCCAACCTATTAACTATTTCATTTTATTATGTTGCCATTCAAAACTGGAAACAATTTTATGAATACCTAATAAACAATGGATTAAAGTAGAAAACCCTAACTATGTTACATAAGCTACTTACAAATTAATAAGATCATCAAGAAAATTGGTCCTTCAAGTGAACACCGATAGGACCGGCCGGAGACGTTGACTCGCAAACAAGGAAAAAGGTAACACGGAAGAAAACACAATAAATCTCTGTACTTACATAACCGTGCTAATAAACGATGTTGAAGTACGATGCCGACCTAGCCCTTTCATCTGGCGTTGGCCGTAAATCCAGCTAGCGCGAGGGAGGTACCTCCCTGGTAGGGCTGCTGGCCTTTATTACGTATCTTTATTATATATATGCCCATCCCTTATGAAAGTACATACTGAACCAAAATAAACCGGCATGTCTCATCGTAGCATTTTGGAATGCTACGATACGATCACGATTACGATTACGATGGACGCAAGAAAATACATTGACTGCATATTATTTATTGACATTTGCAGGTTGGCGGTTGTGAATGTACGAGTATGGGCCAGGGCTCAGGATATACCTATCATAATTGATTGACAAAAAATAACGAAAAACATCCAATTGGCAACACAACTGTTACAGAGTAGGAACTTGATGTATGCGTTCCCATGTCAATTTATTCGGATCCTGCCAGCGTCCGAAGGTTGGCAGCCCTACCCGGCTGTGATGTATTCCTGACGTTAATGGAATTACGCGGCCGGGCGATGTGTAGCACTTGTTGTTACGTTTTAAGGATAACAATTTGTATTGAGTGGTTGCCCTCAGTTTTCTTAGGTAATTTCCTTGCGAACTAATGTTTATTTCAATCGTTCTTATTTAACGAGTGCGGAATTAGCCTTCCGTATTTACAAGAGAAGCCATTTGAATACGTATTTGAGATATACGAAATTATTTAAATGTGTAGAGATGGCAGGCGTTAAAGAAGATGCATGTTGTGCACGACGTTTGTTTTTTTTTAAATGAATCGAAGGTTACTCGATCATACTGGCTGCTTCTGTTTTGGACAACTAAATGAAAAAAAGCAATAATTGAAAAGAAACCCACATAATATTCCCCGAATGGATATCGCGCTGTGTACCTTTATCATGTGGATTCATATACACTCACATATATGTACGTACTTATTCATCCGTGGAGACTGCTGACGAGTGCAAAGAGAACAAAGAATAGGTGTCATGTTAAAACTCAAGTGAAATGTATTATTCAGTTCCCGCTACACAAAGACAATTCGCCTTTTGTTTGATGCTGACGCGAAGCTGAGATGATGCGAGACGAGGCACATATTACTTGTTAATATGATTCTTAGGTACACGGATGTTACGTACATAAGTATTTTTTTTAACAATACTGTAACACTAGGCTTCTTGTATCCAACTATACTAGGAGCTTATGTATTGTATTATGTAGCTTCATGATGATTTAGGTTGGGTAAATTTATATTGGAATGACTGGTCAAATCGTACATTAAAAGTGTCTATTCAGACCTTAACATCAAAGAAAGTTAGTGTATTTTGCTGACCTGATTAGCACACTTGGTAGAGCAAAGTCAAGGGATATATAGATAATGATTGGTATAATGCATTACAATTATATAAATTTGTAAGTAATTGTGTCTAAATCTAATTTTATGGACTCTACTAAAATGCCTTTGATACGAGTCGTATTTTTTTTTTCAAAATAATTTTAGACCGAGTCATCAGTTACGAGAATACAGTAGAGAAATTGCTTGCACAGGCTAGTTTTAAAAGTTAAATGAAATATTCTGAAAAACATTAATGAATTTTTGTCACAGTGCCAACTTGTCATCGCTGAATTGGGACATTTTTGCCAGTAGTACATTTTCAATTAGTTAAAATACCATTTCATGGAAATTTATTTTAGTTAAAAGAGCACGTACAAATAGGCAAAACTTAATATTTTCTTGATAAAATTAAGCATTAGCTAATTTATTTCAGAGTATTCGACATAAAAAACACGTTTCAGGTGAAAAAAATATCTACGAAATGGAAAGCCGCGCTATTATTTAAAGAAAAACCGTGGGGTGCTTTGTTGAGCGTAAGAGTAACGCATTGATGTCGTTCAATTAAGTACTTATCCTAAAACATTCTCAAGAGCCGAACATCGTAACAGCGCGTTCGGATAATAGTACTTTATGTTTGTAAAAAAATTCTAACAACTCCCAACTTTAACATTAGCCTGTGAATTATCGCGGCCTCCGCGGTGTCATTTGTGAAGTTCGAGCTTCAAGTTGGCGCCCAGCGAGGGAATTCTTTCATGACAAGTTCGCCCTGGGCGGTGGCCACGTCTATACTGTCGTACCACTCAATTTGTTTAGAATGTTTATACAATGTTGCGAGTAATATACAAATTTGCGTGTGGAATCTGTATAAGTATTGTTATTTTTATACATAATTGGGAACAGGAATGGCATACAAATCTATGCATGTTACATAAATCAGGATCAATCGTTTTTATTATTAAACAGGTGGGTCGGTAAAAGCAACAAATACGTGTACTGTAGTTTACCGACAATACGGGCTGGTTGAGCCGTTATTTATTATCCCTTTCTTAATCCGAACGGGTAGTACATAAGTCATGAGACAAAAGATCTACAAAGAAACTAGTCCGTTTCCACGTATGTACGTATTAGCTAAGTTTTAATTGAGTTTTTGCACCATCCTTCCGTGACCTTTGATGTCGTTCGTAGCTACTTTGATTTTCTTTTATTAGTTTTTATTACGGGACTACTTTCTTTGTGAGATGATACGTTGTGTAAGCGTCTGTTAACGCGAAAGTAATTGGAGTATGACGTGATTTCTTTTAATGTTTCTGGGTTATGATGTATGGTATTGTTTGGGTGGAACAGATGCTCGTGGTCTTACTTAAGTTTGTAAATCGAAGCGACAATAGTTTAGTGGTTAGAGGTGCTGCCTTCTTACCGTGCACATGGCATTGGATTGGCTTGGCATTGCCTTAGTTCTATAGGTTAATGGGGCACGTAACGTATTTATCGCACATTACTAGTTATTTATATTAATAATAAAAAAAACAATCGGTTTATGAGTGACGGAGTTATGGAGTAGCACAAATAAAAGAAATACAATCGAATTCAGAAACTCCTCCCTTTTTCGTCGGTTGAAAATAAATATTTGTCCACTTCATTATTCAAGCAAATATGAAACAAAATTCGAAAACATGTTGGGTATCTGGTTAATGTAAGTATGTCGTGCGAGTAGCATATAAGTACTTTTACGCGAGAATGTATCCTTCAGAATGTTGTATGGCTTCATGTTTCATGGAAATCGAGCAACATTTTCAACTTCAGAATATAAAAGAAGCGAGGTCCCTTAAGTTATAAACTCTTTATTACGAATAATGAGGTGAAATCTTAACTTCCAAATTAAGTACTTTTGAATTTAAAATGCAAAGAATTCAATTAAGAGACCTCAAGCAAAGCGGAAGGAGTCCAATTAAAACTATGTCTTCGTCGAGTAACTGGCAGAAGGTAAAATGGATAGACAAGGCAGCACTGAAAAGCACTTTAGGGCGTTTTAAATTACGAAAAGGTTTTAAAATAATTTGAAAACGTTATTGGAAAGTCAAAATAGAAATGCCGTAAGCCGCCGCTCCGTTAATCAAAAGCTCTACGGTCTTAATGATTCTCCGAATTCTTTTTCCAAACAGTGAATTATTTTGGGAATGTTCATTTCACATCTACCTGAATACTTTTTTTGTCGACCTGATAGTGGAGAATCCTTACAAAATACTTGAATTCGCGAACCGCGAATTACCAAATTATAAAACCTTACCACCTCCGCGCTTTGGAGCCCTGGTAGTAATTCTTACATTTTTGACATTCTTTACGGGCCTTCTATAAGAAGCCTGAAGTTACTGTTAAATGTTAAAACAATACCCTAAGCAGCAAATAACGGTAATCCCATTTGTTGGGTTTCGGAATATCCCCCCACTCCCAGCAAATATCACTGAAAAATACCAATACAAAAATTAAAGTATATTTTTAACCGACTTCAATAAGCAGGAATGTTATCAATTCATCGCGTATGTTTTTTTTATATGTATGCATATATGATACAGCTATGTAAATATTTGCATTGATCTGATGGTTTATATTTTCTTATTCTAATACGAAAACAAAACACTTAACAGATCCGGACTTACACATTATTCACTATTAAAATGGGCCCTGAACTTGTTTTTTGCGCTCGACTTAACTCAAACATATACAGCGCTGGAGTAAAGTGGGAATAAATCTCGTTTAGTGGCATAGTGTCGTTTCTAGGCCATAAACACGACAGCGGTCAACAAACAATGTGCTTCGTGTTCAAGAAGCGTCATTTATCGTCGGTGCAAAAAGTATCGCAGACTCGGTGCGACCGTTATTTAGCCGCTACAAAAACGCGTTACGGGATACTACTTGTATTTAACGCAATAAATATTGAGGTGATAGTTTTGTTATATAATATTGGTGCCGTTTTGTAATGTAGTTTTTTTTGTTTCGAAATTCTTAGGTCGCATGGACTTTTGGTTGAGGCACTTGAGAACCCGTGTTATACTCGGTAAAGACTTATCTGAGTTTTACATTAATTTCAATTTATGATTAAAAAAATTGGGAACGACCTATTTTAATGATTTTGACACTGTATCTCAGACGAAGACATTGCTAAATGTCTTTGTTTACAACTATAATGATGATGATAGCGGGCAATCATTTATTCAAAAACCGACCGCGCAAGCACGCGGTTCTGAGAGATGACCTTGACTTGACATTGACTTCCAGCGTTTGCTCCGGGCGAGCAATTATATTTGCCTCGCTGTCAGCTCGCAAAAGGCAACGAACTATTAAGATAGCATAAGGCATATGTCACGCATAAGGCATAACCTATCTTATGTAAAACTCGGTTACCTACAAACCTGATACGAAAAAAGCAAACTGAATTGTGTACTAGATGTTTCATTGCAAGTGTTATCGGACAAATATCCAACCCATTCCAGTATGTGAAACAGATGAACATCTCAATATAGATTTCTTTGATTACTGTCGACTCACATAATAACCACTTACCGGTATCAAAAGTCTTCAAATCGGGCGATCACAAAGTTATTTAACGTGAAATACTCGTAAATATGCTCGGCTAAGTAAAAAACGACATAAAGGCACCTTTTATCTAACCCCAGGGTGGAAAGACGAAAATAAATAAATCCAATAATCCTCGGGGTTGTAAGTACTTTGATGTCTGTGTTGTTGGTGTACGCCTACCTTTGACTTTCTACACGAGCATAACGACAATGATATCAGAGGATGATGCTCTTAGAATATAATAACTTTCAAGTTTTTTCATCATAATGGCATTAGAGCAAAAGAAAAAATGAATCGGAGAGCAAACTGATCGCATCAGAAAAACAGCCTAAAAGTACTTTTTTTTCTACCACGCGCCCGCAAATATGCGTAAATATGATCACCATTTTTCAATTGAGGCCGCCGACGTACACGCTGAAGTGAGAGATGGTGGATGCTGATGGTGAGATTATTTGAACAACTTTGGGCTAAAATCACAACAGTTCAAGACATAGCCGTGTGGAGGGGAGGCATGGGTCCGTCGGCTCAAGAGGTACACTTATAAAATTTTTAAAAAGGCATCTTTAAATATTTCAGCTCTCCATTAAAAACATATTTAATTTTAACTGTATTTATTTCTTTTCAGGGCGTTAAACTATTTTAAATGGTATGACTAAAAGCATTGTAAATACCTACCAAGCTCTCTTGAAAGCGTTTATTATTACAAAACATTAAATTGCCATAAAATTTACAACACTGTTTTAAATTCTACGTACCTTTCATGTTATGAAAATGTGTTAGTTAAAGCGCTTAAAGCCGAATCGATCGCTTTGTTCGGATAACGATAGCGAAATTAAATCGAATATTTTATCATAATATTAAAAAAAATGCAAACACGCCAGCACGCCTGTTGAATATTCGCCCTCATTCATCAATATCAAAATAAACCAATAAATTGTAGCGTCGACGTGACTTATCCGTGGTTAATCACGTTCGCCACCGCAGTACACAGTAAAAGTAGATGGATCCCTGATAAAAATATGAAGTAAACCTGTAAAAAGAAGTGGGGATAATTGAAAAACCTGATCTCTCATTAAAATCTCTCGCCTCCGTCCGTTTCAAAATTAACCACGACCATATCGCAGTCACGTCGGTGGAGCTGCCCACTTTTTATGAGAGCCCGGCCAGGAGTAGCGATGGTAGATAACTCAAGATTCTTTTTTTAACCAGACGGGCTATAACAAAGAACTTACATCGCAATCGTTTTGAGTATTTTAACCTTTGAGTTGAGGCTGTGGGTTTTGTAAAGTAAAGGGTATGCAAGGATTATTTTAACATTTAGGTACAAAGCTGCAATCTGTGAACATGTACAGGATCGCATCCGCCATTATATCAGATGTGATCCTCGCAAAAGAACACCGATTCCGACCAAGGATGATGAGGTCATTGAATTTAAAAGAAACATCCTAATTTCAATAGGGAAGATTGCTGGGTGCCACCACCGACTTGGGATCCAGTAATTAATATAATTAAATCCAAAACCAAGCGCACCATTGCAAGACCTCTAGGCACTGTGAGGACTTTCTGCATAGATTAGGCCACATAAAAAAAACTAAATATGAGGGTACCCCAGTTCAAACTATGACACTAGCACGTCAAACACCTCAGTCCTCCCGTGACTGTAGTCGCCGTAAAGCACCCCATTCGGTGGCAACGTAAAAACATAATATAAACGCGACAAAATCCGTTCAATTAGTTTTATTTCAATTTACAAAGCATTCATTATATGTGGAAACAGTTTGGATCGCAGACAATTGAATAACTTACGATCACCTTGTCTATATATTTTAATATTTTTTTTCTTACAATTAAGTTGACTTGGCGGGGGCACTACCGTGTCCCCAGTCTTAGTATGCCAATATTTTTCATATCACTTTTCATCAAACCTTCAAACAATATTTTTTCACTACTCCGTAAAGTTGTTTACTCATTTGAAAATTCTTTTGAGGCGGCAGGCTTTACCTTCGTTTTATGTTAGACCTTTACAATCTACGTGCCCTTACAAAAACTCAATAACGTCTAGACTCGGTTGTGTTTCTTTGTCATATTATATAAAATATGTGCTTTAAGCTCGTTATATAGTAGGAGAAATTAATTATATTTAGGCTTTTTCTGATGTAAAATACACGAGTATTTTACAAGTAAGCATTCAAATGAAAGTATATATTCGTTTGCTTACTTTGATTTTAATACTACTAAGAACAACAACAAAAATAGCTTGATAATACAGCGAGGACATGCAGCATTCTTGCCACCATACCACGCGGACAAAGCCTTTTCATACAGTTTTTTGTCATACTATTTTAAGCTTTTTATTTTCCTATTTAGATAACTGTAATTGTACATTTTAATCATACTTGATTTATGGAATAAAGATTAGATTCATGCTTAGAACATTGTAGGTACGTATTTGTGATATTGAATTAGATGATGTAGGAGTCAGGGTAAGCTCTATTGCGTGGGTGTGGTAGATATAGCTAGTCATCCTAAATACACAACAGACTATATTTGTGCTTTTTCTTTATAAATATTTATCCTAGTTTTCTCAAATTGCTATCGTTAGGTATGTTGTACAATTTACTAGAAAGGTATAATTACTACGTATGTTTAGGGTTGATAGTTGATCTGGTACCAGGACTTGCAACCTGTGCAAAGTAAAAATTTGATGAGTGATGACCCTACAAATAATAAGTTATTTTGTTTATATACTCATTCACTAATTATGACTATTCAATTACATGCCCGCCATACATTATTTCAGCGCTATCATGTATACGCGACAACATTAGTAGAATATTCAGGACAGAGGTAATTTTTTTTATTCGTTTCTTTTGAGTATTTATTGTTTCTTTTGAACTCGTACGTTTGCTATAGGCGGTGCAATCAACTATCATTACATTATCTACTACGCTTCCATAGCTTATATTCTATATAAATATAAGTAAATTAGCGGAAATCACGCTTGTATATTCTTCAGAAAATAAATTCTCAATTGTTAAAATGACATTGCATTAAGAAAAAAGTTTCGGTGCCAACACGCGACCGCGCTACGCTTTGTAAATGCACTGCGAAACTTTAATGCGGCCTTGGCGTGTTTGAAAAAAGTATTTTATTATGAGCGAGCTCTATTTTCATGTCAAGTGTTCCGTAGATTTATATATTTGCAAAAATGCGGTTTGAATATCACCATTCTTATTAATTTCAACGCTTAAGTCAACTTTTTGCTACATAAGACTTAAAAAAATATTTTAAAATATTTTAAACGATAAATCAGTAAGTTATATTGGATTAAGTTGATGTATGAAATAATTGTAAAAATGATGTTTGATTTTTTAAACAAGACGAACCAGTAGCGTTTTGCTATGCGCAGTATGGGGTGTAATTTTTTTAATGTCAAATAAATTGAGTTATTTACTTGGAAATTTATCTTTATAACCTACTTACTATTGGTCGTGTTAAAATATTTCATACTATTAATGTTACACTTTATATATGTATATAAGCATCTTGTAAAATATAAGCACAATTTTCTATGAAGATTATTTCCTAGAATGATTATCGCACCGTGTTCATAGTATAATACTTTACCATTTGAAGAGATTTGTTGAAATCTATATTTGACATAACAAAAAACGGTGGTGCGGACTTAGGGCTGAGGTAACATGGCTATTGCTAAGCGTAACTTTGGTTTGATATAGAATTAAATAAAATGATTAGTATTTTACACCTTATTACAAATTTCGAAAACCCTATTTTCAATCGTTGAACGGAATACTGAAACAACTTCAAGATATCCGCAACACCGATTAATAATTGGAGGTGGTGTGATTTGTACGCTATTAGCCTAGACGGCTAACGTTAATTTAGACATGCTAGGCACTAGTTAGGCACTTTTCGTATTTAACCTTTATAGATTTTTATTAACTTTTTGGATATTGTACTTCAATTGCGAGATTATTTGTAAGCTAACCGTATACTTTATAGTCTACCGTATTTAATGTCAGTGAACTTAGCAGATCATTTCCCAGCAGATCAAAAAAAAAAAGGAGTTCTGGCCGCATGCAGGAGAGTTCTATAGTTCCTGATACTTTTCAGCGATAGTTCTAGCGATTTTACCTGAAAAAAAACCGACTGAAAAAATGATCTGCCAACTTCCCGTAGCAGATCATTTTCCAGTAAATAAAAAATAAATGCGTGTTCTTGACGCATGCACAATAGTTATATAGTTCCTGATACTTTTCAGCGATAGTTCTAGCGATTTTACCTGAAAAAAATTGCCTGAAAAATATTGCCTGCCAACTTCCCATAGCAAATCATTTTATAGCGAATACAAATTAGCAGTGAGTTCTCTACGCTTGCATATGAGTTAAAGCGTTCCTGATACGTTTAACTCTTAGTTCTGTCAATTGGACCTCATAAAACCTGCCCAGAACTCACACTGAAGTGTCAGCAAAGCATGGTAGAGTAGTAGAAATGACGAAAATTAGTAATCACAATAAATTTTTTTTTCAATGATTTTTATTAGAACTTGCGGCTAGAACTCTTTAGTTTCTCAAAGATCAGTACTAAAACTACTTCAAAAATAAAAATACACGCGCAGAACTCACGTTGGAATGCCAGCAGAGCATGGAAGAGAGAGAGAATAGTAGAAATATCGAAAATAGTGATATCTATGCATAATCGCGACGAATTTTTTTTTTAATATTTTTAAAGCCAACTAGAGGCCAGAACTCTTCGATTTCTCATAGATCGGTACTATATCTAGAGCATTAAATAAGTAAAATTGACAGAACTCACACTAAAGTGCCAGCAGAGCATGGTAGACTAGAAGAAAAGTCAACAATTTCTTATCAAAATGACTAAATTTTGTTAAAATATTTTAAAGACAACTAGAGGCTAGAACTCTACGGTTTTCCATAGATCGAAGCCATAGCTATAGCGATAAATACAAAACATGCACCAGTAGGTACGCTGAAGTTTCAGCAGAGCATGGTACAAGGGAGGAAATGACAAAAAATCTCATCAACACGATTAAATTTTTTTAAATAATTTTAAAGACAACCAGAGGCCAGAACTCTTTTATTTCTCATAGATCGGTACTATAACTACAGCCTAAAATAAGTGACATTGACAGAACTCACACTAAAGTGCCAGCAGAGCATGGTGGAATGGAGGAAAAGTCAAAAATTTCTTATCACAACGATAAAATTTTGTAAAAATATTTTAAAGACAACTAGAGGCCAGAACTCTTCGATTTCTCATAGATCGGTACTATATCTAGAGCATTAAATAAGTAAAATTGACAGAACTCACACTAAAGTGCCAGCAGAGCATGGTGGAATGGAGGAAAAGTCAAAAATTTCATATCAAAATGACTAAATTTTGTTAAAATATTTTAAAGACAACTAGAGGCTAGAACTCTACGGTTTTCCATAGATCGAAGCCATAGCTATAGCGATAAATACAAAACATGCACCAGTAGGTACGCTGAAGTTTCAGCAGAGCATGGTAGAAGGGAGGAAATGACAAAAAATCTCATCAACACGATTAATTTTTTTTTAATATTTTTAAAGACAACTAGAGGCCAGAACTCTTCGATTTCTCATAGATCGGTACTATATCTAGAGCATTAAATAAGTAAAATTGACAGAACTCACACTAAAGTGCCAGCAGAGCATGGTAGACTAGAAGAAAAGTCAACAATTTCTTATCAAAATGACTAAATTTTGTTAAAATATTTTAAAGATAACTAGAGGCTAGAACTCTACGGTTTTCTATAGATCGAAGCCATGGCTATATCGATAATTACAAAACATGCACCAGTAGGTACGCTGAAGTTTCAGCAGAGCATGGTAGAAGGGAGGAAATGACAAAAAATCTCATGAACATGATAATTTTTTTTTAAATAATTTTAAAGGCAACTAGAGGCTAGAACTCTTCGGTTTTCCATAGATCGAAGCCATGGCTATAGCGATAAATACAAAACATGTGCCAGTAGAAACGCTGAAGTTTCAGCAGAGCATGGTAGAATGCAGGAAATGACAAAAAATTCTTATAACAACGATTAAATTTTGTTAAAATATTTTAAAGACAACCAGAGGCCAGAACTCTTCGATTTCTCATAGATCAATACGATAACTACAGCATAGAATAAGTGACATTGACAGAACTCACACTAAAGTGCCAGCAGAGCATGGTGGAATGGAGGAAAAGTAAAAAATTTCTTATCACAACTAGTAAATTATTTTAAATAATTGTAAAGACAACCAGAGACCAGAACTCTTCGATTTCTCATAGATCAATACGATAACTACAGCATAAAATAAGTGACATTGACAGAACTCACACTAAAGTGCCAGCAGAGCATGGTGGAATGGAGGAAAAGTAAAAAATTTCTTATCACAAGGATTAAATTATTTTAAATAATTTTAAAGACAACCAGAGGCCAGAACTCTTCGATTTCTTATAGATGGGTACTATAACTATAGCATTAAATAAGCAACATTGGCAGAACTCACACTAAAGTGCCAGCAGAGCATGGTAGAAAGGAGGAAAAGTCAAAAATTTCTTATCACAACGAGTAAATTATTTCAAATAATTGTAAAGACAACCAGAGGCCAGAACTCTTCGATTTCTCATAGATGGGTACTATAACTATAGCATTAAATAAGCAACATTGGCAGAACTCACACTGAAGTGCCAGCAGAGCATGGTAGAATGGAGGAAAAGTCAAAAATTTCTTATCACAACGAGTAAATTATTTCAAATAATTGTAAAGACAACCAGAGGCCAGAACTCTTCGATTTCTCATAGATCGATACTATATCTACAGCATAAAATAAGTGACATTGACAGAACTCACACTAAAGTGCCAGCAGAGCATGGTGGAATGGAGGAAAAGTCAAAAATTTCATATCAAAATGACTAAATTTTGTTAAAATATTTTAATGACAACTAGAGGCTAGAACTCTTCGTTTTTCAATAGATCTGCACTATAGCTATAGCATTAAATAAGCAACATCGGCAGAACTTACCCTAAAGTGCCAGCAGAGCATGGTAGAATGCAGGAAATGACAAAAAATTCTTATCACAACGATTAAGTCATTTTAAATAATTTTAAAGACAACCAGAGGCCAGAACTCTTCGATTTCTCATAGATCGATACTATAACTACAGCATAAAATAAGTGACATTGACAGAACTCACACTAAAGTGCCAGCAGAGCATGGTGGAATGGAGGAAAAGTCAAAAATTTCATATCAAAATGACTAAATTTTGTTAAAATATTTTAAAGACAACTAGAGGCTAGAACTCTTCGGTTTCCCATAGATCGAAGCGATGGCTATAGCGATAAATACAAAACATGCACCAATAGGTACGCTGAAGTTTCAGCAGAGCATGGTAGAAGGGAGGAAATGACAAAAAATCTCATCAACACGATATTTTTTTTTTAAATAATTTTAAAGACAACTAGAGGCCAGAACTCTTCGATTTCTCATAGAAGGGTACTATATCCACAGCATAAAATAATTAACATTGACAGAACTCACACTGAAGTGCCAGCAGAGCATGGTAGAAGGGAGGAAATGACAAAAAAAAATATCAACACGATTAAATTTTTTTTAATCATTTTAAAGGCAACTAAAGGCTAGAACTCTTCGATTTCCCATAGATCAATACTATTAATACAGCATAAACTAAGTGAAATTGACAGAACTCACTCTAAAGTGCCAGCAGAGCATGGTAGAATGGAGGAAAAGTCAAAAATTTCTTATCACAACGAGTAAATTATTTCAAATAATTGTAAAGAGAACCAGAGGTGAAGAATGCCACTTATTTCATGCTCCAGATATAGTACCGATCTATGAGAAATCGAAGAGTTCTGGCCTCTAGTTGTCTTTAAAATATTTTAACAAAATTTAGTCATTTTGATATGAAATTTTTGACTTTTCCTCCATTCCACCATGCTCTGCTGGCACTTTAGTGTGAGTTCTGTCAATGTCACTTATTCTATGCTGTAGTTATCGTATTGATCTATGAGAAATCGAAGAGTTCTGGCCTCTGATTGTCTTTACAATTATTTGTAATAATTTACTCGTTGTGATAAGAAATTTTTGACTTTTCCTCCATTCTACCATGCTCTGCTGGCACTTTTGTGTGAGTTCTGCCAATGTTGCTTATTTAATGCTATAGTTATAGTACCCATCTATAAGAAATCGAAGAGTTTTGGCCTCTGGTTGTCTTTAAAATTATTTAAAATAATTTAATCCTTGTGATAAGAATTTTTTTACTTTTCCTCCATTCCACCATGCTCTGCTGGCACTTTAGTGTGAGTTCTGTCAATGTCACTTATTTTATGCTGTAGTTATCGTATTGATCTATGAGAAATCGAAGAGTTCTGGTCTCTGGTTGTCTTTACAATTATTTAAAATAATTTACTAGTTGTGATAAGAAATTTTTTACTTTTCCTCCATTCCACCATGCTCTGCTGGCACTTTAGTGTGAGTTCTGTCAATGTCACTTATTCTATGCTGTAGTTATCGTATTGATCTATGAGAAATCGAAGAGTTCTGGCCTCTGGTTGTCTTTACAATTATTTGAAATAATTTACTCGTTGTGATAAGAATTTTTTGACTTTTCCTCCATTCTACCATGCTCTGCTAGCACTTTAGTGTGAGTTCTGCCAATGTTGCTTATTTAATGCTATAGTTATAGTACCCATCTATGAGAAATCGAAGAGTTCTGGCCTCTAGTTGTCTTTAAAATTATTTAACAAAATTTAATCATTTTGATAAGAAATTGTTGACTTTTCTTCTAGTCTACCATGCTCTGCTGGCACTTAAGTATGAGTTCTGTCAATGCCACTTATTTCATGCTCCAGATATAGTACTGATCTATGAGAAATCGAAGAGTTCTGGCCTCTAGTTGTCTTTAAAATTATTTAACAAAATTTAATCATTTTGATAAGAAATTGTTGACTTTTCTTCTAGTCTACCATGCTCTGCTGGCACTTTAGGGTGAGTTCTGTCAATGTCACTTATTTTATGCTGTAGTTATAGTATCGATCTATGAGAAATCGAAGAGTTCTGGCCTCTGGTTTTCTTTAAAATTATTTAAAATAATTTAATCGTTGTGATAAGAATTTTTTGTCATTTCCTCCCTTCTACCATGCTCTGCTGAAACTTCAGCGTACTAGCTTACCTACTGGTGCATGTTTTGTATTTATCGCTATAGCTATGGCTTCGATCTATGGAAAACCGTAGAGTTCTAGCCTCTAGTTGTCTTTAAAATATTTTAACAAAATTTAGTCATTTTGATAAGAAATTTTTGACTTTTCCTCCATTCTACCATGCTCTGCTGGCACTTTAGTGTGAGTTCTGCCAATGTTGCTTATTTAATGTTATAGTTATAGTACCCATCTATAAGAAATCGAAGAGTTCTGGCCTCTGGTTGTCTTTAAAATTATTTAAAATAATTTAATCCTTGTGATAAGATTTTTTTTACTTTTCCTCCATTCCACCATGCTCTGCTGGCACTTTAGTGTGAGTTCTGTCAATGTCACTTATTTTATGCTGTAGTTATCGTATTGATCTATGAGAAATCGAAGAGTTCTGGTCTCTGGTTGTCTTTACAATTATTTAAAATAATTTACTAGTTGTGATAAGAAATTTTTTACTTTTCCTCCATTCCACCATGCTCTGCTGGCACTTTAGTGTGAGTTCTGTCAATGTCACTTATTCTATGCTGTAGTTATCGTATTGATCTATGAGAAATCGAAGAGTTCTGGCCTCTGGTTGTCTTTACAATTATTTGAAATAATTTACTCGTTGTGATAAGAAATTTTTGACTTTTCCTCCATTCTACCATGCTCTGCTAGCACTTTAGTGTGAGTTCTGCCAATGTTGCTTATTTAATGCTATAGTTATAGTACCCATCTATGAGAAATCGAAGAGTTCTGGCCTCTAGTTGTCTTTAAAATTATTTAACAAAATTTAATCATTTTGATAAGAAATTGTTGACTTTTCTTATAGTCTACCATGCTCTGCTGGCACTTTAGTGTGAGTTCTGTCAATGCCACTTATTTCATGCTCCAGATATAGTACCGATCTATAAGAAATCGAAGAGTTCTGGCCTCTAGTTGTCTTTAAAATTATTTAACAAAATTTAATCATTTTGATAAGAAATTGTTGACTTTTCTTCTAGTCTACCATGCTCTGCTGGCACTTAAGTGTGAGTTCTGTCAATGCCACTTATTTCATGCTCCAGATATAGTACCGATCTATGAGAAATCGAAGAGTTCTGGCCTCTAGTTGTCTTTAAAATTATTTAACAAAATTTAATCATTTTGATAAGAAATTGTTGACTTTTCTTCTAGTCTACCATGCTCTGCTGGCACTTTAGTGTGAGTTCTGTCAATGCCACTTATTTCATGCTCCAGATATAGTACCGATCTATAAGAAATCGAAGAGTTCTGGCCTCTAGTTGTCTTTAAAATTATTTAACAAAATTTAATCATTTTGATAAGAAATTGTTGACTTTTCTTCTAGTCTACCATGCTCTGCTGGCACTTAAGTGTGAGTTCTGTCAATGCCACTTATTTCATGCTCCAGATATAGTACCGATCTATGAGAAATCGAAGAGTTCTGGCCTCTAGTTGTCTTTAAAATTATTTTACAAAATTTAATCATTTTGATAAGAAATTGTTGACTTTTCTTATAGTCTACCATGCTCTGCTGGCACTTTAGTGTGAGTTCTGTCAATGCCACTTATTTCATGCTCCAGATATAGTACCGATCTATAAGAAATCGAAGAGTTCTGGCCTCTAGTTGTCTTTAAAATTATTTAACAAAATTTAATCATTTTGATAAGAAATTGTTGACTTTTCTTCTAGTCTACCATGCTCTGCTGGCACTTAAGTGTGAGTTCTGTCAATGCCACTTATTTCATGCTACAGATATAGTACCGATCTATGAGAAATCGAAGAGTTCTGGCCTCTAGTTGTCTTTAAAATTATTTAACAAAATTTAATCATTTTGATAAGAAATTGTTGACTTTTCTTCTAGTCTACCATGCTCTGCTGGCACTTTAGGGTGAGTTCTGTCAATGTCACTTATTTTATGCTGTAGTTATAGTATCGATCTATGAGAAATCGAAGAGTTCTGGCCTCTGGCTGTCTTTAAAATTATTTAAAATAATTTAATCGTTGTGATAAGAATTTTTTGTAATTTCCTCCCTTCTACCATGCTCTGCTGAAACTTCAGCGTACCTACTGGTGCATGTTTTGTATTTATCGCTATAGCTATGGCTTCGATCTATGGAAAACCGTAGAGTTCTAGCCTCTAGTTGTCTTTAAAATATTTTAACAAAATTTAGTCATTTTGATAAGAAATTTTTGACTTTTCCTCCATTCTACCATGCTCTGCTAGCACTTTAGTGTGAGTTCTGCCAATGTTGCTTATTTAATGCTATAGTTATAGTACCCATCTATGAGAAATCGAAGAGTTCTGGCCTCTAGTTGTCTTTAAAATTATTTAACAAAATTTAATCATTTTGATAAGAAATTGTTGACTTTTCTTCTAGTCTACCATGCTCTGCTGGCACTTAAGTATGAGTTCTGTCAATGCCACTTATTTTAGGCTGTAGTTATAGTACCGATCTATGAGAAATAAAAGAGTTCTGGCCTCTGGTTGTCTTTAAAATTATTTAAAAAAATTTAATCGTGTTGATGAGATTTTTTGTCATTTCCTCCCTTCTACCATGCTCTGCTGAAACTTCAGCGTACCTACTGGTGCATGTTTTGTATTTATCGCTATAGCTATAGCTTCGATCTATGGAAAACCGTAGAGTTCTAGCCTCTAGTTGTCTTTAAAATATTTTAACAAAATTTAGTCATTTTGATATGAAATTTTTGACTTTTCCTCCATTCCACCATGCTCTGCTGGCACTTTAGTGTGAGTTCTGTCAATTTTACTTATTTAATGCTCTAGATATAGTACCGATCTATGAGAAATCGAAGAGTTCTGGCCTCTAGTTGGCTTTAAAAATATTAAAAAAAAAATTCGTCGCGATTATGCATAGATATCACTATTTTCGATATTTCTACTATTCTCTCTCTCTTCCATGCTCTGCTGGCATTCCAACGTGAGTTCTGCGCGTGTATTTTTATTTTTGAAGTAGTTTTAGTACTGATCTTTGAGAAACTAAAGAGTTCTAGCCGCAAGTTCTAATAAAAATCATTGAAAAAAAAATTTATTGTGATTACTAATTTTCGTCATTTCTACTACTCTACCATGCTTTGCTGACACTTCAGTGTGAGTTCTGGGCAGGTTTTATGAGGTCCAATTGACAGAACTAAGAGTTAAACGTATCAGGAACGCTTTAACTCATATGCAAGCGTAGAGAACTCACTGCTAATTTGTATTCGCTATAAAATGATTTGCTATGGGAAGTTGGCAGGCAATATTTTTCAGGCAATTTTTTTCAGGTAAAATCGCTAGAACTATCGCTGAAAAGTATCAGGAACTATATAACTATTGTGCATGCGTCAAGAACACGCATTTATTTTTTATTTACTGGAAAATGATCTGCTACGGGAAGTTGGCAGATCATTTTTTCAGTCGGTTTTTTTTCAGGTAAAATCGCTAGAACTATCGCTGAAAAGTATCAGGAACTATAGAACTCTCCTGCATGCGGCCAGAACTCCTTTTTTTTTTTGATCTGCTGGGAAATGATCTGCTAAGTTCACAGACATCCGTATTTAGACATTTTATATGGATAATTCAAAGTTATAAATACCATCGGCTAGAGGCGCTTTTCAAATCTCCATACAAAATGTCTAAATACGGTAGACTATAAAGTATACGTTTAACTCGCACTTGACGTCCTGAACCCGTTTGAGTTTTCTTATTGCTTGATACGACTCATGTTACTTGTAAAAGACCGGTTTATGAATTTCAATAATAGCAACGTAATAGCATCTACGTACGATTTTAAAAATCAAGGTTGTAATTCCTTTTTTGGTAGGGATATATGCTATTTAATATTTATTTATATGTGGGTTAATGATATACAAAATAGAAAATATGTTCTTAAAACTAAACAATAATATCGTGCAAAACAGCGGGACCTATTTACATAACTTTAATCATAACAGTGAAATATTGGCCGGGTCCGCAACAAAGTAATTATGCAGAGTCATATAAAGCTGGAGCAGTAACTAAATGCACAAACGCCTGCCACTCTTCATAAAACCATAGCACACTGAGCAACGCGAGCGAGATTTGTATCATAAACATTACTTTTTCCGGATATAATCCTGGTGTTAATTTCTTATATTTATGCGAATACTACACATTGAAATAAAACTATTTTTCGGAACGTAACGGAGTCGGGAACGTAAAAAAAAACGCAATAGAATCCTTAAAAATAGTTTTATTTCAATATAATCCTGGTGATTTTTTTTCGAAACTTTTCTTATGGTTATTGGTATGAGTTAAGTCTAAATGTTTGATTATCGTCATTAGTCCAGGGCTGGAAATTAAGACCGCATCTAGTGCTTAAATATATGAAACTTGTATTGCCCAAAGTCTTGGTCTCGGGCTTGCATATGCAAGATCAATCACTCACGATCAAGAAACATTCTATGTCGTTTTTAATGGACCTATTTATTTGGTATTTATATCGTTACACACTTTATCCAAACTATAATACCTATATTAAGCTTAAAAAATTTCACGCCACTGCCATTTCCCAATGATTGCACGCAGAATACCTTGGAATACTTAAAATAAATATCCAACAATCCTATTCTTTATTAAATATTGTGATTTTAAATGTTTATCACAAAACTTTGAATAAGGAACCATTTTTAAAATTGGAAAACCAATAACATAGTAACAGTACTGTATTGGCAACAACATGTAACACGGTGTAACTCAGTCCTAACTTACGCGGTTAACGCTGGCAACAAACTTTTGCCTTCAATTTGATTTAAGAACCCGTCTTGGATAACGGGTGCCATGTTAGTTAATAAATCGGTTTTTCACGGTTTATGAATCTAATATTTTGTTGAGTAGCATCGTGGGTTATATTTCTTAGAGGAAAGTTGATTTTTAAATTGTATATCATAAGTAATATTCATCTTACCTGACTTAATTGTTTTTTTTTATTATAATTTATTTTATTGGGAACAATAAAAGGCTTGATGATTAAATAGACAGAAAGGGTTTTCAATACTATACAAAGCAATGATCCTCTGCTATTAAATAGCCTGCGCAATAACATAATACTGCTGAAATAAAAAATAATATTATGAATTTTTAACACAAACATTCTTATTAAATCGGAAAATATAATTTATAATATTAAGTTGGTGTTTTTTTTTTTTTTTTTTTTTATTCCATTATAGGCAAGTATTTGATCTCGATCTCACCTGATGGTAAGTGACGATGAGATCTACGATGGAGCATACTTGCCTAGGTAGGAAGGCGGCAGTAGATAGAGACGCTACATTCACTAGGCACATGCAGCGCAACTGATCTGACCCGCCATCCATGAATGGCAACACCGAACATCATGCCGGAACACGGCTAGGCCGCTTGGCGACATGGCTTTGTTCAGTGGGTGGTGACTAGCCACGGCCGAAGCCTACCACCAGTAGAGTTGTCACCTGGTTGGCACCACCCAGGGTCACGTGTAGGGTATCTCGAGGGTACTTAATTCTCCTACGGACGAAGGTGACTCGACCCCAAAAGTGTCATGAAGAAACATAAAAAAACTATTTTGAACTAAATTAATGACGAACTTAACGACGTGACGATGTCTGCCCAATTCAGTATTTAATAAACTTTAACCGCTACCAAATTTTTCCCAAATGCTAATTCAGACTTTCTGAAGTGGAAATATTAAGTTGGTGAGTATCTGAATAATAAAAGAGGACTGAGACATTCTTTTTAAACAGTATTTGCGGAGGATATAAATCATTCCGTGGTAAATTAATTCGCTGAATATTTTTTTTATAACGTTATATTCAGATTGGATGGACCGTCTCAACCATAGGCCGATTACGTATCTTAGCTTAAGAATTTGTGTAATGGGATTAAAACTTTTTTGTATGTCTTTTATGAGCCGTTTTCAATAAATAATTTAATTTCATCAGACGAACGCACCATTTATACGGCTCCACACCAATAATGGCTTGTATTATGGCGAACTCAGTGTATAATAACTTAAACATACCTGACTCGGGTACAAAAACTGGTGCTCATCACACAAAGAGTGTTTGCAACCAGGATCTGACACACCAACAGCACTGATCAGGTCGTCAAATATCAATATATTTAAGTAACAAATTACTTATTTCATATAAAGACTGATGAGATAATTAGCTATTCTGATTATTCAAAATTATGTACCTATTATATTGAACGAATGACGTATTGTATTTTACGAATATACTCTTAGGTAGGCAAGAAGTAAAAGACCTCTATAGAAAATAGACAATCCCGAATACGCTCTCAGCAAATTAAATTACAATCAGTAACTCTATAAAATCAACTGAATATTTCACCAACTTATTATAGTGTTTATAATTACGTCAAAAGTAACAAAATCATACCCTGCTATAACTCCCTTCCATTTCGATTAATAAAACGATGGGTCCCTAGGCGCTCTGCAGAACTTGTTCCAAGTCCGCAATAATGGACATTGATAAATTTGAGGTATTGCAACGAAGAAAGAAGTATTGATTTAATAAAGGCCCTCTCCATCCACGCCGCGGCCTTAATGACGTCATATTTACAGATTACATGGGAGGAATGTTAAAAAAAAATCTCCCAAACATTTTGCGCAGATGGTGAACTCAATTTGCCGCAAACTTGGGGCATTATTAATTCTGTTTTCGTGTAGCTGACGGCGGATAATGTTCCAGTGGGCTTATTATTGGGATATTCTGTAATGACTGTTAATATAACGATCACGCCATGGGTAGCACGCGATACGAATAAGGACAAGTATTAAAGTTCAATGAACTATGTTAACATAAACTGAATAACTCTTTTTAGTTCCGCGCATAGTTGTTTAAAGTTATAATACCAGCCCTTTTTAATGTCCCACTGTTAGGCCCGGGCCTCCCCTCAATGCGATGGGGATTAGGCCATAGTTCATCACGCTGGCCCATTGCGGTTGGCGGTCGTCACACATGTTTCGAGGGGTTCTCTCAGACATGCAGGTTTCCTCGCGATGTTCACCGTTTCACTTCACCGTTTAGCAAGTGATAATGAGATTGAAAATGAGTTGAAAATGAGATTCGCACATGAAATCCAGAAATCCCAGAGGTATGAACCGGGATTTAAACCTGCGATCTTCGTTACCGAAGCAAGCATTCTACCAACTTGGCTATCACTGCTATGTTTAAAGTTGAAATTTATTAATTATAACTAAAGTTTATGAGTACTTGAAATGTAGCTTATTCCTAATTTGTAAGCTTTGGGGTCGGATTCTAAGCTGATTACCGATATTACACAAAGAGATGGCTGAACAATTATTTTCATAGCAACGTTCATTCCTATATTTGGATTGAACAAGGCGTTTACATCCTTATTCAAATCCCATTGAATCCTACCCTTTTTGCTGTAAACAGTTATCTAATGCCTCCCTATGCATCTGAGACACAAAAATCCGCGTTGAATGTGAATGCTCTGACGTATGATGTTGAATCTTCCAACAGATAAGAGGTACCTTTATCCCATTCAGGTTTTCGCACTTAGGACCATTTTTCATGTCTTTGTTGGGCCCGCAATAGGCATTAGGGTGACAGTGACGCTTACTATCCCCCCTGTTAAGAGATTTAATATTTTTAAATTCAGGAATGGTATTTCTGCGATGTCAGGGGAAGTATTTACTTCCGGACGTTCGAGCAAATTATAGGAATAGCCATGTAACTATGTATATTGGAAATAAATTTCCCGAGGTATCGACATATATAAATACCAACCTGATTTGCGCAATTGGTAGTGACCCTGCTTTCTGCGCTGGGGGTCCCGGCTTCGAATCCTGGTAGGGACAAGCTTTGTGTGATGAGCATGAATGTTTGTATCCGAGTCATGGATTTTTAAAATATATATAAATGTTATATACTGAGTTCGCCCTCAGTCCATTGTACGGTACTCATAATACAAGCATTGCTTAGTGTGGGACCGTAAAGTTGGTGTGTTCGTCTGGCGATATTATTATTATTATTATCATAATCTTTAGTGCAAATACTAAGTTGCTTTGTTAAATATTAATTATAAGTGTAGTAGGTACAAATTAAAAGTGAGTGTTTGTATGGGTTGATGGAAATCTATGTTAAAATACAAAAATGACATACATTTTTCAACCCTGTTAAAAACTTGCATGTATTCAACTCTGGCATAATATGTTACGCTGTTATTCAATCATATATTTTGGCCCACAAATTCTGTTGAATGCGGTAGCTTTGCTGACATGATTGATGCTTGTTATAGGGGATATTTTGTTTTAAAATTATTCAACCGTGTTTCACGGCCGACAAGTTGAACCATCCGTCAACATTCCTATGAAATAATTAATACGCGGAGAATATTTGGATGATATATCAATGCAATGTGTTTAAAAAAATGATCTAAATATTTACCTTCATTAAAGCATAACATTCATTTCATCGTGTTCCTACCCAAAATGTGAATATATTCTCGGTTGATAATGAGATGTAGTAGAAACTAAAAATCTAGGTGGATACGGCGGGAGGTTGGTACTAATATAATAATAATATGGCCACACGAAAACACTAATTATACGGTCCCACAATAAGCAATGCTTGTATTATGGGTACCGTACAATGGACTGAGCGCGATCTAAGTATACAATACTTATATAGATATAAAAGATCCATGACTCGGGTATAAACATTCATGCTCAACACACAATTTTTGTCCCTACCTGGATACAAAACCAGGACCCTCGACGCAGAAAGCAGGGTCATTACCAACTGCGCCATTCAGATCGTCGGTATGATGTTACTTTTTCCTTAACATGAAACTATTTAACATTTTCCATGTTTAAATCATTCACAAATATGAGTTGGTTGCATCTCGGCGGAACGTGAGATACTGTATCGCATGAAGGCGATTGGTTCCAAGCAATCCCGGTAATGCACGAGTTGGCTCGCCAAATAGGGATACAGATAGTTTCCGTTTTGATTGAACGGTACAAAAAATGTTTTCTCCTGGATTTATAAGGCCGCTACAACGATACTTCAGATCTCGTGGTAGGGTTAGACCAGCCATACACAACCAGCGGCCCGCTGGGCTTTTCTGGTGGACCCATCTGGTGTGCCCATTTTAAAACATTTTCAATTTCGCGCCGATAAGAAAAATTGAGAGCGCGCTGAGTAAATAGGTTCTATATAACACGATCGCGCCGCGATGGATCCGTTCATAGTTTTAAAATTAAATTTGTAACAATAGTGAAAACTATTTTTTTTGCGGCCCGCGACACCACGGTTGACACGTGTTCGTGGGCCCTATGAAAAAAAGGTTGAGTACCGCTGGGTAAGATCATAATCATACCTGTAGTATCTTAGCCAGGACGCAGGTAAAGTATGTATTAGGTACAGTTGATTAAATTCTGCAAACTCATTTTCGATTTATTATTTCACTCGCACGTTTATAGTAGTAGGAGTCCATTTTGGGTAAGTATTAACATTACAACATTACATTCAAAAGCTGTTCGCTTTTGTACCGATTTATTCCATAGGGATTGGAAAACAACTATCTGGAATCAAATAAGAAATTATCAAGAATCCACTGGGTAAATTGAAATTTATTAGTCTCGCAACAGATCAGCTCAGAATTCAATCTATTACAATAAGCCTGTTCGTTTATTCATAATTATTATTTTATAACAGCGTCGATATAATCTTCGCAGGCGATAAAGATCCGAACAAAAAGTCTCACGAACGTGAAACATTTTTTAATTCCCCGTAATCTCATTTTGATCGAAACTCGAAATTAAATTTCCTACGCAAATACGAAAGAGGGTTATGACTGCCATTTAATATCACTAATTTCACGGCGCGGCTATGCCACCTCAATAAATTACATGAGAGGAAATGAGCTTGGCACTCCGGAAAGAGGAAAAAAATGCTAATAAAATTGTACCTTTGCTGTTAATCTTAACCCTCGCTCTCGGAAAGGGCAGTTTTGTTCTGATTTCAGATGTCTAGGCAGCGGAGAAATTAATATAGCCTGTGAGGCGACGCGTGCCGCGGCCTGAATTTAATTAACGGTGAAAATACCTGCGGGGCGTGTCGTTGTGCTTACTCCGACGCTCCGAATTATTGCCCACTTACGTGTGTTTGTTTTAATTAGGCTTTTGTTTGTATTTTTAACAATAGATACGTTTATTTTCTGCGTATTCCTTTATTCGTGTATGACTTATGCGGGTACCGTAAACTGGCTTTTACGTATTTTAAATATTACATAACCAATGGGGTATTTCTATGGAGATTATTATTAAAAATGTAATATATAAGGTGCTGGATGGTTTTTTTAAAGTACAGTGTGCTTCTTGTGCGCAATAATGATTAAGCATAAACATAAGTATCGGGTTAATAACTAAATAGTTGAACAGTCTCTCAAAATTTCATTTTTTTAAATTAAAATTTTTGTGTATACAGTTGTAGTTGAGTCGTTTTATAAACTCATGCAACCGTAGTTTTACTCGAAATATACGCCTAGTACCTTTTTACCTTTTACCTTTACCCGTAGAGGGGTCCATAATGATTCATGATCTAAATTATATATATTGAAATTATTTACTATGATTGAAATTTAAATTTACATGATTATTAATAGTAATATTGTTAATGCATGCACACACTATGTAATAATCAAATTATTCATTATGGAAATAAATGAGGCTATAATAATAATAATAATACGCCTAGTAGCTATTTCTTATGCAGGCATGTGTTGTAAGGCTAGAACAAAAAAGTCAATATATAATCAAAGAAACCATGATTAAAAAAATATACAGCCTGATTTTATAATGCGACTAAGGGCAACTAATTCTTACATCAAAATAAAATATATTAAAAAAAATGGCACAAAAATCCGTTGTACCAAATGAGGACACTATAAAGAGCAACATCGCCATAAGACTTAATCTCATTTGCAAAGCTAAACTAACTTTTTTCAGAGCTTAGCCATGCCCGGCCGGTTCGTTTCCAACCATGACTCGGAATTTCCAGTTTAATTAAATGGAAACAAGAGAACGGCGGGACTCGTCACGTCTGAATGGCTAGTTTTTATACCTTATCTAGAGTTTTAGTTCAGTTCCCACTCCTTGGTATTATAGCGTGACGATGTTAGCTTATAGGTACTAAGGTGTTTTTTCGTATTACACAGGATTTTGTTGGTGACAAAATGGTGTAAAAGCTAAAAAAATCTCGAATTATAATTATTTTTAATTTTTACTTAATTATTGACTATCATATGGTAAGACAGAGCTAGAAATCTTTGACATCAATGAACCGTACAAAAAAGCACATCAGATTATTGTTTAATTAATTTTAACATTCATTGCTTAGAATTACAATACTTATAATATATATTTGAACTAGCAATTATGCCTTATTTTTATGCTAACCTAAATTGTAAAAATATACCTGTTTTATTTTAAATATATCATTACCGTGAGTCCGACGTAACGGGAAAATTTTCGCGGTAAATCCGTTCCCGGGTTTCGGTTGTCGAGCTGTCCTAGTGCCAATTAGCTAACAGGTAGTGGTAGGAAGGCATGTGTCTAGTGATGGTAATTAACTACGAGATACTTCGGTGTTCGATGCTCGTGGCTAGTATGCAACGTCGGCAGTTGGCCGATACACACGGATTTGGATTGGCAGTCGCAGTATAGATAATTGGAGTGATGGTAGTGATGTGATGACTTTTGAAGTATTCCTAGAATTTACACAAATATTTATTTGATCTAAATCCTGGCTTCATTAAATATTTTATTAAAAAACCAACCTACCCACAGCCTAAACAAATATAATTAACTAGCTGCGCCCCGCGGTGTTACCCGCGATTAAAAAGTATGCCCTTTTTATCGGGATAAAAAGTAGCATATGTGCTATTCCAGACTATAATCTATTTCTGTTCCTAATTTCATCCAGATCCATTCAGCCGTTCTGGCGTGATTAAGTAACAAACATCCATCCATCTAAACTTTCACATTCATAATATTAGTGTGATATAATTTGGGTTACCACGTGTTTGAATTACTCAAATTTAATGTTAAATATGGTTAAGTGTTATTGCTATTTGGGTTATTATTCTATATTCTGTATATTCTCACCAGAATTTCTTAGTCTTTCTTAGAGTTTCTTAGTTCAAAGAAAAATCAACACGTATGTATAGTATAGTTTAAATGTATCTATTGCATGTTTTAGAACAATTGATATGAAAAAACTTAACATTTAAAGACACATTAAAACTTAATTTATCCAATGAGAACGCTATAAGGGACGAAAAGTAATCCCCTTACATTAAATTGGTATATTTGAATTTTTAACATACACAAATAAGGAGATCAAATAAAAAATCCAGTCTTCAGTTAATATAATTTGAATTGATGCTGCGCTGAATATCGTTAAGAGAAAACTCGCCTTATTCATTTATCCGTCGTTACACAGTGCAACCTTTGATTTAAAGAACGGCAACAAAGCAACGGAGAACGGGATTCGACGGGACCACATTATACATTTTTTTTTCTGTTACTTCCTACCCCATTCTCCTCGTAATCATAGCGTACCCGTGCCATGTCTGTGGAATTAAAGATAAAAGTCATGGCAATAAAAGGGGAAATAAGCGAGACATTGCGATAATATTAAAAATATTTTATAAAAACTTTGGGAACTCCGAACATTTGGCTTAATATGCTGAGAATGAATTTACATATTAATGATATAGGATTTGCAGTATTAGGAAATTTTCCAAGCTGTCTCGCAGTCTTCGGTTTATTGCTGTACAAATGTTTTTTGTTGAAAATAAAAGCGCAGATACCTGAAACAAATGAACATCTTACCTGGCTTCAAATTGCTTCGGATTTGAGAATGTGCTAAAGATTTTATCATAGACAATTTTTATTTTGTATAAATTAGTACGAAAACTAAGGACTGTATCGCATTTATTTTATGTTTTTTACGTTCCCGGACCGCAAACAACAACTAAATATGAGGGTACCCCTTTTCTATCTATGACACTCGGACGTCTAATATCTTAACCCTCCTGTGACTATAGTTGCTGTAAAGCAGCCGATACGTCGGGAATGTAAAAGTATAAAATAAACGCGAAAAAATCCTTAAAATTTGTTTTATTTCAATGCGTAGATATAAATTTACATCCTTTCTTACAACTTTTAGATATAAATCAATCTACTTATCAGTGTAGTCACATATCAGTCCTATTTACTCAAAACATTATTGTTGTGTTAAAAATAGCAGGGCATGAAAGTTTAGTCAATGATGCCTTTGTATTTTTTTTCGAATTGCATCTGCGTTTGTACTCCATTTAAAAAAAAATCTACGAGATAGTTTATTGAAATATTAAAGGATACAAACAGCCTCGTACGGAAGTGCTGACATAAAGAAGTGCCAAAATGAGTCATCATAAGCAATAGGGCTGCGCTAGCGGCCAAGTGTTGCCAAGATTCCCACCGAGGGACTAATTCCAGTCAGATATAACTTGGCATTATTTCAACCGAGAGCAAATTATAAGAATTGCGTATTGTTTTTATTTTTCCTACACAACGATACTGCACTACACACCACAAACTACGCAGATGGCACCACATAAGCATTCAGAACAATAGACAAGTGACGTCACAATCCTGAATCGCGCTATCAGAGTTTTCGGTGCAAGTAACATATGTACAAGATCCCGACAATAACCGTCGGGGCATAGCGGCCGCCCCGCCAGGCATACCACCCGCCTGGCTGGAAGATCTTCCCTTTTCCGCTAAACATGTATTGATCTGTGCGCATAATATAAGGTTAAAAAGCATAGGTATATCTTCAAAACAGAGAATAAATTTGACAAACATAGCGTGAACCGTGGCAAGGCCGACACTCGTTATCGAATAAAAAAAACCGTGTTGAAATCAATTCATCTATTCTGGCTCTACGATAGCACAGACGGGCAGATAAAGAGTCAATTCGGGTTTTATGTTGCGTTGCAGCTTAACAATAGGTCAAGAATCGTCTTTTTTATCAACACCATAAGGTCTTCATACAAAACACAATTCCATTCCATTATAAAGTTTTGACTGTGGATTACAAATTTTGAGCTTCGGCTATTTCGCACGAATTAGTCTTGTCAGTTGCTTGCTATATGTAATGACTTTTTAATTCCCATGTAAGCCATTTTGGTTCGAAGCTGAAATATTACCGGACTAGCAACGTAATTAACATTTAATCCATTTATATTCGTAATAAAATCCTGTACAAATAAATTGTAGTTTTAAGTTTTCACTATTACTTTTGCGAGTGCGCAAATTCTGTGCTTTCGCCATAGAATTTGGTTTTATTTTTACTGTAGACGAAACAAGTCCTTAATAAAAATATTTTAGTTATATTTTATTGAATTAAATTTTCAAGTTTTAAACCACATAATATTTTATTTATGTGTTTTGTTTCCAAGTGATTGGTGTCCCATAACATATTGTTATTATTAAATCCATTCAAACAAAATCGGCTATAACGGAGGAATTATACGCTACATACGGAATGAAACCTACAAAGCCACTTCGTTGAGTGGACTTTTAAATAGTGTCTCCAAAGACTAGTGTAGAAATCAGAGTAAAACTTGCGTGGAGCGCGGTTGGAAGGCAATCAACTTTGTAGCAAGTTTATGTGCAGGCCACTGGGTAGCTAACTTACTATAAAGCTACGACATTTTGCCAACTAAGTAATGTTTAAGTTAAGAAACGTACGTCATAAGTGAATGGAATAAGGATCTAAAGTAAGATTAATAAGTAGAAATACAACAACCAATATTTCTTGATTGGGTAATTATCTTTAAAAATAGAAAATTCGTTGTCTTATAATAGCATGTAATCCTTTCGCCCACTGGGTATTATTATTTTTTTTTAAAGCCGTAATAAAAGCTCCGTTATTTTAGCTGTGTAATAATTTTGAAGTGATTTAAAATAGGCGGAGCTCGATAAGTAACGATACTCATGAATTTGTATTTTATATTGTTTTTTCAGGAAACCTTTGTGTAGGTACTTTAAAATGTAAAATAGACAGAATTACCAGCCTGAAACAAAGGAAAATAATATTAAATTTGGTTGTATTGGATCACCAAATATATTCAACATAATAAGCTCACATTTAATAGCTGAGTAGTTATAGGTGTATTTTAAGCGCTGGGTCCCAATGTAACAGCAAGTTTCGAAAATGCCAGTATTCAATAGATCTCCAATATAGAAGTCCCTTGAAGATCTTAATAGTATTACATTGTAGATTACTGCACTGATTTAACTCGACGATTGATTAAGCCCATAGTAACTTGTATCATATTGCAAACTGTGAGCTAATCAAATATGATTTGGAAGCGGTAATTTCGTTATCAATACGATCCGAACGCGACACGACCACAGTGCACCGCGAAATTATATGTTCCGTGAATGATAATCACTCGTGCGGCTGATTTGTCATACTGATGCTAAAATTATCACACTATTGATGAGTCATATTGATGTAATCTGTTTAGGCAATAACAAGGGATTTGTATTTTAAAAACAAATAAATTGAATTTAAACCAGGTATATCTGGTATAAATCCATAGCATACGTCACAGAACCTGTAAGTTTTTTTTAATATATTCCGCAGTACAATTCGTGCGTATTACAATTTCAAATACGAATAGTCGTTTTATACCTATATACAAGTTCTGGTTCATTAAAGTTCAACCCAACCCAGAGACTTTCCTTAGAGATTGTCTATTTATATCTTTGACATTATCTGTAATGAAGCCTTTTGATATTTAAATTTGACTGGAAATCCGAATAAACTAAAATGGAACAAAGGTTTCGTCAATAAAGGGTCGAAATTCTTAGTATACATTTCCATCGTTTTGTCAGAACAACAGTACAGAAGAAAGATAAGTTTCGAAAGATAACAAGTACGGACCATTGAACCGAGAGTAATTGATAATAATAATTTAACAAGAAGGGATGATAGCTCAACGTCACCAATCGCAATCTATCTCGACAGGAACAAATATCGGTAAATATGTCTTTCAATCTTGCTATTTCTATCTGCTTCTAAAAGAAAACTTATATCAAAATACTTTTTATCTTAATGATGAAGGAAAAATATGAGTTTAACTTTGAAAAGGCTGACATTTTCTGTAATGTATATTAATATTATGCATCCACAGTTTATGAGTATATTTATATTATGATGATATACTAAGTGTTAGTACTTTTTGACCAGCTGCTAAAGTTTGCCTAGCCGTTCCTACATTGTTCTCACATACCGGTAAGAATGCACTGCTCAAAAATGTAGCGGATCATTTTAAAAACAGCAATCATGAAGTTTCTTGCCCGTTCTTTCCATAGGAACGGCATTCCGAACGGGTGTTAAAGTTTTAGCTTAGCATTTTGTAACTATTTTGACGATTCATAAGTACTGTTCTTAATGTTTACATGAATAAAAAATATTCTGTTTTTTTATAAATACAATGAGTTAGCCAGTTGTGTTATCCCGTTGGACGCGTATTATGAAGTAAATATGTTTAGTAGGTACAATATTTTAATGTGATTTTTTTATTAGTGTTGTCATCGACGTTAGTCGCTTTTAGAGTTGAGATTTAGGTAACTGTACAAAAACTAGACTATGTGTCTCACAGGCTGCCAAGCAGATCTAAATAGTAGCTTAATTGTTGCCTAGACTATTTATAAATACTTTTGGATATAAACTTTAAGAACTAAGGCAAAATCTGGTATATATAAGTCATATAACAGATGCATGCGTTAGGATCACCAGAGTGAGCGTTGTCGTACATTGCTGTGACAACAGTGAGTAATTGGCCGCTTACCTACACCGTGTGGTCTTGCCGTTGTGACGCACACAGTTTGTGGTGATACACTTTGTGGCGACGCTTCACCTTGGTCAAAGACAGTGAAGTAAGTGAGCTAAACTAGTTGAAAATATACATACGTCCTCGTTGCAGGCAGGCTATTAGGTATATAAGCAAGTACGGATTGCATGGCGACACACGGGAGTTTTTTTTTTTAATAAACATAAAAAGACAAGCCCGCTGAGTTTCGCGCCGGATCTGCTCAGTTGACGTTTCGTTAGGACGCCGTTGTAGGGTTATGAAAAAAAATGTAAATGTAAATTTGTAAGTACCCCCGTAGGCCAATATGAAATAAATGATTTGATTTTGACTTTAAATTGTCTTTATATAGCTACCAAAATAAACTTTTTAAAATAAAAAAACTTATATTGAAAACAAACAATACAGAAAAAAACACGATAATATTTATAAAAGTGTCAAACTGCCAGAGCTTTTATCTAATTTAGACATAAACACGAAAATAGTGTCCACAAACACATGATTAATTATTAAAAATACAAGGATTTGGCGTTGGATATGATATCTGTTTAATTGTTATCTACAGGATCCCCAAGTCAAGCGAAATCGTTTCGCTTTTTATTTTAGTTACACTCTTTTATCAATATACGAGTAGGCACACAGCTATTTATAAATATCCAACTTTTCAACGCCTTACTGTTTCCAGTGCCTCAGTACAAGTTTCAATCTCAAAATAGCAAGTAGCAAACGGCCCGTGTTCATTTTATCGGCAAGTGAATACGCTTTAACGATACAATCTTCGAAGCAATATCGATAAATAAAACCACTAATGCATGCAGAAAATTCTATCCACTTGCGGCGTTAGCCCTGAGGATGCACCAGCGCATTATAGATACAGTACTAGAGCTTGTTACTGGCGACGCCGAAGTCACAACATTGGATACGTACTGGCAAGCGATGCCTTGCCATTAAATATAATAATCATATCGCCAAAAGAATACACTGACTAGGACTGTATCTATAATGCGTTTGTGCATCCTCAGGGCTGCGCTTGTGCATTCCCAAAAGTGTTGCTACAATTAGTACAGTGCCACTTGAAGTATGAGTACAGTACAATGGACTAGGGGCGATCCCAGTATATAAATAGTAACTAATATAGATACTGAACGTCATTGAATGTTTACTACTAAAAAGTTTAAGTAAGAAATGGCTAGATACTGTGTTATTTTATACTGTGGTACTATTTTATTATGTTTTATTAATTAAAATAAAAACGTAAAGCAAAGCAGTGATAGCCAAGTTGGTGGAACGCTTGCCTCGGTAACGAAGATCGCAGCTTCAAACCCCGGCTTGCACCTCTGGGATTTCTGGATTTCAGATGCCAATCTCATTTTCAACCATTATTATCACTTGTTAAACGGTGAAGGCAAACATCGCGAGGAAACCTGCATGTCAAGAGAACCCCTCGAAAGACGTGTGAAGTCCGCCAACCCGCACTGGGCAAGCGTGGTGGACTATGGTCTAATCCTCGTCCCATTGAGAGGAGGCCCGTGCCCAACAGTGGGACATTAAAAAGTGCTGGTATTATTATTAAAGCAAATTACAAACTCAAGAAACATTAGTTAGCAAATACATGTGTGCACGTCTACTTAACAGCGTTCATATCGGTGTCTCGTGTGTGTGAGTAGTCACTTGTAATTTGGCCTGCTTCGGATGCGGGTCCCACTCGACCTATTTCTTGTTTGCCCTAACTTTAATGTCACCAACTTCGACCAAATAGACACAAACTATTGGAAGTCGATATGTAAGTGCCCAAGTGTTGTTTGCATTGAGGGGACTGTTTAAATGATATATTATAACTTAGTATTAGTATTTCTGTGTTCAGTTTAGTGTAAACTTGGGCGAAGATATTTTTATAGCATTGTTAATAAGTACTTAATGCGTAGTGTTTAAGCGTTTATTATATAAGTTATATTACCAATAGTTATTGTAGAGGCGTTGCCTAATATATGAATATTATATTTATGACCCCTCAAGTATTCGAACAACAGAAATAATAGCCCTCGAATTCTAACAATGAAAACTAAATAATTATTCCCAGGCTTTGATAAGCCTTGGAGAGGCGAGAAAATATATTTTCTAGCAACAGCAAACTGGAACGGAAGCGGCGGAACGTAGGAAATAGAGTGTTGTACGCGCTTTTATTTATTTTAACATCATGGCGCTACATCCGGGGAACAATCGTTCGCCGCTATCTACTGATAGTGTGCTGACATATAGCTGCTTCATACCGGGGATTATTGAGATAAATATAGCGCTGTCGTTGCTAATCTCAAGAAGGAAAGAGATAACGCTTTTGCTATTTGTTTCGTTTGAATGGCAAAAATCAGCAGTTTTGAAAGTGGATGTTGTTATTGAATGTTACGCTATATTTGATGTATATTTTAAATTGCGTTACTTAATATTTATCTGTAACTTGCTGGATCTTCACCATCTTTATTTATTTAGTATTATTTTTAGATCAAGTCACCAAGTACAGGCACAATTTTTTTTGGATAGTCTGAAAAAATAAGCTCTAAAAATATTTTATACTATTGCTATTACACCTAATATGAGACACTTAAAACATAATTAATTACCCATCCAGTGCCTTGATTACTTTATTCACTCATCATCATCATCATCATCAGCCAGAAGACGATCATTGCTGAACATAGAACGCCATAAAACATCTCAACTGATGATAAGTTGAAATCTGCATCGGACAGCTCTCTGCTACTCCAGATCACCCCCCCCCCCCCAAATCGAGAGTCGAGAGTGAACAGGTACCTTCTAGGCAAGTATGCTCCATCGTAGATCTCATCGTCACTTACCATCAGGTGGGAACGAGATCACATGCGTGCCTATAACGTAATAAAAAAAACCTTTATTTCTAAGTTCCATCTACAAATGTAATAAAAGCTGTATCTAATTATCAACGGCGAGACAACGGAACCGCTGGTTGCTAAGTGACATCCGTCGAGATGTCAATTAGGGTGTCCTTACACTGGCTTGTAAGCAGGCATATGTGTGTAGTAATTAATGTAGTCTGTAGTGTAGAGCTGTGCCGGCAGTAACCATACCTGTCCTGTCTTTAATGCGCACTTTATTTGGAATTTCCACTGTCTGTAATTATTTCCATTAAATAAAGATGAGAATGGAAAGCCATACTCATCTTTGCCGGTTCCATTTTTCATCATCGGCATATACGAGGAAATCTATACAAATAGATAAAATTGGAGAGTCTGTTTGTAATATTAAAATAACCGCTTTTAACTAAGTGCATTTGGATGTATACACGGTCGGTACATATACCAATTTTTTTTTTGTCCGTCTGTCTGTCTGTTGGTTTCGGCTAATCTCTGAAATAGCTGGACCGATTTTAATGGGACTTTCACTGGCAGATAGCTGATGTAACAAAGACTATGTGCTGAGCCCATAACCTCTTGTAATTGGTAGTTACGGAATAAAACGTATTGAATATGAATTACTATTATTTATTCAACACAAAACTGGTATTTCTATATCGTGAAAAGCACACGATCCTACAACGACATTTTACTTCTCACGCAAATCAATCATAGAGTACTGCTATAAAATTTAATCCAATACAGCGTTGTATTTAGAAATGCGTATGTAAATGTTTTTTTTATCTGTGACGATTTATCGTATATAAATAATATCTATGAACAATAAAAATTGGTGTGGCATTATAGGATTTAAAAGCACATCAGTTAGTAGTCGCCTTTTAGCGTTGTTTACATTAAGCTTGTCACTCGTGTCTCGGCAGTGTTCGGCGCAAAACTTTTGAAATTATACCTCCGGGCCGCGATAATTTCCCTTCTAATGCTGTAGTTGAGAACTCTTCAAAAACTTTTAGGGACTTTTCCTGAATTTCTTTTTATTCCTTATAAATCTAGAAGGAAATAGAATTTATGGTGTGTCCTTAACTTTTTACGAGAGGGCAAATATTAAGTTAATGATAAAGATTATTTCTTTTATCTTGAAAGAGGTAGATCGCTTAAACAATGGAATAGGCCGCTTTAGAAATTTTGTAGCCGTTTTCTCGTTGAATGGTAATTCCTGATTGGTTTTACTGTGATTAGTTATATTATAGTCACTCATCTTTAGTATAGGACAATATACCTGAATGCATGTACTGCTTTATGATAATTACAAATCATTACTTGTTCTTACGCTGTGGGAATGATTCAAAGAGAATCATTATTATAACATCTTGAGGATGTATTATGAACATACTACAAATATTATTGTCGACATCGGAGCTTAGGACTTTTTATGTAACCTATCAGCGCTGCGCTATAGGAAAGGCTGTAAGTAAATTAAACCAACCTGCTTGACCTACTATATTAACTATATAAGTACAGTTTGGTATATAGTTTGCTAATAATATATTCTTTAATAATAATCTAAATACTGCTCTAAAATAGACTCTCAGGAACTAAAGTAAATGGGAATACCTACATCGGAATTAACAGGGATTCAGTAGAGTCCGACATTGATCGGCGCTCGTTAGCGTTTGATGACGTTCGAGTGGTTGATGCGGGGCAGCTCCATAGATCCTTATATTCCGATGAGAGTACTTGGACCCAGCTGTCGGTTATTCATAAGTTTTTATTAATATTTTGGTAAATATCATAGATTTTTTTTATACTCCGGTACTCGATGGTTCATACGCTAGGCTCACTAGTAATATGTCTTGTGGGCAACATTTTGATGACGTATAAAATTAATATTCTATAATGTTTGTACTGTTATTAATATATGAAATCACTGCAGGATGAGAATATTTAACAAATTTTAATATCTGTGGAAACATTTTTAGAGCATAAAATATAAACTTTAAATTTTTTTTTTTTTTTTTTTTTATTTTTTATTACATTATAGGCAAATATTTGATCTCGATCTCACCTGATGGTAAGTGACGATGAGATCTACGATGGAGCATACTTGCCTAGGTAGGAAGGCGGCAGTAGATAAGAGACGCTTCATTCACTAGGCACATGCAGCGCAACTGATCTGACCCGCCATCCATGAATGGCAACACCGAACATCATGCCGGAACACGGCTAGGCCGCTTGGCGACATGGCTTTGTTCAGTGGGTGGTGACTAGCCATGGCCGAAGCCTACCACCAGTAGAGTTGTCACCTGGTTGGCACCACCCAGGGTCACGTGTAGGGTATCTCGAGGGTACTTAATTCTCCTACGGACGAAGGTGACTCGACCCCAGAAATAAAAAATAAAAATTAATTAATACCGTCAAAATTTATCATATCTCAACATCAACCAAACTTCGCTAACAATTCAAACATCAAGTCATGCATCGTACCTTCACGTGCTTGACATGGTGCATTTTTCTATATAGGTAAGTATATATCGAAGGTTGATTATATTTTATTTCTTCTGCCGTCCGACAGTGAAACATTAATCTCTTACGTCTCGCGTTTCTCCCTCATTAGGCGGCGTACAGTACGTAAAACGAGAGAAGGGTACGGAAGGGATTCCGTGTTATAACACTCGTCCAGTACAAATTAAACGTGAGCTGCGTAGCTTTATATATTATGGAGATACATAGAAATGATGTATTAAAAAAATGTTGTGTGTTTCGCGGGGACTCCACCTTTTTGCGCAACCTTTAATTATCTAGAATAAAAATGTATCGTAGATCGAACAGACAGAAAAAAATACAAAAATTGCAGATTTGGTCGATGTAACAAAAAAAGGTCTTTACGTTTTTTTTTTCGGAAATATTCAATTTACAGGCACAACCAACTCATAGTCTTATTATACGTAGATATGTTACCTACTATTGGCATATGAAAGGGATGTTAGGAAGGAGAAGCACATCCGCCATGCACAACGGACGAGGGTCTGGCATCTGACTGATGGCTTGATGAGTATCAAAACACCCCGGATTGGTTTCAAGCCAACAACGATGGATGATAAATATGACTGGAATGATTTTAAACTAAGCTACATGCTAACATGTACTGTGAGGAAAGTATCTACCATGCAATGGATTAGACTACGTTAGGGAAGACGAATATTTTTAAATTATTAATGAAAAAGTTGAATATGGCCATGACATAGCGTAACATAATTACGTGGATAAATAATAAATTTTATGGTGTTTTTTCGCCATCCCTGGACTTAGATCCTGGATGAGTAGAACTCACAATAAGAACACTCCTGATTGCGCTCAGACTAGCACTAAATCATGCAGTCGTCAATAACATGGTAAAATTCTCCAGAAATATGAAACATTGTAAATAGGTGCTATTAAAATATACAATTTGTCAATTCCGAGTATTATAAAGAAGATAAATTAAAGAGAAAATATTTTGCTTATCATTAATTATTTATAGAGCCATCCCATGGTATTCATGGAAATCATTTAGTAATAAGGTTCGCTATACAATTAGAGGTATTGTCAGATTAAGTGATTTGCATTAATCCTGTCTTAGTATCCGTGTTAACCTGATATATGCTATGTTCTAAAACCTAGGGCTTAAGTTATAAAGCCTAGATAAAATAAGGTTTAACGATAATAGTTTAAAATATTTTAAGGAGTTAATATATTGGTGATAAAGATCACTTTTATGTAAAAAAAATGTGTATACAGTGTTTGATTTTTCTGTCAGGCTAGCAAAACAAGCTAGACAAAACGTCTCACATAGCGGATTGGTACCTAGTATCTATACTAATATTATCTATACTTAATATTATAAGTGTGAAAGTTTGGATGGATGGATGGATGGATGGATAGATGGATGGATGTTTGTAACTCTTTCACGCTCGAACGGCTGAACGGATCTGGATGAAATTTGGCACAGAGATAGATTATAGTCTGGAATAGCACATAGGCTACTTTTTATCCCGGTAAAATGTATGGTTCCCGTGGGATAGATGTTTTAATTTTTCATACTTTTTATCGCGGGTAACACCGCCGGGCGCAGCTAGTATTATATATGTGAAAGTTTGGATGGATAGGTGGATGGATGTTTGTTACTCTTTCACGCCCGAACGGCTGAACGGATCTGGATGAAATTTGGCACAGAGATAGATTAAAGTCTGGAATAGCACATAGGCTACTTTTTATCTCGGTAAAATGTATGGTTCCCGTGGCATAGATTTGTTGAATTTTTCATAGACTACCAATAAATTTATTTTCTCAAAATTCGATTTTGAGGCGGTACGAAGTTCGCCGGGACAGCTAGTTATTTTATAAATTTTAAATAATTGTAATTATTTGTTTTTTTTTAATGAGATCCTTATTGACGAATTATAGGCCCTTTAAAATAGTTTCACTATTATTTTTAATCCATATATTATATCATCGTAATATCACCTCTTCGTCGTCCAAGTGATGCGGTATTTGTCATATACACAGAATCGATAAAGTTACCAAAGGTAATTACCAAGTAACATGACGTCAGCGACATTAGTGAAAATCTCATCTGAAAATTTGAAATATATGAACGAATATAAAATGTTATTACACAAGTAAAATTCGTGAGATATTTCAAAAGCGTAAATTTGTCAATAGCAGTCGAAGCACCAGCTGTACAACACACAAGCGTTTCTTAACCTCTAAACACGTGTGGGAACTAAAGAAAATTTCACCTTAGACAGCTTAATATCTTCGTAAAAGTGGCAGGAGAAGGAGCATAAACGTGGAATAGGGTTCTCTGCAGTTGTTTACAACGCACCTGGGAAATTAATTAGAAAAATATGTGTAGCGTTCAGCTCAGGTCGGCGCGCCGCGCGACCTCTGCTCTTTATTTGTATTTAGAAAAATGTGGATATTTGTTGTGTGTCACAGATTTTCCCGGTAAAACATTTATTAATTACTAGCTGCGCCCCGCGGTATGACCCGCGATTGAAAAGTATGTCCTTTAACCGGGTAAAAAAATAGCCTATGTCATTTTCTGACCCCTAAACTACCACAACCTATGCAAAAAATCATGTCGATCCTTTGCTCTATGAAAAATTTAAACAAATCTATCCCACGGGAACCATACATTTTGACGGGGTTAAAAAGAAGCCTATGTGCTGTTACAGACTATAATCTATGTCGGTGCCAAATATCATCCAGATCCGTTCAGACGTTCTGGCGTGATTGAGTAACAAACATTCATCCATTCAAACTTTCACATTTATAATATTAGTGATACTCAGAAAAAAAAATCGATTTTATCATTACAACAGCCATCCAAACATTGCAACAACGTGATAGGAACAAATTAGGCAAACAAATCATGACAGAATTTCGCCGGCCAAATTTGGCACCGTAGCTGAAAGCACTATAGGCATGAAAACAAATTATCACGTTGAATTATCCGCGTGAATTTATCTCGCTAGATCCCTAGATACCCTGTACGATAATGCAATGAGTTTCATGCGACTTCGCAACGAAATATAATAAGTGTCATTGAACTAACGATAACTGTAGGGCTACCGTTCAAAGTAATTTCCGAGCTTTTAAGCCAATCGAGAACATTTTCAAATCAGGTTGTCTCGCTATGAAAACTCGAACGTTATCAAACAACGAGAGAGATGCTCATAAATTTGGAGAGGCCTTTTTGCTGTAATGCCTTTCATATTTCTCCCGAAGCACACTGCGGGTGCCGTTCAAATAAATTACGGCCATCAATAAAAATCTCAGCGTAGAGATCCTACGACTTATTTAATTTATATTCCATCAGAGCCGTATTCATCAAATATCGAAGCTTTTTGTGTGGTGTTCAGATTTTGAACGGTAAAATATTTTTTAATGCCCGTTTTGTAGTCGAGATATTGAAAATTTAGTGCTTAAGCTTGTTAGCAACAGCGCTCCGAGGTTGTTCTAGGTTTTATACCGTAGATTTAAAGTAAAAAGGGTAATCCAGACTAAATATTAATTAGGCTCTACAGTTGGATTCAAGTGGTAAATACCATCTGTAAAAACTTTTTCTCGTTCACTTATAATTTTGTGAATAGGTAGAACATTTTAAAATAATAGTTAGGACTACGATAAAAGCTTTTTAATTAACATTATGTGTTAGAGCTAAATTAAGTTTCAATGTGTGTAAAGTCAGTATTTCGAAATGTCAATTGTTATATTTTGGGAACAATTTTTTTAAATCATAAAAAAAAAATACTTCCCAAATTATAACAATTGAGATGTTTTGCAATATGTTTTTAAGTTAATGTATTCGCGTGTAATGTAATAATATCAAAATTCAAATTTAAAGAAGCGCAGGTTTAAGCCTTAGTATATTCATTCTGAATCACCTGTATATATATCAACACATATAAAGAAAATACATGTTATTTATATCTACCCGGTCCATATATCACGAAATTATGGAGATGGCACCAATGCTATCTGCTAATTGGTCAGGCCACCTTTGCCTAGGCTTCTGTGCGGTTCCCATACAAAAGCCCTATTGACGTGAAATGGGGAGAGAGCCAATATGTGAAACGAGCCGGCAGACCGTATGGTTGATTTCAAATTGATTACTCTAGCCGATTACTAAGCCTGCCAACAATCTCGGTAATACGATCTCAATAGCTATGCACCTGGATGCATTATGCGCAGTCGAGTCTGCATGCTATTTACATACATATAATTATTGTGTTGTATTGTAAACTGAATTGTTGACTATTAAAATTTGGCAAGAAATCATATCTTATTAATCTTGAATTTAAAACTGGAAATGTTCCACCCACTGAACAAAGCCATGTCGCCAAGCGGCCTAGCCGTGTTCCGGCATTATGTTCGGTGTTGCCATTCATGGATGGCGGGTCAGATCAGCTGCGCTGCATGTGCCTAGTGAATGTAGCGTCTCGATCTACTGCCGCCATCCTACCTAGGCAAGTATGCTCCATCGTAGATCTCATCATCACTTACAATCAGGTGAGATCGAGATCAAATACTTGCCTATAATGTAATAAAAAAAAAAGAATGTTCGTAGATTTTTGTAAAATTATTAGGAAAATTATATAAAGATAAAGCAGTTTTACTGCTTCGGTTATGTCAATAATTTATATTAAATGTTCTAGTAAACGCGTCTGAATAAAATACAGTACCGGTACAGTTACCATTAATTTAATGTAAATCCTGCATAGCTTTTCATTTGTTTATCATCAATGTATGGGAGGACAACATGCTTTTATAAGAGTATGTAAGACTTACTTACATAATTTGATACTATTCCTGTTAACAGATAATTACATCTCATAGAAGATATATCATACATAATAATTACATCTCATACAATTGTATGAAATAATTATATACCATGCAATTGGTGTGAGAGCTTTAGCAATGAGTTACCATATGCCACGCGAATACATGTGGCATATAATATAACGTTCCTTGGGACCCAAAAAGGGTTCGCGAATTATGAACATCACTTCACTCAAACTTGAAATACATATGTATATTGTAAATTAGCACCCGTTAGTTAAAGTAAGTAAGCCTATTATGAACCATAGGGTTCCAAATCACTTTGTAGAATTTATCCTACATGTAAGAACGTCCGTAGTAAACCAACTGATGAAACTTTGAGGGGAAGGGGGGGGTTCGAAATCCTGGTCGTTACATGATGTTGCACCTATGTCTACTGGTTCATTTTATCTCGTGTTGCCGTAAGGGTTAAATCCGGATTAATTAATTCTCAACTTGGATAGTATGTTGAACCGACCCCTTGAATGATTTTGTGCGGTATGTATATAATGTGTTTATGTAATTATATCGGCATTATGTGCACGTTTGATGTATCTTTTCCCAAGTTATGAAATTCGTGAGTGAAAGCAGAAAGTTTATAAGTAAATCGCGGATATATTTTTTTAGCTCTGTTAATCTTTTATCTATAGTACTTAATGTTTAAGCCGCTGTTACAAATAAATAAAATAAAAATAACTGTGAAAATAATCAAAGTGAAGGAATGTTGCAACAGCTTTCACGAGTCGTTGTGATACCATAACGCCAATGAAAATACCTATGAATTCTGGGTCTTAACGATTACTATTATGGGTGCCTGTTTATCGAATAAACAAAACCCATTACGTGCTTGGGTGATAGGATCGGACGAACAACAATCTGACCTGTAAACAGGGACCGCATTGAAAACATTGTCGGCGCAGGTGTTGATATTCGCACGTAGCGTCGCATCGCGGGGACGGGCGCCACCGATTTTCATTTCCGAAGTAAGCCACATGCGACGCGCGTCGATTGTGCCGCAGACAACCGTACGAGCGGATTTTGTTGATTAAAATTTACGGGACACACTGCGACAACCTAAAAACGACTTGATTTCTGGCCACGACAGCATGTTAAGTGGTATCCCTATTTAGAAAACGAAAATAAAAGAGTGCCTTATAACACTCTACGCTCAGTCAACGCTACTGAGTAATTGGTATTTAGTGTTGCTTCTATTGGCAAATCAGCTGCTCAACTAACATTTCTAAACCTAATTCAATACGGTTCTCTCAATTTAGTTTAATTTTGTAAAGTACTTAGTGTAAATAAACTAAATAATTTGGTAGCATTTACACTAAGTACTATTCACCTAAGAAATTACTTATTGTATTTACAACTAATGTTACATGGTATTCAAGAAATAAATCTCGAATACCATATAACATCAGTGGCAAGTTTGTTAGGTAAAATCCAGGCAATAGACATGAGTAGTTGATTCGATGAAATACAAAGATTTAAGAAATAGTAGGATCCTCTGAAAGACTGTCAACGGCAAGAACAAAGTAAACATTTCAACTATTCCGTGTCTATTGTCTCGTTTCAGCCTCGAAGCTGCGGAAAACTGCGCGGCGTCGTACCGCCACTCGTTTCGGGCCAACTTCCTTTTTGAAAAACTTCGAGAAAGCGTCCCATCTCGGTCTGTGAGGAGATTGCAAAATATTTCAGTCCCCGCGGTGTCATTTGCCTAACTTTCCAGTTTGAGTAAGCTTAAGACCCCGAGTTTTTGTGCAAATAATGCTTTTTAAGTTTTTTTCAGATGCAACATTTTTATGTTTGCGTGGAAAATATTCTCTAACAATAACCGTGACTATTCTGCGTTCCGTTCTTCGCCAATGATATTTAGGATGCTTACTTTTTAATTGTCTGTAACTCTATTTTAGGTCTAAGAATGTGATTTAATTTACATTACCTACTAACTTTACGTATTATTTTACAGTGAGGTACCGAATGTACCCGTTGCATTTTTAGGGTTCTGTACGAAAAGGGTCAGTTGTAATCGTCGTCAATTGTTAATATAATAATTTTGGATTTAAAATTGTATTATAACAATAAACGCTTTATTGAAATAAAAGTAATTTTAAGGATTTTATCGCGTTTATTTTATGGTTTTACGTTACCGACGTTTCGGCTGCTTTACAGCAACCATGGTTACGGGACATCCTTCCGTGATCATATATGTCCCGTCCCGTGAATGTGTAGTATTCGCGAAAATATAAGAAATCAATATATTAACACCCTAGTTAAAAATCCCTAATATAACTACCCAAGTGCAAGGTGGATTGCACTTGAATAGCTTTTCAATAACTGCATGCCGTAAAATACAAATAACAATATCACAGTATAAGAGTAAATGCAAACAATATTTTCATCCACCGAATAAAGAATGTATATTTCGTGAAAAAGGGTTAAATCTCATACAACGTGAGTTTACGCGATAAATATAAGATAATGGCCCATTTCTCGGGGATATTATTATGAAAAAATGAGGCTCCCTATTGTGAGGCTATGTATTGAGAGGGGTAATTGTTATTGTTCTGATGGATTGAAAGGTTATGTAGCAAGAATGATTTAGTTGGAATGGTTTTTTTGTACGAATCTGCAGTCACAGTATAAAGAGAGCAGCATCAAATTGAATATTTCCAGATCGCGGGACTAGGTATTTCTTATAGCTAATCCAAATTTTAATAATAGAGAAAAGTTGAAAGAGTTTTAACAGCCTCTTTAGGATTATATTAGAGTACCCTTCAACATACCCATTTAAGAAAAACAAGCGCGGCCACAAGTGGTAATATGTAACATTACTTAAATACTTAAGTTATTTGTGTATACTTATTCATTAAATATATGCTCCATTCAATGTAATCATGATTATAAAATATACTTTAACATTTTCAGTGATATTTAAAACAAAGACTTTATACCTTCTCTGGGTATTCTAAAAAAATTACCTGAAGGCCTTTAAACTTTAGTTTCACTCTTACTCCCAAATTCATAGAAAGAATTAATCTGTTTACAATGGAATTTTCTTCTTAAAAATGCTTTATTATGGCATCGTAGGTAATTATATTACTCCTACTATGAATAAGGGGGTTAAGCTTAAGCACAAATTTATATTTCTTTGTAAAGTCTATTATGCACGTTTATAAATCGAGTATAAATAAACGTTTGTACTCAGTATTAGCCCGACTTAATGCCGAAGTGTGTTCGTTACATAAGTTTAAGCTGTTTGTTTACGAAAATGTTGCTTTGAAACTCATACTATTTAGTTTTTTGAATCGTTTATGGATTGAAATTGACAATTATTTAAAAACAATTCATTTATTATTAAAGTAAAATAAATAAGTTTACTTTAAGTAGTTAATCTTTTTTATGTAATAATTTTCATTGTGTTTTATTGAGCGGTGTCAAATAAACGTTTTTATTTTCTTTCTTTATTTTCTAACTCAAGAACGATATTTAAACGAGAAACATCACACAAACATTATAACAAAGGTACTAAAATATGTCATATTTTTGATTTTGAGGAGTCACGACGTGCGCTGGTACAGCTAGTACTAGATAAATAAGGTTTTCACTATGTGTAGATAAATTTTCTACTTTTATAGAGACACTTTTAGAGACTAAAATCGTCCACAGCCACACTAAATGCCAACGACTGAAATTAAACTTTATACGCAGCAATTAAAAAGTTAAGAATTAGATTTTGCATGTGTACCGAACTTTCGGCTCGCCAGCTTGGTACGGTTCTCCAGAGGGAACTAAAAGTTTAGTTTAGTTTCAGCCTAAGTAACTTGTTTATGTTAACTTAGTAAATATGTACATTTATTAGGTAAACTTGGAAATTCTTTATATTAGTTCGTGTACTTTAATTTAGCTCTAGATATCTAGACTGGCTAATTTTTGATGCAATATTTTATGTTTGGTGTTTTAATTATTTTATTATTTTTACAATACACTGCCTGTCCCAGTGAACTTTGTACCGCCTCAGAATTAAATTAGGTTAGTGATTTTTTCACATGTTTTAATAGTTATAAGTATAAGTGAGCTATAATTTTATAATAGTTATAATAGGCTAAAAAATTTCAACTTCGAGGTTCCTAAAGTCAAGTTATTATTCACTTTGAGTGTGATTAACGATTACTACAAGCAACTAGAAACTTTACTCATGACACCGCCATGCTGATTTTTCATCTGGAAGTAAGTTATCTAACATTTTCCATTAAGTGGAACGTCGAGATTTGCTTGGCGATTTCCTTTCTTGCGTAGCGGCTGTACCCGACGCTCGGTTATCGATGTATGAAGTTTTTTGAAGGTTTCAGCGGGATCGATTAGAATTTGATGATAGCTTATTAATAGCTTTAAAAGTATACGACAGACTTATTAGTTCTAGTAATTTTACATCCCTTCTAAGATTTTCATTATGAAGGTAGATGGCCATTAACAACTAACATCTGATCTTATCTAATACCATATATTTATAGCCAATTATAAGTCCGTACTCCAGGGCCCCAAGTCTACTAACACAATCGATTTATAATCGAAAAGCAACGGCATAGAAACTGTCAATGTTGACCGATATTGTATGGGGTAACTGTCAAAAGTGACAATTACTATACGGTTGCTGTTCGATTATGAATCGATTGTGTTAGCAGACTTGGGGCCCTGATTTCTTAAATGTTCTGGAACACATTGTTTTAATGGCCAGTCCATTTCAGGAACCTGCGTGAAAGTATACGTCGGATCGAATCACGCAGCTGGTGTGGAAGCCGCCTTAATGGCTCCTTCGGTCAATGTTTGTTAGATCACTGTCGACGTCCCCAGATTTTAACGTGAGTGAGCCACGCGTAAACATAACTAAAAATATTTATCGCTATTTACAGAATAATTCATGTTTACTCGTAACACACAACAAGTGTACTGATACGCCGTAGCTCACATTAAAATATGAAAAAAATATGAATTATGTGATATTTTCTCAACTAAAATATTCTCTTAGGTACAGCTATTCGTATTCAAAGTCAGTGAAATATAGAAATAAATTTGCCAAAGCAACACGCACTATCTTGTTGTTCTGAAGGCAATGATTTATTCACAAATTGTACACAGACGAACGTTTCGGACGTGGCCGCAATACAAACGCCATTCGTACGCATTTAATGAAGTAAATAAAACATGATTAGATAATAAATACAAGATAAATAAATGATTTGACTTGTTTATTTTGATTTTCATCTAAAATTTTCTTTATGAATGTCCCCCTTTTGGGCACGGGGTCAAGGCCATAGTTTACCACGCCGGCGCAGTGCGGGTTCGCGTATTTATGTAAGTACTTACTAATTTACAAAACAATTGTTACAGTAATAAAAGTATTTATTTTCATGTATTGTTGGATTCTGTTGATTTTAAGATGAACCGAAATAACGATGAAAACGCCGCGTTTTCATCGCTTTTCTGCATAGTTTTTGTGAAAAATAAAGAATTCCAGCTATGCACGGTCGCGCCACGGGGCTGGCTGCGGAAGCATCACGGAGGACGTCCCAGCTATCTTGTCCCACAACTACTGTTTTACTCTTGCGCTTCGTATTTATGACAAACTGTGCAAGATATGTAAATAAATTGGATATTTTTGACTGCAGTATAATATGTAGATGTTAAAAGTAAGGACCAATTCAGAAAGTTTGAAATCATAATCGTAAAGTTAAAAATAATAAAGGAAACAAGAATATAGAAGTAAATGAATATATATAAGCTTATAGACATTATTTTTGAGCTTATACCCTCGATCGCTTAGGCTTGGGCAGACAGAAATAATGACTTCATGATGAAACATCAAAAAATAATTCACGATTATTTTGCTAGTGTTGGCCCGAAGGCGATATATGATACCGCCCATTATGTTATCGTAGGGCAAGTTACCCCGGCTTTAATGGATTACCTACTGGTTGAGGCAGTCGGCCCGGCCTCCCGGGACGCTGAAGGCCAGCACAATGCACGTCAAAAATATATTCAGAATATTGAGTAGCTTTGGGTGTGTATTGACGTTTTGTTGTGGTAACTTGTCGGTAAATGTTGTGATATTGGGACATTAAATTAGGAATTAGGTGAGCTTATCGTGAAATAATATATTAACTATTTCGATTCAGTTCTGTTAGTTGACAACATCAGGACAATCAGACTGAGCTATGAAAGGGGTACTTTGCATATATAATACAGCAGAAATGCATGTAAGTATAAGAAACTGTGTGTGCATGTCTGTGAGAACCCTTGGAAAGGTGTGTGAAGTCTGCCAAGCCGCACTGGGCCAGCGTGGTGGACTATGGCCTAATCCACTCATGGAGGAGGCCCATGCCCAGCAGTGGAATAGCAAAAGGGGCTGGTATTATTATATAGGAAACTATCTTTATAGATACTAATCATATTTCTAAATTACATTATCATAAAGTCCTAGATCTATATCGTAGACATCTGATAATGTATATATTCCCTAACGAACACATAATATTTTTTAAAATAAATGTATGAAATTGCAAATTTTCACTAGTCGCCAACAAATTTTATGCAAAATCAATTTGGTACAATAGAGACATGTTGGTTTATACGTCACGTGCATCTAAATTGGCTATCGAGTGTATTGATATGAAATAATTCGATTTCAATTCCAGTCATATGCAGGTATTTTCTATGTATTATTTACCTTTGTATCAACGTCAATAAGGTTCGTATTGCATTGGCCTTACGTGAAGTACTTCGTAAAGCACTCACAAGTTTTTTACCGAGGTGCTCTCGACTTTAGACCATGTTTAATGGAAGCGTTTTTATGCAGCCTCGTCTATTTTTTTATTATTTATGACTTAACTTCTCGGCAGTGCATATTTAAGTACTTTAAGAAAACCTTACCCTTACTATACTCGTATTAAATTATTAGTCAAAACTAATGATCATCATATAATTTCATTAGTATACAACATTGTATATATTGTATAGTGTATTGTGATAACATTATATTAATAAGTATACGATGTTTACCATAGCCGAAAAGCTAATAAAAAATTATACATTTAGTTGAGACTTTGAACAACATAATTAATTAAAATTTTAGATTTTACTTAATCAATGAACACTAAAACAGTCTCAACAAAAATACTTAAAAACTTTGCTTTTGAGACAATGGCCATTATTGCGTTTATTGTGGATACTTTCTTTTTTATAAATAATAAAAAAGTTTCACAGAAAGCATTTACTGGGAACTTTGAAACTCTCAAAAGCCTCTCTTATCAGTGAAAAAGAAAAGGATTAAAGTAGGCAAAGAAACATAAATAACTGAGAGTAGCCCGCCTTAGATGGATGTTAAACTTTTTATCGAAAATAAACAATACTAAACACCTTTATCTCGCGCCTTACTCATGTTAGAATGCAGCAGCGTTTGCGAACAAGGGAGAGAAAGATAAGAATGCAATGCCTACAAAAATCGAGACGAGTTAGAATGTATGTATAAATAAATAATTAATAATAGATCATCAAAATATGGTGACCCCAGCAGGTGAATTTAATGATATAAAATTCCCTCAAACGGCCTCTGCGTGTTGGACTGTTATCGTTCCACAGGCCTTCCAAAGGATTGTTGGCCAAAACTGGTGTTGAAAAAAAAAGTACTCATAATAACAACCAATCTGGGCGTTATTGAAATCAACTCGAGTTAATTAGCGGTACGTACGGTACTATTCGGTACGTACAGACAAATATGTAGGATTATTATCTAACACGCAATGACGAAACAGACATTATAATAATTTCAACATGTAAGTTTCATTTACATGGCTTCATTGAAATATTCGGAATGTAATAATCCAAATCAATTTGCCTCTATAGTAGGCCCCAAAGCAAATATTGGTTTCAATCAATTTGACCGAATTCCTATCAAGTTTAGATTGAAATGGGAAATTTCTACCTCAGTAGGTAAATTAATTTAATACAAATTTGTATGTCGGCCGTCTTAGTTGGTTACTGTTTAGTATCAATTTATCGATACCAAAAATCATTACATAACTTAAACAATCCTCTAAATAAATAAATATAGACATTCCGTCTTAATTCAACTATGGTTGTTTGAATGTCGATATGATCTGTATAAGTATTAAGATTTATAATGGATAAATGTAGAGTGCGCCTCGCATGGCTAGACACACTGGAGCTTACATTTTTTATAATTTTTTGTAAAAAAAATTGCTAAAAAAAAATAGGCAAGCCCGCTGAGTTTCTCACCGGATCTTCTCAGTTGAGGTCGCGTTCCGATCCGGTTGTAGAGTTAAGAAAAAAATGTTAATAACAATTTGTAAGTGACCCCGTAGACCTACCGAACCGAACCGACCGAAATAAACGATTTGACTTTGACTTTGACTTTAAGGTTAAAATAAAGAGCTTCACGGTGTAGCAAGTCGCACACAGGTATACTGGGCGAAGTTGAGGCTAAACAAATGGCAGGAAAAAGCTATAATTACGTATATTGAAACGCACACAGCTATAAAAATACTGCTTTACATTACCTTAAACGTGATGCAGTAATAAACTCTGAATAAAGTGATATATCTACTTTGAAACAACCATAATTATATAAATAGGTAGGTATATAAGCCGGCCTTCCTTGTATTCGAAGTGAGGTAAAGTCCACATTGTTTATTACCGTCGTCTTTGGTTTGTGAATAATGTATGTAGTTACTGGCCATATGTTTGTTTAGGATGATATTTTGATGAAATACCCAATGCCAACGTCCACAAAACAAACTTGGCAGCCTTGATTAATAGGTTACAATTAAACAGTACCTGTGGTTATAAATTATTTACATATATGCTGTAAGTACAGCTCTGTCTTTTCTATGGTTGTGACGGTGTTAATATGGAGATTTGCTAATTATTCACAAAAAGGATACAATGGCAATTTTGTTTTTATTTTATCATTATTTGAACTATCTGTTCATATTATTGTATCATAAGGATCGTTTAAGTTGACACCAATTTATCATATCTTTCAAATTTTGTGACGGGTATAAACAGTATTACAAATAAATCGTTCGGTATTCTATCTTTGGACAGCATTTTAATTCACAGCTATGTGGATGCAATAGAACCAATTCTGCTGCAGCGTCTCCAACACTGCGACACAAACCAGGACTATAGTATTTAAATAAAGCACATTTGGTTTTATCATGCGCTGGGGAAATCAATGATCCGGATTCATTCGTACCGAGCCGACGCTGACCTACTAAAAGAATACCGCGGTCCGACGAAAATTAATAAAGTGGAAAGCTGGATCAAAATAAAATACAAGACGTTTTTAAAAGAGGAATTGATTACAATTTTGTAGAAGCGCTCCAGTGATGTTTCTATAGGTAACAAAAGTACACGATTATTTTGGGATAAACGATCTGTGATTGGCTTAGAGAATCTAGTATTACATTTGGAATGGGACAGAATGTATCAGAATATAAAAGTACCTTTCTGATCTAACGTCTTCAGCGAGCAAATAAAAATAGCTGCTTTTTCGCGTTTCACACACGTGAAAAATATAAAAGCGTTTAATCGTGAAAATATTATTCTTTTATTAAAATGAAAGTATTACTATAGCAAGTAAGGAATAAACGAATACCCAAGTACAGTTTGTTTTACATCAATGCTAAAATAAGAATTTTATTTACAGCTTAAAGGCAAAGGGTAAAGATGCAAAATTAATACATTTTTAGCGGAAACGGGAAGATCTTCCAGCCAGGCAGGTGCTTGACGGGGAGGCCGCTATGCCCGATGGTTATTGTCACGATTTTGTATGTATGTTACGTTCTTCGAAAACTCACATAGCGTGATTCCTGATTGTATGGAGAACCGTCATTTGTTCTGAAATGTCGTCTTCAGCGCCATCTGTGTAACTTGTAGCGAAGTTGAAGAGGTCGCTACACATTCAAGAAAATGATTTCCATTTTTCATTTACTAAAATCCGTTGCAATATTTCTGTGTCAACACCTTGCCGCCGAGCAAACACAAACTAAAAGCAAAAAGACAACAATGACTGCAGCTGGCTTTTATTTCGTACGAACGAGAAAAAATATGATGGAGAGTTCCGAAGCGCCAGTGTCCGGCTCAGTGTTCAAATAAATACGTTGCATGAACATGCTTTTTGTTTTTGCCCACAGAACATAAAATAAAGCCTTTTTTTAGTTTAGTTGTCACTATATAGATAATCCTTTGCAAAGCCATGTGGCAACAAACTTAGTCTAAAGGGATATATTATGACACTTTATTTAATGTACCCATTTATTTATATAAGAAGCGAGATAATATTCGGCGTTCTTCATTATTTGAAAATAATTTCGTAAAGAAATACGTTACCAGCGTTATTTAAAAAATATTAAATGATATTGTTACGATGCGTATAAAAGAGGTATCGATAACTCGAGAAATAGTCATCGAAGCTTCTAGAAACAAAAACGCATTGTTGGGTCCAAGGTCCCCTATCGATCTGTGAAGAAAGATCTAGAATCGTCAATAATAATGCAACCGGCTTCCCGAATATATCTCGTATTATTTTTATTAAAATTATTAGTAAACAAAAGGCGAGGACAATGTAATTCCTGGAACTGGGAGTTCTCGGAATAATACCGATTTCACGAATGCAGCTACGTACACTAGAACATTCTAGCCCCTCCTTATTACCGAGTAAATAAGGTTCAGTTTCCTTATGGAACATTTCTGTTTAATGTGTTTTTATCGACACCTTTCTGGAAAGATCCACCCTCGCTATTTTCGGACTATAAATAGTGTGCAGGACCAGCGACGAGACAGTTTCTATTTGAAAGCGATTGTGAACACATCTCTCGGAAGCGAACTAGGAAGACTATACCGGCGACTCTAGCGAAGACTGTGGACTACTGCGATTTAAAGTGACTTGGTGTATTGTGATTTGAGTGTTTACTAGTTAGTGTACTGGTGTGTACTATTTTTGCCTTCTGTGTGGAGAGCGATTAAAGTAATTTTCACGTAATCGGCATTTGATTACCCCGCACGTAACAATATAATATATTGTAAGTATGCTTTTTATTTATTGCCAAGTATTGCCAAGAATAAACAACATTATATATCTTGAAGGTTACGTAACGTGCCCTTATAAATTGATTTCGCTTTAAACGAATGCTCTCTCAAAGTTAATCAAGTTAAAAACGGGGAAAAAATTCCCGACATTTTCTATTAAAGAGAGTTATTTCGACGTGGTACCTTTGACGGAGCTGATCGAGTATTTGCTTATACTTTACCAAGGTATACTACGCACCGGGTGCTCAGTACGAGTTTCTATTACTTTATTTGTACGTAAAAGGTTTATGCAGTATATAGAATAATCCCACTAATATTATAAATGTGAAAGTTAGATGGATGGATGTGGATGGATGGATGGATGTTTGTTACTCAATCACCCCAGAACAGCTGACCGGATCTGGATGAAATTTGGCACAGAGATAGATTATAGTCTGGAATAGCACATAGACTTATCCCGGTAAAATGTTTGGTTCCCGTGGGATAGATTTGTGTTAATTTTTCATAATGCAAAGGATTGACATGATTTCAGAAAAGGACATAGAGGAACAGGACATACTTTTAAATCGCGGGTAACACCGCGGGGCGCAGCTAGAGTCTGATATATACTTGATGTATTCCAGTTACGTTTTGTACCATTGAATATATTTGGGGCGTTATCGGGACTATGAGGGCATTGTGCAGTGTTCTCGTTGATTTCGACAATAACTTGAACCACGAGTTAATACAGACGGAGTGTTGCGAACAACATATAGAAGTACAAAAACCAAGCCAAAACCAACCAACCGATTTCTGTAGTACACGCGAATTACGTACATACACGGTACATGTAACTTCGTGTGTACGTGTGTGTGTGTATTTTTTTCGCGACACTTCGTCCCTATTATGTCTTTGTCTGGGCCACAACAATAACAACAATGCTTAGGATATTAGGCCGGTACCTAATGGCCTCAACCCACCAATGCGGCACGGCATGGCACCCGAGGGCAGCGTAAAACACCTCCTGTAAAGCCCAAACCCACCTGTGCCCAGATCCTATAAATAAGTAGGTATCTACATACCACACCCCATTGGGACATTTTATTTATGAAGTGTGAGCGTGAACAATAACCTTTTTTGTTCATCAAATGTTGATAACGTTCTTTATAGAGCATATATTATCCCCTCATGTGTGTGTTAAGATAAAAAAATATTTAGCACGTTACTTAATTAAATAAAATCAACATTTCAAATTCAGGCTATACCAAAATAGTTGCAGAAATAGAAATATGGTAATTTCACTTAATTATCTCATTAAGAATCGCGGTGAATCTCTGATCTCTGGTCGCGGTCTAACTGTCCGAACTCGACACGAAAAACATTGCTAAAATATAAACCTCCTCGAATTGCGAACGCTAGAAAAAACTCCAATCCTATATCACTCGAGAATAATGCCGGAGCACACGAGTCTCTCAAAAAAATACATCAGTGAAAATTGTTTTCCGTCAGGAGGTAGAATGTTTGCGAAGATTACTTTCGCTGATCGTCCGCAGCGGACGATTTTCCTATTTTATGGGACGAACGGGCGGAGTAAGGAGGTGAGAATAGTTCAGCTGGGTAATAGAGAGCGTTCTAGAACCTAGGATTACTTTTTCAACGTTTATTACGTTCTGCGATAGTCAATTGTCGTGGCGAAGGATGATAACGTCAGCCGATTGTAGCCATATTTATTGGGACTATAAATGTACCAGAGAAGTTTTTGTCCAAGTGGGACACAAGTATGGATAAATGATGTACTTATTCGGCAGAATTTAATATTATTGTATACACTTAAATAGATCTTGTTATTAATTCAGTAGCGTAAATAGGCCAGTGATTTCAGGAGTCGTGCTCGTAAACCAGAGTCTCTGGGTTCGATTCCGATTATTATACTATTAACGTGTATAATATAACGTATAAATAGTTTTTTTCCTTGACTGTAAGTAAATAATATATAGTGTGTAACAAATCAAATTTAAAAGTAATAGTAAGTATAGATATTAGGTTTGACTTTCAAACTGTTATATTTTTTGTAAACGACTACACCACTAGTGTGTATATGTAGTGGTGATGTCCGGCTACATTTTCAAATGATGATACACGACCTCCGTAACGTCATACATGCATTACTTTAATCTTAAACTTGACTTAAATTATTTAAATAACCGTGTGGGTTTTTTTATCGCCCATCCACCCTCCTACCGTTATATATATATACCGTTTTCAATTTACCATTAACAAAAAAAATACCCTTTCGGTTACTTCAAGGTCTCAAAGTACCTTCATAAACCGTATAGTTTCCAATTACGAAAAAATGTACAGTCAGCCGTTGAAAAAACCTAACCCTTTTGTGGTTCGATCGACATAAAACGGGTGGTCCGCTTCGCCGCCAGATTCAGGCCATAGTTAGGACCCGACCGCCACGTCGCATTCAAGCACAAAATGGAAAACTCGGAAAGGTACCCCAAGGACCGGGTGAACCTCTTTATGTAAATTCGCAGAGTACAAAAGGTGGACTAATGTAAAAGAGAGATTGGAATTCTTTGGGGTTTTGACGCTGCGACGTGGCACCAGAACTGCTCAGAATGCTCATGTTCTTAATATAATTCTTACAACTGACTGACGGAATCACAGACAATGCACAGTCTACAACAATGGACCCAAAGGTTTGACATTTACAGGACATATTTCTTGAGTATGAAGGTGCAATAAGGAGGGCTTTTTAGAAATCTGACCCTTAAGAATCTCGAGGTTCTATTGAGTTCAATCGGCGGGTTAAAGTTTGTATGAAGAAACATTTTTTTCTAATTAAACTAAAACAATTTTACGGATTTTATCGCGCTTATTTTATGTTTTGTTTTGTTTTTTGTGTTTGTGGTTTAGAAATAAAAAAAATACCAATCCGGAATCGAAGACAACAAATCCGGATTGGTATTTTATTTTTATCTATTAAGTAGAATTCTGTAGAATCCTATAAACCACATCTAACGTTGTAGTGTATACTAAGCATGCAAAGTACTTAGTCACATATATGATCGTAGATCTATGTCATACAAAATATTGTGTTTTCACAGCCAAGATACAAAATTGGAGAAGTTTATAATGAAGTAAATGACTTAACTTATCTAAGAGTGAACTCTGTGTTTTAACGTTGATAACCTCTTCACGAAAGAATCGATTTGCCTTGTCATGATGACTTAACTGATAGACCAATTATAATGAAATTGTAATTTTCCAATCCATTAATTCTTCTTTCAATATAAGGAGAAGAACATTGTTTACTTTTGTGCCAATTTAAATTATTGCGTATGTTTGCAATTTTTACAATGAACTTACTTTTATTATTCATAAAATCAATTGTAAGCAGTAATAAATCAACTGTAAAGTCTGTTGTCTGTACTGAACATGTACAGGATCGCACCCACCATTATATCAGATTTGATCAACCGCAGATCCTCGCAAAATAACACTGATTCCGAACAAGGATGATACGTGAGGTCTTGAAATTAAAAAAAAAAACTAATTTAAATAGAGAAGTAGCTGGGTGCTACCACTAACTTGGGATCCAGTTATTAATATAATTAAATCCAAAACCAACTCACCATTTCAAGACATCAACACACTGTGAGCACTTTCTGTATAGATCCGACCGCAAACAACAACTAAACATGAAGGTACCCCAGTTTTAACTATGACACTAGGACGTCCAACAGCTCAGTCCTCCCGTGACCATGGTTGCTGTAAAGCAGCCGAAACATAAACTAAACGCAAATAAATCCTTAACATTAGTTTTATTTTAATGTGTTGTATTTACGTAAGAAATCAATATGTAGCAGTAAGCTGAAATAAATATCACAAAGTTTAATCAAAAGTCTCGAAGTAAATAAAAAAATGAAGCAATAGGGGATTTAGTAAATATAATTGTAATAAGACCGAAAAGCGACGCCATGGGACCGCAAGTTATTGTAGGGATTAGAGCAGCACCGCGTATTGGTTTCAAAACACCCCCGGGGCCTTCTCATAGATAGTTCAATTTACGGTTGATATGTAATATAATAATGCAATAAACATAGTATAACAGGTATACCGAAGGGACTGCATTGGACTAAAAATATGGGTTCGTATCCCATGCGGACACAGCATATTTCAAAGATTTAATTGACGGCTGTCTTTGGTCTAGGTTACATATTGTATTGCAAATCCATAATTTGCAAAAAAAAATTCGGAAAGGAGGATTGTTTATTAGATTTTTTTTTGTTTCATCGTCTTATTTTTATAAATTTCTAGACAGGGCAAGGACAAGGTAGCTAACTTAATTAGATAAATAAAATAAGTCACCTATCTATACGCCACTTGTGTCTTTCATCAATATAATTTGAGGTTTTAAACTAGGCATCATTCAGATTTACAATAGGCAATGTTAATAATGCGAGACTATCAAAATTAATGTCGCTACTAAATGTTTTTATGACTGACATTTGATATTATTCTGCAACTGCTACTGACTTTACGACCTGAGTTTACTTACTTAAAACTATTTAAATGTTCTATTTATTACACGATGGTGGGTTTCAGGAATGTGACCTTTATAGCCTGCCGATGGAACTCTTAAAATATTTTACACTATTATTGTTACGCCTTATATATCATCCTGCAAGCAATGCAATTCACTTTAGATACTAATTCAAGCTAAATGTACAACGACACTATAATACACCATCCCATAGAAACTGTACAAGAAACTAACTATATAACTTGAAACTTCAGGCGTATTCCTGTGGCGAATGGCACCCTTAATGCGATTAGTACTACGATAATAATACAAGATTGCTAAATGGACTTACTTGCCTAATTTGTTTTAGTACTATTGATTCGAATGGAAAGTGTTTAAACTAATTTTAACTTTAACTTAGATACGTTTTAAGATCAATTTTTAACGGTATCTTCTTTCATGAAAGCCCAATTAAGTGCCTACCAACTGGTCTTAATTCGTGAATAGACATGTTTACGATTTTTTTATCATCGCTTTTTTGTTGAACGGATTTCCAAGAAATTTGAATAAAGGTGGAGGTAGGGTACATATTGTTAATGATACAAGCTTGAGTTGAAAATAAAGCTTAAAATATTTTTGAAATTTATGACCTTTACAGTTATCGAGAACATATGGTACCGCACCGGTACCATTGTTACCAAAACTGCACAGCAAGTAGTTTCCATCTCGATGATAGTTGAAGCGACACATCCAGTTGGAATATTTGACTCAAATTGGACAACTGAACCTAAAATAGGTTTCTGTATGCGGTCAAATTTCAAACGGATTCTGGGAAAGATACCACAAGCCGTATTGTTAGTAGGGTGTTGAGACTTGAATGGACTATTGTTAGGAATTTAGGACGTTGGACTTTAGATTTATATCAGTTAAGCACTCTTTTATAATAAATTATAATATTATAAAAGAAATAAAAAGTATCGTTTTAGACCGTAGTCCATATAACAAGACAACATGACATTACAGGAACAAAAAGCAACGTTTGTAATATGAGTACCGTACAATGGACTGGGGGCGAAATCAGATATAAAACGTATATAAAACATCCTTGACTCGGATACAAACATTTATGCTCATCACACAAAGTTTGTTCCTACCAGGATTCGAACCCGAAACCCTCGGCGCAGAAGGTACGATCTCTACAAACTGAGCTAATGAGGACATCAAATATACGACGATGTTGTAATTTTCTTTGTTAAAGTATCTAATAACGACACTCGCTTTAAAATACGTCAGAATTCCACATTAAGATGTGCCAGTATGTAATGCAAGATACGTGGTAAGGAAACACACAATAATCAAGTGTTTCCACCTAGTGGGAGCGTTTGACACATGATATATTATAAACTAGCTGTTGCCCGCGACTTCGTCCGCGTGGTATTTAACAAAGACAACCGTTGACAACAGCCTGCCCGCCAATTCTGAGCCCGCGGGACGCATTGCAGGTTGTTGCTATCAAGCAATCAGGCGCTGCGCTGCAACATTGTTTTTTTTTTTTTTTTCGTGAGATCCTATTTTTTTTTTCTATAATAAAAGTAGTCTAAGTTACTCCTTGTTACATCAGCTAACTGCCAGTGAAAGTCCCGTCAAAATCGGTCCAGCCATTTCAGAGATTAGCCGGAACAAACAGACAGACAGACAGACAGACGGACAGACAGACAGACAGACAAAAATTTAAAAAAATGTTGTTTCGGTATACGTAACGTGTATACATCCAAATGCACTTAGTAAAAAGCGGTTATTTTAATATTACAAACAGACACTCCAATTTTATTTATATGTATAGATAGAGCTTAATTTCGCGTATGCGACGTTGCTGGCGCTGACGTCACAGGAGACGCGACAGCTGACGTGCCCCAAGCGACATTCCGTTGACGAGTGACGACATATTATACTTCGCATGATATATACGCAATATTAAGTTGCTTTATGAATCGCCATTTTCATATCATCATGTCACATCCATTATTTTATTTATAATGTGTATTTATTGAATTTGTTATTGCTATTAATTACTTGACATTGGCAAAATACCCGCTAAGTTGTGGGTTAGGCCATTTTCATATCCATTTTATTTCATCGCATCTCATTTCGTAAAGGAAGAAGAAGAGAAGTTAATTTATGTCATTTATTTATTTAATTTTGGACAGAATTTGTATAGGCCATCTATCAAATCAGTTGTGGAGACACACACTTAAATATGTATAATTATATTTATGATAGATCATATAATCAGAATAAGAATATATTTTATTCATGTAAACCATTAAGTACAGTAATTATGAATCGTCGGAAAGCTACAAAATGCTAAGCTACAACTTTACCACGCGTTCGGAATGCTGTTCCTATGGGGAAGAACGGGCAAGAAACTCCATGGTTGATCTTTTTAAAAAGATCTTTAACATTTTGAGCAGTACATTGTTATAGGTATGTGAGAGCAATATAGGAACTGGTAGGTAGACTTTAGCAGCTGGTCAAAAAAAAAGTAAAAAGTACTTGTATAAACTTAGTGACATGTAGATTTGAAGCATCCACTCTAAATTGTTTTGTTACAAAACTGTCAACCTCACAACGCCCACCATATTGAGAAGTTAATATTTTTTTTTCAAAAGATATTTTATTTTCACGGAGAACGCCGTTGAAATAAAGGGAGACGCTTCCATTTCTAGAAAATTGTAATAATGGGCTTTTCACCTGTCATCGGTGTCTGTTTCTGATTACATTAAAAAAATGATTTCAATATAACAATATTGAAATCATTTTTTTGTTCTACGTTTTATGTAGTATCTAGTAACTGTAGGTCTAGTACCTATGATAAATTTGTAGCAAAATATATTACATAGTACATCTTCCTAATGCGTAGTTATTATAATAATAATTATATCGCCAGAAAACACGGTCCCACACTAAGCAACGCTTGTATGATGGGTACGGTACAATAGACTGAGGGCGACCTAAGAATATAATGCTTACATAGATATTAATATCCATGACTCGAATACAAACATTCATGCTCATCCCACAAAGTTTCTCCCTACCAGGATTCGAACTCGGGAACCTCGACGCAGAAGGCAGGGTCAATACCGATTGAGCTAACGTCTAATTAAATATTTGAGCTACCATTACGCAATCAACTCACTATTGCGACATTTAATATGCATAGTCGAAAAGTTAGCAACATAAAATATAATACTAAAATATCGGATTCTATTTTTTTATTATAGACAGACAAATCAGTAAACTATAATTTGCCCAGGCTTATACGGAACTCGGAAGAATCAATGTACGAGGTAAAATATAAATATTGTGAAAACCTCGATAGCGTAGTGCCGGTAGTTTGACGAACCCGCATTTTGATAGCGTTCATGTTTATTTTCGATTTCACTTCGCTTAGTATACGCGAAGCTGGGTCGCAGATAAATTTAATAAAAACAGATGGAATTATGGATATTAAAATATAAGACAAAAAATACTGGATTAGTTACAGAGCTTAATATCATGGCAATATTTCAGAGCATGTTATAGCTTTGATTATTACACAATTATATCCTTTTATGTTGATAAAAGGTAACAAAGACTAACAATGTATGGACTCTCCTAGCTATATCCTATATTCACAGAACGTGAAAGCACAATGTATCTTTTCTTTTTAAATATACTACACAATGCACTGTAACTACATAGTGGTAGTATTTCCTAATAACGAGATATCCGCACATTCATTTGTGCTAACAAAATGGGGCTGAGCGGGCCTTGTGTCATTACCGTATGTTTGCTAGCTTGCAGTATCGTGCTGTGTAAGTTGTGCACATTAATTTCTATCGTGTTCTAAAGTGATTGTTATTTTTCGACGACACATTTAGTGGTATGTTTTCAAAATAATTTTAATGTTTGTGTTTAAGGTGTACAAGAAAACAAAGTTACAAATGGAAATCAAGCTCTTAAGTTTCTCAAATATTTAAACGGATATGTTGGACAGGACTACCTTTTGCAACTGCCAGTGCTTATATTATCCCCTGTCATAATTATACCGATAAAAAATGATGAATTAGACTTAAAAGTTGACGGTAAGAATGACAATAAAAATGATGAAACAATCAGCAATATGAAACGGGAAGTCATTTCTGTTGAACTTGTAGATAACCCAAAGTCTATGGAAGAAAATGATGATATAGAAGTCAATTTTAGACAAGCATTAAATAGAAGAAATGTTAATAAGGACTATTTAAAAATCAACCATGAATCAAATGTGATTACTGATGATGAATTAAGTGATGACAAAGAAAGTAAAGATAATGTAACTAATAATGTCATCTTTTCTTCAATTATCACTACAGAAACCAATTTAGATGAAATAACCACTGAGATACAATCAAACACTACATCATCCAGTATGGAAACTGAAGTAACCGATTTTATAGTTTCTAACAGCAATAAAATATCTGAAATGCTTGAGGTACCACAAAATTTTGATGAACGATGGAGGAATTTTACTTTAAATACAAATGTTACTATAGTTGAAAACAAAACCGAACCATATCGAAATAATTCAATAGAAATGCCGTCAGAAAAGGAAACGAGCACAATGAAAGGTCCGTATTCAGCCGCCCTATATAACAATGCTTTCATCGATCAATTATCAATTACGACAAATTCTTATACAAACGAGGAATCACCTTTGCCGCCATCCGAAGATGATAGATGGAGGAGTTTCTCTTCATTAGAAGAAATGTTATCGATGCCAAGTGGATTTCGACCATTAGCCGGATTGTACTACGACGGATTTTTGCATAAACCGTTAATTAAAATTCCCGGGTTTGTACCTTACAAGAAATTTTATCTGGTTTGATTGAAAAATATAATACGTACCTGTATATTTGATGAATGCCTTTCATCTATACTAATACTAATATTATAAATGTGAAAGTTTGGATGGATGGATAGATGGATGGATGTTTGTTACTCTTTCACGCCCGAACGGCTGAACGGATCTAGATGAAATTTGACACAAAGATAGATTATAGTCTGGAATAGCACATAGGCTACTTTTTATTCCGGTAAAATGTATGGTTCCCGTGGGATAGATGTTTTAATTTTTCATACTTTTTATCGCGGGTAACACCGCCGGGCGCAGCTAGTTATTCCATATGATTGTAATTCAGATGTGTTTAATAATTAATACGGTGTTACAAATCGGTTTATCCTTAAACTAATAATGTCTAAAAAATCCTATAATCATATTGTAACCCTAGATTGCTTGATATTAAACAACTCAATCACGTATTAAAACACTATTCTAACTTGCTCTAACTATGTACGTATCAACGATCTCAACACGCCAGCGTCATAAAACCTGAACAATGCGAGTACTGCAACTCGACAGGGCTCCAACATTGGTATTGTCTGAACACACTCGTAAAACAAGCATCAGCTCTCGTGTTCCGACCCGTGTGTGTAACATTGTTACGGTAGAACTGACGCTCAATGACTACTGTAATTTTGATCACTACACTTTAACTACCCATGCAATATGAGACTTAGTAGATATTTTTAACCCTACATTTATAGAAAGTGTTCGTTCATTTACAAAGGCATTGCAAAGGACGTTTCTTCCAAAAAAATATTTTAAATGACACGGTAATTTGATATAAACTTGTATTAGTTTGGGATTTTCGGATAACATAGATAGATCTTCAGTAACACTTTGAAATATAAGCATCACCAAAAGTTAGTATGTAACGAAATAAACTTGTGCGCGGTAAACAATCCCGTAAGCCCCTGCTAGGAGTAGGCTATCGGCAATAAAATTATCTATTTATTTTTAGTAGGCATATAATATAAAATGTTTATGTATCAATATTTAGCAATCTTAAAAATGACATGACTTTATTGTTTAACAATTTAACTATAACTATAAAGATGTTGTTGAACTTTCAATAGAATTGAGTGACTCATTGTTTTTTTTCACTGTATTACAAACTTTGGTGGTTTCGATGATGAACTTCGTGACGTCACAAAGTACATGAAATGCGTTTACTTGAGTTAGTTTATTTTTATACTATTAAATTTATATGAAAGGTGATTATTTATTATTATTGATGGAAATTACAAAACAGGCATTTGTTTTGAGTCTCAATTCCCTCGCCTCAGATCGTTCCTACAATGATGTTGATATCTACTCATAGCATTGATCTAACTTTGCTAGTAACCGCTAGAGTCATAAAATGTGTACAACGCCAGTTTATTACAGCAGTTCAATTATAACGAGATTTGATGTTGTACCCACAACGCGATCGATCGCATCGTATTATGTTTTCCAATACCCAAGGCAAGTTATTTTCATAAGACTATGATATCGTGAAAAAATAACTTTGTAATATTTTAACAGATAACAAGTATGTACAATGTAGATAACATATGTGTCAATAGTTTGTTTCTAACAATATGAGTTATGTTTTTATTGGTGTATTGGTGTATTTTTTTTTAGTAATATAATCCTTATGATGGACTCAGACAATATTTGACATTAATAATCTGTTATATCTTAAATAATGTGTAATAATGATAGTGTGAAATATGTTTACTGGGTTACGAATAGGTTATAAAAATAACGTTTAAAAAAAAAAAGTATTTAGACGTTTAAAAAATTACAGCTTGTACCGACCGCACGGCCAAAAGACACTGGATCGCCTCGTTTAAAAAAAATGAAACATCATTTACACAATTATTTTATACATCAACGGGATCCATATAATGATATACGGATTCATCGTTTATAATATTTTACATTATTTGTTAAACCTTATATATAACAGAGTAGGTTACTTTATTTTTAACCACACGTTTCCCCGAAACATCGCTGAAGCAGCTGAGGTAAGTTTGGCTGGCTCGATTCGCGGAGAACTGAAATAAAAGCTCACGGTGAAATCGTGCACATTTATTATTCAGCTGACACAGTCACTCGCCATTCCAGTATCCTGTAAAATGTACTAAGGCAGGAAGTAGATTTTCCTTTAAAGTGTTATTGTTGCTTCGAGTAAGGAAACAACAATCGATTTGCTGTATCGTGAATTTCAACCTGATACAATAGAAATGGGGAGGATATTTTTAAGAGAATGTGTGAACATTACCTGATATTTTTTTAACCCATTCAAATATCCCAATCATGGGAAAATGCCTCACCTTGACTTTTCTACCCACTTCATTCCATATTTAAACAACTTCGTGGAAAGTAATAACTGAGATCGTCTAAGGCAGATAAAAAATGGAACCACAAAAATAGAAGGTATTGACATTTATTACATAAGCTTCACTCAAAGTGGTGCAGCTGGCCTGGCTTTGCACCCACTGACCGAGCGGCCTCGCGTCATGCCAGTTGGTTCGATGTAGACCCGGCTACTTTGTCGACTTCACAAGAAACTGATTGCTTAGGTCACAATTAAGATTATTGCACACAGCATGAACTCAAGGTAGCTCGCTCAGTCAGTTCACGGCTATTTAGTTAGGCCGGCGTGACCAGCGTAAGCGAATCGCTTCCGCCAGTCTTCAGTTTTTTCAATTCTTAATTCTCCACAATAAGGTTCCAATTGACAAACCCTTTCCATTCATTAGATTAAAAAAGGAACGCTTGAAATACTTTCGGGATTGTTATTAAAATCTTATCATAGGACTTAATTGTGTTTTTAATGAGCTACGCCATCAATATTCAAAGTAAGTATTTTGTCTCTCCAAACAGTACCCTCGCCAAATCGTCGACCAGAATAAGATATTAGGGGATGGAACTTCACGCATTGACCCCTTTTTAAAGGTTAATGTCTTGCGCCTCTCCTCGCATCACCTGAATACTAATAATTCATGTATGTGGGTGTTTTTGAAGTTTCCGCAGCCATGTTGACTATAAACGAAATTTGATTGAAGGGTATCCAATTTAATTATTATGGGTCTCATTAATGTAAACTAAACTAAATCCACTAAACTAAAGTGGTAGCTCGGCTAGGATTATCGAAATATGATTATAGACTAAAAAAAACAAATGGTTCTCACATTAAAAATACACGTGTCGAATTGATAACCTCCTTAATTTTTTTGTTTCTTAAAAATTTGCAACTTCCTAATTCAAATCAGAGCAAATAGAAAATAAGACCATCATGCTTCAGCAATTACCAAGGAGCTGACATGCAGTGCAGTGCAACCACATTTCAATGATAGTATTTGATCCTTATCTAATTGGGGTAGCCTATTGCCATTATGCCCTGTATTTCCCCCCTTTATGTGTCAGCGAAGTCCATCAAACTAGCCCAGTGCAGGTTGGCAAACTTCGCTAGGTTTCCTATCGACGTGCAGGTTTCTTCACCTACCCACTGTACGTTAAAGGAATACCCACTAGTGATATAATTATTATTAAAATAACATTCACACATGAAGTAAGAAAAGCTCAGAGGTAAAACGGAAATCGAATAAAAACATCGTTCGTAATCGCTTAGCGTAAAGCTTGTTAGCTACGCGTTTGCAACAAAGTATCTTATAATTTCCAACCGTTCGCTGTACTAAACGCATTCCGACGACTGCAGTATCCAGTGCAGAATATTCCAGACTCGTTTATTGTGCCCGCACCCACGTTTTGTATTTAACCTTTTAGCGTTTTATTGGTATGTATGACTTTAATCTCTTGGCTTAAAGGGACTGTCTAGCTCCTAATTGAGTATACAGCGGGAATTTATATTACTTCTGTGTGTTTATTGTGAAGGGTATTTCTATTGGTTGAATATAACTTTCCTTACGGGACTCAGGGCATAAAATTTGAGAAACTACATAGAATCATTTTTTTTTTTAAGTACAATAATTATTGACGACCGATTGGCACAGTTGGTAGGATCCGTTCTTTTCTGTACCAAGGGTCCGGCTTCGAATCCCACTAGGAAAAAACTTTGGGGGATGAGTACGAATTTTTGTAGCCGAGTATGAATTTTTAATACCTATTTAATAATAAAACCAATACTGGGATCACCTCCAGTTTATTGTACAGTACAAGGGTCGGTTCACTCGTCTGGCGATATCATTATTATATTGTTAATATCAGTCACATTTGCCGAAAGAATATGATTCCACCCATATCCCCACCTCTCCTGACACAGACCTCATTACCGAATCGGAAAACGTTGAGGAAAACGAGCGAAACGTACGAAAATCAATAAAGTCGCAAAATCTTTATGCACATCAAAGGCAGCCGATACAAAACACCTCTTCGAATAATTCTTATATCTACATATCAGATGGTAATGAAATCTGAGCCGGAGACACGGCGCGCGGGGGCTGGATTATTGAGGAAGGCGTCAGTCGTGCGCCCTCAATGCGGTATTACATATGATTTATTTAGGGGCGCCGTAACACTCCACATGTTTCCTGAGATAACTTTTGCACACACTTCATACGCACCTATAGCTATATAGAGAATCTGGTGTGTTTGATGAATACTTGTAGTGATTTATCGTTTTACTCGTATGCTAAGTGTTGGGGTGCTTTTGAATGGGATATTACACCGTAAGTAGCTATTACTTTAAGTTCTAAGGGTCGTCGTACGTTCAAGAAAATGTTTTGGTTGAATATTTGTAATCAAAGCATCATGATAGTGACTTCTCAAATGAAGTTTAGACATATCATAGTTCACTTTATAAATCAACTAAAACTATGTACTTTTTAAGTTTGGTAGAATGATAAGATGACTGAATGTATACAGGTGTAACATTGAGATGGGTCAGTATGGGAACCTCAACTATAAAAGATAGAAAAATATGTTCTAAGGACTCATGTCGTCGTTTTAGAAATAAAAAAACTGCATGCATAGATTTTCATAGAAACTCATACTTAAATCGGTTCCGCGGTATCCGTTTATCGGACCCGCTGGTTGGTTCTCGATTAACGTAAGAACTTTTTTGAAAATCTATAAATACGGTTTTTCTTATCTTAAAAATTGACGACATAGTTCCTTAGAACATATTTTTTCGCCCCTTAAAGATTCGGATATAGGGCCTCATACTGACCCATCTCGATGTTACACCCTGTATACTAACATCTACTAACGGTGTCTCAGTTTTGACCAAAAAATGTTTCTCGTTCTCTATGTTCACCTAATAATATCAGTCACATTCATGGATGGCGGGTCAGATCAGTTGCGCTGCATGTGCCCAGTGAATGTAGCGTCTCTATCTACTGCCGCCTTTCTACCTAGACAAGTATTCTCCATCGTAGATCTCATCGTCACTTACCATCAGGTGAGATCAAGATCAAATACTTGCCTACAATGTAATAAAAAAAAAAAATCTAAATTAACATGACTTAGTAAATAATCATCAATAACAATCATTTGTATATGGTTGTTAATCCTCTATACATAGTACGTTTTTGCACGAAAATAAGGGATATTATTTCCAAAGGGCGTGTAGACAGAAATTAATTTTACATTGGTCCGGAACCGCCTCGGGGCCGGATGCCGTTCAACTAATTATAACATTCATTAATTTACCTCTTTACGCGCGATGAAAATATATAATATCGCTAGACGAACACACCAACTATACGGTCCCCCACTAAGCAAAGCTTGTATTATGGGAGGGCTTGTATTAAACAATGGACTGAGAGAGTATACTCAGTATATGATACTTATAAATATATTGATTTCTTATATTTACGCGAATACTACATGTCCTCCTGTGACCTTGGTTGCTGTAAAACAGCCGAAACGTCGGGAACATAAAATAAACGCGATAATATCCGTAAAATAAGTTTCATTGTAACTTTTAACTATATTAAACATTCATGACTCAGGTTCAAACGTTCGTGCTCATCACACACATTTTGTCACTACCTGGATTCGAACCCGGGACCCACGGCACAGCCAGAATGATAAGATGAATAATTGCTAAACTATACGTAAACTTATTTTTATATACACAACGTTTGTTCCGCGGCCTTTAAATTGCTTACAACAGAAATACATAAAATTAATGAGCACACGGTTAGAAATTTAAACATAAAATATAAAAAACCCTTCAGTTTTAATGTGAGCAATGCTAAACAGTTTTGTCTAGTGCATTCATTTTAACTATGAAAGTAACAAAGCTATTTCAGGGTAGCACGACCTGACATTGTCCGACTTGCATCGTTAACGAGACTACTACAACGGGTAATGTTGCTAACAAGTCTGATTCTTGGAAATGTATTGCGCGGTGACTGTATACCTCATTCTTTAGGAATATGAAATGGCAGGGATATAAATTATAACCATAAAAAATAATAGGCAATTAATTCACTGCCTAATAATTTGTTATTTAGATACTTTATTATCCACTTGAAGTTCCTTTGCCTGTTCATGGAATGTAGAACTGATTTTAGTTGAAGGAAATTAATGTTTTTTATTTGTCCCGTTTGCGTTCCTATACCATTCATGCGATTGCATTGAAATCTTGGTGAGTTGTTCTGCGCAAACCCGCGAAGGTTTCTGTGGCATTGCAATGCATTCCAGGTACTCGCTAGTTACAAATAAGCCATAAGAAAGATAGTGGAAATAAATGCATAGATATCTAAATTCAAAAATGGAAATTTCTGAACAAACAAGTTGCGGAAAGTAACACGAGAGTTTTGCTTTATAAATTTTCGGGAGATAAAATCTTTTCCGTGATTCAAGTGTTTTAAACAACGTATAGTAAGTCTAAAAGAAACACTGGTGAAGTGATACAAATCTAAATTGGAAAACAAATAATAACGACTTAGTCAGCGGTAATTTACCTTTAAACAATAATCCTCAAAAGAATGGGATATTTAATCAATTTACAACCTTATTACTAGCAACACATTAAAAAAAACAAGATTTTAATGCCACTGTAAAAGCAAGAAAACTTTCTGTATACTTTACGACTGAAAGTATCGTTAAATTAATATTTACGTACCATAATTTATTTCCATCAGCCGTGTCCTTTGTAGTCATTCTGTTAATAATTTATTGATCTACTTGAACGCATTGTAGTCACCTACTTTTACTAATTGGTTCCCGTTGAAAGGTTCTTTTAGCTTGGGCGGCATTTCGAGCCTGTCGACTGAATTGTTCGGAAATAATTAAACGTAAGTACTCCTACTAAGTAATTATTTTTCTTCGAAACTCATCTATAATTCAATACTTGAGTTGGCTTCAATATTTGGTTTAAGGACGTGGCTTCATTTAAGAGGCCCCTTTTGCTAAGTAGCATGAAAAGAATTAATGGTATGATTTGCTTCCGCGTGTAATAAAATAGCACGAAGAGTGCTGGCGCTTGGATTGATCCGCTAAATCAGTAATTGTTATTGTATGTGTAAAACACAATATCTATACAAAAAGCCCAGTTTTACCAAAATAGGGAAATCATTATTGTCTAGCTAATAAAGCATATATTATCTTATTTTTTTCTAGTGCTACCGTGATCAGACCAAACACCAAGAACAAGGGTGATTTCGTATTTTTTTTTCAATTCAGTTTTTTTTTATTGTTCATGCTTTCACTCTCAGTTTTTAGATTATAACTTTATGTTCATATATATACCATTTAAATGTTACTGGTCTAAATATCAAACGCGAAGCTCCCAATAACATATTTTTTTGTTTTCGCGTTGTGATAAATTGTTGCCGTAAAATGAGGACCCTTAGTTCGATTCAAAAGTTAGGCTTTTATTAATATAAGCAACGAACGAGTATAAATTATAATAATAAATATACCATACCTTATGTTCACATTTATAAATCCGCATCTACGTTTTGTTGCGCACGATAGGTAGATCGTAAAGATATAGGTACCGACTCCATATTTTCTCAACTGGCGGAAAATTCCAACAGGAAAATGTCTTGGGCGTCATGTACGTTATTCGTAACCGTAGTATGTGTTTATTTGTTGGTCTAAGTTACGATGAAATGATACGATCACGCGTATATTTTCATAAACGTTAGTTTTATAGTAAAATTGGTACAATGGTTTATTTGAACTTTGCTACGCGATGGCGATGCGATCGCGATGGCGATGAGTTGCTTCATATTGACGTGGTCGAGTTTGTGGGTAGTAGACACATCGTAGACGAATGGCCTATCATTTACCTATATGAAATTGATCTTACTTCTTCTAGGACGAGTTTGTGCACTTTGTCTGGGGACAGTATCTCGGTCCAAATTATATATATCAATTTAAACAAGCGTTCTGTTTTTACGAAATTGCTTATTTAATTACAATGTCACTTTACGAGAAAGCGCTAAAAATAGAACCTTTTTACACGCCCTGTTTAGTTTCGTTTTTTTTAATTCCCTTATAATTTCATTCATAAACTCCGCAGTCTGTTTGGAATGTTCCCTTTCCTTTAACTGTATATACTGTGATGTCCTACCCCACCGGGATTGATTGAAAATAAACACAAAATAGGGTAAAACTGGTTGCCATTATTCAGTATGAAATTATAAGAAAATATTCATTCAGAATTGCGGGTGAAATGATGAAAAATATATTTATGTGTGTATTGTAAGTCCATTTTAACTACATCTAATTCTAATTTAATTAATATTATGAATTTGCCTGTGTTAGGTAACAATAATGTACTCAGTAAGTTTGATGACCCGACTGGCACAGTTGACAGTGGCCCTGCTGTCTAAGCCGAGGGTCCCGATGAGCACGAATATCTGTACCGGAATTATGCATGTTTAATATCTGATACCTTATATAATCGCCTCCAGTCCATTGTACGGTACCCATAATATTAGTGTTGTTTGGTTGGGGACAGTACAGCTAGTTTTCTCGTGTAGCTAGGGCTAGTCGTCTCATGTAGGAAGGACTATTTTGTAGTCAGATATATTCTCTACAAGCACGTAAAAGGAGATAACCATGACATAGTCGCAGACACGTAGAGCCGGTGTCATAAACCGACCAGTTAATATAAGGTTAACTTCTACTTTGTGAAATAATAAGGTAAAGTAATAACTAGGGATGACAAAGCACGGCAATATTTCTTACTCTGAGTATTAAACTTGACTATTTTCTTACGGAGGCTGTAAGTGCTTGTATATTTCAGAATTATTCGTACCCCGAATTTTTTTAGATGTTTGCTAAGCATTTTACAGATGAAGAGAGCTTTGTAATTGAATTTTTTTGTGAATTTCTATAAATTTGGGGTTAAAATATTCAGGGAAGGGGAAGAATAAAAAAATACGTTAACAGACACAGCGCAGTTACAGTTTTATAGTAGTACTAGCCATGTGCCTGATCGTGACTTACAAAATATTCTTCATACAAACTTTTATCTCCTATTATTTCCTTAGGGGTCGAATTAAAAAATAAACCTCCTTAGTGCTCACTTAAGCTATATAAAGAGCTGATGTGCAAAATTTCATTATTCTAAGCCCTCTGGTTTAAGCTTTGCGATGTTAGTCAGTAACTCTGTTAAGAATTTTATTAAATAGATAGATATATGGACTACAACTTGGTCTAGTGGTTTGAGCGTAGGCCGGTCGGATCACTACACCAGGTAGTTGCGGGTTCGATTCCCGTCTGGGCGTAATTTGCCCTGGTCTGAGTATTACTGGAATCCATTGTACGGTGCCTATAATACAAGCGTTACTTAGTTTGGGGCCAGACAGTTCGTGTGAAATTTATTATTGCGATATTTATTAGATAGTAAAGCATAGAAGATATATTTAAACAACCCGTTAAATACAACGTTTAATGTAGAGCTAAATCGTATAGCTTAATATGAGAACTTGTAAAATAGGCTGTAATTTCTGTCACACACAGCCTATTCTTTACGAGCACATCGTCAAGGAACACTGTTTTAGACCAATTACTTAACTACTGACACCCATGAGTACGGAACCAAGGAAACTTCGTACATTGGACTTTTAGCAAAATTTTCCTTCCCCGAGGTGGCGTATTTGTGAAGTTTCATATAAACAGCTCAGTGGAAAGGTAAACAAGTTTAGTTTAACTCCTATTTCGACACTCTAAGGAGACGTGCTGTACGTATAAAGTTCCTGGGTCGACGTCTAATTAGTCTATAACTTGGAGCCATTCGTTTCAATTTAGTTTTCGGCTATTCCCGGTACTTTGGGACGAGTTTAGCCGAATATATAATTGTTGTCTGTTTATAGACCGTCGGTGTGTTTATTGTTGATACAAAAACTCGTTATTATTCTTTAATAATACTTTCAGAATCTAATTTGTCAATTTTCTAAATATCTATCACAATTTAGTAGTTCTTCGAGATTCCACAGGGAATAGAAGAATAGAAATCCATGCTGTAAAATCTTTTAAAACTTTTAAATGCTTTTTATCTTTCCTCTTTAAAAACTCAGACCATTGTGCTAACTTTAAAGTAAGAAACTATTATTGAAGTATTATAACTTTTAAATATAAAGGTTCACTATATTGAGCAAAAATAAACTTGAGATAATACATGAATTATTTTTATTTAGAAAAGCAATGTCTGGAATCGCTGAGCAATACGTTATCAAAACTTTGAAAGTTTGAAGCGTGCTGCGGACTGAGTTAGAGATACCATTTCAGGCAGAATAAAACCGCTGCTGTAAAATTTTCATCATAAGCTACGGTCTAAGAATATACATATTAATGACTGATAAGCTACAGATTGCTTGATAAGATACAGACAAAAGTGTCTTGTGTGGAATATTTATTATTATCTTTGTCTAATACAATGATTTTTTATTTACATAATATGTACAACACAAATATAAATTAAAAAGGGAAAGGAAAAGCTTACCTTAAATTTATTAATCGATTTTCTTCTGAATAGATATTATAAAATAACTACGGGTATACGCTAAGAAGTATATAGCCAGTTGGTCCACTCAAACCCTAATTAAATTATGATCGACGACCTATTAGCACAGAGGGTAATGACCCTGCTTTCTGTGCTGAGGGTCCCGGGTTAGAGAACAGAGTCATGGATGTTTAATATATAGGTATGTATAAATATTAATTTCCGGGAGAGCCCTCAGTCCATTGTACGGTACTCAAAATACAAGTCTAGCTTAGTGTTCGTCTGGTGATATTATATAAAAAAAAACGTTATATAAATAAAATATTAAACATAATTAGGTCCTACAACAAATAGCCGTGGTCAACATACCCGCCATCAACTCGTAATTGGTGTTTGCAAAAAAGATTTCCCTTTCAAGAATTTCACGGTGCGATACAGTCCGGGCAGAGAAGTATAAATATTTATTGTACAGGTGGTATAAACCGCTGGAGGATATTGGAGGATAAATTGATTGTTCGGGGTCGGTTTTCCATTTAGATATGGAAATTTTCTGGATTGTGTACGAAAATCTTCGATTTTACCTTTTTTTTTTCCAACAAATCACGCTGAGCGCCCGCGGTTTTTTAGACAATTTCCAATCTTTGCAATTTATTCGGTTATATTTTTTTGTGGAGAGTAATAGAAAACGATGTTAACTATAATGATTGGATTCAAATTTCTAATTATTTGATGATAAATAGATGAAATATTTATTTTGAAGCTCTCAAATATCTAAGTTATGATACCAATTTTATGGTTATTTTAATACGAGATTAGAGAACGCCAAATATGATAACTAGAATATAGCCATGTGTATATTTTTGTGGCTTTCTGAAATGGTAGAGAATCCTGTAAGTAAGTATCAACTTTCTTAACAAAAACTTTCTGAGGTCATTGACAAATGCAGTAAAAAATATGCTTAGGTATATATATAAGCTATGACACATTAAATACTAAAAGATAAGTAGAACAATGTTATATCAGAATTTCTACTGGGCGGTAAAACTTTAATAACACTGCAAGTACCTCAGGTCAGTTAAAAATCCTGCGGCAATATCGTTTCGCCGCCTCCATAAAAGAAAGAAATACAGCCGTCACAAATGTATTTATGTTCGGTTATTGTACGTCATGTCCTGTGCTCGTGATAAAACATAGCGCTTACGTCCGTTGGCCACAAGAGGCTTACTATTGAGGGACACGGGACCCTTTCGCGGTCGCATTATTAGATTCTGAATGAATATAACAAAAGAATCACTCGTCTGAAATTCATTGGAATTGGGGTCAGCTTTGTATCAAAATTTTATTAAGCCCTAAGTGTTTGTGACGAATAGATTACATAACTCTCCCTGCTACTATGAATTTTGCGTCAAAACAATACCTGCTTCTCGCGTGCCATTATGATAATAACAAACTTCATTGTATCATGAAAAATAGTTTTCAAAAGCCTCAAGGGGCACTCTATGATTTACTATTTCCACTTCGTCAGTGTTCTTCACTTCACGATCAGTGTCGTGATCTAGAAATAAAATAGAATACGATCAAAGCAAAAGAAATATCAAAAATCTATCCGAAGTAAACCTGTGAGGTAAAAACACAAACAGTGACGTAAAGGAAACCCTACACTTACCTAAAATACAAATGAATTCCATGAATGAAGAGGCTTTTTCTTTTACCCGAAACGTGAATATTTAATGCTATGTAACAAACCTCTGTGCGGGTCATATTTCAATCTCATATTTTCTTACCTTATCCCCGCTGAAAACCAGTATCAAAACAGCCACCCAATTTCCCTTTTTGTTTCGAGCTTCGGGTCATAAGCTCTTCGCAGTCAATTTAACATCAGTTATTTATTACATCTTTACCGCACTTAAAACGTGTTTTATTTTTATTTCTCCGAAGGTATACCTGTAGCGCACCCCGCTATTAATAAATCTTTCCTTTACAGAACTTTAAGTGTGAAAACTAAGAGCTAATGTACGGGAAATAAAATGCTTTTTCAGTTTCGACGCGGGCGACTGTCAGTTTAAAGCGAAAGAGAAATCGAAATTATTTTCTTTTCATAAAATAAATTAGATGGCTTTTGTGCGAGGTAATTCACCTTTAAATCGAAGATCAAACGACTGGACCGTAACAGGTTATCGATTGTTCTGAATCGTAGAAAAAATGGCTGGAACTGTAACCGAAAAGAAAGTGTGACGAAGTTTTATGTGTGTGTGTGTATTGGATTTTGTTTTCCTTGCTAAAAACTATATATCGTTCAACTTCTATGTTGAACCTCGTCAACCATGTTGTGGGGATAAAGAAAAAAGATCTTCACCATCCTCAATCTTAGCATACATCAACAAGACATATAACGTCGTATAAATGAATCGTGTACAACTTAATTAACTGACGTAATACGATAATAATACACTCATCTATTAAAATGTTAATTACAGCGTTTGTGTTTACACAACGCAGCAGATTTACAATGTAAACCGGGGCGGTGAGGTGAGACCATTATTATTCATCGTGCCACCCAAACAACTTCCGAAGACTGTGTAATTTTGAATTTTCCAATCGGTATTCCAATCAAGAACGGCGCATTGTTGTAATTTTGCTTCTCGGTAGTGAACGGTAGCGAAAAGTGACGTCATTGATGTTTATTACGTCATTTTATGACGTAATAGCTACTCATATTTATAATTTTATTAGAATATCAGTAATTAGCAAAACAATATTACATAAAGACCCTTGTATTCTTTTTGTATTTAAAAATAATTTAAGAGTTTTTATAAAACCTATTTTTATAAAAGTACTTTTCTACTGAAAAATAGCTTTGAATGCCATTGTAAATTGATAAAAATCTCTAAAGTTAATAAAAGGGTTAATTAGTAGGCGTCAGCGGAAATATATATTTACTCGTAGATTTTACTTCACATAGGTTTCTAAACCTTTTCAAACCTCTTTACGTTTTCCATGAATTCCAGAAACATATTCAAATTATACTGATTTACAGTATGATAAATTTATAACACGTTCAATATACCTTTTTGACCAATAAACCATCGCTGAAGCATTTTAATAACTCATGACGCAAGTACAGATAACAGTTGGACCGACTTCTAATATCCTGTTCAATATATACCCTCTGTAATCGTACTGGGAGCTCGTGGCCCAAGGAATATAGATAAAGTGGGTCGCCGTTAACTACATTGTCTCCTGGGATTAATAGTATCATAGTTCCCCTAAATTACTCCACCTACCGCCACTTGCGGTGCGCATCCGTCGGGTTGAGGTAAACAGGTATCCGAAGTTATGGGTATGGACTCTCCATACCCATAACTTCGGATACCTGTTTCTATCAGTTTGTTGGGATTTAACATGCATACATTAAGAGTGAATTGTTGTGATGGACTATATGAATTATACTATGGTACACATATTGATTTCTTATATTGAAGCGTATACTACATTGTAATAAGACGAATTTTACGACACCACCTCCACCAGCACCATTGCATGACCTCAGACCAGACCTCAGACCTCATCACTTTTGAAAGATATCCCATACAATATCTGTTAAAAGTGACAGTTACTATGCGGTAGCCGTTTGATTATGTATCGATTGTGTTAGCAGACTTGGGGCCCAGGACACAGTAAGCACTTTCTGCGTAGATCGGACCGTAAACAACATTGTAATATGAGGGTAGACCAGTTTAAACTATGATACTATAACGGCTAGCACCTCAGTTCTCCCGTGACCATGGTTGCTGTAAAGCAGCCGAAACGTCGCCGCGTCGGGAACGTAAAAATATAAAATAAACGCGATAAAATCTGTCAAATTGTTTCATTTCAATATACGAGTACAACGGTACTTGAGTTATTTGTTATAGGACTATTGTACATTATTGTGCCATATTTATGGAAAGGAAAAATAGGGACGCTTACTATATTTTTATTGCATATTATATAATTAATGTCTGAACGATTACCAATTATTGTGAAATATTTTTATAAATAACAAAACACTGATGTTGAAAGTTGCCGATCAGGAAAAGCGAACGGGGCATGTACCGTCACCGTCACCGTCACGTGTCACCGTCATAAGTCAGCACTTGTGCGATAGAGATAGAACATGATCCCAATCCCTACCCACAAGTAACCTTTACAATCATGAAAAATATCACAGAATCAATTAATAACGTCTTAAGTAGGTATTGACGTATGTATGTTCCTTAAATGAAGTGATTGTTACCCGCGATTAAAAAGTATGTCCTTTTCCTCTGTGTCCTTTTCTAAACCCCTGCGCATTTTTTCCGGGATAAAAAGCCTATGTGCTATTCCAGACTATAATCTATCTCTGCCAAATTTCGTCCAGATCCGTTCAGCCGTTCTGGCGTGATAGTTAAACAAACATCCATCCATCCATCCATACATCAAAACTTACACATTAATAATATTATAGTGGGATACCTATTTGATTTTATTAACTTTGCTTACAGAAACTGTAAGGTTTGATTGAATGAATGAACACCGAACTCAGTTAAAACGTTATATAAACGGGTCTTCTTTACACACGCATTCTGATTCAATAAAATGATTGAGAAAGTTTCCGCTTCTCGTATTGGCAACATAAAACTAATTTTATTGATATGCGTCGCGTTTACTTTTACAATTTCAGCCGAACCTTTGCCGCGAGTCGTAAAGCTATACAACCCTCTTGACCGAAACTTTCTGCGGGATGCTTGAGCGAACTTTTATCCAAAATTTACTAAATTCAGTGTCCCATTTAATAAGTACTTTTTCAATATGAATTTGGAACAAAGTATTAAATCCGTATATAAGAGTTTTTTAGTTCTTTACATTAAAATAATTACCGGTTACGGTATGGTCTTTGTTATTGCTACGGAAACCTTTATCTTGCGATCAAATAAAAAAGTAAAAATCGGGCCATTAGGACGGCTCCTTTCTCACAGTCTTTTGTTGGTCGTTGTGATAAGAGTGCTTTGATTGAAGGAGATTACATTACCTTAAATTAAATGGTTGAATCAAATTATAGGAAATAGATATTAAGGGACAAGCGCTCATACCATTCAATAGTTATCATCTATCGTCAATAAAGTTGTGAAGTTGTAGCGTGTGAATGCTTCAGAAGGTGAGGCAGCTAAAAACTTTTTGTTATATCTCGTATCATGCATGATAAGTTGGCGATAAAAAGAAATACTGTAGGAAAAGACAGTCCCTTTGAGTTCCTTACCGGAGCTCCTTAGTTGTGGTCGCGTACCAAGCCATTTGTAGAGTTAAAAAAAAACACCCTTAAATGACAATTTATTAGTGCTCCCGTATGCTAAAACAATGTAATTGATTTGACTTTGTTCGGCGCGGATTACTCGCAGCATCTGCGCAATGAACTTTAAATTACACTTAATATTATGGCCGTATATAGTAGTAGTTATACAATACAAAACGCTGATTAATTATAATATTTAATTTGCTTTTCTTGCATCTAGCATTTTCCTAAAGTTGTGCGTTTCGCATGGCGACAAAATTATTTGAGTATGCTACGTACTTGCTACGCTCGCGGTTCAATCATAGGATCCTTCACTTGCTCGGTATATAATACAAGCACTCACACCAAATAACAACTTTGCAACCTTGCATGATAATTCATTATGTTATTTCCCTACTAAGCTGGCTGCGTTATAATTGTTAATCGTTCACACAACAACCAAATCGACGATTCAGTTAGTGCAAACAAACTATCTGTTTAATTAAACGCGAGCCCGAAGGCAATCGCACGGTAAATATAACGCACGCAGTTATTACGTACACCGTAGCTGAGATTAATACTGTTTGCTAATGAAACTGATGTTCAGTATTTGCGATGTAAATTTTAACGAATCCAGCTTAAATCGTGTTGAAATTGTTTAATAAATACGGATATAAAAAATAAGTATGATGTGACAATTACTTCCATATTTAACAGGTTGTTAATATTTTAAACCCTAGGACTATGATAAGAGAGTTGTTAAAAGTTTGACCCCACGTTGTATTTGTCAGTCGCACAGCAGCTCTAAGAGGGGCGTTTTTATTTGAATACGGAATCAGCGTGGTGTTCCTATTCCTATTCCTAAGCTAGGTACTATCGGGTATATTACTGCACAGACACCTTTGAAGTCAAATTCGTGAGGCAAAACTATTTTTCTACCATTTTATTAAAAAATCTATAGTAAGTGATTCGCTCCTTTTCAAGTTCTATTTCAATTCTATGGTCATAACTGAATAGCTAAAGAATTAAAAAAGAACCAAAAACTAAACTTATATTTTACGAGCACCTTCTACTAGTCTACTAGTTTATTAAGAATATCCAATGTCTACTTTCCTAGGGATTACTTGCACATTGTGTAGTTTTCAAAACCTTTTTTTTACTTATTCCAGTATCCAGTAAGTATATCGAGAATACAAATAAAAAAATGATTAAAAAACTAAAAGCTCTGGAAACAATTTGATGCCGGTGGTTCGAAAGCATTGAAAATTTACCGTTGTGAGTTGTGTGCTCGCGAGACGTCTACAAATCCTACTCGGATCCGATAACGAATTGGATACAGTCGCGTTACCGCTTGGGAACTAAACTAGTGATCTCTATCGGGTTCCAGACTTTTATCGATATCGATATTAGTTTTACCGTTACATAATGTGTTTTGTAAACCGTCTTGGATAAAAGGAGAAGTTGAACAGATTAATCTTGCAGCAAATACTGTGGATTCATTTATTTACGTTATAACTGACATACCTTCAGATGGAGAAGAAAACTAATTAAATACAGCCTTCACTATAGTCCCTATAGTATTGAAGTTGATGCTCTTGTCCATGTCAAAGTCCAATCATTTATTTCGTATAAGCCTACGGGGGCACTTACAAATTGTCATTTAATTATTTTTTTCTTAACTCTTCAACCGGATCGGAACACGACCTTGTATACAATGGAATCAAAATCCTAAAGATGATTTTTACGATGCAAGTAAATAGATACAACCATTCATATTGTATGCGACATACGATATAATTATATTGGTTATTTAGATACACGTTCGATAGAAATAACCAAGGATATCCCAGCACTAATGATCTCAGAAGTGGCGATGCATACGCTCCGCGACAAGTGGCGCCGCGCGTTGCCGCAACCAACTCGGACGATTGCCAAAATAGAAGCGAAGATCCATTGCCTAAGCAAGCAAGATACGCTTAAGCAACACAACGTAAGCGTTAACTGTGTTTTTCGATAAACAACTGAATGCACCTTATATACGCAAGAATGTTATGTACTGTGGCGCACACAGTTGTCGCATGCTGTACGTATAAAATATTTAAAAAAAGCATCAGAAAAAAAGTATATTGTTTATGACGTTTATTAATAAATAATTCTATCTATCAGCTGATATACACGTCCACTGCTGGACATAGGCCTCCCCAACGACTTCCACACATCACGGTCCTCCACCACTCGCATCCACCGGCTTCCTGTGACGCGTGTGATGTCATCAGTCACCTTGTGGGGGGCCGTCCTACACTTCGTCTTCTGATCCGTGGTCGCCATTCTAGAACCTTTCTGCCCCAACGGCCATCGGTTCTACGAGCTATGTACCCTGCCCACTCCCACTTCAACTTGGCAATTCTTTGAGCTATGTCGGTTACTCCAGTTCGTCTACGGATCTCTTCATTTCTGATTAATAATTTGTGAAATAAAATTTAAACCCATTCCATACGCCTGCCACAGGTTTAACATAATCCTTCAATACTAATTTTACTTTTTAAATTAATTATATCGATATTTCTCGCACGTTGATGATGTTGTCAAGAAATCTCGCAAGTCTCGCATTCTAAGCAAGTGGAGTCTCACCATTATACCGCGACGTGCTTATAACAATACCATAGCGATATCGCTATTTCAACAGCTTCAATGCGAGATGTATCAGCAGTACGTACTGAAGATTTGTCACTTCCTTTATGGTTATGAAAACAAGCTAAGATTTAGGGAGGCGTTATATCATATGTTAATTCAGCTGAATATTTTTATTGTATTTGAGAGAACCAAAGAAGAATTTTCTCAGTAATTTGCATATTATCGAATGAAAGTGACTTTATAATGTTATTCACATGTATATATATAATAAAAATGTAACTGATCGCTGCCTTTACATGGAAGGTATAAGAGAAAAACTATAATTGGGGGCCTTTATCAACGCAATGAAACCCAAAACAATAATTGTTAGAATCTTTGTCTGTTTATCTGTTTGTTTGTGCGTTTGTTTGCGCGTCTCAAAAATGATTTAACTGATTTAGGTGTGGTTTTACTAATGTGGTAAGCTTTGCTTAAAATGTTATGTATACATATTTTATTACAATCATATCGTTCATAAATAAAATAACATTTTTAAAGACGCAGACGAAGTCGTGGGCAACAGCTAATATTCTATAAAAAAATGTGACCTCCATTATTACATTAATGATACCTCCATTTAATGTAAATAAGCCTAGTTTTTTAAGCATCTCTACACCCTGGTATATGTATGTGTTAGATACAGGCACCTATGGTTTCCAGTACAAACATTAAAACGCTTCAACGCTTATTAGTTACATCATAAACATCAAATTAATGTAGACAACTCAACTACTGTTAAGTACTGCCATATTTTGTATTTAAAACTCAAACTAACCTACCGTCATAATTGAAGGCATACGCGACAATACTCAACTCCAAAAACCACCTTTATGTCGTAAAGGAAAGGAATTAATATCTATAAACTGTAACACCCACAGCGCGAACCTGTTAAAATGGCATAGAAATTATGAGAGCCGTCTGTCTAATAACAGTCACGCAGAAAACGGAAGTGGCTTCAAAGCTCCCTTACGCCATTGTGTTGGTGACTCGAAGTTAGGAAATAACTTTGTAACTCCGAGCCTCGATGCGGAAAATGGAGGTTAAATGAATGAACTAGGACCGTTTATGTACGACATTTTGTTCGTAATAGTACAAAATAGAGAATATTATCTGTACACTACGGTTACAGTTTTCAGGACATGAATATTTACCTATAGCTATTCACAAATACAAGGAGCGAAGCATTTGTTCATTGCGCAAAGATTGTGGATCGACAGTATTTGCCTCTCTGTCTTTCTGTAGAATCGTAGCTACAAAATGGAATAGCCGATTTAAGAGGAAATTTTACCGTCTACTGGAATTTTTCAAACATTGCTTTTTTTTTCAAACAAACCTACATACAATGTGTAGGTATACCTGCTTAGTAGTAGAAATTAGCTGGCATCAGTTAGATGTAATGAAAATTGTTTTTTTTTATTTAAAATAAATACCTGCGAAGGGTTTTTATAAAGTAACTTATTACCATAACGGTGGTCATTACGTTGAATTTTCTTCCAGTGAGTTATTAATTATACTTAATTGGGATTAAAAAATAACTAAATGATTCGAATTTATAGTCTACATTGATCTAATTACTAGACATTAACATCATTAATAGTGTATATTTTCTAATTTCAATTACCCTATAGTAATCTTCCCATTTCTTCATAGATCAATGTACGCCAACCCCCTTTACCGCAATGTAGGCACCTACATATCACACGTATTCAGAAGAGAAGTGCTAAGTACTTCGCAAAGTTTCACCCGCGGGAGTCTGCCTTACTTGATAATCATAACGAATGCCGTAAAGGAATTACTCAATTAGCAGTCGGTACTTTGTTTGCTGACTGTACGCTATCTGTATGTAATCTAGTTTTATTGGTATATATGTGAATGTCAATAGAATAATTGATGTAGATGTATGGAAATATTAGATGGCTAACCTAACGTTATCGTAACGCCATCGAGAGCATGCTGTCACTGTCATTCTTATTTATAAAATCTGTAACGTGAACGAGGTGGAAAACGCATACTTGAATACAAAAAAGATAATGCTTAAGCAACAGTATGCTTATATAAAAAAAAGGAATAGGATTTATTGTGTGTTTGACGTTTTCCGAAAACTGGTCGCTGCTTGACATTCTGCGTGTTTGACATTTTGAATTTGCGGCAATTTACCAGCAAACCTCAGCACGTCAAGTGCGAGCTAGCTGTATACTTTATAGTCCAACGTATTTAGACATTTCTTATGGAGAATTGACAAGCGCTTCTAGCGGACGGTACATAAAACATTCAACTCTCCATACAAAATGTCTAAATACGGTAGACTATAAGTATACAGTTAGCTTACGAATGATCTCGCTCTTGACGTTCTGAAAGAATCTCGTAAAACCCTGTTCGTTATTACCACAACTATAAAGACCGCTCGTGAAATCATAATACCTTTAAAATTTCTCTCTGTGAGAATTCCTTCCATCGAATTTCTCCCTGAACATTATCACAATATTTGTACACAGACCCGGCTTAGGACCGACCAAGTTAGTTGCGAATCGATCGTGCAACGTAGTTTAAAGTAGTGTGCGCTAGTTAAGTTGATTTGCGGCTCGCACAGAGAACTTTACAAACTCTACCCTCTACATACATACTTCATTTTGACTTGTTACTTAAGTATGTTTATGTAGTTAAGCTGTACCAATGATCTTATTATGAAATACATGATCTTATTACTATAAAAAATAATATCGGCGTCCATAGTAAGACCTAACGACGATTTTGGTGCTTAATGGATCATGTTGATTGATTCATTTATTTCATATCAGAATGAGATCTTCCATCATCCATTATCCAGCGTCTATACTTGATTATTAAGCAAGCATAGTCTAGAGAATATATATTTTTTAATTTATATAGAGCCTATGCCTATTTCATTATATTCTTTCTTATAAGTAAGTACCTGCTTTATTCGCACCACATGCAGATGATAGTTTACAGAGAAAGAATGTTATTTGTGAATATTATTTCGAGTGTATACGTAGCATGCCGCTGCCGTCGGGTGCGAGGCGCGTAAATCGCTATTTTCAATAAATATTTATTTAACCCAACAAGACTATGAAACGTCTGTGTCACGTAGAAAGTGCGTGAGGATTGGTCGCAATTGACGTTGATAAGACAATGTATATAAGCAAGGTGAAAAATTCAAAAAGATTATTGTGTTGCTCGATACCTACGAGTGAAAATATGAAACAATGCTTTTTTCCTCAAAAATTGTATAAACCGACCCAATGTTCAAAAAATAACCGGCATAAATCTGTGACGCTATAGTTCCAAATTCAGATTTATATAAAGTCAACCTTATTATGACAGAGATTTGAAGACTTAATTCATAATCGTTATTATTTCTTAATAACAAAATTGGGCCCGTTAATCATCGGTAATCCTCAATGCTACTGAATACCCCCAGATGGAAATAAAGGCCTTGAAAGAAATTATTGTGAGGATTACAGAACAACAGTAAAACTAAGTGAGTTTGTAATTTATTCCGAGGCCAATGGAAATGCCTGTCTTCCGAGATATTTCTTTGTTGTTTTGTGAACAGATACAAATTATAATACAATACAAATATTTATTATAGCTTCTATGAAAGGAGTGAAATGGAATGTACAAAAATATTAATTTGATAAAATGATTTATCTGGGATAAACGCCGCAAAACACATACAATTGTTTCTTTAGACTAATAAAACTCACAATATAATAGCTAGGCACTTTAATTGAAACTGATTAATTAGATTCACTAGAAAATCACTTTTCTACGCACAAACTTAGTGCCTTGATACCAAATTACCTACACTCTTACAAACACCTGCAATCGTTTGGCAAACGTTGAATTATGAATGCAAACTTTTCACATTCATCTTTGTCTAATTACCGCAATCTGTTTTAGTTTAGAACAAGTCTAATAAAGGCTTCCAACAGATGTAATGACAAAATAAAAATCTACATGATAATATAAATGATTATATTACGAAATGTTTCTATACTCGTATAACATTGTGGAATACTAGGTACTTAATTATTTAATTGTATATTATTAAAGTTAGACACCAGATATCGATGGAAAATAAAAAAAGTTTTCTGTTTAAAAAATAAACAGAAGAGGCAAATACTACTACTATACTACACTACCCTTGGACGGTGGGAAATGTAGCATGAAATTACTTTAGCATTTTGCCGGCAATTTCACTGGTCAGTTTAAACGCTATACGCTAAATCAAATCTATTTTTAATAATAATATGTATAAACTAATTTCATTTCATATTTTTTTTGTATACTCGATTTAAAATTGGAACATGATGCCTGCGATTCATTTATCGATAAAAATGAAACAATTAAATTTTTCGGTAAATCGAAAAAAAATACGTAGCTAGACTTATTCGGTTATCTAAGTATCCTAATTTATTCCATATTAAAAAAAATAAGGTAAAGTCTAATTAATTGTAATAAAAGGTGCGCGTGTTAGAAACAGCCGCATCAGTATTAATGTTGGTACATGTTTATTGATGAATGTAGACTGTTCCCGAAGAAACCGAGAACCTCTCACTTATTGATGAGCCGTTATTTATTAGGCAGCTCACTCGTGGAGATGTGGAATGCGAATGAACTTTACCATGAGGTACTATGGAAATACTTTGAATTATGTTCGAAGATATAAAGTAGGTTTTATTCAAAGTAGTTCCGTGGAATGTTTAAAAATAAACAAATAATGATCGAAAACAGATAAAAAGTTCACTATCTAGAATGTTAGAGAAGATCTTTCATTTGAGTGACTACCATCAACTTGTTTACGACACGAACAAATTGACGAGTGAATATATTCATCATCATTAGTAGAAGGCGTATTCGACAAACGCAAAAATAATTATCGCGCTAACAGCCGAGACGTACACTAAAGTGGCAATTCCTCCTAACTATTTCCCGCCACTGGTATGTTGGGAAAAGAAATATGACGCAATTTTGGTAATGCTTAGTTGTCGAGCCACAAGGGAATGAAAAATTCAAGGGGCCGGCGCACATTACCGTGCCGCATTGCTAAGAGCATTTGTTCCCTCCCAAATTTGAGCGGTGGAATATTTTCGGATAGCGCATAAGTAATGGCATTCACTTGTCCCTATTGTTGGGTGTCGTCGTCGACAATGGATCAGGTGTTAAGTTTTGCATTTGCGTTGTGTTGTGAGAGACTCAAGTCGAAACATGAAATGTTACTATTGTTCGCGTGCTTTGTTATTACGTTGGTATGTTTTTTTGACGTAACATACGTATAGAGAACTTTTCCTCGCGCTGTCATATATCAAAATATCACAGGTTTTTATATGAATGAAATATAATATTATACTACTCTATACTAATATTGTAAAGTGGAAAAAAAAATCTAATTTTGTTAGTTTATGAGTTTTGATGTAGGGGTAAACTGTTCTGATTTTAAAAATTCTTGCACAGATTGAAAGCTACATTATCCCTTATCATTGATGATGTACTACAATAGGCAGAGCGGTGTTTAAAAGGTAGCTACAAATTTTATATGTAAACTAGCTGTTGCCCGCGACTTCGTCCGCATGGTATTTAACAAAGACAACCGTTGACAACAGCATGCTCGCCCATTCTGAGCCCGCGGGACGCATTGCAGGTTGTTGCTATCAAACTTAATCAGGCGCTGCGCTGAAACATTGGTTTTAATTTTATTTCGTGAGATCCTATTTTTTTTCTAAAATAAAAGTAGCTTAAGTTACTCCTTGTTACATCAGCTATCTGCCAGTGAAAGTCCCGTCAAAATCGGTCCAGCCATTTCAGAGATTAGCCTGAACAAACAGACAGACAGACAGGCAGACAGACAAAAATTGTAAAAAATGTTGTTTCGGTATAGGTAACGTGCATCCAAATGCATTTAGTAAAAAGCGGTTATTTTAATATTACGAACAGACACTCCAATTTTATTTATATTTATAGATGTAATCTAACTTACATGCCACTCCGCACTTATTGTACTTTAACAAATTGCCATGCACGAGTTGTCGCGTGTATCGCGTAACATCTGGACATTCCCTTGCCAATAAATACACTAATACCCCACTAGTAAAGTGTTATTTATGGTACATCAGTGGTGTTTCGATGCAGAACTAATACATTTGGCACTTCCCAAAATACAGAGGGGAGGCAAACATTGGGAAATGTAACGTCACAAAGTGCATTAAGCGAACAAGAAAATCTGTCGAAACATGCATTATTAAATTTGCACACGAAGCAGTTAAGTGGGGGTGGGGGGGTTTATTCGAGTGCCCTTTTCTCTTATACTGTCGTAGACGTTTTAGATATTTATGAGATGGTACCTAAGTTGGTCGAGTGTGAATTGTTCAATTTGAGTTATTTACCGCCAAAGACTCGAACGCAACTCAAATATGAGAGCTGCCAAATTTAAACGTGTTATATAAAAAAAAACGTCAGATAGCGAAGTCTCAAAATGTTAAGTAGGTTTTATTTTTTTAAATATTAGACCATCAATCGTATTATATATGTTGGGAAGTAATTGTATTGTTTTGTACAATTTATATACTATCCACAGTTTTATAATGTTTTACTGTTATATGATATGTATCGAATATATGTGGAACTTATGACTGGTACTGCTAATGCGGTACGCATATCAAATATTTAATAGACTCTAATTTGATTTACCATAGATCCATAGCTACCTCTTTACTACAAGAGTTCGTAATTGATTGCATAATATTATTATGCCACGATAACAACAATACTGCCAGATGAAAACAGATCTTATATACTTCAAGTAAACACGAAATAATAATAGCCATGTTAGACAGAGGCGGTTTTACGATTCAAGGTGAGGTTTAAGGCAAGAGTCCATAAATTACATGCGTGGCGATTTGTTTTACTGTCCGTGGCCGAGATGTATGAAGGACAAGTGCTTAGGGGTGCCTCCCGCTTGTCATCATGCAAATATTTTACTAAGTACCTAGTATATTTTACTAGGTACCTAGTATATTTTACTAGGTACCTAATATATTTTACTAGGTACCTTTATAACTCCTTTTATTATGAGCCTATGTATTTCAAGATCTAACAATAATTATGTAGCTTAAGTTTGCGGGTATCACGGAAGATTTCCACAAGCAACAAAAAATGTTGCACTGCAGAGCTGCAACATTTTATCGAGGGTATTTTAGTCTCAAAGTAACAAGGGCCAAGCCTATTATAACTATACTGAGATCACAGTCCCCCTCAATACAAAAGCAATTTTCCACCGTGTTGGCTGAGTGTATGTTAGTGAGCTTCACAGTCGACTTTACGAAGACGTGCAGTTTTCTAAACCATATTTATGTTTCGGATCCAAAATTCCAGAGGTGTAAAGTGTAAGCGTTGGACTATCTTCCCCATAATAGTTTGTCAATAAATAAAAATGATTCCACCACCTAAGTCGTAAGTTGAAACATCTTCATCTAATTACCACACGTAAACCATAGACAACTTATTTTACCATTCGATTAAATTGCCTGTTGTTATGTACAATAAAGATTACTTTTACTTTTATTCAAATAAAACAAAACCAATGTACATATATGTTAAGTTAAGATAAATAAAGTCTCTGACCCCCATGTCAGAGGGATGCGCGGGCCGGGCCAGAAAGTACCCGGAAAAAAAAACCTAGACAACTGCCATAACTCTGCTCTCAGTGTAAAGAACGCAACGCAATCTCCATAAATCGAAGTTATCTTCATAAATATCCGTTGACCCGCCGCAGGAGTTCTTAAATTGATTGTACGTGATACGGAATACGAAAGGAACCCATATTGATTCCGCTTCCAACCGTAGCCCCGGACGAATTGGGGTTTGCGCGGGAAATGCTTTAATAAGGGCACGGCATAGCTGAATAGATACTGGGTACTTGCCCTTTAGAAAAACAAAATTGAAGCTACATTTAATTTTATAGATTATTTGTTTGCTTATTTTATTCAAAGCTTAGACGTATCAGGTAAGTGCAATACTCTCACTAGAATTATATGTTATAACAAGTTAAGATGTAGCAAATATGACTCCAGTGTTTTTTATAACTGTTTTAAATTGATGTATGTAACTGTTTAAACACTGCTCAATTGTTCGATGTTTTGTTTCCAAAAAATATTTGTGTATTAGCACTTCTTATTAATGATTATCAACACTCTAATTAGAAGCTCAGCATATGTCGCATGTTGCTTTATAACCTACAGCTGCATATGTTATCAATATGACAATAGTCAGCAATTCATTCTAGTCATCTAAATTTCTAAGCTGTCACCAAGATTTACGAGGCGAACACTCTTAGTCTTTTTCAATATCAAGCTTTATAATCATTTAGTAACTTCTCCGCCACTCAACAGAAATAGATGATAACACTTAAGGATACCTATGTATGTAATATTTCAATAAAAATCCTTCGCCGAGCTTCAATACTTTCTGTGTTATACGTGATATCGTTTAATCACGCCTACCCACACGCTTGACCCGACAGACACTTAACCTTTAGATATTGCGAAAAAAAAACCAGCATGTTTCTACACTGAATATGAGAAAAAAGATAATACAAACGACTATGCTTTCATGAACAGGCACTTTGTATAACGCATAATAATAATGTGAAGAAATACTAGATACCAAAACGATTACTGATTTATTTTGGATAATAGAGGTGTCTTCGTACCGTAAATTGATACCATGGATTCAACTTGTGATTCTGGATCTCCAAGAGAATTTTCTGTCAATCTTTTCATAAATTATACGCCTTTTTTCAGTATTTTTTCATTATACAAGTCTATCTCAACGTGATTTTAAATATAAAAACCTAATTACTAATTTAGGCCTAAAACTGCAATGTAAATTAAAATTCGATACGCTTGAGCGCGCTCGTCACTCGCACGCGTAGGGTCTCGCGCAGAGCGCTGTGTTGTGATCGCGTTGTTCACGACACATTGCGCGCTCAAAAATTACAACATTGTAACCCATCACTTTCAACATAAATTATTTTATTATAGGCATTAAGTGTAGCCTTTACCCAAAGTTTTCGCTACCATGTTCCTTACACCCTGTATATGAAGATTAGTTTTATGCCGACATTATCCAACTAAATACTCCCGGTCGCGGTACCGTGACTTCCTTAATCCAGGATAGCTGGTGCTCTACAAAGAAGATACTAGCACGTTTTCTAGTACACGGTTTGTGATAAATAATACAAGCTCACTGCCACAGCCGGCCTATATTGAGGGCTGACTCACTTAAACGTGGTTATTTTCATCTATCAAATTCATATTTGATCACAGAACAATTCAACAAGGCAGGATATTGTCTTCCATTTGCGCTAACTTTATTAGAATTTTGAATGCTAGCTTGAATGAGAGGTGTTTTATGATCGACAGTAAAAATAATCCGTTACTCATAACATTAATCAAAACTTTAAGTATACGTACCTCGTAAACTCAAATTGAAGATTTCACGTGACGTACGTTTTAAACATGTAGTATAAATAAAACCGGAGCTTTGGGTATCATTTTGTGCATCTGAGTAAATATAAGATTAATTTTATAGTTTTGGCACATGTTTCCAATCAAGATTCATGGACATGTAATGCGTACATCAAAATCATAAAAGATGATTATCTATCTTCTATATATATAAACGGTTTTGTCCTGACTCACTGACAGAAAACTTATACCCGAAACCGCGGAATTTAGAGACTTGGTATTTGAAGGGTGTATTTAGAGAGGGGTTAAAACGCACACTTAGAAAAAAAACGCACCCTAACGGGTTCAAATTGGGGATCAAACATTGTATGGAAAGTTTTATTCTGTGGATCGATTAGCTTGAACCGCAAAACGCGAAAAAATATTAAAATGTATTTTGCGTTTTTCTTTGTGGTCATTAGAATTCGAAGAGGGAATCGAAAACATCCACCGAATTAAGGTTCGTTAGATCGGTCCTGAAGAATATTTTGCTTACACATAGCCAGGGTCTGATGATGAAGTCGGTAGATGGTGAATTGATTATAAGGAAATCATGTAGACCTCCCCTTTAGCCATCCCGTTCCATAAACCATTTGACATAGTCGAAAAAGAAAAGCAAAAAAAGATTATCAGAATCCGTAACAGAAATAATGGAATCATCTCTTTACCAACAAAATATCAATAACAACATACCTACACAACCTTCCGATAATCACACTCAAGCCTTAATCTGATTGCTCAAATCGAAATCATACCGACCCCGCGCACGAGCGCGATGTACCTACATCTACGTTTTCGGAATACGTATCAAAAGTACCTATAGCCGGTCCTGCGAACCTCTCCCGAGCTACGGTTGTGTGACGAGAATCGGAAATGGGATCGGAATGTTTTGCGGTTATTTCGATTGAACCCTGAAAGGGGTACTACTCTTGAAATTTCAGACCGATTGACCAGTTTTCTCGTTAAGCGCACAAGGTATCCCCACGGGCAAGACTTCTTTCATTCTATACCTATAAAGGTCTCGAATTTTAGTTAGAGCCGGCCGTATTTATGACGGTGTATAATAAAAAAGAAAACTAATTTTGGGTGAAGTCATAAACATTGTTGCCTCTCCACCTGAAAAGGGAACAATGTTTACTTTTCGTGATAAATGGAAACCAGTTATGTGAATTTATAAACTTTACTTACATACTTTGCCTCAATTTTACCAGTACTGCAAGATTTGCATCGGATAATAGAACTTTTTGGATTAAAAAAAAAACCTATAAAATCTATTGAACATCCAGTCTAATCCAGTTAATATTATTAACTGGTACCAATTTTTAATGTAAGTCGTCATAAATAATCCACAAATACAGGCCAGGAATTTCAAATCTTCAATATTTAATTGCGTCATTGCTATTCCAACCCGTAAAATCATTTATTATGCATAAAACAATCCACCCGGAGACGCGGCAAGCTATGACATCACACCGCAACTGCCAAGGGTGTACCTAAATAAATAGCTACAAATATCATCAGCATAGCATGTTGTTGACACAAAGCTGGCTGGGTATTATTGATGGGCATAATTTATCGCATTGGCCCCGTGTTCTAAGGGGAATGCGAACGGAATCACGAAAGTACCACCCCACAATTTATGATCCCCTCTCCGAACCTTTGATGACTACTAATTTTTCAACGGTACCAACCGAAAAAATTGACAGCCAAGAAGTTTCTTTAGTCAGTTTGCCGACGAGGTATAAATTATTAATTGTGCTGGATTTTGTGTGGGGTGCCATGATTGATGACGACTGCGAAAATAGAACATAATAGAGCCGTATACGTTACGCCGAAACTAATTAAATGACATTTACGTAATTGGAAAATTGTGTCATATTCTATTACAATACGGCTGCCAACAGCAAGCTCGTAGAATGTATTATAACACACCTACACAGAAGAATATATATGTATGCATCTACTTATGACCGCAAAACTACAAAAATGCAAATTTTCTAACTACTACTAAATTTTGGGGTCGAGTCACCTTCGTCCGTAGGAGAATTAAGTACCCTCGAGATATCCTACACGTGACCCTGGGTGGTGCCAACCAGGTGACAACTCTACTGGTGGTAGGCTTCGGCCGTGGTTAGTCACCACCCACTGAACAAAGCCATATCGCCAAGCGGCCTAGCCGTGTTCCGGCATGATGTTCGGTGTTGCCATTCATGGATGGCGGGTCAGATCAGTTGCGCTGCATGTGCCTAGTGAATGTAGCGTCTCGATCTACTGCCGCCTTCCTACCTAGGCACGTATGCTCCATCGTAGATCTCATCGTCACTTACCATCAGGTGAGATCGAGATCAAATACTTGTCTATAATGTATATAAAAAAAACTAGTATCATCAAAAACAACTTTGAAGTAAAACTAATTTAACGGATTTTATCGCTTTTATTTTTATGTTTTTACGTTCTTGATGTTTCGACTGCTTTACAGCAACCATGATTGCTGAATGTGTAGTATTTGCGTAAATATCAGAAATCAATACAAAAACAACTTATATATAACAAAATTCCGCAAGATTCGTACCAAAACCTTATTAATAAAAGACATCAAACGATTAGAATAATCAGATGTATTTCACGTCGTGTTCTGAAGCGGAAACGTCTCAGCCGCCACACGCCAATCGTTCCTGCAAGCAATGGACAAGCGGGATGTAGAAACCAATTTTCCCACTGAGTAGGTATGTAGGTAAATACGTAATTTCATGGCACATTAATTTCCAAGTAGATCATACAGCGGTCCGTCTCCCAATTTGCATTTGTTGTGTTCTCGTGTTGAAAGACAATTTCCTTGAATTTATCTTTGGACAAGATTCGGTAGCGAACCTTTGAAAGAGCTAAACACATTTAATCTGCATAGATAATGTATAATAGAGATTCGCTTCGTTGATAAGTGCGTTTTCGAATAGGATTCGTTTGAATACTTCCTCAATTTTATGTATAAATATTTGGTATAAGTATTTATTTATTTTTAGATATTTAATCAGAATTATTTCTTTCAAATTATGCGTTGTTTAACAATGATCTGATTCCGGAATCCCCATTATTGCAAACAAACAAATGCTAATTTCGTCAGTATTATTAAATACATACCTAATTTATTTCACGGCCATTTACAAAACAAAAGCGTATCGATGAAATCTTTAAAGTAATGTTCAAGATACATCAATAACCGAGCACAGACCGATCGTGCAGCGAGCCTGACTCGTGCACATGATAGCGGTCGAAGCAGCGCGGCAGGTCTGGATACGGCTAGTATCGAACTCTGTTGGAGCTATATTAAATATTTTAGCGGAAAAGGGAAGATCTTCCAGCCAGGCGGGTGGTATGCCTGGCGGGGCGGCCGCTATGCCCCGACGGTTATTGTCGGGATCTTGTATATATGTTACTTGCTCCGAAAACTCTGATAGCGCGATTCAGGATTGTGACGTCAATTGTCTATTGTTCTGATTGCGTCTGTAGTGCCATCTGCGTAGCTTTTTATGGTGCGGTTGAAGTGGTCGCTACAATATATTTTTCATAAATACACACTCATTGCACACGTGTCGAATTAATTTGACTTCGCCCCGCTGTCTGACACATGTCGGTGATCCAAACAGAAGGCATAAATCGAGCCGAGGAGGTATATATAAATAAATACAGTTTTTTTTTCTAAAGAAGATAGTATTTGTTAGGAAAACCCTTCTATAGATTTTTCAATCGTCACATTTGAAGCGACATGTACCTGTCTATTTCACTTTGAAAATTCAGCGGGCTTGTGTTTTTAACAGAACTTTTTTTTATCATCATGCTAACATAAAGCCATAAACTAAGCTGATATGGTTAGCAGCAGCAACTTATCTCTAACCTTGTCTACTAGTAAAAATCTTCCATTAAACCATCTAAATAATATCTATTCGCAGAAATGGTAATTAATGAAATAATCCAAAGCTTAGATCTGATTAGGTATGGAAATATAAAGTCTGAGACGTCTATTTATAGCGTGTTCTTTTTTTTGGTCCTTTGACTACCCAAGTCTTAATCCTTTGAAAGCGAAAAAGATACTTTGATGCTAAATTTAAGTAGGTTGAAACAAACGCATTTATCTTTTAAGTACATTTTTAAAGAGCCCGAACCCACAGACTTACAACAAGTCTTGTATCGACTGATTCGGTTATTTATTGCAACTTGTACAATGCAATCTTTAAACACATTGAGTAGAGTGCTTAAGACGAACTCTTCGGTGGCGTAGTCGAATCGAATCTTCGGCTTGGTTATTATGAATGGCGCTGAGTCGAATCGATCGAAGTTCTGAATCAACAAACAGAAGCGTTTCTCTGGGCATAATCTGATTTATTCATTTAGTATCTTTATAATCACTGAAGGACCCCTGTGTATATTATTATTTTATAATATTAATCATTTATATACACAATAATCCCGGTCTTCGACACATTTCACTTGATTTAATCTTTCTCTTTTATTTGTTTAATATCTTTCGTTTTGGTTTAATATGTATATTTAAAATTGAAATCTTCGTACCTCGACGTTGAATCATAGCCAACACAAAAGCGAAAATGTTTAATCCCCTGAATTGTAAATGAAATGATCAGTCACTAATCATTTGCAGTTCTCGAAATAATATTTAAGTGCTAATTTTCAATGAACTGCAAACTGTTTTGCATTACATTGACGTGTATAAATGAACGTGTTTACACTTATCGTGTTCAATTCTTTTTCCTATTCTATTCTTATATTGAAGTCGACTTTCAGTCTATCTTGAGCTGGCTCATTACCGATATTTACCCGCCAATGCCATTTGACCTCCGAGATGCAACTATTCAAGCCGGTAACATAAGTATTGGACAATTTGTCCGATTTTTTTTGGATTTTGACTACTCGAAACAATTCTCAAAGATGGCAGAGCGACAACATGGGCCACTATCTTAGGCAGCCTTTCAAATCATGGAGGAAGTCGGATTTTACAATTCTTTAAATCATCAAAGGCCCGATCGATACTGTCGCCTCTATATCAGGCTTTAAACCAACTAGGCTATGACCGCCACAAATAACCACCTACTGCCCTTAAACGACCGTCCTATTTATAGCCTAATAATACTATTTCAAATGTGACACCCTTGTATGCGTTTGTACTAAAAAGTAGACTTAAAGTATGCCACTAGGCTATGACCGCCACTAATGACCACCTACCTTCCTTGAACGACCATCCTATTTATAGTCTAATAATACTATTTCATATCTGATACTCATCTATGTGTTTGTACTGAAAAGTAGACTAAAAGTACGCATCATTGAACCCAACCTTGAGCGCACTAAGAAACATAACTCACTAAACGTTCTAAAAGTTTCCCTAGCAACTTATAAGTAAAGTTCATTCGTATTCCGTTTCTCCGCGAATGAGCTGCCTAATAAATTTTGGCTCATCAATAAGGAGGTAGGGAGCTCTTAGGTTTCTTCGGCAACAGACTACATTCATCAATATACATGTAGTACATGAATATACCTATCAATATGGCTGTTTCTCACGCAACTTATTATTAGACATGGAAATAATTTACATTCAATTTTAATAGAACATTTAAATTAATTAGAGTCATGTATAGTCCTAAGTATATGTCATAAAGATATCATGTTATTATCATCTAACATTGGGATTTTCAAAGTATTTTAAATGGGGTTAGATTCCGAGTTTATAAGCATAAAGATAAATTAGTTCAATTTGTAAATTAAAATATAATCAAAAGGTCTTATTTTAAGTATTATTAGCAAGCCTTAACTATATACCCTTAGCTGCCTACTGAGGAAAGGAGCAGTCTCGTGAGGCTGCTTGTCCTCGCTCAGTTAGAGCAGGCCTCGCCAGACGCTGCCTTGCCTGAGCGCTCTATATAATATCTGCCATTGCATCTCTTTGTCCGCCTGTATAATGTCAACTTTACGTTAACTAAAACTCGGGCAAGCTGTACATAATGACAAATAATCATAAAGTAAGTTTTGTATACTAACTAATATGCAAGAGTATTCAGAGTATTAAAGTATCCTTATTGATAAGTAGATCACTAAGTATGTACGTCACAGACCAGAGATAAATGTTGCTACGCTTGCGAATACTCATCGGCCTTTAGACGTGAAATTATTGCTAGTGAAACAGCCACTCTGACGATTTTGTTTGCCCAATTTGGATTATCCCGTCGGTCTGCTGATTGTGGAGTTTAGGCTTTGGATCTGAGAGTAAGCACAAACTTTGCTTCTATAAATTAAATACTCTTGGGTATCGGTAATTGGAGGAAATATATTTTATAATTAAATTAAGTAATTATAGTCATTAGTATTCTATATCTATAAATAATATTTTAAAATAATTATTATTCCAGGGAAAAACAAACGAATGATTCAATTGCAATTCACAAAGTACAAAACAATAAGCATCTATCACTAAAAAGTAAGAACTAAACAACGGTGTCTCTAGCCAGTACAGACGAATTCAACATTTCGAGAATGGAACGCTCGAGGCGACAGAACTGGCGTAGTCGCTAGCTACGACAAGCTACGACAAGCTACGAGGCGCTACGCCTCGTGAATACGAATTACTACATCGACAAACCTTGTCTTACACTCGTGAAGTGAATTTAATCAATTATGAATTGTCTCAAACAATTCCAGATTCAATTTGATTTCATTGGATTGATTGGCTGAAAACTTTTGACCTAAGTTAAAACCTAGTTTCTAGTTCTAATTTAAATATAGATGTTTAGATTTAGATATAGTATGTAGTAACTCATATAATTAATTTGATAGTGAAATTATATTTACACGTAACGTAACGTAACACTACGTAATATTTTGCCTTCAAGAATTCCTATTTTATTGTTGCCTGTAGTTAAGTAACTGTGCCCACTTAAAAATACTTCTATAGTTCTAATCCCTAATACGTTATAGCACGTTTAATACACCTAAGGATATGTATACAAAGCCACCTAGTTGATAATCAGCTGTCCCAACGGATGTACAGTACACATTGCACTTGAGCGTCTAAACAAAAGCATAGACTCGAGGCGACAGCCAGAGATATTCATTATTCAGCCGAGTACGCCACATATTTACAGTTTCTTTGTCTACGCTCGTAACCGCCTGTCTGAAGTGTAAGGGCGGTTCTATAAACGTTGGGCATGGCGATATTATAACGCTTTTCCGGCTATAAATAAGGCATTTTCGCAATTATCAACAGTCGAATAGATTTAAAACTATATTATCGTATGTGCAAGTTTAAACGGATTATGTATCGAAACCTAACTATATCGATATAAGACCGGGGCCTTTGTATGCATTTTGTAAATCCACCTAAATCTCAAGCTGCATGCTTCCACTTTGGGCACCCTTGTGCACTGTGTGCAATTCTATCGTCCTATGGGTATTCGATGGTGCCAACCTCGTACTAAGCCCTCAGTTCCCAACCCAACAATTCCTACTACACTAGCGATTAAAATACGCGTTTGTGATACGGATAGATCATAGCCCGTATCGCCCGCGGCGTGAGAGTGTTACGTATGCAGCCAAGCTTTAGCGTAGAAGTTAACATATTTAATAAAGCGTAGTTCCATCTTTCGCATCACATAGCAGTGGGTAACTGCCGTTTACACTGAGACTATATTTCTAGGTATATGAAGTAGCTATTCTAAACAAGATTTTCATTATATTTACGAGCTGTTTACATTACATAAACTTGAATACTTTTATTCATGTTCTGTATACGGTAGTTGTGAATACGCTTAAAATATTTTTGGAAATGGTCCTGGCTTACTTGAAATAAGTGAGTAAGGTAATAAACTTATTGGGATATACACTGGGATGCAAAATTAATGGGTCACTTAAAAAATATGTGATAGTTCCGATACTACATAAGATAGATCGGTTGAATTGTAGTATATTGTATATTGGTGTCTGTTCCAATTGATTTAGTCGATATTGTCTGCTTGGCTATAACATACTAATGTCTATGAATGTATTTTAAAACTAAAATAATATTGTCTCTGATTCTTAACCTATGAAAAAAAACCATGTAACGAACCTGCAAACTAAGAATAAAATTATCAAGTTAATTATATAACGTTGTTATAATTGATCATGTGGACCTTCTTCGCCACATAAAAGCCAGCGACCTACGGATTTTACGACGAGTACGGACAACGCAATCCGTCATGTCTTGCAAGTCATCGCTACGTGGTTGAAGACATCGTGGCGTCGCATCATCACGCCAACCAAGAATTCATCTACAAATATATTCTCGCATCATATTTCGTAAAGAAAGAACAAGAAGAAGATTCATAAGCGCATCATCGGGTACGGCTAACCATCCCATCCTAACCTAAACTTTCCGCTTCAGCTTTGTGTACTGTGTCTGAACTTTTTCAGTGGCTCGGTGCATGAGGGGTGCATGCTTGCGCGGTTTCTTTGTACATAGCAGCTTTGTGACGTGCTAGCATCGGCTGCTATACCACTGGGAAACCGTAAGTACCTCTGCTTCTTAAAACCTAACCACAATGAGCGTATGTGACGGTGCTATTTCACGCAATAAATCGCCTAACAGGCTTAGCTCTGATACAAGTAATGACCCTTTTCTTCGCGACCTTATTAAAAAAAGAGGCATTCTAAAGGGCAGGCTAACTAAGCTCTCTAATTATATCACTAATTGTCAACATGATGACATAGACAGTCAGAAAAAAGTTGATTTAAAGTTACGCATACAAGGCGCATCTGCATTATTCGCCGAGTTTAATAGTATTCAATCTAAAATTGAGGAATTTGTCAGTGATAGTGAGCTTGACGATCAGTTATCACAAAGAGAACTATTTGAGAATAGTTATTACAGTTCCATGTCATTGGTGGAATGCTTGATTAACAATGGAGAGATCACTTCCAACATGTCTAGTAACAAGTCACAATCTATTAAGTTACCTACAATATCCATGCCAACCTTTGACGGTGCATATGAACACTGGCTCGAGTTTAGAGACACATTTATCTCACTAGTACATCAATCCAGTGAAATAAGTGCTATTCAGAAGTTCCACTACCTCAAGTCTTCATTAAAGGGCAGTGCAGAGCTAGTAATAGATTCTCTTGAGTTTTCCGCAGATAATTATTTGGTGGCATGGGAATTGCTTCTCAATCGGTACAACAATACTAGGCTGTTGGTACATAATCATGTAAAGGCTCTTTTCACTATTCAAAAAATTTCTAAAGAGTCTCCTCATCATATAAGGAAACTTATAGATACTATTCTTAAAAATCTACGCGCTTTAAAAATATTAAAAGAGCCCACAGAGCATTGGGATACATTAATAATTTATATAGTGACCTCAAAATTGGATGAAACCACTGAGCGAGAGTGGGAGCAATACAAAGGCACTACATTATATCACAGTTCTCAAACAGCAGTTAAAGTAAGTGATTTGCTTAAATTTCTTAAAGACCGGGCTGACATGTTAGAAACATTGTTGGTGTCACATGGAAACAAATTGTCTAATGATGTTAAAAAATTCACCCCAGCAGCCCATGGCAACCACAAGATTCACTGCAATGTTTCTCACAATAAGCCACAAGAAAAGATTGTTAATTTTAAAAAACCTTGTTTGATGTGTTCGGCATATCACCCAATATATGCATGCCAAAAGTTTTTAGACAGTAACTTAGAGGTAAAACTTAATTTCATTCATGCTAATAAATTATGCGAAAATTGCCTGCGCACAGGCCATTCATTAGAGAATTGTAGATTTGGGCCATGCCGCAAATGTAACCAAAAACATAATTCATTAATTCACAATGACTTGTCAAGCAATCAAACTGTATCATTATACGCATCAAATGTAAGCGAACAGGGGGTTAGTCCGGTTACTAGCCAAGAGAACTCTCCACAAGTTAGTTGTATTCAAGTACATAACGCGCACATAGACAAACGTTGCAATTTGTCTATGCCTTTGCAACAGGTGATACTGTCTACTGCGTTAGTCGAGATAGCTGATGATCACGAAAATTATCACGTAGCACGCGCACTCCTCGACAGCGGTAGTCAACATTGCTTCATTACAAATTCATTATGCGATTTATTACACACAAAATTAATACAGTCCACACACGAAATTCGAGGGGTAGGTAATTCAGTGACACATTCCACGCAAGTATGTGATGTCGAGATTAAATCGCGCATAAGTACTTACTCGACACGCATCAAATGTTTTGTGTTGCCGCGCATCACATCTACTTTGCCCATTGTATGTAAACAAAGCGCACAGTTTACAATTCCTGACAACATACAGTTGGCAGATCCGCAGTTTTGCGAATCCCAAGCTATTGATATTTTACTAGGCGCTGACATATTTTGGGATTTGCTCAACAATGGTAAAATGAGGTTGAAAAATGGACCCTTTTTACAAAATACTAAATTGGGTTGGATAGTTTCAGGGCCTATCGATTTAAATCCGCATCAAAATAGGTATATCCAATGCAATTTAACTAATACGCTTGATTCTGTTGACAGCTTACTGCGAAAATTCTGGGAATTAGAAGAGTTGCCCACATTATGCGATACGCGTACCGACGAGGAGCGTGCGTGCGAGGATAGTTTCGTGAAGAATACTACGCGTGATAGTAGCGGACGATTCTGTGTACGTATGCCTCTCAAACATTCACCGGCCGACTTGGGTGAAACATTCACTCAAGCCGAGCGCCGTTTTACAGCGTTAGAGAAGCGTTTACAACGCGATCCAAATATGAAAAAGCTATATAGCGATTTCATACACGAATATGTAAGCTTAGGCCATATGACACGCGTGCCTACATACGGAACCCCGCATTATTTTATGCCGCATCACGGTGTCTTCCGCGAACATAGCACGACAACCAAGCTTCGTGTTGTGTTCGACGCAAGCGCCGCGTCTAGCAGTGGCAAGTCGTTAAACGATCTTCAGCTGGTAGGGCCGCCATTACAAAGCGATATAGTCACCATTTTATTACGATTTAGGCAACATAGGTACACTGCATGCGCAGATGTTGAAAAGATGTACCGGCAGTGTCTGATTCACGAATCACAACGTGATCTACAGTTGATTATTTGGCGCGACGACCCAGCTGAGCCGCTAGGTATTTATAGATTAAACACGGTCACCTATGGAACCGCTTCAGCTCCATTTTTGAGCATTAGGTGCCTGAAACAACTCGCGATTGATTGTCCGGATCCCGCGGTCCAAACAATAATTAATGATAATTTTTTTGTAGATGACATGATTCTCAGTATAGATGACAAAGAAACGCTGCTACAGTTATGCGAGAGAACCGCGGCGGTCTTACAATCAGGTTGTTTCCCGTTACGAAAATGGATTTTTAATTTTGAAATTGAAAAACCTATAACTTCAAGCGCTTCAGAGAAGTTAAATTTAAGCGACAACGGTCAATGTAAAACATTAGGACTGGGTTGGCACCCGGCTTCTGATGAATTTTATTTTAATACACAATTTAAATGTGATAGTTCTAAATTAACAAAGCGCGCTATCCTATCACATGCATCTCAAATTTTTGATCCTTTAGGGTTTCTTAGCCCAACTGTAATGATTGCCAAGATTCTTTTGCAAAAAATGTGGCTGTTACAGTTGGGCTGGGACGAGGAAGTGCCAGCTGACGTCGCACGGGCATGGAACCAGTTCGTCAGTGGTTTATCGGCACTTACCGTCATACGCATCCCGCGCCACGTCACAGCTAGCAACTTTACACGCAGGGAGCTACACATCTTTACTGATGCCTCGCAGGCAGCGTACGGCGCTTGTGTATACGTACGCACAGTGTGCAACGACCATACTGTATCAGTGAGGCTATTATGCTCCAAGGGCAAGGTCGCTCCATTAAAGCCTGTCAATATTCCGAGGCTAGAATTATGCGGTGCTTTACTCGGTGCCAGACTGTACGACAAGGTGCGCAGATCGCTTAATTTACAATTTGACACAACAATGTTCTGGACTGATTCCACTATAGTGTTAGGGTGGTTACACATGCCTCCTAATCTTTTAAAAACTTTTGTGCAAAACAGGGCAGCTGAAATCCACGAGTTGACGAAGGAACTTCAGTGGCGCCACGTAAGCGGGAGAGAGAATCCAGCCGACTTGGTATCGCGCGGCGTCGGTTTGCAAGAGCTTCCACAGTCCCCCCTGTGGTGGGAAGGCCCAAATTTCCTTCGTGAACTCGAGTTCAGTTGCACTGAAGTAGCATCGGAGTCAGACAATCACGCGCATGAAGAATTGCCTGAAATCAAATCAGGAATATCACACACGTTAGTGTCTACCCAGGTACCAAATTCACTATTTCCGTATAGCCGATTTTCTCAATTCAACCGCATGAAACGCGCAGCCGCTTATGTTCTTAGATTTATTTACAATGCGCGCAATAAAGGCAGTCGGCGGTCTGGCGCTCTCAATGTGGACGAATTGAGACAATCTGTATTCACACTGGCTAGACTTTCTCAGTTGGAATCGTTTCCCGCTGAATACGAATCTGTAGCGAAAAATACGAAATTAAAAAATACGCATTTGCTTAAGTTGAGTTTGTTTATCGACCACGATAAAATAATGCGAGTCGGTGGTCGTATTCTAAACTCAGTCGATTTTTCGTTCGATAAAAAGCACCCAGTGCTGTTGGCATCTAACCATCATTTTACAATTTTACTTTTTCGTTATGAACATAAGCAAATGCTACACGCTGCTCCCCAGGCGCTTTTATTTAATTTACGGGAGACGTGGTGGCCATTAGGTGGTAGGAACCTCGCGAGGAAGGTTGTTCACGATTGTGTAGTTTGTTGTCGATTGAGAGGCCGTACGATCAACCCCATCATGGGGAACCTGCCCAAAGAACGTATTTCTCCCGGTTTTCCGTTTGAGCGGTGTGGCGTTGACTACGCCGGGCCGGTGCTCATACTTAATCGCAAAGGTAGAGGAGCTCAAACTATAAAGAGTTACATTTGTTTATTTGTTTGCTTTGTGACACGCTCTATCCACTTAGAATTAGTAAGTGATCTCTCTACGGATGCCTATTTATTAGCTTTAAAGCGTTTTATTTCACGCCGTGGCAAGCCATGTGAGATATTTTCCGACAACGGAAAAAACTTTGTCGGTTTAATGAATGATTTTTCCAAATTTTTATCTAAATGTTCCCCTGACATAATTGAATACGCCACAAGTCTAAATATTAAATTTTCGTTTATTCCACCGTATGCGCCTCATTTTGGTGGGTTGTGGGAAGCAGGGGTCAAATCTTGCAAATACCACTTACGCCGAGTTGTAGGAAACGCACATCTGACCTACGAAGAGTTCAGCACAGTGTTGACTCAAGTCGAGGCAATCCTTAACTCCCGTCCGTTAAGTCCTATGTCTACAGATCCGCATGACTTCACACCACTCAGCCCAGCACATTTCCTGGTTGGCCGCCCGCTGACATCGCCAGCTGACGCTGACCTGACGCAGACGCCTTCAAATCGGCTCACGCGCTTTCAACGAGTGGAGCAAATTCGACAAAATTTCTGGTCGCGATGGGCGAAAGAATACATCTCTGAACTGCAAATCAGAACCAAGTGGACGGAGAACTCATCTCAGCTGCGTCCTGACATGCTCGTAATCATCAAAGACGATCATCTACCACCGCTGAAGTGGCACCTTGGGCGCATCATTAAACCCATCCCAGGGACCGATGGTGTTGCAAGAGTAGCAGACATCAAGACCGCATCAGGCATCGTGAGACGGGCATTCACAAAAATCTGTCCGTTGCTGGACCAGTAGCTGAGCACCAAGATCTACTTTGAAAGGCAGTGCTTTCAAGGCTGGGGGCATGTTCCAATTGATTTAGTCGATATTGTCTGCTTGGCTATAACATACTAATGTCTATGAATGTATTTTAAAACTAAAATAATATTGTCTCTGATTCTTAACCTATGAAAAAAAACCATGTAACGAACCTGCAAACTAAGAATAAAATTATCAAGTTAATTATATAACGTTGTTATAATTGACCAGTGTCATATTACTTAATATCTACATAAAAAAACGTAAGTCCGCACGTACTACTAAGGCCTGAGCACTTTGTATACAAAATAAATGATTTGACCGTGAATAGCAAAACACTTTTGTCTATTTCCTTCAAGCATCCCCTTAACTCTACCTTTCATTTGGAACTGGCTCTATGGAATGAGCTCTCAGCGAGGCAAAAAACATTTTATTGCTTTATTACGAGTATGCAAATATAACCACCCTCGCGTGCTTCCCACGACCTGGAAAATAAAACGGCCACCGAGCGCGGCGCTCAGAGCAACGCGAATCTGGGGCACAATCTAAGCCGAACTAAACTAAACTATATTACGTTGCTTTAAGTTCTCTCGATGTGATCTGCCCGCTGCAAATCTAGCTAATCAAGATGTTTCGATTTATGAAATTATTTTTTATGAATTCCTGGTCATGACATTGCATTATTGTAATAATTACACTAAAATTCTTAGAAATGGCCTCTACTTGTTGGACCCATGTCCTCGCGCAAGCCTTCCATAGATCCAGGTATAGCTAGTGTGGAGAGAGATATATAATATAATAATTTTACCAGAAAGAACTAACTACACGGTCTCACACTAAACAACGCTCGTACTATGGGTACCGTGCAATGGACTGAGGGCAAACTAAGTATATAATACTTAAAGAGATATTCAACATCCAAGACTCGGGTACAAACATTCACGTTTATCACACAAGTTTGTCCCTACTATTCAGAACCCTCGGCGCAGAAAGCAGGGTCACTACCAACTCCGCTAATCAGGTCGTCAATCATGTAAGTAAGTACAGATACTTTGTTTAAATAAAAGCTGTTATCGCATTCTTAATTTATTGATTTGTTAGTCTATGCTCTCGTTACCTTTAAGTTACAAACTCTTTACAATTCCTTTTATTCATGAAAATAATATTCTGACATATGTTAAGGTAGGCACTAGATTTATTATTAATTATATACGATGCTGATTTAAAATCCCGTCTCGCGTTTTGTAGTCGTAGGTATCAATAAATAACAAAATAAGATAGTGGAACTGGTTCCATTTACTAAGTCGAGGATCGCATATTATAATAAGATATCTGATCTCTGATATTCAACGCACAACCCAAGTCTATCTTTTGTTGTTTTTATTACGTCTTCAATTTTTATTCTGTGCCGAGCCCGAGAACTAGATTTTTATTTGCCAGAAATACGCTTCGCTTATACACATAAATTTATACTTCGAGGATAAATAAAACTAATCCACTTTATTATTCGAACTTAAAGCGAAGTAGGCACGTTGGGAGGTTTATTTAAATAATGTTACTATCAAATTAAGTATACACAATGTGCATAATATATAGCTAGGAATCAGATGGGTATTAGTGGTAATTCTGCATAAGATGAACACACAGAAGTTAAAGAAAAAACATTATAAAATGGATAATAAAGGTACTGTATACAAAAATAACCTGATGATTTTAATGCCAGATCTTCTCAGTTGAGGTCGCACTTCTATGTGGTTTTAGGGCTAATAAAAACGGCTATACAAAATAAATGATTTGATGACTTAAATGATAAAAGTTAAATCATAGTCAGGTAATATAAAAACAATGTGCTTACTAAACGGATATTTGTTTTAATTAAATGGTCTGTAATACGATCTCTCGTCATGCTCAATAGCGTGCCGAGTCTATTGTGCAAATAACATAAAAAAAAACAAAAAATCGTAACTAATGAGTCCCAAGCACGATCTATCAAATTGTATGCGATGTTACACTGGTATATGTTTTATCCGATCCACCTTGAGATCTTGATTTTTTTTGTATGGAACTATAACGAGACTAAGGTACTAATGTATATTGAAATAAATCTAATTTGTGCGATTCTATCGCGGTTATTTTACAACCACTGTCACGGGAGGACTGACGTGCTAGACATCCTAGTATTATAAATAGAACTGGGGTACCCTCATATTTATTTGTTGTTTCCAATCTGATCTACGCAGAACGTGCTCACAGTGTCTTGAGGTCTTGCATTGTTCTGTAAAGCAGCGGAAGCGTTGGGATCGTAAAAACATAAAATAAACGCGATAAAATCCTTAAAACTTGTTTTAATCCAATAGTGTAGTATTCGCATAAATATAAGAAATCAATATACTAATATATATCTAAATCATGTTAATGAAGTAAACTTAAACTGAACTGACTTGCGAGTTTATGCCATATCAACCTAAAGGCCTGCATATTTTAATGCTACGTAGGTATGGATCTGAAACGTCAGCATTCGACTTTTGAAGAGATATACCTAACAATGGTTACCCCAAATTTATAGTGGAATTGATTTAGAATGGAAATACAAGCATTTTTCAGAAGAGATGTTATATGTTATGCCAGTGTAAACGGACGAAATAAATTTAATTAATAAAGACGAATTTCGGAGAAATAATTATACCCTATAGCGTGGCTTGGGTTAGGCACTAATCGAATCTTGGCAAAATATAGCGGACGAGCCTGATGTAATATTAAAATGTATAGCAATCACGATTAAATTTTGTAAACATTATTTAAATCATTAGACAATATTATACACGAAACAGGTCATTACGCTAAATTGATGTTTACACAAAATATTGAAGGCAATGTTTCTTAAGATCAAAGGGAGAAAAAAATGTTTTCCCATTTTTCACGGTGGCAAAAATAATTTGATTTCAGTGGAGGGATGTTGGCAGTTGATTTTAAATTTAACTTCTCTGAACTTGGCAAAGTGGAATGGATTTTTTATGTACCTCCAAACATTAAGTGTTTATTTTCGTGAGAATTTTCTTGTACTCATTAAGGGGGTAAAGGTCACAGCCGACTCTTTAGATTATATTATTGTTCTGAAAATTGTTATTTACTTTCAATTAGGTATTGACAGTTTTAATATAGTACACTACTTGGTTAATATCTGTATCAAAAGATAATCTAATAACAGCTTTGGTTGAGTAGTAACTTTAAAAGTAATGACGGTGCACACCAATTTGAGACTTACGTAGACTATGAACGAAATTTATTTCGTCTTTAAATCAACAAATTAAAAATAAGCAGTATTAATATCGTGGGGAATATTTTCTACTTACGAAGCGTAAAATTAAGTCATATTTTTTAATTTATTCGATATATCCGCGCTGCTTGTGGGCGGCAGATAGAAGCTCTCGGCTGGTTCCCCTATTATTTATGACTGCTCTACACGACACCCCGCGTTTGATAAATAAGCACGTTATAGATGCTGATTAGAGTATTGTCACATAGCGTAAGACTTCAAATTAGTGCAGTACCTCTTCCGAGCGTGGTATTCTGTACCCTGTTTTTGTTATTAGTATAATTTAGCTGTTGGCTGCTAATTTCAATTATAGCATATGCCAGTTTTAATGCTGTATTATGTACACAATTACATCGCCCGTAACGACGAATCACGTCATAAATAAAATTATCCATAACTAAGTAGCTCTCCTTACAAATATCTCGTTAATGTATACAGTATATGTAAGTATCAACATATTTTATTCCTCATAATTATCAGCGTCTTGCGAACTGTATACAGAAATTCGTTCTCCATTATTTATGTTCATTCTTCACGATACCTACCGTTCAGTAATTCCCACACTTTATAGCGAGTGTTTGAGGCTTTGAGGCGTGCAAATAAAATAAAGCCCCGTAATGGCGCCATATACATGCGCGAATTGGTATTGCGTGTGCTTCCTCTGTTTATTGTACGAGAATTATAGTTAAATGCTTTTGAGGGGCTATCAAAGCCTACTACAACCACCAAAGCTAGCTAGGCTACCAATGGCAGGGGTTTAATATGGATATATGCTAAAATGTCCGAAATCTTACTCAAAAGTAATTAATAATTACTTAGCAGAATTTTCAGCCTTATTTAACGGGAAAGTACCAGAAAACTAATTAACCAGTTATACCAAACTGGAATTAGGCCCTTGGGGAGTTAGCGATTATTATAATGTATACAAAACTTAGCGCTTTGAATCCGTGTTTTACATTTAGTTTAATTGGTTGAACGGTCGCATTGGAAACAAGGAGAGCAGGTTCAAACTCCGGTACGCACCTTTGACATATCAGATTACATGTATTTATTCCAATTAAATTAATTTAACACTTCTAAAATATTATGTTACACATTCAATTTATAAAAATAGATTGTCAGATAAAGGGGGAACTCCCTCCAATTATATCAAAATCCTGTGTCCAGACTATCTACAAACGCACCACGAACTTACTTAATTGACACGAATCGACTTGTCGAAATCTATTAACAAGGGGATTGTCGATCCCAACGCCCCAGGCGTGTCAGCATAACGCTGACCGTTCCAGACTAGTCCCCAGATGGCGCCACGTCATAGAATAAATGCAATCAACAGGATCGAACGCCGGGCACGTTCGGACACGTCAAGTCATAGCCCATCGGTGGGCCTGTTTCGGTGTCGGCACCGAACACAACGCCCATTACAGCGCATTGAAACACGTATTGTGAATTGATTAGACGAGGGTAACGTGTGATTTTAATGTAATCTATACTTATTACAATTATATTATAAATTATTATTATTATATTATTATGTCTCTCTCTTTACACGGGCTATACCCGGATTTTTGGAAGGCTTGCGTGGGGATATGGGTCCAACACGTAGAGGCCCTTATTGAGAATTTTAATGTTATGTTAGCCACCTGCTGGGGTCAATTGCTGAAAATGATAGCATAAACAGCTATAATTATAATTATAATATTATAATATTATATATTATAATAATTATAAATGTGAAAGTTTGGATGGATGGATAGATGGATGGATGTTTGTTACTCTTTCAGGCCCGAACAGCTGTACGGATCTAGATGAAATTTGGCACAGAGATAGATTATAGTCTGGAATAGCACATAGGCTACTTTTTATCCCGGTTAAATGTATGGTTCCCGTGGGATAGATGTTTTAATTTTTCATACTTTTTATCGCGGGTAACACCGCCCCGGGCGCAGCTAGTAAATAATATATGTAGATATTATATAAGGTTCATCAGTAGATTTAAAAGATACCATTCCCGAAAAAACATATCAAATTATTTGAAATATTAAAAATAAAAAGACCTCAAGACACTGTGAGGACTTTCTGTGTAGATCGGATCGCAAGCAACAACTTAGTATGAGGATACCCCAGTTCAAACTATGACACTAGGACGTCTTCCACCCAGTCCTCTCGTGACCATCGTTGCTGTAAAACAGCCGAATCGTCTGGAACGTAAAAAACACAGTATTAACGCGATAAAATCATCAAAATTAGTTTTATTTCAAATTTGTTTATGTTATTTAGAAGACGAAAATCAGTAAAAAAGGTAATTTGATCAATACATTCAATTAAGTACTCATTACATGTTGAGTACACTAGACGGATTCTACGGTTCAGTCAATGAACTGCTCATCGCATTGAGTAGTAAGTAAGTTTAGCTCAAAACAGCATCCAGAATGCTATATTTTCAGATAGGAAAGTCCCTGTCACCGCAAACCTTAACAAAAATAATAATTTGCCACGTTCACACATAGAGCCTACATATTTCCATTTTATGCCTACGCATGTAGCCTGAAATATCTAGTGTTGCGGAGCACGCCATTGAATCGGTGTTTTTTTTTGTCCGCACTTCAATTGTTCGTCATGTTTCCGGAGGGGATATTCATGGTGCATAACCATGAGCGCTATAAATACAAAATTGTAAGCTATCTCCACATAAGTAAGGCAAAAAGTCGAATGTCATTAGAGAAAAAGATGCAATTGGTTAAGTATACATTGGTAAAGTATACAAGTGAATAGTTGAAGTGGGCGTGGATGGTCAAATCCAAAACTATAGGGGAGATCGAAATATGCTTGAGAACTCTCGAGCCTGATTTTGATGAAAACTAAAACTGCATGATTAGAGTTTTGAAAAAATAATTGCCCCTATGTAGGAATTGCACCTATTGATTTTGAAATTAAAAAACAGCATACTGTACTATCCGATAGTCGCTAATAAGGACCAAGTTTTGAATAGCGGGAAAATGATTTTCTTTTTAATATATTATTCATTTATTAAAAAATGCATTTTCTTTCATTCACCTTTTTTATTTATTTTTTTATTTCTCGTTCTATTCCGTTGTCGAATTATAAATGGTGTTACTAACACGACTTTATAAATATACGTTGCTATTTTAGCAATAAACAATTTTTCTTCATCTTCTTCTTATGCCATTTGTATAAACTAAATTGTACTTATACTGCTTATACATTTCGCCACTGTACCGAAACGGTGAAAATCGAGTTCCAAGTCTTCCGCGCCGTACCGTCAGCATATTGCCGGGGCCACGTTCCACTTGTATTATGAAGTCCTATTTTGCAGTGACATTTTTCGTTCAACAGTACACGATTGGATTTTTGAAACGTGTAAATTCGACAAAACAGAACATGGCAGATGAGTTATGGTCTTTCCTGACCGTTCTTATCGTATAGGTAAAAGATTTCAGTTTGAATTTGGAATGTTGAATAAAATATAAATTAGTATTTTTCTGTGGGTTTTGTGCATATCCCGTGTTTTTATTTATGAATGCGTAATAAATTAACATAGTCTACAATTTAGTTTTTATATGCATTTTTTTCAAGTCAAGTCGTAGGAATACAAATATTTTAAAGGACAGTGAATTAAAATAAAAAAATAATTGAATTACTGGCCAATTCCATTCGAGACGGCCTCACAATGTCATGACTTACATAGTACCAACCAACTAATATTATAACATTATTACCTACATAATAAATCAATCGCAAATGAAAGTCTGTCATATCACAAAACAATTAATCACTCTCACCGCATCTTTAAAAAAAGCCACTTTAAAAATAAAGTTTAAAACTTTTTAATCTCGAAAATGTGAGTGTCATTCCATGAGATAATCTATCACGCGACGCGGCGATATATTGCAACAAAATATAAAAATGGTAGAGAAGGATCTTGGTAGCGGGAGGTAATGGCCGCGTCATCAGAGGTAACTGCAACGAGGAAATTTCGCGGCGACACACGTGCACTAGCGCGATCTCACAAAGCCGTGGATGCGATCATATTTAAACCTTATAAAATTACAGGTACGGTCCAGTTTATAACTTTATAGGGCTGCTAATAATATAATAATACCAGCCCTTTTTAATGTCCCACTGTTGGGCACGACCCTCTCCTCAATTCGAGGGGGATTAGGCCATAGTCCACCACGGTGGCCCAGTGCGGGTTGGCGGACTTCACACATCTTGCGAGGTGTTCTCTCAGACATGCAGGTTTCTTTGCAATGTTTTCCTTCACCGAAACCGATCGACAAGTGATAATCGTGGTTGCAAATGAGATCGCACATGAAATCCAGAAATCCCAGAGGTGCGAGCCGGGGTTTCAACCTGCGATCCTCGTTACTGAGGCAAGCGTTCCACCAACTTGGCTATCATTTAGGGCTGGTAAATTAAATATAATTAAGTATCATAAACTGACGTTATCCTAAACTATTATAATATAAATGATGGTTAAGAGTACGCACCACCATCCATCAGTCAGTACGAGGCTTGCTTGAGGCAGACACTCGTGTTGCCTCGGTCGAACGCTGAATCAAATTACAGATTTTGATTGCTCGGATCCTTACAGAAAGGTTTTAGTGTCTAGTCGATAGATACTATAATGGAGAAGCAACAGAGTTCTAAATTTAATCAAGGATAGTTACTGAAACCATACATATGAAGTAAGAGATCTATCTTACATGCTTCAATTAGCAAATAATTTACCAAGACCGATTACAACCAATTTTTCTTTCGGTATTTGTGGCAAACAAATACCTCCTGCAAGAAAAAAAACTCTCATCGCTTCTCACTCACTCTGACCCAAGTGGTGTATTTATATCCCTTACGCATCTGACACAGACCCATTTTCCTATAAGTACATCCTTCCCTCATACAGAGCTAGACCTCGCGAGCCTGCGCGGTCAGTCAATACGTATCTATCAACTTGAAGTAAATCTAACTAAAAAAATATAGGCTCTCTCGCAAAAAATAAATAAACGGTTGCCCATAAAGTTGAAATCAAAGACAATTTAAAAATCAAAACGAGTCTCTATCCCATTCCTTTTCTCAACAATGCAACGGCTCTCGGTAATATATTTGAAATTTTTCAGCAGAATGAAAATGTTACGTGATCTCGAGCTAGGTTTTTGTTCAAGCAAAACGAACGCAAACATCCCTATGGCCACTTTTAATTTGATTGTGGAATGAAGTAACAGTGTGGTCTTTGTTGTGTTACAATTTATCGCGATAATATACTATGTTTCATACTTCATTGCATCCTCACCCAATTAAACAAAAAGTAAATTATTCACCATTGTAGTTCATTTTGAATAGGTACCTACTTGCATCTTTATTTTGGTATCAGTTTCAGTTTGATTTGACTGATAAACGATATTTGCACAAAGCGATAATTTTTTCTTCGAAACATCTCTATCTAAAGGGTCTGCAGATAAGAGTAGTTGCACTCTTCGATATGTTGTCAATGTATTTCATATAAGTAACTCTTATATACTGAGTATTATGGTTTAATTACCCTCAACGATTATTACCCCGTTTTTTAAAATAGTGCAATAGATTCTAGTCTTGACGCAGATAAAACTAATTATTTCGCTTTCTAATTAATTACTCTACACATTGTATGATTAGCACTCATGGTTGGGAAACGGAAAGTTTTGCGGTTCATAGAAACCAAGCCAAGTGCGTTCGTGTAAACGTGGCACGCTAATTTCGTGAACGCTTTGCTTTGATTATATACTACCTGGATTTTACATGAATACTTTTTACTCACGAAGCTATACAACTTTAGTAGTAGTTTAGTTGCAGTTTGAGTTGTATGCTGAGCATTTAGAGGTACAAATACTCGTATATAAGGCATAATAATGATTGTGATATATATTTTAAGGATATATGATAAGATATATATGATAAAACAGTGATAAATTTCTTAGTATTTATATAACAGGTATTATTAACGTGAAAAATAATATATAAAAGTGTAAAATAAAAAAAAGTTCCTTTAAAAAATAACAAATCCGGACTGCGTAAAAATTACCTTAAATAAAACTGTTCTGAACTTCTTTAACAGTCGGGTCCCATTAAAAATCTAGACCAGCACAACCTTCCCAATAATGAGACCCGACTATTACTCGCTACTAGACTTGATTTATACTCATAATAACTTTAGTTGGAGAAATATTAGCACGGTTGCCCCTGGCTGCAAAATGACAGTTCATTCCGACGTACGTAAAAGTTTAATAAAAAATCCTGACCCGTCGGAATCTGTGAATAACGTACATTCTACTGGCCAAGAAATATTAAACCCGACTAAGTACACAAATAACCATTAATAAACACCCTTAGACGTTATTAAATAAACATAACAAAGTAGACTCTGGCACAATACTCCGTGAAGTCGCATAAACCTCGTCATTCGGCTGATATATTAGACAATTTAAATTTAAATATATTGTCTCCTTTACAACAGTGGGGGGTTCTTTAAAACAATTTAAAATCTGTTAAAGTCTCGGCAAATCTAACGTTAGTACTTATACCGCATTTTTGGCTAATACGCCAACAATTTGGTCTTTTTGGTATAGGTCGATAATGGGTAATAGACAAAGGCTTAAAGGGCAAGTGGTATTATAGTAAGTGGTTTAACAAAATTAACATGTATGTAGGTATATCTACCACATTCACAGACTATCTAAAAGTATAAGTGGATGTACTTATTATGTTCCTATATGCGTCGACTAGTACGGTACGACAAGATTAAGGTTTTTTTTTACATAAATACGTATCTAACTATAATTTAAAATGTTATACCCTTCTATAAGCCTGGAAGAGATTGCTATTAGTGATAAGGCCGTCCATTGTGACAATCTCTATAAGTTAAGTAGGTTTGTGTAAATTTGTATTCATTTTATGTGGTGGAACAATAAAGAGTCATCTATCTATCTATCTATCTATAAGTAAGAACTTTACTGACTCAAGGGCCAGATATCGAACAAAGTAGCCAGCCCTTCTGCAGTAAGTACCATCTATTTGCATAACAAATGAGTGTCGCGAGCCTTTTGATGTCAATATACAAAACTGCTTCAGCGCGGTGTCCTTTTCTATACTGATTTGGGCACAATTATTTCTAGGATTTGCGGTACCAATTGTTGATTTGCATAAAATAATAGCTATTCCACGTTATTCTGCAATATGGAATAGGATTCCCCTATTCCATATTTTACTGAGGTTACATTTTGACAAATCCTTAGCAAGTCTCAAACATTTATATTATAATTTAAATATTTGTTTTGATTATTATTAGGCTTTATTACGTATGTTTGGATGAAACAACAAAAAGTGTTGAAATCGGTCTATCCGTTTGAGAGCTACGATGTCACAGACAGACAAACAGATCGTTACAGCTGGATTAACTAATTACCTTTTTTACGGTGCGTAAGCGTAACATGTTATTACGCTAAATTTGATAATTAATGAACAAAAGAACGTTTGAAAAACGATAAAATTACGCCAATAAGTCGTGTTATTATTAAGTTACTTGAATAAATATGTTTTTTTTTTCAAAAAAAATTTACAATTTAATATTGCCTTAATTTAATCAAGTATACTCAAATTTATATCGTCTCTGTCCTAATTTATGATGTAAATAAAGCAGTCCCCAGACGAGACGCATTTATAATTTAAATATCACGATAGCTTATTAACAAAATAATATACCTGAGGTATTTGGTTTACGAGACGACGGCTAGAGGTGTCTTTCAATGTTGTTGTCATTCGAATATCGACTTAAATTATTTAGAGAAATCAAATTACGATAAATCAAATGTTGTACAGAAAAAGATATTATTATTTTTGAGAAATCAGACCCATAATAATACGAATATAATATAATAACGAATGTTGTAAGGAAATTAACCTCGTATCAGATATAGTGATAAGAGATATAATATGATGATTTTACAATAGTAGTGTACAATATTTATTTATAAAGCTAACATTCCGAAATAAATAAATCAAATTATTAGACATTTAAGAATGATTTACTGAGCGCATAGTCAAACGCTGCAGGCTCGCCTTGATTACTAAAAAAAAAAACTTTACACAATTATTTACTACATCAACGTGATCCATATAACTTACTGATACAGCGGTTAAAATAATTTACACTATTTTTGTTAAACCATATCTATTGTTTTTTAATGTACATGTTTGAAATTAATTCGTGTAAGTAGACGATAATACAACAAGCATAAAATCGTTCAAGTACTAAATGTATTTTTAAATATATGTCTTCTATACTGTAATAAAACGTAACTGGTTTAATTCTAAATCCGAAACAGGGTTTTTGAAATTCTGGTATGTATATCTGTTCCGTGATCTATTTGTTTATGAAACTAGGCACCTACCTGCTGGATTCCACAAAGGATACAAAGGAGTTCCACTATTAGATATCAAGGTTAGATTCAATGGTAATAATGTACACATCAATACATTTTAACCACTGAATAAATAAATAAAAAACATCTGAAACTGTATACCGAGGGCATAATTTTAAATGTAATTAAAAAAAAGAAATAAACAGTGTAACATCGGGAGGCTCATGAAAAGTGTATAAACTTGTTGTTCTACTCATTGTGGACCATTCGCAACTACGCCGCCGCTCTGCTTGCACATAATTACTAAATAGCTCAATGGATGGAACGGTCTCATTAGAGCGGAGTGGAGTGGCGTTTAGAAAGACATTCTATAGCCATTGGCGGTGAATATAAGCCCGCATGCTCGCAAAGTTGCCTCATCGGGATATTATGCTTTAAAACCAACATTTTTACAGAGCTAGCGCGTTATATATGATAATTCCAGCCCTTTTTAATATCCCACAGCTGGGCACGGCCCTCGCCTCAATGCGAGGGGGATTAGGCCATAGTCCACCACGCTGGCCTAGTGCGGGTTGGCGGACTTCACACATTTTTCGATGGGTTCTCTCAGACATGCAGGTTTCCTCACGATGTTTTTCCTTCACCGTTTAGCAAGTGATAATCGTGGTTGAAAATAAGATCCGCACATGAAATGAAATCCCAGAGGCGCGAACCGGGGTTTGAACCTGCAATCCTCGTTACCGAGGCAAGCGTTCTACCAACTTGGCTATCACTCCGCGTTATATAAGGTATTACAAAAATAGTGTAATAAAAAACCATAATTACAAGTTTAAGTCTAGAACTGCAATGTAAATTAAATCGCGATACGCTCAAGCGCGCTCGTCACCTGCACAAGTCGGTTATCTCGCGATGGGTTGTGTTGTGATCGCGTGGTTTACGATACATTGCACGCTCAAAAATTAACACATTTGTAACCAATGATATTCGAAATAAATTATTTATATTTTTTGATCATAGGCATTAAGTGTAACCTTTACCCAATGGTTTCGTTACTATGCCCCGTATATCCTGTATAGTAAAACTTAACTCGTGATTGAAATATTATTTGTTATTAATGCCTTTTTGGTCCTAGCTACGTATACACGATTTGTATCCACTGCATACGGTGGCGTCGGTACACCCAGTTTGCAGATTTATGTGCCTGAAATTTCAGTTACAATGAATGCTGGTCGGGACTTTCGGCTTTCAACACAACTATGCTGTTGTACAGAAAAAAATATGACTGAATATTTAACAATGCTTCTTCTGAATTTATTTTATCACTAACCTTTCTCTTAACAATAAACAGCTTGCATAAAAGCTTCTTAAAGTTTAAACGTAAATTAATAAAACATTTCTTAGAGCCTCGACAGACAGGATCGTTTAATGGTCTGCGTTTTATATTACGCGTTCTTTAAAAGTCTTGCTGACCGCCTGCTGTTTACAAAAAGGATTATAGCCTATACGTAACAAGGAACTCGTAACGCCGAACGCTGAACACTATCCTGTGTGTTTTGTCTCTATATCAAAGTAAATTAAAGTATTACCAAATATAATAGCAGCATGAAAATGCTTTTGAAATAAGGATTTTTAGATCTATCATTGTATTTACCTTACCTGATTAGGGCAATTGGAAGTGACACTGCTTTCTGTGGCAAGGAACTCGGGTTCGAATGCTCGTGGCAACAAACTTTGTGTGATGAGCACAGATACTTGTACCCGAGCTATGGATGTTGTATACCTATGTAAGTATAATATACCCAGTTTGCTCCCGGTCCATTATACGGTACCCATAATCCTAGCGTTGCTTAGTGTGTATGGTCTAGTGTATGGTCGTCTGGTAATATTATTAGTTGAAATATAGTACCTGTAGTACAGTAAATAATGTTTACAACATATTCCTTCCAACTTCACTTACTATGTTATACATATTTCAACTCTAAAATGACATTTACTTTGTTAGTAAAGTGTAAATTATAAATCTATTATCTAAACTTTGAAGAGTCTGTTTGAGTTTAAGCTTAATTCTTGAAGCATGCCGATAACAATGAAGTGTTGATACAAAATTTGTATCAACTTTCTCTGTCTCAACTTGTTTGTTGGTCCAGATTTGAATATCTTAACGAAGCGATCGTCAAACAAACGCAGCCCTCGATTGTAATTGGTTACCATTTTATTTTCGTCAATACCTTGGACCAATCAGAAAGGTGTAGAACGTGTTGATTTAAATATCTCAAACATGTTCTTTGTCGTAACAAAATTAATTTGATAATTTAACATAAAATACATTTGTTTATTTTTCTTTGTTCTTGAAGTTGTTTGAATTAAATTGCGTTCATTCAGTTTAGTTTCGTTTAAATATATATAAGTTATACTTTTCATCTCAATAAATGTGTTTAGTATAAAAAAGTATCGTCCCGCACGAGTTATGCTAGAAGGTGAGCTGAAAAATAATGCGAGTGAAAACTTTTTTACTAAAGTCTTGATTATACACCCTATTATAAAAATCTATAAAAATAATGATATTTTATACTTCTGACGGACTTTTTGCCCAGTTTGCAATAAAACAATATAAATGCAATAAAACAAAATAATATAAATCCAAAACCAAGGGCACCACTGCAAGACCTCAAGACACTGTGAGCACTTTCTGCGTAGATCGGACCGCAAACAACAACTAAATATGAGGCTATCCCAGTTCCAACTATGATACTAAAACGACTAACAGCTCCGTCCTCCCGTGACTATGGTGACTGTAAAGCAGTTAAAACGACAGGAACGTAAACAACATAAAATAAACGTTTTAAAGTCTGTATAATTAGTTTTATATTAATGTGCACTATTCGCGTAATAATAAGAAATCAAAATTATCATAATTTGGATAGAACCTTTGCTTGACCGGCTTCAAAGAAACTATGTAACCTATGTATATAAGTACTACGTGTAAGATATAAAAATAGTAAATAAGAAGTTTAATAAGACATCAAGTAAATGTTTACCGCCAAACAGAAAAACAATGGAATGTCTTATATGGTTCGGGAACCGTATTTGCTACAGATGACATCAAAACTCCATCAAGTGTTCGGGTTTTGGTTGATCTGAATTCGATGTGCGCCTGTTGTGTGTAACACTGTAAACATATACTACGCACATGCGTGTATATTTAAGTAAATAGATATATTAATATAATATATATCTATTAAACATATATGTGTGTTCACACACGTATATTAAATCAGTAATGTAAAAGTACTCATTCATTTCGCTCAGTATTTTTTTTATTCGCTCAGTATATGTAAATATATGGTTGGTAATATATCTACCAGCTACGCAGACGACGGATAGGAACGGACTTTTACACATTGATACGTGAGTTTGGCCAGTCTGGTAGACTTTCTTTTTGCATTGTTAAAAAGTCTGCCGACGACTGTTCAGCGGGCGAAATTCCATCGACTGCTTAGCCTCTAATTAGTCTCACAGACAAGAAAGAGATGAGTAGATATTTATTAAATGTTCATTGAACTTGGTTATACACGTCAGGGCTCAATTCATTATCATCTCTAAATAATAGAAACTTGGGCATCTAAATATTACGAGTTGATACTCTACTTTGACTTTGTGATAGATTATCTAGTTGGTTCATTTCGAAATACAATCCCTTGAACTAGAATTAACTTTTGACATAAAACTAACTGTGTAATCAATTAACTTAATTTACCAATTACAATCGATGTTCAATATTCGGTTTTAATTATGAACAACTCATCGAATACCGATCTCGAAAATGTTTCACTGAGTTGAAAAGATTTACCGATATCATCACAAAGGGTATTGTATCGTTTGAATGTTGGTTAGTTAGTGCCCTCGCCGAGTACCGTCGAATTGTTGTGTAAATACAACAGGAGTGTTCTCGCCGAAGTCGATACAACTCCGGGACTACAGACGTTATTGCTTCCTAGAGCACTTCATTCATTATCCTCTGGTGAGCGTCCAACTTAAATTGAAACTTTGTTATCTGACTACATTTTTGTACTCGCATCACGAGTAACTACTAATTATAAGTAAAATAATTTACAGTTTATAATTGCTAGTCTATTCAAGATATTGATGTAGGTATGTGTAGGTACCTAGTTCTATAGATTTCTACATTTTAGCAGAACATAAATATCTGTTAAAACTAGTTGTATAAGAGCATTTTCCTGGACGCGGCATTTAATATTTTTTAAATAATCCAACTACGAAATTCAAAACCCTTTTCAGTGTTATTACCTACGTTATATTTTGCCGTTGAGCTTGTTTTTAGTATTTTTACCGTTTTCAGTGTCCTATATTCTCTTCGGAGTTTTATTACGATTTCAGTTTGCATATAATACGTAGGTACTAGATTTCAGCTCAATCGAACCGGTTTATTGGATTGTGTTGTGAACGGATCGTAACTACGGCAAAATTAATTAAAAGTATTAACTTCGTTGAGGTTTTTCGTTTTTTAAAACTATATGTTAGTGAAGTATAGATTATATTAGGCACGGTTTAATGAAAATGAAAATGTAAAAAGTATTTTAAAAAGTGTTAGCCAAATGTATAAATCAAAGTAGGTGTAGAATATTTTTGTTATTTAAGTAAAGTAAAAGTATTTCAGAAAAAAATCTCAGTGATCTAAAAGGAACTACGATGGTTTAATATTTGACTACAGTGCTTTTGCAAAAGAATTTGCTCAGTGAAAAGAACAACAGAAAACCAATATATATTACAACCTGAAAAGGCATCCAAACAAGAAAGTTCAAGAATACCCTAAGGAACAGCACACCATTCGCAAGTCTCTAAAAAAAAATTTGCTCGTCTCTGAAGTTCCTGCCTGCCATAACTTATTGGTTAAACCTTTTTTTTACTGAAACATGGACGAAGTACAATAACTCCCTTACTTACTAGCAAAGGGTGAAAACTCCAGTTTCAAAACCGCTCGCATATCCCCATAACAAATATTTGATTAGGCTTCACGGGTTTTCTGAATTAATATGTTTCATAATGTGTTACTTATTTTATATTTATGTTAAGTTTAACACAATGTTTAATTGGGCTCCCCTTTAAAAATATTAACTAGTAGATATTGTATTCCGCTTTTGAAAATAAAAATAGAAAAAACACGTCGAATGGCAGATATAATAATAATTTGTCGGATGTCGTGAAAAATAATATTTCGCAGCACACATGTGCAAATATGTTATGCACTTTCATACATAGATAATTTGCCCTATATGCTTAATAAAACAGTTGCTGAATGAAACAGTTTGCCCTATATGCTTAATAAAACTGTTGCTGAATGAAACAATTTACCCTATATGCAAAATGAAACGATTCCGTATTTATATTTATTACGTATAATTATAGTTCATCGTTAGTAAATATATACGAAAGTATCCAAATTGAATACAAAATAATTACTTACTAACTATATTGTATTTATAACGCCATATAGTTCAAAATTACACCCTAGCAACCAATAGGGCGCAGGATACAGTAAAGCATGAGCTTTGTGGTTCATTACTCGAACCCTATATTAATAATTATGTGCGACGCAAGTTACACGCTAGCGTCGGTTCATAAATGAGAAACTAAATACACTGGAAGCCAAGATTAGGGAGTCACAAGTAAATGAGTTTATGGCGTGTTAGTATACCTCCATAGTATCATTAGGGATCAAAGACTGGGTTTTCATGTTCATAATGTTTGTATAAGTAACGTTAAAAGTAGTCGGTGTTATTATAATGTAAGCTTTGTGCGGGTCGACGGCTCCACGCGACGTCGTGCCCTTTTTGTTATACCCTAGCATGTTCTTACCGAGCCAGAATTTTGTTATGAACGTTTTTTTAGGCTATTCACGATGTTGTAAAATAATATCTTTGTTTGAACATTACAAGCAAGTGGATATAATAATGTATAAGCACTCTGTTTTAAATTTTCACTACCTACAATGAATCCACCTGATAAACACTTTTTTGATATTAGTGTCTGCATAGTAAAAATCTCTATATTTGCTTTCGCTGAAAAAAATAAACAAATCGTGTGTCTCGTTTACACCTAAGTATATTTTTATAATTTTATTTCATTATTTCCTTGTTTGCCAAATTTATGTTGCGGAAAATCTACATTCAAAATTTTATCGTGGTTTAAGGAAGCATCAGATTATTTTTTATAACCAACAAAAAAAAAGAGTTTGGAAGCGTTATAACTTTTAAGGGAAATTGTTTAAGGGAAAAGGGAAATTAATCTTTCTCTTAATTAGTAAAGTTGGTCGAGACGCCGCGGCGGGGAATTCAAGGCCAATAAATCAAGGTGTTGCTCTACTTTCGAACGAGTATAGTAAAAACGTTTCTTTGCTTTTAACGGTTTCAATATTTCAGTGCTCCCTCATCGATATTTCAACCGTGCTGCGAAGAGGGCGAGAGTTACGGGGATGGTTTTAGATGTTAGCTAACTTCGGTTTGGTAACTTGAGGTGACGTTGAGTACTCATAAAAATAAACTCGGAATATCTGCAGGTGATTTCACATTAATGTTATATTCGCTTTTGTGCATGATACCTACACCGTAAATATATTTGGGTAAACCGTGGTCAAATAGAACAACAATCTTGACATAAAATTAATTTTGCGGATTTTATTTTTTTACGTTCCTGAAAATTTGTTTTATTTCAATGTGTAATTATTGTATGTGCTTAGTAGAATATATATATAGATAAGATAGATATATTAAGTTGGTATAGATACTTACCAATTTAATTTAAGGTAGATAATAATAATAATAATAACACCGGCCCTTTTAATATACCACTGCTGGGCACGGGCCTCCCCTCAATACAAGGGGTAGTCCCCCTCGAATTGAGGAGCCATAGTCCACCACGCTGGCCCAGTGCGAGTTGGCGGTCTTCACACGTCTTTCGAGGGGTTCTCTCAGACATGCAGGTTTCCTTGCGATGTTTTCCTTCACCTTTTAGCAAGTGATAATCATGTTTAAAAATGAGATACGCACATGAAATCCAGAAATCCCAGAGGTGCGAGCTGGGGTATGAACCTGCGATCCTCGTTACCGAAACAAGCGTTCTACCAACTTGGCTATCACTGCTATTAGGTATATAAAGTCGAAAGATAATGTCGGTGTTTAATGATAAAACTTAGAATACATAGGTATGTACGATTATGATATAAACTTTCAAATTGCCCCCGAGCTGTACGCGTGGTTAATGCGTAACTGTATGGGAACAATTTAGGAAATGTTTTGTGTCTAACATGCTGGGGTCCACGCTACTATAGTATACACAAAAGCTTAATATGGGTATCCACTTATAATTATATACCAGCTAGCTGATTATGTAATTTCTACTAAGGAGATCCCAATGCCTACTACAAAGTAAGTAAGTTATCAATTAACAATGTGCTGGCAATTTAAACTATTTGTAAAAATTGCAAGTTTAATTCTGAAAATCCGTAATGCTATTATTATTTGTATATTGTAACTTTAGGATAAAAATAATTTAGATGCAGAAGCTGATTCTGTTTCTTTTTCTTCCATCTTTCTATCTGTCTGAGGCGAATCACGGGAAATTATCTGGACGAATTTAGGTGAAACTTCGCATGGTGATACTTTTATGCTAGAAGAATTCGGCCAGGATAGTCAAGAGAAAATACACACATGTGAAGTCACGGGCGCGCCAGTAGCTTACTAAAAATGATTATCATAATTAACCTAAGTGTATTGAGGTCAGCCTCAACCCAAACAATAGAATCAGTTTTTTCACGCATTCAGCTACATTTTCGTGACATTTGGAATAGCGCACATTGCGCTCGAGTAGACAATTATGTAATTGGAAAGTGACCCTTCGGTTTCAACGGATTACTGGTTAGAGCTGTCAAGGGGTCGAAGGGACCCTCTTAGAGTATTTGAGAACCTCTCTCTACGCGTTTGACATTTCGTTGGGGGACGTGAAACGAATTTCTCGCAATTGGGAACGCTTGTGAACATATTAAGTAGGTATTTTAAGTGATTGTCCTCGGATTGTGCGTATATTCCACGTTCGATTTAGTGGTTGTAATAAACTTAGTACTTAGTAGTACTGAGGGTTGGGCGCTATGAATATTTAATGACACGGTTAGATCCATTTGAATGAAGAGATTTCTGTCATTGGTTATGTGGCTTTTACTTCAATATAAAATATCCTTCATCTTGTAAAATGGATTGTACCTACCACCAGTAAGTATAATTTGAATATAATAAATAACACAGTACCATAAACCATTTAGCCCATTGTGGGGTGTCTATCTTCAAATGGCTTTCAAAAATTTTTTTTAAGGGACTAGGCCCGCCACTCACTCCCACCAATGCTACTCCTGTAAGCCAGGATCTACAGTGGTGTCCAATGAAGACACCGAGGTTTGACCCTCGGCGAGTCTCGGGATAAAGTTAATTTCAAAAATATATCAAATATGTAGATATCTTCAGACTAACATACCAACTGTATGTTCTTCAACCAAACAACGCTTGTATAAGGGGGCCGTATATTTACTAGGACTACTCTAGTAGCTCCTAGACTAGGGCTAATGAACAACCATTTCAAAATTTTGCTCAATGGACATTGAGCACCCAACCACCTGGAGCCAGGTGGTCTGAGCTCAACCCAACAGCTGGACTGAGGCGGCGTTAATTAATTTAATTAAAATAATATTTTTTTATGCAGTTTCACGAATTATCTATGCGTACACGTTGGAGCCTTCTGCTGGCATATCTCTGCCAATGGTGGTATCAAATTTATCGGTTGATAATCTGTTTTCAATTCTGAATTATCCTATTGATTGATTGCAACACCCATGTATTCAACAAGTTATGGGGGCCTATACCCCTTAAATATCCCTCATCTGCTCAGGGAGGGCAGCTGAGGGACAGCAAAATTCCAATTTATTGTATTATACAAGTATTACATCCAAAAATAGTTTTCACTTAGATGCGGAGGACAGGGCATCAAGGTTATTTTCCTTTCCGTGTAGAACTAAATACCTGCTTAATAGGGATTTAAACAACTAAAAGGGATTATAAAGGGTTAAAATTCGTTACCACAATTGGTGTTAGTTGTGTATAATTAGTGTTGCCCAAAATCGGTCTTGGTCTTGCAAAAATGTCAAACCCACAATACCAAGACTGTCAAGACCAACTAATTAGATACAACAATAATCGGTCTTGACATTATAATGTCTTCAGAGTCTTGAGTTGAGATGCTAGATGAAGTCTTGAAAAAAAAGGAATACCACCTAGGTATTCTTTTTTTTTCAAGACTTCATCTAGCATCTCAACTCAAGACTCTCGAAGAATAATATTTTCTATATGCTTAATTGCTATAATAAGGCGATCTTAGTCCTTTGAATGTCAATATCAAGACTGCAAGACCAAACCCCAATGTTGGCAACACTATGCATAATATAATTTGTAAAACAGGTATTACTAAGATTAGGAGTGAAAGGTTCGAGAACCGATTGGGGTTGGAATAGATAATTATAATGCCTTTTTGGGCTCCATCCTCTCTACGTTGAGGGGATGGATCCTAAAAAGGGGTAGTATATGTTAATGCGTAATTGAAATTGTAAAGCAACATATATTGGCAATAATAATCACTATATTATGTTTGAACAGAGTAATGAAAATTATACTTGTTACAGCCTATGTTCATATTTTAGGGGAGGTACATATGCATCTATCTTATTATCTTTAGGAATAAGGTAAAGGAAGACACATTCAAATCACGGTTTAAAAAATATGGAGAGCAACCTGAATGTCTAACATTTTTATCCCGACATACGTACGCGAGCGACCAAGTTCGAGAATCCAAAAGACAAAGTGTTGAGACACATATATTGACGACCTGATTAGCTCAGTGGGTAGTGACCCTGCTTTGTGTGCTGCGGGTCCCGGGATCGAATCCTGGTAGGGACAAACTTTGTGTTATTAGCACGAATGTTTGTGCCCGTGTCATGCAGCTCATTATCTATATAAGTATTATATACTGAGGCCACCCTCAGTCCATTGTACGGTACCCATGATACTAGCGTTACTTAGTGTGGAAGCTTTTAGTTGGTGTGTTCGTCTGGCGATATTTATCCCACTTATATTATAAATGTGCAAGTTTGGATGGATAGATGGATGGATGGATGGATGGACGTTTGTTACTCAATCACGCCAAAATGGCTGAACGGATCTGGATAAAATTTGGCACGGAAATAGATTATAGTCTGGAATAGCACATAGGCTGCTTTTTATCCCGGTAAAATGTAAACGCGGGTAACACCGCGGGGCGCAAATAATAGATTTATATAACACAGACCCGGTTGCCGTCGTAGCAAAAAGGTTCTAAAACAGCAACCATAAGTCAGTAGGCCCCCCAGAAGAGGGACTATGTCCAGCAGTATACAATTTTCTGCTGATTGATACATGAAACACTTGTATATATACTAGGAAAACACCTTAACGACCGCGTGGTCTGCGCGCAGGTCACTCATCTTAAAGTAATACATCAAGGTTAGTAACCTCTTATATCCACTTGGCGGTTGTTTGATCAATCATCTTGATTTCTATAGGTCATTTCGTCCTTAACGTTACGCGTCAATAACTTCGCGGCCCATTTAACGTTGACCCCTAGCCTACCCTATCGGAAATGACACAATCAAAAATCATTAAAAATATAAAGACATAACGATGCCATTAGTCGAGATTAATAAATCAGTGGGCCAATTCCTCGACACACGCAATACTGTGCGTGTTCAACTTTATAAGTCTTTCAGTAACTATGTATCAGGGCTGGCAATTTTTTCTTAAAGATACCATTGATATGTTAGTTGAAGACCTTCCTTATTGGGTAGGTACTAATGCAAGCATAAAAATGTGGTTTATAAATAAATCCACTAATTAACTTTATATGAAAGTCTAAAAGTTATTATGTTTTTTAGCGGAAAAGGAAGGAAGATCTTCCAGCCAGGCGGTATGCCTGGCGGGGCGGCCGCTATGCCCCATGGTTATTGTCGGGATCCTGTATATATGTTACGTGCTCCGAAAACACTTATAGCGCGATTCAGGATTGTATTGAAAATTGTCATTCTGAATGCATCTGCAGCACTATAATTTCACGTATTCAATCGAATCAAAACATCAATTGCAAATTATTACTCGTAAAAAATCGATAGAATCGAATCGATCGAGAAAATCGATATCGCATCGCCCCACCCCTAAACTATAGTACATTCATTAAAATTTCTTACAACGTGCGTGCGATAAACCCAGTAGGTATACCTCCTGCCGAAAACTTCGTCTTATCTCTCTCACGTAGAAGGTCGTTACGTTGAAATTATGGCTGTGGTTAAACACATGGTACATTTACTCGAAAGTTCATGTTACGCTCGCATAACTTTTCGTTTACAGGAAGGGTTCAGTTTAGCGAACACAAAAACACTACCGACTTTGACGTCTGTGAGGCTGGCAGTTCCAGACAGAACGCGCTTTAAATTTAGAATAAAAAAATAAATACCTCCATACCATTGACCTCATATATACAAGTATGATTAGTCCAGCGTACTTGTATATATAGAGGTCAGTGGTCCATACCCTTTCCTTAGGGTATAGTTATAAAAAGTATTGCCTCAATATATATTTTTTAAATTCGTCCGTTAGCGATTATTTATTAGTAATTTGACTACTATTAAAAATTGATTCGAATTTCAAACTGAGCTGTAAGCTCCTATATGATTTTTTTTTTATCAAAAGAAGTCGTATCTACTTAAATACTTACTTACCACCAATCAATAATCGTCATTCAACCTATCAAATTAAAGTGCAACACTAAGTTAAATGGAACTGAACAGACCGCATTGCGTTCTATAATGCATATAATTAACGGAATTATACGCCGCGTCAATTTATTATTCCTACTATACTTACATTTTAACTGGAACATCAAAGAGAAAATGTAAAATGAAATGAGTGGTGGAAAAATACTCTACGATATGTAGAATTATTTGCTAGGTACAATTGCACTGTCTGTGTGCATTTTATCTAAAGATACCGTATTGTAAAACTATCTGCAGTTTCTCTCCAATTTGTACTAGAGTTAAGGTCGAGATTCATTCATATGATCATAACAATGATCTTTATGAATAGATAGGGACATAAAATATTTCACGTTCCTTATCCTTATTTGTATATTTTTTTGTAAAAATAACTGTTTAAAAAAATTAGAAAATATAAGCCCGCTGAGCTTCTCGTCGGATCTTCTCAGTTGAAGTCGCAATACGATCGGATTGTAGAGTTAAGAAAAAAAATGTAAACGACAATTAGTAACCCCCGTAAGCCTATACGAAATAAACAATTTGACTTTGACTTGAGTGCAAAAACGCATTTGTTACCAAGCCGAACGTTACGTGGATCCACGAACGTAACATACACGGGTTTTACCTTTCCAATTCATTTATGATCCCAACGTGCGATCGGTTACACTATCTGAGTACACCGAGTGATTTAATCGCATAGCGTTGCGTAATGCGTGCAATCAACAGAATACGTCGCTCCGAAACATTATTGCCCATGTATTTAACTACAATGTCAAAGAGTGATCCAGTTGACCGGATAATATGTATATCACAGGACACAGGCTCTGTATGCACGATCACGCCTATAATCCAAAAAGGGGTAGGCAAAGGTTTACTTCAGTACAGCCTCAGTACGTCAAGTGCGAGATTATTCGTATGCTAACCGTATACTTTATAGTCTACCGTACTTAGACATATTGTATGGAGAATTGAAAGTTTTAAATACCGTTCGCTAGAGGAGCTTTTTAATTCTCCATACGAAATGTCAAAATACGGAATACTATAAAGTATACAGTTAGCTCTCACTTGACGTGTCGTTCCGTGTTGGTGTTAAGTACCAATTTAATGTAATAGCCGCTTGCTCCATTCGAATACATTACAGCGACAGCCCACTACGCTAGAACAGTGTAGATTTGCAGACGTCACACAGTTTTCAAAAGACTTCCAGGTTTCCTCATGTATGCCTTTATCATTGAGAAAGAATTATTACAAACGATATTTAGATTCATCGATGGCGATCAAAAATCATAGAGATTCGAGACGGGGTTTGAACCGCCACATTATGTTTCAAAATAAGCGTTCTACCAACATCGCTATTATTGCTCTATATATGATTGATAAATGATGTGTTCAAAGATACTAAGTTATTACTATGGTACACTATTATATGACTTGTAATTAAGAGCGATACGCTAATAGCTAAAATATGTGTACAATATTATATATGAAGTTAGTATACGTACCGTACCTATGTGTTACATTTATCTACGACATCAAAGAGTAATATTGTTGAATCAATCGGGCGCTGTGTTTAATTAATTATGCCCATTAATAAGAGTACTTTTAACAGTTGTTTTATATATATAGTTTTATAACGTCTACTTTTTTATTTTATAGGACTGTTAAATTATTTTATAGGACTATTATATACTATATAAATTATGTATACTTTAAGCTTTCAGACATATATTGATTTAATACAATCATTGTTGGAATGGATTATATTTTTCATCCAGATAGAGTATAATTAAAATTGCGAAATAGCGATCTATATTCTGATAATAATAGATTACCCACCTCTCAAGAAAAAGTATTTCATAAATTAAAAACTGAACATAAATAATGATTTAATGTCAATGTTTATTATGTTTTGATTGGTTGTAAACATTTTTCGATTTAATATTCTTGAAGGTGCTTGAATTTTAATTTGTAAGTAATTACAATTCTTGACCCCAGCTTTATGAGAAGCGGAAAATATAACCTAGTTGCCCAATTTATTCACAAAACATTTTTGAATGAAGTACAAGTCGGCACAAGCCGAAATGCTTTATTAAATTTTGACAAGTTAAAAGAAAAATTAATTGGGCTGCTTTAGAAAAAGAAACGACTCATAATAATTTCATTGTTTCTCTTGATTTTTGCCTTAAACTTTATAATGAAAAATAAGGAAGCTTCGTAAAACAGTAAATAAAAGCAAGGCGTTAAGAATTTACGATGCCTTTTGTATTCTATCAGTCCTACGATAACTTCACAAAAGTATCATAACAGAACTCATTCCCGTTTTCAACGATGTTCCCAAAAGTTAAGACAAATACTTTGCAATATTTACTATACTTGGAAAGTCCGTTCAGAATTTCCAATTTACTTGGAAACAATTTTATTTTGCTTCAAAGCGATGACCATCGCATTTTTTCCTTTGATCAAGCATTGTCAATCAATAAATAATGAAATGACAAAAAGCACTCAGTCGATTGGCATTCGATGCTATTTCTATGGCTGAAATCAACTTATTACACTGTGTAAAAAATATTGCATTGAAGTGGATGCCTTTCTGCGAACGCAACAACACCAATCTAGTGGAAAATTCAAATCTAATTTTGTTCATAACTCAATTGGGCAGGATTTATTTTTTTATCGAGTTAAGGGTCTTTGTTGAATAACCAGCTATATTTATTTTATTCTATGTCATTAATATAATTAATGCTAAAATACCAATCTAAGTAGTTAATTTCTTTTATCCTGGATGAACCCATTTATTTTGCGATGTCCTAATGGCGTTCAACAATTAGGCATGTGGTCTTCTTGTTTTACAACTTCATCATCTTGGCCAAAGCTCTTGTGCAGTTGTATTAAATACATATTTATTCAATGAATGAATAATAATAAAAGCTTATTAATTTACTAATACATTCTCACTTATTTACGTTTTGAACCTTGATTCGTTTTATTTTTGAAATGCTATGTATCTACCTACAAGCTAGTAGTTCCTAACCAGCATTTATTTTCAATAAACAAAGTACTCCCCCGCAGGAAAAATGTTGTATAAGTGAACAGATGCTTGCTAGCTGATCTCGGAGATACGAAAAAGAATAGCATTACACAGCGACACACTTCACTCAACTAGGAGTTCCAAGTTGTAGAAACAAGAAGGTGAAAAAGATCACGGGAACAAAACCACTTACATGTAATGGCAGTGATACAGCATTTACGTGACAAACGTACGAACAAAAACTCACCTTTACTGCCCACATTTCAATTCTCAATTTCATACAAAAATAAACAATCCATATTCTCAGCACAGGTGCACTTTTCAAATGGAATGTGCGAACAAAATTGATTGTATAGGGCCGTTTTCCATTTAGATATGGAAATTTCTACAGTGTGTATGACACTGCCACCGAGCCCCGTTACTAAAAAATATTCCAACGACAATGTGTTCGCTCGCGAATTTTCGCTTTTAACGAGAATGTATGGATGTGAATTATAGTGGTGTATTTCGCGTTTAATATAATGAAACCTTATTTATTGCGTCGGTTGCAATGCAATATAACGTATTTTGTGAATTATCTGCACGTTTGTGTATAGTTGATTAACAACTTAACAATGTATCTTAACAATGTATGTTTCCGCGTGAAGTTTTGATTCGAAAAAGTTTTGACATAGACATTTTTGGATCATATTTTGATCCAAAAATGTCTATGGATTACCAATTCAGTAGTGGATACCTATTGAGAGAAATAAAAAAAATGGTTAATATGCCGCTAATTTAAAAAAAAAATATTTTCAAACAAATTAATTGTTATGGCTCAAAATAAAATCCAGGTTGGATTAGGCCTTTTTCATTCTATTCCATTCACTGCTATTGTACTTAATTATAATTTTACTGTTAAAAATTATATTCTTTATTATCAATGGATTAACATACCTAAATAGATAATTCCATCGCTGCACTTAGCCGTACAAGATGAAGCAATCAAGTTTATTATGGTAATCCCGCCACGCGTAATAAGCAATTAATGCATTACCTTGTTATACCAACTGTAGCGCAAGTGCCTATATCTATATAGGTAGGTACTAGTTACTATGTGATTGTGTCATGTTACTAGGACCGATCTTGAATGCACTCTTAACACCTTGAGTGCGTAGCCATTTTCAGAGGACTTTCAGCCAGTGCGTTAGAGACCTATTCGACCTCATAACCGAGCTTCACTGTAGTGCGTATGAGACCTAATCCATCTCCTAAAATAAGGTATTTTAAAAAAACTCATATCTTTATCAAAAAATAAGATACAATCTATGTTCTTTCTGTAAATAATAGAGAATTAACTGTTCTATCTCAAGTTTGCTACGCATGGGGATATGAAAAGTGGGTTATGAGATATAACGAAAAAAAAATTAGGTATCCATTGAATCTCGCATCGCAAGTAAAGATAGATCCGTTTGGGTTGTGACTAGTGATGGGATTAAAATAAAACCCCAGTTATCGATAGCTAAACTTTTTATGAAGTAATCATTTAAACATAGTAATATTGATTTCTTGTATTTACGCGAACACTACACATTGAAATAAAACTAATCTTATGGATTTTATCGTGTTTATTATTTGTTTTTTACGTTCCCGTCGTTTCGGCTGTTTTACAGCAACCATGGCCACGGGAGGACTGACCATGGTGACTGTCCTTCCGTGAATGATGAATTATGATAATCCTTAAAATTAGTTTTATTTCAATAAACATAGTGACCTAAAATATATTTAAGAAAAATGTTCATCATTGAACCACATTTGTTGATCGCATTGCACACATAGTCTATTTATTCGTTTGGCTGTTTTGGATGCATCTGTGCTACTAAATGTAAGCCGTAATTTACTGTGACAGCCTGTGCAACGACTTTTTTTGCTACCACGCTGACAAAATATAAGAGCGTATTTTTTTTACATGGAGTGCGCAGGTTCACATTATCGACATTTGAACAACACTGAGCGCGAGCTAACGGCGCCCGCGCCGCCCGCGCTCCGCTCCTTGCGTCTATGACGCCTGTGTTTTAGGAGGTCCGAAAGATCTCTTCACGCAACAGATGTATATTATTACAACTCAGTGCGTTAGAGACCTCATCCATCTCCTATTTTTTTTATTACATTATTGAATCAAACTCGCAGCGGGAAGTAGGTATGTATATTTGTCTCTGTCAAACACATAGAAATAAAGAAGTTACGACCTCCCGCACAGAGGTGGAGAACACGATTTTCGGCGCCGCACCAGCTGAAAGTCACGTTAGAGTTCTTTTAGACCTCCTAACGCAGTCAACGTGTTAAACTGCTTCTTTCTACTAAAACGCAATCTCAAGCGGCGCACTTAAAGCTCCCTCGGCCTACGTAACACGGGGCTAGTTTTTCAAAGCTAACATATCAAGCTAGTATTAATTTAAGTCTAAGCAGAGTAAGCTAGAAGGACAATGAGAGTCAGGAAGCTCACATTTCAAGCTAGGATGGTAGAGTCGAATCAGTATTGACCATTATATATGAACAAGCAACTGTTATGTGTGCCTAACGGGAACTTCTTTAATAATCCCATTATAGAGAGAGCATGCTGTCCCTTTCATTCTAATTTAAAATCCTATAGTGCGATCGGGATGGAACACGCTAATATTGCCGAATCTTACGTACATGGATTGTGCTTGAGCCCTTGAGCGACCATTTGAAAGTAAAAGTGATCCTCATCAGACCTATTAGATCGGCTATATCTTCTCCTTGGTATAAGCTCACCCAAGAATGGACGGCAATGTAGCAAAACAAGCTAAATACTAACCCTCAAATTTATAGAAAGTTATAATCGATTATAAAGCTATTATAAAACACTTTTTCCCCTGAAAAGTTCGTTATAATGCCATTATAACTTTCTATAAATTTGGGGGAAACCAGGTAAGTACCAACACCCATTATTAATTGTAGTTGCAGTATTCTCCCCTGTGGTTACCCCTTTGGTTTTCAATTTCCAAAAAGCCGTGTTTAGCGAGCGCCTAGAACGTAAATTCGAAACATTCCTTAAATTTCGAATTCCTTGAATAACTGGTTAAGCTTGTGGATAACTGGACGGGTGCGGTAAAGCCGACCTCGGGAAACTTACGCCAAGTATTTTCATTTATCTTAGTTTAGTAGCGAAGCATACTTCTCTCGCGTTACAGCAAAAAAAAATAGTTGAGAAGATGAAAATACACGTACTTATTATGATTAGGGAAATGTTTAATGATGTTACTTTAATTTACAATTGCTTGAAATATTTGCTGCCTAACATTATGAAATGAAGCGTTGATTGTTTTTATATATTTGTCGAGTCAAGTCGAGAGTGAACAGGTACATTCTAGGCAAGTATGCTCCATCGTACATCTCATCGTAACTTACCATCAGGTGAGATCGAGATCAAATACTTGCCTATAACGTAATAAAAAATCAAAATAATATTTTTGATATATTAGTAATAGTACCTCGTAGTGAGCAGCGATCTAAGTTGGTAGAACGCTTGGTTTGGCAACAAGGATCACAGGTTCAAACCCCGGCTCGCACCTTTAGGATTTCTAGTTTCATGTGCAAATCTCATTTTCAATCATAATTATCACCTGCTTAACGGTGACGGATTGACTTACTTAGTCCATTGAAATAAAACTAATTTTAAGGATTTTATCGCGTTTATATTTTGATTTTTCGTTCCCGACGTTTCGGCTGTTTTACAGCAACCATAGTCCCGGGAGGACAGGTGGTTGACGTCCTGGTGTCATAATTTAAGATGGGGTACCCTCATATTTAATATACGCGATAAAATCCTTAAAATTAGTTTTATTTCAATGTTTAGTATTCGGGTCTATCTATCAGCCGATACGCACGTCCACTGCTGGACATAGGCCTCCCCCAACGACTTCCACACATCACGGTCCTCCGCCACTCGCATCCACCGGCTTCCTGCGACGCGTGTGATGTCATCAGTCCACCTTGTGGGGGGCCGTCCTACACTTCGTCTTCCGATTCGTGGTCGCCATTCTAGAACCTTTCTGCCGTAGTATTCGGGTAAATATAAGAAATCATTACTTACCATCCATCATCCATCTAGCAATTTATTGAACATTTTATAAATTTCTGGTCCAAGTATATCCGTAATGTGTATACAACGCTATTCCACAGTATTCACTTGTTGTTGAACTGTACTGTACTATTTCCATCGGTGCTTTAATTAGTTCATCAGATAATTTAGTTTGCTCGACGCTCGTTACGCCAACGGAGTGGACGGGCTAATGCAGCCTGAGCCTATAATCTAATTAGTAGACGAGACAAATACAAATTAGTGACGAGGGGTACCTGCCAACCTTACCGGGATTCGCAAATTCCGGGATAAATGTAGTCACGATCTGTTACATAAGGATATAGTATATATATATTCTTATTCTTATATAGTATTTTTTTTTATTACATTATAGGCAAGTATTTGATCTGACCTGATGATAAGTGACGATAAGATCTACGATGGAGCATACTTGCCTAGAAGGTACCTGTTCACTCTCGAATTGACATATTGTGTGAGTGTGAACAGGTAGGTAGGCGGCAGTAGATCGAGACGCTACATTTACTAGGCACATGCAGCGCAACTGATCTGACCCGCCATCCATGAATGGCAACACCGAACATCATGCCGGAACACGGCTAGGCCGCTTGGCGACATGGCTTTTTTCAGTGGGTGGTGACTAACCACGGCCGAAGCCTACCACCAGTAGAGTTGTCACCTGGTTGTCACCACCCAGGGTCACGTGTAGGGTATCTCGAGGGTATTTAATTCTCCTACGGACGAAGGTGACTCGACCCCAGTATATACTATATTCTTATTACGACCTGATTAGCTCAGTTGGTTCTGACCCTGCCTTCTGCGCTGAGGGTCCCGGGTTCGAATCCTGGTAGGGACAATCTTTGTGTGATGAGCACAATTTTTTGTACTCGAGTCATGAATGTTTAATATCTATATAAGTTGTATATACTGGGTGTGTTCGTCTGGCGATATATTGTTGGCGCTACCGATATTGCAGCTGTTATGTGTGTATATTCAAAACTTTTTTAATAATCAAGAGAGCCAAAATAATCATTATTTTAGTTCATGGTGAGAAAAAACTCATATCAAAGTATAAAGTCTGCCAATTTGGGTGCGTTTCTACCTACAACCTCCCTATTCTATAAAAACATTCCAAAACATAATAGGGTATATTCCCGATGATCAAAAGTTACGATAAAGTGGGATCGTTTCTGTCACGATCAAAGAAACATCAAACGACGTTCTCCATTATACCGTGATGCCATTACGGTGAGTAATTTGTGCAAAGCTATAATTTACAAAAGAATTATAACACGACAGAAATAAGAATGTAGGGATCCCACCTTAACGTCGCGACCCCAATGAAGCGAAATGGGCCTCATTTTTTGTGTACTAAATAAAAATATTTCATCGTCACAAAAAAGTGTCTTTGAACATTGTGTGTTATTTCTTTTGTTATGAAGCGAGCGTTCATTATCTAAGTACGTGGTTTCGAGTTCGTTATGAAGATATTTGTACGTTTCGAGAACATAAAATAATGCTTATGTTCTGTAGGGCTGTCACCTGTCACTACGAATGTAACCAATGCTAATAAATTAAAATACCATTGATAATTTTTAGAAATGACTTTAATTTTCCCTTTACCTGGAAATAATTACAGACTTTAAAAATCTTAATCTATAATTTATGTACAGTCAGTGTCTAATTACAACCTTAATTATTTTTTATACACAAGGAAAATTACTTTACACTAATTAAGTTATACAGCTTTGTGAACGCTTATCTACTTTTTTACACCCTATATCACATTTTCATTTTATTTCTAGAAATATTACAATGAAGACATGAGTAAGAATTACTATTGATGTCCGTGTGCAATCAAAAAATAATAAATTTAAAACATGTTCAAAAAAATTAAGACCAATCAATAGTAACTTCTTCTCGATACTAAATAAGATGATCGCAGTTAGTTAAATATCCGTACACCTGTTTAATCAACACTAATAACATATATGAAAAAATATTGAAAAGTTTACTTAATGTAGCCAGACTCTAATTGAGTGATTCACTATGAAGGAGTGAGTTAAATAGAACTAAAAGAGATTTCTCATGTTAGATGACCTAAAACTTTAGCAGTCGGTAGACTTGTCGGCTGATTATAAAGATTATTCCCCGTTCCAGTCTTCTAATTATTTGTCGGATGTAAGAGATCTAAGACTTCCTATTAGTCACAAATGGGCAATTTTGCTATCCGCCTCGTGCCAGAGGTCGTAAATCATGACAGTAACATTTAAATACATGACATAATGATAGATTTTATAGAAACTTAAACAGGCAATTATGTTTTGTCATCGACAAATAATCAAATGTTACTAAAATTGTCCGCTTTCATTGGAAACTGAAATAAATCGTGATTTTTTTATGCTTCTTATAAAACGATTAATTTCGTTTTGGCTCATTCCAGTATACTCTCATTATTATGGCAATAAAATCTACATACACCCGCAATGCTAACACTTTAAAATGTTTTATTTATGATTTTATTGTTTGTGTCTTAATATTGTATTGTCAAGCGTTTATGTACATTTAGATATGTTATTTGATGAGAATAAAATTACTGTGAGGTTTGATGCACACTATATAAAGGATCTTCGCCTGCTCATGAAGATTAGAACCTAGACTTCTAAAAGACATGCGCTTGCTATATAATGTCATTTTACTAATAAATTTTCTCTTGCGTGGTATATCGTTAAAGGAGATCGTGGTATCGTGGTTTTCCTTTACCTTGACCTGGGTGTAGCGATGACATATTTTGATAAAATCTATGCATCAGTGACAGTGATATAACAAAATGTGTTTTAAGACTGTAATAACTGCGTCTACTATCCGATTGATTATTTCAGAAAATATTTTATTTACAACATGACCCTTCACATACAGTGTTGCTCAGTAATACCTAGTCAAATTATTTACATTTTGTTCTGTACAAAGTCAAAAGTAGTATTTAATTAATTGCTGTGATTTTACAAAACACAATTTTGAATCTGAATGTCTATTGTTCAAGGGAGGCACTCGCCAAATTCAGTCTTCAATCTAATACTTTCTTGAAAGTAAATCGGTTAATTTCAACGTCCTTAATGCTATACTGTGGTTTCTATGAGATCCGGGGAGGGTCAACAGAAACCGTCTTTCAGATCAGGATAACCAAGATCGGGCAACGCTCTTCTGGAGCCGTTGCCTCTCGAGTTCTCAACACGCACACCGCGCCCTGCCCGACCTAAACTAGCGTACCTAGTATCTGCAAGTTTGTCTCTTTGTGCCACTTCGTCGTAGTAACGAGCATCGTTCAACCCTGCACTGTACTTTTGACTTAAACTGTACTTGTCCAAAGTGGCGTACTTCTGAACAGTGGCATATTGACGCGTCGCCTCGGGGACCCCGTTGGCTTTAGCGCGATCAAACGGTCTTTCTTCTGGCGGCAACGCTCCATCTAGTCTTGCTTTGAATTCTTTATCTTTTCTTCTTCGGCGACGGCATGCACAAAGAGCAACTACGAGGGCACACAGAAGGAGCCCGGCTCCGGCGGCAGCTGCTACGTATGGCGGAGGTAATGATATCCTGAATGAACAATTTGAATCGTCCTCGTCATAACCTGATGGGCAATGTGGACTTCCATCACACCATAATGCGTTGGGGATGCAGGCGTTCAGCTCCGGGCAACTGTGCAAAAGTAAATAATTGTTACTTATTGGATAAGGGAAAGTTTAATAAGATTATCAAAAGTGGTAATTTTATAGGTGGTAATTTTTTCAACACAAATTAAAAGATTCTGTGAGTATAATAATGCTGCTAAGCTAGATCGAAATTTTGATACTTGTAATGGGGAATTGTTATGGGGATTTCATTCACCTACATTGTGATTATTAATTTCAAATTGCTGCAAATAGCAGTATTTATGAGATACCTAATAAATCTCAGATTTAAAAGAAATCTTACCTGTGAACACATTCCATAGCAACCGGAGCAGGTATGATGTTTGATTCAGGATCATGTTCAAAATTTGGTTTCTTCATAAGCTCAATCCATTTGATAGAATAATCAGCTTGCTCATGTTGCAGAAAATCAATAACATAACTTCTAGCATGAGGCTTCAGAGAAGTTTCCAGTGTTGTGTGAGACGATTTCCATCCCGGAGAAAATAGTTCGATAAAATTTGCGCCATCGGGGCACACTTCTTTAAGTCGCGAAGTATCACGAGCTTCGTAAATATACAACCGGTTTGGCGTACCACAGAAAGGAGATAATTGTGTCAATTCATACCCTGGTACTTTCACGTACAAAAATCTTCCTTGTACCGGAGTCGCATCATCGCCTCCAGGCTCAATAAGCCAAGGTCTATGCACACAAGGTACTTCAGCTCTAACACTTTCCGAAATAACATGCCTATCTCCAACAATGTCTGGTGAAATTGATATTTGTCTTTTATCAAAAAGTCTTATTTCCCCGCTGCTACCTCTCAAACGTCTGTCTCCCCAGCCTGAAGAACATACAGTTTCATCGCCCGGTCCGGTGGGAACAAATTTATACTCGCCTTCAAACGTAAAATCATCATAATCTTCAGTGATATTCATCATTGTAACTGTGAAATTTATTTCTACAACTGGAGCTGTCAATGTATGTATATTTAACGGTTCGGATCGATTAGTACAAATGCAGTCCCTTTGTATCGGCACTCCGTCCCACGGATATTCTGTTATAATGATCTGTGCGAGTCCTTCGCCTCCAATGGTTCTTTTCGCAGGCCTATCACATTTCCAACGGCTAGTACGTGAATCTTTGTGGGTGGTGCAATATTTATTTCCAAAATAAGTGCTTGTGAAAGTTAGTTGTATTCGTTCGCCTTGTTTGGCTTCGAATCTGAAAAAAAACCAACATTAGTCAATATCGACCAACCTAAACATACGAATATGGTGTGTTCAAGAATATTTTTTTACCTTAAAATGCAGGTGAGATTTTGAGCGCCGCCCCTTCCATAATAGAATATAGCGCGTGGTGCTTGGAACCTTCCAGAGTAAGTTTGGGCGGACTTAAAAACTCGATCGCATGCTGACTGCGAATCAGATAGAGGTTGTCCTTGTTCGCTAACGTCCACAAACTCGTAGCGAAGAAGAAAAGACACGGGATAAAGTGCTGATCCTTGTCGAAGTTCCTACAACAAAAAAATGTTTGTAAGAACTATTTCCAATGATACTAATGATGTCGAGATATTTTGATAACAAACGAGTATATTTATAAGTTTTTATGTCTGTATGTTCTCGCAACATCATTAGGGGAACGTTAACGTAACTTGGTATGGGACCAATTTATAGAAGTATCAATTTACAAAACATTACAAATTATTTTTATAAATTTGGGGGTATATCTAAGGTTAGTATAACATTGAATATGTGTTCTGAATCCATTAGCAAAGACACAAAATCTAATGCACCATAAACACCTTGCGACGATAAAGCTCATAAGCCAAATAATAATGTGAAACATATGTGAAAACAAAAACCCTTTGGAAAAGACCAAAGGGTGCTAAAAATAAATAAACATTTGACGGTTAAGTACTTTTTATTTCCGTTAATCTAAACTGTTACATTTACAAAAAACAACTGCAACATACAAAGTAATGTACACAACTTAACTACTAGTGGAGTTGTAAATAGTGTATCTCTAACGGTTGGTTAAACCACTGCCCAATACTGTGTAGTATAACTTAAAATATTTAGTTACAAACTTGCTACGGTCCTACCTCTGCTGAATTTAATATTGAATAATAAAACAGTTCTCAACTAGTGACTTTAACAACTCGTTTAAGACCAGGTTTGCTATATTAACCAGGGCGTACTCTACTTACTCAAAACTTGCGTGGAATACTAGTATCAACGATGATGTTCTTGTAATTACTTTAACTTTTATATTTAACTAGTACTATTGAAATAAAACTAAATTTACGGATTTTATCGCGTTTATTTTATGTTATTACGTTCCCGACGTTTCGGCTGCTTTACAGCAACCATGGTCACGGGAGGACTGAGGTGGTTGACGTCCTAGTGTCATAGTTTGACGGGGATACCCACATATTTAGTTGTTACTCGCGGTCCGATCTACGCAGAAAGAGCTCACTGTGTCTTAGTACTTGTTAATTTTAGTTAGTCCTATCTTAAATCGTATACAAAAGAGGCCCAGATTAAAAACACTTTTGTAAGCTAAAGTCATTAAGGGCGTAAATAAACTTATTTGATTGCAACTAAAAATGTAATCCGTTATGTTATGGATCAGAAGAATGTATAACCTAATACAGCCTCGCGTAAGATATGAGGCATTATAAATTAGTCACAGTTCCACGGTACGTGTTTTATCCTGCACTTGAGCAGCGCTTGGCAATAACGCGGCAACACTGAAGCGTTCCATCACAGGAGTGGAGCGGACTCGCACGTGCCCATTGCATTATTCACTATAGCAAATGCAACGGCAACACTGGGAGCGCGTGACTTATCTATCCTTTCCGGTGGTGTGAACAGTGTTCCTTTTAGGACGGCCCCCCACAAGGTGGACTGATGACATCACACGCGTCGCAGGAAGCCGGTGGATGCGAGTGGCGGAGGACCGTGATGTGTGGAAGTCGTTGGGGGAGGCCTATGTCCAGCAGTGGACGTGCGTATCGGCTGATAGATAGATAGATAGAACAGTGTTCCCATTTTTTTTAGTAGATACCTACTTATTGTTTTACAAGCTGGCTTTACTTCAAAAATTATTATTATGTTCCTGGAGTAGAGTTTCTTTTTAATTAACTTTCTTATCTACGATAATAATTTTAATGATTTACTGCGTAATTAACAGACACATTTTTATTTTCAGTATTCAGTAAAATAGGTTATTTTTATAAGTATCTGTTAATAGGTGTATATTGGTATATTCATAGTCGAAGCATTTGAAATTGAAAGTGAGACATCATGAAGTACTTAATAAAACTTAAAGTAAAAAAACAGATACATTTATACCTATTACACAGAAAATAGTAAATACATTTCTATTTTGATTTTTAACACGCGTTGGCAACACTTCAATTAATGTTTCACAACACAGAAAAGTGGCAGCCTAGGGAATAAAACTGGAAGGGCATTGGCGAGGGAGGAAGGAAACAATAGGTAGTCACTGACGCAATCCCAAAAGGATAGCTGTTTTGAATATAAGAGTACTCTACATCAAAAAGTTGGAAAGGACATTTTATTATGTAAGTAAGCAGAAATAAACATCCCAAATGTTTACATATATCTTCAATATTTAGGGTTGAATTTCGTTAAACGTTTTAAAAACATCGCTCCACGTATTATAAGGTCAGGAATTAATAAGCTCACATTAAGAACTACTTTAACTTTTATAAAAAAAAAATTGTGGTCGGCCAAAATATGTGAGTAACTGTATCTTCGGTTCTAGTTCTACTAGTTCATTCGGCTTATAAAATCCGATGGAATTTTGCAAAGCCCTACCCTCAGCTACCTGTATTCACGTGACTTATTTCAGCTTGAATGATACCTAGTAAATTCATGAAATTCCTGCGCGTAGCTCTTTGACACAGCTCTATCATGTAGCAAACGGTAAACACGCACGAACGATTGATATAGCGTATCGAATTGGCTTATTTTATAGGACAAAAAAAATTCAGACAACCCAAAGCGTCTTTAGTACTTAGTTGAGTTTACGACTGGCTGCCTATATAATAATCGTTTTTAAAAAACATGTGCTTTTCATATAGGAAGGAGAAGGAGGTATGTTTTTCATAAAAACCCTTTATAATTTAACAAGTTCATACCCTCAGACGCATCTATTAAAAAAATTATACTTTTATATAACGTCGGCATTTGTCACATTTTTTTTTTCTTTTTTTTAAACTAGCCCGGCCCGCGAATCCCTCTAACATGGGGGTCAGAGTCTTTATTAAACCAATTTTAAAATATATGTACATGAGTTCTTTATTTAAATAAGGTATTTGTCACATTGCTTTTGCTTATTTGCCTCCATAATTTGTTCATGTACTAAATGGAACCAATCTGTCTTCGTTACCTATCCGTCCACACGGGCTAAGCCTTACATTTTGTTTAAAAATTCAACACCGATTTTGTCACACGGGTTTGCATAGCGAGTGCATCCCCGAATTGGAAGATAAATATTTTCCGCAGTAATTAGGTGGGCTTTGGCAGTGGGATTGTTTACACCGACTGTTTGTAACACATATATGTTTTTAAACAGTTTGCTGTTGTGCGAATTTTAAATTCTAACAACAATAAATTCATGTATAAATGTGGTGGTACAAAATGAATTTGTAAATGTAGAAACTATATAGTCTTTAACTTTTAAATATAGACCGAATTTTAGTATTTTTTTGACCAACTCTAGCCTGCCCAGCTGTTCCTACATAGCTCTTACATACTCATAACAATGTATTGCTCAAAAATGTATAAGATCTTTTTGAAAAGAGCAACCTTGGAGTTTTTTGCCTGTTCTTTTCCATGGGAACAGAATTCCGAACGGGCGGTAGACTTGTAGCTTAGCATTTTGTAACTATTTTGACGATTCATAATAGTTTAAATGAAATGGTAAATGGTTCGGTTTCGGTTTAGTAAATGAGTAAAATGATTTTCGATCACTGATTTTTTTATTCTTTTTGATACTACGTTTTTCAGTCGATAACATTTATTATGTTTTAAAAGTTATGTTTTTGCATAACTGCATAGATTCGATCGCACCGCCATTGATCTCATATATGTACGATTTAGTTTAATTATCTGTTTGGCAGTGAGGTCCTATTTACATTCTATGTAAATGGTAGAGATTAAAAAAAAAAGAATACCTGTAATATAGTCAATGCAGATCCAGTAGTGATGTAACTCTCAGAAGGCGCACAAGGCCGGGTGGCTCTGGTCGCGTTGGAGAGGAGCGCGTGGTCACACAGCCGCGGAGATTCTTCTCGACAAAATGAACCAAGAAGAGACTTCTTGTCGCTCATATCCAACTGTTGGGAATAACATACAATTGATCTATATTAATTAATAACTGAATTTCTTGGATCCAGTTGTAGCTGAGACCCTAGCAGCGGAACAATAGGGTTGGGGAAAATGTTTAAAGGAATCTGGACAGTCAAGAACAAATAATTTATGCAACTGGGGCACACTATTTGCACAATTAATCCATCTGCAAGCGAGCGAGAAAAGTTTTCTGATTAAAGTGCTAACAAAAAATAAGCTGAACCCGACCGCTTATCCATTCTTAATGCAAACTGTGGATTCCCGGATGAATGAAACGAAACACCGCACTGCAGTTGGTCGAGAACTCGGTAAAAGTGCTCAGACACATTAAAGAAAATTAATGTTTGGCTGCCGACGTCAAGTGAGGCGGTTGAGGTAGTTGGAGAAGTGAAATGGTACGAATAAAGGCAGCTAGAACGCCCAATTCTATATCGCTCCGTCCTCGTAATATCACATTAGTCTTGCGCACTGCGAAAGTTTTGCACGGTAAGTTTGTTCAACATTTCATTACCGATACACGTTGGCTCATGACTTTATCATTTAAATTCATAGGTACTATAAAATTGTATAACGTAGTGCCTGTATTGTGATTCGGTACAGGATGACAATAATTTAAATAATTTACTTTTATTGCGGCCGAGCCAAGAACTAAGATAAGTAAGGAAGTTAGACAATAAAAGAGATTTACTGCCTTTATTTAGAGAGCCGTAAATTTATAATGTAAACATTATACACTACTTTACGTTTCAAAATGCAAAATAATACGAACATATTTAGAGGATCTGAAAACAAAATGTAGATAATTAATTTAGTCGAAGCTGGAAAATAAATCAGCATTTGATTATTGAACCCTGTAATAGATCTTTTGCTGTACTGCAATATGACTTTAATACTATGTGCTGCGTATGTACGCTTACATACTGTAGCATCCTATTCATTATTAACAAACCACAAAGGTTTATGTTACTACGTTAGATAACCACCCTCATAATTGTAGAGTTTAATATAATTCAAATTTATTTCGATTATAAATCTCAGCTCGCTGTGCTCATTTAGAAGATAAATATACCATTCATTTACGGAGAAAAGACCAAGCTGCCACAGAAATATCTAAAATGTATTTCCTCAAAAATTCCAACAACGGCAGCTAAAATGAATATGGCTAAAAACTTGTCTGCTGTAGCATGGTGATTTATTTATTCAATAATATTGTGTTAAAATTTGCTTTGTATATATGACTTAACTTTCATCAATATAGAAAGAATAATCCTCAATATTTCTGCCTCCCTCTTATTTCTGCCCTTCTGACCAAAGTCTTCTTCCCTTAATTCTCCAAAAACTTAAGTCTTGTGCTATCTCAAATACGTCCAAGAAATCATTTCACTGTATTTTTTCGTGTATTAATATATTATGTGAACAATACTTAACAGCTAATACATACCTTTCGGTCCAAATCGGAGTCGGGCGCCGCGCCGTCCCATATCGTCAATTGTGATGAACAGTCCTTCTGCTGATCGAAGCCAGCGGGCTCGGTCCCGGCCGAGTGGTACTTCACGAACGATACCCACACAATCTCGTTGGCTCGACCCTGCAAATCGTAAATCATTTTAACTACTCGCTACGGCAGTTTAACTGTTTTATTTGTCATAGTTGGGCACGTGAAGAGTCGGATCTAGTTTTGGCATTTGACATAAACTAGAGAAGAGTAGATATTCGATTCTTTATAAGAAATACCCAACAATTTAAATGTACCAACATAAAGTGAAATAGCCGAAAAGCGTCTTATATTAGTACCATATTACTACCCAAGCGATTGAAAAACTGTGGGTGCCAATCAGTCCATCTCTACTAACCGCTTTGAGACAAAATGATAATATAATATATTTCGTTTTATCTAAATAACTAATTACCATTTCATACAAACTGTATATCTATTAGAAGAGTAATAAATAAAGATACGGTTCATTTGTTGAGACATGTTAATCTTTTGATGGATGAAACATCTATTAATGATGTAATATTAATGAACAGAGTTAGATTTATGGACGGGAATCCAATTAATAATGGGTAAGTCATTTAGCTGGAAGGTCAAGGCGAAGGAGGAAAGCTGTTTCCCTATAAACTAACGATAGAGACTATTATTAATGTTATACTCAGAAAAATATCAAATATCGCTGTATTGTAAGTATATATTTTTATAAAGAGCATGCTATACTGTGAGTGTATTAGAAATGACTGATGATTATAAAAGCTAAGAGCTCCTAATCGGGACGTACTGAGCTCTACAATAAATACTTACAATTACTTTGTCCTTCTGTACATGTGGTCATGTAGTTCTCTAATAATACGTTCAAAATCACGTACCTGAAAATAGTAGACACACGAAGTATTGGGTGGCAGAGAGTGTCTTGGATTTCTCAGTACTCCGCTAGTTTTGTCTGAGGAACGCAGTACAAAACGGCACCGGCCATCCGAACGCACGTACGAATGAGAATCTTTGTCCACGTACAGCACCTGAATAGGGGAAATATATTCACTTGGACAATCGACCACGCTTTGTTGAATCCAATCTGAGTAGTAGACCGATAGTGCAATACTAGTTTATAAATGTAAGTTTTATCATATTTATGGTGTCAATGTAATTGTATTTCTGAACTGTTTTTACACGATCGGGTCTATCACACAATAGAAATATAACTGTAAGAAAAAAAAATAGGCAGCTGCTGTGCGGCTCATTTTTAGAGCTCCGTAACCAAATGGCAAAAATAGGCAACCCTTATCGTGCGATTATTTCCTTCTGTCACATCACATCTGATTATTTTTTACAGCTACATCTTTCCATTGGGTGGTTAATTTGATAGTGTAGAAGACGTTTAAATGTGTGCATTTTGCCTACAAAAGTCTCATAATGAGTTAAAAAATACTAATTAATAGGTGTTGAAAGATTACTATAGGAGTCGTTTTTAAGAGTTTCATATAACTATTTTAAACATAGGTACTTATTATGTTACTTATAACATTTGAAAAAACTTTTATTTTAAATCACGCTGCACGTTGTGGCCTACATAAAATGAAAAAAAAAACATTTCAAGTAACTCTACCAATGTATCAGCATCGAAAAATCTTACCTGCACTTCCAGTTCAAATCCCGGCAGATAGCTCAACGGTACTGGATGAAAAGGATTGTCGTATGGCGACGTGTGAAACTCCAATAACATATTGGGGCCGCGGGTTATAATATCTGGGACCGCATCCCCGCCGCAAAGTCGCACCAAAACAGGGGAGTTGCGCGTGGGCCCGTCCCAAACTGTCAAATAGTCTTGCACCACATTGCACTGGTCCCATATTCTAAATAGACAATTCGTATTGAGGTTTTTGACAAATAGTTTCTAAATATGACTAAAGTGGAGTTACAATGAAATTGGTGTTATACGGTAGAATTTTGTTTAGATTTTTGGAATTGTGATTGGCTCTATTTATAAAACCGTCCTTCATTTTACCAACACTTTGATGCGACTTAATTACAATATTACAAATAAGTGCTTGTGTTATTCGCTAGAAATGTCCAACCATTATTTGTAGCACTGATACGACGTAGCGTCTCTCGCACAGAAAACACCTAATAATTCATAGGTAAATAGAACACACTACAGCCCACAAATTATCCCGTTTATTCTCTCTCCACGTAAACATAACCCCATTTATATCTGAGGCGCCGAAATTTGTCGTTAGACGAACAAACACTCCATTTATTTTACGTAAAGACAAACTACGGAGACAAGTTCTAATCCATTAGTTCTGGTCCGCGTTACAATTGTAATTTTGGTTAATGTCTGACTGTAAATAATGATGCGTACGGGGATATGCCTAGAATATAAAATGAGCTTTAATAGCCACAAATATCAATAAGTAATTAGGTCCAATTTTCATCGTATATATGTATTTTTTATACTACTTTTCATATATGATACCTTATGATATTAATAGCAGTTGTACCTACTACAAATTTAATTGAAAATATATTTTGAGCTATAAAACTTTAAGTTGTCGCTACGACTCCATTATGACAATGGTTATAAACAGTTAGGTTTACTTACTTTAATACTCGCTGGCTTCTATCGTACTTCACTATTTGGTCTTTGATATGTATTTTGTGACTGTTCGTCTGTCTTACTACAAGCAAAACATGTTTATCGGCTGGTATCTGCAAGGAAGTTAAGAATTAACGCAAATCGCACTTTATGCTAAATAGCTACAGTACCTTTTTGCTTCACACACGAAAAAACGTTACCCCACATACTTCATTTATTATGTACATTTCAGGTGTAACTGTTCCGCAGTTTGGTGTGAATTATGTTTTAAATATTCACACAAGCAGCCACACAAAGCCCATTTTAGGCATGTCTCGCTCACGATTTATTTCCCAAACAAAATCATGAAAAGCCGCCGTTTAAATAACTTTGTTTCAGAACACTGGATGGCACTTGAGGTTTTAATAAGGTTGGTTGATATCTACTTTACGTAGAGTACTCTAATATAGAGAGGTACTAATGTACTAAACCCAACTATGTTTAGTAGTGTTTAGTGCGCATTAACGTAGATACTATTGGCAGGCTGTACACTGTCCTTATACTAATACGTAGTACTGCTACGTCTGCTATGTGGCACTGCTACGGTGTACTGCTACGTCTGTTACGTAGCACTACTACGACGTACTGCTACTGCTACGTAGCAAGGTTTTAGGTGTATTTGATGAATGGGATACATAAATTATGTGCGCTTGTTCTGAAGAGACGGTTTTTATTTAATCTGTTGAAGTTACGTCGTTAATATTTCGTTTTTTTATGAAATAATAGTGGATATTGTTGCTAATATGTTGTTTTATTTTTCCTGTTAATAGATACAGGGGACAGTCACATCTGCCATCACGAACATTGTATGTGCCCATGACACGCCAGGATCACAGCTCACTTTGATTAATCCTATTGGTCAGAGTAATATATACCTACTGCCTCATAAGTTTAAAGTTAAAATTACCTTTGTATGTTCAATGCGGTATGTGCAAGTGGCGTTTCGTGGATACACGCCGGGGAAATTAGGCGACTGTATGCGACACGCCCTAAGGTCACAGTCACTCAATATTCTGTCGCAGTAGGTCCCCGGGATGCGTTCGCCGCGCCACGCGCCCACCGTCGCGTTCCCGTACCTCAAACGCGCCTCACTACGCCTCAGATACTTGTATGCCAACTTGAAGTCGAAATTGTAGCCCACACCCTAAAATGAAATAGACGTGTCATGTTGGTTGTATTGGGTTATAATTCAGATAGGTGTTAAGCATATAAATTACAGTAAAGGTTAATATAGACTGTCCCTTATAAATATGAGTTGTCCAGATTGATTGAAGCTTTGAATACGTTGCGCACAAGTTCAGTCTATCTTCAACCTAAAAGGTTCTAATTATAATGTTATAGGTTTATTATGTGGGAAAAATTTAGGATTACACGTAATAAAGTATTGTTTTTACATTTCTACGTTCTATATAGGCATATTCATTTTACATTAAGTTGTTTCAACATTAGACAGAATGAAAATCGAAATGGATAGTCATCAATCAATTAGGAAAGCTCGTATTTTCGGCCGGATAGGGAAACATAAAAAGGTAGATGAAAGCAAAACGAGCCCACGAAAAGTAGGCAGCCGCTCTGAAACGTATTAAGCCCTTTCGAATTCCCATTATTAAATTAAAGAATTAAGGCGGTAGGTACCCAATAACATTATTGTAATAGCGGGGTATCCTTATCCTGCGGTCCCGGGAGGGTGGCCGTAATCGTCGCCTAATTAATTGATTGAAAGTTCAACCCTCGGTGCACATAATACGGCTGGTAACAGGAGATAAAGGCAGGCAGCGAACCGTTAAAAGCGGGGTGATGTGAAATATTAGTCAAGTCAGAGGCGAAAACATGTAGTTAGTTACGTGACGTCAGTAAAACACAAAGGGATGCTTAGTAAGTGACTCTTAATGAAGATAAATACTGTTGTTAATTTATACGGATTAACTTTGCTGCGAGCAAAAACCCTAATTACATGCGTCAGTCGGTTGTGTTAACAAGTTGTTCGTCAAACGAATACCTACAACTTTTCTAATAATAGAGTTGTAGTCATTCGATGAAATAAATTTAAAAAAAAATCCTACGACCTATACCTATATCTCTACCCACAAATAATGAGCAAGGAGAGCTTCACATTACAGTGATGTGATACAGTGGAACACTTTCAATAAGTGTTAGTATGAACTTTTTATTTATTCATTCATTGTTTTAACATCTTTACAAATATCACCCAAATCGATGTTAAACCTTACATATATACCTACTTGAATCTTTTATTATACTAATAGTATCGTCAGACAGTCACCAACTGTAGGCACTTCTAATGAAATCGTAACTTCAACGAAAAAACTTGAGGTCACTGTCATACTTATTTATGAAATCTGTGGTGCGACAGGGATGGAAAATGCTTACATTATCGAAACGCTACGTAAAAATGATTGTGCATTGCACTTAAGGTACTGCACGGTCCTAACTAAACAACGCTTGTTGTATGGGTACCATATAACGGACTGTGGGCAATCCCAGCACACATATTAAACATCCATAACTACAAGCATTATGCTCATAACACGTTTTCTTCCGCCAGGATTCGAACTCGAGACCCTTAGTACAGAAAGCACTACCAACTAAGCCAATCGGGTCTTCAAATACAATAAATAGTAGTTACACTTTGTAGCGACTGCTTCAAAGTATCTTAACAAGTTTCTTATAGTAAAGCTGGGAATATTGGATTAAGTAAAAGAGAACGGTTAACAAAGAGCATTGGAGTCAGAGTAAAAAACTTATTGAATTGCAATCGAGAACTATTTAATTAATATAGCGAGCGAGGAGTGCATTGAAAATTAGCTTAATCATCTTAAAGCTAGTAACAGAAGTCTAGGCGATAGTTTCTCGAAAGGTCGTTTTTTCGGGTACACTTCCCGCTCTGACCGAATCACAAAAACATTCTCCCTTAAAATCACGTTTCAACTTTATTGATAAGTACAAATTTACCTATAATAACGCGAGCAATTTATTTCATAGCGTTGCCTCTACAAGTAGAGGTAGGTATCCCAATATTAAAGTGTGTAAATGACAGCAGTGGCTCAAGTACTTAGAATCATTTAAGTAGCGTTACGTTAACTGAAGTGTGTTTCATCCCACTCGCTCCCATGATTTCATAAATGAAAATAGCAGCATGCTTTCGTGATACCGATACGATTACATAAGGAGTTCCTGCTAGTCACACTGATTCAGTTATTATTACGATGTCGATGATGATGAAATGAATCCCGTAAAGTAAAGCTGTGGATTTACTGAAAATTTACCGGACATCTTGGGAGAAATTGAAAAGTCAAGTTCTACAATTTTATTACTTCTTCTTTCTTTACGAAATGCAATGGGATGCGATGAAATAAAATGGATATGATTATGACCTCATCCACAACTTAGCGGTATTTTGATAATGTCAATTAATTAATAGCAATAACACATTCAATAAATACACATTATAAATAAAATAATGGATGTGACATGATGATATGAAAATGGCGTGTCCCAATTTTATTTCAATTTCCTTCATACTTACTTGTTGACTTAATCTGTCTAAAGTCAATGTCATATTGATAGAATCTGACTCGCTGAAGTAAACGGTGTATCCCCATGCAGATCCGCACCACTGCCCCGTGGGCGGCGACGGGCTGCTTTCCATAATAGTCATGTGGCCGTCCGGACACCCATCCGACGTGAACGATACGAATTTACCCACAGTAAATGTATCGAATGTCAACTGCAACAAAAAAAAACAGTATTACTGCTTCCGTTACTTGTATCGCTAGTTATCTATATAATAGTTGTCTATATTAGTGTGAAAATGACTCTGTTCCATATATAGAATTTTAACTGTAATTTAAATAAAGGTTATTCTTGAACAGAAGCAAGAATTAAATAGCTACGATCACGGATAATTCCGAACATTAATATTGTATGCCTCTGTGCTAAAATAAGACAATATTAAAAAGCAGCTGAGCGTAGCTTTTTAATGAGCTCATTTGTCAACACATTTCCCTTTTAATTCTTCCCTTTAAATATAGATATATTAGTTGGTATTAACATTTGAGGGGGAAAATTAGACATTTATTTTGCAAACCATGCAAGATCGAAGCATTTATAATAATATGTAACTGGTAGTGCATTTTGATATACACAAAGTCAAATGTAATGTTGCTTTAATTACAATATATCTGAATAAGATGATACTTTACATAAATTCTGCCACATGTATTGCAATAACAAATGATTATGATTATCAAGATTTTACGTCACAAAAGCCGTACAAATTTAAAGCTGTGGGTGTAGCCACTTGTCTGAGTATATCTATCAACTACATCATTGGTTATGCAAATATATTGCGAACACTGTAACAATTGGCATACTAAATCAAAGACACAAATAACTAGCACCAAATATGTAATGAGAAAAACAACCAACAGCGATCATCCCTCGTCAGATATACAATCATTCATTCAGTTCACCGATCGTGACAAAGGGTCGAAAGAAATAAATATTGCAATCACGTCGCTCTATCTAAATACCTGTATAATGTCTCCGTAGTTTCCCCCGGCTGCTGTGAAGTTAAGATGACATACGAAGGGTAGATGCTCTTCACGGGGCCTCCGGACTTCTAATTCGTATGTACGACCGACGTCGCCCATGTAGGTTCTGTTGCACGCTACAAACAAATACAAATATCTAAAGACTGATATTCAGAAATATACGGAATATACATATTTTATAAAAATTGAGACATATATTTTTGATAATAACTCCCCTTACGCATACTTTAAACAATGTGTATAAGATTGTCTGAAGTATGCGGAGCTATTTAATAATAATCCGTAACAATCCGCGGTGCTGAAGATACATATACATAATAAAAGCTAGCTTAAGTACCTATATACCTAGATGAAGAACTGTCAACCATATTTCCTTTTTTTAATGAAAATAATTAATCCATTACTCTATTATTCAATATTGGCCAGTGGATGAAGATAACAATTGACTTTTTAGAGTGTAGTACGTAACTATAATGCTTTTTATACATTTGATAAAAATAATACTCGCTCGATATAGTTGTTTAATAATATTTATTCAATGTCCTTTACGGATACAACGTGATGTAAATTCATCTTTGAACCAGTTTTTAATTGACGCTAAGTAAGTACTACGGTATTGTAAAGGCGAGTGTTTCGGGACAAACAAAAGAAGTTTCTTACTTTTAAACAATACAGGACCGTATTTAAAAGAAAAAAAATAAAAGCGAAATCATCCAATCATTTTAGTAGCATGTGTATATGTTGTGTAGAGAGTACTGTACAGACGTAGGTACGCCAAAAAGGGCTCATTAAGAGGATAATAAATAGTATTGAAATATAACGTTTTTTTCGGATTTTATCGTGTTTATTTTATGTCTTTACTAAAATAAACGCGATAAAATCCGAAAAAATCGTTTTATTTCAATGTGTAGTATCCGCGTAAATATAAGAAATCAATATAGGATAATATAATGTAATAATAAACGAACAAAAAAATGTGTTCAAAAAAAATTACGTACTATTTTAATTCAAAAACTCCTTCACATAAATTGCGTATGTCCAAAAAAAACAAGTCATTATAAAATACACCGTGCCGTACCTGTACTATTGTTAATCCTTTCAACACAAAAATAGGGAAATGAGAAGGAAAAAGATCGTGAACAAAGCCCCTCACAATGGAGTGCGGCCATATTTTTACGATCTTTTTAAAATAAAATGCCCTTTGTCTGTCCTGACAGCGCATTACGTAGCATAAGACAAGTGTTCACTTCGCCCCTGAACATCATTGTTCTCATAATGCGCCCTTTGTTTTTAAAAAAAAACATGAAATATCGAAATAACTTCGGCATTTAAGTAAAATTTGATTACTTTATGCTCTCGCTTTATTTCTTAGAATGTAACCAAATCTGAAGTAAACTTAGATTGTTTTCAAAAACTTTCAAGTGAAAGAGGATCCGTCAAAACTGTTACGATGTTTTGGTTCTTGTAGTATAATTAATCAACTCAAGGAAAGTGAAGAGGTAAATTAATTTCACTGGTCTTTCTAAAATTAAATAAGGCTTCATCTAAATTGAAGCGTTCACTCTAAAAACAATTGAAACAAAGATATAAGAATTGCCACCTTTCATACAATCATATCAATGTTTCCCAACAAACTATGCTTTTAAATGATAAATAAATTAAAAAAAAAAAAAATATAGGTGGAGGAGAAAGTCTTTATGTATTATCAAGCGTTTTTTGTCAGGAAATTTTAACGTTACAGATGAAGCCTGCTCTGGTCACCCTGTTACAGATAAAGTTGATGCCATTTGTGAAAAAGTGGAACAAGATCGGTATATTAATCGTTAAGACATTGCTGAAGGACTTGGCGTTCATCACAAAACAATCTTGACTCATTTGAAACAGGGCATTGTTCATTATGAGCTTTTACCGATATTACCAGACCACACATATATTTAGTTACTTAGTAATAATTGAAAGAGCCTGGCTAGGAAGTGCTGACCTTTCACCCTCCGATTGCCAATTGTTTCGGTTTCTAAAGAACTGTTTAATTATTTTAAGGTTGACATTTTTCTCAAAACTATTTATCTCTTTTTTTATTAAAAGTTTTAAATTTCGGGACCATGTCACCACCCACAAGTCGGCAACAAGTTATAGAACAAAACAGCACATATAATATTAGAATCAAATGTAAAAGTCGTCTTGAATTTCTATATGAAATACGGAGAAACTTTGTCCCCGACCTATAATACTTCCTAAAATCAATTATGAATTTGTTGTCGTTTATTTTTGCTATATGAAAACATATATCGACAATGGAATAAATACCGAGGACTTTACTCTTGCGAGGCTTTTCAAAGCGACCTAGTTACGCTCCTATCTTTAGAACTCATTCAGTCAGTCTGTTCAAGCTGTGCCGTTGAATTCGCCAACGTCTACAAGTCCACTTTACATCTATAGGTGGCGCTCACTGAGGCGAATAATTGTGTTTTTAGCCTATTCATAGTAAATAATAGGCTAAATATTGAGTTCGGAAAGGACAAAGCGAATGACGCTAACAGAGGTGTTTTCTTAGCGAACATAATTCAGACATTTTAGTGGGAACGCTGTTAGTATTCGCAAAGTTTTCACTGAATAAGAACGAAATTGTTCTTGCGAAACTCAGTTGGTGGGTCTGTTTCGAATTTATCATCTACTAACGGTTTGCGATAGGCAGTTTAGATAAAAAAAACTGTACCCGATATTAATCACTTAACTTTACATTGCCCATAATGTCTTTTGTAGCGTGATTGATGATAGCATATATTTCGAAAATATCTGTTACGGTTACCTAAAACAAATGAAACGTAATATCGAAACTAGCTACTTTGATATATTACTCTACTACCGTGCGTGTATACTAAACGACTTATTTGAGCCTATTCAACTTGAGTGCCAGAGTGTACTCCTTCAAGTAATACTGAATTAGTAAGGATACGTCTTCGAAAATACGCGATCGAGGTAAAATCAGCCGCCGAATTTCGAAGGGGGTTACTCCAGTGTTCATTTACATATGTGCTTATCTATTATGCAATAACACTAGATGGTGTGCAACATGGACACATAGTTATTCCATCCCAGAATGTCATCAAACACTGAGACAAAGGTGTGCGCTAAGTATGTGCAAACTTGTATCTATGTGACGCAGTGAACACATTCGTTCCGCAAGTAATTATTCTTAGACAATTTAGCGAACACGGAATCGTGTTGTGCGGAGGTATAATTATGGCTTCGTAGTTATTATTACTCAAACTCAAAGTCAAATTATTTATTTCGAATAGGCCGAATGTGAATTTCGAAATGTTAAATGGTAAATAATATCGGCAGTCAACGGAAATTATGTTTTACTTTGAACCGTTACAATTTTGACTTGCATAGAACTATTTGGTTATTTAAATCTCGTTCTATGTAGGTACTAAAGTGAATGATTGTGGACTATGTAGGAATGTTATTTCGCACTGACATAAATAAGACAAAACACGAGCCCATTTTCACCTACATAGTAATTGTTCGTATGAATATTGTAGCACGTCGGTAGCAACACAAGTATCTCGGCAGGTTCCGTGACTAATGACAGTCCATTTTGTAAACACCAGCGCGGTAAACTTAACACCTTATTAAATGGAACGTGGGTTTTTTGTTAATTGTAGCTATATTTTGGCTTAATGACCACCTACGTTGGAACGATAAAAGCGAAAGCTCGTTTCCTACGGCCGCCATAATTAAAGAAGGTTTATTATTCTCCTCAGTCTTCGAGCGGCCGCTATTTAGAAATTCGCGATGTATGAATATTTCCTGCCGCTAATTTGGATTTTTTACGCTACCGCACTTTTGCGTAATGGTCTGGCATTTTCATTTCTACCGCAATATATTCTCCCCGAGAGTATTTAATTTTTACATTTTACAACATTTAATTTTACATTTTTACATCAAAATCTTATCTTATCAAAAACATCTCTGCAAAATTTTGCGAAGCAGATTCCTATACATAACAAAGTAAGCAATCACTCCTGCTATATCATACTACAGTTAACACACAAAACGATTTCAAGGTCAAACAAATTTGCAGGCTGGCGTAACCATTGCTAGCGAATCAATCGCCAGTTCCATAACTTGATTATAGGTCTGTCACCAGTTTCAGAAAATCCTATTAGTGACGTGCTTATGCGTCAACCCTGATTCTTCCCACCCCATCAGGGACATAGCTGCCTGCACACATAAATTGTTCAGTACTTACAGGGCTTTAGCAAGCCTTACCGCTAGAACCAAGTATTGTAATGCAAAACACCAGCCAGCCTTTAATTTTATCGACCTGCAAGCGTCCTACAGTAAAATAACTGATATATTTTCCAAACTCGATCTATATCCTTCAGTGGCTTCTCTGATATCCCTAGATATTCATTTTTCTTGTTAAAAATGTAATCCGTAACCTCGTTACGTCTGCGGTCTCTGTCCGACTTGCAGTGGTCTCCCAAGAGGGAAGGAACTGGAAACTCATTGTGATGTAGTTCTTTCAATTCTCTTTGTGAGTATATCTTGGGGATCTTTTGTGTAAGACAATTATCGGTGCTGACGTTTTCAGTGCAAGAATGTATTTTACGAGATAGCGATGAGAACCGTTCGTTGAACAACTCAGAAATTTATTTATGTACTTATCATTGCGTAATATTTGAATTGTGCATATTCCATTTTATTATCATTAGGTAGGTACATATTTTTTTTAATCTCTATAATGGCCTCAATCAGCAGGTATTAAATTCTAATAGGATTAGTTGTTTTAGTGTTCCATTTAGGTATGTCCAAATCATACAGTTATACACGTTAGTATATATTCTTTGTCCCACAAAGTCCGGCAGCAGAAGTACTTGTAATATGAAACTGATATCTTCAAGGAAACTATAATGTAAATCCTTAAGCATCTTTGTAATATTATGCTTTGGCAAAGTCGCGACATATCTCCCGATAGACACAAAAGGAATGAACAGACGCCGAAAAGTCAGCTATTTTCAAATAATTTTTGTGTATTGATTTTGTATCAACACGGGGTTTTTAGTTATAGCCCCAATTATAAATCGACTAAAACATCTATTAATTTGGAACTAAACAATATTTTATGACGGTGCTTTATGATTAAAAGTTACATAAACCAAGAACTTTCTATTGTCCATCTATCCCCCTGTTTGTCTGCAACACTCAGACACTACTGAAAAGATTTTGTAACTGAGATAAAATTAAAAAAAATACTAGTTAAACTACAAAAGTTTTCGCGAACGAACGTCGTCGCGGACACAAGTACTAATCTTATTAAAACTTGCCAGCCACGTTATTGAGTAGACAATATCACATGGGTATGTGGGAGCAATAATCTTTATACAAACGCCGTCAACGTCACGGTACACCCTCGCCTCGGTTCAAAACTTAACGACTACGCAAATCCATAAATATCATGTATAATATGTTTTGGCGGAGTCCGCATATAACTCCCCGGGATGAATATTACATAAAAGGCGAAGGGAGCCAAGTCTGTCCATCGCTGACACAGCCACTCGAGTGCCATGCGACGTGGCAAGTGAGGGCTTAAAACTGGCGATTTGAGTAGCAGAGCGGGTTTTAAAAACATTGAACAACAGGGAAGATATTATGGACTTTTATTTCTACGCGAATATGTTCTCGGCCTAAAACTAGTGAAGCTCCCGCTAGATAGTACTTTATCTCAGTTTGAAATAGTAATTTTACCCGACAACATATATAATATTTATAATAATAATATCGCCAGACTAGCACACCAACTATACGGTCCCAAACTAGCAACGGTTGTATTATTGGGTACCGTACAATGGTCTGAGGTTGAACTCAGTATATACTACTTGTATAGATAATAAACATTCATGATTCAGGTACAAACATTCGTGCTCATCACACAAACCATTTTTTCCTTACCAGGATTCGAACCCGGGACCCTCGGCACAGAAAGCAAGGTCACTACCAACTGCTCTCATCAGGCCATCGTTGTTTGGGAACCTCATAGTATTATTATTATGATAAGTATGCAATATTGAGTTAAAATATAAAATTGGCAGGCAGTTCAGCATCCTGCTTGGAATTAAGAGCTCGTACTAGGCTCCCTATAACCGATTGAAATAATTAATACCATGCCAAACTTGAATCCAATCAATACAAAAGTGGCTTCTGTATGTGCATTAAAAATTTACAACCCAGCCCAGTGCGGAGACTACGCGAAGTTCTGTATGTTACTCATTGTGCTATTCGATACAAATATAATCCAATATAGTATTTTTTTTCTTCGATTTTATATGTTTAATGTTGGTGGAATTTTATAGTATTTTTTATAGTAAATTAATGAACACACACTTAAGTGATAAAATGCCTCAAACTCAAAATACTTATCAGCTGACCTAAATTAACCGATAGTAAAGACCAAAAAATTTACAAATAAAACAAATTTTATACCTATAAAATTAGGGTAGCATGACTAACCCAAAGAAGAAAAAGTTCGATTAATTTTGCTTTAACACAATACAAATAGCTCAATAAAATTAATTTTCTATAATGTATTTAGCGATGTTTAAGAAAGTTTACAACTTTATGGTACATGCAACATTATTCCATTTTGACTTTTTTTTTCTGAGATTGGTAGATATTTATTTAATAAATTATATACAATAGTTACTTATATACATGGAAAAACAAAAAACTAAAAAAAAAAAAAAAAAATACTTATTAATAACACAATAAAAATAAAATAAAATAAAACATTATTTCATTTAACGTTATAAGATCTGTCTTCAGAGTACTTTTCCTGTTGTTGAACAACAAAATTGATAGCCGTGATCTAGTTCACATCGCTTCCTCAAATCTTATTAACACGTTGACTGCGTTAGGAGGTCTAAAAGAACTCTAACGTGACTTTCAGCTGGTGCGGCGCCGAAAATCGTGTTCTCCACCTCTGTGCGGGAGGTCGTAACTTCTTTATTTCTATGTGTTTGACAGAGACAAATATACATACCTACTTCCCGCTGCGAGTTTGATTCAATAATGTAATAAAAAAAATAGGAGATGGATGAGGTCTCTAACGCACTGAGTTGTAATAATATACATCTGTTGCGTGAAGAGATCTTTCGGACCTCCTAAAACACAGGCGTCATAGACGCAAGGAGCGGAGCGCGGGCGGCGCGGGCGCCGTTAGCTCGCGCTCAGTGTTGTTCAAATGTCGATAATTGTGTACCTGCGCACTCCATGTAAAAAAAATACGCTCTTATATTTTGTCAGCGTGGTAGCAAAAAAGTCGTTGCACAGGCTGTCACAGTAAATTACGGCTTACATTTAGTAGCACAGATGCATCCAAAACAGCCAAACGAATAAATACACTATGTGTGCAATGCGATCAACAAATGTGTTTACCATGCTTCAATGATGAACATTTTTCTTAAATATATTTTAGGTCACTATGTTTATTGAAATAAAACTAATTTTATGGATTATCATAATTCATCATTCACGGAAGGACAGTCACCATGGTCAGTCCTCCCGTGACCATGGTTGCTGTAAAACAGCCGAAACGACGGGAACGTTAAAAACAAATAATAAACACGATAAAATCCATAAGATTAGTTTTATTTCAATGTGTAGTGTTCGCGTAAATACAAGAAATCAATATTACTATGTTTAAATGATTACTTCACAAAAAGTTTAGTTATCGATAACTGGGGTTTTATTTTAATCCCATTACTAGTCACAACCCAAACGGATCTATCTTTACTTGCGATGCGAGATTCAATGGATACCTAATTTTTTTTTCGTTATATCTCATAATCCACTTTTCATATCCCCATGCGTAGCAAACTTGAGATAGAACAGTTAATTCTCTATTATTTACAGAAAGAACATAGATTGTATCTTATTTTTTGATAAAGGTATGAGTTTTTTTAAAATACCTTATTTTAGGAGATGGATTAGGTCTCATACGCACTACAGTGAAGCTCGGTTATGAGGTCGAATAGGTCTCTAACGCACTGGCTGAAAGTCCTCTGAAAATGGCACCGCACTCAAGGTGTTAAATTAATGTTGTATTAATGCAAGTCGCTCGTTTCGTGGCCCCAAATCCTCAGACTCCTTTACTACCTTTTCTTTTGTGACAGATGTCAGCAAACCGAGAAGGGGCGACATATTAAAAATGCGTTTGAATGACCGAAAGTCTTCAGAAAATTACTTTCACGTTCGCATTTTTTATCATAAGAATATGGTTGGCCTCAATCTTTTTATTAAAGACATATCTCAATACGAAATATAAGTACTAACATACAACAAGAGTGTTTCTTACGAGTATAAAGATATAAAGTTAATAGTATCTTCAGGAAAACGCATAAGGTTAGCGTAAGGTTTAAAATCAAACCACTTATATTATGGGTAAGTACCATACAATGAACGGAAGGCATACCCTAACCCAAGTGCAAATAATGACTAGATCATCATCTTCCCTTAACCCTCCAAAGGGTTATTGAACTCGCGACGATAAACCGTTTAGTGAGCCAAGTTACATTCCCTATTTAATTCAATTTTTAAATATGGTATGCAGGTATACTACCTTACGCTACTGTACTAGGAGTAAAACACCCAGATTTGCATACATAACAATATTTTTTATAGTGACCTAGATTTCAGTACCGGGGGTCCTGAGATCGAGTCCTCGTAGAGGCAAACATTGTGTGATGACACGAATGTTTGGAAATACGGTCATGGATATTAAATATCTATATAATACTGAAATAAAGTTAATGTTACAGATTTTATCGCGTGTATATTATACTTTTACGTTCCCGATGTTTCGAGTACTTTCTAGCAACCATGGTCACGATAGGACTCACGGGAGGAGGATAAACTCTGGAAAATTTGTTTTTATTTCAATGTGTAGTATTCACATAAATATATGAAATTATATACTGTATTCTCCTCGGTTTATTGTACGGTACCTATATTACAAGAGTTACTTAGTTTGGAACCGTACCGTTGTTGTTCGCTTAGTTATATAATCAACATAATACTTACGTGTGCAAGCCTTGGGCTCGTCGCTTTTATCTCCACAGTCGTCCTCTCCGTTACAGTACTTGTCCAGCGATATACACTGGCCGGTATCACACAATAACTCGCTCATTCTACAATGCGTGGACGCATCGACGTTTCTAGTTACTTTCACTTTAACGGGCGCCATACTTGAATCCGTGTCTATACTATCATCATTCACAAATTCCTCGTTCAAGTCCTGAGGACTGCAGAGTTTTAAGGAAAGAAGCACTATTATGAAGAATAATGTTCTATTGGTCGGCACATCTTGGATATTCTTTAGGTGACACATTTTCGTAAATCCGTCTCTTCGTATGTCGGACACGATTTCGTCACAACATTTTGCTCGCGTGTTACTGTTCCGTGTACCTGTAACAAAAAAAGGTTTGCCAATAAAGATATAAGTAAATTGTCAGTCGTTGATTCAATAAGAAAACTATATAAATAGGTAAATAAGAAAATGTAATAACTCTTCATATAAAACTTGGTCTGCCTCCGAAATAGTCAAATATCTATCAAAATAGTATAGTATTGAAATTTCCTGAGTTTCTTATGAAAACGCTTTGCGAGTTAGAACTTCACAATGGAAGTATCCCATAAAGCCATTTTTTTCAAAAATTTGGCCGTATGCATTGAGTGATTCAATAATTGACGTTGGATTTAATTTTAGTACATATTTTTGAGACAGGTTCCTTAACTTGAAGTTAAAATTATATTACAATATGGTACATTGAATCGTTGAAATAAGTATCCCCAGGGTTTACCCGCAATTAAGTGGCCGTGATACAAAATAATTATAAAACTAATTGAGAGTCATTAACACATCTATAGTAGCCGAATACTCATTAAGTTAATCCATGTAATCAACGCAATCAACCAATTTCATGTTTAATTTTCCAATATTCGTTAATTATACAGAACTAAGGTATTAATTATTAAAACACATTATTAAAAATTATATTGTTATCGTAATTAAGAAATTCATAATACTTTGTACTGAGCATAACTAAACAAAAGATAATTAATAAATCTCTTGTTATCAACATCTCCCGCAAGTTAACCTGATGTACGGTTCTACTTAATCTAATTACTGTTAGCCACATTACTCAGATCATCTCTGAAATGTGAGCTCTCACACGCTGCTCTTCAAAATTCATGGGCTAAAAAAATTACACACTTTAAAAAGACCTGCTCATTTTATTAGCTTATATGAATGTACACACGTCCACAGCTCAGTGGGTTGAATCAGATTCAAACGTTAACAGCCCTTGATGTTAGTGTTTAGTTTAACTGAACGAGTTTATTTCAAACGATAGCATATTCGTTCATTTTGTTCATTTCTATTTTATATTTTTCCGCCACGCGCTATCAACGAGTGAAAATTGAGTCAATAATTCAATGAGCAGTTTTTGTGTGATATTTTTTTTAAAAATACATACACAAAGGATCTTGTAAATACAAGCTTTTGTTTAGTTTGTATAAATTTACTGATACGTAATTATAATTAATTCATATAAAAAAACTAATTGCAGTATTAACATTATAAGTATTTTTTTCATAGTAGTTAAAGATTGTGAGAGATCGCGTAGATAATAAGATTAATCTAGGACTAATTTTCTTTAAGAACCAAAAAATACCGGCCCTTGCGAATGTAGGTACAAAGATTTGAGTCCTCCTTTTCATAATCCGATAACAAACGCTTTCAATCATTAATCCGATTACCCAAACACGTTTCCTTTTAATCCTATTATACGAGTACCCTTAAATTAAATAATAGCACACTTGTAAATAGATAGGTTCAATTGCTAACTACATGTATATCTCGGATAGACACGTTATTGAAAATATTGTAGTAGTCTATACAACAGGAATTTTAAAGAATTTTCAATTTTAAAGCTAGTTTATAAAATATACAAGATAACGATATTTAAACCGTTAGGTAGGGTTTAGTTCTCGTACTGCAAAAAGATAAAAATATCTCATATAGTGCAAAATGCAGTTCTTGGCAAGTTATTGTCAGTAATTTAATTCAATGTACTTTTTAGATGAATACGACTTTTCTCTTCTCTCCTCTCAGAGGTGTTATCACTCTCGTAAAAATAGGCAGAATGTTATTGAAAGGTGCAAAAAAGACATACTCAAATCAATTCACAGTATACACGCATATTAAAATTACTTTATCTAGGCACGATCTAGCACTCACAGGTGTGCGGCATAATTTATGGTCTCAGCACATGTTAGAAGGGTGGCGGAATGTATTGCCCCACTTACTGGGGTCGATCGTGCTCGCTCTCGCCCCCACGTATACGTTTGTGCAATATTATTTGTTCTCCGTTCCCACTTCACTGGGAAGCGTAAATTGTATTTTTTTTTGTCATATCTAGCTGGAGATATTTGGTTGCCAGGATCACTCGTTAGTCTTGGAAGTTAACATAACATATTATGAATATTTTGTCCTACTGTTATGTATTATACTTCTTTTTCAATTCACTGACTACCAAAAGGAATGTAAGATATATGTATTGTTACTAATTTAAAACAGCTGACGTCCATTGTTTTCATCTAGGCAATTTTATGACTTTCTTGTGACCTCCATCTAAAATCTACGTTTTGTTTAATACCAAGCTTAATGTTGCCATTTCATTTTAAGATTTAATTCTCCATTTTCTCAGTGTATTTGTTCGAGTCTAAATTACAGAATTTATGTCTGAGTAGGACTCTGTGTTACCAGTTTTATATTCTACGCCATCGTAACGCGAATACAAATTTTCATAAGCGCTTGTAATCCTGGGCTCCCTTCAGCGTTCAGATGTAAATTTTCGTAAATTCCTTCATTTCAATCCTTTAGCGAAATCACGAATTCAAATCGCGGTTTTAATCTAGGAGTGAATTCTTCTCAAAACATTACTTATTAAATATGGTAACATCTGGCTGCAATTTTACGTATATTGTACAAAATACAGATTTCTTTAGGTAACAGTTCACTAGTGTCGTAATCATTTAGCCCTCAGATGTCCCATTGTTCATAGGCCTTACCACAATACGAGGAGGATTGATAAAATAGGCCACCATACTACTCCAATATTGGTTGGCGGACTTTGCATGACTTTCAAGAACATTACAACTTCTCTCAAACATACATGTCGTTTCATAAGGTTTTCCTACACCGTTTAGCAAGTATTAATGTCAAATGGTTGAAAATGGTGGTTGAAATCACATCCAAAATTCCCAGAAAGGCAAGGTAGGGTTTAAGCCCATGCCTCTTGATTCCAAAGCATGAGTTACGCTAACGTGGCTATCACTGCTTTTTACATGTAAAAGAAGTAGATATTTTTTATACATTTAACTGGATATCTATGACACATAAAAATACAGATAAACATTAACATATATTTCAATATTCATACGTATTGCAGTGCGCAAAACTAGGTGTTTCAGATGCCACCAAAACTGCCAACAATGCAAATGAACGTAAAAGCGAATTTGTGTTCCCTGGTGCAGAGCGCTTATAAAGGGTTTAAATTTGCAATTCTATTATAAAGGCGATGCAGATAATACGTTGAAATGTAAAACCGATTCAATAGTCCGACGGTCGAGTATGTGAGTGGGTTGATAATGTTCCGACTGGTTTATATGAAACTAGTAGATACACTAAACTTAATGATATTCCTTTAGAGAACAGTTTTTGACGTTCTACGGCAAGGGAAGGGAGATTTATGACAAATCAAACTACACACTAGTTTGATTTGTCATAAATCTTCGGTCCCTTGAGATTCCCCAGTTGAAGACATCACACGGTAAAAACTTAGGGGTTTCTCTACCACTTGTTTTTACTTAGCTATAAACTATATTGTTCAAAAGGAAAGTGCCCTAATTTCAAAACTAAAAGAATTAAGTAATGGCAATATAAAAAGAACACAAATTGGGTCATTGATACCCCCAAGACGAGATAATTTGGCGGACAGTGATAAATTAATGACTAAATAAGCGCTGATAATGATCGAAAGCAAAAAGTGGAGCCACAGAGCCCTGTCTGCGACCCACTGTGACAAATGAAAGCTCATGGAAAAAAATATTGCACCATTTAAACGCCACCTCGCTGCAAAGCTAAACAAATTGACTATTTCTATTTATATTTTGCTTTGCTGGAGCTCGGAAAATTCCTCTTTAGGCTACATATTTTACATCGTCATACATATTGCTTTAGGGTTCGCCTTATTTATCATTTATCCGCCCACGTTGACATTGTACCTAGCGAGTAGAAAAATCTTTATTCCATTAGCGGAATTTCAAATAAATATGATAAGTAAGGAAGGAATTAAAGCTATGCATATATTATACACTTTTTAGAATTATACTTGGCAGCATCGTGCACTGTTTCACAAATATTTTGCATGTAACGACTTGAATAAAAAAAAATTGCAGTAGTTTAACAGAAGCATTTTTATGATTGTCGCTTTGCGCTGTGCATAATCAAGCTAATGCAGTTTTTAAAGTGCCTTTTGCACGTAACGTTGCCTTTTTATTTTACACGTAGGTACATAATTTAAAAAAAAATATTGTTTGATCCATTTTAAGTAGAGCTTAAAAAATCTATATTCGCATTGCGCAGATGAAAAATAACATTTAAAATTCCGAGCACAGCCCGAATCTCTTCCAAAAGTGTCATCACTGGTCTTCCGATGCAAACTTTTCTATCATTTGCATAAATTCAAGTTTCAAAGTTAGCAGATTGGGAGCTATGAATTACTGAGGTCACTACCGCTGGACGTAAGCGGTTGGCGAAGAAAGGCGGCCCAACTTTCTTGGCACTGGCTCAAAACTAGTCGGTATTAAAAACAAAAACGGACCACATGTGTTTTCCTCATTTGTGTTATTCAGTTTCAGCACGTCCGCACCATGAGTTACCGTTAGTAAATTTAATTTCGTTAGGTACTCTTTGAGCAGATTCATTAACAACTCCAAGTGTAAAGCTACTGCACGCTACGTGCGAGCACGAACTAATTGCAATTGCAAAGGAACTGTGTAATTAAAGTCATAGTTGTCTAGGCACCAATTGTTTAAAGATAAGTGTACTCTTTTATGAAAGAGATAACTTAAGTGATAAACAAATATTTACTGATTAACATTGAGGAAAACATCAACATATCTTTTTATTAATTCATTGACATGAATTCTCGCATGTAACTGTGCACATACATATGTTTTTGTTTATTTCTAATTTACGAGCTGGTGATCAACCGTGCCCTTTTCCCGATTAGCACTGGTTGTAATGAGTTTCTATAACAAAGGATGAATCATTACACCAAACAAATTAATCAATATGATATATAAAGGCAGTCCAGTGGTTGTAGCAGCACCTTTTTACGTACATTATGGAAACGTAAGCGTCCTCTATCCCACTCACTCCATAGGATTTATAAATGATAATGAGGGCGACGGAATCATTCCCGATGACGTTACGATTACATGAGAAGTTCCTGCTTAACCTATATCAGTGTCAGTAGACTTAATAGCTTACACCAACTGCTCAGCATGCTCAAATCTTGTACCTGCATTTGCAGGCTCTGAATATCATATCTTCTCACTGTGGGCATCACAATTTCTCCCTTTTACTTAATCTTACCCGACTATAAATACAATGTGACAGAAGGTATGTCACAATCCTACTCAAACCTAAGTGATAGTTCCTGTCACACCCAACGTATAGACCTACCTATAATACGCTTTAATTAATTATATCCTCTTATACGGTCTTACTTCAACTTTGCGGGAACCATTCCTGTTTATTAATGTAGTCCATTATTCAGAGGCACCCGCAGATGAGACTCGGGACTTGAAACATTCTTGAAATATATTCATTTTGCCTTGTTATAAGAAAGTCGAGTTGAACACTTGACTTCCATAGTTGTCGTTTATTTTGAAGTGTTGTATCCATTTAACTAAGTTGGGATGAACAAAATGTTTATTTGTCAGGAATAATTTATATTTCCTCTTAACGCTAGCTGCTATAGTGTTTGCTATAGTATTATCGTTACTGTTTGAATAGCCTATTATAATATTAGCAACGATCCAGTAGGTGTTCAATTATATTTAAGTAACTCATTGGGTACCTATAGGATAGGATATAGGCTCAAAACCGTAAAACCACTGTTTCTATTCAATGTCTATTTGTGTTAGTTTAATGTTATATACATTATTATATCTATACTATAGAACTAGGATCATTTTATGATCATGGAATTTATGACACAGATATAATTAGAGTTAATATGATAATGCCCCCTAAAATAGATGAACTATAGTACGTCCAATAAGATTAGCCCCTCTGACACATTGTACCGACCTCTTAGCCTTGCGGGGCTGGCTCAAGAATGGTTTTGATCTAACCGAGCAATCAATTTACGTGACACTGAGAGACTGACAGTGGAGCACATGATGAGTGTTTGCCTCGTACGAGACACGGAGTAGCCTCGCGAGACTGTGCGGTCAGTTAGTACATGGCTAATTACATCAACATAGAATAAGACATGCAAGTGTCAACGAAATAATGAAATATCTCTTGTTTGCCGCGGCAAAGCTTTTTATCGACAGTGCAAGCGTTAAAATTAGTGCATTCATTCGTTTGAAATTGACCGTCAATATTTAAATTACTTGATGGTCGTGCAAAGTTTTAATAATCGCTTAACTCATTTAATAGATTATTCGTTAAGCAAGCATAGGTTTATGAAATGTGCATAATAAAATTATTTTGTAAATCTATTTCTTACAATTAAAATCATTTGAGGTGCTTGAGATATTGCACGTTGTATTGATGATTAAGGTAAAGAACAAATACTTTATTATTTTTACTATAGTTCATGTTTATATTACCTGATTAAATCACTACAATAAGCTATGAATACCACAAGCATCTCCGTATAACGTACGAAAACATTTTCCCGTTTCGAAAGTTACTCCGTTAGATTCGCATCCGATGGCATTGGCATGCAAATTTACTAAATGCCTTCGTGTTCCAGCTCCGGGTGCAAACTACATCTAAATCAGATGCCGGTCGACCTTTACGAAAATCTCTTTGGTAAATACCTGCTAAGAAGTAGCTGATTCGAATCGGCTACTGTTAGTTTACAATACAGCAAAACTACTTCCAATATTTTAAATAGGTACCTACGTACACAGAAAATTCTTTCAACAGTGGTAACTTTAAAGGAAAATGGTTTTTCTTTACAAAATTTCATTTAGAGATCTTGTCAGTGAGATCGTTCGGGCTCGCATTTTGTCCGTAACGTAGAGTTTTCTCTAAACTGTTATTCCCAATTCGCTACGGTATGTTAGGCAAAGTAGTGAGGCACTTACGTTGAATTTAGCTGCTCATGATATTTCAATTACACAATCGTGTATATTTAAAATTGGCTTCAAAAATACTGACGGTTTAATGTATACTATTGCTTGCTCGATCAGAATCATAAGTACATAGATATATAATTGAATCCTCATAATAAATTTAGAGATAGTAATTGCAAATATAATAAAAGCACAGATGACTGACAATATACACACCTAGTTTATAAATAACCACGTCTCAAGTATTTCCAAGTTAGAAAGACAGTATAAAATTAATGGCCCTTCAGACCGATCTTACTTTATAATAATCTCTTCAGTGCGCAATCGCGCATCCAGCCACATGATCCAAATTACACGGGCGACGGAGAAAAATAGATCTACATTTTTCATTGGCAAACTTTCTTTACCAAGTTCCGTAGACGCGTCCGCTTTATTAACTCTGATATAAGATATATTGCATCTTATACCTACAGGTCGTATAGTGGAGGTGCCCGCTTAGCCCCAACGAGGTGAGATAGCGAAATAATAGGCGTCGGTAGGCACCGTCCATAAAGATAACGTCGTTCCGTTCCGCTTACTTCGCTGACCGTCGCAACGGTGACGTTGAACGTGAACTAGGATAAAACTTACGAAGAAAATATTTTGTACGTAATCCCATGGGGGACCACATTGTTTTCTTTCCAAATATACTTTTATATTAAGTTGATTTGACAGTAAGTATGCAGAGAAAGTTCGCAAATGAAACTTACACGAATTAATATTGTGGGAAGCACTTGGATGAGGATATTTTTTTCAGAAAATTACGGATAGCCGAACAGTGCTCTATCAATGCCTGGGAGATATATCGCTCACGTGTCGTCTTGTATTTTTGGAGGAAAACAACTTCGTCATGAAGTTAGTATCGCAAGTTCTTAGAGTATACCATTAATAATGTTGTATATCAAGTAATGGACATCACTCGAATGTCTTACGTAGGTATAAGAGTATAATATATATATATACCTACAAAGCAATGCCATAAGTGGAATGGACCAACTTTTAAGTGAAGAAGTGCCGTGATGGAAAAGTCATGAAAATTCTAATGTATTATCGCGCACTCGGATAGGTACCTACATATAATTTCAGTTCAATTGTTTTTATCGGGAAGTTTACAAAATTGCCATTTGAATGAAGTGAAAATTTAGTTTATGCATATTTCCCTTGACTACAAGCGCCTTTATATATTATAGACTTTTCGGTCAATTAAATAGACGAAGTTAGTAGAACAGCGATTACCGAACAAACAACATTCAAAAGTAAGATACGAGAAAACACGAGTCCCACATTTTTTCCCAATAAACAGAATATGTTGGACACGCTTCACTTGCTCTGAGCAGTATTGTATTTTGTCGGCGGCCATCATTGTGTTTTCGAGCATTTGTATCCTTACGGAACGGCAGTTAGGAATATTTATTGGATGAACTTGTGGCGTGACGCCGCTTTTTAGCCAATTGTAGCCATTTTTATATATACTCCGCGAAGTTGGATGTATTGAGGGCAATAAAAGTTTCAATGGCAATTCCGATCCTGTTGTAAAATCACTTCCGTATTTTTATATCCTTGTTTCCACTTCGAAAAATTGTTGAATCGTGAGTGCTTATACTAGTCACACGCTCGGAAATATAATACGCATTGTTGGGTATGACGGTGAAAAATATGAATTGTTAACCTACAAACTTGTGTAGGGACCCATACCTATGTAAGGTGTAACAATAATAGTGTAACATATTTTAACAGGGTTTATTTTAAAGAAATAAATCAAATTATAAGACATTTAAAAAGTTACTACCCGTACTCAGCGCACATCCAAACGTTACTGGTTCTCGTCGTTAAAAAAAAATCAAAAATCATTTACACAATTACATTATAAATCAACGTGATCCATATAACTTACTGATTCATCGTTTACAATATTTTACACTTTTTTTGTCATACCTTATATTGTTTTTTTCTAATCAGATTATGTTTTGATTTGTCGCATTAAAAGTGCCAGTGACGGGAATAGTAGGTAATTATTTCGTTGGCATCGACACACGCTCTTAGACCTAATATAAGTGATAGATTTACTTCTTCGTACTTTTATGGTGGTATTTTTTATTACTTACAACGTTCAACATAATAATATAACGAGAATTCCACATATAATATTTAATACTACAAGTTGTTATAGTACACTGCGTAGGTTCTCGGCTGAGTAAATAGATAGCTGGACTATTTGTAACCGTACTTATTTTGGTAAATAAAAATGATGCATGAATATTATTAGCTACCCGTAATGTTACGAAAGGAAGAGTAAATATAAAACCCGGGAGAATAAACTTCTACATTATATGAGAGCGTACAATATTAAATGCGGATACATTTTCATTCTGTCGCATTAAAATGACTATAGTTAGAACTTAATGTTGGCAGGATATAATTACATATAATTGATTTGTTATTTAAAAAGTACAGTGTAAAGTAAACACTAAAATTGTCGCCAAGACGTCCAAGACGTTAAGCAACAATTGAGTAACACTAAATAGTACTTGTATCTTACGTTGAGACATATTGTCAAAAACAAAGCATTGGGCTGTTTACATACGACGCCTTCAAAGATCCCAATGCGACCCATGTTACTTAGACAATGGCTCATATAACAACCATGTTCGAGAATTCATGATACATAATCTTCTATCAATGAATTGTTACATCCCTCTCTGAATTATATTCAATCACTATAATCCCCTATTTTCCCATAACAACTGCGAGGGTTGCCATCAAAAAGTCTTATTATAGTTTTACAACCCATCTTATGATGGACGGGACTTATGCAAATGAGTAAAGGGTACTTCGAACGACCACGCGTCCAGGATTAAAGGGGCTGGACCGAGTCTGTGTGTTTTTACAGCGCCACATTTGCAGAGCGCTTTAAAACAAAACAAGCAACCGAAAGGGTGGATAAGTAGATTGACGGTCACATATGCAATAAGAGTATACACTAAATAGAGGCAATGAATCTGAGGATTAGTTCAATTCTTATAAAGGCTTAAAAATTTAATTTTGTGTAAATTTCTAGAAGAGACGGGTGAACAAGAAGCATTTTTTTAAACCTACAAACAAACAAAAAAGTGTATTTTTTAAATTAGGTAATTTTAGGGTAGTAAGTAAATAGATTTAAATTTAATTTTAATTTAAATTATTGTTTCTTTTAATTATTTAAGGTTAGTTTTTTGGGTTGTCAATAAATCACCACCGGAGTAGCTTTATAAATATTGATAATTTTTAACCATATCATCGAAATATGTTTTATTGGATGAGATAGTATCCTTGTATGTAAATACCCTTATACATATATCTGCGCGTGCATCGTTCGCTTATGAGCTTCGGAAAGCGCGTTGATATAGCAGTGGTTATTCTTACATCTTTGATCGTGCCGTTGCCAGAAGACTAACGGATTGTAATAAAAGATATAGGTATCCCCTAGATTACCTACCGTCAGGCCCACACGTTGCTCGGGGTCTAAATTGTTTCGTATTATTCATTTCACGTATTAGTCATCAGCCAAATCTGAAAGCCGACCCAAACAAAAATAGGAAAAAAAAAGACTATACATGGTTGGAAATAGACTATACACGAGATTCGTTTTAATATTTATCAAGAAAAATGTTTACAAAAGGCGTACAATATATTTTCATTCAGCCTCTCTATCTGACCCAGACGGTTATCTAACTTTCGCGGCAACGTCCGTTAAGATATTTTCCAGCCAACACCCCGCCGTTGGTGGAAGTATATCGCTTCTAATCTTCCCTTGCTTTCAAGGCTTTGTTTTAGAAAACCTCCCTAGGGCTCACCGGCGTACCCGGCTTCAGACTGCGTACCTCGAAAGTACATTATCTATGTCAATACTGTGAAATGGGCGAGCCATTTTACGAAAACATTTTGGTATATAGCGTGTATCCTTAAAATAAAGACCCGTGTGGGAACCATTACGTTGAGATTTCTGTCCCACAAACTGGCCATAATATGGGTAACGTTACGTAACCCGCTCAAGGTTTTTTTTCTCGAATCGCGATTTATAGGATATGGTATTAAGGCGTATTTTTCACTGGAGTTAAAGTTACGTCCAATCTGAGATTGGATTATCTATTGTGATAAATTGATTGTGGGTGTTGTTCCGTTCGTGTGCAAAGGATTTTTTGTGACTTTTATTATTGGTTCACGATGGGACAGCCTTTGCATACGAATACTTCTCAATTAAGTAAGAACTGGCTTATTTACTAATGAAATACTCTGGCAGCAGTATACAGTATCAATAAAATAGTCTGGTAATGGGAATACATCCAAGAATACTCTATTATTCGGGACGATTCGGTCTATGGCAATTGAAACAAATTTAGCGCAAACTTAGATCAGACCAGCAGCCAAATGACTGTTTCATCTAATGCTGTTATTTCCGACCGAATACCAGCACAGAAAGCTACTTACAGTTAACGTAATCCGGTCTAATCCGGTACAAAGTGAGTGCTCCTAATACAGACACTATTTCACGTAGATAATTGCTTGGCGAGGGAACGGGTCGCCAGATTAAGGCCAGTCGCGAAAACGCAGCGCGAACACGGCTTTTAATATAAGGATTTACTTTATTTGTTATATATTATGTAACATTATTTGTTCAGCTCGTATTGTAATGCAGGAAAATGTGTAAAAATTCGGAAAGTTATATGTGTATAATATACCTATATTTTATTAATAAAAAAGCAACGAATTTCCATTTTTTTTTTCTATTCGAAATAAATTTTATTCTTGCTACCCAATAGAAGGCATTTCGAAATATAATAAGCATTAAAATCAGTCACGATTTTGAAATATTAAAATATAAGTCATGTTGCGGTTTAATTTAATTAAAATTTTCTAAAAATCAAATCTTGATTTCGTCTATGCCATACAAATTTAATAAATATGAAAAAAAAATAAGTAACATTTTTGCAAGGAAATTGCAATTTATATAATTTGATCATAAAATCTCATTTCGAACGCGTACTCAAATTACGCAACAGCTGGCTTAAAAACTCAATCCTATTTAAATAAAAATAGAAATAATTGCTACGCACAGACTAACAAAGCTTACCCCTGCCATTAATCCCTCGTTAAACTAAAAATCAATACGCCAACTTTGGGGCACTTCTATTCATGTGTAGTGGTAGGCGTATTTAAAATTCAAAATTCGACTCTCGTTCCAATTCATACCGTTTGATTACTGTTTTGATTACAAAGGGCGGCCTATCCGGCCCTCGGAGGGGTTCTACTATGGTCAGTTGATCGATAGCGATCGCCTCAGGGCCCTCTCAACAGTTTTTGTGTATTTATGATCAAAGCTGATTGAAGTGGTATGAAAATTTATTATGCTCATGCTTACTCGAATCTTTTGGTTAATGGGTTCTCCTTTGGGTCTGACTCCGGATTTGTTGGCGGGTATACTTTGTGAAGTGCATAATTTTATAAATGAAATTTTCATTTGTGTTCAAGACGTTGTAACATAAAACAAATTTCAACGCAAAAGAAATGTTACGCCCGAAATTAAAAATGTCGGTCAAAAATTATTAAACACTTTCGTATTCAAAAGGGATTAGACAAGATTCAGATGTGACGGAAATCTCTTCCATGCCTATTGATTCATTTGTAGATTTTTTGCATGGCTTAGGCTATCCGCGCACTAGACCAATACCTCAAGCACGATCCTTTTTACGTACCGTTTCGGTACGTAAGCGTCCTCTGACACCACAGATTTTATAAATAAGTATGAAATGTCATGACATGAATGACAGCATGTTTTCTCGGTGAAGTAACGTTTACATTAGGGTTCCTGCTTACCCTACAGCAGTACTACTAACAGTAATGAGAGTTGATCTAGTGCATGGCTAGCCTTGCTATCTAAATTTATATTTACCTAGTACTTTCCTCATAACGAATAAACCAATAACGTACCCAAAAACTATAATAAATGTATAATATTATACGAACGAACCTCATTATCTCCTCGTTAGATATATACATTATTCATGAAGCGACATTTAAGTACTTGAAAGCTTACAAATACGTGATAGTATAGCTTATATATAGCGCGTCTGAATATAATAGAGCATTTGCCGGTGTGCTGTGCTCGTAAATGCCACCCAGCGTTTTAATTACTGAGTAAATAACGGTGGGTTTGCTTTTATTTTTCCAAAGTCAACGGGCCGCATACGGCGATTGCGAGATAGCACCGAGTAGGATCCCTGCACCTTTTACTTTCTGTACTTTGTATAATCAAGCAATATACGTAAGTAAGTATGTTAAGTATCTAAGTATGTTATACCATTCAATAGACGCATCTCCCAAAACACACAAAAATACAGCCGACCGACCGTTAGCGATTTCATATTTTGACATCAAAATTTCCCGAACACTTTTAGATCGCTTAGAGACTTCTAAGCGCCCTGACAACTTAAAGAAGCATATGTGTCATGACATATACTTACACGACTTCTATTTAAAAGAAAATCTCTACATAGTTCCGTCAAATTCATATAAAGTTACAATGGCCTTAAACATCATAAATGTGTCTTAAAGTGCCTTCGATACGGTGAACGTACAAGTTTGTTATCACGATGTAATTATATAAAACCGAGGCTAACTTTTAAATGAAATCGTTTCTATAAAAACGCTCGGAATAGCCTATGCTTACAGGCAATACCAGGAATTACTCGCATTGTAGCTCGCTATTGCAGGAAATAATCGTTTGGTACGTATACCAAATACAAATTGAAATGGATTCTTATTTAAGCCGAATACATTTTACTGTATTACTATGAGGTAAATTGTATGCAATCAATTGTATTTGTTTGCAGTACTATTATTATATATAATGAGGATATAATTATGGTATATAATATGCCGCACCAGGTATTTTCTACCGCGAGAGTAGAGTACAGTAGGACTACGACATCGGCCATATTCAATCAATGAGCGGTGTTAATTATATTGAAGATGACAATTAATGGCAGCACTGATCATGACGAAGACTTAGGCCATGGTCCGAAGAGAATACCTGAAGTAGCATATTATTAATTTCCGATAGTTTCATACATTTCGTTTAGGAGATATGATCCTTTATCTGGGACATAGATGTACTCAACTAAATCAGGGTAGGCTTAGGTGCGCTTATTTTAAAAAGCTAGGAAATACGAGTTATGACGGCCTCAAGACCTATTTACAATAATACGATATGCGTACATTTTTAGAAGTCACGCACTTGTATCGAACAGGATGTCATACTGTGTATTAAATCCAATCAATAATATGTCAACCCGGTACAGACACCAGCAAACCGCTGGTTTACATTTCAGCGTCTCCACGGAAGGAATCCAATGGGACCATTTAGGCGCCGGAGGAATTTAAACACATTGTTCAAGATGGGAGCTATGCATGAAATCGAAACCCGCCTCGAATACCAAATGCTTGAGCACTCTAAGTCGATAGGTGTTATACCTATATCGTCTCGTCTGTAATCCCCGAAGGGGTATGCAGAGGTACATTGCAGTGAACGTACATAAAGTCATAGATAGGAGGTAAATCTATGAACATTATTATAGACACACACTCTTTAAATTCGTGGTGGTTTCAGGCCGTACTTCTTTGAATTATAATGTTGGTGGAATCGTATATTTGTACATAAGAGCGTTGATATAAAGAGTGACATTTTAATTTTTGAATAAAGCATCCACTATTTTACTCATAACGGTAAGTGATTGGGGTCGAGTCACCTTCGTCCGTAGGAGAATTAAATACCCTCGAGATACCCTACACGTGACCCTGGGTGGTGCCAACTAGGTGACAACTCTACTGGTGGTAGGCTTCGGCCGTGGTTAGTCACCACCCACTGAACAAAGCCATGTCGCCAAACGGCCTAGCCGTGTTCCTGCATGATGTTCGGTGTTGCCATTCATGGATGGCGGGTCAGATCAGTTGCGCTGCATGTGCCTAGTGAATGTAGCGTCTCGATCTACTGCCGTCTTCCTACCTAGGCAAGTATGCTCCATCGTAGATCTCATCAGCACTTACCATCAGGTGAGATAGAGATCAAATACTTGCCTATAATGTAATAAAAAAAAAAAAATATTTTATTCTGTCATCACCATCAACATTAAATTATATTCGGATGATGTATAAATATGTAAAATATACAACTGATAGGTCCGAAGGGCCAGCCTTAAAAAAAAATTAAGAGACAAGACAATCCTAAAAAGGAAATGAAATCCGGTCGCGGTCAAATCAAACCTCTGGGCACTTCACTTACATATGGATAACTTCGCAGGACAACGATATGAGTTTCCTCCTTTAGCGGAAAATTCCGGCCTATTTCACTCAAGGTCAAACTGCACTGTCGTATAGATTGCTAACTTTTAGGCGTCGCTGTCACAAGCATTTTACGTAGCATTTATACGTATGTACGTATAATGTTTCGTTCAAGCACATGGGAAATAATTTGACTGTTTTCAAAAAGCTTCATCTTTCTATCTTCAAGTAGAATAATCTCTTTTATTACTGGGTATAATAATAGAAGGAAGTTATTCAACGATGTCTTGAATGATGAAAATATAAATTGATACCTGAACCAAATAAGCTTTCATACAAATTGTTACCTACACTCATATAGATCTTTTTATAATCTGCCAGTATCCTTTTCAAATACCACAAAAGTATTGCTATCAATTATAAAAACTTACTCGTTCCAATATACAAGCTACATTATCGTACCCTTTACGCGCGGATCGAATGAGATTTCACAGCAATAAAATTCCATGAACCTATTCAAAACAATAATACTTTTTTTTTCATACACGTTGTATCCATAACAGAAAGCCGTTTTGGATATAATCACATATCTGTATGCAAATCTCAATGGACACAGGACCGTTTCGTGTGGTTTAATTGCGTAACGGATGGCCATTCGTACTCATAACGGAGGGGAAATTATATCTTTATTAATAACTGGGCCTGTTAGCCTACACCGGTAATTTTATTAGGCGACTTATCATTTATTTGATAGGATTTTTTTGGCGACTGTACTGCGTACTGTGTGAATATAGATCAAAATGAAGGACTTGGATTATTATGGTCTGCTATTTTATTTTTTTAATGCTATGAAAAAAAACATTAGGTATGTTTACTAAGCAGTAACATTTTTATTTCCATAATAGTATAATCATCTCTTAACTATTTAACGATGAAATAAATATATTTTATGTAATTGTCTTATAGTACTCTTACTCTTCATTTATTCAATATGGGTCACAAGTAGTCATAACCACCACCCCTCGCGAAACATCCAACACTTCTCTTTGACGTTAACCTCATTGGTTCTGTAAAACAAGTAAGAATTTCGAAATTTTCAAAAGTGGAATAGGTGCTAGAGACTCTATTCAATTTTCCCGATTCACAGCGCGATGCAGGAAGCAGTCCGAGGTGGTATTCGCCGACTACAATGATCGCATTCGCTGAGGCGTAACATGTAAAAGGGGCCTTTACCTGACCACGGGACGGTATCAAAGTGCCAGATATGATTTGATTTCCGTCAGACAATGTGGGATTAGATGTACAAATAGTTACGAAGTTCGCTTCATTCGTACGAGTGTATATGCCAAATTTGTTTGGCCATGGTGAGAGGTGACTATGAAAGAAATTTGGCCAGTAAACGTGAGTGTCGGAGGGAGTGACTAAGGAGTACCTTTTAATCGTAATGGTATATTCCATAAAAATGAAGCCTTTATCCAATGAAAGTGTCTGATATGTGAATGAAGCAAAAGATGTTTTATTACAGGATCGTAGAAATCAGTTATCTGTCAGGCCTAAAGGGATACAGGGTTGAGTATACGTATGTGTGCTCAAAGAATGACAGCTACAATTTTAATAATCAATTGTAAAAAAATATCGCTAAAAACTGTTTGTATATATTAATTCTGGTCTGTAAGGTCCGGTCAACTATGCAGCATAAAATAGGCCACTATCAAACAATGGCGCTCAGTTTAAACAAAGTCGAAGCTCGGCCCACTGGTAAAAAATAGTTGAATAAATATTTAACAAAAAAAAATATGTTGTAGTTTAGAGTTGGACGTAAAAAAGTCGTATGTACAGTCGTGGAAAGACAAGGTTCGTCACCTCCAAGTCGAGTTATGCTTACAAGAGTGCGAGATTTGTAATGCCAACATTCCAGTGCAAGAAAAAGTTTAGTTTGAAATGGGAACACGTTAAATGAATCAATTTGTAAACTGACAAACCTTTTCATTCCGCTATTGTGAATGGGGAGAAAGCCACCGAAGTGATTCCGTTGAGCATTGAAGAAAACATAAAAATAAGGAGCATGCATATTTTACACAAAAATGCACTGTTTCACTGAGAAAAATGACTGTCATGATTACGAATAATTTTTAAGGTATTCTGCAACTTTTATCCGTATTCCTGTTAAAAACGGGACAAGAGTTGTTACGGACACTTTGTGCGTAAATAATAACAATTTAACATGAATTGGCTTCACCAATAAACATCAGTCAACTTCACGATATTACGAAGTGCCGTGCACTAAAGTTTTGTTGTGACGCGTAACGACTCAAAGTCATGACGAGCTCGCGGAACATGGCAACAAATCAGGCTGGGAACGATAAAGAGTGCTGCATAGTTGTGTTCGTCCTAATAAATTATCGTGACCGGCTCTCTGAATACTTGTAACAATAATTACGAGAAATCGTTATAGGTCTGATAAAGATTGTAGAAGTAATGGTAAATTATAATTATTTGAACTATGACTTGGTGTGAACATCACGGTAATAAATGGTAATTTCCTAATAACACGCAGTGAATCTTGTGAATATTGTTCGCTTATGTCATGATAGTTTTATAGAACTTCCTCACATTTTATCATTATAGACTCCCTAAAATTGAATGACCTATCCTATACTTTGTTGGTATTGTAAGGATAAATATGAACTCTTCTACCTTTAAATCACCAGTACTGTCATGTCAAATCTGAATGATTTCTTGATATATTAAGGGGGAATGGCAAGGTCAGGGCGCGAAATTCAAAATATCAATGGTTTTTATTTTTTTACGAAAAATTTGGACATCTTTACGATGTAATTTAGTTTTTTGCGATATCAGCATTTTGCTTTGGATGTCTCGATGTATTAAGTTTGCTTAAAAAAATACCTAAAGCGATACAACACTACTACTTTTACGAACTTTATGGTGTTGTATCACTTTAGGTATTTTTTTAAGCAAACTTAATACATCGAGACATCCAAAGCAGAATGCTGATATCGCAAAAAACTAAATTACATCGTAAAGATGTCCAAGTTTTTCGTAAAAATATAAAAACCATTGACATTTTGAATTTCGCACCCTGACCTTGCGCTTCCACCTTAACGGTATTTTACCGTCCTCTTTTAGGGATATTCCTGATAGTTTAGGCTGTTTTACTGAAAAATCATTGAAACAAAATATAATGTAAGCCAGTATTACTAGAACAACTTAAAACAGCTTAGATAATATACTTAGCCTAACCTATCGGAATATCTAAAAGGGACATTAAATTATACACAATAAGGCATAAATTTACCTGACACACACTAAAATGCAATATTGACCCTATAAACCAGTAGGCAAGTACAATTAAATATATTAAATCTGTAAAGGGGTTTTATGGAGATACGAAAAAGAAAAGAGATCAATAAATTAATATAAAATACCAATTTTATTCATTTAAATATTTTCACACACCAGGACAATTAAGACAGTAACAGTATAATTTAGTTACTAAATCACTAGTTACATTGTAAACCTTGGTAGGCACAATAGGCATACGTATTATACCATTATTACAACTGAAAACTTCTATCAGCATGCAAAATGGGGTGTTTCCATGTATCGGGGCCTTTCGAGCTAGAACGATTAAACGGTAAACGCGAACACACAAGTTTAATCATTAATAAAGATATACAACGTCTATAAATTTGGACATAAGTCTACTAGGATTTCTTTCAGTGACGCTGATTGGCGATCGAATTGTGTTGTAAACTGTAAAATGCAAATTTTAGCTTAAAGCCATACGTCGTACGATTCTTGCGGGTACTGTGCCCTTGTGGCATGAAATATCTTAAATGCTACGTCCACTGCCCTCGTCGAGGACCGAAATTAGTACGAAACATGTTCACACACTGCGTATACTTTCGTGATGTTATCAACAGTGTCACCGCAGTATATTGCAAGTGATTGAAAAGTTACCCCGAGGTTTGAGAGTTTGTTGCGACGCTCAGGAAGCATGGGCCGGACTTCGGTGTCGGTGGCCGTGTGCATTACAAATCCACCGCGGAATTCAGTTCGAGAAGGCTTCCAAGCATCCTTCCTCCGTACCGGTGGAATGTTTATGATGTAAGGCAGTGGAAGAAGATACACATACACTTCTTTATTTTCTGAAACCAAATACAGATATTTAATAAAGAACACATAATTTTTCGAGGATGCGCAAGTGATTTTCTTGGTTTACGTTCAAATTTATAAAAAAAAAATGCCTATTTACCATGACATTACAAAGCACTTTTCTTCTCATAGGTGCTGAAATGAATTAATTTTTCAGAAGAAACGTTCTTTGCAATCCTGACATTATGAGGGTCATGTTGTAATTGCCTTTTATTTACATTGTTATATTCTAGATCCATATTTATTTATTGTTAATGTAAATTAGTATGGTTTTATATTTGCATATGAAACGCTAGAAAATATGTTTGACATTTCATTGTAATCATCTTAATGGTGGTGGCATCTAGGTTATTGTTTTTCTCTACAATTCATGCAAATAATTAACCTACCTTTGTACTAAATTTAATTCAAATCCTTTCAGCCATTCCTGTGTGAGTCTCAAACTTTCAAATGAACACACTTTCACATTTATAGTATAGTAGTATGATTAGTTAAGTACTCACCATTAATGGTGCCGAATTGATATAATGACATGGTATTTTTTTATTGTAACATCTGTGGTTGCACTTGCTTTAGCGATATCATTTTTATTACATTTTTATATTATACACTGGTAATATTTGTCACACCAGCAGTATTATCAGAGTACTTATAATATCTTATAATCCTCCAGTGGAAGGGTGAATCTGGAAGAAGATTACAATATTGAAAATCTTTTAAAGTAATCCATTAATGTTCCCTTTTCATAATAGACTAGCAAAGACAGGAACATACTGTAATGTTCCAGTATCTCTTCACATCTCGCCATGGCTCTGGGTCTGTACTTTCTAATATTGTATGGTTCTCTTCACTTACTGTTGAGTCACCTAAAAATATTTAAGAAATTAAGTACATAAAATATACACACTGTGAAATAAGAAAAGTAGACTTAGGTGTTTAATTTAGCTGATTAACTAGGATTTTAATTAAATGGGATTTGAATGTTTTCTTTGAGGATAATAAAGGGACCTACCAAATAAGAAAAAATAATTTGGAAGAAAAGTACTCTGATCTACCTTTGTACCAAAATCATAATCTATAAATTGGTTAATTTACCTATATGAATAAAAAAGCAGTAGGTAGGTACCCTAAGTGTATGTTATCAACATAGTCTGGAGTGTCTTCACTACAATAGAAAACATATTATTTTTGAAAAAAAATCTGCATACTTGTCTGTCATCCCACATCTCAAACCAATAACGGACAATAAAAAAAAAACTTAGCTCTTATTCTAATATGATGGTAAATAGTATTTCTAAATTGCAGTATAATATACATGGAGAATATAAAGAACAGAAACGGGAGGGATAATACCTACTATAATTATTGAAAGTATTCAAAATGATAATCCCTTTTTTCAACCTTTTTTTCATTGCCAAGCCCTTTTGATTGATAACTATGTATCTTTAAACTACTTATCAATAAAACCCACATAAACATTCATTCATTGGATTTTGCATGATGATGCTCTAACAAATACAAACATCCAGAATGTAGTCTACTACCTTAAGCTGTTTGTTTTATAGGTACAATGTAAAGGAAAAAAGAGAAAAATATATGGAATTATAACTGAAGTACCTAATTATGTAATATATACACACACAGATATCCCAATTTCAAATGCCGACACCACAACAAGACATGCAAACAGGCACCAAATTGAAACACAACACATGCACTTGTAATTTTCTTACCTGCGAATATGTTGACGTACTCCAGTAACTCCCATTCACAGAAAAAATCAGAAGTATACCGATCCATACTTTTTACTATAATGAAGAAAATATTGGAGATTTTAATATTCTTCTTCTTAATTAATATGGATATGAATGTGACCTCACCCACAACTTGATAGTTATTTTGCCAACGATATGACAATGGGCGAGTCGATCATAATATTTAAATTGAATAGCGTAAAATAATGTTGCCATACTCAGTTTTTTTTACCACAACTGAGTGGGAATTAAAAATGTTTTTGTCATAACTTAGAAAAATAAATAATACAGAAGGAGCGGCGCAAATACATACTGATGGCTAAATAGCAAGCCGGTTTGTGCATTACATTTTTTTTCATTAACACATCGTAATTCTGACATCATTTAATGATTACAAATGTCCTAGAGAAGCGCAGGTTCAAAGCTTAGTAACCCTTTCTGAATCATCTGATACAATGTAAGAGTTTTTCGTCCGGTTCACACGACAGATTTGCTATACATATAAGTAATAATAATATTACTAGACGAACACCAACTATACGGTCCCTCACTAAGCAACGCTAGTATTTTGGGTACCGTGCAATGGAGTGACAAAGAAACGAAAATATCTGTGTAAATATTACACTTAATGCCTATGATAATATTTGAGAAATCATTTATGTTGAATGTGATTGTCTGTGTTTGGATTAGTTATTCATGTAGAATAAACTTGAGAACTATATATTATTTCTCATGATTTTGTGATTTGTTTTAGATCTTAATATTTCCAACGATCTCATCTCAAAACTTGCTAAATATTCCTGTTTCTTAAAATAATTTGCTCTATGGCAACACTTCAATGGACATTTCTTTTCACCAAAGAGAACTATACCAAAATTCCTTCGTGCCTGTCATGAGAATTTGTTATGAAATCATAATATTCTAAATTGTTATGTTTTTCCAACTAGTAATAATTCCGGAATTGCGAAAGTATAATGATAATGATAAACCGTTCGTAAAATCAAGACAGAAATGATGATTGTCTTGTGAGAAAGATATTAATTGCTTGACAAGACATCGGGCGATCATGATATTTTTTTATGAGGAGCAATTGATATTCCGCGTAAATAATATGTTTTATTCATGCGCAGTCATCATATTTTCTTATAATTTACTTATTCATTCATGGTTCAAACATATAAATTGTACTGCTTACAGCGTTATCAAAACAACATTTCAAATTGTTGTGAATGTTTGTATAAAACGTCATGACAGTACCAATAAATCAGTATTACGTAATTTTAAGTTGAAATGTTAAAGAATCATAAAATCCAATCATTACGTTCACGTTAACTAGTAGTTGTAAAACGTAAATCGAACCCGACGGAACGACATGTCAACATGTTCATGCTAAATTTACGGTTGTCTAAATTAGATATCATGCTTCATATTTATATTTTATGAAGTACGGGAGGCATTTTTCTCAGTGTTGTGCTCGTAACCACTATGCGACGTCGCAAAGTTTATGACAAACAAACAATACTATTAAGAATTGCATAATCGCTTTTAGAGAAGGAATATTATTCTTATATGTAGGTAGATACCGTACATTTCGAACATGTCAGAAAAAACGGAGAGAAAAAACGGCTGAAACACACTACCGAACGTCGGCCGTATGACGTTTTCTTCCACAATGGAGTTACGCTCGCCGCATCAAACAATGCAGCCAGTCAATCGCGGTATCGCTGGCTCCGCAAACAACCGCCGGCCGTAACAACGGGGAATTGTTGCAAGTGTGTATAGGACTTAAAAGGTGGGTTTCGGTGTCCCCATTGTGTACAGGCGGAGTTTCCTATCGACGCTGTCAATCTTCTGTTTCCGTGGACGTATGCTACCAATATTACAGAGAGTTTTTAATATTGGACACCAAAGATTGACCTACAATTCTTAAACAGCTAATAAACAGATTGGTAATCAGCTGCCGTTACATATTTGAACACCAAACTTAAAAATAATTAAGTCCTCATACATCAATTCATATTTATATTACAAAAATACCAAAATAATACTTAATAATACATATTTCAGTGTGCATGCTCTTAGATAAAATTTTAATATTAAAAAAAAACTAAAGATTTTTTGAGAGCTGTTAAGTGAAGAAATGCTTTAATAATAAAAAAAATAAGTCGGCGCAAGTATATTCTTGAATATTATAAGAATAAATAACGCGCGCAAAATTTGTTTCACGACCGTGGGCAAACAAAATTGTTACGTATATTAAGGAAATAACGGTATAAAATTCTAACTTTTAAATTATTAATAACTCTGATAGACATACACATTGATAATTCTATGCCAAAACGTAACAAAACAATGATTTGAATTAATAAGCAACATTGTAACGACAACCAGTAGACAATAAATAATTACCACACATAAAATAATAATAAAAAATATAACAATAGTGAAATGATTTACCTCACGTTTACATTAGTGCGTAGGTACACAAACTCCATTGAAGCACTCGTACAAATAGTCTGTTATTAATAACTTTACACTGACACTAAAAAGTCACATGGATTATAATAATACGCCAGAGCTGGCATTCCGCGACCTCTATTATTACTACACAACTTCGCAAAGTGTGTTTTTTTAAATTCCGTTTAATCAGCTACAACACGACTAAACTGTTCTAATTTGTATGCTATCATTTTTTGACAAATTAATGTTCAAAATTACACAGTGCCGCCGTAATAGCCGTCTCTTTTGAGGACAAAGGGTATCCCTCCAGCATACTGTCTCCGCTTTTTACGAGTGAATATCACAAAGAGTCGCTTTTATTCACATCTAACAAAAAAATAACAAAACGCCACGAATCGTCGCGGGTCCTATTGTCCGATGATGTGGGTAGGGGGTTAGAGATGCGGCGGCGATCGCTACGGCGTAGCTGCGTCGTAGTCTCGCTACGGCCGGTTCGTCACTGGCGGGGGCTACGCGGGCCCGGACGGTTCACCAATACATCTACATCGAGCTCGAGCACGTATCGGGACAGGGCGGCTCACGCACACTACCGAGAGGATTACAAGAGGCCCGCGAGAGGAAGCAGGAAAGTAGTATTTTTGGGCTTGTAAATGATGTACACAGTAATGATGATTTACTCACACACGAGCACCCAGGGACGCACATGTTCTCGTGCCCATACACATAGAAGCGATTTAAACTTTTAGTCCCTCACGATAATTTAAATTCAACGGATTCGGTTTATAATAAAACAAAATCAAATAATTTTAGTGATATTAAAGATTTTAAATGTATTTATAAGAATCATTTGGATTTGGATTTTGAGGATACTTGTTTATTTTTTTACTACTGCAAAGCAATCGCATGTTCGTAGATAGAAACTTGACAGTTAATCAATAAAACTTTCTTCGATTTGTTAGAAGACAGACAGTTAATTGGAAACAATGTAGGTCGATTAAAGTCTTACCCGCGTTTAGTAAAGTTTCCTTTATATAGAACAGGTATATACAATAGCATTACAAAGCACTTTTCTTCTGAAAAATGCATTGTAATGTACATTGATATGAACACCTTTGTAGGTAAAACGTGGCCACAATAGCCCCCAAGACAGGGTCTGGATGGAGAAATAAAGGTGAGGCCTTTATCTAGCAGTGAGACACAAAATTAGCTTATAAAAAAACACGATTCTATTTATAACTATAATTTACCATCGAAAGCTTTAATGTCGTGAGATCTACATTACTTTGTTATTAAAGGACCCAGTATTCAAGAATATCCAAGGAACTATGAATCGTAATGAAAATATACTAATGCTACCTTCTGTTCGCGGAAACTTAATTAGAAAGTCCTTAAACCGGGACACGTCAGATAACATTATAAGCCTTTTCCGACTTTATTGATTTGGTGTAATTAAACTCTGCGCAGAACGAGACTGGCAACTTTCTTAATAATGTTTTCAGGATCCAGTAGAACGGGTGATTGAAGAGAAAATTTGTTTAAGATTTACTTCTACGTAACAGCCACTCAGTCACCCTCCTCTCCGAGTTTCACGGTGGATACACTCTGTATTGTCAAAGTTTTCCCGATGGAAAATTTAGGTAGGTAGGTATCAAAGTTGAGTGAAAAGTTTTCAATGAAGATGTCGCAATTAATTTTCGATGAAATTTAACTCGTTAACGTCGGAAAATTACAGCCTTTGAAAGGATACTAATTGAAATTTAAAAAAGTTTTTTCATTAAGATTCGGCCGTGCATCGCGCATATCTTTTGTAAACTATTTAATCTGATAATTGACAAGCTAGTTAAGATTTTAAAGTGCAAGTGACTAAAGGCTACTTTTATTGTTTATAACGACAGTAATATACTCTTTATTAAACAACTAACTTCTGACCGCGGCTCTACCTGAAGTACCCGATGAAATATAGCTATAGCGTTCAAAGATAGTGTGGCTTCCTATCAGAAACATAATTTTCATATTTAAATAAAACTTATTTTACAGATTTTATCGCGTATATTTTATATTTTTACGTTCCCGCCATTCAGTCCTAACGTGACTATGGTTGCTTTAAAGCAGCCGAAACGTCGGCAACGCAAAAACATAAAATAAACGCGATAAAATCTGTAAAATACGTTTTATTTGTATGTGTAGTATTCGCGTTAATATAAGAAATCAATAACTTTCAGAATCGGGTCAGTAGATCCAAAAATTACCCCCCACATCCACACTGATAAACTAACAAACATACCTCTTCATAATATTAGCATAGATGAAGTATTTGCTTCTCAAACGCAAACCCAATTTCTACTAAAAACTCGATAGTTTCTAAAGAGACAACCCGCCGGCCGATTCCATTGAATGGCTGCAATAAAATTGCATGGTCGTCCGACTGTTCACCATTTCGAGGCGGGCATTAGCGAGCGATCTTTCTTCCTGCGTCACACTTACAGACCAATCCCGAGGATCTTTACGTGGACTACGGACAAATGGATACGACAAGATATCCAAGATCTGGAAACTTGGCTGAGAAAAATAAATTCAGGTGGTTTCAGACGTTCAGTTCAAATAATACCAGTTCTTTCTCTCCTGGTCAGAAGTTTAATTCATTCATAAATAAATATGTTAAGGTAAGGTAAATACATACCACTCACGTTTATGCTTCTAATAAATGTGTGAATAGTGTTTGTGTTTTATTGTGAAATATGAATCGCTTCATATTCCTTCCGGCACTTATTGAATAATCGAAAAATTTAAATTCTTCATACTACACATTGAAATACAACTAATTTTACGGATTTTACGGTAACGTAAAAAAATAATATAACGCAATAAAATCCGTATAATTCTTTTTGATTCCAATTCTATACCTATCAAAGTTTTTGGAACTCTGAATTTCTTAATAATCGTATTTATAAATTAATAATTTTCGTATTTTCTCACACATATTTCTATTTGCACCAAGACGGAGTAAAATAAACGGTTCTGAAGTGAACGTGGAAAACTGTTAAGACAGGAAGCGTGCAGCGCAATAGCCGACTGACCGGGTGAATAGTAGGGGCTTAGTATGTAATTCTACTATATTATGTGCTCACTTATGTTATTGAACAGCGTACAAACTAGTATTTGTACGCTGTGCAATAACAAAAAAAATATAATATATTTTTTATCTTGTCGTGAAATTTATACATATAATATGTTCGACCCAAAAATCTATGTAGTCAGTACGTACAATTCAAATATGAGAAATTTCCAATTTTATTCGTTCATTTATTTCATCCGTTTCTAATGAAACACGCAAAAATATTTTTGATTGCAATATCAACAAAACAAGTAATTCGTCGTGTAAAACACCTTTAGGCAACTTACGTACACGAAAAAGTAAAGTATCTACGATGAAAGACCACGATCGGTGGACCTCAAAGCCTGCTTCACACTGGCGATCATAGCTATTTACTTGAAAGATACCAGGATTGCTCTATGTCGCGTTGACACCATTATCAATTTATTTGCGTTCCGTACCCAAAAGTCTAATCAGAATCTTAATGTTGTCTCAACATTGGCTGTCCTTCAGCATATTGGAGTATTTTCATTTTTAAATCAAATTAGATAGTGATTTCAATTATCGAATACTATCGAAATCCTCAGCGCGAATCGCGAGCCGAGAAAAAAAAATATGAATGATAGAAGCACCTTTTTGTAATTAAAAAAAACTGCGTAATGTCCCAAGGTATAAAATAGTATTGAATCAGCAAAATTAAGTACTTTTTACGATGGTATACTAAACGTTTTTGTATGAGTTAATATTTTCAAAATGCTTATATAGATAGATATGATAATCCGTGTGAACCATGCTTTACTTAGACGGTTTAAGATATTGCATCTATCGGAAGGCCCTTTGAGTCTTCCTACTGGCGGAAATTTAATTTAATCGCATTTTCTTCTTTGGTAAACGACCTCTTTATACCGTGGCAGACGGGTTTTAGAATTTTCAATTGAAAATTAGAAGGATTATTGGGGTAAGGTTTACATTGTATAAGCATGATCTTATAGCACTATTATGTAGCCATTATAAAATTAAAGAGCTATAAGTTCGAGTAGGACTTCTGACTAGAGGGTTCTGTCGCAGATAATTTAAATAAAGAATTAATTGGTTCAATAATATTCCAAAGCATAAGTTATGCAGACCTTTTAGTACAAAAACATCAAAACTAATTTTGAAGCGTTATATATTACATCATTTCAATGTTATATATAATACCACTGGGCCGTTTGTTTTATATATTGACCAACAGCAAAATTTTAACGATCCTGTACGGCTTCCGTAATTTTTTTTAATTTCAAGCCGGGAAACCAGTAAAAGTCGCAGTTTTAGGGAGAGGTAAGAAGGGGTCAAATGGCCCAATCGTAACTTTTGTGTGGCAATTCCACTGGTTGCATCACAATTCCAAGAGAACCCTTTTTAAACACGTCGCGAAGTTACCCAATGGAACCAAAATAACCATTCCGGTAACTCGTGTAAATATAATATATATATATATAATACCAGCCCTTCTTTAATGTCCCAGTGCTGGGCACGGGCCTCCCCTCAATGCGAGGGGATTTGGCCATAGTCCACCACGCTGGCCCAGTGTGAGTTGGCGGACTTCACACATCTTTCGAGAGGTTGTCTCAGACATGCAGGTTTCCTCACGATGTTTCCTTCACCGTTTAGCAAGTGATATCATGGTTGAAAATGAGATTCGCACATAAAATCCAGAAATGCAAGTGGTGCGAGCCGGGGATAGAAACTGCGATCCTCGTTACCGAGGCAAGCGTTCTACCAACTTGGCTATCACTGCTTTACTCGCGTAAGGTTAGGATTTAAATATTATTATTATTAAATAAACTAGTCCTTAAGATGCGTTCAATGAATGACAGAAAATCTTTAATAGTTAATAGTTAAATGAACATAGCTCTCCGCTTACAGATGTGGGACTACTAAAAGGCAGTAAGCAATTATCGTAAAAGGGAACTCCTTGGAAAGTACCCACTCTATTATTGTGCCTATTGTGCCCTTTCATAGGTCAATTGCTCCAGCCAAGTGGATTGAGTCGAATTGAATACGTCTCAATGTAGTTAGTATCTGAAGGTATGTGTGATTTAATTGTACATCTCTATGTTTAGAATGTTCTTATAGCAGGTGGTTTGTAACGGTCTCTGCGGATATTTTTGGGGCTACCGGGAATATTACTTGAGATGTCCCGCGTACTGGTGTCGGCCGGTTCGCGTTCTGCTGGCCGCATCATCGGTAGCCACGGTTTGTACGACAAGATTACCTGACCTGTTCTGATTAGCGCAGTAGGTAGTGGCCCTGCTTTCTGTGCCGAATGTCCCGGGTACGTATCCTGGTAGGGACAATAATTGTGTGATGAGCACGAATATATGTGCTCGAATCATGGACACATAATATCTATATAAGTATTATATATACTGGGCCCGCCCCCAGTCCATTGTAAGGTATCCATACTCCAAGCGTTGCTTAGTGTGGGACCATATAGTTGGTATGTTTGCGTGGCGATATTATATTACTAAAACCTGCTGAATCCGAAAAAAACGACCTAAGCTGGTAGTGCTAGCCCAACTTGGTTCTAAGGTGGACGGAAATCTGATCAAAATCAAATATTTTTCTAATCAAGCAAATAGCTGAAGCAGAAGCTAACCTCAAAACTAGTTTTGGAGCTAAAAATGAGAGCTAGATAAAAGGAATGAGAAATTAATCTCTTAAACATCGCATGTGCAACAAAACCCATAAACACGTTAACTTTACACTGGGAGTGCAAAGTTATCGTTTAGCCGACTGCTACGAAACTTGATCCGGGCGTTTCTTGCGATACATAATAAATCTCTCTTACTGCCATTGATATTTAGCTCGCGCGAGGGATGCGCGCTACAATGGAAGCAGCCACCGATAAATCATTCACAAGTATTTGGTTTAGTTACATACGTATAATTCACTACGTGTACTATAGTATTATACAGTGCGGAATCATTGCAATCTTATTCCAGAAAATAGTGTTAAAGTACTTTATCCTAAGGACTAAAGTACGTTAGCTAAAACACAATCAACTTTGCAGCACGATTAGGCGATTTGCTCGCGCAGTAGTAATCTAGTGCATCTGTAGTAGCACTAGCCTGCGATACGCTCGTATATCAAGAACGTGCTGTTTCTACAAACAGCTTGCCTATGAACACAAGCGAAATAGCTGTATGAGCTTGCACCCTCTTTATACCATCCATGTTAAGTATAGTTTAAAGCGGCGTAGTTTAAATTGTGATCACACTTATAATATGTTATTATATTGTTTTCTAATATTTACGCGAATACTTTCACATTGAAAGAAAACTTATAATACAAATTTTGTCACGTTTATTTTATGTCTTTACATTCCCGACTTTAGGGTCGCTTTACAGCAACCATCTTCACGGGAGGACTGAGGCGCTTGACGTCCTAGTGTCATAGTTTCAACTGAGGCACCCTCATATCCAGTTGTAGCTTGGGTCCGATTCGTAAAGTAAACGTTGGGTACGTAAAGACATAAAATAAACGCAATAAAATCAATAAAAATAGTTGTATTTCAATATGTTACTCTGTATAGATAAGATAGTAAAAAAATTACTTTAACTAATAGTGATGAGAATAAACTAAGTCATATCCTGAAGATATGTTTATTTCCATTAATGTATTATTAATATATGTTGTTCCTATAACCCTGCCAGTATCTATAGTCGTCTCTAAAAATAAAACCTTCGGTCAATTGCAGTTGAGTTGCAACATTTTCATTTCACCTGATAAAATGTACTACCATGATATGTCACATTGGAGCTGAAACTACCCACGGTATCTTTTGAAATAGATAAACAGTCACTTAAATTCTTATTGAGTTGATCATCTAGATTCGCAATACATAAGTAAAACTACGTAATCATCATTAAACACGGCAAGTAATTTGCACAGAATAGACAATAGGAGCCCGTTAGCGTTTTAGACACGTTAACAACTTAACTTTTACTAAATTATTACTGTGTTATCAGCATGAGCTACCATTTATCTTATAAATCATAGTTATTGTAATCTGTTTTTTATACAAAATAAAAATGAATCGATCTCGTAATAAAGAATCATTATATGAATTGCGATCGAAATCTATAGCACACACGATGATAAAATAATACTCAGGTCCGGACTGTCGCGTTTAATTTTGTAATTAAAGTCTCCCTATGAATAATTGGAACAATCAATACATCTCAAATGATGTATGATGGCAATATTCATGAGCTACAAATTTCAGTAAATTGTAGCAACTGGTACAATACGTTCTTATATTTAAAAAAAAAAACTAAATATAAAAAGTGACAGGAAAATATCAACGTAATAAAAAAAGGTTGAAACTTTTTTTATAACAGCGCGCGTAGTCATTTGTAGAAAATGAAAAGGACACCCCGTTACGATTTCCATTAACTGGAATGGAGGAATGTGCCGACAGCCCGAGGCTGCGATAAATCAATCTATAGGGAGACAGAACGCTCCAAATCGCTCTCAGAATACACAGTATTAAATTTTGCCGGCTACATGACTGTGTTGCTAAGCCTGAAATGTGAACGGCACGCTTGCACGGTGGTCGGACAATACCAAAGTGTGCTGGACACACAATCCCTGTGTCGACATGCTGTATGCTCGGGTTGCTTGTCCGAACACTAGTAGTAATAGTTGTTACAATAACATCACTAAACACGTCATATCATACTCGCTATATACATTTGTAGCTATTAAAACTCGGCGTTTCAGGAATGAAGAAAACATTTAGTAGTCGTAGGTTTCCCGCTGTCGTCGATAAAATTTGCAGATGATTATCGATATTCAATCTTCTTCTATGGTATCGATACCGAAATTAATTTCATATCTGTTGAGTACAGAACTCATCCCACTAATATTATTAATGTTAAAGTTTGAATGGATGGATGAATGTTTGTTACTCAATCACGCCAGAACGGCTGAATGGATCTGGATGAAATTTGGCACAGAGATAGATTATAGTCTGGAATAGCACATATGCTACTTTTTATCCCGGTAAAATGTATGGTTCCTGTGGGATAGATTTGTTTTAATATTTCATAGAGCAAAGGATCGACATGATTTACAGAAAAGGATATACTTTTAACGTGGGTAACACTGCGGGTCGCAGCTAGTAATGTATAAAGTAAAAGCTCGAACTTTAATGTATTTTTTTTCTTAGAAGCCACAGTTTCCAAAAATGTACGAGAAAATCACGTCTAAATCGCGTTATGTACAAAATTTGTTAAAATCTACATCAAAACCGCCACAAGGCTACTCAAAGCATTCTTAAGATCATAAAGCTGAATCCTAGAAGCAAAATTCCGCTACCAAATTTTAAACAAGGTCTATTGTTATTCACAAGAACACAAGCGATAAAAGTAACTCTCCGAGTAATCCCGCGCCGTATCAATCACGTTGCAGTAGTAAAATCCGACGTAAAACTTACTTTAGAGTTGCCAGACGTAGCGGGCTTCTCATGACTTTGAATTAAAGGATTTCTTCAAAAAATAAGAAAGGAGTACATTTTTGGCTAAACAGATTGTTTGCACCTGTTTTATTATATTTTCTAACTTCACTTACTAAATGACGTAGATTTAGGTTTTTTTGAAAGCTGTCCATTTATTTTTACGTCAACTGTGGTAACTTAAGCATCCCACGGGGATATATTTATAATTTATCATTTTCCGAAATATATAGCACCCACGTTTATATGAGATATCTATGTGAACCTTAGTATCATTAACAAATTACGGTACGTTTCATTAAAATGTATTAATTAACATGTTTCAGTTTTGGCCGTGGTTGTACTTACTGCCTATTCAATCATTAAATGCCCGCAACAATTTTCTTACAAAACCCTATATACGATACAAAATCATATCATAAGCTCACGATGTAGGTATAATGATTATCTAAATTCCATTATTATGTTCCAAAGTCCCAAATCGTTCCGCATTACAACTGGCAACATTACATTAAATTCAAGCACCTGAGTGCAGCCCCGTTCCAAGCGGCATTTGTTTCCAAATCACGTAGGTAGACACTTGCAGACCTGTTCGACCAATCACCAACAGCGTTTGAGGAAGGAATACGTTAAAGAATCCAAGATATTAAACTTTTTACTATTTCTATCTATGGTACAAAGAGAACGATAAATAATTTTAAATTTTACAGACTATAAATGTTCTGAGAAACCCTATTCATAATATTGATTGACAGATGGCCCACACAAACTTCGTCGAATAAATTGAGTTTTTCAAAACATTGTGAAATAAGCCGTAATTACGAGTGTAATAAAACGGTAACGAGCTCGTGTTTTAAAATAGAAATCTTTAATATTATTCAAAATAATTTTATACCTACCACGCAGTAGCGAGCAGAAAATAATCTCCACAATCGTCTCTATCCTTTTCACAAAGAGCGTTGCAAAAATCGAGAGACGGAAAGCAAAACGCCAAACAGATGTGAGCAAAGATGAAAAAACTTTTAGGAATTGGGAATGAGAAATGATTACAGTACAAAGAATGGAGTTGGCGTATTATTATTGAATTGCTTTTGTACTGATACCGTCTGATTCTCTTTAGAACTTTGACTGAGTGATTGACACACTGAGATAGAGAAGGAAAGAGTCGAGATTGACTCTACATAAAAAATATTAATTTACATGTACTCATAGAGTGTCCTCGACACAATAATATTAAATAATTGTCTTCATCGGTCAACCGAAGGCATCGCTCAAAATGTTTGTCACGGTTACGAGCTGTACATGTAGGTCTACATAGCATGTTAAACTATGTAGAGTTACACTACGAGCTCGACTTTGCTTATAGTGCAAGAAACTTACTCTAATATAGAACCAGGAAGACACATAAAGATAGAGATATAACAACTCAGTAGCACAATTGCCACCCTAAGCAAACCTGACGTAAATTAATCGTATTTACTCCGACATGATTACCTGGTTTGAATATTCATAAAACCTCTGAAGCATCCTTCAGTAGTCTTGGAGTTTAAACTGATTAAAACGACGTAGGAGCATGGTAATTGACTTAAAGAATTATATTGCCTACTTTCTTGCAAAAGAGGGCACCTCTATGGCTTTTTGTATCTTTTAATATATTCTTGTGAGCGTTTATTGTTTTAAATACTAGTTGTGTCATTGCAAATATTAAAATGAATCTAAACATGAAGCCTGTCAACGAAACTCATTCCAAGATGCGCAAAGGAAATAAATGCGGAAATGAGAATTGTCATCTATGTTACTTCTCAGTACACACAGAATATTGCATGTGACTTAACAAAGAGGAGATATTTAATATTAACTTGGACGACATACGTAAAGTTGAAAACATTAATAACCTGTTATATAAACTTATTAAAAAAATACATTTGAAATTAGCGTGTGTTATTATATAGCGAGAGTCAAACGTTTACGCCTTTAAACAAAAAGGAAGAAAATAATAAGTGCTTCTAAAATCACACCCATTTAACATTTTATAGCTGACGCTCTAGGCGGTTTCGTTCTTTTAAAGGCCAAATAAATTATGAAAATAAGAATTCCCAGCGCGACGGTAGAAATAATTCACACTGCTATAATATTTAAATGCTATTAAGTTGGCATGCGATAGATAATTAAGTCCCCCTTCATTATTCTCGACATAAGTGCCCACTTAGTTATATATAATCTATATTAATAACAGTTTATACATTTATACATTTAAGGCATAAAGGCGTTTTGGCGGGAAGTTGAACAGTGAAGATTTCAATTTTGTTTGATTTTTACAAAAATTACTAAAAAAGAAGACTGGAGTGTGCTCCTTAATTAGCCCTCCTGTACGGTTTCTTTAGTATATATGTATGTATACACATAATGTTATTTACACGAGTGTGCAAGTATACGTAGATGTGTGGTGTATGTACTCACCGTCCCTCCCACAACAATTGGAAAGCTCTTAAAATTCTAAAGATCTAACATTAGATTAAATATAATGTAAATATAAAATTCAATTACATATACATTATATTTGTGTAAGAAATATAATTTATATGTAATTGAATTCTACATGCATATCTCCAATTGTGATAAGTATCGTCTAAATAAGACTAACTCAAAACTGGTCATTAGTTATAGTCTTATTATTATATACTAGCTGTTGCCCGCGACTTCGTCCGCGTGGTATTTTACAAAGACTCCGTTGGCAACAGCCTGCTCGCCCATTCTGATCCCGCGGGACGCATTGCAGTTTGTTGCTATCAAACTTAATCAGGCGCAGCGCTGCAACATTGGTTTTAATTTTTTTCGTGAGATCCTAGGTTTTTTCTAAAATAAAATTAGCCTAAGTTACTCCTTGTTACATCAGCTATCTGCCAGTGAAAGTCCCGTCAAAATCAGTCCAGCCATTTCAGAGATTAGCCGGAACAAACAGACAGACATACAGACAGACAGACAGACAGACAGACGGGCAGACAGACAGACAGACAATTTTTTTAAAAAAGGTTGTTTTGGTATAGGTACCGTGTATACATCCAAATGCACTTAGTATTTTTTTTTTTTTTTTTTTTATTACATTATAGGCAAGTATTTGATCTCGATCTCACCTGATGGTAAGTGACGATGAGATCTACGATGGAGCATACTTGCCTAGGTAGGAAGGCGGCAGTAGATAGAGACGCTACATTCACTAGGCACATGCAGCGCAACTGATCTGACCCGCCATCCATGAATGGCAACACCGAACATCATGCCGGAACACGGCTAGGCCGCTTGGCGACATGGCTTTGTTCAGTGGGTGGTGACTAGCCACGGCCGAAGCCTACCACCAGTAGAGTTGTCACCTGGTTGGCACCACCCAGGGTCACGTGTAGGGTATCTCGAGGGTACTTAATTCTCCTACGGACGAAGGTGACTCGACCCCAAAAGTAAAGTAAAAAGCGGTTATTTTAATATTACAAACAGACACTCCAATTTTATTTATATGTATAGATGATTATCTACTTCATGGACTTAAAGATTTAAATTAAATAAAATACAATATTATAATACATCATAAATGGATTATATTACATTTAAATACGTTCGTGTAAGCCAAAGAATTTAACGTCATAATTCAAGGTAATTTGGATTCGCAATTATAATTCTCGGGACACACGCGAACTAATTATTGTATGTAAAAATAAATCTTTTTGCATCAACCCATTTCCCATATTACCATGTTTAATTGGCGTAGCAAATAATTAAATGCTTCGAACAGTTTTACTCATTTAAAAACGTGCGGCCACAATTGCCTCTATTAATTTGCGAGACCGAGGTGGGCCCGATAAAAGCCGGCTTAATAATATTGGGGCGAGATGCGACGTCGGGGGCTCGAGGGATGAAGTGCGGGAAGGGGGCGCTGTCAAATTTCATGCACTAAAGCGCTAGGAATGGTCTTCGACCTAGTAGCTTAGACAGGTACTGTTATCGACACAAGATGTGTTATAGTTAACATAGGAAAACATCTGACTACAAATTATTTTTAACTAATTCAATGTGAAAAATTCGGTCTTGAAGTATAAATACTCTCGACTTAATGTTGGTTGACAGACTTTATTTGAATAATTTGAATATTCATTAACATTTCTTGGGATCATTATATCTAACTTAATTGTATCAGCCCACGGACGTACATGTCTGTGCGCTAGCCGAATCTTTTTGGTATAGAATAAAGTTCTAGTTTTATGCATGTATTCTTTACTACTATAACATTAGGATAAGTTTGTATCAACTTGGGAATAAAATTCACAGTCACGTTCAAAGTCTAAACGAAGGATCACAAAAAATAACAAATATAACCATGGAAAATGGACCATGAACGAAAGTACTGTTGCACGCGATTATACCAAATGCATGTCGGCAGGCAGCGAGCATCAGTGGTCCGCTTTATCTTTGCCATACACTGCTTGATAAGAAGCTTACCAGGCCAACCTAATAAGAGTTGACGTGGCTCATCCGACTGAAAGAAAACACACCTTTTGTTCTTCAAGACACGGTTTAATTTAGATTATAGCCGACTGGACGGTACATTACGTAAGAGCGGTTTATGCATGATGCTCTGGGTTTTTGGACATACAGTGCACGATAGATGTTAATAACGTTAATTAGTATACCGCTTTCATTGTTTCATAGGTTGACACAAATACTATCTTTACTATCATGGGAAATCTTGTTCGTTTGATTATTTGTGTATTCACTTTTGACAAATACAATTCTAAAAATGAATTTATATGATGATCATTAAAAAAAAAAGTAAGTAGTTATTTCTGTATCCGGAATGAAAACAACATAAATTGGGTACTTATTCTTCTAATGTAAGAGTAAGATCCTTTTTAGTATAGCTGATGATGTTATTTTTACCTCTCTCTATGTAGAGCAACTATTTCACCTGCATGCATGACACGAGCCCAACCTTTTCTATTATCTTACTCATGTAGAGGTTATTTTTGGTCTTTCTATTCTTTAATTTCCCTCAAACTTCATCTCTATGTTCTTTGCGAAGCTGGCATATGTTTATTTATTTTTTCTTCGTTATACTCACTTCAATAAATCCTGAACAGTCACCCTATATCGGGATACACTGTCCTATATATATTAAAGGAGTATTTTCAAAATAATGATGATATAATTGTGTTAATTTTAATATTGGAATGTACTACCACGCACAGGTGACGATTGATTGAATTTCATTCTTCTACACTTCAATTTTGATTGCACCACTCCGCACAGTATTGTCGAATTGCATCGGATTATATCGGTCTGACCGCATCCAACTGCTGTCGGTATTTACACGAATCGATCGTCACCGCGTGACGCGCCGTACAGCAAAAATCAACCTTGTGAACACTGTGATCTACTCGATAAAATGTGTACTAAGCCCGGTATAAATGGTTATGCACGGTCATCAACTAGTAGGGATAGCCGATGTTCCCATTTGAACAGTTCGAAACTATATTGACCGATACTACTCGATAACGAAAAAAAATTCGTGACAGTTTCGTAGTTCAGAGAGACATTATAATATTTGTAGATATTTCGCATATAATCCTTTAGTTCTGACATTCGTACAAGTTACCTACACGTGTTAAGTCTTACGTGTATTAGTTTAATAATATTATGCACTTCAATCGATTGTTCCGGTACCCGATTATAATTTTATTATTTACTCGAATAAAAGCTGACCGCGAACTAGACTTCACACCACGATTTATAACGGCACACGTGTGAAGCGCGCGGTTTTAATATCAGCTGTAAATTAGAGAGAGAGCGCGGGTACTGCACAAATTGGCTCAGTACGCTGCTATTCCAGTTTATTGTTTTAGGAACGAATTTTGATATACCGTTATCGTTGCGAATATTTATAGCTAATGTTTATAGTCGTCTGATATTGACTCCGATGAAGAATGTTTCTGGCTGACAATAGACAGTCGATTTACCGTATATCCGTATTGAATTGAAAAAAGATCTGCATGTAAACGATGATAATAACTCAAGAAAATGTTATCTATGTATACATCTATACATATAAATAAAATTAGAGTGTCTGTTTGTAATATTAAAATAACCACTTTTTACTAAGTGCATTTGGATGTATACACGTTACCTATACCGAAACAAATTTTTTTTCAATTTTTGTCTGTCTGTCTGTCTGTTTGTTCCGGCTAATCTCTGAAATGGCTGGACCGATTTTGACGGGACTTTCACTAGCAGATAGCTGATGTAACAAGGAGTAACTAAGGCTACTTTAATTTTAGAAAAAAAATAGGATCTCACGAAAAAAAATTCAAACCAATGTTGCAGCGCAGCGCCTGATTAAGTTTGATAGCAACAACCTGCAATGCGTCCCGCGGGCTCAGAATGGGCGAGCAGTCTGTTGTCAACGGTTGTCTTTGTTAAATACCACGCGGACGAAGTCGCGGGCAACAGCTAGTCTTTAATATTTTATTTCACATTGGTTGTAAATTAGCTAATATTCCGCTTCAACAATTATTTTTGACCACATATTTTGCATCCAATAATTTTTAGCAAGCAGTCAATAATGGCTAAACAGGAATAATCGCTAAACAAGTTAGATAATTTTCAATGCATCTCACTCAGTCTAACTCAAATGTCTATGCAAGTGTCTCGCTCGCTTACCCGGGTGTTGTTTTCGAGTCCAAATCCTTTATTGATATTATTTGAATATGGAATACCGCTCAATAGAATCTGTTATCGCTTCTGCCATCTTTCGCCAATCGTTGGCAAACTTCATAAGATGATGAATTACTTGCTTAAAATCTTTTCTCTTTTTGTGTAGAGAAAACAGTAATTATTTGATTTAAATTTCATACTGAAAATCATACGATAATAAAGTAAAGTGTACATATAATAAAATTTAATCATAAACTTCTGACGTTAATACAGGTATACAACCTTTTATTCAATCTAACTTTTGCGAACGAAATAGGGGTCGGTAATGCGGTGTTATTTCCTCATTATTGTGACTCTGAAAGCGGGGCTGGATTAAAAACTCCCCTGGGAACTCACGCCCGCACAATTACCTCTGCGTGGCCTAAAGAGGCCATGTACTGTCTGGTACGGTTAATTGTGAAATATAGAATGTTGTATTACATTAGCGAGAATGCACTAAAACACTGTCCTGTTAGTCTAGGAGTCGTAAAGACGGCATGACGATGTGTTTCCTGCTGTCTTCTTTAAAGAATAATGGTGAATTTATTGATGCATAATAGCTGTCCTAAAAATATGCTAAGCCCAAATTCAAAAGGCACAACCCGGAACTAAATAATAACCCCCAAATTTATAGACGTTCTATAACTTTGTAAAACGTCATATAGTACTGCGCACCTGAGTTTTGCTTTGCGCAGTACTATATGACGTTTGATAACATTATAATATAACGTCTTTAAATTCGGGGGTAAGAGGATAACGATTCTAATAACACAACCATCTCAATGAACGGATAGACAATTGAAATAACCGATAATCAAGTCAATCTTGCTGTTATAGAATATAAAGGATAGTGCTTAGAAACTACAACAACAGCATCAAATAATATTCCAAGTTTGTGTAAAGAAATGATCTCATTAAAACAATCCGTTTGCGATTCTATTCATAGTCATGTCAATATTCTCGCACAATGGAGGCACGAAGTGCAGCTGCAAATGAAAACAATCCTGTACCGATCGGAATGTTCCGACAGTAATATTGAGCCAGTGTTATAATGTCACGTTTTCACTAGTCTTGCAAATTTTGTAACTTAATGTTAGTACAAATATTGCTAAAATGTCGGGTTAGTATTGTAGGAGACAACTTTCTGCGGATTTTTTCGTTAGATTTGTTGTTGCCCTACTTACACACACGTCTCTGTGTCTGGGGATGACTTTCAGCATATTTTTTTGTTTCCAGTAGGTTCTGTAAGATTTGTCACTATTGATGAGTCTTCGGACTTAAGCAAGGTAATACAAACGTGCGTGACTGTTGCGTGCAAAAGCGCGCGTATCCAGAAACACGTAATACGGCTCAGATTAGTTGGCGTAGCTAACAAGCAAGTAACTTTCACAATTAATACCCACCAACCGTACTGGGGTGTTAGGCACCTTACATATTATAATATACCTCGAATTTGCAGAATAACTAATGATTTGTACATTTAACCAAACTAATGAAAATTAATATTATTTTAACCAACCTTTCTATATCTTTTGAAGCTAGTTTTAACAGCTTTCTTGAAATAGTACAATTAATTAACTAACAGTTATTTATTATGTCATGAATAATAACTAAAAAACATAGGTAATTCACAATTCTAAGTAAAATCTCCGAAGGATAGACTGCTTCAATAATACCTATATGCAACCCTAGGAAAGCTTCTAAAGTCTAAGTCTTAGTCTAAGTCTTAGTCGTTAGTCGTCTAAGTCTAAGTCTAAGTTTTTTTTAATGTAAACGATTTGAATCACTAACTTAAGCCTGTATTGTGTAGACCGCCTTATTTTCGAATCGATTTGTTACCTCTGCAGGGCAAAAATAAACTTTCATTGGAATTACCCTTCCCACGTAAAAGGATTATAAGATTTGCAACTAATTAAATCATTAAAAAAGTTATTTATGCAACATTGCCCTTAAGTGAGTGCGTCAAAAAAATTCTAAGTAGTTCGGTTTTAAAGAATAAGTAGATTATATAAAACTGCTGTAATATTATATTTTATTTGCAGTCATATAGTTATCCCTGTTTTTGTGAATTATCTGATACAAAATGTCGAATATGAATTGAGAAGATTTAAACGGACTAATAATAGTTCTTTTTACTTATCATTTTATAATGTAAATTACCTAAGAATGTTTTTGCTTGTAAGCGCAGCATGGACTCTCCATTGAAATCCCATAAGTAGGTGTTTAGATTCTCGTACCAAGTTATAAGCTTGAAGCCGACAATCCACCTACATACCTCGCTTCTATTCAAACTCAAACTTTTCCTATCACCGTGTTACAGGAATACCGGGCAGCGACTATGGAGTACATATTCGCTGCCCGATATTCCTCATACACTCACCACTGAAATCTAGGTCTCGTTATTAATGAAAAAGCCTTTGTTCTAGGTTCGCTCGGTTTAGATGAGTTAGTTGGAATGAGTAGCGCCATCTAGTACCTACTAAAGAAAACAGCTTAATTAAAGTGCGTATTTTCAAAATGATTTATAACGCCATCTAGTGACATAAAAAATAGTGATAACTAGAAAAATTTGAACAAATTTTGTTTTATTAATATAACTTGTGTCTTTTTACTTATATACTTACCTACATATATATTACCATAGATTGAATGGACTTAATTCCCAGGATACTAGGTTCGCCGCTGCAAGGAGACTTAAGAAAATGGGGCTATGAAAAAACACAGTCAATGGCTCGCCTCAGCATCTGGCTCACGAGCCCAACAAATGCACGCGAGTGAATTTAGCTACAGAAAAGTTTTGTATAGACGATTTACGACGATTCGGTTAAGGTAATACTAGTTGGATTGATAACAATCCAACTAGTATTACCTATGGAATGTACTCTGTAACCAAAACAAGTGATCGAGTCAAACCGTTCGGTTGCATAATCACATCGAATCTTTTATTCGGTCATTAAAAATAACTCTGAAAGATTTCTACGAACGCATCCGCAGAACGTAATGTATTCGGCTCAATCTGGTAACGAAATACAAGTTCTTGCCAACACGAAGAAGAATATTAACATTAAATAAACAATTTGTGCGAATCCGATGCGTAAAAGCCAATACAAAATTACATCCCATCCCGGGAGCAATTTACAGAAAACGGAATGAAAAAATCGACGTATCATCACGGTTGTCAAATCAACGGAACGCCGAGCAAATTGTATCAAGTCATCGGGTTGTTTAAGTCACATCTTAACGCGCCATTAGGGGCAGATTGCGTGAGCGGAATACTGGTTATTTGCTTAATGTTGCCGACGAAAACCAATTTGGAGCCCACGTGGGCGACGCGAAATTAAACTAACAGTAATTTTAAAAAGTTCGGTTTTCCTGCTTTTGTTATTTTTTTAAATTACACAGTATAACAAATTTTGGGAAACCGCGTTTTTTTATTGATAGCGAGACTTTTATGGAGTCAAACCACCTAGTTCATAGGATGAAATTACAAAGAACTTTTTAATTTGAAACGCGACGGCAAACGTCCAATATTATTAACTTACTAAATTAACTTTTATAATTTAAAATCTCTACGTGACTATGAGAGTTAATCTGACGTTTGTAAACAATACGGATAGTATTGTATAGACTTTATCGCTATCGATAATAATTGGTAAAAAAATTAAAAACCCCAGCATTATATAAAAAATATATATTCCGCCTGCTACGTTATCGTGGTACTGAGGAATTCGTTGTGCCGCTGTGGGGATTAAAACATAACCCTTCACATGAAACGATTTCAGCGACACATATTGCAGAAGGCTTATGTCCAGGAGTTGACGAGCGACAAATTAAAAAATAAAATAAAGAACACTTTGATATTTCAAACGAATGTCTATAAGGCACTATTTACTTTAAATGCTTATACATCAATCCTCATGAGGGCACTCATATGTTATAACACAACCTTGTTTAATTTGTTCTTTATCTACTTAACGAGAGGGGACTGCGATAGTTAGGACTCCAGAAGTACGAGTCCGAAACGTGATTCTCGCTCGGCAAGAGTAATTTCATTTCCCTACCATACGAGCCTCCAATATCTAAGCGAAGATTAATGTTTCCAGCCCCTTCACCGCTGAACTTAACGTGTACACCTTCGAGACCGGCCATCCTGAGGCTTACGCGACTCAGCTTATCTCAGTACAGAATAGTATTATAAACGGAATTCCCGTTTGCTACAGAAGCCGACCCGTTTGACCCGAGCCCGTGTCATTGACGGTCGTAAAGTTTACGACCATCTCTTGAAACAGGCTCCGAAGAATAAGCGTGATACGGAAGCGAAATTCCCTCTGATAAAATAATATTGGAACAAGAAAAATATTGAGGTATGTAACGCGGTACGACGTAATCGTAAATATGAATGAGCCTCTCAAATTTTTGTGGCGCATCTCAGTTTATTCAAACGACGACGTGACAGTGGATGAAGCCAAAACAGTCGAGAGATGAATATTTGTTGTTTATAGTTTGTATTTAACAGTTCGTATGTTTTGTAAACGAGTGAATAATGAATAAACAAATATCGCCAGGCAAACACCAGCTATACGGTCCCGCACTAAGCAACGATGGTATTATGGTTACCGTACAATGGACTGGGGGCGAACTCAGTATATATTACTTATATAGATATTTAACATCCATGACTAGGGTACAAACATTCATACTTTTCGCACAAAGCAGGGTCACTACCAACTACGGAAATCAGGCAGTTAACTAAGGTATTGTTTTAGTTAAAAGGTGGAACAATAGGTTAATCAAAATCTGTATTTAATATTCATGCCTATAAAACTCCAAAAAAACAGATATTGTTCTAAGATTATTAATCTGAACGTCATTCTTCAGACAGGTCTTTGTAATCAATTGCTGGCACAAGCCCAGAACTAGAGAAATAGATTCAAAGTGAAGCGGTATTCAAATGGACCAGACCATACCTTTGTTTAACATTTCAGGACTGACGTCATCAATTTATAAACTATGTAGCTGTTGAGGTTTATTATTGCTGAAAAACTGTATATTGATACAATAAACATAATAATGATCATAGTTCTGCCTATTTAGTACTATCATAAAACTATGTCTAGCATTGCAACTAAAAGAATCGCAAAAGCGAATCCCCATAATCAAATCAAAATATATCGTTCAGATCAATATTGTTATAGTCGGTGATATATTTAATCGTATCCTTTTCCTTAAAAAAACAGAGCAAGCGCTGATCCAAGTGGCCTCACGCTAGTTTGTTCACCCTCGACACGAAGTATTTTAAGGGCGATCTCTTTCAATTAACTGAAGCGCCCTCAGCCCAGCCTTCAACAAAGTTTTAGGGTAAAGGTAGACCTTGCCACAACCCAATTATTTTAACGCTTGATGCATATATCCAATGTAGCACATACTTAAGCATTGTTGGACAGGTGAGCAGAATGGACTTTTTATTTAATATCTAACATAAATTATAGACTAAGTACTACGTATTAAATAGTGTATCGTCATTTAAAAATCAGTTAAAGAATACAGTGTTAACTTTAATGAATAAAACTATTACGTAATTTTGTCACAAATTGTTCAGTGTATTTTCAGTGTTGTGTTTGGCTAATCAACCAAATCCTAGAGAGAAAATAAAAAAATAACTCAGTATCTGCTCGATGTTATCGTCTCGGAAATAACGCGTCCGTAATCTAAATAACGTTTATTGCGTGGATATACAGAACGCTCGAGAATTAGGACAAAAAATAACGGGGAGCGAGCGGGTACCCGTTAACGGCGAATTAATTCATGCCTTACGCACATATTATATGGTCCAATTCACATAAATTCTCGAATGTAGCGTGCAGAGCAAATTATCACAAAAGGTATGGTATTCTAATAACAAGTGTACTACTACTATCTGCCAATAGTAATTAGATAAAAGCTCATTATGGGAGGTGTCCGCGACCCTTCCAATATCCATCCAATCCTCAATCTATAGTCCCAATTATCTTTCCATATTCCTGCAAAAGTTCCTCCGCCGGCTGAGGTCAATTCGCTGTTTATGCTATCATTTTCAGCAGTTGAACCTAGCAGGTGGCTAACATAATATTAAAATTCTCAAAAAGGGTCTCTACGAGTTAGACCCACCCTTGATTATATTTATTGAGGAAAGGAACAGGGTTTATAATAATAATGTAAAATATTTAAGAGGTACATTAGTAGGTTATAAGATCACGTTCCCAATAATAAATAAAATAATTGAACATTTCAAATTAACTCTACGTAGTAAGTGCACAGTGAAACGATAGTAACTGGGTCCGTACGCTTTCAGTTAAAAAAAAAAACATACTTTCAGATCCCGCATACCCCCAGATACTCAGGCGCTACTCAAATATGAGAGCTGCTTAGTTTTGTCTCAAAGAGGAGTAAGATTTTATTTGTTGAGAAGCGTTCAAGTATTCAGCCGCTAGTGGTGTTACGTGTTACGCAAGCTTTTATATCGATTATGAAGTCTCAAAAGAATATTTTTTATATAAATTGGAGAATAGAATAAAATATAGCGCATAATCTAAAAGTATAAATCTTTTTGACAGCGGCACAATATCGTGGCTGAAAATTCAATTAGGCATTTGTCATCGCTTCGTTGGCCACCGTCGGCTCGTGCGTGATGCCTGCCTGACGATCACGTACGTACAAAGGGACCCCTTATTTTTACATTATGTACCCATTGGGGTGAATTTTCGTCGTACACTCTTACGGCAGTTTAGTTAACAACTTGTGAGATTTATTGCCTAAATTACCCAATTTTGTTGGGTAAACGTGTATGTTGGTGGAAGTTCTTATTCTATACTAAATTTCTTTATTCTGTTCTAAGTGGTTCGTGTTTATAATCTTCTGTAACGAGAAAACTAATACAGAATATATTAAGCTCCAGTTATTGCGATATATATTTTAAAAATGGAACAGAATAGAAATAGTAATAGATCGTAGTGCGCGCGGTTCTGTTTGAGTGAGAAATCAATTTGTTCCACCGTATTCATTTATGCGATTCGAGCGTTTCCATTTATTCGAATGCAAATTGGAAAGGGCCCGGCTGAGTTGTCAGCTGCGGCTTATGCAGTCGTCTCGACTTAGCGATAGACTACGATATGGGAGGGAAACAATCGGCGAATAGATGTGGCATTGATACTAAGGCGCATTAGCTTCTATTGTCAGGAACAGTTATTCACACACCGATCTACACCAATCACCAATCTACATTATGTGATATGTGCGTGTGTGTGAGTGATGTGTGGAAGTCGTTGGGGGAGGCCTATGTTCAGCAATGCAAGTCTTTCGGCTCGTAGAAAAAATCTACATTAAAAATGTTGTATATAATCAGTTATGTCTATATGTCTACATAAAAACTATACATCCATAAAGTTTTGAGCACATATATAAAAAATATATTATATAGTAGATATATTACATAAAAATGTTTCAAAACTATAGAGGTAGGTTATAATAGAGCCTATTCTTTCTTGCTAAATTTGATTCGGTATAAAGTAAAATTTTAGGCTGTACCAATTTTATTTCTTTATTGCTAAAGTAATAATATATTTGATAAGTACCTAAACGTTAAGAGCCCCACTACAAATAAGTGTTTGATGGTCTGAACAAACTTTATTGTTATTATGAGAAAATCTTCTTCAGTTGTCCTATAGGTAAGTAGGTACTTACTCTTAGCAAATAGTTTATTGTCATAGGCTCTGAGAAAACGAAAGAAAATATGATTTGAAGCTTCATAATTACATATTATATCGAAAACACATTTCTTCCGAATATTATTCATAAAGAATATGAAAGAAATATGAAAGTGTAGACTCGACATTTATTAAATCAAAATAAGGAATAGGTAAGTCGTAATAATAACAGTATGAAATGTTATATCAAAGAGTATTGTAAGACCACATTTGTGAGACTTTAAAAGTTGAAACAAATTAATAATATAAATCTTTTCAAAATTACTCAACACTAAATAGGACAACTAACTACTCAAATATACTGGCAGCAAAATATACAAGGACAGAGCAGACACAAAAAGCTCGCATACTTTTTGAAACCCAAACGAACGGCAGCTAATCGAAAACTGTAATGAATCAAAGGACTGTTGCGTAGTTCAGATCGCTTTTTCCTGCTCTACACTTTTTTTCTGCCGCATTCTCGTTAGTCAGCTGAATCAGAATTATCTTTTTATTTTCTGCTTTGAAAGTGGCTTATTTTTGCTAAAATAACCATGATTCGGAACGTGTGTTGTTTTAACTAATTCTTAGCCGATTGTTTATATTTTCATTTTGTAATTAAATGTGAGAAAAAATCGTATACTTATGCTACATTAAATTATGTGTTTACAGGAGCGTTTTTAATTATTATTTACTGTCAAACATTTAAACTCCGCAAATTTACTTATACGAGTAACTAGTTAGCTTACACACAACTCTTTAGAATCTACTCAGTACAAACTCCATCACGGCTGAATAACAACAAACATAAATTCCCATATAAGTTACGTAGTTCGTAGAACCTGAATTAACTCCATATATTGTAAAGCTACTCCAATGACGTCATGACGCAATAATGTAGGTCTACGGAAAATTTCATTCAAAGCAAGAACATTATATATGAAACTAAGCTTCTTGAACCACCCACATGCAGCCCGGAGTGGAACTGAGTGGTTGTCAGTAACTGCGGACCAACGACAAAAGACACCGCGCTGTATGTCATCTCCTTTGCGCTCGACCTCCTTTGAATAAAGATGGCAGGTTGTAAATTAACCTTCTGAATTGAAATATTTCTTTGGTTTTTTTAAGATTGCTATGTGAGGTTATTGCATTACTCCCTCCCACATTACCTAAAATGCTATTCTCAGGAATGGGCTAACGTCGTTTAATGGCCAGAATGGGATAGTTAGGATCAGTTTCGAAAACTCTGTTGCAAGAGGGCTTACTATTGGTTCCTGTACGTCAAGTGTGAGATTATTCGTAAGCTAACTTCATAATCTACGTATTTAGACACATTGTGTGGTGAAATTGAAAGTTTTAAATACTGTGAGACTGTTTTGTTTCACGACTTTGTAGACTTTAATAATACGTATTATTTATTATATAGCTATTAAATTATATATTTTTTAGATTGTAATGTATTCTCTATTTTAAATATTTGTTGCAAATAGCGCAACAATAATAAAAAACGTGGTCATGATGCCTACAAAACTTCCACACATTTCATTCCATTTTTAAGTGTGTTAAAATATTTCGAACTACTTGGTAAGTATTTCTTTTATAATTCGACGATTAAAAAATAATACAAATTTATATTGCGCGTACCTAAATCAAATGTGACGACATCATTAAGGACTTAATGAAACATCTGCAACGATCCTCCAAATACCAACGTTTGATGACCGCTGCTCGTGTTTTAAGGTTACCATAAGTCTCTACTTCTAAATCAGGATAAATTCCAACTTAACAAATCGTATTCAATATTGTTTGTTACTATTGTTCAATAATGTAATTATAAATACAAAATTATGTTTGTTTCTTATACATATTGTATCGCTATTACGGATTGTTATAATGTAGATAACCGAATGAAAGAAATCAAACATTACAATAGTTACGAATTCCGTATTTATTTATTTAGATATATGTGTGACATGAATGGACTCCCTTAATCTTGATAAAAATAACGATTAACCATAAAAACTTAGAAGTATTTAACAAGCTTACTAGTCAGTTTGAGAGCGCACCCGGATTTCCAGTCCAATTAAAATCCAAGCGTATGGTAAACTTAAGACTCGCTTAGCTATTATCGATATCGATTTTACAATCAAACTCGGGCCCCGCTTCCGTATTTCTTTACGATACTTAAACTCGAGAATTACCCGATTAATCCCTTGTGCGTGGGGCCTATTCTCTTCACGTTAAAACTGACGCTGCGAACGATTTATTCAGAGGTTTTCCTCCTTTCACACTTTTTGTGAGCGTTCCGGTGACACTTCATTTATAATTCTGCTTAATCCAAGTGAGTGAGTTCTTACCGAATGAATTTGTAATGTAAAGATTAATGGTATGTGCTACGAGCGCTTTCAAACCGTTCCCGCAGTGCTGTTCCTTATCGTATTCATCAAGATACTGTTCTTTTTTACAGTTCAACCGTGGGGTTATTTTTCATTTTAATAAATGTTTGTTGCTTCTATTATGCGGAAATAGGCTAAATCACACAAAGTAATTTAGTACTGACATTTTCTATTCTATGGCTTCTACGTGACCAGTGTGTTCACTCACTATGAAGATAAAACAAACTGTGCCACGTCAGAGTTTACTTCTCTGTATACGTTTGTACGAAAAAGACCGAGACGCCTGACTCTTGCGCGAGCGCGAATTCTTTCTTATACTTAATCTTATATGATTACTCGTATATACTTAACCTCAAATTTATAGAAAGTAAAAATGGATTAGAAAGCAATGTTAAGGTATTTTTCCGTCTGAAAAGTTCGTTATAATGCCATTATATCCGTCTATAAATTTGGGAGTTAAAGTGCAATTATCATCCCATTTAAATAAAAAGTAATGCGAACGATGTCGCTTAACTTTTTATTTCTATTGGAGAAAAAGTGTAATTGAAAGACAAACACGCCTAACCGACTCATGTCTCATATTGAAATGTTATTTTCAGACTTTGGTGTAAATTTAATTGTCGAAGTTCAGATTGAAAAAGTTACAGGCGGTGGCATAATTCTACAAAACGAGCCTCGGGTGCCCGCGGCGTAATTATTAGATATGTTTGTTTTGTACAATTTGGTTAATGTAGCTGTGCCGGCGGAGTTTTATGATTCGAATTTTCGGGAACCTCTTTAAACGTAGGTGGAAATTATTGCTTCAACTTTTATTACATTCCCTTAATAAAACCTCTTAGGCTGCGTTTGCATTAGATTAAATACGTTGCGTTGGGTTGGTTTGTTGCGGAGTTCATTATTCGCGTGTGTTACCCTTTAAGTATCGTTTTGAAGTTATTATATATTCCAATTTCGATGACGGATGACTGACGATAAAATAAATCTATCTCAAACATATCCCTCTTTTTTCAAGTATTGTTTTTTCACAAAAGTTAAAAGGATTTAGGTTAATGACATGATTCGGATACAAACATTCATGCTCATCACACAAAGTTTGTCCCTACCAGGATTCGAATCCGAGGTCCTGGCGCAGAAGGCAGTGTCACTACCATCTGAGCTAATCAGTTCGTAATATTATGAATCTGAACTGAATAGATGAGTTATATTACAACAAACTTTTCAATAATCCAGGGCTAATTGCCATCGTCGGAGTCAAGTTTATATAAAATTGGTAAAAATATAACACAACGTGGGCTATGGCCTGAATCCCTCCAAATTAAAAGCAATAAAATCGACCCTGAATCAAAAAATGTGGGTGCATTGCAGTGCAGTGCATATCTGAGAGAGATAGCGAGAATCTTTCTCGTATGTCTTTAGGAATTATGGGCGTTCTGGTTATCAAAATTACATCATTTTCAATGAAGTAATAAAACATGTTGAATATTCTATAAAGCAATATAAATCTCTTTTGCAATTTCAAACATATTCGCGGCGTCGAATGCGTCAAATAAATTTCTTTCAGGAAAAAAAAGCTGCTAAAACTCGGCCGGCGCAACAATAACAAGTTTGCACAACGGTCCCATGTACAGGGTGTCCATTACGCGAACAATCCGGCTGCGGCCGAATTTAATCTGTTTAACTGCATAACGCCGGTAAAGTTATCTCCCAACGAATATGTTCGTAAAATCAGACCCAGTTTAATGAGTCCCAAATAACGTAGCGCAGCACTACGTGCGGTCCGGATTATTTACATGCTGGGTTTTTACAATTTGTATTTTTTAAATTAACTAATCTGTTTTTAAGCAGCTGGGGTGTTTTTATTTAAATTGGATTTCCTCAAGGTGTGGATGGATATGCTATTATTTTGCTGAGACATACAAAGGAGTAGGTATTACGTTCTATTTAAAAACCTATTGTGCCGGAAAAATCATTGACTAAATATATCTGCTACCAAATTTACAGTTACATTTTGAAATAAAAGTAATTTAACGGATGTTATCGCGTTTATATTATGTTTTTTGACAGGAACCATGGTCACGGGAGGACTGAGTTATATTTCTTGTGATGAAATGATATCTCGGAGCACATTGGAGGAGCTACCTGAGTCTTCATCACGGTGATATAATAAAACATATCAATTGAAAATGGAAACCCTATGATCTACTTTAATCCCAGTATGTCGTGAATGTTGCGAGGGAATGAAACTGAAAATGTCTAACGGATTTTATTTCGAAAAGCAACACGAAAACGCTATTTATTGCGAGCTCTCTATTTGATTTGCTTCGGTACGGTTCGGTTTTGAAGTGTGCAAACGGATTAACGCAGAGAAAAATATCTGTTCAGTTCATCCCATCTTTTAATTTGTAAGCTCTAAGCGCTTAGCTATTTAAATCTTTGCATTTCTTTTAATCTAGAAAACAACATCAAAGTATAGAGCGGCTGAGAAACGTGGACTTAGATTATCAAACTTTATTTTCCCCATCTCCTAAAAAAACTATAAATTTAAGATATATTTGAAAGTTAGCCCGCGGTGTTAATTAATTAACATAGACATATAAATAAATTTAAATACGATACTTAATGGTAGAGTCGGTCCAAATCGTTTAGGTGAACACGCTTCCATTTCCATTTCCTATTAGTAACGACTATTCTGATTTAAGACCGTTCTGACGTCGTCATTCACTCAGCGAAACCTAATTTTAGTATATAAATAATGGTTCCACTGGTTTAGAATACACTATCAAATAATTAGTTAGGCCAATTTATATGATATTTAATTTTTTGAATTCGTCTTCTCCCCAAAGAGCAGACACAATCAAAACATGGAAAAAATCACACATTTGATTCTAAGGCGGTAAAAAGTTCGCCGAGACAGCGAGTATTTTTATATAAAAAGTATAGAGATAATATTTCTGTTGCTGTACGTATCTGATATTGATATAGGACTTTATATTTTATTATATCGTTATTTTAACATTAGGGGCAGAGGAGAAGAGACACAGGTGACATTTACAGCTTTACTGGAAAATGTGGTGAGCATACACGCTATAGACTGTGTTGAGGGTGGATACAGGATGCAACAATGTCAAGGTTATATTTAAGAGGGTTCCGGCCTCAGTTTGTTTAGTCGTGGGGAAGAGAGGACCTCAAAAGTGTTCGTGTTGATATTATTATTACTTACCCACAGCGATATTTTCTAATGCAAAGAACAGCATAATGGTACATAAAGATAAATACTCGCAACAGCCTATAAACGTTTGATACACTACTGACAAATATTAATTAAGTAGCTTTATTCTCTAGTTTTTCTTGACAAAGTATGTTGTGATATATACGATGAAAGACAAGCAAGCCATTCAAATACTCGAAGCGAAACGCTTTGGGAAACGTAGTCAGTGAAGAGAGAGACCGGCTCCATTAAAACTTGGCTACAATAGAGTGACACCCATTCAGAACATTCGCGCATACTACATGTATCTTACAACTATACTTGTTTATGAATTACCTGACTAGAATTATTTACAATTAGCAATTGCCAATACCTTTAATTGGCGCTTTGAAGATTTATATCGTTACAACAGTTAAATAATAACAATTGAAATTGGTACATACATAGATTCCACACTACAGGCAATTCCATGAGTGGCCCCATTTTTATGGATATATTTTCCTGATAATATATTGATATTATTACAGAAGACGATCCTCTTCATAATATTTGGTGGTTAGACCCTTGTCGGTGTAGCTGATGAAGCTCTTTCCATCTGTCTCTATCTAGAGCAGCTTCTTGGTGATATAATAATAATCACAAATGAATTAATAAGTTTCTAATGTTTTTTCGGTTTTTATAAGTACATAAAACATTTTTTTATTAAAACTCAGAGCATGCTAAGAATATGTAAAGTACGACCTATTTTCGTAGCACCCGCGTAGCGGGATGACGGAGTGCCCGCATTATGCGATAGTAGCGCTCTTTGGTCAAAGTGGCGCGCTGAGGTACCACTATCCAGGTCTTAAGCACGTTTTGTGTTTGAAATAATTATTTTAATATGTTTTCGGAAGACATAAAATGTTTCGTAATAGCATATGTTTTCGGATATGCAGTAAACCGGCAAAAAATGCTCAGATATCAATTTGGACCTGAAATTTACAATGGAGTTTGCGAGTAAACAAAAGTCCCAAACAGACAGTTTGAAAAAGGGATTTTGGAATTCGTACACCTACTTACAATGCAAGCATACATATTGAAGGTAAATATTTTATTTAAAGAAAAAAAAAAACAATATTAAAAAAATATGCTATACGTACAACAGATTCCTTATAATAAACCTCTTAAGTACAGATAAATATATCGTCAATTTTTTGCTTACTCAAAACACGTTTTTTTACACAGCCTAGACTTTTATTTTTGTATAACGTTATTTGCCCGTGACCAAGAGGAAGCGCTACATTATCCACGTAGATCCAAGCCCATCCGAGGCACTTAGTCACGTAAGATGAAAGCATATATCAAGGGGCATCAAAGCATCTACAGGGGTCCCTAATCAGGTGTATCGCTCACTAATGATCCGATCTCGGCGCTAATCCGGTTTAGCCAGTTCGAGAGTACGGCCACTTTTTCTCCTTAATCCCTTCATTAACGCGTGTCTCGCGTATATATAGCTAAGCTTCACTTAGCTAAGCTTCACATAGCTATATATACCGTGAATAAAATATTGCTATAGTTTACTGAAAAATATAATTCTACTAGACAAATAGCTTTGGAGTTCAATGTGTTTTTATACACACTTAAAATTCCTCCACCTGACGTAAGTCCTCCAATCACTAATATTCAGTAATAGTAGGCTAACTGAACTAGGCACTATAGTTTTGTGATAGGGTTATATATTTGGTCTAAAAAACTTAAATAACAACAAATTGAAATAAAACTACTCTTACGGTCCCGAAGTTTCGGCTGCTTACAGCAACCGTGGTCACGGAAGGGCGGTCCTTACGTGACCATGGTTGCTGTATTCGCGTAAAGATAAGAAATTAACATGACAATCAATTCCTCATTTATATTAATATACATATATACAGGTTGTTATTTCAAATACCCAGTATTCCACAACGAAAGCCATATAACTAAGGATACGGATTAGTGCCCTAAACCATTGGTTCTACGTACATTTTGAAAAGAAAAGATTTTTAAAATGGATTAACCAGTAAATCCTAGACTGCGTTAACTTTATCTTGGCATTAGAACTCGCCTCTTACTTTAAGATTGTAGAAAGTAGCTAACAATAGAACACCGTGCATTTTATATGTAATGTAATACTCGTATACTGAATTGAAAATCTACTTGGATAAACAACTGAAGCAGTTATTAAAAAAAGCGAATCCAAATTTCATCTTGCAGATATCAAAAAATATCCGACTAAAACGATATGTAGTAATACTTATAGGATTCCAAATAATAAACATTTATACAACATATCGAATTCATTGAACGCGATACAATTTGCTAGTATCGTGGAATCTCCGTCTCGTAGCAAGGGGTAGCCCGTATCTTTTGTAGTAAACAATCATAGGTATGTTCATCCGAAACCCATCTGATAAAGCAGTATTACGCCGTTACAATAAATGATTCAATTTCCTTTACGCAAGTATCGAATCCACTTAGGTATTATGAAAGTAATAGAGGAGAGGGAATAGTTTTCTTGCTGACGCTCCTTTTACGATAATGACAGAAAACGCGGTCCAATATCTATAAAATATTACAGCGGTGGCGGTCCGGACCGGACCGTGTGTGGAGCCGGACGAGACGCCTGTAGATTTGATTTTGCGAATTAGCTCTAACTGAATGGATGAATAGGTAAGCTTACTGAGGAGACTGGCTCTGCGGGCTGGTTTGCCGCATTCACTACTGAATAATTGTTTTTCAGATTTTTGATGAGATTTTATTTTGAAGCGCTACAATTTTTTGTATTTTTTTCTTTTTTGACTGGATACTTTTTACACACATAGACATTATGTTTAAAATAAGATACGTATCGTAAGCACTAGACCACGATGTGTTGACGATATGAAGAGATCGAAACTTTGTTATGTTTGCCCCTATCAGTATTCGTACTCGGGAATACCAAACGGGTGGTGATGATATAAATCAAACATGACTGTTAAATCTATCATAAACCACGACCACAGCCGTTGTCACAATCAGGTTTTGTAACCGTCATTGCAACGAGTTACGATAAAATATTTTTAAGTCGGAAAGAACATAAGCATTTTTTTTATTATGGAACTGTCCTGTAACCACAATGAGCGCAGCGGCAAAATTCTCACTATTTCATGCGAGCCCAAAAATATTCGGCGCGGTTAACCCTGTCCGCTAACACCCGTGAAAATCATATAATCAAAACTACAAATCGGTTGGAACGTCGGCCGTGATGCGGTGTATGGCACCTATTTATCTATGTATACCGGATTATTTAGAAATGGTAAACTAACCTATGAACCTGCTCTGCCCTACTTTTCTGAAGTCAGAAATTCAAAAGTATATTTTAAATTTGCTGCCCAAAAATCCACAATCGTAATTTTATTGGGAATAAAAAAATATTATTAGAATCAGAATCAGAATCAGAATATTTTTTATTCATGTAAACCATTATTGTACAGTACTTATGAATCGTCAAGTTACATAAACATTATTCTACTGCTTTACCACCCGTTCGGAATGCCGTTCCTATGGAGAAGAACGGGCAAGAAACTCCTAGAGTCGAGATATCGAAGTTCTGATCTCTCATAATGATTTCAAATGCAGATTATGTATCATTCTATATCAGTATATGGCACGCCACTCAATGCAAGGGTTAATGCACGCTAATGATTCTGAATACCATAGAGCTATATGAAAAGGAATCCGTTGCCGCCAATCCTGTTGTCTAAAAATCTGAACTGATAACTAAAATACTGCTGTTTCACTCGTGCATTACGAACAAGCGCGGGATCTCAATACAGTTTAGCCCAGTTGTTAAGATTGTTTACCAAATCAATCACCATCATCATACTCAAGTGACGTGGAAAGTTACGACTAGGTTACTCTAGATGGTGAATATATTACATTTATGGCACTCACTTCTTTGCTCTCCATCCGTATTCATACTCCGCTGTTTTTTTTTTAAGAAATCTGGTAACACTGCATGCAACTGTCCGGTAAAATCCGCATGCGGTGCTCGACAGAGTAAAGCCCACATAAAGCTGCTTTGAGTGTGTCCCTCACGGATTAAAAGCACACAGTTTGTTGAATGCAATTTAAAAGTAAAACTTACGTAAGCAACGTCACTGTATTATATAACAAGTTAATTTATTATGCAGCCAGTGCAATGGACAAAACCAATATTGCGGGTATCTTACATATTTTATTGTTCCACCGTCATTGTCCTGATTGGACTTTCGTAGACTATTTCGAACTGAATTTTAAATTTGGTCTATTTTAGTTACCTATACGGTCCTGGCTAAAGTCGATAAATTATTAAAAATACACTTCTACTTCATTGGTGTAAAATATTCTTCAATAATTATTAAAATAAATAATTTCAAATGATATATTATTAGGAGAAAAAAATAACTTATGTGCTATTCAAGATTATAACCTACATGAATACCTAATCTTATTCAAATTAGTTCAGCCAATCTTCCGTGATGCTTTTTCAAACTTACAAACTATAGAACAATGACACTTTGATAGATGGCCTGGAACCACACATTTTTCGAACAATACTAATATTGAGTTTAAATTGCAGGTCATCAAATGTATTGCTGTGTCACACTCTAGGTCTTCAAGTATGCTCTACGATCAAGCAGTAATGGATAACTACGACACTTCCCAGAAAAGTGTGCTATAAGCACATTTTTATCGTTCCATTTACTAAGCGGTAATACAAAGTCGATTGATTTGAATGTCATCGTATAATTTCAATAAAAACATGCATCAGACGATGACATCCCAAAATCAAAAGGCTTTTAATTTTCTTTTTATCGCGTTCGACAAAGTTTTTCCATTTGCTTCAATTCTTGTATCGGCGACATTTTCGCGGGGGAACTTTTTCATTTTCCTTTATACGAAACTCTTCATGTTATTTTATGCGAAAGCTCTTGCGATACAGAAAGCCCCCTTCTGTGCGATTAATATATTGACAGTAACTTTCCATGAGGTCGCGTTCCGATCCGCTTAGAGAAAAAAAAAATGAGAAATGGCAGGTGCGCCCCCAGGCCTATACAAAAAAAAACTATGTTCTTTAAATCTTAACGCAGTATAGAAAATAGTCTTAAAACAATGTATTATACCAACAGACGGAGTTTTTTTGAAATAATGTTCATATATAGCTACTAAGTCTTGTAAATCAGTGGCCACAAAACAATTGTAACATTTTACTAAATTTTTTTCAATGACAACATAGATGAATCAGAATCAGAATCAGAATCAGAATAGTTTTTATTCACGTAGACCATTATTGTACAGTACTTATGAATCGTCAAGTTACAAATTATTATGCTACTGCTTTACCACCCGTTCGGAATGCCGTTCCTATGGAGAAGAACGATGCTGAATCTTTTCGTAACCCATCTATAGTATCCTTATTTATATAGCATCCTTTGCCCGTTCTTCACCGTAGGAGCGATATTCCGAACGGGCCGTAAAGTCGTAGCATGAAATTTTGTGATTTTTGAAGATTCCTATGAAAATTTATACTTAAAGGTTTACAAGAATAAATAATATTCTGATTCATCCATTGCTCTGACCAACAGATAGTAAAGTAATTTGTCAACTTTTTTAACAACGCCAGCTGCCAAGATAGTAACGCGGCCATTTCATCAACTTTCAGAGCTGAGAATTCCCTATTCCACTTGGAAAACTTATCATTCAAGCGCACTCGAACTTCGCTTATTCTCGTAGGTATCTCTTCAAAGTTAGCACGTAGCGTTTTACACAAATGTGTACCTTAAGAACACAAAAATAAAGTCCACCTGGAAGATTTATATCGTACCGTGATTTCTTGTTATACATTAAAATCCCTCAACCTTTATTTACTTATAAAAATATTCTACATAAATACGAAAACGTAGACCTTTATAGGTCTACATTTATTTATTTGAATTTGCTAGATGTAAATTGTATTTATCGTTATCTTTATTTTGTGTCTAAATTTTTAAGCTTTAACGCAGGAGAGAAGGTACAACGCAGGCTTTAACGCCGCCGGGAACGTGAAAACATTAAATAAACGCGATAAAATCCGTTAAATTAGTTTTATTTCAAGAGAAGATATTATGAGCTTTAAAAAAAAAAACATACCTATTTACAAAAAATGTATAAGGCTACTCTCACTTCTACGCGGTTCAAGCGGAAATTCAGGCTCGCTGGTCTACTAAATAATATACACATTAGGTACTTAAGTATTTGTATTGCACATCGCTTGAAAAATATCGGCGTTCCAACCATCCCAAGCCGTTTTATTTAAAAAATATAAACTATCTCTGTGCCAAATTTCATCCAGATCCGTTCAGCAGTTCTGGCGTGATTGAGTTACAAACATCCATCCATCCATCGAAACTTTCACATTTATAATATTAGTGGGATATACCAGATGATAAAAGATGAAAATTGCAACCCTTCCAGCAAACACGTTTCCTCACCTCGTGTCCCGATTCGAATCGCGAAGTTGGAAGCACGTTGTAATTCCGATGCACTCCGAGATAACTTTCCAGATCGCGCGGGGGCCAAACGAGCTGACAAAGTTGGCGCACCGCCTCGTCCTTCAGATTGTTACATTGTATTTAAGCGGCTAAATATTTCGGCCATCTTCAAAATGAAAGGTATCCCACCTTTCGCTTTTAAGGCAGACATATTTGGATCCAATAGCTGCGTGCCGAGCATACCTTCGGCCTCTCCTTAATTAATTTGAAAACCTTAATATAGGTATGTCCTCGAAACATTCGGAGGAAATATTTACAAATGTTTACGCTCTATAAACCTTTTAATTCGTTATATGTGGCTTTGAGATTTTGATCTAAAATACCTACATTTTTTATCTAAAATACATACAAATAAGCACCTTATTTACGTAAAACCTATAATGGGCTAACAATGTAATTCAGATCGCGATTTGTTTCATTGATAAAGATTCGTCCCGTTACCATATTTAAGGAGTTACTATATGCAATAAAATAGCATGCACACTACACAAATAGTACTCAAAACGCTTATTATATCCTACCATTCCTCTATCAAAGCTATCCAGCCGTGACCAGCAAGATGGTAGATTAAGATTAACGACGGTGCCAAAGATGCGGACGATATGTTCCTCCATTGTGCGTCCTGATTGAATGACTTTTCGTAAACAATGATACAACGTTTCTGTCGGGATTCGTATTGATCCCACCCACCTAAGGATAATAAAAGGGATATAAATTCCCAGGTAAACGTTTATAGAAATTGGAACGTGATCGATTTTATACATTGGTTACTTTTGTGAATGTTTTTATGTTATTTATTTTTTGATTGGCCCGCGGCAGCGTTGTTTGTAAACGAAACGGTGCTATTTTGTGACTGAAACTGAAATAACCTAGGGGTCATATCAACGAACAGAACTAAGAACCTTCTTTTATTTCTCAGAATTAGAATAATTAGTGAACTGAAACCTTGAAGTATAGAAAAATACTGATTGATAATTAAATAATTCTGTCTGGAAACATGAATTATACTTTAAAATTTAGTTCTTAGACAACTATTGTAGGTATTTATATACCTAACAGCAACGCTGGCGGCATGAAATTAATATACATAGGTACCTAGACATTTTAATTATTCATTCGAGGCCAACCTTAAAACAGATCTCACCATTTAGTTTTCATTAATTAATACAACCTAAAAATTTCTAACTATATACAGGTTGATTTTTTCAAGTGTGCGTGGATGGCTAAATCTGAAACTATAGGGGATATCGAAAAATATGTAAGGACTCTCGAGACCGTTTTTATAAAAACTAAGCTGTATAATTCGATTTTTAAAAAAATATTCCCTAGCCAGGAATTGAACCTGTCGATTTTGAAAAAAAACGGCTTACTGTATTATTGCACAATCTGATAATGTTGCTAAAAGGATCAAGTTCTGGGAAGTAATAGTAATAACATACGGCATCCTAAGAAAATAAAAAATAAAGTATAACATTTTTATACATAAACCGTACGTAATATAGCTGTTCAAACCGTAAAGTATGTTATTTATTTTTTCAAAATAAACACGGCCAATTTCTAACTAGGGTAATTAGGTTCAAAAAAACCTAAAACCCAACCTAAAATTAGGGTAGTTAATAGGGTTCAAAAATCTAATGACAGTTTATTTTTTTATCAAAATCGGTGTTGAGAATCATTTAAGTTCTTTTCGATATTCCTTATTGCTTCAGATTTGGTCATCCACGCCCACTTGAAAAATTCAACCTGTTTATATAAAGGTTGCAATATAACCTCAATGTTTACTTTTTCCACATTCTCGTGTCTGGTGTAACAAAAGTCAAGTTTGAAATAGAAGGAACGACACTCAAGTGCTCTCTCGTGAGAACCTCATTATTCCAAAGCACGGTTCTTTGTATGACGAAATAAGGTTCTTTAACAAAACCTCACATACTTACAACACTACTGGCGTTTTCAGAAAAAAAACGTATTTTTATAGCAATGGGCTGTTTAATATAGCATACGATAAAATACTGTGTGTTTCCTTGAACACATGTAATATTATAATAATAAAATAGCCAGGAACGGTGAAGGAAAACATCGTGAGGAAACCTGAATGTCTGAGATAACCCCTCGCAAGATGTGTGAAGTCCGCAAATCCACACTGGGCCAGCGTGGTAGACCATGGCCTAATCCTCCTCGCATTGAGGGTTGGCCCGTGGCCCGTACACAGGTATACGAGTACCAACAGCTTATGTCATAACCGAACCTTTTAGGGTAAAAATTTGGGGTAGTGCGTGTACATTACCCCAAATTTTTACCCTGCCAGCCATGTTTTCTAGAATAGATCTTGCGTCCGTTACCCCTTAGACACGTATGCTAGACGATCATGGCAAAACACTGGAACTGTTATGTAGAGAACGGCAGCCACCCATTTGTTTAAAAGGGGTTTTCCGCCCCACACCCGGGAATAAATAATGTTTGTTCTCGTAAGCGAGTGATGATTAATGGATTGTTTGAAATTGATGACAGTAAACTTATCTGACACTAGTTGATTTATTGAGTCGAAGTTTGGATTCAATCAGCCATTTTATAACACACACAAATATTATCAATTATAAATATGATACCTACTAACTAGGTAGAGTCAGGTATTTTATTTATTACATGACATACGTACCTATAAAAAACCATATAAGTATATTTTGTTTATTGTAAGACGAAAATCACTAAGTTTAGTTGGTCGAACGCAAGGGAGTGTAGGTTCGATGCCCAGTTCTTACTATAATAAAAAATACTCGGTGATAAGATGTGTTCCTTTCGTCGTTCCTTTTATTTTCATCTTAAACATTTGTACAAAATGTTTTGTAATAATTTTTTTACCAAAAAATAGAAAAATATTAAATATACAGACACAGCCAAGTTAAATACAGTCTCATTAAATATGGACAAATATAGGTACTACATTCGCTTATAATAGTTGTAACGTTAGAAGATAAATAAGTTCATTCTTTTCGTTCAGTTGAGTATACTCGTGTACCGGTATTTTCAGTATTATTGTCTGAACGAACACTTCGAACCGTGGAAAATATTATTTCCTCCAAACATTTCCGCGCGGTCGGATTTTCCGTTTCGAAAAGAATTCCAGTTAGACAACGGTTAAGATTGTTTTGTATTCAAAGAATCTTTAGAAGTACCTATAACAACAAAGAAATTACAATTCGTTACATTACAACCAAATGTTTTCAAGATGTCTTTCAGTGAAGAAGTACCTCTTTCAAACCCCAGATTTAAATAAGTTCATAACAAATAACAAGTCTTTGTGTAACTTTATTAATTTACAGCTTTATGATAAATCGTTTTTGTGATTAAAACACATTTTACCAAATTATATATGAATCTTGTTTTATTTAAATAAAACTAAACTTAAGGATTTTTCTCGCGTTTATTCTACGTTTTTTACGTTACGTTACGTTAAAAAACTTAGAATATACGCGAAAGAATCCATTAGATTAGTTTTATTTCAATATGTAGTATTCGCGTAAATATAAGAAATCAAGCTCAAGCTTGTTTTAATGTAATTTTCTTCTAAGACAATTGTAATGAACATATAGTAAAAATGTAATCGGAAAAAAAATCTCCTGAAAACTGCTAGTATCTCAGACATAACAGGGACTGTATTATTAACGAGTTCAACCTTACAACCTGTTCAGTCAATCAATCGGACTTCCTAACATAGCCTTCCACATATATGATGATCAATAAACCATGTGTTTACCTAGAAATGGCGCAGAATTCATTATGAACACGGAAATCCACGAACAACACGAGATTTGTAACAACAAATCCAGCCAAATCCCGTTTTCCTTAAAATAACAACACGCACACAGGTGTAACCAAGGAGGTGTCCGAGTTTATAAACAGGAAAAGTGAGTGTGGATACTATTCGTTTACGAATAAAACAATTGCTAGCGTATCAGCGCGAACAATTTATTATCTGATATATAAAATTCTCGTGTCACAATGTTAGTTACCATACTCCTCCGAAACGGCTTGATCGATTTTTATGAAATTTTATATGCATATTCAGTAGGTCTGAGAATCGGCTACTATCTGTTCTTCATACCCCTAAGTGATAAGGGTTGTCCACCCCTAACATTTGTTATTTATTTTTGGAATTTTTTTTTGTAATGTGGCATTAAAAATACCTACAACCTTAAATTTTCACCCTTCCATCACCAACCCCTATTTTTTAATAGTCATTTTAATAATCAGAACGCGCGAGCGGGCTGTTGCTTACGGTTGTGACCTTGTTAAATACCACGCGGACGAAGTCGCGGGTAACAGCTAGTACCGTATACATTTTAAAAGCACATATTTCACAGTGTAGCTTACATTTCTAATTTCAACGTGCAGCACTGAATTTATGCGTGGTACACGTGTTGCCGTAGAGAAGTGGCGTAATAACGTTCGGCGTTTGGTGGCGGGCACACATAAATATTTGTTTATTCAGTTATGGGTAGATATGGCATAATAACTCTGATATAAGTGCTGAGCTCGACGATAACTAGCAGGCATATTCGATACTAAATGTAGGTATATAATGGAACGTGAGTAGATAAACGCTTATATAATGTTTTTTTTTAAATACTGGCTGGTTACAGTCCACAAGGTTTAGGGGGTTTACACAAGGTTGCAAAATAACATGTATGTACCTGCTCATGGACCTGGTAATTTATTTATAAAATAAATAATTTTAAATATTTTAGGTAATAATAATAATATCGCCAGACGAACACACCATCTATACGGTCTGACAATAAGCAACGCTTGTGTTATGGGTACCTTACAATGGACTGGGGACGAAGCTAGTATATAAAACTTATATAGCTATTAAACATCCATGACTTGGGTACACACATTCGTGCTCATTACACAAAGTTTCTCCCTACCAGGATTAGAACCCGGGACCCTCGGCACAGAAAGCAGCGTTACTACCAACTGCGCTAATCAGACCATCAAGGTGAATGAGTGAATACTATATGATTATCCTGAAAAAGCTTCCATACATCGTAATTGTAACTATCGTTAGGTTACCAGTATGTATGTATGTATTTGAAGGATTAGTACGCTGCTGGCCGATGCGGCCTTTGCAGCTTCACCGGGTTTTTTGGGCGAGCGCAGAGTGCGCTCTAGCCGGAGGGGCATGCAACTAGCTCAAGGGCAGGTGACCAGTATAAGATCACGTTATGCACTTAAAGGGGGTTACGCTTTAGTAAAGTGTGAGCACCTTTAAGTGCACATACATATGGAAACATAGCACAATAAAATTATTAAAAGTTTACCAAATTGTTACTGTCTATGCAATCATTATCTCTTGACTTGACCGCCGACCTTGAATTTATTATGTTACGTAATCGTAAATAAATTATCCATTTGTCGCTAGATGGGTCTAATTAAACGTTATCGAACTGAAATGTGGTCATACAACATTACAGATACCCGTTCAATCCGACAACGTTTATTCACACAATTGACATGATCTAATGGCTCTACAGTTGCTGATAGCGCTCGTCACATCAAAGTGTCACTGATAGCAAAAATACCTTCCTGCACGTCGCACCCGTGTGGCTGGTGCACTATTAGCGGCGCGAACAGAACCAACCATTAGATTTATAGCTCAAAGCACTGCGAAGCGCAATGCCACAAAACTCCGCTTGAAATGTATACGCCACTCCTGATAAATTCGAATTCCAGATATATTTTATAAATACGCATAATATAATCTATTTCCCCCGGTCTACAATCCCGATCGTATTTGATGGGAGGGGGAATAAGAAATTTGTAACAAACCCGAAGATTGATATTGGCGTTGTGAATAATAAATTGTAAAGTTTGGAGTAACAAGTTGAAATATTCGGGGGAAAATATATATACTTATATATTGCCAATAATTGGCTATCCTTGAATTCTGGCAAGGTCTGAATCTCTTCACGTTAAGAGAAGCCCTAGTGCCTAGTTTGATGATAAAAGGCGAACTATTATTATTATAAAACGTTAAACTGTTTCAAATGTATTAAGATGCTAGCGTATATTTACAATGTTTTCCTTTATCCATCATGCATCCTTTGTTTGTAGGATAAGCAAACATAAATGGAATAAGTAATTTTGATAAATATAAGGTAAGACTTGGGTACAAACACCTGAGTCATGGATGTTAAATATCTATTTAAGTGTTATATAAAGGTACTGGGTTGGCCCCGAGTCCATTGTACGGTAGCCATAATACAAGCGTTGCTTAGTGTGACACCGTGTAGTTGGTGTGTTAGTATTGCGATATTATTATGTCCACACGAGCTATACCCGGATCTTTTTAAGGCTCGCGCGGGGGCATAGGTTCAACACGTAGAGAATGTTAATGTTATGTTAGCCACCTACTGGGGTTGACTGTTGAAAATGATAGCATAAACAGGGAATTTACCTCAGCAGGCGGAGGAGCTGTTGCAGGAATATAGAAAGATAATTGGGACTATGGATTAATGTTTGTATGGAAATGTGATAGGACTAGTATTATTATTATAACCCCACAGGAAACTTGTTCCACACGGCTACACATGACTTGCAGTGTATGCTCCATTCAATTATCAAGGATAATTTATATAGTGACTAGACTCATTGTTGTGGTGTGAGAACAATGCATTCCATCAACTAAGACCTGACCCATTTGCATAAATTCCTCTTCAGCGGGATCTTGGTTCCTGCGTTTAAGGCGAGGCTACTTTATTTACCATCAAATTTCACAGTAAATAATTAAGATAAGCCTTAAAATGGTACATTAGTTAGATGTTGCTGGAAAATGTATACGGTGCGATAGCGGTTATTTTTAACTGTAGCTAGTAATGCACGTGACTTCGTAAGCGTTGACCTTAAGATCTCGGAGAAACCGCGGGGAGCTATTCATTTCCCGGGATAAATTAATTCTGATTCTGATTCTGACTATATCGATTTTAGATAAATATCTGTCCAGTAGTTTTCCTAAGATGCCCGAACAGACGAATAAAAATTCAAAATATTGCCGATTCGATCTCAATAATGTCCTATGTTTTGTTTTCATAAATATTTGATAAAGAGACAACCGAGCTACCGTCTAATCAGTATGTGATATTTTAGATACATAGAACAGTATTACGTGTAGAATATGTCGTTCACCAAAAATAATAACCTAAAACTAAAGTAGGTAGGTATCTCAAAAATAACCTATTTGATAGATAAGTGCCTCAGGGAGTCTGTCCTCACCTTAAGTTTCTCACATTTCATTTGTGTTTTAGTGGTATAGTGAAATTTAGTTTATCATTCAGTGTCAGATTTCGTGTGCATAGCAATGCGTTGTTTTAGTGCAAAACGATGTTTCTAATGGTTATATTTGAATTTATTTCAGTAAATATTTGTGAAAATTGTAGGGACGGAATATATCTTTGTTAAATGCGAGATGAAAAGTGATATACACTATAAGAATATTATGATACATTACGATAAGGTTTTTAGATAAAAGCGTGCATTTGAACTTTAATAAAAAATGCTACCAATAGTCCATTATGATAATTTTCTATTATCGCAATGAGTAAAGCTGGTATGGCAGACAAATGAAGAAAAATGGAGAATTATATCTTGAGCCGGGCTTTAAGATTCAATTTATTATTATATTATCGTGGGGTGGCGGCGGCGTCTGGGCGGACCGGGGCTCGTCAAATTTTGTAAGCAACTGATGCCTTCAGCAACGGATACCAACCGTCCGGATTTTGGTGGACACAATCTATCGTTTAAGTCTCATGGCCACTCATTCTTTTTTAGTTCATTATTTAATTGAAGACATCTTAGTGTGCTAAGAGCGAAAGCCGTGTACAAGTGATTGCGAGTTCAATTTCCGCCTGAGCAAACTATGTGGTAACGATGTCTTGGTATTTTTTCTAAATCTGGTGGTGTCACTACGATTTCCCGAGGCCATTGTATGAGAACCGTAATACAAACGTGCTTAGTATGGGGCCATACCCTTGATGTATTTTACTGGCGATATTTAATTAATTACTGACATTTTTTGTGGGTATCACAACAAATCGAATGTTAGACAAAATATAACTGTATTTTACAATAAAGAAATTCCCAATAAGTATTTTAGGCACATATCCCATATCAAGTGTTACATTAAGTTTTATATAAACTATTATATAACTACATAAAAAGGGTTATTTCTTAATTCTTACAGAATTTGACTTGGTCGGGGGGAGGGGTCGAACTCGGGACCGGAGACAATAAGCATCAACAATCCGAAAAGAGTCGAAAATAATTTAGAAAGTACCTATGTATAAAACGTTGGATTAGCCAAGACATTTCGGGGGAGGGGGGGATTGAACCCCCAAAAGTCCCCCCTATCTACGGCCACGCTGGGACGATACAAATTAGTCACTCGCAGCCGCCTTTTGTTTTGTTAAAGCAATATTGCGATTCAATTAATGATACTCATATTTTACTGTCAGCTCTCTTCACCTGACAAATCTGCTTTAAAATCTGACAATTGAAGACGGCTCCATAGTCAGCCTTTTGTACTACTGCGGAATGAATGCCGAGTATAATTTTCGAGGTAAATATTTCGTTGCTACAATATAAACCTACTTATATTATTATTAACCTACATCGCCTTACTGTTATACAAAGGTCTTTTCAACTACCTTTCACATGGCTCTATCGGTAGCTGACTCTGGTTAATGGCCTTTGTTATGATTCCAGTGGCACAAGCACAATAATGACCTGCTTAGCTCAGTGAGTAGGGACCCTGCTTTCTGTGCTGTGGGTTCCGAATCTTGTTAGGAGCAAACTTTGTGTGACGTACACTAATATTGTACCCGAGTCATGGACGTTTAATATCTAAATCGTTATTATATACTGAGTACACCCCCAGTCCATTGTACGGTTTTCATAATATAAGCGTGGCTTAATGCGGGACTGTATAGTTGGTGATTTGTCTGGCGATATTATTATTAATCTTTTTACGCGACATTAATGTAACTTAAGCGTATTTCGTCCCGCTCGTACCATAGATTTCATAAATTAGTATGACAGTGATAGCATGTCAGTTTGATGATGTCATGACTACATTAAAAGTTCCTGCTCACTCCGCGGTTCATCACGCCAATGTTTCGTTACCTGCCCCGGTGAAGACCCATCATCAACTACCCATTACGTGATGATCCAAGGTCATCTCACCCGTCGCTAAGCTAATTTGTGATGTTAAGTTTAAAATTGATGATCCTCTCAGATTTCCACAATAATGTATTCTAAGAAAAAAAAAAGCTCACTTACATAAATTAATAGAACCTAAGCGCTATAAAGATGTCTGGAATGAAAAATTGCTTCGTAATAAGGTTTTACATCATTTTTTGTGTTACGAAAATTAAGGAAATTTCTTGTTTGAAGAAGAAAAGGGATTTTATTTGGTTTAGTACGGTTTCAATAGCAATTTTATCAAGGTTGGCTTATATTTGCTTTAGGTATTCAAATACGAAATGTACGCAATCTATATATATAGAACAAAGTCGTGTTGGTTACACTATTTATACTCAAGAACGGGTGGACCGATTTTAAAGATCATATATATTTTTTTATTGTCTCCGCCCTATATAGCAGAATAACAATGGGAAACAATCACTTTAAAAAAAACATAGGCATTTCATTTTGCTCGTAAATTTTATTCTGGGCCGGTACAAAGTTCTCCGGGACAGCTAGTTTTTTACCTACCATTGAAATGGAAATTCATATTGACCATAACTCATGGGGGTAAGTAAGTAAGTTCAGTACTCAAATTATACTTACTAATGATAGGAATTATGTGTAGCTATTTAAGAGTTATTTAAGTTCTATTCTCTCAATTTACTTACCTTGATACCATAAATAAAAATCAAAATTAAATAATAAGTAACATCTAATTCGAATTTATTTAAACCGTTTTTTCAAGTTAACGTTTATATCTTTAGAAAGTTGTGTCATCAGTGCGGCTGCTTAATATTACTTTCACTAAACTTAAACAATAAAATGAAGTCTAACAATCATATTTTCGTATTCAACGTTACTTTAACAAACTGTGTCCCGAGTGCCTGCTTGGCTTTAAGAAATACGAATGTTTTTATTTTCCTGTAGATTTTTAGTGACTTAATTTTCATCCCTTGCTCAGCATTCTTCGAATGACGCCCTAGAGCAGAATTAATACGGGATTTACATGTGAGGTCGGTTATGTTTGATTAATTTGATATATCTAAAACTAATGTCCAATATATACTTCTGTTTCCATCCATTAACCATTGTAGTTCATTCGTCCATTAGCCAGAAAACGTACACTACTGGGTACGTTTTCTGACTCCAATTCTTCCTGCATGTGTCAAGTATTCAGATTTTATAATACCTAAGTCACAAATTGCACTGGCTCCTCCTTCCTCCTTAAATATTAAATAAACATGCATCACTTCTCACGCCCGCGAATTCTAAGTGTCAGTGTGTTCATTAAAGTTCAATGACATATATTTCACCGAGCACATATATTGCATACATGTACACGACAAACATACGGAAACGATCCGTATTTCGTCTACGGAAAGTATCAGGAAAACATAAAGTGAACTTGTAAATCGATGGCCGAATTGGCGCAAGTCCAGACCTCGTTTACCAATACAGAACATTACAAAAATCTGTTGTTGAACCATTTGGCAGGCCCGCCCGCGCCGTTCCGGGATCACGTACAAACTTTATTTAAAAGATTTCCTACGAGCACCGCTTCTGCCCTATGACTTATAAAATTAACGACTGAAACGAATACTCTCGAATTAATAGAATTTTCTATCTTCTTACAATGAAATTACAAAGCATTTATTATTGAAAATTGCTTTGTAACGCCTATTGAAATGGATTGAATCTTTATATGAATTTGACGTTTAGTGCCTCGGGATATCAAACGTAAGGGGATAGAAAGAAAGAATGATCAATGTGTGTACAGAATAAAACCCATTTTCATTTTTTTGGAAAATTAATTGATATTCAATACATTGGTATCAGAATCACAATATTTTTTATTCATGTAAACTATTAACTATGGTTCTTATGAATCTTCAAAATTGTTACAAAATGCTAAGCTACAACTTTACCACCCGTTCGGAATTATTTTGCTACGGAGAAAAACAAAAGAACGAAACTCCATGGGTGCTCTTTTTAAAAATAAGTTTTTAGGAATTCGTTTTTCAGATTTTTATGAGGCCATTCCATGTTGTTTTGACGACTTTCAACATCCAATACAAAGGTGGGCTCGGCACCTCTAGGTGCCTTAGAACACAAACTTGATAGTTGAAACTACTAAAGGAACATAGTGGAACACACCAAGCGACATCCCAGCCAGTGAGGCTGCGCCAACAGCTGCTTAAAAACATTTTAGTAAAAACATACTGATTTTAATATTTATAATGAAAATAAACTAATAAAAAAATCACAAAAGAATACAAGAGATTTTGGCTGCGTCTACCGCGTGTTACTCTATAGCAGTAAAGTCAATTCCAAATGTAGAACTATATCTACTATGAAATATACAATTCACTATTCCGATATAGTGTAGCGAACGTAAAAAGAAACTCTACATAAACCTTCCGAGCGGGTTGACAAGGGCCCTAGAACTAAATGTCAGGGTTGAGACACTTGAGCGTCAGTTACATAATTTTATGAGGTCGTAATGCTCCCCACTGTGCCTCGTTCTGTTTTACTGCTCACCACTCATTAATGTATGTGTGTAGACTTTCTACACATAAACGTGACCCTGAAAATAGAACAGGAACGGTGATCAATCCATTTTTTGGTAATAAGTCAATGACCTGGATGATACGCATTCTTAGTATCCATAAATAGTGCTTAGTGAGTTAACGTATCTTAGTATTACTTTTAAGTTTGTGTCGGAACAAAAGCTAAAAAAAGTTTTTTGTGTATCCTTAGGTACTAAGACTATTCTTTACAATGAAAAATTACTTAGACACCGAAACATTCGAAAGTTAGATCTTAGCCTATTTGATAATTTGGACATATTTAAACGTAGTTCTAGACATTTTGAGACTAGATGATTTCCTGGTCTGTTTGGTTTGGACGAAATAAGGCATGAGTAAATTTTTTACCCCATATAGATTACTACGAGTATAAGCATGACCGCATTTCGTAAAGACCTCCGAAAAACATTTTAAGGCTACCTTACCAAAATGGTAAAAAAGGAACCGGGAACCTTATGACCACACTTTATATTTTAGTACATTTAAAAGTCGAACCTACAAATATTAAAAGGCTATTTACAAAATATCATCACATAGTAAATCCACTGCAGACACTGCAATAAGCGTTGAGTACTAAATTCCCTGCCTGGGGCTGAAGCTAATGGTGCGTGCGAAGATTGCATAACTTACAGCAATTTTCTCCTACTTACCCCACCCGTTACCAGACCCGAGTAACGCGTCATTTGGCGGCCCATCGCGCCGCTGCATCTGAGCCAATTATGAAACTGTCCAGTCACATCCAACCTGCTGTAATTGATGGCTTTTGCAAAAAATGTTTAATGCTTCGTATATACGCACGCGAGCCAGATTTTGGAACTCGTGACGCCATCTAGATACAAAACTAGGAAATAATTTCATACCCCGCGATAAGAACAATTCGGCACTGCAAACCCGTCATGTATGAACCAAACCATGGTGCTTATCGAACTTAAAGAGTATAATTTTGACCAGTTTTATTCTTGAACTGCATTTAACTAGCCATTTTAAACACATTTTATAGACGCTGAAGTTAATTAGTCACGAAATGTGAGGTCGTAAAGGCCAAAATTACTCTAGTTTTTTATGGACATACTGCCATCAGGTGTCGGACGCTGAATAATTAATGATTTAGTGCTGCAACGAAAAGCTATATACAATCCGGAATGTTTATTTACTCGGGCTATACCAACAAGTATATGAGCTATATGTAAAAATACTTCAGGAATAAAAGTAGAGGTGAAGTGGCAGTGGAGTAGAGTCGCTGAATAACTCAAGGATTAGTAAGCCTCAACTTTAGTTATAAATACTAGCCTACTTTGACAATGGAATGATAATTTTTAAATAGAATTAAAATGTATTTTAAGATAAAGTAGAGATTATTTTACGGTGTTGACAGCGTAAAGTAAAAGTTACCATAAAATATTCCAATATTTTATAACATTGTCATATTGGTAGATTTATGTAAATACACTATTCTCTTAGATCGTTATTTATGTTAGTAATCTCTATCACCGTAAATAGAAGAGCACTTCTAATTGAATTACAAACTGACAGAACTCTATTTCATCCATGAAACTATTCTAAACAGTGGATACGAGTGACTACTACGTGCTCTACTCTGCATCAGAGTAGAGCGGATAATATTTGTCTCTATAGCGCACCTCGTTAGAGATCGGTGCGCAAACATTAATCCCATGATCTATGGTAGCATCGCACAACGTTATCCAGCATCCATTTTGTAGTAAACATCACATATGCGCTTGATACATAGAGCCTTTTCAGCGATGATAACAATATAAATCCTGGTCGCCTAGAATATAGTGCAGATATATACATAAGAAGACATTGTATAGTTATGAGAAACCATTGGTAAAAAATATCTTGATAAAAATTGTATGATCGATTTGGTTTGAGTATAGATATGATATGATATTGGTAAGCTCAGTCGTATTTCCGTATACACTTTGCTAGTAACAAGAACCAATTCGAGGTGTATTCGGTCATATAAAAAAAAACTAGGTAGATTTTTCCTCTACTATTGTAGGTATATCGCAGTAAACACATTCCCCGCGTCCCATGAGGGCTCGTATATAAAAAAGTAACAATAAACCTATAACAATAAGAATGATTAATGATTGCCGTGTTTCATCCAACAGCGGCGTGACATACGAAATTTTATGAATATTTATCGCGTGGTATTTTATTCTTATTTTCAAAACCTTTCTACGGTTAGCTGTATGTATTTATTTAACATTGGCATGAAAATTCCTTCTTATATATGACGAAAAAAGGTTTATGAAAAATACATGAAATGTACCAAAGAAACGCGACACCGTACGGTCCTCGTCCGTCGTTTAGAAAATAATCTACAAAGTCTCGTTCATGTTGGAAGACTATCATCAAAACCTGTTTAAAATTAATGCATATTTCCCGTAAAAACACCAGATCAAATTAGTGGGCGTACATACCTCACCACGAGAATCCCGGCGATGTCGCCCGACCTCAGCCGAGCGCCAGTATGGAGCATCCCGTCGTCCTCAACAGCAATTTAATCAGCTTTGTTCTTTATAAATAAGCTACGGTATTCGCCCGACAGAGGCATGGCAATAAGCTTGGTATTTTATTTTTCTTTGCACGGAACTTGGACGTATTACAACAGTTCTGAATGACAGATTTGAATAACAATGGTAGTTGTCGATTATTATAGCTTCTAGTATTTACGATGATTTACATAAGATACTGTCTGAACACCTTAAGATCATTTTCGTATGACAACACAGCCATAGTTTTAGCCCAACGGTTTGCTATGACCCTTCACCTGTAACGTTTACTTAAATAGTACATGATAAATACTTATTCTTAATCACGCACAGTACCTATTCGGACACCAAAATGTACTAGGAAATCATAGCCAGATAAAGTTTGTGTCGGTTCAATGAGCACGCGGAAACTATTCTGCAAAATAATCAATCCGAACTTTGACAGACGGAGGCAGAAAGCACGTAGCACCCGAACGCTTCGTTATCTCGTTCGAGCGGGCTAGAGCCACACCCGGAGCGCTCACCCTGCATGCCACGAGCGGCCTGCAGCCTGGAAATATGAACGTGTCGACTACACCGGATTGGAAGTATTCTGAATCACTAATATATTTTCATATTTTGCTAACATTACAACTATGTACTTATTCTCGTAGGCAAATTAATTAACTGGGGCTTATCTCCAGAGGAAGTTTAATATTTGTATATACAGGGAGTATTTGAGGGAACATATTAAAGCACTAAAATGTAAACTAGACCACAAAAGAACTTATAACAAGTTTGAAGCAATATAGACCATACAAATCTGTCGCAGTTTATCTGACAACAGCCACATTACAAATGAATATCAACCTAAATAAATGGTGCGCATATAAAACTTTGACTCCGGTACCTATATATTTTTAAACGAATGCTCTATAGCGAAAATACAAGCCGTTACTATCGCAAAACTATTATGTAAACTTCACAGACATACTTCTTCAAGTAGCAGCATGAGCGAAACATCTCTTTGACGATACTAAATCATATCACAAAAGCGTATCTACTCATTTCTATCTGCATGATCGGTTCGTGAATATCAGAACGTATTCGATGCAGCACCTGCTCGCCGACAACTTGCTAACTTCGCTTCATAAGTTTGCTTAAAGTATTACGAAATTGGAAGCGGACGCTCGCGACCCTAACTTGTACCACATTATGTTTGTAAGCCTGATAAAATAGACGTCCCACAAAACTTTTTACCTCCTTATTCTCACTTGGAAAAAATATATTCCACATTATTGTGGGTACAAGAAAAATTTGAAAATTCGGAGTCAAGCTCTACCTTTGAGTTAAATAAACTTTGACTGCTGAGTTCCTTTTGAAAATGTGGGATTTCCAAACGGAGCATCCGATAACACAACAAAGCTCGAAAGTTGTTGCGGAATTTTGTACTTAATACAAGAGTGTTAAGAACAAAATTCCGCAACTCGCTCACTTAACTTTCTCTTCTATTTAAATGTCAACAGTGTTCAGTTTATGTCAATTACCTAAGTACATAATCACCTTTATAACGTGCTAGAATAGAAAATGGATCAGACCAAGACAAGATAATCACTGCTTTTTTTTCGAAACACACACGTAAATTTAGGGCTATATAAAAACAAATAATTTAAACATTATACTCGAATTGCAATATCCAATTAAAAATAACAAGGTGGACAGAACGCACATAGGCATATTAAAATAGCAGCTACGTGTCATCGGCTTTTGCGAGCTAATCGCCGCGGACGGTTGATTGCATGCAGTGTTTTCTTTTTTTTTAGACGCGTTCAGACTGGCTCCATTGAACAAAGCAACTATCGCTGAGCTCGGATTATTGAACCAATTTAATTTAAGCGGAATAAGCTTTTTGATGCAGCTCTAATGAAGAAAGAAAACGAGCTTTCTGGAAATTGGATGGTTATCTTCTTATGTTTGCGTTGGTTGATACTTCCAATTAGCTCCAAAAATGCATCTATATATAATGACATACAGAATATAACCTATAGATCAACATGATGATCCCAGAAGCACTCTTGAGCTGTTTCCTTTTCATTCTCTTATTAAATTAGGCTAACATGTAATACGACACTTTATACTTGCTAAGGAATAATTAATCAAATTATTCCATTCGTACCCTATTATACCAAGCTAACCTTGAATTATGAATTTAAAAATTGAATATGAATTAGGTATCGCTTTCGCAGTGACCCTCGCATGTAAATTCAAGTCTACGCGAATCAAAATTCAACCGTAAAGTAATTTACGGTAATTTACGTAAGGTAATTTATTTATTTTTAATTTTTTTTAGTAAGTTTTATTTATTACCTAGTCATTCATTATGCAAGAGTTACACGAATAATTGAATTTTTATTATTTAATTTGTTACTAATAAGATTGATGTGTGTTGCTGGTTTAGCACATTACATTGACACATTGAAGTCAGTTTTACCATTGTCATTGTCATTTTTTATAATTGTCTCAAAAAAGCGTATACTGTACCCAACTCGTATTTTTTTTTTAACATTATATCCTCGTTATTGGATGGATGATAACTCATGGAATTTGGTCCTACTTTCTTAATACAGACTAAGCCCCTCACGCCTGACTAATCATTTTATTCATCCCTTTTATTGCCTTATATTACTAATTACTCGTATAAGCTCTGAAATATTAACTTATAACGTTCAAGCTAGTCAAGAAAAATAACGTTAACGTCACATCCAAAGGAAAAAAGTGTTGCCCATAAGACGTATACACCGCTAATCTCATAGACCGTCGATCGAAAAACGCTTAAGATAAAACGGGGTTTAAAAAATAACGGTTCGCCACTCGCTCTGGTGACGTCAATAAATCATGGCGGGCGATCCCGCCCCGCGCCCCTGTCAGCGCGAAAACGCACAAAAACAAGCCCAAATCTGTCTGGACCCACCCTTGTAATCGTCAGATAATGGGTGCGGATTGAAAAATCATCCCTGCTATATGTTAAGGGCATGCAGAACGAGTCAGTTGTGGCCATCATTTGTCAAGCCGCGGGATTCAGTTTTAGGTTAGGTATTATTAATGACTGCGATCAATTTGGCAATGAGGATGTTAGGAGAATGTGTGGGGTTTAGCATGTGCGTTGATGGCGTATGAAATGAATGCGTCTATTTATTTTTAGGGTTGTCAAACGTGGTATTAACCCAACAGTGGTTTTTAAGAATGAATATTTTAAACATGTTTTTTTAGCTCTTTATTAGTATTTTGACCAATTTTATGCGCATTCGCGCGATTCGCATTTTACTGCATGCAAATCTATAATGCACAACAGTAATCACGTCACAAAGTGATCATAAATGTTACACGCAGTAGTACGTACGCTTCATTCTGCTTGTAAAAAGTAATATCAGGTACAAAAAAAATAGTAATATAATCAGAAAAAACTATAACACCCTTCGGGTAACTTCATGACGGCGATAAATACCTGATACAGGTAAATGCATAAAATTACACAATCCAAACCAAATGAACCTGTGTTTGAACCAATAAATCACATATGTATCTATACATAACTATAAAACTGCAAAATCCAATCGAGACTTTTTCATTAAAGGGTCGAATTTGTGCATCTATTCCGAGTGTCCGAATACCGAAATCGGAATCTAGAAATGGTTGCGCTAACGAGTTCCTCTATCGGTGGACATAATTTTACGCGCCGTAACTCATAGAGCCACAGAAATCAGCGTGCCGGGAACATCTGAATATGTGACGGCATTAATTGGTGTTCCAATGGACTGGGGTCGAACCTAGTATACATTACTTATATAGATATTAAACATCCATGAATTGGGTAGAATCATTCGTGCTTATCACACAAAGATTGTCCCTACCAGGATTCGAGACCGGGATCCTTGGCATAGGAAGCAGTGTCACTACTAACTGCGCTAATCAGGCCGTCAATCAAATCAAAGGAAAATTCAAGTGATGCATTTTTATAGACCTATATAGAGGTACATACAAATAGTATTTTTTTTACTCTATGCTACCCGTAATTAAGAAAATCCGATAAGCAAGCTTGTCTTTACAAAGAAAAATTACATACAATTATTGGGATCACATTTATGATCCTAAAACTTTGTCATATATTCTTACAGCCAATACATCTTCTTAACCAACTCGACATATCGCTAGTTATACGCAACTTGACAGAATTCGATTATAACTTTCCGTAGCGCGTATTAACCTATCTCGAAATTAACACGAAATCCAACGTGGCACTGTTGATTATATATTCTAAAGGCAGGTCACGCTGCTAATTCCCGAAATCAGAGTTCATAGAAAATAACTGTACCTATGTAAAGTTCCCACAGAAGCCATGTGAAGGCACAAGCTGTAGCACAAACACGCTGGTCAAATATTAATTCAGGTCACATTTGCCGCTCCGAATGTCCGTGTTTGCAGAGATACAACTTTTGGGCCATCGAATTTAGAATGGTTCACTTTGGGCCTTGTGTATTTGACTATTTATGTAAATTTAATCTGACTTAGTAACCGCTCCGAAAGGGTCCACTATATGTGGTTCGTCGGAATAACTTGTAGTCGAGTTAGTTGCGTTTAAACTGTGCTCGTAGTTGACGATTGTGTTAATGTTAGAGAGTAAGCGTCACGATAGGTTGGTTCCGCTACAAACTTACCTTAAACCAAATCGTAAATAAAAGCAGAGTTCCCAAGTCTTGCAGCATCAAACGCGAAGCTCCGTTACTTGATTAGAGAATTGGGAGTGACCCTGCATTACGTGCCCAGGTGCCTGGGTTCGTATCCCGGTAGGGACAAACTTTGTGTGATGAGCACGAATGTTTGTACCCGAGTCATGGATATTTAACAACAATCTAAGTATAATATACTAAATCCCCCCTCCACCCATTGCACGATACCCTTAATACAAGCGTCACTTAGTGTGGGACCGTATAGTTAGTGTGTTCGTTGGGCGATATTTATTTATTTAGCTGTGCTAAGGCCAGATCACCAAAATTATCACTTGTCCGTTACCATCTAAAGCACGCGGTTCCAAAACGTGCAGGTTTTGTTTTTAAAGTAAAAATAAACAGAATAGTTCATTGAAGCGTCGGAAACATGAACGAAGCACTCAGCCAGGGTGGCATTAAATATTTCATTTTAGAGAAGTTTTTATTACAGTCGCCAAACGTGTCCGCGATAAACGTAGCGGACGTGACTAGAGAAACTTGCTTAGATCGACCCCAACACCGTGTGTAGGTACGCAACGCCCCGCTGGAAACGAAGTATTATTTCCACGGCATGCAAATGATTCAGTGATTATTTTATTTAATATATTACTATTAATAGTTTTATGACATACTATAAAAAAATGACATAGCTTCTCTCGGTGGGAAACAGCGTGGTCGTGTTTTCTCTATGGCCCACGCGCTGATTTAAGGCGCCGAGAAAATTGCCCTGTAACGTTGCCCTTTGTTTTATCTGACGTTAACCATTCATATTATTGTATATTCTAGACTTATATGGAAAGTAATTTCACTATTATTAAACAATATTATTAACTATTATTAAACAAATAATATAAAATTAAATAAGAATGCATTAGGTGACACCCAAACTTATGAAACTTATTTCACTATAATGGTAATATTTTGTCAATGTTCTAGGATAATATTTATAAAAAAAACTGTCATTTAAAAGAAACTGTACCCATATTGTTATAATTGACTTGTCAGTACCATAATAACTCTTTAAAATACGGTGACTTTTAACGGATGTTCAACTAAAATCCAACCGAGATTAAGCTTAATCAGATAAATGTATGTTATCCTACACTGATTCTCAAAAAAGCTCTACTATATAATATATATCTAAATATATGTGTTAATTTCATTATCGACACTATTATTCGGAAAAAAACAACATATTTATGAAGGAAACGCAAGGCGACGGCATATCCGCGATGCGAAGGACGCGGAGCGGCGGGGTATTCGGAATTTGTCTCATTTTACTCACGCCCATGTTTCGTTAATTTATAACAATAAAATATTCCGCATTCCTTGTTTTATTCAATTTCATGTAACGAGGGAATCTGAGCCGAAACCCTGAACGGAAATACCTCGGAAAATCATTACACTTACCTATAAATACAATGTATACACTCTTTACGAGTATTTGAATAAAATCTGATGGCTAGAAATTCGTATGTCGTATGTGTATTCGTATGTATTCGTATGTCTATATGTAGATTATAAAATATATACTCTTTCCAAATTATGCTTGAATCAACCAATTCTTATAAGGTGGTAACTTGCTGGAGCGCACTAATTGGCTTTTCTTTGAGTTAAGCTGTAAAGACGATCCACAGAATATTCTAATTACAAAAATCTAAAAAAATTAGAAGATACATAAGAACCAAATGTCGATAACAATTATTATTTCAGTATCCGCGTTCACCGACAATCAGCTCCGGTCTGATCGAGGCTTGTACAGATGTGTACATAATCTTATTCACTGCCTGCCACTACAAATAATTATAGTGTTCCTCGACCAAGACGCTGCCAATCGTTGCATTTTGTATTCCGTGCTTTATTAAGTTACATGTAGAGTTGACTTTATTCTAAGTAAATAAAGCTATACTCATCATTTCATTTCTAAGAACCCGGTATGGAAACAAACTTGAAAAGACATAAAACAAATTCAACTTCTTATTACATAGTTTATGATTTAACTGGCATAACCTGGCCCGGACAGGTTTACGATATGAAACTGTGGAAGAAATATCTCGGGCTGACTTCATAATACTCCATATTGAATCGACGACGAGCCGGCGCTGTAAAATTAAACTGTTTATTAAAATTTCAATTTCCTTGATTGCAGCTCTGTAGGTGATCCTGTGTTTTAATAGAATAATAAATCATCCGGCCAAATCTCTGAGATTACGCCATAAAAGGGTATCTATAAAGAATGATGAATACCAGCGGACACCATGTTGATTTACGAAGTAAAAATAATTAGTAAGTAATAATAATATCGATGTATAGATGAACACACCGACTGTCTGTACGCCTGATACGTTTACGGGCAAAATAATTTAAATAATAATATAAATTTATATACAATATAAATATATTTTAATTTTGATCATATATCTATACTAATATTATAAATGTGAAAGTTTGGATGGACGGATGGATGGATGGATGGATGTTGGTTACTCTTTCACGCCCGAACGGCTAAACGGATCTGGATGAAATTTGGCACAGAGATAGATTATAGTCTGGAATAGCACATAGGCTACTTTTTATCCCGGTAAAATGTATGGTTCCCGTGGGATAGATGTTTTAATTTTTCATACTTTTTATCGCGGGTAACACCACCGGGTGCAGCTAGTAATAAAATATAATCAAAAGTATACTACTATTTTTAAGTTCTTTTTATCTTCCTATTTAGTTTATCTGTAAGTGTATTTTTTCAAATTAAATAAATATTTAAAATTAAACAATAAATTTAGGTTATATAATACAGTGATACTTGTGTATAGGCACACTATATGTCCATACAACTGAATACCTGTATCTGAATATGTGATACTCGTAGTTACATAATATAATATTATATAATTTATATTAAAATACGTAAAGATCGTTTAAAGGTAGAGTATGAGTCATTTTTGCTATGTCATTAGTTATTACACATTTTTTTATTTATTGAATACCACCAATAAGTTTAATATACATTTCTGCAATGTTAAAATAAAGTTACAATTTTCAGTAAATAATTTGCACGTAAAAGCACATTTAGACGTCTGAGCCCTGGATTTAAATTCCCTACTGTGTGTATTGGATTAAGCTACTGACGTCACCCATTTAGAGTCTGGTGTTCGCAAATCGTTGATAATATACAACATTAGTGACATCTGGCCAGTTATGATGGCCCATTATATTTAATTACTTAAATAATATTATCATATTTATTGGAATAAAACTTATTTTAAGGATTTTATCGCGTTTATTTACTGTTGTTACGTAGTATTTAGACATAGTCTACAACGCGGCCCCTATACCTACAGCCTTTTATTTCACACGTCTTCGAAAGACGTGCAGATTTTCTCAAAATGTACTTTACCATTCAGCTAATGATTATTATTATAAGTCATAATATTTGTTTTATTCCCCTTTTCCAAGTTAATCTGTGACATGTTTATCCCACTTTGAACTTAATTTGTCTAGCCATAGAGGCGTAAAGGCGTGACAAGTGGAACACACTGTCGCATACGAAATTATATTTATCTACAAACTAAAAATAATGTTTGTTTACTACATCTACGCGCTCTATCGAATGGAAGATTTCCGTAATATGTACTACATCCTGGACATATTCTGTGTCCTACATAATACGGTTGTAGACAGGCACCATGATGAGAATAATATATTCCATTAATTAATTTCAAAAGATACTAAAATCAATAGACTTTTCATGAAAATTCGAATATATATACATCAAATGTGTGTGTGTATGTGTGTGATTTTAGTATGTTATTGATATTAAACTATAATTTGAACAGTGAAAATGGAATATAAACCTTTTCATAAGAGGCATCTATAAAACCTCGTAATACGTTGGTACCTACAGGATATATTTGGGTGGAAAAGTGTATTTCCGATATACTTACACTTAGGTAGGTACATAACGATAAAATATTTAACGATCCCAGCACGCCGCCTTTACTGCCAGCCTTCTCGGGTCTTAGGTGAAACGGCAAATTTCCGTGTTCCAATTTTGCCCACGTCGATACACAAATTTACCTCAAATAAGTGACCCTGGCGGAATCGAAAATTCAACACCACACAAAATTGGGCGAATGCTGTGTAAAATTGGTAACATTATATTCGAAAAATCTTAGTAGCTCACATTTGCGAAAAATTATGACCACATCCGTCTTAGAGCCCCCAGACACAGAAATCATGTGAAATATATAGAAAATTCCGTAATAGATGCGGGCTATTGACGAAGGTCAATCAGCGCGACTATAAAGCCGGTCTTACAAATAGTATTTTAAATTAATTATACCTGTCCACTGGAAAACGAAATGAAAAACTGGAATATCTATGATACGGAGGAATGCTATAATTTTTTAATGACCAAATTAAACAAAAAATGTATGGGAGATAATATACCCTTGACCAAAGAAGTATTTTCAATATTATATCTACACAGCCAGCATCTGTTGGTATAGTACATTCTAAAGCTATGGCTTTACGGTCGACTTCGTATGCGAAGTCGACCGTTTTCAGCCAAGGAATCATAGATTTTGTCAGCCTTGAAACGATCTATAATTTTTAAATATTCTGGGGGCATCTATTCGGTGGGACCTATAAATCATTGTGACATGTCGGTGAGACGTCGACATCGGTCGTTAGTCGCGTCAGCAGTGCCGCCCACCGATAACACGCAAAAACAGGAAAACAGACCCGCTATATCGTCCCGACGTCGTCGTGAACTTAGATATTCTATATTTTACTGATAAATTAGTGCGAATTTGGTCATTGGATATCTGGTGTCCCTCAGCTACTAAAACATGAAAACAGCACGTTCAGATCTAAGTATATCACTATCAACATTGATTGCATACTACATGTAATATAAATATATACTTTATAGCTGCACAACCCTGCTCACTATTGAGGGTCGAACAACAAAGTGGGTAAAGTATCTCAGTTAAATGGAAACAAGGAACGAAACATTTTTTTCGATGGCATTACGCGGCAAATCCTTTGAGAGCACGAACTGTCCCTCTGTGATATAGGAGTTCAATGCTTCTAGTTAAACCCACATTATATATAATGAAAAAAAGTCAAGTATTCAATGCCATGAAGCTCTAAGTTCCAAGAAAATTGTAAGCCAAAAACTATTAGCAAAAAACTGTCGCCAATAAATTGACATACCTATGAAAGAGCCCTTTCGTAAACCCCTAAAATTGCCAAGAAATAATTTCCTCAAAATTTTCCGCATAGACTTATTTTTAGAACCAAACTATATTTCATTTTCGTTTTGTTAATAAACTCTAAACATTGGACGTACTGCCGAAGTTCTGAAGTTCTGAAGTTCTGAAGTGGACCTCGAATCGATATTTCAAAAATGTTTTACATTCTACAACTTTCATTGTAAAGAAACACTTGAGTGCGCTTTTCCGCACTCGACGGCCAACGAGATACTTTAAGTTAGCAGAACTCAAAACTTTAGTCTGATTCATCATTTCTTACACAGAGGTAGCTTATAATATCTTCTGCGCCATTAAATCTAAATTATTTCCCGTTCCACGCCCAGTATATACCTACATAGAATATTGTAAGGTATAAAACGCTGAAAATGATATATATACTTTGCAAGTAAAAATCCTTTATAATAATGACAATGTAGCCCTTGAATGTCCCACTGCTGGGCAATTCCTTTGAACGTCTCAATGTGTACAACGTTAATCAATTGCCAGAACTATGGACTGGATATAAAACACAAACAAAAACTGGGTAATGACATTTAGTGATTTATTAATTCTTTCTTTGATAACCCGACAGGAAAAAGCACAAAGAGCATCTTACGAAATGGACCCTTAAGTTGAAGTAAACCCTCGGTTGCGGAATTTATACAAAATCTTACAAGATACCCGAAGGGTTAACTTGCCTTACACGACACAACTATATCCCCGCGTTGTTGGGTAAATGACGTAACACGAATGACAAATGTTTTGTTGTGTATTGAGCCACTACTGTCAAGGATGTGTAACGTTTATTTAGGGGCACAACGTCCTCAGTTGGCTGAGTAGGGTCACTTCCATTATAATGCAATTTTTAATGGTACAAAATAAACATACAACCTATGTTTTCAATCTTAAACAATAATTCAAATAATAGACTTACCCAAATTGTAAACTAAAGAAAGAAAAGAGGATTTTTTTTTCTCTCTTCCTCGTAGTTTCATCCACTTTTTTTGAGACAAGAACTCTAAATCAATACCACGCACGGTACCATAGATTAATTAATAGTTCTTACGAACGATAGAGCCTGTACACTGCAGCAACTTAATAAAGCCATTTAAGAATAACACATGTTTAATTTATGCTCAAACTAGGTGGCTCCATCAGAAGCGTAATACTGTAGGTACTTTTAATCTTCTAGTGGAACAACGGCGGAGACTCAGAGGACTCATTTAGAGTACCGTGCCCTTTGTTCGTTGGCGGAAAATCAAGGAGGAAGCGAATTAAAGGGCGAGCCCTTTTCAAATCCACCCAATACCTGACCTCGTCGTAAGCAATTACGGATACTTTCTTTGAGAATAGATTGTCACTCGCAAACGGCCTATTGTTTGTTGCGTGTAATTTCGAGAGCTCCCAACATTTATTTTGTATAGAAAATAATATAACACACAATTATTATTGAGTTCAAATTAAAATAGAATTACTGTGAAGATTTTTTGGAACTAAATGAGATGCTGTAAATTAAATTATTATAGAACAGATTCGTTTCCAGATATTTAGTCTTAGAATTTAATGGTTATGTCCGCAAGAGGGGTCGATGGAACCGTGTTTCCTTTACCCTACCTACCTTTGTTAGGTAGTAGGTTCAACCCTGTATCGTCCATTGCCCAGACCGAGGTGAAAATCTCCCACGAAGAGCCCTTGAGCTAGTTGTACCCCCTGACCACCCCTAATGCACAGGATGGAGTGCACTAAGCCATTACTATCTCGTCACGGGAACATCTTTGTTTGTAAAATCAGCCTGTGCCCAACCGGGTTGGTCAATTAAAAAAAACCTACTCAATCTTTTAGTTATTAGTTTGTAGGTGTGACCAACTGACAGATGGTACGATGGACTGGAAGTACCATCATAAGGGTTAAATTTTACAATTTTGATACGGAACCCTAAAGGGGAATGTATTTACGAGTAAATGCCAACAACAAATTGCATGTAAATATGCAATAGGTTTATGTACAGGTAAATAAAAAAAATCTTGATTAACGAAATAAATTATACTGTGCTATATAATATTTATTACGAAAAAGTATATTATATACTTGTGCCAAGCCCCATATTTACTTGGTACGGATTTTACAACATTTCAACTGTTATTGTCACTATGAATCTACATATTACGTATTTATATATTGGCGGATATTCTACTGCGTAGCACGGCTCCGCGATACCACGAATGAAGCGCTATACGTGTATTTGTACCATAGATGCTCTCAACAAAACAAAACAAATCTGCACTGCCTCTTAAAGAAACAATAAGCTCACCCACAAATTCTATGAAAACATATTCCATTCGCAGTGCATTTTTTAAACGAACCGTGCCATGCGATGTGATATAAACTTTTCAAACATTAAAAAGTGACAGTCTTTACATAAGCATCAAGGGCATCTCGAAATTAGAGATGCCTAATATATGTGAGAACATGAGTCACCTCCATTTTATAATGTTGCAACATATTCGTCTCATAAGTCTGTAATAGAACGCTTTCTCACGTGTTTGCAATGACAAATATTTATCACTTACATAATAGGGCTTTCGACCTGCTTTGATAAAAGGGACTTGTGTGATAAATTTGTAATAATACGCAATGTGATACATTATTTACAAAAAGTGAGCCCTTTGTTACAAAGGGCTCACTTTTTGTAAATAAAGTTCATTTTAAAATAATACTATAATGTGCCCGCTGGTAGAAATAATAATATATGTACGCAGAACTAAAGCCCGGTTCACACATAGAATGTTGGCAAGTGAGCAAGTTAATGTGCTAACAAGTGAGTGAATTTTCTGACCTCGTGTAAACAGCTCAACTACACTATGTTATAAACAGTTTCGGTTATTTCACCACACTGACTCGACTAATGAGCCAGGCAGTAATATTCCCAGTACTAGATCTACGTGACTGAACAATTTTGTTAAAGCTTGCGGCTATCTGTTTGTAACCAAGTTACACCTGTCACCCTTAACCTACTAACCTTAAAGAATAACATAAAATTCCCAAAACGAGTATCGAATTGCCAGGAAACATGGCTCCGTCATTTGAGTCGTGTCATTTCCCTTGGCGGACATTCGACCTGGCTGCCTTGCTACGAAGTAGGGCGAGCCAACATCTCCTCTGAAGCGATGCGAGTAAACAAAACATTTAATGAAAGAAATGGTGCTTCCATTTTATAAATACTAACCCACTAACCAATTAATACTATTTCAACTTTAGAAAATAAAATTCCTTTGCGCTATTACAAAGCATGTTTTTGGCAAAAAATCCTTGCTGTTTTTTCCAATTGACAAAGGTATTGGTCAATTGAGAAAAAAAACTTTTATATATTTGAAACTTAAACTTTTAAAAGAAAATTGATAGAGTACGCGATACTATAAGGCAAGGGTCGATGTTGGGTTCCTTACCCAAATTGTATGAATAGCTAATAAGGTTGTTCATAATTTAATTAAAAAATAGTACATACTTAATATGCTACAAATTTATATAAATAATTCGAAACAAATACCAAACCTAGCCAGCTGTTTGCCATTAGCATCATAAGTATACATTAGAGGCAGGTGCGCCGTATTGATATAATTTTAATATATACTAGTGCATAAACGAGGCGAACTCGAGGCATAATATAAAGAGTATGCCAGACGTGATAGTCACATATAAGGGCTACCTTAATCACCCTTATTATCGATTTGACGTTTTTTAGAACCCAACCTCACAACAGGTGACATTGAATAGTTGACATATTTTTATAGTGTTAATTGTAAAGTGTAAACAATATGCTTACACAGTGGTAAACGCTTCTTGTAGGTCCAAATTGTCTGTCTGTATGACGTGTCCTAGTAGCTACTGAATAGAATAACACGTCTTCTAATCACTATACCTGGCACTTGCACTTCGCACTCGATCTACCACTTAACAGTGTGACCGTTTACACGTTTATTTTACTAATCTGCACCTCCAACCTGCACTTGCTACTTAACCAAATGTAAATTAGCCATTAGACAAGCGTGGTGGACAGTGACCAGAATCCCTTTCGCATTGAGAGGAAGTCCGAGTCCAACAGTGAAACATTAAAAGTGTTCATCATTATTTGTTTAATCAAGCTCTAAATTCGGAAAAAGGTATGTAATGGCATTGAAAATAGATTAAACTTTCCATGGGTTTTGGGTAAAGCTTGCTCTTAGGGAAATGTAAGCTTAAAGGAAGGTGGTTTTTGAAAATGAAAAAAGCATCGTGATATTTACGCAGGTACCAAATATATCAGATCATCGCGCTAGAAAAACAAAGAAATAGGAACTGTTGATTTTTTTTTATTTCTTAACTCGAATGTTAAGCTTGTTTTTACAGTGTATCAAAGACAATCATGAAACCGGTTTTGAAGACAGCCCTAATTTGGCCCATGTTTACAAGTCTAAAATTTGTCAGGAGTCCAGACGCTATAAAGTGCCTTCCTCTTTTTAAAAATCAAAAATAAAAATAAATAACAGATGGCAGATATAACTATAGTTTAATAATGTAATAACTTTTAAGCCTTAGATGCACCTACTTTCTCAGCCAGCTGTTTACATTGTTGCATGAGAGAAATATAGCTTGACAGGATAGCGCGCTCTGCAACCAAAAAACAAATGATTAAACATTATGTACTCAGAAAAGTTGAAAATTGTGGCATACTTTTTATGACAATTTTGCAAACATGGAAGAGAATTTACAACTTAAGATGATCTTTTTAACGATATTAGCTATCAATGAACTAATATTAGCTATCAATGAACTAAGCTTCAGTAAACTAGTAGATTGTCATTTTCATCTCACATTTGCAATGTAATTTTTTATTGAAATTTCACAATTCTCTTCTGAACTCACGCGTGAGATATGTGATTCTCGTTACAGAATAGCACCTCAGTTGTGGTAGCCCGTAATGAGATGATGATTTCATTAGTTAATTGCAACTAGCAAATACATGTATCGTTGGCGGATGCGAAGTTTGGTGTATAATTGTTTATCTGCTGTAATTATGTGTATAACCAAACCGAACTCAAGAGTCCTATTTTCAATGTTCTACATATTGCGTTTTTGACTCGGCGACGGTAAACGGACAAGCTCATTAAAGCTTGCATGACATAGTTTTGTATCATATTATATATATATTTTATAATATACCAATCATAAACGATGGCACAAAAAGGAACGTACAGCAAATTAGGTCGACTCGACGGCAAAATGGACCGAGAACCTTTTTCGTTGCTTTACATACAAAATTACGGTCATATCTATATTATGTAGACATATTCATATTCAAATAACAGTAGAGTTTGGTGCAAAAAACCGTGACATTTACGGATGTGGGTAAATCAATTCGGAGACGAGCGCAAACATTACCCGTGTCAGCGGAGCGCGAAGGTCTCACGACGCGGGATTGTTTCGCCTAAAAATTGATTTGAACCCTATTCGAACGACATAAATACTACGGCTACGGCTACGGCGGGAATATTTTCATGCGTTGAACACGACAAGCCCGAAGCAGACTGTTGTCATAGATAACAGAATGGGCAACCCGACGACTCAGGTAAACATTGGCTTTGTCAAATATTATGCGGATGAAATTTCAAACATTCTTTGTTTCCACCTCATGAAGCGGCGCTTGGATCTTTGCTATTCATACATATATTCCTAGTTACATTTTTTACTCTATTATCTTAGATTGCATATTTGTGTTTACCTGCTGGGTATCATGTTTTATTTATTTATATAAAGAAAACTTTTTGTCAGACGGCCTTATTACAATTTTCTGCAGAAATGTCTTAGCTACCTGCATGAACAGTCCTGCGATTCTATTCTGCTAGTTTGTAACTATCGGATGAACTATCCGTCTAAATCTACTCACTGCCGAATAACTACATTAATTTAAGAAGTAATAGTTAACTCTCAAAAGAATAGGTATGTTTTAGTTTTCTACGTCGACAACCTTAGTAACGTATATGAAACGGCTTTGAACAGTTAAACATTTCTTTTATAAATGTTTTTTTAAACCATAAGTTAGCCTTGAATAACTGCTTAACGTGCTGCTCGAATGTAATATTTTTTATTGCCTTGGCTTTGGACACATATACGATGTGTAATTATGCGGGAAAATCCACCCTTTAACGCTGGGACTGTATTACGAGTCGGCTTTCAAGAAAACACCTAAAATATAGTAGGTATGAGTGATACAAAATCGTAGAGACTATAAAAATGGCCAATAGTATGTGTGTGTGTGCGTGTGTGCGTGCGTTTGTGAAATGTGCTTGTGTGTGTGTGTGTGTGTATGTGAGTGTGTGTGTGTGTGTGGTACAGGTAATAAAATATATTATAATACGTTTTAAACTGAATCTGCGAAGTGTCACATCAGTCCACTTACACGGGTCCGTGCTGGTCGCATTAACGGGGTGTGAGATGAGGTGTAGAGGGGTGAGGGGTAGCCGGCGGTAGGGGGGTGTCCGTCAGTTGATCCGATCGCGCCGGGACGAGCTGATTGATGAGGCCGATTAGTGATGCCCAACCCGCCCACGAATAAATTGTCGTCCGATTTTTTGCTTCGTAAACTGTGGTATTACCCTACTTTTATAAGTTGGTAAATTCTAATGTGATTTAGCACCGGTTCTTGCTTGAAAAGGTAGGGACGTTTTAAATTTCACATAGTATTATGCCCAGTACGCGGGACTTGGTACGAATGTTTATAGTGACCATAATTGTTTTCGAATCTTTACCAGGCTATCATAATATTTCACTCCTTCACTTCTTCACTTTCTAATAGTGCAACGCTGTGTCGTTTTTGACAGCGAGTTAAGTGTAGTTCATGCCTTCAAATATAATATGCAAGGGACTATTTGTACTAACCGCCGTCACTGCATCGCAAGGCCGGGCGAGCTTCTGGCGCGCCGCCCTCGCCCGCTGCCGGACGTGACGCGTCTCCGTGCACACTGCCCTCATCCGCTGTGATGACAGAGACAACGGAAATTTATTATGTGCTAATTATTCAGTGATCCACACGTTGGGCATTACAGCTATTAACCGCCGGACGTAGTATATAACGTGTTTTATGTACATCGTAAAGTATATATACGTGTTATTTCATCATACAAGCCTGATGATGACCGAGCATTGATGTTTGAAGATAAATGAGGGGTGACGCTAGACAGTCAAAATGATGACTTTTCGGTCCTATGCTGTCAGCAATATTTAGGCTTTCCGTGGCCATGCCTATCTACATTCCAATTACAAGATCTACCTAGGGCGTCTTATCTTTATTTCAAGCAAACAAAATGATGAACAACTAACATGCACAGTCTTCAATGGGATTCTGAACTACAATTCTAACTAGTTCATTGTCACTCGTATCAATACCCAATAATCCACTGAAATCATCCATAATCTGTATGTTTCTTACAAATTAAATAGAATGCACCTATTATTACTAATAAACTAAATTTAAAGTAACTAAATTTAAAGAAACTTTGTAGTTATATCATGCTGCCACGTATTGATGTCATCAAAGTGAATTTAAAACCAAAAATTATTCCAAAGAGAAAAATGCTATGCTAGAACCTCACCAACAATTATATTATATATAGTAAACGCACAGCCATAGACAAAAGTATTTTTTTAGTATGGCATTTCTTGCGATCTTACAATAATACTGTAAATCCACGCGAGCAGCGCACCTGCACTAAACTTACCCACTTCGCAAATACCAATACTTTAAGATCCTGTGAAACTATCTCATTTATCTCAGCTTTAGAAGTCAAATGAAAGCGACGGATCCCTTTGATCTTAAAATCTTAATTGATTTTATTAAACTGTAAATTGTGAACTTCGCATATAATTCCCCGCAACTCACATTCTATTTCCAAAACTACTTTGGATTTGAATGCAATCTTCATAATTGATAAAGACGATTTAGAGTAAGTTGAAAAGTTGAATAACATTTCGGAGGGCGATGGCTGTCCCCTTCTAGCCTGAAGGGTAGTAATTAAAATAGTTAATGATTATCAGATAAGGAAAATGGTTTTAATAAGCTACTTAAATGACCACAAATTTCAACTTACCTCTTTCGTTTGACCTATAACCTGCTCGGCTAAGAATGGGGCATATATACAGGTCGTAACGGGATTTCGTAGCACATAGTCCGATAGGTGAACGCGTTACTGTAACGCAAGCCTGTCTGGGATTTGAATTGCTATGGATTGTTCATTTGAAATCTTCCTACCCCGTACTCCAGACGACACAACAAGTTGGCGATCCCAAAGGCTTGCAGGCAGGTCAAGACTAAACCTATGCTACGGATTATGATGCACTCAGTCGCTCTCTCTCTTCCGTAATTCGTACGAGGGAAAGAGACGAACTCGATTTATCTCTTTATCTCACATTTTGTCTTGTCACAGCCGTCTGGTGCTACTAGTGGCTGACATTTTAGTACGAAATCAACTACTCCATTATTCTGACAACTGTGTGCCTAGCACGGACGTCGAATGTGGACACGCCATTATCATATCTTCATGTCACATACATTATTTTATTAAAATGTGTATTTATTTAATGTGTTATTGCTATTTATTAGTCGAAACTGGCATAATACCCACTAAGTTGTGAGTGAGGCCATATTCATATTAATTTTATTTCATTTCGTAAAGAAGAAAGAACTTTGAATGTGATCATATCTTCATAGTGAAAACATGCTGTCATTGTGATTGAACCAATGAACACGTTTACGTTAACGTAACGCTACGTAAAAATGTTATGATTAAATGGTGACCAAAGATAATATTAAGAATCAATTGCCTCATACCCATTTAACAGTTTTATTTCGATAAAACATAATCTCAATAAGTCAGGGAGAAACGACTATATCGACTAATCAGTAATTAAGAAGATAAACAGCGGGAAGCGTCCTCGGAGCGCACCCGCCACGGTGGACAAAACAATAGCAGTTTATTTATATTTGCACGCCAAGTCTTTCCGCGAGACCTCGTTAACGAGGCAAAGCCGTTCTGTTTATTAGCTCCCCCACCTGCCCTTCATTATAAACGTGACGAAGATTTTCAAAAGAACGCCATCCGGTGAACATAATCCCGTCCATTTCCATTCTACATTTACGGTTTTATGTTCGCATACGTGAACGGCAATTTTGGAGTTCTCGCTCAAATGTTATAGTAAACATAAAACGAATGAACGGACGATGTTCATATGATATGAACTGTACCCGTTTTAATTTATCTTTTAATTATATATATTCAGAATGTATGCTACTTAGTTCAAAAACGCCTACAGATTTCCTCTATGCGGTACTTTCTCGAGAGAATATTTAAATAAGGTATCGCAAAAGGCGAAAAGATTCTGGTACTTCTAATGTCCAACTGTTTTTTTTTTGGTTATAAAATGTGGAAACATTTACAGAAATGCTAAACACGCCCGCGTGACTGAGCGACGTTTCATTAGGGGAGAAGTCAATTACACGAAAGTCGCTCAGAACATATGGTGGGTCATATTTCAACTCTAATAACGTTCATTTTGGCCCCATATCGTGTATGAAAAAGAAATCATTAATGGAAAATGAGAAACATGAAATAAGTCGTAAATATGAGTTATTTTTTCGACTTTCATTATAATATTATTATTTCATTTCCGATTGTATACAAACTTACGTTATGGGTATGTACTGTAACAGTTAATTATAGAAACCGGAGGTTAGAATAATTTAGTCATAAAAATTAGGAATATAAATGTCACCCACATTCATGTAGAGCTAGCGAAGTACCTAAGATTAGTTATACACCTAATGAAGTCTGTTGACCTTATTTTAATTCGACTGCACAAGCAGGAAAGTAATGTTTTAATCTGAGCGGGTTTTAAATATATAAGGCTTATTAAAATACACTTAGGCTGCAGCTATAAACTGTCCAATTAAATTTAGCACTCCTCGTTCCATACGAACTGGAAGCCCACAAAATTCCCCACGTCCGTTATCATCGGAGACTAAAAGCATCGGTAGATCGCACTCAAGCGCTAAAGCAGTACAGACAGGCTGGCCATATCGGCCGGCTCCATGGGCCTGGGGCTTACGTGCCACGTAATAGATATTCTGTGTACCCCGCATTACGCTGCTGTCACCCGGCGATAGCTCGCATGATCGTGAAACGGGTCGTGTTTCGTAAGTATAACGATAAATACGTGTCGTTATTTTATCTTTTTCAAATCCCGTGTTTTTTTTTATTATTATTGCGTACCGATATTTGTTTTCGATTGTAAAGCAAAGAGCTTTCTATCTTCATTATAGAAAATAAGCGTCTTCGGTTCCTGTAGACAAAACAACGACCTATAGACAAAACAAAGCCTGTAGACAAAGAAAAATCAACACACGGTTTTATAATTGATCATGTTTCAGATTTGCAGCAATCTTTTGATGAATTGGTTATGTGTTATTAATATAATTAAATTATTTCCCAAACGAGATGATCTAGGTTCGATCTCCAACGTAGTTCCAACAATCTATATTGATTTAAACCCACTCCTGGCATAGTTTGATTTAGCTTACTGAAAGGCGCTAACAAAACTGCATGTAATTGTCTACCGTGAATTACTACTAATCATAAATATATAAAAAAAAACAACCACCCAAGCTATAAGTCTAGTTCCAATGTTCATAATTAATAATAAATAAACTAGCTTCATTAAATCTGATTAACTAAAACTAATTTTAAATTCGCTGATGTAGTTACACTTTCCTACATCACGTTTACACCAAGTACCATATACCTACGTGTAGCTAATAATATAATTCCAGAGACATTAATTAAAGGAGCCTGCCAACACAAGAAGGCGCTTCTACGAGATCAGACAAGCAACACGTCCAAAATACCTAGAGCTTTCGCATCGCATGCCTTTCTATGGAACTAGGTATTTTGTGTGGATAAATGGGAGGCCACATTATAACAGAATATATTGGTACACACGCGTCCAATAGATTAGTTTAATTATAACACGCTCCTTACAAATGACACTATCTTTATTGAGCTTAGTTTCAAAATTGTCTGAAGTAGTTGGCGTCGTTAATAACTCAACGCATTTACTACCAACACCAAGGGTATACACAATTATTATGTATATTCTGTTTGATTTCTTATATTTACGCGAATACTACACATTGAAATAAAACGAATCTTACGGATTTTATCGCGTTTTTTACGTTCCCGACGTTTCGGCTGCTTTACAGTAACCATGGGAAGACTGAGGTGGTTGACGTCCTAGTGTCATAGTTTGAAACGCATATTTAGTTGTTGCTTGCGGTCCGATCTACGCAGAAAGAGCTCACTGTGTCTTGAGGTCTTGCAATGGTACGCTTGGTCTTGGATTTAATAATATTAATTACTGGATCCCAAGTCGGTGGTAGCACCCAGCCATCTTTCCCAATGAAATTAGGATGTTTTTTCATTTATATGGCCTGTATCATCCTTGGTCGGAATCGGTGTTCTTTTGCGAGGTTCTGCGGCTCGTCAAATCTGAAAAAATTCGGGTGCTATCTTGTACATGTTCACAGATTGCAGAATTTGTGGAGCGCCGGTGTTTCACATCAGCAATGTGTTCTTTTACACGGTAACATCACATATTGTGGCTATAAAAACAAATCCAACGCTATGATTCCCAAAACAAGATGCCCTCGACGCACGTATACTATAACAAGTTTAAAACATATTTGATGTGTCGTGCCCCCGACAAATATCAGACTGTTGTCATCAATCACAGCCACTGAACGGAAACAGATAAATTGATGAAGCATTTTTCGGGATCGACTCCGATGAACGGTGAACGTGGAATGTCGATATAGCAACGAACATAATAGGCACCCGTGTATTACGCCGAGTCATGTTTATCTCCACATCAGTTTCCAGCGAACATGAACGAAGCAAATACCGTCTGGTGCTGTCAGCAAAAAGGACACACTTCTTCTTATCTTGGGCATATCATGCTACACCACTAATTTATCTCTGTCAGTCGCCAAATTTGGAACCAACGACGTTGGTATAAAATACCTTTTGCTTTGACAGTTGTGTGGATAAATCACCAACGGTGTAAATACACTCTCATTAACACATTACAAGTTATCATGAGCTAAATGAAGTTCCAATAGTTATTCAATCATTATATCAAAAAATTGACGACTGATTAGCGGAGTTGGTAGTGACCCTGCTTTCTGCGCCGAGGGTCCCGGGTTCGAATCCTAGTAGGGACAAGCTTTGTGTGGTGAGCATGGGTTTTTGTATCCGAGTCATGAATGTTGAATATCTGTGTAAGTATTACAAGCGTAGGTTAGTGTGGAACCGTATAGTTTGTGTGTTCGTCTGGCGATATTATAAATATATATAACAATGCTGTTCGTCACTTGAGAACGACTGAACCGATTTGGAAATTTTTTTTCCAAATAGTCCAAATAATTTTGGTAAACATACATAAAAACCCCTTCGATAGAGGGGAGGCCCGTGCCCAGCAGTGGGACATTATAAAAGGGCTGGTATAATTATTGTTATTACATCTATACATCTACTATACATACATATAAATAAAATTGGAGTGTCTGTTTGTAATATTAAAATAACCGCTTTTTACTAAGTGCATTTGGATGTATACACGGTACCTATACCGAAACAACATTTTTTACAATTTTTGTCTGTCTGTCTGTTTGTTCCGGGTAATCTCTGAAATGGCTGGACCGAGTTTGTCGGGACTTTCACTGGCAGATAGCTGATGTAACAAGGAGTAACTTAGGATACTTTTATTTTAGAAAAAATCATAGGATCTCACGAAAAAAAATTAAAACCAATGTTGCAGCGTTGCGCCTGATTAAGTTTGATAGCAATAATCTGAAATGCGTCCCGCGGGCTCAGAACGCGCGAGCAGGCTGTTGCCAACGGTTGTGTCTTTGTTAAATACCACGCGAACGAAGTCGCGGGTAACAGCTAGTTATATATGTATAAAAGAAATGTCGAGAAAATGACAACATCTGTCGGTTCAGGCAGTTTCTAATAAAACTGAAATTGATGTAGATACTAAACTCGACGTTCCATTAATCTGCCAATGCCAAGGACAGATCTGATTGATGGGTGACAAGACATTAGTTACCTATGTACCGCACACGATATCAATCAAAGTGAACCGTATACTACCAACTTTATTGATGAACCTATCAAGTAATATAAGGTTTAACATCCATATGTAACTAGGAGTCATCCCACTAATATTATAAATTTGAAAGTTTGGATGGATGGATGCATGTTTGTTACTAAATCACGCCAGAACGGCTGAACGGATACTGGGATAGCACATGGCTACTTTTTATCTCGGCAAAATGCACGGTTCCTATGGGATAGACATACTTTTTAACCGCGGGTAACACCGCGGGGCGCAACTAGTACGGCAATAAGTAGCTTAACCTTAAGTCCTTCCAATGAATAAATACAGGATGTAAGGCGCATGGTCATCAAAACGTTGGGTAAAGGTTACACTAAATACCTACAATAAAAATTACGTAATCATTGATGTTGTAAGTCATGCGTTACAAATATTGTAATTTATAATCGCGCAATGTATCGCAAATACCGCGATCACAACACAGCGCGTGGGTCTCTCGGTGCATGAGATGACGATCATGATGAATATTCTGACATCACAAGTATATAAATAGGTGCATTATTTATATCAAGTCAATTCTCATAACATTAAGGTTTAAAATAACTTAGAATGAAGCACGCCAATGGAAAGTTCTACATATCTCCGAAGTTAGCTAAAAGTGCATTATAACTTCCGCCTGCGGGAGTTGAGGTGAGCTCTCGAATCAGGACACGCCCGAAAGCTTTAAATCTTTTTATAGTTAACGCAATAAGAATTATAGCGGAGCGTGATTTGTAAAAAAACTACAAATAATTCAAAACAGGGTAGATATAAAAGATGGGTCTGTAAGAGCAGCTTCATTGAGTATTGAAGCCATGTGAATTTGGTTTCAGAAAAATAACCTTTACTTTTTGAGTTATTGCAACATTTCCGAATTATGAAAAAAATAAACAGTCAGCGAAAAAACGGCGACTTTAGAAAGAAAAATGCTTAATATATCCTTTCTCTGACAGGAATCAAAATGTCCTATAAGGCCAAGATAAGTTTGGGTACTAGAAAACTGTACTCGTACATTTTGTTAGAATATCAAAGTATGATACAAACAATATAAAAACAAACTAATGTATCAACACTTAATGTTAATAAAACTGTTTGTTTTTATTAAGAAGATAACTGAAAACGAATAGTTAAATACGTGTTTTATACTTATCTTTAGGTATTACAGTAAGTACGTACAGTACCCGATAAAACTATGTAATTATACTTCCACTTGTACGGGACAACCCGGGCCAATAATCGTAGCCCCGCTTCCTATTGTTCATGCGACAACAATGGTTGGTTATAATAATATTTTATTATCGCACAGCCAGTAAGAAAAAAAGACAAAATTGTTCCAAAAATCAATGACTTCTAGTTATAAAAAGTGTCGAAATTTCAAAAAAATTAACCACATAATATTTATTTGTAATGTATGATCCTTACAGCGGCGTCTTTGCTCATTTCTCGTCTTTTTCTGGTTTGATATGCCGATTAGTATTACCTACATATAACCAAGGATCTAAGGGAAGCCGCTTAAATTAGTTCTCGGAAGTGGGGGCCAGAGCAACAGGTAAATTACTTCTTATTCTCAATAAATCCTCATCTAGAAGAAATCATTAAATTATATGTCCAATATTATTCAGTTAAGCGGTATTGAACTTTATTTATTTTTTGAGAGGCAGATAGATATCCCTTGCCGAGACCCTTGTATCAAAGTGCAAATAATGTTCTATATGCTATCCTCATATAAAAGTAGATAACTAATAAAAACTACGTATAAAGCTATGTTTCAACTGTAACCTTATTCTGCCTTATTCATTCCAGTCTTCTCGTTTTCACATCCGGACTAATTGCATAATAAGGCTGTGTGTACGATCACGCACAAAACACCTATAAATCGAGTTCGCGGCGATATATCACCGGCTTGGCAGCTGAGCTGACTCGGCGAGAGGTTGCAGATAATGACGTCATCGGGTCGCGACGCCCGCCGTACAATGCCTTCATTATAGCCGAACAGCTTGCTTACTATTGTGCCGACTGTCTGCACGCTAATGGAAATGTACCATTGGCAGTTGGTGCTGACGTCGAGTTCTTTGGATTTTATTGAGTCGTTTCTAGAACCTATTTTTAATTTGTGATACCTTCTAAAAAAACATTGCTGCATAGAAGTGCAAAAGTTGTAGCAAGCGTTAGATTTAGTATTATTATTAGTACTAAAACTTAATTAAACGTCATATAGTACTTCGTCAAACAAAACTCTTGTACACAATTCTTCCTATATGACGTTTGATAAAGATATAGAACGTCTATAAATTTGGGTATTTTATCAATTTCAAATATCCAATAAGTTTACAAAGGTCATGATTTATATATAACCAGAATTTCTTCATTCGTAAAATGGATGGAGAAATTAATAGCGCTAAATTTCCGCTAGATTTGGTCCTAGCATTAATCCAAAGACTACCATAATAATAATAACATCTTATGAGTATATTAGCAAACATAATATTTAATTAATGAAGAATGTAAATAGCTAATATAATAGAGTACATGAGTAATCCTACAATACTTTTACTATGTCTAACTGCGGGCGTCCGGAACGAAGTGGATGTCAGGCTTCCGAGATAAATCACTCCTATTACGATTTATTGGCACATGGGGCAGACTCCAATGCGACATTGAATTTAACACGAGAAGCCATTTTAGTTGTATTTACTTGGATTGAATATTTGCGATCTTGATAGTCGAAGAAGTTGAAACAGATTGGCTTAAATACGTTACCTATGACCAAATTCTTTTTAGGTATAAAAGCTATCATGTTTGACTTATGTGTCTCCTAAAACCTCAATGACCTTGAATTTGGACTGCATTTTGACTCATAACCCTTAAACAGATCGTGATCTTATTTCCAAATGTAAATGGACATGCTAATTATGCGAATTTCTTTTTTTATTTTCCCTTTAGCGAAAATAGTTTAAGTTCGATGCCTGCCTTATTAGTAAAAGCTCGCGATAGATCGTCGGTCAGTCAGAAGCCAGAATAATTCTGATATATTGGCTCACCCTTAAGTTACTGGTAGTCCCATTGGTTGGGTTTCTGTGCGCAGTTGGCAAGCGGCCTGTGGTAATACACCCGGGTAATAAGTTGATCTGGATAACCCAAAAACCAACGACAGTACCAAAAAAGAAATGTAACAAAAACTTGGAAGAAAGAAGAACAAGAAAGAAAGAAAACTTTCCGCAAATACTAGAAGGCATAATATTTATTTTGTTCATAAATTCAAAGGTCAAAATCGTTTACTGAACAACACTACAATATGAATTTATCATATGACTTCCATCACCTTATTAAATTTGAAATTATTTTGAACAGTTTTCTCGTTTGTGCCATATTGCAGTACCCAAAGCTGTCATACCTTTGGTAAGTTTTCCATGACATTATCGTAAAGCTTTTGAAATTTCCCTAGATCACTATCGAAGCGCGTGATCATCGATTCAATGTTGCTAACGAATTTATCAGTGGCACGATTCTCTTTATCGTTTGCTTGTTCTACTGATTCTATGAGATGTGCCAACTTTCCATTTCTTTCATCATCAGCATGTTCGAACGCTGCGCGAATGACCTGCATCTTTTTCTGTTTCAATGATTGTTTAGATTGTCTAACTAAATTGACGCCTGGCGCTTCTATTTTACCAGATATGGATTCAATGTCGCTCATAGAGTCCTTCCTTTTAAATACAACTCTGAATGATTTCTCACCGGAATTTTTGGACATTGTAGAATTAAAATGGCATGAATGTTTATCTGGTTAGGTGTACATATAGAATTATGTATTTGATGAATGATTTTTAAATAAACAAGTACAAAATAAAATCATCATCAAAATAATGGTAACTGAAGTGATTGAAATGACACTATAGGTATATTGTCTATGGACACCATAGTGAGACTATCGCAAGGCGATCTACTATCTATGACATGACTATAATCTATATACGTGCGAAATAAGGTAACGGGAGATGACAAACATCCATTTTATTTCATCGTATTTCATTTCATAAAGAAAGAAGAAGAAAACAAACATGCCATATTTGTTAGAGTGAATGGGATGCATGATGCGAACTTTAATAATAAATACCCGCGACGCTTGTTGCATTTCATAGATGTAATTTGCTTCAGTATTATCCCCAGAGTATTCCTGGACGTCGTATTTGTATAATAATACCTTTGACCATAATATAGTATCCAGGGGCAGAACCAGGATATCGCTAAGGGAGGCAGGTCCGTTTGGGAGGACATTTTTGCAATGGATGAAATTACCCCAAATCTATGTTTCAGGAGTGCGCTACAATAAAACTACCATAAACAATCTTGACTTAAAACCGCGCCATCTGTACATCAAAAGAAAAACCAAGAGTAAAAATAGTGAACTCATAGTACTTACAGCTGCTTGAACTACCCTTATTTTTGGAACCCTTATTCGTGGGTATGTTTATTCAGGAGCCCGTATTGTTTAATAATATGTACTCTATTTAACAGATGGCGCTAGTGTGCAGTTTCATAGAAATTGGCTAAAACGTGTTTGGTAAAGGCAAGCCACATGATCGCATAGAACATATCGTATCACACTTGTATATAATGTCTGTGTAACAAACGGAGTTAAAAACTCTTTGTACAGTTAGTCATACGTGTGTCCACTGGAACTTTTTTTTTTTATTACTCGATCTCACCTGATGGTAAGTGACGATGAGATCTACGATGGAGCATACTTGCCTAGGCAGGAAGGCGGCAGTAGATCGAGACGCTACATTCACTAGGCACATGCAGCGTAACTGATCTGATCCGCCATCCATGAATGGCAACACCGAACATCATGCCGGAACACGGCTAGGCCGCTTGGCGATATGACTTTGTTCAGTGGGTGGTGACTAGCCACGGCCGAAGCCTACCACCAGTAAACGTGACTGGCACATACCAGACGGAACGCACGTGTCAGCCTGGCGGTAATGCCAAAGTTCCGATGCGTTTATATTACGTTCATTACCCACGACCATGCCGTAACATAAGAGGCTGCCTAATGACGCTTCTTCTTCTTCTTAAAAATAAATATGGCGTAAACCTCCTAGGGTACTTGGCCAGTGTCACATATAACGTATATCCATTTTAATACGACGTTACAAGTTGCATTATTTTGAAATCAGTCGCGTTATTATAATTTAGTTGTCAGCATTGCTCTACTTTGCGAGTTGCGTTTGCGAGTGCAAGTCTACAAAACATAATTTCTGCAAGTCAGCAAATACGTAATCGAATTCAAATAGGTTGACAAACATGGTATATACCTACTCTTTAACACCTATGTGGCAAAATTGTGATTTTACTGCATATTCGGTGATAACTGCATTATATACAGGATGCTTTAACTTTCCTTACGTCCTATCTTCTGTTCTGTATACCTTTGGATAAATAAAAAGAATTTTCCTAGACTTTTTCAAATTACCTGAGTTGCCTAAGTACGTATATTAAATTCCTTCGTTGATTTGGCTTATTAGCAATATTTATACTTAACCTCTGCTTTGCTTCGGTCGGTGCGCTTCGACACCTAAATAGTAGGAATTCTAGTAACCAGTTGTTCCAGTAGAATGGCCAAGTTCGCCACACTAGTATGCCACGTGCGATCCTGTGGCGCCCCACTCAAAGGCGGTGAAGGCGGTACGTGGGGTTTTAGCCGATAACCACACCGTCACCCCCGTGGCGGTGTGTTATCCATAAGGACTTCCCCAGGTAAAAAAAAAAAGGATTGCCAAGTTGATTATCAAAAATGTTAACTGCCAATATAATCACAATTGTTTCTATTCAGGCTCTTGAGTATAATACGTATTTAAAGCATTTTCCAAATTATTCAATGTCTCTTCCCAAAACCATTTTATACAAACGCCCTTAATAAATTATCACATAGGTATTATAGCTTCTTCCTTAATATAATATTTCTGAATAAAACGTTTATAAGTTATTATGATGGTAATACTAATGATAAGGTATTCCAAGTGTATGTCAGCTTGTGTGTTTGTGTGTGTCAGCTTCTTGTACTGTTTATGAGAAGTCTATTAAGTCCTTTCACCTTTTATGATTCCGTCTAAACGCCTTATAAGTATTTTAAAGGTGACTTCAAAGACAAGTCAGTCGTAAAAAGGCAAACTTTATTAATAGGGATCTTGTCGTCAGACGACGAAATAATATATACGGAGTGCGTGAAGAACATATTTGGGTCATAAAAAACCAAGCGGATATGTGTAGTATGAGTGAATTCACGTGTATGCAAAGACGTTATTTGCGTCTAGGACATAAATAGGCTTGCTTTTTTACCCGACAACGCAAAAAGTGTAATTTTTTTCGAGTATATGTATGTCTATGTCTATTTATTTGGCACGCTCTACAGCCTAAATTGCTTGGTGAATTTTTACATATGAGTTAAAATTACACAGGGTATAGGTATTATTAATTAATGGCATCTGAAAATGATAGAAACAAGGGGCTTTTTTCGTTAATCAAGGGATATTTTTTTTTTATTACATTATAGGTAAGTATTTGATCTCGGTCTCACCTGATGGTAAGTGACGATGAGATCTACGATGGAGCATACTTGCCTTGGTAGGAAGGCGGCAGTAGATCGAGACGCTACATTCACTAGAAACATGCAGTGCAGCTGATCTGACCCGTCATCCATGAATGGCAACACCGAACATCATGCCGGAACATGGCTAGGCCGCTTGCCGACATGGCTTTGTTCAGTGGGTGGTGACTAACCACGGCCAAAGCCTACCACCAGTAGAGTTGTCACCTGGTTGGCACCACCCAGGGTCACGTGTAGGGTATCTCAAGGGTATTTAATTATCCTACGGACGAAGGTGACTCGACCCCAAATATCCTCGGATATCAAATAAAACCTAAATAGCCAATTAGAAATAAATCTCAAAGAAAACAAATTATTGTTATACGGTATTGCAGGAAGCACATACAATTAAAGACCCCCACCAAACGTCTGAAATCAAATTTTAGAGCTTGTTTTTATCATTTAAGTGAAGTGTTTCTGCAGTTAGGTTATTTTTTTTAATATAATTTGTCTGTGCTTGAACATGTTGTTTGCGACAATTTCTTCGGCTGAGGATCATATCCTCACTTTAACACTTGAGAAACATATGATCGCTATTGAAAATTCAGCACATTTAGCGGAGTTCCTGACGGGTCAAATATATTTTTATCATCGACACGATAGAAAAAGCAAAATAATAGATAATATATTTATTATAATAACAATCACGTAATCAATTTATCTACTCGACACACTTGGGTGTCTCGTGAACAACAAAACATTAATAACGGTAAATAAAAATACAAATCAGGTATAATTTCATGTGCGCCGAATAACGAACGTGGGAGATTGTATCTGCAGCAGGTGCTTAATCTCCCACGTTCGTTACTACATTGCTGTGTTGCCATGAACTGTTTCGTAGGGATAGCGAACCAATGGAACGTGATACACTGACGTCTATAATCTACAAGTACGCTAGACTAATGATACCCTTTAAAATGACAGCTCTCTATTGTGCCCATTTGAAGCGCCCTCAATGCGTGGGAAAGGAACTAAATCTGACGTAAAATGCAAATGGCCGTTGTTTCGTTTGCTTTGTCTCCGTGTTTATAAAGTAGTTTTGAAGGTTTAACGCGATTAAACTTTTTTGTTGTGTCGTATTAATATAGTTAATACATAAATGTATATGTAGAGGTCAGTGCACGCGATAATATATTTTGTGCACTCCACCGATTGCAACAGTTAGCAGTTTAGTTCACAGTAACAAAGTTCGCTACGCCTTCGCTACGGAGCTCGGAGTGAGTGGGCGCGGTGCACGGCCACGTTGATCCATAAAGGTTTGCCATCCCTGTATAGCAATGTTATTGCCATGACCAGTTTCTGTCATATCAATAGCAGAGTTCTGACACTTTTTGTAATGACTATGTATATACGTACGAGTATTAATAAACACCATGTTATATATAGGTTTGGCATACTAATGCGTCAATATTGGTTCGAGCAGCACATACATACTAATGAATGTTTCACGTTTTAAAGGAGCGTACTCAGTATACGGACAAATACGAGTAGGTATATCCATAGACTGATATTGTACATAACATACAATCTAATACTGATATTGTTTTACAAACAATCACAGAGTCAATAAAACCGTAGAAGATGAAGAAATGCTTTCTTGCTATGTGCCCAATAAGTATTTGTATGTCTAATATGTAGTTGTCTATGGAGTGAGTTCATTATCACGCGCTGCTACCTCTCATCCCTGAAGATACTTACTGGGGTAGTTTACCACATTAGTCTCCGGGTGCCCAGAAGACTTAATATTGACCTTAAAAGGCACTGGGATGTATACTTAAGGTGCAGTACCTAGTTATTCACAAGTTGGTTCTTCAATTTTCAGTTGATAAGTGCTCATTGGGAGCTCCTCGACGTGTTGTTCGGTCAAATGTGGAGTGTGGAACAGTCGTTGGCTATGTGACCTTTTGTTTTTATATTGTAGTGGCTAGACCCGCACGTATTAGTAATTTAATCCAGAATGCAAGACACGTTGGTCACGTGGTTGGGTGTGACGCTGGTCGCACATGTTTGTATTTGTAGTTATGTAACTGGATATGCCAAACTAACGCCAATGTGTCCTATTGTTATACTTTCTTATTTTGAATCCCCGACGCACAGCAGGGTGTTATAAGTGTATCTGTCTGTCGGTCCGTAGCATCATAGCTCCCAAGGTCTCCACGATTAGCAACGTTGGTATAGGTTGGATAGACAAGAGTCAAGAACAAACATTTAAAAATACTAAATTTATATATTATTATTCCTTTTCAAAGGACCGCAATCCTCCCGTGACTTGTGCTGTAAAGCAGTCGAAACGTCAGGAACGTAAGAAACATAAAATATATACGATAAAAAATCTGCTTTATATCAATGTCTAGTATTACACGCGTAAATATAAGAAGTCAAAAGGTAAATTAATTTATATTAGGTACTTTGGTTACCTGTTTGGTTAAAGGACAAGATAATAATGTAATAAGCTCCGTCTCGGCCCTACCTTCTATCAATGTTTTCCAACTGAAAATACTTATAGACCTATCATTTAAAACCAAATATATATTATAAGAGTAGGGTAGTCCCGAGAACGCCCGAGAAAGATTCGCTGAAATTTTCAATTAAAGAATTTAAATCGTCCCAAGTGGATCACTGATAGGTTCTTATATATCCCTCTTCGTTACTCTCGGAGTTTTACAAATGAAATTGCTTGTACATATTTTAGTAGACATCATTCAGGAACTTTACAATCTATCGCAAAGGCTCTCAACATCAACTACCTCAATACATCTTTAGGGGCAGGTTTAATTGGTAATCACATATAAAATTAACACACACCACAATCACATAGAATGTAGGAAAAATATTACATTGTCTCCATTTATTAACTGGCTTAGGGGACCGCCAAAACGCTCTGCCAGCGTCCCCGTCTACCAACATTAACGCTCAAACGATGCGTTCGGAAACGCGAACACCACACATCATTCAAGGTAATATAGACGACAGCCAAGGCAGCTTGCCGGTGGTCTTAAATGTCTGCCAGTCGTAAAGAAACCTCCCAACCACAAGTAATATTAATCCTAAAAGAACTAAATTAGCAATGTTTACGGGACTTATTGGCATTTCTGCTTCGTTGCTTCCACATATGCTCCCGAGGGGTATCGTACTGATCTGAAACCAAATTGAAAGATAAATTATACCAAACACGTCATAATGTATTTATAACGAAAACAGGAAAATAGGAATTTCTCTTCTTATTTTTACTTGTATAATGAAGTGTTGGTAATTTATAGATTAGGTGAATGGAGAGTATAATCAGTAAACCATGATATCCTCTTGGTCTAAGCTGCGTTTTATTCAGAATAACAAGTTTAAGCGGCTGGGAGTTGCTTGAAAAAGTTGTCAAAGGAAGACAGTAATGAAGTAAGTTCACCAGCAGTTGTTACAAAACATAGTAAGTACCATCCAGCCATTTATTACATTTTAATTCATGCTTTGCTACAGTTAAATTTGTGCTATTTATTAGTCCCAAAACCTATAATAAATCCAAATTTTATGAATAATATTAATGTTAAAAGTAAAAAATTTGGTTATGAAATATAACAGATAAATTAAAATAAAGAAAACTGATAAACATCCGTAAACCTCAGTAATAGGTTCCTGTTACGAAGGTTCTCTCAAAATTAACGTAAACGAATTCCATTCAAGCATCCCGGGATACTTACTTAATTACTTTTACCAACGTGACTCCCATGTTAATAGGTCCCTGGACAACCAACCAATTACTTTGACACCATGTCAAATCTACATTCCAATCGAGTAATTGGTACAAACCATATAATCATGTATGTATCATAGTTTGAGATGTCCATTTAGATTTAGTCGATAGACAACATAATTTTTTCCCACATAAATGAGTAATATTTCAGTGTGTGTAGATAAGTAATTAAAAAGGTAGTGGGTGACTTCTTCGAACATTTGATTTACTTATTATAACATCTTATTTGAATTACAAATCCATGCCGAACACAAACAGACCGACAGTTTTGCTCTGAATATTTTTAGATAAACGCGAAGATTTTATTCCAGTTCCAATTCTCTTGATAACACCAGGGAATGCTGAAAAGTCAACGGTATTCATTCTTTATGAAATATCTTTATTTTCTGAATTTTCTTTATTCAATTCTTTGTGTGTTAAAATCAAAAGCATCGGTAAATAATAAACACATTGAAATAATATTTTCTCAGTTCCTGAATGTCTCGACGCGATAGCATTTTATTCTACGTTGCACTCGGTTATTTTAATAATGAAACGACTATATAATATAGATAACTATTCAAACTGGGAACATATCCTCATATTTGTTTTCTAAATCTCAACACGTGAACGGAATTAATAACATTACTCCAAGTATACATTTGACGTACTACTCGTATTATATCTCAGTATTTTAGGACTGCCCTTCGATCTACTAGCACTATCGATCCAGATCAATCGAGTTGATCTAGATCTAGAATAGCACAAAAGCATACATCATTTCAATTTATATATGTGCTATGAACCGGTCAAACAAGCTAACGTTATCGTAAAAAGATTGTGCTCGACTCACGATATCACAGTTCCAAAATTGCAACCAAGCCTAGAATTTACCTGTATAAGTGAAGTCTTCTTATCGCTTGATTTGGAACACCTTATATCAGACAAGTCTTGTATGATTCTCCTGTACTTGCGCAGCAGGCTCTGGAAGCGGGGGATGAAGTGGCAATCGCAGCGCCAAGGGTTGTCACCAAGGAACACGTGCATAATGTCATTGTTCCCCTGAAAAGCTTTGTCGAAAGCGTAGACAGGGATCTGAAAAAAAGGAAATTTATCATAATAGAAAAACAGATGCTAGGCACACCCCTATACGATATAATAGCTTCTTAAAAATATGTAATCAATAATAAGCTAAATGAGTCGATTAAATATAGGGTTGGTGACATGCTGTTTAAGGGGGTGAAAGAGGCTGCTCTAGAAAACGCAGGTGGAATGGCATATATTACCTATACTTACAAGGATATTATCCTTCAATTAGAAGAATCGGCTGAGCCATTGAACAAAGCAAAACCATTGAGCTATTGAAAAATCTATTCTTTTTTCTTAGTTTTTCCATACCTCAATGGTTCCCGCGGTATCGTCAAAACGCTAAACCCACGCGTTCTAAGTCGCGGCGACAACTAGTCATATTTAAAAAATCAAATCTCCAGACGAAGCCCATTCAAATAGTATCCTTAAAATATTTGTAACTTATAAAGGATCCATCTATTGAGATTATTTTATTCTCTGAAAAAGGTTTTATTAATAAATATTCAGGCATATATTGATTTCTTATATTTACGCAAATAGTACACATTGAAATAAAACTAATTTTACAGATATATTTTTTCATCCCCGACGTTTTGTCGACGAAAATATAATATTCACGATAAAATCTGTAAAATCTGTTCTATTCCAATACAGGAATATATTCTATTGCACCCTTGTCTGTCTCTTGGGTAAAGTGGTGGTATTCTCTTCATACAAACCTGCTTGAGCCTGTTCCCTCTGAGACTTAGAACTCGAAATGTGGCGAACCACTCGGTGCCCTCCAGTTCCTTAACAGCTGATATACTGTTGTTGTCCAGGAACAAGTCCGCAAGATTCTTGTACTGGGGATTTTGTATAATGGCCCTTATTGTGCTCAGCTGTGAAGGAAACAATACAGAATCAATAGAAATTTTACAATTCTCAATGTTACATCGTAAATTCTCTCAAGGCAAGAGGAAATTATTATTTCATTTTCACTTATTTGGGATCCGAATTATTGAGTTAATTCCTTGACAATAATGGCATTGTAAACGTGAACCCGTATAAAAATTGGTTTTTCCCTGTCGGTAAAGAGAAAGAAAGGTGCATAAACATAAAACATTGATATGTAAACGAATAGGTAAAACCATTATTTTTAAGCGATAACACTTTTTAAAGTAAGGAACACGGGGAGGGGGGTCAGGAGGTTCAAACCCACCCCGAAATGCTTTAGATAACCCACCGTTTTATACATAGGTACTTACTAATGTCTCTGGTGCAGAGGTCGACCCCCCCCCCCTTGTGAATTCCTGGCTACAGCCTCGTAGCAGTAATCATCCCCATGTCGTATCCTACTTATTGGTGATAAAAAAGTTTGGACCGATAGTATGTCGAAAACGTGTGCGTTTCAAACAAGTGTGTAGTAAAATCTTACACACAACTGAATACAAATTCAACTCGTAAATAGATACTCTATTCATTCAGTGTAATATTCACAAGTGTAATTTTAGTAGAGTTACACGTAACTATATTATCGGGTTTCATAATATGAGCTGTATTATATTACTCTCCCGATACCCAGCATAACAATAAAACAATACCGTCTTATACGATTCAAGGGCTTCTCAGAACACTTTGTTATATAAATTTACTTCGTCGACCACACGTCATGGTTTCGTCCCTTTTCGTACAATCCGATATGACAAAGACAAACGTCCTGACCTACGAAAGTGGTACCATAAAAAAACGCTTAGTGGTATCGGGTATCAGAGAGTTTGCTTCGTAAGTGGTTTCACGATGTAATTTTTTTTAATTTCTTATGGAAGGGGTCTTTACTTTTTTGCGGATTGTAGGCATATTAGTGTTTTTTGCATATCACAAGTGTCTATAAAAAATATGTGATCATAGAACAGCGTTAAATATTCCAAGCATCCTATTAATGCACTCGAGCCATAGTACTGTAACCTATAAACCTTTTTGTCGGTTTACTCCTTCAAAGAAAACGGCACACTAAGAACTAGCTTAGCTACTCTCTTTTATTCCGCTTATACGTAACAATTATTGGTTCATGTATTGGTAGATGCCGATTTTATAACTCTTATGTAAACCGCTGATCTGACGTCATAAACCTGTTTAGGGCAAAAGGCGTAAGACGTCACAGCTGCGGCGTTAGTCTGTACTATTTACTCCAATACATTATCCTTTATCATCACAACACCACTTCCTTTCTATGGAACACAGTGTGCACATTATGTACACTTGAGATTAGGTCCTTGGCGTTTTTTTAATGCTCACGTATAATAATATATCACTCCGGCTGACGGACGTCGTGAGTGGAAACAGCCAAGATCCAAATTAATGTAAGTTCCTAGTTCTTTTTTTTCGGTGTCATTTCAAAGTAAAATTTTCAAAGTCCTTTCGTTTTATTAGACATTGGAGTCCTGCTGTAATTTACACCCACATTCTTTATCATCGTCATTCCCCAAGATAAGATAAAGTCTTAAATTTCCAACCCAATACAGTGTTATCGGAGTATAAATTGGAGTTTATGCTATGCTGCTTATTTGATACCGACGATTGAGACAATTTCTCAGTAAATAGAGAATTCTCAGTAAATACAGATTCATTAAGGGAATATTTTGGATATTATTTGCTATTCCGTCTGTTTTGTACGTATATATCGACCCTGATATGTGTTATCTTTCGCGAAGCGCACATTAATTTGGCCCACTTGTTTATAAATTAATTGACAACGAATCAAATAATAAACTACAGTTAAATTTAAATAAAACGAATTTTAAGGATTAACACGCGTTTATATAGTGTTTTTTACATTCCCGACGTTTCGGCTGCTTTATAGCAATCATGGTCAAGAGAGGACTGAGATGGATGACGTCCTTGTGTCATAATAATCGTCCTAGTTTGAACTGGGGTACCCTCATATTTAGTGGTTGCTTGGGGTTCGATCAATGCAGAAAGAACAATAAATAAACGCGATAAAATCTGTAATATAACTTTTATTTCAATTAAATGGGATGTATTGCCAAACTGATCGTTAGGTAGGTACGATAGACGTAACTTAACTATTTATCGCTTATCATTATTATCAAACTAATTACCTATATAATAATTTCAACCTAGATTGATTTGAATAAAACTTATTTTAAGGATAAGCCAACGTAAAACCATAAAATAAACGCAATAGAATCTGTAAAATAAGTTTTATTTCAATGTGTAGTATTCGCGTAAATATAAGTAATCAATATGTCCATTTAAAAAAGTAGAACATTATAATATATAAACATAACGAGTTGATTAGTTTCCTTTTAATAATAAACATTTACATAAGCGTTAAAGCGATTTATGCTTGAGTATGTGGTTCTCTTGTTACAAGTAATGCAACCTGAAACTAATGCCGTCAACAATTCTGCGTGTGAGCAGACCACACCAAAGCAATATCATTTCGTGGAAATAAAACATGAGTATTATAATTTCTGATTTGGTAACTTGAACTTTAGTTATAATATACGTATCAACAACATATCAAATGTCTGTAACATATCAAAAAAATGGCAATAGAAATACAATCGCATTGATCATACCTTGCACTAGAGTTTATATAGCAAAATATGTTATGAGATCGAGAACCGAGGTTGTAGTTATGAAAAAAGTGGCCTATACGCCGTGGGCCTATACGAAAAAAAAAGATTTGACTTTGAAAAAAATGATGCACATGAACAACTGGGATTTATCAGGATCAGAATTAAGTCGTTTCCGTTCCAGATGTAGAATTAAGAAAAAAAAATGGCAATTTCTAAGTGCCACCCTACCCCTATTCTAAATAAACGATTTGACTTCGCCATTTAATTCATATGTTTGTTTAATTCCGGTGAAATCTTACGGAACATTTTTATAAACAAAATACCAACAGCATACTCGTTCAACTTTCGCAAAAAAAAAGCAAGTGAAAACAATACTTACTCCTTTTTTTAAAGTAAAAATAGCATAAACATTACACTGAAACTGTCTGAAATTTTATGAATCACACAAAACAAAGCTGAACATTAAACATTGCGTACAGTACATCAAGAGTACGAGATCAAAGCTACGAATATAAAACCGGTATATGTAACCGGTAAACCGTCTCTGATCTCGAACGTTAATAACGCTTAAATATTTTATTCCAGTTTCGAGGTTGTGACGTGAAAAGCTCACATTCGACATGGAGTTACGAGTAAGAACGTATAAAAATATCCGACTACGGTTCAAATATAATTAGAGTTTGACGTGGGCTTGCAAGCGTTACGGAGGCTTTGAAGGCTTCACGTAATGTTGCCGAGACACCTGTATTACGAACCATGGACCCCTGGAAGGTTTCTTAATGTAGGGTAAACAGTGTCTCGGACACGATAAGCCGAGTACTTCAAACGCCCACACGATTCATTTTATACACGGTGACATTTGTATCGTGTTACGAAGACGAACAACCTATAACCTGTAATATTAAAATTCAGTGGTAAAAACTATATTGTGTAAATAATGAACCTTTAAAAATTATTGATTTCTTATATTTACGCAAATACTACAAATTGAAATAAAACTAAAAAACATAAAATAACCGCGACAAAATCCGTAAAATTAGTTTTATTTCAATCTTTAAAAAAGTAATTTGAAGAATTGAATTAAAATTAATCAAGCTACCTACTTTAGTTGGCTATTATAACAATCCACGTGGACTGAGTAGGAGAGGCCGACAGTTTTTTATTTGTAAAGAGAAATTATTATTTCTTGCTTCATTACAAACAGAATATTGAAAAACTGAATGAATATACTTTAATTTTATAATCACTAATTATTGCAGTTAACTGAATTTATATCGGAGAGATTAAAGAGCCCGCCGTTATTGTTCGATAAAAATGTCACCGTGTATAATAGCTACTTATCTTATGACATATTCAGTGCTTCATAGAGTACTAAAAATTATAAGCTACAAACCCCAGAATTCTCAAACACAAGTCAAATGTTAGAGCTGTTTAAATTTAGTGCTCCATACAAAGAATGCAAGATAACGACGTTTTAAAACGTTATGTAGGACTTAAAATACTTCACTATTATCGATAAGGCTGCCCATAGAGACACATTCATTGTGTGTAATGTTATCCCACTTCCCACTAATATTATAAATGTGAAAGTTTGGATGGATGGATGGATGGATGTTTGTTACGCAATCACGCCAGAGCGGCTGAACGGAACTGAATGAAATTTGGCACAATCATAGATTATAGTCTGGAACAGCACAAAGGCTACTTTTTATCCCGGTAATATGTATGGTTCCAGTGGGATAGATTTGTTTTAATTTTTCATAGAGTACCGATAAATTCGTTTTGTCATACATTTGATTCTGAACCGGTGCGAGGTTCGCCGGGCCAGCTAGTGTTCTATATATACTTTATGTGGTGGAACAATTAAAAGTTATCTATCGAACTATCTAAAAGTTTGAGTAGCGTTCGAGTATTCAGCCGAAACAGTCGTTAGTTCAAACAGAATAATCCGTACCATGTTTTACCTTGTTGCCCTCAAGCCGGAGCGTAGTGGTTCCCAGTGGGAGTGACTCCGGGGGCTCTTCCAGCTGTCTGTAGGAGCAGTCCACGGTGATGATCGGGATCACTGCACCAGCCGAGCTCTGACCCTGGCTGTGCAGCACATGCGATGGTTTTTGTACCACATGTGTCATCTTGCACGAACAGGGCGCTGGACAAGTCTCTCGCATCTTCTGTAAAGTAATTAGTCTTAGTCCCATTCGTCACGGCCTAATCCGAAATAACTCGGTGAGACAGGTAAGCCGTTAAAGTTTCTAACCGAGCTTACCCAGAAAATGAAATGGTTTTGCGAGGAACAGACTACCCCTCCAATAGAAATTGATGACCCATTTCCAATAGCACTTACCACACAAATTATTCTTCTAAAAAGTGCTTTGTTATGATGTTTTAAATGTATAAATACCTATGTAAGTTTTAAAGCACACAATACTTTTTGTTTCTTTGGTAATAGTCCAAATCGGTTCAGCTATATGATATGACGTGATTGGATCATCAATACGTCCTTCTGAATGTTCCTTTTTAAATGTAACAAAATTGTTTATTACTTGACTATACATTGCGATAGACAAAGACAGCCCCTTTCATTACTCTCTTTGACATGTTGCAATCGTTATCAAAATCTCCGAATTCCATTGCATGTCATTAAAACTGTTATCACGACAAACTAAAAATATACCCTTTATGAAGTATTAGGCGATTAAAGGATTACACTACAACAAAGGATGCGGCTTTAGATAGAATGCGCTTAATTATGCCAATAAGACACGCAATGTAATCTTCTGTAATTCAGTGTAGTTGCCATTATATGGTTGCGATGGTGACGTAATATTTCATGATATTCTCTGAGTAAGTAAAACCTAATTCACGGCCTAGATAGCCATTCTATTTATAGCTGATATTTCAGCTCGAATCAGATGCCGACGGAATGTCTATTTGTTTTTTTTTATGTATTCGATTTTCCACGCCGCCTATGTTGAAAACAGAAACCGCAAAAAAAAAACGTAGAACAAAGCCAATTTCTAAACTGAGGCAATGTACTCTTGAATAATGGAAATACCTACATGACAGTTTTAGTCCATATATTGTAGTGCAGCTACTGTAGGAGTTGTAAGTACATAAAACTTAATATAGTACATTACTCTCCTGGAAGTCAATTCTCGTTGCCATCGAGATAATTTCGAAATAGAGCTTGAGATTCGAAACCTATCTTAGCTATAAAATTTCGAACGTCAAAGTTATATTCTCAGCCCTAATCGAAAAAGGTCGCGGGAGAAAATGTAATTAAATGTCTCACCCGAATTATTTCCATAACTTTATTGAGCGGTTTCCCGATGTACAGTTGATGATGACAGAGTAGCCGGTCATAGTCTATGATCTTTCTCTTGACCGTACCGTTCTCAGCTTCCATGGCCAACCAGTCGAGACCTCCGTCGCTGCAGTCCCAGGTGTTATCTAAATATTTTACTAGGATTACGAATGCTAAAACACCGCAATACGATCAATCTTCTTAAACATTGGAAATTGGTGAAAATTGGTGAAATTGGGGTATATCCCGGTACACCACTGCCTACCGCTTCTGGGAATACAGGCGTAGGTAGATAGGTTAGCCTAAGGTGATGGCACAGTTGATAGTGACCCTGCTTCTCCAGTACACTGAACTGTACCCATAATACAAGCGTTGCATTAGTTTAGGCCTTTTTAGGGGGCCCACCTAAAGAGCGGCGAGTCACCACCTCTGAATGGTAATTAGACAGAAGCTGATTATGCCAGGTGTCTGCAACCCATGTCCATCCAAACTTATCTTTCCACATTCCTAAAATAGTTCCTCCGCCTGCTGAGGTCAATTCGCTGTTTATCCTAACATTTCAGCTGTCGACCCTAGCGGGTGGCTAACTTAACATCAAAATTCTCAAAAAGGGCTTCTACATATTGGACCCTTGACCCCGCGCAAATCTTCCAAAGGTCCAATAAATATAATAACAAAATCGCCAGACGAACACACCAGCCATACGGTCTCACACTAAGCAACGCTTACTCAGTATATAGTACAACGAGGGCTAACTCAGTATATAGTACTTATATAGATATTAAACATCCATGACGCGGGTACAAACATAGGTGCTCATCACACAAAGTTTTTCCGTACCAGGATTCGATTCAGGGACCACGTGGGTGTCCTTAATAACAACAAATGTTATATCATGTTAAGCAGGTATGTGTAGTAATATTGAACACGTGCAACTCTGGCTAAGCTGTACTCATCTAGATTAAGAAGAATTAAACAGGTTTATCGTATGAGGTAAAATAACATTCCCAAAGGATTCCACTTCCATTCGTGCGGGCCACGGTGGCTTTGGTCATCTTTCCCTTGTATAAAAAGGCTTAAAGGACCCGGATACGGTCAAACGGTTTGCTTCTAATTACGTGTTTGAGAGAACCGTTTGATGTATGTTTGCAGGAGCGTCCCACGTACGTGCATGTTGTGTAGCAGAAGTTTGAGCAAAATATTTGCTCAAATTGTATATTTGCAACTAGTTTTAACATTTCTAATAGAAATTTATATTTAATATTGTTCTGAACGAGCTCTCTGAGTCTACATACTTGACACTGGCAAAATACCAAAGATGATGGCATCATATTTTTTTTAAATAATAATCTCTACTTTTGCCTCAAGCCATTGACCGTGTCCGAAGCCCTTAATAACCGTTTCTTTGATGAGATTCGCAATTAACCAGGGTCAGTAATTTACCCATGCTCATGGCAAATGCAATGTGAAAAAAATGTGTTATAAATAATTACTAGTCTATTTACTAACCTAACGTAATAGACGTTGCTGCTTAAAAATATTGTGACAGAAGCTACATTAATAAATGCACATTACGAGTATATGGATTCTATTAGTGATTTGAGTTCATTACTAGTTCGCTTTGAGTAGCGTTGACGAAGAACCCAATACTTGTTTTATTGGTGGGTGCTTAGGCCACGTTCAGTGTATATGAAAAAGTAAGAGATGGAAAACGGATGGAAGACGGTCTTATTCATGTTTGAACGGCTAAAGAAAATCATAATCATTTACTAGGAACGCCTAACGGAAACATGGGGCGGCGTTAAATGTAAAGATTAAATAAGCTTAGGAAATCAAATTTCGTGGAACTCTGAAAGCTCATATTGCATTAGATAGTACAAGACACCTATGGGATGATGGCGTGCTGGTGTAGAAGAAGGGTCATTGATTCACTACCGCGACGGGCGGTACAAAAAAGTCTGACGCGATGAGACATGATAGGAAAGTAACCTAGTTATGATAGACATATCCCAAGAAGTCTATGTTAAAGTCGAGATTGGATCAAAAATAAAAAAATTGAAATCGTTATTAAAAAAACATCAAAGACTTTGATTTGTTATAAGGTTATCCGCACGCTGCGTTTAGTTATTTCACATTTTCAGTCTATCCCTTCGTCTTCAAGGACAAAAATATCCTAGATGTTGATCTTATTAAAAGGTATCACCATGCCAGGTTTCATCAAACCCATCCAGTAGCTTTCCTGTGATACGCAATCAGATGCAGATAGACAGGCAAACGTTTCAAATATGGCCTATGATTATTGTTTTCCAAATATTATTTTTTCAGTTGTTTTATTTATTTATATTGTAGGTTTATTGTTTTATTTGTTTGTCTTTTATGTTTCTTGTTATTTCGATTAACTTACCGCCTAAAAAGACGCGCTCCAAATGCACTGTCCCATTTAACAGTTGAGGCTGCATGTGTCTCAGCACGTTACCTCGCAAATCCATCTCTCTCAGTTCGTGCATCTCCAGTACAATGTCTGGGGGTATCTCCCATAGTGTAGTCATTCCTTGAATCTTGAGTTTCTGTTGAAAGCAATTGTTTACTTAACATTTACTATATACGAGTCGGATTGCCATAATATCGGCTTTTGAGAGTGAGGGAAGAGAGAGTTTGCCTGTGCTTGCTCACACGCATAATTCTCTCTACCGAAGTTAGCTAGTCTCTGTTGAGACTAGCCGCCGTGCCCGAAATTCGGTCAGGACTCGTAATTTTTTATTTTTAGTATGTCGAACAATCTAAACATATTGAAATAAAACTAATTTTAAGAATTTTATCGCGGTTTATTTTTGATTTTTACGTTCCCGACGTTTCGGCTGCTTTACGGCAACCATGGTCACGGGAAATTCTTAAAATTAGTTTTATTTCAATGTGTAGTATTCGCGTAAATATAAGAAATCAATAATCTAAACATACTTGAAGAAAGCCGACCACAATATATTTTTTATATATAAATGAAATAAAGGCTGAGATCAAGATCATAGCAATGTAATAAGTGTCCATGTATTCAAGAATTCATGGTTTGTATATTTATGGGTACAGCTTTTACGCAATATTCGGCTACCTTATGATTTGTTTAAGTTTGATTCAAAAAGCTTTATAAAATTAGTAGAAACACTTTCTTGATACGTTTTGTTGATCACCTGTCAATATAATTTACGGACTTAATGGATGTTTGAATAGAAGTACGATTGATGAAACACTTACATAAATTAAAATCCAGTACCGTTTCGTACCTAACAGATAGTTTTGACAGGAAATTATGCGATACCAATGATAAACTAATGACGCGATAAGATTAATATTTTTATATTAAAATGTTTTTATGAGTGTATGCATTCATAAACTATTCTTTATCATTGATAAAATATATAGGTCATATATATAGGTCACCACCATCAACGATCTTAACAAATAATATTGTCCCTAAATAAATCACAAGCACAGTCTAAAGATTAGACTGCGTTCACAAGGCTGTGCAGCCAGTAAGTACTCAAATTCTGCCCCTTCAAAAATTAAACCAGCAAGCAGAGGAATATTATAGAAGGATTTGGATAATACCTTAATTTTATTTCCAGCACTGAAATGGCCTTCAAAACTTCTCAAGGTTGTAGAATTGATGATTTCCAATATGTCAAGTTCAGGGAAGTAGTATTGAAGTCTGGCAATGTTGAGGCAATCGCTAGGCCAATCCAACAGTCGCAAATGTGTTATCTCACGCCTGTAACAATGAGGAACTATAAAAAGAGGTATTCCGAATTTGAAACTTGTTATCCAGACCACCAAGAAGTATTGATTATCCTATTTAGTATAGCCGAAATAGACTATATATTATGTCAAAGTTAAATAAGCACCTCTACGTAATAAGGTAACTATATCGATAATAATTATGATGTTCAGCAAAATAAGTACGACCTTTATAGCAAACTTTACCCAGATAACATTTACACTGAAAAGTAAACAACGGATGTTTTTCTTTTGATCTCAAATCATAATATCAAATTATTCATCAAACATATGTATACTATGCGTATAAATAACTTGGTATAATTCGGCACATAAGTCAAGAAAATTAAATTAATTAATTGATGCATAAGGAGATAATAAGTAAGTTGATTCAAACATTAAGTGGGGCCAAATATCAAAAGCAATTCAACAGGTTTTAAAAAATCTGTACAAACTTCCTCCTTACTTTTCATGTCTTACAAAAAATATGGAATATGAATCAATCATAGCAAGTTCTATTATCCAATTCTGTGTCATAATTAAATATAATATATTTTATTTTGACACAGAATTGTATAGTTTTTCGATACTCACATCAATGAACAGCTGGGTTTTATAATTTAAAGTTCTATAAATACAACATTAATTACTGCAGACAACAAGAACATTACTATAGTATTTTTTGTTTGTGTTGTAAACTAGATATTTATTTTATATATTGATTTGAAATTTGAGCCCAGACAGCGTACACATTCTATTGACACGTCAACAGATTGATTAATTTGGTGCTAGATAATAAAAAAGGAAGAAAAACAATTCACGAGAAGTTCTAAATAGTAATAGTGGGATGAATAAGAATATTATATAACTTGACTCTAGTTAAAATCTAAACACAAGCACTATCTTATTAATCAGTATGTCTAAATATTTTTCACAATCTGAGCAGAATCGTCCTATGTTGCCAATTGTTTTGTAATAATACATATGGCATCTTTCACGTTGTGCAGGTTTTTATATTCCCCGCATTCAACATAAAATTTGACTGGTAACATCAGAATATTTCCAATGTTTCCACGGCGAAATATTTTTAATTTTGTTCTAATCTTATACATCTAACTTTATAAGATGTGATGTTTTGACAATATCCGCCTTGTTTAAGTCGATGTATGAAACACAACCATTCACAGCTTGTTCATAACTTTTTGGGAGCTACTTCTTATTAGAAGATTCAAAAAGACATCCATTCTGTTTGACGTTTTCGACAACACTTTCTTCACATTAAAATAAGGACTATTTTAATGTGAAGAAAGTGTTGTCGATAATCACTGGGTTCATCAGGGCACTCTGTATAATAATAGCTTTTGAAATTATTTTCATTGAGCTAAAACAATTAAAATAGATGCACACTTTAGATAATGGCTCAGGGATAACTTTACCATGATCCTACACGACATCCATGAACCATTACCATAAATATATATAGCATTATAATCAAAATGGTAAAGTACTTACACCTACACCAATTTCACAATTTCAAGACTTCACAATACAAAATACTGGAGATCGTATATGGAGTAGGACACATTGAACTGTAAGTCGCTTTTGGTCATCCCTTTGCTACAGGAATATTTACCGTGCCTAAAAGTAATACTTGTACAGACTCGAATGTTTGCAGTTAACTGCATTGTACATGCAGAATTCGGTAATGTTACTGAAAATACTTAAAACATTTCGTTCACCGACTTCAAACAATAAGGGACAATGAAAAAAAATTGGTCTGTTGTAAAGATAAAAAACCTGAAGAGAGAAGGGATCTCACTTCCTTCAGCTATGTAATAATGCGCGACGTTGCGAATCAAACCGTAAATTCCGCAAATATAACTGCGAACGTAGCACATGAAATCCGAATGAATAAAATGTAATAAAGTTAATTTGCGACAATGTGAGTCTAACAGGAAGCGTTTTCCGCGAATCATATGTAACTCATAGAAATAGGACTAATTTATTTTATATTTTTATGTTCCCGACGTTTCGGCTGCTTTACAGCAATCATGGTCACGGGGGACTCCGCAAAATTAGTTTTTTTTTCAATGTGTAGTATTCGCGTAAATTAAAGAAATCAACTAAGAAATAAGTAACTCATCAAAAAAGTTACGATAAATCAAAAGGCGACTGGGTTTACTCTCAAAAGAAAAAAAAAGCAATTTAATAAATTGTAAAACCTTTCTACCTACTAATTATGTCGTACAAAAAATATGTAAGATGAACCATTAATAAATAATAAATACCATCATCAGACCAACAACGTCTCATAATCAAACATATAATGGTACGCAGGCTTCCGGTTAATTGTGTTAAAACGGGCACTCAAGCCCGGTTTAATACGGATCAAGATTAAAGAGGTCACGGCATTTACGACGAACCAAAGTTTTGTGACCGCCCATAATTTACATTTCGCTTTTATATGGATTGTGGATTCAAATTACGCGAGAAAAACGATACTCCCAGAACCTCCGCTATACTACGCGTTTATTACATTCTTTCAGCCGTAAGCCAATCATGAGATTTACAAGGCACTCCTTTGTTTTTGAACTGGCATTATTAGCATTATTTTCACGTGACAATTCTCATCTATTCCTTTCAAGGCCAAGCTCGTAGTCATAGTCGCGAGCAATTTCTTCGCCCATAGTCTTACATGCTTATATAACCGTCCTTTCATAACAACATTCTTGTCACATCAGCGTCTAGACTTGTTGATGCTCCATAGTGTGTTCGAAGTGTCATGTCAGCAATCCGAGAGTATAAATAGGACCTCCCGATCTGAGGTAGGCATTCTTTTGGCTAGAGCGCCTAAAGGCACTCGCCCTCTCACCCGCGTGAAGCTATTAAGGTCATCAGCGACCAACAGCATATTCTCATTTAAAACAAAAACAATGATAACATTTTTTTTATTGTGCGCCAGTGTTTTTAATTCGTAGAAATAGTTTTGTCATTTTAGGTTCCTGAATCGTGTCTGGCGTTCAATCAGGATCGCCGGTTTATAACTGCTCCGCATATCATGATTTCAGGCGTAACAAAAAACAATTTCTGCTAGCTTCGCGAATTTAGGCCACTCAACAGGGTGCCGTGATCCTGAAACCGAATAAATAGTACAAAGAGGGATAATCTTAAACCAGCTGAGCATGAAAGTTGCAGACTGTTAGTGAGTAAAACTTTTTGCCATTCGTTCCTTTACTTTCCTGTGTTGTCTTTTATTTTTTTATTACCATTTTTGTGATTGTTTGGATCAACTTCAGTCATTAAAACTTGACTGGTTGATTTATGGCAAGCAATTGATTAATTATTATAACTTATAACCATTTTATGTTTATATAAAATATAGAATTTTTTGCGATATTTTTTGTAGTAAAAGCAAAAACACGATATCTGTTTTTTTTTACTTTATTGTGTATAAAAAGATAAATGATCTGTATTATTTGAAATCGCTGCCTTACCTCGTACCTTTTTTTAGTTACAAACATCCATTTTAGAAAGTAATTGAATTTAATTATGATTATCATATCCTTGGAGCATCTTTATATCGATTCGCAAGTATTTTTGTTCGATTAAATAGTTTTTTTTGTAAAGCGCATATAAAAAATCACAACTACATAATAAAATGTCGCACAAAGCTTTCAATACAAAAGCTGATACAAAAAAATCATAATAAAATAAGATCCTGTAAAAAATATCAAGTAAACACTAACCCTTACCATATTTTATAAAAAAAAATAAAAAACAAGCATCGTTGGCTAGGCAAATTGCATGAAATTTCTAGATATGCAGGCTGCATGAATGAAACAAAACAACGAATCCTTGTGACGATTAACATGTGTCGTCACAACCGTCCTTACGATGGATGTGGTAGAAAAACTTACTTAATCGCGTTTATCCAATTAGAAGTGAAGCCTCCTCTACAGATGAGTCGGTACTGTGACGGCACGCACTGGGCTCTTGATGTGTACCCCAGTGAGCAGTGGTGGGTCACTGACTCGTCGGTGACGTTACGACCTTTGAACTGGAAGCCTGGTGTGACCACCGTCACAACAGCCAATAGGACCAGCGCTTGGGGTAACACTGCGAAAGAAAAAATACCACCTATTTTTTTTATAATCCCACATCCCACTAATATTATAAATGTGAAGGTTTGGATGGATGGATGGATGGATGGATGTTTGATACCCAATCACGCCAGAACGGCTGAACGGATCTGGATGAAATTTGGCATAGAAATAGATTATGGTGTCAAATAGCACATAGGCTATTTTATCCCGGTAAAATGTATGGTTCCCGTGACATAGATTTGTTTTAATTTTTTGCATAGGTAGTGGCAGTTTAGGGGAAAGGACACACCGGAAAAGGACATACTTTTTAACCGCGGGTAACACCGCGGGGCTCAGTTAGTATATCATACTTCGTAGCGTCCGCCTACGAGAAAATGATTTGCTTAGAATTTCATTTTCGTAGCGTTGTAGCGTCGTCATATTATTGGTAGTAATAAATTGTTATTTTATTTTTCTCAATTGTACATATAACTAATAAAGCTACAGTCATCAATCACAAACTGCGGTTGGAGGTGGTTATGTATGTTCCTCAACACAAATTGCTTCAACGGTGATTGAAAACTCGTAAAACATAGGAATCCGTAAGATAAACCGTCTATTGTTTGCCTTTTCAATATCTATTGATGTAGTGCTATTCTGTAACGACAGTCTCATACCTCACGTGTGAGTACGAAAGTGAATTGTAACATTCCAATACAAATTCTTCACCCTCGGAATCACACGTGAGATATTGACATTAAATGACAATCTTATATCATAAGCACGAATGCTCGGGTAAAATATAAAATTTGTATTGAAAGTTTATAATTCGCTTTCGGACTCACGCGTGAGACATGAGATTGTTGTTACAGAATAGCACTGCTGATGACAGTATTACATAAGTATAATTTTCTCTGTTTGTTCGCTTATCACTGTTCATGTCTATTCCAGTAGTTATGTTCAAAACCTATCAAGCAAATTATTGTCGAGGTTGTGGTTAACCACTAGTAGGTAATGTCCACCATAAGTCATCTATTTATGGAAAATTAGCACATACGTGAGACGTCTGAAACTCCAAACTGTATGCTCATGACAGATCAATTTACAGGAAATTGTCTGGTCCGACCTTCGACACGTTCATATGTTATTTAACACTCACTCGATAACATTCAAATAATAGACACATCAGCTTTACATTAAAAAAAAACAAAATATCTATGCTGGGAGTTCAAGTACATTTAATATTATTATGAATTTTCAGGAATAAAATTAATACATTTACACCCTTTTATTTATTTGTAATAAGAATTCTGGCCTAAGGTGGAAGCGCTAAATTAAAATTGTAGATGGTTCTTAACTATTTACAAAACATTTGGAAATCTTTATGATGTTTTATTTTTTGCTACATTGGCAATGTGCATAAGATGCCTTAATGTATTACGTTTACTTTAAAATTTACGTGATTAAAGCGATATAATACTTTTATACAATGTTTGTAAATACCACTATGTTACTAACTTTGGAGTGTTTTTCATTTGAAATTAACTTTGAAGCAAATTAAATGGATAAATAAAAAGTACACTATGCCGTAGTCGCAAAAAAAATACGACCCATATAAGTGTAAATTTATTGTTAAAAATTAAAAACCTTCGGAATTTTGAATTTCGCACCCTGACCTACTAGCGCTTCGACCTTCACAAGCTTAAATTTGATTCAGTTAGACGTTAGCAAAATGATCCCTTTACGCTTTCTGATTTTAAACATAATCTTTGTGACCACGTTTAAAAGGGCGACAATCGACAAGTCGGTCGCACAGTGTTAACGCTATAAAGTCCTGTTTTTTTTTTCGTGTGCTTCTTCCTTCTTTAACCTGCAATGTTAGGTGGTGTGTTTGACTATATAGAGTACTTAAAGTAACTAAAATTATTTAAACTAAAATTTGTTAATACCGCAGCTGGGTATATGGATATGGATCTTATCCCTGATAACTTACCTTTCATTTTCATAACTCATCAATGTCCTCCGATTTAGTTATCGTTTTACGTGGAAATTATTATTATACGTAATTAAATTGTTTCGATCGATACTTTAACATTGAAGTTGTTAACATTCTTACTATATTATTTATATATTAAAATAAATTTCTAAAATGTCGAATCCTTTGTACAAATTTACTGACCAAATGGCTTTTCAAAATCTGTTGTTGACAGAATAATCGATCCAGAATCGTCGGTCGAGCCATAAAGTTATGAAGTGAAGCGGAAAGTTCGTAAAAAAATATATTAAAGCTATTGGAGTATTCATATAACTTGACGAACTTATAAAATTATTCGCTGTTATTTGGGAATAATTTTAATTTACAACTCGGCATTCAAGTAAATTCAGTTAAAAAAATAGGTCGCGATTTTATTTTGATAATTATGAGAACTAACTTAACTTTTTATAAAATCAGATTACTATTGCCCGGAAAATATTTTTAGAAAAAATATGTTATATAAAACGAATCGTTAAATAACTATTTAAAAATTGTTTTATTTAAAATCAACACACACATAAATTAATTTTATCGAACACTTATTAATTAATACAATATTACAGTAAGACTAGTCATTTCCACTGAAAATAATTGTATCTGTATATCATTAACGGAAAATGCGCGCGCTTTTCAGTGAAAACGCGTGGAAAACGTGGATCACACCCACCGACCGGATCACGACTGAAATACTGAAAGCCTAAACGATAAATGAAAATTTCACACCTCAACGTTATTTACTCTTGTCATTAGCGGGATCAGTTTAAATGGTTCCCGTCTTAATATTTTTGTATTGTGTGTATTGTGCTTTAGCGGCATTTTTTTTTTAATAAATTAAAGAACTATTTTAAAATAATTGCGTCTCTTTAGGTTTATGAGGCATAATATAACATACATTAGTAGCATAAAAGTAGAAGTATTTCACGCTTTAGTGTATGTGATTATAGTACATAATTATGATACATGTGAGCAAAATTGGTGTTTACTCTCAAGACTGGATTTTACTCTGCGTAATGGACCTGAGAGTGCTATGACCAATACTCGTGGGTACCACGTTTTAACAACACATTTGTGTGGATAAAAAAACATTTTTCATAAGTACATAACTATGTTTAGACCAAAAGGTGTAATTTTGCTGGGTAATTTTAACGATTCATAAGTAGGATACTTAATGGTTTACATTGTAAACCATTTAGTATAGTACTTATGAATCGTTAAAATTACACAAAATCAGAATATTTTTATTAATGTAAAGTTGATATTAATAAAAATATTCTGATTCTTATTCTAAATTTAGGTGTTTTATATAATTATAACGATTGAAAAATAATACAATGATACGGATTTCAATAGAAAATTAATTTTACTACGATATTCAGTGTTATACTTACCATAAACTGTCAAAAAATACAATCAAAATATGTATTTTCATTTCCTTATACCACCGTATTAGCCAATGACAAATCAAATACATGTGTAGACCTTCTTCTTCTTTCTTTACGAAATGAGATGCGATGAAATAAAATGGATATGAATATGGCCTCACCCGCAACTTAGCGGGTATTTTGCCAATGTCAAGTAATTAATAGCAATAGCGCATTCAATAAATACACATTATAAATAAAATAATGGATGTGACATGATGATATGAAAATGGCGTGTCCGAAGAAGACCTTAATGTATAAACACCATTGAGTGTCATCCATGCGTCACCATAACACTCAATTGGTATGCCGTCACTCCGTAAATTGTTTTTATGTCCAGGATATTTCTCTTTGCTTGCAGGTAGGAATTTGATTCCATATTTGAGGTCCTTATCCATTTTCTACAAGGCCAATGCGATGGTCAGTGAGTAAGAGAAGTAATTGGATGCCTTAGTGCTAGCTAATACAAGCGTTGGTGCGCCATCCACCGTGTTGTTGGTTTATCAACAGCCACATCAAAGGGTGACGGTCTCAACGCTGGTTGAGGATATTTCAGTACGCAAAGAGCTTTGAGTTTGGATTACACTACTCGCTTCCTAAGTAAACTACATGCTACACTTGGTATTTTTTTATATATCTCCAACTTTACGGCATGTGTATGTACCGTGCAATGTATGGGGGTAAACCCAGTACCTAAAACACACGTATATAGATAGTTATGTTATGCTCACGCCCTAACCCATTAGATTAATGCTGACTGGATAGTCTTCAAATAAACAAGGTCATGTAATCTGATATCTTGAAGATAACTGCTTTGCCGACGCAGCATCCAAGACCGTTAACAAGGTCATGAGATTCAATATCCCACTAACATCATTTTTGCTGATGCAGCGTCTAGACTTGTTGATCGCTCGCACCCCTGCCCTCCATTAACTTATTGTCAAGTCATCATAATTTTATTATAAGTAAGACGCCCTGATACGGAGCCAGCATTCTTGAAGCGCCTCCGAATCGGTGCACAAGTTTCATTAGTACATCTTTATATTGAAGTAATTATATTTAAAAAATTAAAGTTATTTTTAAAAACTGTTGTTGCATACGCTTCAACTTGATTGTATATTAAACATTCATGTGTAGATATTTAGCATGCAATAAACCATTTGTTTATTTGTTAGTGCTGCGCCGTTTAATGAGGGCAATTTTTACAATGACCATATTGTCTGTGTGTCTGTATAGTATTCGTGGTATTTATTTAACGTTGTGTAATAATAACATCGCCAGGCGAACACAACTGTACGGTCTCAAACTAAGCGACGTTTGCATTATGAGTACCACCGTACAATGGACTTTGCTATCAATGCCAGAAAAAATGTTATAAAGGAAAAATAACACCGAGAATTAAATGGCTAACTACAGAAATAATAGACTTAATACTACAGAGAAGACAATAGCGTAACAACAAAATTATGAAAAAATACAAATATTCTAGGGTGCCTCTCCTAGTTGGGAAGGGACAGGGCGGGGGAAAAAGGTCTGGAATCTAAGGTTCCAGCGGTAGTGCCGCACCTCATTAGTAATTAAAGCGTCGGTTCAAGCGCGTTATTACTGGTCGGACGCGCCTCCTAATTGATGTGAGCTGAGCGCTGCGCGTCTGTTCAGTCTTCAGTCGGGGCAACGCGGGGGGGTGAGGGGTGTTACAACCCCTCTCCCCCCATCACATAACGTAAATGAGTGAGCCATATACACTTATGAATTGGGGTCCTATAACGGTACCATGCAATGCTCATTGCACTTGGCCCATTTAGTCCATCGACTCAGACTTTAATGTTCTGTCTGTGGGCTCGTTAGTAGATTATCTATGGTTAGTAGTGTCTGACTTGTGCCGGCGCAGTGACGTTCCAAGCAATTAGTATTTTGAAAATAAATATTGCCACCGTGATATTTTTTTGTGTTCATTTGTGAATAACTTAAGTGATTTAATGTTTTTTTTTTATTGGTGAATAATTGTGGTGCATAGTTTTATTTGATTTGTATACTTTGCTGTTCAAAATTGTGATGACAACTGGACTTAGAACGACAAATATTATTTTATTGCGTATTTACAGGTGGGTAACATGTATTTTTTTACTCGAAATTTTGTAGCGGGAGCATTTCAAGGTAATGCTACCTTGAAATTTGCCGGCGACGTTAACTTGTATGGTGAGCCTGTGCTAACTTTAGATAAAACCGGTGCAACTTATAAAAAAAACTTACTGACTGCCCACTTGAAATTTTTAATTTGTTAGGTAATCATATATTAATCTAGACGTATCAGTTGATGTGAGTCAAAATTGAGAATCAGGATAGGTAGGTACTTATTATTTTTTTAACAACGCATACTAATTATAGGTGGATAATTTAAATACTTACATTGTTTTAGCAAACTTCTCAAAAGGAGGAGGACATTAATTCGACTGTTGTGATTTTTTCTTTGTATGCATCGGTTATTTTCGGCATTTATGAAGCGATTAATATAACAAGAGACAATTGAATAGTGCCATATAGTTTTTAGTAAAACATATTAAACATAAAATAAATAAATATTATAAGCGTAATTAATTATATATTAATAACTAGCTGTTACCCGCGACTTCGTTCGCGTGGTATTTAACAAAGACACATCCGTTGGCAGTAGCCTGCTCGCGTGTTCTGAGCCCGCGGGATGCATTTCAGGTTGTTGCTATCAAACTTAATCAGGCGCAACGCTGCAACATTGGTTTTATTTTTTTTCATGAGATCCTATATTTTTTCTAAAATAAAAGTAGCCTGAGTTACTCCTTGTTACATCAGCTATCTGCCAGTGAAAGTCCTGTCAAAATCGGTCCAGCCATTTCAGAGATTACCCGGAACAACCAGACAGACAGACATACAGACAGACAGACAGACGGACAGACAGACAAAAATTGTAAAAAATGTTGTTTTGGTATAGGTACCGTGTATACATCCGAATGCACTTAGTAACAAGCGGTTATTTTAATATTACAAACAGACACTCCAATTTTATTTATATGTATAGATGTATAGATTACAAGTAATCAGTGATAGCCAAGTTGGTAGAACGCTTGCCTCGTAAGCAAGGATAGCAGGTTCAAACCCCGGCTCACACCTTTAGGATTTCTGGATTTCATGTGGGAATCTCATTTTCAACCATGATTAATCACTTGCTAAACGGTTAAGGAAACCTGTCTGTTTGAGTTGACCCCTTGAAAGACCAGTGAAGTTCGCCAACCTGCACTGGGCCAGCGTGGTGGACAACGTCCTAATTCCCCTCGCAATTATGGGAAGTCCGAGCCCAGCATTTGGACATTAAAAGGGCTAGTATTATTATTACAAATATTATAAGTACCTACTTTAATCTTTTATTTCACAGATAGTCAAGCCGAGTTAAATAATTATATAGTTATACTCGATACTACTTAGTACGACTACTGGAGCAGTCTACAAAACGAGAAGTTTAAAAAAACAATAATGGAGCAAGGTATTTAGTTTATTTTGCAATATACTTATAATGTCTCCTTGCATAATGTGCACTAATTGAGATGGGTGGAAATTGATCAAAATATATTGACAATTTTTTTTTAAGAAAACATAAATTATTTTTATTATATTAATTAAATGTTAATGTTGCTCTTTATATCATGTACTAAATAATAACTGTATTTAAAAAAAAGCAAGAGCTTTTTATATTTATTTTCGTTGGTACGAGCTAAACGCTACGTAAAAAGATTGTGCTTGAACTACTGAATAATAATAATATCGCCAGACGAACACACCAACTATACGGTCCCACAGAAGCAACGCATGGTTTACGGGTATCGTACAATGGACTATGGGCGAATATATCACACTCATAGTTTGTCCCCTACCAGGATTCGAACCCGGGAACCTCAGCGTAGAAGGCAGGCAGGCAGGCAGGTCACTAGCAACGTAGCTAATCAGGTCGACAATTTAAATACGTTAGACGAATGTTTAGATAATTGTATTCATATTTGCATTTTTATTTCAGTTAATATTCTTAAGAAAATGGCAGAGTATGACTTCAGTGCCCCAATTAATGTCACCATGATATTCGAAGATAGTGACGATGATTCTAATGCATGCCAAACTATTTTCGATGACAGCCCTCGTAAACATACGGACAGAGTTTGTCCCACCAACACAGAGACTATTACGATCAAAGAAGAATCACTACGGGTCGAGATTAAACAAAATGTTAATATAAATATATCGGATGAAAAAGAAAAGACAACAGGAGATAATATAATTAATTTGGATGCAGTAAATAATAATAACTTACAAATTAACTCCCATTTAACTCACGGTTCTAGAAAACGAAAACTATGTGATACAGACAATATGATATACAATGTAAAAACAATTCCTGATAAATACGACAAACAAAAACATGACAATCAACATAATAACTCTGAAAGGCACACAAATGGAACTCAAAATTATATACAAACTGCTTACAGTGAAAAACCAAATTATAAATGTCAACAAATCAACCAACACGAACAAGTAACTGATGATGTTAATGGTTTGCTGGTAAACGTGTCTGAAAATTTGATACTAATTATGGATTCATACTATCGAATGAATAAACAATTACAATCAATAAAAGATGTAAACGTCAGGAAAAAATCTCAAGATGCATTCTTGTATATACGACGATACTTTTTAGATTTATCATACGAAACGATAGATACTCTTATTGTGCCACACGAAAATAATTCTCAATTCGTCAACAGTTTCTTGGATAGCACAGTTAGGATAGCCATCAATAAGAAAGGCATCAATTGTAACCGCCAACACGTATACACATTTTATAAATACATGGTTGAATGGACAAAACAGCATAAAAAACATACAACCAGTTTACAACAACAAAATACTCAGCTTAAGGAGTATTTAAGCAGACCACCCATTCAAGTTAACTCTCTGAATCGTGATACAGTGGCCAACGTTGACCATTATACATTACATAATCCATGTATATATTCGTCTGGACCTCCAGGAAGAGAAATAACTATAAGTGTCAATACAGACACATTAAACGATGTTAATACTAATAATGCTTTTCCAACTCAGGCTTGTAGTTCGATACAAGGTATCGATGAATATTGTATCAATTATCTAACCCCAGAGAACAGAACTGCATTAAAAAATACCCATAACAATTTAGAATTTATATACAATCAACCGCCAAAACAGGCGGTATCAAGAAAGAAACAACCAACATTAAATATTTTACCTCAAGCCGTATTCCACCCGCCTGTGTCAAAACCACTGCCAACACCATATAGCATGAGACAACCGAACAGTATTCAGAATAAAAATCATTACGTACAAACAACGATGATTCCGACGCAAAACCCAGTAGATACAACCAGATTGACAGAGTCGAGCGAGAGCGGTTATGTTAGCCCATCCAGTGTCAGTCCCAACCTGTATACAATGGTAAGCAAACACACTCAGCGATAGTAATGTACATTTGTTTAAAATCTCAAATACATTTTAATTAATTTAATTAACATCCATTGTATTAAATCTATCGTTTGAATTCAAACTCATTAATTCTTACTGGGTTTCCAATTTTATTTTCCTTTGATGATTAAGTACTTGTTGAAGATTTTGCACAATCATTTATATTTCTTTTACAGGATTGTGTTCGGAACAAAGAACAAACAGTAGTCACACCAATGATATCGAATATCGTTTCATTGGGTCCCAGATACTCGTACACGAACATGCACGGATGTCACATGTGTGGAAAAGTTACTGAACTAAGGTGTCGTGGGTGTTATACATATTATTGCAGTATTATTTGCGAGGTATGTATATTCTTTACATCGGCACATATACATCTGAAATCACTTCCTAGTCAGGCATCCGCCTCTCGGCGATCCTACTGCGATAAATCCTACAGCGCGCTGAATCCCGGCAGTCGGCGCCGCAACGCGCTTCCAAGAGATAGAATTGCGCGATAGAAAAAAAAAGCGCATAGTTGCGTAATAATAATCTTAAAACGCATAAAATGCAGCGGCGTACGACCTGATGTGCACTTTATTGCTTTGTAGCAAAAACTGCGCTTGATTTATATGTCTTTGCGAAGTGAAATACCTTTTCGTAAGAACTATTAGATAATCTGTGACCGTGTGACTTATTATCAAGTCCAACTTTCATTGAAGTTAAACCCTTCCTTCTAGCTAATTTATAATCCTTTCTTGCAGCAACTGGATTCACAATTCCATCACACTTTATGCCGAAGAATTATGTAGCGCCTGGGAGAAAAAATAGTCCTACAACTGATGTTACCCATAAAACAGTCTGAATTCCAGTGAATAAACTTGTTTACAGTTCTTTAGTTGATTGTTCATTCCTATAATATACTCGTAAGTGTTATTTCATATAGGTTTCATTTTCTGAGTTATTATTTTGTTACCTGACCCATGAAGTCAATTTTGAAATAGGTACAAGCCTATTTCAAAATTGACTTGATATGAAAATTGAATCCCCAATAACCCATTATGACTTTGCCACTTCCATCATTTTGGTTTTCATATTGGATTAACGGCAAACTCGAAATCGTTGAAATTGACTTAGCGACAGCGTCGAGTGCTAGTTTACAAGACGATACTTTACGGCGTACGCTACAACCACCGTATTTGGGGCTTTATTGAGTGATTAGGCCGAAAGACAAGACATCCATCTGAGCTGGGTCTGGCTGTGCTGGTCTAGGACTGGCACGTCCATTCGCTTGTTCCCCTCGTTGCAATAAAACAATAAAATGAACGTTGTTTAAAATCGTGATTGTCGAGGTCACCAATTTGGGAGATGATCTGGTGGCAGCCGTTATAAGATGTCGAGGGAAAAACGGCTGTTCTATTTATTTGCAGTTCACAATAAACTATTATGCGCTATTACAAAAATAATCATATTCTATCTGTCCTGATGAACCTGATGTATTTTGGCAATGACCGAATATACTCTCCTGACACGTCTCTAAATCTATACATATAAATAAAATTGGAGTGTCTGTTTGTAATATTAAAATAACCGCTTTTTACTAAATGCATTTGGATGTATACACGGTACCTATACCGAAACAACATTTTTTACAATTTTTGTCTGTCTGTCTGTCTATCTGTCCGTCTGTCTGTCTGTCCGTCTGTCTGTCTATCTGTCTGTTTGTTCCGGGTAATCTCTGCAATGGCTGGACCGATTTTGACGGGAATTCCACTGGCAGATAGCTGATGTAACAAGGAGTAACTTAGGCTACTTTTATTTTAGAAAAAAAAAATAGGATCTCTCGAAAAAAAATTAAAACCAATGTTGCAGCGCTGCGCCTGATTAAAGTTTGATAGCAACAATCTGCAATGCGTCCCGCGGGATCAGAACGCGAGCAGGCTGTTACCAACGGCTGAGTCTTTGTTAAATACCACGCGGACGAAGTCGCGGGCATCAGCTAGTGTATATATATAAAAGGCTTTGTCCTGACTCACTGACAGACGCACAGCTCAAACCGCTGAACGTTGAGACGTGAAATTTGGACATTAGCTTCCTTTTATGACTTAAGCATCCACTAGGAAGGGATTTTTGGAAATTCGCATTCTAAGGTGTCCAAATAGGGGATTGTATGGAAATTTTAACTCCGAGGATCAAGTAGCTTGAAACCTTGTAAAACACGCAATATAAGAAAATAAGGAAAAACTCAAAAAAAGAAAAAAGCCTGTTTAAAAATGTTTCCAAAAGAAGACCTTGTACAGTTTATACCGAGGTCCTTTTTATGGAGAAGAACTATTAAATAGTGCTATAGAACTCAAAGTTGCTAACAATAATCCAAAACCTAAATTATTGGATGTATTGTTTACAGTTTACTAGAAATCCATTGCTTAGGGGTCTAAGGGCCAAGTCGGGGACTCTAATATTTCAGTGAGGGCGTGGAGTAGACCCATCGAGCTTGGGGTTCATTCGATTGGTATTTACGAGGACTATACTCATCTAAAGTGATCAGAGTATGATGATTGAAGTCATAGGGTGCTGAAATTCGATGAGGGAATAGAGAAGTCACCGTTGAGCCTAAAAGAACAATCTTGTCCGTCCACTGGCTTGCCCAACGTCCCGGTCCTAGCATCGGCTACGGATATGACTTATGGGACTTAGATCTGTTCTAGAGAGACGACACAGGCTTTGATAACGGCCACTAGCATCATCTTTGGGCTCTCTCCTTGTATTACCTAATACGAGTTAGCAAGTTGTTCGCGCTTCGAACTCAAACCTAGTGAAATCTATGAGGCACATGGCATTTTAAATAACAATACATTCCAACCTACTTGAATCATTAGGTCGTGCATCATTTTGCTAACATTTATACCTCCTGGTATAGGCCATAGTCGGGGCCATCACACTAGGCCTTATAAGCCTATCAGTAAACTCGAGGATACTCTACTGAAAAAATACCGAATTCTTCGGAGAACTTCAATAGTCAAGTTGAACCAATTCACTTTTATTTTCCTACACTCATGCACGTTTATGAATACATTAAATATTAACCATTACATTATAATGGTTAATATTTAAACAAAATTAAGAAACGCATTTTTCATAAAAGAAAACAATATTTATAATCTTTCTCTCTCAATACCCAGAAAGTTTGCTTATGTTGTCAGTGGCTTGATGCACGAAGTCTGAAGCCAATATTATAAAATGTCAATGTCAATCAAACTATTGTCAAATCGGTTTGTTTCTTATTTTTCTTCTTCTTTCTTTACGAAATGAGATGCTTGTGTATCAATTTAAATATTAAAATAACATGTTGAATTTGATAACAACAAACGATTTTATATTATTTATCGCTGTATAAGAAACCGTTGTTAGAGTTCGTCAATATATTCATTTAGTTTTTAGGTGACATTCAATCGAAAATGTACTCGGAGAAAGTGTTGCATTCCAAAGATACACACGCTTGAAAATGTTATATTTCGCTACGTTTTCGGCTAGTAGTTATTGGTATTTTCATCTATTAACCTTTACATTTGAGTTTAAAATGTGGTATGCTGCTTTGGTGCGATTTATACGACGTCGACTTGTACTGGGAATTATATTTGCATCTTCATTAACTTACTGTATCGTCAGTTTCTTAAGAGAGGTTAGTGTCATAAAAACAACATTTAAAGCTTTGCATAATTAACAGTAAAACTACACTAGATCGACTAATGGGACATATTATGCCTAAAACACTACTTGGGCCACAATAAAACTGACTATTCCAGTAAGCAATCATAACAAAAGTATATTACTTCGTAGTTTCTGCTTCATAGTAGCAATTTTTATTATCAACCCTCTGAGTGGGGCTGGACTGATCCAACAACAATCTTTGAGTGTTAGACATGTTTAGATAGGTCCTATTTTATGCTAAAATGATGAACTAAGTATTTAAAATTATTTATTTGTAGTGATCTATATAATTATATAATATGCAATGTAATGGATTACAATGGTTTAGACTGATATGCATTCCATTGCAATGACAATTTCTGTTTTTTTGTAACATATTATTAAGTATGTTATCATAAAAAAGACAGCAAAATTGGTTTTATATGGCCTGCTCAAATATGCACAAGTGTTTAAGGAATATTTAGTGGTTAGTTAATAATGCTGATCTTCAATCATTTCAGGGTAGCAACAGAAATACAATATACCAAGATGTCTCATTTGAAAAGAAACCATTTGTTTGGAGAACACTTCAAGAGCACAATGACACAAATGATAAAGTGAAATGTAGAAATTCTGTGCAAGGCAAACAATTACTTGTTGATGACAGAGGTATGAAAGCATTGTTTGTATGGAACATTGCAAATGATGACAGTTGAGTTATTTTTTATGAATTACAAAAAAATAAATTGGAAAAATGTGCTAATTTAATTGGAGTACAAAGATTTTACTTATTCAATGTCATCCTTTTCTTTCTTCTCATAATGTATGAGCAAAAGCTATAATTTTACTTTTATGAAAAATCAACAAATTATTTTATCTACTATTGTGTGTTGTGTTGTGTGTTGTGTGTTGTGTTTAGATGTTTGCTCAGCATATAAATTTTTATTGTTTGCCCCAAATAACTGAAGAAAAATCTTGTGGCAAACAAACAAACTGCAGATCAGTTGCTCATTAATAAATTTAATAATAATATATTTATTTACTTTTCACGCCACAAAATTCATTATTATTATTTACTAGCTAACCTGAAAGTCGTCCTGTACAAATACAGTACAGTATTATGGGTGTTTGAGGACCTGATAAACACAGTTACTAGTGACCCTGCTTCGTGCTCCGATGGTCATGGGTTTGAATCCTGGTAGGGACAAACTTTGTGTGATAAGCTCATATGTTTGTATCCAACTCATGGATGTTTAGTATCTATATATGTATTATATAATAAGTTCACCCTCAGTCCATTGTACGGTACCCATAATACAAGCATTGTAAGAATTCAACAATAAAAAATCAATCAATTGTGAGTACACATTTAGAGTTGTTCCATTTTGTAAAATACTGTTTATTTATTTACAGGCTATGTGTGCCAAAGAATGGATGTATTGAAGAATGGGTGCTGTGATACTGAAGCTGATTTCACGGGTAAATACAGTTGTGAAACGTGCACACCGAACAATTGTTGTGTGATATATGAGTACTGCGTGTCATGTTGCTTGGATCCTAGTAAGGTACTTGTATACTCACTTCCTATCTTAACTATTCATAAGGGCACCCCCACAATGAGAGCGATGTTATGTATATTATGTTTAAAGGATCACCATACGCTATGCAGTAGTGTAAAAACCAATTTAGAGACAGCCCAGTACAACTTGTACCACTGAAGACGAATTTCAATATATGCTGCGAATACTAATTCTATGCAGGGTGGGCTTAAAAAATCCTTATGAGCATTATCTACATAAGGTGGTGGCAGGTTTGTTTCCTGTCTACATACATTTCTTTAATACTGTTCTCATAATGAAATAATTTTTCGTGGGAAATTCTCATGGATATCATCAAGTCCGGGAAGGCATGCAGGCTATGTCAGACTCCTACCATCATTCGCCTTTGCTGGGGAGCCAGGGGATCACCCTAACGTGGACCGCGAGTTCATCATTTGTCCTGGTCTGTGCTCGTCCTCAATTCATTGTATAGTACTCATAACAGAAACTTTTTTTTACAGAGGCACATGTTGGAACTGGTATTGTCTAAACTGTCTACAGACAAAAACGTGTTGTTCCGCTCACTGACCGACGACTACGAGCTCTGTCTGACAAAGTGTCGCACCAGCTCACACAGTGTGCTCCACGAGAACTCCTACAAAGACCCTGTACATAGGCACTGCTTCGGCGACGATCCCCCAAGAACTAGAACTCCGGACTAGCGAAGACTTGCATTAATAGTATAATTATGATAGCTTTTTTTACTATTCTGTTATTTAGAATGTAAGTGATTGAAAACAATGAAATATTTGCCTTAATTAATTGTATAATTGATAGAACTAAGCGGTTCTCTAGTGAAAATCCGTTGTTAAGCAATTTGGAAGCTTAGGTTCATTCGTAGCCGGCCTTCGTAAGGATGCTTCGTTTTGAAGGTAAACACGTCGAATGTTTTTTTTTTATATTTTCTTATTAGTTAGGGTTTCGACACTCATGATAGACATACTCTCGACTGACATCTTTGAAGAGTTCCATTTTGTTAGCTGCTTCAATTAACGATCAAGTTATGTGGTTTTTAATTGGGAAAGCTATCAAGCCGAGTGTCAGTGGTAGGTCCCTCCCCTCAATTGTTTAATTAATTGTATCGGTAACTATTTGGTAATAGACTAGCTAAGATAAATAATTAATACAGATTGAGTGTTGCAAACGACATATTGAAGCACCAAAACTAAGCCAATTTGTGTACTACACGCGAATTACGTCCTTACGTACACGAAAATGCGCTTGGACTCTACCGTGAACAAATTGACTTGTTTTTTTGTGCTTTAATATGCTATTCGCGGGACTTCTTCTATTAATTTATTTTTTCGTCTGACTACATAAGTGAAAATAAATTGTTACATGCTGAGAACTTACTCATATGATTGTAAGACTAATACTATTTGAATGTAGGTATTTCTCATAAATTTTAGTATAGGTACTTTATTTGTAAAAATCGCATCTAAGTCTTTGAAAATGACTACATGACGTGTCTAACGTCTAACACGTAGTTTGTAATATAAAATAAGCGTGCGTACACGTCAACCTGTTCTTTATGAAATAGACCCCAAATTTATAGAAAGTTTTCGTCCATTTACAAAGCACTTATGCCGTTGTAAATTGATTTAAACTCCATAATTTGTGGTGCTTGTGTTATCCAGTATAGGCGCCGTACGTCAATTAAGTTTAAATTGGTCTAACAAATAATTTGTTGGGGTCCAGTTTGTAAAGGTATAAACCACACATAGCCAGACACGTGACATGTCTATTTAACCTGTTTAGTTTTTGTTTCGCTGAGACTGCTATTCTCGACTCTCGGTATAATTTATGCCTAAGGGTTCTTGTACAGCAGGTTGCTTATTACCTAGAGTGTATATAGAAAAATCCCATGAATACTAATGGGAGACAGGGACAAAAATAGTTACCCGAAGTTTATTTGCAGCCGGGGCCGACGGCGAATCAAATCATGAACTAGACAAAGGCAACAAATAATATAATTCCTAAATTCGCTTGTAAATAAAGATCAATCCCTTATTTTATAATATCCAGTTACCAGATTCAAAACTATTGTATAATGTTATCGTTATGAATGAAATGAGGCTGTCCTGAATTATTAAAATGTATTTTTTTATGCACCTATTATTATTTTTTATTATTTTTTTGCTAGGTTGATAAACGTTTATGTAAGTATTAGATAGATTGATAAAATACAACTTAGCTATGCTTAGCTATTTGGAGAGGATGGTGAATATGGTGTGTTAGAAAGGGGCGCCCAAGTTGACCCTTCCACGAGCATATAAACAGTATTCCTAAAAGGGGAAGTCCGTAAAACCCTCCATCGACCAAAGTGTTAAGGTGTGGATAAAATAAAAACGAATCGGTATGGCAGGATCTTGAGCAATCAGTTGGGTAAGCAGCACCTTCTAAAGTGATCGTAGAGTCATCGAGAAAACATGCGGTCTCTGTCATACTTAATTATAAAATCTGTGGTGTGAGTGGCATGAAAAACGATGCGTTATCGGTACGTAAAAAGATTGTGCCTGAGGTACAGAGCTCTCTACCCCCATGGGACACAGGCGTTAGTTTATGTTTAATAATAACATCACCAGACGAACACAAACTGTACGGTCCCAAGCTAGGCAACGCTTCTATGTATTATGAGTAGTAGCCCAGTATATAATATTTATATGGATATCACACAAACCTTGCCACTATCAAGTTTCGAACTAGGGACCCTCGGCACAGAAAGCTGGGCTATTACCAACTGAGCTAATCAGCTCGTATGTATACAGGTCTCCATGTATGTTGATGGCCATTTAGTATTTGTTACGGCAGCCCGGTTAATTCCCTCGGTAACCGCTAGAGGCGCTGCATAGTTTGTTATCAGCTCAAGTTTCCTTAAAAAAATACCTAAACCGATACAATACCATAAGGTTTGTAAAAACCGCTACTTTTACTAACTTTATGGTGTTGCTTTAGGTATTTTTTTAAGCAAATTTAATAAATCGAGACATCCAATGCAGAATGCTAATATCGCAAAAACTAAATTACATCGTAAAGATGTCCAAATTTTTCGTAAAAAAATAAAACCATTGTCATTTTGAATTTCGCGCCCTGACCTGAGCTTCCACCTTAATTCCCAAGGTGTCTTCCAACGTTATGTTAAGTTAACAACTACTAGTACAAACCATGCCCAATCTGTAAATTTATTTTTATTCATTATGTACATAATATACTGTACATTTTCAACCATGGTTGTCACCTGCTAAACGGTGAAGGATAACATCGTGAGGAACCCTGCATGTATCAGGGAACCCCTCAAAAGTCGTGTGAAGTCTGCCAACCCGCACTGGGCCTATGTGGTGGACTATATCATAATCTCCCTCGCATTGGTGTGAGGCCCGTGCCCAACAGTGGGACATTAAAAGGTCGGGTATGATTATTATTTCATACCTACTATTTCCTCAGTCATTATCACGCGTCGCACGCGCAGTACTGTTTTGTAATCATAGTGATAATCTTTTGTATGTAATTCATAAATTGCCTAGCTTATGAAGATAGGAGCAATTTAAATAATGTTGTATGTAGGCAGGTAGGTACTTGACGGTCTGAGAAAATTTTAGGTCTCCACTGTATCTATGTACCTACTTGTAAGAACATGATTAAGTGCTACGGGTGACTGGGAATAAATCTGTAATAGATAATATAAAAAAATACCAAACCCGGCTAAGTGGATGGCCGCCCACGCATATTTTTAGGGTTCCGTAATTATTGCTCGGCTTTCCTCCATAACATAAAAGATTAGGCATACCTAATCTAATGAATTATCATAATAAGAAAACAATTTGCATTGATGGTTCCATTTTGGCCCACCAGGCACGGAATAAAAGTGTCTATGTCTAACAGTTAAGAAATTGTTAACTCATATGTAAAATGTTTTTTTGCAGTAAAACAGAAAAACAATCCCACTTCATGTGCCTCTGCGGGGGGGGGGGGGGACTACTCCCAAAAAGTTATTGAGATTTTTCATATTTTCTAAGCCTATATAGGTAAGTATATCTTCCAAAAAAACATATTTTTCGCTCAAAACTGTGGACGGTCGGTGGACGAGCGAGACGGATGGACGAGCTTATTAGCGATTCTTAGGGTTCGTTAGATGGTGATATCTAACGAACCCTAAGAAGTCTACATTTACCAAAAAACTAGTTATACCTACCGGTTTAGGTATTTACTGTCGAAGATGAGAGTCGTCGACCCTGGAGCTGTGACGTCGATATATAAGAAATGGCAGTGTCGGCTGGTAGCGCCAACGGAAGGTCAAGAACTTATCCAACCAAAGGAATACTTTAAAAAATACATCACATTTAAAAAAAATGCATTACAACACCTAACTATAGGTACTAATGAGGCATGTATACCGATCCACAAAGTACCATGTATGTACTATCAGGGAATTTGTTGTCCTAAAGATACAAGTAGGTACCTACAGATTTACCTAATAACCGTAAAACGGTGGTTAAAGCTATAATATCGCCACGCGAAAATTCCCTCTTTTTCCAGATGTTAATGCTTCACACAGTACGAAAATTCGGAAATCAAAATAGCGATGTTTTTTTTTCATTGGATTTGTATGTTTACAAAGATGGATACAAAAAATAAAAAATTAACACGTAGGCCTTGAAACATTAATATCAAAAATAACAAGTGTCTGACTTAATGTTTCATGTGTGTGATTATAAGTTTGAAGCTTTTTATCATAAAAAACCCCGTAATATCGCGATCAATGTTTTCCCTACTATTTCCTACCATTATTAAAATAACTTCGTAGACGCAAACTACCGTCCCGAATCCGATTCCGATTTCGAATGTTTCAAATCCCTGGAACATGCCGCCCTTGCGGCCAATAGACTTAGGTACGAGAATAAAATTGTTTTCAAATATCATCTCATGAAATAGAATTTGACGCAACATGTAGTAAGTCTTAAGTCGATATCACTACTATCACCATACGATCTTGTTGTACAAAATTGACGAAAATATTTGCGCAAGCACATTCAGACAGTTAGTGAGTGACTGTGGGCGCGGACAGTCGGCAGCAAGAATGGTGATGTGGTAAGAAACATTATCTGTTATAATCAATTTATCAATTCGCGAATCGATACCGTATTGCGTATTGTAATTTTTTATCTTTAACCTAAAAATATTCGTGGTGTTAGAAGTTGGATTTGTGTTTAGGTAATTTGTAAAGTGCTATAAGGGAAATACAGTCGATGAGAGACCAGTTTTTTAATCAACTTAGTTTTAGACCGCTACTACGGTAGGATGATGGTCGGATTAGGTAATAAAATGGTATGGTATGTTGAGAAACCTGAAGTAAAATTAATAATACAATTTATCTTTTGTGGTTGTTTTAAATAATATTAATATGGTTAGATTTTTTTTTAATTCAGTTATAATGAATTGAAAATCACGGTGTAAAATTGAAAGTGTGAGGTGGAGGACCTATCTTACCTATAGATCAGAACATAAAACAATACTAACTTAATTAAAATTCATAAAGTTTTTTTATACGCCTATGTACCTAATTTGAACGCAATAGGTACCTTGTACGTATGCTTTTAGTATAAAAGATAAGTATGTAAATTCAAAGACGAAAAGATATTTAGACATTACACAATACATCATCTTATATATATATGATATAATAAATTAAATATTATGAACTCAGGATGTAAGTGGGTAAGTTACGGAATAATACCTACACCTATATAGGCATAATCACTCTTACATATTTATCCATCACACATACTTTATATGGTATTTTATTATAATAACAACCTCCCTACCTTTATAGGAACTGGGTCTCAGACCACGGCTTGTTAGAATAATCAGACAACACACATATCTTAAACATTCTAGACCATAGTGGTTTAGGCTCCACTTTTAGCGTACGCCAAGTATTGTCTGAATATTCTAATAACTCTGTGCCTCAGAACAAGAAATAAATGTGGTCTGAGCATTGGGCATAGTAAATATCGTGCGCCGCTTGTCCCTTTCGCTCGAGGACACAATCAACACGATTTTCCTCAGTAGGTAAACAACACACCTGTCAAAGCATTGATATGAACACTGAATAAACATCGCGCCACTAATAATATAAATGCGAAAGTTTGAGTGTTCTCTATGATACACAAGCATGTTGAAACAGGTGAACAGATACTAACTTATTTTGATACAAACTTTCTAAAATAACCATAATTTTCGAAGATATGCACATAATCAATTTAATAAAATAATAGCGTTGGTAAGCCTTTCCGTTCCTCTAGTAGGACTCGTACAGGTTATACTTTACTGTATAGTAACCATATTATAGCTGGTCTAGATTTACCAGCTGACATAATCACATTACATTATTTTCTTACAATGTGGCATTAATAACCAAAATTAATTGGGTCAACTAATGATTCGACAAAACGTAGATATTGTGTAGGTCGCAGATATTGTTTTGAACATGGAAGTTGTTCTACCGTTCTACATGCTGCAATTGACATTAACTATTAGCTGATGACGACCTGATTAGCTCAGTTGTTAGTGACCCTGCCTTCTGCGCTGATGGTCCCGTATTCGAATCCTGGTAGGGATTTTTTTTTTTGTGATGTGCCTGAATGTTTGTACCCGAGTCATGGATGCTTAATATCCCTTAAATCCCTATCCACTGTACGGTACCCGTAATACAAGTGTAGTTGCTTTGTGTGGGACCGTATAGTCAGTATGTTCGTTTGGCGATATTATTATTATCACGATGGTTTTTATTCTATTGCCCCCGACTCGCGCCTGAATTACTTTATATTAAGCAATTTTTTTTCTGATAGATAAGTAGAATGACAAAAAAATTGCCCCTTCGATACGAAAATCAAGTAACCACGACAGATAGGCTAGGTTAATGAGACAACATTTTGTTAATTTGAATAAAATGTAGAAAGTAATTAGATATATAGATAATTAGAGATAGATGGATTCTATTGGTCAAATACAGTAGTTCCATACAAGAAACATACGGTAAGTAGATAGAACACTTATAAGAAACATAATACTTATAAAGTGAGCACGTTGTGGACTAGGCCCGCCACACACTCCTACCACTGCTACTCCTGTAAATCAGGATCTACCGTGGTGTCCAATGAAGACACCGAGGTTTGACCCTCGGCGAGCACCCGGGATGAAGTTAATTGTCTTGGAACCCACACGAAATTAATCGAAAGATAAAATTAGGAGGAGTTGCAAGAACATTATCCACTTCCCTCCATTGCAAAGCGGGAGACAAAAAAGAGGACACGTTGTGGAGACACTTCTATTAATATCAAAATAAACTTTTGAGGATGCGTAGAGCCGTTTACGTATCGAAGTAAATGACATAGAAACTTCAGTGACTTGCCCCAACACCCGGTATTGCACGGAAAAAGCTCCCTAGGGTATATCTTACACATCGGTAACAACGGAAACAAAATCATCCATCATTTCATTTTTTCATTCATCATCAATTCAATCGTTTCGTAGATAAGCCCGCAAAAACTACCAGTCAGACGTGGCTGTGATTTTCTATAGTACTCATATACTTACATCTATACGAGTACAAATAAATAAAATTGGAGTGTCTGTTTGTTATATTAAAATAACCGCTTTTTACTATGTGCATTTGTATGTATACGGTACATATACCAAAACAATTTTCGTCTGTCTTTTTGTTTCGGCTAATCTCTGAAATGGCTAGACCAATTTTGACGGGACTTTCACTGGCAGATAGCTGATGTAACAAGGAGTAACGTAGGCTGCTTTTATTTTAGAAAAACTTTGTTTGTTAAATACCACGCGGACGAAGTCGCGGGTAACAGCTAGTGCATTACATATTTAATACTTAAATTCCAATAACAGTCAGCAGTCGCCGTAATCAAATTACAGATGCTTGTCAGTTTCACATTATCAACATTATGTATTTATCAAAACGTTTAACGAATGTTATCAAAATTAGTCTGCATATACGCTATCTTAATAATAAGTAATACCTGAGAATTAAGTCGGCATTAATTATTTTATAAAAAGGTACCGATATACTTAGCATATGCTAGGTGTTGAATGAGAGGCAAAATGATTAAAGAAGTGATAGCAAAGTTGGTAGAACGCTTGCCTCGATAACGAGGATCGCAGGTTCAAACCCCGGCTCGCACCTCTGGGATTTCTGGATTTCATGTGCGAATCTCATTTTCAACTACGATTATCACTTGTTAAACGGTGAAGGAAAACATCGTGAGCAAACTTGCATGTCTGAGAGAACCCCTCAAAATATGTATGAAGTCCGCCAACCCGCGCCCAACAGTGGGACATAAAAAAAGGGCGGGTATTATTATTATTAGAATGAGAGGCGGTTTCATGCGACTGCGATACGAATACTCTATAGTAAGTGTGAAAGTATAACCGGTGACAGGGAGTCCCCGGCTGCTAGTATGGGCATGCAATGAGGAAGTATTAATGCCGATCTATCTATACCTATAGATATAACTTGCTGGCCCTGCGAACTTCGTACCGCCTGTTTTAATAGTTGTACTGCTGTTCGGGGTAGAGACAAATTCGAAAAATAAAAGGTCACTCAAATCGGCGTACCCGTTCTTGAGAAATGGTGTAACTAACACGACTTTATTTTATACTAGCTGTTGCCCGCGACTTCGTCCGCGTGGTATTTAACAAAGACAACCGTTGACAACAGCCTGCTTGCCCATTCTGAGCCCGCGGGACGCATTGCAGGTTGTTGCTATCAAACTTAATCAGGCGCTGCGCTGCAACATTGGTTTTAATTTTTTTTCGTGAGATCCTATTTTTTTTTCTAAAATAAAAGTAGTCTAAGTTACTCCTTGTTACATCAGCTATCTGCCAGTGAAAGTTCCGGGTAATCTCTGAAATGGCTGGACTGATTTTGACGGGACTTTCAAAATCAGTCCAGCCATTTCAGAGATTACCCGGAACAAACAGATAGACAGACAGACAGACAAAAAAAGTTGTTTTGGTATAGGTACCGTGTATACATCCAAATGCACTTAGTAAAAAGCGGTTATTTTAATATTACAAACAGACACTCCAATTTTATTTATATGTATAGATTAATCGCTGATGAATCTATAATTGTATTATTCTTTGTTTCGGAAAATTGAACGTTTACCCAAGTTCACACGTACAATGTCGCAGACATAATATCCTTAAATAATTACCTAATGTATATATTAGCCCCCCAATTTATAGACGTAGGTACATATTATAACATAATCAAACGACATATAGAACTGCACACAAAAGTTTTGCTTTGTGCAGTAATATATGACGTTTGATAAAGATATAAAACGGCCATATAAACGGGGGCTAAATAGGTTTTTTTTAATGGTGCTAGAGCCGCCACACACTCCCACCACTGCTACTCTTGTAAGCCAGGATCTACAGTGATGTCCCATGATGACACCGAGGTTTGACCCTCGGCGAGTCCCGGGATAAAGTTAATTGTCTTGGAACCCGCAAGAATTTAATCGAAAGTTAAAAATAGGAGGAGTTGAAAGAAAATTATTCACTTCCCTCCATTGCAAAGCGGGAGACCAAAAAGATCCGGTAGATAAATTTCCACAGAACAAATGGGTAGGCTAAATTGGTTATATATTATACCTATGTGCTAACAATGTGTATACACAGAAGGTCAATGTCAAATCACTATAGTAAATCGGCTTTGTAAAACTGTGGCAATGATCTTTGTAGGAAATAAAAGACGAGTGGGGCAGGAAGTTTAGAACCTCTCAGTAAGAACACGCAACATTAGTAATTACAGGAAAAGCTATTTCTTTTCCGGGCGATAATAATGTTAATATTTATAGCATTGTCTCGTTTATCGCAGATTCTGCTTGTAATAAATTTGTCGTGCTCATTCACGATAATAACTTTGTGGTTTCTATTTATTTTGTCTGCGTACGTACTTACGTAGTACAAAAGTTATTTTATAACTTAAGCAGTTATCCCAAATCAAGGATGTAATTTAGAATAGGTCAAACTAGAATGGGGTATAAAATCTACTGCGTCGTTTACCCACTGTTAATAAAATCTTTAATTAATCACAGCCTTCAAAAAAGTAGGAATATAAGTAAATTTATATATTATTTGGGCTCAAGTAAATAAGATCGGCAGACAGATCAGACCATGGAAATAACTAATTGATAAGAAAAGAAAATATGTGAATTGACACAATATTAAGTGTTGTTCGAAATTATTTCTAATTATTTTGATACATGCCTATAATATTCCACACAATTATTTATTAGTGGAGGGGGTTTGATACCGGAGTATTACAAAAATACTCAAGGAATAAACCAGGTATATTTTAGATTCGGGGTCAATATTTATAGGAGTTCCAACATATTACGTGTTTTTCAACACGCACTTTGAGATTCAAAACTATAAAATGCATAAAACACAAAGGTAATTATTTAGGAAGTTATCTTTTGTGACATTTCTTTGTCTAAGGTTCACAAGTTAAGTTAGACAAATGATTGTGCCCATACGACCTTGCGCTAAATATTTCACGTACTTCAACCGCATGCATAATTTAATTATAGGGTCACCATTCGTCTGCGACTAATTGGAATATTCACTAATTTATTAACTAGTAGCTGTACCTGCGGCTTCGCATGCTTTTTGACTTTGAGTAAGGAAAAAAATATATTTAAAAAACTCAACTTTTGTAATTGCTTAGTTAAGAAATGGTGTTATAGCCGTATGTTGGAACGACGTTATCAAAAATGAAATATATTATGGCCTTTTCACACTACGTTTTTATTGGATACAAAGGCAATACGCACACGTAAACAAACGTCTATGTGAATTAAAAAACGCGCGTTTTAAAATCCTGTAAATAAATCTTTTCAATTTAAAAATCTGTGCGCATTGACACCCCCCCCCCCCCCCCCTCCTCCAGTAATTGCGATATTACTATAATAGAATATTGTTTTGTTCCGAATCAATTTAATGTTTATTATTCAATTATATGCTTTTGTTCACTTTTTATCCCTGGGTGACACAGCCAAATCAAATGGCTATAATTTTTATTCTGCTACATCATATATTTTCGATGTATGTTCTTCCCCGATATTACTCACAAGAATTTGTACGTGCTTACTTTATATTCACCGTGTATTAGCTACATACTTATTTAATCAGTTTAGTTGTTGCAGGTATTTCCTAGTCTGTCGCATTTTTGTGTACGTAACGAACACCTTATACCTACATAAAGTTGAAAAGGATCACGTACCAGAAGGATTTCTTCACAGTTATATAAGCCTTTATCAAACTGCGAGTAACCTACATTTATTTAAACAAGATACAGATACTTATGGGAATTAGACAAATAGGTACTCATCCTGAAAATATTTCTGTTTCTGTAAGGCCATATAATAAATAACACAATATCTCATTATGATAATATGGTAAAGTATTCTTTGGACGTATAAAGATTTAAGTAATAATCGCAGGACGAAACGAAGAGACTCATTGCTCATAATATGTTTAATAATATTGCCCGAGGTAAAGTACTACAATTCTAATGTTATCTTTTGTGTAAAGTATCTTGGACGTGTTATACGGTGGTATATAATTACTACCTACGTTTATAAATCAGTCTTTTAGACTCATATTTGGACTTACTAACATTAACTCTTACTTACTTAATAAATACTTATGCAACTATCCTACACGAATTAAAACCTATTCCTCGACACAGAATTGCGATAACTGTCCACGGCCAAAAAGAAATTTAATAATGACAATCAACTGTCAGGCGCGCTAGCCACTTCTTTTCCACAACAAACTTTAGTTTTATTAAGGACGTTGTTCTTTATCTTCCACGTACTTTTGTCTTTTTATTTGCCCTTTGAATTCGACCAATGATTTTCACATATTAAAAGTATCTTTATTAATTTGGCTCAGAATTAAAAAAAGTCAAACAAATTTAGTCATGCGGATTAGTGGTTGAAGTATTGCTTTGTATCGCGTGATTTCTATGTAAGTTGTAGTGTATCGCGTCGGTGTTTGTTGGTGGGCGGCGTGTTGGCGGCGCTGGTCGCGGGTGCGCTGGTGGCCGTGCTGGTGCTGCAGCCGTGGACCGGGCCCGACCACCCGCGCTTCCCTCGCGCTGCCGTCGCCGCTAATGGCTACGAATGTGCATCTATTGGACGGTAATTACAAGACTCTTCTAATAGGTATTATTTCTCGCTCTTTTTTTTTTATTACATTATAGGCAAGTATTTGATCTCGATCTCACCTGATGGTAAGTGGCGATGAGATCTACGATGGAGCATACTTGCCTAAAAGGTACCTGTTCAGTCTCGACTTGAAAACACCCAGATTGAACAGCTCTAACAGTCGAACATGATCATGACCCACCGCCTTGGTCAGATACTGTAACTTAGCACATCACCTTGATCCGCTTACCCTACCCTACCCTAGACCAATAACTTGGTTTACCGCCTTAATTCATTTAAAAGAGACAGCTGCCCTGTTTCTCTGTTGGGCAGAAACCTAATGCCGAACAAGTTGATATGTCTGTTAGAGCTATTAAGAGGAAATTACTCCACATAAAATTGATACATTGCAGTACTTGATTCATTGAGTTCACCGTCCAACAACATATAGGACGTGTAAAACCCTGGATGATACATGAAGCCTAAATTCGAATTATAATATTCTTGCCTAGTTATCGATCTTATTTTATTCGTTATATTTTAGAGAGATTCTGGAAAGGAATGGCTCCGCTGTGGATGCGGCGATAGCGACGCTGTTCTGTGAGGGCATTGCGTGCGCACAATGTATGGGGCTCGGAGGAGGCTTCCTGGCCACGGTGTACGACGCAACAACGAAGCAGGTGAACTTCTATATTTAACTTGAGTATAAAAAAAACAAAAAGCCTTTCAACACTATGATTGGTCTCCAGTCTTCTGCTCCTCTCCAATTGGGTGAAAACCGGACCGTATTCTATATTTAAATACTGAGAATAAATTATGATGTATAGTCTTATTGGATGTGGCATCACTTCGAAAGTGCTTCCTTAAACAAACAAAAACTGCAAAATTCTAGTAAACTAAAAATCAACGACGCGTGTAGCTCGCGATCGATACCCAAAGATAATGTACACAGGCTGGAACAGAGTTGTTCCTGTACAGAGTTTGTGTAAGCTCGTCGGGTGACAGAATAAAAACACATAATTGATGCTTATAGTAGTAACTGTTGCAGCTTGAATCTTTCATCACACTTTTCCCACTAACAAATTTACTTTCCAACTTCTAATATCATTTCGCTTTATTTTGTTGCGAGTTCAAAGCCACTAATAAAGACAATGAGGTTTAGTCTCCGGGGATCGCCGAGCGTCAAACCCTTGGCGTAATCGTTAGTCACTATTGTAGATCCTGGCTTACGAGCGGAGAAGAGGTGGGAGTGTGTGGCGGGGCTAGTCTCATTACAATAAAACCTTACGTTTACGTACCTTGTTATAAAATAAATCCTGTTCATGTTGTAACAGGTGCACGTACTCAACGCCCGGGAGAGGGCCCCAGCGGCGACCGACGTGAATATGTTCGCCAACGCCTCGTCCACCGTCGGCGGTCTCGCTATCGCCGTCCCGGGCGAGTTGAAAGGGTACGGCGCCCTGCATCAGCGCTACGGCCGGCTGCCGTGGGGCGAGCTGGTGCGCCCCACCGCGGACCTGTGCCGCCGCGGCCACCGCGTCAACTCTTATATGGCACGCGTGCTCAAATCATACAGAGATATAATCAAAGCAGAACCTTCAATGCGGTGAGTAACTACACCTACCTGAGGGTACCTTATATTATGACCCGCGTGACAACCGTCAGCGCACTAACCATCTACTAATAGGTAGGTATATAAAAGCCTTGGTATTGAATCTTAAAAAGGAACGCAATAGCTAACAACATTGACCCTTACATCTTGATCTCATGATAGCTTGGCTTACAATAAGAGATGGCAACAAATTTTACCATCAAGTAGGTATTTCCGATAGATAATCTGTTAAAATATTAACCATATTATCGGCAGAGAAATATACGTCAACGCTACTACCGGCGAAGTTTGGAACGAAGGCGATCATATAGTGGAACCGACTCTAGCTCGGACTCTGGATCTAATCGCCGAAGAGGGCCCGGAGGCGATGCACAACGGAACGCTCACGGCGCAGCTCGTACGAGATATAGAAGCCTTTGGAGGCATTATAACAGAAGAAGACATGCGGAACTACAGGTTATACGAATACAGATAACACATTCTCAAAGATTCACCAAACAGCTGTTTTAAAATGAAAACATTTTGCAAACACTGTTTGCAATTTTTTTTTTTTTTCAGTTCCCAATCTTCTTGTTAAGAAAAAAATTACAATCACACAAAAAATCCCCTCTAAATGAAAGTGCCTCCATCCCCTTAACGAAATCCTGTATCAGCGCCTGAGAGCCCTAAATATTTATCTAACTCGGTGACTTTATAACACTGCTTAAAATAAGTAGTCTTCTTAATGGACTACCTACTCTACAAAAACGTGATGATTGCAGGGTAGAGTGGCAAGACCCAATCGCGGTGCCGCTGACAGAAGAGCACACCCTATACTCAGTGCCGCTGCCAGGCTCCGGCTCCGTGCTCGCCTTCATCCTCAACATGCTGCGAGGATGGATCGGCGACGGGACTGAGGCACCCGTTAACTCCGAACTCTACTGGCATCGCGTCGTTGAGAGCTTCAAGTACGCGTATGCCAAACGCACAGGCCTCGGGGATCCAGCACGCACTAATCTGCCCTACGATATCAATGTTGTACGTATAACTCCACGGTCCACACTTGCTCTACTCCATCCTAAGCATGTTGCGGAGTGTCCTTACATCCCTATGTTAAGCGCTCTATACACCGAGCCCGGTTTATTTAAGAATTCTTCCACATTCCGTCGATTATGTGGTCGGAACCATTTAAGATATTTCTCCAAGCGTTATGGGCGTATGAGTGGTGTACCACCTTGTACAAGTTGCCGCCTACAGCATTCTTAATACACTGAAGCATCTTCTTGATGTCCTTTCTGTGGTGTCTCTACTACTTGCCCTATAAGGATTTGCTTCTCCAGCTCGTGTCGGGGGGACTTTATCATAGGGCCGAAGTACACACGGAAGTTTCCCCACCAGCAAGTGGAGAGCGTAGACCAAGGTCTTTAAGAGATATCATCAAATTTCCGGCGGCGGCCTGATAGTCGGGTTTAAGTGTGTAGTGCGCTTATTGAAACACAACTCCCCCCCCCCCCACAAAGCAAGAGACAATTAATGTGAAGAGACGCTGACAAAGTTATCTTCAAATATAATCCTCTCTATAAGTGGTTCACTATGTAGGTAGTCAACGTCTGCTATTTATTATTAGTGATTGGGCTATTTAGTAAAAGGCTGTATTACAACAGGTGCACGACAAAATTATAGTTATGTACCTACTTGAGTCAATACATTGTAATTCACTATATATCGACGTAAGCCATCACCGTGTTAATAAACACCTGACATTATTATACCTATGTAACTAAATAGCTACAATTATGTAACTTACATTATGTTGAATTATAATTTACGCTGATTCAGTCATAATATTCAAAGTTACGAACTGACACTACGCATAAAGGTTTTCCGCTCGCTGTAGTACCATAAGATAAATTTATAATCTTATCGTGGGGATTTTCTGCCTTTTGTATTTTTGTTTGGCACACAGGCCCCTCTTTTCCATTGGCAAGTACCCAGACCCCCTCCCCCTCTCCCTGCTAAATCACCACCTATTGCCGATATTACCAATAAATATTTATTGACCGAAAATCAAACAACAATTCCTACTACTAATTATTACTACTACTCATACTCATACTATGAGTAGTAGTAATATTACTAGTAAAAAATAATAATTTAATATCAAGAATGTCACAAGTCATAGGGCCCCATTGTTCTAAAGTGCCCAAGGTCTCTCAAAGACGGCCCTGTTGCACATTAACGAACTCAAAAATAGTTCAAAAATTTGAATATATTTTTATCCTCAAAGCCCACTCGGTCGAGGTCGCTGTTGAAGGCGAAGTCATATTATTCCAGTTGGAGCGTAATCTGTCTGATGCGGCGTGGGCGGCGTCTTTCCGCGCACTGGTGAACGACTCGAGGACGTACTCCGACTGGCAGCACTATGGTGCGCTGTTCGAGGGCGCCGACGACCACGGCACCGCGCACGTGGTGGTGATCGCACCTGACGGCAGCGTCGTCTCCGCAACCAGCACCATTAACTATATGTGGGTATTAATAAACTATCAGGGCAGGACTGTAGTCCTTAAAGCGGCAGGCAGAGGTCATCTCACTGCAGTTCATCCACATTTCATCGTCGGCATGCCTATTGCCATCATAGTAGACACACTCCCCCACAATGCGAAGGAATTTAAGTCGTAGTACTCACCGCATAAAGTGCTTGTTAATTAGCTTTACAAGTCATTAGACCATATGCTGGTTTCATTCCTCACAATATTTACATTTACCGTTCAGTAAGTGATAATCATGATCGAAAATGTGATAAAAGTTGTACATTGCAGAGGTACCCTACTCTCCTCGTTTCCTCCGCTAGGCGAGTGTTCTAGCAACTTTGTATTCTCTGCTAACCCTTTCAATACCATTAATTTGTTATATTATGTAGGTATCAATGAGATCGATTATTCGCTATCATCGTATATCGCTTGCCTCTATTGCCTGTGTATAGGCCCAAATCACAAAAAATACAGTGTTGCGTCTACAGTTGGGGCTCCCAGAGGCGGTCGCAATCCCTTGGCATCATGCTGAACAACGAGATGGATGACTTCGCGATTCCTAACCGCGAGTCCGCTTACGGTCTCCCGCCGTCGCCTGCGAACATGGTTGCGCCTGGTCTGCAACCACTCAGCTCCATGGTCCCTAGCATTGTTATATCGAAAGCAGGCAGCGTCGACTTGGTCCTCGGAGCAGCGGGAGGAACTAAGATCACTACACAAGTGGCTTTGGTAAGCAGTTCCTTCCTTGAAATTGTTTCGTACTATCAGGGACATTACTGCTAGGACATTAAAAGGTCATTTTTGCATGGCAATACGTACCTCGAGCGTTACAATAATTCTTGTTAAGTGGCCAATGTCCCTAATTGTATGTTCCTGGTCCGATTACGTCAGTATCGGCCTTGATTCTGGTACTAATTTAACATGGATTATAAACTAGTACTCAATAATTAACTGCATCAATTTCAGATGTCTAGACACCTTATATTAGAGGGCACCAGTCTATCCGATGCAATCAACAGGCCTCGGCTGCATCATCAGCTGCTGCCTATGGAAGTGCAGCATGAGGAGAACTTCGATCCGGTATGATGCACTCATTACTATGTTAGTCCATAGCGCCTCCACAGACGGGTTTACCCTAAAGGCTCGACTTCTGGATGCCCAATATCTTTGCAAATGGCTCTGGCGTTATTGCCGTCACGTAGAGAGGCATGGCATTAAAAATATAAATTCCCAGGTCCATATACGTGCGCCGGAACTATGGTATCATACTGGCCAGCGTGAAGTGTAGGCTAAATACCAATTTGATTGGGAGTGCCGCTGTTTTATGTGAACGATCTGCCCATAGATAATACTCTATATCTGATATGGGTGCTTGCATCGACCAGCCGAGTCACTTATTGCTCATACGTACTTGAAATATATTTTATTACTTAACCAACAGTAATAGCAATGTTCGTAGAACATTCGCTTTGAATACAAAGTGTGTCAATTCAAGCCAGGGCTCGCACTACTGTGATTATTGCAAGTCATGTGCGAATCTCATTTTTAATCATGATTATTACTTCCTTTACGGTGAAGACAAACATCGTTAAGTAACTCTGATCGGCGTTTGGAAAGCCGTCTAAAATGTTCGTACCTGCCCCGAGTCAGCCCCTCGCCATCTATTGCCGGTATATTAGGAATAGGCTCACCCAATTTAACATTAGCACCAAATGTTATCGGCTGCAATATGCAATAAAATGTGGGTGCACTCCAATTATATACCTATAACTAGCAAACCTGGCGAACTCCGTTTCGCCACCAGATGAATGAATTTGCTATAAACCTCACGGAGCCCGAGACCTTTCCAACGAATGCAAAACCGTGGAAATCGGTTCGTGCGTTCTGGAGTTATAGCGTCAGGAAGGAAAACCCGACTTATTTTTATATAGTAGAAGATGACTGGTCCACCCATCACTCGATCATTATTCGATAAGTTCACAAGTGTTAAGGACATTTAGGCAAATTATATACCTATAATGACTGGTCCACCCATCACTCGATTATTCGATAAGTTCAAAAGTGTTGAGGCCAAGACATTTAGGCAAATTACTTACGTCAACCTTATTGCATAACTACATTGTAGCTCAACGTGACCATGACCGACAGGTGTTTGTTACGGTTGACAGCTGCAGTCATTCGACACAATGTCTTCTATAAGGTGTAACAAAAACAGTGTAAAATAAGTTAATTGGTAGAATAGATCACACACTCACACATAATTTATCACATCGATATTGTTTTGAAATAACTTCCTTGTAGATTATATGTAATAAGTATTAGTATAAATTTGAGGTATAAATTGTGATTGTTGATCGGTTTAGATTATGCTTGCATACAATCTACCATTTGACCTCTTTCTACACTATTTTTGTCGCTTTCTACACTACTGACGGCTGACTTTTTGTCCCCAGAGGAGCATAGCATCCCTCCAGGCCAAAGGTCACGCGACCACGGAACTGGGACCAACCGCAGGGTTCGCAGCAATGGTTGCGGCTGTGCGAGACTCCGCAGGGTATTTAGTTCCTCTGACCGATCGCAGACGGGTTGGCAGCATTGATGGATTTTAAATTTAATAGTTGATGTCAATAACTATAGCATTTGTACCTTCAAGAGGAGTTCCATATGGTGGTTGAGAGAGCTCGATTTATACTCTACAACGACTGGATTTGCACTAAAATATCTACCAAAATTTGTCATGTTAAACTAAATTACCGATATCGTTTCTGTGATCGTGTATAGTGACAAAAATCGACCGAAAAATATTGTGATCGAGATTCGACGATGCTTTATATGAATGCACTGTCTCTCTCGAGTTAAGGTGCTGTCCCATAGCTACTCACACGCATACTACGCACTTTGACTTAGCTACGATTTGCTGGAAAATTTACCTATGCGAAAACGCCCACTGCAGCCCACGAACACGCTACGCACGAATGCGTGGACGGTGAAGTCATTTACACATGCATGGCTACCCGGATATATCGCTCACATAGCTCAATCCTGCACACGTTATACAACTGGCAGAAGGCGAGAAGGAAAGCGACACCATTTTGTCGGGGCTAGAAAGACTTTGAACCTTGAACTTACGTAGACGAGAGTCTATATTCATGCACATTACTTCAGTGGAAACGTAGACACACGCAGTTTGACAAGCTACGCACTTGATATGCGCGTGCGCTTGCGAACAGCATGCGCAGCGATGGGGCATCGCCTTTATTACCACATCTGCAATTGCTATATTAGCGATTTGCAATCTACAGTATGGTAGGTAATATGTAAGTACCCGTTCTTGCGAGTTTGGAAGTATGTAAATCAATTGTGACATCGGTACGTATGTATTCTTATATTGACGTTCGTTATTAATTTTCTAATTGTATTGTTTCGTTATAAATAAATGTGTTAAAGCTGTGATGTTAATAATAATTATTATTCATGAATTAAATGGTTTCTATGGTGTTTTAATTCTGAAGCCTGTTTTTATGTTAATACCTTTGAAAGGCACCTGCTACTTGAGCACAATCCTTTGTTTTACGTAAGTATATACAATTCTATAACGAACATTCATTCTTTAAGTCTAATTGAACACCAAGATGATTCTGTACTCACCCAGTACCCACACAGTTCTTGGTAGTTAGCAAGTGTCCTTTTTCTCCGTCCAATCAATCGTATTTACGTACCGTTTCGGTACGTAAGCGTTGTCCATCCCTCTCACACCACCAAAGAGTAATATAATATGCACACTACCGATTTAATAAAAAAAAATGTCTGTGATAGCATGTTTCCTGGATGACATTACGATCACATTAGGGTATTCCTGCTTACTCTACCGCGATAATAAAATCGCAATAATAATATAAATATCAGGCCTGACTGATTGTTTATCCTTCCTTTCCAGGCCAAAAGCCGGTAAAAGAATTTCTGCCTAATAAATAAATGAAACTATGATGCAATTGGTCCTTTATTTTATTATATTCGTAATTGTTTAAATCAAAATAATAATTGTGATTGTTCTTTCACAATATTTTCTTTTCTTCGACATGGTGTTTGCACCACAGATACGCAGCAACATAACAGATATGAATGGTGGTTTGGTCATTGAGTTATATTTTTATCTGTGATGGTCATAATGACTATAGGTAGCCTGCTCCAACAAACGAGCGAACCAAAAAAAAAAGCAACGTCATGTTACTTATGTCAACAACCGTCACTGTCAAAGTAAACGGCCGGTCGTCCAGATTTTCGCGCCTGAATATAAAGAACAAAGTGCATTATTTACGTTGAAATACTTAGTTTTCCGCCGTATTTACAAGGAATAATAATTAACCAAAATAAATAAATAGATTTCTTCGAAGTTTTGAGAGTAAAATCCAATAAAATGACGCATCAACTAACAGAAGGTTCTTTGGAAGTAAGTTTTCAGTTTCATAAGTATTTTTTAACAAATTACTGGGTGCACTATGTTGTAGTGAATAAAAGATCTGATTTTCACTAGCTTAAAACTGCAGGACTAACCTAACCTACCCTCAATTCTGAAAAATTCTGTAAAATCTTGGCAAATTTGAATGCTGTAATGTGATGCGGTTACTCAGTTAATTTAAAAAAAAATTATTACGCACCTTATTGAAGGCAGTTCCGTTCTATATCTATCAAAATATTTTGCGACATGGTGCTATTTCCGTACAGCTGGAGATAGCACAATGTCACAAAATATTTTGATCACCTGTGTGATGGACCATACCAAATAACTCATAAAATAACATCAATTTTATTCAATTATTTGTTTTTTTTTATATGGTAAAAGACTTGTTTGGTCATGGTGTATAAATTATTATACAAATACATGCAGTTTCAAGTTCAGTAACTATTTTCAAGGGACCCTGCAAATTGATTCCTAGTTTGAATACTGAAGTGGGTATTTGTAACACATATATAGTATATATGTTTTAAAATAAAAAAAAAACAAGTTAGAGTTTGAACCTCAAATTTAAATTCAAATCTAGCAAAACTATTACCTGTCGAATGGTATTTCTGAGCTTCTAAGGACTGTACCATATTTATTATTATTTGAATGAAGTCAAGTACAAACAAACATAATTTTCTGATATATATTTCATTCACCCAATTATGTGGTGTTCTAGATAATAATGAACGGTGGCCAATATGATAAACCAGTGATGCAAGTACTAGGCAGCAAAAAGATTCAAGGCAGTGGTGCTAATGAGAGGTTCAGACTCCTCGTATCTGATGGGAAGCATTCACACAGCTTTGCCATGCTGGCGACACAACTAAACGACAAACTGATCACTGGGGAGCTGTCCGATTTTTCCATCGTGCAGATTGACCGATTTGTCACATCATTACTCAAAAATACTGGCAAAGGAGAAAAGTAAGTAAAACAGTAGAATATATTTTGTTATTACCAACAAATGCACATGAGACAAATTTGAGAGAAGCTAACATGTCATACAATAAATTGTAAGATAACAATATCAATATCAAACAGATAAGTATGACTCACTTATTTGAGTAGTATTTCTCTCTAGAGTGATAGATGGAAAATTTTATAGATTGATTTTTTAGGTTCACTATACATATGAGGTCCAAATCATTTGGGTGCTGCACATTTGTTCACTCAAATAAAGTGATATAAATCACTAGCCAAGTTGACAGTATGCTTGCCTTGGTATTAAGGTTCTCAAGTTCCAACCTCAGCTCACACTTATGGAATTTCTGGTGCATTATAACATGCTAAAGAGTAAAGGAAAACAATGTGACAAAACTTGCACACCTGAGAGTGTCCCTCGTAAGACAGGTGTGTTCTGCCAAGCCACACTAGGCCAGTATGGGCGAGTATGGCCTAATCCCCATCGCATTGAGAAGACGCCTGAGCCCAACAGTAGAACATTAAGACAATAGGTGTAAGAATAATAAATATAAAAATTAAAAAAGGTATATCATTTTTTCGGATGATTTTACCTATTGACTATGTCTAAGTACCCATTAATCATTAACAGGCGGGTTATGATCATCCTGGATATCACAATACTAGCGCCAGGTAGCCAGGTGGGCAAGAAGATAGGCAACCCACAGACATGGACGGAGGAATCGGGCAGCGCGGCGGCCGCGCCCCGGCCGACCCCTGCACCCGCGCCCGCGCAGCCCCGCGCCGCGCCCGCCGCCGCCGCCATGCCCGCGGCTAACCTCGACACCAGCCTTTTGTCTTCGCAGATGACACATCCCATCGCCAGTCTCAGCCCTTACCAGAACAAGTGAGTACTTTTCATGTCGAAATTTTCGCCCTTTTTTCATTGAGTCAGGCCTAATGTTATTCTGCCAATGTCAGTCAACATAGCAAGGAAAGATGATAGAGATTGACTGATCAGTTATAGTACTTACTTCTAAATTTAATGGTTGTTGATATAACTATAATGCAGGGGTTCCCAAACTTATTTTGTCTACTGCCCACTTTGAGAATGAATTATTTTTTTGCGCCCCCATTTTTTCACCTACTTAAAAACCACTATAACATCAAATTAAATTAATTATTGTAAGCCTCTACACAACGCCCCCATTTTTTTAGACATGCAGCGCCCACAAGGGAGCGTTATCGCCCACTTTGGGAAAGGCTACTATAATGTATTACATAATGTCTGTCGACCGCTTTTACTGTCGCACAAGCGCAGACTTTAGCATCGCGGTAACATCTTATGCCTTATGGTAGCTCATTAACTGTATTTTTGTGTTTGAAAATTATGTAATACATATATCTATTATTACAGGTGGGTTGTAAAGGCGCGCGTGATGAACAAATCTCCCATCCGCACTTGGAGTAATAGCCGCGGCGAGGGGAAGCTGTTCAGCATGGACCTTTGCGACGAGAGCGGCGAGATCAGAGCCACCGCCTTCAAAAACGAATGCGACAAATTTTATGATATGTTACAAGTATGATATGTCATCACTTTCTTTATACTCATATACAGGTTTAACAAAATTATGAAGGTTAGAGTAATGTAGCGGAGCAGGGTTCATTCATACTCACTGTTTACAACGTAGGGTTATCGAAAGCTTGTTGAAAAGCAACCAACATTTTCCATACCGTTGTAAGGAAGCAAAGATATTCATTTTATTTAGCTTTTCTATCATTGTATGTTTTTTATTTAGAGAATATCTCCAGGTAGACCCAGCAACTGTATGTACACTAAGCAATATTTATATTATGGGTCCCATACAAAGGATTAAATTCGCCCCAAAGAAAGATGCACCCGCACACATAGCTACATAATTAAATGAGTTACTGCATATAACTTTTTGTTTTACAGATAGACAAAGTGTACTATATCAGCCGGTGTCAGCTGAAAACGGCGAATAAGCAATTTACAAGTTTGAAAAACGATTATGAAATGACATTCACAGCAAACACTGTTGTCGCTGAATGTACAGAGGACATGTCGTGCGTGCCCACCGTCAAATACGACTTTGTGCCCATCAACGAGATCGCGAACAAGAGCCCCGACACTTTACTTGGTGAGTGTTCATAGTTTTTTCTAGCACCATTACAGGTTTGAAATACATTCTACCAATAAATAACATTATATTAATTAAATTTAATAAATGTGCCTTTGTATTAGGCCAGCCTTTCCCAAATTGGGCGATAACGCCCCCTTATGGGCGCTGCAGGCCTAAAGGGAGGCGGTAAGAGACCCAGAAAAAAATGGTGGCGTTGTGTAGAGTCTTACAGTAATTAATGTAATTTGAATTTATAGTGGTTTTTAAGCAGGTAAAAAGATGGGGGCCCTAAAAAATAATTAATTTTCGAAGTGGGCAGTAGACAAAATGAGTTTGGGAATCCCCGTATTAGGCAGTAAAGCTTGATTATCTCTGTAAAATTCTAGATGTGATCGGAGTTTGCAAGCACGCCGCTGATCTACAAGAGCTAACCGCCAAGAGTACTGGGAAATTGCTTAAAAAGAGAGAAGTCACTATGGTGGACTCCTCCGGCGGCGCGGTGAGTGTATTTTATGTCGTTATAACATCCAAAATGGCTTTACTTTGTTTAAATATTAATTCAATATGATTTGACTTGTTGGTTACAAATAAACTTTTTCTTCCAGGTGGTTTTAACTCTATGGGGAAATGAAGCTGAAAACTTTGATGGAAGTACACACCCTGTTATATTAGCAAAGGTCAGTTAACCATCAGATAGATACGTACATACAACTTTTTTGCATATAAAATATGGAGTGTGCAGCACTTGGTCCAGGATATTTTTTCTAAGATGATTGGAAATAACTCAGTAAATTGTCTATACTTCTATTATAAAGATATAGTTTGGATGTAAGCGTAATGTCCGGCAAGCTTAGCAAAAGAAAAGTGACAGCAATAATTGCTTTCAAATCACAGATTTGTATGAAGTCGCAGCGCTACGTAATACGAATAACCAATTTAAAAGCAAATTTTGCGCTAATATTGCTATCGCTAGGCTATTGCAAGTTACGTAATCAGGGGGTGGACCTTCTGATCCGATTTTGAAAATTCTTCCTCTAATATGAAGCATACATTATCCCTGAGAGCTAAAGGCTACTTTTCACCGACATATCGCAGGCGAACCCGCGGGCATACGCTAGGCTATTCGTACTGTACAAGCATATTATGTGACACGTAGGGCGCGCGTCTGACCGAGTTCAACAGCAGCAAGTCCCTGTCGTGCCTGGCCAGCACCATGCTGCGGTTCAACCCCGACGTGGCCGAGGCGCACAAGATGCGCGGCTGGTACGACAACGGAGGCGCTGACATGGAAATCGTTAATATTTCCGCGAGGTATGTGATAGCAACTTTATAAAATTTTGCCTAAACCCCATAGCAGCGGCAAATTAGGCAATTACTATCAAATTTATAGATGTTGTGATGTGTGATGTTTAGAGCTGTTTGGGATGGATGTAAACTTATTATAAGCGCGTGATCCACATGTTTTATACACACCTAAGTTTGAAAAATAAATTCTTATTTTATTTAGAGATTTGGTGTCTTCGTCCTTTGTTTTATTTAGCGCGAATTATAGACGAAGTCAACCTAAAACAATTTGGGGGAACGATCCATCCTTGGCGTGCCTCAACATATGAACAAAATTTTATTGATAATAAAAGACAATAATAAAATCATGATCTTGTTGTCAGTCTGTCATAAATGTCTGTGTCCCTAACTAATATGCAGTTCCCCAAATGACTCATTTGCAGTCCGATCGCCCAGACAGTGCCTTATTTATAGGCGAAATATGTGTCAAATTCTTTAGATTCACTTCGTTCCGCACAAAAATCTATGGTATATCGAGAGGAAATAGGGTAAGGAAAGGGGGGAGGCTCTCTTTAAATACAACTATTGTAGACACTATAATCCAATGTCCAAAGAAAAGGCCAAAAAACAACTAAGCACTGTCCTGTGACGCGTACGTTACCGTGACGCTGCTTGAACCATCAATACCTGATGCAGAGCTCTGATTAACGCCAACGTCTCGACATAACTAACATAATAAATAAATAATAAATGAATATCGCCGTACGAACACACCAACTATACGGTCCCAAATTAAGCAACGCTTGTGTTAAGGGCACCGTACAATGGACTGAGGGCAAACTCAGTTACTCGTATAATACTTATATACGTATTAAACATCCATCCATGACTCTGGTACAAACATTCGTGCATCACACAAAGCTTGTCCCTACCAGGATTCGAACCCGGGACCCTCGGCGCAGAAAGCAGAGTCACTACCATTGCGCTAATCAGGCCGTCTAATATATACCGCCGTATAATAAATACTTATTTACAGATCTGGCGTGTACACCGGTGGAAGCAACGAATGGATCACATTCTCAGACGCGGAGGAGCGACAGCTCGGCTCGGGTGAGAAGGGCGACTACTACTCACTCCTCGGAGTCGTCACATTCACCTTCGCCGACAACGCTGTTTACAAAGCATGCCCGCAAGAATCGTGCAACAAGAAGCTGGTTGACCTAGAGAATGGTCTGTTCAGATGCGAGAAATGCAACAGAGAATATCCAAATTCGAAGTACAGAATTCTGTTAGCGGTAAGTGTATTGTTTTTGATATGAAGTCCACTACGGTTACACAATACGAGGGGAATTCATAGTCCGCCAACCTGAGCCCTAAGTCTACTAACACAATAAACCGATTTGTATATGGCAATGACATCGTATTTGTCGAATGGGGAAACGAACCTGCATCCGTCCTGTATCTGATCGCTTACGCGTTATATTTTTTGTGCTATTACGTAACTACACTGACTCTTCATTGAACTTTTGAATTGTGTCAATTTGCACGCCTCAAAATCCAAAACAATAACTTTTAGAAATGTTGTCGTTGTGTTCGAGCTCCAAAGAAAAACAAAGTTATAAACCAATTACAACAGGGTTTCCTTATTACATAGACGAAAAATATAGGGTACATGTCATCACGCTATTACCGTTAGAGGTTAGACTGCAGAGCTGCAGCGGGCAAATCTAGGACTTCTTCTTCTTCTTTTCTTAATGAGAAGCGATGAAATAAAATGCATATGAATATGGCCTCACCCACAACTTAGCGGGTATTTTGCCAATGTCAAGTAATTAATAGCAATAACAAATTCAATAAATACACATTATAAATACAATAATGGATGTGACATGATGATATGAAAATGGCGTGTAGAACTAGGTCTTACTAAAACCCTGTGTACAGGCGAACGTGTCAGATCCCACGGGTGATCAGCGCATAACGGCGTTCAACGAAACCGCCGAGGCGATGCTGGGCAAGAGCGCCGCAGATATCGGCAACATGTTCGAGTACGACAAGACTGCGTACGCGCAGGCGTTCGAGGAGTTAAAGTTCAAGACGTTTGTGTTCAAATTTCGCACCAAAATGGAGACTTATAATGTGAGTTTTATTTTTATTTCATCAATTTGAATATAAAATCTAGATTTCTAATAAAGTTTACTTACTAGCCGCGACTAAATCCTCATGGATACCCGCCAGCTCCTGGGGGAAAGCGGCACGCGGATTATGGTGAACTGCTACTGGCTAAAATCTGACGGTATATTCTCCTGCCTTGTGGGGGAGGCTACGAAAACGCATAGGTACACTATCGTGACCTATACATGTTAACTTATCCTAAGCGCAGTTATCTGCCCTCACCATTACCTTGGTATTTCAATTTTGTGCAGGATGAAGCTCGTCTGAAAACCACTATAATGAACGCGCAACCGGTCGAATACAAAGATGCTAACGCCAAGCTTATCGCAAGTATAAAAGCTATCACTGGAGTCGAAGTTTAAGAAAGGTCTATTGTTTACAGCTGAAAAAAAAATTGTGTTAATTTATAATGTGATTACGTATTCGATGATGTTATACCAATGTTTGTAAGATGCTGATGATGTAATCATAGTAGCAACTGGAAACGCCATTATGTTATCAAATTAAATTTTATATTTCGAACAAAAACAATTTGTTTTCAATGAAATCCACCCAGAAGTATCCCCGAATTTAGAGTTACCTAGCCGGTTAATGAACTAGTTGAAATGACAATTTACGTTGAAGTCGCTTTTTTTTTTTTTTTTTTATTACATTACGCAAGTATTTGATCTCTATCTCACCTGATGGTAAGTGATGATGAGATCTACGATGGAGCATACTTGCCTAGGTAGGAAGGCGGCAGTAGATCGAGACCCTACATTCACTAGGCACATGCAGCGCAGCTGATCTGACCCGCCATCCATGAATGGCAACACCGAACATCATGCCGGAACACGGCTAGGCCGCTTGGCGACATGGCTTTGTTCAGTGGGTGGTGACTAACCACGGCCGAAGCCTACCACCAGTAGAGTTGTCACCTAGTTGGCACCACCCAGGGTCACGTGTAGGGTATCTCGAGGGTATTTAATTCACCTACGGACGAAAGTAACTCGACCCCAAAAGTCGCTCTACTAAAGCTCGGCATTGGTCAAATAATCTAAAAAAATGTGTCGAGAATAATCGACAATTCATTAATTCTGGGTGTGGTTTACATCCTTTCTATACTATTTCAACGAAGTTTGTGAGTTTGGATATAGGGGTAAGGGTAATCTAGTGATCCGATTCTGAAATTTCCTTCACTAATAGGAAGCAACATTATTCCTGGGAGCTATATGCTGTTTCATTCATCTAGGTGCCGCGGAGGGAAACGCTAGTAAAACCTATTTGGTGTTATCTGAAGTGTACATAATTTATAGAAAAAAATAATCGTACGAGACATTAGTTTCAATACCGAGATCGATGCCGTAATTTTCGGAATGTTTGCCTGTCTGCACATCACGGAGAAACTTCTGTACGGATTTTAATGATAGCTTGCATACATACGGTGTCGATGTGTGCTTTTTAATCCCGTTTAGTGGTAGGATTGCTCCGAGTTAGTAAATAAGCTAAAGCGTACACTTTTACGACGTCGTGAGTACAACTAATAAAATAAAACGGACTTTTTACTATGTATTTAATTTATTTAATCTCATTTGATATGACTGATAGTTTGGCTAAGAAAATGGGATTAGTAACGGATATGTCCGCTGAAAACTATTGTGGATTACTACGTCACGGTTGTTCTCAAGGATATTATGCTTTAATTTACTCAAAACATCAACAAACATTTCTAAACATACTTCGCAAGATTTTATTTGTGTATGAATCATTTGGTTAACCATACCCAATAATAATTGTTATAGTTTAATCAAATACTGTTCGTGGTGCTTGAAATTAAGTAGCTAATGTCACTCGATATTAATATTATAAGAGAGTTCATAATTCTACATAAAATGTATACACTTATATTAGGAAAATACAATATCCCTCCGAATTCATAGAAAATTACAATCTATACACAAGTTCTCCTCGAAAAGAAGCTTTGTAATGCTACTGTAAATATATTGTAACTTTTAAGAATTCGGCGGCAGTAATTTAATATTAATCTTTACTGCTATAGTAAAATAATTTATAAAAGAAATTCATGGCAGTATGATTTTTACTAATTTCAAAGACTTATTTTTTGCATTAGTTGCATCTTACTTAAAAATATATAATTGTCCTTGTTCTAATCAAATAAAAAAATATAAACACAGCGTTTATTCAACATTCGACGAGATTTAAAAAAAAATTGATTGTCAATTCATATGGCGAGGTGAACTGATGATATGAACTAAATTTATTTAGTGAAAACATTCGAATACGAAGCACGGGATTGCCAGCTTTAACACAAAATTATCAAAGCATCATAATGGCTTGATGGGTGACTCAAACAGAAAGACATACTACGCTGACCCCAGATAATTATAAAAAGGGATGTACAATGATATAGCATTGTAAGGATTATTCTCAAAGATCTTCAACATTATTTCAGACATCGAGAATAATCATTTCTCTTTTGCCAACTTTACTAGCAAATCACTAAAAGATTGTTGGGGCCAAAAAAATATTAAATTGTAAATAAATTATTGTACGTACCTTTCGTAATACGAATAGCTTAGCGGCAATAGCCAAGAGCTGCACATATATCACAATAAATTATATTACTAGTCGAATCATAGATCCCAAGTACAAATAACGTGATAATACTAACAAAATGATGAGTATATTTCTATACACAATGGTGTAAACATACTGGTGAAATTGATTAGAATAATCTAATTAAAAATAATATGAATGAATATGCTTTACACGTATGAAATTAAAGCCATAACCAAGAACAATTATTACAAGTAATATTTCTATATGCAAGTATCATTTACTATGCTTTCGGATTAATAATGGGATTATTCATTGCGGCTCATCGAGCGTATACTGTGCCTGTCTATCGGACCGAGTATCGCAGTATCGAGTCCGCACGAGTATCATACTATAGTATATACTTTAGTCTGTTTATATTACAGACTAGATGAACTGCAATTCATAATACCATTATTTATACGGACATATAGTAAGTCAGTACAGAAAATGATGATTATTACAAAGTTCACTTATCTTACCCAATATTACAACTACACATGTTACGGATAATATTAATAATTAAGACTTAATTTTATAAATAAATTATTTAGTTACCTTTTACGTAAATCTTGATAAAAATATGACTTAAAGAAATCTCAATTCCAAAATATGATCACGAGATTCACAGATCCAAAAAAGGATAACCAAGAGACTCAAGCCATCACTCGAAAATTAAATGTAATCTCAGTTTTATCAACGTGTGCACAGACGCACACAGGTATAATACCTATACAACAATCATAAAAATATATTTTTCAATAATATGGTAGGACACAATAGTAGAGGAGACAACTATTCAAGACATATATTTAATTCCTTTAAATACGCCATAGCCATAGGCGTCATAGCCCGGTAATCTCGCGGAGGGCCGCTAAACCGCACCGCGGCAACGTCAGTCGGCGCGGTCGCGGCCCGCACTAGTCCACATACACTAACACTAAGAAACTGTTTATATCGCTAAAGACGCAGGTTAGTACGCGATAGGGATGCAGTCCAGCGGTCGCCTGCCCGAGAGCGTCCTCCCGCCGCCACGCGCCATACGCGCCACGCGCCATTCGCGCCACGTCCGCGCCATCACGCGCCCACGGCGACCCACACTCGCTCACACGCGCCACCGACGATGCAACATAACCACTAAACCGATATTTACACACCACTAGGGACGAATAAATTAAAGCGAATAAATTATAGTAGCGCTCTTTGGAACGGATTACATTCGAGGTGCGCCAGTACGGATAGAAATCTGAATGCGTTCCGCCCGTCGTCGCCGGAGCGAGGCGCGCCGACGGAGAGATACTAATAGTAAAACTTAAATATTAAAAGCTTTCAGATCACAAAACTCATCACCGACAGGCAATTCTCACTCGTTATCGTCTAAAGAGATTTCACATTTTTTTTTTACACTAACACAATGGATACAATATCGCTAAATAACTAATAATACGATCGAAACGACCTCAGTAAAAAAGATAGGTATTTGTAAACAATAAAATAAATTAATCATAGCACTCACAGTGATGGCGCAAACTTTTTATGCGTTTGATTTCAGAAAAGTTAAAAAGTTAATTTGTAAAATAATATTTTTAATTTCAATCAGTCCGAGTACTATGATATTTTCAAATAACAAAAATGGACCCTCCCTAGGTCCTTAATCTGCATCGAGTTCGTTCCCCGGTCGCCGGTCCCGCCGGCCGGGAACGCGTCGCTAGACAATCATGCACCGACGAGCCCGCCGCCCGAGCGCTCCGCTACGCTCGCCGACAATAAAAATAACCAAGGATTCTCACAAAAATGCCAAAATCGAGACGTCGCCTAAATAGTATCAATTTCAAATTAATATAAAGCATCGCGATTTCTGTGGAGACACAGGAAAAAAGAAAAACTTTTCATAACACCTCGATCAGCACGGAATCAAACGACAGGATCGCAGTATCATTCGCGCGTACGACTCGAGAGAGATTAGATTAGGCGGAGTGTAACGTGCGGAGTGGTCGGTGCGAGCTCGGTGGGCTAGAGCGGCGTGGGCGGCGCGTTCATACCCAGCGCGCGCGGGGGGCGGGCGCGGGCGGTGCGTGCGGGGCGTGCGGGGCGTGCGGGGCGGGCGGTGCGGGGCGCGCGTGCGGCGGCGCGCTAGCGGTCGCGCGCGCCTCACGGCACCAGGTCGGGCAGGCGCCCGCGGCCCTAGGGGCGCGCCCCGCCCTCCGCGCTCACCACCTGCATGCGAACACCACACTATAAAAACGTTCAAGTCGAAACGAAGACTTTGAAGGGAGTTTTAGCGACCAAATACGCAGGCGAGAGTCTTTGCGTTCAGCATATAATTAGTTCCATTGCGCCCGCGCAAAGAGCATGCGATCAGTAAACTCATACATTAAAAATTCTCCTGTCTAACGGAGCCCTCAGGCGTATGCCGATATAATAACGAATCTGAGGAAATTTTATCCTTAAAAATGAGCAGTATACAAATTATTTTTTAATTTTGCTGCGACGAATGATGGCGATCGCACTTGACAGTCCTAATTTTTTTTTTCGTTTTTTTTTATTCTATTCCAATAGAGATAAAACCAGCGGTTATTCACTATTGCATAACCTACAACTATGAATTTTGTACTGCTGTGGCGATCAATTCAATTTACAATACTATTGCAAAGCATTTTCAGTATTATAGGAGTGTTATAACACTGGTATAGTAGATAAACTCACTTTTCGCTCTTTGTAGTAGAGCTCCTCGCTCTCCTTGTCGCAAAGCAGCAGAACCACCGCTCCGAACAGAAATATCGCCGCGCCCCACCCCACGCCGTATGCCCACCCGAACTCCCACACGGACCTATTACCTGCGCACGATTCATACAAATAAATAAATATCATATCATACAAATAAATAAATATCATATCATACAATAGACTGGGGCGATCCCAGTAACCCCAAACCAGGGTAAATTAAGAAGAGCTGGGTGTCCCGAATTTAGAACCCCCTCCTTTTTATTAAGTTAGTTTAAACCTTTTATTATTATATAAGTTATTATACAAGTATTTAACTGTGTTGCTGGGACTACCTTCCAGTTCAAATATTGAACCGTGGAACCAAGACTATCCAAGACTAGTGATCATATGAGCCCAAACTTGAAGGGCATTAGTTCATTCTTTGGATCCTGTGACAACCTTTTTGTTTCTTCAACAGACCAGCTTACCGATACTATAATATTTTATTCCAATCTGATCGTTCTTTGTATATGTATGCAAAACTTTAGTTTCATTGGATATGTCGAGTAATTCCAAATTTACTTGCACAATTTGACGCGTATGTAACTCAGATCCTAGCACGGTGGAACTCCACCACTTCGAATTCCGTATTCACTTCGAGTGGAAATTCTTACCTAGATTTAACTCCGCCGCGAAGCAGACTGGATAAATCACTAGTGCTATTAGAATGCACATTACTGAAACAAAATGAGAAATTATCAAAAATTATTAAATTATGTCAGCGTTATACGTAACCAGCTTGGCTTTAGGATGGGGCAAAGGAAGGTAACTGGAATTGAACCATCATCATTTCTTCGTAAAAAAATTAACAGCAATAGAAAGTTGCTCTTTCCCTGATACGTCTCTTTTCTCATTCGCCAAGATAATTTCTTGCGCTAGTACTTTTTTTTCTTGTATTAACCATTCAAAACTTTATAATATTTAATTTATTTTATCTACAATTCATATGGTCTATCTACCATCTTGCCTCCCTTTGCTTTAGCCCATCGGCTGGTGACGCTCTTGAGTCTGCCTATTCTATTTCTCTACCACTTCGTTTCATATCATGTCCGTCACAGAAATGGCGATTAGAAATTGCGCCGCGTAAATTAGTCTATGTTTGCATGAATATAATTTGTGTAGATGTTGTGTTAACAGTTGTACTTACGGGCTAACGACATGGCGAGCACGGCGAATCTGTAGTAGCGGAACTTGGTGCGGTGGTCGGCGGAGCGCAGCCCCAGCCCAGTGAGCAGGGCTCCGCACACGTCCGCCGCCAGCGTCGCCACGCACAGCCCCGCGGCGGCTCTGAACAACCAATCGCAGGTTATCAGATTAGTTGCCCCTACGACATGAGCTTTCCCACGCGATCAGTGTTCGGGATTTAATACGAGAAAAATAGTAAGCGAAATTGCAAATGTTAGTATATGCGGTTTTTTGGCAGATAATTGTAATGGAAAGAGGTACTTATAAAGGCAAATCACACGTCAATGACTGTGGGAGATGTTCGCATCCAGTAGCGCGGCCGACCCGATATTGCATTCTCCTGCTTATATTTACAAGCACGCTCTTTCCCACACGAACGCCGATTTACGCTGTGAAAAGCGATGAGATAACGTTTCAACGATATTTGGACTTTATGGATAACTAGTGAAGAATGGGAATTCTATAAAGGATATAATGGATTGTTATACTAACACAATGCTAGCTTTCGCACAACAAATGACAGCATTGATAGCAAAGTCGGTCAAACCCCCGGCTCATTATTATATTATCTCCGAGTCCTCTGACCTTGGTAATGTAAAATGATCAGTTAAGAATTCTATTTATATGGCTTACCTCATGGCATAACTGTAGCATTAGACCACAGAAAATATAAGTTCTTAACTGACTACTCCTACTCATCCCATCATCGTCAGTTTTAAATTTTAAAAAATACTTATTCAATAAGAAAGCCCGACTGAAATACACTTCATTAAAAAGAGTAAAATAAGCTCTAGAATTATGGTTCAACAATGTAGAATGCAATGTGTTTCGATGATCGATACCTACTTGATTGAATGGTACTTACTCAAATTGGCTACTTGAATGGTACTTACTCAATAAAAATACACCATCGCCTTGTCGGAAATCGGTCATTTTCTCCCCTCGGTGAGCAATGTACTAATACCCCATGTCAATCCCACAAAAAAAAGTAAGGACACCTCAAATGTGAAAATCCATCTAGCCGTTCAACACACATACACTTTAAAATAGTTACTTTCTCTAGTGCAGGCGGGTAAAAATGAAGCGAATGGTGGCATACTTAATGTAAGGAGCTGGGCGGGCGGCATAGCAGCCAGGTTGCGCGGTGATGTCGAAGGGCAGAGGCGTGGGAGCCTCCGGGTCAATGCAGTGCATGAAGAGGCCCTGCCGCCACCCGGCCGCCATCAGCCAGTCGGCGGACGCCAGGCCCAACACCATTAGGATCACCACCAACAGGCCGCATATCAGCGCGATTACCTGCAATGCACACTTCATTAGTTTTCAATACATGAGGAAGAATATTATGAATTTTACCCTAGAGTCAGATTCGGGGAAGGCCACTGCAATTTGAGCTTAAGCAAATGGTGATACGTGCGTAGCACAAACACTTGCTGTGAATGAGCTACAGGCAAACCATAATGCAATGGAACTTGTTAAATTTTTCCAAATGATATGACTCCAATCTATACTTGCTATAATATCGTAACGTGGTCTGTACATAGAATATTGATAAAAACCAAAAAAATCCTTCTAGACCTAGGTCATTAGTTATCAATATAAAGAATGAATCTGTAATTTTTGGAAGTTAGGTTATAGAGCTATTAATCCGGGTCAACATTAAGGATATTTTTTAACCCGGGAAAATTTTGCGTTTCAACGGAATTGTCAGCCGAAAACTGACAAAACTCACGAGACAGATTCATACACCGGTGTAAAATTATAGATTATGATACCAGGAAATGGTATAGTTAGGAAAGAAACTTTTTAAATACATATTTCATGTTGACATGAAAGTATGATCAAACGATTACATTACGTCGATAATGTTTATCTCAAGATGAGCCAGTTGGCGTTTAGTTCAATAGGTAATTAGCATTGTGTACTTATTTTCTTCATTATTCATATCCGTCAACGCGTCGAAATATGAATAAAGCCACAGATAAGTGGAGTTATGTGGTGGTGAGTAATACATTCATGTGCCTAATAGGTATATCGTTTACAACCTATTATTTTCTATTTGTTTACCTATTCGTATGAGTCTCATCGACAACTATTAGCCTTTTTAAATCATCCATTTGTGCAATACTTCACTAAGATTTGATGAAACTTAACATGATGAAAGATAAACATCTTAGTAAATTTAATATTTGTCGCAGAAAACTTACGTTGCCAAGACTAAAGTCCACGCGTAACGTGACGCGGGCACAGCCCTACGCAATAAATATAAGTAAAAACAGCATGGGCACGCTTAGGTGGTTGGATTTAAAAGAAAAGCGGGTAAGTGGCGGGCGTCTAGAGGTGAGGCGGGGAGGGGCTCGCGGGGTGCGGTCATCGATCGGAATCCCCGACGGCGCTCGGGGCCGCGCTGACATCAGCTGTTAGAGATGGCGTCGATCCGCGTCTTGGACTCTCCGAGCCCTCTTCAGATGACGGTCCTTATTGCTACTCTATTGTATCAACCCGAAGAACATGCATTTATACATAAACCCTTAGCTGTCTGCTGAATGCAAACAACGCATTTGTCGACACAAAACCGCCGCCGTGGCGAACACATTAAATATATATATATATATTACATTGGTGCTATATTCTATTATAATAATAAATAAGACATCAAAACATCGGCATTGATCAATTGTTCATACGAAGCGGAAGCATCTGTCAACAGAGTAATTCCATTCATTAAATTACAAAGCGTCAGAGTTCACGTGCGACCCTTCCGGCTATTCGGAAAGGGGATAAGGGCAAATGAATTGCATTAATCAGATCTATAATGATGTATAGTATGGTTCCATCTATACCAGTAGGTCAGCACGCACGTAAAGAAAAAAAGTAAGACTTAATTCCCATTTCAGGCGTATACTACACTGAATTGTATGTAACAACTTCAAAGCATTTACTTCTCCCTAGTTCCAGCCATTTTAAATTATTGCCATAAAGCTATCAAAAAAACCATGGTGTGTCCGGTTGCTGTAATATACTTTCGAGCATATCACACTTACTACTACTTGATTTGGAGCTTATGAAAATATAGTCACGCGTTTGACATCATGGAAGTAATCCCACCAGAAACATTAAATTAAAAAAGAGGCAAATTTCGCCAAATTGTATTACATGAAGAAAAGTATTTTCATCAGTGTTCAGTCAGGTTTTCAAGCGTGAGCATTAATCATTATAAACCCTGCCAATTCCATGACTACAATGTAGGTATATCTTATGTTTGCAACGGTCCACACCTGGGCTATCTGATTGGCCGGCATCTCGTCTTGTTCGGTGGCAAACTGTGGTGGAGGCGGTAGGACAGGCGGCGGGAGGGCGCGCGGGTGTGAGCGGAGCCCGCCCGGGCCTGCGCCCGCGCGCCCCTGCATGCGCTCGCTACCGGCCCGCCACCACCGCACGCGACGCTCTGACCAACTTAACACATCACCACACGGTTTCCAAAGATTTCCGTTTCGCGCGGAGTGTTTCAAATACTAGTCCAATGTCGATCCACTCGCATAAACGTAATGTAGCACCACGATATTGTCACGACTTATGGTTTTCAAAAGATTTAATTTTCAGAGTAGGTATTTTATCAACGGATAAGGTGTTAACGAGAGCTGTAAATAATTAGACGCGGTAAAGCAAGTATGTACACTCATTACTCAAGAGTTGGTAGTGTCCCTGCTTTCTAAGCTGAGTCCCGGATTTATTTCTAGTAAGGGGACACTTTGTGATTATCACAAATGTGTGTACCCCGGGTACACACATTTGTGATAATCACAAAGTGTACTATAATCACAATCATGGACGTTTAATACAAGTAATTATACATGAGTATCTAGGATCGCCCCCAGTCCATTGTACGGTACCCGTAATACAAGCGTGCTTAGTTTGAGACCGTACAGACGGTATGTTCGTCTGTTTATTTCCAGAATGTGTATAAGACATGTTTGTTAATTGACCAACCAGGTGACAACTCTACTGGTGGTAGGCTTCGGCCGTGGCTAGTCACCACCCACTGAACAAAGCCATGTCGCCAAGCGGCCTAGCCGTGTTCCGGCATGATGTTCGGTGCTGCCATTCATGGATGGCGGGTCAGATCAATTGCGCTGCATGTGCCTAGTGAATGTAGCGTCTCTATCTACTGCCGCCTTCCTACCTAGGCAAGTATGCTCCATCGTAGATCTCATCGTCACTTACCATCAGGTGAGATCGAGATCAAATACTTGCCTATAATGTAATAAAAAAAAAAAAAAAAAAAAAAATTATAGGAAAAATCGATGACGATAACTATACTGATGGAAAGGTGATTGATTGGGTCCACCCGAAGATAAGTATTGAACGGGCCAAGTGCAGGAAACGTTGATAAACGAGTTCTATCGCTTGATTTATGAAATATATATGTTGAGTTGATCTTGAAAATTGAAATGAAAATCAGAAGTTGTCATAAGTTGTAATATAAATCTGTATCAATGTTACAAAAAATTTAACCCTTGGTCAACAGTTTATACTATATTTTAAAGATTTGTTATGGCTTGCTTCATCTTTTCCCGATATTCTAAGGGGAGGTCGCATTCTAATCCGATTATTAAGTTAAGAAATCAAAATAAACTGTACAATTGGTAAGTTCACCCAGACCTATACAAAATAAATGATTCCACTTTGACTTTATTGCTTGAAATATTTTTGGAATCTATTAGAGTACCTGACGAAGTTAAGAGCAAGATTTTGACTGGAAAGATAACTAATTCGCCTTAGAATCTGAAACAGAACTGAATTCTGACAGCTCTATCATCAACGTATCATGTTGATGAATTCCACATGACTTCTGACGCACATGGGCCCCGGCGTATTATATAGGTCACCCATCTACATGCTAGCTTTTTTTGTTGTTTGGAAAGTGTGGCGAATGAGGTCGCCAACGGACGTGGGAACTTAAACAATACCTTTCATGTAGGTAGGTACGCCACCTATTTACAGTGACACACGAAACACGCAAACATGTAATGAATCAGGATTATTATGACTTGACTAAAATACATATAACTATAACTGAATGCGCTATGAGTGAGGCTAAGTGCTTTGACTAGAGGATACTTCTCGCTAGATAAAAATAGCGGTTTAAAAAAAATATAAACCACTTATTCAGAAGTCGTTCGTTTATTGGTTCAGGGGAAACGTATTCAGATAAATGTTGTTTTATTAAATGTTTGCTTATGTAGATGATTCCGGAAGCTTAAGAAACACAAACAATTTGATGAATGCTTCGATTTCAATACCTAGTTATGTTACACCAAACCAATATTGTGGTTGGATTGATGAGTCACAATCCCCATAAGGCGTATAAATATCGAAAGCAAACCGGACTCAAATAATTGCCTTTAGTTTCTTGGAGATCTTAACAATATTACTTTCAATTGCCAGAAATATGAACCTTGTATTTTTGTACTTTCAGCAAAATAATGTACCATGTGGCATCGTGTCTATACTACGTATGAATACATTTACAAAACACACAAAATATGGACCCCCCCCCCCCCTGTTGTTATTCGTAATTTACATAGTAGGTATTTATAATATACTTATATAAATAATAATGATATAGGCAATTCTAACAATTTGTAGATACAATTTAATTATTTTTCCACATAGTACTTTCAAATGAAAACTGACCGTATTACTAAACTAAAGTATAGAGCTCATGAAATGCAAATATGCTGAAACTTAAATAGCTATTCCTTATATGATTCGAGTATTTCCCATCCTTTATGGGATTATAATTATATTTAAGACGTAAAAAGTGTCCAGTCGTCCTAATTTTCGGTATCATTTTTTGAGGTCTGCGCATTGGGTCGCGCTGGTTTTATACTATTACACATAACACCACCTTATGCGATTTTGAATTATAACACTAAAACCACTGAAGACTTTATACTGAATCTGTTATATATAAGGTGTTGGTGATGTGGGTATGTACGGGACACGCAGTGAGGGTGGGCGGGAACACTTGGGCGGTAAGACCGGGCGATGCGGCGCCTGTCGCGGTACTGCCGCCCGCCCAGCCTTTCCCTCTACCCCTCGCATCTACCCTGCCGTGCGCTAACAAAACACAGATTATGGAAACACATTTATTAGCCAAATATTTTACGGACACGATCGTTTAGCCTTCGACACTTTTGGTACACATACATGTATAAGAATGAATTATATGACACATAGTATGAAATAGCTTTATAGTGTTTATTCGATTACTAGTGATGTTCACCATCACACCTGAGTGATTTGCAGACGAGGTGGTTGCGGTTGCCGTCTCGGCGGGCGTCGCGGTCGCCGCCGCCGGCACCATTCGCTGATAGCCCGCAAGCGTCCCGAGCACGTAGCTCGTGACGGCAGCTTGTACCATCTACGATTCTTCTCCTCTGCTCCAAACGTTGTTGCCATTCTATCCCCAGGTTTGGGCATATGATAAACTATTTTTGGACTATCTACAGCATCTGAATCTGGTGCAATCCGATACGTCACTCCTGATACAGCCTTCTTAATTCCATTGTATGCGCGTCGTGCTCGGTTTTCTTCTTTAATTTCGAATGTAGTTTCTCTAGTAACTGTTTTTAGAGGTCCCGTGGGCTGGCTTGCAGATATGATGTTGACGGGTTCATCTTGATGGCGTTTCATAAGAAATCTTAGCCTGCTGACGATTGTTGGTGGAGGATCCGTATTCGTGCCGACCGTGCAAACTCTCGGTCTGGTGTATTCTTGCTCGTTTTTTGAGGTGTAAGGCTGCAAAGGGAGCGTTGCGGCCCGTCTCGGTAACGGTTCATCTTGCAAATAAGCGATGTGTAGCGTACTAATACTTAATGGTTGTTGTGGCGGAGGCCAGAGATCCCTTGTCGGTGGTACGGGAGACGGTCGCTCTCCAAGCATGCGGCGGGCGAATTCAGCCGGCTGCCACAGATAGCTCGCCGTTAGGTTGCCGTGTGTTTGCATCACGACACCAGACTCCACTGAACGCCCGCTGACTTCGCTAGCTAATCCTGCACTAGGCTTCGCGCACTTGAAGGTGTTCATAGATATACGTTCAGTAAAGGCTTTTAAAATTGGATCAAGGGTGATGAATATTTAATAAACCACTGGAGTAAACACGTTACATGCGACAATGTGTTGGCTGCTACATACACATATACACTTCTGAGAATATTGGCGTTACATAAGACAACACTTTAGTAAATAATTACTTGAGTGCTGTGTAGAGTAATGTAAAATTAGATACATTTCCTCCTAGTTCCATCCCAATTTTAGATTCATTATCAGAAGACATATTCTGTGCAATGCTATTGTAAGATTTTCTTAGTACAAAAATGAAGTGGTAAGTATTAAGTACTTACAATGTATTTATTTTGCTGTGGTAATGACAATTCATATTTTCTTCGAAGTATTGAAACCAACAGGCCGGTATATTAGAGAAATAATATATTCACTTCTGTTTATTCCCATAGGAAAATAAGATGATTTTAAGCTAGTAAAAATAAATATGTCCCAAAATCTTACCTTTAATGGTCTTGTGATAGTGACAGTTTCAATAATAGTAGTGGATGCCATGTCTGAGGATATTCTGAAACAATGGTTCAATATTAAAACAGAAAAGCACTTAAAAATATAAAACTATATATTTTATTATTCCAGCCCTTTTTTATGTCCCACTGCTGGGCACGGGCCTCCCCTCAATGTGAGGGGGGATTGGGCCATAGTCCACCACGCTGGCCCAGTGCGGGTTGGCAGACTTCACACATCTTTTGAGGGGTTCTCTTCTCAGACATGCAGGTTTCCTCACAATGTTTTCCTTCACCGTTTAGCAAGTGATAATCTAAACTATATATAGTAGAATAATAATTATGCATTAATTTGCAATAGCATTACATATCCCTTTTCTTTTGAAAAGTGAAATGTAATGCCATAGAAAATTTATTAAATAGGTATTACCTTTGTCTGAACAATGAACATAGTTTATAAAATCAATAGAAATTATCATTTAGTAATTTATTAATTTTATTTTGCTTAGAAGTTAAAACATGATTAAATTAAATATCTTTAAATAATTAATACATGGGTTGTGTACGCACAGTTCTTTAAAAGGCTTGTATGGAAATTTGATTCCAACACATACAACAGCTTTTTGTGAGAAAGGAATGTTATGTAAGGTGCTTCATCTTGTGGTTAACTGATGTGGTTAACAGCACATAATTGACCTAGTGTTTACATTAGATAATAGTTAGATATTTATCTATAAAGATATTTTAGGTTTGTGAGCAGTGTGAGGGGAAATTTGGATTGGATTGAGATGGGGTTATTGGAAAGAGTAAATATTATTATAAAATTGTATGTTGAAAAAGATTAAGTTCAAAGATCCACCAACAAATGAATCAGAATTCAATTTAATATTGTATTCTGTACCTGACCTTCTGTTGTATCTGACCTTCATGAGTCACCAAGCAGATACATATTAAACTAACCATTCTATGATATTTTATATATATATACATAGGACACATATATTGTCAGTGAACAGAACAGTATAATAGCTAACTGCTATTTAACATACATCCACAATATCTATTTACATAAGTAGATACATAATAATGTCTGGGGTAACTGACATAAGCCAGATCAGATATGGAAATTAAATTAGTAATGTTGTTGGTATATTTATAGCATATGAATGAAAGCAGTAAGCACACACGCTTAAACTTACTGCAAGCACTGCAATGTTTTTTTTTAAGAAATGGAATCCATCAGACACGTTTTGTCACCCTCAGTTCCATTTTTTCTTTTGATATTGATGTCAAATGTGTAAAAAGAAATACTCACGTGGACTATTTAATTATAAATCACGTAAACATCAACTGGAAATTATTTTTGTAGATTACAGTAATGGTAAACAAGGACGATCTACAAAAGGCAGCGAACCAGATTCTATGAGGGCAAATTATTATGCAGACAAGTTAAGAAAAACTACAACAATTGCATATTTGATACTGTTAAAGATTAAAACAATTCACATTTTATTCACAACTAATAATCACATTCTTTTATTATATTTCGACTGACAGCCAACTAAAATCAATCAAACAGAAACAATAAAATTACAGAAATTACACAGACTAATAAGGGAACAAGTTAGAAATGAGCACATAGAGAAAATAAAAATATTCACTAACAATGAATGAATGATTCGAATGATTAATCAAACCAGATTGGTTTTATTGGGTGGTAGCACTGCATACGCTAAGACCTAACACTACTAGCTGTAACCATATCGTATATTTTTATTTATTTTTAATAGAAAAAACCTTATAAATAATGATTACTGCTCATGACGAAAGTTCGTATGATTAACCATGGCACAGGAATTTTAGCGTTTATCTTACATGAAATTTCATTCAATCTACTTTTTATTGATTCCGGTTTATATAGGTAGAAACATTGGTAAAATCCTGCGTGCAAACACTAACTACGCACACTATTGCATAATCATATATAACGTATGTGACAAATCGACAAAATGTCAGTCAATTAGCAATGACGGCATTCTATGTTTTCTATTTGACGCTTGCTCTTAGGAACGCGGGCATTTCCCTGCCTCTCTTCCCTTCCCCAATCCCCTCGCTTCATTGTGAATCTCAGAATATTTGCCGGTGGCGGTCGTTTAGTTGAGTTGATTGCGTTTTCTCATTGGCGCGAAAGAAATCTATTATCGTATCCAACGATAGAAGTATGGCAGGAGTTAGATCTTTGGTGGTTAGGGGTATTCGAAGTTTTGGTCCTGATGATCCAGACGAACAAGGCATAGCGTTCGAAAGTCCGCTAACGCTGATCCTTGGACAAAATGGATGTGGTAAAACTACCATTATCGAGTGTTTACGGTATGCGATTACGGGGCAAATGCCGCCGGGAAGCCACAACGATTGTTTTGTGCACGACGCGAAAGTTAATAGGTCTACTGAAGTGTTAGGTCAAGTCAAACTAAAGGTATGTCTTTATGAATTTAAAACTGGTATATGGCCCTCTTCGCCGGCTGTGATTATCAAGCTTACCGGCTTCGCTGCTATTTTCAGCTGGATATAGACCTAGTGACGAAACTGACAGAAAGCTAAGCCCTAACACTCATCACAATGGGATTTTCAAAACACATGTCTTGAAAAACAAATATAACCCTTTTCAAATCATGCCATCAATCAACGAATGACGGGATTTTAAAATAATTATGAGCCCATGTTCCAATGCAGAGCATGGACTCTCAATGAGGGGGGATTTTGCTCAATGTGAGGAGGTCCACCATGAAACATTTTCCATAACAAAATCAATTTGTATTGTCATTGTATTAATTATCTATGAATTTGATAGTTTTAACTATTTTTTGCAGTTCATCAATGCAAAAGATAAGCCCATGGAGGTGATAAGGTCAATGAGAGTGCAATTGTTGAAAAAGAAGTCTAAGTTTGGAACTGTGGACTCTTTGCTGGCCACCTTCAATGACAACGGGGAGAGGAAGGAGATATCAATGAAGTGTGCTGAGTTGGACTCAATTATACAAGATCAACTTGGTAAAGTACATAAAACTATGTATTTTGGACTAGCTTTTACTCATAGCCTTCTTTGAAACAGAATCATACTCATATTACAGTATTATTAAGGATAGTACTTAGTATCACACTAAAAACATACTTATATGTATAGGTATTCCTAATATTCTTTTTGCAATTTGCCCAGATCTGGGTGTTGACTACTGGATTTGCCCTTAACAGATTTTATTATACATGTATTGCTTACTTTTGAATCTTGCAGTTGTACTGTTTGTCAGGTGATGTTGTTTATTGTTTTTTTTTTTTTTCAGGTGTTTCAAAAGCGATTCTAAACTATGTTATATTTTGTCATCAAGAAGATGCAAGTTGGCCCTTAGATGAGGGAAAAAAAGTTAAAGAACGCTTTGATGAAATATTTGATTCAGATAAATACAGTACATGTTTTGACCGTCTCAAAAAAATAAGGAAAGGCTATGCTACAGATATTAAAGTGCTAGGTGAGGGAAGACAACTATTAACTATTAGGAATAATACTCATGAGAATATACTATATAAATATATTTATATTATATAGTTGCTAGCCAAGGTGGTTGAATGTCCACTACCGAACTAAGGTATACATGTCCAAAATCTGGCTCTGGAAGTTTTGTAGATGTGTAACAACAAATGATTATCATTGCTGTATAGTGAAGGCACACTGCGGAAACCTGCATGGCTTTCAAAAGTTGTCTGAAGTTTACCACACTGCACTGATGCATTGCATATTGATGTAATAGCAAAAGGGATGAAATACCATCAGAAAAATGTGTGTGCACTACAGTTCATCTCTCTCCGCCTACCGTTTCCGTTTCGGGGGCTATGGGTGTACTGGTGTCACCAATGACAATATTATTTTATTATTCTATAAATAATCCCTATACTGAGCTGTGATATTGGCTCACCATTAAATCTGCAAAGCATTGGGATTATACTGATGCATGCATGTTCTTCTGGAGCTTGCTCCTCATGAGCATACTATTGGGCAAAGATTCCCATCACTTACTTAATTTGTTGCAACGCAATGCTCATTCACAATTTTTTCTTTGTTTAGAGACTCAAGTATCATTTCTAACTGATCAAAAGAAGGATTTGGACAAAAAGAAATTAGATGTAGTCAACACAGAGACAAGGATTGGAGAAACTGAGATAAAACTGACAGAAATAATCACAGAACTAAAACCTATTGAAGAGAAGTTACAAGAAATTAAAGGAGTGGAGAAAAATTTGGAAATTTATGATACTAAAATGGCAAAAATAAAAATGAGGTTGGTACATACATTAAAGCATTACTAGAAAAGCCTAAAGGTCAAGGGCTTACTGCTTACTTACAGGTGGTTGGTTTAAATTCTACCTATAATACTCCTATTCATATAAGTAGTTATGCACTGGGCCACCCTATTCTATATATTTTATAGGGCAATATACAATAATTAGTTGATTATACACACTGCACAAGCACACATACACACCACACACACACAAAATGAACATTGGTTGCTTAAAACAGTTGCCTTAACTGTACACATAAAATCTCCCATATTACATTAATGAGAGAGGATATTGACTTCTGTAAGAAGGGTGCACATACTCTCAGAAGTCAAGGTGTTCATATAATTATGTATCTAAAATTAACGCCAAATTAAAATTTCTAATTTAAGGCATAAAAAACAAAAAATATTCCACATCACAAAAAGAGACTTATAATGGAGGGACTACACGTACTGTTATTACCAATTGTTTTATTATATCTTAGTAAAATAAATACCATGAATCTTACTCATGATTCTAGACCCCCTATAGTTTGAATTTTCCGTCGATCTTTTCATGAATTACACACATTATTTTTTTGTTATGTTTGGTCATTTCATTTCTAGATATAAATAATATTATTTGTGTTTATTCCATTACACTAATATATTATTATGATTATAGATTAGAACATGATTACACACGTGAAAAAGTACTCAAGAGGGAAATAAAAAACACACTTGAAGGAACTTTAGCAGAATTGAAGGAAAAGTTGAGTAAGTATATTCATATACAACACAGGTCCAAACAACTTATATATACCTACTTACTTATATTTACTTATTAATAATATGCTGAATAATCGTAATGTTTTCTTTAACTTACAGCTAACTATGAAGAGACGGCTGTCGCTAAGCAGAAGGAGCTTGACGCGTCATATAAAAAGATTACAACGTTCAATAAAGATGAGGAGAAATTCGCCAATGACAACGCCGCCAGTAACATGAAGCTACAAAGATTAGCAGTGTTGGACAGTCAAAATGAGAAGAAAATTGTGAAAAGGAATGAGATGGTGGTTGATGTTGCAAAATTAGCCGGTGAGACACTATACTCCACATCTTTATTTTAAGCCCTTTTTTTTTTTTTTTTTACATGTGGAAATGCTAAGCCCTAGCTGTTACCCCGTGACTTCGTCCGAACAAAAAAGTTTTATAAAATTAAAGTAGTCTAATTTACTCTTACATCAGCTATCTGCCAGTAAAAGTGTCGTCAAAATCTGTCCAGCCATTTCAGAGATTAGCCAAAACAAACAGACAGACAGACATAGATTTTAAAAAAAATTGGTATATGTACCGAGTATACATTAAAAAGCAGTTATTTTAATATTACAGACACTTCAATTTTATTTATTTGTATAGACTATGTTCTGCCTGCGGCTCCGCCCGCGCTACCTCAACGATATACAGCCCATAACATCTATAGCGATAATGTAGCTTTCTCTTATTAAAATGATTTTAAGAATTGCATCAGTAGATCCGGAGATTACCCCCCTACATCCAAAATAATAAACTTTACCTATGTATAATATTAGTATAGATATTGAATATAAATTATGGACTTGATTACATTGCATTGTGTTAATTATAGGTATTGAGGATATCACCAAAGTTGAAAACAATGAAGATGCACAAAAAGCAATGGATGCAATAACAGAAAAGATTAAAAGTTTGAGACAAGAACTTAACGAACTTAAAGCATCGGCCGACAAGGAAGAAAAGGAAATGCAAGTGCTGGTTGATGAGAAGCGTGATGCGCTGGTACGTATTAAATTATACACAACATAGTATTTCAAACTGTAAAAATAAATAAAAAATACTAAGAAGTAAACTGAATAAAAGAATTATGTTCATAATATATTTTTTCTATTAAAAAAACCCCAATGTAAAGATATGCGGTATTCAAGTTTGGTAAAAGCTGCTTAATAGCGCTATTAAAGTTTACTGAAGCACATTTGCTGTCGCCACAGCAGCTTTTTATTAATTTTTTTAAATGGAAATTACTTCACGGTTAGTAAATGTACTATTCGATTTACTTAATAAAATATCTTCACAGGCTCGTCAAAGTCAACAAATAACGAGTAAAGAGAAGGAAATACGTAAGAATAAAGACGAGGTTACAAAACTGGAAAAGGGAATTGCATCAGCTAACGAATCTAAAGTGCGCTTGGAGACTGCCGAAACTAAATTCAAGAATGCTGAAGAGTAAGTATCTACATCGTAACATTTTGTCTTCAGTCTGCTTCGACGTTTGTACGCCGAAGGCAGATAAAGCGATCGTAACACGACATCTATACGTGCAAGTGTGTGCGTGAATTAGCCAGTATCGCGCGAAGGTACGGGTGTGAAAGAGATAGCTGCAGTGCGGTCAGTACGAATCCTACGAAGTGCAGTATGGCGTGAGGTGGCTTATTGGCGGGGTGTGGAGAGTGACCATTCTATCCGTAGTACTATTGGTTGGTTGGTTACTCAGTGTATTTAGTCCGTCCAGTCATAGCATGTTATGTTAACTCATAACGCGTTCTGGGCTGCAGTTCGGACACATTATTTAGCTACACACTTGACTTTTTGTTGAGGTAATAATCCATTCATGATATTCCTTGCAAATTTCAGGCAATATGAACAAGTTGAAAAGGAAGTGAATATAGAAGAGTTACAGCAGCAAATAAATGATGATGATAAAGAATTCGAGAAGTATGAAAATGAGCTTGATGAATTGGATGACAAGGTATAAGCAACCTTATGCATAGACGTTATAAAGACGAATAACTAACATGAACAGCTCTGAAATACATTGGATACGAGTATATGCTATTTCGTACTGTAATAAAACTTATTTCACTGCTCGGCCTGCGCTGATGCATCAAACAATAATTTGATCGGTCTACGTCCATTATTTCATCCACTATAACTATTACGTCGATTCATTGAGTCTCTATTTTCCTACAGGTTAAAAAACTACAAAAACAGAGTGCCAAGCTAAAGGAGCGTGATTTAGTTCAAGAGGCATTGACACAGAAGGAAAAACAATTAACGACTTTAAAGAACAAACATAGGTCCGCTTTGACTGAACTATTGGGCAGCATGCCAGAGAAGGATTTCGCAATATCATTAAAAAAACTTGAACACACAATAAATAGCGAAGTTAATACAATGGAAAAGGATTTGAAGGAGAAACAAACCAAGGTAGGCAGCACCTTCCTTTCTGTACTAAAGCATGTAATAATAAAAAATAAAAAAGCCATATTCACTACTACATGAAATAGCGACTCTTGCCACAACGCAAATAAAGTGCAATTCAGCTCGAATAGGCTTAAAAATATATTCACCTACAAAACGAAGAACGAGAAACTGACCTACCACAGTTTGGGAGCGTTCAAGTATTACGTAACGAATTTTGGGGGGGGGGGGGGCTTCTGAAACGTTACGATGCGTTACAGGAGCGGGAGGGGGGGTTGAACTACGCGTTACGTAACATTGTTTTAACCCTTCAAATCGGTCGCGTAGAGACTTTACATTTTACCAGGGGGACGAGGTAAATAAAAACGTCACGGCGCGTTACATTTGGGGGTCAAAAATCTCCAAAAAAATGTGTTACGTAATACTTGAACGCTCTCTTAGAAGTTCTTAAACGCCGACTACCTATGATGAATAAGAGCCCTTATCATATATATTTGATTCTTTAGATCACCACATTGGAAGCCGATAGAAAACACGTGCGCGACACTCTGAACGAACGCCGCACCGAGCTCACGAAGGCCGAGGATCAGATGTACAAAGCTTGCGGCACTCAGTCCTATGAGAGCACCTTGACTAAAATCAACGCGACCGTGAAGGCGTTGCAGGTATAAATATCTTTATTACTTTTTATGTTCTGAAGAGGTGCACTGCAATGTACCCTCATTTTTTTTTTCTATTCACGTAAGCCATTATCGTACAGTACTTATGAATCGTCAAAAGTTACAAAAACATTACTTTTGCTACTGCTTTACCACCCGTTCGGAATGCCGTTCCTATGGAGAAGAACTTTTCACCGATGGTATTTTGACCCTTATGTTAGGGGGCGATCCTATTGCTATTATAGGACTCAACGCGAGAGTGATTAGGGCCATAATCCACCAATGCGACTTAGCGAACTAGACTTACATTGCTTTCGAAAAGTTTTATCACGATTATTGCTTTCACTAATAGCAAGTAATAGTTATAAATGAAAATTAGATTTGCACATGAAATTCAAGGTCCAAGGTTAATGTGCCGATCAGGCTTTTAATCTGACCACATTGTTTCCAATGCGGGTGTTTGAAAAATTTTGGTTACCAGTGCTGAAAAGAATAATCTTTGATTTCAGGTACCTGGTTTAGTATAAACAATATGTTAACGAGACTTAAGACCAAGGTCCTTTATCCATTAAATTTTCTTCTCTGGAGCAGCCTTGGTCATCTATTTTAAAGAGTAGGAATAGACCCTCTAAATCCTTATAATGTAAGCGTTGTAATAATAATTTCTCCCTACATGTTAGGATGACCACAGTGATCTCCAAGCGTCCATGTTTCTAATCAGCAAGTATGAGAAGCAATTGAAAGAAAACAGCTGCTGTCCGCTGTGCAGCCGTGGCTTCGATCAGGAGTCAGAGGTATGACATATTTATTCAAGATGTTATTATCCCCGAAGTCCCAACAAAAACTCTTAAATAAAATATTAATATACCATCACACTGGATCGTCACAACAACATGTTTGTTGATGACCTATATTTATCTACCAAATTTGTTATATATCAATCTTGTCTGCATAAACGTGACAGGGACTACTGTTAGCGGCTTGTGGTCGTTTGTGAAGTCTATTCGCAACAATATTGCAATGTGCCTTAAACAGCATATAATTTTATTTCAGGTTACTGATTTGATCTCTCAACTGAACACCAAAGTTATGACTGTGCCCTCACAACTGGAGAAGGTCACAGAAGAGTTGCAAAGAGCATCGGCAAAAAAAGACGAGCTTCTTAGCATGAAATCCCTAAATGAGAAAATCACATCCTTGAAAGAAAAAGATATACCTACACAAGAGAAACGATTGAGTGATATTGATGAGGTGGGTATAGTATTATGATATTGATCGATATTGTTGTATTTATTTAACAGTAGTAAAACAACCTTTGCGGATAAATTAGGTATCCTTTTTTTTATGCGTACTGTTTATTTGAAATTATTTTTTCTATCAGCAAATATTATTTTATTTTCAGAAAATCAAAACATTGACCGAAACGGTGGATGAATTATCAATGTCTCTGATAGAACCCAAACAGAAACTGGTGACTTCGAAACAGATACACGGAGACATGCCGATGATGGACCGTTACATTCAAGAAGTCAACACTGCCACCAAAAAGGTAATGTCATGTCATAGAGAGACCAAACCTTATTACTTTCTTCTACCATAGCAGAATACAGTCTCAAAGTTTGGATAAGCTATGCTTTAAGGCTGGCTTTATATTAATGAAGGAGCTCTTTCTTGGAGGAGGAGGCTTCAAACGGTGAAGGATAACATTGTGAGGAAACCTGCAGAGAGAACCCCCTCGAAAGTTGTGTGAAGTCTGCCAACCCGCACTGGGCCAGCGTGGTGGACTATTGCCTAATCCCCCTCGCATTGAGGGGAGGCCCGTGCCCAGTAGTGGGACATTAAAAAAAGGGCTGGTATTTTTGTTATTATATTCATGCGGACGGTCAGCACTGCCTGTTCATGTGTGAGATCCATTCACCGCAGATAGTCCGCGCAAACAATCAGCGTGACTATAACTGGACTAAAATGAATCTCATCAAATAATATTCACGCAGCTGTAGTTTGTATGTTAATAATTCGTGTCTATTCAAAATTACAGCTTGACGATATTAAAGCACAGTGTTCCGAAGTGGAATCTGACATGACGTTGGATGAGGGAAATGCAAAGCAAAAGGAGTTAAAACAAACTATTGGAGCGCTCAAAACTAAAATTAAAGAAGCCCAGAAGAAACGCGACGCGCACAACAAGAAATTACAGAAGTTAGGTGAACAGAAGAATAAACTGAAAGAGGAATGCCTCAATTTACAGAAGAAAGTAAGTGCAGATAGTAACACTAATTGATTTGAAGTAATGCTAGCACACTCTTATGCATCTGCACGTTGTATTTGGTCATAACATAATAGTACAAATCTTTAGGACTTGTCAACTAACATATTCCATGTTAGGAGAAATATTTGGAATAATATGACGTAATTTTTCGTAAATTGGGAAAACATTCAGCAATCGTAAGTATTAAAATATTTTATTGCATCATTTCAATAGGTTCAAGAAATTTATAATCTTCAAGAGAAAAAGAAGCAGCTGGAGGTTGATGGGGAAACATATTTATTGGAGCTCAATGAGTTGAAAGAATCTATTGAACCATTTAAAGCGCAAGTGAAAGAAAAGGAGGATGCCAAGGCCGAGACAGTGAACAAAAACAGGTATGTTAGTATTACATTAATATTTAGTTCAATAACAGAACCAACTTAAAATTTATAGAAACACAGGCACTTGTGATTTCGCATGAAAAACAAAACTATTTTTATTTACTTAAGTACATTATTACGATATTTATTTCGTATTTGATATTAAATATTTGCACTATATAAAATGCCAATACTACATTTATTTTTAAATGTATTACTACAGGGGTCTCGTAGATACCAAGAATAATTACATTGTCGAAGTTAACAATGCTTTCAATAAAGTCAAGTCCATAGAGACAGAGATTAAACAGCACGAGGACAAAAATATTCCACTTGAGAAAACCAAAACGGAGGAAGCTATCAAGAAATGTGAAGAGAAACTCAAACAAATAGTAAATGACCGGCAGGCGATCACGAAGAGGATAGAAGGCTTGAAAGACGAAATCAACAAACATGAGGTAAAACATAAGTGTACAACTCTAATAAAATTGGCATTTGTTGTATATACCTCAAACCAAGATTGTTGGCTAGAACTTTGACAACAATTTCTCATTATAAATAGATACACATTTATAATGAGAAATTGTACAACAGTGTAACAAGCAGAGGCTGCTTGAGCTTGTTTTGGTGTTGATCGATCGATCTAGAATAATGTGAGCTTAAAGTTTTTTGGACAGATGAAACTTTAACATATAATTTTAAATCTGATATATATATTTGGAAACGCGATGAATAAAAAAAACAGAATAGCACGTTTTTGAGCAAGTCTCATGCATACGTTTGTGCAAGGGTTTGTTTTTTTTTTTAAATTAGATGTATACACAGTTAAGCGTGTTCACACAAGATCTCGTTTTTTCTCGTACGCTCCTGGCGAGAAAGTAATGTCGGTGTTGCAAGTAATACCAAGTTTGCTGTTTTACGTAATAGCAATATCTAGTTACGTTAAACTATACATACCTATCATAGAATAACTACATAAAAATATTTTTATTTTTTCAGATTAACAAGCGCGAATTGGAAGATAATATAAGATTGAGAGAAATTCAGACTGATATTGCTGATTGCCAGAAAGAAGAAGCTGATATAAAGCAGAAGTTAAGTGAGCTCAATCGAGACATGCTCACGGAAAAAGATTCATTAATTGCTAAATATAGAAAGTTAAATAGTGAAAAATCCAAAACTGATGGAGGGTTGGATGAACTCAAGGTAAAATTTTACTCTTTTATTTAACAGTGTTTTTCATTTTTTTCTCGTTCCTTACACGGTAATCAATCAATCAATCAGCCGATAGACGTCCACTGCTGGACATAGGCCTCCCCCAACGACTTCCACATATTACACGATAATGGTAGACCCAAAATCATTAATCTCCGAATTTATAAACGTTTTATAACTTTATCAAACGTCATATAGTACTGCGCTCAAGAGTTTTTTTTATTCGAATTTTATATTGTTCATAAACATTATAGGCGGTGTGTAACTTGTGAATTACAGAACACGTTGAAGAAGAACAAATCAGACTTGAAGGCCGCTCTAAGCAAAGACACAGAGAAGAAATATCGGGAGAAGTTTTATGAGCTGAATGTCACAAAAATTTTAGATAAAGATTTAAAAGACTACTCAGTCACTCTAGAAAAGTGCCTCTTAGAGTTTCATAAAAAGAAGATGGAGAGCATTAACCTCATTATAAGGTAGATACTCATAAAACTGTAATGGTTTTAGTATAATATTGCACTACTTTGACGCAAAAACAGACAAACACCCTTATTTAATTAAATGACATTAAGCTGTTCAACGGAACTGGCAATCCCCATAAACAGCCAGTTAATCTCAAATAGTGGACTGGACCTACTGCTTTTTTCGTACCGTAATCTCATAAATTTTCTTTTAGAGAATTGTGGAGTAAGATATACAGCGGTAATGATATCGACTATATAGCAATAAAGGCGGAAGGCAGTATGACAATGGAATCGGAACGTCGCAAATATGAATACAGGTATACAATATTTTGTACCCTTTATGCGTACTAAAGAATTATATTATCCCTCCGCAAATTCATAATCATAGTCACGGTCCGGCATCGTGGGCCACCTTAAAGCGATAGTGGTTTTAGGCCATGCGCTATCCAGCTGGGCCAGTGCGGATTGGCGGACGATACTCAGCTTCCATGAACTGGCTAGTTTCTCTCAGACATGCTGGATACGGTATTTACCGTTTAGCTAGTAATAATATGGTGAAATGCGACTCGCATATCAAATCAGTAATTCCAGAGGTGCGTGCTGGCGTTTGTACCTTCAATATCTCTATATACGGATAGAATCTACAATTTTGAAATTAACTTTAATATAATTTCCAGGGTCGTTCAATGTAAGAATGGGGTTGAAATCGATATGCGTGGAAGATGCAGCGCCGGCCAAAAGGTTCTTGCGTGTCTTATTATAAGATTGGCTCTTGCGGAAACATTCAGTTCCAGGTAAGTTGTTTTTTATCCATATTGTTATTTATGTGTGTATTTCTTCAAAGATATGATTCGGGTAGGTCGATGCCAAAAAGAAAGAAAGTGTACCAGTAGTATCATTACCCTAAAACATAACCTTATAACCTACCAATTGACCCCTTAAATGTTTTACACTATTATTGTAACCTCATATAGCAATTTTTTCTATATTTTTCAGGTTTGGCATATTGGCACTGGATGAACCAACTACCAACTTGGATCAAGAGAACATCAAAAGTCTCTGCTCGGCACTCGGAGAGATAGTACAAGAACGAATGATGCAGAAAAACTTCATGTTCATTATCATTACACATGACAGAGACTTCATCGAGTCCCTGGGGCAGGTCGACAAGGTCACACACTTTTACGAAGTCTCAAGAAATGAGGACGGTAAATCTAGAATAAAGCGGGTACGTTTCGCGTAAATTCTCTGCAATAACGCAGCCATCAAAATATTTTTTTTGTTAATCATTTCTGGAATCTATAATTTGCAACATACAGGATTATCCCGTGAATTGTTATAATAATTTTGTATGAATGCGATAATGTTAGTCATTCCTTGTAATAAATAAGATTCAAATAGTTATTCATCTAAATAGGTTTAAAGAAGGCTGTGCCTTAAAATCTATTATGCTTATAATCATTAATCTTTTATAAGAAATTTTATAATAAAAGTTATAAAATTGTAATATAATTTAGTTTAATTTATAAATAAGAAAAATATTTCTATGTAGTATGTATATATAGTTACATCAGTATTAGTTAATAGCTAATCCTGTAATACAATTCAAAGGTTCACAAATTGCCGTTTGATCTATCTGTAAGATATTACTTTCCTGTAGAACAGTTAGTGTGACCCCCAGTAACTCTGCTATCTGAGTAGAGGGGAATGACTGCGAAAGGCACTTAGCCAAATAAGGAATTAAATCTTCCGTGAAACACACGCACAAAGACACAAAGTTCTGTCTTTCGACGTCAGTAAAGCTCTGTTGCTCCCTGGAGTAGAATACCAGCAAGACCTGCACAGCTTTTGTAAACGATTCTCTAAAAGAATTATATACCTCCTTCACTATATTCAATGGTGCAGTAACTCTCATAGAGTTAAGAACTGTCAACATCCCATTGCAGTATTCAGCTAAAGGGTAGTAATCTAAGAGGTTTTCTGGGGGTCCTGTTGTGATATTTTCACTTGCTGGTCTCGGTACATTCTTAATTGTAGGAACTTTATACAGGCGCATTTGGTTTTCAAATTGATAATCAGCCTTGTCTACTCCGCTGTGAAACTGTGTGAGAATATTGTTGCGGAATAGTGGTGTTAGCACGCATCTCATGTCAGCGCCGACTCTTCCGAAAGATAAGCATAGATACATGCACTGATTCAGTATTGACTCGAAACTAGATTCATCTTCTTTTGGTAAGTCTTCGTTTAATATTTCTTCTAATTTTTCAATCTGAAAAAGTTCATACGCAGCTATGAAATATGTAGGTCGCATCACATAAAATAAGCAAACATGGCTGCACTGCGCATGTCTAAGTCTAAGAATTCGGCTTGCCCAGAGCCGCAATATTGTTACAACACATTGTTTGTATTGTTACAAGGGGAAATGGAAATAAATGCGCGACATAGGGACACTGAATAAATTTTAATAAAATGTCGGCTACTTTATGTTTTCTTCCGGGCTTTTTGCGAATTCTATTTTTTTATTCTTTATTTTAAAATATAATTACCTTTTCTTTCAACCAACACGACAAAGCACTCGTTCCATTCAACTCATCATCTTTAATTGTAGATTCTTGTGCATCCGACAAGAATATAGATTTATGTTGGGTCAATACATTGAATAAATGAATTCTATGTAATTCGATAGTCCTTCTTAGTAGCCTTTCAGGTGCTGAAATAAAGTAAATGATTGTGATTACAATCTTTTTTTAAATCTAAAAATAGGTCATCACCTCTAGAATAGGAATGAATGTCGTCTAACACAAAGATGATTATCTATCGCTTGTGAACAGGCGGGCAACTGAATTATGGTTTCTTCGAAAACTGCTTTTGAAGACTCATACCTTCAGTGTTTCTGGCATCTTCCAACGCTTTTTCAAACCACGCGTTTCTAGCTTTTAAAAATTGCAAATGTAGACCATCTGCAGTAGAGGTATTGCTTCTCATAGTTCTTGGGTACGATAGTGCCCCACTGTCCTCATCATCAGTCGACCTGTATACAGTGTTTGCTCTCCGTAGATAACCTAAGATCTAAAATGAACTATGTAGTAAATTAAAATAGACAAAATAACAACTTCGAAGGTTTGATGATTCCCCACAAGCTCGTCGCAGTGGTACATAGATTCGGACATTTTATAAAAGTGCGTATGCAAACACTTCTGAATAGTACGTAGCGATATGTAACTAAAGCAATACCATTTTATAAGTTTTTTTCTATTTGTATAATATGTTCTCCCAGGTGATTGGGGTCTAACCAAATCCGCGGGCTTTTGGCCAAGCAAGAAATGGTGGGGGGTGTTTTGTGTGTGTGTGTGTGTGTATGAGTGTGTGTGTGTGTGTGTGTGCGTGTATGAGTGTGTGTGTGTGTGCGCTTTATGTTTGGTCTATTGATAAAAACTTTCTTACAATCCTATTAAGATTTTTCATTGCTTTTATTCGGCTACGCCGTATATCATGCTAGTACGGGCCTAAGCCAAGTTTTAGCCGGGGAGATTGTGTTTGGTTGGATAGTTGTGACTGGTGTTGTGTGAGTGGTTGTGGTGGTGCTAGGCTTTGTCTGTTTGTAAGTATTTCCTGACTATTCTGTATGTGTTTAGTGTTACTGCTTTTTGTAAGATTGTGTAAATTTAAGGGGGGAGGTTTAAAGACCGGTGTAATGTAAAAATAACTAGTAGGGTAAGCAGGAACTTCTAATGGAATCTGTGTCATCTGTGGTGTGAAAGGGATGAAAGACATTTCATGCATGCCATGGGTAAAAAGGATAGTGCTTGAGGTTTGGCTTACTTGTAAACATTGAGGTAGAGGCAAATCGTAACGCAGTTGATTGAAGAGATGATAAAGTGTCTCAAACCAAAGTGTCATAATTTCTGCTGTTGTATTCTGAAAAAAAATATAAACGTGATAATGGAACACACGCTTTATTTAATCACTTATGGGAAAGTTATTTCCCTCCTTAGAATGAATGAAAAATATCATCTACCTGTGAAATAATAAACAATTAAATTTTATAAAATTAAAAAAAAACATTGGAGAACCGTCAGTGTTTTTTTTTAAATACCTATACCATTTGGAATATCTAAGATGTTAAATGGTATATTATAAACACATTACAAAATAAAGTTATAGCTAAAGTATGCCATACCTGAACTATAGGTATTTCTGAATATCTCTTTGATAGATTTCGAACAAATGTAAATATATCTAAAGCACTCTCATAGTCCTCAGCATTGAGAGCTTCTCGCATTAGAGATGGTAGTTCCAAAAGTTCCAACAGCTTTTCACTTTGACTACGGATGGTACTGTAACAACTGAAATTACAGCCATATGTCATTAGCTATATATATAAAACAAAGTTGTGTTAGTTACATTATTTATAACTCAAGAACAGGTGGACTGATTTTTATGTTCTTTGATTTGTATAAAACATGGGAAAAAATCATTAAAAAATAATAAAATAATTCAATTTCTCATACATTTGATTCTGAGACAGCTAGTTAAGAAAAATACACTACTACTACATAAATTTAATATAATAATATTCTAGAAAATTTCCATTGATGCTAGATCAATGCAAATCAATGCTAGATCAATCTAAAACTAGGATTTCTTGTATAGTGTGTTTTAAAAGGACACACCAATACAGCTGAACCAATTTGAATGAGATCCGGTATACTTACAGGTAAGTTACACATAGGCTACAATTATCTTTAAATGGTACATGGGCTTTGGTTCAAGCTAGTAATTTATATAGCCAGACAGAGCCATCAACTGTGTGTGTTATGAGTATTGTACAAAGGACTAGGGATCCAGTAAGACCCAGAGTGTAGTGTAAAGAACTGCAAGGTCATTTCTGAAATCAAAATCAATCCTGCAAGGACCTGGCAGTGCAGTGGTCAAATCTTTACTGATAAAGCTGCCATTTTTGCCTAGATGTGTTGCTGTTCAAATGTGTGGAATGATTTTGATATATTTGATAAGGTTTTCAGTGCTGTTAAAATGGCTGGGACTTATTACAAATTAAGCCCCAATCATATTTGAGTCAAAAGTGTATTCATAAAGGTTCTAACCAAATCCATCAATAAAATCACCTTTTTTCTTTAACAATGTTTCCAGCGATCTGTGAAAATTTCTCACATTCCTGAAGGAAATTTGGTGCTGTTTCAAGGAATGTGGCCAGGCATTGCTTAGACTTGGCTAAGTCTTTGATGATTGTGTGTGAAATTTCAGCTGTTTCCACAAATGTTTTGTAATTGGTAAACGCCAACTCTTGAGTCTGTTCAGTTAATTGTTTCATTTCTTCGTTCAGCCTCTCCGGCTCTTTTTGGATGTGTTCCCAGTTTTGTGAGCCGAGCTTCTTGATGTAATCAGTTATGTCACTGAAATGTTCTGCATTTTCTGTAATATTACATTATTACTTATATAGTAGTGATTCCACTGATCATAAAATAGAGGCAGTTGCCGTAACATCTGTTTTTTTAGCATGCATGTTTGAGATTTGATTTGAATCAATACTATGAGCCATGTAGATGATTTCAGACGTTATAGGTAGGTCTAGTGTTTGTGTAGTTTTGTGGTTTTTTTTCTGTTTATTCAAGCATAGTGGAGAAACTAGGTGCTGATTTATTATGTGGTGTTTACTATGTTATTTGAGTTAAGGCCATACATTTAGTATGACATTTATAGGTCGGCAATCGATTTCATTGAACGGTAATGATAACATTAGATACTACTCGTTTATTAGTGATACTTGCGCAAAAACCGATTTGTAAAATAGGCCCGATTCGTAAGAGGGTCAGTTTTTTTGTCAAATACTTTTGATTATATTGATTCGCCAGCAATGACGAGCATGTAACATTGCCACGAATCATGCCGGTGAATATTTATTTTAGTTCTATGAACATACCTTCCGTAGAGTCAGTAAAAAACAGCTGACATAATTCATTTATTTCTTGAGCCATTGCTCAACTTTTATTCAAGTCTCGTTAGTGATAATTCCAGGATGACAATAAACAATCAGGTGTAATTAATTATCTTTACAATCAAATGTGAATGTAAATAATACATATCTGTGCAGTACACTTCAGAGAAAAAATCGTGTCATTTTTATCCACTGTGACATTACTCTACCATCTATAGTTAGTCTGTGCTACTCATAGTTTTATCACTTAAAATTGGTGCTACTCTACTAATCAACTATGACAACGGAAAACAATCACGGTTCTTAGCCCGTTTCAGCTTATCAGTAGATTATAGCGTAGATACTCGTTGAAAATATATATCTATAATTCATCCTTATTAATCGTTATTCTATGTAACATAGGCATTCTACTATTCAATACTTTTTATTTTTTTCATGAACTCCACAGACTAATAAGAGAACTAGTTGTGAACTAGTGATGAACTCTTCATATATTATTTATTTCATTGATTATATATATAAAGAACTTATTTAATTATTTACTTATTAATTACTAAGAAATTTATTTCATTGATTATATATATATATACTTTATCTATTTCATCATTGATTTATTTGTGTAACAAAGGTGCTTTTACTTGGGATAATAACCTTAACAATATTGAATTCCAAAGATCAATGGATTCGGAGGCTTCTGAATGGATTACATATAATTTTATATCAAGATTTAGGTTTGAGATAATTATTCCCACGGACGATACTTGTGAGTTGTGCTGTATCGTGCCAACTTTGCTTCATTTTGTCTATGATGCGCTCACTCGAACAGGCGTTTATTTTGTCTATGGCAAGATTGCAATCGAAAATGGTCAATGGAAGAAATAGCCATTTGTCTGATAACCATATATAAAGATATTTTTGCCTTTAGATTGTTCTATAACGCATAAAATACATAAGTTATCGATGCTTGACCATTTCCAGGTAAGTAGATTCAAACAGTTTGAGACGACTTTGGTTATATTATTGTTTTTATCGGTGATGAACTATCGATAAGTTCTATGTTGCGTCATGTAAACGTATAAATGTAAAATATCTAGGATTTGCACTTATTAAACGTTATATTTCTGTTCATTAAATAAACACTTTTATAGTAATTATTATAATGTTATCAGTTTTGTGTTTTTACAGGTAACCTTTTAGTTTGACAGGATAACCTAAGCGTTTTTTTTATACATATTGCTACTCTCGTCTAGACTTGACACCATTTTTGTTTCGGCTTTCAGTCTTTATTATTAGAACTTCTTCTCAAAGAACGCCTATATTACTAAAATAATTATATCTCATAGAACATTTATATTATCACAATTTATTTTAATCCTAGCTATAAGGTAAGGTTATGTTGATGTTTTGATTGAATGGTGTTTTATATAAACGCAGTATCAAGTCGTGTTTTATGACGTGATGATGTCCGGATCATTGAGAAAGTTATTACCCAACTTCAAAACTAGTGTCTTATGATTTTATGTATGGAGTCCTCTTTTGCTCATTAAATCATATTTTTTAAATATTATTGTAAAGGATTCATAGAATTTATAAAAAGGTCTGTTCATTTAGGTATGTATTCTGTTGTAATGATAATCATTATATAGTTATTACCAGATGAACACATTAACTGTAAGGTTTCAACTAAGCAACTCTCGTAACCATTGTTTGGTACCCTACAATTTTCTGGAGGGAATATCCATCGACCAGACAAAAGACATCCTGGACTGATGGACTTGGACCCGTGTCGACTTCCACCCATCACAATCCTCTGCCACTCAAATCCGCTGGCTGATTTTGATGTGTGCAGTATAATTGGCCTTCCTTGTCTGCCGCTGTAATTAATAATTATGTAATATTTTTTAGCTGAGCCAGCTTGGCAAAGTAATCAGGTATGAATTAGACATGAATGAATCAAAAGACTAATCAGCAATGGATGGGGAAGCAGATTTCAACCTCCAGTGGGAGGAGGTTGTTGTGAAGGTATGTGCGGCAACAAAATCTTTTTAACCCTTATCTTTTTTATTTTTAATCTCATTGGTGGGCAAAGAAATTACCTTTAAGTATGAGCAGAGTAAAAGTTTTTTTTGCAAATTAAATGACAGAAGTGACATATTGCAAGGCATATAAGGGCTGTGTTGCACCTTATTTTTCTATAAATGTCTCATGATCTAGCTGTAGACGTATTTTGCTCATAATGGTTTGAAACCTATTTGATATCCCCGTTGATTCGTTTGATTCCCGTATCCTTGCTAACTTATCAATCTGTAAGTGAGTGAGAATAATATGACATATGGATTTCAATTAAATTTTAAATAGAGTGTATTTATTTTTCGGGGTTGACTAAGATGCAATAGCAACATTAACAAGGCTAAAGAGAAATTCCAGTGAAGTTTATATTATGTATGTAATTTCACATTAAAATTTAATTTTAGCAAAGCCCCAGAGCTGTTAAAGAAGAAGACATTGATCTTGGTAATATACAAGGTGGATCTTATTCTAATATGGTATGTAGATTTTGAGTTCAAATGTTCAGTCAATATGAGTAATTGTCAGCTAAAGGATAAGGCAGGCCATAGAATAACATAATTCCCATGTCATAAAAGAAAAGAGACAAGATGACTATTGTCAAGTAGAATTTGTGCTGCAGGTAGTTAGTGTTAAGAAAAGTATTTAAATTTTTGTTATATTATGCTACAGGACATTTCTAGAATGTAATGAGCTGTACAATGAAAAAGAAATACATTCTCAGAACCTAATTTATAATTATACTTGATGTGTATGTTTTACTCGTAAAGTTTTAAACACTATTTTTGTTAGACTTTATGTACAGTGGTTCTAGAAGGGCTTTTCAGTCACAAAAGATATTTGTTGTCCACAGGCTTCAGAAGATATGATAAATGATACAGACCAAATGGCTGCGGAAAACCTAATGTATTTAGCTCAAGATATGATGGGTTATACCGAGACAGCCGAACTTGCCGATGATCCGAATGTGGAGTGTGTCACCGAAGAAGTCATTACAGATGACTGGGTCCTCTCTGGTGGACAAGACAGGTATATTTTCTAAGTTAAGCAATGGTTATAGGGTCACTTCTGTACATTAATATATATATTTATCTCATGTAATTTGATTACAGGGTTGAAGTACCACTGGAACATTTAACACATCCTGCTGCAGATTTAAAGGAAGAGAATGAAGTGGATGTTCCTTTACCAACTGACCAGGTTAGCATGAGTTACAAAAATAAGAAGTTTGGGTTTTTTTTCAGCATAGAATACGCAATAATACTAAATACAGGATACAATTTGCTGCCCCGCGATACACTGCACCGTACTTCGTCATGGGTCATGGATTTGTCCAATGGCCTGATCTGCATACTCGTTTGTCGCGTGCACAAGTATCCTCTTGCATATACAGAGTGGTAATTTGGTGGAAAACACAAGGTCCTGAATGCCATGATGACATCAAAATTCTGTTTTTTTTTTCTTCTATTCTGAGTACTTTAACCTCAGTTTGTCCCAGTCTTTTTGAACCTAACACATAACAATTGCAACCATAAAGGAACGGGAGAATTTACATATTTCTTGCCGAATCTGCATTATTATTAATAAAATTTTAATACATAGGGATTTAACTCCATAAGCTAGGAACAGTCTCCTAAGAATGTTTTTCTGGAGTTACAGGATTACAGTAGTATGTCCTTAATGCCCCATCTTAACTTAACATCCTGCCCCACGATAATCAACACCTTGCATCAATGAAATATGAATTGAAAGTGCGAAGCGGTAAAGTTGGTTTTCGCATACCAGGACCAGTACACGGCGATGCGTCCGCACCCGTGCGACTTCTGTTCGCGGCGGTTCCGCAAGAAGGCAGCGCTGATGAACCACATGGTCGCGCACCAGAACGACCGGCCGCACGCCTGCAACCTGTGCGGCGTGCGGTACGTGCGCAAGTGCGACCTCATGAACCACCTCAAGGTGCACGCGTACGTGCCCGACGACCCCGAGCCCATGGACTTTGGTGAGCACCACCCACTATGTAAATTTACAGCTTTAGAGGAAATCCCTAGCTGCGCCCCGCGGTGTTACCCGCGTTAACATTTTACCGGGATAAAAAGTAGCCTATGTGCTATTCCAAACTGTAATTTATCTCCGTGCAAAATTTCATCCAGATCCCCGTTCAGCCGTTTTGGCGTGATTGAGAAACAAACATCCATCTATCCATCAAACGTGTCACATTTATAATATTATCCCATAATATTAGTGGAAAGTTGGATTGTCTTTTATAATATAATAATAATATCGCCACACGAACACACCAACTATACAGTCCCACACTAAGCAACGCTTGTATTATGGTACCGTACAATGAACTGGGGGCTAACCCAGATAATACTTATATAGATATTAAGCATTCATGACTCGGGCCAAACATTCATGCTCATCCCACAAATGTTGTCCCTATCAGAAATCGAACCTGAGACTCTCGGCAGATATACAGGGATACTGCCAATCGCGCTAATACGTCGTCATAATTTAACCTTTTTTTTACGCTGAAATATACAATTTGATCGGAACGTGTAACTGAAAAGATCCGATAAAAAAATTTGCAGGCTTGTCTTTTTCGAGCCCTAACACACAGAAGAACGTTTGCCGTTCGTTGTAAAATTACATAGGGTCCGTGCACACAGGAGGTGGTCAGCAACCCATACATTTCAAAGGACGTAGAAAGTGAAATGCGAGCGCTTTCTGTCTCATATATTTCAACACTAGTTTATTCCGAAGACAATGCTGCTAATTCGCTTGCACACTCTCTAAACTTAACTAACCTAGCTAAAATTTTAAGTATAGTTTAGAAATCATTAAAATCAATTCTGTTGCCACATCGAACTTAATTTAAATATCGTAATTGACAGGACTAATTTGATTTTGACAGCACCTAAATTGAATTGAGGTATGTTGCCAGTATTTAAAAAATATATCTGAAGAATGAATGAAAATAAGGTGAATGGAAAAGAAAATCGAAATAACATGATTAAATTCTTTTAAAATAACCTTAAAATATATAAAAGTTTAATTTAAAATATACGTCGGCGTCTAAATATTTTTATTTTAATTTTTTTATGATATTTGCAATAATAAATTATAGAAACTTGTTCTATATCGTCTGTGGTTAAGTGTTCCATATCTATTGTTCTGTGGTAAATTCGATTTTGTATCTGTTGACAGACAGGTAAACAAAACACCATTTTCAGATCAGACGGGTGTGCTACATTGTAATTGTTGTAATAAGTTATCTAGTGGCTTGAATCTAATATGGAAAACGATAGGAAACGGTCTAATAAGAGACAACAGGAGTTGCTTGTGGAGCGACTCCGCAACAACATCAAAATAGCGAGGGGTAAGCATTTTAAAGGATTGAAAGTTTTGTTTTACTTAAAATCAATCAATGGTTATAGTTACATCGACGCGCGAGGACATCTATCTAAAAATCAATTATATTTTCAGGAAACCAAGCAGATTCTGCCGTGGTAGATTTTTAGGGGGCCCTACCAACCACGACGAGCTCAACCAACTCGGCTGCAGAAGAACTGCACAGCAGTGGGAGCATGTAAGTTTTGTGTTCTGAATATTATGCATTTTTTTCGTCTAAATGGTTTTTATATGGTTTTTTTATCAACAGGTTTGGAGTGTGTGGGTGGCGAAGTTATAGACCAAGGCTTGCAAGGTGCGAACTTCAATAAGCGCCACAGGTGGCGGTCCGGCAGGAGGAGCCCCGACAGACATAGAATCCAAAATTTTGGATATTGTTGGGCATGCCTATGTGGATGGATTTTGCCGCCTGGAAGTGTACCATAATACTATGTAATAAGTTAGTAATACTAAGCATTTATTGCATAGTTGTTATCTTCGGTAGTGCCATTTTCATGGAGTGTGGGCAACACATGGCCCCCATGTGCAGAAGCTTGTTGTTTAAGCCTTTCAAATTCTATTACTTACAAATTTGTTTATTATTTTGATTGTTAATTATTTTTAATGTTGATGTTTATTATTGATTATTGATAACATAGTAATAAGTAAAAAGCTTTATTATAATAATTCAGAAATTAAAGTCTTGTTTATGATTTGCCATACTTTTATTAATTTTGAGTAAAATAGTGTTTATTAACACTTGCCAAATGTGTCTTGCTTCAGCAAGGAAATCTGTTTCAATGTACTCTTCCACCATAGATAGCTTATCAGTATGATCTAAATCAATGGTATAATTCTCATCCGTATCTGCAAAAGTAGAAACATTTACATGTTATAACTTGATGTCAAGATATTTTTTTAATGCTAATATTATAAAGACAAAAGATATATTGGTTCGACGGCCTGATTAACCTAGTGGTAATGACTCTGCTTTCTGCGCTGAGAGTCCTGGGTTTCAATCCTGGTAGGGACACAAGCTTTGTGTGATGAGCATGAATGTTTGTACCCGAGTCATGGATGTTTAATATGTATATAAGTATTATAAACTGAGTTCACCCTCAGTCCATTGTACAGTACTCACAACACAAGCGTTAAGCTTAAAGTGGGACCGTTTGGTTATGTGTTCGTATAGCGATATTTATTTATTTATTTGTTTATAATGTATGAGCTCAAAAATTACTAAACCAATTTAGTGGATATGAAATGAAACTTACTCAGTTTTTGCAGATTCTTTCTCCGTCTGTGTTGTAGGGAACTTTATATTTTGGGGTGTCAATTGTTGCACAATTATGTTCAACACTATTCCCAAACATCTACTCACTGCTGGTTGGCTCATTCCTGGTAAACTATCTTGGCCTACAGCAGCCTGATAGCTCCCATGAGCGTAAAATTGCAGTGCTGTTAAAATCTGCAAAGTGTCATGTTGATGTATTTATAAACAAGTAAAAAGTAGGTATCTGTATAAAATATTAAATCGCAAACCTTTATATGTTTTGGGATGTGCCCCTCCACTAAGAGCGGATCATCTATTGTATTCAGTAATTGAAGTGCTGCAAACTTGTGAAGCCACAAAAGATTTTTTAAACTTCTCTGCTAATTCGAAGGGCACATTCCAATATGTGCTCTTAGGCCTTCGAGGCGTATTCTTTCTTCATAGTTTCTACGGTTAGAAAGCAAATGCCTTAATTTTGTGTTTCAAGTAAGTACTTTGAAGTAGGCTCTGTTTTATTATTATTTTGGTAAAATTAGCACTTTCAGATGAATCCACAAGAGCCGCAACCACATATTCCTCCATCGTGTTTGATAAAATAGTTCTTCACAACTTATCTTAATAAAAACATCACCTGAAAACCTACGAACTAAATTTAGATGGCACCAAATTAGATGCCGACCAAATAAGGCGGATTATAGTTTGACGTTTCTAATTTTAGACGCAATTTGACGTAAAGTGTGTACAACAGAATACAAAAATGACCAACTAAGCTAAGTTGAGTAACTAAACCAATTTTAGGAGCTGTCAAACCAAAATTAGTCTAATCTGCTGTTAACAGAATAGCGAACGCCGTTTGACAGGAGTAAACTATAATTTGGTCTAGTTTAGGCTAGTTGGTGCCAAGCGAATTACGAGCAATTTTGGTTCTGCAGCTCGACTCACTTTCTGATGTCTTTTGTTTCAGATGACGTAATAGATAATAGCCAAATCGTAAAACCAAAGAAGAAGCGAGGGAGGCGGAAAAAGAATCCGGAGCCCGTCGATGTGAGTTCGTGAAACGCGTTTATCAATCACTAACTGTGCTTATGTCTATGCCGGGAATCCTTTTATTTGCCACATTTAAAAATGGAGAGTATATATGGTGCTGGCATGTTCATTAGTTCCATACCGAGTTTCCGTAAAAACCGTGTAATTTTGAGATAACATCTTCATCCAAATATGTAGTTCCAAAAATTTTTTTTTTTTTTACTTTTGATTTTGACGCTGGGAGCTGGGAGCTGTAAAATAATCAGCTGTAAAATAATCATATAGATCAGGGGTTCCCAAGCTTATTTTGTCTACTGCCCACTTTGAGAATAAATTATTTTTTAGTGCCCCCATTTTTCACCTACTTCAAAACCACTATAACTTCAAATCAAATTAATTATTGTAAGCCTATACACAACGCCCCCTTTTTTCTGGGTCTCTTACCGCCCTTTAGGCCTGCAGCGCCCACAAGGGGGCGTTATCGCCCACTTTAGGAAAGGCTGATATAGATCATAGAGACGGGTATATGGTGTGTTCGCAGGACAGCATGTGGGAGAACATGACGTCAGCGCGCACTCAGCAGTGGTCGAGACGCGCGCGCCCGCCCGCCGCCGCCGCGTCGCCGCCCGCCGCGCCCGCGCCCGACCCCGCCCCCGCCTCGCCCCGCGCGCCCACGCCGCCCCCCGCCGACCCCTCGCGCCCCTTCGTCTGCAGACATTGCGGCGTCGGCTTCGCCAGGGAGAAAGCTCTGCAGTCGCACTCCAGGGTAAGTCGTGCTTCTGGCGAACTATACTGTTATAAGACCAAGATCAAGCAAGATCTCCAGCTGGTCAGTTTCGAGAGGCGCGAGTAGAACCAGATGATCGTCGTATCGGTTCTGACATTAGGTTTTTTGCCGGTAGTATAGGTCAATAAGGGCGTTTGGATTAGCATTAGCCGGTCGGCGATACCAATCTAAGCCGTATATCATTTGGTTACAGAGGTACAATCTTATGTTTAATAAACATTTAACATAGATAGATGTGAGTTATCTTGGCATATGACTACGCCAGGTATTCTCTTTCCGTGACAGCTAGGTTACAAGAATGGCTCAAGTCTATGTCATCAGCCATGGTGCAGTATTCATTCCATGGAAGATATTCATCAAATACAATTCTGCCCACCAACCACCACCTCAGTCCTCCCGTGACCGTGGTGGCTGTAAAGCATCCGAAACGTCGGGAACGTAAAATAAAAATAAAAACGCGATAAAATCCTTAAACTAGTTTAATTTCAATGTGTAGTATTCGCGTAAATATAAAAAATCAATAAATACAATTCTAATCGTGATTTAATCCTGTGCCATATTCGGAAGAAAAGATCAGGCGTAGTTTATGGTTATAGCATGGTTGGTAGTAACAAGGGGTGTGTTGGTGTCAGGTGCACGGCGGCGACTCGCCGGTGGAGTGCGCGACGTGCGGCGAGCTGTGCTGGTCGCGCGACGCGCTCGCCGCGCACGCCGCGCAGCGCCACCCGCACGCGCCGCCCGCGCCGCGCGCGCCCGACCCGCCCGCACACGACTACGACGACTCCGACTCCGGTCACACTCACTTCTTACTTTATCAACGGACTTATCGAATCACTCAGGAACTTCCACCCCTATTTGTACTCGAAGTACCATCAAAATATGGGACTTGGATTTTCAGACACTCTTTTTTGGGGTCGAGTCACCTTCGTCCGTAGGAGAATTAAATACCCTCGAGATACCCTACACCCTGACCCTGGGTGGTGACAACTCTACTGGTGGTAGGCTTCGGCCGTGGTTAGTCACCACCCATTGAACAAAGCCATGTTGCCAAGCGGCCTAGCCGTGTTCCGGCATGATGTTCGGTGTTGCCATTTATGGACGGCGGGTCAGATCAGTTGCGCTGCATGTGCCTAGTGAATGTAGCGTCTCGATCTACTGCCGCCTTCCTACCTAGGCAAGTATGCTCCATCGTAGATCTCATCATTACTTACCATCAGGTGAGATCGAGACTTGCCTAAAATGTAATAAAAAAAAAAAAACTCCCACTATTGTTACTCCTGTAAGCCAGAGATCCACAGCGGTGACCAATTTCACCCTCGACGACTCCCGAGGAAAAGCTTATTATCGTCTTTAAACCAAAACGGAGTTGCAAAGAAAATTATTCATAAAAATACTATGTTAGAGAGTTGCCAACCCATGCTTGTACATTGATATGCACTTAAATCATCTAACATTTATCAGTTTAGCTCCAATGTCAGTATGGATACAAATAACTGTTCTGACTATACTGGGCTCATGGGAGATAATTTAAACGCCTTCCTCAAAGTGCAAGGAGGCGAAAGGACTCCGTAGGCGCAACCTTTGGCTTAGACTGACACCGTTTGCAAGGACCCTTTACCGATAGAGGCGGGGTGGTACCGCATGATATTGAACCTTGTCAGTGAAATTTCTGTGTGTGTTGGTCGGTTATGAAACTGACATTTTTATGCGCAGTTTAAGCGCGTCACAAATTAGCTGCGAGCGCAACAAAGTATTACTTATTGCTTTGTAGCTTCACAACGCTCAAAAATGTGCACGCCCTGAGATGACAAAGAGGACTATTTTATTTGGCTTCGACCCATCTTTACGGAAAGTTGTAGGCCTTTTACAATGATGTTTTAAAACTCTGTTCTTATGAAAATTGCCATAAATATAAGACTTCGTCTTTAAAGGTGGATGTGTTTGTTTGCGCAGTATATATAATATGGGGTATATCGCAGGTGACGACATGGAGTTCCGGCTGTCGCCGGCGTCGGCGGGCGGGGAGCGCGGCGAGCGGCCGGTGTACGACACGATGCGCGGGCCCGAGCTGTTCTGCCAGGACTGCGGCGTGGCCTTCCAGCGCGCCGACCTGCTGCGCCGCCACGTGGCCGCCGCGCACAGGTCACTACACCCTATACACACCGACTAGCTGTTACCCGTAACTGTTGTAATAAAAAAAAAAACTTCGTCCGCGTGGTATTTAACAAAGACACAACCGTTAGCAATAGCCCACTCGCGCGTTCTGAGACCGGTAGCCTTTGTGGTATTAGGTGGTTGGGGGGGGTGGGGGGGGGGGGTTCTAAAATAAAAGTAACCTAAGTTACTCCTTGTTACATCAGCTATCTGCCAGTGAAAGTCCAGCGTCAAATCAGCGATTAGCCGGAACAAACAGGCAGACAGACAGACAAAAATTGAAAAAAAAATTGTTTTGGTATATGTACCGTGTATACATCCAAATGCACTTTGTAAAGGCCGGTTATTTTAATATTACGAACAGACACTCCAATTGTATTTATTTGTATAGATTCAGAAAGGGTATACTAGCCTTTGAGCCTTGTAATCATTATGTAAGAATTTTGATGACGTTTTGATTTATTTTTGAATCGTGTTGGATTTGCTTACGACATGGTTTGTTGGGTGCAGCTACTCGCGGCGCGCCAGCAGCAGCGGCACGTGGGGCTCGCACGCGTGCTCGGTGTGCGGCGACGAGTTCGCGGACGCGCTGCAGCTGCTGGCGCACGCCGAGGGACACGCCGACCGCCCGCGCGCCGCACCGCACGCCAGGTGCACCGCCACACCACCACCACACCACACACGCGCACTGCGCACGACACCCACACCACACGAGATACACGTGCACTACACGAGACACACATATCCTACATAAGATACACATACCCTACACGAGAGACACATATCCTACATGAGATACACATATCCTACACGAGATACATGTGCATTACACAATATACACATATCCTACATGAGATACACATACCCTACACGAGATACACATATCCTACACGAGATACACATATCCTACACGAGATACACATATCCTACACGAGATACATGTGCATTACACAATATACACATATCCTACATAAGATACACATACCCTACACGAGAGACACATATCCTACATGAGATACACATATCCTACACGAGATACATGTGCATTACACAATATACACATATCCTACATGAGATACACATACCCTACACGAGATACACATATCCTACACGAGATACACATATCCTACACGAGATACACATATCCTACACGAGATACATGTGCATTACACAATATACACATATCCTACATAAGATACACATACCCTACACGAGAGACACATATCCTACATGAGATACACATATCCTACACGAGATACATGTGCATTACACAATATACACATATCCTACATGAGATACACATACCCTACACGAGATACACATATCCTACACGAGATACACATATCCTACACGAGATACACATATCCTACACGAGATACATGTGCATTACACAATATACACATATCCTACACGAGATACATGTGCATTACACAATATACACATATCCTACACGAGATACATGTGCATTACACAATATACACATATCCTACATGAGATACACATACCCTACACGAGATACACATATCCTACATGAGATACACATATCCTACACGAGATACACATATCCTACATGAGATACACATGCACTACACAAGATACACATGCACTACACAAGATACACATATCCTAAATGAGATACACATATCCTACATGAGATACACATATCTTACACGAGATACAGATATCCTACATGAGATACACGTATCCTACATGAGATAAACATGCATTACACTAGATACACATATACTACACGAGATACACATACACTACACGCGTGCTTCTCTACTTGCACTACACTACGCGCACGTGACCGATGTGCTCTACACGTAAAAAACCGAATTACGTGTTACGTTGGAATGAATGTTTCTAAAACAGGCAGTTTCTTAACTGAGCTATCTACTTAGAAAATTAATATTTAGGCAACATTGGTGTCAATTATGTCAGTAACAACTGTCAATTATGATTTATCTAATTGTGTGTATAATAATAAAATATATTTGTCATTTCAGATTAAAGCGATCTTCTAGGGGTCGTCTTGGTTCAATAGGTGCAAATAGTTCACGACAGTTCCCGTGTAGAGTGTGCGGTGAGTTTAATTTCTTACGACAATTTTATTGTTATAATTATTATCATGATTTATATAACGGCGTGTCGCTAGGTCATAGATGCTTTGTAAAACTTCAAGTTCTCCCAACATGTCCGCAAAATCTTCAACAAAGTAATCACATCTTTACTGGTAATGCTAGGGGATTCATGTCATCATGATCATTTTCATCGGGTATTTACGAAGGATATGCCAAATATATAATTGATAGGCTCCAGAGGACTACCCATGGCAGTTAATCAAATTATATGAAAATAATGAACATCCTGAAGATGTTTTATTTGTTCAGAAACAGTAACAATAGTGGTGTTTGTGCAGGCAAAGTGTTCGGATCGCGGAGCTCGCAGCAGATTCACATCCGGATCCACACGGGCGAGCGGCCGTACGCGTGCCGGTTCTGTTGGAAAGCGTTCGCAGACGGCGGCACGCTTCGGAAGCACGAACGGATACACACAGGTCTGTAGATCAGCCTTTCCCAAAGTGGGCGATAGCGCCCCCTTGTGGGCGCTGCAGGCCTAAAGGGAGGCGGTAAGAGACCCAGAAAAAAAATGGGGGCTTTGTGTAGAGGGCTTACTATTATTAATTTAATTTGAAGTTATAGTGCTTTTTAAGTAGGTGAAAAAATGGGGGCGCTAAAAACAATTCATTCCCAAAGTGGGCAGCAGACAAAATAACTTTGGGGACACCTGCTGTAAATCATAGTATATTATAAGGACAAAGCCAGACTTGGCATATCTTCCTCGTCCTTTTCAAATCTGCTGTGTGTGACAACGCTACGCTACGCGTATTATATATCGTTATGTCGGAAAAAATAGGGTGCAATAACCGGTTCACATATTGATTTCTTATATTTACGCGAATCCTACACATTGAAATAATACTAATTTTAAGGATTTTAACGCGTTTATAGTATGATTTCTACGTTCCCGACGTAAATCCTTAAAATTCGTTTTATTTCAGTGTGTAATAATATTGCTTTAGATGTACACACTATGTAATGGTGATAATACGGTTTACTACCGCCCTAAAAATCGTGTTTTAATAAAAAAATGTTATGTAGTGTTTTTTAGCTATTTACCTATTATTTGGATGTTTTTACATTTGAGTGGTGTGTGTGCAGGCGAGAAGCCGTACGCGTGCGCGGTGTGTCCGCGCGCCTTCAACCAGCGCGTGGTGCTGCGCGAGCACGTGCGCTCGCACCACTCCGCGCCCGACCGCCGCGCCAACGGTACGTGTTTAATCAACAAGCGATTACTATAATTAAATACTAAACAGTCGATGAATTATGAAAAATTTGACATCGTCGATTGCTTCTGGTGGCATGAATGATATAGCGCTAAGTATGGTGTCACGGGTGTGCAGGTGGTCCGGCCTACTGCTGCGTGGTGTGCGGGCGCACGCTGCACTCGAGCGCCGAGCTGGTGCAGCATCTGATACAGCACTGCGACGCCAACACTGCACTGAAAAGACAACCCCAGGTCCGTAATAGATTCACTATTTTATCGTTACCGCCGGTCGGGGTGGGCGACTGGTGCCGCGCGGTGACTAATCGGTGTCGAACGTTTCAGACCGGACCCCGGAAATACAAGCGGCGGCGGAAAATAAAGAACGAGAGCTCTCCCTCGTCGCGCAACTGGGCGCGCGCGTCGCCCTCGCGCTCCGCCTCGCCTCGCTCGCCGCCCTCGCCGGCGTCCCCGGCCTCACCAGCCTCGCCCGCCTCGCCGGCCTCGCCGGCCTCGCCGGCCTCACCCGCCTCGCCCGCGCCGGGCTCGAGGCCGCGGCGGCGCAGGCGGCGGCCCGCCAGCCCGGCCGCGGCCGCGCCGGCGCGTCCCCGTATGATCCACACGGAGCCGGCGGGCGGCGGGCGCGCGCGGCGCGTGACGCGGCGGCCGGCCGACGACCTGCGCGCCATCCGGCCGCGCTCGCCGTCCCCGCCGGCGCGCGAGGCGGGCGCGCCGTTCAAGTGCGAGATGTGCGCGCTGGAGTTCCCGCGGCGCGACGCGCTGCTGCTGCACGTGCCGGTGCACATCTGACGCCCACCGCGCCCGCACACCCGCGCCCCGCCCCCGCTCGCTGACCCGCTATAAACTTACATCAATGCGGCCGCCGCCTCGTGCGACATATGCGACCGCCGGCGTTGCGTTTCCGATGAGAACTTTCGAGTGCACTTGCGCACCGGCAATCGCGGCGCCCGGCTCGGTGGGGGTGCGAAACTGAGCTTCGCCAGTGTACGTCACCCCGTGCCGGTTCGCAGCGTCGACGATGATACTCGTTCCCGAGAGAAATCGTAATGGCTTTTATTTTAAATTATATTTTTGTGTACATAATAATAATAATGTCTCATTATTTTGATCACTTAACATAAAGAAACGAATATCTACATATTCGTATTCTCGTACTCGCTCTCTTATGTCAGTATACAAAAAGATAATTTTTAACAAAATATAATGTTGCCAAACGGACACTTAGCGACGACTGCGATCGTATAATATTTTCATCACAGTACGATCCATTTGGGATAGATTACTTCGTATTTTTCCCAGACATCCGTGAAAATTGTATTGTATTTATTAAATCTGATATGGAAATAATCACTTATGAAATATTTTGTAGAATTAATGTTGATTGTGCGCTGTTGTATGATGTTTAGCTATCTTTGAACATGTGATATGGTATTTTTTATTTCTGTTATTTTTTTTTTCATCTTTACTGCCGTCATTTTTTCGCTACTAAACAAAGGAAAATAGGCCGACATAAAACTTCATATAATTAACTAAATATAAGAATGAATGTTGTTCATTCTGAACTGAACACAGGAAGAAATACTTGTTATAATGTTCCATGTAAAAAATCATTTTTGTCAAACCGTCGCCATTGGACCAGATCGCATACAATTTCGCACATTCTCCTTTACAGTTACTACTGAACTGTATTACATCAATATTTTGAGGCTACGTAATTTGAAAATGTTAAAGTTTAAAGTTGTTTTTGTTATGATACATAATAATTATGTCATTACTTGACGGCGGGTCCGCGCGTGCAACCATCGATTTTGCTCAGCAGATCGACCCCCAATGGTCAGCGTATCCCTACCTTATATTCTGAATCTATCCTCAGCACACATAACAGTAACAACCCCGTTAAAACTTGCCCGGATTTTTTTGTTTTCATGCTCGAATAAAGATATATATATACACAAGAATTCTAAAAATATTAAAGTGAAGCACAACATATACCCCCAAATTTATAGACCTGTAACCATCTATAAACTTGGAGCTTTGACTGCGAAATAACGATACTTTGATTGGATGTACATTTATTTGGTATCTCGTGACAACATGCTTATTTGATGGTGATACAATCACGTTAATACTACATGTGTTAACATAATAAGCATGATACAGGCTACGGGTACTGTTCAGTAGTTTTCAACTAGCATACTCGTCCGGCATCATTTTATCACACCATACTGAGATCCATACTCTACCACTTTGTTTATATATTTTCGGTGTTTTGGACACCAAGTGTATCGTTGTATTATACTACTTGACTGATTTATTGATTAGTTCAATGTAAACTTATTATGATCTAATGTAAAGTTATCATGTACATAATTATGTGTATGTAATTAATTGACAACATTTGTTACAGTTTTAATGTTTTCATTATTTAGTACAAATACTGTATGTTTTGGGGGTTATTTACAGTTTTTGTCTACTCTATGTGATATAAACTTACATCGTATTATATGAATTTTAAAAGTATTTGTGCCTAAATCAATGGTGCCATATGGTGGTGATGTTTTTTATGCCTCATCTGTGAAGGCAAGTGTTGTGTTAGCCACCGGTAGAGCTTGGGTAGAGCCCTGTAAGGTATATCAGAATGACGCATTTCGTTTTGCACTGTATAGTAGAAGTGTACAGGATGTGTTCCAGAGGGGCTCGCTCGGTGCTGCCACTGAAAAAAATGCATGTTTGGGTTGCTAGTTACATTATTCCATCATCAATTTTAATTTCATGAATAACTGATTTTTAGGCATAAAGTTACATTTTTAGTATTAAAAATATGTTGTGCAATACATTCCCCAAAATGCATGGTAGTATGGTGTATCTTGAAGAATTGTATTTAAGGACATTTTCTCATTGTTTGAATATAATATTATTAAAACATTGTTCATAATTATATATAGAAGAAATAAAGAAACGTTTATGTACTTTCCAATGTTATTTTTTTAATTTTGTAAGTTCTCTGCTCATGAAACATGTGAATTCTGGTAAGTAAAATAATACATAGCCCCTCGTATAAGATGAATAGTAATAAAGCAATTATCCCACTTTAAAGATGTCAAGCTATTTATACCGGTTGTCATGATATCAAGCTTATACCAGGCATCCAAATTCTGAGGGCTTAGTATCATAGATCAACAAAAGGATGCTACGTATTGTAGTACTAGTTTCTACAGCATTGATTTGGCTTCAAAATAGTGCCATATTCAAGTAAAATACTTCTTCATTATTTTAATTATAAGTAGGAACCCCTGATAATAATGATCATGATGAAATGAACCGCGTACCACTATCAATAAAGTTATGGATACTTTACTGAAAATTTACCAGACATGGGAGAACTCGAAAAGTCAAGCTATCACTCGTGCACGTTTATGAACACACAATAATTATCCCACTAATATTATGCATTTTATATCAAAGAAACACAATTTGCAGAAAATGTAAAAAAAATCGTAAATTACCGCCAAAAAATATTTTTAACTTCTACACTTTATTACTTCAATAAATTATATACAATGGTTATGTACAAGGAACTAAAAAATACTTATTACTAGGACATTAAGAAATAAAATAAAAATAAAATTATATACACAAAAAATTACGTCTTTACCTTTATATATTTTATGATTTCGTCCTGAGGAGAGGAGACCAACGTTACATAATGAAAATAATACATGAAGCCCGGAAAAATTGTTTAAGGGGTACCCATTAATTATTGCCTAAAATGTTACCTATCAAAGGAATGGCTTGTAACGTAACTATCCCTTATGAAGGGGTTTTCTGGGTTTAGAAAGAATCGAAGATGAAATACAGGTATGGGAAGCACTTTCGAACGGGTTTTATCAGGTTTAGAGTTTAAATTTGCGTAATCTAGACTTACCTATTGTTATTAGCACCATTTACTAATTTCATGCATAACGTAAACATTTTACAGACACTGGCTTAATGCAAGCCTCAACAGTAAAACAAACTTTGTAAGTGATGATTTGTCAAGTGTCAACTCGACTCGATAGGTTACGAAAAATACGATATAGGTATTTATTTATATACATTGCCTCGATACACATTTTTAATTTCTAAATATTCATACGAAATATTAATTATATTTTCACGATATACTTACGCATATTCTTAGGCACTTTGATAGTGAACCGTTGCCAGTTCTTCGCAGTTCTACATTACATACATTCCACCTGGAAGTTTAGTTTGTTATTTTACTTACTGAAGTATTCCGGAGCGTATAAAAAACAACAAAACGGCGGGTCGAAGCAACATGCGGCGCGCCCGAGATGGGTACAACTACCAGCCAGTGCCCAGAGCGGCTACAGACGATGCACTCGAATTTGAAAACGAGAGAATGGCAGAGGAACTCAGTGGAAAAATAACGTCTCTAAAGCACATATCTATAGAATTGGGCAATGAAGTCAGAGACCAAGAAAAGTATTTACGAGGCCTAGATGATGACGTTGATAGAAGTTCAGGTTTCCTCGGCAAAACAATGGGTCGTGTTCTGAGACTTGGCAAAGGAAATCACAACTATTATATATTTTACTTGTTTCTGTTCTCAATTTTTGTATTCTTTGTGTTATACATTGTTCTGAAATTTAGGTGATGTAATCAAGAGTTATGTCGTAATCCTATTATTCATTCCTGTTATTTATGAAAAATTTATGTATAATGCTATTATCCTGTAAATAAAGATCTTATAAGTTCTAAGGTAGTACTCATTACTATGATAAACAATTAAACAAAGTTACTAGTTACACTTATATTTAATCTAGCCTAGTCTGCACCATACAATTCCTTCAATGTATTGTAATACTGTTGACCAGCATTGCTGCACACTGATACACACAATGTACATGGTGCTTTCAAAGACATGGAACAACTTTGAACTGTGTCCAAGAGAAAAGCAACGACACCGCATGCATGCTGTATTTCTCCACAATATACATATAAATCATCTATTATTATCATTGATGGGATATTCTGCCATTCAGGCAATGTAGAGATGCTTTCGAATAATGAATCCATACTTTTTACATACAGAAAAGTAATCATTTTCATATAATGTTTGTTGAGTGAGTGCAGTTCTTGTGACAATAGTGGTAGTTCATTGAGTTCTTCATACATTATGTAAAGTACTTTACCATCTTTAGAGAATGACAACGCTTCTTCAAATAATTTCTTTCGATTGATGTTGGATTCTCCAAAATAAAAATTACAATTGATTTTCTTATTCATGGTAAGGTAAGCCTGAATCAAACATTGAGTTGAAAGTTGAAATTGAAACTTTAGAAGCAGTTCAAGCAGTTTGGCAATAATGGCAATGTGTGTGTGTATGTTGCCAGTTAATAATATTGTTTCGCTATAGTTACGATTTTGAAACTATTTCGTACCGTTATTTTTTCATTTTTATTCTACCAATGAACCAGTTTTAGTTATCAACTATTGTTCAATAGGCCTATATAGAATACTCTTGGGTTGGGATTGCTCGCGTATACATTCAAATTCTAATAAAATATCGAATTTTGGAAAGTAAACGTGATTACTGTCCGACCACGTATATTTCTAATAACGTACACTGACATGGTTTGTTATATAATTATGCTGGATTAGATAAAAATATTCAACGGTTGGATGATGTGGATTGTTGATTTAATTTTACAAAGCAATAAAAAGCCTTACGAATATTTACCTTTGAGTTTTAGGGCAAATTATATTTTTAAAAGCTTACAACACTGGTACGTTCCGTTCCGCAGCCAGTTTGATAAATTATCCTTTCTTATGTCAAAAAGACAGATGTGTCGAATTGAGAACCTCCTTTTTTCGTATTTGTCGTCTCGTTGCATGTATCGACTACATAGAATAGCTCAGTTGTTTGAGCTTCAATAAGTTCTTCCATACCTAATAATGCAAAATAAAACCAGTTTCAAAAATAAAAGAGGCTTTTTTAAAGTATAAATGATAATTTATTCACTACAAAATCGTTATAATAATACCAGATAAAATAAACGGAGTAACGTAACATACATATAAGCCTAGCTAAGCCAGCATGGACGACCACTGGCTAGTGCCAACTATGGACACTAGCTCGGTCTCGGACGCCTCCGCTGGCACGGCTAGTAAGTGCTAACCACTTGTTCAAGTGCCGGCAGCGTCAACGCTTCTATTTCTACAAAACTGACAAAAATAATTTATTAGTAGATATCATTGAAAAAACATGCTGAATGAGCAAAACAAGAAATGGTTCCATAATTACAATTAAATTGACAGGTGACATTGCACGTTATAGCAATGGGGCCGACCTTTCATTTTGTCAAAGGTAAGTATGACCTTTCCGAATGACGCTGTATATCTAAGAAGCGGTAGCCGTCGCGTCGCCGCGCACCAGTAGCGGTGTTCACAAAGTTGAAGACCTGTACAAAGTTTTGCTGTGGATGTGTCTGTACAAGCCGTAGTCTAAAATTTGAATGAAAATTATATAAATCAAATTGAAGGAAGTCGATAGTTGAGCGAAAATTTTCTATTTACATAAGGTTTACTTAATATAATATAGAAACTAGGCCAGTGAAAACTAACATAGATTTAAATTATTTCTTATAAAAAATGCATTTTTGTTCTACATAAATGTAAAAAATGCGATAATTCTATGTCAATATCAGTCCTTAGTGGTTTTTTTTTGTTAAGTTTTAGAAATACTTCAATTGCCCTTTTAATCAACAAATAGCCCATTCACATGGTATTTACATATTGTGAGTCACACATGTATGTTGTTTTCAGAATACATCATCCTACTATCATCAGAGTTGGTACTGTATTTATATTTTAGTACCATTATTATAAGAAAATCGATAATTTGATCTTGCACAACCACTGCAGAAATTAGACATAGAAAACCATAGACGCAAACCAGACATGATCACTTGTTTTTCTTGATACATTCCATGTTTTTAAAAAATATACTACATTCATGGTCTGATCCATACTGACCATCCAGCTTCTAGACTGTGTCGGGCACATGTCGCGCGCGGACTGACATCAAAGCAAACAACAGATGTCAGCCCTCGGGCAAGCAATGCATGTTCTGTCTACGGCCCTTTCTCGTAGACAGAAAGATCATTCTAGAAGTTATAGCTGATCAAATGAGCCATATTTGTATGTTTCTAATGTACACCTAAGTAATTCATTTAGAACACAGTCAGAGTTAAGTTCTTTTTCCTTTGTATTTTACTATTAACAAGTCCCAATCCGTTAATTATATTCACCACTATGTGCAATTAGTATAGTGATGAAGTTCAAATTTGAACAGCAATGTAGTTGGTTGCAACCAACAATAAATCAGTCCAGTCTATATTCGAGAATGTTCACTCCTGCGCCTTGCCGGCCTCCGTAATTGACTCATATTGCTCTTTGTCCAGTTCCGTCATTGTCAAACTACCGTCGGGTAGCATAAGTACCACTCTTCTTGTACCACCTGTGAAAAAAATCAATAGATGTTATTTAGATGGTTGGTGTAAAACTTAGATTGAAAAACATTGTAGATACCACAATCAATATATAGGAATTTGCCTGAGCACAATTCAAATAATTACAGGACACGGCGTCGGGACCAGAAGATATAGTCGGTTCCTTTCTATTACTTGCGTTTGGTAGTTAGCGATCTTGTTCTAACAGTCCAGATTTGACTCTAGGCGAGGCCTGCCTCATAGACGAAAACCATTCAACGCGAGATTTTTTTGAGTTAAAAAACGACCTAAGTAAGGGAAAAAAAGAATGCTGGGTTCTAAGACTTGCCTGGTGATGGCAAGTCGGCCTGCAGCAGCTGCGCGATGACCTGCGTGGCGTCCTCGCCCGGCTCGCCCTCCACCTGCACGGCCACCTGCTGCAGCGGCGGGCCCTCGCCGCCCGGCATCAGCTGCGCCAGCTGCGACGAGTCGATCGCGACCACGTCCTGTACATAGAGAGGCACGTTGAAAAAAAAACATTGCAGATATATCTATTAACAATTTTCAATTATTTGTATTTCAGTTTTCACTTGATATATCGTTATTTATTTTCTGAAATTTTCTACTAAAATCCGTCAACTTTTTGATAAAATTAACTGGTGTGTTTACAATTCAACCAATAATCATTCAGATGACAAAAGTCTGTCCTATAATAAATAGATTCATTCCATTATGCATACATTTGCAATAACCATCACATCATACTAGGGACCTACTGCTTTGTTTCGTCGGTTAAAATTGTACGGAATTGTGACCAAAATCCTTAGTCTAACCTGTCCATCATCCCTGGTGACGTAAACCACGTCTCCTTCGCCGCCCTCCACGCCCTCTACCGCACCCTCAACGCCTTCCGCCGCCACCAGTAACGTTTGACCGGCTTCATTCTCACCGGCCACCTGTTTTCGACAAATTAATATATTTTTATGTCATAACTTAAGCCTGTATTTCTCCATAGGCAGAGATGCGATTGTCGTATGCTCACTTTTCGCCAGTCTCAACAGGAGTATGAATATAATAGGAGCCAAGCGAAGAAGCCTATTAGGGGGTATCAGAATGCCAGGAATCTCCCTTGCAGACTGTAGGCAGTTACTTAGAATCTGCTAGTGTGTTGTGATCACACAATGATGTGAACTATCTAACAGGATTAAAAAAATATTGTGTGTAGTTGGTAGAGTTAGATTAAGAAATATCAACCTGATAAAGCACCCCATCCTCCCCTCGGATCATAATAGGGGTGTGTCCGGAGTGCAGCAGCCCCACCTCCTCGCCATCGTCTTCGCCCACTCCCTCTTCAAGTAACTGCTTCACTGCACTGGCTTCCACTTTCACTTCAGTCTGCCAAAACATCCCAATTATTATTACACTGTGTAACTAAAGCTGAGTCTCCAGTGCGTGTTTTGTTTTACACTCTACACAATTTTCGCCGCATTATTAAAGATTTACCGATAGTTGTTACACCAAAAATAACAAATATCAGGGCGCTAAGTACTGTCATCAAAATGTAAAATTTACGTAGGTAAACAGACCTTGCATGAAAAATATAGCATAGAAAATTGGGTATATGAGAAGTTCAAATTGAGTAAGATTTCATCAAACTAAAATAGTATCACGGTGGGTTAAATAAAACCTTACAAGTAAACAAGTTATACTTACGCCGTCGTCATCGGTGAGCACCGGCAGGGAGGGTTGCGCTCCGTCGCCCTGCACCAGCATGCCGGTGGTGCCGCCCGGGGACATTTCCACCTGCCACATAAAACAATGTAAAGCAATGTGACCCAAAGACAATTTCATTATTTACGGTATCCTCAACATAGACCAACGTGAAAACGGCAAGTTCACAAAATGTTGTGGAGTCTTTTCCCTATATTTATAAGCCTCGGTTATTTAAGTTCTTATTAGTGGTAACTCCATGTGTCAGCCAATAAGTTGTGTTGCGCGCCAGGCGGGCACAGCGTCAGTGTTACCTTCATGAGCATGGTGGGGTGTGTGCGCGGCGGCGTGGCGGGCTCGGCCGGTGGCTCAGGCTCGGGCTCGGGCTCGGGCGTGGGCGGCGGCGTGGGCTCGCCCTCCGCGCGCGCCAGGCGCCGGCCCGAGTTCGGGCACAGCGTCAGCTCGCGCTCGGGGCTGGGCGCGGGCAGCGGGCCCGGCGACGTCGGGAACGGGTCCTCGATGCCGTCCGACGTGTCCGACGACGCGTCCGACTGACACCGACACGCAAGTTACGGTAAAATACGACCGATACCACAAACCGATCGTTTAAACATCAGTACATTGTAAAATCAAATTTTCAGTGGCGTATATCTGTCGTCCACTCGCACTAGTTACAGAAAATACTGAATTGATTTCTTTCCTGTTTTAATATAAAGCTTAATTCCCTAGATTGACTCGTGCAAAAGCGGATCAAGATGGGCAGCGATTACTTTTTCAAAAAGTGGGACGCAAAGAACTATATCATGATAAGAGTTTGCTCAATCTTGAACCATTAGTAGTGATGCTCAAAAAAATAATGATACATTAAAAATAAATGATAGTGACAATAACATTTTAATTAATTCTAAGACAGTTGACTAATATGATGAATAGACTGGTTACCTGTTCGAAGTCAAAGTGCACGGGCGGCTTGTCGCGCACGCGCACGATGTTGGCGAAGGCCGCGCCGCCGCCGCCCGCGCCGCGCCCGCGCCCGCGCACCAGCCCGCCGCGCCGCAGTAGACTGTCGCCCTGACCACCACCCACACAGATATTAACTTAAAGTCTCTATGGATGGCACAACTTGCCACCCAATCTGTAGGACCAATTTTCAGGGTTCCTAAAAATTGGCATGGCAAGAGGCAAGTAGGCTAGTTATTGACATGCCAAGCGGCTGCAAATGGGCCCTCAAGATTAGATGGCAAATTGGGCCATTCATAGGGGACTTAAGGTACCATCATAACACAATCACGGCCCTCGAACCAAAACCGGGTTCTAACATAATATGATCCCAACCCAGGTTTCACCATACTGCTGTTAGCAAATGTCACAAATGCTATAAACTCTCCAACTTCTCAGCACAAACACAAGGGAATAACACTATTTTGTGTATATGTGTTTCAAACTTCCATAGTGTAATAATTTCACATGAAAAAATATTTTCTAGAAAATAAGAGTTATAATAGAGCACTGACCTGTGCTAGTTTCTTATTGAGGATGGTCACCGGCGATTTCCCCTCTCCTTGATTGCTCGGCCGCTGTATCGTGCGTTGAATGATCTTTTGCCCTGACGGAGTTATAATCGTCTTTTCTGTCACTTGCTGACCACCAGATCCATATGTTTTCCTTATCTGCAATCATTGTTTGTTCACAGCATGTGTTCAATGTAAAAACCGACCCCGATACAGAAATGGGAAGAGGACATAGCAGACATAGTACGTTTCTATAATGATCTTAGCTGTGTTAAGTTCTGGGAGAAATGATAGAGAAAAATAAGACTCTACAGTGTAGGTAGAGTGTATGCCCTTAAAATGATTCATTTTACCTGGTCAGGACAAGGACGGAGTGTATCAATGTAATATATAGACTCTATAATGTATAAAGTGTTTGCTCTATAAACTGTTTGCCCTAATGATTGATCACTTACCTGTGACGAATTGGGCGTACGCATTGGAGACATTTTCTTTGTTTCTTCCAACTTTTTCTAGAAACATAATTTTAGTATTTTTAGTTAGTTTAAAAAAAAAAACATCAACATACTCCATATAACTTACAGATTCATAAGTTAAAATAATTAACTCTATTCTATATGAACATTGCCTACCTGTTTGGCGGCTAATATCTGTTTCCGGATGACATCCTGGTCTATGTTCAGACCGGGTCCTAGTTTGCCGGGCGAATCAATCTTCATAATTCCTGAACTCTTCGACATTATGTACACACCTAAACGAAATAAATTCAACTACAGAAATATACTAAACGAACATCGAACCATTTTCGTAGAGGTTACGTCATGGAAATCTGAGCCATAAGTCTGTGATTACAATTACATTTTTGCAGCAATCAAGCCTCTTCGCCACCGTCAGAATATAACGAATGTTACACTAAATCTTGTTGAGTTGAGATAATTTTACAAATTTGGACCTAAAATGCCTTTGATGAAGATTCAAAATAGCACTTTGAACTATGCCAAGCGGTCGAGTCTATTGAAGGGAGGCGTGCTTGTGTCCTTAAAGTAATTTAATTCAGATTCCGTAATGCTCATAATATTCTGCTGTAATGCTTATATAAATATTCGCTAAATGACCAAACATCACAAACTCGGAGCTCGGCCAATAGGAATGTAAATACCTGTCGTGAGATTAGGCATATGTTTAGGGTCAACTTTGATGACGCCCTTAATGTTCGGCATGCCCTTCCCACCGAGGCCGAGAGATTTCACCAGCTCGGGGTCGAGGGTGGACTTCGGAGACGATTCGCCGTTCAGCATTCTTCTTTCGGCTGAAATGTTTACTATTTTTGTATTCAATTTTTCTAGTCATATGGTTTGTCCAGTAGAAAGTATGAAGGCATCACCACCTTGCCCGGTGAAGCCGTCAAGGTCATATGCAACAAATACAACATTTTTTAAATTTAAAAAAAATAGTAATGTTGAGCTCACGTTTGTGGTCGTCGGGGTCGGAGTAGTCGTCGTCGTCGCTGGTGAGCTCGCGCTTGAGGCGCTTGGCGGGCGGCGCGGCCTCCTCCGCGCCGCACCACGCCTTCACCTGGTCCAGCGCGCGCGCCTTGCTGCTGCGCTGCAGCCGGCTGCAACCAACATTACACACACACACTATAATACGATATTCGACTGGGTTTCAAAAACTATCTTATATTGTTCATTTGTTTAATATAATGCTAACAATATAGTTCTTTCATTGTAAATTCCAGTGTTTTCCATATATGGCAGTGATAAATTTGAAATATAAAAATTACCGCCAGCACCCGTGGCACAAAGAGAAGGAACACTACCAACTGTTTAGGTGTGATGGCATCTTAAAATGACTGTTTATAATCAGCCCTTTCATACCGCACTGATAGACACGAACCTGTGGGGGCTTTAATTGTGTTATATGATAGAGCAGGACTCACCCTGTTGGTGTCACCGCGGGACTCTCAGATTTCTTCACTACTTGCTTGACGACCTGCGGCAAAGGCGTGCTTATTTGTTTAACCTGAGAACACCCAAAAATATTACTTTAATGAGGCACAGAAATATGAAATGTTTAGGACTATAATGCACGTACTTATAGCCAACTGGCTAGGGTCTATTTTCCATTAACTCAATATAGTATTAGTAACGTTGGCGATTGTACCTGAACTGGATGTTGTTGTTGTTGTTGCTGTGTCCTGAGCGCCTTCAGTTCCTTCTGCCGCGCGAGTTGTTTCTCGAATGCTTCTAAAAGATGTTTACAAGTCTCCATATTTTCCACTGGCTCCCATGTGTTCTGTTCACTGTAAACAAATAAATTATTCAGATCTGGCAGCCTAGAGTAGAATGTCCCTATACATCCTGATGGTCTGAAGAGATTGGTGGTCAGTTAATGCGGGGACCTCACTATGAGGCATCGTAGATAGGTTTTTGTTTATCGCACGGGAAACCCTCAATTTCCAGGGATAAATTGGCATTGATATTGAGCGAGGATATAAGCTACGTCCATACCGAGGTATATTGAAATACGTTCAATAGTTATTCCGAAAAACCCCAACAGACAGATATTAATGTATTGATAAAAAGTATACTCAATGATGTTCATTAGATGGTCGAGTGTTGAATGTGGTTACAATGTAGATGCGAGCGAGTACGTACTGTGGATAGCCCTCCCACTTGAGCAGGTACTCGTACTGCTTGCGGCGCGGGTTGAACCGCTTGGCCAGGATCTTCTCCACCACGTACTCGGCGGCGTCGGCCGGCGCGCCGGCGCGCTCGCCGCGCTCGGTGCGCCGCGCGATGCGCTCCTCCGGCGGGACCAGCTCTTGCGCGTTGCGGACCGACTCGTTCAACTCCTGCTCATCAATCATTCATATTATGACATCATTACCCTAATTATACAAAACCTGCAAAAGAACCAGTGAAAACCAAGTTGATAGAAGGCACGCCATGATAACGATGGTCGCAATTTCAAGTCCTGGCTCACACTTCTGGAACTTTTGGATAGCATTGATTGGCAAAGGAATTTATCGCGAGGAATCCTCTCGTAATCCAAGTGCAGTCCGCCAATAGGCACTAGGCAAGAACGGTGGAATATGGCCATATGCCCCTCGCGCTGAGCGGAGGCCTGTGCCCAAAAGTGGGACTTTAATATTATTAACTAATCCTCTAATTTAAAGTAAAATATGGTGCATCTACAATGGTATTACAAACAACTTTTTTCCTAAAACGCTGTATTACTATCGTACTTATGTATAATTTTGTTCCATATTTAATGTAGTTATAATTTTAACTGTAACCAGCACTCGACGTCGTAAAAGACTAACACTGGTACGATTAACTTTCGTCACGCGATACTGCGTCATCCTAATAAAACGCAAAAACAATTGGCTGCATGGAATATGTCAGCATGAAAGACAGTTTGCCATTCAAAGTGTAACTGTATACCACTGCTTTAGCATTGAAAAATATTTGAAGATTGAAGATACCTTAGCCTTATTGGCATTTTGTACTGGTACTTTCGGTACATTCTTCAAGCTCGGGCTGGCCTTTAACCCATCACTTTCCTCTCCCGAGGGCTGTGTCTCCGAATCCTCCTGTAATTAAAGTGAGAGTTAGTGTTACTATACAATTATATGAACTAGTAGAAAACAATCACATAGTTTTTATTAATCTACCCATAATATAACATTTATTTGTGTCTCTGTACATATATTGATTATTTTTAGAAAAGTAAGCAATCATCTATTTTTGGATTTTTTCTTTGCAAATCACAGAAAAACTACAATATTCATTACAACAACTAAAACATACCGGTCTCATGGATTTCCTTGGTCTGCCTCGTCTTTTAACTTCTTGTTGGGCTGGTGTTTGAACAGGAACTAATTGGTCTTCAGTTTTCAATTCCATCTAAATTCAAATATAGTGGTCAGATATTAAACTTGGTTCCCTGTGTAGCTATTTATATATAACAAAGGTTGATTTAGATTTTTGCTACAAAATTTTACTGAAAATGTACACATACAAGGCATTATGACATTCCATTTCATGCAATTGGTAAGCATTAATGGTTTTCCGGTGAGTATGTAAGATGCCTCCCAATACTGCAGTATGTGAAGGTCTACAGCACTCTCTAAACCACTGTGAACTGACTTTTGGCAAGTACTGGATAAAATCTAAATACACTTGGAACAGTTTTGCTTCAAACAGAATGTAATTAAAATAATGCTTACGACTTTAGCATGTGCAAACTTAGACAGGGACTGTACATTGGACCCAGCTGTGATCCAGGCCGTGCGCTGCGGCTCAGCCATGCGACACCATTGCTGGTACAGCTTCCAGCTGTTGTCAGTATTCACAGTAGATCCGTCTCGCACTGATGAACATTTCCACAGTAGAAAAGCCCACACTTGGGCTTTACTCTCATTCTGTAAACACATATAATATTTGTTATTCACATACTACCAGCTCCTGGTCTAAGTAATTCTTTTTTAATAAGAAAATATGCACATAACCAGACCATTTTTTTCAACTGATCTTTTGGTATAGTCCATATTAGAGTAGGTACCCATAATAGCCACTTACACTGTCTCTAACTGGTGATTTTCCTGTACAATTATTGGCATCTTTATGCTCTTTGAATTCTTCAACAAAATGGAATGCCGAATGACACTGTCCACATACTAGAACATCTAGAGTAGCCATTTGCTCATGTGCCTCTGTAAAAAAAACAATACCAATGTTACCTTCAATATACATAAAATAATAACTATAGAATTATATGCAATGTTTATGTGCTTTACAAATTTGATCAAACATAATAATGCAAAATTGTTAGAAAAATAATAAGATGATGACTATCTGATTCACAAAGTACTAGAAGTAGACGAAATAATATTACATATTGTTTTACCTTTCAATGCTGTTGGATTTTTGGCTAATTCGTCCGGGTTTCCTGCGGGCACGTCTTCAGACGGCGGCTCACCGTCCTCCACAGACGTCATGGTAACTTAGTCTTTAGAAAATCTACAAAATAATACATATCAAACACTTAGTTCGAATAGTTCACAGGTGTCGAGGTATTATTTACTATTATGATTTGCACTTTGGTGAAAAATAGATAACCTATACACTAAAGCGTTCCTCTTCCCGCCAACTCGAATAGGTAAACAAAAAAGAAATGTGTTCGGTTGTATCTTATAACATAGGTACTTATGTCATGTACATAATCATTTTAGTTTCAAAGTAAATAATAAATAATACCAGAAACTGTCTGTATTGTACTGCTAAGACACAATCGTCTAAGAAAGACGCGTTCAATGAATTTACTTCACTGGCTAGTGGCTTAGCCGCCACGAATTCGATAAAATTAGACGCTTTCTTTTTGCTCCCCATAATAGTTTTATAATCTATTCTCGTAGTTTAATTTAACAGTCAAGACAATTTGTCACTTACCTTACCAAAACAATATACTTTTTTATAAAAAATATGAAACTTGTCTGAGAGAATACCACGCAAAACGGAACAATCACTCACATCAAGTATCGAAATTTTAATGAGGACAAAAAACGTTTCACCGACACGCTGGAACTGCCACCTAGTGATCGCCGACATCATCCTGTTTTCATTGTTTAAAATGTACACTAGCAACCAATAGGAATGAAGCATCTTTTTTATCGGCCAATAACAAACGACTCATTATTTTGACATAACATAACATACTTGCAGTCGCAATGTTGCCTCCCGTTTTCACCGACTTTTTTCTTTTGCCGTCAACTTACGCCGAAATTCACACAAATTATTGGTGAACAATCTACATAACCTACGTAGTCGATCATAATACAATTATATATTTGGTGATTGCGTAGCAAATGGAGATTGGTTATAACACTATGGGGTATAGGTACTTGGACGAAGAAATTTATCTTCTAAGGGGGTATTACGCAATCATTATTACTAGGACCTCTAAATTCATAATCATACCTACATAATCTAATGATCCTGACGTTATTATTCAGACGATATACCCCAAACCGCATTTAAATCGGTCCATCCGCCTGGAGCTACGTACATTTGTCTCAGTACACAAACGGACCAACAGAAGTTCAAACTCATAATACCTCTCGTTGTGCGTTGGGGCAAAATTTGGGGACATTAAAAAAGTCTATGGTCTTCTTCTTACCATGAAATTCAGAATTGAAAGTTGAGATATGGCCTAACCCACAAATTAGTGGATTTTTGACAGTGTCAAGAATTTCAAGAGCGATATCAAATTAAATTTCATTGCATATCATAAAGAAATAGGGCAAATTGATACATACTCATGTTGGTATTTACCGTCGTGTACTTACACATCAACAGATCGTGGTCGGGACAAAGGGGAAAAATGACGTTCTGCGCTCAGATGGCATCAGCTTTTTTTTACCCCCAAAAAGTGACATCGTTATTTTATTCATGATCTCTACAGAAGCTTTGCATTTTGAATGTCAGAGTACAACTCCCGGACTTCAATTCCACTTAGTTTATTAAAAAAAGAAGTTTTCTTGACCTTGAACGAGAAAATAAAAAAAAAATTGTTAAAAAAATTACTATGTGCACGAACAAATTATGGTTTAATCTGTCAAGGGCTTATGAATGAATCAACTCTGGGCGATTTTTAAGAACAAGACGAACCAAATTTTTAAAAATAATTTGATAAAATAGGTACCTATATTCTTCATGTGATCATAAGTGCGTAACACAGTACCTATCTCTCAATGTTAAGTTGGTTAACAATAAAATTCCGAGTAAAAGGTATATATGTAGATCACAGCACTAAATCGTTTTTATCGGTCAAATAGATTTATTCAGCATTTAGTGTAGATTTTAAAAGTGAAATCCATGAATATGTACACATTTATATGCATAGCTTTGGAGGTAACAGTGGTAAGTACCTATCATAGTTAGGTACTTCAGTACCAGAAAAATCAAAGGTTTTAATACCAAATGGTTTCAAACCATTCTTGCAATGTAAGAAATACATTAGTGAATGAAGAGAAGATTTATTAGAGAAGAAGAACTTTGCATTTCTCTGTCGACGGTAAACGCGTGTCAACGCAAAATGCCTAGTAAAGACGATGTCGATGTAGTTAGGGGATGTCATTTTATCGGTTATGCGTATTGTTATATTAATTTTGGTCAAAACTAAGTGGAAGAAAATATGTAGTTTTGATTCAGTCGACTGTTTGCGACTATGTACGTAAAAGTAGAACATAGTCTATAGGTGGGATTGCAATCTCAGAGCACCTTGTATAATATACTTACTAAATACTGCAATGTTGAACGTACCATGAATCAATCAAAGGGCACGTATGGGTACCTATTTATTCCATAAATATAAAGTCTACCATTGTTGTTGCTTCAATTTCAGCACCTTTCACACAGTCATTTCAGATCACGATACTGGAACCACGATCCAAATTACTTGATCACGATCATAAATAAGGGGCTTGGTTAACGATAGGATCAACCACTCAATAAAGAAAGATGTATTAATTATGGTTTTAGTACGTAATTAGTTAAAGAAAAAAATACGTCAGGATATCACAAATCGAAAAAAACATTTGTTTTTATTATATAATTAATAGATTTAGGAGTATAAACGAAAAAAATGATAATTGTCGGTAGAACAAACATAGAAAGCAGATATTATAGTCATTACTTTATTTTAAAATATTTTTACATAGTTCTTGCTCTGGTGGTTGTATGTTGAACCGGCCATGTAAAAACTATGCAAAAGGCCGACAGACATCATTGGCAAACGCCCTTTTAGGTACCATCAATAATGGCGTCACTGACATGTCCACAGATTTTATTATTATGGATCTTCATTCGAGTGATTCTTTTGATAGGTACTACTGATGGTGTGAACGGCGCTAATCAATCATTATTCCGTAGTGATGTGCTAAGTAATTAATTTCTATAATCGATTTTTTTTTTTTGGGGAATTCATAATTATATACAAAGTACTCTACATTCTTACATATTCCTTGGCTACCGGCTATCCACTGGTCACAGACTGACATGAAAACTTCAAAATCGTAAAGTAAGATATCAGACCTATCGTAGTGTATTGTTTTATCTGTAATTATAGTACGATCCCAGTAAATTTTAAACTTATTCATCCCGTGAAATATCTCTAGTGGAATATTAATATAGGGACTTATCAAAGTGTGTTACCATTTGATTTATATAACCAAAATCGAAAATATATAGTGAGAACTTATTTCCTTATGAAATTACGGAGTTAGGAGAACTTCCAACTTCAAAGTTTAACGCAGTAAATATTTTTTTTAAGTATAATACGATTCAATTATTATAAATAGCCAATGTTGAATCATATTGAATATTGTTACGATTATGGGTGATTATTTTGTTAATCGATTAGGCGAATACGTATACGGCACATCACTATTTCGTTTCGTGGGACGCTTCGCGCCGTATAATTTTATTTTTCATCGTTTATTTGTATTTATCGCTAAAAGGTAAGAAGCGGATCGATATTTAGAATATAGAGCACAAAAAATAAAAATACACATGTTTTTATAGTCTCATTTTCTTAGTTTTAGGCAATGTCGGGTATAGCAAGTGCACGTTTGGCTGAAGAAAGGAAAGCTTGGCGCAAGGACCATCCCTTTGTAAGTTACACGGATTTGTGTTGAGATTAGCTTGTTTATTAGTTTTAATGTTTTTCAATCATTTGATTTTCAATTATTTGATTTTCAGGGTTTTGTTGCCAGACCAATGAAAAATCCTGATGGGTCACTGAATCTCATGACCTGGGAATGTGCGATTCCTGGAAAAAAGGGGGTTAGTACGTTAAGATGTTTTCGTATTATACCTTGCGGACATTACTCTGTGGACACTTTTCGTATTACTAAACATAGCTTTAGTGCCACAGCTTACTTGAATTTCACATGTTTGTGCAGGGATTCTTCAGTAATTTTTTTGCATTTTATAAATCAGTATGTGTTATTGATGATTACAGACACCATGGGAAGGGGGACTATACAAGTTGCGTATGATCTTCAAAGATGATTATCCATCAAGTCCACCTAAATGCAAGTTCGAGCCACCACTGTTCCACCCTAATGTCTACCCATCCGGGACAGTCTGCCTGTCACTGCTTGATGAAGAGAAGGACTGGCGTCCTGCGATCACAATCAAACAGATCCTCCTCGGCATCCAGGATTTACTTAATGAACCCAATGTGAAAGATCCCGCTCAGGCTGAAGCATACACAATCTATTGGTTTGTAATCCTTAATGTTTTTAGCAGTCTTCAATGACAATTTATGAAGCTATAAGCCAAGTTGGTCAAACACTTACACAATCTAAGTAAGTTGGTTTGAAATCTAGCTCGTCCTTCTGGGATTTTCAGTTTTCACGTGCAAATATTTATCCAATAATGCTTATCATTTGCTGTACAGCAAACACTTCCTTATTTTTCATAAGTTGTGTAAAGATTGTCAATCTGCACTAGACTGAAATTTAGGAGAAAACAACTGATGGATTAACATCTATAAATTTGGGGTTTAAAAGGTGCTGATAGATATTAATTTTGTTTTCAGCCAAAACCGACTAGAGTATGACAAGCGAGTTCGAGCACAGGCCCGTGCCATGGCAGCCACAGAATGAATGCTGTATAAAAACATGATTTGAAAATGAATAGGGCTACGCCATGCTATGTGTCAGAAGTCTGTAAAGCCTGTATCAGATCAATTTTAAAAGGTATTTTCATTTGGAAGTTATTCTGTTGCCTATAAATGAGAAAAAAAAATTTATAACCAGTCACAGTTTTAAACAAAATATGACTTCTGTCACATAGCTAAGTAGTCTATTTACAACACTAGTGATAAGTATGTATTATTGAATCATTCAATGACTTCAGGTCTGAGAGCGCATAAATATTCTTGTGTTCCAGGTATTACGAAAAAAGTACAATGAATAATTCAATGATTAGTTTAACTTTAATATAATAGCTAGTAATTCCATTTATATAAAACAATTTCTTCTAATGCTGTTCACATTCTAGAATGTATGTAAGTCTCATTTTTATTTATTTGTAAAATATCAACGTTTGTGATGCAATGAATAAATAAATGGTAAACATTTATGGTGTATAAAGTGCTGCCATCAACACTGACTAAGCTAAATTTCGCACAGCTAGAAACTAGAAAGAAACATTGTCGTCTTACGCTGCAAAACAGAATAGCTATACATTTAGTTATGTTAGTGTTTGTGTAACAGAATTAGCACCACTATCATATTTTGTAAAAATCGCAACATCATTTGCATATGGACGTCATGGTGAATTCGTACATTATTATTTTAAATCTATTTTTGTATCTTATGTTGGACGTATCATATAATAAACTTTTAAAACTATGTGTGTTTTGAAGGTTTTTTGAAATCGTAGGAGACTTGGCGCTGACGTAGTGGGGTCGGGATCTCTAGCACCGACAGAGAGTAACATGGGTCGTCCATCTATGACTACAAATATGTAGATTTCATATTATTATATGGTGAACACAAATATGCAAAACTAGTTAATTTTATTGCCTTTCTGTATGCTTATAACTTGAGTTCTGCTGATCCGGTTCGCAGCATTATAATGGATATAAATATATTTATTATTATATTATACATATCTCGCGCGTTGTCAGTTTTAAACGGATCTTCGAATGAGCTGTACCATATCTTGTGCACGGATTTTGTACAGATTTCTAACAAGAACGTAGCCGTTCGATTTGTTGCTTCCGCCTTCCGCGAATGGCAGCACTATCACAAAAAGGTTTGTACCCAAGGCTGTAAATTATAATTTATAAAATGACTGGCGTCATAGACTGTCAATTGTCACTCACTGTGTGTCATTTACTTCTGTCAGTCGACTCCTATTACGATTTTATTTTGCTTGCATTATTTGTATTGTTGTTCATAATAAAATAATTTGTACAAGATTATATTTATAGAATATAATCAAATTCAAATATGGCTGACGACGAGCAGGACCCAAAGGAATATCGATGGGAGACAGGTTATGAGAAGACTTGGTAAGTCTAGTTTGTAAATAACTAACGCTATAATTTCATAAATATTGTGTATAGTCATAATAATTATTGTTATATAGGGAAGCTATTAAAGAAGACAAAGATGGGTTGGTGGAGGGTCTGGTGGCTGAGTTCGCACAGAAAGCGGCGCGCAAAGCCATGGTGCCGCGTCGCGGGCCCGTCAGACTTGGTATGATGAGGCACTTGCTCGTGGCGCTTGATTGCTCTGAAGCCATGAACTCTCAAGATCTCAAACCTTCAAGGTTTTTGTGCACACTTAAGGTAATTATGTCCTAAACATTTAAATATTGCCATATAAGGATGTCTGTGGCACATGCATGTTATTGTCAAACATGAGCACATTACTTTGCATTGGCATGGGTCATGTAGCGTTTATACTTCCTCTTTTCTATGGCAGACTGTAATGGAACAAGCAAGTCTGTGGGCATTAGTAACTATATACATCCTTATCTTCAATATGAATGTGAAAATGTTACTTTGGCAGTTTTAAAGAGAAAACAAAATCAGACGTATGGAATTGTAATCAGTAGGTAAATAGTTAGATAAGATTCTGTAATAATGCAATCTATGTAAGACGGGCTACTGACAAATACGAGTCTCAAATAATTATGCTCATTACCTGTAGTTGTATTGGTAATTTTCTGTAATATTTCAGTTACTTGAAAAGTTTGTTGAAGAGTTTTTCGATCAGAACCCTTTGAGTCAACTTGGACTTGTATTGATGAAGAACAAGAGAGCAGAGAAACTTACTGAGCTGTCTGGGAATGATAGAAAACATATAAAAGCTGTTCAAGGGTAAGATTTACTAATGCAATTTATTATTTTATAGACAGGCAAAAATCAAAACTGATAGTTTTTTTGAAAATCAGTGTATATCAAAGAAACCCCATTTTTAGAAAATAAAACATAATTTATAACTTCACTTATCATTCAACTTCCCGCCAAAAAGTCATAGAATCAGTATATTCTGTTATTAGGTTAACAGACATGACATTGACAGGGGAGCCATCGTTACAAAACACATTAGAGTTAGCTGGCCGCGTGCTGCGACCTCTTCCAGGACATGCCTCTAGGGAGCTTTTGGTTCTGTTTGCATCGCTCACCACATGCGACCCGGGTGATATTGACACCACCATTCAGGTGAGATTATTGTAATATTGATACATCTATACCTATTATAATAGGACTGTAACTTGATTGTGTATGTACATTTAATATTTTTGGAACGATTTTTTTTATAAAAATGTGGAATCTGCCAGCCATACTTTATATTTTTGTCTTTCTGTCTAAACATGTATAATGGAAAAATCCAGAACGAATTTAGACAACTTTGTTACTACCCTTCCTTTATAGAAGGAAAAGTACCTTCAGAACTACCAACATTATTATGGGAAACTTTTTTCATAAATTGTATTTGGCATTAGGAATGTTAATGAATCTCATTCCTTACGAAAGGATAACCATTGAGTTTCTTGACGACTTTTCGCAGTGAAACCCATGTTTCCAATGAAGTCGTAGAATCTGTCTTTTGATTAATACTCTGTGGACATACATGTTTTTTTTTTCATAGGCATTAAAGACTGACGGAATCAGGTGTTCAGTCATTGGATTGGCAGCAGAAGTTAGGATATGCAAGAAATTATGTCAGGACACAGGTGGAGATTATGGTGTAAGTATATCGAAGACCTGAATAGTTCAGCTGGTAGTGACCTTTTTTTCTGTGTCGAGCGTTACGGGTTGGAATCCTGTTTGGGTCAAATTTTGTGTGATGAGCATGACTGTCTGTACCTGAGTCATGGAGGCTTAATATCTATATACGTTATTATATACTGGGATCGCTGCCAGTTCAGGATACGGTATCCTAATGGGTATGGTTATAATAGGCTTAATATTGACATTGGATTCCTTATTTAAATAATGTTAAGGAGCAAATTCCTTTGATGTAAAATGGAGTAGGTAATTCCCCCCCCCCCCCCCCCCCCCTTAGTAAAACGTAAAATCTCTACGCGACCTTTCTGAAGGGTAACAATGTTACGTAACGCGTAGTTCAAACCCCCCTCCGCTCGCCACTGTGGCGCATCGTAACTTTTCAGAAGACCCCACGCTCCCTTACGCGGTATCAGTAATATCACATGGTTTACGCGAATCACGATTGATGTGACGTCATCGTACTCTTGGATGGTGATCCGTGTGTGTGAGGCAGGTGGTGCTGGACGACGTGCACTACCGCTCGCTGCTGCTGGAGTGCACGGCGCCGCCGGCTCGCGCGCGCGCGCTGGACGCGGGGCTGGTGAAGATGGGCTTCCCGCACGCCGCGCCGCCGCACCCCGACCCCGCCGCCAGCACCGACCCGCCCATCACCGTCTGCATGTGGTCAGTGCTCCCTCACTCGTTTCTTATACTCGAAACACGGCGGTGATTGTTAACACAGCATTGCGACTTCTCCCGTTAATATATTTCTGAAGTATTGTATTGATTTGTAATAACATGAATTTTGGCTTTTATATACTCTTTTTTTTTCTAGTAATTAATTGAGGTTAAATATGTACTAGGAATGACAGAATTCACCATCGTCTCTTATTAAATAGTTACTAAAAACTAAAAAAGAAAAGCTTTTATGGTATCGTTAAATTTACTCCCACTACGAATACAATTTACGAACAATTTGGCAATTTTGTCTTCTTCTAATTTAAGGGTTAGACCCTTATCGGTGTAGCTGATGAAGCTCTTTCCATCTGTCTCTATATAGAGCAGCTTCTTTCACCTCCCTATACGACATGACACCGATCCTTTCTTTTATCTGACTCATGTTGTTTATTCTTGGTCTTCCTCGTCCACGCTTTCCTTCGATCGTCCCCTCTATGATGTTCTTTATGAAGGTATCATGTCGTATGAGATGGCCTATCATCTTCGCCCTTCTATTCCGTATGGTTTCCATTAATGATCTTCATTCTTGTACTCTTCTCAATACATCCTCATTAGTTACTATTTGCAATTTTAATAAAGTGTGGTGACTAGTAACGTTGTATGTGTGGTGGCAGCCACCTGGAGGAGGGAGGCAGGGGGGGCGTGGGCGGAGAGGGCGAGGGCCACCTGTGCCCGCAGTGCCGCAGCAAGTACTGCGCGCTGCCGGCGCAGTGCCGCACCTGCGGGCTCACGCTCGCCTCCGCGCCGCACCTCGCCAGGTTATTTTTTTTTTAGTTTAGCTATCGGGTACAAACTTGTGCCATTTAAAGTACCTCAGATGATAATGAAACTAAACTCGTATTTCTTTTGCGAATGGATGTAAATAAAAATATATCATCGTAAACCACAAAACATATAATTCCTATCATGCTGTTCTTTGCTTTTTATTACTATTTTTCTGTGTTTATAGATAATTTAAACAGCTAGGTTGTTGTTTCAGATCGTATCATCATTTGTTCCCCGTGGAACCTTACGAGGGGTTGGCTAACGACGGACAAGCGCAGTACTGTTTTGCGTGTTTGAGATCATTCACAGATCTAGATAAACAGGTAATTTGTTTAAAATGTATGTAAAATCAACCTAGTACAGTATTATTAGACCCTGACACTCCATACAACTACTGCGTTATAAAATTGCACAGATTAACTAATATAACTAATAGTTCTTACGAACAGATATTTTACTGGGATTGACATTTAAATAAATAGCGTGAAATATGCGTACTTAAAGTCTGCCTTCGAAGTGTGGGGCGCCGGCGTGTGGCAGCTTATGTCAGTGGGCGGCCGATAGTCGCCATTCAGTACGATTTTTTTTATAAGCTATCCTTTTTTTCTTTTTCTAGATTGGTTAGTTAAATTTCTTGATCATTCTTTATAGTATAACTAGGTAATCTAGATGATAATGATGGTGAATTGATGTCTGTCCTTCCCTGTTAAGTAGTGTCTTAATTGAAAAACATCCAGACATCATCGTGATTTCCATCACTCGTGCACGTTTATGAACGCACTGTGGTTAATATCCTACCAATATGAAAAATCATTTATCAAAGAAAGTTTTTATTAGAACATAAATTTTACAACTTCGCGCCAAAAAGTCGTGCTACTATATATTCTGTGGTAATATTTCAGATATTCCGTTGTACACGATGTCACGAGTTCTACTGCTGGGAGTGCGAGGGCGTGGTGACCACCACGCTACACGTGTGCCCCGGCTGCGCCTCGCGCCCGCATCTCTACCAGCTGTTGCCAGACACGTCGTGACCGATCTACAATTATACCAGCCCCGATAGCCGTGTACGGACCAACCGTGCAGCTTCGCGAGGAGGATTTTTACCCATAATAACCTATTTCATATAATTGTGTAAATATAAGAATGTAAGGAAATATGTGGTTTTATTTATATTACATTAAAAAAAACTTTATTTATCTTGTAAAAAAAAACAATAACAATTGGTACGAATTATTTATTCATATCACAATTAAAACTTCTATGTATATAGAAAAATAACTGGTCTTAAACTAAATTAAACTATTGTTAAATTATCTACTTATAATACGTATTTCGCAGACGTTTAGATGGAGCGCCAAGTTCCTTGGTCCTGGGGCTGGTGGGCCGAGGCATCGATAAGCGAATCGAACTGATTCTTCACTAAAGCGCAGGCCACATTGCGAGCTAAGCTATCTTAGCCTAGCTTGCCTCTCGTAGCTGCTGCGGCTTTTCATACTTCGGGTCAAACCGCGAACTACACAGCTAATCTCAACTAGCTAAACAAACAATGTGGGTTTACTTCATTTGACGATCCCAGCTAGTCAGATATATCACGTGTTTTCTCCCTTAACAACCACGTGTTTCAACATGCTTAGTTTATGGTGGTTTAAAGATTGTACTCGCAAAGTTGCAAGATAAGTTTGTTAAGATAAATAATTTAATATTCATAGGTAGATTAGCTTGCCTCTAGGCCCGCGCTTAATAAACGCTATCATTTCTCCACAAACTTACCCCCAAAATAATATAAGTTATATAACTTTATCAAACGTGATATAGTACTGCGCACAAGAGTTTTGCTTTGAAGAGGACTGTATAACGTTTAAAGTCTATAAAAACGGGGGGGTGATTTTTTTAACATTTTAAAAACAGCTTGTTCTTCTTCTTTCTTTACGAAATGAAATGCGATGAAGTAAAATGGATATGAATATGGCCTCAACAGCTTGTTATGTGGATTCTTGTTTCAATAGAGCTGTGAATTGGCCTAAACGTCTGCGATCTGCACATAAACGGTATTTTTTTTAAATCACAGATAAAAATCTCATAGCATAGTGGTATTTTATACCGAGCGCTATTTTGTTTTTGGTTTTGATTTTCTATTGTTGCAACAAGACAATGATACCTTAGTACTGAATTTTGTATGAGTTTACACGTAATAGTACTCAGTAAAATCGCGGGAATATTAGATAATCCTATTTCATTGACATTGATCTAGTACACCATATTTATGTGATCATGCTTTTATATCTCTATATTTAGAGATTATTTACTTATTTATATTGTGATATCCCCGTATGCGGTAATATAAATTACTCTATGGTGTAGAGTCTAGTTAGTTTATACTAATAATGTAAAAAATCCACGTAGGTTTCATTATATAACAGGATATTATTTAATATTTACTACCTATTAAAATATAATGCCTTTTGTAAAATTACAATTATGTTTATATAGTGAACATAATCATTATAGGCGTGTTTTTGAAACTGTGTTATTGTTATTTATATTTATTAATAATATCAAGCTTTCTTTTTAAAATATTTATATATAATTTATAGGTACTTCAATCTAAAAGGTATCGAGTAGGAGATTTTATCACATTCATATTTCAGTAACCATCGATTGTCTTATCGCGTACCGACGAACATCTTAAGTACAATATATATTATAACAAGTTACAATAAATCAAACACGCTGACTATCCGTCAGCATTTTCTTACGTGTTTGCCACAGAATATTCGACTTTTGGTAATACTGTTCTATTTGAAGAAGTGACTTGCCTTTAGTCTCTGGGAGCAAGAGGAATAGCACGATAGTGGCAAGAATAGAGGAGGCGCCGAATAGCCCGAACACGCCGGCGATGCCTATACTGTTTTTCATTATGGGGTATAGTTTGGTGAAGCCGAAAAGTACGGCGTTGAACAGGCAGAATATGTAGCCTCCGCACAGACCGCGGACTTTGGTGGGTAAGAGTTCTCCTATCATGAGTCCGGGGAGGAGGAAGAAGCCGAGCGTGTTGAAGGCGACGTAGCCGAGGATGAGGATGGGCGGCGTGACGCCCGAGCCGGGCCCCTGCGAGAGGATGAAGGCGAGCGCGAGCGTGCACACCGCCGCGCCCGCGCCCGACGCCAGCACCAGCGCGCGCCGCGTCACGCGCAGCAGCAGCAGGCACGCCAGCACCGTCACGCACAGCCGCACCAGCGCGGTCGCGTTGGCAGCCATCTGGACAATTATCACGTCATTAACATACATACTAATTTGTACACAGTCTATACAATTATAAGGTTATTTGGACGTGACTGTACGTACATTGAGTATTTAAAAAAAAAATGGTAGCAACATAATTTGTTGAAATCAATATTTATAGCTATGGGCTTATATTTATCGTATGAGCCCATTAACTAAGGCCATGTTGGCAAATCCACAATTTTTGGATTTTTTGTCTATCTGATCGTGCATCACAGGAAATCTATAGGGACGGATTTCGATGATACTTGGTAATCATGCTAATAGCTAGAAACTCTGTTACCAAGGCGGCCCTTCTAACCATAAGACCAAGATAGGTATTGACGCATCACTGTGGATTGACCCTTACAGTAGGTTGAAGCGAGCCGCCGGAGTCTTCGACAATATCAACCGCATAGAAGATGACGATGTAGCTGCCGGAGAGGATCTGCAGCATGTTGAAGGCGTTGATGAGCAGTAGCGGCTTGAGCACCGGCGGCCGGCTCACCGTCGCCAGGAACCGCACCTTGCCCTCGCCGCGCGCCTTCTCCTTCTCCCGCGCCGATATCAGCTCGTGAAGCTCACGTTGAGCCTTTACAATGGGAAAAATAAGTTTTATTTTCATGGCAATACTATGGACTACGTATAATTATTATGTGTTGTGATTAGTAATATTGATATTTTTAGATATAACTTCAAAAGTACAGACGTTTATATTCCGATCTGAAAGACGTAAGCATGTGACGTCACCGTCATAAGTGAGCACACGTGCGATAAATAAAGCACGAGTCCACTTCTTCTTTTTTACGAAATGAAATGCGATGAAATAAAATGGAGATGCAAATGGTCTCACCAGTGGGTCTCACCCACAACTTAGCGAGTATTTTGCCAATGTCAAGTAATTAATAGCAATAAAACATGATGATATGAAAATGGCGTGTCCCGTGCCCACGAGTCCACTATGGATACACACCGAAAACTCTGACAGTATAATATATAGGTACCTATGTAATAAAATAATTATAATATTTTTTTTATATTACGTTTATTTACTAATCTAAAAATAATTTTAAAAAGCAATTATATAATGGACATAAACTGAGACTATTAGGTTCCAATTTCATACATCATTAATTACAATTTATTACTCTACGTCATTCATGCATATCTTACGGCCATCAATAAACTCGAAGCTTCAAAGCATAGGTATGTATATATCTAGGTACTAGAGCCCGATTGTAGGTATATATATATCGAATGCCTTAAATTACAGCGAAGGACTTATCGATGGCGTATGGTAGGTATTTCATTGGAAAACAACATCGTAAATTAGAATCACGAGACCAATCATACGGAATCTCTTAGGTATTTACGTAAGAAAGTACAAACGTTGTAGAGGTGGTAAAGTCGTTTTTCCTACTTAGTGGGCTCGCACTTCATATATACTATATAGTATCACCATCTTTTCACTCACAATCGCCTATAAAAATCCAAAATTAGATCTTTCACAGTTTGTACAGTCTAGGTATCTATGCAGAGTGAGAAATATCAGAGTGTAGAAATAAATTCACAACAATATAAAACCACTTGCAATTAAAAATATAGATGTATCACAATTACTCTGTCACCGCAGCTATTTATCTTTTAATAGCATCGCACAGCGGCGTGATAATTAATAGCTTTTTAACATTCGTTCGACATTCATTGCTTGAATTTGTTTGTTGCGGCACATGTTCGAGAAAATGACATATCAATTGGCCTGTGCCTCCTTCCTTGTTGAGCTCATTAAAAGGCCATTTTACAGCAGTAGGTATAGAGCCGCTGAGTGAGTGGAAGGATTCGAGACAAACAAAGTGTAGTTATAAGTTATAAAGATACCAATTTGGTTTGCTGTTGAATGTTTGTATAGCTGTTTTATGTTTAAATTGAGATGGTTGAATATGTAAAAGTTATTTCAACGGGTATCGCTTGCAGATGATATTCTTGCAACAAAACGAAAATCAACGATAAAGCTCTCTTATACCTATTTAATTTCATGCCAATGACCATATGCATTTCATAACTACTAATACTAAAATACTTATTAATAGTATAATTAGATAGGTATGTAGTAGGTCGATGTTATTTATGTCATCTATATATTTATGCATATGGTCACATTTAAAAAAAACAAATATAAGTTTCGAATTGAGAACCTCCTTTCACTCCTTTTTTCCCTGTCAGTTAAAAATATAGGTATTTAGGTTAATAGACAAGGCAGAGTTCTGTTATGGTTATGGGCTTTTGCATGTTTATCGTCTTATAAGTACTTATTAGCGGGTTTTTACTGCTAAGGTGAAAAAAAATTGCGCATATTTTTATTTTGTCCGATATGGCAGAAACAGCGCGAACTGATGACATCATAGTTTTCAAAATTATTGTCTACTGAAGCAGACTGAATTGATTATGGATTTATGTAGATTAGTAGGTAGTGGACCGATATCTTTTTGAATTAACTTGCAATTGTTTTTTCGGTACAAAACTTAAATTTATTCCATTATATTGTCCGTTTATTATTGTTATTTGGTGCTTTCAGATGAAACTAGCTTAGTTAGAAACCTATTCTGTAAATATAGGTAGTAGCAGTAAAGACTTTAATTACCATTTTTAAAGGAGTTTTAAATTTGACAATAGATTGTTGAAGAGTTTGTTACGCCCGATTGAATGGCGCGGGTCTCGGTGTGATATTTTACAGGCTATCGAATTATACATAAATAACATCGTATACCCCACGTGTCTTTAAGGCACGTTAAGCTGTCCCATTTTTATTGTTAAATCTTTGAAGTCTTTATGAGCAGTCACAGGCCTGAAAACTACTAACAAATCAACAGTACTTATTTCTCAATTTTTTGCAGAGTTTGTCCCTCTAGTGGGGTCTGAGGGCAGATGGCAATCGCTCCGCGTGAATTTCTGTAATCAGGGAAGTCTAACCTAACCTAACATAATACAGGAATTGGTCCTTGAAAGTAGAAGAAAAAAAATGCATTGTATCTTACCGTGTCCGGATCCCCTCGCAGTCTCGCCATGGCCGCCATCGCTTCGTGGAAGCGGCCTTGCCGCGCCAGCCACGTAGGGCTCTCAGGCGACAGGCACAGCGCCAGGAACGCCAGTATCGGCAGCACGATCGACAGGTACGCCACCGACCGCCACGGTAACGCCCCCCCCAGCGCGTACACGTATAGTACACCCAGCGAGTACGCCACAAATGGCGTACCTATCAATAAACCCCTTAGTCTTGGCTCCGATATTTCTCCTAAGTACACCTAGAACAAAAGTTATCAGTAAAGTACTTTAGCCACACATGCTAGCGTTATCACATGTCACATTAAAGTATAAATTATCGAAATGCTGGAACCTGGAAAAATAATGCCGTAACATTGAAATTATTTTATGTTTGTATCTAAACCCCTGTCACAGCTTTATAAGGGTCAATGAAAACAGAAAATAACAGCTTCCAAGCATTTTCGGTTTTCATTACATTCTGCTCTTTCCTATCGGGTGGTAGTCCTCGACCATCTCCTAATTGGGATAACCTATCGATGTATTATGATATTAATAACATCAACACCTAGGTATGTTTATAAAAAATCAGCGTTATAAAAAATCAAATCTGCATAAATACATAGCCTGCCAAAAGGGTGTCTCAAATGATTCCATACTTGCGAAGGCGCCGCCATAATTCCGACCGCGAAGCCGCAGACGGTTCTGCCGAGCAGCAGCAGCGCGTGGTGCGTAGACGTGCCAATGATGATCCAGCCGACCACCAGCGGCAGCGTGCACACCTGCAGCGTCCGCCGCCGCCCGATCCCCTCCATGATCGGACCCGACAACATCGATCCTATTGGCGTCGCGGCCGAGTGTATGCTGGCTGCGAGGATAAGAGAAATATTTTATCAAGCTACACGACTTCTGTAGCGTAAGCAAGAACTCCTACGTTAATCATTAAATCTTCGAGAAAGCATGCTCTCACTGGCTTTATTATATAAAATCTGCAGTGATATGATGTGAGCGGGACCGGAGGACGCTTTCTACCGTAAAAATATTGCGTTTGAGCTATTGACATTGATTGTTCTACGATTACGTTGGGAGGTTGTATTATAGGCACAATAGTCCTATGCCGTACATAGTCCGCAACTCGCACCGGGCTAGCGTGGTGGACTATGGCCGGAGCATAGTTCGATCGGCCAGAGATACAAATTAAAATGAAAACGACCCAAAAGTTAAAATGAAAACGACTTTTCTATGTTTGATTAGTACTTATTTTGTGTTCGGTCGTTGATCTCATACATATAAAAGACAAGGATAAAGGTTACTACCATGTGTTCTATTCTAGCAGATATACCCATACTATAAGGAAATTCGAAAAGATTTCCTTTTTGGAACAGGTATTTTATGTTGGAATCTTCACAATATAAAGCTAACGATTTCTATGGAAATTCATTTCCTCAACGCTCAATAGGTACATTTCAAATGAATGATTGATTAGTCCCAAGTCTCAATTAAAGTCAAATTAATTCAATGGTTACGTTACAGTCACGAGCCACGTTAGATTTATGATTAGAAAATATTACCGGATATGAAAGCGATATGAACTGAGAAGTTCGGGTAAGATACTCAGCAGGCTTGTCGTTCCTACAGTATACTTAGTTAATTAAATCTTCATATTTAGGTATCATGTCTTACAAAATGAAAAAAAATGGCTACAGTAGGTATGTCATTTTTCGAACATTCAAAGGTTAAATAAAACAAGAGGAAAGACACGTCGACATTTATTATGATATCATATCTTATCGATATCCAGAGCTGTGCAATCCCAAGTTGCTTTATCCTCCTAATAATGCGAAATTTTGCAGCATTCCATATTAACAGGTACAGTCAGCTTCAGATGTAGGTACTTCACTAATCGTAGGGTTACCACATTCAAAATATGCGATTAGGTATCATTGGTGGATGACGCTGTCTGTAAGGACTATCTATTGCACTCGGATCTTCATGTTTCGCGTGTAACAACTATCATAATATATTCATAAACAACATAAGGGAACATAAAATTTAACTGTTCACTCACGCCACTTTTATGTGCAACAATGCAATATTTGTAAGAGCCCCATTCTACGTATCTCGCTAACCTACCTACTCATTACAATGTACTGCACAAATAAAAAAATTTTTAACATCATCTACAACATCCTTTCCAAAGAAGAACTACCCCCATCTCTTAGTTTTCCATAGGAATGGCATTCGGAACGGACGGCTGGAGAGCCTGGATATTATCTTAGGTCCTACGTACTAAGTTTACATAAAAAAAAAATGGCCGAAGTTTGGAGACCCCCGCTTTATACTCTCGCGTCAGGGATAATTTACGACTGTTCTGTGTAAGCTTCAAATTATCTAATCGTTCTGCTGTCCTAAGATATCTCCAATTAATCATCTCACGGAATAGACCTCATCGCTCGGAACTGAATGTTAGCGCAAATAGCCATTCTTTGCGGTTGATATTGCCTGCTGATGTTTATCTTAAGTGCATGTTTTGATTTGACAATGGGTACATTTGGCCGCCTTATTACTCACGACCGAAGCACTTTATTTTGACGAATTAAAAAAAAAGTTTAGTATTGACCCCCTAAAATTTTATATTTTATTTGTTTATCACATTTTTTTCTGAAAGTTAGGTAAAATTACAGGCGATGTGAACCGTTTAAACAAAACTGTCCCCCCTTAAAAGAAATTATATATCCGCGCCTGCCTTGTACGGCCAATATGTAGAAAGGCGTGGCAACCATGAAATCGTCTCTCGTCTCAAAAAAAGAGTATCGACCGGCCAACGACTCCAACTAGGTATGTCATTGGCTGACATTCAATTATTGCCAACGCGGCAGAAATATAGAAGATATGTCATGGACAAGCCATTTAGAGGCCCGTCAAACGGTTTCTTTATCGTCGCAAAAAAAAAGGTAAGGTGTTATATAACAAGGACCCTTTTCCCACGGAAGAAATCTCTGTCCTGAACATTAAGTACCTACCTTCCAAATAAAGAAATAATAATTTGCATTGCTGAGTTTCTAAGAGCCTCTATATCAAATGATGCAAAATTAACGTGGAAACTACAGAACCGTTTTTTCGTCGGTTAAAAATAATAGGCTAATAATAGGCACAGATGGGCTGACTGCGCGACGATAATCGTGACGTCATCGTAAAGCCTTTCGAAGTAGCCGATAATAAAACTTTGATCATTGCGTCATTCCTTCTAATGGATTCGAATTATTTAAATATAAGTAGTAAATGCTCTAAAAATCATTGCGCACCGTTTTTATTCTCGTATCAAATATTGGGTTTAGAGGAAGTTTTTTTGAGCATAACAACTTCCAAAATTAAACATACCTAAGTATTATCATTACTAGTACCTACACAAAGTAGACTAATAAGAATGTAGGTAGGTAGGTAGCTATTCGTTTTGTCCGCACATAGTATATAATACCTATATTTAACTACTTACGTAGCACATATTCACAGTTATATATAAACAAATACCTAAAGCTAGTTGGCAAACGGGGAAAACATGCCAAACTTTTCTGTCATAGGTTTTTTCTATATCTCACGTGTTTATTAATGTTAATGAATGCCTATTGTATCATTCGTTAGTACAATACAATAATGATCTAATTGCCAGCGCTAAATGGCCTCATGATCGAAGGGGCGGCTCTTTATACCGAGTCATTATATAAATAACTCACGAAACTTCATATAAATCACATATCACTCCTAGTGCATATTTATACACGTATGGTGCATAGTGCAGAAGGGTAAAGGCTGTACCGCATTCGTTATCATTATGTGAAGTTAAAATTACGAAATGTCGATTTAAAACAAAAAATACATGGAACTTCTGACTTAAAATAATGATTACAAATTCACTAAAGAAGCACAGGTTCAAAATTTAACACGCTTTCTGTATACCTGGGCCCCAAGTCTGCTAACACAATCGATTCCTAATCGAACAGCAACCGCATAGTAACTGTCACTTTAGACATATATATTGTACGGGATATCTGTCCAAAGTGACAGTTACTATGCGGTTGCTATTCGATTATGAATCGATTGTGTTAGCAGACTTGGGCCCCTGTATAGGAAGCTTGCCAGTTGTCTGCCTATTTTTTAAGCCGGAATATTCATATAATTATCTAGAAAAGGTTCCTTTAATTAGATATAGGATACGATAGCTAGGCACGATCCACATTCATTGCTCTATACGAGTAGTCTTTTAAAATAATATTGTTAGTAAGATAGAACCTATATCGACATTCAATCCTAGCTCCGTTATTATTCCAATGACTAACGGTAAAGAGAATTCGCTCGTTGCTATGCTTGTTAAGAAAAACTTTTAAACATATCTACGAGTATTAAAGTAAGGCTTTGTTATAAATGCCGAGACTGCTTTGCGGAAGGAAAGAGGCATCGTAACAGTATTCAAGCCTTGTACGTAGACTTGTTTTTGTCCGACCTTGCCTTTATTGTGAGCTATATCGTACTATATCGTCTTATATAGTTTTTATTTACATTACCGAGTACATTTTTTAGGTAACCTACACTTAGTTACTGTTGATTGAACTCGGCAGACAAATATTGGTACCTTAGTGTTTAAAACATAAAGTTAGATAAGGCAGACTTACTAAAAAAGGAGGTCTACGGTTATTAGGTATGTACCTAATTCTCAAAAAAAAGTGACCCACCAAATTAAAGTCAAAGTCAAAGTCAAATCATTTATTTCGTATAGGCCTACGGGGGCACTTACAAATTGTCATTACATTTTTTCCTTAACTCTACAACCGGATCGGAACGCGACCTCAACTGAGAAGATCCGGCAAGAAACTCAGCGGGCTTGTCTTTTTTTTATCCATTATTTTTACAAAAAAAAAAATATAAAATTTATAAAAAGTATGCTCCAGTGTGTTGCCATGCGAGGCGCACACACGCTACACTTTAACATTATAAATATTGATATGTGAATATACATAGTACTAGAATCAGAATATTATTTAGTATCCAAAACGATTGAGTACCCATGCTAAGATCCTACCGCCTATGCCCGTTCAGAATACCGCTCTTATGGAGAAGAATCGGCAAACAACACTATGGTTTCTCTTTTTATAAGGATGTTATAAAAACGTTGCGTAGTAGACTCACACTGCTATGGTTATGAGTGTGTGTAAACAATGTTGGACCGGCTAGGTAGGTTTAAGTAGGTAGTAAAAATGAACCGTAACGATATGTTTGCAAGGTTACAAATTAATAGCTACATAGTTTTCACATTTATAAAAGGGGCATACCTTGTACGGTATTAGTTTATGTACTAATTCTATGGTATGCTAGTAATGTTCAGGAGCGACAAGGAGAGAAAAAAAATTAATAAATTGCAGAACAAGTCACTTATGTTCCTGAAGAGCTAGACCAGCACCAACTAGCATAGTTACGTACTATAATATTTTAATAATGTTTGTAACTCACCGATCCAGGATCCCATGTCATCATCTATCCTCATCGAACTGTTCTCGACTCTGAGCTGGGGCAGCGCGACGGCCGAGAAGCCGATGGGGTGGCCCGCGCCCGCAGCCAGGATTAGCACAGCACATGTTATAAGACACTGGAACAAACGATACACGGCTGCTAGTACTGCAGGTAGGTACTATCATATTAACCCAGTATGTAGGTAAACTATCACCATATGCCTAGTTACAGTAAAGTCCGTCAAGTACCTAAAATTTAAGAAAGTTTATTTGTCAATTTAAAATCCTTATCTGTCATACTTATTTCATGTTAAGTATTCCAAGTGTAGCAACCACTTTAATACAATCCTGAATCGCGCCATGAGAGTTTTCGGAGCACATAACATATAATAAAGATCCCGACAAGAACCGTCGGGGTATAGCGGCCGCCCCGCCAGGCATACCACCCGCCTGCCTGGAAGATCTTCCCTTTTTCCACACAGTCTATGGGTCATCCCACAGAAAACGATGTATTTCACAATATAAAAGTAAGTATCTTATAAGATTAGTCGGGTTATAAGGCTATCACAATGTGAGAGGGATTTGTGTCATTATCCAGCACGCTGGCCTATCATCCTTTCAAGAAATATGATTTTATATGTATGGTTTACAACCTTCTTATACCTATAATATATGTATATCGGTAGACAAATTAAGTATATTAAAGCGTGTATTAATGTCCTGTATTATCCGAGAAGGTCTGGATTCGATCCCCACGTTGGCTATTAAACTATCGCTGTGAGACCTATCATAGCATACAATTTAGCTTAATTGGAGGGGCTAATAGGAAGGTGTAGTGTCTAAAATAAAGTTACCAATGATGTAAAAACCCACAGCGTTACAAGTACAAAGTCATCCATCATTATAAACGTATGCTAACCATCAATCTACGAACTATAATGATGCGTGCTGAAACCAATTACGGGGCCTTAGTTTAGGGAGTAGAATTCCATGAAACTCAACACGCAAGTGGGCGAAGAATATGGTGCTAAGTGGTGCTCAAGTACTCACACGGCTCACATTCAAGACAGCGAAGTAATTAATTTAATTGGAACTAAGCGGGGTTTGCCCACCAGCAATATTAATCATCCATAGTGTGGGGGTGGGTTGTGGTAGGTGTGGTAGGGTTCGCCACAGTAGTATGCCAAGTGCGATCCTGTGGCGCCCCGCTCAAAGGCGGTGATGGCGGACCAAGGGGTTTTAGTGGGTATACCGGCACTCTGCCGGGGAGTCCCACATACCCCTCTCGTCCCCCCGGGCGAGAGGGGATGCGTAACGCATTTCCCCTTGTAAAAAAAAAAAAAAAAAAAAAAAAAAAAAAGGGTGTGGTAGGGTGGTAGGTAAACATAATCAAGATATAAAATACCGGTCAAGGGCAAGTGACTACTTGAAAAAAAGGAGGACCTATATTTTTTTGGAACGAAGTTCCTTATCGCGCGTTACGAAAGGGGGCTAGACGGAAAAAAATCAGACGAAAAATTAAGATGAAAAGTTGTAACGAGCTTTTGTAAGCTTTTTTATAAATGAAAGTATAGTTAACTATATAAAACCCAAAAACATAACGATACCTAGTTCAAAAACATGCCAGCGACATCTATCGCTGTTATGTTTTTGGGTTTTATATTGTAAACCTGATTTATTTCGTTGGTTAAAGAAAGTGTAGAATATGTAGGTACAAAAAAAAGGTCAACAGGATGCAAATATAGCATTTACCAAGAAGGTAAATTACAGGTAATATATATAGGAGCTCGGTAGATCTTCGCAATTAAATCATACTTCATCTACTAGCTTAGAGCTACTACTAGGTTAGAGCATTTCCTCAGAGTAACCATTTGACAAATGTATCCATTGTACCGACTCCGTTCATAGGTAGACATATAAAATGTTGACCCAGTATATTTTGTTACCTGGTTAAATACACCTCGTACGGAGGAGTAGGTCTCTCCTTTGACGTACGGGGGCAATGTGGCGGTGGAGCTGATGCTGCGCAGAAAACTCTGTAGAGCCTCGTACTCGTCGTCCTTCTTGGCTTCTTTGGTGATGATCTTTGGCACCTGGCCAGCGGTGAGCATTGCCTCGTGGGCGCCATCGCTAGAACAAAACAAGAGGGTAACTAGGCCCGCCATATAATCCCACCACTGTTACTCTTCTAAGGACTCCAGGATCTACAGTGTCCAATGATGACACCGAGGTTTGACCCTCGGTGAGTCCCGGAATAAAGTTAAGTGTCGAGAAACCTGCACGAATTTAATCGAAAGATAAAAATAGGAGGAGTTGGAAGAAAATTACCCACTTCCCTTCATTGTAAAGCGGGAGATAAAAAGATCTGGAAGACAAATTTCCACAGAAGCAAGACTCTTACAGCTGGACTAAGTCTAGGTGTAAGGCACCACGGAGAGTTTAAATACTAGTTGGTCCTAAATTTGTGAGCTGATTAAACTTGATTCCAGTAATAGGTATGGCAAAAACGGTTGAACGCAAAGCAAGAGGGTAAGTGAACATTGCACGTCATCCTCTTGGTAATACTTATCTTGTCGATGGCAAAATTGTTTTCGACATCATTGTGAAAGGATTAGTAAACTGCCAGGTTGTTTAATTTCAAAGGTTTATTTAATTAAATAATGAGTTAACGGTGTGGCACGGCGTGATGTTGAGAAGCGAGAAAGAAAGGGGGCCAGTGTTGACCACTAACAAGCAACATTTACATTTGTTGTTTATGCTGCAACTTAATTAAAAAATACATCTTCATGTTTACTTTTTTAAGAAGAGATTTTGTTACCACATTATACATACATACTTTCATACTTATATGGAAAATGTAAATAAACCTTAGTAACACATACCTTCTAATAAAACAGTGGAATAATTCACGAATCTTTCTAACACTGTGCCAATAATATTCCACTGAATGCATCAGTTGCTGTTTAAATAAGCAAATAATTCCCAAAATAAATGCTTTGTCTAACATTGCAAAGTCATTATACAATTATCTATTTTCATCCAAAGCGTATTCTGATTCTTAGATGTCTAGTATTCCAGATAGTACATCTACGTACTGATTTATCTTTATGTTTTGTACGCCAGTGAAAGCTCATAAATGACCTACACCACTTACCGGATAGAGATTAGCGTGAAACGGAAGGAGGTTTTTACCCAGCTGTAGGTAGCGACAGGCTGGGGATAAAACTTATGCTGGGGAACTTTGATGAATAAATTATCTGTCACAATAACATTGCTAAGGACGTAATATGAAACTTGAACAAGATTGCGGTACCCAACTGTGGCCATAGAGCATAGAGGAACTGTTCTGTTGCAATGTGTGCGCAATTGTACACATTATAACGAAGCTAGAATCTGCGTAGATTCCTGCTATTAGTCGGCAATAACCATTCTGAATTTACTGTAACCATATACGTACATAATTTATATTGTACGTACAAAGTTCATACAAATAATCATTAGGTATTTAATATTGGAGTCACGAGTGCATCAACATCAAACAAAATATCCAATTACACGGTTATTTACGTAGATTTTACTCAATGAGACTCTTCATGCAGATTGTGAACGAACATCTTTGATGGCGACATTAAAATCAGAGACTTTCTGGGTTGTTGTAAACAACAATTTACTTATCAATGTTTTGCTTTGTATTACGAATGCGATGTGATCTTGTATCCAATGCGCACGCGATGGTACGAGTAAGTAAATAAAATTTAATACGAGCATTATTCAATTATTTTTAAGGAGACTGGAGGGAGATAAGCTTGTAATCAATTCCAAACATGACAGCATAATTTATATTGGAGGCTGGTTTTCTGGGTTTTTGTTATTTTTTACTCTGACCAAGGAACACGTTAATCAAATAAAAAGATTTTCAGAGCTTTGGAAAGCTTTCTCGATTACTAGAATGGTGGAAGAATTTAATAATCTTATACCATTTTATACTAAGATGGGCATTAAAAACATATAAAGAGGTTGCACAATTAAATATAGATACCCAAATGGACCATCACAAAGCTGTCTTTTTTTTTCAGATTTTAAAAACATCTTTCATTATTGGCTATAGGTTCTAAGCATTGTCTTCTACTCAGCACACGTGGGTTATCTCACCTCTGTATCCTTACAATCCTGAAATTCGGTCTGCAATAAACAAGGAAACCACACAACTCAACCATTCTTTTTATATCACAAGCCCCACAAGTTTATCCCACGTCCTGCTATAAGGAGCATGACGTACAACTGATGAGAGGCAAGTAAACCTATTTTTATCAATCAACACAACCTTTAACCTTAGTATTGCTATTAAGTATCGACCAAGTGCCGTAAGATTAAGATGGAATGACCTACGACGGACCGTATGATGAGTTTGCATAAATTATTAACTCTGATATTCTTATGACAAATATCTGTCTATGAACAAATCTGTGTATTTGTTTGATGTCCGATTATGTAAGCACGCATGACTCATTCATAAATATAAATATTACTGCGTTGTTTTTGAATGGAGTATTCATACCAATATTGTCGCAGAATATACTACCTGAATAGCCTGAATTCGAAAATTCAACCACCCAGGAATGTATATAAACTTCGTAGTATTTATTTTGTTTAATGTGCTCACCCTTACCGCAGGTAGGTATTCTGACAATGTAGAGTAATTTAGTATCACAGACATTGTTGAATAACAATAACAAATTTATTTAATTAACTAGCTGTTACCCGCTACTTCGTTCGCGTGGTATTTAACAAAGACACAACCGTTGTCATCAGTCTGCTCGCGCTTTCTGAGCCCGTGAGACGCATTTCAGGTTGTTGCTATCAAACTTAATCAGGCGCAACGCTGCAACATTGGTTTTAAATTTTTTTCGTGAGATCCTATGTTTTTTTCTAAAATAAAAGTAGCCTAAGTTACTCCTAGTTAAATCAGCTATCTGCCAGTGCAAGTCCCGTCAAAATCGGTCCAGCCATTTCAGAGATTACCCGGAACAAACAGACAGACAGACAGACAGACGGACAGACAGACAATTTAAAAAAAAAAATGGTTTTACCTATACCAGGTACCGTGTATACATCCAAATGCACTTAGTAAAAAGCGGTTATTTTAATATTACAAACAGACACTCTAATTTTATTTATTTGTGTAGATACTGTAACGCTTTACCTTCTGATTGTACCTACCTCATTCTGAAATTTTCTAAATGAATAGAGCTCGACTGCACCTATACCATAGATTAAGTCAATCTTATTTGGTCCATGCCTATAAAGTAACTACAGTCCTCTTGTTGTGATTTTTCTGTGCGACCATACCAATGGCATAGTGTTCAATATCCTGCCTTTTTGGCAAGGTCGTGTAATATACGATATCAGCACACAGATGAGTTGGAGCTATATTGTTCACCGCTCAGTGATGTAGTTATTTCTATACGTCAACGATGAATGCAAATCTGTTTTAATACCTACCACAGCTATAAATCAGCATTTATTTTTGTGGCAAGGAGATATGTACGGTCGCGAACATTAATATGGGACCCATTTCTTAAATATGTTCTATGACACTTATAATGCTATAAGGTCGTATATCGTTATATCTGAGAGCAGTTGCCGCTAGTAACATCAATCAAAATAATAGCTCTTCAGGTATACGATAACCGTACGATATTGAACCTTAAGTGGGTCCCAACGCAAAGTTCACAACTGTATCTTCTTACTGCGGTTATTCTTTTCAAGTAGAGGTTAAAATACAAAGATAATAAAAAATTGTATAGGTAGACGAGAGTGTCGCTTGATCACCATTTTCAGAATTTAAAAAATTGTTAACATTGTTACTCATGCATATGATTAATGTGTTTAGTGTGTAGATATGATCGCGGACTTTAATTTGGGACCAATTTAAGGTTGAAAATCGTACAGCAAACGTATACATAAGAGGTACTATTTTGACTGACGTTACTAGGAGCAACTACTCTCATATATGTCGATATACAGATAATCGACCTTATTGCATTGTACGTTTCATTGAAAATATTAAGGAAATGCAGGAAATAGGTCCCATATTAACAACTATAGTCTCGTTGCTTATTAATGTTCGCTTCCGTACCTAGTAGATGACGCTACATTATTACGGAACGGTAAGTATTTCTCTATGTCAACAAACAATAAAGCTTTGAGTTTGGTGGCCACACCGCAAAATAGGCCGACCCATATTAATAATTTTGGAATAAGTATACATCATCCACATTGAACCAGGATAGAAGCCACTCATCATGCTAAGTTGCAGTCAAATCTGCATCGGGATCATGAGATATAGTTTCCAACGAAATTAGTTTGCATATAAAATAACTTTTAAATAACTATAAATACCCATTGTAGTGCAAAGTATCAGTATGAAGTTGTTAAAAAATCCAATTTCAATGTCCTCGCAATTATGCAGTGCTTACAAAAACTTTGCGAAAAAACCTGTAGCCATTAATTATCGTTCATAAATCATCGAACGAGTCTAGAAAATGTAGACCGGCATTGTAATGCCAATAATTAATATTTTATTATGTGTAGGTACACCACATAAATCAAATAAAAAAAGCTAATACTTAATTCTAATAATCTAATAAATGCATGTTGTAAAAAAACTCCCGCTATTTATATCCTTGAAATGCATGCATATACCTAATGTAAACTACATTAGAACTTGACGTTATATTAATCGACTATTTCTTAGTATATGTATAGTACTGTGCATTGCTTACAAGCTTCACATAAATGTGGACGACACCGCGTGTATTTAGCCCCTAAATCAGGTCACAGAGTGCTGTAGGATCGCTGCACGCACGAAAAACAGGTTGCCATTACCCATTTCAAGGATTCTGGATTCACAACGCCGTTCACCCTAGCTTGTGACCTTAGCTAATAATTGATCCACACAATACATTCGGCAATATTCATTGACTGAAGACCGAACCTACTCAAACAGCAAAGTAGTCGAGTGGGGGGTATCGATTGAAAGTATCTATCTATGCACATAATCTTCATTACTTACCTTACCTTGCATCACTCAACTTGCCTTATATAGAACTAAGTTGATGCCACAGAGTAGTTGAGAAGCTGCAGTTTTTTATATTCAAAATTGATGATGTATGTTTTAAGTAAATGAAAAGTAGTTAAGTAACAGCTTTTAATGATTTAACGGATATATGCGCTGAAAAAGTGCTACTTGGGAACTTTGATTCAATAATTTATTATTTGTATAATACTGCGTGCCTTCTCAGTTGTATAATCATATTTATTTTTGCTTTGACTTTACATAGTATATTCGCCAGTTGGAACTTTTACGATAATCTTAAAGCACTTCTACAGTACTTAAAGCTGAATAAAATGTGCCGAAATAGCGTTGAGTGACTTTAAAATGACATGCTCTCGCTACCTGGGTAAAACTAGCCTTGTTTGAAAAATTGCTTCAATGTAGTACAAACAATACAATGACTCATTTTCTAAAATACCAGCATCGCGCTTGTACTCTAGTAAGGGGTTGCGAGAGGTGTTCTTAACTGCACCCATACTGCGATGGTATGAATTTTGACTTATTGTGACCAAATTGTTTGCGAATGTATTAAGAATTTATAGATAAGTCCGCAACCATCAATCTGACATAAATTCGCAAATTTGCTTCTTCTTTCTTTACGAAATGAAATGCGTTGAAATACAATTGAATAAGATGAAATATGGCCTCACCAACAAATAATTGGGTATTTTGCCAGTAACAAAATTCAACAAAAACACATTATAAAAAAAAAGGATGATGACATGAAAAGATGAAATTGGCGAGGTAAAGAGTCCTCGCTACCATACTGTCCGTCTCTGAAATAAGTCACAGCATTGTTTCAAATGTCATACTTCATTAGCTACCTATTTGAATCTATTCCTATGCAAATTGATTTCAGTGTATTTTTGTGGTGGAGTTCAACTCGATGTTTTTTCCTAGTTCCATGAAATCGGAAGCTTTAGCACAGTATATGTATATTATCGACGATATCTTACTTTACTCATATTATGTCAGTATTTCCTTATTGCTATTAACTGGAATATCTCTAAGAGTTGGAGGACTCATACAATATAATTACCTAAAACAATTGAGTAATCAGTTTACAAAACCTGGTGTCACATTGTTACACTCGCATATTGTTTGATCAATGTGTTGTGTGTTGGTATTCAAAGCAAAGTGTGTAGTCACTGACGAATGAAAATTGAATTGACTCTCGACTTTGGACTCAGTTTCCGACTTAAGAATGATGCGGTATCATTATAATATAACATTAACACTAAGGCGAATGCCTCAGAGTTATTCTTTAGTCAAATCTAATTCCTTTGATTGTTTACTAATTATTTGCTAATCTACACACAACTTTTACGTATGTCTCTGAAATATGTACGTACTAATTGAATTCGCAATTAGCACTCCTTTTAAAGAATGCGATAAGTCATTGTGTAACCAACAATTAAATATATCTAACTAATTGTCACATACATCCAAACATGTTTACTGGCAAGTTTTAAAAATGCCATAAAAAAGATTATTTTTTATTATTTTTTTAAATTTGGCTATTGTAATGAGTCGATGATTTGACAGGATAAGTATCTATATAGTTTTTATTTATCTACGATTTTTATTTTATTTACCTAGCTAGTTTGCAGATAAAAACAGTACCACAAAAAACCATCCATCGAAGCTCAATAAGCTTGCCTGAGCCAAACACGGATATACTTAAGTAGCTACTTATCACCTTAACGGAGTGATTCGCCAATAATCAAATACAATTTTAAATTTAATTAAATAAAAATAGACCTAAAATTACGGCTGTCTGCTAGTCATACTGTCAGCATACCTAATACAGATTTTTCTGTAGTACCTGACAGTCATCCTTACCAACTAAGCTGAATTTTGTCTATTGCGTTTAAATTACGATACCTCGCGTTTGCTTGGTTTTTTTTACTTTCTACCACTCGCTGAAAATTTTACATTATTATGGTAGCATTTTTTACGGTTACTCTATTGGTGATCTGTCAGCAACAACGGTTGGCGCGGGAGGCAGAAAAATATGTGTGTCCTTCCTGTATCTTTTGCAATTCCAAATTCTGTGAAAAGGTCTCCCCGTTTAAACAGAATACAAATAATTAGCTTTTTCATTGCCAACGTTGTAAGTTTGACAAAGCGTATTCAAGTAAGTCTTAATTTTATTGCAGTTATATGAAAAAAATCCTACGTTGTGTTCCTGAAATTGAAATTAAATTACTTTAGATGGAAAACGTCTAATATAAGTACCTATATTGTTTTCTTATATTTTCGCGAATACTACACATCGAAATAAAACTTATTTAACAGATTTTATCGCGTTTATTTTATGATTTTCGGCTGCTTTACAGCAACCATGGTCACGAGAGGACTTATAACACTTATTTTCGAACTTACTTTTCGATATTTTATATATTTAAAAAAACCATTATTAACAATAATGTCTATTATTGCTAAATTAAACATTTCATTCGTAATTGTTACTAGTAAAGATTTGTTTTTTTTGAAAAAAGTAATTAATTTACATAAAATAAAATATTGTGATTTTTTGGCACAACCCTTATTTTGTATGCAAAGATTCTCGTACCTGATGCAACTTTTCCTAATAGCTGTAAAAAAACGATTAGCTGAATAGTAGTTATTTCAGTGTGTTTACCAAGTGTATTAAAACATTTGTAAAATACCTACTAAATCATTTTAAAATAGAATTGCGTACTAAACAAAATGATGTAATGTACAGATTGGCAGCCAACAGCTTTGTTTTTTTTTATCTCCTGCAAAAAGAACTAAGATGTACCCATTCATTAAACTTCGATTACCCATGTGCTTACTTTGGGCGCTTCACGGATGTTCTAGATCAGTCGATCACCGCTTTTGCATGTTATTAAGTAACCTGTGCCTAGCAACACCGATGTTGTGCACTACACCTATGTAAGTACATACTACTAAAATGAAAGTCAGTATAGGCACTAGTGCTAAGGCTTCTTGGTTATGAGAATATATTAACGTAGGTACTGTAAAATTATGTTTGGATAATAACCATATTATGGGTATTTAGTCAGCCACATGTTGATTTTTAGTGGATTCAGCGCTTATGTGAAATTTTAGTTGTTTTGTTTCCCTAATGGCCTTTTGCCATTGATTTGTCAGGTAAAGTTAAGTTATCGATTTATGCAGATTGTATATTTCCTTTAATTTCCTTGTTTTGTACCTATTTACAATGGGAATCTGGTTTTCTATGGCAATAATAGTATTTAAAATTATTGATAAAATATATGTTATACCTACTAAACACATGAAGTCGTAAATAATTCACGAATAACAAAACACATATGGTGTTATATCACACGCAAGCACATTCACTTACCAGTTCATATTGTCCTTCATGGTGAAATTATAATCACTTACAATCGTAGAACACTCATAAAATCGTAGTTTAATAAATGTTCACTAATACGAAAAGAATTTGCGAGTTAAGTCTTCATTAACAAACATCGGTTGTATGTATAGCACCAAAAGGCCGGTTTGTTTTCTGATTTCGTGTAAACTACATCATAAAATTGTGAATGAAAGCGGAGCGATCGATAATGCGTGTGTTGGGGGCGACTACAGGGAGCTGGCGAAGCGCCGACCGCGGACAGACTGCGCGTGTTGTCGGTGGCAGCGCCCAGGCAGCATCGCACCGCCGCGCCGCCGCCCGCACGGCACGCTCGCCGCCGCGCCGCACGCCGCCGCGACTGACGTCAACAACATTCAATTGACATTGGAGACCTTGTATTCGTCAATCAACAGGAGCGGATAAGCTCACCTATGTCAAAGTACCTATCTACATAAGTGGTCAAAAATGTTCCTTCCCACCTATTCGAACTAACTATTTTTAATGATAGCGACATAAAGTTTACTATTTTATGCAGTTTTAGGTTAGGCCTATTCGACGACACAATTTCTCTATATCAATCGTTTACATAAAAAGCCAACCTTCATGTTAGATAGAGATCAAATTTAATTAAATATTAGTATAATTGTTAGGGGCTTTGATAAGTTATCAGGTACCGAATTCCCACTTATATGTACAACTAATTTTATATTACACACAAGTACCCAGGTAAACATTTTAAATTGAGAATTAGATCTACACCCAATTTAGATTCTGACTAATTAAGCTAATATGAATAAAATTAATGAACAATTATGCACATTCCTAGATTGGATTATAGTTTGAATTCCATTGATACTTTGCATGATTGGCCAGGAATACCTAGGTAGCCTACACGTAGAGATTGCATTAACCTTTAGGAGGATAACATAGGTACCTCATCATACATTTGTAGAGCTTGAGACTTGACATATTTGCTCTACTTTGATTGGACAGTTTCTGGTGTTTTTTCGAGTCATAAATTTATTCATATACGCAACGCAAAGTAGACAACTTTAGTATTAAATGATTCGGCCAAAACTTTATTTGTTAGTAGCTCTTGCCCGCAACTTTTCCGCGTCTTTCAATTTATATATGTTTTTGTATTTATTCACTAAAGCTTACCACAATACATTAGTGCACACCGTACCCAAATCGGTTAAGCCGTTTCTGAGATTTCCGCGCACAAACAAACAGACAACAATTCTAACAATCATTGTTTAGGGTTCTATGCGTTGATAAAGGCCCCCAATAATAGTTTTTTTCATATATGTTCCATGCACAGACAGCGATCAGTTACATTTTTATTAAATGTAGAGATTGCTATGGTTAAATTTCGTCATTGGTTTAATAAATGCAGCGATTGTCTCTTTTACGCGGGCATTATAAAATACCGTCATCTTCTTATCTCTGCCCGGTTTCCTTCTTTATCGGAAGCAAATTTTGAACAGATTCGATGGATTGCAGCTTGCTGCAAATCACCGTGCCGTGATAAGATAACAGTAATCTACTAAACACATTATGTTTATGCAAATAATAGCTACGTTGCAAAAACGGGATCCTGGCCAAGTACTATTTCACCTTCAAAGTTCTGAGACTGGTTTTTATTCTATAAGAAGTAGAAGTAGAAGCTGCTATATGTTAGAAGGTGTATACATAATGAGGAAACGTTAGAACAGTAGATAAACATCTAACATGTACCTATCTAGGTTCAAGTTTTTTCCGCATTCAAGGTACCGACTTAAATGCCTCAGTTTTTTTATTTATTTACTAGCTGTTGCCCGCGACTTCGTCCGCGTGGTATTTAACAAAGACAACCGTTGACAACAGCCTGCTCGCCCATTCTGAGCCCGCGGGCCGCATTGCAGGTTGTTGCTATCAAACTTAATCAGGCGCTGCGCTGCAAAATTGGTTTTAATTTTTTTTCGTGAGATCCTATTTTTTTTTTCTAAAATGAAAGTAGCCTAAGTTACTCCTTGTTACATCAGCTATCTGCCAGTGAAAGTCCCGTCAAAATCGGTCCAGCCATTTCAGAGATTAGCCAGAACAAACAGACAGACAGACAGACAGACGGACAGACAGACAGACAGACAAAAATTGAAAAAATGTTGTTTCGGTATAGGTAACGTGTATACATCCAAATGCACTCAGTAAAAAGCGGTTATTTTAATATTACAAACAGACACTCCTATTTTATTTATATGTATGGATGTATCTGTAGTGAGTATAGTCTCTCTGTTGGGAGCGGCAAATCGCATGAGTACACAATTTTGCAAAATTTGTTTGATGATGTATAATTTGAAGCCTGCATTCACATTACCCGCGATTTGGTACGGGCTTGGCCAAAAGCCAGGTTCTCATTGCAGAAAAGTTAGAATTATCTAAATACTTGGAATTCAATTAAGAGCACGGTTTTATAGAATGACACTTGTTTAATGAAATTATCCTATAATGAATATGATAATTTGGTGATCCTATGTGCAGTTAAAGGCCTTGAGGCGGCGTACGATGCCGCTCCAGAGAGCAATATATGAGTCCAGACATATCTTAGTTAGACCACTAATTTGATGGTCTACATACAGTTATAAGTAGTAATTAAGTATGTCTTGCATCTGTGAAAAAAAAAATTGTCAATCTCAACTTGTCAAGCTTTTAGTTATGAACCGTAATCTCGCACTGATATTGCGATATGACACGGATTTTTTTTTTGGCTAGGTCAATGCCAAGAACACAAGATAAGGAAACTAACGATAGAGTGCGTATACAATCATTGATGTTGTTATAATTAGTTTGTCGGCCCTGTCAGCATACTACAGCACGAGATTATTCTTAAGTATACTAAAAAGTAAACAGATAGCCCGTTTAGTTTTTAGATATTTAGACATTTAGTATGAAGAATTGAAGGTTTTAAGTACCAGCCGCAAGAGGCGCTTTTCAATTCTCCACCCAAAAATTCTAAATACGTACCCCCAAATTTGTAGACGTTTTATAACTTAATCAAGCGTCATAAAGTGATGCGCACAAGAGTTTTGCTTTGCGCAGTACTATATGACGTTTGATAGTTATAAAACGTTTATAAATGTGGAGGATATACTATAAAGTATACGGTTAGCTTACGAATGGTCGCGCACTTGACGTACAGTGTATTTTGTAGAATTCTGACAGTAGAGCCGAGTAAATAGATACTGTGCGCAGGCTACAGTATAGACCAGCCTTTCCCTAAGTGGGTGATAACGCCCCCTTGTGGGCGCTGCAGGCCTAAAGGGTAAGAGACCCAGAAAAAAAATGGGGGCGTTGTGTTGTGTTGTGTTTGAAGTTATAATGGTTTTTAAGCAGTGAAAAAATGGGGGCGCTAAAAACTAATTCATTCTCAAAGTGGGCAGTAGACAAAATAAGTTTGGGAACCCCTGGTATAGACTGTAGTATGCTGGCAGGTTTGATAAGCCTCTTCTTTATCCGGACAGTTCGCAAATTCGTAGTACGTAGCAGCGCTAGTAGGGATACGTATGCAACTAAAATGCGACTTTTGTTATCATGGCTAGTATATTACTATAATCAGCTTATACGGGCACGCACGTTATGCATCATTACGATATGATCACGGCTTGTATCAGTTTGTCATATGGATATGTTACCAACGATGATCGTTGCTGCAATATGAACTTGGATTTATGATGCCAGTGATCATGCCGCTTATTAGCTACCTGTCCCTGTCTCTGCGAAATATTTTTTTTCTTCTTCCATTGAGTAAATCTCAACGCGATTCTGCCAATGACAACGTAGTGGGCGAAATAAATTACGAAGATCAGTAGGGTTAGCAGGATCATCCAACGTCATAGAGAAAACATGCAGTCACTGTCGTACTTATGAAATCTGTGGTGTGAGAGGGATGGAAGTCGTTAAAAGGATTGTGCATTGGAGCCGAATACGGACAAACTTACCCACCTTTGACGTGCTGGTAAAGCCCGATAGAGCAGGACTAACTAGAAGAGCAAATTGAACCTTGAACCTTGAACCTTGAACGAAATTATTATGATGATATCTTCGATCTCCAAACATAATCTCGTGAAAAGAAAACAATTACCTCTGAAACGTAATGCCACGTGATCGGAATCGACACGTGCTCTCTCAAATCAGTTCTCGTTGGTTGTGATAACCACGGCACGCGATAAAATGTATGCACTTACACGCCTCTCAGCTTCAGTAAGTATATTCACTAACAATAACATTTACGGTGTTATTAGGTTTAAGCCTTACTATGCTCATAGATATATCATTTTAATGTTGACGGTATATAATATTGCCAAACGAACACAGCAGTTGTACGGCCCAAACCAGGCAACGCTTATGGGTATCCGTACAATTGATGCTGGCCGTTTACCAGTATATATATAAATGTAATATAATTTTTAGATCTTTTGTCTGTCTATTCGCGCGCTCCGGAAAATGAAAATACGTGACGAATGTTCGTGAAACTTGGCATGTTGATAGCTTATAATCCGGGTCACATAAGACAATTTTATACCAGGAAAGAGCCCATCTACTCATTCTCGCGGGACAGCCAATTAGCTGATCACAAAATCCACAAAATAAGCGGATTTTAATTCAATGAAACTTGGCATCGTCGCAATAGCAAAATCTAGAAGAATTTTTGTCCTGGAAAACGGAAGGGTTCCTCCGGATTAGCTGAAATACTAAAGTCGACAGCTACAAAGTAGCCAACAATATGAGTATATTATACAATATGTATTAGCAATTATTGCATTGTACCTCGGTATAGGATAGGAGGTACCTACAATTGTGTCAACAATTTTGTTGGGTTTATATGTATTTCTAGCGAAATGTATGTTTGTTTAGGTTCCACAGCATGTGCGAGGTATTTAGCCGGCGCAAGTGTCGATATCTCTGTTACGTTGAGTCATCGACACATTGACACCGACTGCGAACCTTTGCGTGAATCGTGGTCAATCAAATTCATAGTTTAAAACTCGGTTTGTATGGTTTATACAGAATACGTGCCTATCAAATATCAGACGAAGAGTGCCTAATAGAATTATACATAGTAACTGGTCGACTTGCGTACTTTCGCTTTTTATCTGAAAATTCAATGTTTATAACGCACGACATTTTCGCTACTTGTTCTTATATGAACATGAATCTTCCTCCCACATCTTGTAAAATCCTACACACAGGTAGGTACACTTGATTCGACACTCAATACAATTTAAATTATTTTAAACCAAATACCACGTCAAGTGCGAAATTATTCTCAAGCTAACCGTATACTCTATAGTGTACGTACTTATTTAAGAATTAGACATTTTCAATGGAGAATTGAACAGTACCTCTAGCGGGCGGTTTTTAAAACTTTCAATTCTCCAAAATATCTAAATAAATACGTAGACTATAAAGTCAACGGTTAGCTTACGAATAATCTCGCACTTGACGTGCTGATATTAGTACACGTTTGCTGTGTAATTTAACGTGCCCTCTGACTGAAGCACGGAATAACGCACTAAGACATCGTATCTTTCGATAGGTACCTAGTGTTTTGCTAATCGCATCAGATTGCGAGTGTAATTGATAAATAGTTCAGAAAGGGGCTTATAGAGTTTTGATTTATTAGTTAACATTTTCAACAAAATTGAAAACGGCAGAAACAATCTACTGCCACACAAGAACACCATCGAAATCAGTTTATTCCTTTTGGAGCTACAATACCACAGACATACAAAGGTATACCACTTACAACGCAACTCTTTGCGTTTGCAATATTGTTTTATTTATTTAAACAGCTGGCGCCCCAGTTCCAAAGACAAGTTATTCCGTTACAACAAAATCAGGTCTCACCGTTTGCCTTCCTGCACTATGAATATGAGTGGAGGACGTGATAATTGGAAACGGCCGAATGACCCGTTACATTTCCTCAAACACGACTGTAAACAGATGCACCAGATGTGTGTCATACAAAGCCATATTAGCATAGGATCCCTATAAAACATGAGCACATCACTCGACGTTCGATATACAGGGATTAGCTGTTGGAACGGTTAAGATCACTAAAACGCTCTACAAAGAAAAAACATGTTTATTTCTAAGCTACTATGTGTTTTATTCCTTATTTACGTTATTGTTGTTCAAGCGAAACCTTTAGATGGCTCTAATTCAATTGTAGCTCGAGCGGACAATGTTGAAGAAATGATGGTAGGAGCAGAGTCTCAAAATCCGTTTTTACCGCGCTTTGCTATGAAGAAACTGCGAGAGCGCAACGAGAAGGCTCGCGTTCAGAGGAACCATTTAGCACAAAGGAGAACTAATACACCGGCGCGGGCCCCGTGTCCCCAACGGTACTATGTGAGTAGATATTTGGCATTACGTTAAATATAACCTTTTAATCCCAAAATCTAATAACTTGTATTTACTTATCAGGCCGTCCATAATTATTAGAGATGAGCTGAACATGAATTTTTAAGCCAAACTTAATACCGAATATTATTTGGTCCAGCACTTACCGAACCGAATATTCGGCCGAATTATTGGGTTAATTTACCCAGACTTTCCATGCGCCGCTTTACGCTGTGACGCAAAGTTAGGTAGTATGTTTAGTTCTATTAAACCCACAGATAAATTTTCTTCAGTATTTCTGGACAATAAAAAAACTTAATATTCTGCCGAATACCGAACATATTAAATCTTGCCGAATACCGAATAGCTACTGAATATTCGGCGCATCTCTAATAATTATCTACCTATTTAGATTACTTGTTTAGATTTGCGGCATTTAGATAAAAGGAAACATACGCGGTATGTATCAAGTATGCTTCCTAGGAAACTTCTAAAAAAATGTTTATTTACTCAAATCATATTTTCATAACAGACACCTTTCTTTGACCTACATTGTTCATAATATAAGCCCATGTAACCAACAAAACTCCATATTGCATCTATATTCTCCAAGTAAAATATACCTATCTATACCTACGTATATTTTCAGAAGTAATGAAGACGAAAATTTGTATCATTATATTAGTGGGGCTGGCTGGTGTGTTTGCGAGACCTATTTCAGAAGAAAATGGCGATAATCAGAAAGCAATATCAGTAAACCCAGAACACAGTGAATCAGTAACAAAACTTGTAGAAGATACACCATTGGACAAAAGCGAACCTGAACAAAAGAAAACAGTGATAAAGGAAGAACCTCATAGCTCCGTAGATTCCGCTGAAAAATATGTTGGCGGTGAAGTGGAGATTGTCATTCAAGAACAATTAACCGACGAAGAAGATGATGTCTCACGAGTACAGGCTGATATTAATGATGATGTACCTTTTGTTAGTAATCTCATGTCACTTAACATCAATGACGAGATAATGGAAACCGCAAAAGGGTTCCCTCCGATAAGGATAGTTAAGCGGAAGCAATACCCACGTCGGAGGTTCGCGCAGCGTCGTGGTTATTTCAGAAGGTACCCTCACAAGAAATTCCACTATTATCCATACTATGCATTTTATAACCCGAGCTCTCTAAGATTTTATTAGTTCATGTCATTTGACTAGTAGCGTAATAAGTAATTGTAGGTAACTTAATGTATTTATTGTGAATTGGTATTTATTTTAATGTGAGCAATCAAATAAAAAATGATATGGTTTCCCATGTAATTGATTATTTTATTTCTATAAAACTATAAGCATAAGTGCCTTATTAATTAAATCGATTGAAATCATCATTATATTCATATTTACAATGATCATAATAATATATATATATTTCTGCATTTTCAATTGTATCTCTTAAATTAGGAAAAACATTGTACACTATTGTAAGTTGTATTACACTCATGGCAGTAGTTTTAGGTGAGCGGTTCCCTTCCCCCTCTACCGATACATCGACTCGCGCCGTCTAAACACAATATAATAGTATGACACAAATATATTAATCGATCACTAAAATATTTTTAAATCACACCATATTTTCATACATACTATAATAATATCCCATACGAAACGCATTATAAATAACCTCAACACGTGAATTAAAAATAAACAATTAACGATTATAACTTAAATAATAAATATCATATTACACGAGGTACAGTCGCGGACTTTAGTTTGGGACCCATTTAAGGTTGAATATCGTACAGCAAATGTATACCATAAGGGTACTATTTTGATTGACGTTACTAGGAGCAAGTGCCCTCAGATTTGACGATATACCGATATACGACCCTATTGCATTATAAGTGTCATTGAAAATATTGAAGAAATGGGTCCCATATTGATGTTCGTGACCGTACTGTGTGTCGAGTACGTCACGTGGTGTATAGTCCGGGAGGGTGACGGCGCGGGCGGCGCTCGCACTCATTTACCGGGCCCCACGAGCGCCTCGTCCATGAGCTCGTCGTCGGTGATGCAGGGCGAGTTGGAGTGCGGCGAGGGCGCCACCAGCGGCGACGGCGCCGGGCTCTTGGCCAGCTGCAGCGCCAGCGCCGGCGACGCGGGGTACACGGGCCGCACCGCCACCATGCCCGACACCTTGCTGCCCGACGACGACGAGAAGTCCAGCAGCATCTCGGCCGCCTCCTGCGGCGTGGTGGCGCCGCTGCGGGCCACCGCGCCGCTCGCCGGCGGCTTCATGCACGAGTCCGCGCCCTTTCGGTCCTCCGAGCTGCCCTTGGGGGCCGGAAACCCCTTCGCCATGTCCGTTTTGAAATCCAGCGGCATCATTGGAAAGGATGCCGGGTAGCCGTCCTTCGAGTCGTCCTTGCTTCGCTGCGGGCTTCCCCCCTTCGTAATGCCGTCCGCCGCGGCCTTCGAGAACTCCAGGGGTCTATCGGAGAGGTCGCCCTTGGCCGGCGGCACGGTCTTGAGGCTCACGCTGCCCACGTTGAGCAGCGGTTTGGGCACGTTTAAAGGATACGTAGATTTTTGTAAAGAATCCGCGTTTCGAGCGTTCGGGCTGTCGAAGTGCGGAAATGGATATTTATTTTGGTCTAGAGTCCGAGCGAAATCGTTGACCATATTTCGGGTGTCGAACTGGGAGGCCGGGCTGTTCTTATCCGGTGTGTTTTGTTTTGGTAATTTCGGTATTTGAAACTTACTCGTGTCGAGAGGCTTTATCAAGTTTTCGACGATAAAATTTGCCTCTTTCGAGGATTTGAATCTGTCGCCATCTATCTCGTCCCTGGAACTGCTCGGACTGGAGTGTCGGTCGTTTCTAGAGGAAAATATAGATTTTTCCGAGTTGCTCATAAGCTTAGTTCTGGCTTTCTCTCGTTCTCTATCTCTGATTATTTTGGTAAGGTCATTACTGCTACTCTTAGGTGAACCGGAACTAGATTTGGATGCGGATTTCGATAAGTTAATACCCGCGTTGCTGGTGCTGGATGATTTGGAATAAGGCACTTTGGGCATACTGGGATTGCTCGCTCCGGACGAGTCTGAGGGGCTCATGTTCGCTTTAGGCGGCGTGGAGCCCGGCGTGATGCTGCCCGACTTGGACGATTGCAGCACTTGAGTTTTCTTGGACGCCGGTCCGCTTATGACTCCCGGCTTGAGCCCAGTGTGGGTTTTGGGAGAACCTTGACTGGGCGGAGTGAGCTGGGGCGACGATTGTTTACTAGAACTTGAACTACTGTAATTTAATTTAGAGCTACCGCTCGAAGAATCTTTCGACCTAGTTTTATTTATTGTTATCTTCATGCCATCCGAGCTGGGCTTCACCATATACTCTTGGTTTTTGCTTTCGCTAGCTTTACCGCTTCCGGTCATACCTTTACCGTCGGAAAATTTATTAGAACTACTCGAGGAGCTGGATTTGGGGCTGACTTCAGAGTCCGTGCCGCAATGCTGTGCGGACTTGAGCTTGTCTATCACAGCGCTGAGAGAGCCCTTTCTGTTGCGGGCTTGGCTGGGGGCGTTGGACTTGTTGACCTCCACGTTGGGCGGGGAGATCAGCGGCTCGGCGACAGCACTATCACAGGTCACGGGGGTTATTTCTAATTGTTTCAATTTCAATGGGTTTTTTAACTTGGGACTGCTCCTACCGGAATTGGAAAAAGACAAACCGGAATGTTTCTTTTCTTTGTCCCTCGATGTTAAAGAGCTGGATCCATAGCTGTCTTTTGAGATCTTTTTACTCAGGTCGTACCCTGTCGTTCCAGATTTCCCCGATGGTGAGCCGCTCGCCGCCGATTTAAGCGCTGACATACTCGGCTTTCCCGAGCCCGAGGAGCTGTGCTTAGGCGAGGAGATGTGGTTTTTTGGACTCGAGTAACCGGATAAATGTTTGGGGCTGTTTTGTACCGGCGAATGTCGCGGGCTGCTGTGGTGGCTGGACGTTCCCGACGGTTTCCCCATCCCTTTCACGGTGCTAGGACTGAGCGACTTGGTTATCGATACAGACCTGCCGTGCGTTGGACTGGGGCTAAATTTTCTAATAAGAGAGTTTGGGGACGTCGGCCTTAAAGGGGACCCATCTGTGGGCTTGATACTGACAGAGACAGGCTTCGTTAATGGATCTTGTTTGGGTGGAACTTTTTCTGGGGGCCCCATAGAGTCGTCTCTTCTCCGTTTCTTTTTCTTTTCTTTGCTGCGTTCTTCTGATTTGCTCGATTTCTTTTCGGATCGGATTCGGTCGTCAAGAGACTTCATTTGCGATGATGTTATCGGTGTGATAGTAATGGAGCTGGGCAGCGCGGCCGGCGCGGCGGCTGTGATAGGGATAATCTCAATACCCGGACGTCGGTCCAGACAGAGCATCGAAGACAAACTCGACCCCGACCCGGGGTTCCCCTGGTTCGATGAACTAGATCCTATCGGAGTGATGCTCACAGAAGAAGGCATGTACGATTTACCTTCAGTCAAGTCCAGCAGCAGGGATGACGAGCTCCTGCCAGTTCTTATTTCTGAATCTTTACTTTTGAGCTTTTGCCTTTTGTGATCGGACTTGTGAAAAGAATTCCTGTAACAATAGAAATGTACTGGTTAATTTGTAAGTAGTAAATGGCCGGATCCAGACCGACCTCGTCGTCGTCGTTTGCCTAGGACGAGGGTTATTATTTGTCACTAACTTCAATGTCAGCCCGCGTGAGGCATGTGCACGAGGCAGCCTCGCGAGGCTGAAGGTCGGTCTGAATCCGCCCAATAGCAGTTCTAATACTTAAGTATTGAAGGTGAACGCACGTTTCGAATGTTTGAATAGTCCTATGCGACTTCGCGCACCTAGCCGCGCAGGGGGCGGCATGTGAGAGGCATTCGGCAGAATTCGGCGCAAACTAAATGTTCAGCCTTAACACGTATTCTTTTTCGTTTTGACAATTTGAAAACACATCGTAGGAAGTATATGCTCCTAGCTAGGGGAAAAGAAACCGATTCAACATATTACAAGAAAGAAATAACAGTAACGGCGAAAATAAAATAACTATTTTTTTTATTTCTGTTTTCGGCTTTAGGCGCTAATGCCATATTGCCATGGGATACCCAGATTAAGAATAGAATTTCCGTCACTAACCAAGGTGTCGTAGAAGGTGACTAGGTCTCATCTGAAGAGAAGGAAAACTAGTAATCAGAATTATTGCGTCTGTAACACGCGATACAGCCTCCGTAGATGGAGCACTTCCCTCATTATGGCACTATTTGAATCATCTTCCTTAGATGGTACAGGCCAAATGCACGGTTCCTGTTTACTGCCCATAGGAACCGTGTATTTTTTGCAGGATAAAAGTTAGCCTATGTCATTTTCTGACCCCTAAACTACCACTACCTACGCAAAAAAACACGTCGATCCTTTGCTCTATGAAAAATTCAAACAAATCTATCCCACGGGAACCATACATTTAAGCGGAAAAGTAGACTATGTACTATTCCAGACAATAATCTATCTCTGTGCCAAATTTCATCCAGATCCCGATCAGCCGTTCTGGTTTGATTGAGTAACAAACATCCATCCATCCATCCATGAAATTCTAGAAATGTATGAAGGGAAAATCGACAAACCTGATTATATCCTCAACGTCTCCATCGTTTGAGTTGTCCATATCGGAGTGTCTAATGTCCGGGCCGGCCAAAGCGTCGGTCGCGTCCAGGGCCGACAGCTCGACATCGGACGGGAACTCGTTTTGCGACACCGACGACTCCCGACCTTCGATGTCATCATTCGTCGAATTACTATTAACAGTGTTGTCATCCTCGTTGACGTATTCATCGGAGTTGTCGCTCTCGCTGTCCGTGTCCATCATTTCAGTGATAGCCGGTTTGCCTTTCTTCTGGCTCGAAGACCAGAGCTCGTCAGATTTTCTCTTCTTGGACTTTCGTTCTTCGTGCTGCTTGGTGTCACTAGTCGAGTCGTGACACATGGCGGACAGATGGTGCTGATGCTCGGATAGGTAGTTGCCTGGAGACAGAAACAATTATTGTGGTTGGGTTTAGCAAGCCGAATTAGCGGATTGGCCAGATTTGATTTGGGTGCACGTTTCATGGGTTTTTAAATGTAGGCGTAGAAATTATTACGTTTAAATAAAATGATAAATATAGACATCTAGTTATCAGAAATAGACTCACTGGGACATAGATTTGGCTTGCCGATGTGGATGAACAGAGACGAGAGCCAGGAAAACTAATTTATATTTTTATCCTATCGGGGTCATTACTGTCTCTAAGGACTTCCTTTAAGGTCATTTTCGCATAGCAATGTTTAGATTTAGCGCGCAACTTTCTGAATGCCATATTATTGTCACTTAGAAGCGAAAAATGTCTGAGGTGGTAAGGTCTTCGATATCTCTATACCTAATTTCATTCAAATCCATATAGGCGTTCTTGTGTGATGTTCAAACACATTTTCACACCATAAAGCAGAAACAAACGTCCCAAGTGCGTGCGGATGATCATACGTACCTTTGGAGGTTTTATTTTTTAATATTAGTATACAATTTTGGGTCAGATGTTTCCTTATTTTAAATGAAGGCGAAAAAACATGATAAAAGTCTATAGCCACAGATTTACGATCCAAAAGGACTCTAAAACCGGCCTCTAACAACTTGATACACAAACTGTAGAGCCGATTTGTGGGGTACCTACCAATTGGCATGCCAGTGATGTATGCACAAACCAACTTGCCTGTTAACATGCCAATTTGTAAGGACCCTACAATAAAAAAAATGGGTGATACCCTACAGATTGGGTGTCAAGTTGTGAGAGGCCGGTCGTAGAGGCGTTTTGGTTTGCAAAACTGTGGCTTTAGAAATTTTATCATGTTATTCAGCCTTCATTTAAGGTGGAAGCGCAAGGTCAGGGCGCGAAACTTAAAATGTCAATGTTTTAAATTTTTTACGAAAAATTTGGACATCTTTACTATGCAATTTAGTTTTTTGCGATATTAGCATTCTGCATTGGATGTCTCGATGTATTAAGTTAGCTTAAAAAAATAACTAAAGCGATACAACACCATAAAGTTAGTTAATTACATCGAAAAGATGTCCAAAATTTTCGTAAAAAATCAAAAACCATTGACATTTTGAATTTCGCGCTCTGACCTTGCGCTTCCCCCTTAAAATAAAGAAACATCTGATTCAGAATTATATATACTACTATTTCGATCAAGGTGTGTCATTGATCAGGAAGATAGTATAGTAAGTTACTTCCGTGGTGCGGGTGGCTGCCGCCGGCGGGGTAGAGCGCGGCGTCGGGCGCGCGGCCGCCGGGGTCGAGCGCGGCGCGGCCGCAGCTAAAATTTGCCTCCAGCGCCGAGTACCCGCCGTTCATCTGCTTGCTGGCCGCCTCGCCCTCCCATATCTTTATCAGCGACCTGGGAACGCGTCTCTTTGATTGAAATAAAAACTAATTTTAAGGATATTGAAATTAAACTAATTTTACGGATTTTATCGCGTTTATTTTATGTTTTTTACGTTCCCTACGTTTCGGCTGTTTTACAGCAACTATGGTCACGGGAGGACTGAAGTGGTTGAAGTCCTGGTGTCTGTAAATTAGTTTCATTTCAATGTGTAGTATTCGCGTAAATATAAGAAATCAATAATTTTAAGGATTTTATCGCATTTATATTTTATTATATTTAACAACCAAATATGAGGGTACCTCGGTCAAACTGTAACACTAGGACGTCAACCATATTGTATGGGATATCTGTCAAAAGTGACAGTTACTGTGCCGTTGCTGTACGTTTATGAATCGATTGTGTTAGCAGCCTGGGCCCTGGACGTTAGCGTGAACATTAACAAGAGTGGGTGCGTGTAACCTGAGCGTGATGGGTATGGAGTGCGTCTTCTGCAGCACCCTGGTGACGTACTCGTCGAGGTGGTCGGGCTTGTGGTCGTGCAGCGTGCACAGCGCGGCGCGCGGCGCGGCCGGGTCCGCCAGCTCCAGCTCCAGCGTGGCCAGGCTGCCGTCCAGCGGGTGCTCCAGCGACACCGAGATGTGCTGCCACGACAGCGCCGACACCTCCACCATCACCACGCTCTCCAGGTCCACGCCTGGAACATCCACGCCTGCATATTTTACAGGCTATAAAATAAACCCATTTTTACTAATGTCCCACAAGGTGGACTAATAATATTATACGCGTCCCAGGAGGCCGGTAGATGCTAGTGGTTATTGTATCAGGATTTTCGCGAGATATTTCGGCAGCAATTAATTTATACACCGATTTGAATCTGAACGTCTTTATTTATTACTAGCTATTGCCCGCGACTTCGTCCACGTGGTATTTAACAAAGACAACCGTTGACAACAGCCTGCTCGCCCATTCTGAGCCTGCGGGACGCATTGCAGATTGTTGCTATCAAACTTAATCAGGCGCAGCGCTGCAAAATTTGTTTTAATTTGTTTTCGTAAGATCCTATTTCTTTTTCTAAAATAAAAGTAGCCTAAGTTACTTCTTGTTACATCAGCTTTCTGCCCGTGAAATTTCCGTCAAAATCGGTCCAGCCATTTCAGAGATTACCCGGAACAAACAGACAGACAGACAGACGGACAGACAGACAGACAAAAATTTTAAATATGTTGTTTCGGTATAGGTAACGTGTATACATCCAAATGCACTTAATAAAAAGCGGTTATTTTAATATTACAAACAGACATTTCAATTTTAATCACAAACACTATCAAGACTGTGGTTATGTCAGTCCCATAATCACAGAATAAAAATAACATTTGTCGGATATGACAGTGGCGGTCGGCGGAGGACCGTTATGCGTCGAAGTCATTGGCTATGTACAGTATTCGACGTGTTTTGTGTGTTGGCTGGATGGATTCTCTCTGGGGTAATAACAGGACAATCGTGCGCGGAAACTATCATTGGTGATTGCGTGTGCGAGGTTTTGCGCATTCAATCTCACATACTCAGAATTGTTATTATAATTTACATCTTAAATATTACTAGTATTGCGCGATTAATAACCTGTAATGAACCTGTTTGTTACGCGGGTGGTTGCTTTAAACGACTGACGAGTAGGACGAGGTTATTGACGTTTAGAATTAATAATGTGATGAATATTGTGTGAGTGTCTATTTTTGTGTGTATGTTTTATGTAGTATGCGTTTATGTTGTACGTAGTGTGTGTGTGTGTGTGTGGTGTATGTAGTGTGTGTGTGTGTGTGTTGTATGTAGCGTGTGTGTGTGTTGTATGTAGCGTGTGTGTGTTGTATGTAGCGCGTGTGTGTGTTGTATGTAGCGCGTGATTGTGTTGTATGTAATGTGTGTGTGTCTGTTGTTTGTAATGTGTGTGTGTGTGTGTGTGTGTTGTATGTAATGAGTGTGTGTGTTGTGTGTAGTGTATGCTGACCTTGTTTGCCCTGCGCGCGCACGCAGCTGGCGATGAGCGTGTTGAAGAGCGCCTGCTGGCGCAGCGCGGCCAGCAGCGGCGGCGCGTGCGCGGGGTGCGTGAAGGGCACGCTGCGCACCACGCAGCCCGCCAGCCCGCGCCGCTCGCACACGAAGTAGCACTGCGTGTGCTCCGGCAGGCTCTGGCACAGTTCACACAATCATTGTTACATGTGATTCCCACAGTATTTTGCATCTGTGAAGTTTATTAAACTACGCACAATATGATTGCAGTCATATTCATACAATCATTGTTACAACATGTGCCTGCCACATCATTTTGTATCTGTGAAGTTTGTTAAGCTACCCACAATATGATTTCAGGTGACAACGGGTTTTAAGGACTTTCTGGTGGGGAGTAGAAGTGGAAAGTTTATCAATTTAGTTTTATTTTCTGATTATAGTGTTTCTGTGATATAATGTGTAATATTAGTGGGTTTTTAACCATTATGCGATCGCAGCGCAAAGACCGCACCTCTACATAGCTTGTCGGGAATAAAGGCGTTTTGAAGTTTAAAAAAAAAATATTAAAATAACTACATACCACGAACAGTCCTTTACTGAGATTCAACTCGACATTTTTCCCTGGAGCTAGTTTGTTGTACGCTTGCTGAGCGATGAGGCCCAACATTGGCTTCGCGTTGGCCCAATCACCGGCCACCTCCACCTTATGAACATCAGCTTTATCACGAAGACTTCTTTGTATCGCATCCTATCCATTATACTACTGAGGCAAGCCAACTCCTAACCAAGTATTTCATTGAAATAAAACTAATTTTACGGATTTTATCGCGTAAACGCGATAAAATAAATTTTATGTTTTTTACGTTAAACACGTTAACAATCCGTAAAATTAGTTTTATTTTAACCTCAGGACGACCGCGCGCGCGCACCCCTCAGATCGCTCGGATGCCAGAACGCGCGCGCGACGCATGCGCGGCACGATATCAAACCGACGGCACTTGACCGAAAAGCGCAGTGACGGAAGTATTCGATCCGATTGTCTATTACCTTTGGAATGAGGCCACTAAAACCCTACAAGCCAAATAGCACAATATTTGCATTCAGTTAAAGTCTATTTCGCAAATTGCCGACCGGCACGATAGGTGGCCAATGGCACTTTAAGGCAAAGCGGAGTGACTGGCCTGCAGGCTGACCAGTGGCATTCTTTGTGTGTATTCGCGTAAATATAAAAAATCAAGTATTCCAGTTTAAAAGTTGTATTTGTATTTGCCCGCGGTTCCGCACGCGCAACCATACATAGCCTATGTACACTCAGGAATACTGTATATTTCTATCAGTGAAAGAATATTCAGAATCGGATCAGTAGTACTAGACTTTGATGATTTTAAAGTTTCGGTACAGATTTGTTATATTAAAAAATATACATGACATAGGTATTATGAAAAATAAAAAATATGTTCCTTAATTTTAAAGATTAAAGTTTGATCAAAGTAATGGTGGGAAGTGGGTACTCTTTCTCTGTCGCACGCGCGCAGTATTTTAACGGTGACATTACCTATAAGTTGTTCCGTACTATTTTCGTTTGTGATATTTGTAGTAATCGTAAATCTTAATTTTTTTAACATTAATTAAAAAAAATAAATCGAATACTCTATTGCTCACCTCAGTAGTGGCGTATATGAGTTTGGCAAGTCCAGCGCACAGTGGCGTGGGTTGAGACAGCTTTAACGTGAAACAGGCGGGCAACATTGCGCTGTTTTGTGGGACCAATTGGGCGTACACAGGAACATTTCTAGAAAAAAATATATACACTGTTAGATACTTATTTTTATTTATTCTGTGGTTAGATATGATTTCACCTGTCGAATTTTGATTTAAATAAAAAAAAATGCCTACCCTTTTCCAGTGCGCTGTCCATTCGATATTATAGGTGATAACTGCAGCTTATTGGGCGCGGCGCCCTCCAGTAGTACCGTGGCTGAATGTCCCACGGGCGTGTGGGAGGGCGCCACCAGAGACGCGAGACCGCTCGATCCCGAAGGTTTGCCTACTGTCAGGAGCTCTGTTGTGAGTGGTTGGAGGCCCTTTTCCTTGTCTAGCAGTTCGTATGGCGATACGAAGTAGGTGAGACGCATCGCGTGACCTAGGAAAAATATAATATAACATGAATATAAGATAAAACATTTGTTCGCACTTACTAGACAATTTTAGTTATTTTCTGAATGATAGACACTATTGTAGCAACATGTTAACAAGCTATAAATTTGGCAATGTTTCTTACCCCCTCTTCTCTTCTGCAAAAAGCCAATAGGACTCTTGTGGACCTGCGCCCATGGGTCTTTGATGAAATTCTGGAGTTGCCGTAATGTCCACATGTCTTCTTCTAGGCTCTGGAGTGAGCTGAATGCTTTACATTTCACCTGAAATCCAAAAAAATCTGGTGACTAAATGAGCTAAATAGTATAGACCTGCCGGAATGGCCAATTAACTGACTGACAATCGCGTGAAGTTAAGAGCTAAAAATTTTAAGTTTACTTCAGATTTTATATGCACTTACTTTCTTCTCAGCATTTAGCTGGTAAACAGCTGTGAGCCCCTCTAACTGTGCAGTGAAGTCAGCGAAATCTCCGCGCGATATACACGCCACCAACTCTTCACAACTTTGTTGCTCAATCTGTGCGACAGTAAAGAGAAAGTACCAAAAATATTTTAAAACAATCACTAAACATTATATCTGTTGTCTATTTTGCTACAAACATACCAGTGAAGTCACAAATGTTTGATTACATCAGGGTAAATTATTCGGCAGCTCATCTGCATGAGTATGTTAAATAATGTAATCTTACTTTTCCTTCATGATGAATTTTGACATCTTTGACTGCTCCAGATGACTCCACAAGTATTTCCAGGTAAAACATATCCGATGATATGAAGAGATTCACTCCTGACGTTCCCACTACAAACTTCAGCCTGGAAAGAATTGTTAAGGACGAGTTCAATAGAATTATATATATTCTCAGTTGAGGTCGAGTTCCAATCCGGTTGTAGAGTTAAGGAAAAAATGTAATGACAATTTGTAAGTGCCCCCGTAGGCCTATACAAAATAAATGATTTGACTTTGACTTATAGCCAATATTTTCTCTGTATAACCTACTGATACAAAAAAGAAAGGTGTAACACAAGTTTGATGCCTTTGTCGGTCTATCTTCATATATGCTAACTGGATGAACAGATCTCAACATAGTTATTCTGTTAGATATTTAGTTATCAAAGATATGGTTCTTCAATTTGTTCCATTGATATTGGTTTTAGCATTTTCATGACACACATGCAAAGCTCTTGAATTAACAACTTTTACAATAGATAAGATTGTTTGATGGTATTTTAAATGTTCTACTTCTGAGCAAAGGCCTACCTTCACTTTTCACGCATATCTTGTCTGCGTAGATTAAAGCAATAACATGAAATACAAACCCAAGCTGTCTGGATAAGCACTCAAGCCTCTCGATAAGGCTCTGGAGTGAACTGACTTTGATACAGTGCTGCAAGCTGTCTAGGCACTTCTGTAAGATCATCCGGTCTGTGCTGTCTACACCCCATCTTTTGTCCTGCACACCACGGTATAATTACAGACTAGGTCTAAAATCTCTAATAGTGTTCTATGGGAGGTAACTTGTTTTAAAAATATTTTTATCTAATATTTATTATGGAAATTGGATATATGGGCTGACCTTTAGAAGATTGTTATGTGAATCATGGATTTAAGTAAACCACTTATACATGCTTTAATAAAGTATCGCATAATAAATATACACAACTTACTAGTAGAGCCATCCGAACACCTTTAGATGTCTCTGTTAAGTTTTTAAACTGTGATGTTTTGGATCGGAGTTTCTCCATAAGAATCTCTTTCTGGAGTTCCTTGGATTTGTCCATCAAGCCATTTGCGGATGCCATAGCTAGAGCATTGCCGTCCGTCATTTTTAACAAACTTTAAATGTAGCAGATGCAATTACAACAACATATACAAAATTATGATAACACGGGAACAATCACAGAACATCTGATATTTATCTATATTATGAAATACTTTTTTGCCTTGTTCACTATTTATATACACGTTTGTCTTTGGTTACTTGAGCAGGTTAATTATCTTGTTTATAGAAAAATATCTATTTCGACTTTGTTTTATTTCGATATTTTAATTAATTCGTTCACAGAGCGAGCAAACTGTCATTTTCACGCGATGCCATTTGCTATAATACTAACAAATTCTGTGTGTACGATAATGAAAACTCAAAGATGCCGTATCGCCTTTCAGCATACCGAATTATGAATGTGCAAAAAAGAGACAACATTTTTTTAATGTCAAGATGTGACAGTAAGTCAAAACATAACACAGGCGGCTAATACCTAGAAAGAAATGCCATGCAAAATATAGGTTCCGAGACGTGCTAATATCGCTGCCAGAGTTCACGTTGATATTTTGCGTTCCAATTTATAAATTGCGCTTATGACGGTTGAATTCTGTCAAAGATTCGGAACGGTTATCAGAGCGCTCGGTGTTTATTCATAACCTCATAAAAATGAAAATCGTTCATTTTCTCGACACCAACTCTCCCGGTCGTATTACTCTGGTGTGGGTATTAAATATATTATATTAGGCTCGTCGTGTATATCTCTTCTTCTTTCTTTATGAAATGAAATGCGATGAAATGCAATGGCATAAGATTAAATATTATGGCCACACCCACAAATAAGTGGGTATTTTGCCAGTGTCAAGTATTCAATGGCGATGTCAAATTCAATAAAAATATGTATGATGACATGAAACGATGAAAATGGTAAATCCTATATTAATTTGAATAGTCATGTAATTTCAGTCCTTCTGAGACCATAGTTGCTGTTAAGCAGCCGAAACGTCGGGAACCTAAAAACATAATAAACATGCGATAAAATCTGTAGAATTAGTTTATTAATAATCATGTTAAAAAAACACTTATACAAAACAACACAAACGTCACTTTTGACTTTGATAGCGGCACTCTGCGGCAGCATAGTGGCGGTGATTTTGGTTTTGAGCATAGGCGCGGTGATATCGCAAGATGATGGATGTAATAATGACATCCGTGACGACACACGGAATATCATAGTATTCATAGTCTGGCGTACGCTGATTCGGAACGGGTGTGAGGCGTATGATATCCATATTAGCGCATCTCGGAATGCAACCTATGACTATGACTGCGATCACTATCATTAAATATGATGAAGTATAAAGATGATATGACTATTTATTGGATTTTACTCATAATTTACGAAACACATTATTATAACAAATTTTTCGGAAGAAATAACCAAACGGAAGACTAGGCTGTATGGTCAATAGACTGTAGCCTGCCTGAAAGGGCGAAAAAAAAAATACTGCGATCACATTTTATGATAATACAATAGGAATACGAATCCATTCATAATGTGTAATATCCATGTTTTCTCGCAGAATTTAAACCTAAGTCAATCCTAGAAATGTGCGTAATAATAATATAACACATATACCAGTGAAGCAGTGATAGCCCAGTTGGTAGAACGCTTGCGTCGGTAACGAGGCTCGCGGGTTCAAACTCCGGCTCGCACTCTCGGATTTTTGGATTTCATGTGCGAATCCCATTTTCAACCTTGATTATCACTAATCGGTGAAGGAAAGCATCGTGAAGAAACCTGCATGTCTGAAAAAACTCCCGGAATGGACGTATGAAGTCCGTCAACACACACTGGGTCAGCGTGGTGAATTACAGTCTAATCCCCCTTCCTAATGAAGCCAGGCCCGTGCCCAACAGTGAGACATTAAAAAGGGATAGTCTTTTGATATTTTTTTTTAACACCTACTTATATCTATGTAAACTGGTACCTTCTAGGCAAGTATGCTACATCGTAGATCTCATCGTCACTTACCATCGGTGAGATCGAGATCAAACGCTTGCCTATATCGTAATTTAAAAAAAAATAACCTTACTATAAAGTCTTTGATCATGTCGGTTCATTTTAAATTTAACATCCGGATTCTATTTCCCCATAGTCGCTTTATTGGTCAATTTCAGTATTGATGGCAGATTGCGTGCGATGCGGTCGTAACGATTTCAATTGGTGACGTTTATGTGACTCTGTTATTGAGATTTCTTGTTATTTATTAGGAGTCTATTTAGATAGGTATAATAGTAAGTAGCTAATTATATTTAATTTGGTACCGGTGGAGACAGGGTGGAGACAATAGAAGTATCTACCTCCTCGAGTTGTGAACAGTAGTGGATTACGTAAGCCCGCGCGCTAGGTCTGTTATAAGTACTACATCTTTATATTGGATGGTAGATTAGTTGATACTTATAACTAACCTACTATGTCTACCTATCTTACTTGATAGTTTTTTTGGCACAGTTGCGATTCCCTAAGGCGCGGAGCCCGTATTAGAATAGAATAGAATATTTTTAGAATAGAATATTTATTTCAATTAATATTTACATCAACAAAGTATTTGTGAGCTCCAAACTAGACAATGTCTGTGTCTTGGAGCTCGGTACACTATTTAACATACAAGTAAATTTTAAAAGGTATATAATTTCAATTTCTTAAACTAGAACAAAAATGAAATAAAATAAAATAAAAGGAAATAAAACATTATTCTTTAAAAATAAGATAAGAAGAAACGTAAAACATTATTCGTTGTGAATTAAATGAAATAAAGATTAAAAATTTAATAAAATTAAAATTAAATCAAAATACAATTAAAATGAAAATAAAAAAAAATATATGAAAAAGCTTATCAACTAAATGAGTGGGTGGGGTGTGGTGAGTGTATGTGTTTGTGTGTGTGTGAATGTGTGTGTGTGTATGTGTGTGTGTGCCCGTGCGAGTAAGAAGATTTTGGGTATAAAAGTGTATGTACTTGTACTTGTATGATTGAGATGTTGGAGCGCAAGTTTTATGACATGTTATATTATTTGATAACTTTTCTACGTGGCTAATCTACACTGGCTGATGAGTGTGAATGTCCTTTCACCTTAACTTTGTATGAGCTTTGATAGGGTGAAATAAGTCACCCTTTTGTATGGGTGAGTTTAATTCCGTTCAAGCTCTACACTGGCCGGCTAAAGTTTTATTATATTTAAAATAGTTTATTAGGGCTGTTTACAGGGCCTTACTACCTAGTTACCTACTTAGGACGTAAAATTTATAGAACTTACAATCAGTTTGCCATTGCTTTAAAATGTCAATCCATAAAATGCACTTCATCTTTTATAAATTTGACTTGAAAGGCCTGGTGCACAATAGCACCCATTCTATACTTCGTTGGGACGGTATATACTTAGACCACAATGTGGTTGAATCAATAATGTACCAATAGTTACATATACTTTAAGGAATACTAGATGGTAGGTAGGTATTCCAATTTTGTTAGAACCAGTTCCATTTATTGGCATTGAAATGATAGTTGTAAAAATAAAAAAAACGACCAATAGGCATCGAGCATGTTATCCCATTCGCATCCCTGCACTCGTCCGGAGCAAGGTATAACAAGTGGTCGAGTCCTTCTAGGTTCATATAGACACTAGAAGAGACCATATACCTACATAAAATTTGTTCACAGGTATCCTAAGTAGGTGGTGGTGCCCTACTAGCAGTATTCGCAAGACATCCTCCTTATTCCTAGTTGTATAGTTTTTACTAATTTGGCTACGATAAACAGTATCCGCAAATAAATATATCCACTGCTGCAAATTGTATAGCTTTCAGGATTATAATACGTCACAGCTATCATTTTGAGACGCGCGTGAGGTCATCGCTCATCTTGTGCGCAACTGCCTTTATTTGTTACATATGGGTACATATCGTGTATTTATTGCAAAAAATATTGTTACCTATTTACTTTTAAAATTGATTGGAGTCTAGGTACTTGTGATTAAATAATACTATAACCTCGTTGTATATTGTTTTCTCAATACATTACCATTCGATACAAACAGATTAGTTCTATAAAAAATAAAATATCTAGTTTCTTTATGTCTTTTCATTGCGCTATGTGCGTAACAAGGTGCCTGTCAGCTGCAGTCGTTTAAAATGCATTTTTTTGCTCTGTAGTGCAGTGTATGTTTTGCTCGACGCTGCCATAACGGTACCTACCCATAATGTTGCTTAGTTTCGGTACCGTACCTACAGATGTATAGTTTGCCTGGCTGGGGTCGAGTCACCTTCGTCCGTAGGAGAATTAAGTACCCTCGAGATACCCTACACGTGACCCTGGGTGGTGCCAACCAGGTGACAACTCTACTGGTGGTAGGCTTCGGCCGTGGCTAGTCACCACCCACTGAACAAAGCCATGTCGCCAAGCGGCCTAGCCGTGTTCCGGCATGATGTTCGGTGTTGCCATTCATGGATGGCGGGTCAGATCAGTTGCGCTGCATGTGCCTAGTGAATGTAGCGTCTCTATCTACTGCCGACTTCCTACCTAGGCAAGTATGCTCCATCGTAGATCTCATCGTCACTTACCATCAGGTGAGATCGAAATCAAATACATGCCTATAATGTAAAAAAAAAAAAATATTGTACGGAGAATTAATTAAATTTTAAGTTGTACATATAATCTCTTTTGATGTAGGTACACAGCGTAAGAACAAACTACGAAGATTAATTTACAGAATCTCTGTCGTCTTTTGCTTTAACTTTGATTGATAGGTACTTATTCGTGGTTGCTTTAAAATTCAAGGATGCCTCCACAATTAACCACATGAGATTAAGTTACTTTGGAAGGATATGGCTGTAGATAGGTATATTAGGTCGGTCTATTTAATAGGAATTTAATTCTTGATATGTATATACAATTTACTTGAATTGAGCCTGTACATAACTAAGTACTCCGTTGGTAAGTGCCTAGAAGGTATCAAAGTTTGCCCAATTAGTATTTAGATTAAGTACATCCTTAAACCTCCGAACTCCGAACTGTTTACTTATAGTAGGTATTTGTTACATCGCCTATATATTATTTAAGAAGGTAGATACTACGTAAGCAGTAAGTACCTATTATATTTTCGTGTGAGGTAAAGCTACCTATATTGATTGAATTACCTCTCGATGCACTAACTGAGCCTGATTTTCTTTTTAAAATAAGACTGGATCGGAAAAGGTTGATAAATTCACAAAAACATAAGCAAGAACGTTTTGGGGAATCATAATTGTATCTATGAGTGTGTTTATCAATAGTTATTCTATGTACTTGTTAGGATCCAGTTGTCATTTTACATAATTAACAATCAATGAACCAAAAGACATTAACTTTTGCGCCTATTTGATTTGTATGTGCTTTTCACATTTCATTAGTGTTCAGTTCAACGATCTTATTATTATTGTAACAGCCGATAATGAAAGGATACTACCTTTGTTACATGAACAATGATGGTAATGTTGGTAGTAGGTGTATGTACACATAATTTAACGTTATTATGACCGCAGGAACCCACAGATCACGAGAGATATGCCGTGCGGTTCAAAGTGTATGGGAACTCGCTGTCTCCGTTTTGTTTCCCATCACTCGCTAAAACCAACCAATACGAAGTCTCTTCGGTGCGTGCTGCGTCGTCGCCGTATACAGCGGCCGTACCACGCGACGCACCAGTTTATTCAAAGTATCGTTACACGATCTATACATTGCCTCGTACATTCACTCAGTAGCGAACATAGGTGGTACTTAAAGAGCTATGTATTTTGTACAAAAATAAAAAAGTCGTTGTGCTACATGAAAACTAAAATAACATAATAAAGGCATTAAATATTTTTTGATTTGTTGTTTTTAATGATTTTAAAGACAAATAAATAAAATACTTAATACTGGCTGGTGAAATGAGATTCTATCTTTCGCGTAGTTCACTTTGCTGCTAGTATTTTTGCACACAACCACGGAATAACACGGCATTTAAAAAAAAAGTTAGAGCTCCGATACCGACGTGCAGTTGCAGTCGACTGACGGCGAAAACTCAATGTTAGCGTAATTTTGGCTAAATGTGAGCGCAAGCTCACCGCTTTCATAACATATCTCCTCTCATATATCTGTGGCAGGAACCCTTTCTCATGTGTTATGTTTTGATAAGGAAAATCTAATTAGATCTAAATTGCAAAGGAATATTTGTCCGACATTTGAGTGTGTTAATTATTAGGGACATATGAAGGTTCGAATTCCATTCCACTGTTATCGGTGCGTGGAGCTCTCTCTTGGGGCGGTACTTCCGTGACGTTTCACTTGAGATATTTCCGCTTCCATTTAGCCAAGATCGTTTGGTCACTTTATCCAAGATATAATAGGTACCTGTAAAACTTGAATATGCATAAGTAGGTGCATATTATTACTAAGTAACTTACTTGTTTGGATATTTGAATGTTATGTATGTAAGGGTAACATGTATACGTTAATTCACTAATGAAGTTGTAAGTAACATCTATATATTTACATGAGTAAGAATTGTTAAGACATGTAATTTTGTACTCGAATAGGTAAGTTATTTTCTCCATGTCAAATCGGGTACCTATTTGTTGTAAACAAAAATAAATTGATCTAAATATTGATATAGAGGTAAAGGATGCTAGGACACACAAAAAATAAGCAGGGGTCTTTTATTATAGAGTTTTCTTTTCTTCTCTACAGAGAAGAGTACTTACCTGTAGCAGTACTTAATACGAATCTGGTAGATTCCTAGTAAGTATATATACCTATTTACTCATTTAACTAACATCATCACTAACATCATGACATTATATCAGTCTTATCATTAAACATACTCGTGCGATTTTTATCTATCAACTAACATTTAATGACTTATTACTGGACAACCTGGTTAGCGCAGTTGGTAGTACCTAACCCTGCTTTCTGTGCCGAGGGTCCGTCGAATCCGGGTAGAGACAAACTTTGTGTGAGGAGCACGAATATTTATAACCAAGTCATGCATGTTTAATATCTATATTAGTAATGTATACTGGGTTCGCCCCCAGTCCATTGTACGGTACCCATTAATACAAGCGTTGCTTAGTGTGGGACCGTATAGTTGGTGTGTTCGTCTTGCGACTTTTTTGATCCACTTAAATAGTTGAAATGCTGTGGTTCCTTTGGCTAACCTGAAACTCCGTTTAACGTTATATATAAGTAACTACCTAACTAAATATCATTCACCTATAGCTACACAACGTGCAAACTGTAGTTGAGACATGTATGAGATTCATCTATACATCTATACATATAAATAAAATTGGAGTGTCTGTTTGTAATATTAAAATAACCGCTTTTTACTAAGTGCATTTGGATGTATACACGTTACCTATACCGAAACAACATTTTTTACAATTTTTGTCTGTCTGTCTGTCTGTCTGTCTGTCTGTCTGTCCGTCTGTCTGTCTGTCTGTCTGTCTGTCTGTCTGTCTGTCTGTTTGTTCCGGGTAATCTCTGAAATGGCTGGACCGATTTTGACGGGAATTTCACTGGCAGATAGCTGATGTAACAAGGAGTAACATAGGCTACTTTTATTTTAGAAAAAAAAATTGGATCTCTCGAAAAAAAATTAAAACCAATGTTGCAGCGCTGCGCCTGATTAAAGTTTGATAGCAACAATCTGCAATGCGTCCCGCGGGATCAGAACGCGAGCAGGCTGTTGCCAACGGCTGAGTCTTTGTTAAATACCACGCGGACGAAGTCGCGGGCAACAGCTAGTATATGAATAATTTTGCAGTAGGTAGGCACAGCGTGGTCAATTGTGTGGCTAATAGCTGTTGCCATGGTAACGCACCAAATGCATGGCTACGCATATCCTTAGCGAGTGGGCGTTTAATACGAACCAAGGTGTCTATACTGCGACTGGTCCAAAACAATAGAACCATTGATTGAATCCAACAAGAGCATCGAGCTTGTTATGCGAATTAACAATTGTGCACAGGAGGAATACCTAATTAGGTATACAGCAATATGGGAGTAGGTATAATATGCACATATGGTATGTAGGTATGACGACAAAGGCTTGAACCTTAAACACAAATCTAATTAGTTTAAAATAATATTTCAACAACACGAAACAATTGGGCATTTCATCGCTCAACTTTATAGTTGAGCGATGAAATGCCCAATTTACCCACTATTATTAGTGGAGTATTTCCTTCCTAAATGAGTTAGGAAATGCATCCTATATAATGCTACACAAATCGATTTGGTTTCTTGCTTCAAGGTGTTGCTCGTGACACTCCGTCTGCATTACTTCTTCGTCTAAGGACTCAACCATGTTTTTATATACGGTAATATTATTGTAGATGGCTTTTGAGGTTTGATGGATGGATTAAAAAATACTACTCTAGCTGAAGTTAAGAATATCTTTTACCATGGTTATATTCAGATATTGTTAAAGCCAGCACCGGGAAAGAGTACCAAGAGGCACTGGGATTTTTTTAACGTAGCTAGGTACGTGTTTATACGCAAAGCTTATATTATGAAGTTACGTTCGTCTGGTGACATAAGAGAGAATACGTTTACAAAGTTTCTTAAGGATGCGGTAGAATACAATTTCTATTAGACTCGTAAAGGAAAACCATATAAAATATTCTTAAACGCTTGTGCTGAGGGTATTTTGTATGCAAATGTAGGAGAGCCAACTAAACATGTAAAATCAGCGGCTAGCCCACAAAGTCAGTGCCCGTGTCTTAAATGAAAATCTTGTATAATTTGTAACAAGTGTTACCTAATCAGCGCTACGATTGAGGTTTAGTTTATCATCAAGATTTCTATCTAAAGAAAACAAAACCTAAACATCATGGCCTAGCATGCGTTTACCTTCATGTGAACTGTAGGTACTTAACATTTAATTGATGCCTCCCGATTAGCCGGGATCCATCATAAAATCACCGTTAAGATTGGATTTGGACTTTCATAAGCTTCTACAAATTGCCTCCAAGACTCTCCCAACTTTCAACAACGTACAGCTTTCAACTTTGAATCGAAACGTCGAATGCATACTTGCAAATAAGTCGGATGATGGTTGGATGATGACAAATACGAGCAAATTTTCAGTCAAATTCGGATCGGGTAAATGGAATAGTTTTATAATTTGTTAAGATTCAAAGACTAGACATGTTTATGACGTCATGTTAGTAGTGGGTATAATATATTTACAACTAGCTGTCCCGGTGAACTTAGTACCGCCTCGGAATAAAATGTATGAGAAACTTAATTATCTTTATTTTTTTTTTGGGATTTTTCTCAAGTTATTCTACTATTCGGGGCGGAGAAAAATTCAACAATCAAAGATAACATATGCTATATAATTTCCTAAATAGAGTCCTACCAAAAAATATGGATCACGCAATGGACAACTATTTAAAAATGGTAAGTAGATAACTCTCTCGGCATGCGCGTAATGGACATTAAAATTTCAAACGACTCGATGACACATCACGAATGCTTTTGAAACAAAAAGCCCACTATATTAAAATCTATCCAGCAAATGGAATGATGTCATTTTAATAAAATGCAAATTGTGGGACGAGGCAAATGGTGCTTTTAATACTAATGAAATAAGTTTACGGTACAGAAGCCTTTGCCGGTCTTAGTTTGCTACTTATTGACCGACTCGTATAATACGTATGTAAGAGACTGATCATCTTAATAAATAATGTTTAAAAACTGATAAGGTTTCTGTATCGTATTCAATGCTCTACCTATCTGGAGCCTACCTCTACCTACCTTTTTTTTTGTTTGTTTTCGCTGGGAAATGCATTTGCGCATACCGCCCAAGCCCGGGGAGCTTGGACAGTTATGTGGGGCTCCTGGACGAGTCCAGACGTGTGGAGACCTACCTACCTTGTGGTAGGATTATAGATAAACATCGATTTTGTTTCATTTTCTTTCTCATAATATGACCCGCGCTATTTTCCCGATGTGTAGATCTTTTTATATAGTAGGCATATAATCTTGTTATTCACTCATTTAATAAATCCACCCAAGTCCTATAATCGCGTTAAAGATGAACAACTTTGTCGGGATGACCCAATAAAGTTGTAAACAATATTATCATAATCTTTGCCCTTTTCTGTACTTTAAATCTTAGTTTAAGACTAGGTACTTACCATCAATACTCGATATTTAATTTACCTACTTTAATATTAATGACTAGCCTATTACACCCACATAACCTACCATCGAGTTAGTTTAGTTTATTAGTTCTCTCTAAAATTGATTTAAGGGGTAGATATATTCAAATATTTAAGCTACCTACTCTTGGGAAAAGCTCGGCTCTGATTATGTAATAGGTAAGTTTATAATCTAACATAGATACATAATAGGTACATATTACACTGAAGCTGTATGTACGCTATTAATGAGTACTTACCTAAGTAATTATTCATAGCCGTTCAGCCCCATGATTTCTGTTTAACCTATGAGTAACGAAAATACAATTTCAGATAGAGTATAAATGATTAAAGTCCGTCTTACGAGCAATTAGCAACCGTTTAGTATTTGTATTTATTTGTTGCTATTTAAATTGAAAGCAGTGGAATGAAGCTGCATTGAATGATCACACGTGATACATTACACTCATTCCTCTAATAATCGCCTCTATCGTTTAAGTTTTCCACAAAGAACTGAATCATGTATCAACACTATTTAACGTGAAGAAGTAGGTAAGTCACATTCTTCACCGTATGAAAAAAAAAACTCATTGAAATAAATAAAAATCGTTATAAAACACATAATTTAGGGATGCGTCCCGTAATATAAATAACGAAAAATTAACATCCAAAAATGTTCGCCTATACTGATTACTTGGGACACACGCGGTCGTAAAAGCGCAACCGTTCTTGATACATTACTGCGATGCCAGTGAAATCGATAGTAGGTAATCCTCACTTAACTATCTTTGGATATGTCCCACCCACTGACAAGTGAGTCCGGGATACGAAGCAACTTGTCGGTTTAAACTAGGTGGTTGAATGTGTTTGTTTGTTTACCGTGCGAACTCGCAAAGTTTTAAATCGAGTGTGGCTCGACGGTGGCTATTTGTCACAGTTTAGATTGTTGAGTTAGATTGCGTTCCAACACAACGCAAACTTTAATTACTTAGAAACATTAGTCATCGCAATTTGTCGCCGCACCTCGCCTTTATGAGCAGTTTCGTGGACTTTGATTCGCTTAATCTTTCGTTCACTTAGCGAGTACGTTCATAGGTACGTATGTAGTGTGGTGGAAGTCGTATGATAATGGTGAATGAATAGGTTTTTTTTAAGATAGGCAAGGAAAATTGATCTCTTATGGCGTCCTAGCTGCATTCCACTGTTTCTCGTGAGAAATGGATGTCAAAGCTTCTCGAATGCATGCATAAGAAATTAAAACCAACCAGCTTGGACCTATTAGGAACTTATTCCAGATTTTAGAGGATTGTACGAGTACTAGTTAATTATTTGTTTATCAAATTATGTAGCGCTCTGAATGTTCTCTAGCAAATGTTTGCGCTTACTTGTCTGAGTCCCAGTGAGATTAGGATATATGAATACTACGTCTGACAAGAACATATATATATATATGTATTTTACCCTATAAATAAACTCAAATATGAATTGTAATTGTTTTTTTCTTCAATAATTTTATCCTTCGATAGTTAGGTAAAAAAAGAAAATTTTAACATCCATAATAATTTATTTTATAATAATTTATGAAAATGAGTTGGAACAATAATTATAACAGTTATAGGTACATACATCTGGTACATATGGAACGTAATTTTACAGGTACGTATAATACTTATTTATATTTATCGTAAAGTTGTCCGATAATACTGATTAACATTTTCATAATGATCTGAACGTCTCTCTCCTTAGCGGTTATTTCAACGCCTACTATGTTGATTGTCGGGATGTAGGCTACATGTTGCCTGTGAATTGAAGGCTATATGGTGTAGCCTTCACTTCAAAGGCAAAGTCACTTAACAAACTTTAGGATAGATCTTTAGGTTCCTTAGCCCACAGATCAGCTTACAAGTACAAGTTCAAACAGTTATAAATACCTATCTAAACTTTATGTTTTTTTAGGTTAGTAAGTTAAGTAATATATAGTTATAGTTTACTGAGTATTTATTAATATCATAGATTTTTACAATACTTTCTACTTATCAAGTATAAGAATATAAGTTAACAATAATAAAAGAATCGAGTATCAATAACTTGATTCTAAAAAAATCTTTGCTAAAAGTTGTCTTTGAGATCTCATTATAACTTTCCTATTCGTATAATAAATAACTAGACTACTTTGAATTTCAAAAAAGTCAAACAATACTATAAAGTTAAAATTATTCATGGTGGTTTAATTAAGGACGGTAGGTTGCGTTGTTATTTGGTGTTAGTACCAAAAATATTATGGATGTGATAGATATAGGTATTTATCCCAGTCTCAAAAATACCCAAAAAGTCCCTATATTCAATCTGAACCCTATTTGAATTCTAGTTAGCTTAATTTGTTGTATTTTACTGCGGAATACATATACAATCTGATATTTGGTAGATAATTCGCTTAATAGTTTTCTTCACGGTGGCTCTGGAGATCTGCACTAAGTCTTGAGATGCCTCTTAGTATGAGGCTTAAAATAGGACACGCTGTACCATGGGGTATCCCATTGACCGTTGGGAGCCGATGGGGAACAAGGAGAGGTCGATCTCGTCCATGGGATGCTCAGGCAGGTCTCTCTTTTGATCGTCGTTTGTCCTGAAACAATGAGAATGTTATTACTTAACTCCGGATCGAAAATAGGAGGCTACAAATAATCTAACTAATAATTTATTATAATTGATAGAACTAGGCGATACTTGGCGGAAATCTATTGTTAAACTAATGGGGGAATAGTGCCCAACACTGACCCTCGACTTGACAACTTTTTCAGTTATAAATCAAACAAGTTAATCAATATTGATTTCTTATATTTACGCGAATTTATTTCAAAGTTAATCAATACTCGAACTTCTATATGATTTCTATATGTGCAGTGTCGGGACCCTGTTTAATTTGCAATTCTCCACCAAGCGAAGCGAATCTAAAAAAAAAATATTCGACACGTGTTTCGCCCCTAAACGAGGCATCCTCAGGACGGCTGGGTACGAATGAGCCTAAATAATTTATCATATCAAAACTCAATTCAACCCTGCTGTCTAAAAATTAGGGTGAAAGATTGTATGAAATTCGACAAGCAGAGAGTGCTACAAGTGTGGAGTTTTCTGAATTAACCTTTTTACATAAGGAGACTATGGATGAGCTCAAAGGACTGCAAGATATATGAAAAAAAAAATACTTATTTAACTGATCAGCCAATCTTACCTAAGAAAATCACTTTGTGGGTAGCCGGATCTGTTCAGAATGTTGAAGCGTTTAGTAGCGTAGGGGAACGGCATCGAAGAGCGGTCGATCTCGTCAAAGTTCCTCTTCACAAATGTATCCAAACCAGACCTGGGAAGAGAAAAGATTTTATCGCGTACGCAATTTTAATGAAAATCACCAAACAGCTGAGTATATTGTAAGCATAACGTTAAAGTAAATTAAACAACAATTTCATACTGGCTACACTGAAGTCGTTAAGTACAAGTAATAAAGTGCCTAACCAGAAGATATAAATACGGCTCAAACAATTTTCAGTTCTCACATTTATAATTAACTAGCTGCGCCCCGCGGTGTTACCCGCGATTAAAATGTATGTCCATGCTTATGTCATTTTCTGACCCCTAAACTACCATTACCTATGCAAAAAATATGTAATATGGATCCTTTGCTCTATGAAAAATTAAAACAGGAATCATACATTTTACCGGGGTAAAAAGTAGCCTATGTGCTATTCCAGACTATAATGTATCACTGTGCCAAATTTCATCCAGATCTGTTCAGCCGTTCTGGCGTGATTGAGTAACAAACATCCATCCATCCAAACTTTCACATTTATCATATTAGTGGGATCTGTTAAACTATACCTACCAATTCGGCTTTCAGCAAATAAGTTAAAAAAATATAATTAAAAGAAACCTAAGTAAAGGACATCAGAACTAATTCAATTATAGTTTCATGTTGAACTCAACCTCGATGTTAAGTAAGTAATAATATATTATGTACGACCAAAAGTTTTCAGTCCGCTCGCTGAAGTTGACAAATATTCAGCGCGGTTACTGAAACTATGCTCGTTACTTAACAAGCTTAAAATCCTTATGTTATAATGTGTCTTAAGTGAATACTGTTTATATACACTGTAATAATAGTGTAAATATATATCAGCAGTTGACCCCAAAAGGTGGATAACATAACATTAAATTCTCAAAAAGGGGCTCTACGTGTGGGACCCATATCCCCGCGCAAGCCTTCCAAAGATCCGGGTATAGCCCGTGTGGAGAGAGATGTAAAATATTGTATTTTTATAATATTGTAACAGCAAAGTGACAATTGATAAAAGATTTAACATTGTTTATTTCCTGTTCTTAAAAAAGCGCTTTTCAAGATTTACGTATTGGGCTAAGCATAAATATTAAGTTGGGAATAGCTTATTTAAATCGAGGGTAGCCGCAACATGAACACAACTAAAATTTGTAACTAACTTTAACTTAAACATTAACCATGGATTTAAAAATTAAAATGAATTTGCCATAAAAATAACAACAATGGTGGCTTTACTCAAGCACACACTTTATTTGAGAAGAAACAAAAACAGTAGGTACTTACTTACTTAAATTGACGATAACCCAAATAAGTCTACCAACTGAATTACAGTCATGACACTTCACCGAACCCAATATGCATTAAAGAATCGATTAAAAGATACTCGCGTAAACGTAAAGTAGGATATGATCCAATATGACGGTTTGAACTATAACATCCTTCGTAATTTCATATTTGCGCGATCTTCGCAATAAAGCTACTTTTATTTCTATTGATGTCTACCTGTTCGGTGCAGAGACACGTTACTTAGATACTTACGACCTTATCATATTAATTTAATAATATTTCAGGTTGTTTGGCCGGCTGACGAAATGCATCAACAGGTACAAGATGAACAGAATCAGTCATCTATCTACTGCCGCCTTCCTACCTAGGCAAGTATGCTCCATCGTAGATCTCATCATCACTTACCATCAGGTGAGATCGAGATCAAATACTTGCCTATAGTGTTATAAAAAAAAAAAAGTCATAGAGAATTTGCTATTATAAGTACTTACTTACTTGTAATTTTATTTGTGAGAATAAAGCACAAATTTATAATTAATCATGTTTTAATCCTGAAAGCCTTATTCTGCCAATAACTTCACTAAAGAATAATATCTATTCAAGAGGTCCTGATACGACATCTTAAATATTAAGCATATAAAAATAAATATAAATGTGCGTCTTACCGGTCGATTTCGTCGAAGTTGCGCTTGGGTAGTCCATCTCCGTAATATCTGACGTAGTCGGCGGGCGCAAGCGACCAAGGCTCGCGTCTGCCGCCATAAGGACTGGGGCCAAGCACTCATTTCAAATTCATGTACCAATATGTGTTACACATGCTTAGGGAGTAACCCAAGTTACTTTTTCATGAAGCCTGACAAGTTACTTTTTTTAGTATTAAGCCCGTCTCACACGTAGCTACTCTAACGAACTAACTGAAATTACTCACCAGTACCATCTGTAACTGGTAGGAAATTTCAGTTGGTGTGTTGTACGTTCAGTTAGTGGATGTGTACTACGGCTACCTAGCCAAGTCTTGTACATTGATTTAATCAGATCACAGTAATTTTAGTTACTGCTTTCTGTTTCTTTCCCGAGTTTTAAATTAATTGCTTGTTTCGCTATCATTTTGAACATTCAGTAACCATATAGGTGTAACAAAAATAGTGGAACATAATTTTTGCAGATGAATCAGTAAGATGACTGACCGTGATGTTTAAAATATTTGTGTAAATCAGTATGGATTGTATTTTTTTTTACTTCTAGTAATTTGATTTATTTCCTTGGAAATTGTATCTTTATAACCTACTACTGGGCTTGTTACAATAATCTACACTATGCTTATTACACCGTATATAGTTATACAGATATCTTTTTATATAAAGCTACAAGCAAGCCGTGGCACTTGGAACTGGCAAGTTACCGACTGATTACTGAAGATAATGCTGAGTGTATACATCTATACATATAAATAAAATTGGAGTGTCTGTTTGTAATATTAAAATAACCGCTTTTTACTAAGTGCATTTGGATGTATACACGTTACCTATACCGAAACAACATTTTTTACAAATTTTGTCTGTCTGTCTGTCTATTTGTTCCGGGTAATCTCTGAAATGGCTGGACCGATTTTGACGGGAATTTCACTGGCAGATAGCTGATGTAACAAGGAGTAACATAGGCTACTTTTATTTTAGAAAAAAAAATTGGATCTCTCGAAAAAAAATTAAAACCAATGTTGCAGCGCTGCGCCTGATTAAAGTTTGATAGCAACAATCTGCAATGCGTCCCGCGGGATCAGAACGCGAGCAGGCTGTTGCCAACGGCTGAGTCTTTGTTAAATACCACGCGGACGAAGTCGCGGGCAACAGCTAGTTGTTAATATTAGCGCTCGTTAGTACTATACTACTTATGTTAGTAATCGGTCTCGTTTAGTAGTTACATGTGAGAAGGACCTTACTTTACCTCTTGTGAGATGTACTTGGGTAAAAATAAATTATGAAAATTTAATAAAGGTCGCGCACATTCAAACATTCCATTCCATATTGAATGTAGGTACATTAAAGTATGAATATTCCATGGCTCGCGACGGGTGGTTGACAATTTTCTTGGGAACCCACTGATATAAAGCCTCTGATTGACATTTGATTGTATAATCACAATAACATGGCTAATGTTATTGAAGGATGCAACTTTCCTAACTTGTGAATCTTACGCTCCTGCCACACCTGCGATTAATGCCGTTAATTATCGCGTTGATTGATATAAAAATAGTATTTTAAGGCGTTTATTAAAGGCATTCGTTGCAGGTGTAGCTCGGCCATTACAACTATATAGCTAATGTTTTGCTCACCTAGCAAGATCGAAATGCCTAGAAATGAGGTATGGCACATATCCAGAGCGCCTGATGTCTCGCACTTCTCGGACCAGTTTGCTGCCGCCCATATGCTCCAGGTTTCTAGTCTTGTGCCCTATTTGCGACGTTATAATGAGTATAAAGACGTCCATTATTTAATCAATACATTAACTTGCATATATCAAATAAACTTACCTGTTTGAAAAAAAAAAATATAGCAACATTTATTAAACACATCACTGTCTCAGTTGGTTCTTATAGATCCTGGTATGCAAAGGCAATTGTATGGGTTGCAAAGTATTTATTTTACAACATTAACACAGAATGATAAACAATTACATTTTTCAATAAAACTACCAAGGTATCACATTTTATACGTTGTACGATTTGAGAGAATGTTAGCATGGGTAGATTGACTAAAATGGTGTGTTGGATTTGTTCAAACAAAGTTACCACCGCCGAGGGAATCCAGGTTGCGTACAAAATTGCCTCCACCCAAAGAATCCAAGTTCCTCTTAACGAGATTGGGTCCGCCGAGCTGATCAAGATTTTTCTTCACAAAGTTGCTACCGCCTATAGAGTCCAGGTTCCTCACAAAATTGCCTCCACCAATAGAGTCCAAGTTACGAACAAAGTTGCCGCCCCCGAGGGGATCGATGAACCTGGAGTACAGCTTCTTGCCGCTTTCAACTTCTCTACCAAGGAGGGTTGAACCGCCGATTCCATTTAAGTTTCTGCCGAGAAGGCCGGAGCCTCCGAGACCATTGTTCAAATTTCTGCCCAGGAGCGATGAGCCTCCGAGGCCGTGGCTGTTTCTACTTCCATACTCTAAGTCTCTACCAAGAAGAGTGCTGCCGCCAATTCCGTTCAGGTTCCTACCCAATAGCGAGCTACCTCCGAGACCGTTTGTGTTTCGTCCGAGGAGGGTATTTCCGCCGATCCCGTTCAAGTTACGACCCTCGTTCCTATTCTCATATCGAACCAGAAAGCGTAGGAAATCTTCAAGGTCTTCCCTTTGTTTATATTCTGCAACAATTTTAGGATATGATTTTCTTGAATATAATAAAAATGTTAAATAGATAGGATACTTATTCAAGTGCATTTACAGAAAACGTGTACTCACCGTCTAATGTGATAACATATAACACAGTGAACAAAAGCTTCGTGATATACTTCTGTGCATTGACGTACTCTGTGACTGTGCATTGCTTCATAACCTGAACCGTATTCGTGCACAAATATGATTTATTAACAAACTAAGTGCAAGTTCCGACTTATATTAAATACGAGAAAAGTGCGCAAATAATGATATATTTATTTTTTGTTCCATAAGTGATGTGCAATGTGAATCTTTGGACCTGGGTGCTGAAGTGTTAATACATAAGTAATTATGAATTTCAATACTTATACCAGTTTTATTTTATTTTTAAAGTATTGTGGTAGATAATTTGAGACCAAAAAGTGCAGAAGAATATAATGTTAGATGTGGTTGTGGTTTTTAAACACGATTAATATTTTTATTAGGTAGAAGTACCAGAAGGTGTTTTAGTTGAGTTGGTTGTTTATATTTTCCTCATTTTGTGAGTAACATCGGCATAATTTTTTTTTGAAAAAAAAAGTGTGGTCGTACCATTGTAAATGGGCAAAAACTTAATACCTAGGTACTTATAAATTTGGAAGAATTTTACTAGATTATCTATGTGGTATTATACATTTCCTCGATACTGTAAAGCAGTCCTAATTCAATATTGATCGTGTTTCTCACCTTTTGGATTGTTTAAATTAAGTTTATGTGCCAGATAACGTGTCACCGTGTTAGCATTCTGTGCGCGTTCAAATTTAATATTGAATAATGGTGAAAGTTGTGTGTGCATATCTGTTAATGTGGCGCTGAGTCGGCTTACCAGCATCGTAGCCTTCCGCTGAGCTGTGCTCGCTTGCTGCCACGTCTTGGTCCTGACAAAACAATCAATGTATCAATACAACAGAATAGAAGCTATAAAGCTAAGGAATACCTTATTGTAAAAGAGATGCTTTTGTCTTTGAAAATAAATCGGGATATCTTTTTGTTTATGTAGTTAATGAGAAAATTTCAATTTACTAAGCAGGTATAAAAGGTTGCCTTGTGTTTAGCTATGGTATCGTTTATAGGCGGCAAAGGGTGGTTTATTTTACGTTCAGAACTCGATATTCTACTTTTAAATGTTTCAAAATAATCAAACATTTGTTTCGAACCCGAAATGACGAGTGCTTGATTGGAAGCTTACAATGCTATTATTTCTCTTGGCAAAGCTACCACACAGAATGTTGTGGTACTGATTAATATTCTATCGGTGGTGTAATTGTAGGATTGTACGCCCGACTCGTCGCGTCAAACGAAACGAAATTAGGACAAATTCGTTCAATTTTATATCAAATTGTTTAAATTTCGAAATAGGCTTTTAGGGAATTGTGGCTTTTTTATGGTTCAACAGTTTGATTAAGTGAGTTCAGTGGGCATCAAGTGGCCAGTTAGGCATTTTCCAATTCCGACTGTCAATATATTGCGAAATTACCACAGACCGTTTTTGTAAAGTGGTTTTTAAAATGAATAGGTACTTATGTATTGGGTTGTATGGTTTTCAAATTCATATTTATAGGTAAATACTTACAGCACGGAGTAACCTGAAATACCTGAATTACTTATGAATATTTAGGTACCTAACTATTTGATATTTCTTTTTACTTTTGAATTAATAGTTTTTAAGTAGTAAATGTATGTAAACAAGGCACGTGTAATATTTGATTCATTTTATTTCATAATGAACCACAGCAAAGAGAACCTACAGAAATCGTCACATAATAGTTGAAATAAAACCTTGCTTGACAACCATTGGATTCTAACAAAGAAAACGCGAGCAACCAAACCCCACGTAAAAAAATAAATGCCTATTTTATTCAGAGCGCGAATATTTTGTTTCAGCAAACGTTGAAAAATATTATGAAAAAACTAGTAAAACAATACACTCTAGGGGAAAATAAAAATACGGTTTGGTTTATATCTTTGTTGATGTCGTGCGGCTCATTTTGAGGTATTTTGATAACTCTACCTGCCGAATACTAAAACACTACTTAATTTCAAGTCATATTAATAGTTTGTAACGTCGAAAACCTATATATTTTACCCTCCAACACGTATGAGTGGTTTTAGAAGAAATTTGAAGCCCCCGCTACCAGTGTCTGCGCTTAGCATCGTAACTGCCAAAGAAAAGTACTGATTTCAAAGCGTTTTGTTTGCTCGTTAGCTGATACTTTTGAGATGGTTTAATGGATAGTTCAGCAGTATAAAAATGACAATGACAGCAGAATGACATTTTTCACGAATACAATTCTATTTAAAAATTATGAAATAAAAACGTTATGTGATAGGCATAAAAAAATTAATACCCTGGCACAGAAAATATAAGTAGATAGCAAGGTATTTGTATGTCTTATGTTTCTGTTTCTACCTGATGGGGATCAGCGCTGCAGCAGACAAGTAGGGCGGCCGCGGCCACGGCCAGCGCTCCACCGGCACCTCGCATCATTGAACCTGGACACCACATTTCAAATACAATCAAAAGCCCTTGTACCCTAGCGTTCAAAGGGTTTCTGGACCCGATTGGCACACTTACATGCTTCAACTTATATGACAAAACATGTATAGACCATCTGTCAAATAAGTTTTGGTTGGCGATAGTTTTGGATCAATTATCGCCCGCACGCTTTAAGTATTTTACAACTCTGAGCTTGTATGTGTTTGCTTAATTCATCAAACACATTTTGTATGAGAAATTTGGCTAACATAAACGTGTAATACATATTCAAGATGGATGGTACAAGCTGCCGTAAGTTATTTTAGAGTAAGTTAAAGTGTTGCGGTTTGGTCAGAATTAAGCCAAACTTTGATGAGAGGAATTCAATTCAAGTTTGAGTAGCTCACAACGTGCCGGGCTAACTATCCTTTAGCTTCTATGTTATTGTATACTATCTAATATTCAATACATTCATAATAATATTGCGTATGTATTTTTTCCATCCTATATGTCTTCCTTATTAGAGTTAGGTAACGTTTTTTTTAATTAAGATTAGTGACGTGCAACAATACATTACCCGTAGAAAAGGTATTGTTAGCCCCTCCAAGCAAAGCTTGTGCTGGAGTGGGTTCGCGTGAATAGTTTAATGGCCAAGCAAAATCCCTAGTTTATGAGGACACCCCCTCTAACAACAAGTCTATTGACGCATAGGTAATTTCGTTTAGAGATACATATTAAAAAAAATGTATGGATATCACACAGAGCGCATCAAGCACTCTCAAAGCAAGCAACGCTTTCAGTCATGGCTACTGGGACTAGGGGTTGATCTCTGTATACAGGGTGATTAATAAAGGATGTAATAACCTTTGAACCTGCGGTGTGATTATGTGAAGTGAGGATACGATGTCGATTTAAAAAATAAAATTTTTGTTCGCAACAAAATAACAATACATATAAATAATCTGACTTCTCAAAATGATTACAAATGCACAGGTTCACAGAAGTAGTATACTCTTTCTGAATCTTCTTGTATAATATAACTAGCTAATATGATTAAACAAATAGGTAACGTAATCATAAACATGAATAAGTTATAAGTACTTAATAATGTTCAGTCTACAAACAATCAAAAACACAAGTGAGTAGGTACCTAATTAAGATATGTGGCTGCCCAGAAGAGACTTTAATCACCAAGCATTATATTCTGCGTTACCTCGGACGCGAATTTACGAGCAAGCTTCATAAATTAGAAAATGTTACATATTTTATATTTTTAATCATCTAATATTTCTACTACACGAGATTTTTTTTAAATTATATTTATGCCTGCTCCAGCTACCCCATTATGAGACTATATACCTACAGTCAGTGTTAATATTTTTAGTTCTCCAAAAAGTAATATTTCTTTTTTTCCCTTGCCTCTACAATCGGATAGAATCGCGACCTGATATGATCCAGAAAGGTACTCAGCGGCCGTGTCTTTTATTACAGGATCAGGATTTTGTATATCGCCTATAACCATAATGTTACTAAATTCAACAAAAAAAAATAGCCTAAGTCTCTTGCGGCGCGCTTACACACTTCGGCATATTTTATAGTCTCCATAACTCAATTTATAACTTATTCAGTCCCGATCTAAGTTATCTTGCAAATGTTATATGTAGAGTCTAATATCTGTCTCTTGGGCATTAATCTCCAGTTATCGTCAACAGTCGTACAAGACAAAGGAGGTTCGGGCTATATTATTTACAAGTCTATCTAAAAATGAATTGGTTTCACGGCATCCCAGATTCACGATGTTTCAATAAAATAAGATTAGGAGCGACCGAGTATGAAATCAATCTGGCGCGTTCTTATACATTCCTTGGTATAATACATACGTAACATATAGGATGCATGAAATGCAATAATGGAATATTGCCTCGGTGCGTTACTGTTGAGCTATGAACGGGTCACGATTCAAACGATATGTCGTTTTATTAAATCTAAGTGTGGAATATTAATATAGTTTGATGCCATATAGTTGTAAGTATACTATTTTATTACTTGTGCCTGCTTCAATGAAATGATTAGTAACAACATTGCGTCAAGAATGAAATACACTTACTTATGTTAAATAATAAAAATCTAATTTGTAATTTTTGTGATTTACCCTCTCCTGTCTGTGTAACAAGTGGAATTTATTAAAGGTAATTTGTGAGGCAAAGTAGCGAAAAATATTTTGTCAAAATAATTATTTACTTAATAAGACATCAACGCACACTAAGTCCGAATAGACTAGTTGCATTTTACTAAACCAATTTTTATACAATATCTAAACATGTTAATCACACACATTAAGTATTAACACTTATGTATAGTATTATAGCTATAGTATACACATTAGTAGACCCAAGCAATACTAGCATATTGTTATTAGTACATTGCTGGCATGCTAAAAATGATCAAATCAAGAGTTTTTCAAATAAATATGACTACAGTAATGGAATCCCACATTCCTTAACTGGGTTGTAGAAAACGATACACGTGCAAGCAATCAAGGCTCCGATTACTTTGGAGCAATTTTTTATCTAAATATAGATATAGCCCAATCATACCCGCATTCTAATAGAGATTGGTATATTATTTATTTTTAGGTAACAAGAAGTATAGTGCGACCATTGTTGGTAATATTTTTAACGCATATATAGAAAACACCTACTGCCAATCTAAAGGAGATTTTTGGGTATCAAAAACAAAGCATATACCTAGGTATAAGTCCCATTTTTGTATGGACAACGGACAGTCGGAGGAAAGGTATTGTTCAATAGATGACTCGTAAATATTTATTTTATTTTATTCTGAATATATCTTCGAAATATGACTCTTATTGACGATACTTAGTACGTTGTACAGGTTAATATATTGTCTCAAGAAGTATGCGTAGGTACACATGTTGGTAGGTACCTACGTGAGGATTACTTTGTCCCGTATTACGGAACTTAAGTAATATGAATCAGAATCAGTATCAGAATATTTTTTATTCACGTAGACCATTATTGTACAGTACTTATGAATCGTCAAGTTACAAAAATATTATGGTACTGCTTTACCACCCGTTCGGAATGCCGTTCCTATGGAGAAGAACGGGCAAGAAACTCCATGGTTGCTCTTTTTTTTTTTAAATAGATCTTTTACATTTTTGAGCAATACATTGTTATAGGTATGTGAGAACAATGTAGGAACGGCTAATCAAACTTTAGCAGCAGGTCAAAAAAAAACAAAAAGTACTAACTAAGTATAAAATTACAGTTAATGGCTACATGGTTCCCACATTTACAAATTACTTATGTAAATGAAAATAAAAAGGAAGAAGAGAAATACAAAATCTTAATAGTCTGCTCAAACAAGGTCATTTATATTCCTGAGGAGCCGGACCAGCATCCAACCAAGCATTTTTATCCTTAAGATAAGCATCTAGTGTATAGTATGCCTTCTTACATAGCGTACGTTTTATGCACGCTTTGAATTTATTTTCACTAAGTTCGGTAATGTCAGAGTGTATTTTATTATAAAATTTAACACAATACCCCATGAAAGATGTGTGAATCCTTGCTAGTCGAAAGTGTGGTTGATCTAATTTGTTTCTATTTCTTGTATTATAACGATGTTGATCACCGAGCCTTTTAAAGAGAAATAAATTTTTCCTAACATACATAATGTTTTCATAAATATATTGGCATGGTACTGTCAAAATATTAGTTTCCTTAAATAATTCTCTTAGGGATTCGCGACTGCCCAAATTATAGATGGCCCTAATAGCCCGCTTTTGTAAAATGAAAACCGATTCTATGTCAGCTGCTCTCCCCCACAATAGTATTCCATAGGACATAACACTATGGAAGTAGCTGAAATAAACTATTCTTGCGGTGTTCACATCGGTTAGTTGCCGAATTTTCCTAACAGCGTAGGCAGCGGAACTAAGTCGTCCCACTAAGACTCTGATATGAGGACCCCACTGTAACTTAGAGTCGAGCGTTATCCCTAAGAAAACCGTGTCGTTAACAAATTCAAGCTTCTCATTATTCAGTACTACATCGCAATCACTACTTTTGACATTTGGTAAAGAAAACCTTATACATTTAGTTTTCTTGCTATTTAACGCTAAGTTATTAATAGTAAACCAGTTATGTACCTGAAGAATAGTGTCATTTACGTCGTCAAAATTATTTACATGTCGTCCCACTTTAAAAATCAAGGAGGTATCATCAGCAAATAACACTATCTTCATCTTATTTTGAATTATATGCGGTAGGTCATTTATATATACTAAAAACAGGAAAGGACCTAAAATCGATCCTTGCGGAACACCCATTTTTACTGCAGAGCCTAACGATTTAGTACCATTTATAAGAACACTTTGCCGTCTGTCTCCTAAATAAGATTTTACAAGATTAAGAGCATTATCTATAACACCGTAGTGCTCTAATTTAAGTAAAAGGACTTCATAATTGACGCAGTCAAATGCCTTTGAAAGATCACAGAAGACGCCAATAGCATCCTGTGAGTTCTCCCATGCATCATAGATATGCTTTATTAGGGTTACACCGGCGTCGGTTGTGCAACTTCCCTTGGTGAAACCATATTGTTGATCGTGCAGGATGTTATTTGCGTTAAAATGATGTAACATTTGTGTAAGCATTATCTTTTCAAACACTTTACTAAAAACTGGCAAGATAGAAACTGGCCTATAGTTGTTAGGATCTTTACTATTACCGGACTTAAAAAGCGGTATTACTTTACTGTACTTCATTAAATCCGGAAAGACTCCCTGATCTACACATTCATTAAAAATTAAAGCTAAATAAGGGGCTACAGTATCAATAATAGTTCTACATGCTTTCACAGACATTCCCCATAGATCTTCTGTTAGTTTAATTTTTATATCATTGAAAGCTTTAACAATAGTTCGGCCACTAATATGGTCAAACTTGAATTTAACAGGGCAATCAGCTATGTTTTTTTTAAGAAGTGAAATTGAGAGACGGGGGGAGCAGTTCAGGGATTCTGTTGTTTTTACAGGGATGTTAGTAAAAAACATTTCAAACTCCCGTGCTACCTCGGTATCTGAGCATATGAGACCGCGTGGAGTCTCCAGGGTATAATCTGTACTGCGCTGTTTCGTCTTCCCAGTTTCACTGTTAACTATTTTCCAGGTGGCCTTTATTTTATCATCGGCAGATTTTATTATTTTACTAATATATATGGCTTTAGCTGCCTGACATACTCTCCGAAACATTTTCGAATAATTTGAAACATACTGAGTGAAGGCTGGATCACTAGTCTGGACTTTTAGTTCATAAAGTTCAAATAACTTTTCCCTACTCTTACGAATTCCTCGTGTCGCCCAATCACTAAAAGTAAATTTAGGTTTGATAATTTTAGTTTTGAGTGGGAAAATATTATCAAACTCAGTGTGTACAATTGAAAAAAATTCTGAGTAAAATCTATTAGGATCAAAGTTATGACATTAAATGTATCCCTTTGATAGGATTACAAGTAATTAGTGAGCCCTTAATCAAACTTGCAGAAAGCACAATACAATTATATTTATCGGAAATATATGCTATTATTTAGTATATATACAGATATATCGTTCAATACAACGACCTGATTAGCGCAGTTAGTAGTGATCCAGCGTTCTGTGCCGAGGGTCCCGGTTCAAGTCCTGGTAGGGACTGACTTTGTGTTATGAGCACGAATATATACCCGAGACATGGATGTTTAATAACCACATAAGTAGTATATACTGGGTTCGCCCCAAGAGCATTGGACGCTACCCCACAATACAAGCATTGCTTAGTGTGGGACCGTTTAGTTGGTGTGTTCGTCTTGCGATATTATTAATAATTATTATATGTAAATAAGACTTTACACACACAGTACACCGAGAGATGGTACACAATGAAAATAAATTTTCTATGCAATAATCAACTGTTGCAATGAGTATAGGAACGATTAAACCTTACGAAGGCGTTAAAAAATTGAGATTATTTTCATTTTAAAACCTTCAACGACTCTTACATCAGAATGTTAACACTAACAGTTCCAAGTATTTTAGATGTGTTCATAATAATTCTTAATTTAAATAGTAGGTAATAGGGATATTGATTGCATGCGTGATAAGATTAAAAAGGATTAAAAACTTATAAAAAATAATATATTGATACTAAAATTGATTTTAGGTTTGTTGAATATAATTAATGAGGGATGTCGGAAAAAAATAAAATATTCCAAAAAAAATAGTTACCTAAAACATATTTATATATTTTATGAAATATAAAAAGTAAAATATTTTTACGAACCTGGGATGTTCTGTAGTGAAGGATGAGAACGGTACTCAGTGGCGGTGGTTGTGGTGCGTTGTGCCGCTTGAAGCGAAGCCTCCGGCTTATATATTGGTGGGCGCCTAGGCGCGGGCGGGCCGCCTATCTGGGCGGGCGGCAGGCGGCCCGATGCAACAGATACGCGATAACATTTAGTTGGATCACTTAATTTAAAGTATGATAGAAGATTTTAAAATTACGTTGTATATATTCAATTAAACTTTTTTCTAGTAAAATTTTTCGTTTTCATTGAAAAAAAGCTAATATTTGAGCTTTGACATCTAATCAGTTGAGTTAATAACTTATTTGACGAGGTAAACATTATCCCTGGCTCGCAGATTGAAGAAAACACAGTAGAAATAATTTATAAAAAACAAACATAATTTATGAAGATTAAATATCAACATAAACAAACTGTACCTACCTCACTGGTAACGAAACATTTTCATAAGTACAATGAAAATAAAAACCCATTGGTAAAAACCAAAGGGCCCCAAAAACACTGTTCCTACCTACTTTTCCTATATCCATATGAGTATGTATAAGGTATATTTCATCAATATTCTCCGATTAATAATACGGTATCCTGCTCGTATCGTACATTGAATATTTTTGGAAAAATATAATCGCAGAGGGCATTATTTTCGATACGGTCTGTTTGCGCATCAATGGAAATCTACTGGACTGATGTTGATGAAAATTGGCACGGGAATATAGCTCTTATAGCCCAAGTCAACACACAGAATATTATTTATTCCGGGAAATGGAAGGGTTCCCCGGGACAGTCTAAATACTAAAACCCATCAATAATAACGTTTATAATATAGACAACATTTATTTACGTAGATTATGCAGGTAACGTTTTGAATGTTCAGCGTAGGGCGAAAGTTCAAAAGAGTCTAAATTGAATTTAAGTAGTTTCGCATGAGCAGAAACTTTACGTAACACGGTTAAATAGAAACATTACTTGACCGAAACTTTATTTAGCCCGCTGGACATTCTGGCATCATATCTACTTGCTCAGTTGTATTTGCCTATCATTATAAACTTCAATCAATTTAAATATTAAGTAGTATCGGTACTACCAATCCGATAAGTAAATTTAGTTCGATTATCTCGATGTGATGTCTGCTTTTCTAAAACAAGGAAAACAATCTTACGACGTAGAGTTGATACTTCTGTAGCTTTAGCGCGTCATGAAAAATCATTAAAAGTTTATGTTTAGTAAAAACCCAGTCGTCTTAGTTAAAACAAGTTGGAAGATAATGATTTTTGACTGTCCAAAAAGTCCGAGGCAAAGTAGGGACTGTTCAACGATATTATTTTATTACTCAAGGAAAATGAGATTTTTCCTGATTTCAGTACAAAACCGTTGTATTTTTCATAACATTTTCAGAGAGAAACGGATAGGCTGTGGGTAATTAGGGTTATTATAATTTCATTATGTGTATTCCGAAAAGCAATTTAGGGCAAGTTTGGGCATTCGTCCTAGACTAACAGGCACTCGGCTTACAAGGATCATCTATTCAAGCTTTAACTTATATCCTCATGTACTCTGTACTGTATCCGTAAAGTGATATCATGAGGGCCATTAAATTCCACAGTTCAACAATGTTTCAGGCTCAGGTATCTTTTCAGGATGCGGTGTGGTTACATTATAATCTTATATTGCTCGTTATTATGTAAGGAGTAAGCCGTCCAGCTTATTTATATATCAGGATCATAATCAAGGATCTCTGTAAGGAGATTGGTATAAGTACATTTAGGTTGGTATATGTACAACGCCTTTTAGCCTAATATTTGAACAAAATCACTGGATTTGCAGTGTGTTTTAAATACACTAGGTATACCTAACTAAGTACGACAACTAGTGACTGTATTTTTATATATTACTAGCTGTTGCCCGCGACTTCGTCCGCGTGGTATTTAACAACGTCTCAACCGTTGGCAACAGCCTGCTCGCGTTCTGATCCCGCGGGACGCATTGCAGATTGTTGCTATCAAACTTTAAGCAGGCGCAGCGCTGCAACATTGGTTTTAATTTTTTTTCGAGAGATCCAATTTTTTTTTCTAAAATAAAAGTAGCCTAAGTTACTCCTTGTTACATCAGCTATCTGCCAGTGAAATTCCCGTCAAAATCGGTCCAGCCATTTCAGAGATTACCCGGAACAAACAGACAGACAGACAGACAGACAGACAGACGGACAGACAGACAGACGGACAGACAGACAGACAGACAGACTGACAGACAAAAATTGTAAAAAATTTTGTTTCGGTATAGGTAACGTGTATACATCCAAATGCACTTAGTAAAAAGCGGTTATTTTAATATTACAAACAGACACTCCAATTTTATTTATATGTATAGATTTCTAAATAGCGGCTTGTTTGTTATAATATGTAAAGTAAATATTACCTATATATCACAAAAAGCGTGGGCGTCTCATCTTTTTTATTTCGTAGTAACTAATCTGTCACGTATAAAATTAAGTGTTACTTCGTGTGTAATTTCCATACTTCCCTTCGCGTTCGCGTCGGTCACTCGCGGTTGTTTTGTCAACATTAGCAAGTCTTTGAGTGTCTGGTATGCTGGGCACGGTCGCCTCATCTTTATTAACAGTGGGATATTTTTCTTTAATATTTACATCACGGTGTGACCCGCCTCTTAATTGACGGTATGGCTCTTGATGAGATCTCTCGCTTAATGATCCTGCCTAGAGCACGATGTCGCCTTGTGGGAATGCGTATAACTTTATTGTATTGTTCATATATGTGTTATCAGGAGTTAATTTAATGGATAAAGAATGCCATTTTGTGGTTTGGACCATTTCCCGGCGAATTGGCTCCCCAGCGAAAGATTTCACATTGATATATCGATTGTAAAATCGAGTTACTTAACATTAGTTGACATTCAGTTCATGTGATATCTATCAATGGTGCTATCGGCTATCGACCATAATGGCCACGCCATGCCTACTTATGACAAGATCATTTCCTAAATCCGCAGGAACCGAACCTGCAACCGCCCAGTTCTGCACCGGTCTGTCCTTGTCCCTGCAGCAAGCGCACTGCACGAACGTCGTCGGTAATCTATCTATTTTGAACGAACAGTAGGGTAAGCAGGAACTTCTAATGTAATCGCAACGTCATCGAGAAAATATTCTGTCACTTTCATACATTTTCAGGTTTCTATGATATCAGTAGTGCGACAGGGATGGAATACGCTGACGATACCGAAACGATGCGTAAAAAGAATCTACCTCAGCTGCTGTGTGGATCGCAATGGTGTTTAACTTTGTAGAGTTAAAAAACAGGAATAAATATATTGATTTTCATCTATATCATAATAATAGCCGGTTCTTATTACACATAAAGCTATTTTAGTCCGTTTTCGTAAAAAATGTCTGCATGACACATTATTATAGCGTCGGAATCGGCAATAAATCAGTACTTTTTCGCTCCCATTATGTCGTAGTGCCATTCTATACGGTAATTTTAAAAATTAATACTATGACGCGTTACATGAGTGGGTGTTCTTCGTATTGGGTGAATGACGATGACGAAAAAGGAGTAGCGATAATCAACTTGGTATAATCTATCTAACAAGGGTCGTACATTAAGTCCTACTCGTATTGAATAGGATAAAGAAGTAAATATTAATGATATATTAAAGTAAGACACAGTACGATCACGTAACCTAAATATTTGCCTCTTATTGAATTTGGTTTAACTTTTTTTATATTTTGATTAGGCATTACATACTTATATAATATATAATTAAATAAAAAAGCGTGAAATCAGTTTTGTTTTTCCATACCTAGTCTTAAATCAATTTTACGCAATAACAAATAGTATTGACCCTATTTATTACTTTTTTTCAAATGTCATTATTACTCAATAAACTAGCATAACATCAAAAAATGATACGCAATACTATACGTATATTTTTCTATATTATATACGGAGGTATGCAGCGTGAATATCTTTGTGTGCGGGAATGGCCGAAACAGAAACTAGAGGGAATATCGATAAATGCTTAAAGCACTCTCTAGCTAGACCGATTTTGATGAAAATTAAAACTGCATCATTAGTCATTTGAAAAAATAATTTCCCTAGCCAACAAAGTTCCCTTTTCCTTGGTTCGTGCTCATCACACAAAGTTTATCCCCACTAGGATTCGAATCCGGGACCCTCAGCACAGAAATCAGTGTCACTACCAATAGTGTATAATTCAACAGTAAATTATAAAGGTTGAATGCTTTTATTAGCTACCTAGGCATATAATTATATAATCTTTAACATAAAGATGGTTCTCACATAGTTTAGCAAGAGATAACCTAGGTCTTTAACGAACGAGGTTTTAGTGAGTAGGAGTCTTACATCACCAGTCTGTCTCCCTGTGGCAGACTGGTACCCATGAAGGGTTTCCTGACGATAAAAAAGGGTCTTTCATAAAGTCGTCTGGTCATTATAGTCTAAAATGCGCACCTATTATTGATCTAGACTCGTAGGCAGTGGAAATCGATAATATTAAGAAGGTCAGCGATGTTTTTCACGGTATGATCATGACGAATGACGCGGTTAATGTGTCGCAGTCGGATTGTAAAATCCGGTTTTTTACAAAACTGCTAAGCGATTTACAAAACGTCTCAGTTCTGTAAAATGGCTGGTTAACGCTTACGCGCGTTAGTTTTGTTTTTAATTATTCGAAAATATGTCACTATCCCAAACATATTGACGACAGCTTGGTCTAGTGGTTTGAGCGTAGGCCGGTCGGGTCACTGCACCGGGCTCTTGCGGGTTCGATTCCCGCCTGGGCTATTTTCGGATAGGGTCTTTTCGTTTCTTGCCCTGGTCTGGGTGTTACTGGGATCGCACTCAGTCCATTGTACGGTACCTATAATACAAGCGTTGCTTAGTTTGGGCCCATACAGTTGGTGTGATCGTCTGGTGATATTAAAAAAAAAACAGCATAAACTAACCTACTGAAATGGCTAGTTTGACGGAGTCCCGCTTCGCAGGGCTCCTATTTCTAGGTGTAAGATAACCAGGAACTTAAAACACGGATGAGAAGGAGCTTAGGCTGTGTCCCCAGTAGGCAAACTGTTAGCGGCCGACTGAGTGAGCCGCAAATTTGTGGCGAACTGAAATTCGATCAATTTGCGTGCGTCGCAAGAAAACTGTTATGTGTTAGCCGCTTATTTAGGCCGAACGACCGACTGAATTTTCACTGTCAACTGTCCACATGACAGTTTGCAGCAAATGGACTCACTACGCCCGGCGAACAAGCATATCGCCGCCGCCGACTGGAACCGGTTTTGCTGTGAGTCGGCCGCTCACTGAATCAATCGGCGCGCGCTACACAGCAAACTGCGTAGAGTGAGCGCTAACTAGCAAACTGTGAACACTCCATTTAAAATATATGGAAGGGCGTAGTAAAACGATACGCCGCTAACTCAGTCGGCCGCTAACAGTTTGCCTACTGGGGACACAGCCTTAGTTTCGAACCTAAGCCAGCCAAGTCGTGGTACCCCCAATTCCGGAACTCGCTTCGCTAGCTCACGCGTGCTGTTGAGCAGTCCGAACCGATAATAATTAAATCACCGTATTACAACTCGGCTGAATGTAAAAAAGGCAGCATTACAAAATGGTGCCCGCTAACCAGCCGATTTGTATAGCGCCTAACCGTTTTGCACAAGAGCGGATTCAACAATCCGACTGCAACATCTGCAATTTGTGGCAATTCCATTATCTAGAGTGCTCTTGAGAGCTATAATAACCACTCGAAGCGGAATGAAGTGCGCTGACGATACAAATCTGACCGCACGCACCTCGTAACGCTACCGTGTGACGGCACAAGCGATATGCTAACACCATATCACTAGCTTTTATATGATTAGCAATGGCGATCCTACTTGTATATGTAAAGTGAGTAGGTACATATAGTTCATTGAATATGTCAAAAGATTAAATTTGGTCCATTTCCGCGCATATGTGCCATGCGGAGTGCTGTTTCATCTATAATTATAATAAGACTATACATAACATGGTCGTAATCCTACATGGATTAAAAACAAGTGACATTGTTTTCAATAGGTACGACACCGATTCTGCATTTTTTGTGTGCCTGTACACTTACTGAAGGACTGTGGCTGAATTTAACACATTTTTTTAAATTATGTAGCTATCTGTATTGAGTGTTTAAGAAAAAAAAATACAAACGAATTGAGCACCTCTTTTTCTCCTTCCCCTTTTAGAAGTCGGTTAAAAATGGCAATGTCTGTTACAAGTCTCGTCAACAACATGGGCCGTTAAAACATTCGTTTAGGTGTATACTTATCTTTGGTTGTGGTTTTTATGTTAAACATGTATAGTACTATCATTATAAGGGAATTAACGATGAGTACCTTAAAACCATAGCTGCAGTTACAATATTAAAGTCAAATAGTGTTCCAGCTAATAACCCGCCTTGAATAAACCAATAGAGCTTCCAAATACAGTTGGATCGTTAGCAATAAAACGCATAATTCAATGAATGCTGACTGCAACATTCAATCAAATCTAGACTTATACTATTCTGGTACATTCGGATGTTAAAACAAAAAGTTCGTTAGCTGCCATATTTATTGATGAATTCCTCTAATTCAGCCTTTCACAAAGTGGGTGATAACGCCCCCTTGTGAGCGCTGCAGGCCTAAAGGGTAAGAGACCCAGAAAAAAATGGGGGCGTTGAGTAGAAGGCTTACAATAATTAATTTAATATGAAGTATTAAGTGAAAAAATGGGGGCGCTAAAAATTATTCATTCTCAAAGTGGGCAGTAGCAAAATAAGTTTGGGAACAGCTGCTCTAATTCACTCGGTCCTATGATTTTTATTTGGCGCTATGTATCTATGTACAATTATAAGCACGTACCTACCTATCTTACCAATGCCAATATACCTACATAGATTAAGACGTGAAAATATTGTTTTCCAAAATAAGAAACACGCTTATAATATCGATTGAGATATTTAACACGTGATACGCGATTGTCGAATTGATTTATATGGGTACGTATTGATTGACAGCCCCCATGAGTGAGAAATAAAATGTAGGTCACCTACATTTTACCTAAAAATCATTTAACGTTTTTCTTTTGTATTATTGTTTACATAATGAGGGGGAATGTCGCCGATATAAAGGCAATTTAGGGACCTAATAATACAACTGCCCAAGTTTGGGTGTACTGTATCTTTGTTTACAACTGTCTACCCCTGCGGAGATTGCAGGCGTGATAAAGCTTATATTTATTTATTTAAGTATACCTTTTGTTGATTTTGATTATATGAAAGTTACCATAAATGATAATCAACTATTAGTTGAAGTGAGGTAGGTAATTTTTCCACTAGCAGCCGGTGGATGCGAGTGGCGGAGGACCGTGATGTGTGGAAGTCGTTGGGGGAGGCCTATGTTCAGCAGTGGACGTCTATCGGCTGATTGATTGATTGATTGATTGAGGTAATTTTTATTCGTAAGTAACTCTTGAATCAAAACAAAACATTTATTGTCGACTAGCTGTAGCCCGCGACTTCGTCCGCGTGGTATTTAACAACGTCTCAACCGTTGGCAACAGCCTGCTCGCGTTCTGATCCCGCGGGACGCATTGCAGATTGTTGCTATCAAACTTTAAGCAGGCGCAGCGCTGCAACATTGGTTTTAATTTTTTTTCGAGAGATCCATTTTTTTTTTCTAAAATAAAAGTAGCCTAAGTTACTCCTTGTTACATCAGCTATCTGCCAGTGAAATTCCCGTCAAAATCGGTCCAGCCATTTCAGAGATTACCCGGAACAAACAGACAGACAGACAGACAGACGGACAGACAGACAGACGGACAGACAGACAGACAGACAGACAGACAAAAATTGTAAAAAATGTTGTTTCGGTATAGGTAACGTGTATACATCCCAATGCACTTAGTAAAAAACGGTTATTTTAATATTACAAACAGACACTCCAATTTCATTTATATGTATAGACTAGCTGTTGCCCGCGACTTCGTCCGCGTGGTATTTAACAACGTCTCAACCGTTGGCAACAGCCTGCTCGCGTTCTGATCCCGCGGGACGCATTGCAGATTGTTGCTATCAAACTTTAAGCAGGCGCAGCGCTGCAACATTGGTTTTAATTTTTTTTTCGAGAGATCCATTTTTTTTTCTAAAATAAAAGTAGCCTAAGTTACTCCTTGTTACATCAGCTATCTGCCAGTGAAATTCCCGTCAAAATCGGTCCAGCCATTTCAGAGATTACCCGGAACAAACAGACAGACAGACAGACATACAGACAGACGGACAGACAGACAGACGGACAGACAGACAGACAGACAGACAGACAGACAAAAATTGTAAAAAATGTTGTTTCGGTATAGGTAACGTGTATACATCCAAATGCACTTAGTAAAAAGCGGTTATTTTAATATTACAAACAGACACTCCAATTTTATTTATATGTATAGATGTATAGATGTATAGATTGTTTATTTATCGGTACCACAATAAAAAGAGTAGGTTGATGCGTATAACCGAGTAGCGCATGCCTCACAATAAAACTGGGCTTTTGATTAATTACTCCATCGGACAAAGGATTAAACAGTAGTCAATAATTGTGAGATAAATCCTTTATATGTATACGAAATCCTCTTTATATGGGTATTTTTATCAATATTTCTCTGGTGAAACAAATTTTACATGTTTGTACGAGTAAATTTATATTTTCTTGTCTGTGTGTCTGTCTATCTGTCTTCTATACATACATATAAATAAAATTGGAGTGTCTGTTTGTAATATTAAAATAACCGCTTTTTACTAAGTGCATTAGGATGTATACACGTTACCTATATCGAAACAACATTTTTTTAAATTTTTGTCTGTCTGTCTGTCTTTCTGCCCGTCTGTCTGTCTGTCTGTCTGTCTGTCTGTCTGTTTGTTCCGGCTAATCTCTGAAATGGCTGGACCGATTTTGACGGGACTTACACTGGCAGATAGCTGATGTAACAAGGAGTAACTTAGGCTACTTTTATTTTAGAAAATAAAATAGGATCTCACGAAAAAAAAATTAAAACCAATGTTGCAGCGCAACGCCTTGTTAAGTTTGATAGCAACAACCTGCAATGCGTCCCGCGGGCTCAGAATGGGCGAGCAGGCTGTTGTCAACGGTTGTCTTTGTTAAATACCACGCGGACGAAGTCGCGGGCAACAGCTAGTCTCTCATAAGTATGTTGATTCTTACGACCTACATAACATACACGAAGTGCGTATTTCACTACAGAAAATCTACATAATGCGATCAAAATCGTGGTTTTTCCCAAAACTTGGTGACAACAGAGTGCTAGATCCGTTGGAAATTGGAAAAGTTGATTAATGAATCCCCATTGAGGCTGTCACAACATCTGCGGATTGATTGCGGGCCAGCACCATCCCTCTCGAGTCTCGAACTAAGAACATCGACGCTTAGTAAGTACCTACCTACTCTACGAATTCCGATGAGACGTCTCATAAGGGCTCTACTACGCACACGCATCACGTTTTCAAACGCGAAGCAATTTCACAATTGTTTTTCGTGTTGGAATAAGTAATTTAGGTTTGTAAAATGGTTTAAACAGTGTGTAGTATATTATGCTGATAATAAGTTGGGGTCATCACGAGCTGCATTCCAACTTCGAGGTGCCGTGGTGCTCCCAGTTTAACATATTTACTTACTGAAGTAGGTACTTAACATACTGTAAGATAAGTCGACTTAATAGTCCGTAAACAGGTACCTAAAACTTAAAAGAATAAAAATACTATCGACTTTTTATTTTTATTTAAAAAAATAATCGATTAAGTTAGGGTGATTAAGATAATCGGTTAGGTTGATACATAGCTACTTAAATTTTATGTGACGATAGCTTGTGTGTCTTTCGGCAATGAAATCTTGAATTGTAGCAGCACGATTAAATATATAGTGATCATGCTTATGGCCTGAAAACATAATATTATATAGATCCATTAAATAAAATAAATAATTTTGAAATCAGTGGCAGGACATACCAGGATGTAGGTATACTGGGCTTTCCCCAATATTAGGACTTCAAAAAGGGTACATTTAATGTTATTTCAAGCAAAGCAATGAAAAAAAGATTGTTTTGTGAATAAAACTTATTTTAAAATCGACATACAGATATTCTGTATACAAGTTGCCGAACCTTGCTGACATAACAGTCACTTACACTTCAATTTTGTCTGATATTTGGAGCTCGGGTAACTTGGTGGCTTATATAGCATTCAACCATCCTATTAGTGTCATACCTTGGCTTTTGTTAACGCCAGTCTGACTCGGAATGTCAATGAACGCCTATTCGAGTTGTAAATGTGTTTTTAAACGAGTTCATGTGTTTGAATTTATGTCTTTTTATCCTCGACATTATTAATTTATGTAAGTAGGAACAGCTTCACTCTTGTTTATTGCTTCAGTACTGCAGTGGAATGATGGGAGTTACCTTAGATATGTAGTACTAAATGTTAGCACATACAACACTTTTTGCATGATAACAGTCCAGCATAGACTTAGAAGTTCTGGACACAGTTTATTTTTTAGCCTTCGCGCATTTGTAGCGCACACCGTGTGCTGTCTGAATATGTTAACATTTAAGTGTGTGTACGTACGTATTCGTAAGTGTATTTCGTGACCCTTTGGTAACAGCAAAAGGGCATATTTCCATATTAATAATTTGCTTATGACCTATTTTCGTTTAACTGTGTGCTTTCGATTTTGTCACTCTGCTAATACAGAATACAGAGGGTACTCTTTAGTTAGAAAAAGTGATATGTAGATACATATGAACTATAGGGAACAATACTATCTGCCCGCCGTTATCTCATTTTCATATTGCAATATATAGTCCAGTACAACGGATTGCGCTAGTGTTCAAACGACTTTTTTATTGTAAGCAGATAAGTAGGTAGTATGATCCCTGATAGAACGTTTGGATACTTTTAGATACTAACCGATGTAAGCAGCTCTCTGTTGACATGTGCGTATCCTTTTAGGCTGACGACAGCCGGGTTCATCTCGATAGCTTGGATAAAGTGGTCGATCTGTGGTGCAAATGAAACGATACAAACAACGGACAAGTAAATGCGTATGTCAGACCAATGGGTAAGTTTCCTGGCCAGCTTAGACCGTAGGTATAAGAAAAGCCGAGAACGTAGATATGCTTAATTTTTCCTGCGACTTTGTTTGCTAGGATATAAACCATTCCCGCGAATGTTCTTTCGCATAAGTCCAAGGCCCGCATAATTTGCAAAACAAAACTTACTAGGGCTCAATCATCAATGCCTGCGAGTTTGAGACGTGCTCCTCAAAGTAATGTCTCATGGCTTAGATCAGTGGGGGAACTGCTATGTCGTCGTAACATCATCGACAAAACATGCTATCACTGTCACACTTATTTATTAGGTGTGTGATGGATGGAAGACGATACGAAACGGTACGTAAATAGGATTGTGGTTGAGGTACAGTATCTCGGTTTATACCATTTAAGTTGCAAGTAGCCAGCCAACTTAGAATCAATTCGTGAACCACTTCGGCAACTTGCCTTGGTGCAAACTTGTGAACCTACCAAGCGCCTTACATGAAGCGAGTCAATTTCAACTTGAATCGTGTAATCTGGGTCAGGCATAAGGGATATTTTTAAAAACAATTTGTAATATACTTGCCTCCTTTTGGGTTGGCCTGTCAACAGCCAGGACGTCAATCGATAGTAATGTGTCTTGGACGCCAGCAGCGACCTGCAAGCAATTTTTCAAGAAGTTGCACATTAGAGCAGCTAATATTATAAATAATTTATCTTTTAGTTCTGTTGTAAAACTCTCGAAAATTACGTTAAAAGTATACGGTCTACTAAACCTCGCCAATATATTTTGATCGGGGTCCCAAAGATGGAAATCGATTTTCGCTAAGTGCAAAGTGATACCCAACCCTAGCTAATTTAACTTTATTTGACAAATGATTCAGAGACCCAAGCATTCGTGAACTAATGAACTCAGACATGAAAGATTACTTAAATCAGAATGGCGATGTTCTTCTAACTACTTTTATCTAGCCTACTAACCTCTTGACGACCTGATTAGCGCAGTTGGTAGTGACGCTGCTTCCTGGGCCGAGGGTCCCAGGTTAGAATCCTGGTACGGAAAAACCTTGCGTGATGAGCGCGAATGTTTGTACCTGAGTCATGGATGTTTAATATCTATATAAGTATTATATTATACTGAGTTCGCCCTCAGTCCATTGTACGGTACCCGAGACCATCGTATAGTTAGTGTGTTCGTCTGGCGATATTATTATAATTATTTAATGCTGGGCAAATGCCTCCTCTAGACCTCCTTTAAACCCAAACATGGGGTAATTCTGGCCACGTTTTACCCGTAAGGGTATCCCAACTGGTTACACTTTCTTCCCCTCTATTGAACGCAGCCTTACCTTCCTTTGCGGGTCCATGCGTACCTACTATACCAGCAGGGTTATTTTAAATCATTCGGAATCGGATTTGAAACTTTCCGATGCTAACGTCACTCCCGACGAGCTTTCAGACGGAAACTTATTGAAAAAACGATTTGGTATTGTCCTCAATATACATCGAAGATAATCAAAATCGGATCTTTTATTAGCGATTGCGATAATCCAACTCGGAAGTTTTCGATTCCGTTTCCGATATCGATTTCGAATGGTTTAAAATAAACCTGCAGGATTGGTATTGTAGGTAGGTATGCTACGATTAAAAAATTACCGTTAGTGTAGATTTGTGAGAGCAGTCAGCGAATATGAAGAGTAATGTAGAGCAGTATGCGGCGTCCACGAACAGGCCCATCTCCTTGAAGCTGAACCCGAAGCCGTGATCAACGATCTCTGATAGAGCACCGTACACCGCTATCGTAATGTTGGTGAACCTGAGCACACAATCAGCGCTGTAGTATTTTCTTGTTTATTTTTTTGCTTCTTTCCACTATTCCTTGTTGTTATGTTAATTGTTAATTCCATTCTATTACATATATATTACTTATATTTACGCGAATACTACACGTTAAATTTTTTTTTTTTTAATTCGAAACATCTGGCTCGTAAAAACATAAAATAAACGTGATAAAATCCGAAAAAATGTTTTATTTCAATACATAATATTAATTTCGAAATGTAGAGATATTATACTTCACCCACCGTAGCATTTACATTTCATTAGTTAGTGCCTTTCGAAAGGGGGATATTTAGTATATAAAGTCCGCTTCAATTTTCACAATTAAATTAAAAATATTTACACGTCGGAGTGCTTTTCTTGGAACTCCTCTAAATTTCAAACGTGTTAGTACCTACGCACGAGATTTTTTAAAAGGCTTGGCGCTCCTGTAGCTTCGTTATATAAATAAAAATTTTGAAGTTACCAACGCGCAGGCCAGATTTCATTATATACCTCCGTCTGATATTTAGGTAACCGAGTAACCTTATTCAAGTCACTCACATGAAGAGGCAGTACGTGGAATAAGTTCGCGCGTACGCGTTTCCCAATGACTGCAGCAGCTCCGAAAGATTGAGCCACAGGTAACGATACCGGGATATCAGTTTGGCCGAGCATTCTAGTTCCACGTCCTGTACACCGAACAAAATTAGACCCTTAACACCTATTAGATTCAGAAAGGGCAGTGGCGTATTTACGCTTGAGCCATATGAGCCATGGCGCGGGGCGGCAGGCTGCCAGGGGCGGCGCACGCCGCTCATCGCGCTCAGCTTTTGGCACATTTTCATATACATTACCTATCTTTCGTTAATTTATGGGGCGGCAAACCTCATAGGTCTCTTAGCCCCGTGTCGCCAATTTGTATAATACGCCACACTACTTCTCAGCTAATCCTATGGATTAGCCTAATATACTGTGGGTTTCATAGGATTAGCCTAATAGACTACACCACCAGCTTCTGACATCACATAATGATTACAAATTCACTAAAGAAGCGCAGGTCCAAGGTCTAGTTTTTCTGTATCACCTGTATAGTTATTGACTACACTTACCCTGCGAAAGCATTTAGAAAGACTCTGCGATGCGATTTTAATGGCTTTGCAATTAATGTACCAGAGCGCACAATTCATGTTGATCATGGTAATTATATGGTAGTAAGCTGTTGTGTGCCTCAGTAGGAAGCCGTCGAGTAACACGCAGAGGCTGAGCAGGAAACAGACTGCGAGGAGCAAGCAGCCCACGCTAATGATGACGATGGATGTCTTCAAGTTGGGGAACTGCAGGTTTTCACCAGTCACACGGTAATACCTAACCTGTAAATGGACACAATAGGATGTTTGGTTACTTGACAGAATTACATAATAAGTTAGTAATATAATTTGATATTATAAAAGAGGTGTCTCCGGAACTACTAATCCAAGTGCTATATAGACTATGTTTTATCGACGTGCCATGAGCAGAAGCTGCTTTATTAAATAAGAAATAAAAGTCATACTCAAGTACCCTATTATAAATATACTTCGATTTTATATTTGAACCATGACTACATCAAACAACACATCATACATACTTACAGTATCACGTCAGAAAGACTTATAGCACTGATCCATAGAACATGAATTACCTAGATACTTTGGAAGAAACTTACTTGAAATTTGCCCCAATTCGTCTTATATATAGCGACTTGGTGAGCCACTCCCCAACCCACAAAGGGGATCCAGAAATGTGGGACGAGGAAAACGACGAAAAGGATCGCATAAATGTAGTCGTCGAATCGTCGGATCGAGCGCAGCATCATGATGCGCTCGTAGCCGACCACGAGGACTATCACCGTGGCGGCCATATAGAAGCATACGGCGTATATTGTGGCTGATGACTTCCAGCTGAAAGTTATTGTACCTGAAACATTACACTAGGGCTATATGGCCTGGTGATAGCCAAGTGGGTATAGAACGCTTGCCTCGGTAACGAGGATCGCAGGTTTAAACCCCGGCTCGTAAATCTGGGATTTCTGGATTTCATGTGCGTATCTCATTTTCAACCATGATTATCACTTGCTAAGCGGTGAAAGAAAACATCGCGTGGAAACCTGCATGTCTGAGAGAACCCCTCAAAAGACGTGTGAAGTCCAACAAATGGGCCAGCGGGGTGGACTATGGCATAATCCCCCTTCGCGTGGAGGGGAGGCCCGTGCCCAACAGTAGGACATTCAAAGGGCTGGTATTATTATTATATATATGGCCTAACCTTGTGGCAATTTCTATCTGCAAATGTATGGCCGCCGAATTGTGGTGACTATAACATTGCAGCAAGAGGGTACCTATTGCTATAAATATAGTTCAGTTGGCAAAAAGATACAAATACGAACTCTCTTAGGAACAGTGGCTTTTAGGACAGGTAGGTAAATACTAGGGTGCAAAATAATGCAGCGCGTATAACGTGTTTTCAGGATATAACTCACCTGGTCGTGAGCGAGTTATGGGCATGACAGCGAGCGCTCGGAACAACACCAGTAGAAGCTTGTGGTCCCTGTAGAACTGGTCGTGAGTCTCGCACGTATCTCCATCCTGGGATGACAGTTGGTCTCGCTGCTCTTGTTCCTATGAGGACAATTCAATGAAGACCTATTTTCAAGAAGTTTATATACATAAGGGGTCATATCAACTGAGCAAGTTTTTGTGAGAATCCGAATATTATATTTTCGTGTCTCGGAGATCTTGTAAAGCCGTTGGTCCTGCGCCTGATTTCTTCCATCTGGTCTCGGATTACCGTCCCATCGGACTATGAGAGTAAGGGAAGACTGACTGAGGGCACTGTGCTTATTCGCACACTTGAACCTTGTAATACTCATATTCGTAATCCGTTGAGATTGGCCGCCCTCGTGAGTGGCCGTGACCGATATTCGGTCAGGAGGATTATTATTATTTTTAACTTATTTTATAGGTGTAGACCATTACAGTAGCTATGGAGACATCACCTACACCCAAAGGTCTTAGTACAAGTTTTGGCGGCAAAAAAATAATATCGATCGAACATTTTCAAACATTTCACATCAGCACCCGAAACGTGCAAGGTGAACTAAAATATTAGATGGTAATTATATAAGCATATGTTTTATGTACGCACTTACATAATCTCTTTGAGTTTTTTCATACAATGTTTTATTCCGTTGAACGTGCTTCATATCGTCTTGGAGTAGAGAATTGTTGATTCCTTCGTCGAACAGATGGTCCGGTATCATCATCATCTTTCCGTATCGACGTTGAAAATACGCAGTTGAAAATTTTATACAGTAGAAGAGCAAAACCTCCTAATGCTAGTACATGTAAACCGAAGTGATGTGATGGATGAACGGTGAGCTTAACACTGAGACATTATCGAACAGTAAACAAGCCGTATAAATATCATTAAATTTTAAAGCAAACGACGCCGTCGCTCTTTGCATACCAATGACACGTTGAAACTGTAATACTTACCGAAGGCCGCCGGTCGAGAAATATTCTGATTGGGTCTGTATTCATGAAAATCAGCTTTTCGGACTACCCTTACCCTTACAATATACTAGCTGTTACCCGCAACTTCGTCCGCGTGGTATTGAACAAAAAGCGGACGAAGTCGCGGGTAACAGCTAGTATTATATCTATATCGTAGTGAAAAGCCAGTTTTAAGGTTTTAGTACCGAGTATTCACTAGACAAGTAAGTATATATAATATATAAAGTGTCGCCCAATATTGCCAAGGACAGGGATGTGGTAAAATTAAAATCTAGCTTTCTCCCGTAGCGTGTAATATAAAAATATCACAGATATTTAGTTTCACATTATAGTTACGCAAGATAACAAACTATTAGCAATTTACATACATACTGAATATATTGAAATTTCATCATTTCTAATGTGTGTTCGACTTTTTTAGACAATATCTTAAAATTGGTAACTTACTCGATAATAGTGCTAGCGTGAGACTGAAGAGCCTAGAGTATTAGTATCGCACTTATACAGATAATAAATAAGGTTTCATAACATGATTCATTAATAATTTTATATATTGATTTTTCTAATAACATATAGATTTTTACGACAACAAATCGCAAATATATTAAAATTAATGATCCCAATATTACAGTAAGTTAATATAAAACGGATAAATCTAACAGTGCGTTCGCGAACATTAATATGGGACCCATTTCCTATATATTTTCAACTAGCTGTTGCCCGCGACTTCGTCCGCGTGGTATTTAACAAAGACAACCGTTGACAACAGCCTGCTCGCCCATTCTGAGCCGCACGCATTGCAGGTTGTTGCTATCAAACTTAATCAGGCGCTGCGCTGCAACATTGGTTTTAATTTTTTTTCGTGAGATCCTATTTTTTTTTTCTAAATTAAAAGTAGCCTACGTTACTCCTCGTTACATCAGCTATCTGCCAGTGAAAGTTCCGTCAAAATCGGTCCAGCCATTTCAGAGATTAGCCGGAACAAACAGACAGACAGACAGACAGACAGACGGACGGACAGACAGACAGATAGACAGACAAAAATTGTAAAAAATGTTGTTTCGGTATAGGTAACGTGTATACATGCAAATGCACTTAGTAAAAAGCGGTTATTTTAATATTACAAACAGACACTCCAATTTTATTTATATGTATAGATGACACTTATAATGCAATAGGGTCCATATCTGTATATCTGAGAGCAGTTGCTCCTAGTAACGTTAGTCAAACAAAATAGTACCTGTTATTGTGTACGTTTGCTCTGCGATATTCAACCTTGAATGGGTCCCAAATTATAGTCCGCGACTGTACATACTTTAATAAATACAAAATTATACCAAATTGCACGCTCCAAAAATGATTAAGATCACTGTTGACTGCGACATCACCGTTTTTGCTTCAGGAAAAAATATGTTAGAAATTGTAATAAATTAACTAAGACTTAAGCTTAGCTAGTTGTGCCATCAGATCCTTGTCGGCGTCTGTAGTCGACGCTCCGACCTTGTTACGCGCCACGGATGGGGCGGTAGCCATCTGAGAATATATATATATGGGAGTGAGCGAGAGGTATTTAATGTGGAAGCAAGAGAGATGATGTAGGAAGTTGTGAGTGAGTGATGGGATGCGTGGATGCGGGATGGAGATATAGTGTCCTACGGATGGAGATATAGGACACTATATATCTCTCTCGCACACAAACATCTAATTACGTATTTCCATTAAATATTTTCGTAAACGTTCGATGTTCGCTAACACGCACTGGGCACCAAGGGAAGTGTGGCCGTTGTAATGGCATAAGGCTCGCCTCTTATTAAATGCGACATGTGAGTGCACTGTAGATGGTGTTTTGTTATATATACCTTGATTTTACATAATTATGAAGATAAATAAGGTTTACAAAGTACTAAAAATAATAATAATATCTGCCCTTTTAATGTACCATTGTTGGGCACAGGCCCCCATCAATCCGAGGGGGATTAGGCCATTGTCAACCACACTGTCCCAGTGTGGGTTGGCAGACTTCACACTTTCTTTGGAGAGATTCTTATATGCAGGTTTCCTCACGATGGTTTTCCTTCACCGTTCAGCAAGTGATAATCATGGTTGAAAATGAGATTCGCACATGAAATCCAGAAATCCCAGAGGTGAGAGCCGTGGTTTGAACCAGCCATCCTCGTTACCCAAGCCAAGTTGGTAAAAAGCGTTCCTCGTTTCTACCTGCTATCACTGCTTTAAGCATTTTACTATAATAATAAAATACATATACTATTTACCTTTCCACTAATTTCGATGCCAATTTCATCGAGTACTTGGTTAACAATCCCTTCAGTTTCCTCTTCATCGCCAGACTCACCCATGATGTCGTCCAGAGTGTCTGAAACTATACACAGAGTCAATGAGTATCCGAAAAGCAGGTATTATATAATATAATGTGAAATTAAAAGCGTCAGGTTATCGCAAATGTTTAGTTTTCGAGTGGGTATTATCTGTGATTTTTGCTTACACCAAACAGGTTGTCAACCGTTTTGGTGCGAGTTAGTTGAGTTTGTATGTGCCGTAGTATGTTTCAAGTCGGAACGCGGGATAATAGGGTTGTTGGAGTTAAGGAGTAAGCACTGATACACATTTTTGTAAGTGCGAGCGAGAGCACAATTGCGGCAGATGTTTTTTATGATTTGGCAAATGTTTCGGCCCTAGGTCTTTATTAGTGGCCAGTAACTTACTCATTTCATCAGTCATGTCCATCCTAGCATTAGCCTGCTTGAATGCCTCCATGTCCTTGGCGATCTGGTGTGGGTTCATAACTTTGTTCATGTTGCCTATAGTCTTTGCAGTGGTGCCCATCGCCCCGGCTATTGCGATATTCGCGCCCATAGCTTTGTTTTGTATCTGTACACTTTGAATCTGAAATGTTATAAGTAGGAGTTTTTTTCATAAATCATTGTTTGTAAAAGCATGGATCATGGATAAATCTTGATAATTAAACCAATCAGAATATGTTAAACTTTCTATGCATGTGTTCTTAACTGAAGCCCAGTAAAATAGTACATTTGAGGGCAATACCATCAGTCACAACTATCTTTTTTAATCTAAAGGATTGGTAAATAGTAGATTAACTCAATAAGATATAACCTATTATTGAGTTATTAAGTTACCCTATTGAGTTAAGCACCCTCATTAAGTGAGCCTGCTCTGCAAATCCCCGGTTTTAAAATAGTATCAAAATATATATTACCTTACTGTTAGCTGCATAAAATCTATTCTTTTGTTTCCTGAGCTGCACCAACTGTTTTGCTAATATTTTACACCCCTCATTGTTGCCTTCTTTTGCCATTTTTTTTATATCCATTTCCTGTAGAACACAATGTTATCTTTTATCATAAAAGTATGATATTAACTTTATCAATATCTCCAGCCAAACTCATCATTCTACTAAATGTATGGTACCGACTAGCACAACAAAGTAGCGTTGCATTGGAGTAACATACTAATAACATTGTTATCTACAATTGATTGTTTTATGGACTGCAAATATTCTGATTTATTAAACTTACCAATTTCTTTTCTTCCCTTTCAAGAGCTGCCTTGTCTCTGTCCAAATCTCGAGTGGCCTTGCGAAGCTCTCGATCATTTTGCCTTTGCTGTTCTAAAGAAAACCAAAACAATCTTGTTAACGAGACAACTTTAAGGCATATTACTGACGTCCTGTGATCCGAAGGGCCTACTAATAATTTGTTGTTAACAAATTTTATAAATTAATTTCAAGTCAACTGTGTTTATGGTAGCTTCTGGAAAATTAAATATTTATCTAGGAAATTATTTTCCGCGTGAATAAAGGTTGTCGTCATCGCTGACTTACTGTTAAGAGTTAGTGTTGGAGATCTTATTCATAATCAACTTACCTTTAACAGTTGGTGGCTTTCCGAAGAAGAAATCCATAATATAGACTTCAGTAGTAGTTTTATTTATTGTTTGTAATGCCTAGGTAGGCTTTTACAGTTTTTTTTATCAACAAACAATCCAACCAACAAAATGATTCATTTGTTGACAATTTCATTTATTATGACAGTGACAGTCAGCTAAGGCTTGAGTCACTCAATTGTCGACATTACGTATCGAGATGGGTACAACAAAACCACGCCTTTGGCGGGAAGACGAACCGTGAGTTGTCTACTGTTTTTTTTTTTATTTTGACAGGGTAGTTTTTTGGAAAATAATGTGTTATATTAGTGGGATGTGGAATATTAACTATTGTGTGTTCATAAATTAGCAGAAGGGAAGGAAATTAAAATAACTATTCTAAGGCTAGCTAATGGAACAGTCAACTTATATTGCAAAAGTAACCTGTTTTGTAGCAGATTGCGAACGTTAAATACAGAATTAAAGTCGTGTATGAAATGAAAATGAAACATCAAGCAGTGGCGTAGCATAGGTCATTAGCACCCGGTGCGGATTTCAAATTTGCCGCCCTCTTATTTTTTCTATTCATTATAAAAAATGTGGGGCATCGTAACGACAATAAAAATGTCGTAGTCCACTGTGTCCACTGACATCAAGCAAGTAGGTACCTAACTGCCTATAATGGCTGCCTTAAGAAGTTATTTTTTGTCCGTATAACCGTCCGTCCTGTCCGTATAACTAAGATCAGTAAAGTAATCACCACTCTACTGATACGAATGGAGGAGGGTATTAGGCACGTCTTCCGTCACGCTCACACGACAGAATTCATTATTAAGCGTGGTAGTGACAGAACATGTTTTCTGACACATTCACACATGTTTTCTCGATGATGTAACGTACAGAGTGGTAACGATTATAATATTGAGTACCTAGAATCTCCATTAAACTTCACCGTGTTTCAAGAGTCTATTAACGCTTGAGTATTATTAGAAATAAATATAATAAGGAAAGCTTAATAATAATATATTTTCTTGTAGTACATAAGTATATATTTTCGAGATTAAAATCGAATAAGTACAAATTAAATAAGTCACTTCATTTTTATTAAAACACTCAAAAATTACAGATATATGACAGATAGTAAAACACAAAGATCAGTAAATCATAGAAAATAAATGATTAAAAATACCTTTGTAACCACATTGATAGTTATTAATAATGAATTTCATAAGTCGGTACAAATTACAAATTCTACTCTTGATTTTAATACAAAGTATTTTTCATAAGTGTGTTGTAATATTATTGTAAATTGACTACATACTTACTCACTGGACAATATAATGGACTTTTATGAATTTAAGAAAAATAGTGCGATATATTCCGTAAGCAGGTATCTACATCTGATTCCGACACAGAAACAACAGTTAACTATACTCGATAAACACATAGGTATACAAACGAAAAAAACGGGACAAACATAAATCCAATAAATAATCTTACATTGTAAAAACACTGCATTAAAGTTATTGTAGGTAAGTAGGTACTAATTGGATGTGGTCTAAATAACTAACCATTTATTTAAGTCAATTATAAAATCCATATTCTGAAAACTAAAAACCAGTGTAGATATTTTATTAATGATCATTAAAAAAAATTAACGCTATTTGGAGGTGATGAATCACAGCTTAAAATTAGAATTAACACAAATTATTATGATAAATATAGGTTACTGAGAGATTCACCACGACCATTTAGGTGTGGACGGCGCAAAGGACCACTTGTCTGGGAGGCCGACGTAGGTTGAGTTTATAAATTGACTTGAAGACCACTCGAACGGTTTGACTGCATCTTTGTTGAGCAACTCCATCTTTTCCTCCATGGCTTCCTCTTGTTGTTGCATCACGAGGTCTCTGATCTCGAGACTGTTTAGCTCGGGTTTTTCGTTAAGCAAATTTGTGTAAATAGGCGCTTGATTTCCCTTATTTAGGAGTGTGTTGATGGTCTTTATTTCTGTGTATGGTGGGCTGGATATCGCGACGAATTCCAAGGTCGACTCGTTAAGAATACCTGAAAAATAGGAAGGAATACAATAAGTTTAAGGGGCAAAAATATAGGCATAATTAGGACGTGTTGACCATAATATACCCACCACTGACAACCTTAGTGTCAATAACTCCAAAAGGCTCCTTATACTGGTTGACGATATCGCCGCGCACTCCCAATACGGACCAGTATCCCATTTCGCCGAGTATACAGTCCAGCTCAGAGGTGCACTGGCTCGTCTCATTGCCCCTGCCTATTGCTGTCACATTGTTTTGCCTCATCAACTTTATAATGCTGTCGAGAGAAGTCGCGTTCTTATACCCTCGCTTGAAGATCACTGCTCGTGGCGAATCGGACTCTGAGAATATTGAACCGTGCAGCTCTTTCATCTTGTTCACTTGTGTAATTTCAATTACATCCTGAAAAAGTAAGTGAATACTAAGTTAGTAATAGGGACCCTACACAAGAGTATAGATTTTTTATCGATATCATAGCCAATAGTATTGCATAGAGGATGACAATAACCTATCACAATCTATCTCAAATTTTAACTAACCTTGAAGAATGGCAGCCCATATGTGGCCCAGTAACCTTGCTCCAGGAACGCGTCAGACAAGTCTTTGGAGTGCGTGAGGCCAGGGACCTGCTCGATCAGGGCTAACAGACCTTTCGCGTGGCTGATGTTGTTACGATACACAACGATGTGCCTCACGTCCCTGTTAGTTGGAAAAATATATTTACTATTTAATGTAATTATATACATTATCTCTAAATACTGGAGATAGAATATTTTAATCAATGGACAGCAACATTTTATTTACGAAAATACTTATGATTGACAATATCGATTGATGCCATAAAACCGGGTAATTTAGCGCTGTTGCTGCTGTGATGCTATGTACTATAATGGATCACTTGATAAACTCCAGAGTTAGAAATAGCCTCCAAGAGTTCTATAACTTGTATCAGGAACTTACTTGTTCACAGTGCTCTCAGTGACTATTTCATTTGGACGTGTTTTCGGTGTCCTGTGCGCCAGCGCGTGCAGGCGATCGAACTTGTTGAAGTCCACCACCAACCACTGCTTGCTCGCTGTCCCGGAGTTGCTCCTCGCTATGATGTGGCCCCACGAGCTTACGTTCGCTGCTAGGTGGTTAGCTGCTGTCACTCGAGGTCCTAAAGGCACCTGAAAAGTTAATTAAAATAAGTTTGAGTTATTTTGGGATATGTGTGGTACGACTGGTAGGTAACTCCTTTATTTATGTTTTAATAGCGTTAACATTTATGTCCAACCTTATTCCATTTGTACTTCTTTTCAGGCAGTTCGCTTCTGTATTGAATGTAGGCATAGGGATTGAAGCGGCGTATAGGTACTTGTGTCATTATGACCGTAATCCTGTCATCGCTAGCTTAGTGCGGGGGCGTCTATATCCCTCCTTGGGAAGCGAGAGAGATACTTACTTCTTCAGTAATGTTGACTTTCTTCCAAAGCTTGTTATTATAATTCCTCAAAGCGGTGCCTGTGATAGCCAACCTATGGTTTTCACCCTTCACTACGTAGAACTCGTCCTGGCTGGTAATCGAACCAGGGTATCCAGAGAACTCCACAGATGTTCCAGGAACAAACTTAGAATCTTTTAACGTGAGGTGATAGTTTAGTTTGTATCTTTTCAGGATTCGGGTCATTGTATTGTATCTAGAAATAAATTGGGCTAATTAGGAGACTAGTTACAGAAAATTATATGATTCGTGTGTTATGTATGTTTGAATAGCGAACGCACAGTAAGTAGGTCGGTTGCAATAGTGTGAAACCAACCAGCTAAAGCGTGAGACAGATCGTACTGCGATGAGACGAGACGTAGTGTTTATACCTGTTGGGCTATTGGCCACGTGCAGCGATCGTGCGTAACGATCATGCGTTTGCACACATAAAGTTACATAAGATTGTAATGCGTCACACATAACCATGTATTTGAAACCATATTTATACCTTCCTGCAGCATTTTGAGCAACATACAGCTTCTTCGTAGGTGTTCCATCTTTTGCAGTATCATTGACCACCCTCAAAAAGGCACTAGACAAATCTGGAAGTGTTTCCAGTACGTCGTTGTCTATTGTGATGTTCAGTTTCCGTTGGATCTCACTCGCTTCTGCAATGGAATTCAGCCAGTACAGGTCTGAAATGTCCGTTTCGTAGTCCTTCATGCTTCGTTCGACACCATGCTTCCAACCAGTGAAGATGCCGTTGATTTGGGTGTAGTGTAGTGATACCTGTAAAGAGAGCGTGCTTATTATTATTATCCTTACTATACCTACTAGGTATTACATAATAGTGAAAGTGTGATTGTTTTGTTGGTGAGTTCTAAAGAGAAAAACTGTTCAACGGATTTGAAATGAATTTGTCAAAGAGGTAGGTTATATACAGGCCTGGATACAGAATTGTTTAGAGGGTGGCAATTTCTTTTGGGGCTGGGAGATTTTTGTTTATCATTTATAAAAATAATTGAAATTGGTCAAAATAAAGTACTTTTAGTAGTGAGTCTGGGGGAATGCACTCAATGACTCGATGACTAGATTTTTAAATGTATTACTTTGGCTGCAGCAGGTAAATGTAAAACATTGCTATGAAAATGGACTTGCTATTTTAGACTCTATAATAATGCTGCCTGAACACGCTACGGTCATTTTTGCATAGCAATACCCGACTCTAGTCTTGCGACTAACTACAACCCTGTACTGTACCGTTCAACAAAAGAGGGTAAATACACCTTACTGGTGAATACTCCCTCTGGTCAATTACTTGGTCGAAGGGTCCTTACATGATGCCAAAACGAATCCACACAAACGCGTTCAGATGAGCGAGACTTCCATATATCGACGGACTTTTCCAGAGCATCCCTAAGCTTATTGCACTGTTTCTCCACAGGCTGGCCGTCGCACTTCGCTCTGATGGTGTTCTCTAGGTGCGAGTGTATTAACGACCAGGTGAGGGCACCCTCGACGATACCCGCGGCGTATGCTTGTATCTCGTCCGAGTACGAGCCGTCGGTTTCGACTTCCAGGAGCGACCAGCTGCAATATTAAAAAAATATATGTTAGAGCGACTCTGAGACAGATGAGATTGGCCGAATATTTGGCAGAGATAGCGATATATAAGCGGTGATGAATTTGGAATCGGACCTACCTAGTTTTACGTAGATATCAGATTTAACAAGGTTTCAGAGGTCTGCTCTACACTCGGACTGTTAAGACGTGCTTGCATAGTTTTAAGGAATATAAATAAGCAGTATGTGTATGAGCTCATATCATAACACACTGAACAGTTAGGATAGTGTGGATATAATAATTTTAATATGCGTTACCCTATCGTATCCATGTCCATTCTAAAATATGCGCGCGCTACTCCTTTAGGTATGTCAGCCAGGTTGTTGCTCTGGCCCCAGTATTCGATGCGATAGCCGGTTTTTACTGAGTAAAATACGGTGGCTGCATAGGTTCCATCTTCTTGAATTCTGAAAAATAAAGAAACATCGTTTTATTGCATAGCCGTGCTTATAATTTCGGTAGAAACTACAAGTGAGAACATCTCTATTATATCTAAGTATGTATTTCAGTTGTTAGCTTATAGTTTGGTAATCAAGTTTTACTTAATCTGAACAACCCTTGTGTGCTATCTCACAGCGCTACATTTCCATCATCGCAACTTCCGATTTGATAACAATAAAGCAGGTTCTGAGTACCTTCATGTAATTACAGCAGCGTACAGACACGACAAGTTACTAGATTTGTAACGCCACTCGCAACCGCGATTATCGTTTACAAATGGTAGCAAGGATTTTTCCATTGTTGCAAAACGATAAATAGATACTCATATTGTTCCGATAACCAGCTGCCTTAGAAATATAATAATTCTTCCTTATACTCCGTATATATACGTAAGTAAGTGGGCAGGTATCTACCTAGGTATATCATATAAGACTTACTTTCCGTAGAGATCTCCCATATATAGTTAATATTAAACAGACGAGACATACCAACCTACCTTTCAATTTGCCCAACAAATAGCGCCAGTATCGCCAAAATCCCAAGAATGCCAAGTACGTAGGAGCTTATCTTCGTTTGCAGCCAGGAGGCGCCGACGACCTTCAGAATCTTGCTCATTTTCAATTGTTAATTAAAATAAATATAGAAATAAAGTTATAAGATGAAGAAGATGTTGAGAAACTTAATAACAATGAAGTGACAGTGCGTGTAGGTGACTTTCTCCAGCGGGAGGGTGACCATCAAAGTGACGATGGTGAGGCCAGGTGTTCACGGTACCACAGATGCTCCGATGGTTGGTCTCGGAGTCGGCATTGGGCACAGCTCGTCTGTCTGTTATTGTTGCGGTGATTTATCACCGGGTCTTGCGACTTTTTCCTTTTAACCCTGTAACAAGAAAATTATTATTTTAACATACTAGTCCAATTCAATGATAATTCTTTTTATGAGTAGTAACAGAGTTCTACAGTTTTGAAATTTATAGGAACTGTCCATTTTGAAAGTGGTTTTTTTGATTGAAATAAAACTATTTTTAAAATATGACACTTTCACGTCAAACACCTCTCTCCCGTGACCATGGTTGCTGTGAAGCAGCCGAAACGTCGGGAACGTAAAACATATAAAATAAACGAAATAAAATCCGTAAAATTCGTTTTAGGGTTTTGAATTTTTTAACAGTATTTAGATATATTCATTTTCTCTCCTCTGTGATATAAATATACCTAACAAATTAGTAGGCTGATCATCATAGCCCACCAATCTAATCGCATAATTTTTATGTAACTACGTAAAGAAGACTGATCACCCTAACGTTTTGTTAATCAATACATCTACGTTACTAAACATGGTCATACACTGTATGTAGATAAAGAGTTTAAAGCCAAAGCTCAATGCACTACCAAGCAATAATTCATCTCGCAACCAATTAGCGGGACGGAAGCGAATAAGGAAAAGCATGTTTATTTCTTAACCGTTATGGATGCCATTTAATAGGCCGAATTAATTATTGTTAAATCGATAAAAAAAAATACTTTATTTGTATAAACTTTGAACGTAGGTACTCAAATAACAATCAAGTGATCAAATGTCGTAATACATTCGCTAATAAAGCTACACATTTCCGCTAGAGACGCGGTTTTGAAATGCATGATAATATTCGATCACTCGATCGATCTTTCATTAACCACGTTAAAACTTGTACTAAGGCCCTTGTAGTACAAAGGTTGTTTCTATATGGGGCTTAAATGAAACGATGAAATAGGAATAGCTACATTCTTGAAAACCATATCAACGAAAACTTAGCTTAATATTGTCTAGTTCCTAATACGCACGTAAGGTTACTGTGATTTTAAATACCACCACACAACTAACACTCGCGTACAACAACAAACACACCTTGTTGTTGAAGGTGTTTAAAGTTTTCCGAACAGAAAGAACGCTGATAACATACTATATAATATACTCACTAGAATATTATCTAGGTACCTACTAAATATTAGATATCTTATTTTGTAGTCACAGGCTCACTTAACCACACGGCAATATTGTGTTCAATCGTATGTTCTCTCAATGACGACTGAAACGTGAGCACCAGTAGTCAGGTATGGACCGCGTTATCATTGTACCAATAGAAGATACTTTAATGATTAAAGATTGCGCTCTCTCCTTATCTATAATAGTATGTAATTAGCCTAAGTAAAATTGGAATAGTTCATAAATAAAATTGATGATATTTTATGGCAGACGCGCCTAGAATTAATGAGCTTAGGAAAATTTGTAATTTAAGATAGATAGGCATTAAAAATAATACCTGTCTTGAAAGGGTGCCGATTTGACAGTGTCAAAGATATAAGAATGACAATGGGGTCCGGAAGTACAGGGAGATTAGATGATAATTTGGTCACCCATTTATGGTCCTCAATGGAATCCATTCGGCGTTTTATTCAGCTTGGCTACGTATGCCCTACACATGTTAGCTAGGCATGCTAAGACCTTTTATATAATAAAAAAATAACGCCCAACATATGCGCGATCATGCCCTTTTAAATATCGTTTTTAAGAGAAAAGCCCAGGATAATATAACATGCAATTATTTTTTTAAATAATAATGTTACTTACAATATAAATTTTTGTTGCGAAGCGCACTTTATTATTTTAATTCACATATAACTATTGGACACCTACTTACAATAATATACAATTCACGGAGTGCAGTTTACGCACTAATTTGTAGGTAACTATAGTATAAAATATCAATAGTTTATGATGCTATTGAAATTTGAGTATCATTTTTTATAGACGCATCACTAAAATATTTTAGGTAAGGCATTTCGAAATGGAGCTAGGCACAAATTCATGCTAGCAAACGTGAATTTGCAACAATCGACTGAACCTGGAATCATACACTACGCAACACTTACACGTGCAGTTAGACATACGACTAATAATAACTCAACTATAAGTAGGTATCTAAACAATCTGGTTACGTTACTAATTAGGTATTTCAAATTAATCGATTTGAGATTCGTTCGCTCGTTACAATGTCCCTATAGGCAGCGAGAAACGTCCGCCATACCAAACGATCTGTGTCCGACAGCATTTTTATAGTTCAGAATAAATATCAGCAGGATTGCGGAAATTATATAGGTTGTAGTTAGATGCGGAAAATTAACAGAGATAAATAATAGTAATTATGAAGTTCTGTGCGAATTTACTTGCCAAGTCCCAGGGGGCGCTTCAGTGAACCTTGGTTCTATACTCAGGGGCGGATTTAGGAGGGCGGACATGGCTGCAACTGCACGTAGCAGAATAATATCCATCGATGAGCAGTAACAGTCATTATGAAACTATAGTCATTTACCGAATTAATAATAATAGGTATTTTCTTTCTCCGATGACAGCTGTTAGTAATATATAGAGCTGGAAGTAACACAGTTTTTTTCCTGCATCCGTCAGCTTACTTGAAGACATATATTTCTCAGTGAAAATGGATCATTCGTGTATAATTTATAACTACATAATTAATTATAAGATAATTAAGCTCGTGAACGTCGATATTGAGGCCACGAATGTAATTCAAAATTTGTATTTTTTTCCTGTTCTATTTATTTTGAAACCCGTAGATACCTATATCAGCTGCCAGCGTCATAGCATAGAGATTGACTGCGCATAAACATTTATTTTTTTAATATTTGACGCAAGTTACAGTTTACAGTACAGACATTCGTTTATTTTTATTTGAATTTAGAACAAATTTAAGCTTAGCATATTGCTATTCATTTCATATGTTGTTTGGCCTAAAACATTTTACGAAGCCCCATGAATTGGAATAAGGTATCTGTAAAATTGGAAGTTTAAGAATAAATGTGAAAATAACGAAATAAGTTTCTTAATTTTATTTCTTTTCATATTTTATGTAGGTATAATCAACAAAAACTCACGGGTTGGTCGTTGTTTGATAGGATGGCCTATGGCGGATGACAACAAAAAAAAGATGTGTATACTATATCATTCACGTATCATCGGTCATATTTCATACAATTTTATGTAAAGATTTACAAAAAAATATGAATATATTTTATATAGTTTTACAGCGACAATAATTTTATATAGGTATACATATTTCTAATCAAACTTCTCGGAGTGTACTGAGCAAACATACCTACCTACTTATGCACACATCAGTCACGCCCAAATTCATAGAAATTTGTAATCATATGTAACAGCATTACAAAGCGATTTTCTTCGGACAAATTATTTTAATGCCATTGTAAATGGCCGTGTCCAGTCCGGGCGCTGCTGTCATCTGTCACATGAGTGGTTGCCTCACGAAGGTTGCGCGGCTGGACAGAATACGTAATGTATGAAAAATTATATGCATCATCTAGCTTTATCTGCGATATGTATACATATTGTATGTAAGTGCAGATAATGATGATGAATTACTTACGATAACGAGAAATTAATTGGTGTTATATGCAATACTGCCAACTCATTACCTAAGACTAATTAATCTTGTTTACAAAATTTTGTAAAGGTATAAATCTTAATAACTCGTTGAGTATAGGTACTTATGTCAATTCAGTATATTACCGCGGATGCGCGTGCGCGTGCAACGCAACGCTTCCGCACTTTGTCCTTACCTTGCAACACAATCTGACGATTCTACCGGCTACTGAGCGCCATGGCAACTAGACAACGAGTCCTATTCCATCGCAGTTCCTATTACACAATTAGATAATACCTAATCCAGGCACATAAACCTCATACAAAGAGATATGTAAGCAAATTAAACGATTTATCTACAATTCGGTACTCTGTCGACTTACCCGAGATCCGTGAGAGGACGGGAACGATCGCACGTTATACGATGCTCACGGCCAAGGAAATAGGCGACGAAAATGCTTTACTTAGCAGCAAATGAAACTGCAACTCCGCGTAACGGTAAAGATGGTACAGAAATAAGAGCAACGCCTAATCGTAAGCGAGTTATTCTGGTAGCACTCGGTGAATTTGTTACTTTATTATAAATAAATATTAGAACTGAATTCACAAAATTACACGTTCGGCGAACACGTAAACACATTGAAAGTAAATCAATACGGTCTGCTGGAGCAGTATATACCTATGCTCGGTTTGATGATTTTTATGGTGATGCTCTACCGGTATATATTTACGCTCGTTCCTCCGTCTATTTAAAAGGCATGTACCATCCCCATAATAAGAACAAAGATATGGTTTGCATAAAATTTGCGCTATAACTTTGGAACCCATGACTGGTCGAGGCTTTTACCTCCCTCAAAGTGTCTGCTGGTCTTCGCACTCTCCCTTGTCCGAGGTGTAGGTAATCTGTATCGGGATTTTTTGAAGCCCCTTGTCAGAGTGTTCTGCCGACGCCCATGAATATTGGCTCGCTTTTGGGTTAATGATCGATCTTGTTTTGGCAGATTTATTCGGGATCGGGGCCATTATGGATCGTTTCAAAGTGCGGAGGTGATCTTGGAGTTATTTGCACACCTCCCTAGCCGCTTTTAAAGCATAGGTTAGGAGCAGCGCATAGCGCTCTCTTCATCTCGCTCAATGAAGCTGTGGCCACATATGACCAGAAGGAAGTTCTTGCTAGAGCACAGCGCAGAGTGCAAAAGGTGGTGAACGCAATAGAGCTCGCGGTCACTATATTTGGCTATATTGTTGTTATTTATTGTGCAGCAGTATAATATCGTCTATAATAGCGAATACCCAATTAAAACAATGATATCAAACAATCAATTTAGTTCACAGAAAATCTCACTCGATCAAATAATTTTATGAATAGCACTGATTTATCCGCTGTCGATGCAGTAAGCAAATACTAACTAAACAAGCATTTTATTCAGAATAAATCGTTTGTAAAACTAGAGCTATTTTAATTGCTTTTAAATAAGAGATAGGTTTGTTTTTTAAATGCAATTTTCGTCTAAATACTTAATACTCCACTTTTAAGATAATTTTGTTTATCTAGAATCATTTGACGTAGCGTCGAGGCTCAAGTTGGTTCTCTAACCAAATAGTAAATGGCTCTACTTGTCAAAACCTTTTGTAAATTTGTTTTTATATATTTGATTGATGATTATTTGGATTTTTGCCTACATTTTAGTCAGTATATACATATTAATATAAAACGTATTTTTTTTTAATGTATCCATATATTTGCTGACTACACATCGAATATTGTATTAGCACCGCTGAAATACCATTTGCGTCATACTCAATATTCACGTTCTCAATCCGATCATGAAAGATGGCGATCAATATGGATAAATGTATCTAGGTAATCGATTCGTGGTACTGTTCCGAGTGGTAGAGCTATCGCGCTATTTCTGTACAAAAAAATACTTCTGTTTAGGTAGTAGGTAGGTAGGAGTAAGCTAGGCACAAACGTTCCTCGCGTAGCCTAAATTCTTTAGCAAATAACAAATAATCAGAGATGTTAAGAATATTAATTGCGTCAGGATACAAGCTTCGAGTGAGTTTTTTACTGCCTAGTCTATTCGTTAATTTGTATGACAAATTGAATAGCGCCTCTAGCGGACTATGTCAAACTGTTAACTTTCTATAAATGGCCAAATATGTAGATTATTAAGTATATACGGTTAGCTATCGAATAAACTCGCACTTGGCGTACTAATGTGTATGTACTAATAAACGTTTTAAATATCGATAAATAATAACGACAGCACACAGTACATCACTAACTATCGTTTTAACCTCTATCGACCCCAAAGCGTATTCGCACACGACCGGAAATTCCAGTCTGGATGAAAAAAAGTCCCGCCTATAGTTAACCGGTATATCCACAATACACCTAGAACTCTCTGTAAAAAATAAACGTTTATAAGATTTGGTAAGTAATGGTTTCATATAGTATTAATTTAGTATAATGTGTTATAGGTACCTATTTATTTCAGGCAACGATACTTGTGGCCAAATTATAAATACCATACAGACTCACATACGTATAAGTATATATTAATAAACAAAACTAAATTATTTAAATTCGGTCAATCAATGGACAATGATAGTCTCTACATCATGTTAGTAATATTTACTGTGTGCGCGAACTTTCTCTACAATTCTATGACCTGTAATCATGTTGTAATGTAGAATGGCCAAGATAATGCGAGGACTTTCTAGTTAACCACGATTCCACAAACATATTGGTATCTAATTAATGTTAATCTCACTTTCAATAACCAATATAGCAAACATAATGTTCTATTGACCCGAATTTTCGCATCGTTTAATAGCCGTATTCGAAGTGAGCTTGATAAAAATAAATGGCTGCTGTTTTGGGTACTACGCCCTACCAATATTATATTAATTGTGGGTTTGTTTGTATGTTAGAAATAAGTATTGATCTCATTATAGTAGATCGTTATTCAAAATGTTTGTATTTACAATGGAATTTCCATCTGGTTTTGGTTTTTACTTAATCGAAGATGTAGGCTTATTATTTTAGTTTAGTTATTATTTCTATATTACTTAGCCTATCTTTAATATATGACTAGCGATCATCCTATTTTTTTTTCATATAAAGATAAACGGACAATGTCTTAGTTTATAAAAAAATACGTAATACAAATATTAGGGTTACTCGTTATTTATGCGTCACTTATTCGTCTAGATTTTTTTAATATTCCGCGATATTTAAGCGAAAACATCGCTACATTTTTTTTCAGTGGTAGGTATTGTGGATTGTGATACCTATTGTTTCTTATTAACTAAATATAATCACGGAACGGCCTGAGCAAATTGCTCTAGTTTCTCTTTTATTTTCTCGTGTAACTCGGCCCGGGCGGTCGACGGTGAATGCTCTTTTCTTGCCGCACATTGTATCAAGTGAATGCACCCGCTACTTTATATGGATACCATTAAGGAGCAATGACCCCGCCTGCATCGCTGCGTAGCCCTAATGTATGCCATGCCATATATTAACGATCTTTTTATCGATCCCAGAAGCATCAAATGTAAGTATCGATGGATTGATTCATATTGCGCAGTACAACATTTTACTGTGCAATACGAATTAAGTCAATTTGAAACAAAAAAAAATCTCACAAGAAATCAGAATTGTCATTTTGATGGGAACATTTTTTATCGATATCGTAATTTTGACTTCCCGTAATGATTACAAATGCGCTTAATAAGTGCAGGTTCTAGGCTCAGTATACCATTTCTGAATCATTCTGTGTTTACCTATTTTTATTTAGCTAAATAGGCAAATGTTACAGATTCAAATGACATATCGTGTCTAAATAGACGATAAAGACCATGTAACGTTCTCGTGCACAAACACTGTTTTATTGAACATTTTCCAATAGCATTCACGAAACAATGGCCACTTTGCTTCCGTGTGAATTAACAGACGCACAATAACAAACATCCCGCGACGTCGTGTGTGGGACGTAATGAATAATATCTACAATTGAACACTATTTACCACCTATATACTAACTATTATTACCCATGTCTTTGATACAGGAAAATACTTCAATAGCTATTTATCGACTGTAGGTATGTCGCAGCTGAATTGTAGAATCCGCTTTTTTACAAAACGGCTAGCCGCTCTACGAAATAGGGGTGGTATTTTCGTAATACCACCCCTATTTCGTCTCTTATTTCTAATCCAGATATCGAACTGCCTGGCAATTTTATATTTTAAATACAGAAAACATACTTATTCTAATAAATGAAATATATTTTTTTACTGTTGTTGTTGTAGTTGTTGGACTAAATAAAAAATACATACTGAGGCAAAGTACTATGTAGCGGGCATATCGCTAACATGATACAGATGACATGTTTACAGCCGAGGAGTGAACTGTCTGGGAATAAGAACTCATAATACGCCCCCGGGGTTATTTTGTAATGCACCGCCGTGTTAACGTTGATTCAGTGGGAATCTCTTAGCAATACGTTCATCAAAAGTGCGGCTAATGATTAGCAACTTTGTAATTTGAATAAGATTCTTAATTATCCGATATAATTACTATAACAATTTGACTGCGAGGCGCTCTAAGACAGCGGTGTACTTTTTTAGCCGTATTACAATTCGGCTACATATCAATACACTGTATAATAAAACGACCCTGTTTTAAAAAGTGGCTAGACGTTTTGTAAAGCTGCGCATTCAACAATTCTGCTGTGACATACACAGACTGATTCAGAAAGAGTTAAGCCTTGAATCTGCGTTTCTTTGGCGGATTTTTGATCATTAAAGTCAGAGTTTCGATACGTCAATTTATAAACAACATTTGGCTCACATAGTCAATATAGTAATTTTTTTTAACGACATCTATATACTCACTTCACATAATGATTAAGAATGCGATAAAGATGCTCAGTTTCAAGACATAGGTGCAAGGCAGTCTGAATATAATGTAGGCACTTTAGTGACTACATAATATATGTTTATATATATGACCTAATATATAAAGGTAAGAATCCAGTTAGTACTTACAGCGTGAGTGGTGGTACCACAAACACAAAATGTAGGCGTTCTCAACCCATCGGGATAGTACACTTTTGGGGACGGTGGCGGACGATCGACCTCTGATCTAGACCGCTACAGATCTGTAACAACACACATTTATATATATAATATGTCGTCAGACGAACACACCAACCATACGGTCCCACACTAAACAACGCTTGTATTGTGGGTACCGTACAATGAATGGGGGGCGAACCCAGTATATCTATACATATACATACATATAAATAAAATTGGAGTGTCTGTTTGTAATATTAAAATAACCGCTTTTTACTAAATGCATTTGGATGTATACCTATACCACAACAACCTTTTTTAAAAATTTTGTCTGTCTGTCTGTTTGTTCCGGGTATACTCTGAAATGGCTGGACCAATTTTGACGGGAATTTCACTGGCAGATAGCTGATGTAACAAGGAGTAACTTAGGCTACTTTTATTTTAGAAAAAGAAAATAGAATCTCTCGAAAAAAAATTAAAGCCAATGTTGCAGCGCTGCGCCTGATTAAAGTTTGATAGCAACGATCTGCAATGCGTCGGCTGAGTCTTTGTTAAATATCACGCGGACGAAGTCGCGGGTATCAGCTAGTATTACTTATATAAATATTCACACAAACATTCGCACTCCCCACACACAGAGTTTGTCCCTACCAGGATTCGAACCTGGTATCTTCGGCACTGAAAGCAGGGTCACTACCAACTGCGCTAATCTGGCCGTCAGATTATAGACCTTCCAAAAATATAATACATAACTTTTATTAGACTAATGTAAAGCTAAAGATATTGATGGATTTAATATGCGTGTCAATATTTAAAGCCCCTTTAAAACATCAGTCAAGATTTTTAAGCCGTGAGAACATTCCAGCACCTTTATCCTTCAACGCCCCAACTTTTTTGCTCTACAGGTAGTTGACCTCGGAGTGAGGAGCTGGCCCTATAGAAGTCACACCTCTATAGGGCTGACTCGGCCGATAGACGGATATGATACATTGACACTCTATAGTCAATAATATTGCGACTCCATAATCTACATATAATTTGAAAGGATCGCCAAGCTATTGAAGACTTTACATTGATTACGCATTGTCTCCACTGCTTGAGAATGTTAAATTTGTTCGTCAATAACAGGTTATTAAAATCTGAAATAGTACCCAACATTCCTCTGGAATTACAAGTCATAGTAGAGACGTACAATAGTGATATAAAAGGAAAGTCCAGAGTCCAACCCTATAGAAAAAAAAAAGAATCGAGAGCATAGCAAAGTTCAAAGTCTCGTCTCTGTCAATGAAACCTGTTCGAGTTTATTGTCATGACGATCGCTTAATAATCAACAGTCGGGTGTCGTTCGGCGGCGGTCAACTGACACTAGAGTACGTAATGACTGAAGGTGATCACCTGTTACCATAAACAATAGTCTGCGACTGAGACGCGAGATGAGATTAATGGTTACCGGCGCGCGGGCGCTACTAGGTGGCCCAAGTGTGATACCCAAGACTGTATATTATTAAATAATCGCTAGTTATACCTATTAGCATCCTTTCTATAGACTAGAAGATGGGTAGTACACCTTCATCTATCCTCTTTCTATTTAACTAATATTGTAAAAATTGTTAAAAAAAAACAAATACGCGAACAAGTCAAATCGTTGGCGCATGCTAAATAGCTTTTCTTCAATGACACACGTCGAGACATAAAGACATATTGTGAATTAATTATAGATTGTATGATCTTTTACATTTAAAATACAATATTTTATGTGGTATAAAGCAACATGTCGAGTAATGTGGAATGAACGAAGTTTACGGGGGCCCAGGCATTAAAATATATTATTTTTATAGCCTGGTAAAAGAAAAGGCCGCGATTCATTCGGGTTTAGTTAAGTAGGTATTTAATAGCTTTTATACCTACATTTTGGCACCGTCTGGCAGACGTCGCGAATCGCCCCCGCACTACGCGACCGTAGTACGTACTTTGTCACGAGATTTAAGACTTTAGTCACCAAGATACAGGAAATATTTCCCGAACGGATGATAACAGCTATGACGTACGTTTTTATGACAAAATTTAATATACCTACTGTCTACAACATAGCTACCGCAGTTGTAGTATGACTAACTAACCAAAATTGGAAATAGAAACATAAGCGGGATTGAAATGATTGATGGCTAGTAGATATAAGAATATATATTATTTAGAGAAAGAGAATTATAGAGAGAATAGAGAGATGTTGTAAAGTTGAACATTTTTATTTTAGTAAAGTACTTACAAAAACAAATACTTATATGTTAACGTGATGATGTTTTTTTTTGGCACCAGTTAATAAAACCAAGAAAAATGTTTATATCAAAATTCTATACAAGTTTTCTGTTGAATGTCACGTTTGAACCAAGTCCAGCACTTATACACTTTTATCAGCTATAAAAAATAAGTATAATGGAATAGAATATTTAGATCCCTCAATTAATCAAATCACTTACTAAAAAATATTATGTGACGAAAAGGATTATTGCCTTCATATTTCCCCTAGATATAGTCCGTGGATATAAAGCTAACACCTGCACAGAATAGACCTGTGAAATTCCTTTCCCGCTTTTGTTACTGATTAGAATAACACAAATGAATTAACGTCACGTAAAACGATTGTCGCACGTAAAACGTACTATGTATAGAGGTGCGTCATATGTGCTAAGAGTGATTGATAGTCGGTTAGTCGCAATTTATGTGTAGCGTTTCCTTCTTCCAATCAATTTGTGATTTTCTTGCGAGTCGTTGGCTTGTAGAAATAAAAATACCCTATATATACACCTACTCATAGAATACCTTTATAAAAATATATAAATAAGAGAGAGAGATGAGAGTGAGTGTTTTGTTAGTAAGTATCCAGCGAATATCAATCTTGAATATTCAAATATTTAGAACACGATGATACAACTGAGCTCAATAATAGTCAACATACCTACTTTGTATGATAAACATTAATTAATTGTCTTCATAATAAATAACAATATGTACTTGTAAAGAAAGTCATGTCACAATACCAGATTTTATATCAGAGTAAAGTTTCAGTCAATACAACATGAAAAAAACAATAATATTTTTTGCCAGCAAAATTACAGAAACTTATCTACGTATAAATAGACGACGCGTAAGTATGTGTAGATAAAGTATTGGTACCTATAGTTAATGTATGGGTAGGTATATATTACAACACAACACGTGTTATTTTCAGTTAGTTCTTATCAATTATGTTGGATGAAAGCGGGAAATCCATGATATAAAATAAATAATTTCCATTTTTAAACATGTTTCATAGTTCGTGAATTAAAACGATTTAAAACTGCAGTTATGTCCAATTTAAGAACTGTAAGTTCAATGGGACGGAGATAATTATTTGCCCAAATATAAGTTTTACTTAATTAATAATGGCATTACAAAGTATTATTAAAAAAAAACTGCTTAACGGGTTCAGTTCTGCATTAACTACTTAGGTATGTTCTGAAAATAATTTGATCAATGGAATATGAATGGCACCCAAAGAAACTCTTGTTACTTCTGCCTGCTGATAAAATGACGACATCAATTATGATGTCATAAATCATATAAAATAATGAGGGCCGAGCTTATAATCCTTGACTTCATTTAGGACTTTACGAGACAAGTAAATAATCAAAATTTACAAGTTTTGAAAAGTATCTATAAACCGATCGTCCTGCCGTCGATGTATTGTTCCAAAATAACCTTGGCAACAAAAATGTCCATCACGTGATAATGCCGACATTGACAATACCGTCGCCAAACTATGGTAAAGCTTGGGAGAGGCCATCCATCTTCATGAAGGTTATCATCTATCAATAAAATGTTTGAACTAAGTTGAGCTAAGGTATTCCAACTAGGGCTATTACTTTATGCTCTACATGATCTCAATCTGAAAAATGCGCTCTGTGATGTTATTTCTATATAGGATATTATTAGTATATTTTCATGTTTCCAGCAATGTAGAGACATGAAAATATACTATCTGTTAAAGTAAGTCATGATAACTCTATGAATTCTCGAAACCGATGAGTAGGCGAACTCTATATACGCTCTATTTACCCGAATGGCTAATCTTATCACGTAGCAACGAAACCGATAGCAAGTAAGTAATATGAAATTCATTTTAGCATAGCGAACGACCTCATTATGAAAAAAAATATAAATGTATTAACAGTAACATAATTTTATTTCATTCAAGGCGGACTTAAACTGTTTCCTGCATAAATTTGCATATATTTGCCAACGAATTTACGAGAACTCTGGGTTTTTTATCTGTGGCCTCAAATATACTTATTTGAACTATCTGTCCGACTATCATTTTAGCACCATTAACTACAGACGCCGGGTGTTAGTACTGAAACATGGTCTAAATATAACCACCACGTGTTGGTTTGGGGACATTGTTCGGATGTATTCGGTTCTCAAGCCATTTTGGGGTCAAATGCCGAACGTCTAGTCTACAATGTGAAACAAATGAATCAAATATTGGTTGTGACACTTGTGGCTCGAATGACATCTTATTTGTAAATGATCTATCTGAACATTCTAAAGATGTCCAGATATCGCTTTAAGTGTTGAAGGAATATGTTTGTTCACTAGCTGCAAAGGTCGTGAGCAAAGTTGGACCGATTCGTGGAGAGAAAGTTAATGCTTCGCGTTGAACCTTGCAAATGATGAACACTGAACATTATCATTATCAATTTTCTCGGGAAAGTAATCGCCATGCAAAAACAGAGAAAACGTCCAATAAATTGTGCAATACGCTTATAATGACTACCTGATTAGTAATTCCTAATTAGGGTGAAATGACTGCTGTACTTACGATTTCATCGATTTTCCTCTCGAATTTCAGAAATTAACCTTTGACGTGGTTACAAGCAAGGCGACTACATTTGAGAAGGCACTTTTAAGGGCTTTCGTGCGAACTACAATGAGCCCTGTAGCAACACGACCGCTCGTTATTACATCGAAATGACGAGTGTGGCTGGGTCGAGTTGGCGACGGCCGACGGTGCTGGCTGCCCGCGCGTGTCATCGTGCCGCGAGCGACAAGCGCAAGCGCTGCTCAAGAGGAAGGAAGATTACACTCTCGTACTATACATAATTATATACACATACCCATTGAAAGGCAGGGATGTACCTATGTCTTTGAACAAATATCAATCAATTATCAGAGCCTATTCACGTTCTAGATATGCTTCCAATTGTAAACGCAATCAGACTCTACTTAGTACTTTTTTCAGTAAGTTTTATTTGCTACCACTAACGCCATCTCTGAGATAAATATAATTTAATGTGCTTACTAACGCGATATCTACCTTGTGATAATGAGACCGCCTGTCGCAGTTACACAAAGATCCTTAGTACGTTTAAAATTAAATAGATGGCGTTACGTGTACTTTTTTTTAAAACGGACGAAAAAACAAAGGTTATCAATTCGACGAGTACATATATTTTATTACATTATATTTATGTATAATATATTATATTACTCGAAAATCTACCTATAGTTGACAAAATAAATAATCAATTACGTAATAGCCGTCAAGAAAAAGCAGTTGATATTTGCTACATGTTTTTCTGGTACAAATTTGCACATTAGGTTAGCAGGCGGACAGCACCTAAGTAAATATCTAAGCCTTTGGTCTCATATCTTAACCTTAGAATCTTAGAATTTGAACTTAAATCATGTTTTCTGCAATATTTTGTGAATACTATCCAATTAGATAACCAGTTCCACGAAACGTCCTCTCCTTGATTAACTTGAAGACCGTGGTCAGGTTAATCTTCGACTGCTAATTGAAACTAACATAAATTTTATGAGTGTGTCAAGAACTTGTTGCTTAAATGTATAATTATTGCGACCATTAATTTGATGTACTACCTAGTACGAATACAGGTAGATCAGAAAGGCTATACCTGAAAAGCTGAGCCTTTATAGCACATTTGTAAGCAAAAAGTATGAGAAGGAATTTTAACATGCAAATTTAAAGAAAAACTGCTCAAAAAAATTCAATTGTTTTATGTTGGGTACAAAATTATTTTTTTAAAACTGGTACAAGAGTAAAAACCATTTTAAATAAGTTATGAAAGATTGGGAACGTAAATTCTACTTATATTTTTTCAGACAACGCCATTTAAAAAAAATTAAGGGTGATGCCTATTTAAGTAGGTACGACGAACGACGAACGACGAGGTAGGTAGGACGAACACGCTAACTATTATAATGGTCATGAGTGAACTAAGCAACGCTTGTAATATGGGTACCGTACCAAGGACTGGGGCCGATCCCAGTCCGATAATACCCAGGGCAGTGTTACCCCATGTGTAAGACTAATACATAAGAGTGTCTCAAAGAGACTAATACATAAGAGTGTCTCAAAGTTTTAAAAATGCGAGACTAAGAATTGCAACACAAGGTAGGTACTACTTTGGGCAACACTAGGTAGGTACTACATGCACATTTGCGTAGATGTTTTTTTGGACTTCTTCATAGAATATAGAATGATCAGCACACTTGAGGCGCGATTGTGTTGGGTGCCACTGCAGGGAGATGGTCTCCCGGTCTCCCCCATCTCTTGCCACCCATCGCGCACTTTAGCAGTCTCGTACCCTCCGTCTAGAATCTAGACATGTCTATATTGGGAAAAAAATCATCAATCTAATCCACTGACATTCCAACGGATCATGGAATTTAGGCAACAATTCGTGCGTGCCTACATTATGTAGGTATTGTCGTGTCGAGTTCAGAGACCTTGGGGTGTTACGTAGTTTCCCGGCCGCGACCTGCCCCAAAGCTTGCGATGTGATGGCACACCGTCACAGCTGTGCGGGTCAATGAACTCACGTTATACCAATTTACCTAATAACTGCCTGCGTGCAGTGTGCTTGCTATCTTGCTGTCATATTTTTATCAAGATACCATACTTATCGTCGAATACTCAAATTTAAGGGCTAAATGTTCACGTCCCATGATAATCTGCAAGATAACGACAGCTCAAACAGGAAAGTAAAATCTACTTAAACATTTGAGTAGCCATTGAGCGAAGATTCACTCATTTGAGGTCGCGTTCTGATCCTATAGTAGTTAAGAAAAAAAAATGTAAAATGGCAATTTGTAAGTGCCCCATAGGCCTATTCGAAATAAATTTGATTGAGAATTCGGTCTACTGAAGAAGTTAAAAGAACACTTTTTCTCATTCGGCTACAACCCAAAAAATGGAAAATGGATGGGTTCTATTTGGAATAGCTAAACTGTACCTTCAACTCCTCTCCGAGGATTTGAGGATGGTATTTACAACAACATTTAGGATATTTTTTGTCGATGACAATTGATGTTTTGCCGTAGATAGCTTTAAAAACTGTACTCAAACACATACACAGGCACTGAAACTGGGCATGGCGGATCGCCATGAAAACATGTATGTAGGTAGGTAGGTACCTATATGAATATAGACGTAACAAAAGAAATCGTAGCTAGTACCAAGTATATGTCGATCAGTGGTGTCCGCCTAGGTATGGTATACAAGCGTGACTAACTTTACATATCTAGTATAGCATTGTACCTATTATAAATCTATGACGTTGTCGCTTATCTTGTTTCGATTACGTGTCCTAATAATGTTATGTACATCGATAACGATAAATAATTCGAATAATTCGAAACGATAAGTAATTCGCTGTTTCACATTTTAGGGACATATTTTATTACTTTTATTAGGAAAGCATTTTTTAAGCGTCATTATAATCTATACATCTATATCTATACATATAAATAAAATTGGAGTGTCTGTTTGTAATATTAAAATAACCGCTTTTTACTAAGTGCATTTGGATGTATACACGTTACCTATACCGAAACAACATTTTTTACAATTTTTGTCTGTCTGTCTGTCTGTCTGTCCGTCTGTCTGTCTGTCTGTCTGTCTGTCTGTCTGTCTGTCTGTCTGTCTGTCTGTCTGTCTGTTTGTTCCGGCTAATCTCTGAAATGGCTGGACTGATTTTGATGGGACTTCACTGGCAGATAGCTGATGTAACAAGGAGTAACTTAGGCTAATTTTATTTTAGAAAAAAAAATAGGATCTCACGAAAAAAAATTAAAACCAATATTGCAGCGCAGCGCCTGATTAAGTTTGATAGCAACAACCTGCAATGCGTCCCGCGGGCTCAGAATGGGCGAGCAGGCTGTTGTCAACGGTTGTCTTTTTTAAATACCACGCGGACGAAGTCGCGGGCAACAGCTAGTATTAAATATAATTTCACAGACTTGTTAGAATATTCAGATAACAAACGGCGTGCGCTGCAAGTGAAACCTAAAAAAACTCCTGTCTATATTCACGCACTCACGCACACATAAAAAAACTATGTCCAGAACTTCTTAGTCTATTTACTGGTCAAAAAGTTGGGTATGTGATAACATTTACCCATTACAAATGCATTGAACAAGTGGCTTCACTTTGCCATTGGAAACGTTACGTCTCAACTTCTAAACAGTCCTGTGTCTAATTCAACTTCCTTTACCCGTCCATTAACTCTGTACATTCCGTGAAGGAATAAAGTACCTATATACTCGTAAGAATATATTTCGTAGAATAATACCTCCAAAGGTTTTGGTAGGTAGGTAAGTACTTAAAGTATGTGACAACGTTAATGAGGCTCTGATAAAATGCGTAGGTAGGTACACGGCAAGTCATTGAATTGATTCTTCTTACGCATGCCACAGTTCTCATTTCAGAGAAGCTATTTTGAGCATGTTTTGAGCATCACAAAATTGGTCTAATTTGCCTGTATTGTGTACAGAGAGAGCTCTCTATGTAGGCGGCTAAAGATATTTTTGTAGGTAATGTACCCACTAGTTCGTACTCTCTACTTCGTTTTCCTGAATAAATCAAGTAGGTACCTATGAGAGAATTCTAATAAATAGTACCTCTATAAACAGAAATACGCATGGAACCATTGATTTACATATATTTAATAGCACTCAATGCATGTAACATTACGTAGGTATAGGTTGGTACTATACTTGGTATAAATAGGTAGGTACCGACTTCGTGTAGTGTGAGGTGTAATGAGTGTGCTGAGGCGACGAAATAATATTTTATAGACGAGGTGTCGCGAATAAGACACCTACTTATTTATGAGTAAAAAACACGGAGATTAAGGACGACAATCGCTTGTACTACACAAATCGACTTGGTTGTTTGTGCTTCAATATTTTATTAGCGACACAGAAATTAAAACGTGAACCTTATGTGCTAAATAATAATGATTAGCAGATAGGTGTCCTGTCACATGCCTCCCTGTCGAAAATATGCACAACGATTACAATCTATGGTGATTTATTTTGGATTTAGACAAAATTAAAGATTGCATGAATAATTTTAAATATATTATTTATTTATGAAAATAAAATAAACCAACTGAAACCTTCAAGAGGTGCTTCGGGTGTCTGAAACAGAAAATTAATATTAATAAGATTTTATGTTTCCTATATCTGTGGTACCGACACATGAATAGCTCATGTGATAGCGGCGCTCGGCGAATATTACAGGCCTCACTCCGTTCATTATGCCATTTGGTTACCTTCAGAATTCAAAAGATCTAGCGTGAATACTTACATCGTGAATTCATATTGGCTATCTATCCATAAATAGGTTGAATCTTCTGTCCATTTATAAATGCAATCTTTTTGGCTTTCCATACATCGTTATAGCTAAGTAACAGCTAATTGATTTAATTAACATAATTATTGTCAACGCATGCAAAATATGTTTAAGTCAGATATTTTAACCGCAATCATCTCATACAAAAATTCACAAACGCAAACAAAGTATAAGAAAAGAATCGAGGTTTCTATGGTTTGATAAAATCCGATGTGGATCTCGTGTAGAAATTCCGGGAAATAAAACGAAGACAAATAACAAACAGCTCCCAACTGAGTGAACTATTAACAGACCGGTAGTACCTACCATGTGGCACAATCGATCTCCGAGAATTCCACTAATAAACAACAGCCATAAGGCTTTGGCTGGGGGTTACGCATTGGAAAGCCATATCTGGGCTAATTTATCTGTGTGCTTGGGCGACAGACAGCGTCGGCTATGAACCAGAAGTGTGCAGACGATGAGCGGTATAATATCTGTGGGTAGGGAAGTATAAGAATAACTTTACATGTTCTGGGGTAGTGACCTGTGTCGTGCTCCGGGCAGTACTTGATGGTGTGTGCGCGGTCGCCGGTGGCGCCGCAGCGCGGGCAGCGGAACGAACGCAGCACAGGGCATTGCACCCGGCCTCGTCCGTCCCTTAATGTGTGGGACGTGTACCAGTATAGGGACTTCCCGTTGTTCTTACAGAACACACATTCCTGAAACGAAGTATTTAAATTAATATTATAGTGATGGCATACGGCACTGGCACGGGGGCGCTTGGTATGAGTTCGGTTTAGACCTCAAATAGACTTATTAAAGATCGCAAACGCGTTTACGCGGTGTGAGCGAAGCCGCGGTCAAGAGATATATTATAAAATTCTTTAAACTAACTGACAGATAGAAAACGCACAACTGAAACCTACCTACATTCTTTGAGTAGGGTAAAAAAATTAAACAAATGAAGATATTTTTAAGCTAGGACCGGGTAAATATAATATCGTAGTAATTTAAGTTATTTGATAGAAATAGTAATGGCCTAAAAATAATAGTAGTTTGTTAACTAAACATCTTCATACTTATTTTATTAAATAAACTATAAATTAGATAGATTTACGTATGAATACTAAGTAAGTAGCGTTAGGTAGAATACACTGAATTAATAATAGGTGTCATTAAAAACTCTGCGTAGTAGAACGACCTTGTTTTATTTATATTTATGAACCAACATTAATTAATTACGAATGTGACGAGCAACAGTGTAAATACCCACTTAATTATAATTTCAGAATTAAAGAACACTTGGTCTCATATTATAAACGTAATTCAATGAAATACCTGTTGAGTGCCTTTTAAGCTCTCGGAAGTGTTTACATAAAACCGAAAGGACTCATGAAACGGAATAAATTATGTTTCATGATAAAACTACACGAGTGGCGAGTTTACAGATAGAGTTTAGAGATTTGCTTAGTGTCCGGCGGCGGCCCGGCTTCGTAGACATTTTCAATTAATTAATATTTGTAGCGTATTGATAGCAGTTACAGATAGACGGATATTGAAGTCCCTAATTTTGGGGACATAATATTGTATACTAACCTGTAAGTAAACCTGCGCTTCTTAAGCACATTCGTAATCATTATGTGAACTCAGAATTTCACCATTATGTTGAGAACAAAATGAACTCGTAAGTTGATGTTTTTGCCGACTCACAGGGACTGTAATCGTTTACGTGAATAAAAAATATTGTGATGCTGAATTTGATACTTATATAAAATATTTATTTTTAAAATCTCATTAAATATTTACAAACAGAATAATAAAAAAACTGAAAAAATCGTAATACTTATTATATATGTGCATACTCATAATGCATATAGAGAGGAGTATTACCGAATAAAAATATCTTTTTTTATTCGAGCGATTTTTCCCCTCATGCATTACGACCGTTTTAGTACGCTAGGTGGAACAGACTTTTTTTTATTAATAGCGCACCCGTCGCGATATTCAGACAGTATTTTAACTGGAATGCCCTTTATAAATTACCGTGGTTTTCCGCGTGGCCATCCTCTGCTTGCGGAGCATATCCGCGTACGCCATAAACAGCTCCAGTTTGTCTGGTGTCAGCGACAAAAGCGCAGTCTCGTGCTGCGAAACCATGTTTTCGAATCCCCCGAACGAAGACGAGGGGGCCTCTGATGAAAAAAAACTACATATAATATATATACTTCATGCATCTGCATCTTTCCTTTTTCAAACTCAATTCACAAACTTTAGAATAATAAATATTTATTGCATAATGTAGCAGACCTTGGATGGTTTTACAGTAGGTATGGTCACGGGCGCGGGCGGCCCGCCCGAGCGACGAGCGATCGATCGAGCGGACCCCGCCGCCCGTCTTCCTTAACCAATGGAGTAATTAATAAACGAAGTCTACTAAAATAGATAAAGGTTTAACAAACAATGTGTAAAATATTTTACCAGATGAATCTGTAAGTTATATGGATCATGTTGATATATAAATTAATTGTATAAATTATGTTTGAATTTTTTAACAAAGCGAGCCATTAGCGATTAGCCATGCTCTCAGTACAGGATGTAATATTTTTAAGTGTCTATTAATTTGAATATTTTTTTTAGCAACGTTATCTTTACAACCTACTGTTGGCCCTTTTAAAATATTTTACACTGTTATTGTTAGACCTTTTATAGGGTAAAATTGAATTACAAGAGAAGTTCATTTTGGTGGTGGAAAACCCTCAGAATGAATAATGGGACTGGTAATTTCGTAACACAGGTAATTGAAAAGCGCAAATGTAAATGAAACCCTACCTATAGCCTTACTTAAAGCAAAGGCCCTTAGGAAGATATACTTGCCTCTAAAAATATCATACGTAAGTAGAAATTAAAGCGCGTTTTTTTATATTTTTCCAATCATCACACTAATTACTTGACATTTTCATTTATTGTGGCTTGACTACATGATCCTGGAGGCCAGGGGAGGTTACCCTCCCCTGCCCCATCATCGTCGCTACGCCCATAGGTACGTACATAGAATCAAAAATGAGGAAATCCGTAAACGAAGAAAAGCTTTACGAATTTCAATTTTGAAGCGGCAATGGACGGGCCGATACCTCGACATTCCGAAAAAGACGTTGGGGCAGAAAGGTTTTAGTATGGCGATCACAAGTTGGAAGTCATACTGTAGGACGACCCACTACTAAGTGGATTGAGGACACCCGACGCATCCCAGAGTCGTCGGGATGCGAATGGCAAAGAACGAGGTGTCTCTAGGTCAATAGGGAGGCCTATGTCGAGCAATGGACGTTTTACTATTGATGGATGGGCACGTTGGTGCTTTCTTAAGTACTCAAAAATTCTGGTCAGTTCAAAAAAACTTAATTAGACCAATAATTTGTGGTACAATTATATTTTTGAGAGGTCTATTGGTGAAGAAATTAAAAGATCCATGCGGTAGGTACTCTACAGTACTCTTCCCTCCAATATGGTTGAGGAGAGCTATAGCCGCTCTTCAAATCATGCTCGTGTTCAGAAGATGCTTATGGGGACTATTTTCTATTAAATGTTTTTTTTTAATTATTATTAATTTTTTTTGCTTTGTTTTTGCTTGAAAGCAATTATTTTCCAATCTACCTTTCGCCATATTATTGTAAATGGGAGTATACATGCACATCTCACTAAACAGCTGGCGTTTTGTTGTTGACCATTTGGCTTCATAGTTAAATTATTCTGAGTGCGCTCTGGTTTAACCTACAATAATTAGTTAAGCACTGCTTGAGTATTTATTTCTTAGCATCGTGGCTAGGGTGCTGTTTCCTTACATGGCGTTGATTTTGATTTTGAATGTACCTACAACAATCTATTTTTAAATGAGTAACCACTGAGTTTCTTGACGGTTCTTCTCAGTGAAAGCAACATTCCGATGCGGTATCTTCTGACTATTCGTAAATACTATTTTTGGCATACATGGTTTTTTTTTAACAACGAAACCTTTCTATACAGATAACTATAAGTAGGTAGTTCTTTACTCTTTAGGTTGGCCTCAGGAAAAGAGTGTGCGTAGGTAGTATAATTCGAACATAAAAGGAATGGGGTATATTAGGTAGTAGCACGAAAATTGGAATACGAACGGTTATATATGTACTATATATACCTTCAGCTTCTGTAACAACATCCTCTTGTCTATTCTTAGTTTCGGTAGTAGTATTGTGTTTAGTATCCACGGTGACCTGTGCTTCCAAGACAGCGGGGTCCAACTTAACAGCTTCCAATGCATCTGAAAATTAACACGAGGCCTTAGAAGTTAAGTACAACGATTAGAACCAAGACGAACGCAGTAAAACTCATTGAAATTTCACCTTATGGTAATAAATGCAAGTGGTGTACTGAGCCCTACGAGTTGTAATCCATGCCATAGGTACATGATAATATGTAACCCGTCTGATAAAGCACAGGACACAAGAAAGATGACATCTCTCTAGCTCAAATTACAATTAAATATAACGCCAGTTATCAGATAGTCATAGAATTAAAAATATCAAATTTTATTAAGATGATAATAGATATATTACACAATATTCCACATATTTTACACTGAAACGTTTAAATATCTAGATTTTGTGTTTCATGTATTAGTAAGCATATAAAATGTTAAAAATGGCTGTTATTTATATCAATGCAAAATAACACAAATTTGGTTACGTGCTTACCGGTTTTGCCAAAAATGCGACATTGACCGGCGCATAAAGGATTCTGAAAAAAAAAATACAAATCATCGTATGTAGTAAACCAGATAGTTATTAATTATCTATCATTATTTTTAGGTACGTACATGTGTGTGAGTGCGTGTGTGCATGCGTGCTGAGATTGTATTCCCTGTTTTTGTCAATTAACAAAATCTTTGCACCCACAAAAAAATTATGTAAATTACCTGCCTAATTTAATTTCATATCATATACATACTTATCAAAGGTGGAACACTCATGTCGCTTTTTTTAATATATATACTTAGCAAGTTTTTCTTTATCGTCTCGACTGTAAATTCTACCGCCCCGTCGACTAATTATTATCACTTACTTTAGTTGCAGATGCAGTGCACGGAATCGTTTCGGTGTATGTATCAACTGTGTGAGATGATTCACACGACATTGATGATTTTAAATCCATGATCAAGCTACTAGTGAAATCAGTTTATGCTTTAATAAAATAAAGAAACCTCTTTAAAATTAGCAAGATGGTCGCGCAAGATAACTAAACAGTTGACGTTTAGAATATTAATGATGGATTTCTAAATCAGTAAAAAAGTGGGTAGACATGATTTTTACGAAAGGCGATTTTATTGTTTATGGATAATTTATTGAGGTAAACTTAATTTTATTTTAAGAATCAATAAAATAACTTCAATCTTGATTACATTTACTTGTATGTAACAAATAACTAAATCAATTTAGCCGTATTTGAATTCAATTTTATTTACTTATCTTATAATCCTTTTTTTATTTTTTTATAATAACTTTGGTTCTTCTTTGGCTTTTTAATATTTTTTAAGGAAAGTGATTTATAAGCAGTATAATGCCATACAATATAAATAGACAAAATATTTATACATTAACTAGCTGCGCCGGTGTTACCCGCGATAAAAAGTATGAAAAATTAAAACATCTATCCCACGGGAACCATACATTTTACCGGGATAAAAAGTAGCCTATGTGCTATTCCAGACTATAATCTATCACTGTGCCAAATTTCATCCAGATCCGTTCAGCCATTCGGGCGTGAAAGAGTAACAAACATCCATCCATCCATCCATACATCCATCCATCTATCTATCCATCCATCCAAACTTTCACATTTATAATATTAGTATAGAAGTATAGATTAACAAGCGTGTTTCGGACCCAACCAAAACGTTAGGCCCTGCTATCTGTACCAAAGATGCCGAGTTCAAATCCCGGAAGGGGAAATTTTATTGTGCCTTCAATTGTTCAGTAGCCCCCGAATTCATAGACGTTATATAACTTTATCAAACGTCATATAGGTAGTTGCGCACCAGAATTTTGCTTTGCGCAGTACTATATGACATTTGATAAAGTTATAGAACGTCTATAAATTCGGGGGTAAAAGTATGTATAAGCGTTAGTTATGTAGTTATTTTGGGAGCTTATAGGTGTGTTTTCTGAATATGTTTAATTATATAAAAACCAAAAAAGCAGTTACAAGTCTAAATAAAACTAAGCAAGCAAATTCCACATGACAAGTTTGAACATTAAATTGGCATTTACTGTAACAATATTGTCGTCCTTGCCGAGTTTCCGGTTAGACAAGTCGACACGGACGATATCGCGACAGCCTTTTATGACGATGACTTCGGATCGAAAATACTCGTATTAGACAAGTGGTCACTAAGCCCCGGCGTTTGTTGACGAGACAGCGTGGCTTAGATTTGCCTCTATCACATTGAATATGACATTATAGTTGAATATTCAAAATCAATCGTCCTGGTCGGATATACAAAAATAAAGAGGAATGATGATTGGGATGCCGCATCGGCAGCTTTCAAGATGTTGCCTAAGTTTTCCTTTAGTGTACTTGCAATCAAAGAAGTTGATTTTCTTTATTATATGCTTGCAAGGATTTGGCATCCTTGCGACATCCCTCGCCGTGCCTTCCGCTAATACAATGGTTTTGTAATCTGTGGATTGTGTTATGCGTCTTATTCGTTGCCCAATAAGTTAAGTTAATATAAACGCATACAGTTCTTATACAAATTTCGACAAATATTAGCGCGAGTTTGCACCAAAATCATGTTATTTTTTAAACTTGTCTTATGAGACATGTTAACTAGACATTACGAATGAACTTCTGCAACTCAAAATTATAGGCACCATCCAGGAACCGCGAGTATTTCTGAGCTATTCCGTTACGCGAGCTACAGCTAAGCTGAAGAAGTTAAGGCATGCATTGATGAGAGAGAGAGAGAGAGAGAGAGAGTTCTTACGCCTCTATGAAGGAAAGAAGACTCCCGGAAATTGGATAAACTTAAACACAGTTATAGTTTCAACATGTTTTGTGTAACACGTGTTGTTTCTCAATGCAAACACAATTCGACACGAATCGAACTTGAATTTTCTGACAATGCTCGGTTACTCTAAAATATAGCTAAAACGGTATAGATAAATTTTGCATTAAATTAAGTATGAACGGTTATGTTAACATCTTTCTTGTCTAAAGAATATGTCTGTTTTGACAGGAATAAAATCTTTCTTTGAGGTTGTCAGTTTTCTCAGACTTATGATGTGATGTCTTTGAAGTAATATATACCTACCTATTAAAAGTGTAAACGGAAGGCAATACCTTCTTACTAACTTGTTCTACTTGACATTTATATCTCGACGAGTTTAGCTTAACTTGGTATAAGTATATTCTACTAACCATTATCGATTAAAGGAATTAAAAATGTAGATTCTAAAACGAAAAGGTCAAATCTAAATAATGCAGTTTAAACGAAGGTTAATTAAAATAATTTAAATTGATGATAAACACATGTGCCGTTCTGTAATTTGGCCTTGAATATTGAACTAATGACGTTTTAACTTGAATACTCAATTCCCAATCAAATACCTAAGCCCTATTTTGAGCTCATGTAGTAAACCCTAATCAATCACATGTACAAACTTCGCAATTTCTTTATACATGGCCTATGTGTTTGTTTCCGATATTTCAACCGTGAGCTCCGAATAGACTTCTTGCATCTCACTGATCAGACTCACGTCAAACTCGCCAGTGTATAACTGTCGAAAAAGAAAGAGCCACAAAAAAAGGCCAATTGGGACATCTCGCCGTTATCTCGATTTTTTTGTATGCACACCTTACATTTGAGTCGCGTTTGAGTATTCGGCGGTGTTTTTGTCTCACCTCGTCAATTTTTTCGAAGTGTTCAGATTATGAAATAGCTTGTGGGCGGAAGTCTTGGAACGTGACACTTTGTTAAAAAAAAAAACGTCGCGTTAAATGTAGAAATTGGCTAGATTCGACATTGTTTTACATATTATTTTATGGGCTAAATAAAATTCTGGGTAGAGGTATCTTCATATACGGTACCTATAGGTAGGTTTAGTCGGTGGGAGCTAGGTAGGTACCTCCTTGCAATTCGATGACCATGTGATGCAATAAATCATTTTCTTACTTACATACTTAGCTTTAAGAACTACAATGACGTTTATAAAAACGTTACATGACGGACGTAGAACGTGCACATTATGTTATTTTATTGCTTTTCCAACTCCTTGTAACATACGTGTACGACTGATAAGAACTGCTGCTTGCATTTATCGCTTGGTTAGTTGTATTTAAGTTACATTATAAAATCTGAGAACACATTATTATGAGACGTGGAAAATTTATAGACGCACCGTACTTTATACCTACATGTATGTACCTGTAGGTATAATATTACTTAAACATTTTCAAGCCTAATCCCTGATAAGGTAGGCAGAGGTGCAATGAAGTGCAGTCACATTAGTGTAGTAAGGGGCGAGCTATTGCCGTGATACGTTTATACAGGGCAAACTCCCCTCCATGCGAGGGGGTTGTGTTTTTAGCCCTCAACCCTGGTCCAGTTCAAATTGGAAAATTTATCCGATCAATTACCTACTAAAAGACCGTAGGTTATAATTATAACACGCTCGGCTTTGTCATAAAGTAGAATTAAAACACAATAAAATCACAATCTTGAGCTGTTTTTATGTCCAGGAAGCCAAAAAATTTACAAGGTCGTCGCTTGATAACACTATAGACGTTTGTAAGAACATCAGTCATCGTAAGTACAATGAGTGCCAGTGGTGTTAGATAATATTAGGGTAGGTCGCGCATGAGCAAAGGTGATACACTAGCTGCTAGCTAGGTATATATACGAGATAATAACAGATTGCGCCTAAATTTTTATTGAATTGGTAGTTTCATTTTTTTTATCTGTAAGTGTAAACTATAGCTTTCGTCCGCGACTCCGCCCACGCAACTATCACGCAGAAATTCACAGACACCCACTTGAAACTAATTCTTACAGACAGCCGATTTGATTGAGTACCTAATGATATTTGTTTAATTAAACAAACGGGGCAATAATTTTCGAAACAAATTAAAAAAAAACGAAAGATATGTACGTCGATACGTAGGTAGAGTAGAGATTGTACGGTTCAGCAGTATAACGAATGCGTTATCGTAGGAAACAAACGCGTAACTAGGATATACTACCTATCGTCACTGATGTTAAAGTTATGCCACAACTGTACCATTGATCTACAGCGCAAACATGTATCAACCATATATCTGTGGTATCAACAGACTTAATACCAACTTAGGCCCAAGTGTGTACCAACAGTCTTGATCAAATCGGGACCTCATTGATCTACAGCGCAAGTATGTACCAACAGTCTTGATCAAATCAGGACCTCATTTATCTACAGCGCAAGTATGTACCAGCAGACTTGATTAAAGTGACAATGTTCCAATTGAGGTCCCCATTTAACAAGCATTAAAAGTTAATGGTAAGGGGAAAGTAATCAAATTACTTCTATATACCTTCGGAATAATCAAAATACTCAAGCCCACGCGTACAAAGTCGCGGGCATACATTACTAGTAGTAAATAATAACAAACTCTTCGCCGGCACGTGTATCCCATATTAAATACGGGCATCGTAGGTAATGGATACAAGTCTGGTGAAAGCCGATCGATACTAGAATGTCTCGATTGGGAACTTATACTCCCTTTCCAGTTAAGAGTATTGTGGTTTGTACAGCAGAGGGTATATACGGGGCTGTAGTCTGTCGTTGTATCGCTACCTAGAGCTAAACATTGCCAAGCGAAAATTACACCTATATGGGACAATTATATATCTAAACTCCAAACCTAAAAACATTTTTTTAATCAAATATCTGTTGGGCTCCTTTATTTGTGGATAATCTTTCAAATTCTTAAGACTTAATCGTCTGAGTTTAGGCATTACATTAGTATAGGTGGGTATTTAGTTTGAGACAGCAGTTTATCGTAGAAATTCATGCCAAAACGAATGCCGGATTACAGCAACTAGACAAATTGGCTAAGAAGCCAATTTTACGATAATACAATATTTTTTATTTTTAACTTAAACACATTTTTTAACTGTACTGTACATATTTTAATTCAGATGAAATTGCTAATTTTGAATGTATAATCGCAAAATTTACCACGAGAGTGGAAAATTTAATTTCGTTTGAACTGTAAAGATACAGAGTTAAGTATTGCCATGCAAAACTGGCCTTAATGTGGGCAGACAGTAATGTCTCCAATACTACCTATCTACTACATCTGAATGCTAATGTCGCCGAGGCGCGCCGCCCGCCGACGACCGACGCGCCGCGCCCGCCGCCCGCGGTCACATGCATTATACATTACATTGTGCATTCTGCGGAGAACTCAAAATCGCAAAACACTCTGCAATACTAGCTTCGAAACGAAAACAACGCAACAGGTGCTTTCCTCTGAACTATTTTATTATACAGAATGCTCCAGAATGGGCAGGTATACACTCCTTTGAACCTGCGCTTCTTGAGCTCATATATAATCACGCTGTTAAATCTGAATTTTGATATGTTGATTTTATCTATACATATAAATAAAATTGGAGTGTATGTTTGTAATATTAAAATAACCGCTTTTTATTAAGTGCATTTGGATGTATACACGTTACCTATACCGAAACAACATTTTTTACAATTTTTGTCTGTCTGTCTGTCTGTCTGTCTGTCTTTCCGTCTGTCTGTCTGTCTGTCTGTCTGTCTGTCTGTCTGTCTGTCTGTCTGTCTGTTTGTTCCGGGTAATCTCTGAAATGGCTGGACCGATTTTGACGGGAATTTCACTGGCAGATAGCTGATGTAACAAGGAGTAACATAGGCTACTTTTATTTTAGAAAAAAAAATTTGGATCTCTCGAAAAAAAATTAAAACCAATGTTGCAGCGCCGCGCCTGATTAAAGTTTGATAGCAACAATCTGCAATGCGTCCCGCGGGATCAGAACGCGAGCAGGCTGTTGTCAACGGTTGTCTTTGTTAAATACCACGCGGACGAAGTCGCGGGCAACAGCTAGTAACAAATAAATTAAGCTCCCAACAAAACGACAGTTGTAATTTTTTTTATCAATTTTTTATATTGTCTTGTCTACTCTCCCCTGCCGTTAAGGTACCGCTAAAAAAAAAAAAACTATTTTATATACAGCGTGTCTCCAACGCCATTATAGATAGACAGCCGAATTTCTTTTTATTTACTTATTTGTATTATATTAATACTAGCTGTTACCCGCGACTTCGTTCGCGTGGTATTTAACAAAGACACTACCGTTGGCAACAGCCTGCTCGCGCTTTCTGAGCCCGCGGGACGCATTTCAGGTTGTTGCTATCAAACTTAATCAGGCGCAACGCTGCAACATTGGTTTTAAATTTTTTTTCGAGAAATGCTATGTTATTTTCTAAAATTAAAGTAGCCTAAATTACTCCTTGTTACATCAGCTATCTGCCAGTGAAAGTCCCGTCAAAATCGGTCCAGCCATTTCAGAGATTACCCGGAACAAACAGACAGACATACAGACAGACAGACAGACGGACAGACAGACAGACAAAAATTGTAAAAAAAAATGTTTTGGTATAGGTACCGTGTATACATCCAAATGCACTTAGTAAAAAGCGGTCATTTTAATATTACAAACAGACACTCCAATTTTATTTATATGTGTATAGAAATAGATTTAGGGACAACTTATTTCAACGTAAACGTATGCTTATGTAAACGTGTATACGTAACGTAAACGTATGTATACGTACGCAACGCTTACATTTATCTATACATATAAATAAAATTGGAGTGTCTGTTTGTAATATTAAAATAACCGCTTTTTACTAAGTGCATTTGGATGTATACACGTTACCTATACCGAAACAACATTTTTTACAATTTTTGTCTGTTTGTCTGTCTGTCTGTCTGTCCGTCTGTCTGTCTGTCTGTCTGTCTGTCTGTCTATCTGTCTGTTTGTTCCGGGTAATCTCTGAAATGGCTGGACCGATTTTGACGGGAATTTCACTGGCAGATAGCTGATGTAACAAGGAGTAACATAGGCTACTTTTATTTTAGAAAAAAAAAAATGGATCTCTCGAAAAAAAATTAAAACCAATGTTGCAGCGCTGCGCCTGATTAAAGTTTGATAGCAACAATCTGCAATGCGTCCCGCGGGATCAGAACGCGAGCAGGCTGTTGCCAACGGCTGAGTCTTTGTTAAATACCACGCGGACGAAGTCGCGGGCAACAGCTAGTTAAATTATAAATAATTTCGCAATTCAAATTCATTAGGTATACCTAGGTTGACTGAGCTTGGTATAAAAATATGCAACTCGAGTTATACTCTTTCGTGACAGCTCTAGGTAACGTGATTGGACAAAGACTACGCATGCGCCCATCTAGGACTAAGCTGTGTTAAATTTATAGAAAACGTTAATTCTATTGAAGATAGTCGCGACGTAGTCTTGCGCCATGCGCCATCGCCATAGCGCCGACAGAGAAAACCTTGTGTAGCATATTTTTATACCATGGCAGTGTTTATGCAATTAGTCTGAATTGGTGTAATGCGTTAATGTTTGTCAGATTTCGAAAGTGTAGTCGAAAACGAGGCGGGATGTCGTTTAGCCTAACCCTGACATGGCAAAATAACTCCCAAGGTATCTCCGCTCACCAATCTAGATAATTAGTCGTGTCTATGTTCATGCAAATTGTGCTCTAGAAATTAGATTTTATATCAGGCTGCATAAGAGAAATGTTGCGTAGTGCTAACACAAACATGTTCGGTAAACCCGTCGGTTGGTATGTTGATTTCTTATATTTACGCGAATACTACACATTGAAAGAAAACTAATTTAACGGATTTTATCGAGTAACTTATTTTATGTTTACGATGAATGAAATTATTCCTATGCAACAACATATTCTGGCTATAAGTACGTAATAGTTATTAGGTATCTTGTAAAGTAAGTGTTAACTTAATTTAGTTACTTGAACATAAATGTATTTAAGTCAACACTGATTAAACCGAGGTCTTATCAAGAATTAAAATGTGTCAACGTCACAACGAAATAAAAATAATCCATAATATTTATTTTATTAGCAAATAGTTATAATTTTTTTTTTAAAATATATATCGTATAGGTACAAGGTATAACACATATAGTGTAAAAATAATAATTTTAGCAGGTTAAGATCATATTGGTCAGTCCAAATTTTGGGTGATGAGCACGAATGTTCGTACCCAAGTCATTGATGTTTAATTCTATATAAGTAATATAGGGGTTCACTCCCAGTCCATTGTACGGTTCCCATATAAAGCATTGCTTAGTGTGGGACCGTATAGTTAGTGTGTTCGTCTGGCGATACTTATTTATTTATTTAGTTATGTATGTAGAAAATATAGCTAATATGGAGTTTGATTTTATATATACACTACCTACCCAGAAAATACTCCAAAACAGTCATCTTTGGTGGCTATCTTCTCTTAGGCGAGTAGAGTAAAAAAAAACGATTTATTTTAAAATTCATCCCAGTCTGGTCAAAGTGCTACTTGTACTAACTGAAATTATTGTTCCATGGAATAATTTAAGTCTTATTTATGTTTGCAATCATATAATAAGTAGATGTATACTTTCTTATATGACGACCTGATTAGCGCAGTTGGTAGTAAAGTAACCCTACTTTCTGCGCCGAGGGTCTTGGGTTCGAATCCTGGTAGGGACAAACCTTTGTGTGATGAGCACGAATGTTGTATCTACCTATTATATGATTATATCGTTTATGTTTATGTATGTGTAATATTGTTGTATGTACTACTGTTTTTGCATACAAATACAATCTGACGTTTTCCGCTACTAAGTAGATGTAGCAAGTTTGTAGAAGGACGAGAGCGCAAGCGGTCGCGTGCGCTGCAACGTGACCGGTGATTTCATTCAACGCTCGAACCAGTTACTATGGGATATGCACGTCACATTCAACTGCACCCAACAATGTGGGACAGCGATCACAGAACAACGACTTCTATCCATCTATACATACAAATAAAATTGGAGTGTCTGGTTGTAATATTAAAATAACCGCTTTTTACTAAATGCATTTGGATGTATACACAGTACTTATACCGAAACAATTTCTTTTACCATTTTTGTCGGTCGGTCTGTCTGTTGGTTTCGGCTAATCTCTGAAATGGTTAAACCTATTTTGACGGGACTTTCACTGGCAGATAGCTGATGTAACAAGGAGTAACTTGGGCTACTTTTATGTTAGTTTTTTTTTAATATCGCGCGGATAAAGTCGCGCGTATCAGCTAGTAATAAGTTAAAATTTAAATGTTCACTGTAAATCACTAACATTATTTATTACTTATTTATACTAGGTATAATAACTATAATATTATAAAGAGGTAAAGTATGTTCTGATGTAGGAGTTAATCCGCGGATATACTGATCCGATTTTGAAAATTCTTTAATTTATGAAAAGCTTCTTTACTCCTAGGCTACCTATGTCTCATCGATGTACCGCGGATGTGCATTATAAAAGGTTTAAATTACGAAATGTTCAATCTCTAACATTTCTACATCTTACAATTATTCTTATCATTTATATTGTTAGGTAAACTCATATCATACAAGTACGTCAGTTTTCAAGCGGTTATATATACCGAAAGGACTCCCTTCAAATGAAGAGCCATTGTAACCTTATAAATTTAGATAAATTAAACTAGCCTACACGTACCTATAGGAAGCACGATAAACGCCCTGGAAACAATGTTGATCCCACAAAACACGAAAGCCGCAATGACGTCGGCACCTATCAATACTCCATTACCAGCGTGATCCTTAACAAATCAATAAAATCGCGATATTAGATAAGTTGAAGTATTTTTTGTATCAGTCTTTGGTTAGGACGCAAATTGAACGAGCAACAATGGCCGGTACGTCGACCTGAAGGGCCAAAAAAATGGTATCTCGCCTAGCAACCGTTGGTCGGTATCTCATCTATTTTTCTAAATTATGTTCTCGGTGCGCAGACGCCTAAAAACTAACTGAAAATGTTGGCTGCTATATTATACATTTCCTTCCTATTGTTTGTTCCAGAACGCTATTATACTCGTACTACGGTAAAGATGGAGGCTGGTGTTCCATGCGATGACGTGCCAGTCTGATTTTTGTCAGATGAGTTAAATTAAATACAGGTAGGTATTTCTAAAATACGCCGTAAGACGTTGTCAACTTTTGGTAATTTGGAAACAATGTTAAACCAAATTTTTTAAGGTTATAATAATAATATCGCCGGATGAACGCACTAACTGCACGGTCTCAATCTAAGCAACGCTTGTATAAGTTATGGTTACCGCACAATTAACTGGGAACTATCCCAGTATACAGGTTGATTCATAAAGGGTATATTAAGCCTATAACCTGGGGGTATTTAGCGCATTTGTAAACAATATATGAAGTCAGAATTTGAAGAGTAGTAGTAGTAGCAGTCGCTTTAAAAAAACAACGTTCCCAAAAAAATTATAACTGTGTTTATTGGGAACAATATTTTTATTTAAATTGATACCCAAATTCTGTCTTCATGTAGTGTTTACAATTGCGCAAAAAAGCTAAGTTTCCAGGCTTAGTATAGCTTATATATATATATATACTAAGCCTGGAAACTTGGCTTTTTACTCTTACCCTTTCAGAATCTTGGTTGAAGGTTGGGTAAAGAAAAACGTTACGGTGCGTTAAATGGGGGATCAAAAATCTCCAAAAAATGCGTTACGTAATACTTGAACGCTCCCTTATATGGATCATGTTGATGTATTAAATTATTGTGTATATGATGTTTTTTTTGTTTGTAAATAAGGCGATCCAGTAGCGTTTGATCATGCGCTCAGTATGGGGTGTAATTTTTTAAATCAATACATATAAATAAAATTGGAGTGTCTGTTTGTAATATTAAAATAACCGCTTTTTACTAAGTGCATTTGGATGTATACACGTTACCTATACCGAAACAACATTTTTTACAATTTTTGTCTGTCTGTCTGTCCGTCTGTCTGTCTGTCCGTCTGTCTGTCTGTCTGTCTGTCTGTCTATTTGTTCCGGGTAATCTCTGAAATGGCTGGACCGATTTTGACGGGAATTTCACTAGCAGATAGCTGATGTAACAAGGAGTAACTTAGGCTACTTTTATTTTAGAAAAAAAAATTGGATCTCTCGAAAAAAAATTAAAACCAATGTTGCAGCGCTGCGCCTGCTTAAAGTTTGATAGCAACAATCTGCAATGCGTCCCGCGGGATCAGAACGCGAGCAGGCTGTTGCCAACGGTTGAGACGTTGTTAAATACCACGCGGACGAAGTCGCGGGCAACAGCTAGTGTTTAATAATTTCATTTTTGGAAATGTTATCTTTATATCTGTTAAAAGATTTACCACTATTATTGTTACACCATATATAATCGTAAGTATACCTACTGTTATTTTTAGTCGTGTGAAGATCGCCACAACGCACTGGACCAGGCTGGTGGAATTCCCTTGGCATCGTGGAGAAGTGTAAAGTTCCATGCTAATAGACTCACCGCCTATTAGGACCAAATATCATAGGTGGGCGAAAAGTTGACTACACACTAATCCCTCTACCACCCTACCTCTTTGGAGATAGGAGGCCTACTCATGGTGTATGTACTGCTGTCACCTTTCTAGGGCCTTCTATTGTACAATCCTCGTCAATTCACGCGTCCGTCTACAACTCGTAGGTAGGTCACTAATCACCTAATAAGTGCGCGCAAACTTTTCGATCGAGTATCAATTTTGGTAGTAGAATCGCGACTAATCGTCACAACTCACAAGGTCACAGAGTCGCCGTCACCCTGGCGACCGGCTACGCGTGCCTGCCAAGGGCGCTATAAAAGCTCCGGGCCTTCCGTTACCATGAACCACTCGCTCGGATCTCGCTTATCGCCTTAATTTACTTAAAATGATAATAATTTGTTGCTTATTTCCATATCAGTGCCACAGTCTTCTTGACCTTTAATTCGGAGTCGAATTTGCAATTATATTGCATTCTCGAATATCTTTATACCTAATGTGAGGCTTAACAAAATTGTATAAATTATTTTACCAGATGAATCAGTAGATATATGAATCACATTAATGTATAAAATAATTGTGTAAATGATGTTTGATTTTTTTTAAAACATGGCGTTACAGGGGCCTTTAGCCATGCGCTCAGTAAATGTCTTATAATTTGATTTATTTCTTCGGGAATTTGATCTTTATAACCTACTGTTAGCCGTGTTAAAATATTTTACACTATTATTGTTACACCTTACAAATTAATTACTTGCAAGTATTAACTTTTTAATCGCCTATCTACCTATCCACCTACGAATTGTGATTAGCTAACCGAAATATGCAGAATGTCAGAAATATATGAAATAAATCTCAGGGGATAATAATAACCTTCCTACTCATAAAACCCAACTAGTTTCCCCAAGGAATATAGGTACTTACTTATATTGATTTGTAAAAAAAAAAAACATACAAACTTTGAAAAAACACTGTTTGTTTGCAAAATTTCGACAACCCTACGGTGTAATGTATACTTTATGTAGATATATGTATGAACCTCGCCGCACCACCTGAAAGCCCCTACTCACCCTTTGTTCTGTAAATCATTTCTCGATGTAGGACCCTACCTACAACGAGTTCATGTAGTATTTTGGACACGCGCCCTGCGTCGTCGCCGCGCCTGCCTGTTGCTAGGCAACAACACAGATCTCTTCAGCAACTTTCAGCTCTCCCAGACGGCTGCAACCATCGATCCTACTACCGAACGACCTAAGTATAACGCTTCACTAAACAAATTTAAACCTTATTTGAGTACCACATGGTATAAATTGACATAATTACTTAATGTATTGTCATTTCAATTAGATTTAACACTTTGATATTTGATACAGAAAACTCAACTCTCAGTCCATTGCTTTAAGATCCAGTTTCGATTGTAATATAATTGAATGTCAACTCAGTTATCTAGATAACCTAGGTGCTACAATGAGGAATGCAAGTCCATTAGGTAATACAGTTAGTGGCAGTAGGAACCCGTCTCGTTAGTGCGTAGAACACTTAATAACTTAAGTAGCAACATAGGAAAGTATATACCTACATACTTTGTCAACGATACAAAAACTGAGCATGATAATTGGCATTCACTCATTAAGCTCGAAATCTAAGGAACAAAAGTACATATATGATAGGATTAGGTATCTATCCTCTAGGCTACGTCGTCGGAGAAAACAAACCTAGTTCATTAAAATGTGATGATTAAGTTTTTTTTTGACTAGTGCCATATAGTTAGTACAATGTCACCGAACCGATCGCATGTTTCCGTACCTACATTATCGATGAAATTGCACTTTACATCTCTAGGGGCGATATTCTTAAAATACCTATAAGTACCTATGGAATGATTCGATCGGTTTTCAATACTGACTAAACTCATACTAAGCACCCGGCAACAGGGTATTTGCAGCGAGTATTTGCTAATGATCATGGTAGATTATTGTTGGACGCCTCCGTAAATAGATAGCTACCTAACTACGTGGTTAGGTAAAAGATACATAACTACCTAAGTACCTATTTACTTGACCTAGAGACGTGAACAATATAATAAGAGCGCTGATAAATAGGTACCTACCTACCTAGGTAACTGCACAAAAAAATAAAATACCTAGTCGTGACGGCGAAGTCATTATCGATGGTCGAATTCCATTTAATGTTTCATGAACGAATTTACTATGTATTTATTTTTTCGCTATTATTAGGTACACCTGGGTAAGTAGGTAAGGTACCTACCTAACAACGAACAATGGTTCTGGGAAACATGGCAATCTGGGCTTATCTTAGTTACGACGATGGAAGTTTACGGTTTTCATTTACTAAACCACGTAACTTGGGCTCATGGAATAGTGAAACGAAATTTGCCGTCAAGTAAGTGTAATCATTCTAGCCCCAGATTGTAATAATTAATTTGTGGTTCCAGTGTGTAGAGACCCGAGTACAAGCATGGACTTTGAGTTTTTTTACTATTGACGTTTTTACATGACTATTCGGCATGTAAAAACGTGCCGAATATGCCGAATAATTACTGAATAGGTATTCGGTGCATCCCTAGTATCCAACTAACGTTGGTTACAGTATTTATATTCAGGATTCAATGTATAATCACGACTAAGCTGCTGATAATAATAAATACTTGCCTACATCATGCCAGCGCCAGCGAGTAGTAAGTTAGTAACCTAATAGTATTAATAAACGATGGATGGAGAAATTATCTCTGATGGAAATCTGTTCGTCTGGAGAGAAGTTTACCATCAATCCCTAGCGTACCAAGTTCTATCGTCTGATACTACCATAATAACTACGCCAGTACCTCGAACTCTAGCTATAATTATTTTTTCTTGGAAACCATCAACGTATGTATTTATTTGCTTAAACGGCTTCGCCCCTTTCGTAGCCCTTCGTAGTTGGCAATATACCAACACATAAGGAAACATACAGTGTAAATATCATTGATGCGGACTAGCTACATAGTGTATGTCTCAGTACAGTGACTCAGCTTTTTGTTAATAAGAGAAATAACGATTTTGCTACATTATTCTGAATTTAGGTTTCCAAGTGCCTTGTTTAGTAACAAGAATTCTGAATGACTGAGCGACCCAAAACAGAGGCCCCCAAAATGGGAGCGACTTGACTTGTAGACCTCGATAATGGCAGTAGTATCGCCCCCTATTATTTGGAAATCAAGTCCCATGCATCGGCAAAATGGGGTTGCACTTCAGTGCATTCAATAGAATAAAATAATGGCCCCAGATTCCAATTATCTATGGATGGTGTGAGATAAGGTATTTCTTGTACAGTGCTTTAGCAGTTATAAGCTTTACGAATCGTACTGTTTCGGGTGTCTGGACTGTTATAGTAGTAGATATAATAGCTTATACAGAGGTAGGAGATCACGTGACTGATCCAGCATAACGGTAGGTCCAGCTTCGAGAATCTTCTATTTAAAAATGCACCATGTAGCGAGAAGCGGAAAGATCAGTATTGACGAGCAACGCTGCTGCAACTGCTGCTGCGCTGCCAACAACGATGATCAGTCATAATAAGAACCATAATTATATGTAGATAGAATAACAATTTATCTACCACCTCATTAAAGTAGGTTAGTGTCAACCAGCTTTGTTCAATTTACAAACAAAACCCTGTGTCAGAGTAGGTATCGAATATACCTTCGTCCAGTTATGTTATGAATAAGTGTTAATAGTAATGCATCATTCATGCACACGTTAAGATCGTCAACGGCTAACAGACTCAGCTCTTTTTAGGTCGATGACCGAGCAATGTCACCTTTAGCACCTAATGACAACAAGATATAAACCGCGCCTCCCTCAGGCCACTGACAGGGGCGCTCACCCACGACGTCCCCTCTTATCTAAGTGGATATAATATGGTGGTAGACACTAAACCAGTTGATATACACAGTCTTGTTTTTGTTATAGTTTATTTATGCTTAGTATTATGATATCTCGTGACCGCAAAGTGAAATACTAACTGCAGAGTGTGTTCAATTAAACGTTAAAATAACCCTCGACCGATTCAAGGTATTTTTACTTACTCACGTCATTTATTTTCAAAATGCAATATAAAGTATACTTTATACCTATTATATTTAATCAACTTACAAATGTAAAATACAGGTAACAATTTGTTATCTATACATCTATACATACATATAAATAAAATTAGAGTGTCTGTTTGTAATATTAAAATAACCGCTTTTTACTAAGTTCATTTGGATGTATACACGTTACCTATACCGAAACAACATTTTTTAAAATTTTTGTCTGTCTGTCTGTCCGTCTGTCTGTCTGTCTGTCTGTTTGTTCCGGCTAATCTCTGAAATGGCTGAACCGATTTTGACGGGACTTTCACTGGCAGATAACTGATGTAACAAGGAGTAACTTAGGCGACTTTTATTTTAGAAAAAAAATAAGGATCACACGAAAAAAAATTTAAACCAATGTTGCAGCGCAGCGCCTGATTAAGTTTGATAGCAACCACCTGCAATGCGTCCCGCGGGCTCAGAATGGGCGAGCAGGCTGTTGTCAACGGTTGTCTTTGTTAAATACCACGCGGACGAAGTCGCGGGCAACAGCTAGTTTCAAATAATTAGTTAACTATCCTATTATCTATGCCTTTAGCTGTTTTCTTTACGTGCTGTAAAGAAAACGTGCTTATCAATACTTACTTACTGCATACCTAACCAATAGAACATACCTACAAACCATAATGATAATGAACTCAACACTACGCGCCACGTTTCTGTACCACATAATTTATTAATTAAAATTAATTACCCTTATGTAAATGAATACCTGCTTTACTAACTAATTTATATTCAAAAAGGTCGCGAATGCTATAACCGCTTCTTCTTCATTAGATTAGAATACAGCATTAGGTATATTCTTATAATAACGTAACAACATGCAAGCGAACCTGAACAAAGGATACGAGATTAATCATTAGGTTGACCAAGATATTTCGATGTCTACGTCGTATGCAATAGAGTCCTCGATTGCATGGCAACAAAGCAATATCGTATATACATGGTTAGCTGTACAGGCATTGTGTTGTGTTCGACTGTTTCGGAGGGCACCTTCAAACGATGCCGTTGACCGTGGTCAGGGACGCGCGGGCCCTGACCGTGCCCCGCCAGTCGCCGGAACATTCCGAGCTTGGCCCAAATCGTGCTGACGTAATGTTGCCGCATGCCGCGCCGCGCCCGCCCCCCGCTCCGGTGACGAGTTCTATTATAGTTAGGCACCTTGCATGTGAATGATGAACATTTGTTCAAATATTGGTGTTTCCTACCACACGAATTGAAAAAACTCACACATCGTGTATGTAGGTAGGTATTTTAATTCATATTCATCGCCTTGGAGACGTGAACGATAAGACCGCAATTTAACTAAGTATACATTTTAAAATCGCCGGTTTGTTGCAATTTAGATATTTAAACTGTATTTGTTGTGGCCTGGCTAAAATACCATTGATCGCATCTTACACAGGTACATTTATAGATATAACAATCTGGAATATGTATTCTGTGCCAAATTTTCCGCTATTCGTACAGTACATCGATACCGACTCGACGCCCACGCACTGCACTGATTTCGGTTGCTTTTGCGTGGCATTAATAATCTGTTAATACGTTTGTCGGATGGTCCCGGAGAGATAGGCAAATTAGGTAATGGGCGCTTGAAAATCGGGATCGTCGCCAAGGTAGGCCGAGGAAACGCTCTGGAGTGAAGACTTAGATGCATCCCGAAAGGATTGGCCAGAGATGAGCGACGGCATATAAGCATGGAGGGAGGTCATTGACAGCAGCGATGTAGATAAAAACAGGTTATATGAAGGTAAAAGGCATAGAAAATTAAAAGTATCCAGTCTTATATGTTCACAAATTCAAAATTACAGCGATCCTAGTGCAATAAGATCCCTTGGAGGACCGTTTGGTGAATGAAACCTGACCTACCCAATAATTCATGTATGCATACACCTACCTAGCAACTTATCATTCATCATTATTTGGCTGATATTTATGCGATTAAGATTCTTCAGAAGGTGCTCGATAGTGGTTCGTGTAACGCAACTTTTGGTAAGAACCTAACCTACGCTAGATAATGGTGGGTAGCTGATTATTTCAAAATTTAAAAGTAGTAGAGCCAGATATTTGTCTCGGTCAGGTAGGTACCTAACTAGAGGCTACATTAAAAAAAAAACAAAATCATCCACGTAAAATTTGTTTTATTACATCAAATAATATCAATGTAACATGAATTTATCTGCACAAACATTACTTACTTAACACGGTAACTAGGTATATATTTACAATGAATAGCATAAAGTTATTACCAAATAATGCATTTGGGATGTCATCCCTTCAGATCATAGCTCATCATAGCTCATACAATATCCATCTTCCTCTTATGATTCTAAATAATTCGTTTTCAACAATTTGACATTACTTGCATTTTCCCTAAACATGATCTATCTATTATGTCACAACTCACAACCCTTAAAACATTTCGATATCAATAAACAACTAATGCCCGGTTCCTACGTAAAAAATATATATATATTTAGTGTTGTTTTTTAAGGTGAGATCGTCATACGCTTGACCCGTCGACGTATTGAATAATCTTAGACATTTTAAATTATATAGGTATCAAGTATATTTTTTGTACTTAAATATGACATCCTAGGATTGATAACTTAAAATATCTTACAATAAAATTGTTAGACCCTGAATCGACGAATTGCTGAGAACATTATGAACATGTATGTCTGACAGTACCTATATTATAAGAACTAATTCATTTATTATATTGATTGATGGATGATTTTGGCTTCATTTATTTTTTTTGTAAATAGGTCATGTTATTTATTGATTAATTCCAATTATAATCTTCAGTCTTAGCATTGCACGGCTCACGACAATTTTAGAATATCAGCCGGGTTATTTCATGACTATTGTCTAAATGATGAGTCGCCGAGAGCATTGCTTCCCTTAGCAACAACAGACCACTGACTTCATGATTTTCACTACCTGACGTTTGATCGAATTCGTAGAATTTGATACAGTTATTTAACTAGCTGACCACTTGACCATTAATTTAGCTGCTAGAACGAATACTGAAGCGAAGCACATCACACCCTCCGTTTTTAATCTAATCTTAAACCAATGTTAGATTGTGTTTCAATCGCTTCCTTCATGTGGCAAGAAATTGTATGTAATTAACATAGCGTCGAGCACTTTAATTGTAAATGTTGTGTGACACAGGATTTCGGTCAAGGAAATTTTAAATATCATTTGGAATAGAAAAATAAAGGTATGTTTTGAAATAGGTCAAAATAAAGTGCTTTGGTCGTGAATCAGGAGGGGGAGGGGGGCAATTGCACCCATCCTCTGCCCGCGCCTGGCTTCCATAGCTACTTATATCCTATCTAATCCTTATAATTATTTAAACATTCATACTTTCCCCTTAATCGTCACAAAGATATACATACCTACATACAGAATGGTGCACACATAGAAATTATTTTTAAACGCATGTTTGATATAGCGTTTCCGAAAGCTCAAAGTAGCTTGTATACATATTTTTTTCTAACAAATTGCACTGCCCGCGCGCCAGTGATTATGATAGAAAGGTTCTCAAATTTTAAAATAATAAAGCCATGTGTAAAATAATATTGCCATACGTGGGCACCATCCTGAGGACTCGTATGTATAATTTATAATAAACGTTCAGTAGGTAGTGGTAAGGTTCACCTCTCATAGTGATAAATGTAATAAAGACACACTTATTAAACGAGTACTTCCTAACAATGATTGTCTTCGGTAGCTTAACTAACATCTATATGTGATTAGTATCATTAACTATATAGGTAGTACATTCATATATGTATGCTTGGCCTAACAAGTTGCGCATTGAATAGTAAGATTACGAATATGTACCTAGACATGTGATGGCAGGGGCGGATTCAGGAGGGGGCATGTGTGCAACAAAAACATGCTCTATGAAAACCTACATCATATAATAATTAACATTATGAAACTATATAGTTACTGAGTAATGTACAAATGGGCTTACAAATTAGTTACAAATCGGCAAACATTGATACAATAATTGAAACATTCACAATATTGAACATTTAATACATCCAAAGACGACATCGTTACAAAAAGTGTTAAAATATATTAGGGGAACTGTCACAAATCCAATAGAGATGATGAGTCGTTTTGCTATAAACAGATATACAGCCTGATTAAGATTTCGTTGTTTAGCGCATTTGTAATCATTATGTGAAGTCAAAATATAGATATGTCAGTTAAAAAAAACAGTAAAATGATAATTGGGATTTTTTTGACTTATGGTACTTTTGGTTGAACAAAGGACCAGGATAGAAGGTCTTTTTAACTTAACTTTCTTAAAAAATACATATAAAGAAACGCAGGTTCAAAGCTTAGTACTTATACATTTTCTGAACCAACAACTGCAAAAATACCTAATATTTATAAGCATTCAGATTGCATCATATGTATACACGTGTACGTCAAGAATTTACTTTTAAAATTTGTGTAGTAAGCGTCTTGCCCGACATTATCTAAATATGTACCTACTTATTTATATACCCATTTTTGCACTAGTTGCAAAAAACTTATCGCAATTTGCCTTGGCTTCCATTTGACCCTGTAAAATGAGACGCTGGTTTACACAGCTGCGCTGCTAATATTCATGATAATATTTCGCATCTTTCTTTACAACAAGAAAGTGCCGTTACCTACAGTTGTTATGAACAAAACTATGTAAAAATATTAAGAAATACCAAAAAAATAGGCTGCTAAGTTCTAAGTATATTCAAGTAAGTGTTAGGTGGTTGCTATCGGGAACATACAGCTAATAAATTGTTTTTTTTAATCATTCGGCAGTATTTTTGGAGTAGTTTTTGCTCGTCAATCGACAACTTTGTTTTTGGAAGAGACCACAGACTCGTTTAGGAATTCAGACGTAACTTTGCCACTAGCAAAGTGATGTTACCTTTTGAATGCATTTGTCGTAGTAAATGTTATCACATAAAAAAAACTTTTTGCCTTGTGACTCTGATCCAGTTTGTATAGACTAAGAATTTCTGGATATATTTTTTTATATATGAGTGCATGTGTTTACCTGATAGACCAGTTTTCTTTAAGTTTCACATGGAGCGCATGCAGTGTTGTCTGAATATTCTAACATGTCTGAGGATGTGACAAAATTAATAAACCCGTAACAAAATAAGCAACTATTAATTCAGTCAGGTAGGTACCCTTATTAAATATTAGTTACATAAAAAATTATAATTTACTAATCAAAAAAATCACCTTTGGGGTAGGTACTACAAGCTCTTTCTAAACAACTTATATGTATATCAGCATAAGTCGATGATCAAGTACAAATTTACCATGAAACTAAGTTTGTGAATATAATTGCAATAGAAATTAAAATTGATAAAATGCCATAAGATACCCTTTCGAAAATTATGAAGCGCGGTAGTGTCCGATACAGAACCCTGTACTATGGACCACGTGAGAATACCATTATTTACTTATAAACCAGTGATTTGATAATATTATAACATGATTATAACTAATATTGTCGCTGACACAAATTGGTAAGCATGTATTCACGTCGACGGGTGACCCGGCCACGTAAAGATAACTAACCTACCCACTACTCAGTCAGGGCCCGGAACCCGGAAAGCTTATGAACGGGCTTTAATAGTTTTTGAACGACTTAACTGCAGTCATATTGGATTTATCGTAACCCAATAACAGAAGGTAAGTTTCAATGATGAAACAAACGTTAGTTTTGATTCGGCCATGGTAAACTCAAAACCAGATAAAACATCTTCAAAGGGGCTTCCCATATAACAAACACCTGTCTTTCATATACAAAGGTTGACTGTCTTTTTAAATTTCGATTAAAAACCCTTTATAAGGGAAAGTTTAGTTATGGTTTCAGAAAATCTTGTCAATTTAGCTACATAGAAAACTCGCTTTTATTCAGTCCACACATTTTATATCTAACTGCATATCATACTAGTCTTTGCTGTATATTCGAGGAACATGGAGTCCACAAGAATATAATGTAAAGATTTTTTAATCTAATATTAAACTGTTCCATGGTTGAGCTTCATTCAGGCGTGGTCCCTCTAGTATACCTAGTGTCAAACTAATGGTTGGTACCTACCTATTTAGTAAAAAACTGTAACCAGTTTGATATAATTTATTATGTTTAAGGTAGGCATTTAGGTATTGTTGGGTTGGGTCGGACCTGAAATATAAAAAAAGCTACTTTAACTATGACATTCATTAAGTACAACCCATTGCACCAAGAATTAATTTAGGCAAGTCATTTATTTGAACACTTTTCTGATTTGAATACTTCTGGCAAATATCAGTATATATTTATAAAGCTGATAATATTCATGTATGTAATTATGGGATATCAAGTCCACTTAATACAATTCACTGAGAACTCTGGTTCAACCATATGTTGTCTCACATAAACTCACTTGCCCCATTCTAATGTAAACTAACATGTAACTATACAGGAGTTGTAGTGCTTACATCAGGAATTAATATTTTTCATATGAATTTATGTCATAGAGTTTATGTCAGAATAACTCATAGTTGAAGTCTTGCACTTCTGTTGAATTGTTACATCAACAAGGTCAGGTTGGTCACATACTAAACACTTATGTATGAAGATTTAAACAATAACAATTTCTAGAACTCTGAAAGCAATATTAGGAATAGTAATCACAAATCCTATTTAAAGAGCAACCTCCTCCAAACCGCTGTGTCTTTTCAAACATTCACTATTGTCATCACAGTCTATTATTCTCCTTTTCCTAGAGTCAAACCTCACACCTGTGTCTTGGACCACTTTTTCACTACTTTGAATTGCTGAAATTATGTTTTCTTTAGATGGTGGCACTAGTTTCAGCTCATCAGTATTTTCACTGACTGATGGTGGCTCAACGAGGTGCATAACAATACGCTCCAAGCGCTTTGGATGCTCCACTAGTGCTTCATCAGCACTAGCCACCTCATTTTGGTGCTTGTCTACATCTACAATCACTGAATATTTTCGTTTCATTTCCTCCATCATTCTACGTCCATAGTCCTCTCCAATAACACTGTTTACACACACAAAGCTTTGAACTTTTTTCGTTTCTCTATCTATTTCGAGGAAACCTCGTGTTCTCATGTATATGAAATGACCTGAACGTGACATCAACCTGTAGTATGACTCACCAAATTCTCTACTCTCATCATACATTTGTCTCAACACACAAATTACCCAACGAACATCTTCTTTATGCATGAACACAAAAGCTGATGTTCCAGTTACTTCATCAGTCATATAGCCAATGGCCAAAGATATACTCTGATCGCATTGAACAATACGTCCATCTATTAAATGTCTTGTCCAATATTCCGAATATGCAGTAGGGGGCAAGATTCGAGCCGGCATGGCACTAGAAAGCACATGAATCATACCAACAAACACAAAGTCATTCCCACTGGATGAAAATGTTCTATTGGTTCTGACTCTCTGTCTTCTTATTATTTGTTCATCTTGAACTCCATTGGCTGTAGCTTTATCAGACCGCCTGAGCACCCCATCTAAGCGGCAGCGTTCATATCTGGCTGGGTCTGACCGTGCACCAGCTCTCATTATACGTAAATGGAAATTGTGATGTTGTTCAGACAGTCTCAGGTCACCAGCTGTCTGCAATTCTGGAGGATAAATGTGGTGACGAAGAATGTCTTTATCTTCGGGATGAATGTAATTATAGAAATCTTGACCTAGTAGGTCCACATGGCAATATCCTAGTTTTTCCTGTACATTGGGGGACATAATGAATATGCGGCCGCGACAGGTTATAGCAAACATTACACCGCCTATAAGGTCAAAAAACTTCAAGAATGCTGGGGACCAAGTCTCAAGGTGACAGCATTTTATTGTATCACCGAACACATGCTCGTTCCGCAACTTGTTCGCAGCTAATCGCAGCACACTTGTCTTATCAACTTTACGCTGCGAGTGCATTATGTCCGACAATAGCGACATCATGAGGCTGATTTGGGAGTTGTATTGACTTCTCCGTTGCTTCTCTGCTATGATACGCATTTCCCGATCGCTGGCCTTGGCCGTGGGCATTTCTGGTGAACGCGATTCCGAGGAAGAGTCGCCGCAGTTGGACGGCAGCATGGTGTAGCTCAATTCCGGCGTTGGTACGCCCGCAGTTACACCAAAGTCCGCCGATTGAGCCGTGAGCCCTATTTGACCAGTAATCGCCGTGTGTATTCCAAGCTGTGTACTTGCTCCACCCGGAGACGTCATTGTGACGACCGATATTGCTGTTCACAAAGTATGTCCTTGTTTGATATCATTACAATCTAATAATCTTACGATGATAGAGATCACAGAGTCATAAATATGTTTCACAGAACATGCTTGTGCATTTAAAATCATGTTATCACTATATCAGGATTTCATCACAGTATTTTTTTTTATTCTCAAGTCTATGCTCAAATATCTTAAATCAACTCGCGCACGGAGCACACGACTGACTGACTGCCTGCTGTCGCTCCGCGAGCGATTGAGTCAATTGAGTGAGCGGTCCGGTCTCCGGCTCAATCATTCGCTCTCTGACAACTAACTTGCACAATTTTTTTTTTTAATTTGGCATCACCGTAGGTATTTTGCCAGTGTCAATAAATAAGAATAGTTTATTACAATTAACATGAACAAGAACAAAGTATTGGTGAGCTCCAAACTAGACAAAGTCTGTATCTTGGAGCTCGGTACACCATTTAACGTATAATTAAAATGTTAAATGGTATATAATTTCAATATAAATTATTTGTTTTTGAGCATATGCACAGGCCCAAGTAAAATCCGCCCATCCCACAATCAGTAAAGTGATGGATAATTTACTGAAAGATTTTTCATGGATTTTTTGTGAGAAACTGAAAAGCCAAGTTCGTCACTCTGTTTCAATTACCTACACTTATGCACTTTACCGAACCCATAATGGTTAATATTCCACTTATATCACTCACAAAACTCGCAGGAACACTAGTTTTAGAAATTAAAACATAACTGACGCCATGACTTTTCACTTTCCCACTAAAAAGTCAACTCAACTTGCACAGTTGACACTTCACAGCGACAGCTTAGCTATGCTCTCTGAACAGTCGTGCAAACCCCTCATTGAAAAAAACAACTTTAGAAGGTTACCCAATAAAACGGGAGAAATAATTTAAGGTAATTTTGGCTCTCAGTATTAAATATTAATATATTTTTTGTCAATACTAATAGATAACGTAGCCTACCAACTAGCTGACTAAAATATATTACCACAGCGAACATTACCTCCCGTCATTCCCCACAAATGTTGAGAGCTATGTTTGAAATTTGTTATACAGAAAGGAGTTTAGGCGGCTTCTTTCAAGAAAGCCTGTGTAGAACAAGTTATTACATTAATAATCAGGTGGTATTCCTAAATAATTTCAGCTCGGCAGCAGAAAAGCTCTATGATGTAATATTTAAAGAGCTTTACCAAAATTGTTTGGGGGTAGTAAGGAAAAACAGACATTAAGCATTTTTATTTTGCAGTCATTGCACGAAACAATCGTATAAAAATGAAAGACAAAAAATTAACATTGTGTAAGTCCAATCCTCCAAAACCAAGCGTACCATTGCAAGCCCTCAAGAAATTGTGAGCTCTTTCTGCGTAGGTCGGACCGCAAGCAACAACTAAATATCCCTCATATTTACCCCGGTTCAAACTATGACACTAGGTGGAGTCCTCCCGAGACCATGGTTAATGTAAAGCAGCCGAAACGTCGGGAACGTAAATGCGATAAAATACGTAAGATTCGTTTTGTTTCAATTCACCTATATTGCCCATTTATATTTTTTCTTATTTCGAAAATATTGTAAGAAATGTACTTGTTTATAAAAATTGCCCACATCAAGATTGTCTATAAATATGAAAAGGAACCAGGCCCAATAAGCTAATGTTTTAGAAATCCAATAGAGTTTGCACCACTGGATGACCGAGCGGGGGTCTATGTCAATTCAATTCAATTTTTAAAATAAATGGCTCCACCGATCTTCGGTGATTTTGCCAGTGTCAAGGTGAAAAAGGAAAAAATACACATATTGAGTGTTCGACGAGCAATAAAGAATAAATTTTAGTGGCGTTGAGACTCTGAAAAAAAATTCTTTAAAAACTATCTACTTAAATACGTGTTTACACAAAATAAGCTCATAATATAAAAAGATGCGATGAACCAAAGACATCTATCTACAGATAGACAATGGAGGATGTAAATTAAACGAAAATGGAAAAAAAAAAAAAAAAAAAAAACCTTATAACTTTATTTTATTCTTTGATATAAATTTATCTAGGATGTATATCAATGGAGAAAATACTAATGTCAGTAAAAAATCTATATTAATAGGACGATCGATATCCTTGGGGAGAATATCGTAAAGAGGAACTGAAATTTTGGAACAATGAAAAAATATATGCTCAAGAGAGCCCTCTCCTAGTCCACACTCACATAAGGAGCTATCCAGTATCCGAATTTTCCTCAAAAATACCGGGGAACAGTAGTGTCCAAGGCGTAAACGAATTATAATAGATGTATTAAATTTTGATAAATTTCGAATTTTACAAAACCAGGGTTTAGTGGGAAGCTCGGGTTGAATATTACCATAGTGGATGCCTTTTAATTTCCTCGATAATTGCCACGAATCGTTCCAAGATTTCATCATCTGGGGCTTAGCCAATGACCGTAAATCCCGGCAGAAAACGTTACTATGTACACCCACGCCCAGCTGAGCGGCATCCCTGGCATATGAGTCCGCCGACTCATTGCCAACAATACCACTATGGCTGGGGATCCACGCCAGTACAACCTCTAGTCCAGCTAATTTACACTCACGTAACATTGTTTTGATATTTAGAGAGATGCAGAAGTTGTCCCTCGCGTGAAATGGGCGTTTAAGTAAATCCTGTAAACAACTTAGCGAGTCGGAGAGGATAATGGATTTATTAATATTATGGGATTTTATGTAGGATACCGCCTCGAGAATGGCAATAGATTCACCAGTGAAAACGGAAGTTTGTGGAGGGCATTTATAACTTAAAATTATTTTATACTTAGGTATCCAAACTGCAGCACCTACAGTAGAATTATCTGACAGTTTGGATGCGTCAGTATAAACCTGCAGCCAATCGCACCAGTGTTCCTGTAAGATCTGATGAAGCGCTTTGTTAGCACCTGGAGAATGTTTTTGGATGTTAAAATTAAGAATTATAGAAGGCCTAAATATCAGGGAATCGTAGTCGAATTCAAACATGGGATTTTTAGAAAACTGAACAACAGGAATGGATGAAAATTTCTTGAATGATTTGTAAAGGGGCATATCTGTTATCGGTCCATAGTTGTGGGATGAAACTGAAAGACGTTGTAACTTGTTTACCAAAGGGTGACAGAAGTACTGATATATATTTAAGAAATACCTATCAGCTAAGTACTGCCGACGGAGTGTTAGAGGAGAATCGAGACATTCAACTTGCAAGGCGTTTATCGGAGACGATTTCATGGCACCAGCTATGATTCTTAGACATTTAGATTGTATTCTATTTAGCTTGATTAGGGCTGCTTTATTACAGGGTTCCAATATAAAACAGCCATAATCAAAGTGACTTCTAATTAATGCGTTGTATAGCAGTTTTTGGCTATAGGGATGTGAGCCCCATCGAACACCAGACAATGCTCTGATTATGTTAATGTTTTTTTCAGATTTGTTGGTGATGTAATTTAAATGCTGGATACCTGATAATTTTGAGTCCAAAAATACACCCAGAAATTTAACATGATTGTTGATAGGGACGGGTTCCCCATCAACCGCTATGACGACTGGAGGAATATTCCTTTTACGCGAGAATATAACCGCACTACATTTAGGGATGGATAATGCCAAACCGTGATCAATAAGCCATTGATTGAGATAATATAATGCTGAATTCATGCGGTTGGAGCAGTCCTCAAAAGAGGATGAATTAGCATATAAGACGATATCATCCGCGTACTGCAAGATGTGACAGAAACAATTAACAGAAGTGTCAAGATCAGATGTATAGAGATTATATAATAACGGGCTTAAAACAGAACCTTGAGGAAGACCCTTCCATACCAATCTATCAGGCAGAGAGGAGCCCTGAGTACGGATGCGAATTACTCGAGCCATGAGGAGATTACACATCGAGGTAATCAATCTCGATGGAATGGACAGTCTAATCATTTTTTGTCTTAATATACCTAGGCTAACATTGTCATACGCAGAAGAGACGTCTAGGAATGCCCCTATAACACTTTCACCATTACTAAACGCAGTGCGAATATCGGTAGTAAAAATGCTCAGGTTATCAGAGGTACCCATACCTCTTCTAAAACCAAATTGTGAACGGGACAAGATACATTTGCTTTCTAGAAACCACTATTGTATTATCATAAAATGTGATCGCAGTATTTTTTTTTTCGCCCTTTCAGGCAGGCTACAGTCTATTGACCATACAGCCTAGTCTTCCGTTTGGTTATTTCTTCCGAAAAATTTGTTATAATAATGTGTTTCGTAAATTATGAGTAAAATCCAATAAATAGTCATATAATCTTTATACTTCATCATATTTAATGATAGTGATCGCAGTCATAGTCATAGGTTGCATTCCGAGATGCGCTAATATCTATGTATATATATATTATTATAATATCTATGGGGGTCTATGTCATAAACTATCTCTGTTTCTATCTATTGCTCTACGAACAGACATGTAAACCTTTGAACGACAGAAGCTGGCCAAATGACTTATCCGAGCCTTGTTTTAGCGAACTGTAAACAACTTTTGTGTGTTATATGGGAAGCCCTTTCAAACAGGCTTTGCGTTTAACTTAGCCGAATGACATACTTACCGCGTGTTATAGGTAAACCCTTTCAATAGTTAAGCCAAGACGTAGATAGAGAGCCAAGAGAATTAGTAATTACTTCCAATCTGACAGCAGTCAAATCGTTCAAAAACCCAATCAAAATTCTCTCTTAGACTTTCCGGTTCCAGGCCATGTACAGAACAACAATGTACAAAAACTGAGTATCCAGAGCCGTAAAAGTATATTTTAAGAAAAGTAGCAGTACTCACATTGTATTGTATTATTTGTATTTCGTTTGCTTTTGCTCATGAAATGAATGTCGCAAATGTTGTTTTGTTTGGCGATCGTGGTAGTGAGTACGTCGTGCTCTGCATAAACTAAACATATAAACTGAGAGGTGCTCTTATAGTATTCGCTAACGGAGAAACTTATATTTTTTTTTAAAAAGTAGACCGATATAATTAACCGGTTTGTGTTGGGACTTTGTTTTTTAATTGAATGAGAGTTGAAGATGTACTTAAAATTAATTATAATCAGTTTATTCTGCTTAAATTATGTGCTATCTCAAGACGGTAAGTTGCATTTATTGAAATTACTTTAAAAAAATACGCAAATTACTATTATATAGGTATTTTATAAAGTACATAAATTTAATAGTTAATTGTTTATTTCGTGGCAAGAAAGCTTATTTCGATCATTAAAATTTTACAATGATTTTCTCAAACCTCGTAACATTCACACGTAGTAAGTTCGCTATTTTACTTTTATTTACATATACATGATTGTCAATAAGATAAGTACCATACATATAAAGCTTATATAATACATAAATAAATATGTATAACTATAAAATTAATTTCATATAATATTATGTTGGATAATTTTAGTCCTAGAAAATGGAAGAGTTCTCCTGATATAAACAATTGAGATAATAAGATATGTGCTTAACATATCTAAAACGAAAAAAACAGGTTAATAAAAAAATGGCAAAACCCAGGAACACAAAGTAACATGAATAGGTAATTTAAAGTTTTTATAATAATTTAAACATTTAATTATATTTATATGTCAGCTTTAGATATTTTTTCACAGAGGTATCCAGCCAATGTGTTAATTTTTTTTTAAATTTTCTCTAATAATGTGAACTAATACATTCTAATCCTGAATTGAATTAATTTTAAAAATAAATGGCATGCATTATCTAATAAACTGAAGTAGCTCAATATTAAAAACACAAAAAAGTTACATTTTAAATGCTGAAGGTAATATTTTTTCCGCTTTCTAGTAGTTTCTATAACATAAGAATACTGAATTTGTTTATATAAATAAGATTTAACGACAATGAAACATGGCTCTATGCTGCTTTTCTATTGGTCTAGCAGGGCGAAAACAGACTCACAACATACCTAAATACTTACATACATATTAGCATGCCATTGAGATATCTGCGTGTGCTTATAGATAGAATTTGCCCTATGACTTGTTACGCGATAGGTATAGCGAATAAATATATGATTATGCACATAAAGCATAATAATATCGAGTTATTATACCTACCTACGTTGTTTTAATATTGAGAAGTAGTTATTGCAACAGAAATGATTAGTATTGTGTATGAATGGTATGTTATTATCAAACTTATTGTGCCCATGACTTTGTTAATGCTGAACTTCTATGTTGAATACACATCTTCAAGAGCAGGAGATTCCACAATGTTATGTCCAGTGTGCCTTTTTGTGTATTGAATAAAGGAAAAGTATACAAGATATAAATTATATTTAATACTAATTCAGGATATTGGGAAGTCACCTCCTTAAATTGCATTGGATTGTGAGATATATAGATTTTTTGTCCATTTCCCTTCTGTAATGCAGACAGACTGTCAAAAAATCCAAAAATTAAACAAAATGTGAAGACAACCTCTTCAGTCTTGTTATATAGGCGTGACTAAAAAGGAGAGAAATACTAACTTTTAAAAATGCGCTTCTTTAGCGCGTTATTAATCATTATCGGAAGTCCAACTCGTAATATGTAGATAATAAAAACAAGAAAACAATTTTTTTTTATTAGCTATTTTTTTTATTTTATTTTCGAGGATTAGTATACCTTTTCTGATTCACCACGTGTATATGTATACACTATATATAGATTAATAAATGTGTGCTTGAAATTCTCTAGCGGGTGATAGGTGTGTCACCAAAGACCCAGGGGCAGAAGGGATATGCACAGTGGTCTCAGAATGTGAACCAGCTATGAAGTAAGTGACCAAGCATCAATTTAATATTTATTTTTAAAAATAATTATCCCTTTAAGTGTTCCTTGTTGGTTTAGTCGTCATAAGACTGGTCTGCCGATCGTATGGCCCTAGTTCCGATTTCTAGGTTGAGAAAAGTGTTTAGTTAGTGTTGTTTAAACCTCTCCCCGTTAAGCTAGGTAGAAGATACTTATTTTCATATTTATCCCACTGGTTAGGAGGGCTCTTCCCTCAAAGCAAGGTAGATTGATCCAGGTATAGTTCGCCACTGGCTCATCGCGGGCTAGCGGACCAGTGGACTAGCGGACCAGCGGACTAGCGGACTTCAAATGTATTTAGAAAACTGGTTATGATAGATTCTCTCAGACGTGCAAGTTACGTCACAAATCACGATGTTTGTATTCACCGTTTAGCAAGCACATTAAAAGCGAAAACCCCGAAATTTGAACCACGGGCTTGCGCTTTATGGCGAGTGTTCGACCACAGAGGCTACTATAGTCATTACATTTATGAGACTAATTCTCTAATCTTACGATAAATAGAGCCAAGGAACTCCTCCGTACATAGATAGGTTGACATCAAGTGTTTCTTTGTCATATGGAGCGATTTATACGATTTTAAATTTGCGTATGGAATAATTTAATATCGTAAGTTTCGAAATTATAAAACACGGCGATGTTAATGTGTGAATTTCGAAACTTCGATTTTCGTAATTGCCAACCCATAGGGATACCTATTTGGATACCCGTAATAACTAATACCGTAATAACTTACAAAACATAAAACCATGAGAATTATGTGTATTATGAACATATTATTTAAATGTCTACAATACTTATGACTCAATCGACACGATATAATGAAACAAACTTAACAAAGGTCACTAATAATTTACCAAAACAGTGTAGAATTGGTATTAACAAAATGATTCCACTAGAGTTCTGTTTTGTAGGGCCATAAGAATAAAGAAATACAATGAATTCAAGAGATGTGGCTTCACCGGGTTCGAAGAAGTTGTGTGCTGCCCTCAGACCACCACCAAGTTTGGTAAGTATGTTTTTATTTTCATTCATCAATTATCACACATGCGCTTGTATCTCAAGGTAATACAGAGTCCATATTTTTGTTACATGCTACGATCCTGACACCCCTTTTTCGCCTCTTCCACATTCATAGATCTAACATTGATTGTTATCAACTGAGTTACAGAAAATACTACGTAATTATCTGGTCAGCTTCTATTTGAGCGAATTATTCGAATATGCTCTCCAAATTCCACAATAAGGCATAATCATCTTTCATCCGTTCTCACTGCATGTCCTAATCACCTCAGCATTATTATTTCCCTTGCGCGACCACAACTCAATACATCTCCTTTGAGGTGTTATTGGGTTAATTGCGTGCTATAATTATCACCAATTAACGATAACCTGGAAAAAAATAATCGTTCCACCTATTAACATACACGCTAGATCATCTCACCAAAATAGCTTCCAACCAAGCAACACTGTTTTTGAATTCAAAAAATGAAATACCTTCCTTATTAATTTTTTGTCACGACATAATCCTTCTACGTACATCGTTTTAGAAAGTCAAATTACACTAAGCTGATCAGGATGAGAAACAGTTCTCGTCTGATGAATGAGGGTAATTTTGACTTATTATTCGTGATATGTATTTTATGATTTAATAGCACCATGGTCCAAATAAGATAGGACTGACAATCGCCATACAAAACTGCGTAGCTTCGTTGTTTAGTTTTCTATGTCATCATAGAGGTCGCTGTGAGTCTCAATTCATGATTTTATGAACGCGAAACCTCAAACTGAACCTTTCGGAGCCGCCCCGCCTGGCTGGAAGATCTTCCCTTTTCCGCTAAAGAACATTATACTGCTATAAGAAGGTGTTGTAACACAATATCCTGCAGCTCGGATATTATGTAAATCTTCTTGCTATATTTTTTATTTGAAATCTAACTACGCCAGAAGACCAGAATAACAATATAAACAAACCCATATCTTTCATCGACATGTATTAGCTACTAATGAGGACAATGCCGTTTCCGCCCAACCAGCTCACGGGACTTATAAAGGGATTGCACCGTGGCGCCCACTGGATTTAGAGAGCTATTAGCGAAATATCGCGCTACGCTATGATGTATGGAGGTTGTCAATCTTGTATTTAATAAAATGTATGGTAGAACGCAAAACCGATGGACGTTAGGGTAGAAAGATTATTGAAAGGCTGTCGTAGGCAGTAAGCCGGAGAGTTTAATGTAGGGTAGTTCTTCACAAAGTGGACCGATAACATCACACGTGTCACAGGAAGCCAATACTTTGTTCCAGGACCTGGAGACCCTAAAATAACTCAAAGGATTGCTGTAAAAGGTCAGTTTTATTACAGTTTTCACGTTGCAACAATTCGTTGCTTGTTATGTTATATAACACAAGATATAATTCAAGATTAACATATATGCTTCAATCTTATATAGGATAGTTGTGATGTATATTTATAAACGAAGTTCCCATGATTTTTTTGTTGAAAATGAATCTAGCTAAGCAAGTATACTTAAGATAATAATTTTATTTAATTTTTTTTAGAATGTACCAAAATCATCGCATCAAGTATACCCGCATTGGATCTGCATATATTGGGCGGTGAATTGTCATCGCTCGGGGAATTTCCGCACATGGTAAGTAATCAGGAATATTATAATTCTTGCTTTTGAAATTATGTGCTGTTTAGTCATTATACATAGGGATTATCCATTATATAATGGGGATTTCCAAAGACCATAATTTATAAGTATAAGACTGCAGCTTGGTCTCGTCTAGTTAATAGTCGTAGGATACTTTATTTCCGAGGGTCCGCCATTCTCGGCTTGCTATCTGTTACTTAGGTACTGTCCTCGTGAAAACCGAGCATAACATCGATACTTAATTATCAAGCATGGTCAATAGATTATAACCTTTTTTTACGTGGGTAAATCTTCATGGGTACCCACAAGCCCCAAGGGAGGCAAGCGGGTTATGTCGGACTCTTACCGACTAAAACCCCACGGTAGAATGGGTCAACAATAGTCAACACACAGATCACGAGAGATATGCCGTGCGGTTCAAAATATATGGGAACTCGCTGTCTCCGTTTTGTTCCCAACCAATCGCTAAAACCAACCAATACGAAGTCTCCTCGGTGCGTGCTGCGTCGTCGCCGTATACAGCGGCCGTACCACGCGACGCACCAGTTTATTCAAAGTATCGTTAGACGATCTATACATTGCCTCGTACATTCACTCAGTAGCGAACATAGGTGGTACTTAAAGAGCCATGTATTTTGTACAAAAATAAAAAAGTCGTTGTGCTACATGAAACCTAAAATAACATAATAAAGGCATTAAATATTTTTTGATTTGTTGTTTTTAATGATTTTAAAGACGAATAAATAAAATACTTAATACTGGCTGGTGAAATGAGATTCCATCTTTCGCGTAGTTCACTTTGCTGCTAGTATTTTTGCACACAACCACGGAATAACACGGCATTAAAAAAAAAGTTAGAGCTCCGATACCGACGTGCAGTTGCAGTCGACTGACGGCGAAAACTCTATGTTAGCGTAATTTTGGCTAAAGGTGAGCGCAAGCCCACCGCTTTCATAACATATCTCCTCTCATATATCTGTGAGTCAACATATAGCGTACTTTAGGACAGAAAGTATCCTATATGTTGACTCCATCAGTCTGGATGAGGTCCTGCGGGCTAACCAAGAAACTATCTGATATAATCCACTAGGATTTGAATGAAACTTGGCATAGTAGTAGGTTAAAATACGATAACATCTAGAATAACGTTTATTCTGGGATACGGAAGTGTTCTCCGGGATAGCCACTAAAGTACATATACACGTACATAGTTGTGCGCACAGCTAGTTCTTCAACATATATGTGTATAAGTAGTATGAATAAAAAAAGTGGTTTTTCCTGCTAAATTACCGGTCTTGTTAGTTTCACGATATACCTACCTACACATACGAAATCAACAAATTCAATTCTGCCAAACAATAAAACTGATTTTTGTTTGCTGCAAGCATCCGTGGGTTATTTTGCTTACAGCACAACATTTTTTTTTTGGAATATTGTAGTTTATCGTTTTACTCTAGTAGGTAGCATAACACAATAATTTTGGTGTTATAACGATATATATGACGCAACGTTTATTCTGAAACTTGACAATGAGCTTTGTTTTTACATTATAAGGCATAATATTCTAAGTGGAAGCGGAATTCTTGCAAACGTCGTAGAAAAAACCCATTGCACCATTAAGCACAGACTTGGGCTGGCTCGCCTGTCCCATGTATGATGTAGTAAGCTTTATTAGGGTCAGCCCGGTCACCGGTGGAGTTGCGGCAAAGCAACTAGTTTGATGACAATTGCAAGCTACCTTTCCAGGATAAAATCTTATTTTTAAATCGTATCAAAATTTTACTTGACATAAAACGTACATACATGAAAGAAGCGCAAGTTCAAAGGATAGTTACCAGTAGTTATCCACCAGTTATCGATTGGATTGCGAATACGAACATAACAGTTCATTTCAAGAAACAGTAAGCTAACTGTTCTTCTATCTGCATGTACCTTATAATAGGTAAGTAGGTACCTATGATACAAATGTAACGGTGCGAGGCTTCATACAAATATAATACTTTAAAAAAATCTACAGCTAGTACCTACGCACTTTATAATTATTGATATAAAGGTCAAAACCCCAGTTTATAAGGTCTTTGATCTTGGTCTTACTCTGCAATCATACCAATAAGGTTGAATTTAAGTATAAACAAAAAAATATAGGTAATGAGCTACCCATCAAAATAAACGACGACGAATTTGTTATCTTCTTTCTTTACGAAATGAAATGAGATGAAATAAAATTAATATGAATATGGCCTCACCCACAACTTATTGGGTATTTTGCCATTGTCAAGTAATGAATACCAATAACATCTATACTCTATACATATAAATAAAATTGGAGTGTCTGTTTGTAATATTAAAATAACCGCTTTTTACTAAGTGCATTTGGATGTATACACGTTACCTATACCGAAACAACATTTTTTACAATTTTTGTCTGTCTGTCTGTCTGTCTGTCCGTCTGTCTGTCTGTCTGTCTGTCCGTCCGTCTGTCTGTCTGTCTGTCTGTCTGTTTGTTCCGGGTAATCTCTGAAATGGCTGGACCGATTTTGACGGGAATTTCACTGGCAGATAGCTGATGTAACAAGGAGTAACTTAGGCTACTTTTATTTTAGAAAAAAAAATTGGATCTCTCGAAAAAAAATTAAAACCAATGTTGCAGCGCTGCGCCTGCTTAAAGTTTGATAGCAACAATCTGCAATGCGTCCCGCGGGATCAGAACGCGAGCAGGCTGTTGCCAACGGTTGAGACGTTGTTAAATACCACGCGGACGAAGTCGCGGGCAACAGCTAGTATTCAATAAATTCACTTCTATATCCTATATATGTATATAAAATAAAGTCGTTTTAGTTACACCTTCAATAACACAAGAACGGCTGGGCCGTTATTTATGATCTTGGATTTTATTTTATTTGTTGTGACAATTAAAACAGCTCCTAACAATAAAATGCCATGTTCTTTTCTGAGTGCAAATGTTTTTTTTCTTAATTGAATTCGATATATGTGACTTAACATAATGATTAAAAATTCACTAAAGAAGCGCATGTGCAAATTATAGTATACCTTTCTGATTAGAGATGTCATGTGCGTTTTTTATTGTGGTCTGTGTGTCCCAAGACCAAGATCGATGGTCGCTAGGGCTAACATACCGGCAAAAGCTAGTGGATAGCGTGAATGAAAATATTCAGTTTTTATTTTTTTATAGCTACTATCAGATGATGAGATAGTATAGACTTAAGAGCCGCGAACAACATATTTAAATAAAAAAAGCACGTCAATTGGCTAGTACTCGTGTTGCATCCATGTGTCCACGACTTCACGTGTACATAAACAAATCAACTTGCTTGTGTTTAAATATGTTGTCCGCGACACTCCGTCTATACAAGGGGTTCCTGCCCACTTTGAGAATGAATTATTTTTTAGCGCTCCCACCTTTGCACCTACTTAAAAAAAACTAAGTATAACTTCATCACAATAGCAGTGATAGCCAAGTTGGTAGAACGCTTGCCTCGGTAACGAGGATTGCAGGTTCAAACCCCGGCTCGCACCTCTGGGATTTTTCATGTGCGAATCATGATTTTCAACCATGATTATCACTTGCTAAACGGTGAAGGAAAACATCGTGAGGAAACCTGCATGTCTGAGAGTACCCCTCGAAAGATGTGTGAAGTCCGCCAATTCGCACTGGGCCAGCGTGGTGGACTATGGCCTAATCCCGCTCGCATTGAGGGGAGGCCCGTGCCCAGCAGTGGGACATTAAAAGGGCTGGAATTATAAATATAACTTCATTATTGTAAGCCTCTTCACAACGCCCCCATTTTTTTCTGGGGCTCTTACCCAGGCCTGCAGCGCCCACAAAGGGACGTTATCGCCCACCTTGGGAAAGGCTGTTCTATATTATATCTTCGTCTGAGTAGCTGTTATAAATATTGCAGGTGGCGTTGGGATACGATCGCGGGAACGGCTACGAATTTAATTGCGGCGGGTCTGTACTGTCGGCCAATTATGTTCTGACTGCGGCGCACTGTGTCGACAACCTGGAAGGGTAACGTACCTATGTGTATTTCCCCACCCAATCTACCTTACTTCTACATGAAATTATTAAAGATTATATTATATCCTTAATAGAAAAAGGTCAATTTACAATGGCAGCATTAAAGATTTTTTTTTAATTATTTTTCTCAAAACCTACGCGTGGTTTAGAGATCGTAATTTTATGATTATTGAGCTTAGCTATAGGTATCTTTATGTTCTAGACGGAACTTCTACAACAGCCTAGACTAGTAAAAAAAAAATAACCAAAAAAAAATGAAAAGTCGCGATAGTATCGTCAATATCCTTTTGTATACTGATATAAAACCGGTTTAATATGCGCCCAAAGTTGCTTCATAAGCCTTTGACGGATTTCACCATCATTTGTGCACGGTTACTTTAATTTATTTTTTTAATTTTCCAACGATGGTCAAGAAAACCTTAAAATATTTTTTTTTATAAACTTGGTGAAATTGAAGTCCGGGAGTTCTACTCGGGCAATCAAAATGCAAAGCTCAGTAATTTCATGAATAAAATTACGATCACACTTTATTGGGGTAAAAAAAAACACTGCAAGGGTCCGGGGTTCCTATCCTTGTATGGGCTTATATGTGATAATCCAATAGTACAAAAAAGTTAGCTCACGAAAATCACAATTGAAAATGTGTTGACAACAAAATTTATTTTTTAAAATGTACATATCGTAGTTCATTTACATAATATACATAATTCATGTCAGAGAAAACATTGTCAATGTTCGAGTCATGAAGACTTGCGTAGTGAACGAAAGTTTACATTTCCTTAATCTCCAGTACAGTGATGTGCTTAGCAGTGGGAAAGTAAACGGTTCATGTATGTCAAGTTTTTATTTTAATAAGTTTGTATCTCATTGAAGCATAGCGCCCAGCATAGTGCGCGCCGGAGTCATCGAGATCGGTGACAACGAGTGGAGCGAAGACACCGACATTAGAATAGCCGAAATCAAAATAAACCCAAAGTATACCAGAAAGGAGAAATATCATGACCTAGCTCTGCTGAGGTGAGACTATAATTTTGAACCTTAACATAATGATGGTACGTTTCAAATTGCTTGTTTTTCACAAGTAACAATTTTATTTCTATTTTATCCTCATCTTCTTACATAGTTGTTAAAAACATGTTTTTCGGCTTGATTTTTTATTATTATAAAAAAACATGTTTTGCATTATTGTTTACGATTCTTTATACATACATACTACCTTATATATCAATATTGAATTAACATTAAGTCGTACGATAAGAGTGTAACATCCTCTTGAAAAAGATAACATCCACATGTTGTCGGTAACATTTGTTGACTTTAAGTCATACGAATATTATATATATATATAAAATAAAATATTAATGTAAAGTTGAGATAGGACTTGGGGGGTAATCTCCGGAATGTTTGATCCGACTTTGAAAATTATTTTACTGATATAAAGATATACATTATCCCTGAGTACTGAGGTACTGAGTGGTAAGCTGGTTTTAAATGTAGGTAGCCCGTAGCACAAACTGATAACGTTCCTTATAATCAAAAATCAATTATGGCTACATAACTGGCTGCTAGGTTATAAGTAATGGTGAGTGTCGGGTCAGGTTTATATTAAACATTAACTTTTTCCGAAGGCTGGCGAAACGTTTGCAGTTCTCAAGTAATTTGAACGCCGTGTGTCTCGAGACGAGCAGCGAGGATCCAAAAATACCGCTCACCATAACTGGTTGGGGGAAAACGAGTAATACAAGTATGTATATTAACACAATGCAACATTTATTCGTAACTAGACAGCATCAGTAACATTAAAATAATGTTTCTTGATGCAAACTTTGACCTCATAAGGGTCAAATTGCCGATAATCCCTCATTAGGAAGGCGTTGTGGACTCCTACCATAATCAGCACATATCTAATTACTATTAGCAGCTGGTGACCCGCGGCTCTTTAGGTGGGTGTACTAAAAGGCCGTTTTATAAGACTATTAGCAGTACAGCACTGGCATGAGCGACTCAGATGTGTGGAGAGGTGTGCTTCGCCTTCTCACGAAGTTACTTAAGTCATTATGCTTTTTAAGACTTCCACTCCTGAGACGTAGTTTTTTTCTAGCAGGATATCGAATTGCCAAGTAATTTTATATTTTAACTCTAAAATACATACTATTCCCATTAAAAACTGTCTTCTTCACTAATGTTGTCGGTCAAAATTATAACGACACAGAAACAAACTAATATCTAGCGGGAACTGTCGTTAACATGATACAGATGACAAGTTTAAGGCCGGGATGTGAAGTGGCCGGTAATAGGATCCATAATACGCCCCTGGAGCATATAGATCTAACGATCCCTCTCTGGACAGCCAATTAAGGCAAGCCAGAGCTGACTTCCCGGGACTCGCCGAGGCTCAGACCTCGGTGTCTTCATTGGACACCACTGTAGATCCTGGCTTACAGGATCACATATTGTAGCAGTGGTGGGAGTGTGTGGTAGGCATGGGCAAAAAATATTCATATATTAAAATATCGATATTTTTCCATACAATTATCGATATATATCGTCGATATTTTTAATCACAATATATCGATATTCGATATTTATTTTAGAGTATCGAATTTGTATCAAATCCGATTTTTTTTTCAACAAATCAATTACAAAAAAAGAAAAACTAAAAATATGCACATGTAGAAAATTCAAAAAACTATGAATACAATTTAAAAAAAATCGTCTATTCTTTTTTACGAAGTTTGAATAATTATGCGAAAACTGACCATATATCGATATTTTTCACTCGATAATTATCGATACTGTTTAAAAATATCGGTACGATAAATATCGATATATTTTTTCACTTGCCCATCCCTAGTGTGTGGCGGGCCTAGTCCCATTAAAAAAAAGCCAGAGCTGAGAGTCGGGTCCCCGTCGGGTTCCACTCGGCACACGAAGACACGCCGAGGAGGGGACCCGAACGACTCTAGGACAGTCGGGTCCGTAGTGTCGCTACTAACCAACAGCTTGCCACGAGCTGGCTGCGGCTTTATTATTATTATATTGCAGGGGACACCAAGAGCACTATGCTGCTGAAGGCGAACGTGACCGCAGTCGCGCGCGACACGTGCGGCGAGTCCTACACGCAGTGGCGCCGCCTGCCCGTCGGCATCTCGCCCGACCAGCTCTGCGCCGGCGACCCCGAGGGCTTGCGCGACACCTGCCAGGTAACGAACACCACAAGTAGAGAGCGTTCAAGTATTACGTAACGAATTTGGGGGGGGGGGGGGTCTTCTGAAACGTTACGATGCGTTACAGGGTTGGAGGGAAGGGGTTGAACTACGCGTTACGTAATACTTGACCGCTCCCTTATTTCAGAAAGGATACTTTATCGCATTTTTGTTTAAATTATGTGAGCTCACAATATCGAGATGGTGATTTTCTTTATGGTGAAAATAGTGACTTTTGTGAGCATACAATTGTCGAAATTCTGTCTTCAGATAATGATTAAAAATGCGCTAAAGAAGCGCATGATCATTGCCCTATCCGTTAGTATACCTATTTCGAATTTACCTGTATACACGGTCAATTGAAAATTCTAACATATTTTACAACATGCAGGTTCATGAAAAACACTTGCGTAATACGAAACGCGACGTAATGCTCGGCTTATACGAGGGCAGTGTGCATATTCCGGAATCGATGTTCATACATTTCCACGAGGTCTACCTGTTTTTTTGGGCGCTGTCCTAGTGAAAATCAAGCGTGTGTCATTCATTGTTCTTTTTAGAATGGGTTGGAGCAAGGCATAAAAGTTGGCACTTGTAGCTGTAGTAACTTCCATTTTACGGTTAACATTATTCATTATGCACCATCTTGGATCGCTGGCCAATGGTTTCAGGTCGTGTGATCTGGTACCATTGGACTTTTGAGAAGAGAAAAGTGTATGCAAACAATTCCAGAGCTCAAAACGGAAATTTAACGGTTGTTGACGATGGATGTTATTGGAAATTATGGAGAATGTTTGCCAACGGTATTTGTTTGACGCAGCGTGGTCTGGAATTGGTCGGATAAGATTAATATTACGGACATGCCCTTTCTAATTAAAACATATGCACAACTCAACTGGATTTTCTTAATCACAATAAAAATTACCAGGTTTTAAGACATAAAAAGTCTGATTAGCCGTTCCTACATTGTTCTCACATACCTATAACAATGTATTACTCAAAAATTTAAAAGATATATTTTAAAAAAAAGCAACCATGAAGTTTCTTGCCCATTCCTCTCCATAGGAACGGCATTCCGAACGGGTGGTAGAGTAGTAGCATAATATTTTGTAACTTTTAACGATTCATAAGCACTGTACTTAATGGTCTACGTGAATTAATAAATATTCTGATTCTGATTCTTATATTGACGGCCTGATTAGCGCAGTGGTAGTGACTCTGCACTCTGCGCCGAGGGTCCCGGGTTCGAATCCTGGTAGGGACACAAGCTTTGTGTGATGAGCTCGAGCACGAATGTTTGTACCCGAGTCATGGATGTTTAATATGTATATAAGTATTATTATACTGAGTTCGCCCTCAGGCCATTGTACGTACACAAGCGTTAAGCTTAATGGAACCGTATATTTGGTGTGTTCGTATGGCGATATTTATTGATTACTAAATGCTAGTAATCAATAAATATTGCGACCCGCGACTTCGTCCGCGTGGTATTTAACAAAGACACAACCGTTGGCAACAGCCTGCTCGCGAGTTCTGAGCCCGCGGGATGCATTTCAGGTTGTTGCTATCAAACTTAATCAGGCGCAACGCTGCAACATTGGTTTTAATTTTTTTTCGTGAGATCCTGTTTTTTTCTAAAATAAAAGTAGCCTAAGTTACTCCTTGTTACATCAGTTATCTGCTAGTGACAGTCCCGTCAAAATCGGTCCAGCCATTTCAGAGATTACCCGGAACAAACAGACAAACAGACAGACAGACAAGACAGATAGACAGACAGACAAAAATTTTAAAAAAATGTTGTTTTGGTATAGGTACCGTGTATACATCCAAATGCACTTAGTATAAAGCGGTTATTATAATATTACAAACAGACACTCCAATTTTATGTATATGTATAGATATATTTTTGTCCAGGGTGACTCGGGCGGTCCTCTAGTGGCCACCTCGCTGGACGGGCAGAACACGCTAGTGGGTGTGACGTCATTCGGACGCGGCTGCGGCTCGCCCATCCCCGGCGTCTACACCCGCGTCAGCCGCTACCTCGACTGGATAGAGAGCGTCGTGTGGCCCAACTAAACACCACTGTAACGACTAAGGGCATTAGCTCACATACTACACGCCTATCAAGTTATTTAAATAAAAAAATGCAATATTAGATGGCACTATCAACTAAGCATTGCCATGGCAACAATTAAGTACCGATTGCCATAATAATGTAAATAGTATGGCGTTAACTGTTTTATGGAATTTATGTCTTCACATGTAACATTTCAGTTTCTGTCTGGTTGTCATTTTATATTATATTATTGGTGTGTTCAATACACGGGCACATAATATGGGTGAACAATATCCAGGTTCTTGAAAATCTTTTCTGGTTTATGAGAATTTCTTTGTGCATTTAATGATGGAAATAACTCTTTTAGATTGATTGGAACTAGGAAACCAGCTCGTGTGGTCGCCCAGTCGATTGTGTTCACAGACTCCAGTCACATCTAACAATTGGTTGTATATTGTATCGTCTTGCATTGCCTTTTTGACACATGGTAACTTGATAGTTTAGCGATTCCTATAGCTTGATTCGTTGGACGCACTAATCATGTAAAGTGATATTTTTTTTTTAAATTAGAAAAAAAAAATGAGTCACTTGTCGAATTTATGCATTGTGATTTATGATAAGTGTTTTTTTGGATCTGTGTTTAGCTGTAAGCACTGTTCTATTTATGTATGTAAGTGCATTGAAAGTTTAATCATGTGCCATTTACTTATTAAATGCTAGACACTTTTATACTCGACCACTTATTTAATTTTAAGTTAAGCATAAGTAAAAAAAAGTAAAAGTAAAGAAAGATCTTGTCACATTTTTATTATTGTACTATAATATATATTTATCTATACATATAAATAAAATTGGAGTGTCTGTTTGTAATATTAAAAAAACCGCTTTTTACTAAGTGCATTTGGATGTATACACGTTACCTATACCGAAACAACATTTTTTTCAATTTTTGTATGTCTGTCTGTCTGTCTGTCCGTCTGTCTGTCTGTCTGTCTGTCTGTCTGTCTGTCTGTCTGTCTGTTTGTTCCGGGTAATCTCTGAAATGGCTGGACCGATTTTGACGGGAATTTCACTGGCAGATAGCTGATGTAACAAGGAGTAACTTAGGCTACTTTTATTTTAGAAAAAAAAATTGGATCTCGAAAAAAAATTAAAACCAATGTTGCAGCGCTGCGCCTGATTAAAGTTTGGTAGCAACAATCTGCAATGCGTCCCGCGGGATCAGAACGCGAGCAGGCTGTTGTCAACGGCTGAGTCTTTGTTAAATACCACGCGGACGAAGTCGCGGGCAACAGCTAGTATTATATATATACATTCTAGCTGCCCGGCGATCAAATCTCAGAATCAAATGTATGAGAAAATGATTTTATTGGTTCTATGAAAAATTTAAACAAATCTATCCCACGGGAATCATACCTTTTACTGGGATAAAAAGTAGCCTATGTGCTATTCCAGACTATAATCTTATCTCTGTGCCAAATTTCATCCAGATCCCATTAGCCGTTCTGGCGTTATTAAGTAACAAACATCCATCCATCCATCCAAACTTTCACATTTATAATATTCAAAAGTAACGAAATCGTAGCTAATTGTGCTTTTAGCACAATTTTCTATATTATTACTTGATGTAGACCCATGTGTAACATCGTGATAATACCTGAATGGGTTTCATATCATCCTTATTATGATGTTTCCTCCTTTCACAAGTGTTACTAGTCAAATATGAACAATGCTCTCTAACCTTGTATGTGACTATTATTTACATAAATATTATTATAAATTATTCTTTATCTGAATAAATGTTTTATTTTCGTAGATTTTTTTTTCATAACCATTCATCAGCGCCTATCTATTACTGTAGAAAGACTTATATGAGTACCTATATGGCTATTCAAGTGATTATTTATTGACTACGCCTTACAAGGCCCATCGCACCGACCGGCCTGGCACGATAACATTTTATGTGTCAACAATAAAATAATAGGCGCACTGTTTACATTACACAGAGGAAGCATTGTAGTATAATTCAGAAGAAGTAGAATAAACAAATTATGTTGCTTGGCCCTTAGTAGTTACCGAGTTTTGAACGTAGGGATATAAATAGCGATTGAATGATAGAATGTTTGTTCACTATGTATGCTAACATAAGTATAGAAGAATGGTAGAGCTGTATTTCATTACAACAGAGTTTGTTTTATGTTGTAAACGGGTGTTGACGATGTAGAGCAACATAATAGCCGTCTTTTGGAATGATTCGAACACTCAGTGTTTTCAGTGATATAAACCACTAAAATCACGGTGGTATACAATGGCTTCATCACGCAATGATACGTACGTATTATCCAAAGAGCAGTGTTACCAACCCTACTGTTTTAACAGTAGATTTGCTGTTTTCACATTGATTTCCCTGTTTTCTGTTTCACTCCAAATTTTTACTGTTTTTCAATTAGCGTTCGGTGTGATTTTGAAACGTCGGAACTCGGAATCGGATTCGGAACGGTAGTTTGCGTCTACGAAGCTATTTTAATAATGGTAGGAAATAGTAGAAAAAATATTGAACGCAAAATCTAAACTATTACAGTTTCTTGTGATAAAAAGCTTCATACTTATAACCACATAAAGTAAACATTAAGTTGAACACTTGTTATTTTTGATATTCACGTTTCTAAGCCTACGTGATATTTTTTTAGTTTTTGTACCGATCTTTGTAAACTGACAAATCCAATGAAAACAAAAGTTTGTTTTATCTGTACCTGAGGTTTGTTTATTGTTGTTGACGAGAAAATTACAAAATAACTAAAATGAACGTTGATTACATACTTACCTATATAATTAGTAACATTACGTCACATAGATGCTCCATGTTCGTGTAAAAATAAAAAACTAGGTTGCAAGGATACAGCGCCATCTATTAAAAATGTTTGGCAACCGAACCGGCGCAATCACCCCTGTCCGTCCCTATAAAGTTTGAGTATGTGCTTTTGTCTTGTTAATGATGCGAATGAAAGAATTTTTAAATATATAATGAACAAATTGTATTAAATTAAATAAATATGTAGGTTGGTACCTAAATACATTTAGGATTGCGTTGTATTTATTGTTTCACCCAAAAATACGGCTTTAATTCTGCTATTAAAGCCAGTGCAACATCCAATAATTCGTATAATATCAAAATGAGTAAAAAAAATAAGACTAAATGCTATCGGAAAGACTTCCGACTCATAAAACTCATCGAAAACTTTTCGTCGGATCGGAATGATTTTCCGTCGACAAACGTCAACAATCTTCGAATTCGGAAATCAAAACAGCGATATTTGTTTACAAAGTTCGGTACAGTAAAATAATAATCAAAACATTTAGGCCTAGAAACGTGAATATTAAAAATAACAAGTGTTTGACTTAATGTTTCATGTGTGTGGTTATAAGTTTGAAGCTTTTTATCACAAAAAACCCGTAATAGTTTAAATTTCGCGAACAATATTTTTCCTACTATTTCCTACCATAATTAAACTAACTTCGTAGACGCAAACTACCGTTCCGAATCCGATTCCGATTTCGAACGTTTCAAAATCACACTGGGACCACCTATTACTCTATGCAAATATTTTGTGATAACCCCTATGTAATAAAACGCATTGACGCTAGATGGCAGTATCTACTGGAAACATGTACACAAATTTAAAAATGGAGACGGGTCTCAAACTTTTCTCACATTGTGTGAATTTGTGAAAAAACTTTTGTGCATACCACATAGCAGCGCCACCGTAGAAAGATTATTTTCATCTATAAATATTATGAAAACCAAATTACGCAACAGAATTGATTGAACTCTAAATCCGAAATAACCGGGTGCTACTCATTTTAAGCCACAGAAAGGCAAATGGAGAAATTTATCAAAAATATGTATGATTTTAAATAAGAAAATGAGTCTGAAAATAGCAATTGAGGATGAAAGTGGAAAATAATTTTACTTTGATTTTTGTTTTTTATTTTATTGTGATCAATATAATAATAGAACAATGCATGTGAGTCCTGGTAACTAATAAAAGTGGGTAATTGTTTTAATTATATGAGGAAAGTATGAAATCTGCCTTTTTTTACTTTACCTACTGTTTTCTCCTGTTTTTTTATTGGTGAGCTGCTGTTTTTCAGTTCCTTGGGGTTGGCAACACTGCCAAAGGGTATGGATTTTAATATAGGGGGTATTATCTATCTGTTAAATTGTATAGTCTCGTGCGTATTTTAATAGCAATAAAAAATTAAAACAACGTATAAGGGATGATGATGATGGGTGGGAAAAATACATAAGTAGTTATTTTCTGAATTGTACACATATGTAGCACATAATTGAAGAGTTACTTTCGAAATATTATTGGCACTTCGTGCAATAGCTGCATACCAAAGAGTATATAATCACTACGTCTGCATACATAGTATTGAGTAGGTACTACCCTAGCTTTGTGTAGTACCCTATATAGAACGCAATACACGAGTAAATATAAACCTTATCACTATAGAAATTCAGTGAATTATAAATATGACACCCGAAGTAGACATCATTCGGGGAACTCCACTTTAAATCGCGCGGTGTTGCCACATTTAAATATTGTTTAGTTCGTGGGGTAAACTTTGTTCTATTCTGAATGCGCGGCTATAATACGAACACGGAGTTACTACGGGCTATCAAAATATTTTAAAATCTAGGTTTTCGAAATATCGATGACCCAGATATTGTTGCAGTTTTCTATCTGAGTTTGGTTATTTCGTATTGTTACGTGCGGGGGTAATTAAATGCCGATTACGTGAAAAATACTTTAATCGCTCTCCACACAGAAGGCAAAAATAGTACACACCAGTACACTAATTAGTTAGCACTCAAACAACAATACACCAAATCACTTTGTAACACAGTTGTCCACAGTATTCGCTAGAGTCGCCGGTATAGTCTTCTTGGTTCGCTTCCGAGAGATGTGTTCACTATCGCTTTCAAATAGAAACTGTCTCGTCGCTGGTCCTGCACACTATTTATAATCCGAAAATAGCGAGGGTGGATCTTTCCAGAAAGGTGTCGACACAAAAACCCACAAAACAGAAATGTTCCATAAGGAAAATGAACCTTATTTACACGGTAATAAGGAGGGGCTAGAATGTTCTAGTGTACGCAGCTGCATTCGTGAAATCGGTATTATTCCGAGAACTCCCAGTTCCAGGAATTACATTGTCCTCGCATTTGTTTACTAATAATTTTAATAAAAATAATACGAGATATATTCTGGAAGCCGGTTGCAACATTGTTGGCGATTCTAGATCTTTCTTCACAGATCGATAGGAGACCTTGGACCCAACAATGCGTTTTTGTTTCTAGAAGCTTCGATAACTATTTTACGAGTTATCGACACCTCTTTTATACGCATCGTAACATTACCCCCCTCTTAGTCATGCTCGTCCCGAGCATTATTCGACCCATGATATCGCGCTAATCTGTCCACATGGACTACCTTTGGTTTTCCTCTAAGTCCCTTCTTGATTCGGAAGGTTACATCATTGATCCTTGTAATGATGGTGTACGGTCCTTCCCAGCGAGCTTGAAGTTTCGGAGACTTTCCCTTTTTGCGAAGCGGATTGTGAAGCCACACTAGTGTTCCTTCTTCAAAGCCGTTAGTGTTCGCATTCCGATCGTACCGCGTCTTCATCCTTGTACTGGTCTTGAGATTATTCTCCCGTACTCTTCTGTGCACTTCATCCAGCTGGTTTTGAAGTTCACTCACATAGTCCGTAACAGGCTTAGGACTATCGGGTGGCGTGCCTGTTATCGCATCGACTGGGAGCCTCATTTCTCGACCGAAATTTACCTTGGCCGGAGTATGTCCCGTACTATCATGTACCGCAGATCGATAGGACATCAGGAACAGCGGAATGTATTGGTCCCAATCTCTTTGATGATCGTCCACGACTTTAGCCAAGTGGTTCTCTAAGGTCTGGTTGAACCTCTCGACCATTCCATCTGACTGCGGATGCGCTGGCGTTGTACGGGTCTTATTGATTCCCAGCAGTTTGCACATTTCCTGAAATAAGGCAGACTCAAAATTCCGCCCTTGATCTGAGTGAAGTTCCATTGGTACGCCATATCGACAGACCACTTCCTGGACCAGTTTCTTCGCCACAGTTATAGCTTCTTGATTCGGTGTCGCAAAGACTTCGGGCCACTTAGTGAAGTAATCTTGCAATACTATGATGTACTTGTTCCCATCATCTGTCATAGGAAAAGGTCCAGCAACATCAATAGCGATGCGCTCCCATGGCGCTCCAACGTTGTACGTCTTTAACTTTCCCCTGCTTCTTGTCTGCGGGCCTTTCACTGAAGCACAAGCAGTGCAGTTACGGCACCAATCCTCGACATCTTCCCGACAACGAACCCAGTAGAACCGTTGTCGCACTTTAACCAGAGTCTTCTTGACTCCAAGATGCCCACCAGAAATACCGTTGTGAATGTGCCGCAGAAGAGGGGCCACCTTACTCCGAGGTACTACGACTTGCATGGTTACTTCCTTTCCATCGTTGGATTCCCATTTTCTACATAGTACACTGTCTTCTAGAGTCAAGCTGTCCCACTGAGCCCAATAGCTTTTGGTGGTCGAACTATGAGCAGACACATCACTCCATTGGGGTTTGTTCCCAAGTCGTTTCCAGTCCAGTATTGGTCGAAGGTCATCGTCCTCTTCTTGAGCCTTCTTCATGCTGATTCCAGTCCATTCGTCGTCAAGTTCGGGAGTCCTAATGACTTTGATCTCTTCCTGCACTTCATTGTTCTGACAGTGCTTGCAGTCTTCCGTCATTGTGACTTTTGGAACCTTATCCCGACTAACCCGCACTTGCCTTACGGTTCTGACGACGTTTTGTTTCTCAAACCAATCTTGTTCCGTTTGGGTCGCAACTTCCACGGCCCTCCGTTTTCTAGGACATTCCAACTGAATGTGCCCCTTTCTTCCACACACATAGCATGTTGGCTCAAACCGAAGCTTCCTCTTCCTTTTCGGACATTCTGGCCGAACATGCCCTTTGTCTCCACACTCATAGCACGTGGGGACAAACCGAGACTTTTCCTCTTCTGGAATCATCGCTCTTACTTTATGGAGCCTCGTGTCTTGTTGCACAGCTTCCACCTCAAGAGCATGAGCTAGTGCGTTTTTCAATGACTGGTGATGACCCAATTTTACAGCGCCTCGAACTTCGGAGTTTCTTATGCCATCGACAAATGCCTGCAGCAGGTTCACTTCGATGACTTCCGGTGCCGATGAATAAGCTCGACGAACCAGCCTTTCGATTTCCTGGGCCCACTGCTGGAGGCTTTCACCAGCCTTCTGTGATCGCTCACGGAGTTGCACACGGTAGACATGTTCCAGGTGCTTATCACTGTAGCGCGTGTCTAACGCTTCCATTAATATCTCCAGGGTCCTTCTTTCAGGCGGCAGGTTTTCGAGAATTGTTAAAGCATCCCCTCGTAGAGCAAGCGTAAGAGCCATGAAAGACTGCTCGTTGCTCCAGCCATTGCCACTTGCAAGTACCTCGAACTGGTACTTGAACGCTGACCACGACGAAGTCCCATCGAAGCGTGGTAGGTCAAGTTTTGCAGATGATGGCGAAGGCACTGCAATAGATCCACTTGTTCTTAGTTTTATCATCTCCTTATTAAGTGTTTCCCAGCGGTCTTCCATGTTATCTTTAGTCAAGATGATCTCCTTATTTAGTTTTTGCAAGCGATCTTCGAGGGTCTCATTCTTCAGGGTTACTTCTTGGAAACGGCCCTCGAAGGTTTCATTTTTAAGGGAAACTACTTGCAACTGGTTTTCCAGAATTTTCACTTTTTCCCCAAGCGCAGTGATACCTGCGTCGATTTTTCCCATAACAGCTTCTTGGTTGACCTGTATTACCTGGAGCTCCTGCCGACTGGCCTCTTGATTAGCCTTCATCATTTCCTGCATAGCGGCCATTTTCTGATTGGCCTCTTGATTGGCCTGCATCAATTGTTTGAGCTCCTGCCGACTGGCTTCTTGGTTGGCCCTCATCATTTCCTTCATGGAGGACAGCAGTGCTGACATGTTTATGTCCGGTGAGCTAACTCCTGGTGCTGCCACAGTTCCCGCTGGAACCTCAGCATCAGCCCGAGGCTCTTCCTCTTCACGGCTACGTTGACGTGCAGCATCCATCTCCACTTGCCGTCTGGTTCGTGGGGTACGTCCTTCGTCTTCACGTGGTAGCAACGGCATTCCGCTTCTGACACCAATTGTTACGTGCGGGGGTAATTAAATGCCGATTACGTGAAAAATACTTTAATCGCTCTCCACACAGAAGGCAAAAATAGTACACACCAGTACACTAATTAGTTAGCACTCAAACAACAATACACCAAATCACTTTGTAACACAGTTGTCCACAGTATTCGCTAGAGTCGCCGGTATAGTCTTCTTGGTTCGCTTCCGAGAGATGTGTTCACTATCGCTTTCAAATAGAAACTGTCTCGTCGCTGGTCCTGCACACTATTTATAATCCGAAAATAGCGAGGGTGGATCTTTCCAGAAAGGTGTCGACACAAAAACCCACAAAACAGAAATGTTCCATAAGGAAAATGAACCTTATTTACACGGTAATAAGGAGGGGCTAGAATGTTCTAGTGTACGCAGCTGCATTCGTGAAATCGGTATTATTCCGAGAACTCCCAGTTCCAGGAATTACATTGTCCTCGCATTTGTTTACTAATAATTTTAATAAAAATAATACGAGATATATTCTGGAAGCCGGTTGCAACATTGTTGGCGATTCTAGATCTTTCTTCACAGATCGATAGGAGACCTTGGACCCAACAATGCGTTTTTGTTTCTAGAAGCTTCGATAACTATTTTACGAGTTATCGACACCTCTTTTATACGCATCGTAACAGTATAATGGCTTACTCGTTCAAAGCCAGGGCTGGGTAAATATACTTCTAGGTGTGGTTCTTGTGGTTTACAAATAGGTCATAACGATATGCTTATTTTATACATAAATAAAGGTATATAAAGTGTTTGATTTTTCTGTGAAAAAGTAAGAAAGTACCGTTTCATCGCGGATTTGTAGTGTTATTTTATTAAATTTTAAATAATTTGATTATTTTTTTCGGGAATATGACCTTTATAGTTTATCGATGGATTCATTTGTATTATTTCTTCGTCTGAGTCTGGGGATTACAAAAAATGTAGTGGCAACACTCCATAGACTAACTACATCCTCCCTCCCAACCAAACCGCAGTTTCTTTGTCACGTTCGCGGTTCGCAGTTATATCAGAAAACCCTTCGAGTTAGGTCCTCCTATATTATAATATCTAAAGGTGTTAATAAATATAGTTCAGTGTATGTTAAAAAGAAGATATTCGTAAGTACAATTTTCTGTATTATTTCAAGGATTAAAATTCTGTAAATGATCTTTACAAGGAGTACACAAGTAGGGTTTCATTTCCATACCTATTACCATCCCGCTTAGGTTTTGTTGCTATTTATTTAAAGCCTGTCGTATTGGAGCTTCATACTCTAAAAATGCAAAAAAGGGCGTAAGCGCGCCATTGTATGCCATGAGAAAGTTTTCTAGCTCGGGAGATTTACTAAATTTCCTGTAAGTTTTTTTATTCATGGAATTTCGTTAGTTTTTTTTGCACAATACCTATAGTGATACATCAATTTTATAACGTGTATAAGTCTTCTTCTTTTTTACGAAATGAAATGGATATGAATATAGCCTTACCCACAACTTAGTGGATATTTAACCAATGTCGAGTATTTAAAGCGGTATCAAATCCAATAAATACACATTTATAAATAAGTTCTCCAAAAAAGTCCGGTAACTTGTCAGTAAAGTATCCGCAACTTTACTGATATGATTAGGGGGGGGGGGGGGTTATTAGGCGTAGTCTACGGATTAGGCCTCCATACAAGCTCCCATATTTGATATTAAAAATAAACATTCCAATTTGAGGTTATCACATATTTTGCGCACTTTACATTTGATTTACCAGCCATGGTGAAAATACAACACAAATGCGTAATATCTCACAAACCTAATGAGTCTGGTCTTTAAAATAAACTAATCTAAAATGAACAACAATACAAGCGTCAATTTCGCATTGGAGTCTCTGTCACATATTATTCATGTAACACACACAACACAAAAAGCGTAGGTTGATATGATGATAGTGACTTCCATACAACAGTCCTTAGCCACTCGTATATCAGTCAACGGAATGCGATGTGATTGAGTGTGTGAACGTTTTGAGTAATTTTGTTGTGTTGTGAACTCATCAGACCACCTTGTAAACAGCTAATCCAAAATAATTATTTTTCAGGTTAATAGGTGTAGACATGGATGAAGATGACCCAATGCCAGGTAAATATTTTTTTAAATATTTTCTTAATTGGACAACTCTGTGAGTGAGTACTTACCTACTCCAACTAACCGAGCTTACGAGCATTACTACGATGTTGTTAAAATAAAGCTTCTTGAGTACCTAGCTATAACTACCGAATTTGGTAGGTGAGTTATACAGTGCTTTCTTTAACACACTACAATATTGTTTTTAAATCGACAAAAGACCCACTTAACTTCGTAATAAGTGCCTGCATAGGTTAGTACACAATGTGTGCTTGAGATTTTCACTATATAGGTATTTAGAATAGAATCCGTAAGATTGGTAGGTACTTACTAGGGCTTTTGTATTCCAGGTAATATGGAGTAATTTATTTTTATTCCCGGCTACCCGGGAATTATCGAATTTCTAAATAAAAATAAGTTCTTGGAAATTTAGGCATACATTGCTGAATAGTGTTTAATTTGATTTTTTCAACACACTTGCTCGTAAAGTGGGCCTTATCTCATCGCATTTAGGTTTATAATGCAGTGCCTCTTTTTACTATGCGTGATAAAAAAAACGTGTTTTAGGCATAGATAAGTGCCTAAACATAGTAGGGATTTAATATTTTTCTCCATACAAGTGTATTTAAAAACGTATGAAATTTGTCACGCGAGAGCATCGGTTATTACCTGTGGTTATTACACTCTCGCCTCCATTACGCCCTAAGCTAAGCCTAAATGATAATTAAAGTTTGCTTTGCTTTAAGTAGTATTTTCAATGAAAGAAGCTTTCAAACCATTTCGTTCAGGCACTAATCGGTCGTTTTCGTCTGTCTAATACTCAAAATATTCATTTCAAAAATTCCCGGGTACCTTGGATCAAAACCCTAGTACTTACCTACTTAGGAAAGATTTTTATTTTGTTTGGATTAATTTACATTCCGCTAGTAGGTAGGTACTTACTTAAAATAATAAAATATAAGGATTAGTCATAGGTATTTAATTATAAACAATTAATCAATTTGTATTTGTTTACAAATAGGTATTTGTTTGTATTGTGATTTATACGGTTATAGTACACTATACAGACCGCGAGCATGCCTACATGACAGGATACACAATTATTTTATACAACGTGAGCCATGTAACGCACTGATTCGTCTGTAAAAATATTTTGCACTATGTTTGTTACACCTTATATAGACAGAAGCATAAAAAAAAAAAAAAATACTGTTAGTTGGTAAGCGCATCACCTTCGAGTTGAATAAGGTTTTGAGGGAAAGAAAACATGAAAAAGTTGGCTGGAAATTGGAAAATTCGCGAAACGGGAAGACTAGTAGTTATTATACGTTACATGTAGGTTTGGGGTACATATAAATATCCCACTAATATTATAAATGTGAAAGTTTGGATGGATGGATGGGTGTATGTTTGTTACTCAATCACGGCTGAACGGATCTGGATGAAATTTGGCACAGCTAGATTAAAGTCTAGAATAGCACATAGGCTACTGTTTATCCCGGAAAATGTATGGTTCCCGTGGGATAGACATACTTTTTAATCGCGGGTAACACCGCTGGCCGCAGCTAGTAGTATAGGTACATATATATAGGATTTTTTTTTGAGGATCGGTATTCTGTAACAAGTGTACCTATTATATACACATCCCAAGATGTGTTACATACACGTTGTTCACATCGATAATATTTCAGGGCCTTCCGGACGGGACAGAAGTAAGCAAAGGAGGCCTTATCCGCGCGGTGGGAACTCAAGGCGCGGGAGCCCTCGTGCCCATAGTAGCCACACGCGAAACACTATCCACCAGCCGAGAAATACTGGATATAGACAACATGGACATCATGTACAAAATGATAACAATAGAGGTATGCTATTACCATGATATAAAAACATTATACGTCGGCTATTCTCTTCTGTGACAACTAGATCACGTAATTGGCCCTAGAACATCTTCGAATAATGAGCGGTGTTAATTCTAATGAAGATGTCACTTAATAGCAGTATTGATTGTGATGTACTCTTCGGCCATCGTCGGAAGATATCCTGGAGTAGGATATTTTTACACCATGCCAGTAACTTTACCATCTACTCCTTCTCCTTTAGCAAGTGGTCTCAAAATAGAGCCATTTTTTCCAGTGTCGAATAAAACTACTGGATCGTTATTTTAAGTATACAGTACCGTTGATGATGATGGTGGTGGTGGTGGTGGTGTCGATGACGATGCTGATGACGAAATGATTCCCCTACCCCTGTCTGTAATGCTGTGGATACTTTAATGAATATTTGCGGGACTTGGAAATCTTGGCCCAAGATGTCCGTTAAAATCGAACAGTTCTCCGAGGACTCTTGGAAGAACTTGAACTGAGCATGTTTGGTTCTCTCGGGCATCAAATCTGGTAATCAAGAGATGTATGTGTACCTAATATGTACTTACCTTCAAGGTATACACTTTTCTACGAACAGTCGCGTCCACCCTCTTTATCGGGATACCTACCTTCTCATCGTCTCTTATCGGGATGACTCGCTTACTTTTGTTTATTTTTAGGTCTTCGGCAACACTTTGGGAGGTCTGGAGAACCTGCCCGTAATCAAAGTTCTGCTAATCGGTTCCCGGTTCTAGTATCCGGCATCCGTGCAGACAGTCATCAGCAACGGCGTCACAATGATTCTGGAATAAAAAGGATTGGGTTCAGAACGATAGAGGAAATTGCACGCTCAGATGTCAAAGACATTTTAATATCAATCAATCTGAGAAAAGAGGCACTGTTCCAATTCTTTCAAGAACAAATAGAGAGACCCGACTTGTTTGTACTGATAATGGAAATGTTATCAAAAGCGTCGCAATCGTCATTCACAGAATTAAAATGCCACTTGATGTTAGAAGTTTGTAATTCAAACATTATTAATAGTTTGCGAGGTTACCTGATGGAGTTACCTTATGCAGCAAATAAATCTTCAAACAATTTATATTGGAATAATCAAACAGAATTTTGGAAGAATTATATTACATTTTGTGAATGTATTTTTGCCACGTGTCCGTCTACTGCCCTTAGAAAGTGCAGATCGTTAATAGAAAACGTACCTAAAGCGTGTTTAGATGGTTTATCTCAAAGACATGATTTTACCTTACCAGACGAATGTGTTATAAGATTTAACCAATTGAAGGAAAAGTTAACAGCTTATGAAAATGAGGTAAGAATCATTATTGGCTGTATAATACATGCAACTGCCGCAATTGATTAATCCATTCGGTCAGTGTAGGTCCTTATTTAAAATATCTATCTATTATAATTATGTAGGTAGGTAAATACCTACAGGGGTGCTTTAAGTCCCTATAATATTCTGTTAAACCGTTCATACAAGGTTCTAGCCCAAGCTGGTGCTTTTATTGTTGCAAGCTGTTGTCTCATTTTTATCAAAATAAATGTTCCCATTTCTATTAAGTACTACTTGCAATGTCATTACGAACCACCATATTTTTTTGGGAAATAATAAAATCTTCACTATATTAGGAGTTTACCACAGATATACACACAACATTATAGTTACTTATGATTGTAGCCATTACTTAAAAAATATAAACAAACTGGCGATGAGGAGCCTCCGGAGGACTTCCGAGAGCTGAGCATTGTTCCGACCCGGGAGGACTTGCTGGAGACGAGGCCTTTCCTGAGACCCAATATAGTCGACGGCGGGTACCGAGACGTGGAACACTACCTGGATGTCCAGTTCAGGCTGCTGAGGGAAGATTGCTTTGGACCAATTAGAGATGGAATAAGTAAGCCAATAAAAGTTAAAATAATGATTGAAATTAATATGTCCATTTCGTTAGGCATGTGAATACCACAGTATTTTATACCTACTATATATTTCAATTATACGCAGTACGTGTATAATTATTTGTCAAAGAACTAAATAATAAAATATAGTTTAATTAGTTTTCTTATCTATATACTTGTTTTTACGTAAGTACAATATTTGTTATTTTAAATAGGTATAGTTGCAATTTCTTAATTCGTTTCCCATTAGGGACGGTTTGGTGACCCTATTTACATCGATAAACGATATATATATAATATCGCTGGACGAACATACCATCTATACGGTGCCACGCTAAGCAACGCTTGTATTATGGGGTACAGTGAAATGGACTGAGGGCGAACTCGGTATATAATATCGATATTATTAAACATCCTTGACATGGGTACAAACACTCGTGCTCATCACACAATGTTTATCCGAACGGGGATTCGAACCCGGGACCCTCGGCACAAAAAGCAGGGTCACTACCAACTGCGCTAATCAGGTCTTCAGATAATTTAATAGTTTCCTGAAGCTTAAAACTGTTCGAGATTTCACTCGCTTACTTAAGAATCCTTTTTTTCACAGATCAATATGTAGCTGATCCTAATAAGAAAAAATACGATAATATACGGTGAGTTGCTTTTTTATAAGCTTGTACACAAATTCCCTACATCCTAAGCATTGTGAACACCAAGCTGTGTCGTGTTAGAATGTGTAATTACGTGTTTTACAGATTAGCTCGAATACGACGATGGGGTAAACGACTGTCTGTCGTCCTACTCAAGCTAATACTTTGTTATAAAATAAAATAATCTTCTACCTTTGTTATAATCTATACAAATAAATAAAATTGGAGTGTCTGTTTTTAATATTAAAATGAAGTCGGTTAATAACAGCTTTTTACTAAGCGCATTTGGATGTATACATGAGTACATATACCAAAACAACATTTTTTTACAATTGTTGTCTGTCTGTCTGTTTGTTCCGGCTAATCTCTGAAATGGCTTGACGGGATTTTCACTGGCAGATAGCTGATGCAACAAGGAGTAATTAACCCTTAATAGCCTAGAGTTTCAATTTTGATACCAATCTTTTAAACCGAATGTTCACATTACTATTAGTTTTTTTTTATAGGTTGGCTGTACGTATTTTACTGTTGTATAATATTCTTTCCTATGACATTAAAAAAAAAACAAATGTCATTATTATTAAACACAGTAACATTAAACACAGTAATATTAAAAATAAATCACTTTCGTAAATCAGGCTACTAAGGGTTAAGGCTACTTTTATTTTAGAAAAACTTTTTTGTTAAATACCACGCGGACGAAGTCGCGGGTAACAGCTAGTTTCGCATATAAACGTCGTCGCAATTCGCACTTCGGGGCGCTCTATGATAAAATATTGCAATTCTGTTGGTCAGTACCTACCTACACAAATCCACCTTGACTGAACTTAATGTATGCTTATGGTTGTAATGCGCCCGCGCCGTCTAGTCAATAGCGTTGCTCGGAATAGGTTGCCATTCCCTACTTTCATTATTATTATTAGGATGGGGTATGCTTACCTATTCCCGTGCGACGCGCTGACTTGTTTAGAAGTTCAGACGTGACGTCATTTTTTCAATGTATTTGTAGTGGTAAATAAAGTAAAAGGTTCTGAATATCGTTTTTTAAATGTGTGCGTGAGTGCGTGTGTCTACATGATAGAGCAGAGTTTTGTTTGGCTTTACTTGTAGCGCACGGCCGTATGCTGTCTGAATATTCTAACAAGCCTGTGGTGCGACGATAATAATTATAAGTGTCCTCGCACAAGTACAGGTAACGATAGACGTTGGTAGTTAAGCCCAAGCTATGCTATGCCACAACTTGAAAAGCGTATGTGTTGCAGTCCAGGATTCGAATCCTGTAGGGGCAAACTATGTGAAATGAACACGAATAAGTATTTCTAACCTAGTTTACATAGATGTTTAATATATTTAAATCGAAATATTATATTTATGTACTGGGATCGACCCCAGATCATTGTACTGTACCCAAAACACAAGTGTTGGTTAGTTTGGGACTGTACAGTGATCGTCTGGTGATATTATCATTCATCTTTAGTTTAGTGTATAATTTTTTGCTTTTTTCAGCATCTTCCATAATGTGAAATTTGTAGAGCCCTATATTTCTCAAACGAGGGTTGGTTCGATAGTACAAATCGACGTGAGCAAAAACAGAAACTTTGGACGCATTAATTGGGCACACAACAAGAGGTTCCTGTTTGGGTCATTGGTGCTGTTCACTAAAGACAAATGTGTCAGCTTCATGGCCGCGACTATTCTTGATCGCGATGTTCAGTCCTTATCAGAAGGCAGGGTGAGAAATTCCATAAATATTATTTCAAAATTCTTGTATCATCCGTGCATAATTGGGAAGGACTCGTCGGACTCCTGAACATTTTATAATTAACTAGCGTATATTGTATACCTTGTAATGTAATGGTACCTATGTTTGGAAATTTATGGTTGGTTAGTATGTAACCAAAATGATTGTTGTTAAGCGCTGTTCAGTTATATTAATTTAATTGATGATAATTTCAGTTACGCTTCTCACTATTTGATGTTTACCTACCTGTAATGCATGTTCACGTAATTTTACTTATGGCTTGTTACAGATATCTGTTGCTATTATTGACAAAGCATTCGATGACAGAATTTACAATGACGATGCATACACCATGATAGAGAGCGAGGTTTACTTCGAGCCCTATCTTCACGCGATGAAGGTTTTGCAGGACCCCTCCTTTCCGGGAGACTTGGCGATGCAAAAATACATTGTAAAAGTAGATGTGAGTTGACCCTTTATTTATTCCTATATCTAAAGTTATTTTTGTTATATCTACATCTCAAGAAAAAAATAACATAGTAGTACTTACTACCTTTTAAATAAAATCCAATACACTATGGGTTCTAAAATATTATAACAGGGGATTGAATGCATAATTAATAATTATTATCTTTATTCGTAATATTTAATGTTTTCAGCCCGCACCTAATCACCCTGTGTATTTAACTGATGACACGGAATTTGTAATTAATGACACTCAACAAACTATAGAAGAAGAAGAAGAAGAAGAAGAAAAACAACTAGCCGAGAAAAATGAATTAATTAAAGAACGAAGAAAACGTTATTCTCCAAAACAAATTGAATCTTTAATAGGACTTGATGAAGAGGTAGTTGAGCTCAATGCTGAAAAAAGTGCCCATATCTTGAAATTTTCCGTTTTACGTAACGAAACATGGCCCACTGCAGATCAATTGAATTTTAATGAAAGCCAATATGAGGCCTACCGTTTAGCGCTCACACACGAGTTTGCTGTCATTCAAGGCCCGCCAGGCACGGGGAAAACATATCTTGGAATAAACATTGCAAAAACTTTGTTAAGAAACATTAAGGCTGACGGAAATTGCCTTATGCTAGTAATATGCTACACAAATCACGCTTTGGACCAATTTCTGGAATCGATCTTGAAAATTACTAAATCTGTAACACGTATCGGTGGTCAGTCTCGTAACAAAGCTATGGAGGAAATTAATTTAAACAACATAAGGCGTCAATCAAAGTATCACCCTGCTCACCATTTGTATAATCAGCAAAGGTTCACTTTAAGAGACTCAATTAGCAGCTTTCAAAGAACCCTGATATTGTTGGATGTTCTCAATAATGGAGTTATCAGTTACTATAGCATTAAAGATGATGTAAGAGAAATAAGGTCACTTGGGGAATATTATCACAGAAATAAAATTGCTACAAATGATCCGTTAAGTCACTGGTTGTTTGAAAACAAATCCGAGTACATTTCTGATTTCAAAGCTTGTGTATCAGAATACGAGACTGTCGAGAAGCAGGGTACTGAGGATAATGACGACTATCTACTTAGGTTAAGAACAGAAATGATCTTGGACAATACAAATATATTTGATACAGATCCAGATTCAACGCCACAATTGACCGCTTCATTTTCATTAAATGATGCAAAATCGAAGCTAAGGGATTTAGTTTTGAAATTCAAACAAAGTCAAGCATATGATGAACAATATAGTCTGTGCCAAGAAATACAATACCTTAACTCAAAAATAAATTTATTTAATGTAAGTGTTTTCTGTATCATTTTGATTTAGTGGTTCAAATGCGGCTTGTAACACCTCCGCCCTGATTTCATTTGCATTATCTGCCTGTTGCAGGACATGATAACGCATCGCAACCGAGAAGTCAGATTTCATATAACGGATAGAACTAACTTCACTTCGATCTCGCCACAGAATCGCTGGTGTTTGTACTTTACGTGGGTAAAAAACAAACTTAATGACGTGAAAGCGGAGCTAGACCGATTACAGGTAACTTAATTACTGCTCTTTTATTTCATTTAGGTGATTATGTAATTATGTCCAGTGTACATTGTTGTTATGTGAGGTCGGCGAAGTCAACGCATCGCAAACGTTAAAATCAGAAACTTCATCGCGCGCAGCACTAGAGGCGTTGAGGTTTTCTGTTTACTGTCAATGCGCTTTACTCATCAATGATTTGAACTCCCAGGACCACAAAGCCACAGAACAGATACAGCGTTTTGTGTTACGTGCTTCGTTCCGCGTTCATTGAAATGTATGAAATAATAACCGCCTGCTGTTTATGCGAGTGCCATGAAACCCATTACATACATTACAATAAAGCAATACGGATAACACTTAAAACGCTCTTCTGTCTGCACGAGGTCCTAGGTACTTATCCATCTACCCTTTAGGTCACATCTGATGCCATTGTATTCACTAGCAAAAAAAATCCTGCAACTCTCATTAAATGTTATGCAGACAATTGTTTCAAACCACGTGACGGCGTACGAAGAAGCTAGAATGATAATGGATGTGAAATTACTTGAAAATACCAAAGTCATAGGAATGACCACAAGTGGGGCAGCGAGAATGCGGAAGTTATTGCAAACAATATCACCGACCATAGGTAAGAAAGTTAATTCGCTCTCATCTCAACGCACACAGGTATAACGTGGAGTACCTACGATACATGAGCAAAATGACATATCGATTTAAAAAAAAAATACTAGTACGTCGAGCGTGAGTTTATTCGTAATTAGCTAGCTGCTCGTATACTTAATGACTACCTAATAGGGACGCGCCGAATATTCGGAAATTATTTGGCGTAATTTTATATGTACGATATTCGGACGAATATACGGCTAATGTAACGAATATTAACCGATTTTAAAATTACCTACAAGATTGTTTAAAAATATTAGAAAAAAATAATGAGTATGTAGGGATCGCACACAAAAAATGCTTTCGACCTCTACACAATCGTTCGGTTAATATTTGACTCATTAACCGAATATTTAGCCGAATACCGAACACATAAAATTATGCCGAATAGTCGCCGTATCTTGCATATCTACGTTTTCGACTTCTTGAATGTGAAAATCAAATCATTTATTTCGTATAGACCTACAGGGGCACTTGCCAATTGTCTTTTAGATTTTTTTCTTTACTCCAATCGGATTGGAATGGCAAATAGATTTTTTAGACAACTCCCTACCGTCTGCTAGAGGCGTTGTTCGATTTGCTATACATATAGATAACAAATATGCAGTATATATTTATGTCCCACTCCTGAGGAAAGACCTTTCTCTAATAGCTCCAGTCTTGTGCTATTTCCGCTCGAATCATACTTCTAACTTTTTTTTATCTTCGCCAGTAATCGTTGAAGAAGCTGCAGAAGTATTGGAACAGCACATCATCACCTCGCTCACTAAGTCTTGCCAGCATCTCATCCTGATTGGTAAGCAGTAATGGAACACTGTAGTAACTCGCGGAGGTTGGGAGCTGCACCCTCGCTTTGGAAAACAAAGCCACACATTGATCGGTCAGAGGCTAGAACAACCTCAGTTTAGGACACTGCGTAGCTGTACTGTGCTTTTTGCAGGTGATCACCAACAGTTGAGACCATCAGCGTCGCATATGAAACTAGCGAAGAAATTCAAGTTGGAGGTTTCGCTTTTTGAGCGCATGATCACCAACGGGATACACAGCCGACGGCTCAACGTGCAGCACCGCATGCGCCCTGAGATCGCGCAGCTTATCTCGCCGCACATATACTCGGACTTAGAGAATCACCCTTCGGTAGAAAGTTTCGAAGACATACGTGGGATGACCAACAATGTTTTCTTCTTCACACATAATTATAAAGAAGAGGTCAGTTGAACTGTTTTATTTATTTAGGTCCTACCTACTACTTGAAAACTTTACTACTTAAAAATAGTCACGCTTTTACGGGTCAAAATGTCGTCTGTTCATGACCAAGTTCGAGGACCAAAATCCCATCCGTCTATATCTTGAACGGGTAAAGTTTTAGTCTCCTAATATCTGACTGAATAATTTAAGTACCCATATTTTGGCGTTCTTTAATTTTATAGAATCAAGTAGACGAGAATATGATCAGATTATTATTCCTGACCGTACTTTCGGGCGCAACTGTACCCATGCGCAAGCGTCGCTTCCAATGCTAGTTTTACCTGACGCGACCGTACGTACGTTCTTTTCAGGAAATTAATGAAAACATGAGTCGGTCAAACCACAAAGAAGCTGATATGGTTCTTGGGTTGGCAAATTACATTGTACAGCAAGGATACACTGCTGAGGACGTGACTATTCTCGCTGGCTACTCGGGCCAAATGTTCTACATGAAAAATGTGCGTATATATCTTACAACTACTTATACGAAACAAACAATTCGAAATAATCACTGCCTGCTAGTTAATATTTATTACTGATAATGTTACAGTATGAGCTGAATAATACAATTTAAAGTAATCCCGTTTGCCTTATTCAGCTATTCAAAAAGGTAGCTATTATATATAAAAAGGTGACCATTTTTTTTTCAGGAACTAAAATCGTACGTTTACTTGTCTGGTGTTAAGATAACCGTAGTCGACAATTACCAAGGCGAGGAATCAAAAATAATTCTACTATCACTTGTGAGGAACAACGATGAAAATAAGATTGGATTTTTGGGAACAGAAAACAGAATTTGTGTAGCATTATCGAGAGCAAAAGAAGGTTAATAATTTTTTGAAGCTTTTAATTCAGTACAATATTTCAAAAAGATTAGCCCTTAAATTTATAGAAAGCTATAATGTTAAATTCCAGGATTCTATATATTCGGCAACATGAATATGCTTAAACAGAATTCGCCGCTATGGCAGAAAATAGCCATCACATTGGAAAACAACAATTCGCTGGGAGCGAGTTTGAAAGTTAAATGTCAAAATCATCCTGAACAAATAACTGACGTAAGTACACAACCGTGTTTGTTTTTAATAATTGCATAAAACTATATAATATAGAAAAACATAAGAACACTTACTTTGGAAAATTGGTCAAATTTTGTATTTATTTTTACAGATTTCGACTCCCGAAGATTTCTCTAAAGTACCCGAAGGAGGCTGTCTCTTAATGTGCAACTTCCAATACAATTGCGGGCATGTGTGCAAACTATTCTGCCACGGATATGATCGTGAACACGTGACCACAAAATGTACCATGAAATGCGAAAGGCAAGTGCTTACTCTATCTCGTTATTTTCGTGTATCTTAACTAAAAACTTCAGTAGGCCAAAAGCGTATTCAAACTAGAGCAACAAGATATATTCTACCCTTGAAACAACTTCCTAAACTATTATTTTGCAATGGCAAGTGGTAGGTATAGCACAGATTTAGGTAATTCTGATAACATTTAGTTCATCTCGTCTTTGTTCGGCGCTAATATTCTTTATCCTTACTAGTAGAAGTTTAATTCGTACAGTAGTACAGGCGAAGGAATCAATTCATACTGCCAATTCTGATGTTGTCAATGTCATTAGTATTTTCTTGATTATCCTTACTAGAAAAGGTTGTTAGATTAGGTAGTTATTTCCCGCTCTGTGGTAGTTCTAATTCTCATCTATCCAACTGGCTTTTGTTTCTGCTCATCGCTGTACTCTTCTTTTTTTATACAAAGTAGTGTTATTTATGCCAGTATCTAGTAAATTCTTCATTGTTGTTAAAATAACCCATGTTCATAATAAAAACGACGATAAAGATGTTTATGATAAAATTAATCCCCCTATCTACGCCTAGCTGCGAATACTTCACTGAACATTTACCCGAGATCTTGGGGAGTAATTCAAAAGTCAAGTTATACTGCTTACTTAATTTAAAATTTCGTTCATTTGTGCGCGTTTATGAACACATTGGTTAATATCCCAATAATATTAAACATTGTCTATCAACGAAACATATTTTTTTGAAAATTATCCGTTCAACTTCCCGCCTACCAACAACCAAATATCAGATTAAGTTTATATTTCAAGAGTCCTCTGCGATCTTCAACACGTGTGCCCATTAAAATGTCGGGAAACTTGTGAGCCGTGCAAAGTCCTTTTGCTGAAGACTCTTCCGTGTGGCCACGAAATGAACGTGTACTGTCATCGCGAGCCCGAAGACCCCGCTAACAAGTGTACCACCATGATAGACGTTACACTACCCGACTGCGGACACGCGGTATGTTGATAAAATATACATTACGCCTGTATCCACCGAAGGGACCGACAGAGATGCTCCATTGTACACCCAAATTTCACCTATGTTATTAGTCCCCAACACGACCAATGTATATCACGCCCTATATTGCCATTACCACCCGCGATTCCAGACAGCTGTTAAAAAAAGCAAACACAAACTTCACGACCCAGGAATGGAACCTAGGTAGGAACTCATTATGCGCAGGCCACGATGCGCCTACTATAGATAATAACAAGACGGCTCTCGCAGCAGTCTAAACTCTAGCTAGGGAATTGTCTGTCACGTCAAACAATCCTGACATTATTGAAATACTCTTCATTAAAATTAGTCTCAGTATAATCTTGCTTTAGGAGGTCGCCATTTTCATATCATCATGTCACATCCATTATTTTAATTATAATGTGTATTTATTGAAGGTGTTATTGCTATTAATTACTTGACATTGGCAAAATACCCACTAAGTTGTGGGTGAGGCCATATTCATATCCATTTTATTTCATCGCTACTCATTTCGTAAAGAAAGAAGAATCTTGCTTTAATAAACTATTTGTTACTGCAGACTCAGAAAGCTTGTTTCGTGAATATAAAACAAGTGAAGTGTGTGGAGCGCTGCGTGAATCGATTAGAAAAATGTGGGCACGTCTGCCTCCGCCGATGTCACGTCACTGATGACCCTGAACACGTAAAGGTGAGTATCGCTAGCCATCGTCCTAGCTTATTTTTTTTTTAATTCATTTAGATTGTCTTCAGCCCACCCCTGCTTTGAAATATTATATTCCTACCGATATTTATACGGTGGGACAATCATTTTCCCTCCCTAGTATGGCAAATAGTTGCTTAACTTGGCACATGTCTTTATAGATTATGATAGCCATTTTTTCTATATACATTACTAGTAAAGCTGCATGTTACCGATAGAGGCTCAATTGTTAGAAACAATTTTATAACAATTTAAAGAAGACTTATCGGTATATTTACTACCAACCCGGCCAGACGGCAGATCTGTAACTTCAATATATATCTATCTTGATCTACTGGTGGTAGGCTTCGGCCGTGGCTAGTCACCACCCACTGAACAAAGCCATGTCGCCAAGCGGCCTAGCCGTGTTCCGGCATGATGTTCGGTGCTGCCATTCATGGATGGCGGGTCAGATCAGTTGCGCTGCATGTGCCTAGTGAATGTAGCGTCTCTATCTACTGCCGCCTTCCTACCTAGGCAAGTATGATCCATCGTAGATCTCATCGTCACTTACCATCAGGTGAGATCGAGATCAAATACTTGCCTATAATGTAATAAAAAAAAAAATATAACAATTTAATGAAGACTTATCGGTATATTTACTACCAACCCGGCCAGACGGCAGATCTGTAACTTCAATATATAAGTATCTATCTTGATCTACCTCTCACTGAGCAGATCCTACCTACGTCCTTAGGTATACTAAAGAAAGTTCGTTTATACCTACTCGTTATAATTACAGTACCAATGTGGGAAAGCATGTGCTCGAGCCAAAAAAGGATGCCAGGCTGATTTGATAGGAGAGCGTGGTGACCATCAGTGTCAGAAAAAATGCCATGAAGATTGCGATGACTGCAATGTGCAGGTAACGCCAATAATTTATTTATTATGTCTGTGATAATTGATGACAATTGGTAGTAAGACATGGTCGCTTGTTGGGCTTCAAGAGCTAAGCTTGGAGAATCTCTATGCTATAGAATCAGAAGTGTGCAAATCCGTAGATGAACTGGAATCACCGAGAGCTTGAAACATGGCGAAGTTGAAGGCAGTGGGCGAGGCATTAGCTTGTAAACCCAAATGCCATTAGGGCAGAAATGTTCTAGAATGGTTACCATGCGTCTGATGATGGTAGTGTTGGATGGTCCCCCACACGTATACCGATAGCCTCCAGCTCAGCTCAGAAATTCGGCGGATGCGAAGTTAAAAAAACCCAAGATGTGTGGAAGTTTTTGGGAGAATACACTAAAAAATAATGCATATCACAATTGAGTTCAGAAATAAGTCCCTTTTTTCGTGGAAAGTCCTAAATGGATCCCCTGGTATGTGGGAGTCGTGGCTAAGGCCTCAGCCTCGAATTTAGAGGGCAGCGGGGTGGCGGCGCGGGAGCGGCAGGATCTTATGCGTAAAATCAAATGGACCCGTTCTCGAAAACAGCGGCGCGGCAGCGGCGCGGGGCGAACAACGAGCGCCGCTCCCGCGCCGCCGCCGCCGCTGCCCCGCTGCCCGCTAAATTCGAGGCTGAGGCCTAAGAGCATTATACCCTCTAAATACCCAATGTGTGCCATCATCCTCCTTTGGAAGGGCGCCACAGGAACCCAAAAGCATGCACCCGACGCGAGCAATAAGTCCGTTACCAAGCCAATGCTCGTGTCTTGAGTTCATGTGTAGGATTTTCTTGTATCATAATGACTTATTTCACTCAGGTCTTGAAGAAAAGATCGAACTGTAAGCACGTAGAGCGGGTCGCTTGCTGCAAGAATATTGACGAGATCCCGTGCAAAATGAAATGCGCCCGCACTATGTCTTGCGGACATTTCTGTAAAAAGATATGTTCCCAAAACTGTGGCGGTTGCATTCAAATGGTGAGCTTTAATATTATTTAATGTAAGATTGCTACACACTAAATACACTCACTTATATCTTGGAAGTGAGGCAATGATATATAATGATTCCAGAAATATCAAGTACCTAGCAATCATTTTTATTTTTGGTATTCCAGTACTAGGTACCTAGTAATATAGTACCTATTTTAATCAATTTAAAATTATTTTCTTTTTGAAATAAAGTAATTTTAAGGATTTTATCGCGTTTATTTTTTTTTATGTTCCCGACGTTTCGGCTGCTTTACAGCAACCATGGTCACGGGAGGACTGAGGTGTTAGATGTCCTAGTATTATAGTTAGAACTGGGATACCCTCATATTTAGTTGTTATTTGCGATCTCCGCAGAAAGTGCTCACTGTGTCTTGAGGTCTTGCATTGGTGCGCTTGGTTAGTGCCAATTTTCTGGTCTGGTCTAACACCTCAGTCTACCCGTGACCATGGTTGCTGTAAAGCAGCTGAAACGTCGGGAACGTAAAAGCATAAAATAAACGTGATAAAATCCTTAAAATTAGATTTATATCAATGTGTAGTATTCGCGTAAATATAAGAAATCAATATTTGTTATTTTGGTTTTAAATAATGACATACATCTAGGTCGTGAAACCATTACCAAATTGCGAGCACAAAATCAAGATTGAATGTTCCAAAGAGCCGACTCGTGACCTCTGCACAGCTAAATGTGAACGAAAACTTGATTGTGGACATCCCTGCACTGACTTGTGTGGGAAGACGTGCGATGTCACCAAGTGCAAGAAACTTTTGAGTCAAGAGTTCGAGTCTCCTTGCGGGCACAAAGTTAAGCTTCCATGCAATATTTCTTCGTCCCTCGCTAAAGGTATGGCATATTGTAATCTATGTATATTTGTATTCATTATAGGAAGTCAGTATTCGAAGTCAAATAAAAAAAAATGTTCGCCAGGAAATCAGTACTACCATTTTAAAAATATGAAGGAAGAGTGACCCACCACTGACCCTCTGCTATCAACTATTCCAATGATAAACCTAATAAGTTATTCGATAATTAAAGCAGCTAATAAAACGGAACTCCTCTAAGATGTTAATCAAGAAACTGTTGGTCATGAGTATCGTTAATTACATTTTGTCATTTATCATCCCACTAATATTATAAATGTGAAAGTTTGGATGGATGGATGGATATTTGTTACCCAATCACGCCAGAACGGCTGAACGGATTTAGATGAAATTTGGCACAGATATAGACTATAGTCTGGAATAGCACATAGGCTATTTTTATCCCGGTAAAATGTATGGTTCCCGTGGGATAGATTTGTTTTAATTTTTCATACTTTTTAATCGCGGGTAACATCGCGGGGCGCAGCTAGTAGATATATATGGTATAGATATAGGTCATAGGTACACAGCAAAAGAGGTACACCTCTAAAGGGTGTCACGAAAGATGTTATTTTATGAGAAGCCTGTAAACAATAATTGGTATTTAAAGGTGAATTAAAACCGGAGGTGTTACTGAAATACTGCAAGGCGCCATGCGGCGCGGAGCTGGCGTGCAAGCACCTGTGCGGGGGCACGTGCGCCACCTGCCACCAGGGCCGGCTGCACGCGCCCTGCAAGCAGCCCTGCAACCAGGACAACATCTGTGGACATCAGTAAGATACCAGGCCCTCATCCATACAACCATCGCGTACCAACTACCCTACTACGATTACAACACGCGAAATAGCATTCGTACACATGCGAGTGGCATCGATTCGATAGGATCGCGCGTAAGGAGACAAAAGGGTAGGGAGTAGGGACTCGATCATCGGGCGTGAAAAAAGATATAAAGAGCTGTTACGAAGTGCGGGATAACTTGACGTATTCAGGAGGATAAAACTAGATTTTATTAAGAGTTTGGAGTGACATACAGAATGTATGAAGTAACTGCTATTAGGTATTCTGTGTTCCTACTAATCGATATCAACAATTTTAATGGAATTGCCTATTTTTTCTTTATTAGATGCCAGGAGCCATGCAACCAGCTGTGCCCGCCGTGTGAAAAGGTCTGCGAAGTGAAATGTGCTCACTCGCATTGCAGCAAGTTGTGCGGCGCGCCGTGCGTGCCCTGCACGGTGAGGGTCATAATATGTCGTAATAGTAACAATTGGTAGTGCGAATCTACTAATAACAGTCCGAAATTCGGTCACGGTGATAAATTTGAATGGATATTTATGGACTGTATTGAAATAAACTTTTTTCTGATTTTATCGCGTTAATTTTATGTTTTTACGTGGAGATAGTAGTCAAATATGCAGGAGATATTAGTTCACTCACTCACTCTTCCTTCGCTCTCGTAGTTCAAAAACACAATCGGAGACGGATTAGGATTGAACGGGTTTTACATGCCCTCCGAGACATGAGCAAGTCATAATCATGGTTGAAAATTAGAACCGCACATGAAATCAAAAAATCTCAGTGTAAGTTATTGTATGGGATATCTGTCAAAAGTGACAGTTACTATGCAGTTGCTGTTCGATTATGAATCGATTGTGTCAGCAGACTTGGGGCCCTGTAGTTTCGTTATCTAGCTGCATAGTTGGTCCGCAGGAGAGGTGCGACCGGCGCTGCATCCACGGGCGCTGCGCGCGGCGCTGCGGCGAGGCGTGCGCGCGCGCGGCGTGCGACGCGCGCTGCCCGCGCCGCCGCGCCTGCGGCCACGCCTGCCGCGGCCTGTGCGGCGAGCCCTGCCCCGACATCTGCCGCCTCTGCCGCCCCGACCAGTTCCCCAGGACCTTCCTCGGCGACGAGTTCGGAGACGACGACAAGTACGTTATATACGATTACGATTGCGCACGTTCATTAGCTGTATTTGTACAAAACCTGGACTAAATAGAACAGTTTTCAGTACTAGTAGTAGTTGTATCCCTCCGCTACGGCCAAAGCCGAGAGAAACTTTCGTGCGTTTCGTGGGTTGATCAAATAACCAATCATTTGTTAATAATCGTAATATCAACCCGTGTCCTGATTTTTCGAGCCGCTTTTATCTAGATTGCGAAATAAAAAAATAACACTATCTATTCCTGCTCCCTTAGATTCATTCTACTTCAAGACTGCGGCCATATTCTGGAAATCAACGATATGGAAAACCTTATGAAGGGTGACAAAGAGAGTATACAGATACGTAAATGCCCTTTCTGCCGGACCCCCATCATTAACACCAATAGATACAAGGATCAAGTGAATGCCATGTTCAAAAAAGAGATTAACCCTATAAAAGAACGAGTGTACGGCACAAAAGACGCAATCAAGAAGAAATGCCAAGAGTTGGTCGCAAAATATAACTCCTTCGTTTTGAAGTATAGGAGAACTACTACAAAGTATGGTAAGTATTTGCATATGGGTGCCAGCAGCGCCCCAAGCGGAACTATTTCATAGTTGCAACCTCACTAGGCGCCGCAGGAGGGTCGTAAACCATGCAAAATTATAATATAAAATACTTAGGTACCTACCTCAACAATTAATGTTCATGATTTTCTTGCAGACGATTTTTCTACAGCGTTTCATAGCTATACTTCAGTAATTAAATTACGACACAAGGCTTCTCTATTACAATTGGAAATGATGTTTATGTACTTAAATATATTTGAAATGGTATTTGAATGCTGTCATAAATATGCAGTAATGAATATAACAGAATTGAAAGATGAATTTGAGCAGCCGCTCAAAATTATATGCAAAACGCTCGTGACGAATGAAAAAAAATTATCTACAGTTAAAATAAGTCAACAGCAACAGAAAGATATCGGAAACGAGATAAAACGAATGGACGCCATTGTGCAACTTGCTAAACTGCTTAACCTTTCTACACATATAACAAAAGGAGCTGATTTATTAGACTGTATCAATAGAGCGAAATCAACTGTACTGTCATTGTCTGTATTTCAAGAAAATGAAGCTCTAGAAACTCTGCAGTCTTTACAGAAGCTAGTGAAGGCGAGTGGCATCGTGTCTAAGCTGGAACGAGAGTTGATTGTGAAGGCCATAGGTATGAAAGCTGGGCATTGGTACAAGTGTCCCAATGGACATTTTTATGTGATCGGCGAATGTGGAGGTGCTAATCAGGTGAGCAAGTGTGCTGACTGCGGAGTAGCGGTCGGCGGCACCAGCCACAGACTACTAGATAACAACGCACATGCACCAGAAATGGACGGTTCACGATTTGCTGCGTGGTCGCAGGAATACAACAACATGGCAAACTTTAATCTAGATTAATAAACTTATAAGCACGCTAACGTATAAGTATCACACATTACATTTTATAGATCACTGTTTGAAAGAGTAGATAGGTAATACATTAACTACCTATCCTTCATTAAAATATTGAAGGTTAGGTAGTTATCCTCAAAGTAATTTAACTATGACATGAATGAATACTTATATTCGCTAGCTATATACAGGCTGTACCATCGAGATGGGTCAGTACGGGGACCTCCGAAATTATAAGAGATAGAAAAATTAGTTCTAAGGAACCATGTCGTCGATTTTAGAGATAAGAAACAGCAATCATGAATAACTAATACATAAATCGTGAATCGAGCCCGATCATTTTGATAAAATAACAATTGTTATTTGTATAGCAAATTGTTAGTTCCTCGGGTGACCGAAAGGGGCGCCCTACAATTTGCCATACATTTTTATTTTACGTAGACTAGTGATTGACCGTGAAACACATGGTAGAGCTACGAATAAATAAACATAGCTCGTTGTGGTAGAGCCGGAATATTTTAACAAATTGCGCGATAATTCTAATTTTTGGCAAACTTTTTTGACACTTGTGATGATCAGCCGTGAGCGGCAGTAAGAATGAAAAAAAAACCTAATCAGCCTGTTGGACAGGTTGCCCATGCGCAGTCAATATAGACTTGTGCAGAAAGTTTTATTAATAATCGCTTGTAATGAATAGCTACTTATGTCAAATAAATATTTTTCGCTATGAACTTCTTTATTATTTTTCTATATCCCGCCACGTACTATCTGCTGGAGTCGTTCTAGGTGAACTTCAAAAGTCAAGTTATTCTATTTTATTTTAATTTCCTTCACTCGTGCACATTATGAACACATCCCACAAATATTAAACATTATTTATCAAAGAAACACATTTTTTGGGAAATCTACCATGTCGATTTTTCAACTTCCCGCCAGTCACCCAACCAGAATTGCATTACACAGTCTAGTCTCTGGGGCTCAATAGCCTCAACTCAACAAGGCGTAGATAGAGAATGATTCTCTTCTCTATCTACGCAACAAAGTCTTCATTTGGTCTTCATTCTCTATCTACGCAACAAGGTAAATCTTAGAGCTGCCAGACATAATTTTCTATTTCTACCCATATTTGAAATTATTTTTCTCCAAAACGATACAATTTGCTTAAATATTACCCAAAGGCAAAAAGATAACAATATCGATTAATTAACCTAATGAGTTAAAAGCAAGGTTTGTAAAAACCTCTACTTTTACTAACTTAATGGTGTTGTATCGCTTTAGGTATTTTTTAAGCAAACTTAATACATCGAGACATCCAATGCAGAATGCTAATATCGCAAAACACTAAATTACATCGTAAAGATATCAAAATTTTTCGTAAAAAAATAAAAACCATTGACATTTTGAATTTCGCGCCCTGACCCTGAGCTTCCACCTTAAAACGGGTGCGTGAGTAATGCCATCAAATACATAAATATAAATGTGTTCAGTTATGCCTATATTCTACATGATTTTTTTGTCTTCTCCAAAATTTCTCTAAGAGCCAAATTTTTACCCCGAATTGCGAAAAAAGTACACAATCAGGTAACCCTGGTAAAACTAACGAAAAAAAAGAAAACCGCCTTTTGTTCGCTGTCTGTCAATTCTATATTTGTCCGTCGCTGTCTGTCAATGTCAAATATATTTGTCGTTCGGCCTCGCAACTGTCAGTTAGCACTCAGCATTGACGTATATTGCGTTACCTAATTACAGACGAAAGTACTTGAATATTGAATAACCTGGTTATTGTTTCTATTATACGGTATTAAATTATAACCATGCATCAAGATAGTGAGGAGGAAAACCAGCAAGAAGGGCCTGTTGACAATGCTTGGGCAATGAAAATACCGAAATTTACACCTGACGACAACCCACATGGTCTTTTAGAAGAAAGTAAATTTGCGACTTTATTTCCTAAATACCGGGAACAATATTTAAAAGAATGTTGGCCGCTTGTTCAAAAAGTGTTAAAAGAACATTACATAGTAGCCGAACTCGACCTCATCGAAGGTAGCATAACCGTAAAAACAACCAGGAAAACATGGGATCCGTACATTATCATTAAAGCCAGGGATTTGATGAAACTTTTATCGAGAAGTGTGCCATTTGAACAAGCTGTAAGAGTACTGGAAGACGAAATTGGGTGTGATATAATAAAAATTAACTCTTTTGCTAGCAAGAAGGAAACATTCTTGAAAAGGCGCCAGCGGCTCATCGGTCCCAATGGTGTAACACTAAAATCCATAGAATTATTGACAGAGTGCTATGTGCTTGTGCAAGGAAATACTGTGTCTGCAGTTGGCCCATACAAGGGCTTAGTTCAGGTTAGGCGTATAGTAGAAGATACAATGAAGAATATTCATCCAATGTATAACATAAAAAGCCTAATGATCAAAAGAGAATTACTAAAAGATCCAAGATTAAAAAGTGAAAGTTGGGATCGGTTTTTGCCAACATTCAAGAGTAAAAATGTGCCTAGGAAGCAACCTAAAAAGAAAGTTAACAAGAAGCCTTACACTCCATTCCCGCCAGCACAGCCTGAAAGTAAAATTGATAAAGAACTCGCTACTGGAGAATACTTCCTCAAGGATGAACAGAAGAAAGCCAAACGTCATCACGAGAAAGAAGAAAAACAAGCTCAAGCGAAGCGTGCAAGAGAAGAACAACGCCAGAAAGATTTTGTACCACCGGAAGAGAAGGATCTCATTGGTCCCACAAATATAGAAACAACAGTAGACATAAGTCAATTGAAGTCTAAGATGAAAAAGTTTTCTAAACAACAAAAAGGACTAAAAAAGAAAAATAGTGAATCTTGAATTGTGTAATGATATTTGCATTGAAGTCAAACATTATTTTACAGCCTCCAAATTTTGGAATACTAAGCTTTCTGCATTTAGAAGACAATTATATTTCATTATAAGGCAATAAAATACATTATTGTACTAAATGTTACAAATATACAACAGGCATCATGCCTTATCTCTTTATTTTCATCAATTTCAATTCTGGGACTAAATTGTTTTTATGGATATATTCTTTTCCATTCATATATGGTTGTAATACTTTTGGTATGTACACTTTCCCTTTGGGGTCTTGATGTGTTTCCATTAATGCTATTAACATCCTTGGTACAGCACATGCGGTGCCGTTTAATGTATGTACATAGATTTCTTTATCGTCATGATGGTATTGAATATTCAATCGTCTGGATTGATAATCAGTGCAGTTACTACAGCTTGACACTTCCCCATAGTTTTTACGTCCTGGCATCCAAGCTTCAAAGTCATATTTTCTGTAATATAAAAAAATATTTGATCTTTACCTGTTGCGTTCTGACCCTTGTTTCTAATATTAATGCATATATATGGCCAATATAGCAGTTGCAGTTGTAATGTATTAGTAGACAAGTTAATCAAATTTACTTTTCTTCAGTTACAATAAACCAAGGAGCTAGTGTTTACCTATAAGCTGGTGCTCCAAGTTCATGGGGTGGCATATCAAGTACTCTCATATTGAAACCTAGTGGTGTGAACAATTCTTCCTGGGTACTTCTCAAGGATTCCAACATATCATCTGATTGTTTAGGTGTGGTGACTGCAAACATTTCCACTTTTGTGAATTGATGAACCCTACAAAATGTGTAAATGGTAAAGTTATAGGTGTGATCTCAGATATAAAAAAAACAGGGGGTGTCTCAGCAATCATAAATTAGATTACTGAGTGGTCTCTTTATAACTCAGCTTAGGACAATTCAATTTATATCATGTATTTTTTTTTAACTAAGCATTGTCCACTCCGCTGTTAATTAACTTCCAAGAATCGCATTCTACATGCAAGAACAGAGATGACATCACCCTGAACCTGACTCTTCTTAATCACTTTAGTACCTGTAAATGCCCCTTTCCTCAATCAAGTTTGATGTTTCAGCTCTGTAACATCTACTCACTGCTGCTAATTTCAAAGGAAGTTGTTTTTCGGTGTATTTTGAATTCATCAAGAGACCAGCTATAGACATTTCAGCTGTTCCAGACAGATATAGATCAGGACCGTGGTGGTGGGGGTCCAAGGAGTAAATCTGAAAATGTTTATTACTGACTAGCCATTGTTCAGACCTTTCTCAGATGAAAATCCAAAATCCCCTGCACAGCCTAGGGGTGTATTATGGTCATGAACTCCTATTCCCACCCAATTCATATTACTACCTGTTAACTAGTGTGTTCTATTACATATAAATAATATTGCCATGCAAATACACAACCTGTACAGTCCCACAAGACAAAGCAATGCTTCTATTAATTTCCGTCTACAATGTAATCAAAATAATATCTTCATAATATCAAACTACAAGACATTTTCTATTCATGAGATACTGTAATTTACTATATTACTTATAACATCTTACGAATATTTCTATCTATACATATCCTAACATGAAAAAATACTTTTTTACTAATACACATTTATTAACAGTAGGAAATTTTTAATGAAATTAAAAAATACCTGTGTACGATCACTGTTTACAGTCATGCCGCAACTCTCCAGAATATTTCTTGGCAATATATCAGGTACAGACACTAATTGATATTCTTTTTCGAGTAATTTGCTGACAGTGTACTTTATCAAGGCCTCTTCCAACTCTGCCAATTCCCCCAAGAAATAGTAACTCTTGTGGCCACATGTGTACCCTAATTTGTCTGTCCTCATCAAATTCAAACGCCTTGTTATATCACTGAACTCCAGTGGGCTATGGTTACCAAAATCTCTCTTCTCATTTATCTCATAAATAATTTCTGGTTCAGTATTTCCAGCGACCGAAGGGTGAGTTTTATTAGGAAGAAGGCTGAGTTCTTTATATAAATTCTCTTTAACGTTATTGTATGACACATCGGTAGTAGGAATTGACTTTAAATTGTCATGTACCAGCAACACACGATTTATATCACCTACGCCTTTTCTGATATTGATGTTGCGAGTGATTTCGGCAGCATTTTTAGGATTACAATAATAATTTATGTCAATATTTGGCAGATAAACCGACGAATAACACCTTAAATGAATTAGTTTACGAATCTTAAGTAAATTAACTGACATAGTTTATTAGAATTAATGTATTAAAAGTATTTTATAATGCGATATTATTTAATGTTTTCATTTGTAAAGTAAATGATTTTTTTTTATTTTTGGCATCACACGTTTGTGTATATTGCCAGTGTGAAGTAATATAAATTATTTCAGTTTTTGAGCATATGTACAGGCCCAAGTAAAATACGTCCCCCCCCCCCTGATTGAGGGAGCTCAATCAGTAAAGAGATGGATACTTTACTATATAGGACTTCTTCTTCTCCTTTGTTTACGAAATGAAATGCGAGGAAATAAAATGGATATGAATCGCAATATAGGTCTTGGATAGTAGGTTCATCATAGAGGTCACAGCTGTTAAGTACTACAAGAACGTTCATAGAAGTTTCACAGGCTCACCACCACCCAGTTCCGAGCCCTGTCTTCACTTCACTTTTTAAAACCTTATGGCTTCCATCGTGCTTAGTCTATGACGGTTTACACGAATGAAATTGATTGTTAAATTATTACATTTATGAAAACAAACTACGTAAGACGAGGCGGTATGGTCATAATGACTTTAGCCTGCTGGAAGGAGCGAATTTAACAAAAAAAAAATTGTCTATGACGAGTTAGCGGATTTATTTGGCGCTATTTTAACTGTCACACTAACAACTTGATTGGTTAGTTTTATACGCATATAATTTTACAAAAGCATTAAATAATTATGAATTCATAATTCGTACCACACAACTAACGACAACACTAATTTTGATAGTTTATCATTATATGACTGGCTGTGCAAAATAATACTTGATATGCCCGTAAAAAAGCGTAATGCATGCAGTCCCCAGCAAAAAGATGCCCAAAATAATGTCGTCAAGAATAAACCGAGCTCACCCTCTCAAACGTAAGTACCTGGTGCCCTTCATACGAAGTTTGAGAAGCGCTCAGAATGCCTAATCAAACATTAGATAAATTTTGGTAGGTTACTTAGGTGCTACTTTGGCCATAGCTAGGCCATCCACTACTGTACACTGTATAATTAAATTCTAAATCTACCTTATTATACTTAATCTAGTCATATAAGACAATGTACAATGTTCATAAGTAAATGAAAAGAAAAGTGATCATGATATTATTCACAATAATTACCAAAAAAAAACAAATGTTTACAAATTGAACTATAGAGCTGTTGTAGGTTACTACTGTTTATTTTGTTACTACATAATTTTCAGATCCAATCGAAGATCCCCACGAAATAGCCACCAGCTGAAAATTACTAATATGTTCTCATTGAAAAGGAGCAGGAGTCCTATTGATGAAAAAATACAACCAGTAAGTTAGTTGGTTAAGATACACATTTGTTTAGTCAATTGCACCGTTATTAATTTGGTTGTAACTGTTTTTTTTTTCTTTCTATACTCAACTCTGATCACCTTTCAAATGTCTAAACTGCCACCTACAGCATTATTTTTAATATTGGACCATTGTTTAATTCTTCTGGCACAGCTGCCTATCCCTGACAGCAGACACTTAAGGAGAATTATATGCTTCATCAATTCTTGCCAAGGGAAGGTACATTATGTTAGAAGAAGCTTGGTGTCCCTTCCCAGGTGATTGTGGTAAAAGATTCAAAATGGGATCAGTAGTTTTTGTAATTAGTGCATTAAAGAAAATAGCACTTGGGGTCCCAAAATTTGTCTTACAATGCACAATTTAATACTGTGGACCTCATATTGATCTCATTGGAATAGCATTCTAATTCTACTAAAATCTTTGGGATATATATCTGGACTAACTCTTCAAGTGGTTTATCTCATGATAAAGTCGGTAAATAATCATTAATTTAATTTACTTACAGAAAAAGTTGAAATTGGATGACAAAGAAAGTGAAATATCTTTTACAAGTGGAGACACTAAAAATGGAACTTACAATGAAAATGATATTAAAATGGACAATAAAAATGGAATAATATGTGAAGATATTTGCCAAAGCTCCATAGGAGACTGCAGTAACAGTGAAGAAGTCAATGATGTACATGGTATCAATAAAGAAACAGATAAAAGCATAGACAACAGCCCAGATAATGGTGACATGCAGAACAATAACACCAACAATAATATTAAGGTTTCTTCAGATACAGAAAAATGTCCTATTTGTGGTCAGTTTTTAAATAATTCTGACTTAATATATTATCAAGGACACCCACAGGATGCTGTGGAAGAATATGTTGCATTGACCAATGAGAAATTAGTTTTAGCGTCAGGTGAATATTAACTACATTTATTTTCTACCTATTAAAATGTAGCATCTTCTTATGCATTGCAAACAAGAGTTATACATTTTCAGCGAGTTCTGTCTAAACAAAGAAATCTAAGTAGTTTTCATAGGATATATATACATACTAGCTCCGCCCCGCGGTAATTCCCGCGATTAAAATTATTTAGCCTATATCATTTTCTGACCCCTAAACTACCACTACTTACCTATGCAAAAAATCATGTTGATCCTTTGCTCTATGAAAAATTGAAACATCTATCCCACGGGAACCGTACATTTTACCGAGATAAAAAGTAGCCTATGTGCTATTCCAGACCATAATCTATCTCTGTGCCAAATTTCATCCAGATCCATTCAGCCATTCTGGCGTAAATGAGTAACAAACATCCATCCAAACTTTCACATTTTTAATATTAATGGGATAATATCATGGGCATATTTTCAAAATGACAATCTTCAGTCTGACCTAGGCCTTGGCTTTATTTATAAACATTTTAAGCAGCAATGCTGTTTTATTTGGACTGCCAATCATTGCAAGAATTTTAATTAAAAATAATTAATATCGCCAGGTGAAACACCAATTGTCCAGTCACTAACAAAGCAATGCTGTATTATGGGTATCATACAATGGACTGGTGGCAATCCCATTATGGTTATAATACTTATATAGATATTACACATCCATGACTTGGGTACAAACATTTGTGCTCATGACTCAAGGTTTCCCTATCTCAATTGTTTGGCACAGAATGCAGGGCCACCCACAACTGTAAAACTGTAAAGCATTTGTCTGAATGATGTGTATACTAGAATAGATGGGGCCCTGAATTATGTCAAGTTTACACATTTTTTTATACTCATTACTTCTTTATTATATCCAGGTGATGACGGCGACATCATGGAGCGACCACAAACTAACATTACAAGTTTTTCTATTTTCGATGAGCAGGGCCATCTGTGTCCCATAGATGGTGGTCTTGTCGAAAGTGACGTACGAATTTATATGTCTGGCTATTTAAAATCTGTATGCACTGAATCATCAGATATTGATGAGGAGTCAGTTCCAGTGAAAGATGTAGGACCCATTATTGAATGGTAAGTGTTTATTTTACTTGAGGTACTGTAGATATTTATTTTAAGAGCCAGGCTTAGGTACAACAAGAACCCTCTTGCAACTAAACTCAGAGCATATTATCTATTACGAAAATAATTATTAATTGCATGTATGATTTAGTTCTCATCAAGCTCAAAGCATGAGTTTTTTTAGATTAATACACTCATGAATTTACAGGTTTATTCATGGCTTTGATGGTGGGAACAGGAATTGTATCACATTGTCAACAGAATTTGGGGAATATAATTTAATGAAACCCAGTGAAGCATACACACCTCTCATGAACAACTTATATGAGAAGATATGGTTGAGCAAAGTTGTGGTTGAATATTTGGAAGAATATCATTATCTTCAACCTTCGTATGAAGAACTGCTACAGATAATAAGGGAGGCATCTATTCCAGAACTAAATGATAGGAAGATGACTGAAGAAATGCTTCATAAGCATGCCCAATTTGTATGTGACCAGGTAGTTAGTTTAGAGGCGGATGAAGATGACGAACCCTTGATCACTCTGCCGTGTATCAGAGAACTGATTAAATTAATGGGTATTAAATTTGGTAAACGCAAGATTCGCACCAAAATAGATTACAAAAAGGTAGACAAGAAGTCTTGGACAAAAGCTACTACTACTCCTTTAGTGAGGAAAACATTTGAGAGCTTTTTCACAAATCAATTAGACAAAACGAACCACGAGTTAGTGTTGAGACGCAAACGTTGCGGGGTTTGCGAAGCATGTCAACTACCGGATTGCGGTGAATGTAACGCGTGTCGAGCCATGGCCAAGTTCGGTGGTCATGGGCGGACGAAAAAAGCATGCGTGAGAAGATTCTGCCCTAATATGGCGGTAGAACAAGCCGAAGACTCGGAGCCAGACGACGAAGAGGAATATCAACAAATGGTGGAGAAAAAACAACACGATAAGATCGATGACGCGGTCCCTGTAAAATTGACAGGCTCAAATAGTCGGAAAATAAAGTGGATAGGTGAACCTGTAAAAGCTGATGCTACCAAAATTTATTACGATAAAGTCGAAATCGATGGTTCCGAGCTATGCAATGGGGAGTTTGTGATGGTAGAGACGTCGCAACCAAACATTCCCGCGTTAGTCGCCCGAGTGGTATATATGTGGAAGGAAATCAACAATCCCATCTTGGGTTATTTTCATGCAGAAGTATTCATAAGGTCATCAGATACAGTTTTGGGGGAAGTCAGTGATCCGAGAGAAGTGTTTTTAGGAGACCGTTGCTGTCATGGTGCTCCTCTGTCTTCTATATTGAGAAAAGCTTCTGTAGAAAAAAAAGATATACCTCAGGATTGGTTTAAATTAGGTGGCAAAGAAGTTAATGAGATGCATTCTGAAGATGATGGTAAAACTTATTTTTATAATAAATACTATGAAAGATTTACTGCGCGCTTCGAAGATCTTCCAGTCGATCCAGTCTGCCCTAATCAACTAAGAAAGCATAGATTTTGCCCGTCGTGTGAACGTAAAACAAGGAGAGATGCTAAAAATATACCAAAAGTGGCTGGAAAATTATCAGAAAAATCTGCTGCAGTACCAGAATCCAATAGAACAGAATGGACTCTAGTCAAATGGCAGGATTATGATTACAAGAAAGGATGTGGAGTTTTCCTAAAACCTGGTACATTCAAATTGAAAAATAACCTCACAATTCTCAACAATAATATGAAACAGAAATTAGAAAAAGTAGATGAAGATGTATACACTGAATATTATAGAAAGAGTGATAACAATTTGAGAGGGTCCAATATAGATACCGAAGAACCATTCTGTGTTGGATACATAGCAGCAGTAACAGCCGCTGGAGATGGGCCCTTGGTTGTACCTCAGGACATCTATCTAAAAGTAAACATATTATACAGACCCGAGAACACGACCAGTAGGTTTCCGCAACATGAGGACATGAATCTTGTTTATTGGAGTAATGAAGTCTGTGAAGTTTCATTTTCCACTGTAGTGGGGCCGTGTCATTTGATTTATGAACAAAATGTCCCACAACATGATTCACTGTCAGAATGGTTGGAAAGAGACCCTAGTCGATTTTACTTCAGAATGGCCTTCGACAAAATTTCGGGTGAATTTGTCGATGTACCGCAACATGCTATGAACGTTGGTCGGACCGATAAAGGTAAAGACAAGGGTAAAGGTAAAGGCAAATCGAGTAAACCTGTGGAGGTGAATAAGTTAGAGGAAGTTAAAGTGAGACCATTGAGGACATTGGATGTATTCGCTGGGTGCGGTGGTTTGTCCGACGGCCTACACCAGGCGGGTGTTGCGGACTGCAAATGGGCTATTGAAAATCTGGAAGCTGCAGCCCACGCCTATGCGCTTAATAATAAAAGCTGCACAGTTTTTAATGAAGACTGTAATGCTTTGTTAAAAGAGGCAATATCTGGTGCTACACATAGCGCCAGCGGATTGCGTCTTCCCATGCAAGGAGAAGTCGAGCTGCTGTGCGGCGGACCGCCCTGCCAGGGCTTCTCAGGGATGAACAGATTCAATTCCAGAGAGTATTCCAATTTTAAGAATTCTTTAGTGGCCTCATATCTATCGTACTGCGATTACTACAGGCCGAAATATTTCATTTTAGAAAACGTCCGTAATTTTGTCGCTTTCAAAAAGGGTATGGTTTTAAAACTTACGTTGCGTTCGTTACTGAACATGGGTTACCAGTGCACATTCGGTATTCTGCAGGCGGGCAATTATGGGGTGCCGCAAACTCGCAGGCGGTTGATTATACTGGCGGCCGCGCCCGGGTACAGGCTGCCTCAGTACCCGGAGCCCACGCACGTGTTCAGCAGGCGCGCCTGCTCCTTGACCACGACCATAGACGGCAAACGATTTGCGACCAACATCCACTGGGACGAGTCGGCACCGCGACGGACTTGCACCATACGAGACGCGATGAGCGACCTACCGCAAATATGCAATGGCGCCAACAAAATCGAAATAGACTACGGCTCCATGGCTGAGAGTCATTTCCAGCGGCTGGTGCGAAGCAAGGACGAGAACACGAAACTGCGCGACCACATCTGCAAGAACATGGCTCCTCTCATCCAGGCGAGGATATGCAGGATTCCCACCACGCCGGGATCCGATTGGAGAGATCTCCCGAACATATCTGTGACCTTATCAGATGGAACTAAATGCAAGGTAAGCACGTAACATACTAACATAGACTATACAGCGAATCTGTCTGCAAGTAGTATATGCCATGACTCATGGATGTAAAAAGGATGACAACTTTGAGAGCGAGATAGTAAAATTCAGACGTATGTGAAAGAAAGGAATGGACATATTTTGCCTCAATCGCCAATTTTTGTTTTGTTTTGCATGAATAAGTTGCATACAGTTTTCTTTATTTGACGAGTAGCAATATAGAAATTTCCTTCATCATGCCTATATCACATTGCTGCTTCACGCACGGCCACGCCGTGGTATTATCTACAAGCTTATAGTATAAAGTCGCGTCCCCAGCGCGTATTTTTCGAGACATTCAACCAAAACACACAAAATCTATATCTATACAAATAAATAAAATTGGAGTGTCTGTTTGTGATGTTAATATAAAACGCTTTTTACTAAGTGCATTTGGATTTATACACGGTACATATACCAAAACAACATTTTTTACAATTTTTGTCGGTCTGTCTGTTTGTTTCGGCTAATCTCTGAAATGGCTGGACCGATTTCGACGTTAATTTCACTGGCATATAGCTAATGTAACAAGCAGTAACGTAGGCTACTTTTATTTTAGAAAATCTTTTTTGTTATATACCACGCGGACGAAGTTGCAGGTAACAGCTAGTACACAATATATTTCGTTACCGTACTCTCGCGGGGAAAATGTTAAGATGTTTTTGTGTAGTGTGTTGAGGAAGACGGTCACTGGAGTTTCGGTTCGGTTTCAGTCCTGAGCTAATGTTGTGATGTAAACCCGTATCAAATCGCGGGCCACGAGCTGCAGAGCAACAAATAAAAAATGTTGTGATGTGAACCCGTATCAAATCGCGGGCCACGAGCTGCAGAACAACACATAAATAAATAAAAAAAATGTTGTGATGTGTGTGTAGGTGCTGCAGTACCGGTACGACGACAAGCGCGGCGGGCGGTCGCGCGGCGTGTGCGCGTGCGCGGCGGGCGGCGCGTGCTCGCCCGCCGACAAGCAGGAGAACACGCTGCTGCCCTGGTGCCTGCCGCACACCGGCAACCGACACAACAACTGGGCGGGGCTCTATGGTACACACCTCTTTTTCATATTTTTTTTTACCCACGGCAAGGTTAAGCAAGGCCATACGAACCGGTTATGATTTTAGCCACAGATATATGAGAGGAGATATGTTATGAAAGCGGTGGGCTTGCGCTCACCTTTAGCCAAAATTACGCTAACATAGAGTTTTCGCCGTCAGTCGACTGCAACTGCACGTCGGTATCGGAGCTCTAACTTTTTTTTAAAATGCCGTGTTATTCCGTGGTTGTGTGCAAAAATACTAGCAGCAAAGTGAACTACGCGAAAGATGGAATCTCATTTCACCAGCCAGTATTAAGTATTTTATTTATTCGTCTTTAAAATCATTAAAAACAACAAATCAAAAAATATTTAATGCCTTTATTATGTTATTTTAGGTTTCATGTAGCACAACGACTTTTTTATTTTTGTACAAAATACATGGCTCTTTAAGTACCACCTATGTTCGCTACTGAGTGAATGTACGAGGCAATTTATAGATCGTTTAACGATACTTTGAATAAACTGGTGCGTCGCGTGGTACGGCCGCTGTATACGGCGGCGACGCAGCACGCACCGAGGAGACTTCGTATTGGTTGGTTTTAGCGAGTGGTTGGGAACAAAACGGAGACAGCGAGTTCCCATACATTTTGAACCGCACGGCATATCTCTCGTGATCTGTGATTTTAGCAGTCTTCGTATGTAGACCGATTTTGATAAATGAGGTGTCAATCGTTACATTAATTTGTTTCGGATCGCTCATCGGGTCTGGTCGACATAGGCTACCTTTAATACAAACATAATATGACAGAAATTACATGTTATATCCAAGAGAGTGGGGATCTCTGAAATATAACTTTTGCTATTGTTTGGAGTGCGATAACAAATTATTTTAACCAGTATGTCTCGCTAATAGGCCCTAATCATGACCTAGGTCCCAAGTCGACTAAGCTAATCGAATTTCACTACTTCGACTACGCTAATCATTTTTCAGTTTTCTCATACCGATTGTTTTTATTGATATTTAATACCTAGCTATTCTCTTCGTCATTTGGGGGAGGGAGGGGTTGCCATAGTCACACAAGGTGGACCGATGATATCACACGCGTCGCAGGGAGCCGGTGGATGCGAGTGGCGGAGGACGGTGAAGTGTGGAAGTCGTTGGGGAAGGCCTATGTCCAGCAGTGGACGTCTATTGGCTGATGATTAGATTATTCTCCTCGTCGGGCGTCAGATTAGTCGATGTCCGAGGAAGATTGTATTTTTGGGTTGTATTGCAACCGCGCCGCTGGCTGGGGCACGTGATGTAGCTGGAACGGTTGTGTGAACGGAACGGTTGTCGGGCAGGTCGCGTGTGCTGGGACGGGTACTTCAGCACGACGGTGACGGACCCCGAGCCGATGGGCAAGCAGGGCCGCGTGCTGCACCCGGCGCAGCACCGCGTGGTGTCGGTGCGCGAGTGCGCGCGCTCGCAGGGCTTCCGCGACGCCTACGTGTTCGCCGGCTCCGTGCAGGACAAGCACAGACAGGTAACCCTAGCCACATAAGCTTGCAACCTTCATTCTTAATAATAATTCCAGCACTTTTTAATGTCCCACTGCTGGGCACGGGCCTCCCCTCAATGCGAGGGTGAATTGGCCGTACTCCACCACGCTGGCCCAGTGCGGGTTGGCGGTCTTCACACATCTTTCGAGGGCTTCTCTCAGATGCAGGTTTCTTCACGATGTTTTCCTTCAGCGTTTAGCAAGTGATAAGTCATCAAGGTTGAAAATGAGAGATACGCACATGAAATGCCGGAGGTGCGAGCCGGAGTTTGAACCTGCAATCCTCTTTACCGAGGCAAGCGTTGTACCAACTTGGCTATCACTGCTAATCTTACTCCCTATTTGATAGTGTGAATCAGAAAGCGTACAATATTCAATGTTTTCTCTATGGGCTCGTCACGATCACAATCCCTGCGCCCGGATGGCGGGCGGACGGTGGACACCCAGCTATAGCAGTAGTTTGTACTGCTACTTCCAAAACGTCAGCTTATTCTGTGATAGCAGTGGCGAGCAAATGTTCTGGGCGTCAACGTTATATGCGTTTGCGATTTATCGTAACGAGTAGGTAAAAAAAATATTAAAATAAATACTCTACATAATGCATTGACAACATTGGTTTTGTAAAATTATTCACCTGAAAATTTGTTTCCAGGTCGGCAATGCCGTGCCGCCCCCACTGGGTGCAGCCCTGGGCAGGGAGATAAAAAAAGCATTAACTGCGAGTCTGGCGTGATGGAATAGAGAAGAAACTGCTCTAGTAGATTGGGACGTAATACATTATCATTTATCTGTCATAAATATATGATGATATCTAAGACTACTGGGTGTAAGGGGCATAACGAAAACATTGGAGAAAGGTTCCAGGTTTAATGCCTATAATAAAAATATAAAAACCATTTATTTCGCAAATCACGGGTTACAAATGTTGTTATATTTGAACGCGCAATGTATCGCAAACCACGCGTTCACAACAAAACGGTCCGCGTGATACCCGGTCGGTGAGTAACAATTTACATGGTAATTTTAGGTCTAAATTAGTAATTATTTGTTTAAATAAAATCACGTTGAGTTACACTTCTATTATGATTACATGCTAAAATAATGCGTATAATTTGATGAATAGATCGTCAGAACATTCCTACTCCGGGGGTCCAGAATCATGAGTTGAATCCGTGGTATCAACTTTCGTTGCGAAGCCACTTACACCCTGTATATAGCACGGATTTTTGTGCCCAAGTCGTGGATGTTTAATATCTATGTAAGTATTATATACTGAGTTCGCCCTCAGTCCATTGTACGGTACCCATCATACAAGCGTTGCTTAGTGTGGGACCGTATAGTTGGTGTGTTTGCCTGGCGATATTATTTGTTTAAGGGGGAAGCTCAGGCTCAGGGCGCGAAATTCAAAATATCAATGGTTTTTATTATTTTACGAAAAATTTGGACATCTTTACGATGTAATTTAGTGTTTTGCGATATAAGCATTCTACATTGGATGTCTCGATGTATTAAGTTTGCTTAAAAAAGTACCTAATCCGATACAATACCATACGGTTTGTAAAAACCGCTACTTTTTCTAACTTTATGGTGTTGTATCGCTTTAGGTATTTTTTTAAGCAAACTTAATACATCGAGACATCCAATGCAGAATGCTAATATCGCAAAACACTAAATGACATCGTAAAGATGTCCAAATTTTTCGTAAAAAAATAAAAACCATTGACATTTTGAATTCCGCGCCCTGACCCTGAGCTTCCACCTTAAGATTATTTCGTAGATATGAGATAGTGTAATTAGCCTCAAACTACGACGATATTGTTACTCGTATATTAATATAGGATTTATAATGTTATTAGTATTATTACCCTTATTGGTGAAGACTAAATCGTGTTCTGAAGCAATTTATTTTTTATATAGGTATTTAATAAAAATAAGGGTTATTGAAAATAATTATTTTATTTTCTCAAAGCGTCTTTAGTTTTACGTTTTACATTTTTAACTAAAATACTCAATTCGGCATCCTCTTTAGATCTCTTAGGTCGATGATCGTCAACTGGCGTGTCAGCTGGCCTTCGCCTCAATTTTTCTTGAATAAGCTTTTCCATGTTCTTAGTTTTCTTGAAATTAGGATCGCTTGGATCAATATTATATAGATGCGAATTGTAGAGTGCAGAAAATCGGTCATCAGAAACATTTATATCAAAATCTGGTACAGATTGCTTTTGCTCATTCATTTTCTCTTTAAGTTTCTTTTTCCTTTTAGATTTCTTAGTGCTTTCGGCTTCTTGAATCTTTTTAAGGCTGAAATGCGCTTTTCCATCATCTTCATCATCCAACAGTAACTCTAATTCGGCTTTTGTCTTTTCATCTTGCTGTTTGTCATCGTCATCGACGGTATCCTTGTTCTTATTCACCATTTTAGCTTTTTTGAATTCTGGTTTATTAAATTCCTCTGCGAAATAGGGATCATTCATATCAATATCCGAAGGCACATCTGACATGCTAGCCTCTGAATTAGGTTCACCATCTTCAGGTTCTGTCTTCTCTTTATTTTTTAGCTTTCTTTGTTTTTTCTTATCCTTTCTTTTCTTCATTAACTTCTCAAAAGGCGTTAAATTTTTGTCATCTGTAATGAATAAAAATGTGTTGAAAAAACTTCTATCATATGAAACACAGTTAAAACACAGCCATGTTCACCTTTCATTACTAACCTTCATTTATTTTCTTTTTGACCAACTCGTCTGCTTTGTCTTTGATTCCTAATCCCCATGTTATTTCCATTTCCATATCTTTGTTCTTTTTTGTGTCTTCTTTATTCTCAATATCCTCAAGAAGTTTCTTATATTTTTGTATTGGATCTTCATCCTCATTCTCTGATGCTGGTATATCTTCTTCAATTGTTTGCTCATCTAAAAATAAGTAAGTAAGCAAGAAAATAGCAAAAAAAATATCTTCTATACCACTAAGGATAATATTATTTGAGATACCTTCACTTTCACTGCTTGATGCCAGGTACTCCTTAAGATCCAAATCATCAATTTTCCCGTTTAATGCACTTTTAATAGTTTCAGCCCGATTTGGGTTGGTGGTGTCCCACGTGAGCTCAACCTTGGCTTGCTGCAGCGCCGTTGTTGTAAATAATCGTGGTTTGTATTTCGTTAAATCTGGTAGCTTAGTGCACATTTCACGCGGCTCCTGTTTGGGAAAATAATATAAGTAAGAGTTCCCTTTTAGATAATGTCTTATATTAGAGGACAAACGCCTCCTCTTTACTACAACAGAGGGTCCTGTCTTGCGCTTGTTGTGGCCACGTTTTACCCGTAAAGATGCCTAATTCGTTGAACCATATTAGTCCCAATCGTGGCATATCGACTTCGGTGTCTCTCCCAGTGATGCAATATTAACCTTGGCGAGTCTATTCGCACTATGTGTTCTCTGGACAGCCAACATTGCTTGTCTAGCATATCCCAAACCACATGCTGATGTTCATGGTGTAGAATGCGAATGCTTTAACATGTAAATTTCAATTATCTAGAATGCACATATTTCCTTAGTTTTGTAAGTTACAAAGGTAAGGCTTGGGCGCAGTGCCGGTCGCAAATAATTAGAATAAGCCTATCTTACGCCCGTCTTCAAGGAATGACAATGATGTGGTTACAAACCTCGTCAAAAGTGACATCGTCAGGAATGAACCTCATGTCCAGTCGCGTGGCGCTGCTTTCATATTCCATGCCGTCGCATTCGCTGTACAACTTGTCCGCCGTTGTCACGGAATCACATTCTACTACCGCGTAGAAATATTTCAGTCTATTTAATTGATATCTACGAAGTTTTTCCATGTGATACGACGAACCTATAAAACAAAACAAGTACAAATGAAGTCCCTATATTTAAAAACTACTACCCGCAGTATCTCATTGCAACAGCCTATAGCACTCAGGGGAAATATAATTTTATTAGTGAAAGATTTTTTGAAATCGGACTACTAGATCCGGATATTATCCGGTACATCCAAATTCACAAACCTTATCTGTTTGCAATAAAGAGTAAAGATTGAATGATGCCTGTAGTCCTTTAAACTTGCCTTTAAAAATTACTAAATTATGTTACCTCCCCTGCCAAGCCTAGCAGTCTGTGATAAGTCAACCTGTTGAGTCTTATTAAATTTGGTTCAGTTACACCCATAAATTTACACATTTGGTGTTAGGTTGGCAGACACCACACATCTTCGAAAATCAGTAAGATTCTCTCAGATGCGCATGTTTTCTCACGCTCGTAAGATATGTAGACTATCCGATCAATTTGGCTATTCAAATTTATACTTTAAAATGTAGGGCCGAACCTTCCTCATTGTCCTCCTTGTCAGACGAGTCTTCAAGCTTCCGTTCTGTCAACTCAATAGGTCCCCGCACTTCTTCCTCCTTCATTCTTTGTAACCCATATTCAGACGGATATATCTACAAAGTAGTTTATGTTATGTGAACAAAAAATACAAAAAATTATAACACTAGTACAGGTTTAGAGTGAATGCAAAAAGGTTTATACCCAACAGTAAATTGTTAGTAATGTCAAACTATGGATTATGCCAATGATATAAATCAAAATACTCAAATAACAGATTATTATTAAGTATTTGGTTACAGACCGAAACACCATCCCGTTTTCAACAATATAATCATGACAGGGAAATTACTTAAATATTTTTTCAAGTCCACAAACGACATTGGAGTTACACCTAACTATTTTAGCAAGTGCATACTAACCAATATTTTGTGTATAATGCCACCAGCAGGTACAAATGAATTCAGTAGCACCATAAGATCAGCAGCTTTAATGTTGTCCCAGTCCATATTGCATATTGCAATTCTGTGAAGAAAGTATTTGGTGAGGCGTTACTTTGAAGTTTATTTTACCAAAGTTCTCATTTCAATGGATTTGTCAATATTTATAAATAATTATTGTATGAAATGTCAGAAATATCCATATGATTTACAATAAATAAGGGCCCGAAATCTACTAACAAAATGAATGTGATATATTTTTGACAGTTCCCATTTGAGAACTGTTAAAAGGGGCATTTACTATGTCATTATCTTTTCATCACTATTTAATTGTGTTAGCGCACCTTGTGACCAGTGATCATGTGGATATATATCAACTAATCATGATTGCAAAATACCTTCTGGTGGACTCATCTGTAGTTTCAGCATCTGCATCAAGTGCTCCCCACTCATGTTCCAATTCACTGTCCTCTTCAGCTTCACTGCTCTCCTCGTCTGAAGAACTGTCCGTCAGCAAAACACCTATAATTGATAACACAAAAATTCTGTAGGACAGTGGTATCTACCAGGCAGTAGCGCTACTTAAAATAAAACATAAAAATTATAAATTATTATACAATTGAGTCAGTAGTAGGTATACTTAAATTTAATTAATTTATCTGCTAATTATTTATTCTAAATACATTACATCACATCAAAGATATTAATTATTAAAGTAGTAGTAATAAGAAGTGGTTTGCCAAGCAATATAGCATTTCGTCATGTTCTATTTCAAATGAAATGAAATTTTCAATTGTCAGTATTATAGTCCCTGTTTAGGGTTCTGTACCTAAATGGTAAAAACAGAACAATTATGGTGTGATTATATCCATTAGTATATCTGTTCATTACCATATTATTAGTAATAGTAATGCATAAATTATATTATTATGCAATAAAAACAGTTAACAATCCAATTACCTTCACCACGGGCATAATCAATTTCTAAATCCAGTAACTTCTTCTTAACTTTTTTATTCAAATCTCCACGAACCAATTTATCATTATCAGACTTCAGTTTTTCATTCTCGTTATCGTCATCACTTGGCAGTCGCCTTACAAACCGTCCTGAGGTATCACCCTTTTCAGAATTGTCATCAGCGGGAACATGGCTAGCCTCCTCATCTGAACTGCTGCCTTCATCAGATTCTTCTAATTCGTAATACTTTCTCAAATTCTCAGTAGAAGTTTCATTAACCGGCCGTCCACGTTTATCCACTGTATATTTTACTTTGAATTTTTCATCATTAAACATAGACTGAAACCGTTTGTCAATTTTAACCTTCTTCTCATGTTTTGGTATTTGCCTGTATCGAGGATCGTTTAAGTATTTGGTGAATCGGCTGTCTTTTAATATATCCATTTTGAAAGTAGAGATTTTTTGGCATTGATATGTAATCTAGAGTACAACCACGACAACAGACTGCAGACAACACCAACACAAAATAAGTCATAACCTAAAAGACACGAAATACCCGAGATTTTTTTAGGTTATAAAATAATAAAACTTTTTTTATTATTTATTTGACGGCCCTGGGTACTAGGCATTTAAAGCCTGTAAGTAGTAATTTGATAGAGAAGTCCATCCATCGATTGAGGTATATACGTCTGTTTACTAGGTAACGGTTACGTTTCTTTCACCGTTTGTTGTATGTAAGATAAGATATAAGACACAACACACATAATCGTAACGTAATGCCGTCCCATAGATTAGATCAATGTGAAGAAAATAATAATTGAACTGTTTGATGTGCACGAGTGGAGGAAATAAAATAAAATGAAATAGTATAACTAAACCTTTTTTAGTTATCAAAGATATCCGGTCAATGTTTAGTACAGTCAGTATCCACAGCTTTATCGATAGAGGTAGGAGATTCATTCCATCATCATCATCGTCATTGACGCAATCATTATTAACAGGGGTAATTTTAATTAAAACAACGATGAAATAATTTACTCGATAGTGCCATTTAGGCACTATTTTGTAGCCGAATGCAAACTAAAAAAGAAGAAGGCGTTGATTGGGATGTATATATTCCTCGATTGGACTTTTTGGCGGGAAACTGAAAAGTCATGGCGTCAGTTGTGTTTTAATTTCTAAAACTAGTGTTGCTGCGAGTTATAGTGAGTGATATAAGTGGAATATTAACCATTATAGGTTCGGTAAAGTGCACAAGTGTAGGTAATTGAAACAGAGTGACGAAACGTGGCTTTTCAGTTTCTCACAAAAAATCCATGAAAAATCTTTCGGTAAAGTATCCATCACTTTACTGATTGAGGGATGGGGGGTATTTTACTTGAGCCTAGGCTTTGGGCCTGTGCATATGCTCAAAAACAGAAAGAAAATATATTACTTGACACTGGCAAAATACCTATGGCGATGCCAAAAAAAAAAAAAAATATTCCTCGATTTGACATACTGTCATTTTTTTATCACAGCTGATCAATGACGAATAAAATAAAACTGATTACGGGCTATGGGGCTACGGCTCTGTCTGTTGCGTGCCCTGCAATGTGCTCACTAAGTCAGTAAGTGAATTATATTATACAAGCCATTAAGTGAATAATTATAATTACACATATAAATTTGTTATTTGTGATAATAAGTACTATATCTACTAAACCATGAATAGTATTGGAGAAGAGTGTACAGAATTGAAGAAAAAATATGACGACTGCTTTAACAGTTGGTTCTCCGAGCGATTTTTAAAAGGTGACCATGATGATTCAATATGCGCAGGAATCTTTAAAGTTTACCAGGATTGTGTCAAGGTAATTAGTATCTTAAAGCTCTATATACCTAACTAGCTTCTGCCGTGGCTCCGCCCGCGGTACCTCGATAAAACATAGCCTATAGCATTGAGCGATAATGTAGCTTTCTATAAGTGAAATTTTAGAATCAGATCATTCCAAAAATTAATCCCTACCTCCAAAGTTTACCTCTATATAATATTAATAGTAATTATAGATAAATATATATTGTGGAATCAGTGTTAAATATATATTACCTACCTATCAGGTTGTCTGATAAAAGCCTTGGATCACTAACAAGATTGTTGGGTATATTCTCAATAATCCTATGAACTGTATGTTACATAAGATTTACCTATTAGATTTGATAGATCCATTTTTTACAAAACATGATGTCATTTTTGTTTCAGAATGCAATGAAACAACAGAATATTGATTTCAAGGAAATTGACAAGGATGTGTTAGGTACAGAGAATGAGAACAAAGCTCCACCATCAGGAAGTAGTAGTTGACGGAACTATATAATTTTAAGTGCATTTAAATTAGCTACATGCTGGGATAAACAATGGAATAGTTAGCAGATAACATTAGAATGTGAAAAAATGACATTACTAGTTTTCATGAAGGATACCAATGAACTCACTCAGGCTATTATCATATTGTTCCATTAGCTCATTAATTTATATTTTTCATATCAGTGCTGAAGTCACTGGCCCTATCAATGTATTTTCATTATTCTTATATGTGGTTAGGTTGTCACCAACATAGCTACTATCATAAATGTATTACTGTCTGCCTAATAAAGACAATTGTCATTTTAATGATACAGTTACACTTAGTGGGTTTGGTGGGAAGACACTGACAGCACACACATATGTTAATATATTCATGGAAAGATTTTTACCATTTTATGAATGTAGTACATAAAAGTAATGATATTTTGCACATGTAGAGGTTTAATTATTCAAACAAAAATCTGCTTGCTTGCATTAAAACATGTAGTACCTGTAAAGTTTTTATAGTAATAGCATAATAGGTTACTTTTAATTGAATTACAAGTTGTGAAAGTAAATTATTTAAAAATCAGTGATTGGGCATTATTTATTAGCCATGTCAACAAGTGTTAGAGGTTAATACACAGTTTGCATCTCTGGGTTTTTCAGATTTTATATGAGAATCATATTTTCAACTATCTGTTGCCTTCGTCCGCATCTAAGTTGATATAACTTTATTTATTTATGAACTGATTGAAATAAAACCAATACTATTTTATGTGAGGCTTACCACATTAAATTAGTGAAAACTGCACCCAAATTAGTTAACCTGTACCTGGGATTAGGGGGAACCTTACCCTATAATCACCCTCTTAATGGTAAAGATAAAAATAGTTTGAACACTTGCATGCGAAGGTGCAAACCTCCACTGGGCTAGTAGGGTTGACCCTCTATGCCTCAAAATCTCCTCACATTGGAGTAGGTACACTTTAGTGCACCTTCAGTAATTACAGGCGTGATAGTGTTTTTTTTCAATTGAATACATTGGCAGCTTAGATAATAGGTGTTTTATTCAATTACAAATGTTAATTATTATTGAGGCTTAGTCCTTACTGCTATACCCTATTTTAAATATTTTATCTCACGCAATTTGTATGTGCACTCTAACAGATAAGGTTTATCACGAAATTGTGAAACAGGTCCAAAATATTGTTAGATAGTTTATCTTTGGCTGGTATCCCTAGGTCTGTAGACAAGTCCTCGACTCTTCATCTCCCTTATGACACCAGCAGGTAACCGGCCAGACACTGATATTGCATACACTCCTTTACAGAACCTACCTGTGAAAAGAAGGATACAATTTAAATAATATTGACATTTTTGTTATAAAACATGAATATTTAGCTTAATAGCATACAACTTTTCTACTTAAAAAAACCATGTTAGCCATCAAATTTAGTGAAGAATAATGAAGAAAGCGGAACAAGCAAGTTTTACCAGCCAGTGGGCCCTCTAAGATCAACCATTGTTAACATTACAGTAATGATGGCTATCAAACAAGTGATGTTCAGACTTTTACACAGTCATTCAATGGAGATTAATCTATAAGAAAAAACTGAGACACAATGTGCCTCTGTTTTGTCTTATATAGGACTGTTTCATTGGTTGGCTGTTGATCTGGTCATATAGATGGATAAGGTCTCAATATTTACCTATAATTTCATCTAAGAACTTTAAAGTTTTTATTTTTATGAGATTTCACTTACTTATGCGTTGCCATTTGCACACCCAGCTGTCCTCAGGGCTCATCACTGCAATCATCCTGAAAAAAAAAAATGTTTGCCCTCAAATGCCTGGATATCATAGTCATTATCTTATGTCTCATAGATACATAATTACTCTAGCACTATGAATTGAATCAACCCTATATATGTGCCAATCAAATTATTATTTTCTGAAGGAGACTAGAGCCAGCCTCTGATAGTACATGATTATGTATAGTGATTATATCTGCTTTAGTGATTGAAATGTAGTCCAACAGCTAACCTACCAATAGTAAGATATTGTACTATGTACTGTGTCCTATATCTCACTGGGATGCCATGGTTACTTTCTAAGTAGTATCACCAAACATATCAAGAATAACTTGGAAGAAAACCGCAACAGATCATTGCAAAACATCACTTGTTTTGTTGATACTGTTGGCAATATCACCATCCTCACCATAGGAGCCAACAAATAAGAATATTAGAGTAGATTGCTTGTTTGTGCAAGGTATAAGCACCCAAGTGCATCACACTGATATGACAATTAAACAAGTAAATGAAAATGTTTTCTCTTTTGATGTCAAAGCAATAAGTGTAAAAGCCATAGTACTTCTTACCCATCAAAATTATTACTAGTACAGTCATATACGTTATCTTTATTATTCTTCATGCGAAGAAACTCGTCACAGTTGTCGCAACCATCATATTCAAACTGGTCAAAGGTCTGGAAAATTATAACAATATCGTGACAAGGTATATAAGTATTACTAGACTTTCTGGTCATTCTGAGTTATTGTTCCATTAAAAGAAAGAAACTTACCTTTATTAGGGAACATACTAAACACGCTCGCAAACCTCTTAGGTCTTTGGGCACAGTTTCAAGTGACATGCTTCTTTATTTATCAAACCTACTCCTATAGTATAATGTAAAACTAGATCTCTACACGAAATAAACAGCGTGATTAAGTTATTTTCGTCTTGATTCAGTAAATACAGTTCATTTATTTGTAATATCTATGCGTTCCCAGAGGGATGTTTGCGTTTATATTAATAATAATAGGATTGTCAGAATGACATGACAAGCCATGCGCCATGTCACTTCGCTTTCTTTTTTTTTCTTTTTTGACAGTTCTCATTATGTGTATTGGTATCAACGTTTGTGTATTTTTCCAGTATCAAGTTAAAAAGTCATCAGTCATCATTGTATGCTTTACTTTAGCATTGCATATGAAATCAGTTGTAGGAAAAAGCCTTAACTATGTGGGCCTCTTTAGAAATGTTGTACAAATCACCATGGCCATGGCGGATTTTGATTGGATTTTTGAATGTGTGAACTGCTATCAGATTTGACTTATGGTTGCCCATTCAATGTGCTTACCCTTTTAAAGGGTTTTCCTATAACAGTATTTGTCCGAGCCCTGCAAATCACAAATTCCCAGAGGTTAAATCAACGTGGCTAGGCCGTATCATGAGCTATATCTGAGGACGGGCACACAAGATTTGTTCGAGCCATGATCGAGCGCCGCTCGAAATAATAATTATATTGACATCCAGCAATCTTCTAGATACTAGACGACCACAGAACCCTAGCAGAGTCAAAGCTGGGGTGTAAATTTTGACACTATCAGTGCCCCCACTTCGTAAGCGTGGGGTTTGATTACATGTAACGGGTAAAATGGCGGCTCAGCCGAGTAAACAAGAGCACTGTCTCGCTTTTTTACAAAGTATCCGTTTGTTGACCATCGTATCAATGAATAGATACGATAGATACCAAAACGCGCGGCTTCAGCGTCTTTATCAACATAAAAAGTACCTATGCAGCGACTTTTTTCTTCTAATAATATTCAATGTGGGTACATACAGATATGGCCAAGTTACACTGTCTCCTAATATATCTCGGATACAAACATGTGATGCAAGTCCTCTGGGTACAGAAAGCAGGTTCACTATAAACTGTGCCATGAGGACTTTATTTTTAAAACCCCTTTAATATCATCATTATGATAATGTTTATCCCCTATTGTGGTAATGTAATTCTCGGAAGAAAAAGAAAATATAACTTAAATCTATTGGGGTGGCTGAGGTTTTACGTACCTACCTACTTCAGTCCATACATCACGACATCAATGTTTTGCTTCAAATTGTTAGATATCACTTTGCCTGTACGAATAAATTTTAAGCTCGTTGCCTTGCCTTGCAGTAGTTCCCGCGTAATACGCGTTCAGTCAGACGGCCAAGATAAAAAAAATAAGTATAGGTAGGTACTTATCTAAATTATATTGATAACCGCGAATAACGCTAATTAGGGTGTTTGCTGTTGGAGAGTTATTACCGACCTACCAACAATTCTTAATTGCGCAGTAATAATAAGCAGATTTCCATGGCGCGATATACGACGACGTCGCCGTCCGCGCAGCTGCTCGGATGACGTCAAAGATCGAGGGCTCTCCGCTGACCTATCATATCAACCGTTCATTCACAGATCTATACTACGAATAATCGAATAATAAATAACCCTTCAGCAACGTTTTATCGAGAACTGAAACGTGTGGAAAACCAACTAACCTATGAAATTATGTAGGTAGTTATATATTTTGTAGGTGTACGTACTACGATAGGAGTGCGCGAAGATTTTCTTACAACTTTACTAAAAATCCCTATTAGGTTCGGTACACTACTATCCATGAGGGGTGCCCAAAGGTATTCGACCGACGGAAATCCAATACGTGTTTGACTACTCTTATCTCAAAGTGGCGGGCAAGGTGTGGGCAACGTGGGCCATTTCTTACGGCCTTGCGGCCCAAAGGGCCTCGTGCCTCTAAAGTTCCATTACAAAAGAAAGTAACCATGACTTTGCTTCATGTATAGAAGAGTAGGTATGACCGTATCACCCACCTATTAAAAATCAGCATCTGGAATATCGCTCAAAATGTGTTCCCATTTAAATCCTTTCCTTATACATTTTAATATTTCCAGTTATTTCCATGTATAAGCATGTAGGTAGTCACTGTTTGAAATTCAAATTGATGATGTGTTGAACTATTGATATCATACAAATTTAAACCGGCTATCGGCTGAATACTTTTCCAGCCTATGGTTTGTGCGTTCCATTTATTGTTTTTACAGAATTTTCAGTTACTATTACTTTGCAGCTTTGGTGGCTAACAAATTTAACGATGTTTGGAAATACCAATGAAGAGGTCACTTTGGTTGGGCTCTGTGTTCTTGGACTCTGTGGTCAGTGGAGTACATATACTTAGAACTATTTGAACATTGACGTAAAAATGAATATATATATATATAATTTTTTTTTTTTAATTTTAATTTTATGTCATCATGCATTATATCGCTATTAACTACTTGACACTGGCAAAATACCCGCTAATTTTTGTGTGAGGCCATATTTCATATTATTCCATCGCATTTCAGCATATTTCATTTCGTAAAGAAAGAAGTAAAAAAAAACGGTAATGGGGGTCGTGCACTGACCTCTATATATATTCGCATATATGAGGTCAATGGGGTCGTGGAAAATTCTATCACTTATTTTTTTTTAATAATACTCTAATTACAATAATGAAAAACAGTCGGTTTATATCAAAAACAAATTTATTTCAAATTTATTTTTGTTAGTATAAAGTTATAGTTTTAAATATTGCCAACGATTTCGATTTCAGCCTGTATATGGATAAGTATAAGAATGATTCGATAATGACACGTCCCGAGCATGGGGGCGCCCGCGCCGCGCCGGGCGGCATTTAAACCTCACTGAACCCAGGCGGCGCCTACCCGGGTTCGGACAATTCGCATCATGTTATATTTATACGAATTCATTTCATTTGAATTTACGGTACACGTAAATGCTATTTAAAGACATTCGAGAAAGGTACTTAATATTTATTAAAAACTCTTGTCTCACAAGTAGGGACCTACTGGATTTGGTTATGCATTGGTGTTATTGTGGCCTTTTACGCACAGGGCCGGATTAACTAATTATGTAGAGGCCCCTAGATAATGCCGCATGTTTGGGGCCGCTCTTCTTAGGTAGGTGGTATAGTATTTTCACCGGTTTATGCCCTAGTCGCGGGATAAAAGTACCTATACTACACATGTCGACCATGAATGAAGTACGCTATGTATAAACACACAGAACAGAAAAATAATACTACTAGCAAAAAAAAATAGGTAAATCAAGAAAAAATTAGGTTAGGTTAGTTAGGTTTAAATTTATTACAACTACCTACCTACACTAGGGCCGTGGGGCCCCTGGGTGGCACCTAAATTACCTATACTCATGGATAATCCGGTACTGGTTACATTTCTACGCACAATTTTTTTACGTAGCGTAACGTTAACGTAAGCATTATCCATCCCGTTCACACCACAGGTAATATACCTAAATCAACTTTTCCAAATATAAACCAAACAAGTTTGATCGATAATTAAAGAAGCCCTAGCTATCACGAGTGACGGGACCCCAAATTAAATGCAATTCTCTGCGAAACGAAGCGAATCTAAAAATGTATTCGACTTTTTTTAGATCGCTTCGTTTCGCGTTTGCTTTATTATCATATTAAAAGCCAAGACATCATATAAAGAAGATAAGTCTATTTATCTGCTGTGCAAGTAGTTAATTACTAGTTTAATTGTAATAGTTTGCGTACATATTATATGCCATTCATAATATTATTACGTCTTTCAATAAGTTCTTCGTATAACTATATCTCTCACTAGAATTGATTGCGTATAATTTAATAGTAAATCGTAAAACAGTCTACGTATATGTCTTATGTAGATGCTGCCATCGTGCGAGTATGATGCAATAACATTGTGATGATACGAAAGGAACAAAATTATAAGAAAATACTTTCACTTAAATCTTACAAAAATAAATCTCTCCTGGAGCAGTTCGGATAATAAAACTAGCTGTTGCCCGCAACTTCGTCCGCGTGGTATTTAACAAAGACAACCGTTGACAACAGCCTGCTCGCCCATTCTGAGCCCGCGGGACGCGTTGCAGGTTGTTGCTATCAAACTTAATCAGGCGCTGCGCTGCAACATTGGTTTTATTTTTTTTTCGTGAGATCCTATTTTTTTTCTAAAATAAAAGTATCCTAAGTTACTCCTTGTTACATCAGCTATCTGCCAGTGAAAGTCCCGTCAAAATCAGTCCAGCCTTTCAGAGATTAGCCGGAACAAACAGACAGACAGACAGACAAAAATTGTAAAAAAATGTTGTTTTGGTATAGGTAACGTGTATACATCCAAATGCACTTAGTAAAAAGCGGTTATTTTAATATTACAAACAGACACCAATTTTATTTATATGTATAGACAATATTTTTGACAAAAAAAGCCGTCTTCATAAAACTAAAAAGTAAAAATATCGTCTAAACCAAAATCTACCTCGTTTAACCAAATCACATATTTAACGAATGTGAAGTTGGTGCTTGGCTGGTGCTAGATGTTGGCGATTCATAAATGACAGAGTTCTGAGGTAACAAACATAAAAAAATACAATCGAATTGAGAGCATCCTCCTTTTTTTTGAAGTCGGTTAAAAATCTCAGCCCTGTGATAATTAAAAAAGCTCCTTGACACAGTGCGCCTCTTTTTAACTTCTAATGCACTCTCTCCCTTATGAAAAAGGGTCAACACAGCAGGCAACGACTTTAAAGTTTAGCGAAAAAGGGAAGATCTTCCAGCCAGACGGGTGGTATGCCTGACAGGGCGGCCGCTATGCCCCGACTGTTATTGTCGGGATCTTTTATATATGTTACTTGCTCCCAAAACTCTTATAGCGCGATTCAGGATTGTGATGACAATTGTGTATTGCTCTGAATGCGTCTGCAGTGCCATCTGTGTAGCTTGTTGTGCGGTTGAAGTGGTCGCTACAAAAGCATTTGGACGTCTCGTCGTAGACTTAAGTTACTACGTCTCGTTTGTGAAACCATGTCACGCAGACCAAGTAGGTGTCGTCTGGGCCGGCTATAAGTAGCACGCAGCCCGGTGATAAATCATTCCCGGTCCTGAATTGAATGGGTGGTCGCCTGCGGCATTGCATCTTCTGACGTCTTGCATTCTAACATCATATGACAGTCGTAACGTTCTTAATTATGTCATCACTGATCAAAGAAGCGACTGTTATCATAAGCCGCCAAAGACAGTAAACTATATATAATATTTTTCTATTGGTCTGTGTGCTATTTATTACCATACTAGCTGTTACTGGTAGACTGAATATATGACTCCAGACTCCAGACTCCATCCCACAAAATCCTTAATTTACCGCGGTAAAATTATGGCAAATATCAAGTCAGAGAAATTATAGAGGCCTTCGTCGTTAATATTATACAATTAGGATGATTATCACTTTCATACACCTACAGCTCTAGGTGGGCTGAACATACACGAATATCAGTAATGCGGTTGCGGTTGCCAGCGCCCGCGCCGCCCTGCAGTCTGCGATCGTTTTACAATGAACACGTGAATTCTATTTTAATAACTAGGACCAGCGTATCTCAATTTATAAGGTCAAACTAATTTAATTTTGGACGCTTTTAAATTTATTTCTTACTAATTATCGAATTTGAATACAGTGTATGTTTAAAATTGCTCTGAGAATAGGTACCTCCCATCGAATCTTGTAATAGTTGCCTTGTTCTAATATAGTAATGTTATATAAACCCTAGGCAAGGAAAATATTACTACGCCTATGTAACTAGAGTTAATCTTGAGGGTTAAGAGCCCCGACAAAAACGTTAACGGCGGCGCGTGTCTGCGTTCTTCAAAATGTACGTACCTACATAAATACTTGACGTCTGCCGCGACGCCTGCTTTTCGCGCGGGCGCTGTTTAAGTAATCCATAGATTATAAAGAACGTGGAACGTGTGCGCTCTACTGTGTTTTTGAGTTTTGAAAGCTCAAACAGACGGAGAGCATTCAGAGTTTGCGTTCCAACTACTGCGTGCCGCGTTCTTTGTAATATTAGTTGACCACCTGCTGACTCAGACTCATATATGTCGCCCATACATTGGGCTATAATTGTGAATTTTGTAATAGGTAAGCAAGTCCTGTTGATTGGACTAGTCTCACATTGAAATAGATCATTATGTAAGCAATAATTAAACAGTCTTATTTTGATAGAGCGTTGAACCCAGCCAGCCCTCCGAGCGACTGCCAAAACGACATGTTTCTGGGTCGACAACGTAGTTCGTTTGCCAGACACTGTTTTGAACAACTGACGAAACTTTACTTCATTAATGATTGTGTTTCATCATTTTATTTTACATCGATGAATTATATTGAGTTTACATGATCAAGATCCTGGTGGATAAACCGTTACACCCTTTACCCAATCAGAGCATTCATTGATTGCAACGTGTTATAAGAACAACGTGTTAAGAGTTTACCTACAATCTATTTCTAAATATGACAGCTGCGTCTACTACGTTCAATATGTAGGTAGATTTACTTAACTACTAGTAACGTTAATACTATTTATTTAACTTTAGTTGTAGTTTTTTTCAGGGCCAAAATGTAGATGCTTCTCCGTTACTAATTTAAGAAGCGATTCCTTGCATCTGGTCTAGAATAATTCTCTTTGGTTTGGATATAAAAAAAACCTTCGAAGTTATGACTTCTTAAAAGAAAATAACTCACGCATTTCAAACTCGATTGTATTTCGGTCCCATAACATAAAACCACGGCGCTGTAGCATTGTTACCTAAACATTTAAGGCAATAACTAACTTTAGTGCTTCACTTCGGTGCTCCTGTTTGTTGCTGGGCAAAAGTTGAGCGAAACAAATACTCGTGTTTGTAGCTGTTTTTTGTAAGGGAATGTAAATAGTAATATACCTAATATTATAAAACAATATAGACCTAGTGTGCCATACAATATATTGGAACACAGAAAACCAAGCGGATTTGTATATTAAACGCGAATTTGTTTACTAACAAACACAAATATACATATAATAATCCGGAATAAAAAGTATTATATAAAATGTAGTTTGTTGTTAGAGAATTTCATCATACAAAGAATGTACTTAAACAAGTACTTAGATCAATAATAGCAGCCCTTTTTAATGTCCCACTGTTGGGCACGGGCCTCCCCTCAATGCAAGGGGGAATAGGCCATAGCCCACCACGCTGGCCCAGTGCGGGTTGGCGGGCTTCACTTCTTTGGAGGGGTTCTCTCAGACATGCAGGTTTCCTCGCGATGTCTTCCTTCACCGTTTAGCAAGTGATAATGATGTTTGTAAAGTAGTACCCTCTAATTTATTGACAGTTTTGTTTCATTTACAAAGCGATTTTCTTCTGAAAAATTATTTGTAAAGCTTCTTGAGGGACTAGAAGGTATACAGGTGGGCAATAAATAATTCATCACCTCGATTCAGTGTACCGATACCCTGAAGTTATTTGCACTCAGTGCCGCCGGCGCAGGCGCTGACTCACGCGTCCTGACAATCGCAGACATGCTAACAGACACACACGTAAATAACCAGCTTAACGTACCTACCGTCCGTCCCAAAGAATTTCTCTTCTGTATCCCTGATCTGTATATTGTCCTGTTGTTTGTGAAACCGGTCCGCTTCACTAAGTGTTCTCTTTTTCGTGGAATCATAAATTGGGATTTGTTTGGGTGCGATTTTGAAGGCCTAATTTAATTACCGCGAGACTTGGCAGTCGGCCAGGCCCTGACGACGTGCGAAGTGCGCCAGCCCGCCAAGCGATAGGAGCCCTTGCCACCTGTCCTACTCCGACTTCGAACAGTTTCGATCTAACAGTTTATTACAACGCAGAGGTGTAAAGAAAACCAACACCTAAAGACACTTTTAGGATAATTGTAGCCGGTTACGACGAGACGCGGCGGCACCGTGCGTCTGCGCACGTGCGCTTTACATTCGCCCTACACTTATCCCGAACGTCCATAATAACGAACTGATTCGTCTATTTCTAGTTTTGGCCGGTATCGTCGAGAAATGCTTCGTCGTTCGATAGCGGTAAATCAGACCAGTTTAGTTTTAATACATAATGTATGATTAGGAAATGTAACGTTTTGTTGACCCCTTTATTTCAGGCGCGTGGCGAAGTTTAACAGGAAAACGGCAAATAAACACATGAACTTTTGTAAATGCTGAGACATTTTCACAATGTGACATCAACCTACAATTGTGGGATCTAATATTTTATTAGCGGCCGCAACATTACTCCAGAATAGTAAAATAAGTAGGTACTTAACTATCAGAGTAGATAATACTACAAAGGCGTACCTACCTACATCTACGGATATCAATGGGGTGCTTCAAATGCCATATGATTCTGCTCATTCACCTTATATCTGTAATTGCGGCATTTTGCTGAGCTGAGTCCTATTAGTGTCATAACACTACTATTTGTCTGATCTTTTTATTTCCTTTTGTTTTATACTAGCTAGTTGGGTTGCTTCTGACGGATCATCAAGGAGCGGAACGCCGATTTTTGAACTGCGGTGCAGAAAGCAATGGGAAACTACTGCACTATTTTCCCATAAATGTAGCTGATGAAATATGGAAAATAAAGGCTGCTGTAGATAGAGACAGATGGAAAGTGCTTCATCAGCTACACCGACAAGGGTTTAACCCTCAAATTAGAACAAGAAGTTGGCTTGCTTAATATATGCTTTCTTTCTTTCTTTCTAATTGATAGATTTAGCGAAATTCCAAAAGAAGTTATGCACTCCATTGCAACTCATTACGTCCTGGCACATGCATCGACTATTATTGGAGCTGGCTATTCACGGAATATCGGCTTTTCCAAGGCCGTGAAGACCGAGGTCCGGAGCCGGAGCCAAACTGTGGATGCTTGCGATGAAACTCGTTCACAAAATAATGATCGTTCAGTGATCCACGGAAAAGCAATGCTCCGAACGTCTGAGAATTTTATTACGACGCACTTTTAGGTAAGTAAGTACATAGAATTAATAAAATCAAATTCTTTGGGTAGATAGACTTATTGATTATAGAGGTGCTTAAGTAATGTATGCAAGTGAGAGTGTGTAAGTGCTAAGTAGGTATGTAACCTGATATATAATAATGCATCTCATCAGGTACCTTTGTGTAAAGAGCATGAACTAGACGGACCGAAAAAAAATGGTATGTATGACACATAATTTTCTTATCTAACTCGTGGAATTTTCACATAATTTAATTTATGCCCCGATAACCGTTCGCAAAATCCAGCATTCCATGATCTGCTAGGAATTTAATGAATAGATTTACGGAATCGGATGCCACGTGTATCCAATTTCGAGGATCGCATCACGTAAGATACATTCACAGGTCTAACAGTGGGGGCAGTTTGTGGCATGGCAGGCCAAGTGGCGAAATCACTTGAAACTTTTATAGTTTTAGTATAGAACTCTATAAAGGACTATGTGTCGTGTGAACTCCGATAATTTTTTCTCAGTGATTTTTTTATGAGCAACAAAGCGATTTTAATCTCTATCCGAAATTTCAAATCAGCCAGTCTACTTTAGTTGGTACATTAAGTCATGTCTCTACCCCTATGCGGCCTCTATCCGCCAAATATAAAATAATGTCGCCAATTGTTAATGGTTACTGAATCATCGTCCTGATAAGAGAGAGTAGGTATAGCGTGATTAGAATTTTAAGGTCATAGGGTCTAAACTGTAACCACTTATTTCGTCATAATTTTTCCTATCTATCTTACCCTCCGATAAAAGCAAAATGAGGTTTTATTTCCGAAATAAAATCTATACTTATTTGATTAAGCTATATATTCCCAAACAAATCCTGTCAGTATCCGAATGCTCAAAACTAAAAGTCGGTTGATCATAAAATATACCTTCAGATACAGGTCGTATGCCTATAAGTGTATGAAACCGGCATGCGTTGATTTATGTCGATGATTGTATATTGAGGTAAGTAGCAGATATATGTTTATAAGGTACTCACTTAGTTATTATTATCAATGAAATGCAATCCACCTGATCACAGGAAGCGCCTGTTGTGTCGTTTCTTTTGGGGGCTACTCCATAAATACCCATTGACAACTGACAACTGCCTGCTGATGATTGAGTCCATGATGAGGATTTGAAGATTAAAGTCCCGATCGATGCAGCAAATCAATGGGAATTTGTCGAAATTTTATCAACAAGGGCGTATTGATGGCTGACCAAGTTGAAAATAGGGTTTTGTGTATAAAAATACCCAAATCCACATTGATGAGGTAAGTCAATGGGGACTCGCGGATATTTCACGCTTAAATCCTCATTATTTGCTGATTGCGCGCAGTGATGGCAATCTTTTGACAAATTTTTACAAATAAATCCAGACCGAACGTGACGACGCGATATCAGCATCAGTTGCTGCTTTGGTATTTGTTTTCTATGAATTTCCTCCATTCAGGAAATGAATCACCAAATTTCGTTGGAAACATGTCTACAGAGCTACATGTAAAACAGTATTTAGAGTTAATTTTAGCGCAGCTCATGGTGTAGTGTGGAATGATGCAACTGTTAGTGTGTTTGTCGTCAGGGCATGGGCGAGCGAGCCCTGACCGCGGACGCAAGTTGCTTGCATTTTATTCAGGTAGATATATTTATTTACCTATCCATTTCACCGCTCATCCATGAAGTAGGTAAGTACCTAATACGTCGAGGCAACTAGGTACCCAAATATCTGTATCTAAGTATCCGAAATCTACTCAGGCTTGTACTTGCGTTTCTTTACCGCATTTGTAATCAAATATTTTTCACAATAGTTGTCATTTTGTTGGGAACAATGTTTTGATCGACATATCGAAATACTGTCTTCACAATAATGTTTACACATGTGCCAAAGAAGTTCAGGTTCCAGCCTTAGTATACCCTTTCGGTATCACTTTGTATAATTTTCTATTTCGCACAAGTTACGAATTTCTTACCGGAGTGCATGTTCAGCAGTATTATGGCCAATTGGAATAGCTGGCGCGTTTAATAGCCTACCTATATCGGGGACACTTAAATTTATTTTCGCATGGAAATAGCAATACTAGGTCTAGTGCAACGGTTTTCTATTGCTACGGAGTGTGCCTGTATCGTTCAACCGAAATTGTACTTAACTGGACAGGAAGTAAAGTCTCCTAATAATACAACGTTTAGCTGATGGTACTGTAATCAAGATTTTTTTTTATCTCGGACAATATTGGAATATTTTTTTTAAATTGAAGAAAACGCACTGAAAGTCCACCTCGCGTGTAAGTACATAAAGTCCAGAGTCCACACACATCGTGGACCATGGCAGGGTGTGCATCGCGGCGGGGGGTGAGCGGGTGCCTCGGTGTACGCAATGAACGACGATAGTGAACTTTGTGTGAAAAAGTGGATACTGCGGTCTCGTGAAATAGGATTATGTATACAACAAAATATGTGTTAAAGTTGATTGAATATCGATATAACCGATGTGCGCTAGCTAAACTGGTATTTTTGAAAATTTAAGAACTCCATAAAATAAAGTTTATCTTGACTCAGTCAACGTTGTTCAAAACTTCTACTTTTATTCCAGGAACACATAAATAAACTCAAGTAGTGGGTTTTTGTGAATGCACTTTACAATAATCGCGCAATGTTTACCGAACCGCCCCGCGTGCGTAGGTCATCATCACTTAGCTCCATTCATGTCAGTTTAATCATTACTACGATAGATAAGCGCATTTTGTTGTAGAAATCTCTGGCGAGGTGGTGAGGAGGCGGCCGCGGGGCCTCTTGTTTCACCCACCGTTGGTACTTATAACGGCGCGCCTGCCCGCCGACGCCACTCCGCCCCGTACACTCACAGCGCGCACAAAACGCACACAATTTTTTTTCGCAAGTCTACATCGTTAACTCGTGTAACCACCATGAAGCCGGTACTACTAGTGCTGGTCTCCCTGTGCGTATTCGCCGCCGCTATGGTCCCCAGACATAGGGTGAGTACATTTATAATAGTTCCTAGGTGCAAACATGAAATTCAGCGTATTTCTGTGAAACTTTCGATTTAACGATTTGTTTGTGTGCAAGTTTCAAGAAGTCGCGTCCGTTATATTAGTAATGTAGTCAGTGGCGTATTTATCCTTGGGCCATGTGAGACATGGCTCGGGGCAGCACACTGCCAGGGGCGGTGCAAGCCGGTCCACGGGCTCAGATTTTGCCACCTTTCATATTCATTACCCATCATTCGTTAATTTATAGGGTGGAAAACCTCATAGGCCCAGGGCTATTAGCCTCGGGGCGCAAAATCTTATAATACGCCACTGAATGTTACAGAAACGAGATGTGTGATTGGATGAGTTTTTTTTTATTTTAAATCATACCAAATTTGGACACTGACATTTACTTATTAGGTATATAAGGTAGTTAAAGTTAAGTAAAAGTATTTTTCGTTCGTATATTCGCCATATTTTGTATGTTGATGAGAGGATGTCATAATTGTATTGTTTACTTATTACATGCACTACAAATGTATTGCGTAGTGCCTACTTTAATTATACTTTAACTCCTAAATACTCTAACGCATCTCAAATTTTAGGGCTGCTTAATTTTAACGAGTCAAGATAACGTCGGAACGTTTCAAACTATTAAATATTTCGGGGGCGATTAAGTAGAGATACGAGGCAGTTATACTAGCTAACTAAACCATTGATGGAATATGGACAGTCATAGAAGTGTCGGTATATATAGTGGTTTATGGCCTAACGCCATAAATCCTCCTCGTTGAGGGTTAGTCCGTTTTCAGCTAGGGATATTTGGTATTTTATTCTTCTTGTCGTGTCGACATGTACACTAATTTTATTTGTCCAGAAATGAGCCACTGTTTTTTTTTATATGTACTTTAATATTCCCGAAATCAATCAAATAAATCTGGAAATTTGTTTTATTTCAATTTACTTATTATATTCTTAAATAACTTTTATATTACCTTTATATACAATTGTGCTCCCTTATAAAGTTATAAGAAGGGTACTTCTCACGTACCTAATTATAATCGGATAAGTATATAAGCAGTGATAGCCAAGTTGGTAGAACGCTTGCCTCGGTAACGAGGATCGCAGGTTCAAACCCCGGCTCGCACCTCTGGGATTTTTCATGTGCGAATTTCATTTTCAACCAAGATTATCACTTGCTAAACGGTGAAGGAAAACATCGTTAGGAAACCTGCATGTCTGTGAGAACCCCTCGAAAGATGTGTGAAGTCTGCCAACCCGCACTGGGCCAGCGTGGTGGACTATGGCCTAATCCCCCCTCGCATTGAGGGGAGAGCCGTGCCCAGCAGTGGGACATAAAAAAGGGCTGGAATTATTATAAGTATATAAGGTATATCAAATATAGTGTTTTATATTTTAACAGGTGGATGAGTAGGACCTAGTATAGTTATGCCTATTTGATGTACTTATTAAAAAATATGTGGAAATTATGCTTGATCGTTTTTAAAGTTCTTTTACGAAGCCCTTGGTACCTTCTAGTAATACTTTTAAATCTATTCAATAACAATCCTAATAACGACGAGACGGACTGACAAGACAGCACATAGCCTAAGCCAGTGAACCAAGAGAATTAAGAGATATTTCTTTGAAAAAACATGTGTCGAGAGTACATAATCATTCAGTAGATCTGATGTTACAGTTGGCAGATGATCAGCCCTTTTTTACCAGAATCGGTGTATAAGAATGTTAACTGTGTAACATTTTTGGAGCCTAATCGGTAAGCTTACCTAACATATAAAAAAATATAGCTAAGTAGGTAAGTACATAAATGAAATTCCCAGTTTATTCTAATATCGCGAGCTTTTCAGTGGGTAGAAAAAAAAACCATTTGCTCATGTAGGTATTTTATATGTAGGGTGTCACAATAATAGTACTTGTAAGCGGGGATGAATTCTTCTTGTATCTTATTTTATACGCACGGTCTCCGCGGACACAAAAGTGGATAACGTGCCTTCGCGTGGTCATAATATTATTATAAACAGTACCCAGTATGATTTGAGTAAAGATAATGCATCTTGATTGTTTGCGTTGCTTCTTGATCGGTTCACTGGTTTTGCTGTAATGTAAACATTGTGATCGATTACTCGTACCTAACAACGTCGACTATAGAATAGCAAGCTAAATACTCGTATACTTTAGCTCAGTTTGTTTCTTCCGATAATTGCGTAGTACGAAGCGTTGTTATTGTCATTAGGTACTTACACATTGTTGTGTTACGTTGTACTGACTGAAACATTATTTTAGATGCGTTTAAGGTGGAAGCTCAGGGTCAGGACGCGAAATTCAAAATGACATTTTACTAACTTTATGGTGTTGTATCGCTTTAGGTAATTTTTCAAGCAAAATTAATACATCGAGACATCCAATGCAGAATGCTAATATCGCAAAACACTAAATTACATCGTAAAGATGTCCAAATTTTTCGTAAAAAAATAAAAACCATTGACATTTTGAATTTCGCGCCCTGACCCTGAGCTTCCCCCTTAAAAAATAATAAAAAGACGTAGTTACGTAGAAAATGACACTCTACGAAACGATGATGGTCGTGTTCTAGGAAAAAGTTTTTATTTGTAAACATGAGTACATCTACGTCACGCACGCGTCTCGCCGCCACTGCGCAAAAAGCCCTTGTAAAAATAAGTTTTAACCATTAGTATGCTTCAGACGAAATGTTGTAATGGTTAAAAATAAGGTGTACGCCCAGTCTCCACTGCGTCTCACTGGTGGGGCTGTCGATAATGCCTTGGTTTTAAAAGGGCTGGGCTATATTTTAGGGAACTATGGGCTGTAGTAGTTATTGAGAAAAAATATTTATTAATCTTCAAGGTAGGACTGAATTTATTATAATTAAAACACCTCAGACATTTACACTATCGGGGATGTTAGAAATATCGTCAAATTTGTCTCGACGTTTCAAATATAGGTTGCATAATAGGAACCACAGAAATACTTGAATAAGTAAGTAGGCGAAAGATGCTTATGGCGTGATTAGGTTTGCAATTGGTTAAAAGATGAAAATACCCTGCAAAGCAGTTGCTTTATACAGTAGTGTTTCATTGTTTTTAATTGTGGAGGTGGTCGAAATAAAATACAACTATAATATGTAGGTAAACATAAATTAGGCGCGTGTCTGGATTTCGAAATCGTAACTCAATAATAGCTGATCAACAATTGCGTTGTTGACATTGTGGACTTACGTACCTACTACTTACGTTGTAGGAATGGTCGGTTCTTATAGTAAACACGCTTTTTGTAAATCTGTTTACAATCAAACAACAGATTGCATAATGATATTTCATAATGGATGACGCCATTGCATGGAAAATACTTATAGGTATAGATAGACCAACTGCAGCTGGCTCATTTGGTGCCGTAGCTTTGCGAGGATTAGTGACGGAGAGCTATTATTTTATATACTCTCTCTACATACTTACCCCCGAATTTATAGTCGTTTTATAACTTTATCAAACGTCATATAGTACTGCGCAAAGCGTAACTTTTGTGCGCAGTACTATATGCCGTTTGATAAAGTTTTAAAACGTCTATAAATTCGGGGGTTAGAATAATCAGAGTCTAAAAAAACTTTGGCTTAACATGTTGTTTAAGTGGCATACACAGTGGCACTATAACTTCAAATTAAATTAATTATTGTAAGCCTCTACACAATGCGCCCATTTTTTTTCTCTCTTACCACCCCCAAGGTCTGCAGCGCCCACAAGGGGGCGTTATCGCCCACATTGGGAAAAGCTGTCCTATACTGTCATTATTTGAAATGGAAAAGAATAATAGAATGAGTTGTCATAAGATGAAAACGGAACATCCCCACACTTATATAATCTAGGTTCCCCTGCCCCACCCGCGGATTAATCCGAGCACCCCTGTAATGCCCCGTATGTACGTTCTTGCTAAGAACGATATTTTTTAATCCCGGAAAATGAAAGGGCTCTCACGAGATAGTCGGAAAACGAAAGTCCACGCGTACGCTGAAATTCCACTACGTAGGTAGGTATAGGTTACTGGCGGAGGAGATTAAAATATTCCATTAATAAAATATTACTTAACTACTAATTGCGCATGTAAATGAGGCGGACAAGTAACTCTGACCTAAATATGTACCTACTTATTTGAACGTACACATACCCATAACATTGTAGGTACTGCTCTAAAATTTAAAAGATAATATATTTTAAAACATCAACCATGGAGTTTCTTGCCTGTTCTTCTACATTGGAACGGCATTCTGTACGGTTGGTAAAGTTGTAACTTAGCATTTTGTAAAAATTTTGGTAATTTATAAATACTGTACGTGGTTTACATGAATAAAAAAATATTCTGATCCTAATACAATTTCAGCGGGTTTGTGTAAACAATACAATAAGTCAACGACCGAATACCAAAGGCCGAAAGTTACTTCCTGTTTATATACGAAATACGAGCCATGTTCCACGTGATAGTTACGTATTAGTCATAAATCGGCCATAGGCCGTCTGTGCGCTACACGGAATTTTGCCGTCCGAAATCGGATGTAAAATTTCCGTTCGTTTGCCGGCAATAAAACGGATGTTTTGCTTGTGAGCTTGTCAGTCATAATTCGAACCGATTATTCTAACCTAGATCAATGCATTCATGAATTTTTTCCCTCTCTTTCGTTCTTTTTTTGTACGAATTTGTACACTTCGTTCGCGATCGGTATTCGTATAGGGAAAAATGAAAGAGAAAACAGATACACCAAGCAAGACGGGGTAAGACAGAGAATGAAATTTCTTGAATGCAATGATCTGTAATCAGTCCGAGTTTTGACGGACAATTGCACAAGCAAAACATCCAGATTTTTTACCGGAAAATCAGTGAAGAATTCACATCCGATCACGGATAGTATAATTCCGTTTAGTGTACAAACGCCTATTCGATTCATTCATGGTAGTGGGCGCGTGCCGGCCGACCCCGAGTGCGCGTCGCATACGCTCAAGGGCGTACGCACGCACGAATAATCATACGATCATGTCCGGTAGGGCTTCCTATTGGTTAGGAAATAGGTATAATAACATCATAGATATCGACGTTGCGCGTGTAGTTATCTACACACAGATTTTATGGCTGCAAGGTTTTGGTAGATCCAATGTAGGTATATGTCCAGATTCTACAATGAGATCTTTAATAAAATGGCGGCGGAGCTCTATAAAAGATTACCTTCCGTGACATCTACCTAGGGCATGCGATTGGCCCTAGAATATCGGCCATCTTTGACCAATGAGTGGTGTTAATTCTATTGAAGATGTCAAGGTATAATATGATACATTGAAGAAGATAGCAATACTGGTCGCGGTGTAGCCTTGGGCCATCGACGGAAGAAAATACCTCGCGTAGCACAATTTTATATCATGATCAGACTCTGAACCCGAAAGCACACTTGCCCGTACTCAAACGTGCTAAATGGCCTAAATAATGTGGCGCTAGCACCACGCGCCGCCAGCATCGCCGAACATTTCTCATACATTGAAGCGAACGTTGCGAATTGATGAAATAGTACAATGATGTTATCCAAGTTAGCATAGAAAATCAGCAGCCAAAGTAAATGCGTTGCTCATATTGACTCACCCCCACCCATGTATATATACGACAAATGACTCGCCTATAATTAAGTACTCATGTTTGTGTTCACGCCACGATTGACCCTCGAAAACAAAGCTGACGTCACGACTCACGACTCGAGTGCTACAATGCACATTGACGCAGTAGGTAGGATGGATTTGATAACTTAATTGCCCTTTGAGTGGTTGAGACAATGTTATCTGTCACTCGGTTCGATAAAAATGACTGTATTGTGTATATTAGGAGAGTGCTTTTTTCCCTCCTTACTAAATATCATTTACTTAAGTATTTAATATTGTTAATCGTATCAATCAAACTCAACTCGTCATCTCGCGGACGGCTCCGCCCGATAGTTATTTTATTTTATTATCTTTAGTTCATTTCTGTACCTATTTCATTAGTAATTACGAGTACGCATGACTCGTGCCCCTTTTAACTGGTCTGTTAATCAGTGTCTGATTAAATTTATAATGAATCGTTAGCTTTTAGTCGTAATTCTGTGTATCAGTAGGTACTCATGATAATTAAAATGTATTTTTAAGATATAGGCTTTGCTCGCGGCTCCGCCCGCGCTACTATTGAATCTTACTCTGCTACTCAACCATCAACGGTCATAGCGTAATGATGCTATGTATGTCGAACCATAAGCTATCCAATAGTAGTATAGTATTATCATGCTTACCAGAGTTCCTCATATTTGTATAGTTTGTAACGCATATAATTATGTAGATATTTTATTAAATTTCAGCAAGCGTCGGACACCGAGGAGCATCATCCGACGGAGTCTGCGCATACCGAAAGTGGCGCAGACGCCTTAAAGACGATATGCGCGGCCACCACTCCATGCGCGTGGTCAACATACAATCCAGTCAGCAAAATATTAGACTTTACGATCAATAATACATAGTACGTATAAATAATAGTAATAATTTTACCCTTTCTGTATGTTCCCTCGTGACCTGTGCGCAGTTGATCCACAACCATTCACACTGAAGTGAGATTCCATCGTGACTACATTAAAGTTTTAGCAGAATAGCCAATCTGTCACAGTCGTAATGGAACCTCAATAGTGTGTCGCTGGAATGGCAATTGTGTGTAATTTTATTTATAATATTATGGATGGTGGGTCAGATCAGCTGCGCTGCATGTGCCTAGTGAATTTAGCGTCTCGATCTACTGCCGCCTTCCTACCTAGGCAAGTATGCTCCATCGTAGATCTCATCGTCACTTACCATCAGGTGAGATCGAGATCAAATACTTGTCTATAATGTAATAAAAAAATAAAATAAAAAAATAAATAATAATTCCAACCCTTTTTTTAATGTCCCACTGCTGGGCATGGGCCTCCCCTCAATGCAAGGGGGATTGGGCCATAGTTCACCACGCTGGCCCAGTGCGGGTTGGTGGACTTCACACATCTTTCGAGGGGTTCTCTTAGACATGCAGGCTTCCTCACGATGTTTTCTTTCACCGCTTAGCAAGTGATAATCGTGGTTGAAAATGAGATTCGCACATGAAATCCAGAACTCCCAGAGGTGCGAGCCGGGATTGGAACCAGCAATCCTCGTTACCGAGTCAAGCAGTCTATCTACATGGGGCAATTATTTATTTATTATTATTTGTTTACAGTTGCACGTGCGGCGAGGGCTTGCTGTGTCAGGTCGACGAGGATGACGTTTCGTCGAGCGCCTTCGTGTACCGGTGTAGCTCGCCGAAGCCGCAGCTAGAGAGCTAGCCGCTCTGGACACGACCACATCTCCTGACCATACCCACCTCATAGGAAAAACTGGACATTAACACTTTCGCTTGGAGCCGCACAACAATCTCGCCGAGAACATACTAAAGACCGCAGTGTGACAACGAGGATACCTACGCTGCTACAACAATAGATGAGAACCATGTCCTCAAAATTCTCGCGATTGATGCACTTGGCTGTATAGTCATCACATAGGTACCCGAGGATTATGATAAAATATCGCGAAATCCAATTCGACGAGTTTGTATAATTGCTTCATAATACTAATATAGGTAGATTACATATAAGTTCCTACTGATTTTCTGTGGAAGAAAAAGACTTGAAATGATTATGCGATCGAGCCAGAGTTCGTTAGTACCTACATAGTATACCTACTGAGTGTTTTGTACTTATTATGGATAACGATCGCATTTATTTGCGAAAAAAATCTAATAACAGCATTTTATTATAAAGAAAATAATTTTAGTTTATTTACAACTATGTGTACAACGATGATAGAAATTAAAACGAGAATAGAATAACTTACTACTTACCTATTTAACATTTACAAAAAAGTGTAAAAAATTTGGTCCATGCGGTAACCAAGATGTTGGACGAATTTTCTTGCAGAATAGCCAAAACTTGGATCGCCGGTTGTGTCGACCAATCTTTTGATAGATTTTAATATAAAATCTAGGGCGCTTGGACCCCATGGAAAGTAGAGCTGGAGAGAGATAAAGGGCAACCTAAATAATTATTCAGCTAGCGCTCTTATTTAAAAAAACGCATTCCGAATAAATTAATTGGGTGGATTTTAACGTAATATGAAACGCGTCGATTTTTTCAATGATGTTATAAATATCTTGATGTGGGTAGGTAAGTAGGTATATCCCAGATTTAATTTTAATACTGCTCTACTATATAAAGATTAACAAAAGTACCCACTTATTTATGTATAGTCCCTAAATCGAAAAGTAGGTACTACCAGTAGGTTCTCGCAAGTTTTATATATTATTATGCGTTGTTTAGGAGATGGACGAGGTCACCAATTTTTAAAGTTCCTAATTTTTATATTTTTTTATAATTCTTACTTAATTCATAGCGTAATTTAATTCTTAAATGAACATTAGGTCGTAGTTTTTGTAACACCTTTATCATAAATGACATAATAACGTTGTATTAGAATAATGTAGAATTATTTTTTAAAGATGATTAATTAGTGATTGAATCGTATTAAGAGATAATGAATGGTAAATAAAGCCTTCTTAATAAAAAATGACTTTTATTTTTACAGCGTGGTAACAACCTATAATCCCCATGACACGCAATGTGAGGTACTTGTATAATATAACAGTCAATCCTAAAATATACCTCCAAATTAATTGTAGTTACAGTCATTTCACAGTGGCATTGGGCAGGCAAAGGATTTTTTTCGAGGAAAGTGCTTTGTAATACCGTTTGTAAATAAACCAAACCTTACTGTAAATATTAGGGATTGTATACAATTTTACATATAACATGATTATTTCATGTGAACTGCACCACGAGATTCGCATATTACAGGTGCCCAGTGCTACATTACATGCGTCTACACCCGGCCTAAGAGTTCTTAAAACTAAAAATGAACACTGCGTCCCGACAAACCATACACAAGAAAAACAAAACAGGAACGCCATACGTGAGTAATGGTAAGTAGGTACCTACTATGCACTATTATTACCTAGCCGTAGCTTGCATCGACAACAACACATTCCATAGATCGGAACACGATAAGAAACTATATTTTTAACTACCTCCAAGTAACTCATTTATAATGCCAAAGATCGGTATTTAACAGTAAATTGATTCGGCAAAACATACCAACATAAACATTGTTTACATTGAAACTTATTTCGAGCATAGATTGCGTAACACCAAGCCCTAGTCAATAGGAATGGAACATTTTTATAAATGAGGGTAGTTATGGTTTTGTTGCGTCGAGGAACGAGTTGTATAGACATTTCGTACTTGTACATAGTATGTATATATATGTAATGCAAGCCAATTAGTATAAATTGCGCATCTGCGGCTTGACGAGCCCTTTCCATCGTCGTCGGCTGCAACACAACGCATTTCAATAGGTACCAGTATTTGAGTTATACTTTTAAATTAAATTCGTTATGGAATCAGTGTCGGCTAACAGTGCGGAGGAACAGAAATCGATTTATACTTTAGCCGGCGAAGCAAACGTCACCACCTCTGTGAGTATGCTCTATATAATAATGTAAATAAGTATCTGAGCGGTAATTCGGTATTATACTCGGTATCCTTTTTACCCGACTGCCCCAGAAGGAGGGGTAATGTTTTTAATTGTAAGCTGCGTACGGTTCAACTAAAACTTATTAATAATACGTATTTTAAATGAACCTTAATCTATAGAAGCGGTGATAGCCATGTTGGTAGATCGCTTGCCGCGGTAACGAGGATCTCGCGGGCTTAAGCCCCGGCTCATACCTCTAGGATTTCTGGATTTCATGTGCGAATCTCAATTTTCAACCATGATTATCACTACCTGCATGTGTGAGAGAACCACTCTAAAGATGTGTGAAGTTCGCCAACCCGCTCTGGGCCAGCATGGTGGACTATGACCTAATCCCCCTCGCATTGATGGAAGGCCCGTGCCCAACAGTGGGACATTAAAAAGGGCTTGTATGATTATTATAATTATATGGTACAAAGTCCCCCATAATGCCCGCGCACTGATTAATCGGAATTACCAATATCGACATAATTAATATGCAGAGAATTAATGCGCGCAATTAATTAATGAATACGCATACACAATTTTCATAAAAAAAATCTGATAGTGACGTATTTTTTCTTAATGACTACGTTATCGGTAAAGCATGTTGTCACTGTCATACTTATTTATTAAATCTGTGGTGTGAGAGGAATGGAAGACGGTGACGCTTCCGAAACGATACGTAACAACAATGCCACGTAACGATAGTAATAACGCTAAACAGCAGTTGACTCCAGCAGATATTAAAATTCTCAAAAAGGGCATCTACGTGTTGGACCCATGTCTCCACGCAAGCCTTCCAATTTACCGGGTATAGGTAGCCCGTGTGAAGAGAGACTAACCAAACCAATGACCTAAGTATGTGTACTAGTATATAGTGAATAACAAAGCTCGAGTTCACAGGATAGCTACAATTTTGGCGACAAGACGTCTGGTAGTGCTCCGGAGGGGACGACTTTGTCTTCCATTCTGTCTGGAGCCGGCGGCAACGAGATGTTGAACAGGGGCTCGCAGCAAGAGCCCCGGGTTGCAGATTGTGGTAAGAGAGACTATATCTAGTCGCTATAGCGAATTTTAAGTATACTATACAGCAATGTGAGGTTACCAAGGTTTGACCAGGTGCTAAAGTCTGCTTAGCAGTTCCTACATTGTTCTCATATACCTTTAACAATGTAATGCTCAATAATGTAAAAAATCTTTTAAAAAAAAAGGCAACCATGGAGTTTCTTGCCCGTTCTTCTCCATAGGGACGGCATTCCTAACGGGTGGTAAAGTAGTAGCTTAACATTTTGTAACTTTTGACGATTCATAAGTACTGTACTTAATTGTCTACGTGAATAAAATATATTCTGATTCTGAAGAAAGTCCAGTAGTGCTATTCTGTAACGACAATCTCATATCTCACGCGTGAGTTCAAAGTGAATTGTATAGTATTTAAAATTACAAAAAAAAAACATTTTACGCGTTAATACACGCGTGAGATGTGAGATTGTCATTTAATCTCGTACTCACGCGTGATTCCGGGGGTAAAAGGTTACGAGATTGTCGATACAGAATGGCACTAAGGTTCTGTATTGGCTTTTCCTTAACATAGGCAAAAGTACTTACAACTAACAAATATTAATTCTTCTTACCCACATTACGTCAATAATATCACTTAATCGCGTTACATTTACGTAAGTCTTAATGCAGAATGCTCCAACACGATTCAAATTTGAGTGCCGCTTATGATAATGCATGAAATCCTAACTAACGAGGACGACGTCTCATATTGTTAAGTAGGACAAATTTTTTTTAGAGTAGCTATCATTTGAGAATCTTAAGAATCGCGAACCTTTGCGTCTAGATTGTGTGATCCGAATCGTTATTGAAGTATCGTGATCAGGATTGATGGTGTGAACGGCGCCTTGTTTGCTAATGTTACGTCTTATCTACAGCACCTTCTGTCGCCGATATGGAGGAATTGCTAACGAACATTCGTTTAAACGGCAGCGATATGTTCAGCGACGACTCGAGTCTGAATAATTACTTTACCGGTAAACTTTATTTACTCTTAATATTTTTCTATAATACTTAGGTGCAACTTTTTTTAAAGAAAACTGGCTAAGTGCGTCCCAGATTATCCGCACGCAGTTACTCTGCATACTTACTTATTAATAATACAAAAGATATTACCCCGACGACGACGAGATGATCTTGGTGTCTCCTATATTTATTTATAGGATATCAGTACAACCGTTTCAAAGTAATTAAAATCGCAAATAAACTACAGATTTAAAATTCTGTTGAACTCTATGCCATATATAATAATGACAAATGCGCAGATTATCAGTATTTGATCCCTTACGAATAACTCTTAACTCTTAAGCTCTATATACATACAATGGTTTTAAAACGGCTTTGCGATTGCAGGTTACTCGAGACCGGAGTCTGCGTCGACCCCTTCAACCGGTGCTTGGCAAGATAATTCGCTGAATAATTCCAGAAATGCTGAAACAATGGACACGTTCGATTTTCTTGTTAAAAGTTAGTACTTATATTGACTTATTTATGACAATTATTTGCTTCCGTCTGCCGGGAGTCCGGCTGGTGATCACATTTCGTCCATTCAAATGATATTTATGAAATTTGTTGTGAGTGACGTAACACGATTATATTAATTCAATTTCAAGCCAAGCCTGGCTCCACACCTTTCTATCCGATCCTAACTATCGGATTATGTATATGGCAATCGTTCTAATGGACGTCCGATTTCATCCCATAATAAAGCTCCTGTCTAAAAGATTAAGTATAAATAAGACTATTTTTCAGGCCTATGGTCGGCTAACAAGTACGTGTCAATGTTGACCTGCGAGCAGCTGAGCATGCTGCGCTCTATTCGTCCCAGCCTGCTGTACACGTTCCTGCAGGAGGTGGCTAAAGCTCGCAGCGACAGGCGTTCGCGCCGGACTTTACCGAACGTAAGCTGTAACTCCAATAAAACAATACAACGACACACATTTTGCAGCCATACATACATTTAAGTCTGGTGCTCACAACGCGATACGTCGCGGCGAAGTATTCATTGGATTTCCAAGAAACTATCAGCGTTCATGAACTCTTGCTACGCATTGTGAAGAAAGAGCACGCGCGAACCGTCTCGCACCCACCTCTCTCCTCTTCTGCTGAGGCCTTTTGAAGTATGCCGCGTCATACTCACGAAATATGAGTGCTAAAGCTTTTAAGACATGATTCATAATCGTTTGCAATGCCAAGTCGTGTATGTACTATAATCCTTTGCCGCGCAAAGCTGTGTAGTGAGCGCCGACTTTTGTTTTTGTCGGAATCTATGACCGTCGCAGTTTGCGAGCACTGTGTTATAGTGTTTCTTTATTTTATAGGAGTGTGCGTTTTGCAAGAACAACGGCGAGAATGAGGAGTGCTACTCGACTCACGCCCTTAAGGACTGGCGCGGGCGCGTGCTGTGCCCGGTGCTGCGCGCCTTCTGCTGCCCGCGCTGCGGTGCCACCGGAGACCGCGCGCACACCATCAAGTACTGCCCCGAGCCGGCCGACACAGGTCTCTTGAACACCCATTTCTTATGGTCTCCGAACGACACGATTTGGCTGATATTCGGTACCCTTTCAATTGGCATGTCAATGACGAGCCAACCAGTCTATTACTATTATTCAAGTTGTGCCGTTCGTGAGTAAGGCGCCACTTGGCTAGAGACTATGAATGCTGAAATAAATGGATAAGACTACTGCGCCTTGAAATACTGGTTGCCAGATTAGCGTTGAATCGTTTCCGCCTCACCGTTCTCGCTGCGTTTGCGCCACCACCGCCACAATATGAAATTGGCCACACAAAATCTGGCTTGTTTAGCTTTGTGGCAAAGCTTGTTATAGCTTTACCGATTAGTCAAGTGTGAATGGGCGTTAGAACAACAGAGCCAGCTAACCTATTCTTCTATTCCTCAGTCTGGTATTTATGTTTTGTACAGTGTATTTAGATTATATTTTTGGTCGCTAGGTCTGTCGTCTCGCCGGCGCGTGCCGCCATCGACATCGTTATTGCTGGGCGGAGGCGGCGGCGGCGCAGGTGCGCGTGCTCATGGCGCCGCGCCCGCCACCTCGCCGGCCACCACGCCCAACCACGCGCTCTCCTACTCTGCGCTGTGGTCCAACTTCAACATGAACTGACTTCCTGATGCATATGACATACACCCTGTTATACTTTAATGGCCCTGGCCGCTTCGACTTAGTAGGGCTGTGCCCAGACTGATTTTAGTATCTGTCAGGCATTTCAGTCGAACCAAGCCAGAGTTAATTTAAAGAGCTTCTACACGGTTGTATAAACCATGGAGCTATAAGAATGATAGTGGCCGTGCGACATTTTTTTTCTTATATCTCTGTCCCATTGTGTTTAGTTGTTCATCTATCCGTTTGGAAGCTCTTTTAAGGGTACAGCACCGCTATAATAAGTCTGCTATGTCAACTAGACTTAGGTTCGTGTATACGCGACCGAGGTATGTTCAGATTTACGCCTGTTTTGGTCGACTCGTTATTCCATAACTCCCAAATGGGCACATTTTATTTTCCTGTATCTTTTTTTAATGTCTATGCTCATCATTCGTTTATACGTTGACCACGGATATTGTTTTCTGTTACGATTTATTTCTAATATTTCATAATAGGAAGACTTTATTCCCTCCGAGATAGCGTTCGTTTTGCTATTCACATAGAAAATTGAACAAGTGTTATTCTCTGTGCACGCGGGTCGTGCTCCGTTTAACATCTAAGCGAATAGTGTTGCATACAATTTATATTTATAATCAATACCTTTTTCATTGGTGTCTACAATCCCCTTGCCTATGTGTTATCAAATCATAAAAGCTAATGAAAAATTTTAATCAATAATACTTATAATATTCACGGCATTGTTTTCCACTTGCAACTTTGTAAATTCTAATGAAATAAATAATAATACTGTTTCATTATTATAATCGATTGTAATGCAATTATTGGTCTACGATATTGTTAACGTTGGCAAAATATTATAAATGAATTTCGTAATTAAAGGTATTCTACATGGACGAATCAACCACCCAACGGAGATACGAAGCTATAAAAAAATTTGAGAATCACAGCATCTGCCTTTGTCCCTTTACTGGGCGGTTGGTCCGACCGTGTAGGAGCCTTACAAATGAACCAATGAAAAAATAAACTTTCCACATACAAGTAATAAATATGTATACCTTTATAACTAAGTTTTGTTACGATTTACTTTCAAATATATTCTTTTGAGCATTTAAATCTTTTATTTTAATTGCCATGGAGATAGAAAAAGAAACACCTTATCCTCCAGATAGGTAGTTCCGTAAATAAAAGGAGAGTAGGTTCTAAATTATTAAAACTCTAATAATTCTCTCAATATTTTATTTTAATACAACTATTAGGTGATAGATTAACAGTATAACAAGAGTATTGTGTTTTATCATATTATTAAAAAGTACATTTTTGTTACAAACGAATGCGGTGTAGTTCATTAAACAAAGTGCCTTGTAGGCAATGGCACTCGAGTGACATTACGAAGTATGCTAGAATAAGATTCTTATACGGGATGATTCAGAGAGCGTATGCTAAACTTTAAACGTGCGCTTCTTTACCATATTTATAATCATTATAGTCAGAATTTAGATATGACGAATAAAAAAAGTGTATTCCCAAAAAAAACCTTGTTTTTTTTATTGTGATGTCGAAATTCTGACTTTACACAATTACTACTAATGCGCTAAATAAGCGCGAGTTTAATTCGTAGTATAACCTATCTGAATCACGCTGTATATTGATACTTGTAAACACGATATGTCACGGGATTATTCACAACCAGTACAGATTGAATGATGTTTATTTTTGGTTTCAACGAAATATTTTACACATTACTACATAATAATATTATATAGTAGATTGTTATTATTTTAAACAATAGGAAAATATTTATATATATATTTATAATACAATAAATTCGTTCCAATATCAAATTTGAATAAGGAGTATGCAAGTACTCGTTCAATGCTTGGGTGATCGATATCTGATTAATAGTTTTTAGGCTAAAACATATGACATTCATTATTACAGTATAACATCTAACAAGCATTAAAAGTATAATATACGACTTAGAACTATTTAGGTAAATTCATCAAAACAGTACTGGATGTCGTTCTAGGGAAGAAACGGTGCCGAACTGCCGACTGACCGTGCGGAGCTAACTTTTCGTCAAACACTTTATTTAATAACTCAAATACTTACTTATTATTTTCATATTATATCATTAAAACATAGTTCGAAGAATGATTTCTGGTTTTAGATGAACAGGATGATTCAGAAAGAGTATACTAAGCTTGGACCCATCTTTAGCCCATTTGTAATAATTGCGTCAAATCACAATTTCATAAAGTTATTTAAAAAAAAGTCTCTCCGCAAAAAAATCACAATTGCCATTTTGTTGGAAAAAAAATTTTTTAATCAACTTATCGCATTTCTGAATTCACATAATGAATACAAAGGCGCTAACAAGCGCAAGTTTAAGGCTAGTATCTCGTTTCTGAATATTAATATCGACAGACGAACACACCAACTATACGGTCCCACACTAAGCGACGCTATGATACAGGGTACCGTACAATAGACTGTGGGTGAACCCAGTATATAATACTTATATACATACTAAACATCCATGACTCGGGTGCAAACATTCGCGCTGATCACACACAAAGTTTGTCCATACCAGGATTCGAACCTGGGACACTCAGCGTAGAAGACTGGGTCACTAGCAACTGAGCTAATATATAATATAATATGAGCCTGTATAGATAAGTCTTAATATTCGGCCGCATAATAAAGCAATTCATCATACAGTATAGTCCTTACAGAAGGAGGCAAGTTAATATTGCAATCGCATTGGCAAGTGACAACATTAAGATAGGTACTTACTTATAATAAAAATAAAATGTAAAAAAATATATCAATAATGAATAAGCTTCGTTTGAGATTCTTAACTGAGCCGAATTAATTAATTAAAACAATAGTAAGGTACGTTATATTAAATGCGAAAACATTTGGAATGATTTGTTACTAATTTTTATTGAAGGAATGTTCTTAATTCGCAATTTATAGAAATATCATATATAGTTCAATAAGGAACCATTTTAGGCCAGAAATTTGCATACATCTCAGGTAATATTTTATCCTACCGTTATCAATATAAAACCAATACATTAAATCTTTGGTTTACTAAAATAAAATCACACCACCCTTTGTAATATGGCTCTTAATTAATATTTGATACCTACTTGCAGTATTTCAAAGTTCATTAGCAAATGATGAAGAGACGCGATGCGTGTCCACCAAAGTTGTGCAAAAGTATCTCACAAGACATAGTGTAGAATAGACTACAATAGAATTCGGCTACAAAATAGCGCCATTTTTTCCAGTGTCGAGTATTTCTTGAAAATAATTCTAAAATTAAAAGTACCCCTTGATGATGACCCCTATCAGTAAAACTGTGGATAAATTATTGAAAATTTTCTTGTGAGAATTTGAAAAGTCAAGTTATACTATTTTATTTTATGTAAAATTTCATACACTCATGCATGTATCCAAGACGACTTAGGGAGTCTCGTTTATTTGGTAATAGGTGATACAAATAAGTGATAATTTCACAAATTTTCTTACAAGGAATGTCCTTTCATGCACAGATTTGGTGGGCATACAGTCTACCTACCTATGTTTACAGCTTCTATTATCTGAATAACTGTTTTTTTTTGGGTTAACATTGTGTAATGTTGGGAAAATACGTACTTTCATTTCATGGATTAAAAATATCACTTAATATTTTATACGTACTACAATTTCCTTGCCATTCTACAATAACTATGCTAATTTTAACTAATTATTATTATGTTACTCAATATAACAAAATGGAAGAGACCTTAATAAAGCGTAATATTTGTCACCGTTTACAATTCTGAAGTTCATTGGATAAAAAATTTGATTATGTGTATATATTTGGCAGCTAAAAGCACAAGCCTCGTATAAAATTACAGAGATCAAATTTATATTATACGCCACCGGGACAACAGAAACATGGAACACACATATTGTTTAAACGATTTTAGAAATGTTCCATTAAATTGATAAATTTCGAATAACATCTAAAACGAAAATAGCGACGTCGCATTTAAAAAAATATAAGGGAATCATAAAAAAAATAAAAACTTCTTCGTGAGACTTCCTGTCAACATTGTATATACTACAGCAATGCCCGATTGCTTTACCCATCGATTATAAATCTATTACACATAGATGTAACGAAATTGACAGCTTGGATCCATGGCAGATCGCTAACTACCAAACGCATGTGAAGGAAAGACACGGATACATCTTCTGTCGTCTAGTCGTTGCATTTTTTTGTCAAATAGCGTTCAAGGAAAATCCTATAAGTATAATGCTATTTCATTAACGGTTACTTAATGCTGTTATGAAGTAGTTTTACCATTGGGATAATAATGAATGGCGAAATTAAAATATTAAATGTAGTTTTACCGATGACGGATAGTAAATAGCTTATAGGAACCGGGCATCAATGGTGACCGACGCGGACCGAGCGGACCAACACGGCCCAATGCGGACCGACGCGGTACGAGGAGCTACCACAGCCATCGCCGACGACCGCCGGGCTCGCTGCGTCATTCGCTCGGTTGCTCACCTGAATTGGGTAGTGTAATATAATTTTAAGTGTTTTTGCTGTATTAACTCGTAAGTATTTACTATTTTCACATTGGTACAATGAAATAATTGTCAGAATTTGTTATGTATTATGTAAACGTTTGATTTTTTTTAGTAACATCCAAAATTATTTGACTGTTAGCAAACGTAAAATATAAATCATATAATTATCACAAAAAATAATAGCTAACAACAAATTTCTAATTCTACAGAAACAAAACAAAATTGAAAAAGTGACGGTTAAAGATTAATTGTGACGTTAAGCCAAGTGAAATACTGCCCTCGTAATATAAAAAAATACAGTAATGGTAATATTGACGAATTTATGTTTTAATCAAAAACAGCATCAGAGGTCTTAACTAAACAATAATTTAATTCATGTCATTTTTTTTACATTTTCAGTAACAAAAGATTTAACTTTGATATCAGCTAGAGTAGAGCTTAAAAATATTAAACCACCATGTTGTGATTACTGCATTTGCTATTACAAGGGCAGATTATAAGTGCCTGGGACCTACCTTCGTTGTTGTTGTGCCTGGCCCTCACGAGCCGCTCGGGGTGCGAGTGAGCTAATTGCGTATAATCGCGAAACACTTCGTTGTAAGTGTCGTCCGACGACATCTCGCTCGACCGCATCTCCTCGTTCAGCTTCGTCAGCCGTAATCTAACAAACACACATAGGAACACATATAATCTTCGGACACCACCTTTATCGAATTAAAAAGGGATAGCGGAAAAGACTCCCGCGTTTGCTAAACAGAGACGAATGAAATTTTTTTTTAAACTATCAATATATTATGGGCCAATATGGTCATAGAGAATTTAACACTTTTTTAAGAGAAAAATCCAAGATATTTTACGGTGTACGAGAAATGAACAAAATGTGTGAGATCCAAGGTAATTTCAGTTTTGATTTTTTTATTACCCCCTCTTCATAACAATTCTAAGATGAGTTCAAGATTAATGGGTTCAAATAACAAACTCTTAGCTGATATAGACACTGCGATCTAGATCGATGAAATAATTTTATGAGGTTTAACAAAAATAATGTAAGAATATTCTATGAGGCGAGCCAGTATCGTTTTACCGTGCACTTAGTGTGTGGCTTTATTCTTAAAATGTGTAATAGTTAGATTATTTTTTTTGGGTATGCGAATCTACCAATCTCTTAAAATATTTTACACAATTATCGTTACACATTTTATTTAAAAAATAAATTTTAATTAGAATTTATTTTGTGTGTGATACTTACAGAGTGACTATATCCGCGTTGGCATTATTCACGGCAATATCGAGCGGCGTTTGCCCGTTGTTGTCTACTATCGACTGGTCCGCGCGGTACCTCAGTAGCAGGCAGACCTGTAGAATGAGTAATTTTATTTCCAAGACCAGTAGTGTAAGCAGGAACCCCTAATGTAATCCTAATATCTTCGAGAAAGCAAGCTGTCACTGTCACACATATTTACTAAGTGTGAGGTGTGAATGGGACACTTATCCTGCTTGAGCCTCTGTACATAACGACTTACGGTACCCTTCCGTGAATATTGCGGCTATATAGAGTGGTGTCTCTGTCACTCATATATCTGGTAGTCTATTTTTAAAACGGATGTGTAATATTTATATACGGTTACTGCTGCCGCCGAAAAGGAACCTAACTCAGCATTATGAATAAGGTATTATAATTTAGTAGGTAAATACATCGCTCTTATGTGCACTGTCCTTTTCTGCTACCGGAGTCTTCCTATCAATTCAAATATTGGTTGATGACCAATGGAACTTATAGATAGATAGCTCTTTATATAACCTGAAGGTAAAAGAAATTGTCACTTTATTGAAGCGCGGTTAAAGTCCTAGTTTACTTGAACGAGATTATACCTGTCCGGTGTGACCCGCTTCGGTGGCGAGGTGCAACGGCGTCTTGCCGTCTTCGTCTTGCAAGTTCATCTTGCTACCGTTCAGGAGAAGAAACGAGCATGCCATCACGGAACCCTGTTTTTATAATAGAAATTATATTATTAATATTTTAAAGGATCATATTATATACACAAACGTGTATGTAGATTCTAATAATAATATATAATTAATTATTATAAGAGCTTAGGTGTCTTTTAAAATTGCTAAAGTTGGCCAGATAAACGTATTTTAGACATCCAGCAAACAAATTTGACGAATATAAGAAATATAATAAAAACATACATTTTTGGCGGAGGAAATAGAGGAATACGCAATCATATTGTCATCGATATTACAAAGGTATAATTAGCTCGAGCTGAACCTATTTTTCTCGCGCTCTTTTCGGGGAAATTTAAGAAAGATCTATAGCAATATCTTTCAGTAATACATAATCTTGAAATGTGTTGCCGACCGTGTTTCGTGTTGTGTAAATCATGTATAAGTGGCTGGGCAGGAGACGACTCCCGAGTGCCACGAGTGCGATGCACTCACGGACACGGCAAGCCACACGCTCCGGGAGTGTGTGGTGTGAGGGTCGCAGACGCACGACTTCACCAGCGTGGTCGGAGGGGACCTCTCGCTGCGGAGCATAGTCGAGGCTATGCTCCACGACAGGGGGTCCTGGGAGGCGATGGTCTCCTTCTGCGAGATTGTCATGTCGCAGGAGGCCGCGGAAAGGGCAAGGGAAGAAGATGCCCTGGCGGACCCGATCCGCAGAGCGAGGCGGGGTCGAAGTAGGGGGCGATACGCTCGCCACCTGCCCCCCCCCCCCCCCCAAACCTGAGGTTTCCGCCGGGGCGTCACGGTAGTGTCCTCGTAGAGCGATCCCGTGGCGCCCCACAATAGGCAGAGAGGGCGGCGCTGGGTTTTAGTGGGTAGTATGGACTCGTCAAGGAGGACCACATAACCGTGCAAGCTCCCCGGGCTTGGGCGGTATGCGTAAATTAATCCCAGCGAGAACAAAAGAAAAAGGTGATGTGTAGGTGCGACTCACGCTGAGCACGGCGGCGTGCAGCGGCGTGCGCGCGCGGCGCGTGTGCGCGGCGGCGTCGGCGCCGGCCGCCAGCGCCGCGCGCATCACGGCCACGTTGTGCGCGCGCGCCGCCGCGTACAGCACGCCCGACGCCGACAGCCGCGACATGTCCTCCGCCGCTGGAATCACAATACTAGTATTATATCCCTGCCGTCATTGAAATAAACCTTCCTCTAGCCTCATCATCATCAGTCTTTCCCAGAGTGGGCGACGACGCCCCCTTGTGGGCGCTGTAGGCCTAAAGGGGGCGGTAAGAGATCGAGAAAAACAATGGGGGCGTTGTGTAGAGGCTTACAATAACTAATTTAATGTGGTTTTTAAATAGGTTGGGGTCGAGTCACCTTCGTCCGTAGGAGAATTAAGTACCCTCAAGATACCCTACACGTGACCCTGGGTGGTGCCAACCAGGTGACAACTCTACTGGTGGTAGGCTTCGGCCGTAGTTAGTCACCACCCACTGAACAAAGCCATGTCGCCAAGCGGCCTAGCCGTGTTCCGGCATGATGTTCGGTGTTGCCATTCATGGATGGCGGGTCAGATCAGTTGCGCTGCATGTGCCTAGTGAATGTAGCGTCTCTTATCTACTGCCGCCTTCCTACCTAGGCAAGTATGCTCCATCGTAGATCTCATCGTCACTTACCATCAGGTGAGATCGAGATCAAATACTTGCCTATAATGTAATAAAAAAAAAAAAAAAAAAGATAGTCAATGTCTTGTTTACGCTGTTTGGGCAAGTCTATTAGTGGACAGAAAAAAACTATTGAAATAGCCTTTAACACTCAAAATTGGCCTGCCCTTATTACATAAATATTTCGATCTAGATCAGACTGGTTTTGTAAGAGCACTATATTTTTTCCTACTAAGTCTCCGTTCAGATTGGCCGCCGTAACCGAAATTCGGTAAAGAGGACTATTATTGAGGTGAATGCTATAGTTCTCACCGAGGTCGTCGCTGTCCTCGCCCTCGGTGGAGTCGTGGTCGGAGGGCAGGCTGAGGTCCACGCCGCGCTCGCTGGCCAGCTCCGTGCCGATCAGCAGCACCGGACTACCGGAGGACTTGCTCGAGCTTTCCGACACTGGGATACAATAACTTAAATTAATACGTACAATACGTAATAGGTAATACGTATAATAAGACAAGCAGTGCCCGCACCTTTATACTTGTTTCTTGGCATTCCTGAATAGCGCTAAGACTACCCGGGATAGTCCACCACGCTACTCCAGTGGAGATTGGCGGACTTCACACGTCTTGCGATGGGTTTTCTTAGACATGCACGGTTCCTCACGATGTTTTCCTTTAACGTTTAGCAAGTGATAATCATTTGCTAACTAACGATTCGATTCTAACGACTCACTCGAGAGAACTTTCTACCAAGCTACAACAGTTTTTTTGTAATTATATTAAATGGTATAATAATGTCGTCACAAAAGTCTTACCGCTCGTGTTACTATTGGCGTCGCTCTTTTCGTCACTGATAGTTTCCGGCACGGCGGGCGGCGCACGTACTCTGTAAGATATTTATTTTTTTTAATTCGAAAACTTTTTTAAACTTCACTTCTTACCCGATTACTTTTTTTTTTTTTTTTTTTTTTAATTAATGTATTCCGAAACGGCTCATATGAATAGCCAGAAGATACCACCGGTTCGGAACGTGGAAATAACCCTGTACCGAGAGCTCGAGTTTTCGTAGGCAAGCTATGTATGATGAGCATGAATAATGGTACCCGAGACATAGGAGTTTAATATCTATGTAAATATCCGCGACTCCACTCGGGTCGTCTTTGAGGACTTAATGCAGCCTTGATGCCATAGAGTACTGGATATTAAGTTTTTTTTTTTTAACTAGCTTCATTCAGGATGTTTCCGCCTGATTTTAATCAAACATTTTAATAGTAATCAAGAAACGTAGAAATTTATAATAAGTATATCGGACAAATTAATAGCATTCGATTTTTTTAATAACAAAATGATGAACCAACCAACCCTCGAAACTATTCGAAACTAACTAAATATACCCAGAACTCTCCGAAGACACTAAAAAAAACCGAATATATCCGACACACTCAAAATCATCCGAAAAATATAAATGAGTTACCCAAAATCCCTAAAACAATGCGAAAAAATAAAATTACTCGTAACTACCCGAAGATGACCGAACATTGTCGAGAGCATCCGAATATACCCGAACGTATCTTCCGAATATCGCCGAACGTATATCCGTACGTACCTGCGGCGCGCGCGGCGCACGGACCAGCGGCGGCCGGCGGCCAGCGGCGACGCGGGGCCCGCGCCCGCCGCCGCCGCCGCCACGCTCACCAGCTGCTTCACGAACGACAGGGACACGTACTTCGCCCGGATCCACGCCTCGCGCACACATCTGGACAATTCCAATAACGGAAATTTCAGACTATGTACTAGTTTTACCCACAACGAAAAAAAAAGCTTAAAAGTACCGTGAGTTGCTTCGAGAAATGATGGTACGGTCTTGCCCGTGTTTACTCGTGCCCCAAGATTATATAAAAAAATTATGCGACGTACCAAGTCAGGGCGCGAAATTCAAAATTTCAACGGTTGTAATTTTGTTTTACGCATAATTGGAACATGAGCCGGTTTTAAGTTTATTGTTTGCGTCTTTTTGAATTTTATACGATATATCACTTCAATGTTTGTAAACATTGTGGTTTTTATAAACATTGAGGATATTGTGAAACTTCACTTTCAGACACTTCAACTTCACGTTGGCTAGCTAATTAATATATATACATACGTTTCACAGTCCGGAGTGGCTCTCGTAATAGTTGTACCCTCGGTATTAGCTTCGTAGATTTGATTCACCGTTTTATTACCTAGTTCCGCCATCACCTGAGACGAAACGAACTTTATCAATGGCAACGAAATAGAAGCAGCAACTTCTAATGGTAACGTAATCTAGAAAGCATGCTGTCACATTCGTACATATTTATTAAATATATGGGGTGAGCGGGATGGAATTCGCTTCCGTAATCGCATTAGCGTTAATTTTACTATCGACTAATTATGATAAGACGTCTAAAAATATTGCTGTCCTGCTCTTACTTGGACTTATATTATTTCGGTGACAATACACTAAAATAAGTCGAAGTTTACTTCGTGCAACACTGTGCATTTTTTACCTTTATTATGTCCGGTTCCCAGTCATCTAAAGTAAGAGATCTGACTTTACTGACGTGCACCCCCAGGGAGCGGTGAATTCCAGAACATTCTAGAATAAAAAACAATAGTTAATAAAATAATACATCAAGTCATCAGACTCACTACTTCGGTAATGAGTTTTATAATTAGATGCATTATTTTATTGGCACTCAAACGGGCTCTAAAATAATTTAATAAGTTACCTATACACAGGGTTATGCCGAGGTTGATGCTCGCCCACCGAGGGTTAGGGCTGCCGCAGTCGCAGCAGTAGTTGTTACCAGGAATGCTTAGAAGTTGTTCCCATATTCTGCAATGTTTTTTTAAATATTTTTATCTTGTTCTTTTTTTGAATATTTTATTTTCGCCAATTGTAGCCCCACTGACCTGATTTTCCTCATACCGACGTGTGCCACACTGTGTCTGTCCGATGGTCTGTCGTCAGGCACTAGAACGAGCTGCGAGTCTGGGTTCTCGCGGCTCTGGCCCTGCTGTATGGCGGAGCGGATGCCGTTCTGCAAGGCGGCTATCCAGCTGCTTAGCATCTCCTCCGAGTCCGCTTGGAGCATGTGACTCCTAAAAAGATAATCTTTTCATATCATCCAACACTTGGTTTGGTGGTCTACTGGTTGTATGTTGTAGCCTACGGAACGTAAACCACCATCACAAGAAATTTATCAAATTAATAGATGTGTCTCTGGTCTTAATTCAGCGTTAATATATGGCATTCTTCTAGTGATCTAAGTGTGACAGTATAGGTGTTCTTTTTTCAAATTCAAAATCTCCATTATCAAACTAAAATAGTTGTCTTACTCTAGTAATAATTAGTCTATGGTTCGTGTTGTGTTTAAAACTGAATGCCCACTCGGGCTTTTTGGCGGGAAGCTGAATAGTGTACTTGTACATTTTGTTTTATTTTCCAAAACATGTGTTTCTTCGATAAATAGTGTGTAATATTAACCATTATGTGTTGATATATGTGCACACAAGTCTACAAGTGAATTAAATTAAAATGAAATAGACTTTTCAAGATCACCCAAGATTTCTGATAAATTTTCAGTAATGTATTCACAGCTTTACTGATAGTAGTAGGGTATTCTTTTCATTATCATCATCGTCATTGACATCATCATTATCAACAGGGGTACTTACAATTTTAAAACAATTATCAAGAAATACTCGACACTGGCAAATGGCTCTATTTAGTAGCCGATTGCCGACCTTAAAAAAAGAAGAAGAATGTCCACTCACTTAGAAGGAGACAGCACTTCGAAGCAATACCGCCTCTCGCCATCGTGCACTGGTTTTACAGTGCACAGTCTGAGGTCTTCCTCCATGACGGTCACGTTCAACTCGCCAGTCCTTTTCCTGAGACACGAGTAATTAAAAACTAATAGCTAGATAAAAGTTATTTAAATAAAAAAAAAAATACACAAAGGGAGTTTAAATTATTAGGTACGCCGCAAACTGAAGTGTCTTGCAATTTCACTTTAGACGCAGTTGGTAGTGACTGTACTTTCTGCACCGAGGGTTCGAAGCCAGGTAGGTACGAACTTTATGCGATGAGCGCGAATGTTTGTACCCGAGTCTTGGATGTTTAATATCTATGTGAATAAGTATTCGAGTTCGCCCTCAATTCATAGTACGGTATCCTAAAATCAAGTTTTGCTTAGTGTGCGAATAGTTAGTCCGTTTCCCTAATTAGAAAACAAACAAATCACAATAAAAATACTCAATTCATGAAGGTATGACGTCATATGACATGCATATTTATATTCAACCTTCGATCACGAACGCAGCGATATGAATAAACACTCACCTATACACGAGACGATTGTCGTACAGATAGAACCATCTCCTGTTCCACGTTTTGAATGCGTTCGATGTCCTTTTGAACAAGTAACCTTGCATTCGAGGCAAGTTCTTTATGCAGGGTGTGCTCAGAAGGCCATCTTTGCAGTCTCCCTCGGCATCGTTCGCCTTACAGCTGGGTAGCACAGTGTCTTTACTGTTCACTATTGTATGACGGTTCTCCATCTCCTTGTCAAGTGTTCTTGTGTCGCTACGCATTGTTATAACCTGAAATTGTGAAAAGGTATTGAATGCTGTATACTTTTGAATATTTTGTTACAATAAACATACCGAGATGTCGTGCTGTTATGTAGGTGCCTAATTAAATAGTGTTACATTGACTGAATTTAATGAATATGTGCGTTTCACTTTTTTATGTTCAACTGGGCGGCATATGCCTATTTTTATGGCGGCATAAGTCGCCCTATTGCCAATAAATGTGTTTCTAAATGGATACACTGTCTTCTTCTCGGCCTATCTTGACGTCGGCGACGTTAATATTAAATTGTATACAGTCCAAGTGTATTGAACTATAATTGAAGGAATACCTCATCCGCAGTTGTCTTCAGAAATTGCTCCAAATCTTCGGACAAGTCAGCACCTTGATGGTAGTATGTGCAGCATGCTTGCAAGTACGACAGGAACTGAAGCAAGGAGGATAAATATTCATCAGTTTTTTCTTTACATTACACAATTCTTTATTATAATTCTATGGAGCTATGGCGCTTTAGAATCAATAACAATAACATCTACCTATGATGCGTGCGGTTAGAATACCTATTCAAAGAAAATCATTGTCAACAACGTTCCTTATATAATTATCGTTCGTCAGCTGATTATTACCGTCTTACCGATTTAAAAATAATGTTATTAATATATATGGGTGATTATACAAAAGTTGGGTAACTCTTGAGGATATTTTGTTTACTATAGTTATTAAATCAAATTATTACAAATTCGGGTGTATATGATGGCTAATCTAATGATTATCTTGTTCCAAATCGGGCCAGTCACTTTTTTAAGTAGATTGTGAGATATTTAAAATTTTCTGAATTTGACTGCCAGGGGACTGACGAGGCTAACATAGTACTGATAAAATACACAATTTTGTAAGAATTATAATGAAATTTAATAAAAAATTGTACAAATCTTTTAGTTTTCGTCGTCAGCTGGTGGAGGAGTATTCTGGCGTATACAATTATTAGTGGTTTGTTTGAATAGCTGTTTTCTGTGCCTGTAGTTTAATGAATAATTATTCCATTTTTTTCTAGTTATTCGTTGCTCTCGTGGTGTCATGTCTTCAACATTTTTTCTTTGTCCTTTCTCTTATTTCCTTAAGTACTGAAGTGTTTGTTTTTTCTTTGTATTCCGCTAATTTAATGGGGTCACTTTTAATTCTGGCCAAGCGAGCCTTTTCGGCTTCTCCCTTTTTTTTAATATTTCTTCCCTACTCAAATTGCTTTTAGCGTGCCGCATGTTTTAAACTGAAATATAAAATAGAAATGCTTATACACAGTATCAATTAAGATAAAAGTGCTCTAAAACAAAAAAAACACATCAGTACTATGGAGACACGTGTCTTCTGACGCGATAACTGGCAAAGGACTGACGCCAAAGGACTGACGAAAAAGACATAATTTGAAGTTATAATCAGAACTAATGTTTTCTTTGGTAATTTCGAATATGAACAAACTACATTTTAACAAATCATAGTTGACTATGTATAAATGAAAATAAACCTCAGATTAACAAAAAAATAACGACTCACCACAGGACTGACATTTTGACTGGCTCAGCACGTGTATAGACGACAAACACAACCCAAGCACTGGTACAGTTATGGCGGTCGTCGAATTGTGCGGTCCGCAATTAACTTCATTACCAACATTAAAACTTAAACAGGGATTTGATCTTGACTCGGTGATATTTGGCGAGAATTTCAACTTTAAAGAACACACAACGGTCTGACGAATGAAATCGAACACAAAGTTTCTTATTTATTTTTTAAATAAAATGGAAAACATTGCATTATGAAAGTTGTAGTTTATAATACTATGTACATCACAGATTGTAGTAAATTAGTAAGTTTTCTTAAATCAATGATAATGTTTAATGGATAGTCACTTGATTGTTAGTTTTCGGGATTGTGACATGCCAAAGGACTGACGTTTTAAGTATTAATTTGGTTTTTTTATTATCTTGTATTTAAAATGAAGGAGTGAAATTGGGTGACCAAATAAAGGACTTTTCATTGTCTTAAAATAAATTGTTATTTCAATAAAATATAATAAGACTTTCTATATATTAGCTGATGACATTGAGTTACCCATTTTTTGTATATCCACCCATATATATATTATTTGTAACTTGCATAAGTTTTTCTTCTCTATATATTATGTTTCGAGAGATAATGAACTGAACGTAAGCTACGTAATATGTTACAACGTAAGCTCTTGTATTTTTTTTAAATTATAAACCGCGTTATCCACAGAGTGAAGTTCAATCGAAGTGTCCAGTAGTGAAAGTGCGTCGATTTTGTAGAAGTATCTTCGTGTTATGCAAACTGTAAGAACAAAATATAATGCCCTAGTTTAAATAGAGAGCGAATGTGTATTTATGTAAATAGTCATATATATACGTCACAATACTTTTTTCAACTTTTTATGAGGCCGAACAAATAGCTTATCAAAAGTAATCAATTTTAGCGGTTATTCCCTTAATTCATATCTGTTCGCGCCTAAACGACGAACAGTGCCGACGACTCCCGAGCCCCCACGCATCGCCGTCGGCCGCCCGCGGAAGAGCCACCCGCCAACGGTCGCCCGCGGAACAGTCGCCCAACAACAATCGCCCGCAACGGTCGTCCGTAACGCCCACGCTTCCATACAAACCCATATAAAATATACAATTAAAATAAGGAAGTTGTTTTACTTATGCTCAGACATAAGTTTTTGGCGAACGCTGAGGACATCATTATCATCATAGAACCTGCAATCTTCGGATGAACAACACGGCAGCGTACGACTCTGCGGGCGCACAAACTATAGTCAAGCAGGGGTCACCCGCACTATAGTCTTCTCTTCGGGACCATCAAGACTTCACATCAGCCACGTCAGCAGGGGTCACCCGCACGCGAAGTCTCTTCATCATCAAGACAGCAAGTACGAAGAACTACCAGCCACCGTCAGCAGGGGTCACCCGCACGTGTGGTCTTTATCGGTCATCATCATCATCAAGGAGTCGGCGAAGACAGGCATTATCCTTCCCATTCCTACCTACCTCTTTTCTCGTCTTGTTTAAGCTTAGAAACCTAATTTTCGGTGTTAAATGTGTGGCATTTCATGTGTGTTCGTTAGTGCCTAACGTTATTTTCAATTTATTTGCCCATTTGCATACTTACTTACATTTATACCTATTCAGCCTGGTGCTTTTACAGGGTAAATTGCACGGCAATAGGCTTCTTTCCCCATTTACTAACATTATACATAATTTCCCTTTGTTTTCGATGAACATAATCGCATTTTATACATACATAATTATTTTCGTTTAAAACCATTTTCCCGCCTTTTGCATTTTTTCCCACTAATTTATTTCCCGGGTTTTTGGTTTTGTTTGCTTTTTCGTTCCTTTGCGCATTCCAGATAGTGTGCGAACGAGTGGGATATACCATCTCGCGCCTTTTCCCGTACGTGGGAAGAGTGCAACAACAGTCGAGATACCGCGTTTCGGTAGCGTCCCGGCGCGCGCACCCCACGCAGCGCAGTTTGAGCTTGACGCGTTTTGTCGCGGAAACAGCGCGAATCGCCCCGTCTCGCAACGCCAGAACGAAGGAACGTAAGCCGGCCATATTGTTTTTGTTTTTGGTACAATAAACTTCAAATAAGTTTGACATTTCATTCATTAGTCTGTGAACTTTTATTATTATATTGAAGTTTTGTTTTCGTGTTTCAAAATGAGTGATAGTGCAGAATTTAAAACTCTTTTTGCTAAACGTAGTGCTATTAAAGGCAGAATTACTAGATTTAAAAACTATTTAAGCAAGTTAAAGGATACTTTAGATACATTAACTTATAATGAACTCAACTTAAAGTTGAGTACAATTCAAGAGTTGTCGGCGCAGTTTAGCGAACTGCAAACAAATATCGAGGTCTTAAACAGTGACAACCTGACCAAGGAACTCGATGAGCGTGAGTTCATAGAAGGTGAGTTACATATTGCCATTGCCACAGCTCAGGAACTTCTTGATAAAAGCTCTCCTACCAAGTCTTCATCGGTTCATTCGGCAGTCTCTGTACAGAATGCAGAAAACGCTAACCACTCTCAAAATGCACTTGGATTAAGGTTATCACCCATTGATATTCCTAAATTCGATGGTACATATAGCAAGTGGCTTGAATTTCGCGATCTATTTACAGCGTTAGTGCATAAGAATAGCAGGCTGGTAACCGCTTTTAAATTCAGATACTTAAACCAATACTTGGATGGAGAGGCAGCCCGCGTTATCTGTAACTTAGAGGCTTCAGATGCCAACTACACAGTAGCATGGCAACTTCTATGTGACAGATATGATAATAAGCGTATTTTAATTAACACACATCTTAATTTATTGTTTGACTTCAATCCAATTCAGCGTGAATCTGATAAGTCGCTTCGTTACATGATGGACCACGTCACAAAGAATCTCAGGGCTCTTAAGACTTTAGGCCAGCCTACAGATGAGTGGGACACCATCATCATCTATCACATGACTAAAAAGCTTGATCATTTTACTAACCTTAAGTGGGAAGAGTTCCGTAATACATTAAAAGCATTACCTACTTTAGATGATTTTAACCAGTTTCTCAAGGGTCGTGCTGATGTACTAGAAACTGTTAACCAAGCTAAGCGGGACAGACCACCTCGTAACTTCTATCCTAACAATCAGGCCAAACCTGACAGAAACTCTAAATGTTTTCTGCTTTCAGCATCAAGTGACGGTAATTCCTGGAGGTGCGTCGTGTGTGGGGGTGAGCACCGCATATTCGACTGCAGTAAATTCAACTCTATGACTCCGGACGAGAGAGTGAAGCAGGCCTCTGACCTGAAGCTCTGCCATAATTGCCTCCGCAGTGGCCATGATGCGCGTCAATGCAGGTTAGGTGGTTGCCGCATTTGCAAAAAACGGCACAACACATTTTTACACAAACACACAGACACAACTACAAGTCAACACACTACCGATACATCTTCTTTAACGGTGTCAGCTACCACCACAGATGGGGTACTGCTGTCGACCGCACTTGTTGAGGTCATGAATCCTCACAACAGTAAAGTACAGACAATAAGAGCATTGCTTGATAGCGGAAGTCAGTCTTCATTTATCACGAAGTCATTACAAAATAAGCTTCAACTGACTTCTCAGCCACTAAATGCACTAAATATAAAGGGTATAGGTAATACATCTTTGAACATCATACCCGAACGATGTAAAGCATACATTAAGTCTAAAAATAGTAATTATAATGCTCTTCTTTCGTGTCTAGTGCTGCCACGAATCACAGACACGCTTCCTAAGCAATATATTGATACTAGACATTTAAATATACCTAGATCTGTTAAACTGGCAGATCCCAACTTTAATATTCCCGCAGAAGTTGACATGCTCATTGGAGCCGACTTATTTTGGGATATAGTTGGATCAGGGCGCGTATCCCTCGGCCACAATCAGCCTACTCTTCATTCATCTAAATTAGGCTGGTTGCTTGCAGGCCCCATCACTACCAGTACTATCAGTACATACATATAATTTTATACATTTTTATAAACACATCCTTATTTTGCAAATGTTTCAGCCACGGAGTATTATCAGAGAGCAGTCTCACAAAGTTTTGGGAGCTCGAGGACCTGCCGTGCGAGAACATACACACAAAGCATGCCTGCGAGGAACATTTTATTACTAACACATACCGGCTAGCAGACGGTAGGTTCTGCGTTAGGCTTCCACTCGCAGACACTACAGATTGCTTAGGTGACTCCTATAAGACTGCCTACAGAAGGTTTCTACATTTAGAAAAGCGATTTAGAAAGGAACCTCTTCTCAAACAAATGTACACAGACTTTATACACGAATATGCATTGTTAGGTCATCTGTCAGAGTCTAGAATTCATAAGCCCCGCGGAGCTTACTTTCTTCCCCATCATCCTGTCTTAAGAGAAAAAAGCGAGTCTACTAAGCTTAGAGTAGTTTTTGACGCTTCAGCTCGCACCTCATCAGGATTATCTATTAACGATTTGCAAATCATAGGCCCCAATATTCAAGATTCACTTTTTAATATTTTAATTAGATTTAGAAATTATAGATATGTATTATCTGCTGATATTGAAAAACAATACCGTCAAATACTTTTAAATGAGCTCGACCGCGACCTACAATTAATATTGTGGCGCGACGATGAAAAGAGCCCCATTAAAACATATAGATTAAATACAGTTACATACGGTTTTGCTAGTGCTAGTTTCTTAGCAGCTAGATGTTTGTTTCAGTTAGGTGAAGAATGTACAGACCCCTTAATAAAAAGCATAATACAAAGAGATTTTTACTGTGATGATTTGATGACAGGAGCTGATACCAAGGAGGAACTACATAATATTCAATCCTCTGTGTCCAACACATTGTCATCAGGCTGTCTGAATTTAAGAAAGTATCGCTCTAATTCTCAGTCAATTTTAAATTCGGATACTATTAATGTTAAAGATTCTTTAGCTTTGAGCAAATCTTGTGACATTCTCGGTCTAGGCTGGAATCCTGAATCTGACAGACTACACTTTCCGGTAGATATAAACACAAACACACAAATAATCACTAAACGATTAATACTTTCATTAACATTCAAAATATTCGACCCGCTAGGTCTACTCAGTTTATGTACCATTGCACCTAAAATTCTAATTCAAAAGCTTTGGATAGCTAAGCTTTCATGGGACCAACCTGTACCCATAGATATACAAAAGATATGGTTACGTTTCAGCAATAACCTACATCATATTGCAGGTCTTTCTATTCCTAGAAACGTAATCTGCGAATCACCTCTTTCAATTGAAATCCACTCCTTCTGTGATGCTTCACAAGCAGCTTATTCAGCTTGTATATATCTTAGAACTATGGATCAATTCAACCAACATCATGTCAGACTGCTGTGTGCCAAAGCACGGGTAGCTCCAACAAAGGAAACTTCTATACCCCGTCTTGAGTTATGCGGGGCACTACTCGCTTCACGCTTAACGGCCGCGGTCGCTTCTGCGCTTAGAAAGCCAATATCGCGCTATATACACTGGTCCGACTCCAGTGTAGTCTTAGCCTGGTTGAATACTGATCAAATTAAATTAAAAACTTTTGTTGCTAATAGGGTCAAAATTATTAATGAGCTTACAGATAGCACGTCCTGGCGTTATGTACCTACATCGTGTAACCCAGCAGACCTTGCTTCTCGTGGGGTGGACCCCCAGCTCGTACCCAACAACTCGCTGTGGTGGCATGGGCCACAATTTTTACAAGAACCAGAGTCAAACTGGCCCACTTTAGCGAAAACCACAGAGTCTTCTCTAACATTATCATTGCCAGAGATTAAATGCAACCTTATGGTAGGTTCAGCACAAACTTTAGGCGTAATTGACTTCTTTAAATATTCTAAATTAAAATTTTTGCAACGTGTTGTTGCTCATATATTGCGCTTCATACATAATATCAAACATTCTACAAATAGATTATTAGGTCCATTAAGTGTAGATGAACTTAATAACGCTTTATCATCTCTTATCATACTCGCCCAGAGAGATTCATTTCACAAAGAACTAGAGATTCTTCGTCAACATAAACAACTGAAGCCTAAGTCAAACATTGCATCATTAACGCCTTTCATTGACGAACAGGGACTGCTTAGAGTTGGTGGTAGGCTAGAAGCATCGGGCTACGATTATGGTAAGAAACACCCGATACTACTCAACGCTAAGCATCCTCTTACAAAGCTCATCTTCACACAAGAACACATTACACTAATGCACGCGGGTCCTCAGCTGCTGCTCGCGTCTATTAGAGAACGCATCTGGCCACTGGGTGGTAGAGAACTAGCGCGACGCACCTTCCGTAATTGCGTCACTTGTAAACGTTTTAATGCTAAGCCAATGCATAATATTATGGGGAACTTACCTATACAGCGTCTTAATCCAGATTACCCATTTTCCACAGTCGCCTTGGACTTTGCAGGCCCCTTCATGATTACAGATCGTCGAGGCCGCGGTTGTAAAATAACTAAATGTTATCTTTGTTTATTTATCTGTTTTAGATATATGTGTGTCCATCTTGAAGCGGTAAGCGAACTATCTAAAGAATCCTTCATTCTCGCGCTGCGTAGATTTATTTCGCGTAGAGGTAAAGTAACTGAGATATTCTGTGACAATGGTAGGAACTTTGTCGCCGCCGCACGTGAACTTAGCGATTTTCTTAAACATAATTCTGATACTATCACTGATTTTGCGGCTGATCAAAACATTAAATTCACTTTTTCGCCGGCTTACGCTCCGAACTTCAATGGCTATGCAGAGGCAGGTATAAAATCCGCGAAATGTCACATTAAACGTATAATGGGCACCACACATTTGACATTCGAGGAGTTGGCTACTTTGTTTACTCAGGTCGAAGCTATCCTGAACAGCCGTCCCCTCTACCCTATGTCCTCCTCTCCTAACGACCTCTCTCCTCTTACCCCTGGCCATTTTATCATCGGTCGACCAATGACATCTCTACCTTCGCCACCCGTGGAAGACGTTAATCCGAATCGATTAGATAGATACCAACGCATAGAACAAATGCGTCAACATTTTTGGAAAAGATGGACATTAGAATATGTTTCAGAACTACAGCAACGGACCAAATGGCGTCAACGCTGCAAGGATCTTGAAGCGGGTGACCTCGTGCTTCTTAAAGAGGACCTCACACCGCCCCTCAGCTGGCGTCTAGGCCGTGTCAAGCAACTTTATCCAGGAGCAGATGGAGTACCACGCGTGGCCGACATTACAACGGCCAGAGGCACAGCGCGCCGTGCTTTAAATCGGCTGTGCCTCCTCCCCTCCTCGGATCATAACTAATACTCTACTTTCCTTCTTTTTTGGGCCCGGAGGATGTTCGCGCCTAAACGACGAACAGTGCCGACGACTCCCGAGCCCCCACGCATCGCCGTCGGCCGCCCGCGGAAGAGCCACCCGCCAACGGTCGCCCGCGGAACAGTCGCCCAACAACAATCGCCCGCAACGGTCGTCCGTAACGCCCACGCTTCCATACAAACCCATATAAAATATACAATTAAAATAAGGAAGTTGTTTTACTTATGCTCAGACAATATCTCCTTTATGACATTTTACGACATCACATATTATAAAGGTGGATTCAGTAGGTAAACTAATCCTTGAACCTCCGATTCCTTAGCATTTGTAATCATTATTTAAATACAGATATTCGATAAGTCTATTTAAAAAAATAATAAACCGGCCCACCAAAATTACAATTGTGATTATTTGTGAAGATTTTTTCGTAACGTAATAAAGACTTCACATAATAATTACGAATGCGATAAAGAAGCGCAGGTTAAGGCTTATACGCTTTCAGAATCAATCTGTATACAGATTCTACGGGCTGTTATACTCCATTCCACAAGTGTAACCTTGTAATGTATCTAAATAATATACGGCGTTAATGAGTTTCTTATTCTGATGGACGTTCTACATGAAAACGTATTTTCTCATCAATTATTCAATAGAGGCGAATGAAAAACCCCTTTTGTTCTATAAATTAGACAATAAATCCTAATCGTTGTTAAACAATCAGTCATTCAGGTGTTTTATCGAGTTCTGATACGATTGTTGGTTTATATTTTCTGTAATGAGTCAATGAGTATAATTATGCGGTTTCCTGGAAATATGTGATTCCATAGACTTGATAGAATAATCAGAAAACGCACGGCGTACGCTAAAAGTGAAGCACAAACAACTCTGGTCTACCATTTAAGCAACATGCTAGACTAGTTTACTAGTTACAGGCTTCACTTTTAGCGTACACCGTGTGCTGTCTGCATATTCTAATACGTCTGTGTGTGATTCAAAACGCGCATGATATGTCGGTCATATATGTAAACAGTCTTATGACGTTATTCTTAAACTTAATGTTGTATATGTTTTATTGAGTTGGAATATATAAATATTCCAACGCAAATGCAACCTAACTATATTTAAAAATACACATATTTTCTAAGAACATTTGCGCTAAATCAATATTTATATTCAATGTCAACCGAACCCAATCTATTCAATATTTAAAATGTATAATCACCTGCAAAACAACTCGGCGCAACGACCGAGCTACGAGCCCGGCCTACAAAGACGAGAATCGTGCAATTTGTCACGGAACCGACCGAGTGTGACAACGGTTATTTTTTACAAAAAAAAACACACTTTGGACACCTTCTGCAACACAATACGTAACTGTCGTCTGAAGACGCCACCGCCGGATTAGTTCGAATACTGAGACGGCCTTGCGAACGGTACAGGTGATTGCGAAACCGCTTGTAGCAATTGATAACTTAGTCAATCGGTGCTAATGATTAACCACATGGTAAAGATATTGTATTATTTTTCAAGATAAGCGATATGAATACCTGGTACTGAAACATACGTATTTTATAATACCTACATTTTATAAGCCGTGGTTATGACCTACTTACACATGGGAGATTTTACGGATGCCTCATTATATATATCTAGATAAATTCGTTTGAACGGTGAAAGAGAGCATCACGAGGAAACCTGCATATCTGAGAGAACCTCTCGAATTACGTGTGAAGTCCGCCAACCCGCACTGGGCCAGCGTGGTGGACTATAGCCTCACCCCATCGTATTTATGGGAGGCCCGTGGCGAAAAAAGTGGTGGTATTATTATTTTAATTATAAATTAGTTTGATAGCAAGCAAACTAACATAAATATATGAAAAAATATTTATTACATAACTAAGCTACTTAGTTTGTAAATTGAATACGACAAATTGAAACATACTAAATTATGATCCAGAAAAGTTACTGCATAATTTATCTATACTAATACTAGCTGCGCCCGGCGGTGTTACCCGCGATAAAAAGTATGAAAAATTTAAACATCTATCCCACGGGAACCATACATTTTACCGGGATAAAAAGTAGCCTATGTGCTATTCCAGACTATAATCTATCTCTGTGCCAAATTTCATCCAGATCCGTTCAGCCGTTCGGGCGTGAAAGAGTAACAAACATCCATCCATCCATCCATCCATCCAAACTTTCACATTTATAATATTAGTATAGATTATAAATGTGAAAGTTTGGATGGATGGATGGATGGATGTTTGTTACTCTTTCACGCCCGAACGGCTGAACGGATCTGGATGAAATTTGGCACACACTTTTTATCCCGGTAAAATGTATGGTTCCCGTGGGATAGATGTTTTAATTTTTCATACTATTTATCGCGGGTAACACCGCCGGGCGCAGCTAGTATTACATATTATTGCGCACATTAAATTCGTAACTGCGTTCTGTTTTCTAAACGTAACCTTATAAAATAGTAGCACGTTGTATGGTGTAAACAAAACGTATGAGTCATAATATTTTTAATTAAAATGCGTAACAAGCCAGGCGCAAGTCGGTAGTACGGAGTTCCCACGACATGTGATCATGGATTGTTGTTAAATTGCGATTGTGCGAGTATAAAGGAAGATATTGTAACTAATCTATACTAATATTATAAATCTATACTAATATTATAAATGTGAAAGTTTGGATGGATGGATAGATGGATGGATGTTTGTTACTCTTTCACGCCCGAACGGCTGAACGGATCAGGATGAAATTTGGCACAGAGATAGATTATAGTCTGGAATAGCACATAGGGTACTTTTTATCCCTTTAAAATGTATGGTTCCCGTGGGATAGATGTTATTTTTCATGCTTTTTATCGCGGGTAACACCGCCGGGCGCAGCTAGTAATCACATAATTACTTACCTTCAAATAGATAGGTATGTGTATGTAGGTAGGTTCAGTAGGCATATGTTGCAATCAAAACTCTTAACCCGTCAAAACTACTTTAGCCCAATGGTCCTGGTTAAAAGTAGTTTTGACTGGTTATATAAGTCTCTTATAAAGTCAAGGAGTTCGATAATCTAACCAAATTTGATTAATATTATTGACAGTGGGTTAATAACCTTAAGTCGAGAGTTTTGCGCGCGTCTATTCATAGCGCCTGCCCCCAATGCCCAATTATACTAACAACGGCACGGTCGACCGCGAATCGCCTCGTCGTAAAGTCCTTAAAATATCCATGTGCACCTACTTTCTTTTTCTCCACATTTTAGTCTTAAAACTAAATACGCACGATATTTTAAATGTGATTATATAGAGGTAGTTGTTATATAAATCTACACAAATTTATATAACAAGTTTCTTCTAAGTATTGTATACATTGAGCTGGGCTACGAGCTAACGCCACGCCATGAAAAGTTTCATACAAATCCGTAAGGTAGAATTTTCACCATGCACTTTCAACGGAAATAATTAACAAAAAAAAATGGCGGACTCTGCTTCTGTTTCGAAGAATACATTTAAATGACACACGATATTATGTTAGTCGTAAAATAATCTGCACAGACACGACTTAGTAACAGTCTTATTAATTATAGATAGATAGATACATGTCTCTAGGGGTCATTATACAAGAATGTGGAATTTTCTGCGACGAGCGGTGTCGTCGCTTCGAGATTGCCCTCGTATCCTTATTTTGTGTTGGTGTCTAGTCTATTTGATGTTTACACTTTCTAGATCTAGGTAACTATCGAAGTTATGAGCTATTTTATTATTTTCCTGATTAGTATTCGTAAATGTGCTACCGGCTTTAATATAGATCACCGGCTGGTTTACTTCTATGATGAACTATAAGAATGACATGATAACTATCATGTGTCATGTGTATGTTTGTGTATATCCAGTGTATGTATGTTTTGGTGAATTTCTTAACCGGTCTCAAGTAGTCTTGACTGAAAATCATTGGTTAATAGTGCTTTTGACTGCAAATTTGCGGATAAAGGCGGTTTTGGCGCACGCACACAGTCAAAACTACTTTTAACCGCAAATTTGCAGCCAACAGTATTTATAGGCTAAATAAAGTTACATTTGATTTTTTTAAATAATTTAATTCGCCCTAACTTAACCCAACCTTACGTTGGGTCAGGTCGTTGTCAATTATTGAAAAAAAAACAACCTAATCAAATTTGGTTAGATTATCGAACTCCTTGACTTTATAAGAGACTTATATAACCAGTCAAAACTACTTTTAACCAGGACCATTGGGCTAAAGTAGTTTTGACGGGTTAAGAGTTTTGATTGCAACATATGCCTACTGAACCTACCTACATACACATACCTATCTATTTGAAGGTAAGTAATTATGTGATTACTAGCTGCGCCCGGCGGTGTTACCCGCGATAAAAAGCATGAAAAATAACATCTATCCCACGGGAACCATACATTTTAAAGGGATAAAAAGTACCCTATGTGCTATTCCAGACTATAATCTATCTCTGTGCCAAATTTCATCCTGATCCGTTCAGCCGTTCGGGCGTGAAAGAGTAACAAACATCCATCCATCTATCCATCCATCCAAACTTTCACATTTATAATATTAGTATAGATTTATAATATTAGTATAGATTAGTTACAATATCTTCCTTTATACTCGCACAATCGCAATTTAACAACAATCCATGATCACATGTCGTGGGAACTCCGTACTACCGACTTGCGCCTGGCTTGTTACGCATTTTAATTAAAAATATTATGACTCATACGTTTTGTTTACACCATACAACGTGCTACTATTTTATAAGGTTACGTTTAGAAAACTGAACGCAGTTACGAATTTAATGTGCGCAATAATATGTAATACTAGCTGCGCCCGGCGGTGTTACCCGCGATAAATAGTATGAAAAATTAAAACATCTATCCCACGGGAACCATACATTTTACCGGGATAAAAAGTGTGTGCCAAATTTCATCCAGATCCGTTCAGCCGTTCGGGCGTGAAAGAGTAACAAACATCCATCCATCCATCCATCCAAACTTTCACATTTATAATCTATACTAATATTATAAATGTGAAAGTTTGGATGGATGGATGGATGGATGGATGTTTGTTACTCTTTCACGCCCGAACGGCTGAACGGATCTGGATGAAATTTGGCACACACTTTTTATCCCGGTAAAATGTATGGTTCCCGTGGGATAGATGTTTTAATTTTTCATACTATTTATCGCGGGTAACACCGCCGGGCGCAGCTAGTATTACATATTATTGCGCACATTAAATTCGTAACTGCGTTCTGTTTTCTAAACGTAACCTTATAAAATAGTAGCACGTTGTATGGTGTAAACAAAACGTATGAGTCATAATATTTTTAATTAAAATGCGTAACAAGCCAGGCGCAAGTCGGTAGTACGGAGTTCCCACGACATGTGATCATGGATTGTTGTTAAATTGCGATTGTGCGAGTATAAAGGAAGATATTGTAACTAATCTATACTAATATTATAAATCTATACTAATATTATAAATGTGAAAGTTTGGATGGATGGATAGATGGATGGATGTTTGTTACTCTTTCACGCCCGAACGGCTGAACGGATCAGGATGAAATTTGGCACAGAGATAGATTATAGTCTGGAATAGCACATAGGGTACTTTTTATCCCTTTAAAATGTATGGTTCCCGTGGGATAGATGTTATTTTTCATGCTTTTTATCGCGGGTAACACCGCCGGGCGCAGCTAGTAATCACATAATTACTTACCTTCAAATAGATAGGTATGTGTATGTAGGTAGGTTCAGTAGGCATATGTTGCAATCAAAACTCTTAACCCGTCAAAACTACTTTAGCCCAATGGTCCTGGTTAAAAGTAGTTTTGACTGGTTATATAAGTCTCTTATAAAGTCAAGGAGTTCGATAATCTAACCAAATTTGATTAGGTTGTTTTTTTTTCAATAATTGACAACGACCTGACCCAACGTAAGGTTGGGTTAAGTTAGGGCGAATTAAATTATTTAAAAAAATCAAATGTAACTTTATTTAGCCTATAAATACTGTTGGCTGCAAATTTGCGGTTAAAAGTAGTTTTGACTGTGTGCGTGCGCCAAAACCGCCTTTATCCGCAAATTTGCAGTCAAAAGCACTATTAACCAATGATTTTCAGTCAAGACTACTTGAGACCGGTTAAGAAATTCACCAAAACATACATACACTGGATATACACAAACATACACATGACACATGATAGTTATCATGTCATTCTTATAGTTCATCATAGAAGTAAACCAGCCGGTGATCTATATTAAAGCCGGTAGCACATTTACGAATACTAATCAGGAAAATAATAAAATAGCTCATAACTTCGATAGTTACCTAGATCTAGAAAGTGTAAACATCAAATAGACTAGACACCAACACAAAATAAGGATACGAGGGCAATCTCGAAGCGACGACACCGCTCGTCGCAGAAAATTCCACATTCTTGTATAATGACCCCTAGAGACATGTATCTATCTATCTATAATTAATAAGACTGTTACTAAGTCGTGTCTGTGCAGATTATTTTACGACTAACATAATATCGTGTGTCATTTAAATGTATTCTTCGAAACAGAAGCAGAGTCCGCCATTTTTTTTTGTTAATTATTTCCGTTGAAAGTGCATGGTGAAAATTCTACCTTACGGATTTGTATGAAACTTTTCATGGCGTGGCGTTAGCTCGTAGCCCAGCTCAATGTATACAATACTTAGAAGAAACTTGTTATATAAATTTGTGTAGATTTATATAACAACTACCTCTATATAATCACATTTAAAATATCGTGCGTATTTAGTTTTAAGACTAAAATGTGGAGAAAAAGAAAGTAGGTGCACATGGATATTTTAAGGACTTTACGACGAGGCGATTCGCGGTCGACCGTGCCGTTGTTAGTATAATTGGGCATTGGGGGCAGGCGCTATGAATAGACGCGCGCAAAACTCTCGACTTAAGGTTATTAACCCACTGTCCGGGAATGGATCAACAGTATTGTCTTCCTATTGATTTTACACCGAGATGTGTGGCTAATAAAGTTGTTTGTTTAGCGACAGTCAGCAACAAACACTACGAGATAAAATTGTTGGATAAGAACTAGAAATAGCTTAATATCAGAATACCATTAATTGACTATTAATAAATGAAAAAAAAAAAAACAATAGTTCGGTGCTGATGAATAAGAACGGTTATAAAATGAATCTATTTTTATATATAAAAATGTTTATGTAAAGATCATTGATCGACACGTTTTGATGCAACTTTGTGCGCATAGATACAGACGTCACATTTGAATAACGTCAAGGACTTCGTAAGTCGGTACTTTATAGACACAAAATGGGTCATAGAACTATACAGGGTGCTTATGAAAGGGTATATTAGACTTGAACCTGCTCTTAATTAGCGCATCTGTAATCATTATGTGTAGTGAGAATTTCGATGACAAATAAAAAAAAAATGTTGCTCACAAAAAAACACAATTGTCATTTTGTTGTGAAATAAAATTAGTATACTATAGTATACTATAGTATAACATTTTAAAATCATACAACAAATGATTGTACCCTGTCCCTCTCTACCCGCACAGGTTTAAATGCGTATAGGCTGTTGTTGGGTATTTAGTTAGCGGGAGACACAACTTAAGAATATATTTTGTTATTCTGAGAATCTTCCCCTGCAAAATTTAGGCTCACACTAGACACCTTATTTCATAAAGGCCACTACATAAAAAAAACACAAAAAATATAACCCAACTATTAGCAGTTGGGCTATATTTATAAATCAAATAGAACAGTGTGTACTCACAGTGGCAAGTATTTCGTGGCGTTTCCTCGCCTGCAACATCGTGATCTTCTGCACATGGTCGAGTGCCGTGTGACGAAAACAAGACCGAGTGGCCAGCAAGAGATTCATGACCTCCTCAACTTCCATCAATTTGTGACGAGACACCTAAGTAGTACAAAAATAATTGAATAAATCTCAATGAGAAAAACACATCAGGAACAAAACATTTTGAATTGAAGTACCAAGTTTCATTAAAATCTGTTAATTGGACATAAAGATACAGTTTTTTAGATATATCACACATTAATTTCCCAAATTAAAAAGTATCCTACAAATAATCTAACTTCAGTTACTGATGCTATCACTTTGACATGTTTGTTTCATCAAAATCCATGCAAACAATCCTTTATTCGCTTGCGATGATGACATTGGTAGAATAGTATTGGGCCTAGTCTCAACAGATAAGGCCAAAATGCAAAAAAAACAACCTTTAGTCAGTTTATCAGAAAAAACATCATATAGCAGGAACTTTTATAGGTATATTTATTAACAACTTGTACAATAGATATGTATAATGTATTTACCTGTGAATTTCTATTTAAAGCAGTGTCCAGATCATTTGAGATTTTTTCAAAATGACTTTTACTTTCCTTAACACCTTTGATATCACTGCAACAATATTATTTAATTGAGATAATTGAACGGGTGCAAAGGAAGTGGGGTGTCTGCGTTATTACCGCTATCAACTTATTGTGTACTGCAATATTGAATCATTTTTATATTATTTTCCGTCGTATATGTTTACTAGCTGCACCCGGCGGTGTTACCCGCGATAAAAAGTATGAAAAATAAAAACATCTATCCCACGGGAACCATACATTTTACCGGGATAAAAAGTAGCCTATGCCAGACTATATTGCTATATAGCCATGCTATTCCAGACTATAATCTATCTCTGTGCCAAATTTCATCCAGATCCGTTCAGCCGTTCGGGCGTGAAAGAGTAACAAACATCCATCCATCCAAACTTTCACATTTATAATATTAGTATAGATTTCAAATAAAATATTGTAAAATAATTTTCGAATAAAAACACAGAATTTCGAAGATATTTGCAATTTAAGTTTGATAAAGCAGGTGTTTGGTGAAAGAGTGGAGCCATGCTGTAGCACCTATGCTCACTTGTGGTGTGAATTCATATTAAACTACAATGCGTAGGTACACTTCTAATTTGATTGGAGTTATTTCGAAAAATTGTTTCAATGATAGTCATCTCGAAGCATAAATTCGATCATGCAAAAAAAAAATGAAATTTTCTTATTCTGTTAGCATGTTGACAAGACTGGTAAACAGGACTAGGGAAAGTCCTTAATTTATAGAAGTTTCAATCAATCCATTTTATTTTTTAGGTGAAATTGGCCTACTAAACAAAAAATTGCTTACACTTTAATAAAAGCAGTGAGATTCTTCAACACAGTCCTAGACACCTGATCCAGGAGTATGGAGTGGAACTTGCTCATCTCTTGCAGAGCATGTATCATTCTGTTGAGAGTGGCCATCACTGGAGGGTCCTCGGAGAAGTTCCCCGTTAAATCCCATAGTGCATTTGTAAATGTGCTAAAAGAAATAAAGATGGAAAACGTTCATTATTGTTTTCTGTGTATACTTATTTTCCAGGCTGACTGAAAATTATAATATTGTGTATAATTATGTATTGCATAAATAGTGAATACTATTTTTATTTTTAATGTAACCTGATAATACAGTAACTATTTATGATCCTGCATATTGAGATTCCTTCACAAATGAAGTTGGTAAATAAAATAAATGCCAATGCCAATGCAAAATTGAACTTTGTTGAACAAATATTTGTATTTATACAATTTCTCATATCATATACAAGTTGTAGCAAAGCATTTTGTAGCTATTTTGATGATTCATAAATACTAAGTGTACTAAATGGTTTACATTAATAAAAAATATTCTGATTCTGATTCTCATCAAAAAACAAGATTGTGGACATGTGTTATCTTTATTGCACAAACTTAATCATTTACCATATTGATACAATATTAAAAGGCATCAATTCTCATAATAGTATAATAAATGATAAAATTAATATTATTATCTGTCAGATAAAATCACTATTTTCCATACTTAGTATTTTAATTATTTAGTATCTTGACAACTAAGGCATTTTAGGTATTCTCAACAAATAAAAAGTGTCCGTAACAATACTTATAAAACAGAAATCAGCGTAATCCTTACCCTCTATGACTCATGTATATTTTGCCAGACTCTATCATAACAGAGCATGCTTTGAGAACCTTATCGAGTTTTTGTTCCAATGCATCGATGCTGGCTTCTTCCGTTTCCAGCTGCTCCCTACAAAAACAAATAGGATACATTGCGACAATATTAATTAAACACGCACAACACGTACAAATTTTCACTTTCTATGAATAACTTTCATTATTACGTTAGGTACCTAAATTTCGGAGAATCTCGGAGGCATTCATCGAAATCAATTAAAGGCTTCATCATTTCAACACGATCTAAAAGCTAACACTATAGCGTTTGGCCAAATATTACAATTTTATTTCATTTCTATCAATTTTCAATACAAAAAGAACCATCTACTATTCTAAAATAAATGACACTGACAGATAGAAATTTAACAATTGACTGACAGACTACCGTCATCAACTGACCTGTTACTACTACTGGACTGGCGATGGAATATAGATCAAAGCGTCAAACGCCGTGTACTTCTTCTTTCTTTACGAAATGAAATGCGATGAAATAAAATGGATATGAAAATGGCCTTACCCACAACTTAGCGGGTATTTTTCCAATGTCAAGTAAAAAATAATTTCAAATTTGAGTAGAAATAGAAAATCACATCTGGCAACACTGCTACAGTATGAATGAAGCTATCGTTCTTCTCATGGATAATATAATATACTATAAGTATATTAATGTACTATAGTTCTTCTCTTGACTTGTAAAATGAAACCTGTCAAACAAGAATATTCAACTGTTGGAATTATATTTAATCTCGCTTAAAGTTTATAGAAAATGGCAGAAACAAATAATAATGAAAGAAAATATGGCCATTTGATAACCGTAATTTTATGTACTTTGGCGATACCTTTGTCAATGTCTTTTTGGATTATTAATTTAATATCCACAAAATTTATTACGAATCATGAGGGCTTCGATGGTAAGTGTACCACATTATTTTTTACAAAGTTAATAATTACTTTGTCATTCAAATTCAACAACTTGTAAATTTTACGTGTATTGTAAATTCTCAAATATACTCAATGAAATATTGAATTGGAATTTAAAAAAAAAGTACGTTTAGTATAATAAAATATAACATATCCAGATGAACACTTCAACTATACGGTCACACACTAAGCAACGATTGTATTATGATGGCAATAAATAGGTCTATTCCATAACTTTAAGGAAATTTTATGTTATGATGTTTTTTTGTATTTCAGAGCCGGTAGTAATATCACCAGCTCGTTGGCTGGCATGTTGTCTTATACCACTTGGTTTTGCGGTGCATGCGTTCAGAAGAAACAAGGTTACTTTAAGTGGGGCCATAGTCGGTGGCATCATTGCTTTTATTCTCACCCTGAGCAACTACTCCTTTTTATCATGTCTCATTGCATTTTTTCTATCAGCATCAAAAGCAACAAATGTGCAGTCTCACATAAAAAGAAAACTAGAAGCTGACTTCAAAGAAGGTATGTAAAAAAACTACATTAGTATTCACACTTACTTTCACATTCACATTTATTTGACCCCAGTATCACAAAAATGTCCTAAATTTTCGTAAAAAAATAAACACACCTCTTACCACACCTTAAGTGAGGCCGTTATTCATATGGTACCCAGTTTCGAAAGCAAAAGAAAACACTTTTGCTGTTCAATTTGTTTTGTTTCTTGTATATCCTTTGCCTACTTTAATATTTTTTCACTTTATATTTTAGGAGGTCAAAGAAGTTGGGTTCAAGCTGTGTGTAATGCTGGCATGGCTACCCAATTAGCATTGTTGTACTTACTCGATGTTGGTGCATCAGAGAGACCTATAGACTTCATTAAAGATTACAGAGCATCTTGGCTCTCTGTTGGAGTACTTGGTGAGTAAATATTTTGTCAATTCTTTATCAAATTATCTAAGTATCTTTGTTGCCGTAACAAAATATCTAAAATATTCTTAAGTTTGGCTTTATCCTTTTAATAGTCACTGTACCTACCTATAGAAGACAAATGCCTACAAGTGCCATACAAATGCTACACAAGAGCTGAACAACTATTTCTTAAATGGGAATTAAAAAATAAAACCTAATAATGATTTTTAAAATACCTTGTCAATGACCAAATTTAAAGTAGTAAGTACATCAGTGATCAGTCATCACTTGCCATATACCAGTGGCACCTTACACTAGGGTTTTGTTTTCCCAAACTTTCATACATGACTGATGACAATTTTCAGCTTTATAGTCCTAATATAATGAATGTGACCTTTACTGTGCTCCTAGAATTACTATGGACATCTGAAAACAGTTTGAAGTCGCTTTGGAAACAGGCCAAGCGTACCTATGCCTGGTAACATGCAAGCTATGGTGTTGTGAAGTAGCAAAATGGACAGTGATTAGGTACTAACTTAGTACTTAATCCAAATTAATAGATTACAAGAAACAAAGTTGTATTTATTTGCAGTTAAATTCATCCTGACACTAGGTAGGTATTTGTTAAATTAACTTTGTAATAACTTGGTCGGTTTTAGCTCCTGGTCTAGTTAATCTGTGAGTGTCGTAATAAATTTAGTACCTTATTCGCTAGTAGTACCTAGTACTTGAGGAAAATATGATGGGGCAGTTTCTAGCCAATAGGTGTAATTATAATAGTGTAAAATATTTTAACAAGTACATAAGTAGGTACGTTAAAATTATGACTTTCGCAATGAAATAAATCATTTTTTTTGAAATTTCAGTATAGCACCACATACTGAGTGCGCGGTGCCAGGCTACTGGTTCGCCATTTAAACAAAAAACCTTTATTAACACATTTATTTTACACACTAGCAACATGATCAGTATGACCTACTTCTACGACCCTTAAAATATTTTACACTATTTTTGTTACTCCCATATTATTTTAAAACCGTATGTGGTATACAATTTGAATCGTTAGGTTGTTTTTGTTTTGATAAGTTGGTAAGTATTATTAAGAGCCCCCTGGACATGCGTTTTCCCATACAAAATGACTTTCGCGATAACTTCTTAACGACTAAACATATTGAATCCAAATTTTGTACATACAATCTAATCAGATATATCAAGGTTTTAAATTAGTTTTTCTTTGAAAACAATCAACTCAAAAAAAGATAGAGCGAGTTGAAATAAACGCATTTTACACTCAAAATCGTGTCATTTTTGCTCAGTTCTTACACATGTTAGTATGCTTTCAATTGTAATGAAAATCAATTTCTGACTTTGCTTAAGTCCTATATTTTGCTAGGATAGAAATAAAATTTTAATATCTGCGGCACAAATATAATTATAGCGAAACTAAAGATTTATATTGAAAAATAGCCAAATCCGCTGACCATTCCTGCACATTCTCTCTCGCACGCAGGGGCGCGGGGTACGGGGAGCGGTGTAGTCTCGCCCACTCCGCCAGTGCTCCTGGTTTTTATCAGTGCGACGACCGCTCGGCACTGTGTCTGACGTGTGTTGCATATTTTGGTGTTTCTTTGGCGACTTTATTTTACGACTTGGACTGATAACGGATCAAAACATTGCTATATTCAAATCTCAAAGGAAGTGATGCCACCAGATATGGAAACAGAAACGAACCAATTGCAGCAAAAGAAATAGGGACCCTGTTAGGAATTCAAATTATACCTTTTGGGTTATTTATTGTTAGTGAACTTCCGTATCTGGGTGCGAGTCCCGATGGACTTATTGGTCTAGATTCTATTATAGAAATAATGAGTCCATCTTTAGCACCAAAAATGACACCAGAAGAAGCTATTACGCAAAAAAAAAACTTTTGGTATTAAAGACTAACTGCGCCCCGCGGTGTTACCCGCGATTAAATGTATGTCCTTTTCCTCTATGTCCTTTTCTGTAAATCATGTCGATCCTTTACTCTATGAAAAATTAAAACAAATCTATCTCACGGGAACCATACATTTTACCGGAATAAAAAGTAGCATATGTGCTATTCCAGACTATAATCTATCTCTGTGCCAAATTTCATCCAGATCCGTTCAGCCGTTCTGGCGTGATTGAGTAACAAACATCCATCTATCCAAACTTTCACATTTATACGAATAATAATATTAGTCGGATGAAAATGATCGCCAAAAAATCTTAACTATTACTATCAAGTACAAGGGCAATTAACCCTTAGTAGCCTGATTTACGAAAGTGATTTATTTTTAATATTACTGTGTTTAATGTTACTGTGTTTAATAATAATGACATTTGATTTTTTTTTAATTTCGTTGGAAAGAATATTATACAACAGTAAAATACGTACAGCCAACCTATAAAAAAAAAACTAATAGTAATGTGAACATTCGGTTTAAAAGATTGGTATCAAAATTGAAACTCTAGGCTATTAAGGGTTAAATATAAGAAAAATAAAGTATTGCTTTTCTAACCGACTTCATAAAAGAGGAGGATCTCAATTCGGCTCTATTTTTTTTGTTTTTGTACGTACTCCCAAAAGAATTGTTTATGAAAAAATTTAAAGAGACCAACAGTTCTGGGAATTAAATATAGATAAATTAAAATAATTTTAGTTGTGTATCTTACTAGAAATTATAGACCCACCAATACCAAGAATGTTACATATATGCGAAAGAATAATTTAATAAGACTTTTTTTCTTTAGATTTAATTATGATATTTTTATTATATGGCCTTATTCGGCCTGATTAGGGCAGTTGGTAGTGACCCGGCTTTCTGTGCCGAGGGACCCGGGTTCGAATCCTGGTAGAGACAAACTTTTTGTGATGAGCACAAATGTGTGTACCCAAGTCATGGATGTTTAATATCTATATAAGTAATATAAACTGGGTTCGCCCCCAGTCCATTGTGGTAACCATAATACAAACGTTGCTTAGTGTGGGACCGTATAGTTAGTGTCTTCGTTTGGCGATATTTATATTATATTTATAAATATTATATCACACTAATATTATAAATGTGAATGTTTTGATGGATGTATCGATGGATGGAAGATGTTTGTAACTCAATCACGCCAGAACGGCTGAACGGATCTGGATGAAATTTGGCACAGAGATAAATTATAGTCTGGAATAGCACATATGCTACTTTTTATTCCGGTAAAATGTATGGTTCCGCGGGATATATTTGTTTTAGTTTATCATAGAGCAAAGGATTGACATGATTTTTTGTATAAGTAACGTTTTGCATAAGTAAGTAAGGTAGTTTAGGGGCCAGAAAATGATATAGGCAAATTTTTATCCTGAAAGAATGCACGGTTCCTATGGAAAAGCATATAGGAACCGTGCATTTGCAAAAGGACATAGAAGAAAAGGACATACTTTTTAATCGCGGGTAACACCGCGGGGCGCAGCTAGTTTATAATATCACTAGCTATTCGCTCCACGGTTTGAGTCGCGGTTTCATAGATTGTTCCATGGGAATGAGAAGTTTTCCTGCGGTAAAAAGTAGCCTATGTGTTAATCTAGGTTGTCAGCTACCTCCATACCAAATTTTATCAAAATGGCTCAAGCCGTTTGAACGTGAAGAGGTAACAAACATACACACACTCACTCATAAAATTACGCCTTTATAATATTAGTGTGATTAATGGGATGTTGTGTATAACGTTTCTTTAGTTTACTGAAAGCTATATATTATTATATTATAAGCAACTGACCAGTGAATAATAAAACAAATGTTTTAATTGAAAGTGTTTTTACATTAATAATGTATTATTACTACATAGAATTCCGTACGTAAACATACAACTATTATTATTTAGAGTATGTGAGCACTCAATATTAAAAATATGGAATTCATGCTCCGTCTAGCAAAAAGACAACTAATACAACGAAACAAAATGCTTTCGCCTTTTGTTTACCTCATTATCAGTCGGGTGACCTCGAGTGACCGCCGCCGCGCCGCCTCCTTACAATAGTGCTATCGCATTTTTTAGGGCTCTATCTCTCTCTAGGTGAAATAGCAACAAAACGAAGCGGGCTAGGAGGCATCTCGCGGCGAGAAAACGCCGTGCGTACAGGGGGCCCTTAAGATAACTTATCTAGAAAAAATAATAAAATATTTTTTTCGGTGATTGTACCGCACAAGTGCATTACTCTACGTTTATTGTTCTGTATGGTTTAACTGTTACCTATTTTTTAAATACTGTTAGCTATAGTATGTACCTACTTATATTTAATATTATGTTGAAGCTTCTGCGTGATGATTTGTAATAAGAACGTAGTCTTTTGCGGTAATGGCTGATGTTTTAATTGATTTTTAACTCATCTAAGATTCTGATCGCGTGCTGCGTTTGCTACTATTGTATTAACTACTCGCGTAATGGCGAGGTTTTTGCAATGTGCATTGTTTTATTACTGGTATTATTGGTTCCTTTTTTTCATCACTTCGCATAACGCAAAAGGGTTGTAACAAAATAACTGTTTATCAGTAGGTAACTTCAACCGATCTGTATATCTTTTTTATCTTATAATACTGGCCAAATAACGGTTGGACTTGTAGTACTAGTACTTGATTCATTCTAAATCGTGACTAACTGCTCGTTTATCGCATAAAATATTTTATTTAATTTTTAATAGACTTCAATCAGTGGGTGCATTTTAACGAGCATCCAATGTGCATCCATTGAACTTAATTATTTCTTTACAGGTGTATTTGCATGTGCCAATGGCGACACTTGGGCCTCAGAGTTAGGGACTGTTTATTCATACTCTGATCCGATTCTAATCACTTCATTTAAAAGAGTGCCCAAGGGAACTAATGGAGGCATCAGTTTTATGGGCGTAGTGTTTAGTATGTTGGGAGGGCTATTTGTGGGCATTACACAATTCCTAACTCTTTTCTATTTCTCTGATAAATCCGTGTGGGCCTATGCTCCGCCACAATGGCCCTTGATAGTATTTGGCGCCGTCGGCGGACTAGTTGGCAGCCTCATCGATTCCATATTGGGAGCAACGATGCAAAACTCGGGTATGTATATAAGTTACCAAGTACAAAGTTCTTACATAAGTATAAGTAGAAACCTATACTTAAGGTTAAATAAAAAAGCGACTATTTATAGTATATAGTTGCACAATAGATATATGTACTTAAAAAAATGTGTATTTTAGTGTTACTAAAAGTAATAATTAAGTGTTTATAGGTACCTATTTGACAATCACCTATTTATAAAAAAACTTTACAAGTATCGACTAATTTGGTAGGTTTCATTTTGATTCTTTTTTTCATTATTTTATTTTATGTGTTTCCAGGTTTGGATAAAGATGGAAAAATAGCGGCGCATTCGAGTCTTGCAGTAAAACATATCAGCGGACGAAACATTTTAGATAACAATAGTGTCAACCTTCTTGCGACTGTGCTCACAGGCTTACTGCTGCCGACAGTCTCTGATAGTTTATGGCCTTCCTTCTGATAGTTACTATGAATATTATGTGGCAACTAAATTCACTTAAACTTAAGGTGGAAGCTCAGGGTCAGGGCGCGAAATTTAAAATGTCAATGGTTTTTATTTTTTTACGAAAAATTTGGACATCTTTAAAAAAAATACCTAAAGCGATACAACACCATAAAATTAGTAAAAGTAGCAGTTTTTACTAACCTTATGGTATTGTATCGGATTAGGTATTTTTTTAAGCAAACTTAATACATCGAGACATCCAATGCAGAATGTTTATATCGCAAAACACTAAATTACATCGTAAAGACGTCCAAATTTTTCGTAAAAAATATAAAAACCATTGAAATTTTGAATTTCGCGCCCTGACCCTGAGCTTCCCCCTTAAACCACTTTATTAGTGATCGATATAAAACAAAATCGATCATTGCAACCTCAGACGGACGAATCTGTTTGACACTGCAACACACCGATAGATAGACATGACAACCGAAAATAAATTCTATTGTAGGAATCTGTAAGTGCACGGCAATTTAATTCAAGCACGAGCGATTGTATATCTTATCATCAGAAGATTGATGAAAGTAGTCGACTATAGACATAGTCGACTACATAAGTCTAATGAGTAAATGAGTCGCAGTTTTGTATACAATGTTATGCGATTCTTTCCGTTCACCCCAAATGTGCGCGAGCTCTTATAATACGAAGCTACAAAAAGAAAGGGTGGAGGTATAATCATTAGGTATCTACTTAGTTATAATCTCAAAGAATGTTTTATTTGTTCTTGTTTTATAAGTCAAAGATATTTGCTATAAAGTCTAATAAACGTAAGCAGTAGAGGGAGAAGGGGCCGTGCTCATTCTCCGTCACGCTCTTACTTGCTTATAGCGGTGGTGACGTCGCTTAACTCTGTAATGTACGCTTTTGTCATCAGATCGGAATCTAAGCGTCCGTAATTCTGTCAATTTTACAGGTATTTTGAAATTAATTTCACTGTTCGTAATCATAACATATAAATGCGTTCACTATTTAATCCTTACCACTATGTATTTAAATTTCAGATTGTGTTTGTTAGTTTGACTGAATGTCACTCAAGAACGGCTGAACTGATTTGAATAAAATTTGTTACCGGGCAGAGATAAGTTATGATCTGGAATACCACATAGGCTATCTTTATGCGAAGTGTTCAAATGGGGGAAAAATAATTATTTTGAGAAATATTAGAGGAATCATCATGTCAAACGTCTATTTAGCGCTTGATTTGTGCATAAAGCCAATATCAAGGCATTATTTGATTTATATCATATTTTATGTATTATGGATAGTTTAATGTAAATACCTAATTTCTGGAAGAGGATTTTTGAGTTTTTAATAATTTTTTGTCGGTTTAGGGATTTTTTCTGTTAATTACGGGTATTTGCCGGTAGTTACGAGTATTTTGGATATAACTGTAGTTTCGGGTATTTTGGGTAGTTTATATTTTCAGGTATTTAAGGAAGGCTCGGCAATTTTTTAGTATATCGGGTAATTTTCAGCTTTTTTATAGTTTCGGATATCCGTGTATGGCAGCCCCGTCGTCGGCTAGAATTTGACTTTTTTGATCTGAGTTTAATATTATGCCTTAGTTATATAGCGAGGTAAATATTGAAATGCAACATCAACGTACCTACCTAATACAAGTTGGTAGACGTGGAAGTATATACTTAATTTTGTAAGAGATTTAATATTTTTTTATGTTATTTTATAAATAGTCGGCACATTAAAGTACTATGTACAAAAGTTACAGAGGGTTTTATTATTGAACCTACTCAGGCGAAGAAATAATACGGACGGCGTGTCGCAAATAACATATTGAAACTCTAAAATCTAAGCCGATTTGTATAGTAAGTACACGCGAAATACATCCTTACGTACATGCGGATTTGCGTGTTCACAAATTGGCTTGGTTTATTGTATTTCGCTACATCCCGTCTATATTTTTTCTTCGTCTAACTGAACCGTGCCTTTAGCTAGGCTAATAAGTATGTGTACTTCAAACTCTTTGGATTCGAGTTGACATTCATTTTATCCTTTGCCTGATTATCGATATTTACACAGAGCGATTGCCGTTTACCCTGTGAGACCCCAGTAGTCACTGGGATGGGAAGGAATTTTACAGGCTTTTGCTGACTGCCCGTAATGACTGGCAGGACTGGTCTTTAGGTACCTAACGATTTTAGGGTGGCAACTGGGACCGCCAGCTTAACGTGCCCTTCAATGAAGGAGCATGGATGACCTTAAATGTTATAATTTGGTTACCCATAATATCCGAGGTTCGACTGAATCACTTGCCAATTTATGCGGCGTTGTTCCGACATACGCTAAGCGATGAACAGTGCTTATAATCTTATAACAGTTAACGAGTAATGTAGACCCTGGTAAAATAGCTCTATTTTGTAGCGGATTGCAAACTTATATTAAATAAGAACTGTAAGCAAGCATGGGCTGAAACTGGAAACCCTATGAACGGATTGTAATTAGATTTTTGAACGACTTCACTGCTGTCAGATTTGACTTATGATTAGGTACCCAATTACTTGGCCTAGCTAGTTACATTTGTAGGTCAGTCAGTCGATCGGTAAGTAAAATTTTAGGGAATCCCGATGAACAAGAATCCTCTTGAACGAATTAAGCTCATTGAACTACGTGGCTGTGAGTATAAGTAAATAAAAAACTTAGGAATGTGATGGAACATACAATGGAACGGAAAGTTGTGTGTCAAATGACAAATGACATAACGCAACTGTCAAAGTCAAGCAAATGTCTGGTTTGTGGAGTTGGTTGAATTTATGCTTTTCCTTTGTTTACGAACAAACTAAATAATTTTGTTGCGATTGTGACTCATAAATATATTGTTGTTTATTGTGATATAACACAGTTTTATGTTACCTCATCGATTTGTATTATTTCTTGATACATAACGCAATCAAAACGTGCGTGTTTAATTATCGTTCAAGTATTGTTTAGGAATGGTGTTATAATATTTTAACCATGTCACCGATAGAAGAAAGCCCAATCATCAATTATGACATTGAACACGATATTACGAGTAGTCATCGTAATCTTATTGAAGCAGACCGAGGTAAGTTAACTCAGCTTGGGTATCCTAGAAGATTCTGCTACCAATATTATATTTTACTTGTTAGCTATCACCACTATAGGTCATGCATGACTCAAAATAAAATGGAACAGTGCATAGCTTAAAAATATCAAATGCAGCTAATGGTTTGTCTTGTTTTTACAAGATCAAAGTAACACAATCATATTAGCTCTTTGAGATGCCTTCTCATGATGGGGGCCTCAAAGATTTATTTAGGTTATGGACTACCATTCTAACAATTATATTATCAATGCCTTTGTAGTTAATTTTTATAAAATGTTTTTTTTAGTTGAGGAAACAACAGGATGGATCAAATGCCGGACAGTACTTGGCATCATGGGCTTCCTGGGCTTTGCCAGTGTGTATGCTATGAGGGTCAATCTATCAGTAGCCATTGTTGCCATGGTGAATACTACAAATCACATCCAGAAAAATACCACTGTAGATGTCTGTCCGGCTACATTGCCTGACAACAGTACAGAACCACAGGTTGGTTTTAGCATATTAGAATTTGTTACATGACTTCAAGTTCTCCCAAAGAGTCGGTGAAAATAATATACACATTGTTAGTAGTGGTAGGGGGGAACCTAGCCTATGCCTAGCTACTCCATAAGCTTGAAAATGTTTAATTTGTTGAAATTGCCAAATTAGAGGTGATGTAGAAAGAATCTTGCCCATTCTTCTCAATGTGACTGGCATTGCTTATAGGTGGTAGTCTTATTTTAACATCATTTTGTTTACTTTTTTTAGAGTGAGAGTATTTACTTTAATGGTTAATTGAAATAAAACTATTTTTACGGATTCTATCGCATTTATTTTTTGTTTTTACGTTCCCGACGTTTCGGCTGCTTTACAGCTACCATGGTCATGTTAGGACTGAGGTGGTTGACGTCCTAGTGACATAGTTTGACGGGGGTACCCTCATATTTAGTTGTTACTTGCGTAAAACAAAAAGTAAAGACAATATAATCCATAAAAATAGTTTAATTTCAATGTGTAGTATTCACATAAATATAAGAAATCAATATTTAATGGTTAATATAAAAAAATCTTGATTCTATCTTTCTGTCTGTTTGAATTGGAATATCTCTTTCAGATACCCGGTGAATTTAATTGGACGAAACGACAACAGGCTATAGTATTAGGTTCATTTTTCTATGGATATGTACTAACACAGGTAAAAATAAAACATATTTGCATGCAACACAATCATTCCTTAACAAAATAGTCATACAGTCAAAAACGGATATAACGACGGATCGGTTATTACGACCGAATGGCAAGGTCCCGGTCGAATCCCTTATAAACAGTTAAGTAAACACAACGCCTATAACAACATCGGATACAGCGACAAATCGCTTAGAACGACGAAACTTTATCGAATTCATCGGCTATAACGACCAACCGTTGTGTTTGTACCAGCAAAATAAAACAATACAAACAATTTTCAAACTTATTCTAATCAAAATCAGTTTTTTTTTTTGCTTTTAACGAAGAGTTTAATGCTGATGATAATCAAGCAATCCTGACGAGAATGAAACGTAAAATGCAAAACACATTTGAGACTCAGCTTGAAAAAAAACCAGAGTGAAATGACCGATTACTTTAAAAACTGATTGTAGTATATAAGCTTTACTGTTTGTACTGCAAGTTTTTTAGAATAAACATTTTTACTAAATATTCTAAACATACATATGACTACTTGTGTATATTGCTTATAACAACCATCGGATAAAACGTCCGAATATTATGGTCCCCTCAATGTCGTTATATCCGGTTTTGACTGTATTAGAACCAGATATAAGTCACACATATGTTAATTTTAAGGTGCCAGGTGGGAGAATAGCAGAAATGTATGGAGGAAAACTAGTATATGGTTTAGGGATATTGTTCACAGCAATATTCACTATACTCAGCCCAATTGCAGCATATACTGACATCAGGTTTTTTATTGCTGTCCGAGCCCTGGCGGGGTTTGCAGAGGGTGTTACTTACCCAGCAATGCATGCTATGTTAGCCAGGTGGATCCCACCTTTAGAGAGATCTAAGTTTGCGGCGTATGTTTATGCTGGTAAGTAAAAGATACACTATGCTATGTAGAGCTACATAAATATATATTCCATTTGTCAACAAGATAAAAATGCATTCTAAAATAATTTGAAGTTTTCAAAGTGTTCAATCAATTTTTAATTTATTTCGGAATCTTGGTCTCCATCAGGTCTGGATGCTATGGGTCACGCCATCTGTAACTTTTTAATACTTAAAGCTATGTTAGTCACTCTAGTTTATCTATGGATGATCTGTTTAATTTATTGAGCCAGGTTTATGACAAGCAACATACTTTTTCTGATGATTGATGAATATGATGCGCTAATTTGTAATGTAAATTTATACATTTTCAGGTTCCAACATAGGCACAGTGATCACATTACCTATATCAGGCTGGCTCTGCACTCTTAAGTTTGGTGGTGGTTGGCCGCTCTGTTTCTACATATTCGGAGGTCTGGGCGTTGTATGGTTCGTGTTGTGGCTGTTCTTGATCTACGACACGCCGCAGAGACACCCGAGGATATGTCCCAAAGAGATCGAATATATAGAATGGTCTATTGGACCTCAGGTAAGATTTGCATTTGTTTTATGTTTGTAATAGTTGACTGTGGTTATATTGCACATTCCAAAAGCTGGGTCAGGAAAGACCAACGCTAACATGTGGATACTGAACCACTGCCCCACTCTGGACGTAGGCAATGAAGTCAATTATATTACATCTATGCCATAAGTTTGATTGAGGTAAATTGATGAAGCGTATAGGACTAGCTTATTGTCTGATTCAACACAGGCCTAACCTGGCCCAGCATGTGATGTCCAGTTAGGGGCCTGCATTTATTCTAGGTTGAGTATCAATACATCAAACAAGTATACACGGATGTGTGATTAAAATAAAATAAGACTTCTTTATATCTTTTAGGAATTATTTTTATTGAGATCAATCTATCGGCGAAATGTGGGTGCACTGCAGGGCACCTCTGCCTACCCCTTCGGCGATTACTTGCGTGATGGTTTTTTTATAATTCTAGTTCTACAATTTTTTTTTCTGGCCTACTTTTAAAAGAAAGTAGACCCATTTATTTCAGTAACGTTTGTAGTTTTCCATTACATATTAATTAATTCAGCTTAAAAATTTGATCACGAATGTAAAGTATGTATCGGTTTGCACAGCTATCTATCAGAATATGGGGCGCATACATGACTCACATTGTGACTTCACAGATGTTTTTAAACTCATTTGCAACTGACAACACATTGAAATTAATAATAATTTATATTTCCTTCTATTAGTACCAAACCTTTTGTTAATAATTTCAGCCCACTTAATAGCATTAAACATTAGTAGTAAGTACTTCTAAAGTTTACGATCAGTATCATTAAATACGTATCAAACTTAGCTCACACCGACACAGATTACCTAATAGTTCCTATGTATAGATATTTCACTCCGCAAAGAAATTTAAATAAAACGCGACTGCTTGTACAAAGCAATAAAGTGCACTTCAGCACGCAGACCGCTGCATTTTATGCATAAAAAAATATTATTGCGCTTCTCATTTTCTCGCGTCATTATCTCTTGCAAGCGCGTTGCGGCCTCGGTAAATCGGGTACAGCGCGCTGTAGGTATTTATCACAGTAGGATCGATGAGTGACCGATGCGTGACACTGATACCGAGATTTAGATCGATAAACAATCTAATCTAATCTATTAGCCGATAGACGTCCACTGCTGGACATAGGCCTACCCCAACGACTTCCACACATCACGGTTCTCCGCCACTCGCATCCACCGGCTTCCTGCGACGCGTGTGATATCATCGGTCCACCTAGTGGAGGGCCGTCCTAAACTTCGTTTTCCGATTCGTGGTCGCCATTCTAGAACCTTTCTGCCCCAACGGCCATCGGTTCTGCGAGTTATGTGCCCTGCCCACTGCCACTTCAACTTGGAAATTCTTTGAGCTATGTCGGTTACTCCAGTTCGTCTACGGATCTCTTCATTTCTTATTCTATCGATTAGCGAAACCCAGAGCATAGCTCTCTCCATAGCGCGTTGAGCGACCTTGAGCCTTCTTATGCGGCCCATAGTCAGCGATAAACAATACTGAAATGGAAATATGCAATAAGAAATCCTAATCTATTGGAGTATACTAAGTGCGCCAATGCCACATCAACTCACTTTGTTTAATCATAAAGCGTCTAACTTTTTTTTTTTTTTATACATTTATAGGCAAGTATTTGATCTCGATCTCACCTGATGGTAAGTGACGATGAGATCTACGATGGAGCATACTTGCCTAGGTAGGAAGGCGGCAGTAGATCGAGACGCTACATTCACTAAGCACATGCAGCGCAACTGATCTGACCCGCCATCCATGAATGGCAACACCGAACATCATGCCGGAACACGGCTAGGCCGCTTGGCGACATGGCTTTGTTCAGTGGGTGGTGACTAACCACGGCCGAAGCCTATCACCAGTAGAAACCAACGCACACTAAAAACGGCACAATTTGACTCACGATCAGTAAGGCCAACTTGCCGGTTGACATAATAATTGGTTGGGACCGTAGTGATTGGAAGCCGAATTGTGCTGTTCGTAGAGGCCTTTACGCAATAAACTTAATTATCCCACAACAGCATGAAGACAAACCCAATATGTCGATCCCGTGGCTCAAGTTTCTGAAGTGCGTCCCGTTGTGGGCGATCCTCATAGCGCAGTGCGGCCAGGCGTGGGTGTTCTACACTCAGTTCACAGAATTGCCCACCTATATGAGCAATATATTGCATTTTGATATTGTTTCTGTAAGTATTTTTTTTACACACACATCATGCTGCACACTGCACGCTGGGCTCATTCGTAGCCCAGCAGTCCTGAGGATGCCTCGTTTAGAGGCGAAACAAGTGTCGAATACTTTTTAGATTTGCTTAGTGTCGTGGAGAATTGCATTTTATTTGAGGTCCCGTCACTCGTGATAGATAGTTTCTAGATTAACATCTTAGAGGAGTTCGGTGTTGCTGGCTTCTTTAATTATAGATCAAACTTGTTTGGTTTATAATTGGAAAGTTGACAAGCCGAGGGTCAGTGGTGGGTCCTCTTTCCCCATTAGGTTACACACACACATTTGTTATTTATTGTAATTTGCAATTGTCTGGGTGTAACAGGGATCGGCCCCAGTTTATACGTACGGCACCAATTATACAATCGATTGTACAGGCGTTTCTTTTATTTGGGACCCAGAGTTGGTGTATTCATATGCTGATATTTATTTATTTATACAAATACCAACTAAATTATTGAACGAGTCCATACATTTACACGTAAAACTACGTATTTCCGCAAGGGGCGCTGCTGTGAATGAAAACATTTGAAACGAAGGGCTCCTTCCTCTTGTAATCGCAATGTTATCGAGAAAGCCTGCTGTCACTGTCTCGCTTGTGTATGAAATTTGTAGTGTAAGCGGGATAGAGGACGCTTACGCTACCGTAACGCTACGTCAAAAGATCGTGCTTGATTGAGGCACTGGTCGTGTCTCCCTCGCGCATCCCTCCCCATCACATATGAAGAGCTGCGTCTACGTATGTCATATAAAATTATACTTATTTCAGAACTCAAGGCTAAGTGCCCTCCCGTATTTGACAGCCTGGATCGGTGGTATAGTGCTGTGTATATTCGCCGACTGGCTGCTGGCTAAAGGGTTGATTAATAGACTCAACAGCATGAAACTATGGAATACAGTATGTGAGTATACTAATGCAAAAATAAACATCGCAAGTTGTATGAGATTAAAATTGAAAAAAAAAAACTATACATACAATAAAATTAGAGTGTCTGTTTGTAATATTACAACAACCGCTTTTTACTAAGTGCATTTGGATGTATACACGGTACATATACCAAAACAACATTTGTTACAAATTCTGTCTGTCTGTTTGTTTCGGCTAATCTCTGAAATGGCTGTACCGATTTTGACGGGACGGGACGCAGACAGCTGATGTAACAAGGAGTAACTTAGGCTACTTTTTATAGAAAAACTTGCGGACGAAGTCGCGGGTAACAGCTAGTGTTATAATAAACCTGTTGGTTTTATGGTATTGTCATTAGTGTTTGTTGTACAGCCGCGTTCGCGCCGGCGTTCGGGTTGCTCGGCATCGCGTGGGCGGGCTGCGACCGCAAGGCCGTCATGTTCCTATTGAGCATCGCGTCGGCGTTCGGCGGCGCCGCGTACGCTGGTCAGTATTTACATCCCACTAATATTATAAATGTGAAAGTTTGGATGGATGGATGTATGGATGTTTGTTACTCAATCATGCCAGAACGGCTGAACGGATCTGGATGATATTTTGCACAGGGATAGATTATAGTCTGGAATAGCACAAAGGCTACTTTTTATCCCGGTAAAATGTAAACGCGGGTAACACCGCGGGGCGCACCTAGTCGTTTATAATTTTGATACTGTTTATATTTATTTGTAAGTATAATAATTTTTCCGCAGGCAATCAAATGAACCACATCGATCTATCGCCGCAGTTCGCGGGCACCATGTACGGCATAACGAACGCGGCGAGCAACATATGCGGGTTCATGGCTCCGTACGTCGTTGGACTTATCGTGAAGTCCGATCAGGTACACAGATAATATTACACTAATCACTTATAGCTTTATGAACGTTTGATTTTTATTGCTCACCAAAAATTACTAGTGAAAAAAATATAGTTAACAAATTTGGTTTTGATTATTTTCACATTTATAACTAAGTTGTTGTTTTATTCTTTAGATATCCCAGTTCACTTTCAGTTCAGTAGTTACCGGTAGGGGCAACCTGGTGGTCAAGGATGTTTAGTATCTATATAAGTAATTATATACTTGGATTGCCACCAGTATAGGGTACGGTACTCGTAATACAAGAGTTGCTTTTAGTTTGACACCGTACAGGGTCCCAAGTCTACTTACACAATCGAACAGCAACCGCATAGTAACTGTCTCTTTTGACAGATATCCCATACAATATCTGTCAAAAATGACGGTTACCATGCGGTTGTGGTTCAATTATGAATCGTTTGTGTTAGCAGACTTGCGGCCCAGTTGGTGTTTGTCTGGCGAGATTTAGTTTATATATCTCATGTTCTGTATAAAATTGCAACTGTTGCAGGAGACGCTGGGGCAATGGCGCGAGGTATTCTACTTTGCGGCAGCAATCGACCTTGGCGCTAATCTTTTCTATTTATTCTTTGCGAGCACAGAGGAGCAGGTAAAAACAATTACTTATTAATAATTAATATGCTCGGTAGTGATAGTTAAACATGCCCTTGAAATAAGAAATAACACGTGTCATTCAAAAAGTGTGCCTATACTACAAAAATCACATTTGTCGTTTGGGGCAAGTGTTCTTTTGAATTGTCATCGAAATGGTGACTACATATAATTATTAGAAATTCATTAAGAGCACAAGTTCAAATGGTTGTATAACCTTTCTGTATTACTCTGTATTTGGGCCACCCAATCTAAGGTCCGACCGAGTCGCGTGCCTGCATCGGACGCTTTTACTATCTAAGCGACGACGACATCTTCATTTTTTTCATCTTTATTTTTTTCTTTCATCATAATATGTGTTTCCTAAATGATACCTATAAATGTGTATCACTCATAATGTGTTAATCTATACTCTATACTAATATTATAAATGTGAAAGGTTGGATGGATGGATGTTTGTTTGTTACTCAATCACGCCAGAACGGCTGAACGGATCTCGATGAAATTTGGCACAGAGATAGATTATAGTCTGGAATAGCACATAGGCTACGTTTTATCCCGGTGAAATGTATGGTTCCCGTGGGATAGATTCGTTTAAATTTTTCATAGCTCAAAGTATCGACATGATCTATGTTGCGGGTAACACCGCAGGGCGCAGCTAGTTATATATAAATCCTAAATGATACCTATATGTGTATCACTCATAATATGTTAATGGTATGATGTGTTTAGGATTGGTCCCGGCCCGACGACGACGATTTGACGGCGCCTGCGCCGGTGGAAAGCATCCTGTTCCCCGAGTCATAGGACTCGCCTCGCGAGTGCCGCTGCGCGCGCGACACTGCCGTGTAGTAAAGCGCATTAGCTCAAACAAAATCACTTGCACTGCGGCTGAATACTTGCAGAATTGTAAGAATGTTTTTGTTAATAGACCATACATGAAACACACACTCACCCCCCAATACTCCCATACTATCAACTACAATTTATAATGCAACTTCCCCCCTCCCCCACACACAATTTCTTGATTGGCCAAAAGCCTGCGCATTTGGTTATACCCCAATCGCTTGGCAGAACAAATTTAAAAACAAAATAAAATCGAATTGAGAACCTCTTCCTTTTTGAAGTCGGTTAAAAATGATAATAATATCGCCAGACGAACACACCAACTATACGGCCCCACATTATGCAATGCTTGTATTATGGGTACCGTACAACGCGATACTTAATATTAAATTAAATTTGTGTTCCATGGTTTACTAAGGTCGCTCGAAACGACGAAACATATGTTCATAATGTTATGAGACACTTTAATCGATTTGCAATAAAATCAATTCTTTTCCGTCTCAAGCAGCTATTTTTACTTCTTACTGATATCTTTTCAGAAATATCTACGTAAATTTCTGGTCTGAATTGTACCCACTGTCTTATTTTAAATAACCGTTTTTATTTTTTATTTCAATGTAGCCACAAAATTTTCTTTATATTATTGAATAGGGTAAAAAGTATAGTAAGTATACACAACCATTGATTTTTTTGATAAATATTATAACTAACCAATTCTCAGTTAAAAAGTTGCGTTACCCTAGCGAATGTTTGTTCTGTGTCATTGAAATCAGGTATTAGTACGGCCAAAAATGTTTTATTTGCTGATGTTGTTCAGGAAAATTCTTTGAATATGTTAAAACAAATAAAATAAAATCTAAACAGCATGCTGTCACCGTCATTCACATTTATAAAACCCGTGGTGTGAGCGCAATGGAAGACACGAAATATTTTACCTGACCCACTGAACAGTTCTGTACCTCAAGCATAATCATTATTACCGTTTCCGTAACGTCTTCCATCCCTCTCACACCACAGATTTCATGTATAATTATGACAGTGACAGCATGTTTTCTTGATGATGATGTTACGATTACATTACAAGTTCCTGCTTACCCTATCGAGCGAGCGTTCGTTCGAGTGATAAATAAAAATCAGTATCCAATTAATTTGAAACTACAAGTTTCGTATCTAGCAAATAATTAGCAAATTTTATATACTTATAAGGTCCGTTGAACTAAGTTAAAAAGCGGGCCCTAATAGTGTGATTATTTGTAGGTAGCTCAATTCAATAGTAATGCAGCGATGTACGGTACTACCGGGGACTTTACCAAGGAACATTTGTGTTGAAACGGTACAGGGATTTGAGAGATTTTATCATATTTGTATACAGTCGATTGTTTTCCATTAAGCGGTGAAGTTGCACGTTTCCGTCAGGGGCGCTGCTGCACAATTTATGAAAATATTTGATCACTCAATTGGTATGTTGTTCAATATCGTGTCAAAGCTGTACCGCTAGAATAAAGCGAATTATTTTCATGCGAAAATGACCTTAATGTGTCCAGACAGTATTATCCTCAATAGTACCGGCACACAGAAAATTTACTCTTACTAAGTACGGTGTAAATCGACCAAAGTTGGCGTCTGACTTCTCATCGTCTTTTGTTATAAATACCTTGTATATCAGACGGCCTGATTAGCGCAGTGGTAGTGACGATGCTTTCTGCGCCGAGGGTCCCGGGTTCGAATCCTGGTAGGGACACAAGCTTTGTGTGATGAGCACGAATGTTTGTACCCGAGTCATGGATGTTTAATATGTATATAAGTATTATATACTGAGTTCGCCCTCAGTCCATTGTACGGTACCCACAACACAAGCGTTAAGCTTAAAGTGGGACCGTATAGTTGGTGTGTTCGTATGGCGATATTTATTTATTATTATCAAGAGGAATGCCGTTGTAAGTATATAAGGGTCTGTACACATTGGAGAATTCGCACGCGGACAAATAACATTATGTAATGCACGCGTGCATCTCGGGAGCCTTGGCGCTTACTCCAATGTGTACCGGCCGTAATTTTAAAGTCAGGACGTTCGTGTACCAATGTTTAGAGTTAATAATTTAAAAACCAGTTTATTTAGACACGTATTCCTGACATGTCTGGTTTCTGTTAGTCTGTACTGTACTATAAATCATTCCGAAACACCAATTTGCTTACGTGTAGGTACAATATTTTACAAAGATAATGAAGTATCAGTATTTTATTGTGTGATGATTTTGTTTTTCCAATACGAAAATATTTTATTACGATGTTATTTTCATGATCAATTTACTTATTAACGTACAATAAGGTAGATGACTGTTATTGAAAATATATTATCTCGTATATTTTGTATATTGAAACATAAGTAATATTTATTTTATGACATGCTGTGATAGGATTTTTGAAATATATACACATAATTACAAATTATGGAGAGAGAGAAGGTCCGCGCTCTTACTCTGTCACTTCGGGCGATGACGTCACAAGCCTGTAGCTCTGAACTGTTTTCGACGTTCGTGCATCTATAGCTTGGTCGTTATTAGAAATACTTCGAAAATGGTTTCACCGTAGTAATCAAATACCTAAAAATTACATAATAAAAAACTATTTATTTTGAGGATTTTATCGCGATTATTTTCTGTTTTTACATCCAGTCCTGCCGTGACCATGGTTGCTGTAAAGCAGCCGAAACGTCGGGTACGTAAAAACAGAAAATAAACGCGATAAAATCCTCAAAATAAGGTTTATTTTAATAAAAAAAAAAACTAATACCATGTCATTAACGCACACACAATTGAGTAACGTTTAAGTTATATTATATTTTTTCTCGCATGCAAACATTATGTGTATTAGAATCTCATGATAGTATTTTTCATTCCCAGTTACTATGTACCTATACCTAGTACTTAACGTGAAAATAAATTATCATGTAAAACGGTGCGCTCTAACTCGCAACATGAATGTAAATATAATTATTATGTAAGAACTTTTATATACGACGTTATTTTTGTAGACGCCAAATAAATTTTACAGAAATAATGTATTTGTTTGAATTTTTTGCTTTAGTTTCTGCGGGTCCTAATTGTTCCACATCGATTACGAGAAAATTATATCTCGCGGGTAAAATGTTAAGGCACCTCTGCGAGTCGTGTGAGATGAGTAACATTATTTTTCCTTATTTTTTTGATTCCATTGGGGTTACGTGTCTGACGACGCTTAAATTGCAGTGTAGAGCGGGGGGTGTATTACGAATTCTTATTTCCAGCCAATTCATAACCCGGCTCAGACGAAATAAAAATACAGACTGAGTGTCGCCAGCAATATAAGCACAAAAAACTAAGCCAATTTGTGAAGTACCCACAAATTCGTGTGGACGTAAGGTCGTCATTCGCAGTAAAACACAAATTGCCTTGGTTTTTTGGAATTCAATATGTTGTTTGCGAAACTATTTATTCTTTTCTGTCGAAGCTTCCCGGCCTGAAAATCGTCATATATGTCGTTCCTCCTAGTCCTCCTCGACGTAAGTTCCTCCTAGACAGCAATTTGTCTCAATCTGTAATTGTAATTTTGACCGACAATATTTGGAAATAACATCATTAGTTTTTTTATTACGGTGAGTACGTGTTAAAATAAAAAAAAATGATAGTCACCTCAGTAATTCTTGGAAATTGGAAATGAGAGTACGTAGTACGCCCCCAGAGCGTTGGCTTGGATATCGAAAAAGGTATTTTTTTACATAACATTTTAGTAATAATAGAGGTTGGTGAAAATCATCAGCAATCTTGACACTACGGCGACGCGTCTGCCCGTGGCCGGACTCACGTAATAACAGTCTTGAAGCTCGAACGTCAATACTAATATTTGTTTACGCCCCGAAGTAAGGTTTCGGTCGGGATGCGAACGTTTATCTTACAACGAGGTGTGCTCCTCATATAATTATGACAGTCGTCAATTTTCGGGTGTTTGTTACATCAGGGCAGGTGCTACGGTGCTGCATGATTGGCCGTTGGCAAATGCGTTAGAATTTCAGGCGAAATTTGCTTTGTAATAAACTTGGTCTGTACGTATTACAAAGAGGAATTCTTGTCTTTTCCAGGGGCCAAATAATGTTGCAATGATCACTAAAGTGAACGTACAACTAAATACCCTAATGCAAATTAGTTCCAGCAAGTTTAGCGCATGGAAGATAGAGAAGGCGATAATACTGATAGACCGATTTTTACAGATTATTGATTTGTTTGGTAAGTTGGGTTACCTGAACAGATTTTTTAAAATTATTTGCTCAGATATGTTTTTCTTTTATTAGGTTCAATGGATTCTAAAACAACATTAATATAATTACGCTATTACATCGGTGCATTTAATTTACAGTTACTTATACCTTTCTAAACTTTCTTTAGAGTTAGACGATTTTGTTTGGCGAAAAAAACATAACAGTTAAAATAGTTATATTAATGTACAAGGAATCCTTTCAGCGACGTCGTAAACGACGCGGTAATAAAAGAGTTCTCAACAAAAGCGAGTTTATTGGCAAACCCTTGCAATTATGGCTAACAAAGTATCATTGTCGTGTTGGACGCGTGTTTGCCAACATTTCGGCCGGCTTTGTCCTTTTGTCGATTTCGCCTCAACCCGTCAATTTGTGCGCGAAGTCCCGAAGGACGATCAGCGATAAACTTGAAGAAAAACTTTACGAGCCGCCAAAGGCATTGAAAGGGCAGCTAACAAAACTTAACGGCCGATATTTATGGTGGTGGGCTGTTTAAAAATATTTTTTTTATCGTAAAACAATCGATAGTTGGGTTGCGTTTGGCTGCGGGTGAAAGAGTATAACGGTTCTGGGGCCTGAGTATAATGATGGTGTTTCGCCGATGTTAACGTTATAATTATATTTACTTTATTTATTGCAAAATACCTTCAACAAACTTATATGCATCAAAGTTAACCTACCTATGGAATAGAGTCTGAACCATATGTACAAAAGGGCGCGGCTAACATTTACAATAAAAATGTCCGGTCAGATGACATACATATAAAAAATAACTAAAAATACCTATTCATGTGTTCCGGAGCCCCCCATAAGTGGATCAGAACGGAATAACATTTAATAAAAAGAAGAAAAAATAGTACACCGGATCCCCCAGGCGATCCGTTGGTAGATCAGTCCGGAATCACTAATTGAATTTAGGAGGCATATTTATTACAACGTAGCGTAGGTAGAATATTTTTACAGAACACATGGTGTCGGATTTTGAGCACAATTAAATAAATATTGATTCCTACTAGGTCAATGCCGAATGAGCTCATTGTAAAGGTACACGATTTTCAGACAATTATCAACTGCATACATATCGCCAAAAGATTCGTTACGCTGGTAAATTGAAGCGAGACTCTTTTAAGAAAAGTAATTATAGAGCGGTTCCGAAAAACCGTTCGGTAGCAATAAAACTTGCGTTGTCAGCGACAAAAGGGTTTCGGTCTATGGGTAACCTTCCTCGAACCGCGGGAGCTAAGAACAAATAAACGGGCTGGCGAACGTACGCGTCGCTAACCGGAGCCAATCGCGTATCCTCCGATATAATAGGCGGGAGAATGAAACACGAAGCTCATAATGAGCTCGGACGCAGCTTTGTTCTGCACAGAATGGGCCTCAAATGTCACCGAGATAGGTGTATTAACATCAGAAAGTTGTATGTCATTAAGTATTGTATGTAGCGTCCGCACCATTTCAAATTGCTTTTATGATCCTCTTGCGTACTTTTTTCAATTCAGTACTACCTATCTAAAGAAATTGTGGGCGATTGCTAACGAAAATAACATGTCAGTGTACCTCATCCTAATTGTTGCTTATAGTATGACATTTAAATATTTTTGTATTAACGTTTACTACTAACTCGACCTTAATCGTCAAAATAGAGCTTGAAGGCCGGTTGTGTGGGTTTCTGAGATTCATTATATTTTATGTAATTTTATGATGGCTAACCATTATTTTACAGGCTACATCTGTTGGAACAAACGATGTTTTAATCGACTGTAATTGGACATCCCCATCGCGCGCCTAAGATAAAATCACCTGAATGAACGTTAAATAGTAGAAAAGTAAATAAAATGAAAATAAAAAACAAACTATACACCCCGGAGGTTCTGCATTTTTTTTAAATCTCAGTACCATCAATAATTATTACGGGAATAGCGAAGATGGTAGGACGCTCGCTTGGGCAACGAGGGTCGCCGGTACGAACCCCCGCTCACGTCTCTGGGATTTTTGGATATCATGTCCGAACCACATTTTCAACCATGATTATCACTCGCTCGTGCCTCGGAGAGCACGTAAAGCCGCCAGTCTGCGCCTAATTTCTCTCCGGTCGTGTCGGATTGCCGTCACATCGGACTATGAGAGTGAGTGAATAGAGGTTGAACCTGTGCTTGCGCACACACTTGTGGACTATCCGTTGAGCTGAGTCGTCCCGACCGCAATTCGGTCCGGAGGACTATTATTATTATGGGACCCAACCTACATAATAGTTTAACGCAATTAATCCGTTATGTAATAGTAAAATCTCAAAATGAGTCTTACGATGGCTATAACAAAAAAATTAAACGTCTAAAATATATGTAGTTAAGATATACCAGGATTTTTTTGGGTCACTAAAAAATGAAAGCAAAAGAGAATGACCTAACGGTTTTAAACATAAACGCCCATAACACGTTTAACGAAGTCCCAACAAAGAAATATTTTGCTCTATTTTGAGACCGTAATGTTATTAGTAAAATAGAGCAACCTTTTGTCTACGGACGTTTTATGGTGACCGTCACCAGACCACTGTTTTAATGAAAGGAAGTTTTTTTTTAATAAAAAATATTAGGACCGTTAATTGTAACAGTTTTTGTTTTGTACAAAACATGTTATTTTCTATGAATTTTAAAAATAACAAGAATTTGGAACGGTATATTTTAGACAAAAGATTTTGTTTAATATTTTTCTTGATTTTTGTTGAATATTTTTAATTATGTACGTGTTTTTCTTTCGTGTAAATTGGTAGGTATATAAAGATGTGGAAAATGTAATGTAATGGTGTCTTCTTAAAAACCATAGATGGGCTTATTTATAGCTTATTTTATGGCTTGTATGTAACTACATATTTCATCTCATAATCTAAGTAGCCCTTTAAAAAGACGACGCAAAACATTACCTTTTATAGACGCCTTAATTAGATATTCTCAAAGTTAGTTGTTGCGGAAAGACTACTAATTAAATGCCGCACACACAGATTAACAAACAGTATTACAAAATACGACTTAGTTTAGCGCGACCATTCGTGCAACTAAGGCGGCCTGATTTAGCATAAGTATTGGCGGATTTACAGGTTCCTTGCAAGTTTCTACCCGACAACGGTCATACCTAATTGGTGTATGGGAACTGGATATGCTTAGAGCTGCATGGGTGCAAGGTATGTGACATTTTCGTTTCATATAATCGCCCAATGAACACACAAAGCGCATGCTTCCATAATAAGCAAGCTTATAGTAAGGGTATCAAGCAATGAACTATGGGGCTGGTCCCAGTAACACCAAACGAGGACAAACTATGAATATTATTTTCCAAACTTTGCTGTGGCGGGAATCGAACCCACAACGAACGAACGGCCTACGCTCAAACCACTACACCAAGTTATCACATTATTTTTTATCTACCTTTGTAACTGTAAAACCTAGTTTGGTACATCCTCATAGAAACTTGTAACTACTATATAAAGTTTACTTCATAAGTAGTAACCTTAGTATAGCAATTACTTTGAGGAGTTGTTGTCTCTCCTTGCTCTTTTAACAACTGTCACATCTGTCTGTAGAAAAGGCTCGAAAAAGGCTATTCTAAAACTTTGTATCTTTGAACACGACTCTAGCTCTGGATATACGAAGTATAACAGTAATATCAGTGTGTACCGATCAATTAGTCTCCTAAAATAGTATGATCCAAACCAGTGTTGACAGATTGGGTATTTTTTTCGCAATTCTGGGTAAAAATTTTGGCTCTGGAGAAATTTTGGAGAAATGAAATTCTTGGAGAAAAATTTGGAGAAAAAAAAAATACCATGGAGAATTTTGGGTACTTTTTAGTTTTCATTCTTTTCACTCTGCTTTTTCTCTCTATGGTATGTCATACCCGTCAAACACAGGCAGTGGGGATACGTAACGTAAAAAAAAAAGAAAGCTCATTCTGCTGTTTCAGTTTGTAAATTAGAACAGTCTTTCAAGGAAAATATAAGAAAAATTAACCGATATTATCAACTTTTTACCTCTGGGTAAAACTCAAGCAAATTGTATCATTTTGGAGAAAAATAATTTCAAATTTGGGTAGAAATAGAAAATCACATCTGACAACACTGATCCAAACGATGTATACGAGACAATCGTTCAGCCTTCATTAGCGCGGTCTACATATTCCCAATTTACAGCGGTTAAATTCACCAGCCAACATTTCTTAGACACTAATTAGTTCTGTGCATTCCTGGCGACGATATACAATAGTGCATTTGAATAAAGATGTCAAGCGTGTGGGACAATGAAGGCGGGTGGGCCAACCTTTGCATATGCAAAACAGAGGTTGAGCGAGGTTCGGCGTCGGCGCGGGCGCTTTGATCCCGCGCTCGGTAGACGCGGGCAAATTTATGCTGCGTGTCAATACATTAGAGGAGTGCGGCGTCTCGACTGATGTCAGCGTCGCTGTGTTTGAATAATAAGCGTGCGTTTCCATTGTACTGTGGCGTGGGTGAGTGACGGAATGGGCATTACGATGTTCGTAATTCAGTAGAATATTTTCAACTAGCGTGCTTTCAGTCTAGACATTATCTTTTTAGTTTGTAGATCAAGCAGTTCGGTGGCCCGCCTAGTTGGCTACTGATTTCAGACTAATTTGGAGTGCTAAGATGGTCTGCTTTCGTATAAATTCCACCAGGTACAGTTATCATTTTTGTGGTGATATTATTGTTTTCAAATATTCTCTTCATCTACTGGAAAGAGTGGAATCTACCTTCCTAAAGGGCACGCCCCTCATGGCAAGGCTAAGGCCAGATCCATCGCCCATTGGGGGGAAAAATGTTGCTGTGAGTCATTATTTTTCTTATAGCTAGCTCTATCTCTCTCTGTTGCGTGGTTGTTCCAACCACATAGAAAACGTTTAAGCACTCTTACGCGTAACATCTACCGCGATCTGCCCTGAAGAGCTAAAGGTTTAGCGCCGTGGTCTGCCCAGTCAAACTTAATTAGGAAAATTTGTTATTACGTTCTTGTAATACTACTATTATTTATGCCTTTCCGTAACGAGCAGTCGGCCGAGAGTACTATCTCAGCACTTTACTCGTTAAGTGTAATCAAGGCATTAGATTACCGGTAGACAATGGACAAATGCCCTCATAATGCGGAGGCACGTGAAAGGCCGCAGCGTGCCGCCACCGTGCGGTCGCGTGCCCGCGCGTTCCGTACAGCCGCCGCCGGCCCGTGGACCATGGACCACGAGCGAGCGCGACTCACGACAGTCGCGCGCCGACTGCGCTGCAATACGGACGTATCTTCACATCGCTCAGTGAACACGCGATGCAGTGACTGTTTTGTGAAGTTTAGTGTAATAACAATATGGTGACGGGTATCGCGGGCAGCCCGCAGCAGGCGGCTAACACTGCGGTGGTAGTGGGCGGCAACATGAGCCCGCCGGGGGCGCAGACCGAGCAGAAGAAGTCGAGTGATAATAGGAGGGTGAGTTTTAAGGGTCTTATTATTTCGGCTTTATTAATTTATTTTTTGCAGGTAAATAGATAGGTACTAAAGCTATAATTTATCGATACATTATAACGATTGACGGCACAGTTTAAGGCACGATATCCCTAAAAAAAATTTATTAAATAATTATTTTGACGTCAAACATATTCATCAATAAAGACATCAACGCGCATAGTGTTTGGTGTCAAAAATATAATGCTTATAAAATTGTTTTATTTTATTTTGTGTACCTAATTATTTGTGCTGCTTATTTATATATCTCTATTTTATTAATTATGATGTCTGTAGTCCTAATACAGTTTTCATTGATATTTCAATAATTTGTTACAAAGAAAATTTCGAGTCAATCTCGTGATTGATGTAGTATGATGTGGTCATCATACATATTTATAAATTGTAGACTCACTTGCTCGAAACCCATGCTTCAGAAGCTTGATATATTCGTGCTGAAAGAGTTAAGTGTACTTGCTCTTAGCCGGTGCATCGCGGCCGTGTTAGCGGCTCGTCGCGAACTCTGCCAAGTGATGAATCACGAGTTCGTGATACCGACGCGACGTGCAAACTATCACTATGTACCTACTAATCATACTGTTTCGATATGCCTTGTTATGTAGAGACATGATAGAGTTACCTCCAAATACTGAAACTTAAATCCGAAAGCTAAGTTAAGTATGTATCCACATCATAATGCTGAGTCTTGATTTTTCTTGACAGTACTATAATCACAAACACTAAGGTTTCTTTTCGACCCTTTTCAAATCTTATTAATTCATTAATAATTATATTCCACTAGTTATAATTCTATCATTAATAATCAGAGTTATTTTACGCAGCTTTTTCCTTTGCAATGCCGATGAAATTGCAAAGCGATATATTTTTTTAAAGAGTAGGAGAGTCTTATCACAGTTCTTCAAACGATAGCTCTCCATACTCCAATATTTTAGTCCTACTTAACTTTTTGAGAAGTGTCGTTGTCTAGTTTGCAGGCGTTTGCGACGTTAAAATGAACAGCTCACAAGTTTAATTTGCATTTCACCAATAATAATAATAGATCTACTGTAGTAGGTATTGCAGTTGACTCGTAGTGTTCTTTCAAACCGCAGTAGGATCATGGCATTGTTTAGCCTACGTAGAGTAATTTAACATCAAATACACAGTCATGGCAGCCACCCACATCACATCCATGTTATCAGCCTCGCTATGAATACATACGCATTCGCCAGCAAAACATAATAATAGGGATGTCATCTATTGTAAACTACAATGTATCTGTATTGCTACGAAAAATCTTAAAGCTTATTTTTTGTCTCAGTTATTATATGACCCTCTATAATTCCAATCTTCGGACTAGTTCATAACTGTTAAAGATAAATAGTTGGTAATGTTGTAATATTGCACCATTAATAACTCTTGAATAAGTTTAGATATTATCTTGTCCACTGTTCAAGTCGTTAATTTTTTTTGTATATACAAATTGGTATCTCGTACTGTAGATCCTGGCTTACAGGAGTAGCAGTGGTGGGAGTGAGTAGCGGGCCAAGTCCCTTAAAAAAAATACACAAATTGGTGTTAACTGTTTGTATAATATTATCATAGCTCACGTGAGCAAAACCAACTACCTATAGGTACCTAAAATGAGTAAACTTAAGTATAAACTTAACCCTTAGTAGCCTGATCTACGAAAGTGATTTATTTTTAATATTACTGTGTTTAATGTTACCGTGTTTAATAATAATGACATTTGATTTTTTTTTAATTTCGTTGGAAAGAATATTATACAACAGTAAAATACGTACAGCCAACCTATAAAAAAAAAACTAATAGTAATGTGAACATTCGGTTTAAAAGATTGGTATCAAAATTGAAACTCTAGGCTATTAAGGGTTAAGTATATAAGTATAGTGCCAGCCCTACTGGGCAGTGCGGGTAGACAGTAGGAGCTGCTCGCGGCGTGAGTCAAGGCGGCGCGGGCGGCGCGGGCGGCGCGGGCACGGCGGGCGGGCGGCGAGTGGGCCGCGCGCGGCGTCGCGTCGCGCCGCGTGGGCGACGCTCGCGACGCGCCGTGGGCTAATTGCCGTGGGAACGAGCATTGCGCCGTCCCTCGCCCACTACCCACGAACTAGCCCACACTGGAGTACACATATTATCTATAATTTAATTTTGTAAGTAGGATGTGCAACATGCATCCTTACCTAACAACGAGTGGTCAATCTATTAACAATCATGCGTTTGTGGAGCTCGATGAGTAATCATTGCGTTTTAGTAATGGAGAATATAAACCAATATATTTGATTGGTTTATATAATGAATCTATATTATATATACGTCTTTATATATACCTACCGATATCATACAAGACTGTTTTTCTAATGAAGTGTCATTAATTTATAAAACAATAGTAGAGCAATGTGAATTGTAAACGGAAAATGAAAAGTCCTACAAATTCCCGCTAACCTGTAGACGCTTGTTGCACCCTACTCGCGCCGCCCACGCGGCCTCTGTGCCGCCGCCCGCATGGACGCGTCTGCAGCAAAATGAATCATAGAATACTACGATGCATGTTCGCTGCCAACCTCAATGAAATTACAACCAATTTCAGTCTATTCTAGTCCTTTGTTTAGATACAAATAATTTGAAAAACTTTGTTTAAAAACCGTCTTTTTTTTATTAATGCATAACGTAATTACGGGTAGTACTACAAATAGTAGGTCCATAATTTAGGATAGCATCGCTAGAGCAATTCCAAATAGTGGGACTAATGAATTAATAGCTAACGATGTTAATTACAAAAAAAAACTATTTCTACTGTGACAACAACGACAAGCTTATTATAGTCAAACGATAAATTACACTGGTATGTGCTGTTACCATTCCCTATTAATCATATTCACTACCAGACACATGTAACATGCAGTGGATGGATGCTGAAGTGTAGGTAATTACACGCCATGTCCGCCCGTCAGCGGACACGTCTTCGACTATAGGAAGCTATTTCCATATCCATATCTAATCACTTATACGGAAAAGCAGACCGATTGACAATATTTTGCACAATAATTATAAAGTCGTGGTTTTCTAATTTAGCCGACAGACTTTCGACTTTATGATACTGGTGTGCAGCTATTAAGGAACAGGCGATCCATCATGGTACGATAAACATCGTCGTTGGCGTGAGATAAGTCGGCGGCGGGCGGCGGCACCCACGCGCCGCGCGCCTCCTACACAGACCTAACTCGGCAAGATAAGGCTTAATGATTTTATCGTTCACGGAAGGCTAATAGGGACGGACGTGTGTGAATGAAGTTGTGTGACTACCAACCGCTAAATATGACCAACTTATAAGACACGGAGCTTAGGAAAATATATGGACCGCTAGCTATATCATATGCACTTCACTTCACTTATTAAAACATTATTAGAAGCTATAATCCATAGTTTTTATCGATGATTTTGCCAGCAACTTGCGGGTCAAGACAAAACCAATCTCACGGATTATGTTGCACTGAGTCGCTCTCTCTCTTTCGTAATTATTACGAGGGAAAAAGACAAAATTGTTTTTTTTTTCACATTTTGTCTTGTCACAACCGGCTGTGCTACTAGTGCAGAGATTAGAATGTCTTATTATCTTCTTACTTTTTTTTGAAAAATAAGATATAACGCCGTATTGTTGTACGATATTCAACCTTAAACAGGTCTCAAATTAACGTTCCTGGCTAGTTTTATACAGGTGATTCCGGAAGCGTATACTACGCCTTGAACCTGGGCATCTTCAGCTCAATTTTATAAACACTACTAGCTGACCCGGCCACGCGTTGCTGTGGCTAACACCAAAAATTTAAAAAGTGGAAATAATTGAATTATACGGTATTTCGTTCACTACAAAATAAATTTAATTAATTTTATAGCGTCAACAACACGTGGTAATTATGCTGTTAAAATGTAGCTTATATGACACGTTCGTAGATTTACCATAGCAGCGCCATCTATTGATTACTTACTCAACCCAGTCGAAAGGTATCGACATCTGTTAGAATCATTTGGAGTTAACAGATAATTGTGACTGTCAAATAATAACAGACAAATAATTAGCAATAAATTAAAATTGCGACTATAATTTGAGATTTAAACTATCCTATCTCTCAAGTTGGATCGAACTGCACATGGTGTGCGAATTTTATTATAATCGGTTAAGTGGTTTAGGAGTCCATTGAGGACAAACATTGTGACACGAGATTTATATATATATATAGATAGATTTAAAGTCAGAAATATGATATTAACTCAAAAAAATTGTTCGCAAAATATCACAGTTGTCATTTTGTTGGGCCCAAAATATTATTTTTATACGTCATATTCAAATTCTGACTTCCGGTTACAAATGCGCTAAAAAGCCCAGGTACAAAGCTTAGTACACCCTTTCTGAATCACTCTGTATAATCATTCAGATACTTAGAACTGTTTGATCTTCACATCAATTCTTCAGCACTTTTACTGATTAATAATTTTATGAGTCATAACTGTCGTTGTTAGACACAACAGTCGTAATAAATTCAATGTGACGTCACATCTAGATTAGTTAACTCTCGATGATTACATCCAGCGCGCGTGCCGGAAGCTCGGCGTCCGCTCCCACGCTTTGGCACGCGTCGCGCGCCGCGCGCCCGCGCCGCCGCCACAAGCCAACACCACTGGCGCTCGCCAAGCACAGCTCACATTTGCCAACTGCCAAGTACTCACGGAACGTGACGACGCGGCCGCGCCGATCCCAGCGCCCGACCTATGAGCATTCCGTAAGGGATATTTTGAGAATTCCGCGAATAATACGTTAAATGATAGCGCGATAACGTAATTTTGGACGGCGCGGGTCGCAGCTTGTTGCTAACTAGTGAATGATACATTAAAATATCTTAAGTAACTATAAATGTTGTGGACCGTAATGGTCAAAGCTAAAGGTCAAATGTTGTTAGATTTATAAAATCTGATGTAATACCTAGCAATATGATATAATTACACCATTAAATAAATTGGATAATTATGTTAAGAAGGCGGTCAGGCCGCAGCTAATCTAGCCACCATTTAAATGATAAAAGCGTCGTAATGATAGATGCATAATGATAATGATTCAAGTCTGTCTTCCTGATTGCTGTCAGTCTATAGTTAGCGGAACTTCAAACATTTCAAGGACGTCGCCTAACTAACCTGTTAATTCACCTATAATAGCACCACAAGTGCTTCAGACTATCCTATTTACTATTCGCGCCCATATCAAAAAAGTTAAATAGCCAAAGTGCTATTTACCTATCTATTAAAGCAGACGATAGATCAATAATGAATTGTAAATCGCCTTTGAAGAAGGTCAACGAGGACATGAAATGGAAACGCACCCGCATCGCTATTTATCGCTAGCATTTGGGTTGCATCGCTGACGCGGCGCAGCGCGGCGCTGCGGGGGCGGCAATGCGGCGGCGCGGCGGGCGGCGCTGTCAAACGACGAGATCTAGTCGATACGAATGTGTAATGAACACTGGGCGGATGCCAGACACTGTAAAATAGCTATCTGTCCGACTAATGGTTCACACACATAAAGTTACATACCCACAACTGGTTTTCCAGACGGAAAAAAAACCACCACCAATTGGTATGGTGATTATTATAACATCGCGATGTTGTTCAGGAGTTTTGATAGTACATTAGCTGATGACTTACAAAGGCAGGTTTTCATGTGAGGTTGTTCGGGAGAAATTGGTAGAAATTATGTATTTTATAGTGCGCCTCTTATAAATACGAAATCTACTAAGCTCTAGCTACTACAGCTCTCTGATTTGGTGAGACAGCGTTCCACTTAGGCATCCGACTTTGGATTGCCTAAACATATCACGTTTTATCTGGCAATGTTTTCCCAAGGATTAAGAATAATTGTACTTCACAATACGAATTCGTTCCAGAACATAGCGTGAATCACACGACTTTTATATTATAGTGAATATAAAATGATGAGTTGATCACAGCGACGTACTTGTTCATGTGGGTCGTTTGTCACTATTCGCCTTCAGTTAACTTCAATCAATTGAGGTCGGACGCGCTAAAGTGACGGACAGATTTTATGAATTGTATCGGCAGTCATGCACCTTTATAATATATGGATATAAATAATGTAATTAAGTACAATATTTTGTCGTCTTGAATATTGCCAAAACGGTTCCAAAACGGTGGTGCAATTACATTCGGATTCTCTTGACGTCTCAATTTTAATAACAGTGAAAGGGTGTGTTCCTTCGTTAAGTATATCTAAATACCTAAGTATATCTCCAATAAAAAGCAACAGTGTCAGACAGTAGGTATACATGCTTCCTTTTGTCATCATTTTGTTAAAAGAAAACATAATTCTGACCGACACGTGTCGGATTATGACGATGAGATGTGGTTGAATAGTTGAGTCAAGCAATGTTTTGTATGTAGTGTGGAGTTATGTCGTGTCGAGTATAATTTTTTTGAATAATATAAATTACAAATACCGGACTAGCCGGATGGGTCGTCTCATCTCTGGCAGGGGTGTCATCTCACCTATAGTGAAACAAAATATTTAATCCTTTAGCCATATTTTTGAACACGCACTTGGTTTTTATTCAGCAGCGTTACTCTGCAATCTAACCATCCTTTAACCAGATTTTAGGCTCAGACGCCAAGTATATTTTGTTTTCCAAAACCTCTGTTGTTTCTAGTTATCTTCTAACATCTTTATATACCTTTCAGCCTAGAATGTCTGTGCGTCCTATTAGTAATTACTTTGGTCGCATGCTTCTACAGCCGACCTGTCTGGTACTAGATGTAAATAAGAAGAAAAATAAAATGCACAGTGCGTAGTTCTTTTATCATGTGCTGAATATTGGCTGAAGTATAGTAATTAGCGGCAACCTTATCGCCAGACCAGCCGGTACCTATCCCTGGCGTCGCGTGTCGCGCCCGTCCCGGCGCCGCGAACTAAATCCGCTTCGCACGCGTTGCCAAACGTTACGTAAACCGGCACGTCTTGCGTTTGATATTCTACCTATAAATCCGTAGTAGTATTTATTCATCGCTTTCCCTATAAGTCTGTGATGCGTTGTAGTTCAATTTAGCGGGTCGTAGGAACTACGACTCAAAAAATTTAGTCATGTGTTTACAAAACTGACGTCACAATTCCGCATTTGAAATTTACACAAAATTAAATTAAGAACTTAATACAAATTTTATGTTTTTTTTTTATCGACTGCTATTTTATGTTGTGTATACCTAATAGTTATAGTGGATGGCTCTATTGACTGCACATACTTTGATTGATGAATACAGTATAGGTAAACGTACCCTCCTACACCTGTTTGGCCATATTGCAACCTCACGTTTATCAGTCATCGCTTTTGACTGCAAACGTCATTATCAGTGTCAATATTGTTACTGAAACGCTGAACGGGATGGTAGATAGTGCTTTGTTTTCGGTCATTGGCTTGCATTCATTGTTAAACCAACGTATCGTTTTATTATATACAATCTAGGTAGATAACTATGTTCCCAAAATAAAATGCGTATCCATCTATATTTTAATAAAAATTATTGAGAGAATAAACAGCTCTTAATTTAGTGTTTAATAATTTGAAAAAAAAAATATAAGCAACGTACTTATGTGAATTGAAATAGGCTGATTGTAATCATAGTTGTGCCAACGACAAGCAACAGTGGAAAAGAGGCAAATAATAATATTGGCTGCTGACTCAAACGTGAGTGTGGTGAAGGCGCCAGTATCCGGCCGTTGCGACTGTCTGCTACATCGTTATTACTGCCAGACGATGCGTGACAACTCTCCGAGGAACGTAGTCAAAATATTGTTGTCTGTAAAATCAAATAAATAGGAGTCCCTTTTTTAAACACTTTATTTAAATTTATTTTCACATATTTAAATAAGTCTACAGAAACATCACAGTAGCATAACAAATCAATAATTGCATGTACCACGCCAACATTCACGGCCCGCTTTGAACTCATGGCCCGGAAGTGGGGTCGCGTGCCGGAAGGCGCCGACCATTTCCCGCCCTCCTCACTGCAAACGCCTATCGCTTTATTTTATATTTTTACAAGCCTTGCCCCGCGGTTTTATCCCTTTTCTGTTATACTATTTAGTAAGATAATTAGATTATTCTGCTCTTACAGATTATGTAGTTATTCAGACAGGTATTCTTCAAAGTCAGATTTTTCTAATTTAAATCCGTATTTCCTATAAAATTCTACGCCAAAGGAATCCACATATTTATGATATTTTTACAAAAACTATCTATACTAAGATAGTTTTGTAAAAATACCATAATTAGCAACGTATGTATCCTATCAGTGATGCGGTGTTTATTGACACGTTCATGTATTAGGTTGTAAATGTAAACTGCGTCGATGGCGCCGACTCCAGGGTTATCAGTCAATCGAAATTAGCATATTCTTGTTTAAACTTTTACATGATACGTTAGGTACATAATGCAACCCTAGCGAATAATATTAGTAAGTTGAACTTTATATGTCACTCAGAGAATTAAAACAAAACTTACTACTGAAATAGGGCGTGTATATACGAAAAATTACTCTTATGGTACTGAGAAAATGCGGTATGTAGAAGATTGAACACACACCCATACTATCATGGCAAATTGAAAATCTATAGTTCTAGACACAGTTATTAGTATTTAATGGCAACCCTAGTTGGTGTCGTACATCACGTCGCATAGTTTGTCACGTGTTAGCGGCACGCGTGTCGCTGCGTCACGCCGCGCCGCCAACAGTGACCTTCACCTTGAGCTGCACGCGCACGCGCCCCGCCGCGACGGCGTGTAACGCGAGATTAATGGCATTTTTTGTCACGCGCCTTACTTGGTATCACCAAATGATAAGCGTCTAACAATGTTGTTTATTCTAGCGCGAACAATGTGTTTAACCCGCCCGTGTGATAGTGATAATAGATTTGATGTCCGTACCGATATGTACTGAAATAGGTAGCCACGGTGTAAAATAATGTACTACGGAGGCTGGTGCCTTTTTATGCATCGAACAAGTTCTATAAGTTGGCAATATAAGTAACTGTCTGTCTACGTTTATATGTCACTTCTAAATCAACAAGACAATAAACAACTAGACGCCATTTTCATTTCTTCATGTCACATCCATTATTTTGTTTATAATGTGTATTTATTGAATTTAATATTGCTATTAATTACTTGACACTGGCAAATACCCGCTAAGTCGCGGGTGAGGCCATATTCATATCCATTTTATTTCATCGCATTTCATTTCGTAAAGAAAGAAGAGTCAACAACTAACACTTATATTATGGGCACTCTTAGTGTACTGGGAGCGGTCCCAGTAATTCCCAGACCTGGGTCAAATATGAAAAGATTATATCGAAAATTTGCCTCTATAAGTATCTCATTCGCAATCTTCTGGTGCAGTGAGCCGAGAGGCTTACTCTTCGGCCAATGCTAAGCGGTCGTCACACTCAAATTTAGCCGAAAACAGTGTTGCCAGATTGGGTATTCTGGGTAAAAATTTTGGCTCTGGAGAAATTTTGGAGACATGAAATTCTTGGAGAAAAAATTGGAGAAAAAAAAAATACCATGGAGAATTTTGGGTAATTTTTAGTTTCAGTGGGATTACCTGTAGGATGACCACAACGCATGTTACGAACGCACGCGTTAAACCATCTCGCTCAGTGGGGATACGTAACGTAAAAAAAAAAAAGGTCATTCCGCTGCTTCAGTTTGGAAATTTGAACAGTATTTCAAGGAAAAAATAAGAAAAAGGCAAAAAGCTAAGCCGATATTATTAACTTTTTGCCTTTGGGTAAAACTCAAGCAAATTGTATCATTTTGGAGAAAAATAATTTCAAATTTGGGTATAAATAGAAAATCACATCTGGCAACACTGGCCGAAAAACTAGTGTATTGTTTCTATTGTTATATGAGTAGGTAGCTCTAGTTAGCTTGCTCTATAGTAGTTCTAGCTACTCCGTAGGTTACAGGTCTGACTATATGTAAGTTTATATCCTCAGTAGCGACTGGATTCCTTATTTCTCACACCAAATTAACATACCACGTGTAAATGAAATGCATAGAACTTGAAAACTCGTTCAAGCATTTTTATAGCCTTCACCTTGTACGGAACATTTAGTTCCTACACGTGTAAATGGATGTAAATGTACCTATTTCCAATAGCCCAAGGATGTCTGCCTGTAAATATCAACTTAACATTATTGAGTTCACAAGTGTGAATATTTTTAGTGATCTGTTGCGATATATTCTTAATTTATAATTATTTTAATGGCTACAACGAAAATCCCACTAGAGGAATCCGCTGTCGTAGGGGCTAGTATATTGATACAAAATAGATCTTAGTTAATACTTATCGATAATTATTTGTAGGTGAGCGTTTTGATGTGGTTTCAACTCCCGATGGTTTATCTTCCTCCCGGTCTTTTGAAAGGATTTAGGCGCGTAGATCGTACGTAAAGACTTTGTACCATAACTGTTGTAGCGATATCGATATAGTTATTTGTTATTGTTTTTATTTGTATTGTTACAGAGCAACAAGCCGATAATGGAGAAAAGGCGTCGAGCGCGTATCAACAACTGTTTGAACGAACTTAAGGCGCTCATTTTGGATGCCATGAGGAAGGACGTAAGTATATTGGAGACTTATTTGCTAGACACGAGTGCAGTTTTTTTTTCTTTAAAAATGATAACCACAGTAATTTGTACATATCTGACAAACATAACCTCGTTAAAATCTATTCATCCGTTTTGGAGAAAGAATACTACAGATATTCGATACGCCTGGTAAGAATATTTTAGTAGTCCAGAGACTCAATATTATATAAACACGCTATACGTTTTGTGTCGAAAATTACGCAGAAATTGCTGCTTCAATACATCGGTAGAGTCAAAAGTTTACAAATTACTCATCAATTCCTAATTTGTTGCAGCCAGCAAGACACTCGAAGTTAGAGAAGGCTGACATCTTGGAGATGACGGTCAAACATCTGGAGGGACTTCGGTCTGAAGGTGCCGGGTCCCCTGATCGGTTCAGAGCTGGGTACAGGCACTGTTTGTCTGAAGTGGCGAAGTTCCAAGGGTTGGAGCCGACGCTGCGGAAGCGGCTCGTGAGACACTTGGAGGGTTGCGTGAATACACCGGGGGCGAGGCCCGCGGGGGCGCCGACGCCGCCGTCAGACGCTGAGGATGTACCTGCTAATCATTCAACCATCTTTATTTCTGGTGAGTACTAATTTTACTTTTCTCGTCCTTTGTCTATGATATTCTTTATTCTACATATATAAATTAATGGTTTAAAAGTTAGAAAGAAGATCGCGCAATAACAGCTAAATAGAATCGAATATATAGAGGAAAAGTAACTACAATCTGGAATAACACTAAGGCTCATTTTATCCTTGTAGGCAGTAGGTATGTGGGGATAACCGTTTTGTAAATGCTCGTTTAAAATGTTTAGGATATAAAGCACGTTGTCTTAGATGATAAATAGCAAATGAAGCCTCTCTCTTAGTTCACATAGATACCAACATTGATAAACATCACCAACATTGGCTGAGGCAGCCCTCTGAAGCATAATGTTTTCCAGTATTCTCTCTAACAAACACATATCTTTACAGCCGGACCGGGGTCAGGCGTGCGCCTAGTACCAACGAGACTGCCAAACGGTGACCTCGCGCTGGTCCTACCAGCGGGCATCAACACGACCAACCTCGGTACGGTACCCACTCTTGTACCACTATCACCACCAGACGCCTCATCATCCACATCCTCGGAACCCAGGTGCTATTCACCAGCGAGCTCCGGTTGGGGCAGCCCTCCGCCACTCGCGGAAGACCCCGCGCCCCTCGCCCTCGTCACAAGGAAACAACCGCCTGAAGAGAAACCCTGGAGACCGTGGTGACGACACCTCCCATTCCTTACGTGCTACTGTGATATTGTACATATTAGTATGTCAAGTTTGACAGAATATAGTTCCTAGAATAGTTTATATGCTACCGGGCATGGGAGTTGAATTAATATGGTCAGTTTTGTGTGTGATAGTGAATAGTTATTATAGAAGTTTACTTGAAAGTGCGATGTATAGAAGCCAGAGTTCAGCGAACATATATAAGTGCGATGCGAAGTATATTTATCTCATTTACACGAGCTTATAAAAGAAATGTATGATTGGAAGGAGATAGCAGATAAAGCTGAACATGTATTGCCCTGAACTACAGAATGTTTTAATTATCGAGTTGGATGGGGACTCCTTGAAGAGTCATGTCCCGCATTCCACGTCTTCTGGTTAGTGCGGCTGATAAATGTTTTGTTATCTACCTTTTAAAATAAAGGCTTTTATTATATAAGTAGGATACTTTGTAAATTTCTGAGTTGACATCTGAGGCAGTATTTCATTAATCATATAGAGCATTACTTTTGTAATATCATAACATAATTTTGCCCCCATTTTTATAAATAAAGTTTTCGTCCAATTACATTGGCATTACAAAACATTTTCCGAAGTAATTTGATTAAGACTTCTTTAAATTTGGGGTTAGTGTATAGGTGCCATTTAATCTTTCATCTTACAATAGGTTTGCTATAAGCTTTTTCACAGATATATAAGTTATATATATATATATATATTTAGCGCATCGATTTCATATTTGCATTGTAATCGATAGGAAAGAATTCTGTGTGCCTTAAACAGCAAAATCGTATTTGTCTTCCATACGCATAAACATAGCGCTATAAGTGGTTAAATATTAGCCACCGTTTATTTTGTCGGTTAAACTTATTTTATAGATTTTATCGCGTTTATTTTATGTTTTCACGTTCCCAACGTTTCGGCTGATTGACAGCAACCATGGTCACGGGAGGACTGGTCAGTCACGAGACAGTCTCCCGTGATCATGGTTGCTGTAAATCAGCCGAAACGTCGGGAACGTGAAAACATAAAATAAACGCGATAAAATCTGTAAAATAAGTTTTATATCAATGTGTAGTATTCGCATAAATATAAGAAATCAATAGTTTATAATATTTGTTACCGAAACAAACCAGTAGTCTCTGTAGTCTTCCTTTCCAGTTACCGTTTGTGAACAGTTAAACACAACATTATACATTAGCTGGAGGTAATCCTACTGTAATAATAATTACTAATTTACGATAATTATGAAAATACTTGTGAAACAGGCTTTTATTTTATAATATAAGAAATAATTATATGAATGCACATAATTATAGTATTTTTATATGAATGTGGTGTAAACGAGTTACAATAGCTACTGTAAAGTCGCCGTCTCGATGTAAATTATTAAGAAAATAACGTGATACTATTTAAGATTGTAATATAAGATGATGTACCTAAAAGAAATATGCCATTAATTTAGTAATAAAACATTTAATATGGGATTTTTTGTTTACTTGCTCCACCCATCCATTCGCCGATAGCAGATACAAAATTTACATACAAAAGGGTAGCAGTAAGAGTAATATTTTGACTGACCTTACTAGAGGTCATTTATCTTAGATGTCACGATATACCAACGACCTTATTGCATTTTAAATGTAATTGAAAATGTTAAGGAAATGGATACCATATACTGGCAACCGTACATTATAGTATTAGTGATGTGATCGATTCGGAGTCGGTAATAAGGGAACCCGTAAACAAACTAGAGTAACTGACATGGTTCTATGAATTTCACAGTTGTAGGAGGGTGGGCGGGAACTTGCATAGCTCGAAGAACCGATGTAGGGCAGAGAGGTTCTAGCATGGCGACCACAAATCCGAATACGATGCTCTCCTTCATGGTGGACCGATGATATCACACGCGTCGCAGGAAGCCGGTGGATGCGGCGGAGGACTGTGATATGTTGAAGTCATCGTGGAAAGATTATTGAGAGATAGATTAATGAGATACTATGTATTCTAGAATTGAAATAAAAAAGTTGTGATGACGTCGAATTTTGTTTTTGTTCCTACATGCACAAAAGAAATAATACTAAGAGTAGCGTTTCCCATTTCAGCCCCATTTCAGCGTAAGCTGCAGCAGATATAATATACATCAGATTTGCCAAGACATACAGAAACGAATAAGTTAGCTAATATACAATTACAAATATTCATGTTATTTGTAATACCACATGAGTATGTATAGCGATTAGCTCACAACACTAGCACTATAAACACACTGATTCAGTTAATTCCTCATCACCTTTCGGAGAAGTACATTGGCGTCGGCTTCCTGGGTGGCCAAGTCAAGCTAATTCATCAATGCCGGTTTAATTACATATTTACGACCGTCGTTTATTTTAGCCGACACCAACAGCAGAGAAAATGATATAGTGTTCACTAATATTTAGGTGCTATCGCGAGAGCCTTGCCTGAACACGCTGTAAATTTCGATTGACAATAATTAATCGCGAGCGAGCTAACTCACACAATGTAAGCTATGAAGGCTAGCTAAGCACGATCCCAGCGAAGCTAGGACTAATGAATACCGTCGTCGATCTGCCTCTCTTCATCCCCGCCTGTCATTACGTTCTTAGTTTATGATGTGAATTATTTTTGAATTTGACGTCCCGAAATGCCGCGTACTGGCTTAAACCGCCACCTCGCGAAGCTAGTTTTCCTCGCCCTGTCGATACGCGTAATATGCGTAATACTCGGCTAAGGATTTTAATCGAATCTTTAGGTAAGCAATATATATCTTCCTTAATTTACTTCCCTCCCACTTTTGGGCAGAAATTACAGGGTGGCCACGTCTCGCCGGGTGGTCAGGATAATTCGTCAATGCTCCTGCAATTATCCTCGTATGTTTGCACTGTCCCGGACACTAATGGCTGGGCACGGGAGGAGTTATTGCGCAGGCGCATGGCAGCCGCAATTTACCACAATCACGGAACAATTTGTTTAGACACACATTTCATATCAACCGTGGTTGTTCCTTGAAACTGAAGAGCAGTTATTAAGAAGTAGATAGGTACCTATCTATGCAGAGAAAGTACACGGCTTACGTAAATTACAGTTCGTATGAATAGTTAAAGTCCTCAGCACGCCAAGTGCAAGAATATTCGTAAGCTAACCGTGTAATATATAATCTACATATTTAGATATTATGTATGGAGAATTGAACAGCGACTCTAGCAGATTTTTTTTTTTTATACATTACAGGTAAGTATTTGATCTCGATCTCACCTGATGGTAAGTAACGACGAGATCTACGATGGAACATACTTGCCTAGGTAGGAAGGCGGCAGTAGATCGAGACGCTACATTCACTAGGCACATGCAGCGCAACTGATCTGACCCACCATTCATGAATGGCAACACCGAACATCATGCCGGAACACGGCTAGGCCGCTTGGCGACATGGCTTTGTTCAGTGGGTGGTGACTAACCTCGGCCGAAGCCTACCACCAGTAACACCAGTAAGTAGATGGTATTTAAAACTTTCAATTCTCCATACAAAATTTTTAAATGCGTAGACTATAAATTTTACGGTTAGGTTACGAATAATCTCACACTCCTCGTTCAGTATAGCACTTGTTAGTATAGATACATATAGGTAATCAGTATGCTGGAAACTATCAACATAAACTAAGGCTATTAAATATTTTAAAAACATATTTTTTATTAAATCACCTGCTCAATATATTTGAATTGCGAAAGGAGACTGCGCTCTCTGTATATGTCCATTACGTAGTTCATTAAAATTCATAACTCGATAGCCGTACAGGCAGGTAATGTTTATGATATCGACCTCTAACGACGAAAGTAATTGAAATTTGATTTTATTTTGCCGTCATCTTACGAGCCACCCAAGCGGTCGATCCACCTTAGGTATTGTCGTTGGGGATCTTAAAATTAACATCGATATAATTTTAGCCCATTTCTGAATAATACAAGATGTAATAATAATGTTTTAGGGAACCCAATGGCAGTTTATAATGTTAACATTCCCAAAGAAATAAATCGAAATTATAAAAATATCACTATATGCTAGAAGTGCGCAGTAAAACATTACTGATTTCCTTTGTTTAAAAAATCGAACATCATTTACGTACTTTACGCATTTATTTACGCTAAATCTCTTAATATATTTAACACCATTATTGTTACACCCAACGCGACTTAGTTAAATAAAGCGACCCATTTGGATGCTCTCGCTTGAGAGCGATACATGAAATCGCATTAATATTCACGCGGATACATTATCGATTAAAATACAAGTTTTATTTTTTTTATCGACCATCATTTGGAGAGCTATTAGTACATGGCTTTATTACCTATCATTCAAACCGGGATCGAGTGTAGGCATCGAGATGCATATAAATTGGGGCTGTCAGGCGGATCGGCTCGGGTCCGCGCGGACTGACTGACGGCTGCTCGTTACCGAAAGGTCATTGCTTGCTCATTGCCATTGTTTTTTCATCTCTTTGTATTTGTCTCGGCACGACGAGTTGTCTGAGGCTAATTAATCAGTGTTATGACGCGTGACGCGAGCAAATGAGCGAGAGAGTATGGCGTCTGCATGCATGCAAATTACGCTACTCTGTGCTGATCGTGTATTCTTTAAGTGTTAATTGAAATGGCCAATTTACATGTCCGTCGCGATATTGTTAATGGTATTTATAGAGAAACATGTAGCTGTTAAAATTTTAAAGATATAAAATTCTGTATGTAATTATTTTAATTGTAAATTATTTATAAAATTTTAATGATGCATATATCCATGTTTATTTTTATTTTAAACTAGCTGTTGCCCGCGACTTCGTCCGCGTGGTATTTAACAAAGACACAACCGTTGGCAACAGCCTGCTCGCGCGTTCTGATCCCGCGGGACGCATTGTTGCTATCAAAACTTAATCAGGCGCAGCGCTGCAACATTGGTTTTAATTTTTTTTCGAGAGATTCTATTTTTTTTCTAAAATAAAAGTAGCCTAAGTTACTCCTTGTTACATCAGCTATCTGCCAGTGAAATTCCCGTCAAAATCGGTCCAGCCATTTCGGAGATTACCCGGAACAAACAGACAGACAGACAGACAGACAGACAGACGGACAGACAGACAGACAGACAGACAGACGGACAGACAGACAGACAAAAATTGTAAAAAAATTTGTTTCGGTATAGGTAACGTGTATACATCCAAATGCACTTAGTAAAAAGCGGTTATTTTAATATTACAAACAGACACTCCAATTTTATTTATATGTATAGATTACATTTTTGCCCTGCATTATATGGTGCTATTCAAGTAAATTCTAGTGATATAATGCTCCACCCTCCGTCTATATCGTGCATCATAGGGAATTTTAATGACTCAGGAATTAAATTCGGGGGGGGGGGGGGGGGGTCGAGCACTGGCCAAGAGGACAATAATCAACAACAATCTGAAGAGAATCGAAAATATTTCTTAAAGTACCTATGTATAAAAACTAAAACGTCGGATGTCTGAATCTATTGTATAAGACGTCTTTTAAGTTTGTCTGGCGGTGGTCCGGATTATACTCCTTTTTGCTGACGACCTCCTGGTCAGTATGTGGTCAGTAAAACTATGTCGGTGGTCGAATTCTGCAAACTTTTTGAAATCCATTCTAAGTTCAAAAATGTTGAATTGTCGATGAAAGTTAGTCGTTCGAAAATTGAAAGTTTAAGGTCGCCAACCCACACTGCTGGGCCAGAGTGATGGACTGTACCGCGAATGTCCTTCGCATGAAGGGTTTGTATGCCGGGTATAATACACTCCCTTGACTAAAAACAAAAGGTTACTAAACGATTGAATAAACTAATTTTACGGATTTTGTCGCGTTTATATTATGTTTTTTACGTTCCCGACGTTTCAGCTGCTTTGTAATATACGCGTAAATATAAAAAATCAATATGTTCACTTAACGAATTAATTATGTTTTATTTCATCATCTATACCTTTAGATTACATTAAAGTGTTCATATGTTTCTGTATACTTACCATCACTGATTTACAGACAAATATAACCAACATGACCTTCAAGTCATCAATTCAAATAATATATCCCACGATAACTTTATGTATTTGTTCCAAAAACCGCAGGTGCACTTAGATAATGATGATTTTAGGTTCGGCTTATTAAATGTTGTGTTTTTCCTTTCAGCTTTTTAATAAAGCAATTCGGTTAAATAACACAGTTTTGGGCTAGCTGGGTGGCCTCATTTGGGGGCTTTTAATGATGGCAATTTGTACCAACCCAATTGACCACCTCCGGTTCCAATTGTAATTTCTGTAAATATGAGATTGCGAAGGTAAATATTTTATTGAAACCCCGTATCGGATTCTTTACGATAAATATGATAAGTTAATATATTAAGATAATTAAGAATTATTTTTTTACATTTGGAGGCGGACTTTAACTCATCGCTGGTAGCTAAACGACTTTTTATCAAATTGGTTTATAATCCCACTTCCCACGCCAGAACGGCTTAACGGATTTGGATGAAATTTGGCACAGAGATAGATTATAGTCTGAAATAACACATAGGCTTCTTTTTATCGCGGTAAAATGCATGGTTACCGTGAGAAAGAATTGTTTTAACGTTTCATACTTTATAGTCGCGGGTAACACCGCGGGGCGCAGCTAGTATATATATATTTTGTAACACCCACGCTATACTTATATGGTATCCTTATTGTAGACATTTAACATAAGACCATAGAGAAGGCAAAAAAGCGAACGTGGAAATAAGTCCGATTAGTTTTTATTCTAATGCGTTGCAAACAAAAAATATGCCAAGCATAGCGGTTGGTGGTCTGCTGCTTGCCTCAGGGTTGTTTACATCGTGAATAGTGATCACGTGTCAAGAATGAGAAACAAAAAAGTAAAGGTCTCTCACCACCCACGGTGGGAGCGGGACGCACGTGCGGTCAAGTTTATTTGACAAGATGCGAGGACCTCAAACCCTCACGTGTCAAATCATACATTGGAATTCCTATGAATGACTTTAATTCTTTAGGCTATCCGCTATCGAATGCACAAACTAAACTAAAATATAAGGATAATAAAAGTAAAAAAACTCTATCATAGTTTATATAAACATAAAAACAAAAGTAATCTATTTATTACCAGAACTGATTACTAAGTATAAGTACAATGCAAGGGGGATTAGATTGCAGTCTAAGTCCAACACGCGGGGCTGAAGGAGACTGTAAGACTACGTAAGGAATCTATCTATCAGCCGGAAGACGTCAACTGCTGGACATAGGCCTCCCCCAAGGATTTTCACACATCACGGTCCTCCGCCACTATCCAGCCTACGTAAAGAATAGGCTGGGTATAATGCAAACATATCTGTAACTAGATATAAACAGACTTGACAATAAACAGTTGACAATCGTAAAGGCACTTCACATACCGAAAACAAAAATACCAAGTTTAAAAAAAAAACATTTAAAAAACCCTACGTATTAACATGTAGATATAATCACGAGTGCTCAAAGCGTGGGCAGATACTTTTCAGATCGATTCGTTTCGAGCATGCCTTCAATATGTCCAATCACGATTATAAAGAAAGAATCGCTCATTCGGAGCGTACATTAATCGTGCCAATTATTGCGACCGATCGGACGGTAGCTATCCCTTCAAATTAATTGAATTGATCAACCAATTGAATTTAGCGCAATTCAGTTTTTGTTCGCATTGCCGCGTGCGACAAGCGGTTACATACCGATAATGTCTTGTCGCTTGACAAATAATTGTTTTAATTGGACTCGCGATTATATTGAGGCTGCGAGTAAATAGATACACTGGTAGATATAGGTTTACCACGTAATTGTTATAAATACATATTTAGTATCTTGATACCTGTTTGCATGTGTTAAAAGTCAAAGTCAAATAATTTACTTTTCATAGAGGCACTTAAAAATTGCACTAACATTTTTTTTCTTAACTTTTACGATTATTGGGTAGGTGCTTGTTGTACTTAATTGTTATTATAATTATCACAAAATATACAAAAATATGTCGTAAAAGCGACCATTATTAAAATAGAACATATACAGTGATGCAGAAAGCGTGTACTAAACTTGTAAACTGCGCTTTTTAGTGCATTTGTAATCATTATGTCAATCCGATTGTATTAAGGTGGAAGCTCAGGGCCAGGGCGCGAAATTCAAAATGTCAATGGTTTTTATTTTTTTACGAAAAATTTGGACATCTTTTCAATGTAATTTAGTGTTTTGCGATATTAGCATTCTGCATTGGATGTCTCGATGTATTAAGTTTGCTTAAAAAAGTACCTAATCCGATACAATACCATAAGGTTTGTAAAAACCGCTACTTTTACTAACTTTATGGTGTTGTATCGCTCTACATCGTAAATTACATCGTAAAGATGTCCAAATTTTTCGTAAAAAAATTAAAACTATTGACATTTTGAATTTCGCGCCCTGACCCTGAGCTTCCCCCTTAATATTATATTCCGAAATGTCGTGTTTTTTTTAACAATTGTTCCCAACATAATAACAATTGTGATTTTCATGTGAATAATTTTAATTTTTAAATATTAATTTATCGAATCAGAATTTATATAATGATTATTAATGCGTGAAAGAGAATATACGCTTTCTGTATTACCCTGCAGAGGGATGGCCAATAAAAAATTGCATTTACTTACTTAGTTGTTAATTACCTGCTTTTATCACTTAATAAATTATCTAAATATAGATTCGCTCATTATATTTTTATAGTGTATGAAACATAGGCCATATGTTTTAATTACACGTTAGCGAACAAACATAGTCTTAATTGTGCTGAATACAATGTAAAAAAGTAAGTTTAGTCGAAAAGTAGAATAAAATTTCCGTCTGTCTATCTATCTGTACGCGCTAATCTATGAACCTATTGAACAGATTTCGGTTAAGTCTACAATTTTAGCAATTGTGCTTCAAGGGTTGGAAATACCCAAAGCAACCATCGCTATATAGTAGCTACTTTTTCGGGGTAGGAATATCGTGATGTTATATCTATATGGTGAGTATGGAATTAGGTATTCGTAAATAGTAATTACAGAATTAATTATCAATATATATATATAACAAAGTCGTGTTAGTTACACCATTTATAACTCAAGAACGGGTGAGCCGATTTTTATGCTGCTTTATTTTTTCATTTTATCTCTGCCCCGAATAGCATCTATACTTCTATACTAATATTATAAATGTGAAAGTTTGGATGGATGGATGGATGGATGTTTGTTACTTTTTCACGCCAGAACGGAACGGATCTGGATGAAATTTGGCACAGAGATAGATTATAGTCTGGAATAGCACATAGGCTACTTTTTATCTCGGTAAATTGTATGGTTCCCGTGGGATAGGATGTTTTAATTTTTCGTACTTTTTATCGCGGGTAACACCGCCGGGCGCAGCTAGTGGGAAATAATTCCAAATCAAATATAATTAAAAATAAATCATTTCATTCTGAGGTAATACCAAGTTCGCCGGGACAGCTAGTATAATAATATTATAAAATCGACAGACGAACACACCAACTATACGTCCCCACACGAAGCAACATTTGTAGTAGGAACGAGTAAAGATCTGGGGCGATCCTAGTATAAAATACTTTAATATTTGTGCTCACCACACAAAGATTGTCCCTACCAGGATTCGAACCCGGAACCCGCAGCACAGAATGCAGGGTCACTACCCACTCAACTAATTAGGTCGTCAACCAAAAATGGTGGATACGGTATTGACCTTAATAATGTTCGCGTGGCTGGGTGCGCGTGCGGCGGCCGCGGTAGGACGGGCTTGTCACGAGCTGCGGTTCCAATAGGTAATTATACGAATGTACCTACATGGAGCGAGGGTCTGCTGAGACAGCCTACATACTTTGCCCGACAACATACCCGTGAGCCCGAAACTGGAACTAGCGTTAACATTAATCTATACTAATATTATAAATATGAAAGTTTTGATGGATGGATAGATGGATGGATGTTTGTTACTCTTTCACGCCCGAACGGCTGAACGGATCTGGATGAAATTTGGCACACAGATCGATTATAGTCTGGAATAGCTACTTTTTAGCATTTTTAGCATAGACTACTACTTTATATCCCGGTAAAATGTTTGGGTCCCGTGGGATAGATGTTTTAATTTTTCATACTTTTTATCGCGGGTAACACCGCCGGGCGCAGCTAGTAAAATCTATTTTCGAAACTCATACACAGTTTAATCTCATATTCATATTCCGGAACTAAAGTGTTATTTCTATAATGTCATGGTAAATAGAATAAAACCTTCTGTATATGAGGAAAAGTATTTTTTACGATTTTATCACGCCCAGCGCCGCTGTAAAAACGTGTGATAATGCGTATCAAGGATGGTACATAATTAATTATTTGTAAGTATATGGTAGAACGAGGTAAGGTTTCTTGAAAGATAATAGGTGACTACTTCATTTTTAAGATCGGGGAAGCGTATAGCAATAAAAAAATAGACAAATTAAAAACAAAGAGAGAACTTATTTTTATTTGAGTACCCAAGTGTCATTTTATTAGGAACAAATTTGCAGTCTTGTATTGAATTTTGATTATATTGATTTTTCTTCATTATTGTAGAATTACAGTTGACCAAGCTATACTAAGCCGTGGGACTCTATGTACCTACGAAACCGTAAAATTTACTATACTCGTAGAATGATCTGAAACTTAATCAGTATCCAGAAAAAAAGATATTTTAAAAGGCACACTTGGCAGCTCCACCTTACTACCACAGAACAATGTTAACAGATAAATTCGCAATCATTTTACTGATACATGTACCGATCTATATTCAGTTTGCAAAAATAAGCGTTGCATTATCCGTGGTTGCTGCGCGTAGGTGCTACTTAGCCCTCAAGGTGGTGCGGCCGACTTCGTGACTTACCGCCGCGCGCCGCCAATAAGAAATAAAACGCCCATGCCCGCGCCGAGCGCCTTAAAAATGTTAAAATAAATAAAATGCACACGTCTCGGCTTATCTGCGTGCGCGCATAGCCGAGGAAAGCGAAGGGTGCGCGCCTACTGAGCTCTAAGACACGTTATTTACTGTAACATTTTGTATGTCATATAGATTTCTTATATTGACGCGAATACTACACATTGAAATAAAACTTATTTTAAGGGAACGTAAAAAAATAAATTAAACGCGATAAAATCTTTAAAATAAGTTGAATTTAAATTTTGTATGTCACTTAATATTTTCGCTTTTATTGCTTGTAATACGTTACAATAGCTTCACCGGCTTAAGTGGAGCAAATTTTATATGGCAGCAAAGTTTCTCTCCAGGACAACAGTGTTCTGATGCAGCTATGGATGTTTTCTTACTTTTCGATGCATAATAATCGTCTATACTTGTCGTGTGTGCGTCGCGGTTGCGTGGCGTGTGCCCACGGCAGGTGCACCGGCGCCGGCGCACGACCGGTTGGCACTTACTGCAGTACTGCACATAATGCGTACACTACCTACTGCATTGTCACTATCAACTATAGTATATTTGTGGATCTAGGTATAATGTGTTCCTTATGGTTGACATCAGATCTGCTTATTTATGTAAAATAAAGGCTTAGAAAAAATAGGTACCGACATAAGAATAGTAAAACAAAAATCTCAATATTTAAACAAAAACATTTTCAAGAACGTTGATCAGATTCAAGAAAGCCTTAATTCCTACCGAATACAGAATCCAAACGTATCATTGAACATCAATCTGGTAAATTAATTTAAAAAAAAACTCCCGTTTCGAATGTCCAATAATGGAGCCGATAATAAGCCAATTTATTTTAATACAAAGTTTATTTTTTTCAATTAAAAATTATTTCAATTCTGATGCTCGTATATTTTAAACCATAGGCAGGATAACATGGTTCTCTATCCTTCCCGACTTGACTGTATAACATTAAATTCCAGTTTTTATATTCGAATACTATTACCCACGGTCACATTCCGTGTTAAGTGTGTGTAATTATGTTGTCCCGCCATCATATAAATTGCCATTAAAGCATTTTTATTTAGAATCGCTGCGGTTGTCCTTTATCTCCGAGTCGCGAATCAATTCGCGGTGTGAACTAATATGGGTTAAGCGAGTGACTTGCAAGTTGCTTCAAAGCTTTGTATGTGTATGAGAAGGGACGATTTTAACAGGCCATCGTACAAGTAATCTGGGAGATTCATAGGTATCAATAATGTGCCCGTGTTACAACAAAAAGAACATATTATAAGCATTTTATTTATTGACTTTTTGGGGGTTGTCGAAGAGAAAGGTTATCAATTTTGTTTTATTTTGTGAAAAATGTAATTTTCTTTGAAATATTATGTGTAATTTTGGTGGAATATTAATTAACCATTATGTGTTCATAAACGTGCACGAGTGTAGGAAAATAAAACTAAAAAGTAAAACATGACTTTTCCAGTTCTCCCAAGACGACCGGTAATTTGTCAGTAAAGTATCCTTAACTTTATTGATAGGGTTAGGGGGGTTTAAGGTGTAGTCTACGGATTAGGCCTGCATAGAATCCCCCATGGCCGATATTAAAAAAAAACATTCCACATGACGTTGGCAAAATAGCTACCCAATGGTGGGGAGGCCATTTTCTAAAAAAAAGTATTTTATTTAGTAGGTATGTGTAAAGTAAAGCTGTTCGAATTGCATCCAATCGAAAATCCTATAGGTACTATGTGTGCGAATAAAATGTATACAAGTCAAAAAACCAGAAAGTGACCGCATTGTAACGTTCATTTCGCATATTCGAAGCATCCACTTCAAAGGGTTTAGCGGCTGTCTAATAATTACTGTATGGTTAAATTAATTTCCACGACGATTATTACTGTCACTATAAAAACTCTCATTAAAGATAAAAAGTGACAATGTCAAGCCGTATATAAGGCCACGCCGATGCCCTTTAAGGCCGTTTGTACACTATGTTAAATACTGATTGTATCACCAATAGCAAGAAATTCGAGTAAATAATTTCCTTTACAATTACTTTTTAGAACTACCATACATGTCCGTAGCCAAATTAAAATATTATTTTATAGTTGCTAGAAATTTCATATAATACTGAATCACTTATTAAACGTAGGTACTCTAACACCGATTTTGTAGATTTTAAAGTCGAGCATACATAGGTAATAAAATACCTATGCATGCTCGAATTAATGATCGAATTAATGTATATGCATTTTTATATCCACAAACGTGGATCGTTTTCGGATATTATCGGAATAGTGCACAAAGGGCATAAATCCGCCAATCCGGTTTCAGAAGCGTCGACCTCTCGGCCCCCTTTGTTTTTTCCTTCGCAAAACTGTCTTATTTACGCTAATTAAGTGAAGTATAAGTTCGTGACTAGTACTGGGCGCAGTGGGAGGAATCGTGACGGACCCAGCTTGCTCTTTGTCATAAATGCTTTTTATTTTAACTCAGACGTGGTCAGAAGGCGAAGGTATTAATGGCTTGTAATACTTTTCTATCTATCTACGTATATATGCCATTATTAAGCTGTTACTGGAATTTTGGTGTAAATTGAAGACGCTAAAATAAATTTGTAATCAGCTATGTGAACGTCGCTGAATCTAAAACAAGTGTTGTATCCGTTTACGGAATAACTATTAGACTAATTTCAAGATTGAATAAATATTGAAAGCAAAACATAGGGTACATTATAATCAGCCTAGGACCAATGAGCAGCATTGCAACGGGAAAAATCCTATTTGTCAAAGTGACATAATTATGTGGTAGGTTATAAAATAAAAAAAAACGGTGGGGTAAACAATTTTTTATTTTATTCTAACTAGTTAAGGAAGTGATTAGATAATCTTCTTATTCATGGCTGTAGATGGGGCGGGTCATGCAGACTCATGCACCGCAAAGTACCAAGTCCGAACGTCTTTAATGTGCGGTGCGCACTTATTATTTCTTCTTAGTCATGACACTCGTGTGGCAAATCATTGTTATTGTACTAATACATTAATGTCTACCATTGAGTGAGAGAGGCCATTTAAAAAAGAAATACAAAGTCTTTCCTTCTTTACAAAAGAAGAAGAAATTTTTATTTTAAAATTTCGTCGGTCTTGATCTAGGGTTGTCGTCTGGAGGATCCTCTCATTATTTATGTAAACTACATAACTGCAAATTGTCTGAATATCATTAAAATTACTTGGCTTTATTACCGAGGTCTCAGTAATGGTCAATTTACAGCAACCCGACGTGACTTATGGTGTCGCGGTGAACCTTATTACAGTTACTATCAGCCGGGGGCTCACACGAATTACAGAATAACAGGCACCAGTAATGAGCCATTCGATTTTTCCACATCGACACCGCATTCCCCCGGGGATAGTTCATATATCACGGTATGTTCGATGACGATGACCCATATGGTAAATATTGTTACGTGCATATTACGAAATCATAATTATGTGAGTTCATTATTTATTGTTCACTAGCTGTTACCCGCGAATTCGTACGCGTGGTATTTCATAAAAAAGTTTTTCTAAAATAAAAGTAACCTAGCTAGCAGCTATCTGCCAGTGAAAGTCCCGTCAAAATCGGTCCAGCCATTTCAGAGATTAGAGAAACAACCAAAGAGACAAAAATTTAAACAAAAAAAAATGTTTTCGTATATGTACCGTGTATACATCCAAATACACTTAATAAAAGGGGGTTATAAACTTAAAGTCGGTTATAAACTTTTTTGTACTTTTTAGATACTCATTTCTAAACACATATACCTCCTTTACGTAGATTTGGTGCAGTTATGTCGTTAAGTAGCACATTGTCGAAGTTACATGCTTGTACATGACCATTGACCATTTCACTTTCTCAACGGCCTGGCAAAAGGTAACGAGGCGGTCTCCAATGCATCTCTACATTAACCCTACTGTTTACGGGTACACAGATGGGTGTAACGAAATGAGGAAATGGACTGTAAATGTTTATCATCATTATTTCAACTGATTATTTTATTGTTATAAATATCTGATTTGAAGAAAGCATTAAATTATCTTTAAGACCCAGTAAATGATGTAAGAAATGAATTGAATATATACAAATAGCATGGCATTTTAACGAGGAGACCAGCATAAACTGGTACACGTTTCGTGCCATGAATATTTAATTGAATATTTGTATCCTTGATCATTCTGAATCGTACCCTCTCGCTTTATGTGCCATAATTTACTGAAGAGACATAACGTTTAATCTTAATGCGTTCAAATCAAATTACGAGAAGTCGTAAGTGCTTACGAATTAATAAACAATTTATTGGTTGTTGGGACTACAGAAACTTGGTGGTAAATTCCAATTGCTATTCATGTTTATTACTTAAATGCACATTACATATTCTATAATACGACGACGGGCATGGAGTCTTCTCGGCTTCTTCTTCTAGGCTGCAATTATTGTAATATTTGAGCGCTCAATGTATCGTAAACAACGCGATCATAGCACAACGTTCCGTGCGATATCAGACTTGTGAGAGTGACGAGCGCGCTCGAGCGTATCGATTTTTAATTTGTATTGCAGTTTTAGGCCTAAATGAAATTTTAATCTAAGTAAAACTTTGAAAATTGTTAAAATAACATACGACATAATTTTTAAAACAAATTGCTATAATAACATAACATTATTATGCTTAAATAGACCAACTATCAGCAGTTCTTCTTCAAAAGCCAAGTTAATTATTTGGAGAACTTGGTACCTTGGTATGAGATTTGTTTATGATGATATTGCAACGAAATACTATACAGAAATTGACTTAAATGTGTCAATACTTTAGGCCCAGGTCGTGACGATAAAGTGAGAAACCGGTAACTCTGTATACCAGCATTTTATTATTTTTCAATCCCTAAACTACTTCACATTTCTATAAAACACTGTCATTAGCAGAAATATTTTCATAGCCGAAAGGGTGATAAATATAGCCAAGTCATTGTAAGTAACAAGTGTTGACCACGTCAAAAAAAAAACGTAACAAGTGTTGAATTAGTCGATGAAGAATGAATGATTCTAAAAAAACATGCGCCCGGTCACACTGCTACCGCATAATAATATACTGCCGTGATGAGCGGGTGCAAGGTTTGTAATAACTCGGTGGGTTAAGTCCGTCTGTAATCTATGTCGGTATTGGTTTGCTTTAGGTCTCGTTCTCAACCCAAAATATTTTATCTGAAGTGGTTATTTTTTATTAGGTTTACCAACAGGTTATAGGGTTTACATTCATAGAATTCTTAGAAGAATGATTTGTCTAATGCACAACTAATGACTATCACGAAAAAGAGAACAAATAAATAATAAACCAAGAGTTATTGATTTCTTATATTTACGCGAATACTACACATTGAAATGAAACTAGTCTTACGGATTTTATCGCGCTTATTTTATGTTTATACGTTCCCGACGTTTCCGCTGCTTTACAGCAACCATAGTCACGGGAAGATCGAGGTGTTTGACGTCCTAGAGTGAAACGTTGGGAACGTAATATAGATAAGCTGTCTTTTATTTCTGCGATCAATAAAATCCTTTCACGTAAAATGCGAACACTTCCTTTAAGAGATGTCTACTCAAACATATCAATCAATAGCAAGTACAAAGTAGTTTGAACGGGCGGCGTGACTGAAGAGTCCTCACGTATCACCACACGTGCGATGATCTTTGTAGTATGACTAGTTTAACGAAGATCTAGAATGTTGAGGAGATGTTAAGAATAGAGGGGTCTTTGTGGAATGGTGTGTAAGAGGATTTAAGAGGCGGCAGGGTCTAATTCTCGGTGTGCGCAGCGCGTCACGACTCGTCAGCTGCGCGTGCGCCACACCGACGGACGCGAGCGGTAGGCGAGCTGCGCACGACCCTGCATAAATTAGAAATGACGTCCGTCGCGGATAATGTTCCCAGTTATTATGTAAACGATTTAGGGACATACATGGTAGTTTTCTAGCTTTAAAATTCAAGTTCTCAGTAAACCTCTGTGGCTTTAGCTACCTATTATCGTTTGATATTAGAGCCACTGCGAGGAAGCAATACCTATACGACAGATAGGTATCGCTTCCTCGCAGTTTAAAAATATAATTATTAAGAAGAATAAATACTTACGGTGAAGAACATAACTTTTCAAAAATGTATCACATGAGTTCTCGCGAGTTTTATAAGAATTTGAGATAATCCAATAATATTGTAACTCATGGAAGCACTACTCACCACTGTAACGGATGAATACATGACAGTGATGTTAAGAAATGCCGCGTAGAGACGCTGCACGCTTTGCAAATAGTGAAGTTATAGGGGAACCAAATTGATACGGCTCATTGCGATAATTGCATATACTTTTTGTAATTTGAAGATTGATTGTAAGATATCGTATCTAATTACGTATACTTTGCATTTATAATTTAAGTTTCTAATTAATCGCAGCGGCGTTGTACTAAGGTCGACAACGGTTAAAGAAGCCAAAGACTTAAATGAGACTTAAACAGGACTTCAGCGGTTGTCACAAATAAATTCAGATCGATATGATTTCTGAGAAGAATTGTAGTGCGATATACCATCGAATATATAGGTTTATAGAGAGCTTTAGGAGCAATAAGGTGAATTGGCTGTCAACTATCTCTTGTTCAGTAAATAAATAAATATCGCCAGACGAACACACCAACTATACGGTCCCACACTAAGGATCGCTTGTATTATGGGTTCCGTACAATGGACTGGGGGCGAACCCAGTATATATTACTTATATAGATATTAAACATCCATGAACTGGGTACAAACATTTGTGCTCATCACACAATTTTTTTCCCCACCAAGTTTCGAACCCGGGACCTTCGGCACAGAAAGCAGGGTCACTACCAACTGCGCTAATCACGCCGTCGTAGTAAGTCTTGTATGTTGAGTTACCTGTACATTCCTATACGGTCTTAAAGCAGGCACGTAAAGCGTGTCTCTATAATAAAGAGCAAGTCCCACGAGTCGGGCGGAGGGAGAGCCTTGCACCGCGACCGCGACGACCTCTCGGGGCAGACGAGGCCTCGCATCTCACACACCCGAACGATGTTATGTACTAAGGCAAATTAATTACTACTTTTACAATACTGATTGGTTATTTTATCGACGAGGGATATCAACAACAGCTCGCAGCTACGATTAAGCATTGCATTTTTAATATTTTGTTTCTTTTTAATTTACAATGGTTTGACTGAGTTGCATAAATATAAACGACGAGAAAGATACACATCTCAATTATTCATTGTTTGTTTTCATAGTATTGTCATACATATGGCACAAACAAATGCTACATTAATTAATAATAAGAAAATTATAATTTGAACAAAAATAACATATTGAGATAAAACTTATTTTACAGATTTTATCGCATTTATGTCGATGTGCAGTATTCGCGTAAATATAAGAAATCAATATAGAAAAATAACATAAAACGAGTTCGTAGGATTTATGTAATCGCCGAGGAAAATAGTAGAAAGCAATTGGATATTATCATTGCATCATCAAATCCATTTTATCGATCACCCATTACTACAAACACCCGTCGGTCTTCACATCATAACTCAAAGATACCATCTTGTCTTGACATACGTCCAGTTTTAACAGCACGCGTGCGCGCCCCGGTCGCGCGCAAGTCGCGGGCGGCGCGTGCCTGGGAACCGGCGGCGCGCGCGCGTTCTCACGGCCTCGATGACCCGCGCAAGCCTTACCATGTACACCCCTCCTCTCCCCTCGCCCCCTCTACCCCGCCTACCTTCCTACCTAACCCCCCATGCCGGGCAAGTCGTGCCACACCGAAACTGCCTTTCTTTGCGCCTACGCTTGTGTGTGTAATCTAAGGCCTAACGCTCGCACGCGATGATTTATTAATATTTATATGACTAATGATATCGTAAAGGTAATAGATAAATCAATTTTGAATTGAGAAGTTTTTTATGTTCCTTTTATTTTAGAATACTCGTTGTAACTTGTGGTGGTTGTTTTTGTTTGCTTAATGTGACTTTTGCATGGATCTTTCTTCCTCTTCTATAAAATGTCTTTGCATCTTTTCGGCTTAATTGTAATTCCTTATTTATTTTCTTTTTAATTTTCTTTCACAAAACTTTTTGCCCTCAATCCTATTGGAATGGAGGGAGGGGATAAAGTGTTGCTTCTTCTTCATATCTATACATCTAAATAAAATTGGAGTGTCTGTTTGTAATATTAAAATAACCGCTTTTTACTAAGTGCATTTGGATGTATACACGTTTCCTATACCGAAACAACATTTTTTACAATTTTTGTCTGTCTGTCTGTCTGTCTGTCTGTCTGTCCGTCTGTCTGTCTGTCTGTCTGTTTGTTCCGGGTAATCTCTGAAATGGCTGGACCGATTTTGACGGGACTTTCACTGGCAGATAGCTAATGTAACAAGGAGTAACTTAGGCTACTTTTATTTTAGAAAAAAAAATAGGATCTTACGAAAAAAAATTAAAACCAATGTTGCAGCGCAGCGCCTGATTAACTTTGATAGCAACAACCTGCTATACGTCCCGCGCGCTCAGAATGGGCGAGCAGGCTGTTGTCAACGGTTGTCTTTGTTAAATACCACGCGGACGAAGTCGCGGGCAACAGCTAGTTAAATTATAAAACTATTACAAGATAGACAATAAGTGCATGGGGTCTAGTAATTCTGCGCATTTAAATAACTAGCAAGTAGAACGGAGGTGGAACATAAGAGGCTGCATGCAAATGTTGCTATAAATGCTTTCTAGAACGAAAGGCGATGCATATTCGAAGTTTAAACACTAATACCGGTACACTTGCGTAGCAAAAATCCGTAACAAATCGTATGTTAAAAGAATTCCCCTGTACAAAGATAATGTAGCTCATAATGAACCCCTATCACGAGTAGGTACACGCTGCGCGCGTGTACTTTTGTAATAACTCAGCAAAAGCTGTTGCTTTTTTGGATTCTGCCCGTATTGTTCGACCCGATTCAGCCTCCGATTTTAGTTACCCTTTTAGATTTTAGATCGTATCCCAATTTAACGAAAATCAGGGAGCAGTAGAGCTCGGTACATATCACCTATACTGCCAATTTGTAACTGGATAAATGTATATGTCTAACAAATTTTGGCCTGCCGTAAATATTAGTATTAGCAGGTACAATCTTTCCCAACTTTCCGCTAACTCTGTTTTAGGTTAATTCAATATTTTATGTATATATGTGCATTCACATTTTGATAATGGTATCAGTGTAGTAAGGCGAGCCTCATGCCATTGCATTAGGCACATGGAAATTCCGCTGCGGAAGCTGCTCTGTGTGGGTTGGCGAACTACAAGTCTTTCGAAAAATATACAAGTTTCCTGAGAAATTATAGTTAATGGCAGTGACCGTATGCGATTTGATATAATATATGGTTGGAAATTCGAAAAGAATCGTGCCCTATGGAAGGCGGGACTTCGAAAGAATACAACACAAGTTCCCACGAGAGCGAGGAGTGTGTGTTACCGGATAATAGGTACACGGCACTGATGCCCGCAAGGTTTTTGTATCTTACGTCATAAGAACCAAGAATCTCTCATACATTAATTGAAGAAGATTTTTTTTTAAATAAAGTGCTGTGTTCATGTACCTATTTATTGCCAAACCAATATATACGTAAGTAAGGAGGGCTCTAAGCTTCTGGTTTTTGATCATCTCATAGTCCAAGCCGTGTTAACACCGATTATCATCAAAGGAAGATGGGTCTCTATTATCCCATAGTACAACCCCCAAATTTATAGACGAGCTATAATTTTATCAAGCATCATGTTGTACTGCGCATGCGCAAAATCTTGTGCGCTCTTTGATTTATAATACACACATATTTATAGAACACGAAATATTTTTTTTATTATTATGTTATAATACCAAACGTTTAAAATTATTTTAAAATGTTTTATTCCGCTCCTCAATTTTCAACATATTCTGTACATTAATGGTGGCTAAATAATACCTTTGTGCGTCAGGCCTTTGCATAAAAAACCCAAGTGATGAATAAACATGAATAGAAGAACAAAACGTTGTAAACCGACGGCAACATACAGTGGTGTGGTAATCCAGGGTCATCGCGCACTTATCTCGGCGAAGGTGCGTTAAGGTGCGCGTGCGCAGCCGACGTGATTCCGCGCAGCTTACTCAGGTAAGGTCACTTTAAAAAGCTGAGCCCTTGGACAATCATTATTTGGAATGATTTGAGTATAAAGGAGGAGTAATCAATTCTGATTACATTATTAAAAAAAATACCATTGATGGTAGGCTCGCGATTGCTTAACGCTTATATCACACATTCAAATGTTCTGGTAAACAGTTGAAAGGTAAGGTTTAAAATGTATGTTTCATCTTCGATGATGTGGAGTGATGATGTTCACGCTGATACTAGCTAGGAGATGGTGATGCAGGAAAACAATATATTCGTAAGGTCCTCTAATATTGTTTCGTTAAAAGTAATGTACAAAAATGTATAACAAAATGTGGTTGAGATTATAATAAATAAATAAGACAAGGTCAGTTTTTTTGTTTGTTTGTAGTCATTTTCATTTCGGTGACCATTGTAAGGGATATTTCGACTCCTAACAACGTGTTATAACCATTTTTAGCATTGGCAGTATAGTTTTGGCTCCAGACTCAAAAGAAAAAGACAAAATTAAGCAAATGAAAATAATTTAAAAAAAAAACTATTTTTAATACGTACTACTGATTTAAAAAAAGCGTCTCTATTTTACCATTACCAAAATACACAATTATACATATTATAGGGCAGAGAATTCATAGATAATAGCTAAAATCATCCCCTAAAATATTTATCATGGTGTATTTTGGTAATGGTAAAATAGAGACTCTTTTTTAAATCCTGTTTGAATGATTTGATATAGCGGGCCTACCAGACGGCGATGGTCGCGCGCCGCACGCACCGGCGCGGGCGCAGAATACAGATGCAATCTGTTTGTTTTATGCGCCCTCGGTCGGTTTCAAATCCTTGCCGACTTTGATTGTATTATGACACATTCGTGGTGCTAAACAAGCGAGGATGGGAGATACCTTAGATATCACTTAAAAGTAAACTCGCGTTAGTAGGTACCTCTACCTACCATACAATTCGGTAGATCTTGTAAGAAGGTTGTTGTTAGTAAAGGATTCACTTATAATTACAATTGGATCACCTGACTGATGTGTAATTTGGGTTAATAATCATCCAAGCTGGTTTCCTTAGGAGCATCGAAGAAGCTGCCTGCTTTAGAAACATCCATTTTCAGCGAATATAAAATAAATGTCGTTATTTGTTTCATTAAATCCATGAACATCAAGGATTTACATAAACAGCGTTCGTGACGCGTGGAGATGCAACAATAAGTAACCATGAAACATCGTTAACAGTCGGCGCACGTACATCGTGTCTTCATCTGCATCGTACGTATGAACCGTTTAATTCACTTGAGATCATGAACGTGATGCATAAAGCCGTTCCCGGGATCAATTTTTTACGAAGAATTTATCGAGCACAATAAATTCGCATTCACGTATACAGGCAAAATTATTTTTAATCGTGGCATATATATTCTTGAAGACTTTTAGTTTAATTGGCAACTTTAGGTGAACGGTCAAACTAGTGTTAACAGTCGAAAAGTAAGAACACAATACTCGTATATTTTCAGTTTAAATACAATCGCAGGGAAGCGTTAAGATGCTCGATTTTGCCATTTCCCTAAGCAAATTTGGAGATTTTGAGTGGCATAATTAATTGATCGTCTTAAAATTTATTTTATGTGACTTAAGTAAGAAGTTATTAAAGATGGCATGAAGCATGGATATTGTGGTTGTTCTCGTAAATATGTTAGCTAATGCCGCTGCTACCTTAATATAATCATTAAATCTGCAATACAAACAAACTCGTAATGCTTGTTTATTCATAACACAAATACGAAGGAAGCGTCAAAGCAAGCAAATATGTCTACCACAATCACGTAGGTATCTGTTAAGTCACGTGGGGGGCTCGTGAGTACAAGATCAAGAAATAAACGAAAAATAACACCCAGGCGAGATTAAGCGGGACCTGCAAAAACCAGCTACCTGCGCCTCGCGTCATTTTGGGACCTTATTATAAGGATGCCGCCGTGTCCGCGTCTAAAATGATGAAGCCTCTAAAGAGAGAGATAAACAATACGAAATACTGAAGAAGGAAAGAAATACGACTTGAAATACCCTTCTAATACAAGGGTTATGTCAAAAGGTTGGTAGCCGAAACAAGTTATTTAAATTCGGCTGTTGTCTGGAGGCCACTACGCCTACGCGGTGCGTCTCCCGCGGGCGGGCTGAGTATTGCCCTTAATTCTTTTTTTTAATGAGAAGGATGGGAATATATTACTCACATAAGCCTCACGAGGTCTTGGGGTATGCGTGTGACCAATAAAGTAATCATTCGGACGGTCGGGCCAATTACGGGTGCGCTTATTCGTTAGCGATCGAAACGTAAAAAAATATTGATAGTACATTAGCATCGTAAATCGTTGCACGAGGAGTGCGCGCGCGCTCTCCAAAAGTACAAAACTGCATACTAGAAACAATTATTTTATAAGATCATTAAACAGCTGGCCTGCAGTATATTGTAGTACACTGCACGCAAGCTGTTTATTCCGTATCTGAGTTTGTATTCCAAATGAGATGGTAATTTAACTCTAACTGCGTCGGATCTTACTTCACGTACCTACCGGCGGACTGGACAATCGTCGTTTGTTTCGGACTAAGCCTTTCCATATAACGACAAGTTAAGTGGCCTCAGTCGTGGTTATCCTATAAATGGATATGCAAATGGAACATTTCGAACGAGCTATTTTCGCGACAATGATTGACTTTTAAATGGATATACGGGCCGGCAGTATCGGCATATGTGATGGCTCACGGCGCGCGTCGGGTACACTCGGAGACGGTCACGTAGCGGTCTCGTCCCCAATTACTCATATAGCCGACTCAGAAAACGTGCGACACGTCGGTTTTTTTACCAAAAAAGGGTCGCTGCGTTCCGTTTTTACAAAGAGTAGCCTCTGGTTAAGGCAATTTGTTTTGGATTGTGTGCGGCGCAGATGAATGGGTCCGGCGGCGGCGGTGGCATGCGCAGGAGACCGCGCTCTGCATACTGATGAGCCGCGCCGCCCCGCCGGCCTTCGAGCCTCTAAGATACGGGGGTTCCAATTATTTTAGTCTCATCTCATCTATTGTTGCAATCCGAGATTGTATAGGGCTCTGTCATGGATTGCTTTCTGAATACATGAGCCAATAGGTTTAAAATAAAACAACAGTGCTAGGTATCTATTTAAAAAAGATCCAAGCTGACCGTTGATTAATCTTGAATTGCATTTTCAGTTCGCCCTTTATAGTTACGAGATTAAACCGTGCGCAATTTAATCTCATTGTGCGGAGTGGTTATTTAATACGACCGGTTGTTAGAGGTGAAAAATAAGAATCGAGTGAGCATTTTCAAAAATCGATTAAGAGAGTCTCGATTAAGCGTCCGAGTTTTTGTGTCGTGTTCCCCTCGTGGCGCTATTGTGCGCGCCGCGGTCAGTTAAAATGTTTGCATACGCCGCAATAAAGCAATCCTCGGTAAATAATTATGTTACCGCGGCACCTTTTTGTTGGTGACCGTAACGCTATAATTATTTCCATTCAACTATACTGTCAACTCAAGCAATGCATAATACGATATATCTTGTGCATGGTGCGCTGCGACTTCGCCGCGCAAGATTAATGTATCGAGTCGAGTTGCACATCGCGATAACCTTTAAAGCGTATTCTTTCTTAATGGCTTAATTGAAAAAGTCAACAAATATCAGTAAAATCTGCTATAAAGATAATTCATATGAGCGTGGCTGCGACACGCCCACCGACGCGATTTAATTACAAAATCAATAATCGAATGGCGGAGGCGAGTTAAATGATTGTCTCTGGATACGACGTCGCTATATCGGTGTGCGTGCATCGGCCGCTTCTCTGCTTCCAATAAAAATACCGTAACGACACATCGATACTTACAGTGAGGGTAGAGAGCGAGAGGGAGGCATATAATTTATTTTGCCTTATGGTCGAATAAGGCTCGTATAATAGGTACCCTATGAGACGCAGGTTACACGGTCAGTATTTTATTAGTTCAAGCTTCTTCTAGGAATAGTTATTAGTAATATTGATGGTTTGACACAATTTATGTTGGGCTGATGATCGGGATTGAAATAAAAGTTCATATTTTTAAAAACGTTGATTGCTGTAACACTTACTTATTCAAAGTATAATGATCGTGTATCCTTCCATAAAAACCTTTGATAGTTATGTTGGTAAAACGCTCGCCTTGGTAACGAGAATCGCAGGTACAAACCCCGGCTCGCACCTCTACGATATTTGAATTTAATGTTCGAACCTAATTTTCAAACATGATTTGATGCTGAGATGCACCTCAGCCCTTCTCATAAGACGTGGGAAGTCCGCCAATTCACACTGACTCAGGATCATAGCAATGGTCCGGTATTCATTCTTTTTTTTTACGTTAGCTAGCTAAGTAATTTGATTCGTTTTCTAAATGAGTATCTTGGAATTTTGTAATGCGGAGATACTTAGTTTATATCGTCCATTTTGCACTAACTATCCGTCGTTACCTCGAAGTAACAAACATGCGTCCGCTGTTCTCGCGCGCCCTCCCGCGGTCATTAAAAACACATCAGCGTCACATAAATTATTTTATTAAATGTCAATTCACACCTTTGCCCCGGGCCGAGCGTGTGGACCTTGCTCGTAGGATATTGTAGGATTTAAAACGTGAAATAAATATATAAAAATATCGCTTGCCAATATTTCGCTAATCGGAGCCGACCGCTTCTAAAAGCGGTACCATTTGACTCCCTATGGGGTAAGCCTATCGGTGCCCAGTTAGGTGATATGTGGTACTCTAACAATTATCATGTCAATAACTGCCCCATTTTCGTAATGACATGTCAAATGGAAGGGCTCACATTGTTTTTATGATGTTACCACATTTAAGGACCATTTCCCAGCAACATTGTAAGAGCCTGTGCATGAAAACAAAGCTCTTTTGTAAACCAGTTAGTTTCCAAGGCGGTGGGCACTCACTCGTCTTCGCATCGCGTCAGACATGATTGACTTGCCGTCGTAAATCTTAGCAACGACCTTCGCACTCACGTCGGTGGTCTTTTAGCATAGTTATGTTTAACCAATTATAAAAAGGAAGAGTTCTCAATTGGGCTTTGTATTGTAACAATACGAGTATGGTTCTAATAACTAATTCGTTACGTGTGAAGTACTTTATTCAGACGTATTCATTGCTTAAATCATAGTAAGAGTTGTTGTACTGAACACATTACATTATGTGTAACAAAATAATGCGTATATATAGTTACGAATATATCCAAATAAAGAAATAAACCATTATGTTATTTTATTCCGTATCTCCTTTCCTTTATATATAATATTATATATTAAATAATATAATATATTATTATTATAATTTTCGGACATAAATTGTTCTCTGCGGTGAGCGTTTCTCATTATGAGAGATGAGAGATTATTGAAATCAAGCAAGCTAATTTCATAGTAGTAGCAAGTAAATTTTATAAAGCACCTAACCTTGACGGTGCTTTATGATTTAAAAAAAAAATAATATCATCTGAAACTATGCAAAGACTAGTTATGGCCCTATTACCATAGATCGATTATCATTTTAACACTTCTAACATAATAAACAAGTTACATGAACTACCTAACATTATAACGTTGCGTCCACAATAATTCGTTGTTGCGTATCTAAACAAAAATTGATTGAAATCCATAACATCCCCGTCACTAATAGACGCGCTCACAGTTACAGCTGCTATCAAAAACTTAAGCAACAAAAGTGTGCTGCGATATTGCTTTATTACTATATTTTATGGGAGCGGTAATTACCGCGGTAGCTTACCTGTCTCTGTGCCAGCCGCTTGATTTATGTTGTGGTTTAGGTGACTCAATGGACATTTTACAAAATCACCAGAACTCTCTCATTAGTTAGCTATCGGGGAATATATGGCAGTCGTTTCGTTAAAATATCGGTAAGCAGACGAGGCCAATAGGAGAAGGGTGGGAAGAAGAAAATATTTTATTTTACGAAAATAGTTTGAAGAGAAAATTATGAAACGAAACTTTTACCTGAAGTCTTCTCTGAAACAACAGCTTGTTCTAGGTACTTGAGCGTAGGCCGCTCCACTAATTATACCAGGGGTCCGATTGCCGAATGGCCACAATATTTGGCCTGGTCTTTCCTAATTTGGCCTGGTTCAGTTGGTACTGGGAGGGCCTTCGGGTAGTTGATGTTCGTCGTTCGTTGATGACCTATAATGCAAGCGTTGCTTAGTTTGTGACCTTACATTTTGTGTTTTTTTCATTACCCTTAAATTACCCTTTACAAAAAAAAACTCTTTCTTTTATACTGCAAAGTTGCTACAGAATAATATTTATATTCACTGTTGTAAAAACAAATAAAACCATGATAATAATAAATAATTTAATGTCTTGAAGTAGGTATTTTTTTCACACTAAGTGAGTTGAGACTGCTTAGTTAAGTTAGGGAACTTGATTGATGTCTATGACTACTTATTTTAAATGATTATTTCACAAATTGGAAGGTTTCAATAAAGTCCGTTTTAAGGACATTGTTGTAACATTACGTCATAAACTGATCGCATGTTATTTGAGATGGTATAAACGCGCTATGCTTTGACAGGCAGTAACCACTACAATTTGCGATGCCAATGTTGGGACATCTTGCCGGTAACTGTAGTATTTTGTGTCGGTAACAGGTCTGTCAAAGGCTGTGAGGTGTTGTACTTACTGGCGCAAATAATTTATTGTGAAATACGAGTGACCGAAATTTCAAATACCCTTAGTCATAGTACTTCAGTAGTTAAAAACAGGCTGATTCAGAAAAGGTATATTAACCTCTGAACCAGTGGTGCTTTAGCACATTTTTAATCACTTTGAACACATTTCAACGTCGTGAACGTAAAATAGATAAAAAATCAAAAATTACTTTCACTTCAATCATTATGTGAAGTCAGAATTTCGATTTGTCGATTTAGAAAAAAGGTTGTTTCCAACATAAAGACAATTGTAATTTTTGAGAGCATTTTTGTGATCATTTCTTTATTGACCTACCGTAATTCTGTCTTAACCCTTAATAGCCTAGAGTTTCAATTTTGATACCAATCTTTTAAACCGAATGTTCACATTACTATTAGTTTTTTTTATAGGTTGGCTGTACGTATTTTACTGTTGTATAATATTCTTTCCAACGAAATTAAAAAAAAATCAAATGTCATTATTATTAAACACAGTAACATGAAACACAGTAATATTAAAAATAAATCACTTTCGTAAATCAGGCTACTAAGGGTTAATTTAATGATTACAAACACGCCAAGAAAGCGCACATTTAAAGGTTAGTATACCCAGTCTTAAATACTCTGTATAGTGAGATACTTGCTCCAATAATGATTAGTCTTTTCGTTTAGCAATAAAAGGTGATGTAAAAAATACTTACCTGAGCGATACTGGAATACAAGGATAATTAACAGAGAAAACCTCCCGAGAAATCGTTAGAATTACGACATACTTCACTACATCGAGCAGCCAATATAATGTAATTACACACACACACAATAGAATCTCTTAATCAATGCATTTCACGCAAATTAAGAGCCGGTGTCCAATGATCTGTATATAGACGAACAAACTGTTAATTATAGATGTAATTACGTCAGTTAATTATGTTATTAACGGATAATGAACAAGCGAGGCTGCGAGGCAGCGGGGCAGCGGTGCACAAAGCGAATGAAATTAAAGGTGATAATTACAACTTTTTGAAGGCTAGTTTTAACCCTTAATAGCCTAGAGTTTCAATTTTGATACCAATCTTTTAAACCGAATGTTCACATTACTATTAGTTTTTTTTATAGGTTGGCTGTACGTATTTTACTGTTGTATAATATTCTTTCCAACGAAATTAAAAAAAAAAAAATGTCATTATTATTAAACACAGTAACATTAAACACAGTAATATTAAAAATAAATCACTTTCGTAAATCAGGCTACTAAGGGTTAAGAACAATGAAGTAACTTGTTGCCTCGTCTTTAATTTAAAACTTGGTGTATATAATATTGCAACAGGTTATATAGATAAATAAATAAAAATATAGAGCAAAAACAATAGCAATAAACATCAAGCATGTTGATTCATAAAATACAAGAGGTCACCAAGACAAAAGTTTCTTTGAGTTGACTATTGGTAGTCACCAATACCTAACATATTTTATCGATCTTATAATCAGTTGGAGTAGATATAATGGAGATTAACATTTACAAAGTTTCTTCCATTTACTTAATATTGCGATAAACTTTTACTAATTTACCGCTATTCCTTAAAAAAGTTCTTATCACAAGACAATACTTAAGAACCGCTGTCTGTCATGTCAGATTTCACGATCTGATTCATAGAATCATGATTCTTTATCGTTGCTGAAATGTATAAAAACTATTGTTTAATTTTTTGTTCGGCGTTAATAGGCTTGCTATCGCAAAGTGGTCATCGATAGACGATAGGGTTGCCACCTAAATGCGCCTTGCGTAATATTAGTAAAATTATCAAATTGAAACCACGGCACAGATGGATTGCGCATAAGTTTGTACGCACGCTAAAGGGTTGAACCAAAATGTTGGTTTTTATTAGAGATTCTTCTAATAAATATTGGTATATTTTTTAATTTAAGACACGTTGTAAATAATCAAAAGGCGTCGCGGTATAATTTCGAATCGAGGCTCAGAATTACAGCTCAACTAGGTTTAATGCTGCTTGTTCGACGTTCCAACGTTCAAGCACATTTTGGTGCAGTTGTGTACGTACTAAGGCTATATGAGATATGTTGGATGAAGTAACCACCTAGGAATAGTTGTGTGTCAACCCTAATCAGACATATCCCGTGTAATCTCTGCGCGGTGTGCCAGTGGTGCGCGGGCGCTGCTCGGCGTGACAGAATCGATTTGTTCATTGTCCAGTAGCGCTAACGATTCGTTACGGGAACAATAAGTGCCACTGTTGACTACAGTTTAAACAAAGATTAAATCGTTCATTATTTTTGAAATAGTATCGGCCATTTTAATTGTCTAGTAGTCTGGCTCACTTTATAATACTTCCTGATTAGCAGACAAATAATTTAAATCAGTTTTGAAGATCGATTAATTTTAATTTTTTTGAGAATACAATGGTTACATTGAAAATCCTTGGATTTGAGATGCCATAAATCCAGGACTTTTTTGTCCCCACAAGATCAGTGTATATCAGCGTGTACGCTATATGAGGCATATTTTTTTGAAAAAATGCCCTAAGGATTTTCGGGAATGTTTTCTAGTTTTTTTTAATAGTTTCTCAAAAACACAAAATAAGGCCATAACAACCGAACACGTTATTCTACAAAATAACCCATCAATACCTTCAAAAACTAAGCCTCAAATTCCTTTTACCCATGTTATCTTTTCATGGCAGGTTGTATCCAGGTCACTGAGACCTCGCTCATCTCGGTGCGGTGCTATCGGGCTGGCGCGCCGCGCTATCACTGGCATCGATTCAATTAGCGGCAAAACAATGGACGCCGGGGCTCCGGACCGCGACACCGGCCGCTCGACTGTGACCGTGCCAATCCGCTGCCTAAACTAATGCCACAGCCAAATTGTGAGGTTCCGGAATCAATTGCCTTACTGTGAACTATTAATGCGACTCAAAACAGCACCTTACTTGATCTAACTCGTTATATTCTATCAACGGATTTGATTGTGCCGCCAAGTCTCTGGGTACGCCTTAGGCGCAATGAAAAATAACTCAGTTTTCTTTATTTTGATTGCGTGTGGATGGCATGTAAAGGACCTAAAATTTCTTAAAAAAATATCTAAAGCGATGTAATTCTCCAAAGTTTGTAATAACAGCTCTAATTGAGTTTATGATTTGACTCGCATTAATAGTTCTTGGTAAGGGGGCAGTCGTTTTCATGAATACAGCTATACAACAGTCAACAATCAACAGAACATAACCTGAAAAAGTTGGGCTATCACTGTAATATATCTGTACCGATTACCAAATTTTCTTGTCCCTTTACATACCGTTAAAATGGAAATCATGATATAATTTTGCGCGCAGACAGAAGAACGCCGCGCCAGTAAATCCGTAAGAAGGAGTCTTATTTTAAAGGTCGGCAAGAAAACACGGCCATCAATACGGCTTGTATGCCACAATTTGCCGACACACCGTTTCGTAACGAGAGTACGTAAAGAGGTTTTAATCCCGGTGTTTGGCGCGTGGGCAACATGCTTTACACGCACCAGAAACTATTTTAAAGGGCTATAAATGGTATATATAGTAGCCTAGGTTACTCCTTGTTACATCAGCTATCTGCCAGTGAAAGTCCCGTCAACACCGGTCCAGCTATTTCAGAGATTAGCCGAAACAAACAGACTCAGACAGACAGCCAAAAATTGTAAAAAAAATGTTTTGGTATATGTACCGTGTATACCGATAAAAAGCGGTTATTTTAATATTACAAACAGACACTTCAATTTTATTTATTTGTATGTATAGATTTATATACTACCTATATGAGTAACTTATATAAGTTTGTCAGACTTAAATATATGGTACTTATCATCGCGTGATGATCTTACGTGAAAAATACGTGTGGAACACCGCCTTAACTGCATGTAAGCTCACATTAAGCTCTGTCGTGTGCGACTCGTGGCTTGTATTTTTGTGGCCTCTTACATTCGAGGACAACCTGTAAAGATATTTTTATTGCTGTGTTATGCTTGTTTATATCGTAAGTAATGGTGATAAATGCAGAAGGATTTTAAATTTTATCTGTCGTGTTCTCAAGAGATGTTTTGTTCGCAATCCTTAATCGTCTTGGTGACGGTTTAATGTAATTTGTATCTTATTTGTGGTTTTGTTGCGTCAAATATGGACTAAATTGCAGTGAAAGACAGCATTTCCTGGTGATTTGAGCCTTTCAAAAGTGTTTCGAGGTTGATTAATTCGATTTTTAGAATGCGAATAATATAATCTTGGGATAATAGACAATTGACATTTATTTTTATCAAATGCATAGTGCGCTGATGAGTTCTACTTGTAATTACGAGCAGCTATTGAAATATAACAATAAATTAGATATGACAACTTAATGAATCGATTATCGATCACTATAATAATAACTGACAAAGGAATAGAGGAATGTATTTAGATTATATATTTGTTTGTTGTAATACAAGCCCATTGTAATATAGTTAGGAAACTAGTAGTATTCCTGTATAGATAATTTATTTAGTAAATATAAGGCTTAGTAGTCTATCAAAAACAATGCATTCATTTCTTCGATGGAATGCAAATCAAATATGTTTTACTTATAGAAATTGACAAATTGAAGTGTTAGGAAACAAAGTAAGCCTACATACCTATTAGATACTCTATGCAAAAAAATTGCATGGAGTACCTATTTATTTTTAATAATAGACCTGTAATTTTGATTGTACGATGAAGGATACACCTAAAAGATTTAAAGTTCGACGTTTAAAAATAACTCTACATAATAAAAAAGTTTGCACACAATTGACAGCACAACCTCCATGGCTTTAACATTTTGCAAGAAAAAACATTTGTATCGTGTCATTATGCTCATTAATCTACCCACCAATGTTGTCAGAAACGCAGATAAGCTGGCATAATCAGACGTGAGCATTAAGGCGCGTCGCGTTATCTTCGAATGGCTTAACATTTCAATTAAGGGCACGATTAAGAAATTAAAGGTAATGAGTGGCCGATTCTGAGGTGCCGATTACGGCCGCTCGGCCGGGGGATTAACGACGCAAAGAGTGCGTAATTACCACCGTTTGAAGCGGGAAGAAATCGTTCCGCGAATAGAAGTGTAGAGTAATAGTCAGTCAGTCAGTTAAGGTCGATTGTTCAATAGTCCAATAAATGTTATTGTCTCAGTTTGACATTTTAACAGATATTCCCTTGAAAAACTGTCATAATGTAAAAAATATTATGAGAATCGGCACTAAGTAATTTTTTGAGCATAGACAAATTGTTGGAATTTTCATTCGGTTGGCCAAATAATAGCCAGATTTATGAAGACTGGACATAAGATTAACTCGGTTAAATCTTTTCTGCCATTAACATCAGCTGTCGATTATTTACTTCAGGTAGAGATGTTATGTGGTTATTTTTTTATTATTATTATTAATTTTAGTCTTAGAGTCCCAGAAACAGTGTCTTTTAAATGTACCTATGGGTTGATGACCGCTAGCTGTTTGCGCGAACATTATGTAATCTGTACATCAAAATTTACATAAATGTAAACCTAATTGCTTTATAACTTTTACAGGTTGATTCTAAGCGGTATAGAAATCACAATTGTCATTTTGCTGCAAACAAAATTTTGTTTTAAATATCTGACTTCACATAGAATTTACATATGCGCTAGAGAAGAGGTTTCAGGCATAGTATACCTTTTCTGAAAAACCCTGTATATCGACGTCTCATTAAGGTGACATGGACAGAGTATGTACGCACCGCAGATTATGTTTACGGTAACTGCAAGAGAGCAGCGTCATTATACAAATATACTGTCAGAACTCCTACTCGCACGATGCAGATCAATCGCAAGGGAAACAAAATTGAAACAGTTTTTAATGCAGCTACTAGAAATGCTTTATAATTGCTACTAGCTGTCGCGGTGAACTTAGTACCGCCTCAGAACAAATTTACCGGATAATGAATTATCTTCATTTGTTTTATCTTCTTTTATTCAGTGTCTTTTTTTTCATGTTTGTTCCGCAATTCAGGGTGGAGACAAAGTTAATAATTCAAAGAACATAAAATTGGGCCCACCGTTCTTAGGTTAAAAATGGTGTATATAGCACGTCTTTGTTTTATATATATAGATTTACAAAGACAAAAACAAAACGCATGATAATATCTAAATTATTGTAAATCATACAAACACAAACTCGATGGTTAAACATTCTGAAATTTGAACAGTATTCATTAACACTATCAGCTTATCAATAACTAACCTATACGGTTATGATACTATAAGATACTTTAAGGAAAAGGTATCTAGCAATTGAAACACTGTAAATTATTTGTAAATTGACTATGTTCTGTAAAGCATTGTCCGGCATCGTTACGACTCCTCGTACGCGCCGACACTACGCGTAATTGGAACTAACTTATCTCTGGCGCTTAAAATAAGTTTATCGATTCGCTATCGACTTCGATACGGTCGGATAATATTTACGTGACATTGTTACAACAATAATATTTCGTTATTTCAGATCACGTTGGCTATACTATTTTGTGAGTGCCGCCCAAACTGTACGTTTCAAATATTAAGTATAAATTAATCCTTCCAAAAATATTATAATCACCCACTTGAGTATTCTATATGAACTTACATCAAAAATAGACTCCCTCCAAATTCATAGAACGTTGGAATCCATTTCTAAAGGTATTTTTACATTGATTTGTTACAGTATTGTAAATGTATTGAGAGAAATTTGGGTATTATTATTTGTGCTAGTATCCTTCGTGTTCCATATTGATTGGCCTCTGTGATCGAAAGTCGGCCAGGAGGACTATTGTTATTAAACTTTATCGATCGATCGAGATGCTATCCTCACACCGGCCTCTCTACATGGATATTCTCCAAAAACCGTTGCAAAGAGCTCCCACAAGTGCATAAGTAGGGCTACCATACAAGACGACAGCGCGTTCACGAACAAAGAATGATATAAGAAATAATTACGCCCATTGATCGCGGCTCATTAAAATGAACCAATGGGCGTAGGCGGCGCGCGCGCACCGCCACGTACAAAAGAAATATGGCGCGGGCAGACGCAATTTGCCTCCGCGCCGCCCGATTGTACTCGTTTATCGGTATTCCAATTGTGCTACCGATGCATTCAATTAGGATTAACGAAACGATGGCTATATATGTGAAGGAAATGGACAAGAACTGTAGCAATTAATTCCTTCCTGTGTTCCCTTTCTAGAAGATTAACAGGTCTATGTATTTACCTTAGGTATAAAGATATTTATTTTCTTTTTCTTTTATTTTAAAGCTTTTAGAGTAATAGCAGATTGGCCTCTCTCTACACTCAGTTAACAGTAAATGATATGGTTTAACGCTATTATCTCAATTGGGAAAAACTTGGCAAATACTTAACTCCAAAATGTATAGAAGCGTTCTTGATTTCTAAACGGTACTTATTATACAATGGATTTTTAGACGAAAAGTGTTGTGTGTAATCCTATTATAAGTGCAAGAAAAATTATAATAAATTTAGAGGATAATTTAAAGCTCCTTCTGAAGGCAAAATCCGTTTTAATTTAGGTAAGGCTTTAGTAAAGGTGATATGTCAAATTTATATTCCAACTCCATTAAAAAATATAATTACTTTACTTTACGTAGTACTCAACAAAAATAACGTTACTCACCCTCGTCATAGATGACCGAAGTTTGAGTGTCAACGTCTGCGGTCATGTAATAAGAAGTAGGTGTGATGTTTTTATTATTTTAAATGAAAAAAAAAAAAAAACAATTTAGTTTTTTATTTAACTACGTTCAGTGTTCTTATACCGTAAACTATCGAAAAAAACATTAACACAAAAATAAATCATCAATATTTTTCCGTTTCGGTCGCGCTCGTTGATGTCTTCTATTTAGAAAAGCCAGCACGACAATACTATTACAGTTGTGTGAAGCTACTCGTGTGATATTAACATTTCTATTATCATAAATCTATAGCATAGATCTAGAACGTCCTATGTATATGATAATGTAATTAAGATGATTGATTGATTACAGCTTACAATAGTTTCACATTACACAAATGGGGGAAGAGAAACCCACCACTGACCCTCGTCTTGTCAAATGTTGCAATTATAAACCAAACAAGTTTGACAGATAAATAAAGAAGCAACACTGAACTCCTCTAAGATGTTAGTCCAGAAACTATCTATCACGAGTGACAAAGTGAAAATGTAATTCTCCACGAAAGAAATAATTACGGTATAATTTTAATTACCTAATTAAAACCGATCTTAAGTAATGATGTAACATTTAATGTTCGCAATTATTATCATCGGGTTTTGATAAATATTCTCCAAAAAGAGCATAACGGCAATCATTATCTAGTATTTCCTCCGCAAAAACAACTCCCTGAAATTCTTTACTTATCTCATTTTTTGGTGCGATTAAAAGTATTTCGGCGAGAACAGGCTTGCGAGAGGCCATGCTTCAGGCACGTCTCATTAACTCGGTCGTTATTCACGGACCGCCATCTTGATTCGCGTCAATTTGCGGGTCGCGTGAGACACATGAGTACGACCATGGTATAAAAATATGCTACGTCTCAAAAAATATTTTATACCAGAGATATAGTATACGTACGTCGAATTTTGTGAGATTTTTCAAGGGGCTGGGGTATTTATCTTCTGTGACAAATAGGTCACGTGACTGACCCAAGACTACGTCAGCAGCCATCTCCAACAAATGAGTTGTGTTAATTCTATTGAAGATGTTAATTAATGGCAGCACTGATCGGAACTGGACCGGAACCGCTATCGTCGAATGAGAATACCTGGCGATACATACATTCATACCATGAGCACGGCTGACGAACGGTGCGCACGCGTCGCCCCACGCCGTATGTTGTCAACGGTACTTGCTGATTATTATTATTAACTGAGGATATTAAATTTATAAAGCTTTGCAACAAATTATCACCTTGGTTGGTTACTGCCACAGGTAACGAGAGGACTGGCTCTGTCGTCACCCAAAAAGTCAGCATGATAATACCGGGAGCAGATTTAACCCTGGGTAATGCTGGTATGGCAATGGCCACTTTGATCTTGCAGGTGACTATCCTAGCCATATACTACATACGGAGGTATTTTAATTCTTAGGTATATTTCTAGGGATACCATAGATGTTTTAATTCATAACCTATATTAAGTATATGGTACTTAAAATATCTATATATTATAATGTTTAGTTATAATACACCATCAGGACTGTTGTCCCCAAAGGAGTAGGCAGAGGTGCACTCAATTGTACCCATAAATTTAGTCGATGGCATTTGATCCCGGTGTAATAGGGGGCGAGGCTTTTATCAGATACACTCAATATGAAGAGGATTCGGGCAATCCAATGCTGGCCTAGTGTACGCTTCACAAATCAATCGGAACACGTAATCGTTTTCTCACGATGTTTACCTTCGCCGAGTGATAATCATGATTAATAATTATCACCAGTCGAACAAACCGAAACTGTACGGTCTCAAATCTCTTGGATCGTAATCCAAGCGTTGTTTAGTTTGAGTCCATTGTATAGTCCTATAGTCCACACCATAGTCCTATAGTATAGTTGTATAGTCCACCAGTCCAGTGATCCCAGTAGTTGATTGATATTAAAAATGACTTGAGTACAAACATTCGTGTTCATCATATAGGCAAAGTTTGCAACGCAAGACGTTCGGTACACAAACCATGGTACCTACTGTGTTAATCACGTCGTCAAGATGGCAAACGATAATTTTTATTTACAATTCTAGTCGTATATTCAATATTATCCTGCCTGATTAGCTATGACCTGTTGGACCGGCTGTATAAAGCTATATTAAAGACAACTGAACATTAATAGCTTCCAGGTCTCCAATTAGGCGAATAACATAGGGTCGTAAATGTTTAACGTATTTTATAGCACTCAATTCAACTCATTCCGCAACCCAACCTTCCGTCCACTTTTTATGATCCACATAAACTAAGTCCACATAAAATATTTGCTAATTAAGAATGCATGGTAGCTAGCTTGGTATCCTGGATTTTCTTGTTTTAAAATGTTTGAAATATTTATTTTTACTAACCAGTGCAAATATACTGGACTAATAAACCACATCCGTCCTCCCGTCACCATGGTTGCTGTAAAGCAGCCGAAACGTCATTGGGAACGTAAAAACATAAAACAAACGCGATACTATCTGGAAAAAAAACGTTTTATTTCAATGTGAACTAATCAAATAAAACATGTGGTTACAAATATTTAACTTTTTTCATTTTATAAATAATATTTTTTTGTTTCAATTCTGGCCATAACCAGTATCCTTTTAAATTAAAATTAAATAAAAAGCTGCGGAAAGTTTATGATGATAATACCGAGTGTCGAAGAATTATCGTACATAGGACATTATAAATTCCATAATGCACGTGCCTACCTACCCTCGTACTTAATCTATTTTTAAATCACTGACAGAGTCATCCTAAATCAGTATTAAATGAGTCGGTCGTAAACGTACCTACTTTAACCATACCTATTTGGTAATAAGTAATTCGGTCTCTTCCACGAAATGGCAATAAAAGTAAATTTTATAAGTGCTTATATAGCACATAAAATGCATTAACGAGGTGAAATAAGAAGCACATTTTTATACGTCCTTAAAGGACATTAGAGACCGGTCGTTCTCAAAATTAGAATAACTGGAATTTGCATTCTAACCATATTGTATTTCAACGATTATACGATAAAACGCGCAGTGATGGTCAATTTGGTAGAACGATCGCTTCGCAAGGGTCGTAGGTTAAAACACTGACTTGTACCTCTAGGAATTCTGGATTTCTTGTGCGACTCTCATTATCACTTGCTAAACCATGAAGAAAAACTTGGTTTCGACACCAACCTGCATGTCTGAGAGGAACTGACTAGTTCTCGAAGACGTGCGAAGGCGCCAGCCCACACTGGCCCAGCGTAGTGGGCTATGGCCTGAGTCCCCATCGCGTCGTATTGAGGCGAGGCCGTGTACTGAGAGCACTGTTGACACCGGTTCCTGACTAGCGCTCACTTGCTGCTGGACTTAAGCAAGGCAAGGGAAGCTATTTTATATTAACCGACTTCAAAAAGGAGGAGGTTCTCAATTCGGTTGTATTTTTTTTTATGTTTGTTACCTCCTATCTCCGTTATTTATGAACCGCTTTGGATTTTTTTTAAAGAAAAAACTCATTGCAACGGACACATTGCCATTTAATTGCTCCCGCTTATTAGCTAGCGGTCCTAGGTATGTAGCGAACATTCCCGTAAAACAAATACACATCTCGTCCTTGTGGAATTCAGCGCAAAAAGTGGTAACGTTATAACGTTTTCACATACACGATCGACGACCAGTTTTTGTCGAACCCGTATCAATGGAGAGCTGAATGGGTAAGCGAATACACAAAAAGAGGCGCGCCGCGTGTCGCCATTAGTATTGCGGTGGCGTTCGTACGTGAGCATTAATTTATCGATAATATTGTATCGGATAACATGTTTTTACTTGCTGCCCCGCCTGCGGTACGAGCAGCTTTTAATAAACCACGTCGTGTGACATTTTAATGATAACTGCGAAACTCGTATAATGGATTGATCTTATGAATTGATTTACTCATCAATCCTACGACAATTTCAGCCTATTGATCAGCCAATAAAACGAATACAGACAGAGCAATAGAAATTGAACAACGGTACTTAAGTTAATGAGTAAATTATTGATTTTCTCTTTAAGTATATGGATTAGCGCTAACTTAGACTTTGTCTTACACTTTTCGATGAACCGATTAGTATTTACCAGTACCGCACATATCAAACCGTAAGAGAAGAACTTGTCCCAACCCCTGACTTCCTGGATTATATTGTCATGTTCAAAATTAATGGCTAAATCAGGTTATTATCGTTATGTTTTATGACTAAAATAATCGTGCTTCCATATTTGTACGCGACACTCGTGAGATGGAGGCATATCTTCCTAAAGAAAGGCTTTTGCCTTAGGCTCAAGATTTGTTTCCCTTTCTCTCGCCCTGAAGCAAATCCTGCCAACGATCAGGCCTTAGTTAACCCAATACGTATCCCTCTGGTAGTGGCGTATTTTAAAATTTGGCGCCCTGGGACCAGTCAAAGTCAAATCGTTTATTTCGTATAAACCTACGGGGGCACTTACAAATTGTAATTAAATTTTTTTTTCTTAACTCGACAACCGGATCGGAACGCGACCTGAACAATGTTTGCGACCCACTAAATTAACTCAAAATAGGTAACTCGCAGCCTGACGCCCCGGGCATTGGCCAACATAGCCCAATGGTAAATACACCACTGCCTCTGGGTATGCCATGCTCACTCCTGAGCTCTCGTTTATTAACCACCTAAAATACAACATAATTTTGACTATATATACCTTCTTCGATATCCGATCATTGATACTACTGACAGACACTTCAGTTTTATATCAATACAAAACTTGTTGGAACCCATCTTCAATGTATCAAGCGCGCGTCACTTCCTGTGGAGAGATTTCAGTAGCGGTACATTACGAGTGGATTTATATTAGCACACATTACGCTCACAATGGCCGTCTGGTTTCCTGATGTTTTCACTTTTTACTTGACACATTCATTTTATTTTCGCGTTGAGAGAGTTTTTGGCAACAATGAATGGACTGTTCTACGGTTTTGTTATTCTGTACCTATAAGTGTAAGTTGTAGCGAAGGTATCGTCATTGATATATTTACTTAGATTTTTTTCTTTATAGCTTATTTTATGACCTACTGCTAGGCATAGGTGTCCTCTTTAGGTATTTCTCCATAAAAAATCTGTAGACATTTTAATAAATTTTTCAAAGACGAGTGTTTTGTAATTCCATTGTTAATCGACGATAACTTTTATATACGTACATGCAGGCATTAAAGAACAATAATAAAAACAATTTGAAAATAATCATGCGGTATATATCATTCGGCTCAAGTATAAGACATAAATTCGTCATTTTGAAGCGCAAAATACCTTTTTTCTTTCTTCATCTCATTATCGACCGAATTCCGAAATATAAAACAATACAACGGCCCGCTGGAAAACTTCACAATGAGCCGCCGAAGCCCCAGAAAACTTTAATCAGCAAACTTTATTGAAAATTTATGTGCCCTTCGGTGTGGCATTAATTAAAATACTTGCCGGCCATTGCACAGACAGAGCGCATGCCGCAATCTGTCCTGCGCATTTGTTAAGAGCCGAGTTTTGATAAAAAACACCGATTGCGCGAACGATTTTCCATATAAACAGAATGTTCGTAAAAAATAAAAGTATTATAAGTAACCGATAAATCTTTGTCCAAGCTTTTTGTGGAGGGTGTTGAACATAAAGTCGTATTATCGTTTTTATTGGTACCTTTAAATAATAATTTAACACCGGCGAGTTTCATAAAAGTTCTTTGAAATAAACATCAATTTACGTAATTGACAGTTGAATTGAACTGAAATGAATTAATTTATATGATAATCTTAAAATAGTAGACACGTTTACCCATTCCTTTGCATGTCTTTTTATTTATGGGCGATTCCCTATACATCCAAATAAGCAAGAAAAAGATGCAATAATAAAATCGAGCCACATTGCGGTTTAAGGCGCGTGGTTTTGCATACAGGCGTGCGCCCGCGCGGGCCCCGACGGCAACGCGACGCCACGATGCGCGCACGATTGACAACGAGCTCTCATTAAAGTCAACCCGATTGATTCCCGACAGAGATCGGATTTCAAACTGACTTGAAAAACTCTCACTGATTATAAAGTAAAATTATCCCAGTTATGGCAGGAAAACCCAGTTATGAAAGGGCATTACACTGAAAAAACTAATCAGTCGAACTTTTTTTGCTATTTCCAAAATAACTTAAATCTTGTTAAAATTAACTGAACTATGATTAAATTTACAAAAATGAGTATTACTAGTAAAAAATCGAGTTTTGTTACTTGTAACCTAGGAAAAAATAAATAGCTCGTTGCTTGTAACACATTGTTCGCATGTCAAAATATGTGTGTTCAACTAGTAGTAAAATTTTTACTAAACATTTAATTCAGTGTAGACCAAAGACTTCAGTCGTGTAGTTTCCCTTCATAAACTACAGATAAAATGATTCAATGACCTTAACTCGTTAAACAACAATAAAATGAATTTAATTAAAAAAATAATGAAAATAAAAAAATAAAGCTAATCTCTAACTAAATAATCTTTCCGAAAAAAAGAGCAAAGGATGAATGAACTTACATCATAATTAAACGATATCTCAAGTGGGCTCTCCATCACAGCTAAAGGTGCTTCTTTTATGATTCATTATTGAGGGGTCACGTTGGTAAAATGTTGACCTGCTGCGAATTACTAGAGGTTCGAAGAAAAAAACCGATTGTTTTTTATTTCTTTAACTAAACAGGGATTCAAAAAGGGCATACTAAGCCTTGAAACTGCGCTTCTTAAGTGCATCTGTCATCATTATGTGATGCCTGAAATATGACATACTAAATAGAATTTTTGTTCCCAACAAAATAGAAACTGTGATTTTTGTCGACATTTTTTTTAAATCTTTATATGATAATTACAAAATCGCTAAAAGCGTAGGTACAAGAATCAGTGTACTTACCCTTTCTGAATCATTGTCACTCAACGTGTATAGTCTACCTTGATGACTGCATGAAACTTCTTAAAGTATGTATGGCTTTTACCCCGTGGTACACTACGAACAACGAGTCGTGAACCCGCTGAAGTTAGCGCCAAGTGGCATATAGCGCGTCGCAATAGATATTTTGTACTAAAAATCTATTGCGCAGCGTCTGGAACCACCTTCAGAGGGGCAAAGTAATTTTATTCGTACTATACGTTGACCGACAATAGGCCTCCACATTACTCGCAGCGCCTTTGGTCTGATGTGACAATGATTTATTCAATGTCAGGCGAGGAACAGCCCAGACGGGCGTTACTTTGTACAGTGTAACGACGGACGCGTCTCCCGACACCAGCTCGATTAATAACTGTCTGCAGCACAGCTTGGAGTGCGCCGGAGGAGCATAGCTTCATTACAATACCTTTTTAGCATCATTTTTTTTTTTTTTTTTTTTTTTATTACATTATAGGCAAGTATTTGATCTCGATCTCACCTGATGGTAAGTGACGATGAGATCTACGATGGAGCATACTTGCCTAGGTAGGAAGACGGCAGTAGATCGAGACGCTACATGCACTAGGCACATGCAGCGCAGCTGATCTGACCCGCCATCCATGAATGGCAACACCGAACATCATGCCGGAACACGGCTAGGCCGCTTGGCGACATGGCTTTGTTCAGTGGGTGGTGACTAACCACGGCCGAAGCCTACCACCAGTAGAGTTGTCACCTGGTTGGCACCACCCAGGGTCACGTGTAGGGTATCTAGAGGGTATTTAATTCTCCTACGGACGAAGGTGACTCGACCCCGAGATCATCATTTGTTCGCTCGGTTACGATACAAGATTGATTTGCTCAGGGGCGGATACATGAGGGAGGGGTGGGGGGGAGGAATGGGTGCAATTACCCCCCCCCCCCCATCCCTGACACACGACTGACGTACCTTACTTCTCTATGTAATTTGTATATCACTTTTTTGCGACCTATTTCAACATTTTTTTTATGAAAGAATGCCACCTAGATACAGAATTATACCCCCTTCGTGAAATCCTGAATCCACCCTTGGATTAGCCTTAGGTGGATCGTGCTTGTTATAACAGCAAGCAACCCACGCAAGTCCAGACTAGGCTAATTGAGCTTCGTGCGTTACGTATATCAACTCTTATACCTGCCTGGTAATTTAATATACCTCCAAGAATACTAGCTTCAAATGTACCTAGTATATCCATATTATCCATCTACACCTAGGTATTATTATATAGGGAATAATGTCTAGTGACTAGCCTTAACGTTATTAAAGCAGAAATTGGTAACATAATGTTGTGAAAATGTAAATTAAATTTTAGTGTTATCTGATTAATCGATAACCATAAAGCAATAAAAGGAAAATGCTGTACTATCGTGCTGAGAATCCACGACATCGGACATACAGCAACGGGCTCTCCGCAAGCCACTTTCTTGCCCTCATTGGGAACAATTACACGAGTACGGAATACCGGCAGCATCCTCTTATGTTTATTCAGGCAATAAAGCGGTGGACCCGGAATCTGCGGCATCGCCGCTCCCAACGTGCCGCCGCAAAAACCCGACTGCACCCGAATCCTGGCCAGTTATTTGTCAAAAATAAAATGAGAACTTGTGATTATTATTTCAGGTCCCGAGAGCCGGACGATCGCAGCATCCGCCCGTGCCCGGCACGCCGCGCGCCGCCGCCCGCGCCGCGGCCGGCTCGGGGGCGCGCGATGTAGGCGATAAAGCGACAATAAAACATATAAATAATTCATATCGGGAACGCGGGTATTGATTCGCAAGAACGTGTTCCAAATGTTTTATTATCTGTGGTATTAATAAATGGAGCAGATGTATGGGCCGTTGTTCTTGCGCCCGCTGCATGATTGCTCTGCTGGCAGTTCAATTAATAAAAATCAAATTTGTTATTTCATTCTTTGAATGCGTTCTAATAATACTTTGCTGCGGACCTGTTCGACGGGATGATGAGAAAAACCTAGTAGGTAGTGGTATCTTATGTGGTTATTTTAATTTATTTTCGGAGATACGTACCTATGCTACTTTTGTATATGAACAGTACGTCAAGTGCGAGATTATTCATAAGCTAACTGTATAGATTATAGTCTACCGTATTTAGACATTTCCCCCCAAATACTATAGACGTTCTATAACTTTGTTGAACGTCATATAGTACTGCGCACAAGAGTTTTGTTTTGCGCAGTACTATATGACGTTTGATAAAGTTATATAACGTCTTTAAATTCGGGGGTTGGTATGGAGAATTGAAAGTTTAAATACCGTCCGGTAGAGGCGCTGTTAAATTTTCCATACAAAATGTCCAAATACGGTAGACTATAAACTATACAGTTAGCTTATGAATAATCTCGTACTTGACGTACTTAATATACGTCTCCACTACGTACTAACTAAAGGAAAGGATCGCTTTGTTTCATTTAGATTTAGGTATTTCTTAGGAAGGAAATAAGTAACAATATACAGGATTATAAACGGTCTCAATTATTAAAATGCGAACACATGACAACGAATTACTACATATACGTACCTACATATAAAAAAGTATCGCAAATTTATTCAGGCCACATCTACACGAAGTTGTAGTACTATACTTGTTTTAAGCTGCAAAAAATTATCAAGCTCTGACCAATGAGGAGATGGGTAAGGCTAATTACCTAGGGTAGGCGGACCATAGAGCAGGTCCTACAAGGTTCACGACTCCCTTCATATAGCTGCAGCCTAGAATATACTGTGTGCATTCAGCACAGACTTGCTAGAATACTCAGATAATACATGGCGTACCCTAAAAGTGAAGTCTAAAAAAACTCTGCTCTACCATTTAATCCACATGCTATAACAGAGATTTTTTAGGCTTCACGTTTAGCGTTTGCCGTGTGTTGACTGAATATTCTTATAAGTATGTGCTGAATGCACAGCGTACACATAATTGTATCAATTGTACAGTTGGTGGCGTGAGTTGTCTGTACATACGGTCCTGGGTTCGAATCCCGTAGTGACAAATCTTTATGTGATGAGCAGTTCGTACCCGAGTCATAGACCTTTCTTATTTATGTAATTACTAGCTGCGTCCTGCGGTGTTACCCTCGTTTACATATTACCGCGATAAAAAGTATGCCTATGTGCTATTCCAGACTATAATCTATCTCCGTGCCAAATTTCATCCAGATCCGTTCAACCGTTCTGGCGTGATTGAGTAACAAACATCCATCCAAACTTTCACATTTATAATATTACTGGCATTATACTATGATCGCCCCTAGTCCTCTGTGCGATACCTTTAATACAAGCTTTCTTAGTTCCTGAGTGTGATCGTACTTTAGTAAGGACAGCTGGTAAAAAGAGCCCAGTGAACGATTGGCTTGAATAATAATTAGCCCACAGCTAGTCATAGCCTGTCTCTTAATGCAAGATGGGTATAGGCCATAGTCCACCAGATGCGTATTGGCGTATATCGTATACGAATTCTGACTACGGTTGGTCTCTCTCAAATATGCAGGTTTCCTTACGGTTTTTTTTTCACGAATTGAGACTTACCTTTACTTATCATCAAAACACAGAATAATATGCAAGCAATTTAAAAAAAAATTGAATCTGTTCAAACAGTATGAAAGTGAAATGAAATACTGACAGAGTGATAGAAGCAAAAAGCACAATCATCTTTTAAAAAATACTTTAAGATAGGCCAATTACATTATATTTATAGAACGCACGAGTGTATCAAAATTAAATAATACGATGGTTCTGTACGGGATCAAAGGGGCCGCGGCATGACGACTTGCCCCACAAAATGTCAGCAAAGTACAATATGCCGACAAAGGCTTTTTAAGCAAGTCAGATTGCCAGGTGTCTTTTATAAACGCGGATTTTCTTGGACTTGTGCATTTTGAACCCACGACGCAATGGCAAAAGGGTGTTACAAGTGTGACGACTTTGTATGTTCGTGGCATCGTAGCTTCGCAACGTATTTACCGAATTCAATGCGTTTTATTGAGATGGATCATTTATGTTTCATGGAAATGGATTTGGTTATATCGTTTTTAAAGCACATACACTGTTTAAGCGCTACGAGCATGTGCCATTTTAATCTTCATTGTTGAATATAATTATATGCCCATCTTGCTGAAAATTTATTCCAATATAATAAATAAAATTGTACCCCGTTATCTTCAGTTCACTGAGAATACAATAAAGTCAAGGATAACCAGCGTCCCACAGACTTTAACAATGTTCCATGTAGAAATAACAGCATTTAATGTCTCAGAAAAAAACTCCTTAGTGCCTTAACACGCCACAAACCCCTAACGTAGTCATCGAGAAAGCAAGCTGTCACTGTCTCTATATGAACGACACTAATAAGAGCCAAGCGCCGTCTTTCACTCCACCATGGTTGTTCCTCCTCACCGTTATCTCCATCTATGTTTATGACACTAGACATAGACATCGTGGACACTGGCAGCATTGTGGCAATTTGCGGCAAACGCCAATAACAAAGAAGAAGAAGAAGAACGTTGACATAAGGGTTTAAGAAGATTATGCTTGAGCCATATTTTTTTTTATTCCTTTACCCGATTTATGCAGGGTACCCCGTACTCGCGGTCCCCCTACCGAGCAAGGGTCGGGCATGCGAGGCCCGCCACGCTTATTTTTCCCCGTAATAGTTACTTAATTGTGCTTCCATAACGACTGCAATATCAGCTACATCAAAAACTTAGATATTAAACACTTTCGCTTTGTGCAAGGTAATTTAGATTAGAAATCTAATTAAAAATATTTTTAATAATTTAAGGCTAGTCTTCTCTCGTCTATTAATATCGTTAATCTATAATTCTATCGAATCTGCGGCAGATATGATCAGTGAAAGAACACTACTAAAAGCTCGGAGGGATCGCGGATTAAGTCTTATCCTCCCATTGATCTCAATTAAAGAACTTATATTTACGAGCATGCGCGGTCCACCTAAGCCCAGCCGATCCTATAAATTATCAATAAAATTATCCACGAACACTTTCGACATTCTCCGCAACGAGCGGCTCCATTACAATATCTACAATGTGGACGGTAGAACCATTCTGAAATGTAAATCTGTTCTAAATTCAATAACTTCAACTTATTAAGTATTTTGCATAACCGCATATCTGAGTGGCGCAATGAGTTCACATTTGTTGATAAATATTGAAATGCGCCTCGATTTCCATTACGGACCCCACACGGAGAGGCGTATATTTGCAATCGCATAAAAGCGCGATATTTTAACAGTTTAGTGCTCGTTTTAATACAGATGACATGCGACGATGCGCAATCTCCTTTATATACTCAACAAAGAATTCGATTAATTCTTGATTAAAATAATTAGCCATTCGCAACGGGGCTCGGCGATGCGCTTATGATGCGCCAGCACCGCCCGCGCCGCCTCGCCGCGCAATGTGACTGCCGCGACACGCAACCAAGGGTCCAACCGTAGAATTCTAAGATAAAAATAAGCTAAAATTAATTTCATGTTAGGTTGACACTAATGTTCAACCGAAGTCTGATTCTGAACCATATTTATCAATACTTTAGTCCCAAACGCAAAATAAGTAAAAGTACAAAAAATCTTAAGTCTGGGGATGAGTGGTTAAATTAAAATGCTAAGTATTTTAAGTAAAACCAACTTTTATTTATTACTATGGATACCTATTCAATTGTTTGTAACTAGCGCCATTAAAGCGATAATATTGACAAAAACCAATCGCTTAGTGTAAACACAGCCGGGCAATAAAACGCATGAAAAGATCGGTATTACTTTACATAAATACGTATCGAGATCGTTTATCCGTTCACGAGCTAAGGCACGAGCTCACTACATTAACTGCGTAGATACAAATCTAGAGATTATACTTACCTAACTAAAACCGTATATAATGGCATTCAAGCTAAATGCATTGGTGATTGAGTGCAGATTAGCTATCTGCAGTTTCGTTTGGTAAAAAGATGTAATTTTTTTGTGAAATAAATTGTTAATCAACTGGTAAAGATTAGTATATAGTCCATTTTTACAGATGACTCCATATGCGACCTGGGAATCATACACAGCTGAATTTCGGGTTACATAGGCTCCGATAATCGCGATCAGTGATGGGGGTCACCCACGGCCTGTGACCCGATGAGCCGCGGCCTCGAAGGTATCCCTTATCCACTTATGCAGCATGCTTCAATTAAAAAAAAAAAATTGGGATTCAGTTCAAACAAAACTTTTCATGGATAAAATAAACAATCAATAATCCACCCTCTTAAGTGTGGGCCTCGAAAAAATGATCTTTCCACTGATGGTATTCATAAACAATAAGTACCAGAGCCACACACCTGTCCATAACTTGGTTTGAAAAAGTGCAATGTAACCAAAAATTGCCGAAACTTCAACGTCATAATACAATGGTTACTTACTTTAGTTCCCATGAACACAGTGAGTTGTTGTCCCCATACTTTCCTATTGTTAAGGGGAAGAAGATTTTATGATACGTAACAGATTATCAAGATTTAAAACATTTCAGTGTGTGAATTGATATTACATTATTATTAACACTCTTAATACCTTATTATTAGATATGTTAATTAACAGTGGTATATACAGGGTGTTACAGAAAGGGTATACTAAGCCTTGGACCTCAGCTTCTTTAGTGCATTTGTAAACACTTTATGCAGTCAGAATCGTAATATGTTTATTTTTAATAAATAGTTTTGTACCCAACAAAATGATAATTCTGATTTATTAAGAACAATAGTTTTTTTTTTAAATGGACATTCTCCACATTCTAACTTCAAATAGTGTTTATAAATGCGCTGAAGAAGCCCAGGTTCCAGGCTTAGTATACCCTTTCTGAAACACCCTGTATACAGGAAATACACCTCTCCAGCCAGTGCCAATTTCGGAGATACATTTTGGAGATAATGTATACTACTACTAGTTGATTCGCTATAAAAAAACGTGTAATAATTAAGTTCTCAACTATGGGAGCGAATTTGCATGCGATCTTGACCTTGAGCTATAATTTTCTACTAGCTACAATGATATATCAAAGTACACATTAAGTTCGGATATGGTACAATCGAAAAATATTGAGTAAACTTACTAATTCTTCTTTAACCAAAAAGACCAATGTTTTTAAGAACTAAGTATATTTCTCTGAATTGTAATGGTACCTATTAGCGTTTGAATTCCCCTTAACACCATTTCATTCCGTGAGAGCGACAAAAAGGTTCATTGATTCATCCATTCACTGCATTTGTCGTGGTTAAAGATTCGGCTTTGCAAGTAACAAAATTTCGTAACATTTTTATTATAATAATAAGTACGATTAAGCAGGTAAATTTTTTCATGTGTATGAAATGGTTTACTTACGGTAGTATAGGACTAGGATTAAAACTAGCAGCAATATTTTAACTAGCTAGGGCTTCATTACACTAATTGAAATGATCATCTAAGAAGGTCATCTAAGAACTACTGTTAATTTATTATTTCAGTTTAAATTAATTTCATTTAATTAGGGGCGTATGTAGCTACCTAGTATGTAAAGGTGTGAATGATTATGTAGGATTTAATGTCTTGTCTTGTCTATGACATAAAAAAAATCAATACATTCTGGAAAAAAAAACGGGGCCATCTCTTGAAAATTAACTCTTCAAGGTGGACAATCAGTGACACATTTATTATATTCACTCTTTGTAGCCTTTTGTTGTCAACAAAATATAGGATGAATGACAGGACAAGTAGCCAGTTGTGTTTTTTTTTCTCTACACCCCAGTGACCGTGGGAGGTACCCTGCAAGCCATGCGCTATGATCGTGGGAAAGTTGTGAATAATTGGATTCAGTAATCCATGCGAGCACAGCTTCTTGGAATGTTAAATGGTACACATGATTTGACAAATCGATGGAAATAAAAACTAACTAACTAACTAACTATTCCCTAACCATAACCATTATAACCATATAACCATCGGTTAACGAGTAGGAGTCCTTATTTTCCAAGAAATTTGTTGTACCTAGGTACTTATATACGCTAACGGTTGAAAAACGATGTTATATTGTAAACTATAACACACTTTAATAACATCAAAATACGTACTTTTATTGGCATCTTCATTATCCTGCCGATGTCAGCAATCACAATTTAATTTAATAGCATCGACACCGTCGACCACTTTATTTTCGTAAAGTGAATATGCGCGGGAATTACGCAGTAATAACAATGTCGCCATTAAGTGCTCATTTGTAACGAGTGTTTGCGAGAATACTAAGTACTTGGGTATGCACCTAGGCAGAGTATTAAGGTAGGTAAGTATACCTAAGATATTTTAGGATAGACTAGCCTAGAAGTGCAGGCTTAATACCCATGTATATGAAATAGAATACCTAGTAGTAGTATTTAAAGTTTTTTTTAAGTTTTCGCATGTATTCAGCGTAGAGGGGGGCAGCGTGGAGCAGCTTCCCCTCTCTGTCTCAGGAGTCAAGAGAAGAATATAAGAACATATCAATACTGATGTCAAGATATTATTTGTCTTTATAGTATCTTGGAAAATAAGAGCAGTGACATTCTGTGACATAAGTAATATCAGGATAAGAGCATTTCTATTGGTGGTAGATTTGTTTACGTCAACAAGACGATGCACGATGGTTAAATTCTGAATGTTAAAGACTCGCACAAACAGCTTCTTGTCTTTTGCCTTTGCGTGATATTCTGTTTTCAAATTAGGTTATATTTATCAGATGTATATATTCAATCGAATCAAGGGCTGTTATAAAAAAAAACGCTTAATAATTAACAGCCAGCATTGCTAATACAATATAAACAGGCTCTTTAGAGTTTAAGTCGGTATTGGGCTGGCTTCAGTTTCAACAGCTGCTGAATGTCGGTTGGTAACTTATTCAATGACATCAGTTGTGTTTGTGCAACGCGACTGCGGGCGGCGCATGCGCTTTGATCAATATTTCAACTTTTTCACCATCTTGGAAATTGTTTTTGTTTTTTGTTAATGAGACAACATTGTTGAGATATTACCGTGTCGTGGTGGAGTAAAGTGCTATAATCAAGCAACAGGTTGAGCGAATTGCAACCTGCAAATACCTACCTATCTTAACGTTCGGGTTTTAGTACCTTGTAGAGCCTGCAGAATATTTAATTATTTCATACGTGACACGGCAGCGCCTCTAGCGGAAACGAGCAGCCTCAATAACAAATGTATATGGAAAGAAACATTCGATCACTCGATCGCTATTTGAATACGTTAAAAACTCATGCTAAGGGTTCTGGGCGATAAGTTCACAGAAATAGGTAGGTACGTACGTAATTAAGTTTGAATTAGAAACAAGCATACAGTCACTTATTTTTAACTTTGAGCTAATGTTTTACCATCGCCAGACTTAAGTACATACGTATTCTTGGTAATAATTTTGGGAAAGGGTTTTAAAGTTACCTACTTACCCAGGATAGGTGTTATTATTAGAAAAAAAAATTGTGTTTCTAAAAGTACAATCATCCGATATCATAAATTATATTTGGCACGTTGGAGATCTCTATACATAGGTTGATATGAAGGTATGAAGGTATGAGATATGAAGGTTGATATGATCTTTTGTATAATATATCTATTGAATATTACTAATTGATGATGAGGTCATGAATATGCATAGCGCATCATTCAATTAAAAGATCCAAGCTTTGGGTGTGCCCATTTAATGGTTTTAAATGTTGCACACAAAAAAAACTATTAAAAAAGTTATTATCCTTACCCCTCAACCCTTTGCGTGAAAGAACAAAATACATCGAACCCTGTCAATTGCTATTTTAACGGTCATGAATATGCAAAAAATATACAATTAAAATAATCAATATTGGCTTTGATCTTCAATTTTAGCTGAGTCATTGTGTGATCATTATCAGTTTTATTGATAATCGTACTCATGGCTTCTGGTGTCGTATGGGCATAATGAAAAGGGTTGCATTTTTTATAGCACCTGCCACAGAATAAAAAAAAATCCTAGACAGTAAATCAGTCGTGCGTGGCTATACACTAGACAATTAATTTTGGAAAATACCTATAGTCGTGGAACATTAGAATTAGCAGTATGGATTGATTCCTTCGCCTGTCCTACTGGACGAATTAAACTACTACTACTATAGTCGTGGTAGGGGAGACTATTTTAGCTGCATTCGCAATTTTGATGGGTTTATGTCGCTATTAGCGTATCAAGGGGAAAGCTGGTCAGATCATGGTGATAGCTTATAAACAGCGTCATCATTTAAGATAATTTATTTCGCGGAAAATTATGGTTCCCGGGATAACAATAACAGTACCTGTCTCTAAATTCGCTCAGCGGATTTGTCTGAAAGGCTAACTAGGTATAGGTACCGGTCTAATGTTTATTAAAGCTGATAAATAGCTGGGTTCCTCTGTGACGATAAAAAAAAATAAGCCTGCTTACCAAAGTCTATTTATAATCGCCATATTTACACTAAAAGCTGATTGCTTAGAAACTAAACGTAGTGATAATAAGTAGGCACGTAGGTGAATAAAAGATTTTATTTTACAAAATTAGTCAAGTTTATTCATAAAAAAATACATCTTGACTACTTATAATAAAAGCAATAATAATAGGTGCATTTAAAATGCACAATCTTCATGAGAATCATTTGGAAGTTTTACTAAATACATAAATAGGTACTTACCATTCTTACCTCGTTAGTAAGTAAGCCAATACATACATCATTAAAAAATCAAATAACTTGATTAAAGTTATATAAGCATAATTTCATAATAAATGACCAAATGTAACGCTATAACAACAATTACGACTAATGGACATTTCATAGAATATGCAAAGCAATTAATTATGCTTCAAAATAATAATAATAAAAAGTAAGCCTCAACAGTGAAGTAATATCTAAAGCTTTGATATCCAATCCTGCAAGGTCTTCATGTCAGCAGGGGTGTCGTCGTCGCCGGTGTTGGCGGAACACTCGGCAACGTCCACGCGACAACCGAGGTGCGAGAACTCGAAGTCTTTACCGACCTTTCCGAGATAAATAGTGTTGTTCCCTTGGGACGAATCCACCGACTGCAGTTGATTGGATTTTGTGTCACGGACGAGGTTGCTGGAGAAATAAATGTATTTATTTATTTATAGATGGCCGACTGAATGGCTTTTTATGCATGTAAGGTAGAGCATTAAAACAATCAATTATATAAAAAATACAACAACCATGACTATTAAGTATGCGGTCAGCATACGAATAATTTCGCACTTGATATGCTAAACAAGACTTTTTTTTTAATTTATGACAAGCCCAAAATGTTGGCATAAATAGTCATTTAATGTCTTACATTTCCTTTTCCAATAAGCTCTGGATGACTTGACTGCCTTTGGCCAATGGTTGGTCTTGCTTGTTGCATAAGATTAATAGCGGTGGACTGTTACTCTGAATCACTGGATCCGACAGCAAGGTATACAAGTAGCTGTAATAAAACAAAATTATTATTGAATGGAATAATCAACATGACTTTATAACATGATTTGGTGTATAATGTCTTTTACAGTCCAGGGCCCGAAGTCTGCTAACACAATTGATTCATTTTTTTTTCTTTACTTTTGGCCTTTTTCTATTGAGACTAGGCCCAATACGATTCTGCCAATGTCAACGTCGTAAGCTAAGACATGCAAGAGAAAGAACGGTAAAGAACAATCGATTCATAATCTTACAGCAACCGTATAGTAACTGTCACTTTTGACAGATATTTTATGGAACATCTGACAAAAGTGACAGAGGCAAGTCTGCTGAGTTCTTGGCGGATCTTCTCAGTTGGGGTTGTGTTCCCATCAGGTTGTGGAATTAAGAAAACAAAATGTAAAATGATAATTTTGAAATAAAACTAATTTTAAGAATTTTATCGCGGTTTATTTTTGATTTTACGTTCCTGATTTTAAACCGCGATAAAATTCTTAAAATTAGTTTTATTTCAATGTGTAGTATTCGCGTAAATATAAGAAATCAATAAATGATAATTTGTCAATTACTTTTATTTTTCTTAACTCCACAACCGGATCAGAGCACAAATTATATATCAATGGCTTAACTAGCCACAACTTACATGGTTTTATCATACCTATAAAAATATATTATATACTTTTAAAAAGAGAAAACATTGAGTTTTTCACCCTTTATTCCATCGGAATGGCAATTTAGTCACATTTTAGATTTACAAGTAATTTGAATTCTAATTCAATTTGATTGTACTTACTCAGCAACATCCCTGATGTCCTTCTGTATGGTAACAGAATCAACCACATACACAATAGCTTTAGCACTGCTTTTGTACTGATCAAAGAATTTATTCCGCAGCCTCTCTTGCCCAGGCAGATCAACTAGCTTTAAGGTGTTCTGTAAAATAAATAATTAAAATGTTTTAGTTACTAAATTAAAGCTATGTTTTAGCTGCTAAATAAGTATATTTAGGTTTTATCAGAAATGCTTTATTACTCCATTTGTGTACCACAATGCGAGCAAATTAGAAAGAGTTAACTTAAATTACGTCCAAGTATTAAACAATTATGAAAAGTGTTTTCACAATTAGATTAAATCTCTATTTAAAATGTTTGTTTGTAAGTAAACCACAATATTATTAATAATGTTTATCAACAAATACATATATTTTTGGTGCATTATTTTTAAAAGGCCCTTTCATGGATCAGACTATTAAAGTTGGTTCACACAGATGATAAGATCTGGATGAAATAGGCCAAATGGCTCAATACATAGGTTAATTTCCAGTATAGGAAAAAAAAGGTCTTTTTGTGATCAACCCTGGTATAATAATAGGACTATCACCAGTCTAGGGCTAATATAGGTAGAAATTGACCTACACTTGATGTAAGATAGTCCTCAACATTCTCCTTCATAGACGTGAAAGTCTGTCTGTATTGTGAATATGACAATCGCACAAACAATAGCGTTTTGCCAGAGTCTGACAGACCCATCAGCAGCACAGATTTACGAAGGGTGCGCCTCCTCGTGAAACACCACCAGAACACTGGAATAAATAAATTAAAAAATACATTTACATAATATATTAAACATAGTCATATTGGTCACACAATTTATAACTCAAGAATGAGTGGGCTGATTTTTTACAATCAGAAGTCTCTGTCCCAAATAGTAGAATAACTATTAAAACATAGGAACAATTCTCTAGAAATAATAATAAAGATAATTCATTTTCTCATACATTTGCTTCTGAAGCATTACATGTTTGCCGGGCCAGCTAGTTTTAAATGAAATAGTTTATCATCTGACTATAAGGCAGGTTATATGCATAAATTTTCAAATAAAAAAAATCTGGTGTTTTTTATTTTTTTCTGTCCGTATCAATATCATGGAATATTTACTAGACAGCAAATTGCATAAACCCAGGTCAGCATATAGAGTACATTCTATCCAAGGAAATTGATGGGTGCCCACAGTAAAGTCAAAATAACTGAACATCAAAATCAAGTGGGCAGATTTTAATGAAACATGGTGGTAATTTGTATAAGTTCAACATCTGGGATATTTTTTATCTCAAGGTATGGGAAGGGCTTCCCGGGTTAGCCAAAAAATTAAAGTCGCCTAAAAGTAGCAGGTAATCTAATACATAATATTTTGCATTTGAAGGTACATCCTAGCCCTAGCAAAAAAAATATGACTCATTAAAAAACTGTTTTTAATTCCTGTATTTGAAGTGACTACATGAGCATTATTCTTCATTCCTTACGAAATGAAATATCAGCACTATTGTTTGAAGCTAAGTATGCTTGCGTTTACTGACAACTAGGCACTCCATGTCAACATAACGGTAAAAAAGCACGTGCTGTATTAGTTGTTGCATTACATGGTCAACCGATTTATTTATTATAAATAATACAGCAAAAGCATATATATGAATACATAAGAACCAATTATAGTTTTATAGTAAAGTTGTTACCCACTTACCTATAGTAGAAAGTAGTACAATTATACTGAGTAAGGTTATATACCGGGGATCATTGAGGATAGGCTCAGTGTGAAGCTTTTCCTTCATTACTTCGGATTCCATGGTTGAATTTATATATCCTTTGTAAGTTTACTTCCAATGTTTTATGCAATTTTAGATAATTCCAACAATATTGTCGTCACAAATTGTCGACTTGTCGAGTTGCTTGTACATAGAGAAAATAAATAACACTACGCAAGTACGCACCTTTATACAAAGTAGAGTGTGGACACTATTATATCGTTATTTTCTCTATGGTCGTATTGCTATATCCAAAGATAGAGCGAGATGCAAAAATAGGGAATGAATCCAACTAAGAGCAGGACCACATAATAGTTCTCTACAACCTTTATCTGTCTAGTAAATTCTTAAATAAATGGCGTCACCACCCTAGATATTTTGCCAGTGTCAAGTATAAGGTAAAGCAATTTCTCAATGCTGAGAGTCAATTGCAATAGAAAATTAAAACTTATTGCAGAAAAATGGATGACAAAGAACGTAGAACATAGAATGTGAGTGACTGAGTGAGTTGAATTGCTTTTATTCAGGATGATGTGATTGAATGATAAATAATGCAATCCGTCGACGAAGAATAGACCAAATTTCTCTTTTCTCTTATCTTATACGCTGTCTCTAACAAAAGTAAATTAAATTTTATGAATTTTTATCTTTTACTAGGTGTTTTAGAATTCAAGTAGGTAATCTCAATCACTAATATTTCAATGTCATTCCGTTAGATATATGTCTTGGAATTAATTGTTTTATCTTGATGTAATCAAATTATATACCATTTATGTAAGTACCTACTCGTCGGATGATAAGGGTATTTTGACTTCTATATTTTACTATTCGCGCCCACTACCGTTATAGAAAAACGAGTGCATTAGCCATAAAATTAACCGTACAAGTAGTTGTAAAGTTGTAGGTTGTATGAATTATAAACGATCCGTAATTTTTTTGAAGTATTCTTGTGTAGTAGCCAATAAAAACATAAAAAACATGAGCATTGATATTGGAGGTAAGTTTTTTTTATTACTAAACATATAGTACCTACCAGTCTAATAAATCAATGGTTTATATACAGTGTTAATATTTACACTTTTATATTGGTACTTATTTTTACTGTTGTATATACTTATTTGTGATTCAATAATTTCAATTAATTTTATAGGCATGAGAATTAGATACAAGGATAAAGATGAAACATTTTTGGAAAAACATTTGGTTTCCAAAGAACCATTTGGACAGTTTAAAGTATGGTTTGAAGAGGCCTGCAACAGAAAGGAGATTCTAGAACCGAATGCGATGTGCTTAGCAACTTCATCTAAGTTATAATCTAAATCCTTTATCATTTCAAGGACTTTATTATTATTAATATGATATACATTTTTCATAATAAGTATGGTTACAGGGAAGGATTTCCATCAGCCAGATTTGTTCTGTGCAAAGGTTATGGTAAAGATGGTTATAAGTTTTTCACCAACTATGGGAGCAGGAAAGCAAAAGAAATGGTCAGTATAAATAATTACATTACCTCTTATTGCGAAAATGCTTTTTTTTAAATTTAAGTTTGTTCAAGTGAGAATCTTGTATTGCTTAGAAGTGTTTTGATATTCCAAACATTTCAGGAAGAAAATCCAAATGTTGCAGCTACTTTCTATTGGGAAATTCTAAATAGATCAGTAAGAATTGAAGGTCATGTAGAGAAACTGTCTGACGAAGAGTCAAAAAACTATTTCCACTCACGACCGGTGCCAAGTCAGATTGCTGCCTGTGCTAGTTACCAGAGTACGCCAATTGATTCTAGAGATGTTTTGTGCGAGAGGGAGTTGGTTCTTGAAGCAGAGTACATGATTCCTGGGAAAGAAGTCCCAAAGCCTAGCTATTGGTAACTAATTTTACTAGTTTGTTATTGACCATGGTTTGGCTTTGTCAACTTGCCTAATTTGAATTAAAACACGCACATGTATGCACACACACATGAATTAGATAGAATCTTTTCATTTCAGGGGTGGATTCATAATTCGTCCACGGGCTGTGGAATTCTGGCAAGGCCAACGTGATCGTCTCCATGATAGAATTAAATTCAGAAAGCCCAAGGAAGGGGAAGTACCTGATGGAAAGCTACTGCATGAAGGAGAGGATGGATGGGTTTTTGAAAGATTATCCCCTTAAAATAGATCAAACACATTAGAAATCAATATCAGAGTTGATTAAATAAAGCATAATATTCTTTTTTATTTTAAAATATTGTAATATATCTTGTGTATAGTTATTTTGAAATCATGTTGGTTTTGCTCTTGTTATTTTTAGTATTTCTCTCTGAATACCACCTACACTTAACCAACATACTTCACATGCCAAAGTTCCGTGTTTTTTTATCTTCTCTTCAAACTGCCTTGTACCACCTCCCACTCCAAAGTAGTATGTTTTCGCTGCTACATATGCCACACCATCTTTTTTTAATCTTTCCACAAACAAATTAATCAGCTTCTCATAATTGTATTCATTATAGATAGTTTCTGATGTCAGAATTATATCGTACAATTCTGTGCTTGGTAGTATCTTATTGAATGAGTTCCAATCCCCAGAGTAGAATTTGCACATTTTAATTTTGCTTTCTTTTTCCTCATCATCAATGTTTAGTAAAACATTGGGTATTGTTACGTGTTCTAAGACTTCTTTATTCTGAAAAAAAATATACGTTAAGAAGAATATGCTCTGAAATAATAATACTGACTATTATTTAAAAAACGGTTGATTTACATAATCTTGAAATGTGACTGTAGAACCATTCTTAAGTGTGTAAATGCCTAATATTCCTGCTCCACACCCCAAGTCCAGGACATTTAATTTCTGAAAATTAATGTCATCCAAGTTCTCTACTAAATATAGTAAAAGGTCATTTGTACATTCCCAAATTTTTAGTCCACCTGAAATAAATATAAATTGTTTAGTTTGTACTCGCACTGTGATCTTTGAAAAAAATGCTATTGGTGAGTTATGTAAAATAACATCAGTTTGATTCATGCATATTGCATACCTTCATATGAGCCAGCCACAAGATCACTATGCTCTTTCTCTGCCAGTTCTACAACATTTTTAAATCCATCTTCTTCAATACTAGCTATTGCATTACTGACTATAACATGCCCTATTTCAATGTCACCACATGTGAACATTTTAGCTTGTGTTAACTTCTCTTCAATTTCCCATATTTTCTTTGGAATGACTTCCGCACTTTCCAGCCACTGAATTTCTTCCTGACATTCTGTAAGAAATATGTTTCATGAAAATTATTTATAGAAAATTCTTTGCCTCCACAAATTATTACAAGGTATACCTCATTGCTGATGTAGCTTACAGAATATAAAAAAAGTTAAAATTAAAGCCACAAAATCTAGAGGATAAGGGAGGCACTAGTAGGCAGTGGCGATATAAAAATCATAATTAAATTATTAATCTTAGTTAATTATATACGATTTCTGTACCTAGTGCCTAGTTACCTACTATAAATAAGTCATATGCGGTCATTCATGTATTGAACACTAAAATAAAAGACCACATCTTCTTTCTTTACGAAATGAAATGCGATGAAATAATATGAATAGTAAAGTCACCTGTCCCAGCATTGTTTTCGCCTTCTCCCAAAAAATTAAATCTAAATGTCGACATTATAAATATAAACCAACGTCAAATGAAGAAAACGATTTGAATTAATTAACTAACTCTTTCATATTACAAAAACGTAACCGCGTGTATTTGAGACGTAAACAGATTGAGTTGAGATTAGACAGTTGACAGAGGTGACAGAATATAGTGCGTTTACGTAAGCCAAAATAGAAACTATCAATACTATCATTATGGTTTTGACAGTTTTGAAAAGATGACTTGAGGATGACTGTGGCAATGCAAACCATGAACCCGTGTTTTGGCAAAATACCCGCTAAGTTGTGGGTGAGGCCATATTCATATCCATTTTATTTCATCGCATCTCATGTCGCAAAGAAAGAAGAATCCGGCAAAAAATGTTCCTCCAACCTGGTATTATATACAATGAGCAAAGAGTTGCACACGCAGCGCCATTGGTTTATTCGGATTGACATAGACTTATGAAAGAAAAAAGAAAATTCATTCATTCTTACATCCGGTTCGTGTCGGCCAAAAAAAGTCATTTCTTTAGATTTTTTTTATGCAAGAGGTGAGTAAGGGTAGCTAAATAATAGTTCTAATGAATTATGCCATCTAAAAAAAATTAAAAAGTTGACTGTCACGCTGTCACCCATACAAAATAAAATAAAATATGGAAATGAATTACGTAGCAAACGAAGAGAACATGAAGTTGGTAAGAAACACATTTTTTTTTCCTATTCTCCTATCAATTATCATATTCTTTTAGAATGAACGCAACTAAAATAATGAAACGAAATTGAAAATTCATTCATTTCATTCATACACGAGTTGATAGCGTAAAAGTTGTCGTTGAGTGGTTTTTACAGTGTATTGTGCTACAAAAGGGATTTATTACATATAAAATCCCAGTAAAAATAATATAAGACAATGACAGACGTAGCTAAAAAGGTAAACCTTTCATAAATGGATTATATTCTTACCCAAGTGCTTTGACACGACTCGTACGGGAAACCATACCGTATACTTACAATACTCTTTGCTTGTGAGTAACGTATTTGATTGTTGTGTGCAATAGTGTCACCTTAAATTTTTCAGTTTTAAAATTATTACCTGTAAATATAGCATATTTGCGGTATCCATACGTGTAGGTTAGTTTTGTGAGTATTACGCACTTGTGGTTTTTGATATCAATCATGGGAGCGGTAAGTTTTTCGTAAATAGACAACATAACCTCAACACTTTGCCACCGCGGGTGTCTACTGCACGGCGACAAGCCATGCCAGTTGAACATATCGCATCATTCCGCATATTATGTTTAATTTCAGGTACAGGACTACAAGGATTCTCTCAAGAAGAAGGCTGAACACTTAATAATTAAAGGATTCCCTGAAAAGATAGTGAAATTGAACGAACTTCTAGAAACATCATATTTTCAAAACCGAGATTTGTCTGATGTTCATCAGGTAGATATTCTTACGCATTTGATGATAAAATCCACTGGTACATATGTTTAACGCATACCTAATTGGCTAAAATGGGTTTGGTACTTATGACAATGAGCAATCCCTTACTATTCGGAACTTTTCCTCATATTGTGACTCATTGATTCCAATAGAGTGTACTCGGCGTCATTGGTATAATAGGTGTAAGGTTAACAGATCTAAGGATAAGAGGCTATGGGGAGTCTAGAAATACCTACATATTGTAGAGTTATATGAGAAGAATCAGTAGAATAAGCTATAAAATAGGCTGCTCAGTGTTGGGCATCTGATATTTTAATCCTGATTACATGAACCATGAACTGTACACATTAAAAAAGGGAGGAGACATGATAAACATTGAAGAGGACACCAATTAATATTAGGCTTTAAAAGCATTCATGGAAATACTAGTTAAACATATTCCACATCTCTTAAGTCTCAATGAACTGACATTAGCTTAGGCCTAGGCTGAAATTTAATAAATAATGCACCGATCTGCTTGACAAATGATAGTTAATCTGATAAAAACAATCATATTTAGAGGGCATGGATTGCTTACTCGGTTCATGTATGAGTTATTTATAAATATTAATATATTTGTTCATATTTCAGGATTTAAACATTCCAGTGCCACCTCCATTAACAAGTAACAATGAACCATCAAACTCCAAACGCCAGCGGCTGGCAGACTCTTCAGAGGTATCAAGCATCACAACTATAGAGGGGACACGAGTCTATGCTTTGCCTAATGGCATTGTGCCATGCAATAAGCTCCTCAGTGACCTTATACATCTTGTCAAACCCCACATTAGAGAACTCGTTGAGGATTCTAATTTGGTAAGAATACTTATGAATAGATTTTTTTCATGCATCTTCTAGTCAAAGGTTGTTATTGGGTCCAATGGTGTTACTTTGTTAATATGTTCCAAAAGCATCTAAGTCATCATTAGAAGATTAAATCTAATCTACATTTAATCTTCTAATTATTTTCTAGGCGTATTGTAAGCATTTTCTTCTTTTCCATTGCACCTATTTGGTTGCAAGTTTAGCCTAAGTCTTATATATAATTCCAGTTTTACTGTGGCCATAACTAATGCCTATCAAACAATTGTGTTTATCGTTATATTGTTCTTTCTAGTTAAGTTAATTTGGCATATAACAGGGCAACATAATGTAGATATAATTAAATGTATACCTTCATATCATTAAATCAAGGCTTAATTCTTACTAGCAGTGGCTGTGTGTGCCTGTATATTCAATCAATTCAATTATATTTGCCCTGTGCTTTTCAAATTGAACCTACTTTGCACAATCATAGTAGTCACTGGTGATGGCAATTTTCAGGCCCATTATCTTGAATTTCATTGGCCAAGACAGGCTGATCGCCAAGCCACGCGAGATTACTTGGGCACATGTCACAAGTGAGGTGATAGCAAGGCAAATGGTAGATGACAGTTTGGTCAAAGCACAGCAAGTGCTTGTGTCGAGGCTACATGGTTGCTCTGGTTGCTGCCATTTAGGCCTAGCATTGTTTATATTCCCGCTAGTGCTTAGCGAGAATAATAAATTTATGTAATAGGGGAACCATATATGAAAGAAATAAGATACAAATGATACAATCAGGTGCACTATAATGTACCCCATATCTTCAATAGAGAGCGAGCAAATGGTCATTAATCAAGACACAAGCCTGGACTGTTACTAAGAATTTCTTAATTGAAAATTAAAAGCCATTATGCTTAGGATATTGGTCCAATACATTATCATTGGCAGGACATCCTCCTGAGCCAATGAAACAATATCAATAGTACAGAGGGCCAATAGGCCAAGGAAACAGTACCTCAATAATAAAGAGCACATTACTTTCACAGCTGAAAATGTGGATCTCATTCATGATCCCCAAAATCGAGGACGGCAACAACTTCGGTGTGTCAATACAAGAAGACACGCTCGCTGAGATCCAGTCCGTGGAGTCGGAGGCGGCGGCGTTCTTCGACCAGATCTCGCGGTATTTCATATCGCGGGCCAAGATCGTGTCCAAGGTCGCTAAGTATCCACACATTGAAGACTATAGGAGAGCTATTAAAGTGAGTACCATGATTTTTATTGCCATTCTCTTCTGATCCCTTTTTAGGGCATGTACATTTGTACAATACAGTGCTGTCATTTGCTGCACTTTTCTATTTCCATCCTTATTAGAGACTGACCATGAACTACTGCATAGACACTTTGTGCGTCAGTACATTAGAAGCATAGGATAAATATTATCTATATACCATCTAAGAAAGATGATATATAATGTTCCCTCTGTGGATACAGTATTGACTGAGGCAACAAATAATTCCTAGGACCTTGCATATAGGAATGATGTCATTACGTGTAGTGTTGGTTTAGCTGCAGGAATTTAAGCTACCCCTAATAGATGTACAAGAAAGTAATAATCATTTGTTAACAATTTTTCTTTTCATCACATACGACTGGACGTCATTAGTCTATTTCTTATTAGCTCCTTAATCGCTCTGTATGGCATATAGCGTAGAGCAAGTGAAATAAGCCGCACTAAGCCGTTTTTGTTCTTACGCTAAAAATCTCGCAGCTTTTAGTAGACCTATTTTTCTGACCGGCTTTCTTTTGTCACACAGGAACTTGACGAGAAAGAATATCTATCACTGTGGCTGGTGATGTGCGAGATCCGCAACCGTTACTGCTCACTTCACGACATTGTCATAAAGAACCTCGAGAAGATCAAGAAGCCGCGCTCCTCGAACGCCGAGTCTTTATACTAGCCGCCCTGATAATCTCAATTAGAGTTTCTTTAGTCACATGCAATTGTAAGAAAACAATTTTGAATATAAAACTGACTTTAATCCATTTTTTTATTCACTGGAGCGGTTCTGTAAATAATTTTAATATTGAAAAATGATTTTTGCCCTTCGAATGTCGTTTCTAATGTAACACAATATAATTCCAGCGGTTTAGATTACATAAAAAAAACATATAGAAATAGTTTATCGTCAATTTTAGGTGCTGATATTATCCAGTGAGTAAAAAATTGGATTTTGAATTCGTATTGTAGTCTTATAGCAAGGTGGCGAGATGGAAGCTCGTATTATAAAGTGTGACTGACTGGAAAAAAGTTGAATAATTCAATATTCAGATTATGTATGGGCATTTTCAGGGTGCTGTCTGAAATACGTGGGGGAGTAGTCGTCCAGGTATATTTAGCACATGTGGCAGGTCAACAGATATTAGTGAACTGTGCTCCTCCCGTACCGCGCATCTACCTGAGGAATCGCCGCTAACAATTACCGACCTATTATAATATTCTTTAACGTATGCTAGAATAGTAGACTTGCAATGAAACTACAGTACGATTGTATTATGACGCCAGTGGTTCCAAAATATACATTTAAAGTTTATTTAAGCTAAAATATGTTGTTACTGAAACAGATAGCCCCCTGGTTTCATTTAAGATAAGAATCTAAAAATTTCAGTTAACGTTCAATGGTGACGTTTCCCTACTGTCCGCAAAGTGATAATTTTCGATTGGCTTTATAGTCATCATGTAATTAATAATGTATCCAATGTCGATAAAATAAATACATTTCTATAAATGTGAAATACCTACTTGTTTTTTTTTTCAATTACAATAATTTGTGACCTACCTTATTATTGGATATAGTACCCACCTTATACGTCCTATTTATATGAAAATGTGTTTTACACAAATACTATCTATGATCATAGGTGATGTATGTATCGCAATAACTGAAATATATCCTCCATCAACGTGGTTCTTTTGGATGGGCCAGCACGACGGATATAAATGTATAATGCTACGGCCACATTCGTGGTGTAGGGCACTCATTTGTGCCTTAAGAATGTCACTTAGCAGATGTGGCCAACAGTTAAAAAAAATTATTTTCTGATGTCATTTAGATATATGCTATAAGAGCATTCCGAGGACACGCCATTTTCATTTCTTCATGTCACATCCATTATGGTATTTATAATGTGTATTTATTGAATTTAATATTGCTATTAATTACTTGACACTGGCAAAATACCCGCTAAGTTGTGGGTGAGGCCATATTCATATCCATTTTATTTCATCGCATTTCATTTCGTAAAGAAAGAAGAAGAAGAGCATTCCGAACATTGATGATAATACATAAGAAGTTTTTAATGCGTTCAGTACCTAATAGATTTTACTGGTCAATGACTTTGGCCACTAGCAAAGGTAAAACGAGTTTCGTTTTAAGAACCTTACATCTTTTGACGTACCGTTCTTTTGGGGTAAGATTATTTTGACAGCCATTATAGGACGTATATTTTTATTAGTCTTGGATTTTAATTTGATAATTTTTGCTTCATTTTAATTATGGTATTCAATTTTTGAAGGAGCTTGAGACAATGGCGAGCGACATCGACAAGTGTAACTTTGGCGACAACGCTGGCAACAAATCACATGTCGATTTGAAATTTCACAATTCCAATCATATTTTCGACGGAGCTGGCGAAAATATTGTGTACCACAGTGATTCGGAGTCGATAGTGTCCCGAAAGAGCAAGACCCGTTACATTAACCCCGCTATTTATATCGAGCAAGTGGAGGCCACGCATTCCGTGACGTCACTTCTCACTGATTCGTGCATCGAGGACGTCACTCCGCACCCGCACAGCACTTACAGAAGTAATTCTACGCCGTTTTTGAGTGGTCGTTGCTCGACCGCGTCATCGGGCAGTGTGAAGAGAAAATCGTGTCGGCTTAGTAATGTCAAGAAAGCGCCTGACGACGACCTAGAGGAGGAAACGCCGCGATGCGACCGCACCTACCGCGAAGATGGCCCCGACACGTTCAGATTGTCGGTGGTTTCGGTATCGACCACCACCACGGCTAAAGAAGAACGAGAGCGGAATGAAAGGAAGAAGCAGGAAGCATTTAAACAGTGGGTGGCTCGGAAAGATCAAGAGGTAAATATTCATATAGTAGGTACATATATTAACATATATATAGTAGGTCTTCACAGATTCCTTGCCCTTCTTAGTTGTATACCTACTACCTACCTACCTAGATTTTTGTCAGCCTATCGTCAGCACTATTTTTACCTAACTTGTATAGATTATTTTTGAAATATACTAATAAACAGGTAGGTAATACAGTATTATGATGATGAAATGCATCGGTAATAACAATAATGAATAATTGATTAGTAGATACCTGAGTACCTACGTTTAAAAATCAACGATTTTCAAATAAAGTTTACCAGTAGGGAAACTAACGTCGTAACGGCATCGAGAGAGAGTATGCTGCCTGTCCCTATAAATTTTATTCGTGTAACCTGTGGGCAGAAGATGCCACCGCAAGAAGATTGTAGGCACTTAATTCACAACGCCCCTAGCGGAGGATAGATAAATAAACATTCAAATATCGCTACAATTCGTTTCGTTTCATAAAATGGTACGCTTGAGGTGCAGAAACGTGAAAAAGCCCGTACCCAGAACATAAAGCGTCAAGTCACGGCGACTACTTCGGCGCAACAGCGCGAGGAGTCGTACCGGCGCTGGCTGGAGCGTAAGCGCACGCAGGTCGAGCGGCAGCGAGCCGACGAGATCATGCACAACTACAGACAAAACGAACAGCTGGAGATTGAACGCACCAAGCGGGAGAGGGCCAAGGAGGAGAAGCTTGCGGACTGGGTGAGACGGAAGGAGGAGGAAATGAAAGGTGAGTCTAAATGATTGTTTTCTGAAGGCAATGCAGTAGCTTAGTATTTTGATTCATAAGTACAGTACTTAATGGTACACATTAATGAAAAATATTTGAATCTGAAGGTAGGTTTTGTCGTAAATTTATCTAAAGGAGATTTTTATCTATATACAAATAATAGTCTATTAATTTGTTCAGCAGTTTTGTTAAGTAAAGGTATTACTGTGTTTATCACACTTCACACTAATATTATAAATCTGAAAGTTTGGATGGATGGATGTTTGTTACTCAAACACGCCAGAACGGCTGAACGGATCTGGATAAAATTTGGCACAGAGATAGATTATAGTCTGGAATAGCACATAGGCTTCATTTTTGTCCGGTGAAAATGACATACTTTTTAATCGCGGGTAACACAACGGGCGCAGCTAGTATTATATATTGTACTAGCTGTTGCCCGCGACTTCGTCCGCGTGGTATTTAACAAAGACAACCGTTGACGACAGCCTGCTCGCCCATTCTGAGACCGCGGGACGCATTGCAGGTTGTTGCTATCAAACTTAATCAGGCGCTGCGCTGCAACATTGGTTTTAATTTATTTCGTGAGATCCTTATGTTTTTTCTTAAATAAAAGTAGCCTAAGTTACTCCTTGTTACATCAGCTATCTGCCAGTGAAAGTCCCGTCAAAATCGGTCCAGCCATTTCAGAGATTAGCCGGAACAAACAGACAGACAGACAGACAGACAGACAGACAGACAGACAGACGGACAGACAGACAGACAAAAATTAAAAAAAATGTGGTTTCGGTATAGGTAACGTGTATACATCCAAATGCACTTAGTAAAAAGCGGTTATTTTAATATTACAAACAGACACTCCAATTTTATTTATATGTATAGATTATCATTAATTAAAGAAAATAGGAGACTGTTAACGTTATGCTTTTTAATATTATTAGTCATGTATGGGAAACACATCATCTCGTAGCCCCTCCTTTAACTAACCCAAAGCTTTATGAGTAAGCTTAGGCCTACATCGTCGCCTACATCGTCGGAGTGATCGTACCTGGAACATTTACGCGGACGGCCACTCTAATCAGAAGGCTATTGAAGCTAGCTAAGCTGTGGCTGCTGATATTATTTAAGTCGAATAGATTTATTCTAAATGGCAATCCCAGTGATGAAGACAAAAGAGGAGCGCCGTGCCGCACGCGCCGCCATTGACGAGGAGAGGCGACGCTCGAACGGCGAACGTGCCTATAGGGACTGGCTGCGCACGAGCAAGAACAAACCACTGCCCGTGCCGCTCAACCAAGGAGAACTCAGTATGTACTTAAATATAAATTCAACATTTCATATCGAGTGTCCGTGCCTTCGTGTTTGTGCGTTTGTGTGTATGGGGGGGGGGGGGGGTTGTAATTAGTGTGTTTCCATATGGTACTGCGCACAAGAGTTTTGCTTTGCGCTGTACTATATATACGTTTGATAAAATGATCAAACGTCTATAAATTCGGGGGTAAATATATAGCCTCGTAAGTATTTTAAATGTACGTACCCAGTGGTAAGGAGGATTAATTTTGTGCCTTACTGACTTGTACACTTTAGATATCGGGAAATAATAATCAAGCCCAGCTAGTCGAAGTCTATACGGGATCGTCTTACCACACATTAGCTATTCCTTACTAGCATAGCATTGGTAAAAACATGGATGGTCACTGGATCACTTCATATCCTAGCGCCCATATACAACTTTAAAATATACATTTGATTTAAATAAATGGTCGAAGGTTACGTTTCGTATGTTCAAAGTTGTAACTATGTCTTTCTCCTTAGGTATGCGTGGCTCCGTATCACAGATGTATATAAACCCAACTCCTTGGCAATACCCCACTTAATGTTCAAAGAAGATGTAATTACTATTGAATATTTACGCATTCATTTTATTGTAGGTGCTTCTCAAATTATCTGCTATCGATCTATGCTAATGTACGCGTCTAAATCCAATCTTAGTCTACATAAAGTTGTCAGTATTATTTAATAGTCTATGTACTTCATTTTAGAATAAATTTTCGATTTTTAGATTAGCATTTTCTTGTACTGGTCAAGTTGTTTATTATCGGAATACTGTTTGTGAGAAATGTAAAGCAAGTTGCGAGTTGCATTAAATAAAACAAAATTGTTTGGACATAATATAGTTTTATTATTTTAATTGTAATAATTGAGATTAATAGGGTCCCGTCAAGTTATGAATAGGTAGGAAATTTTAAACTATCGACTATTCGGCACGCAACATTTTCGTTGCAAAGTTACACGATTTGCGTTCGTTAAAATTATGTGCAAGATAAAAAGCTTACATACTAATTGTACTCCACAATACCAAACAGCCCATTTACAAATGTTTTTGTACAAGCCACAGCCAACTTTGACGCTTACTAATCTAATGTTACGAAATTTGAATTTTGAACTAATATCAGGTTTAATGCAATCTAAAATTATTGTTGCCATCAGTACACGTCTTCTTCTTCTTTGAGCCGCAATATGTCGGATTTGTTCATGAAGTAGTAGGTGGGCTGGCGGCCTTTGAGGTCCTTCAGGACGCGTTTCGCTCCAGCCCGTATCAGTATTCTGCTGAGGGATTCGAGTTTGTCTACGCCCATTGCGTAGTGCAGCGGTGTGCGTTCCAACTGTCGTATAAAATAGTTATAAGCTACATATATCATGATTATAGCTCTATCTCCGTACCTAGTCACAGTTTGCTGGCCTGATTAGCGCAGTTGGTAGTGACCCTTCTTTCTGTGCCGAGGGTCTCGGGTTAAAATCCTGGTAGGTACGAATTTTGTGTGATGAGCACGAATGTGTGCACTCAAGATATGGATGATTAATATCTATATAAGTAATTTATATTAGCTTCGCCGGTAAGTAATTTATACAAGCGTTGCTTAGTGTGAGATCGTATGGTTAGTGTGTTCGTCTGGCGAATGTTTATTTATTAGTTTTCAGTATGCGGAATTAAACTGTAACTAAATTTAGAGAGGTATTAAAAAAAAATATAGACGAGACTAAAAATTTGGTAAAACTTGAGAACTATTTAAAAACATGAATATAAATTTAAGTATTGGATATTCTTTGTCATGAAACAATCAAGATCAAAGTTCTGAGTAGCATCGGGTTCAATAGCGTGATTGCTCTGACTGTCGGTATGTCTATTAAAACTACAAGCCCCAATGTTGGTGTATATTCCACTTTGTAGTTGTAGAATGTACTTTCAGTCTCGTGAACCTTTTCCACTGCCCAAACAGCCCTATCCTTTTGCTAAATTGCTTCCGTCACACTTACATTGTCTCCAACGCGCAACAGCTCGGGAAAGTTCTGCGACAAATATGTGACAATGTCCTCGTGTTGCGCCAACACTGCTATGTGGAGAGCGGTTCTGCCGTAGGAATTCTGACTGCGAGCCAGAGTGCGACCACCTTCGCCTGATAAGGCGGCTTCCACAGGCGCTAGTTCACCTCGCCTAATTGCTCCGTGAAGAGCCTCCCGAGATTCCTTTAAACGACTTAATGTTATTTATGGCACCATGTCGAAGGGCCTTAATTAGAGCCCTTAATTAGAGTAAATATGACTTAGTAATACTTCTCGATTTGGGTATCTTCATTCTAATTCTTTCATTAGTGATCTGATGAAATTATTTTGTTTGGATTCATATAGGATGGATTTTGTTAGTCAGTTCTAGAAATCTCCGTTTTCTGTTACCTATCTGCTTTAAAGAAGGTCATAAATACCCTTTGCGTGGGTCCCTAATAGGTAGCGTAACATATTAAGTTTTGGACTAATAACCGTCTAATAGACCAAATTTTACAAATGAAGGCCATGTGCTTACCTCAAAAGCGGGTATTGAACCCAGCAGGTTGCTCATGTCACCGTCACCTCTTTTAGCAATCACTTCAGTTATTATCACTCCATCTTCGTCGACCACATCCAGTATGTGGTCATATCCACCCATCAGTAATTCCATTATTTTTTCGGTATTCCCTGTAAACAGTGAAAATTATATACTTTTTTATTGTCTACACCGCATCGTCGCAACGTGATCTCAACTGAAAAGATCCATTGCTCTTGTCGATCTACTTCCTCCACACATAAATACCCCACGAATAGTGATGACTAACATGTACATTTTGAATGGAGAGGTTATCCCTTAAATATAGTTGGTACAATAAGACCGAAAACTATTTTGGATACCATTGTATTGTAAAGGCATGGTGATAAGTGAATTCCCGTTATTTATTGGGCTTGAATATTATCTACCTATTTAAAGAAGTAGGCAAATTAAACATAAGTATCTTGGTCCTAGATATCTCACCTCTAGCGGCTAAATGCAACACCCATCTGTCTATCTCAGTCGTGTTATCTGGCACGTTAGCTTGAATGGAAACATCTCGAGCAGTTCTGTACAATTCGTCTCTAAAACTTAAACTGATGTCTGATTCTTGAAGCAATTGAAATAGGGCGTTCCGTGCATGAGTGCGTGCGGCGGCGAAGTGCAGCATAGACTGACCATGTTCATCCTAGAGAAAAAATGAAAAATACGTTATAGATGCACTGATGACGTCAGCGGGTAGATCGATAGCATCACACTCGTCGCTATTTCGCAAGATGCCGGTGGATGCGAAAGGCGGAGGGTCGCGATGTGTAGAAGTCGTTGAGGGAGTTTTATTTTAATCAGTTCCGGCTTATAAACGGATTATAGGTACTGGTAATGGAAACAAAATCTCTTCGTCGAGCAAGATTCAAATTGGCTCGAAATAAAGTCATGAAGATGTCATTAAGAAATGCATATTTCTAAGACTCACCCTACTTGCACTACTGAATGCTGTCTCCGGCGCGTCAGGGCTGGCGATTGGCTGCGGATCAACGGTAACTACGTCTATAGGCCGGTGTGGCCTTGTGGCTGTTTGTGTGCCACTGCGACCCTCGTTTGTTAGAGCTGGTGGTGCTATGGGCGGTGGCGGCGGCTGCTCGCTGCCGAGCTCTGCCGCCTCTTGCGTCAGCTCCACGTTGGGTTCCTGTTTATACGTAATCATATATAATACTTGTACTTTAGATTATGATCCCCAATTGAACACGATACAATAAATTTCAAGTGTATCTATTTTAATATTCAAATTTCGGTTCACCTCGATATAGTTGATAAAGTTGTAAATAATATTTGATGTGGAGAAAACACACATGATTGTGAAAAAAACATAAGGATGTAGGTGATGAAACTAAGGTAGACAAAGCATTTTCCTGAAAAAGCCCCGATCAGTTGTTATCCTCAGCCGTGTAAAAAATATGAGAATGATTGTCGCTCACCTGCGTACCTATTTTTTGCTTTTCTTTCTCAGGAAAATTATGGAGAAATCTTGCTAGAAACGCGACTGGATCTTTCGGCTTCACGTTAGCCACCTCGGTTAGACCTTTGATCAAAGGATCGCCGAGAGCTGTGAACACATTGTCTGCATAAACACCTTTGTCCTCTTTCATACTCGTATCCATTTTAACATTAATTCTATTATAACTTTAATGGGAGCTTACACTTGGCGAGGTATCTGCCCTCGTCGGTGTTAAACATTGGAGTGTCCACGTGACCGTCGTCGGCTTGGCTCGGGCCTGAAAGCGATCAATTATTCATTATTAACGACCTTCACAGGGTGGGTGGAAAAAGGGGTTGCTGGAGTAAGAACATATGTGGTTTTTACACGAACATGAACACCTGATGGGGTGTGGGGTGGTGGGCGGCCGATTAAGGTTGCCTATGTGATGGTGACGGAAACTGGTCAAACGCTCTATTAACAAACTATTCACAATTGATATGGGCCATTGTTATCGATCGAATTTGAACTCTGAATGCCAATTTTTATTGTGGTGTTATAAAGTGATTAACGATTTTATATTATCGTGTGCGGTTCACCTTAGCGATATCATTAAAGACATATATATCATATTATTTAAATCACCGATGAATGATGACGATATTGTCGAAAATACAGTATCAACGCTTAGGTACCTAAATAAAATGACTAAAGCAACGGCACAGGTATTTAGGACTAACAGACATCTAATGTTGGAAAGACAGGATTGGTTGTTGATGAGCGTGCATTCAAATATGTTACATTTTGTTAAAAGCGTGCACGATTGCAATGATTTTTTTATAGTGTAAAACTCACACGAACACGGCACCTCACACGAATATAAATAATATAATTCAGTACTGACCTAAAACTGTCGCTTAAATTTAATATACATAACGCTCAGCAGCAACCATGGATAGGTACAGATTTCAGCTCCTACAATCTTTCCAACATTCGATTAAAATAACAGTGATGTGAAGGTTATGTGAAAACGACTAATATAAAAAAATATTTAATATATAATTATATTCATAGCTTTTCTTTTCCTCCCGGACTCTCCTGTCCAGTTAAGCTACTCCTTTTTCTACGGAAAATATTTGACAACATCGTTGCAATGTGAGCAGAATTTTGCATTGATAAATCTTTCTCGAGGTGAAGCAGATTAGATGTAGCGGTTGCAAAGTCATTGAAACAATGCGTCTCAGTTGTACTCAAACTCCGGTAATTGCTAATTCTGGCAATATCATGACTTAACGTTTCCCGATACTGCAGTCCTCTCATAGCGCATAGATGTTTCATGTTATCTGGGTCTTTTGAAAGACCTGGAAAATTTACAATTAGACTGAATCGAATACCAGCGCCTAGGAATGTCGGTCTGCTTGATAAATGTCCGAGTTTCGGATCCCAAACGAAATCGAGTTTTTCATGCAGATAAGTCATGATGTAGGATATTTTACTGAACGGAAGGCCGATTTCTCCCGGTGAGTCCTGTAATGTAGAGACTACTACACGGACATGATCGTGTACGTTGATCCATATCGCTACACTTTTATCATCATTTACAAAGACGCCACGTCCATAAGGCCAATGTCTTCCATGTAGCCGAGCGCTATCATCAATTTCTTCTCTGTCGCAAAGAGCTATCAATAAACCATTGGATGCCAATGTCGCACATATTTCTGATGGCTTCTCTAAAACTTCATTCAAAGTATAATAAGTGCCACCTTTTTGATCTGATTCAGGGTTAGACTGGTCGTTAAATTTTGAAAAATCCTCTTGCGTTAGTATACTTGTTAAAATTCTTTCTATAGTCTCCAGTTTACCCACTTTTAAGTTCAAAGGTAATTCAAAGCCTTTTAAATTTCTTGAACATTCTATAGTTCCAGAAAGAACAAATTCATCATTAGGATCGATATTCAATTCAACGAGGGGCTCAGAGGATAGCTTCGCTGAAGATGTTTTGATAAAATCGGTATTAGGGTGCGCTGGTAATTCGGTGTTTATACTTATATTGTGCAGGTCTCTAATGAGTGGTAAAAGAAATTCATGGAATACTTCATAAACATAGTAGTCAGGTGCTGTTATTCCTCCGGGAAAATCTTCTTCTACTGTTTGAATAACATTTCGGCTGTCGGGTATTTTTTTCACAGCAGGCCAGATTACATCGAACAAATCGTGATCCAATTTTGTAATTCTGTGTTTGACAGTTTCAAATACTGGTCTTTTGAGGAATCTCCCCAAGACAATTGGCGGTGTTGATCTATTGGAGGAAGCTGATAAAGGTGTACGAGCTGGTCTGGCAGAAGAGAGAAGACGATAGCATCGCTCTAACGTATCCAGAGCTTCAGGTGTATCCAAAACACGCCGTGATGATACTTGATCTTCAGGAACTAGATATAGGTACTCAAATGAAAAATGTGTGTAGTATTTGGTATAGTTAGAAATATTGCATTATATATCTATAATTAGGTAATTTATTAAATCATCCTATGGTTTCTACAACTTACATACCTTTGTCGGAGAACATTGTCTTAGCGACATCTTCACCAATACCATAATCTGATAGCAAGTGATCAAACGGCAGTGAAGATGGGTTTTTGTGATATTCGTCAGCCGAGTTACCATTCTGTAAAAACAGTAAGCTTAGCGTAAACACATCTAGCTACGTATCAGAACAAAGTATTAGGGAAGGAATGAATTTATTAATTAATAAAATAATTAATTTAATTAATTCGACTAAAAATAAAATGCCTTACGTCATCTAAATCCTTTGAATTGGCACCAAGTTGTTGAAGCAAGTTATAATAGTGTCCATTGTCAGGTAGAACTGCTGCGTAATGTAATGCAGTCCGTCCTTCGAAGTCTACCGCCGATAGTGTTTCCGGAAACCTACGATTAAATATAAGTACGTTGAATAATTCAAGGTTGAACGAAAAGGTTTTTATTAAAATAAATATCTGTATGCACCTTCCACCAAGATATTTCATGATGTTTGTTTTTCCAAAAACAGTAGCCACGTGTAAGGGAGTCGCGCCGTTTGGGGATATCGGGTCCCTGGCTATGGCAAATTTTCGTCTATCCAAAGCAGCTTGAAGGTCTCTTAAATTTCCTTCCCTTGCAGCCACGTGGACTTTGTTAATTTTTTGCTAGAAATTAAAATGAAAGTAGTTACTTATGTTCAATGCTTTGAAATTTTGAGTTATTACTTTAACTCGTATGTTAAAATATTCAATGTTACCATGTATGTTGGAACGTTATCTAAGAAGGCTTGTAATTCAGAATTCCTTGAATGTCTTCCTATGAGCCGCGACCCTTCACCGTTGAGAACTAATGCCGCTAGCATCTCCATGTTAGCATTGTTTATTAAATCTGTTACTTCAGGATCTATTTCATTGTCCTGTGAATTATCAAAATCAAAATTATAATCAAGGTCGTGTCGTGATGATAACAAACAGTTGCAGGTCTAAATTTTGTAAGTAATTGTTGAAATAGCTAGGAAGCTGGCAAATCAATTCATGACAGTGGTGTTAGGTGGTGTCTGTGAGAAGTACTCAGTGCTACAATGATGCTTCTATTCTAATGAACACCACAATCAACTAATTAATTTACGTATTACCTTCATTAGTTGGTCGATTGACTTACTTGATGGTACAATTTATGATTATACTTACAATTACGAGTACTTCTCTGCGAACTGATCCCTCTCTTTGCGTCATACTGGCATCCTGTGAGTCCTGTTCGGCCTCACTACTTATAACCCCTTCTATAAGACTTTCTTGTGTATTTCGGCCGTTGGTCTCGTTTCCTTAATTAGCAAAATAACCAAAAATGTTGAACTTGTCTGGGACCCTTTTATAGTATTGAAGATTATATTTTGATTGTTTCGAGTAAAGTGCCAGAAGAGATTTCTGCTTTACCTCTCTTGGCACTTCCCATGTCAGATATGTCAGCAGTACTTTTAAGATGCGAATCGCTATATTCAGACGGTGTTTCACCTGGTACTTGCACATCATCGTCGTCCTCATTGTGGTCATCATTGATTTTACCTTCAATTATAGTAGCACCAGAATCCGTAGCGATACGTCCATTTCCAAGTAAATTATTTTTATCATCGTAATTTTCTTTATTATTAGTTCCATGGACTTCCTCGTCGGAATTAGTTTCATCATGGCCTTGCAAAATTTTGTCGTCATGATTTGGTTCTTCGTCTTGTTGATTTAAAAAGCTATGTTCTATATTATCGTTATGCTGTTCGTTTACATCTTCTTCATTGTGAGGTTCTACTTGTGGTGCTTCTTTATCATCGTTTGGATTTTCTTTATTCTGATCCGTATTATTTGCATGATCATTTTCAGCCTCATGGTTTTCGGCTCGATTACTATCAAGCTTATTAATATCGTACTCTTGAATTTTTGTTTCTTCTTCTTTTATTAAATAACCTTCAGTATCATTGGTTGCGATTTGAGTATTATCAGAAATTGTTCCGGGATGCAGTGTTATATCTTTAGTATTCGCAGTTTCGCTAGCACACTCACCATCTTCAGATTTTTCTTTATCAACATCGAATTCATGAACATCTTCGGTTTCTTTAGTTTTCTCTTCATCGTAAGCATTTTTTTCATCATGAACAATTTCTTCGTCATGAGAATTATCTTCTTTAGCATCCTGTTTGTCCTGTTTTTCATGGATAATCAGATCTTCAGCATCTGGGATGCCTCTTTCATTATGAAAAATCACTTGTTCGACATCTTGTTCATCTTCTTTGACATGAAGATTATTTTCCTCACCGTCTTGTGTATCTTCTTTATCATTGGCTTCTTCTTCTTCAGTCTCACCTGTGTCATCAGCAATTTCTGTTGTTTTTTCTTTGTGGTTATCAAACTCTTCAACAGTTTTTTCGCCTTCGTCCTCTTTTTCTTCTTTGTTTTCTATTTCGTCATTTTCATTTCCTTCCGATTCCTAAAATACACAAAATAAATTTTCATGCAGATGTTTATCGAAAAGCATCGCAAAACAACCATAACCGCATTCCGTGTTTGTGTGACATGCAATTCTCACCTGATTAATTTCAACCTCGTCTTTGTTCTGTTTAATATCATCTAAATCAGGCAAATTATTGATCAGTTCATGCGTGCTACTGCCTTTCATTGCTCTTGTGAGATGATTATCTGTGCTCTCAGATGTGGTATTTGTATTCGTATCTTTTGATGAAATATTTTCATTAGACGCCTTTTGTCTCCTTCTAGATTTTTTATTAAGTTCAACTATTACTTCAGTATCTAATAGCTTCCAGTCCCAATGTGACGGGTAAGCACTTGAAGGAGTTCTGGGTGCTTCGGGCAATGTCTTAAAAATGTTTCTATCTATCTCTTGCGGTCTGTTTATGTAATAGCCTGGCGTTTTATTTTTCTATAAATGAAAAAAACGTATTTCATAAAACATTTTTGAGAAATAGTCGTTGTTATGTTATCTTTTATTTTACTTTAATTTAATAAATATGGCAGTTTTACTGCAGCAGATCATGCAGTGTTTTACGAGTAAAGTTCTATAACAGTTTCTATGTCCTGTGCACGTGAGATACTTACGTTATCAACGGCACTCTCGTCGGCGCCGAGGCTGACGAGCGTATTGTACGTGTGATGGTCGTCTCTAACAGCTGCGGCATAGTGAAGGGGCGTGCGACCATCGTTGTCCACATCATTTATACCTTGTGGATACCTATTTGCGATGTATTTGAGGATACCACCGTGGCCTAGACCTGCAGCCTGTACATTTATATTAAGCTTAGGAGATTTATTTTTAATTAAAGTCTAGCCATATAAGGTCACTAAATTAAATGCTTGTATTAGGAGTGATGTCATGTCACTAATGTTACGGCCAAGTGGGTTGTAACTATCTCCTAGTGTTTCAAAATTTTATAAAGAGACATAACCTACTTTTCCTTACCTTTAGTTTACCCCTTGTTAAATATATAAAGCTTTATGTGAAAAGTTATTATTTTGAAGTAGCTAGCTTGCAATATCAATGGCTAGTACTTTCATCTTCATTATTAACCATCAATGTAGTTGTATTGTCTTTGTGGTTACATTGATGTTAAATCAAAGCTTTATGTGAAAAGTTATTATTTTGAAGTAGCTAGCTTGCAATATCAATGGCTAGTACTTTCATCTTCATTATTAACATTCAATGTAGTTGTATTGTCTTTGTGGTTACATTGATTTAACTTACTTTGTGCATAACAGTCAAGTTGTTGGGATCTCTACTGGAGAGAGCTTGTGGCGGCACGGGATCGCCACAGTGCTTCATCAAACCCTCCAGATCGTTCTGGATCACCGCCGTGTGCATGTCCCGGATTGTGTTCTGAAACGTTTGATTAGTTCTTCAACTACTCATAATTGTTTCTGCAATATAATCTTATTTAAAATATGTATGTTCGTGTAAAATCCCTGCTTTGGATTATTTTAAGTGAACTTTAACTTGAAGAGCAATACAGAGAAATTATTTGATCACGTCGGGAATGAATCATGTCTCAACTGCTCCATTGTCTTTTTGTTTGCACTTTAAAGCCATGCTGATCTAGAGGAATTAACTATTCTGACCCATCTATCAAAATAGAACCAATGTCTCAGTCTCGTGTAAGATCTTGGTCTTCCCTCATCTAGTAGGTATTAATCAGCGTATTTAGTTTTTAACCAGGCAAATTGGCAAGTTGAGAGCGATTCTTAGATCTTTTTCCATTTTTTTATGTAAGTATAAAGGTTTAAGGCAAAAATATTGGGACTTCGGAGCTCGTGATGCAATTAGTCGCACCAAACTAACCATGATATAAGGCACGGCCTCCAAGAAGCGCTTGACGACCGGCTGGTTGGAGACCTCGCTGAGCAGCCGGGAGCCGTGCCCCTCCCACACCACGCGCTGCAGCCGCGCCATGTCGCAGTCGTGGCACCATATTCGTATGTTGTGACGTTTAATCACCAAACCTGCGAAGGAAGAACTTAGTGTATATATTGAGGTACCCAGACATATTATGATCCCATCTACTACGAATGTAAACCAAATGATAATGTGACTTATTCCAATTATTATACAGTGCTGTAATGTTAGCTCAACTCAAAGTGGTTTGACAAAAACTCCTAATTAGATAAAATTCTTGTAAGGTTCATATTTGATACGTTCTCAGTTCAAATAAATTACAAATGTCATAAATAGCCCTTGAGATTCTACGACGTGCAAACGGTATTCAACCTTAAGGTGATCAAAGAGTTTCTTGGTCGACTTTACATAAGTCTGCCTGTTGGTTCCGTACAGGCCTAATTGCAATAAATAATTTACTATTATCCAGTCTTTATGTAGATAGAGATCCATTCCATTCCCATTTGGCTTTAAATAAATAAATAAAATAGTAATAAATGACTACTTCAAATACTTATGTTCAATGGTAACTGGATGTATTAATTCGAAAATAAGTCAGGTTCATCCTCATATTGTGACTTCTGTCTATATGCTAAACTACTAGATAGTACATAAGAATCATATCATGGTCATTAGAATCATATGAAAGGCACATCGAACATGGTACTACTTGTACGTGGAATTCCAATCGATTGAAAAGTTCAAGGTGACCCCATTCATAAGAAAAATTGTTGAAAGTTGTAGGTACTTGAATAAGCTGAATTCATTAGTTGCGTTTGTGAATTTCTCTTTCACGCAAGTAGCGCTTTTATTGTTGGTAGTTAAAATAAATGATTTAATTTGTTACATAAGTAAAGGTTTTCATGTAGCTATGGTGTTTGAATTTGAGATTGCATTTGGAGAATTTCAGCTTTGAAGTTTCATGGAAACCTTAAATCATTGTCAGAATACAATTTATACTCGGAACTCTACTCGTCGAAGCATTTAAAAAGTTTTCGGGTAGGCTCATCGGCCTAAACAAATAGGCACCTTTTATGATTTGAGAAGTTTCATTAACCTATTAATATAACATAACATTGCACCAATTGACACTTATAATTTCAATATTCGTTCGTACGTAAGCACTTAATGGTATCTACTGAAAACAGAAAGTTAATAAAAAACACTTAAGGAATAAGTAGCTAGGGGTGCGTGCCAATCAATACCAATTTAAGTTGATGGTAATGACTACGAATCCAATAGATAATGGTTTTAAAGATTAACATCTCGTCTATATATTTGTGTTTATTCTAGTCAGAGTAGGTTCTTCCCTATTTATCGATTAAACGTTTACTGATCAAATTCATGGATCATTTATCAGAGCGAGCGAATTTGAGCGAGTTTTTATAATGTACTGTTTGAGTATGTGTGAATGGTTGTGGTGTTCATTTATCTTGTGAATGTACCTACAAATAACGATTTTAATAGAGTAGCCACTGAGGTTCATGCCGGCTCTTGTCGGTGGAACCAAAGTTCAAAACCGGAGGTAACTGTTGACGATCACGCCATCAAAAATGCTGTTTTGGCGTACATGAACTAGATATTTAGAATTTAATTTTACCAAAGAGTTAACTGGGTATCATCTTCTTCTTCTCATTTAAGGGTTAGACCCTTGTTGGTGTAGCTGATGAAGCTCTTTCCACCTGTCTCTATCTAGAGCAGCTTCTTTCACCTCCCTATACGACATGCCACCGATAATATACCTACCTATAATAAAATATAATTGTGGACTAAATATGTATTAATGTATGGTCAGCTTACTGAATGTCAAAGTGTCAAGAGCGGCCTCCACATTATTCAGGTCACATTCAGACAGACAGGTTTTAATGTTTAACGAGTTGGCCGCTACGTTGGCCGTCAATCGATGGCATACACCTGGTGTCGTGCTGTTTGATTGTATTCACCTACTTATCTACACGGAATGTAGGTTATCATACTGGATGATGGATTGTCGTTGTACTCAATAATAGGATCCTACAGATTATTTTAATTTAATATGTACAGAGGTGATTAGTCTTTGAGAAAATTATTTTTTACTATTAATTCTTTAAGGTCTATATTTCCTGAAGGGCTAGGTAGTACGCCCACAATTCGTCTACTATATTATTTTTTAATGCAACAGTCGGTTAAGATTTCTATTGCCATTATACCGGCACACTCCCATTTAGTGCGAGAAATTAATTATAGTCAGATCTTTGGCATTAAATTGCTATATTCAAATTCCCGTTCCCACTTGCCACACCACCAGCATTTTCATTTGCGATGTCAATGCTAATAAAGACGGTAAAATTCGCGACGCAACAAGTTCGCGTGTTCAACAAATACGAAGAGTCGAGATTACCATAATAGGTACCGAAACACTCTGAAAACAAACGAGATTTCAACGCGCGATTGTGCTGCTTTACGTAAGGGTTGCTAATTGTTGTTATTTTTAGGAATATTACCATTGATTTCATGACTTAAATGTTAAGACTTCTAGATTTTTTTGATTCGTATACCTAATGTTATGTATACACGGCAACGCTGACAGTCGAAAGAAATAAGACGAAATGAGATATGCAAGTTTATTTTGCGGTAGTGTACACACTTCGACACTCGGTTTAATAGACTGGATGCCTAGTGTAAAGTGTCGTCATTTATACGTTTAGTATTAGTGTGTTAGTGTAGGACAAAGTATCGGTCTTAGCCGCGACTTTCAACAAAATGATTTATACTCGCACAGTAAACAAGTGGTTTTAGAAGTTTATTTGGAAACCCCGTTATGATTTGTAGCGTAATACTGTAGAACAATCCAAGGTACATTCGTGTTTTCTTTTATATAGAGGCAGATCGAGTGTATAAAGAATGCTACGTCTAGGTTGCGTAGCCGTAGTGAACGCTACGAAGTCGACTTTATACAATTGCTATTCCAAATGGATGGGCTACGAAGTCACTTGAAACAATTTCTTATAATATGAAATAGATATGATCATTTTTCATGAAATATGAAGCATTAAAACGTGAAGTAACCCTGGGGGCGATAACGTTTCACAATTCTAGAAGTTTCATGTGATACAAATATATTTTTACTAAGTAGTGAAATTTATAGCGTAAATACTACTCACGGTGTAACAAAATTAAATCATTGCCTTTAAACTTGCTTTGATAAATTCTTATTATTTCGAGATTAAGTACCTACCTACCTTCTTTTGTTGAAACAATAATAATATAATAAAACTATCATGTTTTTAATCCTTGATTCCTATTTTGGCTTCATTTTTATTGTCTGGAGATTAAAAAATAAAACCTAAAGCAAAGATTTTTTTTCTATTTTCCATGATTGACGGTCATCATAATATCGAAAAAAAAATATAAATAAGTATTTATGTATTTCTTATTAAATATTTATTTTATTTTATATAATTTAAATATATTATTATTGCTTACCTACTTATTATCTAGTAAATTATTCTGGGAAAACGCACATGCAAACAAATTATGACGTGTCTTCCTATATATCGATACCCAACGAGCTCATAGGTACCTAATTAAGTTTATTGGAAGGACGGTAATCAATAAATTATTATTCTGACCCTTAACTTTATTACAATATTTAATTATATTTTGTAGGTACTTCTACCTACGTCATAGGGTAATACAGCCGTAATGGTGTTCCTATTTATATTTTATCCGTTGGATACTCATACTCGGCAAAATGCGGTGCACTGCAGAGTTACAAAAATATTTACAGATTTTTTTATTTAGTTTAGATAATCTACCATGAAGTTAGGAAGGATACCTACATATATATAAGTTGTAACAAAAATAGGGTAAATTATTTTAACAAACGAATCAGTGTTAAAAGTGATTGTTAATATGCGGTTAATAATTCCAGCCCTTTATTGATTTCTTATATTTACGCGAATACTACACATTGAAATAAAACTATTTTTTAAGGATATATTCTGTGAGCACTTTCTGCGTAGATCGGACCACAATCAACAATTAAATATGAGGGTAGCCCGTCTCTAACTATGACACCAGGACGTCAACCACCTCAGTCCTCCCGTGACCATGGTTGCTGTAAAGCAGCCGAAACGTCGGGAACGTAAAAACGGAAAATAAACGCGATAAAATCCTTAAAAAATAGTTTTATTTCAATGTGTAGTATTCGCGTAAATATAAGAAATCAATATGTGAACCAGTACGGACTGGAAATCGCAAATAAAATACGTCGGTTAGAAGATCTCAAGACCAAGCGCGCAAGATTTACAACATCTTTAAATTTCTTGAAGAGATGCCGAGACCATCATCTAATTCCTACGTGTGCCAAGATATCTGCAAAGAAGGACATACGAGGAAGCGCTAAGATCCTAAACCAGGCGAGTAAAAAGTTACTACGGGCGATGATTCATCAAACGCGTTCCGATCTACATAACATCAGCCGGCAAATTGAGATTTCATCCAACGAAATTAAGACAGTTTTGACGACATTTGATTTTAATAAATGCATAGATACATTAAATAAGCGCGAAACATCTAAATACAATGAATGCAAGAATAAACACATAATAAAATATGAAAAATTAAATACCAAATCAAATGTCAAAAATCTTTCGAAACATGGTAACGGAACGCAACCGTGCACCACAGACAATCATGACTCACGCGCAGTTGTCAATCTGTCAAAACAAAGTTTGGATGAAAACACCGTTAATGTTCTTAAAAAAAGGCCTAAATTTCGCAGTACCACCTCGCAGGATCCCTTATGAGGATATTATTTGCAACGTTGAGGATTGTCTGGCCAAAAACAATATATTAAAGGAAGATTCAGAGGCTATAAGACAGGACGTATCATCTTTGTTACGCCGCAGTGCAGTGCCGAAACAAAATCTTCCTAAGAAGCAATATTTAGCGTTGAAGAACTTACGTACTAGGACAGATATAATTATTCTTCGCGCGGATAAAGGAAATGCGACGGTTATAATGGATACGTCAGATTACAATGCAAAAATTGACGAACTTTTATCGGATCAAAGCGCATACAAAAAGGTCAAAACAGACCCAACCACAAACGTGTTAAAAACAACCACCGCACTAATAAAGAAACACTCCGAAGCATTGAATCTAGACGTCAAATCACTGATACCTTCCTGCGCTAAACCACCAAAGCTGTATGGGTTACCCAAAATACACAAACCTGAGGCCCCGCTGCGTCCCATTGTGAGCCAGATTGACACACCAACATACAGTCTGGCCCAGCACGTAGCAAAGGTGCTCTCACCACTAAGAGGACACACAAGAGCACATACAAGGGATTCTTACCATTTTGTCAGTGAGATTAAACACCTATGTCTTGCTGACAATGAAACAATGGTTAGTTTTGATGTTCAGTCGTTGTTTACCTGCCTACCTGTAGCAGACTGCATCACAATAGTCTCTAAGAAGCTAGAAGAGAACAACATGCCGGAGGAATATGCTGAACTCTTAAGACATTGCCTTACATCTGGCTATCTATTGTGGAATGAACAGTTCTACAAGCAAGTAGATGGTGTGGCGATGGGCTCCCCTGTTTCCCCCGTTGTCGCCGATTTATTCATGGAAGACTTTGAGGAGAAAGCCCTTCGTACTTCACCTGTTACCCCAAGATTCTACAAGCGGTATGTAGACGATACTTTCACAATATTACCATCTAACAAAATAACAGCTTTCCTAGACCATCTTAACTCCATACACTCTAAAATCAAATTTACAATGGAGTTAGAGGCCAATAACTCTCTAGCTTTCTTAGATGTCTTAGTCATCCGAAATTCCAACAACACCTTAGGCCACACCGTGTATAGAAAAAAGACCCATACAGATAGGTACTTAAACGGTGAATCTCACCACCATCCAACACAGTTAGCTACCGTGGGTAAATCTTTGTTTCAGAGAGCCAAAGGGATCTGTGACGAGCAACATCTGGCTGCCGAGCTCCATCATGTCAAGCAAGTACTGCATGACAACAAGCTCCGAATCCCGCGCCGCCGTCACAGTGACCGAGTGAAACCAGCCACAGTCGAGCGTCTGCCTGCTGTACTACCATACATCAGAGGAGTCACAGACAAAATTGGCTACATCTTGAAGCGCGCTTCAATCAAAACTTTTTTCAAGCCGCCGAAGAAGATTAGTCAGTTCTTACCATCTGTCAAGTGTCACATTCCTCTACAAGATGCAGGGGTATACAAACTCGATTGTGAATGTGGGCTCTCTTACATAGGACAAACTAAAAGAGCAATAAAAACCCGCGTAAAAGAACACATCGCTGACGTGAAACACCGGCGCTCCACGAAGTCTGCAATCTGTGAACATGTACAAGATCGCACCCGCCATTATATCAGATTTGATAAGCCACAGATCCTCGCAAAAGAACACCGATTCCGACCAAGGATGATACGCGAGGCCATTGAAATTAAAAAACATCCTAATTTCAATAGGGAAGATGGCTGGGTGCTACCACCGACTTGGGATCCAGTGATTAATATTATTAAATCGAAAACCAAGCGTACCATTGCAAGACCTCAAGATACTGTGAGCACTTTCTGCGTAGATCGGACCACAATCAACAATTAAATATGAGGGTAGCCCGTCTCTAACTATGACACCAGGACGTCAACCACCTCAGTCCTCCCGTGACCATGGTTGCTGTAAAGCAGCCGAAACGTCGGGAACGTAAAAACGGAAAATAAACGCGATAAAATCCTTAAAAAATAGTTTTATTTCAATGTGTAGTATTCGCGTAAATATAAGAAATCAATATGTGAACCAGTACGGACTGGAAATCGCAAATAAAATACGTCGGTTAGAAGATCTCAAGACCAAGCGCGCAAGATTTACAACATCTTTAAATTTCTTGAAGAGATGCCGAGACCATCATCTAATTCCTACGTGTGCCAAGATATCTGCAAAGAAGGACATACGAGGAAGCGCTAAGATCCTAAACCAGGCGAGTAAAAAGTTACTACGGGCGATGATTCATCAAACGCGTTCCGATCTACATAACATCAGCCGGCAAATTGAGATTTCATCCAACGAAATTAAGACAGTTTTGACGACATTTGATTTTAATAAATGCATAGATACATTAAATAAGCGCGAAACATCTAAATACAATGAATGCAAGAATAAACACATAATAAAATATGAAAAATTAAATACCAAATCAAATGTCAAAAATCTTTCGAAACATGGTAACGGAACGCAACCGTGCACCACAGACAATCATGACTCACGCGCAGTTGTCAATCTGTCAAAACAAAGTTTGGATGAAAACACCGTTAATGTTCTTAAAAAAAGGCCTAAATTTCGCAGTACCACCTCGCAGGATCCCTTATGAGGATATTATTTGCAACGTTGAGGATTGTCTGGCCAAAAACAATATATTAAAGGAAGATTCAGAGGCTATAAGACAGGACGTATCATCTTTGTTACGCCGCAGTGCAGTGCCGAAACAAAATCTTCCTAAGAAGCAATATTTAGCGTTGAAGAACTTACGTACTAGGACAGATATAATTATTCTCCGCGCGGATAAAGGAAATGCGACGGTTATAATGGATACGTCAGATTACAATGCAAAAATTGACGAACTTTTATCGGATCAAAGCGCATACAAAAAGGTCAAAACAGACCCAACCACAAACGTGTTAAAAACAACCACCGCACTAATAAAGAAACACTCCGAAGCATTGAATCTAGACGTCAAATCACTGATACCTTCCTGCGCTAAACCACCAAAGCTGTATGGGTTACCCAAAATACACAAACCTGAGGCCCCGCTGCGTCCCATTGTGAGCCAGATTGACACACCAACATACAGTCTGGCCCAGCACGTAGCAAAGGTGCTCTCACCACTAAGAGGACACACAAGAGCACATACAAGGGATTCTTACCATTTTGTCAGTGAGATTAAACACCTATGTCTTGCTGACAATGAAACAATGGTTAGTTTTGATGTTCAGTCGTTGTTTACCTGCCTACCTGTAGCAGACTGCATCACAATAGTCTCTAAGAAGCTAGAAGAGAACAACATGCCGGAGGAATATGCTGAACTCTTAAGACATTGCCTTACATCTGGCTATCTATTGTGGAATGAACAGTTCTACAAGCAAGTAGATGGTGTGGCGATGGGCTCCCCTGTTTCCCCCGTTGTCGCCGATTTATTCATGGAAGACTTTGAGGAGAAAGCCCTTCGTACTTCACCTGTTACCCCAAGATTCTACAAGCGGTATGTAGACGATACTTTCACAATATTACCATCTAACAAAATAACAGCTTTCCTAGACCATCTTAACTCCATACACTCTAAAATCAAATTTACAATGGAGTTAGAGGCCAATAACTCTCTAGCTTTCTTAGATGTCTTAGTCATCCGAAATTCCAACAACACCTTAGGCCACACCGTGTATAGAAAAAAGACCCATACAGATAGGTACTTAAACGGTGAATCTCACCACCATCCAACACAGTTAGCTACCGTGGGTAAATCTTTGTTTCAGAGAGCCAAAGGGATCTGTGACGAGCAACATCTGGCTGCCGAGCTCCATCATGTCAAGCAAGTACTGCATGACAACAAGCTCCGAATCCCGCGCCGCCGTCACAGTGACCGAGTGAAACCAGCCACAGTCGAGCGTCTGCCTGCTGTACTACCATACATCAGAGGAGTCACAGACAAAATTGGCTACATCTTGAAGCGCGCTTCAATCAAAACTTTTTTCAAGCCGCCGAAGAAGATTAGTCAGTTCTTACCATCTGTCAAGTGTCACATTCCTCTACAAGATGCAGGGGTATACAAACTCGATTGTGAATGTGGGCTCTCTTACATAGGACAAACTAAAAGAGCAATAAAAACCCGCGTAAAAGAACACATCGCTGACGTGAAACACCGGCGCTCCACGAAGTCTGCAATCTGTGAACATGTACAAGATCGCACCCGCCATTATATCAGATTTGATAAGCCACAGATCCTCGCAAAAGAACACCGATTCCGACCAAGGATGATACGCGAGGCCATTGAAATTAAAAAACATCCTAATTTCAATAGGGAAGATGGCTGGGTGCTACCACCGACTTGGGATCCAGTGATTAATATTATTAAATCGAAAACCAAGCGTACCATTGCAAGACCTCAAGATACTGTGAGCACTTTCTGCGTAGATCGGACCACAATCAACAATTAAATATGAGGGTAGCCCGTCTCTAACTATGACACCAGGACGTCAACCACCTCAGTCCTCCCGTGACCATGGTTGCTGTAAAGCAGCCGAAACGTCGGGAACGTAAAAACGGAAAATAAACGCGATAAAATCCTTAAAAAATAGTTTTATTTCAATGTGTAGTATTCGCGTAAATATAAGAAATCAATATGTGAACCAGTACGGACTGGAAATCGCAAATAAAATACGTCGGTTAGAAGATCTCAAGACCAAGCGCGCAAGATTTACAACATCTTTAAATTTCTTGAAGAGATGCCGAGACCATCATCTAATTCCTACGTGTGCCAAGATATCTGCAAAGAAGGACATACGAGGAAGCGCTAAGATCCTAAACCAGGCGAGTAAAAAGTTACTACGGGCGATGATTCATCAAACGCGTTCCGATCTACATAACATCAGCCGGCAAATTGAGATTTCATCCAACGAAATTAAGACAGTTTTGACGACATTTGATTTTAATAAATGCATAGATACATTAAATAAGCGCGAAACATCTAAATACAATGAATGCAAGAATAAACACATAATAAAATATGAAAAATTAAATACCAAATCAAATGTCAAAAATCTTTCGAAACATGGTAACGGAACGCAACCGTGCACCACAGACAATCATGACTCACGCGCAGTTGTCAATCTGTCAAAACAAAGTTTGGATGAAAACACCGTTAATGTTCTTAAAAAAAGGCCTAAATTTCGCAGTACCACCTCGCAGGATCCCTTATGAGGATATTATTTGCAACGTTGAGGATTGTCTGGCCAAAAACAATATATTAAAGGAAGATTCAGAGGCTATAAGACAGGAAGTATCATCTTTGTTACGCCGCAGTGCAGTGCCGAAACAAAATCTTCCTAAGAAGCAATATTTAGCGTTGAAGAACTTACGTACTAGGACAGATATAATTATTCTCCGCGCGGATAAAGGAAATGCGACGGTTATAATGGATACGTCAGATTACAATGCAAAAATTGACGAACTTTTATCGGATCAAAGCGCATACAAAAAGGTCAAAACAGACCCAACCACAAACGTGTTAAAAACAACCACCGCACTAATAAAGAAACACTCCGAAGCATTGAATCTAGACGTCAAATCACTGATACCTTCCTGCGCTAAACCACCAAAGCTGTATGGGTTACCCAAAATACACAAACCTGAGGCCCCGCTGCGTCCCATTGTGAGCCAGATTGACACACCAACATACAGTCTGGCCCAGCACGTAGCAAAGGTGCTCTCACCACTAAGAGGACACACAAGAGCACATACAAGGGATTCTTACCATTTTGTCAGTGAGATTAAACACCTATGTCTTGCTGACAATGAAACAATGGTTAGTTTTGATGTTCAGTCGTTGTTTACCTGCCTACCTGTAGCAGACTGCATCACAATAGTCTCTAAGAAGCTAGAAGAGAACAACATGCCGGAGGAATATGCTGAACTCTTAAGACATTGCCTTACATCTGGCTATCTATTGTGGAATGAACAGTTCTACAAGCAAGTAGATGGTGTGGCGATGGGCTCCCCTGTTTCCCCCGTTGTCGCCGATTTATTCATGGAAGACTTTGAGGAGAAAGCCCTTCGTACTTCACCTGTTACCCCAAGATTCTACAAGCGGTATGTAGACGATACTTTCACAATATTACCATCTAACAAAATAACAGCTTTCCTAGACCATCTTAACTCCATACACTCTAAAATCAAATTTACAATGGAGTTAGAGGCCAATAACTCTCTAGCTTTCTTAGATGTCTTAGTCATCCGAAATTCCAACAACACCTTAGGCCACACCGTGTATAGAAAAAAGACCCATACAGATAGGTACTTAAACGGTGAATCTCACCACCATCCAACACAGTTAGCTACCGTGGGTAAATCTTTGTTTCAGAGAGCCAAAGGGATCTGTGACGAGCAACATCTGGCTGCCGAGCTCCATCATGTCAAGCAAGTACTGCATGACAACAAGCTCCGAATCCCGCGCCGCCGTCACAGTGACCGAGTGAAACCAGCCACAGTCGAGCGTCTGCCTGCTGTACTACCATACATCAGAGGAGTCACAGACAAAATTGGCTACATCTTGAAGCGCGCTTCAATCAAAACTTTTTTCAAGCCGCCGAAGAAGATTAGTCAGTTCTTACCATCTGTCAAGTGTCACATTCCTCTACAAGATGCAGGGGTATACAAACTCGATTGTGAATGTGGGCTCTCTTACATAGGACAAACTAAAAGAGCAATAAAAACCCGCGTAAAAGAACACATCGCTGACGTGAAACACCGGCGCTCCACGAAGTCTGCAATCTGTGAACATGTACAAGATCGCACCCGCCATTATATCAGATTTGATAAGCCACAGATCCTCGCAAAAGAACACCGATTCCGACCAAGGATGATACGCGAGGCCATTGAAATTAAAAAACATCCTAATTTCAATAGGGAAGATGGCTGGGTGCTACCACCGACTTGGGATCCAGTGATTAATATTATTAAATCGAAAACCAAGCGTACCATTGCAAGACCTCAAGATACTGTGAGCACTTTCTGCGTAGATCGGACCACAATCAACAATTAAATATGAGGGTAGCCCGTCTCTAACTATGACACCAGGACGTCAACCACCTCAGTCCTCCCGTGACCATGGTTGCTGTAAAGCAGCCGAAACGTCGGGAACGTAAAAACGGAAAATAAACGCGATAAAATCCTTAAAAAATAGTTTTATTTCAATGTGTAGTATTCGCGTAAATATAAGAAATCAATATGTGAACCAGTACGGACTGGAAATCGCAAATAAAATACGTCGGTTAGAAGATCTCAAGACCAAGCGCGCAAGATTTACAACATCTTTAAATTTCTTGAAGAGATGCCGAGACCATCATCTAATTCCTACGTGTGCCAAGATATCTGCAAAGAAGGACATACGAGGAAGCGCTAAGATCCTAAACCAGGCGAGTAAAAAGTTACTACGGGCGATGATTCATCAAACGCGTTCCGATCTACATAACATCAGCCGGCAAATTGAGATTTCATCCAACGAAATTAAGACAGTTTTGACGACATTTGATTTTAATAAATGCATAGATACATTAAATAAGCGCGAAACATCTAAATACAATGAATGCAAGAATAAACACATAATAAAATATGAAAAATTAAATACCAAATCAAATGTCAAAAATCTTTCGAAACATGGTAACGGAACGCAACCGTGCACCACAGACAATCATGACTCACGCGCAGTTGTCAATCTGTCAAAACAAAGTTTGGATGAAAACACCGTTAATGTTCTTAAAAAAAGGCCTAAATTTCGCAGTACCACCTCGCAGGATCCCTTATGAGGATATTATTTGCAACGTTGAGGATTGTCTGGCCAAAAACAATATATTAAAGGAAGATTCAGAGGCTATAAGACAGGAAGTATCATCTTTGTTACGCCGCAGTGCAGTGCCGAAACAAAATCTTCCTAAGAAGCAATATTTAGCGTTGAAGAACTTACGTACTAGGACAGATATAATTATTCTCCGCGCGGATAAAGGAAATGCGACGGTTATAATGGATACGTCAGATTACAATGCAAAAATTGACGAACTTTTATCGGATCAAAGCGCATACAAAAAGGTCAAAACAGACCCAACCACAAACGTGTTAAAAACAACCACCGCACTAATAAAGAAACACTCCGAAGCATTGAATCTAGACGTCAAATCACTGATACCTTCCTGCGCTAAACCACCAAAGCTGTATGGGTTACCCAAAATACACAAACCTGAGGCCCCGCTGCGTCCCATTGTGAGCCAGATTGACACACCAACATACAGTCTGGCCCAGCACGTAGCAAAGGTGCTCTCACCACTAAGAGGACACACAAGAGCACATACAAGGGATTCTTACCATTTTGTCAGTGAGATTAAACACCTATGTCTTGCTGACAATGAAACAATGGTTAGTTTTGATGTTCAGTCGTTGTTTACCTGCCTACCTGTAGCAGACTGCATCACAATAGTCTCTAAGAAGCTAGAAGAGAACAACATGCCGGAGGAATATGCTGAACTCTTAAGACATTGCCTTACATCTGGCTATCTATTGTGGAATGAACAGTTCTACAAGCAAGTAGATGGTGTGGCGATGGGCTCCCCTGTTTCCCCCGTTGTCGCCGATTTATTCATGGAAGACTTTGAGGAGAAAGCCCTTCGTACTTCACCTGTTACCCCAAGATTCTACAAGCGGTATGTAGACGATACTTTCACAATATTACCATCTAACAAAATAACAGCTTTCCTAGACCATCTTAACTCCATACACTCTAAAATCAAATTTACAATGGAGTTAGAGGCCAATAACTCTCTAGCTTTCTTAGATGTCTTAGTCATCCGAAATTCCAACAACACCTTAGGCCACACCGTGTATAGAAAAAAGACCCATACAGATAGGTACTTAAACGGTGAATCTCACCACCATCCAACACAGTTAGCTACCGTGGGTAAATCTTTGTTTCAGAGAGCCAAAGGGATCTGTGACGAGCAACATCTGGCTGCCGAGCTCCATCATGTCAAGCAAGTACTGCATGACAACAAGCTCCGAATCCCGCGCCGCCGTCACAGTGACCGAGTGAAACCAGCCACAGTCGAGCGTCTGCCTGCTGTACTACCATACATCAGAGGAGTCACAGACAAAATTGGCTACATCTTGAAGCGCGCTTCAATCAAAACTTTTTTCAAGCCGCCGAAGAAGATTAGTCAGTTCTTACCATCTGTCAAGTGTCACATTCCTCTACAAGATGCAGGGGTATACAAACTCGATTGTGAATGTGGGCTCTCTTACATAGGACAAACTAAAAGAGCAATAAAAACCCGCGTAAAAGAACACATCGCTGACGTGAAACACCGGCGCTCCACGAAGTCTGCAATCTGCGAACATGTACAAGATCGCACCCGCCATTATATCAGATTTGATAAGCCACAGATCCTCGCAAAAGAACACCGATTCCGACCAAGGATGATACGCGAGGCCATTGAAATTAAAAAACATCCTAATTTCAATAGGGAAGATGGCTGGGTGCTACCACCGACTTGGGATCCAGTGATTAATATTATTAAATCGAAAACCAAGCGTACCATTGCAAGACCTCAAGATACTGTGAGCACTTTCTGCGTAGATCGGACCACAATCAACAATTAAATATGAGGGTAGCCCGTCTCTAACTATGACACCAGGACGTCAACCACCTCAGTCCTCCCGTGACCATGGTTGCTGTAAAGCAGCCGAAACGTCGGGAACGTAAAAACGGAAAATAAACGCGATAAAATCCTTAAAAAATAGTTTTATTTCAATTCCAGCCCTTTTTTATGTCCCACTGCTGGGCACGGGCCTCTCCTCAATGCGAGGGGGGATTAGGCCATAGTCCACCTTTGATTAGGCCAAAATGAGATTCGCACGTGGAAAATCCCAGAGGTGCGAGCCGGGGTTTGAACCTGCAATCCTCGTTATCGAGGCAAACGTTCTACCAACTTGGCTATCACTGCTCTCTATATATATAATATGCGGTTGCTGTTCGATTATTGGAATAAATTGGTGGCCATCAAAGATTACTTTGAAAGTGACCAATCGCTTTCAGTGGACTGAAATAAAACGTAATAAAGGGGTGCGCCGTTTTCGGAGCTGAAAAGCTTCCACGAAAATAAATATTCATGACCACGCAACACTGAAACCTCGCCTGAGAGCCAAGCCTTCAGCACGCTAATGAAATTAGCTTATGTGGGCACATGCAACTTTGGAAGGGATAAGTCGTTGACAATTCATGCCATCATAATTTGATGCTTTAATAATTGATAATTGTGCCCCGCATTCGACTATTTTCCGGGTTTATATTAGATTTTTATCTATCTCGGGAGATTTTTCCGGGTAAAAAGAATACTACTTGTATGATTAACCGGATTATTAGTCACTACTGTGCCAAGTTTCATCAAAATCACAGACATCAATGGCGGACAGACCGACAAATTTCCAAGGATGGCTCATTCAGCAGTTACTTTCAAAATCATGCCCACTAAGATTGTTTTTCTAAAAATATTTAAAACGCAGGCGGGACTAAGCAGTCATATTATTTTTTATATTTATTTTTGTCGCCATTTGTTTTTTTTATATCTACCGTGATTAGTTACATATATATGTGAGTACCTGTGTTGGTAGTTCAAAACTGTGATTGTTGTCGATGTTAGTGGGTAATAAACTATTCTTATTCTTATTACATATTATACAATATGTATTTACATCTTTTTTTTCCCTCACCAATAAAATAACAAACGAATCTCAACCATTATTATATTAAGTATAAGAATCAAATTGTGATTTATGAAGCGTGATAGTAAGTCGTGTTTGAGTAAGTTAAAGCATTTACCCAAATGTATTTCATCGCTGGGTACTCATACAAAGGGATACATTATGTATGTCTGGACATTGCCGGTGGAACGACCAATACGTGAATCTAGTTCAAGTTTCATGGCTTAAATTATGAATTCACCAACAGACCAGCATACATTGGACGTTAACTAGACCAGTTTATGTTCTCGGACTTGGACATTCGATATTCTAGTAAGTACACATTATTACAATTGTTATTGGGTCAATGTGTGTATTTTAACCGGCTTCAAAAAAAAGGAGGAGGTTCTCAATTCGGATGTATTTTTTTTTAATGAAAAAAAAAAACATCATACGTAAACTGGTTATGTTATTTGATATAGTCCTGGCTTCTATTCCGATTACTATTATAGGATTGACCAATTGTCCCTGGAAAAAGGTAGCCGAATATCCACGATAACCAAACATTTCGAGTCATAGGAAATACATATGCCGCATTCATTAAAAGAGTGATCGTGTTGGACATATAAATACTCGCAATCAATTTAAAAAAAACAAATTTTTCGGATTTTATTTTCTGAGGTTTCTACTGCTTTACAGCCATGGTCACGGGAGGACTATGGTTGCTGTCCTCCGTGACTCCTTCCGTGACAATGGTTGCTGTATAGCAGCCGAATCGTCGGGAACGTAAAAAGACAATAAACGCGACAAAATCAGTTTTTTTAAATTTCAATTTGTAGTATTCGCGTAAATATAAGAAATCAATAATTTCAATCAACTATCCGAAACATATTTAAACTCGATTTATATTCAATTCCCATAATTTAGTTTGTGGACGTATTAGTTTTGTTGTCTTTATTGTATACAAGTAGGTATGTATAGACTTTATGAGCATAATTATAGACATGTGACACCAATACAGCGGCGCCGCATGAACTGACGACACGTGATCGATACGATATTATCTACATCTATAATTACACTGGTAATAGAAGCGATTTTTCATAGGTAACTTAATAAAAAAAAACAATATTTATTCAAAATTCCTTGGTCTTTATTCTGTTTGACGTCATTATCGTAATAATATTGCCACACAAACACTAACTATAGGGTCCCAAGGTTAGCCATAGTTATATAAGTACTTATTATATGTAGATATTAAACGTCCACGACTCGGCTGCAAGCATTCGTGCTCATCAAGTTTGGCCCTATCGGGATTCGAACCCAGGACCTCGTTACAACACAAGCAGGGTCACTACCAACTGGCGAGTGGTGTCATTCTAGCCAATACAATAATCTATAAAAATAATGTAGTTATAATTATTTGACTAGGCAGCAAGCATTCGTGGTCATCACACAACGCTTGGCCCTACCGGGATTCAAACCCAGGACCTCGCTACTACGAAAGCAAGGCCACTACCAACTGACCAATCGGGTGATACTAGCCAATACAATAATCTATAAAAACTATGAAGTTATAGTTATGTATAATTCCATCCAGAACCTCTAGTGAGGAAAACGTTACATAATTTGTCTATAGTCCTTTAGTAGTAGTTATGCCGGTAGGTATGCCTTTCCAACGTCAACGCTTACAGTAATTAATTAGAAGCCCGTTAAGCGTGGGATTAAAACATTTAACACATTCGAGTGAAATACAAATTCCTTTTCGCAACTTGCTACTAGGCCTGTGCGATGGCGTATGAAAGCGTTTGATGTATATTGAACTTGATTTTGTATTTACTTCGTGAATGTTATATAAATATTTTTAATTGTTAGAATGGTTAAAGAACGGTTGGTTACAGTTGATAAGGAGTTGACCATTCATTTCCAGCACACTATGAATACTTATGATGACGGCATGATATGTTGGAATAGCAATTTAAATACTCGTAGAGGTGGATATAAATCATTTTTTTCGAATTTTATCGCGTTTATTTTATGATTTTACGTTCTTGAAGTTTCGGTTGTTTTGAATAAGCCCTTCAGGTTGGGTCAGAAAAGGTATACTAGGCTTTGAAACTACGCTTATTCAGCGCATTTGTAACCATTATATTATAAAGTCAGATTTTGTGAATTTGAATATAATTTAAACAGAAAATAATGATTTTGTGTAAATATAAAAAGGACAATATTAATTTTCTAAAATTTACATTGCAAAAAATATTTTTAAATATTCAATGCGAAACTTTATATTTAAAAAACAATTATAACGAAGTCCAAGTAAAGAATATAATTTAATCGTGAGTGCCCACCAACCTGGCGTGTTCTTGGTGTCCGGCGCCATATCTGGTGTGTCCGGCAGCGCGAGCAGAGTGCGGCCCGGTCCGCGGTAGTATGCCGGCGTGCGGCCGGCCGCGTCCCGCGCGCCGCGCGCCGCGCCCGCTCCTTCCACCAGCGCCGCCGCGGCCGCCTCGTCGCGACACACCGCCGTATAGTGTAGCGGGGTGCGACCCTCCTGCACGGTTATTTTAAACCATTCGAAATCGATATCGGAAACGGAATCGAAAACTTCCGAGCTGGATTACCACAATCGATATTCGATTTTCCGAATTTGATTATCTTCGATGTATCTTGACGACAATACCAAATCATTTTTTCAAAAAGTTTCCGTCGGAAAGCTTGTCGGGAGCGACATCAACATAGGAAAGTTTCAAATCCGTTTCCGATGTCGATTCCGAATGATTTAAAATAACCATGCTGGTCATACAGAGTACGACTATGACAGGCTCCACACCTTCCTATCATATCCTCAACCTTTACTTAATTAAGGGTTAGGACGTCCGATTGCCCTTTATGATGTCAAATGGTAGAGTGTGTGCGCCTCGCAAAGCAACACACTAGAGCTTTTTTTGTTGTAAAAACATGGTTGAAAAAAAAGGAGCTAAAACCAAAAAATATAAAAAAGACAAGCAGTTTCTCGCTGGATCTTCTCAGTTGAGGTCGCCGATTTCGATTCCGATTTCGATCCGAATGTAGAGTTTAGAAAAAAAAATTACAATTTGTAAGTATAGTATATAGGCCTATACGAAATAAATCATTTGACTTTCACTTTGACTTCACATTATCCGATTTCATCCGATAATTAAGATAGGATGGAAGGTGTAGAGCGTTCTTATGAGGATCCTTACCATGAAATATTAATGCCTTTTCCAATGAGGACCTCAATAATTGATCTACATCACAAATTTGTACCAACTGACTTGAATAAGGTGATATATTCCAATTGAGGTCTTGATTTGAGTGAGTCGCATTAATAGTCTATGGTCAGGGGGCAAGTATGACATCCGTAGGGTAAGCACGAACTTTGAACTTCTAATGCAATCGTAGCGTTTTCGAGAAAGCATGCTGTCTATCACTGTCATGCTTATCTATGAATTCTGCCGTGTGAACGCGACAAAATACGTTGTAACGCTACGTAAAAAGATTATACTAGCGCTATAGCTCACTAAAATATCTCAATTGATGTAGTCTATGATAGGCGTATTTTCAACATATTGGCATAATATCGGAATCTAAATTGTATCCGCAGTACTTAGTATGCGCTGAGTTATAGATAGAAAATTGGGTAGTGAACAATTTTTGATTTTTTTATGGTTTGTACCTATCGAATGATAAGTATTTATTATTTAGTATGTAAAAAAAAAATAACCGAATTTACGACTTAATTATATTATGCTGGTATTCTAAAGTAAGTTATAATATATTAACTACGAGTATTTTAGTTTTTGAGTATCCAACATACCGAGTCCTTCTGATGGACCAGCTGCGGGTAGTTCTTAACGAGATACTCGGCGATGTCCATGTAGTCGTAGAACACCGCTTTGTGTAGCAGCCCTACGCCGGCCTCGTCACGGCACATCACGTACTTGCGACGGTTGTAGTCTGACTCCAGTAACTCCTGGACATGAAAAATTACGATCCCAAGGTAAATCACTTTTGTAGACTTGAATACATCTGATGGTCAATGACTACTTTATTCTTAAGAAATTATCCTTATGGCAAATATAAGAGTTCGTCGAAATCATTATGAAAATAATTAAAAGCAGATTTTGCTACACGACGCGTAGCACTACGTCGTAGTATATGCTACGATGCATTTGCTACGTGCTACAGTGAGCTGCAGTAATTATAAAATTCTACGGAATGACTACATTATTGTAATGATATCTTATTTTCAATATTTTATTATTATTCAGTGTGTGTTTAATTTTTTATGCATTTGTAATTTTACTAGATACATTATCATCATCTAGACATACTAGACAAATTAAATTTACCTAAGCTATATTTTTATTAACAGAAACCCATATTGGTGCTTTCATTAATAATCTCCATGCTCTAAATACTGGCACACCTTCTTATACTTCAACTTCACATTACCAGTAATACCTGAAGCTCGAGCAAAGACCCCCTCTCAACGGCTGTATGTAACGCGTCACACTTGGCCACCAAGGCCGGGAGATTGCTATGGTTCGACAATGGCAAGGACTCGGCCTCGGCAAGCAGCCGCCGGCCCTGGCCTGCGAGGACTGCACGCTCCAGCCTGCTCTCGGCTCCTCCACGCGCCCACTGCCGTAGTTGGGCTGAGGCAACTACGCCAACCACTGTAAAGTATTAATTCACTCGAGACATTAACAGCAACGAAGCTTGGATTTATCTGACAATAAGTTGATATGTGCAAAAAAAAAACGTATGTAACTTTTTAATATTATTATAGTACCCGTTTACTCATAATTTATTAGTTAAGTAAGTTGATGATATACATTGCTGAAACTTTAAAAAGGCGATAGTAAGAACAGTATTTAAACAAACCATAGGTAATGTATTATCATTATAAGGTACCTAGGTAAGCTGTTTGATTGATTATACCGATTTGATGCCTGTACACACATAAAAATAGTTTCAGATCTATTTATAATTCCTAAAATAAGTAAAGAACCCTAAGAGGGATATATAAGTACTTCCAAACTTTTTATGATGTGTAGTATACTGAAGTATCTATGATGTATATTCGTAACTATCAACAATTGGTTCGTAAAAGTAAAAGCAAGCGAAGCTCAGTGAAACTCAAAGTAATATGGTCAGCGCAGTGCCAGTTGGCTTTCTAACATTGCGGCCCGTGATTTACTGGCTGAATGTACAGAGTGCTTCTATATATAAAGTAATGAATAACATTACATTACTGCTTAATATTAATTATTATTGTAATATTCGAAAATCCCAAAGATGTAATATATCTAAATATACGTAAATTATTTAGGTATCTAGGTAGGTTAGAAACTCATAGAATAGGTAACAAAATAAGTAGGTAGATACCTACTGATCCTGACTGTATAAATATTAGTTTTAAAGATGATATTAAAAATGGAATATAAGTAAACTTTGTGTGATGTGCACGAACGTTTGTATTCGATTCATGGTGGTTTAATCCAATATCTATTATATTCGTTATAGGTTATTGGAAGAGTGACAATTTCAATAAAGTGACTAAATAATTATCACTGTAGCCCGACTAACATACATCTTTTAGGGAATTAACGCTCCCATTCATTGCTGTTGGAACATCCTGTTTGGTAGCGGTTGTTGCTCACTACTAGATTACAAGATTTATACGCCAACAGCAGGCTGTGGGCGAGTTATCGCAACATCTACTGACCTTACACTCTTAGGGCAAAAACAAATACGGCATGCAAAACAAACATAGTTATATAAGTTAATTAACCCATGTGTCTGTTGTATGTAATTAACGCTCTTTATTTATAAAATCAGAGGAACACACCAAACTGTACGGTTCCAAATTAAGCAACGCTTGGACACAGAACCATTGACTTTTGTGGTGGCTTTGTTTATGACCACGAGAAAAATGATCCGAGGAAGTCTGTAAATTTGTTCTGCATATTATACTCTTGAGTATCGGTCTATATCACCCCTTAAACTTTACTTTAGCCCTCAAATCTATAGAATTTCTGATTAATTAGCAATGGTATTTCGAAGTGTCTTTAAAAGAAAATACATCTGCAATGACATTGTAAATGGATGATAACATTGCATATGGGTTTTCTTGGGGATGTTTTTAAATTAATAAATAGTAAACTTCAAAGTACCTACAATAATTTGAAACAAGTACTTAGCTTCAATACTCGTATAAGTTAATTATAATGTTCTCGTTTTATTTCCAATGCTTAAGTTTATGACATTAAATGCAAAATCACCATTCTCACGGCATCACGCTAAGGTCGCGTCGATGTGGTCACGTCTTGTTAACATTCATTAATTGTAGGCGTTTTTATTCTAATATTCCATATGCTGTAAGCGATGTATGACCTAGTTTTGTCGAGCCTAGGTGCGCGTTACCGTGCGCTTGTTATAAACTTGGCTAATAATAAACTCATACCTACTTAATTAATTTATATTAGCTATAGACGATCACACCGACATCGCTTAAATGGTCGGCAGAAGTGCAATGCAATGCAAACAAATTTCGCTAATGGTATTCGATCCCAATAAAATAGCGGGAAGCCACGCATATTAACGGGCACGCTCCCCTTAAATGCGAGTAAGATTCAGGTCATATTGTACCACGCTGGCCTAGTGCTGGTTGGAGAAGTTATGACGTATTTTCAAAGACATGCAGGACTGCTCATGATGTTTGGTACCATTACTGTTCACTGGACAATATGTATGCTAAAATACTGTATAGACAAATATTTCAGCATAATGCTCTACGGTCAGAATATAATATATTTAAATGGCCTTACATTTGTAGTGGAAAATTACTTCATTTCCAGGACCATAAAGTTTTCGGTTTACATACAATGTCAGACATACTAATATACAGAACATTAAAATATCGCCTTTATTGTTGTATGCAGCAATTGGATACAGCGTGTTGTTTGATAGCGCCATCGGAGGGCATAGCTCCCTTGACATGCGAGCTCCCATACATTATCCGGACACCATGTAACAACCTGCAACTGTTTGTATAATGTATTCGTACGGAGAGTTCTTTCAACCTCCCTTTTTTATAATATCAGTTTCTATTCTTATGTCCGTATTGGTTATTTAATGAAGTAAGTTTTTTTTTTATAAGTAAAAAGAAATAAGGAATGTTATTCTTCTTCCCTCAGCTTGTCTCACGCACTTTCTTTTTTCTAATTAATAGCCGTTATAGCATGAGAATTTAATTTAAAAAAATACATTGTAGAAAAGTGGATGACGATGTTGGATGACAGATAATAAAGTGATTCTGTTGAAAATTATTTCTAGGGAGTGTCAATTTCAAAGTTTCACTAATAGCCGGTCTAGCTCTAGCTAGTGTAAGCATGTTATCACGAGATATTTTACAGTTGTTCGCATACCTACCGGCTTATTTAGTGGAACAATAGGTAGTTCATAGTTGTACAGACACCGGCCTTTTTAGCGGGACTTAAAGGGGTGTGTTCATTATGGAAATCAATAAGGTGTTGATGGGCAGCGAGGTTTGCTATAGGGTCGGGCAAAGCGAGGAAATTTGAACGGAACTATTATCTTATCTTCGTCAAAAATCGAACACCAATAGAAAGTTGCTCTTCCATATATGTCACTGCACTCATTTTCCAAGATACTATAGAGAAACATAATTTCTTGACATTACACGCATAGTAATATCTCACTAATATTATAAATGTGAAAGTTTGGATGGATGGATGTTTGTTACTCAATCATGCCATAACGGCTGAACGGATCTGAATGAAATTTGGCACACAGATAGATTATAGCACATATAGGCTACTTTTTATCCCGGTAAAATGTATATACTTTTTAATCGCGGGTAACACCGCGGGGCGCACCTAGTAGTTTTTTATTTTTAGCCTTACTCCATGAGCTAGGGTACGACAGGTCCCTCTGCCTGGTGATGGCAATCATTTTTAAATATTCCATCGTATTTGGGTTTCAATATTGTCTATGCTGTTTTGTTTTGCATTGGATTAAACTAGTCTAGGTACTCACGTTTAGGCTGGCTGTAGTGCACAAAGATTCCATTCTTCTTGGCGGAACGCTCATTCAGCCACTTCTTGACGCTCTCCATTACAGATACTAGGCAGCTTACACACTATTACAAGCAATATATAAAACAAAGTCGTGTTAGTTATACCATTTATAACTCGAGAAAGGGTAGGCCTATTTTTATGACCATTGTTTATGATAATTTTTCACTGCGTCAAATATCAGAATAACTATTAAAACATGGGGCAAAAATCACAGTAAAAATAATAATAAAGATAATTATTTTTCTCATATATTTAATTCTGAGGCGATAAGGAGAACGCCGGAACAGTTCGTAATGCAGTTTTCAAAACACTGAAAATGTTAAATTTCATTGTACGTTCTTATTTGAGTTTATATAATACACTGCTACAACTATATAGGAACCTCTTATTATATTTTGGCTTATCGGACACTGAGTTTCAAGTACATATAAGTCATGCAATTAGATAAAGGTCATTAAACCTTTTTTTTAATATTTCGTTGCCTATAGAACATTACAATGACCTTGATTGATTTATGATCGATCTACTACCTACTGATATCGCCTAAATCGAATGCTATGAACTACCGTGATCTTGTACCCAATAATAGTTTGTAGAATAAATAACTCGCTGCGTTCGAAGCTAGGTGGGATCGATTTCGCGTCCGAGTCGTGCGATCGAAAATGTTTCCTATAAAATATTTACCCGCCACCGTTCGACTGACACCGTTCAGTCAGTATCGGAAGTAGCCATCAATACGGTTTATACAAAATCTAGGGTATAAAGGTAAATTAATGTACCTACACAAAAAAATAATTATTAGATAGGCTTTTATTATACATAGTCATTGGTCGGAGTTTAATACTTTTGTGTGTTACATTAGTAGGACAATCACCTTTGGATACTGGTAGGTCAAATGCAATGTTGTATAAAGTAATTTTATTTTATAGCTAATTCAGTAGCGCTTTAGGTAAACGGACAAACCCAGTCGTTCTTTACATTACGTTAAGCTTGAAATCCTAATAAAATTCTCAACAGTCGTATTTATATATATAGGTACTTACGTATTAAATATCGTCCTCTTGTATATCTAAAATAGAAATATATACCGACACTCAACACGAAATAGAGCGGTAGTTAAGGAGATACTGATTTAGAGCATGTGGCTAGGACTACACTAATGGAGAGTTAGTGATTACTCAGAATCGTGCAAGTTACTGTATCACTTTAAAAAAAATATAAATGTCAGTTATCACTTGAACATGGTAGGTGTAAGAACGACATGAGTATGCCAGCAGCTGTCTCAAGCGGTGTGGTATGTGCTTTCACACGAGACCACCATACTACAATAGGTACACCCTACGACACAAGTTACTCCACACTTAGCTATCTGCTTAAGGGGTTGTGTGACTTCGTATAATATTTCAAAATTGGAATAGCATTAATACTACCTAAAATCATTTTAAACAATCTGTACCAGTGTCTTTGGTCGTATGGAATTTGAATATTAGTTGTTTGGATAATTAATTGATTATTTACTATTTACTTGCTAATGCTCATCAAAATTTATCAAGTGGTATTTGCGTGATGCCTGCACAGGAAATTCTTTGAATTTTTTTATGGAATTGTTTATTTATGAGATACTTATAGACTAGGAATCTTCAATGAATTGTAGCCTTAGTCTACGACGTAGGTAAGTAAAGTACATAGTGGCTGCCAGACGTCCCGTTATAACATTTAATAAGTCATATTTCGACATCGTGTGAGTAGGTATATAGAGCCGACCTTCCCTAGTTAGAGAGGAACTAAGTGAAGATTGTATATAGATAGTTATTTTATTCCCTCAAAAACTTTACAGTGCCACTGTACCTATTTGATTCGGCAAAAAAAAACAGTTTTGATACAAAAGCAAGCTGACATCGTTATTAATGGTCACACGACGTGGTATGCGCTTCTTCCTACTAATCAAGCAGCGATCCTATTAGAAATAGGCGTTTTAAGAAATGTAGGGCATATTTTTTTTTTAAATATGGCCAGACGTACCCACCAACTATACGGTCTCACACTAAGCAACGCTTCTATTATGGGTACAGTACAGTGGACTGGGGGCGAACCCAGTATATATTACGTATATAGATATTAAACATCCATGACTCGGGTACAAACATTCGTGCTCATCACACAAGGTTTGTCCCTACCAGGATTCGAAGCCGGGACCTTCGCGCAGAAAGCAGGATCACTACCAACTGCGCTAATCAGGCCGTCATTTCAAATTAATCGTGTTATGATTTGAATAAGTAGCTAACTAAATAAAATCTAAAGTTATACAAATATTTGTTAATATTTAAGATATTATATTTGATAAAAATATTTAAATTACAATAAAAAGTGTATTAATAAAATATAATTCGGTGCGACATGAAAAAAAAAACAGCTCGTCATCTCGTTAAATTTTTTCAGCGCTGCTAGAAAGGGTGATGTTGACGTTCAGTCCTATGTTTTTCATATTTGGATTCGGGGAAACCTTACGTTGTGGTGATTCAGAACTACCGGTATTTTGTTCTGAAAAATGTAAACTATGTGTAAAGTAAAAATAGTATAAGTAATTAGATGATTTTTAGAAATCACTAAGATCGATACGATAAGCGGTGATAGCCAAGTTGGTAGAACGCTTGCCTCGGTAACGAGGATCGCAGGATCAAACCTCGGGTCGCACCTCCGAGATTTCTAGATTTCATGTGCGAATCTCATTTTTAACCATGATTATCACTTGCTAAACGGTAAAGGAAAACATCGCGATGAAACCTACATGTCAGAGAGAACCCTTCGAAAGACCTGTGAAGTCTGCCAACCCGCACTGGGCCAATATGGTGGACTATGGCCTAATCACCCTCACATTGAGTGGAGGCCCGTGCCCAACAGTGGGATATTAAAAAGCCTCATGGATGGCGGGTCAGATCAGTTGCGCTGCATGTGCCTAGTGAATGTAGCGTCTCGATCTACTGCCGCCTTCCTACCTAGGCAAGTATGCTCCATCGTAGATCTCATCGTCATTTACCATCAGGTGAGATCGAGATCAAATACTTGCCTATATGTATATATATATATAAAAAAAAGAAAAGAAGGCTGGTATTATAAGGTCGATACACACCACTATTCAACTGAGTATTTAGAATACGATGATAAAGTTCATTAAATTTCTTTTGTCTCTTCATATTAGATGGCGTTCGTACAACTAGGGTGGGCAGCAGTATGTAATGCTCCATATTTGGCTCGTCTCTATTGTGGTACTTGCGGCGTGACGTGTCTTTCTTCACAACCAGTCGCGGGTTCTTTGGTTTGCTACAACAACTACTACCACTTGTCAATTCGCGGCTACCTTCGCGCCTTATCTTTGGACTTTCAATATTTCTATTGGGTTTTATAGGACTGCTCGCTTGATAACAGCACGTCGGCTCCCTGTCACCTGGAGACCTGGTGACTGCGTAGCTAGTTCCAGGTGCACAGTCCTCGTGTCCCTGCCTACGCTCCAAAGAGTGACGGTTCTGACGAAACTCCATCGAAAATCGATCGTGACTCCTCGGACTTTTACGAGCGCTTTCCTCCCACCTTTTGTCTGATATCATGGCACTCGCAGCATTGTGATCACTAATAGCGACCTCATCTCCTTGTCTATTTTTGTGACTGGCCACTATAATATCACCGGTTTTACCAACAGGCCTACAGCTTTCATGTCGGTGGTTTAATTTCACTATCCTATAGTGACGTCGTCTTCTTCGCTCAACATGTGCAACTCTTTCCCTCAAAAGGCTGTCAATCAGCCGTTGCAACTCACATCTGGTGCTGCATCTCTCCGAGTGAGCCGCTCGACGACTGAGCCGCGTGTTTGGCCAGTGCGTGCGACATACATCTTCCCAAATAATATCGCTCAAAACAGCTTCTCGGGACGGCGTCAGTTTAATGCCATCATCGCGTGGAGCAAATTCCCCTTGGGCCAAATAATGAACTGTATCCATAAGACGATAATCGCGAACTGGATTGAGTTTATGCCGAATCTTATGTACTCTTTCAGCAGCCAGTTTAGGGGCATCGTCTCGTTTGCAAGGCACAGAGGCGCACTGTCGTCGGCCACGCGCTGTAATACCATCATACGCAGTGAAATCTCTGCCATACTGCTCGGAATTATGTTCTTTTTCTAAAGTGGTAGCCTTGCTCGGCGATAAAGGTGCCGCTTGTTGAGCGTATCGCTGAAAGGCCGATCTTTCAGCCACGTGGCTGTACTGCTGTATATAGCTACATCCAGGTGGTCCGGTTCCAGATGTACTCCTCATTGTATTGTTATCTTTGATTTCTTCATCTGACGAAGACAGAGGAATATTAGGGTCAATAGAACGGAACACCATCTCTTGTTTCAAAATTTTACGCTCCAACTGCTCTATTCGTTTCTGTAATTGATCAATTGTAGTAACAGGTGGCGCTGTATCTTCTGACGATGTATTAGTGACTATTAATGTAGCGATGTCAACTTTTTTAGGGCTCAATATATGTTTATCAGCTTTTGTATCGACTTTAGGAACGTTCATGTTTATTTGATGCTGTGTATAAACATAGCATTCCTCCACAGGTCTTTGATTTGCATTATATACGTTTACCCTGTCGGGTAGGACGTCAGTGTGCGAACATTCCGAAACAAATGCAGAGCTCTCTACCTGAATAGTAACCGATGAAACTCTCTCTGATTCGATTTGACGTTTCCTATGTTGTTGTTCCGTGCCACATGCAATCGAGTTTACAGCGTGGGAGACATTATCACTGAAATCTAAAACAATAGTATGATTTTTAAACAAATAATGTACGTTACTATCAACGGAACATATAAGTACGAACTTACGTGTTGTAAAAGATGAGTGGTCGCCAATAGCAAGCCGCGAACCAGATTTATCTGAACCCTAAAAGTACACGAACAATCAAATATGTTGTAAAAAGAACAATAACAAATCGTCAATACAATTAAATTAATGTAGCGTACCTTTTTAGTGTGATATCGACTCTTTTCTGCAATGTACAAGGTTTTTATGGCGGGCGCTTTATGTTTTATTGAAACTAACACTCTTTGTGAACTCGGATGGCGTGGTGAACTCTTCTGTAGAATCTCTAAATCTAATCGAAAATAAAAATAATGATTACCTACGATAAGTAATTAATCATGTATCTGTATTTCATGTCGTTCGTTACCCAGAAGGAATGGTTTCTTGGGGAGGCGGTTATAACCTCCTACGAGGGAATCGTAGTCAACTTCGCGTATCAACCTTTCTTCTTGGATGGATATTAACTTCTTCCTGGATGGAGACTGTTTATTTTCCATCACATTTTATTTTCCTCTTTCCATGCATAGTTATAAACCCACCCGCCTGAACTATATGATGGAATGTGGCGAAAACAATAATTTAGTTTATTCGACAAAAGGAAAATTTTACATTATTCTGACAGATGATTTGACTGAAATTGATTTTCTTCTTTACGTGCTTTCTGTATTTATGGTGTTACCTTCAAATTCAATTCATAAGTATTTACACTTACTGAATTTTATACTCAGTATTAAACTGTAATCCTCATTATCTAGTTCGTTGTTTCATGATTAAATATCATCAATAATTTGTTTGTCAAATTATTTGTTTTTGTTAATTCTGAAATTATATAAATGTTTTCCTAGCTACTTAAAAAATGAACATAAACTAATAAATAAAATGAAAATAAACATTTCACATAATCTTTATGTAAAGCGGTTCTTCTAGAAAATTTATTAATTCTAAGGAGTCTTATATTTGCTGCGGTCACGCTCTCACGTCATGTGTACGTACTCAGAACCCGCCCAATAGCTAACCTTCAAACTCCTGCAATACTTTTTCATGTAGGCCCATTTCGAAAATGGAAGATATCGAAAAACAAGAAAGTTAGCTGTCAAAATTTACAAAGCGTGACGTTTCATCCATTTGTGCTTTTCTAAAAATTGTTGGCCAATTTTCTGGTGACAAATTAGTTAGGTTTTAGGGTTCATATAACGTATGGATGCTTGAGTTGTCGTGAAGGATGTCGGAGCAAGAGAAGAAAAGCGGCGGCTCGTCCGCCGGGGGCTCGTCGGTGGTGATGGTTGAGCAGTCTGCGGCGAGCAGACACAAGCAGCCATACCGCCCCACGGATTTGCAGGAGGATGCGTCCGACCTGCATCACAAACGCTCTAAAGCACCAGCTGTACCATGTATTTATGACTTTACATTAACCTTGTCTGTCATTGGCGATATTTTTTTTTATTGATTCCATTGTCAGTTACTATACCATTCTTACAATATCAACTTGTTTATTATTATTTACGATAGCTATTATTAACAGAAGCTAAATCATATCTTAGTAAACAAAATAACATTTTAATGATGATGTAGGTATCATTGAAAATTCGTAATTATTTCACAGCTGTGACTGAGGAATTGAAAAATTCGGCTCAAACTCCTGAAACTATAGAAAGAAAGGAATGCGAACGCGGTGAGGCAGTACATACTTACAACTTTTTAAATAAAGTTATTTATTAAATAAGGCTACAGAACATTTGTAATATTAACCACTGTTCCTTATTATACAGCTATGTCTTCCGATAATCATAAGCATAATGCTGCGAAGAAATTATCTTCCAACACAAAGAGGCGAGACTCTTCACCAGAGACAATCGCATTGGCACCTGTAGAGATGGAAAAAAAGGTGGGGCTAATGCATCTGATATCCCATTGTCCCTTACATGTAGTATTTTGTAAATGTTTCTTTATCACGCCATGGTTGCACGATAGCTATTCCGTATCGTATGATTATTTTGAAATGCATCTTTTCAAATTATAATCCCAGGCTATATCGTGAAGCAACTCTAACTCATTGCCCTTATTTTTCTTCGTCAGCCATTTTCGACCTTAATGGTGTAGGTCTCCTACAGCGTTGGTTTGGTTGGCGTTATAACTAGAAATTTTTGATGTGGTGTGTGTTTCACAGAAAGGTACGATCTCGCCGCAGCCCATACCAGCCCACGTGGGACCTATGTCATCCACAGCCCTCAAAGTGGCGGAGCGAGATAAAGTAGGGCCGGAAAAGAAGAGCGATGATGATAGCATAACGGAGGAGATCGCCGAGTTGCGGACCCCTGAAGTGGCCAAGAAAGAATCGGAATGGGTAAACCATTAACAATTATATAATTTATGTTCTCCAATTGCATAGTTTTTAACTAGCTGTTGCCCGCGACTTCATCCGCGAGGTATTTAACAAAGACAACCGTTGACAACAGCCTGCTCGCCCATTTTGAGCCCGCGGGACGCATTGCATGTTGTTGCTATCAAACTTAATCAGGCGCACTTAGTAAAAAGCGGTTATTTTAATATTACAAACAGACACTCCAATTTTATTTATATGTATAGATTGGACTGCATTGTGATTTTGCCCTAATCGTGCGGCCACACCATTGGCTGAGTGCACTAATTAGTGCCTTAATAATTTCACTAAGCAGATGTTGCCAACATTTTAACACCTTTAATAACGTCATTACTACTGGTGTTAGACATTAAGCTATTAGAGCAGTAGGGTTATCTGGAATTTCTAATGTAATCATAACACCATCGAGAAGATTTGCTGTCGCTGTTATACTTATTTATGAAATCTGTGGTGTGTGAGGGATGGAAAATGTTACGTTACCGAAACGGCTCGTAAAAAACTATTGTGCTTGCGATACAATACTATATTAATGTAGCCAAGCGTTTACGTGCTTTTTTAAATTCCTTAACTAAGCCGTATATTGTCATTGACAATTACACTAGCATTAACCCAGATATGACCGCACCATTAGGGATGAACTGCTTTTTTATAGGGCATGGAAGAAAAATCGGTATCTAAATAAGCTTCTGAAATTTGGTTTGTCTATTGCAATAATTTATTGTGGTGAACGCTACAATGTTTCGCACATCGGCTAAACGCGGCAGCCCGCACGCTACATAATATATATTTTTTAATTTCTACATTTTATTGAATATTTTTTTCATTAAAGCTTGTTACGGATTGTCGAGTAAATATGTAGCGTGTGTCGCGAGGCACACTCACGGTAACCTGTTTGTTGGTTTTGTAGTCTGACGTTGAGGAGGCGGGCGGGCTGCCGCGCAGCGACTCCCGCGCATCGCGCGTCTCCCGCGTCGTGCGTCAATTCTTCTGCTGCGGCACCGCCTACGGGGCCCCCTCCGAGGACGACATCTCCTCGCCCCGCACCTACGCCGACGGCATTTAGTCCCCCTACACTCGCCCCCCACTGCACACGAGCTGTGTGTCTGCGCTCCCAAATGTTATCCCAGCTGGCCATTCCCAATCGTCGGATCCTCGGTCTTAGATAGTTACGTTTAGCGATTAAGCTATAAATTATTACTCATTAAGTGATACACCACTGTTATTAGCGACTACGTAGATTTTAAGTGTCCATCTCGAGGCGTGCTCCTAAGATCCCTCCGGCGGCTGGGGATGGCCAGCTGGACAGACTGAAAACTTGCACTAGCGCTGCGTGTGTACTTAGCTTGTATATAAAATTACTAATAATAAACGATTTTCATTGCTTATGGAAGCCATGTGCACCTATTTGATTACGGACTTCAGTAATTCTAAACCTGGCTCGGTGATAGGTGATGCGTTTACAAAAATATTTTTTATTCGTGTTGTATGATTGGCTGTTGAATTCATTATGATAATAATTAATATAAACATTGTTTAATTTAACGCAAACTCTTAAAAAGTGCAATAATATTTAAGAATAACATACAATGCCACTATTTATGAAATATTTCTGTACGATGGATACAAATTAAAGTTGCTATTTCCTGACAAATAGTTCTTTTACTTATTAGGAAAAGTGTTTTAAAAATTATAATTTTGGCTAAATTCGGGCTATCATCACGTCAGCGGCCTATTCTTATCTACCATGTATTATATGGTAGAAAGAAGGAACGGGGAATGGACCTATCTTTCAATATTTAGTAGAAAAGTTTACGTAAAAGTAACAACCTTCATATTTAAAAGAAAAAGAGCACCCATTTTTTTTTATGGCAAGATGGTACCTATTTTTACCTTACCCGCGAATTAAACCGACACTAATGCGAGGAAATAGCAGCCTGTATTTTTTATGGCACTAATCGATAAAAATAATACTCATCAAACCGATCAATCAACCATACCCATATTATTACCTCGTTGATCATACCGATAAAATATATCTAATAGGTAAATACCAGCATCTTCAATTTCAGAAAAATCATGAAATCAAGAAATAAATTAAAGAGTTTTTACCTGTTTGTTGATTTATCACCCGATGTCTTAGTTACAATTTCACGATCTTGCTTAAAATAAAGATTCAATCATTCAATTTATATTTATTTAAATTCAATAAATTATTAACTTCAATATTCAGGGTTCTCTCCCTCGCCCTATTCATTATTGATCTTGTGTATACAGCACGCAAAGTTATTTACAATAACCTTAATATTGATGCGCAATCAAATAGATATTTTAGAACGCCCATAATTTTTTTGTAGCAAGATGAAAATAAGATGAAAGATGATGCAGAATCTCATGAGACAGCTAGTGTTGCTGCTATTCAAATTGTATCAACTAATGAGAGTTTGAAGGATAATGTAAGTATACGAGTACCTTACCCCGGTCACAGTCTAGCTGAAAATATTTGTGTATAGCGGATTAAAGTCTTGCAAATCTAATATGGTGTAGCGGTAATATTGCATAATATTTAGGAGGTGTATTGGTAGGGTATAAAGACCACAATCCTAACGGAATAAATCAAATTATTTTTAATTTAAGAATCAAGTACACGTAGTACTTGATTCTTAAATTAAAAATAAATCTATATGCAAGGGAAAAAAAATATGGAACGCTTTCTTAAAAGAAGTACAGAAAGGTCACCGATATGACCTACGCGTCAACGACGATACAAGTGAACAAGTCGTGTTTTTATGAAAATGTATATTTTTTTCTACACAAGCGTGTTGAAAAACGTCGTATGACAAGGGTGAACCTTCAGTCATTACGCTTTAGGCTCCATTACGCCCTTGCCTTCGGATTGTGCTGCAAATCCCGTCTCGACTGTAATGACTGACTTAGCTCACTTGTATCATAATGTACTTTTATTTACACGTTTTATTTACACCTTATATTAAAAAGTAAAAACCGCTATACCTTCATTACAGCCTGGCCACGGGACATTCGCCATAGCGAAAAAACGCGCGGCGCGGTACGGGGCGGCGCGTCTTGCGATTGAAACAAACGCATAGGAATGTACTTAGCAAGCCACGGGGCGCGGCGAACGCCAGCGCGGCCGGCGGCTTGTACCGGGCGAATCGCTTACGTTGCCTGCATATATCTTCTTCTTCTTTTAGGAGGAAGAAGAAGAAGGAGATATACGTTTCCACGGATCAGTGCCAGGTCCGTCCGCGTTACACAAATATACACCAGTACGTAAACAACATTTGACCTAGAGTAGGAATCGATTTATCGATTTATTAGAATACTGACGTACGATTCTTTTGTGTAAAATCGGTAGGTAGGATGTTTTTTTATCTATTTTCCTATAGCCAATTTATTAATTTTCTTAATCAGAAAACTTATCCGTTACTATACAAAGCGAGGCAAAGGGCAAGTGCGGTAAATATTAAAGAGAACTACCCCAGGGAACACTTACTTTCCGGGACAAAGTAATAAGTGGCCTAGATCTTGTAATAAGCTATCATCAAACCAACTTTCATCAAACTCTTACCAATAGTTCTTACGTGCTGCAGTAACGTACAGACACAAACATGACAAAAATACCGGACTGGTCTTCTTTATCGCAAATAATGTCCCCTTCGATTATTTACCATATACATATATTTACAATATTTTTGTATAGACAGACATAGGTACATAACATATACTTTTCCTCACGTCTAGTACTGTAACCTGCCCCCAGATTACGTATCTTTTTAAGCTTAGCGAAAGAAAACGACAGCAATAATCTCGCAATAATTGCTTTCAAATCGCAGATTTGTATGACGTCGTAGCGCTACTATTGAAAGTTACATAATCAGGGAGCGGGTCGTTGTTACAGTACAGTCCTAGTCGTAAGGAAAAGTATATTTATATTTCAATGAAAAGAAAAAAAAAACACATTTTATGGTGATTTGAAAAGCCACATGTCTGAGCCGTTAATCAAATAATTCTGTTCGTTTGACTCACCTATATAATATAACGCCCATACAGAAGGTTACTAATAATCACCCTTTAACCCACCCCTGCCTGTGATCAGCACCTCGTTTGGATACGCTTGACGTCATCGGCAGAAACAGATCGAGCAACCATCGTAGAACCATTTGTTCGTTTGCTATACTTTGAATATTAACATCATTTTCAGATAACCGATTCGAGTTTGTTTAAGAAAAAAGAAATCACGTGGTACGATGGAAGTTATCTACCAAAACAACATGAAATGCAGGTAGTTTTACCATTGTCCAATATGTGCAATCAGTATTAGAAACGATGACTAACCATTGCTGAATCATATTTAAAAGGCTACAGTCGCCTTTGGCAAACAGATTGTGAATGACTCACAAATATATTATTATTTTCAGGATATAGGGTCTCGTAGCAGGGCTTGGATGCTAGAACGCAAGGTATCCGTAGGCCCTTGCTTCGGCTCGGGAGCACCCATGGGCGAGCCGTCTGGCATCACCATTTGTATACCAAAGGTAAAAGTTAATTTTTAATTACCAAAGGTAAAAACAATTGATTGCTTAGTTGTGGTACTGGAGTGTGTGTGAATGTGTATGTGAGTTGAGTGCGGACGTGCGTGTGTGTGTGTGTGTAAGAGAGTGTACACCCGTTAAAACATCATAATACTACCGAAGAGGTCTTAACATGTCTTCCGTGTCTTCACAAGTGTAAGGAGCCATTCTTTAAAAAAAATTTTGCATGCGAATATGGAACTAGATTTTATATTGCTATATTTACAAACTATATTGTAAGTTCAATGTAAATGTCCAGGTGATCGTCTCCCGATTCAAGATTTTACGGGGTTCTAAGATTCTATGTACTCTTCTAGATAAAAGTTGGGCATGATCTGGACTATTAACTGTAATACGATGTGATTTGCGGGTTGCGTTATGCTTTGCTTCAGTTTTTTCGGCAATATATTATCGAAGTGATTTTATTTTTCAGAAATCTCTACGAAGCATGAGTGATAACAAACCGTCACAATCTGGGATCTGCATCTCGGTGTCAAGGGTAATACAGTTTTCCGAATTATCAACGTTATAGAGTCACCATCTTCAACAACAATTGCAATCTAATATTGCAATAACATTGGTATATAGATAATGCTGCAGGTATATATATAGAATATTTTCAGTAAAAATATGACTCCCTAAGCATATTTCAGATTATTTTGGTGAATAAAATAATAATGTAGTTTACCCACATTTTGTCATAGGGGCGTGAAAGGATATTTAAATGTGATTTCGTTCACAGAAATATTTAGATAAACCAACGAAATCCGGAATAGATTTCGTTATGAAAAGTTGTGGGGATCGAGTTAGGGTGCCATCGAAAAGGAACAATGATTTAAAGGTATGCACATAGGTACTAACTATATAGAAATACTAACTATATAGAAGTACTAACTATATAGAAGTACTAACTATATAGAAGTAGTTTTTACATTGGTTCAGTAGCTTTGACATCACCACAGTGGGTCACTGTCCCAAATTTGATTCAAGGATTTATTCTTTCAGATTGAAGAAGCGCCTATCAAATTTTTGGACAATCTCAAGGGAAAGTTTGACAACGTGTATGGGAGAATAAAAAATGTGTTACACATCCAATAGTATCTTGCGACGTTAAGCCAAGTGCATACTTAGGCAAGCCGCATCGCATAATACTAGCAAAACGACAAAGTGTAGGATTTTATTTTGACTAAATTGCAGTGCATTAGTTATCGCGGTTTTGCAAAAACGATGCTGCCCGCTAAAGTGTGCCATGGCCTTTAATCTGTAATGGCTTCCTATTAGATTATATTTTTCTAAATGTTTGTTTTAATAAAACAAAATGTTATTGTTATTTTTTATTGATACTCAATTCTTTTTAATTTATACTTTTGACCACAATTTTACAATAAACTTTTATATACTTGTACAATTTCTATAAAACATAATTTAAACGTTTAGGCATACTTATCAGAAATATCATACTTATATAAACACGAGGAGTGTTCAAGAACAATATAACAACGCAATATAATATGTACTAACACGCTTAACATAAGGAGCGTTCAGGGACCTCCCAAATTATATCCTTATTATAGATAAACGTGAGGAGTATAGAACCATTCATATTAACCCTCAAATTTATAGACAGTTATAATGGATTATAAAGCTATTATAGCGCACTTTTTCCTCTGAAAAGTTCGTTAACATCTACTATAACTTTGTATAAATTTGGGGGTTATAACTCCTTATTACCTCGATTAATAAATATGAGGAGTGTTCAAGGACCATAAGGCCTCAGCCTCGAATTTAGCGGGCAGCGGGGCGGCGTGGCAGCGGCGCGGGGCGGCCAACGAGCCCCGCTCCAGCGCCGCCGCCACCGCCGCCGCCACCGCCGCCGCCACCGCCGCCGCGCAGCCCGCTAAATTCGAGGCTGAGGCCTTAGCAGTTAAGCTATTAACGTCCTTAAATGAACGCAGGAAGAGTTAAAGTACCCGGGCAGGCGAGGTCTACATGTTGGTGTATTGTGGGTCGCGCGCCTTGAGCCTGAGCTCCTGGCCGATGCGCACGCTGCGCGGCACGTGGCAGAAGGAGCAGGCCGCGCTCTTGAGCGGCATCTGGTGCGTGAGGTTGGCGGCGCGCGCCGCGTCGTAGTCCGTCTCGCGCGCGCGCCAGCACAGCTCCGTACCGCCGCATCGACACGTCATCTCGCGACATATCTTCGGGATGTACATATGGTGTTACGATCGCGCTGTACTTACCAGCTGAGCGGCAAGGTTGCAGTGGCGATGGCTTCATATGAAACGGTTCCTACCGTCTTTTGAATACTACACATCGAAATGAAACGAATTTTACGAATTTTATCGCGCTTATTTTGTTTTTACGTTCCCAACGTTTCGGCTACAGCAACCATGGTCACGCGAGGACTGAGGTGTTAGTTTACATTGCAGTCTAAAATAGTAATTATTATTTATTTAAAATCACTATCGATTCTAATTTCATGCTGAAATTAATTTAAAAATACGAAAAATAATACGTATAATTCATGAAAAGAATGGAGACAGAATCATTACATTAGTTGTTTCCATGGTATCAGTTTTCGCTACGAAGCCATCTACACTCTGCGTATATTGGGTTTCTAAATTTTGGAAAGATGCCTTTTGCTATATGTACCACCATTATTACATACATACTTGTAAGTGCCAAGATAAGTGCAAAGGTAAAACAATAGAGGGCTCAACACACCGATGCCAAATACTCGTCCCGGCACGCGTCCGGACAGTCGCAGGTCCAGTTGGTGGGCGGCACGCACGGGACCGTGGGCGGCGTGTAGCACGTGCTCGGGTGCGTGTAGCACGTCGCGCAACAACACTGCTGGCACATTGTGTACACCTGCCGCACGAAACGCAAATGATCATTGGCACAATAATCAAAAGGTAAACGCATCAGGGTAAATGAGAAGATGATTGACACGGTAATCAAAAGGTAAACACATCAGGGTAAATGAGAAGATGATTGACACGGTAATCAAAAGGTAAACACATCAGGGTAAATGAGAAGATGATTGACACGGTAATCAAAAGGTAAACACATCAGGGTAAATGAGAAGATGATTGACACGGTAATGAAAAGGTAAACACATCAGGGTAAATGAGAAGATGATTGACACGGTAATCAAAAGGTAAACACATCGGGGTAAATGAGAAGATGATTGACACGGTAATCAAAAGGTAAACACATCAGGGTAAATGAGAAGATGATTGACACGGTAATCAAAAGGTAAACACATCAGGGTAAAAAAGATAAGATAATGATTTATTGGTTATAAAATAGGTATACGATACATTGATGCTACAATGACATAGGTAACAATAGTTAGGTAAATAAATAATTATCACCAGATAAACTCACCAACTGCACGGCCCCGAACTAAGCTAAGCTTGTATCGTACTTTGGATTGGAAGCGGTGCCAGTACGTTTATAAAAAAAAAACCACTGACAAACTCTCAATAGTTTTCTTAATCGGATTGGATCACATAGAATTGGGTCAATAGATAATCTCTGGATCTACTGATTTGATTCAGAAAATTCTTGCAGTAATAGGAATATACATTGTCCTCGAGTGCTATAGGCTGTAGATATATTACTGCTGATTTTTTTTTCTTGCAAAAGTATATAAGATTTACAATAAATGCCGATACAAGACTTGTAGCACCAATATATATTTAGACTTATATCTAAAAAGGGGATTAAAAAATAAAGCAAAAGATACCTACTGTCATAAAGATTTTCAAATGTTCCCAAAGTCTTCTAGACATCCCGTATCTACGTAAAGACAAGTAATTGGTACACACCAGCCACACAGCTCGTGCTATCTCGTTACGGACGTAAGGCAAACAGCTGCACAGCAGACAATTTTCAAACTTGGTTAGTTCCGGTATACCCAAATTTCTCTCAACTCCTGATGGTCCGAGTACTATCTATTGATATGAAACAAGATATTGGAGTAATAGCAGTGGAAGTGGCGCGCCGAGTTAAAAAAAAGAAGCTTATGCTTAACACCCTATTCGAGTTCAATCCAACGAGCTAGTAACACATTTACCCCCAAATTTATAGACGCTTTATAACTTTATCAAACATCATATATGCGCACTGCGCACAAGAGTTTTTCATTGCGCAGTACTATATGACGTTTGATATAGTTTTAAAGCGTCTATAAATTTGAAGTACATTAATAGCACTCTCAAAATGAATGTGGGACTGCAGATTCAAACCCCGGCTTACACCTCTAAGATTTCTCATGATTTCATGTGTGAATAAAATTTTCAACCACATCACTTACAAAAACGGTCAAGGAAAACTTCCAGAAAAAACCTGCATGTCTGAAAGAACTCTGCGAAATACGTGTGAAGTCCAACAACCTGTACTGGGGTTGCCTGGTGGACTAAAGCCTAATCCCCCTCGTATTGACGAGAAGCCCGTACCGAAAAATAAAAGGGCTAATATAATTAAGTATTATTTCATTATGTTGTTCATTGTCTTATTCTTCTTATAATCTTCTTTCATTCTTAACATTGACTGACTGTCAGACAACGCATAGCGTGAATTGGTGGACCTAAAGATATGAAATTTGGAGAATATAATCCTCGAGTAGGGTAGACTGGGTACGGTTGTGCCAGGGTACGGTTGTGACAATCGCAATATTAGCGAAACTATAAGGAATACCGGGGAGGGTGTACGGGGGGCAAGGAGCGCCATGCGTGTCTGAACGTGTTTCTCAGTATTGCGTTAGTCAACGCGCGGCGTTGGGGTTAACAGAGGTCCTCATTACTTTTTAACACTCAAAAGTAAGTATTTTTATTCAATGTCTTTTAATGATTGTTGTTATATGTGTACAGATACCGTAATGAGTGTTCTTTTTCATTATTAGTTAAACTTTAGTGGTTAAATAGCAGTGCTTACTTTGTACGTACATTATTTTATATTGCCATAGTAATCGTTTTTTTGCGAATGAATGCTTTGGGTACGGTTGTGACATATTTTTTGGGTACCGTTGTGACAAAATTAAAATTCCTTTTTTTGGCTTTTAGATGCCAAGAAAACGTTTGAGGAAGACGGAAAGAGGCCAATGTGACATAGGAAAATATGAAGAAGCTTATATAGAAGTATAAGAAGAATATACGCCTGAAAAAGAGGCAGTAAGGCAAGAATATGAAGAAAGAGAAAAACGTTTGAAGGCTAAACAGGTGAAGAAAAATCTTAACGAACTAAAAGGAAAAAATAAAGGAAAAGGAAGAAACAAAGCGAAGAAACGGAATACATCACCACCGTCATCAGATGAAGAAGAGTATTTTTGTCTGGTGTGTGTAGGCGCATATTCTGACAGTAGGCCTGGCGAAAAATGGATAAAGTGCCAAGTAAAATGTGATCTCTGGTCCCACTTAGAGTGCACAGATGGTAGTCGCCATTATATATGTCATAATTGTGATGACTCTGACTAGATCGTCAAATATGTTTTTGTTCAGATTTAAAATTTAAAATGAAAATTTCTTCTATTGTTTTTATTTTGTATGTTGATACTTACATTAATGTTTCATATTTTTATAGAAGTTGATTGAAGTTGTAGAAGTGATATAGCATTTATTAGTGGTTTAGTTTTTATTTTGACAATTGTTACCTCAAAAAAAATTAAGTTAGCTTTTTGGACTGATTGTAATTTAAGACTGATTAAAGTATGAGTATAATATTAAATGTTCTTGTGTAACAAACGTAGAAGAATGGATATTTCGTGCAATAAAAGTGATTGTTGAACTATTTCGTGTATTTTTGAACCTGTCACTACCGACCCCAAGTACTGTCACAACCGCCCCTGGGGTGTGGTCGGTTGTGACATTTTCTCTTTTTTTTCTAACCTGCTCCTGTAGGTTAACCATAATACTTAGAAGTACAAGTTTAGTATTTATACGTAGGCAAATGTACTCTTCACAATAAATAAAATCTTTTGTATAGCTAACTGCCATACTAACAAAATTGTTGGCCCTCAAATGAAAACTGTCACAAACGTACCCAGTCTACCCGTAGACTGGGTACGGTTGTGCCAGGGTACGGTTGTGACAATCGCAATATTAGCGAAACTATAAGGAATACCGGGGAGGGTGTACGGGGGGCAAGGAGCGCCATGCGTGTCTGAACGTGTTTCTCAGTATTGCGTTAGTCAACGCGCGGCGTTGGGGTTAACAGAGGTCCTCATTACTTTTTAACACTCAAAAGTAAGTATTTTTATTCAATGTCTTTTAATGATTGTTGTTATATGTGTACAGATACCGTAATGAGTGTTCTTTTTCATTATTAGTTAAACTTTAGTGGTTAAATAGCAGTGCTTACTTTGTACGTACATTATTTTATATTGCCATAGTAATCGTTTTTTTGCGAATGAATGCTTTGGGTACGGTTGTGACATATTTTTTGGGTACCGTTGTGACAAAATTAAAATTCCTTTTTTTGGCTTTTAGATGCCAAGAAAACGTTTGAGGAAGACGGAAAGAGGCCAATGTGACATAGGAAAATATGAAGAAGCTTATATAGAAGTATAAGAAGAATATACGCCTGAAAAAGAGGCAGTAAGGCAAGAATATGAAGAAAGAGAAAAACGTTTGAAGGCTAAACAGGTGAAGAAAAATCTTAACGAACTAAAAGGAAAAAATAAAGGAAAAGGAAGAAACAAAGCGAAGAAACGGAATACATCACCACCGTCATCAGATGAAGAAGAGTATTTTTGTCTGGTGTGTGTAGGCGCATATTCTGACAGTAGGCCTGGCGAAAAATGGATAAAGTGCCAAGTAAAATGTGATCTCTGGTCCCACTTAGAGTGCACAGATGGTAGTCGCCATTATATATGTCATAATTGTGATGACTCTGACTAGATCGTCAAATATGTTTTTGTTCAGATTTAAAATTTAAAATGAAAATTTCTTCTATTGTTTTTATTTTGTATGTTGATACTTACATTAATGTTTCATATTTTTATAGAAGTTGATTGAAGTTGTAGAAGTGATATAGCATTTATTAGTGGTTTAGTTTTTATTTTGACAATTGTTACCTCAAAAAAAATTAAGTTAGCTTTTTGGACTGATTGTAATTTAAGACTGATTAAAGTATGAGTATAATATTAAATGTTCTTGTGTAACAAACGTAGAAGAATGGATATTTCGTGCAATAAAAGTGATTGTTGAACTATTTCGTGTATTTTTGAACCTGTCACTACCGACCCCAAGTACTGTCACAACCGCCCCTGGGGTGTGGTCGGTTGTGACATTTTCTCTTTTTTTTCTAACCTGCTCCTGTAGGTTAACCATAATACTTAGAAGTACAAGTTTAGTATTTATACGTAGGCAAATGTACTCTTCACAATAAATAAAATCTTTTGTATAGCTAACTGCCATACTAACAAAATTGTTGGCCCTCAAATGAAAACTGTCACAAACGTACCCAGTCTACCCGTAGACTGGGTACGGTTGTGCCAGGGTACGGTTGTGACAATCGCAATATTAGCGAAACTATAAGGAATACCGGGGAGGGTGTACGGGGGGCAAGGAGCGCCATGCGTGTCTGAACGTGTTTCTCAGTATTGCGTTAGTCAACGCGCGGCGTTGGGGTTAACAGAGGTCCTCATTACTTTTTAACACTCAAAAGTAAGTATTTTTATTCAATGTCTTTTAATGATTGTTGTTATATGTGTACAGATACCGTAATGAGTGTTCTTTTTCATTATTAGTTAAACTTTAGTGGTTAAATAGCAGTGCTTACTTTGTACGTACATTATTTTATATTGCCATAGTAATCGTTTTTTTGCGAATGAATGCTTTGGGTACGGTTGTGACATATTTTTTGGGTACCGTTGTGACAAAATTAAAATTCCTTTTTTTGGCTTTTAGATGCCAAGAAAACGTTTGAGGAAGACGGAAAGAGGCCAATGTGACATAGGAAAATATGAAGAAGCTTATATAGAAGTATAAGAAGAATATACGCCTGAAAAAGAGGCAGTAAGGCAAGAATATGAAGAAAGAGAAAAACGTTTGAAGGCTAAACAGGTGAAGAAAAATCTTAACGAACTAAAAGGAAAAAATAAAGGAAAAGGAAGAAACAAAGCGAAGAAACGGAATACATCACCACCGTCATCAGATGAAGAAGAGTATTTTTGTCTGGTGTGTGTAGGCGCATATTCTGACAGTAGGCCTGGCGAAAAATGGATAAAGTGCCAAGTAAAATGTGATCTCTGGTCCCACTTAGAGTGCACAGATGGTAGTCGCCATTATATATGTCATAATTGTGATGACTCTGACTAGATCGTCAAATATGTTTTTGTTCAGATTTAAAATTTAAAATGAAAATTTCTTCTATTGTTTTTATTTTGTATGTTGATACTTACATTAATGTTTCATATTTTTATAGAAGTTGATTGAAGTTGTAGAAGTGATATAGCATTTATTAGTGGTTTAGTTTTTATTTTGACAATTGTTACCTCAAAAAAAATTAAGTTAGCTTTTTGGACTGATTGTAATTTAAGACTGATTAAAGTATGAGTATAATATTAAATGTTCTTGTGTAACAAACGTAGAAGAATGGATATTTCGTGCAATAAAAGTGATTGTTGAACTATTTCGTGTATTTTTGAACCTGTCACTACCGACCCCAAGTACTGTCACAACCGCCCCTGGGGTGTGGTCGGTTGTGACATTTTCTCTTTTTTTTCTAACCTGCTCCTGTAGGTTAACCATAATACTTAGAAGTACAAGTTTAGTATTTATACGTAGGCAAATGTACTCTTCACAATAAATAAAATCTTTTGTATAGCTAACTGCCATACTAACAAAATTGTTGGCCCTCAAATGAAAACTGTCACAAACGTACCCAGTCTACCCTACCCTAGAGGTGAACAGAGTAGGGATTATTGGAAATTCAAACCCATAAGTCAAAGTAAGCAGAAACAATATTTTTTAGTTACAATCGCGGCCATATTACTAGCAATAAAATAATTATTTCTGATATGACACAAGTTTTCTAGACAATTCTAGAAAATTCTAGACAATTCTAGAAAATTATTATTAACTAGCTGCGCCCCGTGGTGTTACCCGCGATTTAAAAAGTATATCCTTTTCCTCCATGCCCATTTCTGTACCCCTTAGAATCAAACAAATCTATCCCACGGGAACCATACATTTTGCCGGGTTAAAAAGTAGCCTATGTGCTATTCCAGACTATAGTCTATCTCTGTGCCAAATTTCATCCAGATCCGTTAAGCCGTTCTTCTATCCATCCATCCAAACTTTCATATTTATAATATTAGTGGGATAATTAAACGCCAACTCACTTCACTTGCGAAAAATTGGCAATCAGGTGCGCAAGTTCCGAGGTTGTCAACATACGCGCATTGTATTATGTTCTTCCCGCCCTGCAGGCCCTTGACTACGTTCACGGTGGTGCGCGCGATCGCGTACGCGCCCGCCAGGCACGCGGTCTCGCCGCTGCAGCCCTTCGCGACACACACCGCTTCGTGGCCACTCATTATACATGACGTCACACATTCGATCTGCAACCACGTGATCATGGTGCCGATCAGTTTTTTTTTTTTAATAAAAAAAACATTCAAGGTTGGCCAGTGTTCTTTTTTTACGATATGAAATAAAATGGATATGGCCTCACCCAAATGGCCTCACCCACAACATAGCGGGTATTTTGCCAATGTCAATTAATGAATAGCAATAAAACATTCAATAAATACACATTATAAATAAAATAATGAATGGATGTGACATGATGATATGAAAATAGCGTCCCCATGGCCAGTGTTGTGAACAATGATATGCCTACTTATCGAAATATTATATCGCTCAAGAATTGCTATTATTGATTTGCTAATCAGACAACTATTATGTTCCACTCGCGGTGTGCGTGAAATATCGCAAATGTCAATGTGATTAGCTGAATAAGTTGTGGATCCAGAACCACAGTTCATAGGAACACAGTGATCAATTATGTATTATCTATGACAGTGATTGTTTCGAGCGCTCAGTCTAGTGCGTAGTATGTACCTAATATTGATGGGGTAAATACATAGGTATAAAAAGGAATCCCTCGAATCCCCTTAATTTTATCTCAATTATTGGTTTTATGGAAGCCTTGCAAACGAACATCAGAAGTTAGGTGAGTTACAAAAATACAAACTGTATTAAAATACAAATACTTAGTCAATCAAAATATTGTTGTTTTTGTCATAGGTACCTGCTAGTTGTTGAAAGAAAGTGAAACTAGAGCTTATCTACTCGTAAGTCTCGTTACTTATCACGATGACCTCTCTTAACTTTATGACCGTTTTCCACGAATACATAAATTCTTTTGCACAAAACACATGAATTGTAACGAGGTAGATACCTATCACGTTTAGGTAAATGTTTGAGCTAACTTTTGATTGACGTCATACAAACACATGTGAGTGCTTAACAGTATATATTAACCAGAATTTATGTAATAATATAGCAATGTAGATATTTCGAAGCCTCTAGCGAAGCGTTCAAGTATTACATAACGCAATTTTTGGACCTTTTTGACCGCCCCCCCCCCCCATGTAACGCACCATAACGTTTTTCTAACCCCCCCCCCCCCCCCCCCCAGTAAACCGTAAAATCTCTACGCGACTGTACTGAAGTGTTAAAACAATGTTACGTAACGCGTAATTCAAACCCCCACTCCCGCCCCTGTAACGCATCGTAACGTTTCAGAAGACCCCCCTCCCCCCAAATTCGTTACGTAATACTTGAACGCTCCCTTGGTTGAGTGGCAAGCTTGGCCGTTCGTGAAGACTTTAGCGTGATAAATGGTATTAAGGATAGTTACAAATACCTGTTCCTGGGACATAATACAAGGGTGTACGGCGGCGGACAACACGGGCACCATGGTGCACGGTGTGGCTCCCCCGATGACGGGCACGCGCACGGCCTCCGGCGGGGACTTGAGGAAGTCCGCGAGCACCGTGTTGGCTCGCACGCAGTTCAGCTCCACGCAGCCGAGCAGCGACCGAGGGTTGTACACGCCCCGGAGCCGTTGGATCTCGCTGACTAGCGGCACCATACTCTCTACTGGCTCTGTTGCTACTATTGTGAAGGCCTGCAATGAGAACAGGGCCCCATGTCTGCTAACACAATCGATTCATAATCGAACAGCAACCGCATAGTAACTGTCACTTTTGACAGATATCCCATACAATATCTGTCAAAAGTAACAGTTACTATGCGGTTGCTGTTCGATTATGAATCTATTGTGTTAGCAGTTTGGGGCCCAGTGCAGTGCAGTGCTACAAAACTCAAGCATGATATTTTTATATAGCGTTGCGATAACATCGTCGACGGTACCTCACTCAGACCACAGGATTTATAAATAAAAATGACAGTGATAGCATGCTGTCTCGATGACGTTATGAATATATTTGGAGTGCCTGCTTATACTTAGCAGTGATGTTTGAAGGGATTTGGGTCTGGCCTAATCTCCCATAAGGATGAAACTAGATGTGTTTTGCTTTCAATCATGATCATGGATTTTGGTTGAGCTTTGTGGATATAAGGAATTAATAAAAGCATGAAGGAGGAAGGAAGGAGGAGGAGGAAAAAGGAAAGGAGAAGGAAGGGGGAGGAAGGGAGGATGAGGAGGAGGGCAATATTGGGATCAAGCCTAGTGAATTATTTCGTACCTATAATAATCGTTGCTCGGGACCATACAATTCATAAAGTGGAAAATAAGTAGGTAGTAGGTATATATCCAATATTATTCTGCGTGTAATGAAACTCCAGAATGTTTTTATTGACATACACAGGAGTTACAAATAAGAAACTGGAAGCGAGGGCAGAGTGAACTAACGGATGGACACGTGTTGCAAATCTGTAAGGTTATCTCCGTCAGCACCGGTGCACTGTACTCGAATGTGTCGCATTTGTTTCGCGCCACGATTATTACAACTCTCGCGCCCTGAAATTATAAATGTGTTATTAGGCTTATTTGTATGACGAACAAATATAATATGTGCCTACGTAACCACTAATAAGGTGCATTCGAGTATTTTAAGATTACAGATTATTTTTGTGAGTATTTTTTTATCATGTACACACGATGAAACATTATTCACCATATTGTGACCAACCCCGCTTTCTGTACTGAGGATCGCATGTTCGAATATTTGGGTGAGAAAACTTTGTGGGATTAGCACGAACGTTTGCACCTGACTCGTGGATGTTTAATTAAGTAATTTAGTAATAATATACTGGGATCGCCTTCAGTCGTAGATAGTACAGTACCAATAATACAAGCTTAGCAAGCGTTGCTTAGTTTAGGACCGTACAGTTTTTGTGTTCGTCTGGCGATATTATATTATTTGGATCAATTACAATGAAATACACATTATTTTATGTGTATATCTACTTGTAACGCAAGTTGCCAGCAACATCCGTACCACTGTACTACGTCAAGCCTCCAATTGTCACCAGCTGTAGTAAAAATAATAATTAACCCTAATTAAATCTTCAGTAGGTACTACTTATCCAACCTTATTGCTATCAAGCATTGGTCGTTTCGTATATTTTTGACACTAGATCTGGTCTGCCCTGAACATTTCTAGGTTGACAAGTGATCGGTCAACCTATTGCCACATAAGATTATGAAATCGTTAAATACCTACCACCTACCACCAAACTCATAAACAAAAGTTTTAATCAGTTTTCTGTAGTAGGTTCTAATTATATATAAAGAAAATTACCCACTTCGTAGAACGATATTGTAAATGGACGAAAACATTATTTAAATAAGGAACGCCGAATTCCATTTACTTTGAGTCAATGATACGTACGTTGAGAGCATCGCACAACATGTGTTTCCCTGAGTACGATGAGACTTTGCACTTGGTATCGACATGGCTAAGCTCCATGCCATAGCCACAGGTAGGGCACATGTCATATAATGCTATCTCGTCCAGCATGGGACATTGTTTCAGCAGCAATGCGAGGGGCTGGCCTGTGGAATTAACACAGTAAGTAGGTACCTAATATTACATATTAAGAAAAAGTTTCGGCTGTAGCTTTGCTGTGTCTTCATCACTGTTATATCGATAGCATCTGTTAAAGCTCGTCGTGTAATATCTGCGGCCTGATACTTTTGTAACTTTCGTCTTTTTTTAATAAAAATGCAACCAAATTGAGAATTTCTCCTTTTTGAAATCTGTTAAAAAATGTGTTTCTTTGGTAATATTAGTGGGATAATAGCCATTGTGTGTTCATAAACGTGCACGAGTGAAGGAAATCGAAACAAAATAGTATACTTGTCTGTTCAAGTTCTCCCAAGATGTCCGGTAAATTTTCAGTAAAGTATCCACGGCTTTACTGATAGGGGTACGGGATTAATTTCATCATCATCATCACCATTATCAGGGGTACATATAAATCAATAACAATTATCAAGAATTACTAGACACTGGCAAAAGTGGCACTATTCTGTAGCTGATTGCCAACCTAAAGAAAGAAGAAGAATGCAGCATACCCGTGCAACCGGCGGCACCACAAATAGTGACCTTCATCCCAGCAGGACATGTACTGTACGGAAAGCTGGAGGGTTTTTTGACATATCGGTCGTAAAAACCGCAACCCAGCGTACTCCATGCAGACCGCACCAGATGTCGGCCCGTGTAACGGCACGCATGCAAAACTGTTCTCAAAATTTGCATATTTTTTTTAATTTATATTTTTGTATTATTTATTTATAAACATATATATTGGATTTACATGACTTGAATTTTGAAGTTAGTGTTAGTTATTCTCTTTGTTACTGGTGTTTATTTTTTTTCCTCCTTGAATAAATCTATTGATAGAACAAGAAGTACTTATTTAATTTAATATAGAACTTGCGAATAATTCGAGCGTAGTCCGGTGATTAAAAGACGCTCAACAATTCTTTATGATTCACCTTATTTATAATCACTGCTTTATGTAACATAAGATTTATATATAATGCTCTGTTTTATAACAGATTTGTAATTACTACGCTCTACACGGCCAACCGAAAGGATTGTCACACTGATATACATTTAATTATCACGTTGTGCATATAAACATGAGCGTTTCTGAATAAGTAATGTGAAGAGATATTATCACCACCCTTCGGCTGTTAAATGTTCAACAACTTGTTTGCAATATGCATTACATCAACGGTTTCAAGCAGTAAAACTTGTGTCTATCGATAATAATTTCAGTAAAAAATGTTAACGAGCCTCAGTAAATATTTCAGTAATTCCGATGAAAACTTAAAAATAACAAATATTTTCAAGCCTTTATACATTGTGCTATCAATTCTCGGATTATTTCCTTACAGCGTTAAGTTTCATAAGAATAAACGAAACTTGACGGTGATACAAAAGTCGATATACTTCAATTCTATATGCATTGTTTGCTTTGTAATTTTCATATGCACGTTTCTAGTACTACATGTTCGCTATGTGTATCACTCCATCGGAGACACCTCAATGACGAGAGAAATAATGACGCAAATGAATTATATATTGGAGCTGGTGAACTTCACAGCATTTTGTATGGTTGCATATATCTGCGCTTTCCATAACAGATGGATATACGTGAAGATAATTAATAGAATTGCTAATTCGATTCAATCTACGAATAGAAATATCGAAGACGTGCTCAAGCATTTTCGGTTTGAAGTAAACATGGTCATAGGATCTCTAGGAGTCCTGTTTGTACTGCAGCTGTGTGTTAACTTCTCAAGAGATTCGACCCTCTGGAAGACGACATTGGTGACAATATCTTTTCTGTTGCCACAAATGATTCAGTTCGCTTCTATAGCTTTCTACTACGTGTTGATCTTAATGTTGGTCGTATTCCTACACAGCATAAGGCAGCATATCTCCACTATTTTGCAAGAGAATAATAACTTAATGGAATGTTTCGTGAAGGTGGAAACAAGGATACGTATATTGAAACATTCAGAAAGTCTGTATGTTAAGGCTTTCGAGTTAAAGAGAGATATAAACAGAGCATTTCAGGCACCGTTACTGATTACTACATTGCAAAGTTTTCACTCCATAGTGAGCGAAGCTCATATTATATATCACGGTATTGTCATCGAAAGAGCTCTAAGCGTACACTCTATCATTAATTGTTCGTTATGGATCATTTATCAGTTTATGAAAATATATGTTCTAGCAAGATCGGGAAATTTGATAAAATTTCAGGTGACAATATATACTGTACTGTAGCGATATACTTACTTACTGCAATTTTAGATTAAGATTGAGATTAATACGTAAGTTGAATGGTGAAAGTCTACCTAGTAGATTTATACAATTTATTTCAATATCTCCATTGATTTTAGGTTTTAAGAATTGGTCAAGTTTTGCACAGCATTCCTACGGAAATATCCGATCTCAGATTACTTATGGAGGTAAATTTATTCAGATAAGGTTTCATTAATTATTTCCTTTTAAAATAGGTTCTGTATCTAGATACCTACCTAGCTAATTTATCCTTTTGTTTTCAGATACAGCATTTTTCGACGTTGATCTCGTATCATGGTGATGAAATAACGATTTATGGGTTTTTTTCGCTCGACGCTCTTTTTATGTCCAAAGTAAGTTGGCACCCACAGATATATGAGAGGAGATATGTTATGAAAGCGGTGGGCTTGCGCTCACATTTAGCCAAAATTACGCTAACATTGAGTTTTCGCCGTCAGTCGACTGCAACTGCACGTCGCCGCGTCGGTATCGGAGCTCTAACTTTTTTTTTAAATGCCGTGTTATTCCGTGGTTGTGTGCAAAAATACTAGCAGCAAAGTGAACTACGCGAAAGATGGAATCTCATTTCACCAGCCAGTATTAAGTATTTTATTTATTCGTTATTAAAATCATTAAAAACAACAAATCAAAAAATATTTAATGCCTTTATTATGTTATTTTAGGTTTCATGTAGCACAACGACTTTTTTATTTTTGAACAAAATACATGGCTCTTTAAGTACCACCTATGTTCGCTACTGAGTGAATGTACGAGGCAATGTATAGATCGTCTAACGATACTTTGAATAAACTGGTGCGTCGCGTGGTACGGCCGCTGTATACGGCGACGACGCAGCACGCACCGAGGAGACTTCGTATTGGTTGGTTTTAGCGAGTGGTTGGGAACAAAACGGAGACAGCGAGTTCCCATACATTTTGAACCGCACGGCATATCTCTCGTGATCTGTGTTGGCACCTATCTTACTTAGTAAGGATACCAATACAATTAAATAAGGCTCAAAGGATACCTAGATGTATTTATAGATACATATTTTTTACCCGACTTTTTTTTACTGTACTTTATTTTAACTCAAATTATATTTATCACACCAACTATACGGTCCCGCACTAAGCAACGCTTGTGTTATGGGTACCGTACAATGGACTGGGGGCTAACCCAGTATACATATATTACTTATAGAAATATTAAACATTCATGACTTGGGTAGAAACATTCGTGCTCATCACACAAAGGTTTTCCAACAAGGATTCGAACCCAGGAATCCTGAGCACAGAAAAGCTGACTGTTATATCCACTGAAGATTTTAATATATTTTTAGCTAGATACATACACATATACTAAAGAAGATAGCTACATAATTTATTCTTTTTTCCTATATAATATTGCTATAATGTACTTTTATTTTACAGATCATCGCATCAGCAGCAATGTACCTAATTATTTTAGTGCAGTTTGACAAAAAATAATTAATTAATTGGATAAAGTAAGTAGGAGGAAAAGTGAGGCCGTGCTTTTCTCTTCTTTATGAAATGAAATGTGATTAAATAAAAAAAATACAACCGAATTGAGAACCTCCTCCTTTTTGAAGTCGGTTAAAAATGGATATGAATATCACCCACAACTGTCGCTTCGTACCTACTCGCTTAAAGTCTTCTTGTTTTTTTTGCAAAGAAAGAAAAACTTCTTTCTTTCTTTAAATGGCTTCATCCACCCATTGGTATTCAGCCAATTGTCAAGAATTGGTTTGTAGCAGGAATCAAGATCCTCGGATAAATAATTTCAAAAGTGACGTCACTTAACACTACAATGCGTGCTTCTCTTCAATGTTAAGATGAAGTTTAGTTCCTCTCTTTGTCCAAGGTTCAAAAATACAGTACACATACAACTCTCATCAACCAACTGTGATACATATTTCCCGGCAAGAAACCGGATAGAGTGGTGAATGAGTAGTTGTATGTAATATAATAAAAACATATATTGTCTATGGTGGTAAGTTGTATTGTGTTGCAGGAAGAAAAAATTAACGTTTTCATATGTTTTATTCATTCTCTAATTCATTCTACTCCTAAAGTTGGGTCCATACAACAATAAATTATGCTTTGCAGCAAGTTGGCGCAGGCCAAGTTGACACGTATGAACGTAGTTTATATGAAGGCGCACATGGGAATAGCCAAGGTTCGCTTTGACGCGGGGCATTGCAAGTAAACCATCATATTTTCTTCACCTAAAAATCTGGCATGAATAAGAAGTTGCTGTTTTCCCTGATATGTAATTGCGCTCTTTTGCCAAGATACTATGTGTCTATGACACATAATTTCTTAAAGTCCGTAGTAATATGGTCTTATAGTTTTGGATTGAATCTACGAGCTAAGGTGGGGCCGCTGCCCCGTTTTGCCCTAACCGTAGCTACACTTGTGAGGCGCAGACCAGAATTAAAACCACTATAGAAAACCACTTTGAATAGGGATTGATAGAATCGGTGATTTATATTATGTATTTCACTTTGGCAGAATAAAAGCACTTCAAGTGGATGATGTGCGAACAAATTGCAAAACATCAAATTTCTTGTCTGACACTAAACTGGCATTTTAAGTTTTACTTTGTGAGATACGCCCACCCCTATACGCTCGCTGCTCGCACACCATCATAGATAATACATATAACACACCATCTATATTTTATTCATGAAACAAAAACTTACTAGTAAAATAACTGTGTATTGTGAGCACTGACGTCCATGATACAGTATACATAGAGGTCAGTGATTGTGAGCCAGTGTTACCAACCCTACTGTTTTAACAGTAGATTTGCTGTTTTCACATTAATGTCCCTGTTTTCTGTTTCATTCCCAATTTTTACTGTTTTTCAATTAGCGTTCAGGGCCACCTATTACTACATGCAAATATTTTGCGATAACCACTATGTAATAAAACGCATTGACGCTAGATGGTAGTATCTACTGGAAACATGTAGACTAATTTAAAAATGCAGACGGGTCTCAAACATTTCCCACATTGTGTGAATTGGTGAAGAAACTTTTGTGCCTACCACATAGCAGCGCCACTGTAGAAAGATTTTTTTCAGCTGTAAATATTATGAAAACCAAATTACGCAACAGAATTGATTGAACACTAAATCCGAAATAACCGAGTGCTACTCATTTTAAGCCACAGAAAGGCAAATGAAGAAATTTAATAAAAATTTGTATAATTTTAAAAAAGAAAATGAGTCTGAAAATAGCAAGTGAGGATGAAAGTGGAAAATAATTTTACTTTGATTTTTATTTTTTATTATTTTGTGATTAATATTATAATATAAAAAATCATGCGAGTCCTGGTAACTAATAAAAGTGGGTAATTGTTTTAATTACATGAGGAAAGTATGAAATCTGCCTTTTTTTACTCTACCTACTGTTTTCTCCTGTTTTTTTATTGGTGAGCTGCTGTTTTTCAGTTTCTTCAGGTTGGCAACACTGTTGTGAGCTTTAAAATGAGTGAGTAAGAGAACTATCAAATTACTGAATGAATGACATTTTATTATAAAATAATTTGTGGTGTCGAGCTTGGAAGCGGTTTTTGGCTTATTTATTGGTTCGTATTTAATCATTATAAATTTGTATTTAGAATGTGTAGATGCATTAATTAACCGTAAATTTTAATTTACAGTGTGTATTGGCTTATTTCTGCAATAGTGCACGGAATCTAGGAAAATGGTAAGTCAATATTTCAAAGAATACTTTCAGTTTGCTATTATCTAAATTGTAAATGATAATAATGTAAATCGTTGAAGTAGCAATTATATTAGAGTTATTTTGAATGAATGCCGGCATGCGGTGAAGCCATTTTGAGTTCGCTGTAATGGCCGGCGACCGCCATGTCACATCACATCACATGTTCGTAAAATTGTAGTCAATATCATTATCAATTGCTGTAAAAGTGTTGCTGAACTCTCCGTATTTGTGCCTTCGACACTAAGGTGTAGAACTTTGCCAGAAAGTACAGGCGTTACTTTATCAGGAAAAGTTTGTTAGAAAATTTTCGAATATGTATGTGCAGATAAGAACTCAGGTATGTTATCAATTTGTATAGCGGGGATTATTTGTTGTAATATTTTATATTTACATGTTACGTTACGTATGACCTATGTATCTCCTACCTGTAAAGTTATTACGAAATGTGCAGCTAACCGTGTCATTTCCTTACTAGATACGTGTCATTTCCTAGCTATATATTATGAGTTGGTTATTGTCCGCAGATGGACGGGAACATAGTGCATCCACATCCAGGCGTTGTCCCTGGAGGGATGCCCGGCGTAGTGCACGGCATGCCGGTACATGGTGCCGGCCCGGATGGGGAACACGCCCCCCACGGCCCGAGGCGGCGCTACCAGAATAGACCCAAGCCTCCCAACAATTTAGAGCGCTTACCACTGGATGAAGCTGCCAAGAGGGTAGGTATTATTATTTATTTGCCATGCTAGATTTGTTAAGAATATTTTTATATGAGCTTACAATGTTTGTAAACAATAACATTTAATTTTGGTCAAATAACATTTCATTTTCCTAATAGGATGTGACAGTCTTAAATGTACCCCACATTTAAGACTACCAAATTGTGTGAAATTAAATATCATACCATCATTATGCATTACTAACATTGTAATGTTTAATGAATAAAGATATTGGCAATTATCAGTATCTATTTTGGCTTTAGTAAACAAACCCATTGCTATGTAAGTATATTCACGATAAAAGTTACCTTATTACCTACTAGGACTTATGTACATATAAGTTATAAAGAAATGTTCCTAGGAGCATATTCATGAACCTGATCCATGCGAATCTTGGGAACTATTAAACAAATTTTGTTCTAGCTTTCGTTGATTTGAAGGCCCTTAGTATGAAGTTTTGAACAATCAAATAAGTACCTCATTGAGTGATTAAATATGTCCATACTTTTGTTTTTCATTTATCTGATCAGGTTTCAACTACCGTTAAGGGTGCTGTTGTGAAATTTATGAAATGAATTAATCACTCTATGGGTGTTTGATGTTGTCAAAACTTGTACTTACTAATTTTAGTATACATTTTTGCTAATGTTATTCTAGGCAAGGGCAAGGCCAGGTAATAAACAATAATAATTTTATTTCAGGAAATGGAGTCTCTCCCACTTAAGACTCCTGTCTCTGTGCTTCAAGAGCTATTGGCTCGGCGTGGAACTGTTCCCAAGTACGAGTTGGTACAGATAGAAGGCATGATACACGAGCCGACGTTCCGTTACCGCGTCACCGTGGCGGACCTTGTCGGTAAGTTTCAGATAGCGAACAGAACATGTGTAAATGAAGTTTACGACAATTAAATACAGATGTTTTTACAGCAATGGGCACGGGCCGGTCGAAGAAGGAGGCTAAGCACTCTGCAGCAAAGGCTCTGCTTGATAAGCTGACTGGTGCTGTCCCGGCTGATCAGTCCACCAATGGGAATGTGCCTGAGACGTAAGTTAAACTTTTAAAAACGTGATTAGATATTTTTATGTTCTGGATGTATTTTAATTGGTTTTTGTTTTGCAGCGGAACAGTGGTTTCATCTTTCGAGGATAAACTAATGGGCAATCCTGTTGGGTGGTTGCAAGAGCTGTGCATGTCACGATTCTGGCCACCCCCATCCTACCATGCTGAAAATGATGACAGTGTCAACAGACGTAAGTTTTTGAATTGTAATTGAATAATTTATTTATAATATCAATCTGTCCCTATTCAAATGTATTCTAAACAAGTATTACTTTCTACATAGAGACATAAAAGTCGCGTTTGAGACTATTATTTTGTTACTGTAATGATATAGTACTCATCGATCATTTTTTGCATTCCTAGGCTTGCCCCATGAGCGTCAATTCACTATTATATGCACGCTGCTTAAGCGTCGCGAAGTTGGTACTGGCAAGTCTAAGAAGCTTGCTAAGCGCCAGGCGGCCTACAAGATGTGGCAAGCCCTGCAGGACAACCCTCCGGAATCCTTCCAGCCTGAGGAAGAGGTAAGAATAATATAGAAGGGGGTGAGAATATATGAAAGTGAGTCTGCTAACTTTGTGGTTTAGTTGTGTACTCCAATTTCACTGATGACAACTACAGTTGCAAAAAAAAAAAAATCTTTTAAGAATATTATATGCATTTAACAACTTTTATGTACTTTCTAATAAATGGTTTTTTTTTTTAATTTATCAACAGATAGTAAACAATTGTAATAGATCACTATTACAGCCATCCCAGTGGCTTTTTTGTATCATTCCCCTGAAAGGGTTGCTCGCACTTGGCCAGGTGTTTTACTATCTTTCCTGCAGGCTTGAATGTACAGAAGGGTCACTAGCGTTTATTTGAACTGATATTATAATCCGTGTTGTGTTCTAGGGCGGAGTCGCGGCCCGATACGCCGACTTGAAAGATAGTAAAATCTCCACTCTGACTACAAGTCACAGCCACAAGGTGTCGCAGTTTCACAAACATCTCAAACAGTCCGTCGGGCCCAACCTGGCCAAGTTGCAGGTATGACGTGTTTTATTACTATGCATGGATGTTTTGTCAGTGAATAACATAAATTAATTTAAATGAAATACACAAATCAATGCATGTAAATTGAGTAGTTAGTGGTGTTACAGTCTATACAATTGCATTATCATTTTATTTCTGTGACAGATAACTCCACTGAACAACAAGGACTTCAATTTCGTCCAATTCTTGCAAGAGATTGCTTCGGAGCAGGCGTTTGAAGTCACCTATGTCGATATTGAAGAGAAGTCAATGACTGGCCGCTGCCAGTGTCTCGTCCAGCTTTCCACATTGCCAGTCGCTGTCTGCTATGGGTCCGGGCTGACCAGCAAGGATGCCCAGTCCTCTGCAGCTCAGAATGCACTGGAGTACCTCAAGATCATGACCAAAAAGTGAATGCCTCACAGTCTCGCGACATCAATGCAACAAGCCGAGTGCTCCATGATACGTATATTATTTTAAGTTATTACTAATGACTAATTTGTGGTGCACATGCAACATCTGGGCTTGTAATTGGTGTCGCAAGGTTCTGAGCCTACATTTATCTTTATCACCACTTCCCATATGAATATGGCAATATGCCTGTGTGCTGTCAGCACTTCGGGCTATGCTTTATAACTGGCATGTTTGCAGTATCTTACTTGTGATTTTTTTCTTCGTCGTTAGTGTATTTCACCTCTGTCCATGTTATCTATGCTGTAGCCTATTCACTTATGTTTTTACATTTGATTTGACATCAACAAGTGATTTCTCACTTGTACTATTACTGCCAACGTGCGAGGATAAATTGCATAGCCCGTAAATTTAAATGAAACAAAGTATGGAGTGGTTACATAACAAAATACAAGCTATACTTTGCATAGAATTAGTGTAATTTTCCCAGCGTGGAAATTACTTATATAAAAAAATGTAAAAAAAAATAAAAAAGTTAAAAAAATACAAAAAAAGTGTGGATATTTCCAGTTTAATATTCAGCATTATTTAGGCATGATTTTTGCATTCATTATAATAAAAAAATACTTACCAAACAAAAGTTACAAGTCTTAGCTTTTAATGTATATTATAATCATGGCATGGCCAGTTGTATTTTTTCATTTTTTAAGACTTATTTTACATAAATTTAGTTAAGTGTCGTGTTTAAGAAGCTAACATGCTGAGCATTAAACGGAAAAAAAAAACATCAGCTAGTAAAATGTCTTGTTGACGAACTGCCCGACCTTTGCTTTGTAACAAGCTCCAATATTGAGGCAACTCACTTGAACTGGTAAACAAGAACTTTTTACAAAGTGCAAGGGTTGGAACTTGTGGATAGATCATGTGAGGCAGGATTGCAGAATGTTTTATTTAAATTTTATACCAGTGGTTCTAGGTTTTCTTTTGAATACAAGATGGATAACTTTGCAGGGAAGCTGAGAACTACGTGCTAGAGTGAATATATCACTGGAATTAGTGGTTGCGGAGTTAGGATCCCTTGCCTGTGAAAATGGGCATTATTTTAATGCAAAGTATAGAGGTTGTAACTTTTCTACCTGTACAGTGTCGTCGTCGGTGCTTGCCTTCAGCCGGGCAAAGACGAGGATCCTGCACGCACCAAGTTTCTTTTAAATTGAATGGTGTGAGTTCAACCTGCCGCTTGTAAAACATCGCACTGTTCAAGTTAGAAAAGACTACTCGAGTAAAGGACTGGAGTTCTGTTCAACCAAGACCAACTAAATAAATTATGATGTCCGACAGTCGAGGCATTCGTTTACTATTATTTTATGTTTAGTGAGTCTTGGTTTTACTTGTTCTTGTGATTAATCTCGCAAGAAATTATTATAGTAATAAAATGTAGAATAATTATTGTCACTTGTGGACACTTTCACTGTATGAATTTGTTTTATACATACGTATGAACTACTTACTTTAATTTTATGCTTAAAATATTTTTGCGCTAACTTGAATATAATTGGTGTTGCTTAAATGTTTTATTTTTTTCCAATTAAGACCCACTTCCTTGCGACTTACAATGATAAAGAATTTTATTGTTAGGAAGAAAAATGCCTCGAAACCTACGTGGACCGATTAGCATAGTTCGAAGATAACCCTGTTTTCCTGTACCGAGGGTCCCGGGTTCGAATCCCGGTATAGTATAGGGGCAAGCTTTATGCGATGAGCGCGAATGTTTGTACCAGAGTTATAGACGTTTTATCTTACGTCGCATAACATCCAGAAGGGTCGGTATGGAAAGCCTCGAAACTAAGAGGTAGAACAATGTTCCACGGAACCATTATATAAGTATTATATACTGAGTTCGCCCTCAGTCCATTGTACGGTACACATAATACAAACGTCGCTTAGTGTGGGCCTGTATGGTTGGTGTTCGTCTGACGACATTATTATTATTACTAAATTACCTATTTGTCGGGTTTGAATACATGTTTGCGAGGATGATAGGCTCATCTTTTCTGTTCTATGTTTGTACCCACTAGTACTATCGGTAGTACAGGTAGGTACCTAATACATTTTTTGTGAGAAGTGTTTGATCTAAACCTGTTGAACTTTGTAGGATTGTGTTAGTCTTAGAGGATTATATACATATTGATTCGCGATCTGTGATTTGCACATAGTATGTATTTAAATTACGAGTGGCATATTTTCGCATTTGTCCGTTCGATTCCCGAGGATGAGGCGAGCGAGTAATAAAAAAGGTATATTATTTTACTCCTTGAGGTTTACTTTTAAAACTATAGGCCCACATAAAATATGTTGTTTATAGATATTACACGAGTTACCAATGTTTATTAATTGAAATAAAAGTTACAAAACAATTAATTGCGTAACTTGAACTTGTTTTTATGACTAAATTTAAATTTGCCCAATCTTACTCTTCTTGGCAACGAAGAATTGCGTGCTTCATCATCAGGGGGTTTTCTGCGCATTACCGTAAACGATTTCATGGGATTAGATACAAGCTGTTCCCAACTTTTTTCGCGCGATAGAGTCCATGTTTCTATTTCCTTAGAAGGCGTTAATTCTGCATCGCTGTTATCTTCGAGAACACTCTCATTAAAGATGTTGTCACATCCTACAGCGCCATTGTCTTCAGCGTCTATACACCATTGATTATGGTTCTCGGACGTACTAATTTCATGTTGATTATCTGCCCAGTGATGAGTTTCGTCACAAAACTGTGGTGGAGGTGGAATTATTTCATCGTTATCACTTTCAATAACGCACTGTAGGAGAGTTTTTGGGTCAAACATTAAACTATCTATTTTATAATCCTTAGAAGGTTCGAAGTCAACGTCCATGGGAATATTAAGTGTTTCCAAATTGGAATATTCACATTCCGGAACTTGAATGTCTATATTATCATCGTTATTACACGGGTCGTAGTGTTGGTAGTTAACTTCTTCGGATTTATGTTTTGCAATGTCGATATTTGCTTGAAATTCGGAAATATAATCATTGATTGCTGCTGGTTTATCGTCGATGAGAGCCTTCGGTAAGGGAGCTTGTAGCTTGTGTATTTCACTTATTTTGAATGGTCTGTTAGGTTTAACTTCATTTGATTTGCTATAACTGGTGCCTCCGTTTGTGTTCGAATTTAGCGTCGCTATAGATTTTGTTGAGTTTTGTCTGAAAATAAAAACATAGGTAAGGGGCCATCCATAAATTACGTCACACGAATTTCATGAATTTTTGACCCCTCCCCCGTCCTTGTCACAGCTGGTCACATTTGTGGGACCCCCTCCCTACCTAGTGTGATGTCACATATTTTGCAATGTCACATATTCTGCAAGTTGTAATACTTAGATATAAAATATTATAATTTGAAAAAATGTGATGTCACAAAGTTTGGGACCCCTCCCCGCCCCTTGTCACACTGTCACACTTCGTCGACCCCCTCCCTCCCCCTTAACGTGTGACGTAATTTATGGATGGCGCCTAAGAATATCACTGTTCATACTATGTAGAACGGCAATGGGACGACACTTACCCTAGGATCTTACTATACTTGTCTAATATACTTTTAAGATTTTTATTTTCATTTTTTGATGTGATTTCATATGTTATGGGTTCTGATTCTTTTTTAGTTTCATAAGGACCTTGTATTTCGAGTGTTTTCGTTTGAATAATATTATCTTTCGAACTACTTTTAAGTTTGCTATTTGCATCTTCGTTTACTTTTATATCATCTGGAATTCCTGCCCCAACTGGGTCTTTATTTAATTTATTGTTGTTTTTCATATCAAAACATTCATAGTTTATTCTATTGAACACATGTCTCAGTTCCGTTTCGGATTTTTTTTTGTTCAGTGCTAATTCCTTACTCCATGTCGTTGAAGATGGTTTACATAATAGAATGCATTCGCTTTGGTCTTTGTTTTCACAGTTTTCATTACACTTATTTTCTGGACCTTTACGTTTTTCTAGCGACATTATTTCTGATATGTTTAAGTTCACTTTTACTTTCCTCACAATCTTGATTGAATCTTTAGTACAAGTGTTTATTTTGATTGTGGAAAATGAATAATTGTTAACGTATGATTCTTGTTCATCACAATCATTCTGCGAAACAACGTTAATAGGACCGGAGAGAAATGTATTACCAACGGGTTTATTGTATAAATATTCCGAGGAATTATGATAATTAACATCCTGACTACTATCATAATTACTTTCTATAGGAAAGACACTTTCACGTGATGTTCCATAATTATCTTGAACATTATAATTGTCGGTTTCTGATGATAAAGATTTACTCTCCATAGTTCTGGATAAAACAATCGAATTTTCCGTTTTGCATAATTTGTCTTGACTTATATTTGTTGTAGAAGCTGTTCTCAGTTGGCTGGTTAAACGATTATCACAGTTCCCATAGGTAGCCTCGCTGTATTTTACATCTACAGGATTGATATCTAAATCGCCAATTTTAAGCTCTATGTAAGTGTCATTAATTTCCTTATTGCTACCTTTACTATTACAGGTATCAGTATTTTTAAATTTATTTTCTTTTTCGTCTTCACTATTTTCAATATTTATTAATTCTGTATCAATTATCTTATTTTCGTCTTGTATAACCTCGGTCAATTGTTTGAGGGGTTTTTTAAAATCCGATATATCTTTCGGTTCATTCTGGATATCCGTTTCTGAAGGATATTTCAGAGTACCACTAGGTTTTGTAAGTGATGTTTCTGAATAAACGTGTCGGCGTATTGTATCTAAATGATTATCTATTATTACTTTATCATTCGTACGATTACATAACACTTGTTCACCTGTTTTACACTGTACGTACGTGTAATTTAAATCTTGATTGTTACCGTTACTATGAAGTATATAATTATACTTAGCTTCGTCTTGTTTTTCGTCTTCTGTATTTTCAATATTTATTACTTCCGAATCGATCATTTTATCTTTGTTATGTATTTCATATGATTGTGTAATAGGAACTAATGATTCCAATATTTCCTTAATTTCATATTGGACAACTGGTCCTGAATGATGTTTCAATGTTGTACTAGGCTCTGTAAGTAATGTTTCTGAATCAACTTGTGGATCTATTGTATCAGTTTTTACAATATTTTCTGTATCATCTAATAGCTTTTCAACATTACTGTCTGGTAACATAGCTTTGTTTTCTGTTTTTTGTAAATATTTATTTAAATGACATTTTATAGTTTCAGCGAAACCATTATGTTTAGGTGCTTGAACAATTTTGTCGTGATCTTGACTCAAATCTGAATTCCTCTCTAATAAGTCAAGGAAGTCATAATTATTAGTTTTATTGGTAACAGCTTTAGTTTTTCTTTTTGCATAAATATTCGAATAATCTTGTTTTATATTATTATTAGTTTTGGTTGGTGTGATTTCTTTAGCGTTACGTGATATCACGTCATTACTGCCTATTTGTTGAATATAATTATTTGTATTCGATCTATTTTTCGAAATTTCATTCTCTATATCTCTCAAAATATTGTCTATTTGTGCAGTATCTATGTGATCACCGTAATCAATATCATCATCAATGTTATAATCATGTATGGAATCATTATTGAAATCTTTTTGATGAATACATTCGGGCACAATGTTTTTCTCTGTTGTGTCAATAGAAATGGTCGGCTTAGGTACTTCTTCATTCAATACAATATTATCTATCTTGTCTCGTGCTTCCTGGCCATAAACCTTCGGGTTTTTCTTGCAAAATCCAAAGGATTCTCTGAGAGATTTAAATTTCCCTATAACAGTATTATCTCGTTTTCTCTTTTCTTTTGATTGTGTTATGTCTATTTCATTAGTATTTCTTCGTTTTCGTTCCTTGAAAGTGTCTGTTATACAAGTCTGTTTCTTATTGGTACTTTTAGCTGGTAGGATTTCGTGCAAAGTTTCATAATCACGGCGTAATTGGTGTTCTAAATCGATAAATGAATAGTCTGCATGTGCGTCAATTCCAACTGTAATAAAGATTATAATTACATTAGACCATTCATAATAAGATAAATTAATGTTTTTCATGTAAGTAAATGCACCTACCGAAACTGGAACTAATGCAGTGAGCAAATAACTTGTGTTCAAAATCATGCTTCCGTTTTAACTCGTACTTTATGGTGCCATCATAAATGCTTATTAAATCCTTCTCTCTGTAAAATAAATTAGCTATTAAGTAAATAAATAAGGTTAGGTACTATATGCACTGAAAACTTTCACATAGAATCTTAGGGCGAAAGTGTCGTGGATATTTCCTCATATATAGTGTTATCAACTAGGTATCGTTTAGATGCATAGAATAATAAACTTACTTAAACGATGTCAGCAGCAAAAGATGATTATTAGAATCACCGACCACTATGTAACACTTATGATGTTCCCCAGCTGTCATGTTCTCCATATTCTCTGACAAGTAGGATTGATTCAATAGTAACAATTCCAAGGATATGGTCCTTTCATCTACTGGTGTTATTGTTAGCTGATACTTTGGTAACAAACTAACTTGCTTCCGGAGAATGTTGCCCGCTGGAGGACCTTTGTTCATTATCTAATCAAATAATAATCATGAATTGTAGATGCAATAATGTTTTCTAGTCGAAATTACGAGGATCAAGTTAGACATTCGCATCAAAATTGGAAACGTTACTTTCTAAAATATTTTCAGTGTAAGGCTCAAGGACAGCCCTTTGTGCGAAACCTGCATGAGGCATTGGAAAGTGCTCACTTTCTGATCGAATGTAGAAAGTCAACTACTTAAATTACCTAGGCTTACCAAGACTTACAAGGTAGCTCCCGTGAGATTTAAGACAACATCAAGATATTAAGGGACTTTCTGGCGAAGCTAAGATCAGCTGTAGGTAATAGCACATTGAATGAATGTCTTACCCTTTCCAAGTCCCTTGGATGGCTCTCCTCAAGGAGCATAAAATTTGTCTTCCCAGCAGATGCTAGAAGGGTACTGAAGGTAGGTCCAATCCCTTTTAGCTGCTTGCTCAAATAGGGCGAATTCTCCCACAGATGTGCGGATATGCATTTAGCGAGGGTTAGAGTATTTAGTACAGCTGAATAGAACTGAGGTTGATGTGACATCAAGTCTGGCCTCGTTACGTATGCTACTAAGCCTGAAAAAAATGTTGTAGCTTGCTTATATATCTTTCAGACTTTAGTTACTGGCTTCTCCCCAATTAGGTGGCTTGAAAGTAATAACTGAATGCGTCATACACTTTATAAGTAATGATTTAATAATTTGTGCTGGAATAAAGTTTGTTGTTTATTAAGAATCCTGTCACCTCGTTGTTTACCGTCCGTTAGTAAAGCCTCTAACATAGTTAGAACTTAAAGGCTAACTAATGTTATGTAACCTACCTATTGCTTATAACTATAAATGGAAAGCATGCCCATGGACAAATTCTAGATTCAAACATTGTTTGACAGGTAGCAACTAGTAGCTAGTGTAGGTACGTACGTCTTTTAGTTTCGATATCAGTCGTAAGGACCTACATCGCTTGCGTGAAACTCCTACAATGATTGTTTCCAGTTTATTGGACAACGCCTAAAAGTTATTTCTTCTTTCTTTACTTTCAATTAAATGCGATGAAATAAAATAAATATGAACATGGCCTTACCCACAACATAGTGGGTATTTTGCCAATGTCAAGTAATTGTGTAATGAATTTAAAATGAACTTACATTTGCAAACCCTATCTGCGATTCTCATAATTTTCATAGCTTCTTGACCAAGAGACGGATCGGGGATTGGAAGGCAGCCAAGTATTGCTTGGATAACGCTGTTAAAAAGTTGTAGTTATACTTCAAACATAAGTTATTTGAATAGTTCGTTGAAATCTTACCACGGAATAAGCTAATATTTATGAACCTATCCTTGGGAGGGAATAAAAAATATCCGTATTCAGGCTCAATATAGGTACTATACAAAATCATTCAGAAAGGGTATATCTACTAAGCTTTAAACTTGCGACTCTTAAGTATGCACATTTGTAATCAAAACGTGAAGTCAGAATTTCGATATGCATTGTTTTAACATGCTCACAAAAAACTATTTTCATTCTATTGGCAATAAAACATATTTTTTTAAAACGTCATGTCGAAATTCTGATTTCATATTATGCATACACTTTCTGAATCACTCTGTAGTACATTGATGACTCACCAATTAAGCTTCATCTGTCTCGTAGTAATCTTCCCTTTCATGGGGTATCGTATGGTGGCGGCGGTGTTGTTCCTATTCAGCGCGTTCAGACACCGGCGCTCGTCCACGCGCAAATGCATGTCCGCTAGCTCGTGGCTCTCGCATATCAACCATAAAAGACGTTCAAGGGACTCTGTTCCTTCTATCTGTTGTATATTAAGTACATAAATATATAAAAAAAACTGACGATAGGTACTTCCTCCAATGAAGTGTTTTGGCTGACGCTATAAGTGCAAACTAGCTATTTGTAAGTGGGAAAGTAAATAAATATTTACCAATGGGTGACTTTTTTTTTTATTGCACAAGTATTTTATTATAAAGCACATAGGATTCAAGGATACAGTTGTTGTGGGCATACAGGTGATTTAAAAATCTTGGTATTATAGTTGTAATTTACCTTCATAATATGTTTCATAGTTTCCAAATCCAAATAAAAGACGGACATGAGACGTCCTGCTTCAGTAGATTCTATACAACTTGCTTCGTCCATTGTAATTAGCCGTGATGACGCTAGTCCGTTCATAGCTCTTACACATAGCTCTGGAAAATTAATCATATGCATATTTTGTAACCCATCGTATTTTATGACCTAGGTACTAAAGCATTAAGAATTCGTCCTTCGCGTACCTACCTACCTCACTTTATGAACCTAGACACTTTTTTAGCAACGATGTCAATGTTCTAAGTACGTAAGTAGCATTATTTAATGCTTTATAGTGACATGTGTTGGAGACAATACAAGCAACTGATGACATACAAAAAGTGTTGAGTGACTGTGTCCACTTACTGTTACCGGACCTGCAACCACGGTTTCTAATAGTGGTCACTCGGTAAACACAGTGTATAAAGTGTAATATTTTAGCCCGTGCAGATTTTCACCTCGCCGAGTCTCTGAACGGGGTATTTGTGGTATAAAACCAGTGTAACTTTTACCCTGGGTAAGTACCATAACGCATCCCTGAGCACTGTTATCTGTCATTTGCCCGTGCGCAGCATGTGCCTACGCCAGCTTCGTGAGGCTGCGCAATCGTTCTGGATTCAGCCATTTTAAAAATAAATGTACGTAGGTAGTTACTATGCTGTCAGTAATAACTTCGATCGGTCTGTCTGGATCCGGCTATTGATTAACTGATTAAAAAAAATAATGAGTAGATGAAGTATTTATATGGTTCGAAGATGCATCATTATTTCATAGAACTTTTTACATAAAAGGACATCATTTAACGCGTCTATACAGATATGATTAAGGGTCGATAAAGCAATTACTTTATAAGTGAAGTGAGTCTGAATAAACATAAGTGACATTCCAATGTCGTGATATTTACAAACACATAAACACACTCATTATGTGCCTTAGACGACGACAGAAATAGCTATACGTTAAAGGGTACCTACGCAGCTTTGTGTGAAATAGAAGCGGACGGCGAAACTTTTAGAGATAAAGAACCGCATACCAATTAAGATTCTTCATAGTGTTTTCAACTAGGTATACAGGGTATTGGAGTCGTTGCTTGTGAAAAATAAGGCTGTGTCCCCAGTAGGCAAACTATTAGCGGCCGACTGAGTTAGCGGCGTATCGGTTTAGTACGCCCTTCCATATATTTGAAATGGAGTGTTCACAGTTTGCTAGTTTGCGCTCACTCTATGTAGTTTGCTGTGTTGCGCGCGTCGATTGATTCAGTGAGCGGCCGACTCGTTCCAGTCGGCGGCGGCGATATGCTTGTTCGCCGGGCGTGGTGAGTCCGTTTGCCGCAAACTGTCATGTGGACAATTGACAGTGAAAATTCAGTCGGTCTGTCGACCTAAATAAGCGTCTAACACATAACAGTTTGCTTGCAACGCACGCAAATTGATCTGAGTTTGCAGCTAACTCGAATTTCAGTTCGCCACAAATTTGCGACTCACTCAGTCGGCCGCTAACAGTTTGCCTACTGGGGACACAGCCTAAAACACTATATTTAGTATTGAACCGTTCGATCATAGTAAGTAGCATGTGCTGGGAAGTAACGACATAGACCTATGGCAAACTAAATAAAGTGCTCATTTAAAAAAAACTGTTTTATTTTTCTCAACCGCAAACGTTCATCGTTACTAGTGTTAAGGTAAAGCTAATCGAGTAGTTTTTGCTTGTAGCTTGCACCTAAATCTGAAGGATTGCGTGTATCGATAAATATTAGGCCAATGTCTGTCAACGAGATTCATCTATCAATCACGATGCGGAACTTGGCTAGGGATAAATATATAACCTGGCCGTCACGCAATGGATTACCCGCCAAGAGTTGACAGCCTATCCACTGTTTGACGTTTCAAGGATGTTAAAAGAAAACTTGATCATATGCTTTGTTATATCAACGATGATAATTATATGACATTAGGCCAGGTAAAGGTCCAACTTAATTTATTGAATAGGTATACAGAGGAAACGGATTGACGAAGACTTACTCCTTACATGATTAGGGCAATACGATCATTCATCAGTGATGATCTGCTGGGGTCCTTGAACTTCAACGCCGCACGTCTTATTCAGTGTGGGTAATTGTAAAACGCGGTAAATGAACCTCAACCTTTTAACTTAATAGCCTATGTTTTATGAGCGATAAAAAACATTGTTATCATAACAATTAAATCTGCCGGTTTCCTTTAACGTAAATTCCGAATCTAATGAACTGAAACTTGTTATAAGCTGAGTAAACAAAGGATTCTACGGCATCTGCCTGTATAAGGAAAACAACGTAACAACATATTTTAACGAAAGATTGTAAAGTTTGTGTAAAAAAATATATCGTTTCATGTTTTAAAACCGTCCTATTTATATGAAACAATTTAATTGGACGCACATAGGACTTTTTCATAATTATTCTGCCTATTCCACGAGTTTAAGTCAATTTATAAAATTACTTAAATACCAATAATTGTTGTTTAATTGGTCCTTTACCAATGGATATACTATATACCTAATTATCAGTTATTTTTTATCAAAGAAGGATTATAAAACTATTATGTACCGAACAAAAATTAAGATAAGGTAAGGCCTACCTATTATAGACACCAATATTCAACGAACTCGAATAAAATACTTACCCTCAATTTTCATGGAGATGAGATGCTGAGGAGAATTTTGTGGCAGACTCAGATATCTATTAAAATAAAAACAAATTAGGTATACGCAACTAAGACGACTCCTTGAAAAAGAATAGCGCAAGGAAAATATCTCAAAACATTATTAGTAGGCGAGCAAGTAAGTGGAATGGATAATGAAGGCAGAATATTGTATGGGATTAGTTAAGGGCATCGTTATCCTAGTTTTACCTTCTCGGATCTCGGGCTGCGCGCACGAAGAGAAATGTTGAACGCAACCACTGGACGCACTGGGCAACGTCGCCCACTGTTCCCAACGCGGCTTCGCTGTTCAAATTCTCCGCTAATCGTTTGTGCAAGTAGCTCTGAAGCGGCTCACTGCCACCAACTAGCGCCTGGTAACGAGGCTGTGGACAAATATTTTTCCAGTTACCTATTGTATTAGCTAACATTAAATCACTCAAACGATATTCGCATAATTACGTTCAACATTAATATTAACAGCAATGCGTTTTATTACGTTTTAAAATGTATGGTTCTGTTAATAAATAATTTGAATGTGATTGTTATTGTAGTTTTTATTGAAGACAGGATTCACTTGAGAAGGCTTTGGATGTTAATTGAAGAATTAATCTGGGTGGTATTTTAAGCCGGTAGATGTCACTTGTGGGTACAGGTGCTAATTATATTAAGCTCCTTTATTAAAGCTCTGCAACCTCAATTTAAAGATGACGTGCCCTTGATAAAGTACTCTTGCAAAATATGTAGGTACCTACCTAAAACAAGTATTTGCAGAGGTAGTTGCATATAATAAGTCGTTATTTAAGGACTTTTTTATCTACCATTGAATTATGCGCAAAATTAATAGTGCTAATACATAAAAAAATGGAGGTTTTATATTTGATCTCTGCAAAAAAGCAATGTTTGGTTTAGGTAGGTACAATACAGCTTAGCCACTCAATATATTTTATAGACAAAAGAAGGATATACAAGATATAATACATGCGTATATATATGCATACACATTCTGATAAAAACAACTTCAAAAATGATTTATAATATGATATCTAGCTTTATAGAGATAATTGTAAAGCTAGTAATCAGTTTCTAATATTAAGAGTCGCAGCCAATCCGAATCGAAGGTTTGAGTCAATTGACCCAATTTTAATCTTGGGTTACTTTGGTTTGGTTAAACCACAATAAAATCCAATAAAATTGATAGGATCATTCTTGAACTTAACCCTTGTCAAACGTTATAATAATTATTGTAATTGATTCACGAATTGATAAAAAAGTTCTACCCACATTAAATAAAGAACCTCCTGGTTTTTAAAGCCGGTTTAAATGAGATTTACACGTATTTAAATCACTAGTTTGACTGTAATACGTATTGAAACTTTTTGGCTGTTAAAATACAACTAATAAATATTTAAAAATAATACCATGATCGACATGCCATTCGGATTTCATATGATTTTGATTTTTCATGTTATCTAATCAAGACATTGTCATATTCAAAAATATTATTCAATACATATTGTTAAATATAATTTATAACACGGTTATTTTATATTTTTTGAAGTCGAAATTAATTATTATAATGGGTTTATCTAAGGAAGAGAAAAAAGCGAAGAAAGATGCAAAAAAATTGGAAAAATTAAGACTAGAAAATGAGTTACGAAAAAAGCTCAAACGTGAGGAGCTTCAACGAGAAATGGCAGTTCAGGCTATGAAACGCGACGAACTCGACAAAAGCTGGCGCAAAATGATGATGAAAATAAAAGAACCGGTCTTCAGACAGGATATTGAGGTGATGTGGCATGTCTTTGAAAGGACGTACGACAAAAAAGATCATCTTATTGGCTACACAATGAGACTCATGAATTTAGCGGATGATCAGTTCCAACGGACCATAGCTAGTTTCTGTGTCACTATTGATACCATGATTAATAAATTTTTATCCGATTTGGATGAGATGTCAAAAGAAAATGATCGAAGAACCAAAAAACTTCTGAAAAAAGGTGAAGACGACGCTACCCGCATCATGACTGACCACAATGCAGCCGAAACCCACCTACAACTCCTACTATATCACGCTCACACCACCTCTGATGCCCTGGCGTGGACAACGCGGGGTGAAAATTTAGTTAAAGAAGATGAGGATCGTAGCAAATATGCCAACGATCGTGAAAACCTACGCTCCTTCCTTGAAAATACGTATAATTCCGTTTGGGACGAGTATAAAGCTGTTCTCAAAGCCTACGTAGTCGATACTGCAGACAATCAAAAACAAGTGCGTAGACTACGCCGTAAAGAGAATTTAATGGCCGATATTATAGCATCTCAAGGAAAAAAGATAGCTAATAGTGACGGGATGCTTAGAAGACTCCGCATAGAACTAGCAGCGTACGAGTCCGGCACAAAACAGGCAGTATTCCGTGATCGTCGCAATAGACACAGAGCTGCATGTTTAAAGCTGAAGAAAAGTATGTACGACGGAGTTGACACCGATGTGAAACGGCTAGCAAGACTGGTGAATGAATCGGACAATGCTGTTGAATGGCTGGAAGGGGCATCCAAAAAAGTTGAAAAGATTCTTCGTTTAGCGGCCCTTTGTCGAAAATTTGAAACGCAGCACGAAAAAGTTTTACCTTTTGGTTGTACGATGCCGTTTTCTCCTACCCAAGCCAAGGTTAATCTACGTCGACAGCCATCGGATGACTCATTGGTTATAAATGCTATATCCAAGACTAGTGGGCTAACGAGATTGTGGCACAGGATTGCTAAAGCTGAACTGACGAAGAGAGCTCTGTTTCGCGAAAAGATGCTACTGGAACACGAAAATGCAGTTATTATGAGTAGGGCGCAAGATATGAAAGAAGGAAATATCATGCCAGAGGCATCTAAATGCCCTTGTAATAATAGGCTTGAAAGAAAGTCATCTATAACAAAGCCTGTAGCTATAGAAGGGGTGATGGAAGTGAGCAAGCTCAGATTTTATAACTCGTAGTAGCTTTTAGCCACTATTATTATGTCGACCTGTTACTTTGTATTTGTATCGATTGTATTAAATATCTTGTCTTATAGCAAACACAGTTTTAAAATTATTTAGGGAGCTATGATGAGCTCATTCAATTTCTTGATGTTGGCAAATGATGTCAGAATATATTGCAGTTTCACAGGGGTACTATGTAAGATTTAGTTTATTTCGTCGATCACGGCGACGACGCGAGCGTCGCACGCGCATGTCACAACAACGCGAGACCCTCGCGAGGCGCAAACGATGCCACTTTGACCTTACCCACTTCTCATGCCGTGGCACATGTTAAAATCGATGAGCGGATAACTAATGATATATTCAAATAGACTCCTAAGGCACTCACCTTAATTCTTCTCTCATATATCCACTCATGCTCGAGCACATAATCATAAACACACCCTCTACACACCCACACACACGCACACACATACACACACACTCACACTAACACACACACACACACACACACACACAACACACACACACACATTACATACACATACACCCGTGTATACATTCTTATTGTTTATATCTGTGGCATTTCCTTTTATGTAATGTTGTATGCGTCGTACTCAGCGCGAGGAACCACTGATGACTCAAAACACAGGATTTCACCTAGTTTGAGAGTCAGGGGCAAATCAATCTTTGCTACGCCTATATAGCCTTAATTGTACCTGTCACACTTGTCAAAAATGTACTCTTTTGTTATTTGGCTTCGATTAATAAAATTTATTATTATTATTATGTATCTCTCTTTACACGGGCTATACCCGGATGTTTGGAAGGCTTGCGTGGGGACATAGGTCCAACACGTAGAGGCCCTTTTTGAGAATTTTAATGTTATGTTAGCCACCTGCTGGGGTCAATTGCTGAAAATGATAGCATAAACAGCGAATTGACCTCAGCAGGCGGAGGAACTATTGCAGGAATATGGAATGATAATTTAGTCTATGGATTGAGGTTTGGATGGACATGAGATATGGCTATTGAAAGGGTAGCAGACACCTGCCATAACCAGCTTTAACCAATTATTATTGGCAGATGGCGACTCGCCGCTCGTTAGGTGGGCCCCCTAAAAAGGCCGTCATATAAGACGACAAGGGGCAACACTGGCTGGAGCGGCTCAGGGGTGTAGAGAGGTGTGCTGCGCTTTCTCCGTGGTTACTCGCGGCGTTATGCCCTTTAACACTTCCACCCCTGGAGCATATAGCTCTAACGACCCCTCTCTGGACAGCCAATTAAGGCAAGACAGAGCTGAGAGTCCTGCGGGCCCCCGTCGGTTTCCACTCGACCGACGAAGACACGCCGAGGTGGGGGCCCTGACCGACTCTCTGGGGCACTCGGGTCCGTGGTGTCGCTACTCACCAACAGCTCGCCACAAGCTGCCCTGCGGGGTTATTATTATTATTTGTTTTGTTTTATTTGCTCAGCTTGCGCTGGAAGTTTTATGACATTTACGGGTGATAGCCAAGTAAATGCCATAGATTTTATTTTAAGTTTGAAGGTCTGTCGCGGTGTCGTTCTCGTCTATCTGTAGAAACTTCCTAACAATTCGGCAAGTATTAAGGATGGCAGCTTTCTGAAGTTGCATGTAAGTATTCGGTTTCAGATCAATGAGTTTCAGACCATTTATTATTATTATTTTTTATTCTACATTATTTAGATTACCTACTTGTTTCCTGAATTAATATCCATAATAATATCTAAACAGAAACACTAACCCCTATATAATAATGGTTTCGATAACACACCGTGCTAATTTAGAGTAGAAATGGTAAACATCAATCAGCCTTAGAAATTACGCATTTGACTGGAGATTAGTGTATTTACAAAAATAAAAACCAATTGAGTGTTTCGCTTTAAACTTATGCCACAGCCATTCAGCGCAGCTCATCCGTAAATACAATTTCATTAGACATTAAAGGTACGGTTTTAGCAACGCTACCAACAGGAGCAGTAATGCTGCCGCGTTTGTTATTTGTATGAAATATATACACGGTACGTGGCAGCATGTATTTTGTTGGAAAAATGAACTTAAACAGGGGATGCGAAGGTATAATATTATCGGATGCTTCAAACAGGTCTGCTGCTGCTGCCGGCAGCATTGCGACCTCTCTCAGAATAGCACCTTAAATTAATATTGGTACAACTAAATAGCAAAAACATATTGCTACTGTACGACCTTGCTCTTCGTGTATGTTCGTGTGACTAAAACTAAACTATACTTCTATTGTGATAAAGAATTGCTTTCGCACGTCATTTTCAAAGGATTTGGGCTCTCTCGCAATCACACTACCTCGCAATGCGAGTCGAATATTTTTCGTTAAGGTAACAAAAGCCTATTAATAATGAACGTGCTTATACGTAAAACTGAACAACAAATGGTCATAAATATATGTAATATATAGGTACATAAAGAAGCTTTAACTCATAAGGTTAATTGAATGCTTGGAATGCCTTGTATGAACTTAAGTTTGATATTTACCTACAGTAGGTAGGCAAATATCAAACTTAAATATACTACCTACATATTTTCCATGACTTCCAACTTGTACACAAGTCGCATCACGATTGTCCCAAGTTATACGGTTGAATTAAGTCCAAGACAAGAGGTCCTAGAGTCAAAGACGCATATTATACCTACCGCGCTATCTATACATATAAATAAAATTGGAGTGTCTGTTTGTAATATTAAAATAACCGCTTTTTACTAAGTGCATTTGGGTGTATACACGTTACCTATACCGAAACAACATTTTTTAAAATTTTTGTCTGTCTGTCTATCTGTCTGTCTGTCTGTCTGTCTGTCTGTCTGTTTGTTCCGGGTAATCTCTGAAATGGCTGGACCGATTTTGACGGGAATTTCACTGGCAGATAGCTGATGTAACAAGGAGTAACTTAGGCTACTTTTATTTTAGAAAAAAAATAGGATCTCACAAAAAAAAATTAAAACCAATGTTGCAGCGCAGCGCCTGATTAAGTTTGATAGCAACAACCTGCAATGCGTCCCGCGGGCTCAGAATGGGCGAGCAGGCTGTTGTCAACGGTTGTCTTTGTTAAATACCACGCGGACGAAGTCGCGGGCAACAGCTAGTTATACATAAATCTTGGAACAAATACCAATCGAGATCAAATACTTGCCTATAATATAATAAAAAAAACAAATAAATTATTCATTATCATACCCACACTAGAGTGCAACGCTGCCTATTTTCGTGTTGATTTATTTTGCAAGACATCCCCATTAATATTTAAAATAATGATCTGATGATGAGTAGGAAAATACCATACTTTTTGCATCCATGAACAATTTTGTGTGATATATTCTCGCGATATACAACATAGGGGTTAGTACACACTTGAAGAGCGTGCAAAAGATCATAAAGGCGCAGATATATGAGCTACTTCCTGATCATGAATGTTTGACAGATAGTCGCTTTCACCGGCTGATGCAGTGAGGATAGCTACGAGGAAGAAGGCCCGCCCTACTTACCTATCATAATGAACTATATTGTACCCCTTTAGCATTGCGTATACCTATTGTAATCTAAACTGTAGTATCACGAAACGCAATAGCGCTCTAGCTATTACCACTCCTTGCTCAATACGAAGATTTACCAAAATAATGATTAGATAAAAAAAATATCACCTGACGAACACACCAACTATACGGTCCCACAACGGCACGGTACAAGCGTTGCTTAGTATTATGGACACCGTACAATTGACTGGAGGCAAACCCAGTATACATTACTTATATGGATATTAAACATCCATGACTTGGGTACAGACATTCGTGCGTTCACAAAGTTTGTCCCAACCAGGATTCGAACCCGTGACCGTCGGCACACCAACTGCGCTAATTTAGCCGTCAAACAACATAATATAGCTAGAGTCGTATATATGTTGCCAAGTGCCAAAATGAACGTAGGTATCGATATGGAACCAATTTGAACGCCTATTTTTTTAATTGCATGATTAGATTCAAACAATCTATGGCTTATAAAGTTTACAGTTTATTTGAATGTTAAGGTAAGAAGAGTGATATCATTAGTCTTTATGTACCAAATTATATCGCAAGTTTTAAATTGCGGTACCACCAAGCCAAATATATCACCTTGATAATTGTAAGCCGGTGTTGTAAAATATTGTTATCCTCGATACATAAATGTTCGACGACAGCTTTCAAAATTTAATTTCACTTGACTCATCCTAAACGAGTTAACCTGCACATAGGCGTAAACCGGAACTAAATCTGTTCAGTAATTTTTGAGATTAGCCCGAAAAGGAATACAAACAGACGCGCTCGGAATGATTGTGATCGCACTACGAGTCGAGTCTTCTTTAAAATATACATACATCTTGTCTTTGTTCAGTTTTTGTATGTTTTGTTAATGATGACTTCATTCACCTGAGCTATTTAAACATTTTATTTATTTAAATAATTATGTTTCTATCTTAATAATTAATTATTCGTTTACATTAAAATGTAGCTACAAAGGAACATAAATATGCTATTATAATAGGTACCAATAATATTTAATTTTCAAAACAAGGACTAGTTATTCACGCAATCGCCTAAAATAAAGGTTCACGGTCACTTAATTTGGTATTTTAATTGTTTTATAATCGAGAAGGCGGACACAAAATAATCACATTATAAAATAATTACCGGTACAATGCCAACAAAAGGCAAAAACGCATGTGTTACGAAAACTGTGTTTTGGTAAAGTTCGATCACGCAATTGAATTAAGCTTATTGATGCTTGGTGGTAGAGATTGTTTATCTTGGTGGTCGGCGAGCAGCAATGGATGGTGGATGGTGCCGGTTGTCGGGTGAATCGATAGATACGTGGGTGTGTATTAGTCACGGCTATCGAGGTATCAGAGCTGAGATCTGTGTAGAGGGACATCCATCAAGATAGGGCGAGATTGCGGCATCTTCCCCGCCGGGGAGCCGTGGGGTGGCATATAAGAGGCGAACGAGGCCGGGGCGCGGCACCAGTCAGCTTTGCACGCCAAACAACGACCATTGTCACCGGTACCTTTTGTTACTAGTAGTGTGCAGTGTCGTGATATTTGTGTGTAAATTATCTACTAAGGTGAGTTCCCCCGAAAATGGTACGGAAACGCGATATTAATTAACTCTTTCTTAACATCAAAATAAAAAGAAAAACATGTGTATATACAAACATATAATTAGGGTGCAAGTTCCAATAAAATGTAACCAAATAATTTTATTAAAAGTAATAGTCTTAGTACCTACATATCAAATGGGGAAGATATATTATGACCTATTTAATATATCTTAATTTTTTTTAGGCTTGGTCGTTTTACTCACGGGTAATATCAGAATAAAGATTTTCAGCAATCTTATACATTAATAATAATAGTTTAACTATTTTCCTAATAGGTAACCTACCTACCTAGTAAATTATTCGCTTTCAAATTTTATGCTGCTCTAGTTTTGTATTGTATGGTTGAAATTAACTACCTTTTCATGAGTTTTTGCAATATCCATCGGGAATCGAATCCTGATCTGTGATATCTACAGTGCTACAAACCGCAATGATATACCGATACCAAATTAAGTATCTTAGATGTGAAACGGCATTTAACTGTACTTTGTTAGAAAAACGTGGGAATCAATACAATATTGATTAACCGCGTAACATTACTGAGGGTAAATGCAATGTCGTCACCTTCATTTCTTCCTACCGCGGAGGCTGGAGTGGAGGGCCCCCGTGGACCATTTCTCACGGTTCCGCTTATCTTAAACGTAAAAACCGCACCAATGATTGACACCTTAATGACAATGGTGTGATCAATAGGAGATCTAAAATATACTTTTTAATTGTTAATCCAAAATAAATACGTAGTGTAACATATCGTTCTGGTAAATAGTCCCCACATATTAGACTGAAATACTTATTTATAAAAGAAGACCTGCTCAACAATTAAAAACACTCAATATAAGAATACCTATTTAAATAGCGAGCCTTAATTTAGATGTTACTCGCAGGTCATCTTTGAGGCTTGACCACAAATAAAACTGTAGCCAAGTCTTTTTTTTTAATTGCAATAAATGGATCACGTATGCTATGACTGTTACTTAATGTTATTCAGGATTAAAATGACACGAATCAAAAGGTGAAAAAAAGAGATTCTTGGTAGCGCATGGATTTGAATTGCACCAAAAGGAATATTTTCTAATCATTTCAATTGCAAACCGTAACGACTCGTAAAGTGATGTGAACGATTCGCGTTGTTCATTTAACGCCCATCGTAAACCTAGAAAGGAATTCTATGCGTGTGATAAGACGTTTTTGGTCCCACAAAATGACAAAATAAGGCCTTGTAAATACAGTTATATGAGTGCTAGGTGGATTTAGACTAATTGGAATAGGGTACGTCCTTTATATATTCAGTAACTAGGACTTAGACTAGATACTTAGACTAAATTAAATATCTTCGGGAAAATACACCAATCGGTTAGTCCCAAAAAGTAAGCTTGTATTATTATAACTAATTGTTAGCATAGAATGGACTGGGGGTAATCCCAGTGCTACCCAGACCAAGGAAAATATGAAGAGATCATTTCCGAAATGTATAATGTACGGGAAGCTAATCTGCGATTATCAGATCTAGAGACCGCGATATATTCCTCCTCAATCTCGACTTTTTATTAGCAAAAACCGCCAAATGTGCGCAATCACACGCCCGCAAGATTACGGCGCGCTCAAGACAAAGCAATCCCCCACAGGAATCAATCACGCGAGGCGCGGCAAATCTCAATTATTGGCGTACCTGCCTTGATGTTTTATGCAGATTGTCCAGTATCAGACATTATTTATTATAATTAACCTTCTTAGAGAATTCTTAATCGTTGATTTACTAAGAAAGACTTAAATTGTAATTACTTATAATTATAGCCGTTTGCTGCAGTTGATCAATATCCGTTACCAGGAAGATTTATTCAAACCTCTTACCTATTTGTTGTGATTGTCAGTCCAGAGTACGTACGTGACAGTAAAGACTTCAAAAACAGAGGAAGAAATATTTCACCATGATCGTCATTTGTCTCAACTTTAGGGAAACTACCTTATCATCACCATATTAATTTTCAAATTATTATGAAAAATACATGATAGTAAATTCATGAGACACTAACATAATTAAAGATAATTAGGTATTAATTGTCGCCTAAGGCGCTTACTACTATAGTTTAGAAATCTAGAACTAGTTAGTACCCCGGCTCAATGTGAACTAATTCATTTAAATAGGTATGAATAATGTTAAAAAACCGGACCCCATTATACCTATTGCGGGAATCAAAACTAATATTTTCCATCACTATAATGAAAACAACTAAACCAACATTTGCATTGATATATTTAAAACAAGATGATTATGTTTTAAATGAATAAACGGTGTTTTGATGAAAGTTGGCGAAATCCTTTCGTTATATGATGATTAGCCTAAGATGCCTCAGAATTATTGCGGTGGGACCATACCCTGCCGTGCCGAGTTCCATGGCCTGGCGGTGTTGCCAATGCTACGGTAATTGCTGTCTTCTACGGAATTCAGACCCAAAATGATTGCGTTTACGGGCGACTTTTAAGCTCTTTCCCATATTAACACGGTTTATTACACGGCCGCCTAAAAAACATAATTAAATTACCACAATTTACAATAAAACTGCGATACCCATATATGGTTGTATAAGGAATCACCGTCGACATTCTTTACACACATTAGCTCATAATTAGTTTATTGTTATCATAGAAGAAGAATCCACGGAAATGATAAAAATAAACCTACTAAGTATACAATATCATAAATACCAGTCGAAGTATAAAAAAATTTAATTATAATATTTAAATGATATAACGTCATGTAACATTGTTACGGTGTATAACGGCTACAATTGTAAATTTATTCTGCTCGAGGTCAATTTAAAATAAAAATAATTTACCCACAAATTAGATAATTGGGGTAACGTGCACTGCTTAACTAATCGGAGCAAAAGTAAATTAATAATTTATCTTATGATGATGCACTTAGTAAAAAGCGGTTATTTTAATATTACAAACAGACACTCCAATTTTATTTATATGTAAAGATGTATAGATAAATAAACATAACTATAAAGATATAAGTGCACCATGGAATCATTGTTTTTTTTTATAAAAGTTGTTTCGTTTAAAAAGTCTTTATAAATAAACCTACTGGTCTTTGTGATGTATAAGATTACACGCGTGCTTTTAGTAATAACAGCAGTAACTTGTCTTTTAAAGCCATTTAGCAAAATTTATTAAGGTGGTAGTGTTTAGGTATTCGTAAAGCTTTTTTTTTCCTTTTTTCAGCTTTTGTTTAGATCGGTCATTGTGTCGACGACATGCACAAAGATCGATAGCGCGATAAAGTAACGATTCGTTCGACGATTCGAACATTCTTTCCTTATTTATGTTGTAACAACTTAATACTATATTGTATCAGGATTTCATGAAAATCCAATGAAATATTTTATTAATAACACGTATTAGGTATATTAAAGAATTATTATTTATTCGTTTTAAGAAAAATATTTGATACGTACCTATACAAAATATTTAAATTATCCTCCAGAAAAAATATTTGAGAATGATCTCAGAACTATAAATCTGTGATCTTTATAACACAACCACAAGGAAAAAGGAGAATCGTTTTTTAAATAACCAAGAAATACTAAATTTTTATGCAAAACTACTGTTGTACTTAGAATTAAACTCAAAAACTGTCGTAATAAAGATTCTTGAAATATTTTCTTTTTATATGGTCGACTTATCCATTAAAAATGTCTAACGTGTTTTATCATCGAAGAAACTACTTGCTAGTTCTCTATCTTCAAGGAAAAGTGATAGAAATATGTAGATCATGATTATATAGATGGATCAATTTTTTTTTTTTAGATGTGTTCAACAAAATGGTTGTTGTGTGCGGTCGTCATCGTATGCGTTAGCGTGCGGCAGGCATCAGCTGCGCCCGCGCCGGTGCAGGAGGAGTACCCGCCAATGCCAGTGAGTAACCTCTTCTCTCTTCTCAACTCTTACACTTAGAAACACTCGGATCTTGGTCGTCATATTATTACAAATGTCGGAGGTACGCTCATTAATGTAGGATTATGGTGATTATAGTCAGTTAAGTTATAACGATACCTTTGCTTCTCTAATAATAACAATTTTATTTTAATAATATTCACGTAATCATTTTGAAAACGTAAAACTGTTTTAAGAAAACAACTATACTTAATCGCAGTATGCAGATTATAAGTTTATTATCTTGCGTTTGTTATACTATGTGAGTAACTTCTCATCTGCTTTGGGTAAACTTACCGTTAGTTTTATCGATTACAAACCTTACACAAGACTTATATCATATTGTGATCATGAAGAAAACCATATTGAACATAACCACCATATAAATAACGTGTAAAAGCAAAAATAATTTTATAGCCCCATAAAACATGCTAGCAACATTTTAGCTTGCGTGCAATTATAAATACATTAAAATACTACTTGAAATCATTGTTAAACTAAAAGTTGTCTGCCTTAACATATATAAAGTGAGGAGCCGCAAGGATGACGTTAATCGTGAATACCTTTGACCTACGACATTCTATGGCAAGTTGAACAGGTGGAATTGTAATTTACGATATGTTTAAGCTAACAATAGAACGTACTTTAGCTAGCATAATCAAATATAGGGATATACTTATCTACATATTATACCTAGGCCTGTATTCATAAACCGATCTAATGGCAAATCCCAGTGCGGTCTTAAAATGTAATTTTAGTAGAAAACCATAACATAAGTGCACTTAAGATGGATGCATTTAATAATAAAGGTCCTTCTTATTATGGACATGTTCTTAAGGTTAATTAATTAATGGAGCGATAAACCACTGACCACATTATGAGGCCTCTGATCAAATTACAAATGTATAAAAATATAGGAATATGGCAGTAATATACACTAGGTAACAGTGAGTAGGAATAGGACTCTTGTACCATTGATTGTATTTTAGAACATAGCATATATACGTGTACATGAAGCGCCACCCATTCAGAAACACATATTACTGTCATCAACTCATAAACTTAGCTATTTATAGTTGAGTACTAAATTGTGTAGTAACTTAAAGAATTGTCCGTAAATTATAGAAACAGTTAAAAAGGCAATTGTACCACAAACAGACTAGAAGATTCTGTATGTTTATACAGTATTGTTTTCTGTATTATTAAGCTTGTTATTGCGATCAAGGGACAATAATTACCTAAACTGAAAATAAAGATCGCGATGCAATAAATCTTGTAAAACAATACATGTCAAAAGTTCGCTATGAGATAACTCGATACTTATTAGCATTTATAATATCAAGCCATTTTGACTCTAAATAATGAGAAGTATCAATTGTGACTACATTGCTAAAGCGATCGTTTACTGATCGTGATGGTTTAATAATGAAAAATAAGTAATTGTTGGTAGTTTGTCATTGCGTTTATACAAACTTTTTACGCCACTCGTTCAGGGCAATTTAACTGTAGTTAAATAAAGTTGTAAGAATATACGTGTAGGCACAGTTTTTGTGTTACGATTTAACTTTTTTTTTGTTCTTCCAAATAATCTGCTAAACATTTTAAATCCTCAAGGACCGCTGATACACCGATAACATGGTACCTAATCATGGTTTGTTTTTTTGTCGAGATAAAGATGTCTGAACATTTTAACACTTTACGAGTTTAATATTCAAATCCGGACTAAAGGAGAATCCGAAAATAAAAGCAAATCGTTTTAATGGTCCATAACAAAAGACAATTTATATCTTGTTATCATGAAGGTACAAGAAAATGTGCATTGTGAGAACCTAAGGTAGGAATTGATTCAAAATAATTCGACCGATATGTTAATGGCTCGCATTCTTTATAACAACAAGGGAGTTAAGAGATAGCAGCCATAATACATGTCAGCCATAATACATTAAGTTCGCTTTGTGACACATGTAACATTGATGATGTTTTTTAATTCCCACTAGCCCGATATTTTCTTTGATTCCAGAGCGAGTTATAAAGCTATAAATTTTTAATGGATATCAAGCCTTTTAAAAACATTTATTATTGACATTGTTATCAGTATAAGAGTTAGCGATAATTTCGTTTTGTAGCTAGAATAGATTACAAACTACTTATTAGCTCGCTACATTATGCATCTCCGTAATCGGTTGCATCTCGCCGACGATTATGTTAACGATGTGAACATTTGCAACGCGAACTCGACTAATTGGGCGCAATTGCGTTCAACCGCCTTTGTGTACGCTACACCTCCCTTATCTCCGTTAATTGAAATAGCTATACAATAAAAACCTAATTGAATCACATGCTTTGAACGAATGAATACGCTAACATGTACCAGAAAATTGTAATTATCTTTTCGTACAGTTAATATTTTATAATTTGTAATTGTGTCTACTACAAATTTTAATTGGTCCATATTCTTTGTCTCGGCATAAGAATTTATGATTCTTACAAAACTCTTTCTTGAGCGGTGTCATGCTCAGTCAAAGATATGAATACTGTAATTTTTGTAGGCATAAAATCATCATTTGCATATAATTGGGTAACTATATTGAGTAATGAGTCTTAAATTAGTAAATTGCACAGTGTAGGTATAATAACTTATGCAACTTCTGACAAATCATTTATTCATGTTAAATAGCAATATTTTATGCAATTATTATCCTTGATTAGGGTCAAGGTGATGAGATGATGATGGAGATGATTGTTTCTATACTCTGTCGATGTTGATTATTTTACACTAATAGTTTCCTAAATACCTATAGCTTATGAAAATATCTTGAAATAAAACAACAGATATGTAAGAAGAAAAAAATTGCACGACGCTGACTTTGCTGTTTTTCAGTGTACTTAATTCCGCGCAAATATAATGACGACAATCCCAGTTACAAATCTAGCGTAATTAGAGTTCATCTTCCAACTTTATGATAGGAAGTAAACTGCGGCCATTAGTTCATACTGTAATGACTGCAAAAAAATCGTGCTCACGTTTTACGATCCCGTTCCATCAGATCGCTTGTTATATTATGTGCATCAGTTATCTTTATAACAATATGATACAAAGCAACTGAGACAGTGTATCAAGCAACTGTATACCGAGCAAGTATTACTAATTAGGGTAACATGCTCTTTGAATGTTAATGGGCGGTCTTATTTCTACTATCTCTAAAGCGTTTAAAATTAAAATTACCTCGTTTTTCCCGTATAGTTTAAATATTGTTTTTTTTTTGCAGTATGAATACAAGTACGACGTCGAAGACCAAGAGAAGGCTCTCTTCTTCGGGGCCAACGAATCCGGAGATACCCAGGGCAAGGTCATTGGTGGATATCGCGTGCTGCTTCCCGACGGTCGTCTTATGACTGTCGAGTACAGCGTTGAGGGGGAGAGCGGTTTTGTACCCAAGATCAGTTTTGAGAACAACGCGAACCCGTTCGGCAAAGGAAAGTAAGGATACAAGACTGGTCTCAATAATGTATGATAATCAGCTCAAATACGTACAATGATCGCTGAGGTGTCCATATTTGGATTCTATGAATATGATGTCATTGTCTTAACTTACTAGTTCCATCTTCAAAAGATTTTGTAGTGTTAAGTACATATTCATGTTCGTAGAATTCGGGTATCGACTTTAAGGGAACGGTTACTTTGGTTTTCTGGTATAAATACGATTCTTTCAGTATCAACATAAATGAACAGGAATTTGAATTACCTACACAAGTTACCTATAAATGTTTGGATTTCTCATTACTATTGATAAGTAAAATTAAAACAAAGTAACCTTTCTCTTGTGAATTTTACTTATAACCATTTATATAATCTAATTTTTATCTTACGAATAAGTTTAACCTAGCTTTTAGTCAAAACTCATTCGCCAATAAGATATTGTACAGTCCGCGATCTCTGCCCAGCGCTGAGCTGCTGCGGTGCACCGAATTATCGAGTTACCGATTCTGTGATCAATTAGGACTATACAACTAGGTCATGTTTGCCAGTACATCGTAATACGAATTATAATTAAATATAGGTAGGTTTGTATTTTTGTATACCGTTAGTAATTATTATCACGTATAGATTAAAATAAATATTTGTATACTTATTCCAACGTTGTTTTCATTTTATTGAAGCGTTAATACCCTAGTGTTAAGAGGGGCTGCCTTCATAACCGAGAGGCGCTGGGAACTTAGTTCGTCATGGAACAAGTTACGTGTTTTTTTTAATACGATATAGAGACCAGAATAATCTCTGACATTGTTTATATATGATAGGTTTCAATAAATAAAAGTGATACTTTTAGGGGCAAATAATTAAAAGCTGTTATAATAAAGAATACTTCTATCCTACATTGTTCTCGCATACCCATAACAATGTACCGCTCAAAAATGCATCTTTTTAAAAAGAGCAACCATGGAGTTTCTTGCCTGTTCTTCTCCATAGGAACGGCATTTAGAACGGGTGGTAAAGTGGTAGCTTAACATTTTGTAACTATTTTGACTATTTTGGTTTACGTGAATAAAAAATATTCTGATTCTGATTCTGACGTAGTAAGTAAGGTGAATCAAAGGCAACGCGAAAAAAGTCACGGTCACAAGTGTTATAGCAATACAAGGAAGAAGATCAAAGGTTTCAAGTTACATCTATCATTATTGTGTCTGACCTTGTCCGCGAGGCGTGTCATTATGACCGCGGTGGCTTCAGTGTCGAATTGCGGTCGACCTGCCCTGCCGACCATCTGTAGAACCGTACTGATACTATACTCCTGTGAAAAATATAGAGCAACAAGTAATACATGTTTAATAGGGTACCTATGAATACGTAAAATTACATAAATATATTAGTCATTAATTTATTAGATCCTAATTAATCACGCATGCTAACTTAAATGACGTAACTTCACACTGCAATTTATGCTTTAGTTTTCTCGGATCGGAAACCTTAAACTTATTTATTGCTTAAAACCTTATTGTTCTTTAATTTACGGATTAATTAAACAATCTTGGAAAATGATTTTAATTTGATTTGACTTATATATTGATTGACTTATATAATTATTAAAACATGATTTAATTACAATTTTACATATTGATTAACATTTTTTAACCTATTTGCGTGTGGGTTACTAGAAATTATAATTTCTAAACAGGCATTTAAAAAATTATCATCAAAGGGATAATAATAGCCAAGATTGTTAACTAAATCCGTAAAATAACGAATAAGTACAAAAAATGTTTATTAAAAAAACAGGTAAGTATACTCGTATATCTTTCATTTTCACCTGATAAGCACCATTGACGTATTGCTGGGTATTTTTGATGATCACCAAATGAGCAGGTAAATTGACTCCCATAGCTGAAATATAATATCCAACTACATTCTTACCCACCCAACGAACAACTCGTCGCAAGTATTTACATACTTAATAATAATAATGACCAGCAACCCTTCCAATAGTCCCATCCACACCTCAATCCATAGTCCCAATTATCTTTCCATATTCCTGCAATAGTTCCTCCGTCTGCTGAGGTCAATTCGCTGCTTATGCTATCACTTTCGGCAGATGACCCCACTAACATAACATTAAAATTCTCAAAATAGGCCTCTACGTGTTGGACCCATATCCCCGCGCAAGCCTTCCAAAGAGAGAGACATTAATTTCCAGACCAATATGTCAACTGTAAGTCCTAAACTATGAAACATTTCTGTTATAGACTGAGAAGCATCCCAGTAACACCCATACCAGGGAGACTTACGGAAAGTTAATTTCTCTAACAGGAATTGAAACTGCAACCAGCCGGTGTCATTGCCGTTCAATTGTGTTAGTAGACTTATGAATTAAGAAAACAGAAATAAGTTTTTCGACAAAATATTGACAGGTACCTAAAGTCGTAGTAGTGATTAGTATCGGTAGATCTCTGTTTCTGAAGGCGCGTTCGATGTTCATCCTCTCTTCGTAGAGCAAGCCCGCGTGATGGCATCCCACACCGCTCATCACCAAGCACTAGTCGTCGAAAACACAAAGCCACTTCTAAACTATTTAGACACATGCCCTAATTCTATAGGGCTAAGTAGATACCACTGCGAAACCTCTTCCGTATCATCCACATTCATCAATCCTTACATGGACTTCTATTCTTCAAAGTTGCTACGGACTTGACCCCTCTGATAGAGTATTATTCTGATAGCGTAGGGTTCTCCTTGGATGATAATCCCATGATCCCTACAGTGTATTCCAAAATGGACACTGATCAATAAAAATATGCTATGTGTGAACAAAGAAGAATTATATGTAACAATGATCTTAACAAAATGATAGATCCCAGCGCTCTTGAACTAGAGGACCTGTTACCTTAGGGCAGTGTTATTCTTTACATATGGACATTGGTGTCATATATAACTTACGTAAAAAATAAGATAATCAAGAACAAGCAAAGGAAACAACACAATGAGTAAGTATGAATAAGGAAACCAATAAAAACACTACGGAGTTAATTTACCTGCAACTTCCTATTCTTGATAGAGGAGGCTAGAGCAGTGAGCTTCGCCTTCTGTTCAGCGTTGAAACTAACTGTCAGTTCCCGGGACAGGGTTTCCGCTGTTAGTGCCACGCTCTTACGAGTGTTGCAGAAAATCTGTTTCAAGATCGTTAATTATAGGAGTTAAGACCACATTATTGCAATCTTTGGAAATTTTCCAACAGCTGGAACACGTCTCCTGCTGGACATTATGGCTCCCTCAATGACTTTCATCACGGTCTTCCGCCACTCGCATCCACTGGTTTAGACACGAATAGTTCCCACAGGGTGGGCGGATGTTCCCCACTCCATAAAGTGGATATTGGCCGTCCGACATTGCGTATTCAGACTCGTGATCCCTATTCTACTTAGGACCTTTTATACACCATGTCATAGATAGAGCGAGGATATCCTATTTATATGAAAACTAGCTGTTACCCGCGACTTCGTTCGCGTGGTATTTAATAAAGACACAACCGTTGGCAACAGCCTGCTCGCGCGTTCTGAGCCCGCGGGACGCATTTCAGGTTGTTGCTATCAAACTTAATCTGGCGCAACGCTGCAACATTGGTTTAAATTTTTTTTCGTGAGATCCTATGTTTTTTTCTAAAATAAACGTAGCCTAAGTTACTCCTTGTTACATCAGCTATCTGCCAGTGAAAGTCCCGCCAAAATCAGTTCAGCCATTTCAGAGATTACCCGGAACAAACAGACAGACAGACAGACAGACAGACGGACAGACAGACAATTTTTTTTAAAAAGGTTGTTTTGGTATAGGTACCGTGTATACATCCAAATGCATTTAGTAAAAAGCGGTTATTTTAATATTACAAACAGACACTCCAATTTTATTTATATGTATAGATTTACTTTAGACATATCTTCTGATAGATTTTCTAATACGTTTTGTATTTTACTTTTTACGGGACTAGGCCCGCCCACACAACCACCCCTGTTGGAATGGAATAAGTCATATTATAATGTACGGCCACAAGTTATTCGCCTCGGGGGTCACGAAACCTTACCAATGTGGGCTTCCCGGCGTGGTGTTTCTGAATGATCGGCCACAACTTGTAGTTCAAGATGATGTCGAACTTGAATATACTGGTGCCTTCGGGACATGGATACCCTTCTACTACTCGCTTGAGCTTCACTGGACGGCATTCGTCACCAAATCTGTTTACGACAAATATGATTGTTGAACTTGACGCTGTGGACTTAGCAAGTACCCCTCGCAAGGCTGCCTCAAAAACTGTACTATTAACTATTGACGAGCCTTACGAGCTTGCTCAGTGAGTCTGTTCACGGCTAATTAGTATCGCGACTGACTTGTAATATACAGCGGGCTTGTCATCAGTGCCGAGCCAGGCGGCCACGTCCTCAGGGTTGCTGACGGTAGCCGACACCGCGATGAATCTGATCCTCGGACGAGATTTCTTCGATACCTCGCCACCTTGCATCTCTTGCTGAAGCTGTTCTATGCGGTGGGTGGATTGGGCTGATGACTGGAAGACAATGTTATGAGTCTCGCATGCTTGTCTAAGGTACATACCGGGCAGAGCATGGTCTGTTTGAATCCGTTCACTCGAAATTGTCTTAAACAGTAGGTCACACTGCGAGGGATATGGCAGGTGACAGCGATGGAAAACGTTATACTTGGGAGAAGCAATCGAGTCACGGCCTGAATGAGCGAGGCAAAGCAGCATCACGTTAACTATTATTAGGTGTAGGTAAATAATTATGAATAGATTTTAAAAACTTAATTCGTAAGTTTTATACACATCAGCACCAGTATCAGGATTGTATCCCACGAAGGGATACGCAGAGGTGCAAACCAGTGCACCTAATGTATAGCCGGTGGGTGTCATACTATCGGCTATTTTACACCCATATTTAACCGTTGGGCACCATCAGCTGAATATGGGTGCATGTTTTGTAAGAGGATGCCTGCCTTCACCGCGAGTAACATTCTTGATTGTAAATTTGATTTGCACACTAAATCCAAAATCCTGGAGGTACAAGGTTTGAAACCCTTGGAAGTAGACATCTTACTTCAATAGTCTTCATTCTGCTAACGACAGCTTCCAGCACGGGGCCTCGGACTTCGTCGTTAAGGATGTGCACTTCATCGATGAGGAAGAGCTTCACCATCTCCACAAGACCCTTGTGGTCGCGCCATCGCCGAGTCAACATGTCCCACTTTTCTGGAGTCGTTATTATCATCCTTAGGATTCAAGAGGAAAGATAATAATGCCAAAATGCTGTTGTTGACAAGACTACATCATTATAAAAAAAAAACATAAACTAAACATCAGGCGGTCTTCATAAGTTACACTTCATAGATGGCGGAACGCAGAACGAGGATCGCCAACGCTGAATACTCAACTGTGTATTTGGGGTCTTACTAACGCTACGATTTTACCACCCGTTCAGGAAGCTGTTCTTATCGCGAAGAACGGCCAAGTAACTATGGTTGCTCTATTTAAAAGGATCTTATACATTTTACAATAGAAATGACCTACCTGTAAGGCTTCAGCTGCGAAAAGTCCACATCGGTGTCTCCCGTTACCTCGATGCACAGTAAGCCTAGTTTCGTGAACTTGGGATACCATTCCGACAACTTTTCTGTGCATAACGCCTTTACGGGAGCCACTAAAAGTAACATTGGGTTGCTCTTGAAGTTCCTACTTAAAGGTTGGGTTCGATTCCCAAAAAGAATCGTCCAAAAACGTACGATTCACGGAACATCCCGAACCTCGATCCATTCGTATCCAGTCTGAGAGGTCACAAAGAAAAACTTCTCGGGTCGGGTAGTTTCGTGCGTAATCGGACGTATTCGGATAGCCTTATTTCGTATGTATGCCACTGTAAATTGATTATAACTTCTATACAACTACAATAACTTTGGAGGCAAGAACGAAAATCTATATAAAATATGTAACAATACCTATTGGTACCCTACCCTTTATTAGGTAAGTGTCTAACTAAGTACCTACCTACATACTTACTGTAAATAATTTTAAAGTCCTCATTGGACTGCGCGTCTTCTAAGTGCATTAGCAGCTGGACTATGGCCATTTCGAACACGACAGTCTTGCCAGAACCCGTCGGAGCGCACACCACCATGGATTTATCTGTTATTTGTATAATATAAAAATAAGTACTCACTCAAGTAAATATAACTGGAGAAAAAGGAATCCCCAAATCTATCGGATTGGTAAGTTGGAAGGACGCAAATTGGAAAAATATATCTCCAAATGATGTATAGATATACATAGCTAAGTCATAGACTTATAACTACTGCATACATCTAGGTACAATACTTGGTTAGGTTCATACTTACCAGAATACAGAGCATCTTCAATGACATTCGATTGAACTATATTGAAGAATGGGTATGAAAACACACCACGATACTTCAGATCTGGAAAACAATATTTTTCTTTTAACTCGCTCATGCAAATACACACACAACATAACTTAAAATTGAGTAGGTACCTACCTACCTAGGTCTGTCACCCATGTACTTTGGTACGTAGGTAAATGTTATTAAGGTCCCAACCTACGAATTGTGCGCTCAGGCATTGGTGCCTAATTAATTATTTTATTTATTTATTTTTATTACCATAATATGCAACACGTTATATGTATCTTTCTATTCTATTACTTTTATTTCTATTCTATACTTTATACATTTATTGTGTGTATCTGCGATTGCGTCTGAGTTTGGTTACCAAGCGATATGATTAATGTCCTACTGAGGAGGCTTTGGCTGAAAATCAGCGCTGGAGGAGAATCCGTTCCCCACCAGCTCATGCTGAGCCAAACGCCTTTCGGCACAGCTCACACTGATATCCACAATACCTACTTTATGTTCCTCACTTTTTAATGTATGTGCCTATTTGTGTATCTTTGTGTGTTCTTTACTTCTACTTTTTCATGTAAATGTACCCATTTGTGTATCTTCGTGTCTGTGTCGAATAAACTTTTTTCATTTCATTTCATTCATTTCATTTCATTTCATTTCATTTCAATTGGCATGAGGCAAGTTAGCTAGTCGTTGTCATGCCATTTGGTAGGAACTACAAATTAGCCCTACAGATTAAGTGACAAGTTCAACCGTTCGTAGAGGCCTTTAGGAAGTAAGAGCCATCTTACCAATTTCTTCGACGCTGCGGAACTCCCCATGCTGCCCTGCACATTTTGGTGGCCGGTGTTTAGCAATTGGATTTTCCGTAGGTTGTGATACATAACAGTCATTCGATGAAGATAAAGATAATGGTTGGGAGTTGCATATTTCGTCCCCCAATATATCGGTAAAGCTTGCACTAGAACATAAGTAATTTTGATTATGGTAGGTACTTACAGATCTGCCGTAAACACTGAGAAAGTAATAAGTCAACAATTTATAGGTAATAATTCATATTATTATGGATTAGTGAACTAAATACATGCTTACAGATCAGTCATTACAAAATTTGCAGTATATTTATACATGTACGAGATTATACATATTTATTTACAGATATCTGCTTTCTTTACACAAGATGGCTTAAATATTCCCGCTCAAATAATTATGTATATTTTGTCAAAAAAGGACTTTTTACATCCAATAATTGACAAGAGCTTTGTTTCTTAAAATTTATCAGTACAAAAAAACAAACAATAAATATTGTTCTGATTAACTTGTTATGAGGACTTTTTGGCGGGAAGTTGAACCATGAAGCTGAATTTTTTTTTGGTTTGTTTCCAAAGAGTGTCTTTCTATAAATAATGTGCACGAGTGAAGGAAATTGAAATAACATATTACAACTTGACTTTTCAACTTCTCCCAACATGTCTGGTATTTTTTTAATAAAGTAACCAGAACTTTACTGATAGGGGTAGTGGATCCATTTCAGCATCTTCATTCGACATCATTATTATCATCAGGGGTACTTGTCATTTTATAATAATTATGAAGAAATACTTGACTGGCACTGGCAAAAATGGCAGTATTTTGAAGCCAATTACCAAGCTAAAAAAAAGAAGACGAACTTTTTTTGGATTATATTTTACCTCACCGGAAATTGACCGCAAACCTAAGCCACAAACCTGTGAAATGGATGGAGCCATTCCTTTGAGTGTTCTATCCGAGAAGCTTTCACATTGTCAGTATTGTATCAAGACCGGTACGCGTAAGTTGAGCTTGGATTTTTAATAGTTGAGAACTGCAGACATTAATTTAATTTAGTTTTACGTTATTTGACATAACAAACCGCACCTAATGTCATACGCATGTCACAATTTTTGTGTTTTTATTTAATTACAAATTATTACGTGAATGGTAGGAATATTAGGAATCAGCATCTATGTAACTTATTTATTACTTATTTATTTCCTAGCCGGTTTACAGCAACTTTCACTTTTTCTTTTTTAATTTTCAGGTCCAGCTTTCCTGCTCCAGGGTTAAAAATTTGTATTGTAATTCTATGATACGGATTGTGATTTTGTATAGTGATCTCGATCAATCCGGATCACTATCTGGATTGATGGTGTAAATGCCACCAATAACAAGAGAGCGGGCAGAGCTGTTTGACTGTCAAACCTCAAACGACATTCGTTCGGTTCCTGTCTCTTAGTAGTCTGTGGTTCCTATTCATTTGTTCCATATTATTTTACTTTTTGATTTGTTCGTTCACTTGTCAGAACTAATTATTTACTGATAAACTTTTTCCTTATTCAAAAATCTGATTCACAAAGTGCTTTATCTCTAAAATGTTATTGTTAATTGACTTAAGTCGTTTGTTTTTATATTTCTAATAACAAGTACTTTATCTAGTCGGTTAACTAAAACTTAAAAAATGTGAGTTTCTATCTTTAACTCTCCAAATGCTACGTTGCTGAACTTCGACTTAATTTTTATTGAACCTGTTTGCTGTGTATTCCAGGGATGTTTTTCAAGATTACGAGGATGCTGATACAATCAGCATTGACACAATAGCGTTAGAAGAAATGGTACAACAAGATCGAGCCAGGGAAATTAGTCAGTTACACACGTTAAGTAATAAAGTTTGTTTTATTCATTCGGATTTATTGTACTATCGAAGCGTAAAATCTTCATTGGGGTCCGCATGTCATGAGGCGTGGAAAACACTGGTAAAGAAAGTTGGTGGTACACCTAATGGATGGAGGGACCTTGGTTACTCATTAGGCGTTTCGCAGGATGATTTGAATGTAAGTTTAAACATGTACTTATGCTTATGCTTCTTGCTCAGAACAAGTAGTGATAGTCCCAAAACTACATATGATATAAGCCTTTAGTTAAGTGTCAACCACTTAAATGATAGATTTAGAAAGGGAATTGCATTTCATCAGCGTTACATAAATACTTTAAACAGCAAGAAATAACTTACCTGACTTGCAGGAGTGGCTGAACAACCTGCTATTTATATTCTGTTTTTATGTTATATCTCCTCTTCTAAAAACAACTCAGTTTTTTCAATGTAAACCCTGCTGTACTTATTTACATAAGCAAGTATTGTATGTACTTACCCTAATATCAATTTTACAGTACATAATGCATTCAGTAAAGGAAGATCCTGTGGATATGGTTCTTAAAGTGTTCAGACAAAACGAAAATGCAACATTAGACAAGATAATTGACTCATTCATAAAACTGAAACGTTATGACATCCTCAAGGCAATAGAAAACCCGCTCTGTGATATAGCACAGTATTTCAACAAAGATGACAGTGGATACTACAGCAAAGAAAAAAGTACAGGCCAAAGGGAAATTGTAAGCCTTAAAAACCTACGTAATGATTTACCAAGTGTTTTAAACAAAAACCTTGTGATTGAAGATAAAGAGCCCATGAAACCGAAACACCCATCATTGACAATGCCTAACACGAAAAGTGAACCTTCCGAAAATGAAAGTCCTATTTTATTCCTAACTTATGCACAAGATGCATTGCCAACTGCAATCAATATACAAGAATATGTGGATAATTGGTCAGATGTGCCAAATGTTAAGGTTATCACACTGAACAGTAGAAGGGAGGAATTGTATCAAAACCCTGAAAAGTTTATTAGGGAATATTTTGGAAAAGTAAGTATTCATTTTTTTATACTTTAAAAGCAACTGGCAATATACCAATTTACCAAACATATTCAAAACTAGCTGTTGCCCGCGACTTCGTCCGCGTGGTATTTAACAAAGACTCAGCCGTTGGCAACAGCCTGCTCGCGTTCTGATCCCGCGGGACGCATTGCAGATTGTTGCTATCAAACTTTAATCAGGCGCAGCGCTGCAACATTGGTTTTAATTTTTTTTCGAGAGATCCATTTTTTTTTCTCAAATAAAAGTAGCCTATGTTACTCCTTGTTACATCAGCTATCTGCCAGTGAAATTCCCGTCAAAATCGGTTCAGCCATTTCAGAGATTACCCGGAACAAACAGACAGACAGACAGACAGACGGACAGACAGACAGACGGACAGACAGACAGACAGACAAAAATTGTAAAAAATGTTGTTTCGGTATAGGTAACGTGTATACATCCAAATGCACTTAGTAAAAAGCGGTTATTTTAATATTACAAACAGACACTCCAATTTTATTTATATGTATAGATGAGTCTATCTATCATATTTTATAAAACATTACCTATCTCGACTAGCTTGCACATTCTTCTAGCATGCTATCTGCTACAGGTGATGGATAGTAAATGGCAAGTAAGTATTGTAATGTAATGAGGCATGCTATGATGTTACTCATTGAATAAAGCTGTATATTTTTGTTTTACAGGCTGATATCATCATACCAATCATAACACCTGGCTACCTTGAACAGATAACATCACACAATCCAAATGTGCCCAATACCTCTGATAATTTGGACCATAGATATGTAAGCTTCATTTACAACCTCATAGTAAATAATTACATTCATGCAACAGGTTGTCTTAATATAAAAGTCAGAAGTGTTTTACCACAAAATTCTAATGTTAATTTGTTTACAAGTATTACAATGTACCCACATTTATTGCCATGGACCTATGAAACACATTTTGATGAACAATTTAAAGCTTTCTTAAATAAGGAATACTCTTAAGTAGTATCAAGATACTCTGTATTCTGGATTATATTTTTAATTATGTTTATTCAGGATTTTTACAATCAGAGATGTAGTCTTCCATTACTAAGTAGTTTAAACTGTACCTGATATCATGGGCATTACATGAGATGTATTTTTTTTGAAACTGATTGTAATTTGTAATAACCAATTTGTATCATAGCTATATAAATAAAGACAACTAGTAATCTTGTTAGGTGTTTTAAGCTCAAGCTGGCTTGAGAGTGGGCTCATGTTAACATTTTACCCAGAGTGAAACCTGAACCTTAGGAGTTGCCATTCTAACCACTAGGCTATTGCATACCGCCAATATCATGGTAATAAAACTACCATTTTATGTTATTAACTTATTTATTTAATTTAATCTTGTTACAAAGCAATATAAGATATGGTTAAGACTGATTTCAAAAATAGAAAATCTTGTATCTACTGCATAAAATAAAATCAAAAGAAGCAAGAATACATAGTGCATTTATCTAATATCTAACAAATGCATTATATTAGGTAAATTAGCTATTGTTAGATTAGGCTTAATGGTACATCTAAAAAAAATACTTATATAAGCATAACCCCTACCAAAAGGAGCAAACATACAGCTAAGATTTTATTCATTGTTGGTTGGAGGTTCTAAATTATAAAGTAAAATCTTTGAGTGCATCTACTTCCGTGGAAACAAAGCCTCATAGAATATTCTGACTAATAATAGAAATGATTGATTTTTATTAATCCTTAGCAGTCTTGGTCTCATTGTCATCTTCAATAGTCTCATCAGCAGTGCTCACATCATTCATATCAATGCCTGTGTCATCTTTACTGGTATTTGCTAACTCCTCCTGAAAGTTTAGGGCAAATTATATAAATAGAAATTGTCCCTACTCTGAATCCATTAGGCTGAAAAATAATATTTGTCTAAAACACATCTAAGTATATTGGGTATCTAATCCATCCAGTTAATCTATATTTCTTCTAAGACTGAATATTTTAAGGTACTTAAGGTTGCTTACCTTGATAACTTCAACAAAGCTGTTAGCCTCATCCAACATTTGTTTGATGGTAGAGTTTTCTTCTTTTAAATCATCAATGATTTTACGCAACTTTTCATTCTCATCTAAAGCATCTTGTAAAGCCACTCTAAAAAAAATATCAAAATATGAAACCTAATAGTACCTATTAATTGTTGTTTGAATTTGAAATTGTAAAAGAATATGAAATTAATTAAATGTCATGTGTATAATATACAAATGAAGGTTGTACTGTTGTACTTACTGACGCTTCTCAGCAAGAATTTGCCAATATTTTTCAGACGCTCCTTCAGGATTGGTAAGGTCTTCCACTGTGACTTTATTGTCAAGGCTTGCTTGTGTCTCTTTGGTAGAAAGATTCTTTCTCTTGACCTCAACATCTCTGGAATCAAAAATGTTTCCCAAGTAAATAAAATTAAGCTAAATAATTTACAATATTAATCAAATTATAAAATGATAATTACACAGGCGACTCCTGGCTAAGTTGATGCTTCAAACTTTTCGATGGTCTACCCACTAAATTTTCCCTATCAGTTGCCGTATGCTGAAGTGTCTTGAGGGATCTCCTGGTAACTCTCGTTGTTTCCTGTAAAACGGAGATTATATTACCCAACAATAGATATAGGCAAAGAACTATTCTTCAAAATTCGTCACTTCAAATTCAACCTGAACATCTTGGCCGCTCATTTTCGTACGACTGCTTTAGGTCGCAGTGATACTTTATAACAAATACTGATAATTACGTTATATACTTAAATATGAGCCAATGTTTAAAATATAATTCCTGTTCACTTGACAATAAATAAATTCACAAGCATCCACGAGCGCTTTGACAGTTTGCTTGCTGACAGATAAAACTTTCCCGCCAACCCGGGGGCAACTTTGACTGGACATGCTTTGCTTTGACTATGGAATTCCATAGTAATCCTCTCTTTCTTTTTATTCCGTAGTAATAGTCTAAGAGCAAGGAAGAAATATGTTATAGGGTTATAAGTATAAAATTATAAAAATATCTAGCTATAAATAAAATTAATATCGTTTAGAAAAACGTACTGTACCACAGTATCTCATTGTAAATTAAATCGACTACAGTAAAGTTGTGGATACTTTGCTGAAAAATCACCAGATCTTTAGAGAAAGTCTTCTACATGTGCACGTGTATGAAAGGATGAAACACTTGAATTGATAATTTATCTATTGAAGTGGTCAGCGATCACACTCCCACGATTCAATCAAAGCTGTTTACTTTATCATTACACATTTTTAGTAATCCATTCATGGGCCTTGCATATGGCCCTCTTAAGCATAAAACATAAAATTAGTCTATTACTTCACACTGGCACAACACCAAGATAATGCCAAAGACTAAACTATAAACTGTCGAATTGACAGTTCGTTACTTTGGTGTTTCATGAAAGAATTTTTACTCAGTTGTTTGAGTGGAGGGTGTTTGTACTTTTGTTGTGTGTTAACTTTAATCAGTGTTGTATAATTATTGCAACTATTAGTTAAAACTTAAAATAAGATTGTGCTTTCGTGAAAATCTTGTTATGTATAGTTTTTTTTATCGACTATGAAAATAGCATGATGTAAATTTTACCTGTTAAGTAAATTATTAATGTTAGTCTATCTTCATCTTATCTGCATCTGGAGTAGGTACATTTTTATGTAACGGGTTAGCTTATAGACTCCTAACAAAGCCAGGAAGTATAATTATAAAGAAAAATGGACAACCTAAGGTGAGTCCTAGATCTAGTACTAAATACGTAATAGTTATTCATAGTGTAGGTACATAAAGCACTTATGTGTGACATGTCAAGGTTAAACGTAGTATTATTGGACCAGTTTCCATAACGTTTACAAGGAAAGGATATTCCACTGCCTTGTGTTACTTAGACTTTAATCTCTGTTAATTTTCAGATTTTATTTTGTCACTTGGAATGTGGCTACAAAGTCCCCAGGGCAGGATCTCAATGCCCTCCTGGACTTTCCTTCGGAGTTCAATAAAAACAAGCCATTGCCAGACTTTTATGTTGTTGGGTGAGTGGTGTATAAGTTATTTAAACATATACTTTGCCACATTTGGCTAGTATTGATAATTTAACCTCAACTCTAAGACTCAATTTAAGTGTAGTAATTTAAGATATATTTTTTTAAGTTCACTAGTTATATTATTCTTAGGTACTATATTATGTGGTCAGTCTTAGTTCAATATTATACCTAAGTAAGAATCAAGTATGTACTTAGTTTAACTTTTTATCTATGTATGAGTTATGACAAGCAGGTGTTAATAGTATTTATTTTTTAAGAAATTATTTATTATTTCCTCTTGAAAGGCAATAATATGTAATATGAGATATGGGAAATAGTGATAGGCCTTTAACACTTTATTTGCAATATTAGAAGCCTTCACCAATTTATAAAAGGAGTCCTTGTATTTTAAATGAAAAATGCTCTGTCATGTAATGCAATTGTTTTATATTTTTTCTGAAATAAATTTATAGAAACCTTTTATTCATTTTAAATAGACAAAATCTTTATGTAATTTTGGGGGTAAATAATTGTCAATCCAGTCATGGACATTAAATATTTAGTAAGTTAGAGTTTTGCCAGTCTCTTATCAAGTGGTTCTCTATCTATGCAAACTTAAAATACCTTCTATTCTATTATTATTATTCTATTCTATTATTATACTATTCTATTTTACTTTGCCACAGCACCAATAATTAATATTACAATATTTTTTTTATAATGTAATGTAACTAAGACATTGCAAATGAACTCTAACACTTTGCTTACTCCTATTTGTATTTTTCATGATATTTAATTTGATTATACCTTCAATCATATTCCCATTCAAACACAGCAAAATGTTTCTTTAACACATTTCAGATTACAAGAAGTAAAGTCGCAACCTCAAAACATGTTAATGGATACTCTATTCACTGATGCATGGACACAAACATTTAACAAAATTCTCTGCAGACAAGGCTTCATCATTGCAAAGTGTACCAGATTGCAAGGAATAATGTTGCTGGTATACACTCAGATGAAACATGTCACACATCTCAGGGATATTGAGGCACAGTATACCAAGACTGGTTTGGGAGGAATGTGGGTAAGTTCTAATATATATATTTTTTTAAATTCCCTAATGGTTTATGGTACAATAAGGTACAGTACAGACAAATGCAATGTATGAGACCTAGTCTTGTAGAGTGCACACCACTGTGTTCCAGATTGTTATAGTGTTGATTTAGTGTATAGATAACAAGCCATACATGAAACAATTATGGAATTGAGAGTGCAAGCAGAAAACCACCTCAACTGCAAGCAGAAAACCAAGTGGCGACAAACAAACTACAGGCATCTGCCAGTTGCATAAATTTATTGCCTCACAATAAATAAAAAAATAACACCATGTCGCATAAATAATAATGATAATCAGCTTGGCAAATAAATTTGCAATTGCATAGAAATGAAGGCTATGTGATTACCACACCACCAACAATTGACCAGTCTCGCTGTTTGCGCAATACATGTTTATGTAGGTAAATGGTATCTTGTCTGTAACCTGAGTAATGTCCTACTTGAACTCATATTCATAAATATTTATTTTATTTATCAGCAGTTTAATTAGAGAACATAAAAAGATAAGTCTGTATGTACTCAATAACAAAAAGCATTTTTTTTGTAACCTTTGTAACTACTCCACATCCTTATAAGCATGTAAATAGTTCAGGTGATTTCTTTGAAAACGATACTGCACGTCAAGTGCGAGCTAACTGTATACTTTATATTCTACAATATTTAGACATTTTGTATGGAGAATTGAAAAGCGCCTCTAGCGGATGGTATTTAAAACTTTCAATACTCCATACAAAATGTCCGAATACGGTAGACTATAAAGTATATGGTTAGCTTATAAGTACTCTTGGACTTGACATACTGGTGTGGTCATAGTGCTATTGAGATTGTCCCCAGTCCAATGTACGGTAGGGACCCATAATACAAGCATTGCTTAGATTGTGACCTTGGTGCGTTTGTCTGGCAATGTTAGTGCTTCATGCAGAATACAATAAGAATTGAATTACTAACTAAATCAAAATCTTTCAGTAGAATTATGTATCGCAAACATATGCAATCTATAATTTTAAGGGGTTATATGTTTTTGTTTCAGGGTAACAAAGGCGCAGTGAGCATAAGATTCAACATATACGGCTGTTCGGTATGCCTCGTGAACTGCCATCTCACAGCCCACGAACATCTGCTTGCGGACCGCATTAACGACTATAATACTATTATTAAACAACACTTGTATCATGTCAGTGAAACCGCCAACATCTTGTTCCATGAGTGAGTATACTGTTATACGGGTGATTTAAAAATAGTATTGTGTATACTACCTTTGAACCTGCGTGCCTTTAGTTAGGGTATTTGAAATCATTATGTAAAGGCGGGATTTGGATGTAACGATTTTTTTAAATCCCAATAAAATGACAATTATTGTGATATTTTGTGACCATTTTTTTTTATTGACATGTCGATATTACAAGTTTACATAATACGACACGGCGACTTCGTAGGAAACCTAATTAAAAGCCATTATCATATGTAGTTTAATTAACATCTTGCTAGTTGACTTTGAGATATAGTTAAGCCATAAATATTTTCTTGGATGAAGAGTACCTATCCTAAATGTTGACCTAATACATATCACAGTTACATCAAGATTCGTGCCCAGATTCATAAAAACCTTTCCTGTGTCCCCAGTAAATTTAACAGTTCGACATTCAGTCAAAAAAATCCTAATTGAATACGCGGAGTATCCCTAACATAGCGACAGTTAGACGTTGTTAGTAATTTTTATTTGAAAATAATGTCCGATGTGAATACAATATATAATCAGTTTATTGAGGATAGATAAGCCACATGAACCTTGATATATTTACCTCAATAGCATAATTCGTTTATTTATAATTTGTTATTTATTTTCCTTAATGTGTGTAAATAATAATACATATAATAATACCTACCATCCTATATAAATATTTTCGTTTTACTTTACGATAATGCGCCCTGAGCATTTAATTAATAGGTACTTAAGCAAATGTACTGGGCGCCAAACGCGTATACCTAGTGCTATCTTTTCAATCACTTGATTGTTGATGATGTTGTTTTGAAAAATAGATTTTTGTAACATATTTTTTATTGTATCGGCTGCAGGTAGGTTGGTACTTATAGATCAGATAATTTCATTACGCGCACGTGATATGCTATGAGTGTGTAATGCTTGCTATCTTTGCTATGAGTAAGCTAACGCTAAATGTACGCTGTGTGCCTGTGTATTTAACGTTTTATCAACCACTCGAAACTTTCATAAACTGCGATAAGTATCTATACATATATGTATGTGTGTATCTGTGTAGAGTTACTGAATATTATTAAATTATATTCAAGACTAGCTGTTGCCCGCGACTTCGTCCGCCTGGTATTTAACAAAGACACAACCGTTGGCAATAGCCTGCTCGCACGTTCTGATCCCGCGGGATGCATTGTTGCTATCAAAACTTAATCAGGCGCAGCGCTGCAACATTGGTTTTAATTTTTTTTCGAGAGATCCTATTTTTTTTTCTAAAATAAAAGTAGCCTAAGTTACTCCTTGTTACATCAGCTATCTGCCAGTGAAATTCCCGTCAAAATCGGTCCAGCCATTTCAGAGATTACCCGGAACAAACAGACAGACAGACAGACAGACGGACAGACAGACAGACAGACAGACAGACAGACAAAAATTGTAAAAAATGTTGTTTCGGTATAGGTAACGTGTATACATCCAAATGCACTTAGTAAAAAGCGGTTATTTTAATATTACAAACAGACACTCCAATTTTATTTATATGTATAGATAATCAACAAGAGCAAAGTGTGTTGCCTATCTCCCGGGAATCCACCAAGTTAGTTGGATAGAAAAGTATCCTATATCAAACTATATGACACAATCGCGAACTTATGTTTGGGATCCATTTAAGGTTGAATATCGTACATCAAACCTATACCGTTAGAACTCAACAGCTACTATTTTGACTGACCTTACTAGGGGAAAACTACTCCCAGATGTGACGACATATAGATATACGACCTTTTTGCATTGATAAGTGTCATTGAAAATATTAAAGAAATGTGTATACGACGATACGGGCGATGTTTATTTTGTATGATGATTAGCAATGCCTTTCTGCTTACCTCTTTAGTGATTACGGCGGTAAATAAATTAATTCGAAAAGCAGTGATAGCCAAGTTCGTGGAACACTTGCCTCGGTAACGAGAGTCGCAGAATCAAACCCCGGCTCACACCTCTGGATTTTTTGATTTCATGTGCGAATCTTTTTATCAACCATGATTATCACTTGCTAAACGGTGAAGGAAAACATCGTGAGGAAACCTACATGTCTTAGAAAACCCCTCGAAAGACGTGTAAAGTCCGCCAACCCGCATTGGGCCAGCGTGGTGGACATGACCTAATCGCCCTCGCAATGAAGGAATGCACGGGCCCTGCAGTACGTAATTTAAAAAAGGGCAAATACATAAATTCTTTACTTTTTTCAGCTACGTTTTCTGGATAGGCGATCTAAACTTCCGCACCGACCATCCAACTGGCAGTAGTCCTACTGCAGACGAGATCGTCGCCACATTACAGAAAATTGAGAAGGACAAGTATGCATCGCTACTGAAACACGATCAACTAGTTGCGGTGATGGATTCCGGGGAGGCCTTCTCGGAGTTCACAGAATCGGACATACGATTCCCGCCGACGTATAAATTCAGTATTGGAGGTGACGAGTATGATATTAAGTAAGTTTATTTTATAGAGAATATATATTTTTAATTAGCATAAATTATTCTGTGGCTAATATTGGCGTCAAATACAATTCCGAGGAGAAAAGGAATCGTAGCCAACCCTAGTCTGCTAACACCAAAGTTTTGTATTAGAAAAGGAATAGAAGATCCTACAGGGCCTTGGCGAATACATAGACGGACAATAAAGTGAACGGTGGCCACGTCCAAATCAACATTACAAAATAAGTGAATAGTAATCTGTAATAACATTGCAATAGCTTATCAAAGTATGTACATTTTGTTATTAGGAGGAAACCATCCTGGACGGACAGAATACTGTACAAAGTGAACGCGAACAATTATGAAAATGTGACGTTGAGGGCCGAGCCGATATCATACAACCACATACCCCACTACACCGTCAGCGACCACAAACCTGTGATTGCACAGTTCAATATAAAGGTCAGTATGTTATTGATTATGTAGGCGCATGACGTTGGTGATCGATTTTATTACATAGACGACAAGCTTCTGTATTTACACAGTGTGTTTGGTCACGAACTAACGATGCTACGGGATTGCAGCTGGGCTCTTATTTTATCTTCAAAACACTCAAATAATTGTTGCATTCTTTTGCTATTTTCATAACCGTAATATTTCCTGAATAAATAGATATATACCTTTTATTGTGGTTTGACATGTTACCTCAAATTTAATCTATAAAATAGTTACTCTATAGTGGATAATTTTGAGTTACCTATGTGAAATAAAGTTACATTTTTTTATACAAATTTTGTATGTGCATACAGTAACATGGAACACGGTTTGACCTTATTCTAAGATGTAATATATATCTATAATTGTAATTAGTGTTTTTATGTCAATTGAATCCGTGCATAATTAAATAACTTTGTTAATATTTCAATGAAACCAAAGACAAATTATAGAGTGAATTAAAAATGACCCACCCGCCCCCTTAAGGAAAAGTATTATGGATCCTATTTTAGTGTTTTTTTTTTCAATTATATCAGTTAACATATAGATGAATAAATTGGGTCTTGCATCCAACATATCGCTAGCTCGTGGCTAAACTGTATCGAATGATAATGTAGGTCGTAGATTAAATATTTATGTTAGTAGTGCATGCTGCATCCTACCTGCCCTACATTGAAGACCGTGTTGGGTGATTGAGTGGTATAGTGGTGATAAAAGCGTAGGCCGCTCAAATCAATCATTATTTTAAGTCAGAATTTCGATGTCGATTTAAAAAAATACATTTTGTTCCCGAAACAAATTACAATAGTTTATTTTTTTTGAAATTGCTCTTATCGGTATTCTGTCTTTACACAATGATAACGAATGGCGCTAAAGAAGCGCAAGTTCATGGCTTGGTATACCCTTTTTGAATGACCTGTATATATCTTTTATTCAACTGTTTCAGTTTCGAAGTAAAATAAAACATTACTTATTTAAACCTCTCGTATTGTCTCGGTCACCCGAACAATTTGAAAACAGATTTATAATACTGAATCAATATCGGATATTTTATTTGTCCATGAACGTGGGCTCAGGTTGGAAACGTGTGCGTTCATAATTAATTAACACAGTATTGCTGCATGGAACAAATTTATTATCTACGAATCTATTTTGTTGCTATTCTAATTTGTACCCTATTGTTAGGTAATTTACTTAACGGTTTTATGTTAATTTTATTATGCGCAATAAACCTGAGGAATATACCAGAGCAGATGGTCAGTGTTTGTTATAAAAATAAACAAACATCAAAGGGCTTATTTTTATTTCATGTAGACACACAAACCTTTTTTGTACCGCATTGATTAGTAGTGGTCTAAACGCCGTTCCTCTCACAAAATCTGATGTTCGAAAACACTCGTGCGCATTTTGAAAAAAAAACATATAATTTACCTTGGTCTAGGATCGCACCCAATTAATTATCTACTTGTAACTGCGGCTCAGTACCGCATTTATTATTATTATCGTGTGAAGTCAGAATTTCGATGTGTTTAAAAAAATGCTCATAATCAATCACGATTGTCATTTGGCAATGGAGGTTTTTTTTTAAATTGAAGTCATAATGTTTACAAATAAATGCACTAAAAAGCGCGGGATCAAATGGTAGTTTTCGTATATCATCTATAGTACCTACCATGCTTTGGAGTTAACCTGCTGATATGTTATTATGGCATAACCACGGGCTGTCTGTATAATAGTAGTTGAATAGAATAACAGATATCCTTAGCTTATGTCTTAAGTGTGGTGTACATAGCTTCTTAATTTGAAATAACATTTGCACGCTTGCATGCTAGGTCCCTCACGGCTTTATACTATCCCTGTTGAACCAACCGCCGGCCGCGCGGTCTTCGGTGCGCATGCGATCGGCAATGGTGCATAGCAGTGTCGAAGAGAATATGCCCTTCGTTCTGGGAACCGCTGACAATAGCAACGTGGCCAGCATCGCTGTGCACACCGCCATTGTGGATGATAAGAATGTCGCTATCACCGATGTAAGTAGTTCGCATGCGTTGCTTATGTTTAGATACTATTATTGAATGTGGTAAGTACCTACAGTAGGTGTTTGTGTACAGAGTCAGAATATTTTCTATTCATGTAAACCATTATTTACAGTACTTATGAATCGTCATCGTTTTGGGGTCGAGTCACCTTCGTCCGTAGGAGAATTAAGTACCCTCGAGATACCCTACACGTGACCCTGGGTGGTGCCAACCAGGTGACAACTCTACTGGTGGTAGGCTTCGGCCGTGGGTAGTCACCACCCACTGAACAAAGCCATGTCGCCAAGCGGCCTAGCCGTATTCCGGCATGATGTTCGGTGCTGCCATTCATGGATGGCGGGTCAGATCAGTTGCGCTGCATGTGCCTAGTGAATGTAGCGTCTCTATCTACTGCCGCCTTCCTACCTAGGCAAGTATGCTCCATCGTAGATCTCATCGTCACTTACCATCAGGTGAAATCGAGATCAAATACTTGCCTATAATGTAATAAAAAAAAAATAAAAAAAAAAAAGTCAAAATAGTTACAAAATGCAAAGTTACAACTATACCACCCGTTCGGAATGCCGTTCCTATGGAGAAGAACGGGCGAGAAACTCCATGGTTGCTCTTTTTAAAATGATCTTTTACATTTTTGAGGAGTACATTGTTATGGGTATGTGAGAACAATGTAGGACGGCTAGACGTACTTTAGCAGCTGGTCAAAAAGTCCTCCCGTGACCATGGTCCGCTGTAAAGCAGCCGAAACGTCACGAGCATAAAAGCATAAAATAAACGCGATAAAATCGGTAAGATTAGTTTAATTTCAATAGTTAACGTATTGATTTTTCCGTAGGCGTTCTCAAATTACACGGAGAAGACCGTGGAGTTTGCTGCGATCAGTCGCATCTGGTACATCGGCGACGCGGACTTCAGAACACATTGCACGCTATCACCAGACGTGCAGCTCAACGATAACGACTGGATCGGCATCTACGATGTTAGTATAATTATTATAATAAAAAAAAATTCGCCAACCGTACGGTCCCACACTAAGCAAGGCTTGTATTTTAGTCACCACCCACTGAACAAAGCCATGTCGCCAAGCGGCCTAGCCGTGTTCCGGCATGATGTTCGGTGTTGCCATTCATGGATGACGGGTCAGATCAGCTGCGCTGCATGTGCCTAGTGAATGTAGCGTCTCTATCTACTGCCGCCTTCCTACCTAGGCAAGTATGCTCCATCGTAGATCTCATCGTCACTTACCATCAGGTGAGATCGAGATGAAATACTTGCCTATAATGTAATAAAAAAAAAATAGTTGATGTATTCGTCTGGCGATATTATTATTATGAAGCTGTCAAAAGGGGATCATTAATATCAATCGGATGACTGTTTGAAAACTTGCGTACGCTAGCGCCGCAGATTACGGTATCTAATTGGTGTCTAATTGGTACGGTACGGTATGTAAGAGGTACGGTATATGAGCTAAGAGTTTGATAGTTGGAGCTTGAACTGATAATCTTAGAGAAGAGTAAAAAATATCTTCAAAAAAACCCCAAAGCATATGTTTCCTACACGTTTTATGTTTATATATCAGAGACCGTTGAAAATTTAAAACGAATTGACCAAAGTGTATGTTCGTTCGCAGGCTAACTTCCACAACTTGGACGACTACATTGCGTACGAGTACCTGGCGAAAGTGGGGTTGCCGCACGGCCCCACCGCCGCAGGCCAGCCTCGCACCATTACGCTCAGCTTCCCTGTGGGCAGTGGAGTACGAACACCGGGATTTTACAGATTTATATACTTCAGCCAGCCTAACAACGATGTCAGAAGTGTGTTAGGTGAGCCACGAATTTATTATAACCATGGGCGTAACCACAATGGGGCAGGGGCACTTCCCTCCGCCCTCCACCGGCTTCCAGCATCACAATCAAGCGAAAAAAGCGCTTTCATACATTTTAGTACAGGATTGAGATGTCGTTTGATATCAAATCTGGACAATGAATTTTTTCGGTATATAATCCATAAAAATTTGAGTTTCATGAAAACTACTTTCCAGCAGCGCTCCGAGCGAAATCTTTCTTATTGGTTATTGTATGTAATTATTATATAATTCAAATATGGTTCTGGTTACCTTTATGAAGCTACCTGAACTGCTCTTACTAAACTACCTGAACATATTTGTATCGCTTATTATCTATAGGAAGACAAGATGGGGACATAGTTAAGTTTAAAAAATAAAAACAAAGTCAAACGAACCCAAAGGTGCCAATGGTACCGAACTAAACCTGACTCAAAGTAACGAGGTTCAGTCTATTCACACTAGATGTCGTGTTATTACAATATTGGTCTAAAAAAATTTCGCGAAAATATCAACCACAGTACCCATTGTGGCTAAGGCTCTATATTGGCGAACCACCCAGATTGGCGAAGGCTAAATATTGGCGAACCTGTGTAAAAGGCAAGCCGACTAGTGTATAAAATACCTGTAATGTGACTATTATTTCAGGCAGTATTCTTTATCAACACATTTCTCTTCACAGGTATATCCGAACCATTCGAGGTAAGCAGCAAGGAAGACAGGTTAGTGACCATAGATCCTTGCGAGCAAGCCTCGACCAGCTCTTCCCCGGGACGATCCAAACCCACCACGGCTACCACAGACTTATTCACCGACTTCACCGGACTGGACGTGGCGAAGCTCTCGAGACACTTCTCCAATGACCTCAACTTCGACTGACTAAAGTCGTACCTGCCTGGCTCCCCAGCAAATGTGAGGAGACACGACGGGGGTAAAGATTAGTGTAATAATGTACAGTCACTGGCCGTAAATATTGGACATCGGTTTTGTGTAGCGCTGTCTCTGTCACTCATACCTATGTCGGACGGTCTCTTTCTAAAGCTCATACGTAATTTACGACCGGGTATTGTAAATCCTACACTAGGGTAAGCAGGGACTCTGTAAAGTAATCGTCACACCATCGAGAAAACATGCTGGCACTGTCATCGTTATTTATGAAATCTGTGGTGTGAGAGGGGTGGAAGTCGTTTGCGGTCCCGAAACGCTACGTAAAAAGATTTTGCTTATGCTACTTCATTAATAGTTTCGGTTTCCACTTGGCGCGCTGCAGTGTAATGTATTCTTGACAAAAAATATGGCTTCACCTTCCTAGGTATTTTGCCAGTGTCAAATAAACTCAAGGTATGGAAGATGTATGCAAATTAGTTGAAGCCTCATGTTTATATATATATGTCCCCTCAGAACGATAGGAGCTCAATTCAAAAATCATTTTTTTGGGAAATCGCAATCAAAGATCTTTCCAACTGAATGGGGAGGACGAAAAGTACCGGTGTAAACGAGACGGAAATATAATAAGGTTTTTCTATCATAAAAACGCATTTGTTAATATTCATCGTAGATCATACTTTAAAACCATAATTTTGAAGCACCATTTTGAATTCATAATTTTGAGTTGAGCCCCTATCGTTCTGAGGGTGCGATATGGGCATGAGGCGTTCATAGCTCTTAATTAATTAGAATTGGTTCTGTCATTTTCGTACCGTCATATAGTGCACCTACAAGTACTGAAGACTGTACATAATTCAAAATTGCACTAATCTCTACTTAGCTTAAGTATAACGTACAATCGGGTAGAAAATCGGTAACTAACAATTAATAAACAATTAATCATTTGAGGCATTGAAATTATATTTCTTGATGTCTTTTCATCTACAGGTCAAAATAGAAAGTAAGAAGTAAAGTTAAAAAAAGTTTTAGTATACAATAACTTGGTTTTATAAACTGCTGCCATATATACCAGGAGATTGATTTTATAATTTAATTGAAATACAGAGTATATTCTGTTCTCAATCATATGTTTGTCTATATTTAAATAGGGACTTCTAAAGATTGAGATTAATTTTATCTTTGTATATAGTCACATTGATGCACGAGTGATCCTACAACATATTTATATATTTAAAAAAAATCTTAAATATTATAACATAATTGATATGATTGTTTGACCTCAACCTTATAAAGTTAGCTATTTTCCACTTTATTGTACTCAAGTTGTGTCACAAATAGAGTATTGTTATATAACTGAAAGGCCTACACGAGTTATAAGGAACTCATTCGATGGTAAAATTAGTACTTAATAAAATGTCGGATAACGTACTGGTTTTTTAAAATTTCTTCGTATTCTTTTCATCTCTTCAGGTTGTTTTATCTATATGACTTAAGAATTATTTTTTTATAGTGAAATTATTTTACGAATTAAAAAAAAACAAACGATACCTATTTTAGTTAAATTCTACGTAGTTTGAGCCGTAATGGCGTCTAAAACAAGAGCTTTAAATGCTCTCTAAGCATTATCATAATGGATGGATGTTGTTTGAAAGTTTATAAGTCACAACGCTTTTTAGTATAATTACATGGAGCATTATAATATCGGATACCTACTAGCTTAGGTTTATGTAGTACATTGTGAATATATTGTGAAGTGGTAATATAGCTATATTAATAGCATGTAACTTTATTAAGGGGAAAGCTCAGGTCAGGGCGCGAAATTCAAAATGTCAATGGTTTTTATTTTTTTACGAAAAATTTGGACATTTTTACGATTTAATTTAGTGTTTTGTGATATTAGCATTCTGCATGGGATGTCCCGATGTATTAAGTTTGCTTAAAAAAATACCTAAAGCGGTACAACACCATACAGTTATAAAAAAATATAAACCATTGACATTTTGAATTTCGCGCCTTGAATACCTGAGCTTCCACCTTAAGTGATAAAGAGCTGCAGGCATTGATTTATTTTTTATGTTTAAATATTTTCGTTGCGTGATTATTAGCATAATTTTTAACGTTTATATCAGTGTAGACTAATCTATGGAGTGATAATTTAGTATACATATTATCGGACGTGATACTAAGCATTCCAGGATAGTAAATTATGATACAAGTAAGCTAAGTTGGTCATTCCAGTGAAGGCGGGATTGGAGCCCGAACCGAGGGTGATATGGAGCCGATATTGTAATGACCAAATTCACACACATGAGTGTGTCATACGACGTTATTAACACACTTGTGAGGAAAGTGACATATAGCCACAGAACAAAAATGGCGCCCGGTTTTTTTTCGCGCCCCGGTTGAACGACAGGCACAGATAACAAAGCCTTAAAAAACTAACATTTTCATATTTATAACACACATTTATGTTTATTTAATGACAAAAATAAATAATTTGTAGAAATAAAAAAACATTATTTATCAATCACAATAATTGTAAACATTTTTAGACAGGAAACCTCTTTGCCTACATTAAAAAAAGTTTAAAACACTAGTGCGGTAATATATAGTGAAAGGCACGCGTGTATAATAAGCTGAATTATGAACTTAAAATCGGTGCGATAAGAGCCAATTTTCGAGCAAGTGTGCTAAAAATGTATCATGGTATATGTGTACTTACTTACCATATAACCAGTATTAATAAAGTTGTATGCGTGAAATAGTTGATAATACAAAAGAATTTAAACAAAACTGCTTCATAGATATAATAATATCGTCCTGATCGTGTAGAAGAGCCCTACGGCTCCAGATTATTAGTCATTTAGGCTTATATTTAATCATCATCTTGTATACATTGCCTTAGTAATTTAGTGTGATGGCGAAAGATAACCATAAAATAACATGCTCATATGGTTCACTAGCAAAATTATAACACTATATCTTGTGGTGTGTTCGTCTGATATCATATATATATGATATCGCCAGACGAACCAGCTATACGTTACCACACTAAGCAACGCTTGTATTATGGGTACCGTATACAAGTACAGCCGTACCGTACTACTGATGGCGAACTCGGTAGATAATACTTACATTGATATTAAACGACTATGACTCGGGTACAAACATTCATGCTTACCACTTATATACTTATAAAATTATGTATAGTAATAGCTTACAGCAATATATCTCTCGTTAGAAAGTCCATATCAAACTGGACTAAGCTTTAAAATACTTAATGAAAATCGTGATTCAGTTTCATTGTTAAAGTACGCCTTTAAGTTAGAGCTAAAAATAGAGCTATAATAAATGTTTATATAGTCACTTTATGACTAAAAAATATAATTGGGTACTTTTATTTTAGTACTTACAGTTGTTTTTTCGCAAAATTATTTTCGCAAGTAAATAAGTATATCTCAATTTATCGATTCCACGGTCGGTGTTAGATGCTCTTCACCAAAATATTCGGGCTCAAATTAGCTCATTAATAATAATGACAATAACGACAGTAGCTTAAGTGATGTGATTTATATATTGCCGATTATTTTAGGTAAGCCCGTCCCTACTTTTTATAAATTTTGCGGAATCGTTCTATTAAGCTTTCCCTAACCTCCATAACCTCTAGCTTAATTGCAGAAGTGCACAGCTCTAGTCTCCGCTAAACTCGTAAACCCTGCGTTTATATTTTAATTACAAACCGCAGAAAAAACTACTAACATTCCAGAAAAAAATAATAATAGGTACCCCTAAAATTCGAATAAAGCTTTAAGTTAATGTATTTGAATTCAGAAAAAATATTACTATCAGCAATATATATCAGCAATATAAATAAGCTTTTTTTTTACTTTTATGTAATTAAATAAATGACGTGACTGCATAATTTATGGAAATTTTACACTAAACGTCATATTACGCATATCACTAACACCTGTGTCGCCGACTGTACGTACTAGTTTTATTAATTTTTAATTTCCTTCGGTTGTAATAAAGTATATATTTCAAGGTACTGATCAATAGTTAGGTATAAGGGTTGTAACATTGTTTACACCGCAGTAGCTGTTTTTGGTTAGCGAAATCGTTCATAATTTTCCGAGATTAGATTTTATTGTTTAAGTATACCTCTTTGTCGCTTGCCATTTGTGAAATGTTATTAATTCTTATTTAGTGTACATTTCGGTTCGTATGTACGCACGTGCGGCATGCAACGAACATAAGTTGTTTTGTATAATATATTAAAGCTCTTCTACACGGATGGTTCAACTGCCCAACAGAGAAAGACAGAGCTATAAGAAAGAAGATACATTTTCCGTGCGTATTTTTGTTCCTTACGCTCCTACTACACCGGCGCTTAATGACGTTAATTAACGCGTTAACCCTCATTCAATTTAGTTATTTTATGTTGATTAACGCGCTAGTTTATAGCATTAGGTGCAGGTGTGGCCCGGGCGGTAGAGTTGTCTCTCTCTGTGGTGGATGGTTCACTATCGGTAATGGACGCGGATCGCCCATTCTTTAGTTAATTCACCATGAATTCGTTAGATCCGTTGCGTGCGTGGCGTGCGTGGGTACCTATCAATATTTTAACGAGACCAATACTGGTTACCTGTATAAGTACATCTGTGTAGATTAAATTAAGTTGCAAATAAATATTGCTAGATGAACACGTCGACTGTATGGTCTCAAACTAAACGCTGCCAGTGTTATAGACGATGGACAGCGGGCAAGATAATTTGATTGATGCTTTGTTGTTTGTGTAATCGTGCTTATAGCCATGACAATGTTGTATTAATTAGACTAATATATTGTTGCAATATAATCTGTATTACTAAGAAACATGTCATACCTAATGTGATTGTTAGATTGTATACTAACACAAACTTACACAATAGTTATGATAAGTTAAATGTATTTCTATAGCAAATGTATCGTGTTTCGCCGCATTTTGAAATGCTATAAAACTTAGTACAAACTAATTAATTTCTAGTTGTCACAATAGTTGTGTTAAATTATGGGAATAGAATTTATTTGGTTGGATATATCTTGTTTTATTCGCACGTCTCACAGGTGACGCGTGGCGGCGATCGCTCGCGCGATAGTGCTCTTATCAATTTAATATCGCGATAACGACGACGTGATACGCACTCGTCGAGGAGCGGAGGCGCGGCGTTGATGTCGAATGCGTGCAGCTCCGACTGTAGCTGTTCGTAGCGTTATCGGGAAAGCGCGGGAAAACCGCCGCGACGCTGCTCGGTTCAGTTGGCTCGCGGCCGGCAACAGAGATGGACGGGTCCGTGCGCGCGTTCGCTCTAGCACTCGCGATGATCGCGCTCGCGGTCGCGCGTGCCCACACTCCCTCCCATGACAATATTCTCCGAATACAATTGTGGGACGCGGAGGGTCTCAGCAGATACCCCGTGACCACCCCGGCTCCGACCACTACGTCTTCGAGCACCACCAAACGCCACAAGTTGAAAGTAAACTTGGACTCCCTGTACGACGCTATGCTGGAGGAAAGTCGCAGCGGTGGTTTCGGGAGGTTCACGAGGCACAAAGTGAGGCACAAGCGGCGCCGGCCTCGGCAGAGCGGGACCGACCTGCCGTGGCGGTTCCACTCCGGCGACAAGCAGCTGAACGTCGCGGTGTACGATGACAATGTGCCGTGGGATGTTATCGAGGTTGATTCTGTAAATGGCAGTGCAGTGAGTGACAGTGCAGGTTCCCCAGTGAAAGGGTCGCGGGACGCGTCGCCGCCGATGCCGCTGCGGCAGCCCGAGGACGAGGTAATGGACGAGAGCAAACACCGTATACATTAATGCGTCGCCTTTCAACGTTATCGTCGCCCCGAGGTGGTTAATAGCCATTCACAGTACTGATAGCCTGCCGGGGCTGCCGTAGGGATTTCTATTCAGGCCTCCTTTTCAGCATAACCCCTCGAGCGACGATGCGTTGATAAAAGTGAATGCCCTTCATTGTTTTTAAAATATTTTCTCGCCGGCTGCATGTAGATCGTATCGCGGCGCGCGGACGCGACAAAAATAATTTTCAAGGGGAGATTGGCTCGCTGGCCGTTATCAGCTGAGATATGTTATGCAAATTATCAGTGATGCGTCGTCAATGTTTGTATTTGTTGTTATCAGTTCGGTTATTGATTAAGGAATGCCTAACAGTTTAGTAGGTGTTTACACGTAGTTAGGATTGTGGCGTCTTTCTTCACAACGTATATAGTCGTTACAAGCGACTCACGTAAATATCTATAGACCATTGAGTTTTCTAGTTAAAATACCATCGAGTGTTTCATCGTCTTCATAAAGGCATATTAGGTGCATTTTATTAGTTGAAAATGGAGCCCATATCCGAGCGATGTTAGGTGAAACGTATCTATCCTTATAAAGCCAACTTTTTTATCGTTTTAAATAGGAGTTTACACTGGGAGGTGACCAAATCGGGATATACTTAGCATACCGTAAGTTGCTTCTAAAAACATTTAAACTTAAGTACCTAGGTATCGAGTCTACTTACCCGACGTCATCGCGATTAACGACATCACTTATGAAATACGAGAGACTAGACTCCAGCTAGTGCATATATAATAAACAGTTTATATATGCTTTAGCCTCATGCCGTTAATAGATAATTTGTCAGTGGTATTAAATTATCCATGCATAAATATAACTCATAAGAAAGCGTGGCCGTTCAAGACCATGAATAAGCTTTATGAGACAGAAAAGAAAAGATTTCTTCAATTCGTAATTATATTTGGCAATACGACAAAACCGACGATTTGATCGGAGTCATGTCATATAAGGATATGAAAGAGGCTGCTCTGGATAGAGCCAGGTGGAGAGCATCAGCTACACCGGAAAGGGTATCTTACCCTGAAATAAGAAGGAGAATAATAAATAACTCGATAATCATCCCACTAATAATATAAATTTGAAAGTTTGGATGGATGGATAGACGGATGTTTGTTACTCAATCACGCCAGAACGGCTGAACGGATCTGGATGAAATTTGGCACAGATATAGATTGTAGTCTGGAATAGCATATAGACCCTTTTCATCCCGGTAAAATGTATGGTTCCCGTGGGGTAGATTTGTTTAAATTTTTCATACAGCAAAGGATCGACATGATTGTTTGCATAGGCAGTGGTAGTTTAGGGGTCAAAAAATGACATAGGACATAGTGGAAAAGGACATAAAAATTATGCCCTTTTTACCGGGATAAAAATATATAGCGTATGTGCTATTCCAGACTATCATCTAAGTATCTCTGTGCCAAATTTCATCCAGATCCGTTCAGTCCTTCTATCATGATTGAGTAACAAATATCCATCCATCCAAACTTTCACATTTATAATATTACTGTGATTAGTGTGATAGTGTGATAAAGGATTTGCATCTTACTGAAACCTATTTTTTCATAGATAAGTTGACTTCGTGATGGAGTCTCCGAACTCTGAACACTAAAATAAGTTCACACATGATTGGATTTTACCGTTTGACCTTTATTGTTAACCTTTCGCGAAACTAAGGGTCGCGAAGCACCGAGGGTTGGCCCACGCTATACTTTCTCATTTGTTCTCTCGCATCCTGCTATTAACATAACATACTCGTAAATGAGTCATATACCTAAACCGCTCGTTTAATTTCATCCTTTCGGGGTTTTAGCTTGATTTAATTTTCACGAGGCCTATGAAAACACTTCCGTGATACACTTAGGTCTTTTAATAGATGAGTTGAAGCTGCCGCCGTGCGGTTTAACTATAGCATAAATAAGTGAAATGCCAATCTGTTTTTACTTTATTTAAACAATTTTTTAGGTATTGAAATAAAACTAGTTATTTCGTATTTTATCGCGTTTATCCCGCGACGCGTAAATATTCGTGTAAAAATAAGAAATTAATATGTTTTTAGGTACCTAAATTCGATTGGTTTAAGTTGTTTTGACTAAACAAAATCTTCACTTATATTATTGGCCGATAAAGAATACTTGGCTAAACTAGAGAAAGTTAATTTGGTATTAGATAGCTATGTTCTAACTATAAACAAAACACGACATAGAAGATACATCCCACCGACACAATTTCTTGACCTTTGATTACGACTACAACGTAACTAGGTACCCATCTAATTACATCGTTTCCGATTGCCAATCGGACACTTCTCGGAAAAGCGTTACTCGTTTATGTCGTTCGTTAATCGTTATCCTGATCTAAGTTACAGCTCTGACCGCGTCCACGCCCGCCGCCCGCAGCGGGCCGGGGCGGCAATCAACCGGAAATTAGGCACAAATCAATAATTTCCTAGTCAATACTGTCCACTACACGATGCCGCGCTAATAGAGTCTGATTGAATAGTCTGGGTGACACGAAATTTCAATCATCACTGTGATCGTTGGAGCATCTGTCAGGTTATTTTAGCGCGATAATTGGGCCCGTAGAAATGTCATACTTAGATTACTTACCGCACATAGATACCCCGAATTCATAAAAAGCTTACGGTCATTTATATACAAATATTAGCGAAACTTGACTCAAGTAGTTATATATCTATATAATGTGTAACAATAACAGTATAAAATATTTTAACAGGGTCAATAGTAGGTTATAATGATAACAATTCCAAAGAAAGAAATAACATTATTTGACATTTAAAAAAATATACTATTCTGACCGCATGCATGGCCAATGCCTACTAATTCGACTTATTAAAAAAAAAACATACATCATATACCTACACAATTATTTTATATATCAACGTGATCGCTATTACTTACCGATTCATATGTGAAAATATATAACACTAGTTTTGTTGCACCTTATATATTAGATACAACTCGTACTGCTAGAGAGACACCCTCGTTAAATCTACAAAAACTAATTCAAACGATAAAAACTAAATTAATGATGTATATGCAATGACAAACAGAAGAAAACAAAATTCTTATTGATTTCTTATTTTTACGCGAATACCACACATTTAAATAAAACGAATTTAACGGATTATATCGCGTTTATTTTATATTTTTACGTTTCCGACTTCAAACACCTCAGTCCTCCCGTAACCATAGTCGCTTTAAACAGCCGAATCGTCGGGAACGTAAAAACATTATATAAACGCGATATAATTCGCTAAATTAGTTTTATTTCCATAAAATACTTAATCAAATTGATGACAGTAAAAGTTAATTCAACATTATCTATACATATAAATAAAATTGGAGTGTCTGTTTGTAATATTAAAATAACCGCTTTTTACTAAGTGCATTTGGATGTATACACGTTACCTATACCGAAACAACATTTTTTACAATTTTTGTCTGTCTGTCTGTCTGTCCGTCTGTCTGTCTGTCCGTCTGTCTGTCTGTCTGTCTGTCTGTCTGTTTGTTCCGGGTAATCTCTGAAATGGCTGGACCGATTTTGACAGGAATTTCACTGGCAGATAGCTGATGTAACAAGGAGTAACTTAGGCTACTTTTATTTTAGAAAAAAAAATTGGATCTCTCGAAAAAAAATTAAAACCAATGTTGCAGCGCTGCGCCTACTTAAAGTTTGATAGCAACAATCTGCAATGCGTCCCGCGGGATCAGAACGCGAGCAGGCTGTTGCCAACGGTTGAGACGTTGTTAAATACCACGCGGACGAAGTCGCGGGCAACAGCTAGTCACCAATATATTTTGTCAAATACCCTAATAGGCACTAGTCAAAGATGAATGGAACCTTTCCTCTGAAGTTACGTGCGCGATTCATGATGTCCATTTATTAATTAATTAGTTATATGTATATACTTACACCGTACGGAGACATTAGTGTCCCACAGGCTATGTTGGCATAAGATTGTGACAAACTTGAACATACCGTAACATAAAGGTATACCCACATAATTCATAGTCTAATTAATGTATATGCCTTGCGGCATTAACTAATTAATTAATAAGTTACTTACAAGATACCGTATATTACACAGGTACACCTGATGGACATATTTGGAACACGGTAGTTAATAGTGAACTAGAGTCAAAATTAACCTGCATTAATAATCCTAACATTATGTTGTCTAATTTTGTGATTGCATTATGGGCTAAATTAGAATTAATGGTTTGTATACAACTCAATCCATTAATTTTGCGATCATCATCAACGAACTTATATTTTGATTGCAATCTAATTTTAGACTTTTAGAGTACTTAGTTACCTAACCTAATTATGGCCAAACAACTATGGCCTAATCCCCTCGCATTGAGGGGAGGCCCGTACCCAACAGTGGGATGTCAAAAGGGCTGGTATTATTATTATATAATAACAGCACTTGTTATCAATTATAATACGAATGGCTCTTATAAAACGCTATCAATCCTTAGTTTAACGATCTCAACGGTCAACGGATCTCAACTCAATATTTACAATATTTATAATGTTAAAGTGTAGCGTGTGTGCGCCTCGCATGGCAACACACTGGAGCTTACTTTTTATATATTTTTTTTGTAAAAATAATGGATAAAAAAAAAGGCAAGCCCGCTGAGTTGCTTGCCGGATCTTCTCAGTTGAGGTCGCGTTCCGATCCGGTTGTAGAGTTAAGGAAAAAATGTAATGACAATTTGTAAGTGCCCCCGTAGGCCTATACGAAATAAATGATTTGACTTGACTTTGAAACGAGATATTCGAAATTTAATTAATCCCCTCTATGTTGAATAGCAACTCCCATAGAAATCATCGCGGTACGTAATGACACGGGACTATAAGACCATCGTAACAAAAAGTAATAATAATGACATTCCCTTTTGTGACGGCATTGTAAAAAGGGAGATGTAATTCCTTAGTGAATCAAACATCTGCCTTTGAAATATTGTCAGTCGTCAACCAAAATAATTATCTGTTCTTGATGTTCCTCCCGCCGCGCGATCGTTAAGCGCGATGAAGCGAATATTTTAGCGAAAATCGATGTCTCAACTTCCTTGTGCGATCGCACTCCCTCATCGCACCTGAGGCAAACATGTTTTTTAACAAAGAACAATATGGTGACAGTTTGTTGGAACTTTTCACCCTTGGAAGATGGAAAGGGAAAAACTTTTTGGATGTCATTTAACTAATAGTTTCTTGGGAATTCGTTTTTTCGGAAGATTATTTGTTTATATGTTCGAAAATAAAATAAGAATAGTCATATAGAGGAAATATAAAAATAATAATATTGTTTTAATAATCGAACACATATTTTCCCATTCGATACAAATATTAATGTTATTTTACCAGTTGTACATTGTACCTACGTATTTTTCCTTGAACATAATCTACTCTATCGCAAAAGCTAATAATATAATTCACGTTATTTAAGGCATGACTCCTACCACATTATTTTATAACGGCGGCGCGGACTACGCCATCGCTTCGTCTAAATTAGCGATGCTTATTGCGAATATAATAAATCAATGATGACGTATATCGCATCATTTATCTTTATTGGATGTATTCCGGCGACCAAACAACAAAGGAAAGTTATACTCACGTTTGCTTAGGTATAAGCTAAAATCTTAGGTAACAATGAGTTATTGTTTTTATGCTTATTTGTAAATAAGGAATAATGTTGGATTATAAATAAATGTGTATTTGGTGATGTACTCATTATTAGGTAGAGACGCGTTGACTAGGTATCTCTTTCATTTAATTATATATAAAAAATGTTTGTACCTAGTTGAATAAGTAGTTATATACCTATTTTTTTTCAACATACCTAAGATCAATTGTATGTAGAGTTAGAACTTGTCATATAATATATTGATTAACGCTCTAAAAATATCTGATTGATGGATTCAGCTAACTAACAGCGCCATAATAATAATTTATAAAACGATTTTATCAGGATGCGATTTGGATATATAATATGAAAGTTATGCACACGACCTTTACATAAGTAGAGCTAGGTACAATATTAATAATTAATAAACATCTCTTATCATAGAGAAAGAGCTTTTTTTCTTTGGAAAAGTGTCAGTGTTGTGTGAAGGGCCATTGGAGATACTCGTAAAGTACCTTTTAAAGCGTTACTTCGTTCGCGTCTACGTATTCGCCGAAACCGACATTTACACGTCTAAGGATTACCGTCGAAGACAGCTAATTTACTGGGGCATACATCAGGGGGAACATCGCAAGAAGATTTATGAAGAAGCGCTAAAGTGATTGGAACCATCGCAAGCTATATAGCGTTACCTACAGAGTTCGGAAATGTACAATATTGACTAGACAACTATTATAACGTTTTTTATTGTTGAGCAATTGGGTTCTTGATTATATTTTCATTATATCTATGACCACGGCAGTGCCCCCGCTAAGTCGAGCGATCTTAACAATACGGACCAACAGTACCACACCTTCTAAATGTAATAAGTATCTAGTCGATTGAAGAATCACATTGTTTTACATCTTAATAAATTGGTTATTTTTCTTGCCAGCCAGAGTTAAAAAAAAAGTTAGTTTCATTTGAAATTGATGTTCAAATTTAAATAAAGTAAAATAGACGAACCATCTCTATGTTGCCATAAAAAAGGACAAATTTCTAACATGGTATCTCCACTGTCTCCTACACGTTTACAACTTACCTACTTGTACCTTGTACACATAAAGTATCCGTTTCTGGTTAAATATCTCTATCATCCAACTATGTGGGAGTTACAGCGGACATGTTAGATTGTTTAAAACAATACAATATACCTACGCTTGTGTGTAAAATTATTCATCCAATTACAACTGGTTGTGTAAAGAAAACAACCAGTTTGTACACATGACCGCAGTAACACCAAATATTTTATGTAAATAGGTTTGTGCGTACTTAATAGAAATTTCAATTCAGAACGAATTCAACTCAATAAAATCACAATTAAAATTCATGACTTTATAATTATTATATCTATACGATGGAAACCGGTTCTATTCAGGTCTTCACTCGCTAATACCTCCATGAAATATCCTTATACTCGTATTTCGCGGTAATAATCTGTAATCATCAGGTACCTACATGATGCTAGAGTTACCTACTCCTAATAATTTAACTCTCATTAGTAATAAAGATAGCGATCTGGCAGGACGTGGAAATGACGGAGCCAGTTCGGACTGATTGTATCTTGAAAACTTGAAACAGTTTGCAAGGTTCTACGAAGTTGGAGTTTAATTAGAAAAATGCACAATTTTTCATTTTTGTGCTTAGTACTTACTTGGAATTTGAAATGACAAACTATCTTTTGTTTGAATTAGACACGTACCTAAACTAAACCAGGCTTTATTTTAAACAGCCATTATTGTTTTTCCACCATTGACTCCGGACTTTGGGGACAGTTTCATTACCTAAATCTTCTCGTTAAGTTTTATTTATCCGATACGGACTCTATCAGAAGCGAAATGTCTTTTTTATCTTAGAAAGGAACCTTCCTTAAGAGTAATAAAATAACGCAATTACGGTTTGCTGATGTTTTATGTTATATTATCAGTCGCAGATTTTTTAGCAATAGAACATAGCAATTTAATTGTGTAAAAATAGACGCAATAGCCAAGCATTGGCTTGATCGAGATGTCTTTGACTTCAATTGACATTTCGTGATTAAAGTTAAATTTATCATTCAGTCGAACTACAATTATAGTATAACGAACCAATGGACTAAGGCACCTTTTATTGGAATAATAAATCTTATGCCCATAATACACGAAGACAAAAAAAATTCTATAACATCCAACTATAGAAACTTACAATCTAATTATAAGATATCAGTTTACTCATTAAAAGATTTGTAGTGTCGTATATTTAAAATTAAAATAAATTCATCTTCGACGTCCATTTGTTACGTGCAGCCGTTAGTGATGTATCGATGTTCCGTAATTATTTCCATTACACTAGAGCGGTGCAACATTTATCTTATTTTGTAACTAGTTGTCAACTTTGGAGGTATACATTATAGTGCACAATCAGTCGGATTGTGTTCCGTGCAATAAATAACATCTAGGTACTCGTTGAGAAGAGACTAATTAAGTTCTTGTGGCTTCGGACACAGCGTGGGCGATATCCCATCTAATCCAGGGATTTATTGATGACTCAAAATTAAACACTATGGCCATTGAGAGACGGTTTGTATTCCATTGTGCATAGTTGCATATATAAATTTGATATGCAAATGTGAATATTTAATTTTGTTGGTTGATAGTGGGTAACTACATTAAAATAATTGATAATGTTAATAAAAATATTTAATGGTAGTGATGTAAGATTGTTGAAAACCGCATGCTATAGTCGATTTATAGGAATAATATGGAGAATTATGACACAATGGGTATATGATAAATCATATCAAAGTAGATTCACATACCTAATGGTAAAGTACGTATACTTAATACCTATAAGTATACCTAGTATTTTTTTGCCAAAATGTCTTTGCCGTGGGCTTATATAGCCTTACTTGTACTTGTTATTAAGGTAGTCCCGAAAGTTTGGCTAGGACAGGACTACGTCACTAGTATGGCCAGGATCGAACTCGGAACCTTACGGTTACGAGGGCGACCAAGCCCTCTAACCAATAGGGTATCGAAGCGTAATTCAACTTAATTATTTGATTCAGGTTGGTGTTGTTTGTGTTGTGTTCGGCTGCGTCGAAACGTCAGGAACTTAAGAACATAAAATATACGCGATAAAATCCGAAAAAATCGTTTTATTTCAATATGATATAGTATGTAAAAAAATATAAATTTTGAAAAAAAAAAATGTTTTTGTCTATTCAATCTCAGCATCATAGTTCACCTCAATTTGTAGATTTAGCCTGAGATCGAACGTATAGAAATCCGCGCCTAAATATTCGACCTCGTACGGTCCTACTAATCCTAAATCATTTTGATCGATACTCGTACCAATGTGAACAATGTGGGCTGGATAACAATTTTGTGGCCACACAATGCGTTGAATGGTCAATTTGTCAAACACGTGTCTTACCTGTCCAGTTAGCTTTGTTGGTGGTTGTACACACGATTATGTGGTCTGAGGTTGAGAGTTAATATAAAGTAGCTATATCATACATGCTGATCGTTTTTGTTACCAATAGAAATAACCAGGCAATCATAATAAAGGTAAGGAAAAAAAAGTTTTTTCTTCCATCTACGATTTCGATGTCTATGATTCATTTGTTTTTTTTCTGTGTAGTATGGTCACTGACGTCCATGATACAAGTACGCTAGACTAATGATATCCTTTAAAATGACAGCTATCTAGGGTGCCTATTTGAAGCGCCCCCATCGTGGGGGAAAGGAACTAAATCTGACGTAAAATGCAAATGGCCGTTGTTTTGTTTACATTGTCTCCGTGTTTATAAAGTGATTTTGAAGGTTTAACGCGATTAAACTTGTTTGTTGTGTCGTATTAATATAGTTAATACATAAATAAGTGGCGTTAGTTAATAGGTAAACCATGAATGAGTGCGTGTTATGCAAAACTCTTTACCAGAAGGGAAGTGGGGTTACATTCCACAAGTAAGTGAATTTACGGCTAATATTCAAGAAATTAAAACTTCTATTGATATTATAGGCACTTAAAAATATGTTACTAATCTTATTTATACGTGATTACAACGCATTTGTCTTTGTATTATCGGTTTTTTATAAACAATAAAATTCAATAGTGCTGTAAAAGTTCCTTGTCGATAAAATTTATCGATATTTTTTCTATCAATATCTTAAATAGATAGAACGTTCAAGAACGTAAAAATCGCCGAAGACAGATTTGTATTATCAAATACATATTATTTTAAAACAATGTTTACTAATTCACAGGTTTCCGACTGACAATAGAAGACTAGAATTATGGCTTAAAAACATTGAAAAGCCTAGTTGGCGTCCGAAAAAATATGATTACATCTGTTCAAAACACTTCTCTGATGACTGTTTTATTAAACATAACTCATGTACTACTTTGATGATTTTTATTTTCTATGAATACCTTACCTACTCCATTGCTTCCCAGACAACATTACATTACCTCATTTCTAATTAAAAAACGATCCTTATTTAAGTAGGATCTAGCTAGTCACACACCACCCTTTAGTCCGGTTTCGGCTTATACTAAGATTACCTACCCTACCCATGAGCGATTCGGCTAATCATTATCATTATTTGCATCATCTTAGTATTAACCACTCGACTATTTTGGACATTAGCCATTGTTAAAGGAATGGATCATAATTATTTTCATTTTACTGCATGGGTAGGTTTAAGCATAAACATTTTTATCGATGTATCATATCACTGTCCCATCTCTATTATTAGTTCCATTCCCCCTCACTGCCGCTATCAGCGCCAAAATGGCGAAAATCAAATAGGCACACGATAACCGGGCTTATGATTAGTCCAGCGATATATACCATAGAGGTCAGTGAGTATGGTAGAATAGTTATGTGTTTTGGTGATGGTGAGTTTGTCTTACGACGTGTTTTTTGAGCGTCCTGCGGAATTAGCAATTTTTTTTCTTAAAAATTTACGAGGGCGAAATTCCGGGTACCTTCGTCAATTTTATGTTGTGAAATCTGTAAGGTAGGTATTTCAAGTTTGTATCTCGAAAAAGCCTACCTACATTTCTATAGCTATTAGATAACGGAAGAATAAAATAAATGTCTGCGGGCTACACCGAAGGTCAAGACTTCTCTTGGGACTCGTCCCAATGACTATTGGCACCACTGCGTATGTTACCTTCGAATAAAATATCGGTATTCTTCCAGAAAATATTTATATAACATATTGGAATAGAACCTTACCTCTTGTCATCCTCATCTATGGTCACAAAAAAAAACATTATTCGAAATCCATTAATCATTCGAAATTCGAATAATAAAAAGTTGTAAACTTTTAATGGAGAAGATGTAGATTAAAATGTTGTCATTTGTATTCACTATTGTTTTGGAATAATAGGTACACGTGACTCAGGGGCTCGATGAATGTTTTATTGTTTAAATTACAGTTTTAGGGTTCGTTATAAGGTTTCCGTTTTCTCGTGGTTGTATTATAATTTGAATCAATGGCTCATATCATAAACATTTGTGTTTAGCGTAAGTGGGTATCATTAAATACACATACACATTGCTTTCTTTGGACTTCGTAAATGGTTGCAATTTTCAAAAAAAATGAGTAGGTACCTAGTTACGCGTCTATCTTTTTTTTTGTACAGCCGTAAAGATTAGAAAGACGTCATGGTTATTCTATGGGAGAGCCATAGATTTTTTGATACCTGAGTAACATAAAAAGCATCTATCTAGCTAGACAAATCTACTATTATAATATAAAATAAAACACTTCATTGACAACCATATTAACATAGTTATAGTGACCTTTCTTTCTGTGCCGAAGGTCCCGGGTTCGAATCCTGGTATGGACATTCTTTGACTGATGAGCACGAATGTTCGTACCCGAGTCATGGATATTTGATATGTATATAAGTGGTATATACTGAGATCGCTCTCAGTCCATTGTACGGTACCCATAATAAAAGCATTGCTTAGTGTGTGACCGTATAGTTGGTGTGTTCGTCTGGCGATATTATTATTTATAATTATTTACGTATTACAATGTAACAAATAATTGAAACACTCCTTTGAACAATCCCAAACTAGAAAGCAATTATGTAAATTTTATTGTCAATCCGAATGTATCCATTGGAAACAATTGACAAACACGACTTGAACTTTACTGATCGCGGCCGAGATATCGAGAGATGATTGAATCGATTACGAAACTGGGTCTCGAGAGTTATGTTATGACATTCTAAGATGAAATTATGAATAGATATGTTCGATTAATATTAATAACCTGTATGCCTTGTGATCTTCGTATTGCAAAAGATAGATCAGCCAAAATTGTAAGTAGTAAGTATGCATTTAAGAGCGGATAGTGTTTTAAATAAAGAATACATGACATGACATAGAAAAAAAAATCCGTCTATTATGGTAGTATTTTTTATAAAACGTGCATTAGATTCACGTTGTTAATTTTCCCCCATAACCATGTACAAGAACCAAACGTTAAAAGTTCGACCAAGTCCGATCCAACTCTCCCGCCGGGATACCACAAACTTTCTTAAAAATGGAACAAATTAAAAATTACATTAAACTTCAGTTGATGACTTTCCAAGTTTTTCTTAATTACGGTATATAATTATGGAGCAGCATGGTTCCGTATACAAATGTTGTTAGAGGGAATTGTTATTGTGGTTTTATTAGAATTTTACACGGAATAAGACACTGCAGTAAGCATTTTATGTGACAATAGATCACGCGGTTTCCTGTTCATAGGAAGTACTTATCCTCGAGTTTATACACGTTTTATAACTTTATCAAACGTCATATAAAACTGCAGTACTACATCTATAAATTTGGGGGTTAATTTATGTAAAAGATTGCCAGAACTGACGCGGGCGACCCACTCACACGAACAGTTTACTTTCGCTCAAGCCAGTTCGATCAGTCACGCTAGTTACCATACAATGCAAGCTGGCTCTGTATTACCTGGATCAGAGCGACGAATAGCCCATCATGTCATGTTTGGGGATTTCACACCTAGAACTACTAGAATATAAGTGATTCAGGAAACATCAAAATTCTGACTGAGTTTAGTCACAATTTTGATGTCGATTATTTTTTTTTTCCAATACAAATGACAATTGTGAGTTACGCAATTAAAGATAAATTATATGATGACTGAATATAATGATTATTAATGCGCTAAAGAAGCTCAGGTTGAACACTCAGTACAACCTTTCTGTTTTTTCCGGAATAGTTGGGAAAAACTTTTTCTTTTTCCTACGTCTTTTTTAAAAGTCCCTTTTGTATGGTATTGTTTGTATGAACTCAAGATAGCTCATGATTTGAACGATGTCGACATCGCAACGTCTGTCAACTAGTATCTCATAAAATAATATCACTCAAAACAAAACAGGAAAACGAACAGAGAGCGCGGAAAACAATGCGAAGTATAACAGAGGTAGCCGTTTGTCACTACACTAACAATTTATGCATGGCCCCTAATGGCCCGCTCCATCAGACGCTGTTTGCTGAGCTTTCTATGAAATTTTATTCGGTAATAGCCCGTATAGGCTTCCACGTTTCGGGATGTCGTGTCGTCAAACTTGTTAAGTGATTCGGGTAAAGTTTCTGGATCCTTAAGGTAGTTTTTCGCTTTGTTTTTTTTTGTAAACCTGCTGCATAATTCAGCTGGTGAATATTGGAATAAGTATATGGCATGTGTTTGTTTATTGATTGATTTCACCCACCAATCCAATCCCAATCAATGAGATACGTTAACAAATGATGATCCTTTTCGAATCCCTTTCCATTTAAGAATTCCATTTAAATGGATTCTAGCCTCGAATACTCTTTCGCATTTAGTAATATTATAAAAAAAAACTTATTATATAAACCATTTCTTATAGTTATTACGATAATGTAATGCGTACCCTATTTATTCAATAATGGAACCTTGTAAAGTCGTCTTACGCCTACTCGTGACTATAGTCAAAGAAATTCCAATAAAAAGCCTAACTACTTGAATATGCATCGCGTTACAAGCATAAGGTTCTCGGGGTTGGAATGCCTTGAATTGAATTCATTCAACTTTATTGGTTTCTGTCAGCCAACACCTATTCCAGTTGGTTCACCATTGCTTATTCCTTGTACTCAGTAGAACGCTCCGAAACGACATGAAAAGTGTCGAAGTACCACTTATTTGAGTAAGGGCACCTATTTTTTTTCCTTTTTTTGCCAGGTGTTAAAGGCCAGAATTTAGGGAAATTAATCATGTTCCATTCCCACGTCAAGATATTTAGGTTGTGTTACTTTGGTCGGGATGCCTTTTAGGATTTTTATAACTAAATGGAGTCTGGATATTTTTAGCGACAGGTAAAACGGTATTCATCTAAGGTGAAATGTTTTAAAAATATTTTTTTTATCGGTAATAGAAATGTATATTCTATTTTATTATGCCAATAAACGTAGAGTCCATACCAAACTGACCACAAAACAGATGCCTACGTTTTTATACATTTTGTACTATTGTACTCCTACATTAGCATTAATTATATAACATTACCTTTAGAATCTGCTCTACCTACTGTAGATTGTAATAGAGACGTTTTTATTTTTTCTACACCTCTATTACCTCATAGAGAATCATCCGCTCTAAAAATGACTTCATGCATGATTGGAATCGCATGTTATTCTGTGATTTTCCGCACCCGTCCCATAGACAAACATACAAGGTGATCCTTCATAAATACATTGTAGTATTTTGTATTCCTAATAAAGCGGTGCAACTATGTGATGTCCAATAACCAATGACATCATAGCATGATTCGCATTAGAATTTTACGAGGTGTGATAAAAACCAAGAACTCTATATGATCACAACCCCTGTGTAAATCTAATATCACTTTGCTTCTTTCGTACCGAGTGGAGATGACAGAGAATCAGATATACTTTGGCCCAATTCCCCTGACATTAAGGTAGATAATGTCAGGTACAATGACAGCAGGCTTGCCATATTCTACATGTGGACCAAGTACCATCGGTAAAATGTAGTTGCATTGCAGCGTCTGCATCTCTTTTTGCTCCTCTTGGATTACAAGCGCGATGATGTGGTATTTAAGATAATATTTACATACACTTACGGTAACAATACCCTAAACATTAGATCAAACTAAAAATTATCTCATATTTTTTATCAAAGTGTAAATTTTTTTCACCTGTTATTTTTAGATTTAGATCAATTATCGAAATTATTCGTCAGGAAACTCGGGAATAGAAACGTTGGCAAATAACCAATGTCCCATCAATACACATTTAATTCATTTTCAATGTTACATCATCGTCATGAAGTTGGAAACAGACAAGCAACCCCACACCATGAAAACTTGACATCAAACGGAATAAGTGAGTGGCGTGCACGAAATGGGCCCAGAAAGCCAGCATTGTTTTAACAGACGTTCGCAATCCCGAGGGATGGACTAGCCTTGTTGTGAGTCAGACGGCGGATCATTGGACTGGCCAGGCCGATTAGAGGCTAAATTGAATGGGTGATGCGAGGATAAACGAGACCTCGTAGGCAAGCTAGAAAATGCTGGTCATTGCTAACAATTAGTGATGTTAAAAGATAGTCTAAACGTGACAGCTTGTTTGCCAGGGATGGTTTTGAGCTATCAGTCAAGGCATAGACTAAGGAAATCGTTACGAAGCTTTTGGTGTGGCCCGACTTTGCAATGCAGTATTCTGTTGGGTATAACAGATGTACAGGTTGATTCAGAAATATTATATTGAACCTTTAAGCTTGTGCTTCTTTTGTGTATTTGCAATAATTATGTGAAGTCAGAATTTTGATACGTGAAAAAAAAAACAATAGATTTTTTTTGGGAACCATTCTTTTTTAAATCGACATATCCAAATTCAAATAATGATTACAAATGCGCTTAAAAGGTAAATAAGTATTTCCTTGCCGAATCATTCTGTATAGATAGTTCTATATGTTGGTCACAAGTAGATACTGTGCATTAAAAGAACCATATTTTACGGTGCAATATAGCTCTATAATACAGTTTACAAGCTCGTTAAGAGTCAACAATACATCGCGGATGAATAAATCCGCGTCCCAGGGGTACGACTTGGCATGTGCTGTTTGTTGGATATTTTGACGGGCTAGACTTATTAATTGCCAATTAAACTGAAATAAGCATTGGCATGCCCGCTGCTGGTTTAATAGGTAGGTACTTGACCAAAAAAATATGGGATCCGGTGACATGATGAATGATTGTGGTACCTACTTATGAGTTTTTTTTGGAAATTATTATTTTATGAAATTATACATAATTAGCGGTGGCGCAATGACCTCGACGCTCATGTCTACGGTTAATACGAGCAAGCTAGAGACCGTGATGAGTGAAAAGGCTTGGGGGAGACTTATGCCCAGCAGTAGGACGCAAGAGGTTAGTAAAAAAAGTACTATATATTGTATTAACGTTTGCTTGGTCTAGTTATTTGAGCGCAGGCCGCATGACTGCAAGGTTGCGGGTTTAATTCCGGTCTGAGAAATTTTCGGAGATAGTGTCGTAATTTGCTCTAGAATGGATGTTACTGGGACAGGGGCGAATAAAGGGAGTCACACAAAAATAAAAAACCCCCCCCCCCCCCCCCCCCCAGAAAAATATAAGTGTAACTGAGTTTGGTACCATATAGTTGGTGTGTTTGTCTGACGATATTTATTTAAATATTTATGAATAGACTTATTAAAAGATCATTAATAAAGAAAGTTTATTATTATTATAATTCGGGCTTGCTGCTCAGTGAATAAGTTTTCATAAATCATTGGGGGTAATCTTTAACGTTACAACTGTTACAAGCATCCGGCAACTTCTGCTAATTCGTTACCTTTGTTTACGTGAACTAGGACGGACGGCGCCGAATAATTGATCGACGCGGTAGCTCCCATTACGTGATGTGTCGTAAGTAATTTGTTACTAATTGCCTCTGTCTACTAATTAGAGTGCTTTATTAGGAGGAAAATTTAGGAAGAAGGCAAGTAAAGTAGTAAGGTATAAGTTATTTTACTGAAACAACAAGATCAGGGAAGATCTTCAAACTACGTGAGCTACTATGCCCCAACGGTTATTGTATGGGTCTTGTATATACGTTACGTTCTGCGAAAACTCTCATAGTGCGTTTCAGGGTTGTAACGAGAATCATCAGCGCCATCTGTTTATCGTCGTAGGGATACATGCTTTTTATAGCGATGTTGAAAAGGTTACTACATTTGTAAGTGTCGTTCCCCAGGGTCAACCACAAATAATAAATGTTTATAATTGTTCCACACTTGTTTCCGTTAGCACGGTTGGTAAAGTACTGGTTGGTTTACACCGTCGGTGTTACATCGTAGTATAGGTGTATAATATTATGTCCCTACACATTCTAAGAAACTATCCAAAACTCACTGAACAGATGACCCATGCAATTTCTGTAACATAAGTTGTGGGTAGGCATTTGTCAGCACAATGTAAATAAGGCTTTAAAAAAATACAGGAGTTCAAAATTTACTTACTACATAAACGATGGCTATATATGATCAATATCATTGAATTAGGCATTACTCACGATGATTTGACTACGAATGAGCTCATTCATTCATTCGCATACCAATCGTCCTTAGCATGCCTCTTTTATACGCGAAACACGTGTTGAATGATTTTTAAGATTCGCTTAATTCCGCGAAGAATTGTAGGTTATATTACTAGTACTAAGGAACCTAGACACTCATGACAGTAGGCTTTTGACTAAGATCAAAGAGAGTTGGATTTGTTGGTTGTTAATTTGAGAGGTGGGCACTACGCATCACGTGTGTGTTGCGTTATCAAATTATTGACTAAAGATTTCGATAAGTATATTCAACGAGCGTAGTAGAATCACCTTATAGATAAAATGTCTTAAACCTACTGGGATTGCTAGTCTAGATCCTGCTCTGACGCATAAGTACGATCATTGAAAGATTCGGTTGCATCAAGATTATTGCGATAATGATGATTCATAAATACCGCGTTTATGAGTTGAAAAGGAAATTGATACGTAACGTTATTACAACATAATTTGCATATTCGCAATACCAATTATCAAAAATTCTACTAATATTGCCGATCTCGACTCTTAAGTCGAATGAAAATAATGTGCTCTCTATTTTTTTTTTGTAACTATATATGCAAAAGTAACATACATTTCCACTAGAAAGGTCGGCTAAAGGAAATATTTCATCCCTGCTGCAAATGATGACGATGTAAAAAAAGTGCAATTATTCTTACAAGGTTATAACTGCAACCATACAAACTCACCGCTAATTAGCCATCTTTAAAAAATGTTGACGTGAAAATATCAAATGTAATTGCGTATAATACCTACTCCAATTATATTTAATTTAATAAAATCTACACATTTTTTTTTGGTAGCGTGGAGCTATGTTTTACTATAACGAAATCTTAGGGCATACCTAATGTATATAAAAAAAATATGCTAGTATTCTGTAACGTCAATTCTTCTACACAAGGTACATTCGGTCTATTACACTCCTAATTAAGGTACCTAGATACTTAAGTAAATCATATTTTTAATATTCGCACACACATGTCGCTCGCACAAATCACAAAGGCCCCGCAACAAAACGTTACACATTACCTCATAACACGCGACCAAAGTGAAAATTACGTGTTTTCCTCACACGGGTAAAAGAAAAATACCGAGCGGTATAATTCTAAGAACATTAGGTACGTTGCTGCATGGGTGGCGCAATTTGCGTCACAAATGCTTGCGGTTTATCGGGCTCACCGATTACGAAGCTGTGATATTTATTAATAACTAGCTGACCCGGAAAACGTTGTTTTGCCATATACATTATTTTTAGGAAATATTTTTATAGTTAAATATTTGCGATTGTAAATTGAGATATAAACTATCCTATCTTTCAAGTTGGATAAAACTGCACACAGTGCGCAAAATTTTATTTAAATCGGTTAAGTAGCGAGTCCATAGCGGACAAACACCGTGACACGTAATATATGTTTAAATTAAGATTTATTTTCGCGATTCCGCCCGCGCAACTTTCGATTTGGTCAAATACCTGACCTCCCAATGGTCACTTCGTGATACTACCCTATTATACTACATGGAAACACATTAGCTATTAAATTGTGAAAACCTTTATGAAATCGATTCAATCGTTTCTCCAATGACACTGTGGACATTCCTGCGGTACGCACTAAGCGTTTTGCTTCTACTTTCATCGTGCGTACTGTCAAGGAATGGAACACGCTACCGGCGTCTTTGTTCCCCGTTGACTACAATCTGGGTGTTTTCAAGTCGAGAGTGAACAGGTACCTTCTAGGCAAGTATGCTACATCGTAGATCTCATCGTCACTTAACATCAGGTGAGATCGAGATCAAATACTTGCCTATACTGCAATAGAAAAAAAAAAAAAAAAAAAAAAATGATGCTTGAATAAACGAACACACAAAAATAATAAATACACTTATTTTGGATTCAGAGATGTGATTCCTTGGATTTCGAAAAGACTATTTCAAACTTCAAGGAATATTTTTGCCTATAATCTGTAAGTTTACGATATACTTATTATGAGACTATACTTAGACCCGAACTATTTTGATAGACGTTATCACGTTAATGCTATAACGATTGCATTCTTCGCAATTTATTCTTTGCGTGATACAGGGGAAAATATTCTCGTGGGCTACATATACGCCAAAGCTTATGTTTTATGAATATTTCATTATACTTAATATTAATTATGCATCTGTGCTGTTACATATGGGGCTGCGACGCGTCGGGAGCAAGACGCTAGTAACAATATTTACATATTAATAGAGTATTAAGAGTTGTATTAAGTTCAGGGAAACGCGAATAGTACTCATTTGCTAATGATGTCGAAGAAATCGTGGAAGCTGGATTTTAATTAAATATCAAACAATATATATCCACGACAGACACAACTGATGCTTTCATTGAGTGAATATTTTAAAAATCCTTAGATAGCATACTATTAATAAAAGGTGTTATTAATTTTTATGAATCGTTCACACAGAAACTCCGGATTTTTCCAATTTTTGAGTAAATTTTGATTTTTTTAATTTCTCTAAAAACCCGATAAAGAGTCCGATTAGGAATCTTACGAACGCCAAAAAATTAACGAACAGCATTTTAACTTTTAGCATCCTCAAAAATTCTTTCCACATTCAAATAAAATTATATAAAAGTGAATGAAAGCCCCCGCAACGAATTTCCTAAGAAAATCTATACATATAAATAAAATTGGAGTGTCTGTTTGTAATAATATTAATATAACCGCTTTTTACTAAGTGCATTTGGATGTATACACGTTACCTATACCGAAACAACATTTTTTAAAATTTTTGTCTGTCTGTCCGTCTGTCTGTCTGTCTGTCTGTCTGTCTGTCTGTCTGTCTGTCTGTCTGTTTGTTTGTTCCGGCTAATCTCTGAAATGGCTGGACCGATTTTGACGGGACTTTTACTGGCAGATAGCTGATGTAACAAGGAGTAACTTAGGCTACTTTTATTTTAGAAAAAAAAAATAGGACCTCACGAAAAAAAAATAAAACCAATGTTGCAGCGCAGCGCCTGATTAATTTTGATAGCAACAACCTGCAATGCATGCCGCGGGCTCAGAATGGGCAAGCAGGCTGTTGTCAACGGTGGTCTTTGTTAAATACCACGTGGACGAAGTCGCGGGCAACAGCTAGTAATAAATAAAAGAGAATACCTAAATGTGAATAAGCAGGACTTTTCTCATTATGGGAATCTAAAGAATAGGCCCGACGAAAGGGAAGAGGCCAAATTAAGGAAATTAACTTTTTATAATAAAAGCCCGCCGTCCACTCGCCGTTGCAAATGACATACCATTAATTGTGTGATGTAATTAAGGCTGAAAACAAATGAGACTGGGATAATAGTGGATTCTTCTTACGCACTAGTCTGAGTTGGCCTTTGAATGTTTTATGAATGATACTGGTTAGTGCATTTAAAATATGAGGCAACCGCTGTTGCTATAGCGTAGTTGAATTATTCTTACACTTATTCAAATGGTGTTTAACTGCACTGAATATTAAAATACTTATTGCGTGCTTTGTGTCATTCAAGCCTATTAAACCATGTGGTATGTTTATTTAAAGTGCTGTTTTATTCTATAGGTATTCCAATTTCAAATAAAATTTATTTCAATATCCAGAGAGCACAACCCCAAATAATTTGCGACTGTATTTTTTTTCTAGGATTTTTTTTCTATGAGTGTAAATGTACTGTAAAGTATCCGCAGCTTTACTCATATAATACTCATATACTCGGGTAGGGGATTCATTATATTATTATCATCGTCATCGACAAAATCATTATCATCAGCGATACTTATCATTTTATAACATTAACAAGATATACTTGACACTGGCACAAATGGATATAATTTGTAGCCGATTGCCAAACTAAAGAAAGAAGAAGAACAACAAATGCTCTAGTATAAATTTTACTCATACAATATTTTAAATGATTATGTGAATTAGAAATCCAGAAACAAAAAATCTACAGATACAAATAATGATAACAGATTCCACTATAAAGCAAAATTGCTAGAATAGTTTTAATGGAACATAAAAAAAGATTGGAGATAGTTAATTTTTCACGCGAACGATGTGACCGAGCATCTTTTAATACTCATAAAACTCCAAGTATCGAAATAAACCGATAAGTACTGCCTAATGATTCTAAATAACCGTTAAGAAAAGTAGTAATAATTATAATATGATCATTAAGCTCTAAAACCTGTTTTACATAAATAAACAGCTCATTAAAATAAAACCATAAATAGCTGGTTTCCATTTTAAATGCACAAATACATAAACTTTCATATAAAAGCTCAAGTGTTAACCTATAAAATAGTATTATGAGCTTGTTTTTAATTAAAACGTTAATGTTTCTCGGATGACATCCTCGTTAGGCTAGCTGCCGATATAATAATTGTATATTTTTATTACCTACGCATTTTCTTGTTTTAGCCGAGAATTGACAGATAAAAAATAATATCGTCCATAGTTACCGTCCATAGTTTTTTTTATAAATCCAATGAATGCTTTGATAGGTCCTTACTTTTAACCCACGTTATAAAATATATTATTTATTTCTCTTAGTTAGTGTTTCGTTCCCAAATATGTAAGTTAGTTTACAGCGGTAACATTTTAATAAATCCATAGACAAACTTTTCCGCACCAAAACATTTGACATTCCCGCCAAAAGTAGTTTCTGTCTTAACTTAATCCACCTTCATGTATATTACCTTCTTTTTTATCGTTTCAAGAGGCTAAAGTATGAGAAAGCGGCAGTAAACACCCCTTTTATAACTCATAGCCCGTGATGTGGGTATAAAGTACGGATCAAAACAGCAGTGATGTTGAGGGCGTAAAACGAATAAAAAATTTAACATCGTTTAGTTAAGATACTTCAAGATATGCGTCACGATTGGATTTAAAAAAAGATGTGTGTGTAATTTAAGTAGGCATTGCGGAAATCTTTTAATTTAGTAACGCATCTTTTTCTAAAAAAAAAATTAGCGACTCTCTGTGTGCGCGTAAATCTTCCAACCTTTTTAAAACACTAGTGTAATTCAATTTAGAAGTAATATTTGATACTAACTACAAAGCTCGCGTTAAGTATATTCGCATCCATTTATAAAATAATATAGGGTTTTGTTATGTCAAAGCCGTTCTATGTCAGTACCCACCTAGAAGCCAAGAGGAACATACTTATAAAATTAAAAAAAGGGGATTCATATTTATGTACATTTTTCGATTCATTGCTTCAATCAGTAAAATTGTATATTCCTTTTTGTACTCTGATGTAAATACATGCCTATCTAAAGTTCTTTTAATAGTGTTCGAGGTTGCAATTAATTTTATAGGACAAAAAAGCCATTCCATGGCTTCATTAAAATATACGTGGTAAACTTTTACTAGAATTTACCGATGACGATATTTTAATGACAATTTCCAATAAAATATGCAACATTTTGTCCGGTCTTTATCATTTCCAATACTCTATTTTAACCTCACACAATTCAATATTCCAATGTCCGTTCATCGAATATTCGGATAGGTACTTGAAACGATACAATGCATTCTGTGCGACAATATTTCATACCATAAACAACGCATAAGCCTTGATTCTCATAAATTATGAATGCGGTGACATTCGAATCGGAATAAAGGCATTTAGGTAGGCTCAAAGAAGGGTCCAACACTCAGTTTCCACCGCAAATTATGATGGAATTAAAGTATTGTCTCTGCTCGTTTGTTTGTTATAAAGCCGATGTTTATTTGAACATTACGATATGCGATACTTGGCGACCCAATAAGCACAGTTAGTAGTAGTAGTGTTTGTATAACAATATTTATTATTATTTACAACACTTGGAAATTTTTCGACTGTCTTATACAATGCTACGTCCACATAATTATTTGGAAATGGCACTGTTAAGATTAAATATATAAGAAAGTCAGAAAGTATTACGGAGGCAACGGAGCTACAAGGATTTGGAAATTTTGATTATAACAGCTTACTTACCTTCGTATAAAATTTAATCCAAATCTGTTCTGCCGTTTTGCATAATTCTCGGTGAAACCTATATACCCAGTCGAAGGAACCTTCCCTCCTACTGAAACATGTTTTATTACGATCTTTAAAAAAAATATTTGTAGGCTACATTCAATCATCTGACAAGTGCATCGGTTTTCATTCTCTTGCTAAACGTTTCTCCTTCTTTATCAGTATTTACTGTCAAAAGGCTCTGAGCGAGCTTTGGATGTGGAAAAGATGTCAAATTCCACAGAAATAGGCCATGTCAAGTTGAAGTTAAGAGTCCCAATGCCCCGCAGGGGTGACGATTATGTAACCAAAGACCAGCCGTCGGACTAGGGTTGGCAAACGTTAATTTTGAATGTAGCGCCGAATTTTTGCTTCGTAATAGTAACGGAGAATTCATCGAGGTGTTCATGGTTCTAGCTTATCTTGTGTTTTATTAGTAGTTGCTATCATTAAAATTACACGTAGCTGACATAATACTTTTTCATTTCTTTTAATATGAGTCTCTTGATTCTGACATTAATTTTAAAATAAAATAATTAATTTCACACTAGGCAAATCGCAACCTACCAACCAAATACTAATCCTACGGAAACATTCAAACCATTGACAGTATAGGATAACAATATTTTAGTATATGCGTCAACCCTATGTGGTGGCGCGCGGCGGCACGGAATGAAAGCGCTGCGACGACCCTCGTCATCTGAAGGAGTGCGGCGCAACCGCTCTACATTTTGTGTGAACAACCCGATGACGTCAAAGACCTCTCGTTTCAAATCATCCATCCAGTTGTATTTATAATTTGTTGGGACAAGCCTTCAATTGTCCCCTTTTGTTTATTTTATCTCAATGTCTCTACCATTAAGAGCGGGAGGAGCAATTGTAAAATATTCCCAATGGAATTCTCCTGTACCGATTTGGATTCCAACCAATTTTGTTTCAATATTTACCTGTCGTGGCGCCGGCTTAGGCCTCAATAGTGTTCGTTTTTGTTTCTGTGAATCGTTGAAGTTTTATGATACCCAATAATCGTACAGTTCAAGTCACACCACCATCCGCACTAGCAACACAGCCGGCTGTGACAAGAAAAAATGTGAGATAAATCTGTCTCTTTTCCTCAAATGAAATACGGAAGGGAGAGTGTCTTCGTCCGACACAATCCATGACATTTGTTTTGTCTTGACACGCGCAGCGTGGTTACGTGCATCTCCACGTATCTGATTCTCTATCCAGCTAACTAATCTTAATAACTAATTATACGACAGATTTTCACATTGAAGGGAGGACGGAACTAAACGGTGGTACATTGAAAAAGAGCTATTATTATTATTTTATTATCAACTAGCTGCGCCCGGCGGTGTTACCCGCGATAAAAAGTATGAAAAATTTAAACACCTATCCCACGGGAACCATACATTTTACCGGGATAAAAAGCCTATGTGCTATTCCAGACTATATTCCATCTCTGTGCCAAATTTCATCCAGATCCGTTCAGCCGTTCGGGCGTGAAAGAGTAACAAACGTCCATCCATCCATCCATCCAAACTTTCACATTTATAATATTAGTATAGATTTATAAGTAAGTTACTAGCTTTGATGAAAAGTTATTTTTTTGTTTATAAACATTTTTACTTGTTAACTTTTTTGTACATTTACCTTGCAATAAATCCGCAATGTACCGATGCAGATGTCCGATGCATTATGATGTATGGAGCATCGCAGTGCAGATAGGAATCCCGGCACCCCCCGGGTACGGGTCAACGTTTCTCAATATTTCTCTAGAGGATCGTTCGTACTGATACTGAAGAATTATTGGCGTGACCTCGTTTTAAAGTTGTGTGTGATCTTATTGGTATATAAAATAAAATGGTATTTCTTATAGATATTCATAAGATACGATATATTTATTGAATAAGTATTCTATGACCAAGCGTTGTCTAGTAATCTCTTTAAGTATTAAATACTAGCTGTTGCTTTAGTATTTAACAAAAAAAGTTATTCTATAATAAAAGTAGCCTATGTTACTCCTTGTTACATCACCTATCTGCCAGTGTAAGTCCCGTCAAAATCGGTCCAGCCATTTTGTTTTAGTATATGTACCGTATATACATCCAAATGCACAGCAAAATGCAAAGGGGTTATTTTAATATTACAAAGAGACACTACAATTGTATTTATTTGTATTTGTATAGATTATTAAATATTATTCTTAATAAAAAATTAATAAAAACTTTTTACATTACAAAAAGTCATCAATGTTGAAGAGACAGAATGTGAAAATCCCGATACAAACAAAAACTAAGATTACTCGTCGTGAGATCCAAATGGATGGCTTCGTAAATATTACTAAGCCCATTCAATTTGCTCACCGGATCTGAATGTTACATATTTCATCAGCTTTTTTGATCAGGCCGAAACCTTTTCTATATCATTATTATATACCAAAGAAAATATTGTATTATTTTGTGAACTTTACTTAACAAATACAACGCCGAAAAACACGTAGCTTCACATTAATAATGTAGATATATAATATACCAGCCCTTTGGGGTATTAGGCCATAGTCCACCACGCTGGCCCAGTGCGAGTTGGCGGACTTCACACATCTTTCGAGGGGTTCTCTCAGACATGCAGGCTTCCTCGCGATGTTTTCCTTCACCGCGTAGGTGATAATCATGGTTGAAAATGAGATTCGCACATGAAAATCTTCGTTACCGAGGCAATAGTTATACCAATTTGGCTATCACTGCTTCTTTTTAAAATAAATATAGATAGCTACGTATTAGTTCTAATTTAAAAACAACACTTTTTATTGAAGATTTAGAAGCTTACTTACAATCTCACGTTATAACTTCACAATCATAAATTTATTGCCGCCATTAAAAAGCAAAGGATCTCATAAAAGGATATTGTTACAGCTCATTCCTCATCTTAAACATTATTACTCGTACGCGTTACGAGTAATTGAGCAATATTTACGATTAGGAGATAGATAAGAGCTGAATGAAGATTTTTTTAGACTGTTTTTAGACTGATGTTTTTAGACTGTCACGCACTGCTACCCCTATTACTCCTGTTACTTACTACCAACTGTGCTAATCACGCAGTCTTATCAGAAATATGATCCTTTTTTTTTTTTTTTGTTTACGGGGGGGAAATCTTCGATAGATACCCGGCCTCTGTGTGGGAGAGGGCCGGGTTATGTGGGATTCTTACCCACTAAAACCCCCCCGGTGGCCGCCTTCGACACATGTTGGAGGGGCTCCGGGATCTCCAAACGGAACGCACCGGTGCCCCTCTTGTGCCTCGCCGCCTTATGGGGGCCCGTCTCGGGGAGCAGATGTTTGCTCCCCCTGCGCCCTCGCTCCTATTCCCACTCCACTCAGCACGTGTATTTAATTAGTACAGTTTAACCTAGCATTCAGTACAACGCTAATGTGTGAGGTTCCAGCTAATTGGCCACAATTACCGGTATTATTTGCTTTGTTACTCGGCGCTTGTATAAGGAGATCATTTAGCGTTTACGGATTATTGGTTTACTAAATTCTCTCATACAGTTTTGTTTTTAATTTTTGATTCCATAAGTATACGTATTAAAGTAAGATTTTTTGTTTATCAGACCTTCAGAACAGACCAGTTGTGTAGGTACACCTGTTTGCTGCTCCCATCATCACCATAGCAAAATATAGGTTGACTAAACATTTGCTACTATCCTAAATTAAAAATAAACAACAGGATTTCATCATCAAGATGATAATGATACATATTTAAGGCGTTCGGGGTAGAGACATTGGGTCCGCGGGGACCGGGTGCCCATCGGATATTCAAAGAGCTTTCAAAGCGTCGGGTGGAGACATCTGGTGACCAGAACGCTGGCACTTATTTTGGCCAACGCATCAGCATTGCCGTTCAACGTGGCAATGTTGTTAGCGTTTTGTGCATCCTGCCTGCCGACGGTTGTGGGGATTTTGCTAAGCACATTCTGATACCTGTTCAATTTTTTTTTTATTATATAATAGAACTGAATAACATTCATTTAATTAAAAAGAAAGATACAACATAGAGATAAGACTATCATTGAATTAGAGAAGTATGTCTAAAACTTGATTCACCAGATGATAATGTAAAACAGACCCTCATGTACTTGTCATAAAAAGGCATTTTATAAACCAGCTCAAGAACTTGAAGTACTCATTAAAGAAGACATTAGGTAGTTAGATACTTATCCTCGAAGAATATCAGAATATTTGTAGTCTGTATTGACGTTGGGCATTCCCAGGTGCATGTTTATCCAGAACGATTTGGTATTTCCGGCTATGTTGCATTCGTACCCGACATAAACGTAGGTATATCTTTGTTAATGCTGTTTTCTAGAATTATATAAAGTAATATTAAAGTTCAAACTATACCACTAGGACGTCAAACCCCTCAGTCCTCCCGTGACCATGGTTGTTGTAAACCAGTCAAAACGTCAAGAACGTAAAAACATAAAATAAATTTATTTTAATATTGTAATTTTATACATTATGATAGATAGATACTGTATTAAGTATTTCGGTAGGATCTTTGGTTTTCATAATTTTTTTTCCAGAACTACACCTAATCATTGTTACTCTTAATAGAATCGCAGGCTATATCTTGGCTATGGTAGGCACTCCATAACTATTTGATCATATTTCTGTGCAAATTCCCAATTGCGACACTTTTTTGCAGTACATCAAGTGCGAGATTATCCGTAAGTTAAACGTATACTTTATAGTCTATCCCCAAATTTATAGACGTTCTGTTCTATAACCTTATCAAACATCATATAGTACAGCTCACAATAGTTTTGCTTTGCGCAGTACTATATTTAACCCTTAGTAGCCTGATTTACGAAAGTGATTTTTTAATATTACTGTGTTTAATGTTACTGTGTTTAATAAAAATGACATTTGATTTTTTTTTAATTTCGTTGGAAAGAATATTATACAACAGTAAAATAAGTACAGCCAACCTATAAAAAAAACTAATAGTAATGTGAACATTCGGTTTAAAATATTGGTATCAAAATTGAAACTCTAGGCTATTAAGGGTTAATAAAGTTATATAACGTCTTTTAATTCAGGGGTACATATTTAGACACATTGTATGGAGAACTAAACAGCGCCTCTAGCGGACAGTATTTAAGACAGTCAATTCTAGATACAAAATGTATCACGCACTTGACGTACTAATCATTGACGTCAACAGTTTGTCAATATTGAGTGAATCACATCTTTACGTGACGAACCGCTCTTTAGGTTATAAGGGTTTATTCATATTACGATTGCGCATCGAATTCTTGCATGTCTGTCTATATTTGATGATCAACCTGATTAGCCCAGTTGGTAGTGACCGTGCTTTCCGCTCCGAGGGTCCCGGGCTCGAATCCTGGTAGGGACAAGCTTTGTGTGATGAGCATAAATACTTGTACCAGAGTCAAGGATGTTTTATATCCTTATATAAGTATTATATACTGAGATCGCCCTCAGTCCATTGTACGGTACCCATAATACAAGCGCTGCTTAGTGTGGCACCGTATAGTTGGTGTGTTCATCTAACGATATTATATTATTATTATTATTATTTGTAGATGCATGGATATTGTTTGTGTAACATGTCGCAACCGGATTGTAGAATCCGCTTTTTTACAAAACGGCTATGAGCATTACAAAACTTCTCAATATTTAAAACGGCTGGTTAACGGTTTGTAATGCGGCTAGTTCTATTATACTGGCGTTAATTATGATAAATAACGAAATCCTCGTCTGTTAAGATTTTACACGAAAAAACTATAAGTGTAAGTTAAACTAGGCTATTACGTCATTACTTTCGAGCCCACTTATTATCTAAAACCAATATAACTTAAGCTCTGATGTTTACAAAAATAGATAGTCATCTGTTAGCCCGTACGTGACAGTTTGGCTCTTATCACATTGGTCCTTGTACCGAGAACAAATGCGGCTGATTGTTGTTCGAAGAAATGTACCTACAGTTGATATATTGGCTCGTACATCACACGTGTGAACGCACCTTCGGTAGTATAATCTCTTCAGCGAGGTGCATGTTTTAATGTTATGGAGATACAACAAGTCAATTGGGGTAATAGTGGTAAAACAATTGGGCAATTGGGGTAAAACACATAGCTATTAGCCAAAACTATTTTAAACTTGTTTTACTCTAGCAAATAGATAACATGTCAAATATGGAGACTGATTTTACAAGTTACCTTTTATTTATCTACTTAACCACTTTTATTTTATCTACAGCAAAAATGTTTTTTTAATAAAGAGCACAGATCGTAGCCGATCATATAAATTGTATTTAATATAATTGATAAAATTTAATGTTTTTTTTCCGTTTCATTTTTGGCGTGGTATATTTAGATTTTTTATATTAAAGCGATACTACGCATTGAAATAAAACTAATTTTACGGACTTTATGGCGATAATTTAATGTTTTTACGTTCCTGAAGTTTAGGCTGCTTTACAGCAACCATGGTTACGGGAGGACTGAGGTGTTAGACGTTCGTGGACGTATACGGTATTTCTATTGTATTAGTTATCTATTGCGTTGGCATTGGCACGTTATTTTTACTATGTTTTACTTAGTGTGTTCTTGTCATCATCATATCAATAAACTAGCTGCTACCCGCGACTCCATCCGGTATTTAAGAAAAAGGGTTTTTCTAAAATAAAAGTAGCCTAAATTACTCCTTATTACATCAGCTAACTGCCAGTGATAGTCCCGTCAAGATCGGTCGAGCTATTTCCGAGATTAGCCAAAGCAAACAGACAGACAGACAAAAATTGTACAAAATGTTGTTTTGCTATATGTACCGTATATACATCCAAATGCACATAGTAAAAAGCGGTATTATAATAGTATTTTAATATTACAAACAGACATTCCAATTTTATTAATTTGTATAGATGTATGCTTGTTTAACATGCATTTGTAGGGTGACGATAAGATAGACAATATATAACCATTAACCAAATTCTTTTGTATTATTATAAATACATCATGTTGATTGTGTGAGCGTCAATTGAAGTGCGATACGTGTAAACAACGCAAGGCAATTATCAATACATAAAGGATATACAATATTGTGGTTGCGGTCAGAATATCCATTAGTATTGTCACTCACAACGTTGACAAACATTTCTAATAACGCAATTAAATTGATATTAAATTAAACATGTTTCATTGGCGTATAAAGTTTTACCAACCATTTTTTTTAACTAATTATTTTATGTACAGTTAAACTGTATGGCATTTAAATCGAAAATTGAATATCGATTTCAAGGATGATCTGGGATTAGAATAGAATCACAGAGTAGTCGATAACTATTCTAGGCATTATTCTAGGCATTATTCTAGGCATTATTCTAGGCATTAGAATAGAGTCACAGAGTAGTCGATAACTATTCTAGGCATTACATTATTATTCTAGGCATTAGAATAGAGTCACAGAGTAGTCGATAACTATTCTAGGCATTACATTATTATTCTAGGCATTAGAATAGACTCGCAGAGTAGTCGATAGCTATTCTAGGCATTACATTATTATTCTAGGCATTAGAATAGAGTCACAGAGTAGTCGATAACTATTCTAGGCATTACATTATTATTCTAGGCATTAGAATAGACTCGCAGAGTAGTCGATAACTATTCTAGGCATTGTTTTATTGGCGTGTACAATATACATTTGTATCATATCGTAGCTATCTATTATTATAAATATCTACATCAGGGATTCCCAAAGTGGTCGATATCGGTTTCCCAGTGGTCGACGTAAACGAAAACTGATTCCGGGGATCGACCCCTATTCATTAACACAAGTTCTTATTTGAAACTTTCAAGATACTGTATAACTTGCGTTACCAACTTGTTATAAGAATGACTAATATTTTAGTAGGCGGTATCATTGTTGTACTTTAAAAAACTGAACAAGTCGATAAGCGTGCATATGTTCGTACAAGATGAAATTATTATTTTGTAAGTATTTTGTATCAATAGGAAAAAGAACTAGAGATAGGTTTTTAATAGTAATTTGGCTATGGGGGTCTGAGGTATCAGTTCATTTGCAAATGGGGTCTCGTGCCCAAAATAGTTTGGGAATCCCTGGTCTTCATGAACCTGTTCGTGTGAACGACGTGTTCAATCTAAGTAAGTTGTGCGTCGTCATGTTTTTTAAAGTTTAAGTAATTTAACGTATACTCCACCGGTCATTGACACCAGCAGTTGGTGGGTAATCATTATTTAATAGCGCCCAGTGTGTTTTTACCTACAATATAAATAGAAAGGCAGCTGCAAGACACTTTGCTGCCCAATAATTTAATTAGGCAGGTACTTGATGTGGTGCCGAGTTAATATAGCTCTTAGTGCTACACTTTAAGGTTGTTACGAAACCACTTTATTGCTTTTGATAACATAACTAAATCTCTAATTATTGTATACCTAGCTTAGAAACTTTCGTACGTAGAATAAACACTCCGTGGTTAGCGAACTCTCTGGCAGTGTAAACAAAAAAAGGTCCAAAAGATAGTTTGTGGTCTGCACTCGTATCAGGAAATAATTATCTTACGGTAATTCTGTGGTTATCGTAAAAGGTGACTGAAGTCAAATTAGAAACTGCATGTTTGCGGCGATCGACTAACCACCTGGTCGTAAACGATTCACCCATAAGTTCTTATGTAATTTTGGTGAGACGATGAGGTTCCAAATTCATTAAGTCAGATTTATTTTTAAAGAACTGTATGCATATAAAGGGGAATACCAAATAAACATGAATTTATCAAGTGTGATTTAATGACATCATTCTGACATCACCCTAGGTGCATCGTAAAAATATTTTCTCCAAATACCAAAATATCCGTTTGTCAATAAAATCGTTTATCAGAACTATCTAACTAAAGATGAAGTAGATACATCAATGTCACAGCAGGAGTTCTAGTAGAAGCATTTCCGTAGTAAACTGTTAGCTGGGTCTAATAGGTCGTGTGTTTACCTATATGTCACACACACATTTTTCGTACGTAGATACGTACATCTTTGTGTGGAAACCTAAAGTTCATTGACCTTAGGGTGGTTATTTATTGTGGAAACAGAATAAAGTTGTTTATTAAACATTCTATATCTACTAGCTTATGCCTGTAGCTCCTCCGCAAAACCATCCTGTTTGCTCTGCCGGTTGACCTCAAATGGCCATAGCGTGATGGTAATCATCATTGGAGGTCATCCCTATCATTAAATTTTTATCATAAGCTATCCGATAGTGAAAATTCCGATGAAATAGCTCCAGTACTTTTTGCGTGATGCTCGAACAAACAAACACAAATCATATAGAATTCTAATAACTTATTGAATTCGTCCGATCCTATTGAATTTCAAATGTTTAGTTTATACTACAGCGACTATTGTAATTATAAGCACTTTTCATTAGCTAGCCGTATGTTATTACTTCCCAGAATGTCATCTTTATAAGCGACAGTATCCGATGGTGCAGTTATACAGTGTGTTGTTTTATTTCCCGGCTAAGGAAATGATATTTCAAAACCTTAATGATGCAGTTTTAGTTTTCACTAAAATACAATCTCCTTTAAACATTCAGGAAAACATTCAAAATATTTTCTAGCCATGTAAACCATTATATAAAGTACTTATGAATCGTCATAATTGTTAAAACTACGTACTAAGCTACAACAAGAAGAACGGGCAAGAAACGCCGTGGCTGCTCATTTAAAAAAGATCCGTTACATTTTTGAGCAGTATATTGTTATCGGTATGTGGGAACTTATTAACTTTTACATAACTTATTCCCTATAGTTCCGAATTTGGCCAACCAAGCCCACTTAAAAACATCAGCCTGTATACACGAATATAACAACGTGATTCCTCAAATATGTATAAATTACGACATATCCAATATCTCGCAGCATGATGACCACAAAACCTGAGCACGGAATGTACCAAACGGTATATCAGTGTGAACTAGGCTTGCTGGTTCAAATTATGAATGTAGTTCATAATTTGAATAACTTTACCCAAATTAATAATCACGTATTAATTAAATACAGTTTCAAAGTGTAAATTAGGTATTTTTAATTCACAGCTGTTCTCTGCGTGCGTGAATTGGGAAATATTTTCTTAAGGAGAACCCGACTGTAAGGAGCAAGTTTGGCTTTTTTTTTAAACTTTAATAAGAATAACTATAATTTAATTAAGTATAAGACTAGTCTTGGGTCAACCCTAGGACTAACTTAGGTATAGTGGCGGACACAATACTTAATGAAATATCAGACACCTTTACTTTGCAATCTAGGTAGATAACATGATAAGTGTTTATTGGCCTATATATCGCGATATATTAATAGAGACATCTTAACACAATTTGTAACATGAACATTATTAAAGCAGGTATCCATTAATGTACACTATCCGGTAAGTTATATGACACATTCCCCTTTCTGAGTGTGTTTGCTGTTGACTCGTAAATAAGTTGTATGTATACTACGCAGGTATTCCCCGCAGGGAGCAGACGTGTTCTATTGTAACCACTTCAAATCTAAAGTATTAATACTCAAAATAACTCGTAAAGCATATGACACGATGTTCACGGGCATTTTTTGTTCGCGGCGTTAAAATTAGGTAGTCATCTAATTGGACTTACTGGTATTTCAACGGCAGATGTAGCAGAGGCATAGAACGACATTATAACTAAATGTGCCAAATCAATTGGCGGTCACTATACGTAACGTTTGTTGTTGGTAACATTGCATTTGAGTAGACCCGGGTGTGTCGGCAATGTAACACAATTACAGCTAATGGGGCTGCACATTTGTTTTGTTGTGAACGGCACTCGGTAAACAACGGGGAGCTTAGCTTCGTGTTTGTTACACTTTGTTCTATTATGTGCACTTACTTGAATTTCATACCTATTTTATTTTGTGGGAATAATACTTAATCATATTATTTCAAATTTAAAATTAAATTAATTGTTGACAGCTAATCATTTTCTACTATCACGACAAAGATGATACTTTTCTGTATGTATCTACTTTTTGTAGAACATTTTATGTTCGCGATTTAAATTAACTGGTGATGCAACGAATGCCGATTTTCATACATTGCGAATACTCGTGACTCACATTCGCGAATACGATTGCGAATGCCAACTGATAGTTACACTACACAACACTACGAAAAAACTACATTTTATTTTTATTAGGTGTGTTACTAGTTTCGTTAAGAATTTCCCAATTTCTGTAAAAAATATTAAACCTGATTTATTTGATATCTTAAGCCTTTACCTATGTCGTTATTTAATTGAAACTCAATGGCAACGAATAACAGAATAATGATGTCATAAATTGCCTTTTTTCTATAACACCCCATTATAGTTACCATAATAAACCAGATATTTTTATTATTTCAGTAAAATTAAATATAAAAAGGTTGCTTTTTGTCCTAACAACATTTGCAAAAAATTCGCATGAATTTCTGCGAATGCGAAAATTCGTTTCAAATGCATTATGATTTATAGATACCATCAGTAGACTCTATCGATCGATCTACATCACACTAATAGCCGGGGAGGTCAGCGAGTAGGAGTGGGTATAACGAGCCAACTAACACAATTAGCGCTAATGGAGTCACCTGATTGTTTATTCTTCTGACGTCACGGTTCTAGTACATAATCTTTTTTTTTATTACGTTATAGGCCAGTATTTGATCTCGATCTCACCTGATGGTAAGTGACGATGAGATCTACGATGGAGCATACTTGCCTAGAAGGTACCTGTTCACTCTCGACTTGAAAACATCCAGATTGTAGTTAACGGGGAACAAAGACGCGCCGGTAGCTTGTTCTCAAAGTAGAAGCAAAACGCTTAGTACGTACCGAAGGAATGTCAACAGTGTACGGATGACACTTGTCCGTGCGTCTTGTCGACCGACGATAGAATGGAGATGGGAGAATTAATTCATGTAATTCCATCGCACACTCTCCGTCCGTACATGATCACGTGACCTTTCTACTATTGTTTACCTATGCACGTGTTGTTTTATAATATTAAAATGTACGTTACATTTTACTCGATATCGCTATGCGAACACACCAACTGTACTGTCCGAAAGTAAGCAACGCTTATATTATGGGTTCCGTACAATAGACTGGGGGCGATTCCAATACATAAGTACTTAATAAATATTATTGGTCGATGACTCGGGTACAAGCACCCCTTTCATCAAACAGTTTTTTGGACCCCTTCTTTTCAAAGGGATTGCGTTGTTTTTTTAGAGGATCTTAATGTTACTGGTAGATTTTGTCTCATAAGAATATTGTTTTGTTTTGTTAAGGTTATTCGTCTCTCTGCGAATGGATACAGACACATCACACATAGTTTGCCTCTACCGGAATTCGAACCCAAGACCCTTGGTTAAGAGAGCAGGGTCACTACCATTTGCTAGTGTCTAATCACACAAGGACAGAACAGTGTTACCAGAACATTGTTCAAAGTTATAGAAAAAATGTACTGTTATGTTTCGTAATCAGGGGATTTAAAATTTGGGATATCATCCACCTGAGGAGCTGTTTTGTTTCCTTTGAAAAACAAATACCAAAACTACATAGTATACGTATCACTAACGAGACGCATTACTCTTGAGCCAGGTACTGAGCGCTCACCACACACATCAAGCAGTTACGTATTTGCTGTCGTCTCACATTTTGGAAACGACTCCACACTCGTAGAGCACTTGGAACAAATTGCTTAATGTTGAAGCTGTGATATTTGAACGCACGCTCTTGTTTGCTGAGGCAAGCAAACAGCGTATCAGTGTTGCCAAGCCTTCTGTTTTAATGGTAGATTTACCGTATTTCCAATAACTTCTCTGTTTTCTTGTCCATATTTCTACTGTATTTTTATTATTTTATTTATAAAGAAATAACGTCATCTTTCTTCCTGAAAATAATTATATTTCTTGAGAACGTAGATTGCATGATTGAACGTAGATTGTAGATTGCATGTCGAACGATTCAGTCAATAGTCGATGACCATTACCTTAATTTATTTTTCAAGTACTTACGCTAGATGGCATTGCGTACAGTCTACTAAAGTATGTTAGGCAAATTAAATTTCCTGGGCAGGAATAGAAAAATCATCGTGTCGTCACACGAGGAGCTTTTTTCAGAAGATATACACTCCTCCCAAAAAGAAAAGTCTATTTGAAATAGGAATGAATGTTTTGAAATAACCATTTAACTGTTTTTTTTTTGCTTTCTAGTTTCGCATGGTTGGTAACACTGCACCATATTATCTGTTTGCACTAACTGGTTACCGCTACTCCCGGAATTATTTGATTATCAGTTATTTGCGCAGCCTTAGGTGACATATTTGTAAACTAAACATTTGTTTTATATATTTATTAATTAGTGTTCGGTGATATTCGATGCTCCGTAGGGTGAACAAGAACTCATTAATATCATAATTGTAACATTATCGCGCAAGAATGCTGTCACTATCGCTCTTATTTATAAAACCTGTGGTGTGAGCGGGATCGCAGACGCTAACGATACCAAAAGGCTACGTAAAAAGATTGTGCTTGAGCCGTAGTGTCTTTGTTTATCATAAAGACTCGTCAGTTTTCCCAATATTTTTTTCTATTTAAATTTGTATATTTTTTTTGTTACAGGTAATTCAACTCACTATATATAGCTATACTTCTACGGTTTAAAATAGTAAGTACCAGCTGAACATAAACACAAATAACGCCACAAACACTGAGATGCACGAGTAGGAAATCCACATACTTTTCACATTATGTAAACACTTCAAGTACCCACAAAACTTTAATAAAATATAACACACTGCTACAATAAGTCCGCAGCCTTATTTGACGTTCATAAGGCCCTAAATTCATTCAACGACATTGAATTTAAATATGAATCCACATTGTGTGAATAGTATTGAAAATGTGACATCTTTATGTGATTATAATAATGCCCTATAAAACATTATGGTCAATAAAAAAACTATAATGTTACAGAGTGGACAAATTGTTATAACCAGTTGTTTATATCAAGCATGGCTGCTTAAATACCCTAATTCAATGTTATCAGGTAACTATTTGACCAGGAGCGAGGTTTTAAAAATAATGTTGACGATGTGATGTTATAGTATTTTTTTTTTACTTTTTAATAATTGCACGTCTGCATCTCGGCGCTTTGTGCGGTTATGGAGTAGTGATGTGCCGTAGCCTTAGTGTTGCGCGGTTACTATATCGACTAATGTGTCGACTAGTTGCGCAGCAGTAGTAGCGAGTACACACTATTTATTATCTGTAGTCCATTCAGCGTTCATAATTAATTGATCCAGGTTCTGTGTCGAGGGTCCCGGTTTCGAATACTGATTGGGGCAAAATTTGTGTGACGAGTAGTAGCCGAGTCATGGACGTTTAATATCTATGTAATTATAAACTGTGTTCACCCCAATCCATTATATGGTATCCATAATACAAGCGTTGCTTTTTATCTAGCGATATTAATTATATCATTAATGAATTTTAAAGTAATTCTGGTCTTCTCGATGTAGACACAATAATAGTGTAATCGGAGCGATAACATGTTATTTCGTCCAAAGCGCTCTACCTAGAGTTATATCTTAACCATGTTTCATACCGTCAGTATCGATAGAGATTAATTTATCTCCAATGCCCCTTCGAACACCGCCACGGAGCCCCAGACAATTGCATTATGTCCTCCGATTTCATCATCCGCGGCGGGTGTAGCCCGAAGCGCCGGAAGATAACAGCCTTCGAGTAAACATTATCAGAAGATACAGATTTGTTTTTCTTACTCATTATATTTATGTATTTAATATATTTCGGTTCGTTAGTTTTCTGATTTATTTTGCTTTGAAAGTAAGTAGGTACTAAAGTAACTATGATGTGACTAGTATGTTGCAATATTGTTTTTAAAATTAATTAATTAATTTCGAGATACATCGCTTTGTATTTAACGAGGTAAAGTAAATTTAATGAATAGTATACCAACTTTAGTAAACGGTTAGTTGTAGCTGGGATTGAGTGCCGAGAACCCTTGTAGTCATCTGGGAGACGGTTTTATAAATAATCACTCTTACCTACATGGTTAACCAAAAGCTCTGAGTAAAAGCTTTCAAATTATCGACCCTCTCAGCTACAAACAAAATCAATAATGGTTGCAATATAACCACAAAAAAAATCTGTAAACTCATAAATAATTTATTCCTCGGTGTCAAATAAAAAAAATAATTCAATTTGTTCTCCGATAATTGCAGCGAACTTCGGCGTAGGGGGGGGAGGGGGGGGGGGGGGTCAGGTCGGTCGGTCGGGGACTGATAAAAAATCTTTAATGATTGATGAATTTCTCGGCGGCTCTCAGGGAAATTATACAGTTTACGTAATTATTGGATTAAACGCTCTAATCTCCAATCTTTCGTGAAATTTTTTCGCCCGCCCTTCGGTCTAAGTAATTAATTATGTTATTTGGGTATTATTGGAAATCGGAGGGGAGAATTTTTTGTGCGGCGATAATTTGTTTGAGCCACGATAATTTGATCGTCACGTTTTTTTTAATGTCAATTTATATTTTGTAATTAATTTTAATATTTTAATTGGTTTATTTGAATTTAAAAATCTCGACTTATTGCCCACCATTAAAAAGAACTAGTTCGTCTTATTAATCGAAAATAATGCTTTATCAATTTATCACTCATTATCTCCAAATACAAGGATGTTTCACTATCGAAAGTCATCATATAAATAAGATTCTCTAAAAAAAACATTTTACATTTTCGACTACATCACTCCTCGCGTCCCTTAATTGGTGTCATTAAAATTCAACACCGTTACACGAACCGTTAAAAGGCAGACCACATTTCGGTCCACTCACTCAAAACGGCAAAGCATTCGAGAGGACGAGGTGGTTTGCAAAGAACCTCCACGGGTACGTGTTGACTCAGCAAACATTGGATGGGAAATGAAATGAAACGAACGAGTTCCCGAGTGTCACCCCTTCCGTAGGGTTGCTAAGCTTTAATATTTATGAGCTCCTGCTGTGGTTTTAAATGTACCAACCTACAAGATAGAGGTTAATTTCGCATAAAATATTAATTCTGAAATTCGCCCCAATTTCCAAATGATTGTTTGTCTATCATGCCCTAAAAATATTATGCTATTTGTTACCGACGCGACGCGACCGATTGTAAAGTTAAGTAAAACTTGTTACATTACTACTGAAACTCCAAGCGATGCCCGCAGTAGGGGCTGGTTTGTTATATTTGAATACCTATTGAAATGCTTGATTACACGCAAACGACAGTTTAGTTCCTAGTTCCCGTAGTTGTATAAATAGCTTAGGAATATTATTTTATAGAACAATTGGAGCAACCCTATCTCTCGCGGCGCCCGTTGTGGTTCCAGTCGTTGCAAATGTTTACCTTCTATTAGCTTCCACGACATCTGGCTAGTTGGAACGTCACTTAATTTCTTCTTCTGCAGTCACGTAGGTACACAATCCATAACCTTAAACATTCTAAAGGTTAAACAATTCAGTTTTCTTCGAGAGAAATGGTATTCTTATGCAAATTATTGAGGAAATATGCTTTAATAGGTTTTAAGAGGGTAAAAAGGTTATATTTAAGTGACGAAAAGCTGTATATATATAGTAGTTCTAATGTTAGTATTACATGATATTGAAATAAAAATAATTTTACGGATTTTATCGCGTTTATTTTATGTTTTGTACGTTCGAAGACGTAAAAAAGTATAATAAACGCGATAAAATCCGTAAGATTAGTTTTATTTCAATGTGTAGTATTCGCGTAAATATAAGAAATCAGTATTATTTATGTGACTTCGAAAAAAGGCTTTAAGAATAATAAAACAGCGAATTGCATCCTAGTTGTAAGTAATTGTTTTATTAATTGGCTCAGATGTTATCATTGCAAACTCCTCGCAATAATAATATTCAATTCCATTGCAATGCATAACTTATTGTGTTGCCATGATTTAGTTGGTCTTATCTCGCTTGTTTTCTAATTTAGATCATAAATATTTTCTCAATTTCTGCCCGACGTAAAGCAATTACGATTAATCTACATATGAAACATCGGTCTGTACGGCTGTCCACAAGTTTATTTTGTTTAGGCTAATATCGTTTGAGTTTGAGTGGGCGGGCACACTTAAGCTTTAAGCTCGTTGGCATACGCGTAAGTTAGCTGCGAGTATATTTGGACGTCCACTTAGGAGTCGAGTCTGAGCTTACTGGCTGAATTTGCTATTTGTTTATCAATTTTATGAGCAAAATATTTTTGGTCATTCCGAAAACAATGCTTAAAACCTCTGTAGGTACTACTTAGTGGTTTTTGTCTAATATATTTCTTGACATTTCGCAACTTAGTGCTATTTTTTATAATTGGAATTAGTTTTGTGGGATTGTGGTCCTTATTACCTTCAGATAGACACTTTAAAATATGTTATACTATGATTTAGAATTATGACTCAGTCCACCGTATGTATAGGAAAACTAAGAATTCTCGAAACTAAACCACTCCAATCACTTGCTGTTGGTATTAATGATATATTATAAATTGTTACACACAGACCTTTGAAAGTCTGCTTCACATTCGTTTTAAGTGTGCAACTCCAGCGCTGGCTCGTTACATTGTAAAAACATTTTATATCTTAGCCCGTTACAATAAAATCCAATATCTAATGCAAACATCATAATAGTAAAGTTACATTAACACGCGTCGCCCTTTATCGTAATTCAAAGAGACATTTAGATAAGGCATTGCAAAGAATTTCGTAAATCTAGATAAAGATTATAAACTGGATAATCTTTTGAACTCCTATCTTCATAACGTACGATTTAGATTACCTTGTAATGTGCTATTACGTTTATCAGAAGTTCAGAATTTGTTACAACGGTCTTGGTTTGTTAATACCTCATCATGTTGATAGTACCCGATAGCAGAGTCGATTTAAAGTGGTAACAGTATGTTGAGCTCTTTTAATAATAGCAGTTATAATATAATGTTAAATTATAAAACTTTAAAAGGTTTTCTTTATAAATTGGAGATGTGATAATAATTAATTATTATTAGGGTCCCAATTATTGATGCGTGTTTTGAATAAAAAACTTAAAACCGGCTACGCTCTTTGGTCAATGCCGCATTCAAGTCTTTGCGGTCTCGATACCTAAAGCAGTCATTACTGACTGATGACAATGGTGTCATTGTTGAGCTTTATCAAAAAAACATCCGTCATCCGTCAGCGCTATTAATTTATTCTACAATGTACTTGTATTAATTAATTGATCGTGTTATTATTGCTTATAATTACTAGGTGTTTCCTAGCGTTAAGTGGTTGAGGTCATTTTAAAGGAAGTCTTACGACGATCTTTCTTTGTAAATAAAAAACAAGAAGTTATTTTTACAAATCTTCTAAGAATAAATAAATACATTCTGACTCTATGAATCAGAATCTAAGTTAGAAGCAATGCCGAATATCAGAAGGCGAAATGTTATTTTCATTAAATAAAAAAGTAACGAGACATCTAGAGGTCCCGTTTATTTATCCAGTGGGCCGGTTTTGAAGTGGAGAGCTTATAAATAAGAGTCGTTAAGGCTGCCCTCTGCCCCGTTATGTAAACAGAGTATTATTTGAGATAGTGTTCGGATTCGAGACGATGGAGACTGCTTGTTATGTTAGTTGTGTAGATATTTTGGAGTTTGTCTTTAAATATGTAATATTTTTTTGCAACTAGAGCCAGTTTTTAACAATAAAACGGGAATAAAACTAATCTTAAGGATTTTATCGCGGTTTATTTTTTATTCTACGGCGCTCCGCGAAGTCTGCAATCTGTGAACATGTACAAGATCGCACCCGCCATTATATCAGATTTGATAAGCCACAGATCCTCGCAAAAGAACACCGATTCCGACCAAGGATGATACGCGAGGCCATTGAAATTAAAAAACATCCTAATTTCAATAGGGAAGATGGCTGGGTGCTACCACCAGCTTGGGACCCTGTAGTAAACATCATAAAATCCAGAACCAAGCGTACCATTGCAAGACCTCAAGACACAGTGAGCTCTTTCTGCGTAGATCGGACCGCAAGTAACAACTAAATATGAGGGTACCCCCGTCAAACTATGACACCAGGACGTCAAACACCTCAGTCCTCCCGTGACCATGGTTGCTGCAAAGCAGCCGAAACGTCGGGAACGTAGAATAAAAAATAAACCGCGATAAAATCCTTAAGATTAATTTTATTTCAATGTGTAGTATTCGCGTAAATATAAGAAATCAATAAAACGGGAATTATTTTACTGAAGATAACACTTATATGTTTTCTTAATCTAGACTTCTTATTTTCGATTTTAATCGATAAATTATCGCTAATTCTATATTAAATTAATTTTAAGGCAACATTATTAGATACTTGAGAGTTGAATATTAGCGTTAGGTACTTTCCGAAAATTAATTTTATAGCATAGAAAAAGTGGAATAAATATATTATCTCGATATCGTATAAAGACATTACATTAGATAGTCTAGACTATGTTGAATTTTAACGATACACTAGAAAAGGTACACGGCGGGTTCATTGGAAATAAGTTGCTATTTGGGTCACTAATGGATCTAATATGAGATACGTGTAGTAGTGAACATCGTTCAATTTATATTGTTCACCCTTTTATTTAATAATATATTTTCTTTTAGATTCCTGGATTTCATGCGCGAATCTCAGTTTCATTATCATAATATCACTTGCTAAGCTAAACGGTAAAGGTAAAACATCGTGAGGTAGCCTGCATGTCGGAGGGAACACTTCGAAAGACGTTTGAAGTCCGCCAACTTGTACTGGGCTAGCGTGGTGGACTGTGGCCTAATCCCCCTCGCATTGTTAGTAGCAACAATGAGACATTAATAGGGCTGGCATTATTATTATTTTATTTTTTATTTAGACTTACTTATTTGAATGTAATCCAAAACAAATATAATCCAATGCCTAACAACGATATTTAATTTATTATTTTTTAACTAATGCATTTTCTCCACATGATACACGTACAATCAAATACACGTAACATTTAATCGCATCAAATTAAGATATTCAAAATTCTATCGAATAATTAACGCTCACGAATTTCCGAATTAATAATATACTTAAATTAATTTATCGGATCGTGATTTATAAAGCGACCTCGTGTGGTGTGTGGAGGCGTATCTTATCTTCGGCTGTCAGGCGCGAGCTACCGGGCCGACGCGACGACGTCGGATCGGAGTCGTCGCGCGTCGATAACGCGCTCGTCATGTCGCCGAGATAAGCCCTACACGGTATTAAATACTCGCTTTACGAGACCTTTTGGTAGGACGCTTTCTACGAGACGAAATGTGTACGGGAGCTTCATTATTGTGTTTGTTTTGGCGTGTTAGCAAGAATAACATGATAATGGACATGAAAAAAAAACTGATTGATGCGTTCTTGTTATTTGAATGATAATATTGGAATTATAGAAATGTCGTGTTTATACATTTTCCTATTAAAACACTTGAATTTTCGTGGCGTTCTATGAGAGGTATGTGTATCAAATGCTATTTATCAAACACATTTTGTGCTACGTGTTTCGAACATGGATACTCTCGGTAACGCGAGCGGCCCCTCTTAACACTAGGATATAAACGTTTTCTATGATTACCTAGTCACAGCTTATATTTGGCCGATATATTCCCTTAGCACCCTAGAAGTAAATGGGTCAAAGCTCATATAAATATATATTTTTTAAGTTACGATCGGGCACATGGCTAGTTTATTTGTTAAACGATACACTAATATAACTTAGGTGTGTACTACCAGTTTTTGTCTTGTGAGTACGTCAGTGGGCGGTGATTGTTGATCGCTTCTTACCTGTCAACGTGAGTGCTGGGCATTAACAACGCGCAATGAATGGATGTTATTTCTCTCAGCCTGATAAGCCTCAGTATATTCTTAGTCCAGAATTACATAATCTTATCATCTGTTAATTAACAGTTAAAAAAAAATGGTTTGTTAAATTTATGATTATCAAAGGTGATTAGTGTCTGAAATAAAAATAATTTTACGGATTTTTTCGCGTTTATTTTATGTTTTTTACGTTCCCGACGTTTCTGATTAGTATCTACGAAAAATACCTCGAAAATGGTCACTAAAGTAGCCTTTATAGGTGGCTGTTGAACAAAACTTGCCTGCACCAAACGATTTTAATCTACCAGTTGTTGCAGCTGCTTTTGTAATAATAAATAATAACTAGACTAAAGCGTTATTATTATTCGTGAAAATTATTAACGAAATCAAAGATGTTGGAGAATTATTATCCAAAGAAGAAGGCGTAAACATATTACTTCGGATGTAAACTAACAAAATATCTATTTGGTACCTGTAACTTATTCAGTGATGTGTAATATAGATCTCAGCAGACGTGTTACGCGATGCTTGGCCACGGCCATAAGTATAGGTGTCACAAATAGCAAGCTATAACAGTTTATAGCTTGCTATTTGTGGTTGGTAGAACGCTTGCTTTGGTAACCAGGATCGCAGGCTCAAACCCCTGCTCGCACCTCTGGGATTTTTAGATTTCATATGCGAATCTCATTTTCAATCATGAATATCTCTTGCTAAACGGCGAAGGAAAACAACATTAGGAAACCTGCATGTCTGAGAGAACTCCTCAAAAGATAAATGAAGTTCGCCAACCCGCACTGGGCCAGCGTGGTGAACTTTGGCCTAATCACCCTCGTATTGAAGGGAAGCCCGTGCCCAACAGTGCGACATTCAAGAGGGCTGGTTATATATTATTACAATGTGATATTAGACAAACGATACAAAGCCTAGGCGATGCAAGGATAGAAAGTGTTATAAAAGGGCGGATAAATAAAAAAATGTTTATGTTGTTTCAAGTGTAGTGTGTTTCAAGGTTGACCTGGACATTCTTATAGCAAATTGGGTCACGATTCTGTATGTGGAGCACCATGTAACGAATAGTAACATGTGAACAGTGCAATTTACATGAAGGACACCGCTGGGGGACCTCGGGTCTGTGAACGAATAAATAACTAATAAAGCTCCATAAGGCCCAGCCCACATATCTTCATGTGGGCGTGGCAGCAGTGGAAAAGTAGTAGTGCTATTGGATATTCTTTTTTTATTTCTTTACCTTAGTTTGGCAACAGCTTGTCAGGTTCTAGCTGCAGCTGCCCCGGTTTCTGTTAATTTTATATTTTTCTTAACACGCAGCTTCGCCTGCGTAGAATTGACTCCATAAGTAATTACACTAAAATATACACTAAAAACTATTATACTATACTATATACTTAGAATGAATGTCCTTTACGATTATAATAAAAAAAAACCAGGCACACATTACATATGTACCTATCTAATATTTTTTACCCACTGTATCCTGTAAAGTTATTATCTACTGTATCTTGTAGAGTTATATTTACTAATATTTAATGAGACACACTTATGTTTTTACGATAGTAATAGCACAAAAAGGTGGATTATAACAATAAAACGCATCCGCAACAACATTACACGGCCATCGTCATTTTGATCACGTTCCTTTGGACCATTTTAGATAGTAAACTCCATTCTTCGGATCCGAGCCTACTGCTATTTACTTGTATTGTGGCGTTCTAGGGCCACTTAAAGAGATTGCTCCGAGGCCTCAACGCAGCACATACATTCACTCCTGATAGGATTTAGTTAATATGAACATTCTCTGCAAAAAAGATATAGGTCTAAGTGCCGAAATAAATATTGTTGAGCACAAGGCCGTCTGGTGCAGATTCTCTTGAGATATCTTTGTTGGGAAAAGATAATTTTGGCTTACGGGAACCTCTTGACTCTATAATGTTCCTTATAGAGCGGTCGGATGATAGAACATTTGTTACATACGTTGAATGTCCTCGCACTCAAAAAAGTGCCATCCTGCATGTATTTCTTGAAAGGATATGTACTCCTTCATGACAAAGAATTAAGATACCTAATCCTTCATGACAATGAATTAAGGAAAGATACACACTATATATCAAAACCGGGCTCCCATAACTTTTTATGCCGAAAAAGGTTTATCCCGAAATAGTCATAATAATGTCTACAGCTATAAATTGTATCTTATGCAATCTGTATCTGGCTCTCCAGGCTATATTACTTTTTAAATTAGGTCAATTAAACTTCGAAATGCTGAACTTTACGCTAGTTTTAGACAGCAAAATTAAACTTTGAATGTTTGCTAACTCGTTCGTAGCATTTTCCGGTTCAATGCAGTCGCTTGTAGGTTTAAGTTAAATAATGTTATAGACCAGTTATAGACGTTTTATATATAAGTATTGATATAGTTGACTTGTGCCCAAGATACAGGAAATCCTAGTTTGGGGCTTGATCAATATAAAAAACCTACTATTGTTGAGTTTTCAAATTTAAAATATTGACCTGCAAAGGTCTTTGGTATGCATCATCCCGTCTCGTTCCCGGCCTAGTGGGCGAGTAGCGAAAATATTTACTTTCTATTACCTGCCTACGAGGGTCGGTGCGGCGAAACGGCCTTTGAATAATTCCCACGTGATAACCCTTCATCTATGTCAAGCGTCGCCAGGGAACAAGTGAAATTGAAGAGAGATAAATTAGGTTTCATTTTTGTTGTAATTTTTCCAATGCTGTATGGATTTTTAATTATTATGGAACTTCCATAATAATTTCAGAATCGGTGGTAAAGTTGTAGCTTAGTATTTTGCAACTATTTTAACGCTTCATCGTTTAATCGCGGTTTACTTGAAAAAAAAAATATGATTCTGATAACAATCCTTATGACATTAAGATAAATTTATCAATGTATATTACACGGAAATGCGTTGCATATTTATCGAAAGATTATATATGGTACTTTCATTATTCCAATATTCATTGATTGATTAGATATCAGATTACATAATTATAATGGAATTTGAGTGATTTTTATAAATAAAATGATAATTCTGGTTTATCGTGACTTGGACTTTCACAACCGTTCACAAATTTAGAGGTAGATATGTCTTATTGACGGACACGCCACTTTCATACCTTCATGTCATATCCATTATTTTATATATAACTAGCTGTTGCCCGCGACTTCGTCCGCGTGGTATTTAACAAAGACAACCGTTGACAACAGCCTGCTCGCCCATTCTCATCCCGCGGGACGTATTGCAGGTTGTTGCTATCAAACTTAGTCAGGCGCTGCGCTGCAACATTGGTTTTAATTTTTTTTCGTGAGATCCTATTTTTTTTTCTAAAATAAAAGTAGCCTAAGTTACTCCTTGTTACATCAGCTATCTGCCAGTGAAAGTCCCGTCAAAATCGGTCCAGCCATTTCAGAGATTAGCCGGAACAAACAGACAGACAGACAGACAGACAGACAGACGGACAGATAGACAGACAGACAGACGGACAGACAGACAGACGGACAGACAGACAGACAAAAATTGTAAAAAATGTAGTTTCGGTATTGGTAACGTGTATACATCCAAATGCACTTAGTAAAAAGTAGTTATTTTAATATTACAAACAGACACTCCAATTTTATTTATATGTATAGATGTGTATTTATTGAATGTGTTATTGCTATTAATTACTTGACATTGGCAAAATACCCGCTAAGTTGTGGGTGAGGCCATATTCATATCCATTCTATTTCATCGCATTTCATTTCGTAAAGAAAGAAGAAGAAGAAGACTTATTGAAATATAATCGTGGTAAATAACACGGAGATCTTCCGATGACGTTATACTCGTGGCCATTTATTACTACGAACGTGGAACGTAGCTAGCGTGTATCGAATATTTTACTCATATTACGTCTTGTGTGTCATGACAGCCTGGTACCTGAGCTTCAGGTTTGATAACTTTGATGATAGTGTGGGAAGGGTTTTATAGGCTAGTGATTGGATTGGTGACCGGTCCGACGATTGACGTGAAACGTGACTAGGATTTGTTATATATATTTATTTTCTCTTATCGCTTTATGAATGCTTTATATGTGATAGATAGTTTGAGTGAGTGATCTCTCAAATATCAAGATTCATAATGTCAAAGTGTAGGGTGTGTGCGCCTCGCATGGCAACACACTGGAGCTTACGTTTTTATTTTTTTTGTAAATGGCTTTAAAAAAAGACAAACCCGCTGAGTTTCTCGCCGGATCTTCTCAGTTGAGGTCGCGTTCCGATACGCTTGTAGAGTTAAGAAAAAAAATGTTAATGATAATTTGTAAGTGCCTCCGTAGGCCTATACGAAATAAACGATTTGACTTTGACTTTACAAGCCGGAATTCAGTTTAAAAAAACCTATCATAATTAATTTAATTATTACTCACGTTTCATTGAAAATAACAAGGTAGGAATATTGTTTTATCACGTTGCAAGCATGGAAACAAAAATAGCTATTTCTCAATTTTTCTCGTGATCATAACGCCGAACCGTGCGTCAAGAATAAAAAATGTACGGTTTCCTTTCACGGTTTTTTCCCGGAAGTAGACAGTGCCGTCAGCGAGCCACGGTCCCTCACAATTTACCATAAAGAAGCCCTTTAAAACAAATTGTTTTAACATTAAGAAATCCTGCAGAAAGTTGTGATCTCTTAGGGTTTTAGTCGTATGGTTGTTTTTGTTTTTGTACATTTTAAGAAACGCATTTCTCCTTGTCTTTATTTGTTCAACTCAAGATATTTCATTTTAAAACTTCGCAACGTAATTTAAGTAAATTAAGTACTACAGTCAATCGCAGTAATCAAGAATCCTGTCATTAACACATTAATTGAAAAGCCAATAACAACTATCTCCATCTATTATGTATATAACGTCACAGGGTTGGCAAAAAAAAGAAAAATTTACATGCGGACTTCGAGGAAAAAAATTGACAATGTAAAATGAAATAAGGCAGTGTGCAACTTAGGATATACAAATTATGAAACTGCCATTGTAAAAGCTGCGCTCTGAAACCCCTTTCATACTTAAACATTCTGCTTTTTAAACGTATTTTTTTGTATAATATTCACATTCATCTTTTACTGGGCGCTCGCTTTACACTCGTGGTGTGGTCTTTTCGGTGTATGTAGTACCTACATGAAAAATCTCAACTTTCCCTAAACACACATGATTTAGAAACATCGTGTTCGCCTACTTACACGCAAGTTACGTATAAGTCGATGAGCAAATAATACCAAAACCATTGTTTGAGGTACTTTATGGTTTGTGCCTTTCGTAACACATTACTTTGGAAGTTGTAAACGTAGTACGGTGCGGTGCCGGCTTTTTGGACGCGAGCTATTATTATTATTGTTTATTTATATTTTATACACTTTTGGCTCTGTAAATATATGTACTTATTCACCATAATAAGTATTATATACTATTATGGTGAATTATATTTCATAACGACCTTTGCGAGTTGTTACTATTTTTTGAGTATAATTTGCTGTCTCCAAACATTTGATAGATAGTCAAGAAAGTACTAGAGATATTTTTATAACAGCCAATTAGCAAATCAGAGCAAATTGAAAAATATTTTCTACACGAAAAACAGTAATAGCCAAGCTGGTAGATTGCTCGCTCTTAAAACAAGGTTCTAGATTTTATTTATCAATCTCATTTTCAACCTTGATTATCAGTTGTTTAACGGTGAATGAAAACATTGTGAGGAAATTTCAGTGTCTGAGAGGACCTGGAACTGGTTTTCGATAGTCGTGCAAATTCGCAGTGGCCCAGCATGGTCAACTATAGCCTGAATCTTTACATAGAGGGAGTCCCGTACCCAGCAGTAAGGCAGCCAAGGCCTAAATTATTAATCAATTATTATTATACAAATTTATATTTTTGTTTCACCGTGTTGAAAGTGTACAAATCCTTCGTGTTCCTCCGGGCGCGGCGCGCATTGTTACCAGAAGTGAGATCAATGCCAGGAGTACATAATGTTCCGGAGCTGCCCCCGTGTCATCAGTAGTCCCATTAAACGCCACGGGCACGTCCCTAACAAGACACGTGACGTCACGTCGAACCTTCAATATTGAGCTTTTTATTCACCTTTTATTCGTCTCGCCAGCCAGAAAATACGGTTATATTCTTAGTAACACTTGTAAGAGATGACTGTGGGTGGGGCAAGACTAACTTAGTACTTTTTACTCCTGTGGGTTGCATCAGAATTTTTCTATAAGTACGCAAATCGATTTTATTAGATTTTTTTCGTGTCGATTCAACCATTCGCTAGGTTTACAGAGGTGCATACCTACAGAAAAAAGAGGTACTCGCAAGTTGCAATTAGTAAAGGAATTGATCGATACAAGAGGCTTGTCTGAAGGATGTCAATCTTGGAACTGGTCACAAAATCGCATCATTTCATTATACTTACAATTGATATAATATATGAATTCGCATCTATAAATTATAGAGTTTGGTGTACTATTTCTGGAAACTGTCTTATAAAGTACTTTAGGAATACCTTTAATAGACTCTATTTTCGTGCCAAGGACTGGGGGAAATCCCAACAACATTCTGATTATAGTTATAACAAAAAGTTCTCGTCGTAATAAGCTCTATTTACCTTGTAGCAATCTCGCTGTAGTTTTAGGTAGCAAAACAATAACTGTGTCTACATGGTTATTCCAAGAACCATCCGTTTTTCATACGTAAACAATCGTTTAAACAATTACGTGACCAGTTTCATACGAATATTACGTTATTGACCTCGTTCGATCCCTCATTTCTTTTGTGCACATGTCAGAGCTCAAGTACACGTGCTGAATCCCAATGAATCTGCGACATAAGATCGTCGCATTTATCATTGTTTGAATGACGCGCATAATTAACTTGTCCTTCCCTTGTAACATCGGGTTGATGTCGTGCGACCCAATTTAAAATAACGTCATGCCTTATAAAATCTCTGATCTTATTTCTGAGTGTTGCTTGTTGAATTCTGATGAACGAAATCTTATTAGGTCTACGATTTTTGAGGCGCTTTTTTTCTTGGTAAATGAGAAAACGCTGAATATTATAGATACTGTCTGAAGGATACTGATTATAAGTTTTCTCCGATTCAAGCCGTAAGCCTCCTTCGACTTCAAATACTTGTTATTAAAGGTAGGTTGACCTTTCAACAAGATTGTCTTGTGTTATTCTTCTTCTAAGACTTTGCCACTTATAATCGAGTCTCCTGACTGATTTATTTGTTTACTGGTAGTGATTGCTGTAAGATCTCTTAGATCCATTTAATGGAATAACTCATACCGAACTTAGTAGTTAAACTTCTGTGAAGATGGGGTCGAGTCACCTTCGTCCGTAGGAGAATTAAGTACCCTCGAGATACCCTACACGTGACCCTGGGTGGTGCCAACCAGGTGATAACTCTACTGGTGGTAGGCTTCGGCCGTGGCTAGTCACCACCCACTGAACAAAGCCATATCGCCAAGCAGCCTAGCCGTGTTCCGGCATGATGTTCGGTGTTGCCATTCATGGATGGCGGGTCAGATCAGCTGCGCTGCATGTGCCTAGTAAATGTAGCGTCTCGATCTACTGCCGCCTTCCTACCTAGGCAAGTATGCTCCATCGTAGATCTCGTCGTCACTTACCATCAGGAGAGATCGAGATCAAATACTTGCCTATAATGTAATTAAAAAAAAAAAAGATATTTCAGGCTGTGGATTCGGATTTCCTTTAACGGTTACAATATAGATAGGTATAATGATATTGGTTCGATTAGCCTAGAGCGCCCTCAAAAGTAAGGAAATGTCATCTAAGTCTGGACTAAAATTATATTGCTTCGAGCCTAATGTTCTAAACAACACAACACATAACCAAGCTTATTAACTTTTTTTTGTCACCAGGACGAGGAAGTAAAAGAACTGCCAGTGGTGCCGAAGTGCTGTCCAAGTGGTCAGAACCTGACCATCGTAATAGAGAACGGAAAGCCGAATACAATCTGCTCACGGTCTACTCTGACCTTCCAACCGGTCTTTCACGAGGCGAACGAAACCCACATATTCAGCTACGATAGTAATTTGTATGAGACCATCGTTGGAAACCCTTGTTTGTATGAAAAGTGAGTGTGTAATATATTTAATTGATAATGCTTCTTTTTAATGTGCTACCAACCAGGCTTTGATACAGTGACGTCAAAGACTTGTCATTCATATTTTTTTAAGTTTGATAAATATCTTGATTTTTTATATTTACGCGAATACTACACATTGAAATAAAACTATTAATAAGGATTTTATCGCGTACAAGCGTACCATTGCAAGACACAGTGAACTCTTTCTGCGTAGATCGGACCGCAAGTAACAACTAAATATGAGGGTACCCCCGACAAACTGTGACACTAGAACGTCAACCACCTCAGTCCTCCTGTGACCATGGTTGATGTAAAGCAGCCGAAACGTCGAGAACGTAAAAACAAAAAATAAACGCGATAAAATCCTTAAAAATAGTTATATTTCAATTTGATAAAGATCAGGAATTTTGGTTACCTATAGCTACCTATGGTTCTTACCTTAGACAGAGACGTTACTATATTAAAATAACTAAAGTCAAATGTTTATGTCCTTAGTCAAAAGTGAATTTAAATGCTGAGTCTCATGCTTACCTTGGCACTTTGCCGACATTGCTTCTAAATTTGTATACAATCAGTTTATCCGCAAGACACTTCTAATTGTAATAACATTAAAAATAAACAATGCTGAGAGTCATTAGTTCCTGAGTAATTGATATACTGGTTTAACTGATAGCGTTCAAAGAGAACGGAACAATGTGTTTTGCTAGGCTACACTTTTGTCTTCGCATAGTGTTTTTTCTTGTAGATTGATCTTTCAAATAAGATTTTTATTAATGAATCGAAATACTTTACAATATCTATTACATACAATGCCTTCCCATTGGTCGCATCCAAACCGATCGCGCAGCCTCAAGACACTGACATGCAAACCTCGTGAGGCTTTGTGTACGGTCTGGAACCGGCCAACCAGTGTCAAATTTATTATTACTTCAATCGTACAAGCGTCCCAAATTATCTCACCGAAAAATATCTTCTTTTTCTTCTTCTTTGTTATTGGCGTTTGCGGCTAATTGCCACAATTCTGCCAGTGTCTGTGATGCTACAGTTAGTGTCATAAACTTGGATGTAGATGACGGTGAGGAACAAATATGGCCGGTGGAGTGAAAGACGGTCCTTTTCCCTTATTGGCCGATAGAAAAATATCTAGCTTTCATAATGATGAATGCCATAATGGCTAACGAGCTACCACAACTTTGTTGACAGATATAAACTAGAGCCTGACAAGTACAGCGCAGATGAATTCTACTTGCTTGTCAACGGCTCGCTGTTCGTGCCCTACAGCCAGCCGCCCTTACTAGGCACTAGAGACTTCTGTATGGAAACCTTCTGGAATGAATCTGCACCAGCGGGGATTACCATTCCAATGGTATGTTTCACCACGCCCATGGAGGAAACGAAGACTTCGGCGACGCTTATTGTTTATGCTACAGGTTTGTACTGAAATTCTCTTATCACTAAGCAGGTTTTGTTTTTTTTCGTCTCATATTACACTAGTTATAAAAGATTTAATGTCGATTGAGGAAAGTGATTGGTAGAAAAGTTGTAAAATCATTAGAAGGAGGTAGATATAGCATGCCATAGCGAAGTTTGTGGTTGTTTTAGGCAAATAACAAACAAATAAGTAATTTCAGGTTGCCGTTCTTTAATTAAATAGGTCTGATGATTATTCTTTTTAGAATTTTCGATTAAATGTTAAGGGAAAGTTTTCTAATTAAATGTTGAGTTCAATTTCATATTAAGTACAAAGTTGGAACGTAAAATATTTAATTACTTTTATTAATTACTTAATTGTATTTTTCCTAGCTTAATTTAACTAGTTCCTTCAGTTTTTTCTATGTGATTTAAATAGATAACACTAAGGCATGTTTATGTTGTATGAAACAGAACAATCTACTTGCTACATTATCAATCCAAGTAATTAGTAAACTGATTAAAATTAATGGATCTTTTCTCTCCAGCTTAAATATGGCTGGGCGGAAGATTCAGGGCATTTTATTTTGTCAGTCCGCCGTCGAGTATCCTAATTATTATTCTAGCTACTAAAGGGTCCCATGAAAGGCTCTTTGAATGAGAGGCTTTAAGAGCTCAGGTTGTTCGCGATTACTTTCACTCGTGTGCCATACGTCCTTCAATTTCGCGAGAAAGAAATTCATGAATATTTTTGTGTCTATTATGTAGAGTAGCGTGCCTCTTCGTGAATAATATTTATTTAGTGTATATTATCATGTGATTATACTTGTTAATTTAAAGTCGAGAATGAAAATTAGAATATAATAATATTTGCAAGATATAATTTTGTATTTTTAAGTCGAATAACAAATGTTAACTCTACTTTCCATAAAATATGTATAATTTGAGACTTCAAATTATATATTTTATGAAATATGAACGTCGTTCATATCATGTAATTTGATATTTACAATATATTATTATCATGCTCATATTTTCCACGTACATATCAAGTCATTCATTACAAGTAATGTGATCTAAGATAGCCGCTACAGATCAATTCAGGATCCGAACATAGTGCAGTTAATAAAGTACCTACTGTGACATTTTTCTTCGTTGTAGGTCTCCTAATATCGGTACCGTTTCTACTGGCCACGGCGAGTGTTTACCTGTCTATTATCGAGCTTCGGGACACCCACGGCAAAGCACTAGCTTGCCACACAGTATGTTTGGCACTTGCCTTCACTTGCTTAGCTACAACGCAACTTGCCGGCCATGCGTTCCCTAAAGTCGGTTGCACTATTATGGGTAAGAATATGGTGTTACAATTTTTCCTTTTCTTGGTTTGGTGTTTGGAGATTAGAGAATCTAATTCGTTCATATTTTTTCAGCGTACCTCATCCAATTTTCATTTGTATCCTGTTTTTTCTGGCTGAACGTGATGTGTTTCGATATATTCCTGAACGTTAGGTGAGTTAAAAATAAATTATTATATTATGATATGTGGAGTGTCGCAGGTTCAAATCCCTGTTCGAACCTCTGGGATTTGATGTACGAATTTAATTTTCAACCATTATTATCACTTGCTAAACAGTGAGGAAATCTGCATGTCGGAGACAACCCCTCGCAAGACATGTAAAATCTGTCAACCCGTACTGTGTCAGCCTGGTAAACTCTGGCCTAATCCCCATTGCAATGAGGGGAGGCCAGTGCCCAAGTTCCCAGTGCTGGGCGTTAAAAAGGGCTAATAATAATAATAAATAATATGATGTATTACGTTTGGACTACATTTGTTATACGTATAAATCCCTATTGTCATATTTATTTCCCGCAGGAGGTACATAAACTCTTCAGTATCAAGACGCAGCATGAGACGGAGGTTCGCGTGGTACTGCGCCTACGCAATACTATTGCCTTTACTTTTACTTATCATCACAATAGCTATGGATCTGTCACCGGCAGTACCCAGTACTTATCTAAAGCCTAACTTTGGCGTTAAAGGCTGCTGGTTTAAGAGTAAGTTTCTTATTGAAATAATTACACTATAGTCATAAAATGTTGCCAGTCTTGCCTAAATGTTGCCACTCTTAACTTAATGTTGCCGCTCTTACCTCAATGTAGTCACTCTTGCCTGAATGTTGCCACATTGTCCTTACGAGTGGTTTATTTTAATTTTCATTTCTTTGCAGCGGATCAAGCAGCCCTGCCATACTTCTATGGCCCAGTGGCGGTAATTCTTTTAAGCAACGTCATCATATTCTTTTGCACATCAAGAGCATTTGCTATGCATCACGATAAGCTTAAGGATGTTACCCGTGAGTCATATTTAATATATACGGCTATTACTAGATAGGTTTTTTTCTGAGTTACTTCAATAATACATTACTGTTTGTTTAACGTATTTTATGCAGACATGGGTACTTCTTTAACATATCGCACGCTTACTAATAGACTGACCTAACTCAAAAAAGCTGTTTGTTGGGAAATCGCAAAAACGTTTTGTCATTTACAACTTGTCTGACATTATTACTTATATCTCAATGAAAATAGCGTAATAATAATAAATGATGTATTGTAAGAATACTTGATTAAGTAATTATTGATACTAAAATGTAATTTTGAAGAAATTTTATTATTATTTATAATTATTTATAGCTTTTAAAATGTTGTCCCTGAGATACGTCTGTTTATGAATAAAATCAATGATATCTTGCTGTACTAGTGATGACACTTTTTTTATATGTCTGTATTTTATTAAACATTTCACTAAAACCCTTTCTCTTTTATGTTATAAGTCTATACTTGATAAAATAATAACATATTATTTTTATGTTGTATTAATTTTTAAGTTCAGAAACATGAATGGGTCACTATAATATAAAAGCACCGCGAGTTGACTGTCGCAATCTCAGACGCATTATGATTTATGTCACTTTCATGTTAAAAGTTTTGTCAAAATTTGTATAAGTAAAAAAGACAACATATTCGTTACTCAGTCTAGGAATAAGATATCGTAAAAATTCTGAGATTGGTAGATAGATAACGTTGGAATAAATCTATCTGTGTGCTTATCTCACTTTGGGCTTAAACCCTAATCGGTCAGTCTATTATTAAGCGTGCGATATATTTCAATAATGATATACAATTACTCTACAAATTGAAGTATATTTATATTCTCAAAGTGATCATAATTTTGTTTTCCAGCTCTGGACTTAGCACACTCAGACTACAGTACGTCAGACGATTGGGTTCGGCTAGGCACAGTACTCGGGCAGCCTGTGTCGATCCACGAGCGAACCTCGTCCCCACCCAGAGAAGCCCCCATCAACTTCAACCAGAGGTTAAAGAATTATAGAAAAATGTACGTATTTTTGAACATTATCTACTTAAATATGGATGTATCAACTTCTACAAAGTGGTGGTGCGGTTCTGATAGGAGCTAATGCTTTATACTAATGGGTAAGGGGTCTTATTAGAGTAGGAGTGTAATGATGAATTTGATAGCTAGATAATTGTCTATAAAATACACTTTGTGCGGAAAATGGTTTAAAAGCGACAAACAGAGAAAAAGAGAGGTACAGTGGCTCGATTTCGATCTTTTTACGTAGAGTTACGATAACGTGAGCGCGTTTCGTTCCTCTACGAGTACCTACACAGATGTCATGACAGTGACAGCGTGCATTGACATAGTTATTGTTATGTTCTCTTGGCGATGATACGAATACATTTGGATTTTGTGCTCAGTTAGTCAAGTGCATCCTTGAACGTAGCGTTACGTCTTTTGTCTTGTTCTAACCACAGGTTTTATAAATAAGAATGACAATGATAGCATGAATTCTCGATGTTGTTACAATAATATTAGGATTGGTATTTTTCGCAACAGATTCCGAATGACCTGTCTCCTATGCTTCATCATGGGTCTCTCATGGGTGCTAGAAGTGGTGTCCTGGGCGGCGGGCGCAGGTTCCTCAGCCGTCTCCGTGTGGTCGGTCTTCGACCTCATCAACGCGCTTCAAGGGGTCGTCATTTTTGCTATATTTGTGATGCAGCAGCCAGTGCGATCTTATGTTAAGGTAAGGATTTACAGTTTAACTTCTTTAATCTTATGTTTTTCTGGTGCTGTATGTATGTAACATATTTAGCCCCTCGAATCTTGTTCCATCAAAGAATTTAAAAAGGACGTTATTGCCAATAGAGTTTTTAATATTATCCAATCTTATCGGGACACTTGTTGCTAACAAATCAATTGGAGTTTCCATATTTGTATCATTGCCGCTTATTAGTTTCTGATTCAATATTATAATTTTGGATATTAATATATGTGCAATTATTTTTATTATAAATCATTGACGCAGAGTATTTGCGAAACATTTATATTTTTTAATATTTGATTAAAGGGTTTTAACAAGCTATAATAATAAAATTGATATTTATATAGAGTTGTACTTGCACGAGTCCGACCTTAATTTCGAAAAAAAACTTCTTACAAGCTTTGACCACCCTTACGAATCGTATATACAATTAACCCCTCTAGGTGCATAGTGCAATTCAATGGGTAGGTACTCAATGAAGATATCCTCCAAAATTCAAATCCCTAGATTCACCAGTGTAGGTTAACTTGGGGTGTTAATAATTTTATTTCTTTCTATTCACAGGCAACGCATTTCTTTAAAACGTGCAAAAGGAAAACAGACGGCTCTGAGGTGTCCGTTGTGAGTGAAAGAAGTGGCATCATGAGTACCGGTAGAAGAGACTATGTTTAGTGTGCTACAAAAGTGCTACAAACACAATACAATGACGATAAAATAAACTTTTATGAAGGATTCGGTGTTAACAACAGACTGGTAACATTTACAGTATTATTCGCTTCGAAGGTCAGGTGAAGTGCTACATAAGAGGCTGCCTGTGCTCATTTCGCTGGACTCTTTTGACCTATGTGAGCTGCTATATGAGTTAAATATTTCGATGTATGACACTTGAAAGTATAAACATGAAACTAATATGAGTGAAATCGCAATAAAAAAAAAGTTGATTTATTATATTTTCGCGAATACTTTTCATTGAAATAAATCTTATTTTACAGATTTTATCGCGTTTATTTTATTTTTTTACGTTCCCTATCGTAATATCGTATCGCTTCTCGGGAACGTAGAAACATAAAATAAACGCATTAAAATAAAACGAATGTTACGGATTTTATGGCGTTTATTGTATGTATTTTTGGTTGTTGTAAAGCAGCCAAAACGTCGGGAACGTAAAAACATAAAATAAACTCAATAAAATCTGTAAAATAAGTTTTATTCCAATAAAAAATATTTTGATATAAAAAAATCTGAAAATCTTGTTACCCACTCATTTTGTTCAGATCTCGAAAACCGTAGGATATTATTAGACCAATTTGATTTTAATATGTAGATAATAATAACTTAGCATTTTCATTTATATTGTGATTGAATATACCTTAATTTGATTATAAATATTTGATTCGGCACTTCAATCTAAGCCTGCAACAACTTTATCAGGCGATGTTTATTACACGCAGATGTAATTTGCTGTCCTTTTTTAATTCGCTCGTACTTTGATGCACAGATGGAGTCTTAAGATATCAAATGAGTTTTCCTGATCAATGAACAAGATCTTCGTTATAAATATCAGTATCAGTTTGTTTATTAAAACCTTTAGATTAAGATGAAAAAACGGTTCTCCAGAGTGAGTTATAATTGGATTGTGCCCTGAGTTAATTCGGAGGCCATTTAGTTTAACCGAAATTAATATAGGATGAATGCAGTCACATTTGCAATCTTCAAAGCTACGTATTTCACGCATCATCCTTTGTAAGAATTACGGGTAAAACACATCACCGCCATGTGATTAAAGTCTTATGTACCGAAAAGTAATTATCACTAATATACTCTACGGAGATACCCATACTGACCTGTATAGAATGCCAATACATTTCAATATTATGAACATATGCAAGATATCGCGTTTCTTTAAGTTTTCGTCAACTTATGTGATGAAGAAGATGAAGAGGCCTATTTACAAATCCGCATTGCAGTGATGTGTTGACGTCCTATCATGAATACTTGTTCAATATTTTAATTCCTGTGATAGCCTTAGCGTTGCAATTAACGTTATTTGTGTATTTGAAATCGATTTCATGTTTTGATTTTTGTATAGATATATAAATTAGCTGAACGCTAAATAATTCAAAATTAAAAGCTGTTTGTTTACTTTTTTTTATTGTTAGCGTTTTCTTTTAGGCTCAGTTGTTTTTTTACGAGATTTTAGATTTCACTCGAAATATCGCGTTCGTTTATTTTCTATATTATTTTATTTTTATTATGGAAATAGTGAGTAGCCTTGCTTGTTATACCTACGGTTGTTAATAGTTAGGATAAGAAAATTAAATATTTTTATAAAAGTACATGACCAAGTTAATGATTCTGTGAAAGCATTAGCTGATAACTGAGATTTCAACATCATTTTATGGAAAATGCGTAGTGCCATATAGAAGATGTAGGTGAACTAAATTTTGGTGCATTTCACTTCATCCACGAAAGCTAGTCATAATGTTGTAATTAATGGATGTTATAAGCGTGTAGGTTATTTAATTTATTTTCATAATTCTAATTCTATTTAGCAAGTAATGAATGAAGATGTTACACAATTTCATAAAAGCGTCATACTAAATTAACTGGTAGGTATGTATGAATCAGAAAATTATAACTGTATAAAAACGTCAAATGTAAGGTTTTTTTATATGGAATTAGGTCAATAAACATGAATAATTACTTTAATACGGCAAAAATATCCCTATAATTTATTATGTATAGTCATTATTTCGACCTACACTGAGCATTACTGTAGGGAATGTCTCACAAAATACATGCTCATCTTTCATGATGTAAATAACAGGAAAATCAGTCTTACACACCGAATGTGTGTCATTGTCACACACCGAATTTGTGTCATTGTCAAAGTCGGGCCAGTCCCTTTGGGGATGGCCAGACGGATTGGTGCAACGAACAATTTCCATGTGTCATGCTTATTTTATATTCCATTGATGTCATGTCCAACTCCACATTAAAACGTCGAAACCTCATTGCGCAAGATTATTCTGACAAAACTGTGAATACGTCAGGAACAAGTAGTCATTGCGCTGACTTTGCCTATTTTTACACTGCGACAATTTATGTTTTGAATTCGGTACATTTTTCAATGCATAAATAGAACATACCTATTAAGTCGTTTCGAAGCAAACATGTTATATAAAGTTTAACAATAATAGTGTCAAATATTTTAACACGGCCAAAAGTAGGTTATACATTTAATATTCTCAAAGACATAAATCAAATTATAAGATGTAAAAAAACTTACACCCTGTACTGAGCGCAAGGAAAATAGCTACTGGATTGCCTTGTTTAAAAAAATCAAAGATCATTCACACAATTATTTTATGTATCAACGTGATCCATATAACTTACTGTTTTATGTGTAAAAATATTTTACACTATTTTTTACACGTTTTATAATGTAACTTCGGCTTTAAATCAGAACTCGTTAATACCTACAACGAACTTTTCTCCATAAATTGTTTATCGATGCTGAATTAATTTGCAAACGTTATCGGTACTAAATTAAAATAATATTCCGGATAAGACTGGTCGTATGAATAATGCAACTGGAATACGTAATGGAGTTGCTTAAATATAATTACGTGTAGGCGATAAAGAAAGTAAATGTTTATGTCTTGAGGGAAGAAAATCAAATATCTAATCATTTTCAAGGAAGAATAAATTAAAATGGAATATACAAATTGCAAACATGGTGACATCGACAAATAGTAAAAAAAAAATGAGAATTCAAATAGTGTTCCATTAAATAATTAATTTAATTGCCTTGTAATTTTGTTCGACCCTACGAATTCATGGTATTAAAATATGTTTTTCCTGTACTTCTATAGATAATCAAAGTCGTATCTTTCAAATTTAACGTAATCATTTCTAATGAGGCTGCATATTGTCAGGTTATTTAGTGCTTGTTGAAGTACAAACATTCATTTTTTAATCACATGCGCAAGTTGTTAATTGGATTTAAAATAATGGCCCCAGAAATCATTCCTACAGTAATAACAGAAAAGAATCAGGATATTTTTTTGAAATCTAGATTTCTTATAATTATTTCACAACAAATTTTCGTGTGGATTAAATATTCAAAAACAAATAAAGGACCCACGACAATAATTAGTGTTGTAAACTTTAAGTGAATATTGTTTTACCATTATTTGTTATGTTCAGTTATGAAATATTGGATCTTTATTAACAGTAAATGAATATTTAATAATGTAATAAATGTACCTATATGTAGTTACGTTACGAGTTTGTATATAGCGTTTTTTTATCTTTAAGGGTAAAACATAATTAGTACACGTTACAGGACGTATTTATAGCTCTAATTAGTTAAGGTTCTAACATTGTAAGCGCTTAGTCACGTATCGTATTTAACAAAGCGTTTACTTTATAAAATAATTATACCTCACGCCACAAGGCCGCATTGACGTCTTTGTAACGTGTATTAAATGTGTTTTTCGCATCAAAGTTAGCGTGTATGCGTGTGTAACTATGTATTATATTAATTGTTAAATGTTGATGCGGAATTTTTATGTGAAATGACAATTTAAAAGTGTATATTTGTCTATTTTGCAAAACATGACGTTTAAATAAACAAGCTTTATATAAAATTGCTTTTATTTTATGCACGGTGATTTGAAAAAGCGTATACTAAGCCATCAACTTGCCCTTTTTTAGCGCATTTCTAAACACTGAAAAGTCCGAATATATATATGGCAATTTAAAAAAAAATGTTGGCAACAAAATTATTGTATAAAAATTGACCTAAAGAGAAATGCTGATATCACATAGTTAAAAATGTGCCAAAGAAGCCCAGATTCTAGGATTGGTGTAACGATTCTGAATCATTCTGTAAAGCCAGAAAATATACACAATTTCAGACAAATTATAAAAAAAAATCCATTCTGTTCCTCCATACACTTTGAATTACGGTCGAATACCCTGCCTCCGGTACTATGTCTTTATACGCCATATTTAAGACTTGGACCAACGTGTATTAGCACGCATACAAAAAACCACCTTGATTCAATCCCATTAGTAGCGTGTACAAATAAACAATAGCCGGAGTAAAGATTAATTTAAACAAACATGACCCATATTTCAACGGAAAGTTAGCAACACATTAAATTAAATCACTTAAGCACCTGCAATTAAAATGATTTGTGTAAGTTCCAAAACAACGCGTAACTTAACCCCATTTGTACGGATTATTTTGAATCCCTATACAATCTATTGTTTAAAATATTGGCATTTATAATAATGGACAATGGGGACGCTTCGAATTATCCCAAGTTGGGATGTTGGGTCCAACGTTGGCCGTGCGGAATTCGGAGCTTCGTGCAAATGCGTATAGATCCATCGCCGCTCACCAGTCTTGATTCCGTTTCGAGGCCCGGATAATTTTATTCCGCAATTTGTGTTTGGCACAGTTTGTAGTGACCCTGCTTTCTGTGTCGAGGGTACCGGGTTTGAATCCTGGTAGGAACAAACTTTGTTTGATGAGCGCAAATGTTTGTACTCGAGCCATGGATGTTTAATATCTATAATACTCGTATAAGTATTGTATACTGGGATCGCCCCCGTCCGTTGTACGGTACAAAGCAAAGGCTGCTAAGTTTGGAACCGCACAGTGGGTGTTTTGTCTAGCGATATTATAAATATTATTCCGATATATCGACACGGGGCCGTGAAAGGTGGACTGTTTAAAATACTCAAGGGTTTTGATATTTTTATTAATGTAAGTATATTATTTTGAAGATGAGAATCCTTTTAGTGGCTATTATCGTTCAAACCTTTTTTTATCAAACAAAAGCTTGACTAACATTTATTCAGTAGGCCGCACTCTATGTTCTTCCAAAGATATTCGGATTTGCGCTAGATTCTGCGAGCTAAAGTAAATTGGCCAAGAGGAAAACTCTTGGCGAATTTCACTTTAGCTCAAGATTTTCCAGATTTATACGTAATGTACGTAACGCCAGGATATTGCCACTAGAGACTTCAGGTATGCTGCACACAGTTCGCAACACTATACGCCGAAGGTCGCAATATCCTGCGTAGTGGAACATAATATGACTCAGTGAGAGCTTTATGCTCTGATATTAAAGTATATTTTAGATTACTCCGAACCTTCAGCACGAGCAGGTAGCTTTTATTATTTTTATATAAATTGAGTTTCATTTTTTTTTAATAATAACAAGAACTCAATTAAGGTTGGTTTTTGCATTGCAATAAAGTCTGTATTACGTTCCTTTACCGAATCACTAATGGATCACATTGTTTTTTATATGATGTCAAAGGCACCCATACATTTTACACACCATAAAATATTTCTCACTCTCACAAAGTGTATGAAATATTGGCTCTCGAAGGTGTCTTTAACAGTGAGAGGGGTAATGCTGCCTTCAGCTGTTTATAACGCAAAGTGTGATTGATGACCTGTTATCTGGCAGTGCGCGGGGTGCCCTACCACTTCGTAATATTATAGCCGATGCATATTGGGATTAAAAAATAAAAAGAGCGTAATGTGCATTAGCTGATAAGCTGTTAGTAGATGTAAAGGATTTTTGGACATCAAATCGAAAATATTTGCGTGCTTTTCATTTTTATTATAGAGCATTGAGCGTACATAATAAATTTAAAATTCGGCAATAATTATTAATAGTGTGTAAGGTGTTTTTGAAAACATACTAAAAATAAAATAAACTATACTTAAAGATTTTTTTAAATTAAGCCCATAGAATAAGTAATTTGAACTACCAACTCGTTCGGATTTCGTCATATTTTTATACTATATTATGATACAAAATTGTAGGTACACAGATAACTCTATATGGTTCCACCACAAAAACACACACAATTTACACGGAGAGTGTCACAATGGGCGGCCTTATCACTGATAGCGATCTCTACCAGCCAACCTTTGGTAGGCCATGATTATCTTCGGTAAATATATAAAACAAATCTACTAATTAGTTAATTCCAATCGTATGTCTCATTTCACGAGCGTCTCTCTGACTATATCATTTGTATCACTTAAGCCCCGCACTGGCAGATAGCTTGACATCGCAGATTTGTTCCCGTTCACTACATTAGCGATGTAAGCAGCTGGTGTTTGAGATATCTACCCCTACCATATGTATACTTGCGTAATAGTTGTATCTTTGCTGATACACTACTTTAAAGATACAATCGCATTTATAATGTATGTGACGTAAGAATTCTTCTTCTCGATTTAAAAATATCATATATACTTCGTTGTAATTTTTTTTTTATATCGAAATTTCGGATTTCGACTTAACATAATAATAATAATTATTATATCGCCAGTAAAAAACACCGACTATACGGTCCCACACTAAGCAACGCTTATATTATGGGTGCCGTCGAATATACTGAAGGCGAACTGAGTATATAATAATATATAGATAATAATGATATAGATATTAAACATCCATGCCTCGGGTACAAACATTCATGCTCATCAAACAAAGATTGTCTCTACCAGGATTCGAATCTGGGACTTAACGAGCAGAAAGCAGGGTCACTACCAACTGCGCTAATAGGCTCGTTATCATAATGACAGCAAATGCGCTAAAGAAGCATATTATTCGAATATATAATTATATATAAACCATAATTATACATTAAAAGTACGCATAAAATACCTACATTCCTTATTGAGGATGAAAATGACCGTACTTAAAAATACTTTAAGTAGGTATATCAATAAACCTCATGTAAGTCTAAGCTATCAATTTTCTCCAGCGATTTATAGCAAAAACAGCCTAATGTATTTTCGAGTTGTCAGTGTAAGCGGTTAATCCATCACCAACTAGTAAGGGAGCAGCGAACGTGACTTATCTCCGCGCTCGGCAGCATCCCTCATCGACATCGATTCGTTTCGCTTCGGTACATAGAACGTGATGCGTACAGAACGAGATTCGCTTTCGAAACATTGCATCCGAGAGTTCCGGCTGTGATTGATATATGGGACACGGGGTTCATGTGTTTAATGTACACATCAATGATTTCGTTATGTTCTGTTCTTATACAGAATGTTTCAGAAATGGTATAATAAACCTGGCACTGGGCTTCTATGTGAAGTCAGAATACGTGTGTGTTTATTTCAAAACAATAATTTTGTTACAACTGTTTTTTTTTTAGAAAATGTCCTCACCCACCATTGGGTAGGTATTTTGCTAACGTTTCAGAGAGCGGCGCTGGGTTTTAGTGGGTAGTCTGGACTTCTTTCAGGAGCCCCACATAACCGTCCTTGCTCCCCCGGGCTTGGGCGGTATGCGTAAATGCATTTCCCAGCGGAAACAAAAAAAAAAAGGTATTTTGCTAACGTCAAGTGGAATGCTTTTTTTAATATCAAATAAGGGAGATTCTATTCTATCAGTAAAGTTGAGGAGTCTACTCTGACAAATTACCGGACTTCTTGGGAGAACTGGAAAAGTCATGTTTTACTATTTAGTTTTATTTTCCTATACTCGTGCACGTTTATGAAAACACAATGGTTAATATTCTACCAAAATTACACATTAGATTTCAAAGAAAAACATTTTTTACCTAATAAAACAAAATTGATAACCTTTCTCTTCGACTACCCCTAAATAGTCATTGGGTATTATTGTGAACAATCTTTTTTAAATAGATATTTATCTGTCAAAACCTCAAACTTTTTTATTTTTAACAATGGTTCCCAAACAGCAAATGTGATTCAAACAAAATGTGATTTGAACCCCAATCCCAACCCCAAACCCAAATCCCAAACAGCAAATGTGATTTGAACAATTCGTGGTTCCGGAATCATGGTTTAGTGGAACACAGTGATTGTTTCGAGCGCTCAATCTAGTAAATAAGTACATGTATATCGATGGCCAATGGCATCTGATATATACGGTTCAGAATTAAGCCATAAAAAACGCTTAGCATCGAAATCGAAATCGAAAAAATCCCCTTTTTGAAGACGTCAACCACTACTATATAAGCAAATGACGTACCTTTAGACGAGCGATAATCCCATCGACCGGGGTAATATCGCGGGGGTCCTATCTCATACGACACATGATGTCATCCATCTTACTCATTTTCCTCACAGCCTGTCCCAGCGCAGTTTTTGATTGGATGACTAAATAAAAATTAAGCGATTGCTTATTAAGAGCGGGTGATAGTTAAATATTGGAGACTTGTCAGGCCACTATTTTTGGCTACACTTTGGACTCCCAATGGTATCAATTAGGTCAGTTGTAGTATGTGTAAATTTTCATTGCTATTCAATTATTGATATGACTTAGATTGGGACCTAGTTTTAAGTTTCTTTATTAAAGAAAAAATAGGTAGGTACTAGCTTAAAATTAATTTAATATTACTTAGTGATCTTCTCAGTTGAGGTCGCGTTCCGATCCGGTTGTAGTATTAAGGAAAAAATGTAATGACAATTTGTAAGTGCCCCCGTAGGCCTATACGAAATAAATGATTTGACTTGACTTTGACTTTGTTCAGATACTACATAAAAATAGATATCACCATGAAATCACCTTGAAATGACTATAGGTACTTAATAATTACACGGCTCGCGTAACGTTGACTAGTAAATTACTTTTTATCTGGGCGAACCCGTTTGCCGACGTAATTGCTTAGTTAAGGGGATTGGCTTTAACTAAGCTCACACACTGATTACTTGTAATTCCCTAGAGGTGCCGAGAAGATAGATACAATACAAAATACCAGAATGTAAACTATCCTTTACCGCTTTTCAATAATGTATTGGAACTTAGGTGTAAAATTAAATTATTATGATTACGAGGAATAAGTAGGGATATACAAATAAATTGCCATCCCTCCCAAATCTGATTTACGTCCACTACAAATAACACGTCCGCGTCGCAAGGCTGTTATTATAAAAATGAATGCGTCCAGTGTCACGGCCGATTATGTACCGGATGTTGTTCCATGGGAGGGCGCTGACGTCAATTTCCGGCGCGGGCGCTCGGGCCCGGAAACTGGGAAAAACACTTCGCGCTCCATACCATAATAATGGGATCCATTTGGAATGAGTGACAAGACGGAAATAATTTAAAGTACCTCGTATTTTTCTTTAAATAAGTAAATCTTTGATAGAAATGGGATATACAAAATATGTTGTAGCATTAAAAAACCTGAAGTCATTCCATTAAATATGATAAGACTCAAATTTATTGCTAACGACTTTTTGTCTTTCTTTTTTTTCTTAGTCTGTGAGTTGAAGTTAAGTCTGTCTCAGTACCTAGTACCTACCAAAGTAGTAGCAGTAAGTAGTACATTTAAATGAGCTACGCTTTTTTCAATTTATTTCCACAACGAATTGTATTTCTCTATCATTTCTATACTCTGTGATTGTTTATGATGGTAATTCTATAAAAACTAGATGAATTATTAAGAGAATTAGGTTAGCTACTACATGTGACATAGATGGATCGTTTTTGGAATAAAAATGTTTTACCACAGGTCTATAAATGTATGGAGCAACCCTTTACACAGAGAAAAAAAAAAAAAAAAAAAAAAAAAAAAGTGATTGATATTTCTGTGTTTTGTTAATCCGCCTAGAGTTAGTGTAGGTACCTGCTTATTTTGTGGATATTTTTTCGGAGCTGTAGCTTATCGTGAATGTGTATTTATTTGTAGAACGTTCTAAGGGTATGGAAAATTAATATACTAACATATTTGTTATTTATTTTCGGTTTTATACTTTTAGGTATTTCGTGATAATCGAATTTTTCCTCTGTGAGCAAGGTGGAACTTAAGACGGTTTTGAATGTGCCTGTTTTGTGTATGAGAACACTTTTTATATCTATATCTATTGAGATATTATTAAGTTGCGCCTACAATGTGGAACTGTGGCAACTTCTACCTGAATGAACTGTCACATAGTTATAACAATTGATCGAACTCTACTTTGGAAACGTCGAATTCCTTTAGAATAGTTAACCTCAGATATAAGATGATGTCTATGTCTCACGAAGCTTGAATGTCAAGTAAGTTAATGCCAACATTTTGCAACACCGCCTCAGGTTAGGCGGCTTACTGCCTGAGCCGGTTTTGGGATGCGCCAGATTTCCGTATGAAAATTATGAAGGAAAAGTGGCTATAAGCCGGTGAAGCTTACCTTTCCGGTTCAATGATGTGGGTGCGAAATATTATTGTTAGGTTCTGGTATTGTTTGGGGTTGAAATTTAAGAACCCACCTATGCATCGCAGCGCGAGAGAATTAAAAAGGGATTATGGGTATTACTTCGATTTGTTTTAAACACCAACATATTCATACAGAATGGTTCAGAAAGCGTATACTAATATTTGAAATTGCGCTTCTTAAGTGCATTAGTAATCATTATGTGAAGGCAGAATTGTAATATGTCGAGTTTAAAAAAAACAGTTTTTTATGAAGTCGGTCAAATATTTATTTTGTTCCCAACAAAAATTGTGATTTTATGTGAGCAAATTTTACTAAAAATTGTCTTATTAAAATTCTGACTTGAAAATATTACGAACATGAGGTTTAATCATAGGATAAAAAGTTTCTTAATAAACCTGTGTAATAATGTAATTAAGACAGTTTCATACATTCCATCAATCATCATTAAACAAGACCTGTGTCATATATGATAATGTAATAGGTATACTTTTCGAAAAGGTATGCTAATAATAAAAAATCTAGGTCGTAAGGTCATCAGTTCAATCGACCTTGTCACGGACACGACACTCCGACTCGTCGATAATGACATAATATTGATTCGGTTAAAAGCTTCATACAACGCGTTTCATGTCACAGTATTGATGGAAAATTGTGTAGACGGTTAATGGTGACAGTTGTAATAAAATAAATTTTATTTTATAGTTGTACTTGAGACACTGGTCTGCAGTGGGTCAAGCTCAATCATTTTACGTAGCGTTTCGGTTTCGTTAGCGTCTACCGTCCCACCCCCTGATTACGTAACTTGCAATAGCCTAGCGATAGCAGTAATCGCGCAATATTTTCTTTTAAATTGCTAATTCGTATTACGTATCGCTGCGACGTCATACAAATCTGCAATTTGAAAGCAATTATTGCGAGATTATTGCTGTTGCTTTTCTTTCGCTAAGCTTGAAAAGAGATAGCACGCTTTTTCGATGCCGTTAAGATTACATTAGTAGTTACCTCTGACCTTACTGGACCCAGTGGTTACATGTTTTGATGCCTGACGCGTGACACATTTTAGGGTATATTAATATCGAATTTATTTATTGATTTCTTATATTTACGCGATTACTACACATTGAAATAAAACGAATTTTTCGGATTTTAGCGCGTTTATTTTATGTTTGTACGTTTCCGACGTTTCGGCTGCTTTACAGCAACCATGGTCACGGGAAGACTGAAGTGGTTGACGTCCTAGTGTCATAGTTTGTACCGGGGTAACGTCGGGTACGTAAAAACATAAAATAAATGCGATAAAATCCGAAAAAGTCGTTTTATTTCAATCGAATTTATTATCAGCGTTTATTGTTCAAAGTGTTTTCTACTAGCAGTTTAACTGAAATAAATCATTGAGACCACGTGAAAGTTAAACACCGAAGTTGAGTCATACCATATTGTTTTGACGTTTGACACTTAAAACGTGTCATGTTTATTTCGTGACCACAGGAATATTCATTGCGAGCTATAAATTAATTGTACTAATTAAGTGAATTGCTCGGGGAGTAGCGGTGTCAATGCACCTACTAATGGATGTTGCATTTCAAAGGGCAATGTTCTTTTGCTCTTGGATGGCTAGGATAATAAGTAAAACGTATCTTGCACTACATTATTTACTCAATACTATTTGTTTCACGAAACCTGACCAAAGACGGTACGGATTTTATCGCGTTTATTTTATGTTTTTACGTTCCCAATGTTTCGGCTGCTTTACAGCAACCATGGCCACGGGAGGACTGAGGTGGTTGACATCCTAGTGTCATAGTTTGAACTGGGGTACCCACATATTTAGTTGTCCTGTTATTCAGTTAACTTGAAGCTGCTAGCATAAAAGTTTGCGTACTTAAATTTCTTTAGGCTATTATGAGGTTATACGTACTTGTTTTGATTAAATTCTATTCAAGTTAATAATTATTTCGCCGGAGAAATGATAATTCACAAAAAAAATATTCACATTACAAAATCAAAGTGAATTAAACATTTGGTTTTACAGTTTCAGTCCTTTTTAGTATTTTTTTTTTCATTTGCATTAGGAGTTTGGTACTTTGGAGGGAAAATTATAGTGTAATAGTATTCAAACCATCGTCACCAAAGATGGTGGCAAAGTGGGCAGTGGCAGTGGAAGAGTATACACGAAAGCCGTTATTTGTAGGGTTCCTTGGCAAAATTGTGAAAACAGAACTCTTATGGTGAATTTATGTACTATTTTAATCTACAAACTTATTTGTTTTTAATGTACATACTTAAAAGTCATTGAAAAGTATTCTCCTCAAGATAAGTGCGTTATAATCTCATTGTTGATGGATTAAAACTTCTATCTATTTGGGGGTAAGTATTACTTTATTCAACAATTTTTTCGCATCTTTGGGGCTCTAGGATGAAAATACATATGTTCCACTGTCAGTTTCGTTCACCAAGATTGGTTCACGAAAACCAACATATTTAAAGAAGCTGGTGAAGTTAAAATCACGAGTACAACGCTCCAGATGAAAGATTATATTTCTTGGATAAGGTAACTGACCTCTCGCGAGATAATTTGGTAATTAAATTTGCGACTGCAAACATTTACATAGGAATGACTGAGAGGACTTTTATTTTTAAAAACGAAATGTTCCGCTTTTTCGTTCCATTTCGTTCAACTTGAACGTCGTTGAATCGTTAGAAGCGCAGCTTTGCTAAAATTAATTTGACTTATTCTCAACATTTAGCATGGCCGAACCAGCATATTTCGACGTCCAACCAGTATATTCCTATTAAAGGAGTGATTGCCAAGTTGATGAAACGCTCGCCGTGAAAACGATCGTCGTAGGTTCAAAACCCGGCCCGCACCTCTGGATTTCATGTTCAAATATTATTTTTGACCATGATTATCACTTGCTAAACGGCGAACGAAAACATAGTGAGGCAACCTGCATTTCTCGGGAGGACTCCGAGAAAGATGTGTGAAGTCGTGAATCCGAACTGGGCCAGCGAGATGGACTTTGGCCTAATCCCCCTCGCATTTAGCGGAGTTTCGTGCCCAACAGTGGTATATTAAAAGAGGCCTATATTTTTTATTCTCACTAAACTTCAGATTTTGATTGAGTAGTGAACACATTGTTGCTATCGCTTTGAATCAATCAGCCCTTTACGCCGATCAATAACTACGTATCTATACATCCATACATACAAATAAATAAAATTGGAGTGTCTGTTTGTAATATTAAAATAACCGCTTTTTACTAAGTGCATTTGGATGTATACACGGTACATATACCAAAACATTTTTTTTTACAATTTTTGTCTGTCCGTCTGTCTGTGTGTCTGTCTGTTTGTTCCGGCTAATCTCTGAAATGGCTGGACTGATTTTGACGTGACTTTCACTGGCAGATAGCTGATGTAACAAGGAGGACTTAGGCTACTTTTATTTTAGAACCCTCCCCCCCCAACCCCCACCAACGACTTAATATCACAAAGGCTGCCGGTCGCGGGCTCAGAACGCGCGAGCGGGCCAACGGTTGTGTATTTGATAAATACCACGCGGACGAAGTCGCGGGTAACAGCTTGTCTAACTATAAGAATAGTCAATTGGAATGGCCTTGACAGTTAGTCAGGTCGAAAGTTGTCTACAAGGTACGTATATCCAACTTTGTGACATGAGCCGCTGCCTCCAACGTAGATGACCTTACTATTGATCTCTGCACCATAATATAACAGAATACAGTAAGGCAATATTTTTTTTGTTTTTATACGGATGGCCATCATTTTCAATTGATTCCTTTATTTAATTCGCTTGCGACGGTTTGCATGTGGAGTCAATTGGCAGCGTTTTGTATGGAGTTAAATTTAATGGACTACGTACTTTTTTTTGTTTTTCTTCCACCTACCTTCTCTCCAATAGGCTAAGAAATATTGAGTTTACATGTTTATGAAGTCAGAATGTTTTTTTGTTTACTGTTGTTATAAATTTACCCCTGAGACGGGCAAGAAAATCCATGGTTATTGTTCTTTCCATGAATATTGTATACTTGTGTAGCTCACTTGTTACGTGTAGGTATAAGAGAATAATACAGCTTGGGCTAGTTAAATCACTTCCAGAAATTATCAGTAACAGTTATTGTTTATGAGGTATCTACCAACGCATAAATAGAGTGCAATAATATGAACATTAATTAAAAATATGTATTTCCGTGATTCTACAAATTAAACTTGTATTCTATCTATCTATCTATCAGCCGAAAGTCGTCCACTGCTGGACATAGTACTCTCCGAATTATTTCCATATATCACGGTTCTCCGGCTCTCGCATCCACCGGCTTCCTGCTACGCGTGTGATATCATCGGTCCACCTTGTGGGGGGCCGTCCTACACTACGTCTGCCGTTCCTACAAAACGAATTTTACTCCTTATTGAATTGTTATGCTGTTACGTATATACTGTGGTTACTCGTAAGAACTGTGGCACACGGAGGGATTCTAGCGAGACTTACTCGGTGATAGTTCAACTTCACTAACAGTACGGAACTGGCGGGGATTAGTAATCTCCTAAGTGAGCCGGTGAAAGTGAGACGGATTTTAATGTGACTCATTTAACACGGATTAAGTTTAAGGTACAAGAACCGGGAAATGAATTAAAGACGGAGCCTGTGTCTACTCCTCTCTGATCTAAATGACAGCCACGATTATATTTCTGTCTAAACGTTGAACTTAAAGACCCTTACCAATAGTACTATTCTGATCTGATATCGCACGCGTGAAAACGCATCTCACTTGCGGATTCATGCGTGAGATAGATTGTCGTTTCAGAATACCCCTGCGGTTCTCGTATGACTTAAGAACTCCGTCAACCAATCCTGGGCATGAGTGTGCTATGATCTGTATCTCCCTTGCACATAGGAAAGGCTCAAGCACAGCAGTGGTCATGATTATTTGATTGTTTGAGACGTGGTGTTGCATAAAAATTGATCTTGGTAGTCTTGCTCTAAGGTATCCGATGGTAGAGCGTAAAAGGCCTCGTAGAAGAAGCCCAAAGCGATGGGCGTATGAGGTATACGAACAGTTAGAGATGTAATTCAGCGCAGTCCTACATCAGACAACTGATCGTAACCGCTGGAGATAAGCAGTAAACAGGCTTCACCAAAGAGGTCATGATCCTCAGCAATGAAGGAACGATGGAGGAGTTATCTAGGGCTTGCATTTCCCCAAGACCACACTTACATACTTAGTGACAAACGCTAAAGATAGTATTTTGAGCTCCATTAAACGTTACATTTTCTACTATTTTCGATAACAAAAGTATCATGTCACCTCCAATAACACTGAACACAGTGTTTAATCAAAACACATGCCAATCCGAAAGCAATCTCAAAAACAATATTCGTACCGCATTACAGACTCATGACTCATCGGAATAAAATCCCGCAGGCAGAACGAACTGCGCTAATAGCGAAGCGGCAACCCTGTTCCGGAGCCAAAAACGTTCTCGCATTAACCACGGCATGGCAAAACGGTGAAATTGAAACCAATAAAATGCTAGGAAAAGTAAAACGTTTCTCGTGTAGTTGGGGAGTGACAGCCCTACCGTGGCACGCTATTTGACAAGGGTTGTCATAAGTCTTCCTTGTACACGCGTCGCACGCCCCAACTATTTTGCGGGACACTTGACATGCTGTGACGTATATTGGTATTTGGAGACGGGGCGGTGTTTTGTTTTACTAATTTATTCCATCGAGTGGAAAATACACTTTGGTAGCCACCAATAATAGAGTGAAGTATGTTTAGAACAGTACATAAAACATAGTATTCTGAATGTCGTGGTTGGTTAACATAAAGTATTTTTTTTTTTTTTATTACATTATAGGCAAGTATTTGATCTCGATCTCACCTGATGGTAAGTGACGATGAGATCTACGATGGAGCATACTTGCCTAGGTAGGAAGGCGGAAGTAGATAGAGACGCTACATTCACTAGGCACATGCAGCGCAGCTGATCTGACCCGCCATCCATGAATGGCAACACCGAACATCATGCCGGAACACGGCTAGGCAGCTTGGCGACATGGCTTTGTTCGGTGGGTGGTGACTAGCCACGGCCGAAGCCTACCATCAGTAAAATAATATGATCCAAATATATAATAATAAATAATAATAATAATATATAATAATATGATTAAATTAATATGATCCATTGTTTTGCAGACTCATCAGGTAATGACGTAAGTATCTCCAATACTTTTAATTAATAATTTAGTCTTCGTTATCAAAAGGTACACTCCGAATAAAGATTCTTTGATATTATGTGCGCGGTTGGTCTGGACATGGCCATTACCTGTTTATAAAAATAATTTAAAATTACGAGTTATTGCTTGAGCGCTAACTCCATTTGTATCTGGTTATTTTTAGCTTTATTCGTTCCGAAATACGAATATAATACTCCTATCGAGAAGGTATCTACTTACTGAACCTAAATACATATTATATATATAATAAAATTATATATATATATATATATATATATATATATATATATATATATATATATATATTAAATACATAATAAACTTTTGATGAATAAGAGACAGCAAAGGTTAAAATAAAGACAAAAGATTTTTTTAATTTAATAAACTCGCGATTTAAACCTAGACTATAATTGTGTTCTCAAATGTAAAAGAAAGGTAAAACGAAACACAAACAAAATTGTAACAGTACCCAAGTCACGCTCCACTAAAACATTAATGCGAAGAAGCGAAAATTCTAGACTAAAATTGTAGCAATTTAATTTGAGCTTAATAGTAAAAATAAGCGGCGAGGATTGGCGCTAACAAGACGCGATGAGAGGCTGAACAATCTCCTCGAGGACTCTCGTAGTCTGGCCCTGATTGAGTTGAGAGCTGGGATATCGACAGATTTATTATTTCAAGAGGCCAACTTTGGAAAATAGGTAATGTTTTAATATGATATTTTATTTCATTACATCTACACAAATAAAAAAAAATTGAGTGTCTGTTTGTAATATTAAAATATCCGCTTTTTACTAAGTGCATTTGGATGTATACACGGTACATATACCAACAACATTTTTACAATTTTTGTCTTTCCGTCTGTCTGTCTGTTTGTTCCGGCTAATTAATGGCTGGCCCCTTAATGGCTGGACTGATTTTGACGGGACTTACACTGGCCGATAGCTGATGTAACAATGAGTAACATAGGCTTCTTTTATTTTAGAAAAAAAACTTTTTTGTTTAATATCACGCGGACGAAGTCGCGGGTAACAGCTAGTTGAATATATGGAGACAGAATTTTGTCATTCAATCGTAAATAATATTCAACATCTTTGAGTGAAAATTCTTATTACCTTATAACTTGATACTTTGTTGCTCTTCCATAATTTACCTATAAAGTATCTTTACCTTAATTACTATAGTAGCCAGATCTTTAGCTAATCTTAAGGTAACTTACGTGCCAAAGCTCGCACAAGCTGATCCTCGGTACGTACAATGATAAGATACACTTCGTATTTACCCCTGTAAATGTTGACTCTTTAAAGTTGCGACTTGGTGTCAAAACAACCCGCGCGTGACTTTTGTACGTTAACTGGAGCTACCATAAGCTTACCACAAGTTTAAACAACCGGAATTTGTTTCAACTGTGCCTTATCTTATATAATATTATTGTGTTTTATAATGAGTACGTAATAAATAAGAGAATATTTTTAGTTCTTGTTTCGAAGTACATCTATTAAAAAAAAAATATTCACTAAGGTAGCGCAAGCAATGCATCCATAATTTGTTGTTGAAGTATAACTCTTAAATTTATTAAATCAATTTACAAAGATGTGTAATGTCAAAATTGATGAAAACTTTTCATAAATTTGGAAGTTAGTCCGTAAATGTAAACCGTATCGTATGTAACCTAAAAATATAACCAAGAGGAACCAATGGGTCATACAAATATTAAGCACCTTATTTGTAGTCCATGTTAGTATTCAAATGTTGAATAAACAGCTAACCCTAAATACGCTTGGCACTTATTTCACCAAGTCATGTGATGTGGGTATCTGGAAGTTATCGCGTCCTAATTCAAGTGTCTTGTTAATAATTGTGTAGAAAGCTCTCTTTGCTCCCTGTGGTACATACGATCACTGTCGGATATTTTCGGATACTATCGGTAATTTCCTTTAAAAAATCTGATCGACCGCATATATTGTACACGATAATATTGAACGGTTAATCGATATTAATGTTTTTTATTTTTATTTTTTTTTATTAATTTATAGGCAAGTATTTGATCTCGAGCTCTCCTGATGGTAAGTGACGATGAGATCTACTATGGAGCATACTTGCCTAGGTAGGAAGGCGGCAGTAGATAGAGACGCTACATTCACTAGGCACATGCAGCGCAACTGATCTGACCCGCCATCCATGAATGGCAACACCGAACATTATGCCGGAACACGGCTAGGCCGCTTGGCGATATGGCTTTGTTCAGTGGGTGGTGACTAGCCACGGCCGAAGCCTACCACCAGTAGAGTTGTCACCTGGTTGGCACCTGGTTGGTTGGGCTGGTAGGGTATCTCGAGGTTACTTAATTCTCCTACGGACGAAGGTGACTCGACCCCAATAATGTGTAAGATATCGAATAATTTCAGAATTTGCACATGCTGCACTTTAATCACGACGTCAGTAAGGAGGTATACTCGTATTGACAAATAAATGTTCCACGGACCGCGGGTTCGTTCCGCCCCAGAATCAAATGTATGTGAAATAAATTATCTTTAGTATACATTTTTATTTGAATATTACCCATCTTTTAATAATTATTCTACTATTAGGGGCGGAGAAAAATAAAAAAAAATAAAGTCATAAAATTCGGCACACCATTCAAAAGTTATAAATGGTGTAACTAACACGACTTTATTTTATAAATATGAACTACCGTGTTCGAGATTTTGAAAATAGAAACACATATTGATTTCTTATATTTACGCGAATACTACACATTGAAATAAAATTATTTTTTTAAGTGTAGCGACTATTTCAACCGCACCACAAGCTGCGCAGATGGCACTACAGACGCATTCAGAACAATAGACAAGTGACGTCACAATCCTGAATCGCGCTATCAGAGTTTTCGGAGCATAACATATATACAAGATCCCGACAATAACCATCGGGGCATAGCGGCCGCCCCGCCAGGCATACCACCCGCCTGGCTGGAAGATCTTCCCTTTTCCGCTAAATAAGGATTTTATCGCTTGCTGTAACGCAGCCGAAACGTCGGGAACGTAAAAACGAAAAATAAACGCGATAAAATCCTTAAAAAAAATAGTTTTATTTCAATAGAAACACAGTTTATAAAAACGTATAAACTAATTAGCTTTTTTTTGTAGCGTACGAGCGCAGCTTTAACGCTACGCTAGAGCTTGGCTTGCAGCCAGGATTTACCTCCTTTTTATTTCTCCCTGGCTTGCTTAATAGGTTAAGGGTTACTTTTGTAGAACTATGTTGTTTATGTAATGTTTTGCTGTTCATTATAAACAAAACTAGATATACTGAATAGATGTGTGTGTGTGTGTGTGTGTGTGTGTGTGTGTGTGTGTGTGTGTGTGTGTGTGTGTGTGTGAAAAACTAACTTCTGTCACTTCGCGTAAGTAATCAGTATGAGCGTAGTTAACTGAAGTTAACTACTAAGTTTGCCAAGCCATCATGTGAAATGTGAAGTTTGCAAGAAACTTCACTTGTGGGGCTTTCTCAGTTCGTAACTGAGTTCTTGACAATAGCAATTGTTTATTATAATTATGAAAACTATATTTTACTAACTACTACTACCACTGCCTGCAGCTTTGTACGTGTTCACAATATTTTATTATAACGGTATTCTTCCTGGAGAAGTATCCTATATCGTGATTCGGATGATAAACTATCACCATGGCAAATTGTCCTAAAATCTGTCAAGTAATTTTACAGTCATTCGAGAACAGACGATAAATTCTGTTAATCGTGTATTCTGCCTTATTATAGAAAATGATGTCTCCTACAAATAATTAAAATATTCAATGTAAAGACACGATCGAGTTGCAGTTTTTTAGTCTGTATTTTGAAGGTAAAATTTTAACTACCGTTTCGGTAACGTAGCTTCTTCCATCCCTCTCACACCACAGACTTCATAAATAAGTGTGACAGTGACAACATACATAAGAAGTTACGATTACATAAGAAGTTCCCGCTTACGCTACGGATCTGTGTTTGTGCTGTACGTTATTTCAAGTAGTTACAGCGATTATGTGAAAGCGCCGCTGTACCGGAAGTCGGGGGAAACAATTTATTGTTCAGCATTCATGATTTAGAACAATATGCGGGGAATATATATGCTGATGCGAGCTAGCAACGTGTAACAAGTAGGTTATATTGAATATTGTGACGTATTAGACCTCTTTCGTGGCGAATTATAATTCTCTTGAATGATTATTTTCTCCTTATTCTAATTCGCAATTATAGTGATGAAAATTAATTATAGAATTTTACTTAGGATGAAGCAGTGATAGCCAAGATGGTAGAACGCTTGCCTCGGTAACGAGGATTGCAGGTTCAAACCCCAGCTCGCACCTCTAGGATTTTATGTGCGGATTTCATTTTCAACCATGATTATCACTTGCTAAACGGTGAAGGAAAACATCGTGAGGAAACCTGCATGTCTGACAGAACCCCTCGAAATATGTGTGAAGTCGGCCAACCCGCACTGGGCCAGCGTGGTGGACTATGGCCTAATCCCCCTCGCATTGAGGGGAGGCCCGTGCCCAGCAGTGTGACATTAAAAATGGGCTGGAATTATTATACTTAGGATGACCGACAATAAGTAGGTAACAGTCAAATATTCCCTTACCCCGAAATTTATAGACGTCTTTTAACTTTATTAAACTTAGGGTTTGAGGTACACGTATATCAAAATATCATGTTTTAAAGTAGACCAAAAAGACTTAAGCATGTTGACCTGATTAGTGCAGTTGGTAGTGACCCTGACTTTTGTGTCGAGAGTCTCGGATTCGAATCCTGGTAAGGACAATCTTTGTGTGATGGGCACGAATGCTGGTACCCGAGCCACGGAATTTTAATATCCATAAAAGTATTGTATACGGGTTTGCGCTAAGTCTATTTGTAAGGTACCCATAATATAGTATAGGACCATATAGTCGGTGTGTTCGTCTGGCGATTACGTTTAATCTTATGAAAACGTAAGTAACTGAGGACCCTCAATAAAAACGAGAAAGAAGGCTGAAAAAAAAACCAAACATACCAAATGAACCTATAGTGAGGTCCCCGTTGCTCGTTCCCAACCACATAGAACTAACAAAGGCATCGCCAGTTCGTTACTGGTACGTCGTAACTAAGCGTAATTTGATAGCTCGGTAACAAGCCATCGACTTGTTTATTTTATCGTGTGTAACAACCCGGAATAATCCTGTTCCAACTAATCCTGTACCGATAAATAACAAGGTAACTCGATATTCGGTGTCTCTATGCGAATAATCGATTCGGCTGTCAGTATTCGCCTTGAAAATCGAGAATTTCCTGTGATACTGAGTGTTTGATCACAATTTGAGTGGGTGAGGGCGCTTCGATGAGTGATTGGCTCGTGGATATTCAAGGTTGAGGGCTATTCTGACTTATTAAGGATTATTATACCTTACTTCTTGGAAAAAATACTTACTAACTGCTTATAGCTAATATATTAATATATTTATTACTCACAGGACAGGGCACCCTTATTCTTATGTTGTTACATAAAATTATGCTTCAGCCCTCCCTTAATGAGAATCTGTTAAGCCCGTAATATAATTTAGGGGTACAACGATATATGTTACTTCTACCCTTACCCTTAGATTAACTTCAGACATTTGATTATCAAAAAAGTTCTCTCAACGACAATTTAATAAAGTGATACTCACATTATAACGATTATCTTAAAACAACCCAATCGATTGCACAGATCGCCGGCAATAAATCAACAATTTAGCGAAGCAATTTCCATAATTCACGGTATATCAAGTTACTCGCGCGAGAATAAAGAAAAAACCAATTTCCTCAGCTTGCATTACGCGGAGGGACGAAAAGAGGTTGGTATGGCGCGCGCGTTCACACTGGGACTCTTTAGATGATATCTGCTCATGTTAGTGGGGCTGTAAGCTATAGGGCGTTGTAGAGAAAAGTAGTGCTTAATAGAATAATATCTATTATGTAAATTATTATTATCCAATAAACCTGTTTTCGGCCTTTTGTTAAATTATGTGATGAATTACCATTTTTTAAACAGTGTTAGCTCTACGACAGTTTTCTGAAGTTTAACAAATGTTTGTTCAAAGGGTTTGTGATATTCACCGATGTTTGGTTTAGCTAAATGTTGAGTACAGTTTTCTCCAAGCCGAACAATTATAGAATACCTACATGGTGAGTCATATAAGTAAAAGAGCAAAACCTACAGTCCCTTTTAATATTTCTTTAAAATCCCTTTTAACATTATGTGTAATAAGCTCTTTAACGTTGTTTTTCAACACTGAATGGATTTTAGTAACTTGAATAAAATGGCCGTAAAAGGATAGGTAAGTAATCCCACTTCATGAACAGAAATACTTAAATTGAGTTATTTTAACTTCTTTTTACAATAAACTTTGTAGCAAAGTAATTCGATCTTAGTTAATCAAGTTAGTTTTGTTACGGAATTAACCCAAGGACAGATCGGATTCTCATCAATAACTAAGTTAATTACCTTAAAAGCTCTCATGTGTATTGATGACCTTAAAACGGTTAATGTTATGTTGCCAAGTAATTACTTAACACCTACTAAGTTTTGTATTATTACATGGAAATTACCACCACCGAGTATACTGGTCCCTTACCTACTTACTTCGATACCTTTTGTTTTGTACTTAATTATCGTAACAAAACATAAAAACAATACCTATTTTACAAAACCGAACATCTATCAATTTACCCGAGTGTAGCCGAGCCCTTACGAAGGTGTTTCGGATATGAGCGATTATTCAGGGCCGCGATAACAATGGGGGGTAATAAATTATGATTGATGAATGCCCCGGGGAGCTGTGAGCACACCTCTTTACACACAATAACAATATTTATATTCGTTGCTACTGGGACATTAGCCTGTAATCAGGTGTTGAGTGGTCGTGGCTAGAGCCATCTTTTATACAGGCTATTATACTTTTTGATTGCTTTTTTAAACAGTTAATAGATGGCGTTGTTGTTTTTTTATACTTCGTGTTAATATGAAAAGTTTACCTGTCGTCCGTTGGTACATTTTTGTGGATTTCTCATAGGTAGTTTCCTTTTCGGAAGGGTCTGATGCTCTAACAATTAATAAATCTAACTATCTTCAGTAGTCATTTGTGTATGGTTAAAGCCAAATTAACTTTTGCGGTCTCCTAAAATACCGACTTTATTGCAAAACCTATAATGCGTGCGCGCTACTGAAAGTTTCAGGGTAAAGATGTTAAGTTCTACGTCGTTAGCCGCTTCGGTCGGTCTGAAACTTGGGAAAAATGTGTTGCGAAACGTTTTTGTTGCTGTAAAAATACGATGTTGCTCTTTTAGCCAGAATTTCTCACTTTCTAAATCCTCAAGTTTATTCAACTTGTTTTTCGCTAACTTCATAATTTTGTTTTTACTTTGTTCTGTTGTGTTGTTTTGGAACTACGATAAAGGCTGTACTAAAAAGTTACATTTGCATATATGAAATACTGTAATATGTTTACAATTTGTGACAGGACCTATATTACGTCACAGTCACCCTCATTTGTTTGTAATTTAAAACACAAGTTTAATACAAAACAATTTTAACTTTGTTGTGAACTATGAATTTATTCATTATCATTATAAAAAAATATGATCAGTTATTTAATAATGATAATATAATTTGCTTACCACGTATTCGAATGTTTACTCGGCCTAAATGGATACCTAGGGGTACTAAATTCAGATAGGATATTATCATATAATTGGAAAGCTTTATACATCTGTAGGGCTTATAAGCCTGAAGAAATATGTATGGTTAAATTTAAACTATTATTGTATTTGCTAAAAAATATAACGAGCTGTGTTCATAACTGTGTTCACAAAAAAATCATTCAAGTGCTCTTTTTCATAACAAGAACTTGAACTGAACTTGGCGGATCTCGACCACTCACATTTTTAAATTAAAACTCATTGAACTTACGTTCACGCCACAACACCGCAAGCACCGACCAAGTTCGACACGATGAGAGCTGCACCGAGTTTTATTATCTTAATAAAAAAGCGGACGAGGAACTTGTGGTTATTTTTAAGGGCAATATCGTTCTGCGAACTTTTGCGTAGTGCTGGGCGATGCCAAATGAATACGGATCTAGGGAGTTCAGACTCGTATTTTTCTGCTACATCAAATTTTATAATGAGACCACCGATTACGAAATTTTTAAGAATAACTATTTATTGAGTTCATTATGTTTTTATTGATATCCTAATTCTTATCTATTTCAAGCAGCAGTCAGTCATCTGCAAATAAATCAGTGTGATGTAACTGATACATACGTATCCAAAAAGTTTAGGATTTAAGTGTAGACCTAAAGACGTAAAGACTAGACCTAATTAAGGTGTGGTCTTTACTGAATGTCCAAATTACAAACTATCAGTACTTACGTACAGATTGTCATGATTCGTTCTGGTCCAGGCTCATTCCAACAATATGTTGTCCCTTCTCTTACAGCATGGTGTACCCGAGTGTCTCAGCGCGGATTTAAGTTTGGTAATTAAAAATGTTGGATCGTTGGAAACGTGCGGTGCGCGTATATTCTGTACCGACGCAGTTGACTGCGTGCATGGTCTGTCAACGCTACTGATGTGCTTTTGCGTGACAAGTCACTCAACGAGAAGTATTTCCACAATTGTTTACGAGCTTTAAACAAAAATAGGGTTTGGCTATGAATAAAATAATTCAACCTATAATTATAGTTATGTATGTAATTGAATTAGCACTTTTAATGACAATAGTAAGGTTATTCTATCCAGAAAATTTGGCTTCTTAAGTCGTACCCGGACCGAAGTTATGTAGGTACAAAAAAAACACCGAATCGCATCGAGAAAAGGGTACTGTAGCGCCTACTTTTTCTTTTTGACTTGGCGAAGCCAGTTTTCTTTAAGTTTAAATTATTAGTAGAAATACGGGTATTTACTAATTTGTAGGAAATGTAGTCAGGGGTTTTATATTCAAGTAAACTACACGCTGAAGCTAGGTGCCTTCCGAGATCAAACTGCATCCCTGAGTAACTAGTTAATGCATGACCTTATGGGAGCCAGACGTCAGAAGATACCGTTTTGAGTAACTAAGGATGACCTGATTAGCGCAGTTGGTAGTGACCCTGCCTTCTGCGCTGTAAGTCCGGGATTTTTTTTGTGTTATGAGCATGAATGTTTGTACCCGAGTCAAAGATGTTTCATATCTATATAAGTATTATATACTGAGTTCACCCTCAGTCCATTGTACGGTACCCATAATAAAAGCGATGTTTAGTGTGGGACTGTGTTTTCGTCTGGCGATATTATGATTATTATTATAGGTAGGTAGGTATATTGTTCGCAAATTTGGTTACAAATTACTGCACCAATTTAAAGTTACGTGACAAAAGTGACCAACAAATATTAAAGTGATTATTAAGTTTCCAACTTTCTGTCAAGTCACAGAGCCTAAAATACACACTTAACCTTAATGGGGAGCGCAATTAATTTCCCGAGAGATGCCTTAATGCTTTTGTCGCTAAAAAGTGAATAGGTGAGGGCCGACCGCGGTGGCCAATTGTTTTTTTTTATCACTAATTCGCTTGAAAAAGCTTACCGCTTCGGAGATGAATGAGTAAGCAGAACGTGAGGTCGTTGTGTTATTAAAAACTCCGTAACGCATCATGGTCTTCTCGGATGTATAAGTTATAACAAAAATAGTGTTGACACACGCCATTTTCATATTATCATGTCACATCCATTATTTTATTTTTATTGTGTATTTATTGAATGTGCTATTGCTATTGATTACTTGACATTGGCAAAATACCCGCTAAGTTCTGGGTGAGGCCATATTCATATCCATTTTATTTCAGAGCATTTCATTTCGTAAAAAAAGAAGAAGAAAAATAGTGTCAAATATTTTACTACCGTAGAATCAGTAAGTTATATAGATCACGTTAATATATAAAATCATTGTGTAAATGATGTTTGATTTTTTTTATAAACAAACCGCACTTACACACAGTAGCAATTGGCCATGCGCTCAGTACAGGATGTATTTTTTTAAATCACAGAAATAAATGATTAGATAATCATTTATTTCTTTGTGAATGATATCTTTATAACCTGCGGATGACCCTGTTAAAATATTTTACACTCTTTGCTACACCTTTATATGATGACTTCGAGTTGAAAATGTTTATTACGCAGAAACAATAGAAGTGAAATTTGAGGCATTCTAATTAATTCACTGCAAGTTTGTCAATAATAATTAACTTTTTGTCTACTGCCATAACTTTCTATCCATTAATTATTTATTATTATTTATTTCAGTTCAGTATTAATTTCATTAATAATAATCATATCTTAAACATAAAATACAATTTTACTAGATTGTTCAAAGCAGCAAGTCAAATACAAACCGTAATCATGAATTCTACGAAAAAATATAATTGGAAAACCGAAAGTAAGCTTCACCGAGGGACATCATTAGGTCTAGGCAAAAGAAAATAAAGAATCTAAGAATAAAACAAAGATGCGAAGTTTTATTTTTTAGGCAACTCGTGAAAATATGCGGTTTATATACGAGGGCCTTCAAGTTCATAGTGAAGAAACTTCCGAGAAAAACGGAATCGTTACTCGGGTATTTTTTCAGAGTAATATAAGACAAAAATATTTGGAAACTTTACTAAGGCTACGGTTTTGGTAGCACGGGAGCGTAATCTGAGTGTCAATTATGACAACAAATATATTTTTTGTGTGTAATCGTTATAATTAGAAATGGCAGCATGGCAAAAAAAATACAGACGGACACAGTGGAACCATAAGGATTCCATTTTAACTATATTGGGACGGAACCCTAACACATATAAACAAATATTCATCGAAAGGAAAATATAAAATAAATTTCCTAAGGAGATAAAAATTAATAATTCAAAAATTATTAAATTATAACTTTTTAACCTGGTATAAGTACTATTAATAATACCCAATGGCCGTTGAATATGTTGAAAAAGTTTCAACGCAGCCACTCATTTCACTAAAACCAACTAAATCGTAGCCTTGTTATAACTATGTTGACATAAACGTACGCTCCTCATGGCGACAGAACTCCACTGTTATTCCCGCTGTTTTCTTCTGTTCGTGTCTGCTCGATCGGAAAATTATTCATCAAATCAATGCAATAGGCAGACTGCTCCAGCGACGAGACCGTTTTCCCGATAAAACCCAGTAATTGGCTTCTTTATATAAGCAGTAACAAACAATAAGGGGAGTGGTTTTCATGTTTATTTCTTTTAGCGTCATATTGTTACTCCTTTGTGAATAGCAAATAGAGTGATAATGTTTTTATTTAACACTAGCTGCGCCCGCGGTGTTACCCGCGTTTAAAAAGTATGTCTATCTCATAGGAACCGTGAATTTTTCTGGGATATAAATTAGCCTATGTCATTTTGTGACCCCTAAACTACCACTACCTATCTAAAAATCATATCGACCCTTTGCTCTATGAAAAATTGAAACAAATTTATCCCGCGGGAACCATACATTTTACCGGGATAAAAAGTAGCCTATGTGCTATTATAGACTATAATCTATCTCTGTGCCAAATTTCATCCAGATCCGTCTAGCCGTTCTGGCGTAGTTGAGTAACAAACATCCATCCATCCATCAAATCTTTCACATTTATAACATTAGTGGGATAATAGTCATGGATGTATTTCTCTATAGTTATGAGATAAGAACAATATGAGAAATCATTAAACACATTAAGCTCTACGTAAGGTGATAAAAAAGTCGGTCTAGAGCTTTCCATAATTGTCATTCTGTCATTCTGTCAACTCGTGAAATTTTACCCCCAAGTTTAAAATTTACTCAAATATTAATTAAAAAGTTTATTTTCTTAGCATAAAAAATATTATGCTAATTACCTTTAAATTCCACGCCGCTGCAAATTGCAGTGCTAAATTAACAAGACATAAGTACATATTTTAAAAATAACGAACATTAAGAAAGTAGGTTAATGCGGTCAGTAAAGTTAACAAAAAAACATTGCCTGTATCTGTATTTCCCGAAAATTCGGCCGCGCAAAACTGCATACAAAGCGTGCAAAAAGTTCGTTTACAATCGTCGGTTGGTCTAATTAAGAAGTTGGGGCGTCGCATCGTTACTATCTAGTTAGTCGAGTTCGTTAGCGAAACTCGGTTACCGGCAGTTACCCGTTGATTGTCGGCGAAAGTGAGAACTGCTCACGGGAATAATGCCAGTAACTGACTTAAACAATACGTCTAAAGGAAGCAGGTGCTCATAAATTGTTTCATGAGCCCGTGGGACTATTTGAATCATACGAGTGGTTAAGATGTAACACATTTTTTACTCTATTATCTCAGTGAGAAGGTTCTTTTTTTAATTGTCTATTAGGTAACGTGCTCGGTAGCTAAAACATATTGCACCATATATTCTAAATCAATGCAACATCATTTGGGATATAGATTTGTGTAATTGCTCTTAGGCTATAGTCCACCACGCTAGCCCAGAGCGCGGGTTGACGGACTTCACACGTCTTTCGAGGGGTTATTTTGAGACAAGCAGGTTTCCTAACAATGTTTTCCTTCACCGCTTATCAATTGATAATCATGATTGAAAATGAGATTAGCACATGACATTCAGAAATTCCAGCGATGCAGGCCGGGGGTTTGAACCTGCTATATTAAATCAGTACTTTATTCATATTTGGCATTCGGCTGGAGTTTATTGCGGTGAAGATTTTTGCTGTATTATACGCCAGTATCAAGCGAAGCCTACCATGCATACATATCACACAGCGATCCTTGCTAATTACCTCACTCGTTTAAATGTACTAACTTTGGTACAGGTGCTTTCTGCATACAAATGAAAATAATGAGCGTTAAGTCGGTCGGGCCTCAGAATTAAAGTATCCTTTATTCGAAATACAATATTTTTAAAACTGATCAATAATATTTCCACATACCAATACTCAATATATATGGTAGACAGCACGCTAGGAGACAACTGGATGAGCAAGCCGGCGGACCACCAATCCAATCTAGCCTACGGAGGAAGCTGGGGGAGGCCTATGTCCAGAAATTGACTCTTACGCAGGCTGAAGAAAAAGACGATAAAAAAAATCGCCAAATTTTACTACATCATATTATATACCAATTTCATAAATAAATTAATTTTTGCAGACTGTTTCTTCTCTTCGATCGGTAATATGAAAAAACCTTACAATAAAACAAAAGAAAATTGACAGACATAATTTGTTTAAAAAATACCTGCGATAATATTTACTATAAGACATTTTAAACAATTAAAGAGTTGAATGTGATTGTAATAGTATTGAAATAAGCATAAATTTCGTAACTCATGGTTGGGGCACAACAGAGGAGGGGTATTTATCACGACGTTATCGCGACGAACCATCGCCCCCGCTTGATATATGGGGAGGTAATAACATTTTATCGTAACGCAAATCTCTAATGCGAATACTTTTTTGTATTAAAGAACCAAATAAAAGTCTTCTTAAATTTCGCGCCAAACGCTGTCATGTGGAAGATGTTTTTTTTTAAATAACTACTTTCAATGAATTCATCTCATCAAATAATCATGAAATTATACATTAAAATATTAAGTTAGGATAGCAAATTGTTGCCGGGGCGCCACGGTAGTGTACTCGTAGAGCGATCCCGTGGCGCCACACAATAGGCAGAGAGGGCGGCGCTGGGTTTTAGTGGGTAGTCTGGACTCTTCCAGGAGCTCCACATAACTGTCCAAGCTCCCCCGGGTTTGGGCGGTATGCGTACATGCATTTCCCAGCGGAAACAAAAAAAAGAAAAGGATAGCGAATTGTGTGTGCAGGTAAATTAAGTGAAATTATTTTGTAAGGCAAATCTAGGTTTATTGCTCCGCAGAGACGGGCGCCCGGCACGAGAGGGGCACAGGTGGGTTCCGTTTGGAGATCCTGGACACCCTAAAAAATGTGTCGAAGGCAGCCACCGGGGGGGGGGGGGTAGTGGGTAACAATCCCTCAAAACCCGGTACTCCCCCACACAGGGGCCGGGTATTAGAAGATTTCCCCCCATTGAATTATAAATATGAGTACCAGTCACAACGTAAGGTGGGTAAAAAGAGATGCCAGTTAGCAATAAAAAATACATTTCAGTGAAGCGACACCGAAGCAATCATTTTGCCCGGAAAACTCCATTTCTCGGCGATGACGTCACGTTCTCCTTCGGCCTGAAGATGTGGTGTTGCCAACAGTATGCCAGGCAACAATATAGGAACTGGTCTATGGTATATTTTATGAAAATAAGGTAGTTTTACATACCCATACTACACAATATCTACACAATTGATTAAACTGATGCGGCCACATTCAGCAAAATATAATTGAAATATACAACATAAAAAACAAACTAAATCTAGAAAATTCACTTGTTAAATGTGTGTCATAATGGAGGGAAATTCCCACTGATTCAGTGAGTGAAACACCACAGTCACTTTTAAATCTTATTACACAAAATGTTCCTCGCTGGGGATTCTCATGTAATACGATTTTGTGTCCGCAAGTTTGAAGCAATAAAGACGACTTACGAACTCAGAAATAATATAGTTTAAGGTAAATAATTATTGTAATAAATAAATAAGTTATATGATACACAAAACTGATTCTTATTTCACTTCGTATTCGAATTAATACTGTACAAAGTAGATTTTAAAAACTGCAAAAAAATGTCAACCATATTAAACCAGGTGGATGAATCCAATTACAAAATATCAACACATATTTAATGTAAGATCGCGCATATGGACCAGATTTTTATAACCATAGAATATTCATACCATTAAAGCCATATTCGAAAATCATAATATAAATAGCAATTACTCGTTCTGAACGCCGATAGGGTTGCGACGTTTTATCGATACGACTGACGATATTATATGGGGTTTTAACTAAGTATATCCTGAGTGGTTTCCTGACAGAATCGTTATCATATTTTACTCCTTATTAGAAGAAGGTATTTTCTTATTACCGATCGGAAAGAAGAAGATTGTATGCAAAAGCTAAAGTATTTATTACACAAAACTCTACACCAAATCAATATTATACGACCGTAGACTTGACAAAATAAAGTTGTACTTATAACAAATGATTACTTGTTATTCTGTTGTTGTGTTCGTTTACTGAAAGTATCAAGTACGTCCGGGAAACTCATTTCCCGTCACCAGCTTCCGGTTGAGGACTGACTTGTGAACAGATAGAATAAAGATCTTATTTTCTTACTTCGTTATTGAATAAATAATAAAAAAAAACTATAAGTAATACCTGCCCTTTAAATGTCACACTGTTGGGCATGGGTCTCCCTTTAATGCGACGGGGATTAGGCCGTAGTCCACCACGCCTGCTCTATGCGGCTTGCCGGAGGTCATACGTCTGTCGAGAGATGCTCTCTGACATGCAGGTTTCCTTATAATGTTTTCCTTCACCGTTTAGCAAGTGATAATTATGGTTGAAAATGAGATTCGCACATGAAATCAGTAATTCCAGAGGTGCGACTTGGGGCTTGAACCTGCGATACTCCTTACAGAGGTAAGCGTTCTACCAACTTGGCTATCACTGCTTCAAATAAATATTAAAATTATAAAACGTAAATTAAGAATTCAAGGTGTAAAGTTTTCATACCTATTTAGATTAAAATCATTCTGTAATAAGGTTCAGTATATAAACCAAAAATATGTTTCTCAATTTTCTTATCAGCTATTTTGTTACCAGTTCATATTTTCCAAGCAACATAACATACTCACGCATAACTCATATAAATAAATGATCAGCTCAACCCCTAACCGCCGCACTGGGACCTTAAAAGATTCAGGCCCCTTTGACTTACAACTCTCTATCCTGATTTTTATGTCGCGGGTAATAAAAAATATGAGAAATACACTTGAGCAATACATTATTGTCTGAGGAAACATAAAAACTATGCAGGAAGCCCGATTTTGGGGAAGGGTTGAGGGGTTGCAACCCTCGTGATTAGATTAAAACTTGACATAGATGAAGTGGTAAGAAGTCTATTGTTTGTAAGAATAGCCGACCGCGACCGCACAAGCGTGCGAATGTTTTGAATATTCCGGAAAATCATTGTATTATTTTTCATGTTTATCTCGTTATAAACTACCATCATGCCAATTTTTATGAAAATCCGTCTAGCAGTTTTCACAGACGGGCAAAAATCTAAATACGGTGGATTCGGCCTCTATATCAAAGATAAATTTAATGTTTTTTTTTTATATAGCTTTTCATTGAATAGACATATCCAAGTCGTCCTTATTATTATAGTAAACATCGTGTTTAAAGAAAACTTACATATCTCGAGATCTGTAATTTCATGTTCTTTAATGTATTTTTTTAAACTGTGTGTGTTTAATATCTGTCTAGGTATGCTAAGTATAGGTACCGCAATCTTTCATTTTGCCATATGAAAAAAAAACAATCGAAGCTCGGAGTCCGCGGTGGTTAAACAAAACACAAATATAACCACAAATTCGCACCTGCTTTCAATACATTTATTCTCGAGTCACTCGCTATAGGGCGTATCGAACGTTAACTAGTATATTAACCTTACCCCCTAAGATAAATGTACAACCGAGGTTAATAGGTACGGTTAAATATCCTCCTACCCACCACAAGGCGAGATAGACATTTACTTAGATTTATTGGACGGGCGCCTGATGGAACCAAAACAAAGTTAGGCTTAAATTACAAATTGAAGTTTATTTGGCAGACATTGGATATCTTCAAGTTATTGTAACTAGCTTTTGGCCTACGGGGATTTCATTGTATTTTTTAATTTACGTAACTTGATACTTTAGTAAATTACTTAGTTAATACTCAGTTAAATTGATATTACGTTTGTGTATTGTTTTTTTTTATTGGATTTTTTACAATACTTTTAAATTAAATCTATACCCAAAAATTTAAAAATAAAAATACCTGCTTTAAATAAAAGTACTGTAACTAAGTAAGTTTCAGAAATACCTAAAAGCATGCACAAATGGAGAGCCAAAATATAGTAAAACTATGGAAAACTAGGTAAAAACAATATAATTTACTCATCCGCCCCCTGATTACGGAACTTGCAATAGCCTAGCGATAGCAGTAATCGCGCAATATCAGCTTTTAAATTGCTAATTCGTATTACGTAGCGCTGCGACGCCATACAAATCTGCGATTTGATAGCAATTATTGCAAGATTATTGCTGTCGCTTTGCTATCGTTAGGCTAGGCAAGATACGTAATCAGGGGGCCGGTCTGACATTTGAATTGTTAGCAAACAAGACACACATAAAAGGTATATACCACGATGTCTCTTAAACACGAAAATAATTTTTGAAACCGATTTGTGAATACTTATTTTAACAATCCTAGCAATAATAAGAGTACATCATTTTTACGAGACCAGCGGGGTTTTTATGCAACTCTGTTTCAATCATTTCTTTCTATCCAAAATTAGTCAATATTAATACGCCACATGATAGAAACAGGTTTGCAAACGGAATTCCAATACTGTTGCAAATCTGTTACAATAATTTATTTCATTGCCCTACAGACAATAACTTCGTCTGAGATTGGGTTTGACAAATTAATTTGTTTATTTAGACAACTCTCTTCTTAAAGTAACGTAAAATGGGTATTTGATTAAAAAAAAAGTATTGATTCTGATAGCATTTCTCTTACCTTTATTAGGATGTGCGTTACTTTATGCCAGGTAGTGTAATAATGTTAACTATAAAACAGTTGTGTTTGCGTAGTGCCTTATCAATTAGTACAAACGTGGTAAATAGATTTGTGCTAGAGAAACTAAACAAAAACCTTTCAGCCACTACGTGGCATTTATTTGCTAACTAACTTTGGTTTATTTTAGACAAATATTGGTTTGTTTGTTTTAACTTCAAATAGTGCTTATTGAGTTATAGACTGTATTAATATTATCTATTTGAATTTATGTAGTTTGGTTTTGTTTGTCCCGACCTTTCTTTCCAGCGAAACATAATTTAAGCTTCAACTTAATAGGTGCATAGGCAGGTCTCACGCGGATTTTAAAAAAAATAGGTGCCTGTTCATAGATTAGTAAATGTATCATAGCGTTAAAAATATCCGTTTTTTATTATATATATCGAGTGACTTTATAATAGGGCTCCGATTGTATTTTACAACTCTTTTGTTGTGTGGCTATATAAAACATCGCTATTTCCTTTTTGTTTGCCGTAGTCGTAAATATTTTATTATGTTGTCTTGTTAGATTTTACGTAATAGCGCGGTTAAAAGGTGAAAACTGTGACGTATCATGCAGTAATTGAGAATGGATTTAAAATATATATATGACTGAAACTACATTCAATGTATTCTAATTATGGTAAGTATTGGGAATTTGGCCATCTCAACCCTTTGCAGGCTACATCTACTATCTATATAAGTATTATATACTGAGTTCACCCTCAGTCCATTGTACGGTACCCATAACACAAACGTTGCTTAGTGTGAGACTGCATAGTTGGTGTGATCGTCAAACGATATTTATTTATTTAGATAGGTTGCCGGAGCTCTGTTACATTCTAAGTTCTTTATAGACCTAAACTAAATTCCCTTTATTTATGAAGAAAAGATGCGGAACGACTTTCGTATAACCCCACAATTAGAAGGAAAACGATAAAATTCACATTTTTTTTTTCCTAGCCACTGTTGGTACTGAAGCCCTCCCGAAATGATATACTAGACGTTTACTGCGTGTTTACGAGCCAACTCTTTACTGAGCGCGGACAACAGTGTTTGTGTTTTTATTGTACACTTCCGACTCATAAAGCGGGTTTCTGCTTCTGAGGGATTCCTTTTATTTTGGTATTATTGCCGCTGTCGCATACTGAGAGTTCATACTCTTATGAACAATAAGCACATATACAGAATGATTCAGCACGGGTACACCAAGCCTGAAGCTTGGGCTTCTCTAGTGCATTTCTAAACAATTTATAGCGATTTTTCGTTGTTGTTACAAGCCGACATTAAAACCTGTAGAGGGTTCTGTATTGAGGCCATCTCCGTGTTTATTTACATAGCAAATGTTTCAAATTCATCCCCTCTCGTTAAGAATCAAATTGAGAAAAGCACAACGAAATGCAAATCGCGTCTATATTCCATAAAATCATTGTATATTTCACTTTATTTATGGGAAACAAATTCCTTAAAAGCTCTAAGAATCCACGTTTCCAGTGAAATAATTTAGGAATGAGGAAAAAATTATGCAATATATATTTCTCTACATTCGCAATGTCATAAAAAGGCTAGAGGTCGGCGAGGGTGCTTATAAATATTCAAACTAATACAAGCACTGGGCGAGGTGAGCAAGTTTGCATAAGTAAAGTGCAGGTACCGCGGGGGTGCTGATCCAGGATTTAGTGAAGCGGGCGAGAGGGGTGGGGGGAGGGGGGGGGTTTAATTTTTGTCTTTATTTTACAAAATTTTCAGAAAAATCATTGAAATTACTCGTAATAAAGTACATCAATCGTGAGTCAGCGGCGGGGGGGGGGGGAGAATTGCACCCATTGCTCCCCCCTCTGTATCTGCCCCTAGGGGGTGCGGACGCAAAGCACAATAATCCGGCTTCGGTTCGATAGAAAGAGCAAAATCAAAATTCATTTCGTTGACCCGGCCCGGTCGTAATTCCCGGTAGAGCCGGAAACTATTTCTATTCCGGGGGGAACCGACCCCAAGGCGCCACGCCTCCTTGTTTCCTAATATTACTCTCTGCGCTTTAAGCGTACCTACGTATAGGGTGTATGTGGCTTCGTAACGAAAACTGATACTACGGATTCTACTCATGATTCTGGAACCCCAGATTTAGAATTTTCTGTCGATTTATGATCAGTGTTTTTTTAAATTTATTTTAGTATGAAATCACAATAACAGCCTTTCTTACCCATAATACAAAGGTAGCTTAGTGTGGGACCGTATAGTCGGTGTGTTCGTCTAGCGTTATTATTATTATTATTTTAATAATGCTAATAGTGTAAAGACATCTTTGTTAGCTACACAGCATGCAGCTAACCTCGGTTTTTATTTCTTCCTATAGTTTTCAAGTTTTAAGATGCACGTTCCGTGCGCATAGTGTCTTTTCGTCTGACAGTTGAGTAGTAAGTGTTATAGTTAGGTGGCGCGCGCGTCGCTACCGTATCCGCGCCGCTGTCGTCTCCAGCGGCGGCGGTGTTGCCAAGTTAAATGTATGCATTTCTAACATCTTTATACGGCTTCGCTATTTAACATGCCCAGTTTTGAATTAAAATACGGTCGGGTTCGGTAGCCTGCTCGCGGCGGGAATGTGTTAATTGTACGTTTCACGCCGACGGGTTGTGGTCGGGATACACTGATACGCTCTCGCTTGACCATGTAATGGAACAGATTTAATTGAGATGGGTGGCATTTTTTTATTTTAAATTACTGCTTGATTAAGGAAGTGTATACTAACGTGTGTAGCTGTGTTTCTTTAGCGCATTTGTAAGCATTATGTGAAGTCACAATTTCGATAAGTATGATAATATTATGGAAATAAAGGAAATTGAAATAAAATAACATAACTTGACTTTTCAAGTTCTGCCAAGATGACCGGTAAATTTTCAGTAAAGTATCCACAGCTTTACTGTTAGGGTAGGGAATTCCTTTCATCAACATTATCTTTATCATCAGCGGTATATATAATTCAATTAACATTATCAAGACTTACTCGACACCGGCAAAATGACAATATTTTGTAGCTGATTGCTAACCTAAAAAAATAAGAAGTCAATTAAAAATAAATAGGCCACTACTTAATTAAGGAACTATTTGGACACATATCAGGAAGAATTTAATGAACGGCTACCGAATTTAGAATATCGGTGGTTCAACGTAATAAAAGTTGGAATTAATAGAGTTGTAGCAATCTCGGTGCCGATATAGAGCGGTGGAGGGCGCGTTATCGCCTGTGGAACGGTAATGACTAAGCGATAGGATCTCCGCGAGGACGCGGGGGCGAGTCGACTGATCTCAGACGGCGGCTGCGGTCAGATTAGGGTATCACCACACTTCACACTGTCAAATGAATACCGCCTTACGAACAGACCAACTGTACGGTCTAACGCTAAGCAACGCTTGTATTTTGGGTCTCGATCTCGGTATATAATTACTTAAGTATATGCCCATCACACACTTTAATATATATATGGCCCCTACCGAGATTCGAACCCGGGTCACTTGGTACAGAAATCGGGGAAAGGGGTTATCAACTGTGCTAATTGAGGGTTTAAAGACTAAGCCGTAAATGTAAGCTCAATAGGAAAGTCCTAGTCAAAATTTAGTACCTACAAATTGAAGCTATACTTCTGAGATATTTATAAGCACATCTGTTATCCTTTTGAATAATGATAATTAAGCCAGTGAAGTTGTAAAGCGTTAAATAGGTTCAAGTTATATACTAAGGTAAGAAATATCAAAAGATTAAACATAGAAGCTAGAAGAAGCAGGAAAAGAACAAGAAACAATTGTGAGCTTGGAGCACTCAACATTTGCATCTTAATTTCAGTATAGATACAAATATATGTCTTGAAGACGAGGTTAACCATGGATAAGTCAATGTTTTTGTCAAACTTATGACCTAAAATTGGCAGTACACGAATGTTATACCACCCAAGCGTCCATCTAAATCTGCCACATGCAGTGTGAACGCACCATAATTCGGTAGACACTGCCCGCAACATTAACTAATGATACTCCGGAGATGAAACCGGCACGGACGTAGTCGCGATCCACTAGACACAGAGTCGTTTCAGTTCATTTGAGGGTGTCACGGTGGTAATCAACATTCGAGAGTTCTTGCAGATAGCAGAACTTTCTGATGGGTGTTCGGGAGTTTGATTAAATATATTTTGATGGGGTGATTGGTGTTCTATTAGCACTATGATCGTATTATTGAGTTTTAAGTAGCTATTAATCCCATAAGGTATTGTATTACAGTTAGTTACTAATATAGAATGCTATTAACATCAATTGGCAAAGTGGTCATAATGCAAGAAGATTGTAGTGGGACTCAAATTCGTATTTGTTAAAATAATTAATTTTGAACGACCAGTAAACTCGTTTTTTTATTGTTTTTCCGTAGACAATAATCATTCAAGTTGGTAGTATTTTCATCATCTTCAGCTACTTTAAAAGCAGCGCAAAAACAAAACAAATAAGTTTATCTAAGTACGTACCAAAAAAATACATTTTCTAGCGAAAGCACTTCATTCCCTAATATTCCACAGTCGTATTGTAATAAATAGCTATTACAAATTGGAAATAAACGAGCTACAAAAAACGGCAGGCCTCGTTCGGCAGGCCTCCCCTTGTCAAACTAACAATAGGGAAATTCAGAATCGCATAGAGGAGTCCCATTAAAGACTCTTGGACCCGGCTTGAGATCGCGATATGTATATTTTATTGTTATTTGAAGAGGTCCGAGGGTAGAGAATATATTAAATACTAGCTGCGCCCGGCGGTGTTACCCGCGATAAAAAGTATGAAAACTTAAAACATCTATCCCACGGGAACCATACATATTACCGGGATAAAAAGTATTCCAGACTATAATCTATCTCTGTGCCAAATTTCATCCAGATCCGTTCAGCCGTTCGGGCGTGAAAGAGTAACAAGCATCCATCCATCTATCCATCCATCCATCCAAACTTTCACATTTATAATATTAGTATAGAAGTATAGATTTGTATATAGGGTGTAAGTGGCTTCGTAACAAAAACTGATACCATGGATTCAGCGCATGATTTTGGACCCCTAGATTTTGAATTTTTATCAATTTTTTTAGTAATATAAATCTAAAAGTGATCTTCTATATTACAAATATATAAAATTGGAGTATCTGTTTGTAATATTAAAATAACCGCTTCTTATTAAGTGCATTTGGATGTGTACACGGTACAAATACCAAAACATATTTTTTTTACAATTTTTGTCTGTCCATCTGTTTGTTTCGATTTTGACGGGACTTTCACTGGCAGGTAGCTGATGTAACAAAAAGTAACTTAGGCTACTTTTATTTTAGAAAAACTTTTGTGTTAAATACCACGCGGACGAAGTCGTGGGTAACAGCTAGTTTAAATGAAATAACATAACTACTAATTTAGATCTAAAACTGCAATGCAAATTAAACCTTGATTTGCCCGAAAATTACAACACATGCAACCCATAACTTTTGACATAAACGATTTCTATAATTTTATAATAGGCATTGAAGTTACACCTTTACCAAAAGTTTTCGTTACCATGTCTCTTACACCCTGTATATCATATCTGCTATCGAGTACTACGAAGCGCTTCCATAGGATGATCGAACTTCCCCTTATTTTCCTTTTTAATTTTCAAAGAACTTAAGATCACAAATTAAATTTCTACCCAATCATATTAAGTGCACGGTATGGGGTAGAGATTACACTAAAAATCTTTTTCCATTAGCAATTAATCCCTATAAAATGGAAGCTGCCGCTTCGGCTTTTATATAGCCTTTTAAATGTTATCTCTTGAAAGTTCGTTCCAATTACAGTTTAATTTTTGCCCAAGCTTCCTCGATATTCTTTTATGATTGTGACAAGTCTTAATCATTATCAGATATAAGTCCAAACCTAAGAATATCGATTGTGGTAATTGAACCCGAGACCCCACAATTGGAATATGATACCTTTGTTAAAAAAACTCAAGAGTCTAAAATCATTTATTATGTAAATACTACGTAGGTACTTACAAATTTAAAATGTAGGTAACATGATTGTGGCTATTTACTTTTTATATTCGATTTTTACTTGGAATTATCAATAAGTACGGTCTTATAAGGGTCATAATACTGTGGCACAATGATTAACCAATCAATCAAACTTACACTTAAACGTATAGCAATGTGTGTACATAAAATTGGGTATATAAATTTAAAATCTTTTGAGCGCTCTTGAGTGGTTCCTCTGTCATTGAACCTAAAAAGCCTTTACTGACTTGATATTTTATTTTCCGAGCTACTAAAGGGCTGGCACTGGTAGGATGGTTGTTGGGAATGATAATAGCCTGATTAAGAGAGGTCACGTCTGATGTAGCAATGTGGTGCTCCCTTTTGTGAAAAATACAAAAACAAGCGTCGAAAGCCGTTTCGTAAACAATTCGAGTGCTTAGAAAAGGTTAACAAATATTTTTAGAGTGTTAAAATGAATTGTGGAGACGTGTTAACGCAGTTATGCCTTTGGTAGTGGCTGATATATAATAAATACAGTGTTCAGTGACAGTTTAAAACAAATGGTAATTACAATGGGTTTAAAATATAGACCTATTAATATTCTCTACGCTTTGATGTTGTTCCTTATTTCGGTTAAATTTTGAATGTCTAGAAACTGCATTATACTGGTAAAAATATATGTTACAGAGTTTACTAGCACACCTTGAAAATGCATTGTTTAGATATTTAAAATCAATAGACTAAACATACCTTGTGGAAATGTAATTTAAATGAGTCTCTATGTGTTGTGAAAGAAACACTACTGTTTAATTTATAATTTTGTATGTAGGTAGATTGTAGAACATTCTGTCAGATGTACCCTTAAGTGATTTAATATTGAATGGTGCTGTCTCGTTCCCCCCCCCTTTGATTTGAATATTTCTTCTTGTACTGACTACCGTGTGGCTCGGACCTACCAAGCTGAGCTCCGTGACCCAATTACCTAAAATTCCGTGAAGACTATATCTATTGGTGAAATTGTGATAAGTGAACCTGGTGAATTCTCCTGTGTTGTGTCGTGCCCAAAACCCTGCGGATCCAGCCTCCAGCCTGAAGACTGTGCTCATCCCATGTGCCGGTAAGGTCCCACACAAGACGCTGACATTTTCCCCACTTTATAGCGCCCCCCCCCTGTTTTAGCCCAGCACCCCTAAAAACCTTGCGACTTTTCGCGACAACTACCAATGGGTGCTTGTGGACTTTTTAATATTTGGATATATTTATTTAAATCTTAATCTACTTATAACTGTAATTTATAAATTCTATGTTTTTAACTATATTACTTACACTTGTAAGTATTTAAGTCCCATTTCTGTCTTTTAAAATATCGATACGTGTTAAACATATTGAAAAAAATATAAGTAGTAAAAATACTGGCAAATAAAATTGACATTTCGTGTTCGTGTTCGAACTGATAAAGAAAAATATCTGCGGGGGTCAATTTTAGAACTCAAGTCTCTAGAGCATTCGAAATGAACAAGTATCCATCAATTTAAATACAAACTGTCAAGAAGTAGTGAAACAATCGTTCATACTGTTTCTAGGTCGTTCCGCAGTTTCCCAATTTTGCTTAGATTTTGCAAGATAAATTCGTATTATTAAAGTTGGTAAGTAGTAGATTTGTTTTGTACCCAGTAACAGAATCGTGATAAAATAACTGTTTTATTACTTTAGGTGTACTTACTGATATTTAATTAATACATTTAATGGCAATGACATTTGTTAAAAGGATTACACGTGATAACTTTTTTGCTGATTTCAATTACTTACTAACAAATCTTTTAGCTAATATGAAAACACTCCCTTGTCCGGTTTTACCAGAATTTTAATCACCAAGTCGCGTTATGGCAAGAATAGGTATGATAGGGCCTACATAAGTATAGATTTGAGTCCGGATTCAGGATCCTGACGGGTCATCTCGGTATGCAAATACCGCCGGCTTTGAGCGTAGCGTAAAGTGTATGTTCTCTGTATTCTGCATTGCATGTGTTAGCTGTTTGAAATCAAGAAACTAGTTATCACAATTTGTGTTGAGTGAGAGGTACCTTTTTTTTTCTTTTTTTATTGGCATATGGCGACAAAATTTGAGCCGGTTCTATCAGTATTGAACATTGATCTACTAACAATGTGGAGTATTCTAATATCAACGTATTAATATCATCAATCAGATGATGATTAAATGAAATACTCCCCCCCTGGAAGTATAGTGGTTACTTAACTTGCAATGCTCTCGAACGGTGATGAACAATTATCAACTTTACTTTTCTTCCAATTGACGATGAAATTTCCTTATTCTTATGTCCTTATAACTGTACATATCTGGAATTGTATTCAACCGAGATTGATATCCAGATCGGATTCCCGGATTCGTATCCATCGTAAACTTAACATCACTACGTAATGGAACCGCGACGTTGTGCCGCGTCACGTTATGGTGTTTTCATTAGCAATGTAAACAATTTTAATCGCTAGCTGTAATTTGGACGCACCTTAGAGATACCAGGAACATGACTTGGCTGTTATTTGTTAGTGATTGTTATATTTCTGCTAAATATTAATTGATTTTTAAAATTACCTAGTGCTAGCCAAGTAGGTTGAACTATTATTCAGGACCTAAAGTGTGTAAGTTTTAACCCCGGCTCTGAGATTTTTCGGATTTCTTGTGTGAATCTCATTTAAATACTTAGTGCTTGCGAATGTACTCGTACTTCAAAGCTGTGTGAAGTTCACCAGCCCGCACTGGGCTAGGGTGGTGGACTAAAGATCGCATCCCCTCGCATTAATGGTAACATATCGAGATGACTAATTAAACGAGCCCTCAAAAGCACGGTGGAGGTCAAGATGCTTCAATTCGATCACCCATCCAAGATCCGACCGACAAAGAGGTTTCGCTTACTGCTGACGAGAAATACAATTCAATTCAATTTGATCGAAAACAATCTATATAATGATGTACATATTATGTAAAGTATTCATCCATTCATTCATTACATTCCAGCCCTGCTCGTTTATGCCTTCATGTTCCTACTTCCATTCACCTTGACATTGAAGACTGATCCTACATTATTTATTTATTTCAAAACATCTCGCTCGCGAATATTAATGAAGACCTACGCCACCAGGGGGCGTTCTGTCCGTGATAGTATTTCAAATGATATCATATAAATCAGCGCAGAATCATTTGCGTAGGTATGTTACTAATGAGAACTTGGTCTTGTTGGGAATCGTAGTTAAATATTTTAAATATTTATGAGTATTGGAACGATTTGTACCGTGTAGCTCGACAGACGATTAATGATTAATAGTTTTCTTTGCAATCACTTTGCATAATCTGTCTTGATGCAGAAATTGATTCTCTTTTAATGCCATGCCTATGTAAAGGAAACTCCTTTATCACCTTAAGGTTGAATATCATTTGCACATCGTAGAATCGCAAGGCATCGTAAAATCAAAACTGATAAAACACTTTCATGGCTGACCTTAACGTAATGACGTGCTAAGATCTGTAGTGTAACCCTTCGGGCTAGTTTAATGTATACATTTAGTTTGAACTATAATCAACATTGTGCAGCATATCTTCTTTACTATTATTATTCGTTTCTAGCGGCCGTTGTTATCTGTTAAAGCAATAAAGGCGTTGACGCGAATGATATTAGCGATGACTGATTACCTTGCCATGCGCGAGCTACCTACCTACTGCTGCCTCCAACCCTTGTGAGGTCCTAATAAAAATAATAATATTAAAAAATATACAAATGTGTGTTGTGTGTATAAACTTATACTGATTGGCATGGTTACGTGTCAACAGACAATTTGTCAACGGTTTTTGAGATACCCATTACGAAAAAAATATTTAATTTCATAAAAATTAAGTGTCCAAATGAGTAAAATAACATTCAAAAGGAAGGAATATACATATCCACAGTTTTATCACAATATAGTCGTCCTACAATAGTAACGGCATAAATGTTGGAAATTTTCCAAAAAGAATGAACTGTTATATTAGTAGTAACAGTTTTTTTAATTCGTAAACTGGCGATATAATTATCTGTTGACATGTAACCATCCTATTATGAATAACGCCTCAATTGAGGTTTTTTAAGTATAAAATGAATTTTACGTGATACACTTAATATGAAAGCTAGCTTTTTAAAATTGAAAAAAATATTAATTTTAGTGAAATAATGTTTCTTAAATAACAAAACACAAGGAGCGTTGTCTGTTATTATTATGTTTTTTGGAGTACAATAATAATATTCTTTTGATTTTCACAGGCCTTATATTTCTTACATCTTATATCATATTCTATTCGAGAAAATCCTAGAAAAGAGAAACAAACAAAAACGTTTCTGAGAAAAACATCGTAAAAACATTTGCGCCTATAACAACAACCAGACATCCAGACATTTCTTATCAGTCGATAATTACAAACCAATACAAGAGCGGTACGGTACCGAATGTTCGGTAACAGACCGTCGGAATCACAACAAAAGTCCATTAGTGGGTCTTGCCACAGAATGGATTAATTAATTCACACGGATCGCCCTTCATTTACGGTAACGACGCTAAGATTTTGACCTGTTTTGGGTTCAATACCTAGTGGTCATTGTACAATTCTGTCAAGATTCTGAGACAATTTTAGAACTGTTTTGTGATTTAAACATAATTATTATGGGCATAAAGTCGTTATTCTTTTGAATAACAAATTCCAAATCAATTTGTTATAAAAAATATAATTAGTGGAAAATTGGTGACCTGAAAAATCCAAACTACACGGACGGATTATTTAATTAGCCGACGTAGGATTAGTCCACAGTATCTAATTTAACTAATTGCTGTGAAGGTTAATCGAATTCTAATTATACCGTCCTAATTTCATGTCCTTTTTAATTAATGTATCGTACTTGCTATTCATACCTACCTACTTCTACATCGCGGATACCTTGTTTGAATCTACGGTTACTTGATGAGCTTTCACTTGGACGATTTTTTTTATTTACATTATTACCTACCTGTTACCTAGTTGCTTCGGTCTGTAAGCTGTAACACTAGTCGATATACAGAAAACCTATTCTATGTCTATGTCCGTAAAGTTGAACCTGCAAAAATCCTGCTTCCCATTCGAACTAAATTTGGAAGATGATTTCATAGCACTTAAGTTAGTATGCCTATTATCCTACCGGTAATGCGTTTCTGGCGTACATTGTCCGACACATAAGGTCTGCTGAACTTCGGATACGAGCTAACAACGCTTGTAAATTACCCTAGCTTACACCAAGACTAAGATGTATGTTCACAATAGCGTTCAGCTGTAGAAACAAGGTTCTACGTAAACTCAAATCAATAAACATCAATCTGTTAGTTGGCTACATTATAGTAGGGTGCGGATAATGTGATACCTATTTAAGTTGTTAATGAAAATAAAACTATAAATTAACGCCCATATTATGTAATAGTAATTGGAAGTGCTGACACTGCTTCTTCAGGCTATTGGACATTAGCCAATTTAAAATGACCTATAGAATTTATTAAGTACTTAAAAAAATGTGCTCACATCGATTTTATTGAATTCTGAAGCTCATTTTAATTTGGCTATTCTGCATATAAGGGTTTCTCATATCGTTACCGTCGAGTGAATAGAAAGTCACAAATATTATTTGATCATAGCTGCTGCATAATGGCCTTTTAAATGGATTGTATCTTCTAAGAAGTGAACGTTTTGTAGGTATCCTCTAAGGGTTCAATCATTACAATTTTGGTACCAGTGTACATTTTATTTATTTTTAAATAGAAAAATAAAAACCGCTCTCACAAACATGACCTCTCTTTGTCAGGGCAATATCATTCCCGTCCATCGTTACGGTCCCAATTCTATCTTGGAGTAACCGTCGATAAGGATCCAGATAAAGAAGGTTGACACATCGAATGAGGAAAATAACTTAATTTCATTTAAGTAAGAACTAATCAAAAGGGGAATAAAGAGGGGCGTTTATCCAATAATCTTTATACCCAACCCAATTCAATGCAGATTAAATTCGGATGATTTATAATGAACACGTTACAGCCAATGAAAGTGCCACATAAAATATGAATGAATGTCTGTATATAGGTTGGAAAAGCTTTCTTCAATATTATAGGTGCGGCTTAATGGTAATGGGGCGACCCTAAAAAGGATTAAAAGTGTATGAGGACCGGGTCGTAATACAAATAAGGGTACGTGTGGAAGGCGATTTAATATGAAAATAAACAATGTGAAAGATTCAAAACAATGTAGTATCTGCTAGGGCTGCCGGCGCGCAAACAAAGTTAAATGAAGTGAAGATATTATGGGACTGTGTTACGAAGGTATAAATTTATATGGTTGTTTGTACTTTAAATTGTATACAAGGTAATTCAAAAAGAGTATACTAACATTTGAACCAGTGTTTTTATGCGCATTTGTAATCATTATTTGAAGTCAGAGTTTCGATTTGTCAATAAAAAATTGTTAGCAAAAGTCATAAGGGTAATTTATCGGAACTTTTTTTTTGTTAACTAGACATTTTGATATTCCGACTTTAAATGCCCTAAAGAAGCAAAGGTTCAAAGGTTAGTATAACTTGTCTGGATCATCCTATATAATATTGAAAGTAATTGATGAATATTATGGGGGAAATCAGCCTTAGGACAGTAATATGTGCCTCCCTTTAACGCGAGGAGGAGTCAAGCCAAGAAAACTGGTTAGATTAACTCAGACAAGGTGTGTGTAAATTTATAATAATACTAACATTTATTTACTCTAATATTAACATCGAATACTACCTATATTCAAATGAAAATAGAAAGACTTATTATATAATAAACAAATGGGGGTTGACAAACCTGCCACTGTCCCTCGGCTTGTCAATCAATTCATTGTGTTCTATCAATTATATTAAAACATAATATTTACGAAACGTGTAAAAAAAATGTAAAATTATATGTACATAACAATTTATACGCGAAAATAATATCAATCATGTATCCAAGTAAAACTTTCATGTCGCGTTCATACGAAACTTCGTATCAAAGTTAAATAAAGCATGTTTTCCTGTTAGAGAAACATATTTTGTTGGGTTTGTGGCCGGTATCTGCGGAATGGGAGAAGTTGGTCCATGGCCGGTGCTATATGGACTGTGAAGCCCGCGACCGTTAACTGTTCAGAACTGATCTGAGATTTATTTTATGGTATTGGGAACTTGTGACTATTACGCTATTGGTACTGGTATTTCATATGCTGTTAGGAATTGTGTATGCTTTTTAATGTATATAATAAGTAATGTGTGATAAACATTAAACTACCAGATTTTATGTAAACAAAAATATCGCCAGTTGAACACACGAAATATACGGTCCCGCACAAAGCAACGCTTGTATTATGGGTACTAAACAATGGACTGGGAGCAAACCCAGTATATAATACGTATATAAATATTAATCATCCATGACTTGGGTACAAATATTCGTGCTCATCACACAATGTTTGTTCCTACCAGGATTCGACCCGCAGCGCGGGAGGTAGGGTCACTACCCACTGAGCTAATCAAGTCGTCGATGTGTATCATGTCTGATATGTTACACATAAAGTCCAGGAGTATTTATCTGGTAGTTAGCACAAGTCCGGGAGTTAGCACAAGTCCGGGAGTATTTATTTGGTAGTTATATCATCATGTGATTAACATATGTACTTTAGGGGTCTAAGCTACTGAGGTGATTGGTTTGTTGAAAGATATTAATCTCAAACTCACGGAGGCCTTAGAAGACCAGACGATAGCTGCTTCTACTAATGTATGAGCTTGGCCATTCATGGTGGAAATTCTGGCAGTCTTCTAGGACACTACCTTGCGAAGGCACCGGTGCCTACCTGGAGAATGTTTTTACTTGGAAACGTTTTTTGTTTTTTTTTTATAATTATTCCCATAGAAGTTATTCGCTTGTAGTAAATAACCACCCGCCTTTATAAACAATGCGATTATTATGCCTGATTTTTTTAGAATTCCCCATGTTATATGTTACAATAAATAGAAATCTGACAACACAGGGTAAACGATTTTTCTTTCGTGACAATTGTAGCCACAAATAATTATCAAAAATGTGTGGTATATTTCTATTATAAAGGCTTCTTTTCACAAAGAACTATCTTACCTCATAAAAGACACAGAAGCCAGATAAACGCTTAAAGAGTTGATTTTCTTTGGAGAAATATCAATGTCCCGTTAACCTCGCGCTGACAAGCTCTTAGCGTCGGAAATTTATAATGGTAGTTTCCATTACGGGGAGTGCTCGTGCCCGTCTGAGAGCTGATGCATGACGCACTTGCGGGCATATTATATAAGTATATGTACACATGGCTTTATGACGTGAAGATTAAGAAAAAAAAACAAAATAAACTTTTTATTTTGATTTGATTTTTATAGTAATACCGGACCGGTTTAAATGAATTATTCATCGACTACTGATAATCATTGAATAGATAACGACCTGATTACCCTGTTTGGTAGTGACCCTGGTTTCTGTGCCCATGGTCCACGGTTTGAATCCTGGTAGGGACACAATTTGTGTGATGAGCAGAATTTTTGAACCCGAGTCATGGATGCTTAATTTCTATATACGTATTATATACTGCGTTCGGTTTCAGTCCATTGTAGGTTACCCATAATACAAGCGCTGCTTAGTGTAGGACCGTATAGTAGGTGTGTTCATCTGGCTATATTATCATTATTATTATAAAGTCGTTGACCTGTTCAATGCTTCCTGATTGCCGATGTGCAAATGAATTCAGATTTATCCCGAAATCACGTTCGCTTAATTACCAATACTCGTTTCACAATCAACAGTAAACCGATACAATAATTAAAGTTTCAATCGAGTTCGTCCGCAAACAGACTGTCCGTACCAACTCGTACATATCAGATCGTATCCGATTATTCATACCCGATCCGATATCGTTGATCGTTCTCTAATGCTCGACGGACTGAAATTAAATACAAATCAGCAATACCGATACGAATGTTGTATTCTCCTCTTGGGGCTATTCGAACCGTTCCAGATTTTAATTTATAATGTTTTTAACTGAGGGAAAAACGAAGGAGGTTATCAATTCGACGCGTATTTTTTTAAGAACCTACCTGTAATATGATCTACACTCGGAAGCAATGAATCCGCGTCACCAACATAAACCTTAACATCTTTTTGGACATTCTCGTAAATTTTTCGAGTGTAAGTGACATAAGCTATGTGACTGTGTTTGAAAAACTATCTTATATTGTTAATTAGTTTAATATGATGCTAACAATATACTTATTTCATTATAGATTCCAGTATTGTCCATAAAATTCGATGATAAAGTTTAAATAAATAAAAAAAACAACAAAACGCAGCCTCCGGGCAACGTGATCCTTGTGAAAAAAATGGCGGAAAACACACTAAAATCCCAAATATTACCAAACTCGTATTGTCAACCTGAAACAGATAGCTGATTGAAAAGTTTTAAATTGCAAAATAGTAATGTTATGAATTTATTGTTTAAAAAAACTACTAAAGGTTTAGCCTTTGATTTAACTACGCTGAGCACATTAATGCTAGATGCAAAGGGAACAAGCTCTTTACGGTGGATGCATTCTATGCTACTCACACTGACTAGATATTGATCCATGTCTATATTTGATAAATTATCTCTCTGGGTCGATATTTCACAAAATACTTGTCTGCGTCCGATTTGGACATTATATAATATGAATTTATAAGCTATCTTTAGATTTTTTCAGTTCTTTTCGAAATGGCAAGCTATGTTAAGTTTAATAAAAAAGCGATATTCTATGCAGCAAGCTAATTATTAAGTCATCAAAATCATATTGATAAAAAAAACAAGATAGCTAAGGTCATAAAATGTTTTAGATTTTCATGTTGTAGAGCTCAAATAACCCATTATTCAACTATAGATCATCACTTTTTAAAACCATACCTATTCAACCCTGAGTTTTGGGTTACAGCCCACAAACACGCTACATTTCAACTTCCGACTAACGCTAGTCCCAATATGTTCGGTGTAGCAACGGAAACATCCATCACGGTTCACCCAACCCTTCTGCTGCTGTAGGTATTATTTGCCCCCTGCCCGAAACGAACCGATGGCCTTACCGATTAAGGTGAAACCGCTAGGTAAGGGCGCGAAATTCTAAATTTCGACGGTTTTTAATTTTTAACGAAAAAATGAAATATTAAAAGAACTTCAAAATTCATTTCAAATGCAACAACTTTCCAAAGTTAGTAAAAATAGCGGTATTTTCAAACTACGGATTATTCAATCGCTTTAGGTATTTTTTTAAGCAATGTTAACACATGAGACATCTAATGCACTATGCCAATGTCGCTAAAAATACACCGTAAGGATGTCCGTAATTTTCTTAAAAAATAAAAATCCTAATTTTGAATTTCGAGCCGCTCGCATTATCTTAAAAAAATTACGGATACTATTTCCCATACATATTCAGTTTAGGAAAACCCTTTTTTCAAAATTATTTTTGGTGTAGGAGCGGAAACATCCATCGCTCCCTAAACCCTTCTACTATTACGTGCGTACATATATTATTTACCCAGTAGCCAAAATGGGTCGCTTGAGTAGTATCTTTACACATGTGATGTAGAGGCGATTTGGATGTAAGTAGATGGATTTGTGTTTTTGTGAGTGTTTAAAAAGTAATGGAGTGCTTTGCTAAAATATATTAAATATAAACCTATTTTTAATCAATTTATGGCATTATTTTATTTGCACAAAAAACTAACTAGTTACTTATGCAAATATGAATGGCATTTTGAATGGGTACCTAAAAAAATGTGCTGACGTTAATTATTACCTATGTAAAATATGACAAATCATATTTATTTCTAAAGCTCTTGTAACTAACAATAGTATCAAATCACAAAAGACAATACAACAAAATGACATTTTCACTTTGTTATTTAATAAAATAACTCAATTTACATATAACTATCTACAACCCAAAGTTTATCGCTCCAATTATTCATGGTACTCTCGTAAATGGAATCGTCAGCGGCCATATTGCTATGTCAAGTAGAAGTTCATAACGTGCGGTTACGTATCCATTATTCTATGAACAAAGTTATAAGTGGTGGGCACCGTGGGCCAAAGAGGCCCTGATTGAATTCACCTGCTGCGGCCCTTTGACAGCTGTCGGTCGGACGGACCGCATTGGTAGTTTCGGGTTACTTTGAAACGTACTGAATTATGCAAAATATTATGGCCTGCCAAAATTATCAGTCTCTGATCTAAATTTAAATGATGTAAATTATATTATTTCGTTTTTTTTTATAATAACCTGAACGTATGGCAAATTCTCTTTATTCTTTTTACGGATTAATCTTTTAATTTTATAAAACCAAAATTAATGTCGCCAATATAAAAAAGAAAGTTTATTTTCACAATATGTACAACACAAATATAAATTAAAAAGAGAATAGAAAAGCTTACCTACTTAATATTTACAAAAAGTGTAAAAATTTTGGCCCATGCGGTAGCGTACCCCAGATGCTGGCCGCATTTCCTCGCTGAATAGCCAAAGCTACTCGCAGAGCGAGGGAAATAAATCGCTAATATTGACGTGATATTTTTTAAACTTTTATATTTTTTTAAATAAGTATACTTTAATTCACCAAGTTTATACCGACATTTAAGTATCGTCAGCCGAACGGTCGTCGAGCTGGACATTGGCGTGCGTTCGTCGCTTAGATGATTTAATTACATATTTTATGAATAAGTTAGACTTACTTTATGATGAAACTTCTAGTTTTTCCATAAGTTTATTTATTGACTATATAAAAACAATCAAACATTTTTGACGATATCAAATAAATACCAGTTTTGAGAGCAAACTTACAAAGCTATGATCTATCGCTATACAACGAAACCATTGTATCCAATGCCTAAATAAAATCCGACTGCTTCTGGGTTTAAAGCAATAAGACAAAGGTATAAACCAATTTCACCCTTTCCTCGTTTCCCGATGCCCGCATTGTTTGGCTCGGGCCGATAAGTTAAATGAAAAGCAACTTTTGATTGTTCGGGGCGGCGTGAACGATAAAAAAAACTGACCAAGCTCGAGCCGAAACGATATAATCGTTATTCCGTATTATTTAAAAATATGTAAAATGTAAATATCACATTGCTTGTGCGGGACATTCTTTCTATACTGTACGTCAAGTGCGTGATTATTCGTAAGCCAACCGTATACTTTATAGTCTACCGTATTTAGACATTTTGTATGAAGAATTGAAAGTTTTAAATACCGTCCGCTAGAGGGGCTGTTTAATTCTCCATACAAAATGTCTTAATATGGTAGACTATAAAGTATACGGTTATCTTACGAATAACCTCGCACTTGACGTACTGATGATAAAGGATTAACGAAACTGATAGTTTGTTAGCTTCATCGAATTTACTCTGTTTATTTAACAATTTAAGCTACAAAGATGAGGATGCCAAGAGAGTGCACGCGGCGGGGTAGACCTATCGTGAACGACGTAAAATGTCTAATGAATATTGGTCAATTGGGCAGTGATACTGTAACACTTCTTTTCTGATAATTATTATGTGCGGCAATTGTTTATTTTAAAACTCCACTTCGCAAAATAAGGGTTTGTTAGATAGACGTAATTTCGTAAGTGTTTCGCGACTCCCTCGGCTGCGGAACGCTGAAAGTTGCATTTTTCCAGGCGCAGCGTAAAAAGAGCAATATCGGCAGCTCGCTCGCAACAGCAAACAAGTTACAATCTAGTTTGGCGACTGCCGGTTGTGTATGGAGAGTGTTGTGTTCGACTATTTTGTAGTACGACCTGTTAAGTCCAGTTGGTAGTGACCCTGCTTTCTGCACCGAGGGTCCTTGGTACGAATCCTGGTAGGGACAAACTTTGTGTGATGAGCATGAGTGTTTGTACCCGAGTCATTGATGTTTAATATCTATATAAGTTTTATATACTGTGTTCGCCCTCGGTCCATTGTACGGTACCCATAATACAAGCGTTGCTTAGTGTGGGACCGTATAGTTGGTGTGTTCGTCTGGCGATATTATTAGTTAGTAACTACATTTCACATACGGTAAAAATAAAAATACTTTTCGAAAAAAATAAATCGTAAAGCAGACTTATCTAGTAATCATTTGTTATATTCGAAATCTCAAAAGCATCTGGGTACATAATTTTGTGTTTAAATTAAATTATATTTATTATAGTCTTGTCTTCATTTAGAAAAACCTTTACTTTGCCGAGACCTTGTCCTGTAAAAAAACTTATCCAAAACATCGAACGGTAACGACCCAAAACCTAGCAGAGAATAATCAAGGCTATTATTTTTAGTTTTTATCAACGGCATCTTAGAAATAATATGTAGGTAAAATTACCATCTTGTGTCATATTAAAAAGTGAAGGAAAACTTCGGAATACACGAGCGGAATATTTGAGTGGAAACGATGACAAGGCACGGTGCTCATTATTGTGCCCGCGCCAGTGAACAGCCGGCCTTAGTAATATTTTATCAATGTAATGCTGGTAATTATTCGAAGGCCTTGTTCAAAGAACAAGGAACTGACTGATGCATTATACTTAATTAGCACGTGCACATGACAGGGTACTTTTGAATTTTTAAATGGGCTGGTATTAAGTGACCACTTAAAAGTATTGAGTTCAGATATCAAGCTAAGCAGTGATAGCCAAGTTGGCAGAACGCTTGCTTCGGTAACGAGGATCGCAGGTTCAAACCTCGGCTCGCACCTCTGGGATTTCTGGATTTCATGTGCGAATCTCATTTTCAACCACGATTATCACTTACTAAACGGTGAAGGAAAATATCGTGAAACCTGCATGTCTGAGAGAACCCCTCGAAAGACATGTGCAGTCCGCCAACCCGCACTGGGCCAGCGTGGTGGACTATGGTCTAATCCCCCTCCAATTGAGGGGAGTCCCGTGCCCAGCAATGGGACATTAAAAAGGGCTGGTATTATTGTACATTATATCAAGCTAAGCAATTATTATACATATCTACATGAATATGACAGGTAATAAAATATCAAAGAAACAGTCGTTTCCTTTCATTGTTTCTCAAAGCGCTATTAATAAAGGCGTGAAAATAAAAGAATCTATTTATTACTAGATTTTGCCCGCGACTTCGTCCGCGTGGTATTTAACAAAGACAACCATTTCCGTAACCGTAACCAATAAAAGTAGCCTAAGTTACTCCTTGTTACATCAGCTATCTGCCAGTGAAAGTCCCGTCAAAATCGGTCCAGCCATTTCAGAGATTAGCCGGAACAAACAGACAGACAGACAGACAGACAGACAGACGGACGGACAGACAGACAAAAATTGTAAAACATGTTGTTTCGGTATAGGTAACGTGTATACATCCAAATGCACTTAGTAAAAAGCGGTTATTTTAATTTTACAAACAGACACTCCAATTTTATTTATATGTATTGATAAGTTATATGACGACCCGACAGTTCGTAGTAAAGAATTCCTTTACCATTTAATTACTTGTATTTACTCGCAACACTATAATATATTCTAATCATGTCTATCTCTGAACGAGTATACGAGTACTAAAAAACCTCCATTCACAATCATGTAGATCATCAATCTATAGAATAATAAAAAAATAATTTAATAGAATGTCATACCACCCCGTCCGATTGCAGCGTTCCTTCTACGAACCCGATTTATTTATGGAGCATCGGTATTACGATCACGACGTCCCCATGAATATCGAATAAGAATCGATAATCGACTCGGCATCGAGTATCGGCTGTTGATTTAATCCTCGATTTCCATAACACGTAAATGTGTTGCTGTTATGTGATCTACATTCTCATAAGAGGCTTGCAAATCGTTTAAGTTTTAACAATGGTGTAATTGCAAAAAAAAAGCAGTGATAGCCAAGTTGGTAGAACGCTTGCCTCGGTAACGAGGATTGCAGTTTCAAACCCCGGCTCGCACCTCTGGGATTTTTCATGTGCGAATCTCATTTTCAACCAAGATTATCACTTGCTAAACGGTGAAGGAAAACATCGTGAGGAAACCTGCATGTCTGAGAGAACCCCTCGAAAGATGTGTGAAGTCTGCCAACCCGCACTGGGCCAGCGTGGTGGACTATGGCCTAAACCCCCCTTGCATTGAGGGGAGTTCCGTTCCTAGCAGTGGGACATTAAAAAGGACTGGTATTATTATTATTATTTAATGGTGTAATTAGAAATAATTGTTTATAGGTTTTAACCTCTTTAGTTAACCCTTCTGTCCAATAATGTAAGGTGACTACAATAAGTATTGCCATTATTTATAAAGGTAGGTACTTCCACAAATATTTAGGTGATGATGAGATTTAGCTTTAAAAATCTCTTTACTACTATTGTAAATTCATTTCATGTAATCGTTTTCTAATACTTGCGTAATAGTTTATACTTACAATCCCAGCCTATACAGCTGCATGACTGCATGAAACGGTTATGCTAAGCCATTAGCGGTCTGTCTAGCTATATAACTTAGCTAATTGAGTAACCCACGAACACTATGCTCTGGCTTCATCAAAGCTGAATATTATTAGATTTGCCCTGTCGGCCCGAGACTGACACAAATAAGAATTCACAAAATAATTAAAACCTTAAAGCAAGTAAGTATTCCCTGATAAACTTTGTTTATGTTATACTTTTTAGAACTGGTGACAGTAAAACAGGTCTCAGTGAAGGCGGTTCATTCGCAACGCCTTGAGTCGGACGTCCGGGACGTGAAATACGTCTGTGTTTATGTCGAAGCAACTCGAATGGTCCTGGCTGTATCAGAAGACCACTAACTCTTAAGGAAATACTCGTAGGAGATTCTCTGGAAGAGACCCTTTTGTAGTATATGGCCTTCATGCTTAATATTGTCTATGCTATGACAGGATGCCCTTTGTGGCTGACGTTGTTCATTTGTTTTCGATTATTTGTTTTATAGTAGGATAACAATCCTACTCGAACGTGTATTATTCCCCTAATATAGGATACCTTTATATCGTTAAATCATCTGAAAATACCAGAATGCGGTAGGTAAAACAAAGAAATAAACTCATCATACTTATTTACCTTGACAAAAAGATTTTAGGTGTGTCCCAGCTAAACATTTACAAAGGTGCACTGGTGGCATAAATATCGCAAGAACAACACACCAACTGTACGGTCCCAAACTAATCAATGCTTGTATTATAAGTACCGTACGATGGAATGGAGGCAAACTCCATATATATTTACTTTTGACTCAAGAGCAATCATACATACTCATTAAAATAAAAAAATAAGACGAAGATTCAAACTCATAATGTATTTGAATGTCCAATCCTTTTGCACGTACTCTTTTGTCATGTCGACTGGAACAAGCCACTGGATTATCAATTTTATATCTATATAGAAAACCATTAAAATCGTGGAGCCACATCCATTTAACTATCTGTTACTGCAACTTTGTTTACATCATAGTTGCTATCTCAAGGAACCTGTCACCGGTTGTTTATACCGCACTTTAGTTCTGTGTTTCAGCTTCGAAGAAGAATTAAAAAAAATACTTGTCGTTTACATGAAAATGTTTCTTGCCAGTTGATTTTACGCGTTATTTACTTGTAAATGGTATCGATAACATTAATAAAGTCGTAAGGAGGATATTTTTTTTAACGAACACTATTATTACTTGGTAAACGATGAAGGAAAACATCGCGAGGAAACCTGCATGTCCGAGAGTACTCTCAAAAGTCATGTGAAGTCTGCCAACTGAGCGTGGGTGGGGGACTATGTTGTAATCCTCCTTGCACTTTGGGCAGGCTCGTGCCCAAAGTGGGACATTAAAAGGCTAATATTATTATTATAATCGAACTACGTAGGGTACACATATGCTATTGCTGTATTCTCAAGAACTCTGTACTGGTTAGCTATGTACTATTTAGTTGGGTCAGCAATGTACGCGGCCATTAGCAATTTATCAGGCAGTTCGCAAGTCACACTCGAGCTGACCAGTCGCGTGATCACATTATCACTTCATTTATCGTTTATATTATATCATCTTTGTATCAGCTTATTTACTATGAACGTCCAATACGGACTATCCTTTATTGCTGTCCACCTCTATCAACTATCAAGTCGTGTACGGGTAACGTACGAGCACGTATAATCTCTAAAGAATTTTGGTCGTATGTTTAGGCCACCACGTAACGTTATTTTTGGTTCCCCAACATATCCGGGCTATAAATTGAGTTCAAGTCTCACCTTTGACCGAAATTGCGACTGCCATTTATCGACGGAAGCCGGAAATCACAGAAAACTGCCAAGATCCAACTTTAGGCATCCCAATAGGGTTCGACGCTGAAATTGTTCTATTCTGAAGTTGCTGTGTGACAGTTCTGACGATATAAGTTTCAGGAATAACTATTGCCTGTGGGCTTGCAGAAAATATATTACATACCATTGCCTATATAATATACTCGTACTACATGTATTTATATTTATTGTGAATTTTGTTTTTTCTAATACTCTATTGTTATATATACGGGTAGGTACACAAAAAGTTAATTTAAATAAATCAAACTAAACTTATTCACGAAAACTAAGTTAGATTTATTTTCCATGTTGAAGTAACACAAAATGGAGGAACGAATTTCTTAAATTTACAATCTTGCAAACAGACAATTGTTTTGCTACATGAAGCTTTTTACTTCAAGAGGTACGTACTACCTTTTAGAAAATACGTGATTCAACAACGATAGTCATCGGATCTCTAACACATGTATTTCAAACTTGGCCTCGACTTTTCTAATTTGCAAAGCCAACATGATGTACCTTAGTACCTGCTGTAACCTTGAATTAATAACTGCTTGTTATATTTCCTTGAGATCCAGAACGTGGCAACCCTACAAGTTTTAGGACAACGGACGTGCGGCCAGTAACGTCAACTAACTTTGATTTTAACGTTTAAACTTTCGCCTTTAAGTCAGTGCTACCATGGCGACCATCCAAGAATATAACAGATAAGACGGTTAAAAAATTGTCAGCGAAAATTTGTTAAAGCTTTAATTACAATATTACTTAATAATACCAGCCCATTTTAAAGTCCCACTGCTGGGCACGGGCGTCACCTCAATTCGAGGGGGATTAGGCCATAGTCCACCACGCTGGCCCAGTGCGGGTTGGCGGCCTTCACACATATTTCGAGGGGTTCTCTCAGACATGCAGGTTTCTTCACGATGTTTTCATTCACCATTTAGCAAGCGATAATCGTGGTTGAAAATGAGATTCGCACATGAAATCCAGAAATCCCAGAGGTGCGAGCCGGGGTTTGAACCTGCGATCCTCGTTACCGAGGCAAGCGTTCTACCAACTTGGTTATAAGTGCTTACTTAATGTGTTTTTAAGGTGTAATATTTTTATTTTATTTTAGGCTATATAGTGTAGTCAAAAAATATTTCAATGGTTTCCATAAAATAAGTAAGTACCTTATTATTTAATTTTTAAATAGATAAGATATTATATTTATTCATAAGTGCTAATATTTACAAGAAATCGTAACAATGAAAATTACATTATTTTACGAGACAAATAAATTAAAAAAAAAATAAGTGAAGGTCTATTATACATATGCTTACATACTCATAATTCCCATGATGCTTCAGAAGAGATAGCTACTGAACGTCTAGGAAAAAATATATGAACTCTAAATTGATTAGTTGAAATGTTAAGAAAGTTACTTGGAAAGAGCGACAAATGCATTTCGTAACCAAGCAACGGAACTTTTAGTCACAATGTAGTACTTAATCGCCGCCATACATTTCCGTCCGACCAATAAATTTGAGCTTATAAAACGCCCGTAACACATGGTTGGGTAGCTTTCTAGCCACTTTTGCAACGTAAATACAGAACTATACACTCTTCTATAGGATTTTGGTGGCTATTATTGAGTTACTCATACAAGTTATTATAGTTTTAATGTAGTAGATATAATTGTATTCAGTATGAAACGAATTTATTATATTTTATTAAATTAATCAAGTTGGAATAGAAAAAAAAGTGGGTCCATTTAAGTGCTATTTTCTAGCCAATTGCCAACGTAAATAAAATAATTGTCTGCGATGTTTAATATCTATAAAATAATAATTTAATTAAGATTAAAATTAAGCAGGTATCAAAATGCACTCAGCAAATCCCCACCACCATTGGCCGGCAGGGTGCCCAAAACGCTGGCAGCATTGCCACGTTGAATGGCAATGCTGATGTGTTGATGCTGATAAGATTTTAATGCAGTTACATATACGATATATGTAGAATGCGAAAATCCATTACCTACTTCATTTCCCACAGCAAACACATTTACTTGGGACTACAAAGCGCTTAACCCGATTAAGCAGCAAAACAGGAATAAACACGGATCGCTGACGCGCTGCTATAGTTGGAAATGTACCAGAGATGCTGTAGATCTGCAAAATTGTGTCGGACCAACTCGTGTTTACGAACCATTCCAAGTGATAGTTGTACCTATTTGCATTGATTTGTGCATAGTAAATTACTGACCATATTCTAATATGTGACAGGACACATTTAGCTCTGCTCAGTGTCTTATACAGTGTTTTTTTTGTAAAGCCATATTCTCCAGGAGAGTGCCTACTACGTATATCCCAATATAATGATTATGTTAAGATAAGCTTCTACCACCCGTTAGAAGTGCAATTCTATGTGGAAGAAGAGACAAGAAACTATGGTTAAGGAATTTGTACACCTATGTTGAGTAAATTGTTACGTGTATAGAAGAAGAACGAGGTCGGGCTAGATAGAAGAGTGCTTCGGCGTTCCCGTGGCCTATACTATGTAGCGGGAGTCTAACCACCCTAAGGTACTTACGAGTCCGTGGGCTAAGAAGTCGGAATTTATTCACTTACCTCCATCGGAGTTTGCGAGTATCAATACGGCTTACCCCAAGCTAAAATAACGATAGAGTATAGTAGTTGTTCTTAGGATTTCTAAGGAACATTAATATAAGTCCCTATTCTATATATATGTGTGTGTACTGCGCTCTGCAGTACAGAATGAATGAAGCCACAATAAACATCAATGCACTCTGTCCACATACGAGTATATTCGTCACACACACACACACACATAAAATGCTAATTAAGAGACGGACCGGCTTTTATGACGAAACGCTTTTACGCTAAATTGAAAACAACTCATGCTTTATTCAGGACACGCGGATTATCACTGCCCAGTTTAAATAGACTCCGTCGTTATCACCAATTGCACGGCAATACGAACGAAATCCCAAATTGCGGGGGTCGTTGCAAAAAAGTTGTTGTTCTATCAAACGATCTGCATTGACTTCGGTATGACATTTAATGCTGATGTTGTTTTCAATCCATTGCGTCTGCGTTCACGTACGGTTTCGGATGTCGATTGCTTTTAATGTTTATTTGATGTCTAAAATCACTGATTTCATGATTATTTAGATTCGTATTTTGTCCTCAAAGAAATAAAATAAAAATCTTACTTTAGACTAGGAAAAAGTGAAAGCAATTGAAATAAAACTAATTATACGGATTTTATCGTGTTTATTTTATGTTTTTACGCTCCCGACGTTTTGGCTGCGTAATAGCAACCATGGTCACTGGAGGACTGAGGTGGTGGTCGTCCTAGTGTCATAGTTTGAGACGGGGTACCCTCATATTTAATTGTTGCTTGTGGTCCGATCTACGCAGGAAATGCTCACAGTGTCATGAGGTCTTGCAATGGTATATAATTAGTTTTATTCACATTGAAATAAAACTAATTATATATACTTAGTATTCGTATAGTATTCGCATTGATAAATATATACTTATATAATCCCAAACTATGATAAAATAACGACAATAATGGCATAGAATTTGTAAACGAGAATATTTCTTTGACGATGGTCGGTCGATGACTGGTCAATATCGGACATCAGTGCACAGTGATTGATGGACTCGGATGAGGGTGAAGCTGGAAGCTAACGAGTGTACACTTTTTGTGTTTGCTTTCAGTAATCTTCAGATAAGGGATGATATTCCATGAGATAAAAACATGAGATTACTCGTATAATGGTTTTAAAATATAATAATACCAGCCCTTTTTAATGTCCTACTGCTGGGCATGGGCCTCAGCTGAATGCGAGAGTGATTAGGCTATAGTCTACCACGGCCCAGTGCAGGTTGGCGGTCTTCACACATCATTCGAGAGGTTCTCTCAGACATGCAGGTTTCCTCACGATGTTTTCCTTGGTTGAAAATGAGATTCGCACTTGTAATCTAGAGATCCCAGAGGTGCAAGCCGGGGTTTGAACCTGCGATTCTTGTTACCTAGGCGTTCTACCAACTTGGCTACCTCTGCTATAGTGGCTTAAGACTATAAAATAGATTTAACTTGGCTTTCAACTATTAACTACTGTGTCAATAAGTGTCATGATTGATTGAATCACGATAAAGCGTATATTTGTTGTATTCTATTCAAAGGGCACTATCAGTTCAGTCGTCCACTGATATAGCTAATTGACAGAATAACTGACAATACACGAATAGGCTATCGCCTCCTTCAATTATTTTTATTCAGATAACTAAGTGAATAATGTAATCAATCCTTAAGTGATGTGCGGAAACTTGATTCAGAATCAGAATATTTTTTATTCGTGTTAACCATTAAGTGCTTATGAATCGTCAAAATTGTTGCAAAATGCTAAGCTACAACTTTACCACCTGTTCAGAATGCCGTTCCTATGGAGAAGAACGAGCAAGAAAGTCCATGGTTGCTCTTTTTAAAAAGGTTTTTAACATTTTGTGCAGTACATCGTTATGGGTATGTGAGAACAATTTAGGAACGGCTATGCAGACTTTAGCAGCTGGTCAAAAAAGTACTAACTCTAAGTATATAATAACAAGTTAATGGCTACATGGTTCCCACATTTACAAATTACTTTTATTAATGACAATTAGAAGGAAGAGGAGAAAAACAAAATCAAAATAGTCTGCTCGAACAATGTTATTTATATTCCCGAAGAGCCGGACCAGCATCTAACCAAGCATTTTTATCCGTAAGATAAGCATCGAGTGTGTAGTATGCATTCTGACATAGCGTACGTTTTATGTACGCTTTGAATTTATGTTCTCTCAAGTTTGGTAATGTCTGAATGTATTTTATTTTAAAATGAAATTATGAAATGAAAGATATCGAAAGTGATGTTTATCTATTTTGTTTCTATCTTAACTTGTATTTTGATTCTTGTTGCATATTTATATATATTGATATTTTATGCACCTAGGTTGTTTGCCGCCACAGGTGAGAGGAGGGCTGGCACTTTCCTCGCTCAAAAAATTGTTTGATTATACAGCAAGGAAATGCAGCATTCTTGCCACAATTCCACTTGATGTCATACTATCTTTAAGTTTTTTTATTCTCCTATTTATTTTAACTGTGATTATAAATTTTAATTCAATAAACATATATCTGTTGCATATTAAATATTCAAGCCACTAATTACAGCAGAATATTCACTCCCCTACTCTGAAGCTAAAATCATCTCATCTTTCTTGCTATCTTTTCTGAAATTGTATAACCCACCCTACCTAGACTTAACTAGACTGATTTTGTTTTATTCTGAACAAAAGTAAAGTTATTAAGTATTTCCATGATTGCCTTTGTTTTCAGACAAAAAGTCAATTAAACAAAATCGATAAAAGTTTTACCATTAATCCGACATCTTGTACTCAATCTGTTTCCGAAGACTTTGTACAATCTTTATCAAAAGCCAACAAAATATACAAATTGCTGGAGCAGATGGATCTTTGTATACTTCAAACTTATTTAAGAGGAAGTTGGATTGATGTCTCGGTGGAATTAAGTGTTTACAATCTTTTAATCGATGATTAAAGGCGGTCATAATATCGATATGATCCATCTTAATTCTGTTCAGCATTATGATACAGCCTAGTTTGATAGTATGCATTTATTTTTATTCTAAGTATTATCTTACAAAAAAAAAAATATTCTGTTTATACACAAACTGTAAACTTTAATAATTTCGTCATGTGCAAACACTCTTAATAGAGCCCTAAAATATTGTTTTCTTACTCACTGAAAACTTTCTAATCATATCAGATTAGTTGCGAACGCTATAATGGTTAACATGCCAGCCGATAGGACTACGCATACTGATTCCCTTTGTAAGCGCCCGCTCTCTTTATTCGCTTCGTTCTAAAAGCGTATCTCAACACAAAAGGTATCCGAAACAAAAACTCGCGGCTGTATTCTAGATCTCACGTGAGCCAAGTGAAATCGCATGAGCGAGATCGGATTAACAACGCCTATTGTTGTAAAACGATAAATTTCCCCACACCGACCTTCAGCTTAACTCTGTATCGTAGTGTCTAACGCCGGACCAACCACTTCCAGCCGCCGTATTGTTTTAGAATAGGGGGTGTATTATGAACTCTTTTTTCGAGACTATTCACTTCCCCAGCCTTAAACATTACAACTGTATCATGTTAACGACATAATTACACGCTAGGATATACTTTGTCTTAATGTGTAAGTGTATTTTGACCAACAAGGTTGAGAAACAAGATAGCTTGTCTTTATAAGCAGACGTGTGTATTCTATAATAAGCCTCCTGCTTTTTCGGTTGTACGACTTTCGTTTACATTTTAATACTGTAAAGTCAGTGTTGGCCGAATATTGTTCATGGTCGCCTTCCAATCCGGTTGTAGAATTAAACAAAAAAAAGTATTGATGACAATTTGTAACTGCCCCCGTAGGCCTATACGAAATAAATTTCACTTTGATTAATGCTAGTTTTCTTTCTATAACCATATAAAATTTGTCACAATTGCACCCGCTAAATAATAATAAATACGGACAAATTAATGCCCCACGGTGTTCAATCTGAAGGGTGAGAGCCTCACAAAAACCGTTGATTAATATGTGGACACGCACGCCTCGCTTTTGATATGGCTCGGCAATTGGGCAGAGTGCACCGCCAGGATTAAAATGAATTCTGTCGACAGCAGCGCAACATAAAAAGAGACAGCACACGGTGATTGGAATCTCCATCACGTACTGTTGACACACTCGGCTCCGTCATGTTGGAATAATTTGTAAATTTACAGCGAAGCACTGGGTTTACAAGTTTAAAGGCATTTTTTTTTAGTTGTGAATGCCAGTGTTATATAATCGATAAAAGTTAAACATTCTTTCATCACAGACTTACATGGATGACGTGAACACTACGGTTGATTATTTACTCACGGCTATCTTTATATGTATATAGAATAAAAATGTAACTAATCGCTGCTTGTACAGTATATGTTGTTAGGTATATGAGAAAAATGATTATAGGGGGTCTTTATCAACGCAATAAAACACAAAACAATGATTTTTAGCATTTTTGTCTGTATGTCTGTAAGTATATATTATGTTCTAATCTCAAAAACGGTTCAACCGATTTGGGCACCTCATTGACTAATGTATTGCCGTAAGCTCCGCTTACAATTTCATGTTTTTTTCATTTCAATCAATACATAAATAAAGAAGTTATATCACTTTAAAGAGGCGGATACAGTAGCCACACTACAACAACTAACAGACTAACTAACTGACAACTACTAGTCGTGAATAAAAATAAATTGCTTTATCTCCTACGGTTTATACAAGTAACGCACTATGGATGAAGACGTTGACCTTTTAATATCAAACGGCTGTATCGATCGTGTTCACACTGGCAATATTTCAAACTAATATCGAGCCGTGAACGTGACAACGACGTATCAGAAATATGGTTTTTACATTTTTTTCACTCAACGCACCGTGAAAAGAAAACTCAGTATAAATCGCGTCAAAAACATCTGCCACCGCGAAACTCGCAAGACACGTACCCTCTCTCCCACTTGCCAAGTCATTGTTCGAGAAATATTGAGAATTTTATCCATAACTTATTTCTATATACATTCTTGAGGATTAGGCTCTCTACTTAACAAGGGTTGTATATAAATACAGTCCTAAAACCAATAAAAATGTTGTACAAAGATTATTTTGTGCCAAAAATGGGGGCTTCTAATCTTTTAATGTCTGTATCTTCGCCGATTTATTTTCAATACAATCCTGAATCGCGCTATGAGAGTTTTCGGAGCACGCAACATATATACAAGATCCCGACAATAACTGTCGGGGCATAGCGGCCACCCCTTCAGGCATACCGCCCACCTGGCTGGAAGGTCTTCCCTTTAATGCTAAAGAACCAATGTTCCGCATTTTATATTGACGACCTGATTAGCTCAGTTGGGAGTGATCTTGCCTTCTGCACCGAGTGAATCAGGTTCGAATGCCAGTAGTGACAAACTTTGTGTGATGAACAGGAATGTTGGTGCCTGAGTCATAGAGGTTCAATATCAATATAAGTATTATTATACTGAGTTCACCCCCAGTACATTATATGGTACGCGTAATACAAGCGTTGCTTAGTGTGGGACTACGATATTATATACACAACGCAAAACGGCATTTACTAACATGCATTATGACGTCACGCGTAGCGTACACACGGTAAGTGGTATACGCATTGTTGGCTATTGTGCGCAGCTCCGGGGTTTGGAAATTAGGGTCCTATTGAATTTCCACCCGCCAGGGTACATAGCTTGCTGTGGAACAATCCGACTAGCTGTAATTCTTTAGGGTATTACAGATCAAGAGCTTCGAAGTATCAACATACTAGCTAGTATTTACTGGGACTGAAAGTAATGGGAATTTCGGTGATAAGTAGTACTAATATAAATTTTTTGACACCCACTTTGCAATGGAGGGAAGTGGATAATTTTCTTCAGACTCCTCCTATTTTTATCTTTCGATTAAATTCGTGCGGGACTTTATCCCGGGACTTAAACCTCGGTGTCATCATGGGAAACCACTGTAGATCCTGGCTTACAGGAGTAGCAGTGGTGGGCGTGTGTGGCGGGCCTAGTCCCAAAAAAAAAACAATATAGCGCGTCACTTTTGAATTTAAATTTAGAATTAGCTATTATGAATCGCTCTTTATTTTTTTCTCTACTAAACCAAAGTGCTTTAACTTGTGCAAAACGAATTCACAAATGGCTTATAATTTATGGCCTGTACACAAAAGCGCATAATACAACACTATGTATAAAATGACTACAATAGTATGCAAAACTTTACTATTTGTATGCAAAGACCCTGCAACTAATCAAGCAGCGGGATTTCGGCGGATACCATTGGTTTACGAAAATCTTATACTGGAAGTTTCCAATCAGAAAATAAAATTGTAAAATTTATTATAACTTGCTATACTAATATTACTTAATAGACATATACTCTACACAAATGGCGAAACATTATGAAGCAAGTCACATCTTCCTCTGACAGCTCCACATGTTAACCAAGACCACTCTGACAAGTGCGATACACCAAAGAATAAGTCTTCTATCAAACAGTGTATGAAGAAAATTGATTGATGGTAGCTATGACAGAGTCAAGACAATCATATCAGCTTGAGCGAGACGTTAGCGAGGAAACAAATAAAACTTTACATCTGTCAGTTCAAACAGAGTATTGCGTATATAATATGGTTCGTTTGCTAACACCTTTGACGATTCCCTCATTACAAATATGGTTGAAAATAGTAAAACAAATCGCCCATGCGTGCAACACGAGTACCCCTCCATCGCAGATATAGAGCAGACATTACTTTTCATGTCTCATTTGCCACCGCATATTAGTACCTATTGAATGTAGTGACTTATTCCCGTTGCCGCTCGATCGGGACGAAGATTGGCTTCGTATCGGAGATTTTCTCATTTCGGATTTAGTTTTTGTTGTATTGGTGTAGGGTGGAATAACCGAGATTCGGTAAGCTGGTATTTGGTAAGCATTTTTATTCGAGCCAATTTCGGAGCAAGGATCTTCAATATATCGAATTAACTTATCGAAATATATCACTGTAACTGGCACGGTTTACTTTAACATATTTTTGTAACTTGAATGTTAATTATGAGTAGGCAATATTTTTTGAGATTATTCTTATGTTACTTATGATGAATGATATACGTTATCATTAACTTAAATATGTTACCGTAGGGAAGTGGTGACATTGAGGACATCTTTATACAGCGTGTTTGTTGTTGGTTTTTTCAAGATTGTTAATTTTAGAATAAAATCATAATAAAAATATATCTTAACGTGATTTTAAAAAAGGAATACCACGATTACCAATTTAGACCTCGAGCTGCAATTTAAATAAAAACTAGATACGCTCGAGCGCACTATTCACTCGCGCGCGTCGTGTATCGCGTGGGCCGTTGCGTTGTGATCGTGTGGTTTACGATACATTGCGCGCTCAAAACTTACAACATGTGTAACCCATGAATTTAGACATAAAATATTTCTATAGTTATTTTATTACAGGCATTAAGAGTAAACTCTACCCAAAATTATAGTTCTCACGTCCTCCTGTATAAGATTTTTCCATTATCTTGTTTTGCATATAAATGCGCCTATTCAGACACAATTTATTTTGTCTGCAACTCATATCTAGCATACTCGAGGCAATCTCTACTGGCACGAAAATACAAAGTGACTCAATTAATATTTCAACAATATTTCACTTGGGAGACAACAGAAAAATCTTTAAAATTCGTCTGGAAACAGCGGGACCTACGCGGACGCCAGTGGCACTAGCCAAAATGCAAATGGTCGAGACTGGAAAATTATAACACAACAAATTCATGAATACGATCCGTTGTTAAGATTTCCACAGCACAGTCTCATTCTTATCTATTTCCCACTGAAGGAGTTCGCGAGTTGGTCGCCCGAGGCGATATAAACAAAGGAAATTCCTGAGTGGGTCGTCTCTCAGCCAAACGTTATTTATGAGTGAATTTTCAGGATATAATTTCTATAATATAAACTAATAACACGATTGTTATGGCAATAGAAACCTTATTTCATGATACAATTATTTGATATATAATAAAATACCGTCTCAGAATCAAATGTTAGAGAAATTGAATTAGCTTCATTATTTTTTTTGCGATATTTTCCCATGTTTTTATAGTTATTTTGCTATTCGGAGCGAACACAAATTCATAAAACTAAAGATTATAAAGATCGGCTCACCCGTTCTTATGTTTTTTTTTTTTTTTTATTATTACATTATAGGCAAGTATTTGATCTCGATCTCACCTGATGGTAAGTGACGATGAGATCTACGGTGGAGCATACTTGCCTAGGTAGGAAGGCGGCAGTAGATAGAGACGCTACATTCACTAGGCACATGCAGCGCAGCTGATCTGACCCGCCATCCATGAATGGCAACACCGAACATCATGCCGGAACACGGCTAGGCCGCTTGGCGACATGGCTTTGTTCAGTGGGTGGTGACTAGCCACGGCCGAAGCCTACCACCAGTAAATATTATTATGAAATTGATTATGATTATGAACTTTATGATGAAATTGTGCAAAAACACAATACGACATTCAAAGAGTTAGGTAGTGGATATCTAAACAATGAATTCACTAAAGTTTTGAATCGTACGCAGTTTAACAAATCGTCAACCAGTATATCTATTGAACAAATATAAACATCCGAGACTTTTCCGTACAAAAGCAGCAAAGTGGGAAAACAATCCTTCAGTGTTTTAAAGCTGCATTTAAAGTGATCCGAACAAGTAACAACACCCGATATCTTTGACTTGTACTAAAATAACTTGTTTGTTTCATAGCGTTGTTAGTATAACAAGCCGAGTAAAAGGTCACTATTGTTTAAATATATAATTAAACATAAGTGCCAAATTCACACATAAACAAAGTCGTGTTAGTTACACCATTTATAGCTCAAGAACGGGTGGGCCGATTTTTATGATCTTTGTTAATTGAATTTGTCTCCGTCCAAAATAATAGAAAATCAGTAAAAGTAATGATAAAGACAATATTTTTTCTCACGCATTAAATCTCAGACGGTACAGCTAGTTATAAAGTAAATGTGCCTGCATTTATTGGTTGGCATGTAAGTAGATCGTCAACCTAAACACACACCCACTTAAAAAAAAAATATGCACAAAAAAACAAAAACACCTTAACTGCCAACTTCTTACGCGATCGAGTTTGACCTTTTTACATTACCCAGTAGGAGCAGCGAGTACCTACACCATGTGCTTTAAATAGAATTACTTAAGCTCCATTTTAGTGCCCTCGGCGCGTCTTGCTAACGTCTAGTAAGGAGTATCTCACCGTCATGACGTTGAAACCGAGATGTTGGTTCTCAGTGGGATTACGCTATAGACTTAGTACCTCAACGAGCAATATAAGCCTTTCGGTATGATCAAATAAAAACGTTTTAAAAATAATAGTGTAAAATAGTTCAAGAGTTCCGATATCATCGGTAGGTAATAAATATGAAAAAAAAATCCAAAACAAAACTATTTAAATCAACTCCATTTACATCTATACAAATAAATAAAATTGGAGTGTCTGTTTGTGATATTAAAATAACCGCTTTTTACTAAGTGCATTTGGATGTATACACGGTACATATACCAAAACAACATTTTTTTTTAAATTATTGTCTGTCTGTCTGTCTGTGTGTTTTGGCTAATCTCTGAAATAGCTGGACCGATTTTGACGGGACTTTCACTGGCTGATAGCTGATGTAACAAGGAGTAACCAAGGCTACTTTTATTTTAGAAAAACTTTTATAGTAATAACTAGCCCCCAAATTCATAGACGTTCTATAACATTCTTATAGTACTGCGCGCAAGAGTTTTGATTTGCGCAGTTCTACATAACGTTTGATAAAGTTATATAATTTAAAAAAAAAATTGGCGGTAGGTATATGAACTTGGTATCAGATGACATAAGTGTCGTGGAACTTATTACGTAAACAGAAAGCCGCAACCCTAACGTGCCTGATAAAATAACAAAGAGTAGGCACCATATTATTACAGGTCAATAACCGGAAAACATTGCGCGCCAGTGAGTTATAATTTTCAGAAATTGAATTCAACCTAATGCCGGCAATTTGCATAATAATGAATGCTTACGACACGTTTTAAGTTGCCTTTACTTTGCCCTGACCGAATTCACTTTTACTGCTGTTGTACAGCTAATTCAGAGCCTTTATTCCTATACTAATTTAGAAATATCGAGAGGTATATCGCGATTTGTATTAAGATTATGTACGCATTACAATTTATTGAAAGCATTATTATTATAATTATTTTATTAGGACTGAAAAACGCCTTTTCAACCTTTATTCTTCGCTTCGATCATTGTGGCTATCGTAAGACAATCTATACTTCTATACTTATATTATAAATGTGATAGTTTGGATAGATGGATGGATGTTTGTTACTCTTTCACGCCCGAACGGCTGAACGGATCTGGATGAAATTTGGCACAGAGATAGATTATAGTCTGGAATAGCACTTTTTATCCCGGTAAAATGTAAGGTTCCCGTGTGATATGTGTTTTAATTTTTCATACTTTTTATCGCGGGTAACACCGCCGGGCGCAGCTAGTATGTATAATAAGATCTAGCTCTCCCAGCGAACTTCGAACCTCATCGCAATCAAATGTATGAGAAAAAAAATCCCATGTTTTTAATAGTTATTCTGCTATTCGGGACTAGACACATTCAAAAAATCATAGATAACAAAAATCGGCCCTCTTGAAATTAACACGATTTTGTTTTAAATATAGATGTATATAGTATACATGTAATTAGATAGTTTCTCAAAACATCAAACACAAAGGCTATTTCGTCGGCACTGCACTTCAGAATAACATTTAATTTAACGAAATAAATGTTCAAGGAAGTTCATTTAGTTGAAGGAATCCATTTGAAACGGCGAGCGCCCGGCTCCATATGAAAAGCCTTTTAATTACCGTTTCTTCGGTGCACTGAAACCGACGCTATTAGACAACAAAGGGAATCGATTATTTGCACAAACGTTCATTGTTCTTGGTCATAATTAATATTACATACCTACATACTGTGAGATTATACGAGAATGAGTGAGAGAGTAGTCAGCTGAATACCACTTCCTTATAGTTGACTGACTGGACTTACGAATAAGGATCTCTCTAGATATGACAATTGTCTATAAATCGGTGTAATAGAATATGTGGGCGTAAAATTTACTGTAAAAAATGATACATTATTAAATATCTGTCGATAAGTAGATTAAATGACGCTAATTTATCTATAATTGTGTAAATTGATGTATAAAATAATTATTTTAATATACCGATTGAAGTCGCGGGAAACCTCTAGCTTCCATATATTTAAGTGTTCAATTTATACAATTATGTACATAACTGAATGTAGTTGAATATGTTACCAGATACTGAATAATGTCACTCTATAAAATACTATAAATCTAACTATTCATTATGGTTTAAAAAAATGACACCTAGCAGATTTACACTGGAAATACATGTCATATTCTTTATTTCTTAAAAAATACATTATGACGACATAGATATCTACTATTGCTGCACCGTAGTATCGTATCATTTGTTAACAGCGTTTGAAACGATCAATCTTGTAGAGAGAACTCTCCTCAAGAAATGTTAAGTGTGCTTCACTTGTAACTGCACGAATACACCCTTAGCGAATTGAGTAATTTCCATAAAATTACTTGTGCTCGTACGCTCCGTATAATGTAGGCACTAATTACGAGATACATACTTTAACGTCGTTAATTGTAGACGTGTTCGGGAAGAGCTCCGGAGATCCGGAATTAAAGTGATGAGCGCGATTCTTTGGGACGCAATTAGAATTACACGGTAATGTTGTTAGGTTAATTGCTTGTGTGATGTGCTGTCAACATTTTACATTACTTTGGCAATAAATGTCGTCTCTGATGTAGCATTTTGTGACATAGGTACCTATCTAAGTATAATGATTCTTTGATCGTTTTGCGAATAAGCATTTATAGGATACTTTATCATTTGTTTAATGCACCTACCTACGCGTCTGAATTTAATTGTTAAAATTCAACCAATACGTCTAAATTCAGTACAAACCGAAAAGTTGTTTGATTTAACAACAAAATGTAACCGTAATTCAAAACCTAGGTTGTAGGTAATCAAGTGACTTTGATCCTCAAAACATTGGATTTTCGAAAGGGATTGAACGCGTAGGTGCCCCTTTTCTAATTTGTAAGCTAACGATTTGCAAATTAGCCGACCCAGGGGAAGATTTATTAGAATAGGCTCGGAACTTCAAGAGAAAAAGAATTCCCTTTTATTCCGTCCAATTTATGTGCACTGATTAAGGCATCAATGAGCGAGCGCTCGGCGGATTTCGCATAAATCAGAGCAATAACTGTTTACCGGATTGATTTGTTTTTGTTTATTCGTAGCCCGCTATTTCGTCAGCCTTTGTGTGTGAACGAGATTAGTTAGCTGAAGATTATATCAAGCTAACTAATCTCCACTATATTTTGACTATAATTTGTTATAGTCTGACTTCGTGCGTATGGATTTACTACAATCTTTCAGTATCATTTTTGTACACTTAGGGCTTGAATTTGGAAACCTTTCTTAGCGAGCACCTAGAAGTCAAATTTCACATTTAGGTTTTTATTTATTAGGTTTAGGGTTGAGTCGACGGCGCGCCCTCTCCTTAAACTATAACTTCAACAGTGCATCTCTGCCTACTGTCTGGGAATACAAGCGTGATGCTGTAGAGAATTTTAAAGTAAATGAAATTGAGTTTTATATGCCATTTACTTGAGGAAGCAAAGAAGCTTTACTGCAGAACACCATTTGAAATTATTTCCCTCGTCATATGAACGCACTAAAATTGTTATTTTATAGCCGCTCCGAGAATTCTAGACATCTTTATCTACGGACGTTTCGTAGCGTATGTTCCGTGATATACGAAAATATATATCCGTCAGCGAGATACGGAATGACTGGACTTTTATTACGTACTCCAGATATTTCACTCTGCGGTGTAGATAAATAATTTATAAGGGTTTTCTATGTGCCTAATACATTACCTGTTTGTTTCAGTTCCGCAGTGATCTTGACCTTTATTCTTAGCTTAGGCACATTTTATGCTTATGTTAGTGACTAGTTAATTATGGATTTAATTTCTACAAATTTAGCGTATGAACATCCTTTCGCTTCCCCAGTAAAAGTACTTATTTATTAAGGTATCATGGCTTAGCCCCTAGTTTCCATTCATGCGCCTATACATTATTTGCGTAATAATCGTACCGAAAGATAGATGAAAAATATAACCATACGTTTTAGCAATAATAATATTAGTTCACAACACACTCGTGATTTTTAAACAATGTATCTTACAATTTGTAGTAGGATTAAAGCATTTTTAATAAATTAGTTCGTATCGCATGTCTAAGTGCATCTTATATTTCTGCTTGTTTAAAATGCATAGCAAAATAAATTGCAGTAGCCATATTAGAATGCACATATTCCCATAAAAATGTCAGAGCATAGCGTTTATACTATACAGACGAGGCGTCAAGAATTGATAATTAATAGGATTTAATCAGAAAACCGGTATGTCGTAAGGTAACTGAAACTAACCTTACTAGTGGTTAGTGATGTGATTAACTTCCCGAGTTTATTAAATAGAAAAACCAATTTCAGTTTATAAATATTTATGACGTATCTATCTTAAAGTGTTTCCAATTTATTTTTATAAGGGTGAATATGTTGGTTAAGTTGTCAGTACCTAAGTAGGTACTATGGTAGACTAAGTTCCCCGGCTTACACACTCAAATCATTTCCGTTGGTCCAGTATGGAAATCGCGTAAAGTGAGGATCACAAGGAGAGCGTTCGTCGTTCTACGTTCCGCGTTATTCAGTCTGCTTCTTCTGACGTCTGCCCAATCAGGAGTCGGTGAGGATCCCATACATTTCAAGGAATGTGGAACGTGGGAGCTTAATGCTCTGTCCATCTATGGGCTTTAAAACAACAACATGAGCTGTTGATTACAAAGGAAGTTGTAATAATAACTTCTTTAAAATTTGTGTAATGAATCGATGAAATAATCGAACAAAAATTACATCGATAAAATTTAAACATCACTACTCGTTGTAATAACAGTCCGGGAGCCGACTCGTTTGTCATGCTAACTAGCCTACTGCTTAATTACAGCCCATCTGCGGCCTGATTGGCGTTTCATTCTGATAATTGTTATCCAATTTAAACTTAATAACCGAGAATACTCATTTGTAAAATACCGCACAGTTCTATGGCGTATTTATAAAAAAAATACATGCTGTTTTAGTCGATTAGAATTTTCGTTTTTATATTCTAAACTAGCTGTTGCCCGCGACTTCGTCCGCGTGGTATTTAACAAAGACTCAGCCGTTGGCAACAGCCTGCTCGCGTTCTGATCCCGCGGGACGCATTGCAGATTGTTGCTATCAAACTTTAATCAGGCGCAGCGCTGCAACATTGGTTTTAATTTTTTTTCGAGAGATCCAATTTTTTTTTCTAAAATAAAAGTAACCTATGTTACTCCTTGTTACATCAGCTATCTGCCAGTGAAATTCCCGTCAAAATCGGTCCAGCCATTTCAGAGATTACCCGGAACAAACAGACAGACAGACAGACAGACAGACAGACAGACAGACAGACGGACAGACAGACAGACAGACAGACAGACAAAAATTGTAAAAAATGTTGTTTCGGTATAGGTAACGTGTATACATCCAAATGCACTTAGTAAAAAGCGGTTATTTTAATATTACAAACAGACACTCCAATTTTATTTATATGTATAGATGGTATACTTTAATGGTTATGAAAATAATTTAAAATACATTTGAAGTCATTAGCCACACATTAATTAAGTGTTTAATTTGTACTAGCGCTTTTATAGAGTAAATCCGGTTATGTAACTATAATATGTTACACCTTACAAGTATATGTGGGTAGTTGCAATAGGACTTATATCCCAGTTTTATATACAAAATGTACCTTAGGTAGGTATTTAGGTTTATGGATTACTTGAGAAAAATATATGATTAGTAGATAAAGCAACAACACTGTGTCTTTTACTTCGTAGCAAGCCTATTTTGCACTGCCACTACAAAACTTATATCTATACATATAAATAAAATTGGAGTGTCTGATTGTAATATTAAAATAACAGCTTTTTACTTAGTGCATTCGGATGTATACACGGTACCTATACCAAAACAACATTTTTTAAAATTTTTGTCTGTCTGTCCGTCTGTCTGTCTGTCTGTCTGTCCGTCTGTCCGTCTGTCTGTCTGTCTGTTTGTTCCGGGTAATCGCTGAAATGGCTGGACGGATTTTGACGGGACTTTCACTGACAGATATCTGAAGTAACAAGGAGTAACTTAGGCTACTTTTATTTTAGAAAAAAACATAGGATCTCTCGAAAAAAAATTAAAACCAATGTTGCAGCATTGCGCCTGATTAAGTTTGATAGCAACAACCTGAAATGCGTCCCGCGGGCTCAGAACGCGCGAGCAGGCTGTTGCCAACGGTTGTGTCTTTGTTAAATACCACGCGAACGATGTCGCGGGTAATTATATATATAGATTAATCTATATAAATACCACTAGATAACTAATCTAAAATTGAACGTCCAATTAAAATCGTACAGCTATGTGATTCCCATCAATTTATTCCTAGCGTATACATGATAAACTATAATCTAGACACGAGATAGTCGTGTATCATAATAGACTTCATCTAGACAGTTAAACAGTGTAATACAATAAAGTTTGAGCAAATACATGGCTCTTATACCTGTATGCAAAATGATGAATGCAATGTAAGTTATAAGAGAAAGCGGTAGACTATCCACTTAAGCTATGCTGTGTGGTGCCTATAGCTAGAGTTGACTTGCTGTACGCAGAATGTATATAATTTTAGTTGGCTAAAATTCATTTATCTACGTACATGTATGTAAATGACATGTTGTCGCGTTCAAATCGTGGAATAAAAATATTAATAGGAGTAATTTTAACCTTTACACTAGGCCTGGCCGGCATTGTGAAAGTCCATATCAGTTTTGGTTTGACAAAAAAATAATTGTAAATTAATTAAAATATAATATTAAAAATGAAGAATGTTCTAAGGTAGAATGTGTATGAGTATGTTTTCTCGGAAGATGTTTTATTTATAAATTAACCATAACTTGATATTCAGCCTTATGGATTCTCCAAAATGCTTTTGTTTTTAAGTTTTTAAATAAAGTCCATACATTATAGGCTGGACAAAATTTAATCATCAATCATTTATTGAAGTTTTTCATTGACTCCTTAATTATTTTTTTTATCTTGATCGCTTTGTATCTATAACTTGCACCAAACGTATAAACATAGTTCGGAAATAAGCCCGAACTAGCATTGAAATTGGCCCATTGTTGTGAGATCGATCAAGGGCTCGTTTACTAACAAAAGGGATAGGCCGAGTAGCTCGGCTGAGGGCCATTTCAGAGCCTTAACGAGACCTATTGAAAACTAACAATGGCATGGAATCTCGATGAAACCTCAACATTCGCGTAATAAATGCGTTTCCAATAATAAATCTAAACTATAACAAAACCTGGAGCTGCTGAGATTAAAATTATGTTCTATGAATATCGTAATATTAGTATATTAAGTTACCTTAATAATAATACCAACATAAAATACGGAAAATATGTTTTTATTTGTTAGATTGTAAGTTTGACGGAGGACCTTGAAACAATGGCTATACTCTAGAATAAATTAATATAGGCTACTTTTTATACAAAAATAAGTTGTTTACCTTTACATTCTTTGTCGTAGCATACAAATATAGTACTTAACTTTTCAAGCATGGTATGTTAGAGCCAGCATTATTTATGACTAGCTGTTGCCCGCGACTTCGTCCGCGTGGTATTTAACAAAGACTCTGCCGTTGGTAACAGCCTGCTCGCGTTCTGATCCCGCGGGACGCATTGCAGATTGTTGCTATCAAACTTTAGTCAGGCGCAGCGCTGCAACATTGGTTTTAATTTTTTTTCGAGAGATCCTATATTTTTTTCTAAAATAAAAGTAGCCTAAGTTACTCCTTGTTACATCAGCTATCTGCCAGTGAAATTCCCGTCAAAATCGGTCCAGCCATTGCAGAGATTACCCGGAACAAACAGACAGACAGACAGACAGACAGACGGACAGACAGACAGACAGACGGACATACAGACAGACAGACAGACAGACAAAAATTGTAAAAATTGTTGTTTCGGTATAGGTACCGTGTATACATCCAAATGCATTTAGTAAAAAGCGGTTATTTTAATATTACAAACAGACACTCCAATTTTATTTATATGTATAGATACAGTTGCGTGTGTCTAGCAAGAAACTCCTATTATAATCACACCGTTATCGAGAAGTATCATTCTTATTTATAGTGAGCGTCGCGACGTCTCATAGTGGGCATCGCGAATCCTTATAGTGAGCGTAGCGACGCCTTATAGTGAGCCATGTAAACCATGCTCGGTGCATTAAAATTATTAATGAACATCGATATAAGACTAGGCCTAGTTTATAAGACATGCTCTTAAACCGCAGTATTAAATCTAATTGCACACATTTCAGTCATTTAAGAAGGACTCCCCCTAGATTGTACAGAAGACTTAGGTATTCTTTAATGTTGAGTGGTGTGTATCTATACATACATATAAATAAAATTGAAGTGTCTGTTTGTAATATTAAAATAACCGCTTTTTACTAAGTGCATTTTGATGTATACACGTTACCTATACCGAAACAACATTTTTTACAATTTTTGTCTGTCTGTCTGTCCGTCTCTCTGTCTGTCTGTCTGTCTGTTTGTTCCGGCTAATCTCTGAAATGGCTGGACCGATTTTGACGGAACTTTCACTGGCAGATAGCTGATGTAACAAGGAGTAACTTAGGCTACTTTTATTTTAGAAAGAAAAATAGGATCCCACGAAAAAAAAAAAAACCAATGTTGCAGCGCAGCGCCTGATTAAGTTTGATAGCAACAACCTGCAATGCGTCCCGCGGGCTCAGAATGGGCGAGCAGGCTGTTGTCAACGGTTGTCTTTGTTAAATACCACGTGGACGAAGTCGCGGGCAACAGCTAGTCTCATATATTAATGTACTTCACTTTTCGCCAATAGCACTGAAGATCAAAGCGTAAAAGGGTTCATAACATTATAACGGTGTGTCAAGTACTACGTCTGTTATCTAGCTGCCATATTGAAATCTTGGAGATGTCTAGACTGGCTTGAAATGTGAGCTTGAGTGAGATTTTCTCATAACTCACATGCCTTTTCTTTATTTATCCCTCGTGATATGGTGAGTTTGCTTATATCACGTATAAATTGAAAGATATAAAATATTGACTGGCTTACACGAGACGAAAAAAAATTAACAGAAATATATGATCGGTGGGGTCGGATTACGTAGGTCTCATTGAAGGATTTATGCAATAGATCAGGGCCCCAAGTCAGCTGACACAATCGATTCATAATGGAACAGCAACAGAATAGTAACCGTCACTTTTGACTGATATCCTATACAATATCTGTCAAAAGTGACAGTTATTATGCGGTTGCTGTTCGATTAAGAATCGATTGTGTTAGCAGACTTGGGGCCCAGGTGTTAATAGTGTTATAGTGGTCATGACAACCAATATAGTGAAAGTGAGTAAATATATATAGAAAACTAACAAAATATGTATTTCCGTAATATATTTATTTATTTATTTATTACATATCAGAGTATTATTAATACACGAAGAAGGCGAGGATTGTAGGTTCAAACCCCGGCTCACACCTCTGAGTTTTTGAATAACATATGGGTTTCTGATTCTCAGCCTATTTTACAGAATTAATTTATAAATCCATGTGTTTCATATAACTTACTGATTCATCTGTTAAAATATTTTGCATTAATTTTATCATGCATTATATTTCAGTTATACAGCCACTTCCGTAGATCATCATTCGGGGCACCCATCATTATATTTGCCTATTAGTACAGTCGGTTTCTTTACAGAGCACCCAAAATGTTTAGACATGTTTTACAGATTTATAGGTACGTTACGGACAATAACAATCCCAGTAGGTACAATATTTATTAGAGTTGAAATGTTGTGGAAACAAAACCTCGTATACCTAGTGTCGGGTCGTGCGCGTATATTGAGGAAAGGTGACCGTCCATCTGCCTGAACTATGGCCACAAACTAGCTCAGAATTATAGAGGTCACAAGGGACCTGTGAATAGTTTATGGAAAGTAAAATTGGCCAACTGACGTACGTCAGCGCCAGTGCCTAACCTGTGTGTATTTTCTCTGGGCACAGGTTAGCAATATTTTATTAATAAAAAAAACAACTGCTTCCAGTTAGTTGTAAATCATCATTTTTTTTTTATTTATTACCTGCCAGCTCTGATCAATTTTATGGTAGCAAGGGTAACATGATAATTCAGTCCGAAACGCGTCTACAAACCGCAAACGTTGTTTTGCCATATACATTATTTATAGATTTTTTTTATAGTTAAATATTAGAGATTGAATTGAATTTGTTTGTGTTATTAAATACTTACTGGATACTGATAAAATACCCACTAAATTATGAGTGGGGCTATATTTTACCGTAACCAATTTTGTTTCAAATTGTGAACAAAGAATAAGAACATGAGGTGATTATTCACGATCATATTAATTCGTCTCACTCACACCACAGATTTCATAATAAGAATAACAGTGACAGCACGTTTCTTCAATGACGTTATGATTACATTAGGAGTTCGTAGGTACACTGCGTGTCTAACATACCCATCAATACATAGGTACATATGCAGTATCTCAACAATCAGTGCTGACATTTATTTTTTCCACCAAACACCGATACAATGTGAACGGCGCGTCATCAAAGTGATAAATGATCGTTGAACGTTCGAACGGACATTTTGTTTTGAGTTGTCGCCTCCATCCATCTTGCGAGACGCCCACGTAATTAATTAAGCCAGAAAACTTGCGGGCTCATCCCGCCGAGAGGTATTGTTGGAAACGGGATCAACTCCACTTATTATCGGAGAGAAAAGAAAATATACGTTCTATGATAACTTTAAAATGGATTTAGTGTTCATATTATATTTCCGTTGTTTTGAAAATTTGATTTAGATCTTTTGTCTAACTTTAGTCTGTTGGTGTTTCTACCCATCTCAGTTTAATTAGTCAAGCCCCTATGCTTGCATTTAAATTATTTTATTATCTATACATCTATACATATAAATAAAATTGGAGTGTCTGTTTGTAATATTAAAATAACCGCTTTTTACTAAGTGCATTTGGATGTATACACGGTACCTATACCAAAACAACATTTTTTACAATTTTTGTCTGTCTGTCTCTCCGTCTGTCTGTCTGTCTGTCTGTCTATCTGTTTGTTCCGGCTAATCTCTGAAATAGCTGGACCGATTTTGACGGGACTTTCACTGGCAGATAGCTGATGTAACAAGGAGTGACTTAGGCTACTTTTATTCTAGAAAAAAAAATAGGATCTCACGAAAAAAAATTTAAGAATTATTGCAGCGCAGCGCCTGATTAAGTTTGATAGCAACAACCTCCAATGCGTCCCGCGGGCTCAGAATGGGCGAGCAGGCTGTTGTCAACGGTTGTCTTTGTTATATACCACGCGGACGAGGTCGCGGGCAACAGCTAGTTATAAATAAACACATATTACTGATCACGGTCTATGAAAAATTATAGACAATCGCTTAGTCTGAGTTGTCAGTAAAATAATATGTGATAAAATAAAGACTTTGCCGTAAGAAATAGCTTAAGATTTATACTTATTATATAATACATCAAGATGTGGACTGAAATAATAGGAAAAATAGTAAAACCGTATCACACACAACGTCGAAGACGTCGGAAACTTGGCCGAAAATCCTTGCATGAGCCGTCGCTATGCCAAATCTCCAAAAGAGTTTCTTAAAAATATATCTTACACAAAACTATTTCAATAAGAAAAAAGATATGACAACAACTTTTCAGACTATCTTTTTAATTTTTGTTTTTTATAAGTTATGCCTCCCAAGTCAGCTCTCAAGTTTCTTGCCAAACTTATTAGAGTCAAAGATATCAAAACATGTTTTTTTTCATAGAGAATCGTAATTATAATTACTTTCCAACTGACGGTGCATGAAAATTTCAAAGTAAATTATAAGTAGAGATCCTAACACGCGAAAAGAGCAATCCCTCGGAATCACGTCTCGTTATTTACTTATTAAAACTTTGAATTGGAGGCGTTTTCCAATAGACGCAAAAGTAAAATTAACTTTTGAATGATATAGCAATGGATGTTTACCTATATATTTAATAGGGATAGTATACTTGCGGGATTGCGATAAAATATTTCTGAAGTGAAAAGAAAATTTTACTATCCATTGAAATACTTATAGGTGCTTTGTGATCTATTTGTTTACTGGTGGTAGGCTTCGGCCGTGGCTAGACACCACCCACTGAACAAAGCCATGTCGCCAAGTGGCCTAGCCGTGTTCCGGCATGATGTTCGGTGTTGCCATTCATGGATGGCGGGTCAGATCAGTTGCGCTTCATGTGCCTAGTGGATTGTAGCGTCTCAATCCATCAATTCATCAATCCTCAATCCATCGTAGATCTCATCGTCACTTACCATCAGGTGAGATCGAGATCAAATACTTGCCTATAATGTATAAAAAAAAAAATATAACTTAAGAATGTATTGTTACATTTTACTTACTATACAGCATTATAAAAACAAACGGCCAGCTTCAGTGAGTGTATAATATAAGTGAATAAGCCTATGCCGTTCTCCAAACAATAAAAGCGTCAATCTTCATAGTTATTCAGCGAGCGTATCACAATCGCTTCCAAATAAAAATATCGATTTCATTTTCCTTTGTGTGTTTGCTCTTAAAGTGGGCAAATAATAAAATAAGGCGCGGTTACCAAATCCAATAATATCGCTCGCCCACTCAAAGGGCCCGGAATTGTGACGGATCTCACGAACGGAATTTAATATTTTATCGCCAAAGCTAGCCTTGGGGAACTCCGCATTGAACTCAAATTATTTAGCTTAGGACTAGTCAGTGAAATTCTATTCCTTTTAAAATACGTATTGTTTATTACTGCCACATTTTGAACTGTAGAGATATATAAACGAATTCCTGGTTTGGTAAAGTAAACTTAACTGTGTGCTAATTAATCCTTTGTATATTCTGTTACGTGGAGTCAATAAGTAAGTAACACACAAATATTAATGAAATACCTACAAACAACATTTCCTACCGTTCAATTCAAGTCTATCATTGTTACCCGCTAAATTTCATATAATTTAGTCAACAAAATACGCCCAAATAAACAATTGGAATGCAATTATTAAATTCTTGGACGGGAAAAATCACAGTCACAAGTGCTGTGTAAGAAATTTACGGTCCCCTAGTGCGTGGGCCCTGCCGGGACCCCCGGGGCCCTGGCTATATTAAAGGAGGGTTCTGTACTTATTAAAAGTGAAAGTGCAACAGGGGGAGCGGCAGGCGGATTGTGTAGGTACCTATTCAAACACCTTCAGGCCTTCGTCCCGTGTCCCTTATATTGGTCACCGGCTGTTGTTTAATGGCTTATATAGTGTTGCTTTGATTATAAGATCGAAGTTGGTTCTGTGATTTGACATTCTAAACGTTTTATGAAGTGTATAAATGAAATATGTACGATCGATCAATATCAACCAATTAATTCAAACGATGATGTTGGTAACAATAATGAATTACTTCCCTGTAAGACGTCACTAATATCAGTAGACTACAAAATCACACGCAGTGAAAACATTCCTATCACAGATCACCCTAAGAAGGAAGGAACACTACATAACTAATAGCTTAGCTACAAGTATACATAACACTATCTTCTTCATTCTTTACGAAATGTAACGCGTTGAAATAAAATGGATAAGAATTGCCTCACCCGCAACTTTGTCGGTATTTTGCCAATGTCAACTATTGAAACAAAACTAATCTTACGGAATTTATCGCGTTTATTATACGTTTTTTACGTTACGTTTTTAATAAAAAACGTATAAAAACGCGATAAAATTTCGTAAGATTAGATATATTTCAATGTGTAGTATTCGCGTAAATATAAGAAATCAATGTCAAGTATTTGATAGCGGTATCAAATTCAATAAATACACACTATAAATAAAATATGGATGATGACATCAAAAGATTGGATACTCACAAAACACTTATTCTTCGATAACAAGGGACTCAAAAGACAGCACTGTAAAGACATTGAAATTAAAAGGCACAGAATAACTTTTTTTCATCCGTAACAGAAGAAAGTTCCGGTGAATTTGTTCACGCACCCTCTTTTTAAATTTAAATGAATTATTCACAGCAGCAAAATACGGGGTGAGAAGTTTAAAGCGGCAGTCGTTCTAGCTGTCAATAATGTGCTTTAATTTATTTCACCGTGAGTGTGTATTCATGATTCAATTTAAAGAAACAAAAAAAAAAATTATGAATACTACCCACCAGATTTAACATGCAGAGTTTATATTCTCTCTAGCTGTTTAAAAAAATTAGGTAAATTAAAACTGTATTGTTTTATAAAGTGGTTTTACAAAATTAATTGAATAGTAAAATAATTTCAACGCTATTAAATTACATCTATACATACATATAAATAAAATTGGAGTGTCTGTTTGTAATATTAAAATAACCGCTTTTTACTAAGTGCATTTGGATTTATACACGTTACCTATACCGAAACAACATTTTTTACAATTTTTGTCTGTCTGTCTGTCTGTCTGTCTGTCCGTCTGTCTGTCTGTCTGTCTGTCTGTCTGTCTGTCTGTCTGTCTGTCTGTCTGTCTGTCTGTTTGTTCCGGGTAATCTCTGAAATGGCTGGACCGATTTTGACGGGAATTTCACTGGCAGATAGCTGATGTAACAAGGAGTAACTTAGGCTACTTTTATTTTAGAAAAAAAAATAGGATCTCTCGAAAAAAAATTAAAACCAATGTTGCAGCGCTGCGCCTGATTAAGTTTGATAGCAACAATCTGCAACGCGTCCCGCGGGATCAGAACGCGAGCAGGCTGTTGCCAACGGTTGAGTCTTTGTTAAATACCACGCGGACGAAGTCGCGGGCAACAGCTAGTCAACAATAAAGAATTATCGACAACATTTTTTTTTTCCCCTAATGGCCTTTTTCCATTGAGTCAGGCTCAACGCGATTCTGCCAATGTCGACGTAGTGGCGAAGACACGATGGAGATTGCTTGATCGGTTTTACTTTTGCTTATTAGTTCTTGTTGAGATTGGCCGGTTAGTGTAGTGGAAATTATCTAAAACAACACCGACAACATTTTATTGTTCTATAGTGGACATCTATGTTGACATAACTGACATAGCCCACTACCTTTGATAATTAAATAATTACCTACCCTCAATAATTTTCTGTTCCGAAAGTATTCCAAGTAGATAGGTCAGTACCTATCTACTTGGAATACTTTCGGATTATACGATGAACTAAACATTTTTTTGATAAGAAATAGGTTATTGCTATATCATTATTCCACGTCAGCCTTATCTATATCCCCAAAAATTTACTGCCACAGCCTGTCAGAATCAGCTCGGAATAATATTTTGTGGCGTTTTAATAAAATTGACTCCACCGTTCCCGGAGACGCCTGACATGGCGCGTGCAGTTTATTGTCCACCACTATAAAGGAAAGGAGCCACGCTTTAGAATTCTTTTGCTCATTCAAAAAAAGTAATTTTCTGAAGATCGAAGTTCCTTTCTCTTTTTGTTTATATACTGTCCCGATTGTAGAAACAATTTCAATGATGAGAAAAGTCACAATTAATGTTTAATCAATAATATTTTTTTATATTTACGCTATTCTCTTGTTTCATCGGAATGGCATAAGTTTGACCTTAAAGTATCCTTAAATAAAATAAAAAATACGAAGTAAAATACGTTTATATTGATTACATTAAATTCTTCTGATATACTGAACCATCATCAATTTGCAAGTCGTCGTTACATACACATCATAAAAGGCAAAGTTATGTCACTAAAACTTTACGTATAAATTTATAGGTACCATTCAACCTTTTTCATAACCTCTTGAAGTTTTTAATAACAATCCCGAAGCTATAAAAGGCGTGTGCCACACTATCTAATATTTTATTACTATCTTTAGCCTAGAATACACCATAAAGCACGGGATAATTTAATGCGATGGATTAGATTAAGAAAAAATAATAAGGGTGCGTCAACATCAAGAGGCGGACACGTCGTAAAATGTCACTAAAATTTATATTAACCTATAAAAGTGAGCGATATTAATGTTTCAGCGTACCTCCTCCTCTCGTGGGTATTTCTTCTCTCCGTCCCATTATAGTCTAGTCCACTACGTACTGGCGAACTTCCTGAAGCCATATTCATGCTTGAGAGGCGGACAACTGCCTCATGCTTTACGCTCCCTTCTAGGTCACCACTATTGTCCATCTGCCGTCATTCGACTATATCAAAGTGTCCTATCTGTCCTGTGTATGTCTGTGTACTTTTAGAATCTGCAGCGACGTCCACAATATTCCTATGATAGGTTTTAATACTGCGGCCGGGGGACGGGGAGGAGGGGGAGGGGGAGGAGGGGGAGGGGGGAGATGGAGGAGGGAAATACCTAATATGGACTATGGACACAGATCAGAGTAGACCTCAAACCGACTCCTCCAAAAGATAGTATGGGTACAATGCTAGAAAAAAATGGGTTCGGAGCATATCAATATAATCATCATCATCAAATCAATCATCTCATTCCGGTCTCATTCCGAATAGCATGCATTCAATGTTAAACAGAATTAAATGTTGAATAAATAATCACGATCAATTGCGATGTCAAAGAAGTCCGATGCACGCGAAATAACAGAATTAAGCAAACGGAGGACTTTATACTATACGAAAATTTTAAAACGAAATTCTCGCAACCCGCTCGCCGAGTGCGACTCGCAAAAACCAAATGAAACGATTGTTTGATCGCCATTAAAAGTTTTCCAAACATTTTATTGTTTGCCGAGAGGCCGGCCCGGCCGGTGGCGCGGGCGCGTAAACAGACTACGCTGTTGGAAGGTTGAAAGCGACGATTATTGCGTATTCCGCTGTTAACTACAATAGCAATGAGACGGCTTTTGATAATTCCAGAAATCTCGCTGGCGGCCGACTTTAGTTTAAGAGAAAGTTATTTCAAAGTGGTGCTTAGATAATTGAAAAATATGAACGGTTTTCGTCAAATTTTTAATAAGTACTTTGACATTGTATAATAAATATAACAAAATGGTTGATAGACCGATTTTTTTTTAAATATTTTATGCCTACTACTGTGCAAACAAGAATAGCCGTGCAATGACTGACCGAGCACTGCACTGGCTCACACTGTCATTTGTCATTTGCCTAGTTGCCCGCCTGACTGTCAACTTCGCATGCTTATGTGAAGCGATTACTTGGATCAAACCGAGGCTGCTGCGCGAGCCATATGTCCGAGGCAGCCTTGTGAGACCAGTCAGTCAACTAATACAATATGGTCATTGAAGATTTCTTCGACGAAACTAAGTCCTTTGAAGCATATTTTCGCCAAAGAACAAAGTACCCAAATGAGATGAAGCTGACGTCTTAAAGCCAATCTAATATTCATTAGCTTGAGTGCAGTCGCTGATAGACCATTTCAAGCTTTATTTAGGCATTCTCAAAGGCAGGAAAGTGTCTTTCACTCAACACTTAAATATTTGAACAACGGATACACGCCATGGAAAGTATCTTAAATGCGCAGTAGTAAGATATCATATAATGAGCTTTTAATATTGAAAAAAAATACAAATATTCACCTCTTTAAATGAATTTAGTTGGGCCAATGCTACCTCAAAACAAAAACAATGAGCGTTTAACAAAAACTAAAACGATTGCCTCGCCCATATTGGCATTATAAATGTATCCTTTTTTAGCGCAAAATCAAATATAAATGACCTGTTTACCCGCCACAAATGAAAGCACACCCTAAAGCGAATATGAATTTAGGTGCGAGACGAAAAAATACCTCGAGCGTGTGAATTATTCAGTGAATTGGGAAAGTAAAAGCACTCCTCTCCCGGCAGGAAGGCACGTCTGTCCGTCCGGCTGTCACTTATGATGTCACAGTTGCCAGCCTAAAATTACGAACAAACAACCTGAGAAAAAAGAATCTTGTGAATGATTCAATAAGTACGAAAGTGGGCTGATTATTAATTCATGAATATTCCACCCCCATATGTGTGTCCTTAGTAAAAGATAGAGTATTATGGATAATTTTGTTTCAGTATGCTCAACGCTTATATTTAGTACTAGCTGTTGCCCGCGACTTCGTCCGCGTGGTATTTAACAAAGACAACCGTTGACAACAGCCTGCTTGCCCATTCTGAGCCCGCGGGACGCATTGCAGGTTCTTGCTATCAAACATAATCAGGCGCTGCGCTGCAACATTGGTTTTAATTTTTTTCGTGAGATCCTATTTTTTTTTCAAAAAAAAAAGTAGCCTAAGTTACTCCTTGTTACATCAGCTATCTGCCAGTGAAAGTCCCGTCAAAATCGGTCCAGTCATTTCAGAGATTAGCCGGAACAAACAGACAGACAGACAGACAGACAGACGGACAGACGGACAGACAGACAGACAGACAGACAGACAGACAGACAAAAATTGTAAAGAAGTTGTTTCGGTATAGGTAACGTGTATACATCCAAATGCACTTAGTAAAAAGCGGTTATTTTAATATTACAAACAGACACTCCAATTTTATTTATATGTATAGATGAGAATGGTTCTGTAATGCATTATTATTAAGCCTATGACTAATGATGATTGATGACTGACGAATGGCAAATGTTTTGCTCTAAGTACTAAAGATATTGATTTAGCTAGTTCGTGCAGCTACACAGTATCACAGAATAAGTACAACAGGGTTCTAATATAGTACTAATTACTGATGGTTGATTTTATATTCTTCTACACTATAATATGAATATAATCTAGTTGAAATTCGTCTAGTGAATACAAAGAATACTCGTATTAATGCCCCTCAAAAGTCGACGACGTCGACCTATCCACGCCCTTTCCATGTTATGCTACGTAATAGGTAAATTAAACTTATACTGGGTGTGTTGTAACGAAAACTGATATCATATGTTCAGCTTATAATTCTGGAACCCCCAGTTAGAATTTTCTATCAATCTTTTTTTTTATTACATTATACGCAAGTATTTGATCTCGATCTCACCTGATGGTAAGTGACGATGAGATCTACGATGGAGCATACTTGCCTAGGTAGGAAGGCGGCAGTAGATCGAGACGCTACATTCACTAGGCACATGCAGCGCAGCTGATCTGACCCGCCATCCATGATTGGCAACACCGAACATCATCTTCTTCCATGTTTTCATGAACCATACCCATTTTCTTTAACTATTTCTTAACTGATTTTGGAATGAAATCATAACAAAAGTCAACCTCAACCAATTTGTAATAACAACTATACTAACAAAATTTTGACGTAAAACTGTAATATAAATTAAAACGCGATAAACTCGAGCGCGCTCGTTACTCTCACGAGTCGGGTATCTCGCGGCGCGTTGTGTTGTGACCGCGTGGTTTACGATACATCGCGCGCTCAAACATTACAACATTTGTAACCCAAGACTTTGGACAAAACATATTTTTATAATTTTACTATAGTAGTAGTATTTAGGTTATTTACCCGAAGTTTTCGTTATCGTGCACATTACATCCTGTATAGTTACATCTAATCGGAAACTATTTAAATGGAAAATAAATACATTACTACATGCTTTCCTTATATCTTCTTTTTCACTCCAAGCATAATGTGTAACAATATTCTAATGTCATTGACTCCATAATTAAACTTACAGCTGACTTAACGCTTTAAAGTAACGTATATTAATAAAATAAGGGGAGCTAAATGTTAAAATGTTGTATGTTTATGAAACCATATGTGTACCATTATTTTGGAATGAAATCGATCCTATTATGCGTTCAAAGAAGACTGCTATAAGCTGGATAGTAGTTACACAAATTAAAGTACTGCACTTTCTCAAGCAGTTCATTAGTTTGAATGGTCAGCCACATTTTGCCAAACGTCTCGCCAGCGAGCCAACATTCTGAAACAAAGTGGTTTTTATCGCGGTTATAACGTTGCAGCATCCAGCATCCCATTGTATTGCACACTCACGGAATTTAATCAAACTTGTAGTAATAAAATTAATGTAATGTGTTAACTCTTTTGTTTATTTTTGGACTAAATACAAAATTTAGATAGAGATTGGATATTTGTCATACGGTTCTGGATATAAATTATTTATTTCTCATATTAGAAGTGTTGATGACATAATATAAAGCGATGTATGTAGTAAGTATATTATTTATAAATCATAATAAACTAAGAAACACGTAGCTTACGGGTTCAAAGATGTGAAGTACATAATATCAAACTTTTTGCGACGTGTAAGATGTACATAAGTACATTCTAAATTGCTTTTTAATACACACAATTATCCGCCAGTTGTTTATTTTCTAGAAAATTTTGGAAAATTTGAGTCTTCAAACAAAATTGACCTCTATTTATACAACTTTGCAGTTTTTTTTTTGCTACAGCTAACTCAAAACTTGGGTATCTGTCACTCAATGAAGAAAGTTGATAACTTGAATCCTATCTGTTTTTATGAAGTCGTTTTTAAACACACTATCATACAGTTCCAGTTCAGTGGTCCGTGTGGATTTCAGTTTATCGCGGGTCCCGCGCGAGGCCGCGGTTACTTTGTCGCATGTTTTATGCAGCTCATAATATATAGGGGTCTGCCATCACATATTCGGCGGACATTTATTGATCATTCAGAGACCATATTTTTATTTAAATTAATTGTTTTTTTTTTTCAATAAAACAGAGTAAGTACATAAACGGTTGACACGAATTTGATTAATTGCTGTAATAAAAAATACAACCGAATTAAAAACCTCCTCCTGTTTGAAGTCGGTTAATAATATTTAAAATAGCTCGTCAATTGTCTAATGTCAGTTGTCTTCCTAGGATAAGGTGGGTATGAGCTGGTCATGTTATAATATATTTGTATCGCATTTCAATTAACTACGAGCAAGACACCAAATAACGAACGTGACAAACAAACTCTCAAAAAAGTAGAAGAAAACCCCCAATTGCTGCCGTTTCGATGCCGCATGAAAAACTCAAGTCCTCTTAGAAAGGAAAATAAACAAGCATTTCCAATTGGCATACTTCCCCGGGACTAAGTTCTAGCACGGACAATGGTACCTACATGTAGAGTCCCAACACAACAGCAGGCGAACTGCATTTACTGAAGCGGAAAATTGAGCTAGTGCCAATTTTATTTTTCAATTCCCATCGTTTGCTACAACTGATACATATTATAGGCTAGATTCATTAAAATCTGTGACTGAATCAAAATCGTTTTGCGTATCGTTAAGCTTATGTTATTTGCCATCCCGCTCATACCGCAACTTTCATAAGTAAGTATGACAGTGCCAGCATGCTTTCTCGATGACGTTACGATTACACACGATGTTTCTACGCCCTACTTATAAGTTGTTCAAACTGGTTAAATAGATGAAGTCTCAGTCAGTGTCAAGAACTTTTATAATACTTTTAGAACATAATAAGCACAGGCAATTAGGCAGGCGGCCTAGCCGTGTTCCGGCATGATGTTCGGTGTTGCCATTCATGGATGGCGGGTCAGATCAGCTGCGCTGCATGTGCCTAGTGCATGTAGCGTCTCGATCTACTGCCGTCTTCCTACCTAGGCAAGTATGCTCCATCGTAGATCTCATCGTCACTTACCATCAGGTGAGATCGAGATCAAATACTTGCCTATAATGTAATAAAAAAAAAAAAAAAGGCAAATATAAGGAATGCATATTGTGGTTTCCTTAATTTTTAATCAGAAAATTCTATTTTAATTCAACTTATTTTTAAATGTATACGCTGTTAGTAAATATTTACAACAGAAAAATAAAAAATAAAATAAAAATGATATGAAAACAAACTATGTATCAAATTAATATTATAATATTCTATTTAAAATCTCATTTTTTATTATGTTTTTTTTTCTAATTTATGGTTTTGGCCAGTACTCTACCCGAATATGGCTACCGATATTTCAGTGTCTCCAATGTATTCTGCCTTCCGAGCTCTTAAGCAAAGTAATCGGGCTAGCGGTAGTATGTTAGGGCAATTGTTATATTATTTGGGCTTCTGAAAAATTACCAAACGCCAGGTTCATTTATGAAATTAATCGATAATTTCAAAACCGCAGAATCTGGATTGAAGGTACGCCTCTTGTTTGATCTGACCGATATTGATTATGTTCATGGAAAACCAACCCTTATCAGCGATCGCTTTCATCATTATTGTACTGTTTACCGCAACGAGTGCTCTCCATTGGTACCGGAGTAAATTGGATGCATGGCTGTGACGTCATTTATTTAATGGCTGTTTGATAAATTAATTCGAGCAGTTATGTGTATAATTATTTTAAAGCTATTTATTTACTCGATTGACTACCTGATTAGCTCAGTTGATAGGAACCCTGCCTTGCGCCGATGGTCCCGGGTTAAAATCCTGGTAGGGACAAACTGTGTATTGAGCATGAATGTTTGTGCCCATAGTACAATCTTTGCTTAGTGTGTGGTGTGTATGTTGTTGACGGGTTCGTGAGGCGATATTATTACTATTATTTGTTTTGTTTTATTTGCTCAGCTTGCGCTGGAAGTTTTATGACATTTACGGGTGATAGCCAAGTAAATGCCATAGATTTTATTTTAAGTTTGAAGGTCTGTCGCGGTGTCATTCTCGTCTATCTGTAGAAACTTCCTAACAATTCGGCAAGTATTAAGGATGGCAGCTTTCTGAAGTTGCATGTAAGTATTCGGTTTCAAATCAATGAGTTTCAGACCATGGTGTAGGTGCTTTGGGATGATACCGGTGGTTGACAACACTATTGGGACAATGTATACCTTTTCTTGTTTCCAGATTCTGATGACTTCATCCTTCATTATTTATTAATCGATGTTGGATGGATTTTTGGATATAGTAAGCATAATAGCATAACGACGTACCAGTAGGTATGTAAAAAGTGCTTTGTTTCTTAAGGAGCGGTTATATTGTCAACCTTTAATATTTATGGAGTTCATATCTAATCCTTCCGCTCCTACCATCTGTTAGTGATCCTTCACTAAGAATAATCAACTGTTGGGGAGTCGGCGGCACAACCAGTGATCAATCATATAAGAGACAACGAAGTGCCTGTTACCACGGATAAGTGAAGCTGACGAACTGCACGCTTCTATGGCAACAAGCACACATAGAGGGGTGCAACGTGATTGGCTACAAACACAATGTTACAGAGAAGAACGTCGATGTGTGCAGTCTCAATATTACACGCAGTATGCATGAATGTGCTTCCTGAATATTTTGTGACAAAGTGAACAGAGCAAGTTTGGTGCGATGTTTTTGCCCCCTTTGCCCTGTCCCAAGCAGATGAGCTTCAAGCAAATAGCCAGACTAATGATAGACGAGACAAATTGTTCGAAGCACCCCCAATGTTGCGGTGGCGGTAATTTATTTTTGTCGCTGACACTTTGCTATGATGTACCTTAGGATGTAATGATAGAAGAATGTGAATTGAATTATTTGATAATTGTTAAGAATATTATTGTCATGCATATTTTTGTTCTCCGTTCACTAAGGCCAAGAGATTCCTTTATCAACTTAGAATTGCAAGGTAGCTATAATACAAGCGTTGCTTGGTGTGTGCCCGTACTATTGGTGTGTTCGTGAGGTGATATTTATTTATCTCGTTTCGTAATTCTTTATACATTTGAACCGAAAACCGCTTTCATGGCCAACTTTACATACTTACAGACATTTGTCACTTGGATTATAATATGATAACTTTAGATAGTTAGAAACAGATTTTATTTATGTAAGTGAACCATTATAGCACTTATTAATGATAAGAGCTTTGACAAAGTGATGATAACATAAGATTCTACCGCCTACAAGGAATACCTAATTATCTTTCCATGAAAGTTAATCCTTACATATATGGCATACAATCCCGAGACCCTTGTAGTCACGTTTTCATTCATTTGTAAGCCGTAGCAAATAGACATCTGTTGTTGCGTATCATTTAGATACATTGTGGGCTATGACACTACAGCGACTACAGCACCAGTAGTTGTAGCGGATGTAGCTGTAGCACCTTTAGCAATCGTAGCTATAGCGGTTACGCATTTTTTATGTTAACTGATGTACCGATTAATTAATTATCGGTTTAACCGGTGTTATCATGTAGCTGAAATAAATTTCGCAGCGTGCGATCACCCACGCGTCTTTCGTACATGAATAATGTGAACCGTTCGGCTTTTCATCCTATTCAAATGGGTTGGAGATGTTATTTTTAGTTGTAATTTTGCCCGAAGACCGGACATTGTAAACGATGAGTGTCAGCAAGACTTGATATCTATTCGCAAAGTACTGCAGCTACGTGCCTACTTGCCAATCAAGATGCTCACACAACAAGAAGCAGTTGACTTAAAACTTGTGAGTCATTAGGTAGGTATATATTTTTGAAAGGTACCAGGTTCAGTACCACACAAAATAATATGTTTATTTCTTCTCATGTTTTTATTGCTACGCTGCGCTATCCTTCTTCAAACTCTGTTTATTTTTTGTCTTCGGCTTTTGCATTTTCTGGGTAACCTTCACATAAGTCTTCCACCTGAACACTTCTTCGTTTGTTGTAGTAAAAGTACCATGCACATCAGCCCGGGTCCTAACGATCAGAGATGTGTATGTGAACGGAATGGTGTGTGGAAAGTTCTCTAAATGGATCACCAAGTTTGTGAAATTGTATTTACCCTGAAATTAAGAATTTAGTATCATTAATAAATTACACACATCCCGGGGGCCTAGAAGCAAATGGAGGTACTTACCATTTGCTTCTTGCCTTCTGCTTTGATTATCCTATCATAGGCTCACTCCTACAAAGTCTTTAAAATCTAAAGTAAAGCGGTATTTGTCATGTCATCACTTTCTTAAGTTAGCAGGGGTATTTCCTTAAGTATTATGTTGTTTTGATGAGACATTGACAGATGTCTGTATGTACTCCGCGGTCAGATATGATACGATTACCTCAGATTTTATGAGTTCTTATGTTACTTATAATAAATATTCTAATAAAATTATGAATACGTACAGAATGAAATGGGCAGCTCCAATTCCCAGGCAATTGTTTGGCATACATTTGGCCAAAAAATGGTTCTTTATATAAAAAGTCACATAATTTGTATTCCGCTTGTATTGGTGTAAGCACGTAATGGCCGCCGAGAAATTCATATAACACCATTTTCACCTTTAAAAAAATGTTTAATATTTTTTTTAAATGTGTAAGTATTTGCCGCCTCGCTCAAGGCAGCACTCGCGCTGATTCGTCTGAGCGCTCATTTGTTTTCATGTTTTTTTTCTTTATTTTTGGCCATTTTCTATTGAGACTAGACCCAATACGATTCTGGCAATATAAACGTAAGCTAAGACACGCAAGAGAATGAACGGTAAAGAACGAAAGGCCAGATAGGTACGTAATGTGAATATACCATGTTATCACCAAGGCTGTATGTGTTAAAAGACTAAAAAAAAAAGTATATTGCGAAGCGCTATCCCATGCAACCTTCTATAAGCTACCACGCCCCTGTGGCCTGCGGTAATTTTTTTTTAATGTAAACACCTACCGTTAAGTTGTTCCCACATCCGACATACGAATCAATTTCCAGATTGACATAGTGCGGGCTGTTCCGACTCCGCTTCCTGAAGGTTACCGACATGTGCCTGAGGTACTTGCGGTTGTAATACTCCAGCTCATGCCTCTCCGGAGACACCTCCATAGCCTGGAATATAGTGTTACGCGAGATCAATTTATCGTAATTAAATATTTATAAGCAAAAAAGAAATTGAGAGCATTTTTACATCAAAAACAAACAGGATTTTATGGAAATATTTAATAGGTTAATAGTAAGTAGATACTAGTTAATTTATTTGTTCCTATCCATTGGTAGGTATGATTAAAAACATATTTTTAATAATGCTACTTTTAATCATAGAGTCTGGCTGTATACCATAATTTATCCCGTATTTTTTTTTCATTTCGTAATGTAATTTTATTAACAATTTAATTTACCAATAAATAAAAATAAAAAAGCAACTTAAAAATAGTACGACAATAAACTATGTATTAAAAAGACCTTGTCCGCGTGTAATGGTGGCAAGAATGCTGGCTGCATTTCCTCCCTGTATAAGCAAACTATTTTTTTACCAAACGCATTAGAGAATAACATTCTTACTAACACAAACAAGGCTTACCAGTTCCAATCTTAAGGCACACCAGCTAATAATGCACAAAAGCAACGATCTCATCCTTCCCAACTCTCTCGACGGCTGTTACTGAAAGGCGTTTCGCTACTACAGCTAAATAGCTATTATTTACAGATATATCTAGGATATTAAAATGATATTAGTTATTCGTGGGTTTACAGTAAAAAAAACTAGAACATAATGTAGATTTGGACAATGCGTATGTTATTAATGTATACATTTATACATCCATCAAGCAATATTAAAATTTCATTAGCTTTAGGCGTAAATAATTATTGATGGCGGAAGTGCGTTCATAACAATGCCGCATTTAATTATAACATAATCATAATATTGCTATATAATGACATTATTATAGATCCTTGGCTATTTCCTGTAAATGTGAATGATCTAGTGTAGGTATTTTGAAATTATAGTGTTTGTGAAATTTTATAGCATATCTGGGTTCTAAGAAAGGGGGATGTACGGGAAACGCATGAGATTATTAAAAAAGCGGAGGGCTACGAAAAAAAATTACACAGCCATTGTTCAAATAAACCAGTGACCTAGCACTTTAGAAATGTCAGTGATGTACGGATTTGACGAAACCTACATTCTTTTTTTTTAATTGAGAACGAAGAAAAAAATCGTTGTTTTTCTTCCATTAAATGGCCTCACCTACCCAGCAGTACGTATTTTGCCTATGGCAAGTATAGATATATTTCATAAAAATCAGCTTGTTATAAACTTTTATTTTTTAATGAGTCACTGAGTTCTGAGTTTGTCAGAATAACTAATAAAAAAAACACAAAAAATAGTAATCAAATTAATTCATTTTCTCATATATTATATTATGAGGCGGTACGAAGTTCGCCGGAACAGTTAGTGAATTAATAAAAGTACATTCTACAAAAAATATGACGATGATGGATGAAAACTTAATATATATGTTATCTTAAGGACTAAACAAATGTATAAGAACATTAGATGGTAACACATAAGTCTCCAACTCAATCTAAGTGTTTGGCGAGTATCCAGGACGATCCCACTCAATATCTAGTTAAATGGTAGAACCCGACACTGCACACTATTTAGTGCTTTTATCGGTGGTCTTAACGGACATACACATATGGCACTGATAGTATATCTAAGATACAATCATTCAAGACTCCATGGTCTCCCTTTGAATTAAGACAATGTTTGATTCATATTGTTGGCGCCATCGACTGGAATCTTAAAATATAGGATGGATTTTGCATCTGGGAACAAAAATCTTATGTTTTCTTAGTAAATAAATACCTACCTAATAATGAAAAAAAATACACTGAGTAAGTACTAAAATCTGGATTAAAATTTGTCAATACGAATAGCCTATATTTAGTCAGCAAAAGCTATAATATAAGGCTTAACAAAAATTGTGTAAAATATTATAACAGATGAATCAGTTTGTACGAGCCACGTTGATGTATAAAATAAATATAAAATAAATAATAAATTGATTTTTTATGGCAAACCAGTATCGTTTGGTCATGACCGAGCGCATGGTCACGACCGGGTGCTAATTTTCATATGTCTAATTAGCTGTTACCCGCGACTTCGTCCGCGTGGTATTTAACAAAGACTCAACCATTGGCAACAGCCTGCTCGCACGTTCTGATCCCGCGGGATGCATTGCAGATTGTTGCTATGAAACTTAATCAGGCGCAGCGCTGCAACATAATTTTTTTTTTTTTCTAGAGATCCTATTTTTTTTCTAAAATAAAAGTAGCCTAAGTTACTCCTTGTTACATCAGCTATCTGCCAGTGAAATTCCCGTCAAAATCGGTCCAGCCATTTCAGAGATTACCCGGAACAAACAGACAGACAGACAGACAAAATTTTTAAAAAAGGTTGTTTTGGTATAGGTACCGTGTATACATCCAAATGCATTTAGTAAAAAGCGGTTATTTTAGTTTTAAATGGAGTTTTGTCACCATGTGACTATGTTACCCCCTTAAGGTGAATCAATATTATATTATGATCGGAGATATTTCCGATGAAGCCATATTTCACGATGCATAGCCGTACGATCGACATTGGTCGCTTCATCGTCTCCGTAATTCCAGAACGCAGTATTTCCGTTGACACTAGACAGTTTGCCATCCCAGATCGGTTTCGCTTGCAAATTGGTTTTGTGTCACGTCTATCGGATATTTGAATTGGTTTTAACCTCACTGCGAAATAACTTCCAATATGGGCGCGATTTTAGGGTTCTTTGCCGAAAGGGTCCAAACGGAACGCTATTGTTGTGCCAACGTTATTACGCATGTTATTGGCACATCGCAAGGGGCTTAGTATTTATTACGTTTTTTTTCTTGGATAAATACAAAGTCAGACGTATAGCTGACAATGATTATTTACACAAATACCTGTGTATATAATTGTTTATTTAGTGTCATAAAACGAGGACATTAAGGCTCTTAATCGAATACCTAGTTGTAGTTAATTGCTGATATTTAAAACAATGAATTGTATGTGTACTTTATTCAATGAATACGTGACTAATACCAATAATATTAATCCTTTGCAAATGTGTTTTCACAAATTTTGAAAATTAAAAATCACTTATATCTAAAATTATTCAGTGTTCTTTTGTTTCAAGCACAATAGGTTGTCGAATGATATGAATTATACGACAGCAGCATTCGTGAATTCACAATCAACCGCGATAGTTAGGATGTATTTATTTCAAATATAAGAATATTTGAAAATTTAACATAGCCTTTATTTGATCATGGTGAATATGCAAGCAGGTTCTTATATGATATAATATGCTTGTAAATAACGTTGGTTAAACAGTTTGATAATCCTCAAAATATAAAATAATAAATACAGCTGCAACAGATGTAGCTATGCGCTCAAATTATTATCTTAATGAATAAAATACGGAGGTAGGTTACATCAACGTAATATTTAACGTTTTATTTTAATCACTTTTTCATTTCACTATAATAACTCCATTTAAATCAGTTTAAAATGTGATATCTCGAGTAAAAAGATAACTGAAATTCAAATTGAAACGCGGCCAAGTTCATTGAAGTTAATTTCTGTGAAATAAAATATCAGCTATCTGCACGGCGGACGTATACGGATTTGCAAGAGTGAATAATGCACTAAAATCCTTTTAAATATGCATGATGAAGCCGTCTGGACGTTCGCTGATATGTAATGTGACACACTTAATACGAAGTCTGAATGCAATTAACCTAAATTCTGCCGTTATGTTATGGCTACCTTTCCGACTGCACTTTAGTAATTTGAAGTGAGTTATTTGATCAGTAGAATCATGCCTTTTTGTGGAGCAAAGCCAATATTAATTCACTCCTTCATGAACTGCAATATTTAGTGAACTTGGTATGTGCACTACCAGTCGCTTTTTTGCCATTCCCTCTTTATTTTGATGTCTGATGTATTGTTTCTTGCGTCGCTACAATATTAATAAATAAATTGTCCTGGTAACTCGTTTGCTGTGTTTTTCTATACAAATAAATAAAATTGGAGTGTCTGTTTGTAATATTAAAATAACCGCTTTTTACTAAGTGCATTTGGATGTATACACGGTACATAAGTATACCAACATAACATTTTTTACAATTTTTGTCTGTCTGTTGGTTCCGGCTAATCTCTGAAATGGCTACACTGATTTTGACGGGACTTTCACTGGCAGATAGCAAGATGTAACAAGGAGTAACTTAGGCTATTTTTATTTTAGACTAGCTGTTACCCGCGACTTCGTCCGCTTTGTGTTAAATACCACGCGGACGCAGTCGCGGGTAACAGCTAGTTTTAAATAAATGCAACCCCTATTAATTATTAAGCTGATATATATGACTGCAAACACTCACAACCTATAAGCCTGCAATAAAAAAAGATTTCAAGACCCGGTATCGTTAGCTCGTGCTTGAACCCAGTAAACTACTCTACTGTGAGGTTTTCAGAATTGTGTGAATAAAACTAGGGCACGCAGTATTTGTATGGCGGGGTGCGTGGAGGGCTCTTGTACGCTCTCACCTTGTAGTAACGATCCCCTGTTAAGGGATGGGGATGTCAAGCGCCCCTTCGACGTGAGAATGTTTTGCTGTTTTGAGTAACGTTGAGAACTTTTTGCTGATGTATGCTTGTGGGTTTTTGTGACAGCTGCTTGGAAGAGCGATGGTGTTATGAGAATAGTAGAATAACAACTATCAAATTATATAAAACAACATATTTGTAAAGATAACATCATCGAAGGTTTTTTGGCGGGAAACTGAAAATTCATGGCGTCGGATTTGATTTATTTTCCAAAACTAGTGTTCCTGCGAGTTATAGTGAGTGATATAAGTGGAATATTAACCATTATGGGTTCGGTAAAGTGCACAATAACAATAAATGTAAAATCTTTCAGTAAAGTATCCATCACTTTACTGATTGAGGGATGGGGGGAGTATTTTACCTGGACCTAGCTTTGGGGCCTGTACATATGCTCGAAAACTGAAATATTACTTGACAATGCCAAAATACCTATGGTGATGCCAAATTAAAAAAAAACATCATTGATGCAGTGTTTTACGATTACTAGTTAATAGTACCTTACCTAATAGTATTGAATCACGTCAACGTATTTAATTTATACTTATTTTATTTTTATTTTGATATAATTTGATTTAAGAAACTTAATTCTGTAGAGCTGACGGATGATGTCTATGCTTCTGTATTTTCTTCATTCCATGTAAAATCGTTTACTGATGAAGGTTTCCTGGATTACAATTCAGTGATCTTATTTGTACTATGGATCCATCAGCCCAAAGTCGTCCACTACTGGAAAAAGACTTTCTCCAATTTCTTCCACACATGACGGTCCTCTGCAACTCGCATCCATCGGTCCACCTTATAGAGGGGCGTCCTACACAATGTCTTCCGGCTCGTGGTGGCCATTCTAGAGCCTTTCTGCCCCAACGGCCATCAGTTCTTGGAGCTACATATGTAAATTAATGTTTAAAAAATTGCTTCCAAGGAAAGTATACACTTGTGGCCTACTCATTCACACAATTTATAATAACATAGAAAATTACAGCATATTAAAATTACATTTAACTTATTTTTATTTATTTACATTATAATAACTAAATTACTTACACTACTAACAACTATAACTATTCACAATATATTTACAATAAAAAATAATATTATTAAAACTATGAAATATTTAATATTTACGTCACCATGTTGTGCAGTGGATACACGCACAACTAATATGATTGTACCCACAATGCGCGTACGAGACGAGCGATATACCTCGCACGCGAAACTTGTGTCGTCTGCCTACCCCACGATTAATTCTACGAGATCGTATTAACGTTATTGTTGTTGTGAATTATATTACAAAAACTGTATTACGTGAGCTTAATATCTTCGTTACACTCCTTCGCTTCTATGGATTGTTTATATTATTGTGTGCTGTGATTCTGTGCTGTGAAAATAAACTATCTACCCGATACGTATTTGGACTACCTTACTTCAACACATCACCGTACCACCATTTTCATTCCCATACACTATCTTTTCTATATTTATAACCATTATTGTGCGATAAAATGTCTATTTTGTGCGATACCGTAAAATTATTTGCCCCTTGTCAAATACGCGCAAGTGGCGTAAATATTTGACAACGCACTCGGCTCGTGGGGATAAAAAAACATTCGTTTAGTTCCCCGTTTGTTCGCCGGATTGCGTTATATTATTACGCCTAAATTTACAGAAGTTTCGTTACATTACAATAGCTTTGCAAAGCCTTTTTCAGGAAAAAAAGTGATTTGTAATACTATTTTAAATGTTTTTTTGGTTTGATTCGTAATAGAGTGACACGTTCAAATTGGTATTTTAATATTTAAAAGGATCACGGATTTGTTGGCGTTTAGAAAAAAAACTGTGTGGATGGTATCAGGTTTTAGTCGACAGGAAAATATGTTTTTTAGATTTAAATGCCTAATAGACTATACCTATTTTATAAGGTCAGTCCTATAGGACTGGACTTCCATCGGCCACGACGAAATGGGGCTGAGAGAGACGAGTAAAGATTTTGCCGAGCCATGCAACACGAAAGGATAAATAACATTATAATAGAAAGTCTGATAAATGTCCAACATATATCAAATCCAATATTATCTACGTCATTAAAATATACTTCTTGATATGCACGCATCTTCTTTCAGGTAAAAAATATAATTGAAAGACACAATTGCACAAAAATACTAGATCAAGTAGTATTACTTCATTTATTTCAACGATAATAATAATACCAGCCCTTTTTATTGTCCCAGTGCTGGGCACGGGCCTCCCCTCAATTCGAGGGGGATTAGGCCATAGTCCATCACGCTGGCCCAGTGCGGGTTGGCGGACTTCACACATCTTTCGAGGGGTTCTCTCTGACATGCAGGTTTCCTCACGTTGTTTTCCTTCACCGTTTAGCAAGTGATAATCTTGGTTGAAAATGAGATTTGCACATGAAATCCAGAAATCCCAGAGGTGCGGGCCGGGGTTTAAACCTGCGATCCTCGTTACCGTGGCAAGCGTTCTACCAACTTGGCTATCAATGCTTATTTCAACGACGACTTCCCTAAATAGTAATCCCATTGAGGTTAAACAATATTTTTAAATCATTGTTCTAATAAATTAACTTCGTTATTGTTCCACGAAAATGCCAAGAGGAACGGTAAGAAAAAGATTACTGTCATATTTTTAAACCTCACCCTCTCCCCAACCCTCATTATAATTAGTAGACAGGACCATATTTCACGAAATTACTGCCATTTACAAAACACGTAAGTGTCGCGAAGAAACATTATTATTGTTGTTTGATTAATGGGTTTTGTGAATTGAATTTACTATTTACTTAAGTATATTACACGAATTTACTTAAGTATGTTAATGATTGAGTATATTAAAAGCAGTGACAGCCATGTTGGTAGAACGGTTGCCTCGGTAATGAGGATCGCCGATTCAAACCCCGGCTCGCACCTCTGGGATTTATTGGTTTCATGTGTGAATTTTATTTTGGGGTCGAGTCACCTTCGTCCGTAGGAGAATTAAATACCCTCGAGATAACCTACACGTGACCCTGGGTGGTGCCAACTAGGTGACAACTCTACTGGTGGTAGGCTTCGGCCGTGGTTAGTCACCACCCATTGAACAAAGCCATGTCGCCAAGCGGCCTATCCGTGTTCCGGCATGATGTTCGGTGTTGCCATTCATGGATGGCGGGTCAGATCAGCTGCGATGCATGTGCCTAGTGAATGCACCGTCTCGATCTACTGCTGCCTTCCTACCTAAGCAAGTATGCTCCATCGTAGATCTCATCATCACTTACCATCAGGTGAGATCAAGATCAAATACTTGCCTATAATGTAATAAAAAAAAACCCTTTCTTTTCTAGCACCTAAAGGTTCTTAGGTCTCATAGTGTCCGCGATTTCGTGATGCATGCGTCAGTCTGCCAGAGGCGATTGAATTGATATATAAAAGAAGAATGTTTAAAAATACGTTTAAATGACATTCATTTGCAGAAACACGAAAATATCAGCGAAGGGTTTGAAGCAATTAGTTTGCCGTCACCGTGTTTTGTTTAATTATTACACACATTATATAAACGACAAAAACGACACACCCTCCTTTGGGTACAAATTGTCGGTACTAAACTGGACTCCGGCTTCCACTTTGGTACCCGAGTTTTCGTTTATCTCTACAATCCATTGAACCATTCCGACAATGGTATGTTATAATATGCGTGTAAAAAAGCTGTGGGGTTTATTATATTGTTGAACTGCAAACAATTTTGCCGTTATGTCAAGAATAAGTAACATTTTGTAGCATTGTAGCTTTTGTTTTTCAAAGATATAACAATAATTTTGTTTTATTGTTCATGCTTATCTACCTGCAACAATTATCTACTGAGTAAATTCCAACGGCAAAATACTGACGGTGGGAATAACGTATGCTTGGAAGGTAACAAATTAGGTGCATTATTTTTCCAGGTGGTTATATAGGTAGGTGGTACATAATATTCATCATCCACTTAACAATAGCCAAAGTAAAAAAAAACATGCTTTTATAACTGACGAGCTTCAATAAGATTTGTCATATGACATTGAAGATTAGAAAAAAAAACCTTATTTTTTAAATAACAACTATCGTTTACAGTCAGATGCATTGCAGGTACTGAACAAAATCGAGTAGAATAATTAAAAACATCACTTAGTACTGTTTTCCAGTTTGACTGCATTTGATAGTTTCCAACTGAAATCGAGGACGTCACACATTTCTTTAATAAAACGTGAAAAACTGTTTTGTATCGTAGAAATAAATTTCCGTCGCACCATATTGTTTGATTGTTTCTGGTTTTAGGGATGGGAATCGAAGTTTTATAGCTATCGAAGTGTATCTGTAGCAATAGGATAATAATAAGTGATATAAAATTATTTGGTGTTGAACTAAATTTGTGTAGTCGTGTAGTTAATGTGTAAGAATATATTACAAAAAAACAACTTTATTCTTACTTCAAGACTTTTTTTTAATGATGAAGTCATTTATTATATTTATAATTCGAGTAGATATAAGCCTTTGCAAAAAAACCTTTATAATTTCCAGATACACAATATAATCTACTTTTAAATGCTTCAAAGACAATGTATAATAGTCACAAAATAACATAGAGCAATATTAATTATTTTAAAATGACATAATATGTACCCTACAGCATTTATCCCATTGTTCCCATCTCTAGCAGTGACCGAGAGAGAGAGATGAGGCCGAGAGTTATAATTAATTGCCCCAACGCTCTCCCCACACGACCCTCATCCGTCCATTTAGAATTTTTGACGTCTCTATGAAAAATTTTACGTTACAGTACCATTGGGAACTGAGAACTGTCAGCTTGGATTGTTCAATTTTATTATAACAAATGTAATTTTGGCATGACGCGTTTATTTATGGGTTTAACATAGTACTAGATTGTATGTGGTTTTTTTCATGAGTACCACAACAAACTAGGATTCCTTGTACCGTTTTTTTATTTTTTTTATTACATTATAGGCAAGTATTTGATCTCGATCTCACCTGATGGTAAGTGACGATGAGATCTACGATGGAGCATACTTGCCTAGGCAGGAAGGCGGCAGTAGATCGAGACGCTACATTCACTAGGCACATGCAGCGCAGCTGATCTGACCCGCCATCCATGAATGGCAACACCGAACATCATGCCGGAACACGGCTAGGCCGCTTGGCGACATGGCTTTGTTCAGTGGGTGGTGACTAGCCACGGCCGAAGCCTACCACCAGTAACCGTGGGCACTAGACAAGAATATAAACACTTACACAGATATAAAAAAGTCCTTGTCTCGGGAAGAAACATTTGTGATTATCACATAAACATTTGCTCCTATCGGGATCCTAATCACAGAATTCAGAGTCACTGGCAACTGAGCCAACAATATTCTTGTGCATAAAAAAAACTTTACATGAAAACTCTCCCGCCCTCTCACTATCTTTATCTCGTTTTGTATCCAACCCTAAAACTAGAAACCTACATTTTCATCGCAAAATAACTTCGATTCAGTTGAATTTAATTCAATAAAGCCCGATCAATATTAGTTGGCACCAAACTATGTGAGGTGAGACATGAAATCGTCCCTCCACGTCCCCTAACTTCCCAATGAAATTATTGACTCTAATCGATATAAACTTTACGACGTTTCAGAAGGCCGTAACTCTGTGGAATTTAATCAACCGTCTAAGATATTGGTCCGGGGAGCCGGTATATCCGGTATTAATCACTTTGCTATTTGCCAACTTTACGTTCCCAAGCTTTGACACTTTGGGACCCCACGTATGTGGTATTATTGCTGTGTAGGTTGTACAAAGAGAGACGGGGGAATCGTAATCCCGGTATAAATTGTTAATTTAGACCTATTTGCTTATTATTATTGGTACTTTTTTAGTTTAGTTGATTTCAAAGTTTTTTGTCACCTTACTACAGTAGGTACATTAATGCAATAATTTCAAAGATATTAAGAATTAGGACGGCCCCGCACTAGGTTGACCGATGATATCACACGCGTACCAGGAAGCCGGTAGATGCGAGTGGCGGAGGACCGTGATGTGTGGAAATCATTGGGGGAGGCCTAAGTCTAGTAGTGGGCGTCCTTCGGCTGATAAATAGATAAAAAATATGATATTATTACTTTTTTATAGTAATAAATGAATGAGTTGTCCCTATGCCAGTGTAATATGTAAAATAAACATGAATCATCGCAAAATGACGATAATATTATGGCGTCTCTTAATTTGCGATATGATTCAAAACCAACCAACATTAGGACGGTTCATTTGCGTTCATGATTGCTGTTTTCCACTCCCCGTGGACTCATTACGACTCTGTAATAAATTCATGGGAATAATTATTATTGCTGTTTATGGGATGATTGTTATTTTATTTATTTTTTATGGCTATGGTGTTTTATAGACATTTGATTTAAGCCATTTCCAGAAACAGTATGTGGATTACTAAAATTTAATTTAATCATAACTACTTCGCACCGCCTCAAAATCAAATGTATTAGAAAATAAATTTTCTTTATTGTCTTTTTTTATGATTTTTTCCCATATTATAATAGTTGTTCTGCTATTCGGGGCGGAGACAATTTCAAAAAATCAATGATCATAAAAATCTGCCCACCCATTCTTGAGTTATAAATGTTGTAACTAACACGACTTTGTTTTATACATGTATAGATGATACTGATTTCCGAGTTATAAGGAAGCAGTTAAGACTTTGGCATTTGATTTTGCATGCCTTCCTTAATGTACCTAGTACTTAAAATAATCTTCAAGAACCTCCAATATTGCCTTCGCACGGTGTAGCACAACATTCCCAACTAAGCTCGGAAATCCTGAGCCCATAAAATTACAGTGAAACAGCCAACAAATAGTGTAACAAAGACGTGTTAAGTATTCCCAGCGCTAACTAAACTGTAATCATGTACACCGGAACACTGGACATGCGACTTGGCGGAAAACTCAAATACATTACAAGGACGTTATTGCCGGCCAGTTGGCAACGATTCTGTTTTGTAAATATTTAGGAGACTTGGGGACTAAGTATACAGTACAGTGACAGATAGGCGGTTTTTTTTATACTAGATAATAAAAACTGTACGCTAATGTCGAATATCGCCTGGGAACCTGCACATCTTGCCGTGTAAATGGTGGGGTATGGCCTAAATTTTCCTTGCACTTCGAGCAAGAGTGTGCCTGGTATAATGGCATTATGGCCCTAATTACATTGGGACCAAATAATCAGCTGCATAATATATGTGCACATCAGGGCACCTTCGGGGACTACAGGTGTTCTATATATTGCAAGCAAGCGAGCTAGATCTTCAACCGTTGATTTCTCTTCCAAAATCTAAATGTAACAAAAAAGTACAAAATCCAGATTATTGTCGACCCATTTAAAAACACAAAAAAAAAACAACTGACTGCGAGATCATAATTATATACAAACCTTTTTGGGTAAGTACAACATAATTTTTTAAACAGTAATATTCATGAGGTCGATAAACACCGTAATAACAGCCGTATACATTGAATTAATTCACACCTATAACCCCAGCGAGTAGGCACAGATAACAACTTCGGAGGTTTTATTTAATTTCATCCAACAAGAACAAACTTTTAAAAGATAAGGGCGGCAATTTCATTTGAGGCGTTTAAAACTTTACTCTTACTTTGGGGTCTGATTAAATTTTTAACAATATCTTTTAATTTATAGATGTTCGGCTCGAGTTTCGTTGGGGCACTTTTGAAAGTGTTGCGTAAGCTTGGTATGTTTTGTGGGGTCGAGCTTTGTCGGGTTTTATTAATGTACAATTCATATTAATATTATGTAGCGGTGATAGCCAGGTTTGTTGAACGATGGCTTTGGAAACAAAATGTGGAGGTTCAAATGGTGACTCTGACCCCTGAGGTTTTTGGACTTCATATGCAAAACCAACATAAAAATAATAAGGTACTGTACGGTTCACCGTGCAGTAAATTATTTGTGTTGTTGACTTCAGTGAAACATTGTGAGGAATTCTTTCCGTCTTTTAAAGGCCGTGTGAAGTTCGCCAACTTATACCAGACCAGTGTGGTGTAATCTGGCCCAAACTCTCAGCCATTAGAGGGTATTATACTCCGTTCGATGGCATTATTCTCGCCCTCAATTATATTTGGACTAAATATTATACGCTAAATCTGGATGTAGTAGATAACCTTACCGTTCGAGGATAACAGTCACGATGGTGTTTTTTATAGCTTATACTGGCTTCTGCCCGCGGCGTCACCCGCGTAACCATAGATAATGTGCAGCTGGACTGTCAAAAAAGAGGCTGATTCTTAGCGATAGTGTGGCCTTCCATCATTGGAAGGATTTCCAGAATCAGATCAGAAGCTCAGGAGATTGGTCCTTCCAAACATAGAAACTGATAAGTTAACATCTATCTTATGTAAGTAAAATTAAATGCGTGTACTTTACAAGCCGATTATGCAGTTTAATGTTTGTGTTAAAATCGTCGTCTGTGTTTGTATGTGTGGGTGCGGAGCTAACATCCTCGGCAAATAAATTTATTAATACATCCTGACGCATATTAAACAACATATATACACGGACTAACCAAAATTCATACTAATGAGTAAACAGATGCTGGCCCCTCAGGGTGTGCCCATTTAGGGGTACGTTGAAAAGCCGGAAAAGCGCTAATCTATCACAGAGAGTTACGACTTCCTGGACCTTATGTATGAGCGCGGAACCCCCGCTGTGTTGGGAACGTATTGAGCCTGGAAGATTGGGACCTTTTTTCTATTTCTTACGGCTTCAATACATAGAAGTAAGCATTATGAATTTGTTAGGTACAAATATTATTGGCAGTAAAAAGCAGACACAGGCAGAAGAAAGGTATGGCAACATATTAATAACTGCTTCATAGACATTAAGGTGTGCCCCGCGGTGTTACCCGCGTTTAAAAAGTATGTCCTTTTTACCGGGATAAAAAGTAGCCTATGTGCTATTCCAAACTATAATCTATCTCTGTGCCAAATTTCATCCAGATCCGTTCAACCGTTCTGGCGTGATTGAGTAACAAACTTCGATCCACACAAACTTTCACATTTATAATATTAGTGTGATTTATATACATTTTCTAATTATGTTTAAAATGTCACGTAATTATTTATTTGTAATAATCATCTAAATATTTACAACAGGAAAATAAAAATTGTTTTTTTTTTATATAATTTTTTCCTTGTTTTTATATATGTAATACCTACCAACACTAACAGCGCAACAGTTCTAGATAACAAATTGGAACAAACTATGACGTCACTGCGTTGTTTACTCGAAGTGGAAAACAAACAAGTTACGGACACGGAATGGGGTAAAAGTTTATTGTTCTGTGGCGAAGTCACCCTGCGAACACTAGCGAGCAATTGGGCATTCGGAACAATCTAATTACGGGATCTTGGCAATAATGGCAATAGTAAATAATAATAATTAGCCCTTTAATGTCCCACTATTGGGCACTGGCCTTCTTTGTACCTATATGAGGGGGTTCCAGCCACTGCCCTAGATGGTATTAAATATATAGTAAAATAATAAAAAATATACTTTTTACCTACCATGTTACGTGGTGTTTCTAGTTTGAAGACGAGATAGGGGCAGTATAATCATAAATTACATATTTTATGTTGTAGGTTTTTTTAATGTTGGCGTGTCAAGCAGAAGTGACTCCATTCGCTGGAATAAATAAGACTTAAAATTATGATGTGTCGAAGAATTTGAAATAGAGTAGATGCATGACGTAAAATTATCAAAGATTATGCATGCCGTTTGTTTGAATTTGGCAAGTTTAGAGCCACCATCTCTGATCATGTAGTGATACGACTATACGAAATGAACCCGTTGTAAGTACATAAATAACAAAACAACTTTAAAATCCTCATTGAAACCGAGTTCAACTTATCACAATTCAATCCACAGGAAAAGGCAGGATAACTTTATATTTTTTTTTCCTTTTATAAAATTAAATGCTTTGTAAGAATTTGCGAAGAAAATTTGTATTCCCGCCACGTTCCCTTGTGGACGTTTTTTGTTTACTTCGTACTTCAGTAGGTAAGTTTTTATTGTCTCCGTATTTGCTACAGGCTGTATTCTAAGAGGCTTTAAAATCTTTTTCCAGTGAATACCTACTGAGACCGTCTTTAATGCCTAAAAGGTCTCTTGTTTATCTTTCTTTGTTATTTGTACGAGTTTTTAAATGTGTACCTAAACATTTATTTATTTTAAGTAAGTATTGAATGTATGAATGTGAATGAGAACAAAAATTTATAAGATCTTTATAAAAATACCAAGCATGAAGTTTCTTGCTCGTTCTTCTCAATAGGAACGGCATTTCGAACGGGTGGTAAAGTTATAGTTTAGCATATTGTGATATTTTTGACGATTCATAAGTACTGTATTTAATAGTTTACATGATCAAAAATATTGTGGTTCTAATTCTTAAAAAATATATTATGAAATTGTCCTGAAGCTATATTTTAGATTGGTATACATATTTGACTATTGACCAAAGAGAATTCAATAAATAGAAAAAAGAATGAACGGCCAGGATATGTGCATGATTTTATCTATGATACAAATAAGTAACTATAGGTACAATAATACCATTAGCAATGTGCAAAGTTAATTATTCGCAAGACTATACGCAACCGCAATCTATACATATAAATAAAATTGGAGTGTCTGTTTGTAATATTAAAATAACCGCTTTTTACTAAGTGCATTTGGATGTATACACGTTACCTATACCGAAACAACATTTTTTACAATTTTTGTCTGTCTGTCTGTCTGTCTGTTCGTCTGTCTGTCTGTCTGTCTGTCTGTCTGTCTGTTTGTTCCGGGTAATCTCTGAAATGGCTGGACCGATTTTGACGGGAATTTCACTGGCAGATAGCTGATGTAACAAGGAGTAACATAGGCTACTTTTATTTTAGAAAAAAAAAACGCCTGATTAAAGTTTGATAGCAACAATCTGCAATGCGTCCCGCGGGATCAGAACGCGAGCAGGCTGTTGCCAACGGCTGAGTCTTTGTTAAATACCACGCGGACGAAGTCGCGGGCAACAGCTAGTAAATACATAATTCCCAACATGTACCTACGACACTATCTCATAGCGTGACAATTAAAACGTGTAGAACATGAAACTTTTCCCATAATTTCCAACCAAACAGGTAACATAATACTTGTTAACAAAGTATGTGTGTGTCAAAACTATCGCGCCAAATTGTTTTGCTACGCTGTCCCCGAGGAGCGCTGTTTCATAACGTCCCATAAACTTGAACATAAAAGTTAGGATGCGGTCTGAGATGAGAAGGCAGCGATGCGGATTGAGAGCGATTTCTCAAGGCTCCATTTTGTGAATTACGCTTGCCCATAAACCCTCAGCATAGTTTTTTGACCGCTATCATCCTGTTATTGCCTGATGTTATGTGTTTATTTTTTCGTGAGCTTGTAGTTTAAGCTTCGTCCACATCAAATACCACTTCAGTGCTACAATATATTTCATAGAACCCCTTAGCGAAAACGTCAAGCTTCACTTGTTTCTGATACGGCCTTAACTCGTAATAAGCTCTCTGATTTCACAGTTATCCTATAGCTTCGGTGCTCTAGTTCCGAGTAGTACTCAGTCACTATAGACAGCTCAACGTATGATAGTATTTGTGTACTCGTAAGTTAACTCACAATTTACGTTCTTTCATCAAGTACCAATCTGAATGATACGATTCTTAAGTGTAAGTCCAATAACTTATCTGAGTCTTAAGTTTGCTACAACAAACGTATAAACGAATCCACTGGCCGATTATGTTAGAGACATGGCGTTTCTCAGTCAAATAATCAACAATACTGGCATCATTGATATTTTTTTACAATCTAATGGCCAGTGGTATGAACACATAATATGGGGCATTAACATTAATGAAGCAGTGATAGCCAAGTTGGTAGAACGCTTGCCTCGGTAACGAGGATTGCAGGTTCAAACCCCGGCTCGCACCTCTGGGATTTCATGTGCGAATCTCATTTTCAACCATGATTATCACTTGCTAAACGGTGAAGGAAAACATCGTGAGGAAACCTGCATGTCTGAGAGAACTCCTCAAAAGATGTGTGAAATCCGCCAACCCGCACTGGGCCAGCGTGGTGGACTATGAACTAATCCCCCTCGCATTGAGGGGAGGTCCGTGCCGAGCAGTGGGACATTAAATAAAAAAAGGCTGGAATTATTATTATAACATTAATCCTCTATTAGCTTATTTCTTGCACCACACGCCTATACCTGCCCGTCACGTAGGTACTCTCGGAAGTGTCGCGCCCAGAGCGTGCAATTAGTTGGCGTTTTGTGCAAATAATTATGTTCACGGAATGACGGTCCCGACGCGCAGCCAGCGCCTCTTAATTCACAACAAACAGGTATCGTGCGAATTTTCAACCCTTGTAACTAACTGTGAGACAGATTAACCCGTCTGGGCAATGTGGCGTGAAAGGATACGTAGGTTGAAAGCTCTTTTTTATGCAGAAAATTACATATAGTGTATTGATTTCGTATATTTACGCGATTACTACACATTGAAATAAAACTAATCTTACGGATTTTATCGCGTTTATTCTAGGTTTTTTACGTTCCCGAAAGTTCGGCTACTTTACAGTAACAGTACAGATCTAGTGTCATAGTTTGAAACGTCGGGAACGTAGAATAAACGTGATAGAATTCGTAAGATTAGTTTCATTTAAATATAGTGTTCAAGAGTAATACTGGAAAATATCTACCTACTCATTTCTAGATTACTGCGTATATGAAAAAAACTACATTCATAACTTGATATAGTATGCATTGTCTTCTGAAAATTTAAAAAGTCCGATAGTATCTGAGTACACATATTTTTTTAAGGGATTCTTATAACTTTTCATGACACCCAAATGACATTAAATAAATACTTATATATTATGATCATCGCTGATTGTAAGTAAAAATATCAAGTAGATCAACGAGATACTTAAAACATAATCTTCTTATGTGTGTTCTCTATTGCAAATATTTTATAGGCAAAGAAAAAAAAACGATCATCTGCTCTTTACAAAACTGCGTGCTCGCGTCATGTACAGGCCGCTGTGGACCCAGCAGGTGACGGCAAAGGCTTCCGCAGTACCATCCAGCTTTGTGCATGATCGATGCCAAAGATTACTTTGTGGTTAGTGAAGCGGCCCTTCTTTTGGTTAAACTAGTTAGCCTGAGGCGAATGTGTCACGTTACACCGTATTGTATAACACGCAGTACGTGTGGGCGCAGGATTTTGTGTCATAAGTGTTAGGAAAATGGGACGTGATTTATTTTCTTTGGTTTTGTTTAAATTTTTAAAGAATTCTTGTTATTATCGAGTTTGTTACCTATTTATTTTGTTTTCGCTAAATAAACTCAAAGAAACCGGGTTTTTTAATTATTATTAGTAGTCAATATATTATGTGGTGACGTTGGACCTACCTTAATACATATTATTATCTTTAAAAAAAAATCTATAAAATGCTGTGCTAGGGACTTCGGCTTTTAGATTCATATTTCAAAAAATATAATTTATAGTTACTAAATTTAAAAATCTAGCCTATGTATGTATGTATCTTAACATTATTCACTATATTTTAATTTAACTAATGTAATTGAACATCCAGCAAAATATACGACGCTAATAAATGGTAGAGACAATGGTAGTAGCAAAACAGAATGAAATAAATCAATGTTTACAATGCTTGCATTCCGACACGATCATTGGCGAAATGGAGCGCTCTGTTGTCTAGACAAATTGCACGAAATATAGATGTGCTATTGTGATGAACGATGTTATAACGGTATATAGTTATGAATTGCTTTAATTGCAAACTATGATGAGATATTGATTTCTTACTTTTACGCGAAACTACACATTGATTTTTTTTTTTCGGATGTTGTCGCGTTTATTTTATTGCAATACTTTAAGAGACTGTGATCACTTTCTGTGTAGATCGAACCGCAAGCAACAACTAAATATGAGGGTACTCCAGTTCTAACTATGACACTAGGACGTCAATCACCTCAGTCCTCCCGTGACCATGGTTGCTTTAAAGCAGCCGAAACAGCGGAAGCGTAAAAACATAAAATAAACGCGATAAAATCTAAAAAAAAAAAATTATTTCACTATGATGACATGTAATCAAATATCGTCAAGGACTAATAGATTTAATTGACTACAATATCAAAATAGCAATGCTAGCCATGTTGGTAGAATTCTCGCCTTGGTAAAAAGAGTCGCTTGCTCAAACCCCAGTTCGTAAGTATAGGATTTATGGATTTCATGTTCGAATCTAATATTCAATCGAGAACCCCTCAAATGACGTGTGAAGTCTGCCAGCCAGCACAGGGCCAGCGGGCCCTGTGGACTGCGGACTTCACACGGAGGTCACCCATAGTCTAATCCTTCTCGCATAGAGGGGACGCCCGTATCCAACAGTGCGACATTAAAGATATATAATTATACCAGCCCTTTTAATGTCCCAATTTTGGGCACGGGTCTCCCCTCAATGAGAGTGGGATTAGGTCATAGTCCACCACGCTGGCCCAGTAATGGTTGGCGGATTTCACACGTCTTTCGAGGGGTTCTCTCAGACATGCAGGTTTCCTCGCGATGTTTTCCTTCACCGTTTAGCAAGTGATAATCATGGTTGAAAATGAGATTCGCACATGAAATCCCAGAGGTGCGTGCCGGGGTTTGAACCTGCGATCCTCGTTACCGAGCCAACGTTCTATCCACTTGGCTATAACTGCTATTAAAGATATATTTTTTGTTAAAAGATTATTGAGACACCTCTAAAAATTTAAAATTTTTAATTTATAATTATTATTTAAAATCCTTCTCAGGTCAAGAACTTATTGTTCACATTAAAAATGGACTGTACCTGGTACCTGCTATTCCGGCTGCAGTCGGTGTGCGCGGGCGTGCCGCTGATACCAGCCAACATGTTTACTTTGTGCAACGGCGCACCTCTAATGCATCACAACCCTTATCTATTCACTGCAGTGCGCCTCGCCGTCGGTGAGAAATTATCCGACATTTTCCAGAAATAAAACACGATTTTTAAGTTTATCTATGTTAAAAAAAAAATTCTGCAAGTTTATTAAAAGTCTGGAAATATTGGATACCTATAGGTCTAGAACGATAGTTGTGACACGACGAAATGTTACATATAATTTTTGTTTCGTTTTGAAAAAGAATGAAATATAAAATCCCTGACATACGTACCTATGGTGTGACTACAACTTGCCAATAATCGGTATTCTTTGTATATGTCTTGATTTAGTTTTCCATTCGTTAGCAACTATTATTTTTATACATTGTGATATGATACCAACGGTAGTCAGGGTCTAAAGAAATTATACAAGATAATATAATGAAATTAATAACGGTAAAATGAACGCCTCAGTTATTATTCTTTTGGCAGTGTTCACGTTTACGCGGCCCGCTTTGTTCCTAATTCGACCATTGTGGACTTGTCTTTCAACTTAGCTATCATTGTTTCCGACGATTCATATTTTTAATCAAATTCATTGCTGGTGGATCCATTTTTACGTTTTTCATTCCATCGCAATTTCCTTTTGAATAGAATTTAGACGGTTATTATTATTTTACAACGTAGGTTGGCAGTGGTTAATATGTTTGGAGCTATTAAGTAAAATGATTTTATATTTTCAGGTTGTTATTTAGCCGGCTATATCTCAGCGTAAAGGCAGAGCCTCTACTCTACATTCCTCTTTCGTCGTAACTTTAAATTTGTTTCATTGAATATGAATAAGGCATGAAATATACAACAACTCCAACACAAAACAGACTGCTTTTGCTAAATTAAAATATACTGGTTTTTTATCCACCTAGATAATAATTTACAAACTAAGTAAAGTGTTTATAAAATACAGAAATTTGAGCAAAATGAAAGTGGTAAATGGCTGAATAAACTGCCAAGACATGATATAATATAGGTCTAATATTAAGAGAAAGTAATGCCACTAAACTGTTATTTGGACGATAGTATAATATCAATTACACTGAACAAGAGTTGTATGTATCAATATTAAGGACCCTGTAGGGTTGCATAGAGTACTAATATAACTTGTTGATATTGCTAACGTGATTTAGTATCGATATTAATACGCGCGCGATTGGATCGATTAGATGACTCATTATCGATATTAACTCTCAGATACCAGAAGTATTAAACACGTATTATATTTTTTTCGGATTACTTTCTTTTGTACTATAATTTAAGTTGTTAAATTGACAAGTTTACTGGTGGTAGGCTTCGGCCGTGGTTAGTCACCACCCACTGAACAAAGTCATGTCGCCAAGCGGCCTAGCCGTGTTCCGGCATGATGTTCGGTGTTGCCATTCATGGATGGCTGGTCAGATCAGCTGCGCTGCATGTGCCTAGTGCATGTAGCGTCTCGATCTACTGCCGCCTTCCTACCTAGGCAAGTATGCTCCATCGTAGATCTCATCATCACTTACGATCAGGTGAGATCGAGATCAAATACTTGCCTATAATGTAATAAAAAAAAAAAAAAAAAAAACCAAGCATTACGCGCATTTCATGTGTGTAAATTCTTGCTCTGATCTTCGGAAAATCGTCTACTACGATCTACCATATTATGCATAGTACATGACTTATGTAACTATACAAACAGTATATGTACTTGTGTTGAATTGGCTCCTGCACATCCAAATGTATATTTTAGTGTCTCTAATCACACAAGCGTTCTCCTGTGTGTGAAACGAGCACGGTGTATAGAGTAATCGCGGGTGTACGCGACATTCGACACCCGGAGCGACATCTCACGCGACTTCGTTCCTATCCATATCATTTGACTTGTCTGAAGCAGGCTGTTTGTTTGGTAACGGCACGTAACATACGGTTGAATTGTGAATCCGACTTGTTTGAAAGTTTGCTCTCAGGCTAAGGACACCTCTGCGATGAATGAAGAATTAATTTGTGAGTTCGAAATGCAACATGCACGTATTCAATTAGAGTTGTTTGAATTAAAATGACCTAGCACTTTACCGGAATTGTGCTAAGTGATTAATCACTTTTAAGCTTCTTCCCGAGGCACCCCCCGTTATGCCTCGCTACAACAATAGCCTATAGCATTCAAGAATAATGTAGCTTTCTATCAGCGAAATAATGTTCAGGATCGGACCTACTGGTCTGATCCCGAAAACTCTCCAGGTCCAGGTGATTACCCCCTACATCCAAACTCACAAAGTTTACCTCTATAATAAAGTATACTTAAATATTGGTATTGACTAGCATCAGTCCAGCTCAGTCAATGACACGATTGTTATAATCTCTTTTTGTGTTTTGTCCTGAATTTTTAATATATTTTTTTATCGCCATACGAACACACCAACTATATGGTCCCACACTAAGCAACGCTTTTATTATGGGTACCGTACAATGAGGGCGAACCCAGTATATATTACTTATATAGATATTAAACATCCATGACTTGAGCACAAACATTCGTGTTCAAACAAAATTAGTCCCTACCAGCGCTAATCAGGCCGTCAAATTTTAATCATAATTGGAGGACCACTAGGATTTCTAATGCCGTGTGCAGTGTGTATCGTTTAATTACACGTCGCTACTCGACCGACCTCTGATAAACGACTCTCCGCCGACTCTCCAGCCGGCTCTACTCCATGACATGTTCAGGGTTTTAAGCCGCGCGTTAGATAACAATACCGCTTATCAACAATATTGGGTGAACAACTAATTACTGTTCTATTGTTTTTAGCGTTTCAAACACTACAATACACATTTTGATATAATCGGCTATAAATAGGAACCTGAAAATGGATTTAATTATCTACAACAAAAAGTTTTAAGTCAAACAACAATAAAATCGGGGAATTAACAAGCAAAATCCAGTCATTAGCTGTAAATATAAACTATATACTTAAGGTAAATTAAGTGTAAAAATTTGTATTTAGTTAAAGTTAATCCTAAAAAAAACTGAACCTGGAAGCAAAAAAAAATACATTCGAATAGATAAATTTCCTCTTCTCTGTGGTCTGTTAAAAAAATGATGTAACTTTTCTATTTTCAAGTAACTCTACTGGCAGACGTGTAATCATAATTACTGTTAGTACGAACCCCGCTGTGGTGGCTTCGTTATTTTTTTCAGTCTGTATTTAGGTCAAAGTATTGCTTCGATAGTCACTGCTAGTTTACATAATTATAGGAAAATAATATTATAGCTTTGGGTATTCTTTATGTTGAATAAAATATGATGAAATTACTGTGTGTAGTTGGTGAGTCATTAATTATACATTTACAAAGGAGTTATATGAATAAATGGAAACAATAATTTTCTAGGATTTATAACGTGGAAATTGTTACGAAGTCTGTATAATTTAAAATAATAATTGATAGTATTTTATTATCTAATCATAGTTTGAGTTACCGTATTAGTAGGAGGTACTTAGGTACCTTTAAGGAAATGCACGCACGGAATAATAATCACGAAAACCCACGCTTACTTCAAATTTATTTTTGTATAAGTATTTTATAATTGGCTGAAGGGAAATGTATTGTCATAGTTGAAAAATATATACTTCTAAAATAAAAAAAAAACAACCATCTCGACCGATTTAAAAAGAGCCAGTTTGCTTTGAATGGTCTGTCCGATCAAGTCCTAATATTAATATACAGAGAGGGACGGAGAGGCTCAATCTGTATGGGTTTTTACGCACCAACATCCAACGCCATTAGAGGGCGCAGTGAGTGGAACAATTTAATTGATTTATTTATCCCAATAACCAATTAGGCTCGCGCCAAAAATCGCTGGTGAAATTCAATGAGAGCTCTCCTCATAGCTGTTCAATATCAAGAATATGATGCCTGAGATGTTAAAACCAATTTCATATTATATTTGGCGGCCTGATTAGCTCAATCGGCGATGGTTGGTAGGATTGACCCGGCCTATTGGGCCGAGGGTCCCGAGTTCGAATCCTGGTACAGACTTTGTATGTTGAACATGGATGTGCCCGAGACACGGTTGCTTAATATCTACGTAAGAATTTTATACTGGGTTCACTCCAGTCCATTGTGCGGTACCCACAATACAAGCGTTGCTTAGTGCAGGGCCGTAAAGTTGGTGTGTTCTTCTGGCGATATTATTATATGAGATTTTTGTATCATCCAATGTTGCCCTTGCATTTTCAGATGATGTTTATCTTGATCAGAAGAAGAACACGCCGAAGGCTAAGCACGTGATAGTAGAAAACTAATTTAAATCCCCACAACTTCAACAAAAGCCGTTCACATGATCGCAATCATTGGTCAAAGGAACCCGGATCAGGATATTATTATATTTAGTAAACGAACTAACTTTAAATGAAACCCGCCAAATGTCCTTGAAACTTGGAACTAATTCAGATCGTGAAACTAGCAAAGTGTATTTGGTTGGATTATCTCGAGTTTCAAGATCGCTGGAGAGCTGATAGAAAGTACCTGCATACTCTTGCGTTAGTAAGAATGGTCATAATATCTAAGCTATAACCGGGTAGTTGTTAGTTAAGTGGATTTTTTACCTGTACCTGTAGCGTTTTTTAAGACAGACCTAATATTAGAAATGTAGGTGCATATTAAATTCTTTATATTAGGTACAAATTAACAAATTAAAAATAAAATTGAAATAAAACTATTTTTACGAAATTTATCGCGTTTATTTTATATTTTTTACGTTCCCGACGTTTCGATTGTTTTACAGCAACCACGGTTACCGGAGGACTGAGGTATTAGACGTGCTAGTGGTATAGATAGAACTGGGGTACCCTGAGTTGTTGTTGATGTTGTCGGGAACGTAGAAAACATTAAATAAACTTTTTTTTTTTTTTTTTTTTTTTATTACATTATTGGCAAGTATTTGATCTCGATCTCACCTGATGGTAAGTGACGATGAGATCTACGATGGAGCATACTTGCGTAGGTAGGAAGGCGGCAGTAGATAGAGACGCTACATTCACTAAAAAAAATTTTAAAATTAATTCGCGTAAATATAAATAAATAGTAATAATTATTTAGTAAGTCACGAAAAAAAATCAGTATCAACCACAATCGTTCCCAAAATATAATTCGAGCTCGACGTGGAATTTAATATCCGCTTATCCCAACTGTGATCAGAGTAAAGGTCATTGGGTATCGGAATTAATGGACTCTATCATTAACTTAAAGGCCCCGTCCGCTTAATGCGACCCACTGAAAACCTTTCCAGTAGATGTGACCCGACTAAAATAAGATGGTTGGCGGCATTAATGGAGTAACCCGCAATTTGAAATTTTAATTTAATATCGCTATGCTCTCTTAACGGGGAGCTTTGTTATTTGTGGGTAGTGAAATAAATGTTTACAATGCTTTCATCCATTATGAGAGGTATTGTTTCAAATTTTCTAAAAGATTTTGTTTACTTAAATATAGATAGATAGATAACTCTTTATTGCACACCAGTCATACACAGTCATCACAAACGACTAGAAAGTTTCAAAATCACATTGCAGTAAAATTAGCTTTATTCTTCCAGTTAATAATGGTGTTAATGCAAGATCTTCGTAACTACCAAAACTTAAGAAATGCGTAAACATATAGAAATAGAAGAAGAAAGAAATGCGTAAATATCTAGAGTTACAAGAAAAATATATGCGTAAATATGTAAAATTAAAAACACCGAAAGTTGTAATTATTCGGTTGAATAAGTTGGAATTTTCCTTAGAAGCAAGTTGTTTGTTTTAATTCCTGGAACATCACGTAGTATCGTTAAAGGTTAAGCGTTGTTGAGCAAATGCTACTGAACGTTCGCTTGTTTTTGCTGTAAGCACACCTTGCTTGTTTGTGTTCATGTTTAAAGCGACATAGTAAATTAATTATACAGCTATTATATATATACCCACAAAAAAGAGAGAGTGCGTAGATATAATATATTTGACGCTTGACTCTGATGTGTCGTCTATTGAAAATTTTCCTATAGTTTTAAATAATCATTTTTTTGTACTTTATCCAAGAGTTGACTTTCGAATCATGTACCCACCTAAAGTATATACTTACTTGAAGTAGGTATTATTTTATATCAATGAACCAAAAATAAAGCTAATAAACCATCTTCATTATTATCCCTGTCATCATATATATCCCATTTCTTTCGCAGCAATAAATAATCATCTATCCCAAACTAATCTCCGATAATAATTTTCCCCGAATATACATATTGCTAATCGGCAATATCTCTATCAAACACAACAAGCCACGAAATCTCATCAACGAGCTTATTACCAAGATGTTTAAACCAAGAATTAGGTCATTGACACACGGCTTTCATGTTGCTCAAAGCAATTTCTCCTTATTAAGCCCGAGTTCCGACGAGCAACAAAACAAAAGGTGGTCGGTTGGAACGCGAGCATCGTGGAATAGGCTCGTTAACTTTTCAATTTTCCGACGTAAGCTCAGTAATAGTTGGAGGGATGTGACGCCCTGTAGTGGGAGCGTGGGCCGGCCTATAACGGCAACTACACAGGGGAGGAAATCGCACCAAATATTAGGGCCCCAAGTCTGCTAACACAATCGATTCATAATCGAACAGCAACCACATACTAACTGTCACTTTTGACAGATATTGTATGGGATATCTGTCCAAAGCGACTGTTACTATGCGGTTGCTTGGGAGGGGGGGCAGGTGTATCGTAATCACTGCGCAGTTATTTTGTGCCCGTATTCGAGCATCGATGTACATCTATATAAATGCAATCGGGCATGGGATTAAAAGAAAAACGTTTACTACACCAGATAAGGATATTTTAATTTATTTTTAAATATACCAGTTTACATCTGTAATCACTGATAGTGTAGGCTTAGATGCGTTGTAGTACACCTAAATTTAAATTTAAAAGACGTACAAAATACCTAACGATATTTGCTTACGCCATACAGCAAGTGAACCGTGTTCGAAAATGAGATTCGCACATGAAATGGTCCATATATAGAGTGTAACAATATTTTAACAGGGTTATAAAGATAACATTCCAAAACAAACAAATCAAATTATTAGACATATAAAACAATGACAGCCAGTACTGACCGCATGGACAAAACAAATAAATCAAATTATTAGACATATAAAACAATGACAGCCAGTACTGACCGCATGGACAAAACAAATAAATCAAATTATTAGACATATAAAACAATGACAGCCAGTACTGACCGCATGGACAAACGCTACTGGGACGCCTTTAAAATAAATCTAATGTAATTTATACAATTATTTTATACACCAATGGGATCCGTACTACTTACTGACTCATCGGTCAAAGTATTTTAACCTTATAACCAATGAGCTTCGTGTATATATTGTATTGACTGTCACTATATTGCTGTGGTGAAACCCAATCAAATCTTACTTACGAGGATTGCCACCGCTCCGCATCTTCTGTGTGTAAATACCTTTATTGTTTAGTAGGAATGTTAGGATTACGACCGTTGGACACGTATTCTTGTTTGTAAGGTCTATATATATTATTTTAGGTGAGATTAAATACAACAAGTCATCGTTATCGCGTGTATAAATGAGGTAATTCATCGAGGTGTTTCGTGTGGCATATTTTTACAATATAATATAACTAGTGTCTAGCTTCACCTCAATTTTATAGACATTTGGTAAAGTTGTAAAACGACTACAAATTCGGGGGTTATTTTTTATATTTTTGTATTTATCCCATTTTTTTTTGTATTAGGGATATTTTTAATGCCACAGAAAAAACACAATATCAATATTTCTAATTGCAAATTGCGGTTTAAATTTGTGAAAGATATTTTCTACTGAAATAATAGTTTAAGGGTCTATTTTAAGAACGGTTTATTTTCCTCAACACAATAAAATTTCCTTGTTAGTTTCCATGTTGCACGTTTAAAAATAACTGTTATGAACCATCGTATAATATTAATGTACCTACGGTCTACGTTCTTTAATCCAATTACTACTTTCCGAGCGCAGCTAAAATGTTAGTGCACGGTATTCTTTGTACATACACAGTGAACAAAACTGAACGGGGAAGAAATTAGCAGTGTGCGAGATCCAAGTAACTGTTAGCTTTATATGGTATAGCTGTCCCGGCGAACTTCGTACCGCCTCAGAATCGAATGTATGAGAAAATAAATTTATTGGTAGTCTATGAAAAATTTCAACAAATCTATCCCACGGGAACCATACATTTTACCGGGATAAAAGTAGCCTATGCGCTATGTGCCTATAGCCTATGTGCTATTCCAGACTTTAATCTATCTCTGTGCCAAATTTCATCCAGATCCGTTCAGTTGTTCTGGCGTGAAAGAGTAACAAACATCCATCCAAACTTTCACCTTTATAATATTAGTATGGAAGTATGGATTAAAGGTATTTTTACGTTAAGATACCTACTATTTTTTTATTATAAGCACAGTGTGGGATGACATAATAGGGTCGTACACACATTGTTGGAAATATTTGTTTATGTATACAGCTGTGTGTCTTAATAAACCTACTGAAATCTAATAATTTATTTAATTTGTTAACTGCAAAATAAATTTAAAATCTAAACAATATTTGTTATTTCAAATACTTCAGTTACTAGGATCGTCTTGTTCACGGATCCCTAGATATAGAAGAATTAAAAAGAAAAAAAATATAGGTTATTATGTCAGTGCGCAATACTAATTATACAACACTAGATCCTACTGCAAAACCAGACAGCAATAGCTATAGCTACTAATGCAGGGGTAATTTCACCCTTATTTGATTTGTTCATCTTAGTAACATGCTTTGTACGATGCATTATGAAAATGCGGCACTACGGTACGCCCACGCATGTGCCAGTGCATCGGCCATTACATGCGTTATTTGATAAAGCAGCGGATAATGAAATTTCCGCAACGTTGAAATTGTGCTCCTGCTTCGAAGGCTTATATATTTGCATATCATACTTAATATATTTGTATACATTAATATTGTTATCGCGATATTGATCTATCAACATTCTAATCTAAACTGTCAGCCGATAGACGTCCACTGCTGGACATAGGCCTCCCCCAATGACCTCCACACATCACGGTCCTCCGCCACTCGCATCCACCGGCCACCACACCGCCACCACACCACCACCGCCACATTAGACAGATTAGATTAGAACCCTATGCCATTAAAAAACTTTTGCTCTATCCATTTTACTGTCTTTATTATATGGTACTACCAAGTAGAGTATTTTATCAAGAGCTCAATTTTATAGGTTGACTTTACACTATATAAAAAGGGTTATAACTTTGACATATAAAGTAGAAGTATTATACCTGAATGTCACCCTCGATCTGAGGTATTCGGAACGCCTCCCATTATAGTAGGTATCGACTATTTATTATCGAAACGTGACAGTTTTTCGGCCTATCGACATTCCTGCCAGCTACCCAAATACAATATAGTATGAAATAGGTGTCTGAGAATATTTTTTACTTTATGTTCTTTTCATGTGAACACTTTTGAAATAGATATGGAATGTTTAGGAAATAGGTATAAGTTACTACTAGATATACACATTCAGAATCAGAATATATTTATTCATGTAAACCATTAAGTACTGTACTCATGAATCCTCAAAAAAGTTACAAAATGCTACAACTTTACCACACGTTCGGAATGCCGTTCCTAGGGAGAAGAACGGGCAAGAAACTCCACGGTTGCTCTTTTTAAAAAAAAGCTTTTTTTGAGTTACCTACCTGTCAATCTTTTTATATACTGTATGGGAATCTGTAGGTATATTTGAGAGAGTCAGTTCTCGAAAGACGTTTGACGTCCAGAAACCCAGGCTGGTAGACTATATGACCTGAATATGGCATGTGAATCCTCTCCTCACATTCAGGAGACTCCCACTCAAGACTTTAAATGGGATTTTTGTGTGTTTTATTTACCTACTAGATTTAGCAATAAGTTCTTTTCATCATTTTGTGCTTACGAGCATTAAATGAGCATATTTCATCGGCTTTACTCACATTTGGCGCAAAAATAATATTTGTTTAATTTAATCAGGAAAAGCGCCATATTGTAATGAGCCCATGGAAATACTAGGACAATAGGAAAATCTCGCTGCAATAAATTATTCCGGCCACGTAGAGTTAAACAGCTTACTAAATTTAAATTTTATTATAATCTACGCTTTTGAATTGTTCCCGGTTTAAAGCTCTCCGGCTTTTTGGTGACTCGCCCTACGAGAGCTTTGTGCTGGAGTGGCGTCCACATTTCCCTTGGAATAAAATGCATTTGCATTATAATTTATTACTTATGGTGTGCTTAGAATTTAAAATGGTATGTAACTACATATACTGTTATTTTATAAATTTAACAGACAATAGCGTTGTACACCCACTTTTAGAAATGTGTAGTATTTGCGTAAATATAAAAAGTCAATATAAGTAAGTTATCCGTTAAAATGGCGCGCCATTTTCATCATGTTATGTCTACAATTCTAAATACTTATATTTTATAGTAAATACCTTCTTATAGTCATTATTACAATAAGAAGAAGCATCAAATTCGTCCAATGATATTTCATGAGAAATGCATTCATTACATCCACTTCCAAAGACAAAGCAAATAATCAATATAATTTCCTGGAATCCAATGCTTTGTTTGCTTGCTCCAATATTTTGCTTTTATGAGAAAAAAAGACAAACATCGCCCATAAATAAGGACCGGAAATCACCTTAATTATTCGCTTATTAACACAAGAGACGGAAATATTCCGTCCGTTAACGCAAAATATTCCGAAATAGCTGTCAAATATAATGCCTACTCATATAAATGAGAATCAACGGCAGTAAAAGAATGAGAGGGCAAGTGGAAAATAAAAAAAAAATCGTTCAGGGCTCTTCCACTGATCGCCTTCAGAAGTTTGTTTTGGGGGCATTCTATTGTGACACACGATAAAATGTTATACAGTAAAACAACTACATACTTTTCGTAATATTAATGTGTGTGAGGAATTTTATTGATAGCTAATGTAGGAAAGCTCTACTACAAAAAGACAAGTTACTGGAATCAAAACATTGACGGACTCTTATAACAGAAGTTGCACAGAGTTATTCTTCTGCAAATTCTTTCTTTGAACGATGGCTGACATGGAAACAGGGGAGTGAAATTAATGAAGTTGTTCATTAAGCTCAGGAGGTATTGTCGCTAATGTCTACGCGGGAGTAAAAAAAATATGTAACAGACCAACGATCAAATGCCAACATAATTAATTGCTTAAACGTTATTTCTACTATTATTGGCGCATTGTGCTTTTATGCGTTTCTTATATTTAACAATTCACTTTAGTTATACTTTTTTCTGCCAATACGATATTTTCTATTCGTTTTTTAAATTCATACCGTCCAATGAGCCATCTTGCCTATAACAATATATTTACATCCTCCATTGTCTATCTGTAGATAGATGTCTTTGGTTCATCGCATCTTTTTATATTATAAGCTTATTTTCTGTAAACACGTACTTAAGTAGATGGTTTTTAAAGAATTTTTTTTTCAGAGTCTCAACGCCACTAAAATTTATTCTTGATTGCTCATCGGACACTCAATATGTGTTCTTTTTTCCTTTTTCACCTTGACACTGGCAAAATCGCCGAAGATCGGTGGAGCCATTTATTTTAAAAATTGAATTGAATATAACAATATAGACTTAAGGGGGAAGCTCAGGGTCAGGGCGCGAAATTCAAAATGTCAATGGTTTTTATTTTTTTACGAAAAATTTGGACATCTTTACCATGTAATTTAGTGTTTTGCGATATTAGCATTCTGCATTAGATGTCTCGATGTATTAAGTTTGCTTAAAAAGGTATCTAATCCGATACAATACCATAAGGTTTGTAAAAACTGCTACTTTTACTAACTTTATGGTGTTGTATCGCTTTAGGTATTTTTTTAAGCAAACTTAATACATCGAGACATCCAATGCAGAATGCTAATATCGCAAAACACTAAATTACATCGTAAAGATGTCCAAATTTTTCATAAAAAAATAAAAACCATTGACATTTTGAATTTCGCGCCCTGACCCTGAGCTTCCACCTTAACTCGTACCCACGTACAGTAGGTGTGTTCGTCTGACTACTTTTATTCTTATTTATTTATCTCACCATCTCGCAGGGTGTGCTTCGTGGCGGGTGAGCGGGTACCACGGTACGCGCCCGAGATGACAATGAGAACATGATGATGTCATGAACAAACATTGTGCATTTTTCTGCTACGTTTATAGTTTTATGGTTGTGACCCTGCTTTCTGTGCTGAGGGTCCCAGGATCTTATCCTCGTAGAAACAAGCTTTGTGTGATAAGCATGAATGTTTGTACCCAAGTCATGGACGATAAATATCTATATAATTATCATACACTGAGTTCGCCCTCAGTCTATTGTACAGTACCCATAATACAAGCGTCGCTTAGTGTGGGACCGTGTAGTTGGTGTGTTCTGGCGATATAAAATTACTTTAAAGACTCAAAGTCAACTTCAGTAAAATTTCCTCACGCATAACCATACATAAATAATAAGAGAACTTTATTTAATATCATTTAGAAATCCGATACCAAACGGTCTAATTGCTTTAGCGTTTATCCGTAACAATGCCGGATTTCAGATTTCGACTTGACTAAATGGAATCTAATTCGGGCCGAATTATTTCCTCGTTGGTTCCACCCCGGGGTCGGGATCAAAGAAGCGAATTTATTTAATTAACTTTTCCCGTCTATTTAGATTATTTTGATGTCTGTTGATAAAACAACACAGTTCGATGTTTGACAGTGTAAATAATATTTGGATGGAATAACTTTTGGAAAAATCAGGGTTCTGTTGGCAGTTGACTTTTTTGGGGTACGTCTGCAGGGTGATTCAGAAAGCGTATACTAACCTTTGATAAGCTTGTGCTGCTTTAAAAGTTAGTACTTATACCATTTATGAATCATGCACTATAGTTTTTTTTCTACCTAGCGGACACTATAGAGGTGCTGTTCCAGTTTTACGGACAACTTTTGTTATTTTCCTTTTCATAAAAAAAAAACTTATTTAGACTATATAAACATGACAAAAACATTACAAATCGGTTTAGCCATTCCCAAGTGATGTGCTAGATTTTTTATCTAGCTCCTAATATGTGTATAGATTATATACACCAATCTAAGTGTGACCTATGCATATAACATATTACTAGTGGCAATAAAAAAGGTACGGCCGCGCGATATTAATAGCCATAACTTATCTCCATCGACCTAACTACGGCTGATTTCCCATTAGAGGTCATCCTAATAGTAATACGTTCCCCGGGATAATAGGGAGCGACGTAAATTGGACTCTGTGACTTTTGAGCTGAGTCCATAGTGGTACATTAGAATTAAGATATTGATTTTGTGTATTGATTTCTTATATTTACGCGGAAACTACACATTGAAAAAAAACTCTTTTTAAGGATTTTATAGCGTTTAATTTATGTTTTTTTATGTGGTCGTCGTTTCGGCTGCTTTAAAGTAACCATGGTCACGGGAGGACTGAGGTGTTAGACGTCCTACTGTCATTAGAACTGGGGTACCCTCATATTTATTTGTAGTTTGCGGTCCTATCTACGCAGAAAGTGCTCACAGAGTTTTGAGGTTTTGTGAAAAGTTGGGAACATGAAAACATGAAATAAACGCGATAAAATCCTTCAAATTAGTTTTATTCCAATTTGATTTGTTGTGTAATTATAAAGTGAAATATCATAGAAATAAATTGTATAACACACGGTTTTTTCATTGAATGAAGACTTTAATGAGACAATAAAAAAAATCTGGCTTGTACCTATAAAACGCGCTGAAAGCGCTATCTAGCGTGGTAGAAATATTTAAACTCTTCACACGTGTACCATTGCAGGGTGTTGTCCACGGCGAGCAATTCACTGATGATCGACGCGCGCACTGGATCTTTAGTATTAGCAATTCAATCTCATTTTTATGTTTGACGAAATTTGGTACGTTATCGCTAATTGATATTACACCCTTAAGAAATTATTTTTTACTCTCCTTGAACTTACTGGTTCCATTGTAGAGCAAGCCTTACTCCCAAGTTCGCGGGACCTTCTACCCATAACAGTTATAAGGATTTGGCTTCGGATACGCAATTAAGGGGCGAAACTTTTAATAGCCAACAATTTTATAGCTTATGCTATAAAAGAATTTTGTTCTATCGATGTTCAACGAGTTTATGATAGCTTTATTGGTTCTGGGTAATGGGTACGTAGGTACGTGGTATTGTTCATTTAGAGTATAATAAAACGTCTTTACGTAATTAAACACTGAGCTTACACCAAAGTTTTCGTTACAGCCTGTAAATAACAGGCTGTAACGAAAACTTTAGGTAAAGGTTACACTTAATGTCTATAATAAACTAAAATAAATAATTTATATAAATAAAACAAATTTTACGGATTTTATCGTGTTTATTTAATTAGTTTTATTTAAATGTGTAGTATTCGCGTAAATATAAGAACTCAATGAATAATTTATGTCGAAAGTGGTGGGTTACAAATGTTGTAACTTTGGAGCGCGCAATGTATTGTAACTAACGCGATCACCACACAGCGCTTTGCACGATATCGCTATATCGATATCGCACGATATCGATACCACGTGCGAGGGTCGAGCGCGTGAGTTTTAATTTACATTCTATGCTTCATTAAAATCCGCCTATAGAGTGCTAGATACTTAGGTACGGTTCTATCCTCTTCCCAGGATAAAGTGTATTGTATATTACGACCGTGATTGTAAACTATCAGCATGTTAAAAGTCATCAAAATCCATCCAAAACATTTCCATGTGATGCGTGATTGACAAACAGACGAATATAAATCTCGCAAATGGCGGAATCAGCCTTCGTTCCATACGGTTTTCTTTTGATACTCAATGTACATATGCGAGCAAGTTACAGACCTATTTATGTATAGGTACAAGGTAAATGTAACACCGTTATGAAGTGTTCTTATAGCAACGTATCCATGCAGCAAACTTTGTATATTAATTAACGCATCGCTAAATTAAAGTAAGTTGTAAAAGTATTCGCTGTTGCCTGTAATTAAATATTAACTTAGGCACGTACCGGTCTAGAGCTCGAAGGTTTACGAAGTAGTTTTAATTTGTATCTTAGCTTTAAACCACGCCAAGATAATAATTGATATTGCTTAATAAATAACTTCGTATGGGTAATATAGTTCTTATGCAAATCACCAGAAGAACAGGTAATCTATCGACTACATTCAAATCTAGTCCACCAACCCGCAAAGCCGCACTGTCCTCACCTCAATGCAAGGGGGATTAGGCCATAGTCCACCACGCTGGCCCACTGTGGGTTGGCGGTCTTTCAAGGGTTGCTCCCAGACATGTAAGTTTCCTCGCGATGTTTTCCTTCACCGTTTAACAAGTGATAATCATGATTCTAAATGATATTCGCACATGAAGCCTAGAAATCCCAGAGGTACGAGCTGGTTTGTTTGAGCCTGCGATTCTCGTTACCGAGGCAAGCGTTCTTCCAACTCGGCTATCACTGCTAAATCTTGATTAAAAATTATAATATTAAAACAAGCCTAAGTTTTACAGTCAGCTAGAGACTAACTTCGTATTAGTAAATGTTTGAACACCCTAACTTTGGGGGCATTGAATTCATATTCTAATACCTTTAAGGAATGTGAAGGCACGCAACTGAGTTGACTGCTCGCTAACTTATAATAAAGACAAGCTTCGAGTTTATGTTGCTATAATATAGTTAAACATATGCTCATGGCTCTTAAGAAAGTGTTGCGGTGATATTATTTTGAAAAAACTATATAATAACCTACATAAAACTACTAGCTGCGCCCTGCGGTGCTACCCGCGCAAAAAATCATGTCAATCCTGTGCGCTATGAAAAATTAAAACAAATCTATTCCACAGGAACCATACATTTTACCGGGATAAAAAGTAGCCCATGTGCTATTCCAGACTATAATCTATCTCCGTGCATAATTTCATCCAGATCCGTTCAGCCATTCTGGCGTGACAAACATCCATCCATCCATCTATCCATCCATCCAAACTTTCACATTTATAATATTAGTAAGTATAGTAAGTTCGCATTGAGGGAAAACCAGTTCGGTTGGACATGACGTTTTTTTTTTTTTTTTTATACAGTATAGGCAAGTATTTGATCTCGATCTCACCTGATGGTAAGTGACGATGAGATCTACGATGGATCATACTTGCCTAGGTAGGAAGGCGGCAGTAGATCGAGACGCTACATTCACTAGAAACATGCAGCGCAACTGATCTGACCCGCCATACATGAATGGTAACACCGAACCTCATGCCGGAACACGGCTAGGCCGCTTGGCGACATGGCTTTGTTCAGTGGGTGGTGACTAGTCACGGCCGAAGCCTACCACCAGTATACGTCATATAATTGTACGGCACTAAACACTGACAGACACCAAAAACTATATACGAAGTGATTCATGATAAAGAACTCACGGCGGTTCTTAAATATAGTTCAACGTAAAAAATAACTAGGGGCAGGAATGAGGTTGGTGAATTTATTTACCAAATATTAATTTATTATTTACTACCTCTCAGACTACCCGTTGAAAGGGTATAACATGAAATATTAATAGTTTAACATTTATGAATAAATGTTGTGGAATTAAATTGTTAACGTATGGCCTAAAAGCACCCCTATGTGCCTACTCACAAAAGATAGGGGTCTCCTTTCAAGATCCATTCTCAGTGAATTGAATAAACGTTGGATGAACTGAGATAGTTCGGAAAACCTCTTATTCGTGTATATACCTTTTAAGAAAAACATTTTGCGCGTGTTTTCAAATAATATCTCTTAATAACGACTTTTTACAAGCTTTTTACGAAAAAACTGCAAAGCACGTGTTGCAATCAGTCATGCATAATATAGATAGTAGGTACTTTAGTAAACCCAAATCACGAACAACTTACGAGATATATAACTTTTGCTATTGATTTCAGTTTCTATGAATATACTTATGAGTTTGTTTAACAAAGACTTGGGATGGTATGTGGTGATAATTTTCGTACTATTAACGTCGATTCTCGTAACATCTCGGTATGTACATTTACCACAGATTAACAATGCGCAGGTAAAAGTCCCATTATATAAATTAATACATACACGAATCTAAAGCTTAGGGCTATGTACAAACAGCTCGTTTTAGCCTCAACGTGTGAAGTAACTAGACGGTCCCTCTGCATTGATAATTACGCTGTATTTTGGAGCTACACACAAAGGGCAGTCCGGGTAAGTTTGCCCATTACCGGACGCCTGCAGGTATTCAGTCGCTCGACGTGAATCCCGGTTGATGTCAAACGCTATATGCTGCTAGTAGGTACGCCTCAAAAGTTTGCGTTTCCCGGTGAAAACCAGCACAGATTTTTGATTGTTTTGAAATTGTTATAGGGTCGGGTTAAAATTGTCAACTGATTATTAATTGAAAATTAACATGAATTTTTAAGTAGGTAACATCTCAATTTTCCGGAGCATTTTTAATCGCAACAAAATTAGGTACTACATTTAAATTAGTGTGGGTATTAAAATAGGCAAATAAACCCTTTAGCGCTTGTTATATTTGTTGAAATAACAACTTTAATTCTAAACTTTTTAAACATTTCTTCTTAATTCCAACAAATAGCTACTCAGATGAATATATTTACGACACAAAGAAAGACGATAACATAAATCACGGACAAACTAGAAACTGATAGTTACGAAAACGCTCCCACACGCCGAACGAGCTATCTGGGGGCCAATCGCGTTAATTTTACACGTCTACAAACGTTAACAATTACGTTCTGGTTCAGTTGCGATAGTGGTTAAGTTTCAATTCGGCTGAGTGGATTTTGGTATCGCGATAAAGATCAAATACGCACCGAATCACAATTGTAACTGAAACGTAACTTGATCAGAGTCGTTAGTGATGTCACTTTAGTTTGTTTAAAATCGAGTAAATAGTAACCATTTTAAATGCGTGCAACACTAGTTTTGACAGCTGAAAGCCCGACTTTGAAGAATTGTTTTGTTTTGGAGGAATTAAACTACTACTAATTTTATTTCATCGCATTTAATTTCGTAAAGAAAGAAGAAGAAGTGGTTAGGTAAGTACTTTATTTATTATAATAAGTATTCAGTAATAGTAAGGCACCTTAGGTTTGTTTCTAAAAACCTATTTTCCTGTGTTTACACCACTTAGTATAACAACATCAATGGGTAACGGAGTTTTGTATATCCGTATATGCGAAATCTATTAGGAAATGGATCCTTTTACTATGCAACATTAAACTTGCACTTCAACATTTGACATAATATCGTTTTATCATTTCAGCCACCAGTAGTGCAATAGATGAATCGAGAGCAATGATCCTGCATATTGAAGAATTGCGCGCACAAGCTGCTCTAAAGAATGCTGAAGTACTCTGCAATTTGTCGGATTCTTTCAGACTCATTGCTGAAAGCATATACAGGTGTAGTCAAAGGGTAATAAAAAGAGTTTGTTTGTCTATTGGTTACTTCTTTCACAAGTAAATCTCTACAAATTAATTATTTTGTTTCAGTATTGCCTCCAACAAAGTCACCAAGATCAATCAGTAAAATGTGATAGTAATGTGAGGAGCAAGGAGCTAGATTAGTTTAATAATTATGTTAGTTTATAAAAGTAAGATTATGGCATACCTTCTAACAATAAAAACATAATCATTGATTAACTAATTTTGTTATTTTTTTTCACTGTTAGTATTCTATTCTATTCATTTATATATATTGCTACACCCATTAATCTGGCCCCAAACTAGAACTACCTGTATCTTGGGAACTAAATAATGATATAAGTAAATACTTAAATATTAGATATATAATATAAGAAAAATCTAAAGACTTATCCTCAAAATTATAGATAGTTATAATGGGATTATAATGATTGCTATGAAAAATGTGTTATAATGACACTTACTTTCTATAAATTTGAGGATGAAGGTAAATATGAAGTAATTAAAGCCAATTTAATTTTAATTAAGTGCATCTTTATTTTACTATCCATACAACACTATCATGTATGAAACCCGGGTAACTTGAATCCACACACAGCACATATCTGGAAAAAAACACATTTTAATGATAATAATTGAACAAGAATCACTGATGGGCCAGTGTAAAATATGAATAAAATTACTCACTATCATAACATTTATGGAATGGTATCCGTTTTGATTAAAAAATCATTCTTCATGTTTTGGTTGGACAAACTATTGCCACATGGGTCCCATCAATACAACCTATTGATGGAACTCTGAACTTACGATGAAACCTGAAAATAATTAAGTTGTAATTAGTTACACACTTGCTTTTCATTTATTGATAAGGTTGTCTACTTGAATATGGGTTATGAATTAATATTAGGATATCTTATCTATACTAACCTTACTCTCTTTTGTTCCCTCTCACATTGTTGAAATGGGAAAGCTATATATTTATTAATGACTGATGGCTTGGTTTAAGGCCATTGTCACTTGATGGATAGCTTTCAAGACACTGGCCTGAGAAATGCAATGTTTTCGGTTGTCTCCTACAATTGTCTGATAAGACCCAGTGGCATAAAATGCCAATGCAACCAACACCTGAAACAATGTCTTGGTTATTGTTTGACATTATAGACTTAATACTTTATAAATCTTGTACTGAAGTGTATTACATTGTAGCGACCTTTTCAACCTAGGCATAAGCTACACAGATAGTGCTGCAGACGAAAACAAACTCACGCTCTGAGAGCTTCGGAGCCCGTAACATATATATAAGATCCCGACAAGAGCAAATACTGTTGATAGGTTCTCAAAAGAATCACTATGACCTACGTCTTATCCTTACCTTAGTTTCCACATCCAAAGCATCAGAACGTAGTACGGGTGGCATGTGTGGAGTCAAATCACGAGTTAAAGCCTTCGATGTCTTGACAAACTGCCGATCGCATAAAGCATCACATGTAAGTCTCGCTTTGATGTTGTTCCTTTTGGCTTGGGACCGAGCAACTGCTAGATTGCATGAGACATTTCCAACAAATCCATGTAGGCGTACATTTTACGTGTTTGGCACTTCACAATACAAAATAACAACACAACGATCCAATTCCAATCCTAAAAAAGTAGCGTCGTATTAACTTCTTCTGAACCGTTTGTTTGACAGCGGTTACGTTTCAGTTGTGGTCTAAATACGTCTCAACATGCTGTCAAATCATTAGCGCGATACGAAACGTTCAAAAAGTTTAGATGCGATCACGGTTCAGTTGTGGTTCAGTTGTAATTTTTTAGCGCGATTGCCCCCCAGAGCTTATCGTACAAACTGAAACTGCACTACGAGCTATTTGTCAAACTTTCGCCGCCCAACGAAAACATAAGCCTCTAAAACCAGTACACAGGGAACTATCATTGCGTTTAAAACCCCCCCGATACATCCATTCCCTTATTAAAATAGAACGGCGCGGGAGGTCTAGTTACCCGGTTACAACAAGCGACAGATTGAGGATATCATCTCATGTATAATTCACGCACGAGTTTCGATCGAGAGCCCAAAGTTGGACATAATGCATTGCTGTTGCATCGTATGAAAGATTGCTCCGAATAGATGAATACTTTTACTTAGGATTCAACTTGATATGGAGCTTATATATACAGCGTTATGCCAAACAATAATATGCCCTATATACCTTGGGTAGTTTATTGAAAAAGATATAAGAACTGGGTACCCATACGTGGGGGAATTCTTTCCTAAATCATGTCCCACACTTCCCAATCATCACATCATAAATAAATGATTTACTTACATTGTTTAAGTATACCATAGCAAATTATGAACCTGAGTATTACCTAGTATTTCTACACTGTAATCGTACCTACACTGGAAAAAGGTAGTATGAATATAGTATAAGGTAGTATGAATATACGTTTAGCATGAATATATTACACAGATACTGAAAAGACCTTAAATAATATTTTCAAATATCAAGAAAAAGCACATTAAGGGCGAGACATCTTTCTTTTCTTGAATCTATTATACTCACTTAAACTAGTTTATAACTAAAAACTTTTTTCCATTTCAATGAACAGAAAAATACGCTGCCTTTACAATTCGTATTTTCAATTTTGTCGAAAAATACTCGTCAGCTAGCGAATTTTCTATTCAGAAAATGTCATGCGTAAAGAAACGTAAAGTCCTCTCTGGACTATGTGAAGAAGGTAAAAAATCACATTCGCAGTAAACTGACTGCGAAGGGCACATCAATGACGTCACCATTTTTTAATCCTGCACGCAGAGTTTTCTCATTATTCACGAATTGAGCGAGCAGAACATTTTAATTCGTGGTTTTGCGACCACTCTATAAATGGTTGCGCAATGAATATGAAACCAACAAAGGCGATAAATGGATGAACCTGTTGAAAATTTAAATTTATTTTTCTAACCAAATACGTACTGCCAGTATATGACTGGAACTTCGATTTAGAACAGACGAATAAATATGACCCGATCGCATTACAACTAGGTTACCACCATGTTACAATAATTTGTTAAGCCAGATATTCTCTTCCCGTGACAGCTAGGTCCCGTGATTCGGCCAACATCGACCAAAGAGCGGGGTTAATTTTAATGATGAGGCAGTTAATAGCAACACTGATGGTAGTCTTGGGCCAAAGAGACTGGCGTAGCATTTTTTTATGGGTACCCCAACCCCTGTACCACGATGATCGCTACATTCGTAGGTTGGCGTTCGAACCTGCGGTAATTGTTTGTGCAATGTACGTGATTGGATAATTTGTTACGCGTCGCACGGACGATCTTGGTATTTATTTCTAGGATCGGATGTTACCTAATTGCATGTCTATACAAATCAAATAATCTCGGTGTTCTCGCGACCACACTGGCCTCCGTCCAAAATCGCTAATGGAATGCCACACGACTGTGACCGACACTCCAGTGCAATGGTCAGTAGAGCACTTGTATGTAGAAATGATGGAAGCACCGTTTAGTAGGAAATATTATGTAGCAATTTTTGGCTAGTTTTAGGAATATGCCAATCATTTTTTTAATACATATAATATTTTTCTTTATATCGTTTTTTTATAATTATTATTCTTGTGACTACACGATTTAAAATATAAATGTTAATTTTTATTTATTGACTAGATTAAGATTCCGAATTTTAAATATGTATTTTCATACACATATTTCTAATGCATACCTATCTAATAACTTTTTTCTGAAATTGGTCAGTTTTATCTGCGTCCCTACAGTCAAAGTTAAATATTTTTTAAGCGTCATATAAGTTTACGGCACCAACATTTTCCATCACACCTCACATCAAGTGAAGGAAAACTGTGTAAACAAAGTGAATCCATCCTTTCACCCTAAAATAAAATCACAACATATTTACGTCCCAACGCGGCGACTAGACGTCGGCTGATAGAGAAAGCTTCCCCTAATGACTATAGCTGACATTAGCCAAGCTCTTCGCGGCAGATTGAAAATTTAACGAGCACCATTTTTCTGATACCGGGGCCCGGGCGATGCATCTTAATACGGTTCTTTATGTGGTACTTGTTTTTTTTTATCTGGGCGAGGGGATCTAGACGTCTGCTTGGTTTAATGAGCAATATTGGAAAATAAAGTCGAGAGATGACGACAATAGAATTTGTCTGAATTGTTGATTAGTATTAGAATTAAGACTATACCACTAGGGCATGAATTACCGTGGCGTTAGAAGGCTTTAAATCGGCTCCACTAAGATACAGCAGGGAACCCATAATGATATCGTGACGTCATCGTTAAACAACGCTGTCACTGTCATATCATCCTCCCATTCATCCGACAGACGAAACACGTCGACTGCTGAAAATTAGGCCTCCCTCGATGTCTTCTACAAATCACGGTCCTCCGCCACTCGCATCCACCGGTTTCCAGCGACACAAGTTATATCATCGGTCTAACTTGTGCGTGGCCGTCCTACACTACACCTGGTCGTGGTCGCCATTGCCCCAACGGCTATCGGTTCTTCTGGTTATGTGGCCCGCCCAACACTAACTATGAAATCCTTTAATCTATGTCGTTTACATATGTTACATGGATCTCCTCATTCGCTCTTATATTAACTTCACACCAACGAGCAAATAAGATGATTTTACACTTATCAATAAAGCCTAAGGTCTTTCCAACTCCTCGTATTTTACTTTCGATTAAATTCGTAGCGGGTTCCAATGTAATTAACTTTTCCCCGGGTCTCACCGAGAGTCAACCTTGACTTCATCGTTGGTCACCGCCGTAGATCCTGGCTTAAGAGTAGGTACTCATCATGTAGCTTAATCTATCATGTATAATAATCACGTTTAAAACAATCCCTCAAAGTTTCCACAAATATAAATTCCCCATTTGAACATTAAATTGAGATTAATACTTAAAACCGTTTCCATTTTGGAAATATTCATTAAACGATGTTTCGAACGTTTACATCCATTTCGCTATATTCCCCAAATACCCCCACTAAGTTTAATCATAACATTTTATACCGCGATGAACATAAACTGGTAACGACAGAGTATTGAGTCAAAGCGAAAATTTTATTTACATTCAAACTCACGAAATGGAAAAATACAACCGTAATGGAGTTTCCCTTTGAGATGGTGCAAACATCACATGAAGAGCATCGTAGGGGAAACCTCAGCTAATATTTTAAATTATTATCTGTTGAGATAGTATGTCTTGGGAAGAGATCCGATGTCGCTAGTTATTTAATAGTTTTAGACGTACTTGATGCTTGGTATATCTATATCTTTCTCATTCTTGGTATACATATTTAGCTTTGTACAAATATAAAAATGTATTTATAGAGTATAACAAATACACATTATTATTATTATACTTAGTTTATATGAGGACAATACGCAAGTATTCAAGTAGTGTCAACTGGAATGTATACTGGAATGTGTGTGTGTCTATTCCTGACACTCACCACTTCCTTGCTCGCTGCCTTGTGTAAACCAGGCATTGCTTTTAATTAAATTCCCGCCTGTTTCTCAGAGCTACAGGGAAACCATTTCCAGCAATTCCTAATTTTAATATTATGATTATGAAACTTCACTAGAAATCAAAATTTAAGTTAATATTATATTCTACATATTTGCCATGTACAAGTACATAAAGTTCAAACTCACCTACGAAGTCAAAGAGTAAAATTACAGTTTCCCTCCAGTAGAATCTTACCGACACGTTTTGAAAAATGTTAATGTCCGAAGTTACAGCGATGTTGCCACCACAGGCGCCTCGAGCCAAAGTTTCCGGACACCGGTTATCTCAAAACAATTCAATAAAAACCGGACACGCGAGACTGTTTTTTCGAATGTGGGTTCCGTAGCACAGATTTGATTAATAAATATCAACAGATAAAACACACTTAGTAAACATAACTTATACAATCGCGATGCAGTTTACTCGCAATAGGTTGCCAAAAGTTCACTGGATGTGAATTCCTCTGGCTCATGGTTGGTGGAATATTCTGCTCACATACCTGTATCTTACATAAATAATGTAAAAAAATCTCAGATTATTTAATAAATGTAAATCGTATGATGAACTTCTTAGTATAAAAGGAAAATCAAACACTATTAACGTTTCATACATAAAAGTGTTATGATCTACTTGTTAACCCACTGAGAATATATTGCACGAGATCGGTATAGAAAAGAATATGCAAGGGCCCTTCTTCAGTTTTCTACTAGTATGGTTTCTAAAATTTTAGAATTTGTGCGGAACGCCAAAAGTATGGTTTCTAAAATTTTAGAATTTGTGCGGAACGCCAAAAGTCCGTTAAGGAAGTTGTTGAGGTAAAATCAATTTGTCCGGTGTGTTATCACGAAAACTGTCGCGAACTGTGGACATTTTCCTAACAAGTGCGTCGTCTAAACAATGATACTGAGTTCAATGAACTTACCGTTTTATGTTTGATTCGTTGTCGAGTGTTATTTTAAATCAAACAGAGTTTGTTTGGGACGAATCAGGTTTTTTGGGTTCATGTATTGAAATGCAACAGCTCTTGACTAAAGTTTTATTAGTAGTGCTTAAAGTTACAAAAAAGGTGCCTACCTACAAAGCTTTTGTATAAAAAAGTGATAAATAAATTATTGCGAGAACAGTAACTCGTAAGTGTGTCGTGCTATAAGAATTATAGTAGGCACTCGAAGGCTACTATTAAACATGCCCCCAGGCGTTGAAGCTTCTGATTCAACAAAATTCTTCAGGCTTAGGCAGCGGGCAAATCTTGCTGAATGATCGGCGGAATAGACCACCAGAAGTCTTGACATCCGCCACTCTCGTGACTCCATCCGAACCTGGATGGACCGCGACAATACGACCCAACCTCCACTTCAATGGAGGCAGGTTGTCGTCCTTCAGAAGTACAAGGGAATTTAACTGAAGAGAACCCTTGCAGGTGCGCCATTTCGATCGGAGCTGTAGCTCGGAGATGTATTCCTTGCTCCATCGAGCCCAGAAATGTTGACGTAGCTGTTCAATGCGCTGAAATCTTGTCAAGGAAGTAGTGGAGCGGGCTTGATAGTCAGGAGACGGTAAAGAAGTAAGCGGACGTCCAATTAAAAAATGGCCTGGCGTTAACGGCGTCATGTCTTCAGGATTCGACGACAGCGGGGTGAGTGGTCTGGAGTTCAATATAGCTTCAATTTGGACAAGAGTAGTATTGAGCTCCTCGTATGACAAATGACAATGTCCCAGCACTCTGACTAAATGGTACTTAGTAGACTTAACACCAGCTTCCGCAAGGCCAGCGAAATGTGGAGAATAAGCTGGGATGAAATTAAACTTTATGCCTTCACTTGCCATCGTCCCTGATAAATAGTCGCAATTTGCTTTGATAAACTTCGAAATATCATTATATGCACCAACAAACGAGGTCCCGTTGTCAGAGAAGATGTTAGCGGGTTTTCCCCTCCGGGATATAAAACGGCGCAAGGCCAGTATGAACGTGTTGCTCGTTAAATCGCCCACTAATTCTAAATGCATGGATTTGGTGGTAAAACAAACAAATACGGCGATGTACACCTTTACCTCCTTACAACCACGACCTTGGCGACTAACGGCACGGATAGGACCTGCATAGTCAATACCAACATTTTCAAACGGGAAACCTCCTGGGGTAATTCTCTGCTGCGGTAAGTTACCCATTATAGGTGTAACAATCTGGCCTTTCATCCGACAGCATCTTACACATTGCCGATAACAAAATCTAGCCAAATTACGACCTCGTATGGGCCAATAGGTCTCTCGTATCGTAGCCAACAGCAATTGCGGACCAGCATGGAATAACCTTTTGTGTTCGAATTGAAACAATAATTTTGAAAAACGATGAGCGGACTGTATTAGTATAGGATGCTTTTTACTATACGGGAAATTTGCATGCTGAAGACGCCCTCCTACGCGCATGACTTCATCGTTGTCTAGAAAAACATTGAACTTAAGTAGGGGGCTTTTTGATGGGAGATCATGATTATTAAGTAAAGCCTTATATTCGCTAAACGATTCTTCTTGAGAAGTCCTAATGATTAAAACCAACGCAGAATGTAATTCTTCGGTACTAAGTGGACCGAGAACTGGTTGTATTTTACATGCCTTAATGAACCGTAACATATAAGCTATGGCTCGGTTGAGTCTCGAAAAGTTTGAGAATCGTTCAAAATTAATAATATTGTTGGGTTTACTAATTGAAGCGAAAAGGGTTACATTAGACTTTAACTCCGGTATGTCATTATCATTAATTTGAGATGAGTTTGAGGGCCAACTTGGCATATCCATCCTTAAAAAGGTGGGACCTGACCACCAATTATCTAACGTAGATAAGGTGTGACACTGAACTCCTCGAGAAATGTGATCGGCGGGATTTTCGGCAGTCGGGACATGTCTCCATTCACAGTTCCCAGTTTTGTCCAAAATTTCTGCAACTCTGTTACGTACGAAAGGTTGCAATTTGTTTGGTAACATTTTCAACCAGTTCAAAACAATAGTGGAGTCCGTCCAAAAGAAAGTGCGCGTAGCCTGCACTCGCAATGATGACAGTGCTTTTTCATAGAGTCGAGTCCCAACCAGAGCTCCACAAAGCTCAAGCCTTGGTATTGTTGTCGGTTTGAGTGGGGCTACTCGACTCTTGGCTAGCAATAAACGCACTGAGACTGCACCATAGGCATTCACACTACGTACATACAGACATGCGCCGTATGCACGCTCAGAAGCGTCTGTAAATATGTGAAATTCTAAATATTGGTGCGAGTCACAAATAACATGGCGGGGAATTTGAACGTGGTTAAGTTGTGGCAAATCACTAGTGATGTCAGTCCAGAGTTTACTAATGTCCGGTGACAACTGTTCATCCCACGACAGCTTGTGTAACCACAACTTCTGCAGCAATATTTTCATGCTAATCACACAGGGTGCAAGGAGCCCCAACGGGTCGAAAATCTGTGAGATAACTGAAAGCATGTCACGTTTGGTTTTGCATGAACTTGGCGGACTAATCGGGAAATACAGTAGGTCAGATTGAGGGTGCCATCCAAGACCTAGTGTTTTGCTCGGTTCTAAAGTTCCAATATTCAAGTCAAATGAAGAGGTGGGAAGGTTAGGTTCAGTCATCAATTGTATTTCATTGGACTTCCATTTTCTTAAAACCATTTGAGCTGATGCGAGTACCGAGGTTACCTTTTGGCGGAGTTCTTGAACTTCAGTTAAATCATCCCCTCCACTTAGCAGATCATCTACATACATGTCGTTTTGAACCACTTCTGAGACCTTATGGTCGGTGCACTCTAAGCCTAACTGTTTTAGGCACCTAGTTGCAAGGAAGGGAGCACTTGCCGTCCCATACGTCACGGTATTCAGCTGGAAAGGTTGAAGAGGTGCTGAAGGATTGTCGCGCCAAATAATTTGCTGCAGGTGTCTGTCATCTGGATGCACAGCTATCTGCCGGTACATTTTCTCCACGTCAGCCGCTAGGACGTATCTGTGCTGCCGAAAGCGCAACAAGATTGATAAAAGATCATTTTGAACCACGGGTCCTACCATCTGAATGCTATTAAAGCAAACGCCGGAAGTAGTCGGGCTACTAGCGTTAAACACCACCCTCAACTTAGTTGTGGTGCTGCTGTCACGTAGGACACCGTGATGAGGAATATAATGAGCATTAGAAATTAAATGTGAATTTTGGCACTTAGACATGTGACCTAATGACTCATACTCCTTCATGAAATCCTTATACATATCGCCTAATGTGGGTTTACCTTTAAGTCGACGCTCCAGAGACATAAAACATTGTTTAGCTCGTGATAAAGAATCACCCAACACGTCAGGAGAGTGCTTCAGTGGAAGTCTCACACAGAAACGACCATTTTCTAGACGTGTGGTGTTCTTTATGAAATGCTCCTCGCACAGCTTCTCTTCTTGGGAATACTCTGAACTCGAGCCAATCTCCTCTAGACTCCAAAACCGGGTTAATTGATTTTGAATCGCATTGTTAAAATTATCAGAATGATCGGACTTGACATTAATTAAATTACATTTAACATATTGTGTAGATGCCGATACATTTCCGCAATTAATGGGACCAGACACTAACCATCCCAGTCTGGTTTCACACAGTATCGGTTGCCCATCCGCTAATCTGATGCGTTGGGTACCTAATAGATCCCAAAAAACATCTGCACCGATTAGGATATCGACAGTGGCAGGTGAATGAAAATTAGGATCAGCCAAACAAATATTAGTTGGGATTTTAAGGTTTACTAAGTTTATGTGCCTACTGGGAACATGATCTGTAATTAACGGCAAGATAAAACATTTAATATTGTTGCGATAAGTGTTATTTAATGATTTTATTGACAGCTCACAAATTTTATTAACCGACGACGTGACATTTCCAACTCCCAAAACCGAACCATCCACATTTGTGGTCGGCAAACGTAACCGCTGACACATCTGTTCAGTAATAAAACACGACGTACTCCCACTGTCCAGTACTGCGCGAGCGATGTGTTCGTGGTTATCGGAATCGAAAACCTGTATTAGCGCAGTCGATAACAACACGTCGCACCGCTCACCGGCGCGCGGCGAAGCAGCCACGCTCGCTGTGAGTGATAAGTTCGCCGGCCGGTCACTAATGTTACCATTATCAACACTCGGAGAAACACAATCAGTGGATAATTTAGGTTTAGGGTCTGTGATGTGTACCAGTGTGTTGTGCTTTCGGCGGCAAAGTTTGCAACCCGGTTTCTTGCAATGGTTCGCATAATGTCCGTGGTTAAAACAATTAAAACAAATCTTATAGGTCGGTAATAATTGTAACCGTGACTCGTTGGTTAACGCAAGAAACTGAGGACAACTATATAATTTATGATCACCGGTACACTTCGGACAGCGCTTGTCCGAACCCGTGGCAGAAGTGTTTTTCGGATTATTGTGATCTTGGACTGACACCAACGCTTTAACCTTTGGATTGGTTCTGGTAGATGAACTGGAATTTGTGGGAACTGTGGACGAAGACATCTCCAATGTTTCAATCAAGTCGGCTCTGTTTTTAATAAATGCAAGAAAAATGTCTAACGTTATCTTAGTGTCCTTATCAAGATTGCCCTTATGTTCTTCCCATTGACGATAAGTTTTTAAATCTAACTTATGTGACATAATGTGAATGAGGAGGGTATCCCAATGTGTAGTTGGCTCGCCAAGCGATTCTAAGGCACGCAAATTCTTGTTAATTTGGTCGATAAGGCGTTTTAAATTGATAGAAGATTCTTTATTAATAGGTTGGATATTAAATAAAGCAGAAACATGATTTTGAATCAGTAATCTTTTGTTATCAAATCGATCACAAAGAAGTTTCCAAGCCACAGAGTAGTTAGTTGCGGAGAATTCTATAGACTGTATTACTACTGCTGCAGATCCTTCCACCGAGGCTCTGAGATAATGATATTTGTTTATATCATCGATCTCATCATTTGAATGGATGAGACTCGCGAAGGTATCGTGAAACTCCAACCAATTATCGTAGGATCCAGAGAATTTAGGTAATTGAATAGTGGGCAATTTAACAAACTTGTGAGTGGATGAACGCGAACCTGAATCACTTTCAGCTCGGTCTGGTTTGGTACAATCAGACAAAATCTTCTGAGCTTGAGAGAGTGCTTTATAATAAATAGACTCAAATTCCTGTCTTTCCACTAACAGATCGCTACTATCGTCAGTGCTACACTCTAAAAGCAACTGCACCTCGTCGAATTGGGCATACATAGATTGTATCTTATTGTAACGCAATTGCAACTCATTTACGTCTTCAGGGCCTAACGACAGTACCTTAAGGGCTCTCAAATAGTTTGAGAACGTAGTCAGCTGCCCTTTGTAGCTGGCTCTTCTCCTCCTTATCGCCTGACCTTGCGGGAGACTAGCTAGCTCCTTCTCGCTTGACATTGCGTAAGACTGGTGTTATTAGTCTGGAATGTATACAAACTAAACCTTAACAAATGATGTAACACTATTTAAAACCTAATTAGTTAATTACCGATGTGATCGGTATTAGACAGGTTTCTATGTACCTGCAGTATATTGTGTACAAAATATAATAAGAAACCTAATCTAAAATTAACTAAACAAGTGTTAACTTTGTAGAAATAATGATTGGTACCTATATTAAGTCCCTACTAAGTAGTTATAGTGCAATAACTCTCATCTGAAGGTGTACTTAACAATGTATGTGATTAGGTACCTAGCTATAACTTTTACATGTGACCGATTGTACCCCTAGCGATTACTTAATAACTCAGCGTTAATGTAGTACAAGCTCGTTTATAATTATTTTAATTAAATGAATGTACGTTGATAAAACAAATTATTTTATTTTTATCCTACGTTTAAAGTTACTAACATTAACAAACCAACAGGTAAATATAATAATAAGTACCTAGACCAATAATAAACCGATTAGGTACTTTATAATGGCCAGAGTGTACTTAAACGAAACTATGTAAAAAATAACTACTAACCTTATAACGCTGCAATGCACTTAAAATACTACCTGATAAGAGTGTTGGGTGGGAATAATTATTAAAATGAAGCTTTTTCCTGAAATACTAAAATCTTCAGGGGTATCGAACATCCAGACCACTTTCTTCCAGAATGTTCACAATGACACGGCGAAATCGATCCGTTGATACCCGATGGATAAAAGCTTCTTATTTCCAGCCGCTAACTCCAAATCCTTCCTTAATTGTGCTTTTGGTTCCTTAATTCAATAATTAGGCTCGATATTGACCATTGTTTGGGACGAATCAGGTTTTTTGGGTTCATGTATTGAAATGCAACAGCTCTTGACTAAAGTTTTATTAGTAGTGCTTAAAGTTACAAAAAAGGTGCCTACCTACAAAGCTTTTGTATAAAAAAGTGATAAATAAATTATTGCGAGAACAGTAACTCGTAAGTGTGTCGTGCTATAAGAATTATAGTAGGCACTCGAAGGCTACTATTAAACAGAGTTCGAGTAATGAACTAGTTTCACATATATTCCCGTTCTCATATAATGTACGTTGCATAGAAAAAGTAATCTCGATCGAGATTTTCTAAAAAGGCCTACCTAAATTTATCCTTGAAATTCTGATTGAAATATCCTAATGCTGGAACTAAATGCCTAAATATTGTTGAAAGCGAAATATTCCATATTGTGTATAGCGCAGGGTTTGTTGAAGTAATCTTATTTATAGGTTATAAACTCAAAGATCAAAGTAGACATAGCAAGCAGACCGACTCGTATCTCATTGATTTCTACATGTATAATCAACTACAGACATCACTATTCACAGTACTGAAAGTTTCATGATTATTTCTACCTATAATGCGAGTTTCTAACTGTTATAAAACCTAGTTACAAATTACATTCTTGCGCTTCGCCTGAAACTAAATTGAATAATACTAACAGCGCCTTAGGGAACAATAGTACTGGCTTGTTTTCAACTAGGAACATTGTTCAGAACGGATTATCCATATGTTGTTTTGAAATGAATGTTCTTCTTTGTTATTTGATTTAATAAAATAAAAGTTATTAAATTTATTTCTTGAGTGCACCACATAGGATGACGAAGCCGGTTTAATCAGACACGATGACAATAAGAGGTCTACTGCCGCCTTCCTACCTAGGCAAGTATGCTCCATCGTAGATCTCATCGTCACTTACCATCAGGTGAGATCGAGATCAAATACTTGCCTATAATGTAATAAAAAAAAAAAAAAAAAAAAAGGTCAATTAAAAAAAATAACCCCCAAATTTATGGAAAGTCTTCTGAAAAAATATTTCGTACGCCATTGTTTCCTACTTCTACAAAGGTTTATGTTGAAATCGGAGCGGATCGGATGGTTCGCTTACAAGTACCTACCTCGTTTAAAACGAAATCGACGGGTACCTATTAAGTATAGGTAGCCGTGTACCGGTAGTACCCTATCGATTTTGTTTTCGTACTAAACCTTCCTAGTTGTTCTATAATTATAGTCAGAGTGTAATGAAAGAATGGTTGTGTTACATTGAAGTGCATAAAGACTACGCCGCCGCGTAGCGCTACGGCAATGGCTACGGCAAAGAATTTTCTGTGCAAATTATAGGTTTAATCGTGTTAATAGTTGGTAATCATACGGCTACAAGAGTAAGTTTCTGCCTACCTGTTAAAGCCAAGGAAAATACGAAGTTAATGGTCAATCGACACGCGAGTTCTTTATACTTACCAAGAGAGTTCATATTCCATCAACATTAAACACTATAATTGAAAACAACTATATCTTTTTATTCGAAAATGAAAACAACATGTCAATTTGTTTTGAATTCCGTAGAAATTACACGATACCTGACACAGAGAGACACAGCAAATAAATTATATAAAATACTGGCAGTTACCAATTTCATATATAGCTAACTATTTTAAAACAATGAAAACAACATGTCAATTTGTGCTGAATTCCGTAGAAATTACACGATACCTGACACAGAGAGACACAGCAAATAAAATATATAAAATACTGCCAGTTACCAATTTCATATAAATAGCTAACTATTTTTCTTTCTGATAAGCATTAGTTTTTGTCAATTGGGATTTTAACAGTCTACTAAAAACTGTATGTTGAGACTCTCTCCATTATACAGAGTCATTCAGAAAACGTATACTAAGCCCTGAACCTGCACTTCTTGAGCGCATTTGATATCATTATATGAAGTGAGAATTTTGAAGTATCAATTTAAAAAAAAACACAAAAGATCACAATGATTTATTTCGTAGGGATCAACATTTATTTTTTAGCATAGACTATTCGAAATTTTGACTTTAAATAATGGTACAAATGCGCTTAAAAAGCGCAAGTTAAGGCCATAATACACTTTTTTGAATTACCCTATATCTCTGATAGACTCATACCACATACCACAAAAGATATTATGCAATAAAAAAAGACAATATATTCTAGTAAGAATGAAACTAGTAAGTAGGTAGGTACAAAGACAGGGAGCTCCATTCGCCCTTTGTGCAGGAATGCGCATAATACCGCCCGCCCAATATCGCGGAGCGTGGACTACGCGGTGCTACTCCAAGTTGGAACTGCAAGGACCGAGACACAATGGGATTGGCGAAATCCAGACATTATTCCCGCAGAAAACTAGTTAAAACTATAACCAAACACGGCATGTAGGACTTTAAAATTACGTACCCACTTTACTAGTAGACCGAAGAAACATATCTAATGTAGGTAACCTAGATATCCAGACCTCAATTGCTTATCTTATTTCGTAACTTATTTCAAAACTTGGTATGTTTTTGTATCGATTTTAAATTATATTACTTTGCTCTCAAAATAAATATACTCACTTCATTAAACAACCTTTAACTTACGTACGTATAGACAGTTACAATTTCACTCAGATGAACCATCGAATAAGCTCTTCGTGCAACACTAGCCTTACAATAGAACAAGGCTGTTATTTTCAGTGCGATGCCCTTTAGGGTGATTGACCCCTGAATGACCCCCACATTTAGATACGCCAAAGTATTTTACGTACGTGGCAACCATGGAGATAAAACGGAAAGTAGCGATAACTTTTGAAGATTCTGTGTATGGACTTCATAAGATATATTCGGTTCTACTGAAACTGAATATATTGTATGAAGTACTGAGTTTGTTCGCAGTGCATTCCATGATTTGTTAACTTTGCCTTAAAAAAATACGCTGTATTTTCAACCAGAACATATTTTGTGGATACCTAACGAGTTTCTTACAACCAAAATGCTTGCACGATCATAAATAAAACAACACATAGGTAAGTGAACTTAGTATTAGTATAAGAGGATGAACTTTTTCATGAGGATACTAAGTATACCTTCAACTCCGTATATACTCGGGTATCTAGTTACTTAGGTACCTAACGAAATTCTCACATCTTCAAACAACTTTACGGAGTAATGTTTCACTAAAAAGGCGAACGGAGTCCGGTAATGCTGTAAGCTAAATTGGAACTCATTGTAGGTAGTTGGGTAGCGTCCTTGATAAATAAAATATCAGTAGGTAGTCTTGTTTGGACCAATTCGTTGTGCTTGACTTTTGTAACCAGGGTGAAGAACCAGGGTAACAGACGGAAGACAACTTTCTAGTTATAGTTTAAAGTCGACTTTATATCATTCGATATAAAATTACCAAAATATCGTGTTTATTTGAGTAGATCAAATATATCAAATTGATCGGAAAAATGACACTTTTTAATAGGAATAGAACTAATTAGGTTAAAATTTATCGATAAAATATATTTCTATATCTCAATTTACTCTATCTTTTTATACAACACATTTCAATTCTTAAGTATAAAATCATATTATTTTTCAAGCTTTGTCGCAACATTAATGCTCATATGAAGATGCCTTTACAAATAGGTACACGCTACCACGGTAGGTAGGACTTATAAGCTAGTTGAAGTCTTTGAGATGCGACTGCCGCGCATAAGATTATATTTTATTTAACAACGGTAGCTACCTACTTACTTGGGTCAACTTATAAATTTAATATAATTTTACAGAGTAAACGAGAGGAAGGTACCTAGTGCTTGTTATTAATATTTTGTAGCAGCAGGTGTAAAATGGAATTAGGGTTTCTGTAATTATATTTCTCCAAGGCCTTTCTCGCCAGTCATTTGCATAACGGTAAAGTTGAAAGACCTCACCTTATTGCTGTAGGTAAAGTATGCACTCTTGAGATACCTACCATTACTTATTTAGAGCGAATGGAAGACCACCCTCAGAGTTAGTTTTTAAAAATAGAATGCGTCATCTTTCTCCTACCACGCTCAAGATTATGGATAGTTAAAATATATGTGCCTACTTCCAGCTGTAAACACGTGGAGTTACTGCTGCTGCTATGCCTAACCTTATCAGGGAACAGCCAACATACATTTCGTAAAACATTTTTCAAGGGGCTAACTAGCTGAGAGATAGTACTAAAGTCTGCCTAGCCGTTCCTACATTGTTCTCACATATCCATAACAATGTACTGCTCAAAAATGAAACGGTTCTTTTTGAAAAGAGCAACCATGGAGTTTCTTGCCCGTTCTTCTTCATAGGAACGGCAATCCGAACAGGTGGTAAAGTTGTAGTTTTGGATTTTGTAACTATTTTAACGATTCATAAGAACTTTACTTAATGGTAATTTATTAATGAAAAATATTTAGATTCTGAACGTGTGGACTCCTTACACTCATCTTGGCTAGTTAGCCTATTTATAAATCGAAAAAATACGTAATTAATTATATATCAACCTTATTAGATATACTATAGAAAAAGCTCTATTACAAAATACTTGGCTAAGACCGGGAGTCCGGTCTTATTAGCCTCTTCTACACGTATTGTGGATCAATCTGGCTAATAATTGGCGAAGTTGGCAAGCCGAGTTTGAATTGTAAACCCTTTCTCCAAATTTGTTTTACAAACGGATTTCGGTTGTATCCATATTTTTTTGTGTTCTAGCTTATACTCGTAGTCCAGCTGGCAATAGGACCAGTAGGGAGTCAACATAAAATCAAGTTGCAAAGTACCTTCTGTACGAATTACCGTAGTCAAGAATTGCGAATATACGACAGGGTTAGTCGAGTATAGTTATTCTACACTAGAATATGTAGTAGGTACCTAGTAGTTAACTACTAATTTATTAACATGCTGAACTACATTTCTGATTAAAGGTCCACCGCATCTTACCCGCAGCGAGCTACTAATTACGTCATTTATAGCATGTCACCCCAACTATAATAGGGGGTATTATGCGCCGGAAAATTAGGTCCTTATTGTACGTGTCGCGAATGAGGTTGTTTAAGATCATGCAGAAACCATAACGTACTGAGTATTTATGTGGTTGATAAAAAGGTTTATTTCATGGGTATAAACAAATTGATAATGGATATTCAAATAAAGCCATAGGCAGGAGGGGGTTTTGAGGGTTCAAACCACCGTTTTATACAGCCCACCGCTTTATACATAGGTACTTATTAACGTATCTAGTCCAGAGCTCGACTTTTTATAAATTTACTTATATGTATATATATATATATATATGTTACAGATACTTACAGCGATGCTTCAAATTTACCTATTTATTGTTTCATTATGTTCTGTCTCGACTCACATAGGTTACCTGTACATTCATAGAAATATATTCATATGATTACAAACAGTTGAGTATCGAAGAGACTAGGCAGGCGATATCAATAAGAAATAAAAACTTTTGTCCGTTTGCCTTTCCGTATTACTCTTTCAGAGCAGCCGTTAAAAATATGTTTCCAATTTTCCGAACTAAAATATTGACGCAGTATCTTATGTTAGTGGCCAATGAAAAAGTTTTAATGGGCAAATATGATAGCCAGTGTGCGTTTCCCGATATATCTTGTCGAACAACGATCGTAAAGTAACCGATTATACTTAATAATATTACTATCGCCAGACGAGGACACACTGTACGGTCCCAAACTAAGGTACGCTTGTAATTATTATAGGTATTGCACAATGGACTGGGGGCGATCCTAGTATTTAATTATTTAGGTAAACATCCATGACTGACATGATGATGACATAATGTTTGCCGTTACAACTACCAGGACTCGAACCCGGGACCTTCAGTACGGATAGCAGGGTTGCAACCAACTGTGCCCATAGGGTCGTCACATTGGAGTTATTATGTAGGTATTGTTATTAATTCATAAAAAATATGAATGTCATATTGATAATATTATTTATGATAAGTACGTTTTCTAATCGTGTTACGTAAACAACTGGTACATAGATCTTAAGCATTGTCTTTAATGTCAATGATTCGATGTGACTTGGGCGAAGGCCTCCCATTTTCATATATTTATGTCACATCCACTATTTTATTTATAACTAGCTGTTGCCCGCGACTTCGTCCGCGTGGTATTTAACAAAGACTCAGCCGTTGGCAACAGCCTGCTCGCGTTCTGATCCCGCGGGACGCATTGCAGATTGTTGCTATCAAACTTTAATCAGGCGCAGCGCTGCAACATTGGTTTTAATTTTTTTTCGAGAGATCCAATTTTTTTTTCTAATATAAAAGTAGCCTATGTTACTCCTTGTTACATCAGCTATCTGCCAGTGAAATTCCCGTCAAAATCGGTCCAGCCATTTCAGAGATTACCCGGAACAAACAGACAGACAGACAGACAGACAGACAGACAGACAGACGGACAGACAGACAGACAGACCGACAAAAATTGTAAAAAAATTTGTTTCGGTATAGGTAACGTGTATACATCCAAATGCACTTAGTAAAAAGCGGTTATTTTAATATTACAAACAGACACTCCAATTTTATTTATATGTATAGAGTATAGATGTGTATATTTATTGAATGTGTTACTGAATGGCAAAAATACCCATTAAGTTGCGGGTGAGGCCATATTAATTTCCATTTTATTTTATCCCATTTCATTTCTTAAAGAAAGAAGAAGACATTGGTGCAATAGGTATAATAATGATGTAACGTCTAAATTCATTCTAAGATATGTGACTAGGAAAATGCCAGTTTCAGTAGACGTCTGAGGACAGATGATGGTACTTTATTCTTTTGTTTTCTTCAACTTACCAAAGTATGCTTACTCAAATGTCTGACCCCTTGTCACACTCATGGTATAGTAATATGACATCATATTATTGTACCATGCTCACACTCAACGATCATTATCTATTTACGTTTATCTGCATAAACACAACATCAGTTTCTAAGAGATAGGCATAAGGATAGCATAAGCCTCCAACATTTCGGAATTGAATGTAATATTTTACGTGATTCGAGGATAAGTAATACACCATTTCAAGATGAGATCCGATCCGATATTATCATTGTGGATCACACAAAGGGAATACGGCTTCGTTCTTATTACATAACCTTACGGTATAGGGTGGGTTAGGTAGATAAATAGTGCGTTAGTTATTATGGGGTATTTTCGTTCGACGGTTTTAAGGTTTCTTGTAATGTAATTTGCCGATATTGGAAAATAGATTGTGTGCGGGAGGCTCAAAAACCAATATATATAAATATAACAGTCGTGTTAGTTACACCATTTATAACTCAAGTAAGGGTGGGCCGATTTTTAAAGATCTTACATTTGTTGAATTTGTCTCCGCCCTAAATAGCGGAATAACTATATTTATTACTTATTGATAATTAAAATAAAAGCCAGCCATCAATAGGTATTAGTATTTTAACTCAACATCATAATGCACGTTCGCAACATTGACTTTTCTTATAAAATAATACGGGAGATCATATGCCTATGCGAATATCGTAAGTGCCTCACAAGTTTGCAAATAATACGTATGCTACCTATCTAGGGGCTTATTTTTTTAAATTAAATTGCCCATTTGTATATGGCATAGGTGACGAGCGCCAGGATCGACTGATGCGTTTCAAGTGGATATTGTTTGTCCCATCAATTTTAGTGATGTCGATTTACTTACCTACCTAAAACAACACAGCATAGAGCTTATTAATTCCCAACTACACATAATCCTTCGGACACGCACGAAACGGTGCCAAATACGGTCGAATGACGCAAATATTTGTGTTTCATTTTGGGAGTTAACGATGTTTTTAATCCCCTACGCTGCGGCCATTATCGCCGGCCGCGGAGCGGCACAGCGCTGGATTTAACTCGCTATTTGATGGCATAGGTCTTCTCGGTTGATGATGGCAAAATAATTAACTTCAGCTAAGTACAATGGTGCAAAATATGTTATTATACAAACTGGAATTGAACTGAACATATCTACCTACTGCTGTAACTCTCACGGTGGTCATAAAGTGTATAGATAGACAAATAAGTAGGTACTATTATAACTGATACCTATAGGTAGATACCAACCTACTTCCTTAACACGACTTATGTAAATAGGTGCCAATTATTTAAGTCGTAATGTAAGTAGGTAACGACAGAATTGAATTGACTGATACAAACTTTTTCAATAAACAGGTGAATTCTCACCTCTGTTTTTAACGTGGGGAAATCTTTATGGATACCTACTTACCCGCAAGCCCTGAGAGGCATGCAGGTTATGTTGGACTCTTATCGCCTAAGACCCCACGGTATCCTTCTCGTCCCTCGTGGTGGGGATCACGGGAACTCTTTCGCACTCGTCCGCGACCTCATTACCCACGGGAACTACCTAGCCCAAACTACATAGTTACCTCAATAAGATCAACCAAAATGAAAATGAAATGAAAATGATGATGAATGAAAATGTGTATGTATCTAGGCATCATGCAGACGGAACTGCCAACAAATATTTTTAAGTCAATATGGGAGTTCCCAAATGCATTTTCTCAAAAATATCTCCGTCAATAATTGCATCTTTTGCCGTACTGGACAATATGTGTGCGCTCGAATAAAAATGTCGAATCGGTCGAGTTTTCTATCTTCCTGTGTCCAGTTTTCGCTTGCAATGAGGTAGCTGTACCTACGTTTGCTATTACCGGCCCGTGTCCGTCTCTTCGATACGTCTGACGGCAAATGAAGCCATTCAGCTGAATAAATAATGTACCTACTACGAACAAATCGTCGAGACAGTTTTGTTTTTGTGCGAGCACAGTTCGCTTAGTTTTCGATTATTAATTGTGTTTTGGAGTTTATTCTTTGAACATATTGTTTTATTGAATGGGATAGATGTGTTATAATAGGCGTGGGAAAATTAGAAGCAATAATGACTGGCTACTAATTACGAAAATGACTGATGTTTCCTACGAGTATTATCTTGTTTACTAGCTCATTACATCCTCAGGTAGACTACGCTTGGTATTGTGCTTTTAATGTTTTGTTAGCGACACTGTCTATATTATTATGAGGTTGGTATTACTTTATCTAAGTTGACGAGTTCAGGCGGGTGTGCAGCTTACTCAACATGTAAAAAAATATATCAAAGTAGGTACCTAATAAATAGTTCGATTATATTGTTAATATTTTTTGATTAGGCAAGGACTTACTATCCGAGGCCTGTGCACCAAACAATAATTTATTGCTTGTGTGAATCGAGGACGTCAGTGCGTTTCTGATTAAAACTAAACAATGTCTATAAAAATACAATATATTAAGACACTTAGTAATTATAATTCGGTTCAGGCGGGTGTGGCGGGAACGGGGGGTGACCGAATGGCGGTGGACCACGCGGCGGGAATTGCGGCCTGAACGACGGCGGTGGCGGTCTCCACGGGGGTGGTGGGCGCGCGCCTGGAGGAGGCGGGGGGCCGAAACCTGGCGGACCGAATGGCGGTGGCGGGAAATGATGGAATGGTGGAGGTGGCGGCGGAGGTCCTGGCGGCGGAGGCGGTCCTGGTGGCGGCATCGACGACGGCGGTGGTGGTGGGGCCGTCATTGGTAATGGCGGCTGTGGCCGGGCGTTCATGGGCGGTCCTTGTGGGGGCATTGGACTTGCCGGTGGTGGCGGAGGCGCCATTAGAACTGGTCCCAGCATGGTCGGAGGGGCGTCCGCGAAGAGTTGATGCGGGCGGTCGGCGTGCGATAGCGGATTTTGAGCGGCAAGCAATCTGGAAGAGAATAAACATTTTAAATACAAACTAAGTACACAAAAAACAAGACAGTGCACAGAATACAAGGTGAACAAAAATAGTGTAAAATATTTTAAGGGGCTTACAACTTGGTCATAACGATCACAATTATGTATAAAATATATGTGTATAGTCTACAGTGTTTGATTTTCTGGGTAAAATGAGAAGTCAGTGCCGTTTCATCGTTATTTTTAAAATGTCAAATATTTGACTACTTTCATTGGAATTGTGACCTTTATAGCCTTAACCAATGTACCCCTTAAAATATTTAACACTATTATTGTTAAACCTTATATATTATCAGTACTCCTTCCTACAATGTTGACTTAATTTAATATAATAATAATAACGCCAGACAAACACACCAATGGTCCCAAACTAAGCAAGGCTTACAAAAGAACTGGGGGCGGTCCCAGTAACGCTCAGGCCAGGACAAATTACAAGAAAGTAATTTAAAAATTTGGCCCAGGCCAGCTGTGGACTTATAAACCTAATCCCCTCACCCTCTAGGTACTTAATACCATAGGCTAAATGTGAGGGCACTACAGCGCAACTCTGCTCACACCTTTAGAGATTACTGGTGGTGTTCTTGTTACTTTAAAAGTACTGATAAATTTGTCCTACCTTTCAGCCGCAGATCCGTGCCTCTCGCCCTTGACATCTTTCTTGAAAGCATAAGACACTGATATAGGTCGGTTGCACAGGTATTGATTGTTCATAGCTTCTATCGCCGCGTCGGAAGCCTCGAAAGACGCGAAATTTATAAACGCAAACGCTTTGGAGTTGCCAGTCTCAGGGTCTCTCATTACCTGAAAAATAAAATAAAACATATAATGCTAGTTATTAATAGTTGAATGCGATTTAGACATATCTTGATTTCATGAACCATGGTGTCAATTCTGGTATACTAACTAAACTTGACTAAATTAAATAAATAATATTTTTAGACATGTTAGATTTGCAGTTTAGTCTCATCCTCAAAGCATAGCATTATCAGATGCTATGCTTCGAGAATTTTAATTCATAGAAGAAACCTAAAAAAATCGAGACTAAAGTTTCAGGTTTAGTAATAAACCATCAAAAAATGCAAAAAATTGCAAAAAGTATTCATGAAATGGATCCACCAAATTATGCTACATGATGGAAAAAATGTTCTCACCTTAGGTGTCTGTAAAATAACACCAAACGCAGAAAATGTGTCATAAAGCAGTTTCTCATCTACTTCTGGGTCTAAGTTTCCAATGAACACATTAGCACCTACATCTAGATTTTTCTGGTGGGCTGATGCCTTATTCACTCTTACTGGTTTGCCATAGAGCTTTATCATATTCATAACCTGAAAAAATGTAATAAAGAGCTGTGATCTTTGATCTTTAAATATAAACAAGTGTTTAAAATTAGTCAGGAAATGTTCTTAATTGAATGTAAATATTCCATGGGAATTATTGCAATCAGTTTGGTTGTTATGGTTAATTTATAAATTTAACCTAGCTCCATCATTAAAAGAGGCATTTAGTGGTCTAATTTTAAAGAATTAAGTAAGGACTCTATCTCCTGCTGTGAAAATCTAATATTGGCAAATTTAAGATATGGATGATAACTATGGTTACAAACCTTGATAGCATAATCAGCATCCTCCTCACCCATAAACTCCACAAATCCATATCCTTGATGTGTTTGGGTGACCCGGTCCTTTGGCATGTGGACATTCACTGTAATATCATTGTTGCCATAAAGCAGTGATCGCCAAGTTGATAGAAAGCCCAGCTTGGTAATAAGGGTTGGTGGTTCAAACCCTAGCTCAACTCAGGGATTTCTAGATTGAATATGCAAATCATGATTATGACTTGCTAAGCGATGAAGGAAAACATTGTGAGTATACCTGCTGGTATCAGAACAACTGTAATCAGTTCTCAACAGATGCATTAATATGTTTTATATCAATTTTTAGCCACCGACGATTGGGAATATCTTTTGGTAGCCTGTTCATGAAGTTACACTTAGTTTTAGCCATTAATATATAGGATACCTATATTTAACCAATTGCAACTGCAAGTTCCTCGATTTAGCTGGCTAAACCTAGGTGTAATGCGCTGTGGCTTTTACCCGTAACATATGCATTAAAAATAACTGTACAGAGAATGGTCACATACCAACGGGTCCCGATTGAACAAACAGCTCCCATAATAAGCTTTCACTGACTCTGTCGTCTAAACCTCCAACGTAAATTGTGGCATCTGTAAAGTTAATGTTCAAAGTTGTTAATAGAGTTGTGTCAAAGAATTATTTAGTATTTGGTAGGTATAAAGGTTATTTTGAGGTATCAGTACCAATCTCAATAATTTTGCGTGCAGAACATTTGATTTATGAAGTATGTTTAGTGATGAAATGGTTTAGATATGTTATGAATGTAAAATGAGTAGGAGCAACCTCGGTAGGATGTATTTACCTTAAACGAAAAATGAAATGCATGATAGCAAACTATAGAAGGAGTTTTGTGTTACGTGAAGAATCCAATATGTGCGTATTAGTTGTAGATTTGATAGTAATAGAACAAGTCTACGGTTAGATAGACCTCAGTAGCTAAACATAACCTCAAATTTAATATTGACAAGACATAGTATACTAAGAGCACTTTTAGCATTAAAAATTGTTTTAAATATGTTTGAATTCTCTACTGACTCATATTTATATAAAATTTTATCCTTGTAATCAATAAATACCTTGATTCCTTTCGGCAATAGGTCCTGCTGCCATTTTTATTGACAAGCAAAGTGCAACGCACAGCCCACAGATAAAATATTTACCATAAACTTAGTTTTTGACTTTGGCGTTTACAGAGAATATCACTATAGCTATAGACATGGACCTACAGTTTTTTTTATTTACAGCCGCCGGTACTAGCCCTTTTGAGCCCAATGTCATATTTTCACGTATATTTTTATAGATCCCTGATGAGATCGACGACGTACATCGTTACATTAATTCTTCTACACCTATAGGGAAACCTGTGAAGTGTGAATGTTATAAGCAAAAATATGCATGTAAAAACAATATTCGTTCTGTCTTCTTCTTTCTATACGAAATGAAATTCCATGAAATAAATGTATTTTGCCGATTTCAAGTATTTAATAGTAATAACACATTAAATAAATACACAAGTAACACGAAGACATAAAAATTACGTGTCACTACGGTCTGTCAAGAATGTCAGCCATAGAGAAAAGTAACGCTAATGTCAGCCAGCTGTCATTAAATATTTTGTTTTTATTTTCAATATTTGTTTGGTTCGGTGTTTGAGCAAGCGAGTGCGCATTTCTTCGTTGTCTTCGATCGCAATTTTACATTCTAAGTTCTGAAAATTAAGTCAAAATGCAGAGTGCTTCGGATGTGATATCTTCATTATTTTGGTTTAAGGATGATAGTGATGTCGATGACGAAAAAGAACAACAAATAATAGAACAATTTGTGCACAATGTTGAAGATTTCAGTTCTCAGTACGGAAGCGAAATCAGTGTTTCTTACACAGCATTCAATCTCCGTGGTCCGCCTTCGAACTTTCCTGATTATGGCGATTATCCGCAAGCCTTCGTAATGGTAATCGTACCTAGTTCATAATATTGTAATTGGTGTAACCGACAAGAGACCGAATGTTTATTTACATAAACAGACCACACGTGGTGTTCGATTAATAAGGGAGCATCACCAAAACGGAATTGAACAGAGAAAATATTCTCATCTAATAAAACAAAAAAATACCATGGATTGTTTATTACAATTTCATTTTAATAACAAAGGTAGCATCTTAAATTTCTAATATAATAATGAAAACATAAAAATCGAGCTTGTTAATTACTACTCGAAAGCTTTTATCACACCTAGAGTTGTGTTTTTCCGATATTTTCTTTTATAACAGATAATTAATTTCCTACTTGATTCAAAAACTTCCTTATTTATATATAAAAATGAAGGTCAATCTATTATTGTACAACTACCACTGGACAATATGTGAAGGGGAGGCAAGTAGGTATTTGTGTACTTATATTTTTTTTAACAATATCCATACCAGTAATAGTCTTTAACTAGCCTTGAGGAAAATATTAAATGCCAGTAAATTTTTGTTTATAGCTTTTGCTACCATTTAAAACTTAAGCATAATGTTTTGGGAGATGACCTGGTGACAGCAGTTGCAGGATGTTGAGGGAAACAACCGCTGCTACTTTGCAGTTTACACCAAGCTGCTATGCACTATCATAGTAATAATTACATTCCACCAGTCCGTCCAACAATCCTAATATAATTAGCCATGGCAGACTATTTTCTCCTGACATGTCTCTAAATTTAAACATATATTACCTTCTAAAGAATGAGTCTACCACAAAGAAGTTACTAAGGTGGTCGCTCTTGAAGCCACAGTGTAATTTTTACCATAGTTGATTACTTAACTAGTGCTTTCATGTGGCTCTGTTGATCAACCTGTGATGGTAATATAATAGCATGATGATATCCTATCTCTTAAGTGCTACCATAAGCTATCTAGTATTGAAAACACTATTAAAATCATGTCCAGTGGTCTAGCTTTGAGCCACAAACAAATAGATTCAGAAATGTTCAAGGGGACTATTGCATATTTTGTTTTTTAATTATCAATATACATAATTCATCAGCATAATTACAGTTTTCTGTGTAGATACACAATGGTAATCACTGAAGAGGTGGTCAGAGATATTCTAAACAGTCTGGTTAAAATGTATTTTTTTATGTTTGAAAGTTAGGTGTTTAATTACTTTTTTTATAGACTTGTGTGCCTCACTGCTGGGTCAAAGGGGAAAGGTCTCCCCTTTCCTACCTAATTTACTCACTTAAATAGGAAAACTGCAGCATATTACTGATAGTACTTATTTTTTTTACACAGCGAACATATGGGACCTGGTGGGATGAGGCTCCATCAGCCCAAGAAGACTATATGCCTCAAAACAGCAGTCCCATCACAAGCCAGGATTTTGTAGGTTAGTGACAGCTGTCATTTTTAATTTATATTGACACATTTCTAGGAGTTCCATTAGAGCCACTGTAAATAACCTACATTTTGTGTGAGGAGTGGGCTCACTTCAATATTTAGATGCAGGATCGAAACTGGAACCTCTTGGTCACCAAGGACTCTCCTCTAACTGTTAGGCTATTGATACTTATTTATATATTATTTTTTCTATCTGTAGTTCAATGCCTTTTAGGAATAGTCTATAATGCTCTCAATAACTAATACATCTATACTAACTAGCTATAGGAATAGGAAACCCAATATCATCCAATCACCCAAATTCTCACAGACTAACTGTGTAGCTGGGTGACGCAAAGGCAGCACGTGCATCGTGCGAGTGCTGGCGTCAGGCAAGCACTTTCATTTGTTATTTTCTCCCTGTTCAGCCAGAGAAATTATAATTATTTTTAGGACCCCCCTTTGCAAACAATTTTCCTTTTGACAGAAGTATCGTTTGAAAAATCAGTCTACCCACTAGAAGTCTCTATCTTCGAGACTTACAACCCAGGTGCTCTGGTGAGGATATGGGCGAAGGGCCCGAACGCCTGGATGTTGCTGTGGGACGGGGAGCCGGAATACGTGGGAGACACTCCAAGAATCTTTAGTCCACCGATACGGCAGCTAAATGTACCTACTCGGTGAGTTATTATACCTCTTTAGCTCTTTCAATCTTAGAACTCTTAAAGATAATAATACAAAAAAAAATGTGCTAAACCGTATATAATTACTGACGAATCGCACTGCAGGCCTGAGGGGGTTGCTTCTAGCAGGGTGCGTGTCATAACGCTTCGCGTTTACAAATTTTACGGATTATTCTATAAATTAAATAAGGAAGCCATTTTTTTATTGAGATAAATATATAAAAAAAAACAACAAATTAATTGTCCGTGACGAACTAAAGTTTCATATTGTGATATATTCCAAATAGGAAATGGACAAAGTATTGATTAACAAACATCTATGACCTAAATGTAGTTTTTGCGATGCCACAATCGTCACCCTTAAAGGGATACCTGAGCCTGCCTTATAAAGAAACTGGAGCGCGACCGAGATTCGCAACGAGTGCGCAAATGTTCGTCTCGCTTGCATTAGTTTGAACATACCCTTAATATAAATAAATGAATACAGACTTGAGTCTTTCGTTACCGAGCGCGGAAGCTTTCCGAGTGAATGAGAATCACTCTGTTGGTCTTATATTTACGACAGAAGTAATTTTGTTTTAAATCAAAATATACAGGTTGTAAGAGTCATGGCAACGAAAACTTTGGATAAATGTACACTTAATGCCTATATAATAAAATTATAGAAATCATTTTTGTCGAAAGTCATGGGTTACACATATTGTAATTTTTGAGCGCACTATGTATCGTAAACTCGCTCGAGCGTATATACTTTTTATTTAAATTGCAATTTTAGGTCTAAATTTGTAATAATGTTTTATTTGAAATCATTATATTATACTTTTATACAAAAATCAATTTAAACATACAGAAAAAAATGCGTATATTAATGAAAAGATCGATGGAAAAATTCCACTCTGGGAGATCCAGAATCATGAACTGAATCAGTTTTCGTTGAGATGCCACATACACCCTGTATATATGTATAATCCAACTGCATACTTCAATCTTCAATTTATTTTCCAATAGGCTCCTGAGACTGGAGTTTAACCACAAACTACTACCGTACTACACGGAACTCGACGCCGTCCTACTGCGCGGCATGCAGCCGCCGAATCTAGTTAAAAACATTAAGAACAATTTCACATACTCATCCCCGTTCTACAAGACGACACAGCCGGTCCTTGCGAAAGGTTTGTATTTTTTTTCATTTGATAGGCACTTAAGGCCCGCCACACACTCGGACCACTGTCACTTAGGTCCTGTAGCCAGGATCCACAGCGGTGACCGTCGATTTTTGACCCTCGGTCCCTCGGATTTCCGAGCCCCTTGGAAAAGCTATTTGTCGTGGAACCTCAACGGAATTAATCTAAAACAATGCGGAATAAAAGAATATTAGAAGGCCGACTGCCACAGAAATCAAACTCTTACATATCTAGGCTTCATTAACTTGAAAACAGGAGAACTTCGATCAAGGTCAAATAAGCCTGGTTCCGTAGTTGAATCATATAACGATCGCGTTATAACTTGGCACTTATTACCACTACACACGCAAGATTACTTTGTACACGAGCCACGTGACCGCACCGCATGTGATTGGACGGATCATTGGTTCCAATATGTACGTACGAAGGTACCTTACCCTAACCTTTAAGGCTAGGAGGGGGGCATGTTTTACGTAGGAAACACGAGATTTTGCAGTGGCCTGCACTCCCGCGAATGTATGGCACAGACTGCAGCCATGGGAGTAACCACTATGGGGCAGGAAGGGGCAGCCTACATCTATTAACTCGAAATAACCATGATTTTCAGTGTTCTTATATTTAAAACTATAAAAAGAAATATCATCAATTGTTGCGGGTGAGCTTTGAAACCACAATCGTACCTATTATGAAAGTCTAGGAACTTATACACGTCAGAAAGGATTAGGAAAATTTATATTCCACATCATCCATAAATAATATACGGTTTATTTAGTCAGTGTAAAACAAAAAAATGCATGTTTGAACACGGTGAATTGTTTACCATAACTTGAAATCACCATATTGCCGTCTGGAAGTTTTGTCAAACAAATTTACCTAAATGTATACGCGATATAATAATACTCACGTAGGTACCTACTTATATGTATAAGTGTCCGTTAAAACGTGACCGGACTTTGGCCCTATCTGTAAACAAATAAGATATTTTTGTAAACCGGTCTTTAAATCGGCATTGCTTCAGTCGATTGTTTTTTCAATGTTAGTATTACTGTAGTAATGTACAGTACTAATAGTAGCTAAAGTAGGTATTATTATCTAATATCAAAGCTTTTTAAGCAGGCAATGCGGCCTGCTCACATAACTTTGGTGTTCCCGGGGAATTTAATGTATATATAGATACCTCAATCTTGAATAGGGAGTACTGAACCACTGAGTTTCTCGCTGGCTCTTAGTGCAACCAACGTTCCGATCCACTTGTAGATTCTGACTAGGTTCATTAGTTGACTTTTTGGCCGGAATAATATGATTTCTATTTAAATTTGCAAGGTTATATCCTGTAATTACTAGTCTATTGAACTTAAGATTGACCACAAAATGTCTAAAAACAAACAAAATACATCGTTGAAATACATATTTTTTTATTACAGGTCAGCTTCTAAATAGGATAATGGCGTCAAATATTCACGAGTCGATTGTATCACAGATATCGCCGACGCGAATCCAGAAGCAAATAGAAACCGCCCCGCCGCTTGGCGATTTTCAACGTCTACCTGTAAGTATCAATAATAGCGGGGGAACACGAAAATGGACCTTATCACTATAATGATGGCATTTAAAGTTGCCTACTTGTTCAACCAATGGAGTTACTGATAAAAATAGTAATGACTATACAGGGTTTATGTCGCATTTTATATTTGGAATAACTCAGTTGAATGACGGCATCAGGTTTATTACATTTTATCAAAGTCCTATTGAATAGTCTAGTACTGCCAATTCCTAACAATTGCCTCGTAAGAATCCCCAATGCTGTGCCAAGAGTGATGTAATAACATGATAGTAATGATATCATTAGCTTCTAGCCGTCTTATGGCATTAACTTCATGATCATAATTTATGAGGATTTTAAGTACTTAGAAAAATATCGGCTAAACTCTGTCTGGTAATAAGTGATCTCACTTGTTGATATTGCAGGTTGGGTATTATAAAATAGCAAAAGTGGCCTAAGGACAATCTTTAACGTTGCGTTGCTTTAACGTAACTATTATATCCAATTAAATGACTGGGTCAGACTTTCTATAGAGCCCGAATCCCCAATTGTATGCATGTATGTCTGTCTATCTGTTCGCGCATCATGGGAAAACTACTGAAAGGATTTTCATGAAACTTGCCAAGAATACTGTTTCCATATAGAATACTTTTTATCCCGTAAAATTGATGGTTTCCCGCGAGGTAAACATAAACTGGATCCTATTTGTGGTCCCGGGAAATGAATCGTTTCCCTGGGATAGCCAAAATCTAAAAAAATACCCAATTCTATTCCCGATTCATGTATGAGTATATATTTGAAAATCGATGAATGCAGATTTTGTTGTCTCTAAAATCGACGACACGGTTTCTATGAACATATATTTCTATATCTTATAGTTTCGGAGGTCCCCTTTACTCACCCATCATGGTGTTACACTCTGTGTGAATATCACAAGAGATATCAGTCAATGTTTCGTGTTGAAGGATTTGATAACAGCATCTAGTGAACGTATACACGAACCTGACTTAGACGCATCTATGAGTCACACATAAAACAATAGAGGCTCTGTAATTGCGCTAATATTATGTTCGAAAACATTGTACTATCACAGACAATGTTGTTATGACTGTCCTATTATCATTGAGCAATTAAACTATGCAACAGTAAAGTGTAATAATATAGTTATACAGGGAGAATCGGAAAGCGTATACTAAGCCTTGAACCTGCGCTTCTGAAGAACATTTGTAATGTTACGATGCGTATAAAAGAAGTATCGATAACTCGAGAAATAGTCATCGAAGCTTCTAGAAACAAAAACGCATTGTTGGGTCCAAGGTCCCCTATCGATCTGTGAAGAAAGATCTAGAATCGTCAACAATGTTGCAACCGGCTTCCGGAATATACCTCATATTATTTTTATTAAAATTATTATTAGTAAACAAAAGGCGAGGACAATGCAATTCCTGGAACTACGAGTTCTCGGAATAATACCGATTAGACGAATACAGCTACGTACACTAGAACATTCTAGCGCCTCCTTATTACCGTGTACATAAGGTTCATTTTCCTTATGGAACATTTCTGTTTAGTGGGTTTTTATCGATACCTTTCTGGAAAGATCCACCCTCGCTATTTTCGGATTATAAATAGTGTGCAGGACCAGCGACGAGACAGTTTCTATTTGAAAGCGATTGTGAACACATCTCTCGGAAGCGAACTAAGAAGTCTATACCGGCGACTCTAGCGAATACTGTGGACAACTGTGACTCAAAGTGACTTGGTGTATTGTTGTTTAAGTGTTAAATAGTTAGTGTACTGGAGTGTACTTTCTTGCCTTGTGTGTGAGCGAATAAAGTAATTTTCACGTAATCGGCATTTAATTAACCCCCGCACGTAACAATTGGTGTCAGAAGCGGAATGCCGTTACTACCACGTGAAGACGAAGGGCGTACTCCACGAACCAGACGGCAAGTGGAAATGGATGCTGCACGTCAACGGAACCGTGAAGAAGAAGAGCATCGGGATGATGCTGGTATTTCAGCGGGAACAGCGACAGCATCAGGAGTTAGCTCACCGGACGTGAACATGTCAGCGCTGCTAGCCTCTATGCAGCAATTGATGCTGGCCAATCAAGAGGCCAATCAGAAAATGGCTTCTATGCAGGCAATGATGAAGGCTAGTCAAGAGGCCAATCAGAAAATGCTCCAGACTAACCAAGAAGCTAGTCGGCAGGAGCTCAAAGAAATAATGCAGGCCAATAAAGAGACCAGTGAGAAAATGGTCGCTATGCAGCAAATAATGCAGGCTAACCAAGAGGCTACGCAGCGGGAGATTAAGGAAGTGGTGCAGGCCAGCCAGGAAGCTGTCCTAGATAAAATAAGCGTAGGTATCACAGCTCTCGGAGAAGAAGTTAATACCTTAAAGGAACGCGTACAAGTGCTTGACAAAGAAGTCACCGTGAAGACAGGGAACCTCGAAGACCGCTTACAAAAAGTAACCCTCAAGAATGAGGCTATGGAAGACCGCTGGGAAACACTTAGTAAGGAGGTGATGAAGCTCAGAACACATGGATCTATTGCAGTGGCTCCACCATCGTCTGCAAAAGTTGACCTACCACGCTTCGATGGGACTTCGTCGTGGTCAGCGTTCAAGTACCAGTTCGAGGTACTTGCAAGTGGTAATGGCTGGAGCAACGAGCAATCTTTCATGGCTCTTACGCTTGCTCTACGAGGGGATGCTTTGACAATTCTCGAAAACCTGCCACCTGAAAGAAGGACGCTGGAGACACTTATGGAAGCGTTAGACACGCGCTACAGTGATAAGCACCTGGAACATGTTTACCGAGTGCAACTTCGTGAGCGATCGCAGAGGACTGGTGAAAGCCTCCAGCAGTGGGCTCAGGAAATTGAAAGGCTGGTTCGTCGAGCTTACTCATCGGCACCAGAAGTTATCGAAGTGACCCTGCTGCAGGCATTTGTCGATGGCATAAGAAATTCAGAAGTTCGAGGCGCTGTGAAATTGGGTCATCACCAGGCCTTGAAAAACGCACTCGCTCATGCTCTTGAGGTGGAAGCTGTGCAACAAGACACGAGACTACATAAAATAAGAGCGATTATTCCAGAAGAGAAAAAGTCTCGGTTTGTCCCCACGTGCTATGAGTGTGGAGAAAAAGGGCACATTCGGCTCGAATGCCCTAAGAAAAGGAGAAGGGTCAAGGACTCCGCGACCCAGGATGAGCAAGATAGTCCGTTAAACTAAAGGTCGCCAGGGCCGCGGGGCGGGCGCTGGCTGGTCAACATAAAGCCCCTACAGTAACCATAACTCAAGTTTTTAATGGGAATAGTCTGATCCTCGAGGGCACCATAGATAAAAAATCATGTAGTTTAACAGTGGACACCGGAGCGTCGCGTACCATTGTGAGACCAGAGCTACTGAGACGCACCATAATGTGGAATAGACGGTCTCCAAAATGTCATCTTCAGACAGCCACGGGCCAGCCAGTTTCCGTCCTCGGCGAAACAGACGTTAAGTTTAGAATTGGTGACCGAGTGTATCTACAGGCAGTGCTAATTGCTAATATTACCGACGATTGTATTTTGGGACTGGATTTCTTGAAGACTCAGCAGTGTGTTTTGGATGTTGCTAAAGGAGTGTTAAGGTTTCCTGACCAAGAAGTTTGTTTGCAAGGATCACGCCCGTGCAATATTTATTGCCTGAAGGACACTATACTGGCACCAAGATCAGAAAATTTGGTAATAGTGAAATTTCCTCGTAATATTCAACATAGAAGATGTCTTATTGTTGAAGACACTGGAAATTACTCACATTTAATTACGGCAAGGACTTTATTGATGTCGAACGGAATTACTAAGGTGAGAATCCTCAACCTTGGTAATGAAGAAGTTCACCTGAAGAAGAACAGTGTGGTTGGAAGATGTGAGGAAGTGAAGTACCTGAGACGATTGAATAGTGAAACGGTTAAACAGAATGGTACCCACGTGAAGGAGGATCACATCCAGCAACTACTGGAATCTTCTAAGGAGAATTTATCGGCAACAGAACTACAGCAAGCCAAAGAGCTCTTGCTGAAATTCAGCGACATCTTTGCCACTGGAAATGACTGTGGAAGGACGGGGCTCGTAAAACATCGAATCGACACAGGCGACGCCAGGCCTATAAAACAAAGACCACGACGCATACCATGGGCAAGAGAAAAGGAGGTGACAGATATGATTAAGGATATGGCTGATAACAGAATAATTGAACCTTCTACGAGTCCATGGTCATCACCCGTGGTGCTGGTGAAGAAGAAGGATGGCAGTACAAGGTTTTGTGTGGATTACCGGATGTTGAATAACGTCACAAAGAAAGACAGCTATCCCTTACCTCGGATCGACGACACACTGGACATGCTCAGTGGTATGAAATGGTTCTCAACTATCGACTTAAAAAGTGGCTATTGGCAGGTAGAACTAAGCCCAGAAGACAAAGAGAAGACAGCCTTCAGCACTGGAATCGGAAACGGATTGTGGCAGTTTAATGTTATGCCTTTTGGGTTATGTAATGCTCCAGCCACATTCGAGCGCCTTATGGAAAGAGTGATGGTGGGTTTACTCGGAGACGTTTGTCTGGTCTACCTTGATGACGTAATCGTTATGGGTCGTAGCTTCAAGGAGAACCTGAAAAATCTAGAACGAGTGTTCACCCGGATCCGTGAGGCTAATCTAAAACTTAGTCCAAAGAAGTGCGCTCTATTCAAAAAGGAAGTCAGTTACCTTGGACACGTCATCTCAACGGAAGGAGTCCAAACCGACTTTGAGAAGATAAAAGCTGTGCAAGAATGGCCTGTTCCAAGGAATAAAACAGAAGTGCGCGCCTTTCTGGGATTATGCGCATATTACAGACGATTCATTAAGAGCTTCTCGGACATTGCAAAACCGTTGCATCGACTTACAGAAGAAAAACGCGATTTTATCTGGGACCCGACTTGTGAGGAAGCTTTCAGTGAGCTCAAGCAACGGTTATGTGAAGCCCCTATTTTGGGTTACCCAAATAGAGAAGGAAGATTCATCGTGGATACAGACGCCAGTAACACAGGAATAGGTGGTGTTTTATCTCAGATGCAGGGAGATCGTCAAGTTGTTATCGCCTATTTCAGTAAGTCACTTTCCAAACCAGAAAGAAATTACTGTGTTACTCGCCGTGAACTACTTGCTGTGGTGAAGACCCTACAACATTTTCAGAAGTATCTTATAGGAAGAGAGTTTACTATAAGAACAGATCATGCTGCGTTAAAATGGTTGTTACAATTCAAGAACCCAGAAGGTCAAGTAGCTAGATGGCTCGAGCAATTACAGGAATTTAACTTTGTAATAGAACACCGAAGTGGAAAAGGACATAGCAACGCCGACGCTTTGTCACGAAGACCGTGTGCCGAAGACTGCAAGCACTGTCAGAAGAATGAAGTACGGGAAGAGGTTAAAGTCATCAGGACACACGGACTTGATGATGAATGGACTGGAATCAGTATGAAGAAGGCCCAGGAAGAGGACGATGACTTACGACCTATATTGGACTGGAAACGTCTTGGGAACAAACCCCAATGGTGTGATGTGTCTGTTCATAGTTCGACCACCAAAAGCTATTGGGCTCAGTGGGACAGCTTGACTCTGGAAGATGGTGTACTATGTAGAAAATGGGAGTCCAACGATGGAAAAGAAGTAACCATGCAAGTCGTAGTACCTCGGAGTAAGGTGGCCCCTCTTTTGCGGCATATTCACGATGGTGTGTCAGGTGGACATCTTGGAGTCAAGAAGACCCTGGTTAAAGTGCGACAACGTTTCTACTGGGTCCGTTGCCGGGAAGATGTTGAGGATTGGTGCCGTAAGTGCACTGCTTGTGCTTCAGTGAAAGGTCCGCAGACAAGAAGCAGGGGAAAGTTAAAGACGTACAACGTTGGAGCGCCATGGGAACGCATCGCTATTGATGTTGCTGGACCTTTTCCTATGACAGATGATGGGAACAAGTACATCATAGTAGTGCAAGATTACTTCACTAAGTGGCCCGAAGTCTTTGCGACACCGAATCAAGAAGCTATAACTGTGGCGAAGAAACTGGTCCAGGAAGTGGTCTGTCGATATGGCGTACCCATGGAACTTCACTCAGACCAAGGGCGGAATTTTGAGTCTGCCTTATTTCAAGAAATGTGCAAACTGCTGGGAATCAATAAGACCCGTACGACTCCAGCGCATCCGCAGTCAGACGGAATGGTCGAGAGGTTCAACCAGACCTTAGAGAACCACTTGGCTAAAGTCGTGGACGATCACCAAAGAGATTGGGACCAATACATTCCGCTATTCCTGATGTCCTATCGATCTGCGGTACATGATAGTACGGGACATACTCCGGCCAAGGTAAATTTCGGTCGAGAAATAAGGCTCCCAGTCGATGCGATAACAGGCACGCCACCCGATAGTCCTAAGCCTGTTACGGACTATGTGAGTGAACTTCAAAACCAGTTGGATGAAGTACACAGAAGAGTACGGGAGAATAATTTCAAGACCAGTACAAGGATGAAGACCCGGTACGATCGGAATGCGAACACCAACGGGTTTGAAGGAGGAACACTAGTGTGGCTTCATAATCCGCTTCGCAAAAAGGGAAAGTCTCCGAAACTTCAAGCTCGCTGGGAAGGACCGTACACCGTCATTACAAGGATCAATGATGTTACCTTCCGCATCAAGAAGGGACTTAGAGGAAAACCAAAGGTAGTCCATGTGGACCGGTTAGCGCGATATCATGGCTCGAATAATGCTCGGGACGAGCATGACTAAGAGGGGGGTAATGTTACGATGCGTATAAAAGAAGTATCGATAACTCGAGAAATAGTCATCGAAGCTTCTAGAAACAAAAACGCATTGTTGGGTCCAAGGTCCCCTATCGATCTGTGAAGAAAGATCTAGAATCGTCAACAATGTTGCAACCGGCTTCCGGAATATACCTCATATTATTTTTATTAAAATTATTATTAGTAAACAAAAGGCGAGGACAATGCAATTCCTGGAACTACGAGTTCTCGGAATAATACCGATTAGACGAATACAGCTACGTACACTAGAACATTCTAGCGCCTCCTTATTACCGTGTACATAAGGTTCATTTTCCTTATGGAACATTTCTGTTTAGTGGGTTTTTATCGATACCTTTCTGGAAAGATCCACCCTCGCTATTTTCGGATTATAAATAGTGTGCAGGACCAGCGACGAGACAGTTTCTATTTGAAAGCGATTGTGAACACATCTCTCGGAAGCGAACTAAGAAGTCTATACCGGCGACTCTAGCGAATACTGTGGACAACTGTGACTCAAAGTGACTTGGTGTATTGTTGTTTAAGTGTTAAATAGTTAGTGTACTGGAGTGTACTTTCTTGCCTTGTGTGTGAGCGAATAAAGTAATTTTCACGTAATCGGCATTTAATTAACCCCCGCACGTAACAGTAATAATTGGGTGCAGTCGTAATTGCGATATGGTGATTTTAAATGTTAAATTTCGTTCCCAACAGAATGACAAGTATGAATTTCTGTGCACATTTTGTTTTATTCATCGATATTCTGCCTTCACATAATTATTCAAAATGCTCTAATGAAGGATTAGTAAACCTTTTCTGAATCTCCCGGTATAATATAAGTACGTTTTTCATATTACTAGATACATTTTGTAAAATAACCGCTTCACTAAGTCGAAAAAATAATATTAATTAACAAAATTAGTAATCCCATATAATGACCTATGTACTACTAGCTGACAGCCGTTGAGTTGTACTGTTCCATACAACTTTTTCAATTTTCCTTTGCCCACATATTTTATTGCGACTATTAGGAACAATAAACAGTTGAAGTCAGTTCCGCCGATCTGATTGGCTTACCAACGCACATCATAGATTTTTTATTAAATATTATATCCCATACTAATATACTACATTAGTAATCTAAACTTTTTTTTAGGATGAAACCACACTATGTGTAATGAAGTACCTTGACATGCAGTCATTATGCCGGTGCGCCCAAGTGAACAGGCACTTCAACAGGCTCGCCTCGGATTCTATACTGTACCGGAGCATTGATCTCAGACCATACTGGCATTGTGTGCAGTCACAGGTAATGTTGACCATACCTTTTATATGCATTATTTTTTAATATTTTTTTCATCGTAGTGTAAAATATATTATGTAGTAGTTATGGGCCTACATTATAATTGCATAGTGACCCATTTAAGTCCTATTTTTAAATACCATTAATGGATACATTGAACTATGGTCTTCACAATACAACCATGTACCTGAAGACGTCCACAAGTGGACGTAGACCTCCCAAAATGATATCCATATGTTACTTGCATTTACCGACTTCTTGCGATGCGTAAGTCCCACACTACGTCTTCGAAATCCTCAATTATAAGTCTGGTGTCACACCTTAAGTCTGACGTCAGTCTGGAAAAAGTATTGAAATATTTAAAAATCCGTTAGTCTGGGGTTTCACTTCATCAGTCTCAGTGAGTTAGACGGTCAGTCTGACATAATTTTTGCCAGACTGACGTCAGGCTGAGCGTGTATCACCCGCCTAAAATAAAATAAAACCTTAACAGCTTTCAGCTCTAGTAGCTCAGCCGGCAGTGACATGACAAAATGAGAGAAAACGATAAATCGACTTTTGTCTCTATCCCTCGTATGAATTATGAGAGGGAGAGAGTGACAAAGTTCAACATAATCCGTGCTATAGGTTTAGTCTTGACCCGCATACTAGCTCCCCTTGTTCTAAAAACGATTTTAACATCAAAATGTATTGAATTAACAGGTGTTAATAACATTATCGATGCGATGCAAGTTTCTCCAGAAACTGGATTTGTCTTGGTGCGGCAGCCATCGCATGATACAACCCCATTATGTCGTTAAGTGAGTATGACGTAGTTGCTAATTATACACCATAATTATTGGTATAGACAATGCTTACGCCATGAACTTGGGAGTGCAATGAGGTCGCGTCTTGGTCAATAATTGGATTAAAGTTGATTGATCTGGCCCTGACCCCTTCGAAGTCGTTAGGTCTTGTAAATTAAACATTTAATATAAGCGAGATGTCTCATTTATAACCTTAGGTATTTTCATACTCTTACCCTAAAATTTAGAGAAAGTTATGGTACAGATTACGAGTTAATTGAGTCAGAGTTATTATTTTGGTAAATTTTGTCAGCAACAATTCTCAAACCGAAAGCCAGTGTGGTCTTGTTGGCAACACAACATTAAATATTAGGATTTTTTATAATTTGTGGTTGGTAACTCTCTTGTTTGTGCGTTTGAAGTACGCGCGTTTTATTGAACTCTTGAAAGTAACAAGAAAAATCTATAGGCGCCCGTGAAGTCAGTTTTGTAGCAATTTATTGTATAGCCGTCGAGATACTATCATCTATATTGCGCAGCGCTTGCCTCCATCAAATCTCTAGCTGTTACCATTGCATCAGGAGAGCATCGCTTCCAATATTACTGAGCTACAGTGCTCAGCAAGATTTCCAGTAAGATGCGACTCTTATAGCCCTATATGTATAGTATAGCCTCTATAGTTTACGGATTATCCGATATAGTGAGGATGCTATACATAAAATGAATAATATCATTCCTAGAATTAATTCTCCATTATTATCCCAGTCGACACACGAGTTCACGTATTATTCAACAATTTAAAAAAAATGTGTTTTTAAAAATTAACAGTCGTGACTAACGCAAGGTTGTTTTTTTCAGTTTTCTGAAAGACAGCGGCGCTGAGCTAACACATTTGCGTATGAATTGCTGTAAATTCGTTGACAACTCCGTGCTAAGAGCTATTGTTGACACGTCCGCTTATTTAGAAGGTGTGTATTTAGTTTTAATGTTTGATATTATGCCATTTATATAACAATGCAACATCTCCCTAAAGCTCGTCTTACTATCTGAGAATTGACATTATATAGTAATGGTTTTTTTTATGTTAATTTAACCATTGTTTCTTAGCGTTTGAATTTATAATAGACTGTTGCTGCATAAAGTGCACCAAACAAAAATAGGTGCAAACTCCAAATAAAACAAAAGTTATCGACAGGAAAAAAATATCCGTTCAAATACAGAGGGTCAAAAGTAGAAATAATCGATATCATTTTTTTTTAAACACTTTAATTTTGTTAAAACACTTTATCCAGGGACAGACTATTAAAAAAAAAATAATAATTATTTATTTTATACAAAAAAATATTAATAGAAGTAATTGTAACCCCCACACTAAGCCTGACCTGTATTGTGAGGGTCCGATTTGACATCCGATTCTACACAATTTCTTGTAAGACCTAATATATCTTACACATTACGATAAAATTAATCGATAAACAATCGTCCAGACATTTGAATGTGGAACACACTTTATGTGGGGTTTGTGTCGGTGTCTTAATATTGTAGAGCAATACTTCCCAACAGGTGGGGCGTGCCCCCCCCAGGGGGGCTTAGAGAGATCTTAGGGGGGGGGCATGAAGTGTTCGGATATTTTAATCTAATTAATTATCGAAGTGAAATCGTCTTGCAGTCGATAATGATTTGATGATAGCTCTGTCAAAAACAGATCCTGATTTCGAACAACTGGTTAAAAAAATGCAGGCGCAAACATCCCATTAATAAATAATTAATCGTGTGAAATAAATATCGTAATAATAATTTGTGTTTTTTATTGAAGCAATGGAGAAAAATATAGGGGGGCATTTAATTTTTTTTTATAATCAGTGCGTACCTTGCAAAAAAGTTTGGGAAACCCTGTTGTAGAGATTTTTTATAATTTTTTTTATTATGCACAGAACTATGCCTGCGGTCAGTCGTCGGGTGCTCGGACTGGATGTGTCTGGCCTCGCTCAGGAGACTGAAGCGGTTGGATCTATACAGGACGGATATTACCACTTCGGCGGCGGTCGCGATCGTCAGATCCAACCCGGGACTGCGTCATCTCAATGTTGGTACGCATTTATGATCTATTATTTTTAGGGTTCCGTACAAAAATATTAATAGCGGAACCCTATGTCCGCCTCTTCGTCAGTTTTATTTTAGCTGACCTGATTAGCACAGTGATAGACCTGCTTGGGTTAGCAATTTCGATTTCATAATTTTATAATAAATATAAAGGGTAATTCAGAAAGGGTATACGAAGCCTGGATCTTGTGCATTAGTAAACACTATGTGAGATCAGATTTCCTATACGTCGATTAAAAAAAAGATTTTGTTACCAACAAAATGACATATTTTTTTGCGAACATTGTTTTTTTTCGTTAAATGCGCTAATGCAGCTCAGGTTCAAGGCTTAGTATGCTCATTATGAAGCACTCTGTATAATAGTTAAGGAATAAAAAGAATACATTTTACTTATTGAACCTACCACCCCTTATTTCCTAGTGTATTCGGAATACCGAACATGTACGAATTTTATTTCTCCCCATTCAGGTTCCTGCAAAATGATATCATCAATGGACGAGGTGGCGATCGCACTAGGTTCCAACTGCCCGCACCTCGTTTCAGTGGACTTCTGGAAGTCCTACTCCTTGACCCCGAATGGCATCAGAGCCCTCGGGAGCTGCAAGAAATTGCAAGAGCTGGACGTGGGCTGGTGGTAAGTTTTATTCTTTCGCAATGGGCTCTACACACGGTCAAGTTTATCGTCCAATTTGAATTAATCTTGATAATATTGATTGCTTATATTATCGCGAATACTACACATTTAAATAAAACTTGTTTTATACATTTTATCACGTTGATTTTATGTTTATACACCTGGACTTAGTCCAGCTGTAAGAGTCTTGCTTCTGTGGAAATGTATCTACCAAATCTTTTTTGTCTCCCGCTTTGTAATGGAGGGAAGTGGATAATTTTCTGACAACTCCTCCTATTTTTATCCTTCGATTAAATTCGTGCGGGTTCCAAGACAATTAACTTTATCCCGGGACTCGCCGAGGGTCAAGCCTCGGTGTCATCATGGGACACCACTGTAGATCCTGGCTTACAGGAGTAGCAGTGGTGGGGTTTTTTTTATAACATTATAGGCAAGTATTTGATCTCGATCTCACCTGATGGTAAGTGACGATGAGATCTACGATGGTGCATACTTGCCTAGAAGGTACCTGTTCACTGTCGACATGAAAATACCCAGATTGAAGTCAACAGGGAACAAAGACGCCGGTAGCGTGTTCCATTCCTTAGCAGTTCGCACGATGAAAGTAGAAGCAAATCGCTGAGTACGTACCGAAGGAATGTCCACAGTGTACGGATGAGACTTGTCCGTGCGTCTCGTCGACCGACGATAGAATGGAGATGGGGGAATTAATTCGTGTAATTCGTGTGTGGCGGGCCTAGTCCCATTTTCAATACCTTTAACTGCGGTGGTGATATATCAGCGGAATGTCGTGCAGCTTGCAAGCGGGCGGGTCGGGCGAGTGGCTGGCGTGGCTGGCGGGCGGCGAGCTGCGCAAGCTGTTCCTGGGCGCGCTGCGCGGCGTGTGCGACCGCGACCTGCGCGCGCTGCTGCCGCGCGCCACCAAGCTGGCGCAGCTCGACCTGCTCGGCGTGCGGGCCGTCACGCCCGACATCTGCGACGCGTGAGTAACCTTTTTTTTTAACGTGTGGAAATTCTCATGGATACCACATTATGCCGGACTCTTACCGGCTAAAACTCCACGGTCCGCCTTCACCGCCTTTGAGTGTGGCGCCACAGGATCGCACGTGGCATACTACTGTGGCACGCGTGAGTAACCTAGCTGGATACACGAGATAACATTGTATATTCCTTTGCTAGAATCGATTACAGAGCGTGATTCAAAAAGAGTATACTACTTGCGCTCCGCGCGCAGGGCCCCAAGTCTGCTAACAGCGTACAGCAACCGCATAGTAGCTGTCACTTTTGACGGATATTGTATGAGATGTCTGTCAAAAGTGAAAGTTACTATGCGGTTGCTGTTCGATTTAGAATCGATTGTGTTAGCAGACTTGGGACCCTGCTCTTGTAACCTAGCTGGATCCAAGAGATAACATTGTACTTACATCCCTTTGCTAGAATCGACTATACAGCGTGATACAAAAATAGTATAAATACCTTAGCTGCACTGCGCAGGTACAAATGCCAGTAAATATATCCTTTCTGAATGACGCTGTATAGAAGGAAAATAGATTATATCATCATCATAAAATAACTATGTACTTATTAATAAGGCAGCTGACATTGGTGATACAATCTTTTTCAATTATTAGCAATGTTTATTTGATTCATATATTTTTTTCCTTTGCAGAATTTTAGCAGAGTGCAGGGAACTTAGACTGCTGGATGTCAGTTTTTGTGATCAGATACAAGAGTCACAGGTGAGACTTTAATTTGTTGTCAACATTTCTTATATGACGGAAAGATATACGTCAATCCTCAGCACTTTATAGGTAGTAAAAACAATATCCCCAGACGCACACCAACTAAACGGTCCCACACTAAGCAACGCTTGTGTTATGGGTACCGTACATGGAACTGTTGGCGAACACAATTTAATACTTATATAGATATTAAACATCCATGACTCGAGTACAAACATTCGTGCTCATCATAAAGTCAAAGTCAAATCGTTTATTTCGTATAGGCCTACGGGGGCACTTACAAATTGTCATTAACATTTTTTTTCTTAATTCTACAACCGGATCGGAACGCGACCTCAACTGAGAAGATCCGGCGAGAAACTCAGCGGGCTAGTTTCTTGTTTTTAAAAGCCATTATTTTTCCAAAAAAAAGTAAGCTCCAGTGTTGCCATGCGAGGCGCACACACGCTACATTTTGTCATCATAAATCTTGATCTTCTATTAATTTAATCTGTATTTATTATATATTATATTTGTACATTGCGTTTCTCCAACAGGTACTGGAATGGCGCGAACAATATCCTCACGTGAGCATAAAGAGATCGTTTCAGGCCGCCAATTTGAACACCGCACCGAATCCACTTTTTTTAGCGCCCAGTTTAGAGTAATATATGCTGTATATTAATTTAAATTAATTTCTTAGTTCACTGTGCCTTTAAGATTAAAAATTCTTTGTTTATAAGCCGTGGACAGACTAACCGCGTAGCCTCACAAGGCTGCCTCGACCACGCCGCGCGCGCGCTTGCTCTGATATAAATTTCTGTCTGCGTGAGACATATCCCCGAGTCGGCCTCACGAGGTTGCGCAGTTAGTCTGGGCATGGTCCTTTGCGGTGAAGTGCATTTTTTTTGTGTTAGATTCAAAGATTATTTTTGTTGATTATAGGTGCCAATTCTGTTAGTGTATTAACTAAACTTGGCTACCTACTTATGTAACATGTAATATCTCCGTCCTACTCATGGCTGTTATTTTGTGAGCGAGACATCAATATTTTTGGATGAGTGGAATTAGTTCTTCGAAAATTGGCTGGACCCAAATCGGTTGCCCGTCTTCGCGAGGTCAGAGTGAGGCAATGTCAGATGATCGAGATTGGAGTAGGAAGCGCGAGCCGTTGCCTCGGACATGTGCCAGAAACAGCCTTGCAAGGCAACGCAGTCGTTTAAGACCCGGCCATTTGACAACAGAATTCGCGTCATTATCTATCGAAGGCACAGTAAATTATGCGATGTGTTCTAATTTTAATTACGCTTAATTTATATTCAATAAGTTTATTTTTTTCTTACCAGTGTAATGTAACGACCAAAATTCCTAATTTCACAAAATTAAAAAAGAAATGTCCTTTTCAGACTGTTGATACCAAAAGACATAAAAATATTTTAGAAAACGACAATCCATTAATTTTAGTATAACATCATATAAGGTAAACAAAGACTGACTAAATTAAACGGTTTCATACAGAATATTAAGATGCATCGATTAATGACGCATTTAATATTGCAGGACTTTAAAATATATATTTATGTTGACATCTTATAATAGGGTATCTGATTATTATTTTTTATTGCATAATTAATTACTTATACGCATTTTTTTGTATTTATAAATTTATTTTAGCATGAATTCATAATAGATATGATTATAAATGAAAAAAAAAACAAAATAACCAAATTCGGCCTAGAACTGCAATGTAAATTAATACTCGATACGCTTGAGCGCGCTTGAGCGCGCTTGTCATTCGCACGCATTGGCTATTTCGTAGAGCGCTGTGTGTTGTGATCGCGTTGTCTACGATACATTGCGCGCTCAAACATTTGTAACCCATGATTGTCGACATAAATACTATTTCCATGATTTTATTATAGGCACTAAGTGTAACCTTTACTCAATGTTTTCGTTACCATGCTCCTTACACAGTGTATAATATTATTCACTACTGCAGCCGTCATAGTGAATGTAGCGTCTCTATCTACTGCCGCCTACCTAGGCAAGTATGCTCCATCGTAGATCTCATCGTCACTTACCATCAGGTGAGATCGAGATCAAATACTTGCCTATAATTTAATAAAAAAAAAAAAAATGTCGCACGCAGGTAATGGTTTGCATGCATTCGTTCAGACTTCTAGCTATGCAGTGTTACTTTATTATCAAACTTGAGATATAAACGAAAGATACTTCATGACAATTTTGGCTTTCCAAAATTTAAGAATGTTTCCCCTCGGACCAAGTTGTTGCGCATGGGACTAGACTATACGTAACTATTTACAGCGAAAAAGATAAAATTTGTCAATTGAAATTTAGTTAGTAATACTCTATACACTACTTATTATTGTTAAAGTATACTTAAGTATCCGTACACATGAGGATATTAATCTATGCATACGAACTTGAGTGCATAATGCGGTCCTCTAAGCATAATTATGTTACTTAAACTTACGGAACATTTTATGTATATTTAAAGGTGGCTATTTATACAAGTATTATTATTTAAAGACGTTAGACTAGTACTAATTTGAGGGTTTGTTTTGAGTACACTTTTGTATAATATGATCACGCTATGATCACTGGGGGTAGGGAAAAGGGAGGGTCAATGGGTTGCGTTTGCGCAGGAGACAGATATTTTTTGTTATAAAGTGTAAGTACTACTATGGTATACCTACGGATTGAATATAAAACTCCAATAATGTGACTATATCGTAGTAATGAATCTCTCGTATTACTTAATATGTTTCTATAATAACGGGAGTTAGTGCAATGTCACAAGTGTCCAAAATCTCAGTCATAGTCGCTAAGTGAATAGTTCGTAATGGATATGTAATATTTTCCTATTAAACGTATATTATGCTTATTATTATCAGTCTTTGAATGGCAACATTAACCCATCGGCACTAAGTACTACAGGCTGTTAAAGAAATGGTATACTAAGTCTTGAACCTATGCTTCTTTAGCGTATTTAATCCCACCATGTGATTTCAGAATTTTGATATGTCAATTTAAAAAAAAACTTTATTCACAAAACATCGCAAGTGACACTTTGTTGCCAACAAAATTTATTATTTAAAAACTACATATCAAAATTCTGACTTCACATGGTGTTTAAAAGTGCACTAAAGAAACGCAGTTGCAAGGCTTAGTAGACCTTCTTTGAATCACCCTGTACGGGTAATTTTACTTACGATTTCAGAGATTAAACTTGATTGAAGTAAACCTAGATTCTTCTCACATCTGAATGCCAATTGAACAGTAGTTACACTCATTGGAGACTGCAGTCTGTAGAATGATATCGAATGGGTAATTATAAAATGCGCATGTATTTACTATTTTATTGATGATAGATATGTAATTAAACATAATGAAATACCTACTTAGATAAAACCCGACCTCAGCACAGCTGTATGAACTTATTCTACGCATTTGTAAATGAGATTTTATTACGACCTTATCATGTAATACCACAACTAGTTGCTATACCTCCGCAATTGCAAATAATTGTATTTAACGTACCTTTATTTATTCTACAATCAAAAAGCGCTTAGTAAACGTCACTATGAAGGTGAATCTTCCACAGTGCACGGTATAATATAGGTACCTATGTATAACAGAAAAGATTCTTCGGTAGGGTAGTTATTTAACCTATAATATTTTCAATACAGTAGGTACCCATAGGTACATTAGTAGAATTAGATTTATGCAATAGGTAGTTGACATATCCTAAAATCGTCGATGGTTCTTACAGCCTATTATAAACATTACCTACATACGTGGTAATTGGGCCCTAATGCATTATAAGAGGACATTTCTGAGATTTAGAAAACCTACAGAAATCATGTTTGTCGTAGTTAGCGATTGGTTGCTCGTTTCATGTAAGTATGCAATAAAGGCACAAGATATATTATTATTATCATCTGTCAATTTATTGGTGTAACCACAGTTAACATTTACTGTGGTGTTTTGTTACGCAGTACCTATCTAATAACTCAGTCATAGTTTACCCTTACGTGGTATGATGTGGTCTTACTCAGTAAATTATTAGGTAAGCGTACCTACCAATGGTTCCAAATTATGACACATAATTCGAGATGTAATTACCTATCTGTAAATTCTAGTGGAATGGATGCATATACTGTGACGGTCAACTCGTTAAGTTTTTTGCTGTGATTTTAATTAGTACTAATACCTGCCAACATATTAAGTTTTATTAAAAACTAATTTATTTAAGACCTATAATCATAATCAAGTAGTACTACCTATCTAAATATCTAACGTATTTAAAACGTGACGCGCTGAAAGCGTATGTGATTTTTTTCTAGCCTGAGCACCTACTTTATGCATTGCTATTTAATCTAAAAAGTATTGCTTTTGCAATTAATTTTTCTTCAGCAAAAAACGAGGTTATTGAACCACACCAAGACAATGCACACGTAAGTAAATTTTAACGGCAATAAGTGGTCCAAAAATACGCGACTATCCTGAAGAACCTGTTATTAATATGGCTTGGCAATCGCTTCCATTTTTAAACTACTTGCCTACAACGTTTCCATTCTGCGTAACTTTTTTTAAAACCATTAAAGATCTCTATGATACACCCTGCCAATAATTTACGTGCAATATAAAAATCCGTACTATTATTTACGCATTTTTGTACCTCGTGGCAGCCCTTAAATATATTGTTTTTTTTGTAATTAACGGTTTTTGTTTCTTACGCGACCTTTATCTACTTGAACTTAGGGTAAAGAATTTGTACTCAAGTTTATTTAGAGGGTGATCACGTTAATTGTTTAATTAATGCTATTCGGTTACTATATAACACATGTTTGCTTCGGTGCTTCGTCAGTGGTTGAGAAACACCAAGTACTTAAGGATCAGCGGGAGAAATTTAAAGGGTAAGTTTTTTTTTACTTATAAGGACGCGAAATTGACGCATCATTTTGTTTGATTACACGTAACGTAAAATGGACACGAGACAATTGACATGAGTCAGTTTTCTCGGTCGAGTGCTCCATAGGTGTGAATAGTGGTCGGCATGTATTAACCTTGTTTATCCGGCTGAGAGCACGGTGAAGGAAAACATCGTGAGGAAGCCTGCATATCTGAGAGAACCCCTCGAAAGATGTGTGAAGTCCGCCAACCCGCACTGGGCCAGCGTGGTGGACTATGGCCTAATCCCCCCTCGCATTGAGGGGAGGCCCGTGCCCAGCAGTGGGACATTAAAAAAAAAGGGCTGGAATTATTATTATATCCGGCTGAGAGCACTGTCTCGCCATTCTAGTCATTACTTGTAATCAAGCTACAAGTAGCATAGACGAGAAATGCTGTTCTTTTCTTTTAATCGAAACCTAGGTAGAGTTGGCATAACGTAAAATGATCCAAGCATTGCGCATGCCGAAGTCATACAACTAGGTATGCGCAGAGCCGCCATCTTTGTTCCTTTTATGTGATGCGACTTACACTGAAAGATTTTTCGTATATCTCATTAATATCAAACTTAGAATCTACTTAGTACACCTTAATCTGTACCCATTAAACGACCACAATATTTTCAGACAAAAATGATAAGATCATTATTCTTTTCTCTCATACTCGGAGTAATAATATGTTATCCCGGTGAATCGCACCCGGGTCCAGACGATGAAGACTATTCTGATGAACAGAATGACAATGATCAAGGTACAATCGTTGAAATGTTTGAATGGAAATGGCTGGATATTGCCGATGAGTGCGAGAGATACTTGGGACCTGCAGGGTTTGGAGCAGTGCAGGTAATAAACTTGAACACTGCTTTACCAACATATTTTAACTTAGATAGAGTGAGTCTTAGACAATCATGGAGTTCCATACTTACCTATAATTTATAAAACAGGTACTCTAAGTATGAATCGTAGTTACTATTAATGTATTTTATCCTTATCTATGTTATTCACTTGTTCTCTGCGATACAAGCTTCTGCTTAGCGATACAAGTTTTGTTGAATATATTTTTATATATTTTTTATACCTATGGCTGGTTTTTGAATTTATGATTTCATTTTTCCATCCGTCCATTGATGCTTTAGCGATGCTTAAGTATCTACTCAATAAATATATATCGTCAATTTAAAATTAACATTATGGCCACTGTGTACAATGAAGATGACGAAAAATACCGAAGTGTTTTAAAATCAGCCATTGACGAGTCCTTACATCATTGTTACCAGGTGTCTTCACCAGCTGAAAACCTGATACTCCGAACTAAGGATGGCAAGAGATCGTGGCACGAACGTAACTTGATAATGTCGTACAAACTTGAAACTCGTTTAGGTAACGAGGAAGACTTTGCGGCCATGACCAAGAAATGTACCAATGTTGGCGTCAAGTAAGCACCTCAATATATTAAAAAGTATTTGATAGTGATATAGGCGAATATTTACCTACGTAATAAGAAACTAAGATCTAATGTTATTAGTAGGTGCTGGCAGTAATATCTGATTTCAACCATTTGGAATGTAGTTATCTGTAATCTGTCGTGAACGAACTATGAGCATGGCATCGTAAGTCTTTCACCAGCCAATATCACATTTGTGAGCACAGATAATTATAATTAGTTGTGATGCTTTGATGTATTTCTAGCTTAGCGAGTACAATCTTATAGGCACATTACCAATGTGATTCGTGCTTGTCAACAAATATGTTATGCACTCATTGGGAATTACATAATAATAGGTATCATCCGGTAATGCAACGATAACATAGGTAGGTATAATTAATTATCAAAGATAATTGCGTAATAACGATCAGATTAAATTGTTTAATATTTCCGTCACCTTCAAATTTGTGCTTCAGAGTTGATTGTTTCTTTCTAGAATTGGATTGCCATTGACCTCGCAAATCCTGCTAATTAGGTTTAAAGACTTTATTTTTCTCATAAGAACTTACTAATTGACAAAGCTTATACGACATCCTTATTTCTAGCCGTCGTTTTATTGGTCTTAGAGACTTTATTACCTATTCCTGCCGACTTGTGCATAGTATAAGTAACTTTAAATTCAAATTGAAAATAAAAATTCTCACCTACTTCCAATTTTTTAATGCTAGTCTACTTGTAATGTTTGTTTCTGTATCATTTCTGATCATTAATTGTTATTATTAGAAAAAATATTAACCTTTGCATCCCATTGTCTCATCGGTACCAGGTAATCGATAGATAACCCTGGTAGCTTCCTAATCGGTCAGAAAATTGTTATGCTCAACCAATTTAAAATAACGGTTGATAAAGAAATTATCTTATCGTCATACCTTTTGCAACCTCGTGCTCGTAGGATAGTTATAATATGATACTGCTATTTATCTCTTCGATGCTGCTCAAGCTGTGTGGAAGAACTCAGACGCAACTTAATCCAATAAGAGTGTTTTTGGTGCCTCTGATGCAATCTACATGATCGAACATTGTACTAGTATAGGTTACCTACTGAATAAACGATATTTTCCAGGATATACGCGAGTGTGATCATAAACCACATGACAGGTGATCATGATCACAACGTTGGTACTGGCAACAGCACTGCTGACTTCAAAACCTTCTGCTATCCCGGTGTTCCGTACGAGAAAGAGCACTTCCACTGTCCAACTTGCAACCTTATTAATTATGAAGATAAAGATCAAGTATGTTGTATTACGAGCCGTACTTATAACCTTTTAGCTATATTTGGTTGTTGGCATAGACCAATAAGATAAATCAAATCTACTTTTCTGACTTTGTGTGGAAGCGGAGAGGTATTGCGGTATTTAGATCAACCACTTACTAAATCATTCCCTCCATTTTCTTACGAATTCTTTATATTGTCGCTTCGATTAATTTCGACGCGGGTTCCAAGACAATTAGCTTTTCAGTAGGACTCGCCGAAGGTCGATCCTCGGCGTCTTCGTTGGTCACCACTTTAGATTCTGGCAAACAGAAATAACAGTGGTGGGAATATGCGGCGGGCCCTAGGGCCCTAATCCCTTTACACAATAATACTAATCTTTCCCAAAGAAGATTAGTCTTAATAAATATTATAAGGAGAATCTCCAGTATTGACTTAGTAATAATTTTTCACACATTCAGGTTTATAACTGTCAATTGGACGGGCTCAAGGATTTGAACCAAACGCATCCACACGTGAAAAAAATGATTGTTGGGTATTTAAATCATTTGATCAGCCTTGGTGTCGCCGGTTTCAGGTATTTACTAGTTAAGGGAACTCTATTTTATACGTAGTATAATAAGGTCGCTCAACGCGCAATGAAGACAGCTACGCTCGGGGTTTCGCTACGCGATATAATCAGAAATGAGGAGATCCATAAACGAACTAAAGTAACCGACATAGCTCAAAGAATTTCAACGTGGAAGTGGCAGTGGGCGGCACATAGCTCGCAGAACCGATGGCCGTTGGGGCTGAAAGGTTCTAGAATGGCGACCACGAACCGGAAGATGTAGTGTAGGACGGCCCCCCACAAGGTGGACCGATGATATCACACGCGTAGCAGGAAGCCGGTGGATGCGAGTGGCGGAGGACCGTGATGTGTGAAAGTCATTGGGGGAGGCCTATGTCCAGCAGTATAATAATTTAATGTACCTACAACATACTAAGGGCCGTTTTCAAAATGTGCTAATAAATCCTATCCACAACTTACCTTAAAAAATTTGAGTAAACATAGGGCATATCAGCTAATTGTATAAAATGCCCTAAGAAGATGAATTTATTGTCTAGGATACAATACGCAAAATTCATCGACCCCAAAGATCTTAAAAATATTGTCGAGTGCCTTGACAATTTAAACACGGAATGCGGTTTCCCTGAGAACAAGAAACCTTACGTTTACCTAGAGGTCCTTCCCAGCGGTGCGGTACAAGGAATTGATTATTTCCCCTTGGGTCTGCTGGTTACTGAATACAAAGTAAGTACTCGTTTTTATTTTTTTTAAGAATTGTCAGACGGCTATGTTATAAAAAAAGTATAGTTTGTAAATTCAGGGGTAGAAAATCAACATTTAATAGACACAGATTACACACACAGGCACCTACAAACATGAGATATATACGAGTACGCAGAAGAAATGGTACATATTGCATTTAGGCAGGGGTGTCCCGCAGTACACCAATATTTCGCCGACGGCATTTGTGACGGTGATGCGGGCCATAGTCCTACACGCTGCCCCCCAATACTGGTGTATAAAAAAAATAAGATTTTCTTTTTTCCGATTTTCATTACTTGCTAATGTTACTTCAGTAATTAACACATTCTATAAAATTAACAGATATCAGTGCGTCTACTCGGTAAATTAATGTGTCTCTCAATGTCTGTCGATGTTTAAGTCTATGTTTGTGTGAGGTGCCTTCATAAAAAGTAAAACCTAATCTTTCGCAACAAGCTGTTCGCCTGGACCCGCCAAAGTAATCGAAAAGTAGGACAGTGCCTTTCAAGAACTAACCGAACCATGACTTAGCACATCTGTTTATTGTCGAATCACGTAATTAATTTCCCTGAACCGAGTAACTCCGAAGACGTGACTAGCCGAACCATTTTAATAGAAACATGTTCATAGCCCTTTTGAATAACGCCTTAGTTCATATTACCTAAGCTTATAATTTCCGCGTAGAGATGCGTATATCGCGGCTTGGTTTTGTCGTATGTACCTGTAGTTGCAGGCAATAACGAAAGAGTGTTTTTTTTAGATTTAACTACACTTTTTTTTTAAGTATTTAAATATCTAATGGTGCTAAACCACAGTTCAGAAGTTCAGACGTAACGTTGCAACTAGCAAAGTGAAGCCACATATACATACATAACTTTTTGCCTAGTAAATGGTCGGCATAGACTAAGAAGTTCTGGACATCGTTTTTTATATGTGTGCGTGAGTGTTTACATGCTTGACCTTCGGTTTTAGGCATCACTGCTAGCGTTCGCCGCGCGTTGTCTGAATATTCTAACAAGTGTGTGTGCTAAACAAATACCTACCTTGTAGACTTAGCCCCTGCGACTAAGCTTAAGATTATCCTAGCGTCGTTTCGCTCGAGTACTGAACTCGTACTGCGAAGTAGGTAGGTATTTATAATTTGCATATTTTTTTCAGGTTTCCGAAGAGCTATACAAAATATTTAGAGGCAACAAGTCTCTAAATTGTTTGTCTACGTGGGCAGACGACTCTTGGGATCTCCTACCAAGCGACAATGCAATTGTTTTCGTCGATAACCACGACCTGCAAAGATGCAGTGATCCCAAGTCGCTAACTTTTAAAGAAGAATTGCTTTATAAAGTATGCAATTGTTATTAAACTTCTATTTACGATGGCACTTATAAATTATAGTAATCTGAGTCGCTTTGAGTCTTTCTAATCTCTTCTTTTACTTATTTAAAAGGGCTGGCTTAACAGCGCCATAATTGCAGATAAACAACCATTATAACGCTCCTTTTTTCAACTAATAAATATTTTATATATATATAACTAATAACAAACAGTCTGAAATACGTACGTGAGATATGCATGATACTTCGTTAAATAACCTTTTAATACTTATATTCGTTCAAACTAAAGGCTACAAAATTTATCATTGCAAACACAGGCGCTAAGACTGCATGGTTGCTCTGGAGTCTCTAGCAACCACAAAGAGTAAATAAAAAGTGATATGAGTGCGAAACGCCCTTAACCAAGCGATATGCTTCTACAACATTGCTCGCTTATACGGCGCTTATTTGCGATTAGATTTTTTTCAAACGAGGCACGAGCTGAGCCCCCATGGGATCTTTTAAAAGATGACGACTCTGCAAACTAACCTGCAATTGTTTTAACAGGTGGCCACAACATTTCTTCTAGCGCAACCGTACGGTCGGCCCATAGTAATGAGTAGTTACTCCTTTACCACCTTCGACCAAGGACCGCCGTCTGATGAACACGAATGTATCACTTCCCCTGTTATTAAAGAGGTACGAAAACTGATACCATGGATTTAGCTCCTGATTCTTGACCCCCCCAGAGTCGGAATTTTCCGTCGATTTTTCAGGAATATACGCATTTTTTTGTATTTGTAAATAGATTTTGGCATGAAATCAGTAGAAGTCTATCTCAACGTGATTTTAAATAAGAATAATCATAATTACTAATTTAGTCCAAAAGTGCAATGTAAATTAAAACTCGAGACGCTCGAGCGCGCTCGTCACTAGCAAAAGTGGGTATCGCACAGAGCGTTGTGTTGTGATCGCGTGGCCTATGATACATTGCGTACTAAAAAATTACAAAATTTTTACCCCATCACATTTGTCATAATCGATTTCTTTAATTTTATTATAAGCATTAAGTGTAACTTTTACCAAAAGTTTTAGTTACCAGGCCCCTTACACCCTGTATAGGTATTTCTAATCGAATAAATATGTTCATAACTAATTACTTTCCTATAAAATGGCGGTATAATATGTTACTAGACAATCATCTTTTATAACAAAGTTACCCTTTCAATGGTAATGCCTGAATGACTTTGATTTCAAACGGTTCAATTCCTTTAGCGAAGACTATCGTTTTTTTAATGCCATTTATGTATCCAGGATGGCTTAGGATGCGTGGGCGCTGAATGGGTATGTGAACATCGCTGGTCTCCTATCCGCCAACTGGTTAAGTTCAGGAACATTATCGGAAACGCCAAAGTTAAAAACTGGTGGGACAATGGCAAGAACCAAATCGCATTCAGTAGGGGTACGAAAGGGTTCATCGTTTTCAACCTGGAAGGGATACCACTCAAACAGACTCTGCAAGTAAGTCCTAGAATTTATGACGATATTAAATACCATCTAAATGACCTGGCCAGAAAAGCTTCAGAGAGTAATAAACTGATATTTAAATTTGTATGCCATATGGAAAAAAACTATAGTTTTTTAGTTATAGCCTCAAAAACCTGTTTTTGATAATAAATGCCTCTGACTTTGACTTTAGAGAGTAATTCACTACAATTATATTTTCAACCCCTCGAAAGACGTGTGAAGTCTGCCAACCCGTACTGGGCCAGTGTGGTGGACTATGACCTAATCCCCTCGCATTGAGGGGAGGCCCGTGCCCAGCAGGGGGACATTAAACGGGCTGGTATTATATTTTCAAATCTTCGCTGTTTGTTTCCGCAACTGTGTTCTTAGTTACATAGGTACATCCAGTGGCTTCTTTTGCCATATACATATTGATAATTCTATCAGCGAAGTGCTGGTGTATCAAAAGTGCATCTCTGCTCTTGAGATTGTAGACGGTATGAAATCATTTATTTATTCCAGACCGGTCTACCCGCGGGAGAGTATTGTGACATAATATCGGGGAAGAGAGACGGCGATAAATGCACTGGCCAAAAGATCAATGTATGCAAGAACGGTGAGGCAGAGGTTTGTCTGTCCGGGAATGCACAAGCCAATGAATTGGTTATTGCCATACATGTTGGCAAAGAGGTAAGTCCATTGAAGAAGCTACAGTGAGGCGTGGTTTCAGAAGCATGTAGTCAACTGAAATTTAAATTAATTAGTCAGGAAATTATTATAATGTAAAAATGATGATGTAAAAATATCGCACTTTGTAAGTATGTCTTTTTTCAGAGGCATATCTTCCTAATGCCTGCCTTTTGCCTTAAGGCTATTGCTAGAAGTTTATTTTGTGTTTTCCACACTCCGAAGTAGATCCGCCTACGCTCATGACTACTGTTTTGCATCGCCACATAGTATAATACTAGTAATAGATGACGTGTAGAAATTCAACTCACCAATAAAAAAAAAATTGGGAAGGCTAAGAAAATAGCGCTCCTGCCTTTTCCCATTTTTATTGGGGTTGGTTTTACGCTCAGTTGACTGATATTTAGGTACAAGAATCGATTGCTATCTGTCCTTTGGCCAGACTACAGCTAACCTAAGAACTGACCTTTTGTCAGTATTTTAGACTGCTCTAATGATGGTCAAAGATGGTACTATGACAACCGCCACCGCCAGCTTCACGTGACCTTCGAAGAAGCTATAAAGGGAAATGGTGATGATCTTATAAAAACTTTCCCAGAGCTATCCCTTTTACCAAGTTATGCTTTGCCGAAAGATTTATCAGTGAATTAAATAATTTATAATGGAGATACCTAATTAATCTTTGGTTTCAAAGCCAAGGCCGAACGACATTTTTTAGATAATTATGTAAAGATTGCTGATCTAGATATTGCGAATCTAATTATATTGAATACTTAATACTTACCTAAGTAAATAATCAGTTATTATATTTTTTTATTTAGTAGATTGATGTACAGGTATTGTAATAATTTGTTTTTTTTTCAGTCTTGCTTGAGCGCAGAGTAGATTTCAAGAAAATTCTACAAAGTTAGCACCTAAACTTTAATGGGTAACGTTAAGAGTTGCCAGCTTTTATTATAATTTGCACGTTTGTTTTGTTTTTGGATTGTGTTATTTAATAAAATACGTATCGTTATTTATCTTTTTATTAATACAATTATACGAAGTAACATTTTTACCTTCTTCAAACAAAATATCGCTTTTATTTTACTTATATTTTATGTCACTAGTGCCTAATTATTGCAATAATATTTACTGTAATAGTTTAGTAGATAACCACACAAAAACATATTACACAGAGGTATATAAGTACTCACGTTTAATCAGATTGAATTAACAAATTTAACGATTTGATTTATCAATGTTTTCGCCCGTTATCTTGGATTATATTAATTATAATGATAATTATACCGTATCGTAACAACCTCTGAGGTTTTTTATCACAACCTATAAAAGGTAAGTCTTGGTGGGAGGCAACATGCACATATTGTTATTCAGTTCTCTGTTAGGGGGGTAGAAACACTATCGAAAAGGTGAGCAAATTTTTATTTGTGTACTTCTGTGTTTTTTCCGAATCTCTGTGGTAAATAAAATCATGTAACTGATGAGTGAGAACATACTGTTTACAACACATTGTAAATCTCAGTTAACGTGCCTTAACTGGTGGTACGCTTCGGCCGTGGCTAGTCACCACCCACTGAACAAAGCCATGTCGCCAAGCGGCCTAGCCGTGTTCCGGCATGATGTTCGGTGTTGCCATTCATGGATGGCGGGTCAGATCAGTTGCGCTGCATGTGCCTAGTGAATGTAGCGTCTCTTATCTACTGCCGCCTTCCTACCTAGGCAAGTATGCTCCATCGTAGATCTCATCTTCACTTACCATCAGGTGAGATCGAGATCAAATACTTGCCTATAATGTAATAAAAAAAAAAAAACGTGACTGTCTACTGTGGTCTCCGACCATAAATTAAATACATAAAATTGGAGGTAAACCGTACGACCTATGTTTTCATCGGGGTTATTAATTAGTCGATTGATGGATCATGAATAAGAATCAGAATATGTTTTAATCATGTAAACAATTAAGTACAGTACTCATAAATCGTCAAAAGAGTTACAAAATGGTAAGCTACAACTTTACCACCCGTTCGGAATGCCGTTCCTAAGGATAAGAACTATGGCAATAAACTCCATGGTTGCTCTTTTTTAAAAAGATCCGTTACATTTTTGTGCAGTACATTGTTATAGGTATGCGAGAACAATGTAGGAACGGCTAGTCAGACTTTCACAGCTGGTCAAAAGAAAATATGCGATATTATGATCTATTGCAATGTCTTTGAGCAGTCCCTGACTATATCGGTAGCAATAGTGTAACATGAAATCGTTTGCCCTGCTACCTGCAAAATTATCCATTACTAAATGTACCAATATTTTAGGATGTTCCGTCACATCCTGCTCCTGTCAGTGGTGACGGCAGCGCTGGCGTACAAGGCGCCGCACTATGCGTCCGGCCGCACCACCATGGTGCACTTGTTTGAGTGGAAATGGGACGACATCGCTGCTGAGTGCGAGAGGTTCCTTGGGCCTCGAGGATTTGGTGGTATTCAGGTGAGGATGCAACGAACTGCATGTTATTGCTTTATTATGCGGTTTATCCATATACCGGTTTAGCTCTTACACTATAAAGCCGTGAGCTTATTATGGCTCTCAGTACTATAGCGTATATGTCAGATTTAGTAAGATTCGGAACATTTGGAAACTGTAGACCTACCAGCCAATTGAGTCACATGACCAAACAGCACTGAAGCGCCACAAACATGGCTATTCAGCGCTGTTACGCCACAAATTTGACAAAACGGCACTATAACGCTCCGTCACACATTGATGAATAATGAATTAATAGTTCTCTTTTGCAACGCACAGCTGCCTAGAGACTCAGACAAGCATTAGAGTATTCCATTTAATTCATATTTTCTTTCCTTTTAATTTGGATTTAAAAGTTAAAAAGCTACATGACCCATGATTATTACAGATTTCTCCTCCCAACGAGAACTTGGTGATCTGGTCCCGAAACCGTCCGTGGTGGGAGCGTTACCAGCCAATATCCTACCGCCTGATCACACGCTCCGGGAACGAGCAACAGTTCGCAAGCATGGTCCGCAGATGCAACAACGTTGGAGTTAGGTATGTTCGCTTTGGTTTATTTTCTTCATTCCGAACATGGAATTAATCTATACACCGTACCAAATAGACCAGCTTTCCTAATCAATGGTTTTGTGTTTTAAAAATTTCTGCCGGTTCATGATGAGTACCGAAAATGTCAACCATATCATCTCTTTTGGACTCTAGTGAAGTCGAGTGCTATGCCAAAATATAGTCTTTGATCAATAAGACTGACCAATTAGAATTAAGAATATTTTTAGTTATTTGACTGAGCTGAATCATGGGTCTTTCAGAAATGGTTGTCTTTGCACAAAATGTTCCTTAAATATGGCCCGTAGATCTTCAATTCTTATATTCTTTCCACTATTAACCACCTTTTCAATACCCCTCTTTTACCAAACACATCCTCACTGACAGGATCTACGTAGACGCGATCATCAACCACATGACAGGCACATGGAACGAAAACAGTGGCACCGGCGGCAGTACAGCTAACTTCGGTGATTGGCACTACCCTTCTGTGCCTTATGGCAGGAACGACTTCAACTGGCCTCACTGCGTCATCTCTGGTAACGATTACGGGTGCTGTGCTGATAGGGTGAGTCATCATCATCATTTATGTAGGCCCTTTAATGTCCCACTACTAGACATTTGCCTCCCCCCCCCCATAAATATGAGGGTTGTATATAGTAAATAAGATTGAAAACAATCGCTCTTGTTATTTTATATCTCCGCTAGATAAGACTGTGTTCTCGATACAGGTTGCGCTTAGTAGAATAGTACCTAGTATGTTTTTTATGTTATTTACTTTTCGATGCTTACATAATAAAGTTTTGTTACTTAAGCAAATTTTTTTGTTCAATGTGTAATCGCTGAATGATTTATTCTTCATTAGAGCTATTTATTTTTTTATAGGTCCGCAACTGTGAACTTTCTGGTCTCAAGGACTTGAACCAAGGTTCCGAATACGTGCGCCAGATGATTGTTAACTACATGAACCACCTCATTAGCTTAGGTGTCGCTGGGTTCAGGTAAGAAATAAAAAAATGATAAATTTCCTATAAATATTGCCTGATAAATGGTTAAGATTAATAATAGAAATTAATAAGAAGTTCCTTGGCTACAGAGGATATTACATTATCTGGATTATTTATGTGATTATGTATTATCATAGGCAAAAAGAAATTATTTTATAGATATATAATAATGTAATACTCTCGCCTATAAAATACAATATAGGTAGGTACTCGTATTTTTTTATTAAACTCTGTGATTATTAGGAGACATTGTTATTCTTTTTTATAGAATTGACGCTGCAAAGCACATGTGGCCGGGCGACCTTAGAGTCATCTATGACCGTCTACAGAACCTTAACACAGACCACGGCTTCCCATCTGGCGCCCGTCCTTACATCTATCAGGAGGTCATCGACCTTGGCGGCGAAGCCATCACCAAAGACGAATACACACCTCTTGCTGCAGTCACAGAGTTCAGATTCGGGTTGGAACTCAGCAGGGCCTTCCAAGGTGGCAACCAGCTCAGATGGCTGGTCAATTGGGGACCTAGCTGGGGACTTCTGGCTTCGAATGATGCTTTAACCTTTATCGACAACCATGATAACCAGAGAGGTCATGGGGCTGGTGGAAGTATACTTACTTATAAACAGTCGAAGGGTTATAAGGCAGCTATTGCGTTCATGTTGGCACACCCTTATGGAGAGCCGCAATTGATGAGCAGTTTCGACTTCCATGATACAGAAGCTGGCCCCCCTATGGACAGCAGTGGCAACATAATCTCTCCGTCTATTAACTCTGTAAGTATTGTTATTTAAGTTACAGCAGATATAATCGAAATGTTTATGTTCATTATCGGATTAATACTAGCAAAGTCGAAGTCAAATTGTTTTTTCTCTTAACTACGATTCGGTTGTAGAGTTTAAAAAAATGTTAATGACAATTTGTTAGTGTCCCCTCATGCCTATCCCACTATTATTATAAATCTGAAAGTTTGGATGGGTGGATGTTTGTTACTCAATCACGCCAGAACGGCTGAACGGATCTGGATGAAATTTGGCACAGAGATAGATTATAGTCTGGAATAGCATATAGGCTACTTTTTATCCCGGTAAAAAGGACATATTTTAATCGCGGGTAACACCGCGGGGCGCAGCTAGTACGAAATAAATGATTAGACTTTGACTTTGATTGGAAAAGTTGACAAGCCGAGGGTCATTGGTGGGTCGCTACCCCCAATTGTTGCTCTAACAATTCCCTTTGTAGGACAACTCCTGCGGCAACGGCTGGATCTGTGAGCACCGCTGGCGGCAGATCTACAGCATGGTTGCGTTCAGGAACGTCGCTGGCAGCACTGGGCTCAACGACTGGTGGGACAACGGCAGCAACCAGATCGCTTTCTGCAGAGGTGGACAGGGCTTCGTCGCTTTCAATAACGACTACTGGGACCTGAATCAAAATCTACAGGTATGAGTTTTAAGGCTTTCTTTTTTAAGATAACAGTTGCTTTGATAAAATTACTTAAGTTTTGATAGAATTGCTTAGTTTTATGCGAGTCAACTAATTCGTATCACTGGTGACTGTTATAATAGTATCATGCAATGTGTTAACCTAAAATTTATAGAAAGTTATAACGGATTATAAAGCTATTAGTATAATGCACTTTTCCCTCTCAAAGTTTCGTTATAATGCCATTATGATCCATTATAACAGCCAATAAATTGGAGAGTTATTCTTCTTATCTTAATATCCGAATATTTTTAATAGTACTTACTTATTAGACAAATATTCTTGAGTTCTTATTAATATTACACAACACTTCTTTTAGTTATCCAAGACATTATAGTATTGCCCATAATATCTTTTTTAATAGTTATGTCAAGTATTTTTATGTGCATTTTATTTTAAAAGTCTTCTTTTAGTTACCCAAACAATATTTGGGAAGAATATACGCCATGACCGATTTTCATACCTATGTCCAGATGTCTCTGATGACATACAGCAGATCGCTGTATCATATAAATATCAGCAATGAGCTAAAATTTGTCTGCTTTCAGTCTAAACTTGAAACTACAGATACCGGCAATCTTTGCTCCAGGAGTACCCATAACAAAATGAAAAAATGACTAGTCTTTTTCTGAGATGATGAGAGAGAGAGGGAGAAGAATATGAGAGATTTGTTGACCAGTTAACAAATCTCTCAAACCAGAATTCTCATCTTCCAGACTTGCCTGCCCGCGGGTAGCTACTGCGATGTAATCTCCGGCGCGAAGAGTGGTAACAGCTGCACTGGTAAGACCATCCATGTTGGCAACGACGGCCGTGCAAGCATCTCCCTAGGCGCCAACGAGTATGACATGGTACTCGCTATCCATGTTGGAAGTGAAGTGAGTATTAACAATATCTCAAGCGCAATAGTGCTGTGTGTCTTAAATAATTTGACAGCCTGATTAGCGCAGTGGTAGTGACTCTGCTTTCTGCGCCGAGGGTCCCGCGTTCGAATCCTGGTAGGGACACAAGCTTTGTGTGATGAGCATGAATGTTTGTACCCGAGTGTTTTTTTATTTATTTTTTATTACCTTATAGGCAAGTATTTGATCTCGATCTCACCTGATAGTAAGTGACGATGAGATCTACGATGGAGCATACTTGCCTAGGTAGGAAGGCCGCAGTAGATAGAGACGCTACATTCACTAGGCACATACAGCGCAACTGATCTGACCCGCCATCCATTAATGGCAACACCGAACATCATGCCGGAACACGGCTAGGCCGCTTGGCGACATGGCTTTGTTCAGTGGGTGGTGACTAGCCACGGCCGAAGCCTACCACTAGTAGAGTTGTCACCTGGTTGGCACCACCCAGGGTCACGTGTAGGGTATCTCGAGGGTACTTAATTCTCCTACGGACGAAGATGACTCGACCCCAAAATACCTAAGAATGAAAGTGACAACATCATGTCTCGATGACGTTTTCATAGCATTGGGGTTTATACATTATCGGACTAAGAATACCAGTAGTTACTATCTACTTACTTCTGTAGTCTCAGACGTCAAGTGATTTCTAATCCGTGTTAGCTCTAAGCGAAGGCATATCAAGGCTTAAGCACTTTCCTTCGTTAGATACCACACTCTATGACCGTTTTACTCATACAATTCGGATTTTTTTAGGACTAGTGCAAATGTGTCTATTTGGGTCGGATCTATTGAAAGTAGCATCTACCCACCCACATGGGGTAGCATTTGAATACTATGTACTTATAAGTGGTGATTGATTATAAGAAATATAATATTGTTCTTTTTTGTTACAGTCAAGACTGTGAAGAGACTAACGAAGAAACAAAAGCGACAAATACAGTTAAATCTGCATAATGTGACTTGCTGCGAAATTAATGGAATTTAATCGCACTTGTTATTGCTAAATTTTATTACTGTGATGTATTTTAATAAAACTAAGAATAAGCAGAAAATTGTTGTTTTTTTTTATTTTAAACAAGCTTTTAAAGCAATTATGATGAAAAAAATTCGCACAAAAAGTTACACTTGTCATTTTATTGGAAAAAAAAAAATTAAATCGACATAGCGATATTCTGAAAAGAAAGTGCAAGTTTAAAGGTTAGCTTACCTTCTCTGAACCACTCTGTATAATGTACCTAACTACCTGTAAAAATTGGAAGTGTGATATCAAAAAAGCTTTTAAATTAATGTCCAATCTCAGCACTACCCTTTACAGGTAATTTGAAGTAAGTATTCTTACCTAAGTATTACGTATAATAGCATGGGTGTGGCAGGTAAATCCAGTGTTCTGTAACTAAAGTTTGTCCTAATATCGCCTTGGGGAGTTTGGGACCCGTTTGTCGATGTCGTCACGTACAAAAGAGAGTATCCAACTAAATTTTACGACAGTACTTACTTCAGCGGCATCTTTGGGCGAAGCTTGGGAAGACGTTGATTTTGGACAGGTATAGTTTATAGAACAATTGATTTATATATCTTATTATTTAAATTAAAGTCGTGTTAGTTATACCAATTAATAACTCAGGAACGGGTTGGCCGATTCTTATGATCCTTGATTTTTGAAAACATGGTAAAAATTCACAAACAATCAATTCTCATTCATGTGATTCTGAGACGGAAAGAATGTTGCCGGGACAGCTAGCATTTTAACATTATTGACTTTTAAGTGGCTCTGTAAATAATTGGTTGTCTGCTTTGTTTTCGTTAAGTCTGGTATTTCATCATGTATTATTTTGGCCAAGGGACTATACTTTATGAGTGTACAGTTATTGGAAAAAAGCATTTGCATGTTTCCGGTTAGTGTATTTGTCTTCACGCCTCATGAAGAAGCTTGCCTACTTCTGACTGAACTTTCACACTGCTCGAATGTACAAACCCGATAAGATAAATATTCAGTGTTTGATTAAGGCTGGCATTTTTCATCCCAACTACCATCACACCTACTTCCTATACAGTCCACTTTTCAAAGTATCCATCAAAATACCTAACAGTAGGCTTATAAGTGCTATTAATGAATTGATTTCTTATATTTACGCGAATACTACACATTGAAATAAAACTATTTTTTAAGGATTTTATCGCGTTTGTTTGTTTCAGAGAGCCAAAGGGATCTGTGACGAGCAACATCTGGCTGCCGAGCTCCATCATGTCAAGCAAGTACTGCATGACAACAAGCTCCGAATCCCGCGCCGCCGTCACAGTGACCGAGTGAAACCAGCCACAGTCGAGCGTCTGCCTGCTGTACTACCATACATCAGAGGAGTCACAGACAAAATTGGCTACATCTTGAAGCGCGCTTCAATCAAAACTTTTTTCAAGCCGCCGAAGAAGATTAGTCAGTTCTTACCATCTGTCAAGTGTCACATTCCTCTACAAGATGCAGGGGTATACAAACTCGATTGTGAATGTGGGCTCTCTTACATAGGACAAACTAAAAGAGCAATAAAAACCCGCGTAAAAGAACACATCGCTGACGTGAAACACCGGCGCTCCACGAAGTCTGCAATCTGTGAACATGTACAAGATCGCACCCGCCATTATATCAGATTTGATAAGCCACAGATCCTCGCAAAAGAACACCGATTCCGACCAAGGATGATACGCGAGGCCATTGAAATTAAAAAAACATCCTAATTTCAATAGGGAAGATGGCTGGGTGCTACCACCGACTTGGGATCCAGTGATTAATATTATTAAATCGAAAACCAAGCGTACCATTGCAAGACCTCAAGATACTGTGAGCACTTTCTGCGTAGATCGGACCACAATCAACAATTAAATATGAGGGTAGCCCGTCTCTAACTATGACACCAGGACGTCAACCACCTCAGTCCTCCCGTGACCATGGTTGCTGTAAAGCAGCCGAAACGTCGGGAACGTAAAAACGGAAAATAAACGCGATAAAATCCTTAAAAAATAGTTTTATTTCAATGCTATTAATGAAGTCATGTTGAGTTACTAATTTTTTTATAAATAAATAGCTTGATAAGTAAATACAAGGACGTTTATAACCATACTTATTAAAACAATATCAACCACAGATATGTCTGTGAAAAGTTATCGCCTTACAAAGGGAACTTTCTACAACGAAATAAGTGCGAATATCCCGGTATAAGTATTCAAGTGGGCTGATAGCTGAAATCCCTACAAGTTGTAATACGAACGAACATTACCGAAACGGCCGCGGCGAGTGCGACATGACTGGAATGGTTGAAACTTTGCCAAATTAATGGACAGGTCTTTGTTACTTTGTAATTAACCTTTTAGGGCGCCTCGTTGATCGCGGGGATTAGTGAAGGAATAATTAATGATTAATTAATTAGCGGCGCTAACTTTAGCAGAGTGTGTTTGGCCATTTTTGTTCTGACTTTCTTAAGAAAACTAGGTTTGATAACATGATTTTCTAGATTGGTAGTTGGGTTTGAAATATCTAATAAGTAGATACGATACTTAAGTGTGTCATTATAACTGTAGAGATTTTGGTTTGGATTTATTGGCAGTACTTACCTACTTCTATAAATTATTATGTGCGATAGACACCTATAGCGTAGGGAGTAAGCAAAAAGAAAAACTTGTAAGCTCATACTAAAATATCCACTTAACTGTACGAAAAAATGAACGGATGAATTGAAATTCCTAAAATGCCGTCAATATGATAATGCCAATCCAAGTAATCTCAGTATTAATATTTATATGCGCACACCCAAAATGGTTTACTCAAGGCGAAATGAATTCAATTCGGTTAAAGGGGAAGTTCTAAATTGAATGGCGAGCAGGCATTTGAATAATCGTGTGTGTAAAGGACGAGTAAGCAAGGCCATTTCAGGAGATACGATAGTTTTAAAACTCAATGTTTCAGTAACAAAAATAAAATATCCTACCCTTTCAATAGCAAATCTCTGAAGTGTTAAATATTAAAGCAGGAAATTAATATCTGATCATTCGGATGTATATGCAATAAATAAACCGTGTTCAAAAAACGAATACACATAAAATAATTTAATCATGAAATCTGCCTTGTGTAACTGAATCAAATATGAAAAGAATGTGAAGTTGGTGCATCATCAGAACTCAATTTTGAAAATTGACTAGTCTGGAAGTATATTCTTTCAAACAAAAAAATATTTTTCCATATCGGTTCATAAATGACCGAGTACTGAGGTATCAAACATAAAAATAATAAAAAAATACAACAGATTTGAGAATCTCTTCCATTTTTTTTAAGTCTGTAAACAATAGAATTGAATTACTGCGACATTGAAAAGGCTGAATCAGAAGTAGCGACTTATTGGATTTAATTACTCATTAGTAGAATGGAGATCATGAAGAATCCGAAATTAACTTTCTTTAAGCATACTTAGTACTATCGACCCTCGTCAAGGAACTAAGTGCAATGAATAAGTCCTAAGTAAAATGAAGTCAATAAGACTTCGATAGATATTTATATGTAAGTAAATAAATGTTTATTTTCTTTTTTCAAGGAATACCTACTCAATCAATAAGTTCAAATTAACCTTTACCAAATTAAACTTAGTTACATTGAATTTTCTTAGAAAAAAGTAATCAAAACTATCGACTCAGAAACATGAAGGTCGTGTAATGTATCGGCTAGTAAATTACTTATTAAGTTTGGTTTTTAACGATCACTTGTTTTGATTTTGTGATTTTTTTATTATGTACTTCTACTTACTATAATGGTTAAAGAAAACTTTATTTTTCCTCAAAAGAAATACAGTATTTCACTTGATGAGAAACTTAAGATTATTTATTTTTACAAAATATAAAGCCGATGAGCAATTCAAACAGAGTTAAACAAAATCAAGTGACTAAAGTAAACATTTATAAAAGTAATCATTATCAGTAAGTATAACTATTATATCCCACTGTTGGGCAAATGCCTCTCTCTCATGGGCTATAATGGGCACTGTTTTGGGTTGGAGTCCATATCATCATATCTCGTCCCGTGACTAAAGGCATATCCTCTTTATTGAATCCTGTATATAGTAACTAGCTGACTCGGCAAACGTTGTTTTGCCATTAATACATGATTTCTAGGAAACATTTTTATGGTTAAATATTTGCGATTATAAATTGAGATAAAACTATCCTATCTTTCAACTTGGATAAAACTGCACTCAGTGTGCAAAATTTTATTTAAATCGGTTTACTAGTTTAGGAGAACACTCATATATTAAGATGTATCTCCTTTGGAATGAACCATGATTTGGAGAAACTGTCTCACACACGTGCTGAATTTCCACAATATTTTCCTCGTGTGGAACTTAAGAAGCACACGGTAATCCCTCAGGACGTCTACAAGTTTGCGACATGGTGTTATGTAGCATTGAGCTACAGAGTGTTTAAATATTTGAATGCAGTTTCCTCTTCTAAGCCTTAGCATTAGCGACTTTGTTGTATATGTTAGCCTAGTGTTACCATGTGGTTAACCCGCTTAGTGCAGGGACCTGATACATTATTAATAAAACATTAATTTAAAGTAAGTGTCATAGACTATTTATAGTTTTTTTTATCGTTATCATGTAATAATTTATGAACGCCAAAAAATGTAGAGGATGGCTTAATTTTGTGTTGCGTCTTGATGTTCTTCCTGAATTTTATTTTTCTTGATTTCTTATATTTACGCGAATACTAAACACGGCTATATAGCAAACTATATAGTTCTAATCCAGTGTGTAGTATTCGCGTAAATATAAGAAATCAATACATAAGGGTAAATTTACAATGAATTTACTCATAGCTTGTCAAAAACATAATTGAACCCCGGTTTGTGATTAAAGTCATACAAAATCAAGCAGGAATCTATCATAATCCGTTGAACAATAGCCAATGTTTGCACTTTAAAGTCTACTTCGCAGTTCAGGGGGCGTATTAAGTACTCTTATTTTGAGGCAATTCCTTTCCCGGCCTAAAACTTGTCATCTGTATCATATTAACGACATAAGCTCCCACTAGAAGGTACTATGTCTCAGTCTGTAATTATAATGTTGACAAACAGAGATATTTTTTTAAATTAGGATACTTATGTATTAAAATATGTTTACATGATACTAGTAGTAGGTGTGCATGTCTGAGAGAACTCCTCGATAGACGTGTGTCCCGCATTGGCCAGCGGGATGGACTGTGGCCCAATCTCTTTCGCATTGAACGAAGGCCTGTGCCCAATAGTGGGACATTCAAAGGGGTCGTATATTATAAGTAAAAATCTAAAACTACCAGGCAGTTTAGTATACTGCCTGGAAGCAAGAGATCGTAGTATGCCCCGTGGAACCACCCTATTTCGTGCGTCGCCTCCCGTCGCTTCCACAGTCCACGTTCAGTCAGTCGAAGTTCGTCATCCGGTTGGACGCCCGTGTCTGCGCGAACACCACACACCACGTAAATTTTTAATTCCAAGCGAACCCGAAGGTGTAGCTGGTTGAATTCATTAACAACTGATAGTTTTTTTTAATTTATTTGTGTTGTGTTAAAGTGGCATGCTCACGGATTGTAGTAAGGATAAATGTGAACAATTTCAAGTCCTGTGTTGAATAAGTTTTTGAAGTGAACGCGTGTAGAGACTCTCGGCCAGCCGACCTGAAATTTATTATTTCCAGAGGTGAGTTTTTTATTTGCCTGAATATAAGTACATTCTATAGATGATTTAATACCACAAATGATGTAGCTTATTTAAAATTATTTTCGAAAAAATATTGAGGAAGACTTTTTCATTTTGGTTAATCATGGTAAGTAATGCAGAGTTATTAAACGAATCTCCTTCAATATTTACATTATAATCTAAAACATGCAGCAGAATGACAACAGCGTCCATATCCGAACAGTGCAACCCATTACCACGACCACTCTGACAAGAGTGCCCGATTAAGAAGAAGAAGAATCTAAAACATTGTAACCAGTAAAATCTACATAGATTTCATTCATTTTCATTCACCACAAGGTGAATGCAAATTTATTCAAGAAAATATTTTAATTTTTCGTAATTATTTGAACAAGGCGAAAGATTAGACCTGCCTACCTAAAATATTTGTGTTATAGTTTCATTGTACACAAGTTTTCAACTAAAACAAACGAATGTTTCCAACAAAACTATATAAAGCTTACAACATATGTTTAAAGGCAAGTAAACATCTATTTTACATACAACGGAAATTCTATGTTACAGGATGGTATTCAATAACATCCGTTCGGGATTTAAACTAAGGTATACCTTCAGCTAAACTTGGTTGATGAATTTATAAGCAGTTTATGATAAACACCGGTTCGTGGAAGGCCAGGAAATGTTTATTTGTGGGTACACACTCATCAACAAGGAATGATTGATTGACAAATTATGCCGCTGTAAAGTCGGTTTGTCGTTTGTCAAGAATATAAAAGTTAACTAGGGTAAATTATACCGGTTACGGTAGGTTACGAGTTCATGTTAGGTGATATATTAAATTTATCGAAAAAAATATTAGAGTCATTAGTCAGGGGGGCTGTTCAAAAATAAACAAAGTATTTAGCTACCTCTTAGCGCTTCGAACCCGGGAACTTTTGTACAGACAGCAGGTTAACTACCTACTGTGCTAATCTGCAAAATATGAAAGGTAGGTATGTTGGCTATTTCCAGCTATTCGCACGAGAGTCGAGTGCACAAAACAATTCAATTGCAGACTATAAATAAACGAAAATACGGTTTGTCCATTAAGCAATTGTCGACTCTCTTGTAATTTGAGTGCAATACAATTATAGCTGGAAATTCTGTATTTCTAGTTAATACAATGCTGTGAAATAATTGCAATGAAAATAATTAAAAGTTTATTTGAGTACATTATGACAACACTAATTTTCCAACTCAAAGTCAAATCATTCATTTCGTATAGGCCTTTGGGCGCTTACAAATTGTATATTTTTTCGGATCGGAACGCGACCTCAACTGAGAAGATCCGGCAACAAATTCAGCGGAAATTTCTTTGTTACAGTATGTGTTTTATCGCTGATTAATATAATGCAAGTTACAAAAGTTTATTTTTTTCTTTAGCTCCAGTGCCTAGTTAGTAGTAGTTAGTAGTAGTAGTGTTAGTAGCCTGTTAAAAACTCACGCTACGGTTAGAAATGTCATTGACGCTAAATATATGAGTGTCCAGTCCCAAACATCTTTATCATCCAAATAATCCGTAATTCTATAGTAATCTTTTTGACAAGCTATAGTTTTGATAACAGTTTTACATTTATTAATATGCAAATCTCAGATTGTAGAAGCTTATACATAGCCCCATAAATGAGTTGATTTATTTTGTGAAGACGAATTACATGTACGGATAGCTTATGATTATTCAAAATTGTTAATGTTATTCTTTATATACACTAAATTGACATATATACATTGAAAAATCACAGTTAGAATATTTTAGAATAAACTGCAGTGTACAAATGATTAATTCTATAAGTTTAAATAGGTAATAACAGAATATAACGTGTTTTATCTTTTCGGTTCAGATAAGATATGGTAGAGATACGGTAGAGACGGTAAGATGATGTAGAGTCGGTATGAAGAAAGAGGTAAGATTAGCTCAACCCACAATTTTTATTTTAACGCTGGATTTACGATATGGCAGTCACTGGCAGCACTGGTGCGATACTGCTATCTTGTAAATTGCATTCGTTCTAGTGCAGCGCTGTCACGGCAGCGCTGGCCAGAAATAGAACCTCCCCTTTTTAGCTTTGTCCGCGTCAGCGCGGCGTCACGGCTGAATTAATATCTATGAAATAAAGCTAAAATCACTTCAGCTATGAAAAAAATAAAAACCGAGTTGAAATCAGTTCAACAGTTCTGAAAATACGATGTTACAGGTAGACAGAATAAGATTGACATCTTATTCTGTCTACCTGTAACATCGGTATAAATAGATTACGTCGGTATAAATAGAAAATGCTTTAAAGTAAGTCGTCCCTAGGTTTTGCAACATCTGAATCATATTTCAGTATTTCAAACTACCTGGATTTCAAATGAAGCAATTAAAAGTAGATCTAAATGTTAAAGTTTCCATTCGAGAGGGAAACTAATTGCCCTATTTAAATTTTACTTGAGCAAAACTAAAACGTACCAGGAATGAAATGCGTACGCAGGTCTTAAGAGCTTTGAAGCAATCACTTAATTAGTACAAAAATAAAATTAATGTTTATTTAGTGCCCCACAAAATTATTTCTGATAATTATTTAAACTAAAAGACGAAAAAAATTATATTATATTTGATATAGTTTTTTAAATCTCAACAACTTTATGTACTCATAACTTATATAATTTTAATGCATGTAATAAATAATGATCACTGGAAGGGAGATATTAGTGGGTCACTCATCGCCTTACATATTAGCAGACTCAGAGCCAAATATAAAAAAAACACGCGTCAATGCCTTTAATTGTTGCCGTAATAAAGAGAGGCTTAACTGAGTGAAAAAAGAACATAATATACATATTACGGGTAAAAAAACTCTGAAGGGTTGTGGTCACCCGCCACAATCAGCTTTTATCCAATTATTATAGGTGGGTGGTGACTCGCCGCTCTTAGATGTGTGTATTTTTATAAACATTTTGAGGAACCCTAAATACCATCACGATATGCGGTGATATCACCTAGGTATTAAATATCTAGTGTCATCATTTAGACGAGAAGAGATATATTATAAGTTATTAAGTAGCAGCCCACAGTAGCTCATCTAATTGTTATGAGCTTTTAAGGCCTCAGCCTCGAATTTAGCGGGCAGCGGGGCGGCGGCGGCGGCGGCGCAGGAGCGGAGCTCGTTGGCCGCCCTGCGCCGTTGCCACGCCGTTGTTGTTTTCGAGAACCGGTCCATTTGATTTTACGCATAAGATCCCGCCTGTCCCGCGCCGCGGTGCCGCCACCCCGTTGCCCGCTAAATTCGAGGCTGAGGCCTAAATCCATAACTGTAATATCCATATACCTTAGTTTAATTTTGTTCTAGTATTGGTGTGTGATCTTAGAGACAATAACTTACAAACATTTGTAATGAGCTTAGCGTATTTATTGAATCTTTAAATTCCAGCCTCCATTAACTTTATAGTTAATTCCTTTCAAATTAGAATTATAGCACCTCCAAACAATTTTTAAATGTGTCCGTACAATAAATCCGGGATTAGACGACGCGAAACAGAATTAATTAAAAATCTACAGAGCACTTAATGTTTCTCAACACATGACAACATTGTAAAATGGATATTATTTTAAGCAAATCCTTTAGGTACTTCGTGAAGTAACTGAAGCATACATTTTATTCCATTCCCTTCAAATATTTTTCGTTACTTATTATTATAATTTAGTGTTATAGCGTGATATTATATAGCGTGACTCACATTATTTTAACCTGTCCGCTTATTAAAAATAACTTATACACTGTACTGGTTTCAACGTGAACAATATGTTAGTCCAATTACTCGGAATGACTGATAGGTATTGGTTTAATAATTTATAATAGTTTAATAACTTACTTATTGTAGCTGTGGTCTTTTGAAAAACACGGCGGGGCGAGTTTCAAGGTTTTTGTTATTGTGCGGTACAGCACGCGATGTTTCACAGTCGTTCCAGTAACGACTGTCGCAAGCCTGAAATTCCGATATATCACACCCTTAGGTTACCAATAGTCCCGCTCGTCTCGGAGAACAAATGACAATCGTCCATGTAAATATCTTTCAGCTATATTCCATCCACCCCATGCAGAAAGATAAATGGGTAAACGCCTAGCACAAGCTGGAAGAATGTTAAGAATAGGCCCTTAATGAATGAAGAGCAGTGATAGCCAAGTTGGTAGAACGCTTGCCTCGATAACGAGGATTGCAGGTTCAAACCCCGGCTCGCACCTCTGGGATTTTTCACGTGCGAATCTCATTTTCAACCAAGATTATCACTTGCTAAACGGTGAAGGAAAACATCGTGAGGAAACCTGCATGTCTGAGAGAACCCCTCGAAAGATGTGTGAAGTCTGCCAACCCGCACTGGGCCAGCGTGGTGGACTATGGCCTAATCCCCCCCTCGCATTGAGGGGAGGCCCGTGCCCAGCAGTGGGACATAAAAAAGGGCTGGAATTATTATTATTATTATAGGCCCTTAATTTTGATAGAATGTTTATTATAGTACTCTGTTTGTTACACATGGAATATACTGCATAACAGCGACCAGCATAAATTCATTCGCACTAACCACCTTATCTTAGTTACGCCGGCGCTTCCCCTTTTAAATATTTATAAAATTCTTCGAGAAATACAATAAAAGACGTGAGTTTTCCTTCGAGAATGTGGGAAATGTCAAGCAAAATTAGCTCTTATATGTTACAGCCTGATACGACGAGTGTAGTCTTTAATAAAAAGTTATAAAACATTAATTTTGAATGGATAAGGACATTTTACCATTGGACATCAAGGTTCATAATTGGAAATGGCTTCATTTCGTAGTATCATAATGTGTAAGTAGGTATTATTATTTACGTAGAGATACTCAGTTATTTAATTGGAAAGTTGCAAAGCAGGAGGTTTCCGTAATTCATGATACAAAGTTGCTTAAATGCGGCACGAGCTGGCAGGTTACCCGGAAAATTCTGTTTTCGTATCGAACTTGACTCAATTTGGCCCGTATAATTGAAATCGATCTTTTAATTTCATTCCATTCATTATGTAGCACGATCACGTTATTTCCAACGAAATAGGTAGGTTTGAGTCAACTTTATAAGTATCTACAATACTACAGGGCAAAATAAAAATCATCGGCAATATTTAAAACTCAACACATACATGATTCTGATTATTCTAAAACCATTTATTAAGAAATCTATTGATTATAAATAAATTAAAAATAAATCTTTGAAATAATCCGACTACTTTCAATCGTAGAAGATATTTTTAATATTCGAAGGCCTGTCCTATTGCCACTGAATATATATTTTGACTGATATTTTAAATGTTAGCTGTTGTGCTATATTCTCAGTCTATTTCTAAATTGATTTTTCAGTGATTGTATTTTTTATATGGTACTAATATAAACAGAATTGTGTATAGAGTGCTAGTTTAAAATATTGCCAATAATTACAATTTTATCCTGTATATTGTTGATGTTATTTGTAAATTAATATTTAAACGATTAAGATCAGTTGAACTGCGCATGTAACGATCCTCGTTAAGTTTTTGTGACCTTAGCACTGAAACTGAATAACATCATGTTAAACATGAATCGCGTGAGGAGTAGTGTAGTATGAACTTGTAATATAATCGTAACGCCATCGAGAGAACATGCTGTCACTGTTATACTAATTTATAAAATCTGTGGCGTGAGAGGGATGGAGGACATAACGTTATCGAAACGGTATATAAATTAGATTGTGCTTGAGGTATAGGTCTCTATCCTGCAATAAAATACTCTACTCTATACGATATTCAGATCCCAACTAAGACTTTATTGAAATTTGTAAAGTCGATTTCTTATATTTACGCGAGTACTGCACATTGAAATAAAACTATTTTTAAGGATTTTATCGCGTTTATTTAAAAGGTGGCTGTAAAGCAGCCGAAACGTCGGGAACGTAAAAACAAAAAATAAACGCGATAAAATCCTTAAAAATAGTTTTATTTCAATATTTCGAAAGTCCTACGCCTCTGTGTATATCGCGTTTGCATACGAATAACAAGAGCTGTGTAAATATGCAAAAAAATTAGAGTCGAAGCGTGAAAATGGATGGCATAACTACATCGCTGTGAGTAATATATGAAACACGCATATCGCATGTTTCTCTACTGAGTTGTGTGAATTTGTGTGAAAATATTTTTGCTTTTTAGCCGTACATGTTTGGAATATTTCAACACGCAGGTAATTTCTTATTCTATGTAACCAGTATGTGGTTATATCAGGAACGTACATTGCTCGTTAGTTAGATACCCGTTATGTATTTAGGTAAGCTAAATGTGATATTGTTATGCGGTTGTGTTTTACTGGTGGTAGGCTTCGGCCGTGGCTAGTCACCACCCACTGAACAAAGCCATGTCGCCAAGCGGCCTAGCCGTGTTCCGGCATGATGTTCGGTGTTGCCATTCATGGATGGCGGGTCAGATCAGTTGCGCTGCATGTGCCTAGTGAATGTAGCGTCTCGATCTATTGCCGCCTTCCTACCTAGGCAAGTATGCTCCATCGTAGATCTCATCGTCACTTACCATCAGGTGAGATCGAGATCAAATACTTGCCTATAATGTAATAAAAAAAAAAAAAAAAAAAAGTTGTTTTTGTATTGGGAACGTAAAAAGCATATAATAAACACGATAAAATCCGTAAGATTAGTTTTATTTCAATAATCATGCTGTTATTATACGTGATAGATTCTGGCGAGGTTTTTTTGTGAGGTTACCGAGTGTAGCGACATATATTGCTTTATTTTTAGAGGGTCGAGAAAACAAAACAATTTTATACATACGATATATTTCTTATCGTAAAAGGATGTGGATTCTCTAAGAAATAGCGATAAACCCTCCCTCAGTTTTAGAGAAATTCTGACAAATTCTGTGAAAAAAAATAAACATTTCGTGAAAAAGATCCGCATGCTTGCCATTGTGTATAATCTATACATATAAATAAAATTGGAGTGTCTGTTTGTAATATTAAAATAACCGCTTTTTACTAAGTGCATTTGGATGTATACACGGCACCTATACCGAAACAACAATTTTTACAATTTTTGTCTGTCTGTCTGTCTGTCTGTCTGTCTGTCTGTCCGTCTGTCTGTCTGTCCGTCTGTCTGTCTGTCTGTCTGTCTGTCTGTTTGTTCCGGGTAATCTCTGCAATGGCTGGACCGATTTTGACGGGAATTTCACTGGCAGATAGCTGATGTAACAGGGAGTAACTTAGGCTACTTTTATTTTAGAAAAAAAAATAGGATCTCTCGAAAAAAAATTAAAACCAATGTTGCAGCGCTGCGCCTGACTAAAGTTTGATAGCAACAATCTGCAATGCGTCCCGCGGGATCAGAACGCGAGCAGGCTGTTACCAACGGCTGAGTCTTTGTTAAATACCACGCGGACGAAGTCGCGGGCAACAGCTAGTAAATAATAAGATAGATACTTTAAGTAACACATCGCGTTTTTTCTTGTTCTTGTGAGCTTAGCAACATTTTTTAGGTATGTAGGCTATCATCTGAATTTAAAAAGACGTAAGAGTATAAGTTTATATGTATTTTAAAAGTCTTACATGTTCAAAGATGGTTAAGCATGTAAGCGAAATGGTTGCCTCATACTCAGTGTAAAGTGAATAATCCCATGGGTGAAAGACGAGGATAAAAGGCTTGCTATACAATGAGTGCATTTGTAGCGACCTCATCAACCACACTACCAAGATACACAGATGGCGCTGACAATTCTCTAAACAATCTTGAATCGCACTATGGGAGTTTTCGGAGCACGTAACATATATACAAGACACGGACAACCACTGTCGGGGCAAAGCGGCTAGCCCTGCCAGGCATACCACCCTCCGGGCTCGAGGGATCGTCCCTTTTGCTCAATTTTTTTTATTTATTATACAGGTCGTCACTACAAATGGTACCGCATAAAAAAAGTATAGAAACACTGTCAGAGTTGAAAGTACAACGACTAACTCCAGTATCCATTAATGGGAACTAAGAAGATCGTTTTTGTTATTTTTACATTACTCGTAACAAAGGGCTAGATTTTATCAAACATTGCGACAGACTGGTATGGGTGGACTGGCCAATCTAAAAGGGTTTCCTCGGGATTACGGAACCCTAAAACCACTTACTGATAAATCTTGAACATGAAAACTAGAATTTTTATTCCCCAACATACCTCGATAACGCGGTAATCTTGACACATGTGTGCCGCGACCCTTATTTGTATAGAAAGAAAACTCTGTTTCCCTATGGAGCTATAAGGGTGGTTTTCTTGATGAAATTTGTACGTTACAGTCAAAGATATCTGACACTGTAGGTATATATATATATACCCACGTTATAGGTTGACGTTTTTATAAGTAGATATAGTAAATGTTAGATTTGAATGGCCTATGAGATATAGGGATTTCAATTGGTGTTTGATTTTTTTTTAATATCGGTGTGCTCAGTGCACAGAACAGTAATCATGTTTAAAAGTGATAGTGTTATTTTTTTAAAAGCCAACAAATAAACTAACTATTCTAATTTGTAGTAATAGAATTTTACTTCCCATGCAATCTCCATTTTTCAGAAGGAAGTTGCTCTGTAACTAATGCCATTATAAATGACTATGAATTTGAGAGTATATCTTTACGCTAGTGAAATTTATTTACTTTCGAATGAATAAAATTAAAAATAAACCAACACTAATCATATATCCATGGTCCATTTCTGCGAACATAAACAAAAAATCTCCGATGTCCATTTCTTCTAAGTTTCCCCAGTCCCCAGGGTTTATCCTGGATCATTGCTATTTACCATTGCTTCCCACGGGACACCTACCGTTTTATTATAGACTTACACCTACACACGTTTGGGAAGCTGCAAAAATATTTCTATTTTGTACGCAATATAGAAAATGTTTCTGTAAACATAATAATTTTGAAAAGTCGTATCATTACAGTCTAAACACCAGGACACCCGTAGTCTCCAAAAAAGTGGGCACAGTTAGAAGTGTACTGATTTGCACCCATATTCGCCTGAATAAAATATCAAAATTTTTCAAATTTAATAACTTACATTATATGTAACTTGTATTGTAATAGTAAATCCAAATAGTTCATAGCATATAATTAAAACGATAGCCCTTGCATGGGAGCAGTACCTCAAGCACAATCTTTTTACGTACCAGGTAACGTCATGTCTTCCATCCCTCTCACACCACAGATTTTATAAATAAGTATGACAGAGACAGCATGTTTTCTCGCTGACATTAGAAATTTCTGCCACCTAATAACCTTACCTAACGTATGTAGTCGTCGATAACGTCGATATCCAATGAGATTATACTTTATACCTAATAAATAGACGATTTTTAACACAATTAAGTTGCAACTGCATATTTATATATAGCTGAGCCCTGCGGTATTACCCGCAATTAAAAAGTATGTCGATGCCTATCTCATTTTCTGACCACTAAACTACCGCTACCTATGCAAAAAATCATGTCAAGCCATTGCTATACGAAAAATTAAAACAAATCTATTCCACGGGAACCATACATTTTACCGGGATAAACAGTAGCCTATGTGTTATTCCAGACTATAATCTATTTCTGTGCCAAATTTCATCCAGATCCGTTCAGCCGTTCTGGCGTCATTGAGCAACAAACATCCATCCATCCATACTTTCACATTTATAATATTAGTGGGATACACTATTCTATTCTCTCTTTCCTCGCATTCCGTAATCCGGATTATTTTCGTCATCGGGGCAGGTCGTGCCCCACACGTGGCTGTTGCTTTCGACTGATTGCTATCGATCGCCATGGTGACTTGTTTATACGTCTAAACACAATACTATCTATTCCAACATTCGTGGCTCAGGGACGGGTCACTCGAAAATCGATAGAATTTAGTACATGCGTGTAAGTAAATTATGAAGACATTGATCGGTGTGTGGGCGTTTTTTAATATGTGACGTGACATTTTGTTCGTGCGCGTTCGTGGATGGTATGTGTGGTATTGTATTGTTCTGCGGATGGTAATACAAAATGTTTGGTTACCGTTTATATTGCGCAAGTTTGGAAAATCAACTTTAAGCATTTTTTTATAGTAAATATCTTAAGGGGGAAGCTCAGGGTCAGTACCTAATCCGATACAACACCATAAGGTTTGTTAAAACCGCTACTTTTACTAACCTAATGGTAATGTATCGGATTAGGTACTTTTTTAAGTAAACTTAATACATCGAGACATCCGATGCAGAATGCTAAATCACATCGTAAAGATGTCCAAATTTTTCGCAAAAAAAATAAAAACCATTGACATTTTGAATTTCGCGCCCTGACCCTGAGCTTCCACCTTAATGTTTAAATTTTATTGAATGTTACCGTAAACATGTTATCTATGTTAATTAAAGAAAATTGCATTTTCCACAACATGTTCCCATTATCTGGGGTGGGTACTTGTCTTATCCTTACATGCATGTTGGCTGTACGGTTACTTGGGATACAATATTTCCACCATGTTAAAACACGAACTTTGAAGAGTGATTTCTTATATTTACGCGAATACTACACATTGAAATACAACTGTTATATGAAGTCACACTTACTAAAATAGAGATGAATTGTGTTGTATATTAATATTTCAAGCCACAGTTTTCTTTACGAAATCACTTTCACCCTGTATTTAAATTAGTTTACGTTTTCTCCGAAAATGATTTGTAAATCTTAAAAAATACCCGTAAACTTATATCTCTTATTGGTTCAGTGGCCGCCCCAGTGCGGGTTCGAATGTCATGTCGTACATTCTTCAACTGTTATCATTTATATGCACGCGATGTGTGTAGATATAGGTACTAGTTCCAAACAGTTATAATTTGCTATATTATTTAGAGCAGTGATAGCCAAGTTGGTAGAACGCTTGCCTCGGTAACGAGGATCGCAGGTTTAAACCCCGGCTCGCACCCAAGGGATCTCCGAATTTCATGTGCGAATCTCATGTTAAACCACGATTATCACTTGCTTAATGGTTAAAGAATACATCGTGAGGAAACCTGCATGTCTGAGAGAATCGCTCGAAAGATGTGTGAAGTCCGCCAACGCGCACTGTGCCAGCGTGGTGGACTATGGCCTAATCCCCCTCGCATTGAGGGGAGGCCCGTGTCCAGCAGTGAGACATTAGAAAGAGCTGGTATTATTATTATGAATCTTTCAGTTGTACGTTTAAAACAGTTAACTATTAAAAAAGTTTTATTTACAAACAATTCGGTAACCTCAGGTATATAAATTAAGTTTTTCCAATTTTTGCTCTCCGACGAAGGTTTTTCAAACAAACTCAATAACGAGCTATTCCCTATAGATATTATTGAGTTGTTACATTTTTCATTGTTCACTACGTCTGGACTTTTGTAATCATAATAAGAATCTTTGAAGGAATCTGTTATATATCGTTCTCTATTTATATCGAAATCAGTAGCTCAGGCGTGACGTAGCCACTAGCAAAGTGAAGCCACTTATTCAAAGCATTTGTAGGGGTAAATGTTACCACATACATAACTTTCTGCCTAAAAATGATCCGGCTTAGACTAAAAGGTCTGGATATAGTTTTATGTGTTTACATCCTAGACCACACTTTTTTTAAGTCTTCACTTGTACTGTCTAAATATTCAAATAAGTCTGTGATTGAAATGAGGAAACGCTATAATACACCGCTTCAAGAATACAGCAGGATAATACAACACAGTGAACTTGAAATTTAAAATTGGAATTTATGCTACTAAGTTCTGTATACAGCTTGACGCAGAAAAAGTATACTACTGTTTGCACCTCCGCTTTTTAGCGCCTTTTTAATCATTATGTGAAGTCATAATTATGATATGTCAATTAAAAACAAATGACAATTGTGATTTTGTTGTAAAGAATCGCAGGTTCAAATGGTAGTATACCTTTCCTAAATCATGCTGTATATTCAAATAAGAAAAAACTATTGTATGGAAACAACACAATGAGCTTTGGTGAAAGACGACACAGTTCTGTACCCGGTAGATTACTACAATTCAATACTCTACGCAATCATCTATATCTTTTCTTTACTTATAAATAAAATTGGAGTGTCTGTTTGTAATATTAAAATAACCGCTTTCTACTAAGTGCATTTGGATGTATACTCGGTACCTACACCAAAACAACATTGTTTACAATTTTTGTCTGTCTGTCTGTCTGTCTGTTTGTTCCGGGTAATCTCTGAAATGGCTGGACCAATTTTGACGGGACTTTCACTGGCAGATAGCTGGTGTAACAAGGAGTAACTTAGGCTACTTTTATTTTAGAAAAAAAAATAGGATCTCACGAAAAAAATTAAAACCAATGTTGCATCGTTGCGCCTGATTAGGTTTGATAGCAACAACCTGAAATGCGTTCCGCGGGCTCAGAAAGTGGGAGCAGGCTGTTGCCAACGGTTGTCTTTGTTAAATAACACGCGGACGAAGTCGCGGGAAACAGCTAGTCATACCTAAAATCATCTCCGCATTAGATTAATATCCGACCCCCTATCAGTATCTCTCGAACAATATTGCCGCCATATATCCCGGCAATACGATTTGAATAATCTCATTCGATCTAAGCCGAGATTAGGCCAGATATAGATAGCTTGCACGTTCCATTTACAATTGGCCGATGTGACTGTTGAGCCCTTGGCTCGGATATTTTTGTGCCCCGTACCCATTACAGATTGCCGATTGAGTTGCACGATCGATTGGCTTGGAATTTGAGCGCGACAGGGGCTTTTAGGTTTCGATGAGAAAAAAAAGGTAAAAAATCTAAATGTATTTGAACACATTTGCAGTATTTATAACCATGCTTATACATATACATTTATTTTAATTTGGCTGTTTTATTATTTCGGTTAGAATGAAAATTGTAAAATGAAAAAGGTTGTTTTTACTGTGAGCATTTATGCATTGAATCTGCATAATTATGACGGCCTGATTAGCGGAGTAAGTAGTGACCCTACATTCTGTGCCGATCGTCCCAGGTTCGAATCCTGGTAGAGACAAACTTTGTGTGATGAGCACGAACGTTTGTATCCAAGTCATGGATGTATTATTAATATCTATATAAGTAACATATACTGGGTTCGCCCTCAGTCCAGTGTACGGTACCCATAATAAAAGCGTTGCTTAGTGTGGCACCGTCTAGTTAGTGTGTTCGTCTACCGATATTTATTTAATTAAATTATCTAGACTATTGTTATTTCTCTGCCAAATTACTACCAGCCATTGACTTACATGTCCTCCGTAACATTGGACCTGGGGGTCTACGAATGTTCGATGTTTGAAAATGCGAAAATTCGCGCGCGCGATGTCGCGGGCTACAGCTAGTCTCTTTTATGTTACTGATATAAAAAAAAAACATATGAATGAATAGAAATAACACAAACCTTCAAAGCGACAATAGCTTTGACCTTCATTATCGACACGAATCATCGTAGGCAGTACATAAAATTATCATTTATATTATTTACTATCATTATTAAGTTGTAATGGTGACAAATGTACGACGGGTCATTTGAATATGAACTATCGCACATTAAATGTTAAATGACCCTTAGAAGGTGAGAGTCAAACGAGGGCATTGACCCTTGTTAATCCAATTAATAGCTCTGTAGAACTACAATACACAAGCAGATGAATATAAGGTATACAGAATGGATGATTACTGTTTGCTACAAATTTTGATTGATTTTTAAGACTGACTTGAATTATAAAATATTTGTAGGTGCCTCTACTAATTATATTCAAATCAAAATTGTGTTAATCATGTAGGCCAAAAAAATTGAGTTTGTTGATTTTATTTGTTTATTCTTTCGGAGCTATATTAAATCGGATTACATCGAAAATAAATTGAAGTAAATAAACATAATAATCTACCTAAGAAATGTAGACGTTTCTTTTTTTATTTGGGTTCTAGCATTTGAGTTTATATATACATATATTTTTTTAAATAAAGGTACAATTACTTAATCGTATACAAACAATAAGCCACAAATTGTTAGAATGCGTTCATCCTTTAACAACGACTTAACTATAATTATTGATTTAATAAAGTAGTTAGTAACATTATCAAATTAACTCTAAGATCAACGCACTCAGAGTAGAATAGCTGTAATTTCTGGATATAAATATAACTATTTATTGCAGACCAATCTTACAGTAATGTCCAGTACTAATGTATAATGTACCATGGGTGGTCTTATCGACAGCTGTAATCATTACTTCAAAGGTATATAACCTTCTTATTCTTTCTTTCTTTACGAAATGAAATGCGACGAAATATAAACGCACCCATAAATTAGAGGGTATTTTGCCAATGTCAAGTAATAAATAGCAGTTTCAAATTAGGTACGAAACTCTTATAATAAGAAATAAAACATGGGTGTTAACATGAAAATTAAAAAATGGTGTTTCCTACCTAGGCAAGTATGCTCCATCGTAGATCTCATCGTCACTTACCATCAGGTGAGATCGAGATCAAATACTTGCCTATAATGTAATAAAAGAAAATAAAAAAAAAGTCTTCTAAATTTTTTTGCCAAAAAAAGAAAAAACATATTTTTTTCTTCGAATTGCTTCAAATGGATTCAACCACCCAAGGGTGGCACCAAACGGTAGGAATTATGGTAATGTCAAGTATATGCATTCTAGTAAAACTCAAGACGTTTCACTGCTTTAAAACTCACACACATATCAATGACACGATTAACTTGACGTTACGTCAAAAACGTAAGGGATTCGCCCGCCGGAAAATAAGCAATTACGCAATTCAAATCGGTAGGTTATAAAAATGAGTTTGTGAGTTTGGCTGATACTAATACTGGCTGCTTATAAAATGCATTTCAGATAAACAAAAGCATAATTTTAAATTTGGAACACAATCCAATTTATTTCGGTCCACACGCGCCTCGCCAGCTATTCATCTATCACCAAACTTATTTGGCACTTTCAATCGCCCCCGTCAATATCAGCGAAGAGTAAATTACTTGGACCGCATCAGCCCAAAAGTTAATCTTATTTTAGCCCTTAATTACACGGCGTCGAGTGGTTTTTGTTAAACAAACAGACAGATAGGTTGAGTAATCGCTGCCATAATTTCATTAGATACAAATTAACGAGTCAAAGCCTCTAGATCCAATTAGATTCGGCCTTGGGTCGTAGCCTCAGATCTCATGATAAGGTGTGACCAACCATTGACTTTTCCTATAAAACTTAAAAGCAATCGCATACCGTAAATCGCGCATAAGACGATAATTGCGTTTTCGAAACGCGCGTCGAGGTGTCGTGAAATATGGCCTTAATTTATTGGTAATGTGCACTGTGTTTTGTTTAAATATGTCACATTAATAACACTAATATTGCGTGCGGGATGAGGGATGATAGAATATATTATTCTGAATCAAATAAACTCTCAAGTAGCGTGCGTTAAGGTGAATGAACACTTAAATACTAAGTACGTAGGTGTAATTTATTCTGAATCTAAAATGTTTAGACTATCTACGTAATATACTTCATGTAACAATACTAATGTGGAATGTTTCGGTTGGTAAATAAATGTACGTCAATGTGGTGGCAATGGTGTTATTTTTTCTAAACGACATTTTTTTCAATACGATTGACATTTATTGAATAAATTGAGAATATTATTCCTGGATTAACACGTATTATTTATTTTTTAGTTAATAAAGAGTTATTAATTGAACTGGTTGTTTGATTTTATTCGTTTTTAGTTTTTCTTTATCTATAAAACCTACCAATCGCGTGGTCCTGAATAAATTGTATTATTATTGTCAGACTTTTTCATAACTTAAAAGCAAATACTAAACGAGTCCGAATATTGTAAAAAAAATACATGACCTATATTACGCGCCCCTCCGCATACGTGGTGTATATTACGCTCATTTTCGTTTAACAGCTCATCTCTACTCAAAGAAAAATGTCATCATTCATTCTTTTAGTAAAAAATTAACAATCAACCTATTACTTTTAATGATCCAATATATCAACGTCTCATAATCTCAACAGAATAATTTAATACCACTATATAAACATCTCAGGGGGATACACAAAAAGTTGAAACGGCGATGCATAATTTCGTTCATACATTTTCCGTGTTAGGGCTATTAGCTCTGAGAGCCCCGGTGGGGGCGAAACGGGTACCATTTCAATTACACTCGCATGTTCGCAATTACTGCAATGACCTGTGGCCACATTGCTGGTCGTAGGTCTCAGGTGTTTCTCGATTATGGCTTATAAATACCGACGTATATTGCACTATGTTGGGTTACATCAGGGATTCCGAAAGTGGTATTTTCGGTTTTTCAATTTTCAATAATTAGACCATCGAGAAAACATGCAGTCACTGTCATACGATATGTCACTGTGATATTCAATTCGAGAGTGAACAGGTACCTTCTAGGCAAGTATGCTCCATCGTAGATCTCATCGTCACTTACCTACCATCAGGTGAGATCGAGATCAAATACTTGCCTATACTGTAATAAAAAATAAATAAAAAAAAACTTATTTATGAAATCTGTGGCGCGAGAGGGATGGAATGGATGGTAGTAACGTTACCTAAATGGTACGTAAAAAAATGGTGCTTGAGGTACTGATGTTATTCGACTCTTTATAGGGAACTAAATGTCTCGACGTTTAATTGCTTTTGTAGGGTAATGGAGCAAGTGTTATGACTTGATTCATAAAACTAAGAGTTACTTTATTGTGTGCGGACATCATGAAGACGTAATGGGCAATATACGCTGTAGAGGAATGCCCCGTGACCCAAGTCGGGGCCTTTACTAGAGGTAATGACTTTTGAAGACGGCACTTGTCTCCGAAGTCTGTGACGTCGCTGTTACTAAGTGAATAAAATCTATAAACGTGTTAATATTTAACGCCTTATACATATTTTTTTAAATATATTTACAAAGACTAATATTTACAATTCAAGTTAAAATACATAGAAGAACAATACAGTATACAATAACATAAATTTCACTATAATAATAAAAATAAAATGTGAAGTCTATTTCATTTCATAATCTTATCGTACAAAATTTATAGGATTTGAGCAAATAGTTACTTGGGTTTAACTCCGCTCTTCCCTTGAAATTACAACCAAATTACTATGTTTCATGCAATAGAGAGTGATTAATTTATAATAGTTCCACCTTATGTAAGTTGAAATAGTAATCACTTGCTGCTTATTACTGTAGATATAATAATTGGAAGCCTTCCAGCGCAAGCCGCGAGCACTCAACTACGATGTGACCGTATAATGGTGGGGCGCTCAAGTGTACTTCATCATTAATATCGCATACGGTGCGTTAATTAAAAAAAAAAATGATCCCAGTATAGACTACTGGCTGTGCCCCGCGGTGTTACCCGCGATTAAAAAGTATGTCCTTTTCTGTAAATCATGTCGATCCTTTGCTCTATGAAATATTAAAACAAATCTATCCCACGGGAACCATACATTTTACTGGGATAAAAAGTAGCCTATGTGATATTCCAGACTATAATCTATCTCTGTGCCAAATTTCATCCAGATTCACTAAGCCGTACTGGCGTGATTGAGTAACAAACATCCATCCATCCATCCAAACTTTCACATTTATAATATTAGTGGGAAGAACGTCGATATGTTCACCATTAGGTACTTTATTAAACTCCGTACAGCGGTTGATAGTAATTTATAACGGCCTCATAGGAGTGGATGTATTATAATGATTTACATTGCGTTACTATTCATGACACGGACCGCAGGCGATTGCTGTAAAATTGCTTTGGTAATACGAGTTTTGTAAATCTATCGCGGGAACCAACATTTGAACTAAGAATTGTAAATTTAAACTGAATTTGCTACATAACAGTCGCAATTCTTACCCAATATGAATTATTTAAGCACACAACAATAGCAATTTTCACGAAGTTTCTTTGAATTAATGTATACGATAATGGCCCTTAATATTTTTTTACTCCTCAAGTGTACTTAACTCTTTAACTTGGTTCAAAGTTAACCCCTCAAACTTTTTTGGTTGAGGTAGGCTTGTGGTTGTGTTTAAGGTTTGCCAAACAGATTTAGAGGGTGTACTTTAGAATTTTCCATTAGAAAATTCAGTTGAGAATAATTTTGTGCTAACAAAAGATTGAGTAGACTTGAAAATATTTTTAATAGCGTTTGCTTACTTTCGGCAACACTTCAAAATTTTTAAGAATTATTTAAAGAAGGATTAATATTTATTATTTCTGTTGTGAAAATGAGAATGTTTGGTTTGTTTTCTAATTACATCTAAGCGTGAACTCCTGCTAAGTATCAGGCAGTACAATAAAGTTGATGTCCTCAAAACAAACCTTAAAAACTAACTTATAAAGTTAACATTGGAATGACAGTGTTTGCAATCCCCGATTGCTATCTAACTGATAATAATGTTTGTACTTCAAAGTATACTTTCAAAAGGCAATTTCAAATGGCCTTTTAGTTTTGAGATAAACATATAGCAGTGGTTGATGTATTATTTGTTGCGGAAATATTCAATTGTTTTGGTTTTTCACGCAGAAAATTTTTCTAAGATTTAGCACACAATCTAAATCTTAGAAAAATTTTACATCTTACAAAATAATTATTTTTTTATACATAAAAATAATGTAGTGTAAAATAAAAGGAAAATGATATTGAAGTTATGCCACAATAATGTAACAAAAAGTATTTTTTTAAAGATAAACAAAATTACATGTAATAAGTGAGCCATAACTAAGCATAAGTACATTAAATTGAATATGGACTCCGTGCCCTAAAGTCGTATCATTACCATAAACCAGAAAAAATTTTTCAGAAATTAATTTCGCAACTAACTTTCTATTATGCAGACCGCGCCATAAGCCTTTAGTATCTAAGCTACACAACGATAATTATAAGGTCTGTACTGAACAGAATATTCTTAAGTATTAAAACGAAACGATACTTTGAGAAACCGCCCCGAATATAATTATGGGCAGGTATTTAACATTGAAATAAAAATAATTTTACGGATTTTATCGCGCTATTTCATTTTTTTTACGTTCCCGACGTTTCGGCTGCTTTACAGCAACCATGGTCACGGGAGGACTGAGGTGGTTGACGTCCGAGTATCATAGTTTGAATCGTGGTACCCTCATATTTAGTTGTTGCTTGTGGCCAGATCTATGCAAAAAGTGCTCACAGTGTCTTGTGGTCTTGCAAACGCTTGCTAGGAACATAAAAAACATAATATAACGCGATAACATCCGTAAATTTAGTTTTATTTCAATGTGTAGTATTCGCGTAAATATAAGAAATCGATAGATACATAATGAGATTAGGGAAACGTGTGTTGGTTTTCTGAAAATATAATTTATTTAAAATGTAATTAGTTCTTACGCGAGTGCTAGGTTGCTGTTAAAGAGAGAGCTTTCTTAATGTTCTCAGATAGTTTTGACGTTTGCAATTCACAACACGAATTATTTTCAGAACTTTCCTATGATAGAGTTAGTTGTTCGTCGAATTTTCTTAAAAACTTACCAGCAAAGATAAAGCTTATCAGTGTAGATGAAAAATTAAGTTTATAAATAATATATAACCGACATAGCTCAAGGAATCTCAAAGTTGAAGTGGCAGTGGGCAGGGCACATAGCTCGCAGAACCGATGGCCGTTGGGGCAGAAAGGTTCTAGAATGGCGACCACGAATCGGAAGACGAAGTGTAGGACGGCCCCCCACAAGGTGGACTGATGACATCACACGCGTCGCAGGAAGCCGGTGGATGCGAGTGGCGGAGGACCGTGATGTGTGGAAGTCGTTGGGGGAGGCCTATGTCCAGCAGTGCACGTGTATATCGGCTGATAGATAGATAGATAGAAATAATATGTACTGCTGTGCTCAGACTTAGAAATACAACAGACGGAGTAATGCGCACAAAATATTGAAGCGCCAAACACCAAGCCGATTTTTGTAGTACACGCGAATAATTTTGACGACTTGATAGAATAGTTGTTACTGGCCCTGCTTTCTGTGCTGAGGACGGGTTCAAATCGTAGGGACAATCTTTGTGTGATAAGTACGAATGTTTGTACCCGAGTCATGAATGTTTAATATCTATGTGCGTATTATTGAATACGTTCTCTCTCAGTCTATGGTACGGTACTCATAATATTGCTTAGTGTGGGACCGTATAGTGGATGTATTCGTCTGGCGTTATTATTATAAATGATATTTTTATCATTCGTCAAACGAGATTAGGCATAGTCGACCACGCTGGCCCAGTGCGGGTTGGCGGACTTCACACGTCTTACAAGGGGTTCTCTCAGACATGCAAACCTCACGACGTTTTCCTTCTCCGTTTAACAAGTAATAAGCATGGTTGAAAATGAGATTTGCATATGAAATTCCAGAAATCCCTGAGGTGCGAGCCGAGGTTTGCACCTGCGGTCCTTGTTACCGATGCAATCGTTCTACTAACTTGGCTATAACTCCTAAATCCTGATGTTATCTTCTAGAAACATGCAAAATAAATAGTTACCTCGTAAAGTAATAATAGAACAAGCGTGAAAAGCGACAACGTCATAAAAAATGTAAGGTACTGCATTTTTAAAATTAATAATTTTCCGTTGTACGCTATATTTAGAGTTTGATGAACTATGGTTGTTACTGAAGATTGTTATCTTATTCTTTTGTTGTGAATAATGTAGTGGATCCAAATTGAACTGACTTATACTTTCCTTTGAATAAAACTAATTTTACAGATTTGATCGCGTTTATTTTATATTTTTACGTTCCTAAAGTTTCGGCTGCTTTACAGCCACCATGGTCTCGTTATTGATTTAAAGCAGCCGAAACGTCGGGAACGTAAAAACAATATACAAACGCAACAATAATATACACGCCTTATTTATACAAATTTCTACTTGAATTAAATCAAGAAATAATGTTATTGCAAATATGTATGATTTAATATTTGCAAGAACTCTTGTAACGAACCCTTAGTACATCTAAAATCTACACCAGCTGTGTTGTGATACACGTTATATTGTTTAGTAACCGCTTAACAGATTTTTGTCAAACACAAGAAACGTCAAAACTCAACTAACTTTCAAATAAAAAAAACTGCAACTTGAGATCGGCCTATCAGTTCGGCAGCTATACTATGTCACAGACAGACACACGGACAAAGGCTTCAAACTTCTTTATTTTTCGTTGGGGGATTTAAATGGAATACGTAGGACGTAGGTGTGTCATCTAGACTATAATGTTTAATAAACACAAACTGTTCACTCTCAGATCAAGAAATGCTTGTCTTATAGGTACCGAACAATGGACTGGGGGCGATCCCAGTATATAATACTTATTTAGCGGTACAAGGAAGGTCCTTCAAGCCAGGCGGGTGGTATGCCGCTATGCCCCGACCGTTATTGTCGGGATCGTGTATTTATGTTACGTTCTATGAAAACTTACATAGTGCGTTTCAGGATTGTAAGGAAAATCGAAATTTGTTCAGAATGCCGTGTGCAGCGCCGTGACCTGTGGCGAGGTAAGGTCATTTCACTTTATAGATATTAAAAATCCATGACTCGAAATAATAAATCGTTTTTTCTATATAATCAAGCCTAACCCAATAAGGACCCCGTGATTGGCAAATGAACTGATAATATCATACTAAAGATTTGTTTTCTATCGTAACCGAATGTATGTGGGTGTTTAATCGTTCACATATATTTTTCCTGGAAGGATTTTGTTTGGAATTAGGTATATAGCTACCCACGTAGAAATATAATATGGTGTGCAAAACCACAATTTGTGCGTGGAGCCTACTTCGAAATTTTACTTGGACTTTATATCAAACTTCCAAACAATATAATTGTTCGTAGCATATACAAGAAGAAATATTTGAAACTACAACTCTATACAGGATTTACATAAAAAAGATACAATAATATGAATATGCGACTAATAAGATACACTAATATTAATATGCGTTATATATTCTATTCTAATTAGGTTTATGAAAATAAATGTTTATTATTTTTTCATTATTTTCATGTAACAATACCTAACATTTATATTTATTTCAGCAAATTAAGCCTTCACCATAAAATATTAGCTCCACCATGAGTCCACCAGCATGGTTACAAATTCCATACTTATCAGTTAACATGCGTCAACGTCTATTTACATACCATGGCAATGGCCAAGGTGTACTGAGGCCACCATAATCAACAGCCTTCATTCTTCACTGTTATGCAAAAACACATCTAACAGCTCCCTGCCCTGCTACAGAAAAGTATACTTAAAATGTATTCTATTAGAGTTGGTTCTTTAAATGAGGTAGTGCGAGGTTGAAACAATGCTGATTATCTTACATATTGTATGATGTTTATATACTTTGTGTTCGTGACTTATTATCTACAACACTATGGACCCTTGGGCGTATTTTATTTGCACTCGCGACTTTGTTCGCGTGGACTTAATTTTTTTGTGCTAATCTCGGGGGAATACTTCATATATTCGGTAAATGTCGTATCAAGTTTACGCCTACTTCCAAACATTCGTATATCTATCTATCTATCTATCAGCCGATAGACATCCACTGCTGAACATAGGCCTCCCCCAACGACTTGCACACATCACGGTCCTCCGCCACTCGCTTCCACCGGCTTCCTGCGACGCGTGTGAAGTCATCAGTCCACCTTGTGGACAAGGTGGACTGATGACAAGTGGACTCAAGGTCGCTCAACGCGCAATGGAGAGAGCTATGCTCGGGGTTTTGCTACGCGATAAACTCAGAAATTCGTATGTAATATACATTATATGCTACAGTTACAGTACAGATTTTCCCAAACGGAAATTTTACCATTTGGGAAAATCAGTCCCTGTTGTTGATAACATGTGTAGCTATCCTTCTACTTAAGCTCGCGTGATCACGCCTCATGCATGTTTGATGCACGCGCACCGACTTCACCTCCGAATGTTTTATTATTTTTAGGCCAATACTTATATAAAAGTCGGATCGTAAGCATTTAGTGCAATAGGTCGGTGTATCGATTGGTTTAAAAATAGACACCGGACGGTTGGTTTTATTGTTGACCTAATTTTGTTGGTTTTTCGAACAAAGTGTGTTATTAGCGGAGTCTGGTATTTAGTTTTTATTACGGTAATTATTTTGGGATAGCATTTACCCGTGACCTGCACGCAGACAAGGCTAAAAGGTAGCCTGTGTATTTTTTCAAATTATAGCTTTATTCCTTACGAAATTTTATTCTGATCAAATCAGTAGTTTTCGTATTTTAAACCAATTTATTTTCAAATTTAGAAAGCAGTGCGGATTGAAAATAAAAATGTTAACTTTTTCGGTTGCTCATCAACTCAAAATGTCACTTGGTTGCTCATAAAAAATGGAGTAAATACGAAAATACAAATGAATTTAGCCATTTTAGGCTTGGCTGCAAATAGCGAGATTTGGGACGCAGGTAACGCAAGCTCCACACAGACTAGGCTTCGGAATACGTGCTATTTTCAGTGAAGCTCGTCGTGTTTTCTCAAACAGAAATGGACGTGCGCCGTTTGTTATCGCCCCGGAGCCGTGTGACGACACAGATGCAATAGTGGAACGAGGAAAATGTCGGCTTGTTGAAGGAGAATGAATATGTATTGTGATGTGTTGTTCCGATTATTTATCAACTAGCCTGTTACCCGCGACTTCGTACGCGTGGTATTTAAAAAAATCTAAAATAAAAATAACCCAAGTTACTCCTTTCCGTTCCGGCTAATCTCTGAAATGGCTAGACCGATTTTGACGGGACTTTCACTAGCAGATAGCTGATGTAACAAGGAGTAACTTAGGCTACTTTTATTTTAGAAAAAAAAATAGGATCTCACGAAAAAAAATTAAAACCAATGTTGCAGCGCAGCGCCTGATTAAGCTTGATAGCAACAATCTGCAATTCGTCCCGCGGGATCAGAACGCGCAAGCAGGCTGTTGCCAACGGTTGAGTCTTTGTTAAATACCACGCGGACGAAGTCGCGGGTAACAGCTAGTTTGTAAATAAATTCAAGAGTAAAGACGCTTAAGATTCTTCATTATTTTATCCTAAATCGAGTCAATAAGTATATTTCTTCTATTGCGTATACGACTAAAACCTTAATCCTTTTACACCTGAAAAGCGTTCGCTTAGAAAATGCTTCTCTTAGAAGTGTGAAGCTTTCTAATATCAATTTGCTCTGCGCCCTATAGCTCTGCGACCCTTTCACGCGAGGGTAAGTTGACGTTGATATATGGCTGCGCACCAACGCAATATCTTTGCATTTAAAATAAAGCAGATAATATGAAGAGAATCTTTTGGAGATTGAAAGTGTGCTTTGGGTGATAACTGAATAATAATCTATACATACATACAAATAAATAAAATTGGAGTGTCTATTTGTAATATTAAAATAACCGCTTGTTACTAAGTGCATTTGAATATATTCGCAGTACATATACCAAAACAATTTTTTTTCTATTTTTGTCTGTCTGTCTGTCTGTCTGTTTGTTCCGGCTAATCTCTGAAACGGCTGGACCGATTTTGACGGCACTTTCACTGGCAGATAGCTGATGTAACAAGGAGTAACTTAGGCTACTCTTATTTTAGACTAGCTGTTACCCGCGACTTCGTCTGCGTGGTATTTAACAAAAGCGGACGTAGGTAATAATATAAGTGGGACATTAAAATGTCCCACTGTTGGGCACGGACTCCGATCAATGCGAGGGGGATGAGGCCTTATTCCACCACGCTAGCCCAATGCTTCGTGGCGGTCTTTTCCCGTCTTTCGAGGGGATTTCTCACACATGCATGAAGGAAAACATCGCGAGGTGATCTCACCTCGCGATGTTTTCTTTCACCGATGAACATGTTGGTAATCATGGGTAAAGATCAGAAGCATTCATGAAATTAAGAAATTCTAGACGTGCGAGCCGGGGATAGAACAAGCGATCTAACAACTTGGCTATCACTGTTCAACTATAAAAATTACAAGCTTTATGTTCCCAAGCAAAGCGACACTTTGTATGTATAATGATATACAATGGATTGCATTCCCAGTCCATTAACATCCCAACTAAGACCAGTTAGGAAAAGATATGTAAAACATTCGCCCCCACGGGGATCGATCCTGGAACCATCTGATTCAAGAAGGCAAAGCCAACTCAAACTTACACCATTTGACCAGTTATTATAAAAAAAACATGTGTGTTTTGGATGTGTTGGTTCACTTCCATATAAATTAATACTAAAAAATGAAAATTATTTTTGGCACTCTAAAAATGTAGACAAATGACGGTGTTCCATCTGCTTAGGTTTATTTTACAAACAAGTAGACGTCTTTGTGGTACAAGTGACAGGTACTGCGAATTGATTTGAATAGATTTTTGTGGATTTTTATTTAGACCTTGACTTAATGTATTTCGTTTTCATTATAGAAGAAACGATTACTTTGACGAAAGGAATGATTAATTGCAGTCTCATAGGCCATTACAAGAAATTAATGAATCTCTTTACAAGCTCAGATGATGATTGGGCAGAAAAAAACGTTGTTTCATAAGATGGATGAAGAAAACATTGTGATAATTAGTTTACGACATAATTGTTAATGCTGAAAGGAGAGATTTTTTGGGTTAACTTTATATTACAAGAGGCTATACTTACATAGAGTATATAAAATACTAAACCGCTCTACATTCCAATATCCAATGCTTGATTTCAAAGCTTAATTTAAAGGTCTAGCATTTTTTTTTCAATAGCTTTTATCATTCAATGTCTAACGTAATGTCCGTGAATAAAATAAAATTACTGAAGCGTCTATCCCCTACTTGTAGCTGTTAGAATATTCTATTAAATTGTTAGAATATACATTGTTAGTATAGTTCGCGTTATACTCTGACAAGTCGAGGTCAATCTGTTTTTATCTAGACATGTAAATATTGTAAATCTATATAAGTATTAATATGAGATACTGAGTTCGCCCTCAGTCCATTGCATACGGTATACGGAACGGTACCCATAATACAGGCATAGCTTAGTGTGAGAGTGAGTCCGTATAGTTGGTGTGTTCGTCTGGCGATATTATTATTATAAAATAGTCAACAAAGACAAAGGCTAGAATAAAGCAAGTTATTTTGGATTAATTAGCGGTTAGGAAGCACCAATTAGTTCTAGTAAAGACAAAGCAAGAGTTTGCGCAAACAGCTAAGACAGCAGTTCGTACTCTGTAAACTTTGTGCTGGACGCGGCCATAATTGGCACACCGAACAAAATCCAGCAACGGGATTTTTTCCACAGTAAATGTTATAGATAAAGTTATTTAATTGGGACTAGGCCCATCACACACTCCCACCACTGCTATTCCTGTAAGCCAGGATCTACAGTGGTGTCCAATGATGACACCCAGGTTTGATCGCCGGCGAGTCCCGGGGTAAAGTTAATTGTCTTGGAAACCGCACGAATTTAATCGAAAATTAAAAATAAAAGATAGAGTTATTTATTAATAAACCTCTAACTAGTATCTATTTTATGTAAGCTGTAGTAAAAAAAGTATACATAGAAAAATAAAGTCCGTAAGATATTGAACCATTTCACTCTTATACACTGATGAAGTCGTATTATTTAAAGAAACGCGCAAATAAAAAGACAATGGATAGTTTACCATTAATTCAATCGTTTGTGTGCTCATTTAAAATAAAAGTTTGGAATCTGTAGTTTCTCGTCTACCAACTATACACACAACACATGGAACACAACTTTTATGTGAATAGAATGCATCAAAGTTCTCGAATGAAATTTGTAATTATGTTTCTGTATACGACATTTTTACTTCATGAGTTCAGTACCTCAAAGGGAAAGGAATTCTTTTATAATTTCACTGTTGGTTGCGCTTGACAATCGGGACAAATTAATTTTCTTCCTTCCATGTCATAAAAGTATGTGGCAATATTTTTAACCGTATTTTTGTGGGGAAAATATCTGAAATGTGTTCCGAGAGAAATGAAAAGCAATGCGAATATGGGAATTTAATATGACAGAACTAAATAATATTCAATTCATTAATATGTAATATTTAGATTTGAGATTTGAAACGTAAATATTATTTGCATTACTTTCTAGAACAATGATAATTTCTTGCTAAAGTGTAAAAGCATACGTAAGGAAACCAGCATATCTGCGAGAACTTAAGCAATTTATTATTATGACTTAAGTAATGAGCGAGATGTAACTGGAGAGTATGGCCTGAATTCCTATCTCATTGAAGGATTTATAATCTAAGGTTCATCAAAGGGTTATAATCTAAGATTAATGTTGATTCAAAAATTATTCATAATGCAAATATTCATCACGAAAATATCTTCTCATCTCACCATAATCCTAATATCTCAACAATAATAAAAGCATCACAATAACGAGACATTATTCAGCGCGGGAATCTCAAATGTGTTTCATTTTACATCACTCATATTCTAGTGAAAAGCATTTTTCCCAGATTCATTTTTACATGAACCTATCTGTATGCATAGACGCTCACAAGTGTGGCTTAGGACCGTCTTATTCATCATATATTGTCTAGTGTTGCCATCTGAATATTGTCTGCGATTAAACATGTTAGAACCTATAAATTTGTTTTTTACGAGCATATATCCATTCGATTTCGGTGACCGAATTATAGCTGCCCCGGATCGATTCAGAAAGTTTTAACAAGAATCCGAATCGAGCGTTTTATATATAATATCGCTAGACAAACACACCAACTATACGGTCCCACACTAAGCAACGCTTGTATTATGGGTACCTTACAATGGATTGGGGGCGAAACCAGTATATAAGACTTATACAGATACTAAACATCCATGATTCGGGTACAAATATTTGTTCTCATCACAAAAAGTTTGTCCGTACCAGGATTCGAACCCGGGACCCTCGGCGTCGAAAGCAGGGTCTCAACCAAATACGCTATTCAGGCACTCGTTTTGACGACGATCTGTCAGAGCCATTCTTCATAACCAAATCGAAGATTGGATATGACTACGCAACCGAATGGTTCGATTCGACAACTCGCTTTGTTTACACAGTACATTTCATAATTAAAATTTCAATTAATAACCGAATCCGTCGACACAAGACATGTCGTAACGTTATGAATAGGGGTGCAGCACGGCAAGTGCGAGCTAACTGTATACTTTATAGTCTACCGTATTTAAGCATTTTGTATGGAGAATTGAAAAGCGCCTCTAGGGGACGGTATTTAAAACTTTCAATTCTCCATACATAATGTCTAAATACGGTAGACTATAAAGTATACGGTTAGCTTACGAATAATCTTGCACTTGAGGTACAGATCTCTTTCTCACTTTAAAGGGCATGTCACATCCAGCCATACTGATTATAATTTTAACACCTATAACGGTTGTTAAGAAGCGTGAAACATTCGTATACACGGTTTTATCCTTCGGTGATTATATTATGGTCTAGTATTGTTAATTCACTTTGGGAATTGTAGTGATCATCTAAAGATATAAATACATTGAAACCGCCAAAAATTACTTAAGCAATTTATTTTGTAATCCAGCATGACATTTATAGCTGTACGTAGTGTATTGACTTATTTGGGGTCGAGTCACCTTCGTCCGTAGGAGAATTAAATACCCTCGAGATACCCTACACGTGACCCTGGTTGGTGCCAACTAGGTGACAACTGTACTGGTGGTAGGCTTCGGCCGTGGTCAGTCACCAGCCGCTGAACAAAGCCATGTCGCCAAGCGGCCTAGCCGTGTTCCGGCGTGTTGCCATTCATGGATGGCGGGTCAGATCAGCTGCGCTGCATGTGCCTAGTGAATGTAGCGTCTCGATCTACTGCCGCCTTCCTACCTAGGCAAGTGTGCTCCATCGTAGATCTCATCGTCACTTACCATCAGGTGAGATCGAGATCAAATACTTGCCTATAATGGAATGAAAAAAAAAAAAAAATGAGATCTAGGGGGAGATTCATTTATTCTCTACGAGATGAATACAAAATTGCCAAGATGGCAACTATGTCCTGGTGACACAAAAGTTGAAGGATCTCAATTTCTCTCGCCTTTTACCGTCCAATATCGGCTGATTGACCAATAAGTATTCCAATTGTCACCCTGTCAATGACCTACAACTCAATTTGCCCTTTACTCAAACACGGGATATTGAAAAGCTCAATTCCTATTATCCCTTTAGAAAGGGCCAAGTTTTTGGGTCCACTCTTGTTTAATGGAAATGAAGGGAAAGTTTGCGTGGTCCGAGGGTATTGACATGTTATACTTCAGTGGTAGGTAGATTAATTCAGAAAACGTTGAAAAAGTATTTTTTTATTCTAACTACTTAAGGACTGACTGACTAACTGACAGACATGCACAGCCTAAACCGGTGGACGTAACGACCTGTTAGTGCAGTTGATAGTAACCCTGCTCGTTGTGCCGAGAGTCCCGGGTTGGAATCCTGGTAGGGACAGACTTTATGTAATGAGCAGGCATGTTTGTACTCGAGTCGTGGATGTTTATATCTATATAAGTATTATACATTGCGATCGCCACCAGTCCATTGTACGTCACCCATACTACAAGCGTTGCTTAGTTTGGGAACATACAAATAGTGTGTACGTCTGGCGAGTGGCGATATTATTAACTCATTACAAACATTATTTAACCTCGGTGTCTTCATTGGACACCACTGTAGATCCTGGCTTACAGGAGTAGCAGTGGTGGGAGTGTGTGGCGGGCCTAGACCTATTATTTACGATATTCAATTTACTTTTTTTTTTAGGATCTACAATATCAAATGATATTAGAGAGATAGAAAGAGGATTTTATGTTGCGCGAATGTTTCTTTTATAAAGTTTATTTCGTTTTGAAAGTTTTACGGTACTCCTAGTTCATTAACTGAATTAAACTTTAGACACAATTGGTAACTAACGACATTTTTAAAACAAAAGTACTGCCCGAGTTTGGCTTAAAGTCAAGCCTTTACGCAAATGATAAATTATTCAGTGGAAACAATGGAACGTACAAAATCAAGTTAGGATTTTCTGTGCAAACTTTTGTCTAAAAATCACGCTTTTGTTAATTGTGACGGGTGTCTCAGTAAAAAAATATCTATCAATTAAGTATTCAATTATAATCAGTTCAGTGGAGTGCTTTTTTATCACTAACTTTTATAAGAAAAATCAGTATTAACATTGAATCTAGTTAAGTTAGTTACTTAGCTATTTTTTATACACACCAAGCGATTACTTACCGTACGGCTACACCTGTGGATTAGTGCGCTAATTAGTGCCTTAATAATGTCACTAAGCAGATGTAGCAGAATTACATAAAGTAGCCAAGAGATTAACGATGTAAATTATAATGCCTTAATTCAAGCGTATATTGGCTTTAACATTAACACTAACGTTAACCCAGATGTGTCGGTAGCATTATTTAAAATACTCTATGAACTTGAAATGAGAAATGTATCGATAATTGTTATTATGTGACTTGTATAACTTGATGCTTCAATTATCAAAATAGCTACATATTTGAAATAAAACAAATTTTATGGATTTTACTAGCTGCGCCCCGTGGTGTTATAATCTATCTCAGTGCCAAATTCATCCAGATCCTTTCAGCCGTTCTGCCGTGATTGAGTAACAAACATCCATCCATCCAAACTTTCACATTTTTAATATTAGTGGGATTGCGTTTATTTTATTTTTGTTACGTTTTAAAATACTTACTGGCTGAAAATATTATAAATCATGTAACGACCTAGTGAAAATAATAAAAAGACGGAAGCAGTCAGGTACGAGCTGTAATTTTCATTGCTGAAAGGAAGCATTAATTATTCACACTACCATTAGTCCTCATATCTTGGCAAATGATTCAAACATTTAAAATCTCATAAATCAGTGTTGACAACAACTTTGAGAGACGCTGAAAATATCGTCACAATTCCGAGTACGACCTTCTTTTGCGTACGCCATAAATTTAGCTTATGATTTGACAAAAAAAGAAACATAACCATCTGGTAAGTTTGTCACAATAAGTACACCTTGAAACCGTTGCCTACATTATTCATTTGCCACGTGATAGCTAGGGATGGCACGCTGAAAACCTCCAAATACTTAAAAAATATTTGCAAGTTTTTCATTATAGCCTGTCCACGATTTATTACTTTATTTTTAACATTAGAAACGAATTCAATATTGCTCGTATTTTATATTTAACTTCCTTGTGACTTATTTTTAATATTCCTTGTTCACCATATAATATTATAGAATATTATAATATATATTATAATGAATATTATAGAAAAATATTGTAATAAATTTAACGTAACGTGAAATAAAACCCTTTTTAAATTGTATGTTTAACTTCTCGCAAAGTTTATTATAGGTGTATGTAATAGGTTCTACAAACAATCGCGCGATATTAGCTCTGTGGGTCGATAGACTGGTCAAGAATTATATTAATTGATGGAGGGTTTATCTGTTTATATTATTCACAGGAATTTCATATATACTTTATGCAATTCCTGTGAATAATATACACTGATGTGATGTGATTATGATACAAAAAGTAAAAAAAAAAAAACTTTAAAATCGATTAAAATAAATTCGCTTAAATTAAATTCTTCGTTTGGCAGCCCTAAACAGGATGGGAATACCTGCTCTTAGGCTGTCAAATAATTTATATTTATTTCGAGGATTAAAATGACGAGGGTTGGCGAGAAAATTATGTGACATTCATTTTTATTTGCCTTAATTTTGTGTCATTATAATTTCGATAATGAAAATAAGATTTAGTATTATTTGTTTATTATTAGCATAACAATAGGATAACATAATTCTCTAGGTGCCTACTTTATTAACATAATTTATTGATAAGTACCTAATTTGGATTATTTCATGTAAAATAAAATGTTTATTGAAATAAAACTAATTTTACGGATTTTATTTATTAAGTTGTTGTTTGCGGTCCAATCGCGGTCCGATAACTAAAAATGAGGGTACCCCAGTTCAAGCTATGACACTAGGACGTCTAAAACCTCAGTTCTCCCGTGACCATGAATGTTGTAAAGCAGCCAAAACGTCGGGAACCTAAAAACATAAAATATACGCGATAAAATCCGTAAAATTAGTTTTATTTCAATGTGTAGTATTTGCGTTAATATAAAAAAAAAATTTGTTGTAATTACGTTAGAAGTTTTGAATTTCTTGTTACTAACAGGAATGTAATTTTTGTAATCCATTTGAAATGCTCCGTGGGCCACTTTGTTCATAAGTAAAGAAAATCCTTACTTAACCATCAATAAAGTTCATAAATTTAATTTGTTCAAAGCAATATTTCGAAAGTAAAAAAATAAAAACTCCAAAGATTGGGAACAAATTACCTACTTTCTTTTTCAACTGAGTGCTTCCGCTTTTTGAAGTATCGGAGTTATTTTCGCTGTGGGTTTTCAATTGAACGCACGGTAGCAGGTAATAATAATAATGTTTGGAAACCTTACGGGAGGAAGGTATTCAGCCCATATTCTAACATGTAGTACTTCACACACCTTTTCAAAACCAGTAGTGTTCTGATAATTTGTTGGTTCCCTCATATTATATGTCTTCACCGTAAAAATGTTAATATGTTGTTATTTGAAACAAAACTAATTTTACGAATTTCGTCACGTTTATTTTATGTTTTTTCCGTAAAATTATTTCAGTGTGTTAAATATACGAAATATACATTTTGTAAACACAATCTACTGCACGTCAGCATCACACAAATCGATGCCAATCTGATTGTCTGAACAATCGGTCATCAGATGCTTTACAAAATGAACAATGGAATCCGAACCAAAATCTCACTGAAGTCAGATAAAACTCTCCTAAAATCGCATGTTAATTTCGACCAGGACTTATTGTACCTTGTTATTTTTGCCATTCCCAATTTCCAAAAGCAAATTGGGAGCATTGGGCTTAGAGAAACAACTGAGAAATTGGCATAATAGAATTTTCTACAATTTTACTGTTTATTTAAAAAGGGGTAGGTTAGTATTATCTTTTGCCTGTGGCATCGTTTCAAGTACCAATTGAACAAAATAAACATCTTGCTGCCATAACCAGTATTATTTTCATAGTCATGTATGATCATACATGAATAGCGGGTAATGAAACAATGCTCTATTAGGCAAATAAATAGTTCTGTAATTATAATTAATACACGTCATGTGCCCGATCTTAATTTAAAAAATAAAAATCTTATATTTACGTATATACTACACATTGAAATAAAACTAATCTTACGGATTTTATTGCGTTTATTTTATGTTTTTACGTTCCTGACGTTTCGGGTGCTTTACAGCAAGCATGATCACGGGAAGACTGAGGTGTTTCACCACCGATTACCAATAATTCATACAAATTTGGACCCCTCATTTGACCTCCTCAGTGCTTGAATTTCAAGAAATCCCTCGTGAATCCTCACCTACATTACATAGGGAACTGCTGTTCAAAACGTCATGCTTTTAGGTCAACTGGCTGAGGTCGTGCGTTGCTTTTAAGCCAGTGCTTAGAATTTTATCAAGTAGATTTAGAGATCGTCCGTTTTCCGGATTATCACACGATATGATGTTGTCGTTGATGCACAAACAAGATTGCGAGATTTTTCGGTCACCATTAATTTTGACCCTTCCTCTATCTCTGACGGAACTTCGGAGGGTAACACGTTTTCTAGGGCTTAATTTATGACCGCATAACACATAAGTGGCTTAACAAAGTTCAGTATTTGTAAAAGGAATATGGAAGGGTATACGGAAGAACAATGTTGGGCCAATTTGTCTTGTCTAAAAAAATACTGTACTACTCACTCCAACTCGAAAACATAAGCTATACTTGGTCAAAGTAATGTTAAAAAAATCGTATGGATTTCACTTTTCCTATGATAAAATTGTTAAGAGTATCGTTAGTTTCACATTACTTCTTGTAAGCTGTACACTGGATTATTGTGTGAATGTTGTTTTATGGTATTAGGAAGCCCTTCGCATGAAATTGGGGAGTCAATCTTGTTTATTAGTATAAGGTGCTTGTAAACATGCTTAGCGTTGTATGTTCATTGAGAGTGATTTGAAACAAACTGGATGACATGGATGGCGGGTCAGATCAGTTGCGCTGCATGTGCCTAGTGAATGTGGCGTCTCTTATCTACTGTCGCCTTCCTACCTAGGCAAGTATGCTCCTTCGTAGATCTCATCGTCACTTACCATCAGGTGAGATCGAGATCAAATACTTGCCTATAATGTAATAAAAAAAAAAAAAAACTGTAAACATATTTCAATAATATCCCTGTCACCGCTCAGTGTATTTTATACTGGATAGTGAATGTAATGATTTTTTTAGGAATGCGGCCCTGGTTGTTCCATTCTCATCCTATATCGTCTCATCCTGTCATATTTTTTTTATTCAACCGATTTTTATTTCTTTTCTCAACCGACAGCAATTATTTGATTTCATATTTTAATTTCATCCCGTGAATATACCTAACATAATGAATTGCGAAATTATCAATAATAATATAAGGGCTTTGCAATCGGCAGATACCTACAACCGAAATGTATATTATGTCAATATATATATCACATATGAAAAAATAAACGCACCACTTTCAATACAAAACATAAGCTCTTATGAGTCTTGTCCTCATTCGAAGCTTTAACATTGGATGTTATCGTAAAACGTTCATAAAACAAGTCACATGAAACAGAGATCAAGGCTTTTTATTTCTCCAAAGTTATCTGTTTCTGATACAATATTCAATTGACATCCAAACGCGGTGTGATTTCAGGCGATCTGAAAATATTTCGTCGTATTTTTTTGCTTTTGACGTGTCGCTCAAGATGTTATTGATGTCATATTGTGAGGCAAGGTGTCACAAATTATTTGTTGAAATTTCGTGTCGAAAAGGCTGTTAAAAATTGAGCAATTTATTTACTGCACAATCTTGACTTTAGTCAAAATGGGCACATTTTTTGCCTGATATGGACTCACGTTACTAGATAATATTTAGAATTTTCTTTTAAATCGACATTTGTTCGCACCACCTATATGGTCCCAAACTAGGGAACTATTGTATTATGGGTAGGTACCGTACAATGGACGTTCATGATTCCAGAAACAGTCCAGGGAAAATTACAAAAAGATCATATTGAACCCGCAACGGCTACTGCAGTGAGCCGAGCGGTCTATGTTCCTACCCCTAAACCAAGATGATGAAGATACTTTTAACTTACTCTTTCATAGAGATCTTAGGCTCATCTAACGCATTCGCGTAATGGTACATAATTTTGCACGATACATTGTAGTTTAAACTACAATTGTTTGGAAACATATCTTTATTATGAGTTGTCGTTTCAGCCTAATACATAACTGCCTATAAGGAATTTTCAGATTACCTTAAAAAAGAGCTCTTTAAAAACGACTCTACTCTTATTAATATACGGTTTTTAGTTCCACAACGGTGCCATAAGTCATTGTTATACAACCTCACAACGTAATTTCACCTAATCCTGTATGAAGTTGGGAACTAATTTTCTTATAAACTTCGAGCGACTTAAGATGATATTAATATTGGATGAATCTCAAGCTTATTCTTGATTCTGCCGACGTGGCGCAACTTACATAATTATGTGCTCTACTAAATCTGAAAATTAATTTCTTTCATCCTACATTATTATTAAGAAAACATAGTACAGTACTGGTAGACTTAAATAAAACATTGGTATATAGATCATGAATGATTTCTTATATTGACGTGAATACTATACATTGAAATAAAACTAATCTTACGTTTTTTTTTCGCGTTTATTTTATATTTTACGTTCCGTTTTAAGTTACATATTTTTTTGGGCTTTTTTCCTAAAAAAAATATAAGAGCATTATTTTTCGTCTATCTGACCTGAAATGACCCTATTCAATCCTAATCCTACAGTATTCTTAGTTCCCGTGTTTTACGCATCATCATAAGGCTACATATAATTTCGATTCTAAGCAGATCAGGGACGGAAACAAATGGCGATAAGAGACGTTCAAAGCAATGAAAGTAATAAGTGTTGAATGGATAGAGTTTGGGTTATTTTTTTTACCTAACTTGTGTTCTAATATTTTTGAGCTTATCACTATGATAGAAAACAAAGTACTGAAGTGCTACCTAATCTTATAAATTACAAACATATATTTGTTAGGATAGCTTGCGTGGGTGAAGCCAGAGTGAGACCGTACTCTTTTTTAATTATTTTAGTTCATTTCAACTCAAAGAAACATGCCGTGTATTTCTATGCTAAGCTCAAAGGATAGCAAATATCGAATGTAGAGCTAAATCAAACGAATATTATCTCTCATTGGTCAAAGGAAAATCTTTCACTTCGTAGAGCACAATTTTCATATGCCTAAATCTACCGCACTAGATCGGTGTGAGACTTCGTTCGTTTATTTAGTAATGTAGAGACAACATTATATCTAGGGTTGAAATAAAAAAAAACAACAAAACCCTAGAGCAATTTACAACTCTCAAAGCAAAGATAGTTCTAATGGTTATCGAACTCCAATAGAAGAAGGCAGAAATAAAGAGCTCACGCTAAATTAAATTATATGCTGTTATAATACAGCCCTATTTCAGTTAACTCAAACGGTCACACCGAGTTTGATAACAACGTCACTCAGTCAATGCTCCGCTAAGCGAACCCGAGCTATCCATTCATAAGCACACGGTCCGTTGGACTTTACTCTGATATGAACCGATACAAATATAATATAGAATAGGGCATATCTGCGTAGAAATCCTTATTTAACATAAAGAAAGCCCGATGCTGAACATGACGGGAGAACAATGGACAGCTTTAAGATTATTATTATATTATTTAACTAGCTGCGTCACGCGGTGTTTCCCGCGTGTCCTTATTACCGAGATAAAAAGTAGCCTATGTACTATTCCAGACTATAATCTATCTATGTGCCAAATTTCATCTAGATCCCTTGAGCCTCCATCCATCCATCCATCCAAACTTTCACTTACATAATATTTGATATCTAATGAAATAGATAGTGTAGATACAAGGTACATAGTTGTTCAAATATTCATTACCTACTATGAAAAGTTGCTGGTAAAGAATAAACAACATCAAGTTTGTCAAGGTAACACTATTGATCGCCGGACAATTAACTACGAACTGCGTGTTAAGTGCGTCTGGATGGGCTATTTTGTCTAGACTTATGTCATTGTAAATATTATCACGTGTTTGTTATTATTAAAACTATTTCATCGCATATTATTTTATTTAAAAGCTTCAATACTACAGCTGAGTAAAGACTTACCATACGTCTTTATCTTGGGCCGTCATTCTCCTCATCGTTGGCCACTACATTGGACCTCCATTAACAACTTAGTACTTGATCATATTTTCCCACCGTAGCGAGCTTATGCGTGCTATAACAAGTTAGTTGTTGATCATATTTTTCCATGGTTGTGGGCTGATGCGTGCTATAACAACTTAATTGTTGATCATATTTTTTCAGGGTTGCGGGCTTATGCGTGCTATAACAACTTAGTTGTTGATCATATTTTTACACGGTTGTGGGCTGATGCGTGCTATAACAACTTAGTTGTTGATCATATTATTCTAGGGTTGCGGGCCTATGCGTGCTATAACAACTTAGTTGTTGATCATATTTTCCACGGTTGTGGGCTGATGCGTGCTATAACAAGTTAGTTGTTGATCATATTTTTCCATGGTTGTGGGCTGATGCGTGCTATAACAACTTAGTTGTTGATCATATTTTTCCACGGTTGTGGGCTAATGCGTGATATAACTACTTAGTTGTTGATCATATTTTTCCATGGTTGCGGGCTAATGTGTTTGTTTTACGCTGAAATGATATCTTGCAGCGTACACTTTATTCGATGTCTGGTTAAACCTTGAAGTAGTTCCGTCAACTTGTCACCACTTTCGGTACACAATGTTCCGCAGGCTCGCCACTTCAAAGGGTGTCATTCCTAGCACAAGTGCGGGCTCATTGTCTTATCAACACAAGTTTGGTAATCAAAGTTCAATGATTAGCTCATACCTACATAATATCACGGTGACATTGTATATTATCAGCTCTGGTAAAACTTGCTTTCGACAAAGTGATTGATTATTCTGTTGTAGTTATGGCTCTATATCCCACGGACCTCACTAAATTAAATAAATAATCGATCGATCGGAATTAATATCAAATAACCAGTATTCGACGTATAAACAGTAACCTCAATAACTGCTTACTTTTTAAATATTTCCTTACAAAAATATTGACCAAATCCATTTTTAACCGACTTCCAAAATAAGAAGGAAGTTCTCAATTCGATTGTATTTTTGTACTAAAATGGTCCAATGTAATCATCTATATATATATGTATAAAAAAGTCGTGTTAGAAACACCATTTGTAACTCAAGAACGGATGGGCCGATTTATTGATCTTTCTTGATTTGATTTTGACACTGCCCCGAATAGAAGAAACTGTTAAAGATGGGGAAAAAAATATAACGACAATTCGATTATTCTGAGGTGGTATGAAGTTCGCCGGGACACCTAGTTAGAAATAGGTGTCTCAGCTGTGGTAGCCGTGTGCTTATCCGTGTGTGTGTGGGGGGGGGGTCACCTCAGATTTTTTTTTTGTGAATATAATAATGTATGTAAGTCCAAACGCCACTCAAGCTTTACTTAAATATCGTCTTTAGTACGGTGTTTATTGCAACTTGGTTAATTTTTATTTTTATTAAGATATAGGCAAGTATTTGATCTTGATCTCACCTGATGGTAAGTGACGATGAGATCTACGATGTAGCATACTTGCCTAGAAGGTACCTGATCACTCTCCACTTTAAAACACACTTGACACTTGTCCGTGCGTCTTGTCGACCGATGATAGAATGCAGATGGGGGAAATAGTTGTAATGATCCGACCCTATCGATACCCGCAGCTCATCATGACAACGGGTCACGCAGCATCGTGTCCTTAAAGGCGAAATTCCCTTTGATGACCCACGGACTAACTTGACATGACAATAATTTTCCTTTTAAGTTGATGCCGTCAAAGGTGATCGAATTTTAATGAAATGGCCTCCAGCTATTTAGGGGAAAGTGTTCGAAGTTTCAGACTAGTTTTACGAAGTTGTAGTAATAGAATAGTTAATTATATTCTTTTTATTTAATAATTTAATGTCTTTTTGAAATTCTACTTATGACAGCATTGTTTTAGGGAAAGGTTTCAAAATAAAATATATAAAATGATTTTCATTAAATGTTATACTGATAAGATAGTATAATCTCTTCTGTGTAATGATCGTTTCAAGAGCAATAAAGTACACGGTTAGCTTACGAATAATCTCACACTTGACGTACAAAAGTATGAATCTTAAACTAGTGTTGCCCAAAGACTTCATATTGGTCTTTCGAAAAAGCTATAACAAGTCAAGACTCTTAACATCACTAGCTTAAACTACGACACGCAGCCATATTTTTTTTTTTTTACTTTTCTTTTTTATAGTCTGTGTTAACTGTAGTGTGGCGCAAGTGGTGTTTACCTATAAGTAATTGTTGCATTTGTGATGCCATTGTATATGTATTAATTTAAACAATTGTTGGTGAACCAATAAAATAAATAAATATCATATCAGCTATAGACAGAGTTTTGGCTTTGTAGAGCATCGTCTCTTTCATTCTTGCCTCCAGCTGATATGTCTCTTTCTAAAGCTTCACGTACAATATTTACGGCCAGGTGCTGTCCCTAACACTAACTTAAAAATGTTTCGACTATAAGCGTTATCGTACCTTTTACTTTTTTAAACAAAATTTTCGGTTTACTTTTTTTATCTAGTTCACTGAGTTCTTTTTGCAATAAAACCAGCTTTATTTACTCTATTTTAAGGGTTGGGAAGAACCGCGTTAATGGCATTGGCCTTAGCCTCAGCTATAGTAGTTATTGGTTCCGTCGATGTGGTTTTACTGTTAGTTTATTGCACTTCGCTTAGCATACAGTCATCCTATCCAGACGATAGGATGGTCGAGGTTTGATGGTATTTACAAAGGACCTATAAATACTTATCGTATTTTGTTAACATTAATACTTATAAGAGAATGTTCCAATCTTGTTATATTTCAATTTCATTAAAACTACTTGCTTATCTTCCAATTTAAACATCTGAAAGAAAAACACTTGAGTACATTAGCGATACCTGACCTTAGTAAAAAGGTTTGGTCTAGCTAGTACGTAGTTACATATTTTTCTTTTGATATGGGTTTTAATAAAGTACTATTTCGGATACGTAGACTCTAGAATAAATTAAACCCAGCCTCAAGCACAATCCTGTTCACGTACCTTTGCGGTATTGTAATCTTTTTCCTTTTCTCTCACACATTAGATTTCTTTAATAAGTATGACTGTGACAGCATGCTGCCTCGATGACATTACGATTACATTAGAAGTTCCTGCTTACTCTACAGGTATGTACTGAATAATGTAACCAAAGCATATGTTACACGCGCTACATAGTCTCTAGTAGTCGTAATTAGCGGTAAATTAATATTTACCAGAAATTGACTCCTTATATTTACACGAATACTACACATTGAAATAAAACTCATCTTACGGATTTTATCGCGTTTATTGTACGTTTTTACCTGCCCGACGTTTCGGCTGCTTTACAGCAACTGTGGTCACGGGAGGACTGAGATGGTTGACGTCCTAGTGTAATAGTTTGAAACGGGGTACCCACATATTGAGTTGTTGTTTGCGGTCCGATCTACGCAAAACGTATAATAAACGCGATTAAATCCGTAAGACTAGTTTTATTTCATTATATCAGAAATATTCTTAAAATACACACACGCTTGAACTGTATCGAGGACAGCAGACAGATAGCTTGTCGCATAATAACCATCTTAATCACATCCATAACTCTGTTGTAAATTTAATAACTAAATTTAAAATATGCTTAAAATCTAGTTGGATCAATTTATTCAATTCAAATTACTTAACAATTTAATAAAGTACTTATTTTATTTCGTGCAATGACAGAAAATTGCTTTTCAAAATCACACCTCTATTCCATTTTAATTCTTTCACTTAAGCTCAGTTTACAACAGCGATAAACCGAATTAATTAAAACAAAGTCGCTCTAAGCTGAGACTTAACACACTATGAATCGTCAACAAATCCAACCGGTTTATAGGGATTAGAGGAATGATTTGGACGAGTTAAAATTAGTCAAATACTAGCAAGTGCAAAATTTCATTGATATTACTTTGAGTGCTGTGATCTATTGATCAGCAAGCCGAGGCAATTAGCTGATGAATGCTTTGGCGGTAATATAACCATGTTTAATTAAATACAATAAGAATAAGTAACAGTTATTCTGTATACCAAGAGCTAATGATGACCTAATCGCACTGGGTCAGCATATTGGACCGTGGCCTAAATTCTCCAAATATTGAGTAGTGTGGATGGCAACATTGGAAAAGGCTCGCCCCCTCCTCCTAGTGCATTGAAACAAAAAAAAACCATCAGCAAAATGTGTCAGCAAATTCTTCCCCCCTTCTGGGATAATCATCACTTAAGGATATTGTTATGATAGGCAAAAATAATAGCCAGACACTTATAAAAAATACAATTTCATTGAAAGAATAGTAATAATCCATATACCGGTAACTAGGACCCACTGTTCCCGATGCCGGTGGGGAACTGTTTTTTTTATATTTTAAAATGTAACTCACACGAAAAAGTAAAATAAATGGCAAAAATATAAAAATATCGCCAGTCGAACACACCAACTGTACGGTCCCACACCGTACAATGGACTGAGAGCGAACTCAGTATACAATAATTATATAGATATTAAACATCCATGCCACGGGTAGAAACACTCATGCTCATCACACAAACATTATTACTACCAGAATACGAACCCGATCCTCTGCACGGAAAGCAACAACAAAGTCGTCAACTCAAGACGAATACACCAACTAACCGGCCAACACTAAATAAGAGTTTTTGTGTGCTTATTGTTTCAGAACCGGCATGGCATGAGCGGTGGGGTGGGCGCGACATGCGGCGCGCGCCGCCCGCGCAGCCCGCCGCCGTCGCTATCGCGTTCTCCTTGCTCCTGCGTCTTGTCAACGCCGGTCAGTACACAGCCTTATAATTCAATATTATATTTATACATTTGAACGAAAACATTCCCTTTTTATGTTCACTTTAAATATTTTCTTAGTAATTACTTAGAGGTAGGTATGTATGTGTTTGTACATTTATGTAGTTTTTTCAAGAAATAATGTAAGAAGTATACAGAATGATTCAGAAAAGGTATACAACCTATGAACCTGCGCTTCTTTAAGGTGGAAGCTCAGGGTCAGGGCGCGAAATTCAAAATGTCAATGGTTTTTATTTTTTTACGAAAAATTTGGACATCTTTACGATGTAATTTAGTGTTTTGCGATATTAGCATTCTGCATTGGATGTCTCGATGTATTAAGTTTGCTTAAAAAAATAAAAAAACATTGACATTTTGAATTTCGCGCCCTGACCCTGAGCTTCCACCTTAACGCCTTAGTCATCGTCATGTGAAGAATTTAAATAAGTCGATTTTTAAGAATCTGTTTTGTCCTCAACCAAAAGACAAATATGGTAACGAAGCACACTTTAAAGGTCAGTGTACACTTTCTTAGACAGCCTATATAATTTCCTTATAAATTTATAGCATTCAATAAACAGTTTGTAAAACATCAGCTACGTTTAGCTAATAAATAGGTAAAGTATGTTTGTGCGTTTGTATGTGAGGGGTAACCTTCGGTTCTGCTAATCTGAATCTGAAAATGTTTTCTGTAATACAAAGGATTACATTATCGCTGAGTACTATGTTACATGGACGTACTGAGAGACGCGAGCACATTCTAGTAAATAATATTATCATAAACTCATATTTAGGTAAAGCTGTAGCAATTTCCGATAAATTCAAGTTTGGTTGGTCAAGGACAGATTGAAGAAAGTTGTGTCCTATAGGGAACTGAGTTTGAATAAACTTATTAAAGACAGAAGTTTGGAATGGATTACTTAATCGACTCCATTCTAAGAATATGTTAGGTATGGACATTTTTCTATGTTATCACCAAAGACAGGTTTCGGCATTCTTATATTTACCATCAAGACATGCCATACCTTTTCAATTATTCGAAAGTGGTTTTAAGATACTTATGCGTCTATTAAAAGCCTATCGTTTTTTTTCAAATTTGCATTTAGGAATATTCGACTTGGTATTTTGATTATGCCCTGAACCTTTATGCATAGTTTTGAAATATTGTAAAGCCAGTTTTTTTTCAGGCTCAATGGGCCCCGGTGTCCCGGAGAACATAACCGTGACGTTTCTGAACCCAACCACGGTGCGGGTCTCGTGGTCGACCGCGGCGGATCTCGTCGAGAAGTATGACGTCACGTACAAGCCATCTGACGCCAGGTGAGGGCTGTGATTGCGCGATTCGTTTGAAGAATGTTATATTATAATAATTCCAGCCCTTTTTTAATGCCCCACTGCTGGGCACGGGCCTCCCCTCAATGCGAGGGGGGATTAGGCCATAGTCCACCACGCTGGCCCAGTGCGGGTTGGTGGACTTCACATATCTTTCGAGGGGTTCTCTCAGATATGCAGGTTTCCTCATGCTATTTTCCTTCATCGTTTATCAAGATCTTGGTTGAAAATGAGATTCGCACATGAAAAATCCCAGAGGTGCGAGCCGGGGTTTGAACCTGCAATCCTCGTTACCGAGGCAAGCGTTCTACCAACTTGGCTATCAATGCTCAACTGCTTACTATCATTTTGCGCATTTATTTAGGAGTTTTATACATGGTTATTCAAATAGGGTATACCAATATTTTAACCTGTTCTTATTAAGCACATTTGTCGGTTTAATAAAAAATCAGTTCCAAATAATGTTTAAGAAGCGCAGGTTAAATGTAAGTGTACCATTTCTGAACCACCCTGTATAGCATACTGTACGGCTAACACAAAGAACTACAATTTCCCATGTGGTTAAATGATTTGTTCGAAAAGTAAATGTCATATCGGGGTGACATTTTATGAAAGTTTTCACGCCTATGTTTGGTTTTATGATAATACTAGCTGCGCCCGGCGGTGTTACCCGCGATAAAAAGTATGAAAATTAAAACATCTATCCCACGGGAACCATACATTTTACCGGGATAAAAAGTAGCCTATGTGCTATTCCAGACTATAATCTATCTCTCTGCCAAATTTCATCCAGATCCGTTCAGCCGTTCGGGCGTGAAAGAGTAACAAACATCCATCCATCCATCCATCCAAACTTTCACATTTATAATATTAAGTATAGTAATATTAGTATAGATTAATGTCTTAAAACTCGTATACCACTTAAAATAACATCACCCAACACCCAAGACATGCTGGGCACCACTAATTTAAAGAGCCCAAATCAGAAACTAATTTTTTACATGGTCTTCGTTCTTGTAATCACAGAGTTTAACATTTACAATACAAACGGTAGAACAGAAATGGTTTCGACGACGCAATTATACGAATCAACAGGACAATCTGTTTACAAATAGGATACTAAATATAAACAACACGAATAAGGAAACGAAACATTCAGAGATATTTGATATTTTGTTAATACAGTAACAACAAAAATCCATCTATCCATCCATCCATACTTTCACATTTATAATATTAGTTGGATTGTAGTGTAAATTCAAGATATTATTTCAGTTTATAAAAGTATTTCTCTTTGATTTGAATACTTAAACATTGATTTATGCATGAAATTAAATTAATAGAAAATTAATCGTTTGTTATCTAATATTATAATCTGATTCTCGGAACCAATTTAAACTAACTACAGTTTAATATCATCCGAAGCGTTATTAAACTTCGAGACTTCTGCAAATTGGAAACAACTCAATTTTAATGTTTCCAAAGCGCTTCCAACTTGCTTTAATTTTTTTGGTCCATTAAAAACGCTTCACAAATTAATTTGAACTTAGAAATACATCATACTTTAGATTGCTGTGATTTGTCTAAAATGGTTGTCGGGTAGATTATTTTGAAGGGCACATGGTAGGTGACTCGACAGAATCGTTCAAGCTGCGTACCATGTATGCTTACAGATCTATATGTATAACAAAGTCGTGTTGGTTACACAATTAATAACTCAAAAACGGATGTGCCCATTTTTATGACATTTAATTTTATGAATTTGTCTCGACCCTGAATAGCCGAATATTTATTAAAACATGAGAAAACACACACAAGAATAAAAGAAAATTCATTTTCTCATAGATTTGTTTATAAGGCGATATACGACGTTTGCCAGCCAGTATTATTTATAATTGAAACACCGTTGTCTACACAAATTCCCTAGACATTAAGCATAAGTAGAATATTTAAGTAACTTTTCGTAATACCTTGCAAGTTATAGTCATGCATGCGTTGTATAATTTCCACCGTACGTGCTTGAGTGATGTGGGTTTTAGTTTTTTTTATAATTAGTTCGTACATATACTCGACAAATTATGTGGAACTCAAAAAACTAAATATTGAATATGCGGAACCATATTGATTTCTTATATTTACGCGAATACTATACTTTGAAATGAAACTAATTTTAAGGAAAAATCCTTAATATTAGTTTTAGACGGGGTACCCTATTGAAAAATATAGGGTACCCTGTCTCAAACTATGACACTAGGACGTCAACCACCTCAGTCCTTCCGTGGCCACCGTTTCTGTAAAGCAGCTGAAACGTTGGGAACGTAAAATCAAAATAAAAACGCGATAAAACCTTAAAATTTGTTTCATTTCAATATGCGGAACCATTTTACGATAACCTGATTAGCGCAGTTGGTAGTGACCCTGCTTTCTACGCCGAGGGTCCTGGGTTCGAATCCTGGTAGTGATAAGCATGAATGTTAGTATCCGAGTATACTCGTATAAGTATAATATACTGGGTTTGAACCCCGTCCATTGAACGGTACCCATAATACAAGCGTTGCTTAGTGTGGGACCGTTTCGTTGGTGTGTTGGCTGGCAATATTCAATTATAGAATTTAATGTTTAAGAACCAATACCGCTACTTTCTTATAGATACGTAAATATACCGGAGTGAGTATTACTTTCAGTTTATATTTTTCCCCACATCTTGTGTATTCTTAAATTCAAAGACAATCTCCTTATTTTCATGATACTATCCGCAAGCTAAAACTAAAGGTAAAAATAAATTCAGCGTAAGGAAACAATGTGTCACTGATAAAGCTGTTTGTGGAAGATTTTCCGATAAGGCTTTAGAAGAATAATAAATATATTTGTGTTATATATTAAGTTCCCGGTGAACACAAAGTCGTATGCAAATATTTTAGGCAGACTACTTGTCTGCAGAGGATCTAATCGCTTTAACTCAAAGCCAATACGTACCGGCCTCAGAACGTTGTAAGATACTTTTATGTGATTACTGAGTATTAAATAGGACTTCTTTGAGAAAATTATATTTAAATTAATGATTAGGATAAAGTGTGATTAATTATACTTCATCCAAGATCATCAAAGCATGGACCTGGCTCTTGAACTGCAGATTAAATGAGTATATCTGGTAAATATAATCAATTTTAATTATGCTTTCCTACTATATTTTAATTAATACCCGGTAGTGTTCCGTTAGGAATGAAAACTTAATATAAAGTCCAGAATAGCTGAGCTTTAATATTCGCCTGGATTACTTCCATCTATGAAGTTTGTACCGCAGCTTTGCCAACCAGAAGCTGAGAGAGATATACTCAATGCAGAGACGTTGAACTAAGAAAAAAGCAGTGAGCGGTAAAAATTTAAAGAGACCACATCGTCATCTTATAAAGTAAAATGATTGAAGCTAATAATGTAACTCGCCCACTTATTAAAAAATAGTTAGCAGCTATAAAACATTGAAATAAAACTAATCTAAAGGATTTTATCGCGTTTATTCAACGTTTTTACCGCCAGCAACAACTAAATAAGACGGTACCCCGTCTCAATCTATGACACTAGGACGTCAACTACCTCAGTCCTTCCGTGACCACGGTTGCTGTAAAGCAGCCGAAGCGTCGGGAACGTAAACAACGTAGAATAAACGCAATAAAATCCGTATGATTAGTTTTATTTCAATGTGTAGTATTCGCGTAATTATAAGCAATCAATAAGCTATAATAAAACTGGTATAAAACGGCAATACATTGAGTAGATAAGATCGCAAACATTATTATGAGACCCATTTCTCTTTTATTTTCAATGACACTTAATAATACAATAATGTATATCGTCCGAGAGAAATGAGTCCTAGTAACGGCAGTCAAAACAGTACATACCTATTGTGGTATACATTTCATGTACGAGTACAATATTCAACCTTAAATGCGTCCCATATTAAAGTTCGCGACTGTACACAATCTGTCTTCTTGTTGACATTAAAAGGAATTTTGTTCTTAAAACATGTCCGAAAAACGGGAATCCATTTTGATTATTTGCTGAGCGACATTGGATCCGGCTTGATGTTCATATTTATGTTGTAAATTCACTGGACGAAAGTTGTCATAACTCATATCTGTATATTTGTGTATGCTGCATGGTTTATTTGGGACGTCAATCATGATCCCTATAAATAGCGATTCAAGCAAGTGCAATGATAAACTGCATTAGGTGCTTTTATTGTACTATTATAATATGTTTAATGATAGTTTGATTTATTTTTTTGTTTAATTAGAACGGTCACGGGTTAATATATCTATATATCTATCTATTTATACTAAATACAGGTAGGCCGATGTTTATGATGTTTGTTTTTTTTTAATTTGTCTCCGCCCCGAACAGTAGAAAAAATATATATTAATAAAGATATTGAAATAAAACTTCTTTAATGAAAGGTTGAATTTTTGATAAGAATTACATAAAATTAGAATGATATCATCACGATAATATTAAGAAAATCTCATGAAAAATTTTATATAATGCCATTATAAATTGATGAAACCTTTTATGAATTTTAGGGTAACATTTTCTCTACAAATTTATTTTTATTATTATTTATTAGCTGTTACCCGCGACTTCATCCGCGGGGTATTTACAAAAAAAACTAAAATAAAAGTAGCCTAAGTTACTCCTTGTTACATCAGCTATCTGTCAGTGAAAGTCCCGTCAAAATTAGTCCAGCCATATCAGAGATTAGCCAAAACAAACAGACAGGCAGACAAAAATTTAAAAAAAATGTTTTGGTATATGTACCGTGTATACGTCAAAATGCACTTAGTAAAAAGTGGTTATTTTAATAATACAAACAGACACTCCAATTTCATTTATTCGTATAGATAATAGTTAAAAGAGCAATTCAAATAATTTTAATTAAAGCAGGTATCGTAAAGGATAAAGGACAAAAGACAAAGCCGTATTAACATTGTTTTTACAGGCAGCTCATTAAGCGAAACCTTCTCGTCTCCGTTCTGGTACCTAACCAAACATGGCGTTTCGCACATGTGTTAGCTTAATGAATAAATTAATTGGAAACTCGGTACACACTAAGCCGTAGGATGAAACAATTAAAATATCAGTTTAAAAGACTTTTAAAATCATATATTATTATTATTATACTTATATCTCTCTCCACACGGGCTATACCCGGATCTTTGGAACGATTGCGATGGGTCCAACACGTAAAGGGCCTTTTTAAGAATTTTAATGTTATGTTACTTATATTATTTTTATCGCGTATTATGATACTCCTCAAATATTAGTTCTAATCCAATTCCCGGTAGTCATCATATCATCTTGCAATAAGTGACCATAAAATTTTTGTGATGTGTGTATCTACCCTGCAAACTACTCGTACAATAAAAGCTCTAATTTTTTTGTGGTGTGCCTATGTACCCTGCAAGCGACGATCAAAGCTTCCAAGTAATCGCGCAAGTGAAGTATAGTATTAATTTAAAATTATAATACTTTTTTTTAGCCAGAAGTTACCGCCGGTTCAGAATGTTGGTTCCACTGAAAAGAGTCGGCAAGACATTCAGCACTTACCCTTTTCAAAAAGTGGTTGTTATCGGCACATTCTCGTGATAAGCAACGCCTTGAGATCAGACAGCACTATGACCACCACGATACTAACTAATCATACTGAATCTGTATTTAACCTATTATTGTAAGATGGTGTGGGTAATTGGACCTACTTTTATTAGGTAGATTTATTTTCTTTTGAGTATTTTTAAAATGAATTATTGTGTTTTGTTTTTTAGTTTAGTTCCGTCAATTATAATTTTATTATAATGTCTGCATTGATATAAACCTGGAATGCCCTTCTTCCCTATCTTCCTCGTCTTCACCTTCACCTATTTGATGAGCTAATTACATTGCTTTTAACAAAGTTATACAAACAGAATGCACTACATTTTATTTACAGAATACGGTATGGATTAAATATTCTATATTTAAATGGGAGTACCGCAAACCTTTAAATATTCATCAGTTTGTCCGTCGATAGTGCAAAACTAAAAGTGGAAAGTTCAAGCCACTAAAAAGGGATATGATAATGAATGTAAACGAGATGGAGTTATCTGAGTTGGCGAAACAGAATCTTGACATAATTTTTCAATCAATCAATCAATCAATCAATCAGCCGATAGACGTCCACTGCTGGACATAGGCCTCCCCCAACGACTTCCACACAACACGGTCCTCCGCCACTCGCATCCACCGGCTTCCTGCGACGCGTGTGATGTCATCAGTCCACCTTGTGGGGGGCCGTCCTACACTCCGTCTTCCGATTCGTGGTCGCCATTCTAGAACCTTTCTGCCCCAACGGCCATCGGTTCTGCGAGCTATGTGCCCTGCCCACTGCCACTTCAACTTGGCAATTCTTTGAGCTATGTCGGTTACTTCAGTTCGTCTACGGATCTCTTCATTTCTGATTCTATCGCGTAGCGAAACCCCGAGCATAGCTCTCTCCATTGCGCGTTGAGCGACCTTGAGCCTTCTTATGCGGCCCATAGTCAGCGACCACGTCTCGGCACCATATGTCATCACTGGCAGCACACATTGGTTGTAAACCTTTGTCTTCAGACACTGAGGTAATTTGGACGAGAAGATATCATGCAATTTCCCGAACGCTGCCCATCCGAGTTGGATTCGACGGTTGACCTCTTTCTCGAAGTTATGTCTACCTAGCTGAACAATCTGCCCTAGGTAAATGTACTTGTCCACAACTTCGAGAATAGAGCTCCCAACGGCTATTGTTCTGGGTTGAACATGAACGCTCGACATGATCTTTGTCTTGTCCATGTTCATTTTAAGACCCACCTGTTGGGAGACTCTATTGAGGTCTTCGAGCATTGAGCTTAGGTCCTCCAGCGACTCTGCTATGACTACGATATCGTCTGCAAATCGAAGGTGAGAGATATACTCGCCGTTAATATTGATGCCGGACCTTTTCCAGTCCAGAAGCTTGAAGACATCTTCCAGTGCAGCGGTGAACAGTTTCGGAGATATGACGTCTCCCTGTCTCACACCTTTCTGCAACTGGATGGGATTCGAGCTCTGATCCTGGATCCGGACCGACATAGTGGCGTTTCTGTACAAACATCTCAGCACTTCGATATATCTGTAGTCAATATGGCAACGCTGGAGAGACTGTAGTACTGCCCATGTCTCGATCGAATCAAAGGCTTTCTCATAGTCCACAAACGCTAAGCATAGTGGTCGGTTATACTCCTCGGTCTTCTGTATAACCTGCCGCAGCGTATGTATGTGGTCTATGGTACTGAAGCCTTTTCGGAACCCGGCTTGTTCGGGTGGCTGGGATTCGTCGAACCTGCGCGTGAGACGATTCGTGACGACTCTCGAAAACAACTTGTAAACATGGCTCAGAAGTGAGATGGGTCTATAGTTCTTCAATAGGGTGTTATCACCTTTTTTGAAGAACAGTACCACCACACTTCTATTCCATGCTTCTGGCGTCGTACCTTCGTGTATGACGGAGTCAAATAGCCTCTGAAGGATTTTCAGAACTGGTGTTCCACCCGCCCTCAGAAGCTCTGTTGTGACTCCGTCATCACCTGGTGCCTTGTTGTTTTTAAGCTGTTTGAGAGCCATCCTAATCTCATACAGGCTGACGTCCGGGATATCTTCGGTATAGTGTCGGGTAAGTTTAGCCCTTGGGTCTTCGGCTAAACTGTCAACAGGGGCTTGTGATGACGTGTATAACTGTCCATAGAACTTCTCAACCTCTCTCAAAATCTCCGGCTTGGACGAAACGTTGTTGCCACAGTCGGTCTTCAACCTGGTCAGCTGTCGCTGCCCAACAGACAATTCTCTCTCAAATACTTTTGATCCCTTATTCTTCGCTATAGCCTCTTTAATACTTTCCGTATTAAATCGGCGGATGTCGCGGGTCAGGGATTTGGAGATCCGTCTGTTGAGCTGCCGATATTCCGACAAATTTGTTGAAGACTGCAACCCCATTTCGTTGCGTTCTTGGATGAGTTTGAGAGTTTGGTCCGAGAGTTTTTTGGTTCTATCTGTACGTCGGGGCCGAAAGAACTTTGACCCTACCGTATGGACAGTTTCCACGAACCTGTCATTGATGTCGTTCACAGTTTCGCATATTTCTAGGCCTTCGAAGCGGTTTTGTAGCTCGAGCTGAAAGATTTCGGGGTTTTGGATATGTGCTGATGTAGGGCGGAGCGTAGACCTCATCAGCCGACTTCTTTCCAGTTTGATGTTAAGATTCAGTGTGCCTCTTACCAACCGGTGATCACTGCCGGTTTTAACCGTGTTGATCACAGAGACATCACTGAATATCTGTCTTTTCGTCGACATGATGAAGTCAATCTCATTTCTCACGGAACCATCGGGACTTATCCAAGTCCATTTCCTGTTTGGCCTCTTCTTGAAGAAAGAGTTCATCATAAAGAGTCCCTCCTTTTCCAAGAAGTCGGCCAAGCGTTGTCCCCTAGGGTTCCGTTGCCCATATCCAAATTGCCCCACTCTCAGCTCTTCACCGCTTCGTACACCCATCTTTGCGTTGAAGTCCCCCATCACAATAGTGTAATATGTTTCGGAGGTTTGTATGGCTTTTGAGATGTCCTCATACATAACCTCAATTTCGTCGTCCGTGTGTGCCGAGGTAGGAGCGTATACCTGTATGACCTTCAGCGAATACCGGCTGGTAATTCTGAGTATAAGGTACGCTACCCTCGACGACACACTTTCGATCTTCACAATATTGTTGACGAGGGACTTGTGAACGACAAACCCGACACCACACTGGGACAGTTGGTCGCCCTCCCTGTAGTATAGCAAGTTGCCGGATTTGAGGATTATCGTGTCCTCGCCCTCTCTTCGGACTTCAGATAATCCTATAATGTCCCAGCGTAACTTGACTATACTTTCTTCCAGCTCTGTGATCTTCTCGTCGGTCCTTAGTGTCCTCGTGTTATATGTGGCCAGGTCCAAACGTCGTCGGTTTTGGTAGCCGGATCTCTGCCGGGGATTCTTCGCACCCCCTGCCCTCCCGTAACCATGGTCGCTACCGTGACCAGGAATAGAAGAGCTGCCGGGGACTAGGGGCCGTTTTTTTGTTGTGCTTATCATTGTGGGGTTTTTGCCATAGTCACCGCGCCTGGCAAGGACGAATTGGTGACCGCAGTGTGTTGTTGGTTATACACGGGGGGGGACGCTGCTGCCCGTCCCCTGGTCTGTCCCTTAGTCGCCTCTTACGACATCCATGGGAAGAGATGGAGTGGTGCTATTCTAAGCCGGCACCACACGGCATACGGCGACATAATTTTTAGACGCTGCGAAAGAGGTCCTTACCCGTTTTTACGGTACACATAATACAAGCGTTGCTTAGTGTGGGACCGTACAGTTGGTGTGTTCGTCTGGCGATATATTATTATTATTAATAGTCCCTTTAGTTGGAAGAAGTGGTGGAGAAGGTCCGCATGGCGCACTCGGAGCTGAGCTTACTGATGGTTCCACTAGTTGGGTCTCGGAGGAGCGATTGCTTTATATAAATGTCAGGAATCAGCAAAATCGAGTTTGGAGAGTTTAGAGTCGAGTCACCTTCGTCCGTAGGAGAATTAAGTACCCTCGAGATACCCTACACGTGACCCTGGGTGGTGCCAACCAGGTGACAACTCTACTGGTGGTAGGGTTCGGCCGTGGCTAGTCACCACCCACTGAACAAAGCCATGTCGCCAAGCGGCCTAGCCGTGTTCCGACATGATGTTCGGTGTTGCCATTCATGGATGGCGGGTCAGATCAGTTGCGCTGCATGTGCCTAGTGAATGTAGCGTCTCGATCTACTGCCGCCTTCCTACCTAGGCAAGTATGCTCCATCGTAGATCTCATCGTCACTTACCATCAGGTGAGATCGACATCAAATACTTGCCTATAATGTAATAAAAAAAAACAAAAAAAACACGGAGCCCACAACAAAAAGATTAAGGGAAATGGAAGAAGGAAAAGGAGAGACGCAAGCAAATATCTCGTTCACTTACTCGCACCTACTACAGTTTTATGGATTGTACAACTGTGCACATACTGTTTCTCAGCGCCGGCTGTATATCGGTTAAGAATAGAATTTAGTAACAAAATTTATTTTTTAGTCTACCGGGATACTAAAAAAAAATGCTTTGTAAAGAAAGGCAAGCCCGCTAAGTTTCGTTCCGATCCGGTAGTAGAGTTAAGAAACAAACAATATTAAATGATAAATTGTAAATACCCCGTAGGCCTGTACGAAATAAATTATTTGACTTTGCCATTGGATTATCAGTATATGTACTTACCTAGTCGAACTGTATTATTGTTTATATACATACATAATACAGTATTTACGATAATTAAAAAAATATTGTGAACGCAGTCTCCATTATGTATTTACAAAGCAAAATTTTCAGCTTACGCCAACAAATTGAATTTCCCTGCGATTGGCAATTTGGAAATCCCTTTATAGCAATTATTGAATAAAATTTTCCCTTCAATATTTTTTTTGAGTACTCCTTAAAAAGAAGCAGCATTTTTGAAACGAAATTGTGGTATAAATTAATTACATAAAAACATCCGTGCTTGGCCGGGCACTTCAAGATGGTGGTCTCGTTCATACATCTTTGACAATTGTTACGATTTTCAAGGCCTGAAAACTTGTGATAAAACGATTTTACGTTTAGGATACCGGTAAATAGTTGAATCAGAATAGATCAGTATATTCTGATCCAGCTATTAACCGGCATCCAGAACTCCACCCTATTACAAAAATGCCAAAAGGACTACAAGAAATAAAACAATAATCGGTCCATACATTGCTGAAATTGACAAAACTATATTATATTATTTCAACCAATGACAGTATACAGTGGTATAATAATATGCGTAGCAATACGTCACGATCAGTGTTGCCATTGAGTGATATCTTCAATAGAATTTAAACCGCCGATTGGCCGATGTCGATGCAGTCTTGTGCCGATCACGTGACCTAGCTGTCACGGACGACATTACCTGGCGTAGCATATTATTATACCATGGTCGGAGCAACGTTGTTATCTATTTCTGTCACGGGAACAGCTAGTAGAAAATAAATGAGGTCGCAAGTATTGATTCAACGTGACATAATGGAATTAACATCGACTGATGCGAGCCGTTATAATTGCGGTAATACAATGACTCTGCGATAATTGTTTCAGCGTTCACTTGTTAACATTATGGTATAATAATGTTCTAGAGGAGATGAAATTAAAACGACTCAGCAATATCAGTTGGTAATGACCCTGCTTTCTGTGCTGAGAGTCCCAGTTCGAATCCTGGCAGGGGTAATCTTTGTGTGTAGAGCACGAATTTTGGAACCCGAGTCATGGAAGTTAAATATCTTTATAAGAATTATATACTGAGATCACCCCCAGTCCATTGTATGGTACCCATAATGCAAACATTGCTTAGTTTGGGACCGTACAGCTGTTGTTCGTCTGGCAATATTTACTTATTTATAAAAGAATAGACGGAAATGTGTAGTAGTCAAATATCCTTTCTTACTTTAGCCGAAAACGATAGCGCTATAAGTTTCTACTTACGTTCCTTGACGAATATTTAGCATTACACTGTTGTATATTAAGTAGCAGTGTTGTTGTTAGCAGGCTTTTAAAATTTAAAAATGAAATTTTAACTTCAATTCTTTCAGGATCAGTTGTGTGGCAAATACGTGTCATAAAACATTAAACCCCGAATTCATAGACGTTTTGTAACTTCATCAAACGTCACATAGTAGGTACTGCGTACAATAGTTTTCCAATATGATGTTGGTTAACGTTAAAAACGGTCTATGAATTCGAGGATATGAACAGTGCTGAAGTACTGTTCTTAATTTGTATATTTATGATTTAAGGTTTGTTAATGGCTGGATAGCTTCCTTTAACAGAAAAAGGAACAAAGAAAATATGGAAAACTATGTGATTCTTGTGAAAGACCGAAATAAAGAAAGCAAATAATACAATATCACTATACAGGTTTCACAACTTCCTCTGTCATAATAAAAATAGCACAAAGGAACACAAAAAATCAAAGGCCCGCCGCGATTTGTAAGCGAAATAGGTAGGGGTGGCGGATGTTGTATAACCGATAAATTTCCTGAGGAAAACGCGAACGCTTTGTTGTACGGGCGGCAACCCTAATTTGCCGCGATTGAGTTTCATGGGACGCTTTTGATTATAGACATCGCTAGTGATAATGGACCGGAATCAGTTTCCCACAGAATTGAGGACGCGTTTTTATAAAAATAACGTAATACATTTCATAAAATATGGTAGTAAGGGCCTGTCTTAGCGTCCTATTAACAACATATTTGACATTTGCTATAGGCCATCTATCCAATAAAATGGAAAATATGCTCTAAGTGCAATTCAAAACCCGTTAACAAGTTTGAAGGAATGTAGGAACATTTGTTGATCAAGAGGTTACTGTTGTGCTACTTGACAGATGGTAAGAACTGTCTAATCTTCACCGCCGGCTTGAAAAGGGTTTTGATTGAAGAAAAATCGTTTTCTTTCAATATGTAGTATTCGCGTAAATATAAGAAATCAATATTACCTTGAGTTATTATCTGTAACATATTTTATTACAGCATCAATATTGGCAATCTCTATTGGTACATAGGGGTGTCAATATACTGCTCATTTTCGCGGCAATGCGTAATCGTGACATCATCAGGAACGTATTGCCCAATCATAACCGAACCAAAGTACCATTCGTATTTTTTTTTTATTACATTATAGGCAAGTATTTGATCTCGATCTCACCTGATGGTAAGTGACGATGAGATCTACGATGGAGCATACTTGCATAGGTAGGAAGGCGGCAGTAGATAGAGACGCTACATTCACTAGGCACATGCAGCGCAACTGATCTGACCCGCCAACCATGAATGGCAACACCGAACATCATGCTGGAACACGGCTAGGCCGCTTGGCGACATGGCTTTGTTCAGTTCGAACAGATGGTGGTTGGTGAAGGATAGGAATCGGGTATTGCTAATCAAATATAAATAAAAAAAATATTTTAGAGGTAGCACTAAGTACAGATCGACGCTAAATCAGTTCTTAGTTGGACTATAATAAAAACGATATTCTTAACGAACAAAACCTGAACTATTTAATTCGATGTCAGTTCCGTTATTATTTACAATACTTCCCACTTTATCCTTTCTTGGTAAGCGTGGTCTTAGATTACGTTTTTACCAGTATATAAAACTAGGATTTAAAAGTGTGTAATGCTGTATACTAAATACGAATCGAATTTTAAAGCTTTTCACTGAGTTGTTCGCCAACGTTAGATACTTAAAATCAGAAAAACAATATTTTAAAAATTGTACTGATAATATTATTAAGACCATATATTATTTTTTAAAATCCATTCATAGTGTTTACATTTTTTTAACAAATAGAACGAGTATACATATATTTCCTAGTGATCCATTTAATAATATAACAAAAATCTTTCTGATCTGAATTTCATTTTGCTTAATTAAGTTATCTCTTCAAACGTGGTCTCACCATCTCCTTCCCGCTTGTGATGAGCCAACAACGAAATTGACTCATTGTTCGTTAGTTACAGAGTCGTATTGGAGGTGGCTGGCAACTCAGACGCAGTGATTCTAAGCGGCTTGGAGGCCGACACACAGTACCAGGTGACGGTGGCCGCGCTCTGGGGCGGCCATAAGTTCAGGAGTAGGCCAATTGTCTTCCGCACGCTGGGTAAGTCAGACAAAAACTATTAAGATTATACGATTTTATTCCAATTTTATCGCGTTTATTTTATGTTTCTACATTCCCGGCTGCTTTACAGCAACCATGGTTACGGGAGGACACCAGCCGAAACGTTAGAAAAGTAAAAAAAATATTAACAAAAATATAATACGAAAAAATAGTTTTATTGAAATGTGTAGTATTCGCGTTAATATAAATAAATATCGCCATACTATCACACCAACTATATGGTCCCACTTTAAGCTTAACGCTTGTGTTATGGGTACCGTACAATGGACTGAGGGCGAACTCAGTATATAATACTTATATATATATTAAACATCCATGACTCGGGTACAAACATTCATGCTCATCACACAAAGCTTGTGTCCCTACCAGGATTCGAACCCGGGAACCTCAGCGCAGAAAGCAGAGTCAATACCACTGCGCTAATCAGGCCGTCAAATAAGAAATCAATATATAATACTATAGTACAGATACAGCTTTGGTTCTTTGAAAGACCTGATTAGCTCAGATGGTAGTGACTCTGCTTTCTAGCACGAGGGTCCCGGAGGGCAAACTTTGTTTGACGACACCGAATGTTTGTTGGGACCGTACAGTTGGTGTGTTCGTCTGGTGATATTATTATATCAATAAGCACGTGCTGTAAAGTAGTAATTGGTTAAAAAACTCTACCATTAGCAATTTGGTAACTCAATCAATCAATCAGCCGATAGACGTCCACTGCTGGACATAGGCCTCCCCCAACGAGTTCCACACATCACAGTCCTCCGCCACTCGCATCCACCGGCTTCCTGCGACGCGTGTCATGTCATCAGTCCACCTTGTGGGGGGCCATCCTACACTTCGTCTTCCGATTCGTGGTCGCCATTCTAGAACCTTTCTGCCCCAACGGCCATCGGTTCTGCGAGCTATGTGCCCTGCCCACTGCCACTTCAACTTGGAAATTCTTTGAGCTATGTCGGTTACTCCAGTTCGTCTACGGATCTCTTCATTTCTGATTCTATCGCGCAGCGAAACCCCGAGCATAGCTCTCTCCATTGCGCGTTGAGCATTTTGCAATTTGGTAACTCTATAGTAGTTATTTCTACTCTGCTTGCAGCTCTATGTATTAAATCATTCTAAGTAGTCTGATTTGCTTTTAAAGCTGAAGCGAGATAAAAATGCCCCATGTTTTCATACGTTAATGCTATTTACTTTAAGCCGTCTGAACTAGGTACGGTATGAGGAACTCCGCCATTTATAACATTACCAAAAGCGATTATAACAACGTAATGTACACAAAATATCAAAATAGGTAGGTATTGTTAAAATTTCAAAGCTTCGTGAGCCAATTAATATTCATTAATGATGATTACAAAATCATCGCACTGAACAAAGGATTACACGATACAAAAGAGTTTCATTAGGGTCAAATTGCACGTTTGTGTTCAACTTACTGAATTTTCTCGGTACAAACCAAAACCTCCAAGGTAAAGTGACACTAACGGCTCCCTAAGGCCCCTAGGTATCTCTTTATTTGGTACACAGGAGACAAATATGCGAGATATAAGCACTATATCTATGTACAATGTGCATCTGGTGTCTGATACTATACAGATCTAGGTAGGTGGCTAAAATACAAGAAATAAACACAGTATCTCTTTTTGTGCACCTCCGTCTGGACCGTAGGTACTGTAAATAATTCAGCTCACCGCAAGGACAGGCCTAAGATACAATTAAGGAAGACAGTCGGGTGCAGTGACCTCTGTGATATACGCGAAGTTTTATTTGAAGCGAGTGCAGAGATGAGAGTGATTATGTTTGAATTATATTTTCAACTAGCTGTTACCCGCGACTTCGTCTGCGTGGTATTTAACAAAGACTCAACCGTTGGCAACAGCCTGCCCCACGTTCTGATCCCGCGGACGCATTGCAGATTGTTGCTATCCAACTTAATCAGGCGCAGCGCTGCAACATTGGTTTTATTTTTTTTCGAGAGATCCGATTTTTTTTTCTAAAATAAAAGTAGCCTAAGTTACTCCTTGTTACATCAGCTATCTGCCAGTGAAATTCCCGTCAAAATCGGTCCAGCCATTTCAGAGATTACCCGGAACAAACAGACAGACAGACAGACAGACAAAAATTATAAAAAATGTTGTTTCGGTATAGGTAGCGTGTATACATCCAAATGCACTTAGTAAAAAGCGGTTATTTTAATATTACAAACAGACACTCCAATTTTATTTATATGTATAGATAGATGATGTTTTTATGATCTACTCTCTGATTTACGTGGTAATTGAACACAATACTAAGCTTGCACCATTATTTATATCGTCTTTGTTTGCTGAAGCAGCGCTTGTATAATGGGTACAATAGACTTGCGTCAATCCCTGTAACACCAAGACCATAGAAATAATTTACTAAATTTACCCCGGCGTGAATCGAATTCCTAATCACCCAATGTTGAGAAGATACTTAATGCACTAGAACAGTGATTATCAAGTGAATTGTCTGATGATATGATAGTACAAATTACAATATCGTATGAAAATAATAGCAACATTTAAAATTTCACGCCCCGACCTAGCGTATTCACCTAAGCTCCAACAAGGAACACAGCATATTAAAAGTACCCCTACCCAGATAGGTGTGATGTGAACGACCTTTAGTTACCCCCTCATAATGGTGATGCTTCGCGTGTCAACTATTAATATGGGAGGCGAAACATGCACGGGACACATTACCATTAGTAGGATGAGGTCAGGCCGCGGTTCGCTATCTATGATTTTTGTTTTATGTTCTCGCGAATTCGGTGCATATGCTTCGTAGTACCGTAAATCAATGTATATTTAAGGGTAACATTATGAGGACATTCAGTGTACTGATCTTGTTGAATCTAGTGAGAGAGTATAGCTTACTGCGGGTCAGGCCGCGGTTCGCTATCTATGATTTTTGTTTTATGTTCTCGCGAATTCGGTGCATATGCTTCGTCGTATCGTAAATCAATGGCAGTCTATTAAAGGGTAACATTATGAGGATAATCAGTGTACTGATCTTGTTGAATGTTAAGAGAGTATAGCGCACTGCATGCTCATTTACCTTCTCAACTAAAACCACAATATAATTTTTAAGGTACATTTCTCGTTTGCATTTATTGGCCTCGTTTGAATAAGGCATTTAATGTAACCAACATTAAAACCCTTTTCTTTGTTGTACGTAGCTAACAGATTGGTATTCACAATAGCATCGATAACGTCCATGACATCGTGGATTGCAAAAGGCTTCAATAAAACTACACTTCAACATTTGATGAAAATATACAGCGATTTATTTTATATTACTGTATATCCTTCATATGACAGTTTGTCCATTATTAATTTCACCAACCAGTTGATCAAAGTGATTGCCCCCTAAATACAACAAATACTTTTCGTGGAGAGACCCGTATTGGTTGTGAATACACCGACCTCGACTGGATTAACCAGACAAATACCACTAAAAGCGCGCCAACAAAAACATACGACTGTCGCCGTTGAGTCAACATCACAAATGTCTACCTACCTGTTGCTTTCGTGTATTAAGTCCCTGAGGGCTATGTCGGAATGGACCTACGTATAATAGTTTTAGAGTACGTATCGCAGTTGTCGGTGAAAAAAATGGCAATTATCATCATCTATTTCGGTTTGATTATCGATACAATTTTTTAAAATACCATCAACGCAAGCATTGTAACAAAAACATTTTAATATTACCGCTCATCATAGAATTGCATATAAGCAATCAGCTGATGTTTTACGGTAACATTCAAATCCAACCGAAATCGAAGCATTATTGGAATGGGAAGATGTGAACCTTTCTCTGCGTGGGAAAATTGTTCCTTCAATTGTCCCAATCGTACTTATACCTCTAAATACAATGTTTACTTGTTGCGTGGTTCGACGTGCGTGAACGCGATCCCAAGTGGAATTATGAAAATATAACAGTATGTGACGGTTTTGGGTGCAGCTTGGATACGAGTGCTTGTGTTTTAACAACGAAGTGCTATATGTGTTTCTTTATTACTCATGTTTTTGTTCCTGTAAAACAGTTGTTACAAGCAAAACGATTATATAAATGTGAGTCATATAATTTGAGATTTACCACACATCCGATAAATGTATGTCGTAGAAAATATTATTTTAGTGTTGGATATATATTATAATCATTTTTCCATCTGTATTTATACTTTATCGTTTAACACTGACCTATAGACAACTATTTTTTTTATCAAATACTTATTACCTTCAAGTGAGTACAGCCCAGGTTTTTTTTTATTCGGAATGAAAGAAAAACCGTCCTGTCTAATAAGTAGTAGGTAGGTATTATGCCATTGTCAATTTGCTCTTTTCATTTGTCTATTATCTGTTTCTGCCATTTCAACTTAATATTATGTGATGTTACTTCTCAATAAAAAGACGGGAAATGGGTAGACGCTAAGCTAAATGGATAACATTCAAATCGCTGTGGCAACCCAATTAATGTCAGTTTTAATTCAGGTATATAATATCTTTATTGTTCAAGGACACAATAATTATTAATGTAACATTAAAAGCCAACCCAAAGAATCTAATTATTACCCTCAAAGCATTTCAACGCGATTTATAAGGCAGTACAGTCTAGTAGACCCGGGCCTATAACACTGTAAAAATAATAACGTGAGATAATATAGTATACTTAAGTAACATTTTCTGTCTTTAATTGATCGTGAAAATCACACAATTTATCATGATTGGCATATAATAGGAGCAAGCTTGTGAAATCATAACATTAAAGAGGCTTCTCAATGGCCGACTCAGCGCTGCTTAACGTGGTTGGTCTGGCCGATAGTAGGTGACCAAAAATTATGTTACTTTTTGTTTAGAGCCATAAATGTGTCACTGTTTGTATATTACAATCCTCAAAAGTCAGAGAGAGACAGATACAGTTATGCTAGCGACATCTACTTAAAAAGCTAGACATCCTGGGTCGTCTCCATAATTAAATAGCTCTAAAAAAGGGCCTCTACGTGTTGGACCTATGTCTCCGTGCAAGCTTTCCAAAGGTCCGGGTATAGTCCGCGTGGAGAGAGACAATAATATTAACCCTAATGTCCCACTGTTGGGCATGAGCCTTCCGTCAATAATTTACACGGTAATCCAGTTCATCACTGACCCAGTGCAGACTGGCGGACTACACAGGTTTATCGAGCGGCTCTCTCAAACATGCAGATTTCCTCACGATATTTTCCTTCACCGTATAGCAAGTGATAATCATAGTTGAAAATGAGATTCGCACATGAAATCCAGAAATCCTAAAAGTGCGAGTCGGGCTTTGAATCTGCGATTTTCGTTGCCAAGGCGACCGTTCTAACATCTTGGCTTCCAATGCTTCATTCCTCGCCTATAATGAAAGGCAAATGTTACAACATAACGGAACATAACATTTCGACCTTGCCTTCTGCGCCGAGGGTCCCGGGTTCGAATCCTGGTAGGGACAAACTTTGTGTGATGAGCATGAATGTTTGTATCCAAGTCTAGGATGTTTAAAATCTATATAAGTGTTATATACCGGGCTCGCCCCCAGCCCATTGTATGGTAAGCATAATGCAAGCGTTGCTTACTGTGGGACTTTGTGTGTTCGTCTGGCAATATCTATACTAATATAATATTATAAATGTGAAAGTTTGGATGGATGGATGGATGTTTGTTACTCAATCACGCCAGAACGGCTGAACGGATCTGGATGAAATTTGACACAGAGATAGATTATAGTCTGGAATAGTACTTAGGCTACTTTTTATTTCGGTAAAATGTATAGTGCCCGTGGGATAGATTTGTTTTAATTTTTCATAGAGCAAAGGATCGACATGATTTTTTGCGCGGATAACACCGCAGGGCGCAGCTAGTATTATATAAAGCGCTGGTGTTCTACCTGCTCACTCATTATGCTCATAAATAACTACGATCATGCGCAGTTGAGGTGCAACAACGTTCTTTCTACTCGGTTTAATGTTCGGCCGGGATGTGTTTTGGCGAGCTTCCAGCAGGTTCATTTGCTCGGCGCAGTCGCTCTTCCGGATGTGCGGTTCACCGGCATCTCAATGCACTTATTCTGATAGCAACCGCATGTCTTATTTTGTAGAGTATAAGAATCAGAATCAGAGTATTTTTTTTTCATGTATACTATTAAGTACTTATAGGTCGTCGAAATGGTTACAAAATGCTAAGCTGAAATATTCAATAGAAATGTATATACTCGGATTAGTATAAAATATTTTAACAGGGCCATATTTTAAAAGTTGGTAACATTCCCAAAGACAATCAAATTAATAAACCGAACATCATTTGCACCATTATTTCATACATCAATGTGATTCAACTGTTAATTTTTTTTTTTGTTACACCTTCTTAAGTAATTTTTTGTTGTATTTTTTATAAATTAATTTTCAGCGATTCCATGTCTCGAGATAGTTTATGTTTTAATAACTACTAGTAAATTCTCATTATTTTGTTGGGTTTTCTCATGGATTTTGGCTATTCATTCAAGATTGTATTTTTTTCAATCTGAAAGCCAAAATAAAACCGCCGGATATTCATTTTTCAAACCAGATTTAAAATGAATTCTCGAGCGATCTCGTCTCTATGTCCATCAAAATGCAAATATCAGAATACTCCTGTTGAATGCCACGGCAGAGAGCTCTGACCGATTTCTAAAATTGGATTCGACATTTAGTTTACTGGGTCTTATTGGTTCGTGCAATGTGGGCATAGCCAATCTACGCATTCGATTTATTTTTTATAATAATGTGTAACAAAAATATTTAGAGTGGTGCCATAATATTATTTAATCAGTGTGCAAATTATGTTTGACATTTTTAATAAGGCTGTGTCCCCAGTCGGCAAACTGTCAGCGGCCGACTGAGTTAGCGGCGTATCGGTTTAGTACGCCCTTCCATATATTTGAATTGGAGTGTTCACAGTTTGCTAGTTTGCGCTCACTCTACGCAGTTTGCTGTGTTGCGCGCGCCGATTGATTCATTGAGCGGCCGACTCACAGCAAAACCGGTTCCAGTCGGCGGCGGCGATATGCTTGTTCGCCGGGCGTAGTGAGTCCGTTTGCCGCAAACTGTCATGTGGACAGTTGAAAGTGAAAATTCAGTCGGTCGGTCGACCTAAATAAGCGGCTAACACATAACAGTTTGCTTGCGACGTACGCAAATTGATCTGAGTTTGCAGCTAACTCGAGTTTCAGTTCGCCACAAATTTGCGGCTCACTCAGTCGGCTGCTGACAGTTTGTCGACTGGGGACACAGCCTAAAAGTAATTAGAAACGTTTTGTCGCGCAATTAGAAATACATGGCATCAGTATTTCTATTTAAACCTATCGATTGAGCTCCTAAAAATTTTCACACTATTTTAGTTTAAACTTTTATAAGCACGTGAATATGAGCAATGAATATTTCAGTGCATCTGAATGAATATAACGTGAACGTTTTGAATTTTCTATTTTGTAGGTGCACACGTATTTGAAAATGAGCTTAACAATAACGAATAGCGACTTTGAAGTACCTTATCTAAGCGCCGGATTATACATTAAAACAATATTGCTCTTGCCAAAGTTTACCCAAACGATTTAACTTATGTAAATGTATGGATTTTTCTTCTTTCTCTATTCCACTAATTATGAACCCCAAAATGTATGCAAGTTTTCATTATTTTTTTTTATTACATTATAGGCAAGTATTTGGTCTCGATCTCACCTGATGGTAAGTGATGATGAGATCTACGATGGAGCATACTTGCCTAGGTAGGAAGGCGGCAGTAGATCGAGACGCTACATTCACTAGGATCATTCACATGCAACGCAGCTGATCTGACCCGCCATCCATGAATGGCAACACCGAACATCATGCCGGAACACGGCTAGGCCGCTTGGCGACATGGCTTTGTTCATTGGGTGGTGACTAACCACGGCCGAAGCCTACCACCAGTAGAGTTGTTACCTAGTTGGCACCACCCAGGGTCACGTGTAGGGTATCTCGAGGGTATTTAATTCTCCTACGGACGAAGGTGACTCGACCCCAAACTCGTCCATTCGCAATTATGCAATTACAAAGCACTGTTCTTTAGAAGGTATGTTGTAATGTAATTGTAAATTGGTTAAAACGTTTAATTATTGAATTAAAATTTATTGAAGTAGTTGCCACAGCGTATTACTGTGGCCCTAGTACTTTTAAATCCACACAGCTACAAATTGTCGTCTTCATCATTTATATCAACATCAATCCTAAGTTTAAACACCTATCTAGTTAGATAACTTGGCAGTGCGCCACCAAAACCGACTTACGTATTCACACCAATTGGTAGAGTTTGGCTGAAGGTCAATCATCACCCACCTGACCAACACGAAGTCTTCAATATACCTCTAATTCTGGATCTTTATGCAGAGCCCCCGCGGACTTCACCGCAGCAGGACGGCGGGCTGGCAGGGGCGACGCCCCGGTCCTCAGCCGCGCCTCCCGACCCCTCGCCTACCTTCCCTACGGTAACTGAATTATATTAATTCAAGTATAATAGTAAAGATACATGTACATAGGCCTATGAGTATATTACAGACGATTAATGGCGTAGTGTCTAAAAGGCTTTACTTTGATGGTGACCGATGCGAGATCGTCATACACTACTTCTTTATGTATGGAAAGACCTATGATTTAAAATGTTAACAAACCTGAAGGATTCAGGATACCCTTGGTGGTTCAAGCAAAGTAGCATGAAAATAGAGACAGTGATTTATCGAAGCATTAGATACATGAAACAGAAAATCTTAGCACGGTTTCATAAGTCAAGATACACAAATATTTACCCTGGATTTGTCTCTAGCTAAACTTTATCTGAACAGTCTAGAGTCTAGACTATTCCATCTGCTTGACCGGTGAATCAACGCTGATGAGCTTGTTAACGACAACAATAACGCCATTTTCAACCGTATTTACGGTGAAATTAGCATTTCTAATAAAATATTCGGTTGGACGATTCGCTATTGAAATTTATCGGACGAAGCTCGAAACTTCTTGGGGTAATTAGAATTTGTTTGTACTCCTATCTGAGATTAGCTCAATTATAAAGGTTTGGTTGAACAATTTGAAAAGGTTTCAGAGAGAACATTATAGGGAATTGAAAAAAAATTGGATCTATTGATTTTTTATGTTTAAATTACTCGAATATTGATAGGTACATACTACGTTTGTAGTATAAGACATGTTTGAATATTTCTGTTTTGTTTTGTTTCTGAAATTATCGTTATGTTTGTTTGAGGTATATAAAGAGTAGGTACATTATATTTGATAAGGGATTGTTAATGTATCAAAACTATATGACATTCTGTAGTTTATACCCTGTGGTTTTTACTAAAGAAATTTAGTATGTGGCAAAAAAATCGTACTAGTAGGCAGGTAGTTATACATATTTGTAAGTTTATGTTTGGTGGTGAGCTGTGCCAAAAGTAAAGACTTGCTTATCTATTATATTCAATGAGTAGTCATTTTGTAACATATTTGGTACTTTACGTGACTAATAATATGATTGAAACATAGAATATTTCACCGTTTGTAACTTTGCGAATTTTAAGATAACTTTTTGGGTTTATAGAGTCATTGATGATATCAATGTCTAATACGTCACTAGTGCTTTATTACGAATTGAGTTAAATAAGATTGTCGATTGATGATGAAAATGATGATCTTTCGAACACAGATACGAGGGGTGGAGATCGCAATCGTAGTAATGGTGCTCTTAGTGTGGATCGGAGCCATTGCGCTGTTCTTCAACCGGTGGGGGAAGATCAGGATGCTGCTGCCTTACCAACCTGACTACAAGCAGGAGCAGTTGAAGGTAAGCCAGTGCAATCCAATGTATAACTTACGTACGATGATTTAAGAAATAATTTTTAAAGTATGACTAATTTGATTAAATAGTTACCGATTTGATTTATTTTATAGATCGAAAAGTTTAGTGTAAACAAAATATATCGTGTATGCAACATGAAGTACAGAACATAAAAACATTTATCCAGGAAAAAAAACAGTCAATATAGAATGATCATTTTTATTATAAATTTAATTGAGCAATTTAAAAGGTTGAGATAAATGTCAAAATGTTTATTAGTTACCTCAATTGATTGAAGTTGTTATTTTTTTTAAAACATTGTTATTGTGTTTAAAAGTTATTTAAGAAATTACTGAACGTATTAGCGTAATATACGATTTTAACAGGTGGATCAGTGTTCTTCCCATGTACTATCGTCGCTATAGGATTTCAATGGTTCGTTCATGGCCACCATTAATTGCTAATTCCTTTTCTTAGATACCCAAAATTTTAAAACCGATTTCCAATCTTCTATAGTAGGTACCTATTAAAAATAATATTTCATGTAGGTTGCGGTGTATTCATTTTGTACCACAGAATATAGATTATCATATAAATTGTCTTCGCGTCCTACCTAGTTCTATGTAATTATCCAGTAGGCATACTTCTAATCATTAGTATTGGCTCGTACCCATACTGTATCTCTTCTACAAATTAATTGTTACCTTATACCGATACACTAAGATGGTTTTTCAATTGTCAGGTGCCTGGTAGTAGTGCGTTGGCAGCAGCAACGGCTGGCGGGACCTGCGGGGCTCACTCCGCGCCCTCCGCGTGCTCGGTAATTAAAACAAACTTTATAATTATAAATATAATTAATTTTGTATTTGATATTGTTTATGTCTGTACCAGTTTGCAGTATGTAGGGAAATTCTACTGTTAGCTGTTAATTAAATAGCTTTATACATTATTATCAAACTTATGTGGGTATCAGATATTTTCCAGTGCTAAGTCTGTAGATACACTACCTAATATTTATAATATTTAATATTGGCTGCAAAATAAGATTGCATTAATCCGTAATTATGGACTGTTTTATCAAGACGAACCTACAGCAAATAAGTCAAGGTGTTTTTTTTTATAATTGGTAAGAATCTTTCCATCAATCTTTGAAATATCGATGATTGATAGAATTTTGTGTTTTATTTACCTGCTAATTTCATAATTCGAATTTCAGCCGGTATCAATTGCGTGGTTTAATTATTTTGTCTCTTAATGTAATCAAGTACTCATTGTTCCTTACAATAACACAATAGTAATCCAATTAGATCCGCAATAAATTGGCATACTAAGCTTTAATCATATGATATTAAAATATAATTTTGTGTATACCCAAATAAATATTGCAAAATAATTTTCTAGATATAAATCACTATTACAGTTTAAGACACAATCTATACATATAAATAAAATTGGAGTGTCTGTTTGTAATATTAAAATAACCGCTTTTTACTAAGTGCATTTGGATGTATACACGTTACCTATACCGAAACTACATTTTTTACAATTTTTGTCTGTCTGTCTGTCTGTCTGTCTGTCTGTCCGTCTGTCTGTCTGTCTCTCTGTCTGTCTGTCTGTTTGTTCCGGGTAATCTCTGAAATGGCTGGACCAATTTTGACGGGAATTTCACTGGCAGATAGCTGATGTAACAACGAGTAACTTAGGCTACTTTTATTTTAGAAATAAAAACTGGATCTCTCGAAAAAAAATTAAAACCAATGTTGCAGCGCTGCGCCTGCTTAAAGTTTGATAGCAACAATCGGCAATGCGTCCCGCGGGATCAGAACGCGAGCAGGCTGTTGCCAACGGTTGAGACGTTGTTAAATACCACGCGGACGAAGTCGCGGGCAACAGCTAGTCTATAATAAAACATTACAATCTTCAACTAAGAGCTTTTGCAAAATCAATATGCATCCACTATCATAAATCCAATGTCAAAGGCTATCTACAAAATTATATCTTCTGCGAAGGTCTTATTAACTTGAATTGCAGTTAGTGTATCGTGATTTTCCCTTCACCGCAATGCAGCATTACTTTCGCAGAAGGTCAGGGTAAATCCTGCGGCTCAGGTCTATGGGTTTTGAACACCATTGTTATGACCTTCGGTAAACGGTATTTGGTTTAAAATTTATTGACATAGCCCGCGTTATTTCTTTATAGCGTCATTACTATTTCAAAGCAAAGTTTTCCATGATTCATAGTCTAGTCTATTATAAGTTTTACTCCGATTAGTACAGTAACTCTTCGTCCATTTACAATGGCATTACAATGCATTTTAAGTACTGTGCGTTTATTGTTCTCGTTCGCTCAGTGTATGGGGACACGGCAAACCAACGTAGGTAGATTTTCCTCCTAAAAATGTTATGCTTAATAAAATGAGTCTTCAGTTATTCTACCAGTTCGTTTTTCTTTAATGCCATGATAATATAATTATATGGCAAACAATTTGGAGCTTATACTGAGTATGTTTTCTCATAACAACTGGGATTTAGATACTTGTTATAATAAAGGTTTCATATTCCAAGCTTTGTTATTTTAAAAAGTTCATATTGCTTTCCGAGCTAGATAAAACTGTACGAGTAGCTTACTAACAGGCTGGCTTTATTATTACAAAACTAGCTGCGCCGCGCGGTGTTATCCGCGATTAAAAAAAGTTTTACAAAGCCCTTTAAAAAGACGGTTCCTGTATGCTATCCCATAGGAACCGTGCATTTTCCGGGAAAAATATTAGTCATTTCGGACCCCTAAACTACCACTACCTATGCAAAATTAAAACCAATCTATACCACGGGAACCATACATTTTACCGGAAAAAAAGTAGTCTATGTGCTATTCCAGACTATAATCTATATCTGTGCCAAACGTTATCCAGATCCGTTCAGCCGTTCTGGCGGACTTGAGTAACAAACATCCATCCATCCAAACTACAACCAAACCAAACCAAACACATTTATAAAATTTGTATAGATCAAAAAAATAAAACGCATAAAACTTTAAAAAGCATACGTCATCATTTTATTTTGACGCTGCCTTTTGACCTGATAATAGAGTTTAAAATACTTGAATATATTCTAAGTCAATTCGCAACACATTCAATAAGCCGTACGATATTTAATAAGGTTGGTTTTCGCACCAAATACTTTCATCCGAGTAGTTATTCGCCGTTTTATTGACAGGTTGAAGTGACAGACGCAGTGTGCGGACTGACTTTATTGCTTTCGCTGTCTCCATTTGCGGCGAGACGGAATAAACCTGAAGTTAAGCAATGTAGAGTACTTACTTATTTACCATGATAGCATACCTTTCAAATTGCTACTATATGCTTATATAAAAACTAAAGCAATCGATTATTCTCTCTCCTACGCCTCGGATTTTTCTTTCGATTAAATTTCGTTGCGGGTTCCAAGCTTTGCCCCGGGCCTCACCGAGGGTCAAACCTCGGCGTTATTGTTGGTCGCCTCTGTGGACCCCGCCTTATAGGAGTAACAGTAGTGGGAGAGTGTGACTGGCCTAGTCCCATACGCGATAATACGTTTTCGCAAAAAATAACATTTTCAATATTTTAATAATTTTCTACTTCTCGTCTGCGGTAAGTCCTAAAAACAACAACTGCCACTCAAGTTGACGCCGTCGTTGAAACAATTATCGCCGATAAACCCGTTACAGCCTCACACATAAACCGGAAAATAAAACCTTATACGTATTATTAGAGTCCTTTTTAGAAGATACGGATGTATTACGTCGTTCTGTGTTTTTATTGGTCGTAAGTTAAACATGATAGGTTCCTACAATCATGCCCTGAGAAGCGTCTTCACCGCTTTGTGGGGGCGATAAAATGAGTTGTAAAACGAGCTTCGTAAGCTTTATATTGGACAGATGCTTGGAGATTGTATAAAAAGCTTGGAAGAGCGTGCAATGATCAGATATGGCGGAAACTTTTTAGCTGTAATATTTGTTATTTGGTCAATCTATCACTTGTACACGGTTTCTAGTTCAATAATAATAATTAAAATAACTTATATCGTCAGACAAACATACCAGCCATACGGTCCCACGCTAAGCAACACTTGTATTATGGGTACCATACAATGGACTGCGAGCGAACGCAGTATATATTTCTTTTATAAAGTTATAAAACATCCATGAATAAGGTAAAAACATTCGAGGTCATCACACAGAGTTTGTCCCAACCAGGATTCAAACCCGGGACCCTCAGCGCAGAAAATAGAGTCACTACCAACTGCGCTAATCAGGCCGTCATAATTAAAATAAATCTTTGCGTTGATTCCTACCGTTTGATTCTATTTTAAAGCTTCATCGTTGAATCCCAAAAATTTTTTTCACATTGTGTTTCAATAAAAATCCAGATTTTTTTTTTGTTTTTATAACGACACGTAATGCCTCCGAATACATATGTACAATTTGGTTTTTTTTTATTTATCGTTATAGGTAAATGATGAAATACTTTCCAAGCTCATTTAACGATTGCAGTCTATTTTACCGCCTTAGAGTAACATCACCAATTTAGCATATATCAGACATAGCCAGTGGATCTACCTGCTATAAAGCTCGCATCTGACCCCGAATCCCAATTCGATGCCTCTTGCTGCTTACACATCATTCTCACACTATCCTTGTTACATTATCGTCACTCCAGACCCATTAAAATTACTTGTTAAAAAAAAGGTTACCAATCTACAAACCTGGTCAACATTCCCTATTCACGGAAGCTATAAAATCGGTTATTAAACGTGTTTTATTCGTCATTATATTGCACCACAAAACTCCTCGTTTCGCATAAAAAGTAAACACAGTCAGTCCCAGATGTCTCTTTTTTCATTACATTACTGGTGTGATTTGCAGTTTCTATTTTATTTCTAAGCAATAAAACGGCTATTAAGTGATGGCGGGGAAGAATACGTAATGGCAATCCTATTAGCTATTCTTGATTGCTGCGGCTATTGAGAGATGTTTGAGTAAGTGTTATGTTGGGTCTACACTAAAACTACATCTTTGACCAAAGAATAAAAATGTTATGTACTGTCTTCTGCTTGAGGTCCACAGTACTGATGAAACAGACTCACTCGGACTCGGAGATAGAAAAATTGTTATATTCCACTACTAAAGTATTATGAAAAAGAACACACAATTTAGACAGAAAGTGGGCGGCTTTATCACTTATAGCAATCGCTTCCATTAGATGGAGAGGATCTAAAGAAATGGTTACGTCGAAAATGTAAGCTTGTCATATTTTTCAGAATCGGATCAGTAGTTCTAGAGATTACTCCCACGTACCGTCTAACATCTTTGCCACTTTATAAAATAGTATATATTTTAGATAACTTATAAGGGCGCTTAATAAACAATTAATGATACTTGTTATCAAAACGCATGGTTGAATTGTTATTAGAGACAACCAAAATTATTAAGAACTTTGGTATCAATACTACGTGGAAAGCTACGATAAAGTCCCTAGTTCTTAGTAATGAGACCACCAATTAGAACTTTGTCTAACTTTTCAGAGTTATACGGCTCTATACAATTACTTTAGTACTTACCAAAGTACATTTGGATGTTGTGGTTTGCGAAGGAAAAATGGTGTGGTGCGAAACTGTATAATTAAGATTGCCTAAGTATCTTTCTTAGACCTGATTAAAAGAAACCAGGCTAGCCAGATTTGGTCTTATTGGTTGGGTCTCGTAAGATAGAGGCCAATCGCTTCATGTGAATATCGGTAATTAGCCCGAAAAGCCGACACTAATAAAAAAAAAGAAAAAGCTGGAAAAAATATAGACAATCTGAAATAGACTCAAAGAAATTTTCATTTGAGACTATTTTTGTTTGATAAATTATTCAGGATAGCTCTTCGTCGATTAGACAACATGTATCTATAATCATATTATGATCAATGATATATGATCGGCATTCAGATGGATCATTGTGCGGCACTAAAGCGCCGCTAATTGGCGCGTCAATCGCCCTGATTGATCCTAATGGCACAGTCGGATGGATTGAATAATTAATCATTGTACGATCTTCAATCTTTCTAGGAATGTAGCAAGAAAATTTAGATTGCATTTTGCTAATCTTAAAAGTACTTTCGCTTAAATTTCGAGCTAATCTAAAGTTGACTAATTACAAACTAATTGCATTAATACCAAAAAAACAATATTTAATTAAAATAGTATACACAGTGGTATTTAACTCTTCAGTCAAATTGATTCACGGTAAAATGATACCAATTAGTAAGGTGAAACGTCGCTTTTTTGCGTAACATTTTGGCTGACCCCATATTTTACAGTCTACCTACTATTTTACTACAAAGAAACATCGAATTTCGGAGAAATTTACAAAGCAATCGGTTTTTTATTATGAAAGCATCATAAATCATTCACTGTGCATTCTAGCAATTCTTCACTTTGAATGTCACTGAAATGCCAAAGTCGTATGTACAGGGAAATATTTAAGGAAAAAAAAAACTTTAAAAAAAATCCGTCGTCGAATGTTGAGCCTACTCCTGTTTGAAGTCGTTTAAAAATACAAATCCAGTAGTTTATAATAAACACTTGATCAAAGAAAAAAAACATCACATAAGAATCTTTAAAAAGGCGGTCCTTCATTTTGAGCCCAAATAATGTTCTCACTATCAAACAGCAATTTATTCCTATTCAACAACGTACCAACTAAAGCTTAGTGTCTTGAGTTTGAAACACAAGATCTCAGCCTCTCCCTCTCTCTTAATCTCGCAATGACTTCTCAATACGATTATCGATATAAAAGGATCGAGTATCAATTTCGTTTGATTTATCGGTCGGTACACTCAAGGACATAGACATTATTGAATAGTATGTATAAAGATGTAAAAGCCCTAGTAGAAGTGGTTAGCGATTTTTTTATATTCATGTAAGGTTTTACGCATATCGTTATTGAGGTGGCACGTCTTTTGTGACAAATTAATATTCCACTATTATATTACACTTATCGAAGAAACACATTTTTTCGAAATTAAAACAAAAGTTTTCTAATTCACCAGTCAAATTCGCGCCAAGAAACATGAGCGTATTTCAGTCTTACACTCCGATGTTAAGGATTTTTTTTTTCGTAAAAAACACATTTTGCAGTAAATTTTTGTACGACAAATTTGTCGCAGCGCAGTCGTAACTGTTGTGCATAAAATATTTACGCTGATGAAAATTTTACACAGATCCTTCATCTACTTAATTGCTATTTTTACGGTTCATTTCAATGTTGACTATAAAGAAAGGGTGTCGATAAACAATAAGAAATGAAAATTGTACCATTTAAAAAAAAACTTTTCGGATTTTATCGCGTTTATTTTATGTTTTTACGTTCTCGACGTTTCGGCTGCTTTACAGCAACCATGGTCACGTACCCACTTGTACCTAAATAGGTACAAGTGGTACGTACAACAAATAATTTACAAATGTAAATTATTTGTAATGTAAATTATTTGTAAAGTAACACAACAAATAATTTACATTTGTAAATGTTTGTGTTACTTTCATGAACTTCACTGGTTTTTCACGTTCATCGCTCCGCCTGTGTTGGATTTCTCTGCTGCTTGTCGGCCGGCCATATCGAGATGATAATAACCTATTATATATTTCGGCCCATATTCTATCAAGTAGTGTAAATCACGTTGAAATCTCGCCGTTGAATCGTTGGACGACCTTATTAGCGCAGTTGGTAGTGACCCTACTTTCTGGGCGATTGTTCTGGGGCCGGAATCCTGGTAGCGGACAATCTTTGTGTGATGAGCACAAATGTTTGTACCCGAGTTATGGATGTTTAACATCTATATTAGTATTATACACTGAGTTCGCCCTCAGACCATTGCACGGTAGTCATAATACAAGCGTTGCTTAGTATAGAACCGTATAGTTGATGTGTTCGTCTGGCGATATTTACTTAACAAATCTTTTCAGTAGATTTTCATTGATTTTTGATCGAGCAGACAAAAAATCTAAAAACATTTGTTTTTTGTCAGTCCAAACAATGTATGGCAAGTTTCTATTTAATATATTTAATGTTTAGGCTTGGTTAGTTACTGATAGGTCAGATAGTAGAGAAACACAGCTTTTTATATTTCCTAGGTGTGTTAAAAACCAGGCCGTGTCAAAGTAGTACTTATTTTGCATAATTTTATGAGTCATTTCCGACTAAAACTAAAGAGGCATGCCCACTCGCGTGACTAAGATTAATCAAATTAAGCCTAATTTATCGAAATCAAATTATGATTTGGAATTCAGTTTTATAAAGTAACTAACTCAAATGTATGCATTTGAATCTTCCCGAGGTAAACAAATATATTCAAATTGCTAACTACACTTTGATTGGGTAGATTCTAGGTAGAGTTGATAACTTGCCGTTCGAAATTTGTAAGTAATAGTTTTCTAAAGAAAATAATGTGGATTTTATGTCCTTCGAGTAGGTAATAGTCATGCTTGTTTTTCGAAGAATATTTAGTTATTACCCGACTGCCCAGAAGGAGGTTGTTTGGTTTGCTACTCAAGCACTATATATAAGCGCGCGAGTTGCATGTATACGACCTCTTCGCGTAGTTTTTTATTTTATACTAGCTGTTGCCTGCGACTTCGTCCGCGTAGAAAATCAAAACATAACAATTGTCATAAAAATGTTGACCCTTCTTTTAAGCCCCCTAGGGGTCAAATTTAAAAAAAAAACCTTTCTTAACGAGCACCTAGGTGCTTAGAGGAACCCGCGTGCCAAATTTCAACTCCCTAGGTCTTATGGTTTTGGAGATTTCGTGATTAGTGAATCAGTCGCTTTTATATAAAACAGATTCTTTTTTTTCGGCATTCTTACCCCCGAATTTATAGTCGTATTCTAGCTTTGTCAAACGTCATATAGTACTGTGCAAAGCAAACATCTAGTGCGCAGTACTATGTGACGTTTGATAAAGTTATAAAGCGTCTATAAATTTTGAGGTTATTCATTCATTCTAAGTGAAATACATCTTTGAAGTACGTGGTAGTAGTTGCTACTGAAAAATGCCCTATCCATTGTAAATTGATTACTCACACTGTTCGTAAATTTAGGCGTTATTGTTACTGAGGAGTTTCTTCTGTAGCCTATTTATTAAGTCGTTGTAATACTGTAGAGCTAGAAGCGTTATTTACTTAGATCACTTGATTTATTGTGGGTCGCTTAATTTAGTGCGAGATTAACCTTTCATTTGAACCTTTGGATGTGCGTTACTTTAGCTGGCTCATGCAGTACTTTGGAATTCATTGATAGTTAATTTTCTTAGTGTCAAATAGTTAAGTAATTTCATTGTTTATTTAATTAGTAAAAATATAGTAAACGTATTTTTAACTGGTTGTTTGATTAGGTTGGTTTAACAAATTTTAACAACAGAATGTATTCCCTTTTATAAGTTTCAATTTGATAAAGTTAGATAAACATCTAACTTAATCACTCGGATTTATAAACTAGTTCAATTCTAAATTAGTAAAAAGGAGTCTGGAATCTTCCACCAAGTTGCCTTCAACTGATCCCTCCCGAGCTATAGTAATAATATCACACAGTAAAACGGAATTACTTTCCTAGTGCAAGAGGTCGGAGAATTCTAATATAATACCTTGCAACAATACCGCTGCAGCGATCCACGATAATGCCGTCCTTGCAAGAAACCTTCGTAGCAGGGCCAAGATAGTGGTATTCCCAAGAAATGTTATTGGACTCTGATGTACTTTCACAGTGGAAAATGGGTTACAATTGAAATTATTATTATGAACACAGGGTCACTCAGAAAGCGTATACTAAAGCCTGGAACCTCTTTAGTGCATTTGTAAATAAAATGTGAAGTTAGAATTTCGAGATGCCGATTTAATACTTGAAACAAAAAAAGAGATTTGGATATTCGCCCGATTCGATCACCTACCTTCTAAAAAACACATTCAATACTTTAACAATTGCATCAAAATGGTATCATAATCTGACCTCGCACTCTTAAATCTAATATCAAGAGCTAATCATAACTAAAGAGCAATTGACCTAAAATTAAAAATAGGCCATAGTCGTGTTAGGATAGCCTAGCTGGCTATTAAGCATATAATGAGAAGTTATACACAAATAAAGGTGTTTATTATATATTTAAACAAGTTAAGACTAGATGGGTATGTAAAGAATATGTAATGCACTGGTGGTAGGCTTCGGCCGTGGCTAGTCACCACCCACTGAACAAAGCCATGTCGCCAAGCGGCCTAGCCGTGTTCCGGCATGATGTTCGGTGTTGCCATTCATGGATGGCGGGTCAGATCAGTTGCGCTGCATGTGCCTAGTGAATGTAGCGTCTTGATCTACGGCCGCCTTCCTACCTAGGCAAGTATGCTCCATCGTAGATCTCATCGTCACTTACCATCAGGTGAGATCGAGATCAAATAATTGCCTATAATGCATACAAAAAAAATATATAAAAAAGTAAAATCTAAATAATATCTCCGAATCAGCGAAAAAGTTCTTCCCGTTAATTTTTAATTATAATTAAATTAGATCTATTTGCATTATGAAATGTAATTTGAACGGAAGCGCAGGAAAATGTTTAAAGAGAAAAATAGCTTAGCATGATTGCTTGTATGGATTCCCTGAGGAATAATTAAAATGTTACCTATTTTTATTTTTAGGAACCCATTAGGAATTAGGTATGTCTATTAGTCATACCTAATTCCTAATAGTATTAACCATTGTTCAATATTTTATGGTTAAATACTAGAACTTAAATATAGGATACTAAAAAATATATATAATATAAAATAAAGTTGTGTTAGTTATATCTCAAGAATGGATTGGGCGATTTTTATGATCTTTGATTTTTTGAATTTGCCACCGCACCAAATAACAAGATAACTATAAAAATATGGGACTAATTCCCTACAAAACTAATACTAATGATCGTTCATTTTCTCATACATTTGATTGTGGGGCGGTACTCAGTTCATCGATCGGTACGGCTAGTAAATATATAAAATACTAAAACTTGTAAAGGACGACAATACTGAGATATTGTCATCTTCCTTAATTTCTAAATAAAGTAGAGATGCAGCATTCATACATTGTAATGATTGTAACAATGTTCAATAAATATTATTCTTGGATCATTGCACATTGTGATCATCGGTGGAAAAATAATAAACACCTGTAGCATTGCCAGGATTCCAAAAACCAGCTATAACCTTATCATTTATAGAACATTTTCCAATTTTGAAATGTTTAAATTTGTCACATTTGTACGCCACGAACCGCTGCGGATCGGCCACCGTCGACGCCCACATATACACGCACGTTTTATGGTTGCATTTGGCAGCTTTAGACGAATCTATGAAGCCAGGAATCAAAGGTGTTTTGCAATTGGGTTGAACACCTCCGTTGTTTACGAAGAAGTCGACGTCACCCAGTACACTCGACGTACCTAAACCACCAGCGTTGCAATGATACACTTCAACGTAATCAGCAACTCCAGACCTTATTTGCTCCTGGATAAGACTCTTAGCAAAACACGGTCCAGCAGGATCCAAAGCAGTGATCCTTGCAATCTTCGTTCCTGTCAACTCAATGAAATTATCTCCGGTATGTCCCAGTATTTGGCTGCCAAGACTATGGCCAATGCAGTGCATGCGTTTGGGCGAAATCATGTTCTTGCTTAGTTCAGCCAACATGTGAGCCAATCTTTTGCCGATGTAATAGACGTACCTGACCGATCGTTCGTAGCTTTTCTTGTAGCCATCTTGGGCGTTGGTGTAAGCAGAATGGTCAACGATGATTAAATGGCTGTTAGGAAAGTTGGTGAAGGCGTCTTTCATTTGTTTCACAGTGTTACCGTTCATATTTGATTTGTAGCCGCCGACGAAGATGAAGAATTGCTTCACTTTGTCTAAAGTAGGTACGGATAGGATGCCGGCTGCTGCTTGATCAATCGGGAACATTTGTTCAACACCGTTTTGGAAATCATAGAAATAGACGTCAATGCCTCTTACATCGAGGTTTAAGTCCTTGTTATGGTCACCTGTAATTTAAAAAGTATTTTGTTAGTACACATCAAGCACACACACCATAAATATACTATAGATATTCTATTTAATTTTCTAAAAAAATTATGTAGGTAAAGAATGTTAGATTGATTACCGTGTTGGGGATAAACTAATTACGTTACGGATTTAGCTCGAGATATCTTAATTAGTATACTTAAGTATCAGTCTATCAAGACTGTTTATCTAGATTTTTTACAGCACAGCAGCCGTAGTTTATATTCTGTATACACTACAATTATTTATAATTAGGCCACATGTACTTACATTTCATTACTTTCGAATTCAGCGCTATTGCAAATGGTCCAAATTTTTCCAAAGCACCACGTTCCCATCCTTGTATGTAGTCAACCGGAATCACTAACAAAAAACAACAAATTGTTTTTAGTTTCATATTATATTTTCAACTGTTTTGACACTGCACGCGTGAGTATTACGCGGTTGTTGTCGCCAAAGGTGTGGAATAGACTAAGCGGTGTGACCGTTTAGATTGTTGTGAAGTAACAAGCTCTTATATTAGACGTGAGCTCCTTTAAAATGCTGTTATCACTCAAACACAGTATGAGGCAATACGTTCTTAGCTTCACCTCCTCTTTTTCGTTGGGATGGTTTAATGACGCACGTACGTGACTAAGTTGTTTGTTGAGGAAAGGGAAACCTTTACCCTCGTCTTGCATATAATAACAGAATTTAAAAAAATGGGTATTGTATATAGTTCATAAATTAGTAATACTGTAATGTTATCGACTATGGTGTTCATAGAATTCATACAAACTTTTTTCCAAAATTTATACTAGTTTTTTTTCTTACTTTTTTTTCATACATCAATGTAATTGCCGGCACGCGAATGAATCACGGCTATTTACGTTAAACCGTAGACCAATCCGTGTCGAGACCTTATCTGTGTGCATTAACAGTGTCGCAAGAGATGCTTTAACGCGGAGATAATTGATAAAGTACATTGTTCACCACTGGACTAAAACGGTGGCCATTTAAATCTTGGGTCAGTATATAGTTAAAATATTGCCCCTTGAGTAATACAAGCGAGATGGTACGTATTTACTATTTATATAAAACTAGCTGTCCCGGCGAACTTCGTACAGCCTCAGAAATAAATGTATAAAAAAAAACTAAAAATGTTCCCATATTTTAATAAGTATTTTGCTATTCGGGACGGTGAAGATCCGGCAAGAAACTCAGCGGCTTGTCTTTTTTGACAATATTCTTTTTTTTTCTTACTCATCACAAAATATAATGAAAGGTGAAAAAACGTTGCTTTGCCATGTTAATGGGTGGAAACAGTGATGCTACAGCAGTATAAGTAGTAGTGATGGTGGCTACGATAAATACCTGCAATCGGCCAAAGAAATTCCTTTATCACCCTAAGATCGAATATCGTTTGCACATCATAGAATGGCACGGTCTATTCTTGTCATTAATTTGAACATGGAACATTCCAAATCTCAACTCAAGTGAGATTATTTTTAACTGATAAACCACCTTCATGGTCGATACTCAAGAGCTTGAAGACCGCTAGATGGGTTCGTTGACTTTACAACTGAGTATAACACTATTTGCGCTGCTCCGCAGTATTCTTTTCCATCTCGATTTCATCCCGTTGTCGTGTCGGTCCCGTGTCGTCCCCACGATAAGTACGCTTAACTGAGATAAATATTTATTTGCTCAGTAAATTAAACCGTCACCTTGTATCTCAGAGCTTTGAAATGTGTTATATGAAAATGTATTGCCCCTTCAACTCTGTGAGCAACTAAGAATTTTAGGAATTCTGGCAACGTTCTAGGTGTTATATAAAACATTAATATTCCCGTATTTGTACATGACGTGAGTTTCTGGAAGTTTCTTATTAAATGTAACAATTCGCTGTTGCTGATGAAGGCAGTTACACACAGACGATGTGAAAACGCTAATTACTTAGAAGTAGAAAACAAAATAGGTAAATAATTATTTTTATGTATGATTTTAGATATATGGTGACGATTTGATAAATAAAAATCGCTATAGATAACGTGTGAACAAATAATTTAATGTTTTTCAAAGCCAAAGTCAAATAATTTATTTCGTATAGGCTTACGGGGCCACTTATTTTTTTATTAACTCTACTACCGGATCAGAACGCGATTTCTACTGAGAAGATCCAGCAAGAAACTCAGGGGGCTTGTCTTTTTTACAGTAATTTATTGCCTGTGAATATCCCATTTAATAGCCATGTTTTTATTTAGTTTTGCCATTAAAATTAATATCAGCGACCCAACAGTACGATTATTAAAAAATAAAATAAAAATACATTTAGAGTTATAAATTAAAATCTCTGTTAAAATTCTGGTCATACTGTTGGCATCTTATATGTGTGGAGAACAAAAAAAAAACAAAATTGAGTAAGTATCTTTACAATAAACATTACGATACATAATCGTATTACAAAAAAGTCCCATTTCAAACACATTCCAATGCCAGGAGCGTTCCTGACAGCAAATCTGCTTCGCAATATAGCCCTAATAACAGGTTATTAACAGCCGCGCAGTATTTTACGAGGGATTCCTGAGGCTTTCCTCCGTAATCGAATTGTTTACAAATTGCCCCAGAACGGTGTTGTTTTAATTCCTATTTTTCCGTTATTTTTACCTAACAAGGTTAAAATGTTGGAATGGATTTTGTTTAATATCGAGATTAAAAAGTCACAACAAAATACTTTTTAATTTTTTTAAGGTTCACTACACCCCACCCCTGGCTAACAAATTATTTGTGTGAGCCAATTGCTAGCAAAAGCTGAGGCTAAGTTAGAGTATCTAATGCGACCATATAAGGAATGTGTTTAAAGCACATAACTAATAATCTTAAAAATAACAGCAAGGGCGATTGTATTACATATGTACAGTCTGTTTTTTTTAATACGTTCAATCCTTATAAGAAAATGCTGCTTTTAACTTCAATAAAATGTTATATTTTATGAGGGCGTTAATATGATCAATATGGCGTTAAGAGATTACTAATTGTGAGATCAACATCGCTAACAATATATGAAGTCCTAGAATAAAAATAATATGCATTATGTTTGAAAGGTTAAAGTATATCTATACTATATAGTTCTGTCATATATAACTAGTTTTCGAAAAAAGATAAAGGGAACATCTTACGAATATTTTAATAAAATAAGACAGATCTGCTCCTCCGAGTGTTGTTTCCAAACTTGCAGTTGTTCTGCAGAAACTACAAAGTAGCAATACTTGCGCTGCCTTTATCTTATTTCGACTATTCACATCAGAGAGTGCAAGCCGGGATCTATGCACGAAATGAGATTGAGATTGCATGGGATATCCTATTTTGTTTTAAAAAAACAAATTTTCATATAAATAGGGACATTGCTTTGGAAGTAAGTCTAATCTTTAAAAGGATTCTGACTAGAGGCGTTTATTTATAGTTTATATATACATATTATACATTATTCCCAGGAAATATTTGCGATTATAAATTGAGATAAAAACTATCCTATGTTTCAAGCTGGATAAAACTGCGCACACTGTGTAAAATTTTCTTTAAATCGGTTTAATAGATAAGGAGTCCATAGCGGACAAACACCGTGACACCGAATTTATATTCAAATTACAAATTACTATCTATGCCAATAGGTCATTACGGAAATAAAATCTATGCTAAAACGTCAACAAATTCCAAAAGTACAATCAACACCAACCAACCAACAACCTGTGATAACTATTACAACAGGCTGGCCTATATTTACATCCATACATTGTCTGACCGTCCGCCCAAACACATCAAATACACAACGTTAAACCGAGACTTTGTTGGAATCCGCATAAACATTGGAGTTTATCCAAACGTCACACACGCCAGATTTTAACGGTAAATGCTGAATATAACTGTCTTGTCCTGAGTCCGTTTATTCCCGGCGATTGAATATTATGATAACTGCGTTACTGAAATAGAACATGCAAATGAGCCGACTGTACTGACATCACTTTATGGTGGGGATTTATTGCGTTTGAAATGAATTTAGGAATACAATATTGTAGTGTGTCTCATAATTTAAAATAACTGCAGCTTATTTAAAGATCAAATCACAACAATAAGCCGAACTATTTTTTTTTTTAATTACATTATAGGCAAGTATTTGATCTCGATCTCACCTGATGGTAAGTGACGATGAGATCCCCGATGGAGCATACTTGCCTAGATAGGAAGGCGGCAGTAGATCGCGACGCTACATTCACTAGGCACATGCAGCGCAGCTGATCTGACCCGCCATCCATGAATGGCAACACCGAACATCATGCCGGAACACGGCTAGGCCGCTTGGCGACATGGCTTTGTTCAGTGGGTGGTGACTAGCCACGGCCGAAGCCTACCACCAGTAGAGTTGTCACCTGGTTGGCACCACCCAGGGTCACGTGTAGGGTATCTCGAGGGTACTTAATTCTCCTACGGACGAAGGTGACTCGACCCCAACTCTAGAGAGACTAGGGTTATATTATTATGAAATCGAAATTTAAAAAAAGTTTTATATACGTAGACCAAAACGTATCAATGATGGTTTGATGGTAGCGCAGTTGGTAGTGACCCTGCTTTCTGTGCCAAGAGTCCTGGGTTCCTGGTAGAGACACATTTTGTGTGATGAACACGATTTTTTTTACCTGAGTCATGGATGTTTTATATCTGTATAAGTATTATACACTGAGTTCGCCGTCAGAGCATAATACAAGCGTTGCTTAGTGTGGGACCGTATAGTTGGTGTTCGATTGGCAAATATTGACAGAAGCTAGCTGACTGGTTCAGAATGTTAGCTCCACCGAGAGAAAACAAATACGTTGATATGGACTCAATATAAAAGTTTTTAACATCAGGGGTATCAAGAACAACAGTATACCTACCAACTAAGATACTTACATCATAAACGTATCTATGAGATAAAAACTAAATAGGTATATGATATATAAAATAGTAATAGATACATGAGGTATTTTAATAAATTTAGACTATTAACTTAATAATTAAGAGTCATTTTAGAAAATTCCCGTTGAAATTCATAACATTCAGTTCAGAGACATTCAGTTGTTTTAATGTTGCAGAGATAGGTCCAAAATTTTCGTACCAATAAATTCACGAACGGTAATACGGTGTTGGCAATGTGAGACTCGAGTTGTGAAACCAGCGACACGATTTGAGGACTGCAAATCGAATTTCCTTTCTTTGAGTATGCAAACCGCTTTCCAAGATTTGAGATTTTAGTTCGTGATTTGAATTTGTAACTAAATCGTTTATTGATCTCAAATAAAAAGGTATAAATACATTTATATATATCGATGTGTGACTTTACCATTATTTGCTTTGTAAGCTCGTTATTTTCTCAAGTAATAAGCAACCTTCGATATTATTTATGTTCTTATTGCCTAGAGCCTAACTATTAAACAAGTTCGTGTTTCTTCGAAAATGATAATAATTTTAAATGCTTTTATTTATAATGCATATAAATACTGACCACTAAATGCATAGAATGTTTGTGTATCGTCCGCTTACAATGATATTACATAGCACATTTCTTCAAAAAAAGTTTATTTATATTTGGGGGTATAGGTAATTTTAAAAATATAATTTACTAGCTGCGCCCGGCGGTGTTACCCGCGATAAAAAGTATGAAAAATTAAAACATCTATCCCACGGGAACCATACATTATACCGGGATAAAAAGTAGCCTATATGCTATTCCAGACTATAATCTATCTCTGTGCCAAATTTCATCCAGATCCGTTCAGCCGTTCGGGCGTGAAAGAGTAACAAACATCCATCCATCCATCCATCCAAACTTTCACATTTATAATATTAGTATAGATTATGCTGTCATTATTAAGCACACACATTAAACGTAGGTATAGATATGTAAGCTAAGCGAATAAAAACTCAAAGATGGAATGATATTGAAATTCATTGGTTTCAGTCACGATTCATTTCAAAGATTTTCGTACGAGATTGCGTTATATTGAACAATTTTTTGGATGCCTCCATAGAATTGAAATAAATTTAATTGAAATAAAACAAATTTTAAGAATTTTATCGCGGTTTATTTTTGATTTTACGTTCCCGACGTTTCGGCTGCTTTACAGCAACCATGGTCACGGGAGGACTGAGGTGGTTGACGTCCTAGTGTCATAGTTTGACGAGGGTACCCTCATATTTAGTTGTTACTTGCGGTTCGATCTACGCAGAAAGAGCTCACTGTGTCTTGAGGTCTTGCAATGGTACGATTGGTTCTGGATTTTATGATGTTTACTACAGGGTCCCAAGCCGGTGGTAGCACCCAGCCATCTTCCCTATTGAAATTAGGATGTTTTTTAATTTCAATGGCCTCGCGTATCATCATAAATTTAATTGTTTTTTTTTAATATTTATTTTATTTTTATAGTAGTAAAAAATTACAAACATAAAATTGTGATATTCGTTCACAGGCAGATATTGACATAATTTTTTGGTTTATTTTATTATTGCAATTTCGTTCATATTGACAGGCGAGCGGGATGAGGATCGCTTTCGTATGCCTATTGTATAGACAGAAATCATTATAAGTGCGTTTTTCCTATTACTATGACAATAGGTCAGAAGTTCCAATATGAAAAAAATACACAATCAATATAAAACTATTATTACATTAGCCTCGAACCTATTTTGAGGTAATGTACCTACTACAGAGCGATAAATCCAACACGGCCCATTTTCATAAATTAATTAACCAATTTGTGCATAGTGTCACGCTAACTATTCATTAAAACTGTTTTATTATTCGGCCTTTGAACCAATGATTAGTGTTTATAGCAACAATTTGGATCATGCCATAAAAATATACAGCAATAACATGTTATGGTTTGTAACACCGATAATATTTCTTTAGTCTGGTTGAAGTCAACCAGAAAAAAAAAATGTTATTAGAAAAAAATATAAATAATAATAGCAATCTCCCAGAGCGGTCCACATAATTTTTTACGTCATAAACTATTTACTCATACAATAACGCGACTTCGTCTAGCTATATTATTATATGATTACTTAAGGGGGATGTCCAAATTTTTCGTAAAAAAATAAAAACCATTGACATTTTGAATTTCGCGCCCTGACCCTGAGCTTCCACCTTAACCATCAGGCCTCAGCATCGAATTAAGCGGGCAGCGGGCTGGCGGCGGCGGCGGCGCGGGAACGGCGGGATCTTATGCGTAAAAATTCAAATGGACTGGTTCTCGAAAACAGCGGCGTGGCAGAGGCGCGAGGCGGCCGCTGCCCGCAAAATTCAAGGCAGAGGCCTTACGCCATCATTATGTAAAAGCACAGAGTTAAAATAGACTATGATAAATATATCGAAGGATCGCTTCGTGAAGTTTACTTGCATCACTTATGACTACGCGGAACCCTACCAAACTTAGTCTAAGCGTCTAGCATATGTTTTAAAACAACCGACATAGTATACTCTCCCTTATTGTATTATAATCGTGCCATCATATACCCGTATGCTTAGGGAGCCTCAAAAGACCCGCTTCACGAAACTTGAAACAACCATTTATCCTCATAGAATTTCTAAAGAAAACTAAGATTATCCCGACCCGTGACAAAGACGATGCAAACAATAGGTTTTCAGAGTATTATACGCACGAGATGTATCTTGGTTTTGTGCTTATACCTACTTTCCATAATTTATAAAACCACGTTTAAGTTTACTTACATATAAAAAATATATCCCCAAAAAAATATATATCTACATGAGTCGTTACTTTTATATTAGAAAAAGTAGAAAAAAAAACGATAACCAGCAAAAAAGCCAACTAATTGAGTATGAAATTAAAATAATGAAATATAATTACTAAGCAGTGACAGCCGAGTTGTTATAACACTTGGTAACGAGGATCACAGGTTCAAACACCGGCTCATACTTCTGGGATTTATGGATTTCATGTGCGAATCTCATTTTCAACCAAGATTATAACTTGCTAAGCTGTGAAGAAAAACATCGTAATCACACGTAAAACAGGTAACGAAAACTTTAGGTAAAGGTAACAACTTAATGCCTAAACTGAAATGATCGAAATCATTTATGGCGCTTGTCATGGCGTAAACAACCAAGTTGCAATTTTTGCGACTTGCGACTACATTGCGACTACATTTGTAATTCAAATCTAATATTTTTTATTCAAAATAAACTGTCATTATGATTTTATGCTAAAAGCCATTAAAAAACACTGAAAAAATGCGCATATGCGTAAAAAGATCGACGGAAATTCCAGCTGCCCCCCCCCCCCCCAGCTCAAGAATCATAAGCTGAGTCCATGGAATCAGTTTTTGTTACGACGCTACTCACATCCTGTATATGCATGTTGCTTAAATAGTGTCGTGCGCAGGACGTATGCTGCCTCCTGGACCGTTGCTTCCAATATCCTCGGCGGAGCGCCCGCGACTGTGGCTGTCAGTTCGCATTGCTCCACGCGGCACCCGACGAACAGGCCCATGCTAGCTAGCGGAGCCCGGCCCGCGCTAGGACGCGGGCTTGCCCGCAGTGCCAATGTCGCTGTGCAGGTTGCGACCATCAAGTAAGCTGTAGCACGCTTACTCGTGTTACCCAGCCGCAACACATTTCTTTTAACGCACGCTCAATACAATCCGTTGACACTTGCACCGGTACACGCGGTTTTCAGTGACGTCACGGTATTCCCAGCAGCTTCGATGCTTGAAGATCCGCCTCAAAGCTTCGGACTAAGAAATAAGACGGCGTATCGTGATGATATTATTCAAGCCCAAAAACCAAGCTGATTTGAGTAATACACGCAATCAAATCGGCTTGGTTTTTGGTGGTTCAATATGTTCGCGACCCTCCGTCTGTTTTATTTCTTCGTCTAAGTGCAAAGGTATAAAAACATGCAGCGATCTCCTCAATGAATATTAAAGAGCTGAAATCCTAAAGGATTTGTTATTCAGATCCCATTTATTTGCACTCTATGTTTGAAGAATACACTGTTTTATACAAAGAAATCCTTTAACAATTATCAATCTATAAATAGAAGCACGCTAATTATTGTACCGGTACCACTAATAAGCAAACTAGATTATCGTGATACAATAAAAGTTTGTGCACTGTAATCATATTTACCCGTAGCAAAAATAATTTTGAAGCTCTTTTGTGTTTTAAATTCTCCCTCTTCAGGCTTAATAACATTATGTTGGACGTCACGTCCAACCTCTTTCTACAAGAGGCTTTAGATTGCGCAGGTTTTTTCGCAAAAATCCTGAGGCTGTGAGGGTAAACCGTGAGGTACAAGACGGACAAAGAAAAGGAATAGGTAACTGCAATAAATGTAGGTACCTTCGCCCAAGACTTGATTAAAGCAGCTTCAGTAGAATACTGGGATTAAAATATTTTAATGCAATTATGAAAAGCTCTTTTTATGCGTAGCATTTAAATTTCTTTTATTTTCAGTCGTTTGCGAGACATGGTATAGAAAAATTGCAATAAAGTCTAATGATGATGACGATAAAAAAAATATAGAAATGAAATTATGTTCTTTAATAAACGCATCACTTAAGAATGGATTAAATAATTTGGCTGATTTATTCCTGCTTGCTTTTCCAGAATCAGGTATGTAGGAAAGGATTAAAAAGTTGTCCGAAAATGCAAATTTCTGGAAAAAAAATAGCTTTTTTAACATGTCGACGCGACGTTCGCTAGTAAAAAAATGAACAAATTCCCTTTATTATTATTCAACTCATCAGTCCACAAACTCTCACAAGAAACAAGAATTTCATAAAAACAAAATATGAAAATAGTTAAAAAGATAAGAATATTCACACATTCTAATAATAATTAATATTTCCCCCAACACAAGTCTAAACACGTAACATTGCAATTTGCCAGAACAACCTCGGTTCGGTTAAATTGATTGCAGTGTTCACTGACGTCGTTTTGTCTGACAAAGGAAGTATTTACGTCACTAACAGCCCATTCCTGGCCGGATTTTCCGAGGGTCTGGTGATCGATGTCCGGGGGTTTCTATAATTTGGTACGTAAATCAACTCCGCGGGGCGTTCAAAGTTCATTATGGTTTTGTACACTACCCGCATGTTAAGAATGACATGTGGGTGTTACGAATGAGTAAATTGTGCGTAGTGTCATGGAACCTATTTCGTAAAATAAAACTATACATCAACATGTATATTAAATTTTTAAAATACTTGGTGTTCTAAAATGTTCTGTCACTATTGAGTTGTTTTTTTCATGTTGTTTTTTTTCGGTTTACCTTGTTAAATATACATATTTATTTACAATAAAAAACATGATAATTAACTAAAACACATTTTAATATATGATGTAATTAAGTTTTGATAAGAGTTATGTTTTATAAGACTAGACAAGTAGTCAACTCTATATTCACGATGAGTATATTTTTTAAACGAAGAAGTACGGTTATGTAGAACCTTAGATGAAAATATTACAGAATTAGTGTCGCAAACAACATTTTGAAGCACAAATATCCAGTCCTTAAGCATACGCGAATTTGCGTGTACTACACAAATCAGCATGGTTTTTGCATCGGTCATTCTATCTTTCTTATTTCTTCGTCCGAGTGTAGAAGTAAGATTATAATATTATCCGAGTTTCGTGGACTCGGTTTATCTTATACCGAATAAAACATAATATTTCACTGTTTGCTTTCAAACTTCACCAGCTGCATAAGTTGAGCTAAAATACAAACTGTATCCATAAAGTTTAAGCTACAAAGTAAACTGCACAATATATTCCGGCTTTCTAGCTATATAAGCACATCATACTTATATCTTGTTTATAAGTACCTCACTTGAAGATAATTGTAATAGAAAAATAGATCTACGATGAAATGGCATTTTGCAGTATTTTGTTTTAAAACACTCTATATTATAAAGCTTTTGCATTACAAATATATGACACTATTAATTTAGCATGTACGTACCTGTTCGTATCTGTAGTACAGTGGTCCTTTTGTGTGTACGTCCATTGCAAGCACATGTTAAGTGTACTCACCCCGCCCGACCCATTATTCCACCGACAAAGGCACCAAATTCTGAAAAGCTACAGTCGTTCGTAATCGAAATAATGTTCAAATAAAACCATTTAGAGGCTTTTTAGGTTTGAAGACAGTAATATTAACAACATTTTCTATGATCGGATTACTTGTTATACTATATTACTAATTAGTACATAATTTAGTGTCTAGCCGTGTAGTGTTTATCAGCTTAACATTCTGATTAGCTAAAGGCTAATAGAATCTAAAGGCTTTAGCTTGATCTGATCCGGGCATAGTATGTTGACTATTTTTAAATCTAGTAATAAATCTAATCGTTAACAAAGTCGTGTTAGTTACACAATTTATATCTCAAGAACTCGTGGGCCGATTTTTATGATGTTTGATATGTTTGATGTGTCTTTGTTCCGAATGGCATAGTAACTATTAAGACATGGGAAAAGATCAATAATAAAAAAAAACTCAATCGTTTGCCGGGACAGCTAGTTTAATTTATTTTTTATAAGTCGTAAGTATTAACATTGTATTTTTTTATATATAAAAAGGAGTATACTACTACTCATATATATATATATATATAACAACAATGATGATGTTGGGGCCTGTAGCTCTGTACTGTTCATTCATCCTGAACGGAAAATTATAGCAGGCGTAATTTATCGCTTAATAATCACGAACCGTTAGTAAACATTAAACTGAAATTATAATATTGAAATAAAATTAATTTTACTAATTTTATCGCGTTTTTTTTATGTTTTTACGTCCTCGACGTAATTTGTTACTTTAAAAAAAAATTAAGTAATTTATGCAACAACAAATATAGTTAAACACCCTATTGCGTTAATATTTCAAACGAGACACGGAACAATCTATGTAGGAACACACAAATCCATCTAATTTCAAAACAACCCTATGGTAATCCTATCTATTATGTATCTTGACAAGTATGGATACAGGTTACCCTTCCATCTGTCCGTACCCCCTATATACCCAACTGTCAGAAGTCTCTTTGCCGCGGCTGCCAGAAGTTTGAGGATAATTGAATTTCCCACAAACTCTGAACAACGTACTAATAAGTGTACAGAATCCATTTTACAATGAGTTAGTCGTTTCCCGTACAGGTCTATGAAATTATGAGAGCTACATTAGAAAGGATGTTTGTGATTCAGTGTTTTGTAACGAGGTTAGGTTAAATTCTTTGGAGAATGGAAAAGCTAATTACATTTCGTTGAATATATATATTATTATATTTGACTACTAGCAAACGTGATGCACTGCTCACGTGATACAAATTTAAGGCACGATGTAGCAGACGCAAACAATATTATAGCTAGACGAACACACTAACTGTACGGTCCCAAACTAAGCAACCCTCGTATTGTGAGAACTATCGTGGGACTAGGGGCGACACCAGCATATAATACTCATATAGATATTAAACACCGATGATTCTGGTCCAAACTTGTGTGCACATCAAACGTGGTTTGCCTCTACCAGAATTCGAACTCGGTACCCTTGGTACAGAAAATAGGGTCACTATCAACTGAGCTAATCAAGTCTTGAGATAGAATAGCCTGCTTGTATTTAATATTTATGTGACGTAGTATATGGAGAAAGCATTTAGGAGTGCATAATACTGCAAAGTTGCGATCATCTGTTTTCTACGTTGAACGTACAACACATGATTTATTTTCCTTTGACACGGATAAATCAAGCTATCCAGCCTTTGACGACTATGGACTATATTTATATGGTCCCATTTATTAACATTAGTTTGCTATAAAAAATTTGGCAATGGTAATAATAATTTATGCTAACACCGTGTTTTTAATTCATTCATCAAATTCTGTACTTAACTTTATTCAATTTTCACTGATTAATTATTTGAAGTAATACTCGTCAGTAAATTAATTCATTAGTAATTTTTTTTTATGTTTCATCTTTTATGATTAACCTCTTCCATCTTCAATAGAAACCAATCCTTACCCCACTGTGTATAATAATTTATAACAGGAAGCGTAATAATTTTAATGGATCATTACAAACCTCTTTTATTGGCATCATAAAATTTAAATATTAAATTAAGATTCCGTTCATGATTCTTAAAGCTTTTGTTAAATAGTCTTGGGGTTTTATAGCGCTTTAAGTGCTTATAACGATGTCGTCTTGAAGCTATTTGGACGGGGTTTTAATTCTCTTAGTTGTAATAGAGACGAGCTTTGGTATTTTAAACCGCTCACATAAATAGTTTTTTTTTTGGCATACAGTCATAAATTATGGTTACTTTGTTTTTTAACATTACCCTAAATATGTGAGAGCAAACAGTTTCTCTTGTGAAACTCTATTTTTATCGTAAATTTTAAAGTAACTTCGTATATAACGACGGTAGAACGAAATCTTTAAAGCAAACACGTTATTTATTATGTATGTTCAACTCACGCTCAACATAGAAATTAAAAATAAACCATCATAAGTCAACCTAATTAAAAATGTCAACCTTGAGACTAGTAATAAAAAAATAATCTAGCAATCGTAACATTATGCCTACCTTTAAAGGACGAATGCATAACAAAGGCTAAGCTTCTGTCCAATAAATAAAAAGCTATAAAAGGTTGTTTTGTCATCATTTCATGTAAACACAGGAGGGTGAAATGTCGGCTAGTTTTAATAAAAAATTGACACAAGCCTTGTTCCACATTCCCTCGGCGAGAGTGACTCACGCGATGTTTACAGTCAAATAATAAAACTTTAAAATACTCAAGTTGCTACGGCTCTAAATACTGTAATGTGTTACTGTAGTTGGCGCGGAATATTTTTGGATTGTAGGAGAAACAATATTCATTTGAGCTATTTGTGAATTACAACACGTTTATAATAAGAATAAATGTGTAAGGGTTTTGTAGCGGCAGACGAATACGAACCGTATTGTTAGAAAATAAGCAACAGTTAATTTCGGGTATCACACCTAGACCAGGGAAAATTAAGAAAACAAATATAAAAATTTATAATAAACGCGATAAAATCCGTAAGATTAGTTTTATTTCAATGTGTAGTATTCGCGTAAATATAAGAAATCAATAAGAAACTATAATTTCAGACAATAGCTTATTTGCGAAAATGAATCGAAATTATGAATCTATTTATAACAATAATTCTTAATTCTAATTATTATAATGATCATACAAAACCCAGTTAAACTCGATCTATACTAATATATTATATTAAATAGAAAACTAGTTTCCTAAATTTCTATAATAATGAAAATACTTTGTCTAAACAAAAGTCTACTTCTTGAACGCGTGAATCGCGTGCAAGTGATGACAAAGGAAATCGGAAAAAGTCGTACGACAAAGGAATCCTTGTGCAAAACTTTGTGCCATGAAATTAAGGTTAATTAATATTGGATAAGTAGTAAAAGCGTTTTGAATTTTGAGTGTGTTTACGTTTTGATCGGGCGATGTTGGATTTGTTGTCGGGAATGGCACCAAAGTTATATCGTGTGACGATCAACTGTCACGCGAAGGAATACAACACGTACAAATACTACGTTAGCATTTTTGCTGTAACTTCAAGGTCACCAGCCAGCCAGCCAGCCCACCTATATTTCCTAATAAACTGGCAGTATCAGGAAATTCGCTCGTAGTGTATCCTCGCGTGGTTAAATGTTGCTTTTTGTTTTTTTAAAGCGACCTAATGTCTTTCTTCTATGCATACTATTAGTGTTACAACGTCTATAACATCTCAGAGTAGACCTCCCTTTCTTCTCATTGTCCCCGTTTTCACCCTAAGTAAAGTATTGTTTTAACTTGGTGGCTTAACAATACACGCTATAGAGGTTTGGATTAGAGAATTAATTTTATCTCGACTAGTATTATACGGGCTGACTTGAAAATTACATTGTGTTAAGTTATTGACGGTGCCCAAGATCCAAAACTCGTTATCAGAATTATTCATCAGTTTAGTTCATGTTGAGAATGTGATCCAATATATTTAGCATTGTTTATTCCTCGTGATCATTTGCATTGCTATTTATTGATGAATATTTTACACTAAGATGATACTGATTAAGTTTGACTTATTTTTTCTTACTGTTAGTGTAAAATAATCGATACCGCTTAGCTTTTAAAGGTAGGTAGGTAGTTTAATGGTTATTTACATTGTATTGACTAGGAAGGTATGTACAAATCATAAAATATCCCGTTTCTTCACCATTTATTTCTATTTTCTCATATTATTTTTCCCTTCTTCGGGTTTTTGATTTGTTTTTTCTCCTTCGATTGGTTCATTTTATTTTAGATTTATTTTTAGGGAACCCTTCTGTGGACAAAGGGTTTCATTGTTTTACAACGATACGGCACAATCACTTAAATTGAAAACTTTAATTAGCTCTAATGCACCTAAGTTATGCTATCCATAAGATCATCTGGTTTTATACAATCTGCTATCCATTAGGGTAATTTTCAATAGCAGTCTGGATTCTGAAATGTCTTATAAAGGCAATGTCTTGAAAGATGAAGGTACAAATTCTTCGGAAACTATCAAGTAGGTACAGCTAAATATGAACCGGTATTTCATCTGTTACAGCACATGCGATGGTCGCACACACACACGCAGAGCTTGGAGTGCGAGGAGCGGCTGCTGGCTCGCTGCAACCGGCCTAGGGTCAACTCCGCCATATTCGTGTCGGCTGAGCCCGCCGGCTTCCCCGGCTTCGACGCCGGCGAGTTCCTCAGGAGACACGGCTCACAGTCCACGTTGTGTCGTAAAGCCAGGTATTATTATTATAATTTTCCCATTCATTTTGCATCTACATATTATGAAGATTTTCCATTCTTTTCTAGTATTGTTGTAACATTAAATTTTGCCCAAAAGTATTTTTTTTGTGTAACTCGTGTGACCCATGATACGAAGTAACCATCTTTATAATAGAGTATTTATTATAATTAGAAGATAAAACGAATACAACAACATCATGACTTTTTTTCCCCGAAGGGGTAGGCAGAGATGCATTCCGTGCATCAACATTACGCTGATTTTGATCACAATCTAATAGGGATATACAAGATTATGTATTAAAGGTTCACTGTCGACTGTCAGCCTAAATTCTCGTCCCCAGATCCGCTGACAACATCCCTCTAACAACAATGAGCGATTCATCAGAACGGCTCTGCAAGGTCAAGCATCCGAGAGAGGATACGATCAACGAGGAGGCTAAGTCTGATGACAGCCACTGCAGCATCGAGACCGTTAAACACTTCGGGCTGCCCATCCTTTCAGTGTCGGGCCCTTCGCCGCCCGACGAGGATTATGATCAAATAGATGAGTACCTGTAGCATTTCCATACAAGTTTCCAGCTCAAATATGTGCTGGAAAAGATGAGGCCGCCTTGGCCCAGCCCCGCACAAAGCCCGTAAGCTGACTAGCGTTGCACTGCACTGGACTTCTGTGAACTACTTTTGTGACAGTGTGTTTTCTGACCGATCGGTTTAAACTTTTTGGTGTCACAACGAATCTCTGAGACTATCCGCTGTAGTTCTTAAGGTGTGTCTTGTGGAGGGACCATAGCTTTAGCGTGATGTGTTTTAATTGATTCTAGTAATCGATATTTTTGTATCTAATCTCCCGTGTCTATGGTGTGTCTAAATCGCGATTAGATTTTTAAATCACTTTTATAGCAAGGACTGCACAATTAAATTTAATATTAATATACTTAACAGTGCCACTTTTAACTTTATTAGAAGTGTCTTTAAAGTTATCGTAAGCAATTTCGGTGTAAGATTATATATAAATATTAAGTTGTATAAGAATAGTATGCAGTGTCTTAGATTGTTCATTTATTTTAGTTGCTAGTTCACTTTGAGTGTAAGTTTAACGCATAAAATTTTGTATCGCATGTAGATACGGTCTCGTTATGTATGTACGGTAGCGGAATGAAAAGGTTCGTCAGTTATCAAGTTAATTCATTTAACTTTAGCAAGCACAAGTTACCTTTTCAAACTATGTCACAGAACAGAAAGATTGCTGCATAGGAAATTATGTTGAACTCTTCGTCAACAAAGTTGAAATTTACTCAAATCAAATTTGTACATTTTTTTTTCTTGTATAATGGTTTCACCTGCCAATTATATTTTAATATGTGTGATTATACCGTCTATATTTTTGATGATTAAAATTATAAATAATTCCAGTTTGAACCTACAAGACCCAGTATCTATCAATGTCACAATCGGCTACACATACATCCATTTCTGTCACGGTGGATTTTTTCTACACTTTATAATTGACAACACGCCATAAGCAACATCTTTATTCTATAGATTCTATAGAAATCGCATCAAAATACGTAGCACTTACAAGATAATCATATTAAAATGTTGTCAGTACTGTTTCTTGCACGGGAAAGTTCGTATTGAAGTTCATGAACTCTTGCAAGCAAAAGTCGACTTTAAGATGACGTAACCTTTTCATTCCGCGACTGTACTTTATCTATTACGTAGTGTAGTATGTATGAAAAGAAATTGAAGGTTGAACTTTGGTCCAATGAAATATATTATGAGCACACGGCGTGTTAGAATAATAAGGAGTAAGCAGTTGGGTGAGAAATTAGCATGAAGTAATTAATAATATCCGTATTTAATATAGCTTGTGTGTAAAATATTAGTACTTATATATTATAAACTTAGGTCTAACTTCCTACTCCACACACTAAGTAACTTTAATTTTCATTTAAGTACTGTCATCCTACATAATATAAATAAATAGGTAGGTAATGAATTATTTACTGGCGATATTTTGACCAAAGTTGATGTTTTCATTTTAAGCAAAAACGTAGTTACCTAAACATCTACCCCTGAATTTATAGACGTTTTATAACTTTATCCAACGTCATATTGTACTGCGCACAAGATTTGCTTTGCACAGTACTATATGACTTTTGATAAACTTTAAAAAACGTATATTAATTCGGGGGTAATATTATTATTGAAGTAAAAGAAAAAAATAAAGGAAAGTTTTAATGTAACATCACACATTCTTGTAAATAATTAAGTATATAATTAATGGCACTAAATTAATTAAATTAGTGTTAGTATATACCTGTACTCTGTACTATTTAATTTGTATGTATGTAAATGTATGACTCTATACTGGTGATTGGGGACCAGATGGACAGAACATGTCGCCGTAGGCCTTAATTTCAAAACATGGGGTATATCCAAATCCTAAATAAATAATGTCTTATTGAAAATATATATATAATACCTATTTTAAAGCTAAGACTATATTATTCCCTCCACTATTTATAAATTTAACCCTCATCTATTTAAGATATTCGTGAGCCCGCACATACCTTAAAAAATATCCGTTTTAGTTAAAATACCTAATATATCCGTATTCATAGTAACAGGTTTTTTAAATGACGATAATTGTTAAATATAGAACTAAAAAATCCTTTATAAGCTGTAGAGTTTATTTTTGTTTCCTATTTTCACAACAAAACCTTCCCATAGTTATTCATACACTGCATTATTATATAGTTATCATATAATATTTCAATTAGATGTCAATTAAGTAAGTATTTACTGGTGGTAGGCTTCGGCCGTGGCTAGTCACCACCCACTGGACAAAGCCATGTCGCCAAGCGGCCTAGCCGTGTTCCGGCATGATGTTCGGTGTTGCCATTCATGGATGTCGGGTCAGATCAGTTGCGCTGCATGTGCCTAGTGAATGTAGCGTCTCTATCTACTGCCGCCTTCCTACCTAGGCAAGTATGCTCCATCGTAGATCTCATCGTCACTTACCATCAGGTGAGATCGAGATCAAATACTTGCCTATAATGTAATAAAAAAAAAAGTATATTCCGAAATGTACAATGTAAAATTGGATGACAAAATAGTAATCAATACTAGGTAAATAATACTAGCCTATCCTATTAATATCGCCTTAAGTGGCTGTCCATTTTTTTTTTGTTTCCCATTGATATATTAATTATAGGTGTGCATGGTTTTTACAACCGAATCGTTTAGTATCACATAAAGAGAATGAAGGTGTATTGAAATAAAACCAATTTTACGAATTTTATTGCGTTTATTTTATGTTTTTAATGTCCCCGACGTGTCGGTTGCATTAAAACTACCATGGTTACGGTAGGACTAAGCTGTAGGCGTCCTCGTGTCATAGTTAGAAACTGGGGAACACTCCTATTTAGTTGTTGTTTGCGGTAAAATCAACGCAGAAAGAGGTCACCTCAAGACACTGAAAAAACATAAAATAAACGTGATCAAATTCGTAAAATTGGTTTTATTTCAACGTGTAGTATTCGCGTTAATATGAGAAATCAATAAACGACTATATATCAAATCAATCGTTATAAAGCCACTTATCTTGTAATATCTTAATTAATATCTGTGTACGAACGAAGTTGTCTTGTGCCAATAACATTCTGGATTTTATTATCATTATTATGTATTGAACTGTAGCGACTCATTGGGTTCAATTAAGTTTTTTAAGTAGATGCTATATGCTATTTTAGCTACATAGAAAGTGTCATAGGACCCGAAAACGTTAAATTTGTTAGTTATTGCGGGGTGATGTACTATTTTTTTTAAGTGTTTGTTTTTGAATGTTGAATGAAAGTGGTTTATGGCAGATAAACCTACATCATGATTATTTAAAAAATGCGGTCAAAATTCAGTCGTACTTGCGTTTGAAGCCTAGCACATTTAGGTAAGCCGCAAAACATTATTATGTATGTAATTGCGGTTTGAAAAAACATTTTGTACAATGCGGTTCGCCCAAGTCTGCATTTGATTTAAAAAAATAATAATTGATTATTTCCAGCTATTTATTGAGTATTTTTGTATAATTTGACATCAAATCGGTTTGGTCGATCGATCGGTCGACCGCTCACGCAAATTAGTACGTATTCATAGTTATCTAAAACATTTCAGAATAATTAAAAAGTAACACAAAGTTATTAATTTGTTTAAAATCATTATATTTACATGTATACAGTGCATTTGTTTGAAGTAATATTTAATATTAACAGTAGCTTTTACAAGATATTAGAACGCGTGCCGTATAGAGTTTTACCAATTGAATTTGTACATATCTATGGGTGACACTTTATTTATTATAATTGCTCATAATTATATAATGTAAATTATTATTAAAGTCTATTAAGTATATTGTACAATTACTATTTACATCCTTACGTCTATTTACTATCACGATGAAATAAAAATTCTAAATAAAATCTACTTTTGTCATTTTATTTCTACAAAATCAGTAAGACTTTTTACAAAATATAATGCAATTAGGAAATGAAATAAATATAAAATCATTATTCAAAAAGGTGATCTAAATCTATATGTCTAGGAATCAAATTTCGCTGATGGCATTTAGACCCAATATAATAGGGGGTGAGTCTATGGTCATTATACCGGGCACATAGTTACTTATTATGAGGAGGATTTAGGCCATAGTTCACCAATCTGGTCCAGTCTGGATTTATTACCTTTTCATGACTTTCATTAGACATTAAGGTTTCCTCACAATGTTTGCCTTTACCGCAAGTGATAATCATTATTGAAAATTAGATTTACGTATGAAGATCAGAGAAACGCGAGCGGGGTTTGATCCTACACACCTTGATCCAAGGCAAGCATTCTACCAACTTGACTATCACTGCTATCTTGGCTATCACTGCTAACTGGACTATCACTGCTGGACTATCACTGCTGCTTTAAGTATAATAAGATTGTAACATGGTCATGTTTGTGCTATGAACAGTATTGAAATAAGAATGAAATAGAGGAGATTATTTACTATACAGAAGCAGAATCTTCTAGAACGATATTAATGGAACTGGTACGGCGATAGCATATAAACATATAATTATCTAGGAAATCTTTTATCCCGGGAAATGAAGAACTCGAAGGGTTCACGGGAATACCAAAAACTTAGTCAACGCATATAAAGGCACGGGCACTGCTAGCTCAACGTAAAGATACAGTCAGCATCATATAGCTTTTCATAGTTCATGAAGCGAAACGTCGAGCGAGAATATTTGGAGCAAACATAAATAGTTTCGACATTTTGTACCCATTAGCCGAGTAGGAAGTGTATTCCTGTAGCAATGAAAAATTAAAACGCCTCTCTCATTATTTTGTCAAACGATTTTAGACCTTATTATTTAAGTTAAAATTCAACCCCAAGTACTATCAACAAGTAATAGTGCCAGTCCACATTTGTTTTTTATCATATACAAATTAATAAAATTGGAGTGTCTTTTTGTAATATTAAAATAACCGCTTTTTACTAAGTGCATTCGGATGTATACAGGGTACCTATACCAAAACAACATTTTAAAAAAAAATTATAGTCTGTCTGTCTGTTTGTTCCGGCTAATCTCTGAAATGGCTGGACCGATTTTGACGGGACTTTCACTGGCAGATAGTGGATGTAACAAGGAGTAACTTAAACTACTTTTATTTTAGAAAAAAATAGGATCTCACGAAAAAAAATTAAAACCAATGTTGCAGCGCAGCGCCTGATTAAGTTTGATAGCAACAACCTGCAATGCGTCCCGCGGGCTCAGAACGCGCGAACAGGCTGTTACCAACGGTTGTGTCTTTCTTAAATACCACGTGGACGAAGTCGCGGGTAACAGCTAGTTTGAAATAAATAAATATCGCCAGACAAGCATACCAACTGAACGGTTCCAAACTCAGCAACGTTTGTATAATGGGTATTGTACAATAGACGCACAGGTGATCCCAGTATATAGATATTAACCATTCATGACTCGGGCACAAGCGTTCGTGGTTATCACACAAAGTTTGACCATCGGCACGGAAAACGGGATCACAACAAACAATTCCAATTGGGCTATCAATTAATCAAGCATTGCATATAAAACTTAAATCCAATGAACTTATAACATTTATTACACCAGATAACTCACATCATGGAAAACTTTTATGGTTATATAACGGAGCGTCTAAGCTATATATTTCAGAAACTATAAAGAGAGTGGGGAGTTATTAGTTTTGTCACGAACGCTTGCGAAACGATGTTATCAATTCCGGTATTTAAATAAATTACTCTGCATTGCGGGCGAGTCAATTAATATGATATAATCTTCTGATATAATAAATACTATGACGCCTTTATATTCCAAACGGCTAGATGGTGGTTTACCAATTAGTAAGTTTATTCAGTTTGGTGCCACTGATTATAGCATTTTGCGGTAAAGGGGTTAATCTTCCAGCCAGGCGGGGCGTTTGCCTGGCGGGGCGGCCGCTATGCCTTGGTGGCTAACGTCGGGATCTTGTATATGTTACGTTCTCCGAAAACTCTCATAGCGCGTTTCAGGATTGTATGGAGAATCGTCATATGTTCTGAATGTCGTCTGCAGCGCCATCTGTGTAACTGTAGCGAGGTTGAAAAGGTTGCTAGAAATGTTTAAATTATTATCACACTTATTATTACATATTGATAGCGAAAATGTTCAACTTGATCATAATGTCGTTCGTTGATGAATTACCCAATTCCACTTTATTTACTATTACATTCTTCAACGTTCGTTTCACACGTCCACGCGTCCAAGACACCTCATTACTTCAGGCTACTAAGCTGTGACTGCGTCTATTCCTCTGATGTGGGGTCATACGTGACTGGGAAACGAAAATTGCTTTTTTTAATTTTTGCTGTTTTAGTTTTTTTCTGGAATCTACAAGATTATTAGCATTACCAAAGAAATAAATTTCAGGTGACTAGGTCGCAGACTAGGAAAGAAAAGTGGATGTCCAGTGCATATCCAATAATTAAATTTATGTTTTTTTTTATAGCTGCTTACTTTAATTATTTTCAAGGAGACGTAGCATTCTAATAGTTGGTTGATTGATAACATGGTTTAGCTTTAATTATTAGAAACCCCAATTAAATTCAATTCAAGCTTAACATCGACTGCTTTATTCTTAAAAAAATATATTAAACTAGCTGCGCCCGGCGGTGTTACCCACGATAAAAAGTATGAAAAATTAAAACATCTATCCCACGGGAACCATATATTTTACCGAGATAAAACGTAGCCTATGTGCTATTCCAGACTATAATCTATCTCTGTGCCAAATTTCATCCAGATCCGTTCAGCCGTTCTGGCGTGAAAGAGTAACAAACATCCATCCATCCATCCATCCATCCAAACTTTCACATTTATAATATTAGTATAGATTTATAATATTAGTATAGATTTACTCTCAGACCTCAAGAATTCGGACCTAACATTAGCAACGTGTAGTCTACTGACACGGGATCATACGTGATGTGAATATAAAGAACCCGATACAATAAACTGAGGATTCTTCACGTTGTAAATCTAATGTTTTAGCTAAACCTGTTAGATCTTTGTTCTTGTTCCATCATTATTAAATTACTCCAAAGTGGTAACAAGGCTATTTACTACTTTAGCCGTAACCTCCAGCCTTGTTATAGAAATAACTAATCAATTGATCTTAACTATCACTAGACTACGGTAGGTTAGCAATGTCTATACCCGTTCAAAATCAGGTTTTGTTATCTTTGGGCATACTATGCATGTATTATTGGTAGTAGTATTATATAGTATTATATACTAGGATCGCCCAGTCCATTGCACAGTATCCATAACCAATACAAGCGTTGCTTAGTGTGGGACCGTATATTTCGTATATTACTATCGCCAGACAAAATATACGTCACCCACGGCCGAAGCCTACTTACTGGTGGTAGGCTTCGGCCGTGGCTAGTCACCACCCACTGAACAAAGCCATGTCGCCAAGCAGCCTAGCCGTGTTCCGGCATGATGTTCGGTGTTGCCATTCATGGATGGCGGGTCAGATCAGTTGCGCTGTATGTGCCTAGTGAATGTAGCATCTCGATCTACTGTCGCCTTCCTACCTAGGAAAGTATGCTCCATCGTAGATCTCATCGTCACTTACCATCAGGTGAGATCGAGATCAAATACTTGCCCATAATGTAATAAAAAAAACTGTTATTAATTAATATTGGTTTTCTGGTGACCTAATTGACACGTGTATGATATGAACTTAAGTATAAAACTGTGTCGTGTATAATAATGTTTCGCGATTCCCTAGGCACCGTAGTATTGGTGTTCCACAACGCTAATGGCTAAATCGATAGAATGTTACCGTTATGTACCATGCAAAGTATTTGCAGCTACGATCAATGTATTTTAATGGTCAGTGTTATAAAAATAGACTAGATAGACTTTCCATGTGCTTCTTGGTACCTTTGATATATACAGGGTGTTACAGAAAGGGTATACTATGCCTTGGACCTCAGCTTCTTTAGTGCATTTGTAAACACTTTATGCAGTCAGAATCGTAATATGTTTATTTTTAATAAATAGTTTTGTACCCAACAAAATGATAATTCTGATTTATTAAGGACAATAGTTTTTTTTTTAAATGGACATTCTCCACATTCTAACTTCAAATAGTGTTTATAAATGCGCTGAAGAAGCCCAGGTTCCAGGCTTAGTATACCCTTTCTGAATAAATAAAATTTACATAAATTGTCATATTATATGATATATAAATCATTGGATTTATTTATTGATACGAAATTATGAGTCAATTTTAACAAATATTGAATAGGTTTTTACTTCAACCCAATTCTATCTATACTTATTTTTGAGGTCTTCCAAGTCAACCAAAGAAACAAAATTGCCTATTGAAGACCACGGCTTCTGTCGTCTAATGAGCATTCGGCTGAAAAAAAAACGGCGGTGCAAATAGTAACATAGTAACACTTATTCATTTCGCTTATTAAGTTTGCGTATGATTATTAAAAGTAATGAATTATTAAATTGGTTGAAATCTTTATTTTGAGGCGTACTTAAATTATCTTTAGGCATGTTTAGCAGGTATGTCATTACATTACCTGTGCCAAAAATATAACTGGAATTTTAAAGGTAGGTGTACAAAAAATTAATACTCTATTAATATTCCGCTCGACAATTTTACAAACCATTAACCAACTAGGACATTAGTGGCAGCATTAGAATTAATGATTTAATAAACATACTAACACATAATGGCAATCCCATCAACTGCTTGTAGTAAGGAAATACCTATTTGTTAATGAGTCAAGTTTAATAGACTGTTAACGCTTCAAATGCCAAAGGATTCCGTCGGCACAGAAACACAGATTCCGAGATGCCGCCAACGTGTAATAATGGCTGGAACCTGGTGACAAGTATTGAATAGAAATGCTCCATTTAGATATTCAGATACTGGAAGAGTATTGACATCAGATTTCGAGCTCATAAATTATTTTTCATCTATATTATTATAATTATTATAAATGTGAAAGTTTGGATGTTTTTTGAATGAACTAGTAAAGACTTTTAACGTAATCTTTTTTTTTCTCTAATGGCCTTTCTCCATTGAGATTTAACGTAATCGTAGCGTCATCGCGAAAGCATGCTGTCACTGTTATTCTTATTTGTGAAATATGTGGTATAAGTAGAACAGAAGACGCTTACGATAGCTTGACGCTGCGTAAAAACATTGTGCTAAAGGCAAGGAATAGACACCTTATCTGCCAAGCTGTTGTGATCTTTATACAAATCTGTATAATTAAGTAGTAGTTATTCAAATTTGGATTAGAAAAGATAAAGCGTAGTCACAAACTAAACTAACCTCAAGTATACACACATAGTAAAACAAACGAAGCCTGACTTATAATGAATCTTCCATCAATTTTACATCTGTGAAAATCGCATGAAAGCTCGCGCCGTTGACAATGCTACGTCGCTACGCTACAATGTAAGCTACGTCGCTACGTACCTACGAAGCCCTCTAACGTAGAGTGGCAAATTATAAAAGGTTTCTACTAAACGTACCGGAGCGTGATCGGTATTCACTACATGCATTGCAACTTTGTAATATTGTTCAGTGATCGGTCAAGTGGACGATAATCTTGAAACGGTCACACTTCAAAATTTTTATGATAGAATAGTACAGATTGAAATAAAACTAATTTTGCGGATTTTATCGCGTTTATTTTATGTATTTACGTTGCCGATGTTTTGGCTGCTGTACAGCAGCCATGGTCACGGGAAGACTGAGGTGTTTGACGTCCTAGCGTCATAGTTTGAACCGGGGTACCCTCATATATTATAGTTGTTGCTTGCGGTCCAATCTACGCCGAAAGTGCTCACAGTGTCTCACATTAATTACTGGATCCTAAGTCGGTGGTAGCACCCAGCCATCTTCCCTATTGAAATTAGGATGTTTTTTTACTTCCATGGCCTACATATCCTTGGTTGAAATCGGTGTTCTTTTACGAGGATCTTGGTTTATCAAATCTGATATAATGACGGGTGCGATCCTGTACATGTTCACAGATTGCAAACATCGTGGAACGCAGGTGATTCACATCAGCGATGTGTTGTTTTACCCGGGTTTTTTCGGCTTCTCCGGGGTTTTATTTTTATGTGTAGTATTCGCATAAATATAAGAAATCAATAGTATTGTTTTTTTTTATATACATACAGAGTATTCAGTGGATTATGAGAATGGTCGTTAATTCATGCAGGCTATATTTTAAATTTCAATATCCACATAATTGACGCCTCATCATAGCATAATTATTAATACTGTATTCTTGCCTTATTAATTATACAATATCACACGCTATGCACGAAGCATATGATGTTAGAACGATGTAGTATTCGATTAGTTCATTTCATTACTCCTTCACTGGCGTGGTTGTGACCCAATTGGATTTTCCAAGAATTTTCCCGATAAAACAGTTATAGCAAGGGATATTTTAAACGAATAACTTCTAAAGAACTCTCTGATTGTGTTAATACTTTTAAATTAAATAGTTAATTTTAAAGAGAGACTTACCCATCTGTCTTAATATGTATTTTACACCTTATTAACTTTTCTTTAAAAGCTAATTTAGGCTTAGCTTTATTGAGTCTATATTCATACTAAGCCATGATGAAATAATCCGTCTAGAAATTCTCCATTAATTGATGTACATATATGATTTGCTCACTTGGAGCCCATATTTTTTTTTTTATAAAATGGCCTCACCCACCTTTGCGTAGATATTTTGCCAGCGTCAAGTGGAATGTTTTTTTTAATATCAAACATGGGAGATTTTATGCAGGCCTAATCCGTGGTAGTCCACGGATTAGGCCTGCATAAAATCTCCCATCTCAGTCTACACAGTCTAGTACAAGTGACTTGAAAAACACGCCCTAACACTAACAGTAAAGTTGAGGATACTTTACTGACAAATTACCGGCCTTTTTGGGACTAAATTAAATTATCTACAACTGTAATGAAAATGTATTACTATGTATTATTGTATTATTATGTATGTGTGTGTTGTGTACTATTCATTGTTTTCATAGATGTATACCTCCCCACCTTTACTGACGGAGTACAGACAACTCCAGTGAATTGTAACAAGTAAGTACACATCTCGGGGGTATTGTGTAATTATATTAGATGATCTAACTTTGATAATTACACGTTGTTATTATACAAGTGAACCACGTTACTGCCTTAGGAGACAGTGTGGCTATAAACTTTGATTAGGTCTGGGCCAGACTTATGATAGTTTAATTAAAACTTGATATAAAAATAATTTACAAATTAATCGGCAGATAGAGTTGATGTTTGCTGTGAAAACAGAAATGCAGGTTGAAATCCCAATTCAAACCACACCCCTAGAATTTTCAGATGCCATGACTACTAATTTATTTTTCAATACTGTGGAAAGGTGTAATCGTAACATCATCGAGAACACATGCTGTCACTTTCATACTTACTTATAAAATCTGTGGTGTGAGAAAGATGTAAAAAAAAATCGTTACGGAAACGCTTCGTAAAACTTAAGTTGTGTTAAAGGTAATGATTATCACTTGGCATACGGTAAAATTGTGAGGAAATCTACACTTTTCGAAGCTTTGTAAATATCTCAGACTAGCGGTCTAGCCGGTGTCTGTCTAAGTCCCCCTCGCTTTGAGTGGGGTGTTTGCCCGGTATCATGATAATAGGCTTGCCCTCTATTGCACTGGGACTGAATGACTTCGAGCCTGCCGGTCACGTTCGTGAAGCTAACATGGACCAAATGTTATCTTCCTACCACTTCAGAAATTACAAGCGTACTGAGGCTCAATTCTGCTAATTTACGAACGCTTCAGTGGAGTGTCGATAGCGTGTCGATTGAATTATTTTAGACATTTGGTAATCTACTAGTTTTTTAAGACCAGCAGCTTTCCACTGGCCAGCCATTCAACTGCCGTTGAACTATTTTGTATTCTGTACTTCAGTCGTGTATCAATATAATGTAGCTAAGTAATGGTCTTCTTCTCGTTATCTGACGTTTCTAGCAGTCGACACACAACCATTGACAGTGAAATGGGCCTCCATCAAGAGGACATTTAAGTTTTAGCAAAATAGCCAATTTGTGACAGTCGTAATGAAGCCTAGATACATATTAGATATATATTTTGTAAAAAAATATCTTTACAACCTATCAATCGATTATACTTATATAATCTTATACACCTTTGTTGGACCTTAAAATGTAAGTATATTAATAATAAATTTTTGATACACGATATTATTTATCCCTGAAAATAAAATGATGCCTACTGAATAGTTTATAAAAGTAAATGTATAATACTGTCACGGGCACAAACTATTTAACATACTCGTATAATAGTTCATATATCTGAGCATTTTGCAGCTGTCAGCAAGAATAGACGGTATTCAAAAGACTGGATGAGTAGGGTACATTGTACACAAAAGATATGAACATAGTGCAGTCAGGGAGTGGAAGGAACTCAAGTCCCGAACCTTCTTTTATCATATAGTAATAACATTTGTATAGTATTAGAAAGGTATCCGTAAGTATTATCATGAAATAGTGAAGCGAAAAATGTTTGTATCGATGTAGTTATAGTATTCGTTTCACAAACGAATATAATTTTTTTATTTTTTATTCTTGAACGGTGAAGGAAAACGTCGTGTGACCTGCATGTCTAGGAAAACCTCGCGAAAGACGTGTCAAGTCCGCCACGCCACACTGGGCCAGCGTAGTGAACTATAGCCTAATCCCCATTGCATTGATTGGAGGACCGTGCCCAACAGTGAGACATTAAGATGGGGCAGGTATTATTATTTTTATTATAATTCCTACACTCGGACAAATAAATAATACAGACATGGTGACGCGAATAAGATATTTAAGCTTTTTTTATTACATTATAGGCAAGTATTTGATCTCGATCTCACCCGATGGTAAGTGATGATGAGATCTACGATGGAGCATACTTGCCAAGCTCAAAAAACCAAGCCGATTTGTGTAGTACACGCGATTATTGATCTTACGTACACGCAAATTCACGTGCACTACTCCAATCGGCTTAGTATGTCGTTCGTGAAACTCCTTCCGTATTATTTCCTTGTCTGAGTTCTAAAAAAAATGATGAAATAATTTCCACTTGCAATAAAACCAACCTACCTACATAGTCTTGATAATGTTACTTTTTACTTTGAGTAAAAAGATGCTTATTAAGTAGTTCTTAGGCTACTTATTAGGGATGGGCAAGGTCAGGATTAACGAACTCATCAAAGGATTAACGAACTCATCAACAACGACCCGAAAAGAAAGATTCGCGTACTATAAGTAGACATAAAAGCTTCGCTAAAGCAAAAAAAAAAGCAAAAATAAAATCTCGACACTATTTTTAAATAGTACCAATTGTCACGCAAATATGGCTGATATAAACTCAAGCAAATGGGGGAAGAGGAACCCATCCCACCCACCACCCTCAGCTTGTCAACTTTCGCAATTATAAACCAAATAAGTTTGATCGATAATTAAATAAGCCAGCAACACTGAACTCCTCTAATATGTTAGGTTGAGCAATTATTAGCACAAAAATCATCAGTAAATAGAAGCTTCTTTCATATTTCCAAAGTTAACATAAACACTGCCACAATTTATATTGCCAATTCAGATATTTTCCAGTGAAGGAAAGTGTACCTAGGTAAAGTATTTGCAATGTACGAGAAAAGTTTACTATCTGCATTCGTGTCTGTCTAAAAACATGTCTTTTTAAATTTGTTCATGTAAATCACCAATAAAAAAATGAACATTTGGTAATATCATCAAAGTGTAAAGGAAAAAACAAATAACCGACTTCAAAAAGGTAGGGGTGATCAATTCGCCACGTAGGTTTTTTTTTCTTTCTAAGGATAAGGAAAATAAACATTTTTTGTGTAATATAAAGAGGAATGCGCCTGTACCTCATCGAAGGAATGTCACCTCGTTAAGTTGAGCTCTTGAACGTGGGAGAAAAATATTTTATGGATCTTGACAAGCAACGGAATTAGGAAATTTGCACGATATAAAATGGCAGTGGACTGATTATATGACAAGACTGAGCAAAATAAAATGGGCATAAATACTAACTTTATGGCAACCACGTGATGGAATAAGGTGGGCAGTGCTTAAGAGATGGGAATGTGATGTAAGTATGTGGACAGACATGGATGAGAAAAGCGACAGACCGGTCCGAGTGCAGAAGGCTTAAGTGTATATAGACGCGCTAATCGAAAAATAACTGTAGAAAAGGCCAATAATAAAAAAAAGGATAAATAATGTTAATAAACAGTCAAAAATACATCCACTTTCAAATATCTGTTGTTTACCATATACCGTTAGCCTGAGTTATACCCAGCTGTATTTAACAAATGTAAATCATTTACATTCATCTGTTGAAATTCCATTCCACCATTAAAAGAATCCATATCCCTTATCATCCCGTTTCAAACGGTGTCATTGCAAACAAACAAGTAATTTGTGTAATAGCCGACTGGGTTCTAGATAATTCATTAAAATAATAATCCCCAATAACTGTACTATCAAGGGCGAAATAATTAGTGAAACGCGATCGATCGGTCAGGTTATTTGGAAACAAACTGTGATAGTTTGAAACTTGTTTTTTTTAATATTCATACAATTACGTCGCCACGAAAGCTCGAGTGAGAGACGAAATGTAGGAACAAATATATTTTCACTAAGTGCCAATTTAGTAGTATGCTTTGCATATCGTTTGCTTTAAGCATTGAAACACTGTGGTCTCTTCAATCAATCAAGCAATTTTACAATGAAATAAAACCATTTGTTCGGATTTTATCATGATTATTTTATGTTTTCACGTTCCCAACGTTTTGCATAGATGGACCACAAGCAATGACTAAATATGACGAAACCCCAGTTCAAAACTATGACATTTGGGCGTGACCCGTGACCATGGTTGCTGTTAAAGCAGTTGAAACGTCGGGAATGTAAAAACATAAAATAAACGCGCTAAATCCGAAAATTAATTTTATTTCTATGTGTAGTTTTCGCGTGAAAATAAGAAATTATTAAGCAATGTAATAATAATATATATAATAAATATATTATACTCTTTAGTCGGTGCAACGATTTGGACACCTTCCTGAAAAAAAGGTAGCCACAACAAACCAAAGACAGGACCACGTGGAGACGTAAAGGCCTTAGCCCAGGAATGGGTCATAAAATAGGCTAAACCAAATGGTGAGTCAGTAGTGTACTACGCTGACCGAATACGGGGCGTCCTATATACGCCATTTCGAGAGCTGAATTAAGAAGGAGATAACATATAAAGTCATTATGACGAATCAATAATATACACGTTTCGAAAATGTTCATTTAATTATAAAGTTCAATTTCAATTTGAGTAGCAGATAGTTGTATAATTCCATAAATTAGTAAGAGAAAAAAAGTTACTCAAAGGCCGAAATTACTTAAACAAAATGCTATTTACATTTTATGGATGAATCCCGAGTTTCATACTGCAAGTACCTAAGGATTGATGTATTATTCTGCTGCTCTTTAATGATAACCGTATTTCATAGCAGCAAGTGGTTCCTAGACATGTAGATATACATCATTTATAACTAAGTCAGTGGCTAGCAAATAGTACGGCATTTGGTACATTGAATTATTTAATGGTACAACGGCCATTGTAAATTACTTGATTTCAGCTAATGTTTGTAATGTAGATCCGTTTCCCATGTGGCTTTATAGTTTAGTGAGGTGCTGTGCAATTTTAGAGGCTGGTCCAGGCTGATTTCCTCTCCTCCCTTTCGTGATGCTACTTGTTCTTTTCGAGGCCTCAAGCACAAACCTTTTTACGTACAGTTTCTTTACCTAAACGTCGTTCATCTCTATCACACTACAGATTTTATAAGTAAGTATGACAGTAACAGCATGTTTTATCGATGACCTTACGATTACATCAGAGGAACTCCCAATGTACTCAATCCCCCTCGCATTGAGGGGAGGCCCATGCCCCGCAATGGGAAATTAAAAAGGGCTGGTATAGTATTATTGTATATATACGCCCTGATACCCTTTCAACCGTAACATGTTACATATATTAGATAACGTCAACCCTTATCTGTTAAGTTTCAAGCCGACCTATCATCGGTACGTAACGTAGGTTCTTGGGTGTTATAAGCACGATCAGATAACCCAAATGGAACGGCACTAGAATACAACGATACGAGAACCCACGGGTGAAGAGGTCCAACCTCTTTACGCCTTCATCCCCTTTTGCGAAATAGGACGGAAAATATTATGAAAATATTTGTGTTGAAATAACGGAACAGATTTATTTCGTGACTATAATATAATAACAACACTTTAATAGAACGAAATAAACAGGAAAATCTAACAAATATTACACAACAAGTTAATTAATTATTAAAAGTAGGCGGATTTCAAAATGCACTCATAAATCCCCACCACCATTCGTGGGTGGCCGGGGTGAGTACCACTCTCCCAAGCGCTGAGTACCACTTATGAGGTGGCAGGTTCATCCAATATACGACCAATATATAATATAATAACTATACCGATGGACTTTTTGGCGGGAAGTTGAACCGTGAATTTGTCAATTTTGTTTTGTTTTTAAATTTTTTTTTACAGATTTGCGTAGATCGGACCGACTGTAAAACTAATTATATTTCAATTAGTAGTGTTAGTATTTATTTATTATGTAAGCAAGATGCGTAGCTACCTGTTATGAGTATCTATAGATGGAATAATAAGTACTCACATAATAATATATAGTAGATATATCATCTATGCCGTGGAATACAAGATAATACGATGTATAATAAAATATTATGAACATAAGTGACTTGGCAATATATTTTACGCGGCCGATGAAATCCGCAAAAGTAATGGCATTGCTCGAGAAACGACTCGCGGTGCTCTCAGAATGGTCTTAAAAAGAAATCTTTTTTCTTGTATTTTCTTCTGTGCTTGTATAAGTACTTGCCAAATGGAATTTTCGTGACTGACTTTTTAGGGTGTTTTTGTGTAGGGACCTTTATCATGAAGTTCTTCTTATTTACTAACTTTCCATCTAACTACATATTTATTAGAAATATTGTGAATGTTTAATTATAATAATCTAATATTTTAAGCCAGCTGTAAAAATATCTCATTATTATGATCATAATTTTAGTTTTAATAATGTCTTTTACGTATGGTATTAATTATTGGAAGATTAAATATCTCTACCTCGTGTAAAAAAAGTTCAACTTTATTATTTGTAGATTCTTCATTAAAAAAAAAAAAAAAAAATCTAAAAAGGGTTCAATTTAAAAGTTACGAAAAATATATTATATTCCATTTAATTAACTTTTAACACTTATAATAAAATTTAATAATTTCTCGCTTCGCCTTATAAGGTTCAATAACTTTCAGGAAACCGGTTAAATAATTTCAAACTTGAGAATTTTCATGACAAGCAAGGCTTGAATTCCGAAAACAATCGCTACGCGTACCCATGAAACAATAAACTTCGACAAACGTTATCGCATAATGTAAATTGAAATATAAATCTGAGTGAAATCAATTACGAACGAGATTACGAAAATCACAATTTTGTATTGTTGTTCAAATGCGGAATTAAAAACAAAACGAAACATTGTTAGCTTGTGGCATAATTAATTATCACTAGCGTTTCGCTGATATAAACAAAAGAAAACTGATTGAACATTCCAAGGACGTCAATTTTCTGGAGCGACGATTGATTCCAAAGACAGACAAACAATGGCATTAAGCTTGCATCTGTCTTTGCGTTGTAACAACACTCTTATATGTATGCTCTTAAAGTTCAATAAATCGTGGTCTGTAATAATACAGGTAGTTACTTTACGCTGAACTACTAGAATAGGGTTGCCCACCTACAAATATTTACAGACCAACAAAACAACCCTTACCTTTTCATTTATTCAAAAATAATGCGCAGGTTTACCCTGCGAAATATTTCCATTCGTCTCCAACAAATTCAGTAACCAAATATCAGTAACACAAATTCAGTAACCAAATATCAGTAACACAAACGTTTTAGTTCGGTTCGTTAAACAATGTTTTGCCGGCTTTTCATGTAAGGGAACATTTTATGAAAACAGTAATGTATAACAAAGAGCTATGAAATTGTGTGTGTATTTCACTGGAATTATTAACAGGATATTTCAGAATACAATAGGTAGGCCAACTGACCTGAAATTAAATGAAGGCCCATTCATAGAACACTAATTAAATAAAAAGGTGAACTAAGTAAAATTAGTATCAGTGAGGATGTCAAAGTTACAATGGCGCTAATAATAATAATAAGGTAACATTGAAGTAAAACTAATTTTAGAGATTTTTTGTTGTTTATTTTATATTTTTACGTTCCCGACGTTTTGGCTGCTTTACAGCGTTTAGTTATTAGTAATAATAATAGTAGTAGTTTTATTTCGCGTAAACACAAGAGTAAACTAAATTTAACTTTAGTTGGCTTTGACTTGAATGAGCAGTCCAAAATACCACCTTTTAATAGCATTTAAGGGAACAACTAAGGGAACATTTTTATTTTCAATTTAATCCCGGGACGGCTTTTAATTAACATTCAGCACCATTGATGTCGATCAGAGCCCGCGAACATATATTACAATGTTATTTAAATATGCCGTCTTTCGAGTTTTCATTTGCGTCCCTTCCAATTTATGCATAGGTCACCGATCGCAACATAGAACAGCTTGTTTGTTGTCACCAACACTGAATATGCATAGGGTTGCTAATGATAACGTAAATAAAATATTTTGCGTGGTCGAGTAGACACATTCATCGCATGTGCAGGTTGGTATGTTTTCTTTTTTATTTAAGGTGGAGTGCACCATTCACAATTCAATTTAACTACTGTTAGATTTTGTCAGTCTTAGTCAGAATTTTAATATGTCGATTTAAAAAATAATGTTGTTACCAACAAAATAAAAATGGTTGTATACACTTTCTGAATCAGCCTGTATACATGAGTAGAGAAACCCCTTGACACAGAAACAAACGCTCGTAGACAGTCCCGCTCTTTATAAAAAGTATTTCGATGTCATGCGATATTCATAACGTGTAATTTTTTAACGTGTTAGTTTTTTTGACAGACAGCCGATACAATTTATGTCATGTAAGTTACGAATAAGTTTTTATTTATATACAACGCTTTGATATTTAATCTATATAATAATGAACCTACCTATTTCCTGTTTATGACTTTAAAAACGGAGGAAGTTCTCAATTCGATTGTATTTTAACACTTTGGATAATAACGAACGGAAAAATGTTTCTGTGATAAATGTTCTACGTGTAATAAGATAAAAGTATCGATGGAATACTTTAAATAGTACCGCATTGAACCCACTGCCATCATTATGGAACGTGGAGAATTGGCTTAATAGTAGTCGCTTTATTTTTTTTATCTATGTTTTTAATAATTCATTAACCATTATCAGTCAATATGTTAAAATAATTAATATAAACGCATTCATTATCATATAATATAATATATACAAGCTGTATATATCTAACTCCGTCATTAAAAAGAGTAATTTACAGAGTGCTAAATATTGCGAATGTTTTTTAGAATAGGCTCCTCCATGCATGAATGTCAGCCTCTCGACGCCGTTCTTGGCGCGCGGCCAAGAGAAATGTAGGCTGGAAAGAGTCACTCGATGTTGTTAACATTATTCCGTTGTGACAAGCTGTTCAAGTAATCGTTGTTTATTGAATGTGACATCACTTTTATACAACTTTTTAATAATGTTGAAGCGAATACGTGTGAACTGTAAAAAATGAAACACTTCGACGATCATGAATTAATATAATATTAGTGTTATAGGGAAATAAAAACCTAACTCCGGTTCACTGAAGGTAATCTGACAATGTTTTAAATAAATTACAAAAGCATACAAAAATAATTTGATCATAAAAAAGAAATTTACGTGTTTATTTTTTTATATATTTTTGAAGTCTAGATAAAAATGGTAAGTGTTGGCTGACTAGCTTTAGGTATATGTGGTAGAGGTACGTTAGTCATTTTTCCTTATATAAAGTAAATATATCAGTTCACAACCATCCAGCGTTTTCATTTACTCCATACAGTCCACACGCATTCAATTCACCAACTTTTTATTGCAATAACACGAATCCTGAAATACTTCAAAATATGTTTTATTAAATACTTGCTTTAAAAAAAATATAACAATTTTAAAAAAAACATGCAAATACGTCATATATTATTTTGTAAATATAAGCCTTAACTTTAATTCTAAGCAAACAAACAGATTTCAGGTTTTATGTTACTTCACATTGACGTTATAAGCGCGGTTTTATTTTTACTTTCTCTCCATTTCCCCCCGCTAATTAATGAATACTCACACGGTGTTATCGTATTCAACTCAAGTAATATCGCATAAGTGCCCAAACTCGAAAGGAATTTTCAATTAAAACATCAAGGTTTTATTTACTTCCTCTAAGCATGTGCCTGGTGCAATGTTAAGGCGAAAGGCGGGAATATAAAAAATGTTACATTGACTTATTATATATATAGAACCTAAATTTCATCTATCTATCGATCTATCAACCGAAAGACGTCCACTGCTGGACATAGGCCTCCCCCAATTATTTCCACACATCACGGTCCTTCGCCACTCGCATCCACCGGCTTCCTGCTACGCGTGTGATATCATCGGTCAACCTTGTGGGGGCCGTCCTGCACTACGTCTTCCGCTTCGTGGTCACCATTCTAGAACCTTTCTGCCCCAACGGCCATCGGATCTGCGAGCTATGTGCCCCTACCAACTGCCACTTCAACTTTGAAATTCATTGAGCTATGTCGGTTACTTTAGTTCGTCTACGGATCTCTTCATTTCTGATTCTATCGCGTAGTGAAACCCCGAGCATAGCTCTCTCTATTGCGCGTTGAGCGACCTTGAGCCTTCTTATGAGCCCCATAGTAAGCGACCACGTCTCGGTACCATATTTCATCAATGGCATATGGTACCAAGACGTAGTACCTACATTTAAATTATTAAAATATCGTTTACTACCCTTTTTCCATTTCTTATCAGTTTAGTTACAAAGTCACATACATCCTGTATATGTATATTGTAATAGTGTTTTTTTATGAACACTTCATGGGTAAGGTTTATTATTATTTTATATGCGAATATCCATAAAGGCCTAAGGCTTACTAGTTTTACGAAGTAAACTACCCCATACGTAATAAACGGTACAAGATCTATTCATTAGTTTTTAAGACTAGTCTGAAGAGTTAATGACAAACCTTGGTTTTAAAATGTAGTTACGATACCGCCAGCAAACCGCATTATTCGGGGTAGAAAATGAAATCGTGACAAAGTTTACTAAGCTCTCAATCGCGTAGAGTTCAAAAAATTTTATCCGAAAATTTGCTCGTCTGAACTCGGACCAATAATATAAAACAGACGGAGTGTATTGAAGCATAAAATGTAAGCCGATTTTTGTAGTACACGTGAATTACATACATAATTTATTAATTCTTCTATGTTTAGAAGTAAAATCAAACAGCATTTGCAGGTAAGTAGTGTTTAAGATGAATGAATTTGAAGTGTATGAATGTGTGCGTCATTTGCGTGTCGTCCACAAATATTTTATGTCCACAACACTCGCATAGAGGAGGAACACTCATATGAAAATTTCATACTTATAACTTGTTCCGCTTTGCCTTTCTTCGGCCCGTCCGGTCTAGCGACAGATTTACAGCGGTCATGCCCTCCCCCCATCTTGAAAGATATAATTTACTTGCACAGAGCAATACACTGCGCTTGTATTTTTCTCCAAAGAATATTTTATTACAGTTTTATGTAGTATTTCTATTATGGGTAATATATATTTCTTTACATGTAATTTCTGGCTTACTGCAGGTATATTTTTATTCACCATATCCGTATTAAGTACATTGAAGTTTCACTAGAATAACGCACACAATGTCTTTATACAAACGTGCTCATAGTATAAGTTGAGCTGAAACGTATCCAGCCATATTTATTGTAGATCGACAATGGAAAATGTTTCAGCTTTGTAGAGCGTCGTCTCTTTCACTCTTGCGTCTAACCGATAGTCTCTTTCTAACGGTCGACGTGCAATATTTACAGCTAGGTGTAATTCACTCCATATCTTAGTCAAACAAGATATTTCAATAGTTTTTAGCCATCCGGGTATGCATCAACCTTATTACTGCATTATACAAAGTTTGAAGAATGTAATCAATTGCATTATTACTGGAGAAATTATTTGCATCGTTATAAAAAATATAAAGAATACTAGCAATATTTAAAGAAAAAAATATATATCCTGTCTATATTTAGTCTGTGGTCTACCACTTACAGCCTTGTCTTTCTACCTCCTAGGATTTAATTTACCCGACAAAGCAACTCGACGCTCCCGTAATGTTTTTCTCGGATCTAGTGGGGCGATGCTTTGCCGTAGGGTTACATCGTACCAGTATTAAGTACATTGGTTTGTTGTATTAGATGTTTTTAAAAAAATCTCCAGGGCCCATACAAATTTACAATATAAATTTGTATCATGCTTGAAGATTAAAATAAAACAGTTGTTTTTTTAACCGAATTCAAAATATAATCTTTTACATCCACCCGCAAAATAAATATAGGCTTTTAGTAGAGTGGGGCATTTCAGTTAGAGCACCGATTTTAATACCAACAATCGAATATTCTACTAAAAGCACCCGACCAACACTAATAATGAAAATTTTAAGATTTTTCACTTTGCGCACCAACGGTCATAATGCATATAGGAATTTTTAGTTTGTCATACCCCTGACTATTTTTGTCGTTACCCGTCAGGTGCTCTTAGTGGAACATTATTAGTGTTATTCAAATCGGTGCCCTAACTGGAATGTTCCCAAAGTTCATGAGTTAGTTTCGTTGCTCAAATTATTTTGAAGGTGAATTCCTAAAATATTTATTAATAATACTACATCACGGCCGTAATTCCCAAAGGGATAGGTAGAGGTACACTGCAATGCACCAACATTTGGCCAATGGTATATTGGTCCCAATAAAGGAGGCGAGCCTATTGCTATTATACCGGGTAATTTCCTCCTGAGTATGAGGAGGAATTACGCCGTAGTTCACCACGCTGGTCCAGTGCATTATTAAAATTTTGGTACGGAACCCTAAAAATGTGGTGCGTATACTCATAAGTTTACTGTAAAGAAGCACTCATTGCACCGTCTGAAGCGTGCCTCACATATAGATACTTTATGTGCGCCCCTTTATGCATAAACCATTAACAATAAATATAAACTATACTCATTCATCTCCCTTTTATGATGTTGGCTGAGATTTTTACTGGCGTATGCACAGTAAAAATCTATTATGGCCTAATTAAATTGGCCAAGCCATAACTTTTATAGCACACATACGAGAGATCCAATAACTCCCGCCATAAACGTAACGGATTGCAAATGAAATAGGCAGCCATTTAAGAGCCTTTTAGTGGCTCTACACCTATGGTTATATGAGATTTTAAAATGGCCTCCTACCTATTTCTTAATGTATTGGGATTAGCCTACAGCCTGAAAGGCTAAGATACAATTATTTGCCCTCCAAGACCTAGCTGTAGTGGAACTACCGGACCTAGTCCTATCGGACTATTGGTATGATTATTTGATCAGATCAGAGTTTTTCAGCCACGTGACAACCCGAATCGAGTGTGAAAAGTCAAATTAAGGCGGGCGCGAAATTAAACTTTTGAATCCTTTTTATTTTTTTACTAACATTTGGGATGTTTTTACGTTGGCGTTAGTTGCCTCAATGTTTTAAGTTTGTTTAAAAATGTACCTAAGCGATAGAATAACCTACAGTTTACAAAAACCGCTATTTCTACTAACTTTGAAGTGTTGCCATTTGAAGCAAATTTAATGATCAATTGAACATCATAGTATAATGTAGTGGAAAACAATGCAGTTATGAACCATGTAATTTAAAAAATTCCTTAAAAAATATAATCCGTCGAAATCTGTTCAATTTCGCGCCCTGAACTAGGCGTTTTCATCTCCCAATCGAATATTGCCAAGTTTTTTATCACTGACTGTACATTAAAGTTAAGAACATAGGGCTTTTCAACTTAAATAGCTCGTATCTCTAAGTATTATTGACCATCATGTAAAAATAATGTGCACCCATGATATTTTCCAAAATGCTTCATAAAATTATCAACAAAAAATATTCAGTACCAATATTATTTCAAACTCTATTTCTACGTCTACACTTTGTCAACAACAATATATTCAGAGTGGCGCAAGCCGTCACACTATTTCATTTCACAAAAAAACAAATACAAGATCCCTTTGTGGTGTTAGGAATCTGTTTTAAAATAGAGATAAAGTTCTTGTCACAGAGCGGAGAGTGCTATTTCATTTGTAGGGGGCATCGTTAGCATCCTCGAGAGGGCTCCAACATGGACAAGTGACCTACAAATTGGTATGCATACTTTTTTAAGTGACTGGATAAATTAAAAATAGGCTTTCAAAACAGAATTACACTAGGTGCTGATGGACTTATTCAATTCATAACTTTTTTATGAGGACTTCAGCGTGTAGTGAGGGTTATCTGAGGTCCAAAAGCGACCTAAAAATTGGTATGCATAAATATATAGACTTTCAAAAAACAAACAATACGTATTTTTTTAAGTAAGTAAGTATCTACTTATTTATTTGCATATAAATTATATAACGACAAAATGGCGAATTCTATATGTGACGCGAGACTTGCACACCCCTAAAAACGTTTTTTTTTTTATTTTAGAAAACTAAGGCTTTACATATTGATTATAAAACTAATTCTAAGGATTTTATCGCGTTTATATTTTGATTTTACGTTCCCGACGTTTCGGCTGCTGTACAGCAACCATGGTCACGGGAGAACTGAGGTGGTTGACGTGTCATAGTTTGAGACTATGATACCAGGACATCAACCACCTCAGTCCTCCTCCTTCTTGAAGTCGGTTTAAAAATAGACTACTCACGTATGTATATATGGATCATAATAATATGTCAAAAGGAATTTCATTTTAGAAAGTAACAGATAATAACATTGCGACTCGTACAGTGTAACATAAAGTTCCGTTTTACATTTTAATTAAGCAAAGCGCACCATATTTTGAAATGCAAACATGGAATTTTAAACAAAGCCTTTTTGTACGGCCACTAGCAATTAATTAGGTAAGTACTTCATAGACAGTTATTGGTTTTGTGGTTATACGTTTATTTACTTTAAGGTTTTATCTTTTAATACATATTCATATTAAGTTTATTGTTGCTCTAGACATTGTATCTAGTCTCCGATTTATACCGTTACCGTTTAGGTTTCGAAAATTTATTAAATTATGTGGAGAATTTAATATTGATTTCTTATATTTACGCGAATACAACACAAAGAAATAAAATAAATTTTACGATTATTATATATACGACCACTTTTTGCGTAGATCGGACCACAAACAACAACTAAGTAAGAGTGTACCCCAGTTTCTAACTTTGACACTAGGAAGTCTAATACCTCAGTCCTCCCGTGACCACGGTTGCTGTAAAGTAGCCGAAACATCGGGAACATAAAAAAAAATTAAATATACGCTATATAATTCGTAAAATGTAGAGTTTCTTTGCGACTATACATACATTAATTGTAGAGTTGCGAAGTTATCGCTTAGAGCCTACTTAATTGCCTTAATTGCCTCTCCTACTTAATTGATAACTGTTATCCATACCTGCCCGCCGTCTCCCGAACATACAAGTCTTGTATCGATCTATTCAGTTAATTTCAACTTGCCCGAAAAAATGTGTTCTGTTTTTTTTTAATACAAGATGTCACAATCTATCCGTACCTATAGGTAGATTTTAATAACACGTCCATCATATTTTAAACCATCCCAAAATATCAAAAATAAAAATAAAATAAATATCAAATGCATTCAACATTGCTGAATCAAAATTTCGCTCGTTTTTCTTTTTTCAGTGTTGTTTTTGTAGTCAGGTTTATTGTTTTTCTTTATGAATAAAACAAATGTTGTAGCAAGAACATAGATCCTTTTATTTCTTGACAACATTTTCATATTTACATTAATAAATAAAAACAATTATTTGGTACAGTCAACATCAATATGACCATTAACGCCTTGCAAGACTAAGTAAGCAGAGCTATCGAAAGCGCACGGAACGGTAAAACTATTTTTTCAGAAAAAATATACTTTTCGCACTGTTTGTGTATTGTGGTCGACTGGGACCGCTGTTTGTTGGGTCCATGGTCCCAGTTAAACCGCAAGTTTTACAATATCGTAATAGGACTCAACCTATGACATGAAATTGTACAGTCACGAACAAAAAATATAATACTGACCTTTTCTAAATACTATAAAATGTAATGTTTCAGTGAACTAAAGATAGTGGAAGCTGCAGATACGTAGTCTATACAAGGCTTTAGTTTACATTTAACACATTTATGTTTTATCATACAAAACACTGATTTTATAAAGTTTGCAAATATACCTACACATCTATATAAAAGTAGTTAAAAAAAAATAACAAACCGTAGACAAGTGTACGTATTTGGTTTGTATTTACTTTTCAATGATATATATATTTTTGATTTTAGATTAAAATAAATATGACCAGTTATAAGAATGTGCATCCATAATAATCAGTGGATCCAGAACATTAGTTTATGACTTATATACAAAAATAATACTAATAATGTTTAAACTGCCATCGTAGTAAACAAATTTTGTGGTCAATATACGTTTTAACTAGCTATCCTGGCAAACTTTGTAGCGCTTCCGAATCAAAGGTATGAGCAAAATAATCATCTTTTTCATATTTTGTAGTGAATATTCTCTATGTATTAATATTTATTCTGTTTTTCGGTGCGGAAATGTAATCAAAGATCATAAAAATCGGCCCTCCACGACGAACACGACTTTATTATTTATATAGATTATTAATACAAAAATACTTTCACGTCAGACTTTTGTATAACATCGAAAATACATTAAATTGACCATTTTTAGTGATCGTGTAAAAATCCATAGACACGAGTACCTATAACCTTAGAATAAATACACTTGGTTGTGAAACATTGACAAACAACACAAATATTAAATATTACGTTAATATTAATACAGAACTTAATACAGAAATAACATCATCGGACCGCATCCGTAACAGAGAGGTTCCAGATTGGATCCCCATCCTAGCCATGGAACTATAGAAGTGAGCCCACTCCTAATTCAAACATTGGCTTAGTTGGAAGGGCCAACGAGCCTACTAGTAATGTGTTTATCGCACATAATAGTAATCCTTTAACTCTATTACAAACATTCTTTATCGTTAGTGTAACATGTATATGAAATATAATTTCACTTCAATTCATTAGTCAGTTCGACACACAACGTCGATACCTACACCTCAACCAAAGGACCAGCCCCTGAATTCATAAGAACACCAAGAATTTTGCCGAAACGTCGCGATTCAGTTGTTTTGCGAGTTCTCTTTCGATCGGCGCTAACTAAACTATGCTAGCTGTTTCTATAAACGGAGAAAAGCGCGTTAAACCTCGAGTACCCCACCGTTATGCAACGGTCGCGCTTAGAGGAGGTACTCTCATTGGTCGGGTCTATCAAATGACGTATTCGGCGTGCTTTCCACTTTTTTCAGTACTATTTTAAACGCAAAAGTGTGCTTAGGAGAGACTGATGCTGGTCGAGGAGTTTGCGGCGAACGTGGAGGTGGCTCCGGTCGCATCTCGGAGCGGGTCCTTGAACGTCGCGGCAGATTGCGAGGCACAGCCGCTGGTGAGAGTTCTTGCGGAATCTGCGGAGACAACCTGTTTGGTGTCAAGCGACCGGGCGAGGGATCTGGAATGATCGGTGGCAACATTAGAGGCGGAAGATTCGCACATGGCGATCCCCGCGAGCCTCGACGTTCTTTCAAACCCATAGGTGGTGGTGGAGAAGCTGGTATCTCATCATCGTCCGCTGCAGCGACAACAACGATGGGTTCTGCTCTTATCAAAGGCGCTTTTGGCTCACTCGTATCTGATGTAATAGATCTTCTGAAGTAATTCAAGCCGTTTTCTATTTCAGCCAAAGCACGCCTCACGAAGGGGAAACTCTCAGATATCTCCGAAGTGGACTTGCGCACTGGAAACTCAGTCTCACTGTCGCGTTTTTTCGGCCTGCACCGTTCGAAGGTCGGGTCCCCGGAGCCCGCCACTGTCTCGGAGACCTGTCTTGTTAGAGCCGCATGCTTCACAGAGTCTGATTTCGATCGAGGTTCTCTCGATTTTGGTGTTGGTGAACGTCGATCCGCGAATTTTTTACTGGCGGCACGTTTTATGGATGAAAACAGACCAAGTTTTTCGGGTGGCTTGTCGGTTGGAGCAGATCCGGGCAGAGGCGCGACAGGGGCAGAGGAAGGGCCGGGGAGGGGTTCGGGTACGGGACGGGGGAGGTTCCCCTCGCGTTAGTTGTGCCGAGAGTCCGATGAGGGGACATCGCTGGAGCCGGTGGATGAAAGGGTGGTGTTAGAGCCGTAGGGGTCGAGGGAAGACTGCACGGACATGGAGCGGCCGGCTCGCCGCACCCGCGCCGGGGACAGTTTGCCAGGATCTACGCTGGCCGGGTCTGCCTGCAACAAGACCGTTTTGAGCACTCCATTCAGTATCCTTATTCTATTTATAAATAAATAACGAAACGATAAACGACCTAACGACTACACTGGACCAGCGTGGTGTATTATGGCCCAAATTCTTCTCATATTGAAGAGCAATGAACCCGGTATAATGGTAATAGAGCTACCTCCAATTACAATTGGACCAAAATACCATCGCTGAAATGTGTCGGCATTGCAGTGCACCTCTGTCTACCCCTTCGGGATTACACGTTTATTAAAAGTGAATCAAAAGGAACAAATTAATCAGGAATGTAATTTAATTGATTCTGTACTAATGGAGTACTGTACAAGTACAGTCAATGTACAATTTTGTCAGTGTGTTATAGAAAAAAAACCGCACCTGATACGCCAGCGCGTTCATGATAATGGAGTAAGGTACCAGACCCAGAGGGTGGACTTCCCTCATCAGCACATTTGCGGGGATCTTGTGGAACTGGATGTACTCCAAGAAGTTTCCGATCACGTCCTTCAATGACATGTTCTGGTTTGTATCGCAGTATTTTTTGCTCCACATCAATGCAGCCTGAAAAGAAATGGGTGAGAATTGAATTATTTATATCATTAGTCATTTTAACTATGGGCCTCATTAGAAAGCTCAAGGTCGCTCAGCGCGCAATAAAGAGAGCTATGCTTGGAGTTTCATGACGCGATAGAATCAGAAATGAGGAGACTTGTAGACGAACTAGAAATGCCGTCATAGTCCATAAAATTCAAAGTGGAAGTGTGCGGGGCACATACCTGGAAGTACCGATGGCTGTTGGGGTAGAAAGGTTCTGGAAGAGTGGATACAAAAGGGAAGACGAAGTGTACGACGACCGCGCACAATATGGACTGATGATTGCACACACGTCGCAGCAAGTCAGTGGATCCGAGATGCCAAGGACGCTGATGTGTGGCAATCATTGGGGGTGGCCTATGTCCAGCAGTAGACTTCTTTAGGCTAACTATTCTTAAGCTTGTCCGAGGAGTGGGCTACCGTGAATAGTTTAAGAGATAAGGCAAGTTTGATCTTGATATAAGATTAGAATATACGTACTAAACAGTATGCTTTTGACGCTTAACAATATAATTTACCTGAAACTTGGTAAATTCATCAGCACGAAGCTCGTCTCTCGCCAGTATTAGTCGGACAACATGTTGGGGCAGTAATGTGAATGAGCCGAGGTTCAATACTTCATTACCATGTTCATCCACAAATTCAAGAACCTGTAGAATACATAATTTTTATTTAACATTACATAATAATTTGAGTCACATAACTAGTAGTCCAGTAAGGCCACTGGCGGGAAGACAGGTCAAGGGATTGTTAGGTGACGAATTATAGCAAAACATAGCCACGGGAAAATATTAGTTTAGTTTAGAATAAGACCTTGGGCAACACGAAAGCTGTGTAGCTGAACCACAAATCATACAACGATGCACGGTTGCAGCAATCTTGAATTATATTCGTGTGTTCATATTTGTGCTAATTGCTTATAACACCCAATCCTTGTATATTTATAGGCTCAATTTTGTATTGTTTTCTACCTACATATACTTCTCATATATATTTTAAATACATATAATTGGAGTGTATGTTTGTAATATTAAAATAACCGCTTTTTACTAAGTGCATTTGGATGTATACACGGTACAAAACAATAAATTTTTGTCTGTCTATTTGTTTCGGCTAATCTCTGAAATGGCTGGACCGATTTTGACGGGACTTTCAGTGGCAGATAGCTGATGTAACAAGGAGTAATATAGGCTTTTATTAAAAAAATAACGAATCGCAATTTGTTTAAGCTTACGCTTAGCAAACGATTTCTTTTTTCGGGTTTTACCTTCTGAACCAAAGACTTGGTGCATTTATACTGAATGTATCGCTCAGCAGACGCCAGGAGTGCGCACACAGTGTCTACAGTAATGCAGCATTGCACGAAGCCTGCACACGCGCGCCGCAGCTCGTCCAAGCCGTAGTAGTCGGCTGCGTTCATCACACCTGGAACATATTGATTAAAGTTATTAGACTATTGACGTAAGCCCCATCCAATCTAAAGATTTAGGCACGTAAGAGATTAAAAATCTCGCATAATGCTGTTATAATGTTATAGTGTACATTATAGACTACAACCATGTCGAGTTTCATTAAGATCCACATTGCAGATTTAGAGATACATTTTGATGGCTATCCCGTGAAAACACATCCATTTTCCGGGATAAAAAAAAGCCTATAGTATGTAGAACTGGAGCTGGAAGCTTTCTCTATGCCAATATTAATGAAAAATCCAGTGTTCTTTTGTGATGCGGGAACAGACGGCAGACAAGAGTTAAGAGAATAGCGAGTTTAAAATGGAAAATTTTCGTTAGTAAAAATTATGTTAGTACGATTATTTATTTATTAAAAACACGACCAAGTTAATATTTATATAGCGTACAGAGAGGTCAATGTAATATTATATGAGATCTACTATAAAAAAACAGGTTCTATAAATTCCTTTAAAAGACAAATCTAGACTCCTTAATCTTTATTATATTTTATACTGGAGAGAAGCAGAGTATATTGAAAGTCTCTGTGTTACAAAGTTTTGAGCACTCAGCGTATTACCAACAAAGTTGGAAACTTTTATACTTATTTAAAACAAAGGAAGCCTTGTTTCCAAGCTACAAGACATTTTCATTGACCTTCGCTGAAAATTATTGTACAGTAAATATTATTAATATTTTGTAATGTTAAAGTAGGTAATTTAAAACGGCGCAAGTATAAGGTTATCGGCTCTGAATTTTATACAAAATCTATTAGGAAGATTGTTCAACGCAACCGGTGACCCAGGGCTAGGCATTTCCTAGCTCAGCGTAGCTTTGGCTATTCAGCGAGAAAATGCGGCCAACATCTTGGGTACGCTACCGTAAGGGCCAAATTTTTTACACTTTTTGTAAATATTAAGTAGGGTAAGCTTTTCGAATCTCTTTATAAATGATATTTGTTTTGTATAATACATATAAACCCCCCTACTTAGTACTGCGCACAAGAGTGTTTCTTTGTGACGTACTATATGACGTTTGATAAAGTTATAAAACATCCATAAATTCAGCGGTAAGTTTGTAAACATTTTAATTAAATATTATTGTTTTGGGTTTTATACACTTACGTAGGACTCACATAACAGAAAAACAAAAATTTTCGTTTTAAGTGATTTTGTTAAATGTGATGAACGTGTGATTTGTGTAGGTACCGACATACATTCATACTTTTATTAATATAAATATGATCAATATTAATAGGTACCTACAAAAGTTGCTTCGTCACAACGTTTTGACCTTTAAGCTATCAACGATAGATAAAACCAATGCATCACCACTCAATAATATTCGTCCGGAGATTAATTTCAAGATCGATTGGCTATATTATCGAGTTAATCATTGATGATAAAACGGAATATGATATTGTGATTGCCTTCACAGATTTTGGTTGATATTTATTATGTTGCTATGGAAACAACCCTGACGAAATGTACTTCAAGTCAAGAGTACACGATGAATGAGTAACGCTGGATGTTCGTGTACTTATTTGATTTCTATTATAGAATTCCTCCCACATCCCCCTCGCATTGAGGGAGGCCCGTGCCCAGCAGTGGGACATTAAAAAACGGTTGTGTTGTGTCAATTGGGAGGTGGCAGTAATATTAATTCATTCGTCGAAAATATATGTAACTTAATCATTCATCTCCTAATAGGTCACTAGATCTACTAAGATCAATGAATAAATATAAATTCAAACGTCGGGAATGTAAACACATAAAATGAACGCTATAAAATCCGGAAAATAGTTTTATTTCAAAATATAATTATAGATAATTAAAAATTACTGAACAATTTAATTTATAAGTAAACTGAAACTTTTTTATTGTCATTTATATTTCTACTATATATTTCTATAATATTATTATGTTTCTATTCACTATACAAAAGCATTTTGCCATCGAGGTTGTGACGAAAATGTAATCGTTGTAAAATAAAATTCTAAAACAACACAGTAGTGAAAATGTAGTTTCCATTCAATTGGAAGAAAATAAATCAAACATGACGTTAGATTTCTAATAATTTTTTTTTTGGTATGGTTGCACTCACCGAGTAGGGTCCTTGGCTGGAGGGTCACGCATCCAGTGTGAATGTATTCTATCAGCTGGCGAAACACGTCTGGTTCAAATTCCTCTATGATCAATGTTTGATGCTGTTGCGAGGATGGCTGTCAGAAAAAAATATATAATCATATTTTTTTAATCGAGAAGTATAATTTTGATAAATTGCTCTGTGTATTTACAGTGCCTGTAGAAATACTAATGACGTACTTAATTGTATTCGTCATAATGATCCTTTGAAAGCAATTCACAAGCCGCGGTTCCTGATTTCCAAAATTTAAATTATATACTTAATTATTTCTAAATCAATGAAATCATATGTGCTTTCAATTAGTTAGTGATAATGCCATTGTGGAATATGTTATTTTGTAATCCATAAATTAATAAAGGCCGCATCACAAAAATAACAGTTAACTCCTGAAAAACGTATAAACGTTTTATAACTTTATTTAACGTCATATAGTACCTACTGCGCACAAGAGTTTTGCATTGCGTGGCAGGTACTATACTTATAACGTCTGACTAAGTTATAGAACGTCTATAAATTCAGGGGCAAGTGGTTATAAAAATCACACGACGATCAATAAGATTACATGCCAAATTGTGAATTGAAAACAATAACAACACTTATAAAAACTTACCTCTTGCTATATAAAAAGAAATACAACGGAACCATGCAACATGTAAAACTGCAAGTAATCAACCTAAGATAATAATAAAACTCGATCGAAAACAAAGTTGTATACGAATTCAATCCTATCTACGCAGTGTTGAAAAGTGAAAAATGTATACAATATGAACACCCAGTACCTACTGATATCGAAATTGTGAGACCCTACAACTAGGGCTGCCACCTTTTTTGTTTAAAATAAAATCCAAAAATTGCAACAGTACTTTTGGGAAATTCAAGAAAATATAGAGTGCACATTTATTTTTCACGTCAAGCCAAACCACCTCAAAAAGGGGCGACCTTTTTGAGGTGGTTAAGTGGAGTGGATAAGTTGGCTATTCATTGAAAAATTTATAGAAGAATTGATTGATGACAGAAAGTTGAAGTTTCCTTTCTGAGATGTGACTACGTGAGTGAATGAGCGACGCGAATGGCTGTGCTGCGCTGTGGATGTGTTCTAATCACAGAGAATATAGAAAACCACAACAGTTGAGTTAGCGATGAAAAACAGTATCTTACGTACTAAATATTTTTTTTATAATATATAGTACATTCGACTTAAATATAGAAATATAGTACAATACTGTATAATATAGTACCGGTGGCAACCCTACCTACAACGCCGTCAATTTTGTTTTTACCTCTTGTATTGGTGCCAATTGCTGCGCGAAAGCCGACCTCTGTAGTGAACACAGTAAAAATTCACGTTAACATTTTCAATGCTAGTTTTGCTCTAGAATATTATTCCCACTAAAGTTTCTTTGTCATTTAAAACTCTTCAAAGGTGCAGAAGATTTATCCTTTGACAAAACTTTTCCGCCCTCGTTAGCCGTGCTCAAGTAATGAGAGCGGATTCCTTTCAGTTGAAAGGAACGACATCTTCGCTGTTCACTGTAGTTATTGTCAGAAAATACCAATGAATGTTGTCAAACTATAACTTGAGTCCCAACGATAAGATTATATTGACAAAATGTGTTATTGAGATGAATTAATTTTACTAGTTATGAATATTTTAAAATCTATATATATAAAATAAAGTCGTGTTAGTTACACCATTTATAACTCAAAAATGGTTGGGCCGGTTTTTATTGTCTATGATTTCTTTTGAATTTGTCTCCGCCCGAATAGCAGAAACACTATTGAAACATGGGAAAAATCGCTAGATTAATAGTAAAGATAATTAACTTTCTCATACATTTGATACCGTGGCAAGACGTATATATATTCGAATACATATTCGTTCCGTTTGGAGTCGAGACCCTAGGTCCATGGGGCCCAAGCACCATTCATTTTCTCGAAAATCTTTCTAGAAGATTGGTCGACGCAACCGGCGACCCAAGGGCTGGGTATTTCCTCGCTCAGCGAGTAGCTTTGGCTATTCAGCGAGGAAATGCGGCCAGCATCTTGGGCACGCTACCGCATGGGGCAAATTTTTTACACATTTTGTAGCTTTTCTATACTCTTTTTAAGTTATATTAGTTTGTAAATATTACAATTACTTATATTATTTTAATAGACGAAGTTAACCGGGACATCTAGTTTTTTATAATAGTATCTAGCATAGCGTATCGTTTGTGTATCATACTAGGCCCTGAGTCCACCATCCATTGTTAAATTACCGAAGAGTTAAAGCCTACAAAACCTCTACAGATTTAACTGTCCGTTAATTTAAACTGTGGATGGGTGCACTGCACCGTCAGTAGTCGATAGTATTCTAAAGTTTATGTAAGTAATTGGATCTATTTTTAGGTTCCCTTTCTTTTAATACTCGTATTTATTTTTAATTGTAATCTTTTTTTGTTTTATGAAATACCTAATTAGCATGTGGTATCAGCTTCTTCAGGGGCCTTTTTACCAGACTGGCCGTGAAAGAAATAAAAATAAAGAAAGTAAAAACCTAAAAATAGGTCCAATTACCTACAGTTTAAACATATTAACGTTCCGGGCTTATTTAGTAGGGAGGTTACACATTTAACATTTTCTTGCATTAAATTAAACATAATATTCTCTGTACCTGTTGTGCAGCATTCTGTAGGTTCAGGAGAGGTTCGGAAGATCTTTTCAGGAATAATCTGAGCTTGTTTTCACGGGGCGCTGGTTCTTTTTTTCGTTGAGGACTTGGAGCTTGGTAGAGCATCTTCTGGAATACTCTAAAGACAAAATGTAATAATATAATAATAATAATTCCAGCCCTTTTTTATGTCCCACTGCTGGGCACGGGCCTCCGCTCAATGCGAGGGGGGTTTAGGCCATAGTCCACCACGCTGGCCCAGTGCGGGTTGGCAGACTTCACATATCTTTCAAGGGGTTCTCTCAGACATGCAGGTTTCCTCACGATGTTTTCCTTCACCGTTTAGCAAGTGATAATCTTGGTTGAAAATGAGAGTCGCACATGAAAAATCCCAGAGGTGCGAGCCGGGGTTTGAACCAGCAATCCTCGTTACCGAGGCAAGCGTTCTACCAACTTGGCTATCACTGCTTACTGCAAGACAAAATGTATAATAATATAATTAAAATGTATTATGTATCATTACAATTTTAAACATTTCTGGCTTACAATCAATAATAATTTATACAGGTTGATTCAGAAAGCCTGGAGCCTGCGCATGTGAAGTCAACATTTTCATATGTACCTATGTTGATTTAAAAAAAAATATATGAATAGTATTTTTCTATATGACCAACTTTACGACATAATATTCAGCCTTATTTTCTATATCTTCTTTTAAATAATTAAATAAATATCGCCATACGAACACACCAACTATACGGTCCCACTTTAAGCTTAACGTTTGTGTTATGGGTACCGTACAATGGACTGAGGGCGAACTCGGTATATAATACTTATATACATATTAAACATCCATGACTCGGGTGGAAACATTCGTGCTCATCACACAAAGCTTGTGTCCCTACCAGGATTCGAACCCGGGACCCTCGGCGCAGAAAGCAGAGTCACTACCACTGCGCTAATCAGGCGTCAGGCGGGCAGGTGTAAAATTAAACAAACAAACCTGCTACGAGCAGCGAGTACAGCTTTAACTGCGCATACTGGCTCCCTCGTGTCGCCAACCAGGAACGTGACGTCACACAGCTCCGGCATCGAGGCGAGGAACTTCATGTCCTCAGCCAGCCCGGACTTGTTCTCGAAAGTGCTGAGGTCGGGCTCAGCCTCCATTGCCGCTAGCGCCCCGCTACGCATTGACGACTGGAAAGAAGAACGAATGTCAACGATAAGAAGATATACTTACAATACAAATAAATAAAATTGAAGTGTCTGTTTGTAATATTAAAATAACCGCTTTTCACTAAGTACATTTGGATGTATACACGGTACATATACAAAAAAAAAGATTTTTTTACAATTTTTGTCTGTCTGTCTGTCTGTTTGTTTCGGCTAATCTCTGAAAGGGCTGGACTGATTTTGACGGACCTTTCAATGGCAGATAGCCGATGTAACAAGGAGTAACTAAGACTACTTGTATTTAAGAAAAACTTTTTTGTTAAATACCACGCGAACGAAGTCGCGGTTAACGGCTAGTTCTAGAATAAAATTAAACTTCTCAAATTTAATTCAAGTAGAAAATTTCATCTTAGGAGCGCACTCAATTTCGCTCTCAGAGATGAGAGAGATTTGTTATGTGTTTATCTGGTAAGCAAATCGCAGTTTTACCTAAGACTTTTTACCCTTTATAATGTCCCACTGTTGGGCACGCCCATCGTGAGGGGGTTAGGCCATAGTCCACGCGTCCAGTCACGCACGCTAGACCCAGTACGGGTTGGCGGCCTGCACAGGACTTTCGACGTGTTCTCTCAGACAATAATCATGATTGAAAACGAGATTCACACATGAAATCCAAAAATCTCAAAGATGCGGGCCGGGGTTTGAACGTGCGATCCTCGTTACCGAGGCAAGCGTATTTCCAACTTGGCGATCACTGCTTCTCAACTTACTTGTAAATTTGTATGCCTTATAATATTGTTAACTCCAATAACAAGACCCTATTAGAGTCAGTCTCATAAATCAGAAACTTGAGTGCTATCAAGAGACACACATATACCAATAGAACCAATAGAAAAAGTTCAGACACCCCAACTGATATTAATCCCACTAATCTATACTCTATACTATATTACTATATAATATAATATTATAAATGTGATAGTTTGGATAGATGGATGGATGGATGGATGGATGGATCGATGGATGGATGTTTGTTACTCTTTCACGCCAGAACGGCTGAACGGATCTGGATGAAATTTGGCACAGATATAGATTATAGTCTGGAATAGCACATAGGCTACTTTGTATCCCGGTAGAATGGGTTCCCGTGGGATAGACATACTTTTTAATTGCGGGTAACACCGCGGGGCGCAGCTAGTAATATTATAAATGTGAAAGTTTGGATGGATGTTTGTTACTCAATCGCGCCAGAACGGCTGAACGGGTCCGGATGAAATTTGGCACAGAGATAGATTATAGTTTGGAATAGCACATAGGCTAGTTTCCAGTGAAAGGACATACTTGCAAAAGGACATACTTATTAATCGCGGGTAACACCGCGGGGTGCAGCTAGTCATAAATAAATTGTTGTCATCAGTGATGACACACAAATAATACTTGTATGAATAATCTCAATTTTTTTTTATGTCCATCCAACATGCTTTAATAGATTAATATATCTTTTTAAAGTACGCCATTTAAAACGCACCAATTTGTAGGTTTGATTCTAAGCACACTTCCAGCTGTATGTGGCTTGTAGGTATTTACTGCGAAATTTAATACGGCTACAGTAATTGACTCGCAAAAAGGACTTTTTGCCATTTCGTCTCGAGTTTATTGGTCCTTGAGTTTTTATGGCCTTCAGGTTTATGAGAGCGTTATTATTGAGTACTCGTATCCATGGTAACGTTTATAGGATTATTTTTTACAATATCCTATTTGACTGTGTATCAAAAACAATCTTACATTGTTCATTAGTATAATATGATGCTATCAATATAGTTCTTTCATTGTAAGTTCCATTAAATTCGACGATACAGTTTAAATAAATAAAAATATCGTCAAAATGCGGCCTTTGGGTCACGTGACCGTGACGTCGCATGATTTTCGTTGAAAAAAGTCCTAGCGTGGCGCTCAGATAAACATCCAAACATTAATGCGTCTGTTGCAAAGGCTTCCTCTGTTGAGGTAAAATAGTTGCTCTCCATTGTGTACAATGAGAATAATAGTTAAACACAATAGTTAACACATTAAAATCCCAATTATAACCAAACTCGTATTGACAATTCACAACGAATAATGTTTTACGTGTCATCCTATCTTATTTTTAATGAATAATGTTTAATTTAAATTTCTTTCTTTCTTGTCTTTTTTCTTTATTAACACGTACGCTTTATGTTTTATATAATAATGTAACTAATAATAAATATATAAGCTAACGTAGATTAAGCAATCTAATAAGGTATCCAAGATACAGGCTTCCGCCTAGTTTGGATCCGCTAATTAACTGCCATGTGTAATGCTTATACCGAAATGAACTTTACTTTACTTTACATTCTGATACATGATTACAACGGTGTGACGTCACAATACATCAACCAACAATCCAGAGCGTTTTTGATCACGTGACCCAACCGAAAAAAAAACATTCTTTTTTATGATTTCAAAGAAATTAATCCATGTTTTTGCAGAAAAATTAAGACTAATAGTTATAAAAGAATAAGAATAGTCTATTATCCAGCAACATCGATAACAACAAAGTATTGCTGAGCTCCAAACTAGACAAGGTATGTATCTTGGAGATCGTTACACTAATTAAGGTACAAGTATAATGTTACATGTTATAGAATTTCTGAAGATAAAACATAAAATCAAATATCAAAGTGAAACACTACAAAAAATAGCGTTCTCTATTTAAACAGGCCGGGCCCCTGATTACGGAACTTGCAATAGCCTAGCGATAGCAGTAATCGCGCAATATCTGCTTTTAAATTGCTAATTCGTATTACGTAGCGCTGCGACGCCATACAAATCTGCGATTTGAAAGCAATTATTGCAAGATTATTGCTGTCGCTTTGCTATCGTTAGGCTAGGCAAGATACGTAATCAGGGGGCGGGTCGCATGTGTGTGTAGACGTATATGTTTGAGTGTATGTGATTGTGCGTGTGTTAGTAGTGTATTTAATTTGGTATGTGTGTGTGTAAGCTATAAAGCTGTAATCTTTTAGGATGGCCACAATTTAAAGCTTATTATTCATACAGTCAAACACTATATTGATGTCATCTCATTAGTGACTCGAATCTCTAATAAAAGATACATGTTAATTTCTTTAGTATTAGATGTACCTTTTATTCCGCCGACATTTAATCCTTACCGAATACCTACGTTATTGATTTTTTCTTGTTATGGCAAGACGTCTTTGGATCTAAAAGCGCCAGACGCTATATCGTATTCTGAATTTGATGGATGAATATTTTTTATGAAAAAGATTATTACAACAGAATGTACTCTTCCATACCAAGGTTAATGTTTAGTGCAATTTAATAGCCAATAAAGTGGTCTAACGACATATCTCAGTAATTTTTATGAATGCTGATAACATCACATATGTGTGGGTAAAATACCAGCGACTTGGGATCCAGAAATTAATATTATTAAATCCACAACCAAGCGCACCATTGCAAGACCTCAAGACACCATGAGCACTTTCTGATTACTTATTATTCGTAGTTCGATTACTAAAAATTTGTCGTTTCTTCATATTGAGCCCTTGAAGTTGTGGTAGATCACGCTTATGTAAATTTTGAAAGGTTAAAACGATTTGAAAGATTGTTCTTATGGTGGAGGCCAACATCTTGAGGCAGGCAAGTGGTAAAGGAAATTGGAAAAGGTACAATGTTCGTCAGCCTGACAGGGCGATTTTGGTGGATTGTGGCTTGAATCCCCCTTTAATTGAGAGATACTCAGTAATCGAATCGCCAACTGTTTTACATGGTGACCAACTACAAGTGGCGAAATATGGAGGCATTGGAGTGTACCTTTGCCTTCCCCTTCGAGGATTTCAGTGATTTTATATTATTTATTTCGTAAAAAATAATCAGGAGAAAATATGTTTGTAAGCACAAACAAATATGAACAAATCAAATCTACTTCAAATCAAAAGTACTCGTAACTCGCTAAAACTAATTTCAAAACAGTACTTACTTCGTCTAAGCTAAAGTGCCTAGTTACGGTGATATCCATTCTGATAATTTAAATTCTACTTGTTCAATTAGATGAAATAGCCACGACCGATCACCGAGGCGTCTACGGGACGACTAACAGAAAATAGGAAATGGATGTGTCGCGAGTATTCGTGCGGAATAAAAGCTTTGTGGCCCAAGTCCAACGGAAATTAACAATGACATAATATTTGGTGCAATTAAATATGGAATACTACGATTAAATCTCACTGATGGAAAATAATTCTATTGATTATCTGCTTTAAGTTCATATCTACTTCACTTAGGTCCCAGATCAAAAATGTGAAAACGCCATGGCATGATGCTACATAGATGTCCTCAGACAAATGATTAAATGTCTTGATTTTCAATTTGCGAACTTATTTGTACATCCAGAAAGGTTGGTATTGATATTATACATACGTTTGTATCTATCCTTATTAAAATATATTTTATGTTTTAAGGAAAATTGTAGCCTTTTTGCTTGGACCACTATTGTACTACTAAAAAGCTTTAAAAGGGAATACGGGAAAAAATCCAAAAAGCTCAAGAGAAATATTTAAACAATGGCTACAAAGACAATGTAATATATTTCTTGCGCGACATTTTTGGGACAATGATTTAAATCTCTTCTCATCGAAGCAACAAGATCCATCTAAATATGAATTGAAATAGGTCAATGTTATCATACCGAGGAAACTGGATTAATTTCCTTGAAATGTTTGTACAGAATAAATATCAATTTAATTTCATAAAATACGAAACGTATCAAAATATTAATTCTTATTTGCGCAGCAGCTATCAAACATAATACTATTATTGCCATACAAACACACCAGCTGTCACAATCTAAGCAACTCTACAACAATACCGTATATTTATCAAATACAAAAATTACCGATGAACTAAAACATCTACTCTTTTTGAGGATGGCTAAGAAGTTTTTTCGGCGCTGTGAGGTGTAGGTACGTTATATGATACACTAGCTGCGCCCGGCGGTGTTACCCGCGATAAAAAGTATGAAAAATTAAAACATCTATCCCACGGGAACCATACATTTTACCGGGATAAAAAGTAGCCTATGTGCTATTCCAGACTATAATCTATCTCAGTGCCAAATTTCATCCAGATCCGTTCAGCCGTTCGGGCGTGAAAGAGTTACAAACATCCATCCATCCATCTATCCATCCATCCATCCAAACTTTCACATTTATAATATTAGTAAGTATAGTATAGAGTATAGATTAGTATAGAAGTATAGATATATAATACCTCATGTAAGTATATAGACGTTAAATGTACATGACTCGAGTACAAACATTCGTGCTCATTACACAAAGTTTGCTCCGACCGAGATTATCAGGATTCTCGGTACAGAAAGCGGGGTCATTACCAAATTGTCCCCACCCAGACATCTACAAAATTGATCAAGTAGTTAGGTATGCTAAGACGTATATGAAATTGTATGATTTCCTAGTTTTCCCAAGTTGTTTTCTGTATCGTGCAATATCCCTATCCTTGTCACAAAGCTGCCGCTCTCTTTTGTCTTAACTCTGACTATTTTGCTGGAGTTAAATGAATACAGGAATCTTCTGCACATATCAAAAAAGCAAAACAATTGTAGTCTCAGAAATATACTTTGATCCCATCTGTTTAAATATGACTAAATACATTTTGGGTAAGGTCTAACTTCCAAATTCATGGCAATATGTATTCTATTTCTATTGGAATATTATGAAAGGTTATATTTTCAATCAGTTCATTACTATCAATGAGGTGCACTAAAAAGCCTCTCCAAGTGACGTCATTTGAGTAAGTTTTCACGTATGGCGCACCCTGCCAATCGACTACCTGTCGATAGTCTTATCCTTTCAACATGATAACAAAAAATATTTGATCATTATCAGAATAAGAAAATTACTTTAGGTATATAAAAAAAATCGTCATAGTTACAAAGGTGATACCTCCTACGTTGAATCATAAAGAAGCCAAAATCGATCAAGACCCACGTAACTGACTTTCAATCTACGCCAGCATTTGATATTGTTTACATGTTGGAGTATAAAGGGCACAATCATTGGCTCGTGAGGGTTTGCAACACACTAGTCAATATTGATTTTGCGGGGACACAAGGCAATTAACGACCACAAAGTTTGAAATATGAATTCATATTATAAAATTATGTTTACTAAATTGTACCAGTTAAGTATTATGAGGGTTTAGAGGATTATTATTTTAAAAAAATCCTAATTATTGTCTTCTTAGTATTTCCCTTTATGTAATTTCAAATAAACAACGTACTTTATGTACTCTACCCTTGTAACAGGTTATTTTGATTGTGGTATCTGTTTGAATAGTGAAAAAATTTTTTCTCTATTTGACGACTTGATTATCACAGCTGGTAGTGATTCTGCATTATGTAGGAGACGTATACTGTATGTTGATCCCGATAGGGGTAGACTTCTAGTGATGAAAATAAATATTTGTACCCCAGTCATGGTCATTTATTACCCATGTAATTCATTATATATGTGGATAGGCCTATGTAGGCCATTGTATAATACCCATACTATGGAACCGCACAGTTGGTGTTTTCATCTGGCGATATTATCATTTCCATAATATAAAATATTTTAAGCGATTGCTGTTATACATAAATCACTATTAGTAATATGAAGAGGATTTTTAAAACATGACAATAAGATCCTTTTACTTTACTATGAGCCATGTTTCCTTTGACAACATAGTTGTTTGCATTTGCTAGTCCCGTAGGGAATCCGAATTATCCGTGAGTTGAATATTTACTGTCACTCGGTCTACGATGAGCCAGATGTTCCGCCCACGCAAATCGTCTGGAGTAACACCCACATAGGGCTATCGTAATGTGGCCATTAGATAACAATAATCAAACAATACCTGTTGATGATTCCTTTTGCACTTCAATAACACAATTTATTTCAATTAGTATTGCTAATAGTCCACAATTGATGATAATGTTTTCTCTAAACCACTCAGTACACGATAATTGTAATGGGTAACTACATCGTCTACGTATCAAAGAAAATACACTACAAGATCTTACAATAACATAATAACATATAGTGACTCTCAAATCTGCCTAAACCTCGTTTAACACACCATAGTGAATTGTAATACAGACTTATTATTAAAGCTTGACAGATTTGGGTGCAAGAAACGGCACAATATACACAACAGAGGAATTTGATGGTACGCATGCGTTACTTCCAACGCGCATGCTCGGGGACGATATCAATATGATGTTATCACGACGGAAGGTCGCTGTTCAATGGGTTAAGTTAACATTCATGAATGAATCTGGACCTGTGTAGATATAATAGCAATTAGTAAAATTAAAAGTCGACCGGGAATGATAAAAAATGCAAATCATGACATTAAAATTCAATTGTTTGATAGTGAAGAAATACGTTTCATAAATACCATTGCTTTATAGTAATTTAATATTTTGTTTGATTTAGAACAAGAGAAGTATACTTACCATGAAATGGTTTAACTATGCTACAAATATGTACTATAAAAGAAATTTATAGAATTTAACAAGCACTTTCATTAGTGTGGAATACCGATGAGTGATAAAACAAAAATGATATTTTCAGTATGTAAAAGAAATAATAGCAAGTTTAAGATATACCGTTGCAGAAATGCTTACAATTAAATTGCTAATTGACACATCTTTCGTTTTTTAAGCAAACTTTGTGAATTTAGACAGAAAAACGAACGTTTTTCGAACTCCTCATCCGCCTACAAAAATGTGGAACCATCGTACTGGGCGGGCGGGCACCGCTCATAAAGACACCAGTAACTTATGCGATTCATTACAAACAACACAGATGGCGCTAACAAAATGGTTTCGTAGTTATTTTAAGAAAATAGTATGCCCATATTAATGCCATATAATAAATGAAATTTGAGTATGGCTGGCAAAACAAAATGATTCAATTATTATGAATTCAACAAAATCTTAATATTTATTTCGCTAAGCCTACTCATTTATATACATTTAAATTAAAACACATGAAACCAAATTAAATTTGTCAAACTATCTGAAAGTACGTACATAAAACTTAATTAATGTTCACTTAACATGGTACCAGCTGAATTTAATTCTCGGTACCATTTGAGACAATCTTGAAGGGGACCGTTGTACGTAAGCTATTAATTAGAAGCATCAGCGTGGAATCTCATACGATTAGTAGTGTAATGGAGCGTAGAGATGGGCGAGACGTTGATGTATGTACGCGTAGCAGACGTGCGCTCTACGTACATTGTATGGTAAATTATGTGCTTTCTTGGCTCATTGCGAGTAAAGAATGTACTGAATGTGCTTCCTAGATTTGTAATCGCGTTTTAGTATTTCGATTGAAGTTCATGGTATAGTTCCAATATTTACGAGTAAACGAATAAGCAGAAAAAAATAATCACATCAATTATTTGTTATAAGCGTACGGGGTCTATTCTTTATTTCTATAGCTTCATGTGATTTTTATTTTTTATCCTTGCTATCTTTGCATTAAACATATGCATTTATAATACCAAAAGATTTTAGAAATTTTCATATGCAGTCCCAATAAAAAATAGAATTCCACAATGCTCTTTAAAAAAGCCCGCCGAGAAGCTCCTTGTTTGTTCTGGCTGATGAGTTGTTTGCCTTGTAAACGAGACCCGTATTTATAAAATGTATCCCTACGTTTTCTACCGGTTGCATACGGAATTCCCTTGGTCTTGCGGTTTTAAGTTCGTACATATGAAGACTAGATTTGGAAATAGAGATCGCTTATATTTTCGATATGATTTCTACTAAATTTAGATTCTATAGTCCTAATTTAACAGTAGAGAAATATATTGAATGATAAAGAAGATGTAGTTTTCAGTATTTAAATAAGTCTATGTCCCGTATCTTTCAGATCAGTGATGTTTTTGCTTCGCGGTTGCATTGCGATTACTAGATGAGCTACCTTATGTCGGTGCCGCAAGCCAATGCAACTAAAATATGTGGACTTTTGATACCATTTCATAATTAACTGAAGACTGTAGAGCATCCCATATTAATGGAAATACAGTAATAGAATACAATGACGCTCGTATTAGTACGAAAAACATTTATTTTCGAAGGAAAAAATGAAAATTTGTCTGAAAAATTGAAAGATTCGCAACAAAACAACGTCTGTCGGGTCAGCTAGTTCAAACAAAAAAAATAGTTAACAAGATTTTGATTACTTCAGTATTAGGTTCGTTCATTCAGAAGCATTTAGCAGTAATTCAAGACTTATTTTTTAATACCATACCATGTAACTACATGTAGTCTCACACCTTAACTTTGAGATCACGTTCGCTAAATCTTGCCACATACGCTTCCCCAAATTAAAGATAATTGCTTCTCGCACAGATCACGTTATAATTCGAAGATACAATCCCGGTCACCTGACGCCGGAATAAATTTAGGATCGCATTAGATCAATAGTTCCGCCTCTGGCTATCGGATCTCACCGAAAGATGGATTACCGGCCAAACTGAGATTAATTACATTTGCCTCTATACAGACATCGGAGTCTGTAGGTTCAATTAGGCGGTTACATTATTCAGGAGGAGGGTCTAGATTAAACGCCGTTTTTGTTAAAGATCCCACATCAATCTAGTGGTCTTAAGGGTTTGTGTGAATCTTTTGACCGGTTAGGACTTAAAATCGAAAGTGTTTTGTTGCCTAGTAAATGTTGGAGCTTGATGGAATCAATCTCCAGCTTTCAAATCTATTTTTAATTCTATTCTCCTCTTTGTCTCTGCAAAGAACAATATAATATATACTCGGATATTTTCCCGATTGTGTTTTTTTTTTAAATATTTAATTAACTGTTCTGGTTTTAAATGCCCCTATTATTAAATTCATATCAACAGTACCTACTCAAATTTCTTTTTCATGATTAGACAAACACCATTTTTTTATAACGTTGTTAGATAATGACATATGGCCGATAACAATAATGTTGTAACGTTTTTACGTGTCATTTCATATTTATAAATTTTAAAATATCTGACGTACCTACTTTTAGGATATAAAACAAAGAGGTTTCTTTTTTAAATTTCAATTTATACAACCATACACAATGGAGGGTACAATATTCAGAACAATACTGGAAATGGCAATCGTTAATTTCAGCGTACCACTTAACCGCAAGCGGCGTTGTGTACAAACATAATATTCCTGATAATGGCATATATTTACCGATATAGCGACATCTTTTGTTCATATTGTGCGCTAATATAAGTGCTAATTGTAAGAGAAAAAATATTATAACCGCAACAGTGGCAAAGGTTATCCATATAACACTCCAGACTTCAGTCGACTTTCTTTTCCAAATTCAAATTTGGGTTCCTTCTTGCGTGAATACGATTCCTTTTTGTGTTGTACGAATCTTGTCGTCTTCCTTATAAATAAATTATTTTTAATGGGAGATCTAGACTACATAGAGTATGAGGGTTTTTTTCAAGCTTTTGTGCATTTGCAGGTAAGAGTTTTCCTTGTGCGAATATTCACATTTCGCCCCTGAACCACAATCTAATAAAGCTCTATTCACATTCAAAATCACGATAAAAAAAACTTACTTTTTTAGAATTGGTATCATTATACATGGTGCACATAAGGGCTTGTATACATACTCAGCGTTATGTTCTCACCGTTCCAAGCCAAGATAGAGCGAATCCGGTGCGATATGAAGCCGAACGCCTTTGAATTTATGAACGCTTGAATTTTGTGCATAATAGTTGAGATGAATGGTGGCACGTTGAACCTGACATCTACTACATGCTTCACAAAATCATGGCATATCACTCTAGTAACATAGTATAAGATATGACGGAGATATTAGGTAACAAACATAAAAAAATACAAACAAATTGAGAACATCCTCCTTTTTGAAGTCGGTTAAAACTCAACTGTGCTTATTCTTATAATTTCATTTATATTTTAAGTATGAGGTTGCTCTAAAGTAGTTTTGCTTTAAAACATATAAATCACCTTACATGAATATGTATATACCATGTTAGATGAAAAATAGATGTTTCGAATTTATAGCTTCCATCTTTATTACCGATGATAAAAAATATCTTATTATAATAGGATGCCAATTTAGTAGGAAACCTGCAGTAACATGCACAAGCTGATGTTGCTTATATTTTTCAAAATTATCTAAGCTTATAAGAAAGCAGTCCTTATAGTCACGAGTGCGATAAGGTCGCACAATGCACCTGTCGGGACCCATTCAGCCGAACAATTGCTCTGTTGTGTCAGTTTATTTAAGCCATTATAATGGCTCCTCTTTATAAAACTTTGCATATTAAAACTCAGTATACAGTTGAAAATGCAATGCATTTAAGTAAGTTTTACGGATGCTCATTTGTCTCCAGGGAGCCCGAATATGATAAGGGTCATTTTTGATTGTTCCAGCATAGAAAATAACTGCTAGCAACTGTTTAAAAGCATCCGATGTTTGTGATTTACAGCTATATAATTAGCTCTTATATTACTAACATCATCTCAATATTAGAGAAAGCAGGCCTACCACGGTATGGAAGGTACAGATGGTACTGAAGCATAAACAATATACGTAACTCATCTACTACTTTTTTTTTTACTGAAGCCTCTGACCTTATTGGCACAGTAAATAAGTAACATCCTGAAAAATTCTCACAACAATTAAGCTAAACAAAAAAGAAAATATAGTCATTAGTAGCACTAATTGGCGTATAGAGTCGCCTTTTTTTTCTTAATTGCCACAGCTCGGTAACGGACTCGAAACAATTTTGTACCAAGTATCTGCTCAATAATAGAATTAATTAAATGTTACAATGATGATATGACAAAAAACCGATGATATGATTTTGAAGAAAATAAAAATATACATTTAACAAATTATGTTTATTTTTTGTTCTCCATATAAAAGATATCCGACAGTGTGTATACAACCCCATTTTCTAATATTTGATTTTGTTGTTCAACTTGTCTTGAGTGGTGTTGCCTGTTGCTGTCGCTGAAGCGACAAGTTCGCGGGTAAGGGGAACACGTTTCAGGCGAAATTAAAACCACGAGTTACGTATAAATAGATACCGTGCTACCACGAAACATTATTTTAAGTCCTTGCAACACGAAATTCAAATTATCCGAACTCTAATTAAAATACTCAAGTTAATTGATTAAACAGGGCATTCCAGTTAGAGCACGGATTTGAATATCACCAATAGTATTCCACGTAGAGCACCCGACTAGTTCATTAACAATAATATAAAAATAAACATATTTTTATTCTATGCATAAGTGAATTTTTATTCGGTAGTACCCCCTAGTCTATATATGCAGTATGCCCCTCGGCGCGCTAAGTGAAAAGAATAGAATAAAAATATTGTTAATATTTATTTTTGGCGAACCCGTCGGGTGCTCTAAGTGGAATACTATTGGTGATATTAAAATTACGTGCTCTAACTGGAATCTCCTATTAAATAAACAATTGAAATAGTCTGACGTAATTAAAAATAAGGTGTTTTGTTTCATTTCATCACAATAATAATGGCGGGTCGATTTTAATTACCTCATAAAATTTATGGTATAATAGACTCGGGATGATATCGGTAACATATGTTAATTTATACTATAAGCCAATGAAATTAAAAGTGCCTGATAAATAATTCATTTTAAATTAAACATTTGGCTGGCATACACATCTATATGAAAATTGAATACCTCATTGTGCCTCTTTCATTTCCACGTATTATAATAAGAGAGGGCTGTTATTTAAAATTCCACTCAGCATTCGCCATTACCCTATCAACCACGTGGTAGACAGACAGAAGATAACACAGACGTGACAAATATAATATTGAGAGGAGTTGCCAGCCTTCTTGATTTTCTACCTTTTTTATTACGGTGAATGTGTGTAGCATACTGCTACTTTTAAATACCCACTATTCAAACTCGAGCCCGGCTTAAAGGCTAGTAATAATGGTATTTTAAAATAATTATAGCTAGCCCTGATAATTTTAAAAACCTTTTTTTAATTTGTTAACCAAATTTTAAAGGTTAACCTTCAAAGTGTTTATATTTACATTTTCCATAAGAATAAGAAAAGTGAATTATGCTACACACAGTGTAAATTGATGAAAAAACTTCTCATGGCATTAAATATATGCGAATGCATGTCTCAAGACTATATTTTGTTATATTTTTTTGTCTCATAATTTGAAAAAAAAGAAGAATATTTAAAAGAACTGTGGCAACACACAAAACAGCCTTAAATCTTTCTATTCTATAAGCGTACATCTTTGAAATGAACAAAACATTACGCGTAAGACCTTCGGTTAAATAAGGCCTCTATGCCCAAAGAAAATCGTACAATAAAATGTGTTTCGGATCATACTAAAAATTTACAGCGGGCCTATAAACCATTTCTTTTTATCTATTCCATTTATTTTGCTACGTACGTGAACGGATTAATTTAAGGCGATAGGTTACTCATCGCCTGAGGAAAATTTCTTGCCTTCAAGTAGGATCTGCGAATTGGCACAGGGAGGGAGGAAGCTTGGTAAAGCAGATTATATTATCGTTTTTTTTTTTTTTTTTTTTATTACATTATAGGCAAGTATTTGATCTCGATCTCACCTGATGGTAAGTGACGATGAGATCTACGATGGAGCATACTTGCCTAGGTAGGAAGGCGGCAGTAGAAAGAGATCTGACCCGCCATCCATGAATGGCAACACCGAACATCATGCCGGAACACGGCTAGGCCGCTTGGCGTGGCTTTGTTCAGTGGGTGGTGACTAGCCACGGCCGAAGCCTACCACCAGTAGAGTTGTCACCTGGTTGGCACCACCCAGGGTCACGTGTAGGGTATCTCGAGGGTACTTAATTCTCCTACGGACGAAGGTGACTCGACCCATCGTACGCTGTAATGTGTCTGAACCTAGTCTACAATTTAGTTAAGGATACTAAAACTTAGCGAGATACGCCGCTTATTAAAAAAAGCAATGGTCCATCGATTATACACTATTATTTAATGTAGAAAGCTAGTCTATAAGCTATAGCTAGTGCAACACTGCAGCATATTAGCCATAGTTAAGGCTTACAGCATTTTCGGACCGGCTTTTAAACGGACTTTAAGCTTCAAAAATAACTTGTTTTTTTACATTCTACCTCCTGTGTTTTTCTATAGCAAATTTGATTACATCTTTAAAAATATGATTCCAACAAAGCAACCTGCAAAACAAAACCGGTTTCCGTGGATCTCGAGTAAAACGAATTGACGAAACTTGGACTACTTCGGCCAAGTTTCGACGAGGTTTGGCCAAGTTTAGGTGTTTTTCGGCGAGAAACTTATCTCTGTAACTGTAAGCTATTCAATTATAGCGGTTTTGGGGAATATAAAATATGCTAACAGGTGTTTGTGGGCGTAACGAGAGGAAATTTATTTTGTTAGGTACAGTGATATTTTATTATTCATATTTTGTCAGCGTTTTTGTTTTTCTCATAGCGCAGGTAAGCGTTGACAGGTTACATAAACATTGTAACTAAAAATAACCGTTATAAACGGTGAAGGAAAACATCGTGAGGAAACCTGCATGTCTGGGAGAACTCCTCCAAAGACGTGCTAACTCCGCTAACCCACAATGGGCCAGCGTGGACGACTATGGCGTTATTCTCCTTGCATTGATGGGAGGCCCTTGCCCAGCAGTGGGACATTGAAATTATAATAATTTATGAGTATTCGTGGTTACATAGGAGTAAGATTTTATTTCTCGACAATGTTTGAATACTTAAATAACATACCTATTTAATACTGAGTTACAAAATAAGTATCTTGGTAACATATAGTTATTCAGTACAGACGAATACTGAATTGTTTTCCCAGTAGGTGGTACAGTCAAGTCGTGACGTGAATTGTGATCGGAGATTTTTCCTGCTCTGGGCTTACTACTCCTGGCATGAGCAATGACTTACAAACAAATGCAAACGAAAAATATTCCTGCTAGAGACAAACATTGTATGACGAGTAAGAATGGTTGTATCCGAGTCGTAGATGTTTAATATCTATATACGTATTATATACTGATTTCGACCGCATTCCATTGTACGATTCCAATAATACAAATGTTGCTTACTCTCTCTACGACTCACGACTCTATAGTTGGTATGTTCGTCTGGCTATAATATTATTATCATAATGCCACATGGGCTATACCCGGATCTTTAGAAGGCTTGCGCGGGGAAAAGGATCCAAGACGTAGAGGCCCTTTTGAGAATTTGAATGTTACGTTAGCCACCTGCTGGGGGTCAACTGCTGAAAATGATAGCATAAACAGCGCATTGACCTCAGCAGGCGTAGGAACTATTGCAGGAATATGGAAACATAATTGGGACTATGATTTGAGGTTCGGATGGACATGAGATAGGACTATTGGGAGGCTTGCGGACATCTGTCATAATCAGCTTTTATCTAATAACCATTGGCCGGTGGTGACTGACCACTCTTTATTATTGATACTATTACATCAACCGCGATCTCCAAAGGATTACCTTGATCATCACCATCATCAGAATGACTTGAAATGATAGGTATATTCTAACAAATTACCATATTAGTCATTTGTCTTGACTCACGATAGTATCAATACAGTTATATACAGTATTATCCAAAATGTACTAGATTCGTAGCTTAGTAAATGTACGTAAAAGCCTGTCCACCGAATTGCACCAATTTGTGTTTAACCGCTGCACGGGACGCACGCATTAATTTGCCTCTTATCACCGCTTAGGGCGAATTCATCAAATTATACTGACCGACAATCGTTCCTCATTTGGTTCACAATGCTCGCGAACATGTGCGGAATTTACAACCTTGTGGCTAAAATAACTAGAGCAACGACCCTGGTAAATATACTTAATCATCCCATTTCTCTGTACAAATACAAAAAAAAGATAATAAATTAATTAAAACAATGTATTTATAGTCACCATGGGAACCGTAATTACTTTGTTAACTCAGCTTTATTGCGTTTTATTTTTAACTTTAAGTGGCAACCCGTGCGTAGTGCGAAAGAGCTAGCATGCTTTTGACCGACATTTAGTAAAAATCAGCGATGGAGAAAATGTTTGCTTGCTTAGTTTGATGGGCGCAGTCAAAATAATTACTTATTTATAAAAAAACAACAACAATGAATACCTATTAACCAACATTAAGAATTAAGATTATAAAGCAAAAGCATCTAAAAATGTCTTTGAATTTTCTTGATCGAACCGAAACCTGTAAAAAGCAAGGTAATGTATTTTTTTCAATTCATATTCTTTTTATTAATCCTGTTTCACGGTTTTTAAGATTATGAGCTCGGGCTTCATGGGACCAAGTATCAAATTATTCGATACTGAGGTCTGATTATCCCATACCTATATTGGCATAGGTGGCCTCTTAACCACATACCATGAAATGTAATAGAGAATAATTCCTTACAACACTGAACCATTTTTAATTTAAAGAGAAAAAAACTTCTATTCGGATAAAATACATTCAGCTTTTAGATTTATACATACGATAACCTAAAAAATTAAAGAGTGACTATTGAAATAATTCTGATATAAAAACGAGCAGATATGGCACTTTCTCTTAGTGGTTTTATAACTAAAACAGATTTTCGGAAAGGAATATTACTCTGACACGTGTAACATTAATTAACCATACTTCCAAAAACTGTTCCCGAAGGGTCCGGGACACTCGAGCCAGGTAATCAGGACATCATGGGCCAAGTTAAATGGAAAAGTTTTTGTAAGCTTTGCTTTATGCATGCCCTTTGGGCTAGCTTGGCCTTAATAAGCGCTACGTTTGGAAGTTGTCCGCTCGTAAAAAAGTTGCGTGTGAGTCAGGGGGCTAATGGAGGCAATGGAAGGCTTATTTAAAATGTGTTCTCTGGTTTCTCCTCAAGTTGTAGATGTAGATACAATTTTAACATTTTTGGGCCCCCTGCCGGCCGATGGTGGTGGGGATTTGCTGAGTGCTCTCTTATACCAGTTTAAATTTAATTTATTTTAAATTAATTATATCTTTAGTTTATACAATTCTTTCTTCGGTCGTTCCCTCATGACTGAGGATCGTGATCATCACGGCAGTTCTTTGGATCGGACGAACTGTATCCATCGGCTCCGGTCTGTGGCCATCTTCACCGCGGCGTAGAAGCGGGACGTTGGTGTTTCTTTATACAATTAGTAACTTATAATAAGACTGAAACTGGCTGAATACTAATTATAAGCATCGGATACAGAGGCCCATTTTTGCATTCTTTCATGTTATATTTTTGCGCATCACGTGAAATCTACAAGGCTTGTCTGGTACATGCTTATAATTAATGGCATCATTTTGGATAAGGCCGGGAAAACAAAGGATTCCACAGCATAACCAATAAACTAAAGTCACGCGCACAAAGGCGTGAGCACCGCTAGTAAGAAATAAGAATATTTATTTGCAATTTTCCCCACGTTCCCATCGCACTGACCCAAATGGTTTGGTGACAGTGAAAAATATTGTAGTCTAACCTTTAGGACATTTAACAAATCATTCAGGGGCCTTATCCATTCGTTTCGGTGCCCCTAATAGGATCAATCGACGCCTACGTTGGACGTTATTGGACTCTGAAATGGTTGGGGATGTGATTCCGTGCTATTTTTAGATGGGATTGAGTTATTTACAGAGAAAAGTAAATATATTTTTCTAATGGCGTCTAAACAGGAGGATTGTGTAGAGTAGCTATTAGTTGTATCGTGTATTGTAAATATGGAGTTGTCAAGGTCCCCTGTTAACGTCACGTAATATGCTATAAACCAAGATTCGCAAAGCCTACGGCGAAGGATTAAACTACACATCTTATCGTCATTTTGGCCAATGCGACGCAGCCGGGGGTACGCCAACACAGATCAGATATATTGTATACATGGATTAAGGAAATCAAATTCGGACACGGTAATTTAAACTTTAAGAGGAACACTATTGATAATTAGCACAATTATTTGATTTTTTAAAGTAACAATCACCCCAAAATGATTAGTATCCTTCGGCCTTTTAAAATTTAACGCATAAAAGACTCCTGCAAAAAATCTGACGTAAATCGATTTGGTCTCTTTCACTCGTATGTATTACGGAAGGGAGAGAGCGACTCGGTGTGACATAATCCGTGGTTTGTCTCGACCTGCATGCTGGCCCTTCTACAAGTTTGAAGATACTAAATAAATCCATTTGCTACTAATTAATACGTCATCCGACACATCAACTCTCCTCCTCAGCATGGCGATAAGGCGCGCGGCGCCGGGACTTGGATAAGATTCATCAATGCTTAGGGGATCTCGTTTCGACAACTCTAAGCAGCATCGCGACGCAAAAAACACAACCACCTAAACTAAATCAACAGTCGGAGTGTTGTTCAAAAAATACTTCCCATGAAATTATTATCATGGTGTTAATAATTAAACTTTTATTACAAACTGGCCTTCCCGGCGGTCTTTGTACCGCCTCAGAATTAAATGTATGAGAAAATACATTTCTCAGTGAATTTTAAAATGGGTTCTTCGGGGGGCAGATAAATAAAAAAAATCAAGATCATAAAATTCGACCCACCCGTTCTTGAGTTATTATGGTGTAACGAACACGACAATATTTTATATATAAAGATAGACTGTATCTAACAGCATCAAACCATTGCAAGACGTCAAGACACTGTGAGCACTTCCTGCATAGATCGGACCGCAAACAATAACTAAATATGAGGGTACACCAGTTCAAACTTTGACATTAAGACGTCATACACCTCAGTCCTCCCGCGACCATAGTTGCTGTAAAGCAGCTGAAACGTCGGGAATGTATATACATAAAATAAACGCGTTAAAATCCGTCATTAGTTTTATTACAATCTGTAGTATTCGCGTAAATATAAGAAATCAAAATCGTAAAAAATCCTCCGTCGAATTAAGAACATCTATTTTATCCGTTTCGTCCGCGTTTTAAATATAGAATGAGAAGGCTCCTTCGAATAGCGCCTATAATTCATCGTGGAGCGGATGCCATTATCCTAATTTCTTGTTTCTGATTGGCTTTGTAATTAATAGTTAAAATTAACGTGAAAAATGGCTTCGTTATAGATAAATGTGATAATTTGTACAAAAGTGGCCAACTTAAATAACAATATTACTAACTTAATTACATTTTGATACGATAGTCGCCTCTTAAAGCAAAACGCAAACTCGTCCACGAAAACTGTGAAACTCGACTCGACAGATTAAAGACAATTTCATTAAACAACAGCCAACAAACAACTGTCCGAGGTTCGTCAATGTTGTTCTGTTGCCTTCAATACAAGCGATTTTCAACCTAAAAGCTTAACGATAGGACGTAACGTCCGCTACGATATAGCTAAGACCTTATTGGTTAAGATATCACTCATGGCTTTACAGCTCAGTTTGTATTGAGAGTTGATTGCACAGGGGTCACGTGACGCTATAATGGTTAGAATAACGTAATGGTATTTGTAGTAGCGGAGGTACCAACCTACGAATGTTGGATTCATACAGATACGCCCATCAATACGCAACATCACCAGAAGATTTCAATTGAACTTATGTTTTGTTTCAGTTTCATTTGCAATTTTGAAAGGGATAGAGCTATGCAAGAAAATAAGATGGCTATCAGCTAATTTTAATTCTCTACAACCCTCTCTCTTAATCCGACGTCAGATAAATAATAGCAGGTATAAGTGTAATCTTGGAAATGATCTTAATTTATCATGTTATATATTGTTATCCTACTACTATTTTAAATGACGTGAAAGGTCGGATGGATGGATGTTTATTACTCAATCACGCAAGAACAACTGAACGGATCTAGATGAAATTTGGCACAGAGATAGATTATAGTCGGGAATATCACATACGCTACTTTTTATCCCGGTAAAAAGGACATACTTTTTAATCGCGGGTAACACCGCAGGGCGCAGCTAGTCATGTTATATATTGTTATCATGTTATTCTCTACTGTACGCTCAGCAGGCCTGTGTGGTACAGCCCCTACATAGCGTTGAATGTGAATGTCTCGGTGCGGTCCGAAAACCAATTATTGTTAGGAACAGTGGCGCCACCTTTCGCGCTACCGTCTACTTCCCTTGGTTTAATACTCCTAACTTTTGAAATAATGACCTGCTGGACATTGAATTACGAGCTGTGCATACCGCAGTTCATATTCACTTGGACATATTATACAGCAGCATTTCTGGGAAAATTAGTTATACAAGAGTCGTTTGTAGATAATAGGCACCCTTTAAAATCAATAAAACTGGCTATGACCTTGCTGACCTTTATTTATATTAGTACTTCTCTTGTATATACCTACCAGCCCTATTAATGACCCAATGTTGGGCACGGGCCTCCCCACAATTCGGGGGGGATTAGGCCATAGTCCATCACGCTGGCCCAGTGCGGGTAGGCGGACTTCACACGTCTTTCAAGGGTTGTCTTCTCAGACATGCAGGTTTCCTCACGATGTTTTCCTTCACCGTTTAGCAAGTGATAATCATGGTTGCAAATGAGATTCACACATGAAATCCAGAAATCCCAGAGGTGCGAGCCGGGGTTTCAACCTGCGATCCTTGTTACCGAGGCAAGGGTTCTACCCACTTGGCTATCACTGCTTTTTGTATATAATTCTACTTATTATCACTTTTTGTAATCTATGAACAGTGAAGTGCTTTCTATCTGACACTTAAAATCAAGTTTGCCTTAACGAACCTCGTTGTTAACAGCATCGTGATTTATAACCACTCAAAAATACGAAACCTCTTTCCTTTTCGTGAAACAAAAAAAGATATTTCGGATATGCTGTCGTGGCAGCGACACCGCCAAGTCAAAAAAAAGAATGATACATTTATTGTCTGACTGACATATCTTTCGCAATATTATGATGTTAAGCGTAAGCTTACCGCAGACAGCGCCATGAATGAAGATCATCCAGATACCACATCTAGTGTATGGTATTCGCAGGTACTGTAAACAATTTGGCATGTGCTATGAATAAATATATATTGTTAGACTTGGTTATTGTTGATCTCACAACTTTTAAGTGCTATGCCATCCTAAGACTTAGCCTTTTTACAATAATTGTTTTTGGTGAGATTTATTCTTACAATGAAAATAGATAAACTATTAAACACCTTTGAAAGCTTTTTGTTGGCTACAACAAATGGGATACAACATCCGAATCCTCCACGCGATTCTGACAACCGAAAATCCATTTCACGATATCTGACATGGGATAATTTGCTACGACGGTCGAGGATCGGCGAAAATAAACAACATCCAATATTATGTTTTGTTTAGATAAAAGGAAATCTCTGGGTCAGGCAAACAATTCCAGTTATTAGGACCGTTCTTATCACTTTAGCAGTGAAAACCTTTTATACTGTTTCCCCTAAAAATTAAGGAGATGGTTCAAACTCACAAAAGTTTCATGAGAGCCCACAGACTGGGTACGCATAAATATGCAATCGTAGGTACCCATTTGACATAACAATGAAAACTAAGAGTTGTTTACCCTCACAAAAATTACTCTACCGAATCCCTCTCAATCTCCCAAATCGATATCAACGGCGGTCTAAAAGCAATACATCAGGGAGCGGTGGGCAGTGGATCATAAACTGGAGAGGGATGTATATCTAGGAAGCCTCACATTAATCATACCTTGTCTCCTAGCGAGAATCTCTGCAAGTTTCTATAAGCAGCGGGCTTTATTGAGTAAATTGATGTTAGGCAAAGTAGTTGGGTAGAAACGTGAGCGAGAAAATTTTAAGATGAAAATAAAATTAAAAAATTCGCCCCTGGCCGAATAATAGCCAAGGGCCTCAACAAACATCTTAAAAGCCAATCTGCTGGACCCTGGAAAGCCTTCGATGTGGTCTATTGGTCGATGGCAACGATTGTAGAGCCAACAAGACTAGCTATTTTAGAACTAATTATATAGTTTTGTCGCTTATTTCCTTCCATTTTAGTCTAAAATAGTCTACTATCAATTGGAGTAGGTACTTCAACAATCGCAATTATTTTAAATGCATTACCAAGCCGCGAATAAAAGCGTAGCATGAATTTATAAATAAAAAAAACCGTCGTTCAACCGCTTGGATATTTTTTTTCATGGTGAGTTCCTACCTAGTTAGGAAAAACCGTACTAGTTTCTTCTAACTCAACCAGAAACAATATCAGTTCAGTCTGAATAAAAAAAATAACATTTAAAGAACTATTCAAATGTGGAATTCAAACTGAGATGAAAAAAACAATAATACTAAACACTATACCAATAATTAAAAATAATTATTGCAACGAAGCACAGAGAGAAAAGCAAATAAAAGTTATCAAATAGGAGGTAATTGAAAACCCCACAATACGATCGAGGAACGCAGATAACAAGAGGCTTCTTTATTTTTCTTTACCTGCGCTGCATTCATCGGAATTCATTTTCAAACATCTATTCCAATCAGTTAAAATTGATTGATAGAACCTGCATTGTTTGTTTTCATAGTCCAGACGATAGGATATAACATTTCATTAGTTTATGCGATCTCTGTTGCATTGCGTTCTATTTGTGATTTAATTGTCAGTCAATGTTTACACGGCAATCATCGTCTCAAACAATGCCATAATGGTGTAATACTAGACGCAGTGCAACGACCACTTAAGTGGAGGTGCCGTATATTGGTCACCCATTAATCAACGGCATCACTCAAAACTGATTGCACCAAAAATGGGTAAGTCCATTGTAACAGCTCTATAAAACAACAGTAGTAACTCAACATAACATTAACAACAATGCATTACGTCATACGCCATTCGAGTCCAGCACTACAATTTATTATAACAAATGACGCGGGTTGCGTTCTACGGAGGGATCAACCCGGATCTCACAGTTTATCATGTAAGGGACTCGAATTTAGAAGATATAGATGTGGGTAATAATAATATTTTTCAGATTTTAGCGGCATGTGTTGGACATAGGATAGGTTATTGCACAGTCCACTCAGACTTTGTTTTGGGTTTTGCAGAGGCATCTATCTTTTATGTAGAATATGTTTCGTCTAATTATTATAGTCTAGTGACACTAAAGTGCTAATGTTAGGAGTTACATGGATTATATTAAAAGAAATGCGTTTAGAAGATTTTCTTCGGAACATGCGTCTCAAATTAATGTAATAAATTTCCAGGTTATACTTTGTTATAACATTACTTATAATGGGAAATGTGAAAACATGGAAAATTACTTTGAAAACTTGACCTCGGGATAGTCTGTCAGCTTCGAATTGCATGATTATAGAATTATGCGCTAACCAGACATATAACTTGAAGAATATTAAAAAGTTTTTATGTAAATTATTTTGGATCCATTACGCGACGGCTTAATAATTATTTATCTTAAACAGGCATTCTCTAAAATGTTTAGTAGCTCGACACGCTCCGAGATTTACAAACTCCCGGGACTCCGAAAAGCGCCTTGGCGTAAGGGCAACTAAGCGAGGGCGAAATTTCAGGGGTTTGCCTCGCACATTTGTATGAGAAGGATCAATTGGCCAGCTTCAACTTTGAACCGGGATACGAAAAGTTCTTGTTATTTAATTCCACCCTGCGTTTTTACCGAGCGAATTGGGATTCATAGGGGACTCGGGAACTCCGCAGGATTTAGATTTGCGTGGAAACTTTTTGAACTCCAATGACTGCATATACGTACGAAACGCTGGGCGGTATGTTATGGAAGGTTTTTCCTTTCTGTGGTTTTACTGGACTGTTCTATTTCATAGCACGCTTTTTAGTATTTCAGAGATCATGTTAAGTTGATGGTCTCCAACCGTGAGATGCAGAAGCTTGAAAAATTCTTAAATCTATCATGTAAGCTATCTCAGTTGTAAGCGATTTTCGTTGAGAATGAAGATGTTTTGATAGTCGATTCAGTTATATGTCCTATCAAATATGTACAGAGTCAAATCGATTGTAAGCAGTGATAGCAAAAGTTGGTAGACCGCTTGGCTCGGTAACGAGGGTCGCAGGTTCAAACCCCGGCTCGCACCTCTGGGATTTCTAGATTTCATGTGCGAATCTCATTTTTAACCACGATGATCACTTGTTAACCGGTGAAGGAAAACATCGTTAGGAAACCTGCATGTCTGAGAGAACCCCTCGAAAGATGTGTGAAGTCCGCCAATCCGCACTGGGCCAGCGTGGTGGACTATGGCCTAATCCCCCCTCGCATTGAGGGTAGGCCAGTGCCCAGCAGTGGGACATTAAAAAGGGCTGGTATTAGAATATAACTAATGATTTAAAGTCTAACGTGGTTTGAGTTATTATGAAAATTCTAACTACGTGACGTTCTATCGTTGTCAGGGTTTATGTCTGTCAAAAACTTATGTCTGAGCATAAGTAAAACAACTTCCTTATTTTAACTGTATATTTTATATGGGTTTGTATGGAAGCGTGGGCGTTACGGACGACCGTTGCGGGCGATTGTTGTTGGGCGACTATTCCGCGGGCGACCGTTGGCGGGTGGCTCTTCCGCGGGCGACCGACGGCGATGCGTGGGGGCTCGGGAGTCGTCGGCACTGTTCGTCGTTTAGGCGCGAACATCCTCCGGGCCCAAAAAAGAAGGAAAGTAGAGTATTAGTTATGATCCGAGGAGGGGAGGAGGCACAGCCGATTTAAAGCACGGCGCGCTGTGCCTCTGGCCGTTGTAATGTCGGCCACGCGTGGCACTCCATCTGCTCCTGGATAAAGTTGCTTGACACGGCCTAGACGCCAGCTGAGGGGCGGTGTGAGGTCCTCTTTAAGAAGCACGAGGTCACCCGCTTCAAGATCCTTGCAGCGTTGACGCCATTTGGTCCGTTGCTGTAGTTCTGAAATATATTCTAATGTCCATCTTTTCCAAAAATGTTGACGCATTTGTTCTATGCGTTGGTATCTATCTAATCGATTCGGATTAACGTCTTCCATGGGTGGCGAAGGTAGAGATGTCATTGGTCGACCGATGATAAAGTGGCCGGGGGTAAGAGGAGAGAGGTCGTTAGGAGAGGAGGACATAGGGTAGAGGGGACGGCTGTTCAGGATAGCTTCGACCTGAGTAAACAAAGTAGCCAACTCCTCGAATGTCAAATGTGTGGTGCCCATTATACGTTTAATATGAAATTTCGCGGATTTTATACCTGCCTCTGCGTAGCCATTGAAGTTCGGAGCGTAAGCCGGCGAAAAAGTGAATTTAATGTTTTGATCAGCCGCAAAATCAGTGATAGTATCAGAATTATGTTTAAGAAAATCGCTAAGTTCACGTGCGGCGGCGACAAAGTTCCTACCATTGTCACAGAATATCTCAGTTACTTTACCTCTACGCGAAATAAATCTACGCAGCGCGAGAATGAAGGATTCTTTAGATAGTTCGCTTACCGCTTCAAGATGGACACACTTATATCTAAAACAGATAAATAAACAAAGATAACATTTAGTTATTTTACAACCGCGGCCTCGACGATCTGTAATCATGAAGGGGCCTGCAAAGTCCAAGGCGACTGTGGAAAATGGGTAATCTGGATTAAGACGCTGTATAGGTAAGTTCCCCATAATATTATGCATTGGCTTAGCATTAAAACGTTTACAAGTGACGCAATTACGGAAGGTGCGTCGCGCTAGTTCTCTACCACCCAGTGGCCAGATGCGTTCTCTAATAGACGCGAGCAGCAGCTGAGGACCCGCGTGCATTAGTGTAATGTGTATGTATGAAGACATGTTGGAAAATAAATTAATTTAGAATATTTAAAGACGTCAATTATGCCTAAAGTTTGTGCTGAACCTACCATAAGGTTGCATTTAATCTCTGGCAATGATAATGTTAGACAAGACTCGGTGGTTTTCGCTAAAGTGGGCCAGTTTGACTCTGGTTTTTGTAAAAATTGTGGCCCATGCCACCACAGCGAGTTGTTGGGTACGAGCTGGGGGTCCACCCCACGAGAAGCAAGGTCTGCTGGGTTACACGATGTAGGTACATAACGCCAGGACGTGCTGGATCTGTAAGCTCATTAATAATTTTGACCCTATTAGCAACAAAGGTTTTTAATTTAATTTGATCAGTATTCAACCAGGCTAAGACTACACTGGAGTCGGACCAGTGTATATAGCGCGATATTGGCTTTCTAAGCGCAGAAGTGACCGCGGCCGTTAAGCGTGAAGCGAGTAGTGCCCCGCATAACTCAAGACGGGGTATAGAAGTTTCCTTTGTTGGAGCTACCCGTGCTTTGGCACACAGCAGTCTGACATGATGTTGGTTGAATTGATCCATAGTTCTAAGATATAAACAAGCTGAATAAGCTGCTTGTGAAGCATCACAGAGAGAGTGCATTTCAATTGAAAGAGGTGAATTGGAAGCCTAGCCGGTATGTGTGAGTAATAAAATGTTCCTCGCAGGCATGCTTTGTGTGTGTGTTCTCGCACGGCAGGTCCTCGAGCTCCCAAAACTTTGTGAGACTGCTCTTTGATAATACTCCGTGGCTGAAACATTTGCAAAATAAAGATGTGTTTATAGAAGTGTATAAAATTATGCATATGTACTGATAGTACTGGTAGTGATGGGGCCTGCAAGCAACCAGCCTAATTTAGATGAATGAAGAGTAGGCTGATTGTGGCCGAGGGATACGCGCCCTGATCCAACTATATCCCAAAATAAGTCGGCTCCAATGAGCATGTCAACTTCTGCGGGAATATTAAAGTTGGGATCTGCCAGTTTAACAGATCTAGGTATATTTAAATGTCTAGTATCAATATATTGCTTAGGAAGCGTGTCTGTGATTCGTGGCAGCACTAGACACGAAAGAAGAGCATTATAATTACTAGTTTTAGACTTAATGTATGCTTTACATCGTTCGGGTATGATGTTCAAAGATGTATTACCTATACCCTTTATATTGAGTGCATTTAGTGGCTGAGAAGTCAGTTGAAGCTTATTTTGTAATGACTTCGTGATAAATGAAGACTGACTTCCGCTATCAAGCAATGCTCTTATTGTCTGTACTTTACTGTTGTGAGGATTCATGACCTCAACAAGTGCGGTCGACAGCAGTACCCCATCTGTGGTGGTAGCTGACACCGTTAAAGAAGATGTATTGGTAGTGTGTTGACTTGTAGTTGTGTCTGTGTGTTTGTGTAAAAATGTGTTGTGCCGTTTTTTGCAAATGCGGCAACCACCTAACCTGCATTGACGCGCATCATGGCCACTGCGGAGGCAATTATGGCAGAGCTTCAGGTCAGAGGCCTGCTTCACTCTCTCGTCCGGAGTCATAGAGTTGAATTTACTGCAGTCGAATATGCGGTGCTCACCCCCACATACGACGCACCTCCAGGAATTACCGTCACTTGATGCTGAAAGCAGAAAACATTTTGAGTTTCTGTCAGGTTTGGCCTGATTGTTAGGATAGAAGCTACGAGGCGGTCTGTCCCGCTTAGCTTGGTTAACAGTTTCTAGTACATCAGCACGACCTTTGAGAAACTGGTTAAAATCATCTAAAGTAGGTAATGCTTTTAATGTATTACGGAACTCTTCCCACTTAAGGTTAGTAAAATGATCAAGCTTTTTAGTCATGTGATAAATGATGATGGTGTCCCACTCATCTGTGGGCTGGCCTAAAGTCTTAAGAGCCCTGAGATTCTTTGTGACGTGGTCCATCATGTAACGAAGCGACTTATCAGATTCACGCTGAATTGGATTGAAGTCAAACAATAAATTAAGATGTGTGTTAATTAAAATACGCTTATTATCATATCTGTCACATAGAAGTTGCCATGCTACTGTGTAGTTGGCATCTGAAGCCTCTAAGTTACAGATAACGCGGGCTGCCTCTCCATCCAAGTATTGGTTTAAGTATCTGAATTTAAAAGCGGTTACCAGCCTGCTATTCTTATGCACTAACGCTGTAAATAGATCGCGAAATTCAAGCCACTTGCTATATGTACCATCGAATTTAGGAATATCAATGGGTGATAACCTTAATCCAAGTGCATTTTGAGAGTGGTTAGCGTTTTCTGCATTCTGTACAGAGACTGCCGAATGAACCGATGAAGACTTGGTAGGAGAGCTTTTATCAAGAAGTTCCTGAGCTGTGGCAATGGCAATATGTAACTCACCTTCTATGAACTCACGCTCATCGAGTTCCTTAGTCAGATTGTCGCTGTTTAAGACCTCGATATTTGTTTGCAGTTCGCTAAACTGCGCCGACAACTCTTGAATTGTACTCAACTTTAAGTTGAGTTCATTATAAGTTAATGTATCTAAAGTATCCTTTAACTTGCTTAAATAGTTTTTAAATCTAGTAATTCTGCCTTTAATAGCACTACGTTTAGCAAAAAGAGTTTTAAATTCTGCACTATCACTCATTTTGAAACACGAAAACAAAACTTCAATATAATAATAAAAGTTCACAGACTAATGAATGAAATGTCAAACTTATTTGAAGTTTATTGTACCAAAACAAAATGGCCGGCTTACGTTCCTTCGTTCTGGCGTTGCGAGACGGGGCGATTCGCGCTGTTTCCGCGACGAAACGCGTCAAGCTCAAACTGCGCTGCGTGGGGTGCGCGCGCCGGGACGCTACCGAAGCGCGGTATCTCGACTGTTGTTGCACTCTTCCCACTTAAGGCCTAGACGCCCCTCAGCTGGCGTCTAGGCCGTGTCAAGCAACTTTATCCAGGAGCAGATGGAGTGCCACGCGTGGCCGACATTACAACGGCCAGAGGCACAGCGCGCCGTGCTTTAAATCGGCTGTGCCTCCTCCCCTCCTCGGATCATAACTAATACTCTACTTTCCTTCTTTTTTGGGCCCGGAGGATGTTCGCGCCTAAACGACGAACAGTGCCGACGACTCCCGAGCCCCCACGCATCGCCGTCGGTCGCCCGCGGAAGAGCCACCCGCCAACGGTCGCCCGCGGAATAGTCGCCCAACAACAATCGCCCGCAACGGTCGTCCGTAACGCCCACGCTTCCATACAAACCCATATAAAATATACAGTTAAAATAAGGAAGTTGTTTTACTTATGCTCAGACATAAGTTTAATAAGGAAAACATCGTTAGGAAACCTGCATGTCTGAGAGAACCCCTCGAAAGATGTGTGAAGTCCGCCAATCCGCACTGGGCCAGCGTGGTGGACTATGGCCTAATCCCCCCTCGCATTGAGGGTAGGCCAGTGCCCAGCAGTGGGACATTAAAAAGGGCTGGTATTAGAATATAACTAATGATTTAAAGTCTAACGTGGTTTGAGTTATTATGAAAATTCTAACTACGTGACGTTCTATCGTTGTCAGGGTTTATGTTTCCATTGGGATAATAAATACGGGATAATAAATACTAATCTTATTGGTATTCTCTTAGGCTTAAAAATTTCAAATATAGATAGTGTATAATCTGAAGATTGTTTAACATTGTTTCAACTCACATTAAAATTTGTAATAATAAATTCAATAGCTACGTGGACGCGCTATTATTATTAATTTATACTGTAATTTTATCTTTTTAACTATCCTGTGATATATTGACTTGTTATATTTACGCGTATACTACACATTGAAATATAACTAATTTTAAGGATTTTATCTCGGTTATATTATGTTTTTTACCTGGCATTTCGGCTGCTTTACAGCTTTGTCTGTGATATGCTTTGTAAAACATGTCTTCTGTAAGATCGAACGGCTGTTAGGACCGTGACTCCCTATTTGACCGTGACCCCACATCACTGGTCTCATCCAAAACTCATGGATTTTATTGATTAGCTCAGGTCAGCGCTGCACCGTATCTGCTACCACCAAGCCCAAGATAGGACTTTTATTGGTTATCTGACGTATTGCCACGAGTTATCCTTATTCCTCTTACTTGTATTATAATGTATTATTTTAGTGTCTCTTTCGTGAGTAAGAACGAAATAAATTTTATACTTTTCCTTTTTACTTTACATATAATTATTATCAGATCTAAATTTCGATATTTTTTTTTAATTACTTATCATATTTCTTTCATTTTAGAGTAAATATCCTGTTTTTATTATTCCTTCTTGATAACAAACCAGCACGTGAATACCACCTTTTATGGTAAGAAAAGAAGTATCTAAAAAATACACCTTTCTCATTCACCGCTTATAAAAAATTCACATTGAAATTCAGCGGTGGAGTGGCATAAAAAGAAATTTCTTATTCATCTCTCACATACAGCGTGTAGTATGTGTAAAGAATGGTAAAGAGTTTGTCTTATCAATAGATGTTATGTAAAGTGTAACAATAATAGCGTAGAATATTTTAATATGTTACAACGAGCGGGTCATGTTTACGTTTATATATAAAGTTTGACATTCTTTTTAAAGGTATATTTTATATAGCACTAGCAAACCTGGCGAACTCCGTTTCGCCACCAGATGAATGAATTTTCTTTGCTATAAACCTCACAGAGCCCGAGACCTTTCCAACGAATGTAAAACCGTGGAAATCGGTTCGTGCGTTCTGGAGTTATAGCGTCAGGAAGGAAAACCCGACTTATTTTTATATAGTAGATAGGTACCTATGTGGTATTATTTTTTAAATATCTAATCATTTATTGTGCTCTCTTGGCAATGTAATCCTTATTACATACCAGTGGTATTATTAGTGGTAGTATTTAAACTCTCCGTGATGCCTTACACCTGGACTTAGTCCAGCTGTAAGAGTCTTGCTTCTGTGGAAATTTGACTACCAGATCATTTTTGTCTCCCGCTTTGCAATGGAGGGAAGTGGATAATTTTCTTCCAACTCCTCCTATTTTTATCATTCGTTTAAATTCGTGCGGGTTCCAAGACAATTAACTTTATGCTGGGACTCGTCGAGGGTCAAACCTCGGTGTCATCATTGGACACCACTATAGATCCTGGCTTACAGGAGTAGCAGTGGTGGAGTGTGTGGCGGCCCTAGTCCCATAAAAAATAAATTGTCGTATTTAAATGATGTGACTACGTGACAAAAACAAATAAACATATAAACATACTATTCTCCATTTTGATAAAAATTACTAGACAAAACACAGACTACCTACTCTACAAAAATCAATACTCCATCTTCTCTACAACTCAGTTCGTTACTATCGACGTCCGGAGCTTCCAAATAAAAACATTGAGTTCTTCGTCGGTTTCTATTTCAATACAAGTTAGCTTAGCGGGACTGTTCGAAGCTTCATTTCCGAAGGTAATATCGGGACGAGCGAGCGCTAAGACTCTGACTTTTTAGCTAAAATTGGAAAGAGAATCTTGTTTGTTTAACTTGTATAGAAACGTGAGCACTTTGAGAACTTAGTACAATGCGGAAGTATGATTAATACAACAATCACGATCAAAGATAGACCGAATTTCTTTAAGAAACGATTCATAATTGTTTGACGGCCTGATTAGCGCAGCTGGTAGTGACCCTGCTTTCTGTGCCGAGGGTCCCGGGCTCGAATCCTGGTAGGTACAAATTTTGGGTGATAAGCATGAATATTTGTACCCAAATCAAGGATGTTTATTATCTATATAAGTATTATATACTGGGTCCGCCCCCAGTCCATTGTACGGTACCCATAATACAAGCGTTGCTTAGTGTGGGACCGTATAGTTGATGTGTTCGTCTGGCAATTTTTTTTTTTTAATTACAGAACATACCTATGTACTGTATCAATATATCCAGATAAATTAATCTGTAGTTTATGATTACTTGATTGTCAAGCCACTATCTTTGTTATATAAATCAAGATTTCTAATATTGACCCAGTCACGTAGATTACTAATTAGGCAACAATTTATGACAAAGTTATAGAATAGAAGTGCTTCCATACTTAAAAAAAATTGAAGGTGCTTCCATAATAACTAAAATGGATTTAAAAGAGATCTTACTACTTTTTACGGTGGAAGGATTGCGTTGCGAAACATGACATTTTTGTGTGTGTATGTTTCAATAGTATTCTATTATACAAGCCGAAACCAACCGAAGATATCCGAATCTACCCAGCTCTACCTAAGGTATCTTAAACTTACTGAATCGAATACAAGCCGAAACCAACCGAAGATATCCTAAGCTTTTAAGCAAAAAAACTTTCGGTTCACATTTATAATATAATACCTATTGTTGCATCAGGGTTTAAAGGCACTAAATTTTAAAAATGTGTTACAGCGTCAGGGTTGTCCCAGATCGTACGTCACGGGGAACGGGCCGTTTTTCACTGGTATCGGACCGGCAGCCGATCGGTTCATCGACAACATTAATTTATCATGTAACAACTGCTCGCACACAGGAGCGTTTTAAAATTGCGCGCAAAATTCTTTTTGGTGCTCCAACGGTCATTGCGTTCAAATTTTATGAATTTCGAACGTATCACTGTATAGTAACTATTCATGTAAAGTCTATCTTTCTTTACGAAATAAAATGGCCTCACCCAAAAAATGTATATAGTGTGCCAGTTTCAAGTATGTGATGGCGATAAAAAATCAATAAATACACATTACACCTCAATAAAAAATGGATGATGACATAAAAAGATAAAAATGGTACGGTAAGTAAGCAAGTATGTGAACAACAGTGTTAAAAAGTTAATACTAAATAATTCTGACCACAAATGTATAAGTACCTACAAGGTAGCCAAGGTAGCGTCTTCCATCCAGGTTGTGTAAAACAAGCTTAGACGCCTAGACTATCCTACACTTATCAATGATTAAGTAACAAGGGAATATTGCTAGATGAACTATTACTTAATCTATGCCACGGATAATAAGCAAGCGAAGGAAGATCGAAAGGTGACAAAGTTCCTGGAAGTTTAGGTAAACTAACAGGATCATGTGCTTTATGATATCAAGATGGTACCAGTTTGTTGAAAGTCGTTAGGAGACAGATGTTACACCACTAACCACTAATAAACTATCAGAACGAATTGCTTACGAAGTTTTTACCCCATTCACTAATCATCTCAATGTACTAAACAAGTATATTAAATGCCAATGTTACACTGAATCAAGTGCAATTTTAGAGAGAAAGGAGATTGAATCAGAAATAAAAAAAAAAGAAAACAATATCACAGCCTAATTAAAATTAAATAAAGATTTTTTTTATATTCCCGCTTTAATTTCAAAACCAGCCAAGGAATTTCCTTTTTTTCTTTTAATTGTGACATCGATGACCGTAATAAGAACGTGTAATGTAAATGACAGAACCAACCGCTATAAAGTGCTGTAATTAGCGAGGCCTACTTGTTACAGAAAATCTTTCTAGGTAATTTATTCTGTCAAGGACTTTTTCCACCGGAATGGCCAGTTACACCGGGATAATTATGAACCGGGGAGTTCCTCTCGTTGCGAATTAAAGGAAAACATTTAATAAATATCGTCGACGAAACAGAAAATTAAACAATTGGCTGAGAGAATAATATTCAGCGAGGAATGGAAAAAGTACCGTAATTTTTTTGAATTTTTGGGCTTTTTCTATTGAGACTAGAACCAATACGATTCTGCCAACGTCAACGTCGTAAGCTAAGACACGCAGTACATTGAACGGTACAGTACGAATGGCCAAATATGTACGTATTGTAAGATTGTCCAATGTTTGACACACTATCTAAAAAGAGACAAAAACATAATGACGAATACAACACAATGGGATATGTTTTAATTAATTAGGAAATAATGCGTAAAGTAAGTATATACTTTGCGGTACTATATATATATACATCATAATTAAAAGTACAAACACATCAACAAGATATACCGTTCGTACGTTATTTTAATATGACAATCAGAAAAATTGACAGACGACTTATTCGTCGGTGTTGGGGATTCAAATAAATACACTAATATAGATACAAGGTAAACCCCAAATAAGTAACAGACAGTGACGTACTATTACTGGTGGTAGGCTTCGGCCGTGGCTAGTCACCACCCACTGAACAAAGCCATGTCGCCAAGCGGCCTAGCCGTGTTCCGGCATGATGTTCGGTGTTGCCATTCATGGATGGCGGGTCAGATCAGTTGCGCTGCATGTGCCTAGTGAATGTAGCGCCTCGATCTACTGCCGCCTTCCTACCTAGGCAAGTATGCTCCATCGTAGATCTCATCGTCACTTACCATCAGGTGAGATCGAGATCAAATACTTGCCTATAATGTAATAAAAAAAAAAAAAAAAAACGTCAATTTTGACGAACCTCAAGCAGCAGAAATAGAGAAATATCTCAAAGCGTGTTCTACAATCATCCTAACTTTATGTTTTTATGTCGTATACAACAAATAAAGCCGTCTCCAGGAACCTGAACAAACTTTGATTGAATATTTTCAAGATAGCAAACTTTTTCGGCGCCCGCTTTGGGTCCAATTGCAACGGATTTGATTTTCATACATTCCGTTGATGTTTATGGAAATAATGCGCAAATGTTTGCAAAGTTTTTGCTTTGTTTGATTTTGTTTGTTGGATCTATTTTCCCGGGGTTATGCGATGTACCTACTATAAGAACTTAGTTGCGGATTTAAAAGTTTGAACCTCCTTGTACCTGTTGCGAAGCACAACTGAAATTTGTTACCAATATACTGGCTCAACCTCTAAGCATGAGCTTTATTAGTGAAAAAAGAAAACAAATGCCACGTCAATTAATATCAAAAGTGTATTCGAAATTCGAAACATTGAACAACAAAAATAAAATACCAAAATTTCAATCACTAAGGCAGGTGTCCAAAGCAAAACCAAAAGGTACGGGATGCGAAAATAGTCCGATCATAAATTCTGGACGCCCGTAACATATTTGTTAACCCTCATTCTCGGCTACTCTTCATTTAGATGGATGCGCTACAATCAATTGTCGGCTTTATCACATGGTAATAAGGGTTTGGCTGTATCGCGTAAATTAAAGGTTCCCGTTTTCAGGGCGCGATGCCAGAGCAATTTTTCTTCATCCCTCCCTTCAATATGTTGCGAGGCTTGGAATATGCTATATATCTTCTGGACCATTATGCAAATCAGTGCGGCGGACCGAATAGATGGCTGGACACATATTTTTGGATTCTGTGTGGCAAATGTATCTGTTTGCATAATTAAATTGTGACGTATGGCTGTTGAGTGTGGAGAGTTCTACTGGTGGTAGGCTTCGGCCGTGGTTAGTCACCACCCACTGAACAAAGCCATGTCGCCAAGCGGCCTAGCCGTGTTCCGGCATGATGTTCGGTGTTGCCATTCATGGATGGCGGGTCAGATCAGCTGCGCTGCATGTGCCTAGTGAATGTAGCGTCTCGATCTACTGCCGCCTTCCTACCTAGGCAAGTATGCTCCATCGTAGATCTCATCGTCACTTACCATCAGGTGAGATCGAGATCAAATACTTGCCTATAATGTAATAAAAAAAAAGTACTACTCTGAATCGTGTACTTTACGTGGCCTGACTGAGTTCAGTGATAGTATCAATATTGTAATATCAGGTAGATATGCTTCTTTTTTCAAAAATAGTCCCGATGTTTTCAATGGAGTCCATTTCATGCCAGTCTGTATTTTTTTTAATATTCATAAGTTCAGCTATAACCCATTGTAGTCTTATTCATTAATCACCGAACGTAATATGAAACATATCATGGAACAGCCCAAGATGTTTATATACCACGGACCAATAATTATATAGACGGAATATTTTCAAGAGAAGAGTTTATATCAATTCCTCTTTTTACTCTTGTAAGAAACTGCACAAGTAGAGAGAGATAAGACTAATTTTGCTATTGCTGTCATCAAAGTAGAATGTTACAAAGTATGATAGTATGTGTACATACAATACATATTTAATTTCTAATGTGTTGGGTCACAATTTTAACATTTTACATTTATTGATATATATGCATATTTTAAAATATTTATTTAATATTGAAATCCTATAAGAATGTTTTTTTTTAATCCGTTCACAAAAAACGAAGAGCAAGATTCTATAATATTATTACGCTATAGGTATTTTAGTAATTAATACTAGTTATCATAGAATTCAAAATCCTTTAGGGTCAACTCAACCCAACGTTCACATAAGCCTTACTGCTATTTAAGTGTTTTAAAGTGTCTTAATGTGTCTCTTGCTCGGGTAGCGCCCGCTTAGCGAGTTAATCCTTGTTTTCTGTCCACATGCGCTAGTATCTGCTACTCTACAGCAACACCGGGTCTAACAGATGTGGTCCAAAAACCTAAAGTGGTAATTACATTTGGGGAAATTAAAATTCTGAACTAAAGTTAATCTATCCAACGACACTTAACACACTTAATTTATAGACTTAATAGATGGTTTCCTGATCAAATTAAACTGTACGTCAAGTGCGAGATTAATCGTAAACTAATCGTATACTTTATAGTCTGCCGTATTTAAACATTTTGTATGGAGAATTGAAAGTTTTAAATACCGTCCGCTAGAGGCGCTTTCCAATTCTCCATACAACATTTCTGAATACGGAAGACTATAAAGTATACAATTAGCTCGCACTTGACGTGCTGAAACAAGAATTGTAAATGGAGAAGGTCATTAGGATAGAAAAAAAAACAAATAAGAATGGATTATTAAAAGTAATTTTTACCCGACTGCGCGAGAAGTAGGGTAATGTTTTATATTCCAATTTTCGTATCCTATTAATCGATGAAACTTCTCTCATTCCAACAAAATAATAGTCCTACCCTCAACATTTTTGGCTCAAAGTTGGGGAAGTGTAATTCATTTCAAGAGGCCAAAAAACAACAACTTCACTCCGACATAATCTCAGCTAAGGTTAAAACAAAATCCTTCCCCCACAACACTGTTTTGCCAAATATTTTATTTTATGTTCGCAATTAACTAAATCCGTGGATAAAAGCTTTCGCTCTTAAAAATCCGGTCAAGTATGTATCGGCTCACATAAAAAGTGAAAAAGAGTTCCGTAGCCATAACAAAAATGAAAAAAAAGAATTATCAGAAAAAAAATGTATTTTGAGTTGATTTCTGTGTTTATAGTTTCTTCAGAAATGGCGCTAGATTAGCTTGCATACATTCGCCAATTCATTGAAATGCATGTTTTATTATATCAAAACAATAACATATAAGCGCATAATTAATATTATATTTACATTTTGTCACAACTTAGAGTACGAACTAAAGTAACCGAAATAGCTCAAAGAATTTCAAAGTTGAAGTGGCAGAAGGCACGGCACATAGCTCGCAGAACCGATTGCCGTTGGGGCAGAAAGGTTCTAGAATCACGATCACAAACTGGAAGACGTAGTGTAGGACGGCCACCCACCAGGTGGACCGATGATATCACACGCGTAGCAGGAAGCCGGTGGATGCGAGTGGCGGAGGACCGTGATGTGTGGAAGTCATTGGGGGAGGCCTATGTTCAGCAGTGGACGTCTTTTGGCTGATAGCATAGCATAGCATAGCACAACTTAAAGCAATAAACCTTTTGATTAAATTGTACGTTCTTAAATGAAAGATATAGATGATCAAATCTTAGATTATATTAATTTAGTATCTTAGATAAAATATTAACTTTGACAAAACAATGCATATAAAAGACGGCAGGAAGAAAGCTTATTGCCATATTTATCATTTAAACGAACAATCTTTACGAGTAACGACACTGAGTAAAATTAATTAGCTTATGCCAAGATAAAATAGCGTCGTTTAAAATAATTTACTGAAGCGGATGATCAAATAATTTTAATTAATTATCCTTCATTAAAACTGCAGACGTTTTTCTTTAATCCAATCGGCGATTCTTTAATAAAATAAAGATTTCTAAAATATATTTTGTTCTTTAAGAAATTTTGATGCTCACTGGAAAATGTGCAATATTACCGCAAATCACAACTTTTCAAAAAGGCGTACTTTTGGTCAGCGCAGCACACGAAAAAAGTGAAGTAATTTTTTATTTTTATAAATGTCACCCAAAAACGCGGCACTCATATTTGAGACAAAGCAAAATGAATATTCCTTTGTGCAGTGCCTTTTCCCTCAAACCACAATTACGGCCGAGTCAAACACGGACCTCTCTGCGGTTAGCGGTCCCAGAGGGAAGGGACTGTAATAAAATACTTTCAGGTAGTTACTTAATAGTGGTTGCACGAAAGTTGTATATAATTAATCGTAAGGTTGCGTTGTTCGATTAGTTTTATATGCCACAAACAATAATGATGTTGAGGAAATGCGTACCCCTCGCTCGCCATCTGCGTTTTCTCTTGCGTGAATGTGTGGATATTTCGGGGTGTTTTGGAAATTTTATAATAAAATAACTGCTGTGATCTTTTTGTCAAAGTTCTCTTATATTATTCTGAACTTTAAATATCCTGATAGATTGTATAAAAATAAAACAATAAGTTAGCATAATAAAATAATTTAATTTATTTGTTCGCAATAATTTAGACCAAACCTCTTCGCTATATAATATCAGTACGCAACGCTGGCGCAAGTTTATCGGCAAAATAATTCTCCATCATCCACTTCTGTGTGGGTGACCCGATACAGTTTGTTAACACAAGCTTGTGTCCTTCGGGAAACTCAGCGATGTTTAAACATTGTTGAGTGCTCATATGTCTGATGTACTTTTCCTGAAAGTTGGCAATGAAGAAATACAACCGAGAACGATAAATGTAATTCGAGACCTAACTGACCCAATCTTTTTACGAGTCTCGTACCCAAACTCTAACCCTACTGTTCCGCCAACGTTGCATGTCCATCTGTCGGAGATTTCTTTCTTATAAACGAAATAATATAGAGACCTCAAATTTACTCATGTAAACCGTGGCCCGAAGGACGAAAAAAACTATATAGACGACCATGGATACATACATACATGTAAAGGGGGACCAATATTATTATTTTTTTTGTGTCGAACTCTGTTTAATGTTGAAAGAGCTTTTTAAATAGAGCACAAATATTTGTTATTAATATTTCGGTCTCAAATAGATGTTTCGGGGGGCTATCAAAGTCACGGATTTTAAAAGTTTAATCCACCGCATTTGTTTGGTCCTCGTTTATTTTACAAGGACTTATAACGAGGCAGCAGAATAGTTTGCAGAAAAAAATGTGATCAACCAACATGTATTTGGATAAAAGGAGACTTCAAAAATAGTTTTCAAAAATTACCTTCTCATTGTAAATCCAGGTTTGAGTAGCAACATTACGACAGAAAAACAAAGTGATCGTGTTCATTATGTAGTCCAAACAAAAATTATCTCGACGTATTTCACCACGATTACTGTATGTCCAAAACTGAAAAATCATTTTCTATAACTAACCAAGAGTAATCAAGGAAAATCCCGTTCTAACAAAATGAGAACAGAGTTGACTGCGGCTTGTAAGATGAAGAAAGAGATACGACTTACCTGGTTCCCACCTTGGTAATGGCAAATCACTAAACTGACCACGTCTTCTGGTCTTTCGAACCTTAGTTCGGCGTCAATACAGTAATTGTATTCGCTCATACTATAAATCTGAAAATACGGATACAAAATGTACATTCTAAGAATTATTTGGTATATTTTCAATATAATTATTAGGATTAATTATTTTTGCCCCAAAATCTGATAGAGATCTGAAATAAAACTGATTTTAAGGATTTTCTCGCGTTTATTTTTATGTTTTTACGTTTCTGACGTTTCGGCTGCTTTACAGCAACCATGGTCACGGAAGGACTGAGGTGGTTGACGCCCTAGTGTCATAGTTTGACGGGGGTACCCTCATATTTCGTTTTTACTTACTTTGCTTTGCTTAAAATCAGTTTTATTTCAATGTCGCTTTTTTGCGTAAATATAAGAAATCAATATGATAGCGATCTGGCTTAAAGTTAAATATAAATGTGACATGTACCAAGGCTTTTCAAAAAAGATGGATAATTCAAAAACTCACTTGGCCACTTGCTACGTTATCATTGGGCACTTCTAATTGTGGGTAGACATTTTCTAAATACCACTGGAACGGCTTGCAATTCAACGAGGCACGAAGATTCTTTCGTAGTGTTATGTTACCAAAGTCTCCTAAATCATTTCCAATCCTTTCATAGTAGTATTTGGCGTATTCATCAAGCCAAACCTAAAAAATGGTAAATGAAAATGAATTAAATGTTGAACGCATGTCAGCACCTGACGATACTATAAAGACGGATCCAAATTATGGATTGCCCAAACTAATGCACGAGGAAAAGCAACTACAATTTTTTTCTGCAGATTAGTGGATACTGAGCGGAACAGGCTAAAACTCCGATTACACATAACAATTAAAATGGCGAGACAGTGATCTTGTTTTACTTGTTACGTGTAATCAAGACATTATTCGTTAATTATACAGTTACACATGCGCCCGAGTTGACTGCATTTAGTTCGTGATGTGAAGCATTACCCCTCCCCTGAGACTCATAGCTGACTTGCTTAAAAATATTATTTTATAATCATATCATTTCATTATCATTTTTAATTTATATTAGTTTGTAAATATTTAAGTTATTTTCTTTCTAATTATTGTACATATTAAGAAGTTATTCATTTGAAAATTAAATCGGTAATTATTGTTAAAAAAAAAAATTATTTATATTTAGACCATAGACTATCAAATGTAAATTTACAGACAATACTACCAGCATTTCTTGTTTTAGTGTAAACTTTCGATATTCTGCTGAGCTGCGTTCAACTCGGGTGCATCTATAGTTACCTTAGCCAATCGCACGTGATTTCTTTTCAGAAAACCAATTGTGCCTTTATACGGAATTATTTTTTTGAAAACATGTCCCACGTGCGAGCAAGGCACAATTTCTAAAGCGCCACCGCACATCCACGTTTTGAATGACAATTCTAAATTCTCCGCACCCCATATATTGAACTCTTCGTCGTAATAGCCGAGTTTCTCAAAATAATCCTTGTTTATAGCGAATAATCCTCCGGATATTGTCGGAGTGGGCACTGGAGCTTCTGGGTATATGCGTTTTCTTAACACCGCTTCAGGTACACCGATCCAAATGAAATTTAGCTCCCATGAGAATCCACCTATTAGAAGCACATCTTGCGATATGTACTCGAATGAATTCTCGTGAATGTGATCGACCACTGGGCTGACGACATTTGTTGGGTTTTCCTTGATACGTTCCAGCAATGGCTCGATCCATCCTGACAATAAGACGTTCTTATATTTATAATTTATAATCATATTTATGAGACGATCACATGAAAAGAATAGTATAAGAAAAGTTAGTTGAACGCTTGTCTGGGTACCGAGAATCGCAGGTTTAAACCCCGGGCATTGTATTTACTTAGGGTATCGCAAGCAAGATCGCAATAATATGAGACAAAAAAATCAAGTTAATTATTACACATAAAAAAAAGTTAGTCCAGGCCAATATTTGCTGTCCACTGCCGCCTTTTGTGAAATCTGACAACCTTTACCTACCTACACCAAAAATATCAGTATCCTTCACCAATGGATTCCATTTCAGTAAGTACTGAAGGTATCGCGATATCCCGTTTAATTTATGAGTAATGTTGAAGCCGAGAACCTAGTATCGGAATATATTCTTCATCACATCCAAAGCCATTCGATATACAAGGCGTAACAAAAATAGTGTAAAATATTTCAAGGGGCTAACAAGTAAGTCATAACGATCACGTTTGTGTATAAAATATTATGTGTTAACAGTGTTTGATTTTTCTCTCAGAAAGCAAGCCAGAACTTTTTTTATACCATTAATCATTTTACTTGTATGTTAAATAGTGTACCGAGCTCCAAGATACAGACATTGTCTAGTTTGGAGCTCACCAAACTTTGTTGATGTAAACTTAGTACGTAGTGTTATTTCTAATAGTTCAAATAATTTGATATTTTTTTCGGGAATGTGACCTTTATGTGAGCCTACCGAAGAACCTGTTAAAACATTTTACAATATTGTTACACCTTTTATAAGCCATCAATTTTTGTTACTAATTCGTTATGTTTATGAACACACAATAGATACCGAAAAATTAATGGATTCCCACGGGAATGGTAACATAGTAAATCCTCAAGGCGGGTTTTATTTGGCATGATGTATTTTTTTATAACAACATCAACTTCTCGATTATGTCCCAGAAAATGAAAGAGTTCCCCGGGATTCCAAAAACCTAAAGTTCGTTACTACAATGTCGCAGGCACTTCTAGTCCACTATTCTATTGTATTCTATCAGCCGAAAGACGTCCACTGCTGGACATAGGCCTCCCCAATGACTTCCACACATCACGGTCACTCGCATCCACCGGCGTACCATACTTCTTTTTCTTCTTAGTCGGGCACTCTTGTCAGAGTGGTCGTGGTAATGGGTTGCACTGTTCGGACATGGACGCTGCTCTTGCTGTTTTTCTCCACGTATCTCGATGTAGAGCCTTTCGGGAACATTATACTATGGGACAATTTGTAACAGATCTTATTAAGTCAACCCATCTTGTGTGGGACCGACCACGTGATCGTTTGCCTTCTATTCGGCCATACTTCTAGTCCACAATGAAATATTAATATTGCCCACTGACCTTGCGCGCACTCACAGTGGCTATCTAGATAAACCACGACGGGTGAATTGACCTCTTTTGTCCCTAACAATCTGGCCCGTATAAGCCCTTCGCGACGTCTGGTGCGTACAAGAGATATTTTCTGCGTTGACCGCACGTAATCCCCTAACTTTCTTTTGAGATGCTCTGTAATTAAATAAAATAAATAAATATCAAAAAATATATATTCTTGTATACCATAAAAGCGATTATGAATAATCGGAATCTACCCTACTCTAATCTACTAGCGAATCAGTTAAGAACGTTGATTCTACTCATGGTATAAATATATGGTATTCTCTTTTGTGACAACTAAGTCACGTGATTAGCGGTTGGCATCGATTCTTTTGAAGATGTTAACAGTTAACAACACCCATCGTGACGCACGTGGCATATGTTTATACTTCAGTGCCACTTTAAAAACGGAAGCTCAATGGCTCAGTCGAGGTCTGGAGTATCCATTATTTACCAACAGTAGAATTTGGATAATCGCACAGGTGACAATTTGTTTTTAAGTTATCTTGCTGGGTGTCTTTGCCACGATATATATCTTGAATGCATATAACTTTGTTGAAACTTTTAAAAGTAAGTCACTTAGTTACGCAATCTATTTTACAAAACAACTACATTTATTAATGACTAAAGATATATTTACAGATATTATGTTAGTTCCTATAAGATATTTCAAATTTCTTAACAACGTCCCCAGAAGGACTGTATGTAGGATTACCACATCTAACTCCCTCTAAATTTTATTAAAAGCTTACCCATCGATGAAAAGTCATCCACTAGTATTATTTGGTCCAACAAATATGGCGGCGATCTGTTGACTACTGACGTCACAGTCCTAATAAGCGTTGACCATGCTTCATTGTGAAAACATATGACCACAGAGAATGTCGGTAAAATTTTAGAATATTCCTGTACTTTGCACCTAAAATTGGACAATTAAATCTATTTATCTCTACGAATTGCTTTTATTCTCATAATGTGATAGTTAAGATTACGTGTCTCCAGATGAAAATCATCTAATTTCAATAAGTGGATGTAAAAAATGAAAGCCATATATCATTCCCGGACTTATCACTCATAATGTGATCTCCTCATCTTTAAAAACTGCGAATCTGATAATTAATGTTACTATGTGTCTCGTGACTTTCCTTCACTGCATGGAGTCGTAAGCAACACTAATTGTTTCATCTGACATCACTTCAACACTTTAAAAAAAAAAAATATACATTATAGGCAAGTATTTGATCTCGATCTCACCTGATGGTAAGTGACGATGAGATCTACGATGGAGCATACTTGCCTAGGTAGAAAGGTGTCAGTAGATCGAGACGCTACATTCACTAGGCAAATGCAGCGCAGCTGATCTGACCCGCCATCCATGAATGGTAACACCGAACATCATGCCGGAACACGGTTAGGCCGCTTGGCGACATGGTTTTGTTCAGTGGGTGGTGACTAACCACGGCCGAAGCCTACCACCAGTAAAGTTGTCACCTAGTTGGCACCACCCAGGGTCACGTGTAGGGTATCTCGAGGGTACTTAATTCTCCTACGGACGAAGGTGACTCGACCCCAAAAGTATTGCCTTTTTAAGAAAATAGAAGTTCAGTGTGCCTTATAGGTCCTTTTAATATAATTACCGTCATTGCTATTTCCTTATACTGTGTTATAAGAGGAACACTTCCTCAAACGTAACGCTACGTAAATATGTTGCTTGACCAATGGAAGAATGTTCCTACATAATCACTGCTAGTCTATTAAGTGGATACACATCGCTTGTCTTACCAGTCTTTTCTAGGATCAAGTAAAGAACGATTAACTGGTATAAGATCGCTGACGAACTCATTGAACGCATGATCTTTCCAGCCTTTGCGTATCTGTTCCCTGATGTAATGTCTCAATTCAGTTTTCAGTTCAACTGCCCGGCCATATTCACCTAAAATAACAACATACTTTTTTTTTATTAAATATCATAGAATCAGAATCGGAATATTTTTAATTCACGTAGACCATTATGTACAGTACTTATGAATCGTCAAAAGTTACAAAATATTATGCTACTACTTTACCACCCGCTGGGAATGCTTTTCCTATAGAGAAGAACGGGCAAGAAACTCCATGGTTGCTCTTTTTAAAAAAAGATCTTTTACATTTATACCATCTAACATTAAGGGTGCTTTAAAATACTATAGTCTATTTTTTTTAAATCGCAAAGAACTTTTTGCAATTTCTAAAGAATTATCGCACGAAAGTGAAATGAAATTTAAAACCCGTTTGTGGGAAGGTCATGTTATTTGGCTTTCTCACCTGGTGGATCATCGTACCCCTTGATGATGGAATCAATTTCTTCTTTCGTTAAACTGGTATTCAACGGTGGTAGCATCTCCCATGCTGGAAATAGCCACAATGTCAGTATTATAAGCGAAACCAGAAAAGCTAGATCTCTTTTTCATCCTAAAATGGTCATCACCTTCTTTGGCTTTTCCGTATTTCTTTATTTGGATGGTAACTGATATTTACATGCTCCAATTCTGTCCTTGGAGGCCCAGTTTCTGAGAATGCGGTAATGTATGGGTTGCCTTTCAAGTAATTGTTCTATGAGTCAAACAATTTATTTATTAAAAATATAAGTACGCGTCACCCTTCGAATAAAAGCTCCGGATAGTTGAAGAGATAAGTATGCTTGGCACCATTACTTGTATTTATAAAAACTAGATATTTATTTATTTACAATTCAGTACTTAAAGTATTCCAAGGTCCGTGCCCAGAAATGAAACATTAAGAGCTTATGTTATCTATCTATATGTGTATGAAAGAAATTCGTGTTAGTTACATAATTAAGAACCTAAGAACGGATGGCCGATTTTTATGAACTTGATTTTGTTGAATTTTTCTCCGCCTCGAATAGCAGCATAACTATTAAAATTGTTTTTTTTTTAATTTCTCATACATTGTGATACTAAATACGCTTGGACAGCTAGTTATTTATGAAAGTAGTATTTAATGCCAAAGCCGGCACATAGAGCAAACGACACCAAAAGTGATTACCTCGGAAGTCCAACTCCAAATTACTGTGATTGCCATATTTTTGCTTAAATTTATCCACAACTCGATCGTGCAACTTTATCTCTGAGATGTGAGCACTAACTTTTGGTTTGAACTCCCTTTCAATTGTCAGTAATGATACCATCCACATAACAGTTAACACAAACAAGACTTTCAAAATTTTCTTGAACATTGTAAAATAGTGTCGCTCGTGTTCAAGCTTGTGTTGGTACAGTACCAATGAAAAAGACACTGAATTAAAATCATCGTTTCATTGTTCATTTTGCTTACAGTTGTACGGTCATAAAGGTGTGTACATAATTCTATTTAAAATATGCAGTTTTAATTTCACTTGAAGAGAAAGGCCATAGATAAGGTAATATACTGATTCAAGATTCAGCAATGCTGTTTATCACTTACATAATCGTACACCGTCAAGGTAGAATATGAGATAGTTTTACTGGCATGATCTTTCTCTTTGCACTATAGTAATAGTACTTATAAGTGCACGCACCGCTCAAATTATAAGACATTCTATAACATGAAAAAGACCATAAGTAGAGGCGACCAGTGTTATATGACACTAGACATGTGCCCGATTGTGACTAAAAAAAGGTTTTTTCATACAAACTTTCACCTTTGTAGGGGTCGAATTACCCAAATCCCTGCATCAGTGCACGTCTGTGGTACTTAGGGAATATATTATCTGAATTGATCACTAGGTCCACTGGTTTGGCCTGTGCGTTGCCTATTTGTCAGTCAGTCAGTGTTAAGAATTTTATTTAGTAGATAATAAAAGCATTTTATGTCCTCAATGTCTCAAAGCAGTAGTGTTTGCATTTATTTTTTTATGTTTTTCTAGTAAATTGATGACTTTATTAGGGAATTACTTACCATTAGATTTTGATATTAGGAGGTCTACTACTTGTCTGTAAAAATACTAGTCAAATACACCATTATGAATGCATCCTTTGAGTTTAACAATAAATGGAAACACTTAGTAGTTACCCATTTCCCACGAAGCGAAAACAAATATTGACATTCGGCTACAATGAATAGTCATCAAAGGCGAGGTCTGGGAAGTTCAGCCATCGTTTGATAGCCGTGTACAGACTGAATGCATAGCCTCGTGAGGCTGACTCTGCTCGATAAGTCACAAATACTCTGCCTTGCTATAGCACTGCAATACGTCATTTGTTTAACCTTCAGCCCAAATGCTCATGTCAACTTGGTGTGCAATGACTGCTCGGATCATAATATGCTATCATCTTCATCATCTTTTCTTTATTTACGCTTTTATTGCTTTATAATTAAATACTTAATTGCCATTGGCAAAATACTTACCATTGGGTGGGTGAGGCCATTTCATGGAAGGAACCCGGTATTTTTTTTCCTTGTTAAAAAATTGGAATCCTGTGATATGTGACCGAGGCCGCCTCACAAGGCTGAACTGTTAGTAAACACACGGCTACATGAAAGTGTCAAATGTTGGATCTCATTGTTGTTATAACGTTTGAGGGAATAATCAGAAAACTTATAGTAGGGTATAATTCAGAAGTAGTTATTGCCTTCGGCTCTGCCTATCAATTTTGTTCTGCAAGTGAACCCTAAATAGGCAAAGTAACAAACCCTGCACGCAATGTTAATTTATATAAATTAACCTTTTGTGTTTTTTTTTCTGAGCTTGGCAAACAAAAGTAAACATTTGCGTATATTCGAAGGAAATTAACCAACAGGGCTGTCCTGTCTTAATTAAATGTCGCTTGGTAAACTTACCCTTTTGAAAAACCTTCATTAAGCACTAGGATAATGATACAACGGGGTCACGAAATAAAAACATCAAGCTATTTTGAACCTTAAAACGATGTACCAAAGTTTAAGCTGAGCGCAGCAAACGTATCTGGCTGCAAATATTATACTTGCGCTTAAAAATACTGAAGTCGACGACAAAAAAAGAGTCTCCTTAGATTTACAAGGGCATCGTTAAAACTAAATTGAGGGTGGGTAAATACCGAATTTAACGAGGTACATCCACCCTTAATGATCCACATTCAACAAAATAAGGGCCAATCATTGCTAACGTGAAGGTCATGTTATTGCTATGATTATAAGAACTAGTTTGAAAGGTACCTACTTTTTCACTTGTTCGTTACTTTATCTTGATCGTTAATTAATTATTTAATATTCTAAAAACGGCTTCAGCAAATGTTCAACCAAACTAATATAAATCCTAAGGTTTAATATCCTACCTTTAAAATTGTGTTGCGTCATTCTTATTTCAAAATTCATGCTCCAACAAAAAAATCCCAGAAATTGGCATTCCACAAAAACCGTTACTAATCGCGAACGCAACTTTAAATCATTAATAATACCGATATCGTAACAAAAACCTGAAGTGATTTACCGCCAAAGTTCCACTGAATAGAATCAACAGTGAATTAGCACGAGTTTTCAAAATAAACTTTGGCCACTAATGATTCCCATTGTTGAAGGTTCCGTAGTTTTTTCCATTAGCACACTTTAATTGAAAGTAAAAATTCAAGAAGCTCCTCGGAGTGCAGTTAAATTAACTAAGACTGTGGCTTCACTGTTTCCATTGTCTTTTTCCTTAGTGAAATATTATTTTACTTAGTATGTTAGATGTAATTGTATAGGGTTGTATTACAGATTCATATTATTCGTAGGGATGACACAGGGAAGAAATTTATATTAAAGAAACTTCGTTTCTGTCGCATAAGCGGATATAACTTATAGTAAAATATGTATTTATATGCTAATAGTAATTTTTATGTATCATCATTGTTTTTATATCATTAATATTCACCAAAAGAAAGAGCTATTTCGTTGATTAACTAAAAAGTAGGGCGAAAATGACAAGTGCAGCGCAGCATTCCGCCAACAAAAACTTTTCGCAACTCAAAAGACATCACAGTGACAACCCTGACGTAAAAGCTGAAAAGCAAAGCCGCAACAGCCACGCATTTATTCTTAGCTCCTAATGACGTCACACAGATTTGACACAAATGTAGAAGAAAGATGAACGCATTTAGCAGAAAATAAAGATAGTACTCAGTTGCCATTTGCAGCTCCGTCGACTAACGACCGCGTCATTAATCATACGAAACAGTGGCTGCCTCACACTTGACTTGCTCGCTGAGTTATTGTACGATATAAGCTACTGTGGCAGAAGCAGATGCTTATTTATTGCCATGTATTGTAGCAATTTTACTTATGCATTATCATTTACCTACCTACGCATAATGGTCTCAAAGGGGTTGTTTAGTTTTCATCCTAGCACGTCTCATCCTATTATTATTTTTTGCTTAATTTTGATATCGGTTGAAAGTTATGATAAAACGAAACGTCATATGGTGAAAACGAAAATTAAACGCAGCTTTATTCTGAAAGTGATTACTGTTCCATCTATGTAAGATGTAACAGTAATCTCTGTCAATATACAGCTAGAGGTTTATATCGTATATAACTAAAAGCTATTGTGAATTATAAACCTACACCTTACGTACGGCAGTTGTTTCTCATGTTTTGTAATGTAAACAAATAATTTCAAAGAACATATGACATTGTTACCTACTTATTTTAACACGAAAATATTTTCGTAAATTTATTTGTACAGTAAACATGTTTTCTTCGCTTAGTTCGTCCCACGTGATGGAATCAACAGCCCACTTCAGAACGTGTGAGGAAACAAATGACACTTATCTGCTCTGATTTTTATGACCTCTGTAATCAGAAAGTACAGTACAGTGACAATGAATATTTGTACCTGAATCATTGGTGTTAAACATCTAAGATGTATGAAAATATATATTCGATTCACCCCCAGTCCATTGTACGTTGCGTTGCTTAGTTTGGGACCGCACAGTCGGTGTGCTTATCTGGCGATATTTTTTTTCATATTTAATTACTAGTTGCGCCCGGTGGTGTTGCCCGCGATAAAAAGTATTAAATATTAAAACATCTATCCCACGGGAACCATACATTTTGCCGGGATAAAAAGTAGCCTATGTGCTATTCCAGACTATAATCTATCTCTGTGCCAAATTACATCCAGATCCGTTCAGCCGTTCTGGCGTGAAAGAGTAACAAACATCCATCCATCCATCCAAACTTTCACATTTATAATATTAGTATAGATAGTATAGATTATTGTATGTACTACACATTCATTTTATTGCGAATCATACATTCTAATGCCATTACAAATTCCTTAAAACTTCTATAAAAATGTGTGAAACAAGATTTCTTTCGCACTTACACGTCATCAATATCACCCCACATTATGACAATATTTCCCCATAACGGGTAAGTTCTCCACTCGGCGGGTGTTAGCCATGCTATTACGTCAAACGAACGGCTGACTGGAATCAGAGCCGCTATTGTTCAGTACAATAGCACAGAAATAAGTTTCAGGAAACGGATTTTCCTTCAGGAAATTACATCATACAAAACTACCATCTTGGGCTAAACGATTCATATATGTTGCTATAAATCATATTATTATGTTTGTAAATATATAATATGCTTGTGTGTAAAGTAAGTAAGTACCTATTGATTATTTCACTTGTTAGTGTTTATACTGGCTATCAACTGAATGTAAATTTTTGTGTTTAACTTTAAGATAGACCACTTCAAACCAATACTAACTATCGGGGATATTACTGCATGAAGTTACCATAATTCTTACTCAATATTATAAATGTGAAAGTTTGGATGGATGGATGTTTGTTACTCTTTCACGCCCGAACGGCTGAACGGATCTGGATGAAATTTGGCACAGAGATAGATTATAGTCTGGAATAGCACATAGGCTACTTTTTATCCCGGTAAAATGTATGGTTCCCGTGGGATAGATGTTTTAATTTTTCATACTTAGGGCGCAGCTAGTCTATATATAAAACAAAGTCATGTTGGTTTCACAATTTATAACTCAAGAACGAGTGGACCGATTTATATGATCTTTGATTTTTTGAATTCGTCGTCTTACCGAACAGCCGAATAACTATTAAAACATGGGAAAAATTAACTTAAAAAATAATAATAAAGGTCATTATTTTTCCTATACATTTGATTCTGAGGCGGTAGGAAGTTCGCCGGGACAGCTAGTAAAATAATAATAAAACAAAACTTACTACTTATCTACTTACACAAATTATGTATGAACTTAATTAAGCAATACGTATATATGAATGAATAGTAGTTACTTATAATCATACGTAATCGCAAGTCTAAACTATCGTGATTAAGCCATAATTAAAGTTTGTCTAGTTCTTGGCCGAGTTGCCGGATCATCTAATCCTGGGTGACCTACCAAAAGCCCGTTTAATATTCGGTGTCACACTTGAACTTATCCCGGGATTAGGTGGTAATGCATGCTCTGAAGCGAGCGCTATATTGCGCCACTATTCGGTGCTTCCGCACTTAATATACTGATCCGTGGGTTGGATCAAAATGTTACGGGATATATTTGCATACTACCTTTTAAGGTAGTCACTAAACTTTTTTTATTTTTTATTACTATATAGGCAAGTATTTGATCTCGATCTCACCTGATGGTAAGTGACGATGAGATCTACGATGGAGTATACATGCCTAGAAGGTACTTGTTCACTCTCGAATTGACATATTGTGTGAGTGTGAACAGGTAGGAAGGCGGCAGTAGATCGAGACGCTACATTCACTAGGCACATGCAGCGCAGCTGATCTGACCCACCATCCATGAATGGCAACACCGAACATCATGCCGGAACACGGCTAGGCCGCTATATAAGCGTACAAACACGTGGTGATAAAATATGGAAATAAGTTTGCTTAATTATGCGAACTCAATAAATATTGGTAAAGTGAATAGAAACGCCATTATCGTGTTTGTTAAGTTAACAATAGGTACATATATCTATTTATGAAGTTGTACAGAATAAGGAGCTTAGATTAGACTAAGATATAAGATCCAATATAGGGGTTTGTAAACTTAGTTCAGTCTAACTAAGTATAATTTAGTCTAAATTTATTGACCTAGCAAAACATAAGCATTAATATATGTTCAATCAGATTGGATTTGTTTGTACATATGACTGGTAACTCTTGAGCACCAATCGATCTGAGTCGTCAAACCAATGCTTAATTATCCCACTAATATTATAAATGTGAAAGTTTGGATGGATGGATGTTTGTTATTCAATCACGCTAGAATGGCTGAACGGATCTGGATAAAATTTGGCATAGTCTGGAATAGCAAATAAGCTACTTTTTATCCCGATAAGTGTTTTCTGTGAGATAGATTTGTTTTAATTACTTAACACTTTTTAATCGCGGGTAACACCGCGGGGCGCAGCTAGTAGTTCTATAAACAATGACCCCAATATTTAGAGCCAATTCAAATTCCAACCTGATCTAATCTACCCAACACAATCGTAAAGTAGTCGAAAGCACCATGTATGCTCAATAGCTGTAATTTGAAACCACGCCAAAGATCACATGCGTTTATCCGTCAGGCGCATGCCAAAGTGGCACAAACATATAGGGCAGACCATAAGGCCTCAGCCTCGAATTTAGCGGGCAGCGGGGCGGCGGTGGCGGCGGCGCGGGAGCGGAGCTTGTTGGCCGCCCCGCGCCGCTGTTTTCGAGAACGGTCCATTTGATTTTGCGCATAAGATCCTGCCGCTCCCGCGCCGCCGCCGCCGCCGCCCCGCTGCCCGCTAAATTCGAGGCTGAGGCCTAACATCGTTACTGGAATCCGACGACGTGATTAAATGTTGTCGGTGCGAGGGTCCATTAGTGCGGTTAAGCTATGATAGACAGTTTTAATATTATATATATACACCGCTTTAAGCCGTCACGGTAGGCTTATGGCCTTAGCTGTGCATTTATTGGTAAAAAATCACATTTCTTTTTTTGTAAAACATCTTTCGATCGATATTTTAATTATAACTCACATTATGATTATTAATGTGTTATAGAAGCGCAGGTTTTTTAATTTGATAACCACATTTAAAACACCCTGTTTATTAAAAAAAAATTGTCTACCTCTACCAATATGGTGATTTTTTAAAACTATAATTAATGTTTACCAACGAGTTCCAACTATAGTCATTAAGGTCTAACATAAAATTAATAATTTTGAACATTTTATATTTTATAGTTTATGCCAGATTTCAATTTACATAATCAATTAATATATCCCGTGTCCAATTCAATTATTCAACTCAATCCCTAGCTAGACCTGGGACATTTTTATCAGACACGTTGAATTGTAAAAAGCTCATTTAAAATACACCGCACAACTGCTAAGCGTGGAAATGCGGGTCGTGCCGCGGTCCTAACAGATACTTCGTTGTTTATGGTCCCATTGAAATACACGCTAAATTCTTGGCAAAAGACAGTAACGTAATGTGTGTGGCTAAATTTCACCCTAGCGAGTATGTTTTGTAAAGAGGATCTTGCAGTTAATTGTTATTCGTGTAAAATACGATAAAGCTTCCTATACGGTTCTACAGACAAACAAATATGGCGTCAAATATTTTTGCATTACGACGCGAGTTTAATCATTAAGATGAAATTAAAAGATAAGCGACAATGTCGCTAATCTTTCTGTTTCTACGTGAGATTTATATTATTTTAGATATCATATATGAAATATTGTTTTTATTGATAATTTGATTGACTATATTTTATTTTATTATGCTACAAAAAATAATCTGAATGTCATAATATGAGATTCAGATTATTTTATATACCAAGAATACTTAGAATAATGATTGCAAATTTTTTCAAAGTTTACAAATTAATCCGTTTAAAATAAAATAATACTTTATGGTATACCCTGTCCTTATATTCCCCTTGAAGGCTAAATCAAGGTAGACAAAGGACACGGCGTAGGCATCTAAAGCCACAAAGCCTAGGAAATCAAAGAGCGAAGCTGAGACCATGAACCCAAACCGAATTACCTACCGCACCTTTCGTGATAGGCATATCTTAACCCTCTAGATTTGTATACCACAATAGACTTTATATATAGGTGTTGCTATGCGATAGACTAACGCTTCATACTAGTCTGAGTTGTAGCATGGTTATTGTATAGTTTTTTTTAATATAAGGCCTATTTTTAGATAACGCGACTCAAGAACGTGAACAAGAAGGTCTGGGAGTGACGAAAATTATCTGAAATTCGTCTAAACATCTCAATTTCAAATTCTCTAAAATATAGTAAGTACCCATACTAAGTATTCTTCCTGGATAGCTGTTATTTAATAAAGTAATTCTCAGATGTTTTTAATGAAAAATTGAGTAAAGTAGCTGTTTGGATTTGATTTTTTTAAGCCTGTATTGGATTTTTGTAGATAATACCAACTCCAAATTATGTTTTAAGTATAATTACTTTACTCTTACTCTTTATAATAGCAACACTAAAAAAGCTAATAACAGTAAATTTTCCTCGGTCAATTAAAACGTGGCTTTCATAACGCTACGTTTAACCGTCGATTTCTCACGAGTGTAAAGCTGGTCGTCCACCAATGACCAAATAGCAGTAGCAAGCTACACTTCAATATAAACTATTAAATAATATAATAATAATGATACCAGACCTTTTTAATGTCCCACTGTTGGGCATGGGCTTCCCTTCAATGCGCGGGGATTTAGGCCACAGTCCACCACGCTGGCCCAGTGCGAGTTGGTGGCCTTCACACGTCTTTCGAGGTGTTCTCTCAGACATGCAGGTTTTCTTACGATATTTTCCTTCACCGTTTAGCAAGTGATAATCATGGCTGAAAATTAGATATAAAATACTGGGATCTCATATTTTTTACTAAACTGCGCTAAGCAAAAGAGAATAAAATTATGTAAATAGAGACGAACACAGTCTGATACTCGTAGATAATCCTAGGCCATGTGAGCCTAGTTCATTCCAACTTGTAGGGCGATCCTACCTATAAAAGTCGTTGCAGGCCAAAGTACATAGGTACACCATGTTACCCAAATATAGGTTAAGGAAATAAATATATATTTTTTCTTAGCATTTTGTGTAGAACAGGCTCAAAATAAGGTCCTGGTGGCTTTATGATAAATGGCATGAGTTTATGAGGTTGCGTCTATAAGGTGGGTTAACAGGGATAGAGGTGAGGGTGGTGACTGTAGATAAATATCTTTTAGCCATCGTTAACCCTTAATATTGGACCCTGTTTGGAGTCCAAAGGAAAATTAATATCCAATATATTTGTGTTGCAATATAATATAACAAGAACACATAAAAACATAACAGAAATAATATATTACTTAATAAAAATAACACTAACACCAAAATAGTAAAGTAAAAGTTTTAAACAGAAACTGATAAAGGTAAATAGCACTCCAAAGAAAACAGCGATAAATGACGGCTATTTCTAGCTGTCAAAACGAATGCTAATAGTACACCCAATAATACGAAGAAATAATACGACCATGGAGTGAACATAAATAATATTTTCTAAACTTAATTAAAAACGAAACAAGGCATACAGGAAAAGGCTAAAAAATATATTCTAAATTAAATTATAAAAGAAACAGGGCATAAAGGAAGACGCTAAGAACTATATTCTTCATTAAATTAGAAAAGAAAGAGGGCATAAAGAAAGCAGCTAAAAAGCTATATCCTAAACTAAATTACAAAATTAAGAAAGATAAAGAAAGCGGCTAAAAATCCATATTCAAAACTAAATTAGAAAACAAACAGGACATAAAGGAAGAGGCTAAAATTTAACGCTATCCACTTCCAAGTTGGCTTTCGTCTGGAATACGCTTGAGCGAAACTACCGTGCCAGGTCGTTCGGAATAAAACACGAACTCATTTGGTAAACAGCTCAGTGGAATACACCTAAGGTTGGCAGTGAGCGTGGAAATGTGAGATCTTCCTGAAAACATTCCTTGCGTGTAATTAAAACTATTATCAAGCTCATCTCGGTGAAAGAGCCGGTAGATAGTCCACAAATTCTTGAAGTCCTCTAAATTATATAAAGTTATGATGCTTTTTATTGCTTTTGCAATAAACCTTTAAGTATATAATGTACTTGTTATACAGTGAAGGTAAATATCGTGAGGAAACCTGCACGTATTCTAAAAACCATGAGAAATTCATCAATATACAGTATGGCGGCGGTGTAGTGGATTATTCAAAGAATCATCTTTCCATTGTGAGGGGCTACAATGGCTATGGACTCGTGACCTAGCATTGGGACCAAATACGATGGGTGAAATATAGGTGCACTCTAGTGATCCTCTAACTCCCAACTTCGGGGATCCTCTCCAACCTCGCTATGACATACACAGATGGCGCTGACGATTCTCCATGTAATTCTTAATCGCGCTATGAGAGTTTTCAGACCACGTGGCATATAGTGTGGTTATCGGGTGTGAAGAGATCGCTACAAATTAAGTTAGGTAATGTCATGGAGAAAGTACGCTGCTATTCTTATGATCAAATCTGAGGTATAAGCATGGCGGGACACGCCCACGTGAACAACTCTTCGACTAAAAAGATTATGGTCAAAATACAGTTTACTATATAAGTAATACTTAAGACCCATATACCTATCCCGTGTATATTCAATTTACTGCATAATAACAACAATTTGCTCTTTCCCAAAGCGTTCAACAAACCATTTCTCCATTCAATTCGTTAACCCTAGATCACGTGGAAAGGCCGCTAGTTACACTTGAAACGTTTCTTGCCCCGACAGGGCTTTCCTGTCTAAGGATATATTGCAATTTTCGCATTTGCTGCAACGAATTGCCTGAATGTGTTGAATTTAGATGTAGTTGAGTTTGATAAATGAGCTCTTCTGATTCTCACATCAGGTAACACTATATATACGCAATATACACCTTGCTTACTTAGCAGAGCGTGCATATTAAGTAATCACGTAAGCGCCTGCTAGTGCGCATTTGAGGCATGCAACAGATTTCACGAATAGTGACACTATTCGATTAAGAAACTTATATCAATAGCCGTAGGTCTGAAATAGGAGGAGACACTTAAGTCACAATCGCAACAAATTATCCTTAAAACAATTAAGATCATCCCGGTCTGTTTACAGTCTCATTAATTGCTCCTTAAACTTAGCGAGCAATTACATTATCCTTGTCGTAGGAATTGGGAATACAGACCAGATGCGCCGTGACAATAGCCGTGTGCGTTGCTTCCTGGAGTGTTGTTTTGTTTAATGGGGAACAACACTGCCTGGAAGTGGATTGTCGCTTGGTAATACTTCAATCCCAGGCGACGGTTTACTACTGTCTAGTACCAGTACCGTTCAAACACACATTTTCTTAGATGGGGAGAGATTTAAGTCTTCAATAGTAGGGAGGTAGGTAGGTAGGTAGGGATTTTACTTTTATGATTTCAATGGATATATTGACGACAATATGTGCTCAGGTTAATTTTCAAGTTTTATGATAATTGTTTGTTAATATATTAGTATCTTTTGGCAGTTGTTACAACGAGCTAAATATTTTTCTTCAATACCAAATTTCAAACCCTAGTTCTTCTATCAGAATTTTTTGTTCATACAATTCAACAGTTTTGGTTTAGCAGAGTTGAAGTTCTATGGATTAAATTGTAACCAATGCAGTAACACAAAGAAATGTGACGTGTTATTTCCCACACGTGTGGTGACAATGACCGCACAAGTAAGTAATAACGTTTCAGACGGCACGTGCTGGAGCGATTGCTCGTTAGTTCTACGTCGTTACTGTGCACTTTTGTGTGTGGACTGACTACATAAACTGCAGAGTGAAACCGAAATCATTGGCAACAATTTTAAGCTATCACTATAAACAGGATTATGGTTGTTTTAGAACCATTAAAAAGATATCAATTGATGGAAAATACTTTTAACATTAACCTGTAAGTAGGACAGGGTTAATAATTATGAATGATTGGGAAGGTGAGCAAATGAGTTGAAAAAATCCATGCATAGGTAAGCCCTAACACCTATTATTTTAAAATAATATTCTGCTATAAATATTAACTCAAGTTCATTTTAAAAGATAGATTTGTTTATTAATGGTCTTAAAATAATTCATAACAAATTAATTTTGTACACGAACGTGATGAGAATGCTACTCGTGAATCTTAGAAAATAAATTAATCTTTTTTTTTTGTTCGAACTTTATATATCACGAATAGACAATTGAAGATCCAGTCCTGAGTCTATAGTTTACAGAGCTAGCTTGAGCATACACAAACTAATGTCGGGACGTGACGTGAGCTGAATCAGAAATTCAGCGATTAATCGCTCAAATCTCGTCTCCATGGTGATCAAACAATCCATCTTTCATTAAGTGCATACGCTTATCATATTTGATCAAAGTTATAGTGTCACGTGAATGTAAAGTATGATTCATTTTGTTATGTGTGTGGGATTGGCATAATGTGGAGTGAGGTGGGTACGAAGGACAGGGACGAATGAATGGTAGAACGGATGTATGAGTGAAGAAAAGGAGACGATACATGGCCGCCGCGAGGAGCGCCTAACGTGATTTATATTATAAGAAGTTGTAAAAATTGAAGAAATAAGAATAAACGCTGAAAATTACGCAAGTTGTTTACTTTGCAAGAATCCACACACTACATCTTGGGGGCTCACCGGGATCAAGCATTGGAGCAGTCTGCGGAAATTTTCACACGAAGTTCACGTATTACGACGAGGCAGGCACGTGGCGGCACAAGTTATAAGAAGAAAATACGGGGCACAAGACGAAATACGACGAACGAGGCTGAAAGTGGGATACCGGTGCATATTTGTGTACACGATTGACGACGACGGACGAAGAAATTACGACGGAAATCATTATGCCGAAGGAAAAGCGTGACAGTAAGCACCAAATTTACGACGATGACGACGATGTGGGTGCGACACGAGGAAGTGGCATGCTTCATTTGGCAGAGGATTTGATTTCCAAGTTCAACGCGCAAAACGATGCGTACACGGTAACCATGTGGGTTCAGGACATCGACGATAACGGGGATATTTTTAATTGGTCTCCGACGCAACGTTTACTGGTAGCAAGACGTTCTCTAACCGGTACAGCAGCGTTGTGGTTACGAGCTGAAAAAACATTCAAAACGTGGGACGAGTTGAAAGCGGCAATATGCAAAGAGTTTCCAGATAGCATTGACATCAAAACCGTTCATGAAATGATGAGCGCGAGGCGTAAAAAGCATAGTGAAACGTGTTATGATTACATGCTTGTCATGAAGGAATTAGGTAAACGGGGAAAAATGCCTGACTATGTTGCCATAAAATACATCATAGACGGTATACAAGACGCAGAAATTAATAAAATAATGCTGTATGGAGTGACAAGCTATTCCGATCTGAAAGAGAAGCTGAAAATATACGAAGCAATCAAGGCGAAAACCATTAAAACACACCAGCACGAGAGGGCAAGCCAGGTACAGACAACAAGCAAGAATACAGACGTGCCAAGAGTTCAGAGAAGGTATTCACCGGGTACGAGATGTTACGGCTGTGGAGAGAGAAATCATGTATCTTCAGAGTGCCCGCATAAGTCAGAAGGACGTAAGTGTTTTAATTGTAACGAATTCGGACATTTAGCGGTGGAATGCAAGTTACGTAACGCCAAGATGGCTGATTCATCGATTACCGCGCCACCACCGAGAAGAATTGAAAACTATCAACATCGTGAGGTTGGCAATGATCGAAGCAAACCTACGAAACAAATTTATTTCAACATGGCGGAAGTTGGTAGCACTGTGCACGACGAGCAACGTGAAATTCGCGAAGACGGCGGAGAAATCCTGAGTATTTCAGTTGGCAACACTGTGAACGAGAATGACGAATGGAAATGTGAAGTTCGTGAGGATGCCAGGAACATTCCGAATTCTTCAGTTGGCAACAGTACTCCCGAGTTTGACAGATACGATGTAAACAAACATTATAACCGCAGTGAAAATTTTAAAAAGCCGGTAAAATCAGTGCAAATATGTGAAAAAACAATATTAGGATTAGTGGATTCAGGAAGTGACCTGAATATAATGTCAATTCAGTGTTATTATGAGTTAAATTCACCACAATATTATGATGATAGTTCGAACATAACGATGTCGGGTTTTGGACTGGCAAAGGTACAAGCTTTTGGTATTTTTACTACTACGATCTGTATAGATGGTATTGTTTACGATAAAATTGTGTTTCATATTGTACCTAACGAATGTATGCCGTTTAAATTAATTTTAGGCAATGAGTTTCTACGTAATGTTGTGACTATAATGAAAGGTGGTTCTGTTTGGATGAATCCTAGTTCTGAATGGTTGAATGAGGTTAATTGTTTCGAGTGTTCTGTCGATTGTATAGGACATGTGTGCAGTCCGGCTGTGAAGGAAGAAGTTACGCAGTTAGTGGAGAATTATTCACCGCAACAGACGAAAGAGGCGCCTATTGAACTTAGAATTATCATGAAGGACGACAAACCTGTGGCACAACCACCACGACGCATTTCATTCAAGGAGCAGGAAGATGTGGACATACAGGTTAAGGAATGGTTACGGGATGGAATTATCAGGGTAAGTTTCTCTGAATATGCTAGTCCATTGGTGTTAGTAAAGAAAAAAGATGGCAGTACGAGAATATGTGTGGATTATAGGAAAATAAATATCAAAATAGTAAAGGACGAGTATCCACTTCCGAATATTGAAAGCCACATAGACAGATTGGCATTGGCTAAGGTATTTAGTGTTCTCGACTTAAAAAATGGCTATTTTCATCTACGAGTTCAAGAGGAATCTATTAAGTATACTGCATTTGTTACGATGACCGGACAGTATGAATTCATACGAGCACCATTTGGCTTGGCCATTTGTCCGAAAGTTTTCACAAGATTTATCACCACAATTTTCAGGGACTTAATAGCACAAGGGGTTATTATTATATTTATCGACTATATGCTTATTCCAGCGGAAGATGAAAACCAGGCCGTCCAGCGCCTGAAGAAAGTTTTAAAGATAGCATCAGAGTATGGTCTACAAATTAATTGGAAGAAGTGTCAACTATTAACAAGACGAGTTGAATACTTAGGTCATGTGATTGAAGGAGGTGCAGTAATGCCATCGCCAGGGAAGACAGAGTGTGTCCTAAAATTCCCTGAGCCACAGAATGTGAAGCAACTGCATAGTTTCTTAGGCTTATGTTCCTGCTTTAGAAAGTTTATACCGCACTATGCGCTGATAGCAAGACCTCTTACTGATATGCTGAAGAAAGATAGTGTATTTAATTTTAACAATGAGCACAGAGTTATTTTTAATCAGTTGAAGACCAGATTGGCCACAACTCCTGTATTAAAAATTTATGACCCGAGGGCGGAGACAGAGCTCCATACAGATGCCTCACAAGTGGCATATTCAGCTATATTAATGCAGAAGGGTGATGATGGTGAACTACACCCAGTCCATTACATGAGTAGAAAAACATCAGACGCAGAAAGAAAATATACAAGTTACGAGTTGGAGGCGCTAGCCATTATTGAAGGGGTCAAGAGATTCAGGCACTACCTCTATGGAAGACCTTTCAATATTGTCACAGATTGTAAAGCTTTCCAGATGACGCTCAATAAAAAAGATTTAGCCATGTCTACAAGAGTTGCACGATGGATTCTATTATTACAAGATTACGATTTCACAGTTGAACACAAAGATGGTTCCAGAATGAGGCACACGGATGCATTAAGTCGAATTCCTCACATAGCTGTTATTACGAATAATCTACACAACGATATACAACGGGCACAAGAAACTGATGACAGCCTGATGGCTATTATACAGATATTATAGATGTTTAACCACAATGGTTATGGTATGATTAATTGTTTTTTTTTTATTTCACTTGTTTTTTATTAATTGAGGTATGGGTATGAGTATGAGTGGACGATGGTCATTAAGGTAATAGTCACAACTACTATTTTTGAAGTACCTTATTATGTAACCTTTAAAGCTGTGTTTTTATTTATGTACTCTGTGTAATTTCTCAAAATATTAAGTTATTATGTACCTATACTTACGCTGTTCTAACATAATTACGATGTAAACCTATTTTGTTATGATTCTAGATTACTATGCATACTTACTTTTAAGTTTTTCACTTATGATAATACTTACTCATTAAGATTTATACTTACAAGGTGTACTTACCGTTTCCACATACCAGATGATAGATGATGATGTTATGAGGTGTATGAGGGAGTGAGTGTAAGTCTGTGAATGTCTGAGGGCAGACATCTGCAGGAGGGCCGAGTGTGGGATTGGCATAATGTGGAGTGAGGTGGGTACGAAGGACAGGGACGAATGAATGGTAGAACGGATGTATGAGTGAAGAAAAGGAGACGATACATGGCCGCCGCGAGGAGCGCCTAACGTGATTTATATTATAAGAAGTTGTAAAAATTGAAGAAATAAGAATAAACGCTGAAAATTACGCAAGTTGTTTACTTTGCAAGAATCCACACACTACATGTATTATTACATTATTTATAATATTTGTTTACTAAGCATTACTTTCACAATTAACATTTTAATTTATCGAGCTTTTATTTAATAACAAAGAATTTAATTTAAATATACAAACTAAAGATATAGAGAAATTATTTATAATTTTAAAATCAGTTTTTTTACTCTACTTAATATAAAAATCTATGACATTAAAAATATAAAATTCTTCCAAACGTTACTTTGTTAACCGACTGCTGTTAAACTGACATACATTTCCTTTTATGGTTTTAAAGAAAGAAAGAAAAAAGGTGCAAGGATAATGGTGCCCTCTACATGAGACTGCAACTGACGGTGGATGAGTTAAAAATGCAAAAGCTCTTTACTTGAGTAAACATGGCTTTTGTGCGGTCTGAGATGCGACCCGCGCCACCGCGTCCCCGAATATTTGATGATTTCACTTTTTATGGTTTTTATACTTGCAGAGGCAGAGTGCAATGCAATATGAGCTTTTGAAGAAGGCTATTCTTATTTAAATATATTTTTGGCAGTATGTACTTTTGTCGGCCTGATTAGCGCAGTGGTAGTAACTCTACTTTCTGCGCCGAGGGTCCCGGGTTCAAATCCTGGTAGGGACACAAGCTTTGTGTGATGAGCACGAATGTTTGTACCGGAGTCATGGATGTTTAATATGTATATAAGTATTATATACTGAGTTCGCCCTCAGTCCATTGTACGGTACCAATTGCAAAAGCGTAGCTTAAAGTGGGACCGTATAGTTGGTGTATGGCGATATTTATTTATTTATTATTTATTTACTTTTTACACTGTGTAGTATTATACTCAACGGCAAACGAGCAGGGTATCACTTTGAACATTTTTGACAAATAATATTCAGAGCTAACACATCATTAGAGTAGTAATGACTACTTCAACCTCGCCACAAGAAACGTGATGATTCTGATTCGGACACGGATGATCATCCAGGAAGGCGCTGAAGATTCTCCATACAATCCTGAAACGCACTATGAGAGGTTTTGGAGTACGTATGATACAAGACCTCGACATAAAACGTAGAAGCATAGGGTCTAGTTCGGCTGGAAGAGCATCCCTTTTCCGCTAAAGTGGTGACCCCTGATAACGAATAACATCTCTTCTGTGAAGGGTCAGGTAATAACGGATGATGACTCATCACAAATTCAACAGGAACAATCGTTGAGTAAGACACTTGTCACGCAATCCCATCACAAAAATATAAATTAACTAAACTTTTTTACGTTTTCCACATGGGTCACATACTTGGTAAGTATTAGATCAGAAAAATATTAAGTATTCAGGGGACAAAACAAATATAACTTCTGAGTGTATTTATTTGTACATACAAACGTAGCAATTGACGAAATGAGATGTTAGTATGTTTTCACGTCAAGGCAATAAATCTATGAAGCACAGTGCTCCGCGGCGCGAATGCTAGACAAAAGGGCAGCAGCTGTCGTTAACTCGGATGACAAATTGCTGTGTCGCGCTGTGCCCCAACTCGGCCCACTGTGCTTCCCGTTTGTAAGCTACATAAAGTATTACGGAATATTCTGGCCCTAAAATTGAATGTTGGATATTCCAATTGTGTTTGTACTTCTTTAGTCATCACATAATACAGAATTCACTATGTAGGTATTGATTTTTTGATACACTTGTTCGTAAAGTGGCTCTTATTGCACTGATTTTAGGTTCATAATGCATCTTATTATACGCGCGAGCTTTTCAGTGTTTTAATTTTTTTTATGTTGGCAACGAGGTTTCAAGTCAAAAGACATAGTTTACAACAATTTTGATTAAAAAAACAGTGTAGTTAAAACACATATGTAATTTCTACAAATTATGTATTATTGTCATTACATTAATTTGTGAATTACATTTTTTTTTTTTAATATTAGGCTGTTTTACGGCTTCATTGTCCGTGCCTTGTGCTTATCTTTCAACCGAGGCGCAAAAAAAAAACGTGTTGTAATAATTAAAAATAGCTAAAATCGGAATGAATGAGCCAACAACAAACTAACAAAAATTAAACTACGTAACCGGCCAAACGGCAAAGCCTACACTCAGCAAACAAGAGCTCTTTCATATGCTAATGGATACTAACGCTCAAGGATACAACAATAACCATTCTAACTTGACCCCCGGAATTTCCTACAAATGCTCAAAACAAAAAGATGTCAGAGGTCCAGAAAATTGGTCCACTAAACTGCACTATAATTAGGTGCAGCTAAGCTTTAATTAAGCTACTGGGAGTGCCGATATATTATTCGCAATTTATAGTTTGTTGAAAAGCCTTTATTGCTTCGAGAATTGTTTAAGTGCAGAACCGTATATTTTTTTATGAATCTTACATGATAAAACCGAATTTATTTTCATTATAAATTTTAATAAATCTTTTTTTATCTATAAATTAAGATAAACGGTATCGGTAATCTATAATGTCTATTGTTGAGCGAAGCATATAGGGTCGATACTAAAAATGATTATTCTAATTTTTGGAGCAAAATTTGAGGAACTACTTGGCTACGCCCGTTCGTAGCCAACAGCTACGACTGTAGCTACAGCTACGGTTTATAACTAAGACTATATAAGTTAAGTATTTTATTGCTATGGTTCTTACGCAAAACAAAAACTTATAAATACATCTTATCATAACTTTCTAGTAGCCACACATCTACTACGTTTGATGGGAAAATATAAAAAAAAAACTGTAGGGTTTTCCCAAAGCTACCGTTTAACGTCCAATAAGCCACTACAGAGCGGTCCAGTGTAAACTATTTTGTGGTGTAGATAGCTGTATTGGTAGGTATATATGCACAGTAAAGTGTTTACCCTCACAGTCACTCAGTACAGTCTTGTACTAACGTTTTTGATAATTCAAAATTATTGAGATGATTTACAATTTGAGGGCCACGTGGTCATAGCAAAAGGCTGCACTGGACTGCGTGAGGCATGCTTCCTCAGTGGTTATGAAAGCTTAGTACATCACATTAAAGCGTTCATTACATATAAAATTTTACAACATTATGTAAGTGTAGATTATTTTAACATCAAACAAAAACAAGTGTTCTTAATTTAATAAATATTCCTTCCCCGCACGTGGTATAAAGATATAAAACTTCGCCGTTGCAGCGTACGCTAATTGTATATTGTGAAATTTTCTCATAAGCCCGCGAAACTTTCTCGTCGCATTTTTGTATGCGAGTGTAGCGAGCGAGTGCCTAGCTACAGTCTAGTATCGATAACGTTAAAAGCTGCTGAACTTTTGACAGCGATGATACTATTTACACTTGCCTTTTTTCCGTCACTTTTTATCCGATTTCTACTTGATTTTGGTAGCTGTTGGTGGATTATGACCAGTTTGTTTAGAGAAAAACAAAGTCTACGGTCCATCCAAATGAATTACACAAAACTATTATAACTTCTAAACTTCTATGCCATGAGATCTAAGTTAATATAATTTATATGATTATAGGAACTCAAAAATTTACCACTACCTTTGCCGACCTGATTAGCGCAGTCGGTGGTGTCCTTGCTTTCTATGCGAGTAGTATAAATGTTTCTACCCAAGTCGTGGCTGCTCACTATCCATATAAATATTATATACTGGGTTCGACCCCAGTTCACTGTACTATACTTATAATACAAGCGTTTCTTAATGTGGGACCATATGGTGTGTTCATCTGGCAAAAAAAAGACAGGTACTTTATTGTTAGCAAGATTCATTTCCTTCATGATTCCTTCAAAATTGATCCGTGAGACAAAATAATCCGATCAAAAATCGTACCTCGTAAAAACAAAATCGACAACTACAATCATCGCAGAAGCTTTTTCTTTTCAGTCTGCTATTGTCCCCAACGCAAGGGGAGAGTCTTGGCGTCGATTTTGAAGTGAGTGCACTTATTACATGCATAACTCATGTGCCATATTCTGGGCCGTTAGTATGAGTTACGAACGTATTCGGATTTCGAACGAGTAATGGTACTTAAAATACCGACATACAAACACACCAACTATACGGTCCTAAACTAAGCAACGCTTGTATATAGTTACCGTACATTGGACTGGTGGTGACCGTGGTATATAATACTCATATAGATATAAAACATCCATGACACGGGTACAAACATTTGTGCTCATCACACAAAGTTTGTTCGTACCAGGATTTAAACCCGGGATCCTTGGCACAGTAGGCAGGGTCACTACCAAATGCACTTATCATCTTATGTGTCATCTCATTGAAGAGTGAACCTGCATATTTCCACATGATGCTCTGCTGTATATATGGACAGATGTGATCACTTGGTCAGTATTTGATGCTGTCAAAATGACTCGCTGAACATTAAAAGCCTCAGTATCTTTTCTCTCGTTCTCTCCGACTATATCTCCCCATTTGAAAAACTATATTAATAACTAAGTAATAAAATCTTGCTGTACAAGCGCGAATAGACACATGCTTTCCCCCAAATTCATTAACGTATTTTTCAACAGTGCTATAAAAATAACAATGAAAAAGTAATGTATACCACTCAATAAAGTCGGAACCCCTATTCCTTTCAAATTAACTCGATATTATATTTTAAAACATTAGACAGCTACCTTTTATCCGAAGCGCTAAAGGATAGTTTAATCTCAAAAGTTTTAATGATTATATACATACTTACTAACAAATTTTCAAGCCCCACCAAATCCTAACTAAATTACATTGAGAGTAAAACTTCGTTTCTTTTGAAACTTTCAGGCTCGCTAATTGAAAGGTTGCCTCACCAAAAAGCGGTAAAAAGGTAACAATACGAGTTTCACGAAGACCCACAAAGGCCTACTGATCTTAGAAAGAAGCAACTTCATCCCATGTAGCTTGCAAGACGAACAATATGGTAAGTAGACCTTTAATATTTTTCTTGTAATTTTACATCATACACCATATCATGGTTTTTTATTGATTCAAATAAGTAGCTGATGACGACTTATTTATGAATTACCTGTTGTTACGTTAAGGGGATTATGATTTTTTCCATGGCGCCCCACAAAAGGCAGAGAGGGCGGCGCTGGGTTTTAGTGGGTAGTCTGGACTCTCCAGGAGCCTCACATAACCGTCCTTGCTCCCCCGGGCTTGGGCGGTATGTGTAAATGCATTTCCCAGCGGAAACAAAAAAAAAGGATTATGATAATTCAAATAAAATGTGCTTGTTCACAAACATGTTTGTTTACACCATAAAATTTCCGTGTCCATAAACGCTGTTGTAACGGTTTACTGCGGATACAATGGAGCATGTAAATAAAATAACAAAATTGAAAAATATGTAACAAAACCGGATCAGAACATACACCAACAAAAGTGGAACGACAAAAGCAGCGCGTGTCACACAAGTTGTCCACACATTGCCTCGTTTCCATAAGACGGCGTCCATTCAATGCGAACACGAACGCACTCATTCGTGAACTGATTACAATTCAATATACATTTGCAGTTTTGTGTGAGAAGGATTTAAAAAATACTACAACCGGATCGGAACGCGACCTCAACTGAGAAGATCCGGCAAGAAACTCAGCGGGCTTGTCTTTTTTTTTATCCATTATATTTACAAAAAAATAATAATAAAAAGTAAGCTCCAGTGTGTTGCCATGCGAGGCGCACACACGCTACACTTTAACATTATAAATATTGATATTAGAGCGATCAGTCCCAGGCTGCTTTATCATCCAAATAAGAAGAAGACCATATAGCCTCATTTATTTAGCTCAAGCACATGCTTCGTCTGGTAGGACAATCAAATTACGCAAAGCAGCCATTAAAGTGATGCTGAAAGCTGAAATGACCAATACAGAGCTTTTAGTGCAAAAGGGAAGACCTTCCAGCCAGGTGGGTGGTATGCCTGGCGAGGCGGCCGCTATGCCCCGACAGCTATTGTCAGGATCTGGCGTGTTACGTTCTACGAAAACTCTCATAGCGCGTTGCAGGATTGTATTGAGAATGATCATTTGTTTTGAATGTCCGTTTGCAGCGCTATCTGTGTCATGGCGAGATTGAAGACGTCGCTATAAGTATTTTCTCCTAGTAAGATATGTGCTCACTGAATGAGCAGAGGCAGCCTTGCGAGGCTTCTCAGTTAGTCTGTACAGTGCTATCGAAATTCCAAATCATAAATACTTTCCACACCTTGCATGCAATGCGACTTTCCCCAGATTACCTTGAGCAAAATAAATACATCACGCTACCATAAAATATGGAAGTAATTTCAAGTGATATCCCCGGGGAGTTGGGAAGCAACGTGTCGGGACAGGCGTGAACGCAATATCCAGACGTCGTGTAAACATGAATATATTTGAGTGGAATTGGATTAAACCATTGCATGGGCGTCTATCTCAGGAGATGAGACGCGCGGACGGTGTTATTGGTATTGAAACTGATCTTTATGTCATACGTTGAATAAGTGTGAAATTAACTCTGACAACAAGGATAGATGTCGCGGGTTGAACTAAAATGACGCCTGTAAAAATATATGAATTGCATAGGAATACTATTCGGCCTCAGTGTTTGAAAGCCGTAAGCGGTAGCGTGCGTTTGACCTTCATAAATTATTATGATAATGTTGCCCTGCTTAAAAAAACGTTAATCTATGAAGTTTTGTTATAAATCTTACATGATTATGTGTGACTAATTGTGTTATTATTGTCCCGTTTTGGCCCAATGCAGGGAAAAGGCTTCCCTCCTATATTTCTAGCCCCCTCTACTACACCTGAATTGTTCGCAACTAGTACCTGCTAGGCCTATACGAAATAAATGAGATAGATTTTGACTTTGACTATACTCAAATAACAACTCCACAAGATAATTTAACATTGGAAAACATCGTTTCTCCTATCTTGCCATGTAGGTTGTTTAAAACAAAACAAGCTTATTTTCGAAACTGTCCTTTGGAATTGTCCAGTCGACTGTGTGACTTTGAGTTGACAAAACGAAAAAAAAAGCAACAGTCGGAGAGGAAAAGTTGGTGGTTCGATCCGCTAGCGGCTAACTCGACTTATTGTCTCCAAGCGAATTGTACGCTGCTTAAGTTTTTTATGCCGTGTAATAGTGTGGTGAGAACGGTATTAATCGATTCTTTGGTGTAATTATCTATAAACTAAACTTTTTAGTAAATCCAATTTTAATCTAAGAATCTAAAGACGCAATTGAATGTTGATAACATCCATCTTCCGAGCGATTCCCGGTCCCTAATCGAACTTCTTTGAACTACCTGTTGTACATTCGCTGTACATAACTCAACTTGACACATCAATAATAAAAAACCTGCCAAGCGTAAGCTACCTACATCACGACAAGGGCCCGAGCTATTTTCTGGCAACACCTATTGTGTTGTGGGGTTGCCGCAATGAAATGTATTTCTTTTCGATTTATTTTTACATAGTCATGCGTTACTTGTTAGTAATGTATTGCGAGGTTTTTTTTGGGTTATTGGATATCGTTTTATATAGCGGGCCAGATTTTTGTAACATGTTTTAACGCTTGCTTCGGTAACGAGGATCGCATTTTCGAACCCCGACTTGCAACTCTGAGATTTCATGTGCGAATCTCATTTTCAACCACGATTACCACTTGCCAAACCGTGAAGGAAACATCGTGAGGAAACCTACATGTCTGTGAGAGGTCCTTGAAAGATGTGTGAATTCCGCCAACCCGCACTAGGCCAGCGTGGTGGACTATGGCCTAATCCCGCTCGCATTGATGGGAGGCCCGTGTCCAACAGCGGGACATTAAAAGGGCTGGTATTATATTACAAATCCACCGAATATGTTTACATATTGTACTGCTAAATTAATAAAAACGTTCTCATCCATTTACGATGATACCACAAAGTAGGTACTTATGCCTTGAAAATATTGCTCTGGTGTAAATTTATAATAATTTTGGGGTATAATTCAGTTTCTGGCTTTGGATACCAATTTACAATAAATAACTCGGACTGGATTCGAAGACGACTGCGTTAGTAATATTTTTCACGGATATATTGAGACGCTACATCTTTTGACATGTTTCATCTTATTCTATAAAATCTTCTTTGTGTAATATCACACGTTCAAGCATTTATTTGCTATGTGTTCGCCATTGCAAAACCTGTCTCTTTGTACGCTTGCCTTAGATACCTTTATGAGGTGAGCGTGCAAATAGAAAGATTTCCTTAGAGCTTCCATTGCCTAGAATTTCTTTATTAAATGCCAGTCTAACAGTTGGTATTTTCACTTTATGAAAGGTGTCTTTTGCATAGCTGAACCCGATAATGTTGAATACAATATTACTGTTACATTTTGTTACTATTTTTAGATCATTAATTATTATTATGAACGTGTATATGTTAATATAGATAGTATAGGCGATTATTTTCCAGATAATATACCTATGACATTTGTTTTTTTTAAAGATTACCCGCTGTGACTGTTTGTGTGTTTCTTGAAGGCTCTGCTCAGTGGGACCAACATTGCAAACCACTAGTGCATCTTTCGCTAAATAATAATTAGTGCTCTTTTGAGCTCACATGAATAAAACATTTTTTTTCTATCTGCTACACGGCTATCGAAATACAAAGCATGAAAATGGCGTAGCATGAGAGTAACTGAAATAGATTCCTTATTATTTATTTACTTTAGCAAATTTGTGCACTCTATAAAGACGCTTGATGGCATTTTTTGTTTGGCAAGTTTTGCAGAGTGATAAAGTAAAAACTGATAGAAAATGCGACTTATTAATATAAATCAATATAATTTAGCTGTCCCGGCGAACTTCGTACCGTCTCAGAATCATTTTTTCTTATTCCACATTTCGGAGCAGAGACAAATAAAAAAATCAAATGTCACAAATATCGGTCAACCCATGCTTGAGTTATAAATTAGTAAGAAAAAATATTTACAAGATGTTTAATGATTTGTATATGCAATTAAATCAAATCAAATAGAATAATTTTCAATCGATAAGTTTTAATTGTCACCATAATTTGTAAAGCTATTCACTACAGCTAGACTATCACTTCTTTGTATCTTCTATAGCAGTATTTTGGATTAATTATCTGTACGGAATATAATAATCAGCTGATTCTGTTGATCAAATACAACAACTTTCCCGGGTTCCATTGGGAAAGTTGTTGTATTTGATCATGGGAAAATTATATTGCCATTTAATTCAAGGTGCACAAGGTGTAATTGTGGTAATTGCCATCGCCACAAAAAATAAGTCGGTGTCAAATGTAGACTTGTATATCAAAACAATTACGTTATCTCTGGATACTGTGAAAAATTCAGTACAGTCAGCGAGAAGACAATACATAGCCGCTGCCGAGCTAGACTTGGAAACAAACTTTGACTTCCGACAGTTTTTTTTTATTTTTGCGACCTAGTTACGCAATGGACTGTACAACTCGCTTTGATAGTGCAAACGATACCAATAAAACTAGTATACATACTTATATTTATAAAATACTGTATGTTTGTACACATTTTTCTCCCTGAAAAGGGCGATACAAGAGGCTCCTGTAATAATGTTAAATTTTCGTACAAAAATATTTCAATACCTACTCAGAGTAGTTCATGTAGGTTAAATATAAAAAAAATGTCTAATCTATCTATACATATAAATAATATTGGAGTGTCTGTTTGTAATATTAAAATAACCGCTTTTTACTAAGTGCATTTGGATGTATACACGTTACCTATACCGAAACAACATTTTTTACAATTTGTCTGTCCGTCTGTCCGTCTGTCTGTCTGACTGTCTGTCTGTCCGTCTGTCTGTCTGTCTGTCTGTCTGTCTGTCTGTTTGTTCCGGCTAATCTCTGTAATCACGTGTAGTTGCTGCTGTAGCTGTAGTTCACTGGCAGATAGCTGATGTAACAAGGAGTAACTTAGGCTACTTTTATTTTAGAAAAAAAAAATAGGATCTCACGAAAAAAATGAAAACCAATGTTGCAGCGCAGCGCCTGATTAAGTTTGATAGCAACACCTGCAATGCTTCCCGCGGGCTCAGAATGGGCGGGCAGGCTGTTGTCAATGGTTGTCTTTGTTAAATACCACGCGGACGAAGTCGCGGGCAACAGCTAGTTTTATATAAAAAAACAACGAGTGCCGTATTTTTTGGGTGTATTTTCGCGTCGCTATCCCGAAGCATTGATGAATCTTATCGAAGTCCCGGCGGCGCGCGTCTTATCGCCGCCCGCCGCTCGCACTTTGGGGAACAATACCCGCGACCAGGAGCAAGAGTAGATGGATGCGGTATTACGTAGCGGCAATCATTTTAATTTAAAACCCGTTATAATATATTTGTTGTATTATATTTATTTTTGTTTATTTTTTCATGTAAATATCTTTGTATATACCTATTGCACATTATTTATTTGTACCTGTTGACTATTTGTGGTATTCTTTAGGTTGGTAGTCCCGCTGGTTGGATATCAATAAGACGACAGTCGCCTCTTGTATATATAAGTATTGAGCCAAAGCTAGCAATAATATGGAAGCAGAGAAAATGAGTTTTTTGCAGTCTGTCTTCTATCAAAGTCATACACTTTGTTTTGCATCCTATGATAACAATATAATAATAGATTCCATAACAAAATCTATACATTGTTATACATTATTTTTGGAAATAATTGGGTATATTCCATAAAAAAATGTTTTATTTACAAACAAAAAATATTACACTACAAGTTAATAATGTCCAAAAAAATTAAGAGACAGGTGTTTGCAATCATTCTAAAATACGTTTAAGTTCACTGCCTAAAATCCTTTTAAGGTACAATTATGTTGACATATAAAGAAAATAAATTCTACACAATGTAGTATGGACTCAGTAATTAACGTATCCACATTATCTGTAATCCATGTACACAAGACATCTCTACAGTGTTGGCGCGGCGCGCGCTGCGTCGCGTAGCTCAACTCGATGATAAGATGGATGGCTACATCATTCAGCAAAGCTTTTGTGTACCCGGTTTATGGCTCACGAAATGTGCTACGTGATGTGAGTTGCAGACGCAAGCGGCCTTGTCAATTATTTACAGGAGACGAAACTAAGGTACGACATTGAATAGTCGAGTTGACTATCACTGAAATATATCTCGTTGGGGAGATATAAATAGTCGTGGAGGTTTATGGAGCACAGAAGCTCTGAGAAATAATTTAAAACGAAAGGATGATATTTATTCATCAAATGCTAGGTCTGAAAGCTAAACCTTCTTATACCATTCTTGAGTTTTAATGTAACTTGATGAGTTAAATACTACTTGAGTATTAAATTACTTTTTTTGTGACCATGGTGCTGCTGACATAGCTTGGATGCTTCTGTTATTATCTGAAAAAGAAAAACCAAAGAGTTTCGTGTCGGCTCTGGGACCAACATTTTGAACCGGTGGTAGCTTCTGACTATATATTATTTGTTTTTTTTTTGCCTACACGAAAATAAATATCATTTCGATCTTCCTTTGGTTCGTTGGCTTTAAATTTACCAGGACCCGATTGAATATAAAGGATTATATTTAAATAAAACTAATTTTACGGATCCATTCTACGTGAAAAATAAAAACCATCCACTAACAACAAAACAAAATCGCAATCATGGATGGAAATTTTCAAAAACTTTTTGATAAGATAAAAATCGAGATGCAAAATCAAACAAGGGAAATAACAGACAACCTGCTGGCAAGAATGGATGAAAAGCTGCAGCCATTGGTCGAAGAAAACTACAAGCTTAAAAATAAAATGGAGCAACTAGAAAAGAAAGTCGATACCTTGGAAAGAGAGAAAAAGAAGAACAACATAATGATTTTCGGGGTGGAAGAGACGGAGAGAGCCAATTCGGACTTACTCACGACTGCAGTAATAGAAATCAGCAAACTAGGCGTCCAAATAGAACCACGGGACATCAATAAAGCGATACGTGCAGGACCAATAAAAGAAAACGGCAAAGTAAGGCCAATAATTGTGGCACTAACCAACTTCTGGAAAAGAAACGAGATTCTGAAAAATAAAAAGAAATCTAAGGATGTTTACATCACGGAAGACTTCCCGAAGAATATCCTGGAGGTAAGGCGCTCACTGCAAGGAAAGCTCGCAGAAGAAAGAAACAAAGGAAGCTTATATAAATTACGACAAACTAATAATAAAAGAAAACAAGAAAACAGAAAAGAGAAGGAGATCGCCAACTAGCAGCCCACAAGAATGTATCCTGAACATCGATTGTACTCCAAAACCAGCACAAAAAGTCAGCAGGCCAAATGCCTTCGACAAATTGAGACAACGATCCAACTTACTTTCAGTAAATACCGAAAACAAGAAATAGCAATCAACACACAGTGCCCGGAAAAATGTAGAAAGTATAAACGATAGCAGTACAACCAGTAAATTTAATATCCCCAAGCCGGCCGGTCACCGTGGGGAGTTCGACCAAAACCCCCTAGCCACACCAACAATAGTAAATATAACCACTGAAACACAGATTAATAATATCATCAAGAATAACAAAACCAATAATACTACCGAGGACAACCTGAATAAAAAACGTAACAAAAATGAAACAAACATATTTATAGCAACATTGAATTGTCTGTCACTAAGAACACAGGGGAAGCTCACTGAACTGGTTTCAGGAGAGTCGGAGGACAAACATGGAGGAGGAAAGCTACAGACAGGACAGAGTGGAAAAGGCTAGAGGAGGCCTATGTGTCTAATGACACGCTGATCAATTAATTATTTAAAAAAAAAAAAAAAAATTGGAACTTTGATTAATGTATAAACTCTGTATAAAGAAATCAGCAATAAAGGCTAAATAAAAAAAAAAAAAATTTTACGGATTCTATCGCGTTTATTTTTTGTTTTTTACATTCCCGGATTATATTTTATTTTCACAATTATTTATAGAAACTATTATGTCATCTTAAAATTTACTACCTATCTACATATTTTACTGTTTTTTACTAAAACACTTTGTAAGTTTCAGATGTTGCTTGTTTGAAGACTTCAAATAGAGAAAATGTTTGCCCCAAAGTTTACGATTTTACATCTTCGCTTGTAACAAGGTAAGTTTATGGTCCCGTTGCTCTATCTCGGAGTAACATGTAAAATGAAAGCTTCTACTTTACAAACAGCCATCACTTGTCATGCTTATTTTATTCGAATGATGTTGTAAAACAGTTCGGTGTGAACGCCCATTGCTATTGCACGAAACTTCGTACGCTCCGGTTTCTTTAAATAGATCGTCAATCTTTGGCGAACCTTATATAATTTGTTATCACGTTCAAATATTTACCATCCTTTTATCAACATGAAATGTGCAGTTTGTAACATCAACTCCAACGATTGTGTCCAATGTGGAAGCTGCAAGAAGCATCTAGATTTTGGATGTGCAAACATCTCGGAGACTTGCTGGAAAAAGCTGGGAACCGAACGAAGAGCACTTTGGAAATGTCCTCCGTGCCGGAATTCATCGCCGGCTATACCTACTATAGAACCAGTTTCCCTGGAAGATATCATGAAGGAGCTTCGTGACATGAAGCGCCAATTGTCGAGCTTACCGTCACTGGTTGAGAATATCCGATTAATCAGAGAGGAAGTAACCGAACTGAAAGGGTCATGTGAATTTACAAGCTCTAAACTAGACGAATATGGCATTAAGTTCACTGAAATGGAGAATAAAGTTGGTGAAGTTGAAAAGCTTCAGAAGATAGTTAGCTCTCTTCAGAATGACCTAGCTAAAACCAAATTTGAACTATCCACATATGAACAAAGATCACGCTTAAATAACGTTGAAATAAAAGGAGTGCCTCTTAAAAACGACGAGAACTTGTTTTCAATCATTGAGTCGATCAGCACTAAGATTAACTACACTTTCCCGAAAACTCAAATTAATTACATATCAAGAATCCCAGTATATAATTCAAAGGAGAAGTCTATAATAGTGAGTTTTATCAATAGATACATAAAAGAAGAATTTATAGCAGCTGCACATGTACTCAAGGACCTGTCTTCGCGAGACTTAGGATTCCACGGTACAACCCAGAGGATCTACGTCAACGACCATTTGAGTGTTGAGCACAAAAAGTTACTAAACAAAGCTAAAATTATTGCTAAAGATAAAAATTATACTTTTGTGTGGGTCAAGCACGGTAAAATCCACATGCGCAAAAACGTAACGTCAAATGTTATGATAATTAAACATGAGCTCGATTTAAACGCAATTGTATAATCTATAAACTAAACACTAGTTCTTACTTAGCTTGCTTATTAGTTTTTCATTATAATATAATTACTTACTTAAAACATTTATGTAAAAGGTTTAGCACCAATGCTTCGCTAATGACTTCGACACCTCGCTATTGTTTGACTGCAAAAAAACACTGCATTCCTTATCGCGCTGTATGCTTGAAAGCCGTGCCCTACGACTATAACTTTGTCTCGCTCTTACTTATAACTATCCTACACCGTTGCTTGCTTGCTCGCACACTTGACTACAATCAAGTGGCTAGAACTGGTTGTATTCAAATTATTTCCGTCATCTACTACCCATCATTGCACTTATTATTGTTAAATTACCGTATTTTCGGTTTGGTGATGCCTTTCACTACTCTAAATTTATTATTTTGTTGCTTATTAGGAAACTATTATTATCTTATTAAACCTGGATAGCAATAGTAAACAAAATAACTTAAGTATGCTTTATCAAAATGTGCGTGGACTCCGAACTAAATCAGATGCTTTCTATCGTAAGGTATGTATGAACTCATATGATATAATAATCCTTACGGAGACATGGTTGACTGACAGCATCTCAAATTCAGAATTATTTGATAGTCGTTACCTGGTGTGGCGACGCGATCGGGATTATACGTTGACCGACCAATCAAGGGGTGGTGGGGTATTAATTGCGACACGGAAAAGCTTATCAGTTACTCCACAACCAATGTTCCATTCAACAGCGGAAGATCTTTGGTTAAGCCTGCGATTAAAAAATTCTGATTCGCGAGAATATTCCAATCTACATATATGTGTCGTATATTTATGTAAGCAAAACCGAGGTTTGTCTTTTTCCTCTCAACTTTCAAACTTTCTATCCAAATTAAATCAGACTGTAATAAACAACTCTTTGGATATGTTTCTTGTCTTTGGTGATTTCAACATGAGTGGAATTAAATGGCTACCCACTAATAACCTATTTCTTCTCCCAACTAATCTTAATAGCCACGATGAATACTTATTAGCAGATGAATTAAACACTCTAGACCTTTGCCAATACAACAGCATTTTAAATGAATATGGTAAGACACTAGACCTAGTAATTTCCAACCAGGTCACAACGGTGTCCAAATGTTTCGATCCCTTAACGACAATTGATCCATACCATCCAGCGCTTTTAATTAATATAAAATGTCATGCTGCCGCTATTTTGGATTATGCACCACGCACTCGATATATTTTTGACAAAGGCGACTACGAAACTATAAACACCGAGATCAATGGCATTGACTGGAGTGGTGAATTCTCAACTAGGTCAATGGACGAGTCAGTATTATTTTTTAATCAATCTATATCTGCTCTTCAAAACAAATATATACCCCGTAAGCGCTCTTGCAGTGGTTCCTATCCAATTTGGTACAATAACTCACTTAAAAAGGCCATAAAAGAAAAACACAAATACCTTAAAAAATATAAAATATATGGTAACAAATATGATGAAATAACGTTTAGGCTTCTACGTGAAAGAGTAAAAAGTATGGAATCTACATGTTACAATGAATATTTAAATTTAACCGAGAAATCTATTAAAGAAAACACTAGAAATTTTTGGGCCTTTGTTAAGAATCGTTTAAAATCTAATGCAATGCCAAGTTCGTTAAAATTAAATGATAAAGTTCTAAGTGAGGGCGACTCTATATGTAACGCGTTCTCTCTGTACTTCCATTCTATGTTTCTAGATCACACCACTAACAACAATTCTTTAGATAATACTCCCTCAACCTCAGCACATGTACCACCATCTCAATCATCTAACCAATTGTCCGAAATCTGTCATATATCAGTAAGTATTGAGGCTGTTGTGGCTTTACTTGAAAAATTAGACACGACCAAATCAGCTGGCCCAGACAATATATCGTCTAAATTTCTTAAACATTGTGCGTCAAGTATAGCTCTACCTATCACACTCTTATTTAGGAAATCCTTATCAACAGGCGTAGTACCCCAAATCTGGAAATCGGCATATATCACGCCAGTTCACAAAAAAGGAGTTAAGACCGAAGTCACCAATTACAGACCAATATCTAAACTTTGCATTATAACTAAAATGCTTGAAAGATTGGTCTATAATCAGGTATACTCTGCTGTTGCTAATTCCTTCAGTCCCTTTCAACACGGATTCTTGAGAGGTCGGTCAACTGTGACGAATCTAACCCTTATAAATGATTACATTACCAGCGCTATGGATGCCGGCAAGCAGGTGGATGTCGTTTACACGGACTATAGCAAGGCATTCGACCGAATAGAACATAATACTCTGTTGTTTAAGCTAGAACATCATATGGGTATACGTGGAGACTTGCTTAGGTGGTTTTCATCCTATATACACAATAGGACGCAAGCTGTAGTGGTAAACAACTACATTTCTAGTTGGGTTCCCATACCCAGTGGAGTGCCTCAAGGCTCTTTGCTCGGGCCTTTGCTTTTTGTGGCCTATGTGAGTGACATCGACTCATGCTTTGAAAATTCCAATCTCCTTTGCTTCGCTGACGATATGAAAATCTATACCGTCATATCGTCACCCGATGATATGACTGCCCTTCAGCACGACCTGAGTCGCTTAGAGGATTACTGCAGCGCTAACAAACTCGACCTTAATCCTTCTAAATGTACTGTTATCTCCTATACTCGTAAGGTTAACTTTCTACCAACTACATACACCCTGCAGGGTCAAACTCTTCCTAGAAGTTATGTCGTCCGCGACCTGGGCGTACATCATGATTCCAAACTACTATTCGACGTCCACATCGACAACATTGTCAATAGAGCCTCTAAAGCTCTTGGATTTATCATGCGCATGTCCAAGTGTTTTAACGAAGTTAAGACCATGAAAATATTATATTGTACATTTGTCAGAAGCCACCTAGAATACGCTTCACAGATCTGGAACCCCTGCTATAATAAATACATAGACCGAATTGAGGGTATACAAAAGCGATTTATTAGATACCTATGCTATCGACAAAAAATCCCATATCACTCATCTAAATATAATGATCTTTGTAAGAACTTTCACCTTTTACCCCTGGTAAATCGACGTGAAATTGCTGACTTCCTATTCTTCTTAAAAATACTATCAAACGACGTTGATTCCCCCGAGCTTCTAAGTAAATTCCTTTTTAATGTTCCTCAAAAATCTATCAGATTGAACCCACCCATACGCATTCCTCACGCTACAACAAATTATAGGCAGAACTCATACACTGTGCGAGCAAGCAGATATGTTAATAGGATATGCAAACAGCACAATCTGGATATATTCACTTGCAGTATTAATTCAGCGAAGCGGTGTCTAAGCCTTGATTTTTTCCAGTAGGACTTAACCGCAGTTTTGTTGTTATTTTACTTTCTTATTATTTTTCAGAAGTTACTTACCGTACGTTACCGTAGTTCAGTGCCATTAAGATTATCTTTCAATGTTTAATGTAAGTTCACACGTCAACTAGTTACCCTATATCTATACGTGGAGACCTGTAATTGGCTCTCAGATGCTGTACCCGTATCTATTATTGTTACTTTTAGCTGTTGGTCTTCCATCAAATAAATAAATAAATAAATAAATAAAAAAATAAAGAACCCACTTTTAAAAGATAAGATCTTTCTGAAGATAAGTCAGTGCTAAGAAATATAAAAAAAATATAAATTAGGATTAATACAGTTTTGTACACGTATACTTAATATAAAGCGTGATTCAGAAAGCGTAGCCACTAAAACCTTATCATTATGTAACTTATCAAATAAAAAAACAATTATAAAAAAGCGCACAAAAACCAAATTTGTCAATAAGTATCGATTCAAGATTCAGATCTCTAGATCTATAGTCCCACCCTTTATTGGGGTCACCATCGATGAAATTCGGGTGGACATACATCTCTACTTCCTTAAAAAACATTTGCCGTGATGCTGTCTTTTTTGAGCTTGCAATCATAATGTAGGTACTATCTGAAGGGGACTCGATCTTACAACTTACCTTTAAAAAGACGCCATTACTTCCTTCCATCGTTTGACACATCACGTTTGGGCACGCAACTCTCGTTCGTCACTGTCTCACGGTGACATTTTATAAACAACGATGTTTTGCGCTGTGTTTGGATAACAAAAGGTTTGTTGTAGTTGTTTTGTTTTTCTCGATGTTTTTCGTTTTGCAGTGGATATATTTAAGGAGTGATAGTCAAGTTGGTAGAACGCTTGCCTCGGTAACGAGGATCGCATGTTCAACCCCGGCTCGCATCTCTGAGATTTCTGGATTTCATGTTTCATTTGCTAAACGGTAAAGGAAAACATCGTGAGGAAACCTGCATGTCTGAGAGAACCCCTGGAAAGATGTGTGAAGTCCGCCAACCCGCACTGGGCCAGCATGGTGCACTATGCCTTATACCCCTCGAATTGAGGGGAGGCCCGTGTTCAGCAGTGGGACATTAAAAAAAGGGCTGGTATTATTATTATTATATATTTAAAAGGTTTGTGTAGCCTATAGAGCGGGCGGTCCAATTTCGATCCTACGATATTTGCAAAAAACGTAAATTTGATAGTTGATGTGTTATAGATAATGATGGGCTCCTTAAGATGGTACACTAAAATCATACTATCTCGGTGTTCAATAAAAATGTGGGCACGAAGTCAACTAAACATTAAAATATGTTTATGTAATCCAATTTACATGTTCGTATAAAATAAACGAACAAATAATAATACAAGTACAAATATTGCCTAACAACGCGTAACCCAAAATATATGTATAGGCGACTTGAACCGAAACCCATAAAATAAACAAAATATGTTGGCATCTTCAGAATGTAAACATCACAGCTACATACAGTACGGCCCTAACAGCATAACTCCAGAGAAGTTACGACTTGGTTTCATTGTGCCGAAGTCTGCGGCGTAGAATAGTTGGGAAAGTTACCTATACCTTGTAGATAGACACACTTTTGGGACCTTTTTTTTTAAATCGGGTGTGTTTAAATATCGCTAAACGAACACACCAACTATACGGTCCTAAACTGCGGTATATGCTTGTATTGTTTAGAGCATCGTACAATGAACTGGGGTAACCCATTTTAATGACTTATTACAGATATTAAACTCATCACACTAGGTTTACCTATATCAACATTCGAACCCAGGACCCTCGGTATAGAAAACAGAGTCACAAACAGGGTCACACGTTGTAAACCTTGATTTACAGTTCTCCCCAGGAAAACTCTGAGGTTGTGGAAAGATTCCAATTGAGATCGAAATTTAAAACTTAAAACGATGGATAAGAAATATAATTTGTAGTCTTAGAACTAGAAACTAGGACTCCATTTCAACCTTCATTTTTAGAGATGTAGGCCGAAAAGAATAACAACTGTAGTACTGTACTTAAAATATTTTTAAACCACAAAAAAGTTAATATACTTATAACAACTTTTTCTTGCTTTTTATACTTAATGAAATAACCTTGTCTACACCTTTTAAATCTCAAAGCATCTCCTACTTTCATTCCGTCTCGAACCTCAGCAGCACTTTTGTGAATAAAAATCACGGACAAGGTAAGTAAAGCGCTGTGAAAGCGGAACCGGACAGGACACAAAGCAGATAATAGCAGAAGGCCGATACGGCCATGCACTTGAAATGAGCACCTATTTGCATCATTTGTTTTACTGCTAGCTGAAGAGTACCAGCCTCTGACTTTTCTAAATCTCCTGTATGCTCTTTTGAATCAACACCTTTCTTTTTTTCGTGGGGAAATCCTCATGCTTACCCGCAAACCTTGGGGGCGGCAAGCGGGTTATGTTTGGACTCCTACCAATTAAAGTCCCCACGGTGGTCCTCCTCCCGCCTCGTGGTAACGGGGCCACGGAAACCCTTTTGACCCCAAAAGCTGCCGTCCGCTTGAGCAGATGCATCCTCCTTACGGCGGCATCTGATACACCACGCCACCGTTTCGGATCAATCCTGTCACAGACTGTCACTATCGCCCTCAGCAATTGCAGCAGCGTAGACTTGGGGGGGCGACCCCTCACATGTTGTCGATGATGAAATAGGCCTCAGGGAGCCGGTGGATGGGATTAGCTTTGGTCTGATGGATGGATTGGTATACAGGCTGTTGCTGTTCAGGTGATATGCAGTTATATCTCTTTCCATGAAACTACGTTTTGTAGAGCTTAAAGGTGACCTTCTGAATACTCATCTATGATGTGCTTAAACCCAGGTCAAAAGTACGTAAGCCGGCATTAAGGCTTTGCGAACCAAAGTCTGTTCCGCTTCCCTAGCGCTGGTAGTTTCTTTGCCTCACCATTGTATCGAAAAGGAGTTCTGTAATACTTTTAAAAAGTATCGCTAAGAATTATTAGCGGTGGAACTATTTCAAGTAAATTGGATCCGTTTGTTAAATGTGATGAATTTCTTTAAAGCCGAGTTTTCAATGCGACGAATTATGAATTAACTTTATGGTGAAAAGCAAATAAAACATAATTGATGCTATTGATTGGATAAAAAAACATTACTGGTCTTTATTTTCAAACTATTTGTTCAAATTAGTAATTTGATAATTAACTTAATGCATTATTTTTGATATTTTAAATGAATTAAATAAAATTATAAATATAAAGTTCACAAAATTATATATTATTCACTATATAACAATATTTTGATTTTATTATTATATTAGCAGAAACAATAAAATCAATCTAGAAAATTCGACGGCACAAAATAAAATTCGTGCAAAACAACACCTAAAGGTTTAAATTATTCATTTTCTTGTTGCCCGTCACGTAACCTTAAGGCCTCTAAGGGAGAAATAAAACATTAATGTAACCTCATTTGACTAAAACATCCACTCTCCCAAGATCATAAATGTCACCGATCACCACGGAGTTGTGGAAACATAAATTCGTACGTCCCACAGGCCGTAAAGAGAGTCGCGAATAAAATTGATTGGCCAGAATCTGCTTACTCGCGTGTATGGAGCTTTATAAATTATTTGCGAAGAAACTTCATAAAGGTTTTTTTAATATTAGGTATGTTTAATAATATAATAATATCGCCAGACAAACACATCAACTATGCGGTCCCACACTAAGCAATATTTGTATTATGGATACCGTACAATGGACTCAAGGCGAAGTCAGTATATCTACTATATAAAAATAAGTCGGGTTTTCTTGTATTTATACTCTCAAAAGGAATACATAGAGCTGGAGTCTGGACTAATTGGTTGATTGAACCGTATTGAAGCCCCTTATGATTGTAGATTGGTTGATTGAGAAAATTGGTCGAGTCCCATGATAAATATTCCGTATTTATTTTCAAAATTTTCAGAGGACTAACGTCATAATATAGCAAGAGAAGTTGATACCCAAAGATCTATTCCAAACAAAATTGCAGCACATTCAGCTTTTAAAATTCCAAAACAAATCCTGAACATCTCAATTTGCCTCGTCGTACATGTGAAAGATAAAATCGCCCGACGATCCGATATTCAAACCTTTGCCAGCGTCCTCTAATATTGGACCAGGTGCACCGTAATCCCTCTGGGGAAATGACTTTTTTTACACCTACACCTACAAAGAGGGACTTTATGCTTCTCCTGTATTCCTTTGTCTGTGACTGTACACTGATGTAAGTCGGCTAGCCTGACAGGTGTTCACTTTTTTATTGTGTTACCGATTTTCACTGTGTCTTTGTCCTCAGCAAAAGCTATCAGTTGTAGCTTTACTGGCTCCTAATTATATTTTTTTACCAGCAATTCAGGACTTTTTAATAACTATCTCACAGACTAAAGTAACTCATTAACGAGAACCAAAATATTTTTTTTGTAACTAATTCCAAAAACAAAAAGCTTTTATGATAAATTATACAACGGTATTAGGTATTTTAAAAAGTATAATTTAGAGCTTTAGCAAGCTTCGTCCAGGGAAATGAAATTGTAATTGAAAGTTGTAAATAGGAAAAGAAAATTCAGACTTGGATTATTGGGATGAATGGGAATACATTTCAGGGCCTATCTAATTTTCTAAAGCCTTTAGAAAATTAGATATACAAAATGAATTTGTATCGAATCTAAATTCTTGCTAATAAATTAAATTTATTATGTAGAGGCAGGCACTTAATTATATTAATTTTTTATTTTTGTTTAGATATAAGGCTACCTGCATATACGATTGAAGCTTTTGTAAAACCAGTCAAACATCCATCAACAGAACGTTGTTTTGTAAAACTATAAGCTCTTTGTTGGAAATAGTTCTTTAACGATAATTCGAAAAGTTCCAATGATTGCCTTCACCGCTATTTCAGAATTCATTCCTCCTTCGAATCGGTCAAATAAAGGAACGTGGCTCATACGTAATTCATTTTCAAAGGCGCCCGAAGACATCCACCTCGATCCCTACCACTTACTATTTTCATTTATATTGACGTGCTTATGGAATAAGCCGATGTCATATCTGTAAATGGGCAGCAGTTTTGCTTTATTTGTGTCTATGTTTTTCACACAAATAATTGATGAGGATTACCGAAATGTTTAATAATTTTTTTGAGCATAATATTAACCTAACGCTGATGATATAAATAGAGTTTTCGATATAACTAGACCTATTTTAGTAAGGCTCGGGAATAAGATGTCATTAATTCAGTTGGGAAGCTAAAAATCCTTAAAGCCCAAAGGATTTCAGTGAGCTTCGACGGCACGCCAGCCGTTCATATATTATTCAGTCTGCGTCCGAGAGCGTAAATGAAAAAGTTTTTGTATTCAATGACTATTCGAACACCGCCAAAATACTGGTAAACCTAAAACTTTTCGAATCGAACGAAAATTACGAGTTGGGGGTTGTCCCGGGAATGTTGAATATTCCGAGCGCGTATGTCACCGCGTATGAAGATTAAGTAGTGATGTAGGTATATTGTGAATTATCTATCTCATTTCTCATAGAATGGAACTAATCGATTCTAATATTAGACTAGTAGAACTACTCTCAGTGGTACCAACATTCCGAACCGATGGTAATAACTTCTGACTATCCGTAAGACCTACATGATTTTTTTTGTGCTTTTAGCAGTCCGGCGACTTCGCACGCTTTGACTTTAGTTTTTCTGCTTTACTGCGTGAACCCGAAACTGCGGGACAGGGTTAGGGGTTCGATACGTCATCGATATTATCACTATCATATGGGGTACCTTATAAACTAAAACAACTAAGATATTTTACTCCAACCTGGCATGAGCGGTCCTATTTTGTAGCCGGTTGCCAACGAAAAAAAAATAAGAACAAAAAACACGAGGAAGGTCAGATGATATAATTAAGTTTATCGAATCCAACGGAGCCACGCACCAATCTATTGGGCTTTTAAATAAACTCAAATACGAACTGCTTTATTTATTTTATAATAAATAGAAAATCTTGTAATAACTACTATTTATAATAAGAACCCACGATATCCTACACGACTATACCCGATACAATCAAATCACCGCCCAATCGGACCTTAGAACAACGGATCCACGTAATTATCCTTTATTAAAAAGGAAAGAGAGAAAATTTAATCAAATGAACTAATAACACGGGAGCACTGAGGCCATTGAGCTGAAATAACGGCAGCCTCCAGCCGCGGCGTAAGATTTAATCTTGAAATTCTTCCCGTCTGGTTGCTGGACCATCACATCGCGCCCGGTCCGATGATGTGATTAGTATGTCCGCCATATACTGCACAATCTATCTTCGGATACATCTCGATGGATTTAAAAAAATCGGAGCTTATCGGTTCGATAAAGATTAGAAGGTGGTGGAGTTTTCACCTAGTTTTCCTTCCTACCTAGGCAAGTATGCTCCATCGTAGATCTCATCATCACTTACCATCAGGTGAGATCGAGATCAAATACTTGCCTATAATGTAGTAAAAAAAAAAAAAAAAAAGTTTAGGTGAAAACTCAATACCAAGTTTTTTTTTTTGTATCAAAACTCAGTCTTATTAATACTATACTACAGCTATGCTAGATAAGATGGCAGCCTTTGGAATATTCATTCGAAGCTCCAAGATAATTTCTAACATTTACCCGGGACTCAATAAATCAAGGGACAATAAGCCAAACATCTATGTCTTCATTGAAAATCTGAAACAGAAGTTACTTTGTTTCATGGGTAAATAAAATGTATTTTAAAAATACTTTAGGATATCGTGCTGAAAATGCTATGGCTTATTCTGTGATTGAAAAGCCATATGACGATTTGTACGTATCAATGAGAATGTTGTATATAATATATAAATTCAAAACAGTCAGTTAATTAAAACATGTATTTAAACACAATGATTGTATTAGCAAACAGCCGAGGGCCATAATATAAAAAACAGATTCGTCAAACCGAATGGAAATTAAATAGTGGGTCGCGACATACTTTATTCCAGTCACGGTCCGCTGAATAAAGTGGGATCAGACGCCGTACTATTAAAAAGTTTTTCAGACTTGGGTTGGTTATTGCTCGGCAGAGGAAAATCGGGTATTACAGCGATTGACTTTTACAGTGCTACAATTAAATTTTCCATCAAGCGTATTTTATGAACGTACCCCAGTTCAATTTATTACACTAGGACGTCATCCACCTTAGTCCTCCCGTGACCATGGTTGCTGTAAAGCAGCCGAAACGTCGGGAACTTAAAAAAACATTATATAGACGCAATAAAAACCTTAAAATTTGTTTTATTTCAATGTGTAATATTCGCGTAAATATAAGAAATCAATACGCTTATGAGGCGAAATCTTATCATTTACAACAAAAAGCTATAAAATAGGCACGTTGCACCCAGATTGAACTTCGTAGTTGTGTACAAACATCATAATGAACTTAATGACTGGTGATTAAAGCACATCTTTAAATGAGGGTCTGTTTAAACAAAACGTTGTTTTTATTCCATTAGTCTGCGAGTGAGCAAGCCATTGTCCAAATAAATACTCCATTGAGAATTGCTTTCATTAACCTAAAAGCGTGTGCAATAATGCTGGAAACGGTGTACCTGACTGAAACGTGAAACGCTAAGATATAGCCGAGCAATTAGCTTAACCTTTAGTTATTTATGTACTTAGAGTTCAAAAATTTCCAAAATCACGACATTGAACTGAGCTCCAAGTAGGTATTAACAATTTTGTGTAACGTAGGCTTTTAAGAAGAGATTAAGGTAAGAGAATAAGAATTTTGTCTGCAAACTAAAAAAAAAATATAACCTGAAAAAAGTATATATTTGATGGGGATAGGCCGCTTGCTTATGAGAAATATTATTACAGGTATATCTCACTATATTCTTTGACGCAAAATTACTTGCTTTTCACATTCGCTTGTAAGCGAATTGCTATCATTTATTCATGAGTCACTGAGCAGACATTTTTTATGCAATCGTTTTCTATGCTATTTTCTTATACATGAAAGTAGTATTGTGTAACAAAAAATCAGAAGTGTAATTTTGATTAAAATAAAATACAATGTTTCGAGAGATCGTATATGCTAGCTATACAACGATCACTAGAATAATTAAATACACCAAATTAAGCTTCTTTATAAAAATAAAAAAAAAAATACAACCGAATTGAGAACCTCCTCCTTTTTTTTGAAGTCGGTTAACAAACCTTTCAGGCTGTCAATACGTCACGTCTCTAGTAATATGGCCATAACTGCCCCCCCCCCCCCCCCAGCCCGTCGTCCCACCACTCAGCGTCCAAGCGGCACATTAAAACTTTTGCAACAAACAAACGACGTACACGTTTCAACATTATGACTTTTTGTTTGGGCACATCAGAATTTATGATTGGAGTTTTTTTGGAATCGTAAAATGGCATAATTGAGTGGTCGTTGTTGGTACGATTGCGTGTATTAGGTGGAAAAGCTTTTAAGGAGAAAACATCTCTATATTCAACCGGGTAAGTATATTTTTGCGAGTCATCTTCACCGTGTAGAATTAAGTTGTTAAGTTGTAGCGTTACCTGTTTGTTTCTTGCGTTAATAGCGGAAAAGAGAAGATCTTCCAGTCAGGCGGGTGGGATAGGCCTGATCCGGCGGCCGCTATGCCCTAATGGATATAATGGAGTTGGGACCTTGTATATATGTAACATTCTCCGAATACTCTTACAGCGCGTTTTAGTATTGTATGGACAATCGTCATTTGTTCTGAAAGTCCTTCTGCAGCGCCATCTGTGTATCTTGTGACGAGGCTGAAGGGATTGCTATACGATTTTGTTTTTCGGAAAACCTTACTTCCGAATATTGACTATAATACGCTCAACGAACGAACATAAAAATGCAAATTGGATTTTTTTTCTGTCATTCCCCAATCCGTAGCTCACTTCACACTAATTTGTGAAAAGTCAACAGTTCAAAGTTAGGTGTCAAAACGGCTGGGACCACTAATCTGGGATGTGTGCAAAGGCTGGAATGGCAAATAAACGACTTGCAGTGGCCGAATAAGCCATCAGGACACGGCTCGAGGTGAAAATTGAAATGCAGGATAACCATTCTGCATTCACAGCTACTAGTAGAGATGAGAAGCGAGAATGGGTACCGTTATGGCTGTTATTTGATCGCTCCTTTTCCAATAATTATGGAGTAACAAACACATTTTATTTTATTGGTTTATATATTACTTTCACATTATAGATACGATGGCTTCTTCTTTTTTCGTAGTACCATAGTCTAAAAATTACACAGACAAACTAACACTTTTTCTTAAACTTTCGTTCCGAAATCTAACAGGTACATATTTTTTTATATCCATTTGTTTGTAAACATTACCACAATTAATTTCTCCAGTCATTCATTATTCTTCTTAAACTCTTGGGACCCAAATTGGTTTTCAAAGAAAGCATTATCATAAAATAAACTCTATTACAACGTGATATTGTTAGTTTAGGTATTAAGCAATCCCACCTAATCTCGTTTAATCTTTGAAGGGAATTCATAAAGAGGATTAATTTGAGAGCATTTAATCCCGCTGTTTTACTATTAAAATAGCTATTTTGTATATGTATCTTGTGGCATTTTAAGAATGGTATGATCAAATCATGTCTGCCATTAAAGAGAGAGTTTAATAAGTATCAAATAATATTTAAATGCGTCGAAGACATTTTTCATTTTTAATTCAGAGTGTATGAAATTTGTATGTGAAACTGTGTGAAATTTCTAGTTATTCAAACGCCTGTTTGTACAGTGTAGATGTCTATAGCAACTCAGCTGTACCAGTACATATCGCTAGACGAACAAACCAACTATACGGTCCCACACTAAGCAACGCTGGTTTTTAAGTACCGTACAATAGACTGGGGGCGAACCCAGTATTTAATACTTTCATAGATATTAAACATCCATGACTCAGATACAATTATTTGAGCTTATCACACAAAGTTTGTCCCTACCAGGATTCGAACCCGGGACCCTTGGCACAAAAGACAGGGTTACTATCAACATAGCTAACGAGGTTCATGTTAGTTACACCATGTTATCACTCAGAACTGGTGTACCGATTGTTATAATCTTAGATTTTTTAAATTTAACTCCGCCTTGAAGCAGCGGCTAGCAGAATAACCGTCAACACAATGAAACACAATTAAATATAAATCCAACATAATGCTTTATTTTACAAATACTATGTATCGCTATCTAGAAATTATTCTAACGTACATACCTATGTATAATACAAATGGAGACACCGCATTATATACAGAAATTTATATTATAATCATTATAATTATGTAAATTCATAAGGCACATTATAATTTTCTAAAACGACTCTATTAACTAGGTACCTATAGTTTACAATGCGCTGTAATATCATTATACAGGGTGTAAAGTTAATGTGTTTTTTAATTTTAGTTTTGAGTTTAAAAGGTCAATAATAAGAAATAATTATTTATTATCTCTTGCCAAACCTTATGGTACAATTTTCATGAATCATACAATGTGTTTAAATTGAAGAAAACGTGTACCGTATTAATATCAATGGTTCAGGACGCCGAAATATAATCAAAATTAGATAACCTTACTGTCTATTTGCCTGAGCACACATAGCGCGAAACCCACTGGATGGAAGAAGATTTTAATAAAACTTGAGAAGACTATGGCAAAAAAAATATATTATACAGTTTTATTTATTTATAATCTACACCCTGTATATTGAGTAATTCGCAATTTTACAATGCCTATTCAAAACGCTATTTACAGAAAAACATAATGGAATACAATTTTAACTTAAGTGTTTATTTCTTTATTGTAAAAGCATAAAGTACCACAATATATTTTTTCAGGTGTAGTCTTTTTTTATCTTGGCAATCGGCTATAAAATAGTGCCACTTTGCCAGTGTCAAGTTACATATTTCTTCGGTATTTTATAGTATCTACCTCTGATGATAATAATGATGTTAATGACGATAATGATAATAAAATAAATCTCCTACCCCTCTCAGTAAAGATGTGGATACTTTATTAAGAATTTAGCAGGCATCTTGGGAAAACTCGAAAAGTGAATTTATACTATTTTATTTTAATCTCCTTCACTCGTGCACGATTATGAAGATACAATGGTTAATATCCCACTAATATTACACATAATATATCCAAAAAACACAATTTTCAGAAAATAAAACAAAATTAATAAAATTCACTGTTAAACTTCCCGCCAAAAAGTCCAGGAGTAGTCAGTTCTGAAATGTTTAAATTTTGGCCCTTACGCACGATTTACACGAAGGCAGCACACAAGCTAATAGCAGCGAAGTAGCTATAACTTGCTGAGCTGTTTACTTTACGAACACTTGCTGCCTATTACTTGTGTACTTTCTCGTATAACCCGAGCATTCATTGAACCAGTAGGTATTTAAAAAACTGCTACTAAACTGAGCGCAAAATCTCAAATGTTCAGATAAATGAACACGAAAAATCTGACGGCAATAATTTCAAAAATAATATTTGGCCTAAAATGTTGTAGGAAGACTAGCTGGCGGTTTGTGAAATGCTCTAATTCTGTTGGATCACTATAAAAATACTGGTTCACTGTACATATTATATTTCATGGAATTTAGAAATATTTTACGAGAATTCTGATGTATGATCACAAAAGGGAATGTATTTAGTTGTTTTACATAATACTCGTATTTATATTCTATGGACTTAATTACCTACACCTGAAAAGAGAGATTCAAAGAATATTGCAATTATTATCTACAAGGAATGTTTTGATTCAAATACATTTACTGAACGCGGTTGGTTCACAAAACAAAAGAATTAATATTCCTTTAAAATAAAAATTAAATTCTCAATTTTCTCAAAATGTGCGTTAACATTTTAATATAATTTGTGATAAACAATAAAAAAAACAATAAGAAACAATAATCTTATATCAATGTAATGGGACTAACACAAATTAATTCGCTTAGAAATCAATGCGTACACATATTTTGACTAAACATTTATAAAATAATTCTAATTTGTATTATAGTTACACAATATTACTAGAATTTTGTACATTAAAATGTGTCAACAGTTGAGGACATTCGAAGGATTGCCAAATTAATTGGTTTATGTAGAAATTGATTTTTTTTTACATTAACCTGGTTGTATTATTATTGCTGGCTACATTGTGGCTATTCTATTTTATTAGTTAATATTAGACACTACGAGGACAATTGCCGCTCTCTGCAAATTGTGTTCAGTCAATAATTTATATTCCACCTCACAATAATAAAATCTCTTTTTTATAAATAAAAGTTTCTTTATTATAAATAAAAGTATATAGAAGCATTGAAATACTAAGATATGTACACTCTCAATACGTATACTAATCTATTCCGTACATTAATACTCGATAAGAAATACTATAACGACACTAATTTTACATAGAACACCCCGTGCAATCCATACATCGACGAAGAACAGACATTCATTCTAGAAGAGAATATTAATAAAAATATTTATAGTTAAGGATATGTATAATTTAGACAAGTTACCCATTAAATAGTTCTAAGATCGCTAACACTCGCATAAAAATAAAACTTTAAATAGCATTTAAAACTCTACGTTCAGTAGAGTACAATAATTTTCAAAATAAACTATTTGAATCATCAACACAAAGTAAACAAAGAGTCAAGCACGATAGAATTTAAAATACCTATCATAGAGTCAAATGTAATCAGTGTCAATAAAGTTCCTGCTATTCTCTTTACAACTGAAATATTGAAAAAAACAGTAGGAACTGAACGAATGGCAAACACATCGGACGAAAATCAACATCAGTCATTAATTAGGCCGCCCGCAAACGGGGTTTGTATATCAAGAGAAGTTAAAACTAGCGCGTTCACATAGAGTTATAAAGCCTTATCTCGTACCAATAACTAACGCGGTCAGCTATACATCAAAATACACACTTAGCTAAGCATTCTTTGCGTCAGACAACAAGTGAATCGTCCTTAACTAATTATATTTCACAGTCAGGTATATGTCGGTCGTCTCCGCTGTTTATATAAACAGCACTTCGACATAAGCCTCCGGCTAGTCGACTAATAGCTCCGGGCTCAATCTGTCGATATTGAAGTTTTCCATATTCCACATTTGCCTCGTTTCGGACTCCTTGCAGGACTCCATGACAATTTTGTCCTTGGTGTGAGATACCGCCATGCATTTCTCACTCGAACCGTGCTTCAGTAACGATGTCTGTAAACAAATCACAATAATATATATAGTATAAGTGGCTTCGTTTATAACATGCATTCAGGTCAAATTTTTGGACCCACCAGAGTTTAATGTTCTTATTTCTTTTCAGAATTTTAAAACAGATTTAAGTCTATCTTAACGTGATTTAAAAAAAAAGACATCATTACTCATTTAGACCTAAAAATGCAATGTAAATGAAAACTAGATACTCTCGAGGGTTCTCGTCACTGGCACGCGTCCGGTATCTCCTGGAGCGTTGCGTTATGATCACGTGGTTTACGGTACATTGCACGCTCAAAAATACTATATGTATAACTCATGACACTAAGTAACCTTTAGACAAAGTTCTCATTACCATGTCCTTACAGCCGTATATTTTTGTATGTTCTGTTCAGGGAAAAGAACTCTGTTCGTAATGGGAGTTTAAATAAACCGACCAACTGGTATAGTTTCGTTAGACGATTTTGTGACTCAAATACACTATTAGCTATCCAATTCAAAATATTGTTATTTCGTTTTAAAAGTAATCAAAAATATAAATAAAACAATATTTCTAGTAGTGCTTTTGTCTGACTTGCATGTCTCTACCAGGCACCTAGTTTTAGTTAGATTCCAAGCGTCAATTAATTAAGGAGTAAGATTGGGGTAAGGAAAACAAATTTGGCAATTGTAGGTCATAATCTGATTACATCAAATATACAGGTAAAGGTAAGTTTACAAAAAATAATCATAATGTGAACATAAGGACAGTTCGTGTATGGGAATTAATTAGATGAACTTACATTTGGGTCATACAGCCACAGCTGGTTACCCTTAGCGCCGTGGCACGGGTACAGTATGACGTCATGTCCAGAGTAATCCAAGCATGTTTCGTCACGACGAATCTCACCGTTCTTCGAATACATCCAATACTAGAAAATGTTAAATAAATCATGTTACTTATATCCAACATTTTCTATTTATACAATAAAAAAGAAGAATTTACTATATAATGATGAGTTTGAAAAAAATATTTAAAAATAAAATTAACTACGAATTTACCCAAATACCCAAACTTATAACTTAAGGTAAAGTCCCAAAAATCAATCGAATGATGGAAATATAAACAAATGGAACAATATGAAAGTTTCAGTTTTAACATGGCAATTATTAAAAAAGGTCAGTGTGACGTTTGTTAAATATATTATTACTTATATACTAAGAAACCTTTCACAGTTATGATAATTATTTTTTTGAACAATACAATGTTAATGATCAGTTTTTTTATGAGAATAAGCGTTGAGCACGAGCTCACTCAGCTAGTTGAAGAAAAAAGTTATGCATACGTGTGAAAGGTTTAAAAACGTTTTAATTTACCTAGCGGCAGTACCAAAGTTGAAAGAGGAAAGTCGTAAATATTTAAAAAAACTACTGATAATATATGCGCGCACCGCAGTACGCTCAGGCCATCCATGAAGTGGTCTATATCTTACAACAAGATATATACGGCATACGCGTACACAATTTCAAACACGCCTGGATGGTAGTAGAATAATTTTGAAAGAAAATGATGAATCTACATTTTATTCTCTAATCTCATAAATTAATAACTAAGTAACGATCGCATTAGTACAGCACAAAATGCATATGGGAAAACGCCAAACATTCGCGTTTCACACTGCAAAAGTAACGCCAATGTTTTGCGGATTAGTGAAATCTTTATATATAAATAATTAATTTTATATTATTTTATTAATTATCAGTGAAAGCTACGACAGCCAAACTTACCAGAATATATGATGAGCACCAACACCAACTACATGAGAAAGCAAAAGCATTCTAATAACATGGCGGCCTTTAGAACAAACCTGATTTCCATACTCTCCGTGGCATTGCCAAATGTTTACTGGCTTCTTCATATCCTCGGGGCTAGCGGCCGAGTCGATGCACATTTCCGACCCAGCATTCGCGATCTGATGCCATCCATAAGTTAAAAAAGGCGTGCCGGAAGCAAGCGTGCTAAGCTAACGTCAACACTTAATACGCTTTTTTTGTGTCTGGACTGATAGTAAGTACAAAGCCTTCGATGCAGTGGCCTCGCCATATGTAATTCTAACTACTGGTTTAAATGTGCTTTAAGCGTCAAATCAAGTGCTGACGATAGCGTGTCGTGATAATGAAAATGAAAAACAAAAATAATCAAATGATAATGTTATAAAAACTGACAATGAAGACAATCATTCCACGCAACATTCAAACAATCAGAGTGTAAAGACAGTTAATATTCCCAAATAAATCCATCGCAAGGTTCACTCGCACCTTCCTTCGGAGCAAGAATCAGCAGTACCTGAGGACCATTGTGCCCGTGGCATCTGATTAACCTGACGACCTCATCACCTGACGCATCGAGACAGTAATCTCGGGTAAACGCCTTATTTTTTATCTAGTGAACACAGAACAAGATGCAAAAATAGTGACAATAGGTGCTACATAATGAATCGTGTCGTCCAACGTGCATAGAAAAGTGCAAACTGTGAGTTGAACCAAATTGTTTGAATAATTTTATCATAATTTCCTCCTGCAAAGTGGTACTGCCGTATTCGGACAAATTGTGAACGACAGAAGACCTGGTTTCCTCCCTGCCGGTGACATGGGTATAGTCCGACTGGTTTATGATGATCAGACTTGCGCGTTGGAGAGTCCAAACATATCTTTTGGAAGGCGACATTTCGGATCTGTACAGGGAATAATTTTGAAGAACACGTTCACACATTTACACTCATTGAATGGAGCTATTTTCCTTATAGTAATAGCACCTGAATTAACTGTCATTAAAATAATAATTCAAATTATTTACTTATACAATTTTCAAACTTGATCGAAAGAAGAAAACATACCTCGCCGTGAGCGACGGATTCGCCCGGAATGAACAGTTCGGGATAAATGTTCTTCAAATACCAATCGAAGGATTTGCATCCCAATTTTTCCCTGAGATTTTTTCGCCCGCTGATGTCTCCGTAATCACCCTTATCATTCCCAACACGCTGATAGTAGTACTGTGCGTAATCGTCCAACCAAACCTGAAAACGTTCTCGAGATAAGTGTGATTCAAATCTAATTTCGCGAGAAAAAAAATAATCTAATTGAGGCAGAAAATCCTCACCTCGGCTAACCGAACAGAGTTTTTCTTCAATACGTTAACACCTGATCGCCACTTGTACGGCGAACGTTTCCTGAATATGTGACCGACGTGCGAACACGGAACTATTTCCAGGGTACCGCCGCACATCCAAGTTTTAAATGAAAGCTCCAAATTCTCGCCGCCCCAAATATCGAAACCGCTGTCGTACGTCCCCAGCCTTTCGAAGAAGTCTTTGTCAATAGCGAAAAGACCACCAGCCATAGTCGGAGACCAAACAGGCTCCGCTGTATGTTTGTGTCTCGCTCGTTCCCTCGATGGTACTGGATGCCAATTGAACTGGAGATTCCAGTCGAAACCACCAACATTGACTGCAGTCGAGTCTCTATAATGATACTCGAGAGTATTATCGTCGATGACATCAATCACGGGGCAGACTACCGTAGTCTTATTACGGGCAATTCTGTCTAGTAATGGTTCCAACCATCCTGGAATGAAATAGCTTAGGTTAACGGCTGCTCGTTACTGAGAATTTGTGTAGAACCAATTATACAGTCTTACCTTCAGTACATTCGCAATGGCTGTCAAGATATGTCAAAACAGGAGCCGTTACGTATCTAGCTCCAAGGAGTCTAGCCCTAATTAGACCCTCGCGTCGACTCGCTCTTACTATTCTCACTTTAGGTAGAGACGACATGTAGTCATCTAATTGCTGCATCAAGTGTGCTGTAAAAACAAAATCATACTCGTAAATCAACAAACTCCTTCGTAATAATACTATATTTCTAAATAATCATTTTGTTGATACACAAACTAAACTTGTCTTAACTAAACTTGTTGCCATCTTAGTCATTGTCGTAGACCATAAGCAAGACCATAATAATTTATTTTAATCGTAATTTGTAGGCATTGGAATTGGTCTAATTGTCAAGATGATGATGTCGACGTTACGTAAGAGTATACTTACGCATATCAGAAAAATCATCAACAAGAATGATTTCTTTAATCAGATGCGACGGCGATCTATCCAGTACGGAATGAACGGTCCTTAGCAACACGGACCACGCTTCGTTGTGGAAGCAAATGACGACAGCCGTCTGGGGAAGATTTTCTAAATACCGGCCCGGCTGTTTGCACCTGTCGGGGATAAAATTAAATACATTTACACTAGTGTTGGTGTATTGTTTATAATGTCAAGGGCTGGCCTTAAAATATTTGAAAAAATATTGCATTTTGATCAATATTTGCGTACTAATTACATCTTATTACATAAAAAAAAATATTGTTTTGAACTTAGAACCAATAATCCTTTTTCTTGCAAAATGTATATAACATTTAGTTGTATTTTGTACACGTATAAAGTTTTATTAAGAATATACTTGGAGAAGTAGCAAATATGTAAAAGAAATCTCATACCATCTCAGGCAGGATATTCAGTAACCCTCAAGTTAAGGGTTTTTTTAATCCTTACTATTCAAAAGTGAAGATTTCGATTTTAACCGAAAAAAATAAGGAGGAGATTTTGATTTCGACAGGTAATTTTTTTATGTTTGGTCACGCACAACGTTCGTTTAACATAGACTCAAAATTCATTACTTTTAAATTTAGTATGACTACGTAGATTAAGTTACATAATGAGGTTGGAATGTTTTTTGCTTTTCACTTTTTTAATATCATTATTTTTGGCAAAAATTTTGATCTTACCACTCGTCTCTTGGGTCCGGTAGCTTTCTCCTAATAGATATCAGGTCACTGATGTATTGGTTGAAGGCGTTCTTTTTCCAGCCCTCCGACACGGCTTGTTTTGCATCGTCACTAATGTTCTTAGGTAGCACAACCGGTTTTCCGAGTTCACCGGGTGCGTTGTCCGAGCCCGGTGCGGCTAGCACTCCGAGACCTACGGGATTATTATTAGTTACATTTAATTTTTTTATTGCAGCAATTTACTTATTTCCAATACTACATATATGCTTTGTATATATATATGTACATTATGGATGACTTGGATCAGGGGTTGCCAACCTTTGTAGCCTAAGGGCCGGACTGATTGCTCTATAAAGCCCCAATGGACTTCAAGGACAATAAAAATAAATTAGGAATCTCGTTTTCCTTACACAGACGCAATTGCAAATGGCATCAAGATCTACCAGAATCTATGTCGCAGGCCCGATTGGCGGTGCTTGCGACCAGGTGTTGTCCCGCGGGCCGTAGTTTGGAGACCCCTGACTTGGGTTATTGGTGCGTGGATGTGAAGAAGTGGTTTTATTATTATGAGAGTACTAAGTCTCTAAATAATATAGGACATAATGCGCTACACTTGCAACAAACACAACATAACAAAAGCTTAAATAAGTGCAAATAATTTACATAAATACAACACCGAAGCAATGATAACTAAGTTGGTTAAGCGCTCGCGTTGAAAACAATCATCACAGGTTCAAACCTCACATTATGTGATTTCTGAACTTTAATGGAGAATCTAATTTGCAAGCATATTTATCATTCACTAAACGGTTAAGAAATATGTCGTTAATAAACCTGCATGTCTGAGAAAGCTTAACAATTTCTTGAAAGACGAGTGAAGTCCGCCGACCTGCACTGGTGGTGGTTTAAATCCCCCTCGCATTGAGGGGAGGCGCATGCCCAGAAGTGGAACATTGAAGTCCTAAATTATGATTACTATCACACAAATGTCTTTAAAAATTACCTTCGCTTCCCATTATCCGAACATACCAATTGACTCGCGAACTAGCTGTGATGAACAAACGAATATTAAAATGCATGCATAATATTATCAAAAAGAAGCATCTAATAAAAAGAGTCACATGCTGATTAGACAAATGAGAAGTGTACGAGTGATGTGTATAAAGATGTGTCGTAACACTACTTTAGGGAAAACAATAATAGAAATCTAGAAGATCGCGTTACGTATATCCTTCATCATAATTTCTATTGTTCAACAAATATTGGCCTTTACAATCGCGAGACAAACATCAGAATGAAAAGACAATTCAGAAAGGATTTATAAGCACAAACATTTACAGTGACCCCATTATAATTTAGAACGATCACAAATAACAAGGGTAATGCAAAAGTGGCGTTGTATTCTTATCTCTGAAACCTCTAGAGATACGATCCTCAATTTGATTTCTGTAGAAAGATTTGCCTTCGAAGCATGTCTAATAAAAAATCCCTCGTCTATTTTGTATTCACCGTATTCAGATTTATTTATCAAGAAATTATTGTGAGCTGTTCCAATGTAGGTCTTGTCGGTGATGTGTGTGCTGTGTGAATCATCGTTGGGACATTTATGTTAACACCTACACCGTGCAAGCTCATGCAGTTGTGATGCATAAGAATGAGACTCACCATCGGATAAATTATTTCCATACGACTCGCTCTTCCTTTTTGTGGACGTTGGTTTCGCCATTTTCAATGGCTTCGCCTCCGCGTCTTCGTATTCCATAGGTGGCGCGCCAATGGCGTTTCTCGAATTCCCATTAGTAGTCAACAGTGCGATCATAAACCATATCGCCGTCAGTATGAGCACAGCTTTTAATATCAACGTACGCCTTCGTAGGAAAAACATACTGTAATATTTCATTTCTATTGCTATATTTACTTTGAGAGAATATAAACGTGCGGGAATCCTATATTATTCTAGTACACTCAATACATTTCTCGAATCCTCAATATGTTTAGTCTTATCTTCGTTATTTTCTATTATGTTTAAATCAAAAATCTTTATAGAATTTGAGCAATAATGTTTACACTATCTATAATCACAAAAGGGTGACTAGCATAAAATAATGAGATATGTCTTCGGGTTTACGACTTCAACGAGATATGCCTTTTCGATATGACAGTTGCTTTGAACAATTTCATTTCTTCACATGACTTTGGGCAGTATTTTGGCTATATAACTTCGTCTGGTAGCGTCTACGTATAAACACTTTCTTTCTGGTTTTTTGTTTCATTTCCAACTGAACAGGCATGATTTATCGTCCATATTCCTCGAGGCGAGTCCTGCAAACAAAATTGGCGCTTATCAATAGCATTACACGCACACTCTATCAGGCCACGTAAATGAAATCCACATAATTTTGATGGATGTGCTCGCAAAGTCTTAAGTATATTTATGGCCGGCGATTTTCAGCTAAGTCCCGCCGGCGGCTACTGTTGAGGTAATTGTGTCGGAAAGCCCCTCTAAAGGTTCAACAAGGTCCCTCACCTCGTTTGCGGTGTTTTGAAAAATATATAGGTATTAGATGTCTTCTGAATTCAAGTAATGATTACAATATATGTTTTTTTTTGTATATGTTTTTTACTTGTAAGAAAATTGTATCTAGTACTCATAGTACATGTTTATCAAAAACTCTCAGACAACAAGAAAGCTAATAAAATTGTGCAAGCAAAAACCATGTTTTTTCACAGCAATAGTTATTCACGTATATTATTTCGTTGCGAAAAATTTCGCTGACCTAAAAAGAGCCCTAAGGATGTTCAATAGATCCCTTGTCCAGTAGGCGGTAGGTGGCGTTTCCGCCGCACGACTGATGGATTGTTTTGCCTCGTACATTATCGGGGTTGGCTGCTATTCCCATTTTTCAGCGGGACACAATTCTATTTTCTAGGCCACTATGGCAACGCTGCGAAAGCTTTGGATTTTCAAAAGGCGACGTTTTAAATGATTTTGTTACCACCGTTTTTGGATCCAGTCATTAATATAATTAAATCCAAAAGCAAGCGTACCATTGCAAGACCTCAAGATACTGTGAGCTCTTTCTGCATAGATCGGACCGAAAGCAACAACTAAATATGAGGGTACCCCAGTTCAAACTTTGACACTAGGACGTCAAACACCTCAGTCCTCCCATGACCATGGTTGCTGTAAAGCAGCCGAAACGTTGGTAACGTAAAAACATAAAATAAACGCAATAAAATACGTAAAATTAGTTTTATTTCTATGTGTAGTATTCGCGTAACTATAAGAAATAAATAGATTTTGTTACTTACATACTTTTTGACCTCATTATTCTACTCTGCTTTTAACCCTGAATGTGAATTTCTTTATAGAGTGTTCAATTTGAAATGCTAATTCTCAATAGAAGATGCCTATCCCCTATCTCTCGTATCACTTTTATTTTATTTTATTTCATCTTTTATTCAGCGGGCATGAAGAATTTCAATAAAATTTTAATAGATCCCCGAAGACAGGGAATGGAAATGAAACGGCGGTAAAGTGCGATGATTCTTTGGGTAATCTTATCGCAATTCTTATATTGCTGCGCGTACTTAACCTGGATACGAAATATTGAAATTTTATCCTTATAGGTTTGTGCAATAATAAGCAATATAAATTTGTGTAATAATTACCCAATTAATAGTTCAACGAATGTGGATACCAAGCGGGAGAATGCAAATTCAAATTACACCAACATCGTTTTACTACTAGGGGTTAACATCTATCACATGAGGACCTTAACAGTAGTTAAAAGGGACAAAGACTAGAAAAGTATGAATTACTTAAAAAAAAACATCGATCGCTGGAACCCGATGGATTTGAGTGGTTGAGGACCGTGATATGTGAAAGTCATTGGGGGAAGTCTATGTCCAGCAGTGGACGTATTGCGGCTGGTGGATGATCAGTTGTTAAAAGTAACTTTTTTAAACTTCTAGTTACACACTCACCTTGCGATTGCTACACCTTTTCCGATCTGAATCCGGTTGCGTATCTGTAACAATTACACAAACACTTTATAGATAGGAGTCATCAGTTCCGATTTATATTTTAATGGCAATGCCAAGGTACAAGCGATAAATAAGATAAAATCTTTACGATTTCAAAATTCAACGTAAATAACTGTAATGGCGAAATATCTAGAGCGTCTGAAACGTCTGTTGTAATAAATTTGAGGGAACTCCTCCCGAGGGCATTCTCGATGACGTTACGATTACATTACGGAGTTTCTGTTTACCCTACTGTTGTTTCCTCTGTGCGCTAAAACCTATGCAAGAGAGTATTTGATCGTAATTACACCTACCGTGTAATACTATTGTCAAGAAAATATGAACAAGATTTCGCGATGAACGTAAATTACTAACGAAAAGAATTATACGCCGCAGTGGGTAGGGATGGGCGTAGATGCTGTGGATGTTGATGATGCAAATGGTACATTTCATCAGGTTTTGCTCTCTAAGTATGCCGTAATTAAATACCGCGGATAGCAAAGTATTCATAAAGCACGGTGTTTACATTTTCCTGACTCGTTCAAAATGTTACTTTAAACAAATAATTTACTGCCATGTCACAATATAATTGTAGATGAGGCTGTAGAATATGTGCAGATAATTTTGCGTGAATTTGTAAGCCGGCTGCAGTGGGGCCACGAGTCGAGCGTGCAGCAAACATTGTCGAACACATCAGCGATATTATAATGTTGCAGTACTTTATACTAAGACAGGCCCGCCACACACTCCCACCACTGCTACTCCTGTAAGCCAGGATCTACAATGGTATCCAATGTAGACACCGAGGTTTGACCCTCGGCGAGTCCCGGGATGAAATTAATTGTCTTGGAACCCGCTCGAAACTAATCGAAAGATAAAAATAGGAGGAGTTGGAAGAAAATTATCCACTTCCCTCCATTGCAAAGCGGGAGACAAAAACATCTGGTAGACAAATGTCCACAGAAGTAAGACTCTTACAGCTGGACTAATTCCAGGTGTAAGGCACCACGGAGCGTTTAAATACTAATCGGTCCTAAACTTGTGAGCTGATTATACTTGATTCCAGTAATAGGTATGGCAAAAACGCTTGAACGCACGGAAGTTGTCCCTGGTTTCCAAAAGGTCTGTGTAGTATACAACTCCAGAAGTTACTTGCAAGCTATTAAGCATAATAGTATAGCTATTAATTTATACTGAGACAAGGCATACAGGTGCAAGTTCCTATTCGTGGAATTTTCCTCGCTGCAAAGTCTAGTGGCTGCACACTAAGTTGCGTGCGCGCACTAACCATGACCTAAGTCAGCTCCGATGGCATCCGCTAGTCGGTCACGACCCGATGTGCAACCGCTTATTTACTTCAATCGTTTTAATGATATTTTGTAAAGAAATACGGCTAGCTAGGTGATTTTTTTTATTACAATATGGGCAAGTATTTGATCTCGATCTCACCTGATGGTAAGTGACGATGAGATCTACGATGTAGCGTACTTGCCTAGAAGGTACCTGTTCACTCTCGACTTGAATATTGTTTTCTTAATTAGTATATTTATTCACTGGAACGAAATATTTAACTTACATATTATTTATTTATTTCATATATATGCGAATACTACATATTGAAATAAAGCTAATTTTATGGATTTTATCGCGTTTATATTATATTTTTTACGTTCCTGACGTTTCGGCTGCTTAACAGCAACCATGGTCATGGGTGGACTGGTCTGAGGACTGAGTCCTCGTCCTTATCGCGATAAAATCCGTAAAAATAGTTTTAATTCAATTATATTTTATTTTTTCGTAGCTTATCACTGTTTGATTGGTTAAGTATAAACATATCACATTAAATTTATTTAAGCTCTTTGTATAATAAATATTTATTATACACACTAAAAATATAGTGTATTATCAACACAGAAAAGAAGCTCTACTTACGTAATTCCATTAGGAATATCAAAACCCAGACTAACAAAAGCCAAACCCTCCAATCAATGTATAAAAAAAAAACTGCAGCCTCAAATTTTACCTCAATGAGCAATCTATTGTCGGGTACGCGATTAATGGATATTTCCCTAACAAAGATCAGTCATGATAATAAACCAATTAATTTGTCCCGAACAAAGAAAAAATATTAAAAAAAATGGGTAACAGGAGCAAAACCGGCCGGATATCGGCTACAACGAAGATAAAATTAGCGTATTCATCTAATGCTCTGGAGAATTATGTATCTTTTATAGGATTTCCTGATAAAGTCTACTAACTGACGTATTTTTCTACACTGGGGGGTTATTTAAAATAAATAACATTTTTTTTTCTATAACAAGATGAAATATCTTCTAAGCTAAGGCAAATATACCAGACTTAAGCGTCATCCTCTTTTCAGTACAAACACAATAAAGGTATAAACAAATAAATATCACCAGGCAAACACACTAACTGTATGGCCCCAAACTAAGCAACACTTGTATTATAGGTACTGTACAATGGACTGGGGGTGATCCCAAAAAAACGAACATTACGAAAAGATCGTTTCCGAAATTTACCCAGGCGGGAATCGAACCCACAACTACCCGGAGCAGTGACCCGACCGGCCTACGCTCAAACCGCTAGACAAAGCTATCTTCCATAAGGCAAAATTTAAAGAGTCCTATCTATTCAGCTTGTTAAATCTTTTGCTGCATTTCTTCATAATCATATTATCTATGTAATTAGCTTGTTCACCAAAAAACCAATATCAGATTAACCAAACGTTAATAACATAAGGTATGTATCTCTCGGGTATTTCCAATACATTTAGCCGATAATCTAATCAGCGGACGGAATTACGTTTTTGCGCTAATGATTAAACGCATAATACTTTTCCGCAAGCGGGCTGTGAAACGAAAGCTCTCATGAGTTGTTGCGAAAATCAATTCATTACCAACCTGCTCAGCGCAGGTGGTAGTAGCCACACAGCTTTGATATGCCTACCCTGTAAACATCTTGTGACCAAAAAATATTGTTCCTTTTTACCGACTTCAAAAAGGAGGAGCTTCTCAATGCAATCGGTGCGAAATAAACAACAGACGAAGAGTAATAAAATTATACTCAGTAATGAGATGCGCGGACCAATTTGTAGGTATAGTCTTTGGCGCGGGCCAGCAATACTCGAACCAGTTGTTTTTTTAGCACCAACTTCACATTCGTTAAATATTTGATTTAGATAGACAAGGTAGATTTCAAGATTAGATTATTTTTTGCGTTTATTTTTTATGTTGAAAACATGTTTATTAAATAAAACAGACTTCATATTTCTATAGCATAGACACATGTATTTTTCGTATAACCAATTTTCTCCTCGTTCACTTGCTACTCGCTCGAAGGAGACGCTCACTATTTTCTTTAGCTTCCAGAGATACGACACAGTGCAGTTTTATCCCAATCATTGCTCTCATGGCTCTATCGTTATCTGAAACTAGCGCGTCGCTTCGCTTTTCACTAAACAGTAAACGAGTAGATATCCTTGACGTTACAAGTAGCCTTTTCGATATACTGTGAGCGTACTTAACTTTAACTCACTAACTTACTCGTATGTGTGCAATTTTACAGTTAGTATCACAAATGTGTGTGTAGGTAATTTTAAAACTATTTACCTACTTGTGACTTTTAAAGTTACTATAGTAAATCTGCATCTGTTTTGTCATAAGGCCTTGCAGATACTTGAGCGTTAGGTGAATGATTCGCTCGCTCAGAAAAGCAAACCGATCAAAATGAGCAAGCGCTTAATTAAGCGTGCTCGCTCAAATAATATTTAAGCGTTAGCACTAGCATACCCATTCGAGTCATATTTGAGCTTTCGCATTAGATTGGCTCGCTAAACTGAGGGTCTTATTCCTTTACAAGCATAAAATGCGTACATTAAGTATATTCAAATGATATTCCAATCATTTACGTATAATGAATGATAATTTATTCATACAAAATAATGCATTATTTCATCATTCAAGCGTTGTACGTGCTTTAATTTAACAGATGCGAGAGATACGCACGAGGGCAAATAAATATCAATACCAACTTTTTTGCAGCGAGGGTGCCGTAAATACCCATGTAAATACACCATGTCAATAAAGTTGACAATTGTACGGCAAAAATGCTGTGAGTTAGCGAAACGAAGTAAATTGCATAGTTTTTACAATTTTTTTAATGAATATAATAAAGGCTATAAGTGGCTTTTTTAAGAAAAACCGATACCATGGATTCAACTCGATGATTCTGAATCCCCCAGAGTAGGAATTTTCCGTCGATATTTCTATCGAATTTAACGATTTTTTTCAGTATTTATACATTAATTTCAGCATTCAATCACAACAGAAGTCTATGCCAACGTGATTATAAATTTAAAAAATATAAATACCTTTTTATACCTAAAACTGCAATGTAAATAAAAATCAATCTATCTCGTCACTCGCTCGCGTCAGGTATCGCAAAGCGCAAAGCATTGTGTCGTGATCGCGTTGTTAACGATACATTGCACCCTCAAAAATTATAACATTTGTAACATGGCTTTCCACATAAATGATTTTTATAATCTTATTATAGACAATAAGTGTGTAATCATTACCCAGTTTTTGTTATCATTCCCTTACACCTTGTATATTGCGTTGGATATTACATTGGGTAAATACGTCTTTTCGTTCTCTAATTCAATGGCTTGGCGATGATTATTATCATCATATAATGCGAAGTAAAAATTGGCTTCTATATGATTCCAGATAGACTGATATGGGTCAAATTCTTAATTTAATGTTGTGATTGTGTCACAATTTATTAATCGTTTTTGTATCAATATTCTTGCCTACAAATCAAAAATCTAAAAAGCTCATAAATTATGACCATAGATAGGACAGCACGACGGAAGTACAGTGAAGCTTAGTTTATTTTGTATTCCAACTGAATCAGCGCCATGATCGGAGTCACTTCAAGGTAAAGGGAGGGTTACTAATGGTTACTAAGATCGATTACCAAGTGACGTCATTCCACCATTTTCCTCCTGTCACAGTTATCAAAGCGATTTCGGGGATCAAATGACCCTGCCGACCTACGTCACCAAGATAAGTAAACGATAATACCTAGTCTTTTAATGGAGCTTATGCCGGTGGAAGCCACAACAAAAGCTTATAAGTAGAAACTTATAAAACTTGAAGTGTTTTGATATGTAAATGACTTTAAAATAACATAGGTTTTAATTATGATTTTGCTATTTAGGTAGTTATTGCTAAACATTACAATAAAATTATTTGGAATTCTTGTATAGTTACTAATTTACTTGCACCCTGGTTGATACCCAAGTGCAATTGCTTTGCGTACTGTATCGATGAATCTACAATCATTTTATGATAGGTTTCTTTTTTTGAAAGAGGTGATAAGTCCACCTCTATACTGGAGGACTTCCTATCGCCTTAAAAACTACCCTACTTCATACGACACAAGGTCAATATTCGATTGCCTATCATTTTCTCGTATACGTAATATGGATGGGAAAATGTACATACTCGTAGAAAAAAAACGAATAGAGCGGAGGTTTTTTGTTTTACGCCTTCACCCTGTTGTGTGAAGCGAGGCAACGAGTGTTGTTACACTCGTTGCCTCACTTACGATGATTTACGAGAAGATTACGTTTACAACTGACGCGTGGCTGGTTTTTACTAGCCATCCTTGTTGGATCCCACCAAAGACCCCAGTAAATAAGGGTTCCGAACTTTGGACGGCCGCTTTAATGGTCAGACAAAAACAATTGTTGTATACAACAACAAAAGGTTTTTACCTGAAAATTACCATGTTTTGAATATTAATGTAGGAAGCAAATTCTTTTGCCTTATTAAGTAGCCGAATTTAGAATGAAGGCGATTCTATGTTTATTTTTAGCCTTTAACCCTCACATTGTTAGAACTTTGCCTTCTAGAAGCTCGTAATGTAGGGTCGAGTCTGTAAAAACATACTAAACAACAACGTCGGTTGCGTCCCGTGGAAATCGAAATTGTCTCTGAACACGCAACGAATTTAATCAAAACACGTCACGGTTCTGTGAAGAAGCTTATAGTATTTGATGTGTTTGACTATCATTTTAGTCTACTAATAGTTTTGATAGTAATAACCGTTTGTACCTGAGTCATGGATTTTTAATATCTATCTAAGTACTAACTGACCCAGCAAACTTCATAACGCCTCAGAATCAAATTATGTTAGTGAAATTTTCGCATGTTTTAAGTTAAGTTATTCTGCTATTTGGGCGGAGACAAATCCAAAAAATCTAAAATCATATAAATAAATGGGGGAAGAGGGACCCACCACTTACCCTTGGCTTGTCAACTTTTCCAATTATAAATTAATGTTGATGGATAATTAAAAAATAAATGGTAAACTAACACGACTTAGTTATCTAACATAGTGGAATCGCCCCCAGTCCATTGTACGGTACACATAAAAAAACGTTGCTTAGTTTGGGACCGTACAGTTAATGTGTCCCTTTGGGGATATTATTATAACCAGCAGTATTGCAACACACTTATCCCTCTACCACAGTAAAAAAAAAACTATTAAGTATAAATCAGCCATATTGCTTCTAGATTGACATACGAGTACAAACGACGATATCTCGTTGCAAATAAAAAATCTGTTAAAAATTAAATTAAGAATTAAAAAATCCACTAAGCACCCGAGTAATACACGCGAGACCTAGATTTAAGCAATTTTAATTTCACAAAATATCTCGCGGCACATTTCGTGATAACGTCGAGTTAATTGCGAAAATATTTATTTTTTTAAAGCGCGCTCGTGCGTAATGAGACAGCGTGTACCCCACCCCCACCCCCGGCAGAGAAGCGGTCCCGTTAACAGGCACATTTATTAATTGAAACAGTGCCCGCGTAATAAAATGAAACAGCAACATGAATTGCTCAACGCAATGTTCGTTCTCACCATGTTATTAATATTATATCTCGGTGTTTTTATTTCAAAACCTATTATGTGTGGGCAAAGTGCAAGGAATATAGTGCAATCGACTACAGTACTGAAACTGGCTGGCATGAGATTACATGCCTATGAAAAGGTGTATTTTTGATGTTTGAATGTTTGTTAATAGCTTGTAAAGCAGTAGGTAATAGACAAAATTGTTTAATAGGTCAGCTTATGTCCTTTTACGCGTTCTCAAAGCCCGAACATGTGCTTATTGTGGACACATTTAAGTAACAAAGGTGAACTGCAAAGCATTATACCTTCTTCTCGTTTCATGACGACGACTGTCTCATGTAGTTGCGTGGTAGGTAGTAGGTATCCAACATTAAATACATCGCTTTACCACGGGAAAATTTAATCGTGTATTTTTTCTCATATTTTGTACCTATGACGCATGTAGGTAAGATACGTTCCCTTTAAATGTGGCTTCTATACGCATGTCGTATGAAATGTACGCCATTGGTATTATAAACGTGTGGGGAAAACAATTTTCAATTGCTTAATATACCCGGATAATATGGGAAGGTAGGTACGTAGTATAAATACCTATAGATAATTATGCAGAGTGCTTTTATATACTGAAGCTACCTTAATAAAACCGTTCGCTCTTCTAACCAGCGATTTCATCAATATTTTATACCGGGTTCAAATTATTTACAACAAAAAAAAACCAGCTGACTCACAGCTTTTTAAATACTTGAAACATGACTAAATCGTCTTTTCTCTTTACGGCAACATAAAGTACAATATTACTAACAAAGAAAACCCATTTCTGTTGTTAAATAGTGAGTAAATTTACACAGTAATAACTTCATTAAAATTCAACACACGCATTCTGGCATATATAAAGCTGATTACACACACGACGCACCCGGTACTGACGATGGCCGTACATAAACGCTACGCGAAAATTCTTTGTCACGAATGGCCCTGCGCGGTTTAAAGCTTTAATGTGACCGCGGCTTAACCGCAACGAATTGCAACCGTCCAGAGTCGGTGGCGGCTTCATTGGGGAGTGTTGCAGCTGCATAGGGCTGCAAGCCTAAACCGAAAATGAACGAAATAATTTTTAAAATGCTGAGTATTTAATAAATATATGAGGTCTAATAATAATTTATATATCTATACAAATAAATAAAATTGGAGTGTCTGTTTTAATATTATAATATAACCGCTATTTACTAAGTGCGTTTGGATGTATACACGGTACATATACCAAAACAACATTTTTTGTCTGTGTGTCTGTATGTTTGTTTCGGCTAATCTCTGAAATGACTAGACCGATTTTGACGTGACTTTCACTGGCATATAGTTGATGTAACAAGGAGTATCTTAGGCTACCTTTATTTTAGTTTTTTTTATTTAAATACCACGCGGACGAGGTCGCAGGTAACAGCTAGTAGTGAAATAAGGCTGGGTAGGTTATAAAGACAAAATTCGTAAAGAAATAAATCAAATTATTAGACATTTTAAAAATGATGCATACCATGGTTCTCATTATTAAAAAAAAACAATTTACACAATTATTTTATACATCAAAGTGATCCATATAACATACTGATTCATCTGTTGAAATATTTTACACTAATTTTGTCATACCTTATGTATCACAGTCCAAAGCCGTCATTTGTTCTGTCTGTTAGCGCATCACGGAAAATCCTTAACCGTGATGACGTTTATTCCGGGAAACGGCGGCTACTTCGAGAATTTTTAATTTTTTGCTGCCGGATATAAAGGCTCTCTACTCACTAGCACATGTCGGCTCTATTCTATCTGAATTAAATCCATACTAATTAAGTTTTTGTCAATGTCTGTCGGACAACACCACAAGTTTTCCGGATGAAAGTTGAAAAATTCCAGACATTTTGTTCGGAATAAACGACAACCCTGCACTCGTCTCTAAATACCACAGTTAAACGTTTAGCAGGGACAGTTTATAGGGGTTTTTAGTCGTTAATAGTGTCCCAGTACAGAAGTGTAAAAGTTTAAAAATAAAATCCATCGTTCTGGTAAATTGAACTGGTCTGAGGGTATTTTTTTGGTGTTGTCGCTACTTAGAAGTAACGATCGGTGCTTATTTTAATTGGGGGCACAATTGTAATGACACAATTTAAATTAGAAGAAGCTTTTCTTGTTTAAGTAACTTCCAACTCCAACATTTATTGAAGAACTTATGTGGTTATCTACAAATGCGATTAAAACTCGGTTTGAACTCGTACTAAGTCAAATGTCTAAATTTAGCACATTATTATATTATATTATTATTTACATAGGTACTCATGGCTTTGTATTGATATTTTTTATTCAACATATGTTTATCATTTTGTGGTACAACACTTAATATTTTCAATCAAAACTTACCTATAGCTAGATTTATACACATTTTAGTATAATTTTGATAAAAAGTGTCAAGACAAAACAACGCGTTATTAAGAAACAGTCTAGCTTCAGGCGCCACGCCGGCAAGTCAAAAGTCCCTCAGGTATTACTTGGAACAAGATATTTTACCTGATTAGAGGGAAGCCACAAAATGTTACTCGAGGCGATCGTGCCTTGATGAGCTAAAAGATAAAATAAAAAAGGCTAATATTAATAAACTTATGGACCTACAAAATGATATTGGTATTAAAAAAAACTGATTTCAAAAAATAAGAGATAATCTATGAAACTAATGTCATACAAGAGAGGCCTATACTGATATCGAAATAATTAGATTAATACAATAATATTAAACAAAAGGCAATTAATCATTCTTATGACAGAAGTGAACCAATCGATGAAGTCATCAAAATAAATTTCAATAAACAACTTCCTACTGCCATTGAAATTTAAGTCCTCATCAAGAGATCGTGCTGCAGGCAAATCGTGACGCACGCATCCCCTCACACAAAACACTTCAGAAGCCAAGGTCAGGGCTCCTCGACGAGGCTATACACAACATTACATCATGTACATTAGCCAATCAATCCAACATAACATTTGATGATATGAGTCAGTTGTAACATAACATTAAGGCGATGAGCAATATGTTGCAACAAAAAATATTTCTGGGGCATATTTCTGTTGTAACATTTTGCTTTGCGCATGAGTAGGTAGTTAGGTACTTAGATGCGTTCTACTACTTCTATTTCCCAGAGATGAATATGTTGTATAAAAGCAAACGCCAGACAAGGTTAATTGTTTTATAGCAAAAAAGGCAAGTCAATTTGGACGAGTAGCTACAATATTCATCAGCTTCCTAATAATAAATGTTTTTACTGACACATATGGCCATTATAAACTTATATAATACCTATCTAATGTTAAATAAAATAATGCCAGCATAAATCACGAACCCGATACAAATATATATATGATAGATAAACACAAATATAGCATACAACCAACCATAAAGGAGGAAACAAGCGATCCTCATCATCCCGCAACTAATAACGCAACAATGATTTACGACGCTTGTTAATCCTTAGAGGAATACCTTACAGTCGGTATCTCTGCACATAATAATTATATATCACGATACAATGACGTGTGTATCGAGTTCAATGTTCGTAATTACACATTCAGCCGTGAAAACAGCACACTGGGGACCAATATTTGGACAAAAACGACATTTATTATCGTAGCTTTTTGAATAAAAACAAGTAATAAATTTAACTTGACTCGATACGTTTCAAGGCTTTGTATTCATTGCGGATGCGATTAACCAATCCGATGTCAAATTTAGGTTTCATAAATTCTGATGCTGCTGATTAGTATTCTGATCGCATTTCGGAGTATCATCAAGAATTTTATTTGTGTAATATTTTGCATAAATGTGTGCCAATTTAAGTGGGATCAAGGTGTAATTTGATTTGGAAATTACCCAAAGTTAAATTTATTGTTATAACTTAATTCTTGGGTACATTACAATTTATTGTTTGTCTCACTTAAAAACATCAATTGGGTTCATTTCTAAAATTATATTATACTTTTAGGTATATTTTTAAATTAAGAAGGTAAGATTTACCGTGTAAGTCAACGTTCAAATTACTTCTTACGTGTGAAACTGAGCAATGTGCGTACGGCAATTAGTTCACTGGAGTAAGCTAGCCACAAACGGTTCCATTGCAAACCGTTGCAGTAACTGCTGCCCAGTCACTATCGTTCGCAGCGCGATTCGCAGTTAAATCCGACTGCACTAGCGGTGCTTTCAAGATGAATGACTTTTATTGCACCACATTATAATGACACACAATTACATCTTTACTATACAGTTTAGAAGCTCTATGTGGTTTGGTCATGTATCCCATCAAGAATCAGAAGAAGCGATTGAACGGCCTTGAGGCAATTTTATAGATTGCTCCAATGTTATACCGTTTGATGATGGGTCGAATATGTGTTGATAAATACAGGATGATCTAGTTATTGTTAAGTGTTACATGCTTTTGAGTTGCTTCCAGCTAAATATATATTGAGTATCTATAGACAAAGTTAATAAACGAAATTATAATTCTCAACCAATTTATTTACTTGTGTGTTTCATAAATCTTAATAACTACATTGTTATAATTTAAGTTCCATAACATAAAAAAAAATTGTAAGTATTGAATTACTTTGATTTAAATACGCATGATTTACTTTGAGTGATGGCGTATAGTGGCATTTACTTATCAAACTTTGCATCACGAATAAAAATATCAATGCAACAACAGCAGTCAACACGATAATGGAATAACCACTGGTATCCTGCGTATGGGTCGTCGACCTTGTCAAGCAAGAGGTGCGATGTATTGTGATATTATATTAAATTGAAACCAAACACGAAAATTATGATTTATTCTACGTAATCTACATACATACATACATACAAATAAATAAAATTGAAGAGTCTGTTTGTAATATTAAAATAACCGCTATTTTACTAAGTGCATTTGGATGTATACACGGCACATATACCAAAACAACATTTTTTAAAATTTTTGTCTGTCTATCTGTCTGTCCCTTTGTTCTAGCTAATCTCTGAAATGGCTGGACAGATTTTGACGGGACTTTCACTGGCAGATAGCTAATGTAACAAGGAGTAACTGAGGCTACTTTTATTTTAGACTAGCTGTTACCCGCGACTTCGTCCGCTTTTTGTTAAATACCACGCGGACTAAGTCGCGGGTAACAGCTAGTTTTAAGTATATAATTACGAGTTGACGGCTACATGGTTATCATATTTACAAATAACTTTTGTATCAAAGCATATAGGTCAGTAATCGAAAATCTCAGAGAACATTATTGGCTGGTTCCATTAAGTTTATCAGCGATCACAATCGAAGGGTCACTATTACCGACAATAATGTACCTAGTAATTATTGTTAGGCTTTCAGAATCGGACCCTCCCTAGCCCGTTGCCGTTGGCCGGGTCAATTGATTAAATCCAATGTCAAAGTAACATCGTTAACAATAATCGAATTTATTAGGGATCGAGTAAATATAAGGAAAATCTTGCTAAGCAAACAATAGTTATGTGTATTGTCTAATCTCCCTATATTTGCATAAGCATATTTATTTGAAACCCGCAGTGCCCAGAACTTTGTACGCGTGGAATTTAGTTCTCTTTTACTTTTCCGGCAGAACCCTTTCATTTCCCGGGATAAAAAATATATCTTTACATTACCCCGGATGTGAGCTATCGTCATGATGCCAAGTCTTCAAGAAAAAAGCAGTCTCAAAGAATTTTGAGATGCATTTGTTCCTCATACCATGGGATCCTTGTACACATCCCGGGCTCAAAAGTATGCTATGTCACGATCCAGGTAATAAGTTCCCACCTTGCCCACTTGCATCAAAATCCAGTACTTTCCCATGATTTACAAAGAGTCGGATATAAATGTTTAAAGCTTACCTCTATTTCAAAGTTATACTGGAAAACGAATCTGCAAACAAAGAAAAAAATAATTATAAAATCACCTTTTCAACAAATCACGACGAATTATTCCAGATGACAAAACAATCGCCTCTAAGTCGTTCCACGTACGGATGAGTCCAATTATAAACGGCACGAAACGTTGGCTTAACCCCATCTCGTCGGGGCCGAAAATCATAGAGTGCTCAAAGAACGATCTCATAAGACCCTTGCCACACAACTCGTTTTAGAGCCGTACCTAGCTTTCGTTCCCGAGATCGGTCGGGATCTCGAGAGTACTCATAGCCCTCGTTACTGCGGGGCCCATTAGACCAGAGGGCGCCAACCGCGCCACGATTTTAGTTTCCGACCCAACGCGCCCCGGAGCACTTATATCCGCACATATCCGCCTATATCCGCCCCTTAATAAGGGACTCGGCGCCTAATTGACTTAACATTGGATTAATAACGGTTTAGGCCTGAAATATGTTTACCGATGAATATAGCGTCGCGTTATTTTGGATGCGAGTGGGATTTGGTTTGAAATTAATTGTTTTTGTAAAGATTTGGTGGTAGCAGTTAATTTGCTTTAATTGAATACGAGTAGGTATCAAACTTTTTATTTCAAATCCAATAAATACATTCGTTATTATCTTTTTTAAATGGCTTATGAGGTTACAATATAAATGATAGTTTAAATATACTATTTGAACAATCTAGTATTCTAATTTCAAGTGTTTGTTTGTATGCTACTATTACCGTACAACGTAAAATAGTAAATACTTTGCCAAAGGATAAGTTTGACACAAACCTCTCATTAAATAAAACCCAAAAGACGTAAGAAAGTTTTGAGCATACGTTGCGTGTTCGCTTGGTTCCTAATTGATCGGCAATCTTTGAATATTGGCGGAGGAAGTTTGGCCGGCGAGGACACGCCAACCGAACTGAAATAAAAGACTTTCGAGACCCACCTGAAGTTCAGCAGCAGTCATTAAATCGCGTTGTATAACTTTTCAGACAACGAATCTACGTATGAATCTGATGTAACATGGGCCGCTACTGTTATGAGCTTAACTTAATATGGGATTTCAAGGATTAGATGTCTAATATTATATTTGTAGGTATATTTTTATTTCTCAGTAATCTAGTTCTACAACAGGAATTAAGTTATGATTAACGTAAATTATATCCTCCTAAAAAGCAAATAGCCAGGATGGTAGAACGGTTGCCTCGGTAACGACGATCGCAAGTTGAAAGTCTGGCTCGGACCTATGGGATGTCTGGATTTCGTGTGCGAATCTTATTTTCAACCATGATTATCACATGCTAAACGGTAAAGGAAAACATCGTTAGGAAACCTGCATGTCTGAGACAGCCCCTCGAAATACGTGTAGAGTCAGCCAACCAGCACAGGGCCAGCTTAGTGGTCTATGGCCTATTCCCCCTCGCTTTGAGGAAGGCCTGTAGCCAACAGTGGGACATTTTAAGAAGGGTTACTATAATTATTTCTTTATATCCTCGTTTAATAACAGTAGAGTTCAATTTGGTTTTTTAATATCTACGAAGAATATCCACTTACAATGTAAGAGCACTCATAACTAACGTTTCATGAATTGGCTAACGTTCTCTGCTCTAGTATTGGCCCAATTCACTCCCTACTCCCCAGCATCCTCTTTAGGATTCATCAATTAAAACTTTACGTTTAGGACGACGAAATAACTTTCAATTTATCTCAGCAATACATTTGAAGTGTTATCCGTCTGAACTTTTTTATATTAATATTGTTATTATCGAAAGCGATTCCCTCACTCCAAGTAAAGCTATGATACTATTCTTTGAAGTGTTTTATTATTCGTGTCGTTATAATCATGTTTATTTGTATTATATACAAATATATATATGACACACCTTTAAAATTTCATCAAAATACTGTAGGTTTGACCTACATATAAAACAAAGTCATGCTAGTTATACCTATTATACCTGGTGATAAAATTTTTACGATTTTACATTTTTTGACATGATCTTACATTTTTCATGGATTTGTCTCCGCCCCGAATAGCAAATAGAATAACTATTAAAACATGGAAATATTATATATTTTTTCATATCTCTGAGGCGTTACGCAGTCCGCCGGGATAGCTAGTAAACATATAAAAGAAACGTTAATTACTTCCCCTGCAGTCTATTTCCAAATTTATAGAAGGTTTTTGATCAATTTATTTTACAAATTTTTTTTTGAAAATAATTTGTTTGCAATGCTATTGTAAATAAACGAAAAAATATATACATTTGTGAGTATAAATACGTTATGATAAATTTCAAAGAACTTACGTAGACATAAGCAGATTTTTTTAAATACGATTTCTCCGCTTTGGTTTTCGTTTGAGCTTCCCCCTTACTTATTTGTTCCTTTCTTAAAGTACACAGATACTTAGTCATAATAATATACCCGAGCCTTCCACGATTTTGCCACAATCAAGCTATGGTCTCAATAGCAAAATTAAAGGCAAATGTAATACTTTTGTAATACGACCACAAACTTAACAAAGAGCGGGGGGTTTGACAACTGTTTCGATGAAAAAATGATGAATATTTCGATTAAATTTCATTTAAAAGTACTCTGGGCGTAACGTGGGCCAAATCCATTATGGCTGTGAATATTTACAAATAATTATGTAATATAACTTAAATACAGACATAAATGCTATTACTCTTATCTGCATTACATAAAAAAAGGTTGGTTGGTTATAATTGATTGGTTGGTTATAATTGGTTGGTTATAATTCTTAATTATATTCTGAGATCATTTCAACTACATACTCAAGGCTGCCTAGCCGTTTTCACATTGTTATCACATACCCATAACAATGTACTGTAACGGGCGGTTTTTAGCTTTTGGTTGTGTCGTAGTCGGTTAAATTAATTTTGTCCCATGTTTACCCGACTGCGGTAAAGTCAGAAGGTAGGTTTATGATTTTAGCAGTCTATGTGTGTATGTATTCAACCATAGTGTCTAAACTACTGAGCCGAATTTGATGACTATAAACGACGTTTATTATAAGGCGTCGCGACGATTATTATAAGGCATCTCAACGTTATTTATCAGACGTCACGCCGCTTACAGTACGGCTTCGCGACGCTGACAATACGGCGTTGCGACGCTATTTACGAGGCGTCGCGACGCTATCTATTAGGCGACACGATGATCATTATGAGGCGTTGCGACGCTTACTATACGGCGTTGATACGCTTTTTATGAGGCGTTGCGACGCATACTATACCGCGTCGTGATTTGCAGCTTAACAATTTTATATGTTGATATTAATATTATACGATTAAAACTATAAAAGCTTCAACAGAGTTTTGAACAATATACAACACCAACTGTTCGATAAACTAGTACGTGTCCTCACGACGCGGCTATTAATTGAAGTCGGTTTCCCTCTGTTCCCTCGCCCCTCTCTCGGTCGTTGTAACATCCCGTTTTATTAGGCATATTTTTTTTTATTAAGAATCGCAAGACGGTTTAGAAGTACCGCAAATACAGAGATAGATAAACGTAGATAGATCTATAATTTGAATTGAGTGATGTAAACAAAAGAAGAAGTCATGTCGTTTGTAAGTAATTTAGATTTATTTTATAAATAAAAAAATTTATATATATGAATTCGTAATATAATAAATTCTATTCTATAAATCGTTCTATAAATTCATCAAACATCATATAGTACTCCGCAAAGCAAAACTCTTGTGCGTTCTATTTGACGTTCTATAAAGTTATAAAACTTCTATAAATTCCGGGGTTAAAGTATACGACACTCTTATTTGGCGTATATTAAATATTAAACGGCGTGAGATCTTTACAGAAATTTACATTTATATAAAATATAATAATGGAATGAAATAAACCACTTGACTTCTAATATAAAATGATTTATGCTGGAAAAAGAATTTGGTCGGTACAATTTTCATAATGAAAAATATCTTGAATGGCAACACTCATTTATCGCCTCGAAAACATCAAATAGGTAGGTTGACGGATGCGAGATTGTCGAGGAATGGGCGGTCTTTAAATATATAGCCGGTATTTCTCTTCTCTTCGTCTTAATTACTTTGTTGCGATAACACAAAATATAGGATCTCAATTATGATAACAATTTCCCTAGAGTTCTTTTACCAGCTGCTAAAGTCTGCCTAGCCGTTCCTACATTGTTCTCACAAACCTGTGACAATGTACTGCTCAAAAAATGAACGGATCATTTAAAAATGAGCAACCATGGAGTTTCTTGCCCGTTCTTCTCCATAGGAACGGCATTCCGAAGGGGTAATAATTTTGTAGCTTAGCATTTTGTAACTATTTTGACGATTCATAAGTACTGTACTTAATGGTTTACATAGATACAAAATATTCTGATTCGGATGCTTAGCTGTTTATTCTACTTCATACATAGTAAATATCTTCGAAAGTTTCACAATATATATGAACCATACATTACAACCGATATGCTATTGTCTCAACTCAGCGACCAGTAATACCAGGTTTCCTCAGAGAAATTTAATCAGTATTTTCAATAGTTCAAAGTTTATATTCAATGTCGACGGAGTGTTATAAATCAAACGGCCAGGCCGCTGAGTAAGCACTTCCGTCTTTTGAATGGCCGCGTTGCCGACGATTTAGAAATGTTGATATTCCACCTCCTTATCTATGTCACGAGTCGCTGAGATTCTTTTATATTACTTTTTTGATCAATTGACTTCTGGAAGAATGCCTAATGGAGGCACATGAGAATAATTAACTTCATAATGAAATATGAGATACACATCAAATAAAATACCATTTAATATGCCTAATTAAAGTAGTAAGTTAGAACAATAGGTAATTAATTTAACTTAAAGGAAACTGAATATTTTTTGTCATTATAATGAATATTAATTTGTTGTCAAGAATAAATAACTCAATAAAATAAAATGTATATTTATCATAATATTTAAACTAAAATGGTTGTTAAGATATATTTTTTTAACTATTCTTTAGGTAAACGTAATTTTTTTTTTTAAGTTTAAAAAATTGTGCAGTTAAAAAACTAGTACGACAATATTAAGTAAAATATCGCATGTATAATAATAATGAGCTGCATTATGAACCGAAAAGCGGTGCAATAAAATCTACTTTACGAGCAAGTGTGTTGAAAAATAAATTAAATAGTATAAACAGAGATCATTATTTTCAAACATAAAATTAGGGCTGTCAATTTTATTGATGATTGAAACGGTTGATTGTACTGGCTTAATATTACATTATTCAAATTTATCCCGACATTATAATATTGATTTTATTCGTTTTCATGTATTTTATAAATTTACACAAGAATATATATATTTAACAAAGCTGCTGTTACTTAAACAAATCATTACTAAAGTGTCGTAGATTTTTCAAAGATTATATTTTTTCGTTCTAAATAAACTATGCAGATTAATGGTAAGTGAGAGTTTTCTTTGAACATTCAAACATTGACAACAAGTTTAAATTCTTCTGTTTTTCTAGATTTAACTTGCCTTATGCTTTATAAGATAGCATAAATACATTTAACGTAGGTATTTTACACAAAGTATGATGGCGTATAATTAAAAAAAAATCAATACAGTGCATTCATTTATTTTCAACCCAACATAACGCCCCAAGAAGATTGCATCTTACAAAAACACTATAAAATTCGATATCCCTATTCTGGTATTTGAGAGCGACGAACGTATTTACATAAATGATTCTGTTTCGTATCTTGTGTCGATTGGTTGGTCTCGCAGCGATTGCAGTTAAAGCCAGATGTCGCTATACGGTCGAAACGGTAACACGATATCGGTCTGCGCGGATTCCGAATGAGATTTATTGGACAAACCGATAGTGTTCTATTAAAAATTCGATTTCCAATAGGGTTGGCTAGCACCGTGAGTTTAGCTGTCAAATGTCAATGTTTCGGCTTATCTGTGACTATTATTATAACACAGATAAATAACTTTTAAGTTTCAAAATTAATTTAATAATTCCCAAGCTTGTTTATATGGTTTCTATTTACTGTGTTATATATCTATTACATAATTTCAGTTTAAATACTTAAATGAATATAAAATATTTATTTAGAAAATGACTTTATTCCATTTTGATTTCTTATATTTACGCGAATACTACACATTGAAATAAAACTAATCTTACGGATTTTATCGCGTGTATTATTCGTTTTTTACGTTCCCGACGCTTCGGCTGCTTTACAGCAACCATGGTCACGGGAGGACTGAAAACGAATAACAAACGCGATAAAAGCCGTAAGATTAGTTTTTTTTTTTTTTTTCTATCATTCGCTTCTTTAACATGGCAACGCAACCCTTATTCAAACCCTGCGATTCACGTTGACGCCGACGGGCGGCGCGGCGCCAGCTACACCAGCGTGTGTATAATTCAGAATTGGAACCTGCGACGTATTGAAAACGTTGCGAGGCATTTTTCTAAAACACGTGACATCCTGTGAAATTGCATTTTGCCAATGAATAATGTCCTTTGCACAATTCCCCATGAGAATATTAAAAATATTCTGTTTCAGTGATGGAAAACCGATTATAATAATAATATCGTCTTACAAACACAACAATTTGGGGTTGAGTCACCTTCATCCATAGGAGAATTAAGCACCCTCGAGATACTACACGTGACCCTGGGTGGTGCCAACTAGGTGACAACTCTACTGGTGGTAGGCTTCGGTCGTGGTTAGTCACCACCCACTGAACAAAGCCATGTCCCCAAGCGGCCTAGCCGTGTTCCGGCATGATGTTCGGTGTTGCCATTCATGGATGGCGGGTCAGATCAGTTGCGCTGCATGTGCCTAGTGAATGTAGCGTCTCGATCTACTGCCGCCATCCTACCTAGGCAAGTATGCTCCATCGTAGATCTCATCGTCACTTACCATCAGGTGAGATCGAGATCAAATACTTGCATGTATAAAAAAAAAAACACCGGCTGTACGATCCCAAACCAAGCAACCTTGTATTATGGATACCATACAATGGACTGGGGATCCCAGTATAAAACGTTTTAGATATAAAAACATCCGCGGCTGGGTACAAACTAGGATTCAAGTCGAGTCACTACCAAGTCAACTAATCAGTTCATCAATAAAATAATAATGTCTTAAAATAAAGGAAAGACATAACATTGAATATAAGATACACTCGCTATATAAATAAACCAAAATTCAATTACTGCGTCTTTGCACGAGTAACGATATAAAACGAGAAGATGCTTTGACCTTTGTCTTCATTCGAAACGCACTTGACATCTGAATCTTATGAGTGAGCTAGACCATTGAACTCGTTTGAGACCTGTATCATTATTCAATCGACGAAGAACAACATCGTCCGTGGCATTGAGCGAGTACCATCGATATCGAATGCCATATAATCGAGTGATACTCGTTTAACTTGTTTCGAGTCTAAGCCGCAAGAAAAAGCGCCACCCAATTGGCCCAGTTTCACCAGCACGTCATGTTGGCGTACAATTTGTGAACCGATATATCGCCACACGGTACGACGATCCTATTTTTACCGATATACCCTTGAACTTTGGCGAATCTCTTGCTATAGAACGATGGGGTATGTGACGTCGAAAGGCCGTAATGAAATGGCCTTGGCGGAATCCGTTTGTTCTTAAATAAAGCTGGAATTGGTGAACGATAATTAAAACCCAGTAGTTTTAAATTAAAAATCGATATTTTAAATTATGAAATAATCAAATAACCTGTTTCCGTTGTGCATAAAATGAAAATTCCAGTAATTAAAATTTTAATCGACCATGAATTTTTAACCATCTACAAAAATATTTAATTAATCCACTTAAAATCTTTTACCGGTCATTTATATATGCCAATATTATATATATCCAGTTTTTATACTGAGACATTAAAACAACAAATTATATAAGTACCCAAATGCTGCTATAACCGCGTAAAAAATAAAAGCGGGTACATAATAATTTGCAAAAAGTTAGTGAGTAAAAAGTATAAGTAATAATCATTATGCAAACCACAATTAAATATGAGGGCACCCCAGTTCTAACATTAACACTAGGACGTCTAACACCTCAGTCCTCCCGTGAACATGGCTAATGTAAAGCAGCCGAAACGTCGGGAACGTAAAAAAACATGAAAATAAATTTAGTTTCAGAAGACTAGATAACTAACAATAACATATTTCATGGTGCACTCGCCCCACTAAAACTCACCCTATTCCGGGGGCAAATGGACTAATATCGTAACTCGTAATGACGGGCTCGCCCGGCGGCACCATACAGTAAATCGTCATTCGGCTGTTAGTCCTGGCTAATGCGGCAAGTTTCAATTAAAAATCTATATGTATCCCGTATATGGGGCATTAGTTCTGATTATTAGCGTGTTATGTTACGTGGGGTGATGGTATTGCGTATATATATCGCCGTAGACAGAACGCTTGGCTTCAGAAGGAGTCTATTACTTTGGCATTGGTTAAAAAGTAAGTATGTTTTGTTTGTCTATAATGCTGGAGATTGTGTGCAATATAATTTGTAACCTCTACAAACTGGGCAACTTGCCACCCAATGACACGAATATATTATGTTATACGAACTTATAAAATGTAAAAAGATTACTAAACTAGATTATGACGACATCTACCTGACATTTGGTGTGCCTCACACGAAATATTTTATAGATCCAAGCAATAACACGAAAAGGTCGGAAATGTGTCAATAAAAGAATATAACGTACATTTAAATGTGTTAATAAACCCGTTAAATGTCAATATCTATTTCAAGAAATTCCAATGTACGAAATAAAAAAGTCACAAACCATAATAAGTACGACTACCTAGTTACAAATGAAAGCATAGTCTATTTATAACCCAATAGATTCCAAAGTAAATTGATATTTAATATTAAAATATATCCGTTTTAATTTTTTGTTCGTGCTTTAGCTTGAGAATTTTAAATGTGTCTACGCTAAATGGTTTTTCAGGCCAACCAAATATGATGATTGTAACAAGAACAACGCCAGGTGAAGATGTTACTAAATAACAAAACAAAAGCCTACTCACGACCTCGAGGTGCGGTCGTGAGACCCATCGTCCGAGCTAGTTCACAAGTATGTTTCCCTCTCACACATTTTTATAGAATAAGAGCGAGAAGTGCAATGAATAAATTGATCATCGATTGCAAGGAGTAACACTCCGGAGATTGCTATCTTTGGATGGGCAATGACTTCGTTGAGCCTGGAATAAGCGATCGCATTATTTTCACGAGATATACAATTTTACTAGATATTTAGATTACCTTCTTGCAGCATAAGAAAATAAATGTAAGCAAATTTTCAGAGCTCACCTTTAAGGGTATCTACGTGAAGGAAACTATAGAGTACCAAAAACAATGCTTGGTATGAATCTATATGATTAATGTAAGATGGCTATAACAACTAACGAACTATATCCACGCTACGAAAACCCAATGACATTAAATTATTTATCGATTTAAAAAGCAGCAAACAATCGAATGCATGTTCCTTATAATTCAATAATAGTTACTACACACGCTATATCAATCCATCAGAACGATACAAAAGAATACCGTTTGAATATAAAAATCGGAGCCACTAAATGATAAGAATCTCCGATACAAATGTATCGGGAACAGTCGTAAAACATCAATATGAAGCTCACTTGGAAGCATCATCGGTGAACGAGACGACAATAATATGAAGAGGAATAAATACAACTCGAGCTCATAAATCATTTGTTAACATGTCCCACTCGACGACAAACACAGTTTCTTATATATTTCATTGCTGCCTCAGCGATTACGCAACTCACATAAAATGGGGGAGAAACGGAACGACTTTTTGCAACAGAAATATGATACAATACGAAAGACTTGTGTGAGGGTAATCGAGCGCAGATGAATCTTCACACATTTTGTGTGTATGTGTGAGTGAAAGGTGTTGTAGTCGTGTTCACGGTATCCTTTCATTAAAAAAAAAGTTCGAAAAATAACAAATATAAATTTGTGATAAATTTATGTTTACTACTGGTTTCATAAATAATTCGACTGACTGAATAATTACCACACGTTTTAAATTTCTTAAATATCATTTCAAAACCATATCATTACATAATTAAGTGCCAGAAACGAATACGACCAAGTTCACTTGGTAAGGGCAGCGTATTATATTTTTAAAACCACTATTTTTATACCGCTTTACGTATTAGTTATTTTGAAGGTAACAATTTATTTACCGACATATTATAAAATAAAGAATTTGACAAACGAATGGACTGATTTTTTTTAAGTGTATTTTTGAGAATTGACTGTTTGCAATAAATGATCTTCGGTAGTGATGATTGCTTATATCTGAATACGCTTACATTTTACTATGACCATCAAATTGACGTGATTTTAGTTGTTTAAACACCTAAAAGTCTGCAGACGAAATTCTTAGAAGGCTGAAACATGCTTTGAAAACAATTTAAAGTACTTCTAAACAACGAAAAATAATATCTAATTTCATACCTCCAGGCGCCAGAACACGGTTGAAAAAACGTCCTGAACAATGGTTCTGAAACAAAAAGAAAATAAGTTTAATTTGAGCTGAAACTACTTTATAATATTTTTTTCTAATAATAGAACTCTACACAGTCAGTAATAATATTTAATTTACTTTGATTGAGATACGTATAATTTTTACATGTCCTTAAAAAATTCAGGTCAGTGTTCAGCAAATATCTGTTTACCTGTCATCACTGCAAGATAGCTATTAATAAAGATAACTATCGTCTTTCGTAATAACTCTTTAATGTGTAGTCAATTTTATTTAAAATATTAACTTAATTACCATAACGTCTTAATTCTTGTAAACCCTAAGAGAAATGTTCAAAGTAAACGCTCCGGCGAAGAACAATACAAAACAAGAATACCAAATTACATTTGACTAATCCTCAAGACGGCGAGTTTATTGTTTCATAAACTTAATACAATCAAAAGGTAATATTCTGAGCAAATTCCAAACACGCTGCAACTTTGGGACTTTAGGCCTGTTTATACCATAGCGGTTACCGTACCGTGCCTCAGGCGACAACACCTATGCAATATACCTACCCTGTGTTGGCAGATCGCAGCGTGAATCTGCGTATAGGTACCAAGGACTGCTTCTTGGCATTACTGATCTATATCTGAACAGATCCTTATTGGATAAAACTGACGCCCTCGAGGCCCAACTTTCGCGTGTAGTTTATCTCTGAGTTATCTCGTAATGATTCCTAATTCGATAAGTCACTCGATCCTGTTCCCGAGTCTCTCGTAATATTTTTTCCCTTTGCGAGATAAGATCAAGATCAATCTTCTCTAATTACGCGAGAGGAGGAAAGTTTTTTGGATGTATAAGTCGCGTTGGTAGCGATGGAGGCCGGGTACAAATTGAGTTACAGATTTGAGTAATATAAGCCTTATGATTGTTATAAGCTTCGATCATCTAGTGCTTATTCTAATCTCTTGCCACATATCGTGTTTTGATTCTAACCGAAATAAACAACTGCTATCGTGGACCAAATAGCGAACTGACGTCATTCTTTGTTACCGTCCCTTTTGATTCACAAATCCTTTTGCTTGTCACTCTGGTTATGAAAACGGTCATGGCGCTAAGCTCTCAAAGAAATGACTTGTCAAAAGGCACTCGTATTGGCGTAAACCTTTCGCTGTGACGTAGCACTGCAGAGAAGAGGAAAGCTATTAATTAATTTTACACTCAATAAACTTGATTGGTGTAAAATTCGTGAATGTAACTTTGAGGAATGATCATATAATACTTACAATTACTTATACATTCGGAGGTTAATACAAATCACGAATGATCGCACCGTACTAGAATATTTTAAGTAGACTTATTTAAACCTGAGTTTACTTAGTTACAACAAAACTCAATTATTGAAATAGACCTTACCAAAGATTCTCATTCAAGAATTAAATTAGTGAAGAGGAAATTAGAAGTTACATCAAAGGACGAGAAATAAAATGCAATATATAAACACTGCAGACGATATACATATTTATTTGAGATTAGAAATGCATATAAAAAAATATCTTGATTAAGTCTCAGGTATAAAGAAATAGAAGCAGTTCGATTTTTAAAAAATACGCACCCGTAACAAAAACAAAGGGTAGATAAGAAAATACTGCTGGTTGTATTACAAGAGGCATGAAGGAAACGGGTTTTAGCCAAGACACACCTGTTTCATGAGGAGCTCATAAATAAAAGTGAAACAGCTAAACTTACGGCACCATTTTCAACGAGGATTCAGTAGGAACACAAGCTTTTGAGCTCAGTGACGGTAGCGGAACGAATGATACAGTCGCTAGGCATGCTGGTATACGGATTAGTGTCGGAAAATATAACATTAAGGTGGGGGCTTAAGATGGAAAAAAGCAGCTGTATTTTAAAAACGATTAACTTACCTACTCGCCTAAGCAGTGATAGCCAAGTTCGTAGAACGCTTGCCTCGGTAACGAGGATTGCAGGTTCAAACCCCGGCTTGCACCTCTGGGATTTTTCATGTGCGAATCTCATTTTCAACCATGATTATCACTTGCTAAACGGTGAAGGAAAACATCGTGAGGAAGCCTGCATGTCTCAGAGAACCCCTCGAAAGATGTGTGAAGTCCGCCAACCCGCATTGGACCAGCGTGGTGGACCATGGCCTAATCACCCCTCGCATTGAGGGGATGCCCGTGCCCAGCAGTGGGACATTAAAAAAAAGGGCTGGAATTATTATTATAATTATTATTACCTACCCGGGACGGATTTATAATTTCAACAGATCCAAGTATTAGACTATAAGGGCGAGGCCAAACAAGCGTTGTCTTGTGAGTTGTGATTTGATCTCATTTTGCGCCGCCGTGTGACTCAACCCAGCCTTTTATAAGAAACCGAGTTCAGCGTAAAATTACGTTACTTGATTGGCGCGTCATAAATACGTTCGATCTGCGCCATCCTAAGTGGAAAGTATCATAAATTGGCCATCCGTCAATGTTGAATCTAAGAACTTCCCATACAACTCAAGAACTTCCTTCTTATTTTCATTTAGAAAAAGTAAAATTTGGAACCATGTAGTTATTAACTTGTAATGATATACTCAGAGTAAGAACTTTTTTTACTAGCTGTTAGTCTGCCTAGCCGTACCTGGAATTTCTGGATTTCATTAAAAACATTAAAAAGGGCTGATATAATAATTATATTATAACGTAACAAACATAATATAAACGCGATGAAATCCTTAAAATTAGTTCAATTCCAAAGTGAACCTTCATTTCGAATGTGGGCCTTGGATATAGCTACGCAAAATTACGGTAATATTATACCTACATTTAAACAGCAAATGTGCCGCGTGTGTGAGCAGCTCAAGGCACTCATTTGCTATTTAACGAGACGGAGTCTTCTCGTCTCTGTCGTATTTTCTACAGATTATGCAAATAAGCATCCGACTAAGTTGAACCATTATCGTGTTATGAATCATATACATAACTAACGGGTAATATTATTACTGAGGCTTATCTATATGTATATAACCCTCAGTAATAATATTACCAATATAGATACATTTTACAAACACACACATGTTACAAAGCCGTTTTAGTTACACCATTTAACTCAAGAACGGTTGAGCCCCGGGTTTAATTTGTTTCCACCCCGAATAGCAGAATAACTATTAAAACATTGCAAAGATTGACAAAAAATAAGAATCAATATATAATTCATTTTCTTCGCCGGAACAGCTACTTATTATATACCTATAACTACTTTCGTATTACACTAATCTGACTTACGACATGTTTTTATATATAGTTTCCATTAACTTGACAAAAGAATTCAGACCTTAATTAATTTGCACATTAACGTTGAATTGATATTTTGGACCGGACTTGGTTCTTCGTATTTCAAAAAATGTTTTGCTTGTCTAAAACTTTATTTGTTTAGAACAAAGCTTCAAAATATTTCCCAGTATTATTCTTATCATATACACAAGTGGTGCCTATTTAAATCACAAAAGCAGAATGTGCCATAACAATATTTTATACCGACGATTAATACCAAGATCTCGTACGCCTGTAGACGACCGTGGAAGTTAATCTTTTCCACACAGCCACCGTCTAGGCACTTAATGGCGTACGACCTCACGAAAGTCTTTTGAGAGACCCTTCTTGCTTTGATTTAGGACCTAAATATATGCCAAGAGCGATGGTGATAAATAGAAATGTAATGCTCATTGAGGTCTTGCATACATTAAACAGAAAACCAAAAACTCGCGTAGTGTTCAACCATATTATCAGTCATACTTTATATTTAGTAGGTTATTATGATGACAGTATGAGCTGCTTTACCGCAGTTCCATTTTAGAACCTGACTTAAAATTCTGAATATAAAGTTTTTATGAATGCTGTAATAGCGAGACACAATTTCGTTCGCATTTTTATGCCATCCCACAATTCATAATGTCATTACTTTATCAAGCTGCGCCTACGATTATAAAAAGTCACTTATATTCAAATTGTATGATCGTCGTTACCCAACGTAGCAATTTATAATAAAAAAAATAACTTAAATAAAACCGCCTTCTATAACTAAGAAGCAAAAAAATATCTAATCTTGAAATCTACCTTGTCTAACTCAAATATTTAACGAATGTGAAGTTGGTGCCAAACAAACAACTGAGTGGAGTATTGCCGGTCCGCGCTGAGGCTGTGTCCCCAGTCGGCAAACTGTCAGCGGCCGACTGAGTTAGCGGCGTATCGGTTTTGTACGCCTTTCCATATATTTGAAATGGAGAGTTCACAGTTTGCTAGTTTGCACTCACTCTACGCAGTTTACTGTGTTGCGCGCGCCGATTGATTCAGTGAACGGCCGACTCACAGCAAAACCGGTTCCAGTCGGCGGTGGCGATACGCTTGTTTGCCGGGCGTAGTAAGTCCGTTTGCCGCAAACTGTCATGTGGACAGTTGACAGTGAAAATTCAGACGGTCGGTCGACCTAAATAAGCGGCTTACACATAACAGTTTGCTTGCGACGCACGCAAATTGATCTGAGTTTGCAGATAACTCGAATTTCAGTTCGCCACAAATTGGCGGCTCACTCAGTCGGCCGCTGACTGTTTGACGACTGGGGACACAGACACGGCCTAAAGGCCTATACCTTAATTGGTCCGCGCATCTCGTTACTAAAAACACTTTTATTATTCTTCGTTGGTTGTTTATTTGGCACCGACTTTATATCCGTAAAATATTCGATTTAGTTAGACAAGGTAACAAACGTAAAAAATACAACCGAATTGAGAACCTCCTTCTTTTTTTTGCAGTCGGTTAATATAAAATAAGAAACGAGACATTATTGTTATTCAAATACACAGATGCTAAAACATGATGGTCGTATTCAGATAAATACTAAAGCGCAAATACTTACTTTATTTTACGAAACTCTCAACATAAAAGATGCAAGCAGCTACAGCAGAGTCAATCTGTTTAATGCAACGCCGCTATCCGATACCCGCGTATAGCGCAGACAGAAAATTTGCAGCAATTTTTCAGGAAAAACAAAAGAGTGCAAATTCCATTGCCAGCTCTCCCGGCGAGGTTTTCAAGGAGCACCGTCTAAACGCTGCGGTGGATGTTAATCTCTTCCGTCCGATCGCTCTTTTCATGGTTAATGGTGTGCGAAAGACTACGTCGCGGGTTGCGATTACGAATGATGCTCACGTACCGCCACTGTCCTTTAAGTTTACGTCTTTACTTGAGACTTTTTCTCTATTAGCGGTTTTAGAAGTAACGCCGCCATTTTGTAATTTAATTCTTGATCGCGTAAAATGATGGAAGTTAAGTATTTTAAAACTTTTTTGACTTATGTAATATCAAACCTACACAGCTAGTATAACATTTATTACGGGCGAAATTTCCCTTGAGATTTTTCAGTAAAATTACTTTCTACCTGCTTAAAATTCGATGAGGTTTTATTTTTAAGAAATCAAATCAATACGTATTGAAATTAAACATAGGTTATTTCAAAATATTTTCACAGCATAATGTATAATTTTGTTGTATCTTACTAGTTTGGACTCTTACACAAACTTTGAAGACATTAAGATTAAAATGATAGGTATAGTAAACTGACTCTGGGTACCCGTTTCACTTTTGAAACAACGGAGACGACGAAAGTAATATATCACAACACAGTGCAACATAAACATTAAAGCTTTCAAGAGAACACGACACTGATAACGAACTAAGTACCTACGTACAATTTGAAAACAAAACGATGCCAGTTGGAAGCTGGGATGAGAAACAACGTTACCTCGATGCGGGGATATATTGAATTATGGCAACAAGCAAGCGCGGTGGCCATTGCGCCTCATTACAAATTGAATGTATTTAAAAGTAGTAGCTACGGACGAGTTTATAGGATCGAGTTTTGCGTTATTAACAAATCGGATTTTATGATTACTACGGTAAAACAAGTAAATAGCAAAATTTTAACACTTCTTCACATTTAAATTATACTTATTTTAGTGCCATTATGTCTCGAAGGATCTGGTACTTGAACCAGTCTCTATGTTCTTTCAGCCAGGATGTGCGTCTTCTGCCGAGTGGTCTATGGCCCTGTATTTAGCTCTAGATGATGAGTTGGAAATAGTTTGTATGTATCGGTATGCACAATATAGGATGGTAATGAAAAAGTACATATGACACGAGGACGAGGTGGATGCGAGTGGCGGAGGACCGTGATGTGTGGAAGTCGTTGGGAGTGGCCTATGTCCAGCAGTGGACGTATATTGGCTGATAGATAGATATATGACACAAAATGTCAGTTAACAATCATATACGATAAGCTTTCAAGTGATGCAACAGTTCAAAGAATGTAATAATCTAAGCATGAGCTCATCAATTAAAGATGTAGTCAATAACCCGCATAAGTGTTATACAAGTCTAGCTAATGATGATTGTCTGAGAGACCGACATTAACAAGCACTAAAAATTCTTTAAAGAATTCTTTGAACTACTAAGGCAGTAAAGTCCGTAGTTTATTTTACTCGGAGAATTAACTTTGTAATACGAAAACTTTGTAAGTATTTGAACATTTTTATTGTTAATAATAAACAATGGAATTGCACGATTTTGATCTTACGCTTGCTTGATTTAAGGTTTTTAAATTAGAAGACAAAATATTATTCTAAATTAAAATATTCTTTGTAGATGCAAAACATACTCTAACTACAGATATAGAAATTGCTTTATCATACGCAAAAAAGTTTAGTCTTATCTGAAAGTGCGGTCTGCTAGTTTTTTAGAGATAAGACCTAATCAACTTAAAGGTGGTGTTAATTTAGTGTATTTTACAATGCTACACAAGTTTATTGACATAAACCAACATAAACTCAACAAGTGTCACCATATGAGCAACAAACCTCTGTAGTAAATATTTACCACTTTCGACGAGCATACAGATGCAAATATGCCAGTTACAGTCGGGCCAGCATTTTATGGACGCCGACACCCGATAGCACAGGGCTGTGTATATTGTAGGAGTATTTCCAGCAACCAGACCTATGATTCCTGCCCTATGATTCATTATCGTGAAAATTCTTTGACTATTTGGTTTTTAGAGCACTAAAAGCTCGCAACACTTGATATATTTGCAATGATAATTGTTTAGTAACTGTACAATGTATACGTTTTTTCTACAAAAAGAGAGATAGATGGGGCTATTCTAAACAATGTTGAATACAAATACCAAAAACATTTAAGTGTTACGAGTAATTGTTAAATTTTCCAAACAAATATTATGTTCAACATTTTAGAGATTTTCATTGAAACAGCTAATCTAGCAGTGGACCAATTACCATCAACCCTGCTCCGTTGCGTTGGAATTGCGACGACACGCTTAAACTTTACGACAATGTCGAATTTGTTACGAAATACACCATGGCGTACGAGCTATGACTCGTGCGAATTCAGCCCACGCTCGGTAAGAGCTTATGGATGATATGCCTCCTGCGTATGAAGATTATGTAAACGCCATAATATTCAAGGAAATGGAAGAGACGTTATTGATGTACGAAACGCGGGAATAGATTCGGATTACGATAGTGTTCGGGAAACTAAAGACGTAAACAAACCTATGCTATAAGATGACACGTGTTGTAGTAACATAGTCGGGTAGTAAAAATTAAAATGATTTTAAAGCTGTTCCTGTTGTTAATTCCGGCTTGGTAAACTCCTGTGAATGATTAGCATCATCGTTTTATCATCTTACTTTCTTGTTTAAAATGATATTATGAATTTTCCGCAAAATACACTTTACCAAATAAGATACAACTAGTATTGCTTTCGTAACATTCTCAACTTTGTTCTTGTTGTCATCTCACTAAGCACAAGTTATAGTATCAAAAAACATGACTAGTTTAATATGTCTCTAGAAGACACCCCAGCAAGACGATCTCGGAGCGCAACTTTGAAATATTTCCTTGCAATTTGTGGAGAGACAGCCAATTAGTGTCTGTTACGAAATAAGCGACAACTTTCTAACTGCCGAGATTCTTCACGACTTTGACGAAATTTTCGTCAAGTTGAAAACACGAGCACTGTATTAACCAACGGATCGAGAGTACTCATTATGTAGTAGTCAGATGAGACTTTGGTGGTACTTTGATAATGGTATAACAATTTCGTTCGTCACAATAATTTTGATTACCTCCTAATCTTTAAAAGCTCAATTGATTCAGGCCAATCGTTTGCATGAAGGGTTTCAGGTAGATTTAAAAAAATATTGGTTGGTCTTGCTTCGACTTTTTAAATTTTATAAGTAATTATTTCTAATAGAATTATTTTGTATACGAATATCAACTACGTATGCCCTAAATCCTCGATAGACTCCCAATTCCCTGGATACAAAAAGAAATGGAAATAAAACTTACTTTAGCAAGCGACGCCTTGTTAAATATTATACGCAGGATCTTGGATAATTCGAAGACCAATCTTTCACTCAAATCTTTCCTTTTAAAAATGAAATCTAAATTGGTATCTTATCAATGACGAAGCGTTGAGACGAGATGGCGACAAAAAATTGCGTTAAATCCATTGATCGAAATGATATAAAGTCCCAAAGACGTATTTTGGGGTGATAATTCCAATTTATAGGCTCTCCACAAGGTGAACCGATGAAATCACACGCATCCATTCGCTTTCTGTGATGAGTGTGTTATGAAGTACTCTAAAATCCTTTATTATCTTCTTTGTCATATTCCAAACAAGTGCACGGCTAATCAACTTTAATAATTCAATTGAAGTTACCTTCTATCTAAGTAAGATATTCCTAATGTAATTCCGCAAAACGCTCAGCTACTTGACAGAAGGGTCTCAGCATCTCAAATCGACCATCTCTAGCCCGCATCTAAATTGGCATCTCATCAGCACAGAGCCGATCAGCCATGGAGCCGTCACAAAATTCAGGAGATAAATCAATTGATGGACATAATTTTCTTTAGGTTGTGCTTTCGCAATAGCGTAGCTGTTTCGTAGCGTTTGTAGCGTCATAGCCACCAAAAATATGTTGATTTTAATCAACCGTTGATTTAACAATCCATTCGAGCGTTTATTTAGTGATAACGCATGACTAAATTGTTATAAATATTTAAATGGCATGAACTGTTTTACATTATCGAACTAATAGAATCAGACACCTGCAGAATATATTTTCTTTTTGTTCCGAACAAGTGGAATTGATTCAAGACATGTTTAAAAATCTTCTAACGTTGAGGTGAAAATTATAAAACGTAGGTACCTTACACAATTATTTACATACATAGGTATGGGCAAATATAATATTATTTTATATAAATGATTATATTATATAAATAAAAGTTCCACTCGCATTTAGTTCTACGCTCCGCTTCAGCAAAAACGCGGCCTTACATTGGTATCTCCAATCAAAGGGACGATGAGTAGTTGAAAAGGGCACCAAGCCGATTAGCTATCGAAGGTCTGATTGGAAGGAAATAATTAATGCGGGATTAGCGTCGATAACGAGGTGACAGCTTCAGGATTATTATATGCTTTAACTTTGTGTTTATTGATTGAGCTATTAATATTTTTTCTACTATTAGTGATCTTATTGATTTCTTATATTTACGCGAATACTACACATTATAATGAAACTTTTTTTTAAGGATTTTATCGCGTTTATTTTTTGTTTTTACGTTCCCGACGACGTTTCGGCTGCTTTACAGCAACCATGGTCACGGGAGGACCGACAAAAAATAAATGTGATAAAATCCTTTAGAAAGTTTTATTTCAATATTAGTGATCTTATTAAAAAAAAAAATATATTTCCACTAGTATGTTCATTCAATTCACATAATGATTGTCTATTTAATACTTAGTACAGTCGTATTTTAATAGCATGCGCTATGTTAAGATTCCTTTCGAACAGTATCTCTGGCTGTAGGAAAAAATATAACCTAACCTCGCTTTTTATCATTCAAAGGTATGGGTGTTTAATTATTTATTTACATTAAAATTTCATTACTAGGTATATTTTTTAATTCCCTGGATATATCACATAATATTATATAAAAGCATACCTACTTCAAAATATAATTAGCTACCTATTCATAAGCTTATATAATAATACCCATTCTATCAATACCATATGAAAAAGCTATGATTATCGGTCTTTCATAAGTCTCCGAAGCTCTATGGTACACAGCCCGCCTTTAAGGAGATAAAGGCTACCAAAGAAAGCCGTACGATAATTGATATCTCTGCCAATAAGATTACTGAAGCGCTTACCTGTGCGAGTGTACTTTTTAAAAATGTCATTGGAGCTCTTTGGATCTAAAAGAGTGAGCTTGTATGAGTAATTTCGTACAATTATGACACAGTTTTGAATTCAATTTTTTTAAATTCTACATAGGTTGTTGAACTAAATATATCTGTCGTTAGTTTTTTTAATTAATGGTAGTGCTATAGCTACGTATTAATTCAAAACAGTGTAGTGTTTATTTTTTAATAAATAACCTTTTGAATATAGATGATTTTTTTACTAAAGCTTTTTTGTACAAAACAAAAACCGCTTATTCAATATGTGCATAACAAACTACATTTTATGTATAAATGTTAACCAACTGTAACATAAGTAAAATTCAATTCAACAACATGAACACAGTCTATATTGCTAATGGTTTACGTCGCACACAAAGGAAAAAAATATCTCCCAAAAACCCGAACTTCATTGGCAAATAACTGGCTGGAGCACGGGGAACGCCACAGACGTACGTATATGGTGGTAAAATTGAAACAGGCCACCCGAAACAAGGTGCGCTTCTGCTCACCGGAGAAATAAAATTCACCAATGACGTGACATCGATGTCCAAATACAGTTCTCGATACACACTTGCTGCTTCTATAAATAGCCCAATGAATATAATAAATATTCTTTTAAATCCTTTGGAAATATGGATTAACATTAACATTTAAAATTGGAATATTTTTATACTTCCCATAACTTTTTTTTATTTGCAATGAAATTCATAATCAAATTTAATATATTTGATTCGGGTATATATGGCCTGGCATTTGAAAATTAGTAACATTATTCAACAGATGAAACCATTTGACAATATTGCGAAATGTTCGTCCCGAAAATGTTTGCATTAATGTAGTCCGGAATGTTCGCGCCGCCCGTAAATCACATAGGCAATTTAAATTTTGTCATTCAAGCTAAACTTATATTATTTTGCATCAAAACGTGTACCTGTGGTGAGAGATAACATTGGATATAAATCAAAGAAATGGCGTATGGCAAGCGAATTTATTTTCGCTAAGCCAGCATCATTATACGAGTAGGTACACCTCTGATAGGTCAGCTTTCGTTTTCAACATATTCTTTCGTGACTGTACTTTCATGTTAGACACACCTAAAGTACTATCCGAGACTTCACTGCTTACACATCATAAGGTCATCTTTGCATGGCATTACATCATTGCCGCTACGTATCACTCACGCAAAATTATTTCAAAGAAAGCAAGTAGGCAAAATATGTGCGTTTTATAATTTTTTAATTTAGTTTTGTAACCCAGAATTCGTGCCAAATCTAACCTGGTTCAAGTAAGAACAAAGCGTTCCTCTTATTATAATACTATTATAGTCAAGAAAGATGCATTGTAAAACGATTGTAAATCATCTAAAACTCATGTAAATTTAAGGATAAAATAAACAGCATTCTGTGTCACAAAACATTTTCCATAATATAGGTGCCTGCGGGGCTGTATTTAATTGCTTCATTTAACATTACACCGGTGCACATGGCCGCCACTGTACGTTCGCGCGCTGTTGTCGGTACGCTGCGTTTTATAGCCAAGCAATGTATCACAGTTTCGAAACCGACCCGACCATCTACCAAGAATCAGGACCCCGTCGACAATACACGACCACACTTAACTGGTGAAAATTTACAAAGTTTGCGTAAAATTAGTTTGTGTACATACCTCTCTAGAGAAGCTCTTCTAGCGGGTTGTTACTATAAAGAACGATTATGCTCTAAGGTCTCAACACAAACTATATTTCGCAGCAATGTGTCTTGATACCATCATTTCTCTCTACTTATACGGGTTACATAAATATAATCTTGCTGCAAAAATATGAAAAAGACGCTTGTTAAAGTCTTGTACCTACCGTTAAAGTATTAGAAGTGGTTTTGTTTATTTTATACCTTGTTTTTAGATAAAAACAAGTTGATTTGCTGTTTTTCAGAGAATTTGAAAGGGTAATGAACGTAGAAGATAAATAAGAACATAATCAAAAAATAATATAACTTTTTTAGAAACTATTTAATGCCCACCGCTTTACACAGGTCTCCCATATATGTCTCCACGTGTTCCTGTCTAAGACATATGGCCACATTTTACCCGCAAAATATATAAGATTTTTTATACGAGTATTTATTTTAAATGTAACCCAGCGAATTTCCGGCTTCTAACTAATTACCTTCACGACTATAAAGATAGAGTTTATACATAATTCATCTTTGTGTGTGTTTGTAATTACCATTTACCACCACGCCTATAATCCGGAAGAGGTAGTCAGAGGCGCACGCCGGTGCTATTTTGCACCCAATGTAATAGGGGCAAGCCGTTCGCCATTATACGGGGCCCTTTCCTGCTCAATACGAGGAACAAAAATACTAATAAACAATGTAAATATAAAACATTAAGCAAGGTTTTTACAAAAAGACATGCGATCGATAATAAAACAACATTAATAAGACAAGTTGGGTCTAATTAAAAAGATCCCGGCACGCAGCGTCTAGAAATATTAAACGAAATACAAGGTACAAAGCCTGATACTATTTCACTAGATACAAAGCAATTTGGTTACTATCCCCCGTGCAATAAGATTCAGGGACGTGATAAGGATGAACTAGGCTTTGTAAGCTGCCAGGAACAGTAACGTCGGCATCGCTAGCGGAACGGCAAGCGCTTGAAGCGATGGAGCCACAATTTGCGTCGTTTCATCAGAATTACTCAGCTTGCTCGAGGTAATCTTCACGAAACTTTAACTTAATTTGAGTCAAGCGAACTATAATTATATACCTTTAAGAATAGATGTAGGGTGACTAGGTTTTATGCTTACCTTTCTACCTAGATTGGCTGTGTCTCGCAAAGATTTCGATAAATAAATAATTTTAGCGATCAAACTTTTTTTATTTTAATATCTGTAAAACTGTTATACTAGCTAAGTAGTAATATATCTTTTACAATCTATCATATATCTATATGGCGGAGGTTTCAAAATCAAACGAATAAATTTCTTAATTTAAACATTCTATAACCAAAAGGAGAAATTAAAAAGAAATACTATTCAGAATGGAATTAAAAAAATATGTTCCAGCAGAAAACAGCTTTGTTATACTGTTGCAAATGATTTAAAACATTAGGTATATCAAGTAAGAAGTAATTCTATAACAGAAGCGACTATTCTACAAAGATACTATTCTCAAAACCACTCAACGGTAAAATAAAATCGACGAAAAACATGCTCTCAAACAATCATAATAATATGAACCTACAATAATTTTCCAAGTCTATCACCAACCCGCGAAACAAGATTACCAAACATTCTCTACATTTTCTCGAAACGTCGTTGGCTAGTTTTACGACTGTTGCACAAAATAAAACCGCAACACTTTTGAAATTGCTACAAAATTATACACACCTTATACCAAACGCAAAAGGTTCAAAGTCCTGTTACGGATATTTGAAAACCATCGCACAACTAAACAGTATAACACTAGTAGTAAAATACGTGTACCTATTGCGAACGGGAGTAAAATCTCGAACAAAATAATATAAACAGGTTATAAAACGAAACTAGTTTCTTTTTTTATAAATAAAAGCGGAACTGTGTGGTATGTGGTGCGACGTTCAATAAAAAATATATTTGATATATAAATAGTTTTACTGCTGCCAAAGAGAAGCGATCAGTATGTAGGTACCTAAAACACCACGCATGTAAACTTTTAAACAACAACAAGAGAACAAGACACTCGTTGATGGATTTAAGGTCCTAGCTACCTGTTTTGTAAACCCTACGCTGCCTGATCTAAGCGTGGAGCCAATCTCAATTAAATATGGTACTAGGCCTGTCATACACAAGCGAATAAAACAGCGGGTAACATCAAATCATTTTCGACCTGATCAGCTCAGTTGTAGTGGTGTGCGGTGGTGGAGTCCTGGGTTAGAGTACTGGAAGGGATCCTCTTTTTACCCGGGTCATGGACGTTTAATATTCATATAAGTGTTATATATTGCGATCGCCCCCATTCCATTGTACGGTACGCATAACACAAGCGTTGTTTAGCGTGGGACCGTACATTTGGTGTGTTCGTCTGGCGATATTATAAATGATTCCAGAGCTCGCAACACAGTAACGTTTACTATGTCCGCAACACAACTCAAAAGATATGAAACAGTCTGCAGTTATTACGCTGAGTTGCACACTAAATAAGAGTGTTCATAGATTTTATGATGACACCTGGCCAACTTGTTAGACAGCATACTGCGCAAATCTTTATTTCATCTAAAACAGATTGAGAGATATATATGTTTAGTCTTGATGCTGAGAAGAACTACTCCTTTTAAGGCTAAATTAAAAACAATTTTGCACTAAAGCATTTTAATGCGTTTCTTTGATTTAATTTACCAGTAATTAACAAATAGATATGTATAACACAGCCAGGCCATTTTATTTTCTCAATATTTATGTACCCGAGTACTTTGCTACCAAAACTATAAGATAATCAATTAAATTAACATAATTGCCAAGAAATGTAAACTATCTACGGAAATCAAAGGTATAAAATGACGCTAATTCAACAATGCTTCGAAATTAACAAATTTAGCGCTTCAAAAACATAAATCCCGGTCCATAGTCATCAAAAATATTGCGACAAACACTAACATATAATTTCACACACACAAAAACATTTAATAGGCATGACAACCTTTGCCATTTCTTTTCTTAAAAGCTAATCCTTTTAAAAGTTGGTTCATTACCGACATCTGCTTGATCATATAATGCATACATACCGTTTTTTTTTTTCATGTAACTATTGTGCCTACTTGGCTTATTTTCTTTGTGCGGATGGCATTTGTGGTCTACCATTTTTTATTTGTGTGCAATCTCGCTCTTGGCTTAATTTGTACTTTTGTAGGGGATGGAGAAAATGGCATTCTTATTTGTTGATAAACCGACGACGTTTGAGAAGTTCACACCCTAGACATAAACTAGAATATATCTCTCGAATGTAGACCTAATATTTGAGAATTTGAGATAGACAAGGTATTAGAAAAAAAAAACTAAGATGAGAAAAAAACACAAGGGGTTTTGCATACACATTCAAAATTAGTATCAGTCAACAAATTTAATAAGACTTGCTTTAATGAAAAGACGTGCCCAATCAGTGGCCAGAAGGATAACCTTTACATAAGTCTGCCAATCCGCACTCGACCGGAGGTCACCTCAGTTTCAAGGGTAAACCTGTCTCTAAGTACTTATGTAATTAGGATTGTACCTACCTAACGCTTGCGTAAGTTTAACTGTAAAAAGATGGAAATTATTTCTCCAAAATTTTTAGAAATGAATCATCATTTACAATGGCATTACAAACACTTTATAATGATTTAGGAGTTACACTATGACTCCGTTATTATGTTAATATCGCATAACTATTTATGATAATTTTGAAACGGTTTTCTCTAAAGCCGATTCTACGTAAAGATAATGTTATGACGCTATTAAATTTAAAATAAAGACCAAAGTTTTATTACGTCAGGAGACTGGTACATTATCTAATTTTGGTAGGCACATCTTTTAGTAATAATCGTTCCTAACTTAGGCGTCTTTAATTTGTCAGATTAATAGTTAATTAAAGTGGTATTAATTTTGTAAGCGACGGAAGTTCTAAGAGTATACAGGTGAATTTTTCAAGAGTACATGGATGGCCAAATCCGAAACTATACAGAAATGCTTGAAATACTATCGTGACCAATTTTATAAAAATAAAAACTGCATAACATTCTTTTTAATAATTTCCCTATCCAGAAAGCAAACCAGTTGATTTTTAATAAAAAAAAACAATATACTGTATTATTGCACCATCCGATAATGTCGCTATCAAGGATAAATTTCTGGGAAGTAATGCAATTTTAACTATAATCAATATCGGTCTCGAGAGTCTTAGAGTATTTTTCGATATTCACTATAGTTTCAGATTTAGCCATCCACGCCTACTTGAAGAATTCTATATCTACTTAATAATAAAAAAAAAACACTTATGTAGCATGCCACCGGTAAGACTATAATATTCTAAGATCTTTAAGACGTTCATTTATTTAAACACATTACTGATACGCCACAATATTCCATGTAAGGATAATATTCAAACCAATAAGGTTCTGAACAGTCTAAAGAGTTTTTATTGCCCTCCACCCTAATATCATTTCATTTTTACTTCCAACAACAGCCATAATATAAAATGAAGGATGAAAGTTTGAAACGAATTTCACATTAAACTTTTATCTGTAGTTCCATCGAAATTATTGATGTCCGGTGAACGGTATTAACCTGTATTACCTTTTATTATTGCCTTTATTTCATCGGTGTTAGTATGCATTATAAATAATATCGTTAAATAAAATGAAATATGACCTCATACCATCATCGAAATCTGGAGTTATAACCACGGGAATTTAAACTCAAACTCTTGGTGGTAATATAAGATAGAGTAATTATATAATAATAAAATAATTTTCTACGTTTCTCGGTATTTCGTAAAGGAGAACACACCGTTTTAATTGGTCTTACGAGTTTGAGGTGGAATTTCAGTTTAATTAATTTTTGATTAAAATAATGTATCGCAGATATAAAATTGCTACATAGTTGACCAAATACAAAATATTAAAATAATAAGGCAAGTGTATATACTTGCCTTGTTTTCTAAGTTTGTAGAAAATTTATTATGTATGTTACTACTTACTTAGCTTTATACAATAATATTACAGATAAAAATATTGAGCAGAGAGTTTATAACATTTATTTGCATCTAAATTATAAGGAGTAAACTGTAAATTCTACGCATAAGATAGAAACGAAGATAAAACACCTAAACAAACCCGAAAGCATGCACGAATTTATAGAAACAGATAAAGTCAGAAGGAAGCGAGTAGGAATAAAATGAAATGTAATCCCATCCCCTCTTACATAGCGGCGATAACAACGAGAATATATGCACGTACTCACGCGAAATGACACCGTAGATTTTACACAGGTCACAGAGTCAACAGATGTTAGGAAAGTTCAAATAGAATGAGAGAGCAAACACGATGACGTCACGAACGGCACGCGCGTTCCATTGACACAAACTTTCTTATTGAACATATTTTCGTAACTACTGCTAAATGTAAATTAAAGTCCGTCGACCTTAATTGAATGCAATCAACATAATAACTCTCATTTGATACGACGCTCCCAATTGTCAACGACCGCTGGAATGGTGGAGTAAGTAATTACCTAAATTAAGTTTCGTCTATTTGTGCAATGCCAAATATTTGCAGTGCTACAGTTAAAATGTGAAATGGGCCGCGTTAATTAAATGCTATAGAAGACTTGGTCGAAGAGAAGTTATGTAGGTAATAACCCAGGCGTTAAAAGTGATATAAAGGTGACATAAAAGATCAGGACAAAAGCACGATCCTGGAACATACCAAGAATGAACTTGCAAAAACAAACAAATACAACCTCCATCAATTTCGTTCTGAAAAAGGTTTCTTAATATCTGCAGTATACACATGAAGACATCATAATTATATATAATATGCTTTTTGTACCAAAAATAACATGATTAGATTCCTACGTATGAAACTTTTTTTCGCCGCGGTATGAATATAAATATTTTACGAGAAACTGGTTGGGCGATCGCCGCGCGTGGGTGGGTATACAAAATCGCCAATATCTAAACATGAAGGTGCTTGTTGTTAAAAAAAAGTTGGGTCACACCTGATCAGCATATCTACCTTGAATAAAAAAGCCAAATAATAAAGCAGTGTTGCGATTGTATCGATACAATTTCAAAACATTATTATATTATGTATACAAACTTATATACAGACGTTTATTTCTTCATTGACTTTTATAGTAATTAGTATTAAAGAAGTTAAGATCTTCAGCTTCATATACCTCCAACAATTAACCATCGATAAGTTAAACATTTTATCGAATCATATAGGCATTCCAAGTAATCAAATTAAAAGAAATAGAATTACCAGTATCAGACCAAATTGCATTTTCAAATCCTATGAGAAAATTGTAATCTGAACGAGCTAGCCAAAACGCCGATTTCAAAACAGCTCTACATCGATTCCACAATAATATGGTAACAGCAACACTGATACTATTATGCTAAATAGAATGGCGTTTGTATCCATGGTATAGCCAAGTCCTTTCGTGATGAGATGACACTCGTTTTACGACCGGCCATTTGCAGTCCAACTAGATTCCTGACGCAGACTACGGTAGCTTGTGTTTATGTTTTTATTTTAGTAGCTCTACGTGCGGTGTTCGTAGGTAGGTGTGATAAAATAGATAGATAGACTCGAGTGACGCATAACGAGAATCGATCAAAAAGTTGATAAAAGACTTGATTCTTCAAAGCGTGTCACGATTTAAATCAGTATAGCAGTTTTATTTGTCAGATTGTGCATTGCAGGAGAAAGACTTCCAGCAAAGAGGATCGACTAAATACGATAATACTGATACACGATCACGCTTGTATTTCTCAAAAGAGTAGGTAAAGGTGCATTGAAGTGCACCCACATTTTGCAACAGGTGAGATTATTTACATTATAACGGGCTACTCTCTCAAGCTGACGGAGATTAGGGCCATACTTCAGCATGTTGGCTCTGTATGGATTGGCAAAATTGATTCGGCCTTTGAAGGGAATGCTGGTTTTCCTTGTTAATGATTCTATTCACCATTTTGACTGATAATCATCATTCAAAGTGAGATTTTCAAATAAACCTGCGCATTTTGTTTTCAATGTGAGTCTTCGACCAACTTAGTTACTATTGCAATATTCGAAGAATTGGTAACAATACTATCTTTCGACGGCTTAATAACAGCAGTTGGTAATGACCCTGTTTTCTGTGCCGACGGTCCCCGGTTCAAATACTGGTTGCGAAAATCTTTGTGTGATGAGCACGAATGTTTGTACCCAAATCATAAATGTTTAATATCTATATACGAGTAAGTATTATAAACTTAGTTGGACCAGTCCATAGTACGGTACCTGTGTTCGTCTGGCGAAATTATTATTTTTATTTTATCTGCGAGCACCGAGTAATAACTATTCTAAATCCTGCTTTTATGAAATTCCTTCCATAGCTGCATACTACAAGTACTATGAATTTCTCTTAATTGCTGCTACTTGAATGCATTCTGGCAAAGTTTCAACGCTTTTATTAATAACATGGGAAATTTTGTCGTTGCTTAAATGACACGTTTCTCTATTATCTAAGTGAGCAATAAAAGAAAATTTTACTTCAGCACTTTACCCAGCAAGAGCACACAAGAGAATCTTCAAGTGAGTGAACTTTAAAAGACTTATTTGTTATGAAACGTTATTATTGCAGTTTGAAGACTCTTCACTGCAAGCATTGCAAGTTAGGATGGCTGGAAAGACAACGGTTCGAAACTGTTTTTTTTTTATCGTGTTTGAAATAGCATTTTCTATATTTTTTATCTTTCGAAAGATTTCCATAGAAAACCTATGCTAAATAGTAGCGAAAAAGATAAACGCAATTGTCTTTTGCGTGTAATAAACAGTGAGATTTCTTACGGGGTTGGATTGATGCACAGATTCCAAATTATTGTTATTCACGATTTAATCAGAATGATCAGAATCAGAAGATAAAGAGTACTTTAATAAAACTAAAAAACATCATTGTTAATATAATAAACAAAAATCCTCTGAAAATATCCAAGAATTTCCGCGATCTAACCAAAAACGTGCAAGAAACTAAGTAATTTTGTGCTATTTTTTTACTATGATGCGTTATAGGATCATACTCATTACTTTAAGGATCAGCGTTCCAAATAACACACTCCACGCTTGCATAGACACCAAAACGTGTGTCGGCTATACACGCATCACCAAAATTGGAATAATTACTCCCTTGAACTTAAATTCCAAGATAAATTACTTCTACTCGTAGACAATTTTGTAGAATTTATAAATTGTAAAGGATCGCATATAATTTGAGCGAGGTCCCGAAACGCCTCTGGGGTGGCGTACTGAAATTCTGACGTCACATCTCCGGTCGGCCAGCGCAATTTGGTTACGGAAGTGCACCGGCCCGTCCGGCCGATATTGCCGGGTGACCACGGTACTTGCTAATCCAATTTTTGCTGACTCAATTCCGTTCGGGCGTACCGTTTTATATTTCGATTGCATTTAGAGTAGGTTTGCATTTGAAGAGCAGTTATCAACAAGTATGCGTGGCAGTTTTGTATTTAAATTTAAATTCAAACCCAAATAAGAAAAAAACACGTTAAATACTTCAGAATAATGGTATTGCTAAAAATATCGACTTAAGAAGACGATTTATCGGTTTTTTCTATATGTTAGTATTTATCTACTCTATGGTTGCTGAATTCTCTTTGATTTTGACATACATACATGTCCGAATAGCTCATGTACAGAAGTAGCGTTTTTTAATTCCATATATAGGTCCATTAATTTTTTGAACCTGCAATATGTAAACGAGTAGAAGATAAGTCTTTGAAAAGTATTGATCTACTATGAATTGGTAGTTCATCATAATGGTGTTTAATTAAGAATCCTTTGAAATAATTATAAAACATTTGTTCAAGTGACCTTGCATTGAACGATAGCTTTTACGTTAAAGATTGCATCCTCCAATGCCATGTATATAGTTATATAATTATATGTATTTACAACCGCAACGGCACCTACATCAAGCGGCAGTCAAGGCAAACCGCCGTGTCGTCTCCCGACACCTATGACTTGTGAAATTATAGTTTGAGTGTGGTAACTAACAAAGTTTACCTCGTAAGGACAGATTGAAAGCGGCTGTCTGTCATACTAACATTTGTGACGAAGGAAATCTGTCGTGTATTCATTTTAAATATATTTATTCTTAATTAACGGAATAATAATCAGAATAATAATCTTAGAAATAACCTACTGAGTTATTTCTAAGATCGTTGTATTATTTGTCTAAATATAACTCTACAATTTTTCGCTGAAACTAAGGCAATATGCTACATATTGGGTGCCATCGAATCATGTATAAATGTTAAAATATTGAATAAACATTTTTGTATTGGGTTATTGTATGGTGCGAGATTGTAGCGACGTGACGTCACAGTTATGTAATGTCTGCTTAGATAAATACATGAGACGAATTGGAAGCTTTCTACGTGAGTCACAAATTATCGCTTGAAAGGCTAGTACTGATAAGAGAGGCATGAGTGACGACTAAGAAATGGGCTTACGTTTTGAAATTGACGCTAAGGCTGCGTTTACACCGAAGCGAAGACAAGCGGAGCTGAGACGAGACATGCAAGAATCAGATTTAATAGAATAAAATTAGAATTTATCGAGGACCAATTATTGAAATCCACATCTAGTTCAGCGCGTCTAGTCTATAACACTTGGTTTCACTTTATTGGCAACGTACCCTTAAATAGTAGGTAATGAATGAGTAATTAAATACCACGTAATAGATACGTACCAAGTGAATAACACGTCTGTTGAGTAATTTTGAAAAATATCTTTGCATTCTTCTTTTTTTATATATTTTTTTCTTCTTACGACAACTGTTACCTGCTGGTATAACTATGCTATTGAAATTACGAAGCTAAATTGACTGCCGGTGATAGAACAATCTGATATAATATAATTAACAAGTAAGTACCATTATTCTAAATACTCAATGCAGCTAGGAAACTTTAACCTTTTTGAGTAACCATCCCGTAGGTATAGCTATATTGTTAATAAATTTAAATGCCTTAAACGATGTTCCATCCTTCCAAATTTGAACGTTCACCTTTCATTTTTTTTATTATATGCTTCTTTATAGTACCATCTTCTGCTTGTTAGGTAGCCACGTCCGCTCCTTGACCTACTAAATTCTTGGACAATAACATAGCGAACTGCGCTCGGCATTTCCATTAGCGCGACAATGCTTCTGATATACGTGTATACAAACATAATGTATGGCTTTAAATGGCTGGGTACTACCAAAAACATGAGAGCGTCCCGCGCGCTTATTACCAGTTGTATGAGCAAGAACGAATTATAATTTGCTTTGTTTGTGTTGTCATCGTAAATATGAGGTGCGTTTGTGGTATTACCTACCACTGTTGTTGGGAGTTCATCATGAAATGACGTAGGGATAGTCTTTGTTCTTCTTCTTTTTCTTTTTATTATATTGGCCATCGGCTACAGAATAAATAGTGCCATTTTTGCCAGTTTCAAGTAAAATGTTTCTTCGAAATTTCCAATATGAGTACTACTGATGATAATAGTGATGATGATGAATCTCTATCAGTAAAAATGTGGATACTTTACTGAAAATGTACCAGACATTTTGGGGAACACGAAAGTCAAGCTATACTGTTTTATTTTAATTTCCTTTAACACATTTACGAACACAATGGTTAATATCCTACTAATATTATATATTAAAAAACATCATTTTCAGATTATAAAACTAGATTTTTAAATTAAATGTTCAACTTCCCGCCAAAAAGTTCGATAGTCTTTGTTATTGCTGACTTTAAATCGCTGTGCTATATTCCATTTGGAAATAAGTATAAGAGTTGCAAATACACAAGACTACATAATATTACAACATATATACCTAATAAGCAGAGATGCCAAATCGTTTACGTGAGGTGATTGAGAATTTTCAAGCAAAGAGTATATACACATATTCGAGACACAATATATCGACGACATTACATTATAAAGCAATCAAAAAAATTCACAAGTGTTTCTCAAAATCTATAAAAAAATGTTGGGGTGTGCGTGTGTGTGTCTCTGTGTGTGAGTGTACAGGTATCTTAGCACCATCCACATACCGTTTCGGTAACATAACGTCTTCCATCCTTCTCACACCACATATTTTATAAATAAGTATGATAGTGACAGCATATTTTCTCAATGACGTTACGATTAGGTACATTAGATGTTACCCTGCTTACCCTACAGTTCTCAACCCGCGCCTAGAAAAGGCTTGCCCCTATTAAAGTGGGACCAAAATAAGATCAGCAAAATGTGGGAGGCACTGCTGACAAGCGTGGTGGCGCATATTATATATTCGCTTATACGACCTTACTGAATCTTCTATTCGAAAAAAATATTAATCCAAGCACTTTCCAATAAACAAAACAGTGATGACGTAACATCGATTGTTACAATCGGTTGCATCGGTGTTGCACAACAGTCGTATGAGGACGCGACATGGTCGCGAACACGCAAGAATGCGGTGCGCGCGCGCGAATGGTGCGCACAATTACGCTTCATCGATTATAGGGGTATTGAGGGAATTGCACATAGATTCTTGCGATATATATATATATATTGCATTTATGCGACAAATTTCACAATTTGAAGATCCAGACGAATGTAATAATGGAAATTAATATTTTTATTATTACCTGTTACCTTTAGAGTGTATATACAGAATGATTCAGGAAGGGTATGCTAAGCCTTGAACCTGGGCTTCTTTAGCGCATTTGTAAACACTCGGTAAATTAAAATTTGGATGTCTAATTTAAAAAAAAATATGTGTTATAGTGTTTTGAAATGCGCTAAACAAGCTCACGTTCCAGGCTTAGTATATCCTTTCTGAATCACCCAGTATATCTGTCACCAATTATCGGGTAGGTAATGTCCCATTTAATTCGAAATAGTAGTCATTATCTCAGTCACAAATCCTCACCAGCATCCAGGTATCATTGAATCATCCATCTTACTCAAATCTTACTTGTTACAGGTGAATACGTAGAATGCAGTTACTTAACGTTGTTCACGTATTACAATAAGTGGGCGTGGGAGCGCATGCGCGTGAAACAGTGTTGATTGCACCGCCATTTGTCATTGTGGCGTAATTACTTTCGAATCTCGCACTTTTGGGATGAGTTGTTCCGGATTCGTTTCAGTTGAATATTCAATCTCTTCATTCAAACAAAACTTATTTTAAGGATTTTATCGCGTTTATTTTCGGTTTTTACGTTTCTGACGTTTCGGGTGATTTACAGCAACTATGGTTACGGGAGGACTGAGGTGTTTGACGTCCTAGTGTCAAAGTTTGAATTGGGGTACCCTCATATTTAGTTGTTGTTTGGGAACCAATTTATGCAGAAAGTGCTCACTTTGTCTTGAGGTCTTGCAATCTTGAAAATAAACGCAATAAAATCTTCAAAATATTTTTTACTTCAATGTGTAGTATTCACGTTAATATAAGAAATCAATATTCAATATCTACTAAAATCTTTAAGTCCATGACTTTTATACGTTCGTTTTATAGTATAACACGTCAATATAAAGCAGCTCTCAAATATTAATTTGAGTCTTTACGGGAAGTCTAATTGAAGCGAAGAGTTTTGAAAGGTTAGTATTTGGGAGATACCAACTTTAAGCAGCAGGCTGATGATTATTTTTTTGGCAATGATTTGAATAATAATTTAAAATTCGAATACGCAAAATTTTAGTCTCAGTCTGACACTCAAGTCGATCGGGATTATCTTTCATTAAATATTATTGGTGCTAACAGCTAGAATTGTCATATTTTAAACGATAAGTATATTTCCATAGATTAACACAGCAGTATTAACTACTCTACAGTATTATAACTAATACTTAAACTAAATATCTAATAACAACTAAAAATATATAACTGCGCCCGGCCCCCTGGTTACGTAACTTGCCTAGCCTAACGATAGCAAAGCGACAGCTATAATCTCGCAATAATCGCTTTTTAATCGCAGATTTGTATGACGTCGCAGCGCTACGTAATACGAATTAGCAATTTAAGAGCAAATATTGCGCGATTACTGCTATCGCTAGGCTATTGCAAGTTACGTAATCAGGGGGCCGACCTGACTCCCGAGTAAAGCGTCCCCTGCTCTATAATAATGATCATTACCATCATGCGAGGCTTCCGAGAACTGTAAGTATTTATTAATAATCGCTAATCACATACGTTACACATGATTTATTACTTTAGGTAATTTCTTGTGTTCTCATATCGTTACGAAGATCATGTAGGCGTAATCGATTTAACGTAGCAGCAATTATTGTACGTTTATTGGTAATTTCGTTGATCGCTCGCGCGTTAGATCTATGACCGTGTAATTGGTATTTTTGTTATCATCTTATTATTTTTAATATAATTATTGTGTTATTAATAGAAACATATTATTTTGATTGGAATTAAAACTGACTGAACGTCTGCTTCTTTAACCTATGGGGAAAGAGGACCCACCACTGACCCTCGGCTTGTCAACTTTTTCAATTATATACCAAACAAGTTTGATCGATAATAAAAGAAGCCAACAACACCCGAACTCCTCTAAGATGTTAATCGAGAAACTATCTTCTTGGATATTCGCCAAGTATCGCCTAGTTCTATCAATTATGTCTGCTTCTTCATTATGGAGGGTCATCTCATTACTCTGTCACTGTGTCCGTAGAATTGTTTACATCTTCATCCATAGAGTTCTAAACACTCTTTCTCTTCAACAAAATATGATCACATGCAGTTGCCACGCATCGTATAATTTGTTCAGCAATTGGTACATATCGATAATGTCGAAAAGCGATTTCCTTACCAAATAGCATTATTATGCCATATGTGCAGCCATTTGGCAGTGTATTGCCCAAACGCCTCGGGGAATGTGGCGGGATGTGTGTTTTTGATAGAATTTATCACCACCCCCTAATGTATTGGAATATTATTGTAATGACTATTTTCTATACAATCGTTTTAACAAATTAAGTTTGAGTTCGAAATTTGAAAATTCAAAAATGATCAGCTCAAATGACGTTCTTTTTACTTTTATGTTGGCATTCGGCTACATAATTGAGTCATTTATACCAGTGTCGAGTATTATTGATAATTGTTGTAATAATAGATAATTATATGTACCCCTGATGGTAATGATAATGTCGACGAACTGAACCCCCTACCCATATCAGTAAAACTGAAAATTTGCTGGTCATTTAGGGGGAATTAAATAATTCTAGCTATACTATTTCATTTTAATTTCTTTCACTTGTGCACATCTATCAACACCCAAAGTTTTTATTCACTAATACTTAAATAGAGAAATACATTGTTTTTTAAATAAAATACATTCGTTCACTTTCCGCCAAATAGTCGTAGAGCACGTTATTGTTTGTTCAAATATTTGACGAGCGTGGTATGTACTCGTCTGAGTGTAGGTCCCCTGGCTAACGGGCCCTTTAACAACAGTATAAGTTAGTACGAAAATACTAATATCAGGGTTGACACGTAACGCCAACAAGATGAATGTTTACTAGCTGTAGAAGACTTGACAAAATTAAGGCCAACCAATCAGACACAAACGGTGCCTTAACGTATACATATATTTATTAACCGACTTCAAAAAAAAGGAGGAGGTTCTCAATTCGGTTGTAATTTTTTTTTTGTTAAACAGAGTTGTGTTAGTTACACCATATAATAATATAACTCATGAACGGATGTGTCGATTTTTATGATCTTTGATTGTTTGATGTTATCTCCGCCCCGAATAGTAGAATAACTATTAATATATATGTATATATGAAAAAATCCATAAAAATAAGAATAAAGACAATTGATTTTCTCATACATTTGATTCCGAGGCGGTACAAAGTTCGCCGGGACAACCTAGTGTATACATAAAACTCGAAAATTCTCCACTAATAAACCACTAATTGAAACTAATCAATAATGGAGATAATTTGGCTTGAAATAATACTAATAATAATATCGTAAAAACATTAAATAAACACGATAAAATCAGAAAAAAAAAATTATTTCAATAGCTAGTAGTCAGGTAAAACTGAATACCGAACAAAAGAAAAAATAAATATTACGGCAAATTATAAGCGCGTAATGGACGATCCACATATATTTCGGTTTTAAATTGGAAAATGCCATCAATTTCATGTAAATCGAATATCAAATAAAATTCGGTATGTTACAGGACTTATCTACGCTGACAACTTGTTAAAATAATCGGTCCGTCAGTAAAATTAATGACCCCAAACTTATTCCCTCGTAAATCTTTTAACGCGCTGACTCGCCGACGGATTATGTATCCGCGTCGATCTCATAAAATACGCTGCGCTAAATAATTACGACGCAACTGATTTTATCTTCGTGAATTTTAAAATATTTTCATCACATTAAAAATTGTGTAACTAATATGTTGATTGTGAACCTATTCAGTTTCACACAAATCTAACCTTTATGTTCTTATAAATGTAAAGTAAAATACTGTCAGAATTTTTGCGGCAATAAATAGAAACACCGTCAAAAGATAGTTAGTGCGCTACACATATTTAGGTTGTAATGAAAACCATTAAAGTACCCACAATTCATACAGAGTTGTCGGTGAATAAAAAAAACAGTTATTACAGATTTAGGTCAAATAGAATTTAGATGCTGCAAATTTGACCAAGAATCAGAGCAATTATACTGTTATTTATTAATAAATCTGGGTGACCCAATTAAACTAAATCTGAATAGGATTTCGATGTTTTTAGATTGAAAATTCGATTTGAGCCGTATGTAATTGTATAACAAGACCCGAGTGAGCAACATTATATTATAATGTTGCTCACTTGGGTCTTGTTATACAATTACAACAAGACTGACTTGCTGGTGACTGGTGTAATGCAAATATACATAATAGGCATAATTTTATAGTTTACCTAATAAATTAATAAGATTACAAGACCTTCTTACCTTACAATCAAAGTAGGTACATAACTCGTACTTTCTGTTCCTTATACAAAAAAATGTCCCAATGTTGGGCACGGGCCTCCCATCAATGCGAGGGGGATAAGGTCATATTTAGTTCATCACACTAGCTCAGCTATTGCGTGTTGGCGGACTTAACACTGCTTTCGAGAGGTTCTTTCAAACATGCCGGTTTCCTCACAATGTTTCTCTTCACCGTTTAGCAAGTGATCATCATCCCAGAGGTGGGAGCCGGGGCTAGAAATTGGGTTGCTCATTACCGAGGCAAGCTTTCTTCTTATAGCATAGAAAAATATAATAACTAACAAAGCACTCATAATACATGCCATCAGCACATGAAACTTACATTACTTTAACATCAGCAAACACCACGTCTTCTTCTTCTTAAATATTTCAATTGAAAATCGCAGAAGCCGCCTTCACAGCTCAAGGATACAGGTTTGCAGAATAAGTATTGGAAAGCTTCCAAGTTTCCCAGTAATTTCAAAGTCTCTATGTCAAAGTTCGTATGCAGAAATAGCGGTTTCTATCGGGGCTCACCTGACTAAGTTGCGCTTTACGATTTCTTATTCAATTTCGTTTCGTACCTGTGAACAAGATTAACTTTTATTAGAACGTGTAATAAAAGGAAAGTCGTAGTAAAAAAAGTGTTTTGTATTTTTGGTCCGTTTGGAAAGGAAACAATTAAAATTATATCTTCATGTGTGGCGTTCAGTCTATGGTCATCTCAAGTTCCTGACACTTTATTTCGAGGGATTTAAATAAAAAATGCAGTGTTTTATTCGCATTGATGTTTGCTGGTATTTGCTGGTAAAAACCTAAGCGGAGAAACTAAGAAGCCTCATTAGATCAATGGCACAGAAAATGTTTAACATAACTTAAATAATTTCACAATGCCCATCATACCATACCTATAGCTTTAATTTAGTAACCATTCCGATTAATAATACAAAAAAAAGTTTATACTAAAATAACTTCTGAATTTCGTGATCGACTCACGATATAAACTCACGCTCACTTTCATTCAAACAAGAGGCATCTGAATAGTAAAGAGAGAACAACAAAATAAATAAAAATACGCAGATTTGTTTAACAAACCGTGGCTGGGACGTGTTTATTTATCTATTCACGCCCACTGCCCGCGATAATGTGCCAGCTCGAATTACAATCGGGCGCAACTTTGTTCGGTAAGAGAGTAAAAAAAAGAACGAAACGTTTGTTCATGTTTTTGTCCTAATTTGAATTTCGAGGTGCATTGTCGGTTTCAGTGGGGTATAGATAATTTTATTTAATACCAACTGTCCCGGCGAGCTACGTACCATCTCGGAATCCAAATAACCTAAAATAAAATTAATCATCTTTATGAATTTTTGCATGTTTTAACAGTAATTTTGCTATCCAAGGCGGAGATAACTTAAAAATACATACATATGAGCTCACCCGTTATTCGTCTTTATTATATATCTAACAAAGTTGTTTATATAACGACTTATATACACTGATTGTACACATAAAAAACTAGTCTATATAAATATATTTACGCCACTTATAATATTTGTTAGATAAAATAATTTGCTAGCGAGACGGCATTTAATATTCAAATACACATTTACGATATCGTAGCGCGTGGATAATATCGATATTCCAATATCGGATTAAGGATGTCATATTGAGTAAGTATATGGAAATTATAATTCAATCAATTGGATTAGTCGCATGCAATCGCGACGACGGATCGGATATGTATTCCGAGTCGGATCGGATTACCGAGTCCATCTGAGCTTGATAGACATCAATTACGTCAGAATCTCTGCTAAAGCCCTTATCTGATGTGTTAGTCTCTCCAGGATAAGGGATGTTCTCTGATATTAGATAATACTGGAAGCGTCGTAATATAAGCATACTCAATTCATTGTGAACTTCAAGGTGCTTTACAAAAATAATGTATAATTTTCTACCTCCATTTTTAAAGTAATAGAATGCACCTAGCATTGTAAATAATTCACCTTAGAATAAATAATAGTCCTTATAATAAGACTCAAACTCTTCATATTATATTTTTCGCGGTAAGTTATAAAATACAGGTTTGTGCTCTATCATAACTAAGATCCCTACGACTATAAATCCACATTTCTTATACAAAATACTTACGTCCGGATCGGAATTTTAATTAGAATAATAATTACTAATAAATAACCCACATAGCGCAATATGAAATATTCAAAAGTTATTTTTATAAATTCTAATGCATACTTAGTAACATAGCACACGTGAATAAATAAATATTCCGTTTGATACCTACACAAACGGTGGCATTAAAACTACCGTTCAAGGTCTTTGACCGGGCAGTTCTATTGAATATTACATACCTACTAATACGTATCTATCTACGTATCACGTGTAGATAATACGTATCTATCAGGTAAGATACAAAGCGATACGTGACCAATAATATTCTCCCAGTTTGATCCAATCAGTTCAGTACATGGAATATATAGACGTCATTGTCACACGAAGATGCGTTCCGGATTCGAATAGGGCAAATCTTCATAATTATAACGTGAGCCACCTACATATTGCACGGCGTCTGAAACGCCTTAATTACATTGACAAGTACGAGCTAACTTGAGCAAGTAACAGCCGCTGCGATGAATATTAATATGAGCCACACGTTATGCCGTTGTGTGTAGTGGTAAAATGTGTGCACATAACTTAACAATGTGGATTTGTTAATTGCGTAATTAACGAAGTCTATATACACTATGGAATATAATTGTTAATGTTAACGAATAAATGAATATATAGATCCCAGAGATATTCAACAACCATAGTCATGAGTTTCGATCATGAAAACGAAACAAATATTAGCAATAACTTATCAAGCTACGATCATAACAATAGCTTTTACCACCGTAAAAAAGTAATCAGGATTAAAAACGTAAAAGGCAAAGACAATAAAAAAAAGTTGAATGCCGATAAAAGTATCAATATTGACGTGGGTATTCACTCCATGGCTATAACAAGGTGGGTCGCTGACAAAACAAATTTACATAAATCCGGTGGAATCCGTAAAAATGACGCGCGACAACCGAGCCGATAAGCCTCGGGTATCATTAGGTCGGGACAGAGTCGAGCGATCGCTCACTTGTGCGGCCTCCGACGCGAAAGGACCCGACGAAAAAATCCCAAATATCAATCTTCTTTTCCTCATTCTACTTACGATCAATTCTAAATTGAAAATCCCGAGAGATGTGGAATCACTCAAGCCCCTTTTCTGTGAGATACGAATAATAATGTAAAAAGATAACTGGGAATTAGAGAAAGCTCTTGGAATAGGCTTAACATTTGGGAAAAGAATGAATTCATTTTGGCAGTAAGTACTGAACGATACATTTTTGAAGTGTACGGATTGGTTGTTGATGTCTCCTGTACGGAGAATGACTACTAAGGCAGGTAATTTCGTCTCTAACACAATTATTGTTTTGGGTAGCAAAAAGACCGGGAAATTCTTACAACTGTTCATATACTCTTACGTTGATGCTGTAGTACCCATCAATTGGATATTCCATTATTGATTCCGTATTATAAACGAGGACACACTATCGTTTTTATTTATTCGAATTCTGTCGGAGCAGCGGGCTGGAGGAAGTTTCATCACGGTCACAGACTGAACTTTTCAAGCTGCGCGACTTTCGCCTTATTCTTTTGTATGATGAGGCGCAATCAAACTGGAGTAGAGGATCCTCTCGGAACTCTCATTGGTACTGCAGAACTAAATAATGTTTGAAGCTTACTGTATATTTCAATATACAAGTTTCTTGATTAAGACACACTTGGGCATTATTCCATTATTTATTCTTTCGTTAGCAATGTCATCTCACGCTAAAGCAATTCTGGAAATATTTCCAGAGCGACTACTAATTTTGCTAGGCTTTTTATCGGATTCATGAACGTGAGGTTCTAAAGGAGATTATGTGAATGTGTCCTTATATTCAATAAAAAGCTTTAACCGAAATATAAAATCAAAAGACGTGAACATGCTTTATGGCTCCTGAAATAAGAATAAGCTGAATTGACAAAAACACGGATTTGATAATGGTATTCCATTAAATAATCCCCTCAAAGGTAGCAAATTCATTCTGGCGTTTTCTGAGCCATGAAATTAAAGAAATACTATATATTGAGCCAGTATATGAAAGAAAGCACACAACAGTTATAGAAAACTTCGTCCAATTTCATAATATTAGGCTTTTAACGCTGAGAAATTCTTTAGTTTCCTTGGTATTTAGCACTTTCAAACCCGTTATATTTCAATGGTTCCGCTTAAAACTTTCAAGTCATCATCTATATCAAATATCTAACAATCCAAATTATTATTTGGTTTTAATCTTGGGCCCATTGTGACCTTTGAATCCATTCCGTCACGACTTATATTTGCATTTAATTTTCCAAAATTGATCATTGGAAAGCCTCACTTTCACCATTATTCCCACAGTCGTAATAAATTCCACTTCTGTGTTTCATGGTTTGTTAACACCATTTACGTATTTTATTGTGCGGCTCATTTGTTTCGCGTATGGTTTTTATGATCGCTTTCTTTGTTCCCCAAATACTAATTTCATTATAAAAATATATTATACTGTTGAACTGATCGAAAACAAATAGTATCTCCTAATATTGGAGGTTCCTATGATATTTTTGACAACAAATGAATTAAAAATAATTCTGATTCTGTTATTATCGCGCAGAATTGGTTTACTATAGAAACCAAAAGATAACACGTAGGTCTATATAAAGATTGACCTCCCAAACTTCTATAAGAAGTAGCATACATTTGCATAGTTTTATAAGGAGATAGTGAACAAAAAAATCGTATCGTATGTTCAATACATTTGGCAGTAATTGTTCTTTTTCCACGTGTTATACTAATGTGCCAATTAAAATAATGAAATCTGTTAGCACTATAGCAATTGCGTTTTCTTCAACATCTGTTAATGTCAGTTGAAGTACTCTGATTGTACACAAAGTACATACATTTCGCATAGCATCAAAACATAAAACGATAGTTATATTACCTCTTGTGCGTCAGCGCGTCGCGAAAGGTGTATATTTGCAAGAAGTTAATGTAGCGTCCACACTACACTCTCATATTTAACGCGGTTTGATCATAACTTTTGCTCTCAAATGCAAGAAAGTAGTGATGTCCATTTTCAATTTCATACATTCATTTGATTACATGACGGCCTTTCAGAAAACATCTTGGACATTAGATTCGTAATCTACAATTAACTGCAATTATGACTGGTGGTAGCATCATTTTACAATGCGACTATTAAAGAAAGATTTGTGAGATTAATGCGCATTTTGCAATTACACGATGTAGTCGAAAGGATAAATTGTAATATAATGATAATCAAAAAGCATTCTAATCCATTAAGTTACCTACTTGTTCAGATTTTAAATGCGCAGTGGATTTAAATTTAAAACCAGAAAAGAGTATAGGTACCTTATCTCGGTCAGTCGTATGTGAGCTAGGTCACCTACTTCCTACATAAGTCGTGACATATAAATATATATTAAAGTATGCGGAATTAAATGTATGCCCTTAGATGGATTCTAGAGAATACTTACTAATAGTTTCGTGAAATAGAGAAAATGATCACGAAATTACTAAAGTAGTAACTAAATAATTCAAATCTATCGTAAATAATTCTAAAACCCCTCTTATTGGATTTTACTATATCGCGTCAGTTACTCGGTCTTACTCCCGTCGGACTACGACTCGCTGATGTTATAAGTAAATGATCTCCTTCTTTGTTTAATAAGAATCTTCATAAAAGTCAATTGTAACGAGTGTTGAATATTCTAGCTAGTTTAGTTTAGTAGCATTTTAAATGAAAACTCTCTATATTTGTTTACATTTAATAGCTATTTATACCCTTTGTTCCTATTACTATTATATAAAACGCATACTTTTATAACTTTGCATTATAGGCATTATTATGAAAATTATATTTTTATATTCCTTTATTTGTATGTTTATAATTAATGAGCTTGTTCTTCTCTTGTTCGAGGTAAAAAAATACAGACGTCCTATTACTGAATAATTTATTAAAGTTAATATTCGTACACATTTTATATAAATATACCAGATTTCTACATCATCATTATGATGAAAATTTATTATTAACTTTGAGCCGGCAAGTGCCTTCGTCGTGTGTAAATTTCGGACATGTGTTACAGCTCAAAATAAGCTAAACATCATAGAGAGAAGATTGAAATTGTACTAGGCACTCATAAATATACTAGAGCTGAGTCTACATAGGGAAACCTAACGGTAAATGACGTGTCGTGGTCCGGTACGGCGCATAGCCATCCCGGTCAGAGGTCACCTATTCATGTATAGTTGGCAATCTTCTTTAAAAGGTGTGTCCCGTTTGAGATCTATACAATTGATTGTGGATTATTGTAGTGTAATTGAAGAAAGGTCTTTTGAGATTGACGGGCATTGTATTGTCATTCAGGAGAATGAAAAGATTCTATGTGCTGTCGAAGATAATCGTGGATCCAAAAAATAAGAAAGAACACGGTCTATTTTACTAATTATTATATTGTCTCGTAATACCGTGATCCCGAAAGTAATACCACCAATTAAATAGAAGTAAAAAATATAAAAATTCTGACAAAAGCCAGCTATACACATATCCGATACCTTTCTTAACCATAGGTGACCATGGAATTTATATGCAAGCATCTGCGGCTATACAAAACCCGATGTTTAAGCCTGTTGTAAGAACAATTTATAAAAATGAAGTCAGCGGTCGTCGCACTATAGTAGACGTTGATCGGCACATCGGAGCATACCAGTGAAGCAACTAGCTGACCTTTCCCTAGCGCGGCCCCCTCGCCTTATTCCCCGCAGCGCCTTCACTTATAGCTACCGATCCGTACCGATAGATAAAGTAGCATTTAAATGACAACTATCATTAAATAAAAATAAAAAAATAACACCAAAGGAACACACCGAATGTACGGTCCCAAACTAAGCAACAATAGTATTATGGAGGCACTGGACTGGGGGCGATCCCAGTATTATATAGTACTTAAATACATATTTATCACATCACACTCTCAGTGGGTAGTGTCCCAGCTTACTGTGCATAGGGTCCCAGGTTCGAATCCTGGTAAGGACAAACTTTTTGTGTGATGAATACTAATATTTTTACCCGAGTACAATTATTGGGTGATTAATATCTATATAAGTATAATGTACTGGATTCACCCAGTCTGTTGTACGGTACCCATAATACAAGCGTTGCTTAGTGTGGGACCGTATAGTTAGTGTGTTTGTCAGGCAATATATTATTTAATTAAATTTAGAATCAAATATGAATTGCCTGCTACTTATTCATTTGGATTAAAACAACCTAGTTGAACGCCGAATAAAATAAATTGCAGTCCATACTCTAATAGACGGAGCAACATTCAGTCTGAGAACCGAAGCAGGAATACATCTGCAGACCATACGTGAAACCCGATAGTGATGTATAAACTCAGGCAATCTACCTACGAGACTTGCCATCAAGCAAACATTTAATTGGCGATTGGATCGCGCTCTATGGATGGCCTTGTTCTTATCCAGTTATCAAACAGCCTCATCACGGATGTGCATAATCCCACTCACCATAGGCCAACTAATATAAAACATTTTAAATATCTTGAACCGACTAACATAATCGCGATGACCTTTTGCCAACATATAACATTTTCACAAGATGTCAGCGTCACATTAATTTGGACACATAATTCAATGGCCTTGACAGATTCGAGTCGCGATATCAATTCTGATTGAGTTCTTATTAGTGATTAAAAGGATTACTTAATGTCTGTTATTTGCATAATTATTTCGAATCTGTTTATTGACTTATCGCATACGAGAATTTTTCACGTAATTATACACACTTTTTCCCTCAAACAGTACTGGTATTTTTAATTACTTACTTTTTCATAATTTATTATTAACTAAATGTGCTTTACGAAGTTTGCTACTTCGTATAGCCTTAGATGTAGGATAAAATCAAATTTCTTCCCATCTTTTTAAAGATATTCGGCTTTCGCAGCGGAGACAAATTGAAAAACACAAAAATCATAAAATCGGCCCACCCATTCTTGAGTTATAAATGGTGTAACTAACACGAATTTGTTTTTTATATATAGATTATTCATTATAATTCATTCTTATCCTTACTCAATCATTATTAAATAGTTACATACTACACCCATCCTCACTTTACTGTCTTTCATAGAACTATACAGAATTAAACACAAGACCTCGACGTTCTAAAAATAAGCATCACAAAATGGTACCTAGTCAAGCTAATGTCAATGCAAAATGACAAAACAAAAACTTTATAGCATCCGAGGCCTGAGAACAACGCCACTAGCAATACCAAACCTGTTCGCTCTAAGTACTAAAGGGATATTATACTGGACAAGGTACAATTTCCCATAAATTATTGTTTATAAGTATGGGGTTAGTGGACGCAGATCACATTTCATTACTATGCACTTGGATAGGACGTGCTCCGGGGCGTCCTATATTTATAAACATCCAAGGTATGCATCCGACGTAAAGTGCAGGGTAGATATAAAAGTATTTCAAAGATTACAGGATTTTGACATCTACTTCTGTTGATTTAGAGAATTAGATCTGAGAAATCAATACTTTTTAATGACATTATTAGATATTGATTTGTTATGTTCACGCGAATACTACACATTTAAATAAAACTTATTTTACAGATTTTATCGCGTTTATTTTATGTTTTTACGAAAACACCGGCGCTCCACGAAATCTGCAATCTGTGAATAGGTACAGCATCGTACCCGCCATTTTATCAGATTTGATAAACCGCAGATCCTCGCAAAATAACACCAATCCGATTCCGACCAAGGATGATACGTGAGACCGTTGAAATTAAAAAACATCCTGATTTCAATAGGAAAGATGGATGGGTGCTACCCAGTTCAAACTATGACACTAGGACATCAAACACCTCAGTCCTCCCGTGACCATAGTTGTTGTATAGCAGCCGAAACGTCGGGAACGTAAAAACTGAAAATAATCGCGAGAAAATAAATCCTTAAACTTATTTGTTTTATTTCAATGTATATAAGTATATAGTATTCTATAGTAATAGCGTAAATATAAGAAAAAAATATTGCAATTTATTCCAACTACGGACGCGTCCCACTTATCTATCGTCCATTGAGGAAATCAATGATAGTAAAATGGAATGTATATTATTAGACGGGCTTACATCATAAATCTACTATTATGGTGTGTCTGTGACACACTCGTGGAGTGCTGCTGACCTTTAGATGCCTTCACATCCGGGTCACAGCGACATGATCAGTGAGAATAGAGATGAGCCTCCTGCGTAAGCGAAGCTATACGATGCATGGTTATATATATGAACTGTCATTTAAAATAAAATTTACTGCAGTAAAATTTAACCGTCGAATTTATATAGCGTTACAATTTGTTTACGATAAAATATTTTTCTTGTCTAAGATTTTGAGAAAAAAAGAATCCTTAGAAAAAACCAATAATCCTAGCAAAAACAACGGAAAATAGGAAAATTAAACATTTTTAACAAACTTTTTTTAAATAGTAATTTGAACTTGACTGTAATTGACCCGATCGTAACTTAAAAAACTAATTCTCTATACAAAAATTGACCCCCCCCCCTGTTAATTCTCTTAAAGGTCTAATATACAAAATACGTCCTTAATGCTTACCTACGTTAGTAAGAAACTCCTGTACAAAATGTCATGCTTCTATATCCACTGGTTTAGGCTATGCGTTGTGTATAAGAATTCTATTAAATAGATACATAGCATGACTTGTATGACCCTGATTGAAATATCTCGAGCGCGCAGTGGTCGATGGCAGTCAATCTATATTACATATTATATTGGTGACCTGTTGGATCAAGGTAGACGAGAAGCTACCCTCGATTAAATTAGAAAGACGGAAAAAGTATGCATTGTGCACAGTGAAGTTTTACCTTTACACTGGCACAAGTGAAAAGGCCAGAAATAGATGATATCTAATAGTGGCCTTTGACGTAATGCAAATAAATCATTTTGACGTTCCTGTGAAATTTAACGAGTGGCGAAATGAATTTAAAAAAAACGCAATCGTAAGGCGCGTGTTATGCTTAATCAAATGATTACGGTCTAGTGAGAATCATAATAAAAATATGCGAATGAATCAGGGTCATATCAATAGTCATTATCGAAAGAATCCAGTATGTCCCGCAAGAATCATAGAAATGATTCGTCTATTTCCAATGGAATTATAAAACAGCTTTCTCATGAAAAATGCTTTGTTAAGCTATTGTAAATTGGTTATAATTTGACTAGAGTTTTATTTTTCTACTAAATTCTATTGTTTTTAGGCTCATTTACTGAGATTAAGACTAAGGCCTTAATTATAGATTTATTGCCTTTATTACTCTGATCATATACTACAATACCTATTCTATCCACATCTCTGTATAATGACTCATGTCACGAGAGACAAAGCAAACATTTAACCGTACAAAGTGCAAAATTAACGCGAGTTCAATCGTCACTTCGCTTATGCGGCGAAAATAGAAAATCCATGAATAGAAACAAAACCGTACATTGTTAGCTTGACGTTTCAGAAGCTGTTACCGACTCTGCAATGCACCGTGACAGACTGGCTTACGGAAATAGTCGCATAATGCTTTGTCTTCGTTAGCCGTCCAATATACGCGATTAGCGACTCTTGTGACGTAACTTCGAGGTGCATAATTTTGTTGCTAAGTGGATTTTTGTGTTAGCAAAGCTTTCTTTAAAGTTGCGCATGGAAAGTGGATTAATATTTGATATTCTGGTGTAACTTGAAATTTTACTCTCGCGGAAATTACTGTGATATCGAGATCAATTTTATCATAGATGATTTATTTGTTTCATTATGCTTTGTTTGGAAATAAATAAGTATTTGTAAAAGTCCTGGAAAATTTTACAATAAAAAAAATTGTACAGATTACCTACTATATAAGTAGCTTCGCTTTGCTTAAAGATTAATATTATAGTATCAAGAAACGGAAAACAGACCGCAATATTATAAAAAGGTCAAACATTTTTATTTTAAAGCCACACTGTAAAATCAGATTAGCCATCTTAATACCATAAACATGGTGGATTCGTTAGTACATTGTGTATTCTGTATTTTTTCCACACTCAATTAGCATTCACAGTTAATCATTAGTTCTAGCCAAGCTAAGCATCTCGGGTAGGATGTCGCGATATGCAGAACGTGAGAACATGATTGTTGTCTTAATAATTTTACCCACGGCTCGGATTCACCCGCGAAACGTCATTCGAGCACTCGTTTCGTAATAGCGTCGATACAAAATCTAACTAAAACCGACGCCATCTTTATCTTCGTACCTATTACTTATATGTCATGTTATAGTATGTTCAGTACATATGTTGACTACTTAATGGCAAACAAAAATAAATATTTATATTTATTTTTGTTTTTTGCTAAAACCAAGCGTACCATTGCAAGACCTCAAGACACAGTGAGCTCTTTTTGCGTAGATCAGACCGCAAGTAACAACTAAATATGAGGGTACCCCCGTCAAACTATGACACCAGGACGTCAACCACCTCAGTCCTCCCGTGACCATGGTTGCTGTAAAGCAGCCGAAACGTCGGGAACGTAAAATCAAAAATAAACCGCGATAAAATTCTTAAAATTAGTTTTATACCAATGTGTAGTATTCGCGTAAATATAAGAAATCAATAATATTTATATTTACAAAAAACAAATATGACTACAAAAACCACTAGTTATAATTGTCTATTATTTGGAATCGGTTACAATATGCAGTTGCTCTGTATTGAGCTTACAAATAATCAGTGATATAAGCTTACAATCACCAGCGATATGATGAATGATACATAAACAAAACGAATAACCTCTTCCTTTATCAAACTCGATTGAAAAAAACGAACTAAGCCATTATATGTTATAATGGCTTTTTTATTTTTTTTTAATGCTTATACCTCAATAGTACGTCTAGAAATAACAATGGGGGCCTAAAATGTAATCCTATTACATAACTTTACAAAATAGGTTTAGCAAGATAAAAATATAAAATGTAACCTACTGCGATAAATCAAGGAGATTAAAAAGAAAATTCAATTTGAACAATACCTACGCAACAAAGTTAAAACAGGTTTAATAACATAATCCAAACTAATTAATGTAATCCAATGAAATATACTTTACTTAAGGATTCATATATTGATCGATATATTATCATCAATTTGTTTTTTGTCGTCCCTTTAATGAAAATCTTCAGACATGATTTTAACCCTTAATAGCCTAGAGTTTCAATTTTGATACCATTCTTTTAAACCGAATGTTCACATTAGTATTAGTTTTTTTTATAGGTTGGCTGTACGTATTTTACTGTTGTATAATATTCTTTCCAACGAAATTAAAAAAAAAATCAAATGTCATTATTATTAAACACAGTAACATTAAACACAGTAATATTAAAAATAAATCACTTTCGTAAATCAGGCTACTAAGGGTTAAAGTTTAAGTAATGAAATCGCTTTTCTGTAGGCTAGTTAGTTAGTTATAAAATTATATTAAATATTGTGTTTATCTGGCGATCTGTACTGCTTCGTTTATTTCGTGTGGCCGAGATAAATAAAAGCTTTTCAACAAAAAACCGCCTTCGAAAAAGTAGAAACCAAAAAATTATCTAATCACCCAAATTAATATTGGAAAAAAAAATGGAACCAATCTAGAAGCATATCCTTTCAAATTAAAAAAAAGGAAGATTTGAGGTTGACACAAATAAAAAAATACAACCGAATTAAGAACCTTTTCCATTTTGAAGTCGGTTAAAAATACGAAATGATTAGACCATTGGTCAGTTCATCGGTTGGAAAAATCAAGTAACTGTTCATGAGAATGTAAGTGTAGAACTCAATAAACATTTAAAGGTTGAACATTCACCAGACAATCCATCACTCTCAAGCGCATTACATCCACCTTGCGTGTCATCACGAGAATGATTGCCTAGAGAATCACATCAGGTGCAAAAAGTATGTAAACTCCGCACTATTCATATGCGCCTAGTAACTCTTGTTACATAATCAGTTGCATAAAATCCTTTCACTAGCATCCGATCTAGACTGCGCATCTAAAATAAGTATTGATCATTTATGAAATTATTGTATTGTAGGTGTATGTTTTGGTTTTTGTGTTTTGAATAGAGTAATGCCGTTCGGAACTAAGCCGATAACGTTTGGAGAAAGTTAGCGGAAGATAAAAAAAATCCGAGCATTGGTTACACTTCTTAAGCAATGCTTCTATTTAGATTTTTTTTTTTTTTAATCTTATGATGATTATTCGAGTAGGTACAACTTAATTAGAAACAAATTGCACCAATTAAATCAGAATAACAGAATAAAGTTACATGATAGAATAATAAAATAACACCGATTTTAAATTAATAGCACAATAATTTATTATTATAAGAAACGTTTAAAGGGTGTTTCGAATGGCATCAATTATTAACAAAGCATTGTTTAATAACCACGTTTCCTGTCGGTCGAGTGCTAATTGCATAAACAAGTGTCATTGTTCAATGAAAGCTGTGGGAAATGCTGATAGATTCTATCTCTTATGAGACAGGAGAACGATAAGGAATAACATAAATAATGAATATTATTTATTACTTACACTTTTTTTATACCGTGCGATTCGGAAAGGGTACACTAACCTTTGAACCTGCGCTTCTTTAGCGCATTTGTAATCACTATGTAAATTCATAAATTCGAAACATCAATTGAAAGAAATGGTCATAAAAATCACAATTGATGGGAATAAAATTTATTTTGTTTATATCGAAATTTGACATCAAATAATGATTAAAAATGTGCTAAATAAGCGGAGAATCAAAGTTTAGTATAACCTATCTCAATCATTATGTACCGTAGGTGAAAGTAACCCTGGCAACTGTAAACTAGACTAAACACTAGACGCAACAACAGCTATTTTGTTCCATTGTTTTGTCTAGCTAGGATATCGATAACGAGCAAATAATAAACGTCACAAATAACTATTTATAGTTATTTTTCATCACAGTTATAGTTATTTTGAACAACATTTTGAATCACTGCCTTCATACTAAATTAATATTACTATTTGTCATGAAATTTGACAAATGACATCTCCGAGCTCTTTCATCAAAACTACACTAAAACTAACTCATACTTCTACTCACAAATGCTGGTTCCCTAACAAAGTGAATGCTAACTAGTATGACACACAGACACGTGCGAGTGAGTACAATCAAACAGAGTCGCCCACGGTATGAACGGTTTACTTTAACGTATAAAACAGTTGCTAATTAAATTACCAACGTATACGTGGCACTCATAAATCCAACGGTTATATCGCGTGGCACACAAAGTTAGAAACACACACTTCTGCGCAAATAAATTATTATATTATAAACAGAAGCAATAACTTTGCAGATTTTTGTTGAAAGTTGTGACAGTGAACACGTGTAGATAAAACAACGCAATTTATAAATATTATACACGGCATTTACTTTCTATAACGAGGTACGCGGCATGTTTTAAAATATTTCAGATACATGAGACGGAACTTCTTAATTAGCCATTCAGTGATCCTTTCGCAGATTGGACTTAGGGTGCTTGACCGCACTATTCGCTCTCGCTTCGCTTCTGCTACTCTTCACATCATCAGGTTCATTAGTAGCCCAGCCGTCATGAGGATGCCTCGTTTAGAGGCGAAACACGTGTCGAATACTTCCTTAGATTCGCTTCGTTTCGCGGATAATTGTTTTTTATTTAGGGTCCCGACACTCGTGACAGATAGTTTCTTGACTACTATCTAAGAGGAGTTCAGTGTTGCTGGCTTCATTAAGTATAGATCAACTTGTTCGGTTTATAATTGGAAAATTTTACAAGGCGAGGGATAGTGGTGGGTTCCTCTTCCCCTATTTGCTTAACAATGGATTTCCGTCAAGTATTGCCTAGTTCTATCAAGTATACTCTTCACATGTTATCATTTTGGACCTGTCCGCGTTTAATCTCAAAAGCAATAGAACTGATGGCTCATTCGATATTGACAAATGTTCCAAAAGGAAAAAGAAACAGATTATTACGACCCAGCCTCGAAAAAAAGCTCGTTTTTCAATTCCAATTTCACCAATCGTCTGGAACAAAGTCAAGTTGAAAACCCCTTGTCAGGTTCCTCTTCATTCCCTTTTCCCTTGTTGTTTTCTAATTATGAACCCCCAATCGTATTCAGAACCGAGCTAACATTGGCGTACGAAATGTTCCCAATTAAAACACACACACACACACATTGACAAATGGCAATTCAAAACAAACTCGAGTTTAATGCCTCAGATTGAAAGTTAATTAGATTTTCAATTCCTCCCGGCTGGGCGGAGCAATTGGAGCCGAAATTAATATGAACAAGGAGAAACAATATCAAATTCGGGCGCGTCTGTTTCTGAATGTCCTTTTACAATCTGTCGACATTTTAGTGTGAAAGGAGAAATTTTAGGAAAATTAAGGCAAGTTACGCCCTTGTCTTGGTGCTAAAAGTCTTAGTGAATAAAACAATAAATTTTATCAGAAAATTAGATTCACGCGTGTTTTCCTCGAATTTTGGCATCTTTTAGCATTCTTAACTGGGTTTCTCAGTAGACCATTAAACCAAAACACTATGAAAATATCCATTTAAACTATTTATATAAAAAACATAGCGTGTTAGGTACACCGCTTATAACTCAAGAACGGCAGCTCCGATTTTTAGGACCTTCGATTTTTTGAATTTATCTCCGCCCTGAATAGCAGAATAACTATTAAAACATGGGAAAAACTACTACGACTATTTTTTTATATATTCGATTCTGAAGCGGTAAGAAGTTCGTTGGGACAGCTACTTAATAATAATAATAAAAATATCAGCCTTTTTTAATATCCCACTGTTCGCCAACGGCCTCACATCGATGCGATGGGAGATTGGATGATAATATCTAAGTTAATTTATTTTTTTAATTTTACTGAGATAATTATCATCCAATTTCAGGGAATCACTAAATATCCGATAAGATAATAAAATTACTTTTAAAATATACATTACATTAATTTAATCAATCGCCAAACTGATAACAGTATCTAATACTACTTACATTGATGATAAGATGAACGGAATTCTAACCGTTCACTTCCATAATTCGCAAGAAACATCCAATAATAGCAATCCACGCAAGAATTTGTACTTACGATTCGTGGCTGCAAGCGAAAGTCAAATTGCTAGTATCCAGGCAAGGCCTTGAAAACAATGCACTGACCCGACCTTGTGAATCAATCAGTCAATGGTGAAGTGTGTGACTGTTGCCGAGCAGGGTTGCCAGATGTGATTTTCTATTTCTACCTAAATTTGAATTTATTTTTCTCCTAAATGATACAATTAGGCAAAATGTTAATAATATCGCGACGTCCGTCCCAAACTATGACACCAGGACGTCAACCACCTCAGTGCTCCCGTGACCATGGTTGCTGTAAATCGGCCGAAACGTCGGGAACGTAAAATCTAAATAAAATCGCGATAAAATCCTTAAAATTAGTTTCATTTCAATGTTAATAATATCGATTAATTAACGTAATGGGCAATTGCTAAATATTATCATTTTGCTTATTTTTTTTTGAATCAAAATACTGTTCTGATTTCCGAACCAAAACCGACAAAAATAAGTGAGTGAATAAAAATAATTGAAAATATTTGAACTGGGTCAACAGTAGGTTATAAAAATAACATTCCCAAAGAAATAGATGAAATTATTGAAAACAAAAATCAAAACTAATTACACAATTATTTGATTGATCAACGTGATCATATAGATCACGATGATCAATCAAATAATTGTGTGAAACTTAGTGATTTATCTGTTAACATATTATACACTATTTTTGTTACAACTCATATGGTGTCTGCACAGAAAACAACTTTCAAAGATATACATTAAAACAGTATTTTACACGTTCGCCTAACCTGTTGACGTGCGATGTTATAATTCATAATTTCCTTTTAGTTTATATATTAAATTTTTGAAAGCACTATTCAAAATTCAAATTATTAATGTGAACAAAAAAGGAAATTACAAATCATAACAACGCTTATCAACACCGTATCAATATCAACACAAACTTTGAAAACCGTCAAGTTAAAACACGCCTATAATTAAGTAACACGAACCGACAATCAATCAAAGTTTTAACAAACCTAATGGCGTAAAAATAAACTAAATAATATCAACAACAGCGAACACGACGCGCCGTTAATCGAAGATGACTAGCGATAACATTGTTACGGTGTCCAAAGTCATCAACTTATTTAAAGTGTCGTTCCATTAATGGAATAAAAAAATATATAAAAAAAATCCAATACCAGCTAGCGTGAAAAAAAAGGTATCTGTGAACGTGGATTTATACGTAGTAAATCTATTTTTCAAATATATTATTATAAAAATGTATTAGTGATATTAAACACCTAATTAAAAATGTAACAAGAAATAATTTTCCATAGAAGCGTAGAGACGTGCTTTTATTTATATTTATATCATCCGTAAATATTATAATGTAATGCATATGATATACCGGTTCGCCATGTTGGCGCAAAATTAAAATCACGAATGCTACACACAATGTATTCTTACTTATCTATACATATAAATAAAATTGGAGTGTCTGTTTGTAATATTAAAATAACCGCTTTTTACTCAGTGCATTTGGGTGTATACATGTTACCTATACCGAAACAATTTTTTTTACAATTTTTGTCTGTCTGTCTGTCTGTCTGTCTGTCTGTCTGTCTGTCCGTCTGTCTGTCTGTCTGTCTGTCTGTCTGTCTGTCTGTCTGTCTGTCTGTTTGTTCCGGGTAATCTCTGAAATGGCTGGACCGATTTTGACGGGAATTTCACTGGCAGATAGCTGATGTAACAAGGAGTAACATAGGCTACTTTTATTTTAGAAAAAAAAATTGGATCTCTCGAAAAAAAATTAAAACCAATGTTGCAGCGCTGCGCCTGATTAAAGTTTGATAGCAACAATCTGCAATGCGTCCCGCGGGATCAGAACGCGAGCAGGCTGTTGCCAACGGCTGAGTCTTTGTTAAATACCACGCGGACGAAGTCGCGGGCAACAGCTAGTTCATAATAAGATTGGATTGCGTGATATGTTATGTGAATATTTTTAATTCTCTAGAGTTTATGTAGACTTAAGTTATTTGCGTGAATTTTATTCACAGGCTGGTATATATTTTTAATTACGATGTTTATACTATAGTGTTTCTTATCTATATTCTCTAATCAATACTAATATGGTTTAAAAAAAAAACTGGATTTTTTTAATCGAACAGTTACCATGTATAATATTATCGCTTTAAATCCAGTGTCCTTAATCTCCGTTCAAAATCACAACGATATGAAAGAACTATTCCAAAATCAAAATACGAATAATAATTGAAATAAAACAAATTTAACGGATTCTATCGCGTTTATTTTAATGTTTTTAGGTTCCCGACGATGCAGCTGCTTTTCAGCAACCATGGTCAAGGGAGGACTTACGTGTTTGATGACCTAATGTCATAGTTTGAAACTGTTACCCTCATATTTAGTTGTTGTTTGCAGTCCGATCTATGCAGAAAGTGCTCACAATGTCTTGAGGTATTGCAATGGTACGCTTGGTTATGGATTTAATTATATTAATTACTGGATCCCAAGACGGTGATAGCACCCATAGTCGGAACTCACGTATCATCATTGGTCGGAATCGGTGTTCGCATAAATATAAGAAATCAATACAAATAAGAATTCCCACGAAGCACTTGTTCGCTGGCTTGCGCAGTGAAACCCCACTTTAAATGGTGGCTAGTACACAATGGTCACTGTAACGATACAAGGGAAATATCAAATGGCGAAGCCGGCTACCGTGACCGTGGCAACGGCTCGTGCACTTGAATCAGATGTTATACTTGGATCATTAAATAGGATATTGTTTAAGTATATTATAACATACTTGATTCTGCATTTTATACGGTTCAGTGATTTGAATACTTTTCAGAGCTGCTAGTGCATGCAAATAGGTACATTGAATACTTGTAGTAATTGACTTGACTACCTGATAAGCGCAGTTGGTATGTGTGACCTTGCTTTCTGTGCCGAGGGTCCCTGATTCGAACCCTAGTAGGGACAAAGTTTGTGTGATGAGCACGAATGTTTATACCCGAGCTATGAATGTTTAATATTTATATAAGTATTATGTAATGGGTTGCCCACAGCCTATTGTACGGTACCTATAATAAAAGCGTTGCATAGTGTGAAAACGTATAGTTCGTGTGTTCGTCTGGCGATATTATTACTTGTCGACAAACAAATATATTATTCGTTATATTTGAGGCAGATAAAAAAATATTAGATTGCTTTTATCCTTGTATGCTAATTGTTTTTTAACGTATTTACCCGTAGGCGTGTAAATTGGATGAGTATTATAAAAATGCCCGCTACTTCACACACTTAGAGGAAATCTTCCAATTCCCGGATAAAAGGCGTGATACGAGTACACATTGATCTGGCGCGGAGCTATGAATTTACCACGTTAAAATCGTCAAGCGGTTTTTTCTTTTGAAATACAGTTTTTCTGGATATCCCACGGGACTCATCCTTATCCCGGGATTAAAGGTACCTTTAATCCCGGGTACGGTAAGGTACCTTTAATTAATGTTTAATCCTAAGTTTTATCATCCATCTAGTAGGTTGTCTGTGATTGATAGGCAGACATAAATTTAAATAATGGTGGATTCAGATTGCGCATCATAGATATCTATACATATAAATAAAATTGGAGTGTCTGTTTGTAATATTAAAATAACCGCTTTTTACTAAGTGCATTTGGATGTATACACGTTACCTATACCGAAACAACATTTTTTACAATTTTTGTCTGTCTGTCTGTCTGTCTGTCTGTCTGTCTGTCTGTCTGTCCGTCTGTCTGTCTGTCTGTCCGTCTGTCTGTCTGTCTGTCTGTCTGTCTGTTTGTTCCGGGTAATCTCTGAAATGGCTGGACCGATTTTGACGGGAATTTCACTGGCAGATAGCTGATGTAACAAGGAGTAACTTAGGCTACTTTTATTTTAGAAAAAAAATTTGATCTCTCGAAAAAAAATTAAAACCAATGGTGCAGCGCTGCGCCTGCTTAAAGTTTGATAGCAACAATCTGCAATGCGTCCCGCGGGATCAGAACGCGAGCAGGCTGTTACCAACGGCTGAGTCTTTGTTAAATACCACGCGGACGAAGTCGCGGGCAACAGCTAGTTTTAAATAAATAGAAACGCATAGCCAACATATCGTCCTAATAAATGCCTATTGTTTCTCAAAAGCCAATTTAAATAAATAATAATACCAGCCCTTTTAATATCCCACTGTTGGGCACGGGCCTCCCATCAATGAGAGCGGGATTAGGCTATAGTCCACCACGCTGGCCCAGTGCGGGTTGGCGGACTTAACACGTCTTTCGAAAGGTTTTCTCAGACACGCAGGTTTCCTAGCGATGTTTTCGTTCACCGTTTAGCAAGTGATAATCATGGTTGAAATAGTACTAGCTAGAAACAAATAATCAAATGTATTCATCATCCTGCCAGAGTAATATGAGCATTAACGTACAATTGTGAGAGCATAGCGTCTCCATAGAAATAAGCAAGCTTATATGAGAGTAAAGCCACGTCCCTAACTAAATGGGTCTTAAAATATGTGAATGAACCATCTATCTCCAGTCTTGGTACCTTACCCAACTAAATTATACTAATAGCACGACCCGCATAGTTGCGCTCTTTATTATTGAGGTTAAGAATTTCCATAGAAACTTTATTACATATCCATAACATACAAAATATTAGGCAACTTTAAAATATAGCTACTTTAGGTCATGTTAATCTATACATCTTTACGAATAAATAAAATTGGAGTGTCTGTTTGTAATATTAAAATAACCGCTTTTTACTACGTGCATTTGGATGTATACACATACCAAACAGTCTGTTTGTTTCGGCTAATCTCTGAAACGGCTGGACCGATTTTGACGGGACTTTCACTGGCAGATAGCTGATGTAACAAGGAGTAACTTAGGCTACTTTGATTTTAGAAAAAACGTTTGTTGTTAAATACCACGCGGACGAAGTCGCGGGTAACAGGTAATCTATAAAAAAAAAGTTTATTCGTGACTGTTGCCGTCTTGAAAATCATAAAATACGACAGGAACCATGTAACTGGTAGCGCTTAAATGTAATAAAGCCCATTTCTTTTGCGAATATATCTTTCAACTCTTATTTTATGGTCGCCTTGCTGGTGGCTTAAGGGAATCGGTATTTCCTTGCGAACCTTGCGACTGCAATAAGGGAGCTTTTCCTATCAATAAAAAAGGTTTTAGTGCTTCTATTTGGGTTATTGAATAACGTTCTGCCTTTACTTTTCGATATGTCAACTTATCTCGAGTTTATCGTGTCTTAAAGATCAGATGTTTTCTATTCCATTTTATATTTAAACTCTAAACATGCCTTATTCATAAAACTTTTTGGACTATTTTCAACGCCCTTACTTTTAAATACGTTGTAATGCCATCTAAATTCATTAAAACGTCTACACATTTAAGGGTTAGACTTTTGAATAACAGGCGGGTATTTTTTTATTTTATTTCTATACGATTAAACCACAACTTCATAATTCACAAATTTCCCTCCGTTTATTGAACGTATTACATATTACACACCATCATAAATAATTGAATTTTCTCTGAAACTGCAATCGGATGCATGATATTGGAATATTTAATATAAACATCGTTTAACATTTAATGTAACCGCAGTAAGAGCGATATTTACATTCATTACAGCGCACAGGTAAATTGTGGGAATTGTGGTGTGTAATGTAGTACATTTTAATAATACTGATTTAAGTTGCTAATAATAATATAATAATAATATAGACATTTTCACTCTAAACAAGGTTATTATTTTATTTTCCCAATGTAGAGCTTTTGAAAGAATTAATTATGTCAAATATTCTTAACAATGTTCGTATATGTACGTATTAGTGATGCGCCGAACATGGATTTTTAAACCGAACCGAATACCGAACATTATTCAGTTCAGCGCTTACCGAATCGAATATTCGGCCGAATTATTCGGTTCAATTTACGCGCGCTTTAACCGCGCTAAACAGGTTTCTACTTGTCCCGCTCCCCCCCGCAGCTCGCTTTATTCCTTAGTTGTTTGTCAATCTCGCGAGCAGTGGGTTTTATTAGTGATTGTTACGAAAATATTTTTGTTTAAAATACGGTAAAAATTCTTTAGATAAGTATTTGAAAGTTAATATGAGTTCACGTAAAAGATCGCGCACTTGGACTTATTTTGAAGATAATGAAACCGAAAAATCGTTACCTTAAAACCTAAGACCATTAAATTTTGGGTCTTACTTTAATATTCACTAGTTTAATTATCGTGTGTACGGGTTTCAGTTGAATGTTAAGTATTTGGAACATTAATCAATGTTGATTATATGATTACACATTTTTTTTATTTTAAACAACCTTTTAAGTCTTATAAGGATCAAAGTTCAATATTCGGTTAATATTCGGTAATTTAACCGAATATTCGGCCGAATACCGAACATAGAAAAATATGCCGAATATTCGGCATACCGAATAATTACCGAATATTCGGTGCATCCCTAGTACGTATACATACGTACTCTCAGATGCTTTTAATTACTTACAATTACTTTTACTCACAAATACTTATTAATTGTGTCAAATATTGTTAAGAATATTCGCACTCATATATACGTCACTCTTACAGAAATGTATATTCTATAAATATTATCGTCCAATATTGATATAATATTTCATTACAACGTCTATATTGAAGCCGTGTGCGACATTTTACATTGAATTTATTATACTTAGTGCCCGCCTACTATTAAAAGGTTCACTGGCGTTATTAATTTATTAATTTGTTTAGCTATGGCGCGACGAGGATAATTTATCGTTGGGTAGAATACGTTTCGATATAACAATCGCGATTGGTAACGTTACAACTTTGTAGTGACGTCATTTGTTCCCTGAAACATTTTCGATAATGTTTAACAGGATAATTTTAAACATAAAATATTTAATTAATGTTAAGTAAGCATTACACGAATATTACAAATCAGGTACATTATGTACTACGTGCGCCCCGAGGCGTTACCCGTGATTAAAAAATATGTACTTATTACCGGGATAAAAAGTAGCTTATGTGCTATTTCAGACTATAATCTATCTCTGTGCCAAATTTCATCCAGATCCGTTCAGCCGTTCTGGCGTGATTGAGTAACAAACATCCTTCCATCCGAACTTTCACATTTATAATATTAGTAGGATTTGTATGATAAAATAGCACATATACTATAGAACTGTTTAAGTATACATGGGCTTAACTTTAATGCTTGACTACGTACTTAATAGTTACTAAAGTCCATTATGTGTGTCTGTAATACTTTGTCTCCATATACTTAAGCGAGGTGTAACGTACGAGGAATCATAAGGCCTCAGCCCCGAATTTAGCGGGCAGCGGGGCGGGCGGCGGCGGCTGCGGCGCGGGAGCGGCAAGATCTTATGCGTAAAATCAAATGGACCGGTTCTCGAAAACAGCGGCATGGCAGCGGCGCGGGGCGGCCAACGATCGCCGCTCCGCTGCCCGCTAAATTCGAGGCTGAGGCCTGAGAGCGAATGACAGTGTCGCCTTACCTCAGAAAATTGTGCTTCACGTGAGGTGCGTGGTGACAGGTAACGGGACCCACGCAATTACGCAATACTGCCTCACCTGAAACAATAAGACACCATTGAACACACTGATTATGTACATAACATTACCCAGTTATCTGACCTTATTATTAATTAACTCTAATTAACAATATTCAAATGTAGCCTCGTAATAAGTATATTGGTAAATATACCGAGAGCCCTGGGTGTGAGACTTATTTGACTAATTCAAATTATAATACTTAGCACATTTTTAATCAACATTTTCAACAAGACGCCGTAGAGCAGAGAAAAAACACAGATAATTTTATATATAGAGAGAACATTGCATAGATTAGTGTCCATATGTGTGTGTCGCTTTGGAATAAATATAAAATACTTTTTCAAGGTTTAATGCAGCACCAACTAACAAAGTTAGTTGAAGTGATAAAGGTCTGACGATGCGGGTTTTTTAGATACCTACAAAATGTATTACGAAATGACTGCACTACGAAGGTATATTGTTATACAGTCAATAGGCAATCTGCCCGTAAAATTATCGCGTTGTTACATAACAATCACTCATTATTTAATTGCAGAAACAATATTCAATACGATCTAATAATAAAAATAGTCGCGCCTTACAAATTTGAATATACAATTCTGTTGTGTTGTACCTAGTGTTACTCGGGCGATGTTCGTTTCCTGTGAGCCGCGATAAAATCTATAAAGCGTCGGATCACGCACAATGCGTGTTCAATTATTTATAATAAATAATACAAAATATTGCGGCGAAGTCGTGTGACTAAATGATGCAGAAGTAGTGAGGTCGTATGTCGAAAGGTCCTAGAAACTACATATTTTATTAACATACTACCTTTGTGTGTTAATAAAATAGTATTCTCCTACCAATGCTTGTAAACATAAACCGTGTTACCCATATGTATGTGTGTGTATGTATGTGCGTGCGTTGTGTGTGTGTGTGTAGTGTGTGTGTGTGTGTTGTGTGCGTGTGTTGTGTGTGAGCGAGTGTGTGTATATTTTCAGAGCCTATCTGTATGTGTGTTTGTGTGCGTCTTTGCGTGCGTGCGCGCCTGTCTTTGTGTGTGTCTGTGCGTGTCTGTGCGTTGTGTACTGCGCACTCAGCCACGAAGGACTATTAGGTCTTTAAACCCCAAAAAAGAACTCTGTATCGTCGACGTTGGAACCAAAATAATATATTCAGAAGCAAAATCCAGTAGTGACTAACATGGTAACAAACTATGTTAAACTTTGTTTGGTAACGCTTTGTTATCCAAGAAGTCGCAATAGGTGTATTATACAACTGATGTCAGTGTCACCACAATTAACACAGCCTCCAAACATTCCAATTAAAATACTAACTTATGTGGTTAGACAAAGTTAAACCTTTCATTTTGTTATATAATATGGCATCATAGTGGCACCGTGACCCTAAAATTTATTTACAGAAGTTTTCCTCGAATAATATTCCGGTCTGATTAAAGTTGAATAAACAGTTGTAATAGACCTGGTAATTCCCGAAGGGGCTTCTGAATGCTCACAACCAATGTCAGAGATTAATGACAGATTATAATTAAATTCAGGTGACGAACATTGTGTCATGTTTCGTCGGAATTTATACTTTTACTTTTATGACAATAGAGTCCCAAGTGCGAGTTTTTTTCGTAAGCGAACCGTTTACTGTACAATCAAGCCCTTACATTTAATGAATTCACTACACTACACTTTTGTTAATATTCTCATGCCATTCCTAATAATCTTCTTACAGTTTATTAGTAGACACAAACGAATAAACTACGAAAGTAATAAGAAAATATAATAACACAGAAAACTATATTAAATGAAATATTTTTCAGGTTGCCACCGGCTGCACGATTTATAAAAAGAAGAGGTGCTTATACCAACCAGTGAGTTGATACAGGTTGAATAAAAAAAAACTATGTACGTTTTGTTCACGAAAAATGTAAACTTGCGGCTCCGGACATTCTGTTTCTGTATGTAGTTTAAGGCCAAGATCACGATCAACACAGTGACTCATAAATCACACGTAAAACAGGCTGCCGAATACGTAACGAATACTTTAATGCAACTTTTTAAGGTTTTAATCATCAAATAAAAGTAGTACCATAATAAAACAAGGTACAATGAATACCCATAGATTGATTACCAATACAAAATTAATTAAAAATAATAAGATATATTAATGTATTGAAATAAAACTATCATTTTAAGGATTTTATCGCGTTTATTTTTTGTTTTTACGTTCCCGATGTTTCGGCTGCTTTAAAGCAACCATAGTCACGGGAGGACTGAGGTGGTTTGCGTCCTAGTGTCATAGTTTGACGAGGGTACCCTCATATTTAGTTCTAATCCTTAAAAAAATAGCTTTATTTCAATGTGCTGTAGTATTCGCGTAAATATAAGAAATCGATATTAATGCACTTAAAAAAACAATCCAGAATAAATCTTATTGATATAAACAATTAAGTACAGTACATATGAATCGTCAAAAATGACACAATTCGGAATACCGTTCATATGGAGAAGCACGGGCAAGAAATTCCATGGTTGCTCTTTTTAAAAAGCTCTTATACATTTTTGAGCAGTACATGGTACATGTAGTAATAATACAGGCTAGGTAGGCTTGAGTAGCGGGTTAAAAAAGAACTAACCTTAAGTATATAATGACAATGGCCACATGGTTCCCACATTAACCAATTACTTTTGTAACTGAAGATATTTTTCGTAAATGAGCAAAAATTATTTAAGTAGTTACTCAACATTTAAATAAAACTATTTTTAAGGATTTTATCGCGGTTATTTTTTTGTTTTTACGTACCCGACGTTGGCTGCTTTACAGCAACCATGGTCACGGGAGGACTGAGGTGGTTTGCGTCCTAGTGTCATAGTTTGACGGGGGTACCCTCATATTTAGTTGTTACTTGCTCCACATTAGTTGTTAAGTACTCAACATTAAAATCGATCTGCGTTAAGGTAATAATCAAATCAAATCCACCGAATGCTCGTCCCCAACCTAACTGGGTCAAGTGGTTTGAGGGCTACAACGACGATGTCTTTTGTTGAGAGTCGTGACGTCATGCTGTCATCGTGATTCGTCCCGCACACCCTACAAAAGCTGGAGTACTTAATCCTTGTGAAATTCAAATCCGGATAGCTGTAAAAAATTCATCAGAGAAGCAGCCGACTCCAGTGCCAGTGTTATCTGTCATCGCGTGACGAAGTTTCTATAGTAATAATACCAGCCCTTTGTAATGTCCCACTGCTGGGCACGGGCCTTCTCTCAATGCGAGGGAGGATTAGGCCATTGTCCACAACGCTGACCCAGTGCGGGTTGGCGGACTTCACACATCTTTCGAGGGGTTCTCTCAGACATGCAGGTTTCCTCACGATGTTTTCCTTCACCGTTTAGCAAGTGATAATCATGGTTGAAAAATGAGATTCGCACATGAAAAATTCCAGAGGTGCCAGCCGGGGCATGAACCTGCAATTCTCGTTACCGAGGCAAGCGTTCTACCAACTTGGCTATCACTGATATGTTTTTATATTAATTAATTAATTAGAAGTTTCTATATTCCACGTAGATTTTTGAATGTGGGATTGCGTTAAATATACCGCGCAGGACTACAACATTGCTCTCCCGATCTCAAATTGAACCGGTTTTTTTCGCCTCTAGCTGGAAGAGCCTATATAGCTGCGACTCACGAAATAGCGATATTAAAACATAATTCCTTTCGTTTTACCAATGCCATGGCAAATGTTAGGTATGGTGCGATGCGACCGGAGCACTTGTGCATCGGGACCAGACAGACCTCCGACCTTTGACCGCAGACGATAGAGTCGCATGTTCAGTGAAAGTGGCGCTTTCGCTGAGCGCACCGTCGTTGTCGTGTCCCCGACTAAACATCATAGAAGGTACGCCCGACGACACAAGTGGAATGTGTGTATTGCATATTTTTCATAAAATGTAATAAAACCGGTTTTCTTCGACTTCATTGTATTAGCTCATAGTCGATAAAGTTCACATAGAATTTAAATGACATAACCTCGCAGGTGACATATCTATGTAAGGCAAATTATAATGCACAACTCCCCCGCATGCAAACTAAACATGTAGTTGGTCGCAACAGCTTTATAAAAGCTATACATAGTAATCGACTGTTTATCCAGCTATCGTTACGATAGTACCATGTCAAGGCTTAAGTGAATGCATATCAATAACTCAATAGTAATATTGGCGTTTTTCATTTTATGAACATCTGCTATTCATAAATTGGGTTTACGTAATCAGTACAATCAATATTTTTTTTAATCATTTAAAATTGCCAGCCATTTTGGACGCTATATAAGATGGATTATAATAATAATAACAAGAGCGCTATTACGTCGTTATTAAAGTAAATACTCACTCTACGTGGAATCGGCTTCAATACTACCATTCGAATAGTAACGAAAGTGTTTTGTTCGTGATGATACACAATGATAGAGTGGGCTTGCATCGATACGAGAATCAAATGCGGATGATGGCGGGGCGGACATTGCGACCGAGCATGAATTGAAGCAAATGTTGAAATTGCATTATTCAGATATTACTGCAACATGTATATAGGACACACGATAATGTTACATTAATAATAAACGAACAAAACAATACATACATTATGCATTTATAATACCAGCCCTTTTAATGTCCCACTGTTGGGCACGGGCCTCCTATCAATGCGGGGGGATTAGACCATAGTCCACCACGCTGGCCCAGTGCGGGTTGGCGGACTTCACACGTCTTTCGAGGGGTTCTCTCAGACATGTAGGTTTCCTCGCGATATTTTCCTTCATCATAATCAGGTTGAAAATGAGATTCGCACATGAAACCCAGAAATCCCAGAGGTGCGAGCCAGGGTTAGAACCTGCGATCCTCGTTACCGAGACAAGCTACCCACTTGGCTATCACTGCTTTTTCATTATGCATTTTGCATGCATTTTTCTACTCTAAATAAATTATGCTAAAAATAATAATCCTTTTAGATTTGTTTATAAATTACATATTATTTTACATAAAATTCATTAATTTTACGTAGTATTCATACGGACTCTTGAGTAACTTAACGCGTGTTTACTGCGGCCATGCTCGTTTAATTTTTATTTAATCATAAACTAATCTCGTACTTTTTTAAAATATTTCAAAAGGCTTTCAGACGTTTCCCGAGAGGCTGGCGAGGCATTACTATCATATTCCATTGACTAGCACAACATAATCACGTATGCTTTCAAGATAAAATGCGCTTTCATCCGCGGGTAGTTTATACGAACAGACCATCATGTGGTAATCTCATTTAGAAAATATACCTTAGTCTGGTTTTTCAAATTCTTGCCATACTTACATACATATAGAGCGTAACATTTAATTATGTTTAATATTTTTTCTTGCTGTTATCCTTGTCACACCCACAGTCGCAAAACAAGTACGAAAATACTAACATAAGTACCGATTGATTTAAGCAGAATGTTTTTTTTTTTTTCAAATTATGTAAATACATTGCGGATTATGAATCAAAATATAACAAATCGATATAAAATTTCAAAAGATGTCAACTGGTAGACGGGAAGAAATATTAATATTTCCATTTGCAGAAATGTCATATGATTAATACCGAATCCTACTTTCGTTAATAGGTTGGTTTATTTTTGTTCAAAGCGTGTTGTATATTTTGTCGCGTTTTATTATATTTAACCAGGGATGCGAGTAATCGCGTGTGCTTAAATAATTATTCAAATGTGTTTTATTATTATAAGTTCAGTGTTTGTTCTGCTAATTATACTGTGTTTAGTCATTTCCGTGCGACATAGTGTTTTGATAAGATTAAACGAATATTCATGTTATAAAAATGTATCGTCAATGATATCATTCAAAATAACCACCGAGTTATCACGCAATGATAACCAAGTTGGTAAAATGCCGCGCTTTCCTCGGTAACGAAGATCGCAGGTTCAAACCCCGGCTCATACCTCTAGGATTTCTGGATTTCACTTTCTAAACGGTGAAGGAAATCATTGTGAGAAGATCTGCTAGCTGTGAGAATCACTCGAATGATGTGTGTAGTCCGCCAACCCGCACTGAGCTAGCGTGGTGGACCTAATGCCCCTCCTATTGATGTGAGGCTCTTGCCCAACAGTGGATCATTAAAAGGGCCGGTATTATTATTTTTTTCACTACCATATTCCGATACATATACTTCTGGTAGTAAATACACGCAACACCTTATACTCGTACACACATACATTTAAGTAATCTCCGGAATGTTACCGGAATTGAACATTATTTATTCATCTCCATTACCAGATCTTAAACATGACGGCTACATGGAAATGACGTTAGATCTTGACTCAGGTAAATGTCACAATGTCAGTCAAGCAGATGCCTTATTCACCTCTGCTTATCAAAAGAGCTAACATTTATTTTAGTATCTCTATGTTTCGTAGCAGAGACAAGGCTAAATAAAAAACACGTACCACAACCATTTGACACGTAGTTCGACACATAGAAGTAAATTGAAACATGTTGCAAACGTAGAGATCAATGCACTCAGTAATATTCTTCTGCAACCAAAGTCTTCAAAGCAAAAATCAGGTTTACAATTTATTGAAAGTTAAAAAATGGTCTTATAATTATGAAATCAAGCAACAAATAATTACCTAAGAATTTCAAGCAACATGGACACAAATGATTCCGGGAATAAAATAGATCGGGCCGTTTGTACAGTACTCGCTCGACAGGAACACGATAATAATACAATAATATTTGTTGTTGAATACGTAGAATCAAAAACAGTTATAATCTGCGGCCACAGAGCGCAACAATGGTGTATTACACAACGCGATAATTTCCCCCGAACAAAAGGTCGAACGCAATAATAAGTGCACACGCTACACAATGAATGTATTCAGCATAATTTGACTTCAATGAAAACACCCCCAATATTGCGAATTCTCTATTGACACCGTTGCAAAACTGAATCTGTCTATACGTGTAGCCAATCATAATAAAATACATCACTCATCCATATGACGTTGCTGGATATTGCATGCATGGAGTGGAATTCTCGTGGTTCGATAACGTGAAGTTTCACAAGAGATTTATATAGCAAGAAGATACACAAAATTATTTCTACACGAGACATAAAAATAATCACCCAACGATACCCATATCAGACAATTTATAAATTAAATAGATATGGATAATATCATTGATGACAATATAAAGTATAAATAACTCAGTTAAAACAAAAGACAAATTATATGACACCCAAAAGCAAGCAAGTAAAATGATAGAAAATACCGTCCAGTTCAAATGAAACGGTAAAATACTTGTAAGGAATTATAACAAATATCTAATGCATTCGATCTAAAGCCCACATTGTATTAGGAACAACGTACAGAGTTTAGTATCAAAGAGTGTAAAAGCAAATGATAATATTGATGAAGAATATGTTGATAGATGTATCGGAACAGCATATGCCAATGGCACTGTTGCTTAATTCAATAAAGCGTACATTATAGATACGCCTATGTTGACGAGCCGTATAACGGTTACGTATATTTTAACAGGTTTCGACGAGCGCGAGGCGAGGTAGAAAAGAATCTCATTAATTCATTAGTTGCTATAGCACCTACTATGAGGCCGATTTCAATTCGGCTTGATCAGAGTGATTTAATTTTATTTCCATTTTGTATAATTAAATGGAATCAACAACAAGAGTTCAGTTTCTTAGAATAACGAATCAGTTGGTATCTCATTCTAATCTTCTATTATATTTTCGTTAATGATTAATTAAATAGTTACTTTTAACTTTTAAATTTGTTTGTTCCCAACTAAATTTATTACTGCCTTCCATTTCGGATGTAATTGAAACAGTCTATGATAAATTGGTTTAGTTGCTTTAATAAAAACTGTTTAAAATAACTCAATAAATCACTAACTTTATGCGTCACGGATACAACTAATTCTATTACAAACAATATCTTACGAACGACTAAAAGTCGAGTTAAAAGGATAACACTAATTTAACATTCATAAAGTGAAGAACATCTCGTCTGAGCCTGTTCCGGCGTGCCTTCGAGCGATCGGAGAACCGATCTTAAAACTTTAACAATGAATAATGGCCTTTATAGCGCCCATATAAGGATTATATTTAATACAACGCGTTTTACCATCAGACATTTATACATTTTTAATAGTACCTATTAGGACGATTGACAATCGAGAACCATTTTTGTGGCGATATATTTTTTAAGTTATAGTATCCGTTTTATAATTATGATTCAAACAACATTTAGTTTATTTTGAAATATGAGCAGTAATTAAAAATAGTGCTACAGTAATACTCTAATTTAAAAAAGCACCATTACTCCATAACCAAGTGAATTCTAAATTTCGTTAACATCTCCATAAATCTCATCATTATTTTTATCGTCGTTCTATTTATTTACCTACAAATATCTAAAGGTACATTTCCTATTTCTGAGAAAACATATAAAAAGTATAATAATTTACACCCGTTTTACCCTTTGTTTTACCAAATTTACGTCCTCTATAATGGTCATATAAATTCCAGTTCGCATAATGTTATATACACATAAATTATTCTAAATGTGGGCTATTACACGTTCGTCTAAAATATAGCACATTGAGAGACCATTATATGTATTAAATAATAGATTTTGTGTTATTGTATTTTTTTTCAGATTCTAGTGAGAATATCCCACTAATATTATAAATGTGATTTTTGTTTGTTTGGATGGATGGATGTTTGTTACTCAATCACGCCAGAACGGCTGAACAGATCTGGATGAAATTTGGCACAGATATAGATTGTAGTCTAGAATAGCACATAGGCTACTTTTTATCCCGTTAAATGTATGGTTCCCGTGGGATAGATTAATATGGTAGCAGACATACCTTTAAATCGCAGGTAACACCGCGGGGCGCAGCTAGTATAAAATATATTTTTTGGTAGATTTCTAGCATGCTCATATGGAATAAGGAAATGAACACCCGCTAATATATCCGCTGAAACATGATTGTACTTACTCTATGTATTTGAATATAACTTAGTTAACCCTTTTCGTTTTATGCTACGGCAACATCTGTGGCTTAGTGCACAACATCCAACATTCTTATAACAAGTTGGTACACGCAACACAACTTATACAGTTTATTGAAAGTTTCAAATAAGAACTTGTGGTAATTAATAGGGGTACATTTTTAGACCCCATCGACCCCCAAAATAAGTTTTCGTTTATGGTCATCCCTGGGAAGCCGATACCGACCACCTTGGGAGTCCCTGGTCGCCTAATAAATTATTTCTATTCACTTCCACACGTGTCGTAGTTTTGTCGAAGTCGCATCTGCCGTCTTACTTCTCAGACACGTGTGAGGTCATCGGTCTACATTGAGAGTGTTCGTCTCACTAATCTTCTTCCACGTTATGGTCACCACTCAATCCGGACAATCTTTAATTACAGGTATTTAAACCTGAAGTTTATATAACTCGAAAATTTCCAAAATGATGTATACTTCTGTAAGTTCTATACTCTTCCACTACTTAGGGATAGATAGACACTACATACGGAAGTATATTATTAGTGTCTACCATCTAAATATTTGTTTCTAACATTTCGTGTGTTTTGTTATCAATCATTTATACTGCAATCATCTAATTGCAATTAACAGTGCATCGAAGAGAGTACTTTAGTTAATTATCCAAACTGTTCACTTTCGAATTCTCAAATTGTGAATGTTAGCACAATTACTTAGTTGGTTATGGTACTCTATTTGACTACTTAACATTAAAAGATTTCTTATTTTTTTTATATATAAATCATGACACACTAAATACAAGTCTCGACTTAAAATATTTAAGCTCATATCAACTACTTATAAAACTTAAAATGTAAACTCCAAAATAGAATTCACCCATCGATCTTTAAAGCCGTTTTTAAATGAAAACTAGACTGTTCAAATGATCAGTATTAATTATAAACGACGAAATATATATTTACTTTTAAAGCTCTTGACCTAATAAAATTAAAAATAGAAACAGTAACTTCCAGTAGCCATGGATGCGGAAGCGTCGGCACAGATTAAGATTTTGTTTTCAATACGCAAACAGACAGTAAGGCAAATTGCAAATAACAAACATACTTCAGCAAGATTTAACGATACAAAATATTCATTATTTAAAGGCAAACAGTACTTACATTGAAATTACAAGGTGCCTTGCAAATATAATATTAAATGCACTGTTTTTTTTCTTTATAACGGGCATATATGCAAGGGCCTTAGCCGCAGTGTATAAAACTGATGCCCCAAATAACACAAAACGATACAAATACCAATCGCGTGACAGTTGAAGTTCACGGCGCGTGCTCGCCGACACGTTTGTTCCGCATATCAGTTGCGTTCGGCGCTCCGCCGTGTTCGGCATACCAAGCGCGCCCCTTCATGTGCAGTTGTCCGTACTTTAAAACAATGTTACTGCTGGCTCATCTCGCTATAAACTACGCGAACGCGCGCGCAGGCGTGCTTGCGATTTTTTTTTCCGACGATAATAAAATCAATAAGCGAGCAGTGATAGCCGAGTTGGTAGAACGCTTGTCTTGGTAGCGAGGTTCGCTGTTTAAAGCCCCGGACCATCTCTGAGATTTTTGGATTTCAAGTGCGAATCTATTTTTTTACCATGATTATCACTTGCTTAACGGTGAAAGACAACGTCGTGAGGAAACCTGCATGTTTGAGAGAACCCCACGAAAGACGTGTGAAGTCCACCAACTCGCACTTGCCTAATCCCTGCCACTCGCATTGAGGGGAGGCCCGTGGAACAGTGCGAACTTAAGACAGGTCTAATATTATTTATTTATAATTATTAATAAATATGTATATAAGTATTAATAATTAACTATGAAGCTCTTACACAAGTCACATTATCTAGTTTAAATACGCAACGTGACCTACTAGTGATAAAGGTTTTCCTTTGGAAATTTAAAATACTCAGAGCTTTAGGTTAAAAGCAAAATTTAAAAGTCACGCTGAGTCTATTTAATGAATAGGCGTTATGTCTGGTATTTTTTGGTGACTAAGCATTTAGGCTGAATCTGGTTCCATTTTACAAAGCAAATTTATAATTTAAAACCTTTTTACTTTTTCGTGTAAATATAATTCAATATACTAGCAGTGTGCGCTACTTCAGACGCGCGGACTTAACTTTTTGGGAAATCTCTTTCATTTCCCAGGATACAAATTATTCTAGATGTTAATCTTGCCTAACCCATCGCCATGCGAAGGTAGTTTCAAATCTGGCATGTATATTTCTAGATACAGTATTTTGACTATCCCGTGGACAAAAAGTATGCTATACATTGACCCAGGTTATAAGCTATCACAAAAAGCAGTATCAAAATTATAAGCAACGCACATCGCACGTAAGTAACGAACTCGGTCGACAACTAATCGACAACAGGCAGGCAATGTCAATTTGTCTTTAAGGTGGAAGCTCAGGGTCAGGGCGCGAAATTCAAAATGTCAATGGTTTTTATTGTTTTACCGCTACTTTACTAACTTTATGGTGTTGTATCGCTTTAGGTATTTTTTAAGCAAACTTAATACATCGAGACATCCAATGCAGAATGCTAATATCGCAAAACACTAAATTACATAGTAAAGATATTCAAATTTTTCGTAAAAAAATAAAAACCATTGACATTTTGAATTTCGCGCCCTGACCCTGAGCTTCCACCTTAAGTCTTCTAAGTAGGTATACCAAAACCACGTGGCCACGCAACACATAAGCAAATGAACTCAAGAACAATACAATATATATATGGTCAAGCGCAGTAACGGTACGGGGCGCGGGGCGCGGGGCGCCCGCCGAAGCGAAGATTCCGTCCACATATTCAGTCGACGCCATAACGGTCCGACGTCACTTTTTGTTATGCTCATATTATGGTAAATGGCTTCATTTCACGGTACCATTTCATAACGCAAACACACTTTATACTGATATTGTACATTTGTTTGATTAACACGGATATAGGGATTATGATGCGATGTCGGTATTAACTTGTGTGCTTGCAAAGTTTTTTTTTTCTTCGAAAGGCTAACATTTTGCTTTCTTTCTTGGTGGTTTCAAGAGAAACGCCACTATTTTCTTCTGTTTCTTCTGTTTTGTTTCTTTTCGGTTCTTCTCAGTTGAAGTCGCTTTCCGATCTAGTTGTAAAGTTAAGAATAATTTAACAATGACTATTTGTAGGTGCCTATAATATAATGACCATGACCTGCATCCATCTTTTAGCCGAAAGACGTATACCACTGGACATTGGGTTTCCTTAATGACGACCTGATTAGATCAAAGGGTAGACTTTGCCTTCTGTGCTGAGGGTTTCGGGTTCTTTTTTTTTTTTTTTTTTTTTAATAATTATAATGGTTCGAGTCCTGATAGAGACAAACTTTGTGTGATCAGCATGAATGTTTGTAAAGGACTCAAGGACGTTTAATATCTATATAAGTATAATATACTGGGTTCGCCCCAGTCCATTTTATTGCACCCATAATACAAGTGTTGCTTAGTTTGCTCTGATCAAGATCTAAATAGCAAGATTATTTATACTGTCTCTTCAGAATATAACAACATTTTACTTAACTACAAGTATGTTATAAACACATACACATCATCATAGCGTTTAAATAAAATTATGTTTGGCCAGTTACGAGGAGCCAATAAAAAAAAACAATGGCGTGTATGAGGTGAGGCGACAATGGTGGCCTCTCACTTGTAAATTACTTGATTGGTTTCATTCGAGGCGATAAATTCGGGTCACAATACGAACTGCCAACCGAAATACGCGAGTGTTTTGTTATAAAACCCGGGAGTTTCAATCAGGTTCAACTTTAGGGTTGTTGCCGTTTATAAATTATTTAAAAATCGAAAATTAAATAATTAACAAAAAAGATTTAGTTCTTTCTGTTCGGCAATTACAGTTAGATTAATCGCACGCGAAGAAACGTTCTCATTTGTTTTCAAATCTCAGTGAAGTTTGTACTTACGTGTATAGCCATAAATAATATTACAAGGCAACATTGACAGTAACAACCTTATACGTTCTCGAAAGGTGTATGAATCATACCTAAACATAGGGTCACCGAGACGGATGTCTGACTCTACATCTTCAATACTGAGTCATATACCCAAAAAAAACGACACTTAAAAACACAATGGTATTTTTTTGTAATCAAAGTGGACAACCCTATATTTTTAGAACCGCACACCTCACGCATGAAGTTTACACCAAAACAAAACAAAAAAGAATCTAAATACCAGCCTATTAATAACAACAAAGGCATTCGTGACGAGGCTCAGGAAATAGATAAAAAAAATATTTTAAAAAGTTTAAGTGATGCCAGCGGACAACATTGTTGAATCGCTACTCGAAGATAACAATAGGAGTAAATATCATCGAGTCAGAATCACGACGGAGGTGGAAGCGAGAGGCCATTTATCAATTGTAAGCGACGCCTGCACACAATAAGATGTGCTTACAGAAATTGTGACTAGAATAATGAGAAACATCGGCCTGATATATCACTGGTTGGCACTGTTAAGATATATAATAATTTAATATAATATCGCCAGACGAACATACCAACTAAGCAACGCTTGTATTATGTGTACCGTACGATGGACTGAGGCAGTGTCTCCAACCATGTCGTAATTACGGTAGATCTACCGTAATTTTTCTAGATCTACCACCTACCGTAGACATGTTATTACGGTGACACATTCTACCGTAATTTCGTCCGTGTCCATATTTCTATAATGAACACTTGATTTAGCAAAATATTACTGCAACATTGCATTGGGATATGCGTAACGTAAAAAAAAAAAAAAAGGTCATTCTGCTGCTTCTGTTTGGAATGCGCAACGTAAAAAAAAAAAAAAAGGTCATTCTTCTACTTCTGTTTGGAGGAATGACCTTTTTTTTTTTTTTTACGTTACACATCCCCACTGCATGGGTTTTTTAGCTGCAAACACTGATCTGCCGTAATTTTCCACCATCTACCGTATTTTGAGACCAGTCAACACCGTAATTTTGACAAAGAGAGTTGGAGACACTGGACTGAGGCCAAATCAGTATACAAAAATTTAAACATCCATGATTCGTGTACAAAAATTCATGATCATCGCAAAAAGTTTGTCCTTATCAGGATTCAAACACGGGACCTTTAGCGCGGTAGGCAGGGTCACTACCAACTCAGTTAATCAGGTCGTCAAATCAGGCCTATATGATTTGTGATTGTAATAATACTCGTGTTTGTTTTTAATCCTTTTATCATGATGAAGAGTACGCTGTTAAAGTATCACAAATTTATACCTTAAATCGTAGAAACAAGGTTGTTTTATGACCGTTATATGCTCCTTGTTTCTATGACCTGAACATGCACACTCGTATTAAATAAATAAAATATTGAAGTCCTTGAAAACCTATTTGCATGATGACCGTATTCTTAAATAAACGCATATATTTATCCTAGAACCTCAACGTTAAAAGCTTCGTGAATTAAGATTTGCAGATAATCGTGTGTAAAGCAATCTTAAATTCAAATGCTTTATAGTTAACGCAACTAAAAAAAAAACTATACGCATGTAGGTATATAATAATGTATGCGGAACTCTGTAAGACTAACACGAAGAATCCGTCAAGGACATTATGTATTCATGATCTAATAATTAACATATGTTTGCACACGTAATAACACTTTAACATCCGAGATGGCAAATATTAGAGACAAAGATCCAACGAGCTTCAAAGATCCAAATTAACAATTAAGAAATATTAATTGCAGCTAACATTTTTATTCTAATTGATGTCGAGTTTTAATTAAAGAAGAACGACGGTCAACAGCCACAATGATCATTTCCGCATCGAAAGGAATACAAGTGACTCATTATTACCAAACACAATCTCAGACAACTCGTACGTACTGGAACAATAGCGATCGTTCGTTGATACAAGTCAAAACAATGAAATTGTATACCACAGTTTAATTCAGGAGCGGAGACTATTTTAACGTGTTACGTGACCCCTGAACCATCAGTAGACAGATCGTGGGCGAATTGGAAAGCGATGATACGTTGAGCTGACAAGATGAAAGTTTCTACGATTCCCATAGAGATTTTTGTTGGTCATAGATGACCTCGAAACGAGAAAAATCAATAATCAAGGTCAATTTCTCTTTGGACGACCGTAACTTGCTTATGCATAATTTACTAGATGTATAACCTACGTATGTTGGTTGTACGATATTATTTATCATCAATTATACAAAGCTATAAAAATACCTGCGCAAGCCTCTGAAAGCTAAGTTGGTAGAATTGTCGCCTTGGAAATAAGAGTCGCACGTTTGAACCCCGGCTTGCACCTCTGAGATTTTTGGATTTTATTTGCGAATCTCTTTATCAAGCAAGCTTATCACCTGCTCGTGCCTCGGAGAGCTATCTCTCATGTCGTGTCAGATCGCTTTCCTATCGGAATATTAGAAAGAGATCATCATCTGTTCTTACGCACAGTTCCATGTATAAGTTATACTCATAAATAAATAATAACTCCATCATCGAATCTGAGTTCTTCGCAGGGGTAGTCGAACATACACTGCAGTGCGCCTACATTTTGCAAAACTACGCAACTACGCAATAGGGGTCGATCCTATTGCACTAATTTATAATACGATGCATTACCATTTTGACTACTAAAGAATCAGATTACCTTTGATGAATATCATCATGAATGATTGGGGTCATAAACCATTAGAGGCTGAATTTTATTGACAAAATAACAAGCAAACATTTTTTTCTCGTACAACGTAATCATAAATCTAAAACTGATCAAACTTTGGCGAAGCAATTATTCATGGCAATCTTCATTTGTATAATAGCAGAGAATTTCAAATGACACATACTACTGGTCGTTATTAGCCGTGTACTAACTTAGCGCGTAGCCTCACGAGACTTTTTGCCGCTCAGTCAGTGCGATGCTGCCCGTTTGCGGTCACTCACTAGTGCTAATATTTTATTCGGTTAGTCACAACCTGTTTTCATTCGGCCATCGACCTAATGTAAACGGATATATTCGGTAACAACAAATGCGGTCGACGTATTCGATCATCGACCTAAAAGAAAAGCGCCTTGACTCGTCCGAGGCAAATGCACCTTGACTTGTACTAGGCAATGCTCGCTCTGCCTCAGCTGAGTTCTACCATTTGCTTGCGCGTTCGAGTTTGTCCGCGAGGCAGCGAACCTCGCAAGACTGCGCAGTGTATGAACAGCAATTTGTGTGTTTTACGCTTTTCTGTGTATTGAAACTATTTAATTGGACGCCAAATAGGTGTAACTGATCACGGGAGCGCACGCAAATGTTTGGATATTGAATTTCAATTTACTTTTGAATCAATAGAAAAGACTTTCACTGGCGTATCGAATTTATGAAACAAATTGGTTTGAATGTAAATAATACCAAAGTACTTGGCGTGTAAAACTTTTTTTTCTTGGAAAAATTGTTACAACTAGATATTCTAGAGATGCGACAAGTGTGCACGCACGATATTAATAAGCTACATTTATCGAATATAATAAAAAAAAATAAAAAAAATAATTGCATTACATTCTCCGGATTCTACCATCAAATATTTAAATGAATTGTTGACCCAATTCTAAGGCCATGACATGATAAAGCATGAATAAGAAGATGATTCCTACCGTTTCCCAAAATGGTCAACCCATCTCGAGATATCGTACAAAGGGTGACTCTTAACCTATCAAAGATAACAATGAACATTTTTTTAAATAAATCAATTAACACGCAATCACACTGTACGTGCGTACCCTATCCTATTCACGACTATTATCGTAATCGACAATGCTATCGATAAACCGAAAGTGGCAAGTAAAATATTTCTTATGAACAATGTGCGATAACAGTTAATTAATTATAGGCTACAGTGGCTCAAACACGATCTTTTTATACGTCGCGTTACGACATTAAAACATGTTCGATCCCGCTCACTCAACACACCATATCATAAATAACAGTAACTTTTGGCATACGAGTTCCCGCTTAAACTACAGTCAAGTGATTTTGATCTCTAGGGAGATACAATAACTTCGTTTAAAAGTTAACCCGCTAATGTCAAACTATCAATTATCAAACAGGGTGTGGAAGTTCAAGCCCCATCTTTTGAGTTTATTTGTGCGAATCTTATTTTCAATAATGATTATCACTTGCTTTAGGTCGAAAGCAGACGTTGTGGGTATACCTGCAAATCCTCTTACAGCCATATGGAGTTCATCAACATTTTTAATTTTCGTTATCCGAAGTCGACTGCGACCCCACTTTCACTTATAATTCCCAAACACCTTTATTATTGTCAACACATCAATAAATTATATAAATAGAACAAGTAACATTTAAACACGATTAAAATAGACGGGTATCACATTAAAACTTTGCATCGAAATCGCGACTCCCACGTCTTTAATCTGTCAAATACGGCTTACGGAGGGCCCGAAGTGGACGCTAATGGGCTCTTAGGGTCAATAATTCAGGGTCCTCGACTGCGGTTGGCTCGTAACCTCGTCAATAATTGGACCCAAGTCTCGAACCGAGAAGCTCCAGGGTAGCATTTGGGACCAAGTCATTTGTTACTAGTTTTGTTGTTAAATTAAAGCATTGGATTTGGTCGAGTTTCGTGTTAAATGAGTTATAAATTGAGAAACAGATGGCTAAGAATAAATTTTCTCAAATTAGTAAATATATTATTATGGTTTAACAAAAAGTGTGTTAAATATGGTAACGAGGTTAACGAGTAGATCACACGTACGTTTATATATATACAGAATGAATGAGAAAGGGTATACTAAGCCTGGAACCTGCGATTCTGTAGCGCATTTCCATTATGTGACATTGGTATTTGGTATATTAATTAAAAAAAACATAGTTAAAAATATCTGAATTATCATGATGTTGGAAAAAAATATAAATGGAATGTCTGACTTTTACATATTTATTACAAATGCGCTTAATAAGCACAGATTTTAGGCTTACTTATAGGCAACCGTTCTATAAACGACGCACTATAAGGACTACACTAAAAAGACGCACTATAAACATTTGATCGAAACGTTCCCAACTGATGCCGAGTGTTTGCTAAACATTCAGCCGTGTTCCGTGACAGTAACATCGTTTCCCACCAACAAGCACAAACTGATTCCATTGTTCTTCTAAATATGAAAATTTGGGAAACATTTCAGCAATAATATGTACTCAGATATACCATAGAGGGATTTAGCTCTGTGTTATTGCACACAATACATAATGTCTTTGTTTCTACAACACCGTGGCAGATACACGAAATGTGGATGCCTGATGACGTAACGTTAAAATAGCGATTTGCCGCTCTACGGGTTACGGTCATTAGCCCAAACTGTTACTAAAACTAGTAGAAGTTAATTAACATTTAGGCCCGGTTTACACCAAATCGAAGAGATGAGCGGCATAGACAAAAGAGATGAGAATCTTCTTTCCAACTCCTCCTCTTTTCCTTATAATTAATTTCTGCAGTGCACACAGCAAAGTTACCGAATTATTTATCCATTGCTGCTTAGTCGTAGAACTAATTTTTAGGACTGTCGAGCGAATGAATAAAATATTGCTTTTTTTTCAATGATCCTTAATTTGGCCATTTTTATGAACGCGCTACGTCAAACGGTTTTAAAGAAAACATTCAAATTTCCTGACACACAAATGCGTAGAATTACTTATTTCATATATCATTTACCTTGATATACACGCGAGTTCGAGAGCCAGATCCTATGACGTGATCTGGCATAATCATGTAAACCTAAATAAATCATTAGCACAGGGTAATACTCAGTATGGTACATATTGAAACGGTGGATATTGAAACAGACGGCTAATGGCATATGGTGGAATAATCCTGAAACCAATTATACCGTATCGACAAAATAATAACCATATGATTTATTCGAATAATTGTGTGTATAATTAATACCGCGAGTGTTTAATTAGGTGGACTAATCTGAACCCCAAAGATACTTACTACTTATTTACTTTATTTATGGATCCTATTGATTTCTTATATTGAAGCGAATACCTACTACACATTGAAATAAAACTATATTTACGAATTTTATCGCGTTTATTGTACGTTTTTTACGTTTCCGACGTTTCGGGTGCTTTACAGCAACCATGGTCACGGGAAGACTGAGATGTTTGACGTCCTAGTCCATAGCTTGAACTGAGGTACCCTCATATTTAATTGTTTTACGCGGTCCGATCTACGCAGAAAGTGCTTACAGTGTCTTGAGGTCTTGCATAGGATTTAATTATATGAATTACTTGATCCCGCGACGGAGGTAGCACCACCTATCTTCCCTATCGAAACTAGGATGTTATTTAATTTCAATGGCCTCACGTATCATCATGATTGAAAAGGAGATTCACACTTGAAAATCCCACAATACGATACGATTAAACCTGCATAGCTTGTTTCCAAGGCCAAGCGTTCTACAAACTCATACAAAAAGATCTACAAAAATGTATATAGGAAAGCAAAATCACGTTAATTTTAAGCCTCTCTCATCCAACCGACCGTTGCGGCTATAATAGAAAACGTATACCCTGATAAGAACATTATTGTTGTTGAAAATGCGTCGGTTGGCACGATAAGTTCGGTGAACGATTACACAGCTTGTTTTGAAATACATGAAACTATTGCAAATAGTTTTCTTTCGGGAAAATTGCTTTTTCCATTTTACGACAACGTTATTATCGTGTTATAAAACGAATCGATATTAAAAAACAAAATACAAGAATACGTATCGCCTTAAAATAACAAGAAAAAAAAATAGATGGTGTAATTTGACAATTATGCCAATAATGCATTATATAAAGAGAAAGTAGGTTTACTCTGTCCAATAAAATGAATGATTGAAAAGGGTTCAACACGTTAAATCGTTATACCTACACGCGCGAATAATTCGAGATAATTGAAAGCCCGAACCGAAAGCAATCGCGACAATCGCTTTGAACGCGTAAACAGGCGATGTAACAAAAACACGAGTCGGCGCGCTGCGAAGCGAAAAATTACACCGATGTAACACACATCAATCTTATCACTTAACGCATTAATAAGAACGAGTGTTTTGATTGTATCAATCGTCTGCTATTGCAATAATGATGTCATTCGATTCAATGACCGTAAGCCGGCGAAATAGAGTGATACAATAATGTTATTGTGAGAACAAAACCTATAATCATAACATACCGTCGAAGGCGGACGGTTCGCACGGTAAGAGTCCGTTAGCCGACTTGGATGCGGTAATACGGCGTTCTATCACCGGGCCAGCGGGCGAATCGTTAGCAAATAACCTTATGCGGTTAAACAGGTACACTTGACCGACGAGTGGCCTCTGGTGACACCGCGGACCACATCACTACACCTCGCTACCACGCGACGCCGATCGATATAACTTAAGCGATCGATTCGAGGTGAAAACACCAATTCTGAGCGCACTATCGCAGACGCGCTGACGACTTGGTGAAGGGTCAATGAAACCTGTTGAGACGCTCAAACTTGGAGTGCCCATTTCTTATATGACGACGGCTAATGATGCGACTATAATCTCAAATTTTTAATGAATGTTTGAACAACCTTTGGTGCTTGAAGAGCTATGTGTATGAGAATTGTAGAGCTGAATACTGTTTTACTAAACTGTGAAGTAAAAAAATAGAATTCTTATTATTACTTATTTTATTTTTTTACTGTTTGTAGGTGATTTTCTATAGTATTATTTAGGACGTAAATGAATGTAGATAAAGTGTATACTAAACCTGAAATCTAAGCTTCTTAAACGCATTTTTTATCATTATGGGAAGAGACAATTTGGAAACTAGGTAAAAAAAAAAATCGCTAAATATCTCAATTGTCATAGCATTGGGAACAAAATTTATTTTTTTAAATTGACAAAATTCTTACTTCAAATAGTGTTTACAAATGCACTAATGACGCCGAAATTTCAGTATACGCTTTTCGAATCAGAACAGAATAAAAAAAATATTCGTAGAATAAAAATACATTTCTAGTGATCAAATGGTAAACGCGATGCTATTATTAGCATAGAGTAGCTAATAAATGGTTTGTCGATAAGGTCTTAATTAAACAAGACAAAGTTACCGACGGCTACATTCCACACACCGAGGAGTTCTCACGCTTTTTCTTTCACATGGCACATGATTAATTAATTTGATTTTTTCCTATAATTATTGAAGGAAACGAGATCAAACGAAGCAAATACATGTATAAAGTATAGAAAACATTATGAGTCCAGTTATGTTTACGATACAAACGAAATTAGCGCTTAGTGTTAGACATCGTAAGTTTAAATTTACGTTATAAAGCAAAATAAGTGGGACTCATGTTCGAGAAATTAACGGAGTAAACTTGCCAGTAGCATGAAAAAGATAAAATCATTGTTGGAAGAAGAATACCTTGTTAGAAGAACGACGATGACATCATAAAATAATCCTTTAACAAATGTACAACACAATAGCGGTAACGGTAAAACTGTAATCCTACATGGAGTCCTAATTATCTATTTTTTTTTTATTATATTACATTATAGGCAAGTATTTGATCTCGATCTCACCTGATGGTAAGTGACGATGAGATCTACGATGGAGCATACTTGCCTAGGTAGGAAGGCGGCAGTAGATCGAGACGCTACATTCACTAGGCACATGCAGCGCAGCTGATCTGACCCGCCATCCATGAATGGCAGCACCGAACATCATGCCGGAACAGGGCTAGGCCGCTTGGCGACATAGCTTTGTTCAGTGGGTGGTGACTAGCCACGGCCGAACCCTACCACCAGTGAAATTCTCTACCGCGTCAGAATCAAATGTATAAAATAATGAATTATTTTTGTTTTTGGGATTATTTCCCACGCCTTAAAACTTATTTTGCTATTCGGGGCGGACACAAATATAAATCGTGTAACAAACAAGACTTTTATACTGCAGCTACTTCTATATGGAATACAAAGTTACTGAAGATTCTCCAGAAGAATTCATCAAATTTATATTTGTGTTATGTTTCATGGCGCTTTAAAAGGTATAATAGATTCGGGATATTAATTATACCACCATTTACCGCAAACAAATTTATTCTCAAAATAATATCTTATATTTCCAACGACCTCGGCGCTCATTTAGACGGGTGGCATAAGAAAGCTAAAGATTGAGGTGAGTGGAAAGAGTTCAGGGCGACCTTAGCCCAGCAGTCGGACACTAAAGGTTAGAAAAAACGCCGCATAACTTTCACTTACCGATGAAAGTTTTCCAAACTGAAAATAACTATTTCCACCAAAAAACATGAGGGCGATTTTCATAACGCCACGCAATGACGTCACCGGCGATACACATCGGATGTGTAACGATCACACTCGAACAATAGACGACAAAAGTGCCGTTTACCGTACTCTATTAGGCCTCAACCTCGAATTTAGCGTGCAGCGGCGCGGCGGAGGCGGCGGCGCGGGAGCGGCAGGATCTTATGCGTAAAATCAAATGGACCGGTTCTCGAAAACAGTGGCGTGGCAGCGGCGCGGGGCGGCCAACGAGCTCCACTCCCGCGCCGCCACCGCCGCCGCCCCGCTGCCCGCTAAATTCGAGGCTGAGGCCTTAGACTGTAGCGCGGTGTGGCTCCGCAAAATTAAGTTGGACAATTTAGTTTGTCGGTTGTTGCGATAATAGTTGGAGTAAAAATAAAGCCACCTGTGATACATAGTGGATGTGTAACGATCACACTTGAACAATAGACGACAAAAGTGCCATTTACCCATCTCTATATAACATAACATAGGACCTCCTTTTTGCTTCCTAAGGCTAGTTAAGCTGGCGCTTCCGATTGACATTAAGGATACGCCTTAGGCGGTCCCACTAGTTGACAATAACAAAAACAATAATTCTATTAAAATATTAGAAATTTAGGTACACTTGCAAATGACCACAATCCAAAAAATATATAGATAAGGGCTAAGAAGATGAAATAATGAAAGTCTGGCAACCCTTCTTAGTCCAGGCCTTTACTCGCAACATAAATTACTACTGATTATGTGTTACCATAACCAGTCTGCGACCACAGCGATAAAACTACACGCAATTTAAAATTCAGCTATTAAGGGTAACAGGAAACTTGTTATCTCTACAAATTCAATAAAAATGTTACTATGGTTATCAAATATCCGCCTGAATAACAATTAAAATGTACATAAAAGAGGCTAAGTAACGCTTAGAAATAATACATTTTCCAACAATACCTATTCTATTCAAGGTTATTTAAAAAGACGGGATGGCTGAACCTACAAAGAGTTAGCATGTTACACATACTTCAAATCGGAATTTCATTTCATTTCATAAAAAAAATATCACTTGCTAAACCGTGATTACAAGAACTTGGTTGAGACCACTCATCAGTGCGGGTTGGTGAAGATGACATTCAAAAGACGTGCAGATTACCCCCACGATGTTTGCTTTGACGGTACATCAGGTGATAATCATGATTGAACTTGAGATTCGAACGTAAAATCCGAATTTCTCAGAGGTGCGAGTCGCGGTTTGTTTGCTTCCAAAGAGAGCCTGCAACCAACTTGGCCACAACTAGTGCGTGGAACAGGTACTGTACATAGTATTGAGTAAAGTTCCATTTATCAAAGTGTATGACAAAATCGCACACGCACGTGTCGTCATAGCTCCGGTCTCGTGATTGGCCGACATTCGCCTTCAGTGAGTCTAGATAGCCTTTTGATATCTAATTTAGCGCAAGGTGCCCTAGTCAAGTGAACGGCGACAGTTTTGTTCAGTTGTATATGATATGTGTTACTGTGTGTGTTTTAATATTGTTATCAGATAGTTAGTGGGCATTGATAATTGTATCTTTAGATATACATTTTACAACACACACTTTAAGTAGTGGGTATTACTGATTATATGGATAGATATAGCTTCTAGTAGCCTATTTCATGCCTCATTGCCGGGCAAAATTCACCTTCTTATGTCTTTATAGATACCGGTGTAAGCCTTCTTGTTGCCACGTTCTATTCACCTTTGGGTTACTTAACATTACTACTTAGAATAATTTTTTTTTATATTTATATATATTAGTGGTTTGTCACTGTACTAATAAGCAAATACACATCTTGGATTATATTGGACTATTCAGGGTAATACACTATGTTTGCTAATTACTCATACACTTGAGATATTGGTAGGCACCACAAATACAGGATATTGACCCCAAACCGCATGAGTTCTATAATACGCCGAAAGCGTCTGCTCGTCGCTGTGACGTCATAATAGTAGCACATTTCAAGAAACACAGACCGAAGTTGCCACGCCACAAGGCGAGCTAGCCTAGGTGTAAACTCGTCTGGGCTGACCGCAAAACGCAAATCGACTCGACATAACGCAAGCTGACTTGGAAAAACATAAAAGTCACATATCTAAACATAAACAATTATATTTACGCGTTATTCAGCATAAATAAGTAATAAGGTATTTTTAGAAATTGAGATTTTTTTTAAAAATAAGCTGCAAAAGCTTGCGCCCGAAACAATAACAATACTGCATAATATTGATGTCTTGTATTTTCAGCTTCTTGCGCATTTTTACTTGAACACAAGCCAACAATGGAAACGATATTTTAAACAACTTTATTGTCACTTCACCTGAAACTTACAAATCACATACAGCTTAATATACAAAATAAACAGGACACATATAATTATAAACATTACATAAACATAATTATCTCTATTTTTATAGCACACCTAAAAAAATGAATATAATAATGCCTGGGAAATAATCGAAAATTTTATCGATATGGTCTCTAATATTCTACTTGCAGTGAATATATTGGAGCCCTACAAACGTGTTAATTTGGTGATATTTTCATATTTACAAGCCTGATCTAATATATAAATTACGTATATTAAATGACGTGCAACCGTTACGGCAAAATCATTAAGAGCAAAAGCTAATAGACGGCTATTCAGTAGGAATTCTCACGAGACGATATTCTCCGTTCTGCGTAGCGGGAAGGAAGTGAGATTTTATATAATTACTAGTACCCGGTTTTATCTCCATCGAGAACCGGTTGCCTCACGCAAACAATTGGGACGAGTAAGCTAATGGACGTCCCAAAAGATTGAACTTAACGAGAAATATATTAATAATAAACCGCAGGGCAGCATCTGGCGAGCTGGTACCGAGTAGCGACACCACGGACCCAAGTGCCCCAGAGCCGGTCAAGGCCCCGTGTCTTCGTCGTCCAAGTGAACCCCAACGGAGGATGAAACGAAGCACATCTCTCTATATCTACAAGCCACTCACGCCATTGTTGCCCTTTATCGTCTTATATGAAATCTAAAGAGCGGCGGGTCACCACCTGCCAATGGTAATTAGATAAAAGCTCATTATGGCAGGTATGCGCAACCCTTTCTATATCCCATCCCATGTCCATCTAAACTTCAATCCATAGGCTTAATTGTATTTTCATATTCCTGCAATAGTTTATCCGCCTGCTGAGGTCAATTCGTTGTTAATGCTATCATATTCAGTAGTTGACCTTAGCAGGTGGCTAACCTAACATTAAAATTCTCAAAAAGGCCTTCTATATGTTGGACCCATATCCCCGCGCTTTTGATATTAGGATTTAATTGTAATAATTAATGGTTTTAAGTTAAATTGCAATAATAACAAAGGTGAATCTGGCCTTTCGAAGGTCCCACCTATATTCCCGAAGTGGTATTTTAACGATTCACTCATCCGCTGCAGTGAACTTAATAGTTCTCATCCGTAATTTTCAGAAAAAAATGTTTATAAATCACAAATCACAATTTCTAAATACCAATGTTTTTACTAAAGTAAAAGTGTACCATAACATCTATTTTTGTAAGATCTATTCTGGTACATGAAGCAATTTTGTTCATAATATATGGTTGTTCAAAGTCTTGGCTAAATTAAACACCTTGACGGTCCGTCTAAATTTACGACTATTGTTTCAAGCAGAATCTCACAGTTGGGTTTGGAAACGGCTGAAATTACCTCAGCAGTTGGTCTCGAGCAGTGTGGGGGAACAAAACTCGTTACCTACCGAGTTGACGTCCCAGAAATATGGAAGCCTCCGTGCATAATTTTGATTGCCTCTTAAACAAAGCGCTTTGAAATTAAGCCGCACATTGTTCCCGTGTATTGCTTAGTGCTTAGGACTATGGAGTTTAACTCAATGCTCCTCGCACCGGTCATAAAAGCTTAGGTAAAATATAAGCGATAACGCCCTCAGTTTTATTGAAGTAAAGTTTTAAAACAACAGTCCGCCTTGGCGACTGCGAAAACTCTTGATAGAAATATCAACTTTATTATCATAGGACTAGTATTGAATATTCATAGTCATACAGTGATATTTACTTTGCAAATTCGGTGGGTTGTCTGTTTGAAGACGTATTAACGAATTCAGTTCATAAACACATAAAAGGTGGATTTCCGCTTAAAATTTATCCAATGGAACTAAAACCGCTACAAAATTCTCGTCCATTTTGTTTACAGTAATTCTGTTTCCAACTTTGGTGCCCATAATTTGGTTTTAAACACTTCCCACAATTTAGAAGTTCCGCTCTTCAGAAATTGGTCGCCGCGAATCTGTTTCAATGGACGTGCTCATCTTACTAATTAGCTGTCAGACCGAAATTACGGAGCATACTGTAAATCTCTAAAACTATTCCATTTTCAATCTACTTTAGGCACTTCCGAATTTTCAGTTAGTTCCAAGTCATGACTGGCATTTTAAGAGTTTTTTTTTATTATATAACTTCAGACACACAATCATTAGGAACAGTACCACCAATATAAATTAATGTAGATTATATTTATTTTATTTAATGTGGTTTTATTCATTTCTAATTACAATCTGCAAGCAATCAATCTGTTATCTAAAATAATGATTATGGAAAGAAAGGTCACTCTTACCAAGAAGATGTTTCACGCATATATTAAGACGTTGCGTTGAATTTAAAGTACCTATCAAAACATTTATATGCTTATAGCATGACTTCCTACACAGTCATTATACAGTCAAATATACTTACGATTATAAGTTTCCTTGACATGCCGCCAACCTCCAAAATACCTTTATTTCTGCCCATAACACAACGTTATCATCAAAGCAGCAATCGAATGAAATGGCTCTCCGAAACAGTGAAGGACATGTCAGTGACTCAATACTTAATGTATGCAATTGCATTATCATTAAGTGCAATATTATGATTTCATTCAAATCAACGTTGTCTCGCACTGGCCGAGAATCAAAATGGACCTTGTGAACTTAAGATAATGTTACCTACGTAAAATGCTTTTATTAAATTTGCTCCGGCAATTTGATGATTTGGCTAAATTTAATCATTTATTCAAACCTATTTTAGAGATGTTTCGCAAATTGGATAGTGATTGGGATCTTTCTGAACTTGAATGAGTTTTATATGTATAACGTGAAATTATGATAGACATGTTGTTCTGATGGCGCATTTGTAGCGTTCCGCAAATCAAATTCAATTTATATTTGATTATCAACTTATTTGATATTCGGTGATAGTCACTTTATAAATTAGTTAAATAACTATCAAGACGATGGTAGAAAACATTCATATACTTAGAACTGAAACATTTAAATCAAGCAGGTATTGATGAGATCATCATCACATTAAAATAACATCAAGGTTCACCGCTCCTTACAACATTATATATATATCTTGCTAATCTTCTGTTTTATAATCATTTAAAAACGTAGAAATAAATAGCTGATATTTTATGATGGCTCGCAGCTAACAGAAGTTTATCCTACAGATAAAAGTACGCACACCTAAGAATTTAATGGTTCTCGCAGTCATGGTGTTTAGTCTAGCATCAAGACTTAAATACTCTATTGTTTTGAATTTAAACAGGAAACCCGGCGTAATTGACTGCCTGCAAAACCCGAAACCTATTGAAATCTTCAAAATGTACTTGAGATGTGTTCCTTATTTGTAACTAGTGATTTAAGAATTATTGGAGGAGCGCAGAAATGCGTCGCTCGATACGCATTTAGACGGACAACAAAAAAAAACACTAAAACAAAAAAAAGACTACACCGAGGCGTCAACGAACTCCGATGTACGAGGCTTAAAAAAATCCTTCACCTCGACAATCCTTTTAATGCCAACATATAAAGACTGGACGAGTGACATTCCGAGTGCATCCAATCGCATTACTATTCGCAAAGCATATCTACATAACACACCGACCTTGAATATGATAATGCAGAGATTTTCCCGGAACTGGAAACGGGGCAGGGTTAATCCAGAAAAATCCACAATGTTTATGTGACTTGTTGTTTTTTTTTTTTACAGACACATCCCACTGACAATCCACAGGTAAGATTCGAAAGCTCGCGAGCGGATACCGAGCGGCCGGAGCGTGCGTCCGTTCGTCGCGCCGCCAGCAGTAGGACTGAGGGAGAATTGAGTATCGAGGCAGAGGTCCGCTTGGTCGGAGGTCGGAGGCGATTGGCGGCAGAGGGCCGAGTGAAACGGGATGTGGCACCGAGATGTGCGCATCGCTCAGCTTCCGTTCAACATATTAGATAAATCACGGTGGAAAAACATAAGCTGAGTCTGCGTGCACGCAATATTACAGCGGTCACTTGTATTGTTATCTGCTGAATGCGATCGTTAGATAGGCTTGCATTGATTATAGATAAGCGGTATTTTTATTCAAGTGTGCTGTACTCGTATGATAAGCGATACGTAGTTATTGCTTTACCTACCGACAGATATTGTTACGATAAATGTATTAGCGTAACAGCTTAATCAACATTTTTTTTTAAATACTTATTTATCAATAACGTTTAAATTAATTTTAGTTGCGGTGTTTCAAATGTGAAATTTGTTTTCAATAAAGGTACGCCTACCGAACTGTATTAAGTACCTTTTAAACATATTAAATTGTTTGTAATTGAGTCACACAACTTTTTATAGTTAAAAAATGAAGTTGACGAAACGGGATGTTTACCAGTCGAGAAGCCAGTTTAAAAAAAACCCATCACTATTATTAGTTACATAAATACTACATATTAAACATTGATAAATACGAATAATAAAGGAAATTTGTAGTTATATGTATCAATGTTTATTGTAGAAAATTATGAAGGTATGTGAGTACCTATTTCGTGATAAGACGGGGTGATTAAATATCGCTTGGTTTGGTTACAACTCGAAAATTAGCAATAAAACCGAACTAACGAGTTTTAGAGTTGGTACACACCATTAGAATGTTACGCTAAGCGGATTCATTACTGTACAACGGAATAAAAATCTCTTACAACTTTTATACAGGGTTGTCGAGGTAGAAAAAAAAACAAAAACGTTTCCCACTAAACTCAAAGATGGTAAATGCAATTGAAAAATGTTATATGATTCCGATTCCTGTCACATTTTCCGCACGAGTATGATGAGATTGCAAAAAAAAAATACTGAGATAATATACTTATTCATTTACTTAACATATACCTTACCTTAGCTTACATAATTTAAAACGTGTCTGGTAAAGATATCATTAACACCTAAGTTGTCGGTATAGGTAACACCTATCAAACACCAATATAAGAATTCATCATCATCATTTCTGTAATCCCTCAAGGCGTAGGCAGAGGGCCACTCCAGTGCAACCACAATTCACCCTTGGGTATTTTGTCCTAATTTAGTAGGGGGCGAGGCTAGTGCCATTATACCGGGCATGCTCCACTTCAATCTGAGGAATGATAACTGAGAATTCAATAGCTGTTATTATCTTCTATTCTATAAAAGGATTGAGGTTACATGGGACCTTTGTGCATGTAACCATTACTCGGCAAAATTAAAGCCCGCTTTACTACTTTGACTCTGGAAATCTTGTGGTGGGTAGCCCTACCCGCGCAAGTAGAGCTGACCAATTACTGAGGGCTAGCGTGTGCATTAGAGCCGTTATCAAGTGAACACTTCCCTTATCGGAGCCCGTCCGTGCGCCATCTGCCGGCGTTTTATTTGTACATCTGTATATATAATATCAGTGTATTACATAAGCAGGTCATCTACCGCAAGTTTTTCCTGGCTTTATTCCGTAACTTAAGTTATTTTATATCTCCAGACGAACAGACCACCTGCCTGTACGGTACTTAAGTAAGCATCGCTTCTATTATGGGTGATAGGTAACCCACATTAAATAGGGGCGAGGTATACAGACTGAGCCCCAAGTCTGCTAACACAATCGATTTATAATCGAACAACAACCACATAGTAACTGTCACTTTTGACAGATATCCCATACAATATCTGTCAAAAGTGACAGTTACTATGCGGTTGCTGTAGTAACACAAATTATTTGATGATGATGCCAAAAGTGCAAATGTGCCCAGCGGGCTGGCCGCCCACAAATTTAAGCCCATTTTAAATTATAACAATAAAATTAAAAAGTTTTTAATAAAGAAATATTCTTGTAAACAAACCACACTTCCGACTTCGCCGACCATTGTGATGATAACTTATCAACCGGTAGTAAGGTCATTACCGTCTCCTGCATATCATCTTCAGCCTCACGTATTTTTTTGTTGACTTAGGCCAGCGGTCCGCCGATTTGTACAAAAATGTTTGTTTAGGCTCAAATTGTTACCTGATTTCTATAAAAGATGATAATGATGGGTTCTTACAAATATTTTGTTTTACGTAAATAATCTCGATTTTTATACTCGGGTAGTTGTTTGACTCCCGTTCGGTCAAAAGTCGTAAATTGTTTTTTTTTTTCAAAATGTCTTCTGGTCTGGGCGTTACAAGGATTGCTTCCACTCAGTTGTATATAACGATAAAAAATTAAGCATGGGCTAGGTTGGAACCATACACTTGGAGTGTTCATCTGGCGATACATAAATAAGTACATTTTCTATACGTTTGCTGAGCCCATCCATAGCAATATCAAATGGTACACAAGTCTTCTGAAGAGCCAAAATACAGTAGGAATTATAGCATAGTTATCAGTAGTACAACATTAACTGAAAAATAACCTGGAAAAATTCAACAAAATAAAATAAATAACTATAAGTCCAAACTACACAGAATCTGCGGGGGCAAAGTATTATAAATAGAGCAAGGCTTAATTTAGAGTACAATTTCCGCTGCACATAGTATTATAAACTCGGCTGCAAACATCATAAAAACAACTGACTATTATTTTGTTATCTGTGTCTCAATGCGCTCAGTGAATGTTTACAATTGACGTAATTTCCACTTGTGCGGGGTAAACAAGCTGTATGTCAACACTTCGTTTAGTAGGGATTTTATTAGACAGCTTATTGTATTTATTTTTGTACTCGCGTACCTACCTTGATTTTATATTTGAATCGTTTATAATGAAAATCAATAATTATATTATTAAGTACGTCTGTTTTATCAGCAATCGACATCTAAATCTGCTGTTAGTTGAAATAATTTAACTTTGTCAACTAATAGAAATTCTGTTAAAACCAAGATCCCATCACGAGCGGACGTTCAATCATAACAAAAAACATAACAAATGTGTATCGCAATCCTCTTTGCGCCCGATTGCTTCGAAAAACCGCCTGAAAAAATAACGCTGGGCGCCAATTTTCTACACTGAACAAAAAAAATAACATTCCGATATCAATCCAATAAAGGGCAGGAAGGAAGCTGCCTCCCAGTAAGCAATCACACGTCAGAGAGAGATGAAGTACAAAAAAAGGAATGAAAGAAAAGGACAGAGTAACAATTGCTTCGAGTTTTCAAAGAACGGTGTAAACAATATAACTTTTTGAAGAAGTTCGCGCTTATTCGGCACACGAAAGGGTTCCAGAGTAATGAATAATACAGATAAATTATTCAAAACACAATCGTATTAAATTCCGAGTCGCTTGTGAAATTTTATTATGGGGTGTCCGCAAAGAAAAGTTGCAGGATAGCACTCTACCAATTTATGGACTTTTGTCTCTGTTAAGAAGTAATTAAAAATTTCACGGGTGGCGAACTTTTGGAGGGGATAACTCAAAACGCAATTGTTTTGGTTTTATTTTGTTGTTGTTTATACAATGTTCAAAGTTATCAGTCAATAGCCGTGTTCAGACTGATTGCGCAGCATAGGCGTGAGGCGGGCTCAGGCAAGGGTAGAGCGTGGGCTGACAGCGAGGCAAATGACAACGCTCGCCTGAGGATAATACTCGCGCTGGTCTCGCTCAAACACGGCATGTGCCCGAACCAGACTCATAAGAACTTAAGAACACCATCCATATGCTTATAGAAATTATCAACGCTAACGGTACATTTGTAATAGGTGTACATGTAATAAAATGATTTAATACTGGAAACCTTAAACAGAACAACATTCTATGTAGCTTGCCTCAATATTTTACCTTCACGTATTGTCGTCTTCACCTTGTTTCGATACTCTATCCCCGAGGACATTCCATTATCGTTTTCTACCCGTTTCTCGAAAGCGACTCTATAAATCAATGTACAATTGTCTCATTGCCATCGAAAGTCATTGAGGTGCGTCACCAGAAGGCGCCAGCGAGGGCGTTTTACATGTTTTTATAACTTTATGTCTACCCACTACACCGATCTATAGACTAAACAATGGTATACCAATGAAACGCTCAGCCAGCGTGCATTGTCTTCTTGATCAATCAATGTTCATAGCTATTATTATTTCTGCATCTATCAGATCTGAGCTGGTTATTATCTGTCGCTTGCCGGATGCGTGATGTTTGCAATTGTCGTAAACTCAATTCTCTTTCTTATAATCCACTCTGTTCTGCTCTGTATGTAAGAATCCAATCAATATTTCTCTTATTTCGGTCTAGAATAAAATGGACTAGAATAGCTGCGGATCGTGACAACAGGGTCCCAAGTCTGCTAACACAATCGATTCATAATCGAACAGCGACCGCATAGTAACTGTCTCTTTTGACAGGTATACCATACAATATCTGTCAAAAGTGACAGTTACTATGCGATTGCTGTTCGATTATAAATTGATTGTTTTAATAGACTTGGGTCCCTGGTAGGAAGGAAGTGATGAGGGGCGTCACAGGCTAGAAATGAATTTAAATGACAGTGTGTTGATACGGTTCCGAGTGCTATAGCCCAGCTTAGCGACAAGATACCTGATAACTCCGAAGCGAGTTAGGGTACGATTACGACGCTCGGCTATTTGCGGTGACTTTTATTACGGTCACCTGGATGGGTGCATTTGTCGGTTTTGTTACTTTATTTGAGCACAAAAGGTTTGAGAGAGTAGTTTTTGTGAGTATATTTGCATAAGTGGAATTTAAATAGTGAACTTTACTAGTTAAATACCAACAAATATATTTATTTGAAAATAATACATAGGCCAAAATAGCTATGGCTTAGAAGAGCCTGGGTTGGCCATATTATATTTTGCTGTATGCCGAATACCTTTTGGACCAAAGCTGCTATAAACTAGGTAATTTACGAGACGGCGGCCGGCCCTCACGGCAGGCCTAAATAGCGGAAAGAACAGTACGCTTTTATAAGAATTCGGTTCTATAGCCAGCGATAGGGAGCAGTGGAAATTTGTAAGAAGCCTTTTGCCTGATATTCAGGTAAGTACTAATTTAGACAATACTGTTTTGTATATAAATACAGGTATATAGGTGATATTTATTTATATATTCAACCTTTTAATGTCCCCCTTTCTATGTCTTATTGCGAGTGGGATACAGACTATAGTTCACCACGCTGGCCTAGTGCGGGTTGGCTGACTTATGACACTTCTTTCGAGAACTAGTCAGGTTCTGTCAGACATGGAGCTTGCCCTACCATGTTTTCTTTGACCGTCTAGTAAGTGATAATAAAGGTTCAAAATGAGATACGAACATGATTTTTAAAATTAAGAGTTGCGAGCGGGGTTTGAACCCAAGGTAAGGATTCTACTAACTTGGTATACTAGACAAGTGCTATAAATATAGATGACATATTTAATCTATTGAACGTAGTACAGTTAACTTCAGACATCAATTAAGACATTCGTATAATCCATGGTGAAGTTTCAAACAAATGGAATGGACGATTAAGATTAGCGGGAACTCGTGACTATCATTACCCCGATAGTCATCAAGTTAAAATACTACAATGGAACGAATAGAGGACATAACTGCAACTTAATTGAGTGGTGTCGGCAATTTGCTAATGACTTGTGTAGGTTAATAGCTGGTGATTCATTGAGCGGTGAAAATTGTTCCAGAAACCTAATTTTCTTTTTAAAAAAAAAGAAACACAAAGGCCTGTAAGGAGGAATGTTCTGCCTGCCTCTCCTGAGTATGCTGGGCCCAGGATATACATTAATTTTTTTTATTATATTTGTGTTTGAAAAGCCATTGCCATTATTTTCTAAAGGGTTGAAAACTGAAAACATAATCAATGTTTGAAGGTTATTTCAAAATTCAAAATGCTGACTGGGGCAAATCATGCATTTGTTATAATGAACGGATAATTTAGTGCATAAAATTCGTATTTTTAAATACCAAAATTAATGTTCAGCACCAATTTCTGGTAAAGGAATGCCCGCAGTGAACCCAATATGGGCATTCCTCATTGACACGTACGAGCTACCTTGGAAAGTTGTATGTAATGCTAGAAAAGACAATGAAAGACTTTTGATTTCTTATATTTACGCGATTACTACACATTTAAATAAAACTAATTTTAGGGATTTGATCGCATTTATTCGCGCAGTCGACACGTCATGGGAACGTCAAAACATAAAATTAACCCTGATAAAATGCATAAAATTAGTTTTGTTTCAATGTGCGTCTTATATAAACGCTAGAACTGTTTAATCCAACTGCCCAAGAGAAATTAGAATTAATTTTGTTAGAACAAATATAGGGTGTAAGTGACTTCGTAACAAAAAGTGATACCATAGATTCAATTCATGTTTCCGGACCCCTCCAGAGTGGAAATTTCCGTCGATCTTCATGAATTATTCGCATTATTTTTGCGCATGGAATCATATTTAAAAATCTATCTGAACGTTATTTTAAATAAAAATGACTATTTCAGACCTAAAACTGCAATGTAAATTAAATCATGTTACGCTCGAGCGCGCTCGTACTTCAGCTAGTTCGCACGCGTTGGATATCGCACGGAGTCTTGTGATGTGATCGCGTTGTTTACAATACATGTCGCGCTCAAAAAATACACAAATTGTAACCCTGACTTTCGACATAAATGATTTCTATAATTTTATTAAAGGCATTAAGTGTATGTTACATGTACCCAAAGTTTTCGTTACCATGCCACTTACACTATTGTTAGCATGTGCGATGAAACGGTGCCGTGGATATAGGTAACATTTTTTTGCTGCGAATAGTCTTTGATTGGCTTGATAAAAGTAATACAATGAGTTAATTAATGTGTAATAAGTCCCACGAGGTTGCATATTACGCGCTCGCAGTGATATAGACCGCACGAATTATATTTTTTTTCGTTGCTGCAATGAAATCATTGGTGCTGTGAATTGATATACTGAAGTATATCCTACCACGGAAAGTAGCAGGATTAACCAGATTTGCTAATATATCATGTGGTTCACAAGTTAATGGTGATCTTTCGAGTTATGATGTACCTATTCTATGTGCTAATCATTTGCATCTACTAACTCTATGTACAAAATCAGAAAGGGTAAACTCGGCCTATATCCTACGGTTCTTTAGCGCATTTGTAATCATTACGTTAAATCAGAATTTCGACATGAGTATGTAAAAAACGAAATTGTTCCCAAAAAAAAATTTACATACATACTTATTGAAGTTATAAATTCACATAATATTTTAGAGCATATTATGGGCTACAGAAGGTTTAGTACTCTATTTATGAAGGATCCTGTATACTTAACAAGAATGTTTTGTGCACACTGCTCTGATTGAATGGAAAGGGAATATTTACAGCAAAAATGTTACCATTCACACTGGCTGAAAGGCAAAGTCTGCTAACATCGGTAACAGATGGCGTTGCCTGTTGGCAGGAGTGAGGGCTTGCGGTCGGCCTTACAACCGAGATCTGAGTTATGTCAGGCTTAGGTTCGGGACGTGCAGTCTCGTGGAGATTTGCTGAACGAAGTACCTACTTACTTTACTCTTCAAAAACATATATTTTTAAATTGAAGAATAAAATGACTATAAAAAGTATATAGGAATCGATTGTTTAAAGCAAAACTAGCATACCGAGATAAAGGCTGTGCCTAGTTTGTACCAAAAATACATACCAAAGGAAATAAGTATCTGTAACCAACCTCATTTATTATTCAATAAACATTTGATTTGATTTCATCTATATGAAAAGCCGTATACACATTATCGCGTGCTGCCTTAAACATGTGCTATATGCGGCAGCTTTATTATGATCTAATAAACAGCTCACACGAAATTAGAAATAACCAGCCAGGCTCACAGCAAGGCAAACAAGACACCACTCGGGCGAGGAAGCGTGAGTATTTACCTCAAGTGAGCCACCTACTAAACAAACTAGCATAGGCAACACAACTACTTATTGGGTCTGTCTGTCCATTGCTTATGGAATTCACCTACTATTCAAAAAGCCACCTCAACTCTAACCTTAAGCTGAATGACCTCACAAATGGCGGCCCGCCCCACGCCAGCGTTGACACACACTACATCAAATATTCATAAGGAATCGTATCATAATGTCGCGGAAAGGTTAAAGGTATCAAGTCAAACTGTCACATTATGTTAGGCGCTAGATATTTTATGCCTTGTGTACCCGAAACTCACGCCAAGGCTGATCTAGCAAAGATCAAGAGAGAATACACTAACGAAATCGCTTATTTTGACTGCGATAGAATAACGATGCGAGACTGATATTTTTGTCTGTCCACGAACGAAGAAAACTTTAGCGAAAAAGGGAAGATCTTTCAGCCATGTGGGTGGAATGGTATGCCTGGTGCAGGAGCCGCTATACCCCGACGGTTTCAGTCGATCGGTCGATCTTGTATGTTACGTTCTTCGAAAACATTCATAGCGCGTGTCAGGATTGTAAGGAGAATCGTCATTAGTTCTGAGTATGATATGCAGCGCCATCTGTGAATTTCGCGGCGACGTCGGAGAGATAGCTACAAAGCTATTTTTACAACTCGGACACGGATCCTCAAAAACGGCATATTAAATAGATTATTCCTTAGTACTTTAAAAAAAAAACCTTAAATAGACCAACATAAAATTTGTGATACCAGGGCACCACTTCTCCTTCAAACTTTTAAACATTCTAATCATTTACAAATTAATATCAAACTTTTAAACACTCTAATATATTTACCAAATTGTTAACCAAATTGAATTAAGTATCTAAAAATAGTAAACATAAGAGCGAATCAAACAATTATTTTCATTTATAAATGAAATTAGGTATTCTCTGTACAACCAAACTGATTCAATTTAATTAAACCATGTGTATTTATAAGCTTACATACACTACGATTAAGCTCATAATCAAAATGCACGATAACAGTATTCTTTATCTAGGTAGGTACTAAACTCTATTTAAAATAAACCAAACATAAATCCTTGTTTTCAGCATCATATTTTTTTAAATCTATTTACCAATTCAATCTGACACCGAGAGGCAGAATTGAAAACTAAAATATCATTTTCCAGCGGCATACAAACGAACCTTTGAATTATTGAATTTTCAACACATTTTGTATTTATATGTTTCGTGTTTTGTCTCTTGAAAATAAATAATTCGCGAGGCTTACGGAGAGAAATTAATACAATAGTCGCGAGAATGAGAAATGAAGATTAGTTTCACATTATCTTCAGTATATATAATACCAGCCCTTTTAATGTCCCACCGTTGGGCACAGGCCTCCCCTCAATGCGAGGGCGATTAGGCCATAGTCCACAACGCTGGCCAAGTGCGGGTTGGCGGACTTCACACGTCTTTCGAGGGGTTCTATCAGACATGCAGGTTTCCTCGCGATTTTTTCCTTCACCGTTTAGCAAGTGATAATCATGGTTGAAAATGAGATTCGCACATGAAATCCAGGAACCCAAAGGTGCGAGTCGGGGTTTGAAGCTGCGATCCTCGTTACCGAGGCATGTGTTTCTACCCACTTGGCTATCACTGCATTTATAGTATACTCATACTAAAATGGGTAGTATTAGAACGAAAGGGCAAATTTTAAGATTTTTGAAATTTTAGATAGCTGCGTTCGATTTCACGAATCTCTTCAGGCGTATATTTAATTAATTATTTCATCACGGGTCTGCTGTTCTGTTCTCGCGCAAACTTTATGACAGCTCACTATAAATTAATTTGGACAAAACCGTGTAGTTTGTACCAAAACTTAGTAAATGGAAACACCATGTTTACGAGTCCATTCATTAAAAAGTTATACTACAATACAAAAGCTTGGTCCCACTGTCAGCGAGCTGAATCAACTTTTGACTTGTTAACTTAATGTTAAAGGTACTAACTTTATTTTGATTAAACGAAGATTCATTGAGGCAAAATATTAAACATATAACATAAAACTATAGTATATACTTAGTTGGTGGATAATAATAAAATCTTGCTTAATAATATAAAAAAAACATTAATATTTATGTCATGATAATCTTTAGTCAGAATTATATTTGATACTCACTGCAATCTGACAGCCGTAGATTCTCTGATAAAGGGCATGAACCTTGGATGGATGGCAAAATTTTATGATTTATTATTACATATTTTGCAAATTAATATGTACACCAAGACCTTAAAATATCATGCTTCGCTCGCGATCACAAATACTATGAGACATACTTAGTAAGGCACTAGCCCATGCCAAATATCGCTCCAAGTGGCACTAGACCCTAACACTGAGTTCGGCATTCTGTTTTCATACACCGCTGGGCGGCAGATTACATGACATCATTAAATTCGAACTTGGCACATAATACCAAGCACGTAGAACCTATTCTCGACCTAAGGATTGAGGGCGTAGTGGTGATATTCTATTATTCTAGTCTGCTGGACACGTATTTTACTGACAAGAGCTGTATTTCATACACACCTGCTTAAGATTTTCAAAATGTTACGAGGCCTTGGAAACACCAGTAATATAGTTGTTTCGATACATACAATTATTATAGTAATGTCAGGAAACATCCTAACACGTATATTACCAGAAGTCATATACGGTAGCTAGAAGAAAATAATATTAAAAGGAAGACGTGGTGTAAGATCTCGCTTTACTCTGTACCATAGAAGCGAACCATTAGCTCACACCGTGCGTAATGTTTTCCTCAGTCACAACTATCATATCATCTAAATCATGTTAGACCTTAAGTTCGCTTTAAGCCAGGTTCCAAGGCAATTACGAACTTTCTGGCATGAACGGTTAACTTTGCCACCTCCTGGAATACAACACAATACGAGCAACTTCGTGAGAAGGCTCACGGGACTATAATGCAGATACATTATATGTTACAGATATTTCGTAGTAATCTTATACACTTATCATCTAGACTGCATGATCAATAGCCACGAGTTTACAACACGGCCAATAAATGTAGCTGGTCTGTACCACGCATTGAGAAAGAAGTTTATCCCAATAGTGTTTTAAATGCAGATCGCCAGTCGTATAAAGACGATCTCCAGACAACGGACGATTGCCCGAGATGTCTAGTCTCTTAAAAAATGTACCCGCGAAAGGAATGAAAATGACATCCTAATTGTGACCAATATTAGAGTTGAAAATGGTTTGGGGTACTAGATTTTAATTCTCGACATTTATACAAGTAGGTACTTCAAATTGGTTCATGGAATATATTATGGAATCAAAAACGAAGCGTAAACGATACGTCAAAGGAATGTAAATTCATACCACTGCACAAAAAGTGGGGCAAAAGAGTTCACAACTGGAAATGCACAAATCAGAATATCAATGAGAGAAAGTTTAGACTCGATGCACTAAAATTTCCGTACACCGAGTTTCAATTGAGATGTCCGAGATGAAAACTATTGGAGTGGATTAAATCCATCTAAGTATATAGGGTACGTAAAATAATTTATTATTTTAAGGCATTTATTTTTATTTTATTTTTTTTAAATTGAATAATAGCTTCTAAATTATTGTGTCACATATCTGGTACCCCCTCAATACAAAGGGTATTCGGGCCATTGTCCACCACCCGGGTCTAGTGCAAGTTGGCGAACTTCACACGACTCTCGAAAGTCGCGTGAGTTTCCTCATGATCTTTACCTTCACCGTACTGCAAGTGATCAGGATTGAAATTGGATTTCGTTTGCAAAACTCAATTCGAAACTTATATCAATCCGAAGAACTAAGAAGAGCGAGTCGGGGCTTGAACCTGTGCACTATGTTTCCAAAGCGAGAGCTCGATCGACATAGCGACATTCTTTAGCACCAAATTTTACATACCACTAAATTGTACGCAATATAAATTACATTTCGTCACTTAGCTACAGCGATGCATCTACGAGACTTCGTGAAATAAAGTATACTTGCCTATTTTCCATTTTAAGTCCAGTGATAATGTGCCTGTATGGTCGCTACGCCGGTACAACCCCACATTTCACCTCAAACATGCTTACGGCCTACAAATTGTTCGCAAGTATTTTTAGCCTACAAACTGCGGAATTCTCCGTGCAGTTAAGCCTTCCGGACTCCTTAGTCCCCTTAAAATTTACTGCCTTCATAAATTCACCACTTGTGAATGCAATCAAGGTAAGGAAGACCGAAGGTAAACAATTGTCATAATTTAGAGGTTCAAGCACAAAAGCTGAAGGCAGAATGGACGAGCTAATTGCTTCATTACAAATTCGTGGCTTCGGCCATCAGGACCACGTTCACCGCATTGATGACTTACATGATTTGGGGTGAATTTTTTAATACAAAAATATCACAATCAGTGTTGCTAAATACGATTCAGTTTTCGTTGAAAGTTTTGTTACATGATATATATGTATGCAATTAGTCAAATAAGTAACACTTGCGTTTTAATATAAGATTAAGGGTAGGTTATATATAAGTTTAGTTGAAACATTGTGTTCGACTAGACCTCTAAAATTCTAATAGTCGCCAATGTTCAGTTGTAAAGACAAATACCAAACCTTACATTGTATCAGAATCAGAATATCTTTTGTTCATGTAAGTCATTACGAACGGTACTAATTGTCTTGAATCGTCAAAAATATCACAAAATTATGACACAAAATCTGTTCGGGATATAATACCTATGACCATGGTCACTATTTGTAGGAAGGTTGGGGATAATTTCATTTCAAAATACATAAAAATGTTTGTACATTAGACATAAACCCCGTAAATTATAGCGAATTTTAATAGCATTCAGAAATAAAACCAAATAGGCATTTTTATACCTGCCTACTCTAAGAGGGTCCCTTATCACTTTCTTATCTGGAAGCTCGTTAAGGTAAGTACTTTACGAGACCTTTAAACAACGACATGGGACTGCGTTTTTTTACATTTTACTTGCTCTGCTCGTAAAATGGTAAGTTACGACTGTTATCGGCAAGAAAAAGGGGAAACATTTTTATGGAAATAAAAAAGCGCCTGATTGCTTATTGTGAGCAATAATATTTTGACGAGATTTTCTTAAAATTTATTTATGTAAGGCGCTGTATACTTATTATTTTAATTAAAACTAACGTCAAATGTAGCAAGAAAGCTGAACAAACTTAATTATTTTAGGTTTATTTCATTACCTACCATCATCTTATCTATCGGCCTCAACAATATTCATTTCACAAAATCGTCGCAAAATCCGATAATTCTGCGCAAAGTGCGATAATTTACTTATGCCGTGAAGTCATATCTGTATTTAATTTCACATATAAGCTAGCGGTCCAGCTGTAGCGCGTAAACAGCTCAGTGATTCGGATATAATCTCATATGTCCTGTTTGCTTTTGAGAATAATGGAACTCCATAGTTCGGTGTCTGTATAATATTATAAACAAATTTATATTGAGTCCACATTTCGTTGTGATAGCAATATGCTATGGTTAGAGAGATTGAAGAAAGAGTCACTCCATCTAGACATGGCCATAGTTAAAAGGTGGTAATTCCTTGACTGCCCATCAAATCAACAGGGTACCAATCATTAAAATACTTCTATAGCGATCTGACTACCTCAGTCAATTCGATCATAATTGCTTTCCGAGCTTAAATTAATGAATCACCCAATAAGTATTAATATGCATAATATGTACAGCGAGCAATAATAACCATTATTACAATATTTATTGCAACTGCGAACGGAATATTTGATTGGCAGGTCACATCGTCAGTTGATGCCGATGGGCATGGTTTTACCGCAACGGAAGCGCCGCGGTTAGGAGTGTACAAATATACATAGCTACATAACGGAAGTGGGTGGGCAGGTATGAGTTGGAAAGCTTTGGTATTAGACATTATTGTTGATATTTTTAGAACATCGACTTTGGATAGCGGGTTCAGTCGTACAAGTGGGAAAACATGGTGAACCTTGCCATAGCTTGCGCCATATCAATAGTGCCTTAAAATATATGACATACCTAGAAGCGTTCGTTTCGCAGAGAATTGCATTTTATTTGAGGTCCCGTCACTCGTGATAGATAGTTTCTCGCCTAACATCTTAGGAGTTCGGTGTTGCTGGCTTCTTTAATTATCGATCAAACTTGTTTGGTTTATAATTCGAAAAGTTGTCAAGTCTAGGATCAATAGTAGGTTCCTCTTCCCCCATTTGTTCAACAATGGATTTCCGCCAAGTATCGCCTAGTTCTATCAATTATATGACATAGAATGTCATTTAGAAACATAACATATAGTAACGTAAAAAGCAGGTCAACTTAACGCCTTCGTAATCAAAAGCTGGAAGGACGACCCCAGTTTCAACTATTCAAATTACCTTCTAACTCCTAATAGAAACGTCCAAACTTCTGCCACTCGCAAATTTCACAATCTTGCAAAACACAAATCTGTTCTAAGCGTAATCAGATAATAAAAAAAAACTGTTGGAAAGCTTAATAAATGAGGCGGGTGCGATTCCCTTAACATAATGGAATCTTTTAGACACTTTAAGACAGCACTTTAGCTTAATGAAGAGCCATAATTCATTTTGACGCTCCTACTAACTAGAGCAATGGCGTGCTGGCGCGAGGTATACGTGGGTAATTAGATCTACGGGGAATTTATCGATTTTTATAATATTGCTACACTCTTTTATGAGCAAAATCCTTCACAGTATTACATACAAAAAAGCAGTGGTAACCATGTTGGTAGAACGATCGCATTGGTAACGAGTATTGCAGCTTCAAACCCCGGCCCCAATCTCTGGGATCTCTGCACTTTATGTGCGAATCTCATTTTCAACAATGATTATCACTTGCCAAACAGTGAAGAAAACCATCTTGAAGATACCTGTATGGCTGAGAGAACCCCTCGAAAAGGCGTGTGAAGGGCCAGAGTGGTGGACTTTAGCCATGCCCCAACAGTGGGACTTTAAAAAGGGCTTTTAATATTATAATATCATATGTTCTTATACTTTATAGCATATGTTAAATCAAGGCCTTCGCTTTCAACGGCTTTATTATATTTCAGTAAAAGTTCCGTTCTTTTCATATCACTTTGCTTAGGTTCAGGAAACATCTTTCGCATTTAAGCCATTCTGTATCACGCTACAGAACAAATTGAAATTCATGGTAGATGGACTTAATTGCGACTTATTAAAACGCCAACCTAAGCTCTTGACATTTAAAATCGAGGTATTCCAAGAAACTAAAGGGAAAACTCAACTCGATAAAGGAACACTTAATTTATTGTGATTAGAGAGTCAAGAACTTCCCTGAAGGAGTCCGGCATATAAAGCACTCGGGAGGTGCCCCTTCAAGACTGAACGTAATTAAAAGAAATTTCTTTCAACGGTGAAGTTGTAGCGATATAAAATAAGATAACCGTGAAAAATATTGCTATGACTTGTTTTTGGGTGCTGCTTATGAATTCCCGTTTTGAATTTTAAAATCCCAACTTATTATGTATTTTGCTGAGATTTTGGCATAAGTATCAATTTCCATGTCTTTAGGTATGACTACAGTCCTCTTATATCTACGTAAAAGCCATAGTGATTTCATAGGAAAAATTAAGTTCGAATTTGAACTAGAATTATTCATGTCTATTCCATGGTCCTCGGCCTAAACATTGTTGGTTGGTCTATCAGCATTATGTAACAGGATTAACATAGGTTTTCAATTATCCACCTCAAAATAGCTTTCAATATGAATATTTTCAGATTTCACCACGATTTGCGATTCAAATGGACGGGTTTAATATTTCAATGCGATTGTTATTTTAAGCCGAGCTCGGCTGCAAGCGATGCTGGTACGATTAGGTACTCTATTTGTTCCAACTGACGTGTCGCTTGCGTATTGTGTATTTACGGGAATGTGTGTAACAATTATACCCTAAACTACGTAATACATTCTGAGATTGTGTAGATTTACTGTTGTAGCATATGTTTTATTATATAAAAAAACATCGTGTTATTTACAACATTTGTAACTCAAGAACGGGCGGGCCGATATTTTTGATTTTTTCTCCGCCCCGAATAGCAGAATAACTATTAAAACATGGGAAACATTTTAGATTTTCTCATACATATCATTCTGAGGCGGTACGAAGTTCGCTGGGACGGCAAATAATATTATAAAACTGCTGTGTACATTGAAGATATTTAAAAAATAGGCTATTTAGATGTCTTTAAATCCAAAAAAAACCTAATTGCAGTATTCTTATCTATGTGTCCATTTGTTTAAGCGTCAATGATAAATTAGGGTACCAACTTCTACGGGATTTTCACGATTCGATAGCTTGAGGATTGGCATAGGGTAGTTTCATCACCCTGTGACCATTGGGGTTGAGTAGCAGGGCAATATCGATGTTGTGTAGTACATAATAAAGTAATAATTCGATTTAAAATAGAAAATCTGATCCATTGTGGACCGTCAATGACTGAGTTAGTTCTTCAAATGGTTTTTATGTGAAGATTTGGTAACGATATAGGTAATTTTTTTTAAGTCCGTTAGAATTTCATCAAAAAAATTCGTCGATTTATCAAAGCAAATTTAGGTACAACAATTCACATTGAAATCCGACCCAACTCAAAGAAAACATCCAAATATATAACCATCACGATTTCTACCAAATAGGTTCTCATCTCTCAAATGGGATATTCAGGCCATATTTTTCAGTCCAAAGATTAGCATCTATACTAATATTATAAATGTGAAAGCTTGGATGGATGGATGTTTGTTACTCTTTCACGCCACAACGGCTGAACGGATCTGGATGAAATTTGGCACAGAGTTAGATTATAGTCTGGAATAGCACATAAGCTACTTTTTATCCCGTAAAATGTATGGTTCCAGTGGGATAGATTTGTTGAAATTTTTCATAGACTACCAATAAATTTATTTTCTCATACATTCGATTCTGAGGCGGTACGAAGTTCGCCGGGACAGCTAGTAAGATACTTATAAATCGATTTTGTCAATGACAGAAAGTAGGTGGGAAGCTTTTTGTTTTTTTTTTCAGAGGAACACACATGGAAAATAGTATTTATTTGATGTTCTTTAGATTAGAGTGATAAGTAAGTATGTAGTCAATTGCTCCCACATCAATTGTTGATTATCAGAAAAAGCGTTGTCCAGGGAGGCACCGACTAAGTTAATATTCGAAATCAATACATCTCACATAGATATTACTTATATATACCATGTGATGAGAATTGTGATAATAAATTTTGGATATTCGTTGGTATTGATTTATTTTTTCTTATTGTAATAACGTTTATTGACGGCACGACACGACACGACGTCAACTTACTGGATTGTACAATGTATTTTAAAGCGTCGCTTCAAATTTCAACACATGAATTACAATGAAATAAAAACCTTGCAGCTTACGATTGGCTTGTGCTGTCATAGCCAGTGTATATTGGACACATTCTGCCGGCACCGGGGATAACTTTTTAATTTTTAATCTCCCTCCCAATGAACTTCAATTTATATTCATATTGGCTCTTCGCGCTCCCGAATTCAACCTCTAACATATATTTTCGCCGAATCAATTTTATTGAGCTTCGTTGATTACTCGCGGCTCACGGTTGGTTTTAAATTATGAAAGGCAGCGATACCTTGTTTAAATAAAGTCGAAAAACTACATCAAATTTATTTTATCTCTGTCTGAATCAGGCTTGATTTTTTGTTTCAAGATTTTAAGATAGATGGGATAAGAAAATAACTACATTGTTAATTTTTCTATACCTACAGATGACCACAACGATCCAACCACAGATTAAATACAGTTTTTAAGATAGATGTCACAAGAAAATAACTGCGTGGTAAAAAAAAATCTACCTACAGCTGACCACAACGATCCAACCACAGTTTAAATACAAACAGTGCAGCAACGCTGCGTGCAACCGCAACGTACAAACATTAGAGTAAACTTGGGGAATTAATAAGTATCATAATATAATTAAAGCTGCATCCGTATTGTGTACAGGCTACTTAAATTCCCAGTTAGCTGGCAACTCGCCGACATGATTGCATTAAAGCACTTACAAACTTTATCAATTTCGTCTGTTGACACTACCAGCGGGCTGCAGGTTTTAACGAAATTTAATTTTCTAAATTCCATTTCATAATTATTATGCCATTGCTTTATTTCGTAGTTTGTGTTTGCACAAACTTTATTTTTATTAATTGACAACAGATTGTGGGGCATTATTATTATTTAAATATTTTTAAAGCTTCGCAAATTAATATACGGACAGTAAAGGTTGAGTTGGAGGTAGAAAATAAATTATGCCATTCATATGTGATGCTATCCGCAGTAAGCCGTACTAAAGCCATGTATATGACGAGAGAGATCGCATTGCAAATGAAGCCTCAGTCAGACCTCAGTTTAGGATCGGTCCAGTTCTTTCAGATTTCAGGCTTGCTACATATACAAGAAGCTTCCGCTATTGACCTTCAGAATTAACAATGATAGATAGCAATAAAATAAGAGATATGTTCCACTAAAGCCATATTCAATGTCGTAGTGGTAGTATTTACTTATCTGTAAGAAAAAAAAATGTTGCTATAATGTATTTTATGCGCGATTCAGGGAAGTGAGGTAAAATGGAACTCATTCCTCTCCCCCCCCCCCCCACATCTACCGCATCCCCTGTATCCGCCCCTATCAGCACAAACTCTTTTAAAACGAACGTCCATCATATAGCGCGTCCAAAATTTATTACACCATTTTACTTATTCATCAGCTATGCAAATGAAAAGCAAATAAAGAGAGGAATGACCATCCCGCACACAACGTACCCGAGTCGGTTTTATCTCGAATGCGATCAAACATTACGATCCCCATTACACACGACGCATTTCCATATGCGATATAAATAATGCCGTTTTATCTTCCATTCAAATAAAGATCACGTAGATATTTTTTTCTGATACTGGATATGTATTGAAGACATTCGAAATACAGACTTGGATATTATAATAATTACGGTCAAAATTTGATGGCAAAAACTGGAATAGAAGCGCGGGGGCTATCAAGCGATTAATTATGAAATACTAGCTGCGCCCCGCGGTGTTACCCGCGTTTACATTTTACCAGGATAAAATGCCTATGTGCTATTCCAGACTATAATCTATCCCTGTGCCAAATTCATCCAGATCCGTTCAGCCGTTCTGGCGTGATTGAGTAACAAACATCCATCCATCCATCCATCCAAACTTTCACATTTATAATATTAGTGGGAAGTGGGATTAGTGGGATACACAAAAATGCTCGCACTCACATATGCAAACCATACATTTATCAATGTTCCAAAGCTCATGAATTAGTGCCCAACAGCCTCACTACCGGTCGATACAATTTCCAGACTAAGCTTTGTCTCATCCATACCTCTGAATCTAGCGTGCCTAAAACTGAAAAATATGCGAGTTCAGTAGGTATAAAAACAAAAAGCCCGGAGGCTTTCACGTGCCGAAACCCCACTGAGATATATGCGAACATAACAATAATTTGAGATCCATTATAGTAACGCCGGAGCCAACTAGAGCGATGTTTTGCCAACTTTTTTATGCAGAGAAAAGCCCAAGTACGGCCATAGGATTTTACGGGGGTGTGCGTTGTGCCAAAGTGTTGTGAGCGGAATTCATAATAACGTAATTAATGAGGGCCAAACGTCGGACCTCCAAACACGTCCGACCTGCATGCAAAAACCTCTTTTGAGGTTGGCCGGTATTATTTATTGCTAGTTGGCAGCAAGAAGCGAAATTTTAGGCGTAGTAAACAAGAATCCCGAATAAATTGATAGCGAGCGGTGTGAATTTTCGTTAGCGCTGAGTTAGCGTTTTGTCCGCGATGGAGTTTTGGTAAATTATTAATTAAAATGGTTACCTACTTATAGTAACAAAGCGCAGTTTAAATGAGATCCACAAAATAGTTAAACCGTAAAATGTGTCTTCTGGATGATTAATATTATAAAGAGGTACCTACTTAATGTTTGTTAGTTTGGAGGTACTTAAGGGGTAATTTGCGTACCTAATGATCCGATTTAAAAAATCTTAAGTTATATTATTTCCGAGTGCTGTAGTCTATATTTTATCGAGAAACCGCAGGCGAAGCCAAACTCAGAAACTAGTAGATAAATAAATGGAATGCAGAAAATACCCGTTAAAAGTAAAGATAGGTATCTATCAGTAGGTACTATTCTAGAAAAATCAGCTCCTGACGTAATGTAATTGTCAATAAATATATTTAGTAGGTATATGTATAACCTGTTTCTTTTCTGTAGGTGTATGTGTAACCTTCCTGAAAAAAAAAGCTTTTACGCAAAATGCCTACAGTTATTAAACATACGTAACAGCTAGGATGATATTGCTATTCAGAAAATAATAGGCGTCCATTTGAATAACGGGATCGTACCTTTCTGAAATAAGGGAAAAGTGTTTTAGGGTCGTTTTATTTTTGCTATTTGGTAATCATTTCTTACCTATGAAATATTTGGGTACTCACTTACATTATAATGGACTCAGAAATTTGCTAAGTCCTGGACGATTAGCGAACTATAGACAAACAAAATATGTAGAGTAAGGTCCCTTACTCTGTTTTTTTGTTTCTTTTTTAAATATTTTTTTTTTTATGCTTATAGGATTAATTTTTTTTCATTCGTGCAAATTCCATTTCCACCGCCATTGCAAATTCCACCTGAAAATCGTATTTATTTTCCCCTCTCAAACATACAAAAATTGAAAAATCCATTACAGATACCCAAGTACTCCTCACTCTCTTTTTATAATTTTATTTAAATGAAGAATTCTCGCTGTACCGTTATAACTCTGCTGAACTGAGTTTGTATCTACGTGTACCTACTTATTTTTACGCGTGCATTAGGCCTTAATTAATTTCTAATGCAAAATAACCTTTAACCTGTTGGACATAGGTCGTTAGGTTTGTATTTAGTAAATTCATCAAATTATTCAGAATCCGCTCAGACCTATGTATAGGCATGTTTCCCATACTGTTGAGTACCGTGTTATCGGGTGGTTTAACTACTCTAATGTCAATTTAGCGTGTAACGAACCGCATTAATTAGTGCTTTAGCTCTAACGTTAGCGGGAATAGGAGATACAAATGTTAAATGAATTCGAATGTACCTACTCAGTAATAGGACAACGTCCTATATTAATAGCAATAATACCTGCCCTTTTTAATGTCCCACTGTTGGGCACGGGCCTCCCCTCAATGCGAGGGGGATTAGACCATAGTCCACCACGCTGGCCCAGTGCAGGTTGGCGGACTTCACACTTCTTTCGAGGGTTTCTCTCAGATATGCAGGTTTCCTCGCGATGTTTTCCTTCACCGTTTAGCAAGTGATCATCATGGTTGAAAATGAGATTCGCACATGAAATTCGACATCTTAAGTTACACTTCTAGGGCTCTATAGTCGACTGGTACTGCGGTCAATTGGGACGGTCCCAATCAGGTGCTCTCGCAGCTAAACACTTTCGGCGGGGGTTCATAGTATCAGTAAAATAAGTTGAACAAATTAGCGTTTATTTATAGGAAAGAAGGGGTTGCCAGAATTTTGAGCATAGCATTAAGACGTTGTAAGCAGGTAAGTAATCATTTATGATTTGGAGGGGGGTCATGACCACTACCCCCCCATCTTCCCTCTCTCGGATCACCACATGTCCTATTCGACAATAAAATTGGCCGCGTGCATTTATTTTATAATTTTTCTATTGTCTATACTAAGACCGCGTGCAGATTTTCCAGTTTTTTCTGACATTTGGTATAGCACTTCGTACGTTCTGAAATTGCGGCTGACAGATAGAAACCGGCTAGCCTCTTATATCAATTCGCCAGAGAGAAAAACGTGAGTGAACGTGCACAATAGTATACCTCTGTCTTCCCAATCCGGGGATTGATACAAAAGGAAATATATTTAGGTTATATTTACCCGGGTGTATTGCCTTTCTTCATTTAAAAAAACCGTATTGGTTGGTCAAAGTCAACATTCAAATCGCTATGACTTTCCACCAACAAATGTAGTTTTACTTATCCAGAGTAAGTACATACCTTTTTAGCTTGTTAGCTTCCAGACCGCGGCCGTATCGAGCTTCAGAACATCAATGTGCAGCTAAACCACTCACAAACACAACACTGAAGTTGCAAATTATTATTTACAACGAACTAACATAAACATGAACCGAATCTAACCTAACATTTCCACACTGCGTACAAATTCTAAGAATTACATGGACCGCTAAAATAAAATTAACTCATTAATAATTTAGCAAGCTAATAATAATGCTTTTGTTGTAAACGTATTTTATAATGTAAATAATTGTAAACGGAGATGCTCACGATGGATTGTTGTCAACACTGTCATTTGTTCGACGCCATGGTTATGACGCATGCGTGGTGCGTGCTTCTGGTATTGCGCATGGCAGTTCTCAGCCGCAAAGAGGTTTGAAGTATAAAATATAATTAATTTTTATTTTATTTTTAAATGTCCTATTAATAAGTATTTTTTAGTTTTTTGTTTGTCCATGTACATAACTATTGTAAATAATTTATTAAATAAAAACTTTTTATTCATGATTAATTTATATTCGTTTGTAATTAATGTATATTTATGTTAGTTTATTTCAAATGATTGACGTATTATTTTATTAAATACGGTAGATTGATTGTTTTTCAATAACTTTCGCAAAAAAGCCTAAAGGTGAAATCTGAAAAAGCTTATAATTAAAATAAAACAATTTTTTAAGGATTTTATCGCGTTTATTTTTGTTTTTACGTTCCCGACGTTTCGGCTGCTTTACAGAAAATAACTAAAAAATTGTTTTATTTCAATGTGTAGTATTCGCGTAAATATAAGAAATCAATAAGCTTATAATTATCACGTTCGTTTTATACCTACACTACTTCGTGTTACACATTATAAAGACAGGTAGGTTTCTGTTAATAGTTAGTAAGATGGTTTATTTTGTTCAAATAGCCGTGTTGTGACAGATCGTACAGCCTTGCGTGGCTACCTTGATAACTTTTCTGCTTCGCACATTATTACACAGGGTACGGTGTTTTCAGTTATATGCGAATTCGACTGAAGTGTCGGCTCGCGTTGCGAGGCTGCTCTGACAGTCAGTACATGCCCAATTGCGAAATTCTATCTGAGAAGTTAGTTCCCCCTTTCCATTGAGATAAAATGTTGACACCTGGAAACTACGCTAGGTGATTATTAGTAGGTACTACTTTAAAAACTTATCCTATACCATAGTATAAAAAACAAGCGTAGAATTTCTTTCTCCTCCTCCATAGGAATGGAACGGCATTTGAAAAGGCCGTGGAAAATAAAAAAAAACATTCTGGCTTAATATAGAAAGACTCTTTACACTAAGCTTAAACCGACACAACGTCGCATTATGTCGGTGACTTATGACAAAAGTTCCACGAAGTGTTTGAACAAAACGCTCATGCTGAACCATGCTTAATTGCCGAAACTTTAATTAAATTTACGTAAAAAGATCCCTATTCACGTTGATAGTCTATCAAGATAATGTTTTGGATTAAGAGTATTTAAAACTAATTTAAGTCGGAGCTTTGTGTGCTAATCTGTAATGTGGAAGCTTAACGTGTCAAATGAAATAATAGCTCCTCAGTGGTAATTGTAAGACGCAGGCAGAAGTAAGTAATCCCACTAATATTATAAATGTGAAAGTTTGGATGGATGGATGGATGGACGTTTGTTACTCAATTACGCCAGAACGGCTGAACGGAACTGGATGAAATTTGGCACAAAGATAGATTATAGTCTGGAATAGCACGTAGGCTACTTCTTATCCCGGTAAAATGTATGGTTCCCGTGGGATAGATTTGTTTTAATTTTTCATTGAGTAAAGGATCGGCATGATTTACAGAAAAGAACATAGAGAAAAAGGACATACTTTTTAATCGCGGGTAACACCGCGGGGCGCAGCTAGTTTAATTATACACAACTTTTTTTTTCAATATTGGAGCCAATACACTATGTAACTAGATTTCTGCCGGTTTCACTTTTGTATTTCCATTTGGATTTGGGTATGTTACTTCCTTTTTTTTTTGTTTTTCAGAAACCGACTAGTACCTTGCTTATTTTTTTTAAATAGCATAATATACTCTTTGGTACAGTAACAGAGGCTATTTTAAGCACACATGACTACAATACCTAGCTGGCGACTTATTGCCGCATCGCGTGACATGAAATATCAAATAGAAATCGATGGAATGGCGCTTATATCGCTGTTTATCCTGTTGTCATTTTCATTTACCTGTTTTTCTGTACAACTTATATGATATACTTTTTTTAAGACAGACAGGGGGACTCTTAAAGTTTATAGAATAATGGGTCCAAAATTTCTCGATCAATTAGATTTTAGACCCGCGACTCATACGCGCGGACTTTAATTATTACATAGCTATCCCATACTCACCCTTTTCGTGGATAAAAATAATTACAGATTTAGATCAGTTTTTATCCCGTGATGGCCGAACAGACAGACAAACTAAATTCCAAAAATAGCTGATTCAGCTTCTTTATCAAAAATAATGTCCTTCGAGTAACTTTTTTTAATATTTAATATACGGACTCGAATAAGGTACAGTCTTATTATAATATTTATAGAGTCAACAAAAGGTACATAAAATTGATTGAACGAGGCGATACTTGGCAGAAATCCATTGTTAAATAAATGGGGAAAGAGGAAAGGAAGAAGGAAGGAAGGATGGGGGGAGAAAAGATAGATAAATTAACCTCAGACAAATTAAATGGTATGATCCACCATGGTGTCTTAACATAATATTAAAAAACCGTAACCTGGAATACAAAGGCGGAATTTTGCAATAAATTAATAATGTTATAGTCTGTAATACGTAACTCAAACATCTTCATTGGCGTTCGTTAGGTAAGGTTAGGTCATGTCACAGACTGTACATCAGAACCAAGTCGTGTGGTAAGACAACCATTATGATCGATTAGAATTTTGCCATGCTCACTAAAGCATGTAGGGAAGTATGTAATAGTTTGTTTGATAAAACATTAATAAATTGAAATGATTGAATACACATTTCGTCAGAAAATCTCTTTTGAATGAAATGGCACATGCCTGAATATGTTTGTTCTAGGGTTGTCAAAAGTATTCAGCTTCAGTGTTCAATTATTTTTTAGTTATAATTTTGAAAACTTACTGCCTATATGTACAGTATCTAGTTTATAATATAACATCGCCGGATGTACGGTCCCATCCAGACTTAGCAACGCATGTATTATGGATACCGTACAATGGGCTGGGGGCGAATGTAGTTTATAAAACATACTTTTATAGTTACTAGCTATTGCCTAATCGTGACTTAAAAACAATGTTTCCTTAGATAAACAGTGACCCCACATTTAGGGGTTGAATTTCCGAAAATCCCGGCCTAATGCACCTATACAAGTACTCAGGGAATTTATCCTCTAAATAACAAGCCTCTAAGTCCACTGGTTCAGGCTGTGTGTTGTCTTTCAATCAGAACAAAGCCATTTATATACATAGATTAACCACTACACACTGCGCTAATCAGGACAAAAAGTAGAATCATCCTATTCACCGTGACATAGTCAGGGATTTCACTTATTTAAAGGCAAAACACAACTTTTTTTTAAAGTGATGAAATCCTGAATGATGCCCCCAAGACCCGAGAGAGGCAAGCGGGTTATGTCAGACTTCCAATGACTAAATACCCCCGGCGCTTCATCTCCGGCATTGTGGGAGCACGGGGACGCTTTTGTACACATCCGTGACCCCACCAACGTGGAAACAAAACACACCTACGCCAAGTTTCCTTAGTGGCATAAAATACTCCTAAATATCGTCAATACCAACTTAATTTTAAGTTAAAACAGTAAGCAGCCCTATGCTAGTTATTATTAATTTGAAGACAACTTTACTTCATAATTGCCTAAAGTGTGCTATTCGCTTTTGATATTTACGTCGACATTTAGGCATTCTAACCTGTAATTAAACGCAAGACTTACATTTGAAACTTAAGAATATCTTCTGTCACATTCGTTGCAAAGCAAATGAATAATAGAATAAAAATATGGTATGTGAGTATATTATGTAACTGTGGGTATAGTTAGTAGTAGGGACTTACATTTTGGACCTTATGTCGTATGTACTAAAATACAAGTTTGCTACTCACCGTTGCCATCTTATTCTATTCTTTTTATAAGCATATAAATGAACCTCAAATTATTATTTGTCTCCATATATAACCTACATTAATGAGGAAATGTTAATCAATTAATTTTGCGCCTATTCCTATTAGATTTATGGATTGTATAAATAAAAAAAACGAATATATTCATAGATATTATAATGTGTTCTGAAGGCGAGGCTTGACTTCCTTATTTTATATTATACTGCTAGTTCAAATTACGTCATATAATCATGTGGTATTAGATCAGATAGAGTAAAATCAAATCAAAATAAAAAGAAAATTAAGTCACAAACGAAGATTCAGATGGAGGTCGTTCTTTTGAAAAGAGGTTATCGTAGGTACCTTTTTCAATATCATTATTATTTAAAGAAATCCCGTTTTAATTGCAAGCAAATAAATAGCCAAGCCAATAAATTGCGAACTCTACATTTAACAGTTCAATGTCAAGTTCACATGATTGTAAGGTCAAATTGTACATTAGTTTAAAATAGGGCCTTTTAACCGATGTACTGAAAAAGTTTATCCAAAACTTATTAGACAGACGGCGTTACTTAGTTTCAGACCATACATGCAGGTTTGTTTGTCTGGAGATATTATTTATTACATTTTTGACTCATTCATCTATTAATAATGTCAGTTTATATAGTATTAATAATATTGTTCATTTGGACGCCATTTTCATGTCACATCCATTATTTTATTTATAATGTGTATTTATTGATTGTGTTATTGCTATTAATTATTTGACATTGGCAAAATACCCGCTAAGTTGTGGGTGAATCCATTTTCATATCCATTTTATTTCATCGCATCTCATTTCTTAAAGAAAGAAATATTGTTCATTTGTTATTAACAACTGACTTGGAGATGTATTTTGGGAACTCATCCTCAAATCGCTACTTGTTCCATTAGTACCAATGTTGTCACAGAGCAGAGATCCGTGCCTTGAGCTGTACTCCCGGCATTGAGGATAAGGATTCAAGAGACGGCAACTGTGAAATTGCTTGATCGTGATGAATGTCGCGGCGGCCGCTGCGCCAAATTCTTGTTGCATGTCGCACGAGCAGCGAGCAGGGGAGGTGTGGTATAGCTGAGTAAGTGACACCTACTTAATAAAATTGTATTATAGTACTAGCTGACCCGGCCACGCGTTGCTGTGGCTAACACCAAAAATTTAAAAAGTGGAAATAATTGAATTATACGGTATTTCGTTCACTACAAAATAAATTTAATTAATTTTATGGCGTCAACAACACGTGGTAATTATGCTGTTAAAATGTAGCTTATATGACACGTTCGTAGATTTACCATAGCAGCGCCATCTATTGATTACTTACTCAACCCAGTCGAAAGGTATCGACATCTGTTAGAATCATTTGGAGTTAACAGATAATTGTGACTGTCAAATAATAACAGACAAATAATTAGCAATAAATTAAAATTGCGACTATAATTTGAGATTTAAACTATCCTATCTCTCAAGTTGGATCGAACTGCACATGGTGTGCGAATTTTATTATAATCGGTTAAGTGGTTTAGGAGTCCATTGAGGACAAACATTGTGACACGAGATTTATATATATATAGATATCAGATTCAACTTATATCCTTATAAACGGAACTTAGCAGTGTGTAGCCCAAGTCAGATTCAAAAGCGACAACGCAACTTGGATCTTGTTAGTAGTTTGATGAATAATATAGTAGGTAGGTTCTTAGAAAGAAGTATCATTTGTAGTTTTTTTACTATTGAAATATATCTCTCTCCACACGGGCTATACCCGGATCTTTGGAAGGCTTGCGCGGTGACATGGTTATAACACGTAGAGGCCCTTAAATTATTTGAAATTTGAAAATTACACTACGTTCTACGTGTGCGGTGAATCGGTACTGGTTTGCTTTCTCAGCAAAAAATCAAACACTGTTTATAAATAAACGTGATCGTTATGACTCACTTGTTAACCCTTTAAGCAACTAAATCTGAAAAAAAAAATTACTAACAAAGAAAATTATTTGGAACTCAATTTCGTTACTGTTATACCATAACACGAGATAGAAGAATACCTACAGCTCTTAACCTAATCGATCGGCGTCCCCTCCAAAATGGGGGTGTATTGAACGGATGCAAATACATTTTCGTTTACATATACGTTTGCCGGGTAGGGAGATTGAGGGGGGGGGGGGGCATTAATTTCCTGTAATAAAATAGGTTTACACGTAGGTATTGTGGTCTAGACATTTCATTTTGTGGAGAGCTGTGACGTTCAATTATTACACTCGGTAGCAATACATCCGGCCCAAGATAAGCCATAATATATCTGTGGGAATTCACCTATGTCCTTTATATATAATAATAACTAGCCGCGCCCCGTGGTGTTACCCGCATATAAAAAGTATGTCTATTCCATCGGAACCATATAGGTTATATGCTATTCCAGACTATAATCTATATCTGTGCCAAATTTAATACATATCCGTTCAGCCGTTCTGGCGTGATTGAGTAACAAACGTTCATCCATCTATCCATCCAAACATTCACATTTATAATATTAGTGGGATTATGAATATGGATCACCAAGAATGCGGTTTATTTTGTTTTTTTTTTGTGAACAAACAAATAGCAATCACAATGTAACACCTTTTTTAAGACATTGTACAATCGATTTCGAAAGTAAATAATATCCAGGATGCTCTCTCAATGCTTCTAAGATATAAGCAGTAATGAAAGTACCTTGGAATAATACAGGAAGGTTAGGAGGATCTGACTAGGCAAGGTACCACGGATACATGACGGTACCATCTCATGGGTGTGTGTGAAAGTGTCCTTGTACGCTATGTTTGACGAAACATTACGCAAGAATGGGTAAACGGATATGTACCATATTTGGCACAGAGGTAGGTTATACATTAAAATAAATGAAAGCTACATTTGTTGCGTGAAGTCTAAAGCGATTCTTACATGATCTCCCATCCATATTTTATCATTGTCCGCCCACGGCAGATGAGTCCGTGTTTCGTACATATTTGGCGCAAATACCAAATTCGATAAGTCGAAACTCTTTGAGCGCAGAGCTCGAGTTGCAGTTAATGCAATTACGTTGCGTTTTGCGGTCTTGCTTTTGTAAATGAATTTTAACGTTACTAGTAAAGTAATACTTCATAATTTTGCTTGAAATGTTTATACTATTTCGTTGTGATAGTCAAATAAATAAATATCGCCAGACGAACTCACAAACTATATGGTGCCACACTAAGCATCGCTTGTTATATGCGTACCGTGCAATGGACTAGCGGCGAACCCAGTATATTATACTTATGTAAATATTAAACATCTATGACTCCGATACAAACATTCGTGCTCCTAACTCAAAGTTTGTCCATACCAGGACTAGAACCCGGAAACTTGAGCGCAGAAGGTAGGGTCACTACCCACTAGGCTAATAAGGTCGTAACGTAAATGGAGTATATTTATTTAAGTTAGTCAATCGGAATCTTATTATTAGTATTAGTTTGTATAACTTAAAAAAAACCCATTAATAATTGATTTAGTCTCACTTTTCAAACAAATAAACGGCATATAGGTAATTGAATTCGAATTGAAATTTTATAACGATACCCATAAGGTGATAAAAAAGTTATAATATGAATATTCACACGCCCATAAAAGCTGAATAATGACAGCAAAGCTGGATTAATATTGGAACTAAAAATAAATCAAGCAGGATATGAATATTTTAACTTTTTTACATTATTTTAAATTGTGCTTTGTTAGGCATAACTTTACATAAGTATTATTAGGTATCTCTAAAAAAAATCTATACTCAGCCATATTTTTTTATTATGTTTCTGCAGTGTCCACAAATTGTGTGATGTGCTGATTCAACTCTATCTAGAAATGTGCCCGTGTCTGTTAATAACCAAGCTTCGAGATTTTTAAATGTGCCTTTATTAAAAATATATAATATGCAATTACAGTTACGGCATATAGCCGAACTAAAAAGGAACTGTTACGTTACAGTTAAAACGGCCAACCATAACCGTAAGATTTAGAAAAAGTTTACGCACCTAGCTCTAATGAACAATTCGTTTGTTTGTCTTATTATAATGTATTTTATATAGATACGCCACACAATATCGATTACAACGAATTAATAATCGAGTTTGTCAATTACCGTAACATGTACGTCAACACATCGAAATTCGGGCCTTTTGTCGTCGAACAGTGAAATTAATTACATCACTCATTGCTAATGAAGCTTGTTGCGAGACAATATGTGCACACATCTCCGCACCCCCGCACCCCCTCGGTTGCCTGTGAACGGCGGGATCAGCCTTTGTTCTGGTTACGCTGAAGCCATTATGAATCTCGAGTGTTTGTTCGCTTATTATGTTTGTGTGTCGATATTTATTACGATTATGTGTGTGCTTGTCAGATACACCGACACACGAGAGTTCGCTAAGGGCGTGTATGACACGAATGGACTAATTGTTCGGGTTGTCTAGCTATAGTGACCGCTTTGAGTTGCATAAAAGTTTGCAGTGATTGATATACAGCTATATAAAATTTTCTTCCAACTCCTCCTATTTTTATCCTTCGATTAAATTCGTGTGGGTTCCAAGACAATTAACTTTATCCCGGGACTCGCCGAGGGTCAAACCTCGGTGTCATCATGGGACACCACTGTAGATCCTGGCTTACAGGAGTAGCAGTGGTGGGAGTGTGTGGCGGGCCTAGTCCCATTAAAAAAATACAGCTATATATGAGTCGTAAAAGGCCGCTTAGTAAATTCATATATTTCGCCTGAAATGTACTTAATGGTACATTTAATAAATAATTAAAAACACCTCATATATTATGGAACTAATAAAAACAATAATGTTAATTTGTAATAATTCGCGTCAAGCTGATGAGCGTATGGCGTGACCGGATACATTGATCGGTACCTACAACATGCATAACATTTGAGCACCTATATAAGTGAAATAAAGCTGACTTGTATGAGTCGTTTGACGCTGTAGGTGTTTTGGGTCGAGGTCAGTATGTGGATTTGAGCTCGGCTGATAGAATACGCTATTAACCTGATAAGGTATTAATAATCACCAATGAAATATACTGAACTTGTGATTAAACCATCTCCATACAAATACATATAATAACACAGTATCTTGGTTGTGTTTGTATTGTAAGTACATTGAATATTTTTGGAACAAAATGTCACATGGGATAATATTTTTGATTCAAAGATCAAATCTGCGCTTTTTTATTTTTTTGTCAGTTCACGCTTTACCGGAAAACCACTAGACGAATTTTAATCAATCTTGGCGTAAATAAAAATAAAAGTTATATACCCTGATCAACATGTGATGTACTTTTAGTCCCGATATGTGGATGGGTCTCGCGGGATAAATATTGGAATGTCCGCTTGTTTAGTACATTTGTTAGGCATTATGTGAAGTCACCATTGAGATATTACAATTTTAGGAAGAAAACTACAAAAACCCACAATTGTCATTTTGTTGTGAGCATTTTAAAAATCGAAATTAGTTGAGAGACTTCTATTAGGATTACAGTCGAACTTTGTATGTTTCTCATAGCATTATAATAAATGATATGAAAAAAAAAGTTCAACGGGAAATTCCAACTCTAGGGTGTCCAGGATCGTGGGTTGAATCCATGGTTTGACGCTTCGTTACGAAGCCATTTAACCTTAACCTTATAGAATAAAACAAAATGTAACTGTACAGAAGGGGATTCTTTTTATATTTCATAAAAAAATACAATTCGTAGTGCGACTAGAAGTAATATGAATGGCAGTTCAACAGCGTTTTTTTTTTTAATTTCATACATTTTATCTTATTGTCTATAAATTTACTTAGTTCTTGTACTGCTCGGGCTTGGGTGGGTGGCTCCTGATGTACTCAATAGCCCTCGCGATGTACTCGGGGATGGGCTGGGGAGGAGGGGGTGTGGGGAGATGGGCACCCTGAAACACAACACGACATGTTAGCACACGTTTAAATCACTTGCAATGGAAGAGCGATATGGAACAGGCTAAGCTATCCCTAGGTGGCGTTGACATCGATATTTCAACTTAAACCTTGACAAGGCAATTGGTGTAAGTGCCGATAGCATGTGACAGGACTTAAGGCCTTATACTGATGAACATAAGATTGTAAGTACAATTTGTGTATAGCCACGATTGAAGATGCATAAAGAGAAAAAGTGGCCACATTTATTAGGACTTAAGACTGACCAGTTTAGAAAGACCTATGTAAAATGAGAGTTCTCTAGAATCAATTACCTGGGGCTGGTAGCCGTTTTGGTCAGCGGTATAGGTCAAGACAATTTGGGCGCCCTCGGGAGAGGTGTAGCTGTGGGATCCCTGCACGGCGATGGCTTCGTCTTCCTAGATAAGGTAAACAGGGTTATCAGTTAGAATCGGTCTACAGACCCTTAAAGATAAATTGGATTAATATTACAAGACTTTAACGTTTTTAGGACGGGCCACCTAAAGAGCGGTGAGTCACCGGCTGTTAAAGGTAATTAGATAAACGCTGATTATGGCAGGTGTCCGCAACACTTCCAAAAGCTCTATACCATGTCCAAGCTTCAATTCATATTATCAATTATCTTTCCATATACCAACAATAGTTCAGCAGTTGACCCCAGCTAACGCGGCATTAAAATTCTCAAAAAAATACAACTGAGTTGAGTACCTCTTCCTTTTTGAAGCCGGTTAAAAATATCCTCGACTGGTATAGCCCGTATAAAGAGAGAGAGAGTGAGATAATAATGTGATCTGTACTTGATTCTTGATTTAAATGGTCAAACAATACTGTTTGTTATCATTTTGATCTCATTGTTAATTTGTATACTATAGAAGATAACTGACACAATTTTCTTTTACGTATGCATGTACGCATATGTATGCTTGGCATTCAATTTGTATAGTAGGAAAACTATAATGTATTTGTTCACAGAATAAAGATTCCAATAATAAGCTTATTCACCGACAAGGTCGCATCACAAGATGATAAATTAAGTTGTGATCAAAATTTATTATATTTCCACTATTGCGTATTATTATGACCTTAAGCGAAATACCAAGGTTTTATGGAATATAACCGACGCAAGATAATATATTAACATATATTAAAACGCGGGATCAACTTTAACTATATGGCATTCTGGTTTCAGCATTCATTCTTCTCATCATTTTGTTAGTTCCTTTATTATCGGAATTATTATCTTTGACGAATTGATTTGATTATTTATATCGATATCACCTTTTTTTTTGTTGACGGGGGGGATCCGTATTAGGATGATAAGATTATTGTTATTCCTAGTATCTTCAAATGAACTAAGAAGTACTTTTTTAGGATTCTTTGAGTAAGTACCTAAATGTAGATAAGGAACGCTATGGGTCGTGGGGTAAAAATAGCTTCTGTGATGTTATTCTGATAAGGAGTTCTTATTCTTTGGAGTCTATGCATCTAATATTCCTCCTTAGACGCCTATGCCTGTGCCTATCATGACCTCCTCTCGTGTGGAGGTAGTCGGGCAAGCGGAACAAAATATGAAATGAGCCTTGGATTGTAGGTCGGCACCGCCCTGGTAACAAATGTTTAGATCTTTTAGAAATCCCCACTGTCCCGACCTGAATCCAGAATCTGTTTAGAGAAGAACATAATTTTCTGTCAAGATAAGGTAAGGGGGGTTATTTCTTGGATGTTGAAACTTACTCGGCCAGCGTTCTGGATCGCTCCGCTTTCCTGGGCGGCGATGCCGTTGCTGGTCTTGTAAATGTAAGTGTACTGGTCGGGGAACACGTCAGCTTGCTGGTCCACGATCTCGGCGAGAGCCTCCCCGCTACGGACGACGTGTGAGACGTCGGCGACGGCGACGGCCACTAAGGCGAGGACGGCAATGAAGGATTTCTGTGGAAAAACCGCTTACTAAGTGAGAAAATAATGTGATTTTTTAAATTAGCGGTTGCATGTACTACTTGAAACTCTTTTTTCAATACCAGCAGTAATGTATGTGGTCATATTTTTTTATCTGATTAAAGCTGTTGTTTTTTTATAAGTTAATAATATAGTGCAAAATGAAAATAGTTGACTAGTTACGTAGAAAACATTAATGTATGTACTTTGCGAAATCACTTAGAAAAAGAACACGAATTTAAGAAAACAAAGGTCGAACATATTATGTTTTTTTCAATTCCAAATCCCAAAAAATATCACATTCGCTTCAATATGAAATTCGACCGCGGCGTGAACTTTATATAATAATTCTACGTGGATTAGCTCAAATGGGTGCCGTCGAAATACCAGCATCGGTGATGCAACCAAATCTCCACTCACCATCTTGTGTGTGTCAAAGTTAACAGACGATGTGTAACTGTGATTATAAAATAAACGTTCCGCCATTATATACTCGTCGGCGTTGCCTCGTATAAGGTTCTAAGCTGAGACATTTGCATTATTTTGCAACAAAGAAGCTCTGGTCTTCACTATGATTTTATTTGTTCACAAGGTGAACGCGATTCGGTGATTTTTCTGTAGTCCGATATATCCGTATTCGATATATACCTATATTTTTTATTACTGTATCGATTTTGTTCTGATAAGGACGTGTCAAGTTTTATTTAGCTTACCTATTAAAAAAATACTTTGAGCATATATTTCTAGCGGATTTGAAATTAGTAGCTAACTTACTGAACAGTTGAGTTTTAAAAATAGAATACGTTGTTGTTTTATTTTTTATTGATACAGCACGAATAGCACGGGAAGCGCGCGGATTTTTTAACAGACTTCAAAAAGGAGGAGTTTCTCAATTCGATTGTATTTTTTTTATTTTGTAAAAAACTGGATTAGAATTAGGTTTATAATTCAATTTTAAAAATTATCTTCAAAGTCTACGAAATTGCTTTAACTTTGTTACAACGACATTTTCTCACGATTACAAATTTTATTATATACTTGCGTGTGATTTATAAAATAAGCGCGACGTGGCTTCAATTATTCGCTTAATTAGATGAGTGACTTATGACGTTTAATCATTGATTTACTAAAACATTTGATCAACATACAATTTATTGATGCGTGTACGCCGATCAATTACTTTTGTCACAGTAGCAGTTTGAAAATGAACTAAGTACTGTAAGATTATGAGCATCTCCCTGATAGTAGCTTTAAATAAAAAAAAATCACGACAGTAAAATTATGTGTGGACAATAATCGATGAAAAATGCTCTTTACATGATGTTCTCTATGGTTTTCTCTCTCTTCTCTCGCGCCTCCTTGACATCGTTTGTTTTGAAAAGTGTTCTGAGTATTAAAATTAAATCATAATTATATAAATCCCCAAAGATCGATATATTCCAACCCAGGGCGCTTGGTATATTTAACAATGTGTATGAACTGAGATAGAATTAAGACTTTATTACTTACTACTTAACGTGCAACAGCTTACAACATCTGTGTTGCGGAGAAAAGGCTAAATTGTCCTGTCTGATGTCACTGAATGTACTTGATGCATTTATGGATATGACATGTAGCGACATGTAGAGGGAAAAATGCTCGTGTATGTTTATTAAAGATTTTCCTTTTCGTGTTTTGCAAGATAGCTATGATAGCAAAGGTTTTTTGAGCAACAGCAAAGAGAGTTCTACAATAGGTTGATATTCCACTTGTAAAGGAGCAGTGATAGCCAAGTTGGTAGAGCGCTGGTATAACGCATAACGAATCGTAGGTTCAAACCCCGGCTCGCACCTTTGGGATTTCTTGATTTCATGTCAACCATGATTATCACTTGCTAAACGTTGAAGGAAAACATCGCGAGGAAACCTGCATGTCTGAGAGAACCCCTCGAAAGAATTGTGAAGTCCGCCAACCCGCACTGGGCCAGCATGGTGGACTATGGCCTAATCCCCCTCGCATTGATGGGAGGCCCGTGCCCAACAGTGGGACATTAAAAGGGCTGGTATTATTATTATATGTATTTGTAAAATGATTACATCTATTTAATATTTTTTATAACAGATTGACTGACTGACGGACAACGCATAGCCTTAGCCAGCGGTCCTAGAGCTTTGACATTTTGGAGGATTTATATTCCTTGAGTACCTTCCAGGTACACTATCAACAAATTTTTGGAAATTTGACCTTTAACGGGGTCAAATGTTGGTCAAAATATGTACCTATGGCTATTTTATTAATAAACTCGTAAAGAAATAATACTAAAAAAGTGGTCAACACATCCTCTTCGTAAATCGTCGTATACTAGTCTCCTTTAGCACTTTCCTTCTCTTTCACTCATACTGTTCGGATATTCCTACAAACATTGATTCTCATTACTTAAAAATCTGAAATACATAAACACACTTGTTTCTCTTGGGAAAGAGACATCTGGTTGACATGACTATAGGGATGAGACGAATTTACGCGACCAGATTTTAAACCAGGTCTTCGCCTCGAAGTTGGACGCCCTGGTACGAGCGGGAAATACTTGAAACTATTTGCTAGTCGTGAGATCCGGCTTGCAGGGCTGAAAATACTTGCAATAGAAATCGATATGTAAATATATAGCACAAACGTATTTTGAAAAAAAAAAAAATATTTGAACTTCCAAGTATGTTTTTCCTAAATACGATTGTGCTCCATATTTATAAGACGAGAAGGATCGATTTTCAATACAAATATTATTAGCCCTAAACGCCGGGACTGGCCCGTGGCGTCACCGACGCAAACCGCAATAAACTTTCCAGTATTTTCGAAACCTGGTTTTCGACCTTAGTATATTTAGATACTCGTACTTAGTAATCCTGTTGTTACGGATTATTTCAATTCTTTAGATCATCAAAGCACTCATCACTCACCTGTCTGTGAGATGAGGTCCCTACGCGCAGTCAGGTGCGGTGAGTGGTGTTAAAGGCAGTTTCAAAACGAATGTACCAGCCCAAATGGAAATAGTTGAGGCAATGCAGACCTTTACGTATTTCAATGGACTTAAAATATTACAGAGCAGTGTTTGAGATTACAGTGAAGCAATGGCTACTGTCAGTCAACTTATCGCACAAAGTTCACTGTGAGCTACCATCGATCATGATATTACAAATCCTTTATATGCGTGTGTATAATGTGTAAAGAGCTTGAATATTGAAGGACCTCAGTATTACGTCTATTAGTCGTATAGAGGCTGAAATTTTCAAGTGGTGGTGAATGGCCAAATCCGAAACTATGGGGAATAGCGAAAAATGCTGACAGGACTCTCGAGACCGATTTTGATGACAACTAAAATTGCATTATTCGATTTTTGAAAAATGAATTTTCCTTCCGTTGATTATGAAATAAAAATACAACATACTGTATTATTGCACCATCCGATAATCTCACTAATAAGAATCAATTTCTGGATAGTAATGACATATAACTAAAGTCCGTGAGATAATAATTATTTTTAATTATACTTTGCTTATTGATTGCTTATATTTACTCGAATACTACACATGGAAAAAACTTATTTTACAGATTTTATCGCGTTTATTTTATGTTTTACGTTCCCAACGTTTCGGTTGCTTTACAGCAACCATGGTCACGGTACGGTCATGGGACTGAGGTGTTTGTCATTAGTGTCAATTGGGGTAAAAACATAAAATAAACGCGATAAAATCTGTAAAATAAATTTTATTTCAATATATTTTGTTTCATATAAGTCACCATTAACGATTAAGATCGATGGGATCGGGAAATGAGATCAATGACTACTCCAACTTTTTTATAAAACATAATAAAACTCAATGAGCGATGGACTCATTTCTTGAAGGTCAATGTGAGAGCCAACAACCTCCTTGCTTTTTTTCATATACTACGAGCGTTTGAGAATCACGTTTCTTTTATATTTCAATGCTACTACTGTTCCCGTTAGATCCTATAAGCAACAGTAGCTTAGTTACAGGATTTAATGATAATAATGAAGGCGAGACAACAACACCTGCTAGACGGTTCCAAATTAAGCAACGCATGTATTATGGGTACAGTACCATGGATTGAATCCCTTACCGGGATTTGAACCCGAATCGAATGGTCCAATTCGAATAAAAAGCAGGGTCGCTAGCAACTGTGCCAATAGGATCGTCCTATTCATACAAAAAATCATAATACACAGACTTACTTAAAGCAATTCTCAAACTCGATATTTCTAAACACTCAATGCCATTATAATTATATTATAATATTTTAATGTATAACTTTTTGGAATAATATTTATTTTTTATTAAAATATAGCTGTCCCGGCGAACTTCGTACCGTCTCAGAATCAAATGTATGAGAATGAAAATGAATGAAGTCCATCCAAACTTTCACGATTATAATATTAGTGGGATATACCCATTTACTAAAATTAAATAAAAAAACAATTGATGAACTTTCATATTTTTTTCGTTTAAGGATGACATAGGTAGCAACAGATCTCCCATTTTATTATGACTCTGACCTTATATTATCGAGCATAAAACTAGGTAAACTTGTATTCGTGACCTAGAATTATTTTAGGTAGACGTTGAATAAAAAAAAATACGTTTTTGTTGTTCATTTAATCTGCATAATGTATTAGTTGGCATCCTAAGACCGCGCGCAGATAGAGAACTATTAAACGGATTGCGTTCCGCGTTCTATATGTTGTAAAGGTTTGATAGCGCGTGCACCAAAAGCAGGCAGACAGCAACTCATACACTGAAAAAACTAATTCGTCGAACATTTTGAGTATTTTCAAAATAACTTTGTTTTGTTATAATTAACTGTACGTTGATTGAATATACTAAATTAAATACACAAAACTAAGTATAACTAGTAACAGTTCCTAAACACATAGTTCGCAAGTCACAATATTTGTGTAACTAGTAGTCAAAGTTTTGTTAAAAAAAAAATGTGTACGGCAAATTTGGTAGTGACTCCACTTTCTGTACCGAGGGTCTTGGGCTCCACGTACCGGACGAGACAATCTTTGTATGATAAGCACGAAGCTTGTACCCGAGTCATAGATGATTATTAAGTATTCACTTAATGGATTAACCCACGGCTCATTTTATGGTACCTGATCGTATTGGTGTGTTCATCTGGCAATATTATGATTATTTTAAAGAACGCGAAAAACTAAAAGCTCTTCTGTCTGCGCTGGGTCTTAAGCACTATGTTATAAGATCATTCAATATCTATGCAAATTAACGCAAAATGTCATTCTGCGTAATAAATTATAGCGTTTGTATGTTGTTCACAAATCATTTAAAATCATTTTCAACTAGTTCGGATTATATAAGATGTAAAATATTTTAACATGTCCATATCGTTCGATAGGTTGTAATGAAACAGGTCAGGTTTTTGGAAATTTAAAAATATCTGGTAAAATGATACAGGTCGGTGAACAAAAAAAGTCATCATTTACACATTTATTTTACACAAACACCTGATTGGTATGACGTACTTAACCGTTACCGTTACCTACTTTAACCCATTATATATTTTACACCTATTTTGTTACTATAACTTTCCATAATTAGTTATAGTTAGGGTTCTATAAAGAGTTTTTTCAGACTGGTAAGAAAAGAATAATGAATACCAATTAAGCGATTAGGGGTTTTATTCTCGTGTTTTTTTTTTTTTTTTTTTTTTTAGTAATGTGACCTATTCTGGGGGTTAATGGAATCGCTACTGGTCTGTGTACATTGTATTTAGAAAAGTTTGGCTACATGCTTCAAGCAATACTAATTTAGGAACATAGGATTGTTTAATTGATAGAACTAGGCAATACTTGGCGGAAATCCATTGTTAAACAAATGGAGGAATAGGAACCCACCACTGACCCTCGGCTTGTCAACTTTTCCAATTATAAACCAAACAAGTTTGATCGATAATTAAAGAAGCCATCAACACAGAACTCCTCTAAGACGTTAGTCGAAAAGCTATCTATCACGAGAGACGGGACCTCAAATAAAATGCATTTTTTTTTGCGGAGAATTGCATTTTATTTGAGGTCCCGTCACTATATAATAATTTTAGTCTATAGTGTCAGCTTTTTTAAAATAATTAAGGACATTAAATAAATATAATTTAGAAACTTGTCGGTAGTATTTAATTTAAATTGTCAGCCTGCTTAATATACGTTACCCTATGATATGTATGGATAAATAAGGATGAATCAAGGCTTTTTCATCCATCAGTGTTACAAAATTGTTGTAAAAAAAATTAAATTTGTCCTTTCTCTACAAATCTGATTTGGACTATTACGAACGTTTAAAATAAATAAATTTCTCAAGTGATGCGCTAACCAATGACAGTAAATTTATTTTTAATATATCGATTTGAGGCCAACCTTCAGCCTTAACTTTTAAATACTATTGTTATCAAACATGCAGCAAGTAGGTACACATATAACTTAAGAGGAAAATTATGTTTTAGGTGTACAAACAAAGGTTTTGTAGGTTAGAGGTAAATATAGTAACTAGGCATCTTTTTTTTTCGTTTAAAGGCAATTATGAGTACCTATCAACAACCGAACACATGTAATTTTAAGCGTACACAGTATTGCTTATTCATGTGACGAGTTATTTACACATTGATTTAGTTCAAAATTAATGTTTGATATTCTTAATATTAATAGATAAATGTAATTACGCAGACCTGAGCATGTTATGGAGAGTTTGTTGCCAATATTTACCTCGTGCCAATAGGAACTCGCTATTGGGCTCAACAGCTGCAAGTCATCGATGAGGTGATATCGTGTGCTAACTCCGAAGAGCTATTATAGGCACCATTATAGCGCTTCAAATATTGGAAAGGCTACAAGAATTATGTGGGTACTAGTTTAGTTGCCTCAGCGTTATAAGAGTGCTTTAGGCTATAGATTATAACAGTTTTTTTATACCTACTTATATTACAAAAGCTTTCAATCACTTATGAATAAGGTCTATTGTAAACAACGTGAGATTTAAAATTAACTTACGCCATATTTCTTAAAAAAAAATTCTGACAATAGTGAAAAAGTTTTGTAATGTTTTATTTGTAAAGTGCAAAGTTGAGAACAAGCGTGTGGTATTCAGTAAAGTTAAAAAATATAGTTCATCATTGTTAACTAACTACTTGTGTCCCCAATTAGGTAGTAGCAATAAAAAAATATACAGCACTAGCACCCCGCGGTGTTATCCGCGATTAAAAAGTTAAGTTTAAAAAAACACAGTTCCTGTATCCTATCCCATAGGAACCATGCATTTTACCGGGATAAAAATTAGCCTATGTCATTTTCTGACCCCTAAACTACCTCTACCTATGCAAAAAATCATGTTGATCCTTAGCTCTATTAAAAATTAAACCAAATCTATCCCACGGGAACCATACATTTTACCAGGATAAAAAGTAGCCTATGTGCTATTCCGGACTACAATCTATCTCTGTGCCAAATTTCATTAAGATCCGTTCAGCCGTTCTGGCGTGATTGAGTAAAAAACTGCTTGTTGTGTCCACGTTTTACGGGCAAAGGTGTCGAAGTTTGGATTCTCGAAATGCAATTTCACTACATTTACAAATTAAAATAGGCTCGTGTTTCAATACTTTTTGATTGCATGGTTTTTGATGTCTCAAGCAACACGCAATAGGCCGTTACATTCGTTTCGTTTTGGCAATAATGTGTCAATCAATTTATAAGTATTTGATGTGATCTTAATTCGACATTAGATCTGGATCTTGATTTATTCATCGCGTATGTTTGGAGTAAATTAAGTTGAAATTATCATAGCATATAAAAGGACTTCTTTATGCAAAATTTGTATTAAATTTAATGTTGTAATACGAATGGGATCTTTCCATAACATAATTCCCCCTCTACAATTGAGAATCAAACTTACTTCACCATGTTTTATCAGTCCCCGAATTTATAGAAACCTTTATTCAATTTACTACGGCATTAACAATCACGTTTAGAATTAAACATATTTTTTCATACTGTAAATTGATGTAAAACATTTACGTTCCCAAACATTATACACATTAAATATATATATGGGGTATTATGTTCGGGAAAGCCATGACTGACCCTGTAAACCTCTTCTCAAATATTGTGAAAAAATCCCATTTACGGAAATTGTTTTAAATTCAATTTCCCAAAAAGGAATTAATGTGTCTATTAAAAACAAAACAACATTATAAATTATTCAATAATTATTTATTTATTGACTACATAATGGCAGTTTTAGTTTGTACTAGCTTGGTCTGGTATTGCGATCATCTTCTTAACCGTAGACGGGGGTGGGGGGCTTGACGTAAGCGGGCTTGTCAGAGGGGGGGTGGGCAGCGATGTAGGCAAGACTGCGGACGATCGCCTCAGGAATCGCGGGGCCGACGGGGATGTGGCTGCCCTGGGGAATGAAAAATATGATTAGATCTTGTTTCATCATCTGCTGACGTCTGTGTACCTGGTACCTACTCACCAGCCTCAAAGATCTGTTTACTTATAAACATAAATTACTGCTTTGTTTATAAACCTGGTCTAAACTCACTCCCTTTTCATGCCTCCAGTTAGCATGGATCTCTTTTTTTTATATCTCACGTTACTGTCATTTCTGACGTCAAATTGACTATTATAGCATTTCATCATCGTGTACTTGATCGACATTTTTGGCAGTAGACTAAAAGTATTGTTTTATAATTAGTTACTCTGTGGTTCATATACTTACGACTGGCTTGAAACCGTCCTCATCAGCGACGTAGCTCAGCTCAACGGGAGTACCATCAGGGGCGGTGTATTTGTATCCTCCCTTAACTTCCAGGGCTGGGTACTCCTGTAACAAATAGAAACAATATATTGTAACAGCTCTCTAACAACGTTTACTATAAATGTTAAACTAGATCTTATGATTTTTGGCCATATGGACTGGAACTAATTTAGCGCGAAACATTCGCGGTGACGTATGAAATCTTTAATGTGGCCTATTTATTTTTCAGAACTCGATATTCAATGAAATAATATTATGTTGGAAATTCTCAAATTACAGGCTTGAATCATGCGTTGAAGTCTTTCAAACTGTATTTTTTCAGCTATTTATAATAAGTTTGTAATAAAATGGTCAAACTGATCGTCAAATAATGAAGTAGTTTTATTACGGAAATATTCGCAACAGTAATAAAACTATATACGAGCAAGTTATCACCGCTTCCAACTTCTACGAAATAAGATAACAGCCTTTTTCATACAAATCTTATTTTAATGAGATAATATTTAATATTAAATAGTCCCAATATGCCGTCATGTTTATTGCTGTGAAGCACGTGGTAGCGGCGTGATATTTGCCTGCTCATCTACATATTTGCTTGTGGCAAGGTCTTTTTCAATTTTATTGAATCCATACCATTAAGTATGTATATACGTTTAAATCATCAATATGTATTTTCAAATCAACTTTGATGGATAATACTGATACATAGATACTAATGTAAAAAGATATAAATCGTTTTTATTAAATCTGTTTGTGTTTTTATTTGTCAATAACCGTATAATATTTTGCCCAGTAATACCTTGATTCAGGTAACGAGTACAATGGCGAGACAGTGCTCTGGGCCGAGTAAACAAGGTTTATACCTACCGAGCACTCGGGCGAGTGCACTGACTCGCTTTTATACTCGGTACATATAATAAACGCCTAATTAATATTTCCAAGAAAATAACCGGATCACACTAATTCTAAGATTTGTTATTATCATCTATTATTCGATGGACAGTTAACCCCACAGGTTATGTAAGCTTAACGTGAACTGATTGCTCTCATCTTACCGAGGCGGTCTCGCGTTTTATGTGGCTGAGGTAGCCACGAGGTTGTATGGTTGTACAACTAAAAGGAGGCAAAGTTGTATGAAGATTACTTATTTTGCATTTATAATAATATAATATGCTCAAAACCCTATGTACAACTTATTTAACTGAATTAGTATGTATAGGGAAACCCTTTCCACCATTATCGGCACATTGTGAAAGAAGCCCAAAATCGAATGACCCAAATCACAAAACAAGTTCTTGTGTACAACAAGTACTATTCAGAAGATCAGTTCCGACGAATGAAGCTACCTAGCAATTACCATTTGAATATTTAATTGGTAGGTGTTTCTTTTCGTTAGTATAATTTGGACCTTGACATCAGCGTAGACCATCGTCTAGACTGTTATTGTGGAATTCACTGATTTATCGCTAGACCCCTCACATCGCAAGGTTGAGACAATGAACTTCGATTATTAATACGAATTGCAGAGATAACTGTGCGTGTCGAATTAATTATGAATGTGTCCTTTGCAACAAAATTTTGTACGAATCATTTATTCTATTTCGTTTTATTGATTATGATGAAGGAAAATAAGTTAATGTTTGTATGTGGGAAGCACTGGCAAGTTTTTACCCGAGTGCCCAAAGTAAATAAGGGTATTGTGTTTATAAAAAGGCTAACGTCTACATTTATCGTGATAGACTTTTTACTTGCATTCCCCTTTGTGTCTTGTAATGATATAACTAAATATCTGCTTATAAGTGGTTGCTCATCTATTTATATAAAACAAAGTCGTGTCAGTGATACCATTTATAACTCATGAACGGGTAGGCTGATTTTTATGTTTTTTTTTAATTTCTCTCCGTTCCCAATAAACTATTAAAACATGGAACAAATAATAACAAAAATAATTAAAATTCTGATGTAGTTGATTCTGCGGCGGTACGAAGGTAGCCGAGACAGCTAGTTATTTATAAATATAATTCTTTATACAATTACATGCTGATTTACTGACGAATTATTCAATAGCGTTTTGTAAGGGAAGTCGTAAGACCGTCGAAAATAAATTATTGTGTAAAATGTCAGTATAAAGGTACGCCTACACTTATAAGGCGTGTGCGATTACGTAAAAACATTGTACTGCCATAACTTGAGCCAGAGTTAACGGCGATCGTGCTATTAAAATTAACTCAACAATTTACTGTGAGATCAGACGTGGCCAATTACACGCAATAGAAGTAAAAAAAGAATAATTAAATAATAAAGAACAAAATCAATTCAGAGCTATGCCAAAATGAGCTCATTTAGTTGGTACCAATGTTATAAACTCTATGATAGTATTTAAAAAAAAAGTTTTTTTTTTGCAAAATACGTGGTTCATGGACGTCAAAGATTGCACAGATCCAATAATGTAGATCCAGCCTTAGCTTTTATTAATGAGGTATTCAGAGATGGCTGTTTAAAGTGCATTCGAATTAAAATTATAAATTTATTTAGAGGACAATCTGTTTGTATGTGTTATTTTTGACTTTTGTTATTTTTAACTTGTTTGAATTATTTGAAATTACATAATTATTAGTGATGCCCTATTAACTGATGAATTAGGCTTATTTAAATAAATAATATAAACCATATGGTTTCGGAATGTGAAGCAGGAAACTGGTAAACCAGGTTTTTAAGTATCAAATATATTCGCAGTACACAAAAAAATATAAAAAAACGAATGCTACTTACAGAGTTGTAGTTCTTGACTAGACCGTCAGCCTGGGCGTAGATACCGTTGCCAGTTTCATAGGAGTACTGGAAGGTACCCTCGGGGGTGATGTCGTATGAGCTCCTGACGACGGGGGCCGCAGCGTCATCCTTGAGGTGGGAGACGTCAGCGTGGGCGCTGGCCAGAGCGACGGCGAGGACAATCAGGAATTTCTACAAAAGAAAAAATAATTGAACACAAAACTTGCCAGTAGCAAATTTAAAAATAAGTTAAAAAAGTTAACGTATTATGGCCAGTATCATGGTTGAAGTTTTTTTCTTAAAATGTCAAAGTTATTTAAACTGTCGTCCGATTGTCTTTATTTGTCTCGTCAAAATCATGACCTTTGCCAACTATTTGATATTAATAGTCAAATTCATCAAAATGATTTGAGATAATAGTGATTGAAAGAATTTTATTTCTTAAAAAATTCACGGCATTTTTTTTTAATCACTCGTACTTCGTCAAACATCAATTATTCTTTGGGATATTGTAATATCAAAATCATTTTTTCCAAATTTTTCATATGAGCAGAAAACAATTCGGAAAATGAAACAATTAAGTGCTTTATAAGAATTACTGATAGCCACCAAGAGTTACATAACATTTCAATAAATTAAAGTACTGTACTATTGATTAAGCTAATCAAATATATCTATTGATCTACATTCTAATGTTCACTATGAAAAGCAATGAGCAAACACTACCGTAAAATCGTGAAGTATAAATTAATTATGTGTTAGTCTCGAATATATTAGTGAAGAATATAGATCACACAAAAATAAATTGGTTATTTTTTTAAAGTGAATTTATATTTTTTTAAAGTAAAATGTCTCCTTACCATTGTGCTAGGTTGGTCTACTTTAGGAGAAGATGTGATTAAAATATGTTGGCACCGTCTTTATATAGTATACGTCCAGAATTGAAATGAGGATGTTTTATTGGTTTTTTAGAATCTTGTCTCGTCTGGGCTGTTTGTCAAAGATTATAAGACGGAAATGCAACTGATGATGCTTACTACTGACCATCATCAAATGTACTAGGAGTATTATTAATTCATTATAGTACCTATTAATGTAAGTTAAAAAAAAAATACTCGCTGAGTTTCTCTCTGGATCTTCTCGGTTTAGATCGCGTTCGGAACCGATTGTAGGGTTAAGAAGAAAAATATTAATGACAATTTGCAAGTGCCCCCGTAGGCCTATACGAAATTAATGATTTGATTTGGACTTTACCTTTGTTTGGCTAAATCTGTTTAATTCATTTAACGACAAGAAAAAAGAGAGAAAGTTATAAGTTTATGTCGTAGAGCCGTAAGTAAGAGACAATTAACAAAAGCAGAGTAAGCTTAGTTTTTAAGTAGGCACATAGTAAGCCATCAGCTTTTAAAAAAACTTATACATGTAATATTTTTGGTAAGAAAAGCTTAAAAAATATGAGTTATTTTCACCGATTCGAAGCATATTTTTTCTTATATTTATTGAGTTCATCTCATATTAATATCTGTTAGTCCAATAAAAATATATTTTTTGAGTATTTCATAATATTATATAAAAAAAACTGCTTTTACCACATAGAAGTTGAATTATGCAAATTTCTTGGCAACTGTTAGACCTATCGATCACTATATCACGGCCAATACCAAGAACATCTGGCGTAATATTACCTGACACAACATGAGGATGTTTACCTAAAATACTAGTTATAATTTACATACATACTTAGTACTTTTTTTTGACCAGCTGCTAAAGTCTGCTTAGCCGTTCCTACATTGTCACATACTTATAACAACGGTCTGTTCCTCACATACTTATAACAACGGTCTGCTCAAAAATGTAAAAGGACTTTTTTACAAAAACAAAGCAACCATGGAGTTTCTTGCCGGTTCTTCTCCATAGGAACAGCATTCTGAACGGGTGGTGAAGTAGTAGCTTAGCATTTTGTTACTTTGGACGATTCATAAGTACTGTACTTAATGGCCTAAAATATATTCTGATTCATAATTTCATAATAAATAATAAAAAAATAAATATCGCCACACGAATACACCAACTATACGGTCCAACTTTAAGCAACGCTTTTGTTATGGGTACCGTACAATGGACTGACGGCGAACTCAGTATATAATACTTATATACATATTAAACATCCATGACTCAGGTACAAACATTCGTGCGCATCACACAAAGCTGGTTCCCTAGCAGGATTCGAACCGGGGACCCTCGGCGCAGAAAGCAGAGTCACTACCACTGCGCCAATCAGGCCGTCATACATGCTTACATAAAAATAACAATGAATTTTGGAATAAAAAAAAAACGGAAAACTACCAAAAAACATTGACTAGTGGAATAGGTGCTTCTAACATTATTACATTTCAACATTAGGCAGCAAACTAGATCAGATGAAAGGAACGACACCTCTCCAACCGATGCGTTTTCTTTCATAATCATTGGCATCACCCAATGTGATATTATTAACCCATGTGATATTTGCTCAAATTTATGCTAGGCGAGTAGGTGAACGTATAATCAGGGTACCTACTATTTAAGATTCAAGGTCGCACAGACGCGTCTTCGAGTAAAATGTTAGTGATTTTTTAATGTTGTCGTCAACTGCATACCTAAAAACTTTTAATGGTTCATTAAATTTTACACATTCGTGTGATAACTGAGAATTTTAGGTTAAACTATAATGTGAAAATGTAACGAATAGTCCTTATATATTATACATGTAAACCATTAAGTACAGTACTTATGAATCGTCAAAAAGGTTACAAAATGCTAAGCTACAACTTTACCACCCGTTCGGAATGTCATTCCTATGGAGAAGATCGAGCAAAAAACTCCATGGTTGCTCTTTTTAAAACGATGTTTGACATTTTTGAGCAGTACATTTTTATAGGTATGTGAGAACAATGTAGGAATGTCTAGGCACGGCCCTGATGCCCAGGGCCTTAAATAACGGGCTACCCTCGGGGTCGAGGACGACTGAGGTGTGGGCCCCGGACGTCCGGTGACGATGACGACTCCTGAGGAGGACGGCGGCGGGCGTGGCTCTCCGCCGCCGTGCGCAGCGAGGGCGCTGGGGGTGCAAACATCTGCTCCCCCGAGACGGGCCCCCATAAGGGGGCGAGGCACAAGAGGGGCGCCGGTGCGTTCCGTTTGGAGATCCCGGAGCCCCTCCAACATGTGTCGAAGGCGGCCACCGGGGGGGTTTTAGTGGGTAAGAATCCCACATAACCCGGCCCTCTCCCACACAGAGGCCGAGTATCTATCGAAGATTTCCCCCCCGTCAACAAAAAAAAAAAAAAGGAATGTCTAGGCAGACTTTAGCAGATATTCAAATAAAAGTACTAACTCTAACCCCCGAATTTATAGACGTTATACGTAACGTACGTATAATGTAATAAAAAAAAAAGTTTTATAACTTTATCAAACGTCTGTACGTGCACTGCGTAGTACTGGGCAAAGCAATGCTTTGCGCAGTACTATATGACGTTTGATAAAGTTATTAAACGTCTATAAATTCGGGGGTAAGTATATAATTACGGAATAATGGCTACATGGTTCCCACATTTACAAATTACTTTTGTACTTTTACTTTTGTAAATAAAAATTTGACGGAAGAGGAGAAAACAAAATCTTAAGATTTTGTTTTTCTCAAGTCCGTTCGATTGTCCAAGATTCTGAAGTCGGCTCTCACGTACGTGACGTAAGCAGCGTCACATGACGCCCACGTGGTTATAAAATATAGCTATTATAATGATACGCCGATGACCTTTAGCCAAATATGTGACTATTGTTATATTAATGAACTGGATCTTAGCTACATTATTTGAGTAAACAAAGGTCGGAAGTCACAATACCTATATTATTAGATTTTTTCATAAAACTATTAATAATATCGTCAGACGAACACACCAACTATACGGTCCCACACTAAGCACGCTTGTATTATGGGTACCGTACAATGTACTGAGGGCGAACTCAGTATACGAGTAAGGATGTTTAATATCTATGTAAGTATTATAATACTTACATAGATATTAAAAAACCTTGATTTGGGTACAAACATTCGTGCTCATAACACAAAGATTGTCCCTACGAAGATTCGAACTCGGGACCATCGGCACAGAAAGCAGGGATTCATACCACTTTATGAACCCGATTTTTTTTATTTATAAATCTAATCATCACTATATTTTTTTTATAAAACATATTATAAACCAATTACCTACATATAGATGAAAACTAATTAAAAATAGAAAAATATTACTTAATTTAGAGCTTTACTTGTTCACTCCACGTATTTTATTCTGCTTTTTCTTTTCATTTGCCACGATGTTCGCGCAATGGTGTCCATCTTCTCTGTACCGATATTATGGAAAGCCAGGATTATTACAACCAAGACGAATGTCACCTTGCGTGTCCAAAGCGCCTGCTCAATCAGTAAATGATATCACCTCCGCGAAACTCAGATGAACAGACGTGCAAAGATTTGCAATAATATTGGCACGTTAACATTACTATGGAGTGATTCAATTGTTTTTTTACAGACAAAAGGTTTTAAGAGCAACTATTTGTAGGTTTTTGGGTCCCATTAGCAATCACACAGAGATACGATACTACACAAAACAATGTCACTATTTATAACCTCATCGGTGCTAGGATGTTTGTAAAATAGTTATGTAAATCCTTTTATTATAATTATTTACAATAAAGAATGATACAACGGTTCCCCAGGGGATCCGTTGGTAGATCAGACCGGAATCACTCAAAATTTTAAATGAATTTCATGATCCTCTGCATGGTGAATCGTTTCTGAATGGAAACAAGATAAAACAAAACCGATCCCCAAGGGTATCATGGTGGATCCTTTAGAAATAACTCCTTGACTAAACATAATTTCGGTTTGTTTTAAAGTACGGTAGATAGTGGCTCGCATGTATAGAACAGTTTTGATTATGTAAACGGGACTCGTTTATCGTACATTCCTGATAACTATATTAAAACATTTTTTTTTTAAAAAGTTAATTCTCCGTTTTTCTTTCATTGATGCATCGTGGGAATGTCCAGTGGTACCCAAATAGTAATGAAGCTATTTGCAACCATTGCGGCGCCGTCTGCGCGTGAACAGAATGATAAAAGCGTAGCATGCGATTGATGAATTTATAATGTCGAAATCGTGATATTAATCACACTTGAGTAGGGTTGACTCGTGTAGAATCTGAGAAATTGGCTAAAATAAGTGGCAATATGTGTTGAAATCGTTAACTACAGACGTGTGTTGTATTAGCCCTTTTTCTCAATGATCTACTGCTGGGCACAGGCTTCTCCTCAATGAGACGGGGATGTAGGCCACAGTCTAACACGATGGCCTAGTGTGGGTTGGCAGACTTCGCACGTATTTCGAGAACTAGGTTCTCTCAAATATGATGGTCAACTCACGATGTTTTCCTTCACCGTTGAGCAAATGATAATTATGGCGATAACTACCATCATACGTAAATCTTGCTAAGAAAATGATGGTTGTATTGGTCCAACCATTCGGCCTGTTCGTTTTCCCTTAATAAGACAGCCACTACCACTGCATTCTGGATTTACCTGTATCAACTGTTCCCACATACAGTTGTGCTGGAATGCAAAGCAAATGGTGAGGTCAGCTCGGTGCTAAATAATAAAACTTATAATAGGTATACCTCTAGATCTTTATTTCACATGGATTAAGTTTGGCTGAAAGATACGTCAGGTTAATTAATAATCTTTGCACATTTTACTACAATAATCCTTTTATGATGGCGACACCCCTAGCATTCCGTTTGGTTTTACATCATTACAAACCTCATTTGTTGGTACGTTTCCTTGGCTTCTCCATATTTCTTTGATTAAAAATAAAAAAAGACGCCCAAATTACTAACATTCTTATGCAAATAAGATTATTTTTATTATAATTAAAACCAAATTAATTTGTCTTCGGAAGATGTAATTTATTTGCATACGAACAATAAAAATAAAATAAATATTTGCTACTGAATGAAAAATTACAATTTAAAAAATTAAATTTTAATACCTCGTCATCGCCCTATTATTATTATAATTATTTCTCTCTCCACACGGGCTATACCCGGATCTTAAGAAGGCTTGCGCGGGGTCAGGGGTCCAACACGTAGAGGCCCTTTTTTAGAATTTTAATGTTATGTTAGCCACCTGCTGGAGTCAACAGATCAAAATGATAGCATAAACAGCGAATTGACCTCAGTAGGTGGAGGAACTATTGCAGGAATATGGAAAGATCATTGGGACTATGGATTAAGGTTTGGATGGACATGGGATGGGATTATTGAAAGGGTTGCCAAAACATGCCATAATCAGCTTTTATCAAATTACTATTAGCAGGTGGCGACTCGCCGCTCTTTAGTTGGGCCCCCTAAAAAGGCCATCATATAAGACGATTAGCGGCTAACACTGGCGTGAGCGGCATAATTATAGTTCTAACGACCCTTCTCTGGACAGCCAACTAAGGCAAGACAGAGCTGAGAGTCCTGCGGCCCCCGTCGGTTTACGGTTTACTGTCCGCACCAAAAGGAATCTGGAGTTGATTGAATGGTCTACGTTAAATAATTTGGAAACCAGTAATACCAATGTATCCGAACGGACGGTCACAGTTTTGAGAACATTGTTCTTAGAGTGGAGTAGAGCAACCCATCATATATTTTGCGAATCATACTGAATTTATGCAGATATAAAAGAATATATATTTTCATGGAAAAATTATATGAATTAGAACCGCTCAGATTACTTAACGAATGTATGTAATGAACTGGGATAAAGAAAGAATAAATTACATAACCGATTAATATTACACACTAATTATTCTTCGAAATGCATGATATCCTTGTGAATTAGGTAATTAATTAAATTCGTATCACTTTTATATAGAATTTGCTAAATACGTAGAGTTGGTTAACGCATTTCAGTGCTGCTCATCGTTTAAACCTTGCGTCAATTTTAATTTCATTATTCTAAAGGGCTAATCTCTAAAGGCTAATTCTGTAGGGCCGATTTGTAGGGTCCTTATCCCCATATATCCCTATCGATATGTCAGTTTATATGGTGCTACATATTGGGTGCCAAGTTGTGCTGTTTGTAGGTGCTTTAATTAAATCATAAAACTGCAGGTAGTTTAGCGAATGGTGTGACTGAATACGAAAACTATTGTCAGCAACAACGAGAAAGCATGCTATCACTGTCATTCTTATTTACGAAAGCTGTGTCTTTTCCGGGATGGAACACGCCTGCGCTACCGCTAAAATATTTATTTTGTGTAGACTGTTCTAATGTGTATAGTGATCTTAGACAAATAAGCCTGGACTTGGCTTCCCAAGACAGCCTCTGCTAGATGAGATAAAAGTAGTGATTAAGTGTAGGTTTGTCCCCGTGTGTTTATTTCCTCTCGCTCAATATTTGAGACAAAAAATAAACAGTATAATAACTAGCTCTTAACAACTCCATTGTTAAATGCTTTAGGATAGTAATGGGTACTAAAAAAACAGCTTGGTAAACGTGTTTACATTATTTATTGCCTACAAAACAAAATATTAACAAAATTGTGTTAAAGCCATGTTACGCTTTATACAAATAATGATGTTGTTTCTTTTGGTTATGTTCTTTGTATTAATATATTTACAGTTTCTTCTCTGTGTAGGGGTGGGCTGCGATGTACTCCAGAGAGCGGATGATGTATTCGGGGATGGCCTGAGGAGCGGGGGGAGTGGGGAGATGGGCACCCTGTAAAAAAGGAAAAAAATATAATCAATTTAAAAAGTTGCACCTGTACCCTAATTACTTTAAAAAAGAAGTGTCGAGGATTGGCTAGGCTTGGTAGGCCTATAATATTGTAATTTATGATATAATAAATCAATGGCTTTTATCAGCACAGAGCATGTAATAATTAAAGATAACTCAAGTGTTAATATTTTCTCAGTCTGCTTTTTAATTCTCATTTATTGGATTATCATATTCTATCGGATGGCCTACTGTCAGAACGTTGAGTAATTTCGAAGATGTTTTTAAATTATGATAGAGGTGACCTCGGCACATTCTATTATTATTTGACCCTTGACCTATCCTAACGATCATGTTAAGAAAATAGGAATCTTATAAACAGCATATGATGACATTTGATTATTCACTAAGCGGATCTCAATGAAGGTCACATCGTACTAAATTACTTAATTCAGTTTTTTTTTAGATTGTTATCGAGAACCTCCCGAGTTAAATCTCATTAAGTATTGGAGTCTAGTTTGTCTAATTTTGTCTGTATATTGATCGATAAAAAATCTTTACTCTATGTGTCACCTTTAAGCATTTTTTGTTACCTCAAAGGGTATTCACGAGACAATATAGTAACAGAATTATCTATGCTTGTATAGAATTTTAAGTACCCAGTACATAGCACAAAATTTAATATAATCTAGTAACGACAAGATGTTTGACTACTCGTGATTCTACAAATCATTACGTCAAAATGTATGGGAATGACATAGGCTGTTGATAGGGTGACCAAGCCCCAATGGCACTTCAATCATGCCTATAGTCTAGACAAACGACATATAGACGTCCTCTAGGCTCTAAAATAACTGGTTTCATAATAAGACAAAAAATATGGTAACACGAGTGTTACATGCGGTATTCTATTTTTAAACAACCAATTTTATGATATTATGGCCAATAATAATAGGATACATACCTGGGGCTGGTATCCGTTCTCGTTGGCGATGTAGGTCAGTGTGATCACCTCACCCTCGGGGGTTTTGAACTGGTTGGAGCCAGTAACTTCAAGAGCGACCTCATCCTGTAACAAGTAAAAGATAAATAAAAAAGGTGAATAATAATAATATATAGATACGCCATTTTTATACTATTTGTAAATATTAAGTAAGCTTTTCTCTTATCTTTTAAATTTATATTAATTTGGTATAATAATGTAATTGTCATTGTTACGATTTCTTGTAAATACTAGCAGTTATGGTAATATATTCAACATCATTATTATATATTATTAAAAAAATGTATACATAGAATAGATAAATAAAAAGATAAAAGAAAAGAGAGAAAACAAATGAGTTATTCCTGATGGATCCATGATTTCTGGAAATGGCTTCTTACCTTGTTGAAAACCTTGACCTTGCCCTCAGCCTGGCCAGAGATGCCGTTGTCGGTCTCGTAGGCGTACTGGTAGTTGCCTTCGGGGGTCAGGTCGTAGCTGCTGCGGACGACGGTGGCGGCCTGGTCCACGCTGGTGGCGACGGCGCAGCCGATGATGGCGAGGGCGACAATGGCGGAATTCTGGACACAATCAATACCATTGTAAAAAATGAAGTAGTACCCAGACATTATTGTCACGGCTTCAGATTATTGATGCTACCTAACAGTATTGCTATTTGGGCACCCATCCTAGGAATTGAATCCATTGAATCCAGAGCTAAGATATATTAAGATGCGTATGGTTATTTTTAAGACAAATCTATGTTTATTGCAACTTATAAAGAATATGTAAGAATACACGTGAATATTTTTTTTATAAATGCGATATTTTTTTATTTTGTCAGTTAATTAAAAACTAGTTTAAATTAAAACATAATATATAGGTATATTACAATTATGTAAAATCAATTCGTTCAATGATCAGATGAATTTAAGGAATTTCAATTCGTATTGACATAGAAATTATAAATAGTTATCATAATTATGTCAGAGCATGTCATAATGTTACAAATATGCAAACCGACATTCTGACACGCTTTGCGCAACCGTCATAGTACCATTCACTAGCACACGCTAGGTTGTCTAAATCAAAATCGTTCGCAACTATAATTTGTAAATTATCAAATCATTATATACAATTAGTTGTGCGTGATAAATCCCGCGAACATTCCTCAATTAAAAACATTACCATTGCGTGATTATTATTAACTTTTTTTTATTTTTATTAAAAGTATTTTCTTAAATACTGTAAATATTTAAAACACTTTTAATAGTAATTATAAATGTTAAATATATTTTTTTTTAACTTTTATGCGCACTCACCATTTTTGTGTTGCTTAAACGAACTACCAGCTCAATCTAATGATGACTACAGGATGTATGTGTCTTATATACATTCACAGGAACAAAAACACACATAGGTAAATTCACCGCGCCGCCGTAGAAAAGGTCAACTTTTGCGTTTTTTTTTAAACGTGTTATCGACTATGAGCTTGACATTTTCGCATTGAACTACGAAAAACGAGTTTTGAGGTAATCAAAAAAAAAACGAAATTCCCATCTCGAGCTTCGGATTCATGCGTTTATGAATTCCATTAAAAATGTTAATACTAAATGGACACTATAATTATCGTAATGTTTTAAATAATAAATTGGATAATGTTTTATTATTGACAGCCTTGTTTGTAATATTTGGCCATTTTATTAGTTTTAAGTTACTGGCTGGTTACGGTTTACGGAAATAAAGAAAGTAAGAGTTTTTTTTTTGTTATAACGAATTGCTTATGACCTCTAGCATAGCGTATTAAATTTAATTTCGACTAAGTATCCCAATCAAATCTTGTACAGATAAAATAAAAACATGTATAACTTTAAAACAACTACTACTACTAAACTAGTTTTATCGCGCTCATTTTATGTTTGTTACATTCCCGATATTTCTTCAGCTTTACAGCAACCATGGTCACGGGAGAACTGGGGGTTTAGACGTCCTAGTGTCATAGTTAGAACCGGGTTACTCAAACAATAACTAAATAGGAGGGCCTATTTAGTTATTGTTTGAGTTCCGATCAGTACAGAAATTGCTCACAGTGTCTTGAGGTCTTGCAGTGGTGCGTTTGATTTTGGATTTAATTATATTAATTACTGGAACCCAAGTAGGTGGTAGCATCCAGCCATCTTCCCAATTGGAATTAGGATTCTTTTGAATTTCAATAAATTTACAATAAAATTAAAATTAGTTTCATTTCAATGAGTAGTATTTGCGTACATATAAGAAATCAATAAATAAATCACACATTAATCTGGCAAATAATAGTCGGTCGATAAAATAAAACGGGGTTTAATTTACAACTAGTCATATCTTCAAATTATGAAGAATAAAAAAAAAAAAATACGGTAAATAGTTATTAGAATTTTGTCCAAAACACATTTAAACATTACATCAGAATGTAAGACTCTTATTTCATTTAATAGTCGGTCGATAAAATAAAACGGGGTTTAATTTACAACTAGTCATATCTTCAAATTATGAAGAATAAAAAAAAAAATACGGTAAATAGTTATTAGAATTTTGTCCAAAACACATTTAAACATTACATCAGAATGTAAGACTCTTATTTCATTATTACTTTATTTACTATAAATTAGTCAAGTCTGCTAGATCCTACACATTCATAAGGGCATTTAATTTTAGCATTTAATTTTAGAATAAGTAGACAGAGAGGATGAAGAAGTGGAAAAAAATAATAATACATGCAGGTATTACAATCTTGTTGTATTGTGAAAGCACATCAGTTAATCGCTAAGTGTGAGTGAAGCAATCTCTATACGCCTCCATTCCGACTTTACATGCGCCTGAGGCCTTGTCTGCGTAAATCACCATCCTTGGAAAACAAAGCTTGCGATGTACGCTTTCACTGTCAGAGCTATAATAAGTTTATTGTGGATTGGATATAGCCGTGTATTGATGGATCGTGAGGCTTTGTACCACGAGCCAAATATCCCTACAGAGACCAAGCTACATACAAACTGTTGCTGGGAGTCCACTCATACTTGCGACCTACGCCCTGACAATCATACCGCAACTAAGCCGGCACAAACAAGTTTGTACGCCGAAAGGAGCGTCCGTGACCCTGTTGGTGAGAAGTGACGTGCACATCGCTGCGCTATGTATGTGTGAGTGCACTGACAGCGGCCGTTTGTATGTAAGTAGCTACGTCTCTATAGGGATTTTTTACTCGTGTGGCTTTGCGGTACTGCCTCGAGCAGCCTCAGCTTTGGCAAGCGATCAGTTAAAGCAAAGTTGTCAAACACTTACAACGAGTCCCAGCGAAGCAGGACGAGTGTTTGCGTATAGCTAGGCACGTACTCATTGAGCGATCAGAAGAGCAGAGTAGCCTCGCAAGGCCGATTGGTCAGTACAAAGCTAACAAACCGTATAGCGTGGAGAAATTGAAAATCATAAAAAATTATACAACAATGAATTAAGAACTTAATAACATGATTAGTAAGAATCAAAATTCCTTTTCTATCCATCGATATATATTTCATAAATTTTTATTTATTTTCAGTAATAATGAACCTTATAATAAAAGGTAAGCCAGAGACGACATTCTTCATGCATACTTACAAGTCATTACTTTTTTTTTGCGAAGAATATAATTGGTATAAAACTTTAACAACATGTTCGCTTCCTTGAAATTTTTTTTTCGTCAACTCATATTTACAGACGTTATATTGTATACAAGGTGTTTCAGAAAGGGTATACTAAGCTTAAAACCTCAGTTTCTTTAGCGCGTTTGCGATCATTATGTAAAGTCGGAATTGGCATATGTCCATAAAAAGAAAAAGGTTCTCATACAATCGCAATGTTAATATTTTAGTTTTCTTTTTTAAAATGAGATATCGATTTTTTAACTTAATTACTGTTGACAATAACTAAAGAATTCCAGGTTCCGGGATAAGTATATCCTATCTGAATCAGCCTGTATATATCTTAGCGAGCTTATAATAGCCACATTATTTATTGAAGACGTGAACGTCGCCGCGTCGTAAATCTTTTTCTGCCTGTTACATACCTACATAACTTAACAGCCTAAAATGATAATTTATCTTAAAGGTCACCAAGACAACTATAACGTTAGTGATTATCATTTTCAGAAAACCCAAAGCTATGTTTCTATGAAGATCAAAATAACTATACTCTGTCCACCGAGTAAGGCATCCTGAGACAGTTCCTGACCGTCAGGTTGCGTACATAAAATTGACAGCCAATTATTAATAGTTAATAAAAATGGGTTGCCATGGTAACAGCATTGTTTGTTGACCTTTTACGATTGCTATGCTATAGGCATAGGTGTGGCGTGCATTATCGCGTGCGGTGCACGGAGTAGGCGGAAATCTGTAATGATAACCTTTAATCGCACAATTATTCGGTCATAATGACCATAGGATTGTGTAACGTATTGTGCCATCGGTGGTCGCTATTGTTACACCCACTCAAAATTGAGGCGCCTATTCAGACTCCAATGGAATCCGCTTCGCTATACGGCATTGGTAGACTCGTGCCTAATTCACGAGGCGAGCATTTAATCATAAGTAGGTAGTACTTGTGTTTTTATTCACACACCACAGTTACGTGTGGGGGCTTCGTACGAGTTTTGCCAGTATCAAATACATTGAATATTTGAATATTGTCATACATTTTGCGTTGTACCGACCTCATCAACCTCGCCACAAAGATACACAGATGGCGCTGCAGACGACATTCAGAACAAATGATGTTTCTCCACTGCCAACAGTGCCAATCGCGTCGATGAGTTTTTAGATTCAATGTTGTTTCACTGGTAACTTTTAGGCCTCAGCCTCGAATTTAGCGGGCAGGCGGCGCGGGAGTGGAGCACGTTGCCGCACCGCGCCGCTGCCACGCCGCTGTTTTCGAGAACAGGTCCATTTGATTTATACAGAAGATCCTGCCGCTATGTGAACAGAGCTTTAGTATAGAATCTCGAACACTTTGACCCCCCGACCCAGCGCAGAGGAGCCTGGACCCGATCTATGAGCGCACCAGGTCACCTTGGAGAACACACTTTCATTATAACGATTTTATGCCAAAGGTAGCCAGAAAATTACCGGTTTTACAAAAAATACATCATCTTTATCGATTGGTATAGAATGATTTGAATAAAATATGTTATTCAGTAAATCAAATAATTATACCGATAACATAATGTCGAATATCTATCTTATTTCAAATGACTGAGTAAAGTACCTACTTGAGCCTACATAATTAGGCATAGTACACCGCATAAATATTTTATTTTACATTGCAATTATTTTGGTTTTGCCGAGTAATTTTTGATACCTACTGGTATTTCAATTTAATTGATTAATAAATAAAATGAGTAATTTGTACATAAGTATTTAAGATCTTTTTTTGTAATTATTGCACGTATTATGAGATAGTCATGCAATATTATACATTTAATTTCATATAAATTGATTGTTCCATTCTAGCATAATGTTTAAAATAATTATGAATAGGAACATTTTTATTTGCATGGGCGTATCAAATGCCACTCTTCAAGATGGAATATTAATTCTTAATTATTGAGTGTTTCCTTAGTTACAATAGTGAAACGAGTTTTTAAAACGACCAAAATATCTTATAAATTTATAAAAAACGCAATAAAACTAAGTATTTTATTGTTCATATTAGCATACTGTCCCCGTTGAAGACATATATGAGATCCAAATAATTATTAATGAGCAAAACTTCAGAGATATGCTTTAAAGTAGTGTTAAGTATTGTTATATATTTTTTTGAATACATGAACTTATATACCTTACTTTTCAAATTAAATGTCAATAGCCTAATACTTAGAGAGGTCGCCAGCGAATCTGAGAATTTCCGGATTCAATTCCCACTCTGACCATTAAACTATTGACTTAAACAACCTTATAGCTTTCGTATAATTGAAAATACTTAAGGTAATTAAAATAAAACTAATATTAAGGATTTTATTGGGTTCATTTTATGTTTTTACGTTCACGACGTTTCGGCTGCTTTATAGCGACCATGGTAACGGGAGGGTTGAGGTGTTAAGACGTCCTAGTGTCATATTTAAAACTGGGGTACCCTCATATTTAGTTGTTGTTCGCGATCCGATCTACGCAGAAAGTGCTCACAGTGTCTTGACGTCTTGCAATCGTGCGCTTTGTTTTGGATTTAATTATATTAATTACTGGATCCCATGTCGATAAAATCCTAAAGTTCGACTTAATTCAATGAGTAGTATTCGCGTAAATATAAGCAAACATTAGACTAAAGGATTTTTTTTCCATACAACCGTATAATATATTGCATATCAATCAGATATCTCAGTCCACCGATACAAAACCACATCCCTAGTATCCAGCGGTAGGTCGACTAAATAGCCATTGATTAACATAGTTTGACTTCGTGATTTCTCACTTTATCTGTAATATAACCTCTTGGGCTTTCGAGCTAATGTTTAATCTATTATTCATGGAATCATAAGAGGCAATGGTGCCACTAGGCGCTAACCCCTCTCATTGCGACATTATTAGAACTTACAACATTTCAATGTATTCAAACTGTTGTAATATCGACTTTAAAGGTTTTTGATAGTGGGTATAGCTCTTTATCATAATTGGTAACATATATATGGGAGAAACATATCTTATTGTGTAGTCGACATCAAAAGTAACTGATTAAGGTGGAAGCTCAGGTCAGGGCGCGAAATTCAAAATGTCAATGGTTTTTATTACACTATAAAGTTAGTAAAAACTGCTACTTTTACTAACTTTATGGTGTTGTATCGCTTTAGGTATTTTTTTAAGCAAGCTTAATACATCGAGACATCCAATGCATAATAATATCGCAAAAAACTAAATTACATCGTAAAGATGTCCAAATTTTTCGTAAAAAAATAAAAACCATTGACATTTTGAATTTCGCGCCCTGACCTGAGCTTCCACCTTAAAACACATCCATTTAGCATTTTATAGAAGAACCAGTATTTACTTTATCATTAGCACACACATACTTTCAAACCTGTAATCCCTCTAAGGCGTAGGCAGAGGTGCACTGGAGTTTACTCACATTTTGACAATAGTATTTCGTACCAATATAATAGGGGTTGAGTCAATTGCCAGCCTAATGCCATTATACTGGTCACACTTTTTCTAAACATGAGAAGTATTTAGGCCGATTTATTTCATGAGTTTTAAAACAAAGCAGGCGTGATATACATATCATTCAGAAAGTGTATACAAGCCTTTAAAGATGTGCTTCTTCAGTGCATTTGTAATCGGTATATGAAGTCAGACCACAGATATATTAGAGGAGATATGTTATGAAAGCGGTGGGCTTGCGCTCACCTTTAGCCAAAATTACGCTAACATAGAGTTTTCGCCGTCAGTCGACTGCAACTGCACGTCGGTATCGGAGCTCTAACTTTTTTTAAAAATGCCGTGTTATTCCGTCATTGTGTGCAAAAATACTAGCAGCAAAGTGAACTACGCGAAAGATGGAATCTCATTTCACCAGCCAGTATTAAGTATTTTATTTATTCGTCTTTAAAATCATTAAAAACAACAAATCAAAAAATATTTAATGCCTTTATTATGTTATTTTAGTTTTCATGTAGCACAACGACTTTTTTATTTTTGTATAAAATACATGGCTCTTTAAGTACCACCTATGTTCGCTACTGAGTGAATGTACGAGGCAATGGATAGATCGTCTAACGATACTTTGAATAAACTGGTGCGTCGCGTGGTACGGCCGCTGTACGCGGCGACGACGCAGCACGCACCGAATTATTGGCACGCGTGTGTGTGTGAGACTTCGTGTTGGTTGGTTTTATGTAATTGCATGTGTTTTGTGGCGAGTGGTGTGGAACAAAACGGAGACAGCGAGTTCCCATACATTTTGAACCGCACGGCATATCTCTCGTGATCTGTGAGTCAGACTGTCGATTAAAAAATATGTTTTTTTTCCACCAAATTGTGATTATTTATAAGCATTTTATTTTTAAATCCACGTTTCGAAGAATCGCAGGTTTAAGGGTTTAGTATACTCTTCCTGAATTATCCTGAATCAAGTAGCGCAGCTTTACAGTAATTTTTATTTTTTTTATTACATTATAGGCGAGTATTTGATCACGATCTCACCTGATGGTAAGTGACGATGAGATCTACGATGGAGCATACTTGCCTATAAGGTACCTGTTCACTCTCGACTTGAAAACACCCAGATTGTAGACAACGGGGAACAAAGACGCCGCCGGTAGCGTGTTCCATTTACATAACACTTTATATTATGGGAGCAAAGGTGTCGAATTTCGAATGAGAGATAGACAAGAACTTTCCTCAAAAATGGGAGCATCATCAATTTTTATTACACAAAGCCGTATTGTAATGCAAGTTATGGTGGTGACGGCGCATACAAAACAATGGCTTCCCCACCGACCTCATTGTGCACCATGATTTATAATGTTTCCGCCATGAACCCAACCCTGCTACTTTTCTTTCGTTATGGTCTCTCGCTGGTGTTTTATGCATTTCCATGCTCAGATTTATCTTTTATGTAGTTGAATGGAAAAAAATACATTTTTAATTTTATTCTAGGCGGTGTACTATGAGCTCTTATGTACAGGCAGTTCACTTCTTATGGAAACGACATTCGTTTTCGTTAGATAGTACTTCGTCTCAAGGTGTAGTTGTAATTATGACGTTAGGAAGAAATGTATCTAGTTTTTGTTATTAGGATAATATATCAACATGTCGATTTTCCCTTTATTAACACTCCGGTGGCAACCCCGGCAATGGCGGCGGTGGTGGCGGTGACGGTGCCGGATCCGCTTAAGTATACTCCAGAACCTGAGTAAAATAAAGATTATTAATCTAACGAATAACGGCTATCAATTGTATATTTTTAACCGACTTCGAAAAGGAGGAGTTTCCAAATCGGTAGTATTTTCTGTTATAATCTTTCGAACTAATAGATTATTATGTCTCTTTGTCAGATGATAAACAAATAATTCGCAATAGAATAATATTGTGATCATAAATTGAGATATAAACTATCCTATCTTTCAAGTTGGATAAAACTGCACACAGTGTGCACAATTTTATTAAAAGCGGTTTAGTAGTTTAGGGGTCCATAGCGGACACACACCGTGACACGTAATTTATATATTAAGATTATTATATTATATAAGTGGGATAAGAGACGGTGTCGCAAAGTAACATTCTGTTGGTGAGAAGTTATGAAAAATCTTATAAAGCCAGCTTCGCAGAAATTTATGTGCACTCATTGCACGCAAGCGGGCTCACTCCATGAGCGAATAATTCATGAAGAAAAGCATATAAGTACGTTGTGTTTTATTGTGTAAGTGATATAATTTATATAATGTTCTAGTCATTAAAATCTAACTACATATGTAAAACAAGTTCATGTGAGTTACACCGTTGATAACTTAAGAACGCGTGGGCCGATTATAAGAATCTTTGATTTTATCTCCGCCCCGAAAAGCAGAATAACAATATGGGAATATATAGAAATATTGGAAAAAAATACTAAAAGATAATAATAAAGATAATTAATTTTCTCATACATTTTATTCTGAGGCGGTACGATGTTCATCGGGACAGCAAGTGCTGTCTATATTACATATGCTGTAGGAAATATAAATATTCTTTTTAGTAACCTGAGATAGCCAAGTTGGTTGAAAGATCCCTTTGGATTCAAAGTGTGCAGATTCAAATACCGGCTCGCTTGTTTGTGACTGATTACTTGATTACTTTTCTTTACTTTGTATGTACTTGTTGTACGTTTAATCCTGTACGTATTTCGAAAGAAGTGTAATGTTCGCCAACCGGCACTGGACCAGTCTGATGCTGTCTTCGATAAGACTCTCCCACGTACCTTATGAAAATGATACCATCTTTCGGTCCTTAAACGAGAGAACAACAATGATTAAATAACTTCGATGGAATAATATCTAGATAATTTATTTCATAATCCATCCCAATTCCCAAGACACTACTATTCGTTTTCATATTTTTAAGTAGGCCTTAAATCCTGGCTATGTATTAAATATATCCTTCGATGATAAATAAGCCAGATTATATTTTTAAATAATGATTTTCTTTTCTTCAAATATTTTTATAATGTAGGTTATTCTTAAGTCGCGAGGGACGCCGCTGGTCTAGCTAAGTCACTCGCTTAAATCTTCCATAGTAACTAACATTACACACTACCATTTAGAACAAAGAACAAAGAAAATTCAGTTGACAATATAGCCGCGACCTAAATGTGCGAACTTCTCATTCTTTGTTCCTAAATCAGGTTAAAAGGACAATATTTCTTTGTATCCGGAGGTCTGACAAGAAATAGTACCTTATTTTGGCTAGATTGGTTTTCGGATCTTAATCAAGCTTATGTGTGTCAGCGGTAAGTATGTGAGTATGGTTTTTGTTTTATTTTCTCTTAGCTCGAGATTAATCACAATCTTGGCGATTAGCAACCTAAGCTGAAATATACACAAACTAATGACTGTTTATTGCAATCTATACTATTATTATGAATACTAATATTATAAATGTGAAAGTTTGGATGGATGGATGTTTGTTACTCTTTCACGCCAGAACGGCTGAACGGATCTGGATGAAATTAGCACACAGCTAGATTATAGTTTGGAATAGCACATAGGCTACTTTTTATCCCGGTAAAATGTATATACTTTTTAATCGCGGGTTTCACCGCGGGGCGCAGTTAGTACCTAATACTATGAAGGATCTGAGTCCTTTAACGTTCGTACGTCTTAGACATGTTATAAGATGCGGTCTTCTAAAATAGTATGAACTTATATCGCGAGGAGGCATCTCCATCAATTTAAATTAACCATAGTGGGTGGTGTCGTCACAGACGTGACTCCAGATTAACCCGAGATCCCGCCACTAACTCTTGCGAAGCTTATATTGCAAATTTAGCCTCTGCGCCAGCCTACGCGGACATTCCTAGATAGAAATATCAACTTAATTAAAGTTAGATGTAGTATACATATTAATTAGATGATATAGCGTATAGGTAATCTTCTTTTATTATAAGACCTAGCCATGTGCCCGATAGTGTGAACAAAACAAGTATTTCTTCATATGAACATTGATCTCCCATTAGGACCCTTAGGGGTCGAGTTTCTAAAAACCCTACCTTTGTGCATCTTTAGGGTAGTAGCAGCTTAGAATTTTGTAACCTTTGACGATTCATAAGTACTGTACTTAATGATTTACATGAATAAAAAATATTCTGATTGTGATTCTAAAAATCTGTTATCATTTAAATAGCAATTAATCTCGCTTAACAATATGCTGTTATCGCTCTACGTAAAGCACTTACGACGTTAAAATAAACACCGCAAAAATCTTCAAACACACCGAAAGACGTTGAGTAAAAGATAAAAAATATCGAACTAAAGTGTGTTATAGTTAATAATTTACGTACAAAAGTTATATCTACTTGGAATAAATTAACATAAAATCTAAAAGATTCATATAAAATTCAATATGATATGAATGGATAGCCGGTTATTTAATATTAACAAGACTGAGTATCTCCTCGTTAAAAACGCATTCAAATTCTAATGGAGCCGGGCGAAAAAATCCCAGACCGTCTAACCGATGATTGGCTATTCAATATAATTTTCGTACGATATCCGAGGATAGATGGATATATCGATTAAGTACTTACATTCAATGATATCGATATTATCGCAGATGTGTTATTGTTATTACTAGCTAATATTTAGTATTTTAGTTAATATTTGATTTAAAACGTTAATAATTATCGTCGTCATTACCCAACTCTTACATTTTCCAATGATTATTATCTATATTTATAAAGGAATTGTCCGTTTATTTAATGTAGATACCGGTTCGTAGATAACGTCCCATATTTAATCGGTCAGCTGTGTGTTCTCGTGAATATCCAATGTCTGAATAGCTCCAATCCATTTCAGCATGCGCAGCTCGCAGCGGGATGCGGCTTAACACTTCTACGACCTTCACTTGACAATTAATCTGTAGGGCCGATTTGTAGGATCATTACAAATCGGCCCGACAAATCGGGTGCACAGTTTGGGTCGCTCATAGACACTTTTAGCCATCGCGGTTACAGATTTGCAAATCCGCTTAGCTCGATCAAAGTGATGCAAATTAAATTATGCGATTTCGATCTAGCTGTTCATTGGACCATTTTGTTGCAGTTTTAATTCATGTAGGCTACGTACTCAATAATTTTCTATTCCACTAATATAATAAATGTGAAAGTTTGGATGGATGGATGGATATTTGTTACTCAATCCCGCCAGAACAGCTGAACGGATCTGGATGAAATTTGGCACAGAGATAGATTATAGTCTGGAATAGCACATATGTTACTTTTTATCACGCTAAAATGTATGGTTCCCGTGGGATTATAGACGTACTTTTGAATCGCGAGTAACACCGTGGGGCGCAGCTAGTTCAAAAATACCTATGTACTAATTTGATGCATAATATCTGGATTATCATAGCTGTGTACTGACTATGAGTTTGCCTCACGATGCTCAATGAATACGCCTCACATCCAACCGCTGTCATTTCTCAATAGCCGCATGATCGATCAAACCTCGTACAACAGCTTTGCCTCGCTCAGTCAGTACGTAGCTCACCCGAAGCAACTTTTCTTGCTGCCTTGCCCGAGCGCTGTCATCTGGCACTTGCCTTGTTTTGAGCACCTGTAAATATATGTCATCATCGGGAGAAGCTATTTGCTCGAGTGGAAAATGAGGCTGCGTCTGCTGCACGTGGCCAAGTGATAATAGATAAGGAACATGTTATCAAAACTATCTACGGTCTGTGTTTTCTGTGTTAGTAGATATACTTATATTTACCAACTCTCAAATGATAGGCTGTACCTAATAAGCCATGTACTGATAGAGTGAGCGGCCTCGCGAGAGTGCGAGACCTCTCCGCCTATCAGTAGAGTAGGCAAATATAAGTACACCTACAAACTCAAAAAACATATACCATGGATAGTATTTATAACATGTTGATTATTCCCATTTATGCGAAGTAAACCAATATAACTTTAATGTACGGTTTGCGAAAATGTAATCATGTTAAGTGTTTTGAACTTAGTGTTGAACTTAAACACGTTTCGTGTGTAGCAACTTATACCATTACGATTTACGATTAGACCAATATAGGATAATATTACAGTCAAGTGAATAGGTACATATTTACTATATGTAAAGATTAGCTGTTCGAGGAACTTCGTACCGCCTCAGAATCAAATGTATGAGAAAATGAATTATGGTTTTTATTATTTTTTTTAAACTAAAGATATAAAGAAAATTTCATTATTATACAAAACAAATTTAAATTTAAAAGAGAACAGAAAAACTTACCTACTTAATATTTACGAAAACTTTAAAAAAAAATCCCATGCGATCGCGTGCCCAGGATGGCCACAACGACGACCAGTCTTCCTGATAGATATTGCTTCGTATAATTTTTAAGGTGGCATGTCTAGTAGGCTGGCCGCTATGCCCCGACAGTTGTCGTCAGGGCCTTGTATGTTACGTGCTCCGAAAACTTTCATAGTGTGATTCAGAACTTGTATGAATAATGGTGAGCGCCATCTGTGTGTCTTGTAGGTTGAAGAAGTTGCTACAAGTAACTAACGCGTTACGGATGTGTGCGAAAGCATTCTCGTGCGTTAAATTAGGACTAAAATACCACCGCAGTGCATCTGCCTGCCCCTTTGGCGCATAATAGCGTGATGGTTATGTCCATTTACAAGCGTAAATACATTTAAATTAGTCGTACAAAATTAAATGCTGAAAGTTTTTTAATATAATTCGCCACAAATATTATTATAACGACGCTTCCTGTATTCGTTAAAAATCACAAATTGATAAAAGGAACCGCGGAGCCGCACGATTTAGCATATCACCTTTATCGCGAAGCGGTGGAGTCGAAAATGCAAATGTAATTCTCAATGAAAGCCCCTATCTCATCACAAAGCCATTCGGGTTCATTAGCCAGGTTCGATGGGGCTTTGGAAAAACCTTCCCCCTTTTAGGGGCGCAATCCAAATTGCCTATTCAGAGAGTTGATACAACCGGTTACCGGTAAATGCTGGCACATTCATGATCGCTGATTGCTATACTTATTTTGAAAAAAGTGTTTAGTGGAAGCGTCACTGTAATGTGCAAGTATAGCTTGCATGCCAGTAAAATATTGCCTGACGAACACAGCGACTGTGGCGTGGCGAAGGCTTCACATAATACAATTTCTGTAGGCTTTATTTTCGGAATTTAAGTTTGTTTGAAAACCTGCTTGCTTGAAAACTAATATTCTATTTTTTGCAGAAACCGACTATATAGGATATTGGTTGTTTTCTGCATTTTTTTTTATATTTATAAATGGAGATATAGGCCACGTTGAGTATGTTGACATATTTGTAGGCCGTATTTGACATATTTTCGTGAGTCAATGGAATCACGTACTAAAAATTTGCTGTTTGCAGCAAGATATAGATCTAAAATCTAGTTTACATTCGCGTAGCAAATATTTATTTCTAAATTCGACTCTGGTTGGTTTCTGAATACAGTCAATTATAAGGGTATTATTTTATTTGCTTTAATTTGTGTTTCATTCACGTACTCGTTGTGAAATGTGACAATAGCATTTTTTATTATAGTTTTAAGTCTGGGATTTCTTACGCTTTTTGTGTTCGTTATGGCCTTAGAGGTTAGGTATTCTTTACTGGCTTCCCTTATATGAATATTCATCCTTAACGCAACTGATGGTGCCTCTAATCATTTAGTCACCTTGTGATACAACTGCTGCTTACATCCGACCTCCACATATCCTTTTATTACGCAAATCATATGACATACATATTCATAGCATGCCGATGCAAATTCAATCATCATCTTTCTCATAAAACATTATATTGCTGTTCGACCTTATATTTCGGTTTTTATACGAAAATAATTTCGTAATATGACATATTATTGAATTTCAGCCTGACGCTGACCTGGCCCGTAGAGTTTGTGCTTGGTTAGTAGTTTATGACTATTCATTGAATAATGCGTTTTATCTATACTCTATACATATAAATAAAATTGGAGTGTCTGTTTGTAATATTCAAATAACCGCTTTTTACTAAGTGCATTTGGATGTATACACGTTACCTATACCGAAACAACATTGTTTTCAATTTCTGTCTGTCTGTCTGTCTGTCCGTCTGTCTGTCTGTCTGTTTGTTCTGGCTAATCTCTGAAATGGCTGGACCGATTTTGACGGGACTTTCACTGGCAGATAGCTGATGTAACAAGGAGTAACTTAGGCTACTTTTATTTTAGAAAAAAAAATATGATCTCACGAAAAAAAATTAAAACCAATGTTGCAGCGCAGCGCCTGATTAAGTTTGATAGCAACAACCTGCAATGCGTCCCGTGGGCTCAGAATGGGCGAGCAGGCTGTTGTCAACGGTTGTCTTTGTTAAATACCACGCGGACGAAGTCGCGGGCAACAGCTAGTCTACTATATATTGCAAATTGAAAAATAATATAATACACATATTTTTCACGAAACATAAAAATGTAGTCACATCGGAAATTCAATGATACACCTTTTAACATAAAGTTATTTTTACAATATACTTACCTGTTTTGTGCTCAACACATGCCCCGATATTGTAGACATTTTATAACTTTATCAAACGTCATATGGTACTGTGCAAAGCAAAACTCTTGTGCGCAGTACTATGTGATGTTTGATAAAGTTATTAAACGTCTGTTCATTTATCGAGGATTAATATATATCGATTTCTTATATTTACGCAAATCCTACACGTTGAAATAAAACTTATTTTACAGATTGTATCGCCTTTATTTTATGTTCCTAGTTCAAACTATGACGTCAAAAACCTCAGTCCTCCCGTGAGCATGGTTGCTGTAAAGCAGCCAAAACGTCGGGAACGTAAAACATAAAATAAACGCGGTTTTTTTAATTTGTATTATTTTATGATTAGCCTTAAATATAAAAATATGTAATTTTATACAATACCCGCGAATGCGCCCGGTGAGTACCCGGCATAAGGTTGCGCCAGTGACCTTTAGCTATAGCAGTGATCATTATAGGCCATTGAGTGACTAAACGCTGCTATACCTCATCACTGGCCACCCACGTGCACAGATTCTTGCATATAAAGTGGTTTCGATTGTACGGTTATGGTAATCGGACGTTAACTTTATTGGGATTTTAGGACTTATTATGTTATGTATGGTATTAGGGTTAGTGGGAACTCAGCACAATGGCAGCTAAGAATTTTGATAACAAGCTATTAGGTCCCCCCCTATCATTTCAAAATCTCCTTGTGTGATAAAATAATATGCCTATCATAAGCTGGCGAGTACTGGCTCTCTTATTATTATTAAGCCCCTTTTATTAAAAAAAAACCTTTGGGTAGGTATATTGCTAACGTCAAGTGGAATGTTTTTTATAATATCAAACATGGGAGATTCTATGCAGGCCTAATCCATAGACTAGCTCCCCCCCTCCTAACCCTATCAGTAAAGTTGAGGATACTTAACTGACAAATTACCGGACTTCTTGGGAGATCTGGAAAAGTCTGGTAATACTGGATGTTTTACTATTAAGTTTAATTTTCCTACACTCGTGCACGTTTTTGAAAAGATAATGGTTAATTTTCCACCAAAATTACACATCATATTTCAAAGAAACACATTTTTCACAAAATAAATCAAAATTGATAACCTTTTTCTTCGACTACCCCCAAAAAGTCCATTGAAACCCTTTAACAATACCTTAACTGTTCACCAATTTTCTAAGGTTCTAAGAAAAACATTTGATATAAAATTATTATCCCTGCATACCTTACCTTAATTAGCTAGTTAAGATATTATTTTCATAGATATAATAATTTACCCTTGAGTTTTTATGTAATAGGGTTGTCAACAAGTTCTTTGAAACTATAGTTGTAGGTAATGCTGCAGCTCAACCCAATTAAGGTAAAAAAACTTGTTTATAAAATGTATATGGTTCATTTAAAGTATAATTTCTAATTTCATTTTGAAGTCTATATTATCATGTTAAAATGTCGATATTTAATGTAAAATAAAATACACTTAACACATGAATAAATTCTGAAGGTTTATCGTCAAAATGACGCGATATGACGTCTCACTCTGTAATCTATGTTTCCAGTAGTGTCATATAGAATTTAACATGTGAATTCGAGATTTTATATGAATCTAAATTCATTATGTTTCAATAAAAATATAATATACCTGCAATGTTCAGGATTCTTGTCGTTATAAATAGTAGCTAAAAAAAGCAATAATAATATTATGTATTTTAACTCGTTTAGTGTCTACGCCGGTATTGGGTACCTTCATTAGTAGCGTTGAAAACACGCTAATTAGGAAAGGCTACACCTTTTCTTATCATGGGCAGGTATCACGCCTAATTAGCCGCAGCTAAATTAATATTTCAGGCCCGCTTATCTAATTTGGTGTTGATGTTTTCTGAGTTTCACCTAAGAACATTTTTGTTAGAAAAAATAAAGTACTATAGGAAACCGTACCGTTAAGAGACATGACTGAAATAACCTATAATGTTACAGATTAACTTATATAGTTCTTACGGTAATGACCCCGATGATTGCAGAATAATTGATAGAACTAAGCGATACTTGGCGGAAATCCATTGTTAAACAAATGGGGGACGAGGAACCCACTACTAAACTTCGGCTTGTCAACTTTTCCAATTATAAACCAATCAAGTTTGATCCATAATTAAAGAAGCCAGCAACACGGAACTCCTCTAAGATGTTTGTCGAGAAACTATCTATCACGAGTGACGGGACGCCAAATAAAATGCAACTCTCCGCGAAACGAAGCGAATCTAAGAAATACTACTGAGACGCCTAAGATAAATAATTTCATAGATTCGCTTCGATTCGCGGTTTCCGATTCGGTTAGTTGTACAAGGCCTTAAAATGAGAGCCGCCACCGCCGCTAAGAGCGATTTCGTGAAATGTATGAAAACATTCGCCCCCAGTTTCACATTCATAGTAAAAATAGTGACACCACGTTGGATATTCAATATTGAATACATCTTGATTAAATTTCTCGCAATACCGCTACGTAGATATAAACGAATTTGAGATACTCATAGTAAAATCCTGTAATTTCATGTATCGTACCTGCATTAGTCCGACGGGTGCAAACGGCGTTATTTCGGACACCTATTCTGTAAAAGTGATTTATCTTTTCTTCATTGGTCTACCCAGACGGTACAGTTAATAGTGATCCAGATTTCTGTACCGAGGGTTCTAATCCCGGTAGGGGCAAACATTGTGTGATGAACACGAGCACGAATGTTTGTACCCGAGCCCCAAATTCAATGTAATCGTACATTGGATTGGACTTAATAAAAGCTATGCTTAGTTTGGGACCGTTGACAGTTGGTGTTTGGTTGGTGTTTTATAAAGTTAATTTGCAGATTGATCATCGATAGATGTCTACTCAACACTACAATAAAATAGGAAGATTATATTATAGCCAATAGTTGCTTAAAACACATAGTGAATCAGCACCATATATTATCAGACCTTTAATGGGTGACTGAGTACTATTCGAAACCATGATCATACATAAAATCATGTTTAAGAATACTATATAACATTATGGTATTAATAAGACGTAGATTTATTATGATAATGTTTGACATTTGTCTATTTGTGGCATCATAACTTCGGAATGGCTGAACCAATGACGTGGAATCTTTGTTTAATATCTGGCATCGGCATGTTGTTTGACAAAAATTGCTTTTGATCGTTTTCATGATATGCGCTACAGTTTCAATAGCTTTTATACCACTCCTATTCGACAAGTACTCGTATAGAGGTCGGTTAAAAGTCCCAACACCTCCGGAATAGGACCCCGGCTGTATATTTTAATGCGCAGCCGAATGCGACGAAGCGCGAAATGGAAATCTTTCTGCATCGTAACTGCCTTAACTGCAGCGCTATATCGAAATAATGTTTTGGAAAAAAAAGTGCTGTCAACGATATTACTACTGCTGCTGCGCTTTGGGACTAGGGGATTTAAAAATATGTTCTACGCTAAAACTTTCCGGAGACAAGTACATTAATCAGTAGAATAAGAAAATGAGATATCTAGTTCATCTTATTTTGTAACTGAAGTGTCTGTTATCACACTAATATTAAAAGTTACACTAGGAAAATTATAAATGTGAAAGTTTTGATGGATGGATGTTTGTTACTCAATCGAGCCAGAGCGGCTGAACGGATCTGGATGAAATTTGGCACAGGGATAGATTATAGTTTAGATTTGCACATAGGCTACTTTTTATTCCGGTAAAAAGGACATACTTTTTAATCGTGGGCAACACCGCGGGGCGCAGCTAGTCTTCTATACATATAATAAAAATTAAACTGATCGCTGTCTGTACGTGGAAGATATATGAGAAAGACTATTATTGGGGGCCTTTATCAACGCGATCGAACCCAAAACAATGATTGTTATATTTTTTGTTTGTTTATCTGTTTGTATCGAACCGATTTTGGGTGCCGTTTTCAATAATGTACTGTGGTAAGCTTCACTTAAAATTTATTGTTTGTTTTATTCCAATCAGTTCATAAATAAAAAAGTTATACCAATTTAAAGACGCGGATGAAGTCGCGGGCAACAGCTAGTCTAAATAATAATAATATACGACGATGTTGGTGTAATTTGTGTAGCTTGCACAAATAATAAACAATTTCCTGTTTGATTTCGTCCTCATTAATAAAAAAAGGTTTGTGTCTTTTAATATATTTAATTTATATTATAATTTTAGGCACAGCAATACTCTTCAACACCTATCTTTGGCGTTTGTCTGTAACATTCTTGTAATTTGTGTCATAATAAATTGATTTTTACCATAATAATATAGCCCAAATTCCACAGACAAAGCACACACCAATTACCTTATTCGTGGCATTATTGAATCATAGCACGTATACACAATTAGTGGCGGATGCACAGAGCGTGGCGCGAAAGCCGCTGCACACGTTCAGATAACGAATTATTGCAAAAGGAATATATCACACCCTCAGAACGATAGGGGCTCAACGCAAAATTCATTTTTTTTTTGGGAAATTGCCATAAAAGATCTTTCCAACTGAACGGGGAGGACGAAAAGTACCGGTGTAAAAGAGACGGAAATATAATAAGCTTTTTCTATCATAAAAACGCCTTTGTTTAATAATTCATCGGATAGAACATACATTAAAACCATAATTTTGAAGCATAATTTTGAATTCATAATTTTGTGTTGAGCCCCTATCGTTCTGAGGGTGCGATATATTTGAGGTAATAAACCTTTGCGCGGAGTAGGTACTACTAAGAATAGTCTAACATAGGTACTTCAGTAAACTTTAACCCTCATTTTGACGTATGTAGGCGTGGAATTGCCAACATTACCTTGTTAGTACACCTCTAGTCTACTTAGGGAGCGTTCAAGTATTACGTAACGCAATTTTTGGAGATTTTTGACCCCCCCCCCCCTCGCCCCCATGTAACGCGCCATAACGTTTTTCTTTACGCCCCTCTCCCCCCTAGTAAAACCTAAAATCTCTATGCGATCGTTCTGAAGGGTTAAAACAATGTTACGTATCACGTAGTTCAAACCCCCCTCCCGCCCCTTTAACGAATCGTGAAGTTTCAGAAGCAAGGAAATTTGAATGTGGAAGGAAAGACGGCTAGCTTTTGCAATAAACTGAATGTGTCACCTAAGTGTTTTTTATGACTTTGCATTGCCTCAACTGCACCAAGATACATATAGGTGATCTGCGTCACTTAGAAATGTATCAGCACTATGTACCTTCTTTATCATTAAATCAGAGAACCTAGTTCCAGTTAGTAGTAGTTAGTAGGTACTATAATTAGCAGTAGATATATACTCGTAGTACGTAAACAAAGCTCTGACCAAATGAAAAACATAAATACACTTGGTATACAATTTCATCCATCGTTCATTCCAAACAATATTTCGTTTAATGTTTATTATCGTTATCAATCACCGGGCTATTTCAAAATGTTTTAATAAAGAAACAAAGTGCTTCTATATTTAGTCGTGTTATAACAAGTGCCGACCCACGCTATGATATTATATCTAATCTATCTTTCATTGCACTGTGATATTATTCTAGTTCTTTATAGATTCCTGAGAGGTTGAGATACATCGGGTCGGAGATCGGCCGTGGCTTTGAATTAATAAAACCTATGATGATATAAGGCAGAAAGATTCGTAGCTTCCGAAAGCTCACAGAACCATAAAGTAGGTAACCTTTTTTTAGGCATTTTTCTAGTAAGTCTAGGGTACATGCTTTAATACGCGTGGTCTTTAGTATCTAATTAAAAGTGCATAGTTTATTGTCTTTATTTATTAATAGTATCCCGAGTAAACTTTTTAATTTGCCGTGATAAGAAAATATCGTATTTATTGACCCAGTAGTAAGCCATGACCTAGTCGAGATTCAGTAACATCAGCTTAGTTCATTTTGAGATATTACTTTTTTTGCTTATCCTGTGGGACTTGTCTATTCATGGAGTAATAAGTATAGTTTCCCCGCGTTGTGCGCTAAGATAGAAAAAAAATACAAGTGTGGTGTTTTTCGACTATAATGTAAAATCGCCCAAGAATCTCGCCTTAAGGTTGAATATCATTTGCACATCGTAGAACCCAAGGCCTATTTTTTGTCATTTGTTATTCATTTGAACTTAGAACGTATTAAATATGAACCTTAGTGGAATTTTCATCAACAAGGAGTTTTTGCCCAAACCGATAAACCACTTTAATGACTGACCTTACCCACCTATTTTACTGTACACTGTTTTATTTTTGAAAAATAATTTGCAACACACACATAAATAACTAAGACTCTAACTTACATAATAAGCTGCCTTATTCGTGATGGTGATGACGTATGTATTTAGGTGCTCTAAACCTATAAGTAGTTACAGATCTTATCACCGACACAACGTGACGTAATATCAATAAAATACTGATCAATAATGATAAAACTAATTGGATTTCAGAATGCGTTATCTGTTATAGCTGAAGCTCTTCCACTATAAGTAGGTAGGTACATACATGGATCCATGAACTAAAATAGAATAGTAATTATTACTACTGAAATATATGAATACAAAGTTCAATTATTTATTGATTGCTCAAGTATATTATGATATACAGGTGGTTTATATTATAACCCAGGAAACCATGTTAATGAGTTGGTTGTGGGATAAACAGAAATACCTAAAAGTAACTAAATAGATAATAAGTAAGTATATAAGGGGCCATCCATAAATTACGTCACACGTTAAGGGGGAGGGAGGGGGTCTCACAAATGTGACCAGTTGTGACAAGGCCGGGGGACGGGTCAAAAATTCATGAAAATCGTGCGACGTAATTAAATTAAATAGAAAATAACATAAATATTGATTGAAATAAATATTGTTGTAGCTAACAATGGATATTACCGAAGTTATCAATACTCTTATATCTAAAAGTACTCGTAACGTTCGAGTACCCGCCAGTAGCGAACACAGGCGAGGTCGAGCTGCCGACCCGGGGTCGCACATGCGCACTGATGCTACCCACAAAACACGCCTCAAAATGACGCCGCCGGACAGCGACGCGTCACAAAATATTCACAACAAACCCGCAAAAGTGCAAAAATAACTAAATCAATTATTTGCAAGTACGAAAACTTACAATATCGGGCTGTTCGCGAATAGAAACACACGCACGCCGGTCCATGTCAAAACAAACCAGTGATTTGGCTATGTAAACATGAACGAACGCAAGATCTTCGATCTTTTGATTCTTTTTGTGGTTGTGTACAGCGTTTACAGTATCAACGTATGGTTCGCGCATCATTATTCCCATGAAGATGCCGTACAACCTAAAAAAAGCACCGTCACCCCACCAGAAATACCAAAAAATACGGCACAAGTGATTAAACCCAACAAAAAAACAAAACCCATTCCATTGTATATTAAAGACGCGTGTAGTGTTTTAGAAGTATTGACAGAGAAACCAATAATAAAACGCAAGAATAAGGAACCAGTGAAGATTGACGACAGCATGATTACCATGATAGGTATCACTGTATTTCTTATGATAATGTTGATAAATGCCGTGTTAGATGTGCTCAAAGTTAAAGAAGAAGAAAGAGCTAGGTTGAAATTAAATCCAGATGGAGAAAGAAGACAGTCTTTAGCGGAGTTTGCTAATAAAAGGACTATCAGAAGAGAATCGAGCAAGTTTGGACTGCAGCTGTTTCAGATTGCTGAATCGTTAGTTAGTCCCGATGAAGAGAAGAATCGTCGTCAAATCAAACCGTATACTAGAGGAGATTCTACCAACTCTTATTTGAGTGAGTTTAATAGGAAGCCTCAAGAAGGATCTGCTCCAGCGTCAATCAGCGAAACCCCAGCGGGGGACTCCCAACCAAGACTGGTGAAGAGGCAATCTATAGCAAAGCTCTTCGGTATGTATTCAATTGATATCCAAATCTATTCTTGACGAAGTGTAAACAATAACAATTATAAGTTTATTGCAAGTCTGCTGTTATATTGAGGATGGGATGTTTGAAAAAAGTGAATGTATATTGTATATAAACGTTCTATAATTTTTTGATGTTCTACTCTTCTATCACTGTTTAAATTCTCTGTTTCATAACAAGGTCTGTCTGACGACTGAAAAAGATTTTCAGGTAATTGATGTTATCTCTTGTAATTATACGCTTGGCACGATTTTCAGTAGTATTAGAATTTCTTACAGCACATCTTGATTGGCCGTTTCTGATTTTAATTAATTATTTTAATTTTAAGTATCTGGATACGTACATTGATTATTTTCCTAGATCACCGGTAGTTATTGAAGAAGGTAGTAACCATTCCTATGTTCGCTTGTAATCAATCCAGTTCACAGTCCATTGAACTGATAACATTCCAAATGATTAATCAAAGGTTTCATATTCAAATTCAACTATTACGATAATACTGTCATGGGCACATAACTAATAATATCTCAGAGGCTTGTGGTAGATTTAGTTCCCGGTTAATTGGCTTTTAGCTGTAGCAAATCGGTTTACCGGTGAAACCCTTTCATCCAATTTATAATTACCCTGTACCTGACAAATAAAGGGATCGAGTTCCCATGACAATAATATATCAATGATCACAGTAGAATTAATTATACTACATATGTACCTAAATTGATTAAGTAGACACCTAAAATTAACATGATTATTAATTTGATCAGGATTAGGACATTTTTGCATTAATGACGAATTACAATTTTGTGAGGTTTAATCAAAATAGTGTGAAATATATTAAGAGGTTTCTTGAAACCTCACTAAAACTAAAGGGTGTATCTTGATTCACCCGTAATTGGCAGATTGTAAAGATATACATATATATTTATCAAGACAAAAATTGTTCGGATGAGTATAATTTAAATATTATTGAAAAAGGTCTAAATCATAAGCTTAAAAAATTTATTTTCATGTAGGTACATATGACTCGTAAACTATTATTTGGTAGATCGTATTAATTTTCAGCAATTCTTTGGAGATTATATTTTCCTAAATATTGCCAAGCTTTACGCTAGCACTACGCTAGTTTTTTTTTTTAAGTACCCAAGTACTTAAAACTTAACATTATATTTTTGTGTCTCAGGAGCTCGACCTGTTCCGATGGTGCGCCGGTCATCGTTCTCAGCACTACCTTTGAATCCTGACGTGCAAGCCCTGATGCTCGGACACCGTCAGATGTCGGTGGACAGCGACGACGAGGGAGACGGTAAGGGGCGGCGAGTCAGAATCATACGAAGATTTTAGCGGCAGTATAAAAAAAATCAATTGAATTGGGAACCTACTCCTTTTTTTGAAGTCGGTTAGTAAGAAAGTTGTTCTAGATTTTTATTTTGAAAAAGGTTTTTTTTATCATTTTTGGTAGGTGGACTATCATTGTTTCAGAAGAGTACCTGTGTTTAGCTACAATTTGTAGTAAACTCTTCGTTTTTTAGTAAAAAGCTCAGGGAAATAAAATAGGGAAAAATGATTACGTATTATACATAAATATTACTAAATTCTGATCTTGGCGTAAACAAAATCCTTGTTGTAGATTTTTGTAAAATGTATGATCAATTATACGATTAAGATTTTGGAAAACAATGAAAATTTACTTCGAAAAACATTTCATTATTAAAAATTATTATAACTTTAAAAAAGTTCATGAAATGAGAGGCTTATTTATATCTAGTCAAGATTTAAAACAAAAGTGTAATGTGAATGACTGAACGATTTTTTTTACTTATTTGCAAAATGAATAATCTTTTAGTTTTATGCATTTGTTTTTTTATGTTTTAGGAGTATCGATAGAATTTGAAATCTTCTTTATCATTTACATCTTAATACCTATGTGTGAATAAACACTATTCAATGTGATGTATCAGTCTATAAGCCTGTATGTACCCTCAAAGTCTGACCTAAAGTCTATTTTTACTGTGTGTTACCTATGTTATGTAGGTATGTATGTAAGTTTATAGCTATAGAGATTTTTGTAGAGCGCCATTTGATTGTGAAAATCAAATATAATTTGATGCAGATTTCCTTGTAATGAATTGAATATACTTCCGATAATATTATGGAGCATGTTTTATTAGTTGCAGACCCAGATTACACTGTTCGGATATAATAATACCTACAGGTTCAAATAAAGCTTAATCCTAACTACAAATCTATCAATGGCAACAAATAATAAATAACAGTTGCTTTGGAATTATAACAAACTTAAAAAAAACACCTGCATATCTAAGCCGACCACGCCAGATTTAAAGTTTTGAGATTTCCACCGCCGGTCACACTTTCACTCAAAGTCGTGTATATAGTCCAAATCCTTGCACTGAGGAGAGACCTGTGCCCAGCAATGGGCTTTTAAACGGGCTGACTATACTAATTACCCTACCAATCTATTGCTTAAAGATATTGCAAGGTAATCTGCATGTCTTTCAACAGCCGTGTATGGTCACCAACCCGCACTAGGCCATTGAGAGGGTCTATGACCGAATGCTGCGCATTAAGACAGAGTGTGCCCGCTATAAACTCTCACCCTATTATATTGTGATAAAATATTATCGATACAATGTGGTTACTCCTCATCCAACACCTTCGGTAAATACATGCAAGATGGTCTTTGATCAATCCATCATTTAATTTAAAAAAATAATCTTGTTTTACCCCTCAACATACAATTCATACTTTATTATTGTTCATTGACCTAACACGATCTTTTCCAGGTGTTCTAAAATCTGAAAGCCCACTTACGTAGGTAGTATGCCAGACTCGGAAAGTCTAGTTCGTCGAATTATTCCAATGATCTGATGGAGTGTCTCTATTTTTAGAGTGACCGAAATATCTAGCTGTTAAGCGAAGGCGAAGGATAGTCAATGAAGTTGATTAAACAATTTTAATGGATGCGACTTTTTTTATTTCATTGTAAACGTTAGTACTTCATATGAACACAATGTTGTTCTTAAAAAAAAAAAGACCAGTATATTCCCTTGCGATTGTTCTGGGAATCCATTTCACTTTTCATGCTTTTTAGCGTTTGCTGTCAGATTCTTTCTAATCAAATTCAGATTTATATACGTCTCAAATATAAAGTTATGTTATCTCCTAAAGATCTTAACACTAATATCGTCTTTTATCCGAGATAAAGTCTCACTTTGGCCTTACATTAATAACCAATTTGATAGACGGTATCAAATTGGTTATATAATGTTTGGAATTCCATTATGATTGGAATAACAATAGAGAAGATAGATAGGAAAGAATAGAGACTAAAATGCAAACAAATTTGACGGAATTTCCCACAGTTGTACTTCAATTTCCTCAGTGAATTGACGAGCAGCTGATAACATACGTAACATTTGTCTATTAATATTCCACAGTCAATGCGTATTCTTTATATTTGCTATTGCGGCTCGACTGATGTCCTCGACCTAACACTGCTACGCGGTTTTTGTTGGACCCGAGCCAAACTCACAAACAATATTGAACTTATCACTTCACGTCATATAGGACCATGTTTATAATATAAACACAAAAACAAATGCATCCACGGTTGATTGTTTGAATTTGAAAAAACTTCACTCTTTTTATAGTATGCATGCATAGCTTATTATAAACATAATATATAATCAAGATCATAACCAACTTCAATATTTTACATTATTTATATATAATTATGAAAGTTAGCAAATTTCACATTAACCAATATGTTGGTGGTAGATTTAAGTGGTATGTTTAAAAAAAATACGAGGTAGGAACGCCGGTTAATATTTCATCTGTTGTCTTAAAATAATCCGAACAATAACGCGAAAATTCAACATAACAGCAAACTAATTTTAACGCAAAACTTTATAGCAAAGACCTTGTTATAGTTTTAAAAATAAATTCACGTTCAGTCCCGCACAGAGTAGGATGCAGTCTGCTTCAAACGGGATAGAGGAGAGCGCGTTCACGTATAGACATACGGACATCTCGCAAATATTATAATTTCGTAACCTAGAAGTAACACAAACAAACAAAAAAAATTAGTTGATAACTATAAAATAAATGTACTCAAAAAGTGAAGTGTAACATGTTATAGCTAAAGCCAATACAGGCACGAACATGAATTGCAATAAAGATATAATACCAGCAACAGTTTTGCATTGGAACTATAGAGGGTTTACAGAATTCCCATTGCATGAACTACAAGGAGATGAAACAGAAATAACTGATTTATATTTGAAGGAGAACCTTATAACACGTCTGCCAAGTAATATTGGTGTTTTGGAACATTTAGAGAGTTTATATTTGAGCGGTAATGATATAACCGAGTTGCCGAAGCAGATATCGAAGTTGCGATGTTTGAAGTGCTTGGATGTGAGCGGGAATAGATTGAGGTGTGTTCCGGACGAGATCGGGGAGGCGAGGAGTTTGAAGTTCCTCATATTGGACGAGAATGAGTTGACAGAGCTTCCGTTGAGGATCGCGGAGCTAAGGTGCCTACGGTATCTATCGGTTTGTGGTAATTTCCATTTGTATTTTTCATTCTTATTGGGTATTGGCCTAAGAAAGAAAGGGTAGGCCTTTATCGAGTAGTGGGAGACATAATAGGCCATTAAAATAGGCTGTAAGAGGATATTATTGTTTTAACAACACAACAGTGATTTTTTTAAATTACAATGCAGGTTTTCCTTAAATTAAACCTAAAAGCTTCTGTACAAAATAATGATAGGAAGTTATTTTAGGTGGTAGAATGAAAATAGTTTAAATAATATATGACGTTTCCTCATAGAACGAAATGCCAATTACTACAAAATTGTCAATCATTTCATATGGATCTGAAATGCGGCTGAAACAGCCACTACAGCGGTTTACTAATACGCTCCAGTTACAGTTTTACAGTTCCTCGTAAAGTTTCGGAAGACAGCGCCGTTTAGCGCCATAGATAACAAACTATCAGCGATAAATCAAGTTTAACGTTTCCTCATTGATTTTCCTGGCCCATTTACAGCGTGCATGGCGTAACCGTAAATGGTTCAACATAGGACCGACTTTGTACAATATATGTGACATATTAATGATATTCGTAACTTATAACAATTAATAATCATTCTACTTTATTAATCGTTACTGATATAATATTACATATTGGGTTATTGAGAGTCCTAATAGGAATGAGTAAATCGACGCTAAGTATATAGGTAGGTACTAAAAGGAATTTCCAAGCGAGATAAAAACAACAATAGTTAAGAAAAATAAGGGCTATAACAGAGAAATATTGAAATATTAAGGTATTTCTTTGTAAAATAGGTTAAGATGAATTATGTTAGACCGACCGACACGCAGTAAGTGGACAGACTATTTCTCACGTCACATCGCGTAGGCTTAATATTAATGTTGATCCTACTAAAGAAAGCGTTTATTTTTTACAGAAAACTCTAAACCTAATTTGACCGTCCGTCTGGAAAAATGTAGATCATACTTTGAATGTTGAAAATAATAATAATAGATATGTTTTTATAATCTAAGAATTTTCTTACAGATAATAAATTACAATGGCTCCCACAAAGACCGGTGTACAATTACCACCATTGCGAATTTAGATTCTGGAGGAACCCAAACCTTAAGACTTTGCCGTACTCGTTGTGGTACCACATGTTTCGGGGCCAGCAAACTAGGAGTCTCAATATTGGGTAAGTTTTGATGATGCTTGTATTTGCGAACTATTTCCAATAAACTCACTTAGGGAGACCACACCCAAAGCACAATATTACGGCTTTTTGGAACTTTTGGAAACTGGAACGTCGTGAAGATAGAAACAGAATGTTACCTATATTAAAAATGAAAACGTAGGTAATTGAAGTTAAAAGAACAACAAGTTGATATGGAAAAACTAATAATGCAATGCCACAAAGAAATAAATGTTTCAAAGACATTTTCATCGCTTCAGAGCTTATTTTCTGTTAAGCTAAGGGTAGAAACTTGTTTCATATCAGAATTTAATCCAATGACTTGTCTAGCTTTTATATTGTTTAGCGTAATAACTATTATATTCTTAATCCAGACTGACTTTGAGAGCAGACCATCTACCTAAATTATCCCATGTTCTGCTACTTTTTTCAAGCATAACTATTAATTATTACTTACTGACTAGTTTTTTATTGTTTCAGGTGTTTAAACGTAAACAACACAAATAACACTAACATAAGAGGATGCAGATTAAAATTTAGTTACGATTTCAAAGAATGGGAGTTCATTGTTAAATGTCCATCCCATTATAGCAATATCATAGAACCTGCATCGTATACCCCACCAAGCCTTTTTGAGATTTCTAAAAGACTGTTCTACCAAATGATAAGCGACACAGTAAAGAGTTTGAATACAAAAATATACAATTACGACTACCATTCTGATGTAACGGAACATAATTATGAGAACACTAATGTTATAAATCTTGAAGAGGATTTCGAAGGATTCAACATTGGCGCCAATGCAGGAAGCACTTACGATGAGAATGGTAATAAATACGCAGTACCAATAATTGAAGAAACATTTAGGAGACCAAAGAAAAGTCATTTTGTACTAGCAGATATAATTGATGATTACTTTTCCTTTCTGCCATGGTTTCTAAAGTCAGGATTATATAATGGACCTATTTCAAGATGTGAGAACGTTAGCTGTAAGAAACCTGTATTTGATCACGTTTATTATGAATTTTGTTTTGGGTGAGTAGCTTATTTGAGTAAGAGATGAATGAGTAAGAGTAAGAGGGTTTTAGTTCGGTGTAACAGAGAGGTAGTATCCGTTTATATACATAGGTACTAACCTATTTTGAGATGCAAGTAATGATAGTAGTTACTTCAAAGTTTGGTAGGCTTTCCAAAACTTCCTATATATCCTGCGGCGCAAAACCAAACCTTAATACACTTGATATTTAGGTAACATTAAAATGGAGTTTATAATTTTCAGGGAAATAATCCTTATTGACAAAATTGAAGAAGTTCTTCTGAATGCGATATTTTGCTCAAGGACCTGTGCTGATACGTGGAAGAGAGGCAAAACCACAATACCATGGAACCTGATATAGCCGAACAATGTTTGATAAAATACTGATAAGGTTTGGAAGGAAAAATAAAATGTTTGTCGATATATTTTTGATAATTAGTACAATGTTTTAATAGACGTTTAGTGATTTTATTTCGTCTAAAACTTTTATGAAACTAACAAAGTACCAATTGAATTCAGAATATAATCTTTAGGCTCTATCTCAGTCAGACAAGAACAATACCCTACTGGGCTGGCGGATATTGTAGAAAGAGAAGGCAGATATAGAGCAGATTCTCTGTCATTGGCATAAATATTCAAAGATAATAATAATAGTACCTATAAAACTTTAAAATATCTCCTTTATTTTCATAATGTATAAAAAGCGTAATTTACTCTATGACTCAAGGAAGTATTGACAAGCAAAAATATATTGTTCCGAGAAAAATACGTATTTTTACAAAAATAAGCAGATAAATATTTATACTTGTACTTGTCAATACAACAATAGCAAATCAAATTGCACAAAAAAAGGTGGTAAATTTAATTATTAATATCAAATTTCTCGAAATGAAAACTGAGAAAGAGAAGAATGCAGACAAAGCTACATCTCATGAGTACTTCTTCGGGCACGACTGCCACATACCGGCGGAGAAGCTGTCCGCTTATGAAATAAAATGTGGAAAATATAGGAGGATCTTTCTTGACTTGGTCACTGTACAAACTGGCGATATTAGGGCTCTTTATATGTATAAGTAAGTCCTCTACCTACACCCCATTTGCTGTCAACCACCCCAATAACTTCTGGTTCTTTTCAAGAGCTTTCCTTTGACAAGATCCAATTTGACAGTGCAATTTGGTTTTTCAAAACAGTGGGAGAATAATGTTGCTGTTTATAGATATAGTTATGTTGTAATCCACAATATGGTCTCAATCTGATTATTGAATAATCATATTTAGGTCTACAATGGTCTATGTAGGGACCTGCTGTGCCCGCAACATGCGTATCCTTGTTTTTTTTATATATGCCTTGAAAAAGAATCCATTTCGCGAGAAAAACTATCCGTGATACTCATACTCACCCGGGCAACAGTATCTCCGGAATGCGCATGCAAACAGACAAATAATCCATACATTACAAATTAAGTCACTAAAGCTTTGATATCATCACAAATAACATCATGGCTATAAAATAGGACCAATAAGTGATGCAGCGGAGGGCTATAGCGTTATAGCGTGCTCTAACCATGCTTCAACCATGGGGCATTATAGAAGCTGACTCTGCAATAGGCGATTTACGAAAGATTTTAATTTGTGTTAATACTGTTACCAACTTTTTTCTTATATTCCATAGGTCATTCGCCGCTCTGTGTGCTGAAAAGTATCGGCACTACAAGATGTACCCAACATCTATACACCCATTTAGCAAATTGCGATTCATCTTAGAAGTTCTTTTCAGTATCCCTATATTTTTCTCTGGCATTATCTTAGCGAAACATTACGCGGAACGGAAGCCTGATCACGATGTACGTATCCTAGAGTTGACTAATGCAATATATTTTTTGAGTTAAAATAGGTTTATTTATGTCTATTACATCAATTTAGCATTTGTTTTTTTGGAGCCTTAATTTGCACTCCTATGGATGTCGTCCCGTACCACTGCCGCCAATTCCTAAGGTCCCGCTAATGCCAATCTTGCACTCCTACCACCGAGTAAGAATTCTTTATAATGTTATACTTTATAACAGTAATATCAATATAGTGTGCTAGTATGTATGTACTTTACTCTGTGGTAATATTAGTTTTGGGCGGATTGTGTTCTGTTAATGATTATTCTCTCTTTATTCAAGGATAACCACATCGCTGTAATTACTGCATTTGACCTTTTGCAAATCGCTAATATTATAACAAACTTCTTCACCGGTTACATCGTTGGCAAATCAGATAAATTCGCCGTTCTAAACTTGAAGAAAATCGCTTGCAGATACGCCAAAACTTGGTTGTTGGTTGACGTGCTGGCTTCAACCAGCTTCATTTTAGATATGTTACGTATTCGTGATGTAACGCTTAACATGATATTGGTTTCGTTCAAAATTTTGCGATTACCAATTTTGCTTATCTATATAGATAATACTTTGACTGTCATGAGAGCTTCGGTATGTCCTTCATTGTTCATTAGATAAGTAAATTAATGAAAGTTGCAAGACGAACACACCAACCACCCGGTCCCATACTAAGCATCGCTTGTATTATGGGTACACTACAATGGACTGAGGATGATCCCAGTATATAATTACTTATATAGATATTAAACATCCAGGACTCGGGTACTATAATTCTTACTCGACACACAATGTTGGGCCTTTCGAGGATTTGAACCCGGGACCCTCGGCATAGTAAACACTACCATTTTATCGTCAAGTATTACGAACCCATCAATATAAAAAAAAATTATTAATAAATAAAAAAAAGTCTTGCCCAAAATAGGTCTTATTCTTGCGGAAAATTAAAGAACCAAGAGTACAACTATAATTTTACAGATATACGTAAAGACTGGAATGGAAATATTCGTGCTCCTAACATCGTACCTAGCTTGGAACATTTACTTCCAATTCGGCATGGAATACGTCATCGAGGGCAGCTTCACGCCAACAAACCCAAGAAACTGCTCTCGGCTATCGATAGCAAAGCTCTGGGAGAAAGAATCCTATGAGCGATTGATTTATTCGTTCGATAGAGCTGGTAAGCGGAACATTCATAACACAAGTCTTCCTAGTTTTTTTTATTGGATCGACTGCCAGTGTACCCTGTATCAGCTGATTAACGATATTTAAGTGAACAATTGCAATGGTGCGATATCCTATGGTGGATCCATTGAATTAAACCATGTGTCAGAATTGTTTGGCTTGCCCTAACAAATTATATTACACATTTATTATCTCATTCCGATCCGGTTATAGAACTAAGAAAAACATGCGATTGGCCTCGCAGAAGATACTGATGATATGGGTTGTACTTTATTCTGCTTATAGAAGATAGATTTTCATTCAAATTGTTAAACAAAATACAGTTACCTGGGTCTGCTCATAATGTTGACAACAACATTTCAGTTGGTTTGCTGAGACAAAATCCAAATATGAATATCTCTGAACAAGGCGGATGTGTTGAATATTTTAATATTATATCATGGATTGTTTCAGAGGTATGTTTGCTTTAACATTTGAATCAAAATATTCAAGATTACTGAGAATGGGCATCCGCTATAATTTGCGCTATTGTCTGCTAGATATCTACTTAGCAAATTTTCGCTCCATCATATAATTGCATGGTTTAAACGATTGCCAACTACTTCTTAAACTTGTCTATATTATTGTCAACTTAATGGTTTTACTTATACAGATTCTATAAGTAAAACCATTAAGTTAGTCTAGGGTTCCCTATCCCAAAAATATGGGTGCTAAGTTTGAAGCATTTGTATGTGCCATCGTGGCGAGTATACTTGACTTGAGGCGCGCGTAGGGCCAACAATGGGATGGTGCACAGGATATGTGCTTATTAGCTCTAAGCGCAACCCTACGAGACCATATAACCTACCTATTTATTAAACAATAAGTATTGTTTGGTGAGGAATTTATATTTTCCTAATTTGATAGCTCTTGACCTGCCACTGTGTACTGAGATACATGATCTCATTATTTGGAGCGGAGTCGGCACGAGCGAAGTACTACGCCATGATCAAACAGGTGGAAACATATATGATGCAGAGGAAGTTCCCGCCGAGAATCATTAAGAAGATAAAGAAGTTCTATGCTATTCGCTTTCAATTGAATTATTTTGCGGTATGACTTTCGAACATTCATCATTCATAAGAGTAATTCCTTTTGGGATGATTGCCAAATATACTAGGCAAACAAAGGACTACAAGATAACTCATGCGTTTCCATTCAAGTCTGAAATTGGTTATACATAGAAAAGGAAATTTTGCCTTAATACCTACCTACCATATGAGCTGACCGATGACCAAACAATTTTAAGGACTTCTTTAAAAGTCTTCAATTTTATCCCAAATATTTTTCAATACCAGGAGGCGCGTATGCTCGCTTGTTTAACCGGACAGCTTCGCGAAGACATCCTCATGTACACTGGCAGACAGCTCGTAAGGGAGCTCGTGTTTCTCAAGCAGTTACCCAGACCGCTGCTCATGCAGATCGCATTCCAACTGCGCTTTGTCATTTACATTGCTGGCGATATCATCATCAAGATCAATAGTGTCGGTAGGTGCCATGATGCTTGATCATTTTATATCCTTAGTTTAACAAGTTTACGTCATAATAAACCATGTAGGACATTAGTACAATGTCACCTCTCATGGCAACACTTAGCTTTAGGGCCACGGCTGGACTTGTGTGCCTGTACCATTCAAACAATCATTTTGGAGTATGCCTATTGGGCATAAGGTAATGTACCATCAGGATAGGTATCAAGTTATATAGTGTCTCATAGAGACAGTGCTAGTTCAGTATGTTTGTAAGCTGATCCCTGGATCGTGCGGTGTATTCGGTTCGACTTAAATCCGAAGCTTTGGAATAGCTTTAATCTCGCGATCGAATTCCAATTTTGAATCACTTCTACAAGTAGCTAAAGGTAATTGACTCTGTACCCACCCTGAATTAATTTCTCAGGTGACTGTATGTACTTCATCGACAAAGGCACTGTGGCTATCTACTCCGAGTCCGGCAAGGAGATCTGTCACCTGGAGGATGGGGATTTCTTCGGGGAAATAGCGTTAGTCATGAAACGTCCCTTCAGGACCGCTTCAGTGGTCGCGGTAACTAATTGTGAACTGTTCATGCTCGGGAAAGCAGATTTCAATAGTTCTATAGCGTATTACCCGACAGTGTACGAGGATATAAAGAGAGTAGCCACAAGTAGGTTTGAGAGAACCCGTGTATTGGACGATCATCACAAGACTGAGGCGCAGAATGACTATGAAGTAGGTGAAGCATGACCAGTCCCCTCCCCCTTTCCAGCGCCAATACAAGCTACTTACTCTGGAGTTCCCACATTCCGTACTTCAGTGGCACCATTGGCTTGGTACGTATATCTACAGCGGGAAAGCATTTGAGTTAAGAGTACAAACGACATCTTGCAAATATAGTGATAGGGCATGGAGTTTGAGATACTCTTGAGAGTCCTAGTTATGATCAATATTTAATTTAAAAAATATTATTTTGTCAATTCGGCTTTATTGGTCTTGAGCCGTTGTCTGACGGTTGCGGTCATTATTACCTAAGCGGTTGTTTATTTGGTCACTTCAGTGTATTAGTCTGACCAACTACCTACCTACCTACTAACTGACCAAATAAAGCCCTCTAGATTTATTCCTATTGGTATAGTCATCATCTCATTATCATAGCTATCACAATTCCTAAAATTATCTTTCAATGAAGCATATTAAGAATAAGTATATTTTATTTTTTTGAGCAACTTCTCCTAATGTGTTAGTTTTAAGTTTGATGTTTATTTTATGTTATCTTGGGCACAGATTTGACACAATTTGTGTTCGTGTAATCGATATAAGTGAAAATAAAACACAATAATTTCATAAAACATTCATCTTTATTTATAAACCAGCCACCATATAAGCGGAAATTTTGTAAAAAAAAATTTTTTTGATATTGTTGTTATGTAGTGTGTTAAAAATTACCGCATTCTTAGAATAGTCTTTTTAAATCCACATTAACATTAGGCTAAGTTTATGTGATCGCTTGGCAGCGAGCGATTCTACGCGCGTACAAATGATTGATTGAATGACATCCAATCACCGCGTTCATTGAGCGCTATTACACAAAACCACGCGAAGGTGCCCATGCTATTCAATCAATGTACCCTAAGCGTGAAGTCAACAGATAAACTCAGCCCTATATCCAGAATAATATTTAAAATCAGAGAAATGTTTAAATTTAGAATTGTGTTTAATTTTAAATTCAGAATTCTAGACCACGAAAACATATCCAACTGGGGCTTACGATGAACTATTAATACGACTCAAATCTGGACTCAATTGATCTGCATCGCAAATTAGTATCAACAACTTAAGTTAACATAATGTTTCAATTATGGCCCCTTAGTTTTGTCGCATTAATAGTTCATGGTAAGGATTACCACAGGCTGTGGCGATACAAGCATCGGCCGTAATTATTGCAGTTCATTAGACATATCTATTTATATAAAATGCGGCTCTATGGACACTCAAAAACCAATCGACACAACATTTTGCTTGCACATAGGTAACATCACAACCAAAATAAATTATTCTTACAACCTAATTTTCATTTCACGTCGAATAAAAAAAGTTGTACACTTGTGAACAAACGCATCGGAAATGAGGAATGATTTTAAACATAATTTCTCTATGACGATGATTTTCTGTCGTCTTTATTTTTTATTATAATTTAATATTTATTTGTCACCATTGATTGAAGGTTAGGTACAGAAGACTGGAGAATGGTATTACCTTTACAAATATATTATTATTGCAATTCACATTCGACAAATTTATCAATACCGGTCGCCGAAATAAGAACTAACTATACCAATAGGTATAGTTATAAAAAACTAAATGTTATTGGTAAAAAAACTATATTTTCATTATTATGAAAATATAGTTTTTTTTTTACAACTTTGCAAGGACCAGGACTAGACAAGGTTGGCAAGACCACAAGGACAAGGTGTCAATATTCAGGTAGGTATCTTCGGTAACACGGTCACGTGATTGGTCCGAGATTACGTCATCGGCCATCTTCGACCAATGAGCTGTGTTGATTAATCGTGACGTAGTCTTGGGCCATCATCAGTAGAGAATACCTTGCGTAGCATATTATTATACCACGGCAAGGACATAGATAAACTTGTTAGACTACAAGCTTAGATCAACAATATTGGGTTAACATTTTATCATATATCTATGACATAGATTGTAAGCTCATACAATCATAAACAACCACAGTAAGTACTGCAAAAAGCCAAGGCCGCTAAGTGTCCAATCATCTAAGTTGAGGTCGCGTTCCGACCGGTTGCAGTGTTAAGTAAATCAAGAAAGCAAAATTACAATTTGTTAGCGCATCCAGCCTTATGATATGAATGATCTAACTTTGACTTGGAACATGTATGTGACCATCGAAAACTGTTGATTCAAGACAGAATCATCTACTTTATACTATAAATAGGACGTCCTAGATACATGATAATATGATAATCCCCTATATAGTTGAAATAAGACCATTTACGATAAGTAATACAGTTGTTACTGTAGGAATATAAAACGTTATGGTTGTTCCTTCACTGATTGATAATAAGTGCGAAGTTGCATTAACAAAATATGTTCACGAACCTTGATATATATATTATAAAAGTGTCGTGTACGCGGTATGGTTCGTGTGGATTTAATTATTTTAAGCTCGAGTACACCCATCTATGGTTAAATTTTACTACCGTCAAATAACATAATAATATCGCCAGACAAACACCCCAACTATACGGTCCCACACTAAGCAACGCTCGTATTGTAGGTACCGTACAATAGACTGAGAGTGAACTCAGTATATAATACTTATACAGATATTAGACATCCATGACTCGGGTACAAACATTCATGTTCATCACACGGTTTGAAATATCTTAAGATTCTCTATATATTACACAGAAATTAAATTTAACTTATCCCCATCGCATTGAGGGGAGGCCCGTGTCCAGCAGTGGGGCATTAAAAAAGGGCTGGAATTATTAGTATCGATTTTACTGTGGATGGTGCGCTCTACCCTTAACTATATCACGGAATCCTTTTTTTAAAGAATAGGTACGCAACAAAGGTTTTAATAAACTCAAGCACCATGTTTGAGATACAGTATTATTCTGTTAGCATACTAAGATTCAATAAAATTGGTCACGTGATTTCCGCGAAGTACCTTCGAAGACAATTACAGATAAATTACAGTTTTGGCCTTGGTACTTTTTAAAATATATTTTTGACTAGCTGTTGCCCGCGACTTCGTCCGCGTGGTATTTAACAAAGACAACCGTTGACAACAGCCTGCTCGCCCATTCTGAGCCCGCGGGACGCATTGCAGGTTGTTGCTATCAAACTTTAATCAGGCGCAGCGCTGCAACATTGGTTTTAATTTTTTTTCGAGAGATCCAATTTTTTTTTTCTAAAATAAAAGTAGCCTATGTTACTCCTTGTTACATCAGCTATCTGCCAGTGAAATTCCCGTCAAAATCGGTCCAGCCATTTCAGAGATTACCCGGAACAAACAGACAGACAGACAGACAGACAGACAGACAGACAGACAGACAGACGGACAGACAGACAGACAGACAGACAGACAAAAATTGTAAAAAATGTTGTTTCGGTATAGGTAACGTGTATACATCCAAATGCACTTAGTAAAAAGCGGTTATTTTAATATTACAAACAGACACTCCAATTTTATTTATATGTATAGATGTGCGTCTAGCACAGTAACGACAAGACTATATTTATTACAATTACAGATGTGTAGATTTGAATTAGAAAAAAAAATATGCGACGGCTTCGAATTATTTTGGCGTGTTGCTAATGGTACACATAGCAAAAGGTATATTTTATAATTCGACCGTCAAATGGCAGCAAACCTTAATACTGCGTATACTTAAGATTCTATAAAACTATATATTAGCAGCGTTAATACTCACGGATTCTATAAAACTCCACAAGTGGATGGCATCATTCAGTAAAGAAACAAACCATGTATATTACAAAAATATGTTTTTTATTTGTACGCCGCACATTCGGTTGGAATTTCAAAAATACATCTCAGCCTTAACTATCGCATCACATAATTCACACAATAATATGCATTTGTTCACGCAATTTTGTGCCATATTAGCATGGAACATCACCTATTGAGCTATAAATAATGGAATTCATTGAACGTAGTTGTAGAGCGTTTCTCTCGGTACTTGATAGTACATTTCGTATGGGCCCATAGCTCTGTAACGAAATTAAAAAATATTTTAGGAAAAAATGTATTTCTTTTTTATATATTTTTCTAATATTAAAGGCTGGTGGTGAATTGCACTGGTAAAGGTATTTAAAAAAATATTGTCCCGTACAAAATGCCAAATGTGATGTTGTGTACGCATATATTTTTTAAATTGACATTTCATTATTTAACTGCACATAATTATAACAACAAATGCGCTAAAACTCGCAGTTTCATGGCTCAGTATACCCTTTCTGAAACGTACTGTATGTGTGTATATTTTTTTATTGTCCGGGCGCTATCGGGCCCGGCCCGCGAACACCTCTGAAATGGGGGTCAGAGATTTTATTTAACTACAATTATTGACAGGGAATAAATGAGTGTATGTATGGTCTTCTCCATAGGAACGGCATTCCGAACGGGTGGTAAGGCAGTAGCATAATGTTTTTGTAACTTTTGACGATTCATAAGTACTGTACAATAATGGTCTACGTGAATAAAAATTATTCGTGAATATAAATATTTTTACTGGTGGTAGGCTTCGGCCGTGGCTAGTCACCACCCACTGAACAAAGCCATGTCGCCAAGCGGCCTAGCCGTGTTCCGGCATGATGTTCGGTGCTGCCATTCATGGATGGCGGGTCAGATCAGCTGCGCTGCATGTGCCTAGTGAATGTAGCGTCTCGATCTACTGCCGCCTTCCTACCTAGGCAAGTATGCTCCATCGTAGATCTCATCATCACTTACCATCAGGTGAGATCGAGATCAAATACTTGCCAATAATGTAATAAAAATAAAAAAAAACATTCTCATATGTGTAGATTTAGGACGATGGTACAATGTTACTCACCCGTCGCTATAGAGCCCATACATGAGCGTCGGCTATGACTGCACCTCGCTGGCGGGGAGCGGCGCCCGCGCACTACTCGCCGTGTAGAACAGCACGCACGGCGACTTCCACCACGCGCCGAACTGAACCACTTCCTCAGGACTCACCGGCACGATACTGGAAAATGATATTTGTTATCACTTGTGGAAGGTTTGATTTACATTGTATTTAAATCATGTATAAAGGTATGGATGACGCTTACCTATTTAACTAACAATTTAATTCCCTCTAAGTATGTGTAATAATAATGTTCTTAAAAATACTCTTCAAAATTCATAGAAGCTTTCATCGATTTACAATTAAATTACAAAGCTTTATCGAATGAAACGTGTTTACTAATGTCATTGTAAATGCTGAAAATTTTATATGAATTGGAGGGAAAATTGATATTGGCCTTGTTAACGATCCTCGGTACCGAGGCAAGCGTTCTACCAACATGGCTATTACTGTTTACATTGCTGCGTATTTAATGTCTCAAAATAAATCGCTTACACGAAGAACTTAAAGTTCCTTATACAAGAACTTAACAACTCTATCCGCTTCCAATACGAACTCTTTTCCATGCATCACGGACAATATCCCCTAAATAGGCCTTAAAACATGTTTCAATCTAATTAGTACCAACCTTAAATCGTTGAACAGATACCAGTGTGGTTCAACCTCCTTCCCGATCTGCGTCTGGATGTACGCGACCAGGTTCTTGGGGTTGTCTTCTACACAGACGACGGCTGCGGATAAAGCGTACTCTTCTGCCTGGGTCGTCACCTGTTTCTTCTTGCTGTGCTTCTCCGCACGACTGTTGGGAGTATGAGGCTCTGTGGACGATTGCTCCACCTGAATATAGTATGGAGATAAATGATACACATACATTCGATATTGACTATAATCTGGGTGTTTTCAAGTCGAGAGTGAACAGGTACCTTCTAGGCAAGTATGCTACATCGTAGATCTCATCGTCATTTACCATCTGGTGAGATCGAGATCAAATACTTGCATATAAGGTAATAAAAATATATATATATATATCGCCATTACGCGTGTTTTGTCCTGAGGGGCAAAGTGCACCCATAGTCAAAGTCAAACCGTTTATTTCGTATGGGCCTACGGGGGCACTTACAAATAGTCATTACATTTTTTTTCTTAACTCTACAACCGGATCGGATCGCGACCTCAACTGAGAAGATCCGGCGAGAAACTCAGCGAGCTTGTCTTTTTTTTTAAATCCATTATTTTTCCAAAAATATATATTTCATACATATACAATACCAACTAAATGGTTTGGTATAGTCGTCCAGTCAAAATTTCCGTCACGGCAGTAAATCTCAACGGAGACTAGCCTAGGCTAAGACTAGCACTTTATCAGTGAAATCATTTTCGGAATCGGTTCAGTAGTTCCGGAGATGATCCCCTACATCCAAACTCATAAACTTTACCTATGTATAATATGGTATAGTAGTTACATTTAATATTACTCAAATAAAATCCATAAAAATACTTGGTAAAGTAATGCTATCAAAGAGACCAAAACCATTTTTTTTTCCTGTACAGTGCGTTCCAGACGCAGGTGTAAAGGGCAACTAGCTTATAGGCAAATAATACAAGTGTGACCTTATCCTTAATAATGATGTCGCCGTCCGACTGCAGCCTTATAAGCAACTGATGTGGTATTACACAGTGCGAGTCCGGGGTACTGTTCTTTGATGACCCGGCTTGAGAAGAATTTGGCCTGCAATAAAACATAATTGAGTTAAATCTATGTTACAATATCAAATTTTCTGAATATACTGAAAACTTAATTCATGGAAACTTTTCGTCCATTTACAATGGCAATACATGTCACTTAACTTCTGAGAAATGTTTAAGTAATGCTATTAACATTTATATAAATGTTAGGATTACAATATAAATAAATAATTAATAAATATCGGCAGACGAACACCAACTATACGGTCCCAAACTAAGCAACGCTTATATTATGGGTACCGTACAACAGACCAGGGACGAACCCAGAATATTTTACTTGTATGATATAAAACATCCATGACTTGGGAACCCACCACTGACCCTCGGCTTGACAACTTTTCCAATTGTAAACCAAACAAGTTGATCGGTGATCAAAGAAGCCAGCAACACCGAACTCCTCTAAGATGTTAGTCGAGAAACTATCTCTGAAGAGTGTCGGGACCTAAAATAAAATGCAATTTGAGGTGCCGACACTCGTGACACAGTTTCTTTGGTTTATAATTGACAATGGAAAAGTTGACAAGCCGAGGGTAAGTGGTGGGTTCCTCTCCCCCCATTTGTTTAACAATGATTTTCCGCCAAGTATCGCCTAGTTCTATAAATTGCACATGATTAATTTAGCAGTGGTTTACAATGAATCAATCTCTTACCTGTCAGGATGTTTGAAATGGCAGCCGGGTCTCGCACAGTGCAAGCCGTAACGACACGGCTTCCCGGTCGCCCTCTTGGATTCCTGCTAAATTCAACAGAAATACTAGACGGTAACAGATATCGTGATACAATATTACTATACCTAAGGGGCCATCCATAAAAATTCATAACACGTTAAGGGGGAGGGAGGGGGTCGACGAAGTGTGACATTGTGTGACAAGTGGCGAGGAGGGGTCCCAATTTACAGGGGGTCCAAACAAACTATTTATTTTATTGAAAAATAATTTAAATGGAAATAAAAACAATTTCGGAACACTGCTGTTTTAATTTTCATAAATTTCTAAATGTAAAATTGCAAAATATGTGACATCACACTAGGCAGGGGGGGGGGGGGGGTCTCTGAAATGTGACCAGTTGTGACAAGGACGGAGGAAGAGTCAAAAATTAATGAAATTCGTGTGACGTAATTTATGGATGGCCCCTAATATTATAAATGTGTTTACCATGTCTTTTTGTGGTCCTTTCGTCCAGTACGCCTTCTCGCGGACTGTCGCCCCACCGCAGTTTATTGCAAGGATCGGTGGTAATCTGTAAAACAATAAGTTTTTTTTTTTACAAAATATCCTCCCACCAATGAATATGTATTTCGGTCTTAATTATACCCTCACCGCCGCAACATTTGATAACTTTGTGTATCGAAATAGTTTTCACTTTGTTTTGAGAACTTGATAACGTATTCAAGTCAATATTCCGCAATGTCTCAGGACCAAGGACTAGAGTGATACAGGATCAGAACGAATCGCGTAAAAGTCACTACAAGATACACAGATGTCGGATTCCGCTAAAGTGGTTGCTACATACCTATACATACCTATACCTAGCAGTGGGTTGACACAGGCTTAACCCTTAGTAGCCTGATTTACGAAAGTGATTTATTTTTAATATTACTGTGTTTAATAATAATGACATTTGATTTTTTTTTTAATTTCGTTGGAAAGAATATTATACAACAGTAAAATACGTACAGCCAACCTATAAAAAAAAACTAATAGTAATGTGAACATTCGGTTTAAAAGATTGGTATCAAAATTGAAACTCTAGGCTATTAAGGGTTAATGAAATATTGTCACGGATGGGTGCGAAAGCGTTCCCGTGCCCCCCCCCCCCCCCAATGGGGGAGAAGGACCACCGTGGAGATTTAGTCGGTAAAAGTCCGACACAACCCGCTTGCCTCCCTCGGGGCTTGCGGGTATCCAGTATCCATGAGGATTTCCCCCACGCAAAAAAAAAGAGCTCAATGTAATATTGCGGAGGTCAATGCACCCACCTGACGATCCTGCCCCTCTGCACGGTGGGTGTGAACCGGGAGCAGTGCTCGCACCAGGCGGGCGTGCTGCGCCGCGCGGCCAGCGACGCGCGCACCAGCTCCGCGAACCCGCCGCGCGCCTCCGCCTCGCGCGCCGCGCCCCCGCCCCCGCCCCCACCGCCCACGCCCCCGCCCCCACCGCCCCCGCCCGGCGGGTACTGCAGCGCGCACGCCAACACCACCGACTCCCGACCTTCCTGATGATGGGGAACTAGACTTGTATAGGATATGGGTAAGAGTTCAGATTGACGATCTGATTTGCTCAGGTGGTAGTGACTCTGTTAAGCAGTGATAGCCAAGTTGGTAGAACGCTTGCCTCGGTAACGAGGATTGCAGGTTCAAACCCCGGCTCGCACCTCCGGGATTTTTCACGTGCGAATCTCATTGTCAACCATGATTATCACTTGCTAAACGGTGAAGGAAAACATCGTGAGGAAACCTGCATGTCTGAGAGAACCCCTCGAAAGATGTGTGAAGTCCGCCAACCCGCACTGGGCCAGCGTGGTGGATTAGGGCCCAAGCCCCCCTCACATTGAGGGGAGGCCCGTGCCCAGCAGTGGGACATAAAAAAGGGCTGGAATAATATAGTGACTCTGTCTACAACGCCGAGGGTCCCGAGCATACTAATAGTGGTAATAATCTATACAAGTATTATATACTGGATCCGCCTGGACAATATACAATGGACTGAGCATTGTGCGGTACCCATAATACAAGAGTTGCTTAATGTAGGACCCTATAGTTGGTGTGTTGGTCTGTGATATTATTCTTCTTATATTTAGAGTACCATTGATTATGAATCATACTTTTAACGTCATCGATTTCTATGTTGAGTACCCAGCCTTATGTCCGTGATAGGTCATACCTCAAAGGTCCAAAGGAAAAAAAATCAGCGGCCCACTAACCTCTTTATTGCACTTAAGACACCTATTCAACTGGTGTCTGCCGATTGCGAAGAGTTGTGATATGTCAGACTCTTCCCTACTGGATTGCTGGTTGTTGGACAACTCGTGGTTGTCTATGGGACATGTGTCGGTGTCGCCAGCTCCTGAAAAATGTATCTAATCAACACATATACAAAAAAAAAAACCCTACCCCAAAATTTACAGAAAGTTTCATCAATTCACAAAGAACTTTTATTCTTAAATAATAAGGGTAATGCAAATTGTTAGATTTTTATAGAAGTTACCGGTTATTTATTTTCATCATCTCACATTCATCTTGTCCGACGTATAAATTTCAAAACCCTTTTATTATTATTTTTTTTTAAACGTATAATAAAATGTATCAAGTGCTTTGTAGTGCCATTGTGATTAATAGACCAAATCTTTCCATAAATTTGAGGACTATTCTTTTGCATGTTAGTTTTCGAGTTACCTCTATAATCAGACGTTCGTAATAAACCTGCTTGCAAAATAGAAAAAAAAGCTGTATGTTACTCGTTTTCCTTTTTTCATAAAATCACAGTTCAACTGCAATCAAGATTAAACCAGAAATTAATAATAAAAAAGCACAATATTGATGACCACACACGAGTTGCAGGAAGTTAGTGGATGCGAGTGACAAACATTCATGAGGATTACAAGTCCTCGGGGAGTCTCAAAATACATCCTCACCTCAAATCTAACTCACCCTCAACCATACCCGCTTGCCAGCCTTCCTCCCTAACTCCCTCCTCCTGGCACTCGAACTCCGTCGCCGGCCCCAAGAACTCCAGCTCAGTATACTGGTACTCCTCAGTATACTGCCCATTCATGGCCGGTGTACTCAGTGTCCTCACTTTGCCGTTAACAATTCGCCCAAGTTTAGGCGGACTGTTCGCTATGAGAGCCAGTTCTTTCTCCTTCTTTTTCGTTTCCAGGATTTCGTAATGCATTTGGTGCAGAATGAAGCGATTCCAACTCTGAAATGAATTTTCGGGAGATCTTTATTATTAATATATGGCATTCATGTTGCCCACAAAAATAAAATACAATCAGAATCATGGAATCTTGATCGCCTTTGATGATTATTTTTGCGATCTTTGTAATGAAAAGTTCGCGGAACGCAGAACGTGGAACACAAACGGGGCACACTCTCATATGTAATTGGGTTCGAAGACAAATAATAAAATGTACCTGTATCAATGCAACCAAATCGACCCTAGAATCGACTTCTCGGTCCGGTAGTATTAAGCCCAGCGCTGCCGCTTCGGGTACTGTGCAGAACGCTCTAAGGAAATTGGTAGGCTGGCATGCCGCACCGCCCGACGTGTCCAACATTCTGAATAGGAACCCTGAAATATTTATCACATTGTTTAAATCACGGGTACCCAAACTTAATTTGTCTACATTGAGAATAAATTATTTTTTAGCGCCCCCATTTTTTCACGTACTTAAAAAACCACTATCAACTTCAAATTAAATTAATTATTGTAAGCCTCTACACAACGCCCCCTTTTTTTACTGGGTGTCTTACCGCCCCCTTTAGGCCTGCAGCGCCAAGACGGCGCACAAGACGGCGTTATCGCCCACTTTGGGAAAGGCTGGATTAAATGAACAAACTTTGAAAAGTCAATGATTCCTTGACTGGTGAGTTATAGTTCAGCGGGCTGTAAAAGCACGTTTATTGAACAGTTTCACAATAAAGGGCAACAAAAGACAACAACACGGTCGTGGTGAGAAAATGTAATAATATAGGATTGTTTAGTGTCCATTGCGATTTCGGCATAAAATGTCCCCGATCGCCACCCTGCGAGCTTTTTCCTCGCCCTGCGGATACCCGACGCATATGCGTTCCGAATTACGTGCCGTGACAAATCTCAAAACCAAAATTGCGTTGTCTATGTAGGCATTCTTGACAGACTTTACGGCCAAGAAATTCTTTTAGCATCTTAAGGTCGAATATCAATTGCACATTATTGGATGACGGTGGAGGACGATCTATTTTCGTCATTTGTTACTAATTTGAATATAGAACATTCCAAATTTCAACATTCGTGAAATTTATATAAATTAGGAGGCGTTTTTAAAAGTGATAAACCACATTCAAAGTTGAGTTTACATTATGATACAAGTAACCAAGTTGGTCATTATAGTCGAGGTTGGATTGCACCCGAGAGTCGAATTTGCATCATAAAATAGACTCGCCCTATTAGTTCCAACGCCATACGTGAGAATAATGATATAACTCACCCAGTTCGCAGCTAAGACAGAATTCTTTAGCACATGTATGCGCTAACAATTTCGCTTTTACTGGCAAAGTGTAATATAAGACCTGTAAATTAATTATTATTTAAGTTTCAGTGACATCCTCAGTTCTGATTCTGTATCTGATCTTTTAGTACATATAATAGGGGTGCGGTAGACGGATTAAAAAATACGCCTATTATTTATGCGTAAAAACTAATCAGGAAACTAGTTTTTGGTGTACGCGATTAAAAATTAAAAATTATATGGTGACACTGCTATTTATTTGTCAAAATTTAAGAGACCATTTACTTTTGCATTGACTTTGCAATAGCAATGTCAAAATCAAATCCAATAAGCTGACGATCTCCAAGGAAAATCAAAATAGATGTCTTCAAAAATCATATTATATTCTATCCCCCCAAATTTATAGACGTGTTTTAACTTTATCAAACGTCATATAATACTGCGCACAAGAGTTTTGCTTTGCGCAGTACACTATACGACGTTTGATAAAATGTTTATAAATTCTGGAGTTTATAATAATAATTTAATACTTTACCTGTAACATAGAGTTGCAATAAGAATTCGGCAGCGTCGCTTCTAGTCCCGGGAGGCCTGTTTTATTCAACTCCTCCAAATCAACGTCGTTGGTACCGTGTTTGTTGAACCGTACATCCATCTATAATATACTTAAACGGCATTATTTAAACTTTCATATAATATTGGTAGTCACTTGCTTAACAGTGAAGGAAAGCATCGTGAGGAAACCTGCATGTCTGAGAGAACCCCTCGAAGGCGTGCGAGATCGACCGACCAGCACTCTAGTCTAATCTCCCTCACATTGAGGTAAGTCCCATGCCCAACAGTGGGACATAAATAGGCCTAATATTTTTTTTATTGGCTAGCAAACTAAGGGCAGTCGCGGAATACAGGCAGGTTTATGTCATTTTGATGTTGACCGTGTGGCATTAATTATGAGCGTTTGTCTATACTCGTATGACATGCGACGCTCATAAATATAATTCAAACTCAAACATTTATTGCAAACTATTTGTTCATTGGTCTTACGATAGTTTTAGTACTTATGACATGGCCTTCTTCAAGCATTGCAATGTTGAGAGGCTAATTCTACCTACTAAACACGATTCTTAAATACTGGGTACATGTACATGTCAATAGCGTTGTTTGTCAAGGTTTAAATTCACCATGCTTTTATGTACATTATTGCTAGTCAGTCTGTATAAAGTTATAGCACTATTATCAGTGCATAGTAATACGACCCGCATGTAGTCAAATCATATAAGTAATAGCATTAGTAATTCAGGCAATTTTTCTACTGACGGCTACTAACATACTATATATCATTTTAGCCAAACCTCATTTTTATAGACTATTAATTTTATTTTAATTTATTGAGGACAACAAACTATCGTATAAATACTCATGGAACTGAAAAAAAAATGATCAAAGTACTGGCCCAAAATTGTGTATACAAATTTATAGAATAAATAAAGATAATTGATGGTTACCTTTCTCCTTGTACACTTGAGCATTTTCTTCCATACTCTATATGCGTGGACAACGGTCTGTTCTTTTCTCGAATCACTTGTAATTATGAATCAACATACCTTTTGATAATGCTTGGGTATTGGTTGTGTGGTCAGATTGTTATCGCTCTGTTTCGCCGCGTTCAGATCATCAAGAGTATCCTCTACATACGGCATCTGTTGAGGCCAATTTTTTTTTTGTTTTTATTTTTTTTTATTGGCACATTTATGTGATCTTGATTTATTGTTTGCAACAGTAGCATATTGCATTGAATGTAATTATTTTGGATTAAAATTGATCTTAAGCGATGCGATAGCTTGTAAAAACCGCTTTTTTCAACACTGGAGTTTTACAGTAAATTTAATACATGAATGAGGTCACTACATTATAGCGCGCGCGTCGAAATAAAAAAAAAGGTTCTCATAGTGCTCAAGTTTTTTTCTTACAAAGTAAAACAGTATTTTTTTATTTGGCGCCCTGACCAAGTTGTATAAGAAATTAACTAATTATGCTACGACCAGTAAATATTAAATTCCTATAAATTAAATACCTGATTCCTTCTTAATGTTTTGGGGTTCGGGGCGTAGCCGATAGGCCCTTGCATTTTCATTGTTTTTAATACTTCAGGATCGATCGGTTTTGGTATTCTGAAAAATTTACATATTAGAGAAAAATGCCAGATGATTATTTTAAAACAGCGCAGGTTTCAGGCTTAGTACCTATACCCTTTCTGAATCTATAAATTTCTGTATAGATTGCTTATGACACTGGCTAAATACAGGTTTGCCAGGTCATCCAAAAAATATGTTATAGTAAATATTATCTGATTGCTTGGTAAAAAGTCACAAAAAATATTCTTAAATCACATACAAAAGATATAACAGTCGTCCTCATACTAGGAGCGAGCCTGTGTAATGGGGAAGCCAGATACTTATTATTAACAAGTAATAAACGTAGTAGTAAATGTGTGTCTGTGTGTGTGAGAGTGAATTTGAATGTGTGTGTGTGAGTTTGTGCGTGTGTGAGTGAGTGCATGTGTACTTTTAAGGGGGAAGCTCAGGGTCAGGGCGCGAAATTCAAAATGTCAATGGATTTTATTTTTTTACCAAAAATTTGGACATTTTTACGATGTAATTTATTGTTTTGCGATATTAGCATTCTGCATTGGATGTATCGATGTATTAAGTTTGCTTAAAAAAATACCTAAAGCGATACAACACCATAAAGTTAGTAAAAGTAGCGGTTTTTACAAACCTTATGGTATTGTATCGGATTAGGTACTTTTTTGAGCAAACTTAATACATCGAGACATCCAATGCAGAATGTTAATATCGCAAAACACTAAATTACATCGTAAAGATGTCCAAATTTTTCGTAAAAAAATAAAAACGATTGATATTTTGAATTTCGCGCCCTGACCCTGAGCTTCCCCCTTAACAGTAAAGATTAGGCTTTAGCCCAGCAGTGGAACATACAATGAAACAGAAAAATAATAACCTGTACACTTTCTTATAGAATTCTTCCGGGAGGGAGTTGAACCATCGGCTGCCCGTTGCCAGCGACGGGAGAGCAACACTGGAGTACTTAAATGTCGTATCGGTGAAGCTCGCGAACGGTAAGCTTGGAACTGGATCCGCGAACAGTGTTTCCCTGTTGCCAAAATGATTTATAAAACATAATGTAAAATTTATCAAACTCTTTATTGGACACCAAAACAATAAGCATAACCATAATGAAAGACAACATATTGATGGTACAAATGGCGGTCTTATCCAGTGGCGTAGCATAGGTCATTAGTACTGAAAGATTTTTTTTTCATATCTTTTTTTTTCTCTAACTGTTTTTCGTTTTCGCTACCTGTGAAATGCCGCCCCCGGCAAAGCACCCCCCCCCCCTCCCCCCCCAATGCTACGCCACTGGTCTTATAACTAAAATGTGATCACATAATGGAAAAGGACAAGGATAAAATAAAAGATGGGTAATAGTTGGAGTACAGAGCGTAAGAAAAGGTACTCTTGGATACAGATTAATATAAAATACACGCTAATATATTTTTATTTTTATTATTAAAGACATAAAAATTCTGACTTCACATAATAATTACATAATTGCGCTAAAGCAGTGCAGGTTCAAATAATAGTATACCCTTTCCAAACCACCAAGTATAAGTAATTATACTCTTGAGATTTCCAGTCCATTGGACGGTACCCACAATACAAGCTTAGCTTAGTTACCAAACTTAAAGCTGTTGATTAAGTCTACTCACCGTGAAAAATTATTGAACACTGGTTCTCGATTGTGCCGTGGACAGAACAGATTCAAATGGCCGGCTTGGTCGCCGAACACTAGGGCTTGACTTGTAGCGGACACGTCCATTACTCTGCACAGGGAACTCTGGGTATCCACCTGAAATAACATTTATTATTATGACTATTTTGCATAGAAACTGCGATGCATTGGTGGACTCTTATATGCAACATTTAAGAGTCCACCTATGCATCGCAGCCCGAGTGTATGAATAAGAGATAGCGCGAATAACTACAGAGTTAGTGACGGAGAGTACCTGCGCTACCAATATCTAGATTTTTATAATATCTTAGGGTTTTCGTGAGTAGACCACAAAACATATGATAAATTAGGTCTTTTAATATATTATTTTCTTATATTTACGGGAATATTACACATTGAAATAAAAATGTAATAGCATGTAAAAAAAAACCATAAAATAAACGCAACAAAATTTTAAGATAAGTTGTATTTCAAGGTGTTTTAATTTATTTATATATACATTATATATTATTAAATTGAATTATCACATCCAAAGAACTTCAGTAGTTCGTTTTCTTCTAAAAAAATACTTAATAATATTATTTGAAATTGATTAAAACGACTATAAATTTGGGGGTGAATCTTACCCGAAACACCGACTGCTCCTCACTATTACTCGCGTTCACGTGTAACAACGCGACATGCCCGTCCCCGGACACGGCTACCGCCCTACCAGAGAACGCTGGCAGAAAGTGCAGGAGCAATGGCGGCGATGCAGTCTGTATGGTCCAAGCCCCTTCGCCGGGCGGCTTGTTGCGGAGACACCGGACGTCCCATATCACTACGTACGGCTCGGCCACCGCTACACTGGCACTGGGATAAATAAAACCTAATGGTACATCACAATTAAAGAGACCTGGGCCCCAAGTCTGCTAACACAATCGATTCATAATCGAACAGCAACCGCATAGTAACTGCCACTTTTGACAGTACAATATCTGTCAAAAGTGGCAGTTACTATGCGGTTGCTGTTCGATTATGAATCGATTGTGTTAGCAGACTTGGGGCCCTGTAGAGGTTCTATGTCCGCGAAAAATATCTGGCCGCTTCACGGCCAGTCTCGAATGTATGTCAGCATGACGTTTTGAAATGGTTTCCCTTGTTTTATTGCTGTTCATGTTCAATGCTTAATTCCAATGACGGGGAAACTGAAAAGTCAGTTGTGTTTTAATTTCTAAAACTAGTGTTCCTGCGAGTTATAGTGAGTGATATAAGTGGAATATTAACCATTATGGGTTCGGTAAAGTGCACAAGTGTAGGTAATTGAAACAGAGTGACGAAACATGGCTTTTCAGTTTCTCACAAAAAATCCATGAAAAATCTTTCGGTAAAGTATCCATCACTTTACTGATTGAGGGATGGGGGGTATTTAACTTGAGCCTAGCCTTTGGGCCTGTTCATATGCTCAAAAACAGAAAAAAAAATATATTACTTGACACTGGCAAAATACCTAGGGTGATGCCAAATAAAAAAAAAATCCAATGACATTGACAACATCAGAATTGGCAGTATAGATTGATTCCTTCGCCTGTCCTACTGGACGAACTAATCTACTACTACTACTCAATGCTTAATGAAGATTAATATTATATATTTTCACAGCAAACCAAACATATTATTATTTATTGACAAGATCTTCGCGACTCTATATATGCTACAGAAGTAGGCGCCGCCGGCTACTTCTACCGAACCAAACTGATCATAACACTCGAAGCTGGATTGCAGCCCGAGCCAGAGCCGAGGGTGAAATGGAATCGACATTGTAATGAAATTTTTGCGCACACACTATAATATATCTTGCGTAGTTATCGAATCTATATTGAGATTGGCCACTGACATTGAAATTCGGTCATTATTATTTAAGTACCATAAGAAAGAGCTAGCTAGAGCCAGAGGGAGGTAGCTAGATGTGGCTATGTGGACGCGAGTGGCGGAGGACCGTGATGTGTGGAAATCATTGGGGAAGGCATATTTCCAGCAGTGGACGTCTATCGGCTGATGGATGAAGAAAGAGCTATCAGTCAAAGTAATACTCACGACTGGGTGAAACCGCAGCTGATCAATAGATCCCCCTGCATGTCTAAGTCGGAGAGGCAAGCGGTGTGTGCTCTGAACCTATGCTCAGCATTGTCAGGACTCCTCAGGTCTCGCAGGGCAACCATGCCGCTGGCGCTGCCGCAAGCTACCAGCGATCCACCTCCACTGCGAAGTACCGCACAGCCCTCTTCTTGGATGGGCTTCGGATTTTTTTTTTGTATTAGATACACATATTGATTTCTTATATTTACGCGAATGCTACACATGTAAATAAAACGAATTTTACGGATATTATCCCGTTTATTTTTTTGTTTTTTTTTTACGTTCACGACGTTTCGGCTGCTTTACACCAAAAACAAAAAATGAAGGCAATCAAATCCGTAAAATTAGTTTTATTCAAATTTGTTTGACGGCCTGGTTAGTTGGTAGTGACCCTGCTTTCTGTGCCGAGGGTCCCGGGTTTGAATCCGGGTAAGGACAAACTTTGTTGTATGAGCACAAAGCTTGTATCCGAGTCATGGATGTTTCGTGTCTATATAAGTATTATATTCTGGGTTCACCCTCGATCTCTCTCAATATACGATACTTATAACTCAAGCGTTGCTTAGTGTGGGAGTGTATAGTTGGTGTGTTCCTCTTGCGATATAATTATGCGAGTGGAAAAAATACTTACAATTACAGTTTCAGCCATTTTGGTTAGATCCAAATCAATAAGTTTGTCCTGGTGTCCACCCATCAGTAGTTTGGTGGGGCTGACTTGGAATACACATTGCATGTCGGCCATGTTGCTGGAGCTGCAATATTTATGAGTATACAAAAACACACTCTTTTACGCTTACAATAAGGCTACATGTCGGTTATCCCTATGTTTAATATTTTAAGACAAAAAAATTTGGTTAAATTATTTTCGATACAGAAGCCAAACAGTACCGTTCGGATATTTTATTATATGTATCTGTTTGTTAACGAATAATTGGAAAACTACTGGACAGATATTAATGAAACTTGGCTCAGTTATAACTTATAAATTGGGTCAACATTAACATGTATATTTATTGATTTCTTATATTTAAGCGAATACTACACATTGAACTAAAACTAATTAATTTACGGATCGGAAAAATCCGTAAAATTAGTTTTTTATCAATATATTTCCTTTCCTAGTAAGCGGATGGGATAGCCAAAATACCGTAATAACAAAAAAATCAAACAGGGCGCATTTTAACTAAACATAGCATGGTGATTGCTTATAACAAGATCAAAATACAGAAAAAAAAATACCCATAAAAATCTGAGGCTCCCCAAATAGCAAAAAAAAACAGTAACTAGTGATCAATAAAACATTTAAACCTACCTGTATGTGTGCCTTGGTAATCCTCTCCGAATCTGATGACGTAGTGTGGTCTTTGTAAGTATATAAATACCTTCATCAAAAGTGACTATGTCCCTCACTTCATCAGACTCATGCACTTGGAATGATGTATACTTTTGCATATTCGGACCATAGTATGATGTGACATGGCCCTGAAAAATAAATAGTTTTAACAACTGCATGCTCCAGTGATCTGAATGTAGACTGCTTGGCTTGAATTAGGTGGTCATATGTGTGGGGCGCCACAGCAGTATGCCATGTGCGATCATTTGGTGTCCCACTCAAAGGCAGTGAAAGCGGACGGTGGGTTTTAGTGGGTAGTCTGGATGTGACCAGGAGCTCCACATAACCGTTCGGGTGCCCCCGGGCCCGAGCGGTATGCGTAAATGCATCGTTAACAAAAAAAAAGGTGATCATAAGTTCAATTACTGTGCAGGACATATATTTTAGCAATGGTGTATTTGTTTTTTTGACCTGATCATTGCATTGGCAAAGCCCCAGTCCTATGTATAAATGGTCCGATTATAAAAGTGCTGTTTAGAAACATGATTCTAAAAGATTTGCTTCATTTTTGAACTAATATACATTGGGATTACAAAGCATTTTTTTTTATTCATTATAGGCAAGTATTTGTAAGTGACGATGAGATCTACGATGGAGCGATGGAACACGGCTAGGTCGCTTGGCGACATGGCTTTGTTCAGTGGGTGGTGACTAACCACGGCCGAAGCCTACCACCAGTAGAGTTGTCACCTAGTTGGCACCACCCAGGGTCATGTGTAGGGTATCTCGAGGGTACTTAATTCTCCTACGGACGAAGTTGACTCGACCCCAAGCATTTTCCAGAAGCGGTTTGCAAAACAAGTTTGTGGATGGGCTATGATTTGAATGAAAAGTTAATTTATACCAGGCTTTCCCAAAGTGGGTGATAACACCCCCTTGTGTGCAATGCGGGTAAGAGACCCAGTCAAAAAAGGGGGTGTTGTGTAGAAGCTCACAATAATTAATTGAATTTGAAGTTATAGTGGTTTTTAAGTAGGTGAAAAAATGGGGGCACTAAAAAATATTTTATTCTCAAAGTGGGCAGTAGACTAAATAAGTTTGGGAACCCCTGATTTATACTAACCCCTTGATTCCCCATCCATATCAGTTCTTCATATTTATCAAATGCCACAGCAGAAACTCCGAATCTATCTCCATCGTCAACCAGCACACTACTACGGACTTCATATTCAGCTTCCTGGCTCGGCATCAGGTACTGAGGTGCAAATTCCGGAGCATAGGGATCTAAAACATTATTATACATTATCATGTGAATTGACCATTAAATATTTAAACATGGAGTCATTAAGTTTTGAGTTGGTTTCTGTATTTATTTCCTGTGCTAACATTCAAAACATTAGGCTATCCTAATCAGCATTTGGCTACAAGTGTTTTGAATGTGGAAATTAACCTGCTGCCTTATTGTAGCGGGTAATTTCTATATATGAAATATCAGATTTTCTTTTGAGCAGTTTATCCATTAAAGAAGGGCTTATTGAAAGCTAAAAATAAGTCGTCATTTAAATAAGTATGTACCTATAGTTATTTCAATCATTAATGATACCTACTGTAATACTGAATCAGGTCTTTTGTTAGCACAGAATGTTGTATGAGAACATTGAAGGAAGTAAGTAAGTACATAGTAATATATCTTAACATTATACATATTGGTAAAAGCTATAACCAAACAGTGTTATTAGCAAATCAATTTCGATTGTTATCATCGCAAGAACACTAGTAAAATTCCAGAGCACAGTTATTCATGAGTTTACAAAAACATCTGTTTCTTGAACTTAAATAGCATTCACACCACACAAATGTTGATGCAATACAATTGTTATGCAAAATGAGCGGAGTATTAACTAATAATATCCACAAATACCATATAATATATCGATTTGTAAGGCATGTATACCCACCAGGTAGAAGATGATCAGTCGGTACACAAATATCAGAATAATGATATTCCATATTACACTTAATATAACAACGAAAATAATTCACGGCATCTACATTTGCTGGTTGCACACAATAGACAGAATAAATCTGACAATAATTTAAAAATATTTTTGTAAAAGATCCTGACTTCGACGACGGCAACCAAGATTTACAAGTCGATCAACAAGTTAAATATTGAGGCACTGTGTTATGTGTGAAGCCAACTTCATTTATGTTCCAACGACATACAGGCCATAATGACAATACACTGTTTTGTTGGAAAACAAAACTGTCTCGCGTCTTGTCATCAAACTGTACACACGTTTCGTTTTACGCTATGTAAAATCCACAAACAAAAAAGTTTTTATTATTGTTGTATAAATTAATTAGTTACTTTAAAAATATTATGTAAAATCCTTGCGTAATTGTTTAATGGTACTATCAGTAATAGCTGAGCCAAGTTAGTCAACCATTCGCTTTGGAAGCAACGTGAATTTTTCGGATTTTGTGTGCGCATCCAATTTTCAATAATGATAATTATTAAGTTAACAAAGTTAAAAAATCATGATTTTCAAAGAGGTATGAAGTTCGCCTAACTACACTTGACCGAGGCGGCGGACTGCAGGCGTAATTTTAATTACCTACATAAGTTTTCCACCTTATTCTAGGATAAAGCAGTTCATTATTTGTTCAATACCTAATTTGTTGGTAACTTTGTGAAACCTAGTATCTATTTACTTAATAATTCATGTAATACAACATACTGAAGAATAGTGTGGATTTGAAAATTAAAACCAAACATGAAAATATGATTTATTTATTTAGTAATCTTATGTTTGTATAAAGGACTAGCCATGCCCGCGACTTTTTATGCATGGTCCTTAGTTGTATAACCATACCAGAGGAACCCTTTCATTTTCTGGGTTAATATATATCATGTATGTTTAGCCGGTCTATAAGCTATAACCATGCTAAGCTCTATAAAAACCATCCAGTGATACTTGAACATAATGATTTATGGTATTCAATGTACAGACACAAATAAATTATTAGCCTTATAATTATGTACATATACACTAAGTTTATAAAATATCAGCAACCATACATTTTTCATAATAAAAAATTTGAATAACTAATGCCGCATACACATACTGTTGGTGCTGCTGGTCTAGTCTGGGCCCGCACAAAATATGGGCCAATATACGCTAGTTGCTTTCAGTAAGTACAAGGCAAATGTTCAAGCTAAGACTGACACAAGTGAGATCTCTACATATTGGTTCACAGTAAACTGTGTCTGTGTGTTGGACACACATATGCTGCCCCAAACTGGACTAGCATGTGTAAGCAGCATGACATCAACATAATATCAATTTACAGAAGTTGGTAAGAAGTGTTGATAGTAACTTTTAGTGAATTCAGTCATGAGGTCCGGCATAGCTTCTGGTAATGTAGTGATTAGCCGACCCGGACTGCCAGAATATCTAGCAAATGATGGTACAACTGTTTCTGCCGGCAGTACAGAGTTATCTTCAATCATACAACAGTCTTTCAGGACACATCTTCGACCCTGTAATAAAAATAAACATAATAAATAAATACATGCCAATCTAGTCATTCCTAGTACGGCTTTTGCTGGTCTAGCTAGGAGTTCTGTTTGAGTGGAGATTTACAGTCCACAAGTACCAGCCGACATCAATAGTTGTTTACAGGACATTACTGACAAATATAAATTATTCCAAATGTAAAATTTATACCTGATTCTGAATTATTTTGAAAAAAAAATAATAAAAAGTATGTTTGTCTATGAAACTTACAATAACCACATTCTTTCCAATGTACACATAAGATCCAACGACGGCTGCAGTCACAACTGTGTTTTCACCAATAAACACATGATCACCCATTTGCAGAGGGAAGAATGCAACACTGAAAACAGAGTTGGGTTTATTCAAATATTATATTTTTAAGTACATAATTAAAAGTAGTGGAGCATGAGGTGCCCTTTCAGGCATTCATTGGAGCCATAGAAATATTAAATCAAATTCAGACATAACTCTAATTACAATATAGTCTTACAAGTCATAATGTACTGATTTTAGATGCTTCGTGAACACATGTGCACATTGTAAGTTCTTACCCTTTGCTAAATTTCTTGAATGGTGGCCTTATAACTGAGCCTTTGCTTATGATACAAAACCTTCCTGTTTTCACGCTGGCCAAATCCCCTCGAATTATAGCATCACTCTGGACAATTACTTTGCCATGTAGCACAATGTTTTGTGAGCCACATAATACTGTCTGTCTGCTTACTTTATTGCCTGAAGCCTGGAATAAAAATAAAAATGTTGAAGACAACATTTTTAGTATATATCGCGGCACAATTATACGGAAATTACATACAGTTTCTACGTATTCCGATTTGTTATAATAAGTGTCTTGAAGCTCCATGTTTTATAATTTATTTAGTTAGTTTTTAGTAAATAGTAATAAATTTGTATCATACAAATAATTCGACACAAAATTGCACAAAACGGAATGAATCATTCATCAAAACATCAAACTCAAACTGACTGAACATTCTGAACAACGTCATTGTTGTTGACGTTTGCGTTTAGCTATAAATTGGCGATCAGCTTCCATCGACTGAAATCAGTTTTATTCTTTGGATTTATCCAACGGTTTTATCTGGATAAATAATTTATAATAATCAACAACAAAAGAGAATACAATATTTCTGGCTCACTGATACCTTACTATGTCTACACCATAGGTCTACCAGTTTACATGTCTGTGCCAAATGCACACCAAAAGTCTATGGCACCTTTCACACCATCATGATTCGGCCTTGTGCGCATAGCTCGAGCGTGATTCATACGATACCGTCAATATAGCTGTGATAATTGATTTGAATCATAATTCATGTGATAATACCGATAGCGCTTAAAATTGTCGAGGTTCTTGCTATTAAAACCTATCTAGTGTTCATTTAACCCTTGCGCCATCTAGTGTTCATTTAAGTAAGCGTCTCGAGAACACTAGATGGAGCTAACAATGTATTTATATATCTTTGTCCTGTTCAGTGTTGCCAGATTGGGTATTTTTTTCGCAATTCTGGGTAAACATTTTGGCTCTGGAGAAATTTTGGAGACATGAAATTCTTGGAGAAAAATTTGGAGAAAAAAAAAATACCATGGAGAATTTTGGGTAATTTTTAGTTTCAGTGGGATTACCTGTAGGATGACCACAACGCATGTTACGAACGCACGCGTTAAACCATCTCGCTCAGTGGGGATACGTAACGTAAAAAAAAAAAAAAAAGGTCATTCCGCTGCTTCAGTTTGGAAATTAGAACAGTATTTCAAGGAAAAAATAAGAAAAAGGCAAAAAGCTAAGACGATATTATTAACTTTTTGCCTTTGGGTAATACTCAAGCAAATTGTATCATTTTGGAGAAAAATAATTTCAAATTTGGGTATAAATAGAAAATCACATCTGGCAACACTGGTCCTGTTACCTGTAGCTGTACCTACAGATGTTGTCTGTGATTTCTTTCTTTCTTATGTGCATTATACTTTGTTTTTATTATTATTATTTATTTATTTTTTTATATTTTTTAAGTTCTTCTGTTTATTTTTATATTTTTTCTTTTTGCGTTCACCTACGGTTACGACTTTATATAATACTGTTAAATAGTACCCAGTAGGATGTCCGTGACATCACTAAACGGCTTCCACGGAAGACCAGCGCTGGTTGTTTGCACAGCCAGCATACGCTGAGTGGAGGCCGATTTGTGACAAGCATTTGAGCGTCTACCTGAGGTGATGCTCAAAGTTGGGTTGTGTTGTGTGTAGTGTTCGGTTGTATTTGTCACAAATAAATGTTTTTTCTTTCTTTCTTTCTAAAATATTATTTTTCTACATACAATATATTACTTGATACTGGCTAAATACCTATGAACATGTTAAAAAATATATTAATGGAACGCGAAGGTAGTTTTGGCGCTAATTTTGAAAAAAGCACATAAACTGACTTTGATGAAAGAAAACTTAATTCAAATTAATTAGTTATCCCAACGAAGAAATGGATAGATACGTAATTAGAGAGTCCAGAGTTGGAATGAGTGAGAGGATTATATTTTTTATTATCACAAAAAATAATATATATACCTAATCCCGTATCAAATAATGTAACAAGAATAGTCACACAATAAATATTTTTCCAGATTATCCACAGGGAAATCAAACCATAGCTTTCACCACGAACGCAGGAGGAAATAACATGATGTAAGTTCATAGCGCGAAACTTATTTTATTTGTTACCGACTAGTTACATGTCTTTATTGGTATATAAGTAGCAGCTTTTATATCGTTTTTCTTTCTTTAGACCACACGAAAACGTATATTACGAAGGCTATCAAAATGAATATTCTAATGTGCCGCCCATGAGGCGCGTGCCTACCTCTGCTTATAATATGGGTTCTCCACAAATCAACCCATCATCTTTTGCTAATAATGTAAGTACCTACCTAATTGTGTACCTGTGTTTAAAGCCTAGGTTGCCTTTTTAAAATAAGTAGGTGCCTAATGACTTAACTATGTTTATGACGCGGAAGTTAATATAGCCGTAATACCATTATTACTGAACAACTAAACTGCAGTAAAGGTTGCAGGTCTAAAAAGTAATTAGTGTTTTTTTACTATACTTTAGATACAAACTACTGTTTTTCACATTTGGCTCGCAGTAACGTGTGTAAATGTTTAATCTGTATACACTGAAATATCTGTTGCAGTAAAAGTTGTTTTTTTTTTTCCTTGCTTATTATTTAATCGATCGAATGATTTAGGTATCTAATGTTTGTATAAAAGTATGTTCATGAGACTCCCATTCGCTTGTTTTTATAAGTAGAGGACTTTAGCGACTCGAATACGGCTTATGTGTACTGGAAGTAATTATAATATTCTGCCGAAGAGACCTCTCCCAATAGACCAATCCCCAGTCCATCCACACTTCATCAATAAACCCAGTTATTCTGATCACAATGCTTATGAATGAATGCTTATAGAAAACAATTATTATATTATTATTATCTCAGAGGGTCTCTACGTGTTGGAGCCATGTCCCCACGCAAGTCTTCCAAAGGTCCGGCTATAGCCCGTGTGGAAATCAAAGGGAATAATAATAATACTACATACCTAATTCAAATTTTTGTTCTTTCAGTTGGTCCCTCAGGGTCATGTGATGTCTGGGATCGATCCTAGGTATTTAGCCGGCTATAGTACTGATAACTCTGCTCATTTTATTGCTACAGGTAATAGGTATATTAATGTACCTAGCTTTCAAATAGTAGATCGTTTAGTTCGCGAATAACATATGTGTAAACGCTTACACAGCTATTACCAGATTGTACCTATTTCCAAAAGTTATATTAAGTAAGTAGTTAAGTATGTATATAAAAGTAGTTATGGCCGAGTTGGTCAAATTTTTAGTTTGAAATAAGGTTTGCAAGTTCAAACAGCTATCTTTTTTTTTTACGAAATTAAATGCGATGAAATAAAATGGCTAAGAATATTGCCTGACCCACAAATTATTGGGTATTTTGCCAGGTTCAAGTAATTAATAGCAATAAAACATTCAATAAATACACATTACAAATAAAATAATGGTGAAATGATGATAATTCATAAATAATTATGACAGTGACAGCATGTCTCAATGACGTTACGATACGGATACGGAATGCAAAAATGCTTTTATTTTTTATTATATTGTAGGTCAATCCATTCAAAGGGAAATGAGCCCTGCACCGCTAAATACAAGATTTGGAAATGATTATCAAAATCGTAGTCTCCACGGACCGGAGAAAAGTAACATGACAATTTATAATCCCCAGACTGTGATTGGTCGTGGTAAGATGATAATATGTCCTATAGTATATACATTTTAGGGTAGAAAATTCCTTGCACACGATCGCTAGACATGGTTTATTTTAACAATATCATAACGTACCTATAGTAATTAAAGTGTAGATATACTTATTATTTTAAGATCTCTATGGATAGATTACTAGAACGCTTGCCTTGGAAACAATAATCGCTGGTTCAAACCCTGGTTCGCACATCTTTAATTTCTGGATTTCATGCGCGAATCTCATTTTGCAACCAAGATTATCACTTGCTAATTGGTGAAGGAAAATATCATGAGGAAACCTGCATGTCTGAAAGAATCCCGTGAAAGACGTGCGAAGTCCGCCTATCCGCACTGGGCTAACGTGGTGGACTATGGCCCAATCCCCCTCGTATTGAGACTAGCCTCGTGCCTCGCAGTGGGATATAAAAAGGGCTATTTTTTATTTATGAGTTATCGTTCTATTTATTGTGTTTGTAAGAGAAGAAAAAACAATTGATTTGAACCGTTTAAACGGGCTTGATTGAAATGTTATGTAAGTCGTCACTTACCATCAGGTGAGATCGAGATCAAATACTTGCCTATATCGTAAAAAAAAAAGTTGGTTATAATCTAGAATAGCATATAGGATACCTTTACGGGGGCGGGTCCGCAGGTAAATGGTAGTTATAAATATTCCTCTAATTACGTATCTATACATATAAATAAAATTGGAGTGTCTGTTTGTAATATTAAAATAACCGCTTTTTACTAAGTGCATTTGGATGTATACACGTTACCTATACCGAAACAACATTTTTTACAATTTTTGTCTGTCTGTCTGTCTGTCCGTCTGTCTGTCTGTCCGTCCGTCTGTCTGTCTGTCTGTCTGTCTGTCTGTCTGTCTGTTTGTTCCGGGTAATCTCTGAAATGGCTGGACCCATTTTGACGGGAATTTCACTGGCAGATAGCTGATGTAACAAGGAGTAACTTAGGCTACTTTTATTTTAGGAAAAAAAATTGGATCTCTCGAAAAAAAAATTAAAACCAATGTTGCAGCGCTGCGCCTGCTTAAAGTTTGATAGCAACAATCTGCAATGCGTCCCGCGGGATCAGAACGCGAGCAGGCTGTTGCCAACGGCTGAGACGTTGTTAAATACCACGCGGACGAAGTCGCGGGCAACAGCTAGTTTTAAATATGAATGAACCGAGCAGGTATTGGTATCAGAGCACGTCATTATTTATTCATAGCAGAAACTCATCGAAACGAAGCAACAATGAGAACCAATTTCATCCCTTATGACGACCAAATGAAAATGATTGCTCATACTGATCAACGCACTCAAAATGAGCAAGTCCAACAAATAAACGGTAAGATGTTCCTATTAATATGATTACCATAAATATACTTTTAAGATTTTGTAACGTTATTAAATGACGTCGTTATAGACTATATAATTTTTAATCACAAAACGCAATTCGCCGCTGGTTTTTGGCACTGATGTAATAGGGGGCGAGCCTATTACCAGTATACCAGGCTAAAGTGTCTATTCGCGACTAAAGCCACTTAGCCCATTCTAACAAGCTCATTACTCCGTATTTTCGAGGGCAGCCAGTTCTAAAGGGAAACTTCGCAATACGTGTCGCTATACGGTCTCAATTTGCACCCCCAATAGGTTTGAGTTCAAAAGTCTATCAGTGTTAGTACGTGGATTAATTAAAGCCATGTTCAGATTATGGGAGATAGATCTTATTCCAATGAGATACCGATTGAAATTGTATCCGCCTATTCTAATTGACAATACAATGCGAGCTACACAAACGTACCAAACCAATGCTTTTATCATGTGTGTTGAGCGATGAACTAGGGGCGATCCCTTTATTACCCAGACCTCAGCAAATTACGGGCAAATCATTGCCTAAATTTACCCTCATGAATAAAGAAGAAAGAGAAAGAAAGAAATTCTGATTCTCTCGCTGGTCTGATCTTATTGATATTCAATTCACAATATGTATACATACCTATTTTACATTGAACTGGGTATGTAGTGCGATGTTCAAACTATAAAGCCTACGGACAATCATCTACGCTGTGTAGCCTACGCCGCAAGTAGTCATCTACGCTACGTAATCGCCTACGCCCCATGTGGTCACCTACGCTACATAGTCGCCTACGCCGCAAGTAGTCATTTACGCTACGTAGTCGCCTACGCCACAAGTAGTCATCTACACCACGTAGTCACCTACGTGGTAGTATATTAGATAAATAATTGGTATTTTATCCATCTGTCGTTCCGTAATAGTGCCTGTCAAGAAACCCATAGAAAAGAGTGTACCGAAAAAGGAGGCACAGATTCTAGTGATGACGCGTTCAGACAAGCTGAAGGTAATAATATAATTAACTACGCCTAAGAAATACTTCATGATCTATAATATATTTATTTATACTCACGTATCCAAATAATAACTTGTATTATTTATTGTATTTAAAAAAAAAAATATATGAAGTCTTATCTCCCAGATAGTTTCAGTCTTAATAGTTCTAAGATCGCGTTGAGGTGTTTTTAATAATACAATTCATATGTAAGCTCATCCACCATACCTACTTATGGAGTCGGCTCCATTATTATCTACCTAATTATAATCCCATCAAGGATTCGTTTATCGTGAATACTTACTTGGAAAGAGATTGCCCCATTTCATTAATACACAAATATCTATCCCATGTACATGAGTACTCCTATTGTGATATGAGCACTGTTACACCGTTGCGTAATTAACTATAAATAATCAATTAGTAATAAAGTAATACAATACGGAATTGAAGAAAATCCGACGCCATTTTCACAGATATACATACTCATCAACCTGTTAATTAATATTTTGATCTATTTTTATTAACTATTTAGATACACACTTGAGTGTATTAACACGAAAAATTGTCGAGATTATGTTAAAATATAAATTCAATGTCGATATAATTCGATGCCCCAAACAAAAGTCAATTTATCATACGCACATGTGTCTGGTGCGAACATCAAAGTGCAATGCGATATCCAATAAAGTATGAAAACTGTCTTACGCTTTTTTACATCATAAATCCTTACCATGACAGGGTAGGGGGAGTGGGTTTAGTGAGAAAACAAGGTTTTCGTTATGAGGATACATGATGGTATCTCCAACGATGTAATATGAGATTTTAGTCGAGTAAATAACAAAGTATGCGAAGGTTAGCATCGACTCCCTAAGTTTTATCAGACTTCTTTTTTTCAACACGTTATGTTTGTTAGCTTCTTCAAAATAGTGGATTAATAATAAATATTAAAGTAGTTGAACCTGAGTATTTAATCTTGTATTTAATGTTTTCCGAATTACAAACGTCTAAAATGGAGGGAAATGTTATGCCGGTACCTTCCCTTCCATCGTCCTATCCATTATTACATTACCTTCCTTCACATTTGAAAGGAAAACATTCCAACCACACTCGTACCTGGAAAGATCCACACAATTAATTTAATTACCATCAACCGTTTTCAATCAAACCCACACACATCAAAAACGTCGGTCTGACAGACGGCCTCCGTCAAAAACCATATGATTTCACTCACAAAATCAGGAGTTACAGGAAAATGTTCGCAATAGTCACAACGACTGTCTATTTAACCGTAACTTGAGATTGTTGGTATATCAGAGGTCGAGGTGTTTGCCCGCAAAATCATAAGTCACGCTAATATATTAAATATGCAATAAAATATCACTAAACAAACAGACCATATGTTTGGTCACACACTATGCAACGCTTGGTATTATAAGTACTGCACGTCAAGTGCGAGCTACCCATTTACTTTATAGTCTACCGTATTTAGAAATTTTGTATGGTGAATTGAAAAGCGCCTCTAGCGGACAGTGTTTAAATCTTTCAATTCTCCATACAGATATAAATAGAATCAAACAAAATACAACTTTGATCCGTTCTATTGACCTCTTACATTGAAAAACATATAAAATTGAGTAAAAGCTATGATTCGGCATTACATATTGACACTTTTAATCAACGCAATAGATTAAAAAATCTATGCTTTCAAAAGCAGGAACTCGGAAAACTGATAACACATTTTAATCACACAGAGAGGTTTTATTGCAGTTTTAAACCCCATTTTATGAAGCCATGGCCGCCATTGGTCTGAACCAAGCAAATAAAATCGAAGTTCATTGCGGGAAGTGTGCCGGTGCACTCGGCCGATGCAATATCCGCGGCTTTGTCTTAAAAAGATTTTTCAATAGATTTTCCAAGGATTGTACAATTTGCTGCTTAGAGAAAAGTAGGATGCACCGTTCTGTCGTACATCAAAATCAGTACAAAAATAATTAACAGGACCTCCAATGGTTTTGGGTCTAAACGGTATTTGATTGACAGGTCTTTGATTCATTGTCACCTCAGATGGTTACTATAATGTGTATACCATTGTGCTTAATACGACGCTCATTTCATTTATTCTTTAAATTATTATTAAGATCCAAAGTGCATTACAATTCACAAGTCCATTAGGCTTCACAATGCACCCTCTACTTTACGCTGAAAATAAAATAGCAACATAAAAGCACCTCCACACGATCTTTACACCAGCACGTAAATAGCTTATGATCGCACAAAATCTACAAAATGTGGCGATCCTATAATAATAAACGGTCCCATTCAAGGCGCTACACAAAAGCGGTCCGAGGGCGTTTTCCGGTCCCGTGGAGAAGGTACTTAAATGGCACAAGGCTTTGCAGGACATTGGCGTTTTTGTATTTTACGAAATAGTCGGTGAGTATGATTGATGAGAAGATGTATTTTTTATTCTTTCGGTAGGGATAATGCAATGGCAACATAAAAAAGATATTAGTAATGGTTTTGCCGTTAATCGTACTGAAATTTGGCGTTTCTACACATAGTATGTTTTACTGTTCCTTGCTATCATATGGGCCTAGCCACAATAGGTCAGAGGGGGCAGCTGCCTACCCTGGTCCATTGAGTCAAGTGACAAAATATAAAACCATATCACTACTGATGTCAAGAAATTATGTAGTGTCTTAGCAATCGAGAGCATGTAGGGTAAAATCGACTTTCTATTCCTTTCAGATTTTTTCACGATAATGATTCAATTGGAATATCCTTTATTTACCCCACCATGAAGCAAACCCTGGCTACGTTCAAGCTTACTACTACTATTCATATTAGGATCTGGGATTCTATATTATAAATAAGTCATTAGGAACATGAGGTGTTTGAACTATGACGAGTTTTTTAATGTCATCTTTCCTACAAATTTCAGCTAAGTGTGTAAGTATTAGATCAGGAGAAACTTGCGCCAAGAATCTAGTGGTGAGAGACGACAACGGACCAGCTATGCAGGTTGTGTACTATGAGGTTGACTTTCTGCTACCCGAGTTAAAGCCACCTTGCGCAGTCAGGTTAGTAAACTATTGGGTTCCCATAAATGATTTATGATTATGTTATGATGCAATATACCTTACTGTCATTTTCATCATTTCATGTCCATTCATTTTTTATCTATTAAATTTGATATCTTTATTAAATACTTGACACTGGCAAAATACCCACTAATTTGTGGGCCATATTTTATCTTATTCCATTGTATTTCATCGCATTTCATTTTGTAAAGAAAGAAGAATTTTTTTTTCAATGTCTCTCGAAGGCTTTACAGCGTAGTATGTGGGCTTTTGGCTACATTAAGACCGGTGATAAAGATGCAGTAATTCAATTCTAATAATTCAGCGTCATAAGACAAAAATACTCTCGTCTAACATGGCAAGGTAGGCAACATTGTAGGCGGTCTTAGCTGTTTCAATATTTCTCAAAGGCTTATGTTTAACAGGATAATAGGTAGGATGATGGCCGGAACGTGCAGACTACAGGCTTTCAGCGTGCGTCCGGCGATGAGCGACGACGTCGCGACGTTGCCGCGCCGCGCCGCTGTCGCCTCGCATCACGTCGCACGACTCTGCAAGGAATACGGAATATCCAATTAAAAATGTTGTATTTTTCTCTTGATATATTAAATTACTTATGAAATTTTGTTTTTATTTACCAAATGATAACTTGGACGTGTACAAAGATGGTGTAAGTATCAAAATGTTGAATAAAATGTAGTAGAATTTTTTATAGAATGTAAGAGTAAAATTATTATAATTCATCCTCTAAGATGAAATTACTTAATTCTGTGGCACCTGTGAAGTTATGTCAGGTTTACCACCAGTGTGCGCTGAGGATCGTAAAACATAGATTCTATGAATTTGGAATTAATCCCACAGCTCCATTTTATGGTGCGACGTTGTAATACAAGGACTTACTATTTCACAAGTGCTCAAGTTACTTATTAAGTTACTTTATTACTTTTTTTACTTTTTTTTTACTTATTAAAAATTTTATTACTTTTTTACTTATTAATTATAATAAGGTACTTCTAGATTTATGTATTAAGTTGCTAACTAAACATAAACTTTAACGTTTATAAATTTATTTGTCACCAACCGAGTGATTAATGGGTGTGCTTTTGTCTAATGACTGAAAGTAAAATATAAACTTTGTAAAGTTCTCGAAGAACTCTAAGTTCTAGTAACACAGCCGGCTCCGGCAAGACGAAATGAGAGATAACTCCATTTTATCCCTCGTATGAATTACGGAATAATCCGTGACATAGGTTGTGTCTTGACGTGCGTGCTTGCCCTTCTGGTTTTCAAGACTAACGTTAACAAGCAGTACAACACCTTATAATAATATGCCCATTATTTTTGATCCATATAATATAGTATACAATTCCCCATACTTCTATTACAAACATTATCGAGCCTTATGAATTATTTTGTATCTTATATCCAGCACTTAAAATATGTACTTATTGTAATAAAACTTGGAAGTTTTACGACATTCAGTGTGTGAAGATAATTCCGCTGGCTTAGCGCAGTTACATTCTATTGACACCTGCGTCTTTCCTGGTTCCATTGTAGATAAATATACTTTATCGAGAACTTGAAACATGTCTAGCGACCTCCTCAATCTCGCCACAAAATACACAAATGGCACTGCAGACATTCAGAACAAATGATGAGTTCTCGTGCTATAAGAGATTTCGGAGAACGCAACATATATACAAGATCTGGACAGCAACCGTCAGGGTATAGCGGCCGCCCCTCCAGGCATACCACCAGCCTGGCTGGAAGATCTTCCCTTATCCGCTAAACATGATTGCTAAATTGACACTTGTGTTAAGTACATTTCCATCAGTAGATGCCTCTCCTATATTGAAAAAGTAAAAAGATATGCAGTATAAAATTTACTTTCAGAACATAACTATGTTGAAGAAGCGTGGTTATTTACAAATTATAGGTAAAAAAAAGTAATTTCAAATGTCCAGACCCACCTTTCATGTTTAATAATCATTTATTAGACATTAAATCATAAGAGAGATAACCGATTCTGCTTCAATACCAACCTCGTTAGGTATATCAGTATCGCTATTATTCGGGTACAGACCGACTGCCCAGCCTCATCTCGTGCTCTAAAAAAATTATAATGCTTAAAAGCACAGCAAAATATACCAGAATGTCGTTAAGAAAGCTCCGCAGATTGTGGTCTAGAATTGTTGAAATCTTGCCAACATTTGAATGTCTCGTAGGGAAACGAAATATTTCGATTTTGAATAAAACAATGTACCGTTTGATTTCCCCAGTCAGTTGAGTGAGAGCCAATCGCGTGCTGAATTAGGTTCTCATTGCTTGAATTCGGGATTTTATTGGCAGTTTATATCGTGTAGATCTACTAAAATTGGGATGAGCTGAAACAGTTTTGAAAATAAACTTCGATTGTAAATAAAAGGATTGAATTCTTGGTAGATTAAATTAGCTGTATTGAACTAATTATCATTCTGAAATCCAATGTTAATTTCTCGATTTCAAATCTCTAAGTAAAGTGTAATTAATAACTAAGTACGTACCTAATGGAGACAAAATATTATGCTGGAAGAATTCTCAAGTTACAAGAACTGAAAAAGTCAATCTAAGTTACCGTCTTCGCAAAAGTGATAATTTTGTAGCGTCCCCGTAATCGTCCACTGGTTTAAAACTATTTTAACAAGTTTATAGTTATATGTAGGCATAAACAATTTATAGGAATGTGTACTAATTGAAATACGTAACTACCTATATTAAAAAAAAATGCCTAGAAGATTGGCAATATTATAAAGTAAAATTGGTCTTAAGTTATTGAATTGCTAAATATTAAGTCCCTAATAATTTATTGGCAATCTCTAAATAAGAGTCCAAGCACCTACAAGTAGAAAATTTCATTATGTTTCTAAGAAACTTCATCTTGACGAAAATTAAGATTTTCCTTTTAACGGTCGATTAACATGCAAATTGCATATTAATTTGAGAGAAACGGACGGCCGCTTAGGGTTAAAAAGGATCAAAGGACCGTTTGTTAGAAAATTACAGGCCCTACGAGTGATTAACTAGGGTTTAAGAAAATATTGCTAAGTATTGTCTTCATTCTTATTGTGTATCATTCAGACTTAGCTAACAAGATATTAATTGATGGGTACTCTTTATGACGATCCTCTATACTAACAATAATTATCACCCATTACTTTTTATAACTTGGAAGAATTTCGAATAGGTAAGAACTTTAGACATATTTTCCGCAAGAAAGGTGATAATCGCTAAAGAACTGATGACGGGGAAGTGGATGAAAGAAGTTCTTGAGGATAGCTACCAACCGGATAGCGACCAGTAATGCAAGCTATAAAACACCACCTATATACTCCTTACGGCCGAAGATAGAATAACTTGGCGTGGTTTGTTAGGTAGAGAATATTTCACAGAGGCCGTCTCCAGGAGAGTCCAATTATCTCATTAACGAGTCATTTAAGTAATATAGCTATTAATAAAAGCACTACACATTTTTCTCAAGGAACTTTGCGATGGATAATAATATAAAAAGGAAACAGAATGATATTCCGAGCTTCCTAGTTTCATTGTAACAAGACAAGTTGGTTCGCCCGGAAGCGTAAGCTTTTTCACAATACTGCTAAATCCGACGCCGGGTGAGACTTGCAAGTTGAATGCAAGTAAATTGTGTACTTTTCGCTCTGCAGCTGGATACATTTTTTTACATATTTCATAAGAGAAGTAAGAAAATCAACATACGTTTTCAGAACTGTTAGGTAAAAGCATATGATATATGCAAAAAATATGGACTATACATCCGGGTAAAACAAGTTAGGTATGAACATTTATATACCAAGCCTTAGATAATCACATCAAACTCGGCCAATAGTTTTACAATTAACTGAGCAAATTGGATCCTAGAAATTTTTGATCCTAACTTCAATCACATAATACCAAAGGCTGAGTATCGTGTTTTATAATTTTGGTACTCATGATCATAATTTCTTAAAATGTTTCCTACACATTATTTTGCTAGATTACAAATGTTCCCACTTACGAACTTACCACGTATGGTGGCTAAATTCTTTCAAGATCACCATTAAACATGAATACGATAATTGCGACGTGGAATTTATAAATTCTAATTGTTTTGTTTATCAATATTATGAAATTGTTTCTCAAAATAAAAATACAGCTCAAAACTATGAGCAGGGATTTTTTTGAAACAATATGATCCCGATGTCGAAAGCAAGATTGACCTATTTATAAGTACTTAACAATAACTAAGTAGTTACAGGAATTTTATTGAAATATGAACCATTATATTTACATAGGTACCTATGCATTATGTGGCATCGATCAGGGGAGTTTCAATAGCTAGTTAAAATTCTGATCATTCATAAGAAAAAAAATTCATAGACAGAATTGCACTCACACTACCTTTTCACACTAGACCAAAACTAACTATTCTACAACTAACTCGGTATTATTGATCTGTTCCACAGTGTAAGCACTGACAACATAATGCTCTACATTTGGAGAGCTCTAATACCGTATATACGACACGTTGATTTTAATCCTTTCGAAATTAAACGTTTGTGCAATATTGTGAAGTGTGTGCATAAAAAAATATGTGCAAGGTGTATGGTTAGCTTGTGAATTGCAAAACTTTATGTCTACCTTACAAAGTAGTGATAGCCAAGTACTCGCTCGCACCGCTGGTATTTTTGGATTTCGTGTGCAGATCTAATTTTCAATAAGTAATTATTTCATTTGCTGTACAGTGCAGGAGAGGTTGTGAGGAAAAATGCACGTATTTCAAACGCCGCGTGACTTACAGCAGCCCACAATAATAATATTTTAGTCACATCTCGATAGATCGATGATTGACATTGGTCTTGACTCCCCACTGTTTTGCTCCACTGTTGGGGCTATAACGTTTTTAAAAGCCGAAAAATACCACAAAAACGGCTTACCGTGGTTTCATGAAAATAATGATTACTATGTAAGATAATTATGTCATCTGGCACTGAATCCGCAGAATTAACATCTATTGAGTATAGTTAGAGAACATTGCCTAGTCGGTAGAAACCTTATCCAGATATTGAATAGTCAACTCTATAACACTTGTTTGCATTGAAAACTAGCGGGCTGTTCACTGCGCTCACTATAAAGCTTCTCACATATTCATGTGTAAACAGAGTCTTAACCGCTTTGTGACGCTCGGCGTACACGGCTCGCTTTGACGATGTTTACATTCATATTATAAGGAAAAATATAGTTCTCTCAAATGAGTGAATGAAAGTTTTATTTAAGTGTTATACTAATATAATAATACCAGCCCTCTTTTTAATGGTCCACTGCTGGGCACGGGCCTACCCTCAATTCGAGGGGGATTAGGCCATAGTCCACCACGCTGGCCCAGTGCAGGTTGGCGGACTTCACACATCTTTCGAGAGGTTCTCTCAGACATGCAGGTTTCCTCACGATGTTTTCCTTCACCGTATACCAAGTGATAATCGTGGTTGATAATGAGATTCGCACATGAAATCCAGAAATCCCAGAGGTGCGAGCCGGGGTGTATTACATCACTAAAATCGTCACTCTTAAAGTTTAAAAATCTTGTGAGTGTTTCAACATCCCCGCTGGTTCTTACGCTACTGGCCAGTAATAGTCACCAAACAATCCATTTAAAACTACAAAGAGGTCTACTAATACAACAGTCGTAATGAGTACCGACGCGGAGAACGCAATTAAACAGCTACAGACAAGTTTTGACCCTTGCGGTGGTCCCTTCGCGCCGAATAATCAGTGTAACTATGTCCAAATAAGGCTAGGGTTCCCAAAAACATAAGATTTATTTCACCTGGGCGAACCATACAGGAACAGAGCTAACATAAATAATCATTAGTATTATACTTGCAGCAACTTTTCTTACTACGTAATTTTGTCCAAATTTCGAATACGCTATTTATTGGAGCTAATATAGAAACTCTTTGTGAAATGTCTGGGAATGAAATAAAAAAACTTGTCGATGCTGCACACATAGAAAGTAAATGATAATAATAATGTAGGCACCTATATGGGGAACATGTCCTACTGGTTTCCAGATTACAACCTGAACTTGTCTAGCAACTTTAATTAACGGAAACCTACGCAAACTGTGGAAATTCACTGACAGATTTAAGTTTGACCGTCGTCATGCGAATGTCCACTAGGAACTCGAGAAAATGGCATGTTAAAAGTTGTGAAGGACCTCTCTACATAACATTAGAGCGTCTAGCCTTGGATAAGCTTAATTACGTGAAGTATATTGTACAGCGGGCTTTGTCGTTTAATCCTCTTTTAGGTTCTTGTTTAGAAACTGAGGCGACAATTTTAGGATAAAAAATATTAACCTATTTATATATTCAGCTGTACAGACATAGCTAGGTGATATCCAAATTACTGAAAACACTGCTCAGGTGAGGCAAACGCTCACTCTGCCTCGAGTGTCCAACTTCTAATTTTTTTAGGTCACTTTTTACAAAGAGTCTATGATTTTTAACATGGTACGGGGATTTATTACACAATACCCAGTCGAATACAATACACGGTGAAACCGTAGACCAAATCATTTAATTATAGAAACTAATTACATACCTCTAATAAGTTATCCCGTACTATGTAGATAATTAAACGTTCATATCAATGTAACACGATTGGGTGTTGGTTACGTCACTAGTAACTCCAACAATATGTAATTTTCATTAATTCCGCCAATTAGTGTCTCCGCGTTCGTTAAATTATAAATAAAACGGGTGCTTGGATTGTGAAAATACCTGTGTTGCCTACCAACATAACAACACAATACTTATTCTTTGGTTTGAGAATGTAATTAAATTTTATTTCAATGGCTACGAAACAATAATAGGTATTGTAACCAAAACCAATTTAGATTAGTTACGGTTATGTCTATTGATTTTCAATTAATTATTTCAGCGTTCAATATACCCACCTATCGTGGCACATGTACACGCCTCGCCTGAGCCGACAGCTAGGCAAATTATAGACGGACACTCGCCCGAGGCCAACGCCTGCGCTGCCTCAATCGAGCGCTGTCATTCTATTACCACTAAATACGTATTTTTATAATGTGTTATTTATCTTCATTATGATTAGTATATTGCTGTCCACTCCTGGACTGGACATAGACCTACCTCAATACACGCTACTCTACGAATCTCTGCATTCTGGACTATTCTATTTAGCCAGCCACTTACCATACATAACACGTAACGTTTCGTGGTCTACAATTGAGTACTGAGTACAATTCTCGGGCGAGTGGCATCTCTTCATGACTGTACTGTACTTACACATAGAAAAAACAAATTTCTAATATCAAAGTCCTATAAAATATCATTAAATATCTATGTTAGACGGTAAAAGATGCACGTCGAGTCCACCGAAACGATTGCTCGCAATAAAAGGGTCCGTGTGCTATAAATCTGGTATCTTCTGACTTACATACTGTTTATGCAATATCGACGGGTGCCAGGGAACGGTAGAGCGGACAGCGGACTTGCTTCTGATTTATGGTTGCATATATTTGAACTGGAACATGGTGTGTTCATGTCCCGCCCGGATTATTCTAATGTGTGCGACGAAGGATGTTGCAAGAACGGGAAGAACGAAGGGAAATCTTATTTAAAAAATAATACATTCTGAACGAACTTGGTAAATTATTCTACTTATATGTCTCCCAGATTCTCTTACGATCTACCTGGTGGCAAAGTGTCATAAATACTTCGACAATTTTTTTTGTTCCCACTCATAAGTCGCTAACAGAAATTCTTTGAGGCACTTTCTATGGTATGGTAATACAGGTCGTAGGACGCAAATGGATGCGAGTGGCGAAAGACCACAATGTGTAAGTCTTTGCGAGTGAACAATATCCAGCTATGGAGGAATAGTTATTTTCTTGAGTTCTTCTCTAGTTCACAATTTCACATTGTATTCAGTTGTGTCTATGTACATACTTAGTATATAATAGCAGTGATAGCCAAGTTAGTAGAACGCTTGCCTCGTTAAAGAGGATTGCCGGTGCAAACTACGGCTCGCACCTCTGGCATTTCATGTGCGAAACTCATTTTCAACCATGACTATCACTTGCTAAACGGTGAAGGAAAACATCGTCAGGAAACCTGCATGTCGGAGAGAACCCCTGGAAAGATGTGTGAAGTACGCCAACCCACACTGGACCAGCGTGGTGGACTATGGCCTAGTCTCCCTCGCATTGAGGGGAGGCCCGTGGCCAGCAGTGGGACATTAAAAAGGGCTGGAATTATTATTATACTTAGTATCCCTCCTATCCATGGTCATGATTCTAATGGTAATAAACGAAATCACTGCCAAAGTCCACGCTGACAACGTTGGTTTAAATTAAACAAGGGTCAGATACTCGCACTTACTGCGGTTAGCTCATTACTGTCTGCGGTTCAATCTGCAACTGTTATTACTCTAACTATTAGTCGTTATTTCGTTACCGTTAATCTATTCTGTTAATGTATCTTATTAGTATTATATGTGATGCTTAAGAAAATTGAAGACCTATTCTTTTATCTAAATTATGTTACTGGATTAATGTTGAGGAGTTGTTTATAAAATATCCAAGCGATTAATTTTCCGCTAGATTTGTGTGTTCAGGCTCCACGTATCTAGCTGAATAACTCTGGCCAGTAAGCCCATCATGTAGAAGGGGTTTATGATTGCGTTTTTAGGTATTTTTGTGTGGTCCGAGATCGCTAGTGTTTTTCATTTTTTGAGCACCGATCAACGGGTCTTGGTAGAATGACTGTCATTGCATCCTTATGTTGGGCTGCAAGACCAAAACGTGCACCAGAAGCATAGCACAGATATTGACCACCGTAATTAATACGTTTCAAAAATCGCATATATTTTTGGGTCCAAGGAATGTGTATAGTGACTATGGTAAAGCTCTTTTTTGGAAGCATAACGGTCCTCAATTATTATAATTCTTGCAACGTCAAATCGCATAAATTCAAAAGCATTGAATTTGTAATGGTTTCATTTTATTAACTTTTCGGCCATGATAAAATATCCAAGACTTTTATTGCCACCATAATACGATGAAACATTCCCAAAACGAAATTGCTTTTAAGATAATATCTTCACACTCGCGGCGGTAAGACATCTGAGATATTGTTACCAGTTCATACAGGAGAATAATGAAAAGAAGGTAATGTTCCAAAATGTGGTTACAATTGGAAAATCAATGTAGATAAGGCTTAGCAGTCTTGAGAAATTAAATAATAATTAGTTTATACATTTACAATAAGGGATGCCCCCTGCCCCTCTCATTATAAAATATGTTAAAAATGCTAGACAAAAATGTAGAGTAAAACAAAAATTAAACCCAAGACTTTTTTATACGTCCTGCGTACTTTTTTTGTTGTCCTCAACACTAGAAACTAGCAGCCAGAGCAATAACTAGTGTAGTTGTAATCTTGTCATGTTGTCCCTACGATTACATATGAAGCATAATATTGATAGTTTTACTTAGTAATTTCAATAAAAAATATTTTCATGCCGTTTAGCAGCAGCAGAAATATTCTGCCTTTTCACGGTTTCGTGAAAACGTGTTTATTGAATTTGAACACACTACTTTAGATGATGTACACTTATGTTTATATGCCTCTTGATAATATCCAATCAACCCAAGTGATGGTATTCTCAAAATGTGATCGCGTAAATATCACAAAATCGTCGCGCAGTCAAACCAATCAGCCGTGAGAGATCGCGCTATTTCCTCCGCTTGCATCTATTGAGCGAGGTAATACGTTCCCGCGCCCTATTACCCATAACACATGAAGGAGAGCCCGACTGATTGCCTGAATTTCTAAAGCGTATGAAAGAAAACTCTTCGTGATCATATAATACGTGTAATAGAATTATCACCAAACCTGAAATTTGTTTGTTCAGTGGCATTTTTTACGTAGCGGCATGCCACGGTGGGGCAGAGTGGTGCAACTGCCACACCACACCACAACTGTCACGGAGTTAAGCCATAAATATAGAGCCCTATAGTGATAGAGTCTTATATATTTGATTTTATTTTATTAATGACGTGCCTCTATAGCATCTTGGCTGATGATGCAAGTGACATTTATCACGGAAAGAGCAACTTTTTTGGTCTCAAATTTTTAATCATGAAAATATTATAATTAATTTCCAGTTTCTTCTTAAAATTATGCATTTGGTTTCTGTATCAAAAAATAATGGCGCCTACATTTTCTTTTTTTTGCATAAATATTTTATTACAGACACGACAGACGAAGTGACAGTCTCGGTAATATGTACTTACACAGTGTTTATGAAATAAACAACATTAACATCTCAACTAACAAGCATACATCTTTTCTTTATTAAAATTACACCCTTTTAACCAAACAAAACAATTTGTTTGAGATTAAAAACGGTACTCAGCTTCGTGGAAAGGAGCAAAAACAACACAATAAAACGCTTATTAATCCAGTTTCAGCCCATTGCGCGTAAATTCCGAAGGAAAAGAATATTATTTCTAACCAAACTGCCGATGTAGATGTGGCTGTAAAGTAGCCCCAATCCTCGTTGCAGCGTTAATAAAAAGGCGATAATAGCACAATATTCTTCGGATAAGATATTCAAAGGCGAATTATCTCAAATTGTTTTAGCTATCCCGAGGAGGGAGCGTGAATTCCATAAAATTGAAAACTGGTCCGCGCAGCGTAATCTAATCTTGGGATATAAGTAGTCCTATTCAAAATAATTGAAGCTTTATTTGAATATGACTCAAATCAAACTCACAGAATAAATAATTCTTTTATGGGGCAATGTATACGCTTCTATAATAAACTTCCCAAAGGAATCCGAGATTTGCCCATTAATAAGTTTAAAACAACTGTAAAAAGTAATCTTTGTCGTAAGGGTTATTACAGGATCTTGGATTTTATTTGGATGATAAAGCAGCCTGGGACTGATTGCTTAAATATCAATATATGTAATGTTAAAGTGTAGCGTGTGTGCGCCTCGCATGGCAACACACTGGAGCTTACTTTTATATTTTTTGTTTTGTAAAATAATGAATTTAAAAAAAAAAAGACAAGCCCGCTGAGTTTCTTGCCGGATCTTCTCAGTTGAGGTCGCGTTCCGATCCGGTTGTAGACTTAAGAAAAAAAAAATGTAATGACAATTTGTAAGTGCCCCCGTAGGCCTATACGAAATAAATGATTTGACTTTGACTTTGAAATAATGTGCTAAAATGTGTACTATATGATAAAGGGAATAAATTCCCTTGAGATTAGGCAATACATTTATTATAATGGTTCAGTTGAAACAGTGATGGCCAAGTTAGTATAACGCCTGCCTCGGTAACGAGGATCGCAGGTTCAAACCTCGGCTAGCACTTCTGGTATTTCTGTATTTCATGTGCGAATTTTCAACCACGATTATCACTTGCTAAACGCTGAAGGAAAACATCGTGAGAAAACGTGCATGTGTGAGAAAACTCCTCGAAAGATGTGTGATATCCGCCAACTCGCACTGGGCCAGCGTGGTGGACTATGGCCTAATCCCCGTCGCATTGAGGGGAGGCCCGTGCCCAGCAGTGGGACATTAAAAAGGGCTGGAATTATTATTATACTTAGTATCCCTCCTATCCATGGTCATGATTCCAATGGTAATAAACAGAATCACTGCCAAAGTGCCAAACAGTGGGACATTAAAAAGGGCTGGTATTAAAATCTATACTAATATTATAAATGGGAAAGTTTGGATGGATGGATGGATAGATGGATGGATGGATTTACGCCCGAACGGCTGTACGGATCTGGATGAAATTTGGCACAGAGATAGATTATAGTCTGGAATAGCACATAGGCTACTTTTTATCCCGGTAAAATGTTTGGTTCCCGTGGGATAGATGTTTTAATTTTTCATACTTTTTATCGCGGGTAACACCGCCGGGCGCAGCTAGTACGATATAAAATTAATTAGGAATATCAAAAGTACAATATAAATAAGTAACTACAAAAGAAATTTCGGTATGATACGAAACCACACGAAATTTCTCTCAACGTGTTATAGTCTCCATTAAATTCTCGTTAAGTTATCTTAACCACCAATCTGAATAATGGAAGTAACCTTCCCAGGAGATAACATGCATTATCGACGACCTAATTAGCGCAGTTGGGAGTCAAAGTCAAAGTCAAAGTCAAATCATTTATTTCGTATAGGCCTACGGGGGCACTTACAAATTGTCATTACATTTTTTCCTTAACTCTACAACCGGATCGGAACGCGACCTCAACTGAGAAGATCCGGCAAGAAACTCAGCGGGCTTGTCTTTTTTTTATCCATAATTTTTACAAAAAAAATATTATAAAAAGTAAGCTCCAGTGTGTTGCCATGCGAGGCGCACACACGCTACACTTTAACATTATATATATAGTGACGTTGCTTTCTGCGCCGAGGGTCCCGGGTTCGTATCCTGGTAGGGACAATCTTTGTGTGATGAGCTCGAATGTTTGTACTGGAGCCATGGATGTTTGATATAATATTATATACTGAGCTCGCCCTCAGTCCATTGTACGATACCCATAACTATGTACTTTGAGTAGCTTTCTGATGTTATATTGAATCTCATGTAGTTCTGCGTGATAAAGGTAGCCGTTTCTAACTGTGCCGAAGAAGATGGCGTTCATTGGAGAACTTTGGAAATACTATCTATATTACTCATCAATAAACGCGATAAAATCCGAAAAAAAATGAGTTTTATTTCAATGTGTAGTATTCGTGTAAATATATGAAATCAACATCTTTATTACTGACTATAGCTGTTACCTGCGACTTCGTCCGCGTGGTATTTAACAAAGACACAACCGATGGCAACAGCCTGCTCGCGCGTTCTGAGCCCGCGGTACGCATTTCAGGTTGTTGCTATCAAACTTAATCAGGCGCAGCGCGGCAACATTGGTTTAAATTTTTTTTCGTAGGATCCTATTTTTTTAATTTTTTTTTATTACATTATAGGAAAGTATTTGATCTCGATCTCACCTGATGGTAAGTGATGATGAGATCTACGATGGAGCATACTTGCCTAGGTAGGAAGGTGGCAGTAGATCGAGACGCTACATTCACTAGGCACATGCAGCGCAGCTGATCTGACCCGCCATCTATGAATGGCAACACCGAACATCATGCCGGAACACGGCTAGGCCGCTTGGCGACATGGCTTTGTTCAGTGGGTGGTGACTAGCCACGGCCGAAGCCTACCACCAGTAGAGTTGTCACCTAGTTGGCACCACCCAGGGTCACGTGTAGGGTATCTCGAGGGTATTTAATTCTCCTACGGACGAAGGTGACTCAACCCCAAAAAAAGTTTCTAAAATAAAAGTAGCCTAAGTTACTCCTTGTTACATCAGCTATCTGCCAGTGAAAGTTTCGTCAAAATCAGTTCAGCCATTTCAGAGATTACCCGGAACAAACAGACAGACAGACGGACAGACAAACAGACAAAAATTAAAAAAAAAATTTACCGTGTAAAGGTACCGTGTATACATCCAAGTGCACTTAATAAAAAGGGGTTATTTTAATATTACAAACAGACACTAGAATTTTATTTATCTGTATAGATGCAAACTAATTGAACGAAGTGTTTATCAAGCACCCTGACGGACAGCGAATTATCGGCATTCGCATTTCACGATCTGCATTCAACTGAACTCTAATGAATGAATGCATCTGATGAATGAGTGATGGAATGATTGAATGTGACACTATTATAAGGTATTATATGGTTAGTCGGGTATTGTTTGTAGTGGTGAAAAAAAGGGTAAATATACCTGGTCGACGACTTAATAAATAACGAGTGTTGCAATTTGCAATTCTGATTGTCTTGTGAGAAATATAAATCTTGACTATGCCGTAGTTTTACTAGATTATGCTCATGAATATACACAGTTTCGTCGCTATTTAATGTTTTATCTTTTAGTGTTTTACATAATATCTTTATTATACATTGTAGAAGGAAAACAGATTAAGGAAATTATACGCTAAATAAACGGCACACATTTAGTAATTCTTTATCAAATTGTGCGGGAAAACATTATTTTATAATAGCTGGACGTATACTAGTAGTCTGAGTTCTTATACCAAGTTTCTTTTTTCAATCCCTAACATGTCGGTATGTAACTTTCAAACGAATATTGGATTCAAAAAGAAAAACCGCATTCGCGGAGCGTAGGCGCCTTCAAAAGCCGGCAAGCGCACATTATCTTAATTAAATGGATGGAACATTAGCGCTCATTACTGTAGAGATGGTAGAGTCAGTGTTGCCAAGCTTAATTTGAAAAATATCTATATAGAGAAATTTTTAGTAAGTTTATTATGTATAATAAATGTACCTACTGTCACACTTTTCGTTTACATAGGTGATTTTTTTAGTACCTAAGTGGCTGGTTATTTTAGGTTAGTTTTTAAATATTAAAGAGTATTACTAAGGGTTGATATATAGAGTCAGGTTGGCACTTTTGATTCGAAAATGTTTAATTGTCAACGTAGCTTGCCGAATTGAATGTCGACCCCACTGCCGACCCAACTAATTGTATATAAACTCTATTACCACAGAATATTATAGGTATATTTACATTTTAGCCGTTAAACGAAATAACTTGAGATAGGATAGTGATCAACATTCGTGTTCAAAAATAGATCATCATCATTATTGAACAATATATAAAGTATATTTTTTTAAGCTTAAATAAATATACTTTTTAAACAGTAACAATTGTTTGCAACCCTACCGCAACATTTTGCAGATCATCCTTCGTAGCACACCAGCCCGTGTGTTTCATCTCGTGGTTCACCATTGTTTCGGATGCTGCATGATCTTAATGTGCCTAATCTGTTGTAAGCTTACTTACATACGAGATGATGAAGTCGTAATAAGTGCTTGTTAGATAATTAAGTTTCCAAATAACTCGAGGAAAATTAATCTGAGGTGCATATAATCTACATGTTTTGGTTGGACCGACACTTTACGAGCTTGTGTGTTGCAAAAAAACATTATCATCTTCACTTCAACTAAATCAAAAACACCATGATAATGAAGTTTGTGGAGTTGCGTGTCTCCAAGGATCAGAGTTTCATTTTTTCAAAGCTTAATTGACTCGACGAACAAAGGGCGAAAACAGTGCTTTTTATTCTACACTGAAAGGGTCTTAATTAACTTCTTTTCAGTTTTGGTCTCTATCAGACTGCTAGGATCATTTGCATCTCCTCTCAATTGTTTTATTATGATTATTTTTTAACACAATAAACTTGAGATGACTTAAGTCCAAATAAAATTAACAGCGGGCGAATAAAGGATTAAAATAAAAGTCTTTGTTTTATTATTTATAGTCATTACGGCATATAATATATTTTTAAAGTCCATAATATACTTTTTAGCGGAAAAGGGAAGATCTTCCAGCCAGGCGGGTGGTATGCCTGGCGGGGCGGCCGCTATGCCCCAACGGTTAATGTCGGGATAGATAATAGCGCGATTCAGGATTGTGACGTCATTGTCAGTGCCATTGTCAGTGCCATCTGCGTAGCTTGTGGTGTGGTTAGTGGTCACTACAACTTAAAATATCTGATATTGTGTGGCATGGATTTAATAGTTGGTATTATGTACACGTCGTTAGGTTAATTTGTCTAAAGAATCCTTCACAACCACAAAAACTAAAAATCTTTAGTTTTGTGGCTCTTCTTCTTTAGGTCAATTAAACTTAGTATAATAATAGCTTATTACTCGTGTCAACATGATATTTTTTATTCCAGAAATTGGATGGGTTCCTTGGAGATAGTCAAACTTTTTTTACAATTTTAACAAAACGTGTCAAAGTTATAGTTTATAACAAGACCAACGTTAAGGTCTTTATATCGAAAATTGGAGGGTATGTTCAGATAGCCAATGTTTCAAAGTCTACATGTACTAAGTGGCGAGCAGTGAAAAATTCAATTAAAACTTAAATTTGCAAGCACTTTCTCACGATCTGAGAACCTCATCCAGTATTAAAACAAATTTAGAATCTTATTAATTCCGACAAGATCAATTCAATCTTGCAACGATATAATAACATCTCGTTTCTAAAACCTAATCAAGTTGTTAACGGAATATTCCTATAAATAAGACTGAAACGGCGGGTCGTTGGTGCAATCTTCCTTTTAATCCTCCAGCTATGAGGTTCAAATTAAACTCGATGGCAAAACGGACGACCGACAATGGTTCAAGACTTAAGTTGCTAGCGGTATAAAGGTAAATTAACCAGAGCTATTTTATTATCTTATAATTATACTACACATTGGATTAAAACTAATTTTGCGGATTTTATCGTGATTATTTTATGTTTTTTACGTTCCCGACGATTCGGCTGCTTTACAGCAACCATGGTCACGGGAACTGAGGTATTTGACGTCCTAGTGTCATAGTTTGAACTGGGGTACCCTCATAATTAGTTGTTGCTTGCGGTCCGATCTACGCAAAGTGCTCACGGCATCTTGAGGTCTTGAAATGGTGCGCTTGTTTTTGGATTTAGATAGATAGATCATTATCTCACATCAAGATGCATTGCGCAATTTGAATAAGCACTAAATTAAAATTTATTAAAAAAAAAACTATTTATACTTAATATAGTATAGATAGTTTTTTTAAAGAGGTAACGAGATAATCTCCGGAACGATTGATTCAATCCCATTTTTTTTCACTGATAAAAGGCTATATTATCTTTACCTGAGTGCTATTGGCTGTCATCATGGTTCCTCGAGCGGAGCCGCAGACAAAAGATAGTTGAATATATCTCGATCAAATCGAGACATAAAATCTATTAATTGAAAGTTTTTCGTACTTTGTTATAAGACTCGGCATTCTTCTCCCAGTAAACTTGACTATGCTGAGATAATGAGGTGTAGACGGACGCTTGTAGTTCAAGTCAGGTCGCCATATTTCCCTATTTGCCATTAGATATATTATATTTAATTAAACACTGAATTAATTTCACAGTGAAGGGATTTGTTAGCAGATTGAGGCACATTAAGAAGTTAATCGAGAGAAATAATAATAATATCACCGGACGAACACACTAACATTAATTGTGAAGGCTTATAGTGCGACTTAAGCAAGCATGTTATACAAAATGTAGCTTTCTGAGGCTGATTATTTCATCAAACATAGAGCAGTAATAGGCTAGTTCGTCGAACTTTCGCGTTTGAAACAGAAGTCGCAAGTTCAAACCCCGGCTTGTACTCCTAGGATTTCAGGATTGCATGTAGGAATCTAACTCTAAATCTACTTATTAAACGGTGAAAAAAAAAGGAGCCCTAACCACAACAGACGTGCGGAATCCGCCAATCCATAGATAATAAAAAACTTTATCTAAAAATTATTCTTACTCTTTGCTCTCCTTTTTTCTTTCCAAAATGAAATGCGATGAAATACGATGAAATATGGCCTCATCCACAAATCAGTGGGTATTTGCCAGTGTCAAGTATTTAATAGCGATATCAAATTCAATAAATACAGATTTTTCTTTTTATCTACGAAATGTGGGCCCAATCCACTGAACTCTATTATATATAGACGTCAGTTGCCTAATCTCAATAAAAAAGGCCAAAAAGAAGGAAAAAAAACAATGAAATAAATACACACTATAAAGCAAAATTTGTCATTTCATCACGTCACATTCATTATTTTATTTATAATGTGTATTTATTGAATGTTTTAATGCTATTAATTACTTGACATTGGCAAAATTCCCGCTTAGTTGTAGGTGAGGCCATTTGCATATCCATTTTATTTGATCAAATTTCATTTCGTAAAAAAAAGAAAGCAAAAATGGTTGATGACATGGACAGATGAAAATATCGAATACTCTTTGCTAGTTTCGAACTATGGAATTCGAAGCGTGACGTCGTCAAATTCGGAGCAACTCAAAAAGTCATCACTAAGTCAATTTTGCAATTTTATTCACTAAGTATGCTTGATATACAAACTATAGTCGCTTACGAGACTCAGGCGCATCACCTCGACGAGGCATCCCATATAGAATGGAGCAGTGTGATATTCTTGCCATTCCATCCAGTCTTTAGGCTGTTCACGCTCTATAGTGTTATCATCAAAAGCATGTTGGTGAGTATGTTACCTGAATTGTCAATGTTACTATTCGTATACTAGCTGTCCGAGCAGACGTCGTCCTATCAGAAAATTCTTTCATTTTTCCCAAATTCTCCGAAAGTCCGGACAACTCTTACAATTAAATCGAAAAAATGGCAAATCTTTTCAGCGGTTAATTTATATAGACTAGCTGTGCCTGCGACTTTTTTCGTCGCTGAATCCTTTTTTTTTGGTTATGTGGGACAACATTTTGTCTCAATATCAATCTTGTTACAACACCATGCTGTCTCAGTAAAATCGACGAAGCGAATTTTGAGTTAGTCTTTAACTATTCTTTACGTTTTCCTGGTCAAAATATATCATAATGTTGAACTAAGTATAACTTATAACTATGCCAACTTAAAGTCCAGTATAACCGGTATCGTGGCAATGGGAGAACCCTCTTTTACATTAGGGCCAAAACATAATATGGGTGCAATGGAGTGCACTACTGCCTACCTCTTCAGCGAATTGAATCGTGATCACGTTCTTTTTATAGAGCTTATATTATTTCCAGGGACCGATCCAAGCTGTTTATCCAATAGTTTATTGCTCCGACGCAATGGATCTCAATTGGCTATTGTCGTTCATAAAGTATTATTATTGGTACGGCTGCGATACTATTTATGGGATCGATACATTTCTTCATATAGTGCACAGGTAATGTAGCTACGCTTTGAGTTAATATAACTATACTAGCCATACTAGCCCAGACACTATACACTATAACACTGGGACGTCAAATACCTCAATCTTCCGTGACCTTGGTTGCTGTTAAGCAGCTGAAGCGTCGGGAACGTAAAAAACTTTTACTGGTGGTAGGCTTCGGCCGTGGCTAGTCACCACCCACTGAACAAAGCCATGTCGCGAAGCGGCCTAGCCGTGTTCCGGCATGATGTTCGGTGTTGCCATTCATGGATGGCGGGTCAGATCAGCTGCGCTGCGTGTGCCTAGTGAATGTAGCGTCTCGATCTACTGCCGCCTTCCTACCTAGGCAAGTATGCTCCATCGCAGATCTCATCATCACTTACCATCAGGTGAGATCGAGATCAAATACTTGCCTATAATGTAATAAAAAAAATATAAAAAAAAACAAAATAAACGCGAAAAAAATAAATGTATTCTAGTCCCATTGCATTGCAGCCCAGCCCAGTGACTTTCAGCCGCAGTATAAACTTTTGATTTCAGGCAAGTAACCGATAAAGCCGTGCGGAGAGAGTATCTGCCGAAGTCGGCGCTGTTGATTCTCCTTGATTTGTTATCATTAGTACCATTCTTTCGTCTGGTGGCCGTTGATAATTGTCCTCTTCCCAAAGTGTGGCCCAACATACTGGCGTTCAATGAATTTTTGATGTAAGTACCTAAAGCTAATATACCTTAGACTGAGAATATTAGCAAAATTATGACAAGCAAAAGCAGAGAAATATTCCAAAAATATTGCCTGGAGGTCGGCAATAAAGTAACCGAACGAAATAAGGATAAATAAGTCAAGTTCCCCACAAAAGTGAAAACCGGACCTCCACCTACACGACCTGTAAAGAGAAAAATAGGACAAACAATCAACGATACAAAAAGTCTCTGATCATGTCAGAGGAACACAAGAAAAAAAAAAATATACCTTAGACTACGATAGAAGCCAAATTCACTCATTGATCATAAAATCTCCATAACTATATAAGGTACGATAAAAATAGTGAAAGATATTTTAACTGATGAATCAGAAAGTTATTTGGGTCACGTTGAAGAATAATATAATTGTGTAAATGATTTTTGAATGTTATCTTTAAAACCTGCGGAAGTCCATAATAAAATTAATACAACAAAATCGTTCCGAGCCTATCCTGTTGGAGACTTTTAAAATAATATATTAATTGAAATAAAATTAATTTAACGGATTTGGTTCTTTTATCTTATTTTTTTACGTTTCGGTTGCAATACAGCAACCATGGTCACGGGAGTACTCCGGAGGTATAAAATCCGTAAAATTAGTTTTATTTCAATGTGTATAATTCGCGTAAATATAATTAATAATATATGCATTTTAATTACAGCATATATCGAGTCGTGGAATATTTCGCGCTGGTTAGAACACATTCCTATTGGAAAATGTGTGTTGGCTATACAATTATACTGTTAATTTGCCTTAACTGCATCACTTGCTTCTGGCTGCTGCTGACCTACCAAGGGCTTTGCTATAACTGTCAATCACGCATTTACGACTGGCGAAGTTATGTTGAACACAAGGTAAAAACTATAGAATACTTTTGTGTGTAAGCTCAGAGCCAACCAGATTCAATTTATATACGAGACATTAGACCGTCAGCAAAGTACGGGAGAGGTCTGATTTCATTTGATCACCCATCTGAGCTTCGATCACCCATCCGAGCTTCGATCACCCATCCAAGCTTCGATCACCCATCCAAGCTTCGATCACCCATCCGAGCTTCGATCACCCATCCGAGCTTCGATCACCCATCCGAGCTTCGAACACCCATCCAAGCTTCGATCACCCATCCAAGCTTCGATCACCCATCCGAGCTTCGATCACCCATCCAAGCTTCGACGGAAGCATGCAACGTTATATCAGGCACCTTTACCAACTAGCATAATTCTAGGTTACGACGTTCTCAAAATTGGTTTCTTTAGAAAAAAAATTACATGTTTCAGCTCAACGAAACTAATATAAAATACACCACGTATGTTTACGGAAGCACTTATATTATGACATACGTAATTAATAAATGTTATGACAGTATGAAACCCAATACAATTTTGGAGTTTAAAATGACTTGCCTGTTTATTGTCTGTGGCTACATGTTGTTCTTGTTCATTGTACTGCCAAAGAGTTTCGCTGAAGCCACATTGAGACTTCGTTCGATTTGCGAGCGTTATCCAAACGTGAAAAAATATATCAACGAGACCCGTAGGCGGAACCCTATACACAATGCCTATCAGCACGTTGAAAACTTTTACGTGTTGATGTGGATAAACCGGAGCGGAATCACTAGTATGCCAGAAGCAATAACTGGTTTACCCAGGTACATGCGGCTGGAGATCAAACAAGACCTCGTGTGGCACTTTTACTACCACAGTCCTACTCTAAGAAAGACCTCAAATCCGTTTAAAAGGTGGCTTTGTGAGAGCATAAAGTTTGAACACAAGCTGCCCGGTGAACGCTTCCATTCAGGACATCATTGTCACATCAATTTATATTATTTAAAAAATGGCGTCATTCAGCTCATATCGCAAGACGATGAAGTTACGCCTATACTCTCTCTGACTGGTGGAACCATTCTTGGAGATGTCAATTTCTTGGTCCCACCGCTGACTCGAAAGAAAATCACGATGCGATGCCTTACTTACTGTGAAATAATTTATATAGACCGAAAAGATCTTCTAAGAGCTTTATATAGATATCCAACAGATGGCGCTCTTATTAAGAAACTGACGAAGGAAAGACTAGAACACGCCAGAACGCTGTACGCTTGTAAACAGCGCATAAAAGGCCTCGACAGAGTTGAAGACCAGGGAGTATCATGGATTATACGCCGCTGGTGGGAAATATCCGCCTTTGTTGATACATGGAAGAAAAGATCTCGCAAATCTAAGGAATATATGCAATTCGATATACCACCTGAAGAGACGATATACCATTGTGCAAAATACATTGGACAGCTAGTTCTGAGTACTGAGGAGCAATTGCATACTAAATCAATGTTTGCAAATGTAAAGTTCCCGTGGATTCTCACGCCAGACTCGGTGTTCGGTGACGTCTGGCATCGCATAGTCTTTGCAACCGTATTCATTGTACTGATTCTGTACCCACCTAATTTGACGAGCGCTAAAATACCAAAATGGTTTTTAATTGTCCAATATTGGACTGATTTTGTCTACGCGGCCGATGTATGCATATCGCTGTTAACGTGTCTGCCAAGTCAAGAGCATGATGCTGTAGTCTTTTCCACCGTTATGTTTGCGCGGTTCAAGTGTTTCCAATTCATTCTGGACGTTTTGTCGGCAATATGGACGGAACAAATTGCTGTTATTATCGGGATACCTGATTATTATTACGCTGTTCAATTTAATAGGCTACTGAAAACTTACGTACTGTTTTATGGAAAATATGTCCAACTGGATATACGAAGGAAGCCCATTTATAATGTCAACTACAAAATAATTCTTAGCAGTTTTATTGTTTTATACCTGGCTAGTAATATTATATACGAACTTGATAAACGTTTTCCTCAATTGACGACGAGCTACTTCTTTGGCGTAAGATATTGCGGAACAAAAGTACTTCAAGCAGAATGCAATCAACAACTATATCATGGTGTTTTTGGCCCGTTTGTATCCTGGCTATTTGAGATGGCATTCATAGAAAACTTACCGCACATATTACTTGATATATACATAGCTGTTATAGTTAGTTACGTCGCTTATCTAATCTTCATATATTGTAAAGCGCAATATATTGTCTGTTTGTATTTGAAGTACCGAGATGTTGTCCGGTACCAAAACTTTGTGTCAAATCTTAAAAAATATTATGTGCACCATAAAATCCATCAAGATCTTCTGAAGAGACTGGAGAGATTCGTGGAATGCCACTGGAAGTACTATAAAGGCAAAGATGTCATGAATCCAAATATGATTAGTGCGGAGCCGTACGAAGTGTATTGGAAAGTTCAGGGAGAAATAGCTGAAAAGATAATTGCTGAATCGAAAGCTTTTGTAGGTGCCGAACCTGCACTCGTCCGAGAGTTGGCTAACGCCGCGCAGCTCATGATACTACCAAGCAATTCCTCGATCTTAACGTTCAGTACTCAGTGTAAAAATGTGACGTGGATTGTTCAGGTATTTTCAGCCTGAAATTACCTATATCAATTTCGTTGAATCCAATTAAGTTCGGTTCAATAAATAACAACTGAATTTCAGGGTTGTATAAAATGCGAATATCACGATGATAATGGTGAATTGTTGAAAAGATACTATGGTCCTGGTCAGATGCTGTCCATGAGCTCAGTTTTTCTCGGTAAAGTGTCATTGAAAACCTACACATCTGAGACCGATTGTGAAGTGGGTACCTACTTATATATTACGTAGAATATTGCACGCAAAGTGATTTTATCAGCGGATATCCAGCCCTGTATCAAGTAGCTACATAAGTATTTTTGTTTTTGTATATTGACGACCTAATTAGCACAGTTTGTGAACGTTTAATAATATTAGTGAATGTTTAATATCTACATGTATAAAATTATTTACTGGTATCGCTCCCAGTGCACTGCACCGTACCCATAATACAAGCGTTGCTTAGTTTGGGACTGTACAAAAGTTGTGTTTTTCTGGTGATATATTATTGTAAGTCCCTTCCCTTTACGTCTCCACATCGAATTTACCCAAATCGTCACACCATCTTTGCCTCGCCTGAGTCTTCCACTGTCTTCAATTTGTAGGTCTACTCTTTCAACGTAGACGACCAAATGCCACTTCATTGTTACGGTACAGTACTACATATATTCTTTATTTCAGATCTTATACATTAAAACAAAAGATTTCTTCGATATCATGAAACGATATGTCACTGAGTGGTCTTATTATGAGACGTGCATTCAGGAACTCAGACCTGGATATGAAGAAATGTTCCACGCCTATGTTCTGAAGCATAGAGATGTGAGTATGGATTTATTATCCGACTAGTCGTACTAAATTACGTATAGCTTACTGGGTCTTTAAAACTCCTGTTTGATCCTTTCAGTCACAATCTGCCGTACCTCTTCCAATTATCTGGGGTCGGCTCAGTATGTCTTTTTCTTGCATTCATCTTTCCGCCATACTCACCTCCACTTCAACCTCCTTCATATCACTTTTAATACAATCCATCTATGTTTTCTTGGGTCGTCCTCTCGCTCTAATCCATCCACACATTTGATTCTTCCAGTATCAAAATAAATTACGGAACAGATTGCATAGCAATAGAATGTCAGCACTGACCGCACCGGGAACGCGCATAACATCTGATATTATTGAAGATAAGTACCGCTCATCACCGCTTGAGGGCGAATTCTGGGGATGTCCAAACTCTGAGTGAGTACAGTAGTTAGGCAGCAAACTACACATCTAGATTTGGAAAAATCGCTCTTGTTTAAAACACATAAGAGCTAGTCTTTTGAAGGATTAAATAATAAAATGTGATTGCTTATGTAGTACGTACACTTAATGCTCTTACAAAATCGTCAAAATAGTTACAAAATGCTAAGCTACAACTTTGCCACCCGTTCGGAATGCCGTTTCTATGGATAAGAACGGGCAAGAATCTCCATGGTTGCTCTTTTTAAAAAGATTGGTTACATTTTAGAGCAGTACATTGTTATGGGTATGTAAGAACAATCTAGGAACGGCTAGGCAGACTTAGCAGCTGGTGAAAAAAAAACGAAATCTTAGTATATCATCTGCATGGTAGTTACTAGTAAAAAAGTGACAATAAGACTAATGGTCATTTACTCTTTATTTCAGATTTATGCAGAAGTGGTTACTTTTCAGGGCCATAACTGTAGTTGTCTCTATCGTATGTTCAGCACTGCAAGGTTATTTTCTTAAATATTTGAACTTCCACATAAAAGAGTACGATATATGGATATCCTGAACAAAATTCTTTGCCCAGCAACGTGCAATAGAGTACCAAACAGCTGAACTGAACGAATTATAACAATTTGTATGGCAGGAAAATGTACAGTTTCATCAAAAGGACATGCAATCTAGACTAGAGTCTGTACCACTCATATTTTGGAATACTATACCGATTGGCATCCGTTTTATCGACCTCATTAAATAAATGAAGGGCTTAATGCATCACGTTACATATATAATATATATAGCTATATAGATAATGGCTGTTCAAAGTAAATTTTAACAGAACTTTTTTATTACTAACTTTGCTTTGATAGCCAAATTGGTAGAACGCTTGCCTCGGTAACGATGTTCAAACCCCGGCTCGAGCCTCTGCGATTTCTAGATTTCATGTATGAATCTGATTTACAACCATGATATCACTTGCTAAACGGTGAAGGAAAACATCGTGAGGAAACCTACGTGTCTGAGAGGACCCCTCGAAAGACGTGTAAAGTCCGCCAACGCGCACTGGGCTAAGCGTGGTAGACTATGGCCTAATCCCCCTCGCATTGAGGGTAGGCCCGTGCCCAACAGTGGGACATTAAAAGGGCTGGTATTATTATAACTTTGCTTTAATTGTTGTATTTTAGGTACCATCGGTGCGCCTCACAGGTGGTCTTTAGTCATGTTATGTGCATTCTGCGACTGTGTTGCTTTAACGGACATCACGTTGAAATTATTCGTAAGCAAATTAATGACATCTTACCTTTAGAGTACTGGTAGTTTTAATAATTAAGCCTCAGCGCGGTATGTCTGTCGAAAGTCGTGTGAGGTTTACCAAACCGTAGTTGGCCGGAGTGGCGAACTTACGCCTAAATCCTACTCCTAGTGAGGATGAATGTGTTTGGAAAAATCACAATAGGCTCACTCCCATTAAGTTGGGACCAAAAAACCATCGGCAATAATAATGTGGGTGCGTTACAGGCGTAATGGTATATTCTTACTATCTAATGTTGTATCACTATACATGTAGGTATTTCCCTTCCAAAGCTTCAAACCTTATATTTCAGTTGGGATATTACAACAAGCAAGGCTTACTAGTAACAGATAAAAGTTTATGTTTAATGCATTACCTGTCCCGTGGCTTCGTCCTTGATGTGATCGGGGCACTGCCACTGCGGCAGATTTTGTCGGCTGGCATCACAAGTGAAGTCGACATCAACATGGCGATGTTGTTCAGCACGTGTTGCAAATTTGCCCATTTGTACATTGTGTCCCAATATTTCAACTACATCAGCGATACGCCGGTCGTCAACAAATCATTGATAATGGTATGTACTCTTTGAGTAAAGGACAAAGCCCAAACATATTATCTACCAACTTGTCTCAAGCTTCAAGATAAAATTATATACTTATTCCCGAATTTATAAATGTTTTGTAACTTTATCAAATGTCATATAGTACTGCGCAAAGCAAAACTCTTGTGCGCAGTACTATATGACGTTTGATAAAGTTATAACACGGCTATAAATTTGGGGGCTAGTTTTTTTCCTATTTTTTGACCTCTATTCGTAAATGGAACGCTGGTTTCGAATATGTTTTTTATAGTATTTTTTTTAATGTTGATTAATCCTATGTTATGTCGTAGTTGTATTGCTAAAGCATTTAAGTTGATTTTAATTTAGAATTATGTCAACTGCTGTTCGCAGCAAAATACGGGAACCTTGAGCTTGGGCATTTTAGAAGTTTTTTTTAAATCACTTTGTAACTAAGATGTTCTTTAAAAAATCTTTGAGGGCTAATATGATAGGATGTAGCATATAAAAAGCTATATTGACACAACGTCGCACGGGGGTCCATAGTTGCATAGGATTGTTCTTTAATTTCCCAATCATTATCACTCATTGGTTCTTGCAACACCATAGTCTTTATTTCTTTTGTAGATTATAAAGTGGCAATTTCTCAATATAATGTTTATGATTGGTGCAAGTCAATTTCTGATGGTTTATTGCATCGATTTCACGTATGATAGTAAATGGAATGTGGCCACTATGAAGCGGCTGAACACGTGTTGGGTGCCAAATTTTCTTAAAATTGACCCAATTCCTTCTGTAGACCAGATGCATTTGGTGAGTGCTATACTTACGACTTCGTTGTTATGCTGTATCAAATGTTGGATTTTTCGTAAGCTAACCGTATACTTTATAGTTTATAGTATTTAGAAATTTTGTATGGAGAATTGAAAGTTTTAAATACCGTCCGCTAGAGGCGCTTTTCAATTCTCCATACAAAACGTTTAAACACGGTACGGAGCTGGCGGCGTTGGCCGATATTATTATATGTTTAGGAATTAAGATTGATCTTTATTCAAGTGTAATTATTTGTTACAAACACATTTCTGCTTCTTCTAAATATACCCTGTATTTGCACGTACATGCCCAATACGTACTAGCTAAACATTTTTTCAGGTATTCATTGAAAGTTTCAATTTAGTCCAATCTGGATTCATGTTGACGAACACGGGACTGTTTTATATTGATAGGGAACATCTTGAAATTGGTGTTGCTCTGCTGTGTCTCGGCATATTATGGTGGTAAGTAAGTTACTACCGATAAATATATTTGAATCCTATGATTTCCTATGAAATCCTATGATTGATCTGACTTGGGAGTTACATAACAAGCCTAACAGTAGCCTGTAATGTTTTCCGTGCCACCTAGTACAACTTCGTTAATAAGGGTTGTTATATTCGCTATAAATGTAGTGAGACGAAATTCGGTACAGCTATATCGTGGGGCAAATCATCCTTAAATTGGAGGAGACATGATGACGTGTTTATCTTATGATATTCGCACCTCACGCAGAACAAAGTCGTAAGATCAAAATCACTAGGTACTTTAATCACTTCACTATTCAATAAAATTGATGACTAACTTTAAAACTAGAAATCCCATTCAAGTGTTTGGATGTCCATAGAAATATATTCCTTTAGCCAGAAACAAGATATGATTTTGAAGTGATTACAAATCGATATATAATTTAAATAAAACTAATTTAACGTATTTTATCGCGTTAATTTTTTTGTTTTTTACGTTCACGACGTTTAAATATGCGATAAATCCATAAAATTTGTTTTATTTAAATGTTTAGTATTCGCGTAGATATAAGAAATCAATATCGAGATATAATATTGAAAAATATTTAAGGTATATTACGTGTTTCACACTAACGTTATTGGTGTTGAGTATTCGCGAGAACACACTATTTCAAAACGAAGTCAGACAGCTGAAGAGGTTTCTAGAACGTGAGAGAGTAGACAAGAAGTTGATTTACCGAGCCGTGTCATATTTCAGATATGCCTGGTTGAGGTTCGTATGTTTTTTTTTTTTTTTTTAAGTTATATTATAATTCTATTGGCAACACTAAATGTAGGCAGATCATCGGTGAAATGCATTTCCTAGCGGAAACAAAAAAAAAAAAAAGGCAGGTCATCGGCTGGGAATGAAGATAGCACATCACCTAAGTATTACTTGAGCACGAGATGACCAGCATCCGTTGACATATCACCCAGATGGGCTTTCCCAGCACTCAATACAAATATACAGTACAGTAAGATAAGTAGTTGTCGTGACTATTTTTTGAAATAGAGCTTGTGTGTCCAAATTTGTCATTAAAAAAATAATACACGTTTATTAACTATTAAATTCAGATTAGCATACCTTAAAGCTCTATAGCCGTAATGTCTTTACTTGAGATACTTGTAAATAATTCCCTTATAGGACCAAGGGTCTAAGCATACATCCGCTCACCTACGATCGAATCGGCGTTGTGTTCAGACAAGACTTGAGTTTCTTCTTCTATAAACGGTATGTAAGTAGGTATTACACATAAAATAATGGAGACAAATCATATAAGGTCACGACCCTCATTAGTAAGGGAACGACAAGAAGAAGAAGAGGTAGGTATTGGTAGAAAAGGTAGTAATCAAAAATAAAACCGACCGAGTTTGTTTTAGTGGAAACCTGTTCAGGCTACGTTACTGTGACAGCCTCACCCCACTTCGATAGCTATAACTCATGAACTAGCCACTAAATTAAAAATAAAACTTAAAATTCACGAATTTGTCGCGCTTAATAATTGATTTGTTGATCATTATAAATAGACCGAGAAAATCTCCTGATACGGGCACACATCAAGACGTATTTCGCTTTTGCTGACTTAGATGGAAAACTTAAATCATTTTCCTGCTTATTCTCTTCTATATAAATGACTTTTAGTACGATCGGTAGAGTCTTATCTTAAGATCATTATGTATTATTTTGGACAATTCATAAGTACGAAAGTTAGAGATAGTAAGAGATTTAAATTCATAACACTTAAAGCATCTACATATGCCGTTACAGAACTTTTAAGGCTTTAGACACAATATTAGACGGAGGCGAAGCACTGGTGGGACAGCTGGCGAGCGCTTGCTCTCAGATTTACTTCATGCCTGGACAAGAGATCCTTAGGGAGATGGACGTGTCGCATGTAGTATCCATAGTGCACCGGGGCAAGGTCACTATCACCAAGGACGGTGAAAGGATCGCGAATCTTTTTAAGGTGATGTTATTATTTTTCTAAAATCAAATACTTCTGCCTTCTTTATATTTTGGAACTATAGCTCCAAGTACATGTATGATATATTAGGTTTACGTATATAAAATAGGCAGCTCCACTTCAAAAGAGGGCGTAATTTTTCTGAGTGGCCAGAATACGGCTAGCACATAAAGCCAGCAACATGGGACCATGAATACTCTGCTTGTGTTTTTTTGTACTAATTTGAGGTTAGTAATCTCGGGCACCGCACATTACATTGTGAAGTGCCAAACCCGGCGCGTCTGTACTCCAGTGGCGCTTTATCTACAAAAGAGTCAATACTTATCAAATATCCCTCATTGATTAGTATTGTTTCGTCAACATATATAATGTTATTATGATAGTACTTATAAATCTTGATGGGCGTGCATGATTTTCTGTAGGGATGCATATTTGGGCAATTACAAGGCACACAAACAAGACCGATAAAGATCACCGTCACGGCTGACGAGTACGTTGACTTACTGCAGATCCCAATCAAGCAGTTTCAGGAAATCATCAACGATGAGGTACAAACAATCTTATTATAGAATGCTCAGCAGGAATATTAGTTGCAATTATACTCCCAAAGATGTGACCACCAGTATACAAAACAAATGAAAATAGTATCTACAGCTTCAACCTTAAGATCTACAGTCAAATTGTCTATAACCACTCTAGTCTGGAACTAACAAACTGCACGAATCTTCTGTTAATCACGCATTATATCGTATCATGTTTGATTACAGGTTAGACAAACTATAGCAAATAGTAGTCAAGCGAAGTTTGATTTTATGGCTGCACGCGAAAATTTTCCTGAGAATCCCTACGATACTGTTCAATACATTCTTCGAGGACGCAAAACAATTCAACTTCCCGTAAGTATCTATGATAGGAGAGTCAATCACAATTATCAGTCTTACGTTCAGAATGTTTATGGGTTATAATGCGATGCGATGGAATGGGAAATATTTGGAATGTAGCCGACTCTTGTGCACAGAACTTCTAATAGATATATCTATCGCTAATCATCCACGTTCCTTGTGCAATACCAAACTTCCATTCCCAGAAATCTTCCAAGGACACTCGTGAACCTCGCAATTTTAAACTGGATAGAAGTACTACCACAAGAAAATTTTAAACTTAGGCCAGACAACTTGGAATAGAGTGGAGAATTTTCTTAGTCAGATGTCACAAGCTCAGTGCATTGGTTTGATCATTAAGGGACAGATGAAAATATTGAAACATTTAATAATCCGATATCTTGTGATATTAATATATCAGTCTCAATTAACGAGGTAGGTCTCAGTAGGTTAGACGGTCAGCCTGACATTACTTTAACCATGACCGTGTAATACCCACGGACGCCAGGCGACGACTGACCGTGTAACACCCGACGTACATCTTTATCATCTGACTTTACCTTTGGTATTCAAACTCTTTTATTTGTTACCGTGATTTTTTTTTTAGTGGCAGTCTAAACCAATACAAGCTCGCAGCGACACGTGGTACTTCAGATGGCTGATTGTGGCTTGGTTTTTGGAGCCATTTTGTTCCAGTTTCATCGTTATTTTTCTTGGCACCCTACCTCCAGATTACATGTATCAACTTTACGGTGTATTACTTGTATTAGACATTATTCACCTTTGCAATTCGATATCGGAATTCTATACGGTATGTTTAAGAAATTATTGTTAATATTTTTTAAAATATCGGTACAATTTTAATTGTTCATTAAGAAAGTTACTTAACTATTTATCTTATATCTGTAAATTAATTATAGGTTTTGTATTGTATACTTCTCTATTTAAATTTTTGAGTTTAACTGATGAAGATACTATCTGCTGCATTCTTAATACGAAAATAGTGCAATAGTTTCTTTGTGCTTTCTGTACTGTCGTTCAAAACCCGACGCACCACTTCACAATGATCCGTTACCAGCTTTCCGAAAACAAGCTCTCCTCGAAAACTTTTCTTATTATCTCTATTTACACACTAAATTAGTGTGTAAATATAATCTACAGAAATATACACCTAGACCTTATTGTTATAAAATATAAAGTACTCAGTGGTTTAGCTTGACTGGAATTTCGTTAGCTCATTAACAACAATTGCAGATGAAGCTCAACGTCGTAGGCGGTAAGTGTGTGAAGCGTGTTGTGGGACACCGTCGCTTGAAGCACTGGGGCCTGTACGTGGACGCAGTTTCCCTGCTCAGTCCTCTACTGACTATCTTAACCGGCGATTGGAAATGGCAGCTCACACGGTTACTTAGACTCAGACTGTTGTACGACTTTCACGTCCACTTCTGTACATGTTTCAAGGTAAGAAAGGTTGAAAAGGTCGCTACAAGAACCATGTTTAATACGTTAATAGATAGATGGCGCTGCATACGACATCCAAGAACAAATGACGATACTCCATAAAATCCTGAAACATCCTATCACAGTTTTCACAGAACGTTACATATGTCAAAAGAACCCGACAACAATTATCGGGATATAGCGGTCAGCCACGCTAGGTGTACCACCCGCATGACTGGAAGACCTTTCTTTTTTCCGTAAAACAATATGATGATATTATAAGATTGTATCGGACAATACTGAACTTTCATGTGCCGTTACTGCATAAGACACGAATTATTTTAACTTGTGCATAATAAAGCTAGTTATTCGTATTCACAGATCAATGCGGCACCTATATTGATGAAGGTTATGATATTGTGCTTGTTGTTTCATGGCTTCACTTGCGGATGGATTTATGTTGCGTGCAGAAGTAAGTACTATCTTATTTTGTGTCATGATTGTAGGTACACCTAAAAACATGATTTTGGTATTTTTATTAACAGCTACGATAGTAATGAAGCCTTCAACAAAGAAATGTTATATGCTTTGCCTACAGTACTTGCGTAGACATATTATAACATCTCCTTGTCACAGTTTTATGGTCTTTTTCAATTACCTTCTGGGAACACACAATTTTCATATCATCATGTCACATCCATTATTTTATTTATAATGTGTATTTATTGAATGTTTCATTGCTATTAATTGCTTGACATTGGCAAAATACTCGCTAAGTTGTGGGTGAGGCCATTTGCATATCCATTTTATTTAATCGCATTTCATTTCGTAAAAAAAGAAGAATTACCTTCTATTTCATTTTATGTGTGTGATTAGATTTTTTGTTTTAAAGGGTTTACTTCCAGATTGGTCCCATTTTTTTGTTACTTTTATTGGTATTGGTTGTAGTTATTTGAACAGATCTGTTTTATAATTACAGACGATGAGTTCCCAATTGCGATCCCATATATCGATGATGAGGTCCGTTCAACGATCAATTATGATGAATGGGTCCAACCAACAATGAGGAAAGGGGGTAAGTAAAAACCAGGCACTATTTTCTTTTATTAAACTTCAATATCACTGCGGAAAATAGAAAGAGCACGGACTGAATCCCTCCCCACTGGGAAGGAGTTATCGCACACATGCATACTTACGAGTATTGGTGTAGTTATGTCATGTGACAGCTGCAATGTATCTATTCTTTCCTTTGTTTTTGATCTAAGTCTTTCAGCGTGTTGTTTTTTCTTAGTCAAGTAAAAGCTCTTTAAATGTTTATTATTTGTTTATTGATTTCTTATATTTACGCGAATAGTACACATTGAAATAAAACTTATTTTTAATAAACGCGATTTATGTGTACAATGAGTTTTATTTCAATTATCATTTGTTTTTAAAAATATATAATTACCAGGTTGCCCTCGGCTGTCGAAATTCGTTTTCCGAAGCGACGGAGCCGCTATACCGACCTTTGTTGTGCCGAAACATTGGCAGAATGATTATATTGTCGCTTTGATGTACGTGTTGCTAATCCATAGACAAATCTCCATGGATACTGTAAGTACAATGTTATATGATAGAGTGAAATAAAACAATACTTTGTTATCATTGATAGTTTGTCCCGGGTACGAATTCTGACGGGTGTAAACATTTTATGATGAGCACGAATGTTTGTATCCGAGTCATAGATGTTTAAAATCTGTTATCGGACTGGGGGCGATCCTAGTATATTTATAAACGGTACAAGCGTTGCTTTGGTTTGGGACCATTCTGTTATTTTTTTTCCAGCGACATATTATTAAAGTTAAAGTCACAGTCATATCAAATGGTTTATTTCGTATAGGCCTACGGGGGCACTTACAAATTGTCATTAACATTTCTTTTTCTTTACTCTACAACCATTATTATATTTTTATTATTCCAGGTGGTATGTCTGTCTATCAAAGAGGTGTACTACAAAGTGATAATGAATTACTTTTTATTCCTGATTGATATTTGGGTGATGAGCATTGCCATAAACGCAATATACTCCAAGTTGCGAGGCCAGTACCATTACGACTACAACGTGATTAGTTTAGTGACGTATTTGAAACATAACGGACTTTCACCAGTTTTGTCGGAAGCAGCAACGAAATATAGTAAACAGCTTTGGAGGAGGCAGAGAGGTATATTGCATATTGCACGGGGTATAAGTGGCTTCGTACCGAAAACTGATACCATACATGATTCAACTCATGATACTAGACCTCCAGAGTGCAAATTACCCATCGATATTTTCATGGATATGCATATATGTATTTTCAAATTAATATTAGCATGAAATCACAAAGGATGATTACCTCAACGTGATTTGTAATAAAAAAAACAAAATTACTAAGTTACACGTAAAGCTGCAATGTAAATTAAAACTCGATAAGCTCGAGCGCGTTCGTCACTCGCGCGATTGTGTTATGACGCGGAGCGTTGTGTTGTGATCGAGTAGTTTGAGATACATAGCGTGCTTGAAATGGCAATTTTTTCTAGAATTTTATTACGATGCCCCTTACACCCTGTACACCAAATAATTGGGGATGCAAATTATTAAATAACTAACTTATGTATATTAATAAATGAACAAAAATTAATTAAAATTAATATAAAATTAATAACCGTCTGATAACAACAAATTACGAGTTGTTGTTATCAGACGGTCCCACTTGGTACGGTTCGTACCATATATGTGGTCTGCATCGTACTAAATCTGTTCATCTAGAGAGGAGTCTGCCGACAATACCGTATAGATAGACGGTTGTCCAGTATTTTTTGACACTTGGCCAATTCTTTTTTTGAACGTCGATACCGATTCGAATTTCAAAATTTTGAAATTCGAACACTAATACTTCTTATGACCACGGTAGACACGTACGGTAGCTTTAAATTTAATTTCAGAATAATGCCCAAATATTATGGGCTCATTTATTAAGCATCGTTTATGTCGCAGGCAACTGGCTTCCTGAACTGGTGTACCTCGCCCCTGACTGCCTCCGGGAGGATCTGTTCGACTCCCTGTACATGTACCACCTGGATGTGCCCTCTATATACAGGAACATACCGAAATATTTCAAAAGACAAATGGCGGCCAGAATCAAGAGAGTCGTAATTTTTCCTGGTTTGTATATTGTTGTAGGAACATGGATACGTTTAGATATATACAACATTTTATATATACGTTTAGGTTATTCTGTAGATTAAACTTTTTATAGGACTTAATGCATACCTACTACTAATTTTATTACTAACTTTGTATAAGTCTTACTAAAATTGTTTATAATAATTTGCAGGAAAGTGCATTGTTCGAGAAGGCGACAGATTCCCGTGCAGTTATTTTATACACGAGGGCGAAGTTGAGAAATGGTTTACAGATGCCAAGTAAATTACACATAAGTATTCAAGCTCATGCGATGCCCGCTACGTTGCGATTGCTTTTGTCCCGCGTGGTCGTAACGTAATCGTATCGTTATCGAGAAAACATGCATGCTGCCACCGTTCTATTTTTTCAAATACTCATTAAAATGTGTTATATTTAACAAAGAGGTTTTTGTTTCAGCGGTGATAACAGATTCCACTCTTTGTTGTATACCAACGGATATTTTGGAATTGTACCAGGACTGATACATTTGCCTTTCCAGTTTTCCTATTATACACGTACGGTACGTTTTATTATTATATTTGGTATAAATACATTCAAAACTCCTACTAAGGGCTATGGTACTCCACCTGTCTACGGCCTTATTAATCATGATGTACAGCCTAAGCGAATATTGAAATATAAAATAACCCTTATTGCAGGTCGTGGACTTGGTGTATTTGAGATTAGTCGATTGGCAGGACTTGTTGGACAGTTACCCGGATATTAAGCGCGAACTGACCGCTGCTGCTAGAATATTCAAAAAACATTTAGATAAACAAAAGTTAGTGTTATAATGTTACAAACTGTAATTGTTGTTATACCACTCTAAACATTGAAATAATCATTAAAACAGGTCACAACATTGTATAATTATTGTCATTACATCGGTACAATTGCAAACTTTAATTTGGGACCCATTTAAGGTTGAATATCGTACAGCAAACGCATACCTTAAAAGCTATTATTTTGACCGACGTTACTAGGAGCGACTGCTCTCAGGTACCTATGTAGACGTATCGATATACAACCTTATTGCATTATAAGTGTCATTGAAAATATTAAGGCAATGGGTCCCATATTAATGTTCGCGACCGTACCTACGAAACATTCCAAACTGAAACTAGTCTATAATATATCAGAAATAAGATTTATTTTAACATGATACAATACATTTTACAGAGAAAAGTAGATACGCGACTGGCATTGATGCAGTCTCGCTACCGTAAGCTTACAGATGGCATATGTGAGTGAAGCCAGAAAATGCTTTACACCCAGACCATCAACCCAAACTTACCAATATTTAATAAAGCATTGGTCTCCAACCCTGTGCAATAATTGCTCTGCTACGATTCCTCCAAAGAAAGATACCTATTCTTAAAGCGACCATCAGTTACCAAGACAAGAATTTCTCAATTGGTGTTAACTAATGCTTTAGTATCGGCTGAAACCCAATTACAGCGCGCACCGTGTGTATGTGACACAATCAATACTCTTCCACGAATCTTAAAAGAAGGAGAACCATGCTTCGCGCACTGACAATCGATAACGACTATTCGAACCTGTCAAAAAACCGTAACTATTTACTTGAGCATTGGTTAATTCGTTAACTTCCCATTGCGGCTACATATGTACCAGACACAACTTATGTTCTTACAAGAATCATACTGGATCCGGAAACATTCTTTGAGCAGCCACAATCGATAACGGATACTCGAACCTTTTAAAAACCGTAACTATTTACTTGAGCATTAGTTAATTCGTCAATTTCCCATTGCGGCTACATACGTATCAGACACAAGTTATGTTCTTACAAGAACCAGAACCATGATTAGAGTAGCGACAATCGATAAGGATACTTGAACCTATTAAAAACCGTAATTATTTGGTTGAGCATTACATAATTCGTCAACTTCCCATTGCGGCTACATATGTTCCAGACAAAACTTATGTTCTTACAAGAATCATAAAGGATCTAGAACAATGATGAGAGCAGTGACAATTGATAATTGAGACTCGCTTCTCAAAAAAGGCCATATACTCGTATATTTACTCAAACATCGAATGACATCCGATGATAAGGAGTCTGAACCATTGAGTTAGGTTAGCAGGGCTGCTTTGAACGCACACGCTGCACTTGAGATATTATCCCCGCACGTTGCTATTGCGATGGAACCTTGTCACAATAACAGCTGCGTGACGTCACCCACCGCAAAAAAGTAAAGTTAACAAAAAAAAAATAACCATATTATAATTATACTTCTAATTTATAATTTTAATTTTACGTTTAATATTAGCTTTTATTGTCATTTGTTTAGGATTTAGTTTCTTTTTTTTAATCAGATTTGAATACAACATTGTTACTGTTTCTTCTTGTTTTATTGAAGTCAATATGTTTACAGATATCTACTATTTTGACTATTTTGTTCCCAGTAGTTTAAGCTAATGATTCCACCTATATCCTGCTGGGTGAATTAACTGCGCCAATTGGTGGGCTGAAATCAGCTATTTGGATTTAGTGGTCCCACAACTGGACTTCGTCTAGTACGAAGAGTCCTGGTAGGGACGAAACTTTGTGTGATGAGCATGATTGTTTGTACCCGGGTCATCGATATATAAGTTTATATACTGGGTTTGCCCCCAGTACATTGTACAGTACCCATAATACATGTGTTGCTTAGTGTGGGATTATATAGTTGGCGTATTCGTCTGACAACATTATTTATTTTTTTGTTTTGTTTTTTTTCTCACTGTTCAAGTCGTAAATTAACTATTATAATTTTGATTATTTTATGACCCAAGAATTTGTGAAGGAAAGCGTCTGTATTCATCGACAACGGTTAAAGTTCAAAGTCTGCAGTACTTAAGGTTAAACACACCCAACATTAAACAAGCTGGTGGCGTCTCGGGCGGAGTGCTTGAACTAAGATTGGGAGTGCAATCTACCACGAAGCATCTGTGCCCGAGCGTAGAGTGACATAACTGTGTTACGTAACAATGATGTATTTATATATACTAGTACGATGCACTTGACTGTGTTTGCCTTAACGAGAACCGAAATATGAAAACCTACCTATTTAAAATATTTATAATTTGTGGCACGAAGCTGCCTGAATTATTATATTGGGCCGTAATAAGTATATACATAACTATAATAAGTAATATGTATAACTATATATAATATATATAACTTTACATGTTATTATATTATAGCTATAAGTAATATATATAACTTTACATGTCTTTTTATTGTTATTATAATTCTGACCTCACAAAAAAATTACCCTACATTACAGCTTCGCTAACGAAGCGCAAGATCAAAGGTTAGTTTACCTATTATGAAACAATCTGTATATCCACCCTGATAAAATCCCAATTTTACATGCTTGTATTATACATTATTAATTGCAATCTAAAATATAAAAATATTATACTAAAATTCCTTCAAAAACATAATTATCTTAACATTTCTAAGAAAGAAATTTGTAAGTCATCTCCAGTCTAGACTTAGCTTAATTTCTACGCCATTACTCCAGATCCTAATCTTCTTAAACACGTCTCAAATAATCCGTCCTACCCTCTTTATGCGAGCAATGGTCTTGATTAGTCGCTATGTTGTTTTATAGTGAAACCACCAAACTGAATCGCTACGACTTACCTAAACACCGGGAAGTATACAAATCAAAGTTACATACAAGTTTCGTACGTAGTGCCTTTTAGATTAAAAAGTTTGTTTATGGCTAAGTTGTGTAATACCAATTTTGGAAGGTATATTAATGGCTTCTGAATACATATTGATTCGTATGAGTAAGCGAGGTAGCGATAATCGTTTTGGAAAATTATATACTGAGTTACGTTTCTCCTAATGTGTTATTTACGTGTCATATAATGTTTCATTTTGTAATGCGCGTAATTATGCACACGGAAGACATTTTGAAAAGGAAATAATCGTTTGGTAAAGTTGGGCGTCATTTAGGCAGCACGCACGGTGACTTTTTTCAATAGTTGGTATCGCCACTAAAGGGACGGTACCGCTAAGGATACATACACTGAGCTCGATCGATTTAAAGTCATCTCAGCATGGCCACTCTTAAATAACCCCGCGTTAAATGCTAGCTAAGTCTGAAGAGCTTTGTTCAACAAATACTTTTTTGGAATATTCTATGGTCGCTCCCATAAATCAGTAAGGGTGAATTTATACTATAATTGACACAAAATTGGTACAAGTAGAGTTCTTTGAAGTTGGCTGTCAATGAATACGCAGTATTCAATATTACCTTATTTATACCTTTTCGAGGTAGACTTTGAATATCTGATTCGTTAGTTAAACGATCACGTATACTGGCGTGAATAAATTCAATTCAGAGCATTCATAGGTCCCCGAGAGCTAGGCAATAAAACATCATAAATCTATTCAGAACTAGAAAAATTGTGACTATTTTCAACTGAACTATATTTGTGCGACATTGATTTTGCGCCGAAAGGCCTGTAAGTAATAATGTTTGCCACGGCTCCCAGTATATTTGAAGCATTCCTTGGGACGTACTTATGTCAATCGCACCAATATTATTTTTAGCGCAGCAAGCGGCTTTCGTTACCTAGAGTTGTAGTTGACAGTATTTAATCAAAATATCGGTAATATATTGGAAAAAGTACTAGGATAGTATGAAATAGTAGAATATAGAAAATGCAATATCTTATATATTATATATACCATATAATCAATAATAAATATCACCATACGAACACATCAACTAAACGGTCCCACTTTAAGCTTAACGCTTGTGTTATGCGTACCGTACAATGGACTGAGGGCGAACTCAGTATATAATACTTATACAGATATTAGACATCCATGACTCGGGTACAAACATTCGTGCTTATCACACAAAAGCTTGTGTCCCTACCAGGATTCGGACCCGGGCCTTATAACTATTAAGTGTATTACTTATCGCACTTTTATTAACTACACTAAAACCGTGTTGCATTATTTGGAATAGAAAATAGTTTTGGTACAATTTAAATCAGTGCTATCAAATTGATGCTCTCCGAAGAATGCTCCATATATTCTCCTCAACGGATTTTAATCTAGACTTGATTGCAGACAAGCAATTTAAAACAGTTCAAAAGGCGATATTTAATTGGTTTTCGTTCAGATATTGAGAGCGCGTGATCTTTGTCTTTTTCAATATGAAATGCTTCGTTAATTGGAATTAGAGATCATAGTGCAATCGGTGCCGATTCATTAGTTCAATTACCAAATAACAAACCGTTTAAATGTAAACCCAAAAACCAGTAATTGCAGTTTACTCACAATCTAATGAATTAAACGTGCGACCGCCGCGCCGGTCGCAGTAAACCAAAACAGAGCGCGTTCTGTTTCAACAGACTTTAAAAGCGGTTAGGTTGCAGTGAAACACCGCGTAACCGCTACATAAATTCCTCATCGTATACCCAGTAACAATGACAAATAACAGAGTAAATAAGTACGTGAGCGTACATGTAAGACAGTTGTTTAGGAGGTCGAGTTGTAGATAATAAAACAATAACACCGATTTCTGATTTATCATTATAATAACATATTAGTATGTCTCCCTCTACACGGGCTATACCCGGATCTTTGGAAGGCTTGCGCGGGGACATAGGTTCAACACGTGGAGGCCGTTTTTGAGAATTTTAATGTTATGTTAGCCAGCCGCTAGGGTCAACTGCTTCAAATGATAGCATAAACAGCGAATTGACTTCAGCAGGCGCAGGAACAATTGCAGAAATATGGAATGATAATTGGGACTATGGATTGAGGTTTGGATGGAAATGAGATAGAACTATTGGAAGGGTAGCTCTATTTAATTTTAGACTTATTAATTCAGTACAGATCAGATATAGTAGGTATATCAGCATACGGAATATATTTACAAAATAAATGTTATAAAATATATTGAGCTTCTTATATTTCTTAATTTTAAGTAATAACAGATAATGTGTTGTAGCTCTTAAACTACAACATAACGCGTTATGGAACGAGCGTTACTCTTCATTTGAGCGATGTTAATAGATGCTATATTTCTTTCAGTTTATTACGGGGATTATGCTTTATGGACACGCGAAAGGTATAGATATGCATTATTAAATCAAAGTGTTCGAATAAAGGTTTTTTTTTACAATTATATTAAATGCATTTCAAATTCCCAATTTCTCTGCGAATTTATAATAGAAATGATAATAATTCGAGTAAATGTATTAAGTTTTAAAGTAGAGTTATATGTTTTTAGGGCTCTACGCATGCCTAAACGCAATATAAGGTGTAACAATAATAGTGTAAGATATTTAAACAGGTATAACAGTAGATAAAAATGATAATATTCCCAATTATCATTTTTATATCCCACTAGCTGCGCCCGGCGGTGTTACCCGCGATAAAAAGTATGAAAAATTAAAACATCTATCCCACGGGAACCATACATTTTACCGGGATAAAAAGTAGCCTATGTGCTATTCCAGACTATAATCTATCTCTGTGCCAAATTTCATCCAGATCCGTTCAGCCGTGAAAGAGTAACAAACATCCATCCATCCATCCAAACTTTCACATTTATCATATTAGTATAGATTAAATTATAAATCATCTAGAAAATTACACCTCTACCGAGCGCATGGCCAAACACTACTGGTTCGCCTTGTTTAAAAAAAAACAAACACCATTTACATAATAATTTTATACATCAAACTGATCCATATTACTTACTGATTCATCTGTTAAATTTGTTTATACAATTTTAAACCTTATATATATATATAGGTATATAAACGAGAACACCGGTGACAAAGTACTAAACAAATGAAAAGAGATGCACAGCTAAGCCTATTTAACTTAATCAAGTTAATGCTTGCTCCCGACTAAGAGTTGCTAGACGCTTTGTCCTAAGCATAAAAAACTAAGTGTTTAGTTTTATCTATTCGTTCTATTAAACATTAATGTACCTATGAAACCTCGGATGATGAGAGATACTTAAGTTACTTTTGCTTAAAGAATGATAGACACTTTGTTTTCAATTTCACCTAGTAAAATTATAAAAATAAACCTTTTCGATCAGGTATAACACTTTTTGTTTTTTAACGAATAAACAATGTTGGCGCAAACTACTAGAATTCTTGTTATTTTTTTTACTCTATTATTCAAATTCCATTAAAATAAAAGCTAATATCCAAATAAAAAAATACACTTAGTTCTTAGGTGTTCTTTTTTCAAAGCAATTTAAGTTTGTAATATAATTTCTAGAAACTCGCAACTAAAACGAAAAAAATATCAAAGGACAAAATAAAAGACGATCTTACAATATCTCAACATAAAAATAAAGCACTGCCATAAATCTCAGCCAGAAAATAACTTACTAGTTATATAGTACAGCCCGAATTGTTAACGGTGAACTTACTTACTTAACATGTATTTCGAGAACGCCTAAACTAACTAATTTACAAAAAGGTACAACACACTTGTATTTATAAATAACTAGCTGCGCCCGGCGGTGCTACACGCGGTAAAAAGTATAAAAACTTAAAACATCTATCCCACGGGAACCATACATTTTACCGGGATAAAAAGTAGCCTATGTGCTATTCCAGACTATAATCTATCTCTGTGCCAAATTTCATCCAGATCCGTTCAGCCGTTCGGGCGTGAAAGAGTAACAAACATCCATCCATCCATCCATCCAAACATTCACATTTATAATATTAGTATAGATTCTGTGTTTTAATGACGTCGTCTCAGTAGCTTTCAAAATTTACATCTAAGTAAATTAATACAATTTTATGAAAACGTTCTCATGGTAGGTATATTTTTCACATTAACGATGACTTATAAAATAGGTGCCTGAACTTTTTTTGTTCAAACTTGTACAGAAGTGTGCACAAAGGGGGAGTACTCCAGGAATGATGAATGCGAGTTTCGAGATTAGCGGGAGTGTTAAAAACGTCTCATTGTTTTTGGATTCCGTATTTTTTTGTACAACACGTTTAAATCTATGATCCTTATTTTTATATTTCATTTGAAAGTTTTTAAATAAACTCTGTTATTATGTAGTTAATAGCAACGGAAAGATTTTAATGGAGCAACATGATTTTCTTCCTTTTTGGGGAAAGAAAGAAAAAACGTCTTTATTACGCCGTAAATACAAATTATATATATAAAGTGGACGATGACGAACGTGAAAATATGAAAATATTTTTTTAATAATCCAGTATATTCATTTGTTGCTTTTTATCAGATCAAAATTGCTCAGATGAATTTCAATATCAAAAACCAATGTGTTAGACGGGACAATTTGCGTCACCTCAGACGCCCAAAGTCTAGATGTACCAGAGATGTACCTATTTATTTTTATTGACAGCCAGTTTACTTCAAAAGTAAAAAAAAAACTATGGTTTGTCGATAGTGTGCAGGGATATGAGTCAATGTCTAGTGTGCTAGCTGGTTTCCTATATAATTCATCTTAATCATATGATTAGAAATAAATAATCAGACGTTTTCTTTACTTTAATCATGGTAGGCGCCTCATTTATAACCGCGTTTCGAGAAGCAGGCATGTTTAATTTGAGGTCAACTATCTAGTAGTTTTCTAGGTATAGACATGCCTAATTCACATTATCTTTTAGTAATCCATTTAATAAACAAAATGTAATTAGATGCTTGTGAATAAAAAGTTTTGCATATTTCTTAATTGCTTAGCATCGGCATTATCTATGAAACTAAAACGTCCAGCGAATGCCTCAACCGTCGATTATTATTCAAAACTAACAAGTTCTTCGACGTAGATCTAAAGTTTTGCTAGAAATATTATTATCAGAGTAAATTATAATTCCTTACAAAGTAAACATATTTAGTTTTATTGCGGGACAATATTAAATTTAAAATTCTAAGTTTATTTGCATTTAAATAGGTATTTCACGTAACAGAACGAAATATAAAACAATATCATTAATATGAAAACTTTGTAAGCCCACAGGATAATAACTATTTTAGAATAATGATCTCATGTCAACGTATGCTCCGTATACCATGCCTATCTTACCGAAGTTGCAGCACAGCCTTTGTGGTCAGACTATAATCATATACTTACACATTTCTATGTAATCAAATCTTGTATTTCTAATGTAAAACATCGGTAGTTATCGATAGATTAAATGAGTGACTCAAACTTTACAGGCTCTGGTGGTACAAAATAATAGGGTGTGTGGCGTCCGGTATTACCACAGAATCAGAAATAGAATCGAATTATCTTTTTATTCATGTAAACCATTAAGTACAGTACTTATGAAGCATCATAATTGTGACAAATTGCTAAGCCACAACTTTGCCGCCCGTTGAGAATGCCGTTCCTTTGGAGAAGAACGGACAAGAAAGTAGGCAGGCAGGCTTGAGCTGGTCAAAAATACTATGAATTTATTTACAAGTTTAATGGCTACATGGTTCCCACATTTACAAATTCCTTTGTGTAAATGAAATTAAGTAGGGAGAGGAACACCAAGAAACTCGACGTCATCACACTAATATTATAAAAGCGAAAGATTGGATGGATGGATGTTTGTTACTCAGTCACGCCAGAACGGCTGAACGGATCTGAATGAAATTTGGCACAGATATAGATTATAGTCTGGAATAGCACATAGGCTACTTTTTATCTCGGTAAAGAGGACATACTTCTTAATCACGGGTAACACCGCGGGGCGCAGCTATTATAATATATTTTTAGTCTTGACTGCCCTTCTTGCGTCTCTATATCTTAATGCCGAGAGCGATGCAGAACTTGGACGACGATTGCGTCGGTCAGTTGCGAACCGCTGAGGGGAATACTCTGAAACATCAATTAACATAGCCACCCGACTCCGCGCGCCGCTATCAATACCGTTCTTAATTAACTAACTTTCGCAAAACGTTGGATATCGTATGCACTCATCATTGTTGTATTTTATAAAATTACTTGTACAGTTTGGCATTCAGTTCAGTTTCTGCTTGAGCGAACAGTGAAATTTAAATTCTATGCCGTTTTTGTCTGAAGGATTTTGAAGTTACATTGTGAATTTGCAACGTAATCGCAAGAATGTCTATACCTACAATAATGTGTTGTGTAGCGACCATTTCAACCGCACCACAAGCTACACAGATGGCGCTGCAGACGCATTCAGAAGAATTGACAGTCTCAACACAATCCTGAATCGCGCTATAAGAGTTTTCGCAGTAAGTCACATATATACAAGATCCCGAAAATAACCGTCGGGGCATAGCGGCCGTCCCGCCAGGCATACCAACCGCCTGGCTGGAAGATCTTCCCTTTTCCGCTAAAGTAGTATATTATCTCTTAAAACTCAGAGTACATGGTAAACAGAGGTAACATTCAAAACTGCAACTGTTAGTATATAGTTCATAGTTCCTATAGCCATTACTGCAACGAAGCAAAAGCTTGCGCTAGAAAATTTTCCTGGTGGCATTTGATTCCCATATAATATGGTACGGTATTGATACCGGGCACACTAAAGATATGGGAGATTAAGGCCATAGACCAAACTGGCAGTGCGTTTAAGACGACATGTTCCAACAATTCCAGCAGGTATTCCTTTTATCCCATCCCAATAATATTATAAATGTGAAAGTTTGAATGGATGGATGTTTGTTACTCAATCACGCCAGAACGGCTGAACGGATCTGGATGAAATTTGGCACAGAGATAGATTATAGTCTAGAATAGCACATAGGCTATCCTGGTATAAAATATGGTTCACGTAGGATAAAGTACATACTTTTTATCGCGGGTAACACTGCGGGGCGCAGCTAGTGTCCAATAAAAATGCCTACATCAACAAAAGTCTAACATCAAGGCCTCGTGCGGATAGTTTTACTCAAAGTGTCACTTGTAATCCAATAAACAGTACAGAAGAGGAAAGAAAATCTGTGTTGAAATGTGGCACCCTCTCGATAATACACTTTTGCGTAAACGGATCACACTCTCATGCGAATTCGGAAATAAGATAATGTTTGGTACTTATAGAGTTTTTTTTTATTATTACGTTATAGGCAAGTATTTGATCTCGATCTCACCTGATGGTAAGTGACGATGAGATCTACGATGGAGCATACTTGCCTAGAAGGTACCTGTTCACTCTCAACTTTTTGTATTGACTTCGAGTTTTTGTAAAATTATAGTAGAAAAGTGAAACAGAATAAATAATAATAGAAAACCGGTAAAAACCGAGAAAAAATATATCCAAAAAGTAATAATAATATAACAAATATATATAATGTGTGACTAAAGGACTCTTTAAATACCTAAACTTGATGTGTCTACTCCATGATCTCATCAAATTCCTATAATCACTTTCCACCTTAATAATCAGGCTCTGTAAAAATGGGTGACCTAAGTACTATTTCAGACTGATCAGCGCTGTTATTGTCAACCATTCGAAATCGATATCGGAAACGGCATCGAAAACTTCCGAACTATACCGCAATTGCTATTAAAATTTCCGAATTTGATTATCTTCGATGTATCTTGAAGAAGTCAATACAACAAACAAATCGTTTTCTCAAAAAGTCTCCATCGGAAAGCTCGTCGGGAACGACATCGACATCGGAAAATTTCAAATCTGTTTCCGATGTCGATTCCGAATGATGTAAAATAACCCACCAGGTGCACTGAAGCATGATGGATCTAATCAATTCCTTCATCGAATTTCACTGACCACCCTTCGGCTTTGTCATCAGAAGCATGAATAAACAATGTCCTTGTATATAGCAATTCCAAACTTGATACGTTTGATTGGGCTATAAACTAAATCTGTAACAGAAGCAGTTTCAAATTCCATTACAACTGCACCGCTTTAACTATTTGCTTTACAAGACAAAGGATAGGTTCCGAGTGAGGATACAGCAGTGGGTCCCGAAGGCACCAATACACGGTTCAATTTGTCGGCTGAAATTATTACTGAATAAGTGACAAGGATGTTGTGAACGACGCACGTCCCGTAAGGATTGCTGAAATTGTGTTTCTTTTTTGGACTTGTAACAGGAACTTTATTCTTCTATTCTTATGCGTGAAGAATTTTATTAATTACTAGGTGTACGGTAAACTTTGTACCGCCTCGGAATCAAATGTATGAGAAAAGGAATTATCTTTATTATTGTTACTGTTTAGTATATTTTTCCCATGGTTTATTAGTTATTCTGCTATTCAGGGTGGAGACAAGTTAAAAAGTCAAAGAAAATCAGCTCGTTCTTGAGTTATTAATGGGTGTATCTAACGCAACTTAGTTTTATTTATAGATTTGTGTTACTTTATAAGGCACGCATTAAAATTAAGCCGGAACGAGCAGACCAATCTCCAGTTGAAATGTATTGATATTATTGTTTTATACCACATCATAACACATTATAGAATTCACAACCAATATTCTCAGAAGTTGAATGAATTCCTTCATCAAATATCCTGGCAACATTGCAATTTGGACTTCACCCCGGCTGCACCCCTAGGACGCGCGGTAAGTAATTCTTTGTAATACGACTGCTCCTAATGTACCCCGCTGGATATTGCGATGATTTATTAAGCTTATGGAATTATGTGAAGTATATTTGAGGATTTCTTAAATTCGTTATGCAGATTATTGCAGCATTCCCATCGGAACCCAAGATAGCAGAGAGCTAGCAGTGCAGAACACACGCATTAGTACGGCGCGAAATTCTAACAGTGATCAAACCTATTTTATATACAATTCGCTACAGTTAATTATATATCGCATAAGTCAAAGTCAAAGTCAAAGTCAAAGTCAAATCATTTATTTCGTATAGGCCTACGGGGGCACTTACAAATTGTCATTACATTTTTTCCTTAATACTACAATACTACAACCGGATCGGAACGCGACCTCAACTGAGAAGATCCGGCAAGAAACTCAGCGGGCTTGTCTTTTTTTTTTATCCATTATATTTACAAAAAAATAATAATAAAAAGTAAGCTCCAGTGAGTTGCCATGCGAGGCGCACACACGCTACACTTTAACATTATAAATATTGATATTAGAGCGATCAGTCCCAGGTCCCAGTATCATCCAAATAATCCAAGATTCTGTAATAACCCTTACGACATAAATTACTTTTAACAGTTCTTTTAAACTTACTAATGGGCAAATCTCGGATTCCTTTGGGAAGTTTATTATAGAAGCGTATACATTGCCCCATAAAAGAATTATTTATTCTGTGGAGACGAGTGACATGCACGGATAGTTTGTCCTTATTACGAGTGTTAATAACATGAACATCACTCCTTTTTTCAAAATTATGAATATTTTTCTTAATATACATTAGATTTTCATAAATAAATTGAGACACAACAGTTAGAATATTTATTTCTTTGAATTTATCCTTAAGGGAATCTCTAGGACCCATGCCGTAAATTGCTCGTATTGCCCTTTTCTGCAAGATGAAGATAGTATTAAGATCTGCAGAGCAACCCCAGAGCAAGATGCCATAGGACATAACGCTATGGAAATAACTGAAATAAACAATTCTAGCTGTGTCTATATCCGTTAATAGTCGAATTTTTTTAACAGCATAAGCTGCCGAACTCAGCCTACCAGATAGTTTTTTAATATGTGGACCCCATTGCAATTTAGCATCTATGGTAATACCGAGAAACACTGTTGACTCCACAAGGGCCATATCGGTACTTACTAGAAGAATTTTCGGCAGTAGTCGCCGTGCAAACATACTAAAGCATGGCGCTAAGCTTGTATTTTGCAAGACTATCTCGGTAAATAATAACCAGAGTCACCATCGAGACAACGCGGTCGTCAAAAAAGCGCAAGTCCCAGCTTAAGGGTTGTAAATTTTAATACAATATACTCAAAATGTAAAATAACCACATCAGATATAAGGGGAGCATTCGAAGAGGTGGCTTGATAATTAAGTATCGAGATCCCAAAATTGTCGCACATTCTCAAAACGAATGTAGTTTTGTCAAAACCAAGCAATGCGTTATGGTTAGCTGTTATTAGACTACGCAAAACGTCGCCACCCAGCGAGCGGATTCGATTTTTATTTTAAGTTTTACGTATCTATTAATAAGGATCAAAATGTATATGTAAGCAAATATTATTGTGTACCTACGACATGTTTCATTGGTTGAAATCCTACTTAATATTATAAATGTGGATGGATGGATGTTTGTTACTCAATTACGCCAGAACGGCTGAACGGATCTGGATGAAATTTGGCACAGAGATAGATTATAGTCTGGGATAGCACATAGGCTACTTTTTATCCCGGTAAAAAGGACATACTTTTTAATCGCTGGTAACACCGCGGGGCGCAGCTAGTAAATAAATAAGTCAAAAACAATCACTATGTTTGAAATGAAACAGTTTTCAAACCCGTGTTGTATTTGAATAGAAATTAGCAGTTTATAGCAATTAATCATTACACTAAATGTAATGTAAATCTACCGTTCGTGCTTGTCGCGGTTCTGCCGGGATTAGTTAGTACCCCTGAATCTGTGGGGCTTTGGACACCCGCTTATAATGGCGCCTCTCAAATCCGTGACTAGACCTAGTGGAATAATTGACTACGAATAATTTTGTTGTTTTTATTCGTAGTCAATATGCGTAGGCGTATAAAAAACGCGGCATATTGATTTTGTTATGTCAACCAACACTGGCCAGCGTGGTGGACTATGGCCTAATCGCCCTCGCATTGAGGGGAGGCCTGTGCCCAACAGTGGGACATTAAAAAGGACTGGTATTATATACTATTATTATAATTTTGTTATGCCTATGTCTAGTTACCTACTGTTACGGATTACGATATATAATAGAAATATCCAATTACGTATCTTATATTCAGTCATTCAATTTTAACTTTCAAATGTCAGTTTGTTTTTAAAACAACAAATGATACTAACAACAAACAAAAGTATGAGTTTCAAACATGTTTGGATACCGATTGAGTGATCGAATGATTTCATTCGAGTGATCGATTCTGTAAATCTTGTACTAAGCCCACAGACTGTGTTTGGTTCAATAATATACTGAAAATGGCAACGCAGTCGATGAATCAATTGCTGGTGATAGAGTTATTTTACTTTTACTGCTTTATTTCTTTCAGGATTGTGATGAAATTCTAACACTGTAGCCTTTAGACCTTTATTAATACTGAGTTACAATTCTAAATAAACAAAGTTAATTATTTTGTTATAGGCAGGTAGGTACTCGACATGTAATACACAACACAAAATTACATTTAGCGCTCAGAATTACGAACGGGTAAACGATTCCAGTCGGGCATTGTTTAAATTTAACAAACCACCAATCAGCGACCGCGAAATTTAAACACAAATTGTTATTTACAAGAGTTAAATGATGTCGGTTAACAATAACACTTGGTATAGAGGGTGTTGTACATGAAGGTGAGGTGAATACTGGTATAACAACTTTAATTTGAAACCAAAGAACTTGTTACCGGGAATGTTATTATATGAACTTCTTTCAGAGTTATTCTCGGTGAATTTTACCAAATACTTGTTGAAAACTCAGATGTTTATGAAGTTTATGAAGTTCAAAATTTGGGTATGTATATACCCAAATATACTATATACGATGACAGTGATTTTTAATATAAGTATTTATAAAACCTGTAATGTAAAAGGTTTGGAATTTACACGCTTAACATTTATTATATACCTATGTAAGTTTTCTTTTCAGCCTCAGTGTATTATAATAAGTACAACATTCCTTCGTCTATATCTTCATACACCCACACATACATATCTTTCATCTTCTTTTAACAGTGATTTTAATATAGAGTCACATCAAAGTTATTGTTTTATAATTATTTTATTACTAAAATTTAAGTAGGTACCTTAGTACATACATATTGTAGACCTAGAAGGACTGTATCACTTTACCTACTCAATTAAAATTGTTAAACGATTTTATCTTGCTACATCACTGCACAAAAGCAAGAAATAGGGATATAAATCTTAATTAGCGGACTTCCGAGTTAAAACCGATTAATTTCTATCTTTGAGATGACTTTGTTTGATAGTGATACTTTCTTCTTAAATGATAATACCATGTGAATTCGAAGAACGATTATTATCTTTTTTTTCGGTAGTAAGTGCATCTTAGGGTTGTAAGAAAGTTTATATAATACTAATAAATATTATTTTGTATTTAATTCTGTACCGAATATTTCTTAAAAAAAACGTTTATTCGAATTTGATTCCCGCGATGACGAAATATTCATGAATATTTCGTCGAAAACACTTAAGTTGATACAACTCAACGGAATATTCGCGACACCTCACCCTAACTATGAGCTTTGCTAATTGGGCCACTTGCATTGTTAGAATCATCCCTAGTTGCATTAAATTGGATATTATTAAACACACAATAAAGTATATTTTACCTAGATCACCTCGACTAAACTAGAGAAATTTAATTGCAACTTTTTAATTAGTGTCACGTATTGTTTTCAAGCTCTGAATAGATTATGATTACAGGGCTACAGTTGACGATGAAATAAATATGTATTGAATTCATTTTCAATGGAAAGATAATAAACAAAAGGGTTTCATTTGTTTGAAATTAATTGGCCATGTTGATGATCATTTATCAATGTATTGAAATAGAATTGGGTGAAGTAATTCATGTCAAAAACAAGAGTTGTTGATATCAATTGCTTTAATCAATTGTATGTGTTTACGTTAGTTTGTGCAGCCTTATAAACGTCTAAGTATATAAGCGATAAATAGTTTGTAGCGACCTCTTCAACTGCGCCATAAGCTACATAGATGGCGCTGCAGACGACATTCAGAACAATTGACAATTCTCCATACAATCTTGCAACGCGGTATGAGAGTTTTCGGAGCACGTAACATATATACAAGATCCCGACAGTAACTTATGGGGCATACCACCCTGGCACCCTTTTCCGCTAAATTTAAATTTATTTTTATTCGTTATTGTTTCGGACAACACTGTTAGTAACAGTTGAGCTTGCCCTATGTTAGTACTGTGTTAGTTAGTGTTTAATACAGATTTGGTCCGGTTATTTGACCACTGCCCCTAAATAAGTCGGCTGTCCGGCCGAGCAGCTATAAAGCGCAGGTTGTTGCTTGGGCTGCCCCGATCTCTGTTCAACAGCGAGGTAACCTTACGCCAAACGGCTTCGAAGCCGTCTGTGTAACCGACCGCTGTCCCGTTCCCATGATTACTGTAAAAACATAAAATAAACGCGATAAAACATCGATTTATTTCAGTGATACAAGTACATACTGTCTCAGAGCTGGAATAGAGCAGTTAATCGGTTCGAATATGATCTTTATTTAATTCTACAAAAAGCTGTAATACTCTTGACAGAGCAGTAGTGGAAAGTTTATTGAAATTGTAGACGTCGATGCGTCAACTCCTTCTTCAACATAACATTCCTGGCGTATCACTTTTATTGCGTTCTCGATTTAGATCGTTTTGATAAATAACTGAATCGATTTGATTATAAACTTTTTTATATCGTAGATATCTTTCTGAGCCATTCTTAATAACAAAATATGGGGAACGCTAAGACTGTTACTGGTCGGACTTGAAATAAGTAGGTATTGTAAAAAGGATAAAAGCTACGGCAACAATTATGAATCAAGTACGCTTCGCACAATGCCAGCGCGGAGTGTTCGCTACTCGCCAACTTTAATTATGTTTAAAAGTCATTGTTTTTCGCATAAAATCTCATTATGTATAGAGAGACCCCACTTTCTAATGAGATTTTATGCGAGTGTGTGTATAGTGTATTGTGAGTCGCTCTCTTTGTTATTTGTCTTTGTATTAAATCGTGTGAAGTTATGAGTCCTGCCACGAATAAATAATAGCCGCGTACGGACTGACAGCGCAGAGAGATGCCAAAGTCGAGTTATTTCGTATGTTATTTTGGTGTATTTGGGTATATAGGTTCTCAGCTATTGTGGTTTGCAAGTTTTGTATATTAGGGATGGAAATCTATTAAAAATACAGTTTTATTTGTCATGTTTATAAGTGTGATGTATGGTCTATTGCTGTGTATTGTTCGGCCGGTGAGTATAGCTCGGTCATAGTAAAAGTTTGTTGTACGGCCCTGTAATGGAGTTTCAGGGCTATATAAAAAGGGAATCTGAATTGTTTCAGACTGAACTGTGGCATACGTTCAACCCAGATATGCTAGTAGATCCATAAATAACACTGTCCATGAACTAACGTATACAATATGTATCATTTGAACCAGCTCCAAATGAAAGTTTATTAGTTGGTCTAAGAAACCCGGTGAATAATACAACACCGGTGGGGAACAGTTGAAATGCGTGCCAATTGTTCAGTTACGGGTTTCAAAGCCACGCGCAAGCTTTCAGTTGGATTAGAGACCTTTTTACGATGTCATAGGAGTGTCTCTAAAGAACATTTTGTAATCTTGAGCGTCAGGCAATTCGGTAGGTACATTTTTTGAATCCAGAAAACGAAGCTATACAAGTTTTTTTCCGGATTTAAAAAATGTTTAAGTGTTCAGGTGAATGCCTTTTTTTTGTTGACGGGGGGGAAATCTTCGAAAGATACCCGGCCTCTGTGTGGGAGAGGGCCGGGTTATGTGGGATTCTTACCCACTAAAATCCCCCCGGTGGCCGCCTTCGACACATGTTGGGGGGCTCCGGGATCTCCAAACGGAACGCACCGGTGCCCCTCTTGTGCCTCGCCCCCTTATGGGGGGCCCGTCTCGGGGGAGCAGAAGTTTGCTCCCCCTGCGCCCTCGCTGCGCACGGTGGCGGGGAGCCACGCCCGCCGCCATTCTCCTCAGGAGTGGTCATCGTCACCGGACGTCCGGAGCCCACACCCCAGTCGTCCTCGACCCCGAGGGTATATAGCCCGTTGTTTAAGGCCCTGGGCATCAGGGCCGGCAGGTGAATGCCTGAAAGCCTGACTCACGCGGTAAAGTTCGCAAACGTAACGTAAACGCACCGATCGTCTTTTCCATGGTACACGTAAGTATACTATGGAAAAGTATTTTATACCTACGAAAAAACTTTTCCATAGTATACCCACCTACTATGGTAAAGTTTTTTCGTAGGTATACTATGGAAAAGTCTTTTCCATAGTATACGTAGGCATATACTATGGAAAAGATGAGCAGTTCGTACTCGAGTAATCTATTATTGCATTGATGCTGCCGGATTGTATAATCTTCTGCCTGAAATATTGATCTATTAAAGGTGGTATGAACTTTTTTTCTGTTAGATTTGTAACGAAGTATTGAAAACATCGCAACACGAAACGAATACACAGATGATGCTGCATACGACGTCCAGAATAAATGACGATTCTACACACAATCCTGAAACGCGCTATAAAAGTTTTTGGATCACATAAGATATGTGAATACAAGACACCAACAACAGTCATCTAAGCATACCAGCTAGCACCTAAAGGTTTAAATATACTTATTCGCAATTTAAAATTCACCAAAATATAAAATTTTGAATAGTGTAAAAAATAACATTATTTTTAGCATTAAATTAAAATTCAAACTCACTTAACTTCGACAGTAAATTCAAATTACAATGTGCCCTAACACAATCTCGTCTCCGTGCATACAGCAGCTGCCGAAGCGTTGATTAACATTTAATCAAGCTTGCGTCTTCGAAATATTACGTAATATTTAAAACTATGGTTATTTGGTGATACAAAAGTGATATTAATAGGTATAGTGATAAGGAATCATTCCATTCAAATTTAGTTTTTAAAAGTAAATATAGAACTGTGTTTACCACAAAATTGCGATCACAGTTGCGGTAGTTAATAATAAATTATTATTTAAAATGAATATTACTAGGAAAGTGAGATTATAATATATATATTTTTTTATTACATTATAGGCAACTATTTGATCTCGATCTCACCTGATGGTAAGTGATGATGAGATCTACGATGGAGCATACTTGCCTAGGTAGGAAGGCGGCAGTAGATCGAGACGCTACATTCACTAGGCACATGCAGCGCAGCTGATCTGACCCGCCATCCATGATAAATATAATAAAACTAATAGACCCGTAATTTAGCTAAAATACTTGGGAATACTTGGGATCGGTAAGACTATTCGTCTCGCCGCGTTTGTCGTTAAGCTGATGTCTATAATTTTGATTCGTTATTACGGTGGCTTAAAGTTAACACGAAAAAATCTATAAATTTTTTGTCCATAATATACCAATTTACCAACAGAAAATACTACCAGAATACTACATATTACTACAGGTTTCTCTACAACACACTTTAAAACTAAATGAATATTTAAATTAATCACCAATTAACGTCTTATTCATTAGCAAAGGATTCCAAGAGGCAAGATTAGGAGGGCTACAGTTTTTGGCCTAATGAGTTAATTAAGCTGAATTGCAATACTGGGGCATGTAGTGGCTGTTTTAAAAGGTCTCTTAAGATTGCTCTGAATATAGCTATATTAAACATTAATTATAAAACTTCGTTTATAAACATGAAATTAGTTGATTTGACGGCAATGCTCGTTTAAAAATTGTATTTATTTCCTTGTAATTTAACACAAAAATAAAATGTAGATAAAAACGGAAATATGCTTATAATGCCAACGCAATTGGCGGTGACCCTGCTTCCTGTACCGAGGGTCCCGGGCTCAAATCCCGGTTAGGTACAAATTTAGTGTGATAAGCGCAAATGTTTGTAACCGATTTATGGATGTTTAATATTTATACCTGTGTTAATTTGTACGGTACCCATAATACAAGCTTTATTTATTTTGGGACCGTACAGTTGGTGCGTTCCTATACTATTATTATTATTATATAACACACCAAGCTCAATCTGAACAACGTATTTTATAATGGAACGCGATTACATGAAAATTATTTTCAAAGTGCATTATACACAAGTAATCTCCGCATAAAGGCATTATCGACAGGATGAAGTTTCATAAAATCCCGTGGAATAACCTCCACCTCCCCCCTCCACCTCCCCCCTCCGCCGCTACCCCGCACCACTCACCCTTCCGCAGAGGCTATAGATTCTGATTAAAAATTAATTAAGAGGCTAACTTCACGTAAAGAGCCACATTTGATGCCTTTGATACCGTTGTAAAGTTCCCAAATAACTTTTGCATTGAAATGTGGAGTATCTGTGTAGCCTACATTGGAATGAGATAGAAGATATAAAATGGAGATGATAAAATAATCGACGGTATAGGTTTTGTTTCGCTACGGAGTGTACTAGGACTGTGACTATAAAATTATCTCAGAAAGCTAGAAGCTTACTACAATATATGTACTCAATTTAAGTGTGAGTGAACTCTGTTTCTGGCTGACGTTACACCAAATGAACTCTTATTAAACTCAGCCAGCTATGTAAATTGATGTAGCAGCGTTTTTCAAACACACAACGAATGCAATATTAACAAAAAAAATTGAAGCAATTTTTTTTGAAATAGCAAAATTGATTATAATTTTAACTAGTTTTAAATTCTTTTTAATTACAATAATTTTACTTTTTGCACACAAAACGCAGATAGAGTACATATTTTCAATGTTAACTTCAAAAAATGTCAAAGAGGTTATTTATCGCTTTCGAAAAAAAAAACTTAAGTGATAGTCGACCTGTAATTATTTATCAATATATGTTTTATATACTGAGTTCGCTCTCAGCCCATTGTACCGTACCCATAATACATGCGTTGCTTAGTGTGCTACCGTATAGTTAGCGATTATTTTTATTTAAAGCTTGGAGTTACTTACAGACTTATCGCTTGACAAAAAGCTACTCTAAACGTTAGCGAGGATCGTGCAACGAGTTACAACCTTGTTACAACACTAACATGTATTATACATGAGCTCCGAGTCGGCCAATAAATTCTAATTAAAACTTAATCAGCTGTGTAACTTGCGCTCAGTGTTTTTGCGACGGGTGCAGTCTTGACTTGCTCAAATATTGTTACATACATTGGATTATGTGGGTGAGATGAATCTCGTTGATGCTGCAGTCTAGGTTTTCACACAAAACGTTTTATTCAACAGAAAACAAATACTGATTTGGCATACCCAGTATAATGCATTAAAAATATACTATAGTTGTTTAAGTACTCACTTAAAGCAGTGATAGGCACGTTGGTAGAAAGTTTGCCTGGATAACGAGGATCGCAGGTTCAAACCCCGGCTCGCACTTTTAGGATTGTTAGATTTCATGTGCGTATCTTATTTTCAACTATGGTTATCACTTGTTAAACGGTGAAGGCAAACATCGTGAGGTAACCTGCATGTCTGAGAAAACCCTGCGAAAGACGTGTGAAGTCCGCCAACCTGCATTTCCGGGAGGCCCGTGCACTATAGTGGGACTTGAAAATGGCTGTTTTCATAAGTCAAGACATTTGGCATTTTTTACTAATAGCTGCGTCGTGCTGAGGTGTGGGTTGGGATTTGAATCTGCGACCCTTGTCTGCAATAAAAAAAAATGTAAAAAAACCCAATCTGCTGTAATTAAAACCTGTCTACTAAAATGTGTACGGATCATATTATTTTTAACGGATTTTGAATATCTAACTTTCCCATTGGCCTTAAACGATTTCGCATTTCATCTTTCCGTATCCGAACATAAATTAGTACCGAGAAGGAATGTTCGTCAGGTCACTACACATAAGGTATAAAAATATAAATTATATATATATTGGCCCTTACAAAGTGGCCCTATAGGGCGGTCCGATGGGCCTAATGACCCGTGAACTTGGAACGCGTTACTAATCGAAGAAGCTCGAGGGCCCTGTTATGATCACAGAAATAGGTAAAGTATGGACTTGGAGAAATTTTAGTTCAAGTTTTAATTTTATTAAAACAAAATATTTACTGAGAAATGCTCATAATTAACTTTCTCGACCTTCTATAATTTGTTATCGAGTTTTCAGTCAAAAATACAACGCATTTTAGTGGATAAACTAGTCTTTTATTCAAAATATTTATCTGAATCCCCTTCAATTAGTGCATACAAAATTTATTCATGAAAATTACATAGTTTATCTTCTTTGCAATCTGCTCGGTAATTCTGAAGAAGACTTTTATTCTGAATTACTAAGTTTATAGTTATAGTTATTTATCGTATAGCAGTAAGTATAGGGTAAAGAACTATTAGTAAGTATGGCCTGAGGATTTTATTAGTATAAAATCGGCAGCACATACTTGGTTATAGTTCACACAAATCAACTAAAGGTATATATTTATTCCAAAAATGTCTCAAGTTCACACTATACATAGGTTCATATTTTTCATCGCCGTAAAGTCAAGTCGGGAAAATTCATTGCTCAAGATATAGCTTTGAAGTCATAAAGTACGTGTTTAATTGGCAAAGCGATAGGCATGACTACTGGATTGGTATTAAAATTTGAGTCCTCAACGCCTACCCGTACCCCCCGTCCTCTTACCCGTCAGATAAAGAATGGGATTATAAATAGCGTCGTCTCTATTCACCTCTCGCTCGCACCTCGATCCCATCCCATCTCAAAACCAAAATAATATAGAAAGGTCAGCATGGTAAAAGGTCATCCCTGATCAGTCGCGCGACGATAATTGTGTCTATGGTCATGTTCAGATCAACCGCGCACCCTCGGCTGTGCGAGGGTCCTGCAGATAAAGTGCTCGCCAGAGGCAAATACTTGTGCTGCCTCGCCCAAGCATTGCATATCAACTGTCATTTACCTTGTTGTGAGTATGTTTCCACCGAAGCAGATAGAGCGGAGTGAAGAGGAATAGACCAACCAGATTGTTAGAAATTCTTCGCTCGGTACCAAAGCAACTTTCTGATTGGTCTATTCCTCTCCGTGGTGAAAATGTAATTTGAGGCCATACGCCGCTGATTCAGCTTCGCGAGACAAACTACAAGAAGGCTAGGCCAGTGTTGTTAATTCAAAAAACTTTTTTTTTTTACTTTTTCAGGTTACAACGGAAGCTATTTACCATGATTAACATCTTTCCGTTCCGTTTACTACCAAACGCTAAACTTTCTAACGAGCATAATAAAATATTGTAATCATGTTATAACTAGTGGTACAAGTTGGAAAACGAATCGTAAATATGTTGTGATAAGCCTAAACATACGTGAAATTACTTTTATAATTTGGTTTTCACATCACTAGTTGTCCTTTTAAACAGGTCCTAAATACTTGTTAGGATTGAGCTCACGTCAATTGAATCAGAATATTTTTTATTCATTTAAACCATTAAGTACAGTCCTTATTAATCGTCAAAATTGTTACAAAATGCTAAGCTACAACTTTAGCAACCGTTCGGAATGTCGTTCCTATGGAGAAGAACGGGCAAGAAACTCCATGATATCTTTTATTTTTTTTTGCATTACATTGTTATATGTATGTGAGAAAAATTTAGGAACGGATGGGCAGACTTTAGCAGCTGGTCAAAAAGGTACTAACTCTAAGTACACAATCACAAGTTAATAGCTACATGGTTCCCATATTAACAAATTACTTAATATGAATATTATAGGAACCTCATTTGCACTGTCTATTAATCCGAATACGTTCATAGAGATACATTCAGGGGTAAAACAAAAACAAACCGAATGTATATATATATATATATATATATATAAGTACGTTTTTTTGTCAAATTTGTCAAATTCGCCAAAAAGCCTGGTAAAATTCTCATCCCCGAACACTTCCAAACGAACAATAAATGGAAGGTAAGAAGCCTAGTAGATTATTTCTGTGACGTCACTGGTACTGTTGCAACCAGTGATGAGCCAGTTAAACAATAAATCTAACTCTCAAATAGTTTGTGCATCAGAATTATAGAAGACTTTGAATACTAGAAACGCAACTGCAACCTGTTATATTATACGAGTAGCAACAGGAATCGCGGAACTACTTGTTGTGGAGATAACGAAGTGGTCTGCAGTTTGTTGCTGCTTTGACCACGGTAGCCACCCAGCTAGGTTTAGAAGGACTGTCCTTTTATATTTTATAAATATTATAAATGTCATGAAAAATCTACCTCGTGTAATTACTAACCTACCCTACCTACTAATTCTACTTCTACAAATATTATAAATGTGAAAGTCTAGATGGATGGATAGATGGATGGATGGATGTTTGTTCCTAAATCACGCCAGAACGGCTGAACGGATCTGGATGAAATTTTGCACAGAGATAGATTATAGTCTGGAATAGCACATAGGAAACTTTTTATCCCGGTAAAATGTATGGATCCCGTGGGATAGATTTGTTATAATTTTTCATGTTTTTTTGCGCGGGTAACACCGCAGGGCGCAGCTAGTATTTAATTAAAACTACTTCAGGCTTTAAAGGTATCGGAATGGAACCTCTCTCCACTAATATTAGGAACTTTACGCCGTCCGCATTTCATAGGCGCTGATTGTAGGTACGCAGCAGCTATCTCTTTCACGCTCAAAGCTCGAATCACATGCCTGTCTTTCACGCACCCAGTCACTTGTATACAGTACCTCAAGCACTATACTTTTTACGTACCTACCCTCTCAGTAATGTAACGTCTGCCATCCCGCTCAAGCTTCATATTTCATAAATAAGTATGACAGTGTCAGCATACTTCCTCGATGACGTTATGATTACATTATGGGTTCTTGCTTACCCTACTGACACCATGTCACGCAAGTTAGGCAACAAGTTTCCACTAGGGACTGTTTATCAGATAGTGGCGACTGGTGTCAACCCTAGTTACTGACCGCCGTAAAGAAATAGGCTGTAAATGCTGGCTGATTTATGGTCTAGTAATCTTATTGCCTAGACGGAATGATCATAGATCATACTGCTTCTTTAGTCTAGTTTTCAAATGCGTGTTGACACTGTCCTAAAATTATTTCTCATGTAACTGGTAGCCCTGTTTGTTCCACCTCTGTTGGTTGACTGTGTTTACATAGCACCGAGTTTGTTTTAGTTTGAATTGCATGCTCAACAATGACACATAGTTTTGTGGGCTGATAGTAGTAACTTTTTTTGAAGTCAATCAAGAATCAAGGTTTTTCGTGCATATATACTGCTTATTATGGTCGTACCTATACAGGGCGAATCAGAAATGCTATACTAAACTTTATATCTGCGTTTCTTTAGCGCGTTTGTAATTATTATGTGATGTTAGAGTATCGATATGTAGATTTAAAAAAATATTCGATTTGACACATTCTTTTTTATTTAACTTTTGTTTTTCTCTTTTTCGAATACAACACAATAAAACAAAAAAAATATTTAAATAAAACAAAAAAAAAAAATGTCAAATCAAAGAAAAATAAATAAATCAAATCTTTGCGAGGTGATCGCATACACCTAAAAAAATGACAATTGTGATTTTTTGTGAGCAGCATTTTTTGTTTTACTAATGATTAGTGCGCTAAAGCAATGCAGGTACCCGAAATCATTGGCTCTACGAGTATATATAAAAAGATTGGGTAATATATTTTCCTATTTACAAACAGAATTTGCCCTCGCTGCAAAATCGTCTCCCCAATTTGTCGACTCCAATTCACCATAGTAATTGGCAGGTCGGAATGACCCGATTAACTGGCGGTCAGTAAAACGCAGTTTGCGTCACACGACGCGAGATTTAATTGGTCAGTTATGTTCCCAGCGCCGGAATGTGCGGCGTAGTCATATATCATCTAATTTATCGCGAAAATGTTCAGAAACGATTTGAATTTGCAGCTTGGATATGTTCTATTGATTATATTTATTTATTTCTTCGGTACGTACTAAGCGGTTTGCTTCTACTTTCATCGTGCGAACTGCCAAGGAATGGAACACGCTACCGGCGTCTTTGTTCCCCGTCGACTATAATCTGGGTGTTTTCAAGTCGAGAGTGAACAGGTACCTTCTAGGCAGGTATGCTACATCCTAGACCTCATCGTCACTTACCATCAGGTGAGATCGAGATCAAATACTTGCCCATATCGTAATAAAAATAAAATAAAGAAATGCTGTTCTGATCTATAGAATCAGAACAGCATAAAGTACTTACCATAAAACCAAATAACATACTTACCCACAATATATTCACCAGTACGTCAAGTGCGAGATTATTCGTAAGCTATAGAGTCTACGTATTTAGCCATTTTGTATGGATAATTAAACAGCGCCTCTAGCGGAGGATAATTTAATTATAATATATTGTGTGTATTTTATTTAGTAACGAATAATCTCGTACTTGACGTGCTGACCTCTATAATAATAGTATTACAAACTAGTTTCGAAGGACAAACAACACACTACCAACGTTGTTTTAATGTTACAATTGTAAAACTGTGTATATTGTATTGTGATTGATAAATATACACAAAATATATTATAATTTAATTACATTATTTTAAAATAAATGATTGAAAATGACGTTAGCACATCGAATACGAAAAATTTAGAGATGTGACTCGGAGTTTGATCCTGCACACCTTGAGGGTTTCCAGAGCAAGTGGAGTTGGAACTAATCTATGACTGCTGCACTAATAGTACAGAGCCGGCTGTGGCAAGACAACATGTAAGATAAATTGATTTTGTCTCTTTTCCTTGTATGAATTACGGAAGGGAGAGAGCGCTACGACATATCCCGGGACATAGATTGTGTCTTGACCCGCGTGCTATATTTTGTATGAATCCTTGTGGCGGGGAAATTTTGAACATTATTCGTTTACCTAAACGGCTCTGCGTTCGTTTCGACCTTCATTTTCGTATCGCTACCATCACTCAGTTGTTTTAGGTCTTTATCGTGTTGTTTTAACATTGGTATTTAATTATCTACCTTTTTCGTGTTTTTGATAGACATTTTAAAGGCCGGTGTTTTACAGGGATAACATAAGACCAGTTGGTACTTTCATATTTTAAATTAATAAAAACAATTAAGTATATTTCAAAGTACTGATATTTTATTTGAATACTCTTGGAAATTATCTATAGGTTTTTAAGTAATTTCAAACATACTAAACTAGGTCTATACAATTTTAAATCATTTCTCAATACCAAAATGATCCCAACAAATTGGGTACATAAAACAAAAACATTAATTTTGTTCGGCGCTAGCGCGTACGTATTCGGGAGCTCATCGCGAATGATATTGTAATCCTTTAATCGACGGCGGATGAGCGGAATACGACTTTGAGTAATACCCCATTATCTACTTCCTACTCACACCCATTCTTTAGGTTATAGCTACTGTAATTGCGATGGGTTTCCGAATAATATTTTTTGGAACATTACAAATACTTTACCTTAATCTTAGACATGAGTCCCAGGGATCAGCAAAGTCATGCAAATACTAAAGTCCAAGGTAGGTTATAAATAATAACAAAGAATATATATCTAAAAGAGGCAGATAGGTAGAATATAGCAGTGGTAGGTTGCACTGTTGCTGTGTTAAAATATGTTGCGATCTGTGATCTCGGACTATGGGCCCACTCAATGAGAGCGTCTACTAGACAACGGTTTGAGATCAATTGGGATAATTTATTAAGAATACAATTACCACAACTTTTCTGCTAAGAATATCACGACGAAGAAAACCTTAATATATAATAATAGGTAAAATAATATATTTATGTAGGTGTGTCATTTCAGTCGCTAAGAATCCTATTGTGACGGTTGTAAAAATCAATATCTAGCTGAGCAATTTTTTTGGAGTCTTACTAGGTACTTGCAAGTTTATCTTTATTTTGAACTAACACATCAAATCACCAGTGTATATATGATTAAGTACCTACTATAAATAATTTACAACCATAATGCAGTGAATGAAGGTACAGATTCCGTTAATTAAAACAATAACACAAAACCACCGACCCGGCATCAAGGAGCTGTATGTCAGCATATATTGGTCCATTTGTTTGCGCGTTTACGGCGCTACGCTTGATTGCGCTTCGATTGCGGCTGTCTAGCGCCCGCTAGCGTTCACTAGCGCCCCCTAGCGCACCACCGCTTTCCTTGTTCAGTGAGATTAATGAGTATCGGAACTTCTTTGTGATTATTTCGTCTGCTCATTTTCTTTTCTTGTGTGTAAATCGTTTTTATAAAACAAAATGAAAGTTGAGTAGATATCAGAGAATGCAATCAAATGAGTTAATGAGAATAACGGTTGAGTTGATATATATGATATATATATATATATCAACTCAGAAGGGCAGAAAGGTTCTAGAATGGCGACCACGAATCGGAAGACGAAGTGTAGGACGGCCCCCCACAAGGTGGACTGATGACATCACACGCGTCGCAGGAAGCCGGTGGATGCGAGTGGCGGAGGACCGTGATGTGTGGAAGTCGTTGGGGGAGGCCTATGTCCAGCAGTGGACGTGTATATCGGCTGATAGATAGATATCAACTCAACCTATAACTAACTATAACTATATGTAAGAACGATATTTTATGCATGTTACTTCGCTTGTGTATGAAGAAGACAATGTTCATTTGACTCCTCTTTTAACCAAAAGCAGCTGATCTACTTAATAACCTAACCTAACCTGTGTATTGTATCTATCATAGCTAGTTGAAATAGCCGAAACTTACAAACAACATTTCAATTAGCTTACTTCCACCGAAATAAGTCGCATGCACCAGAACGGTTACAATTTTTCCTCAACACAAAACGTCTGCACAGATATGAGAAAACTTAGAATAGTCTCGGTGAAGTAAATTCATAACAAAATTTGGGGACAACACGCCTCGTCGTTGCGGAAAACTTCGCTGATTACTGACTGAACTCTACCGAATTGCATTATTTGTGAAATTGTTCTATCTATGAAGTATATTCATTACACATAGGAATTGTACATTCATTAATTAGACATTAAATAAGTTGGTTGGAATAAGGAAAGAACAATATTTAAATGTTAACCCAATAGGTAATACGATTTTAAATAGATCTAGAAACGAATGATCAAAATACACTATCACGCTTGTAATCTCCGAAGGGACCGGCAGTGGTGCACTACAGTGCACCCACAATTCGCCGATGGAATTTGTTCCCAATGTAATAGGGGGTGGGTCTATTGCCATTATACCAGGCACACTCTTTTTTAATACGAGAAGGATTTAGGCCATAAAATCTACGTGTCGCTGGCCCAGTGCGGTTTGGAGAACTTCACGCGACTTATGACAAACGTGCAAGCTTCCTCACGATATTTACTGTCACCGTACAGCTAGTGACAATCATATTTGAAAATGAGATTCGCACATGAAAAGCCAACAATTTCAGACTTTGGGGGCTAGAGCTTATGAAATGAATTTGGAGTTTTATTCTAGTGGTTGAAGGCCTCTCCCATTTAGCTCAATCTCCAGCGTTGTACTTTTTTTCTTGAAATCAGTTATGCCCATATTCAACATACTACGTTTCCAACAGACTGCGTCCGACCATTTAGATACCATATCAAATATATAACATGAAGTATCCCAAGATAATCAAAGGGCTAAAATCCAAGCACGCGAAATCCTAAACACAGTGTCACCTTTGCCTACCACTTTGAATAGGTATGCAAGCATAATGGTAATACATATTTTTATTTGAAAAATAATATTATCAACCCAAATATTTCGTCCTTTTCAGCCCTCCATTCTAGTTCACATCAATAATTGATCGTTCCGACCGCGGCGGGAAATACGATTCCACCTGCGGTATTATCTTTCAGACCCTTATAAACGAAAGGATTTAATATAAAGCCACCGGCTATTGTGTTGGCATTTAAGAGGTAGATGCCTTATTGTTTTGGGAATGCCGCAACTCGCACGTCTGATAAATCGTGAGGGAGGGACCGCTTTGTGTAATTAAGACGATAGAAATTTAAATTATTTTATATTATTATATAATAATAATATCAGCCCATTTTAAAGTCCCACTGCTGGGCACGGGCCTCCCCTCAATGCGAGGGGGATTTCATATTGTTATTATTTCATGACCGCGTGATTCAATTAACAGCAGTGAAACTCATTTATTTGTCGTGTCAAATATTTACATTTATCTAAACCAAAATGTAGCCATATGAATAAATAGAGTATTGCATCTTTACAAAGAGAATATAGGTTATACTACTTCAGTTAGTAGCGGTAAATGATGCTGAATCAGAAAATACTACGATGTATATTAAATTCAACTTTATCTTGTATCTATTCTACCATTGTTGTATCATAAATATCAGTCAGACTTGTTTTCTGGTAACGAGCCACGATGGTTTCATAAAATACCTTGACTTGTGGAGATGAAATATTAATGGTCTCGGCAGGGGCCATTACTAATGTATTACTAAACTCTTAATGAAGCGCTTCCCTTTTACTTATTTCAAGCTCGCTTTTCCGGTTGGGCAGACCGGAATGATTTAGTCGTTAAACACTAAATACGGCTGTTAATTAGCTTTTTATCATACCTCTCTATCTATCGGCCGAAAGACGTCTACTGCTGGACATAGACCTCCCCCAATGATTTCCACACATCACGGTCCTCCGCCACTCGCATCCACCGGCTTCCTGCTACGCGTATTATATAATCGTTCCACCTTGTGGGGGGCCGTCCTACACTACGTCTTCCGGTTCGCGGTTACCATTCTAAAACCTTTCAGCCCCAACGGCCATCGGTTTTGCGAGCCAAGTGCCCTGCCCACTGCCACTTCAACATTGAACTTCTTTGAGCTATGTCATTAGCATTCCTTTGACCATAATATGTATTATGATACCTACTGTTGGACAAAATTCGCGAAGGGAATTTACCCAAAAATAAATCGTTTAGGTTGAACAATTGTCTTTTTGATCCACAGTTTTTTAATTTAAGTAATTCGGACGAAAGTTAATGCATCCTACACAAGTGCGAAGCTGCGAAAGCTCAAACGTAAACTTCGTTTTACATAAAATACTAGCGGAATTCTGCATCTAATGGAAAATTACGTAAACTATATGTTCTCTAACGCTCTTATGATGTAAACGAGCACAAATATTGACGTGATCACGTAAAGCTCAGGGATTAAACCTGCACTGAACGAGACGTCCCTAATTTATTGCAGCCATTAAACACATGTACTTAAAGTCTATAATATCTTAGTAGACTATTAACATACATTTACGTGATTTAATTGTCTTAAGCCGGTGGGTGCGAGTGACGAAGGCGTGATATGTGGAAATCATTGGGGAGGCCTATGTCCAGCTGTGGACGTCTTTCGGCTGATAGATAGATAGATAAAATAATACCTGATTAAAAAACTTTTTTTTGAGGTACAGTATGTTGCTGGCTGATGGGGCTTTTGTACCTTCACCCGGGGTTTTAGGCGAACGCAGAGTACGCTTCAGCAAGAGGGGCTGGGGGCCACTAGCTTCAGAGCACTACAGGGCCTGTACTTGGGGGCTGTTGCCGGAGAAGAAGTGGTCGGATTACGCGAAGGTGCGAGGACGCTCCAGTTGGCTGCGTAGGATAGGACTCTTCGACCTCATCAGCGAGATTGGTGGTGTTAGACTCCTGGATTTCCGCATCGAGGAGAACGGTGAGTTGGTCGGGGAATTTGATAGCACGTGTCGTAGACAACGACGACTTGATCTCGTAATATCAGAAGGCCTCGGCACGTGATGATCTAATCAAAAACCTTACTTTATTTATTTATATTATACCTGCGTATAAACTTTACTTGCGCGTTTCAGACGTATATGGAGAATTGCAATCCTTGTACAAACATCTACGACAACATGTATAGCGCCATCTAATGCAGTGTGATGTAATTATTTTAGAACAGCTGTCCGCGTTTTTCGTAGCCTAGTCTAGTTAAGTTTTCTAGTATGTAATAGCCTGAAATTCAGACGGAGCGGTCTTGACTACATCCGTTAATCAAGATCGTGTAGGTAGAAGTTAGAGGATAAAATCGAAAGGTACTGAGTGCGATGATAGCAAGTTGTACACTAATTATTATTGGTTTTCAAAGTGAACTGTTTTGTTAGACTAAATATAAATAGCGCAGTGGTAGTGACTCTGCTTTCTGCGCCCAGGGTCCCGGGTTCGAATCCTCGTAAGGAGTACCCGAGTCATGGATGTTTAATATGTATATAAGTATTATAGACTGAGTTCGCCCTCAGTCTATTTACGGTACCCATAACACAAGCGTTAAGCTTAAAGTGGGCCCATATAGTTGGTGTGTTCGTATGGCGATATTTATTATTTATTTATTTATTATATTAAAAATGTAGCCATTAACTTCTCAGATGTCAGATAATGCGGCATGTTCTCGAACAAACTGTTTCGTCCCCAAACTATCAAACTTTCAAGTTTACGCCCTATATTTACCGTCAATATTGGCAGGTTTACATGATATTAGTGTTACGTTCATTATATTATAGCTATATGATACCTTAACCTCAAATACATATTAAACAGGCGTTACGTTCGTTTTCCCTCATGCCATCCTTTTAAAAAAAATCTAATTAATACATATATAAACATTAATTCAGGGGTCGAGTCACCTTCGTCCGTAGGAGAATTAAATACCCTCGAGACACCCTACACGTGACCCTGGGTGGTGCCAACTAGGTGACAACTCTACTGGTGGTAGGCTTCATCCGTGGCTAGTCACCACCCACTGAACAAAGCCATGTCGCCAAGCGGCCTAGCCGTGTTCCGGCATGATGTTCGGTGTTGCCATTCATGGATGGCGGGTCAGATCAGCTGCGCTGCATGTGCATGTGCCTAGTGAATGTAGCGTCTCGATCTACTGCCGCCTTCCTACCTAGGCAAGTATGCTCCATCGTAGATCTCATCATTACTTACCATCAGGTGAGATCGAGATCAAATACTTCCCTATAATGTAATAATAAAAAAAAAACTTACTATATTGCTTGAAAAATTACTGTACCCGTGTGAACTCAATAAAATGCAGCGGAGCAATAGATATACCGTAACATGGGATCTTATAAAATATTAATAAATAACTTTATCACCGAAACTCCCGGAAACTTTGCCAAAGAACACCTAATAATGAAATTATGAGTAAATATAAACTTTTAAGACGGAGGATATGTACGCAACGTGAAAACAATATGAATATTTCCTGTTATTATTTGTTATGTATATATAATATACTCAGCTTATATCGTTATGTATGCATGTAAGCCGATCACAAATCTATACTTACTAATATTATAAATGTGAAAGTTTGAATAGATGGATAGATGGATGGATGTTTGTTACTCTTTCACGCCCGAACGGCTGAACGGATCTGGATGAAATTTGGCACAGAGATAGATTATAATCTGGAATAGCACATAGGCTACTTTTTATCCCGGTAAAATGTATGGTTCCCGTGGGATAGATGTTTTAATTTTTCATACTTTTTATCGTGGGTAACACCGCCGGGCGCAGCTAGTGTTAATATATATTCCTATTGATTTCTTATATTTACGCGAATACTACACGTTGAAATAAAACTATTTTATCGCGTTTATTTTATGTGTACAGTGGTAAAGTTGTAGCATAGCATTTTGTAACTTTTTTGACGATTCATAAGTATTCTACTTAATGGTTTACTTGAATAAAAAATATTCTGATTCTGATTCTATCACCATGAGTACCTATTACCACTGACCACTATCACAGATTGAAAAAGAAAACACTTTGAAGGTACACATCTATAAAGTACCTACCTACATTCATAGCTCTGCATCAAGAATGGGCTACCACTCGTCTTCTATGTCCTTGTGTAAAATATATTATCATGGATTCAGTTTGCGAGCACAGAACGTGTCCTGAAATATATTCTGTGCGCGCGTGCGAGCAGCCAGCTGAAATGGTGCGGACGCTATCACAGGCTCTACCTCTACCACCTCTCTCTAACCTACCGACTCTACAAATATTTTCGGTGTAACATTGTCAAGTTAATATCCATGTACGTAAACAGTCCTGTTGCTTCGGCAGTTCAATCGTGTGATACTGGGTGCGATTCCCATGTAATGCAGTGTTGTTCACATTTTAAATGTTGGCAAATTCAGGTTCAGGTTGGGTCAGATCAGTTGCGCTGCATGTGCCTAGTGAATGTAGCGTCTCGATCTACTGCCGCCTTCCTACCTAGGCAAGTATGCTCCATCGTAGATCTCATCATCACTTACCATCATGTGAGATTGAGATCAAATACTTGCCTAAAATGTAATAAAAAAAAAAAAAAAAAAAAAATACATTTTAATCAGCTCATATTGTTTGACGACTTGATTAGCGTAGTTGGTAGTGACCTTGCTTGGGTGTCGGTTTTCAGTCTACACCGAGCATCTTTTCTCCGAGACCCAACTAGTGGGACTACCAGAAACATTAATAAATAAATAATAAATAAATAAATATCGCCATACGAACACACCAACTATATGGGCCCACTTTAAGCTTAACGCTTGTGTTATGGGTACCATACAATGGACTTAGGGCGAACTCAGTATACAATACTTATATACATATTAAACATCCATGACTCGGGTACAAACATTCGTGCTCATCACACAAAGCTTGTGTCCCTACCAGGATTCGAACCCGGGACCCTCGGCGCAGAAAGCAGAGTCACCACCATTGCGCTAATCAGGCCGTCAAACTATATGTCTGCATTTAGCAAGCTTCTAATTGCCCATACTTACCGTCAAAGGTGCTAAATTGACGGCATGGACCGCTAAATGAAGGTACCCGATAATTAACAATAACGGTTAATAATTATAACTATATAAAGCGTGCGTTTGTTGACCCCAATTAGTGGCAAAAATAACTCATTATCGGTGTAAATAGGTCCGCGGTGCATGTGAAAAGGGTATTAATAGCCACACCAGTGGGTTTCCGGGTAGCAATTAAGCAGCTATGCGAAGGTAATGGCGTTCTTCACGATAATTTTCAATGAAAAATACAGCCCTGATTTAAACAAAGAATCTGTAGATGCCTAGAATATGATAGGTGAATCATCTAAACCAGAGTTCCCCAAACTTTTTTGTGTCGTAGACCCCTTGCCATGTTTTTCCGTGTTGGGTAGACCCCCTACTTACCTGATATTGATTTCCTATTGTTTTCCGTCCTTTATAGAGTGACGCATTGAACAAGTCAGTGCAAGGTAACGAAGCTCTGAGACTGCGACTCTCAGGTTTTAACAAGTTCAAAATGTATTGCGACCACAAAGCGAATACCAATATCCTACAACTTACACAATTTTATAAACATATATAATATTTTTTTTACTTCACGGGTACTTTTATAAATAATGTATATGTTTTGATATTATAAGAAAGTATGATGTAAGTAAATAGGTACTATCAGTTTATGTGTTGAGATCCACTATCGTGGCCCCCCATTTTCATTTCATGGACCCCCAAATTTGTTTTCGCTGACGTAGACCCCTAGCAGGTTGTCATAGACCCCTAGGGGTCGATATAGACCACTTTGGGAATCACTGATCTAAACCAATCAAAAATACTATTAACAAAAACGAAATTAAAAGTGTTAACTATTACAGTTTACTCTTACAGTTTGTGAAATAGCCAAATAATTAATTAAACCATAGCCAAATCAGGAGTATTTTTATGTTTGTAGTTTCTAGCATTTTTTTATAATAGGTACCTGATCCACGTAATATGTCTATCATTCAACGAAACGTTAATCTCATTTCTTAATTAATTACACGACGATAAAATCCGTAAGTGAATCAGTTATATTTAAAAAATCCCGGTTTTATATCCAACTAAACGAAAAAAAACCGTTTTAAAAGCTCATGCTAAAATACGAGGAATAACATTATAAACGAGAAACTGCAGAGATACGGCTTACATATTTAATGGTTCTAAACAAACTCACGTATATTGCAACAATGTTTGTGAAAAGTATTATTTGTTATCAAACCGCAAAATAATATCTAAAGCGAAGTCTCGTATGTATTTAGTTTGGTACACAAACATCATAAAGTCGTTGCTTTGGTATTTGCTATTTCTGATTATGTTATATTGCGGGTAGGAAAAAAACTTACAAGCTTAGCGAATCTTTGAATTATTAAACCTTATGGGGTCGAGTCACCTTCGTCCGTAGGAGAATTAAGTACCCTCGAGATACCCTACACTTGACCCTGGGTGGTGCCAACCAGGTGACAACTCTACTGGTGGTACGCTTCGGCCGTGGTTAGTCACCACCCACTGAACAAAGCCAAGTCGCCAAGCGGCCAAGCCGAGTTCCGGCATGATGTTCGGTGTTGCCATTCATGGATGGCGGGTCAGATCAGTTGCGCTGCATGTGCCTAGTGAATGTAGCGTCTCGATCTACTGCTGCCTTCCTACCTAGGCAAGTATGCTCCATCGTAGATCTCATCGTCACTTACCATCAGGTGAGATCCAGATCAAATACTTGCCTATAATGAATAAAAAAAAAAATATATGTTACATAATATGTTTATGTATAACTTCTCTATATGTTGGGATTATCTCTAAATTGTTACACAACATATTTCGACTTTGCATTAAGAAAATATATTTCAAAGTCCCTTTTCTACACCCGAAAAACTTTCTGACGGTGTTCCTAACTTATGAATACGCTTAATAAAACTCAAATCCATAATACTAATCTTATGTGTAACACAAAAGGTCTATAATGCTTTGGCTGTAGGTTTTGCGAGTGACGGTTAACGTTGTTCGCCTCCCAAAGGCACTGACGTGTGTATTTAGTTAGTGCGTGAATAGGTGATTGATGTTACCGATTCACTATGTTACCTGTCTTCGTATTTTGTTCGTGTAATAATCTTCAGCACGTATGAAAGGGTCTAATCGCCTTAATAAGTTCACCTTGATGACGTAATTATGTCTGTGGTCAAGGAAACTGTGACAACATAAGACGGTTATCAGTATCGTCATATTATTTTTGATGATCCGATTAGCTCAGTAGTGATCCTGCCTTCAGTGCTGAGGGTCCCAGTTTCTACTCCTAGAAGGGACAAAACTTTGTGTGACGAGCATGTCCCAAGTTATGGATGTTTAATATCTATATAAGTATTATATACTGGGTTCGCCTTCAGTTGATGTGATGAAACCAATTGATTTTTATTGCGTTTTACGCGTATCGATATTATATTAAACTTTGTTAATATAAATTACACCTAACATTTATTTCAAAACCTAATCAGAATCAACCTAGAAACTGGATACCTAACTGTTATTTCCCAAGCCACAAAATGTTCAATATAACTTTCGTTAGAGCTTTGGCTGCGTAATTTCTGTAAGTAGGTAGGTTTCCCGAGATTGTTCATGCCTCCACCCATTCCGGATTTACAATAAATCTGTAAATCCATGAATAGAAAGCAAGGAGCAATTACTTTTATCCGCTTATTTCGGTAAATCGAGGTAACACTCTACTGAAGTCCCTAGGGTACCGTAAGTAGATACTTACCGAGATCGTTACCTTATTTACCGTAGAATTTGTAAAAAGGTTAATGATCAATCCCATTGGGTAGGGAGATTTGTTCCTAATTCTTGGCTCGAGATAAGCTTGCTTTGATTGCAATAAGCCAATTGATCCTTCTTTTACATTCAAAGAGGCCCAATAATATCGTTTCTTTCGCGTTACCTACATTTGCGTGTAAATAAAAATATTATGCCTATAAAAAGTAAAGGAAAGTTAATGTATTAGAAAACATTTGAGCCGTCAATCCGCCATTATTCGTCACACAAGCGACGGCACGTGTGAATACACATTTTGTCGTCGTAACGACGACGCTTCCTGGTAGGTCGTTAGCTGAAAGGCGCTGAAAGGAGCTGAAAGTTTATTTTTGTGTTTAGGAGCGTAAAAACGTAGAAAATACACATTGGATCATTGCCGCATCAATTAATCTAATTAATTGTAACACCATTATATTTTGTAGGGTATAGTGTACATTTTCATTATTGTATGGGGCGACTCGTCTGCAAACTCGGCCTTTTACTGTTAATGTCAGCCCTTTCCTTTTGTTTTAACGAGGAGATATCTTCAGTTCTCATGTTCCATGGAGGAAGCGAGCCTTGTCAGACTCCCTGCGGCTTACCGACTAAAGACTCAAGACTGACTCCCGCTTCATGGCGGTGTTTGACACGAGCGGACTCCTCCAGGTGGTCGCGTGGGCCGTAGTCGTCATCACATTAGGGTCATTTAACTTACGCGCTGTGCTTCTCAACTATGCATCCGCAACCCCAAATACCCAAATGATATTGCAGGGGGAATCTCGATAGGTGCGCTTGCGCCGTTTGACACCTGTCTCCTCCTCGCCCACTCATCTTCATCGTCTTCAAACTTAACTTTTGATGTTTTTAAGGGATTATATAGATGATATAAGATGAAAGCGCAGTTGCTAGCAACCCTGCTTTCCTTGTCGAGGGCCCAGGGTTCGAATCCTTTTAGGAACAAGCTTTGTGGGATATTATTCGAATATTTATAATATTCGTGCCCATTATTATTATGTATTATTTATTTATAATGTTTAGTACCTATATAAGTATTATATACCAAGTTCACCCCCACGCCATTGTACGGTATCCATAATACAAGCGTTGCTTAGTGTGGGATCGTATAGTGGATGTGTTCGTCTGGCCATATTATTATAATAAAATGATTGCATTGAGCGTAGGCAGGAAGTACTTAATTATCTATCAACTGGAATGAGCCTACAGATAAAAAAAAATCATACTTTCAAAGGTTCTAAACATTAAAAACTCTATTTTGTAAGGCTAATCTCAAGTCGAACAATTTAAATAAATAACCACCTTAACTTAATTCATTGAACAACCAACATCACTCGTTAAATAGATTAGCGCCGCCATTTACCACTGAACTTTATAAAAGATTCAAAATTATTATCAGAGAGTTCTCGCGGTCTCGGTAAAGTTAGCCTTATATCTGGACTGCGCCAACGCAAAGGTCATTAGTATTAATAACGGGTCCGTTTGGTCCTCATTAAAGCTAACATGACCCCCTTAGAGACTGGTTTTTTAAACTAAGCTAAGTACCTACGCATGTTGAGCTGTGTTCACCTTAAGTGCGAAGGGATAATTTATATAAGGAAACGTTCTATTTTAGGGTCGCATTATATTCAGGTCTATATTCAAGATGAGTAATTTTACTTACTAAGTTAACTTTTAAGGAATTCAATGAAGCCAGTTTCTGTAAACGGGTGGACTAGACATGTCATTGTGTTATTGTTTTTTCTTCACATAGTAAATTAGCTTCATTCCAAAAATCCTTAAACTAAATTAGGTACTTAGTACAATAATAATTAAAGTAAGTAGTACTCTCTTCAAACCATTACCTACCATAAGTATACCATACATATGAAAGCATTTACTTTGTTGTATCGTCGTGTAAGCACTCTTTACCAAGTCAAGCCACTTACATTCAGGGAACGTCAATTGAATTTGAAACAACCTCGGCAAAAAAGCACCCGACCAGCAAAAACACGGACGGTATTTACTCTGTCCCTTCATGGTTAATTCGATGTGTCGTTATTACCACGGGTGGAGGTGAACGAAATCATAATTAACATACAGATGCGACACTCGACACTGGCCGGCCCCTTTTAGCGAAATTACAAAGACTAGCTTTCAACAAAGTCTTGTAAAAGTTCGGGTCACCCCTGTATAACTTACACAGATTAAAATACATCGTGTGGAAAATGAAGTGGAGGCCCCAGTGCGTCAATTCAACACGGGCGTAATTTTTCAGCTGTGCCACGGCGGTGTGCAAGGGTTGTCGAAATGGGAATAGAAAATGAGGTTGTCTGTGCTTTGACAATGGAATTCATTAGCATGGACTGGCTTTAGAGCGAGCGGACAATGATGCCTTGGGTACTTTTATAATTTTCAGTTTTAACGAGTGAATAGACTATCCTAGATTTACATTCCTTAAGTGGCTTAGGTATATAAGACTCTTTTGTAACATCATACTTAAAGGAATAATTAAGGCTTACGTTTGTTCCGAATTAAATTTTCCGAGCTCCTAAAGCAATTAGTTATAATTAATAACAATTGATTGCTACTCGATATTTCAATATAATACTTCCTCAGATCGATATACCTAATCACCCATCATGTCAAGGCTTTTGACAAGGGCAAAACGTTTTTAAACAAACTTGTTACTAAGAAGTAATTGGTCCTAATAATACTCAATCACGCCTGTACCTTGAAGGGGTAGGCTTGACTTGAGTATCATATTACGTACCTACCCATATTATTATATGTCTATCGTTTTATAAGTCTTTATAGTACTCACGTTGAATATGATTTAAGCCGTTATTCTGTTTGCTAGAAAACTCCATAATCTATGCCATCAATGTTTAATTAAGTCCAAAACCTTCATAATCTATTCCAAAGAAAGGTGACGTATCCGTTATTAAATATGAAAAAAAAAATTACGACGTCAAGATTTTTTTTCTGTAAATATTGGACTCGCCATTTTTATATCATCATGTCACATCCATTATTTTATTCATTATGTGTATTTATTGATTTTTTTTGTGCTATTAATTACTTGACATTGGCAAAATACCCGTTAAGTTGTGGATGAGGCCATTTGCATATCCATTTTATTTCATAGCATTTCATTTCGTAAAGAGAGATGAAGTAAAGTTTTTCTATTGCCATTTTATTTTATATTTGTATTGTACATAAATAATAATACTATTTATGCTTAGTAGTGATAATTAAGTCATAGACAGGATGTTAGAGGCATTAACGGATACTGTGGGCAGAGGTTACACTCAATGCCTATAATAAAAGAAAATAAATAAAATTTATATATCAACCAGCCTTACAAAAGCTCACTTCAACATGCTCTATCAATAAAACCAATTATAGTCGACATATAACCATCAGCTTCCCATTGATAGTAAAACGGTAGTAATACCCATAAACGTATTGGGACTGGATTCCCAAGGATTATGGCTAACATATACGAATCAATCTGGCGGAGCCGATTAGAGATCCGTATTGTGGCTTCATTGGACCTTTTCTCGTACGAATGGCTAGGGGATTGAGGTACCAAACCTATTTTAGTGCTATTGTAAACCGCATTGTAGTGGGTGGATTTGTGTTAACCCCCTTTTTGTGATAGTTCAGGAATGTAACGTAGCAGACAATATGCTTCGTTGAGTGTTTTCTTTTTGGAATGTTAAAATATTAAAAATGTCTGTTTAAATATAGATAGATAAATTTTCGTTTTAATTAAAGGTAAAATATTTTTATTTTCTCAAAATATACTCAGACACTTGAGTGTGAAATGACTATCCCAATACAGGATGTAAGTGACTTCTTAACGAAAACTGATAGCATAGATTGGGGCGATGCCAGTATATAATTAAAAAGTCATGCCTCGTGTCTTCGTGCTGATCATACAAAGTTTGCCCCAACCGGGATTCGAACCCAGGACCATCGATACAGAAAGCAGAGTCCACTACCAACTGAGCCAATCGGGTAGTATTTATTTCAGTACTTTTGATAATTGATCATAAAGAATGTTTGAGTGTTACGAAAAAACAAAAGACTGACCACTACAGGTGTTTATAAAACAGGAAGCACATCGATCATCGTTTTTGCAGCGGCACGTCGTGTTAGAGTAAGACAAATTAAACCAGCGCTCAGGCAATCCATCTCGTTGAGTAGTTTTATTCACACAGTATACCAGCACGCTAAGTGCGAGCTAACTACTTATTTTTATAGTCTGCCGTATTTAGACATTTTATGTGAAGAATTGAAAAGCGCCTCTAGCGGACGGTTTTTAAAACTTTCCATTCTCCATACATAATGTCTAAATACGGTCGACTATAAAGTATCCGGTTAGCTTCGAGTAATCTCGCACTTAACGTACAGCGTTGTATTACCTAACTATGAGTATTCATAGTGCTTACACATTGAGAGTGCTGAACAAGCTCTAGAGATTATAATGAAAAAGATACTTTAAATCAAAAGACAAAAGACGACAACTGCTGGACAAAGATCTTCTCTATTCCAATGTAAATGAGTATATTATCACGCACTGAATTGTGTTCAATTAATGCTTTACATTCTGTATTGACTCGTTTTCATGGTTTTCATTTTTCTGTGACCCCAATAAACGATAAAGGTGACACAAATATGTTCATAATTCTTGAAAGAAGGTTCATCCATACAGGTTAATTCAGGAAAGGTATAATAAGCCTTAAGCCTGCGTTTTAAGCACATTTTTAATTATTACGTAGCGTTAGAATTACGATATATCGTTTAAAAAAAATATCGCAACAAAATATCATTCGTCACATTTTACAATTGACCCGTCCAATTCTGACTTCACATAGTGTTTATACAAATACCTTAAAGAAGCCCAGGTTTGAAGCTTAGTTTACCCTTTCTGAATCACCTGTATATTATCATAGATCCTTGCAAAAAGGATACTAAAGAGTAGACTAGAGACTAGCTCCAACGCTTGTTCCAACGAAACAATTTGCAACGTGAGCCGTGTCGAAAGCCACCCCTAAATTTAAAGTGACAAGACAGCTTGTTTTCGTAAAGTGTTGTTTTTGTAACCTCCAACTGGGATGTCATTTTTCTGTACCTAAATTAATTGCCCCTTCGTAGTTCGGATTTCTTTATGTTATATGAAACAATCGTAACAAAAGTTCACAGTCATTTTTGTGTGCCACTTTTAGCAGAAGGCACCATTTCGTTCCCGTGACTTCATAAGTTGATAATAACTACTCTAGTTGAGTTACTTACTCTTGGTAGGTACCCTAGTTAAGTAGGTACTTTAGGATGCTTAGCTAATTTATAGCAAGTGTTTGTTTGGGCTCCTCAGACCAGTGTGTGTTACCTGCAATTTCAATGTTCTGTCTACCTTAGATTAAAATCCGCATATTTATAGAAAATTTCATCAATTTACAATCTCATAAATATGCATTTATTTTGTGAATAAAACTCGTGTGCATTGTTCTGCTATTATTATTAAGTGGTCAAAATATTTCTATAATAGAGGTAATTCTTCTTACTTCCTTGCAACCAATTCAGCTTCTTCAATTCATGTGTCTACGACGAATTTACTGCCAAAAGACTTTACTTGAATATTCAATTCAAATTGAACTAGGTAACTGTCGCTTTGTTGCCGCATAAATCTCAGCAAAACTTTCTTCCAATGAACTCCACGCTGAAGGCTCGCATTCAGAAGTTTTATTAGATTTCTGGTGAAATGGAAAACAGGTGGGTGCGGTGGTCGAAATATTAAGCCAACTAGTTTACTTTGGTTCGGAACAACGCATAGAGTTCGTCTGCATTTGAAATCGCTATGAAGCATAAGTTGAGAAATTACCTAGATGCTGTAGCGACATACATTGCTGTGGTTGGCTATAATTGAATGCGTAAGGACAGGCGGAGCGTAGTAGTATTGCTTGAACTCATGTTGTAACTATCTAGTAGTAGTAAGAGAGACGTTTCAATAGCTTTCGATAAAGTTTGACTGTCCATTAGAAACGTTAAGGAAAATGAATTTGCCGTACGAATGATTTTAATTTGACATACTCGTAAACGCACCTCTAAAGATAGCGGGCACAAAACAATAATAACACGTAACTACCGTTCTTTTAATGGTGCGGCCAGCAAACAAACATTCTCACGTACTACGGTAATGTTACGTGTAAACGCGACGTACACCGTTGGCGTGAACAAGTAATAATGTTAACGATACCTGTGGCTAATTCTGAATTGAGTTTATATACGGAAATCTGTTGGTTTTGGCTTTTTGTTTTCTAGTGTTACGTGCAGTTATAATGAGGATCCTCAATGATTTTTTTAAATAAGATTTTTAAGAAACCTATTCTGTCCCTATTTTAGTTGACCGTGCGTTGTGCTAGTAGATTTTATCCTCACTTTTCATAATTAAAAAATATTATAGACTCCAGTCACTATTGAGTTCTGTTCACTACTCATTGCCAACCTAATCAGTAAAATTCCCACGTGAATGACTATAATTATTATATAATTACTCAACTATCTTATCGGCAGTAGCTACTTTAAAATTCCATGCCAGAAACTTGGCTACAACCTTGTAAATAAAACAGCAATTCATTCAAATTGGAGTCAAGTTTATGGGCCATGTTAAGGGCAATACCTCTGTAATTCAAGGACAGTGCCCTATCAGACCGCACGTAATCCCAGTTGGGGGGATTTTACGCGGATGAGAACCGGGAGAATTCACTCGGCCAGATAAATTATGTTATGTGTAACAGAACGAATTGTGCTGATAAGACCTCTTACAGAGATCATTCAAATTTAATTAATTTCATCACTCCTTTCATGAAACTGGATTTTTTACGATGCTATTGTATGCATAGTCTTTTTCATCTTCAAGATGAATTCGAGGTCCCTGACTAACAGTGTATAGATGTTAAATTTACAAAAGACAGAGCTTTGCATTGTTATTACTTGTATGACAATTGAATTCGCTCCAATTTTATTGGTTTATATTTTATTATTTCCATTTGTTGAACTTCACTGTGAAACAACACAACATGTTACTGCTCAACACAATTTTATTGTTTTATTACAATTTCAGCCTTGCATTTATAAATAGTTTTATACATTATTTACATCACAAACTTCATTTCACATTCGAGTACAAATTCCGTATAAAGTTTTTGAAATGTTAATTTGATACTTTCATTACAATTCTTTTCGCAGATATGAGAAAATAATTTTCATTTATGATACATTCATAATATGGATTAAAACTTTCCAATAAGTACAGAATTTGAACAAATGACGAAACTAGACGCTTACAATAACGATCATAACATCCTAAGATGATTGTCCGTAGAGCTACACTCGCTCTTCTCGTACTGTCATTGACGAGACAGGCCTAGGGTGTTAGCTAACTGCGAACACCGAGCTACAACTTCATCTTGTAGAAGACTAAACGACATAGCTATCAAAATAAGTCCAAAAACAAGGTAAGCACAACACGCGATCATTTGTACGTATTCACTTTTGGAGTTCTCTGTGCTCTGTTTTGATGTTAAGAAGCCCGTGGGAACAAAATCGCCGAAGCCTATTGTGGCTAAGGCTATGAAGCAGAAGTAAGCGGCGTCAAGGAAGCTCCAGTTCTCCCACGCGGAGAAGATAGCAGCTCCGACGCAAACGTAGGCGAGGAGGAGAAACAAGATGATGCCGACGGGAATGTGGCAGTGTTCAATGCCGTGATGGTTCTGATGTTGCACGCTGGTAGAGGCACTGCTATTTGGAATAGGGCAGCTCTTCATTTTGTGGCTATCCTCGTTCCATATCAAAGGCACTCTTGATGGAGTGCCGTGAGGGCATATTCTGGAAAGAAGACGAATTTGGAATTTAAATTTGATACATACTTATTAGGGGGGATGGCTATATACATCCTTAAGTATAAGAATTGAAATAAGTTTTTCAAATACTTCTGTTCAGGTTCATAAAAATGTTGGTACTAACGAATCATCAGGATCCTCGGAATCATCCAGGTCATCCTGGCTCCTGTTCATCGATACCTCTCCACATTCTTCAGCTATTAGTTGTTCTATAGCAGGCCCTCTTGGCCTCTGTAAAGTTCCTCTGCCTCTGCCTCGTCCAGGTCCGTGGACTGTCGCTAGGCATCTCATGTTGCCGATTGTCTTCTTCCGATCTAAGGTTTGTGTTTGAAGAGCTGATGATGTATGTGGTTCTGAGAAATGAAAAGGATTTATCTTATGCGTATAAGTGTGTCATTTGGTTAGATTTGATAGGTTCTACAGTATTGAGTATTACTCTCATATCAGTCTCTCACTCAAAAATATTAAAGAAACAAGAGTCTTCCCAGCATAAAATTTACATTAATATCCAATGTATTTTATAAGTTTTACGGGGTTTTCAAGAATCCTCTCTTCTCGTTCATTATTAGCAGCTAAGTAGCTAATTAGACTCACCATCGACCAAGGCACTTCGTTTCATTCGACCTAATGTTGCTGCCCTAGGGCTTGCAGGTGCTCTCTCAAACACCTGTGAGTACTGTCCTCTGTCCCCGGCTCTTGCCTTCACGGTTCCTGGAGACCTGTGTGTGCTGGGCGGGAATGACGTGTATTGGTTGTGTTCTGTAGGTTGTGGCAGCAGCCGCTGTTGCTCGTGAAGTTGCAAGTAGTTCTCCGGCTAAGGGATAAATATTTAGAGTTCATAATTCTATTTTAGCATCACAGTATGATCTATCGTTAGGATATCTAGGAATAGGTTCAGCAATAAGATTTTCACGCATTACGGTATTTAAAAGCTTACGCTTGTTAAAATCAATTAGAATTAAAAATTATCAATTTATGTAAACTAAATCAATAAGTTATAGACCTTTTATTGCTTGCTGCACTGTTTCTTACATTCTGCTTTCTTTTATTGTCTGTACGAGCTTCTTGAATTTAATTCCTTTGATATTATAATCTTCGAGCGCTTACAGTATTTTATTTTTTACAAGCGTATTTAGCTGTTTCAAAGCCAGATGCGTATATGAGGCTTATTTTTCCTTTTTAAATACAAAATGTTTCTGTGTAATGACAAACTGCTAGCGAGCACGGGGTGATTAGGCCAACTAGTCCCCATTGTTAATGACAACGGCCGTGGACTTTGCTTACTAAGGGTTGGTAATATTCTGTTGCTATGCTTTCTAGAACGGAAAAGTTGTTCTATTTGCTGTAAATGTTGCGTGGAGGAAAGGTACCACATTATTTAATATTCATCATATGATAAACTATAATTAAAATACTTGTACTTAAATAGGTTTAACTTTCCGATGACTTCCCAAAAAAAAAAATTGCTGTGTTTATTTGAGTTATACTCCAGAATTTTTATAAATTTATAATGTTCAGAGTAAAGATCTTATTATTAAATGGAAATAGAAACATGAATATAATTAAATATCTTCATTAATAATTAGCCTTATTTAGTCAAGGCTTACAAATTAATATTCAAGACTAGACGGACGAATTAATTTTATTTTATAAAGATGCTTGATATAATGTAAGACGAAAAAGGCAAAATAATCCTGAAGAAAAACAAAACTTCTGTTCGATTTTATAAAGTTTAAAGACTGAACTGGACTGACCTCTCCATCCTTCCTCCAAGTATTTGACCCTTTTCTCTTGGTGGCCCTTAGCCAGGCTAGTCTGGCAAGCCTTGCCAGTGAGGCCCCGAGACCTGCTAGGCATGCCAACATGAGTGGCACGCCAGCAGCCGCATATGCCACTGTCGCCGCTCTGCCAGCAGCTGTTCTAGGTGACACGTTACCATACCCTGTGGAGTTTAAATATACCTATTAATTGAAATAAAACTATTTTTAAGGATTTTATCGCGTTTATTTTTCGTTTTTACGTTCCCGACGTTTCAGCTGCTTTACAGCACCCATGGTCACGGGAGGACTGAGGTGGTTGACGTCCTGGTGTCATAGTTTGACGGGGGTACCCTCATATTTAGTTGTTACTTGCGGTCCGATCTACGCAGAAAGAGCTCACTGTTTTATTTCAATGTGTAGTATTCGCGGAAATATAAGAAATCAATATACCTATTACGTTAGTGACGAATAAAGACGTATATAATTCAAAATTTGAGAGCCTTAGCCCAGAAAAAGCCTCTGATTTGATGTCTAATATATATAAATATACATTATCTACTTATAAGAATTTTTGTATGTTAATTCAGGCCTAGAAGTATATATATAGGTATCAAAAGATTCATAAATTACGAGAAGTCCCCGCGATTCTGTACTCCACACCGAAGTCACTTCTTGGACAAATATGATTAAGATTATGTTGCTAAACTATCGACAACTTTTTAAATTCTCTTTCCTTGAAACCTGTTTCCGACTGCTTCGAACATTTAAAAAAATAATTAGTTAAATCGGTTCAGCCATTCCCGATTGATATGCTTACCAACGAACAGCCTTTCATTTTTATTTGTATAGAAGATTTATTATTCGCTGTATTGTTTGAGGCCGTACCAATTTCATCTCAGAGATGAATGTTTTATTATTGAAAAAAAAACAGGAAAATAAATGTACGTAAGCTGAAAAGATGCCCGTTGTGCCGACTTACGAATTATAATATCTTAAGATATCATGTTTTCGAGTTTTTCATTTTCATTACAGTATAAGTACAGTAGCGCAATCAAATGGTTCGTCAATTTTCAAATTAATTCATTTGACTTTCGCGAGCACATGTTACCTTTCCAACTATGTCACGGAACGGACTGTTGCATGGAAAATTATGTTTAACTGTTCGGCCACAAAGTTCAAATTTACTCAAATCAAAGTTGTTTAATTGTTTTTGTTGCATTAGACGTGCCATTTATATATTAAAATAAACATAGTGATTATATAATATTTGTTTCTAATGATTAAAACGTATAGTACCAGGATCTGTCAATGTCTCGATTGCATTCTTCTTAATTTCTTCCGTTTTTTTTAGTTTGGCAATCGCCTACAAATCGGATATTTTGCCAATGTAGAATCTTTCAATATTATATAATTGACAAGATAGAGTAGGTAACACCTTTATTCCATAGATTAGTAGACGTTTCAAAATAATTTTTGAGAGGCATTTATTAAAATTTTGACAGCACTATTTCTTGCATTGGAATGTTGGTATGGTTCTTGAACTCTTGCATGCAAAAGTCGACTTTAAGGTGACGAGCCTATTTATTCTGCGACTGTACCTAAATGTAAACTGGTACCATCAAATAACATCTCGGCGACTTAATTGAATCCGTGATATTAAGATGGATGATAAAACTCATAGTAATTTAGAACCTAAAACACATTTCGAAACGATTTTAGTCTGGAATTAAAGGAGCGATATTAGGATTTGGGTCATAAAGGAGTATTAAAAACTAAAGTACTCAGAGTACTAAGCAAAGTGCGTGAAAAGTGACCGAATAGGCAGAATATATGCAAACTCATTTCGAAACGATTTAAGTCTGGAATTAAAGGAGCGACATTAGGATTTGGGTCATAAAGGAGTATTAAAAACTAAAGTACTCAGAGCACTAAGCAAATTGCGTGAAAAGTGACCGAATAGGCAGAATACTTCATATCACACTTTATTAGTATTTGCGCGAAGAGCGCGAGATGATAGTAATTTATTAATTACGTCACTCATACTTTAAAGGGCCACGTTCCGAATTTAAAAAAGAGGTTATTTATTTATTGTCTTTTGTCGACTTTATTTGTTGGGGTTTCGTGACCTTATTTATTAACTTTTCTTGGCTTTTCTTGAACATTATTTCAAGGCTTTTCCTATTGTAAATCAACAAACTAATGGTTCTGTTCCCAACAATTGTTTTCGACTCACCTATAGTAGTAATAAGAGTGATGCAATATATGAGTGCCCCGGAGAAAGTCCACTTGGAGTCCATCGTCAGCTCGGGCGGTTGCGCGTCTGGTGACTGCCTCGCAGCGGCGACTATTGAGGACTCGAATTTTCTGAGCTGCTCGTGCACGAGGCGTGTCCAGTTGCGCTCGTAGAGGACATTGAGGCGTTCTGAAAAAAAAAACATTTCTTTATAGGTGGTTCGATATTTCTCTAATTTTTTTTTATTACTTTTTAGGCAAGTATTTGATCTCGATCTCACCTGATGGTAAGTGACGATGGAGCATACTTGCCTAGAAGGTACCTGTTCACTCTCGACTTGAAAACACCCAGATCTTCATCTCCACGAGTCGTGGATAAGAAGCGAGCAAATTTGGGGGCATCGTAATATTAGCACCATTACTATATACGCAAATTACCAATGAAAAATATGTATGTTACACATAAAGGAAGGCGGTCATTAAATTACGTTTTTAATGTACAGCATCAGCTATTAGTTCAGATGGAAATCGCGAAAAGGATAACTATTTTTTTAATAACTATGCTATGCTTCAATAGCTGTGGACTAGTGAATGGAACTGGGGTCTGACTGAGCGAACAGCCGCCCGAGGCTGCCTCTGCTTGCTTAGTTATTAAATGGCTCACTCGAGGCAAGCGCTTACGCTGCCTTGCGAGATCACTGTCATCTGTCATCGGCCTCGCTGACAGTCGATACCCACAAAAAAAATTAAAAAAAATAGCTTCATAATAAAAATAATAACTTTTGCTCATACTTGCCTATAAAGCATCGCATTCCGACATAGAGTAGCTCGATTTGATTCATAAATACCGTAATATACAAAACCTAATAACAAATATTCTTACTGAAAATAGTTAAATTGGACCTTCATTATAAGGAGATAAGGAATAAATTAATCACCTTAGGTCGAATAAAAGGAGCACCCCTTTTAATCATATCAATTTTAAAAAGTTAGCTTTATTCTTTATTCTATCACTTATCATTTATGTAACAATACGATAATTTCCATAATAATCAGGGTACATTTAAAACCATTGCGAAAGCCATCTCTACTCGTTGTCGAAGTAAGAATTGGCTATCAGCAAGTATTTGATAACATCTTCCAGCTGAAGAGACTATTATGATTTTGATGAGCCGACACTCAAATTAACGAGGGCCTCAATTATCCCTCTGTTTAGTTTAATCAAAAGTGAGAGGCATAATTTACGAAGCCATCCTTAGAGTGCTGCTGTAAGACCTTTTCTGTCAATTTAAAAGCTTGAACCTATTTAAACATCCAGAATACAGTGCCAATTGGCCCACGCTCGGCATTTGTTCTTTTTTTAAATTGAAAAGAACTGGCCATTAATAATAAATTACCCTGCGCTTCAAGAATAATAAAAAAAATGTCCAACCATTTCTATTATTTTCGTTTTGGAAATAGCTGGTGTTGTTGCGTACCAAAAATAGCCGATTCCCATTTTTATTTTTAATAATGAAGCAATCTCCGAGCAAGTGGGAGAAAAGTGCATTACAAAAGAAGAATTGATGAGGTATCTATCACTGTTATATTTATAGAACTTTAGGTTCAACCGCTGCCTTGGGATGTTGAATAGTACAAATGGATGAATGGAGAACTCTTTACATAGCCTATTAAGTTCATTAGTTGTGCTTAGTCTATTAAGTTATAGTCCACAAGGCTAGTCCAGTGCGGATTGGTCGACTTCACACGTCTTTCGAGAGTTTCTCTCAGACATGCAGGTTTCCTCGCATTGTTTTCCTTCACCGTTTAGCAAGTGATAATTATGGTTGAAAATGAGATTCGCACATGAAATCCAGAAATCCCAGAGATGCGAGCCGAGGCTTGAACCTGCGATCCCTATTTAATTATTTTTTTTATCATATAATTTAAATTAGCAAACACATTTTATACAACAAACTGACAAATATTGTTGAATTCTTGTCTCATCAGAATTGTATCCAGTTACCAAAGTTATTTTCATTAGGCCTCCGAATCTTTTCTACGTGATCAGTTCTCGGGGCGCCTAATTAAAATTCCAACTGATTAATTTGTAAACAAACCGTCGACAAGCCCGTGTTTATTGAATTTGTTTTACTTTGTTTGAATATTTTATGTCAGAAAATTAAGTTTATTAATTGTTTGATTTTAGACAGCTATACCTACTTAATGTCATGTAAAGTTTTTTTTTACATATAAAATCAGTGTGTTTTAATTGAATGTAAGTATATTTATAACTCTTTCCCGCTGCTCTGCCCGCACAACCATCGCGCAGCCAAATTTTTTTTTAAATGTAACAGATCGGGGTTCAGAAATTAGAATCGATTGTAGTTAAATAGTTAGTATTTGAAACATTATTACGATTTAAAATCCATATGGATTCCTATTGAGAATTTTAGAAAAAGTAATATCATCCACGCTATTGCAGGTAGCAACATAAAAGCCAATAAAAAAAAAACTTAAAAATATGAATACAAAATAACGAACATTGTTGAGGATATTCATAGCCCGCCTCAGTTTACCTTATACTCTTGAAGTAATACCACGTCAAGTCACTTTAAAATCCAATCAACTTGCTTGTTGACACTGCTCAGCAATTTGTTGGAAAAAAAATCCCGTATACGACAACGGTGAGGTGGAAACTGAACACAGGCAACCCTATCTCGATCTGTTAACGGCTTCCAACTGAATTGGGTTCGTGATCCCGCATCGTAGGGTTGGCATGTGATATTAACGTAAGGGTAATTGATATATTGAGATGTACCTTGGAGGATTTTATTGGATTTTGTATTACAACCGTTGTTGCTTAAGTACGACGGCGTCTATTCATATTTGGAAGCATGTTTTATCTTTAACGCTCCCGCTACACCGACTGCTAATCTACTATATAAAAATAAGTCGGGTTTTCCTTCCTGACGCTATAACTCCAGAACGCACGAACCGATTTCCACGGTTTTGCATTCGTTGGAAATGTCTCGGGCTCTTTTTCAGAAATTCAGGAAAACCAAACGAAATGTTACATAAAACGAAGCCATCTGGTGGCGAAACGGGGTTCGCTGGGTTTGCTAGTTTACTAATATTTTCTGTTGATTAAAGCGATAATGAATTGGTTTTAGGCGCAGGTGTGGCTAGGACCTTACAATAAAGGAATACATTGTGCAATGTAGAAGGTTCTTGAAGTTACATATTAAATATATTAGCTCAAGCTTCAAGTATATATTGATGACTACAGCATAGCACTATGGCTTAAAATACAAATTGCTAGATCAGCCATATGTCGGGGTTTTTTTTTGGGGGGGGGGGGGGGGGGGGGTTGACCTATTTACTTATTTTTACATAAGTACATAGGTTTTCTCTCTAGGGACACCCACCAAGGTAACGTATACTTTTGTAATTTTACGATATCCAAACGTAAACTGAAGACGTCAGTATTATTTCGGTCGTGAACTCGAATGACCGATAAACTTTACGATTTTGAATAATATTTGAAACTTGCGTAAAACAAGAAACGTAAGAATAAAATAACGGTTTTATTTTTAATTAAATGTAATAATATAACCGATACTAACGTGTTTGAAATAAAACTTATTTTAAGGATTTTTTTGCGTTTATTTTATTTTATGATTGGCTGCTTTACAGCAACCCTGGTAATGGGAGGACTGAGGTGTTTGACGTTCTAGTGTCATAGTTAGACTATTAATGTTGCAATACACCACGATAAGAAAATATCGTACTATATTCAAACTTTTGAGCAACAGACTTCTTCGAAGTTCTGACTTAACCTTGCCACAAGCAAAATGGAGCCACTCTTTCAATGCATTTGAAGTAGTAAACGTTACTACATACAAAACTTTTTGTCTAGTTAATGGTAGGCATAGACATAGATTCTGGATATACTTTTTTGTATGTCTGCGTGAGTGTGTGTGTTTATATACTAGACCAGAGTTTTTAGGCTTCACTTGTAGCGCACGCCATGCGTTGCCTGAATATTCTAGCAAGTCTGTGAGTATAGCACAAACTTTGGGTATCTACGAGTATTACTAGCGTATTTTTACGAAACCGGGCTTAACGTTAAGTTACTATATCTGTGCAGCGTAAATTAAGTCAGTCTGTCCTATCCAATAGCTTATATTATACTGTCATGATATTCAAAAATTTGTACAATTTGAAATGAAGTTATATACCACTCGGGGGGCAGTTAATTTACTCGTCATAGACTCCCTGTTTAAAAAACATTCACACCATTCGCAACTGGCCAGTTACCTGTGTACACACAAAAAAAAAGAAAAGTGAATTCACCGATTCGAATTCCGAATTCGTATATTTATTCCCGTCGGATAGGTATTCCAATACACATCGGTGCAACTTACAGTCTCTCGTCCGGAGATTTATTCGCTTGCAATTTTTATTTCCGAACCAGTCGACTGTATCGGTGATACAGATATTTCATGTAATATTGATGCATTATTGTACAGTGGGATGAGTTCTCTTTCACTCTCAGTATTTGTTTTTTTTTAAAGCTGCCTAGTCGTTCCTATATTGTTCTCACATACCCATAACAATGTATTGCTCAAAAACGTAACGGATCTTTTTTAAAAAATCCATGCAGTTTCTTGCCCGTGCTTCACCATTGGAACGGCGTTCCGAACGGGGTGGTAAAGTTGTATCTTAGCATTTTGTAACTATTTTTACGATTCATAAGTACTTTACTTAATGGTAAAACATTCTGATTCTGTTATGAGTCGGGATGAACTTGTTGGGGAATTTCTCAACAAAATTTTACTATATCGTTTTATGTTCGCGCCCGTATCGACGCATACATAAATTATTGTTAATTGTTGCCCCTAATTATTGAATGATTGCTATTTGGTGTGACTAATTCTTGTGCTAATCGAAATGAAAATAAAAAACACGACCTATATAAGTACGTTCATACAGCAACGATACAAAAGTATAAAAAAATATATTTCCGCAATACATAAATGCATTGCTCTCTAGCCATTTATTACTAAATGTTTCGCATTCATCACTATTGTATTTTCTTTCGTTCATTGTGAGCATCGCATCCTTTATAAATATTTTCGCATTTCATTCGACTGCTCTATAATTTCACGGTCACGCGAAACGTCGTTCGATCTTTGTCCCTGTCAGCAGCGGGGAAACTTTCCCGTTTTTATTTCTAACATTAATATTGTATGTTGAGTTAACTTTCAACGGAGGTAGGCATACAATATCCCAATTAAATGATAGTTCATGCCAATGTTGCTATATTATGATTCAGTTAGTTTTGTTACAGAATAAAATACTATCCATCTAATCCTTTCCGTTTGTTCGTCGGTTAAAATTATACGACCGGCTGCTTATAGAGTACATGAACTTAAAGTTTACTACTAAGTTCGTATATCCGCCAAGTATAATAGATCAATAACTTGTACAGAGCATCTAAAATTTATTTGAAACCATTCTTGTTTTACTGGCTTCTTTGAACTTCTGGATAGTTTTATGAATGTTGGAATTGGTAATATTTAATCTGCATCGTAATTTCGTATTCTTATTTATTATTATCTTTGAGGTTGATAAAAATAAGAATTGTTCGTCAAATAAAAACACCAGCAATATTTTTCATATCAAAAAAGTCCTTTGATTCATTCTACTATTGTTTTATATTATTCACAAATTATTTTACAAACACCGCCAAAAACAACGAAAGCCCTACAATTCTTTTGATATTGAATGCGCCCAATCGTATTGTTTTAATGAAACGTTGTGCCGAAAAATCTAATCTATGGATAGAGGAGGGGGCGAACAGTTTTGTTTCTTTTACGTATCCGCTCGCGGAGCTCACACAATGGTATACGGTTATTAAATTTTCGGAAACACATCAAACGCACTGTGAGCTCCACCTCGGCTACCAATTAAAAGTTTGGCATATCGCGAACAGCAAGGATCAGCTTTGGTTGCCCTCGCGCCATAAATATTATGACTTTTTTATGCAAATATCGTTTTGGCAAAATGGTTTTGGCAGGCTGAATGGGTTCTGTGCAATTTGTTTGCCAACGCTTAAGTGTTTGTTATACTTAGGAGCCAAAAAGGTATCAAGTTTCACGGTGAACCTTGTTGAGACTTGATTTTATATTAGCAACTCGGTTGTTGAACCTTTATCAGTGTATTACGTCAATTGCCGTGTTTACAGGGGGTCCCACAGGTACTTTTAAGGTAAAGTAAAGCAATGTACTTTAAATTGTAACTAGAACAATTGTCATCATTCTATATTCAAAAATAAGTAATACTGCGTTCAAAGATTTTAAAAACGTTGCTGGATTCATTTAGAATTCGAACTTTTGGAATCTCTGCTCTAGAAGATATGGACGTAAACACAACAATTGACGCTATTGTAATGTACAAATCTGTTTAAAAATCTAAATTAATTAACACGCAGCACATTATAATAATATGATTACCGATTGTTTATAGCCATGCAAGCCTTTGTCGTTCTAATACCAGCTTTAAACTCTACCAACAATGAAGTATATTTTCGTGTAACAAAACATTATCGGGACTAGCGTATTTCATGTAAACACGTAAGCGGTTTCGACATGTAATGGGTAAATTTTCGCCAGCAGTGGCGGCGCCTGTTGCCCAGTTATAAAACCTTTATTAAGGTTCATGATGGGATAAAAAAGGGGAATACTTTGATCCCTGGAACACATTTTTTTAAAAGGACAATTTTGTTAATAACTTTGCTGTTGTGCGTAGAACTGCTGAGTTTTTTTTTTAATTTGGTTATCATAACATTACGCTGGCCTGATCCCCTCACATTGAGGGGAGGCCTGTGCTCCACAATTGGACATTAAAAGGGCTTAACTTATTATTATAACTTTATGCTAAAATCTGGAGGGTAGCGCTCCACCAACGCAATGCCATGCACTTTCTTTCAAGAACGATCTATTTATATAATTCTAGACTAAACGATAATCCGCAGTAATAAAATAAATTGAAAAACCTTTTATCAAAAGGATCTAAATACCATCCAACTACTTCGGGCATAGATTTATTGGTTACTAGCTGTTGCCCGCGACTTCGTCCGCGTGGTATTTAACAAAGACAACTGTTGACAACAGCCTGCTCGCCCATTCTGAGCCCGCGCGACGCATTGCAGGTTGTTGCTATCAAACTTAATCAGGCGCTGCGCTGCAACATTGGTTTTAATTTTTTTCGTGAGATCCTATTTTTTTTTCTAAAATAAAAGTAGCCTAAGTTACTCCTTGTTACATCAGCTATCTGCCAGTGAAAGTCCCGTCAAAATCGGTCCAGCCATTTCAGAGATTAGCCGGAACAAACAGACAGACAGACAGACAAAAATTTTAAAAAATGTTGTTTCGGTATAGGTAACGTGTATACATCCAAATGCACTTAGTAAAAAGCGGTTATTTTAATATTACAAACAGACACTCCAATTTTATTTATATGTATAGATTTCATAGTGACTAGTGTTTTTGTCTGGTTGTCAACACACTATGAGTTAGTCCTAACTCTAAGGTATTAGATGTTAGTATCTACACAAAATATTAATCGACGTATAGATTAAAAATAGTCTTCGAAAGCTTCTAGACGCGAATTTATTGATGCGCTGAAATATTCACAGCTATTAAGCGGGTTTCACTGTATACCAAGCGGGAATATTAAATATTAAATACGATGTTAGTCGATTGAGACGCGTTTGCTTATACTTAGACCTTAGATACATTTAATATACACTATCACGACTGTAATTATGGGAGGGGTAAGCAGCGGTGTACCTGCAGTGCCCCATATGTCTCCGATGGTATTTGGTCCCAATGTAATAGATGGCGAGGCTATTGCCATTATACCGGGCACATTGCCCCATAATATTAAGAGGATTTAATCCATAGTCCACAATTCTGGACCTGTGCGATTTGTTAAACTTCACAAGATTTGGACAGGCGTGCTGATTTTCTCACGATATTTTCCTTCACCGTATAGAAAGTGATAACCACTATTTCAAAATGAGATTGGCACATGAAAATCCGAAAATCCCAAAGGTGTGAACCGGGGTCTGAACCTGCGCATATTGTTTTCAAGGCGAGCGTTCTACACTCATGGCTATAAGTGCTCTTTATGTACGCTAAATATGTAGTTTAGCTGTCCCGGTGAACTTCATACCGCCGCAGAGTCAAATATACGAGAAAATTTATTATCTTCATAATTTTTTTAAGTAACATTTTCCCAATTTCCAAAGGTTATTCTGTTTTTTGTATTTGTCTTAGCCCTGAATGGGCTGAGACAAATACAAAAATTTAATATTATAAACAAACAAGGTTTGGCTTGGCAATGGCTTTTGTCATGTAACAAGGAGTATCTTAGGCTACTTTTATTTTAGAAAAAAAAGGATCTTACGAAAAAAAATGAAAACCAATGTTGCAGCGCTGCGCCTGATTAAATTTGATAGCAACAACCTGCAATGCGTCCCGCGGGCTCAGAACGCGCGAGCAGGCTGTTGCCAACGGTTGTGTCTTTGTTAAATACCACGCGGACGAAGTCGCGGGTAACAGCTCGTACTACGTAAAATTCTTCATAAGTAGTATTTTATTCAAAATATTTTGTGTTGACGACCTCTACATTTATCTGATTCAACATCAAACCAGCGGAGATATTATGTTGAGATATAAAAACAATATTTTCATAAACGTTTCACTAAATAACCCAGTGCCTACCGCGCGAGGCCTGACTAAACAAAATGAACATTGGAACTTTTAATTAAAAAAATAGTTGGCGTTCAAACGGCGAGATTTATCAGCGTAATTTTTCATGTTGTTATTTTCTAGGCTGTTGAACTTCATTTCAGGTAGATGAGTCATGTTTCAGAAGTTCGTGCGCAGATGAACATACCTTTGCGGCTAAGAAGTGGCTACAACCAGGCAAAGATGACTCTATCATGGCCTGGTCATGGTCCAAGCGCCAAGTAAAGTAGAGATTTTTGCTGTAGCAGTGGGATGAACGAATGTCTTAAAAATACCTATTTTAATTAATTACTGGTTTAAATTTTGGGCTTCAAGAATAACTGTAGTTACCTTCATGGCACCTTCAATATAGTAACGGCTTAGTTATATGTAGTGAAATAATTAATGTGTTTGAGACATAGGTTTGTACTTTTTTTTAACTGTCCCTGTTCTCTCTAATCCTTTCTCTAGCGTTGCGAGCGGTTATAATATACCTAAACCATAATTTAAACATGTACTCAATTTGACTTAAGTTTTAAGTAATTTATTCAGTAGGCCCTCGATTCAATTTCTTAAAATAAATCACAATATTAATCTATAGTCTGAACCAAAGCTAATAAATACATTTACGGAAATGCTTGGATGGTGGCACATTTACGGAAATGCCTGGATGCCTGGTGGCACCTTGGAACACAAACAGGCAGTTCCGGGCCGCCCGCCAACTAATTAGTCATGTAAATGGAAACACCGCAACGCACTGTTTGGCGACACCTACGCGGTTGTTGACATTTGATATTTGAATGGACGATGCAAGGATTACCAAGCTTTGCCTTTGAAGAAGAAGGATCGGGAAGAACGATGGCTGAGACTGTTTGCTTTATTATTTATTACTAGCTGCGCCCGGCGGTGTTACCCGCGATAAAAAGTATGAAAAATTAAAACATCTATCCCACGGGAACCATACATTTTACCGGGATAAAAAGTAGCCTATGTGCTATTCCAGACTATAATCTATCTCTGTGCCAAATTTCATCCAGATCCGTTCAGCCGTTCGAAAGTGAAAGAGTAACAAACATCCATCCATCCATCCATCCAAACTTTCACATTTATAATATTAGTATAGATTTTTACTATCTGAACTTATAGACGTTTTCTTGTTCAAATCCAATAAAAAACACATTTAGTATTTCCCGACCATTTCAAATATCCGGACCACTTTTTAAATCTTTGTTAACCTACATTTTAAAAAAAATTAGCTTACTACGACAAGATTTTTTTAAACACTTGGATTGCAATTACCGATAGAACTAAAATCGGCTCATACTCATATCAGCACATATTTTCGGGTAAGCGACGTGCCGACAAACATAATATAAAATAGGGTTATATTAGTTCACAGAACTTGTTCCCTAAGGATAAGTTCAATGGAAATACCGCGAAATTTGTGAACAGGAGCTATTTGGATTTGTTGAATTTACTAGTCAAATATTTGACTTTATCTTTGACTTGGTTGGTACTAAAATATATTAAGTTTAAACACTAGACTGATGTTATTCTATGTTCATAATTTCCTCTTACTCGTAGCCTTTATCCATATTTTTACTGTTATTTCGTACATAAGATTACTTATCTACGTGCCCAAAAGTATAAGCAAAATTTTCCAAACTTAGCACAGAGAGTTGTAAAATTTTAACTTTGGGCAACACAAAACATTTTAGTATTTCAACTCAACGTGCAAAGTTTACAAATTCTCCGGCTGATTACTTGAATTATTTCCTCGCGAAGTTTCTCTTTGGCAAAATAAAATACATTTTTAACGAATCAAACGCGGTGGATAATGAATTTGTCAATTGGACGCCCTGCAGACACTTTAATTGGGCTGTGTAAAACTCTACCAAGTTTTTATTTCGTCTCGCCTAATCAAAATCTTTGCCAAACGGAGCCCTCGAGTTATATTAGCGAGAATCTTGAGGTGTCGTTAAGACTTATGACTTTTTTTGTCTTGGTGTTACAATATTCAAAACTTGGGCTTTGATTTAAACTTTGTACAGTTTCGTTAATAAAGGTGGAAGGAGTTTTAAGGACTTTTAGTTTTAAATCTGTCTGCTATAATCCGAAGCAGGTGCGGGCTTTTCACCTTTTGACTTGGTTGTTTCAGTTTTCCTGAGTTAATATTTTATCTACAATTAATCTGTTCTTTCCATTCTGGAAAATTTAGTAAAACTTAAAGGTATTTTCGCTGGTATTCGTTGCCATTTAATACTACCAACCGTAGAGATAGGGGTAAAAAAAAATATAACTCGTAATTATAATGCATAAAGCATACAATGTGTAGTTAATCCATGAGTCTATAGTGTTACTTATAGGTACGTTGATACAACACCGAAAATAACATGAAAAAATAATAAAAGTAAAATTGTATGAAACAATTTTTTTGCTGTGGTACCGACTACAAAATAAACCCCGGGGAATGTTATCAGAAAACTGCATTTACTGGATAGTACAGCATATTTTTGTGTGAGCTGTTTTATAATGATTATGTATAAGGTATATATTTTTATACTTCTATGCTTAAGCACATGTCTAAAACATTAACAATTTATAATGCACTGTACCGATTGGAGCGTGGAGATAAACATTGGAGCACGTCATCCTGGATTGTACAAACAGTGCCTACCGAGTTTAATATTACTCATCCAGTAGTTATTTATATATGTATGTATATATTACCTGAATAAACATATCTGCTCATTACCATCAAGGGACCAAGCAATAAGCATTGTAGGGCCATCCATTTACCAGCGATAATGAGATGCGTCCCAAAGGTCTCTACGCACTAAACCTAGTTAATTTATGCGAATGAATAATTTCACATGTTGGCTGAAGAAATTATAACAATTAAAATGTTGCTGTAAGAAGAATTATTTAGTACTTTTGCCCGCGAAACCTCGATGCAACATAGCCTTAAGCACACCGAAATAGTGCAGCTTTTAATCAGTGAAATAATTTTCGGAATCCAATCACTAGCTCTGGAGATTTATCCTCTACATCCAAACTCACAAAATTTACCAACTAATAAAATAAGGAATAGATATACTGTAGATTGTCTTCTTTGTCATATCGTTCTTGTCAGAGCGATTATCTTCATCATGTGGATCAGTCAGGAGTATATGTGAAATGCCTCACGATATCTGCCATTGGCCTCTGTTAGAGGTTTTTCTTCTGCATTCATGTAAGGGTCCGTCCAAGCAAGATTTGATCTAGTTGGTCCATCGGATATGTCGGGCCGCGTGGTCTGCCCTCCGCCTTTCCTTGCACAACAAGACGCTCTATGAATAAAACAGTTCAGTGCCTGTGCCCTCAAACCAAGTTTAAACTACAATATAAGATATAAGCTTTTATTTAATATGCAAGTTAAAAAAAACTCAATTTGCCTAACAATGCCACTAACTGTAAACATCATTCTTAACATCGCATTCATGGGAATTACAAATGTCATTCACATTAATGGATGCTTACATTGAATATTTTTTGAAGCGAATTTCGTTAGGGATTTAAATAAAAATTAGATTTTACCTTAATAAATTACATTTCCAAATCGATGACTACCCTCAATCCATTACCGAGATGGGGTTATTAGCTGGTATTGGAAAAGTGCGAGGTTGTGGTGTTGTGCTACTGCGGAAATGTGATGATTTGCTGACTCTACAAATCTGTGGTATTTAAGTGTAGGTTTCTGATGATTCTGTTTGAATTCGTTTGAGAAACCTCGTGTCTTTAAATTAAATTTTCAAATTAAAGACTGATCCTGTGAACTTATATACATTGATAAGGATGATCAGAGACATTTAATATAATCACTCAGAAATTATGTGATCACAACGGCGGCAGGGCCGGATTCAAAATTCATTGTGGTTAATATTTATGTGATTTTACCTAACTTAAAAAAATGACATTTGCCACAATAAAGTAGTTCAGTCGTGAATCAGGTGGGGTGGGGGGCTGCAACGGCCATGTGTGGAATAAGAAAGTCATAGCTCATTCCAATTAAATATGACCAAACATAATATGCGATGCACCCGAATGCTAGGAGACGCTTGCTCATGCATGATGATGTCATATAATAACACCTCATTGAAATAAGTATATTAACTAAGTAAGTAATTTGTTAGTATAAGTAAGGTAATAGTTCGTATAAGTAAAGTAACTAAGTTCTTCATTTGGCGGTCATGATCGGTCGCATGATCATGAACCAAACCATTCGACCCAATAAGGCCCCGGGTCCCACACCCAATAAGGAATTACGACCACGCTACGCCCCATAAACGTTATTGGAGTAATTTCTAATAACATATTAATTTGATGCATACGGTCAGATCACCCACTATGACATGATCGGATATAATAATGTAGTCATGGTTGAGTTTGTAGGTTTCATTAGTGTAACTAGATATCATTAAAATTGCTGACTATTACATTATATTCTGTAAGTGGTGTGATTGTTCTAAGTCGTGACATTTAAAAGAGCAGTTGTAGTCATTGTTCTTAAATTTTTTTTTTTTATTACATTACAGGCAAGTATTTGATCTCGATCTCACTTGATGGTAAGTGATGATGAGATCTACGATGGAGCATACCTGCCTTTTCGCGCTTGATCTTGGATCGTCGTTTGGCCAATCTCATTAAGTGGAGTATTTGCATAGAATTATGGCCTTAGTAAGAGATTTGATTTGGGTGTTCCAGCACATACAAGGCCAAGTCCTCTAGATCTATTTCCATTGACTCTACTCTGGACAAGTATTTCAATGGTATCTCTTGGTCGCCCTCACACGTGTCCCAAATATATATCCTAGGATCCTACGAGTGATAGAAATTATGACAATAATTATCATTATATTTTTTTCTCGTCAGCTACGAAAAATAATGCACTTGTCCTCGGACTTGCCGAGGGAAGTACTTAAAAAATATCCGAATTGTTACTGACATGAGTGTAATTTATGAATCGTCATATTGTACTGTGTAAAGAAAAAAATCGTGTGCGCAGTTGTTTATGACGTTTGATAAATATATAAATCGTCTATAAATTTGAGGGATAGACAATAAATTCGGGGGTTAGGATTTAGTTCGTTTTTTATTTTTTCAAATTATTTTACTGAAACATTCTGCTTATTATAGTACCCTCCTACCCAACTGGGTGGCCTAGGGGGCCTAAATTAATCGCTCCCAAATGATCAAATTTTCCTTCGTTTAAAATCATTCGACTTTTCCCCTCGTAAGACTTTTCCCCTGCGTTGTCCCAAATAGTCCCTTGCGTCAGCCTACACAGGTCAGACCGTTGAATTGGCCACAGAGGTCTAAGGGAATGAGCCAAAATTATAATGATTTATTGTCTTGTAAAGGATTGCTGGGTTAAATGTATTTAAAAGCACGCTTAAGAATTATTCCATTAGGTATTTATATTATTTGTTGTCCTGTTTTGAAAAATAAGTGCAGTAGACAAGCTTTGTAAAATATTAAAAGCCGTGTTCTCGATCGGAAGGAAATCTATACAAATAGATAGTTGAAATGTATGTTTGTAATATTAAAATAACCGCTTTTTACTTAGTGCATTTGGATGTATACACGGTACATATACAAAAACATCATTTTTTAAATTTTTTGTCCGTCCGTCTGTCTATCTGTTTGTGTCTGAAATGGCTGGACCGATTTTAACGGGACTTTCACTGGTAGATAGCTGATGTAACATAGGCTACTTTTATTATAGAAAAAAAATCGTTTAATACCACGCGACCGTAGTCCCGGGTAACAGCTAGTTAATAATAAGTTCTTTAAAAAAATATTTTTACTTTACATTTGACTAAAAATGTATTTGTACCTGTAATTATGTATACAAGTCAAAAGCCGTGTCCAAATAAACCACAGCAAATGACAGATGGCAACTCTCAGATGAGGCAAGGCGTGCTTGTGCCTCGGGCGAGTAAGCCTCGTAGGCCTTCGCGGTTTATTTGAATACAGTAAATTATATACTTAACTAGAAAAAAGTTTATACAAATAACTCTTGTACAGCCATGAACAAAACTAACGACTGGAGTTGCAAATAAAAAAGTTGAAATGCACTTTTTGTTTGCAAACGAGTAAAAGTTTTACAATATTATCGCAATGTCACTTGTGAGCGCAGCTCTACTCTGTGTTGCTTGCTGGATGGAGGATTTAACACTGAGGTCTTCTGGTTCAAAAACACGAAACTCTGAATATCTACCCAATCACAAACAGTGCAAGCAAGCTATTCATTATGACGTTATTTAGGATTTACAAAGGTCTAATTTCAAATTAATCTGGTTCAGCGTTGAGTTCTCCAAAATGCAGTGTTTTAGTACTTACATTGATTATTACCTTTAAAGTTTACCATTGACGCTTCACTAATATAAAGAAACGAACATCGCACCAGCAAGGAAATCGAAACGGTTGCTATCTAAAGCTATCATTTTCAGTCGATTTCAGATCCGTGTTCCCGCGAATCTAGGTCACCAGTACTAGCAGGTACAGTCGAGTACAGAAGCGAGTGGAGTGTACTTAACTGATTATCGTGCGCATTCCGTTGTGAATTTCCTAGCACATCTTCTTTTGCGTAGTGTTGATAATAGACGCTCAGCTAAGAGCATATTGTTGGCGACCCGATAAGCACTATTGGATGTTACCCTGATTTCTGTAGCGTGGATCCCGCATTCGAATCCCAATAGGGGTAAACATTGTTGGGCACGAATGTTTATAACCGAGCCATGGATATTTAATATCAATAGAGGTACTGAATCTATATACTTACTGGATCGCGCCCAGAACATTGTTCGATACCAATTAAATACAAGCGTTGATTAGTTTGGAATCACTCAATTATATGGTATGTTGATCTGTCGATATTATTTTTTATAAACTTTATGCAATTAAAGTCGCGTTCCTAATTCAAATTTTTGAGGTCGTGAGTTTACTACTTTGTAATGCGATTTGATTGTTTAAAATAGTCAGCTTACAATATTTTGTAGAAGTATTTAATTCATACTACAATCTAGAAAATATTTCACTTTTGTGCATGACGGTGCGATCCGGTGCATAAAAAAAGATACGAGATAGGAAAGTTATTGCAGTTTTTACTGAGATTTTAATATGCAGAATACATTCAGCCATTTTGCAGCTGAAATCTTGGTAAAATAGACATGTGTTTTTATTCTATTTCCCGAGGGAATCCATCCATTTCCTGTATAAAAAGTATACTATATATTTTTTCACTCGGCTTTTGAACTATTACCATGCCAATCTTCATAAAAACCATTTTGTAGTTTTCTGGAGATGCGCGAACAGGCTGACAAAATATGTAACAAAAATGGCTGATATTTTCCAAAATACTCAATGTACAGACCAAGCAATGCCCTTATTATAATATTCCGGGTTAAATTTAATAAAACATATTATATTTTGAAAAGAAATAGAAGCTATGTAAACCAAAACAATTTTCTGGAATGCTACGATAACATCTCGACGCAGCTTCCGAGCTCGGCAATAAATTGTAAGGTGTGGACGGCCACGCTTATCGCCAGAAGGGTGTAAAAGGTCACATGTCGACACCTCCATCACCACGGGTATAAACCACCTGTAAACTTACCCGGCGGTTCGAACCAGAACTTTTCAATGGGTAATCGATTCGAGTGTCGCGGAGAATTGCATTTTATTTGAGGTCCCGTCACTTGGGATAGATAGTTTCTCGATTAACATCTTAGAGGAGTTCGGTGTTACTGGCTTCTTTTATTATCGATCAAACTTGTTTGGTTTATAATCGAAGAAGTTGACAAGCCGAGGGTCAGTGGTGGGTCCTTTTTTTTTTTATTACAGTATAGGCAAGTATTTGATCTCGATCTCACCTGATGGTAAGTGATGATGAGATCTACGATGGAGCATACTTGCCTAGGTAGGAAGGCGGCAGAAGATCGATACGCTACATTCACTAGGCACATGCAGCGCAGCCGATCTGACCCGCCATCCATGAATGGCAACACCGAATATCATGCCGGAACACGGCTAGGCCGCTTGGCGACATGGCTTTGTTCAGCGGGTGGTGACTAACCACGGCCGAAGCCTACCACCAGTAGAGTTCCTCTCCCCATTAGGTTAACAATGGATTTCCGCCAAGTATCGCCTAGTTCTATCAATTATATCAATATTGTTGTTTATGTTTAATTTTAATTTGATTTGAGCGCATCTTCATGTCATAATGCAAGGTGAAATTAATAACCTTATTTATCGATACGAGACTGAAATTTCGCTATTAGGAAGACGATTATAGAAGAAGTAAAAATGGAATGTGACGTACCAGTGTATTACCAGGGTATTAATTCGATGACGAGATTATTGAAAATACATTAGTATGCGACCTGCCTTTGTCTCCCATACTCACAAAACTTTATTTATGGACTTGATTTTTAAATAAAATGTAGATAGGTAGCCACTTTTTATATTTCGATTGACAGTAGCAGTTAATTATGGGATTGTGTTTAAATTAACAAAGTCACGATATCATCCAACAAATTATCCCAATTATTAAATTGTTCATTAAATCGGTGAAGTGTGAAATACAACATAATTTGTTGATTGCCAATTAATAGTCAATTAACCCTTGAACGTGTGAGCAAGTAGCATTTAATAATCAAACCGAAATAAGTTAATTACTTTATTAAAAAATCGTGTATCATAAAAATAGCAGCTACTATAAACAAACATAATCATAAATCAACCCCAACACCAGCTATAAAATAAAGAAAACTTCGTTGATTTTTATTGGTTCATCCATTCATGGTACGATGCAGCTAACATACAAACACTAACCCACAGATAAGGGAATTAAACTTATAACATCCCTAGTTTTGCGTCGGCGGTTAAAAAGTATAGCTATCGCACAAGGCATACTCAGGAACCAGCCTCACGAGGCCAAGTCATGTGTCCAGTCATTGATGAACAACTACGTAGATATGTGATGGCATTAATGTCCCGCTGACGCACGCACATATACGTTTTATAATATAACGTACTTTGGTTGCACACACTGAACGATACAATGTCAGTGTAAACGAGATAACATTACAATTAGCAAGACCAAAGAAACACAGACATATTTTGCGCTGCGTCGTTTCAATGTAGCTAAACTAATTAGTCTGAGTAAGTGGTGCGCTGTGCAGCCGAGTATTGTAGTGCCATTTCCAAGCGCAAGAAACCTATTTACGTCTTTCTTATAATAGACATAAATGTGTCCAGTCAACACAGCTGGCTTAATTAAGAACTGAATTCGAGAAGAGAATCGGTACAACCGCGTTCACAATCGAATCGGTGCATACATTAATTGGATTCGCGAAAACCGGATGTAATTCGCGTCCCTTTTCGACGTCACTTCATGCCTCGTTTCAGAAGTGACGTGAATGGATGCCGATACCGATTAAAATACTGTTATATTGTAACCAGATTTGTTATATAAGAACCAATAAGAACCAATGATATTCTTATGTTTTACAGAGTGAGTCAGAACTACACGAAGGAATATATTATCTATACATACATACATACATACAAATAAAATTGGAGTGTCTGTTTGTAATATTAAAATAACCGCTTTTTACTAAGTGCATTTGGATGTATACACGTTACCTATACCGAAACAACATTTTTTAAAAATTTTGTCTGTCTGTCTGTCTGTTTATTCCGGCTAATCTCTGAAATGGCTGGACTGATTTTGACGGCACTTTCACTGGCAGATAGCTGATGTAACAAGTTAGGCTACTTTTATTTTAGAAAAAAAAATTGGAAGTCACGAAAAAAAATTAAAACCAATGTTGCAGCGCAGAGCCTGATTAAGTTGTCTTTGTTAAATACCACGCGGACGAAGTCACGGCAACAGCTAGTATGACCAATATATTATTACATAGTTTGAAGAACCGATGGCCGATAGGCAGAAATGTCTAAGAATGGCGAGCATGAAACTGAAAACGTAGTGTAGGACGGCCCCCAATATGGGGGATCGTGATGTGTAGAAGTCATTGAGGGGGTGCTGTGTCCAGCTGTGGACGTCTTTCGGCTGATGGATGGATGGATATTATAGCTTTCTAGTCTTTTAATAGGTATCTTAAAATCATTTTGAGGCTTCTTTAACAGTTTCTCAAAATTAAGTCCCGTTTACAAACTTTTTAGCTATAACCATTTTAAGTGAGTAAGTATCCTCTAACTCCTGAACTACATTGTAGCAAATCTAAAAAATCCTAAGATAATAAGCTATAAAACTAAGCATATAGTAGGTTATTATAAGTAAAACTCAATAGCCTTCTGTAGGTTAAGTGCGAGATTATTTGTAAGCTCAACGTATACTTCATAATCTACGTATGTAGACATCGTGTATGGAGTATTGAATAGCGCCTCTAGCGGGCAGTATATAAAACTTTCAATTTCCATACAAAATTAGAATATACGTAGACTATAAAGTATACGGTTAGCTCACGAATAATCTTGCACTTGTCGCTCTGATAGTAAGCTTTAGCCGACCAAGTTAAAACGAAAAAAGATGCAGCCCTGATTTTGCTCAATATAAAGTATTTTCACAACAGGCTATAAACGGCCTCATTGCTCAACGTTGGACGAAGATCTCGTTGGCAGGGTTATCTCTCTAAATCTGCCACGTAACAGGGTGAGCCTAACACTTGATGGCCGAGCCTTTTATGAAATATTGTTATTCCCCCACTACTCGCCCGCGGCCAGTGCTACGAACAACGAGTCGTGAACCCGCGGAAGTTAGCGCCCAGTGGCATATAGCGCGTCGCAATAGATATTTTGTACTCAAAAATCTATTGCGCAGCGTCTGGAACCAACTTCAGAGGGGCAAAGTTATTTTTTACAACCGTTTATGAGCTCGTTGACCCACTTTAAGCTTCTGGTTTAAGGTTTCATTATGACGTATCGTAGTTTTGTTGTTGGTATGGTGTGTCATTTAGCGTGAAAGCTATTGTGAGGTCATAGTACCATGTTTAGGTATTTTGTATTTTGATAAACTTAAAGGTGACTTTTATTATATTTACGCGAATATTACACATTGAAATATTTTTTTGCGGATTTTTTTACTTTTTACGTTCCCAACGTTTCGGCTGCTTTACAGCAACCATGGTCACGGGAGTACGCGATAAAATCCGTAAGATTAGTTTTATTCAATGTGCAGTATTGACGTAAATATAAGAAATCAATATATATTTATTACATTTGGACACTTTAAATACCGGGTCATTCCGAAAGGGTACACTAAGCTTTTAACTCACGCTTTTTAACATTTGCAATCATTGTGTGAAATCAGAAATTAGATTTATCAGTTTAAAAAAAAACGATTAATGTTAACAATTGTCATTTTATTAGGAACAAATTTTATTTTTATTGGTAATTATTTAATAGAGTCGTATAGTATTGATAAACACCTCACCTCATAAATAGATCTTCATTTTATTATGCCTTTACAAACATTTCACGGTCGCTTAACACACGACGAAAAGCCAGCGAATTGAAAAATGTTATTTACTTCAAACGAAGCGATTAAATTTTGAAAGTCATCGCCGAATGTAACCCACAAACATTTTCATTGAAAGTTAGCAAAGCGCGTTCATTATGTATTAGATTATTCACACTGCAATAGTTATTTGAATTTCAGAAGTCTGTCTGTCTGTACGTGAAGTGCGAGATTATTCGATAGCTAACCGTATACTTTCTATTCTAAGTCTTAAATACCGTCCGCTAGAGGCGCTTTTAAATTATCAATACAAAATGTCTAAATACTGTGGACTATAAAGTATACGGTTAGCTCGCACTTGGCGTGCTGATCGTAAAAATTTACCATTGTAATCGTAGGTATAGGCTTTTTATAAACGGTTCAATAAGCAGTAATTGCCAAATTGGTAGCACACTTGCCTTGGTAACGACGATCGCAGATTCTTACCCCGGCTAGCATTTTTGGGATTTCTTGATTCCATGTGCAAATCTCATTTTCAACCAACATTATCACTTGTTAAACGGTGAAGGAAAACATCGTGAGGAAACCTGCATGTCTGAGAGAACCTTTCGGAAGACGTAAAGTCATCCAACCCGCACTGGGCCAGCGTGGTGGACTACGTTCTAATGCCTGTGTCTAACTTCTCAATGGAACCAACGTCCCAAAGTAGTGAATTTGGAATATTTATTGGCTAAATTTTGGCGTAAGTATGTATAAAATAATTATCCTTACACTCTTGAACATTATTTGACAGCTCTAATGAATTAACTAACTATTGAATTTATAATAGGCCTAAGCGTACACTGTAAGTTTCGTTCACTTTCAAATATAATTTATAACTAACCTTGCAAAGTAGAATTTGTTTGTCTGGTCTATACATCAAGTATAAAATCCAGCCAAAGTCACGTAACACCAGGTAGGGACACAAAACAAGGTCATTGTTAAGCCGAGTGTACACGGCGTGTGATTTCATATCGAACGAACGGAAAGCTTGCACCAAACTGAGTCCAAACCGTAAAGTACTGTCGCAATCGTATCGACATCGAGAAAACATGCTGCTACTATCATTAAAACGCTTAGTTATCGTAACGCTACATAAATAGTTTGTGATTAGGATACTGCTTACTAACAAAATGCGAAAAAAAATAAAATTTGGTTTAAATTTTTGGCTAACATTACCCATGGGTTTTGGAAGGCAATGGCGGTAGTTGGTTCATGTCATCATTCATTGGTATCCAGTAACAAAATATGAATTGGGCAAAAGTTAAAAAGTTTCAAGCTTTCATCACCTCTAGCCTTGGAAGCCCAAATACAAGGGTTTTGATAGTTTCAAAAACAGTATTCATTTTAGAATCGTTCATTCAAATTTGCTCAACGTTTATGCCGCTGATGTCGTGAGTGGCTGCCCTAATGCCGCATTATAAAAAAAAAATCGAGCAATTCTCAATGGCATTTTTATTACCTCCGCAAAATAATGACGGTCCCCTTTTCATGGACTTTGCGATGCGAACTGGAATATTTTACTACAAACGTTTGCTAGGATCGCTTGTGGGTGATGTAATATTAATATTATTGGAAAACGGGTTGAAATATGGTTGCTTGTCATATTTCTAGCGCTTGAAAATGTGCCAACGTAAAATGAAATGTATGGCGTTTGTTTTAATAACTGTTATAATATGATGATTACTGAATTATATAATAATAACTAGTTGCGCCCGGCGGTGTTACCCGCAATAAAAAGTATGAAAAATTAAAACATCTATCCCACGGGAACCATACATTTTACCGGGATAAAAAGTAGCCTATGTGCTATTCCAGACTATAATCTATCTCTGTGCCAAATTTCATCCAGATCCGTTCAGCCGTTCTGGCGTGAAAGAGTAACAAACATCCATCCATCCATCCAAACTTTCACATTTATACCAGCCCTTTTAATGTCCCACTGTTGGGCACGGCCTCCCCTCAATGCGAGGGGGATTAGGCCATAGTCCACCACACTGGCCCAGTGCGGGTTGGCGGACTTCACACGTGTTTCGAGGGGTTGAAAATGAGATTCGCTCATTACCGAGACAAGTATTCTACCAACTTGGCTTTCACTGCTTTCACATTTACATTACTGAATTAAGGGAATATATTTCAATAGATTTATAACATTATTATGTGATTGTTTTAATAAAGTCAGGCGTATCCAGATACGTAGATACCATTAAATGTAGAGCATAAAGATTAAATTATACTACACGAATCTTCAGTATAAAAGTCCAAAGGTAGAACGAAAATAGTACCCAAATATATTTGTAAATTTTCAACAATACAGCGAAGTCTAGACATTTGTGCACATACCTATAGGTACATATTATGTAAATACTTTTACAGACACGATGTGTCTGTGGATTTCAAAGATTTTATTTATCACGATATTGTTACTATGTAGAATGGGTTATGTCTTCTGAATTTGTATCGCGGTATCTTTATTAGGTTTCACGACTACGACAATGTTTCAGATACAAAATATACCATTTTCTGAAACAAAAATGTAGATTGTAATACGATGTTTTAGAGCTTTTGCTATCAAATAAATAGGTCAATAGTTTGGTAGCATTATTTTGGAATTGGAATATGGAATGGAAGGAACAAGTTGAAGTTCCTGAAATATTATTGGTACATGGTAAGATGGATATCCATCAACTGGAAAATGTCCACTGCTGGACAAAGGCCTCCCCCAATGACCTGAACACATCATGATCGTCTACCACTTGTATACAACTTCTTCCTGCGACGCGAATGATACACACGAAAGCCCAAAACTCAGTGGCGTAGCATGTCATTACCTAACGGTGCGGATTTCAAATTTGCCGCCCTTTTAATTTTGCTATTCATAATAAAAAATGGGGCATGGTAACGACAAAAAAAAATGACGAAAAAAACACAGAAAGAAATTATTATTTTTGTTTTACTTAATCTCTTTTTTCATATCTTTATTATAATTTTTTTCTCTAACCACCACCTGTGAAATGCCGCCTCCGGCAAAGTATCGCCCTGACCGGTCCCTCCTCCCCCCCCCCCCCATGGTACGCCACTGCCAAAACTATCATGATGCGGTTAAAAGGTTAACATATTCCGCTTGTCTCAACTATACGTGAGATTAAAATATAACTAATATTACATGGGGTTGAACGCGAAGGGATTCCCTTTCGTGAGGATTAAATAGCACACGTTTAGATGTTTTATTCAGATGACGTAAGGACGCATGTCCGTGACAACCTGGATGGTACCTTGAATATGTTCGCATTGTAATATACTCGTATATTAGGAAGAGATTTGGGAAAACATATTTTACATTTTTCTTTGGAAGGTGAATTTGCTTTAAGAACAAAAACTTAATTTGTTATATTTACGCGAGTACTTACCCATTAAAATAAAACTATTCTTACGGTAATATCGCGTTTATTGAACGTTTTTTTAAGTCCCCGACGTTGCGGCTGCTTTACAGCAACCATGGTGACGGGAGGAATGAGGTGTTTGACGTCCTAGTGTTAAAGTTTGAACTGGAGTACCCTTATTTTTAGTTGTTGTTAGCGGTCCAAAATATGCAGAAAGTGCTTACTGTGCCTTGAGGTCCTATTAAATTTGAAACCAAGCGCACCATTGCAAGACCTCAACACACAGTGAGCAGTTTCTGCATAGATCGGACCGCAAACAACAACTAAATATGGCTTCAATTTTGGTTGACTAATCAAAAGATTAAAATTTAACGAAGGTCATGTAAAGGTTTCAGAAATACATTAAAATACAACACATGATCCTCCATTAAAAAGTCCTTAAGCCTTTCAGCACAGGCCACAGCTGTGTTCCTTAGCATTGAGCCCCAGAGGAAAGGAAAACAATGCTTTGTTTTGGACAAAACATGGCAGGGCCCGTAAACGGAAGCGATAGCAATTATTTAGCGATGGATAAATTGGGTCTGGCGCGTGACGTTTACGCCTGCAACGAATTTATTGGAGCAAATACAGAGATGGAGTTGCGTCTTAAAAGATAAAGTAATAATATCATGTTTATCTTTTGTGTTAATTACCTATTTATAAAAGAATTATATATTTATATCTAGATTGCACGATGATGAATGAATGAATGATGGTATTTATATTATTTATATTTGATGGTGTAGGGTACGATTCAAAAAGGATATACCAAGCTTAAAACCAGGCGTTTTCAGCGCTTTTGTTAACACAATGTGTAGTCAGAAATTCGATATGTATATTTTTAAAAATTTATTTTGTTCCCAACAAAATGACAATTGTGTGCGAACAATAATTATTTCTTTAATTGACAAATACAAATACTACCTACACTAGTGCTTACAATAATGCTTTAAAGAATCTCAGGTTCAAGAGTTAGTATAGCCATTGAAATAAAACTATTTTGAAGGATTTTATCGCGTTTATTTTTTGTTTTTACGTTCCCGACGCGGTTTCGCGGAAATATAAGAAATCAATAAGTTAGTATAGCCTTTATGAATCACCCTATATACGAGTAGTGGCTTTACGTTGAAAAAGGGTATAAATCTTATTTGTAAGTCTGATTTGAGAACGATAACTTATAGAAAATGGCACCGTGTAAAAATAAAGGTAAGCTGTAAGTTTATCTATAAAAGTGGAAGTATTTATTGCATCCGGTGTAAAATGAGGTTTATTTTCCCGTCGCCTAGACATATTTATGGCGTGCCTATTTTTGCGATTTATGGCTGTAAAGAGGAACCGTACAATGTAGGAATTTACAAGTTCTGACTTGTAAATGCCTACATTGTACGGTAATAAGAAAAATATTCGATATTATCTTTCTACTAGTACCTTTGTAGGTATTACATATTTTTATTGTTATTATAGTCACAGTTTTACGTAGTCAATAAACTAACAATAATAAGTTCCAAACAATCCAACTTCCTAAGTAAAAAAAAATATATTATAATAAAACAAAGTACTTATGTTGTTTTATTATTTATTTATGGCCTAGTACGGTCCTGAATATTATCCTCAGACGCGTAGACTTGGTTTGTCACTCACCACTTAAATGTTTTTGCCGTGAAATTGTCGCAGAAATTTAAAAACCCCATCAAATATAATTTATCTATACATATAAATAAAATTGGAGTGTCTGTTTGTAATATTAAAATAACCGCTTTTTACTAAATGCATTTGGATGTATACACGGTACCTATACCAAAACAACCTTTTTTAACATTTTTGCCTGTCTGTCTGTTTGTTCCGGGTAAACTCTGAAATGGCTGTACAGATTTTGACGGGAATTTCACTGGCAGATAGCTGATGTAACAAGGAGTAACTTAGGGTACTTTTATTTAAAAAAAAAATAGGATCTCTCGAAAAAAAATTAAAACCAATGTTGCAGCGCTGCGCCTGATTAAGTTTGATAGCAACAATCTGCAATGCGTCCCGTGGGATCAGAACCCGCGAGCTGGCTGTTGCCAACGGTTGAGTCTTTGTTAAATACCACGCGGACGAAGTCGCGGGCAACAGCTAGTAAATCGCCAGACGAACACACCAACTATACAATCCACACTAAGCAAACGCTTGTATTACGGGTACCGTACAATGGACTGGGGCCAAACCTTTTTTTTTTGACGGGGGCAATCTTCAAAAGATACCCTACCTCCGCGTGGGAGAGGGCCGGGTGGCCGCCTTCGACACATGTTGTTGGTTGTCCAGGATCTCCTCACTAATGGTGCGAGAATGAGAAGCTTTCATTATGTCATCCATAATGATATTTTTTTTCCAATTACATCACTCAAACAGAGAGAAGACAGAGTATATATTAAGTCTACAGACTACATACTTTTTGAACTAACATTTCATACAGGTTAACCAGTGGGTCGATTCAGAACGTTTTGACAAGTATCCGAATGGATTCGATTAGAAATTTTCTCGTTTCCAAGACGATCGAATGGTACAATTTGACCACTAGCTGTCTTTACATAATACAACTTCCAATTGATAAAGGAATCGGGCGGTATAAGACTTGAGCTTGTCAATAGGGACGCTGATTCAATAACTATACAACACAACTCACATTTTGAAACCTATTGATCATATTATAACGTACAAATTCTAGTTCCCGTTTACCTATCTCACCGTACAAACATACGGGCGCAAAACGGCAAACACAAAATCTAGTTTGTGACACAATATTTGCATTTCCACTTCTCTGATGTGCCGCTTCGATATTCACGGGGATGGAATATCGGGTAAATAGTGTCGCGATGTGATCAGTTTTCTTTTGAAGCTATGATAGCTTAACATATTTCTTTTTAAGCTTTAAAGGGCTAGTGATGCTAACACAGAATAGGTGATAGTTCTTATCGTCACGGTAGTGTGCTCGTAGAGCGATCCCGTGGCGCCTCGCAATAGGCAGAGAGGGCGGCGCTGGGTTTTAGTGGGTAGTCTGGATTTGTCCAGGAGCCCCACTTAACCGTTCGAGTTCCTCCGGGCTCTGGCGGTATGCGTAAATGCATTTCCCCGCGAAAACAATAAAAAAGGTGATAGTTCTTACGAACAGATATTTCACTACACAAAGGTATTCAAATAAATAGCGACTCTTGTGACAATGAAATAAAGTGCAATTCAGCATCAGGATTATTTAACCGTTTGAACCTTCAGGACCTAGCAGCGATGTGTGCGTGCAATGCGTGCGCTAGGAAGCACGATGCGGCCCCGATTGTTTAGCAGGCTCGCGGTACAGTGCGGTGTACGTAAGTACGTACGCGGTAGCATCGACGAGTGACCTATGTCTGGTAGTATAAAGCATATCCTACGAAGTGCACATAGGATTTGATCATTGTTACCAATAACATTTTAAATGCTAAAGTATTTTTTTTTAAATTGTATTAAAATTATACGACTAGCAATGCTCGCAACTTCGAACGCTTGGACTTTTATTTAGCTTGGGGAAACCTTAACTTGCGTAAGAATAATCCATTTTGATCTTTATAAGATCACCATATCATGTTTTATTTAAATCTGTCTAGTGGATTTTGAGATACAGTTTTTTGCCATCCCGAAATCCAATCTATATTACGGATTACAAAGTATTGTATACTACAGACCCAGGCTATAAGTTATCGCTATGCTAATTTTCATCTACATCTATTAAGTAGTTTTCCCGTGATGCGCGAACAAACAGAAGAATTACAAAAATGGCGGATTCGTCCCCCATCGAAATATTATTTCTAACATGTTTTTTTCCAAAGAATGTTAAATATATGCATGCCCAAGTTACTACGATGACGATAGGCTGCTTGTGAGGTATCTGGAATGCCATGCAGTGGTTGAAAACTGATGCCGTGATAAGCAAGTTTGAGCGCCGAATCAGCATGTCATGTAACTTAGTTTTTTAACTGACTTCAAAAAGGAGGAGGTTCTCCATTCGGTTGTTTTTTATTTTTAAATATATCATAGCTAGGACTTTGTACCAATGCTAATAATGTTGATATTTGAGGTAGCTGGATAGATTACCTTTCGTGAAAATAGTGTCAGCGAAATTAGCCTAACGACAGGCCCAAAGTTGTCGCGGTCCCAGGTTTTGGTTCAAAGTTAGGTATCAATGGTAACTAAACAAACAAAAACAGGTTAACTCTCGCCTGTCTAATGACTTTATTCGGCGGCGTCATTAATATTTAACCTCAAACTACGCAAGTTGGATACGTGCGTGTGAACTCAGGTACCTAATGTGCGCACATGATAGAGGTAAGGCACATATTGTTATGTTCACCGAAATTAGGTCTTTTGCTGAACCTGTGACGCCCAGATATTTAGCTTATAGTAATTGTGTAGGTATGTATATAGGTATATATAATATCACGATATAAGTTTTTTTTTCGTTAAAGATATTCAATGAGGTGCATGTCTGAGAGAACCCCTCGAATGACGTGTGAAGTCGGCCAACCTGCACAAGGCCAGCGTGGTGGACTAGGGACTTATCCCCCTCGCATTGATGAGCGGCCCGTGCCCAATATTGGGACTTTAAAAAAGGCTGGTATTATCATTATCATTCATGGATATTATGTAATAATATTAACGAAATTATATTTCTTAGGTTATTCCATGAGAGGTGCGGTGCTATGGAATAAAAATTAAAAAATAAAACAAATCTTAACACTTTGTTTTATACATAAACGTGATTAGTTAGACTACTTACTATTAAATGTTACTCTCTCAAATTATAAAACATTTTTGGCTACACAAACCATAATATTAAATTCATAGCCCATAGAACAAACTTTTACGGAAAAAAAATCACATGACAAAGCGTTCCTATTCAATAATTTTTCGTCGTTCCCTTTGAGATCAATTTTTTTGAAAGTTAATTTCCTGTGGAGCCTTTCTGCTCGACCTGCTAATAGTATAATCAAACATTATTGAAATCCTGTCGCACCCAAGAGCGGTTCTACAAATAATATTGGGAATAAAACGGAAAATCATTTGTCAACAACACGTTGGTAAATAATAAGATGTAAATGTTATCTTATATTTTGATTGTACAATCGACTAGAAACATGTAAATATGATAGAATCTGATGCATGTTTTGACTGTGTAATCTGTAAAATAAAATCTTCAATAAGTATTGGTATTCTTTAGGATAAAACAAACTAATTTTACAGATTTTATCGCCTGTATTTTATGTTTTTACATTCTCAAAGTTGCGGCTGCTTTGCAGCAACCACGGTCATGCGAGGACTGAGATATAGGAGAGGAATGAAGTCCTAGCGTTATAGTTTGAACTGGGGTACCCTCATATTTAAAACCTCATAGTTCAAACTATGACACTTGAACGTGACCATGGTTGCTGTAAAGCAGCTGAAACGTTGGGAACGTAAAAACATACAATAAACGCGCCGAAATGTGTAAAAGTCGTTTTATTTAAATGTATAGGTAGTATTCGTGTAAATATAAGAAATCAATATGTCAAAAATATTGCTTCATCACAAACTGTTCTTTTTTTTAAATTCATTTCGTCAAGACTTTTCAAATGTTGTTATAACAAAATTTCAGTAATTACCTAATCCTAGTTATAAGCCTGATATTTAATCATATTACACTCTAGATATAAATATACGGATTAACCTACAACACACAGACCTACATAATATAGGTATGTGGTGAAAGGATATTAGGAGCATTGTCAATTAAAAGCATGGTAGTAACAGTATATAAATAAAATAAACCCCTGAATAATCATTAAAATAGAATAATAAACCTAATGTTAGAGGTAGCTCGCGGGCCGGGCCAGAAAGTACCCGGACAGGATAAAAAAAAAGGATATTAGGTAGGTTATTCACATAAACTAAAAAAATACATGCAATGTTTCTGATTAGCAACTGAAAGCTAAGAAAAAAAAAACATAATAATTACGTATGCATCTATAAAGGATAGCTGTTATTAGCCGAAATCCACCTTATTTGTAGGTACATACACAACATCGCATGATCTAAAGTGTCTTGATACTTCGTGGGTACTTCGCCCCGTGCGTATTACATAGTCTGCAAATTGAAATCTCCGAGCGACTAAGCCCCATAGACCCCGGCTCTAATCTCTGAAATAATGGCGTTTGAAACAATAAACTGAGATTTGGGCTGTCATTTTGGTGAACATTACACGCGTAGTGCTCTAAAAACTAAATTGTTATGGACTATCGTTGTAATTACGTTATTTTGAACTCAGTTTTGAATAAATTGTTTTTGAGGCGGTTAATATAATGAGTCTGATACATACTAAAAGAAATGTCCCATTTTCGGAAATTCTAGTTCGAGCCCCAGTTACTTATGTTTATATATTTACTTTCAAGATTTTTTTTATTAGTATCTAATTAATTTGGTCTAGTTACGCAACCTATATGGTTGCGTAACTTGGGAATTATAGAAAAAAATATTGGTCAACCAATATCTTTGGGATATTCCGTAGATTTATTTATATTATATTATAGTTATTTATTTATATTATAGTATTTATATTATAAACATCTTTACAATTGCACGTATATTTTGCGAGAGTTCGAATATAGAAAAGTTTAATATTTTTTTAGAACTCAAAAGAAAGAAGTTACGACGAATAGATATAAGTACAACACAGTTTTCATTTCCTATAGCTCTTTGCATAACGTGACATGGTGTGTGGTGCAATTGAATATTTTTGGGCGTCGATAAACAAAAAAATATTTTTATTGACTGTTCAAAATTGGTCTTATTTAGATTTTATTTAAAATCATAATGTATATTATTATGATACGGAGCCATCAAATATATAATTTGTCAATCTGTCTTTTGCCCTGGCGCTTATTTTACATCAGGATAACAAAAAGATTTAACGGTCGAGAATAAAAATGTTTCCGACATGTTTTTATTTATCGCCACCCGAACACACCAACTATACGTCCCACACTAAGCAAAATTTGTATTATAGGTACCGTACAATCGATTGTGGGTTTACCCAGTACATAAAACTTATATAGAAATTAAACATCAATGAATGAATTTTAACAAAAATTCGTGCTCATCGCACAAAGTTCGGTACAGAAACTGGTTTCAATTCCAACTGCTCTAATCAGGTCATCATAATTAATATAAACACAGTATAGTTTTAAAATAGTCCACACAAATTAAGTCCGGTGACTTAGCGTGGACTTTAATTGTATTGCCAGTGCACAGGCACAAGTATTATAACATAGAAGACTTCGAACAATTTTCGATACTTGATATTATTCCGCTGTAACTTCTCACTTAAAGCACAAAACAATTCTGCAGCTAGGAACAATGGCGTGACGAAAGACCTCAGCCGTTTTACGGTGGATAACAATGGTATGCACGGTGCACCCTTCAATGCGAAGTTTTATAATAAAAGACGACCGAAGATCCGGCACGGTAAGCGAATTAGCGTTCAAATAGAAGCTACGGTGCGGTACTACAAAATTGTTTAACGTGACGACCTGATTAGCTCAGTGGGTAGTAACCCTGCATTCTGTGTTGTGGGTCCCGGGTTTGAATCCTGGCAGGGACAAACTTTGTGATCACATAAAGTTTGTCCCTATCAGAGAACGATAGTCTGTACTCGAGTTATGGATATGTAATATATATGGGTTCGGGCCGAGTCCATTGCACGGTACCCATAATACAAGCGTGGCTTAGTGTGAAAAGTATAGTTAGATGTGTTCGTCTCGCGATATTATATGTATATTATATTGCTGTAGTGTCTTTTATAAAAATATTTTAGACTCATTGAGCTTATGTTGGGATATCCACAACAATGTTGAGTTGTGTGCTTAAAGATTTATGTACTATTATTGATGCAGGCATAAGTATAAATCTAATTCAAAACTAGCACCTGAAAATACCAATCAATCAGCTTCCAACCCCAAACTCACATTTTCATTACCATACGCCTATTAAAATTGAATACAAACATCGACCTTCCAGTAATTAAGAGTTACCCTACCCATTCCGAGCATACCCTTAACACAATACATTGGAAAATGTGTGAACTGCAATCGGAAAACACCTCTGAACTCACGCACCCCGACCTCTGGCCTATAACAATTTGTTTGAACAAAATTCGCTAAGGTCAGAAGAGGTAGGTAAAGGTTACCTGGGTGGTAAAAACTGCCTTTAGCTTGGCGCGTAGGTAAGTTGGAATAAGGGGGGTTCAATTTGAAGTATAAGCTATATACATAATTTCCAGCACTCACCCTTCTAAGAAGTTGAGATGTACTTCAAGGTGACAACAGAGAGTACAGTAAAACGCAAGCAAATAACATCTGTGATAATGATGATGAAACAGTGCCTACTGTTACTGAGACTCCATTTATACAACGGTGGTGTCAATTGCTGAAGTTAAGGTGCGTACAGATAAAGTGAGGCATGATACTCGAATGCTATGCCTCTCTATAATAGACGTATCTACATAGCAGTAATGGAGTTGCAGCTGAAAGGCACCTGACTGATATACAAGCATCGGCTTGGAAAATCGTATCTCAAGTACTAATCGAAACCTATTGCGCTTAGATAGAAGGACGAAAATAAACTGCGTTATCGAGGCGTAAAAAAGTGCGTGCGTTGCCAAAAATACTTTACACAAACTTTTTATAAAGTTGTTGTTTTCATGATTATTTATTTTCAACCTCGTTGTGTTTAGCTCGAGGTACAAAAAGTCATTCGGACACTTTGTGTGACCATGCCCTTAAATGTTTATTATCTGTGGTTCTCGGTTCGGCGGTTCGGGAGTAAATTGGAGTTAGTTCAGTGCAACTAGAAGTTTGATGTGACTCGGGTACACGATAACGCTTGCAGTAATTGCTGTAGATTCTAACGTGGTAACAGTCCCACGTGCCTCGTAACGAGTAAGGAATATACGTACCTAGCTAGTCTAGACAGTATTTCTAATAGTTGCACTGAGTGTCTTGCATAAAGTCTACAGGGCTATTAATACAACTCAAATCAGCGCTACAATATTGAGCGAAATTGAAAATTTGTACCAACGGATTTAATTAAAGTCACAAAATGTTCCAATTTTGAATCATAATAGTTCATAGTAAGAAGGCAGGAATTGGATCATACCTTAAGCTAAACTAAATAGAAAAAAAAACTTAAAAATAGTATGACAACAAACTATGTATCAAAAAGACGTCCTCGTGAAACGGTGACAAGAATGCTGGCTGCATTTCCTCGCTGTATAATCAAACTAATTTTTTGAACGCGGAACGTGGGGAACGTAAAAAACGTATAATAAACGCGATAAAATCCGTAAGATTAGTTTACTTCAATAATGTTTTTTATTGGAATATCGTTTTTTAAATATCACCTAGGTTGATTGCCTCCACAGGTGACAGGACAGGCTCTTTCCTACCTTAAATTGAATTGCATATTCTTGCACGATTGTCGTCCGCCAATAGTTATTGCATTATCATCGATATGAAGGCAGGCAATCTCGCGGCTCGCTGCAACCGCTCGCTGCACCTGACACCTGCTTTATCGAAGAAATTACACACACTCCGGTACCGATTTTTTTTATCTTACTAATACTATAAAATGCTAGTTTGTTAGTGAGATTGGATATGATCCGATTCTAAAAAAAATATTTTATATTGGGGAGCTACATTATCTCTGATGCTATAGGTTATGTTTCATCAAGGTATCACGGGCAAAGCCGCAGGCAGAAGCTACAACTAACAAAAAAATTTTTCAAAGCTATATAGCGTGATTCAGGAAAAGTGTGATACTATTTAAACCTTAAGCGCATCTCCAGCTCGTATTGATGGGACGCCCGTGCCCAACAGTGGGACATTACAAGGGCTAGTATTATTATCAGTCCTCAGCACATGTTGGGGTCATTATTTAAAGTCACAATTATGATATTTTAATTTGTAAAAAAACTCACAGAAATACAATTTTGTTTGGAGCAATATAATTATTTTTTTGTTCGGAATATCGAAATCTGTAACATTACAACGGCTCTAATTTTCGCTGTATAGTTATTGCCTAAATGATCCTTCGTAGTAGGCTAAGTAGCTAAGTAATTACTTGCCAAAGGATCTGAGCTACTTCTGCTTAGATGGGAATTGGACTGTAGATAGCTAGCGTCTTTCTTGGAGACGACAACCACAAAAGCACTATAGCGAAACGTTAGAGAGACAAACAAATATTGAATATAAATAGCTGTTTTTTCCATTTTAACGTCAAACGAACTATCTAAAATGCAACGTTGATTCCCGTAGGTGCTTCTCCATAACTGTGCAACTATATTTTATTATTCAAGAGCGGCAGTATTGAATTAGAACGCAGCGAAGCGATTGGCAGCGCATAAACTATTGTGTACGGGCGAATCGAACACGACAACGTGCATTGTCGTCCAGATACAAGCCTGCTTCCCGCCGCCGCGGTGAATAACCGTCGATGTATTGTGCGCACCAGATGGGAACGCAGCGAGTCCTGCCATTGTTTCGCGAACGTCAACACTTCCCTGCTGTAAATGAATGCAGAACTGGGGCGTTTATTGTCGCTTAGAATGTCGGGGGTTTTTGCGAAATGCAAATGTTACAAAAAAATGCGGGTACGTTAAGGGTTTATAAGTGAGTCTTTAGGATAATACACGGTTTTGCTGCAAAATGTGATATTATGTGCAAGGGGTCGGTTTTTTTGTTTCTATCTGCTTTTGTTTTTTTTTTATGTATAATAGGGATGCGCCGAATATTTGGTAATGTTTTGTTAATCAGCATAGTTTTGTGTTTGGTGTTCAGCCGAATTTTCGGTAGATGTGCCGAATATTAACCGAACTATACTTCTTATAAGATTGTTAAAACATGTAATTAATCAACATTAAAGTTCTAAATACTTAACATTCAACTTCAATTAACACTAACACACACATACACCTTATTCATTATGAACGCTGTAGCGTCTCATTTAATGTGTCGCAAACAATTCGGTTTAAAAATTCATGTTCGGCACATCTTTAATGTATAAGTATGTTAGAATATTACCTATAATCTTATGTTAGACCCATCTAACCGCTTCCTTTATACGCTGAGTCTCATAATTGTGTAAATGTTATATTCTGTAATTACCAAATATTATAAACATAATTTTAATAATGAGAATATTTTTTCTACACGTTCATATATCAAGGAAAATACCACATTATCCGTCATTTATATCGTATTAACTGTATATACCTATCTACATAGTTACAATATACTTAAACCCTTATAAAAATCGTAAAACAAAAATAGTGGTTATAAAAACATAAGAAACAAATCTGCAGCATCAAGTGTTTATTTACACAAATGTTTCGCGACTCGGATTTATGATATTCAGTTACATTTCACATTACATTGCAGGGGAGCCGCTGACGAAAGCAAACATCGATCTCGGCTGGTGTAACGTTCCCAGTTATCGGATATAACGAATAGTAAACCGAAATCTCGAGATAAAAGTGATTTTGATCTGTGTGCACAATTTTTGATGGGATTTTCACGGTATTGAGAGCTCACTTGTTATATTTTCGATGATTTGGAGGAAGATATACAGTGTTGCTTGTATATAATAATAATATTGGTAGGTAAATTTTATATATAATCGATTAACCGTAGGATAACTGTAGTTGCACTGAGCGTCTTAGAAAACAATCTACCACTGGAAGCCGACCTCGACTACATTGGAGGCAAGGTTTCGATAAAGGTTATATAAATAACGTTAAAAAAAAGCGTTAACATGCTAAACGGTGAAAGAAAATATCGTGAAGAAACCTGCATGTCTAAGAGAACCGTGCGATAGACGTGTATGTGAATTCTGCCAACTCAAAGTGGGCTAGGGTGGAGGAATAAACCTTGATCTCCATCGAATTTACAAGAGGCCCGTGCCCAATAATAAGAAATTAAAAGGGCAACTAAAAAAAAATAAACTAGAAGCATCATTCGTGTGTAAAGCAATACAATAAAACAAAAATTACTAGTTGCGCCCTGCGGTGTTACCTGCGCAAAAAATCATGTCAATCCTAAGCACTATGAAAAATGGAAACAAATCTATCCCACGGGACCCATACATTTTACCGGGACAAAAAGTATGGTTAAAAGTCTATGTGATATTCCAGACTATAATCTATCTCTGTGCCAAATTTCATCCAGATCCGTTCAGCCGTTCAGGCGTGATTGAGTAACAAACATCCATCCATCCAAACTTTCACATTTATAATATTAGTATAAATATATAGCAAACCCGTGTTTTAATTGTTTTGCTCAGATTACACATTCTGATCCCAGTATCCCTTAAAGGCAAAAGGCATAGATATAAGACGTCTCCGAGTGGGCCCTGACACGCATTTACAAGTTAATTACGTCAAACAATGCGTAAAATTGCCTTCATTAAGTACTCCATGTGACGGGACACGCCTCGTGTACTCGGTACAAGTTGTATTTAATTAATCTTGTTAACGAAAGGTTGATATTTCAAACGACTTTAAATGTTAACAAATTTATTTGGGAGCTTTTTGATTTTGTCAAATAAATAATCACTATAAATAAACATAAATATTAAATAACACATATCATTAGATATGTGTCATAAAAGCTTTTTTTTTTATTACCCTTGCTGTACAGCTGTGTGCCTAGTAGGAACTTGTAACGTTATCGTATCATCAACGAGAATGCACAACCATCTCAATCTTTATTTAATTAATGATGTGACCGTCTTTACGTAGGTAGCATCTAGGATCTCTAGACACCTTGGAAACCCAATTGCCTTCAAATCAGCACAAACATGCAAGTGCAACGATTCAACGCTTCTTTAACTAGTAATATTTCAGCTGAAGACGCAAGCTTAAAAAGCTTAAAACTAGCCGAATGTTCAACTAACACACAATCAGAATGCAAAGTGTAAGCAAACCGTATTAATTAGTACAAAAGCTAGGAACTGTTTGGTTGGCCATCCAGGAAACTTGGGGCTTATGCAGCCTCCAGCACAATTATTAGTTGTTGATTAAACTTCTGAGACAATCTGTACTTAGTTCAATATTAGTTTGTTCAAGATCACTAAGTACAACTCTTTTAGTTGCGATGTTTTCATTCACTGGGAATTACATAATATTTATTCTACTGACTACATAATTATTATATGTCCCTAAAAGTGAACCAATCCAAACTCGGTAACTAAGGAGCCCTGAATATTTTTTGTACCTCTAAAAAACTAAAAAGACATGTTTATTATAGAATTCCCTTAAAATCTATGGTAAATAATAAAAGGAATACTCTGTAGTACCTACTACATATTACGTGCATAGGAAATAGGCACCCGCTTATAATTTTATTAAAAAAGAATACAATAAATAAACCTCTTTTGAACATATTTCATCACAGCCATTATCGCAGTTAAAAGCCATCAATTATGGAGGCAATTCCTCCTGCATAATTCACGCGAATAACTTAATCAATGGTTAGAAATTTACATAATAACAGCCCTTTCAGCGTTTTGTAAGTTATTTTTCACTGAATTTGAACACTTAATTTGACCACTTATGCACTTAATGTCGGGGTAATGTATGTGGTTAAAAGGTTTGTGCTGAAAGGCAGTAATCTATACTATTATAAAACTGTAACTGGACTATATCTGTATATGGAGGCTTTCCCACTAATATTATAAATGTGAAAGTTTGGATGGATAGGTGAAAGGATGGATGGATGTTTGTTACTCAATCACGCCAGAACGGCTGAACGGATCTGGATAAAATTTGGCACAGAGAATGATTATAATCTGAATAGCACATAGTCCGGTAAAATGTATGGTTCCCGTGGGATAGATTTGTTTAAATTTTTCATAGAGCAAAGGATCAACACGATTTTAGGTAGTGGTAGTTTAGGGGTCAGAAAATGACATAAGGACATACTTTTTAATCGCGGGTAACACCGCGGAGCGTAGCTAGTTTATAACAAAATGTTGTCATAGGCTATTTAGATTATCTCAATACAAAACAAATATAATATTTATATTTTCTCTCTGTCTGTTTGTTCAAGTATTATGGAAATACTAAAAGATTATGTTTTTTACTACTAGATTATATGAATGCAAAAATGATTTGTCTATGGGTTGCACTTAAAAGATAAGTCTACATTATCATCGTGTATTGGCGGCTTTAAGGTGGAAGCTCAAGGTCAGGGCGCGAAATTCAAAATGTCAATGGTTTTTATTTTTTTACGAAAAATTTGGACAATTTTACGATGTAATTTAGCATTTTGCGATATTAGCATTCTGCATTGGATGTCTCGATGTATTAAGTTTGCTTAAAAAAGTACCTAATCCGTTACAATACCATAAGGTTTGTAAAAACCGCTACTTTTACTAACTTTATGGTGTTGTATCGCTTTAGATACTTTTTTAAGCAAACTTAATACATCGAGACATCCAATGCAGAATGCTAATATCGCAAAATGCTAAATTACATCGTAAAGATGTCCAAATTTTTCGTAAAAAAATAAAAACCATTGACATTTTGAATTTCGCGCCCTGACCCTGAGCTGCCCCCTTAACTCCAATAATCATATTGGGGCTCGCATCGCAGATGCATACTGATCCGTCATGTGACACCACGCGGCAGAGCACGCGAATATCACCGTTATTGTCTACATAATTAGCTTGTGGCATCAATTAATTAATGGGAAGGGATTTATTACACCATCAGCAATTAAGTTATATAGCATAGCATTTATAGCCATGTTGGTAGAGCGCTTGCCTCGGTAACGAGGATCACAGGTTCAAACCCCGACTCACACCTCTGGGATTTCTGAATTTCATGTGCGAATCTCATTTTCAACCACGATTATCATTTGTTACACGGTGAATGAAAACATCGTGAGGAAGCATGCACGTCTGAGAGAACCCCTCGAAAGATGTGTAAAGTCCGCCAACCCGCACTGGGCCAGCGTGGTGGACTATGGCCTAATCCCCCTCGTATTGAGGGTAGGCGCGTGCCCAACAGTGGGACATAAAAAAGCTGGTATTATAATATTATTATTAACTAGCTGCGCCCCGCGGTGTTACCCGCGATTAAAAAGTATGCCCTTTTTACCGGGATAAAAAGTGGCCTATGTGCTATTCCAGACTATAATCTATCTCTGTGCCAAATTTCATCTAGATCCGTTCAGCCCTTCTGGCGTGATTGAGTAACAAACATCCATCCATCCAATCTTTCACATTTATAATATTAGTGTGATTAAGAAATCTCACTCCTTGAACCCTGTCAAATCGTTTCGTCAATTAAGTCCTAGATTGCCTTAGTGAGTGGCTAATTGAGCAGTTACGTTGAGTAAGCGACTTCGAGCTGCCAATACTGCAGTTGTAACACAATCTCTGGAGTGCAGCTCAGTAATGGCGACTCGAGATTTCACTTAACTTCTGTAATTGTTGTTGTAACAATCCAAATATCTTTGACCTTTGACTCGATAATAGATATCTTCAGAACCATTTATTTTGGTATTTAGAGGTTTATTTGCAATTCGACTCTTAAGTGTATCTTTGATATTAATGTATGGAAATGGAGAAGACTGTATGGGCTTAGGATTCGGACGGGATTTGTCAACATATTATGTATCTAATATAATCTAATATAATAATGTTACTAGGTTATGGATGGGTATATTTTCAATGTGAGGTGGATTGGGTCTCAATCCACCTCGGTGGCCTGATGTAGCTTGGCGGACTTCACCGGTCAAAGGTTCACACAGACATGCAGGTTTCCTCACAATGTTATGCTTCGCCACACGGCAAATGATAATCATGGTTGAAAATTAGATTTGGACATAACATCATAAGAATCCAGAGGTGCATTCCGAGATTTGAATCGGCAACTCTTGTTTCCAAGGCAAGCGCTTAGCTAACTTAGTTATGATATTGTTATAATAAATTGATTGTAGTAGTATATGTTTCCGTTAATAATGTTAATTCCGAATGCTCCCGTTTTCAAAGCCGCAACTCTCGTACGTTAACATTCACTATCAAAGGCCAATTTAACTTTGTGAAGCAGCAATATATATAGTGCGGTTTCATTTGATAGTACCATCATAATCTTATCGACGACTATTTCTAGTTAACGAGTAGTTTATGAGCATGATGGTTTATATTTACTTTGTGTATATCACACTAATCTCACTATAATATTATAAATGTGAAAGTTTGGATGGATGGATGAATGTTTGTTACTCAATCACGCCCAAACGGCTGAACGGATCTGGATGAAATTTGGCACAGAGATAGATTTTAGTCAGGAATAGCACATAGGCTACTTTTTATTCCGGTAAAATGTATGGTTACTGTGGGATAGATTTGAGAACCAACTCTATGTGATGAGCACGAGTATTTGTACCCGAGTCTTGGATGTTTAACATCTATATAAGTATTATATACTGAGTTCGCCCTCAGTCCATTGTACGGTACCCATAATACAAGCGTTGCTTAGTGTGGGACCGTATAGTTGGTGTGTTCGTCTGGCGATATTTATATATTTCTATAGACTCTGTGCATAATACGGACGTAATTATTTCACGTAATATTTTAATATTGCCACCATTTTCAGAATATTCGCCAAGGAATCCCATTAGGGCAGCGGCGTTCAACAACAATGGAAATTAATTGACTACCTCGGGAAACAACGGGTTTTTGGTAAAAAATTGCTGAGTTTTCAATAAACCTTCAAAGACGAAGTCATTTACTTGAGTTTTATAGGTAACTACTATAAGAAATTAAAAACATACTTATTAATTTTAAGTGAGTAATTTATTGAAGCAGTAGCACTTATTTTTATATTTTTAATTAAGTTTAGTGTTACTTTAGAAATTAATAGCGTTTGAATTCTTGTAAAATCTTCCATTTTATTTTTGGTCATAAATAGGACTTAATTTATTAGATGTACTATATGGATCGGTTTAAGAATAAATAATGCACACACACACTGCACCTTTATCATAAATCATCTATACTAATATTATAAATGTGAAAGTTTGGATGGATGGATAGATGGATGGATGTTTGTTACTCTTTCACGCCCGAACGGCTAAACGAATCTGGATGAAATTTGGCAAAGACATAGATTATAGCCTGGAATAGCACATAGGCTACTTTTTATCCCGGTAAAATGTATGGTTCCCGTGGGATAGATGTTTTAATTTTTCATACTTTTTATCGCGGGAAACACCGCCGGGCGCAGCTAGTGTAATCTAAGACACAAAAATAATTAGTTTGTTTTTTTTTATTACATTATAGGCAAGTATTTGCTCTCGATCTCACCTGATGGTATGTGACGATGAGATCTACGATGGAGCATACTTGCCTAGGTAGGAAGGCGGCAGTAGATCGAGACGCTACATTCACTAGGCACATGCAGCGCAACTGATCTGACCCGCCATCCATGAATGGCAACACCGAACATCATGCCGGAACACGGCTAGGCCGCTTGGCGACATGGCTTTGTTCAGTGGGTGGTGACTAGCCACGGCCGAAGCCTACCACCAGTAAGAAATCTAATCTGTTTTTTTATTGCTACAATTGTGGTGTAAATATGATGTTACAATTTATTCAAGTTCACCACAATTTTTTACCTTATTAGGCACGAAATAGGTTTCCAAATACATAGTAACCAAACTAATAATAATAATATTGAATTTAAAAAACTCCTCTAAATCATAAAAACAGTGAAATAAAACTAATATTACAGATTTTATCGCGTGTATATTTTGTTCTTACATTCCCGATGTTTCAGCCGCTTTTCAGCAACCATGGTTACGGGAGGACTTAGGTGTTTGACGTCCTAGTGTCATAGTTAGATTTCGGGTACCCTCATATTTAGTTGTTGTTAGCGGTTCATAATTTACATGCGATAAAATCTGTAATATTAGTTTTATTTCAATGTGTAGTATTCGCGTAAATATTATAAGTCAACATAAAAACAGTGATCAATCAGTATATTTTTTAGTCTTAATCTTTGTCTTTTAAGTAAAAGTCATACTGTTCACTTAGTTTAATTATTAAACTTTCCGCACTTATAAATTACTCTTCTCAAAATGCTCCCTATAATGAGTACAAATATTTATTCAATATAAATTAAAAGTTATCTAATTACAATCAATTAACAAGATTACCCATCCCATCGGCAGGATAGACTCATTTTCGAAGAGTCATAAAATAAAATGGCTCCCATAAATTCCGAGAGAAGTTTCTATAAGACCAAAAATAATTAATTGGTTTGTGTCTTAACAAAATAAACTTGGTTTGCGCGGGTTAATTAAACCGTTCGAGTATCCGGTCCCGGGACTAACCTTTCTGGAATTAATGATATTTTTAGGCACTCTCTATGGTCAAATAAAGCTTGTTTTTGTTAATGTAAGTACCTACCCACCTAATACAAGCGTTGCTTGTTTTTAACCGACGAAGAAAACGGAGGAGGCTCTCAAATCCGCACGTAAATTTCATAACCGTTATGTGTTTTGTGCAGCTATATTGCATAATCAAATTTGTTCATGTTTTTTTATTACTATACTTACGAAATGTCAAAACTTATAAAATATATTATGATTAAATATTTAATAATTGAATTGCGATAGAAAAGAACCAAGAATCAATTTTTAATAATAATTTACCCTTGAACAGTATAACGAATGAAGTCCGAAGTATCTATAAATAACAAACAATCCTAAAAGTTGGCGAAGAGTATAAGAAATAAATTCAAATTAAAAATACCAACAAAGTTTTGGGTCTAATAAATAAAAAAAAATACAATCTATTTTGATGTCGGCTACCAGTTTACAAATCAGATGAGTTATAAACTTACTTAACGAGCCCCAAGATACAGACATTGTCTACTTTGGTGCTCACCAAAAACTTTGTTGTTATCAATGTTCCTGGGTAATAAACTATTCTTATTCATCTTAACTCTTACTTAACAAAATAAAAACGATGTTAATTGAATTGACACTGATGATATGAACAGTGTCTGGTTAAAATTAAAATGCACGTTAACTCACACCATCATATTTATAAAGGTTTTCATGAATATAATGTATTAAAACTTTTAAGAAATTGGAGGTAAGCAATTTTGTTATATATTAATGCATATAACCATCCATCCAGCAACCAATCTATGAGGACATTATTGAATAAGTCAAGAAACGTATTGGCACGAATACATGGCTCACGTGAAGAATATAATGGAGATAAAAGTGGGTACCTAAAATTTTAGGGACTGATGTCACTTTCTTCGGATTAATTTCATGAAAACAACGTTTCATACAAAAGAGCGTTTCATATTGCATAACGCGGTCCACCAGCGTTCAGCTAGCCCGAAGCATAAAAATGAAGCATAGCTTCGTATCGGTTATTCATGAAGTACATATTTTATATCGCCCTTTACATGATGGAAGATACTGTAGTAACTTTGAATAGTGAATACTGCATATAGTATTAGGCAGGTATTTATTAAGTTCCCATATTGATCAGTGGATCTTATTCCTTAAGACATAGGGACTAAATTCAGAAAAATATGAAGCATAATTTTTCGGGACTCATTTCAGCGAGTAAGCGGTGTTATGGGTCATATGCATTTATTTTAATATATCTCATTTGCATTATTCGTACGGACGCAGAAAGCAATATTTTTAGTTTTGGTTTGAGCTATGTCCCGCTCCTTTAACAACTGAATTCCCCTTAGGATGACCATACAAGAAAGGCATATGTGGTTAGGCGTGTACTTACTGACGAAGCAGCTTCGCGAGGCTGCCTCTGCTACTTATTGAGTGACTCAAGCGAGGCAGTTTCCCAAGGCTGCGCCACAAAAAGCGACAAAAATCCAAATGGGAAAAAAATTGCCGTCTACAAAATAAAAAAATTATATTCTTTCACCAATAAAGTAATCAATTCGCATGAAAGATATAACATTTTACAGACCATGCTTACAGGAGCGATCTACATTTTCTTGCCTATAAAAAAAACCGCGAACCAAATCCAATTACGTCTACAAAATAACTCTAAGATACGATTCCGTCACGTTGAGATATCGAGTAGAAAGTCGCAAATTATATTACACGGGGGTATCCCACAAATTGCCGCGTTGCATTTTTCATGAGCCCTCGAGTACGACCAGTATGAATCGGTGATTTAATTACAGATATAGACCCCAATGTAGGTGAGTAATGGGTCCGGGTGCGTTTTGAATCAAGTCTGAATTCTGAATAATCGGCAATTCGTAATGGGAATCATTAGAAAGTTTATTCAATACACGTGAACTTATGAATCAATTTGCATTGATAACCGCAACAGGTATCCGTTGTATATGCTGCAATACATTTTGTATAAGTCCGCGCAATGTATACCATCTAGGTAGCGTAGTGTATGTTCTACTTAAAAATAACAAAAGAGTCTTCTTGTTGATACAAAGATCAAAATCGCATTTTGAAATTGTTACAAAGTATAGCTTGATTATAATTGCATAAGTTAACAGAAAGTAGCGCTATTGAGTAGCGTAGTATAAGCAGGTAGAGTGCTAAAATTTGGTAAAAATAATAATAATTGGATGACCTCTCTTATAAATATCGAAGTCAACATTTGAAAGTACACGCGAATTAAAAAGGTCACTGATACTGAAACTAGTGATACTTAGATAAATAAGGTCACTGATATTGCAACTAGTGATACTTAGATTAATAAGGTCGCTTCCTGCAACTAGAGATACTTAGATACATAAGGTCACTGATATTGCAACTATTGATACTTAGATACATTAGGTGACTGATATTGCAACTAGTGATACTTAGATAAATAAGGTCACTGATACTGGTACTGGTGATATTTAGATAAATAAGGTCACTGATACTGCAACTAGTGATACTTAGCTAAATATGATATTCACAAAAGTTTTGGTGCTCATTGTATTTTTAGAATATTGTAGGGTACTTTAAACAGGATTCTTACAATTTATTTTTATCTGTATCACAAAAAACAAATTTCCATATAAATAAATCCGGCATAATACATTACGTTACATTATCCACGTTGAAAACAACATAGCGGTATTCACGCGTAGCCTTTTATAACTAAATGTCCGCCATTTGTCGTCCATCACAGAGGGAAAATGTATTTACATGACGTGCTAGACGGTGCGATGGCAGGTTTTATTTAAGCAAATTGTATCGTTATCATCTGAGCCAGACAGTACATTGTTGTGTTATTTAGAAATTTTAAGCACCTACTGTACGCATGGATACTAATAATCCTCCCGACCGCATGTCGGTCATGTCCGCCAATCTTAACAGTGACTAGCCAACTACGCAGGAGAAATTATTAGATGCGCTCTTGTTTCCTTCGAACTCATAGTGCGATGAGACGGCAATCTGACACGACTGGAGATAGTTGCAGGACCGATGACTTTACATGCTCTCTGAGATACGATATATGTTTATATTTGATGTGTATATAATGAGATATGTATATAATCGATCGATTCTTTAATTGTCGATCAAACTTGTTTGGTTTATAATTAGAAAAGTTGACAATCAGAGGGTCAGTGGTGGCTTCCTCTTCCCCCATTTGTTTAACAATGGATCTCCATCAAGTATCGCCTAGTTCTATCAATTATATATAATCGTAATTAAAGGTGCTAGGATGGGTATATGAATGGTTAGTACTGGATGCAATAAGCTGAGGAGCGAGTACAAAGACATGCATTGGGTGAGGCCTATAATTAGCCTATACTAAAATGCCTTGTAATTACACCTTAGGATGTACTAGAACTTTATTCTAAGCCAAAAAGACACGAATGTATACCCTAATATACTGGTATGGGATTCTAGGGCTTATTATTGCGTGTTTACAAGAACTCAAGTCTTATTTGCCTTCTCGATCAGCTCGATGAAGCGCTTAATGAGCAGTATTTATAACGACCCTTGTACGGTACATTAAATTTAATTATATTATAGTAACTATATTTTTACTAGGCTTTTATTACCATAACTGCCGGATACCGCTATTTGTACACCACTTTATGGGTTTAGTAACAGCTGTAAGATTTACAAGGGACTTACAATTATGAAGTTTTTATTAGTGCTCGTATCACATCGTAAACAAGCTACGAAACTAAATGTCCATAATACTTAAAAGAAATATATTCAGATCTGACGAAAACTTTGAAAGATAATTCTGACGGTGCTATATTTCTTCTTTCTTTACAAAATGGATATGCAAATGGCCTCACCCACAACTTAGCGGGTATTGTGTCAATGTCAAGTAATTAATAGCAATAAAACATTGAATAAATACACATTATAAATTATATAATGGATGTGACATGATGATATGAAAATGGCGTGTCGGTGCTATATTTATTAGTTTTCGTTAAAAGACATATGTCATAAATTCTATGACAGAGCTATCTATTCATAATATGTGATCATAGACGAAATTTATGGATATAGTTGAAACTATAGGAATCGATGACCATAAATCAAATCATAATAATGTTTAAACTACATTATCATGTAAATATGATGTATGTGTACTCGTATCTGTACACGATTGACACTCAATGGCATATAGATTTAAATACATAACACAGAACAAGCCCATTAACGGCCGTTCATCAAACGATAACTAAACTCAAGTGATGCCGCTGACAAGCTGACACTAAGTTTACAACGCTGTTAGCTGTACACCAGTTCCCTTCGCGATCCAATTAAATGGTCGCCCTCCAATTAAATCTTGTTATTTTTAAGTAAACGTCAAATCGACAGAGAGCGGACTAGGGTTCTTATTGTTCTGTTTTTTTTGTTTGTTTAAACGATCGAATTCTTTGTAGGTGGCGGGTCTAACATTGAACAAACTGATAGTAGGTACTTTTATGACCTTGCGTAACCTAATCGTTTAGATTAGTTAGTAAGTTAGTTTTAGATTTCGACGTTGACATTGGCTGAATCGTATTAGGCCTATACTCAAAAGAAAAAGGCCTTTTTTTTTACTTATTTGTCATCGTGGTGTAAACGTTTCCCAGGAACGAAGAAACCCAATCTTCTGTATCCTGGTTATCAGCTCCTATGTTAGGCCATCACTGTTAATTAAAATATGAATGTGTCATTTCTTAAATTAATTTCGGATCTATCCTACGAAATTTCCAGTGCCCTATTACGTAGAGATGTGTTTCAATTGTTTACATAGCCTGTTCAAAGCTGAAAGTATTAAGAGGACTCCCACTGGTGGTAGGCTTCGGTCGTGGCTAGTCACCACCCACTGAACAAAGCCATGTCGCCAAGCGGCCTAGCCGTGTTCCGGCATGATGTTCGGTGTTGCCATTCATGGATGGCGGGTCAGATCAGTTGCGCTGCATGTATCTAGTGAATGTAGCGTCTCGATCTACCTAGGCAAGTATGCTCCATCGTAGATCTCATCGTCACTTACCATCAGGTGAGATCGAGATCAAATAGTTGCCTATAATGTAATAAAAAAAAAGGAACTTTTTCAATCTCTCTCAAGATCACAAAGTATGTACTCTGGAGCATTGTTACCCAGGTAATCTAGGAGTAGGGTGTAACGTGACGAAGTATTTTCAATTCGAATTCAATTTATTTAGAGTACCCTACGAGTGTTTATTCGACTCAGCAGGGAAACCTTAGTACGGGATATTTACCACTTATTTTAAGTATATTCTATGTTGAGTCCCTTTTCTTATGTTTTTCTTGTATAGACTTTGTTCACTATTATGAAATATTTTTATGCAAATTTAGAAGATGAATTTTAGAATGGACTTAAAATTAAATGTCGACAGACAGTGCCCACTTTGTGGTCCTAAACTAACCACTTGTATAAGTACTATACAAAAAACTAGGGGCGATTCCAGTACTAAGCTCAGTCAAATTACGAAAAGATAATTAAAACTCTATTTTTTTATTCAATTTGGCTAAAACAGCACCTGCCCGTAGTCAAAAGTTACCAACGGTTCGGAATGTTGGTAATATTAGATAATTTCAGAAATGTGCCCCCGCGAGAGTCGTACCCGCAACTGAACTCAGTCTGATGCAAATACCATACACTCAAAGCACTAAACTTAGCTGTGTCTAAACATTTGGATAATATAACTAGTACTTAAGTTACCACGAGTAATAACGCTTAAGATTTACTTACACCTTGGTGATATTACCTGAAACATAAAACAACAAAATTAATACAATTATAATAAAGTTTATATAAAAATAACCTAGCAGCGGTAGCCAAGTTCGTGGAACGCGTGAATCGCATCTCTGGGACTTCTAGATTTCATGTGCTAATCTCATTTTTAACCATAATTATCACCTGCTAAACGGTAAAGGCAAACATAGCGGGGAAACCTGCATAAGAACCTGTCTGAGAAGACCCCTCGAAAGACGTGTGAAGTGCGCCAACCCGCACTGGGCCTCGCAGTGATATAAGGTTCGTGCCCAACTATGGGACATTAAAGAGGCTGGTATTTTTTTTTATGTAATAATAATAAGCTATTCAAGTGAAAATGAATCTTATTGATGGCGCTGTTAATAAATTATTTCATCGGATAAAACTCAACTATCAGACTTCCTTATTGGAAACCACATAACATTACGACTATTAATCCTTGAAATGGTGGTGACATTTCAAAATCGGATCGCATTTTTTTCACTAAAATTGCATTTGAAAAACTTACTTAAAGCCATTTTCTCAAATTATTAATAGCTCGTAATCATACATTTTAATATCTATAAAATTATAATTCTCTTTATCATTTATATACTATGATCGCCCCCAGCCTATACGGTACCTATAATACAAGCGTTCCTTAGTTTGGGACCGTACAGTTGGTATGGTCGCCTGGCTTTATTATTATTATTTTCAATTCAACGCTCATTGGCCTTAAGTGTGACCTTTATGAGCAACAAAGATTTCAGACAACGATAAAGTTAAAGCTCAGCTGTATAAAAGTTTAACTTTATAAATGGTGGTCCAACAATACCGAGCGACGTCAGTTGTCTGATAAACTGACCGCGGGTCGGCTTCCTTGATCCCGGATAGGATTAAAGTATGAAAAACCGGTGACAGTGGGAACTTTCTACCTTAAGTGTTAGTTGTTTAATAAAGCGATTTATTTAAGTGCACATTTCAGTCTTTATAGAGTTACAGCGGAAAACTTATTCTACCTGAACCTGCACATCTTTTAATCATTGTAGAAAGACACAATTTGGTTATTTATAAACACATGAAAACAATCATGACGGCTGTAATCCTCCTAAGGGAAGGTGGGGGTGCACTGCAGAGCACCCACATGTTGCTAATGGTATTTTGGTCCCAAGATAATTGACAAAAATGCAGATGTAAAAATATTGCGGACCATTTATATTTCAATTGAGATTTCGAATTATACTATGAGGTTTTTCTTCAGGATATTATGTAATTTTCTTAAGTTCATTTCCTGCAGGCCGCACAGTATCATGGTTACTTCCCCTTTAGACAATGAAGGAACCGTAAGCTAGCTAATCAGCTGATCCAGAAATAAAGGTTTTCTGGAATATTACAAATTATTTAATTTCGAATCATGATGCACATACATATATCTATATATATACATACATATACATTTAGATGTATCTTGACTTGGCTGAGTCAAGCCTAAGCATCCATTCATTAGTTTCCCATGTAATGCGTATTGAGACAGACAAACCAACAGACCGATTAAATTTCCAAAAATGTCAGTATTGGCTTTTGTATACTGTAAACGATAAGAATTTATAGATTCTGGGGTCGAGTCACCTTCGTCCGTAGGAGAATTAAATACCCTCGAGATACCCTACACGTGACCCTGGGTGGTGCCAACTAGGTGACAACTCTACTGGTGGTAGGCTCCGGCCGTGGTTAGTCACCACCCACTGAACAAAGCCATGTCGCCAAGCGGCCTAGCCGTGTTCCGGCATGATGTTCGGTGTTGCCATTCATGGATGGCGGGTCAGATCAGCTGCGCTGCATGTGCCTAATGAATGTAGCGTCTCGATCTACTGCCGCCTTCCTACCTAGGCAAGTATGCTCCATCGTAGATCTCATCATCACTTACCATCAGGTGAGATCGAGATCAAATACTTGCCTATAATGTAATAAAAAAAAAAAAAAAAAATTCTCGTCCGCCTAATAAAATGTACAAAGTACCCAATAAAAATATACTTTTCCATCGATGTTTTTTATAATTGGCGCTAAAATTGAATTCAATTTGCAGAGTGCTAGCGCAAAAAATAATTGTTTGATGTCTGTCTCTTTGTGGGCCGTAATAAACGGAGTGGGGTGTAAGAGCTGTGACGTCATTTAGCCTGGCTTCATCTGGAGTTATCAAGTTGTGGAAGTATGTTTGAAATTAATTACACCTTCAATCAATCAGCCGATAGACGTCCACTGCTGGACATAGGCCTCCCCCAACGACTTCCACACAACACGGTCCTCCGCCACTCGCATCCACCGGCTTCCTGCGACGCGTGTGATGTCATCAGTCCACCTTGTGGGGGGCCGTCCTACACTTCGTCTTCCGATTCGTGGCCGCCATTCTAGAACCTTTCTGCCCCAACGGCCATCGGTTCTGCGAGCTATGTGCCCTGCCCACTGCCACTTCAACTTGGAAATTCTTTGAGCTATGTCGGTTACTCCAGTTCGTCTACGGATCTCTTCATTTCTGATTCTATCGCACTTACACCTTGTTAATTGTTTATGTTGTATTTTTTTTTTAATTTTAATTTATTTAAATTAGAAAGAAAGAATATAATTTTGATAAAGTGGTGCAACATAAACTCAAGTGAATTTGTTGGTAAACATTATTTTTAGCCCACGAGCTATAAAGTGTAGCTTTATTAGGCTTGGCTTCTATACAGGTTAAACCAGAAAGGGTATACTAAGCCTTGAACCTGTGCTTCTTGAGCGCATCTGTTATCGTTATGTGGAGTCAGAATTTCAATACGTCATTTAAAAAAAAAACAGTGTTTGCTTACAAAAAATCACAGTTGCCATTTTTTTAAGCGAGATATCGAAATTTACACTTCACATGATTATATCAGATGCGCTACAGCAGTGCAGGCTTAGTATACTCTTTCTGAATCAATCTGTATGTAGGACTTAGAATATCGACCAAGAAAAGATTAACTTGGATTTGGATTTAATTATGTTCATTACTGGATCCTAAGTCAGTGGTAGGGCTCAGCCATCTTCCTTATACAAATAAGGATGTTTTTTAATTTAAATAAACGCGATAAAATTAGTTTTATTTCAAATATACCGATGACATGATGAACAAAGCCGTGTCGCCAAGCGGCCTAGCCGTGTTCCGGCATGATGTTCGGTGTTGCCATTCATGGATGGCGGGTCAGATCAGTTGTGCTACATGTGCCTAGTGAATGTAGCGTCTCGATCTACTGCCGCCTTCCTACCTGTTCTCACTCACACAATATGTCAATTCGAGAGTGAAAAGGTACCTTCTAGGCAAGTTTGCTCGATCGTAGATCTCATCGTCACTTACCATCAGGTGAGATCGAGATCAAATACTTGCTTATAATGTAATAAAAAAAATTGAAATAAAAAATAAACAAATATTATACAAAATTTAGTAAAATTATGAGGATACTACCGAATATGAAAACCGCGTGGCACTTCACAGCTCACTCGAATTTGGACAATAACCGCTCGAAGCTAACCTATACAAATCGAACGATTCACCATTTATTCCACCATACACGTCGGGTCCAGTGATTTAGGACACTGCTGCACAAAAGTTTTACACCATTAATCTTCCATGAATGTAGTCCTAGCGTTGTTCAAAATTCATAAGGAATACAATGGTTTGAAAACGAGTCAATATCTGATTGTGATGTTATTCAAAATTTACGTTTGTAAACAATGCACTTACTTCATATTATTTCAGTTAAAATTAATACTTAGACGTCACCCTTTTCTTACAAGTTTTTGTTTTAGCAATGTTTGATCACCATATACTAATATTGAATTAGTTGATTAAAACTAATTTTTAAGGATTTTATCGCGTTTATTTTTCGTTTTCTCCTTAAAAAATAGTTTTATTTCAATGTGTAGTATTCGCGTAAATATAAGAAATCAATATTGAATTAGTTTTCTAAACCTTCTCTAGAATAAAATGAGCCATAGCGCTAAAGAATTTATTGACAAAATATCATCTAGGTTGATTGCCTCCACAGGTGACAGGACTGTCTCTTTCCTCGCTCAAAAAATTAGTTTGATAATACAGCGAGGAAATACAGTCAACATTCTTGCCACCATTCCACGCGAACAAGATCTTTTTGATACATAGTTTCGTGTCATACTATTTTTAAGTTTTTTTTTATTTTCCTATTTAATTTAACTGTAATTGTAAATTTTAATTATATTCTTATATACTTTTTAAAAAAAATGCATTATAAAAGATTCTTGATAATCGTATTACACTCATAAGCTCAATCGTAATGAAATCATAGTATCAGGCCGTTAGATCTCCGCCAGTGGAAAAAATTGACGCGCGCAATGGCCGACAATGGAACTGGCTTATTTTGTTAAATTGTCAGAGATTGTAGGCATTTTAACGAAGGTCTAAAGAGATCCCGGGATCGAGTGCCGTTACAGTGTAAATGACCGAGTGAAACACTCGTAAAGTGACGTAGGATAGGCCGAAGGGAGGTGTGAGTTCTTTTTTTTTTATCTTAAAAGCGCGTGAAAAAGTTTTAGGCAGATCAAGTTTGTGCAAGATAGCTTGTACCAAAAGAATCTCTCTTTACACTATAATAATAATTCCAGCCCTTTTTAATGTCCCTCTCTTGGCACGGGCCTCGCCTCAATGCGAGGGGGATTAGACCATAGTCCACCACGCTGGCCCAGTGCGGGTTGGCGGACTCCACAAAACCTTGGAGGGGTTCTCTCAGACATGCAGGTTTCCTTACAATGTTTTCCTTCACCGTTTAGCAAGTGATAATCATGTTTGAAAATGAGATTCGCACATGAAATGCCAGAAGTGCGAGCCGGGGTTTAAACCTGCAGTCCTTGTTACCGAGGCAAGTGTTCTAACAACTTGGCTATCACTGCTTTATACTATGTTGATAGCAAAATAAAAACATCCTGTAAGCCTATGCATTCAGGATATTCACAAAAAGTACCAAACACAGACACTTCTATTTTATTTTCGCCAAACGTTTCAGTACCAATATTCAACGGCACGGCCTCCGTGAATTCCCTTTTATTGAAACGTGCTCATAAAATCCTGTGAGATAGTCCACGGAATCCGGAGGGGTATATTTTATTTTTCTTCGGATAGAGCTTAGAATACATAATGAGGTTGGAGTCATCCCGTCAGTGTTGCCAGATGTGATTTTCTATTTATACCCAAATTTGAAATTATTTTTCTCCAAAATGATACAATTTGCTTGAGTTTTACCCAAAGGCAAAAAGTTAATAATATCGGCTTAGCTTTTTGCCTTTTCTTATTTTTTCCTTGAAATACTGTTCTATTTTCCAAACTGAAGCAGCAGAATGACCTTTTTTTTTTTTTTTTACGTTACGTATCCCCATTGTGCGAGATGGTTTAACGCGTGCGTTCGTAAAATGGGTTGTGGTCATCCTACAGGTAATCCCACTGAAACTAAAAATTACCCAAAATTCTCCATGGTATTTTTTTTTTCTCCAAATTTTTCTCCAAGAATTTCATTTCTAAAAAATTTCTCCAGAGCCAAAATTTTTACCCAGAATTGCGAAAAAAATACCCAATCTGGCAACACTGCATCCCGTAGCGACGTTTTGAGCTTACTACGATGTGTTTATTCTCTGGTGCAAATTTTACTTAAAACAATAAAATTATTATGCCTGCCTTCTTCTGAGAGGTACCGTAGATGCAATATTGTTTGATAAGGGAAAATACATTATGTTATGACATAACTAAAAGCAGTCATTGCCAAGATGGATTCAAACCCAGCCTCGCACCTATGGGATTTCTGGATTTCATGTGCTAAACTCATTTTTAACCATGATTATCACATGCTAAACGGTGAAGGAAACCTGCATGTCTGAGAGAAACGCTCGGATCATATCTGAAGTCCGCCAACCCGCACTGGGCCAGCGTGGTGGCGGACAGAAGGTACCTTTTTAACCGACTTCAAAAAGGAGGAGGTTCTCAATTCGGTTATTTTTTTTTTATGATATTTTAAATTTAATTTTTATTTTAATAATATAAGTGGATACATTTAGTACTTTCGAATCACAAGAATCGAATGGATTTCTAAGGAAAGCAATCTTTCGTCGTGTTCCGTTATATTGGTCTTATAAGACGCCAATCGATACCCATTTATATCGACTCAATGGAGGAAACTTTTTAATCAACCCTTAAATCCTGTCACCCTTCCCAAACGACCCACCAACTCTCGCCTTTGAAAAATACCAAAGAATATTCCACATAATCAGTGAAGAATTTAATCAAAAGAAATTCCCGGTTTGATCATATCATGCAGCCGTTGTCGTAAAACAAGTCGGAATGTCGTGTACAAAATGATATCAGACTCATTTAATTTTCCGCCAAAACAGAGTAATGACCAGGCGGGCTCGCTTTAATAAGACTGACGGGATTCTCTTGTGATTTTATTGCCCACTGCTGGCGAAACGGGCGATTTACTCCCAGTAAATCGCCCGTTTAGATGTAACGACCGCCGATTTACAGATCTCCTCATAGCGTGTCCTAATTTTCTTTGAGTTGTTACGCCCTTTTTATTGCTTTTTAAATTGAGTTGTTACATGCTGAATATTAATTCATTTTCAAGTATCGCTTTTTTGTGTCTATGGACCGATCACAGAATCAAAATGAAACAATCTAATTAGGTTTTGCTCGCGGTTTCATCCGAGCCAAGATCGATTTTTCTCTACTGCTCGACCTAGCCCTAGCGTGATAATACTAGCCTAGTATCTATATGTAATACATATAATATAAGGTATAATAAAAATATCTGCTGGTGTAGATAGATAGATAGATATGTAGTATTAATGTTTTATTTTTTTATAAGGACCTAATATCCTAGAAACTTCGATAGCAGATTAGCGATGAAAAGATGGCATATGCTCGTACCTATATAAAGATGAATATACATAAATAAAGTTATATATATTTTAAGCCACAGGTTTGATATATAATATCGCCAAACGAACACATACGGTCCCACACTAAGCAACGCTTGTATTATTGGTACGCAGCGAACCACTACAAACAACCAGGATTTGAACCCGGGATCCTTTTTTTTATTACATTATAGGGAAGTATTTGATCTCGATCTCACCTGATGGTAAGTGACGATGAGATCTACGATGGAGTATACTTGCCTAGGTAGGAAGGCGGCAGTAGATAAGAGACGCTACATTCACTAGGCACATGCAGCGCAACTGATCTGACCCGCCATCCATTACGCCATCCTCGACGCAGAAGACTGGGTCACTATCAACGGTATATATTAGGTACGTAATTTTATAACACCGTTTCCATTTCATAGCCTATCCAGGTCGGACCATGATATCTCCGCCATTACGGCTTTAATATTTAAAATTAAAAATATGCGGGCATTTTATCAACAAAAGCGCTTTTATGCAAAGCACTCTACAGAAGGAGGGTTACCGAAAACATCTACGTCCGGGATCAGAACTATCTGATTCGCGATCTTTCGTTTGTTTGAAAAAAAAGAACCCTTTGAGCTAATTTAATTATCGTACTAATAAAATATCGCCCGACAAACACACCCACTGTACGGTCCCACACTAATCAACGCTTGTATTATGGATACCGTACAATGGTCTGAGGGAAACTTGGTGTATAATACTTATATAGATAATAAACATCCATCACTCGGGTAAAAACATTCAAGCTCATCACACAAATATTGTCCCTACCAGGATTCGAACCCGGAACCCTCGGCAACAAAACACTTAATTAAGTGACAGCGACTGGCACATTTTACCGACTCCCACTTCATTGACCTTAAATCGTTTTTCAAAGCGAAGAAAAAATGTTCAGTCAAAGTCGTTTTACAACTTTGACTTCGCACTAAAAAAAGTTTTAAAGAAATGGTGCCATCACTTTGTTGGTATCTTTCGCTGAACTAATAAACGTGCCTTTCGAGGGGCATTACAGTCTATGTTACTTTGGTATGTAAGGAAGCAATCGTTTGTTATCATAAAAATGCATGACTATCCATTTTGACCGAAAATATACCTCCATTAAAACACATCCATATATTTTCATGATAAAAAACATTTTAAAACCAAAATAACGTAAAGTGTGAACAAACGCAGAAAAAAGTTAGATCACAAAGCCAACATTACCAAACGAAAATTTAAAAAGCAAAGATTACAATCTTTCAATTTAAAAAGGTCCAATGCTAGTTTAGCTAAAAGGTGTTCATAGAAAGAGCAACAATGTTTTATTTTGAACCGAACAGCCTTAACACGGGAAAGCAATTTCGTTTTCACAGTCCGTCGGCTTATTATACAACTTACTATTTCTATTGGATCTAAAACTAACACTAGAGAAACAAATATGCAAAAAAAAAAAGATTCAGTGAAAGAACGGCAAGGCAACCGGTGCGAAAGAAGATTACTTTTGCTTTTTCGAACGCTGATGCTTGTTACAGAGATGTTTCTGTAATAGTTTAATTCGGACAAACAACACAAACAAATTGTTTTGGAAAGCAATTTGTTTTTGTTTTTTTTTTCGTTCAAGTCTTATTGAACACTTTCACAACAACTACTTACATAGTCTCGTCAAAATCATCTACCAATGGAATCAGGATTGCTTGTTTTGATTTATTACTTTTAACCGACTTCAAAAAGGAGGAGGTTATCCATTTGGTTGTATTTCTTTTTGTGGTTATAAGTATGTTTAGAAACCATGTAGTCATTAATTTGTAATTATATACTTAGAGTTAATACTTTTTTACCAGCTGCTGAAGTCTGCCTAGCCGTTCCTACATTTTTCTCACGTACCTATAACAATGTACTGCTCAAAAATGTTAAAGGTATTTTTAAAAAGGGGAATGATGGAGTTCTTTGCCCGTTCTTCTCCATAGGAACGGAATTCCGATCAGGTGGTAAAGTTGTAGCTTAGCATTTTGTTACTTTTTTGACGATTCATACTGACTGTACTTAATGGTTTACATGAATAGAAAAATATTCTGATTCTGAGACTCTCCTTGTCAGAATGTATTTGTCATATACTCTGCGGCTATCAACCTAAAAAAGCAAAAAAAAAACACAATTCCAAAAAATATTCCTAAATTAAAGAGCTGGACAAATGCACACGCAAAAAAATAACAAATATGACAATATGTAAAACTCGAAAAGTTTATTGCACACCATCATTTCGACGACAATTTCGAGACGCCGCGTCCTTTTTATAAGGGGCTGACCAGACGCGACAAATTCTAAACATTTGTCAGCCGACCTGCTGTGGGCAGACGGAATCATTAATTTACGACGCCCATTCATCTTGCCGATTCCGAAGTAAACAATGAAAAGGAGTGATAAATAAAAAACGACCTTTACAGATGGCGCTCTATTGTTATGTTGTCAAAAGCCCTTTAATAAATACCGTTGATGATTTGTCATTAGATATTTGGGAGACGGGCAATTTGGGTATAGATTCGACTTTGTTAGGTAAGAAATATAAAACAGTTTCATTGTAGCCTTTTCGACTTCTGGTATATCCTGTTTTGGTTGACTATCGTCTAGCTTCTAGGCGGCTTGAGAAACTAATGTCACGTTAAGGTTTCGTCATGATTGACCATATGTCATCACTGTAAAAGCTAACAGAATGAAAAGAATCATCAGAACCAAATTAACGTGAGATATTATGTTCATTATATCACGTAAAGAGAAGTTAAATTTCGAAATCAAAATTTGTTGGAGTTTCCAGTCTCTATGTTGTATTAAAACTCTCCCCAAAATGTTTACAATTTTAATCATGGAAAACAATAGTAATGAGCATTTTCGGAATAAAATTTCTTCGTGATTGGTCGAAAAGATTTTTATTCGTAAGGGGCTTAGACTCTGTAAGCAGTTCCTGTATAGTCTGTAACTAACATAGCTCCCTAAAATTAGGTTCCTATTTATTTTATAGTCTAACAAAGATTCTACCTAAAATCTGGGGAGATTTTTTCACGTTTCGCCTTTGAAGGACAGGTCTAAATCTGTCAAAGTTCTGACATCCGCCGTGTCGTGGTAAATTAATGACGTCACGCCAGCCAGATATGATTCACAGCGTGTGACGTCACGTACCGACGGATTTATAGCACACATATATCTTCGTTACGAAGAAAGTAAGATGTGTTAGAAATGATTTTTCAGACCGCAGATTTAAAAAGTTTTTCTGCTTCGGAAATTAACATGTAAAACCTTTCTACTATAAATCCCAGATGGGATTAGATTGCTTCTCATAATATACATTCTCATAACTCGCCTCCCGTAATGATTCCATCATGGTACCTTGTATTCCCGATAGTACTCATCAACATAACAGTTAGACTTCATAAAATTCCGTCATGTATTCATGCATTATCATTTGTGAGAATGAACATCCGATGTAACAAAAAATGTTGAAATATTATGACAAAAGACTACTATTAAAGATGATATTTACTATTAAAGATGATATTATTTTGGGGTCGAGTCACCTTCGTCCGTAGGCGAATTAAATACCCTCGAGATACCCTACACGTGACCCCGGGTGGTGCCAACTAGGTGACAACTCTACTGGTGGTAGGCTTCGGCCGTGGTTAGTCACCACCCATTGAACAAAGCCATGTCGCGAAGTGGCCTAGCCGTGTTCCGGCATGATGTTTGGTGTTGCCATTCATGGATGGCGGGTCAGATCAGATGCTCTGCATTTGCGTAGTGAATGTAGCGTCTCGATCTACTGCCGCCTTCCTACCTAGGCAAGTATGCTCCATAGTAGATCTCATCATCACTTACCATCAGGTGAGATCGAGATCAAATACTTGCCTATAATGTAATAAAAAAAATATAAATATAAAAAAAATATTGTTCAGATTTTATGACAAGCTATAGAGAACCGTTTCAACAACATACATAAATATCATAGATTTGGTCAAATCACATTTTGTTTTATAAAATTAAATATGTTATCAAAACTAGCATTTGTATCCTGAAACTTATGATGGCTTCATCAATCAAATTTTTTTCATGAGCATAAAATACAAAATTCTGATCTACGAGACAAATGTGTACTTATCTAAACAGATCCAAGTCAAGTGCCTATATAAAAAAATATTAAGAATAAGGAAATAAACAAAAGCTTTTACATTACGTTCCGAACAACGTCCGATACCTTTCTCAAGCCAAAAACATTCTGACGTTTTATTAGAAGTGATTGCAGCACAAACTGTACTACATCAAAGTGAGGGATAATTTGTTTTTTAGAGTTCCCAAAAACAAGTAGTCTTTCCCTATAAACATCTCTTTATAAAGTATCTTCAATGAAGATACCTTACGTCAGCAGAAAAAGTCGTCACTGAGCGACCCAGAAATATGAATTGGACAAAAATAAGCTTTAGTTTTATTTTAATATTTAACTTACTGACCGTGAAATAAAGCTTGAAGTTGCATATTTTTACATTTCAATGATATTCATTGTACTGCAGGCTCTTTTCATATGGAAAGTGTAGTAAATTAACAACAAATATTACAGTAAAATATATATGAAATCTTAGTAATTAGTTTTATTTTAGCTCTTCATTACAAAAACACATAAAAATAACTCAACTTTTAAATTGTAAGATCCACCTACTATTTTTATACCAATAAAATATTTCTAAGTCGATTTAAATGAGTATTTATTTTCTCTTATAGCTTCAAGCAATTGGCCTTTTAAGCTACGACAATCCGGGTGGATTGTAAAGAATCGGATAAAGAAGTGAGATTAGATCTTTTCGTTTGAAGAAAGGTCCGAATATTGGTCCACAGAGGCAGTTACCAAGAAATGGCGAATTGAGTTAGGGAAAGTCAACATTTGAAACGTTTAAAGTGGAGGAAAAACATTTACTCAATAGCTTTCAGTTTGATCTCAAGGGTCTGAATGTGCATTGTGTCGAAAGAGTTTATTTTAGGCTATACTAAGAACAAAGGCTTACAACCGGTGTGTGCTGTCGGTGATGACATATAGCTCTGAGACGTGGTCAGCGCGCAATTGAGCCAGCTATTCTCGGGGTTTGGCTACGTGATAGAATCAGAAATGTAACCGACATAGCTCAAGGAATTTCAAAGTTGAAGTGGCAGTGGGCGGGACGATGGCCGCTCGAGCAGAAAGGTTCTAGAATGGCGACTACGAGCCGGAAGATGTTGTGTAGCCGCCATAAGGTGGACCGATGATATAAAACGAGTCGCCGGTAGCCGGTGGATGTGAGTGGTGCAGGACCGTGATGTGTGGAAATCATTAGGGGAGGCCAATGTCCAGCAGTGGGTCTTTCGGTCTAATAAAATGTATATTAGGGTCTTCCATACTATTTTTTAAGCTACTAACTAATGGTTAGCCGAGACATCGTACATGCAAATTACAGATATAAACTTCACTTGGAAGCACAGATTTACGCCTTATAGATTCCGTGCGTTGAACACTTTGTTTTGTTCCAAGTTCTCCAGATTAGACGATAGTCTATGCCTAGAAGCTAAGAGGAAGTACACGTTGGTAGGTTTCACATTTCTGGAGATTTTGAGATCAATGAATAAGACAGTAAGTATATTTCTGTTATCTTATCCGTTCTGAAAAGATACCCTTTGTACCAAATAATTCTACAAATTCAAATGAATATCATATCATTATTTTCCACACAACATAAGACCGCCGAGTGTTGATATCAATACTCTAATAAAACTGGAACGTATATACGCCTTTCAGGCATTAATATATTATTTGTAATACATCGTAATATTTCAAATTTATCATGATGTATATTGCTGTGGTGTAAGTCATAAGCTTATAAAATTAGGTAACAACGAATTAGTTATTTTTAATAAATATATTTTTTATTTATATATTTATCATAAACATATCTAATAGGTGCTAATGAAGTTAGCTAAGAGCTCTTTTACACGTCCTGGCAGGGAGTACCGACATATGTATGACATACTTTATAACCCTGTAATACTGATATAATTGCTGTTACTGGGACAAACAACGAGACATCGTGTGGCAAGACACCTCTACCCCTGACAGCTCCACATCAAGACCGCTCTGACAAGAGCGATACGACAAAGAAGAACACTGCTATGCTTCTCTCTGTTGTAAGCTTCATATAGAGTCGCTATGTCACCGCCATAAGATTAAATGGGTAGGGAGGCATCCTGGCCCGTAATTAATTAGACTAATGGGTCGAGATATCCACTTCCAAATACATTTTAGTCGTAACAATATCAGCCCGATAATAAGAAATTAACAAAAGTTACCGGTAACAACATATATAAGAGAAAATGTTATCTTCACTTGCATACTTAATTGTTTGTATGTTTCATTTTAGACTTAAAATACGGCGGAACATGGTACAATCTTGTGTATACAAGTGCTTTACTTAAGCGCCAGTGTCTATACTACTTTCAATGTTATGTCACAATATTCTGGCATTAACACTTTTTATTATCCATCTTCTGCATCGCTCGCCCTTACACCCCACTCGGCGTCTCAAGTTTCATCTACAGGCTGTTTGATAAATGAGCCACACGCCTGCTCATTTTCACGGTGGCCTTGATTGATTAGTTCCAATATTGAAATTTGCAACATGCTGTATCGAAAACGCTAAGCAAGCACCCTGGCCGTTCGGCGGCTAATGAAATTAATTTCATAGTCATCTTCTGAGATTAGTTGGAAACAAAATGACACAATACCTGCGAGGTGACAAGCTTCTCGTCAGCATTATCTATACTTACTAATATTATAAATGTGTAAGTCTGGATGGATGGATGGATGGATAGATGGATTGATGGATAGATGGATGGATGTTTGTTACTCTTTCACGCCCGAACGGCTGAAAGGATCTAGATGAAATTTGGCTCGGAGATAGATTATAGTCTGGAATAGCACATAGGCTACTTTTTATCCCGGTAAAATGTATAGTGCCCGTGGGATAGGTTTGTTTTAATTTTTCATAGCGCAAAGGAGCGACATGATTTTTTGCGCGGATAACGCCGCAGGGCGCAGCTAGTATTATAAATGTGAATGTTTTGATGGATGGATAGAGGGATGTTTGTTACTCAATCACGCCAGAACGGCTGAACGGATCTGGATAAAATTTTGCACAGAGATAGATTATAGTCTGGAATAGCATATAGGCTACGTTTTATCCCTTTAAAATGTATGGCTATTGCTATTAATTACTTGACAGTGGCAAAATACCCGCTAAGTTGTGGTTGAGGCCATATTCATATCCATTTTATTTCATTGCATCTCATTTCGTAGAGGAAGAAGAAGAAAATGTTCTGAATTTATTTATAGCATACTAGCTGCGCCCGGCGGTGTTACCCGCGATAAAAAGTGTGAAAAATTAAAACATCTATCCCACGGGAACCATACATTTTACCGGGATAAAAAGTAGCCTATGTGCTATTCCAGACTATAATCTATCTCTGTGCCAAATTTCATCCAGATCCGTTCAGCCGTTCGGGCGTGAAAGAGTAACAAACATCCATCCATCTATCCATCCATCCAAACTTTCACATTTATAATATTAGTATAGAAGTATAGATTGATTTCTTATATTTACGCGAATACTACACATTGAAATAAAACTATTCTTAAGGATTCTATCGCGTTTATTTTTTTGTTTTTGTGTTTATTAATAGCACTTATAGCACTTATAGCTACGTAATTTCGCGGTCTAATTAATGGTGGGTGGGCAAGTTTAAGATGGACCCAGATGTGGGCCGTGACGTCACTGATTGATTCGCACGAGATGTTCGGTCATGTAACATTAATCATGTTCACGACAACCTGCGCTATAATAGGTATTGTTAATGGGAACGGGTCATTTGTTGATCATTAATTGGTGGTATGTTTTACTAGTGGGCGGTGGATAATGAGCATCAACATTGATTTCTTATATTTACGCAAATAATCCAATAGCAGTGATAGCCAAGTTGGTAGAACGCTTGCCTCGGTAACGAGGATTGCAGGTTCAAACCCCGGCTCGCACCTCTGGGATTTCATGTGCAAATCTCATTTTCAACCATGACTATCGCTTCCTAAACGGTGAAGGAAAACATCGTGGGGAAACCTGCATGTCTGAGAGAACCCCTCGAAAGATGTGTGAAGTCCGCCAACCCGCACTGGGCCAGCATGGTCGACTATGGCTTAATTGCTCTCGCATTGAGGGGAGGCCCGTGCCCAGCAGTGGGACATTAAAAAGGGCTAGAATTATATAATTATTATACGCAAATACTACACATTGAAATAAAACTCATTTTACGGATTTTATCGCGTTTATTTTATGTTTTTTACGTATGTACGTATACAGTAGATATAAAATCTACTTTTGCTCGCGAATAACTCCGGAGTTTACGATCGTATGAAGGCAGCTTTCAACCTCCATATTACTAAAGAATTTTCCGTTTTATTTTCTGATGACTTCATATAAATAAAGCTTGGCATGACCCTAAAAATAATGACACAAAGTAATTAAACTCTTCATCGTGGTGCACACTTTGCCCATGCATTTGAACCCGGGACTCTCGTCGCAGAAAGCAGGGACACTACCAACTGTATCCATCATGTCATTCAACATAACTCCAATATCAAGAATTGTGAAATAAAACTTATTTTACAGATTGTATCGCGTTTATTTTATGTTTTTACGTTCCCGCAAGCAACAACTAAACATGAGGATACCCCAGTTCAAACAATGGCACTAGGACTGTGTGTGGGCTGTATAGTTGGTAAGATTTTATATCATTAATATACATTTGATATCTGATAATTTAATAAAGAGTTCAACTTCCACTGGCCATTATTTTTATGACTTGCCTAGTAACGAAAGAGTAGGTACCTGGTTACTATAAAACTGATGAAATAGAAAAGATAATTGAATGTCACCTGGACTAGTTAATTATGAAATATTGATGATTTTATCTCAAAGCAAATTGTCGGCTTGTCATTTACATAACAAAGGCCTTCGATTCCATTTACAATCAACTCGTTAAATTAATTAATTTATCAACAATTACAATGATTCTATTAATTTTCAAATTCGTTCAACAAATTTTCCCATTGCAGAGTTAATTTGAGTTTGAAATTATGTTATTAGGCCCATTGAATTTCGAGTCTAGTGAAAAGCTTAGAATTGTGTGGTAACTTAGGTACAAACTTAGCAAACTTAAAATATGAGTCAGAAATTCACGTCATGTGCACCTGAATATACGAGTACTTAAATTAACACGAAACAGTAATAAGCGGAATTATTTGGCATTATTTATGACATTCGGATAATGTAACACTTGTTTTAATAACAGTACCTTTATAATAACTTACACAACAATATTAATATAAACTTAATATCAAATTAGTTAATACAAATCTTATTTTGAGGGTATCTTTCTGGAAATTGTCTACATTCAAGAATATAATTAACAATTCACATTACCTTTAATGAAGCCAAACCGATATTAATTCTAGTAATTATTACCGTAGCCACAGAATCCTAAATAGAACAGGTACAGAAGGATCACTCCGCATATACATTTAAATAAATAGGAACTCTTGCTACAATACAATAAAGTTCAAATCAGTAGAATAACGAACATTTAATGTAATCGCCATGTCACTGAGAAAGCATGCTGTCACTATCATACTTATTTATGAAATCTATGGTGTGTGGGGGACGGAAGACGCTTACGTGCCGAAACGCTACGTAAATATATACCCCTCAAATTATACAGGTGTAAAGTGGCTTTGTAACGAAAACTGATACTAAGAATTCAATTCATGATTCTGCAGCCCCAAAGTTGAAACTTTCCGTCTTTATAAGTCAATCTCAATGGGATTATAATAAAAATAATCATAATTACTAATGCAGACCTAAAACTGCAAAGTAAATTAAAATTCTATACGCTCGAGCGCGCTCGTCACCCGCTCGCCTAGGATATTCTCAGAGCATTGTGTTGTATTCGCGTTATATGCGATACATTGCGCGCTCAAAAATAATAATATTTGCAACCCTTGAATTTCGACATAAATGATTACTATAATTTTATTGAAGTCTTTCAGTTGCCTTTACCCAAATTATTCGTTACTACGTCCTTTACAGCCTGTATTTACCTACAAGTAACCTCTCTTGCTATCGCGTAACTCTTATCCCTTCTAACGCATGGCAAACCATGGATTGGGCCGGCCAAGGTGGGTCCACCGATGTACTTGTAGCTTCACACCTAAGGCCTCTGCCTCGAATTTTGCAGGCAGCGGGGCGGTGGCGGTGGCGGCGCGGGAGCAGCAGGATCTTATGCGTAAAATCAAATGGACCGGTTCTCGATAACAGCGGCGTGGCAGCGGCGCGGGGCGGCCAACGAGCCCCGCTCCCGCGCCGCCGCCGCCACCGCCGGCACCCCACTGCCCGCTAAAGTCGAGGCAGAGGCCTAAAGTGTGTAGTTCGCCATCTGTCGCGGCACAAATCTCGACATTACTATCATCGGCCCAAGTGCTGTCGCGTTCCCGCAGCCGCGTTGACCCCGTTCCCTGCACTTTGACGATTGACTTCGCTGTGGTGGAGACCTATAAACCTAAACTGTGGCCTATTTAAGATTTCGTGTTAGATGTGAACTATTAAGGGTCATTTAAGTAAAGTGATGTGTAGAAGTCGTTGGGGGTGGCCTATGTTCAGCGGTGGACGTCTATCGGCTGATAGATTAGATTAGATTAAGTAAAGTATGTAAGGGTTTTTTTGGTAAATACATGAATTTCCATATCAGAGAAAATTTATTACCCATACGATATTAGACATTTAAAGCTCACACCCCCACTAAACCTTCGCGATAAAAGGATTAAAATATTAATTATGTCAATAAATATTTTTTTTAGATCGCGTATTATTTTAAAATTTATTAATTAAGGTAAGTAATAAAAATAATTGGGCAACGATCACCAGGATAAAATTGAGAAAGAAAACAAAAATAGTTCTTTGGACCTCCAGGGCCCCAGGTCTACTAACACAATCGATTCATAATCGAACAGCAACCGCATAGTAACTGTCACTTTTGACAGATATCCCATACAATATCTGTCAAAAGTGATAATTACTTTGCGGTTGATATTCGATTATGAATCGATTGTGTTAGCAGACTTGGGGCCCAGGTCTCTTTGCCCATCAAAATATAAGCATTAACTGTTTCAAGTGCTAGACGAAAGCATAGCAGATCAAGCAAGTTTATCAATATATCTCTCGCTCTGCTAACACTGGTCGGTTGCGTTTGTTATTCCTACGGTAATCTACAGCTCCCGAGGCCTGTGTCGCGAAGTTTTGAAATCCAAGATTTCTGGCAAGGCATTTGAATACGAATTGTGTAATAGCAAAAACAACTGTTGTTTGGGCCTGAGTTTGTTATATTCAGAAGTTAAATAGGAGATATTATAATTTATAGATTCATTGATTATTTGTAGAATCTACTGTGATAAGAAAATTAAGGTATATAACTGATTCCGTGTTAAATATATTTTATTCCTGGTAAGGGGGTACTCACTAGTTTAAGAATAAAAGTAAAATCGAAAGAAAACTTGTATCTATTAAAAATAAGTAAGTACATATTAAATAAATTGAATTATTTGTAACACCAGTGAAAGCCATGTTGGTAGAACGCTTACCTCGATAACGAGCATCACAGATACAAACCCTGGCGCGCACCTTTGGGATTTCTGGATTTCATGTGTGAATCATTTTCAACCACGATTATCACTTGCTAAACGGCGAAGGAAAACATCGTGAGGAGACCTGCATGACTGAGAGAGCCCCTTGAAAGATGTGTGAAGACATCCAGCCCGTATCGGGCCAGCGTTATGGACTATGCCCTAATCCTACCCTCGCTTTGATGAGAGGTATCTACCCAAGAGTGTGACATTAAAGAGGCTGGTATTATTACTATTAATAGTAAAATTTCATTGACAACCTAGCTAAATACGAAATAATATAATATAGCATACCAAACGAAACCCAGATACAAACGAAACCTCTAAACCCCATATTCACTTGACATACAATTCCGACAGTAATCCAATAATTAGGGGCATCAAATCACCGGTCAAGGCGACGGCGGACGCAACACATTTGGGCCAAAATCGAATTTATTACACATGTGAAACGAACCAAACGGTGTCATAGCTTAATCTTAACGAAGGCCCGATATAGGAACTGAACTGAAATCGGTCCCAAATTATTTGTTGGTTATGGTCATTGTACAGTCGCGGAAGGAAAAGGTTAATCACCTTATATTATTTTTTTCGTTGCAAGAGTTCAAGAGCCGTAATGCCAACATTCCAGTGCAAGAAACAGTATTCGCAACATTATAATAAAGCTAAGCGTTTTGTCAAGGTTTTGACGGGTTTATTATAGAATCTGTGGAATAAAAGTTGTGCTTACTTCAGCCTGTCAATTATAAAGTATTGAAAAAATTGATACTGGCAGAAATGACTCTATTTGTAGCCTAAAAAATACCATCGAATTGAGAACCTTCTTCTTTTTTGTTGAAGTCCATTATACATATGAAGGACCCTCATACCGCAAAACTAAACGCAATCATGAATTCTAGAAGCTCCCCTTCAAATCTCCTGTCCAAACTAATCCCACTGGTACAAATGTTATCTTCACTCGCTTACCTCAGATCCATATGTAAGGGGACAGACGAACCCTAAATGAAAAGATTAACGTGACCAGAACCGTCATTTGAAATCCAAATTTTAGTGAGATCACGTATTGTATGAGACCCTTAGGATATAGTTCTTAGATTGGCTCGAGAGCTAGTCACTTAATTTGGAACCCTTTCACTTAGTAAGGGTGATAAGGTCGACAAGTTATTTCGTTACTGACTAACACTAAAAGTCAGTGGGTGAAGGCATTATTTCCAAATTGGTATATCATGCTATATATAAGACGTTTAGTAAGGATGACGTGTATCGCACTCTATATTTTACGTGAATTCATTGCGGGCTAAACATTAAAGAATTTCTAGGAGAAAAACAAAATTAATACCTATTAATATGCTGATACGTTATAGAGTCATGTGTCGAGTATAAAGTTTGGTATTGATTTCTTATTTGTCGTGAACGTAGAGAACCTAAAATAAATGCTATTCCGTAGAATTAACTTTATTTCAATATAAACATTCGTGCTAATTACGCAATTTTTGCCCCTTCCAAGATTTCAACTACTAATAAAAAAGACGTTAATGAAAATAAAAACCATAACATAAATAGCTAAGACACTACCCATTAGACAAGAGACAAAACTAGATTACCTCTTAGAGACGCGAACCGTTTGCTCTGAAACAAATGCGAATTAAAGAATCGCACAAGGTCAAGTTTGCCTTGATCACTAAATTAATTGTTCCCGAGGGACGCAGGAGACGTTTAACAATTATGTAAGATTGGATACAACAAGGTCAGACACTCTTAGATGTGGAGAGTGATTTTAAGTATTACAGAAAAAAATAACACATTACCTTAGTATGGGGCGGCCCCCTCAAAGTAGACAGATGATATCACACGCATCCCGTCAGACCATCATGTGTGGAAGTCATTGGAGAAGGCCTATGTCCAGCAGTGGATGTTTATCGGGTGATAGATGGATGGATGCATGGAAGATACAATTTCAATACTTACTACCGCTAAATTCACTGTTCGAACAAAATTTTGTTTAGAAAATTACGGATATTCAATTATGTAGTAGCGCCTTTGTGATTGATGAACCTGTCGCTAGCTAGAATCAAGTGAAGTTTCTACATCGATCATTCGGTTACTGTATAAAAAGCTTTATTATGTTCACACCAAAGCAATGATAGCCAAGTTGGTATAAAGCTCACCTTGAAAACGAGATTTGGAAGAATAAAGTTGCTAGTGGCTCGGAGAGCACGTAAAGCCGCCCTGCGCCTGATCTCACTCCAATCGAGTCAGATGGCCGTCCTACCGGACTATGACAGCGTGGGAAAATAATTACAAATCGGTTCATAAATGACGGAGATCTGAGGTAACAAACATAAAAAAAATACAGAACCTCCTCCTTTTTGAAGTCTTTTAAAAAGAAACTGTACTCACGGAATACTTAATTGCAGCAACAACAAATAATAATTATTGGACAGTAACTATACAATATACTTTTGAGAACCACGCGAGTAAGAAAGTAAGTTTATATGTCATAAGAATGAATACAGAAATTCTGAAAGGTCCTTCAATTCCCTTGCCGTATAAAGGACTTCCAATTCCATTTAAATTCCGAGGTTATTTTTGACAACGTCATATACTAATTGAGCGAGTGAATCTTTCATACTTGTCATAGCAGCCCCCTAGCGGAAACATTCAGCTTAATTATTAATCTGATCGCGTCGCCAACGCGGAACAAAGTAGTTCATTATTGATCACATATCCGATTAATATTCATATAGAAAGCTAGAACAATTACTGGTTTGGTTTATATTTGTTGGTATAATAGTATAATTGATAGAACTAGGCGATACTTGGCGGAAATCCATTGTTAACCTATGGGGAAAGAGGACCCACCACTGACCCTCGGCTTGTCTGTTGGTATAATAGTAGACTATCCCAAATGTAATAAATCGTTAAAACAAACTACAAACATACTTTAAGTAATTTGATCTTTCAAAGTCATATCCAATCGAATCATTAAATAGGTACCTTTTGAAACGAAAATACCTTTTACAACGATAATTAAATTAGCATTCCAAAGTTAAACATTCAAAATGGAACGTTTCAACAGTGCGCCACAGATAAAATATTGTTATGACCCAAATGCGGTTGTCAGATGCGGGGAGGTGAGGGTTGCCAGGCACAATATTAGAATGCATTGGAATGACTATTCGGATATCAAAACGTGCCTTCTTTTTGAACCATAATAATAATAAAGCATCACGCTTGCTAGGTAATCACGAAGGGATGGGCAGAGGTGCACTGCGGTATACCCTCATTTCGCCGATGGCATAGGGGGCGAGCCTATCGTCATTATGCCAGACACATTCCTCCTTAAGGAGCAGAATTAAAGCTATAGTCCACCACCATACTCGCTCAGTGCGGGTCGGTGAACTTCAGACGACCTTTGATAGACGTGTAGATTTCCTCACGATGTTTATTTTCACCGTACAGCAAGAAATAATCACTAGGTATTGAAATTTTATAATGCATAATATAAGGATAAAATAAAAATAAACATAATTGTTTAGTATAATGTATTGCATTTATGGTAAAATGAGATGATGTACGGCGAATAAATATTGAGTTCAAGTATAAATATTTATATAAATCAATGAAAATCATGTTATAAATAAATCAAAATAACCAAGCCACACGATCACACCAACTGTATGGTCCATATTGGCATAAGATAAAAATGATTCTTTACCATATCAGCCGCTTACGCTAATTTCTTAATTCATATTATCAAACATGGCAACACTAGAGGCTAACGCGACCCTCTATTCTCCAACTGTAACGTTGGCCGCATGCCAACGAACAACGAAAGCCAGCTTGAAGAGCTTTTTCAGATATCGAATGTGCTCTAAATTCAAAATTGTATATAGTTGTAAATTATTTTGAACTAACTGCTTTTAAAGCACTATTAAGTGGCAATACTGAACTATTTATTGTGCGAATTATTTTATTACACGTGCGCTACCTTAAGTTTCGCTTTAGAAATATTTAATTTTCTATCCTTGATGTATTCCCATTCATTAAAAGTGGTTATTAGATAGAACGCAACATTAGTGGTTATCCCCTAAAATTCTGACTAATTTCAATGATAATCAAATAACAAATAATTACCGTCATTAACTCCATACAAACAAAATCTTTCAGGTTACAAAGAACAATTTCAAAGAGTCGTAAACAGAACTTAAATTCTATTTTTTCTTTTAACCCAGGTAGATCGAACTTTATATTACTTTACCAAGTTAAGCATAACCTCATCTTCTTTTTATTGTATTCCGGCCGGCCGCGAAGCCTTTTAAATGGTTTTTTAATTATGTTTATGGAAGTAGACGATGGCAAAATTGTTCTCATTTTTTAAAGTCACAATCCAATAAGTGTACATGAAGCAAATAAATGTAGAATGATGCCGTCTAAAGTTTTTATATGCAGAGAATATCGCACGAAGTCACGGCTGAATAGTTAAAAAAAGGCAATATTTATTTGGATTACTTTTTCCCTTACCTCCCCCATTTGTGTATTAATGAAAGTACCTTCCAAATTTGAAGTTTGGATGATATAAACGTCACTGGATCAGTAGGCCCAAATGAAAGAACGCAGGCTAACTTTCTTTTGTTTTACCGAAAAAAAAATTGGATCTGGTATTATATTTAAAGCTTACTCAAGTGACACTGCAGTGACATCGTATTCTAGTTGCCGCAGTGTTTCCGTGTTCAGAATTAGCCGAGTCTAATTCGCGGCTTGTCTCCGGCTAGAGGGCTCTCCAGCCGGCGGCCGCGGCCTTGGCACGGTCCACATATACCCAACCTTGACATGACCTTGTCTTCCAGTCCTTCTGTTGCTTTAATTAAAAGAAACTGGATGATGGTGGTCTTGGCCAATTTTTATTTTTTTATTCACGTTAACCATTAAGTACAGTTGTCAATAAGGAAGATGGCTGGGTGTTACCATCGACTTGGGATCCAGTAATTATTATTATTAAATACAAAATCAAGCGCACTGCCTTCTGCGTAGATTGAACCGCAAGAAATAACTAAATATGAGGGTACCCAGGTTCCAACCATGACACTAGGACGTTAACCAACTTAGTCGTCCCGTGACCATGGTTGCTGTAAAGCAGCCGAAACGTCGAGAACGTAAAACAAGTATATTTAACGCTATACAATCCGTAAGATTCGTTTTATTTCAATGTGTATTATTTGCGTAAATTTAAGAAATCAATATTCAGTACAGTTCTTATGAATCGTCGAAATCGTTAAAAAATTGCTAAGCAACAACTTTACCAACCGTTCGGTACAAGAAACTGCATGGTTGATCTTTTTAATGGATGGATGGATGGATAATGGAATGGATATGTGAGATCAGTGTAGGAACGGCTAGGCAGACTTTAGCAGCTGGTCAAAAAAAGTACTAACTCGAAGTATATCATTGCAAGTTAATGGCAACATAGTTCCCACATTTAAAAATTACTTTTGTAATTGAAATTGTTGTCTCGTAGCTACATCGTGATACCCAGGTATATAAATAATATCTATACTTAATATTATAAATGTGAAAGTTTGGATGGATGGATGGATGGATGTTTGTTCCTCTTTCACGCCCGAACGGCTGAACGGATCTGGATGAAATTTGGCACAGAGTTAGATTATAGTCTGGAATAGCACATAGGCTACTTTTTATCCCGGTAAAATGTATGGTTCCCGTGGGATAGATGTTTTAATTTTTCATACTTTTTATCGCGGGTAACACCGCCGGGCGCAGCTAGTAAATAATAAGTATTGAACAAGTATTTAAGATATTTAAAGGTATCAAGTATAATAACCATAATTTACTGAAATATGAGAGCTGCTATACGTTAATCCATCTTACAACTTGTAATCCTCATAATGGTAAGGTTAACTAATTTATAAGGCGTTAACAAGCGCCTTGCGGGCAGCAACCCTAGCGAGTGATAATCGCTATGAATTAAATAGGCTTATATTGAAATAGGGTTGTCACAGTACCGGAGAATTTAGTTCATGGAGCATAAAGAATAGTGAAGGACCTCTCTCTCTCTGTCTCTATAGTAGAATGTGATAAAATTTATTTAAGTATACTTGTATTTTGTATTTTTCTTAAGTCAACTTACACACTCGTGCACTTGAAATATAATAATTGAATTTCGCAAATTAAGGCGGTAATTTGTTAATATAATTTCTTATCATGAGCCCTTTTTATGTCCCACTACTGGGCATTGGTCTGAACCCCGCGTTTATTGAGGGGAGGTCAATGCGTGAGGGAGCAGACCACAATCCTCCACGTTAACTCAGCGCGAGTTGGGTTGGGTCGCTCTTGCAAAACATCTGGCTCTCGAGGTTGAAGGGTGTGCGCTGTGTTCCCGGACGATCTTCCCTGTCGAGTGTCGAGTAGTCGGGGGGGGGGTACCTGTGGGTAGGGTAAGGGTAGGGTCGGAGAGTCGTGGGTCGTGGAAGTATGTTTCGGCGGTCTCGTAGCCGTGGTGGAACTCCCTCAGGTTTTAGTCAGTAGGAGTCTGACAAAACCAGTTGCCCCCCCCCCCCCCCCCGGCAGAATAGTACCAATGATTATATAATTATACACGTGTAAACCTGTTGCTACGAGAATAATTTTCACAAACGACAGCTATATTTCTCTCGGCTCCGATAACGTTACCTATATGTCAGTTAACCCTTTGAACACACGATCCGTGTTCATGATGAGCTGTATGTATATAAGTAAGCATTTGCTACTAATTAACCTAGATCAGCTAGACCTTAGAATATTTAGGCCAGAATTCCAAAAATTATGCGAAATTACTGCTCTTAAATTAGCTTATTAGGCACTAGTTTCTGTCCGCGACTCCGCGCGCAGTACTTCAATGACACATAAACTGTAGGTCTCTATTAGTGAGACTTTTTCAGAATAGGATCATTGGTTCCGGAGATTATCCTATCAATAATATCTATATCTATCTATCTCACAAAATAAGAAATTATCTCATTGTATTCGTATAGATACGTACTATCAGACAAACGTTATGTAATAATCTTCTATCTCTATCTTTTTGTATTGTAACTCATTCATAGATCGCTATAATAGGCAAAAAGTCAATCACGTAAACATATAGTAGTAACCTTTTTGAAAACCAAATCTTATATTACCTTTAAGTTACAGAGACAGTTATTTAGGTATAAGCTATCATCCCTTATAACTTAGATATGCAACTCCTAAAATCTACATTAAAATAATTACTTACTGCAACTCTAATAAAATACTTGACGGTAACTTCGTCTATAGTGGTTTGAGCAAAGGCCTTGTTTGAGGAAAGGCATTACTGGGATTGCCTTTACTCCATTGTGGGGTAGCTAGGTAGGTAGGTGGGTACCCATAATACAGGCGTTGCTCAGATTGGAACCATTATTGTAGGAGCCATCTGTCAAATAAGTTGTGGATAGAGATTATATGCAAACTTGAAACGGCCGTAATAGTAATATGTACTTCTTCTTCTTCTTCTTCTAATGTAAGGGTCGATGTAGCTGTTGAAGCTCTATCTAGAGCACCGTCCTTTGCAGATCCTTATACGTCAGTAGCTTCTTCCCGCGGTACGTCAATAAAACATAGCTTATAGTACTCAGTGGACAATAATCTATGACAAATGCTCGATATACAATGTTCTCTATGGTTTTCTCTCTCTCTTATCAATGGCGTGTCCTCGACATCGTTTGTTTTAAAAAGTGTTCTGAGTATTTAATTAAATTATTATTATATAAATCACAACAAGTCTATAATTTCCACCCCAGGGCCCTTGGTATATTTATCACTCAGGGATAATGTAGCTACCTATAATTTAAGAATCCCTACATACAAACCTACAAACTTTCTTCTTCTTCTTCTTCTAATTTAAGGGTTAGACCCTTGTCGGTGTAGCTGATGTTGCTCTTTCCATCCTTCTCTATCAAGAGCAGCTTCTTTCACCTCCTTGTACGACATGACACGGATCCTTTCTTTTATCTGACTCATGTAGCTTATTCTTGGTCTTCCTCGTCCACGCTTTCCGTCGATCTTTTCCTCTATGATGTTCTTTATGAAGGTATCATGTCGTATGAGATGGCCTTTCATCTTCTTCCTTCTATTCCGTATGGTTTTCATTAATGAACAAACGTTATCTCTTCATAATATTCGTATAGTCATCTAGTCGGTGTCATCACCGACCTTTCTTAGTTTTCCTCACCCAGGCTTTCTGGCTTTAAGAATAGAATTACTTATCCACTATTCCACTCAACTAAGCACGTCAAAATGTCAATCAGACCTACAAAACACCGTAGCTATTACGTAGTACCTTCGCGTGAAATTCTAAATGTTTGTTTTCAATTATACTTGGTTCGCGGAACGTTAGCGCTGAACTTCGTATTACAGTAATCTTCAAAGAGAACAGACCGGAGTAATCAACGTATAGTAAGTTATTATTATACGCTGAGAGGATTACAAAATTCACACGGAACATGTGCAATTTTTATATGAAAATTTCAACAGTGTTCTGTTGAAATTGTATAAAAGTTAATTGAAGCTTTATGATTATCATATAATTGATTAAGTACTTAATCTTAGAATCCATGAAATTTATTTTGTAATTATCCCAGGGGCATATTCTATTTATCACGCCATATTAAATGTCAATACATGTCAAAATGTCATATATTAATTACTTGTAATTGGCAAAATACCCGCTCAGTTATGGGTGAGGGAATATTCATATCCATTTTATTCCATCGCATCTCATTTCGTAAAGAAAGCAGAAGAAGAAGATTTAAAGACGCCTGATTTGAGAGCCTAAATGACTGACAGATGATCACAAAAAATATCATCAGACCATTTTCTTTCCACCTCAATCTGGACCATTCTATTGAAATTTTATCACTTCTCAATCACTAGAATGTAACAATGAAAGTAAATCTAAAGCATTCAGTCTCAGTAAAAGCTGAAACTTATATTGTATAGTTGCTTACAAAATTCTCACGCTATCTAGTGGAAGTGAGGGAAATCGACCATGACCAGAAGGAACATCTTTGAGGAAATTTATAATCATCACATCCGTTGGCTTTTTGGTCTCTTCTTATTCCTTTTCTGTGCATTTCTTAAATCGTGATTCTTTATTTTGCTCTCTAAAATATATCCTACTGTTTATATAAAATATAGAATTCTGTTTTCCTATAAAGAAAGTGTTTTTATACATGTGTATAGGAACATCTACTCTGGGTGTTTTCAAGTCGAGAGTGAACAGGTACCTTCTAGGCAAGTATGCTCCATCGTAGATCTCATCGTCACTTACCATCAGGTGAGATCGAACAAGATTTTTATTTTTTATGAAAGTATACTCGTATATTTAAATATTTTTATCCCTAATCGTGCTTTCTACATTGCTATTAAAATAAGCCCAACGAAAATACATCATCAGAATAAGCTAGTACCTTCATCCAATATAACTTGGGAAACGTTAAAGTAATCTCTTGGTGTCTATGATGAATGGTGGATGTCGTGCAAATCCACACAGGATTAGTCAATTGCGGCCTCCAAGCCCACTAAGTCATGGCCCTAGGACACGGCGGAAGGTATACGCTGACGGAGATATGAAACGACAAACCTCAACAATGACGTCACATTGTTGGTATTCTTCTACATTGAACAAGTTTTAGAAACAAAAACAAGTCCTAACATATTGATTTCTTATATTTACGCGATTACTAGTCATTTAAATATAACTTATTTTACGGATTTGATCGTGTTCATTTTTAGTTTTTTTACGTTCCCGACGTTTCGGCTGCTTTACAGCAACCATGGTCACGGGAGGACTGAGGTGGTTGACGTCCTGGTGGCCTAGTTTGAAACGGGGTACCCTCGTATTTAATTGTTGCTTGTGGTCCGATCTTCGCAGAAAGTGCGCATAGTGTCTTGAGGTCTTGCAATTGACTTGCAATTTTATTTAAATCCCTAACATTGTTTATTTTCTGTTTGCTAGAATATCACGCATAAACACTGGGCCGATTTCAACGGCTATTTTATTATTGGAATGTTTAAAGGACACTGAGTTACAGAGTAAAGACAATGGTTTTGTATCTAGAGCTGCGGGCTAGAGTTAGTATATTATACAATTTGTAGTTTTATTGTTTTCGTTAAATTAATATTTTATTTTTGTAAGCAATGGGAATTGTTATCGTCATTAAACTACGTCTAGGTTATAATCTCAATGAGAAACAAATGCTTCGAGTCAGGCCTGACCGAGTCCAGAAAGTTTTTGTTAATACCTGGCAACAAGTACTTTGTCGACATTCAATTGTCATTATTATTATTAAAATTAGTAACCGCAATGTAAATAATCTTCGTATTTTTTTTCTTAATAAATACATAAATATATATAGAAATATATTAAGATGACGCCAAGCCGTTATTCTTATAAGAACATATGTACATACATTACATAAGATATTAATTGAATTCTGAAAAAGGCGATTCCGTCAGATTGATCATAATAATAGGGACTTAGAACATGGTATTGTAGGAATGACCGATAAGATAATATTTAGATTTTCTGCATTACAAACTGTAAAGCAACAGTATTGAAATAAACAAAAACAAAGTATTTATAAACTTGTATTGTATTAAACTAATCTCAATGAACGCTAAAGTTTATGTTACAGAGCCGAACCCTTTAAGGAAATTGCCTGGTAAGGTCGTGCCAACAACTGTCTACCCACACCGCCACAGTATTCGGGGTAAGGTAAATACTTGTTCATTGTGTGGCAAAATTACGTATAATCATTACGTTCAATAACTTACTAGAGTATCCTAATAACGAGAGATACGTAACTTAATATTATGCATAACTAATGATAGGTGAGTGTTAGGTGTGTTACCATAAATAGGACTTCATCTTCTTTTTTTTTAAGTTTGCAATGGGCTACAAAATAAGGACTTTTTTCCAGTGTCGAGTATGTCTTCATAATTGTTATATGATTATAAGTACCGCTGATGATAATGATGATGAAATAAATCCCCTACCTCTTTCAGTAAAGCTGTGGATACTTTACTGAAAATTTACCGGACATCTTGGTAGAAATCTAAAAGTCAAGTTATGCTATTTTATTTCATATTCCTTCACTCGCGTACGTTTATTAACATACAATGGATTAACCATTTTGTACCCATACATTCCACTAATATTACACACTAGCTGCGCCCGGCGGTGTTACCCGCGATAAAAAGTATGAAAAATTAAAACATCTATCCCACGGGAACCATACATTTTACCGGGATAAAAAGTAGCCTATGTGCTATTCCAGACTATAATCTATCTCTGTGCCAAATTTCATCCAGATCCGTTCAGCCGTTTGTGCGTGAAAGAGTAACAAACATCCATCCATCCATCCATCCAAACTTTCACATTTATAATATTATATATAGTATAGATTATTTGAACTTGAGTGACTTGCCGAATTGTAATAATAGTTAAATCTAACCTCCTTTGCGCCTCGGAGGGTATTAGCTGTAGTGGTCTATACCTTGGGTTAGGGTAGTTAAGCTATTTGAGTCTTGGTCGGCAAAATGGAAATGAAACGTATTAATAATGGAATCGGTAGACCGACAGTAGGAGATCCGTAGACTGGTGAAATGAAGCCAGGACATATGGGGAACTGAGACGAAGATCTAGGCACCCCATCACTCTATATACACACAGATAAATTGTGACTAGATTGGCGATTAAGGCCGCTTTGTTGATGATTACGAGGAAATTAAGGAAATACTAATCACATGCAGCTGTTCAATATATAGAACATAACAAATACTTAAATAAATAAATAAAAATGCTAAATATAAATAATAAAATAAAATAAACAAATAAGAATAATTAATCATTTATTTAAACAACTATTATAATAATACTTGAATAAGTTAATCATATAAACCCCAGAGTTATATATTGAGTTTAAAAAGCGGCAACACTGTTGTTACTCCCTCTTCTCCTTTGACATGTAAGACTAGCGATTGTGGTGTCTGAATAAAATTAATATTTTAATTACATTATCCATAGCATTTTTATTTGTACAAAAACGATTAATTGACTTAAATAGTATTTATACAAGCTCTATAATAAAAGTAATACAACACATATGAACATATATAACCAAGTAATAATTGAAATTGTGTCTACAGAAGTTCAAAAGTCAATATTCGGCAACATAAACATAATTCGCTAAGACTCGCTTCGCCAATATCGAACATAATCACGAGTGTTTCAAACTGAACTTTGTAAGCTTCCTACTCGGCGAACAAATTACATAGGGCAGATAAAACTTGGCAATATAAAGGACGTACTTTGTCCTTAGAGGATTGTGAAGACATATACTTTATGTAGGACTCAAATACAACCTTTCACTGGATATAAAAGTTCGAATACTAACTAAAGAAAATGTTTATGCGTCTTCTTTAATTTAAATTATGTATAGTGATATGGGATTTAATCGTTGTAATAATATAATAAATAATATAACATTAAAATTATTAAAAAGAGCCCCTACATGTTGGATCCATATCCCCGCGCAATCCTTCCAAAGATCTGGGTATAGCCCGTGTGGAGAGAGACAACAATAATAAATAATACCAGCCCTTTTAATGTCCCACTGTTAGGCACGGGCCTCCTATCAATGCGAGGGGGATAGTGAACCTCGCTGGCCCAGTGCGGGTTGGCGGACTTCAACCGTCTTTCGAGGGGTCCTCTCAGATATGCAGGTTTCCTCAAGATGTTTTCCTTTACCGTTTAGAAAATAATAATCATGATTGAAAACGAGATTCGCACATGGAATTCATGAATCCCTGAGTCGCGAGCGAGGCAAGAGTCGTTACCGAGGCAAGCGTTCTACCAACTTCGATATCACTGCTATCAATGCAATCCTTGTAAACTTGACCTAATTTCCACGGATTGATTCTAGATACAGTGATTGCAGATCTTAATGCACTGATACTTATACAGAGCAAATTTCGTATACCCTCGAAGACTTAACTATGATGATATTAATATATTTTACCTCAAACATAAATAAATATCGCCAGACGACCACACCAACTATGCGATCCCACATTAAGCAACGCTTGAATAATGAGTACCGTACAATAGACTGGGCGCGAACCCAGTATAGTACTTATAGAAATATTAAACATCCATGACTTGGGTACAAACATTCGTGCTCATCACACAAAATGTGTCCCTACCAGGATTCGACCTCTGACCCTCGGAACAGAAAGCAGGGTCTATACCAACTGCGCTAATCAGGCTGTCAAACAATAAGGCTACATGTGTAGGTGATATGTGTCTAGCAATAAGGCTCTTGATCGGGCAATAGTGTTTTGTTATTGACTACACAAAGATTGCCTTAGCAAGGCTCAGTAGACATACATTTTTATCTTACGACGGCCATGTTCGCCCAAGATTGATGTTCCCTTGATCTATTTCCGGTTCACGCCAATTAGCCCTGTGACATCGGTGACGGTGGGCGGGATTCCTGACATTGAATTATTTCGATACTTTTAGTTTAAAATTTTGTTTGAGATTCTTTTACTAATGAGTATACTTGTTGAGATTAATTATGTTTAGTCGGTAGGTACTTCCCAAAATGAAGGCCTTTAGATGTAATTAATTTTGTACACGATAACTTGGCTTATAAAAAAAATTCAGGCCCTAAAATCTAAGCCCTCGGATGTATATACAAAAATATAAAATGGTCAATACCTGTAGCTGAATTTTCCCTGTAAATCGAAATATTTCTGTAAATTGGAAATTGTAATTTTGGCAAACATTAAGTATAACTTTGTGAACAGAAATGATTTCCGGGTATTTTGTGTTTGACATTTTGCGTTATGGCCTTTGATTTGAAAATTTTCCCGTTGCTAAAGAAATTTGCAGAAATGGTGATCGAGTTCCTGGATAAATAAATATCGGGTTTGCATCCCATAGTGATGGCCAAAATAGGGTAATTAATGAGCAACTTATTTTTAATATAAAAAATAATTAAAAATTATAAAAAAAAAACGCCCGACGAACACACCAACTATAGGGTCTTACACTAAGCATTATAGCAAGGAAGCTTATGCAAACGCTTGTGTTATGGGCACCGTACAGTACAATATATAATACTTATTTCGATATTAAACATCCATAAGACTTAGGTACAAAAATTCGTGCTAATCACACAAAGTTGAAGGCTGGGTAAGGCAATGATTAAGCTAAGAACTGAGCTGATCAGGTACTTAGCTTAGTTCAAAGTTCCTAACATAGAACCGTGTGACTCTAGTTTCAAAATTCAACGTGAAAATCAATAATAACCGCAGGCACTTATTCGTGTTTAAAATACCTACATATTTCATTTCCATTAGATAAATAGCACAAATAAAATAATCCGTACGCATACAGAAGCCTTGACCGGGAGGGTGGAAATAGCTTGAAGTGACTCTCGTGCCGAGAGCCAGCCAGCTTGTCCGCTAACTAAGGACTCATTTTATACTCTGTATTGTAATCTGTAAACTACTATTAAATTATAGCATTCATTAAACACTTTGCGTAATGTTAATGGGGAATGGAATAAATAGTGAATATAGCGAGATCTGATATAATAAATAGGTATAAATATGTATGTTTATATAGAAACGAAAAATGCCCAACGTCTTAATTTCAAATGGGTCACAGTCCTACCTTTCGCAAATTCAAGGCACTTTTTCTTCTCGTTTAAAGTAAAGCTAATCAAATCAAAAATCCCGACATCGCTTTGTATGGAGGGTGGGAGCCTAAGGGAATTTACACACAGGACCTTATTACACACAGATGGCGCTGCAGACGTATTCAGAACAATTGACAATTCTCAATACAATCCTGAAACGCGCTATGAGAGTTTTCAGAGCACGTAACATATATACAAGATCTCGACAAGAACAGTGACCTGTAGTTTTGCGTTGCACCTCTCCAACCGGTGGTATAAATCTATCCAGCGTGACCCAACTAAAACGTCCTTAAATGTCACGTAACACGCAGCATTGTTGTGTGCGCTCAGAATCGTTATTCCGAGACAGTGAGTAACCGCCTTAAATGAGCCTCCTTTATTCCACTTTAGAATTGATGTCAAGTGCAGACGAAGCTGCGGAAACAAAAATCTCTGGAGGGCGATGTCATGTCGGACCAAAGTGTTTTTGCCGTATCCTCTAGCGCTCGTTGCGAGCGTGCCTCGTTGAGTTTCAGGTTTTAAATGGTCGAAAAGCGAGGGGAAAATTAGATGTCTGTGCTGAGGTATTCTTTGAGTGCTTTTTTGTAGGGCACGGTTTCAAATTGAGATATTTAATTCGCGTTTCACAAACGCTTTGATGGGTCAAGCACTATACGTGCGAGGTTGACAGATATAAATTGGCTTACTTAGACGAAACGGACTACATCAAGTTGAAGCGTGATACAAGAAGATGATGATACTAATAGAAGTTGAAGCGTGATACAAGAAGATGATGATAATAATAGAAGTTGAAGTATAAAAAACCACCCTCAAACGCAGGAGGGAGGTGAGTACATAGTGTTCCGAAAATTTTCAAACAGTTCCCCAATAAACTTTTTTATGAGTCTAACGCGGCCATGATTAGGTATTTTCATAAAAATACTCCAAACTGAAAATGTAAATTTGATTGTAATTAATTATATTTACCTGTTTTAAGTGACCTTTTGGTTGATTGGGGCTGACCTAATTTTCCTATCATTATGAATATCCTATAAAAATAAACGCAAAGTATGGCCGTTTTAGCCTTTACAGGACAGTTTTTATTTTTAGTTTTTTTCTGCCACTTTATTTTGTTTTTATTATGAACATTTATTTATTTATTTATATAGGATTGACAACAGAGTTTACAATTTCTATTATGACATTGCGACCCGATTGGCACAGTTGTTGGGGACCCTGCTTTCTGTACCAAGGGTCCCGGGTTCGAATCCCGGTAAGGAAAATTTTGGTGCAATGAGTGTGAATGCGATGTACCCGAGTCATGCATGTACAATATCTTTTACCCCCAGTCTATTAATCGGTACCCTAAATGTTAGTATTACTAAATTTGGGACCGTAATGTTGGCGTGGTCGTCTAGGGATGATATTATTATTACTTAAAAGGGATGTTATTTTTTATCAAGCACATTCTAAACTCACATATAGAGTAAGGTCATAAGTGGGATTTTATTTCCCTTGAAAATATTTCAAAAAGTATAATCTTTCGCCGTGTTTGAGTAAACACAACATAGCATGTCAATAAAGAGTTATCATTAAAAAAATAATGAAAGCCATTTGCTTTCAAAACTAATTTTCGGCCATTTAATTTCTGAAATTAAAATCAAAGAGAATTAGCACTTGAAATTAAGCAATTAAGTCGTAAATATCAACAACTTTATCAATTACAAGTTAATTGGATTTCGGTCGGCAAAACATTATGTTGTTATTTTATAATTCGTGTAAATCAAGGACTTCGAAATCGTTACTAAGAAAGCGTGCTATCGTTGTTACTCTTATGTATAAAATCTGTGGTGTAAGCGAGAAAGAATACATACTTTAAACTATTGTGTTTGTATCACAATAACGAAGCCTCCTTTTACGTTGCTAAGCAACAACGTCTTTTTCAAATTTAGTTTCAAAATGCCACATGTCAGTGGCGAAGGATGAATATTCGCCAAGGAAACCGGAAAAAAATACCTTACTTGTGAGTGCATAAAAAGTTAAAACCCCATAATACTCAATGCGGTTTAGATGTCCCATTAAAATATAAGGTTTAACGAAAATAGTATAAAACATTTTACCGGATGAATCAGTAAGTTATATGAATCACGTTGATGTATCAAATTAGTGTGTAAAATGATGTCTAAATAGTTTTTATAAGCGATGCGAACTAGAAAAGTTCAGTTTGGAATGACTTTAAAAAAAAACTTCGGGAATGTTATCTTTATAACATACTGTTGGACCTGTTAAAATATTTTACACTATTAATGTTTCACCTTATAAATTATTTATACTGTATAAATCTGAAAATAACCAATATTTTAGTCGGTTTCTGTCGAGTGATTGGGGTCGAGTCACCTTCGTCCGTAGGAGAATTAAATACCCTTGAGATACCCTACACGTGACCCTGGGTGTTGCCAACTAGGTAACAACTCTACTGGTGGTAGGCTTCGGCCGTGGTTAGTCACCACCCACTGAACAAAGCCATGTCGCCAAGCGGCCTAGCCGTGTTCCGGCATGATGTTCGGTGTTGCCATTCATGGATGGCGGGTCAGATCAGCTGCGCTGCATGTGCCTAGTGAATGTAGCGTCTCGATCTACTGCCACCTTCCTACCTAGGCAAGTATGCTCCATCGTAGATCTCATCATCACTTACCATCAGGTGATATCGAGATCAAATACTTGCCTATAATGTAATAATAAAAAATAAAAAAAAAAATTGTACGTACCTCCATTTTAATTTAGAATTTAATTGGGACAGGCAAGCCTGTTAGAATAGTTTTATATGGTTGCTACGCCACAAGCACGTCATGCATATTCCCAACTGCAATACAATATCGCTAATTATTTTCCGCCCCAGTTTCTTAATTGCGAGCTCTCTCACGTAATGACTTCCCCAATTTCCAACGGGATTTGTTTTAAAATGACTGTTGGCAGCACCGTCGAATACCTATTGTCTACTAGAACACTGAAATAAAATTTAAAAAAGCTATATTATGGTGAAACGCGACGCAATAATCCTTGAAAGTAATGTTTAGGTGTTAAGCGTAAAATTTATACCATTACTGTGTTTATTTTATATAATATCAAATACATATATCGAAATAATAGGGTAGTGATAGCCAATATCGTGGAACGGTTGCTCAGTTCCGATGATCGCAGGTTCAAACCCTGGCTTGTACTTTTGGAATTTCTGGATTATATTATATAATGCTTATTTGTTATATATATTTGTTATATTAATTCACAAAAACAAATACCCGAAATAATAAAAATAATAATTTTATTACATTCGATTCTGAGGCGGCACGAAGTTCATCGATGCAGCTATAATTAGTGTTCGATTTTCAAACCTGCTCGTGGACACCTTAAAATATTTTACACTGGTATTATTATACCTACACAACACTAACCAACCTTTTAGCATGATACTCAAATCGTTTAGCGGCTCTCCTAGAGCTCGCTTCAAGCACTAAAATCTAATCAGATTCATAACTCTAACTAGACCCGAGACACCTTGATTCAGGTCAATGCATTAATCCAAACGGATTAGTGCTAACATAACCTCTACTGTCGTTAATGCATCCGACAGGATCACCCCTGACTGATAGTGGTCCATTAACTAAGAAGCCCGACTTCCCTAAGTACAACCTATCTGGAGGGTCGATATTTATGTATCAATCACGCTTTATACTGAATGGGGCAGGCAGGAGTCCGGGTAGCTTGTGAAACAAGATTCATGAGTACATTTGTAACGTTTTCAATTTCGATTGGATAGCCTTGAATTGAATCTGTAAGTAATACTAGTATTGAAATAAAATAATTTTATGAATTTTATCGCGTTCATTTTTTGTTGTTGACGGTTATTATTGGGATCTTGTACGTATGTTTCCTGCTCCGAAAACTCTCATAGCGCGTTGCAGGATCGTATGGCCAATTGTCAATTGTTCTGAATGTCGTCTGCAGCGCCATCTGTGTAGCTGGTGCGGTTGAAGAGGTCGCTACAACTTCATTCATAGATAGAAAGAAGGAAATCCAATAATAGAAATATCTATGAGTATCTATCTATCTATCTATCTCTATCTATGAGTATTGTTTTACTTAATTCAAGCTCTTGTAACCATGTTTAGCAAGTTGTCTGTCTTCATTATACTCGAAAAGCCAGTGGTCGTCGTTTATATTTAATTACATTACGTAGCGTTCCGTAGAGTCGTAAATCGCTCCAGTCATGCCATGACATTGCAAATAACAGCTTTATTATCATAATTTCACGCAAAGTAGATGGCCGCTATTCGTGATTTACCATCACTAATATTGTTGAAAAATAACAACGCCATAGTGATGCGAATTTAGTTACGGTTTAGTCGAAAATCGAATGTTTAATCGACTATATTTTTTTTAATTTTATTGGTTGTTATAGTATATACACTCTTCTGACTTGTCTTCCTAGCCTTTGTAGCCACCCATTTGGCAAAGGTAAATTAATTTCTTATATTTTCTAAAAAAATACATTTTATATTGGTCCATGGTCACTCGTAACCATGGTTTTATTTCAATGTGTAGTATTCGCGTTAATATAAGGTCATCAATTACCTGAATTATTATTTATTTACCAGCAAGGTAGGACTTTATCTCTTAGGTATCTAAACTACAAATTCTATGAATATCAATAATTTATGTCACAGAAGATTATTCATGAGATAATGGCTCGCATTTTAAAAATAATGTTATCACATCACTAGCACTGTATTATATTCTGATTTATTATTATTTATCCACTGTTGTTAAGTAAATGCAGTTATCAAGGACCCTCTTCCGATTCCATTTTGATAGTAATAACAATAATACCAGCCCATTTTAATGTCCCACTGCTGGGCACGGGCCTCCCCTCAATACGAGGGGTATTAGGCCATAGTCCACCACGCTGGCCCAGCGCGGGTTGGCGGACTTAACACATATTTCGAGGAGTTCTCTCACACATGTAGGTTTCCTCACGATGATTTCCTTCACCGTTTAGCAACTGATAACCGTGGTTTAAAATTAGATTTTGATAGTGATTAGTAGATATAGATTACTGGAGAACGACGTGGCCCTAAGTGACAATGGTATTGTAATTTGTAAGGGATTTAGGGATTTTTGGCTAATGAAACTGGTATGAGTTGTCTTATCGTAATTAAAGAAATGGGGGAAGAGGAACCCACCACTGATCCTCGGCTTGTCAACTATTCCAATTATAAACCAAACAAGTTTATCGATTATCAAAGGAACCTATAACACACAACTCTTTTTATTTCAATTAATATGCAATTCTCCGCGGAACGATGCGAATCTAAAAAACTAAGTATCGCCTAGTTCTAACAATTATATCGTTATCACACTAACATCAATTATTTTCAATACCGATAACGCGCCAGCCGTATTAAATCACATCCATATAGCTTCAAGTGATCATTTATCACACAGAATGCTTAATAGCGACATTTACGCTAAAAGGTATAAAATTCATTACAGTCTAAAGTCGAGCATCAAAGTAAAGAGAAATTCATCAGGTCTGTAATTTTAAGATACCTTAAAGGAAATCTTCTTTGATTTCAGGTAATGTATGACGATGGTATTCATCAAGCAATTTTGAACTTACTATATGTGAATGTAAAGTTTGAGTTGGAATGCTGGGGTGCCTTTTGTTTGAAGGTAGGTCGTTAGGTATGGTACTCACGAGCTCTCATTACGGTGTAGTTTTGAGAGCGTTGCGTGGTATTCTTTACGTATAGAGTCTGAAGTAAAACCGAGATTATTTTCATTGTATTTTCATGTCCATTCTTGGTGATCAAAGTGGTATGGAAATCTATACTTCTATACTAATATTATAAATGTGAAAGTTTGGATGGATGGATAGATGGATGGATGGATGTTTGTTACTCTTTCACGCCCGAACGGCTGAACGGATCTGGATGAAATTTGGCACAGAGATAGATTATAGTCTGGAATAGCACATAAGTTACTTTTTATCCCGGTAAAATGTATGGTTGCCGTGGGATAGATGTTTTAATTTGTCATACTTTTTATCGCGGGTAACACCGCCGGGCGCAACTAGTTTAATATATTTTGTAAAATTAGTAGATAAAATAGATTACTCCATTCTAAGAAGGATAGTTTATTACCACTCTAAACTTGAAGTCGTTAAAGTGACGAACATATAGCTTAAATTATACCTAAATAAAACAATTATAAAACATACACCTAAAACTCGTTATCTCAAATTTACTCGTTTAATATTTATAATTTATTAATTATAATACCGTAAGCGCGAACGCATTTAAATTTATTTAAGTCGCATCAGAACTTTCGCAATAAATATAAAAAGTTTTTTCAACATTCCTACCTTGCATCCCAGTTTTAATTTATACAAGTCAAATAGGGATTAAACTGACGTATAATATTTTCTTAGTTGGCAACTCTGTTTGGAATTCGAGACAACATTAATCGCCTCGTTTATTTTGTAGACGGTTGTAAAGCAAACAACTTTATCCGTTTGAAGTTCCGTGAAATAAAGTATGTAAAAAATGTCTCGTTATTTGAAAATACAGTTTATTTATGTATCCTTGATAAAGTCTGTTTTATATTACGTATTTTAAAAGTATTAAGAATTCAACGCCAATAGTAAATATCATTGGTCTATAATTTATCTCCATTTGAAGTGTTCATTCTTAGAATTATACAGCTCTTGAAAAAGTAAGGTAAGCTTTTTATCAACTTTAAGTCTAACTAAAACGGAAAAAAATACCGCACAATAGAGCGGCAATCCAGGATAATACCTTACTCTAAGTCCGAAAAATAATTCGGATTGGGTTTTTCAGACTCGGACTTATGTAAAATCCTCTCGCTTTTTTTACGGACGGATATAATTTTCGCGGTCCGCCCTCTACCTTTTGTTTTTATGCAAATACAGATAGCACAAAAAAACAATAATTGGTGCGTTTACAGCTGTCAGTTGTGTTTGCTATGTATTTTAATTATTTTGTGATTATAACTCTATGGTTTTTCATTATTTTCGGAGGTAAATTTCGAGTTAATACGCATAAGAAAAAAAACCTTTTTTTTTGTCTGTGTTATTATAGTACCACTACCTACCCCCTCGTACTTTCCGGAGTTGAATCGCCTTGAAATTTGCCATTGAGACATTCAAGGCTCTATCGATATATAATCGTGAATACCTAGTTTTCCTTTTATATCTCCTTGTGTTTAAGAATATTCTTGGCGTGGTTGCAAACCAGTTAAGCAATTATAAGATAAGAAATTCTTTTGACCACAAATTGTTTAGACCTACACCTCAGTCACAGGCTATTGCTTCGGAGGAAGTTTAAAATCATTGAAATGACATTTGATATATGTTGTTTGAAAGTTTTCATACTTAATATCCCATAGATTAACCAATAATATCAAATCGTCAATTATCGAACGAGTTACGTACACCGTACGTAGATATTGTACATGCAAATTCGTTCAGTCCCAGCGTTTGGAAGATTGGAAACTACATTTCCCAAGCCCCTTATTTGTCCGTCTGATTAAATTCGCGGCGGATTCCAGAACGTGTCGACTTTCTATGGGACGATCAATATGTCGCGGAACTTGGGTAGGCCGTTTTCTTTGGGCTCAGCCGATACACACGTACATCGACCTTTTGAAACAGAATGTTCGCCCCTTAAGTTAAGACCATATTTGTCGTGTCAAATAGTCTCGCGCCAAAAGCGGTGTCAAACCCTATACATTTATAAAGGCATGCACATTATTGTGGCTCGCATCCCTACTTAATAATATGCACATATTCATAAGAAAAAAAAATACAACCGAATTTAGAACCTCCTTCTTTTTGAAGTCGATTAAAAATGAATCTGATACCCTTTCTGGCACGTGAACACACAAGACAGTAATGTGTAGCTTTAAATAAACCCGCGACTACATAGCATTTATAAATATTAAAATCAATTGCAACCACGTGATAGAATGTGTATATAGAAAGGTACAGTAATGTTTTTGCATCGCAACTAAAGACAGAGGCTGCATCGCGGTTTATCGCGGCATAAATTCACCGTGTGTTAAGGCCCTTAGAGGATGGACCAGAAATTGGAAGAGCGTGCCCACGCTATAAGAAACCCTTTTTAGGGTTATGTTGTTTGGGATTATTCTATCTACTAAGTGGAGCTTTGTCCTCTCACTTTGTCAATCGAGTTCTATCCTTACACAATGTTTTAATGAAAATCAGCTGACAAGCCTTAAATTGATTAGGTTTTTTGGAACGTATTAGTAATGATGATGATCAAAGAAGACGGGGACATATTGCAAGTTATTGCTCAATACTAGAAAAAAAACAACAACAGTAGATAACAAGGACGAATGCGCTAATTCATGGTGGATAATCATGTTTCAACATGAGATTCGCACATGAAATCCAGAAATCCCAGAGGTGCGAGCCGGGGTTTGAACCTGCGATCCTCGTTACCGAGGCAAGCGTTCTCAACTTGGCTATCACTGCTATACTGTAAGTATATCCTATAGTATTTCTCAGTCATATTTCATCTCGTACCATCGATGTTTTTGCCTTCAACTAAAACGAAACCTATTCGAATCTCGACCTTAAATACTACCAAAACATACCTGTTACGTTTATCGGAAACCACTACAAATCGACCTTGAGTGTCATATCTCACCATTCGTTACGCACTCGTTTGCAAACGACTAAGCAGTTTCCTTAGAAAAAATCACTTGAAACAACTCGCATTACGCGGAATGTCTTCTACCTAAAGTCCCTTTGTAAATCGCAAAAGGATTATTCCTTCTCTATAGCAAACAAGAGTCAACTCTGTTACGTATGAGTTAAGTAAAAAAATTCCATGTCTGCTCGCGTGTCTTTCGGAATGCCTCGTTAACAAGTTTTGAGGGACTCTTACGCCTTTTACGGCCAAAGGGATTTTTGGGGAGAGTTATAAAAACAGGTGGTTTACAACGAAATAACGGAACGTAGAGTTTCCGCGGTTGTATTTTGGTAATTACTGGTGATATTTTTGTTTCTGTAGCCTTGTTGGCATGATATCAAAAAAAAAATGTTTTTTCTATAAGTAAATACACATTATGTTATGCCAAATAAAATGTGTAATTGGGTGTACAAGGAAAATAAATTCTTTCTTTAAGATTTGGGTAGAATAAAAATTATAGTGTACCTTTGAAGTAGTACGTACAAAATAACGACTTCCAAAAGTTGGTGACTTTCAAACATTATCACTTATTAGCTGTGTCCACGACTTAGTCTGCGTGTAGTCGCGTGGACTTTCCATTTTCTGGGACATTTTTTTATCAAAACCCAACTAGCGTATTCCGTGATGCGCAAACAAAGAGTCTGACGGAATGATAGAAAATATTCCTTATATGGTAGATTCGGATATCGAAAAATAATTAACATAGTAACAATCCAATGTTTTTGAGACTTTATATTATATGCAAATAAGGTAATAATAAATAATAAGGTAATCCAATATTTCCATTCCATGTCCATCCAAACCTCAATCCATAGTCCCAGTTATCTTGCTATATTCCTGCAATAGTTCCCCCGCCTGCTGAGGTCTATTCGCTGCTTATGCTATCATTTTCAGCAGTTCACCCGAGCACGTGGTTAACATAAGATTAAAATTCTCAAAAAGGGCCTCTACGGGTTGGACCAATGTCTCTTTCTAAAAACCGGGTATAGCCCGTGTGGAGAGACAAATAATAAGGTATTAAGCTCTTAAGTTACGACTACGTCACAAGTTACCTTATTTGGTAATAAGATAAAGATCGCAATTGCAGTCAATCGTTTAAATGAAAAGTCAAACATCAGTAATGCATTATTTAAGCGCTTACCCGGACAAAGTGACTGACACGGATGTAAACGCAAGTTGTTTTCCGGATAGGATTACCATCTTCAATGTTTTTGATGTAGGATATTTTAACTGTATATTTTACAGTGTTATTCGGAAATGTTATACTACCCTTTGAACTAGCGCTTCTTTAATCGTTATGTTAAGGTGGAAGCTCAGGGTCAGGGCGCGAAATTCAAAATGTCGATGGTTTTTATTTTTTTACGAAAAATTTGGACATCTTTACGATGTAATTTAGTGTTTTGCGATATTAGCATTCTGCATTGGATGTCTCGATGTATTAAGTTTGATTAAAAAAATACCTAAAGCGATATAAGTTAGTAAAAGTAGCGGTTATTACAAACCTTATGGTATTGTATTGGATTAGATACTTTTTTAAGCAAACTTAATACATCGAGACATCCAATGCAGAATGCTAATATCGCAAAACATTAAATTACATCGTAAAGATGTCCAAATTTTTCGTAAAAAAATAAAAACCATCGACATTTTGAATTTCGCGCCCTGACCCTGAGCTTCCCCCTTAAGTCAGAATATCCATATGCCGGTTAAAAAAAAATGCTCCCAACCAAATGATATAAGTAAGCGCATCTTCGATGTTTAGAATAACTTTTCGTAATAACGCTGTAGAGCAATAATATTTGTATATGTTTATTATATTTTAGACAAATAATTTCACCTCTCAGTCTGTTACATTCATACACATATCCTGTGTTTATCTATGTATCTATACTTGTATACCTACTAATATAATATCACTTGGTTTTTTTTACGATCATCCTACATTATTTTACTTTGAACGATAATCAACAAAGCCCTGTAGGCCGTTAGCTAGTCAAAATATATAAGGTATCTAATTTTTATATTCTACCTGGCAACCACCAGTCCTGAAAATAGGACAGCCCTATCCTGAAAATACACAACCGCTGGTTACCTTTTTCGTATTTACATTTTAACTGTGTATGTTAGAGGGGCGTACATTTTTTAACGTTGGCTAACCACAGTTTTTTTTTCTCGTTATTCAGTTAAGGATGCTTTAGTTTATGTTTTTTTTTTATTTAGGTTTGCCAGTGAGAGTACACCTCACCGATAAGATTATCAGTTTTATTTATCGATCCAGGTCATAGTATCTATTGATATTTGAACCCATGACACATGAACTAATAAACATAAAACTGATGGATAAATATGTGATTAAAGAAAAAATCTCGAAAAAAACCGTACACTGTTTCACATCAGTTTATGGTTGTTTTTTTTTATTTTATCAGTAGATAATATTGATTTTCGATTATGGTTATTGTGATATATTTATATTTGTTAAATCAAATAATCGCTTCAATCTAAGCTTAAAAGTCCTTCGTTCGTCTTTTAAATTTGCTCTTGCTACGATGCACAGGTAGGTTCTTAAATGTGTTAGTATGCTTATTTCTTAGTTTCACTGGATAACACTAATATGGGTTAAATACATTTTGCTCAGAGTTAGTATTAGCTATAATATATAATAAGCATTGTATTGTAGTAGAGAACGTTGAAATAAAACTATTTTTTAAGGATTTTATCGCGTTTATTTTCCGTTTTTACGTTCCCGACGTTTCGGCTGCTTTACAGCAACCATGGTCACGGGAGGACTGAGGTGGTTGACGTCCTGGTACGCTTGGTACCATTGCAAGACCTCAAGATACTGTGAGCACTTTCTGCGTAGATCGGACCACAATCAACAATTAAATATGAGGGTAGCCCGTCTCTAACTATGACACCAGGACGTCAACCACCTCAGTCCTCCCGTGACCATGGTTGCTGTAAAGCAGCCGAAACGTCGGGAACGTAAAAACAGAAAATAAACGCGATAAAATCCTTAAAAAATAGTTTTATTTCAATGTGTAGTATTCGCGTAAATATAAGAAATCAATAGTAGAGAACGTTATCAAAATATTGATCACAAATATTTAGACTCTCTTTGTTATGAATGTACTATTAAATACAGTCTACAGAATATTCTAATTAACATAAATTGTGGGGTAAAGGTCGCGGCCATTCTCTGTTGTGATTTGCGAACAAAAGCCTTACCCACCTGCCCATCCCATTTATCTTTCTGTGTATGAAAATTATTAATACGCTGTCTGGCTCCACACGCAGTTTTGGAGATAAAATACGAGTGTTTACAGCGTGAAAAATATAACTCAAGTACCACTACTACTATAACACAACTTACTGCTGTTTAGGTAAGAGTGCGCAGGAACTCCCAATGTAATCGTAACGTAGTCGAGAAAACATGCTGTCACTGTCATACTAATTCATAAAATCTGTAACGTGAGAAGGATGGACGACGCTAACGTACCAAAATGCAACGTAAAAACAGATTGTGTTATGAGGTATTGCTTTACTAAGAAGTAAGTATGTTATAAAATTAACTTATGTTACCCAAGTGTCGTTTGTCCAGTTGTAGAAAGCGACGCGAAGCATAAAGCGACGTATTCCCACTAGGGGCACTATCGGCGATTCGTTCACTCGATCAGTATTTTATGCTGTTAAAATTAGTACTAAGTCCTCGGAATGTATCCTCATTCACGAAGTTCTTTTATCGGATATTTTTAAAACAATTCATGTTAAGTCATATTGTTTCCATATTACGGCTTATTTAAAGTACCCGCAAACTATGTACTCACCATAACTAATAGCTCAACTCCACAGTATATTAGCACAAATACTAAAACCCAGTACGACCACGCGAACCTAATAAAGTCATTCATAATCATAATGTAGTGTAATGTTAAAACAAAAACATTACAATTCACATGTTAGCACGATACTTGTGCGAACTGTAATTACATTTAAAAATTACATTTAAATATTATGTACTACACATGAGTTTAGCGTTACACATTGAGTTTGTAGCGACCACTTTAACCTCACCACAAGCTACGCAGATGGCAATGACGAACAATAGACAATGACGTCACAATCCTGAATCGCGCTATTAGAGTTCTCGGAGCAAGTAACATATATACAAGATCCCGACAATAACCGTCGGGGCATAGCGGCCGCTCCGCCAGGCATACCACCCGCCTGGCTGGAAGATCTTCCCTTTTCCGCTAAAAGTTAACGTAGGGGTAAGTGAAGCAGTATCTTATATATTACTTTACGAATTGTGAATAGAAATAATGAAAAGGAAACGATTATCGGTACCTACTCAATTCATGACACACAATTATAGTATTAATTTACTAGCTATGCGATTCCAACCGCGTACTTTTCCTGTGCACCAGCATATTCCAGCCTAAAAAGTGTCTCAATATAGAAAAAGGATGGATTCGGTGTCTGGATCCCTAATAATGTGCTAAACGAGTTTATTCTATCTACTATATAAAAATAAGTCGGGTTTTCCTTCCTGACGCTATAACTCCAGAACGCACGAACCGATTTCCACGGTTTTGCATTCGTTGGAAAGGTCTCGGGCTCCGTGAGGTTTATAGCAAAGAAAATTCAGGAAAAACCAAACGAAGCCATCTGGTGGCGAAACGGAGTTCGCTGGGTTTGCTAGTTATTTATAAGATCTAAATCTCGAATGCTCATTAAAATAGATTGCAATAAACATTCTAGCTCACAAAACAATGCGATTGTTTCTAAAATTATCATCGATCATCTCGACATCTCATCTCAATTCCATTCTAGCTCATAAACTAGAATACGAGCAGAAACTTTGCGAACGAACAAACAACTTCTTCATACTAGCTGTTTAGATTTCCAGTGGAAGTTTGAAGAAAGCGGTACACTTAAGCGCACATCTTTAGAAAATAAATAAATTTGGATGTGAATGTACGTATTAGCAAAAAAAATTAAACATAATGATTAATGAGGAACTAAAAGTTCCTGTAGATAATCGTATTTGTCATGTCGTTATAGTTAAAAGTATAGTTGGTGCCAAAATCTATTCAACTTTTTGAACGGTCTGCACCTGATATAATTTTATATGTACTTATGTAAACAACTTGTATATTGATGACTAGCTGTTGCCTGCGACTTCGTCCGCGTGGTATTTAACAAAGACAACCGTTGACAACAGCCTGCTCGCCCATTCTGAGCCCGCGGGACGCATTGCAGGTTGTTGCTATCAAACTTAATCAGGCGCTGCGCTGCAACATTGGTTTTAATTTTTTTTCGTGAGATCCTATTTTTTTTTCTAAAATGAAAGTAGCCTACGTTACTCCTTGTTACATCAACTATCTGCCAGTGAAAGTCCCGTCAAAATCGGTCCAGCCATTTCAGAGATTAGCCGGAACAAACAGACAGACAGACAGACAGACGGACAGCCAGACAGACAGACAAAAATTGTAAAAATGTTGTTTCGGTATAGGTAACGTGTATACATCCAAATGCACTTAGTAAAAAGCGGTTATTTTAATATTACAAACAGACACTCCAATTTTATTTATATGTATAGATAATTAAAACATCGCCAGACGAACACACCAACCGTATGTTCCCACACTAAGCCACGCTTGTTTTAAGGTTACCATACAATCGACTGAAGTCGCACCCAGTATAAATTACCTATTTATTGTAATATAAAATATCCAAGACTCGGATACAAACACTAGTGCTCTTCACACAGTTTGTCCCAACCAGGATTCGAACCCGGGGCGTTCGGCACAGAAAGCAGGGTCACTTTCAACTGCGCTTATCATTTATATAAACTAGACAAGAAAAGCAGTGATAGCCAAGTTAGTAGAATGCTTGCCTCGGTAACGAGGATCGCAGGTTCAAATCCCGGCTCGCACCTCGGGGATTTCTGGATTTCATGTGCGAATCTCATTTTCAAGCATGATTATCACTTTCTAAACGGTCAAGGAAATCATCGCGTGGAAACCTGCATGTCTGAGAGAACGCCTCGCAAGACGTGTTAAGTTCGCCTACCTGCACTTTTCAAAGTCAAATCGTTTATTTCGTATAGGACTACGACGGCATTTACAAATTGTCATTACATTTTTTTTCTTAACTCTACCACACTGGGCCAGCGTGGTGATCTATGGCCTAATCCCCCTCCAATTGAGGGGAGGCCCGTGCCCAACAGTGGGACATTAAAAGGCCTGGTATTATAATAAACTAGACCTAATCCGTAATGTTTTCAATTGAAATTTATAAGCAATAATTCCATTGGGTTCCGATAAAACTGGACGTATTTTCAATTATATTCTCAACTAGCTGTTGCCCGCGACTTCGTCCGCGTGGTATTTAACTAAGACAACCGTTGGCAACAGCCTGCTCGCGTTCTGATCCCGCGGGACGCATTGCAGATTGTTGCTATCAAACTTTAAGCAGGCGCAGCGCTGCAACATTGGTTTTAATTTTTTTTCGAGAGATCCAATTTTTTTTTCTAAAATAAAAGTAGCCTAAGTTACTCCTTGTTACATCAGCTATCTGCCAGTGAAATTCCCGTCAAAATCGGTCCAGCCATTTCAGAGATTACCCGGAACAAACAGACAGACAGACAGACAGACAGACAGACGGACAGACAGACAGACGGACAGACAGACAGACAGACAGACAGACAGACAAAAATTGTAAAAAATGTTGTTTCGGTATAGGTAACGTGTATACATCCAAATGCACTTAGTAAAAAGCGGTTATTTTAATATTACAAACAGACACTCCAATTTTATTTATATGTATAGATGAACCCGGCGACCCTGCGATCCAAATGATAAATTGAACTTCCCCGTGAACCGTATAATTGTCTCTACATGAACTGTGTTTAATCTCTCTGTATTTCGCACGTTTTGATTGGGTTTAAAAATATGTGTAGGTATTATGAAAAATGTATGATGCTCAAGTAATAAAAATAATTAGCCATTTTGTGATCCACTGCCTGGCACGAGCCCCCACTCAATGCAAAGGAATTAGAGTGAATAGCCCACCACGCTGGCCCAGTGCTGGATTGCGGACTTTGCACGTCGCTCGATAACCGCATACTAAGCTTATAATTGCTTGATTATTCTTAAACCATTGTAAACATAATCACTCTTATAAACATGTAACTTTAGCGGGAAGTTGAACCGTCAAGTTGTAATTTTTTTATATTCCATAAAATGTGTTTCTTTCATAAATAATATTAGTGGGATTTTAACTATTGTGTGTTCATAAACATGCATGACTGAAAAAAAACAGAAATAAAATAGTATATAACTTGACTTTTCAAGTTCTCCCAAGATATCGAGTAAATTTGTATGATGTTGTTAGATGAGCACGAATGTTTGTACTCGAGTTATGCAAGTTTAATAAATCTATTATATATATAAGTATTATATACTGCAATTGCCCCAGTCCATTTTATACCCATAATACAAGTGTTGCTTAGTATGTGGCCGAGCAGTTGATGAGTTCATCTGGCGATATTAGTCCGAGTAAAAAATAAGTTAAGAAAATACGGTAAACGAAATAGAACAGCTTAGCAAATCTAATCCCCAGGTAATGGAGTTGTTACCTATCCCCGCCTACATTATCTATTATAATAGCTGTGAAAAATTGCACGTCAAGCGTATAATTTATTACCTAGACTGTATTATTACCTACATACATTATACCTTCAATGGTTTGCAAATAGGCTTGACTGGTCTGGGTGAAAGGGCGGCTGACTGGGCGTTTGTGTAGTAAGTAGGTACAGTCGACCAAGATCCTTTATCGGTGTTGACAACAACTCATATTTGATAAAAATATCAGTGAAGCTGAGATTTATAATATGCGTGAACCTACGTCGCTAGAAACCACGAAGATTCGAATACAAAAATATTTTTTTTATTTTCATAATACTCAAATGGGGGAAGAGGAACCCACCACTGACTCTCGGCTTGTCAACTTTTCCAATTATTAACCAAACAAGTTGATCGATAATTAAAGAAGCCAGCAACACCGAACTCCTCTAAGATGTTAGTCGAGAAACTGTCGACAGGGTACAGAAAATCGTAGTATTCTTTGCTTCAAAACGAATAAATCGATTTCAATGGAAATTATTTTTTTGATTTGCCAAAATCTAAGAAATCGAGCCTGCCAAAGGTAGCACGCATCGGCGGTTACACATTTGTCAATATTATTTTTACATCCTTATATTCCTAATGTACGTCACAGGCCGTTCTCTATCAAAGCTTTACGAATCAATAGAAGCCTGGTAGGATTCCCCGGGCGATATTTTAGGCACAGGCTAATAAAATCCGTTGCCTCTGGGCGTGTCTGCCCACGCTAATAAAATTTAATCCGTGAGGCTTATTTCATACCATTAGACTAGAACGTGATTTTTTTTTATTAGGAATCAATATGTCATTATTTTAAAAGGTTTTCGATTTAGTGCCCCTGTACGAAGCCCTCGATTTTGGTCTGCTGCTCGACCCTCAATGCTCATAGCGTGAGAGCGTACTTACCTATTCTTTTGAGTCTTCCCGATAGTAATTTAATCACCGTTGACATTGGTTCCAGCAGTTGCAAGTAAATACTTATACAGACAGAATCAGAATATTTTTTATTCATGTAATTGTAAACCATTAAGTACAGTACTTATGCATCGTCAAAAAAGTTATAAAATACTAAGCTACATCTTAATCACCCGTTAGAAATGTCGTCCCTATGGAGAAGAATGGGCAAGAAACTCTATGGTTGCTCTTTTTCCAACAACTAAATATGAGGGTACCCCGTTTCAAACTATGACACTAGGACGTCAACCACCTCAGCCCTCCCGTGACCATGGTTGCTGTAAAGCAACCGAAACGTCGGGAACCTAAAAAACGTATAATATAATAAATGCTGATAAAATCCGTAAGATTAGTTTTATTTCAATGTGCAGTATTCGCGTAAATATAAGAAATAAATAATTCAAAATTGAGCTACCGGTCGCCTAAATGACGGTAAATTCAATGGATTACGTTAAAAAAAACAATACTTTGATGTCGGATCGATGTCCGAGGGTACAGCCCGATCGATGTAACCAGAGTACTTAGAACGTGAGGGTCTTATGCACAAACCAGATATTTGGGCAGCTACTCCTACCTATATGAGCAGAATACCGAACATTCCCGCTCAAAGGTTATTATTCTACATCAAACAGCTTCGCAGTCGATATTGAGCCATGGTGGTTGTATTAATATATACCTACAATGACTAGGTAGTTAAGAATATATATATATAAGGCTTGAAGATCTGTTTGGCATAGTTGGTAGCGACCCTGCTTTCAGCGCTGATGGTCTCGAGTTCGAATCCTGGTAGGGACAAGCTTTGTGAGATGTGCATGAATGTTAGTATCCGAGTCATATTGTTGTATTATTTACTGAGTTCGCCCTCAGTCAATTATATGGTACCCGTAATACACGCGTTGCATAGTGTGGGACCGTATAGTTGGTATGTTCGTCTGCGGATATTATATTATATTATATCTTCGGAATTTGCATCAATATTATATTCTTAAAAATAATTGTATGATACGAGGAGAGAAAAACTTACAGTTTATCTTATGACATTAATAAGTAAGTAGCTATCGTCACGTTAAGACTGTCAGTAAAAAAAAATACTTACTTACATGAAATATTAATTTCACGACAGAGACTGTGCCACATGCGAGTCACGTAGGAATTCTCAGAAAAGTACTCCACAACGAAAATATGCGGAGAACGCTTCATAAAATTACAAGTACTTGGGCCACACCAAACGCGCCCAGTAAACCATGTGATTTTAAGGATTTTAATATGCAAGAATTGGGACTCGGTTATGTATACAAAGTTTGCTACGTGGATTAATAAATTTCGCAAGTGGAAGTTTGTGACCTAGGTACCTATGTAAATTCGAATAAAGGAAAAAATAAACAAGAGTTTTGCGTAATTTAAAGTGGCGTGGGTGTAGCTGTAGCTGTGCGCCCCCTAAGCCGTGTACATACCAACCGTGCAGCCTCGCGAGGCCGCCTTCGGCGACGCGCTGTTTGACACCGAGGCAAATGGACTGTTCTTTTTTGCCAAAAATGAAATATCGTCATTTGTTTTTTCCAACCCAATGGAAAATATTCGTCCTGAGGCAATATATACTTAACGAATTAAATTATTTTTAAAAACACATTCAAGAAAAATGGATGACCAGCCATGTGATAAGCTTGTATAAGTACTTACCTAATAGTTAAATGATTTATTAAATGTGTAAACACCCCACAGACTTGCAAGTCTGTGAGACACCAAAAAGGAATTTGATTTTATTATGAATTATATCAATATTTGTAAACTGTAAATAAATTTGTGTATTTATAAGTCGATATGTCAATTATGATCATGTGTATAATGTGAAATGGCACTATCAGTTAAGAACTAATTAATACTTAGTACTTATAGTGAATGGTATGGTTCCATTATTAATTAATAATGATATATAATAATGATAATATAATAATGATAATAATGATGTCAATACATCAATCACATCAGTATTTCAAAGCATGCACATACTGACATCAATAGGCGGCCCTGCGTTCTAAAGTCGGTCAAATTATAACCACTCTATGTAAAGCACTTCTCTACAGAGCGATGTAAAGCGCCCAGTTTCTTTGTCGGTACCTACCTACACCGAGCACTTCCAACACAAAGGACAGTTCTACACTCGTATTGCGCTACAGCTATTAAGTGAGACCGTACACAAATTTTGGGAAATATGTCATACGCCTAATAAACTTCACTGGCAGCTAGCTGATGTAACAAGGAGTAACTTAGGCTACTTTTATTTTAGAAAAAAAATTGGATCTCTCGAAAAAAATTAAAACCAATGTTGCAGCGCTGCGCCTGATTAAGTTTGATAGCAACAATCTGCAATGCGTCCCGCGGGATCAAAACGTGCGAGCAGGCTGTTGCCAACGGTTGAGTCTTTGTTAAATACCACGCGAACGAAGTCGCGGGTAACAGCTAGTAGGCATATAAAGGTCGAACACGGGGACTGCAGTAGCGCTGAATAATGATCTTGAGAGGTTTAATGCGATACACACATTGTATGTATTGCTTTCATATGTATTTTATTCTAGAGTTAATATACAATTGAAGCGTCAATTTTTTTTTAAACCTTCTATAAAATGTACATGACAGAAAAATTCTTAACGGGGTGAGGGCGACATTTAAGCACAGTCTGGACTCTGCTTAAATGTCTAATATTACTTAGTGGACTGGTCCACTAAGTAATATGAGATATAACTTAGCGCAAATTATACGTAAGTATGAATACATAAAAATAATTTTCCAAATCGGTTTATACATGACGGTGATTTAAGGTAATGAACTTAAAAAAAAAACAACCGAATTGAGAACCTCCTATTGATTTATTATATTTACGCGAATACTACACATTGAAATAAAACTAATTTTAAGAATTTTATCGCGGTTTATTTTTGATTTTACGTTCCCGACGTTTCGGCTGCTTTACAGCAACCATGGTCACGGGAGGACTGAGGTGGTTGACACAGACACAGTGAGCTCTTTCTGCGTAGATCGGACCGCAAGTAACAACTAAATATGTGGGTACCCCCGTCAAACTATGACACTAGGACGTCAACCACCTCAGTCCTCCCGTGACCATGGTTGCTGTAAAGCCGCCGAAACGTCGGGAACGTAAAATCAAAAATAAACCGCGATAAAATTCTTAAAATTTGTTTTATTTCAATGAGAACCTCCTCCTTTTCGACATCGGTTAAAAAGCCATGATTTGTACAACAAAATAACAATAATATTGGTCATATTACAAATATTGTCGCAGCTATTTTCTTTATCGTGCTTATCAGTTGTAACAGAAAATTACGCATGCGCGTCTTAAAATTAATTTTGCGTCAGTTTGTCACTTGCTTATTTTCCTATTTCCAAAGATTTTATTACTGAGCCTTAGATTATATACACAACATACCTCATGTAATTTGCCTTTAAATCTTCCTAAAAGTAAGTAAATAAATAAAAATTGTTGCACCCTCATAGCGGCCTCAAAAAGGATATATTATACCTGTAATGGCCCAGAGTTCCTTCAAGCACTCCTCTCTCGACCTCTGGATCGCCGACCTCTTCTGAACCTCCGGTCCTGACTCCAGGTACTCAAACAGCACAGCACCAAAGAGTACGTACAAAACCACCAGGATCACTAATCCGACTTGCGAGAAGGCTGCGCGCGCGCACCCGCCCCACATCCGCCGACATAGCCCCGGCCTCTCGTGCCCTTCCAATGACACTTCAGACGACATTCTTTTATAATTCAAATATTCGAATTAAGAACCAAATTTCTCACTCTTATTTTTAATTGGCATTGTTTTATTTTCATTGTTACATTTTGCTAAATTATATCTTACTTTCTAGTGACATCAATGATCTGAAACAAAAAAATATTAATATTAAATAAGATAATAACAGGTATATTATTAAAAATATAATGTACGTATGTAACTATGATGGCACATTTTGTATATATATGGTAACTGCAAATACCACTTTGCAGCCTATATATATAGAAAAATTAAACCTACCAACTTAAGGAATAATAATCTGATTGTAATCGCGTAGTTGAAGAACCAAATAATGCTCCGGTATTTAGGTATGGTATTCAATTCAAGCTCTTTGGCTGCCTACGTAAATACTTTAAAAATTCTTAGACGAAGTCTTCATAAAATGAGGTATTTTTAAAAGGAACGCAGGATGATTGTACAGATTTTGGAAGATATTTAAAGCTTAGATCATTCTGTTGGAAATTTCAACTGAATGTGCAGCGGGAGAAAATCGATAAAATCAAAGAGTCGCTTCATTTATAACGTGATAGGAAACTAACGATATTTTGAAGCAATATAGGTGTTACGTTGCTACACTGATGGACTCCCGGGCTCATTCAGAGATCCTACTACACTTACCTACCATAGTTAGAAAGAAAATTATTAGTCGCTCTAAAAATAATATAACTACATACGTGTTATGGTAATTAAGTACTTTAGTACTCGTAGCTTGATTTGTATGGAGCAAAAAGATTTGAATTTATATATGGGCTTAATTCTTGTTACCTACTCGTCTCAGAAAAAAAATTGTTGGAATCCTTATGACAGGAAGTATGAACATACGGAAAGCAACATTATTGAAATAAAAATATTTTTTGCGGATTTTATCGCGTTCATTTTATGTTTATACTGTCCCGCGGTTTCGGCTGCTTTACATCAACCATGGTTACGGGAGGACTGAGGTGTTTGACGTCCATGTCGTAGTTTGTACTGGGGTACCCTCTTATTTAGTTGTTGTTTACGGTCGATCTACGCAGAGAGTGCTCATAGTGTCCTGAGATATTGCAAAGGTGCGCTTGGTTTTGGATTTAATTATATTAAAATACTGAATCCCAAGTCCGTGTTAGCATCCAGCCTCTTGAAATTTGGATGTTTTTTAAGTTTAATTTCAATGGCCTGTCGTATCATCGTTGGTCAGAATAAACGCAATAAAATCCGCAAAATAGTTTTATTTCAATGTGTAGTATTCGCGTAAATATAAGAAATCAAAGCAACTTTTATGGTCATAATCCTTTCTAAATACCTAGGTAAAATGTCTTAATTTCATCCCTTGATACAAAAATAGGCAACCCCCACGAGATACCCCATACTGAAATCGTCGAACCCATAAATCAAAGAGACAGACGACACTAAAACTATTCTGGGCATTGGCGTGACACGGTGGAATATCGAATAATATACCTACTAACCCCAAATATTAGTAATTGAATGATACAACCCGCGGGATTTGGATGAGAATACGGTGGAAATTTGGAAATTGTTGTCGTGTATTTCGGTCTCAAGGAAGTGGAATAACTTGTGAATAGAGTACGGTAGAGCAACAACTCTTCCATATTGAAATAAAACTAATTTTACGGATTTTTTCGCGTTTATTTTATGTTTTTTACGTGTAGTATTCGCGTAAATATAAGACTCTACCATACTCTATTCCTTAGTAGCGCATAGATTAAGGATTCTATGCGCTACGAAACGGTATTCAGTGAATAATTCTCAGGTCTAGCCCGTGTATTTTTAATGTCACTGTACTGTATGCTGTTATGACTAGCTTTCCGCTTGCTTAAATCTTACCTTAACAATATCATTATAAAGTCGTTAGAACTTACATGAATAAAATAATGATTCTAATTCTGTGTTGTGGGTACCACGGTAGAGCAAAGGTCTCTCCCTTTTTCCAATTACTCCGGTATATAACTAGTACTCGGGAACAATTCGCTAAGTAGCTCAGCTCAACCCAAAATCTCTTCATCTAACTCTAGTTACACTATCTACCTAGCCAGATTGACGGCCTGATTAGCGCAGTTGGTAGTGACCCTACTTTATATGCCGAGGGTCCCGGGTTCGAATCCTGGTAGGGACAAACTTTGTGTGATGAGCACGAATGTTGGTACCCGAGTTATAGCTGTTTAATATCTATATGAGTAATATATACTGGGTCCGCCCCTAGTCCATTGTACCGTACCCATAATACAAGCGTTGCTTAATGTGGGATCGTATAGTTGTGTTCGTCTCGCGACATTTATTTATTTTAGTAAAATATTTTCTAGAAAAACTAAGTTTAAGCAATCTCAAGTTAGGAGCGAGAGCATATCAACGCTATCCTGTCACTTGAGAAACTTTTACGAACCATCTCCTAAACTTTGTTCGTTTTTTTTTTTCAATATAAGTTCCTAGTAAGTTGAGCCTGGATCTATATCCAATTTACCTACCTACACTTAGTTATCGCCCAACTTAAATATGGTAGGTATGTAAATACCATTTTCTTTTCTTTTTTTTTTATTACATTATAGGCAAGTATTTGATCTCGATCTCACCTGATGGTAAGTGACGATGAGATCTACGATGGAGCATACTTGCCTACGTAGGAAGGTGGCAGTAGATAAGAGACGCTACATTCACTAGGCACATGCAGCGCAACTGATCTGACCCGCCATCCATGAATGGCAACACCGAACATCATGCCGGAACACGGCTAGGCCGCTTGGCGACATGGCTTTGTTCAGTGGGTGGTGACTAGCCACGGCCGAAGCCTACCACCAGTAGAGTTGTCACCTGGTTGGCACCACCCAGGGTCACGTGTAGGGTATCTCGAGGGTACTTAATTCTCCTACGGACGAAGGTGACTCGACCTACGTAAATATTTAGCGATCGGTATTCAAAATAACGTTTAACAAAAATAATGTAAAATATTTTAACTTATTAATCAGTAAGTTGTATGGATCATGTTAATGTTTAAAATAATTATTTAGGTTAAAAATGTTTGTTTTTTTTTAAACAAGCCGAATACTGGTAAGTAGATATATATCAATGGTCCCAGTGGGACACCTACAGTGCCCGATTGGTGTACCTACATTATACCGGGGCTATGATTAGCCAGTGCCATTAAATACAGTTAAATAAGTGAATAGGTAGTGATAAATAAATTATCGCGGGCGACTGTTCGTACCTAAAAGAAGTCTATGAAAGCAAGAAATGTTGAAAGATGGATATGACCTCTATGATGAAAAAGAACCAAAAAGATTAATAGCTAAGTTAGTTTTTTTTTAATAACCTGCCTGCCCAGCTTCGGTTGGCACTTTTACATGGGCAATGATGAAACGAACTAGGTAACTATGCATGGGGACAGGGAGGATGACTTAAGAAGATATTTGAATTGAAAAAAAATCATTGGGCAGATAACAATTGCCCGTGTAAATTATGGTAGTGACCCAAATTAGAGTAGAATAGTAGACGACCCCAATAGGTATACAAACAAATGAGAAAAATCTAGGATAGGATAAGACTATACTTAAGTAACGATATGCATGTGCTTGGTAATTAAAAAAGGAAGCATTGCTATAATAAAAAAAAAATATACCTGCACCAAATAAATTTGAAAATTTTCTCAAACATTCATCCCTAGTACTCACTAATTAATCGTCATAAAAGTGGTTAAGAAAGTAAATAAATAATTATATTTGTATTTCCTTTATCACATTAATAAAGTGGTACCTATAAAAATCACAATATCACATACATTCCTCAGCGGTTAATACTTACAAAAAGTAAGTAAGAATTCTTTATCTACTTTTTAAAAGTGCACCGATGTAGAATTTGATGTTCCTAAATTTTAAACAAGGCAACTTAAGTCGTCTACTTAGTAAGTGCTTACTTACTTATTTACATATTTCAAAATAACTTTTACTCACATTTATGAACTTTGCTGACATAAATCTCCCTAACTACTCTTTACACATCACATCTAAAAATTAAAAATCATCACGAAAACGTTAGCGAATATTTTCCGATAACAGTTTACTCTCGAAACTTGTATCAATTACTGCTCGCAAGCCATCGAGCCCTCTCAACGTTCCGACGTCCAAGGAGGCACTGACTGAGGTACGTACCCATCATCATTCACCCTGCAAACATTTTCTACTGTTCCTTTCCTTCAGTGGCGATGCGCAAACCTGCGGGGAGAAGCGGTTTCACGTGTTGATGGAATTCGTAAATAGCGTCATCTATTGGGTGGTTGGAGAACATCTTTGAATGCATGTCCATAAAAACCACAAATGAAAACAGTTTCCTTTTCTCTAAATGGCGCTGCCAGTGATGCCCTAGTGTTCTCATAAGGTTTTTAAATCTATCCTTTGTTTTACTAATAGTAGTATAGAATGGGCCTTCTTCTTATCATAATTTTATTCTCATTAGATCTATGAAAATGTAAAAAATACCACTGATATGCTCCAAAAGACTGGTATCCAAGGCCCTATAACAAATTAAAAATAAAAACTGTCACTGACAGTGACAATTTCCAAAGAGAATAGAATTTGCGTCACTCACTTCTCGATTTCTCGTTTGGTTTTTTTTTCATTCTGGAAAATTGTACACGAACGAAGATTGTCACGCTTTCAATCTATTTTTGTAATTATTGTAGTAACATTTAAGATTTTCTATCACTTATTTGTTATTCTTAACATAATAAGCTAAGTAACTAAAAGAAAAGCAGCGAAAATGAGTACGATATTGGAGAAAATTGCCGCTATAGAGGCCGAGGTTTGTAAAAGAGGTTATATTAAATATTGCGATAAATTTGTGATAAAATCTGTACGAATTACTTTTCGGACACCTCAGTTGTGTCTTAAATGTCGATTTGTTTAAAAAACATCTATACTTGAGACCCCATTGTAAAAAATGGTTTTGGTATACGTTACAGATGGCCCGTACTCAAAAAAACAAGGCGACCGCTCTCCATTTAGGAATACTTAAGGCCCGTTTAGCTAAATTGAGACGAGAACTCATCACTCCTAAGGGGGGTGGCAGTGCAACCGGCGAAGGTAAATACGGACTGATAGTTTTTATTCTTTATATATTTCTATCGTTCCTATCTATAAACAGCCTGTTCTGATGTAAAACTTACACTCAAAGCAATGCAAAGTGATGGTTTGGGTACACATTTAAATAATGGAGGGCTATACACACATTTATTATCGAGATGAATTTCTATTTGTTATACTAGCTTAAATAAGTACTTAACAAAACAAAGAATATTTAATTAAATATTTGATAAATAAAATATCAGGATCATGGGATCCTGGGTCTAAGTGTCTGGTTAATTGGAGTGAACCGTAAACAATTACGTACAGGGAGATGTTATAGTCATAAGTGATTTGATTGTTTGTATTCTTGTTATCATATAATTATTTTACAGGTTTCGATGTTGCCAAAACTGGTGACGCCCGCATTGGATTTGTAGGCTTTCCTTCCGTGGGGAAGTCTACCCTATTATCAAACCTGGCAGGGGTGTACTCTGAGGTAGCAGCATATGAGTTCACAACCCTGACCACTGTACCAGGCTGTATTAAATATAAGGGTGCTAAAATACAGGTAGATTAAATCTTTTTTGGCTTAAATTTTACATTTCCATAACATACTAGATATAGGACGAACTAGATATATTTTTCCGCACTTCAACGGATTTGAAAATAGTATAATATTAATTGGACCGTTCAAATCTCTAGAGTTTTAAATCCAGGCCCCTTCTTTCAGCTCCTCGATCTTCCTGGTATCATTGAAGGTGCAAAAGATGGCAAGGGTCGAGGTCGGCAAGTCATTGCAGTGGCAAGAACTTGCAGCCTCATTTTCATAGTCCTGGACGTCTTGAAGCCGTTGCAGCATAAGAAACTCATTGAACATGAATTGGAAGGCTTCGGATTGAGATTAAACAAACAGCCACCAAACATACACTTTAAAAAAAAAGATAAGGGTGGAATCAACTTAAATACTACAGTAAGTTTGAAGTGTGCCTATACTTTATAACAACCACCTGAGCAGGTTATAGTTTGACAGTTTATTTTCGGTCCATACTAAATAATATTTGTTGGTAACATACAGTAGCGTAAGGGCTACGGGGCGAGACTTTTTACTACTAAGGGCGGGATCCAAGTAACACCAACACCTATCTATCCATAATTTATGGATAGATCATTCATTTTTGTAGAAAATATAGAAGGAATTTGTCTAAATTTTCTCCATTTTCCAGTGTATACAATCAGAACTGGACTCTGAAACTGTGAAAACAATCTTATCGGAGTATAAAATCCATAATGCCGATATTACGCTGCGGTACGACGCGAACAGCGACGATCTGATCGACGTCATCGAAGGCAACAGAGTCTACATGCCGTGCATCTACTTGCTCAATAAGATTGGTTAGTATGTTTTTTAAACATATTTATGGTTTAAGTACTCGAAATGAACTATAAGTTAATAATATAGTTGTCATGACCTGATTAGCTCAGTAGGTAGTGATCCTGCCTTCTGCCCCGAGGGTCTCGGGTTCATATAAGTGTGATGTTTAATACCTATATACGTATTATATACTGGTTTCCCCCATTCTATTTTATGGTACCCATAATACAAGTGTTGTTGAGTGTGCGAGTGTATAGTTTCTGTGTTTGCTGGTGATATTATACAAAAATATATACATATTACCACTGTTAAATATATACCTTCTGGGCCGTGGGGAGGAAAATTAGACTTCTTTTTAGTTAAATAATCATATTTTATTTAAATACACAGAACACTTTTTAGAACCGAACAATGTCAAGCAGCCGCCATAGAGAAGAGAGAGAAAACCATAGAGTACATTATATATAGCATTTTCATAGATTATTGTCCAACCACCAATGCTACCAATTTTAGGAAGTAATTTTAATAGGAATTTAATGAATTCCCCATTTCAGATCAGATCAGCATAGAAGAATTGGACGTGATTTATAAGATTCCGCACTGTGTTCCCATATCGGCTCACCACAAATGGAACTTTGATGACCTACTGGAAAAAATGTGGGAGTACCTCAAGCTAATGAGGATATACACCAAACCGAAGGGCCAGCTGCCCGATTACAACTCTCCTGTTGTGCTGCATATTGATAGAACGAGTGTCGAAGACTTCTGTAACAAGCTTCATAGATCTATTGTCAAGGAATTTAAATAGTGAGTATTATCAAACTTTTTAAGACGTAGCTAGTAAGTAAAACCCTCAATCGGTTCGCCCGTTAATTCTGACATTCAATCTTCCCGTGCCTCAGACTGCATGTTATGCGTACCAGTCATGATATTCGTTCTTACATTTTACATCTTAGAGTTTGTTTTTAAGGGTTGCATAAGTAAAGTCCATCCACTATAAAAGTGTCACACCACCGCCACCTCGGTCCATATTAACATAGGATTAAACCGCTAATTTGTTATTTTACATTGACATTTTCAATCCATGCTTCTTTCAAAGTAAGAATTCTGCATTGCTATTAGACACACTGAACTTAATATACTGGATACAGTTTTGGCCACGGGTTGTCTCATTCCCAAAATAAAATCGGGTACATGCAAATTAGGTTCATTATAGCTCGGTAATATAGTTCAAGGGTTAATAATAACTGTATTTAATTTATCTCTTACAGTGCTCTAGTGTGGGGTTCGTCTGTGAAGCATCAGCCTCAGAAAGTGGGCATAGAACACGTTTTATGCGATGAAGATGTCGTTCAGATCGTGAAGAAAGTGTAAAACCTCGCTATCAAATTACAAATACCTATATATTTTTACGAATCAAGACGTAGTGTAAATTAAATAACACATAATATTTTGTGGTATCTGTAATATAATCTGTTGATAATAATGTTATCACTGGTTTTAAGTTAAATAAGATTCAAGCGGGACATAAATTGAACCAATGTGCATGGCTGCCCCTTTTTAGACAACTATCAATACTATGGATCAGTAATAAGATCCATTTTACTATATGTATCATGCGCAGGCTCAGTGTCTTCTTGCTTTATTCTACAATTTCTGTTATGTAACTGAACCGAACTAAAGGAATGTTGTCAACATTCATTAACTCATATCCATGAATGTTATTAAGGAGTATCGAGTTTTATTAATTACTCATAATTCTTATGTTTTGAGCATAATTACAAGACCGTACTAATAAAAATGTTTCCATTACTTACATGAATTAGATGTTCAATGTTTTAAAGATAGAAGAATCTTGGTAATTCTTCAGATATTCAAAAATTTTATTGTTACTTGTTGGTAAAGAAAAAGTAAGGTACTTGTGTTAAAATAACTTAAGTAGGGAAGACATAGACAAGTACCTACTTACATAGTAGAGTACACATTTCAGAATTAATTACTTATAGTAATTGTAATACCTTGGTCAATATGTGAATTTTTACCCGACTGTGTACAGCGAAGAGGGTAATGATTTGTGTACTACTGTAAGGTATAATAAGATATATTTATTTATGATTTTAGATGGTATTTCATTAACGAGCTTTGCAATTATTTGCGAGCAAATACAGTTTGGCACAATTCGGTACTACTTAAAATAAATACTTATTGCAAATATAATGTGCAAGTAGAACGTATGTGCCGAGAATGATTTAGTGGTTAAATTGTTCTAGGTATTTATACACCGATTGATAAAGAAAATGTGTTGCTTTCTTATCCATGGCAATTAAAAGTGTACCGGTTCCATTTTTTTTTACCTTTTATAAGTACTAATGCTTTTCATTAATCTGGGAAGATTTTATTTGTGTTGTACAGAACGCTCATTATATAAATATTACTTATGTGAAATTAGTGTTTTATTCCCTTGTCCCTAACAATTTTCTGTACGTATTGTAGGTACCGAGCGAGCGGAAATATTTATGGTATGTCGTAGTAGATACCCTCGTATTGTAAAGGCATGGCTGAATTCTGTTATGCCTGTGACGCTAATACTAGCCCCTCCAGCTAGTATTTATTCCACACTTGTATTCGACCACTCAACAGAGAATAGGACAGCTATCTCTTTTCCTTATAGCTCTGTCCCACTCTGTTAAATGATGATTCGGTAATCGGTACAGACGAAGTAGCTCCTACAGTCTGAATACAAGCATAATGAATGAACCATGATGACCATATTGTATACCTACTTAAAAAATAGGATATGAACCCGGATTCGTGTTGTGCTTCGTATCCCATCATATAATAAAGCACTGATTAGTTAGTTGGAAGTTTACACGTCTTGTTTGGTGGTTGGAGTAAGGTTATGAAGTTCCAGCATTGAAATGAAATAAAGTAAGTACATTGATATCGTTGAGTCCCAGATTCTCAATCACATCTCTAGCTAGTGCCTACCTAGCGTTATTTTCTCTATGGTTAGTATCACTTGCTCAACTCAAGACTCAATCCGTCAACCGGTTTGTTTACTATTTTCATTTCAGTGAGGAGTGAGATTATAAAATACAGCACAATTTTTTTTACGTATATTATCTGAGTACTACCGGTGTTTGTACGCTTAGGTATGAAGCTACAACCTCGTGTACTTATTGAGTTCGAAATATTAGCAGTAACAACGCCAAAGTGAATTGAATTTGGTAACAACCATTGAAGATTGAGACATGACAAGTTTTGACGATGTATCTTCAACACAAGTAAGTTTTTTTTTTAGAAAGAACACGTGAATGTGAGTAAATAACTAATAAAATAGAATTGTACTTAAACCTGTTGTACGAAAATATTTATGATGAATTTAACGAAAGATTACTTATATTTTCTATTCTGTGGTAAAAAAGCAAACTCCACACGGCTGACATAGCAGTGCCATCTGGCTGCATTCATATGTACGAACAGCTTAGCAAGCAGAAAATGATGGATATTAGTTTTTGGTATGTCCACTAGATGTCATTGTGTTATATTATTGCTATCAGGATTAACTTACTATTTAGTTTTTAATATGTACCCTAGATGACGCTTTTTTAAATTCTGATTTTCAGAAAATTCGTGCAGCATTGCATCGGGACGTACGATCCATTTGTACTGAAACATGCCATTTACTCGGATTAGAAATAACAAGAGCTGCAATGGAAATCGTTGCAGAGCTAGTTTATAAGAAACTTTCGCTGTACGGCACTGATTTGGAAGCTTTTGCGAAGTTAGTACATATCCTATGTTTTTATTATACCTAAGTAAGTACCTATTTAATTTGAAACCTATGGGGAAAGAGGACCCACCACTGACCCTCGGCTTGTCAACCTCTTCGATTATAAACCAAACAAGTTTGATCGATAATAAAAGAAGCCAACAACACCCGAACTCCTCTAAGATGTTAATCGAGAAACTATCTATCACGAGTGACGGGACCTCAAATAAAATGCAATTCTCCGCGACACTAAGCGAATCTATAAAGTATTCGACACGTGTTTCGCCTCTAAACGAGGCATCCTCAGGACCGCTGGGCTACGAATGAGCGACGATGCACCGCACGCGCGCCTTATATAAGCAACCGACCGCCATCCCCACTACCCCCGCTACTCTCGCTACTACGTGAATCAATTGAGCGACTAATTTGATGATGTGAAAATAAATTAAGCAAAGGGGAAGTGTCAAAACTAATCTGTTCGTTCAGCAACTCGTTCCTATTTCGTCTAACAATTTCTAATCGCTCCAAAACAGACAATCTAAGACCCTTGCCACATATGTGAACAACATTAAAAGTGTGACCATTATTCAAACTATGACCTGTATCTAACAAATGTTTAGCAAAATGAGACCTATCTAGGCGATTGTGTCTAAAATCGGCTATATGTTCCCTATATCTAATATCAAAATTGCGACCTGTCTGACCGATATAAACGTTATTACATTGATCGCAAATCAATTCATAAATACCCGATTTTTTGGAGTTTCTCGATTAACATCTTAGAGGAGTTCGGGTGTTGTTGGCTTCTTTTATTATCGATCAAACTTGTTTGGTTTATAATCGAAGAGGTTGACAAGCCGAGGGTCAGTGGTGGGTCCTCTTTCCCCATAGGTTAACAATGGATTTCCGCCAAGTATCGCCTAGTTCTATCAATTATATTTAATTTGGTTAATCTGTGGGTGGGTGGGAACTTTTATTATGACTATGTACCTATTACTTATAAAGTCCTACCTTCTTAATTATATTTAGTCTACAAAGCCAGTCTAGAATTGTCACTTTTACAGACACGCCAAACGAGCAACGATCAACCCGGACGATGTTAAACTTTTGGTGAGAAGAAATCCATCATTGGTAAGAAAATATTGAAGTTTCATTTTGTATGTTAACTCATGAAAAATAAATTCCATTTTGTGTTGTGTCCAAGTAAGTTACCTGTCAGCCACATTTTAGTAACAGATGTAAGTTGGTAAGTAAGTAGGTACTTAACGTTCGCTTATTTTTTAATTTCCTAATTTCCTTTCAAAATACTCAGATAGGTTCTAAATTTAAATTTAATTCACATACAGTACGTAACGCATTACACCCGTGTTACTAACACCCGATTTTAAATTTAAATTCGATACTGAATCTTTAAATAGTCGTGTGATGGAGTTGTTTATTTATGCAATTCCTGTTTTCGACCCGAAATGATATGGCTAATTGGTCGAATTACATTACGCGCAGTGTTCGGCAAACTAATCGGCGGTGTGTCACGATTGTTGGAATGTTTTCACAGCAGTGTTTTTAATACTTAGATGTATAAAGAAGTCTGCTTTAAAATATAGGTACCTCTAGGTTGGTCGTAATCGGTACATATATCTAAATATGTCAGATCGCAAATAGTATAATAGTTAAGTACCTACTTAGGCAGTGTTACCTATTAAAAAATACCACAGCAATATATTCCTATTCAGGTAAATGCGAAATGTAGGCCTAATACAGCCGGCTATGACATGTCATAGCCGGCTGTAAGATGTTATAATTTCAAATAAATCGATTCAGTCTCTTTCCCTATATGAGTCACGGGAGGGAGAGCACGACTCGGAACGACATTATCCGTGACATAGGTTTTGTGTTGACCCCAGTGCTAGGTCTGTTGGTGAACATTGAGGAAAATTTGTTTCAGAAGACTCGCATAACCGCCCTAGCTCCTGCCTCCGCAGGACCCAAAGATAAACGTCGTAAAACTGTAGCACTGCCCATCAACCATAATGAGACACCTGTCTCGAAGCAGAAGGAACCAGAAGAATCGCGGACCAAGGAGTGTGAGGCTAATGTTGAGAAACAAGTGACTGACGCCGTAGAGAGCATGGCCGTTGACAATACCATCGATCTAACTTTTGATTAAAACCATGTACCTCATATTGTTTCTTATATTTACGCGAATACTACACGTTGAATAAAAACTTATTTTAAGGATTTATTCGCGTTTATTTTCTGTTTTTACGTAGCTGACGTTTCGGCTGCGTTACAGCAACCATGGTCACGGGAGGACGTTGGGAACGTAAAAACAAAATAAACGCGATAAAATCCTTATAATAAGATTTATTTCAACCCTTCATAATGTATTTGTTAACATTTGACCTCTTGCACCGATCTTGCGCTGAAGTAAAATGAGCAATGCAAAGCAAATGCGAAACACAGGTTCGCGGGGGGTCGCGCGCCGCCCGCGGCCGCAGCCAAAAAACTCGTTATGACGAAACACAATTACCATTGGACAGCGAACTCTGTGGAGAGGGCTCGATATTGCAAGATAAGATCAGGGCCCCAAGTGTGGTAACACAATCGATTCATAATCAAACAGCAACGGGACGGCATAGTAATAGTCACTTTTGACAGATACCCCATACAATATCTGTCAAAAGTGACAGTTACTATACCGTTGCTGTTCGATTATGAATCGATTGTGTTAGCAGACTTGGGGCCCAGATTAACTGCTCGGAGCTTGCGGTGCTCATATAATGTGGAATACAATGCTAGGTTAATGCTATCGGGTCAGGGATGTGTGTGCAAGCGTCCCCGTGGCCCTCTAAAAGAGGGGCGATGGACCACCATGGCATTTTAGTCGGCAGAAGTCCGATAAAATATGCTAGGCCTCCTATGCCTGTGGGTTGTGTGTCCGTGAGGAATCACCTACATAAAAAAGGTTAATGCTAAATATAGCATTAACCATTTTATATATACTTATAAGAGTATAAGTCTAGCTCTAACACCGTTTGATGAACTAAACTTAGGCAAATGAAGGTGCTACAAAATTGCTCTTCAGGCTTAAATCTATTTTTTATGAAAATAGACAAAAGTGATAATCTTTTTAATAAAATTTAAGACGGAGGGACGGAGACGGGACGGGAGAGGACGAAGGAGCAACATATGTATGGATTGGAATGAATTTTCTAAATATATCCATCTAATCAGCAATCAAAATTAGCTCTACCAACGGCTCTACCCCACACTCTGTCGCCCGTAGTTAATTACTCCTATAACGACAGTTAGAGCATAATGAGATTTTTGCAATTCAACAGTAGCACATTACAGGGTGCTGTTTGTCAACCCCCCTTCGGCCCCTGTTGACCTCCTCCCACCCGGTGGGGGAAGTTATTAGGCGGCTTTGTTAATGAATTTCATGTAGGGTAAGCATATACATCAGTGTGGCAGGTATAAATGAGTTATGTGTCGCTGAATTAGCGATGTCTGATTGAGGTGGGGACATTTATTTTTTTTACCCAATTTTTTTTTGCCGTCCCCTTTAATTGGCTTTTCTGTATTAGGGTCTAGCTGCTGGAAAAGTCGCGGACTTTGAGTTATAATTATTCGATTAGTGTGTTTATATGGGGATATTTATAAATTATTATATATTAGTTATTATAGTGTTTCCGTACCTAACTATGCTTCCACCCTAGTGGTTAGAGGAGCCGCCCTTATAACTGTGAGATTCTGGCTTGAATTCCCATCGTAGCCATTAATTAAAGTATTTCTAATTCCTAACCCATTTTAGCTTATTATGAATTTAGCACATTAGGAATGAGGGTCTTAAGTCAGAATAGGTTTTTACATTCCCGAATTGTAAAAGCTTTCCCATTTGAAAATATTCTTACTTGCTTAGTAGTATTCTATAGGCACTTATCCACTAGATTTACCATCAATTAGTGGTGTCTAATTATTCTGCGTGCCCTCGCAGACGTCGCTATGAATATGCACGAGCCAGACGGTCCACGGTTCCCCTCAAAGACCGCTCAACTTTATGTTAACAGCTACTTTTTAATGGGATTAAGACAAATCTTCCCTACTTTTTAGTAACGAGTTAGAGATTTACGATACCTTATAAAAATAGGCTTGTCCACAAGTTATTGGAAATACTTTTAATGTACAATAATAATCATACCAGCCCTTTTTAATGTCCCACTGGTGAGCACGGGCCTCCCCTCAATGCGAGGGGGATTAGGCCATAGTCCATCACGCTGGCCCAGTGCGGGTTGGCGGACTTCACACATCTTCCGAGGGGTTCTCTCAGACATACAGGTTTCCTCCCGATGTTTTCCTTCACCGTTTAGCAAGTGATAATCATGGTTGAAAATTAGATTCGCACATGAAATCCAGAAATCCCAGAGGTGCGAGCCGGGGTTTGAACCTGCGAGCCTCGTTACCGAGTCAAGCGTTCTACCAACTTGGCTATCGCTGCTATGTACAGCGGAATGACTAATTAAAATAAAATATGCATAAATACTTAGACAGGTATTTACTTAATTTAATTTTGAAATTTCCGCTAAACCGAATTATACATACTCTTTGCTTCAAAAAGCCCTGATAAACAATTAGATAGGTCGTGCTCTATGAAGTTATTAGATGGCTCTAGGCATGGTACCATTTGTGCACCTACATTTCGCCAATAGTATTCAGTGCCAATATGATTAGGGAGCTAGCCTATTAAACCCGTAAGCAGTATCATCCGTACACTGTTGAAATTCCTTCGGTACGTACTAAGCGTTTTGCTTCTACTTTCATCGTCAGAACTGCCAAGGAATGGAACACGCTGCCGGCGTCTTTGTTCCCCGTTGACTACAATCTGGGTGTTTTCAAGTCGATAGTGAACGGGTACCTTCTAGGCAAGTATGCTCCATCGTAGATCTCATCGTCACTTACCATCAGGTGAGATTCGAGATCAAATACGTGCCTGCGTGCCTATAATGTAATAAAAAAAACTATACAGGGCACACTCCTCAATATGAGGGGGCTTTAGTCAATAGTCCGCCACGCTGGCCCTGTGCAATTTAGTGTACTTCACACAGAAATGTATGGGTGGATCAGATACAACCGGGTTATCATGCCCTATCACCATGACCTATTGGGCTACGCGCTGCCAACTACGCTATGGCCTATATGATTCTTTGTCGAATAAAATATTAGAGAGACTACTATAAATATATAAATGAGCTATTGGCATCAGATTACTCACAAAAAAATACTAACGTCCATCAAACTAGTTTTGAACTATCGAGAGCGTGCGGATGTGGTCTAGGTGCGCTTGCGCCGCCGCCGCCGCGCCGCGCTGCTACCGCTAGGCAGCCGGGAGATAGGCGGGCGCTGCTCATTAAAATATGTAAATGTCGCCGAGACATTACGCAGATAGGTGCTTCTGACTTATTGACTGGTCCGCGACGTGCTGTAGTGGAGGATTTTTGCGATTTTTGCGATCTGGTCTGATTTGTTAAACTGTGGAGAATAGACTGGATCACTAGATCGAACGGTCAATGGTTCGAGTTGCTTTTTCACCGTGCGGTTCATTTGTCTATCTGGTCGGTAAGAGTGAGGTAAGTGTAGGTTAAATGAAATACGTTATAATTTAAACGGTGCTGTCGTGTGATTGAAACATTGTAACAAAAAACAACATCCAACATTTTCAGAGAAATATCCATTAACCTACCTTCTTAGTAGATTAAATTAAATTCGATACTTTAAAAAGTATTTTTTGTCTTTTTATAAACAGAACCGTTGTTTGTAGTGTTTGTAACCGAGTTTGGTTGACGAACAACATCCAAAATCTCCGTCTGCTAACCTACCTAGAGAATGCAAACATACCGCATAACACCATCCATTGAGTAGAGTACATAGGTAGTTGTGAACGCATTACTCGTTTGCGGGGCACCTACCGCGCGCAACTATTTAGTATCATTACAAATGTCGCTCGCCGTGGCCGTGTCCGTCCGTCTGTGTGCACGGGGACCTACCGTTCCTTATTAATAAGAAGAATTGGATGCTGTCATACTGTAGAGTACACTTTCTTTCAACCACCCTATTATCTTTGAGACTCGCTGAGGTTCGGTGCTATAAGCTAGGAAGGTTTTAGATTTGCTTTCTTACCTTATAGGACTAGTAATGTTGAGAGTGAGACTCCATGTTACTCTTTAGACGTCACCATAAAACCAAGCCGATTAGTGTAGTGCAAATCGGCTAGGTTTTTGGGTTTCAATATGTTGTTCGCAACATTCAGTCTGTACTATTTCTTCGTCTGAGTTTACCCGTTGGTAATTTTCCACTTGGCGTTAAAGCTGTTTAAAGGTCGCTTATTAGCTGCAATGTTTACTATTTGCCTAGCTCGGAATTAGTAGTTTAGTTTAGTGAACAAAATCAAAAACAAAACAATAACACTTTTGAAATCCGAATTTGACTTCCGATTTTATAGTGAATTGACCTGAAACAGTCAGATAAAAACGGGTAATGAAAACACAGGATTGTATTTTTTGCCATTAGATAGGAAACCTTATGAAATATAACTTAAAGTATATTATGTCATAAAGCCGTCTCCTTATAATCAGTAGCCGTTCGTTACCCAACCTCGCTGAGGTAAGCAGAGTGTTGTTTTGTTCCTTCCCCGTCCCCATCATTACGAACCTTTCAGCTCATTACTGGCAACAGATCACTCGCTTAATTTGTGCATTTCCGATCAACTGATATTCAAATTTCAACCCTAATGACGCCCGGGAAATGTTAATAAAATGTTAATGCCACGAAAGCGGTTGTCCCTCTCGCAATAAGTGACAGATTTGCTTGACAGGCAAAAGCTTGTTTGTTGCTTTGTATGAATAAGTCACGATTCAGCCTTTTTTGTTTCGTGATAGATAGGTATATTTTAAATTAATGGTTTTAGAACCGGAATTATGGCATTTGCAGTGTTTTAATGAGACATTAAATGTTGGGAATTTACTTATTCGAAGTCTGTTATCAGCTTACTTACCACCTTCTCTCTCTGATTGTAGGGGTTTGGGTCTTGTTGATAAGGTTTCTCAATTATCTCTTTGTCCTGCTTGCCCAGCAGGCTTCTCCTTCTAGCCTCTATACTAGACAATATCAAAATCAGCGTCAATGGCTTAGCGGTTAGAAGGGCCGCCCTCGCAAACAAACAGGTTTTGGGTTCGACCCCTACTATTGACCTATTTATGTGAGCCCACTCAAACTTTAGCTTATTTGAAGGAGCCAGCGGGGCCACTATGTTAGTAAGAATTTCGCGGATCAGTGATAGCCAATTTGGTAGGACGCTTGCTTCGGTAACGAGGATCGCAGGTTCAAACTCCGGCTCGCACCTCTGGGATTTCTGGATTTCATGTGCGAATCTCATTTTCAACCATGAGTATCACTTGCTAAACGGTGAAGGAAAACATCGCGAGGAAACCTACATTTCTGAGAGAACCCCTCGAAAGACGTGTGAAGTCCTCCAACCCCCACTGGGCCAGCCTGATGCACTATGGGCAAATCCCCCTAGCATTGATGGGAGGCCCGTGCCCAACAGTGGGACATTAAAAGGGCTGGTATTATTATATTATTAAATCGCCGAATCGAACCCGGCTGGACTTCATGATAGGGCTCCAAGTATTAGTAAATGTCAGCTTTGACTTTTATTTCATGTGAAATCTGTCAAAATTGACAATTACAATACCATTTTCATTCTATTATGATTCCATTGTAGGTGCAGAATTGCGGCCCAGGGCGCTTGCAAATGCAGCGATCGAGTTACAAAACGAAATTATAATTCACGGATTAATTAGCAATAGTTAGCCTAATATATTCAGAAGCAAAGATAAGTTTAATAAGACTGAATCGGAATAAGGCCCACGCAGGTATAAGTAGGCTGAGATACTCACTGCTTGAATTATTCATTATAATCAGTGCACCGATGCCGGTCCCGCTTTACAATTAATTGTATTTAGTTTGCAGTTACTGGCATGTGCGGAGAGAAGTTATGCTATTTTAATATTGAGCTGGAGTTAGATAATGTCGTTACAAATCAAGAAGGCGGCATTAAGGTTAAAAGCAGTTGCTTGCAGTGCATATCTGAATTTCAGGCCGCGAAATCGGATCGTACTTAAAAAAACTCCAAGTAGTGTAACTTTAAACCTAAGGCATCGATTGCTAACAAACATACCTACCTAGCTATAAGATACCAAATAGAAATAAAATCTCGTTGAAATCTTTTCCTTCTTTCTAGCGATGATGTCACAGACAAACTGACAGAGCTATTAATACAATAATGTATAGTTTATTAAAAAAAAACATCTATAATCACCAAAAATAAATGACGTATGCCATTAAGTATAAATCAAAATAAAGAGATCAATAGGAAATCATTGCTTTGACGCATCTTTAATGTCATGTCACTTTAACGTAGGAACCTCAGAACTGCGTTTACGGTACTCACCCAGCGTAAAATTTACGATGGGCAAACACCAAACACCCTGTTCAGAGACTCCGCGAGGGGAAAAAATAATCCAAGATTTAAACTGCCGGTTTACAGACGTCCGCTGGTATAAGATTGCCCCTAACAAGTGTAAATTTTAGCGTCGTCGGTCGAAAAATTTGACTCTACCATTCGATTAGAGATCAAAGCTAAGATCGCAACTGGAGTTATTTGACAAGTATAACGATAGAATTTGACAGCTAGTATTGATCTATCACATCGGTCAGCGAGCCCCCATTAGTGTAATGTTTTCCTGGGGAATAATTACCTGGATAACATTGATTTCTTATATTTACGCGAATACTACACATTGAAATAAAACAAATTTTAAGGCACACCATTGCAAGATCTCAACACAGTGAGCTCTTTCTGCGTAGATCGGACCGCAAGCAACAACAACTAAATATGACGGTTCCCAGGTCAAATTATGACACTAGGACGTCAAACACTTCAGTCCTCCCGTGACCATGGTTGCTGTAAAGCAGCCGAAACGCCGGGAACGTCGTAAAAATCATAATATAAACGCGATAAAATCCTTAAAATTAGTTTTATTTAAATACCCGGCTTACGTAAACGCACCTCACATACATACATTATTAACATCATCGTCAACACAAAGAGAGATAAATGTAATCAATCGTATCCCACTTGACACTGAGCGCCGACTGGCATTGACATTTTTTGGTTTTATGCTTTATTATTTACAAAATAATTAAAAAGCACGACCGCCCTGCGGATCAGTAGCTGAACGGTCCAGAGTAACGTAGTTCGATTTAATCGAGGGATTATATTTTTTAATGGCAGCGCGTTCTAGGTTTGGTCAAGACGCCTCTCCGTTAATGAAAAATATTAATATACTCAAAATAAAAATTTAATGCTGTTCATTGAAATTAAACTAATTTTAAGGATTATATCGCGATTTTATTTCGATTTTACTTTCCCAACGTTTCCATACCATTGCAAGACCTCAAGACACTGTGAGCACTTTCTGCGTAGATCGGACCGCAAGTAACAATTAAATATGAGGGTACCCCGTCTCAAACTATGACACCAGGACGTCAACCACCTCAGTCCTCCCGTGACCATGGTTGCTGTAAAGCAGCCGAAACGTCGGGAACGTAAAATCGAAATTAAATCACGATATAATCCTTGAAATTAGTTTCATTTCAATGTGTAATTTTCGCGTAAATATAAGAAATGAATGCTGTTCGTTTGTAAGCGCATCTATACTCGAGAACAGCTGAACGGTTTGGGGAAAGGAAAGTTGTTTCCTTTTCCATAAAATTGGAAAAATTGGGACTGCTCAGTTAGTGTGCATAAATGATCATGTTACAAGTAAAGCTACAGAGATAAATATGATTGCGAGCAAATGAATGATAGTTATTTTATTTTTCGATTGTTCGTTGCGGTTCGTCGGCTCGGACCGTCCAAGAATTAATAACAATCGGTGCAGGGTTCAAACCGCGACAATCTGCGCGCTCTTTTTGAGTGAGCACATTTTTTTGCATTTTTTCTATTCAGCGCGCGATAGTTTTTTGCGGTCGATGTCCATTGCCGTTTTTATAAATGCAATGGACTTTTTAATGGCCGCCGAGTGAGCTTTAGTTGTTTATTGATGTTTGCCGATATTATAACTACCTACCCAGACAATTTAATTTATGAAATTAGATTGTTACAACGAATGTATCTTGGCAATATGTACATAATTAAGTATACATTAATATAGATACCTAATGTTGATTGATTCTTATAACTTGGAATTAGGTAAGTATCGCTCCGGCACAAATATCAGATTTAAATATAAAATTATAAAATTACATGGCTGAAAGAACTTAAGCATTTTGAAAGTAATGGATATACAAAACATTGAACCTGCCGCTCGTCGTTTTTAAGAAATAAATTGTGTTCCCAACAAAATAAAAAATGTTATAGATGTGCGAGCAAAACTTCTTTTTAACCGACTTAAAAAAAAGCAAGACGTTCTCATTTCGATTGTATTTTTTTTTTTAATTGACATCGTCATTTTGACTTGACGTAATGATTACAAATACGATGAAGTAGCGCAAGTTCAAGGCTCAGAATGTATAGTGTACCCTTTCTCCATTAATGATAACTCATGCGTATTATAAAAAAACCATTCCTTGTTCCATCAAAACGCATTCCCAACAGCTTTTCCGATTTCAGATGTTCAATTTATTTCAGGCGTCGAACGACCGCTGGTTTGAGGTGTATTAATATCATAACCGTTAATATTTTAACCGTTGATATTTTAACTGAAATCGAATAGTTGCACAGCACATCCTACGGACAATTAGCGACGACACATTGAAGGGCTGTTTACGTGAATGTCGTTTTGTCAATTCATATTGTTACCGGAACATCCAGCATTGAATTATGCTATCGTGCGGTTTTAAAAATAATGAAACAGTTCGAAGTTTAAGTTGTCACGGAAATTTGATGGCACTTTCGGACTTTTGAAATTATGATAATATTTAAAAAACATGAGATTCAGTTTATGCTACTTAGGAATCAAGGAATCGAATTAAATAAATCAGAATGTGGTGTACCTGTTAATGTCAATGTTGCGCGGCCGGAGCCGCACGCAAAAGCTAGTTGTCTGATAAAATAGCACTAGGTTGTTGAATTTTGTTAAGTTAATTAAAGTGATCACAGCTCATGAATAACAAATTAACTAAGTTCGTAATTGCATTCGTTAATTCCAAGCAGATAATAAAACTATATTTAAGTACATAACTAATAATAATTTATAATGACGCCATTACACTATCAAGGTATACAGGTAGGTACGTTTAATTATGTTAATTAACTAGACGCCTTTCTGTTTGTGTCTGTCTGTCTTACAAAGTTCTTTTTTTATAAGACAGTAAGTACCTCTGTATTCGTTGTAAGTACACTATACTTAGTGTAAAATTTTACGTTCGTTTTTTGAATCCATCTAAAAACCGTTTTTGTACGGGTCTCGGCTAATGCTAAGAGGATAGAAGCCATAATTAACACTAGCCAAGTTTTGGTTGACTTTACACGTCTCCAAAACTGGCTGGGTATGTGTTCTGACACGTGCAGGTTCAGACGATGTAACATCTTATATCTTAACCTTTGAGCAAGTGATTATTTATTGTAAAATGTCATAGGTAATGATAGGTTAAGCAGTGATAGCCAAGTTGGTAGAACGCTTGCCTCGATAACGAGGATTGCAGGTTCAAACCCCGGCTCGCACCTCTGGGATTTTTCACGTGCGAATCTCATTTTCAACCAAGATTATCACTTGCTAAACGGTGAAGGAAAACATCGTGAGGAAACCTGCATGTCTGAGAGAACCCCTCGAAAGATGTGTGAAGTCTGCCAACCCGCACTGGGCCAGCGTGGTGGACTATGGCCTTATCCCCCCTCGCATTGAGGGGAGGCCCGTGCCCAGCAGTGGGACATAAAAAAGGGCTGAAATTATTATTATAATAATGATAGGTTTTGCTTTTACTTTTATTGTGCGAACTGCTAAGGAATGGAACACGCTACCGGCGTCTTTGTTCCCCGTTGACTATAATCTGGGTGTTTTCAAGTCGAGAGTGAACAGGTACCTTCTAGGCAAGTAGGCCATCGTAGATCTCATCGTCACTTACCATCAGGTGAGATCGAGATCAAATACTTGCCTATAATGTAATAAAAAAAAAATGAAAATAAATTGGTTCTTATCACATATTGAACTGGTTTGTAGCAAAGTAATACAACAAAATGAACATTGCAATAAATACTTCAGAGCTCTACTTAGCGAAGTTGTTGCTATAAAGTAAGTTCTACTTAAGCTACACGCACAGACTACATAAACTTTTAATTTAATTATAATATATTGGTAATATCCAGTAATGCAAACAAGGTCCCAAGCGGCGGGCTACCAGTAAGGTGTTCCATGTTTATGCGATAAAAGTTTAGGACACGTCCGAATATTTTGCTCCTTTTCTACTCCAAGAACAAACGTTGTCTTTGAGGGTGTCATAACTCTACTAGTAATGTATAGTAATATAAATTAAATATTTATACATAATTAACTCATAGGTCATAACGATGAAATTTATATATAAACAATGTTTTCAAAACATTTAAAAAAATCATACCAGAGAGACTTATTGATAATGTGACAATTTTAAATATGTTTAATTGGATCCTTAAAATATTAACCATAATTGTTGATTTAAGTTATTTAAGTAACTTAATTTAATTCCAGATGTGCCAGGTAGAGATGTTCTTTTGTGTTCTGCACTAATCACGGGACTATCCCAAAAATCTCAAATACACATACCCTCTACCCATTGCCGCTGTATCTTAGTACAAGTGCATCGAATTAAATTCGCGATTAGCATACGTAATTACAACTCTTATCGGGCCTTAATTGCAATGTAATGAATCAACTGACGTACTCTATATTCTCTACACAGCAGCATCCGATATTTATCACTGGTATTATATGAGATGTAGTTCAGTGAGATGAGGAGAACTATCTTATAGATATAAGCTGTTCTGTCGAGACCTTTATACATTACTAGAGGGAGGTCAACGAATATAGATACTTTCCAGGCTCCGTATTAGATCGGGGTTCGGTGGTGCCGTTGGTTTGAGGGACTTTCTACGAGTTTCGGTTGGACTACCAAGCCAGTGTAGTACTTGAAAAATCAAAACCATATATGTTAGTAAGATAATTGTTCAATGTTAGAACCGACTGATTCAAGCTGCAAATATGACTGTCCAAAATATTTTCTATAATGACTTTAGTATTCATCAACCAGGCGCTGTTTGAAGCGGTCACATTTCTAAAGCTTACCTGCTGCCTAATACCGTAAGAACCCGCTAGGGGCGCTGCTGCGACATATATGAAAATAATTAAATCTTTTTTTTATATATCAGTTATCAAATGGTTACTGAGTATGTATTGTTAGTAAATTACGATAATGTATCTAAGGTATTGTAGGTTACAAGTAATGTATCTAAGTGTAACTTGAAATGTTTATTAACTAACGTAGGTCGTGCAATGTCGTCTGTTAAATCATGAATTGTTTAAAATATTGTTACGACTACTGGGTTTTCCTAATGAGGTACATCCAACCAAATTGAATTGATTGCTTAATTATACATATTCACTAATGACTACTAGTATGTTGTACTTTAAATTAGAACCATACCTATAATACCTAGTTAATAATACCTATAATACTTAGTTCTATAGATAGGTACCTACGTTCCTGGTATTCACCTAGTTCTAATTTGGAAGTTCTGACAGAATACACTTGATTATATTAGAAAGTAGTTTGTATTGTTTACATCTTAAGTTACTATTGCTTTAAAGCAGGGATTCTCGAACTGTTTCGGGCAAGAGACCCATTTTTCAAAATGAACTGATACCTTAGAGCCCCACAGCCAAATTACTTTAAAAATCCTATCTCTAGTTTTTTTCCTATTGATACAAAATAACAATTTCATCTTGTACGAACTTGTGCACGTTTATCAACTTGTTAAGTTTTTTAAATGTACAACAACAATGATACTTCCTACTAAAATATTAGTAATTCTTATAATAAGTTGGTGCACGTAACACAACTTAAACAGTATCCTGAAACTTTTAAATAAAAACTTGTATCAATTAATAGGGGTCGATTTTCAGACCTCCTCGACCCCCAAAATGAGTTTTCGTCGACCACTGACAAACCGATATCGATCGCTTTGGGCATCCCTGCCTTAAAGAATAAATGACTAAGTCCACAGATTGAGCATAGGCGGCTAGTTCTTTGTTCATGTGACGCGAACAAAGGATTCGCGGGCTATCGCACGAGGACAAGTAACCCGCTTAAAATTTTCACATCAACGACGTGGTACAAACAGATAACGCTAGCTTGCACGCACTAACTTTGTCGCGTCATCTATTGGTTAATTTATTTCTAGGCTGTATATGCGGTGGTCTAATTGCTCGGGTGCCGTTCGCCCACTTATCATAATGTCTCGCAAATCACGACGCTGCGGGAATAAATCTAGCGGCGATAGACTTGGCCACTGGTACGGTAGGGCTGCGACATCTCCAAAATATTGTTGTGTTGTGTGCACGTTATACATTATTTTAATTATAATAGACAACAATAATCTAGGAGTGTCGAGCTCTATGTTTCAAAAAAAAATACTGCCTTTGAACGGGTAATATTTGTATGCCATGTATGATTATAAAAGCAGTCCAAGACAAGGTATGTATTATCAAAACATAAAAAAACATGAGTGTAGCGAAGATAATTTCAGGAATTCAAACTAGATGTCGCTAGCAGATCCTTTACGGACACAGCTTTGAAAGAACTAATGATGAAAAGTTAATTGCAGCACATCCCTACAAAATCCAGTTACGCGCAAAAATGGAGCTTAGCGCTCACGAATTTCATAGATAAATCCAGGCCGGACTCCCCATCGGCGCGCACGCAGCCACCGCGCGATTTTATTATGTATCAACACAAAATTATTGCGCAATTCGCGCTATTAGCGATAACATTCAATCTGCATCTCATCTCTGATCTTTATATATTTGTATAAGGTAGAGCGGCTAACGTCTGTCTTCCATACGAATCTAGTAGACCGTCAGAAACTTTACGTACCTACCTCAAAATCGAAGCACAGACATAAAATAACAATAAAAACTCGGATATGTCATAATAAGGAAACCGTTTCCAAGGTCTTGTCCAAAGCTAGCGAATGTACCGCGAATCATGTCGCAAACTTATACGCGCGTTTACTAGGTATATAATAATAATATAATTATAATACCAGCCATTTTAATGGCCCACTGCTGGGCATGCCCTTCAATGCGAGGGGGAATAGGCCATAGTCCACCACGCTAGCCCAGTGGACTGGATGGACTTCACACGTCAGTGGCGTAGGGTAGGGGCGGAGGGTGCGGTCCGCACCGGGCGGCACGTTGCCAGGGCGGCATTGCACAGGTGGCGGTTAGAAAAAAAAAATAGATATAAAAAAATTGTAAAAAAAATCAGAAAAAAAAATTATTATTGCCCCTTTTACCATGCCCCAATTTTTTTTATAATGAATAGTAAAAATAAAAGGGCGGCAAATCTGAAATCCGCACCGGGTGCTAATGACCTATGCTGCGCCACTGTCACACATCTTTCGAGGGGTTCTTTCAGACACGCAGGTTTCCTTACGATGTTTTCCTTCACCGTCCTTTATATAATAATTCCAGCCTTTTTTTAATGTCCCACTGCTGGGCACGGGCCTCCCCTCAATGCGAGGGGGGATTAGGCCATAGTTCACCACGCTGGCCCAGTGCGGGTTGGCGGACTTCACATATCTTTCAAGGGGTTCTCTCAGACATGCAGGTTTCCTCACGATGTTTCCTTCACCGCTTAGCAAGTGATAATCATGGTTGAAAATGAGATTCGAACATGAAAAATTGCAGAGGTGCGAGCCGGGGCTTGAACCTGCAATCCTCGTTACCGAGGCAAGCGTTCTACCAACTTGGCTATCACTGCTACTTGGCTATCACTGCTACTTGGCTATCACTGCTACTTGGCTATCACTGCTACTTGGCTATCACTGCTACTTGGCTATCACTGCTACTTGGCTATCACTGCTACTTGGCTATCACTGCTACTTGGATATCACTGCTACTTGGCTATCACTGCTACTTGGCTATCACTGCTACTTGGCTATCACTGCTACTTGGCTATCACTGCTTTGGCTGCCACCGTCCTTTACTAGGTATATTTATTTGCCTATAATACATAACGTCTACCAGAATCGTTCAAGTTTACAATTCGCGCGTAGCTCACGTGCATTTTGCCAGATTCGCGCGTGTCTTGTGCCGGTTATTATACTGGGGACTCCTTGTTTGCGGCAAGTTTGGAGCGAACGCATGGATTCCAAATACTCACAAATTTTTCACGCGTTGCACGCTCCTTCTGAACTCAACCTATACACGTATTACGTTTCACGGAACATTCGCTTTTTTTTTTGTTTTTTATTACATAATAGGCAAGTATTTGATCTCGATCTCACCTGATGGTAAGTGACGATGAGATCTACGATGGAGCATACTTACCTAGGTAGGAAGCCGGCAGTAGATAGAGACGCTCCATTCACTAGGCATATGCAGCGCAACTGATCTGACCCGCCATCCATGAATGGCAACACCGAACATCATGCCGGAACACGGCTAGGCCGCTTGGCGACATGGCTTTGTTCAGTGGGTGGTGACTATCCACGGCCGAAGCCTACCACCAGTAGAGTTGTCACCTGGTTGGCACCACCCAGGGTCACGTGTAGGGTATCTCGAGGGCACTTAATTCTCCTACGGACGAAGGTGACTCGACCCCGTAAATTTTATGGATGAACATGAACAAAACTTTAATATACTTTCATGTTGTCTTAATAATAACATGCAGTAAATAAGTACCAAATGTAACGAAGTACCCAGTTGCGTCCAGCTTGAGTATCCAACCTTACATAGTTTATCGATCAGACTTCAGCAACACGCTATAACTGATCAAATATACACTCCATCCTGTATTTACGTACTAACTACATAGCCAACACAAAACACCCACCTTGTACGTTGAGACTAGAAATCTATGCCTACAGAGAGGCTAGGCCGAAAATTATTGAGGGTTGGGGGGGTGCGGTGGCCAGGGCAGGGGGGGGGGGGGGAGAGCCGTCGCCGCCGGCCTGATATGTGACCGGAGAGTCTTGTTCAACAAACGATGACGATGATTTAAGCTCAGGCGTTTTAAGTGTATTACTGGGAGAAATCCGGCTTTTAGGCTTAGGTTTAGATTTGAGTGAGCCCGCCATTATGGGAGGGAGGCTTCTGGATTTATGTGCGCCTGTCCATTTGACGGCGGACGTTAGAGTCATGAGTTGTGACGTCATTTAGTTACCGATTGCTTTGAGGAAAAAGGATTTCGTACTGGCACATTTTATGAGGTGAATTTTCTTAGTAGCCAGTTCCTTTATTAAACAAGAATCATGTAAAACTAGAGGATTACGAGTCGTGATTTTGCCTAAAGTCGACTTGCATCGCTTTCATCACAGAATAAACCAAAGTCAATGGCCATAGATAACCAAGATGATGAACCAATTATGAGCTAAGGCATAGATCAGAAAAAAGAAACGCACGCAAGAAAGAAACTTACATCAGACGATTTCACACATTCATAATGTAAACACTACCTCTCTTAAAATATGTTATAGGTTTTATTACCTATATTAAACTATATAATTAACAATTATACACTCTAAGTTATAAAGTTCATTTTCGGTCAAAATCGCGAATCAATCCATTCGAATTCGAACGAACGAATCCCGAAACAAACCAAATTCGATATTAAATTTTTCTCGAGTTAATCTTGTATTCAAATTTTAATTATATCATTCTGGCGTTTGAATAAAAACGAATTCATTTCGTCCCGTCGGTGAATAATAATGTTCGGACGGGCCAACTCTCGAATTACAGGGGGCGCATGTCACACCGTGCTGTGCTGATTAGATCAGCATGCGAACATATTGGTGCCCATATTGGAGCTTTTCGTTCAGACTTGGGTGTGAGATTGTCTATCCTTATTTGTTACATGATAATAAGTAGTATAGCATAATAAGTATAGCATGCATATAACTTGAATACAGGGTTACAACCAACTGCGCTAATCAGGCCGTGAAAAATCTCAGCTAATGCTAAATCAAATTATCCGAACAAAATAATTATGGATTATTAAAAAAAACGCTCGCACTCCGGCGCATTGACATGGGTCTCACTTCAGTATCTTCGTGAGCATGTCGGAAGCATCACAAAACCGAAATTCTGATTGAATTATCAACGTATGTTAACATTATAATAAATACAAGTTGCTTTGGCATATAATTTTAAAGTGATTTCAAACTTATTGTGGTATGTGTAGTAAGATATGAACGTGATACGCGACAGTTTAAAAAGACGATTCGATATACGCTTACGATCTATTGTGACGGGCAGCCAAATTTATGGAGATCAACAATTAATTCCTATCTCTGTATCCGGAAAAGCACTTTTCATGACCTCATATGCATACTAAAATTACGCTTAGAATATATTTAGGGCTGCAATCAGGTCTGGCTGTCAGCCGGCATGACGTTACTGTCAGACAGACACGGCGTGTTTCAGAAAGGGTATACTTCAATTATACGACCCTGCGCTTGCTTAGCGCATTTATACTCATTAGTGAAGTCACAATTTCGAAATGTCGAAAAAATAATTGCACCCAACACAATGACAATATTGTTTTTTTTCAGCAATTGTTTTTAAAGGAATATTTAATAATCAGTTGAATATTATTTATTAAATTCATTCTTACTTACGTGTAATATTAGTACTATTACTTTTACACGTAGATGGTAACTTGTATTGTAAACCAGGTATATGAAGGAAACTTTTATCCCGCGAAATTTACTGGGTATATTTTGCTGAAACTTGGCATGGCGATACTTAATAATAAGATCATCATCTACAAAAAGATAATATCCCGGAACATTATGGGGTTCAACCGGGAGAGCTCAAAAACTGAAGAGTGACGCGTACAAATCTGTGGGAACAGCACTTTCTAAAAGCGTTAAATTCAGCACAATGAGGGTAAACATTTATTAGCGAACAGTAGAAATCTATACATATACAGATAGGGCGCTAACAAAATCTGTACAAAGGGCACAGAGTACTCCCATTTGTATAATACTCGTCAATAATAATTTCATTAAAATGTAGATCTAGTTAAAAGCATTTTTTCTGATTAATTTTCAGTCGCGGGCCCGCTCTTCTTTTTTTAATTGAATATCAGGCCACTTTGATGGCGCGACGAGAAAGGGTTGAAAAAAAAGTTCGCCCTCATTTGAATAAAATAACAGCACTCGCACTTTGCATTTACGGAGATATTTCAAATTATATCTGGACTCTTTTTTGTTTTAATTTTTTTTTGTTCCTCGTATTTATTTTATTTTTCCATCAGCGCTCCCGTCTAATTGAGTTAGGCCTCCAAATCGAAAATGTCGATCGAGTTGTAATTCAATTTATTTTTGTTTCTAATGGAGTTCGGAGCTTTTTATTCTCTTTTTTTAACTGTAATTTTGAATCATTTGCCTATTGAAGGGTTGGTTGTGTTTACCGATGCGAAGAGTTGGCGGGTGGAATATCTTTACAAATTAATTAGGTTTGTCTTCAGAATGTCACATGTCTATTATATCGAAACGAGTCTTCACGAAATGTATGCAATGTGTACAGTGTCAAGTGCGAGATTATTCGTAAGCTAACCGTATACTTTATAGACTACTGTATTTAGACATTTCGTATGGAGAATTAAAAAGTTTTTAATACCATCCGCTAGAGGCGCTTCTCAATTCTTCATACAAAATGTCTAAATACGGTAGACTATATAGTACACGGTTATCTCGCACTTGACGCGCTGTAATCTTGTTCAAAGATTTGTAGACAATTTTAAATTTACTAATGTATAAAAAAAATTGGCCTTCAAAAAGTCAAGAAACGCTCACACGAAACTTGGCATGTTACACAGTATCATTTTTTAGAGTTTGTTTTTGTATTTAGAACCAAAACAAGGTCAGTGGATACCTGTCCACTCGACGCCGCGAACAAGGTGACATAATGAAGATTATGTACATGTATAGCATTATTATATTAGCGCGGTAACAATGCCGCCGCGACGTGGACCGTGCCTACTCCACAGCCACTTGTCGCTCGTACAGCGTGAAAGAAATCTTGATACTTTTGCAAAAAAATATGGTTCAATATAATTTTTTTTACAAATAAATACAATTGAAACGCAAACGAAAAAATATCTTGAAATTAAATTAATCTTATTGATTTTATCGCGTTTATTGTATGTGCGTTGAAATTAAAAAAACATCCTAATTTCAATAAATGGCTGGGTGCTGGGTGCCACCGACTTGGGGTCCAGTCATTAATATAAACAAATTGCACCATTGGTAGACTTCAAGACACAGTGAGCACTGTCTGCATAGATCGTTTCAAATTATGACACTAGGACGTCAACCACCTCAGCCCTTCCATGACCATGGTTGCTGTAAAGCAGCCGAAACGCCCCGGGAACATAAAAAAACGTACAATAAACGCGATACAATCTATAACATTCGTTTTATTTCAATGTGTAGTATTCGCGTAAATATAAGAAATCCATTCGAAAAATGGTCTCCATTGTCAAGTATCAAGTGTCCACAGTCGTAGTAGATTGAATGAGAGCGTTTAAGAGAGTGAGAAAAGCTCGCCGCCCCGGCCTATTCGTTTCACGGAGGGCGCCCACCCTGTCTTTGCGCCGGTAAACGAAAGCTCAGTAACTGAGGTATTAGAATTTACAACTGGCAGGTTTTACATTTCTTTTTTAAAGTATTTAGCTGGTTCCGTATTTTGTAGACAACAACATTTACTTGTTTATAGCAGGCATTGTTTTTGGCTGTGTACCATAGTACCGACATGGACTTGTACCACCACACACTACTGGCTGAGGAGTCAAAATTATCTACAGTGATACCAATAGGTGAGAGATTTAACATTAGTTTATCTTATCATAAGGTTTCATGTGTAAATTAATTGCGATGTCCAAACAAGGCAAAGGGGGTAATCATGGAGACCTGGTTGATACATTTATTGTCGCTTTAAGAAAAGTAAAAAAAAATTATTGAAAATATTAAAAAATACAATTTCATAGAAATTTAACTTTACGAGCTATAATGAAATACATGTAAACATCTATTTTACATTGAAAAAAAATATATATAACGTTTATTTTTCTTTAATTCTGTACTTACCCGCTCTGCTCGCAATGCTTCCAATCTGAGAAGAATCTCGGGGTGAGGTGTGCAGAGAGTGGCCCTTGGCGGCGGGAGACGCCCGGTACCGGCTTGACACTGTTAAGTAGCACATAATTCAGTTTATTTATACCAATCCAATCAGGGTTAGCGGGCATCAAACAAAACTTCTATATGTAGTGAGAACTACACGGTCAAGTAATTTTGCCAATTTTATGACATTTATTTTATGTTTTGTACGGTCCCGACGTTTCGGCTGCTTTACAGTAACCATGGTCACGGGAGGACTGAGGTGTTTGACGTCCTAGTGTCATAATTTGAACTGGGGTACCCTCATATTTAGTGGTTGTTTGCGGTCCGATCTACGCAGAAAATGCTCACAGTGTCTTGAGGTCTTGCAATGGTGCACTCCTTTTTTTTTCTTATAGGGAAAATGTTTCAACCAAGTCTCCATGATTACACCCTTCTGCCTTGATTGGACACGCAATTTATTTTACACACTAACCCTAAGATAAGATAAACTTATGTTAAACTTTATTATAATAAATTTATCTTATACTAGCTGTTGCCCGCGACTTCGTCCGCGTGGTATTTAACAAGGACAACCGTTGAAAACAGCCTGCTCGCCCATTCTGAGCCCGCGGGACGCATTGCAGGTTGTTGCTATCAAACTTAATCAGGCGCTGCGCTGCAACATTGGTTTTAATGTTTTTCGTGAGATCGTATTTTTTTTTCTAAAATAAAAGTAGCCTATGTTGCTCCTTGTTCCATCAGCTATCTGCCAGTGAAAGTCCCGTCAAAATCTGTCCAGCCATTTCAGAGATTAGCCGGAACAAACAAACAGACAGACAGATAGACGGACAGACAGACACACAAAATTTTTAAAAAATGTTGTTTCGGTATAGGTAACGTGTATACATCCAAATGCACGTAGTAAAAAGCGGTTATTTTAATATTACAAACAGACACTCCAATTTTATTTATATGTATAGATTAAACGATAAGATAAATTTCTCACCTATTAGTATCCTTTCGTTCATACTACACCGTCCCCAGCCAGCTTTTAGATTTAGTTTTTTTTTCGAAAACATTGGAATTTCTTATTATATTTAATAGAATAATTTGAATGAGTATATTACATACAGTATGGCTGATATTATATTTATGTCATGGCTACAAAAATTGAAAAAAAGTGTAGCTAATTTTAAATATCGGTCTTTCCTAGAACAGGGATTGCTCTCCCTATTTTAGTCATTCTAAATTTAGTTCTGGAATCTAAAATACCACCCGTGCAGTACCGATATTAAATAAACTATATAACTATTAAATATAATTCTCCACTATATAACTATTATATCAAATCCTTTTCCCATATTTCTTAAGTACTCTAATGTAATTTATGTACTAGCTGTCCCGGCGAACTTCGTACCGCCTCAGAATCAAATTTATGTGATCTTTATTATCACTTTTTTTGTGATTTCCCCCATGTTTTAATAGTTATTCTGCTATTAATGGCGGAAACAAATAAAAAAATTCAAAGATCATAAAAATCGACTCACCCGTTCACGAGTTATAAACGGTGTAACTAACACGACTTTGTTCATTTAAATTAAACTATAGAATGATAATTTGAGCATTAGAAGTATTATAAGCGTGTGTTTTATCGCAGCGACAATCAAAACGTACGTTCCCGACCGCAAGTTTAATTATGCAAACATCAAGCCGTCGCCAGATTTCTCATTAGAGCCAAGATAATGACGGTACACACTGTCGCAAAATTAGATAGCAAGCACGCACCCAAACAGATATATACGCGGCACATTAACATAAACCGAATTTGCATGTAAATTACATTTTACAGCATCTTAATTAAAACATTTTGGCATTATAAATGATCAAGCGGGAGATGAGGGTGGGTGTACCCCTGACCTTACAGAGCGTCCCCCCCGAGTTCGGTTAATTCGATAGTTTGAAATTTTGAATTTGGAACTTGACGTTCGAATTTGATAGTGTTTTTTTTCTACGTAAAGGCTTGTCCATAATCTATGATTGTAACACATCATATTATAGACGACTTTATCCGTAAGTCTATTCCTTGAAGTTCGAAAATACATCTTTTGCAAATTTAGCAATCCTTAACATGCATTTTCATCAAAACCAGCCAAGGTTTTTTTTTAAATATGAATGTTACATAAAAGATTTCAAGCATTACATTCGTCGAATCGAAGGATTCATTTCTTACATTTCAGTACGTGAGATAGAGTCAGAGTAAACAATCTTTTTAATGTTTTTTGGTCTCCCCTGTGTCCTTAAGGGTATTAACAGAAACTTCTTAAAATAAGTTTGCAATTAGGGGCGACATAAAATTTACATAATTGTGTAAGTTCGGTGGTGTTATGTTTTGACAATAACGATTTTGTCGGCTGCAGCCGCCGCGCCGACTCGCTGTAATATGGGACGACCATAAATTTACTGGAATTGTTTGAAAAAAAAAAAATAAGTAGCCATTAGTAAATGATTTTTATTTCTTTTACCATAGTCTGTCTAAGCTTTATAAATAATCTGTTATCAATTCTGCTTGCCAATCTACTGGACAACTTCACAAGGCGTTCGAAATACTATTGACAACCTCTTTTAGGACAGTTAGTAGTGACTGCTTTGTATACCGAGCGTCGTGGGTTCGAATCCCGGTAGGAGCATACATTGTATGATTGTAGCCGAGTCATCGACTACACTACTACTAGTACAACTACTTATCTAGTAGGATCGTCCCCAGTCCATTGTACGATAGCCATAATACAAAGGTTGCTTAGCTTGCGACCGTACGGTTGGTATTTTTGTCTGGCGATATTTATTTATTCATAAAAAAACACCAACTTATCTTCAAAGGCTTGACACAAATGTAATGTCACACAATAGGGCTGTTACTTCAAAATATGGAATAAGTCATGTATTGTAAAGAGAGTAGAAGTAACAGTGTTCGCCCCCGGGCGGGCCAGTCCACTTGCTTTGTCGCTACACTAATTTTAGCAACAGGCCACGGCCTCGAGGGAACTGACACTATTTTGTAAAGTAACATGTAACCGGTATACCATACGGACTAGTTTTTATTAGTTTAGTTGAAATAGCAGATTTAATTGGTAACATCTATATAAATATATATAAGGCAAAGTTGTGTTAGTTCTACCATTTATAACTCAAGAACGTGTAGGCCAATTTTATGATCTTTGATTTTTTTTATGGAATTTATCTCCGCTCTGAATAGTATAATAACTATTAAAAACAATTATAATACAAAAATAATAATAAAGATAATTGATTTTTTCATAATATTTAATTCTGAGGCGGTAAGAAGTTCGCCGGGACTGCTAGTTATATTAAAGTACGAGTATAGTAAGTAAAATCAGTAAGATTTTAATCATATTTTCAGTTAGTAACATAGAAATAAACTATCTAATCACTTATGTTATTATTGAGTAAAAAAATGTTAGGCCAATAATTAAACTAATTTCAGCAACGGTAAGGCCATGGCCTCGAGAAGAACGATAGTAGAAGTGACGCGGATTAATGGTCTGATGTAAAACAGGCATTACAAGATTAAAGGTACCTCAGTAATTACTGTCTATCGTCGCCTTATAATGAGTAGAATATTGTCCCAAATTTACATAATAGATAAAATGCTATGTGTTACCTGTATAAACAAAAAGTATTCTTAATATAAAATGCATAAAAGTTGTACTAAAAATTGTAGACAATGCTGCCACTTGAGGTGTAAAAATAATAACTCCATCAACAACTCTTGGTGCGAAAAAGAAAAAGCAGGAAAATAATGATACGAAGCTCTTTATTTCACACAATTACAGCGATATGTGGAAGAGCCGAGCCGTTGAACATTCACAATTAGTCGCTTTCGCACCCGCCGCGCCGCGCCGCAGCCTAGAAAATGTATTCGACATAAAAGTATAAACAGGCAGTGCAAAAAAAGTTCTAACGAAAAACTATTTGTCTATGGACATTACGATAACAGGTTTGTATTGTGTGAACGTGCACAAGGTACAGCGTCGTGGATTGTTGTAAAAACAGTCGCCTTGTGTCAAGTGTAAATCGCCTTGTTAATTTCACTAGCCCCGCGGCGAATTTCGCTGAGGACGTATTGTGTGCTGGCTTTATGTCGCGTCTTCCCGTTGTCTGTACACGGCTTTAATTGCTCGCGTCATTGGCGCGCTTTTTTGAAAAAAGAATGACGTGTAATTAACGCGCGAATATGGAACGTGACAACGCGCGTTCTGAGGGAACGATTTTTTAATATTTTTTTTAATTAGGCACGCGAAGGGTTGAGTAGGTACGGTGTTTTATTCTCATTTTGTTGTTATGGATACAGTTATGACGTGAGAATTAGAGTCTCCTATGTATACAGAGTGGTGCCCACAAGCCGCTGGTACTAGGGAAGTTGTAAAATATACATTATATAATATAATTACATAACATTTTGGTTTATACAGACACCTGTAGGCACCTATTCGGGATTAGAGGGGTGATGGTTTATATTGGATTGCACATAACAGACAATGAATCCACATTTGATATACACATATATGTGTATTTAAATCATGCTTTATAGACTTTACTCTTTCTATAGGGTGATGCCAGTCCGAGTTTGAAGTAGCAGCTAGAATGCCCTTTGGTGGTGTGGTGTGATTATTACAAAGCAATCCTTTGAAAATCTATAGAATATAAATAACTATACAGGATCCAAAACGATCGGTCAATTATAATTTACCGAGTAGGTAATTAATTTGATATATACTTTCACCGCTTCCCGCGAATTGTAAATAAATAAAAATAAAAAAATATATTCGAGGACAATGACTGTCCGAAAAAAAACGATGATACATGATCCTCGTTTGCTCGTTCGTGTACATTTTTTTTTATTAAAAAAAAATCACATTAACGGCCTTCATTGGGGCGGCGATAAATAATGCCCTCCTTATTCAAATTTTTTGTTTTTGTTCATCCCCCGAGCGTTATAAATGAGGCTTATTTGGAAACGAAATGATAGGGAGCGATAAAAATTCTCGATTATGCGCGTTGTGTGTGTGCATTGAAACGAGTTGGTGATCGTATAATTTATCAAACGAGGTAACTGTGCCTGTGTATACCATGCCTAACATACCACGTGTTATCCGGGTGGACATAATTAGGGCAGCTAGTGCGAATTTGGATTTCGAATCATTGTATGATGCCTTCGAACCGCGCTCCGAGGGGGAACTTGCAGTGCTATTTGTAGTATTTAAGTACAAAGATTCGAAATATGATTTTAGTGAGCTGATAACCCATATTCTTAATTCAAAATCAGAACCGTTTTTTTTATTTATGTAGGTCATTGATCTACCACACATTATGTAGGCCAAAAAGCTCTTACGAATAGTCAAAAGACACCGGGTCCGAATGTTGGTTCCATTGAGAAGAGTCGGTAAGAAAATCAGTAGTTACTCGGTCAAGTCATTTATTTGGTGGATCAAAGGCACTACATTCAAATTAATTGTCTTTATGACCTGTTATGCAACAAAAATGACATTTAAATAGTCAAGTATTAAAATACTAGGCCCGTCACACACTCCCACCGCTGCTACTCCGGCTTACAGGAGTGTAAAAAGTATTAAAATAAAAGAAATTAAATGAGGTACTTACCCAGATGAAAAAAAAATACTACAGGCAAACACCGTTAAAAGTTCAAATATACATCCTACTATGAAATAATGAACAATTCACGCATGCGAAGGATCTCAAAAGACCCTGATTCTGATGCACATTGACTTTGATTAACGTAACAGCGATTTTGCGACCTTGCGGTTACTATCTACCTAGCTTGTGATGTACCGGCGTCGTCGGGATGTTCTTTTCCTGCCTAGAGTTATATGGACTATTCCTGATTCGAACATTTCAAAAGATGCTGTTAAATATACTTATAATAATAATAATACCAGCCCTTTTAATGTCTCCTCTCAATGCGAGGGGGATTAGGCCATAGTCCACCACGCTGGCCCAGTGCGGGTAGGTGGACTTCACACGTCTTTCGAGGGCTTCCCTCAGAGATGCCGGTTTCCTCGCGATGTTTTCCTGCACCATTTGGCAAGTGATAATCATAGTTGAAAATGAGATTCGCACATGATAATCCAGAAATCCCAGATGTGCGAGCCGGGGTTTGAACCTGCGATCCTCGTTACCTAGGTAAGTTTTTTACCAATTTGGCTATTACTGCTATTGATATACCTACTACATGCCAATTTATATTGTGAAGATCCTTAAGTGTGGAATAAAACTCTAACATAACTGTATATTAAAGGGAAATGATTGAAAAACCCAGCATAGGTATCTCTTGCTCCACTATGGGTTAAGAAAATCAAAGGCGAAAGAACTTAAGGTGGAAGCTCAGGGTCAAGGCGTGAAATTCAAAATGTCAATGGTTTTTGTTTTTTTACGCAAAATTTGGACATCTTTACGATGTAATTTAGTGTTTTGCGATATTAGCATTCTGCATTGGATGTTTTGATGTATTAAGTTTGCTTAAAAAAGTACCTAATCCGATACAATACCATAAGGTTTGTAAAAACCGCTACTTTTACTTTAAATTTTAAAAATAAAAACCATTGACATTATGAATTTCGCGCACTGACCCTGAGCTTCCCCCTTAATGAAATACTATTAAAGTATGATTTGAAATCTTAATATGGTTCTACGTATATACCCTGACTTTGAAAATCTCACCATTTCGCTATGGCGTTACCCAAGAAGCAACTTATATCTATGTAAGTACCTACTTTTATTATATTTGAAAGAACTTGGGAAGTTAAATCAAAAATTCAATGATCGATCGAAACGTACGTAGACTCATATTATTTTATGTGATGAAAATATTATTCCAAACATCAGTCCCCATTGTTGGGTTGTAAAAATATAGATAAACACTTTTTTTTTACAAAAAGGAACAATGAAAATGACCGAATAAGAAAAATACCGAAGTAGGAGCCCACCGTACAACAACCCATACATAATGTATGAAACTTAAAGAAATGCAATGAAATCAAATAGCCCCATTGTAGATAAACGGCCCCATTTCCACTGGCACAATTGAATGATCGCCATCCATTGTAACTATGTTTAGAGATCCTGCGAATAACGCTAGGCTAGGTGCCCCGGTGAGTCTATCTGGGCCACTTATTGCGGCATTACCGCTTTATTGGGTCACCGTATGCGAATGTTGATATGATAAGTGGATTATTAGGCAGTGGAAGATTTTGATTATGGATGTATTTGTTGCGATCGGGAGATACTAATCCTGTTGACCTACAACTCGCTTGTATTCAACGTAGTGGTCGGGGTGCATAGCTGTGAACACCTTTTCGATAGTATTTGGTCCATATAATAATGGGCGACTCTAAGGCGCGTTAAGTGCGAGCTAACTGTATACTTTGTAGTCTACCGTATTTAGACATTTTGTAAGGAGAATTGAAAAGCGCCTCTAGCGGACGGTATATAACACTTTCAATTCTTCATACAAAATGTCTAAATACGGTAGACTATAATGTATACGGTTAGCTTACGAATAATCTTGCACTTGACGCACTGCTATCATACCGGACACACTGCACTGGCCTTGGGCGGGTTTGAGAACTTTACATATCTTTCCAAAGAAATGCAACTTGCATGTTTTCTCACGATGATTCTTTGTATATTTTTAACAACCTATTTTATAAGCGATACACTATTATGGAATCACTATGGACAAATACATTATACTAGCTTTTGCATTCGGATCCGTCCGCGGTACCTCGATGAAATATAGCCTATACTACTCAAGGATAATATACCTTCATATTAGTTCTTACAAGAATTTTCAGAATATGATCAGTAGATCCGGAGATTACCCCCTACATCTAAACATACAAATTCACGAACATGACCTCTTTATAATGTTAGTACAGATATGGACCAAATATAATTTGGAAATTCGAGGTGCACGCGCCTCTGCCTACTCCTTCCGATAATTCAAACGTGATAGTGTTTATTTTATAAGCGACTGGAAAACCGAAACATGCCTAATTTTAATTTTAATCTTAATTTATTTTTTAAATTATGTAGGAAACCCATGAAATACCGGTAACCATAACGCTTCTTATTCTGATCAGCATACATGCAAACAAGTTTCTAAGGGTTTTTATGAGAAGAAATTCAAAATGCCCGCTCAACTAAATCATGACGTAGTGTTGTACTATAGGAATTTATGAACTCTGTTCTGACATGTCATGTCACATAATATAATGTCTATACAGTGCTATGTAGCTATGTTGTTCGGCGCTTAACCCTTAGTAGCCTGATTTACGAAAGTGATTTTTTTTTATATTACTGTGTTTAATGTTACTGTGTTTAATAATAATGACATGTGATTTTTTTTTTTATTTCGTTGGAAAGAATATTATACAACAGTAAAATACGTACAGCCAACCTATAAAAAAAACGAATAGTAATGTGAACATTCGGTTTAAAAGATTGGTATCAAAATTGAAACTCTAGGCTATTAAGGGTTAAAAATATGATACACTTTTGAGCAGTAAGTTTGGGAATGCATTTTATCGAAAGCTACAATTGCATACTGTTATAGCTGTTCATTCCCTTTAAGCTCTCTTTTCCAAAGTCGTTTGTTTTCAACTAGAGTGGAGTTAAAATCACGGCCGCGAGTATAAAGTCCCCGACGGAATTATTCCCACGTCTAGTGCGTGCACCGTACGAGTGGCAACACTGCACTGCAAATTATGTGGACTGAATCACAGCAGAGCTGCCAACCTTTTTTACATTTTTTACATTATTTAACTTTGTTGAATACATAAAAAAGTTTCGCATCTCCTTAAACGAACGGAGTTAAGTTATGGCACTATATTGCGAGAAACATCAGTTGTGTACAGAATTATTCAGAAAGGTTATACTAAACCTTCTACTTGCGCTTCTTAGAGTACCAATTTGCTATCATTGTTTGGAGTCAGAATTACGGTATGCCATTTTTTTTTAATTCGCTCAATACCGCTCCTAAAAGCCATATTACATCACTATAAATCTGAACTAGCTCACAAAAAATTGAATGCTCATCAATCTCGCATTAAGCGATCCAGTCGTGTACCAATTAAAAATATGCTTTAAAATAACGTCGGTAATTATGAAAATTGTGAATATTTTTCAGATTTGTGCCATCGGTTATCGACAACTGGGCACGTTTAAATTACGGGCGGAGCAAATTTTTTATCTGTTTTTTTGCCCGGCAAGCCTAGGGGTGGTGCGTCGACTTTTTTCGGCCTTATTTTTTTATCGAGCGCCCCAAATGGACCACTTCAATGTGGGGTTAAACTGATGGCACAACGAACACTAGCAAAAGCGTAGATTTTTCGTGTCATGTTTTATGCAAATATCGACCCTGCTTAGTCTGAAATCTTGATTCTAGTTAATTCTAGTTGAAACAACTTCATTCCTATAAAATAAATTATTTATCAATGTGGTTTTTTATTGTAATCTACCAGTAACTGTTGCTCCAAATATTTATTCTTATCGCATCGGAAGCCAATCAAAACACGCATTGTACATCGTTTTATTAGCAAACTCCAAGTTACAGCACGTAATCCGAGCACAATCTAACCCAGCGGCTTTTGTGCTTACTTTAATATTCCATACATTGACAGCTTGAAGGGCTAGTTAGGGTTGGCTGGAATTAATTAAAATAATAAATATTATTTTTATTTGCTTGAAATGTTACCGGTGAAGTAACTAATTTTATTCACAACAAAATATAATTGCCATGTTTTATTGGAAACGAGAAAAAAATTGAAGTGCAGCAACATACCTAATATAACTTGACATAATAACTATAATGGCGTTAAAGAAGGTTCAAGGTTTAGTACACCCTTTCTGAATAACCCTGTGTTTTTATGAAAAACACTGATCTGTTGGTGTGACATACATATGTAGGGCTGTAATTTATTATTTGGGAACTTGATAACTGTTAAATCTTACCGCTACCTTTAAATATGATTTGAGTGAAATCTCTAATATCTACAACTCGCAAAACGTTTTCTAACTAACAGATAAGTACTGAAGTTAGTTTCAAACTACAAAATTCTGATATGAATCTAATTAAAAACCTAATCAAACATTTTTTTTTTAAGTTTACATTATTTATGTCAATAGTCATGACATTGGCAGCCCTGATCACACACAAACACATGCACAGTAGCCGTCTGTACTGAGTGCCTTATTAATAAACATACGCTAACAATAAATAATTGTTTATAATGAACTTTATAATATAGTAGTGCGGATAGTTCATTATCTTGCAGGCTGCAAGCACGCACACTAAGACGGACGTTCACGCGACGCGAGCAACCCATCGGGTGCTGTAGTGATGGGCAAATAACGAAATAAATATCGATAGACGAGCACACCAACTGTACGGTCCCAAACTAAGCAACGCTTGAATTATCGGTCCCGTACAATAGACTGGGGCGATCTCAGTATACAGTTAATTATATAGATATTAAAACGATTATTACTCGGATACATAATCGTGCTCATTACACTAAGTTGCTCCCTACCGGGATTTAAACTCGGATCCCTTGGTACAGAAAGCAGGGTCACTACCAACGATGTTAATTGGGTAACTATAGAAATATTATTGTATAGTTGATTGCATGGAATTTAATAACTGGGTCGCTCTGCCTTTGTCTATGATTAACTCGACCCCCAATGGTTACAGCGTGATAAAATGTACTTTATTTTTAAGTCTAAAAATACGCTGTTATATAAAGATAAACTCATTATACTATGTAGATCAGCAGCTTAAGCGTGCTACTCTAACAAAAAGTCAAACTAGCAAACATTCAATTGTTTTGTTGGGATACACATAAATATTATATGCTATTATTATTACCACTACGGAAATAATTTTTATCAGAAATGATTATAAAAATTTGGATATGTGAAGTTACCTGCAACTGTTAGCTGTCACTAAATACACCCACAAGATAATTAAAAATATATTTATCGATAATGTATTCTATCGACTAGTACCCAACTCTACGTTGCGCAGTAGCATCGCTGCCGTTGAATTTTCTTTTATCGACGCATTGATTAATGCTGCTTGATTTGAATAATAATTTTCTGATACAAACGTTATTGTGTGATAAATTTAGTGCAAATTGTAATGTGAAACCGACCCTGAGTTATAGTTAGTTCTGTTTTGTAAGCTATCTGTAACATTTGATTTAGTGGCTCGGCGTCAGGGAAGCGAGCCTTTGTTAGATTGTTAGACTCTATAATACTTAATGATTTTTAAAACTTCGTATTATTGATAGGTACACAATTTAGAATGAACCTAACTCCCTTTTAAATTATATTTTGGCGGCACTTCGAATTGCAAAGATTTTATAAAAGTGGAATTTAATTACGAATTGTTATTCTGCTACCAAAGTCATGTATGGATATTAAAAAAAAACAATCTCCATCCGGGTTCACAATACCGTTGTTGTATCTAAATGACATCAAATACACATTATTAAAAACCAATAGTTTAAGGTGGTTTTTTTAATAATTTAATTGAATTGAAAATTCTAACATTATACTTTGAATAACGGTGCTATTGCTAAGATTTATTCATACATACAAATGGTTTTTTTTCGGTATTGTCATAAATGTGTGATCCTATTTTATTTTATTTCAGGATTTGCCATAAATGTATTCTTCAATAAAAGGTCACTTAATTCATGTTCAATGTAAATATGTTCACAGTTGAATTCTAAAGTTAACCTTGGCCACGAAGTGAAGAACGCGATGTAGAGACGGCAAATCGCAGAGGTGAAGGTCGCGATACAAAGATCGAGGTATCACAGGAACGACAGCTCAACAGACAGCGAACAACGCTACTCAGTTACACCGAACAAATAAAAAGTGTTTTAGCGAAGATGGATATATTATAGAGCTGTTGATCAGATACTATGAGCTTTGTAAATATTGTATATTAAATAAATAGGAAAAGGAGTTAAATATGGCGGCATATGAAGGACGTCATTTGAAACACATTTTGTATAATTACTCTTAGGTTAAGAATCATATTATAAGCACAATAAAATAATATTTCGGGGTCAATATATTGTACAAATAGTTTAACGAGTAAGTTCTGGATGTAGACAATTAAATATTAATACTGACAAGGAACATAAGTATATTTAATATTATTATATGTATCAAAAGAGTGTAAGATTAAAATCTATATCCCTATATTGCTCCAGAGGGCGATCAGCTGGCGATCCCAGCTGTCATAGGTAGTATATAATATGCAAATCATAAGCGTCAAAACCACCAGTTATGAGGTCGCCTTCCAATCCGATTTCAAAGCTTAGGTAAAAAATAAATAAACGACTATTATTAAAGTCACTCCACCCACTTACCTGTATTCAAATTCCACGCAAGGTTTCTTTCAAGATTAATTTTTCGCTAAGAAAAAGTATTGTCACACCCGTATTTAAGTTTGTCACACTTCATCCATTCTATACAAGTGCAAGAGCTAGGGCGGGCGCCGAAGTCCGGTGGTCCCATATTTCACGGCGCGCTGTGGGTGCCGCCTCCGCCAGTGTTTTATAGTTAAACAAGTTGCGATGATAGCCCTTATAGTACTTATTTTAGTTAATTTCCTAGTTTATATGCCGTTAAAATGTTTTATGAATGTTAATATTTTTATTTAGTCACGACCAGTAAATTCATAGAAAGCACGCCTGTTTATTTAATAAGGCATAAGAGAATGATATTCCGCTTTATGTCACAGACTGAGTATTATCAAAGAATTCTGACTATATCAGACTACAATATGTAGTTAAAATTACATTATAGTATAATTTTATTCCGATATCCACTGATCTAACTCTTAGTTATCGTCAGCAAACATCAATCGCTCCCTGTACGTTTCAGTAATTATAATCTGCCAAATCATAGTAGACAAATCCTGACTATAAATAAATTAAAAAAAAAGTATAAAGACGAAGAGTTAATTCCCTTGACAGATAAGCATTTAGACAAGCAAAAGTACACCTTGTTAGATAAGCACTTGTTACCGAAACCAAAACATTAAATATTGGATTCAGTAACAAGTTATGATAATTCTATGAAAATTGTGGCATATTCATTGCTTACATTTACGCGAAAACTGCACATTGAAACAAAACTAATTATACGGATTTTATCGAGTTTATTTTATGTACCTTACCTTTTCGACGTTTCGGCTGCTGTACAGCAACCATAGTCACGGAATGTCTGAGGTGTTAGACGTCCTAGTGTCATAGTTAGAACTGGGGTACCCTCATATTTATTTGTTGTATGCAGCCCGATCTAAGCAGAAAGTGCTCACAGTGTCTCGAAGTCTTGCAATGGAGCTCATGGTTTTGGATTTAATAATATTCATTCCTGGATCCCAAATCAATGGTAGTACCAAGCCCTTTTTCCTTTTTAAATTAGGATGTATTTTTTATAAATTTCAATGGTCTCTGCTATCATCCTTGATCGGAATTGTTGTTCTTTAGCGAGGATCTGTAGTGATCAAATCTGATATAATGGCGGATGCAATCGTGTACATCTTCACAGATTATAGACTTCGTGTAGCGCGCTCCAGGCATAAAATGAACGCGACAATATCCTTCTAATTCGTTTTATTTCAAAATAATGACAATTTCATGAACATAATTATATTCATGAATGCCTAACAAGAAGTCTCGACGTATCGTTGCAAATCGCAAGCAACACGGACCTTATTAAAGGCGAGATACGTAATAAACCAACACATTACTCTCGTACAGGCACAATGTAGCCTTGCCGTAAATTACTTACTGTCCCTGAATGTGGCATTAGCGAATAGTTTGTGTGTACCCATTGCTTACGACGCAGTTCAAGACAGACATAGTAATAATAATATCGCCATACGAACTCACTAACTGTACAGTACCAAACTGAGCAACGCTTATGTTATGGGTACTGCACAATGGAATGGGGACGATCCCGGTATATAATTACTTGTATAGATCACTACCAACTATGCCAATAGTGAAATAAAACTTAATCTACATTACTTATGGATTTGATCGCGTTTATTATATGTTTTTTACCTTCTCGACAGTTAGGATGCCTTATAGCAACCATGGTCGGGACCGTAAAAAACATATAATAAACACGATAAAATCCGTAGATTAGTTTTATTTACAAACATTTGAACCTATACAAGGTTTAAATGTTTGTAAATCTCGCTACAAAAGAGTCTAACAAATTACACTATTTAAATTATGTATCTAGTTAACATAATTTTATGTTGACTACATGTGGAACGATGACGTAGACGGGCGCGAACTTGCATCCCATCCTATTGTGTGGACTTGAAACAATAATCTGGAACCACAGTAATTGAGTCTACGTACTTGTTAGGACCCGTTTTACAATGACCAACAAGTTTGCTTAGTTTTTTTTTAATGTCTCTGTTTTTTAATACCTATGCATTAGAATGCATATCGTGAAAGTAATGCATAGCACACCAATGGTTTTGAGATAATTTAAAATTAACACACTCATTATGTTGTTGACTCAAAATGTAAAGAACAGTGTAGGTATAATAATTCTCTATGGTTATTAATATAAATACTTATTAAATTAATTTTAATCTGGAATATAGAAAAATAAACATAAAACGATTGTCATTTACATTAAAAAATATGTTCCCTTATCTATGTCATAGATCAATATAAAATTGTACGACCATTGTGGAACTGAATAGCACCGCCTTGAGGCTGGCTTCTTATGCAGATTTTACGAGAGGTTACTGCTGTAAGCAGCACTCGAATTGCTTAATTGTACGAATCAGATATTTCCGCGAACAAAACTAAGATTTTCGATGCTTTTGGCAACACAGCAATATAACCACGTTTGTTATATTATTATTATTTATTTATAGCAGTGATAGCCAAGTTGGTAGAACGCTTGTCTCGGTAACGAGGATCGCAGGTTCAAACCCCGGCTCGCACCTCTGGGATTTCCAGATTTCATGTGCGGATCTTATTTTCAACTACGATTATCACTTGCTAAACGGTGAAGGAAATCATCGTGAGGCAACCTGCATGTCTGAAAGAACCCCTTGAAAGATGTGTGAAGTCCGCCAACCCGCACTGCGCCAGCGTGGTGTACTATGGCCTAATTCCCTTTGCATTGAGGGAAGGCCCGTGCCAAGCAGTGGGACATTAAAAAGGGCTGGTATTATTATATACTCTTTGTTTTTGTATAGTTCAGAATCAAATGTAGAGTAGCTATAAAACTACTCTAAAGCTACTCTAGAGATTTGAAAGAAAAAGCTCTTAATTGTTGTATTATACTTTGCATAGGTATGACATAGTTATGAGATAGTTGAGTCATACGTCAACACCTTTCAATCAGACCAGCATCGTCACCATCCTTAAAGTGAACTCTACTTAATAGCTCGCAGTCACAGCCACATTTAGGCGCCGCCATAAAAGTATTAATTGCACACGAATGGTGCCATTGTGTTTCTATTGCAGTATACTCATAGAGTCAGATACTTCTAATCTCGATCTTATTGTAAGAAGAATAATGTCAGGGGTAGGGAGTTTGAATTTGATACCTATAAGGAATAGTGTGGATGGGTACTTACAGATAATTTTTAGATCCCATATTATCCCGTATACGTATGCTAATAGTCGAAGTTTGAATAACAAATAATGACTGATGACTTCATCCCTACATTTTACATTGTGAGTATCCAAATCACAGAATACCTAAATACTTAAGTAAAAACCTGTGTAATAATTGAAATAAAAGTTATTTTAAGCATATTTCAAGATGAAAACGTAAAATTATAGCACCAAAAGTTACATAATATAGCAGGTATCACTTTATGAGAACTGTCGCAAAATTTATAAAAAAATAAAAATAAGAAAAGTTCTATGTTTCCTTACTCTATGTCTTCTATTGTGTCAGTTTGTTCTGATAAGCCGTCATAACGATTAATTGGCATAAGTACTAGGCGAGGCCCGATAATTGCGAGCTGTAATAATATCGCCGAGTGAGTCACCTTATCCATCTCGCTTATACGAACATACGAAATCATATTTTATTAATGATGTCATAGAATCTATAGTTGGATGTAGGTAGGTCTGGCTGTCTGGCTGATTTTAATAAAAAAAAACAATGACTTTTTAAAGCGTCAAATCACAGATAGCCAGATTTATAGCCAACTCAACATTTGTTACTAATTAGAATTATTTAAACTAGGTAGATTTTTAGGTTAGATTTTTTTAGAGGTAGATTATGCAGGAAAAAAAAAAAGCTGGCAGAAGCCGGTGAATTGGTTGTGTGGAAGGCATTGAAGGAGTCCAATTTCCAGCATCCAGATTTATGGATGGATTATTCTTCATATATAAATTCAAGCAATATTGAGTATATTTTGAAAGCAACAACAACTGACGACAGATAACTAAGCACATGTTTTACAATGTCCTCATAAACCTTATCCACAACTTAGATGATAGATGCCTCATACAAATTGTTTGTAATAAGTTGTGGATCAGCTTTTTAAGCACCATATGAAAAAGGTTCCAAATCAAATACAAGCAAACTGTGCGCAAATAAAGTAGTTTTTTGCGTGACAATCTGTAATTAGAACCCTGTATACTCAGTATCTGAGATTCCTGACTTACTTTCCAGTTCAAAATTATCCACTTTCTAGGATTTGAAATCAACTTCAGATAGTTTAGGCTGTTTTACAACTTAACTAAATATGAATGCAAGTGAACCAGCAAAATAAAACTAGCAAATAATCATGAGCATATTGTTCATTTAATCAGATTGTTGATAAATCATTTTTAATGTCTCCTCGGTATCATGTTTCAGAGGATCAGTTTCAGACTAATTGCTATAAGTCATGTTTAATTCAGTTGATGTCACTAAGTAAATAGAAGAACATTGTCGGGTCCAAGATTCGAGTTTGGAGATTTTTAAGATCTAGAATCATAATCATAATTATAATATAATATAATAACATCGCCATCGTACTCGAAACCGGGCCTCGGCACAGAAAGCAGCGTCAGTACCATCAGCGCTAATCAGGACATCTAACAATTAATAGTGAACTCTTGGTTAAAATAAGTACTAAAAGGTTGTAAATATGTTTCATACACATTCTGAATGTGGGCAGTGTACTTAACAGTTCTGGCCAGTGACCGCTAACCCAAACGCAACCTTAGAGAAATTAAACCCGCGACACAAAAAAATCTCTTTTTGAAAGTTTAAAAGAATATTGAATTTAAAAATGCGAGGCTTCGTGCGGTGTCTTTTTTATTTTTTTATTTCGATCAAGAAGAATGACACGCGATTGTATATGTGTGTCTAATGTGTGTGTCTAATTATTCGCACGAGTGCAGAGTGTGGGCGAAACCTTTGCATGACTGACATTCCTACACCAGCTGTGCTGTGATACGAGCTAATTCAGAATGTGCTTAATCGATGAAAACATGGCTGACCCGATTATACGAACTATAGAATTTAAAAAATAAAAGATTTAAATCAGACCATCCGTTTGGGGGCTGCGACAGCACGGACAAAGGCACCATACATAAAAAAATCCTTAGAAATAATAAAGAGCTAATAATAAACAAGATAACTCCTTTGCTCAATTTTATTGTTTTTAAACGAGTTACCACTGAGCTTTTCGCCGGCTCCACCCAGTGTAACCGACATTCCAAAACGGTGTTAACTTTTGGCTATTCAAAAATGATTTTTTGGCCTACATGAATAAAAAATCATAATCTTGATTTTGAAATAAGGCTTTAATATTTAAGTAGCTATAGGTTTATCTGGTAACACTTTGCACGATGTATTTGAATAACTAGATAGTTCTTATGGTAGCACCGCAGTCCCGGCGAACTTTGAACCGCCTTATAATCAAATGTCTGAGAAAATTAATTATCATTATTATTGTTTTTATTGAAATTTCCAATGTATTAACAGTTATGGACAGCGGAACCAATTTCAAAAATCGAAGATCATAAAAACCGGCCCACCCTATCTTGAGTTTTAAATAGTGTAGCTACCACGACTTTGTTTTGTGTATAGCGCTTTTGAAACCTTCAAGACGAAAGCATCGATGCTTACGCTAGCTCGCGATGGCAAATGTTTACAAATATCATAGTTACCTATCACGTTATAAAGTTTCATCGGTTCCCACGTATTATCGTCAACAGTTGGATGTATCGACATTAAGCGATTCGTCACGTCACCACTATGACACCGACCTTTTACACGCGGCCATTTCGTTTTATATACCAACAAATTGATTAAACAAATGATAGGCTACGAACTTCGTTTAATAGCTCTCCGTGTTTTTACTCAAATGTCAAATTAGCTGTTCGAGTAAAGCGCGGAAAGAGTTGTACCATGTTTTGTGAGTTGTATTTTTACATAAATGATGTGAAATAAAGTTATTAATGTAGTGCGTGTACGCAGGTAAGGCAGTATACATTAAATTATTATTATTATACAGATTTTATCGTTTTACGATCCCGATATTTCGGCTGCTTTACAGCAACCGTGGTCTCGGAAGGACTGAGGTGTTTGACGTCTTTGTGTCGTAGTTTGAACTGGGGTACCGTCATATTTAGTTGATGCTTGCGGTTAATATTCGAAAATGTTTGTCCCAACGCTGAACTTTACCCTTCATCCACTTTCTCAATTCCATTCTGTTAGGAGCTATTCAGGACTAGTCCTTCATAAATATGTCCTATTCATTCCGCCATTCCTATTATCCAGGCCTACAACTTGGCCGTCTTGCGTTGGTAGTGTATTAAGCTCGTAAACTATTGCAAACTCATTAAAAAAAACCAAAATATCAAACGGTATTAAAGGACCAATAATAGTAATATGTATAAGAAGCTAGTCACTATTAAAAATTTTACGAAACTTTTAAGAAAAAAACACATGGTGGTATTAGGTTGTCTACGGTATAGACAAACGTATATAACCAAGTGATTTCTATTAAAAAAGTAATTGTTAAGTTTACCAAAAACAAGCATCCATGCAACAATGTATCAATCTATTTACACCGAGCATTTGCAGCATCAAAAATGAACTAGCGCCGTACAGTCGCTTCAGGATATGCTAATTAATCTCGCAAAACAATCCACGAAACAAGATTTAAGTGTAAGCGGTTGCATTTAAACGTACATAGCCGACTATCCCCGACTGACCCACCCTTATAAATAATAGTGGCAACGCGCCCATCCTACCCCCAAACCCCTCAAGGGTAAACTACCCTCCGGATCTCATTTCCAAATTGCATTCCGAAACCCAATCTCAACCTTACAATTGCCGCGTGCCAACGCAATTGACACCTTACAATGTAGTTTATAGAATTTGGTTTTCAGTGGGCTTGATAGTGTTATTAAGTGTTTAGTCGGAAGGTCAGGATGTAAGAAGGTGCCTCCACGGGAGTGTAGAAGCACTAACTTGTATAATGAGATATGATAATAAACGCTTTAGCTGAATATTGATGTCGACGAGTTAGGAATGCACTGGTCATGTTTACCGCACCAAGGGTGTTGTAATTTATTATAAATTTTAGTGGATCGCTTTTGGGATGCTGTTATGTTTATACAGGTTGATTCATTAAGGGTATACTAACCATTGAACCTAAGCTTTTTTAGCGCACTCTCTCTCCACACGGGCCATACCTGGATCTTTGGAAGGTTTGCGCGGGGACATGGGTCCAACACGTAGAGGCCCTTTTTGAGAATTTTAATGTTATGTCAGCCACCTGCTGGGGTCTGCTAAAAATGATCTGATATGAATAATTATGTTTGCGTACTTATTATTTAGTTATTATTATGTGAAATTAGAGTCTGAATTAAAAAAAATCGTCACAAAACCAATGCCGTTTTGATAGGAACGATTTTTTTTTAAATTTTTATGCCGAAATTCTGAATTCAAATTATAACTACAATTGCGCTAAAAAGTGCAGGTTACGCTTTGTAAATTACAATGTAATATTTAAGCCCTTGTTAATGTACTTATTTTAGTCTTCTTCTAAACTATTTGCCAAATAAAATCCAGGATGAATCAAAACAATTAAGAGCATAATCTATTTACCAAAATAAGTATAGAAGACGGTATGTGGGTCATATTACAAATGACAGGTGGTAAACTTTAATCGCAAAATATTTATGACGATATTTTTATATTTAAATACACTTAATCAAAGAGTTTTTTTTTTTTTAAATATTGCCTTGTTATTAGTTGCCAGTCTGCCTTTATATCATTCGATGAATCTTGCCAGCTTAATTACCAATCTTTACCTAAAAATGTATTAAAATGAAGCATAAAAAAAAATCAATTAACAATATCCATATAATTTTATAATCACTGAGCTTTTGTCGGCGCGGCGAACTCTTAATTTAGATACTTTTGTACAATTATACGTTAGTTAAGAAAAATAATTATAGCGGGTTTAACGACTTACGCAGTAATTTCACGGCTATCTAATTACAGAAGTTAATCTCATTAGGTATGTTTCCATTACAACCGTGGCGATTTGTGGAGGCACACGTAACTTAAGTTTTTGTTTTGAGTTACATCTTATTGAGTTCCATCAACGGTCAAGTCTTTAAAGTTAGTCTAAGAGGCCATGCCCATGTTCTATATTTTTTTCTAAGTTAGATGTGTGCATTGCTTTTTTTATTTACGCGAACACTACACATTGAAATAACGCGGATTTTATCGCGTTTATGTTATGTTGTTTACGTTCCCGGCGATTCAGGTGCTTTACAGCAACCGTGGTCACGAGAGGAATGAGGGGTTTGACATCCTAGTGTCATAGTTTGAACTCGGTATCCTCATATTTAGTTGTTGTTCGCGGTACGATGTACGCAGCAAGCGCTCACAGTGTCTCAAGATGTTGCAATGGTGCGCTTGGTTTTGGATTTAAAATAACGCGATAAAATCTGCAAAATTATTTTCATTTCAATTGGATGTATGTGTGAATAAACTTTGTTTTATTCTACTTTACTGACGACATAAACTATTGAACCACCTTACGAGACCTCCATTTGACCCGTAGTGTAAGTCATTGAGGGAAACCGATGGACAGGAATAAGAAGTGATCCAACTAGTGACAATAACCCCTTCATTGAAATAGGTTCTACAGTCTTCTATAATCTCCAGCTTCTATGCGCAAGTCTCTTGAGTCCCCCCTGTACTGGGTGGTAGGTACATATGAACCGAAACGATTTGTCGCCTTCGTAGGTGAGTAAATCACGCCAGCCTGCTATCCGTCAGCGCAGCAAGGCATCGTGTTGACTGCAATTCCGATTTATCGAATACAAGCGATATTAAGTTTTAAGAGCACCCAAATATATACGTTGTCGGGTCAGAATAGCTTTACTCTGGTTCTAGTTCTAGAACGGCGTTCCACGAGCTGGAAGACGCAGTGTAGGACGACTAACTAGACCGATGATATCACACGCGTCGCAGGAAGCCGGTGGATGCGAGTGGCGGAGGACCATGATGTGTGGAAGTCGTTGGGGGAGGGCTTCGTACCTGCTTCATAATCAAATGTATGAGAAAATGAATTATCATTTCATTCATTTGTAGCGACTTCTTCAATCTCGCCACAAGATACACAGATGGCGCTGCAGAAGAACATTCAGAAGAAATGACTATTCTCCATACAATCCTGAAACGCGCTATTAGAGTTTTCAGAGAACGTAGCATATATACAAGATCCCGACAATAACCGTCGGGGCATAGTGGCCGCCCCACCTGGCTGGAAGATCTTCCCTTTACCGTTAAGGAGCCTATGTCCAGCAGTGCACATATTTCGGCTGATGGATGAATGGAGTGCTTCTGAGGACGTTCTGGTGGTGACCTTGTTTCCAATTAACGTTCGAACAACATAATAATATGTCAAAATTATTCCCAATATATGTAATATATATAATTATTATATCGCCAGACAAACACACCAACTATACGGTCCCACACTAAGCAACGCTTGTTTAATGGGTACCGTACAATAGACTGGGGGCGGACCCAGTATATAATACTTATATAGATATTGAACATCCATGACTCGTGTTTACATTCATGCTCATCATTCAAAGTTGTATCCCTACCAGGATTCGAACCCGGGACCTTCAGCGCCGAACGCAGGATCACTAACAACTGAGCTAATCAGATCGTCAGTCAATAAATGTGTTTCATTAAAAATATTAGTTAACTTTAGTTTACCGAACTTCCCAGTTGCAAGTTTCAATCCATTGTCCTATTTCGATGTGCAAAAATCGATTGTCGAGCACGGCAGGCTTAGATTGTGATTGACGTAGCAAATTGCTCGAGTGATTGTTCCTTGTTGGATAAAAATAATTTGTATATGGCACTTCATGGTATCACGAGATTGCAGTTCAAACATATAGTAGTTAGGCAGCAATGGATTAACATAATAAAAAATTAACACCGCATAAATGGATTGCTTGCAAAGTTTATTCTTCAAATCAGTCGTTAATAGAATTCATGATTGGCACCGCAAACCCAAACATTTCAAGCAAGGTTTGCACTCAAAAATATGTTCTAAATGAATATAAATGTAGAGCACATTTTCGGTTCCACTAGAAACAAACAAAATACCAGTATTTAAGTTTGAGTTAGAATTTTCCCAGACGGGAATCTTCTTCTCCTCAGCTATCTGGTGAAGCTGAACGGCCAAAGCTCAAATCACTGCACCAAGCTGGCGTCCTATCTGTTTAATTATATGTAACTATCGTAGGTGGGAGACCTAGTAAGTATAGAGTTTTAAAAAGCTCATACTTTTTTTTTTATTATCAAGACTATACTGGTTAATCAAAAAAACTAAGATGTGACGTGCCATAGCAGGTCGACTGTGACAAAAAAAAACATTAAACAGCATGCGCGTATCGTATAAAATTCTGTGTGCCAACATTAGTGTTTCAAACTAAGTACTTACATATTTTTTTCAAAGTTAAATGTTGACACCAGTCGGGGGGTGTTACGGTCGATAGTTAATTCCGTCGGTACTTGGGGAGGGGGTTAATTAATAATAACGGCGTATGGGTGATTAATGAAACTGTACCCTTCCTAATTTATAGTTGGACTTAAGCACCTCGCCCCGCGCCACCCCCCCCGGCCCAAAGCAAACTAAATATCCAATACCTCGATGTGGAGTGCGGACTGATATGGCTTGATACTTGCGCTCTGATTTATTATAAGGTAAAGCAGCCGAAACGTCGGGAACGTAAAATTTAAAAATAAACCGCGATAAAATCCTTAAGATTAGTTTTATTTCAATAAGGTTTAATTGTTGTGTTTTTTTTTTATAATTCGTAAGTAATCGTGTCATTGATTCTAAAGGATCACAAGTTTAATTGTTAAATAATTGAAATAAAACTAATCTTAAGGATTTTATCGCGTTTTTTTTTTTTTGTTTTTTGTTTTTTACGCAAGTAACAACTAAATATGAGGGTACCCCGTCTCAAACTATGACACCAGGACGTCAACCACCTCAGTCCTCCCGTGACCATGGTTGCTATAAAGCAGCCGAAACGTCGGGAACGTAAAAAACAAATAATAAACGCGATAAAATCCTTAACATTAGTTTTATTTCAATGTGTAGTATTCGCGTGAATATAAGAAATCAATATGTTAAATAATTGTCTAGCTAATTATGTTCTGAAGCCCGTGACATACATACAAACAATATTTAGTGCAAGAGATAGGTCTAAAAAAAAACAACGTTACGCAACGTAGATTGTATTCGTTAGACCTTTTCGGAGATCGTAAACTCATTTTTAACCGACTTCAAAAAGGAGGAAGTTCTCAATTCAATTATATATTTTTTTAATATGATCGTGTAAACAAAAAGAAAAATTAAAAACAAGTATCATGATCATTAATTCCCTTCACATTATTATGAAGACAAGTACGAGCAGTGTATTCGGACTTTGAAAATCTAATTACGTAGCCAGTACCCTTACCTCGATCGCTCCTTCGCGCCCGCCCAACGCCGCCGCCCGCCCAAAACGCTGGGCGCGCTCCATACCACACCGACATAATTATAATCATTGTCGATGTTATTAGAAAAAAATATGTTTTCTTTTTCTCATACGAGGTTTTTGAATTTATGCATTATTTTGAAGGCTGGTTGTTCAGTGGCATGTGCTTTACCAATTTCATAAATCAAGTAGTTTTGGTACCTAACTCAAGGTGATAATTGTAGACTCTCGACTCGACACCAGCACGGCGCTCACCTCCTGCGTTGTAATTCTTCGGGATTTCTTCGTGGGGTTTTTATGGTCATGAAAATTCGTGTCATTGCTGATCAGTGTTTTTTTTTCTATATTCAAATTACTTTTTTAATAAGCACAGAACAATAGCTCTTTTGTATTTCCACAGAACAAGTTTAGTCGATTTGACCTTCCTCCTAAGATGGTACACGCTAAATTGAGATGTTATAATTCTTTTGCTACACAGTCATTAAAAAAAAAACAGTATTATAAAAAAAATAAGTCTTTAAGAAAGCAAATGAGTCGACACCAATGGGGAACGGCTAAGTTGGTCCGGGCGCACGAATTATACATGGTGTATTAATACGCTGTTCAACTCTACTATTGCTAGTGAAGTTTTAATTCGATAACCCACCGGCCGCCGAGCCCCCTCCCTGCCCCGTTGCCTCTCCATGCCCCTCGGTGCCCCGCCGTGGCCGGTGCCTATGCCCCTTGCCTTGTCTGCTCTATAATGTATTTATGGATGATACCGCGGCCTTAATGAGCGTACGTATGCCTCTTTACGCGAACCTTGTACTTAGATTTGGTTGGGATACGTTAGATAATATATCGTTATTGGGCGGTTTTCGGGTTAGGGACGTTATTAACTATTTTTTTTTTAATATACACAATAATTATACTGAAATGTAGGTAATATGTGCTTATATTATGGATTAAAACATAATTTATGTGCTACCGGCTCGCCTGAAGCACCCAATTGGACGATATTCGAATTTTTTTAGACATTTTCGGTAGAAGTAGTACTAAGTGATGACCGGGTAAGTAATTAGAAGTATAATCGTATTAATTATGTTAGAGTCAGCGTCACGTTATACAAACTAGCATTTCTCGATTTAAATAATAATACTGTATCTTGTAAGTGTCTAAGGGTAAATTTTTTTATAATCCTGATGTCCATTTTTTATTTTTTTTTATTTTTTATTACATTATAGGCAAGTATTTGATCTCGATCTCACCTGATGGTAAGTGACGATGAGATCTACGATGGAGCATACTTGCCTAGGTAGGAAGGCGGCAGTAGATAGAGACGCTACATTCACTAGGCACATGCAGCGCAACTGATCTGACCCGCCATCCATGAATGGCAACACCGAACATCATGCCGGAACACGGCGAGGCCGCTTAGCGACATGGCTTTGTTCAGTGGGTGGTGACTAGCCACGGCCGAAGCCTACCACCAGTAGAGTTGTCACCTGGTTGGCACCACCCAGGGTCACGTGTAGGGTATCTCGAGGGTACTTAATTCTCCTACGGACGAAGGTGACTCGACCCCATTTTTTAGCCAGTCCATTGTGTGAGTACATTCTTCCGCAGAAATTGTGTGAGTGGTAGGATTAGAAGTAGTCAGTGACCGAGCACCACCAAGGGTACAAAGATTCGTCCAATATCGCCAATTGCCAATATTGGTACAAATCGCATCCAACTGCCACTCGATAGCAACAAAGGGCAGCTTTACTGCAAAGAACAATAGATATTTCCATCTAAATTTTAATTATAAGTAATAATGATTAAAGCCATCAGTGGCGCGACAACGGCCTGACCTCCCGTCTCACACCCTTTCGACCACTTGAAGGTATGAAGGCGATGGAGCTGTCGTAGATATGGCATTTTGAGCTAGATTTCACGATCAGATTGTTATACTTGACGATGTATATCTGATTTGCGCGGTTGGTAGTGACTCTGATTTCTGTGCCGAGGGTCTTGGGTTTCGAATGCTGGTTGGGACAAACTTTTTGTGATGAGTATGAAAACGTTCAGGGTTTGGGTTGGTGGCCGAGCCCTGAATGTTTTTAATGTCTATATATGTACTATATACTGAGCTCGCCCTCAGTCCATGGCACGGAACTCATAATACAAGCGATGCTTAGCATGGGAGCGTATAGTTGGTGTGTTCGTCTGGCGATATTATTTTCGAAAATCTAAGTTTTACTTGCTTATGTCTGTACATTGATTAATGTCCCCTACTCTCCGTAGGAGACATTATTTTTGATACAGAAGCCAAACTTACCGTTTTCGGATTTTTTGTCCGTCTGTCTAACAGTATTTCTGTCTGTTCGTGTTTCTTGAGCAACTAATGGAATGATTTTGATAAAACTTTCCATGGTCCTTATAATTCGTATGATAATAAATAATAATAATACCAGCCTTTTAAATGTCCCACTGTTAGGCACAGGGCTCCCATGAATGCGAGGGGTATTAGGCCATAGTCCACCACGCTGGCCCAGTGCGGGTTGGCGGACTTCACGTCTTTCGAGGGGTTCTCTCGAGAGGTTTCCTCACGAAGTTTTTCTTCAGCGCTTAGCAAATGATAATCTTGGTTGAAAATGATGTGTCGTTATAAAGAATACTTTTTAAACCAAAAAATTGCTTGGCGACAGCTTGTAAAGATCTAGGATATATCTAGAAAAAATATTTTGAGGAAAATGAAAGAGTCGCCTAAGATAGCCAAAAATTCCACAGCAAGAAAGTTCACGATCAAGATCGCGAGCTCTGTTAGTCAATAATAACACCTGGAGTTGTACTTCTGCACGCAGCACTATACGGTTCTATATGCCTTCTCAAAAATCCACCGAAACTAGCTTTGCAAATCCCTACCACCCCCTTCGCAGCCCCGCGGTACGTACGTCTTGAACCAACTTCCTATAATTAATTACAATAATTATCATTATTGTTCGAAGGCAGTTTTGCTTCGATAATGAATTGTTCGGCCCCATCATTAATTAGTTTATTATAATAAGAATCCGGAAACTTTGTTGGCGGATTAATCAAGGTTTATCTGATGCCGGTTCTGTTTCAAAGTGTTCTATGTTTTTAGATTATTTAATATGTTTATTCTGATGGTAGAGTTTTGACAAACGGTCTTCTAAGAGCTCTTCACGCGTGGCTCTTGATCAAGAAGTGTCATAGGGCAGTGTTGGTGGACATTAGATTCGTATTTCAAGAATATAGCTCTACATTTTTTACATACGAGTTTATCGAATGCGTAATACTTGTTACTGTATTCATATTAGTTACAAACCTTCGTCCACGGTACCTACATGAAACCTAGCCTGTAGCACTCAAGGGTATGTAGCCTTCTTTCAGTGAAAGATATTCAGAATCGGATCAGTAGTTTCGGAGATTACGTCCTATAACCATACTCACAAGCTAAAAAACATTACCTGTTAATCTATATATATAAAATAAAAGTCGTGTTAGTTACACCATTTATAACTCAAAAAATGGTGGGCCGATTTTTATAATAATTGATTTTTGAATTCGTCTCCGCCCTGAATAGCAGAATAACTATTAAAACATGAAGAAAATTTATTTTGTCATGCTTTTGATTCTCAAATTTGCCGGGCAGCTACATAGTATTAGTATAAAAAAAAGTAATTTGTCATTATAGATCGCTAGATTGTCTTGAATAATTTCCTAGCAATCCTTAACAGTCAGTTTATTTAATTAAACTAACCCATTTCTTCAAATATAAAACAATAACTGTACATAAAAAGATTACGATGCGACGTTGTTTCAAAGATTTTTCTCTTTGGGGCGTCTCTCATAATTTATTCATGTCGGGGCACCCCTATCTGCAAGTTTTGGGTTGGCGATTGCCAAATTTTTGTTCTGAATTTGTGATTTTGTTTTATTTTAATATCATCGCCATAATTACTGAGGAGTTGAATTGAATATTATGGGCGATAATGTCGTGCATGTTTGTTATTTGAATATTATGTTATTTATATGTTGAGGAGGACGATGTTTTAAAAAAAACAACCGTATTGAGAACCTGCTCCTTTTTGAAGTCGGTTAATAAGTGCTAGTTGTTGCCGAGTATATAAGGTTTAGCATAAAAAGTGTGATATATTTTAAGGAGTTAACGAGTAGGTGATAATGATCACGTTAATCTATACATATAAATAAAATTGGAGTGTCTGTTTGTAATATTAAAATAACCGCTTTTTACTAAGTTCATTTGGATGTATACACGTTACCTATACCGAAACAACATTTTTTACTATTTTTGTCTGTCTGTCTGTCTGTCTGTCTGTTTGTTCCGGCTAATCTCTGAAATGGCTGGACCGATTTTGACGGGAATTTCACTGGCAGATAGCTGATGTAACAAGGAGTAACTTAGGCTACTTTTATTTTAGAAAAAAAATAGGATCTCTCGAAAAAAAATTAAAACCAATGTTGCAGCGCTGCGCCTGATTAAGTTTAGATAGCAACGATGCGTCCCGCGGGATCAGAATGCGCGAGCAGGCCAACGGTTGTGTCTTTGTTAAATACCACGCGGACGAAGTCGCGGGCAACAGCTAGTGTATAATAAATATGTGTAAACAGTCTTTTTTTTAGCGAGAAAGGCAGCCAGTTCAGTTTCACCACGCACTTATTAAGTAGTGCTATTTTTTAAATTTCGAAATTACTTTTTTCGAGAATGTGACCTTTATAGGCGATATACGAATGGACCCCATAAAATATTTTATAATATTATTGTTAAGCCTTATAGTATTACTTAACTGATTGAAAGCAGTTAATGCAATACGCACTCAACGTCTTAGGTTTCAAAGTGTAAAATACCAATAAACATTACCTCGGACGGTTCAAAATAACTAACAAATAGGATAAAAATATTCCCAACAGATACAAAATAGGGAACGGCAAACATCAATCCATTACATCTGTATCGGATTAGTTAATTTTTAGACCCGACCTAGACTCCAAAATATACTAGACATTGATCTCAATCTACGACCTATTTCGTATACGAGGCAATGTTTAAAAGTTCTGACTATTTCTATTGTCTACTTAGTTTTTCCACTGCCCTTCGGCCTTTAATTGTACAACCAAATACTAGTCCTTTCTCGATTTTTTGCTTGACAATTAAGAACCAAATATGTAAATATAGTAGATAGGAAAGATTAGCGCCTATATTTATAGTAGTTATAGTAGTTTACTGGTGGTAGGCTTCGGCCGTGGCTAGTCACCACCCACCGAACAAAGCCATGTCGCCAAGCGGCCTAGCCGTGTTCCGGCATGATGTTCGGTGTTGCCATTCATGGATGGCGGGTGAGATCAGCTGCGCTGCATGTGCCTAGTGAATGTAGCGTCTCGATCTACTGCCGCCTTCCTACCTAGGCGAGTATGCTCCATCGTAGATCTCATCGTCACTTACGATCAGGTGAGATCGAGATCAAATACTTGCCTATAATGTAATAAAAAAAAATAAAAAAAAGTTTGAATCAATTTACAAAGCATTGTTAATAAGTAAAGTTGCTTTTTGATGCTATTGTTAATAGATGAAAACATTCTAATATATATATAGTATAATATAATGAGGGTTATATTGCTGATAGCTTCTCACTTTAAAAGTCGGTCGCAGCACAGCCTCACATTAGCTCATGTTATCCCATTTTGGACTTAAAATGGTATCGGAATTACATAGGTATAGAATTTGAATTTAGAACGGGTATGATCCTGGTCTCTGCTTTAGAGGACACGTGTTTAGCAAATACATTCCATCAATAGCAACTCCCTATCAATTCCTATAAAAATACGTAATAGCATCTCGATATCAATTATGAAAGGGATCGGCAACTTTCGTCCGCTGCAAGTTGGTTCGGAAGTTGTGACGTCATTTAGCTATTTACGTAAAGCGAAGTGCTACGTACCTTTAACATCGTTTTGGTCGTGTCTCGGCTATTGAAGATGATTTATCTATGTCATTGTTTATTAACGTTTTATACGCTGAAGCACTGTTTAAATGTGTTTTGACGTGGTACAATTAGATAGTGATTTAGTATTTACGGTTTGTCTAAAGAAGGGATTTCCAAAGTGGACCCTAGGGGTCGATATACATGAACGAGATATGGATAGAAACTATTAGTCAAGTCCTTTTTGTTCTTAATCTATACATATAAATAAAATTGGAGCGTCTGTTTGTAATATTAAAATAAGCGCTTTTTACTAAGTGCATTTGGATGTATACACGTTACCTATACCGAAACAAATTTTTTTACAATTTTTTTACAATTTTTGTCTGTCTGTCCGTCTGTCTGTCTGTCTGTTTGTTCCGGCTAATCTCTGAAATGGTTGGACCGATTTTGACGGGACTTTCACTGGCAGATAGCTGATGTAACAAGGAGTAACTTAGGCTACTTTTATTTTAGAAAAAAAAATAGGATCCCACGAAAAAAAATTAAAACCAATGTTGCAGCGCAGCGCCTGATTAAGTTTGATAGCAACAATCTGCAATGCGTCCCGCGGGATCAGAACGCGCGAGCAGGCTGTTGCCAACGGTTGAGTCTTTGTTAAATACCACGCGGACGAAGTCGCGGGCAACAGCTAGTATTTAAATAAATTAAAAATGTTAACACTAATATGGGCATTTTTGCTGCATTATTTTACACTTTCATTACGGTTTTTTTTAATTATATTAGATACGAGTACATCCCCATAACATAACCAAATCATTATAGCATACTTTTGGTAATTTTGGTATTTAATACTATACTAATAAGTAATATTTTAGAATAATGCAACAGATTAACTAATACTGCTTACGAACTAGTGCATTTAACATTGGTATTGACCTGTGTGACATTCAGTCTACCTTAGTATCGAGTTGATATTATTAGGAAGCTCTGGACGAGACCGATCGTAATTGAGTTATCGTGTATAATGTGTGTAAAATACACTCGGTTACCACGTTAGATATAAGGTTATGTGGAGTGGAAGTCAGTAAAGTTTCTGCAAAACATTGGGTTTAAAATGATCGGTCGGAATAATATTTTTATGTGGAATTCCATGTTATTTGGATTGGAATTTTCGAAAAACAATTGATTTTGCAAGAAAACCTGATTGAGATTGGGATAGGTTTTACAAGATGATTCAAATCAATGAGTCGTATGAGTGACATGGCGTAAGTCCTTTTACGCCATATTATTTTTGTGTTGTTAATATTTGTCGCTGTATTATTTTTACATTTGAGTTAAATATAAATATCGCCAGACGAACACAACAACTATACGGTTCCACACTTAGCAACGCTTTTATTATGGGTACCGTACTTACAATGGACTGAGTGCTAACTAAGTATATAATACTTACATAGATAATAAACATCCATGACTCGGGACGAACATCCCTACCAGGATTCGAACCTAGGATCCGCAGAACAGAAAGCAAGGTCACTATCCACTGAGCTAATCAGGTCGTCAGTTAGTTCCCAATAAGTATATGAATAACTAGCTGCGCCCGGCGGTGTCACCCGCGATAAAAAGTATGAAAAATTAAAACATCTATCCCACGGGAACCATACATTTTACCGGGATAAAAAGTAGCCTATGTGCTATTCCAGACTATAATCTATCCCTGTGCCAAATTTCATCCAGATCCGTTCAGCCGTTCGGGCGTGAAAGAGTAACAAACATCCATCCAAACTTTCACATTTATAATATTAGTATAGATTTTATTGGCTAAACCTAGCGAGTACCTACCTGATATACGTTACTTTGTACTCGGTCATCAGTTCCTATACGCGTATATTCGATTTTCAAAATGTCTCTACGATTTCGTATAGCTATTGAAATAGTCAAAGGAGGCATCTTCGTACCACCTTGATGTTATTAGGAGGCTCGGGCACTGGCCGCCAACGATCTTTGATCGAGATACGTCGATAATATAAGTATAACATCTCTATTAAGTGGTCGCATTGAAATAAAAAACTTATTTTGCGTATTTTATCGCGTTTATTTTTTGTTTTTACATTCTCGACGTTTCGGCTGCTTTACAGCAACCATGGTCACGGGAGGACTGAGGTGTTCGACGTCCTAGTGTCATAGTTTGAATTGGGTCTACGCAGAAAGTGCTCACAGTGTCTTGAGGTCTTGCAATGGTACGCTTGGCTTAATTATATTATTTACTGTTTTTTTTTATTACGATATAGGCAAGTATTTGATCTCGATCTTACCGAATGGTAAGTGACAATGAGATCTACGATGGAGCATACTTGCCTAGAACGTACCTGTTCACTCTCGACTTGAAAACACCCAGATTATAATCGACGGGGAACATGGACGCCGGTAGCGTGTTCCATTCCTTGGCAGTTCGCACGATGAAAGTAGAAGCAAATCGCTTAGTACTTACGTACCGAAGGAATGTCCAAATTCGCGTATTCCAGTATTCGCGTTAATATAAGAAATCTATAATATTACAAAATGTCTCTATGATTTACATAGGTATTGAAATAGTCAAAGGAGGCATCTTCGTATCAACTTGATGTTATTAGGATGCTCGGGCATCGGCCGAGGCCGATCGTTGATCGTGTTACTTCGATAATATGAGTATAATATATTAAGTGGTCGCGTTAGAGGCCAGGACGTGAAGTGCGAGATTATTCGAGAACCAACCGTATACTTCGGAGTTTACGTATTTAGACACAATTATATGGATAATTTAATGTTTTAAATACTGTTCCCTAGAGGCGCTGTTCAATTTGCCATACAATATGTCTACATAACTATAAAATAAATATAATAACTACATGGTGGTGGGGATTTGGAAAGCTGAGTGCATTCTGAAACATGCCTAATTTTAATTTTAATTTCTATCTTAATTTATGTAGGGTATGTAATTATAATAATTTATATTAGGTAGGTATATTAAATAAATAAAACTAACTATAACTATAAACTAGTCAGTTAGTTTACGAATAATCTCGCATTTGGCGTACAGGTCATTTTATGGGTTAACTATGTTGAGTTACTGCAATTTTTTTCGTCAGTTTCATTCGAAAAAAAAAAACGTTGGTTCGTTTGAAGATACGAAAGGCATAGTATGTAGGTAAGTATAGTCTGTAAAATAATATAATTAATTTGTGGTATGTATTTCTTTAAGTTTGATGGACGATTTTTATCACATTTCATGGACTAGGAATTAAGGTAAATGTTTTTTATAGGTCCATTGCACCTTTAATTTTCCTAGAACCATTCTTCATACTTCATAACTACGACTTCAAAGACCAAGAAATCAATTTGTATACACTCAAATCATTTTATAGCATATTTATCGACGGCAACTCATTTCAGATACTTAAATTTGAAGTGCGTGAAATTTTTAATTGCGTTTAAGTAATATTTTTTTGGTATTACTTTATTATAACGAAAAATATATATATTCAGTAACGTATAGGGATTATCCAAACTGCGAAAGCCATTATATTGTTGCATTTGCTATATATCCCATTCGAATCCTGTTGTTTTCGAGATCAAATGGGCCACTAAGGCGATGTGTCCGAATCGCCGGCATTGCTCGATAATGCATTGTCCAGTTACGCGAGCACCCCCGAAAATACAGCATGCGAAAAAAGCCATCCTCACCACCTCCCGCCAGCATTAATGTCCCCCACCTCGCACTAAGCTTCTTTTTTTAATACATAACTTTTTTTCAAGATGCATTTTTACATGTTTCGGCCTAAAACTTTACACACCCAGAAGCGTGAGTTGAGATAATCGGTAACGCCTATCGGTGCTCGGATTTCTCGCTCGCGCGCGCTCCGAAATGCCGCCGGACGATAGTGGCGCGAGCGAAACGGACGTATCCGTGGCCTCTGCTACGTCTTTGACCAAGATAAAGGCTCTATTCCGCTTTTTTGGACGCGGATTCTTAGTTCAAACGCATCTAATGTCAACATTTTGTCGCACAGACACATTATCTTAGTTGCATTAGTTGGAATTGCGTCAATGGCAACAATTAAATCGGATTTAATGAAACGCAGCTTCTGAATTGAGGCAAAAGCTGTATGTCTCACTCTAGCGTCCAGTGTGAAGGCATTTGCGCCACGACAATTGAGTTGAGTTGAATTGAATTGAGTCGGTTAAACCGTAAAAAGGGTCGGGCGGGTATAGCCGCGCGAGAGAGAGACGAACGAAAGGCGTGTTGGCCGAGACCGCTGCCTTCTTCTCCTCGACTTACGCCGAGTCGCGACTAGTGAACGTCAGCGTACTGACGTGGACGGCCGTTATTGTGTTCGTTCGTGTCACGTTTGACAGTTGGGAGAAAAAAAAACGTTTCGCGCGTCTTCTGTCATTCTAAATTTGAAACTTTCAAGTGCGTTCGGATATTGAACTAAGTGTTGTTGTACGATTTGATACGGTTTGTTCGCGATTTTCGCGCGTTATAGTGTTTGCAGTGTAATAATTAACTATCGACTTGGACTATCCGCTGAGACGCTATAAAGTGATGAATCAGCGAGCGCCGGCTAATTAACAACGTTACTGCTACGAAAACAATCTAAAGCTCTAACTATAAATTAACTTCTCGGATACTGTAAGTTGACTTGTACCAATATATTTATACCATTTTAGTTTTGTTGGAAAAGTTAATTATTTATTGTTCAAGTTTAATTATACTGTTGTAAACTTATAAATATATCGTAAGGTGATATAATAGTTAGTTTTATCCGTTTAGTTAAACTTGTGTAGATTCGCCCCAGCCCTCGATGAGTTTAAAACAATTTTGTTTATATTCGTATGTTACTTTTAAACACGCTTTTGTTAACTTCAATTGTTTCCGAACGAGAAGTTTAAAACAAAAAAGATTAGTTAAATATTTCATATGACCGCTCACTTATAATAATATTAAAACTTTTTCATGCATGTGTATATATCAGGAAAATAATGGAATGGTTATATTTTCAACGTGCTAAAGAGGAAAAGTTAAGCTGGGCGGGGCTACCGGAGCCAACAAACAGCTGATTGGTTCGAATACATGTGTCGCGTTTTTCTGTAGGTATTTTTTTACTCATTTTTTTTATACTCTATTTGTTTTTTTTTATTCACATTTAACGGGCTCAACATATCTATGATTTTATATTACTCATCCAACACTATGATATTGTTGGTAAGTATGACCTAAATATTATTTAAATGTCGAACTCTGTCACTTAATTTGAAAATAATTAGTTGTGATGATAAAACGGGTGCGGTACCATTAGAGTATATCATTATTGTTGTGTCATTAATTTTCTCATTATTAACATATTAATGTGGGTAATGTAATTACATAATTTTGAATGAGGTCTCAATTTTTGATAAGATAATGAATGGAACGCATTATGCTTGATTTCGGTTCCGAGTTTATTGTGCTATCCATGATATTGGTATTTTATTTATAGAATTCAATATTACATTTGACGTGTTAGTATATTATTTCATGGATATTCCTATAAAAAATCTTAAATACATGCATTAACGTCTTTAAAAACATATTGATGGTTCGATAACGTTTTTTCAGGAAGCGTTAAGTACCTAACGAGGTGCGCTTGCGCAGCATTAGTTTTATACGTTTTATATATATTTTTTAAAGTAAGTTGTGTTAAATTGGCAAGCACAAAATGAATTGGTCATTTTAAAGATATAAAAAACAACACGTTTTTATACTGGCGATCTACTCATCTTGTTTATGGAAAATGAAGCATCTTTCGTGCAATTACTGAAAAAATAAAAATAGTTATTTTACAAGATCAACGATTTTCATTAAACACCGAAAAAATAATGTAATTCACGTTAAGTAATGCAGTTGTTGTTTGTGATTGATGTTATTAGCAAATTATTCAGTTAGCCATAAGAACATCTATACTTATGTCTTCTTCAAATAAATAACTCATTTGATATGACCCAAATGTGGTAAAATTAGATAATATATAGTAATAAATGTAGTACTTTATTTGAATAAATTATTAGCAAAAAAATTAAACAAATGGGGTAAGAGGAACCCACAACTGACCCTCGGCTTCTCAACGTTTCCAATTATAAACCAAATAAGTTGATCGATAATCAAAGAAGCCAGCAACACCGAACTCCTCTAAGATGTTAGTCGAGAACCTATCTGTCACGAGTGTCGGGACTCCAAATAATATGCAATTCACCGAGAAACGCGATAACGATAATTATCGATCAACTTGTTTGGTTTATACTTGGAAAGTTGACAAGCTTAGGGTCAGTGATGGGTTCCTCTTCCCCCATTTGTTTAGCAATGGATTTTTGCCACGTGTCGCCTTTTACTATCAATTATAAAAAAATATAGTAAATATGTATTTACACTATTGTCATTAATTATCCATTGAATTGAAAAAGTAAAAGTAAATATCAAAACGATGAAGGAAATATGTAGTTAATGATATCATAATAGTTGTGACCGTAGTACTTAGTACCCAACGGTACCTACCAGTCCAACTACGCTCCTATACTGAAAGATTAATCTTTGTTCTATTTTCAAGTGATCACAACACAACATTTAATTCATCTGAATTCTTAGTCCATTGTACCTAATTAGTGCGAGTCACGTGACTCATTTGTGTCCCAACTTCTATGCCAATGAATCAGTCATATTAATTGTACCGAGTGGTCATTAAAATTCCGTGGTTTTGATTAATATTTAGATTGTACAATTGGTACGAGTTAGAACGCAATCGAGCACGTTGCCCGCTGTAGGCGCATCCACATTTTTTTAATTTCGTGACATTAAAACACTGGAAATGTTTCCATCTCGCCATTTTACGACAAACAGAACACCGTCTCTGACATCAACTTTTATAACCGTTCAAACAATTAGGTACATCGGATCTGTCCCTCTCGCGACTAACCTGCGATCTATCGGGAGGGACAGAGACGAATACAAACTACTCCGCTACGCCCATCAATGTCTAATTGCTTTTATTATTTTAAGGCATCGTAATCATTATGGCCGCAATAAAAATTGTAATTACTTCTCATTAGTTCAATTAAGAATTTTCTTGACACGGTTTGGTTGATATGTTGATTGCAAAACGGTTCGATCTAGTGATGCATTGTGTTAAGAAAGCGGCATTTTATTGCTGTTACGTTATTATCAATTCCCTTGTCTGTGGATGAAATCTGATGCCGATAATCTATAAATGTTATGTGTGTTAGACACGGCTCGTATCAATCAATATTAATGATCATTCCGAAATTTGGAACCAATCGATGTATTAATTTTTTAATATCCATAAGTTCCAATCTTTTCGAATAGGTACTTAAACTGCCACAATTCGATTTTCAAAACGGTTTTGTTTAAACCGATAAAATGTTTTCGAACATATTCATCGGTTACTCGCATTATGAGTCAATAAAAAAAGTCGTAAGTCATAACATCGAAGGATATATCCCGAAAGTAGAATCGATTCGATTTGAAAATGGAAGGCGTCAAGAAGTGTAACCGCGAAGCAGGAGGCGGGTTGAAGTTGAGCGTTGAAAGGAACGCCGCACGCAGGCACGCGAGAAAAACTTCACCAAAAAGTTTTCATGCACGTGGCCAACACGTGGTCTTGGGTGAAAAATCGCGCAGGTCCCGCGCGTTCCTTGCATACCACCCCCTCCCACCACCCGGGACACCCCGGGCCCGGGAGGGTCGCCTGAGGAGCCCTTTCTAAACGAAACGCCACAGGCGGGAAGATGCGGGCTACCGACCCATTCAATAGTCGTGTTCCTTTATCACTGCTATTTTGAGCTCTAGGTTGTTGATTTTGTAAATTTTTTTTTTTGTTCCAGTTACGCGAGTGGTCCCAAGGACGACGGCAAGCTGTTTTACCCTTACTTGAAGACGTCATCCCTACAAAGGGACTTCCTATTTGCCAGTGGCTCCGGTAAGTTTAATAGAAACCTTATTTTTTATTTTTTTATGTTAAGTCATAGCCGTGTACTGATTGACTGCGCTACCTCGCTAGGCTGCCTCGGGTACATGTTACATACACCGACTGTTTTGTCCCAAAAAAGGAACATTTGTTGAGCATCGTACATCACGACACGTGATGATCCCACTATGATCCAGAATATGCATGATTACAAAAAAATCGTTTCCGAAATTTGCCCAAGCTAGCATCGAACCTGCAACCCCTTGCTGCAGTGTAAGAGTATAATGGTTAGACTAAGTTATCATCAAACTTCGTTTTGACTTGAATATCAGTTCACGCGAAGTTACTATAACATGCATACAGTAGGGGTCAATACTAGGCAACCAAATGGTAGCGCCCAAATGGTAGCGCCCAAATGGTGCAACGAGATTATTTTCCTCGGGTGCAGCCGTGAAGCTATGCCGTGGCACTTTTTCACTGAGCGAGCAAAGGCAGCCTCGTATGGTTGTTCAGTTAGTTAGTACACCGCCATTGAGACATGGGCTGGGGATATTTTAAATACAGGCTAGCTGGTCCAGAGTTGTGCAAATAATTTGGAATTAATCATTAGAATTAATTAGTATACTGAACCAGTTCACTTATGTTTATCTTTTTTGAGAATACTGGTGTGATTGTATACTTGGGCAATGAGTTATAGGATTGGGAGCATCAATAACCTAGTTGTTAACTGCCTACGAGAGGTTCCAGGTTCGATCCCAAACCAGGCCATTAAATTGTTGACGAGAGTGAACGCCGAGAACATGGTTTAAATTAGCTTAAAAATAAAAAAGTTGTTCTAAATTATTAGCTCTGAATTTTAAGTGAGATATTCAAAGAAAAAATCACATTAAACAAGTTATAATAATTATAGTGAGAGTCAACTCATTTCATTACAAAAACCAACTCGGATAAGGCCGAAGTAATTATAATTGTCAATGCATAAATTATGGGCTGATAATAACAGCTTTTCATGTACCTACACATCTGTGAACTATATCTTAAGTGTGATCTACGCAACTGCGTCGAGGGTCGGTAAAAACTATTAACAGACTAGTAAGGATGTTTGTTTAAAAATCGAGAAGCGTTTTTATTCGACGCATATAATGTTGTTACTCGATTATAAATCGATTGTGGGGATAAAGCGAATTAGTTATTACACGATGAGTGATGTGTTCATGTCGTGCTTGACATATGGAATCGATTAAATTTTATGTATATCGATATGAGCTATATGTCAAAATCAATTATGAGATTACTAGTCGACCGCACGGTAGCTTGTTTCTTTGAATCCATTTCACTATTATGACGTGTTTGTAAATTTAAGCTGTTTTCAATAAATCAATTCAAAATCGTATGTGTTTTTAGACTCCTTTACGCTGTTTGTTTGTTTGTCCAGCATCGCGGGAAAACTACTAGACGGATTTGAATGGTTTTTTTTTAATTTTGGATAGCCCTATGGGTACTCAAAATAAAATAATGAAAGTAAGAAACATTTTTTTTTTTCCAAAAAAATGCATCAGATTCGTTTGTTGCAGGCTTACTTAGGCAGTAACTAAGAAAGATCATGAATATATATATATATATATTCGACGTAATATATATATAGATAGATAATCTAGCTACGTCGTACGGTAGCCAGTGTATGTACGGTCAGAATCAAAAGTTCAGTAGCAAACACAAATTTCAAAAGTAAGCGTTTCGAGGAAATGTTAATATTTTGAGTACCTAAGCTTTCCAAAATTAAAAATAAATCCAGTAAATTCTGTCTAGCAGTTTTCCCGCGATGCTCGACAAACAGGACACAGGCAAGAAGTCTAAAAACACATAGGCAGCATTTTAAGGCTTCTAAATTCCACAGCTAAATTCCGAATATAAAACCTACCTTCGTAATACATATAAAAACGACGATTTATGTAACAAATTGTATAATATAATTTCTTATATTATATAGCAATATATAGCAAGTACTACATTTAACAAACATTTAACAAAAACTTATTTTAATGATTTTATCGCGTTTATTTTATGACAGTTCAAAGTATGACACTAGGACGTCAAACACCTCCTCCCGTGACCGTGGTTGCTGTAAAGCACCCAAAACGTCGGCAACGTAAAAACATAAAATAAGTTTCATTCCAATTGTATAATACTGTTATTATAAATATCCTCTTCCCTTCTCAATCGATCAAATATCTTACTACTATTCTTGGTATAATGTATTTTGACGAGTACCTACAGAATGACGTCAAAATTTAGTTATCATTATTGTAGCTCCAAGTATCGGCTTAGCCCGTCCGCTGCAGCGGGATCTATATTAATAGGTGTGTTCACCGTCGTAGTTTTATAGCGCCCACTCTCCGGCGCCCGTATTACATCGCAAATAAGCACGATTAGATCTACTCCGAGAACTGCCCATAAATTCAACCCTAAAACAACTACTATGTTTAGTTTGGAAGCACCCATCCCAGTAATTATACAATAATTCATACTTTAATAAATACTAATAAATCGTTCCCTCGGCCCGGCCGCGCGCGGCATTATCGACCATTATTACACGATGTAATTACAGCCAATAAATTACCAAATAATACATCAATCAGATGTGTTATAATTTTCTTATTATTACATAAAAAATTTTTTGTACTCTTTATCGGGTGGCGGGCAATTTTATTTAAAAATAATAATGCAGCGGCCCGGCCCGGCTCCAAATTGGGGCAGCTGGAGGCTAAGCTTGCCCTTAATTATATATGTAATGTTTAATGATATATTCTTATAATAAGCTACCTGATCTCCACGGTGGGCATAAATCAAATATTTCATTAAAATTCAAGAGCTTAAACCCCTTCATTTGTGTAGTTATTGGGTTCTCAGGATGCGATTGTTCGCGAATTCGTCCGAAGTATAGGTGCTCATCTAATTTTGTGTGGAAATAGCATTTTTGTTGTGACATTGATTAATGGAATCGATTTAGGGCGTTCGTTATGTGCATTTAGTTTGGAAATTTCATTGTTTACATCGCGCTGAAGCTTCGTGAGTCAATCAACTAGAACAATGGGAACTTGAGTTAAGGAGTCGCACTATTCAGTGCCTCGAGTATGAGTTTTTTCGTGAGAAATTCGTGTAGGTATTGCATAGTCTGCGAATTTGTCATATCTTAAGTTCAACAATGCCCCTAGCGGACCGTATCTCAAACTTAATATTTTCTATCTAAATACGTGAACAATATAGTATTTGGAGTTACTTAGAAAAAAAAACGTATACCTACTTTGCGATGTTTTCTGTGTGACTATTTTTACACACAAACTTGTGCTTATATTGAATATGTATTGACATAAAAAATAAGATACATTACAAGATTTACAATGTCAAGTATCAAAACGGTGAATCACAAATAAAAAAAGTTATTTCAAATTTCCGAGACCCACTTTGCGAAGTTATTTATAAACTACTAGCTGTTGCCCGCGACTTCGTCCGCGTGGTATTTAACAAAGACTCAGCCGTTGGCAACAGCCTGCTCGCGTTCTGATCCCGCGGGACGCATTGCAGATTGTTGCTATCTAACTTTAATCAGGCGCAGCGCTGCAACAATGGTTTTAATTTTTTTTCGATAGATCCAATTTTTTTTTTCTAAAATAGAAGTAGCCTATGTTACTCCTTGTTACATCAGCTATCTGCCAGTGAAATTCCCGTCAAAATCGGTCCAGCCATTTCAGAGATTACCTGGAACAAACAGACAGACAGACAGACAGACAGACAGACAGACAGACAGACAGACAGACGGACAGACAGACAGACAGACAGACAAAAATTGTAAAAAATGTTGTTTCGGTATAGGTAACGTGTATACATCCAAATGCACTTAGTAAAAAGCGGTTATTTTAATATTACAAACAGACACTCCAATTTTATTTATATGTATAGATTATATCATACAGCAATGTTGGGTTAAATAATAGTACATGCAAAGACACAGATGAATCATACTAATTGTTCTAAAAATACGACGAAATTAATCGTCTCTAAGGTCTATTATTGAATGATATTAACGTAGGTATCCTTTCCTCGAATCGCAACATTACGACAAGTCTTGTGGCGATCGATTCGGTTAATAATCCCAACTTGGATTATGAATTGTGCAAGCGCACTAAGAGTCGTCGAGTAGATCCTTTCAATTGCGTAGTCGTAACAAATCTTCCATTCATGGGAGATAGCTACGATACAATATTTTTGTTATCCCGCTAATATAATGAATTTGAAAGTTTGGATGGATGAATGGATGTTTGTTACTCAATCACGCCAGTACGGCTAAACGGTTCTGGATGAAAATTACCACAGAGATAGATTATAGTCTGGACTCTTTTTATCAACAGCAATTATCAAAATTCAACAGCAATTGAGAAAAAAACAATTGGTAGCATACACCACGTTGAATTAAAAAAAAGTAAATTATCGTGAGCGCCTTATTTCCATTGTCCCTACGTTAAGCAATTTGACACAAATGTGTTGTTAAACTAATTCGTAAATGACATTAAACATTGCCTATAGAGGGATATGGCTACTTTATAATGGTTGTTAAGCCGCACTCGTCATATTGTTAGTCTAATAAGCTTGTTTAAACCAAGTGCCGTCTTCCGAGAGGGGGAACGTGAAACATTGAAATATTTTGCATAGCAGCAAACGGAGGTGCCTATTGGATGTGATGGTCAGTGCTTCCTCGTAGACTTCCTCTATGGTCTCAATGATATATCCATATAAAGGTCCTCTATGGTCAGAATGATATATCCATATAAAGGCTGATGGGGACTTATTGGCGGGATGTCTAGCCGTGAAGTTGTCAATTCTGTTTTATTTTCCAAACAATGTGATTCTTTCATAAACAATGTTTAATATTAGTTTGTGTAAACGTTTGTGTGTTCATAAACGTTTACGTTTAAGGTGGAAGCTCAGGGTCAGGGCGCGAAATTCAAAATGTCAATGGTTTTTATTTTTTTACGAAAAATTTGGACATCTTTACGATGTAATATAGTGTTATGCGATATTAACATTCTACATTGGATGTCTCGATGTATTAAGTTTGCTTAAAAAAATACCTAAAGCGATACAACACCATAAAGTTAGTAAAAGTAGCGGTTATTACAAACCTTATGGTATTGTATCGGATTAGGTACTTTTTTAAGCAAACTTAATACATCGAGACATCCAATGCAGAATGTTAATATCACAAAACTTTAAATTACATCGTAAAGATGTCCAAATTTTTCGTAAAAAAATAAAAACCATTGACATTTTGAATTTCGCGCCCTGTCCCTGAGCTTCCCCCTTAAGGAAATTATAATAAATAGTATAAGTTGACTTTTCAAGTTCTCCCAAGATGTCCGGTAATTTATCTGTAAAGTATACACAGCTGTACTGATAGGGGTAGGGGATAAATTTCATCATCCTTATCGTGATTGACATCATCATTATCATCAGGGATATTTATAATTTTATAATTTTTTTTTTTTTTTTATCACATAGGCAAGTATTTGATTTCGATCTCACCTGGTGGTAAGTGACGATGAGATCTACGATGGAGCATACTTGCCTAGGTAGGAAGGCGGCAGTAGATCGAGACGCTACATTCACTAGGCACATGCAGCGCAGCTGATCTAACCTGCCATCCATTAATTATGAAGAAATTTTAGACACTGGCAAACATGGCACTATTTTGCAGCCGATTGACAACCTAAAAAAAGAAGAAGAGAGACTGATCATTATCAGTCTGATCAGTCTCTCTTCTTCTTTTTTTCAGTCCATGACGTACTGCACAAGGCTAAACAGGCTTCATACTCGTAATTTTATCGCACATCCAAAAACATAGAACCATTAATTTGGTTGCTCTAAGTTTGTTGTGTGGCATACCGTTAAGTCAAGCAGGTGTTTCTATTAAAAAATATCTGTACTTATAAAATTACTGAATAAATTTATTGTCATAATATAGAAGTTATAACAACATGACCACATTATATGTGAGGAACAACTCAACAAAACGTCGCATAGGTAGAATAGCATAAGTATATTCCACTTCCCGTTGTAACTAAATAGTTTACACACAACTATATATTAATTAGCTAATAATGAACTCATTAATACAAGGAAACTGTACGCACCTATGTAATCAATAGAACATTGTTATCGGTTCTATTGCGCGAGCGCAACTTAGTTACACATTATTAACGGCGTTGTTTTTTCCAGTGCGTAAGTTAATTAAGAAAATAATATTATTACGCGTCATTAATTAATTTTAATTTGAGAGTATTTAAATTTGTAGAGATGACAGCGAACTAAATAACATTTTTTTTAAAAATGAAATCATCAAATTCTTTTCCTATCTAGTGAACTGAAACCGGAATCGATGTTAATTTAACTGTTGGACCAGGCAATAAAGTACTACCTACCTATATTGGTTTCTTATATTTACGCGAATATTACACATTGAAATGAAACTAAATTTTAACTAACTACCTACCTACTTAATGTAACCAAAACACACACGGTAGTCAGTAATTGCTGTACGAAATAAGTAGGTAATGTTGTGAAGAGCATTAGAAGAAAAAAAAAAAAAAAAAAAAAAAAACTTCCACAACCTTGTGACGTCATATATTAATTCTTCATCTATGATGTTCTCTTTACGCACGGAAAAGTGTCATCCGTACACTGTGGACATTCCTTCGGTACGCACTAAGCGTTTTGCTTCTACTTTCATCGTGCGAACTGCCAAGGAATGGAACACGCCACCGGCGTCTTTGTTCCCCGTTGACTATAATTTGGGTGTTTTCAAGTCGAGAGTGAACAGGTACCTTCTAGGCAAGTATGCTACATCGTAGATCTCATCGTCACTTACCATCAGGTGAGATCGAGATGAAATACTTGCCTATATTGTAATAAAAAAAAATACTTTTTAATAAGGCGGTGTTTCACGACAACACGGATAATTATGTCCGAATTAATAGCTCATTTCGTGACGATGGAATGATACAAAAAGCGTTAAATAATACGTAGTCGAAGACTTCATATGCGGCGCGGTCTGTAGTGTTAATTATCAAGCCATTTACATAATTACTAACTAGCGTTTTGTTTTTATAACGCACTCGCTTTATGTCTCTGTCTATACAAAAAAAGAAGGAATTATATTTTATGAGTTCAATGCTTGTCTGTCTCACTATGAAAAAGATTGTAAGGCTGTGTCCCCGGTAGGCAAACTGTTAGCGGCCGACTGAGTTTGCGGCGTATCGACTTAGTACGCCCTTCCATATATTTGAAATGGAGTGTTCACAGTTTGCTAGTTTGCGCTCACTCTACGCAGTTTGCAGTGTTGCGCGCGCCGACTGATTCAGTGAGCGGCCGACTCACAGCAAAACTGGTTCCGGTCGGCGGCGGCGATATGCTTGTTCGCCGGGCGTAGTGAGTCCGTTTGCCGCAAACTGTCAGTTCTGACACTTGGAAAGAAGCTATTGAAAATTCAGTCGGTCGACCGAAATAAGCGGCTTATTCATTACAGTTTGCTTGCGACGCACGCAAATTGATCTGAGTTTGCAGCTAACTCAAATTTCAGTTCGCCACAAATTTGCGGCTCACTCAGTCGGCCGCTGACAATTTGCCTACTGGGGACACAGCCTTAGTGTAATAAATAAATTATTTCAACGTGGGCGTGTCGAGTCTGCACCGCTTGAATTATTCTATGGTTTTACTCCGAGTGGTATGAAGCGGGAATTATATTAGGTAGGTAAATAATAAAAATAAATTTGTTAATCATAAAGTCTTGACGGCCTGATTAGCACAGTTGGTAGTGACCCTGCTTTCTGTGCCGAGGGTCCCTGGTTTGATCCCGGTAGGGACAAACTTTGTGTGATGAGCACGAATGTTTGTACCCGAATCATGGATGTTTAATATCTAGTATACAAGTATTATATACTGGGTACGCTCCCAGTCCATTGTGCGGTACCCATAATACAACCGTTGCTTAGTGTGGGACCGTATAGTCGGTGTGTTCGTCTGGCGATATTTATTTATAAAGTATTTCATAAAAAACGAATTGTAAATATATAAACAAACTCCTCACTCGCGCTATATAACAGAATAGTATTATTTAACGCATTCAAACACCCATAAAACCTTTAATATCGCGATGCCAATCGTTAAAGGCGGTATTTTTTAAAGAAACGAAAAAAAAAATATACTTATAGAGATGATACAGAATTTAAGTCCCTCATTACTAAGACCATAAAGTTAATCATTTTAATTAAAACTCCGTGTTTCTGTGTTTGTTTCGTGTTAAAGGGATCCTTTAATAGAGATCATTTCAACTTATACACTACCATTTAACTCAACGCTCTACTCTAGGTGGTGCAATCTCACAGCGTAAAGAGGTATTTAAAAAAAGTCACAGTACACACACAGTATACAGAACACAGAACAAAAAGTTTTAAGATGAACGCTAATTTTTAGTTTTCAAAGGTGAAATGTACTCCAACTCTAAACACACATTTGTGTCAACACAGTGAATCATTTCATGTATAGGATAAAAAAATAATCTAATTTTGAATTTAGAATTTTCGCTTATCACTGTAATGGACAAAGTGCCAGCTATACAATCATGTGATTTTTTTCATGGAATGAAAACTCTTTTGTGTTAAATTAGGACAGAAACCATAAAAACGGAAGTATTTCAATTTTTCTGATGAGAAGTGTAGCTTTATGTTATTCTTTCCTACCTTTATCGGGATTCAGGAGTCAAGGCTGTGCTTCTACAGGCTCAAATAACTACACTAACATCAAGAAAATTATAGACTTTTCTGACACTTTTCACGTAGTAAAGTCCCTTATCAGGTAAAGATATGTAGAGCAGTCTGCCACGTGAAAAAGTAACAAGACTAACTATAAATTTACGAATAATAATACAAATAAGCTCTCTCTGCTCTACTGCTCTACATTCGGAAAAACCGTTAGGCGTTACATAAGAGGAAAACGGAAGTCTAAACTGAAGGGGTCACATACGGATACCTACTCACGCGCAATAATTGTAGGTGATTACGTAAAGTTTAATGTATATAATCTAGGATTTATATACTTTTTATACATAATTTAATCTCTGGCCTATTAGAGGGAGAACATGGAATAGGTAGAGATGGACAAAATATAAAAAGCAAGACATCCACTTGCGTGGTCGCGAAAGCTATGCCTCGCATTGATTTTGGTCGCTTCACAGACCACTTAAGGTCGCTTTGAAGAAACATATAATGACAATATGTAATTATATCGCCAGACGAACACACCAACTGTACGGTCCCAAACTAAGAAACGCTTGTATTAGGGCTACCGTGCAAAACTGGGTGCGATCGCAGTATATATTTAGTTACTTATAAAAAATAAAACGTCTATGGCTCTGGTACAAGCATTCGGGCTCATACATAAAGTTTACCCATACCGGGATTCGAACCCAAAACCCTCGGTACAGATAGTACCAACTGTGCCGAGTCGTCAAACACACAAAACAGACCATGTTCTATGATAATAACAATAATTATCAAATTGAATTATATAAATTAATTCAGTAGCCAAATAGCTCTTACTAAAATCTATCAAACTTGGCAAACACATGACCGAGTATGTCAAATAGGTAATACAATAATATTTTTTCGCGCGAGTTAATTTAATTTATTAACGAACTACCTGTTGCCCGTGACTTCGTCCGCGTCTTTAAATTGATATAACTTTTTTATTTATGAACTGATTGAAATAAAACAAGCACTTAATTTTAAGTGATCACAATACATTTGTGAACATGGTAACCAAATTCATTTAACTGTTTCTGAGATTAAAAAAAATATATTTCAATTCATTTGCTTTACTAATAAAACTTATATTCTACTAATATTTACGTTATGAAACTAAATAATTACTTTTGTGATTATTAATTATATAAATATACTAGCTGTTACTCGCGACTTCGTCCGCCTGGTATTTAAGACACAACCGTTGGCAACAGCCTGTTCGCACATTCTGAGCCCGCGGGATGCATTCAGTGTTGTCAGATGTGATTTTCTATTTCTACCCAAATTTGAAATTATTTTTCTCCAAAATTTGCTTGAGTTTTACCCAAAGGCAAAAAGTTGATAATATCGGTTAATTTTTCTTATATTTTCCTTGAAAGACTGTTCTAATTTACAAACTGAAACGGCAGAATGAGCTTTTTTTTTTTTTTTACGTTACGTATCCCCACTGCCTGTGTTTGACGGGTATGACATACCATAGAGAGAAAAAGCAGAGTGAAAAGAATTAAAACTAAAAAGTACCCAAAATTCTCCATGGTATTTTTTTTTCTCCAAATTTTTCTCCAAGAATTTCATTTCTCCAAAATTTTTCCAGAGCCAAAATTTTTACCCAGAATTGCGAAAAAAATACCCAATCTGGCAACACTGGATGCATTGCTGGTTGTTGCTATCAAACTTAATCAGGCGCAGCGCTGCAACATTGTTTTTTTTTATTTTCATGAGATCCTATTTTTTTTCTAAAATTAAAGTAGCATAACTTACTCCCTGTTACATCAGCTATCTGCCAGTGAAAGTCCCGTCAAAATCGGTCCAGCCATTTCAGAGATTAGCCGGAACAAACAGAAAGACAGACAGAAAGACAAACAAAAATTGTAAAAAATGTTGTTTCGGTATAGGTACCGTGTATACATTAAAATGCACTTAGTAAAAAGCGGTTATTTTAATATTACAAACAGACACTCCAATTTTATTTATATGATGATGATGAATAGATTTTAAGCACGTGTTGTAAGTTTTCGATCCGAGAAAAAAAACTGAAACAGCCATTGACTCTAACACCATAAGTAAATAAGTGTGCTATATAGTTATTAGTTACCTAAGTGCCAGTCAACGTCTACAAAACTAAAAATAATTTTAACAAATCCTACAAAATGAATTAAATGCAACCATGTCTCGTCGGATGATATTCTAACTATTTAAATCACCCCAAAACTGTTTCGACCGTGAGATTCACAATTCAATACTGATTAACTTAAGCTTCTATATCCATAGGAATTACCATTTCACTGAATTAAAAAACCCCTTTTATTTAGCCTCTGTCTTCGTCAGTCGTGATTTCGCGAAGGCTGCGTTAAAGAGCTACGAAACATTATTTTTTACTCTATTGGAGGTGGCTTCAATATATTCACTTTTATTGAAATTTAAATCGTATCTGTATTTTTATGATGTTTAAATTAAGTAATAAACACACATACATATTTAATAAAAAAGATTATATAACAAAAATATTGATAATGAAGAAGTAGTATTTTACTGTGGCTTTTCCCATACCGAACTTTAACAGACAAATACAAAAAAATATGGTTTGAACCCCTTGTTGACGTGTTTACGATTAATTGATAGAACTAGGCGATACTTGGCGGCAATCCATTGTTAAACAAATGGGGGAAGAGGCCTTCCTCCATTTGTATTTAAGATCAATTAGAAATATTTAGGGTCTCAAAGCATCTTCAATAAGTATATTTTTTGTATTCCGTAAAACACGTAAAAATAGCAATTCTATGATGAAACTAATGAACCTTGTCCAAGAATATTAAAAATATTTGTAAAATTCCACTAATATTATAAATATGAAAGTTTGGATGGATGGATATATGGATATTTGTTACTCAATCACGCCAGAACGGCTGTACGGATCTGGATGAAATTTGACACAGAGGTAGATTATAGTCTGGAATAGCACATATGCTACTTTTTATCCCGGTAAAATGTATGGTTCCCGTGGGATAGAATTTTCTTATACATTTGATTCGGAGGCGGTACGAAGTTCGCCGGTACAGCTAGTTAATATATGATAGGTAGAAGAAATATTAAAATGAAACATTATGCCGCATCCGATAGTGCGACGCTGGATGTGCCGACGAGATCCAGACGGACATCTGAATAGCGTCTCATTATCTTTAATTATATACCGATTCCTCGGAAGGGTGGCCGTTTCACTTGTAGCAACGCAATTATAAACGAAAATACATTTAATTTATAGCATCTGTAAAATATTTTGAGATTTACCTTTGCCTACCAAACGAATCTGTCTCAGCACAAGCAAGCAGATATGTTGAAGAAACCGATAGGAGTGCTATGAATGTGATGATAACCCATCATCATTACCTAGGTCTCTTTTTAACCACTCTTTTCTACTGGTGGTAAGCTTCGGCCGTGGCTAGTCACCACCCACTGAACAAAGCCATGTCGCCAAGCGGCCTAGCCGTGTTCCAGCATGATGTTCGGTGTTGCTATTCATGGATGGCGGGTCAGATCAGCTGCGCTGCATGTGCCTAGTGAATGTAGCGTCTCGATCTACTGCCGCCTTCCTACCTAGGCAAGTATGCTCCATCGTAGATCTCATCGTCACTTACCATCAGGTGAGATCGAGATCAAATACTCGCCTATAATGTAATAAAAAAAAACCGACTTCTAAAACGAGGGGGTTCTTAGTTCGGTTTTCTTATATCAAAATTGTTTTCAAGGTTGGTCGTAAAAAGAAGTCCGCGGGACACTAAAGTCGTGGGCATAATAAGTGTGGATATTTCTGCCTTCTGTTCACTAATTAGTCTGCTCTACATTATATTATAAATACACTTGACATTAGTGTTATGCTTCACTTTGGACTATAATTTATTAGCTACTTATATTATAATTTATGTCACGGATAACGAATTATTATTCATGAAAACTCGAATCAATCACTATTGATTTTATGGTTGTCTCAAATATTTAAAAGTAATCACGTAAATTGATCGAAATAAATTATTCGAGAAGAGTTCAATGACACCGCGCACCCCTTAAATTAATGACATCTTACTTAAAAGTGGCAACCCGTTGAATACGACTCGCGGTTATCATTAAAACTAAAATGTGTCATTATAAAAAAAAAACAGAAACTGCGCATTAACTATCATTTTCATTAAAAGAGCCCGATATAAATAGAGAATCTTTTCAACGGCACTTATTAGAGGGTGAAAAGGGGATGCCAAGGTAAAAAGTGTAATTATGTTGATTATTTAGGCCTTAATGCGCCGACTATCCCGCGCCTCCCCACGCCGTCATTAATCGCCCCCCTCGCCCCCTCTCCCACAGCCTTTATTATTTCGTTTCAATTATTTTTGTGATTATCTTTTTATGGCGGCCGCGCATTAAAACTCGAAAAAATAACAGTGGACATTAAACGTAATTAGAATCGAAATTACGAGATGTCACCACTGGTGTTTGTGTTTTTAATATCATTAGGGTTCGGTGTTTAAAAGCTCGCGTTTTTGTATAGCGCGATGAAAAACGTTGTACTTAAGAATTTTATTTTGTTTGTTTTTAAACTGTAATGCAATTTTCATAATACTCAGTACGTATTTAAAGGGAAACTTTATATGAGTACTTATTACTTGAGTTGTATACAGAGTGTAAGTGGCTTCGTAACTAAAACTGATACCATTGATTCATTGACTCATGATTCTGAACGCCCCAGAGTTGGAATTTCCCGTCGATCTTTTCATGAATTTTACTTTTTTTTTTCAATTCTGTTTAAATTGATTTAAGTGTGAAATAAAAATAAAAGTCTATATCAACGTGATAATAAATAAAATAACCATTGTTACTAATTTAGACTTAAAACTGCAATGTAAATTAAAAGTCGATTCGCTCGAGCGCGCTCGTCACTTACACGCGTCGGGTATCGCGCGAGGCATTGTGTTGTAATCCCGTTGTTTACGATACATTGCGCTCAAAACTAATACATTTGTAACCCATGTGTTTCGACATAAATTATTTCTATAATTTTATTATAGGCATAACGTGTAAAGTTTTCGTTATTATGCCCCTTACACCCTGTATATTGAAATAAAATATGTACAATAACCTAGCACTATTACGCAATTAAGAAATATAAATTTTGGTACTAAGTTTAACCCCATATAAGTAAATCAAACATAATGTACAATATCCGTAAACATTGAAGTTAATACCTTATTATAAAAGTTAATACGAATTTCTATAGCAACGGAAATATAAAAACACGTATATTTTATACTAAGTCGACGCGTGACCGTTCACAATACAACTTGGATTTGCCAACCCTTTGATTCGGGTTACCTACTAATGAATACAATCCATCACCACACGAATTTGAACTTTAACGCTCGTGTTTTATGATTCCTTTTCATTTTCCAGGTATCCGTTAATGTATATTATTATTAAGAACATTTCATGGATGAGTAATTTTTATGATTGCGCCAGTATTGTTCAGTGGGTAGGCAAGTACAGATGTTTAGTTATTAAGTTGATCGTTAAAACCCGCGACCAATGGCACGATCGGGCCATGCATGGAATTATTATTAACTAGCTGCGCCCCGCGGTGTTACCCGCGATTAAAAAGTATGTCGATGCCTATGTCATTTTCTGACCCCCAAACTGCCAATGCAAAAAATCATGTCGATCCTTTGCTTTATGAAACATTAAAACAAATCTATCTCACAGGAACCATACATTTTACCGGAATAAAAAGTTTGGATGGATGGATGTTTGTTACTCAATCACGCCAGAACGGCTGAACGGATCTGGATGAAATTTGGCACAGAGATAGATTATAGTCTGGAATAGCACATGGGCATGACTTTTTATCTCGGTAAAATGTATGGTTCCCGTGGGATAGATTTGTTTTAATTTTGCGTAAAGCAAAAGATCGACATGATTTTTTGCATAGGTAGTGGTAGTTTAGGGGTCAGAAAGTGACATAGGCTAATGTTTATCCCGAAAACATGCACGGTTTCTATGGGATAGCATACAGAAACCGTATTTTTTAAACTTACATTTTTAATCGCGGGTAACACCGCGCGGCGCAGCTGGTAGATTATATATTTTCCTTGTGCAATATTTAAAAATAGAATACATAGGTTCAACCTTCACATAGTATTGTTCGTAGGTAGCGCATAAAATAGACGCTGAACAATAATATTAATTACGTATTTAATTAACTTTTAACGGTCATTATTAGCGTGGCAATAAAATAATGGTATGTTTATTCAACATAAATTAAAATAAGATGATACATTTAATTACTGAAACAATTTTTAAAAATAAAAACCACTTAGTATTTTTATACGTCATTTGTGACATATTTGACGATTAATTAGTGATAGTGACGATCGTAAAATTCTACCGTCAAAAAAAAGTATGCTTCTAATTCTCTTTGTTTTGTGTTTATTATTTTTTTCACTACTTACTACACTTCAATACAGTAATAATGAAATACAGTGTAGTCTTTATTGTGCTAGCTAGATATGATGATATGCTAGATTGATAATACGCGTATAGTTGTATGTGAAAAGTTTTTTGTTGTTAAATAATTTAACAGAACTGAAATAATTATCAGCGTTTTGCAATCTGCTGGCGGGCCGTGCGATCACGCGGGATCGGCGGGAAACGCACACAAAAGGAGTGACCACAACGGACTGGTCAAATTGTGGGATATATCCAATTAATTCACGTGGTACCATGAATGATAGAAAATATATCTAGTTCTTAATTATGATCGGTTTTAAACGAATTTGTTTGACGGAGGTTTGTTACATTTATTGAAACCCGAACTTAATTGCTTACCGTTTAAACATACCTCAGTTACCCACCTACCTAATATAAAAAGTTAACGTTATGACTAGCAATAGTGTACACAAAATACTATAATATTGCATTTTTTTTTAACACACCGAATAATTATGACTACATAATTGATATACCTAGGCGATACTTGGCGGAAATCCATTGTTAAACAAATGGGGATAGAGGAACCCACCACGGACCTTCGGCTTGTCAACTTTTCCAGTTATAAACCAAACAAATTTGATCGATAATTAAAGAAGCCAGCAACACCGAACTCCTCTAAGATGTTAGTCAAGAAACTATCTATCACGAGTGACGGGACCTCAAATAAAATCGCAATCCTCCGCGAAACGAAGCGAATCTAAAAAAGTATTCGACTCGTACGGCTGGGCTACGAATGAGCCACTAATTATGCCAATGCCAATCATAATCATTGGACACTACACTAACAGAAAAAAATAAAATTCAAGTGATTGTTTTTTTTATTTAATTCTTCTCATATAAGTCGTTGTCGACTTATTCCACGATGATCGACATCACATTGTAGCTAATAAGATACCTAAAATACTGTATCTGCGGGTATCCGCGAATTGAATCGAATCGCGTGGTGGCCACGCGACGCGTATGTGTTCGAAATCGAAAGTGGCATTCCGAAAACTCGGTGGACATTCATTGATGTATCTCTTCATCTATTATTATATTTACCGAATGCGTTTATGTCGGGCCTCGTTGAAAGCGAAACCGGTTTTCAATTGTTATCCCTCTCGTAGGTTAATTGACCGATATTTGTAAATGCTGCGGTTAATTTGTGTTTTCAGTGTAGTTGCGAATTCGGTGCGTTAAATGAGATGGGCTTTTGGTGGGAATGACGGCTGGATTTTTGGCTGGTATGTGGTGGAATAACTGTTTTGACAGACCATTTTGTGTATGTCTCTTTTGGATTTATTACTAGCTGCGCCCCGCGGTGTTACCCGCGATTAAAAAATATGTCCCTATGTCATTTTCTGACCCCTAAACTACCACTACCTATGCAAACAATCATGTCGATCCTTTGCTCTATGAAAAATTAAAACAAATCCATCACACGGGAACCATTCATTTTACCGGGATAAAAAGTAGCCTGTGTGCTATTCTAGACTATAATCTATCTCTGTGCAAATTTCATCTAGATCCATTCAGCCGTTCTGGCGTGATTGAGTAAAAAACATCCATCCATCCATCCAAACTTTCACATTTATAATATTAGTGGGATAGCAGGTATCTGCTTTCTGCCGCAAAATTTTCACAGACACACACAACAGTATTTGAAATCTCTAAACAAAACAACAACAGTGACTAATAAAGTAACTATTATTCGACTTTACTATTCCTGCTTCGAGCTTGCTTAGAATCATAACTGGACTTTCCCGAATAACGAGCACATTATTGTCACCATTGTACTCTTACAACTTATGCACTCATATGATATTCTATTCGGAAACGATCGCCTTATAGTATTGGACATCATTTCTAGAACGTACTAGTAATAAAGAACTTTACATTCTAAATAATGTGTAACGTAGAACGCGGACACAGAACGTTCTCGGTCTGTTAAGAGTCTAATGACTTATCGAACATATATTATAGTATTGTGATCAGACTATTTTATAGGACATCAGTTATATTATGTACGTTCCCACGAACTTGAAAAGATGCTGCTTGACCCGCACAAGATTGTATTAGCATTATTGGGGTCCAGCGAGCTCACACCACTCGTAGGCGACCCTAAGCGAGTTATAAAGCAGTCTGTGATATACAAACGAATATACCTAAAGACTATGTATAGTCCGCCAACCCGCACTGGGCCAGCGTGGTAGACTATGGTCTTATCCCCCTCGCATTGAGGGGCGGTCCGTGCCCAACAGTGGGACATTAAAAAGGGCTGTTATTATTATTATATATTATTAAAGACTATATTGCCAGTAAAATGTCGTGTCCGAAGACCCACCGTGCTTAATAACATAACATCTTAATGTTATTTACGCGCGATCCCTAAATAACACATTAGAGGGAATTTTACGCGTTCACTGCATTTCCTAGACCATTACGATTGTTCGCGTGTGATGTGTTCGCAATAAACTTATGTTTCTGTGCCGCTATTAATGTTTCAGTTCAAAGGACCTTTGTCGACGCTGTTTATTATTTTGTCGCGAGCGATTGTGACAGTTTTTTGTATGTGTGTGTGTCGGAGATGTATTTAAGCGTATATTGTTAAAATTAACTAGTAATGCCATTTGAAGATATTGTTTAAAATTTTTAAAAAAAGTTCCATTAAAATTTTTTTTGTTAAAATTTCTTGATTCGTTTAGCTCTTGATATTAAGCTGACAGCAGTTATAGTTACTCAATGCTCAATATAATCTATGACAAAGTCGAGTAGAATGAGATACCGAAGCTCTTTTCTTTTTATACTTAAGTAGAGATGTTCCGGCGAATCTTTATAGTATTTCTTTAGTTATTTTTTTCCTATGTTTTAATAGTTATTCTGCTATTCGGAGCGGAGACAAATTCAAAAATCAAAGATCTAAAAAATCGGCCATCCCGTTCTTTAGTTATAAACGGTGTAACTAACATACTAACATACAACTAACATATAGATAATGTTAGTGATGTAAGACTCAACAAATTTATAACCTTGAAGTGAGTTTACGCCCCGAGGTGCGTACGTCTGAGGTGGGGCCTCAAGAGGTTCTTGTGAGTCCTCGTCGGTACGATGACACTCGGTGCCTCGCGGTGCCGATCACTTATTATTTCCGCATCCCTCGCTATTGTTCTAATTTAAAATATGATTTCTTTTTTACGTATTAATTCAAGTAGCTGCTATTAAAATTTAAAAAAGTATGATGTCAAAATCGCATTGTTTAAAAAAAAAATGGGCATAATTTACCTGAGCTAATCTTTTGTTTATGAATACGCATCACCCGGAAATCACTGTATAGCTTTACAGAAAAAAAGACATAGACTCTACCACAGAATTGAGAAGAAACAAATTGTCTATATTTGGTACATACCAACATAATAGAATAACATGTTCCACATTCATAACACCGAAACCAAATCAAAAGTGACTTTCCGAAACCCTCGTTGGAATTAGAAATCAACCGTCGCTGCGCAGAAAAAAAAACACAATAATTATAAAGCGCGCGTAATTCTAATTCCGAATTCAAATTAAAGCCGCTTAATGCGCGGGAGCGACCCCGTTAAAAAAAAACGTTGAAAAAAGAGTTGACGAGTACTCCGAGGGTGGTAATTTTTCATTAATTTAAGTTCACCATTCCCTGTTTTGTTTGCTTTTAATCGCATTTCTAATTAATCCCGTCGAGAATAACGTGACAACTGTCGACTATGGCCGCCATTTTTTCGGGCCGAGTATAGCAGATGTCGGCCGATTTCCATTTGTTTCTGAGATTAATGATTCGGTGCGATTGTGAATTTTTCCGGTCGGCTTTTGTTGTTTTAGAAGCAATTTGTCCGCTTACTTTTGTTGGCGACCAGTCGTTAAAACCCTCACAAATGATATTGGAAAAACATCTTGGTAAAAGCGTTCCGCTGTAACTAAATTCGGATACGAAACAACGGAACAGCGATTGAAGTAACAGCTTAAGTATACACATTACAAAAAGTTTCAGAACACTTACCAACACGAAGGTAAGTAAGTAATCTTAAATTGTTTGTAATATTTGATGATTGCATTGAGTAATATGATTTATGACAATGTGTGTAAAGTCATACATCTAATATTATGAGAGGTATGGTTTGTATACGGTTAATCTCCGGATTTACTGATCCGATTCTAAAAAAAATCTTTCACCTTTAGAAAGCTACATTAACCTTGAGTGCTATGGGCTACCATATGAATACCGCGGACGGAGCCGGGATCAAAAACGATCATCATAACCCCTTCTGACACGAACGAATACTCAACATTCCATCGTTGTCACTATATGTCTATACGTTAAAATAGTATCAACTCTATTGATAGTAATCTGAATTTGTATTGACACAAACATCTCTACACACTATCGTCTATCGCGCCTGTGTCTCGAAGGCGTAGGCAGAGTAGCACAACAGCGAAACGTGGGTCAGCCAATGGTGCTTTGATAGCAATAAGATAAATTGGGATGAGCCAAGTGCCACTATGCTGGGCATACTCCCAATTAATATACGAGAAGAATTTGTACTAATACAAACTTCACACGCATTTTGAAAAGCCTAGCAGATTTCTCCGCAATGTTTGCCTTCACCAATTTGCGCTTGAGATCCGAGAAAATAGCATCTAAAATTAACTCTACAAAACAGCTCTACATAAGTAACTAATATAAATTTAAATACCAAAACGCAGTAAGTAAAGTCATTGCAAGTGCCTTTATCGTGTGTACAGCTATAATGTAGAGCTATAAGTGTCTGGTGTCTGTAAATTTTCGCTATGGCGATCTGTGGCCGGTCTTTGTGCTATTAATTTGTAATGTCCTCCCCCAGCCGCCTAGATGCATGGGAGGGGTGCACTAGTGGTACGGAATTGAGGATAAGTCCGACACTTTGATAAGGACATGTGTACGGAAAATGAAAATGTATTCGGGAATAAGGTGTGAGAATTATTTTAGTGATTTGTTTTTATCTCTATAATTATATGGGTTGTTTGGATAAGCTAATGCGAACATAATGTTGAGATAAAGCTTTAGCTAAACAAAAGATACGAAAGATAAAAGTAAAATAGAGACAAATCAATTTCGAGAACTTACAGCCTATACTGTACAATTAGTGTTCGTCTCACTCAACCCGACGTACCTTCCAATTAAAATGAGGTTTAATAATTCATGCCTATTCACTCTTTCGTACGGTGTCTGTCATGGTATCTCATAAGAGAAGATTTGAAAATCTTTAGACGCGTCCGTACTTCGCACATCGTGGCGAGGTTTGCCGATCTTCAATGGAGGCCCGCGTTTCCGATAGGATTAAGCCAGACTTACTGCTCGGTCAGGAACACGGCGCGACGCAGTAACCCCCACACCCCCTCCCCCGCCACACCCTGCAGGCTCGCCGCACCGCCCCGATGGCCCGGCGCATTAGGAGCAATCATATTCGACGGGCGGTAGGTTTTGGCAGCAGCCCGTGTTGCTTAGCTTCGGCCAGCTATTTGGGGAACAATGATCGGTTGTGTCTTAGTTTGTAGCGTTGTTTAGGCGCAGTTTTGCTTGCGCAATATAGATGGTGTGAAGAATATTGATATAGATAAGTGGACTACGATTATCTGGAGCGTGTAGAGCTTAGAGTCCAAAAGCAATTTTCTATAGGTTTTCATTGAGTCAAAGATATATTTCGTTCCTCAATTGTGCAGAAAATTATCGAATGCAAGGTGTACTGGCAAAAATCTTAGCGCTTCAATGTTTTTGATCCTTTCCATTACCTTAGATAATGTTTACTGAAAGTCATGAATTAAAGTTGTTTTCTTTTGTTTCCAGATAAACATGGAAACAATCATTATGGTAATTAACTTTAACTTAAATTGTAGTTTGTTTTTTTTGGCTCTTCCTTCTCTTTCTTATTGCGCAAACGCACCACGAATGACAACATCTACACACCGTCTTCAAAGAATACGTCTGTGTTGATTTTATAAACAATGAATTAGGACATCATCTGAGGTTAAAACGCTAACTCCGAATATGAACCCTATTAAAGAGATTTGTAAGTCGAAAATAACACTTGAGCTTAAACGTGGTCGTTGCTTAGACGACATAGGCTTCATCCAAGTCGGGGCTAGTAAGGTAAGCTTGATCTTCATGTTTAGCGGCTACTGAGGTAGGCCAGTCTTTGATACAATGCATTTACCGTGACGTGGTATCACCGCATAACTACTGACATCTAGATTAGGAAGTAGACGGGATGCAATGCAGGGACCCATAGGTGGGGGGAAGCAATGCAGGGACCCATAGGTGGGGGGAAGCTTGAGGATATTATAGGACTATTAGTAGACGATGATTTTGAAGACTCTTTAAGTTGAAATAAAACTATTTTTAAGGATTCTATGGCGTTTATTTTTTGTTTTTACGTTCCCGACTCTTTAAGTTTACATACCAATAGGGCTTTGTGGTTTCTTTTGAAGTTATTTATTTATGCATTCTATGGGTTACTACTGTTTTTATTTAAAAAAAGCTTGCTTTTGTTCTAAATTCAAGTAACAATCCTTGTTGATATCAACATTGAAATTTATTCTCATCTATCGCTTAACTGAACTAACTAAACGCTTACAAATGCACTAAAAAAGCCCAGGCCCAAGATAGTAGACCCTTTTTGGATCGCCTTGTATAAAAAAATATACGTATCAACTCTATTGCCAAACAAATCTCGCACGAACCAATTCAAACAGATTAACTAAACGTAAGGATTCCCTTTTATAACGGGTCGTGTCCCGAAAAACACACATATTTGGGCGGAAAGAAGCGCCCCTCGGTGGGGGCGGGCGGGACTCCCTCAGATACGCGTCTTGACCTATTTGTGTCGTCACGTTGAGGTAGGTCGCCGCATGTTTACTTGATACAGGCAGCAGATGTTATATTGAACATTGTGGATGTTTAATATCTGTATTCTTACTAATGATACATTAATTTCTAGCTTTGTTATTATTTTTTGGAAATTACAGCGAAGTACTTGTCTGAAATAGTTTTGGAATCGCTTTTCCAAGTGTCTGATTTGGATTATATTGAATAGGTCATTTATACTGAAGAAAATACTGATGATGCTGGATAATGTTATGTATTACCATCACTGTAGCATCGCAGATGAAAGAGAAACATTGTTGGAAGACCTGCTTTATTCATTAGTAACGGTATAACAAAAAAAAAATACTTTTAAGTATTTTTTGACGATTTATAGGCACCTACTTCACCCAGACTATTCGCTTTGATATCACACTGGTCTGGCCTAAGCGTGTTATTTCCTACATTATCTTTAAATACGACCTCCTCAAATTAAATTTTGATAATGGCAAATATGCTCATCCCCAAATTTATAGCATGTTTTCGTCCAGTTACAATGGTATTACCGAACACTTCGCACCAACATAACTAAGCAATTATTTTTTTAAATATACTACAACTACTTGATATGGTACCATCTTCTTCTCGCAGACGAGTCGGGATGCGAGGCTGATATGTTGGAGGGCGCGGAGGTGGGTCGGCACTCGCCGCCCCGGCCGCAACAGGAACCCATCAACCTCAAGAATGAGGTAAGCACCACTCCACAGCCTTTATACAGCGTGATTCAAGTCGGGAGTGAACAGGTACCTTCTAGGCAAGTATGCTCCATCGTAGATCTCATCGTCACTTACCATCAGGTGAGATCGAGATCAAATACTTGCCTATAATGTAATAAAAAAAATACAGCGTCATTCAAAAAGGGTATACTTACTAACAATTAATTTATAAACAAAATATTTGCTCACAAAAAATCACAATAGTATGTCGGGAACAATCTTTTATTTTTAAAATGTACATATTGAAATTATAACTTTATATAATTACAATTGTCCTAAAGAAGCGCAGGTTCTAGGTTTAGTATAACCTTGCCGAATCATTCTGTATATAATCCTCCTGACGCAATTTCGATTACGGTGGTTAATCTCAACGCTGAATAGCCAACTATGCAGAAGATATTGTAAAGCAAAATATGTGCGCAAACGCAGGTGCACTCTCTCTCTTCCCTCACACTCATAGTCCGATGGGACGACAATCCGTCACGATCGGAGAGAGATCGCATCACCAACGGCAACGGCTTCGAGCCACGAGCAAAAAACAAACGAAAATATTTATATTTTTTTAAACAATTGACAGACGTCAAGTTATATGTGACATTTCACCAAATAGTTTTAAACTCAAGTTCGGAAACATACTTAAACAATAACAATATATTTTAGCGTCGCTAACAATTAGTAGTCATGTTTGAAAATGAGATTTGCACATGAAATCCTATAATGCCAACCGTGGCTTGAAGCTGCAACTGTCGTTTCCAAGGCGAGTATTCTACCAATATGGCTATCACTGCTTTAATAGCGTTTATACTCACCATTCGGGTTGAAAACTGTGTATCAAAATAGGAAGAAAATTATCTAAGATAAGTTTATAGTGAAATGTCCCTACTAGGGAATCGTCTTAAGATTACATTTGCATTATTTTCAATCTCATCATCTAACAATTGATCCATAAAGCAAATTGTTGGATTATGACATGTAAATCTCATATTATATCGTGTAGATGTAAATGAAAAATGTGTTTCCTACGGTAACTTTAAATCTATTTCATCTACATTTATACCAGCAAGACCCTTTCGCCCCACTCGGCAATCTAAAAGCGAAACAAATAACCCTCATCGCGCTACTTAACTAACACGTGGCCGTTTCGCAAAAAACGCAGACGAAGTTGAGTGCGAATAAATGCGGCTATCCTCAAGTGCGAGCCAACCCGAGCGCCAAAAAGACGACACACACTTGCCTCACTCGAAAGGTCCTGCAGCGACTAAACATTCGCTTCGTTAGCGAACCCGCGAAAAAATCGTCGCGTGACGCCAGCGACCGATGGCTCCCGCACTAGCGCAACCTACTTGCCACAGAATCTATCGTATCGATTAGCGAGAGCTTTTTTACCCGTACGCACTCACACAACGCCACCCCGGGGGCCAGCCTTTTTAACAATCTTTTTTTCGTCCACCCCTCTCTCCCGAAACCGCCATGTCCATTGCGCGGATGCAAAGACCACCCGCCCGCCCCACCCCTCATATAGCGGCACTGAAAATGGAATTTCCATGAGTGATGGAGTGTCAAACGGGAAGTGAAAAAACGGAGAAAAAGTACATTATGTTAATTATTGAGTGCGCGCTACGTCCGAGTTTAAATTGAATGTCATGTCGTACGCGTCTGTCGCGTCGTGTCGTGGATGCGCGCGCTTTCGTTTCTATCCCGTGCCGTGTTTAATTTTAATTTTTCGTGTGTTCGTGCGGAATTAATAATCGCGTATGTCGAAATTTCGGCATTCAGTACATTTTGTACGTGACGAATTTTGATCAAAAGTTACTTATTAACTTTTATCCCGCATACGCACGTACGTCTATAGAAACCGCTTTAGATACGATACGAATCGAAATTGAGCTTTATTAGTAAAGCTTAAAGTAGTTGTTTCTCGTTAGCGTATCGAGCTAAGCCCCGGTAGCTGGAATGACTCTTATTTTCATTCACTAAGCACGGACAGTGTGTTCTCGCGTAATGTTTTCCAGTTACTTAAGCCGATAGATCCTTTATACTTTTTTTGTTAAGTAATACACAGTCGCGTTGCATTTCTTGAAGTTCGAAGATGAAATTCGCCGAATTGTATTTAAATTAATATAGGTAAATAAAATGCGTCAGTACGTATAGGTGATGATAAGGTTTATTTTGGCTCAAATAAAAGCTTGCAAGAAGTAGATATGATTTGCATTTCAATATAAATAAATTTATAATACCGACTTTTGTTTTACTTTTAATAAAATCTGCTATCTAAGCGGCCACCGTACAAAATGATCGGACAATGCTCATTCACCGGCCAACGCGAACTATCCCCGCAGTCGCAATGCTAATGGAAAATCCCGAAAAAATATTGGCAATGAAAAAAATAGTTTAAAAAGTCGTCGACCACATTTGAATGGAAATTGGGTGGGGGAGGCGGCCCTCCCGCGGCCGCCGATCGGCTATTATTATTATTATTACTTGCATTATATCTGCATTTTTTCCACGCACACACTGGCGGGTGGGCACGCCATTTTTATTTTCTTCCTTTTTTCTTTTTTTTGGGGAAATCGGCGGGACCGCCCCCCCCTCCCCCCACACACACGCGCGGCCCCGCGCCGCCAGAATCGAACTATGCGATGTCTACAAGTGGACGAACATTTAAATTGGCTCTCATCAAATATTGACTGCGTGTAGTTTTTTTCATTAACCATTCGGCTTTATGTGAGGTACCTTCGGTATCGGTGGCCATTCAATTTGTATCGACTTCCTTTGAACGGGCTGGCCGAGTGTGTAATATTTTGTGTTTAATTAATTTTTTTTTTCAAGTACCTGCACCAGCACTGATTGAAGGGGTAGGCTGGTTTTCCACTGGATTATTACAGCAGCAGCAGGGCACTTCAATGCATGATGCATTAGCTGCCTTAGGCTGTGTCCCCAGTAGGCAAACTGTTAGCGGCCGACTGCGATTGCGGCTTATCGGTTTAGTACGCCCTTCCATATAATTGAAATGGAGTGTTCACAGTTTGCTAGTTTGCGCTCACACTACGCAGTTTGCAGCTTTACGCGCGCCGATTGATTCAGTGAGCGGCTGACTCACAGCAAAAACGGTTCCAGTCGGCGGCGGCGATATGGTTGTTCGCCGGGCGTAGTGAGTCCGTTTGCCGCAACCTGTCATGTGGACAGTTGGAAAGAAGCTATTGACGTGTCCTGACGTGTTTTTTGCATCGCTTACATAACTAATCTCTACGCACATAGCACATATAATTTCCATCGTGACCAACACAACCACTCCCTTCGTACAACAATAGTAAAGTGAAAATTCAGTCGGTCGACCTAAATAAGCGGCTAACTCAACACAGTTTGCTTGCGACGCGCGCAAATTGATCTGAGTTTGCAGCTAACCCGAATTTCAGTTCGCCACAAATTTGCGGCTCACTCAGTCGGCCGCTAACAGTTTGCCTACTGGGGACACAGCCTTATGTGCTAAAATATCACGTAGATACTTAGGTGAAGTCGAACACAATTAAGGCAAATTTTCAGGCTAATCTACCTGAGGACAAACTACAAAATATTTACGTGACACTAGGTGCTTTTATATGTTTTTTACATTTCCGTCGTTTCGGCTGCTTTACAACAACCTTTGACACAAGGACGTCAAACACCTCAGTCCTCCCGTGACCATGTTAAATGTAAAGCAGCCGAAACGTCGGGAACGTAAAAAAACATATAATAAACGCGAAAAAATCCGTAAGATTCGTTTTATTTCAATATATAGTATTCGCGTAAATATAAAAAAATCAGTAAGTGTATAAAAAATGTATAACAACCTACATACCTCCCACAATTTTCTATTAATAAAGCCATTTAATTAATTAGTATCGTGAAATGTAACAAGAAGAAAATGATTTCGTCTTCACACACAGTTAATAACAAGTCCGAACGCTCGCTGCAGTCAAGCGAATTTATTATCATTAAAAAAATGCAAAAAATCATAATGAAAGGGGTGAGGTGAGGTGGGGCGGGGGTGCGTCCCATTTTTTATCTTAATTGTCTTGTAAATTACAAAAGTTATAGTGAAAACGTTGCGACCGCTTTTTTCGGTGTCATTATGCGGTGTTTAATTTTGTCGCTTGCCCAAGGTAGAATGTTACTATTTACCTGATTATAAAAATGACCCCGAATTTATAGACGTTTTATAACTTTATCAAATGTCATATTGTACTGCGCGAAGCAAAACTCTTTTGCGCGGTACTATATGACGTTAGACTAAATGTTTTTTTTTATATAATAATATTTATATGAAAGAGCTTTTAAAAAACAAAAGCAAGTGTTACATTCGAATACACAATCGTAACACGTTTTTTTTCTAGATGCTTTTACATGCCCAATTAAAAAGCTTCAAGATAAAAGATAAGCTTTTGCTACGATCGCGTATTTGAATGCAACACGTGCTCATGTTTTTCCTTAAAGCTCTATAATAGGGCTGTCACAATTTGATTAGAAATAGATAATGTTTTATGACGTCAATCTAAAATTTGTAATTAATATAACCTCTTGCCAATATTTTCACCAAATCATTATAGTAAATGTATTAAGAATCTATGTGGCCTTAGCATTATGCTCCGGCCACATCTGTTGCTTAGTGCACTAATTAGTGCCTTCATAATATCACTAAGCAGATGTGGCTAACAGTTTAACACATTAATTTATTAGTGTCATTACCAATGGCGTTAGACATTAAGCTGTACGAGCAAAACTACAATAATGTATTGGATACGAGAAATTGAAATAAAATAGTATAACTTGACTTTTATAGTTCTCCCAAGATTTCCGGTAAATCCGGTTTCCGGTAAAAAAACTGACAAAGAATCTAAATCAATCATTGTTTAAGGTTCTATTGCGATGATTTAGGTTCCCAATTATAGTTTTTCTCACATATCTTCCACGTTCCAGCGATCAGTTACATTTTTATTATATGTATAGATATAAGTTTAACATATAATATTTTTAAATCATATGCTGAGTAAACATTAAATATTAGATTATACATATGCAGCACTTATCACGTCATAAAATAATCTCCTACGCCTGAACCCACCGGCTTCTCACCAAATGGTTATCCAAGGATCGAGCAAAAATAACCCAAGCGCGCGCTTACTTTACAAACAAACTTTAACACTATCGTTGTAAAGTTCAAAATTGGTCGAAATTTGATATTGACAGTGGCAAATACGGCGTGGCGCCTCCGAAGCTAGGGTTGCTACAAATATAAATCTCGTGCGTCGCAGCCGCGGCCAGGGCTGCCCGCGGAGAACGGCCGCCGTGATTGATCAAAGTCGTTTGTCAGGCTCGCGTCGCGACTGTTGGTAGCCCTGCGCAATTAGCACATGATTCTGGCCGTCTATAATACGCCAGCATTTTGTTTTAATTATGGAATATTATCGTATGTACATTATAAAAAAATCTAATTGTAAAAATAAAATGTTATCCCATTTTTCACAATACTGCTTCAAAATATATCAACATAATGTATAGAATAAAAAAAAAATATGGGAAATATTAATTTCTTATATTTACGCGATTATTTTACGGATTGTATCGCGTTTATTTCATGTTTTTTACGCTCCTAACGTTTCGGCTGCTTTACAGCGACCAAAATAAACGCGAAAAAATAGTTTTATTTCAATGTGTAGTGTTCGCGTAAATATAAGAAATTAATAGGCTAGTACTGTTATTTATTTTTATTACGTATTGTCATTTATGGAACACCTATTCATTCCTATAAACGATAATTATAACCAAAGTCAATGCATTCAAGCAAACATGGTTATTTATCTTAACTTAATTCAACGTCAACACATAATTTTCACATCACTTTTACGATCATAAGAACAGAAATCCAATTAAGTAAGAATGAATATTCAAAACGGTTTACGACAGAGGGCGCTACGCATCGACGATTTAATAATATCTGAAATAATAGAATAGCTTAATTTAATGTCTATCAGCAAGTGTCGATGCAAAGCGTGCGCGTGTATGCAAGCCGACGAACGCGCCTGTGCCGCGGCACTTATAATAAACCGCGAAAAAAAAACAACGAAACGCAATAAACATTTAAAAAGGGAGATGTCCCGGCATTACAGACGAATTAAAATGCGGAATCACGTACATTACAACCCGTTTTGTTTTTTTTTTTTCAATACACTTAAAAATGCGCACTGCGATGCCGGTGGAGCCTCTGTTCGATTCTATATGATTTTATTGCTTTTTGATTTTGTTTGCAGACATAACTGTTCCTAATTTATTTTATCTTCGTAACGGGGTTTGACGTGTGTTTAATTAAATTATGATGTAATATTTAATTATTTTGTTGGTTTCCGTGGATCGTGCGGTTCATAGAACCCCATTGAAATAATAATATAATTTTCATTTCAATGGGACGCTCCACAGTTTTTATGTTGCGTAATATTGGCGGGCCACATTAAAATTAATGGAAACACTGCTCAATGGTCGGTTCTAATCCTGTATTTATTTACAATTTTCATTTTTATTGAATGTATTGCTATCGCTGTTTGTTATTAAAAAGCGTTACGTTAACGTTTCCTTTAAACATTGCAACGAGCCTCTGGCAAAAGTAGGGAAGAAAAAAAAATGTAGACTCAATCAGATGAAAATAATTTGCCAATCAACCATTATAAAAGAATCGCAGTTATCAGTTCGCTCGCCTATGGGACATCTCCCATCGCGTCCGAGGCACATGCTATAGGTATGCCATCTATCGCCCAACACAAAGAACCTATTAACAATCCAGTAATACACAACTTAGATATCGAATAGATAGCTGATATAAATGAAGGTTTGTTGCAGACGAGCGGGGTTTAAAAAATCTTTAACAATTAAATTAGGTGCGAGGGATTCAGAAAGGGTACACTAAGCCACAAACCTGCGTTTCTTTATCGCATCTGTAATCATTAGGTGAAGACAGAATTGTGATATGTTAATAAATATTGCATCTGTAAAAATAATTATAATTGATAGAACTAGGCGATACTTGCCGGAAATCTATTGTTAAACAAATGGGGGAAGAGGACCACTGACCCTCGGCTTGTCAACTTTTCCAACTACAAACCAAACAAGTTTGATCTATAATTAAAGACGCTAGCAACACCGAACTCCTCTAAGATGTTAGTCAAGAAACTATGTATCTGTCACGAGTGATGTTCTGAGGATGCCTCGTTTAAAGGCGAAACACGTGTCGAATACTTTTTTAGAAGCGCTTCGTTCAGCGGAGAATTACATATTAATTAGGGTCCCGTGTTAAAACTTCCGACAATCATGAGTCATGTCAGAAAGAGTCTCGGTTGACATCTTTGAGGAATTTGGTTGGCTTCGTTAACAATAAAAAAAATTACACTCTCGCTGAGATTCTCGCCGAATCTCCTCAGTTGAGATCGCGTACCGATCCGGTTGTAGAGTCCTTCTTTCTTTACGAAATGAAATGCGATGAAATAAAATGGTTATGAATATGGCCTCACCCGCAACTTAGCGAGTATTTCGCCAGTGTCAAGTAATTAATAGCAATATTAAATTCAATAAATACACATTATAAATAAAATAATGGATGTGACATGATGAAATGAAAATGGCGTACCGGTTGTAGAGTTATGAAACAAAAATGTAAATGACAATTTGCTAGTGTTTTGACTTTGACTTTGACAATGTGTTTCCATCAATGGTGTTTCGATGGTTACTGACGGCAATACGGCTTTCGGCACTCGCTAACAGGTTTCGGGAACTACAGCCACAAAACTAAAACAAAAACTAATTTCCGATTTGGTTAATTGATACCGTGAATCGTAAATGTTCGTTAGGAAACATCTCTACAGGCTGACCATTAGTTAATAATTTGTGTTTGATGTTTCATTTGGGCGTAATAAAAAGTGACTGTGAAATCGTTTTAGAGCGTAATTGTGTGAGATATTTTGATTATGATTATCCTAAAAATAAAATAGGGAATAATTGCATGGTGATATTTAAAAAAAAAAACCATCAAATTATTTGAAATTTAAAAAAAGAACACTAAATACTTAACTTTGCTATGATATGGTACTGTTTCGCTGTCTCACATTAAAAATCGAACGAATAAACGTGATCGTTATCACCTACTTGTGTACCTCTTAATATATTTTACACTATTATTATGACTACTTATGTAATAACATCGGCAGACAAACATACCAACTGTACAGTCCACGACTAAGCTACACTTGTATTATTCATACCGTACAATAGACTGGGGGCTATCTATATAATCATTACATTTAGTATGGTGATGACCTATTAAACAATTTGATCATAAATAGTTTCCTTATTAGATAATAAACATCTATGACTCAGGTACAAACATTCGCGGTTATCATAAAAAGATTGCCCCAAAGTTGGACCCTCGGCACAGAGTCCCAGCAGGTTCAATACCAACTGAACTAAGGTCTAGGGCGCTAGGGTTATTGACATTTCATTCGTCCACTATAAAAAGGCACTAGCTTTGCACTTTTATTATTATTTTTATTATGTTAAAAACGGCGTGTTCTGACGGCTCGTGTGCTACCGCGCCTCTCTGCCCATCCTCTGAAAATGGAGCGACCGATAAAAAAGGTAACGAATTATAAAAAAGCGAAGGCACAATCGCGAGCGCGGACGTGTGGGCGGTGGGCGAAATGAAATGAAATAATGAAAAAAATGGGCAAAAAGTAGTACAAACATGCATTGTCCTCGCCACCCCACACCCTTAATGAGTGGGCGCGGGCGGAGCGGCCGCCCCCGGTGTACGCGCAACGTGTGTCAGAAGTGGCTGATTATCACCTGATTTCATCTGCGTGCCCGGATTGTCGCGAAATATCTCCGAACTCAGTTCGCTTAGACGGAATCAGAACACTGATCCAGATGATTTAGTGTTAGTTGGTACTGTATCTGACGGGTCTATTTGCTACTGTCGTTAGGTACGTACAATCATATTAAAACAACATTTTCTTTCATACTATTACCCGGTCATTTCGGAATATCTATAGTCAAAGTAAAATTAGTCATAGAGCAAACAACAATATAAAGTATAAATCGCGGTGATTATATTTTGTTTGCCAAAAAATTCCACCAGATTTTCTAACCAATAAATACTTCCGTACAATAGTGTGAAGTTTGAAACCTCGATCTTACACACATAATTTATCCTTAGCACACATTGAATGCGGCAAACGAAAAAGAGCCCAATTTTCGAACGTATTAACCATCAAAAACAGCGTCCGAAATTAATTTGTTTATGCGAAACAAAGGTGGGTGCCGGGTGCATGCACCCGTGCCTCCCCACCTCCCGAAAAAAAAGGGAAAAAATAGGAAAAATGGGGGGGCAAGCGGGGTTCCCACACCCTCCCGCGGCGCGATCGGCATCAGACTTCTTTTTTTAATCGCGTCGCACTCACTATGCTCGTTTTTGGTAAGCACACACTGCGCATTGCCTATTTTCCAATTAAATTGCTTTGTATTACCGGTTGAGGGATGCGCAATAGTTTTTGAGGCCCGTGACACGCGAGTGCAGGAAATTAAATTTGTGTGCAAGATAAAAACAACAGAGGTGGGGGATTAAGGGATTCCCGTGTGCAATTTTGGCACAGCGCAACTCCGGGCGACGGTGAGGCACCAATATTTCTTAATCATAGTTCAATACCGCATTGGTTTGACCTTTAAATGTGATATATGATACAAGATATGTGTATTTACGCAGAAATCCTATCTTACTGACGAAGCAAGGTGGATTACTTTTCATTGCAGAGTGCATACCGGCAATTTTTACACATGTATGAGAAAGTGATTATCTTTATTATTGTTTTAGATAATTTCGCCACGGTTTAAATTATTCTTCTATTCGGACCGGAGACATTTATAAAAAAATCAAAGCTCATAAAAATCGGCTTACCCGTTCTTGTGTTATAAATGGTGTAACGAACACGAATTTGTGTTTTAATCTACATAGATTAGATTTAAAATAGAACCTTTAACAGTAAATTTGAACACTCAGTTTTAAATTTTAAATAAACTAAACCAAGTAACTACGCTCAATCAGCCAATTATTAATTGATGCAAAATTGGGCAACGTACCTACTAACTTTAATTTCAGTTGGAAACTACAGATCAATTAATAATAGTGTATTAAAATTAAAATAATTAACAGCCCGCGCTGTAGGGCCATAACTCAAGTATCAAAATTCCCTAATAATTAGCGGGGAACGCAATAAATATCGCCAAGACGATTATTACCCGGCGACTGCTAATCACAAGACGTTTATAAGTGAAACCCTATATACTAGAGACTTCGTTTAAATACAGTGCAGAAAATGTAATCTATATATAAATAAATAAAAATGTAGTAAGTGCATCACTGAGAACGGCGGAAACGGTTTGGCATTATTTTTTTAATGTTTGTAATTCAAATTCAAATCAGCGGTCCGATTCTATTCGTTTCGACGACGATTTTTCGGAGCAATTTTTCATGACCGAATCGAAGATTCGATACGATTCGACCACTTGCTATGTTTACATAGTACATTTTATAATGCAAGTTTCAATTAATCACCGAATTTGCCGATACGCGACTTGTCGTAAGGTTGTGAATCGGGGGCAGAATTGTTTATAAAAAGTTGTAAGAATTGTGAAATTGAAGAGACACTAAACGTGTATTAAAATTTTGATACAACAATGTCTGCTGAGTCAGCTGGTACATCATTCTAATCGTTTTGAAAAGCCTTTTTTTTTTCTTTTGTAAGACCAGAAGGGTAAGACAATACCATAAGCAAATTTTTATCCCGGAAAAATGCACGGTTATTATGGGATAGCATACAGGAACCGTGTTTGTTTGAAACTTAACTTTTTAATCGCGGGTAACACCGCGGGACGCAGCTAGTCACAATATAAATATAGATGACCATTAATTTTATCCCTTTTTTTAATACTACGCAATTATAGTATTATAATTTATCTAACACTTTAATTATAAACCCTAAGTTCGAAGCGTTCTTACCGGTGGCACACACCGCCGCGGGCCATTCCACTTTTCTGCACCCTTCCATATAATTATAATGCACGTTTGTATAATTAGTGAGTTCCGTACAATGAAATCCGTTTCGAAACAGATAATATCACTTAAAACGAAGTAGCATGAAGTCATAAATAACGGCGATCTGTAATAAGAATAGGTTGTTCTAATTATTATGAGTGTACAAAAAGTTATAAGATTGTGGGATAACACATGATGTTGGATTTGCTAACGTATTTTATATCCTAAAAATACCAGTATCCAATCACAATCAAACAAATTTAAAAAAGCAACGATTCCTTACAAGTTATATAATAATATGAATACTAAGGACCTTTTGGAGGGAAGTTGAACCGTGAAGTTATCAATTTCGTTTTATTTTCCAAAAAATGTGTTTCTTTGATAAATAATGTGAAATATTTGTGCGATATTAACCATTGCGTGTTCATACACGTGCAAGAATGAAGGAAATTGCAATAAAATTGTATGATTTGACATTTCAAGTCGTACCAAGACGTCCGGTAAATTTTCAGTCAAGTATCCACAGCGTTACTGATAGGGTTCGGAAATTCAGGTTTCCTCATGGTGTTTTCCTTCACCGTTTAGCAAGTGATAATCATGGTTGAAAATGAGATTCGCAGCCGGCGTTAGAATCTGCGATCCTCGTTAGCGAGGCAACTGTTTCACATAAATAAATATCGCCCAACGAACACACCAACTATACGGTCCCACACTAAGCAATGCTTGTATTATGGGTACTGTGCAATGGACTGAGAGCAAACTCAGTATATAATACTTATATAGATGTTAAACATCCATGACTCGGGTACAAACATTCGTGCTCATCACACAAAGATTGTTCCCTACGAACTTCGAACCCGAGACCCTCGGCATAGAAAGCAGCGTCGCAACCAACTGCGCTAATCAGGTCGTCGAACATAAATACAAGTGTCATATTAAAGGATTTTTTGTATAGAGCAGAAAACTAAAATCCCACAATTTCTTCTCATCAGACTGTATGAAGGATTCTTAAGCCCGAACCCGGATGGAGTGTTCATTTACGGGTAATATAAATGTGTATCATTAATCAACGTAATTAGATCATTGCCGGGATCGCGTTGCCGGCTCCCGGGTAAACGGGAACTATCTCGGGAACCGGTTATTTTTTTTATCAAACCGAGTTTGGATGTTGTGTGTGTAAGGCGTAATGTACATAATCAAAGGTGTTATCTACTGGCACATCGCTTGTATTTACGTTAAGTACCCAAAGTTGTGGTGATACTTTACTTTCACTACAAAAATAAAAAATAATCATGATTTCTTATATTTACGCCAATACTACGCATTGAAATAAAACTCTTTTTACGGATTTATGCATAAAATAAACGCGATAAAATCCGTTTTATTTCAACTAATCATGACTTGCAAGATTTGTTGCAAGTGATATGCTGACATAGTCAAATTTAGTATAGTTTATAATATATTTATTATTATGCGTAAAATAAATATAATTAATATAAATATAAAACAATACGTATATACTTATTTATTGTTCAGAATAATTGTATCACAATTCAATATATATAAAGTTTAGATATACATAAAGTTCACGGCGACTGAGTCATGCCGGCTGTTTAGAAAATCCAATGAAGTCGAAGATTAGGCTTCTTAACATAACCTTACATACTTGTGTGCGTCAATTTCTTAAGGTGGAAGCTCAGTTCAGGGCGCGAAATTCAAAATGTCAATGGTTTTTATTTTTTTACGAAAAATTTGAACATCTTTACGATGTAATTTAGTTTTTTGCGATATTAGCATTCTGCATTGGATGTCTCGATGTATTAAGTTTGCTTAAAAAAATACCTTAAGCGATACAATACCATAAAGTTCGTAAAAGTAGCGGTTTTTACAAACTATATGGTGTTGTATCGCTTTAGGTATTTTTTAAGCAAACTTAATAAAAACCATTGACATTTTGAATTTCGCGCCCTGAACTGAGCTTCCACCTTAACTGAAAGCGTCAACCTATTTAGACTTAACCCTTAGTAGCCTGATTTACGAAAGTGAATTATTTTTAATATTACTGTGTTTAATAATAATCACATTTGTTTTTTTTTTATTCGTTGGAAAGAATATTATACAACAGTAAAATACGTACAGCCAACCTATAAAAAAACTAATAGTAATGTGAACATTCGGTTTAAAAGATTGGTATCAAAATTGAAACTCTAGGCTATTAAGGGTTAAGATCACCTATAGCTTGACCTATATCTTGACTGTGCATATTTAGACGGGCTCATTATTACCGGGCGTTTTTTGTTTTTGCGTTCCCAACTATTTCACACCACCCGATCTACTCGACTAATTGGAACACCTATGATTTATTATCAGTTAATTTTATGATAATGAGGCTATGAATAATCTGCGCGGGGGGCATATTCGCCTGTCGATCGATAATTTATCGAGTTATTCATTCCACGGTTATAAATAATTGTATGTCGTTACCGTATCCGCCTCATATCAGGGTACAACTTAAAGATCACTCAATTTTCTTGTTATTTATATTCTTGTAAAATACAATTTAATTAATTATACAATACTTATACTATTAATGTAGATATACGTGTAGTGTATTTCGTACTTCCGAGAAACATAAGTGTTATTATTAAAATCATATGTTTAGGGATGTTGGTAAAAACTTAAAAAAAATACAAGGTGTATTTTAACAGGGCCATCTGTGTGTTGTAAAGATAACATTCCCATAGAAAGAAATCAAATTATTAAATATTTAAAAAACGACACCCTTACTGAGCGCACGGTAGACGATACTGGTTCTCAACGTTTAAAAATAAAAATCAAACATAATTTACACAATTATTTTATACATCAAAGTGATGCATATAACTTATTTTTTTTTAATATTTTACACTATTTCATACCTATATAGGATAAGCGGCTTCGTAATGAAAACTAATCCGCTGGATTCAGATCATTATCATGGAACCCCCCGAGTTGAAATTGTGTCTCGATCTTTTCATGAATATTTCCTTTTTTTTTTAATTTTTAAAATTGATTTAAGCATGAAATGACCCTTGTCAATGACCCATGACTTTCGACTTAAGTGTATCCTTTACCCAAAGTATTGGTTACCATACCACCTACACCCTGTATAAAGTGAAACCTTATTCAATCAACGATACAGAAATGTTGCATATGCAATTAGTGTATTTTCCTGTATTATTATTTAAGAGAAAGTATATCGCCGTATACAACTAATTCTTCTTGGCGTATTGATAAGTTATTTGCATTTACCCCTCAAGGGATTTGCAATGGAAAGCGGTGTGATAAGTGTAGGCATAGGGTTTAAACTGCAACACAGTTTTTTACAACGTTTCATAATGTTAACGTGTTTTCGTTAATGAATATTATCTCTAGTTCCTTCTTTTTCCGAAAATTTAAAACCAGAACTGTTTTCCTCACAATAGGCTTCTTATAAACAGGTTATCATTTGAATGTTAAACCGTATTGCTATATTTATATAAACATTTAAAAATAAATCTGTTGAAAAACCGACATGCCTACCTAGTTTCTTGCCGGTTCGTATCAGTTGCATCGCATTCTGATCCAATTGTAGAGTTACAAAAAAATAATAATTACAATTTGCAAGTGCCTCCGTTCTATACGAAATTATTTATTTAACTTTGACATTAGTCGGTTCTGCTCGAATAGCTCCCCTATCAAAATCAATAAGTATAAGCATTGTTTTTTTACAATTCCATATTATCTAATATAAGCTTATAAGACCGTGGTGGTGACTTATATCAAAGTCACCACATCAGAACACAGTACGCAACATAATAATATCACCTCCGGGCAGCGTGCATCGGAACGGGAGTGGATTGTAATAAGTCCCCATAATTTATGTTACACGCAATTAAAGTAAGATTGTTGCGCGCGCGCAGGCTCAGACGGCGAGTGTAGAGCGAGAGTTGGCTGGCCGCTTTTGATTATGTCGTTATTGCCTTAACGGGCACAATGTTGATGTTAAAAAGAAGTATTGTTGTTTATAATAGAGTATTAATGATTTATTGGTTTCCGTAGCAACAAATGTTTGATTTCCTACCGCTTTGTCTCTACATTATGCCTTAACAATATTGGACGAACCGACAAAACGTCTGTTGGGTCTTCCAAATTCCAATATTATTTCCCTTATTCGGGCTATAACTAAAAAAGACTAGCACAAATTGCAAAATCGGTCCAGCCATTCTCAAGTGATGTGCTTAACATCGAATGGCATTATGTTTATATCTATATGTATAAAACAAAGTTGTGTTAGTTATCCACACCATTACTCAAGAACGGGTGAACCGATACTTATGATTTTTCAATTTTTTTAATTAGCGCCCGCCCCGGGCCCCAAGTCTGCTAACACAATCGATTCCTAATCGAACAGCAACGGCATAGTAACTGTCACTTTTGACAGGTATCCCATACAATATCTGTCAAAAGTGACAGTTACTAAGCTGTTGCTGTTCGACTATGAATCGATTGTGTTAGCAGACTTGGGGCCCCGTATAGCATTATGACTTTCTCATACTTTCGATTCTGCGGCGGTTTTAAGTCTGCCGGGACAGCTGTTATTGTTATAGACTACCGATTTGGAAATCGTCAAAAAATATAATCTCTCAAAATTTCCACCGCCACTAGGCCAGTATTTAAAATCAAGAGTATTCAATAATTATGAGAATGTAAATACACAATCCTTTGGCTCCTATTCTAATCCCACGCTGCCTACCAGTAATTGCGAACGTATAGCTAGGTAGGTCCGCTGTCACTAAATGAGATTAAATGCGCCGCGGTAGATGTTGCTCAATAACATAAGAACGGCTAATGAAGCAAGTACACTTTACGATCGCATTAAAGCACAAATACACACAAATCGTACGATTACGAAGTAGAATGGTTTTATTTGCGCGGCCGTTGACCTTCTGTTTGATATTGAGAACTGACGAACCTATGATTTTTCTCAATTATATGATATTTTGAAGTACCACTACCACCAAAGCTGTATGGGTTACCCACCACTTGTATGGGTTGCAGGAGGTATATGATATGTTCGTAGCAAATATAATATAAATCTAATAAAATATGCAAATATGGTGCGAGAAACAGGCTGCGTTCTTCGTTCCCCGTTCTTTTAAAAGTGGTATATTGCTGAATTATGTTCTGTGTTTGGCCTCGACACAGCCGTACAGTAAATTTTTTTTTAAATTTAGATTGAAAATGAAAAATTATTTTTATGATACCTATCCGTTTATCAATTACTAATTACTGGCCGCGGCTTTTCTCGCAGTACCTCGAGGAAACATTGCCTATAGTACTCAGGAATAATGTAGCTTTCAATGAATGAATTTTCAAAATCGGATCTGTAGTTTTTTTTTTTTTTTTTTATTACCTTATAGGCAAGTATTTGATCTCAATCTCACCTGATGGTAAGTGACGATGAGATCTACGATGGAGCATACTTGCCTAGGTAGGATGGCGGCAGTAGACAGAGACGCTACATTCACTAGGCACATGCAGCGCAACTGATCTGACCCGCCATCCATGAATGGCAACACTGAACATCATGCCGGAACACGGCTAGGCCGCTTGGCGACATGGCTTTGTTCAGTGGGTGGTGACTAGCCACGGCCGAAGCCTACCACCAGTAGAGTTGTCACCTGGTTGGCACCACCCAGGGTCACGTGTAGGGTATCTCGAGGGTACTTAATTCTCCTACGGACGAAGGTGACTCGACCCCAAAAACTGTAGTTCCGGAGATTAACTTCTACATCCAGACTCACAATCTTTATCTCTTGATAATTATATATATAAAACAAAGTTGTGTTAGTTACACTATTTATAATTTAAGAACGAAAAGAAGATGAAAGGTTTTACCAACACGGCCATTATTGTCACTTTATAACACTTATAATGTTATTATTACGAATAATGGTTTTATTTGCTCGACCGCGATTACTTCCTTAATATGTGAATATTTATGTACTGTTGAATGCATAAAGAATAAAAATCCAGTTTACATCTTAAGGCTGTGTATTCACTTATCGACAAAATATCTGCAATACAAGTGTGGTGGACGAAGAATGAACGCTGGCAATTGTTTTGGCAAACACATCAGGATTGCCACACAAAATGGCAATGTTATAGCGTTCTGAACCCAATTCAGCCTGTTAGTGACGGGGTGTATTTGGGTGCTTTTTAAATTTAGTTTTTTTTAATAAAATTATTTTTACGGATTTTATCGCGTTTATTTTTTGTTATTTACGTTCCCGACGTTTCGGCTGCTTTACAGCAACCATGTTCACGGGAGGACTGAGGTGGCTGACGTCCTGGTATCATAGTTTGAAACGGGGTACCCTCATATTCAATTGTTGCTTGTGGTCCAATCTACGCAAATACGATCAAAATAAACGCGATAAAATCCATAAAATTAGTTTTATTTAAATGTGTAATATTCGCGTATAAGTAAATATAAGTAACCAAATTTGTGTTTTTTTCCTTTAATTTGTTACTAATTAAGGAAGGTACTCATTTTCATGTAAAAAATACTATAAACCGCGATAAAATTCTTAAAATTAGTTTTATTTCAATGTGTAGTATTCGCGTAAATATAAGAAATCAATATTTAAAACTATATTTTACACCGTACAATATACTGCAACCTAGTGTGTTCATGTAGGGACACCTAGGCAGTGAACACTTACCTTAATATTGGACGAGTTTCAGACGTGCCCAATTTTGGTGTTCTCAGAAATTAATTACGAGTTTAATTCTAATTGGATTATCGCTTAAAAATAAAAAAGTGCTGTAGCTATATGAAAAATTAAATTTAAGATCATTTAAATAACTGATACATAATTATATTGCATGCATATCATTTCTTGAAAATGACATTATATCACAATCCAAACATATTTCATTCTCCTGAATGAATTACCATATTAATGATTAAATCGAAATAAAACTAATTTTAAGGATTTTATTGCGTTTATTTTATGTTTTTACTGTTGCTTTACAGCAACCATGGTCACGGGAGGACTGAGGTGTTTGAGGTCCTAGTGTTATGGTCTTAACTGGGGTACCCTCATATTTAGTTGTTGTTTGGGGTCCGATCTACGTAGAAAGTACTCAAAGTATCTTGCAATGGTGCGCTTGGTTTTGGATTTAATTATATTAATTACTGAATCCCAAGTCGGTGGTAGCATCCAGCCATCTTCCCTATTAAAATTAGGATGCCTTTTTTTAATTTCAATGGCCTCACGTATCATCCTTGGTCGGAATCCGGGTTCTTTTGCGAGCATCTGTGGTTGATCAAATCTGATATAATAAATATATATATATATATATAAAGTTACTTTTATTTCAATGTGTAGTATTCGCTTAAATATAAGGAATCAAGTAATGATTATACATTACAAGTACATAAGTATTCTATTGTCATCTCATTGCCTAATGATAAAATCTGTTTCGATAAGATGCTGAACATAGAGTTAAGAATAGACGAAAGAGACCGAACAGTCAAGCAAACTTATTAATCACAAAGTTGTCTATACCTATTACAAAAAAAAGGCAAGTAGCCTATCTACACGAAGTACTAAAGTAAATTAATTACATAACTACGTATAATTGCGCTTATCGACAATGTTGCGCGGCATTAGCAATTTAATCTAATTATGCCAAAAGACTAGAATGTAATCTCATAAAACAACTATCAGGTTTTAATCGTATCTCCCTTCGGCTAGCGTCAATTCTGTGTGTGCGAAAGAGAAAGAGCGCGCGTAGATAGAAATGGTGTGTGTCTGGCATAAATTCTTTGGGAACAACACAGCTACAACTTTACGCGAAGCAGACATAATGCGCGCGCAATAGCGTTTAACCTAAGATAATTAACTTAAAGTGTGTAACACTTCATTTATTTTGTTTCATGTTATCGCGTTGTTTGTTTTACTTCGTTTTTTTTTATTAGGTTTATACAATTTCCTGGAAACGTTTAGATTAGATCTTGCATACTGAATTTATACTTATGTACTTATTAAAACATAGTACATACATAAATGTACTCACTCGCAACTGTAAGTATGCAGGGATCAGTGATTATATAATGATAAACAAATAAAGAACACAACATTCGTTTTCATCACACAAAGTTTGCCCCTGCTGAGAGTTAAACCCAGGATCTTCAAGAGAGGGTTCACTATAAGGCGACACATACTATAAGTAATCGTGACGCTCATTATAACGCATCGCGACGCTCCCTATAAAGCGTTGGAGACTCCCTATAAAGCGTTGGAGACTCCCTTTAAAGCGTTGGAGACTCCCTATAAGACATCGCGACGCTCACTATAAAGCGTCACTACGCTTAGTACGAGGCATCGCAACGGTCAATATTAGGCTTTCCGCCGCTCAGTAGAAGGCTTCTCGACGGTCAATATTAGGCGACACTACGCTGACTATAATGCGTGGCGACGCTCACTATTAATGGCATTAGGGGTATCAGATCGTTTTTTTTTTAAACATACCCAAGTCCAATTTTTCTTCTTAAGTAAATACCTACGCCCTATTGGACAGTTGTTCACTTAATCATTATTTATCTGTATGCATTATTGTTAAAGACACTTGCAGGTTTGATATTTTTTTGTACTGGTTTCATAATGCCGGTCAACTCTTTCAACAACTAATTAAATTGAATTTGTATGGAACCATCTGTCAAATAAATTTTGGATAGGGTTATAAGCATATTTTTGAACATGCCCTATATATTCTACGCGAGAACAATAACTATAATTATGTTCATATATAAAAATCGTGCAAAATATTCTACAGATTCTTAACAAGCTGATCGCATGTTTTGCGCATACTCATGTAGGTATAACCTTTTGTATTTGTTACCATGTAATTATATCAAGTAACGACGTTGCATGACTACTTAAGCCGATTTAAGAACGGGTTCTCTTAAATTATTTTCGTCATTAAATAAAGTTAAAATTGTGTTGATTTGTGAGACCGGTTGGAACTTGCAAAAAAATGCATTTAATTGGTTTACATATTTAAATGACATTACATTAACTATATATTTTGATGTATGGACTATCTGTACTACGCGTTGCAATGCCACTTAAATGATGAAATAAAATAAATATCGCCAGACGAACACAGCAACTATACGGTCCCATACTAAGCAACGCTTGCATTATGCATACCGTTCAATGGACTGGGGGCGAACCCAGCTAAAAAAGGACATAGAGGAAAAGGACATACTCCTTTTCCTCTATCTCCTTTCCCTTAAACTACCACTACCTATGCAAAAAATCATGTCGATCTTTTGCTCTATGAAAATTAAAACTAATCCATCCCACGGGAACCATACATTTTACTGGGATAAAAAGGAGCCCATGTGCTTATTCCAGACTATAATCTATCTCTGTGCCAAATTTCATCCAGTTCCGTTCAGCCTTTTAGGCGTGAAAGAGTAACAAACATCCATCCATCCATCCAAACCTTCATATTTATAATATTTGTGGGATATTAATATTAATCATTTACTAATTTAATATTACTGGCTGAACAACCTTTCAGGCATGCCAGCCGGTATCGTACCATTGTACTTTTTTTTTGTTAACGCGACAAAAAAAGTTAAACACAATTCAATATTTATATTTCATACTATTAATATTTTATAGGCGTAGTTCGTACCTACGTTGAAAAAGACTAAATACCTGCATAGCTACTTGTTTAGTAGCAACGTTTCTTTCAAATGGCAACACCTCTCGTCGATCATCGATCCCAATCAATATGCAGAGTGGGTACAAGCGTGCGTGCGCACACGTCGCGCGCCGCGAAATATTCGCTCTTTGTTTAATTAACGCGCAATTAATGTTGCATTACAAACGTTATGTATACTGTAAGCTCAGCCGTAAGTTTTGTAGCTGATAGTGTAATAAAATGAATTTTATCATGGTTTCGATTGTGAGAAATGGAGTCGATTAGAATTGCTTTCAGGAACAATAAAGATAAGATTGGATACTTGAAAACTTTTGATTTTCATTAGAGGGTAAGCTCGACTATATTTTGATGTAACTATGTTTCAGGAATATAGACTGTTATTTTTTTTAAGAGGCTCAGTAAAAAATCTAAAGTGATAAAAATATTTTAAAGATGGAAGAATGATAAGATGGAATCGTTAATTTTGGTTACAATTGGGTTATGCTCCAAACATCACCACCGAAACTAAATGAATAATGCAGTTCATTTAGAAACACCCAAGATTAATGATTAAATAAAATAAAACTCGCGCACCCAATCAAGGAGCTAAAAGTCGCGGTTCATTCTTTTTGACTGGCCCGTATCACGCTTGAACACTCATGGTTGCAATTTTATTAATTAATTTCGAGATGCATTTATCTTCCTCGCATGATGCAAGCGTTTAATAAGGAGCAGACGCCATTATGGGGATTGCGTTTGTGGGAAGCTGGGGAGATTCGGACCGCTGAGTGTGCGGTAATTCATCGCGTAGGAAATTAGCGTTGGCTCTTTTCATTGTCACAATTTTTGGGGTGTATTTTGTAAGAGGCGTCATTCCTGGATTGTATTTGTGCGGAGTATGGTCAGTGATTCGGAAACATTTGTGGTTGGAACTAGTGATTGGAATGTAAAAATCCAAAATTTGACATATCCATGAATCAATTATTTGAAAATCACCTTAATTGAAAATTGTGAGTATAGAGGAATATGTAAAAAAACAAATTGAACTTACGCACTTTTTGTAAATACTGTTATGATTTTATTTTAATTGCAGTAGGTAACACTCGCGAGAAGACGAAAAAGTCAAAAGTTAATTCGACCCACAAACATGATTTAATTTAATAATTATAACCAACGGACGCCGCGGTTACCGATGCTCATTATAATAATCAGAATCATAATATTTTTTATTGCAAGTAAACCATTAAGTACAGTACTTATGAATCGTCAAAATTGCTACAACTTTTCCATCCGTTCGGAATGCCGTTCCTGGAACGGGAGTAACGGGCAAGAAACTCCATGGTTGCTCGTTTTTTTTAAATATAATTTACACAGTACATTGTATATTTTTGTATCTAACAATTTATAATCGTTAAGTGCATTCAAAATATCGACAAAAACATTTACACACAAATAAACTTTTTGGAAACTTGTTAGGTTTTTTTTTAAATCAACTTTTCGTAATTCTGGTAATTGCGCTATCACGAATAAGGGTTACCTATGGTTTTAAGGTCGGCCCATCTTCCCCTAATTTGCATAATAATCTCGCCATCAATCCGTTTGACTTGCTCCTTGATTAAAACAAGGCCTCATTTAGATAATGCTCGGTATATTAATACAGCATATATCAGTGATAGCCATATTGGTAGAACGCTTACCTTGGTAACGAGGATCGCAGGTTCAAACCCCGGCCTCTCACCTCTGGGATTTTTGGACTTCACGTGCGAATCTCATTTTCAACCACGATTATCACTCGCTAAACGTTGAAGGAAAACATCGTGAGGAAACCTGCATGTCTGAGAGAACCCCTCGAAAGATATGTGAAGTCGCCAAACCGCACCGGGCCAGCGTGGTGGACTTTGGCCTAATCCCCCTCGCATTGAGGGGAGGCCTGTGCCCAACAGCGGGACATTAAAAATGGCTGGTATTATTATTATACGTTGATATGATTTCGCATTTCTAGTCCTGTCCGTTATGTAACGTTTGCTTCTATTGGAATTATCGCCACTAAAGATTAACGATCTTGGAATCAGGAAGTTTCTCTAGATAATTCAAATACAAATTAGAAATCTTATTGCTTCAAGCATAACGTTTAAAATATCCATGCATATTATGTTCGTTAATTATATCGCAGCGAGTTTAATAATGTGGTAGGTATATTGACGAACTAATTAGAACAGTTAGCAGTGAACCCGTTTTCGGTACCGACGCGCGACGGTCCGAACAGTAGTCCAGGGATTCCTGAACTTTTTTGGGAAAGAGACCCCCTTTCCAAAATTAAATGAGGTCTCAGACCCCCATAGCCAAGTTACTTTAAAAGTCCCATCTCTAGTGTTTTTCCCATTTATACAAAATAATAATTTCATCTTGTACGAACTTGTGCAAGCTTATCAACTTGTTGAGTTTTTTAAAAGAACGATGACACTTTCTAATAAAATATTAGTAATTCTTATAACAATTTGGTACACGTAATACAAGTTATACAGTATCTTGAGTTTCAAATAAGAACTTGTGTTAATTAATAGAAGTCGATTTTTAGACCTCGCGACCCCTAAAATCAGTTTTCGTTTATGTCGACACCTGGGAAACCGATATACCGATATACTTTGGAAATCCCTGGTCTAAAGGACATTAATACCGCAGATATGCAGAAACATTTTTCTTAAATTATAGGTAATTGAATCGTTCTGTATGTATGGGTTGCAAATTACAATTTTAAGTAGCGAGAAGCAGGTGATACTGCCATTGTTTATCTTTAGTGAACAGAAGTACTGTATGTTAATTGCCTTCATCATTTTATACCTACTTTATTCAATTATTATACACGTACATATTCAATTTATACACAAAAAAGACACAGAAAGAACACAAAGTTTTTCTTGTTGCAAATTGAATTTGTTAAAATAAACGTCTGATAACCAGCCCAAAAAGTTGTAAGAAGTATATAATAAAAAATCTTAAAAGGGTTGAAACAACTTTGACAATAGCAGCAATCAGAAAAACTTTTGTGAAGTCGTTTTGTTGAGGGAATTTCGTTAATTTCGGAAACACAGGTTTCGACACACCATTCAGTAGGAAGAAAATTAACAGACTTTCCAATTATTAACAAAGGTAGGATGATTTAATTAAAATAAGCCAGTATTGCTAATAAATTTAAGATACATCTTATGTTAGGAAATATGTTATGTCTTGCAGAATAGCACTCGTGTAAGAAAGAAAGTACAGAGTTTTTAGTGTATAATTAAACTGGAATGTAGGTATATAAAATTAGATTTTATATACCTACATTCCAGTTCCAGAATCAGAATATTTTTATTGATGTAAACCATTAAGTACAGTACTTATAAATCGGAAAAATTGTTACAGAATGCTAAGCTAAAACTTTACCACACGTTCGGAATGCCGTTCCAATGGAGAAGAACGGGCAGGAAACTCCATGGATGTTCTTTTTAAGATCCGTTACATTTTTGAGCGGTACATTTTTATGGGTATGTGAGAACAGTGTAGGAACGGCTAGGCAGACTTTAACAGCTGGTCAATAAAAAGTACTAACTAAGTATAACATTACATGGTTACTACATTTACAAATTACTTTTGTAAATGAAAATAAGAAGGAACATAACATATTCGTAAAGATTAAGCTACACTCCATTATATTTATCGATATAAAAATGTATCAGGAAGCCAATTGAATTCGCGTCAGTGAGGTTATCTATGGTGTCAACTATCACATTACACAAACCTATTACATAGATTGTAAAGTATTTGTAAACATTAAATGCTCAAATTTATAGTTGACATTTAGTTGTAACTTTAGATATATACTCATTGACTTTTTGTAATGCCAATAATACAGATAGTAAACTCAAATGTCTATTTATAACACCTCAATTGAAGGTAGCATGCTTATCAAACCTTTACAAGCGCATAAGGCTTATTTATCTGCTAGTTTTTTCTTTTTCTTTCAGCCTGTGTCATCCCACTGCTGGGTATAGGCCTCTCCTCTTTCTCGCCATTCATTTCGGTCCTGTACCACTACTCTCCTACATTTACCAGCTACCTTCTTGATGTCATCCGACTATCTGGCTGGTGGTCTGCCTCTCTTTATACGTCTACCTCTAGGCCATCTCTGTTACCGTCCTGGTCTACCTGCCATCTGACCGCTACAACAAGTTCCTTGGCCATTACCAATTTAGTTTCGCTATTCGCAAATCTACAGAAATCCATAGAATATATTTCTTTTTAATTGTCCAAAGGGTTACTTTTGGAAAAAATGTTGGCTGGGCTTTGGAAAAAATGTGGTAACACGATCGGCTTCGCAGTCGAATAGTTCTGACATAGTAATCGTAAACGGTGAAATTTACTAGTTCCAATTGATTATGAGACGGTTATGCTAAAAGTCTTGAAGCTCTATGCAATTCACATTTAAAAAGTAAGCAGATGTCACCAACCACTATACAACAGTCTATAATTTTAGCCACGATATTAACCTGAGTTCACACTCACGGTTCGTACTCAGTACTCGTATATCGAGTATATAAATACTGCTTTCTTAATTCCCTAGGGTATTAACATACTTATTAATTGCTACCTCGGGGCTACTGGTGGCTTTATAATATTTCTCCAATGGTTTACGAGTGCATGGCTCCGCCCAGCGCGTCGGACTCGTGGACATTAATGCGTTGCCATCGTCGTCAGACAAATGAGTATGCTGATTAAACTCGTATGCACTGTTTATTTTTGTTTCTGTACTGTATTAGTTTTATTTTCTTGGCTACTTATTCTCGTCTCGGAATGGTATAATTGTTACTCGCGTTGTATAATATTATGCTGCGTCAGGTATTCTGTTTCAACTATGGTGATGGTGCTGCCATTGAATTGACATCAGACATGACATAGAATCAACACCGCTCGAAAATGGCCGATGACGTATTCTTGAGCCAATCACGTGACCTACCGATAATGGGAAGTAGTAGTAGCTTTGTATTAAACCATAGTTTCATGTATGTTTCCAATTATATATCTGTGTTAAGGCCCGATTCATAAAACAATGCTGTCTGAGTTGTGACAGTTTGTAAAAACAGCCGTTTTTAGGAACGCGTTGATGCTTCGGAGCTTTCGTTTTTAATGCTACTTATTTAACTTGAGTATTTTAAAATACTAATATTTGATTAGTGTACTCAGGGTTTTACGGTCAATATGTTTCGATCTGATTAAAAGTATATGATGTGAGATTTATATATTTATTTAATCGTGATGTTAAGTTTAAGCAAGTCTGAATATAACTGTTTTCTGTGTAACTTAGACTAATGTTAGTTATTTATTTTCAGGTACGTACCAATCACCCAGCGCAACTGCCGTAAGTTCATTTCACAAAATACACAATACATCACTTCGCCAACATATGTTTAGTACACAAAATGTATGCTAACACAAACAAACTATTAACGTACATTACAGTCACCCACACAGACGCGTCCAATCAAGGCAAGTCGCATTTCGAAAGCAAATTATCAACCTAGAAGAGGAGAGGGGGGGGGGGCGGTATAATTAAAATCCGTTGATTAATATGTAAATGTAATAAGATTACCCTCCCCTGAATAATTTAACTGGAAGCCCGGGAGATGAGTTATATACGACGGACTCTCATTATACTATAGTTGTATCGGCCACTATAATGTATGTGGTGTCGTGTTTGATAAACGCTCGCAGTGCAGCGTTGCGACTGAGTATCGCTAGTGTACCCCCGGCTTTACAGCTCGGTGTGTAATTTTGTATGACTCCGAGTAAATTCTTGTTTGATAATAGAGATGGGCAATCGTTTATTAGCTATCGATGGGCGTGTCCAATCAAGTCTGCACGCAAGGTCTCAACACATTGAGCATATAATTCTTTCCAACCGGCTTTCTAATTACATCATATTCAGGTTTTTTAAATGTATTTTAAACACCCTAGTAGTGATGAACGTGAAAATAGTTGTAACAATTATCCGCACGATGGGAATTATGGCCGCAACTAATTGATTATAATGTGTTATGTATCTATCCCGTAGTTTCAGTCGCAAATTAGTTTAGGAGAACTCGCATCGGCAACACGGTCGTGTTTCCGCCATCTTTATTAAGATCGCATGGCCACCCGCCTCCTGGCGTTGGTCAACAGCCAGCAAGGCGTTAAAGGCATCAGCTACAACCACCCAACAGTCACGATAGACCTCCCTCGCCTCCCCCGAGTTTAACAAGTCGCGGCCAAGGAGGGACTCTCCAGACGTCGTCGAAAGGTCAAAGTATACCGGTCCATGGTACTTGGCTCACTTGTCTAATGGCTTTGATTAAACTGCCAGTTTATTTGACGGTACGATGGGTGCGTGCGACCATGTATGAATTTATGTTTAGACGACGTCCGAATATGGAATTTAATGGAAGATTTAGGGCTCGAAAATCTGTAGGTAGCTAAGAGAATGTCCGAGTTCTATTATTGATATATTTTGTAAGTAAGATTTGGCATAAAGCGTAAGAAAATTTTCGAAATCTTACCCCTACGTGTTGCTGTAAGTTAGATACATTTACAAGCTGTGAAACTAGGACGTCAAACACCTCAGTCCTCCCGTGACCATGGTTGCTGTAAAACAGCCGAAACGTCGGGAACGTAAAAACATAAAATAAACGCGTTAAAATCCGCTAGTTTTCTCAATGTATTCTATTATTCGGCTAAAGGAAATAGGTATAGATAGATCTAATTAATAAATTGGATGGATGCATCCCTAAATCTAAACACAGTACGTCAATACAGTCAGCACAACAAATCATATAAACCCAATCCGCTCTGCGTTGCCCTAAACATATTAGCTTTGCTGTGTAAGCACAGGCGTTAAGTTCAATCAAAGATCTAGATGTTATCGCCTTTATCTAGCGACACCATTGGGTGGTAAATCGAATGAAAGCTTAGAAATCGCTCTTAGAAATTAATGTTAAAAGTTTTTTTCTTATAGTTTGATTGTGAGTATGCATGATTTGCAAATAAGCCCCCGAATTTATAGACGCTTTTCAAGTATAAAACGTAGTATTAAAGTGTAAAAGTCTATAAACGAAAAAACTTGGGGGAAAGTCTGTTGACTATTGACAGTTTACAAAACTAATAATGCGCAGATTTTAAATTACGATTACATAATTTAAAATGTTTCCTACTTATATTAATTATCCTCTTGCGAGGCTAATGGTTTTATTAGCCTCAGACTTTCTCATAATTTTACAGAGATTTTGTGTTTTTTTTTTCTAACATTCCTGCGTTAATTACTACTTTGGCATAATGTCTACGAAAGAACAAAATTCCCATATACGAGTACGTCAGTATTATATAAGGTGGCTTCATACTCCAATACGTGCGTCAACAACAACATTCGGTCCTTGCGTGTGGGCTCTCAATAATTAGGATAGTGCATCTCCGTTTACCGAATGAGAATAAAGCCTACCCTTTGTGCTAGTGTGCGAGAAGACCCCTTGTGTGTGTATGTGTGCACGTTTGTGCATGCATCTTGATTCTGTGTATTTATGTGTGCCGCAGTACGTGGGGGCACGTCCTCCGCATGCCACTCTCCGATAGTAATGTCGTATATTTCGGTCGGTGCGTGCACTACCCCTGCCTTATTATGTTTTAGCTACAAGCACTGGACTGACGACTACACTGGCCGCTTCCTCGTCACACAAACCCGCCGCGATAATCTGTATTTCGAAGTTCCAAAAAGTTTTCGAGGACTCTACACTTTCGATTCATATCTGATCGTTCAAATCAACGGCGATATTAAGAATATTCCGAGCTCGCTTTAATTTTTGCCGGCCGAACGTTTTGTAATCAGAAATCCTTTGGAGACTTCAATATTTTTTTTATTGAAATTGGCGTCTCGTTAATTAAAATCAAATCGAATTAATTACAGAGCGAAAATTATTCCACCCCTTCCTTTGACCTATAGAACATTTTTGTAAGACACAGACAGTAGGGTGAACGCACCTGAAATCGGCACGTATTGTTGAAAACATCGCATGCCATAAACTAATATTCGCTCGGACACTACTTGGAGTTATTGGACAATGTAAATGAACGCTATCTCCTATAATGCCTGCCTTATTTCCCCCTTCGCCGGGCCAGTGCCCGGGGCGACCCCACCCGCAGTGGGAGGCGCCCCCACCCCGACCGATGTCTCATCAGTAAGGATTGAACCCTTTAATGTATTCACCGTAACTTCGGGATGAGTCTTGTATTAGTGTTATAATGAGACGTGGCCCTAAGGAATTATGGGTATACTTGTGGGTCTCTGGGGTCGGGATTACCCAAACCTTGCGTCGATTTCTATATATTAGAGGCTTCGTTGGATACGACTGATGGTATCATATTTCAACACACGTATTGTTTTGTTGCCGACTGTTTCCAAAACTCCATTTCATTAGATCATTAAGTTTCGCATCCACTGAGCATAAAACACATTAATCGAACAAGTTATCATCATCACAATAAGTGCCCTAGCAACAAAATAACTTTCGTTACGGTTCAAATTATATTAAGAAACAAATCTTGAAGCACTTTAAAGAGTGCTCTCTATTAAAACTTCTTTGATTAGAGTCCATTAACGTAGACAGAGCACGAAATGTTGGCCTCAATCGTTCGCCAATAACCGAATTGGTTTCGCTAAAAATGTTATTTGCCCGGCTACTTGAGTCGCCGGCAGATCGATAATGCTGCCAATTAGCTGCTACCAATTTTCCAATAAAACTTCAAACTGTTTTCCATTCCATTATCTGTCGCCACCCTTTATTACTGGCGAAGTTAAGCTCCGACTCCTCTTCCCACTCCGCACCGAAATTATTACAATAATAATATTATTATATTAATAATTGTATTGATAAGGAGACTCTCGTAATAAGGGTAAACCGTCCCCTTTCTGCCAGCCATCCTCAATAGGAGAATTTATGTAACTAATGAAATAAGCGAAGTGCCGCACCCCCGCGCCCCGCGACCCGCCCCAACCCGCTCCCATCCACCCTTCATTATCGGAAAGTTTGAAATATAATTTGAAATTATGCTCAATGTTATATTGAAGATAAGAGAAACACAAATTCCTTTAATTGGACTTGTTAAAGTGAGTCAAATTAAGTTAACACCGAGTTGATGGTATTACTTTTGAAGTTGGAAATTATGACGGACTGTCCGTAGGTTTCTGTGGAATTCATGGGGTGATTAGCGGTCCAAGGAACAGCTATCGGTTCCTCCGTCCGTGTGTTTTATTTAACGACCCGACGTTTATGAGAACGTATTGCATTGTAATATCAACCCAAAACTACGGGATGTAGAGCAGTTACATGTCGACACGTTGGTACTGTACCAATGTAGTTTCTCATCGTACTACTCCCAATTTATTTGATGTGAGATTTTTTTAGATAGTCATTTGTCACTTTGATAAATTAAAAAAATAAACTCGCCTTTGATAAGAATCCAAAGAAAATAGATGCTAATGAACCACCTATTTGGGATAATGAGGTGGCGAAGCCAGCGGTCGGCACGATATTTATTTGCGGACTATCATACTCTCAATAAAATATTATGTAACGTACGGCACGCGTTCTTAATTTAAAATTTGATTTTGAGGTCGCATATGTATAGACAACTGAATTAAATATTAATCATATTTGTGTTACAAAATGCTTGGGGGTTGTACGGTCAACTATTGATTTTGCCGTGCGCGCGTCCCGCACCTAGGGGCTCGCAACTTGAGACCATCACAATTAGGCGCCGGTCTCAATCTAATTATATTTCTGATTGGGCCAGTGACGACGTACTGCTTGTCTGATGCTGTGATTTACAACGCTGTTACCACATTATACGTGATGTTCCGGGAATCTGAAACTGAATTATTCTTGTAATTAGTTATCTTTGCGTCTCATTTAATTAATCGGAATATTGTACTCGCAGATCTGTAGGCGTGCCGTCGTCACGATAATTTGTGAAATAATTTCAGTCTTATATAACCAAAGAAAGTCTAATAAATTGATTCTATTTCACCGTCTTCTGATATTATCAACGATTTTTTTTATTATTATTTCTACGCCACACAAACGAAACAGATTATATATTCTAATAAACAGTCGGTACTTACGGATAATATGAGGACTTCCAGTCTTACCAATTAGATGCAGATCGAGATCGAATTATTCGGATTCGGCTCGTAGCTAGCGCAGCACTATTCTGATTGTCGACAAGCGATTTCGGAAATTACTAAGGCGTCGACGCCACCCGCTCATTCCGACCGCCCCTGTTCCTTGCGTCTCGGTTAGACGGTCACTCACTAGTGCCCTCACCCTATAAATTTTAATGGAGTTGCAAATCTCGTATATATTTTAGTCGGAATATGATTGCTATAGTTTATTTTGAAAAAAGTTTTTTATAGATATTGATGTTGACGAAATAAATAATAGGTAAAGTTCTTTTAAAAAAAAAACTATATGCACTTTTATAAGATTTTCAGTACGCACTGTTTTCAGCTCTATGATTATCCGATTTACATAACATAGAAAATATTGTATCTTCAATAAACTTAAGCTACAAGAAATTTGATCTTAAATAACAAATACAGAGCATCTTGAGTTGTTAGCGATTTTCGCCGACGCCCGTCGTAAGTAGAACATAGTCATAGCGACCAAAAATCCCCGCCCGACATTAGCATAACAATTTAATTAATCAAGTCTCACCCGACATTACGGTACGTAGTTTAGTAACGAACATCATAGTTACAAGGTTCCAAGTTACAGCATTGTTTTCGTGGTATATTCTTGTTTTTTTTATTAATCTTTTATCAGGCGACTACGAATGATCGCTATCTGAAAAGTATTGCTTCTCAAAGTCAAAGTCAGCCATTCTTTGGTATAATTTTGGAAGTACCCGCAAATTGTATTTAAATTACAACAAAAACTGTACTAAATTTCCTTTACACCGAGGTTACAATGTAGTCTTAAATGAAGTACCTACAAATTGGCTTGAGTAAAACTCCACTAAAACTTAATTTTACACTATCTGCTCGTTACGTCAGACAAATCTACGTATAGTAGACGTATAAGTAAAGTTACGTGGTGTTTGTAGATTTTACCCGAAGTAAGGCTTATAAATGCAGAGGCGTTTCAAAAAATCATTCAACAGGAGGATGATGTCAATTTGACATGTATTCTTTTTTCATTGGATCAGATTACAGATATTAAAGAGTGATGTCCACCGAACACCACGCATGAGTTGTATAATGTCTAATGAACGAGGCACGAGCTGTGTATGCAAGAACAGGCAATAACGCTGCCTTTTTTTTCCTCTTTTGTGATCCTGCCGAGAAACATGGCGTGAAGATATCTGTTGTGGAAATTTAATCGATTCCCAATCACACGTGTTATTTTTTTTGTAAATAGGATGGATTTTGTTTATCAATGTTTTTTTATTACTTATGGTTACAATACTAATTATTTAGGTATTTTCTTTTATATTTTTGTCACTTTCAGCACTTCTGAATCGATATAAATCAAAGTGTATTGATATTGAAATAAACGGCAATTAAATTTTTTTTTTTAAATAAAACTAATTTAATGTTTTTATCGCGTTTATTTTATGTTTTTTACGTTGCCGAAGATTTGGCCGCTTTACAAAAACATTATATAAATTCGCGTGAATATAAGAAATCAAAAACATTTAATATTACTATACGTATTTATATTCTCAGGGTCAGATTTCCAAATATTTTCCCTGAACCATTTAAAGTTACTCGTGCGAATATTTTTCTTATATAACTATTAAGCATATAAGAGTTCTCAAATATCCGCTACAAGTTATTGTCGGTCAACAATCGCGGCGTTCGAGTCGCCGCGTTTTCTCGCGGCTCGCACGCTTCCCCGAAGACCTCCCCCTCCCCCAGCCCCACCCCGGCTGTACATCATCTCATTTGAATTTCTAACTAGGAAACCTCCATGCAATTATTGGATTAATGTAAATTACGCAGTCTACAGCTCCACGGTGCACTATCAGGGACAGGGTTTAATTAGAATCCGGTTAAGTCTAATAATTCTATAGTGTTTCGCAAAGTCACCCTTATGGCGAAGAAAGAATGGTTGAATTTAGAAAAAATATGGCAACAACTGATTAGAATAATCATTATTGTCGCGTGTAGACGGTGTTTGGATGCTCACCCTAAGTTAATGCTTCTTTTGAATTCCTATGAAAAGAAATTTGTTTTAACGAACGTTGCGAATAGAACACATAGTAGGCTTCATGTTATTTTTTTTTCAATAGTAAATAATATATATTTTAAGAAAAAATTAACTCATTGATTTCTTATATTTACACCAATACTACACATTGGAATAAAGGTGGTTGACGTCCTAGTGTCATAGTTTGAACCGGGGTACTCTCATATTTAGTTGTTGCTTGCAGTCAGATCTACGCAGAAAGTGCACACAGTGTCTTGAGGACTTGCAATAAACGCGATAAAATCCGTAAGATTAGTTTAATTTTAAATTTAACTTAGTAATACAGTTATTTCCTAGAGCACTAATATAAACATTTCACATAAACCCATTATATTATTATACGCAAATAGCAAAAAAAACAACACGTCAAACTTGTCATTCGAAGCGCGCGAAAACTCCACAACATAACCTCAAAACATTCCCGGCGTGACCTCGAAAATGCACGTAGGTGAAAGCCCTCGGGAGTTCACGTAGGGGAACAAAAAAACCCCTAACCCCCGCGTAAGGAGCGGGGGGCGGGCCGCCCGTGAATGAACGAAGGAGGACGACGTCCTTGGAGCAAAAAAGTCACGTGACCCCGCTCAACAGGTGGCGCCGTGAATGTGTCCTTGCCGCCGGATTAGAAAAAAAAAGTGTGCGTTTGAAATTGGAATTCTTCGGCTCGTTTTTTCTATGTGATTCAAATTGCTGCTTGTTTCAAAGATTGTATTGATTGGTTGTTTATTCGTGTCGTGTGATTCGAGTTTTTATTCAACTTTTTTTTCATCGTAAAGATTAACAATAACATAATTTGTCAACAATAATTATTGCCACTTAAATAAATATAAATTTGTAGATGTTTTGAGCATGGTTAGTTAGTTACTTACCCAAAAACTTAAAAGAATATTATAATCATTGTAATGCCATCGGAAATAGATTAAAACCTCTAACAATTTTGGCTGCTAGTTGCCTTCTTATTGGTACTAATTTGTAAACTCCACACTTTCTTAAAATATATTCTTCAAAAACACAATGTCACCACAAACAAAAGCATTAGACCACCATCTAAAAAGAAAAACACCACATAAGCGACAAAGGAATGTAGTAAACACTCTCCGAACAAAAACGTAACAAAGAAAGTTCGGTTCGGCCAAAAAGCGTATATCCAAAAAGTTTACTTCGAAACAAGTAGGTTGCTCCTTTATGAATGGCGGGCTCCCTCGGCCCCGCTTAACACAAATGTCACGGCGCCCCGACCAGCCGGAAAACTCTCTTTTCTTCCTGAATTACTGCATGTATACACCGCGTGAAAACATACCTTACCACATCGTAAACAAAGTCGGAATTTGTGCGGGTAAGCCCGGAAAATTTAAGGAATTTTCTGCACAATATAGTCGTCGGATTCCGTGACGTATTTTGCCGTGGTTAAGGTGTGGTTTTGAACGTGCATTTGAACTTGGAAGGCATGAAATCTTGCGTCTCTCGCGGCAAATTGTTTCCTCGCTCGGTGTCTGTATTTTATTAAACATTTTTATTTCTCGATAACATTAGCTTAACCGACTTTTCATTGCCTCGACTAGGGTTGGCGCGCCTCTTAACTCACTTTGGTGCCGGAGGTTTTTTATGGATGTTTTTCTGTTAGAAGCTTTTTATTTTCCTTGTTAGGTTGACTTTTATTTTATAATACTGGTATAATTTGTTTTATAATGCTAATAGGGTTGTAACAAATTGTTTTCAATTGCTTTTTTTTAATAATGTGCTCATTAGGATTCGAGTTTATTTTGGCTCCACCTTATACCAATAAAAGTGGGCTCTCTTTACCAAGCCTTGACTAGTTTACTTTTAAATCTCCTCTGTAGGCCTTTGTCTTTACAATATAGAAGTAATTATGTGTTCCATTATTGCGTAGCTCTTATTTTTCATTATAAATACTTACTTAATTTTTAAAAAAAAGTTTATTCAAGGCTGCTCATGTAATCATCATTCACACAATAAGAAAAAAAATATTTAAGATATTGATTACTATTTCATTCGCAAAAAAAAAACTCAATGCTGCTTATATTCCCCGTAAAATAATCGCCCGTCAACCCTGAACCTGAACACTTGCAAAACAACGTAGTACAAGCGTAACAACCCTAAGGAAAGTCGGAGGTGAGCCAGGAATGTCAAAAACGTCGGGGCGCGAACAAATATGTGCTTTGCCGGCGGGCCGGGCCGGTCACACCAGAATAGAGATTTAACCTTGGTTTACGAGATCAATGATTTGTGATACTGGCTCTAATTCTTTGGATACACAAACTGAGCATTACTGTATAGCTATTGGTCGTACTTATCATGGTGGCAATGTTCTAGCAAAACAGCAGTTTATTAGCTTTTTAAAATTCTGTATAGTATAGTAATTTGTAAACACCAAAATTAGCAACAATATGCATGTTTATGTAGAATTGGGCGTTATTTACTTTGATCTCGAAGTAATTCGGGGATTTCTTATTACCCCTAGACTGGATTAGAGTGAGATGTAATGCCGTATACCGCCTACAATTTGCAAATGGTGCAAGCGTGGCAAGTAGACTTCTGATAAAAAAAAATGTACCTAAGTATAGTGTATATCATATAAGTGTAAATCTCGATACAATTACACCATAAACGCAAATTATACCATAAACGCAAACAATATCCAGTATTCAATTACACATTCAAAATTCACAAATCCAAAGTTAAACACGTCACAGTGCAACCCAGCTCTCCGTCGGGACCCTCCAACTGAATCCTTCGCGTTAACTCCACTTGGAGTTTTTATTTTATTTACTTTTGGCGCGAACGTTAGACGCCCGGGGCGCCGCCACTTACTACGCTTTATTCAAACCTCGAACGGGTCCGTTCTCTTTTGTTTTTATCCTTACTCTGAGGAGATCGCGATATCACTTTTGAATATGTTATTATGACTTCTGTTAAGTAAATAATTAATCGACTCAGACGTACTAAGTCGTCAATTTAGAGAAAGAAAAATACCTAAATAACAGAAAGGCTCTTAGAGTTTCGTAACAATAAATGCAAATATCAAATTGCACGACCCGGGCGTCGAATTTTGCACAGTAACCTAGGTGCCGTTTAACACAAATGAAAGAATTCAGTCCATTATATAACATTGTTTATATAACGCATTTAAATTTAATTTATACTCGATGTTTATTTTAACACACAGTAATCAATGCATCTAACGCCTTTTAAATCCGCAACGCAAGGTTGCCGGGCATTGTTATTAAGCCTTGCATGTCTCCAGTCCAGTTTCTCATCCAAAATCGATAGCTACCCCCGTGGGGTGCAACCCCCTGTTGTTATATGTAGTGGAGAAGGCCGGCCGGTCCTAATTCGTACCCCCACGTATGTCGATCTTTCTCATGTGGCCTGAGCCCTAATCTAAGTCTCCTAACACAATCGAAGCATAATTAAATTGTAATGGCATCGTTATTGTGTCTTGAGCTGGTTTAACCCGCCGATTTAGGTCACTAACTAGACCATGCACCTTTATTGTTATTGTTTTTTTTAATTTACCGAAATCGATTTCTTTGTTAATGGCATCATTTTTATTTTTAATAAGTTTGAGACTTTTCTATAAGTTGGCAAGTTAACTTGTTAAGAGCCTATATCACGATGTACTGATAAATCCTATTCACTCATAGGACGGACGGCCCATCCAAATTCATTCAGATAAATGTTTTTTTTTTATTACATTATAGGCAAGTATTTGATCTCGATCTCACCTGATGGTAAGTAACGGTGAGATCTACGATGGAGCATACTTACCAAGAAGGTACCTGTTTACTATCGACTTGAAAACACCCAGCTTGTTTCTAGAATCCAATTAATTAATCCAAGACTATCATTTTGAAAGGATATACATGTCTTGAACTTACCTAATTATTAAGTATAATTATATTGATCTAAGATAGTATCATAAAGCTGTCGCAGAACTCCACCTTCCGACAGCCAAACTTACATCGAAAAAACTATTAATGTATAAAATTCATTAGTACTATGCCATAACAAACGACCACTAATGTTATCAATCTGGCAAAAAATATAACCCGACCAAACTTAAAATACTCGTGTGTATACGAACAATAGATTAGATCGCTCTCCGCTATAATCTAGGCGGATAGTCTTAACTAGGTATATCGACCTCAAAAACTTATTACAATCCGCCCTACCCAGCTCATTATCTCTGGCCCATAGTTTCAATCGATACGAACTACAAACACACACAAACTATTAACTCACACAAATGCAATGTAAATGAAAGTCTACGCGTACCCGTAACCGGCGCGTCAACTTAAAACTTAATTATAATTAATTAATTCCAATTGGACGTTATCTCTTTCTGACTAACTAAATCTTGTGTACATCCATCTCTTTCCATCGTAAAGGCGAGGGTAGACGCGGTATTGTGTTTTCGAAGACCTTTTATCACGAGGCATTTCACGAAGTAGAGTAGTCGTTAGTTCGATTCCAATACGATTTTATTAGTACTCTGATTTTAATTGGCATCCCTTTTTAATTACTTATTTTTTAAAGTATGCTACTTATTGATGATTGATTTTCAAGAATATTTATGGTGTGATGAACTGTGGCACGGGCCTAATAAAAATACCACCAAATGACTTACATTGTGTAGCGAAGTGTGACTGGAAAAGAATTGCTTCCTTGAACTTGGTGACCTGTGCTTTCAGTTTATATGAAGAAGTACGCGCCTATATAAATATAGTACAATCGTTTTTTTCTCTTTTCAAAGTCTTATACAGACATACTTACAAGAAACATCGTACCGAGAGGGACCGTACCAAGATGAGAATTACATAAAAGCATTAAATCAGAACAAAATGGCCGTAGCGTCTTGAATGGCGTATAATTTAATTGTAATCATCACTACATCGGGCTGTGACGAGTATCACGAGATGCGACTAGAAGGGACCACCCCGCCACCCATCGGGACGACTTCCACCCCCCCCCTCCTCCCCCTCAAGAAGGGGTTAACACCCCCCTCATTACCATATTTCATTTACTCAACGAAATTATGCTAATTACTTATATTGCTTTGTGTAAAAAGGAAAATTTATAAGGATTAAACTTACACCCCCCCTACCACTTGGAACCGGTTGGATCCAGTCATAACTAGTTCGGTAGAGTTCAGCGGATGAATTATTTAGGAGATGATTCTTTGAATTAAAAAATCGGGCGGTCCGAAAGGCTCCCGAAATTCGCGTTCGACTTGATTATAATCGCATGCAATTAAAATTCAAATTGGGGAATTTTTAATTTTGTTATTGATGACCCTCTTTCGCGGATGGATTGAATTGTCTGTTGTTAAAAAGTTTTTTTGGTACGGAATCGAAGGGTTTGGTTATCGACGGAAAATTGCTTGTTTATTTTATAAATTAATGAAATATAGTGATAATTTCTGGGCACGAACCTCCCCGCAAGCGAAGGGGATTCATGCTAAAAGTCTTCCACGCTGGCCCAGTGCGGGAAGGCGAACTTTGTACTACTTTTTTGTAAACGTCTCTCTCAAACATCCAGGTTACAAGTGATAATCATTACTTATAATGAGATTCGCCTTAAAATCCGTAAATCCTAGAAGTGCCAGCCGGGGTTTGAACCAGAGAAAATGAATGTGCCAGATGCGGTCGCAGTTATAATGTTGCCTACACTATTAAGTCCAAGCAAAGAATACAAACTTCGATCAACAATTCGTGATCGAAGCGCAAAAATTAAAAGTGCTAACCTATAAATCTGAAAAATTAAAAGTGAGGATAGATGACTATTCATGAGTTTGATTTCAGTAGTGAAATGATTGCTCGAAAGCTTTCCCTCTAGCTTTCATAAATAATACTAGTTACATCAGCCCTTTTGATGGCATATTGTTGGGCATGGACTTCTCCTCCATGCGAGGGGGTGTCTGGCCCTGTGCTTCCGAGCGACCCGCAAGCTTCTATATAGACCGTAAAAGTTCCACAAAAACCTCAATCTTCTTCTCGTTGCTTATGAGTTTGTATTATTCCTTCATGGGATCCCAAAATCATACCAAACGATAATAAATGTATGTAGTACGTTCGAATTGAATTATAGTAACGAAATACTCCGGCTGCATTGAGCACACCGCCTCCGGCCACTAGTTTCCCAACTTATCCCGGCTAAGGCGAGTCCTTATTTAAATGTAAATTAGGTTCATTTCACGAAATTAATGTCGTGAAGACCCCACCCCTTCGTACTGTGGCCATCCCGCCGGCCATTCGCGGTACAGGTCCCGATCGCTAACTCATTAAGTTTCATCATTGTGTCATGTATAATGGGTGTTTATGATCGCCGTTTTAATTTCATCGTGTTTAAGTCGCGATCTTAAGATCTTGTTGCTACTTTGTATTGAATGTTTTTTATGATAAATTAATGCGGCCAGGAGAATTAATTTAAGATGATATTCGACTGTCTCATTTGATCAATCAACGAGTAAGTATCAATCAATTCAATCAAGTCAATTTTTGTGAATAAGATAGCACAGAGACAGTTTATGCTGTGAAATGCAACAGCAATCTTTTGATTTTTTGACAGTATTGTATTTTTGTCCTGGAATCTGGAATCCAGTTTAATCAGCTCATAAGTTTAGGACCAACTAGTATTTAAACTCTCCGTGGTGCCTTACACCTGGAACTAGTCCAGCTGTCGAAGAGTCTTGCTTCTGTGGAAACTTGTCTACCAGATATTTTTTGTCTCCCACTTTGCAATGGAGGGAAGTGGAAAATTTTCTTTCAACTCCTCCTATTTTTATCTTTCGATTAATTTCGTGCGGGTTCCAAGACAATTAACTTTATCCCGGGACTCGCCGAGGGTCAAACCTCGGTGTCTTCATTGGACACCACTGTAGATCCTGGCTTACAGGAGTAGCAGTGGTGGGAGTGTGTGGCGGGCCTAGTCCCATTAACAAAAAGTGTTGTATTCTTGTGTTAAAATTTTGTTTTTGTTCTTATTATAATTTTAAAACTATGTATAACAGTTAGGCCAAGAAACTTAAATGCAGCTTAAATTGTTAGTCGCAGACACTTTATTGTTCAACACATCGTTATCTTTCTCGTTATATGCATATAATAAAGCATTTAAATGTACGTTTGCGAAAAAAAACAGATATCTACACGTACATAAACAAATACTAAACGCAAAATTTTCAGAAAAAAGTTTGGATCAATTACCTGCTTTTAAGTTACAATCCTTCAAGAGCCGTGTCGCGTGGTCCCATTACGCGCAGGGAGTATTGCCTGCTCTATGATTATATGGACAGACGAGTCTTTACTCCCGTGTAAGTGTTGTTGCGAATTGCTAATGTTGTGCTTTCACAGTTTTACACACACAAATTAATCGTTACTTTAACTTCAATTACTGTTTTGGGGCGCTCGGCTAATGGCTGCGTTATATATGTGTTTATATACACATAAATACATATACCAAGTGAGTTGTTTATGTGGTTGTAAAGCCTCTTACGTTTGTAGTAGAGTTTATTTAGTTCTTGTTGCCCTATCTATAAAAAATAACGGTTTTGTATTGACATTGACAACCGTAATCGTAACACGAAGGAGTTTTACATTTATTGCCCAAACCTCCTCGGTCAGGGCCATGGCTCTAACACACCTTCGGTAATAAAAATGGTTGAGCAGCTTTGGTATATTCACTTTTCCTGAAATTTTTATAGATTCCGATTAGCATGGTTGGTGGTGACCCTACATTATGTGGCGAGGGTACCGGGCTCGAATCCTGGATGGTCCTTAGATGTCCGTGTTCTTGTTAGATCGCCAATGGTCACAATATAAATCTTCGTCTTAAGAGTATTGTTTTAAGTTAAGCACCTATTTTGTCTTCAGCAAAAATCAACTACTCTTTGTTCCCTGGGCTATATCGAATATAATAGTCTATACATATAAATAAAATTGGAGTGTCTGTTTGTAATATTAAAATAACCGCTTTTTACTAAGTGCATTTGGATGTATACACGTTACCTATACCGAAACAACATTTTTTACAATTTTTGTCTGTCTGTCTGTCCGTCTGTATGTCTGTCTGTCTGTCTGTTTGTTCCGGCTAATCTCTGAAATGGCTGGACCGATTTTGACGGGACTTTCACTGGCAGATAGCTGATGTAACAAGGAGTAACTTAAGATACTTTTATTTTAGAAAAAAAATAGGATCTCACGAAAAATAATTAAAACCAATGTTGCCGCGCAGCGCCTGATTAAGTTTGATAGCAAAAACCTGCAATGCGTCCCGCGGGCTCAGAATGGGCGAGCAGGCTGTTGTCAACGGTTGTTTTTGTTAAATACCACGCGGACGAAGTCGCGGGCAACAGCTAGTAGTAAATAAAATACCTAGCGAAAAGATGGTTGGAAATCATAAAACATGTATTTAGGTCAACTGCATCATAATTACAGAGCTGATTAACATTAAAAACATTAGCGCACATCATGTAAATGTGTTATCACAACGTTTTAGAAATTGTTTGTTTCGCTTATCTACTTTATTCATCGTAATTGCTTAAATTAACAATTAAATAATTATTTATTTACTTAAGAATTTTATAAAATTGTTTGAATAAAATGTTATATTCATTGTTGAGGTCAGTTGTACTTGTTAACATAATCATTTTGATAAGTTATACAACACCAATTTCATTGTGTTTTTTTTTTTTTTATCATCGTAGTTAGATTTGTTATATGATACTAATTGGCGAGCAAATATTACCAGGCGGCTCAGTCATTGAGTCAGACTTACTCAAAGAATTCAGGTTTTCGTTGTAGATAAATTCGTCATACGATACTATAATTGGGGAGCAAAATAACCAGGCAGCTCAATGCTTGAATCTGATAACTCAAGTTACTGCTCATACAAAAATAACAAATTTCTCGATGCACTCATCAACTGTCAACTCTCGCAAACGCCCGTATTGTAATAAAAAAAAACATTTTTTTTTAATGTGCCCCGACTGCAATAGAACCCGGAATAACCAAGCCTTCGCGAAAGTAGTCATCAAGGATTTTTTTATTACATTATAGGCAAGTATTTGATCTCGATCTCACCTGATGGTAAGTGACGATGAGATCTACGATGAAGCATACTTGCTTAGAAGGTACCTGTTCACTCTCGACTTGTGAGGTGATGTCAACACAACATTACAAAGCTTCAAACAGTACTGAGCGACAACACAAACCTCGAAAACGATCATCAATAAAACAACGCCGAAACTATAACACATTTAATCGCGGCATTACGATCGCGATCGCTTCGCGACGCGTCCGATCCAAAAGGGTTGCCCACCCTCGCCGCACATAATTACAGACACTCACACACATGCACACACAAACATTAACACAACGATAAAACAAGGCAACTACTTAGCATTTTCAAATTAAATACACTAATCACTTGTATAAACGCGCTGTGTGCGGATAGGGCGCGGGGATCGATACTGCGCATGTGTGGGTGTGATTATAATGAAGGGTAGAAGGGTGATATTAAGTGGCTCTATTCGTGTACCCCTCGCCACTACTTACTGTAGTCATGCTTTCGACACTTGCTTGGATACCGATTGCTAAATAAGTTCTATCACTGTTCATCTAGGGATAGTCCTCTACGTTAACTCTATGTTTTTGTCAATGGTAAAAAAAATATTCTCTTTGGTCTTCTTCCATGAAGTGCGTGTGTACAACAAAACGACATTTTCATTTATAAAAGCTTCCTAAAAGCGTTCTTAGTATCATTTCTTCATGGTCCTTCGAGCCGGATATGAACTAGCGAACTATGGATAGTTAGGTTTCTGGATAACATATATATTTTTTAAGCCTTGCACGTATTATTGCCAGACCTTTGATTATAAAGAAGAGGATTCCTATTTTTAATGCTGTGTATAGTCATAATTTGAGTCTAGGTTTACTGATGTGATGCATGTCTCTGAATGCATTAAGTAACTAACTATTATATTTCCTAGTTAATCTAAATACAATAAACGCACCTACTGGCAACTCGACACACACACACACACACACACATTATTCTTGAGCCCCATAATGAGAAGCTGTTCTTGTTACCTTGACTGAATTCCATATAGTCCCGCTTCCTAATGCCCTAGGACCAAATACCAGCAGCAGTATATCTCTGTCTACCCCATCGGGTGTTACAGACGTAATGGTATTCACTATTATACATTCGAATTTCAAAATCCAAAAAATGCTATAATAAATGCATATCGGGTGAGCCCGCGTCGACTCTCGAAGTTCTAAAAAAAGTCCTCTCCACCCGGCGATCGATTAATTAGCGTTATTACATACAACCATCCATCTGTCGTAATTAGGCCCACCGATCCCTACCCTCGCGCAAAAATAATGACGCACCCCTAAAACACTTTCTTTTTTTTCATCATTTTTTAATCCAATTTGGCGGGGATTATGTACGTAATTATATATTTCCAATTGGCCCAGAAAATTCGTCCGGATGATTGCGAAACGCGTAAAATCCAACTTTGATTAGGCTTTTTAGGCTTTGATTGCGTGTGTGGCGTGTGTTTAGTATGTTACGTCACTGTACAGTATCTATTAGAAGCTCATTCAAGAAGTTTTCAATACCCGCTCTAGATAAGCCATGCATTTGTAACTGCACTAAAGTTGGTTAAATAATGATTCTAATACTGCATAATATAACTATATAAATATATATGCCAGCAAATAACCATAAACACGAATTAAAACATGCTTTATGAAGCTATAAAAAGATATAATACCTAAGAATTCTAATGTCATGACTAATTTGAACACCGCGGTCACATTGCCGTCACATCAACACAGCGAAGTTTTTGAAATGTGATTCTAATTAGTCATTATGTGACATAATGACTTGGCCAGTATTCTTCGGCACCGATGACCCCGCCATTATCGCATTCACTTCGAGACAGGCCGACCCACGCATGTCCAAACACCGGCCCGCGGAGTTCAAGAAACCTCTGATGCTGTATTATTCCGCGATCGTCTATGTCTCGAGGTGTCATTGGGCTGGTTGCACCCTCCTTGCTGCCCCTAAGCACAGGCTCGAGATTTAAGGCTGTAAAGACCATTTGGTCTCGCCCAGCAACGTCTCAGTTCGATGTGTTGTCAACAACACTCAATGTCAAAATAGGGCATGGCTTAGTTAACAATATAGCAACTACATATAGGTAACTGAGTACATTTAAGCGTCTACGTTTTTGCTTAAAAAAAACAGGAGGCACAGTAGTTCGAACTTCCTTTATTAAAGGATTCTGAATCGACGTGGTTGCTTACTATGGGCCTTATAAGAAAGCTCAAGGTTGCACGACGCGCAATGGAGATAATATGCTCGGAGTTTCGCTACGCAATAGAATCAGAGGAGATCCGTAGACGAACTAAAGTAACCGGTGTAGCTCAAAGAATTTCATAGTTGAAGTGGCAGTGGGCGGGGCACATAGCTCGCAGAACCGATGGCCGTTGGGGCAGAAAGGTTCTAGAATGCCGACTAAGAACCGGAAGACTTAGTGTAGGACGGCCTCAGCAAGGTGGACCGATGATATCACACGCGTCGCAGGAAGCCGGTGGATGCGAGTGGCGGAGGACCACGATGTGTGGAAATCATTGGGGGAGGCCTATGTCCAGCAGTGGACGTCATTCGGCTGATAGATAGATAGATAGATATAATTCTGATTATTTGATTGATGTAAAGAAAATTAACTATTTGATGCAAAGTCCACTTATTTATGACAGCTACCTTCATTGTTCATCTGTTAAAATATGTAACGTTTAAACGGACGAAGTTAAAGAGGTTATGGAACGTAATTTGTCATTATGTCGCATAACTACAAATTGTTAATAAGCAGTGTAAGCCAACGGAATTGAAAGGTCGTGACTAGAGTCGGGAGCCAGGCGGCGCCGGGGGCGTCTACGCTTTGGCCGGTTAATGGCGAGTTATTGTCATTAACGCCGCGCTACCGAGGTGCCCCGATGCCTGGCACCTTCGAATTAATGTTGGTGCTCACTGCTCTCTACAGCACGATGTCTTGGACATAGAGTTAGGGTCGCGATCGGTTGCAACGGCGCCTCTATTCCCCGAACCAGGTAAGCAGAGGTGCTTTGCTCTACACTCTTCATGTCTATAGAAACATTCAGAAAGGGTATACTAAGCCTGCTGCTATAGCAGCTTCACTTTTTTACGCATATATATTAATTACGCGAAGTCACTAAATATCATAATGGTCATTTTGTTGGGAACAAAATTGATTTAAAAACATAATCATATTGAAATTCCGAGATCGCATAATGATTACAAAAATATTAGTATACCCTTTTTAAGTCAGCCTGTATATCGGTACCCAATGTCATTGAGCCCGTTAACATTTAATAAAAAATGAGTTATTTTGCAGTACTTGTAGAATTATACCGGCTGGCACATATTTAGTGTAGTGAGAATCAGAATCAGAATATTTTTATGCATGTAAAATTAAACCGTTAAATATACTACTTATGAATCGTCAAAATAGTTTGAACATGCCAAACTACAACTTTACCACCCGTTTGTAGTGCATTCCGTTCGTATTGAGTAGAAGGTTGTGCAGAATGTTTGTGCCCAACTCATGGATGCTTAATATCTATAATATCGATCTTCCCCCGTCCGTTTTACAGTGCCCCAATACGAGCCCTGCTTTGTTTGGTACCGTACAGTTGGTGGGTTCGCCTGGCGATATTTTTATCAATTCTCGTACCGTTTGTATCTTTGGACACAATCCACCAATACCACCATCTCTGACGTGGTGGTCTCGCCCGCATACTTAGGACCATTAAGCGTTCGCTTAATGAGAGCTGGTGACGTAGACACACACACACACACACAGACACGAAAGTTGTCTCGACGATGGGGTTTAACGTTCGCAAATGTAATAACACTATTGTCTTATGTTTATTTAAAAGGAAGCTCTAATTGAGTACTGACACTTTTTAACTGACTTCAAAAAGTAGGAGGTTCTCAATTCAGTTGGTTTTTTTTTATTTTTTTGTTACCGTCATTTATGATAGGATTTGGTAAATTATTACCAATATCTATTTGCATCCCCGCCAATACTACTATGAATTCCATAAAAAGATATTACGTGCACAAGAGCGACATTAAATTAATATAATATCTTGAGGTTATAGACAACAATGGGTCAAATCATGTTGCTTTAATAGTAATTTTCCAAGGAGTCTGAGTTCGATTCCTGGTGGGACAAACTTTGTGTTACGATCGCGAATGTTTGGACCCGAGTCATAGGTGTGTTTTATATTATGAGTTCGCCCTCAGGCCATTGTGCCGTACCCATAATACAAGCGTTGCTTAGTATGGGACCGTATAGTTAGTTCGTCTGCCGTCACTACAAACTGAGCTAATCATGTCATCAAATATAATAATATTGCTATTAAATCATTACTTTTTTGCTATAACACATAAACCCAACTCAATCTGGACCTGGTCTTAGTCCAGCTGTAAGAGTCTTGCTTCTGTGGAAATTTATCTACCAGATCTTTTTTGTCTCCCGCTTTGCAATGGAGGGAAGTGGATAACTTTCTTCCAACTCCTCCTATTTTTATCTTCCGATTAAATTCGTGCGGATTCCAAGACAATTAACTTTATCCCGGGACTCGCCGAGGGTCAAGCCTCGGTGTCATCATTCGACACCGCTGTAGATCCTGGCTTACAGGAGTAGCAGTGATGGGAGTGTGTGGCGGGCCTAGTCCCATTAAAAAAACCCAACTCAATAAAATAACATTAAGCACTAAGCAAGCGAACTGCTAATCGTACAATCACACACACAAACAAACACAATCGCCTTGAACCGTTAGTGTGCGTGCACCCTAATTGCTTTTGTCATTAATAGTCGCGAATACTTCTTAGCTGTGTGTACAATTAGTTATAATGATGTATAATTAGCCGGTCGCCGCCGATGTGTGTGTGTGTGTTAGCATACACAAAGTATGAGGTGAATGGTTGAAGGTATATTGTTATAGTTATATTCTGTGATCAGAAGTGCTATTCTGTAACTATAATCAGATATATTTCGATTTCTTATATTCACATGAATGCTATTTATTGAAATTAAACGAATTATACGGATTTTATCGCGTTTATTTTATGATTGGACCGCAAAGAACTAAATATGAAGGTACTCCAGTTGTAACTATGACACTAGGACGTCTAAAACCTCAGTCCTATCGTAACCACCACGCCGTTGCTGTAATGCAGCCGAAACGTTGGGAACGTAAAACACGTAAAATAATCGCCATGAAATTCTATTGTTTTTTTTAATTTGTATTGATATTTTACGATTCACTTTTGGACTGACGGGTGGTATAAGAGATTGTCGTTACAGAATAGCACTGCTGGTAGTTTTCAAGGAAACTTATAGGATATAGGTTTAATTCCACAAAACTAAATAAGAAAAAGTAGAGTTCCGCGAATTGTATGTGACGCAGATCATGTGCCAATGACGAAACATATATTTATATATGTCTATGTGCCGATCAAGAGTTGCAATGACATCACAATGTCACGCACACAGCTTTAAAAAGTATGATTCATATAGTATGCCAGTGCAAATATTATATTAGCTCCTATGACCTAAGACTCTATATGGAAAAAAAAATATCCGTAGTAACTTTCTTAGACTATTGATTAGACAATGGATTTTCAAAGGGATGGTAAGGGTATATTAGGCATTTTCATCATTATCACGTAAGAAATATAGAGATAAGGGGAAGAACAATGTTAACCAACATACCTCTTGTAATAGAGAGAGAGAGGAAAATGAAGTAGGCTGTCAAAACATATGCCCATAATTTTACCACCAGATGTGGTAGGAGTTGGTTGAAAAAGATGGTAGACTTCGAACTTAATGTACCTAATGATGTGGTTAAAATGTCAGAGACAATTTGGATTTAAAGACGGTTTAAAGAAGAGAGATAGAGACGAGAGATCAGAGATGCTTGAAGACAGTAATTCGGAATGCAGCAAGATAGAATGTTCTCGTTTCTAAATCAGCGTACAAGAAACTCTACAGCCTAGAAAGAGACGACGAGAATTACTCAGTTATAGCCGGATTACAAATGCTGTGATTTAAATCTTAAACATGTTTATTCTGTTATATCATTCTTACATAAGCTTACTATTCATCAAACCTCTATCGTTTACTGTAATCATATAGTTAGTTACTACCCTCACAAGTCTCGTAAAGAAATGTTGTGCTACTTCAAGCTGCATAAAGGCGTCGAACACCGCGAGCTAACAACACACGCCGCGATTAAAAATGCAGCGCCTCACTGCCGTGATTGTAAACGAAACCTGATTAGCTGATAATGCATGCAATGCGATGGAAGTTAGAGCTTCGTGACGGACTGTTTATAGCTGCTGGTGGTTTGAGAGCTTACCGCACTAGACGCTTATTATAACTATTGACTATTGTTGTGCTTATAATAAGCAGTTAATTAATTATTAAAATTAAAATTAGGCTGATTTCAAAGTGAACCTAATAAGTCCCCAATACCATCGGCCGGGAGGGTGCCCAAAACGCTGGCAGCATTGCCGCGTTGAATGGCAATGTTGATGTGTTGGCCAAAATATGTGCGAGCATTCTGGTCACCGGCACTTAATTAAGTGAAGTTTTAGTGTAAAAGTCAGTGTTGGGTTTTGAACCCGTAAATCTTTAAGGTTCTTATAAAAATTGCTACATCAGTATTTGCTCTCTGCTTCTTATTCTCAACGTCAGTTTAAGTTCCTAGAGCCGTAAATTACTCGAATATTTTAATCTGTATTAATTTAACAAGTCCAAAGTTTATGAGTGAATATCTAATTAGATATTTGCCAATAGCTAGATGTGACCTTATTAAATTTAAGTACTAATCTACCTATTAAGAATATAGTTACATGAATAATGAACTCTATTTATTAACTGATAGTCTAGTATAGTCGAAAAATGTCAGTACAGAGCCATACTTCATAAATTGATCTTTAAGTCGTTTTTCGTTTGAACGGTGCAGTTTTAGAGCCGTAGCAAACCTTTGCGGCTACCGCAAAGGTTTGCTACGGCTCTAAAACTGCATAGTATTGCCATGCGAAAATGACGTTAAAGTGAACACGCAGTAAATTACAAAATACATATTTCATAATATTTGTGTAAAGGAAACCGCTGTTTGCGTGTACCTTGCGACACAACAACTATATAATAAGCTTATTTATAGGCTTCTTAGTAAACCACTACATTATAATATTCATTGGAAAATATCTCAATGGGCATTTTAATAACCATACTTAATTGCTTTAATGCTGCGAAACAATAATTATTATTTTATTATGGAAATTTGAATTTTATTACACATCGACATAGTGTTCAATGTCAGGTTTTGTTGAGCGCTTTATACATTACTTGAATTTAAAACTTTACCTGTAATAGAGCAGAAATTATTACAGGTACTGTCATATCTACTTTGACTTTGACTTATCTATTTATCTAACTGACTTGACTTTGACTTATCTATTTATCTATTAAACGCCTTCAAAAAGGAGGAGGTCCTCAAAACGGTTGTTTTTTTTTTTAAATTTGTTACCTCAGATCTCTAATTTGTTTTATTTAAACAAGTTAGATTTCAATATTAGATTGTTTTTTGCTTTGTTTAAAAATATATTTTTGTTAAAATCTTTTATTTTATTTAGCTAAATATGAAATCTTTGAGATTAGATTGACCTATTTATTGTACGTGATTTTCCTTTCTTGTTGATCTATTGATAGGAACATTCGTCTTTATATTGTTATACCGGTGTGAAGTTGGCGGCCAAAAGTTGGCGGCGCATTATTACCCGACTAAATTGAAATGCTCACAAAAATTAATGAAAAATCTGTACAGAATGGCATGTAACGCGGAAAATAATGAAAACTAGGAAATTTTCAGTACATATTCTATGTGGAAATAAAAAAAAATCAATAAATTTTCGTTATTTTTCCAATAAAGTAAGACCATTGTGTTTATCACATTTTGACTTAGATAACACCCAAGGACGGCATGGGAGTACATGTTTGATAGCTCAAAAGGTAGATCTAGATACAGGCATCCCGCCACCAAAAGCCTAGAGTGGTACTCCGCTCGGTTTAGGTTTTATGAGTCCAGACATAACTGGCGGCCAAAATTTTTTCGGCAGATTTTGACTTAGATAACATCCAAGGACGGCATGGGAGTACATGTTTGATAGCTCAAAAGGTAGATCTAGATACAGGCATCCCGCCACATAAAGCCCAGAGTGGTACTCCACTTGGTTTAGATTTTATGAGTCCAGATATAACTGACGGACGTATTTTTTGGCAGATTTTGACTTAGATAACACCCAAGGACGGCATGGGAGTACATGTTTGATAGCTCAAAAGATAGATCTAGATACAGGCATCCCGCCACCAAAAGCCTAGAGTGGTACTCCGCTCGGTTTAGGTTTTATGAGTCCAGACATAACTAGCGGCCGAAATTTTTTCGGCAGATTTTGACTTAGATAACACCCAAGGACGGCATGGGAGTACATGTTTGATAGCTTAAAAGGTAGATCTAGATACAGGCATCCCGCCACATAAAGCCTAGAGTGGTACCTCGCCTGGTTTAGGTTTTATGAGTCCAGACATAACTAGCGGCCGAAATTTTTTCGGCAGATTTTGACTTAGATAACACCCAAGGACGGCATGGGAGTACATGTTTGATAGCTTAAAAGGTAGATCTAGATACAGGCATCCCGCCACATAAAGCCTAGAGTGGTACCTCGCCTGGTTTAGCTTTTATGAGTCCAGACATAACTGGCGGCCGAACTTTTTGGCAGATTTTGACTTATATAACACCCAAGGACGGCATGGGAGTACATGTTTGATAGCTTAAAAGTTAGATCTAGATACAGGCATCCCGCCACATAAAGCCCTGAGTGATACTCCGCTTGGTTTAGATTTTATAAGTCCAGACATAACTGGCGGCCGAAATTTTTTCGGCAGATTTTGACTTAGATAACACCCAAGGACGGCATGGAAGTACATGTTTGATAGCTCAAAAGGTAGGTCTAGATACAGGCATCCCGCCACATAAAGCCTAGAGTGGTACTCCGCTCGGTTTAGGTTTTATGAGTCCAGATATAACTGACGGAAGTATTTTTCGGCAGATTTTGACTTAGATAACACCCAAGGACGGCATGGGAGTACATGTTTGATAGCTCAAAAGGTAGGTCTAGATACAGGCATCCCGCCACCAAAAGCCTAGAGTGGTACTGCGCTCGGTTTAGGTTTTATGAGTCCAGACATAACTGGCGGCCGAACTTTTTGGCAGATTTTGACTTAGATAACACCCAAGGACGGCATGGGAGTACATGTTTGATAGCTTAAAAGGTAGATCTAGATACAGGCATCCCGCCACATAAAGCCCTGAGTGATACTCCGCTTGGTTTAGATTTTATAAGTCCAGACATAACTGGCGGCCGAAATTTTTTCGGCAGATTTTGACTTAGATAACACCCAAGGACGGCATGGGAGTACATGTTTGATAGCTCAAAAGGTAGGTCTAGATACAGGCATCCCGCCACATAAAGCCTAGAGTGGTACTCCGCTCGGTTTAGGTTTTATGAGTCCAGATATAACTGACGGAAGTATTTTTCGGCAGATTTTGACTTAGATAACACCCAACGACGGCATGGGAGTACATGTTTGATAGCTCAAAAGGTAGGTCTAGATACAGGCATCCCGCCACCAAAAGCCTAGAGTGGTACTGCGCTCGGTTTAGGTTTTATGAGTCCAGACATAACTAGCGGCCGAAATTTTTTCGGCAGATTTTGAGTTAGATAACACCCAAGGACGGCATGGGAGTACATGTTTGATAGCTTAAAAGGTAGACCTAGATAAAGGCATCCCGCCACATAAAGCCTAGAATGATACTCCGCTTGGTTTAGATTTTATGAGTCCAGATATAACTGGCGGCCGAAATTTTTTCGGCAGATTTTGACTTAGATAACACCCAAGGACGGCATGGGAGTACATGTTTGATAGCTTAAAAGGTAGATCTAGATACAGGCATCCCGCCACATAAAGCCTAGAGTGGTACCTCGCCTGGTTTAGCTTTTATGAGTCCAGACATAACTGGCGGCCGAACTTTTTGGCAGATTTTGACTTAGATAACACCCAAGGACGGCATGGGAGTACATGCTTGATAGCTTAAAAGGTAGATCTAGATACAGGCATCCCGCCACATAAAGCCCTGAGTGATACTCCGCTTGGTTTAGATTTTATAAGTCCAGACATAACTGGCGGCCGAAATTTTTTCGGCAGATTTTGACTTAGATAACACCCAAGGACGGCATGGGAGTACATGTTTGATAGCTCAAAAGGTAGGTCTAGATACAGGCATCCCGCCACATAAAGCCTAGAGTGGTACTCCGCTCGGTTTAGGTTTTATGAGTGCAGACATAACTGGCGGCCGAAATTTTTTCGGCAGATTTTGACTTAGATAACACCCAAGGACGGCATGGGAGTACATGTTTGATAGCTCAAAAGGTAGATCTAGATACAGGCATCCCGCCACCAAAAGCCTAGAGTGGTACTCCGCTCGGTTTAGGTTTTATGAGTCCAGATATAACTGACGGACGTATTTTTTGGCAGATTTTGACTTAGATAACACCCAAGGATGGCATGGTAGTACATGTTTCATAGCTCAAAAGGTAGGTCTAGATACAGGCATCCCGCCACATAAAGCCTAGAGTTGTACTCTACTCCGTTTAGGTTTTATGAGTCCAGACATAACTGGCGGGCAAAATTTTTTCGGCAGATTTTGACCACTCTAGGCTTTATGTGGCGGCATGCCTGTATCTAGATCTACCTTTTAAGCTATCAAACATGTACTCCCATGTCGTCCTTGGGTGTTATCTAAGTCAAAATCTGCCGAAAAAATTTCGCCCGCCAGTTATGTCTGGACTCATAAAACCTAAACCGAGCGGAGTACCACTCTAGGCTTTATGTGGCGGGATGCCTGTATCTAGACCTACCTTTTGAGCTATCATACATGTACTCCCATGCCGTCCTTGGGTGTTATCTAAGTCAAAATCTGCCAAAAAATACGTCCGTCAGTTATATCTGGACTCATAAAATTTAAACCAAGCGGAGTACCACTCTAGGCTTTATGTGGCGGGATGCCTGTATCTAGATCTACCTTTTGAGCTATCAAACATGTACTCCCATGCCGTCCTTGGGTGTTATCTAAGTCAAAATCTGCCGAAAAAATTTCGGCCGCCAGTTATGTCTGGACTCATAAAACCTAAACCGAGCGCAGTACCACTCTAGGCTTTTGGTGGCGGGATGCCTGTATCTAGACCTACCTTTTGAGCTATCAAACATGTACTCCCATGCCGTCCTTAGGTGTTATCTAATTCAAAATCTGCCAAAAAATACGTCCTTCAGTTATATCTGGACTCATAAAATCTAAACCAAGCGGAGTATCATTCTAGGCTTTATGTGGCGGGATGCCTGTATCTAGATCTACCTTTTAAGCTATCAAACATGTACTCCCATGCCGTCCTTGGGTGTTATCTAAGTCAAAATCTACCGAAAAAATTTCGGCCGCTAGTTATGTCTGGACTCATAAAACCTAAACCGAGCGCAGTACCACTCTAGGCTTTTGGTGGCGGGATGCCTGTATCTAGACCTACCTTTTGAGCTATCAAACATGTACTCCCATGCCGTCCTTGGGTGTTATCTAAGTCAAAATCTGCCAAAAAATACGTCCGTCAGTTATATCTGGACTCATAAAATCTAAACCAAGCGGAGTACCACTCTAGGCTTTATGTGGCGGGATGCCTGTATATAGATCTACCTTTTGAGCTATCAAACATGTACTCCCATGCCGTCCTTGGGTGTTATCTAAGTCAAAATCTGCCGAAAAAATTTCGGCCGCCAGTTATGTCTGGACTCATAAAACCTAAACCGAGCGCAGTACCACTCTAGGCTTTTGGTGGCGGGATGCCTGTATCTAGACCTACCTTTTGAGCTATCAAACATGTACTCCCATGCCGTCCTTGGGTGTTATCTAATTCAAAATCTGCCAAAAAATACGTCCTTCAGTTATATCTGGACTCATAAAATCTAAACCAAGCGGAGTATCATTCTAGGCTTTATGTGGCGGGATGCCTGTATCTAGATCTACCTTTTAAGCTATCAAACATGTACTCCCATGCCGTCCTTGGGTGTTATCTAAGTCAAAATCTACCGAAAAAATTTCGGCCGCTAGTTATGTCTGGACTCATAAAACCTAAACCGAGCGCAGTACCACTCTAGGCTTTTGGTGGCGGGATGCCTGTATCTAGACCTACCTTTTGAGCTATCAAACATGTACTCCCATGCCGTCCTTGGGTGTTATCTAAGTCAAAATCTGCCAAAAAATACGTCCGTCAGTTATATCTGGACTCATAAAATTTAAACCAAGCGGAGTACCACTCTAGGCTTTATGTGGCGGGATGCCTGTATCTAGATCTACCTTTTGAGCTATCAAACATGTACTCCCATGCCGTCCTTGGGTGTTATCTAAGTCAAAATCTGCCGAAAAAATTTCGGCCGCCAGTTATGTCTGGACTCATAAAACCTAAACCGAGCGCAGTACCACTCTAGGCTTTTGGTGGCGGGATGCCTGTATCTAGACCTACCTTTTGAGCTATCAAACATGTACTCCCATGCCGTCCTTGGGTGTTATCTAAGTCAAAATCTGCCAAAAAATACTTCCGTCAGTTATATCTGGACTCATAAAATCTAAACCAAGCGGAGTATCACTCTAGGCTTTATGTGGCGGGATGCCTGTATCTAGATCTACCTTTTAAGCTATCAAACATGTACTCCCATGCCGTCCTTGGGTGTTATCTAAGTCAAAATCTGCCGAAAAAATTTCGGCCGCTAGTTATGTCTGGACTCATAAAACCTAAACCGAGCGCAGTACCACTCTAGGCTTTTGGTGGCGGGATGCCTGTATCTAGACCTACCTTTTGAGCTATCAAACATGTACTCCCATGCCGTCCTTGGGTGTTATCTAAGTCAAAATCTGCCAAAAAATACGTCCGTCAGTTATATCTGGACTCATAAAATCTAAACCAAGTGGAGTACCACTCTGGGCTTTATGTGGCGGGATGCCTGTATCTAGATCTACCTTTTGAGCTATCAAACATGTACTCCCATGCCGTCCTTGGATGTTATCTAAGTCAAAATCTGCCGAAAAAATTTCGGCCGCCAGTTATGTCTGGACTCATAAAACCTAAACCGAGCGGAGTACCACTCTAGGCTTTTGGTGGCGGGATGCCTGTATCTAGATCTACCTTTTGAGCTATCAAACATGTACTCCCATGCCGTCCTTGGGTGTTATCTAAGTCAAAATGTGATAAACACAATGGTCTTACTTTATTGGAAAAATAACGAAAATTTATAGATTTTTTTTTATTTCCACATAGAATATGTACTGAAAATTTCCTAGTTTTCATTATTTTCCGCGTTACATGCCATTCTGTACAGATTTTTCATTAATTTTTGTGAGCATTTTAATTTAGTCGGGTAATAATGCGCCGCCAACTTTTGGCCGCCAACTTCACACCGGTTATTGTTATGCAGTTATTTTCCTATATATTGAAAGCAGATTGCTGTAGTATAAATTAAACAAAACGATTTATACATACATAATTCATAGCTACACCCGAGTCAATGCACACGTTCATATAGACTAGAATGTAGTTGCATGTTTTATGGTAACTGGGTCTTAAGTCTTCTACATAAAATTCATAATCAAATAATCATATCGTCGTAGTTTTTTGACATTTTTCTCATACATAAACTTTCAAAAGTTAACATTGCGATTACGAGTCGATTGCGATAGCATACTCAGGCTCTCATATGGGGATAGTTTATTCAGTAGCCCAAACGAAAATAAGGCTCTTAATTTTTACCTTTTACCGCGTTTATTTTTTGTTTTTACGGGAACGTAAAACATAAAATAAACGTGATAAAATCTGATGTGATAAAATAAGTTTTATTTCAATGTGTAGTATTCGCGTAAATATAAAAAAAACTATTTAATTTTGTATCTGTTCTTTTTACCCGGCAGGATTTAGGCGTGAAGACGGTTCTTTAAATTAATATTACATCTGTATCATGTTATACAAGACGACAGAATATATCATTCTCATTCGGTAAACCTACTTAGATTCCTAAAAAAGGATATTTTGGTGTTTTTCCAATCGTTAAATTTAATTACATATACCTACCCACACACGTTGAGATTGAGAACTCTTAATTGCAAACTTCCCACATACTCATTATGAGTATAATTAGCTCACTTCCATAATTAGAAGTATAATTGCAGACCGATTATAAAAAAAAAATACACACATAATTCGCAATTTGAATGCCATAATCGTGAATTGTTAAATAATTAATAGTCGACCGAAGGTCGCGCGTTAAATAAATTACATATTGATTTCATATTTCGAATGTTGATTATAATTTATTATAACATTACAAATGTCTTGTATAATTTCAATAATTATCGTTGATTATGTTTTCCTTAGCAGCGTGGCGGTGAATAGGCGATGTTAGCGAGCGCTTATAAACATAATTGTGCAATGTGTTGATTTCATAAACATTGTGTCAGATAAATTGATTCGCATTAAATCGGCTCTCGCAATCAATTATGGTACTTACCGATTTCATTGACTGGACAAAGTGATTCAGAAAAATAAATAAATAAACGTTGGTCCCAACAAAACGTAAGTTTAAATTAACGTAAGTCCATTTTTTTTTTTATTTCATTATATCTCGATCTCACCTTATGGTAAGTGATGATGAGATCTACGATGGAGCATAATTGCCTAGGTAGGAAGGCGGCAGTAGATCGAGACGCTACATTCACTAGGCACATGCAGCGCAGCTGATCTGACCCGCCATCCATTAATGCCAACACCGAACATCATGCCGGAACACGGCTAGGCCGCTTGGCGACATGGCTTTGTTCAGTGGGTGGTATAATTGCAAGACCTCAAGACACTGTGAGCTCTTTCTGCGTAGATCGGACCGCAAGCAACCACTAAATATGAGGGTACCCCGGTCAAACTATGACACTAGGACGTCAACCACCTCAGTCCTCCCGTGACCATGGTTGCTGTAAACGTAAAAATCATAATATAAACGCGATAAAATTCTTAAAATTTGTTTTATTTCAATTGGCGTAAGTCCCTTTTGAAATTCTGACTTCACATAATGATTCCAAATGCGCTAAAAAGCAGCGCAAGTTCCAGGCTTACTTATACCCCTTCTGAATCATTTCGTATAAGGCGCAAAAATCATGTAAAATATTTAATAGGTTACCGAGTAGGTCATACCGATACCGTTTATAAAATAAATAAACAAATTTGTAAAAAATGCTGCATTTTTTATATGGTGCTATTTTTTTGAGCATTTTTCATGCTTATATGGTCTTTATAACCTAACGATGAACTCTTTAAAATTTGTTAATTCATTTTCATGTGGAACTCTTTCCTTTTCTTAGAACATAAGATAACTAAAATCACGGTTAATAGATAACCGGGGTTCAACAATCAACAACGAATTGGCAATCTTTAATGTAACATAACCACATAAAAAATGCCCAATCGATAGAGCAAAATAGATGCAGACCTATTGACCCATCAAATCGGGAGTTACAAAATACTATCATGACTGACATAATATCGTATCAATCAAATCATCATCATCAAGTGTTGTGACATTTCAAATTAAATTAACATCTCTTGAGATAATCTCCGCTATCATCTCTGATTATGCTAATTTGATAATCTTAATAGCTACTACGAATACACGATGTATAAGTTGTAAGCGTTTGTCGAATTCGAATAGTCTTGGATAACGGTCATCCCTTATTTAGATAATACTAATTATCTAAAGAAAATCATGTGATTTCAATTATGGGGACGATATGAATCTCCTAATCTCATTATCTATAGCTCAATAGCTCTGTACAGACTTATCGCTCAGCCTTGTTGCATCACGACTCGACTAATAATAATAAAAAATACAAGCCCGCTGGGTTTCTCGCCGGATCTTCTCAGTTGAGGTCGCGTTCCAATGCGGTTGTGCAGTTATGAAAAAAAAAATGTAAATGACAATATCTAAGTGGCCCCGTAGGCCTATATGAAATAAACGATTGGCTTTCACTTTGACTTGGATTTAAAACATTTTTTTTTTAAATTCAGTATCTCGACCCATGGAACGACTTGATAGTTGTTTGTGATTACGAATGACCCTAATATGTCTTAAGCACTTTTATTCGCATTCCTGGCAGTATCTACTTGTCCACGTATAATGTTTAAAGCGCACTTTAATTATGCTTATCAACAATTAAAGGCAATACACGAATGTAGGTCAAGACGGTTAAAAGGAATAAATCAAGTACCCCTATGATGTCATCAGCCACAACCTTTGCACATCTAATGACACTTAACACTGTGCAATAAAGCTAGTTATCACCCGATTGAGATGTAAAGCTATGTTGGTCATAAGTTAAGGCCGGCTATGTCATTACGCTTATTTGAGATCATTAATCGCTGCATTGTGCGAATACGCGATTGATATAAGTAGGTGTTATTTATATCCTTATAAGGATATGCTTAGATTACATTTTTTTTTATTACATTATAGGCAAGTATTTGCTCTCGATCTCACCTGATGGTAAGTGATGAGATCTACGATGGAGCATACTTGCAGGTAGGAAGGCGGTAGTAGATCGAGACGCCACATTCACTAGGCACATGCAGCGCAGCTGATCTGACCCGCCATCCATGAAATATAAATAATAAAAATTCGAAGCAGTGATAGCCATGTTGGTAGAACGCTTGCCTTGGTAACGAGGATCGCAGGTTCAAACCCCGGTTCGCACCTCTGGGATTTTCATGTGCGTAGATAGGTTATGTGCTTAGTTACATATGTATAATAAACAGATATTAAGTACCTGGTACCTACTCATTACATAAAAATAACAACAATAAACTTTAGATAATTTTAGTTCGTTATTCGTTAAAATAATTATGTTTCGCATCGTAATTAGCGAGTTTATTATAATTATGGAAATATTTACAACAGGTAAAACCCGCATTGATGCTTCTCAATCACATTAATTTTATATGTTTAGTTATAAAATCATGATATGTTGCTAACTTACAATCATTTTATACAAAATTAAAACATATGTATGTACCAAAACAAATAATCAAAGGACTTTTTTACCATCATTTACGAACGTTATATATTTACAATTAAAGTGAAAGTATTTAGGAAAACAAAAAAAATAGTATGACAACAAACTATGTATCAAAAAGTACCTTGTCCGCGTGGAATGGTGGCAAGAAAGCTGGCTGCATTTCGTCGCTGTATTATCAAGCTATTTTTTTACAGTGTCAACCTGTAAGAGGCAATCAACCTAGGTGATAAAAATATCACCTAGGTTGATTATTAAAGAAATAGCGCAAAAGAATGTATACACTTTTGTGTATATGCTATTTATTTTGACTAGTTTTGTTAAAAACTACTTTGTGACTTGAGTTAGTTTAAAATTATAAATGATTAAATCATTGAAATTATTATTCTATTGCCTATACATAATAATTCAGGTAACATATTCAATCGAAAGACAGTTCACGTGAGTCGATACATTGGCCATATTAATGTTTAATTATCCATTGAAGATACAGATAATACTATGTGCAGTTTATACTGTGTTCATACAAGAACGAAGCTAACTACACTGAATTACTTATCATGCGATACCATAGAACTCCACCGATCCTTGGTTATAACTGCGTAATCCATACATATAAATAAAATTGGAGTGTCTGTTTGTAATATTAAAATAACCACTTTTTACTAAGTGCATTTGGATGTATACACGGTACCTATACCAAAACAACATTTTTTACAATTTTTGTCTGTCTGTCTGTCCGCCTGTCTGTCTGTCTGTCTGTTTGTTCCGGGTAATCTCTGAAATGGCTGGACCGACTTTGACGGGACTTTCACTGGCAGATAGCTGATGAAACAAGGAGTAACTTAGGCTACTTTTATTTTAGAAAAAAACCATAGGATCTCACGAAAAAAATTAAAACCAATGTTGCAGCGTTGCGCCTGATTAAGTTTGATAGCAACAACCTGAAATGTGTCCCGCGGGCTCAGAAAGCGCGAGCAAGCTGTTGCCAACGGTTGAGTTTTTGTTAAATACCACGCGGACGAAGTCGCGGGCAACAGCTAGTTATTAATAATCCCAACCAGCAGTTTTCCACACAATTGTCACCCCACTTCCCACTAATATCCCACTAATCCCACTAATATTATAAATGTGAAAGTTTGGATGGATGGATGTTTGTTACTCAATCATGCCAGAACGGCTGAACGGATCTGGATGAATTTTGGCACAGATATATATTTTAGTCTAAAATAGCACATAGGCTACTTTTCATCCCGGTAAAATGTATGGTTCCCGTGGGATACATTTTTTTAAATTCTTCATAGAGCAAATTATCGACATGATTTTTTGCACAGGTAGTGGAAGTTTAGGGGTCAGACAATGACATAGGGACATACTTTTTTATCGCGGGTAACACGGCGGGGCGTAGCTAGTTATTAATAATCCCAAACGGCAGTTTTCCACACAATTGTAATATGATAGACTTAGAGTAATATTTAACCGCTTTGCCTGAGGCTAAGTTCATTTATATTTCAATCTCCGATAGTGCATTAATTTCTTATGTAGATTCCGCGTATATGCTCGGCCAAATGTCAAATTTACAAATGAGTATGAATAGCTATTACCTATTTTTTACCTCCCGACGCCTAACGAGAAGTGTTATTATAGAAACAAGAACAAATCGTCTGTCTGTGTCATTGTAACTCCTTAATGGATGGACTGAAATCAATGTATATTTTTTTATATCGAAGGCTGGTTTTATTATGATTCTTAGCTATGTTTTATAAAAATTGGGGACCTTTTGGGGATTTCTGTTTTTTTTTTATTATGCAGTACCTTCCATTAAGGTCAGTCTTTGGCTGAAAGGCTTTGGGGTAAGTGTCCGTTTAGTCAATGCTATCTTCGCTGCCTACACAGGGAGACACCCATCTATAATTGTAGAGCAAACTATTTCTCAGTACTGACCTAAAAAAAATTATTAATGAGTAATAGAGCAAGCCTTTGTTTGCTGATTTTAAATTAAACTCGATCACATAATAGGAAAGACAAGTAATTAGCCGATAACCTAGTTCACTTAGTGATTAATCGCTTCCACTTAGCGAAAGGTCAGCATTCGTAAATAACGACTAGATATATATTATATTCTCGATACATTTTAAACAATCGTAAAAAATTGCTACTTAGATACCTTATAGTCAATTATTAAGTGTGTCGGTCCAGTAATCTTAGGTCTTAAATGGGAAATTAGGCTCTATATACACTTCACAAAAGGTTGGAAAAACGAGAATAACAATGACATTATAAAGCACGTTTTCTTTTAATTTTTATTTTGTATGTTGTAAACTTCTATGAATTTTCAGCTAAATATCAAAGTAAATACGATACACGGTGTAACAAAAATAGTGTAAAATATTTTAAAGGGTTAACAAGTGAGTGATAACGATCGCGTTTATGTATAAAATATATGTGTATACAGTGTTTAGTTTTGTTGTGAGTAAGGGCGACTCTACCATTTCATCGCGGAATTCGTTTCACGTTATATTTTAAATTTAGTGGATTTTATTGGTAAACTTGTCAAATAGTATCAGAAAATACAGCTACTTATACAATATACTAACTTATTTACTAAAATTAAAATTAGGCTGATTTCAAAATGCACTCTGCAATAAATAATTTTAAATGTATTTATTGTAGAGTGTTCTTAGTTTAAATTTTAAGTAAAAAAAAATTTTCTGTCTGGAAGACAGAATGACCTTTACAGCCTACCGATGGAGCCCTTAAAATATTTAACACTAATACTGTTAAACCTTATATATTCATATGATTTGTGGACTATGCGATAAGTTATATGACATTGATTATATTAATATTTAATTTACAGCAATCATATAATATTCTGAAGCTAATATCAATAAACGAAAAGCTTTACATAATAGCCGTTTACTAATTACAGGTTACAACGTAACACACAAATGTTATGCTTTGATTACACACCGCTAAACTATAATCAGAAGCAAAATACTATGTAACCTACTCCCTAAACTAACCTACTTTTAATAACAATTCATAATTATAAAGAACACGATAAGTTTTATAAACGTACATAAAAATAAAACCTCTTGATTGGTGAAATCGGGTGAAATAACATGTTAACAATCAATTTAACTAACTATTATGATGAAAACTAATCGGACGGCTATAAAGAACTCGATAAAATTACAAAAGAAATCTATAAAATGATTAAAATTCTCTAATGGTGCCAATTAGGTGAATTTATGGTTTCACCTGTAACAACCGAGTCGGGTTCCAAGCTTAGAACACTATGATTGTGTGTGAGTTAACTGTATTATGAATCATTTGCTGGTGTGAAGTCAAAAATTTGTGCGCGATATGATATATTTATCAGATTATGTAAGCACTTACAATATTTTACTGAACCGTGCCGATTTCGCTAAAATCGTCTACCAAATATGTTTTCGTAATATTTACTTACATACGGAATTCAATCGACAATGATGAGCGATTGATGCCACGTCTATCATGCACATCATTCAATCCCATAAATAAAAAATATATATTTGAAGTATTAACTTGAGCACACATCAATGTTGAGGTGTGCTCCTGTTTAGTGCAGTCATGATTTAAGAAAAAAAATAAAAATTCCTTCATTTTTCAAATTAATTCTATTCGAATTTTAAAGTTCGTGCACGAACGCGACGCGACGGCGCGCACACAAGTGCCCCTACACACGGCCCGGCACAAAGACCCGCACACACCCCAATGCTCATAATTTGCTGACAAGAAAACAAAAAAAGGAAAAAAAAACTCGGCACCCGTTCTAATTAGGTCGTCGAGTGAGAACAGGGCGTTCGTCAGCACAATAATAATTAACACTGGCTGTAATGAAGCATACCATAAAAACTAATTGGAGATCCTACGATCGTTGGTTGTGTCGCGAGGGTGAGCCGACAACCGGTTCGTTCCGATTTTGGATACCTACGATCGATATACTTTTGTTGATGTACAATTAGAATAATCATATAAATTATACAAATAATTCATTTCAAATCATACATTTTCCTTTTGCTCCGAGTAAAATATCGTTAGCAATTAATATATTGATTTTTCATCTTTATATGTTGAACGTAACTGCCTACAACTACCCTACTAACGTGCATCACTACAATATCTTCACGCATTATAGACGTTAATATATGAAAAAGTCTAAAACAAAAAGTTTCATACAGAAAAAAATTGTCATATCGAAAAAAAAACTAAGTAACCAAAAGCATATTCGATGAAACTAGTGCAGTAAACGTTCACTGAGCGAGTGTTTTAAATCGAAAAGCTGACGCGAACTGCCGTCTATCAGCTAGTTGAAAAGGGAAATCAGTCAATAATGCACTAATTTCCCCTCCTTAATGGCGCAGACCGGCCCTCTACTCAGACACTATTGCGACACGACAAGTTTGTATTTAATGTAATAACTTGGTACAGGCCGCGTTCTCGTGTAACTTTAAAGCTTCGCGTTCAGAACTTAGTGTAATATTATTTTTTGGATTCATTACTATAATAATATTATGTGATAATATATAAAAAAAATATTTCTACATAGGTAAATAGTGTACAAAAGTCAGTGTAATTATTATACTGGTATTAAATCCGCTAATAAAATTAAGGTTATAAATATATCTATACATATAAAATATAGTCTATATAACTATTTTTTAGGATTTTATCGCGTTTATATTTTGATTTTACGTTCCCGAAAATCCTAAAAAAATAGTTTTATTTCAATGTGTAGAATTCGCGTAAATATAAGAAATCAATATAGTCTATATGTTAGTTACACAATTTACAACTCCAGAACGAGTGGGACTGTATTTATGAACCTTGATTTTTTGAATTTTTCTCAAAAAATATACACAGTTGTGTATGCATTTAAAATTTCCCTTCATTAAAGATTCTTAATTTTAAGTATAACTCAAGCACGTATTTCTCCATTTTATTTTAAAACATAATATGCACTTACCCCTTCTGGTTTATATTTGAGAAAAAATATTCACCAGTAATTAGTATAGCCATTGCATTAATTAAGTACGCTTCCCGATAAAAAAATCCTTATCACAACGTGATCGCGGCATATTAAGCGCCTTACACACAGCCGGCTAATACCCCACATAAGTGGAAAGCCCAATTATTTCCCCATTAGAACATTTGCTCCAAAGAAATTGCCTATTTGGATTATTAAGAGAAATTTCGTGGGGCTCGGTAATGATATTAGTGGTAAGTATTTTTTTTGTATTTTGCAACACTGTTAAAAAAAATCTCAGCTCGTTTGGAGGAACATGCAGAAAAAGCTGGTCTATTCGGTTATCTATACATACATATAAATAAAATTGGAGTGTCTGTTTGTAATATTAAAATAACCGCTTTTTACTAAGTGCATTTGGATGTATACACGCTACCTATACCGAAACAACATTTTTTAAAATTTTTGTCTGTCTGTCTGTCTGTCTGTCTGTCTGTCTGTCCGTCTGTCTGTCTGTCTGTCTGTCTGTTTGTTCCGGCTAATCTCTGAAATGGCTGGACCGATTTTGACGGGACTTTCACTGGCAGATAGCTGATGTAACAAGAAGTAACTTAAGCTACTTTTATTTTAGAAAAAAAAATAGGATCTCACGAAAAAAAAAAAAACAATGTTGCTGCGCAGCGCCTGATTGTTTGATAGCAACGACCTGCAATGCGTCCCGTGGGCTCAGAATTGGCGGGTAGGCTGTTGTCAACGGTTGTCTTTGTTAAATACCACGCGGACGAAGTCGCGGGCAACAGCTAGTATTTTATATTTTCTAGTAGCTTAGGAAATTAAAACGAAATTATGAATTTAAATAAAACTAATTTTACGGATTTAATCGCGTTTATTTATTTCTTGTTTTTTACGTTCCCGAAGACAAAAACGAAAAAAAAGTTTTATTTAAATGTGTAGTATTCGCGTAAATATAAGAAATCGAAACTTGACTTTTTAATTTCTTCCAAAATGTTCGATAATTTTCACAAAAGCATCCACGCGATTTCATCCCTCTTACACCGCCGGTATCATAAATAGGTATGACAGTGACGTTACCGATGTACCGTCATCAATATTATGAGTCTGACAATGACGTCACAATGGTAACATCATAACATTACAAGATCCTGCTTACCATACTACTCTTATCTAATGATATCAAAGTTGTGTGTAAGTTTCCATAATATTACCACCAACGTCGGGCTATATTTAAACCTTATGTACTATTGATTCATAGTTTCTCGTTCTACCTGTCTAATCATAGCCGAAGGAACACTACCCACATAATACTTAATCATTAAAAACCGGTCAAGTGCGAGTAAGACTATTGTAATGAGGGTTCTGTACCGTGACGTTTTTTTTTTCATATATACCTACACGACTGACGCAAAAGTTTGCCTAGTGACACTGATTATATATATATCCTTCGATACAAGTTGTCATATTGTTTGCCTCGTAAATATAAAAGATATATAATATAATGTATGATGATGACTCCTACTTAAAATATCGTAGCTTTTAAGAGTCAACGTTTTTATGGTTCAGTATTTTTTTATCTTTTGAGGCACGGAACTCTAACGAACGTACAGAAAGAAACGTCAGGCTGCAATTAAAGCCACTGTTTGCAATTATAATAATGGCTGTCACACCTATAATACAATTAATAGTGGGAAATTCTATGTTTCGGTCACATCATACTTAATTAGGGCTAATCAAAAACACTGAATACATAGTAATGATATTTAATGGCTGTTGTTATAGCGCGGTCTCCTGATACTAATAATTTGTGCTAATTAATAAGAAATTCGTTTTGAGTTATACTTGTTTATTTGTTTGATAGGAGACCGGGGGAAACTCATATTCTTTAGGTCACAAAAAATAAGGGTGGTATTATTTTTGACGAGCTTTAGTTACTGTCGTGTTGAACTTAACTTAAAGCATAGTGGAAAAAAGGCCTTTAAATTTAGAGATTTTGATAACAGAAAAAGTTAACAATGCGAAATATAAATTTAAGTTTTTAATAAAAAAGCGACATTTTTTTATTGTCTTTTTTAAATTGAGCTTGCGATTCTAAGTAAAAAATAATAAAATAATTACAATACAAATAATAAAATAATAAAAATATTGATGAGGATCCAATAAAAGTTGTAATTTATTGGATCCTCATCAATATTTTGAATAAGGATCCCTAACATAGTGGAATAAACAACAGAAGGCCTGGAACCGCCTAAAATAAACGCAATTAATCGACTACACAATCGAACTGCGATTAGCGAGCAGACGATTATAATCGATAAGAAAGAGATGCACATAATTATATTGCCGTCTCACGCCTCCGTTGAATAGCAAAAGTTCATTGCACACCCCCTGAACTTAAAAAAGAGTTTCATTTGCTTACCGACGACTCTGTATATCGTATAACTACTTGGCAATTACGGCTAATGATAATAGCGGGTGTATTACTTATGCCCATTATGTTAGTATTGTGAACGAACGAATTATACGGAGGACGTTCAGAAGCTTTGTGTCGGACATTTGTTTCCAACTATATTTTTTTCTTATTTCTGTGTGAATATATTGTATCAATCATTATGTATGCTAGTTTGGTTTAACGTAGATACGGGTTCGTACCGATATACACGTCAAGGCATATAAGAAAAAGTCTAACATATTTTGACAAATGAAAGAACTTTGTCTTTTTTCATCCAATGGTGTTCTGCCAATGTCAAGTAATTAATAGTAAAAACAAATTCAATGAATTAAAAAAAACATTATAATACTAATATATAATATGACGATGATAATGACTGATCATCAAAGTTTATTTTATTTATCCTACAAACAATTGTTTGGAGTAGGTAAACACTGAATACCTGCCATACTCAAAATTACCTACAAAGCATAAATGTCAATAACGCCATTCCTGGCTAAAGTAACAAATTAGTATGGGTGGGTGGACATTGGACTCTATTTACCGTACGCGGGCCTATTTTCTGGGTATTTTTTGTCGCGTTTGTACGCCATTTCTCTGGCCCCGCGGGCGTCCGGCCCGGCGCGAGAGATCTTCTTTTTTTAAATCAGTAAATTGCATATATGAAAAACTACTCCACCAAAGGGGAGTCGCATGTGTGTATACTTACGGATTTCGGGTACTGGCTTTATATATTTCTGTTCAACGTATGTGAGCAAAAGTGGCCAGTACATATTTATTCATTTTTTAAATAAAAAAGGAAAAAGATTCTGGTTTTTTTTTTGTTAATAATGTAATAGCGGTGAATTAATGAGCATTATTAACTCTTAAATGCAGCTGCATTTAATTGTATAATATATATATTTTACAACCTACAATTTCCTTTGTCTTAACTACAAAAGACTCATTATCGCGTACGTGTGCACTAATTATGCATTCGATCACTATTTAAAATAGCACAACAATGGTGGAATCGAATTGGTAACGATTATGATCGAACAATCGAGTGAATGGAGTCAAGTCGAGTGCCCACGCGCCACTCGGCGGGGGTCGCTGTGACGTAACGCGAGGGCTGAAAGAACAATAAATAAAAAAGCTTTACAATGGTCTTATAACTTAGTTATAGGTAAGTTGTAAATTATTATGCTCTGCTCTGCTGCGCAGTCTTGGATAGACTATACAAAACCTATCTTCTCTGACCGGCATAGGTTGGTTCAACATATGCCCATTTCTGTTTCATTCTAACATTATTCAATTGTTTATTAGGGTCATTTATTTCAGCTTCCAATCTACTCAGACTTAACTGAATACCATCTACCAGTGGGACTACCAGTAGTCAAAAGGAAAACACTTTATGAGATTTTACACTGTAAAATTGTTCTATAATGACAAACGAAAAAACTATCGTAACGAGCCCATCGAAGCAGTTTTTTTTATATACAACAACCTAGTATATACAACAATAATACTTTTTATTCTTTTGTTTTAACTCTAAGCTCACGCACTGGCGCATTCAATGTCCTTAAACATATTTAAGTTCAAATATGAAAAAGAAACACTTTAAATGTACACCCAATATGTGAGCTTTAATACGGCTATATAAGGTTCCTTCTATAACTCGGACATCTAAAAGAGTATCCACAAGCACGCTACTAACACTACCCAAACACCGCGGCACCGTCGATCAAGTCCATAATCCACTTACAGAACGATAAATGAAAGGTAATCGAAAGGAAATTACGCAATAAATGGGAAGTTATTATTGAATTTAATGTTAAATTAATCGTGAGGGCCCCCCCTCCTAACCATCTGGCGTGCGTACCCCCCACTGTACGGCCGTTTTTCGAGATGTGCTCTCAATGTTACAATGAATTTCATTATTTTATCGAGTGCCTTCGTGTTTTATTAATAGGTTAGATTTGTATTGAAATTGTTTTGAAGTACGCTCTACAAGCCAATCTGCTGCAGATTGGATAGTACAGCTTTGACAGATCAGTTCGTAGAATCGATAGCAGCAAAGTGTAGGTTCTGTTCCCGGGTATAAAATAAGCAAACGTTAAAAGCTATTATTTTGTAGAGTTATTGAATGGGGATATTTTTTTAAGGAAATCGAAAATAAAATATGTTTTTTTTTATCATTCAGCCATAGTCATAAATCAAACTAATAAGATGCTTAAAGATTATACCTACAAATTGTACTAGATTGCTCTATTTTACATGTATGGAATACAGGATTGGTTCATTTTACTTGCTTGAAATATCCTAACATGACGTAAGAAAATAATAATATACATTAATATATCGCCTGATGAATACACTAACTACAGACCCAAACTAAGCAATGGTTGTATTATGGGTACCGTAAAAAGTCACTGGGGCCCATCCCAGTAGTTTAATATTTATATATAGATATTAAACATCCATGACTCGGGCACAAATACGACCCCAGCTGGGAGTCGAAACCGCGACTCTTTGTACAGAAAGCAGGATCACGACCAACTTGTGCCAATCGGATTGGCAATAAAAATATAGACAATCCGTTGACCAACCATGATTACGTCTCATTATCAAAGCAACAAAAATCCGCTATGCCGCCCGTCAGTCGGAGTCTGTAGTTCTGTACATTACTGTGTCCACGCTGTCCGACACTACATAGCAAGTGTACCGTGCCACGTGACACCCGAGGACGAGGCTGCATAATACATCGGTATACGCTGTTACTGTACGTTGGGCTTTAATTATATATCTGCTACAATTTCGCCTTTTTTCGAGTATTTTTCACATTACCACCCCCTACCTACCCTTCACCTACCCCTGTTCACCCACTGCCGAACGACCGCGGAAAAAATCGCTCTACGTGTGTGTGTTGTGACAATGTATTCTGTGGCCACTAACAAAAGAAATTAAACACGTTTATTGCTTGACACAACTTAAGGAACAGGACAATTATAGGCGTTCCAAATAACAAATAGAGAAAATGTAGTAAAAATACACTTTGGATGCAATTAAGCTTGTAGAACACGGGCCCGAGAGGCCGATAAGCCGTGCTCAACTTTTCCTGTAACAGGCTGTTATTTCACGATTTAAAATCGGTTCTCAACCCGTTAATGACGCGAGGTACAAGTGCAGATCGGCGGCTCCGTTCGGCCGCGGACCAATCTATTTAATAACCCCCGTCGGTGACACCCCACCCGGCGGCCATCGCCAATTTTCACCCCCTCGCCCCTTGCTGGCCCCCTAGCACCCGCCCTGAAAAAAATCCAGAGCGTTTTAAAATTAATGAGTAAAAATCCACACACACATGCGAACGGACAATGCGACGCGTGTGTGCGCGCACGCCCGATAATGACCGCGCTTTGCCGCCCAAATGAGGACGTCACCCGTTGTCTTCTACCGATCACCGGACCGCGGCTTTGCATACTCTATTCTATCAGCCGAAGGACGTCCACTGCTGGACATAGGCCTCCCCCAATGACTTCCACACATCACGGTCCTCCGCCACTCATATCCACGTATACCCTGAGGGTGCTGATGCCACATAGCACCCTGATTCCGTTGCCCGCTTTACACGGAGCTCGTGATCGCCTAGCCTTTTCCATTAGCACGAACTATCCGAGAAAAAAATGGAGCACTAATTCAAATTTCGCCGGTTCGAGCGCTAATTCGGAGCGAAACGGCGCCGCGGCGCAAAGCGAACGCAGTTAGATAACATTTGTTGAGCCGAGGGGGAGCGGGTGTCACCCCTACGCAACGCCGTTTTTATTTTGGCCGGCCCTTGCCCCCTTACCCCCTTCGCTCGTCCAACTTCATCTGAATAATTACTGATTTTTTCCGTGTACCGCTGATTATTCCGAATGTTGCCTTGTTGATGATAATTTTTTTTTTCAACTTTTTTCATTAGTCAGCCGCCATCGGAGTTTTGATTGTGCTTTTAAGCTTTTTTGTACCTATTCAATTTGCTGACAATGTTTATGTGAATCGATATACAATATAAAAGTTTATGCATCCATGTTATGTTATTACTTTTATTTATGCATTGTATTTAAATGTGATTGATTAGATAATTTATCTAATCGCACAATTCAATTTGTTTTATTTATAATCGCCATGTTCAATTCCTTTTATTTTATAAGCAATATAAGATTGCTTACAAGATATTTACTAATGCTCTGACAATATATTTTTTATGATGTTTGTTAGTTATTAAAAAAAAACAATGACTGATGATTACGTAGAGGATAATCAAAGTCATTTTTTTATCATACCTATATAACATTATCTAAAACATATACATATCAAGAGCACAAACATAGTCAACGTGTAGATAAACTTAATACAAATAATAAAAAAACTCGAATCATAATTAAAAGCGCAAATGAGAACTAGCAGCGACTAATCAATAAAGACAATGATTAAAACTGCGAGCTAATTAATTGGACGGGAGAGAATTTATTCAAGACGCGCGCAGAACACTGACTGAAAAAAAAAACTAATCGAAAACTTTAATTATCATGCTTATTCGACAAGTGACAAGTCGGGCCGATGCCGATCGCTTTGCCAAAGGATTTCGGTGGGACCGCCCGACTCCCCGCGGGGCCGCATTTTTTCCACCCGCCACCGAAGGGGTTGATTTTTTAAACTGATGACGCGCTTTCATTCCGCGCTGTGCAACTTGGCCGCGCGGCTGTATGTGTTACCGGCTGTTGATAAATACATTTAAAAAAAGAAAAGAATAAATCGTGAACGCTTTGTCGATAGTGCGCTGCGTTTCTATTCCGCGAGCGTTATCTATGTTCCACTTCGTTCTAAATACAACTTTTTTGTGTAGTGAAAACTTTCGTGCGGCGATAATAAACTTATGTGTGGTGCGTTTTGAGTTACGTGACATTGTGACACATTTTCATTGGACGTTCAAAGTATATACAAGAACTTTTTGAGAAAGTTGGCAAGTAATTGTAGGCTTTTGGTTATTTTGGTGATTTTTCGTACTGTGTTGAAATTATGTTTTAAGTGTAGAGACAGTGCTCGTGAAACTGTTAAACGTGGAGAGAATGACATTGTCCTTCGTAAGTACACATTAAATAAATATTAATCTAAATTCTTAATAATATTTATTTAATTGGTGAAATCATAATTAAGATATGAAGAGCTTTCGAGAGATCTGTTCGCGTTAGTTAGTTAGTTAGTAGAGTTTATAATCACGTAAATATGTAGCGAAAGAATTACTTAACTCTTATAATATTGTAATAAAAAAATATGAATTAATTTTTTTTTTAAACATTCTAGATACTTTTTAGCACCGAAAAAAAAATTAACTTTAATATTATAAAACAAAAATAATTATTTTATATTTATATAACACGTATATAGGTACCTACTGACTATATAGGAAATATAATTCAGTAAATACCTGTACGGTACCTGTTTTTTGCAAACTGACCAATTCTAACCTTTTTGCAACCGTACCATTTTTAACCTGATCATGTGAATTATTAACGAATAAAATAACACATATAACTGCGGCCCGCCAGAACCGAGTATAATTATTACAAATTAACAATTCAAGGCGTTTCCTCGCACTTATGTTTTAATAGGGCTTAATAATTAAAAGTCAAGTAGACTGACCTTCTGCACTTACGATTATTGTTAATATAAATAGTTTATTGCAACTGGTTTATGACTATATATAAATAGATATTTATATATAGTCGTAAACCGTCGTACTAATATTATAAATGTGAAAGTTTGGATGGATGTTTGTTACTCTTTCACGCCCGAACGGCTGAACGGATCTGGATGAAATTTGGCACAGAGATAGATTATAGTCTGGAATAGCACATAGGCTACTTTTTATCCCGGTAAAATGTATGGTTCCCGTGGGATAGATGTTTAAATTTTTCATACTTTTTATCGCGGGTAACACCGCCGGGCGCAGCTAGTATATATATATATATATATAAGATGATAAAAATACACTTGATGATTGTATTTTATTATGTTTTATTTACTTAATCATTGATGCGAGTTTAATAATACCATGCCCCTTTCTGTTTTTTAGGATGGCAATCAATCGGCTACAAAATAGTGTTATTTTTTCCAGTGTTAGTATTTCTTGATAATTGCTATATTATAAGTAGAGATGATAATGTAAAGTTGTCGATTAGTAAAGTTGCGGATACTGTACTGACATTTTACCGGACATTTTGGGAAAACTTGAAATGTTATTTTTTTTTTTTCAATATCCTTCACTCGGGCACGTTTATGATCACACAATGGTTAATTTCCCACCAATATTATATTTATCAAAGAAACCGATTTTTGGAAATATAAACAAAATTGACAAAGTCAAAGTCAAATCATTTATTTCGTATAGGCCTACGGGGGCACTTACAAATTGTCATTACATTTTTTTTCTTAAGTCTACAACCGGATCGGAACGCGACCTCAACTGAGAAGATCACAGACAACTTCACAGTTCAAATTCCCGCCAAAAAGTCGTATTTTATTTAGTACACAACGGTTATTTATTACTGCGTTTGTAATAAATGTGTTTTGTATACAAGTGTAAAAAAAAATGTGTAAAATATTTGAAGGTAGGTAGGTGATATCGATCACTTTTATGTATAAAATATATTTGTGTATACAGTGTTTGATTTTTCTTTGGACAGACAGTACCTCTTTATCGCGGAGTATGTACCTGGTGTTATTTTTAAATTATGATATTAATTTTCTTGGGAATGTGACAATTATAGCCTACCAATAGACCTCTTAAAATATTGTACACTATTGTTCTTAAACCATATACAAAATTTTAACAGGTTAACCCGACAAAACACTCTGTTTTCTTTATCATATGTATATGCTGCTGTGTACAGACCGGCCGCACTACCTCACGAGACTGCGAGTCATGTATGTTTAATATCTATATAGGCAATGGTATTCTGGGATCGCCCTCAGTGTACGGTACCTATAATACGAGTATTAAATAGTTTGGGACTGTGTTCGTCTGTTGATATTAATTTGTTTCTTTTTTTGTCAGCAGGCGGAATCGGACCGGGAAAGCGGCGCGAGCTCGCCGGAGGGCGGGGCGGCGCGCGCGCAGATAGCCGAGCAGCGCACCCCCTCCCCGCGCTCCCGCACCCCGCAGCACCAGCAGCCGCACTTGAATGGCTCCAGTGAGTTCGTACTAACAATCATTTTGTTCTTATAGCATGTAGATATAGTTACTATAGTATTGTATACTTGTTAATCCAAAATCTTGGAATATTTAGATAATCAAGCAGTTCGAGACTGAATGCTCAAATATCTAGCGTCAATGACTAGTTGTAGAGTATTTCCACCTCACAAGGCAACACACTGGAGCTAAAAATAACATTTTGAACATCTAAAGCCTTTAATAAAAATAGGAAAAAAGCACTGATAGCCAAGTGGGTAGAACGCTTGCCTCGGTAATGAGGATCGCAGGTTCAAACCCTGAGATTTCGGGATTTCATGTGCGAATCTCATTTTAAACCATGATTATCACTTGCTAAACGGTAAAGGAAAAACATCGTTATGAAACCTGCATGTCTGAGAGAACCCACCAAAATCCGCCCATCAGCACTGGGCCAGCGTGGTGGACTATGGCCTAGTCCCTTCGCATTGAAGGAAAGCCCGTGCCCAGCAGTGGGACATTACAAAATGGCTAGTATTCTTATTATAAGAAAATCTATAATTCAATATATGATTTTCACTGCGCCGCTATATTTTGAATCATATATACCAAACTAATTCTATTACCATTATTACTGTGAAATAAAATTTTATATTCTGAGCATTTTCTTTAACATCACATATCGCTTGAACCGCACGTTAACTCACATATTTAACTGTTACATGCTCAGATCAATGGACCACACATAAACTCTACCATTAAAAGACTTAACAGCCATTAAATTTTAAACACCTACACTTGAAGTTACGAAAATCATTTAGCTATCTAAAACCGATCTATTCTAAATTACTCTCGTAATATTTTATGATAAATTTTATTGATATGTGAATAAGCTCTACCATGTACCGCAGTGTTTGTTTATCCAATCAAAATCAAATTGTAAGCGAATAACGAAGTTTGAGACTGCAAATAATTGTATGAAACACTTTTTTTATGTTCTTTTCTCTCTCCAATTTCTTCTACGTCACTGAATAATTGAATAATTTCAGCCATTAATTTTTTTAAGCTATTACTCCAAGCCATAGATCATACAAACATATCTCAAAAAAACCTCGTGATAAAGATTTTTGAAAAAAAAATATGTACAGGTAATCTATTATCTCCTTATGACTTACAAATTTCAAGTCTACTTAAGTATAAAAAATAAGCCGTCAAGAGTTGAAGATTGGATGTTGTCATATTTTAGACGACATCTTGGTAACTAAACCATTACAGTAGCTATTAATAGTCAATCATACCCCTATTTGCTGAGGGCTAAAAATATCTCTTAAAACTCCCCCGCATAACCAGTTACATTCCGATGTGTAGACACCCTTTATCCTAAACCCGCTCTCATTGTTCACAGTGGCGTCGATGTTCCAAAATCTGCAGAACCTGGCGAACATGCAACAGAACATGCCGCCGATGTCGCAACAGCTACAGCAACAGATGTCGCAGCAAATGTCGCAACTCGCTGCGAACCTCCAGGGCCTCACGTCCATGCCCTCCAACCCTGTCATCAATTCGCCGCTCAACTTGAGCGTCAGCGCGCCAGGTGAGAACTTGTTGCGGACTGTACTATAACTAGAGCCAAAAAAAAACAGCAGGCAATCAGCTATAAAATAGTGCTATTTTTGCCAGTGTCGAGTATGTTTTTTTTTGATAATTCTTATTTAATTATATGTACCTGATCATAATGTTGATGATGATAATGAAATGAAACCTACCCCTATCAGCAAAGCTGTGAATACTTTACTGAAAATTTACCGGACATCTTGGGAGAACTTGAAAAGTCAAGTTATACTGTTTTATTTCAATGACTTCACTGGTGCACGTTTATGGACACACAATGGTTAATATCCCACTAAAATTACACATTATTTTTTTTATCAAAGAAACACATTTTTTGAAAAAAAAAAACAAAATTGACAAAATCACGGTTCTACTTTCCGCCATAAAGTTAAAAAGACGAAAAAAAATTATACTTTATTTTATACAGATTGTGTATATAATCAGAGCATCAAGATAAAACACGCATACGACTCGACTCCACACAACTTTGACAGAAAAATAATTCTAGCCGAAGCTAATTCGCGGTCACTGAATACAGAAATGATTTTTCTGGTTAGCCAACTTTCTGCATCACCTCCACGTGCCCGGCCCCCAGATTACGTATCTTTTCAAGCTTAGCGAAAGAAATGCGACAGCAATAATCTCGCAATAATGGCGTTCAAATCGCTGATTTGTATGACGTCGCAGCGCTACGTAATACGAATTAGCAATTTAAAAGCAAATATTGCGCGATTACTGCTATCGCTAGGCTATTGCAAGTTACGTAATCAGGGGGCTGGCTTATTAATATTTTTCGGTGCATTACCGTCTCAAAACTGTCGGATTCTCCGCCAGAGGGTTAACCACTAATTAGAGTGAATTAGACAGATTGGGACGCTCAGGAGTACACGGTTCGCGCATTAAAACTCTTAACTTTGAAATCACGTGAGCCGTAATTAGGTGATTACCGAATCCAATCGATTTAATGAATTCAAGATAGCGGCTCCGCTCGCCCGCCCATTAAAGCTATGCTGTAATGGACGAAAAAACCTATTTAAATAATGAGTATAATTACTTTTTTTTTTCACGAACGCACGGATATTACGAGTGTTGCGGTATCATTAAGAGTTTTATTGTCTTAATAGAGCTAATTATAAATTTTTTTCGGTTCTTAATTGATGCGCCGTAGGAAAGAGCATTTATTAACAAAATGTGAAATGTCATGGTTTAAATGAATACGTTATGTTAATGCAGAGTTTAACGGGCTTGTAAGGCGTGCAGATAAACTTTTAGACTTTTGAGGCCGTTTTGTTCGCAGTGAATTAGTTTCGGTCGGTTGCGTATGAGTTGTTTTTTCTTTCGTGTAATTTCCTATCGTTACTTTATCTTCGGATCTGCGTAGCGATGCGTTTGCATTCGGTTGTAATTACAATACAATTTTATTGTTTAATTATGGAAATAGAAAGTTGTGAGATGTGCGGTTGTATCTACAGCGGATGACACCATGACCGCCCAGTTAACGTAACTGCAGTTTAGTCATCGATTAACACATGTTTTTTAAAGGCGATACTAATTTGTAAAATATGAGATTATTAAAAACACTGAACGTTTACGAGTTTTACATGTTTACCGATTTAGTACGAATTGCCGTGGTTTTATTAGGTGCTTATAAAAACGTCGTGTCTAATTACTTGTACGGATTATATAGTCAATTATCTCAGTATTATTTATGTATAAATACGTTATTAATATGATATTAATATTCCACGAGTCGAAAATACGTGACTAAAGGAATATGCGAAAAGAAACAATACCTAATTGTTAATTACTTAATAACTTGCTTAACGATATACTGAATTAACTGCAAACTTATTTATAAAATAATACATACTTCAATGTCCAACACAATGCTGGTTTTGTGTTACCATGTTTGGTGTCAGTACAGAAATGTATACCATATTTTAATGGCTACTCTAGTACACAATTATGCTCTCAAACTAGCGAATGTAGAGGTACCTATTTCAAAGTGACATTTCCCCTCCTACTCATAGACAAAAATAGCTATGCATACAGAAAACCAAACAGGCGATTATTTTAGTAGATGTTTGCAAAAAACGATTAGTCTGACATACTATTCAATAGATTCAAAGACCTATAGGCTCGCCCCCTATAAACATTGAGACCAAATAAATACCTTTGGCGAAATGTGGGTGCACTGCAATGCACCTCTGCCTATTCCTGCGGGGATAACAGGCTTTATGGTGATGGTAATGTGTCTCTTTCTAACTTGTCTGGTATTTTGTATTCCTACAAGGTATGGGATCACCGAACCCTGTGCCGAACAACAGCATGCTGCCGCCAGCCATGCCCTCCCCGATGCCACAGCTCATCCTGGCCTCCGGTCAACTGGTGCAGGGCATCCAGGGTGCTCAGTTGCTCATACCGACCTCGCAAGGTAAGAAGAACCAATCGAAATAAAATTTATAACTAAAAAAAAACAGAAATAGTTATAGTTACTATAATAATTTACTTCGTTCCTTCTTTGAGGATTAACTGAACTAATTTTGATGATAAAAGGTACTGCGTAGTGAATAGGTGATAAAACAGAAGAAAGGAGATATTTATCAACTAAAAATTAAACGAAATAACTTAATAACATGATAGAGGAAGTCAATACAACGGAATAGAAATAGTTGTTAATTATACAAGTAAATTTGATTTAAGTTTTTTTTTGTTTCTCAAAGGAATAGCAACACAGACGATCCTAACGATACCAGTCAACCACGTCAACTCCAACGACCAAATGGTGAACCTAGCGCTAAACAACGGCCAAGTCGTGTCTACGTCGCTAGCCAATCTCCAAGCGATGGCCCAACCCCACCAGCTCCTAAACTCGAATCCCCAACAATCTTCCAACATTCGGCCAAACATGATGAACCCAACATTATCAAATGCGCTCCTAAATCCGGGCTTGCCAAACTTTTTATCGAATGGAGCGGCCAATGCGCAAGAGTTGCTTCAGGCGTTACAACAGCAACCGCAAGGGAATCATAATCTGCTACAAACGGTTCAGCAGAATAATATGTCACAGCAGATGCAGGGAAGACGGTCGTCGTCTCCAAGACCTGATAGGCATTATAAGGAAAGAGAAAACTTTGAAAGGTACGTTGGAGGATCGAGAGAGAGGAGTGAAAGGGACAACGTTGGATCCGCAGCGCTGAACAGCATTAATAGGTAAGTGATTACTCCCTTTTTTATTTTTCTCCCTTTTTTTATTTTTAACGTTCAATGACATTAAGGTCTATTATTCTTCGCATTAGTAGTTAATTCTCGACGTGTTTAAGTTAAAAAATGCAAAGTTTTTTTTTATATCTATACACTATAATGTTGTGACCGTATTACACTGTAAAATAAATACACACTATCACGTCTGAAATCCCTAATGTGTACCATTTTTGCCGGACATTTGTACAGATTTTGATGTATTTTCATACATCTGTTAATTGTAAAGCATTAACATTTTTTGTCGACCACCTTTTTTCTCCTCAGCTTACTTCGGGTCCTCTACTTAAAACTATCTTTATAGCAGTTCCAATTTAAACATAATTGCATCAGAACCGAGTCATAACAATTCAAATTCTCCACAAGCCATCGACTCGTTGAAAGTCGTCGATTATCTTTCGCAACTATCGGCTTTAAAAATCAATTACATCATTGTCTAAGTCTAAACGATGGATCTACAAATTTAATGGGGTGTCCATTTAATAGAATTCCATCCCTATGACGTGAGCAATTAGGTTTATATCGAGCGTAGATGATGTGCGGGCGAGCGTGGGTGCACCGACAAGTGTTGGGTGTAATTATGTGACAATAAGCGTAATTACGCTGTGACGTCATTACACACACATCTTGTGTGTGTATGTGTGTGTGTGTGTGTGCATGTGTGTGAATTAGTAATTAAAGTTTTATTTGTAGATATAATATGTGCGAGTGAAGGGGGAGTTACTTTTTGTTTGATTAGTGATAAATTTCATTATTTTTATGGTTTTCTACAATTACTCGGACTGAAGTATGCATGTTGATATAATTGACTGTAATTATTTTGCTATTAATGTTTTAGCCACTTAGTAGAGTTTGAAAAACACACAATTTCTAAGTAAATTCTATAAATAAAAAATGGTTGATCAGTTTTAGCAACAATATGAACATTTTACTTAGTATACATAAACAAATTATATTGGATCTTAAGGTGGTAAAGTAATTTCTTAACAGACTACCTAAAAAAATACAAAAAAAATATACTCAATGACTAACAAAGAATATTATTAGAAACCTATGTTGATAGATTTAAATAAATCTACCACATAAGCACAATGCGCAGGCAAATAGGGACCTTATAAATATAACAACAAAAGTCAGTGTTAACATATTATAAATAATTCCTGTAGCCCACGCACAGTCTTTTTTACGTACCGTTTGAACAACGTAACCCGTCCCATCCCCCTCACACCACAGATTTAATAAATACGTCTACCAGTGATAGCATGTTTCTCGATAACATTACGATTACATTAAAAGTTCCTACTTACCTTACTGAAACCTAAACCTAAAGAATTACCTAATTATTAAATTGAATATGTTTTCCTTAAAGGTATTTCCCCAATGCGTATATAAAAGTTTCCTTAAGAAGCTGATGTTATGCGGTGACGAATATTCGTTTAAACGAGAAGAATCCATTCATAATATATTTTTATGCAAGTACCTATCGTCGAAACCAAAGAAGTTTCTGGAAATAAATTACGACGAAGTACGGGTACCTTATAAATAAGGAAAGGATGGAGAAGTCAAGTAGTTTATGAAACGACACCACAGTTTATTAAAAAAAAAAACTATTTTTTCGAATTTTATCGCGTTTATGCTATGTTTTTACGTTCCCGACGTTTCGGCTGCTTTACAGCAACCATGGTCACGGGAGGACTGAGGTGTTTGACGTCCTAGTGTCATAGTTTGAACTGGGGTACCCTCATATTTAGTAATTTACTTCCAGATAGGGCCTTTTTTTTTTAAATCGTATAGATATCACAGGTATCAAGATGAAAAGAAGCTATACATTTTATAATGATTTTCATTAAATTTTAAGTCGGACAATCATACCGACAATGCAAATGCGCTATGGAACAACGTAAGTCATTTTAATGTTAAAGTAATTTCAAGTCGATTCGTTTTAATTAGTACCTATGTTAATTAATATGATGACTAATACACCACACGTGAACTTATCACGCGAATATAATCGTTTTCAACGCAAACGTTACTACAACGAGATCGTATCTTTTCGGGGTAATGTCCTTTATTACACGTAATTATGCAGCTATATTTGTGTGTATAAATGATGAATATAATGTGTAGGGGAATAACATACGATATCGTTTTACACAAAAAAAAATATAGCGACACCATTTTATGTTTAGAAAAATAACTTAGTAAGCAAAATCTTAGCTTAGTAGTAAAATCAAAATATAAACGCGATAAAATCCTTAAAATTAGTTTTATTTCAACTTAGTAAGCCTTTAAAAGAGCCGACAGTTAAAAGGGTTCCACCTGGAGTCGACATAACTTCGGACGTGTTCTGGAAAGAGTGAAGAAGGGACTAGGCCCTTCACTAAAGGTGGGGTCCGTATGGCGGACAGGAGCCTGCCGGAGAATGCGCAAGCGATCCCGCAGCTCCGGCGCGCACGCAGTAGAAGAGACACCAGGGGTTTTTAGTCCGGGCAGAGCGGACATACCCCCCGCGGCCTCGGTAGGGGGGGGGGGGGGGGGGCGTTAGGCATTTTCCCCTGCGAAAAAAGGGGGGTCGACATTATTTGCCCAGACGATAATCACGAGAGAAGATACTATAGTTTGCTACATAGTATGAATTTTCGACTTTATGCCACCTCTACATTCATACACCTTCTCTTACATGACTATAAGTTGGGGGCACTTAAAACTCGACCTTACTGACAGTCTAAAATTTACACTATTTGCATACTTATCTTATATAAGTATAGGTAGGTACCTATACTTATATACCCCACACCACATTCAGGTGAATGTGGTGGTTAGGTACCAACGAAGACATAATAAGGAAAACTGGCACCTACCAGACCATTATATCTGCTTTAATGAGGTATTTAATGCTAATTATATACAGGATGTAAGGTACCTTGTAGTAGCTGATATAATTACATTTATAATGTCGCGTTCGCGTTCTTTTTAAAAGATGTTATGGTGTTGGTAGAGCGGACAAACAATGGTAATTTAAAAATAACGATTTTGTTGGTTAAAAGGAACTATTACATCTCTTTTTATGGAACTAAGATTGTTCCAAATCTTCGAAATTTTCTTCCAACTCCTCCTATTTTTATCTATCGATTAATTTCGTGCGGGTTCCAAGACAATTAACTTTATCCCGGAACTCGCCGAGGGTCAAACCTCGGTGTCTTCATTGGACACCACTGTAGATCCTGGCTTACTGGAGTAGCAGTGGTGGGAGTGTGTGGCGGGCCTAGTCCCAAAAAAAAAGGAACTAAGATTGTAAAGGCTCTATTTTTTTCTTATTTATATATTTTCTTAGTAAACAATAACTAATACACAATCTAACATCCTATCTGTAACGTCTAAAGCCTGAGGCGCAGTAGTGAAAGACATTTGGGTAATGCGATCGCTATAATTAGCTCCGCTACAGGCATTAAGTATTCCACTGCCTATAATTACGCGAACAGCCCCGTGACGCGTCTAATCCAGCGAGTAATGGTGATAAATAGATCTAATACAAAGATAATATCGCCTTGGAATATATTAGCATTTGCCAGATTACGCTGTTTGGATCTAAGGTCTGCGCGAATAAGACTAGGTCTGAACGCGTAATGCTTGTCTGTTACTATAAGAGGGAGAGGTACCTAATATTAGACCGGTGTGAAGTTGGCGGCCAAAAGTTGGCGGCGCATTATTACCCGACTAAATTAAAATGCTCACAAAAATTAATGAAAAATCTGTACAGAATGGCATGTAACGCGGAAAATAATGAAAACTAGGAAATTTTCAGTAAATATTCTATGTGGAAATAAAAAAAAATCAATAAATTTTCGTTATTTTTCCAATAAAGTAAGACCATTGTGTTTATCACATTTTGACTTAGATAACACCCAAGGACGGCATGGGAGTACATGTTTGATAGCTCAAAAGGTAGATCTAGATACAGGCATCCCGCCACCAAAAGCCTAGAGTGGTACTCCGCTCGGTTTAGGTTTTATGAGTCCAGACATAACTGGCGGCCGAAATTTTTTCGGCAGATTTTGACTTAGATAACATCCAAGGACGGCATGGGAGTACATGTTTGATAGCTTAAAAGGTAGATCTAGATACAGGCATCCCGCCACATAAAGCCCAGAGTGATACTCCGCTTGGTTTAGATTTTATGAGTCCAGATATAACTGACGGACGTATTTTTTGGCAGATTTTGACTTAGATAACACCCAAGGACGGCATGGGAGTACATGTTTGATAGCTTAAAAGTTAGATCTAGATACAGGCATCCCGCCACCAAAAGCCTAGAGTGGTACTCCGCTCGGTTTAGGTTTTATGAGTCCAGACATAACTGGCGGCCGAAATTTTTTCGGCAGATTTTGACTTAGATAACATCCAAGGACGGCATGGGAGTACATGTTTGATAGCTTAAAAGGTAGATCTAGATACAGGCATCCCGCCACATAAAGCCCAGAGTGATACTCCGCTTGGTTTAGATTTTATGAGTCCAGATATAACTGACGGACGTATTTTTTGGCAGATTTTGACTTAGATAACACCCAAGGACGGCATGGGAGTACATGTTTGATAGCTTAAAAGTTAGATCTAGATACAGGCATCCCGCCACCAAAAGCCTAGAGTGGTACTCCGCTCGGTTTAGGTTTTATGAGTCCAGACATAACTGGCGGCCGAAATTTTTTCGGCAGATTTTGACTTAGATAACATCCAAGAACGGCATGGGAGTACATGTTTGAAAGCTTAAAAGGTAGATCTAGATACAGGCATCCCGCCACCAAAAGCCTAGAGTGGTACTCCGCTCGGTTTAGGTTTTACGAGTCCAGATATAACTGAAGGACGTATTTTTTGGCAGATTTTGACTGAGATAACACCCAAGGACGGACTGGGAGTACATGTTTGAAAGCTCAAAAGGTAGATCTAGATACAGGCATCCCGCCACCAAAAGCCTAGAGTGGTACTCCGCTCGGTTTAGGTTTTATGAGTCCAGACATAACTGGCGGCCGAAATTTTTTCGGCAGATTTTGACTTAGATAACATCCAAGAACGGCATGGGAGTACATGTTTGATAGCTTAAAAGGTAGATCTAGATACAGGCATCCCGCCACCAAAAGCCTAGAGTGGTACTCCGCTCGGTTTAGGTTTTACGAGTCCAGATATAACTGAAGGACGTATTTTTTGGCAGATTTTGACTGAGATAACAACCAAGGACGGCATGGGAGTACATGTTTGAAAGCTCAAAAGGTAGGTCTAGATACAGGCATCCCGCCACCAAAAGCCTAGAGTGGTACTCCGCTCGGTTTAGGTTTTATGAGTCCAGACATAACTGGCGGCCGAAATTTTTTCGGCAGATTTTGACTTAGATAACACCCAAGGACGGCATGGGAGTACATGTTTGATAGCTTAAAAGGTAGATCTAGATACAGGCATCCCGCCACATAAAGCCCAGAGTGATACTCCGCTTGGTTCTGATTTTATGAGTCCAGATATAACTGACGGACGTATTTTTTGGCAGATTTTGACTTAGATAACACCCAAGGACGGCATGGGAGTACATGTTTGATAGCTCAAAAGGTAGATCTAGATACAGGCATCCCGCCACCAAAAGCCTAGAGTGGTACTCCGCTCGGTTTAGGTTTTATGAGTCCAGATATAACTGACGGACGTATTTTTTGGCAGATTTTGACTGAGATAACACCCAAGGACGGCATGGGAGTACATGTTTGATAGCTCAAAAGGTAGATCTAGATACAGACATCCCGCCACCAAAAGCCTAGAGTGGTACTCCGCTCGGTTTAAGTTTTATGAGTCCAGACATAACTGGCGGCCGAAATTTTTTCGGCAGATTTTGACTTAGATAACATCCAAGAACGGCATGGGAGTACATGTTTGATAGCTTAAAAGGTAGATCTAGATACAGGCATCTCGCCACCAAAAGCCTAGAGTGGTACTCCGCTCGGTTTAGGTTTTATGAGTCCAGATATAACTGACGGACGTATTTTTTGGCAGATTTTGACTTAGATAACACCCAAGGATGGCATGGGAGTACATGTTTGATAGCTCAAAAGGTAGGTCTAGATACAGGCATCCCGCCACATAAAGCCTAGAGTTGTACTCCACTCCGTTTAGGTTTTATGAGTCCAGACATAACTGACGGCCAAAATTTTTTCGGCAGATTTTGACCACTCTAGGCTTTATGTGGCGGCATGCCTGTATCTAGACCTTCCTTTTGAGCTATCAAACATGTACTCCCATGCCGTCCTTGGGTGTTATCTAAGTCAAAATCTGCAAAAAAAATTTCGCCCGCTAGTTATGTCTGGACTCATAAAACCTAAACCGAGCGCAGTACCACTCTAGGCTTTTGGTGGCGGGATGCCTGTATCTAGACCTACCTTTTGAGCTATCAAACATGTACTCCCATGCCGTCCTTGGGTGTTATCTAAGTCAAAATCTGCCAAAAAATACGTCCGTCAGTTATATCTGGACTCATAAAATCTAAACCAAGTGGATTACCACTCTAGGCTTTATGTGGCGGGATGCCTGTATCTAGATCTACCTTTTAAGCTATCAAACATGTACTCCCATGCCGTCCTTGGGTGTTATCTAAGTCAAAATCTGCCGAAAAAATTTCGGCCGCCAGTTATGTCTGGACTCATAAAATCTAAACCAAGCGGAGTATCACTCAGGGCTTTATGTGGCGGGATGCCTGTATCTAGATCTACCTTTTAAGCTATCAAACATGTACTCCCATGCCGTCCTTGGGTGTTATCTAAGTCAAAATCTGCCAAAAAGTTCGGCCGCCAGTTATGTCTGGACTCATAAAAGCTAAACCAGGTGAGGTACCAATCTAGGCTTTATGTGGCGGGATGCCTGTATCTTGGTCTACCTTTTAAGCTATCAAACATGTACTCCTATGCCGTCCTTGGGTGTTATCTAAGTCAAAATCTGCCAAAAAATACGTCCGTCAGTTATATCTGGACTCATAAAAGCTAAACCAGGCGAGGTACCACTCTAGGCTTTATGTGGCGGGATGCCTGTATCTAGATCTACCTTTTAAGCTATCAAACATGTACTCCCATGCCGTACTTGGGTGTTATCTAAGTCAAAATGTGCCGAAAAAATTTCGGCCGCCAGTTATGTCTGAACTCATAAAACCTAAACCGAGCGGAGTACCACTCTAGGCTTTTGGTGGCGGGATGCCTGTATCTAGACCTACCTTTTGAGCTATCAAACATGTACTCCCATGCCGTCCTTGGGTGTTATTTAAGTCAAAATCTGCCAAAAAATACGTCCGTCAGTTATATCTGGACTCATAAAAGCTAAACCAGGTGAGGTACCACTCTAGGCTTTATGTGGCGGGATGCCTGTATCTAGATCTACCTTTTAAGCTATCAAACATGTACTCCCATGCCGTCCTTGGGTGTTATCTAAGTCAAAATCTGCCGAAAAAATTTCGGCCGCCAGTTATGTCTGGACTCATAAAACCTAAACCGAGCGGAGTACCACTCTAGGCTTTTGGTGGCAGGATTCCTGTATCTAGACCTACCTTTTGAGCTATCAAACATGTACTCCCATGCCGTCCTTGGGTGTTATTTAAGTCAAAATCTGCCAAAAAATACGTCCGTCAGTTATATCTGGACTCATAAAAGCTAAACCAGGTGAGGTACCACTCTAGGCTTTATGTGGCGGGATGCCTGTATCTAGATCTACATTTTAAGCTATCAAACATGTACTCCCATGCCGTCCTTGGGTGTTATCTAAGTCAAAATCTGCCGAAAAAATTTCGGCCGCCAGTTATGTCTGGACTCATAAAACCTAAACCGAGCGGAGTACCACTCTAGGCTTTTGTTGGCGGGATGCCTGTATCTAGACCTACCTTTTGAGCTATCAAACATGTACTCCCATGCCGTCCTTGGGTGTTATTTAAGTCAAAATCTGCCAAAAAATACGTCCGTCAGTTATATCTGGACTCATAAAAGCTAAACCAGGTGAGGTACCACTCTAGGCTTTATGTGGCGGGATGCCTGTATCTAGATCTACCTTTTAAGCTATCAAACATGTACTCCCATGCCGTCCTTGGGTGTTATCTAAGTCAAAATCTGCCGAAAAAATTTCGGCCGCCAGTTATGTCTGGACTCATAAAACCTAAACCGAGCGGAGTACCACTCTAGGCTTTTGGTGGCGGGATGCCTGTATCTAGACCTACCTTTTGAGCTATCAAACATGTACTCCCATGCCGTCCTTGGGTGTTATTTAAGTCAAAATCTGCCAAAAAATACGTCCGTCAGTTATATCTGGACTCATAAAAGCTAAACCAGGTGAGGTACCACTCTAGGCTTTATGTGGCGGGATGCCTGTATCTAGATCTACCTTTTAAGCTATCAAACATGTACTCCCATGCCGTCCTTGGGTGTTATCTAAGTCAAAATCTGCCGAAAAAATTTCGGCCGCCAGTTATGTCTGGACTCATAAAACCTAAACCGAGCGGAGTACCACTCTAGGCTTTTGGTGGCGGGATGCCTGTATCTAGACCTACCTTTTGAGCTATCAAACATGTACTCCCATGCCGTCCTTGGGTGTTATTTAAGTCAAAATCTGCCAAAAAATACGTCCGTCAGTTATATCTGGACTCATAAAAGCTAAACCAGGTGAGGTACCACTCTAGGCTTTATGTGGCGGGATGCCTGTATCTAGATCTACATTTTAAGCTATCAAACATGTACTCCCATGCCGTCCTTGGGTGTTATCTAAGTCAAAATCTGCCGAAAAAATTTCGGCCGCCAGTTATGTCTGGACTCATAAAACCTAAACCGAGCGGAGTACCACTCTAGGCTTTTGTTGGCGGGATGCCTGTATCTAGACCTACCTTTTGAGCTATCAAACATGTACTCCCATGCCGTCCTTGGGTGTTATTTAAGTCAAAATCTGCCAAAAAATACGTCCGTCAGTTATATCTGGACTCATAAAAGCTAAACCAGGCGAGGTACCACTCTAGGCTTTATGTGGCGGGATGCCTGTATCTAGATCTACCTTTTAAGCTATCAAACATGTACTCCCATGCCGTCCTTGGGTGTTATCTAAGTCAAAATCTGCCGAAAAAATTTCGGCCGCCAGTTATGTCTGGACTCATAAAACCTAAACCGAGCGGAGTACCACTCTAGGCTTTTGGTGGCGGGATGCCTGTATCTAGACCTACCTTTTGAGCTATCAAACATGTACTCCCATGCCGTCCTTGGGTGTTATTTAAGTCAAAATCTGCCAAAAAATACGTCCGTCAGTTATATCTGGACTCATAAAAGCTAAACCAGGTGAGGTACCACTCTAGGCTTTATGTGGCGGGATGCCTGTATCTAGATCTACCTTTTAAGCTATCAAACATGTACTCCCATGCCGTCATTGGGTGTTATCTAAGTCAAAATCTGCCGAAAAAATTTCGGCCGCCAGTTATATCTGGACTCATAAAAGCTAAACCAGGTGAGATACCACTCTAGGCTTTATGTGGCGGGATGCCTGTATCTAGATCTACCTTTTAAGCTATCAAACATGTACTCCCATGCCGTCCTTGGGTGTTATCTAAGTCAAAATCTGCCGAAAAAATTTCGGCCGCCAGTTATGTCTGGACTCATAAAACCTAAACCGAGCGGAGTACCACTCTAGGCTTTTGGTGGCGGGATGCCTGTATCTAGACCTACCTTTTGAGCTATCAAACATGTACTCCCATGCCGTCCTTGGGTGTTATTTAAGTCAAAATCTGCCAAAAAATACGTCCGTCAGTTATATCTGGACTCATAAAAGCTAAACCAGGCGAGGTACCACTCTAGGCTTTATGTGGCGGGATGCCTGTATCTAGATCTACCTTTTAAGCTATCAAACATGTACTCCCATGCCGTCCTTGGGTGTTATCTAAGTCAAAATCTGCCGAAAAAATTTCGGCCGCCAGTTATGTCTGGACTCATAAAACCTAAACCGAGCGGAGTACCACTCTAGGCTTTTGGTGGCGGGATGCCTGTATCTAGACCTACCTTTTGAGCTATCAAACATGTACTCCCATGCCGTCCTTGGGTGTTATTTAAGTCAAAATCTGCCAAAAAATACGTCCGTCAGTTATATCTGGACTCATAAAAGCTAAACCAGGTGAGGTACCACTCTAGGCTTTATGTGGCGGGATGCCTGTATCTAGATCTACCTTTTAAGCTATCAAACATGTACTCCCATGCCGTCATTGGGTGTTATCTAAGTCAAAATCTGCCGAAAAAATTTCGGCCGCCAGTTATATCTGGACTCATAAAAGCTAAACCAGGTGAGGTACCACTCTAGGCTTTATGTGGCGGGATGCCTGTATCTAGATCTACCTTTTAAGCTATCAAACATGTACTCCCATGCCGTCCTTGGATGTTATCTAAGTCAAAATCTGCCGAAAAAATTTCGGCCGCCAGTTATGTCTGGACTCATAAAACCTAAACCGAGCGGAGTACCACTCTAGGCTTTATGTGGCGGGATGCCTGTAACTAGACCTACCTTTTAAGCTATCAAACATGTACTCCCATGCCGTCCTTGGGTGTTATTGTGTTATTTAAGTCAAAATCTGCCAAAAAATACGTCCGTCAGTTATATCTGGACTCATAAAATCTAAACCAAGCGGAGTATCATTCTAGGCTTTATGTGGCGGGATGCCTGTATCTCGATCTACCTTTTAAGCTATCAAACATGTACTCCCATGCCGTCCTTGGGTGTTATCTAAGTCAAAATCTGCCGAAAAAATTTCGGCCGCCAGTTATGTCTGGACTCCTAAAACCTAAACCGAGCGGAGTACCACTCTAGGCTTTTGGTGGCGGGATGCCTGTATCTAGACCTACCTTTTGAGCTATCAAACATGTACTCCCATGCCGTCCTTGGGTGTTATTTAAGTCAAAATCTGCCAAAAAATACGTCCGTCAGTTATATCTGGACTCATAAAATCTAAACCAAGCGGAGTATCATTCTAGGCTTTATGTGGCGGGATGCCTGTATCTCGATCTACCTTTTAAGCTATCAAACATGTACTCCCATGCCGTCCTTGGGTGTTATCTAAGTCAAAATCTGCCGAAAAAATTTCGGCCGCCAGTTATGTCTGGACTCATAAAACCTAAACCGAGCGGAGTACCACTCTAGGCTTTTGGTGGCGGGATGCCTGTATCTAGACCTACCTTTTGAGCTATCAAACATGTACTCCCATGCCGTCCTTGGGTGTTATTTAAGTCAAAATCTGCCAAAAAATACGTCCGTCAGTTATATCTGGACTCATAAAAGCTAAACCAGGCGAGGTACCACTCTAGGCTTTATGTGGCGGGATGCCTGTATCTAGATCTACCTTTTAAGCTATCAAACATGTACTCCCATGCCGTCCTTGGGTGTTATCTAAGTCAAAATCTGCCAAAAAATACGTCCGTCAGTTATATCTGGACTCATAAAATCTAAACCAAGTGGAGTACCACTCTGGGCTTTATGTGGCGGGATGCCTGTATCTAGATCTATCTTTTGAGCTATCAAACATGTACTCCCATGCCGTCCTTGGGTGTTATCTTAGTCAAAATCTGCCAAAAAATACGTCCGTCAGTTATATCTGGACTCATAAAATCTAAACCAAGTGGAGTACCACTCTGGGCTTTATGTGGCGGGATGCCTGTATCTAGATCTACCTTTTAAGCTATCAAACATGTACTCCCATGCCGTCCTTGGATGTTATCTAAGTCAAAATCTGCCGAAAAATACGTCCGTCAGTTATATCTGGACTCATAAAATCTAAACCAAGCGGAGTATCACTCTGGGCTTTATGTGGCGGGATGCCTGTATCTAGATCTACCTTTTAAGCTATCAAACATGTACTCCCATGCCGTCCTTGGATGTTATCTAAGTCAAAATCTGCCGAAAAAATTTCGGCCGCCAGTTATGTCTGGACTCATAAAACCTAAACCGAGCGGAGTACCACTCTAGGCTTTTGGTGGCGGGATGCCTGTATCTAGATCTACCTTTTGAGCTATCAAACATGTACTCCCATGCCGTCCTTGGGTGTTATCTAAGTCAAAATGTGATAAACACAATGGTCTTACTTTATTGGAAAAATAACGAAAATTTATTGATTTTTTTTTATTTCCACATAGAATATGTACTGAAAATTTCCTAGTTTTCATTATTTTCCGCGTTACATGCCATTCTGTACAGATTTTTCATTAATTTTTGTGAGCATTTTAATTTAGTCGGGTAATAATGCGCCGCCAACTTTTGGCCGCCAACTTCACACCGGTAATATTAGCGTTTATACGATTTTATATACAGTCTACACTCTGAGGTCTGCGCACGTAAGTCTAGGTTTGCGTGCGACATAATGAGGTGCCGTTTAAAAGAGTGAGAGAAAATATTACCCAGTCCATTGTATGAGCCCAGTCTATTGTACGGACAAATAAAGTCGGGTTACTTACACCATTTATAACTCAATAACGGGTGGGCCGATTTGTATGATCTTTGATTTTTTTAATTTTTCTTCGCCCGAATAATTATTAAAACATGGGCAGAATATTCTAGATTGAACATATACGAGGTAGTTAATTCTCGTAGTTACTATAGTCATAACATTGATGGCACTACACATTAGCCCGCTTTTAGCGGTTACTACAATAATGTTAGTGTTGTAACTATCAACTTGAGGGGGAAGCTCAGGGTCAGGGCGCGAAATTCAAAATGTCAATGGTATTTATTTTTTTACGAAAAATTTTGACATCTTTACGACGTAATTTTGTGTTTTGCGATATTAGCATTCTGCATTGGATGTCTCGATGTATTAAGTTTGCTTAAAAAAATACCTAAAGCGATACAAAACCATAAAGCTAGTAAAAGTAGCGGTTTTTACAAACCTTATGGTATTGTATCGGATTAGGTATCAGATGTCCAAATTTTTCGTAAAAAAATAAAAACCATTGACATTTTGAATTTCGCGCCCTGACCCTGAGCTTCCACCTTAATATATCTGAATGCTACGGGTGCTTACAACTATTATGGTAAGTCGTATGTGTGTGTACTCAAAGACATTAAGGTAATGCCACCTCATAATTATTGGCCGGGTACATTAATTCCCGCGTCCATAATTAAGTTTAATACCTCATTTCTGTTGGCCTACAATCTAGATAAATATTGTGTGCGGTTTGACGGCTATTATAGTTACATTAAAATTGTAAATCATTGTATGTATGGCTTGTAAATAAGGAGCTTTATAATGTGTATGGTTATCAAGACTCGCTGTTCAGTGAGACGTGTTTAATTAGTATAGGTATAAGTGACCCGCGGTTTTGATCTCGTTTGTGTAAGGTGTAATTGATTAGTGTAAAATATTTTAACAGGAACATCGACACAGATAATATTCGTAAAAGAATAAATAAAGTTATTAGGAATTTTAGAATAGTAGCTTGCGTAACTTTTAACATTTTGAGTATATACGTAAATATGGGTAACTATTAATTGAATTATGATTCCATAAATGTCACCAGCATTTAAAGTTATTAAGTAATTTCTTGGTTATATAAACCATTAAAAGCAGTGATAGCCAAGTTGGTAGAGCGCTTGCCTCGGTAACGAGGATCGCAGGTTCAAACCCCGGCTCGCACCTCTGGGATTTCAGATTTACATGTGCGAATCTCATTTTCAACCACGATAATCACTTGCTAAACGGAGAAGGAAAACATCGTGCGGAAACCTGCATGTCTGAGAGAACCTCGCGAAAGATGTGTGAAGTCCGCCAACCCGTACTGGGCCAGGGTGGACTATGGCCAAATCCCCCCTTGAATTGAGAGGAGGCCTGTGCCCAGCAGTGGGACATTAAAAAAAGCCCTGGTATTATTATTATTGTTATAATTCTGTCTACCCCTTCGGGGATTCTTTTAAATTATTTTTTTTGGCATCGCACGTTCGTGTATATTGCCAGTATCATGTATAATTTTTAATAATTATCTCTAGCGCATAGTTTACATACAGCGGGAACCTCTGATAAATTTGAAGGAACAATTAATAGTTAGTGAGCGTGTGTGCGTACCGTGTGCATGCACACGATGCGAGTGTGTGAAGGCGTGTTCGTTTTCCTGTGTACGTTATTATCGGATCGCTAAACATGCGTGCAGTATTTTATTATGGCGTGAAAGGGTACATGTGCTTTCGATACTTTCTGTCATAATTATCTTGCGTTTATTTGCAGTTACGTGATGAAGTACTAACCGTACCGATGGACGCTGTTATGTCCTGACCACTTTTTTTATCCACTAATAACTATATTTGGACTATAACAAACACTAAAAACAATGCCAAATCGATCCAGCCGTACTCAAGTGATGCGCTTACTAATAAATACCATTTTTTTATTTAAATAAAGATTTATTCATAACGAATGTTTTACCTTTACGATAGGTATTGTTTTACGGACTAGGTTGTGATTGTGTGTACTTATATACATTATATCAGTAAATACTATTAAGTATTAATTTCGACATTCCGACATAGATAATATATTTAGCATATTGGTGTTTTGGCGTATGCTGTTAGCCAATTAATAGCCAATAAATTTATTGTATTAAAGCCTCAATAGCTTGAATACTTTTGCTGGCGTGTCGCGTAGACATATGTTCTTATAGGTCTCTAATTTTATATCTGATATCGAAAATTTGAGCTTTATGTATACACTATTAAAAGTAATATATTCAAATAAATAAATAGATATAATTTCTGGGGTCGAGTCACCTTCGTCCATAGGAGAATTAAGTACCCTCGAGATACCCTACACGTGACCCTGGGTGGTGCCAACTAGGTGACAACTCTACTGGTGGTAGGCTTCGGCCGTGGTTAGTCACCACCCACTGAACAAAGCCATGTCGCCAAGCGGCCTAGCCGTGTTCCGGCATGATGTTCGGCGTTGCCATTCATGGATGGCGGGTCGGATCAGTTGCGATGCTTGTGCCTAGTGAATGTAGCGTCTCGATCTACTGCCGCCTTCCTACCTAGGCAAGTATGCTCCATCGTAGATCTCATCGTCACTTACCATCAGGTGAGATCGAGATCAAATACTTGGCTATAATGTATAAAAAAAAAAAAACAGCTTTCAAAGACCGCACACTAATGCTCCGCATAAACTATTTACGCATACCTCCACATTGTGTGCGTGTGAGTTTGTTGCAACGGATGAGGCCTAATTAGCCGGTAATTACCGCTAATGCAGCGGCGCACTTAATGAAGCGCACCTCATTTGTGCACCGCGCCCGCGCCCGCGCCACTTGGCAGACAGGCGGGCACACTATTGTTATACTGCGCAACGACAAATACACTGTGGCAAGATTTATATTACAGCGCTAATCAGAAAGGTTATAAGCCTCGAGCCTGCGTTTCTTTTGCGCATTTGATTACATAATGTGAAGTCAGAATTTGAAGTTAAAAAATACATCTTGTTCGCAAAAAATCACTATTGACATTGTAGCAACCACTTCAACCACGTCCACAAGCTACACAGAGGGCGCTGCAGACGACATTTAGAACAATAGAACATTCTCAACACAATCCTGAATCGCGCTATAAAAGTTTTCGGAGCACGTGACATATACGAGTATACAAGATCCCGACAATAACTGTCGGGATCGTAGGCATAATAATAGAATAAAAAAAGAATTAGGACCAAAACACCCATTCAAATTACGTCCGTATCTATTTGAAATTATGACAAAAATACCAGCATCTAATTGACTTCGGGCAACATTCATTTGTATAAGATTACATTTCACGCTAAGATGACCGTCTCATTGCGCCGAATAACAAATCGTGGCATGTGTAACAGTACGTCACTAGTTTTTTTTTAAAGAACTCCTCATTAAAGAGCTGGTGCCATAAAAAACTAAACCTATGATCCACATCATCACTCGAGTGCTGGAAGTATCTGTCTCACTCTTTCAAGCCATCAAAATAAAATATAAGAAAGACCGCAGTTACCTCTTTTCTTCTTATAGTTTTGTCCTTTTCTATCATAGGGTTAATAGTTTTTTAAAAGGTTAATTCAATCCAGGATTCTGTTTTGTTTTATACCTACCCTACATCCTACAATACTACAAATCGGGTTATTAACCTCTTATAATCCTTCATTAATCTTGACTTCTTCTGTCACCCAGGCTCGCAGCATCGAACGGGGAGATTACCATCACCACGTCTCACAGCGGCCCCAACGCCGGACCCGCCAGCAGCGCCGGCAGCGCCGGATCCGGTCCAATACAGTCACCGCATCCGGTCAAAATGTCACCAGGATCCGTAAAATCCCCATCGCACGATGATAGTGACTTGCTTGCTGATTCACCAAGTGAGTACCACTATTTACCTAAAAATCCATTGGTTCTCTATTACAAGATCTCTGGGTAGTCTCCAGATAATGTTTGAGAGGTCTTCAATCTTTTATCGCCTTTCAACAGTAACAGCCAAGTTGCTAGAACGCCTGCCTCGGTAACGAGAATCGCAGGTTCAAACAGTGGCTTGAACCACTGGGATTTTTTGTTTTTATGCGCGGATCACATTTTCAACCATAATTATCACTTGCTAAACGGTGAGGGAAAACATCGTGAGGAAACCTGCAAGTCTGAAAGAACCCCTTGCAAGACGTTTGAAGTTAGCCACCACGCACTGGGCCAGTGTGGTGGTCTATGGCCTAATGCCCCTCACATTGATGGAAGGCCTGTGTCCAACAGTGGGAAATTAACAGGGTTTGTATTTTATTACATGCTATCCTAAACAAAAATATGTAAGGAAAATAACTATTTATTGGATTCCGCGTCATAATCTACTCACTACAACGTTTCTACGATGGCAAATTATCATACACTATTTGAACTCAACAAAAGCTGAACTGACATGCAACTTAAACGCTATTTTCGACAAAACTCCTAACTCTATTCTACTTATCCATAAAAGTTTCGCGTTCTAAGCATAGCGGCGACCCATTAGTTCCGTGGAAGTCTAACAGTGTCCTGGGAGTTATTTCACCTAATACTATAAAGAGCTGTTGTACACTGGCCGTTCGCGCATTGTTTAGTTCGGAGTTGAAGTTCGGAGTGCGTTCAGTAGCTCAGTTAAGTTGATTAGAACAAAGTAAGCCCGCGTTCGCCGTTGACGGGCGGCCACGGTCCGATCTTATCACGACCATAGTAAAGTTAATTTGGTTGCGTTACAAAAATGGTTTGTTTAATTTGATTTTTAACTTTAACAAATCTAATAACACGTTCAGCGGAGCGTTTAAGCATTATTCTCTGTAATGTTAATCATTTGTTTTTTTTTGTGTGTTAGCAATATTTCAGTTTTATAAGTTTAAGCTGAATAAGCTCATTATTTTTTTAATCTTTTTTCTTTCATTTGGAGTTCTCTTTTCTGGTGATTGTAATGTTTTTTAGTAAATAAATACATATCGCCAGACAAACACGCCAACTATACGGTGCCACACTAAGCAACGCTTGTATTATGGGTACCGTACATTGGACTGGCGGTGAACCCAGTATATTATACTAATATAGATATTAAACATCCGTGACTCTAATAAATAATACTTAAGTAACTTTAGCCTACAGATAGTGTTATTGAGCATCAATGGAATATAGTATCCTGTTATTAAGTGAAATCGTTTATAAAACAATAAACTTTAACGCAATAGTATCCAACGAACGGCTTACACATACAAGTTAATTGAAACTAATTCAGCTATCCGCCCAAGCAGACGGTACCAATTTATTTAAGACGCGAGTTATTTATATTGGCCCATTTCATTCACTTTTAGAACGATAGAGAACGATTTTTATTTCGCCAACTTAGGTACCAATTCGTTTGTACCTACAATAGACAGGCCTGGTCTATCTAGGATCTAGATCATATATTTATAAACCCAATTGTGTAACTAAGTGGACATAGCGGCCTGGTTTCATTGGCGCTGAGAAGGGAAAGTATGTAACCTTATTTGTGATCGTTTTGCATTTTCAGTCCCATTTCATTACATAAACCAACCAATAAGAAATACGAATCTCGTGGTCTTCTATCGAAAAAAAAAATGAAGTTGAATGGATCCAAGTCCGTCTCGGAGAAGACTGCGACCTCCTTAGACGCTTAGGACTAAAATTATACGTCACAATTAGGAAGGTCCCGAGCTGTATCGGATCAGATATAATCTTTACTGTCGTCAAATTTAGCCTCCTTAACATTTCAATTTGGGTCAAGGTTCTTCCTATACAACTTCCTATTGTCAAAGTCGCTTGGTTAAGGCGCACCCACACTGTGGCACCTACTCAGCTAATTGTTTGATAATGAGGTTCTTATCGATTCGCGGCCATTTTTGTGCGATAATCGCGATCCATTGCGAACTAGTTATTGTTACTTGAGCGTTAGATAGAAGCGACCCTCGTGATGCAGAGTTGGAGACATGTTATTTAGATGAATATTACTGTCGAATATAGATGTTGCGTTATTGGAGGACAAAAATCAGTTCTCCAAGTTTATATAAATATCTTTAATTCCTTTCGTGGTAATGACGTATGGGGCCCTCAAAATTGATTCATTTCCGCGTCATGTACGCATTTATATAAACATACAACGGCAGCGCCTCTGCCAAGTCATTTTCAAAGAACGTTCCAAGTAGAATCTAACCTTAACATAATTTTGTGACATTTTCCGCGATTCATAAATATCTACTGTAATGATTTATATAAACAAAATTGTACGGTACCCATAACACAAGCGTTGCTTAGTATGGGACTGAATAGTTAGTGTGTTCGTCTGGCGATATTACTATATGGATATTTGGAAGTGTTGCCTAACACGAACTAAAATACCGAAAGCGATTTTGGGCAACTCTTTTATGTTATTTAAACTTTTTAAATACATCCGTGAACCCGCATTAGAACTATTTAGTGGTTTTAGTTGAGAGGTATTAATACCCTTCATTGAAGGCACTCCTATGATATGCAATGAAATGATATGCATGTAGGCTAATCTCTATATAATGAGCGTTCATTATCCGGTTCAAGTGTTGTACACTATAAAACATGCATAACAAGAGGCCGACGTTTAGCATATTCGCTGGAATGATAATTGTTAATATATAAGCATAGAAATAAATATAAGTAACTTAATTAGTTAATCTATTATATATAAAACAAAGTCGTGTTAGTTACGCCATTTATAACTCAAGAACGGATGGGCCGTTGTTTAGTGTTGGAGCATATAGCATAGAGCATATTTTAAAATATCGTATTTTTGAGTTTACCGCCGCATTGTTACGTAAAGACATTACAACTATACATTAATTTAGGCAAAAATAAACCGAAACACGCGAAATTAGGCTTCAAACTTAAAGCGTAAGTACCCATTTAAAACAATAGCCCGGCAAGTACGCGCGAGCCTTTTACATCGTACGATATGTTTACCATAATAGGTAATACGATTGGCGAAATATTAGTCACGTAAAATACTACACTAAAAATAACAAAGGCCCGTTATTTCTAACATTGTAGCATTTCAAATACATATTTGATTTTTTTTTAAACTAAAATGACGTAAGATTAACAATTGAATATTAAAATTAAACAATATTTATATTCATGCGGTATTAAATAAGATAATAATATCACTTATGGCTACCTATGACGTTGAAAAAAAATTTTTTTTTTTCTTATACCTGATGGCATAGTCGTGTCGTCCACGTTCCGTGCTGCATAAAAGTGTCGACGGGTTCGTGTCTGGGGCCCCAGTTCTATTGATTACTATTTAATTCGTTGTTAGTGGATACAATTAGTAAATTACTCTGTTCCTCCTCTGTGCTCGCTTGCTACTACAAACTATTAATAATACAAACTATTATTTAAACTTTATTATGTGATAAGTTCATTGAAACATTATTATACAGAAAAAATATATGATAGCCATATATTAAGTCTTGCTAATGGTTGAACTCAAGAAAAAAAAAACAGGTAGAACTTTTTTAAATAAAGACTTGGCTTTCCCCATTTTTCATATTTTTGACGATCATCAGGATAGTCGTATTGAATAAAGAGCTCAATGTGCAGCTCATTTTGACGTACTCAAAGATATTTCAGGAATGGTATGAAACAGCATAAACTTAAAAACAAAATTATAGTCCGAAGATATGATTATAATATAAAAAAATCATGAACCAGGAATCAATAAATACAGTATGATTCAGAAATGGTATACTTAGCCTAAAGGAGAAATTCTAACCTCTAATAATTATTACAAATGCTCTATCGAAGCGCAGGTTCAAAACTTTGGTAGTATATCCTCTCTCAATCATCCTGTATAGCCTTTGTAAGGATAGTATAAAATTCCACATAGTATTGTAAGTCTTCAACCTTACAAACACAACTAATTAGTTGAATAATTTCACACTCACTGACATGTTAAGCTCTCTTTGAGAACTTCGAGAAGTCCGTAAGAGATTAAAACGGGAGTTCCAGTCGGAATTGTGCTGCTTTAAAACTAATTAGTTCCCAACAAAGACTGGCCGAGTTTTAGGATTTGAACTTAACTAGATTGACGATAAAAGTGTAATTTGAATGCTATTGATTATTATAAAAGTTTTACTAAGCTGTCTCTACATTGGAGATATTTAAAAAAACATGGTGCAGTAACTTTTAGCAGTGTCTGAATCTAAACAAGTGGGTTTAGAATTCTTGTCAGTCGTCGTCGTCATTGCCGGGTTTGATGATATACTATATTTTAAGTCCTAACAATATATAACCTTTGAACCTACTCTTCTAATAAACCTTGAAACATTGAAATAAAACTATTTTTTCGGTTTTTATCGCGTTTATTTTGTGTTTTTACTTTCCCGACGTTTTGGCTGCTTTACAGCAACCATGGTCACGGGCGGACTGAGGTGATTGACGTCTTAGTGTCATAGTTTGAACGATTAAATCCGAAAAAAAGGTATTATTATAATGTTTCAAGGTTTAATAGAAGAGCAGGTTCAAAGGTTAGGATACCCTTTATGTATCACCTGTATAATAGTCCGGATTTGAAAGGATATTTAAAACCGTGCAGAGCATTCCAATGAGCCCGTATGGTCAAATCGCTCCACTAAATATATCAACAGGTGTTTCGCCAATGCACTATCGCGACCGACCGGTTATAATTCAATTTCCATCATCGTTTACATTGCTCGTTAGCATTAACGCCGCAATGAATATGAACATACTTATCACTATGCAATGGGTGTAAGGCGTAGAGCAGAAATCCTGATTACAACTTACCACCGCATTTATAGAAAGTTTTCGTCCATTCACAATGTATTACAATGCACTATATGTCCGTAAAATGATTTATTGATTAAAACTTCTGTAAATTTGCAGTCAGGGCCACAAGTCTGCTAACACAATCGATTCATAATCGAACAACAGCCGCATAGTAACTGTCACTTTTGACAGATATCTCATACAATATCCCAGAGGTGCGAGCCGGGGTTCGAAACCTGCGATCCTCGTTACCGAGGAAACGTTACCAAGGAAAGCGTTCTACCAACTTGGCTATCACTGCTTGTGCTGCAATTTTAATAATATTTCCTTTTATGTATTTTATGCATTTTCTTATGTATGACTAGCTGTTGCCCGCGACTTCGTTCGCGTGGTATTTAACAAAGACAACCGTTGACAACAGCCTGCTCGCCCATTCTGAGCCCGCGGGACGCATTGCAGGTTGTTGCTATCAAACTTAATCAGGCGCTGCGCTGCAACATTGGTTTTAATTTTTTTTCGTGAGATCCTATTTTTTTTTCCAAAGTGAGTACATTATGCATATTTAGGTACCCATGTATGAATGCGAATGAAGCTAAAACATGTCGTATCGTAACATGTGGCAATCAATAATCTCTGCCTACTCCCCCGTGGGACACAAGCGTGAATATACTATAAACAAAATAACCCTGATAAAAGATTAGTTATAAACCGTTACAGCGTTTCAAGTATTCCGACATTATTCTGTTAGTGGACCGACAGACGTCGGCAGCTACCCACCCAACCGCAGGGCATTGAGCTATGATAATTATAGAGGCCTCTACAATTCCTACAGCCACGGCGCTGTTAATTCATAATTATACATAATTCCCCGTAAACATAGTACTAATGACACCAAAATGTACAATACAAAGAGCTTCGAGCCGAAATAAAGGAAGCTCGCTGCGGCATCAAAGAAACCGGCTAACGACCGTGCCAGCCGTTCTCGAACCGAACTAAATTAATTAATTAACTAATTAAAATCCATTACAAATAATTAACGTCGACGATAAAATTGAACGCAATCGATAACAGTGGCAAACAAAGAGTTGGGCCGCAGCCGCTTCGATATAGTTAAGATTAAAGTCCAATTTAATTGTTATCGTCGCTTTGATGATGGCAAGTAAACCACTTGGAACGCCACTGACCACAGTATGAACGACGACTGTTAGTTGCCACAGAACATTGAAGTCAAATATATCAATAGGTATATAATATCTGAAGCACACCTGTATTTACTTAACAACATATTAATAATGTATCTTGTATGTTGTACAAAATCCAATATTCATTCATCGTTGGAATACCTTTCACCATTTTATTGCAGATAATTAATTTTCTATGAGTAAGAGACTAGAGTGGAGTCACAGTTTGTGAAGGAAAATATAGTGAGGAACCTGGCATGTCCGAGAGAAGCTCGCGAAAAAACGTGTGAAGTCCGCTAACCCGCACTGGGCCAGTGTTGTGGACTATGGCCTAATCGCCCCTCGCATTGAAGGGAGGCCCGTACCCAACAGTGGGACATTCAAAAAGGCTATTATTATTATTAGCTAGCTGTCCCAGCAAACTTCGAGTAGCTTCTCAATCAAAATTTGTTTTTTCTATGTTTTAATAGTTATAGAGTACAGTATTAATAGATTATTATATGTTGTAATTTATTAATACTTCTCCCCAAAAAGGTCTGATAAGTAGGTATATCAATTTAATTAATTTTAATTTGAAACCAGTCTCAGTTCGTAAATAATGCAGAACTATTAAAACTTTTCTTATATTACCAATAATACATCAATAAACCAATAGGTATAATACTTGACAGGTATTACAAATAAAAAATAAATGCTCACCTAATTCTCGATATCTGTTTACATAATTGTCTGCCTGCTCTTCATGTCAGGTCTTTCACGAAATTGGCTTTTAATAACAGGACACGCAAATGAAAAGCCCTCGTCGATATTAAAGAAAAGCTCGAACTTCTACCGAACAACGCTTAAATTCTTCACGAAACTTGTTCAAAAGTACTTATAACAGTTACTTTAATAATACGCGTTAATTATAATCGATAACGTATTCGATTCTACATCGTAATCGTAACATGAATCGAGACGATTCGGCGCGCGTAATTTCACCCATTACGTGTGCTCACAAATTTATAATTTGCGTGTCCCGACATGGTATTTATACGATTCTATTTCTTATGTCATTGACACTAGTATCGTTGTTGGGAACGACATTAGAATAATAACTTTCAATGTATACATGATACACTTAATCACTCGAGAACTTTAATTAAGAATAATGTGGCGTTGAATATGAAATGTTTGAAATTGCGGCCCGATTCGATTATTAGCCATGTCGAATTTTTCATGTGTTGCCATATTAGAGATTTTCTTCACCAATTTCGACCGCTTCTTTTATGGAGACATCTTCCTAGAGGTCATTGCACTCACGTTAGCTGATTTATTACATACATCAAATAGGTATAAAACAATTCAATTTTTTTTAACTATTTTTTCAGATTTGCTTTTAATTTGCATAGACTCAGTTGGCATGAGAGGCTGGCATTAAGTAAGTCCTTGTGTAAACGCAAATCTGATATTAGCGGAGCATTCTCGGTAGGAAGCGATTATTTCGGTGTACTTACGATAAGAGAAATTTGGTAAACAACGAAATAAACAGCTCGTGAATAAACCATGACTTGAATAACGTAGTAAATTAATATTTAAAGCAGCGATGGCCAAGTTGGTAGAACGCTCGCCTCGGTAACAAGGGTCGCAGGTTCATACCCTGACTCGCACATCAGAGATGTCTTGATTTCATGTGCGAATTGAATTCTCAACCATAATTATCAATTATCATCAGAGAACGGCATAATGACGACGTCACACACAAAGATCCCAAAGTATAGAAATAGGCTGATGATCCACAACTGTTTTCTATCCTGAGGTCCTGGGTTCAAAACGCGGTAGGGGCAAACACTATTTGATGAGCGCTAATATTTGTACCCGAGTCATGGACGTCTAAATCCATACAAGTCATTTTATACGAGGATCGCTCCCAGTCCATTGTATGGTACCATAATACAGGGTAGCTTAGTATTGAGGCTGTATGGTGTGTTTATCTAGCGATATTTATTAATTTATTCAATTAAAGCGTAGGTACTACATCCAGACCGGAGGTACTATATAATTACTTTAAAAAGTTTAATTGACGTTTAAAAAGCAGGACCCATACAGTTCAGACCACGGCTCGTAGTTTTGTTGGTGCCAATCTTGCTTAGCGCCGTTTCGGCCTATTAATACCGCTGCCACTTGTTGGCGATGTCAACGCGACTGCACTGTCGCCAATCAAGTGAAGCCATGTCTGCAGCGTTTGTTTCACTGTTGAATGACTGCGTGTACACCGGTCACCTTCTGTGTTATCTAAACTAATCTATACTATCAATACTAATATTATAAATGTGAAAGTTTGGATGGATGGATGGATGTTTGTTACTCAATCACGCCAGAACGGCTGAACGGATCTGGATGAAATTTGGCACAGAGATAGATTATAGTCTGGAATAGCACTTATTCCGGTAAAATGTATGGTTCCCGTGGTATAGATTTGTTTTAATTTTTCATAGAGCAAAGTATAGACATGATTTACAGAAAAGGACATGGAGGAAAAGGACATGCCTTTTAATCGCGGGTAACACCGCGGGGCGCAGCTAGTATTAAATAATGATAAAATAAATATCGCCCAATGAACACACCAACTATACGGTCACACACTAAGCAATGCCTGTATTATGGGTACCGTACAATGGACTGGGGGCTAACCCAGTATATAATACTTATATAGCTATTAAAGATCTATGACTTGGGTACAAACATTCGTGCTCATCACACAAAGTTTGTCCCGACCAGGATTCGAGCCCGGGAACCTCGGCACAGAACGTAGGGTCACTACCAACTGCGCTAATAAGGCCGTCATGTTCCGTTACAAATATTAGGGTTTCGGGATAGGGATTTTTATGTAATGAAAAGACAATACATGATGTGGTTTGCGTTCCGTTCTCTGTTCTTCGTATTACTTTTTTATATCATAAACATGCAGGCTAATTCTCTATTTTCAATACTGCCTATGCATAGACGTTTATGCTAAACGATTAGCATAAGGATTGCTATTCAGTATTCGCAGCGCCATCTAGTGTTCGAAGCTTTAATTGTGACGTATAGAGTACACTAGATGGAGCTAACAACTGTATACAAACTTTTTGTGTACGCAGTGTTGTACTCTGCCCCTTTTTTGTCGCGAAATTCGTCTTTTTTCTTTCTTTACGAAATGAAATGCGATGAAATAAAATGGGTATGCAAATGGCCTCACCCACAACTTAGCGGGTATTTTATGAAATGCGATGAAATAAAATGGGTATGCAAATGGCCTCACCCACAACTTAGCGGGTATTTTGGTACAAGTAATTAATAGCAATAAAACATTCAATAAATACACATTATAAATAAAATAATGGATGTGACATGATGATATGAAAATGGCGTCCCTATTCTTACCTCGACAAGCAGTGTTGTACTCTGCCCCTTTTTTCTCGCGCGGGGGAAATTTGTTGATGTTATTAACCGACTACAAAAAGGAGGAGGTTCTCAATCCGGTTGATTTTTTGGTACTGTGCATACAGCGAAACACGTCCTGGGCACGCGTCATCAACTTTTAAACTTTTTGTATATTTTTTGTAGCATTATCTTAGTTTTAGGACTGGTTTTTAGGAAAATATAAGATTTACTATATACATCCATGAATTGTGTACATCTTAGATAGGTACTGTAGCGACCACTTTAACCACACCACAAGCTACGCAGATGGCACTGCAGACACGCATTCAGAACAATAGACAATGACGTCACAATCCTGAATCGCGCTATTAGAGTTCTCGGAGCAAGTAGCATATATACAAGATCCCGACATTAACCGTCAGGGCATAGCGGCCGCCCCGCCAGGCATACCACCCGCCTGGCTGGAAGATCTTCCCTTTTCCGCTAAAGTACTTATGAGTTTAGCTCGTTTCCTTCTTAGGCAAGTTTATAATACTTTGTATTATTTGTAAATTTAAATATCTGGTAAACAAAATTATTCTGTTTTTACTAAATAAATAAGAGACTATTCGACTAGACGAATTAATTTTGACGACCTGATTAGCGCAGTTGGCAGCGGCCCTGCTTTCTGCGCTAAGGGTCCCATGTTGGAATTGTGATAGGCACAAACTTTTTGATATGAGCACGAATGTTTGAACTCGAATCATGGATGTTTAATATCTATATAAGTACTCTATACTGACATCACCCTTAGTCTGTATGGTACCCATAATATTGAAGTAAATAACGATCCTCTCGCCTCGCGACAACGCACCTTTTTTATATTTTACTCCAATACCCACTTCTGATGCACAGGTAGGCCTGTGTTTAAATATTAACAGGTCCCTCTTGGACTTCACCTTTGGGCTTCACGCAGGCTTGAACAACACACCCATCAAGAACCCTACATGAAAGCCAGCAAACCATTACTGGAATAGAAAGTTGAGGCCAACAACCGAAGGCACATAATCGCCAAAACGAATTGGATAAAAGCAAATTCTAAAATACAGTCAAACACGTAGCGCAGGGTTACACACACGCAGGCTTTAATTGCTACTAATTAATTTATTACATGTATTAAACAATTAACCGAGCTGTATCTTGATGTATTGTTATCGAATTCGGGAAGCCATAGTTAGAAATGACTCTTTGCCCAATTGACTTATCTTTGAGCTGATTAATTGGTGGCTCATCACGCGATGTGCTCTAATTGGATGTCGAAAGTCATTTACGATATTACTTTCCATTTACTTATACAAAAAATAACATCTAAATTTGATTGACGATAACATACGGGAACTATTATCATTGTTTATTTACTTTTACAATGGCGTTCATTTCAGGGATTCATTCAATTCATTCATTCATTTCGGTCATTCTGGTACAGGAACATACATAGACGATAAAAGAATTGATGGAACGTGCATGGCGCTTCCCTAAGAGGAAACGCAGGCAGCGTTTAGCTCATACAAACATATTCCTCTGTTTAATGCCTGATCTATAGTGAAAGTGTGGAAATGGATTTTTTTGGAAATCAAGTAATTTATTGAATTCGTTTAGTTATTAGTTTAGCATTTCAGGAAAATTAAATATGGCCTTTATCTGTTCCATCTGTAGCAAAACCAATAAACACATCTATACATATAAATAAAATTGGAGTGTCTGTTTGTAATATTAAAATAACCGCTTTTTACTAAGTGCATTTGGATGTATACACGTTACCTATACCGAAACAACATTTTTTACAATTTTTGTCTGTCTGTCTGTCTGTCTGTTTGTTCCGGGTAATCTCTGAAATGGCTGGACCGATTTTGACGGGAATTTCACTGGCAGATAGCTGATGTAACAAGGAGTAACATAGGCTACTTTTATTTTAGAAAAAAAAATTGGATCTCTCGAAAAAAAATTAAAACCAATGTTGCAGCGCTGCGCCTGATTAAAGTTTGATAGCAACAATCTGCAATGCGTCCCGCGGGATCAGAACGCGAGCAGGCTGTTGCCGACGGCTGAGTCTTTGTTAAATACCACGCGGACGAAGTCGCGGGCAACAGCTAGTCTTAAATAAAATTACCGAAAACTTACTTTATTTATCAACAAAGAAAAACGATCACAAATTCAGATATGAATCATATTACATTGACTCCCCAAAAATGGCTCAGTAAACTCATTACCGCAGCAATATTGTTAACCGAACAAACACTATCTTCCGAACATAACAAAACGAAATTAGAAATCATCTGAGTTACGAACACCGGTAAATGGTGAAACGATTGCCAATTTACCAACCCTACCCCGTCTTAATTGACGCAGACTACTCCTTAAACTAGCGAGGGTAGATAGCGAAAGTAATTTGTCATCGGTTAGCTAAGCATGGTGGGGGGGGGGCGCATTCGCGGGCCAACCTCCGCGGCGGCACCACGTCTCCGCGCTAATGACATCCCGCATAATTAGGAGCCGCCACCATCTACTAGTTACATAAATTGCCCACTAAACTTGGCTATAATTTTCCTTTGCGCTTAAACCGGTTAAATGCTTAATACCGACAGCCTTGTGTTATTACCATGGATGTAATGATTTATACCTATCTTCAATGTGTGTCCAAATTACTGGACTTTTAGTTTAGCTATTATGCAAGTTTACTGAACATGACCAACAATCATGATCCCCCCTCCAAACACACGAAAGGAGGTAAATAACTTCAATGTTACCTTAATCTTACACTTCAACAGATCAACCAACAATCAGCCAATCATCCAGCAACGTAGTCGATGGCATCAACTTAGAAGACATCAAGGAGTTCGCTAAGGCCTTCAAATTGCGGCGGCTTGGCCTTGGCCTCACTCAGACCCAAGTAGGCCAGGCCTTGTCGGTGACCGAGGGCCCGGCGTACAGTCAGAGCGCCATTTGCAGGTAATTTTTATTTGTTAAAACACGCTGTTGAGATCTACTTTGTTGAAGTTCTCATTTAGGGTGGTACTTTTAGTGAATATGTTATACAATATTTGGATGTTTTTTTCTCCACTGAATAAGTCCAGGGACGTTATATTTTATTACATTTGCAAGAAAATACATTAGCGTAATTTATTAGTTTTAAAAAATGTTCCACGAATTTCAAGATTCCAACATTAATTTTCTGGAGACCGAAACTCATTCGAGTTCTCACTCATAGATTTAAATAACAGCTTCAATATAAATGTTGTCACCTAATTGTTGTTGTTAATACAGTGCTAATCTGTCAAACGAAGAATAAAAACAAAACAATATCTCACTTATGCCCGAGGGAGACAAAGTCGCACGCTTGTCAAAATAATATTACGTTTGCAACACCGTGACAAAAAAAGGTTAAAGAATCGTTTTTTTAACGTCGTCACGCAGGTCGGAGCTCAGTTATCATTCTACCAACTTTTTAATATCGTTAATTGAAGTGATTTGTAAAACAGCATGACTCCTTTCATTGCTTACAATTCGTTTAATTAATTACCATTCGGGGCTTCCGTTCCGGTCACTGTGTCGTGGCTTACACCATTTTTTACTTGGCTAGGCGCGAGTGCGCGTGTTCTCAAATTATCTTCTACATTATTTCGAATTGATTTATGGTTTACCTTTTCTCACTTTTTCAGCAACTTACGACGTATTTTATTCGATGTGAAATGTTTGTGCGGCGCACTGTGTTCACAGGTTAATGTGATATCATGTTTTAAAAAAACATTATTAATTAAAAAACTGTTTGCGTGTAATATGAAAGTTTTGAATTTCACAGCCCATTAAGTTATTATTGCATTTCCTAGTAATCGATGTTTTCGAATCGAATGCTGAATTAAACTCGATTAACAAGAACCGATATTTAAAATTTCTGACTTTTTTAATCGATATTCTTCTTTTTTTTCGGTTGGCAAGCGGCTACAAAATAGTGTAGTTTTATTTGATAATTGTTATAAAATTATAATTACCCCTGACATTGAACATGATGTCGCTAATGATGATGATGAAATAATCTTTACTGAAAATTTACCGGACATCTTGGGAGAACTTGAAAAGTCAAGTTATGCTGTTTTATATGAATTTCCTTCACTCGCGCACGTTGATGTACATACAATCGTTAATGTAATTTATCAAAGAAAATCATTTTTTTTTCTTATTAAATAAAACAAAATTGATAACTTCACGGTCCAACTTCCCGCCAAAAAGTCCTCGCTATTCTCACTCATGCAATTACATCGTGTCTCACAAACGATGAGATTTTTCATTCCGAACAATAATTATACTTACAGGTTTGACGGCCGTTCTGACTTGAAAATCATTTATTTTTCTTGCGTTACCCGCATCTACAATACGTAAATGGACAAATTAATCACGCTACAACATAGCTTTACGCTCATAATGTTTAATTGAATCAAATCACTTGAAACAACGTTGCCCGTGAACAAATCGTATTTCGATGCAAAACGGAATGCGACCGGCACAAGCCCAAGGAAATTTCAATTCCAACCCCCCCCGACGACCTCCTTCGTATAATAAAATCATTAATCGTTACTTCTGTTCCAGTTAATTAATTATCTTGCCGTAATTACTTTTTTCGTGTAATTAAAAAGAGTAGAACTCCCCTGTCTTTGTTCTGTCGTGATTTCATTTCCCATTAATTTTTCTTTCGTCTCCCTCCAATTTGGTGTCGTGACGTCGCTACATGGTAGTTACCCCTTTCATTGTGCTGGACTTAATTAATTTGCATTCTAATTAAAACATATTATTGTTAGCCGATAACAGACTTCGATTCAGTCGACTATGTACTGTTAAATAGAATAAGAAACAGGGGAATACTTAATAAATACTTTTATTCAACGCGGCAAAACTTTGTATATTTTGGCGGCACCACGAACTGTCAAAACACTCTCCTGTTATCATAGGGTTTCGCCGCTAGTGATGTCCCGCTGCACAGCGAGTGAACGATCACCGGTAACAGTACTGTGATCGAATCTTGTTCCAAGAACATGACTGGACCTAGATTTAATTTAGTTTTTAAAGTCTGAAATAATAATTCGTAAAAAATTTGTTATGTAACTATAGGTTCGTGAAGAAATCAACCCTGATGATACTTATATCTAACTAAGATAAATCACGTGTCAATATGAAATAAAAAGAACATTTATTGATGATCTTAAAATGGATGTAACAGACATCTCCGGAGCGAGAGACTATTTGTTTTAACACAATCAGGCGCATGGTCATTGCCATTTGAAACGATGTCAATAACAAAATATTGAATTAACCATTACCGGCGGGCGGAGTGCATTATAATTTCATATGAGGCACAGTGCGTCAGGGGTCTCGCAAACGCATAAAATAAAGCTTAAGTACCAATACATGGTACGTCAAATTTTTAAACAGGAATCTTTGAACCAATATTTTATAGATGTTTTAAAATCCAGGTATAACTTTACCTTTTACGTATTCTATAAAAAGATCGCATCCAAGAAAAAAAATGTTTTCTACAAGACCCTAATAAATATAATGCAATAAATGCTCCTTGACTTATTATGCCACAAACGAAAATATCTAATTAGGATATATATCCAAGCGTGCGACTTTGTTTATGCCCTTTGTACTTTCTGATATTAATATGATGTGATGGCGTTCCAATATCATTGATGTTCCGTCACCCGTCACTGGATTGAACAAAATGATCTAACATAATTATTTGTTACGTCCCCAGTGCCCTGGCTTCGCAGATGCTAGCAGCTCAGCTGTCTTCACAACAACAAAACATGTATGTGTTTTGTTTTTTATCCCTACACACTACATCTCCAAATTTATCTTCATCAAACTCTATATTCTGTACGCGTTCGACTACTTTAATTTCACAACGGACACAAAATAATGGAGATAAATTCGAAGATACTTAACATACATTAAGTACACGCTTTGGCCGAGTCCACACCAAGAATGTCTTTAAATCAAAATGTTTCAACGCTGTTTAATGTAATCTTATCTCAATCGGCGATCCGTGCATACCCTATGAATGTATGCCGTGTATAATTATTTGTAATTACCGCTTTTGACGTTCTTTCTTTTCCTTTTCACACGTATGGTATTTGCATTCGGGTAATTACAGCTGAGGCGCCATACATCATGCGGCCGAGTTACATTTTGATGTTAAGACAAAACGCGCTACTCTAATGTGCCGGCTACCAAACCATGTCGATTCGACATTATGAGTTATCGCTGTGAGAACTTTATCACCTCTATTATTTGTTACATCTCGATGAGTTATATCTAACTTTCCATCTAATATAGCATGATGTATTATTTTCATTACTCTTATTTTTATTAATATTCATTTTGCGCAATTCAAAGCCAGGGCATTGGCATACGTTACATTTCGTTTCTAATTGAATTCGTTATTTTATTGTTACCTTGTTCGGTATTAATCAAACTGATTACCCGGCAGCCTAAATTGCCTATTGTTTTTTTTCTCTCCGTCTAAAATCGTTAGCGCAATGTCAATGTCCTGTGTTTAATGCCTATGATAATTTGGATCGGGTAAAATAATTCCGCTTTGGGTAACACGTGCTTCGCTCGGGTAGTTTTTCATTTGACCGGTGCGAGTAAACCGAGAATCTAACATTACATTTGTGTTCGATACAGATTTGAGAAATTGGATATAACACCAAAAAGTGCGCAGAAAATCAAACCGGTGCTCGAACGTTGGATGAAGGAAGCCGAAGAGAGGTAAATATTTGTTTGAGTGAATTATGTTCGTGGTACTGTGGTACACCGTGTTCGTGAAACATTTGGCCTATAATGCTTAGCATCGTTGCGAAAGACATTTCTCAAATCTGGACTAACTATTGCTTTTACGGGCTAGGCTTTATGTTTATTTGTATTTGCTGTATGTTTAATACGTGACCTTATCGTTCACATCGAAATTAGGAATAATTATCGCGATATCTAAGCTAGTACTCGTATTTATTCCTGATTTCAATGTTTATAGTGATTTATATTATTATGGTTCTATATTTAACTCACTAAACATATATAGATATATCGTACGCATGCTTCCTTGTTTTAATGTGGTATTTTATTACGCTTAAGTCACGTACACTTACCTATGTATATGATAATAACCTCGAACTCTAGCTAGCAAGCGTCAACTTTAAGCTGACGAACCATTTCATTGCATGACTGTGCCTACAGGTTAATATTTAAAACGTAAACCTTTTGATTATCTATAAGTACTTCAAGGTTACAACTAAAGGGTTGCCCAATGAGTCTTGGATTTTCGACCAAGAACGCAAGCTGCTCGCAGAATCTTGCAAGCACAAGACGTTTACTCTTAAAAAACAAAACGCGAACTACGAAACAGACAATACGAAGTAGGTACTAACATTGTTATCGTATTAACAACAGCGTACTTAAGCAATCAATGAACCCATTTTTTCCATAACCAGGTGTCGTTTAAATCTCCAACGGGACTCCAATGACGTCGTAAGATGCCCCAACAGGATCGATCCGGCATTTTGTCATTAAAATGCATTATCTGGATGCAACGGTGCAACTTAACATTGCAAATGCCGCATTGAATTTGCAATCGGCCCCTCTCGGTGGTAATTTTTAACGACCGTCTCCCTCTGTCTGACTGATGATCCTTGAATTAATGCCGACTTAACAAACTCATTAATTTATTATTAAGGTATGCGTTTATATCATGTAGGTACCTATTTAGCTTATTGAAGAAGAGATTTATGTAGGGGTTGATGATTATAATCCTATATTGGTTTCTTATATTTACACGAATACTGGACATTAAAATAAAACTATTTAACGGATTCTATCGCGTTTATTATTCTTTTTTATTTTCCCGACGTTTCGGCTGCTTTACAGCAACCATAGTCACGGGAGGACTGAGGTGGTTGACGTCCAGTTTGAGACATGCTACATTTTGTTTCGATTATAATCCTATTTAGTCCATGTGATGGAATGTTGCAATATTATCGTTTTTCTTTTCTGAATACAATTAGATAGGCACTTTGATGATTTCTAATAAATAGCTGCGTCGAAAACTTTCGCGCCGCCTAAGGATACTTTAATAGCTTGTGCTTATCACACATTACATCAGTGCAATCATTCGTGCTTATCACACAAACTGTCCCCGGGATTCAAACACGAAACCCTCACTACTAACAATAAACAAAATCAAAATCAATCCGAAAAAATATTTAAAAAACCACTTTTACATAAAATAGCTGACCCAGCAAACGTGGTATAGCCATATAAAATAAATTTAGATATAAACTATCCTATATTTCAAGTTGGATTAAACTGCACGCAGTGTGCAAAATTTTATTAAAATCGGTTTAGTAGTTTAGGAGTCCATAGCGGACAAACACCGTGACACGTAATTTATAAATATTAAGATAAGATGTTAGATTACCATGCCATCTATACATATAAATAAAATTGGAGTGTCTGTTTGTAATATTAAAATAACCGATTTTAGTAAATGCATTTGGATGTATACACGGTACCTATACCAAAACAACATTTTTTACAATTTTTGTCTGTCTGTCTGTCTGTCTGTTTGTTCCGGGTAATCTCTGAAATGGCTGGACCGATTTTGATGGGACTTTCACTGGCAGATAGCTGATGTAACAAAGAGTAACTTAGGCTACTTTTATTTTAGAAAAAAAAATAGGATCTCTCGAAAAAAAATTAAAACCAATGTTGCAGCGCTGCGCCTGATTAAGTTTGATAGCAACAATCTGCAATGCGTCCCGCGGGCTCAGAACGCGCGAGCAGCCTGTTGTCAACGGTTGAGTCTTTGTTAAATACCACGCGGACGAAGTCGCGGGTAACAGCTAGTTCAGATATATAACGATAGTGTTTAATAATGATGCCTACATATAACAGTAATAAAAGAAACTTTCCGTTAGAAAGCCGCCGCTTGCATGAATGGAAAAATTCAATACACTACATACATTGTTTCCAAGCGGAAAATAACCTGAAATAGTAACTTAATTATGGACATATGTAACCCGAAAATAGCTACCAAGGGGAAAAATTATGAATCGGTGGGTCGGGTGAATACGTTCCCATGGTAATGTGGTGACATCTATAGACTTTATGCATTTCAATGTGAATACCAACTACAGATCTATTCTATAATGAAAAAGGAACATAGGTACAAATAAGTCATACATTTATGTAACACTAGCTGTTACCCGCGACTTCGTCCGCGTGATATTTAACAAAAAAGTTATTGTTCAGTTCGCAGAGTTTACTCTAGTTAACTTGGTTTTAATTTATTCTTTTCGTGAGATCACTTTTTTTTCTAAATATAAGTAGCCTAAGTTACCCCTTGTTACATCAGCTATCTGCCAGTGAAAGTCCCGTCAAAATCGGTCGGAAACACACAAACAGACAGACAGACAGACAGGCCAAATTTTTTTTATTAATAATAATGTTTATTTTAATATTACAAAGAGACACTCCAATTTTATTTATTTGTATAGATGTATATATTATTCAAATATGTTTGGCATTATGAAACCAGAGCAAGGCTTATTATTAACATCACACGTTGGATATTAATTTATTTATTGATGTGAACTTGAATTTGTATCTAGGAGGCCTATAATATATTCTTTTTTAAAAATCAAAGAAGTATTTAATTCAAAAACTATACTCATCTAAATAAAACCACACACACAGTACCTACAGTACAGTACGTTAAGTGCGAGCTAACTGTATACTTTATAGTCTACCGTATTCAAACATTTTGTATGGAGAATTCAAAAGCGCCTCTAGTGGACGGTATTTCAAACTCTCCATTCTGATCTGGGAACTTCTTGGTCGACTTTACCTACATATATAAGGTTCTAGTATTTTAAATATTAACTACAGGATTTTTATTATACTGCTACTATACGACCTTTGGATACCTGCTTAGTTATATTTTAGTAGATTTGTACTATTACGACAGTATGGTAAAAGCCTGTACTTTGCTTACGCTTCTTTGAATAAGTAGGTACCGCTTTTTTTTTTATTACATTATAGGCAAGTATTTGATCTCGATCTCACCTGATGGTAAGTGACGATGAGATCTACGATGGAGCATACTTGCCTAGGTAGGAAGGCGGCAGTAGATCGAGACGCTACATTCACTAGGCACATGCAGCGCAACTGATCTGACCCGCCATCCATGAAATAAGCTAGCATCCATTTATATAAGCTTTTTCACGAGCTTCCTATAACGGGTCATTTCCTTCTCCTTTGGTAAGGTTTGTACCTAGGTATATAAAAGTTTGTACTTATTTTATATTTTTCTCATAACTTTTAGGTAACTTCATTGCGTGTTTATACAAAATGAACTTACTTTAAGTTCACATATTGATTTCTTATATTTACGCGAATACTACACATTGAAATAAAACGTATTTTATAGATTTTACGGCGTTTCCTCCCATGACCATGGTTATTGTAAAGCAGCCGAAACGTCGGGAACGTAAAAACAAAATAAACGCGATAAAATCTGTAAAATAACTTTTATTTCAATGTGTAGTTATATGCACAGTTTTAATATATTAAAAAAACATTTGGTGTCGGCATAATCTAACACTCAGAACTCAAAAATCAACTGAGGTAACGGAACTAAGGTACAAATTGATCGTTCCAGGTACGCATCAGGGCAGAACCACCTGACCGACTTCATAGGCATGGAGCCCAGTAAGAAACGGAAGCGGCGTACCTCGTTCACACCCCAGGCCCTGGAACTACTCAACGCGCATTTTGAGAGGAACACCCATCCCTCTGGTAATAATATTATAATAAATGACAGGTGTCCACTACCCTTTCAATAGCCCTATCTCATGTCCATCCAAACCTCAATCTATAGACTCAATTATCATTCCATATTCCTACAATAGTGCCTCCGCCTGCTGAGGTCAATTCGCTGTTTATGCTATCATTTTCAGCAATTTACCCCAGCAGGTGGCTAACATAACATTAAAATTCTCAATAAGGGCTTCTACGTTGTTGGTCTACTACAGCTGTTGAACCCATGTCCCCACGCAAGCCTTCCAAACATCCGGATATAGCCCGTGTAAAGAGAGAGACTTATAATAATAATAATACCAGCCCTTTTTAATGTGCCACTGCTGAGCACGGGCCTCCTTTCAATGTGAGCGGCTTAGGCTATAGTCCACCACGCTGGCCCAGTGCGGGTTGGCGGACTTCATACATCTTTCGATGGAATCTTTCAGACATGAACTTCTTAGCCTTCTCGGTTACATTGGGATCGACCTCCACATTACTCTTGCCATTTTCCTCATTTCAGTCCACTCTGATTTGGCTTTCTTCTTAGCTGAAAGGTTCCAAGTACCTACAATCGTTCCTTTATCTGTGAACATGACATTCGGGTGTTTTTCCGATGACACTTAATTTATTTTTGTAATTTTCAGGAACTGAAATCACAGGTTTGGCGCACCAGCTAGGATATGAACGCGAAGTCATAAGAATATGGTTCTGCAATAAACGGCAGGCGCTCAAGAACACCGTCAGAATGATGTCCAAAGGCATGGTCTAAATTAAATACAAAAAAAAAACAGTTTAAAAGTCCTTAACGCCCATGGCATTTAAAAAAAAAATAACGATGACAAAAAATTAAAAAGCTAAATAGGAATTAGTAATGGGCGCGATGCGATATCTATCTATCGATATCGATGGTTTCGTTATGATCTGCACGTAGATTCGTGATCTCATCTCGATATTCACTTTGTAATAATTTGCATCGATAGTGTCTTATTTATTAAATGGCGAAATTATCGTTGTTTTTTATTTAATTTGTTGTTTTATAAAATCTGGCCTTAACCGCAAATCTTTATGCGATTCCAGCCAATATAAAACATGGAAAGTAGATAATAGTATTAAGTGTAACGTAAAATGTATTATAAAACAAATTTCGACTGAAATATTCGTCTCGATGTAGTTTACAATGATATGAATGGAATGTCGTAGCGATTAATGTAGGTGTTTATTAGTACAAAATAATAAAACAACATGTCATAATACACTGTTCCTTGAAATTCAACAATTTCGAAATAAATGAATAATCATTTTACACGTCATATTTTTTTTTCATTTTCTTCCATGTGAATCGACTTATTATCAAAAGGGCAACTAACATTTTTTTTATAAATATATTGTGATAGACTTGGTTTTACCTAGTTATCAAGATTCTTTTGTAAAAATATTGCATTTTGTAAATAAGTACCGAAGTAGAGTCTGTTTAGTTCACGTTCACGACGGCAACCGTATATGTAGCTGATATATTAATTTATTGAAATACTCGGAGTTGTTTCGTTTTCCGTAACGAATGTTGCACTTTATAGGCGTAAGATTAATATCGATATTATGAAAGTAGTTAAAAATGTGTCGTCGATCTTAGTAGCCTACTAAGATTTTTTTTATTAATCTTTAGTAGGTTTTTTGTTAATAGATAGGTATAAACTATATGTATAGAATAATAAATTACTGTAATTATCTAATAATGCCGTAAATTGTAAATATTGTTTCAGTAATTTTATTTTTAATGAATGTATTATTAGTTTTATAAATTATAAGTATAGTTTCATAGCTTCTTAAAATGTTTCATTGTAATTTTGCAGTTTTCAAGTTGGATTTTGTGGCGATATTAACGATATTATGATTTCAAATTGCATCTTACCGTTGATTTTATCGAAGTAATTAATATCTATTCACATTATAGTAAAAAATACATGTAACAGGGGGTCTTATAAAAAACATTTGAGCAGTTTTATGAGTGCATATTTTTTGTCATTAAAATGCTATAATTACTAATAAAATTGCCTCGCATTTGGGAATGTAGATTTTGAAAATATACTTATGATAGTAGCATTTACCAAAAAAAATAAAATTTGACGTTATGGTATAATTATGTTTTAAGTATTGAGGGTGACTAAAGAATATGCACAAATGAAATGTTGAAAATCATACTTTAGTTAAAGTATTGGAACTTAATTAAAAAAATATGTTACCTATCAATTATTGTCACATGGTTACATATGTTATTAATAATTGATTAAATGCTAGTATTTACTTTCTTCATGATTTCAAATTATGTGCTTGCTTTTGTACTGCGATAGTAGGTAGGTACTTATTGAAAATAATTTTGACCACCAAGTCTATGAAGACAGGTGCCTTATCGTTATCTCTGGAAATAGATTTTCAAACGTATAGGTATTTTTCATTAAATAATCACTAATTATCAATAATACCTATTTATTGTATCTTTCGAAATCTGTACCTAGGTAGGTACTTTCTATACCTACAGTTACCTTCCTAAATCATACCTCTTACAAAATATCGCATAATGTAAATAATTTAGTTAGATAGTTTTCAAATAAAGACCTGCTGTTAAATGTATTAGCAATAGCATAAGGCTGTAATTGTAATATTGTATGTTAATGACCAATGAAAACCAACTTGTGATCATTAATATTTGTACTGTTACCTACTACTTAACAAGAGTCGTTGAAAATAATAATTATAAAAATTGAACATATTTTTCGGCTGTTGAAAAATTGTAAATACAATATTAAGGATAATAAAACTATTTGGATTAATATTTAGGAACAAAAGGAAAAAAAATATTATCAAAATTTATATTTTCAAAAATTACTTATTACAAATGCAAAAAAAAGTGTATTTAAAAAGGGGACGTTTGGCCATATGAACAAAAAATAACACATTTACGAAACGGGTTCTTTATCGACTTACACACAACACTACACACACCAAGCAGTAAGGTACACAGTGACTTAAAAATTGTGCGATGCGATCTTGCACGTAATCTGTACTTATAATAACGGAGTCAGATTTTTCATTCATTCATTCATTCATTCAAGAGTAGGTAGGCTTAAAAGTATATTTTTTTTATTTTCTTATTCAAGTAGATAGCTACATCATCACATTTTTTTTTCATTGTAAGCTAGCACGTAAACAGTTAAAATGTCTTCAGAACCTTATGGTTCAAAGACATAAACGTCTTTGTTTTGTTTCCTCAAGTGTTGAATGGATAGTTGAATGTAAAATAATAATGTATTTTTATCTTGAAGCATGAGACAAATTTCTAGATAACATGGCTTTGTTGTTTTCCTCCATATGAATGATCTTTCAAGCACATAGATCACCTACATTTAATTGCAGGAATAATAAAAATACGATAAGTTAATCCTTGCATCTCAATATGTATGATAAATCTGACTTCTATCAAACATTAGCATAATAGAAAAAAAGCATAGAATGCTAAGTACAAATGATATAATTTAACTATAAAACTGCTAGTCCGTTAACGACGTAATTAAATAAAAATTACAATGCAAAATCGCGTTGCACCATGGTTTTCATGATCCGCATGTATCTATAATAATAATAATAAATAAAAATCTACACATAACTTCAACTGTAACACATATTCCAACCAAACTATAACAGTATAATGTAATAGTGTATTAATTTTTTCTTCCTAATAATGGTACCGAACGAATGATTATGGCTGCTGGCTTATGAAGAGAAGCAGAATAAAGGGAGATAACTGTTTGAATGTTGGTTTTATTTATATTTTCATGCGATTCACCAGGATCCCTTAGCAAAAGCCCCAAGGTGATATTGATGAAATTATCGGTTCATTAGGATCCCCTAATAACTACCTACTTAATAGGTATTTAATTTGAACCACAGACTGTGTCAGTTTGGTCTAGCAGTTAGAGCATAAGCTGCTCGAAGCACAGCACCAGGTTCGATACCAATCTAGGTAATTTCTAGATTTGCCCTGCTCGGTGTTACTGGTATTGCCCCCAGTACGGTACCTATTAAGCAGGCATTGCATAGTTTATAACTTATTTGATATTACAAGTTCTTCGACCATAATTTTTTATTTATAATTTCACCACCGAGTTCCTCAATTATTATGTTTATGATTTTCGTTTTGGTTATGCAAGTATATAGATTTCCCTTCACAACTCGTCGAAATGCAGAAACTAAACGCAAAAATGACACCTGTAGTGAGGTTAAAAACATATCGAGAAAAAATGATTAGATATCAGTTCGATATATCATTACCAGTGTTTTTGCTAGTGATATATTTTTGAGTATGAGGATTTATTTCAAGGACATGTATAGCCTTTTTTAAAATTTAGATCACGTTTCATGAATTCGGGCCTGTTAAATGTGAAAACAATCACGAAAACGGGTTCGCTTGCCAATAATTTGTATTGATACTATCATATTATGCATGTCTCTTGAGCACTGATTTACACTTTCATGTCGTTAGAAGCAGAAGAACCTTCGTCTTTATTTTGTGGGCGGCTGGCGGAGTGTACCATTTTAATAACGCTTTTAAAATCATGCATCACGTGACACCATTCATATAAATATTCTCCTTGTGTTGTGTAGCTAGTGCGTAAACTCTCTAATAAAACTGTAATATTGCTCTATGATAAAACTTCAATCCGGTTATCGAAAACGCCTCAGTTAGATTATCGATAAAATAACACAAATAAGTCATTCATTCTAGCATCTCTAGTTCGTCTGTAAATCATTCACTCCATCCAACATGGCGGAATTTCTTGTCCATCAGCGGCAGTGATTTTTCGATTTAATTTAGACAAATATAATTAAGTATGGACTGATTTTAGTCATGAGAAACCAACTATAATAGTTATACTTGCGTTTCTTACAAAACTCCAGGAGCTACAAGTTGCCGAAACATAAAGAAAACATTAACGAACGCCGAACAAACACCTGACAATAATAATAAACATGAAAATTCTGTTTGTAAAACGTTCGGGGCGAAATATTGCGTAGAATATTACGTCACGGCGTCCGGATGGTTCAGGAATACCTAACGTGCGGTGTGTAAGTACGTCGCGAAGGTCCATAATGATTCACGAGGTTAATTGAGTATCATTGATAATACGTAATTGGTCGGCACAGTTGGTCCGTGTGTTACGCGATAAGTGTTTCGCCTTCATCGGGCGTTGACTCGTCTGTAAGGAATCCGGTAGTAACGTGTAGTGACTAATCGATGAGATGATCGAGAGTGTGTCCCGCCGTGCGTTTAGCAGTTCTAGTGGCACATACAACGTGCGCGCATCGGAACTCGCGCGAGAACGCAAGCTCAACATATTCAATGTCACGGTGCAGTTCTTGGATGACACCCAACAGTCTTTCCAAATCGAGGTGAGTTTTTATGTGAAAGCATACATTCTTGTGGTAGACTAATAGCATTACTGTCACGTATATAATCTCTAACTCTGAAGGGGAAGACCTAGGTGCTCAGCCATGTACCAACATTCTGCGGATAGTATTTATGTTCCTATGTAATAAGGGCTGAGACCATTATACTATTGCCATTATACCTGATACTTATTGTAAGAGAGTTTCACGCCATGGCCCACCACGCTGGCCGATTTTATGTTGGCAAACTTCGCTCCAGGTTCAAAAGATGTGCAGGTTTACTCACTAAACTTGCCTTCTCAGCAACAATCTGATTGAAAATTTAATTCAGATATAAATGCCAGAAATGTGAGGTGAACTGGTATTGGAATCTTTTAAGCCACAATAATATTGTAAAACAAAAAAATATACTTAAGAACTATATCAGCCATGTATGTTGCTATCGAACAGAAAACTCAACCTCAGACCATTAACAAGAACCTGATTAGGTCGGTAAATGTGTGATCCAGCTTTTGGCTCTGTTTGAATCCTGATTGAGGGAAATTTTGTGTGATGAGCATGAATGTTTGTATCCGAGTCATAGATGTTTAATATCTTTGTTAGTATTATATCCTGATGTCACCCCAAGTTACACACATTTTAGTACTCCAGTAGAGCTAGTGTTAGATCAACTGCCTAGTTGCCTATTTTATAACATCTGGCCTAATTTGTGCTGCAGAGTTAGGCTGATATTGAATTTTTGACAGATTAAAAGCTAGGTTGAACTTAGAGTAGAAAGTAAATGACAATTTCTTTGTAAATATAGACAATTCGCTGAATATATAGACAGTCAGCAGACAATAAAACTAAACAAAATGGGCAAATAAGTAGAAAATAAATAAATTGTATTTTGTTTTATTTGTAAATAGGCTTGTAGGCTTCAAATTAGTGGTATCATTACACCTTGGCTGCACTATAAACATTATGGGACCTATTATAAGTATCATATTAGCATAAAGCTATTCTATGAACAGTATACAACTATTATTGCATGTTATGTGTCTTAATTTCAGAAAAAAGCTAAAGGCGGTGTTCTGCTAGAACAGATTTGTCAACATCTAGAGTTGATTGAGAAGGACTACTTTGGACTGCAGTACACTGAGAATGGTTCACCACCAAATGCCACCAACACTGAAATAACAGTAAGATTTTATTTTATCCTGTGCCTCAACAGGACACCACGGTCACCTTACAAGTACACTGGGGTTTGGTTTGGGTACTTGGGATTTGACCAGTACTTTTTCTGAGATGTGCAAAAAGTCAGCTAGAAAATATCTCAAAATGATAAGTTCAACCTCAGTATAAAATAAAATTATGTCAGCTAAAACTTTTTTTAATAGTTTAGTTTCTAAAGATTATTTTCTCCATCCCAGCGTTGGCTCGACAGCAGTAAATCCGTCAAAAAGCAGGTTGGCGCGAACCCAGAATTCTGGCTCACAGTGCGCTTTTACCCGCCTGAGCCCTCGCGACTCTCTGAAGAGTACACCCGGTACCTGCTGTGTCTTCAACTGAGAAAATTGCTGCTCGACGGTAGAATGACTGCTCCGAAGAATACCGCTTTATTATTAGCTTCATTTACTGTGCAAGGTATGGATAGTTTTTTATAAGTACTAAAATATATTCACAACATAGATATAATATAAACATTAATGTTATGTTGCGCCAGGCCAGTAATAGTCCCGTTCTCACACACACCACACTCAAATCATTTTAAAATATTCATTGTCAGAAACCGTCTTTCAAAAGTTGTATGAAACTCGCCAAGCCGAACTGGGTCAGTGTGGTGAACTATAACTCAAACATCCTTCATATTCAGGGGAATTGAACTTAGTATAGTTATCATAAGGTTAATCTCCATTAAATTAGTACCAGATACCATCAGTAAATACATATGGTTGTACTACAGTGCATCTCTGTCTACCTCTTCAGGGAATACAGGTGTGGGGAGAATTTTTATATTAAAGGAATTCAGAGTGAGAGCCTAAACAATTTAAAGCTGAAAACAAGTGAATCACTATGTAGTTGATTATGGTATCCTCATATTTTTTCCTCTTGCTATTAACAGTAATCAATTTGTGTCTATCAAATGTATGCATTCCTGGCATAATAAACAATTTTACTTTTATCCGCTAGCCGTTTTGAAGGCCATAATTTATTATTACCTGGTCTCAAAACGGAGGAGGTTCTCAATTTGGTTGTATTTTTTTTCTAAAGACTATCTATCTATCTATCTATCAGCCGATACGCACGTCCACTGCTGGACATAGGCCTCCCCCAACGACTTCCACACATCACGGTCCTCCGCCACTCGCATCCACCGGCTTCCTGCGACGCGTGTGATGTCATCAGTCCACCTTGTGGGGGGCCGTCCTACACTTCGTCTTCCGATTCGTGGTCGCCATTCTAGAACCTTTCTGCCCCAACGGCCATCGGTTCTGCGAGCTATGTGCCCTGCCCACTGCCACTTCAACTTGGCAATTCTTTGAGCTATGTCGGTTACTCCAGTTCGTCTACGGATCTCTTATAGGCCGCATAAGAAGGCTCAAGGTCGCCCAACGCGCAATGGAGAGAGCTATGCTCGGGGTTTCTAAAGACTATTTAAAAAAAAATACACATTGATAAAACCGCTTCGCTGCTTACAACCGTAAAGCATCCCTCAATCAAAATATTATTCTTACATCGAAATTAGTAATGGTACCCTAGACTTAAAAATATAACATTGCAGTCTACTTTGGGTAATCTTCTCGCAAGTTGCGATATTTTCCAGACACATCGCTCTAATGGCATCCTCTTTTAAATTAATCATAGCGAGTTTTAATTTAACCTAATGAGTTAAATACTGCTTGAGTATTATTACTTCATAACGTGACAATGGTGCTGTCTGCGTTGATGCTCATGAGAATGTATAGTAACCTCTTTTTTTATAAAGAATAACCAATGAAATTGTTACCGGCCCTTTTCAGGGGAAATAACATTCCAAAACTGCTGGTAGATACTGACTAAGTACTAGTCATACAAGCGGGGTATAAGTGCCATTTTGGACTACATGATAAAAATAAATATTTTGAATTTTACAACCTTACAATAGAGAATACAATTACAATTACAATTGAAATAAAACATATTTTATTTTATGTTTTTACGTTCCCGTCGTTTCGGCTGCTGTTATCTATAAAATAAATTTTATATCAACGCGCAATATTGGCGTAAATATAACAAAACTATATAAAATTGTAATTTTCAGCGGAACTTGGCGACTATAACGTGTCGGAGCACCCGCCGAACTATCTCTCGGAGCTGTGCCTGCTGCCGAAGCAGAACGCCGAAGATGAACGCCGTATCCGGGAGCTGCACAAACTGCACAAAGGCCAGGCGCCGGCAGACGCTGAGGCCAATTTCTTGGAGCACGCCAAACGACTGGACTGCTACGGCGTGGAGTCACACCCGGCCAAGGTATATATACCCTAGTGCTGAATCCAAAGGCATATCCAAGTTTTTTCCCTTCGCAAGACTTGAAGACAGCCTTTCCCAAAGTGGGCGATAACGCCCCCTTGTGGGTGCTGCAGGCCTAAAGGTCTCTTACCGCCCCGGTAAGAGACCCAGAAAAAAATGGGGGCGTTATGTAGAGGCTTACAATAATTGATTATATTGAGGTTATAGTGGTTTTTAAGTAGGTGAAAAAATGGGGGCGCTAAAATATAATTCATTCTCAAAGTGGGCAGTAGACAAAATAAGTTTGGGAACCCCTGCTTTAAGAGAATCTGTTATGAGTAGTGTTTGTGTGTGTTGTGGATTACGTTACGGTGGAGCGACCGGCAACACCTCCCCATTTATGGGGGGATTCAAGAATTTCATTTACGGGGTGGAGGTGACAAATTGCATCCATCATTCATATTCGTTCCTCCTCCTTCGCATGGCTGGGCTCATCTGCGCGAGCGAAACAACAAACTTATGCATACTTTAGCAGTTTTAGGGAGAACAAGTTCTTATGATTGTTGTACTTATCATAGGTGAAATATCGCACGGATTAATAACCAACCTAATTAACAGTGTGGGTGGACATTCTGATAAACTTCGCTGTTCTGTGACCTAATTGAGTCACTGGTAAGCGATGGATGTGCGGTAACAATTGTGTTTTGAAATAAATAGAAAGGGCATTGTTTTATTTGATTAAACCACTTGGACTGACTCGTAAGGTATTTATAGTATACGAAAACATAGACAACGGGTTTCTTTTTTTTATTTAGAGAATAACGTCGCGTTATTCTCTAAATAAAAAAATCGTCGAGTAGTTCTGGACAGCATAATATTGATTTTTGCTGATGTTACAATATAAAGGTATATAATAAGGTCCCCAGAAGACTATTTTTTTTCGCACACTCTCCGAAATGTATTCTGTAGAAGACTGATAGGCTGGCAACCCTACTATGTTTTTTTTTATTTACGTTTTTATTTTCAGGATTATAACGGAAAAGACATATTTATTGGCGTAACGTCAATAGGTATAGTCGTGTTTCAGAACAACGTCAGAGTGAACACGTTCTCTTGGAGTAAAATTGTTAAGATTTCATTCAAGAAGAAACAGTTCTTTATACAGCTGAAGAGAGAGCCGGTAAGTACCTTCAGAAACTGTTATCTGTGTTGCTTCATCTTAGGTACAGTCGCGTACTTTAATTTGGGATCCATTTAAGGTTGTCGTTAACTGTTACTATAGGCAACTGCTCTCAGATACACGATCTTTTTGCATTATAATAACCTGACTATGGTTGACCTGAATATGGTTCCTGAGACTGTTTTCCCGTATCTCCTATTATTACTATTCGAAACTACCCATACTGGCGCAGTTAAAAACAATAATCATATCTTCTACAGTTTTATTTATAATAACGCCAGACGAACACATACGGTGCCACACTAACCAACGCTTGTATTATGGGTACCGTACAATGGACTGGGGGCGAACACAGTATATCCCACTAATATATCCCACTAATATTATAAATGTGAAAGTTTGGATGGATGTTTGTTATTCAATCACGCCAGAACGGCTCAACGGATCTGGATGAAATTTGGCACAGATAAAGATTATAGTCTGGAATAACACATAGGCTACTTTTATCCCGGTAAAATGAACGGTTCCTATGGGATATGCGTACTTTTAAATCGCGGGTAACAACGCGGGGCGCAACTAGTAATAAATATACAGATATGAACCATCTATGACGTGCTCATCACACCGAGTTTATCCGTATCAGAATTCAAACCCGGGACCCTCGGCAATGAGAGCGGATTCGCTACCATCTGCGCTAATCGGGTCGTCAATATATAATTAGGATTCTTGAAAAATATCCACACCATGACACATGCAATATTAAATCGTAGAATTCACAAAAAAACGTCGCGCAAATGTGTTCCAAGAACCCATCGTATTCCAGTCGGAGACGTACGACACAGTGCTCGGGTTCAACATGCGGTCGGGGCGCGCCGCGAAGGCGCTGTGGCGCTGCAGCGTGGAGCGGCACGGGTTCTTCCGGCTGCGCGCGCCGCGCCGCCGCCCACTGCTGGGCGCGCTGGGCGCGCTCGCCGGCCTGGCCGCGCCCGCGCTGCGCCGCACCGAGACCATGGCCCTGGAGGACGCGAGGAGATCCAGGTCCAGCAACAGGAGCTTCGTCAGGTGACCACTATACTCTGATGCAGCCTTTCACGTAGTGGGCGGTGACGCCCCCTTGTGGGCGTTGCAGGCCTAAAAAAATGGGGGCGTTGTGTAGAGGCTTACAATGATTAATTTAATTTGAAGTTACACTTAGCGGTTTTAAGTTGGTGAATAAATTATTCATTCTCAAAATAAGTTTGGGAACCACTGCTTTAATTAGTCACCCCCGAATTTATAGCCGTTTTGTATCTCTATCAAACGTCATAGTACTGCGGACAAGAGTTTTGATCTGCGCAGTACTATGTTATGACATTTGTTATGGTTATAAAACGTCTATAAATATGGGGTAAGGTATTTTGGTTTGTTGCATTAATTTAACATTCTGTTGTCAAGATATTTTTGGCCACTATTATGACCTTTGAGCTCTTATGCCCGGTTTACAAAACTTACATTAAGGTGGAAGCTCAGGGTCAGGGCGCGAAATTCAAAATGTCGATGGTTTTTATTTTTTTACGAAAAATTTGGACATCTTTACGATGTAATTTAGTGTTTTGCGATATTAGCATTCTGTATTGGATGTCTCGATGTATTAAGTTTGATTAAAAAAATACCTAAAGCGATACAACACCATAAAGTTAGTAAAAGTAGCGGTTATTACAAACCTTATGGTATTGTATTGGATTAGATACTTTTTTAAGCAAACTTAATACATCGAGACATCCAATGCAGAATGCTAATATCGCAAAACACTAAATTACATCGTAAAGATGTCCAAATTTTTCGTAAAAAAATAAAAACCATCGACATTTTGAATTTCGCGCCCTGACCCTGAGCTTCCCCCTTAAAATAAAATGTATTTGCAAATGAAAAATGTTTACTGGGTCGCAGTGTTAGCGAACACTTCTATAATTTCTTCCGGCTACTCAATTAGCTTTGAGGCAATGCCGCTTGTCAACTTAGAAATTATCTATGCTGTTAAAGACTAGCCAAGTATTGGATCAATTATTTGCTTTCAATCGGAATTCTTCACGCACAATCAACCTAAAACTTGAATATTTGTTAAAAAAATAGCAATAAAATATTGTATGTAACATCCAACGAAAAAAAAATTATTAAAATTCATAAAAAAAATATATATATACATTTGGATGAACGGTTCAACGAACTCATTACCATCTGATACTCAGACATTATAATGTGTGCACACAGACGCAGCAGTTCTCGCAACCGCGAACACTCGTGCAGCACGGCGTCGCCGGGGGGCGGGGGCGTGGGCGGGGGTGGGGGCGGGGGCGGGCGGGCGGGGGCGCGCGTCACCGCCAACACCGAGCCGCCGCCGCGGCCCGCCTGGGCGGACCGGGAACAAGAGGAACACACGCAGTCAGTACCGTGTATCAGCTCGTGGTGTTTACAGCGTTATTCAGAAAGGGTATACTGCTCGGTTGGGTGGGTGTAAGGGCGATAGGAATGAGACATATTTATGTTACAAGGTTTTTGTATAGCAAGGCCTCGCTTTGAAGTAGGCTTTGGTCTGGGCGGGAAGTACTTGGAGGTGTGAAAATACTTGCTAGTCGTGCAGCCCCTACCCTAAGGGTTGGGTTGTGATCATTATGTGATGTCACAATTTCGATATGTTAATTTAAAAAAAAAATACAGAAGATCACAATCGTCATTTTGTTGATTTTTTTATTGTCATAATAATTAATAACTAACTACTAATTTAACGGATTTTTATCGCGTTTCGTTATAGATAAGATATCAGTATGGTAGTATAACTTTTCTGGGTCACACTGTACACCAAATATACACATGGCCCACTTCACCATATACTGATTTATCAACGAAAAAACAGGGTTATCCTACCCATATTTGGTAAATACCATTTGGGCCCTGGGGTGGAAAATATAGACTTCTTGTTACTTAAATAATCATATTTTTATTTAAACACACAGAACACTTAGAACCAAACGATGCCAAGGAGGCGCCAAAGAGAAGAGAGAGAAAACCATACACAACATGTTTCATAGATTATAGTCCAATTGAAAAAAAAAAAATAGGCTGAACGTAAAATGATCTTTTCCTACCCTCAATCCCCGATACAGGGAGGATGACCTCCTCGAGCGCGCCCTCCGCATCCCACACCCGCACCTCTCGTACGTGGACGAGTCGGAGTCGGGCTCGGAGCCGGCGGGGGAGGAGACGGTGTGCATCTGCCTGTCGGCCGGCTCGGACGGGCTGTTCGGGTTCAACGTGCGCGGCGGCGGCGGCGCGCCCGTGCTAGTCTCCCGAGTCGCGTCCAGAACGAGACTGCAGCTGCAAGAAGGCGATCAGGTGAACAGGGCATCATAGTTTTCATTGCTGTAGCCATAAACATAAAAACTTTTATTTGTCGGCCTCATTAGCGCAGCAATTAATGACCCCGGGCCCCAAGTCTGCTAACACAATCGATTCATAATCGAATAGCAACCGCATAGTAACGGTCACTTTTGAGAGTTATCCTACACAATATCTGTCAAAAGAGACGGTTACTTTGCGGTTGCTATTCGATTATGAATTATGCTTGCTGTACCGAGGGTCCCGGACTCGAATCCTGGTGGGACAAACATTGTGTGATGAGCACGAATGTTTTTACCCAAGTCATGGATGTTTAATACCTGTATAAGTAATATATACTGAGTTCGCCCTCAGTACATTGTACGGTATCCATAATACAAGCGTTGCTTAGTGTGGGACCGTATAGCTGGTGCGTACGTCGGGCGAAATTTAAAAAAAAATATCCCTTTAAATTTCAAATTTCGAATATCTCCTTAGAGCTGCTGTAACTGTTTTTAACATTTTTTTTTCTAACAGGTGATGTCAATTAACGGCACAGACGTCGACGAGCTGACCCACGAACAAGTGGTGCATATCATTAGGAATACGAGGGGTGTACTCACGTTGGTCGTCAAACCTAACGGTAAGCTATTGATATTTTTTTGTATTGTATTTTACATTTGTAGATATCAAGGTGTATGGGGCATGGCAACGAAACATTTTGCTAAAGATTTCACTTAATGCCTATAATAAAATGATTGTTCGTACCATGTTAAAAGTATGTATCGCAAACAATGTTCCGCCATACCAAACTCGTGCGCGTGAAACACTCGAGCATAACGAATTTTAATTTCATCGCAGTTGTAGGTGTAAATAAATCATTGTTTGTATAATAATGTAATTTTCATTATATCTTTAGTTTGTAAATATTTACGTTATTTTGTTTGTAATTATTGTGAGTAATAAATTATTTAGTAGGTCTAAATTAGTATTAATGTTTTTTTTATTATTTAAAATCACGTTTAGATAATTAGAGACTTCTAAAATAAATTGCGTACAATTCATGAAAAGATCGCCGGACCATTCCAACTCTTGGAATGGTCCTGCATATGCTGAATAAGTCCTGAATCCTAGTGAATGTAGCGTCTCGATCTACTGCCGCCTTCCTACCTGTTCACACTCACACAATATTTCAATTCGAGAGTGAACAGGTACCTTCTAGGCAAGTATGCTCCATCGTAGATCCCATCGTCACTTACCATCAGGTGAGATCGAGATCAAATACTTGCCTATACTGTAATAAAAAAAAAACATGGATTCAGCTTTCGTTAGGAAGCTATTTACTTACACGGTATACATCGCCAGCGGTGTACGAAGCGGAGTCGGGCGGCAGCGAGGAGCCCGCAGTGTGCTTCGTGCCGCTGCCGGGGTCGGGCGAGCTGCAGGGCGACGCGCTGCAGCAGTCGCTGCTGCTGCTGGGCGACGGGCTCGCCAGCGGCGCCGCGCTCACGCAGTACGACACGCTGCTGCGCCGCCTGCCCGACGAGCCCGCCGCCGCCGCCAGGCTGCCACAAAACATTAACAAGAACAGATACAGGGATATTGCGCCTTGTGAGTAAACACTATTTTTTTTTTTTTATTTGGCATCACCATAGGTATTTTGCCAGTGTCAAGTAATATATTTTATTTTCTGTTTTTGAGCATATGCACAGGCCCAAAGCCTAGGCTCAAGTAAAATAACCCCCATCCCTCAATCAGTAAAGTGATGGATACTTTACCGAAAGATTTTTCATGGATTTTTGTGAGAAACTGAAAAGCCACGTTTCGTCACTCTGTTTCAATTACCTACACTTGTGCACTTTACCGAACCTATAATGGTTAATATTCCACTTATATCACTCACTATAACTCGCAGGAACACTAGTTTTAGAAATTAAAACACAACTGACGCCATGACTTTTCAGTTTCCCGCCAAAAAGTCAACACTATTTTTTAAAAAGGAGAACGTTCTCAATTCGGTTGTATATTTTTTTTTCTTACCGGCTTGCTTTATTTTTATTTGCCTGCTAATCGATTCAACAACTTTCGAATCGATTTGATATGTTTTATTTTCGTGTAGTTGATATTATATCAGCTGAAGATTACACTAACTGCGGTCCCGAACTAACATTAGCATTTTGTGATAATTGATTAGTAGTGTACATAATGGTTTACATGAATAACATGAATATCAAAACAATCTGATTGCGAATTCTTAAAAAAAAAACGAAATAATGTAAAATCTCCGTTGCAGATGATTCGACTCGCGTAGTGCTGAAGAATGGACCAACCGGCGATTATATCAACGCTTCGTACATCAATATGGAAATACCGAATTCGGATCTCGTGCTGACCTACATCGCTACGCAAGGTACACTGCAATAATTTACACTGCCGACCTATTAAATCTCTGCCATAAGGTTCTATTTTGCACCCTCAATGTTGTTACACTAAAGAATCTTTAGTCTTATCTGATACGATAGGCAAACAATATTTATGTATAATGCCCGGCTTACACGATTCATATTGACAAGTAATATCGAACGACAGGAAAAGAAATCTGCTGTTATTGACACAATTTCCGGTTTCTGATGAAAATTTCATATTTTTAGATTCCTTTATAAAATCGGGGAGAATAATAAATAAAAATTAACACAACAATTTATCTGTGACGCACATTGATACATACAGTCTATGTTATAGATTTCATATACCATTTAGACTAACAAACAAAAGTCATCTCCAAACTTTTACAAGCTCAATTTAGTACTTAGTCACAACTCAATTTAATTTCTAGGCCCCCTAGCGTCAACAGTCGGCGACTTCTGGCAAATGATGTGGGAATGCGAGAGCAGTCTGATCGTGATGCTGACGGTTCTCGCCGAGCGAGGCCGCGCCAAATGCCACCAATATTGGCCCAAGGTTGGCACCACGCCGCTCAAGGCGACCAACACGCTGACCATACTCACCAATAGCGAGCAGAACCACGGGCATTACATAAGGAGGGAGATGACTATCAAGGTACATAGTTTTTTCACTTATTGTGTGTATTTATTGATAGAACTTAAACAAATTTTACGAATTTTATCGCGTTTATTTTATAATTTTTATGTTCCCGACGTTTCGGCTGCTTTACAGCAACCATGATCACGGGAGGACTGAGGTTTGACGTCCTAGTGTCATAGTTTGAACCGGGGTACCCTCATATTTAGTTGTCCGATCTACACAGAAGTGCTCACAGTGTCATGAGCTCTTAAGGAACGTAAAAACATAAAATAAATGCGATAAAAATCGAAAAAAAATTGTATTTGAATGTGTTGTCTTCGCGTACATATGAGAAATCAATATGTGTTCTGAATTTATAATCGCTATTAAATACTTGAACACTGCAAAAATACCCACAAATTTGTGGGTAAGGTTGTCACCTTCCATTTTATTTCATTTCATAAAGTTTAAAAAACAGCAAGCTGTCACTAATGCCATTACGATGATGTTATGATGAATCAGAATCAGAATATTTTTTTATTCATGTAAACCATTATTGTACAGTACTTATGAATCGTCAAGTTACATAAACATTATTCTACTGCTTTACCACCCGTTCGGAATGCCGTTCCTATGGAGAAGAACGGGCAAGAAGCTCCATGGTTGCTCTTTTTTTTTTAAATAGATCTTTTACATTATTGAGCAATACATTGTTATCAGCCTCGGTGTCTTCATTGGACACCACTGTAGATCCTGGCTTACAGGAGTAGCAGTGGTGGGAGTGTGTGGCGGGCCTAGTCCCACAAAAAAAAATACATTGTTATGTATGTGAAAACAGTGTAGGATGATGAATGATGATGATGAGTTTACAACCAGGAGAGTAGCGGCGGCTGTCGCAGCGTGACCCAGCTGCAGTACACGGCGTGGCCGGACCACGGCGTGCCCGAGGACTCGGCCGACTTCATCGACTTCACCCAACTGTGCTCCGATCTCAGGAGCCAGCGCGCCGGTAAGAAATAACAATAATGTTACGTCCTAACTAGTTTTTGGCCTATCTGCTCGACTCCTAATAGTCATAGTGTGATGATAATATCCTATTATAAATGTGAAAGTTTGGATGTTTGTTACTCAATCACGCCAGAACGGCTGAACCGATCTAGATGAAATTTGGCACAGATATAGATTATAGTCTGGAATAGCACATAGGGTACTTTTTATCCCGTTAAAAAGGACATACTTTTTAATCGCGGGTAACACTGCGGGGCGCAGCTAGTAACAAATAAAACGAGCTACTTAAACGTTTTACGTTAGTAATACGAAATAATACGCATATAGTTTTTTTTTTATACATTATAGGCAAGTATTTGATCTCGATCTCACCTGATGGTAAGTGACGATGAGATCTACGATGGAGCATACTTGCCTAGGTAGGTAGGCGGCAGTAGATCGAGACGCTACATTCACTAGGCACATGCAGCGCAACTGATCTGGCCCGCCATCCATGAATGGCAACACCGAACATCATGCCGGAACACGGCTAGGCCGCTTGGCGACATGGCTTTGTTCAGTGGGTGGTGACTAACCACGGCCGAAGCCTACCACCAGTAGAGTTGTCACCTGCGGCGTTATTTTAGACCATTCGAAATCGATATCGGAAACGGAATCGAAAACTTCCGAACTGGATTACTGTAATTGCTATTAAAATTTCCGAATTTGATTATCTACGATGTATCTTGATGGCAATACAAAATCGTTTTTTCAAAAAGTTTCCGTCGGAAACCTTGTCGGGAGCGACAGCAACATCGGAAAGTTTCAAATCCGTTTCCGATGTTAATTCCGAATGATTTAAAATAACCCACCTGGTTGGCACCACCCAGGGTCACGTGTAGGGTATCTCGAGGGTACTTAATTCTCCTACGGACGAAGGTGACTCGACCCCTGGAATATACCCTTTTTGAATGATGTGTATTATGAGTGTAATGGTGGTTGTGCAGAGGGCCCGGCGCCGCCGCTGGTGGTGCACTGCTCGGCGGGCGTGGGGCGGACGGGCGCGCTGGTGCTGTGCGAGACGGCGCTGGCGCAGCTGCGGCGCCGCCAGCCGCTCTACCCGCTCGACCTGGTGCGGGCCATGCGCGCCATGCGGCCCATGTGCATACAGAACGCGGTCAGACACCATTCACATAGCCCTAGCGCAGAGTTCCCCAAACTTTTTTGTGTCTTAGACCCCTTGCCATGTTTTTCCGTGTTGGGTAGACCCCCTACTTACCTGATATTGATTTCCTATTGTTTTCCGTCATTTATAGAGTGGCGAATTGAACAAGTCAGTGCAAGGTAACGAAGCTCTGAGACTGCGACTCTCAGGTTTTTACAAGTTCAAAATGTATTGCGACCACAAAGCGAATACCAACATCCTACAACTTACACAATTTTATAAACATATATAATATTTTTTTACTTCACGGGTACTTTTATAAATAATGTATATGTTTTGATATTATAAGATAGTATGATGTAAGTAAATAGGTACTATCAGTGTATGTGTTGAGATCCACTATCGTGGACCCCCATTTTCATTTCATGGACCCCTAAATTTTTTTTCGCTGACGAAGACCCCTAGCAGGTTGTCATAGACCCCTAGGGGTCGATATAGACCACTTTGGGAATCAATGCTCTAGCGGATAAATAAAAAAAAAATATTCTAGTCAGTCGGGTCGTATGCCTGACGAGGCTGGCCGTGATGACCCGACGTCTATTGTAGTCTATTATATATGTTACATTCTCCGAACTCTCCCATAATGCGTTTCAGAATTTTATAGAGATCGTCATCAGCGCCATGTGTGTATCTTCTAGAGAAGTTGACAGTCATATCTGTACGCTAGCAAGGTGGAGGGTACTTGGGGGAAGATACATTAAAAAGTTAATTACAGGCAATATACGTATCCACTCTGAAGCCATAATTAAAAAAGTTACAACGTTAAACTGAATATAACATTTTCAAACGACTTCGTTTAACCAAAGGTGCGCTGTTGATGCAATCTTTTTGAATTGCTAGTTATTTTTGGCACTCACGTAAATATTTTCGTGTTGAACCGAAATTGATATTGGTCTTATTTTGTCGCCACTTGCTATATCAGTTATACTCTAAATTAAAATAACAGAAATTAAATTAATTATTTATTTATTATGTTGTGCGTGTTACCTAGCCACTAGCGTTTTACAGAATATTCCACAAATACGAAAAAAATATCCCAACATTTATTTATTTCGTAAACAATAACAAAACCAAAAAAAAAAAATTTAAATCGCGCCCAGATCGCGCTTTCAACTTAGATAACAAATATTTTCAATATAGGTAAACTTTTCATAACAATCCTTCGTCAATAACATTTCTCACATTCAAATTTGTCGTATATCCAAGCTTAAATATCATATTGTGTCCACAGAGTCAGTACAAGTTCGTATGTGAGAGCATTCAGACTGCGTATGCGCAGGGATTCGCGAAGCCGGCGTCCGAGAGCGACTCCAACTGAAACCGACCCACAAGTATGCTTGCCAATAAAAATTACCTTCAACATCAGACTGATTGTATTAGGAACGGGAACGTTGACGGAGACTTAATTATGTGTGTAACAACGACAAACATAAGGGTATCCCTTTCTACTAGTGTATAGAGAGCGCTGGGTAAGAAGAGTACAGAAGGATATACTAGTGACACTACCACCACCTCTTTCACTCGGCTCGTTTTTTTCTGGGTGCTGGAATGTTAAAGCAAAACTGACCCTAAGCTTTGAAAATAAAGTGTCATATCAACCAGAAAATACTGCTTTATCCTGTTAGAAAGTACCAAATAGGAATTGAGGCTGATTTCACAGCTTGGTTAATTTATTACTATTGGCAACACTAATTTGTATGGTTAGTATTCTGACGTTGTTGACAACGGGTGATTGGTATAGTTAAGTTTCAACTACACCTACTTGGACTGGCTTTGGTGGTGAGGGTGCAGTATAATAGCAATAGGCGCAACCCCTATAACATTGGGACCAAAAACCAACGGCGAAATATGGACTGCAGTACAGTGCATTTCTTATTTGTATATGCCTGTCTTTTTACAAGTGGAAATCCTTCATGAATACCAGTCTACCATGGGGGATGGGGAGGCAGCCTGGTTACGTCAGAATCTTACTTACTCACTGCGCTGGTTGGTGGGTCGCGGGAACAAGGATGCATACTTCCGCGAACCTACATCGGCTGTTTGATTTTATGGACTCTCCTCCTTCCTCCCCCTTCTTTCTCCTCCTCCTCCCTCCTCCTCCCTCCCCTCTCTCATCCTCCCTCCCCTCCTCCTCCCCCTCCCCCGCCCCCTCCCCGCCCCCTCCCCTACTCTTCCTCCTCCTAGATCCTTTTGTGCGGCTGTCATGCTGCTCCGGGGAAGGGTGTACAGCCTACATAAATAATTATGCAAAACTACCTTTTAATTAGTCTAAAAAGATTTTATGTATTCCATAGCCCACCGTCAACGTTTCGTAAGTTTCAACAAGTGTGTGTTCAATCATATTTATAAGTGTTTGCCCTGAGTAGTATGTAAGTGTTCTAGTAAGCCGACAGAAGTAGCCCGAATTTGTAAATGTTTTATAACTGTATCAAACGTCATATAGTACTGCGTACTCGTTTTGCGCAGTAGTATATGACTAAAGATAGATAAAGTCTATAAATTCGGGTGTTAGTGTTTAAGTTAATTTATTATGAGGGTGCAGACAAGAATGGGATACCTAAAATAAAAAGGGATAACAATGATAGCGTAAAATATCTCAAGCACGCCCCACAACATCCGATCCTATTTGTCGGATGCAATTGGATAATGTTCACGGCAATCGGACTTCCTAAATTAGGCTTTAGGACGTCCGATTGCTCGACACACTGTTTCTGTGCCAAGGGTCTTGGGTTCGAATCCTGATACGGACGAACTTTGTGTAATGAGCACGAATGATATTATTACATTATACGATAATTAGGATCGGATAGGAAGGTGTGCTGTAGATTATTGACCAAAATATCGGATTTAGGGTTTTCTAAATCATAAAAATGTGACAGGAAGTTGAAATAATATGAATTGGGAAACAAATTAATATCGTCTGTAGTCTTTAGAAACATATTAGATATTAAGTAGGGAACAGTTTTTGTATGAATATTCAAAATATTTATATTTATTTCTCGTAATATTACTGACCAGTGGTTATTTACTATAGGCATTGTTAATTTATAAATTTTATGATGACGTTCATTTTATTCGATTATCGATCAGAATATAACTCGAATAATCGATCCTACATATCACTGTTGACTTAAGGATGAAATTTTTATTTCTTTATTTATTTTTAGATTTACTTTTTTTCTAATGCTTGCTGTGATTTTCCGCTAAACACTATGGATTAATAATAGGTAATATTTTATATAGAAATCTTGCCTTTCTAACGAATTTAATAATTTCTAATTATTATGAGAATACGATTTGTATTAATTTATTTGTGTTAATTTCGTGCATCTGGCGATTAGTGGCGATGGACTAACATAATTTATTGAATGTGTGACTTATCTTTTAACTTCACACAAAATGTATTTATTTGCATGAATCAAATTAAAAAAAAACATCGCCACAATACACTTAAAATGTATAAGTTTTTTTATAGAGCTGTAATATTTTTTATAGTCGCCATTTGCAAACTGTTTACCACTACTTTATCTGTGCCATTTTTGTAAAGTAACTATTAAGTGAATTTGTACATTAAGACACCATAATACAGTATATTTCTAAATGTTTACTTTTTTGCATCGTATGCCATATCCCAATAGGTGCTGGAATATATTCTGCAACTGCAACGGATTCGTGTCCGTACATGGACTAAACAAATAATTATAGAGGTCATTTGAGGTGAATAAAGACCCGTCTCTTTTTAAATTCTTCTGAACTGAAACTACTGATAGGATTTAAAATGAAACATATTTACACTATGGCCCAATATTTAGCCACTAGAACGAATCCCTATTTCGCTGGAACAGCAAGTTCTACATTATGAGGTGCGGCATTGACCAAAATGGATATGAGCGGAATACACCAATCCGATTTTTTTTAAACGTATCTTGCTCCCAAACGGAGTATTTCAAACAATCTGGTCTATTCCACACATATCCTCTCTGAAAATAGCCCTTACAAGAGTTCTGCTTCCCGATTCACAACCTTCCCGCAATTCGTATACGATCGATTCGGTTACTAATTGAAACTTGCATTATGAAATATACTAAGTAAACACAGCGAGTGGTCGAATCGGACCATTCGGTTGCGTAGGCGTGTCGAATCTTCGACTCGGTTATGAAGCATTGCTCTGAAAGATCATCTTCGAATCGAGAAAAGTTCTAATCGGATCGATTCAGATACTTGTCGATTGGTTCTGAATCGACCCGTTGCGCTGGTTTGGTAGAAGTAACAGGGACTCAAAATCATGATAATAATTATTGTATTTAATAATATAATCAACATGAGTACTGTTGTGTATAACGAATTCAAACAATACGTAAATAAATTGATTGGTCTATTTATTAGTATTTTTACACTAACCTACCTCGCAAGTCGCATTGATGTAAGTAGATAATGTAACTTTTTGAAATAAAAAAACCTCCCCTAATACACATCAATGTAAGTATCTTTATGTACAATATTTTCTAATTGTAATTCACCAAAAAAAAAAGTTAAACTACATTCAGAAATACATTAAAATTAGTTTCAATGACATTCAATAAGAGAGAAAAAAACATTGACGACTTTGAGGGAACGCAGGTGGTTTGTTGATCCGACCGTGTAAACACCTGTGTCGAAGATCTTACGATATAAAAATATGCTACGCCAAGTATTATCACGGGATTGGCCCGACTACGTCATCAGCCATCTTCGACCGATGACGCAATAAAAAAGTAAAGTTATGTATTTACTCAATTGTGAATTGAAGAAAATGTTCTAAGTATAAACTTGTAGCTAAGTATCTAATAATCCTCATAAAATCAGGCTTCATAATGACGAGTATTTACCCCCTTCCTCGTCCGCGTAGGAAACTAATACCTAGTACAAAAGCTCAATGCATGAGTGTACACCATGGGTTGTTTTATTCCAGTGACCATTCTTCCATTATGTCTCCCCAATACATTTTATTTTTCACTTTTTGTATAGGTACTTATAAGACTTACTATTTGTATTTATTTGGCCCTGACGATAAGATGTCAAAGTTCCTCGTCTACTCATATAATTATATTTTTATATTCTAGTAGGTAGTTGTTCTAAAATATCAACAATAATTGGTTTCCTGCAGGACAGTGGTCTTCTTCTTCTTCTTTCTTTACGAAATGAAATGCGATGAAGTAAAATGGATATGAATATGGCCTCACCCGCAACTTAGCGGGTATTTTGCCAGTGTCAAGTAATTAATAGCAATATTAAATTCAATAAATACACATTATAAATAAAATAATGGATGTGACATGAAGAAATGAAAATGGCGTGCCGGTGATGGAGCAGGACAGTGGTCAAAAGTGTCGTATTTCAAAGGAGCGGCTTTTGTTTCAGGTCCTGGCCGCGTTGTCATGGAAACTGATTATTATTTTTTTACTGGCGATGGCTACGCTTTGCAATTCGTGACCAGCTACATAAGCGCTTTTTATAAAGATTATTATCATGAAGCATTGTATGGAAGTTCAGATGTAGCGGTAGAAAAACCGGCCACTAAAGCCTGTCTAGCCGTTCCTACATTGTTCTCACATACCCAAAACTGTGCGCTGCTCAAAATGTATAAGATCTTTTTAAGAAGCGCAACCATGGAGTTCCTTGCCCGTTCTTCTCCATAGGAACGGCATTCCGAACGGGTGGTAAAGTTGTAGCGTAGGTAGCATTTTGTGAAACTTGACGATTCATAAATTACTGTACACCTCTCTGTATCCACTAGCATAGAGTCTAAATTATTATGCACAATTTTGTAATCAAATGTACCAACACATAAGCCAAATCGTAAAACTTAAACAACTAACAAAACCCTGTGGCAAAAGCAAAGGGTCAAAAAAAAACTGTTCAACTACGCTACTTCATGGTTTACATGAATAAAATATATACTGATTTTGATTCTATATGACATACCACTTATTTTTACAAATCAATATGTTAGCTGACATCACTAGGAATTAGTAACTACTCAAATGGAAACATCAAATTTAGCAATCAAATAATTGCGTAGCTTCGACACCCACGACGGGCCTTGACTAGACAGCATGAACAAACAGCCGGAGGTCTAGCACGCCAAGACAACCTATATCACGCACTATGTCGCACCGAGTCACTCTCTCCCTTCCGTAATTCATACGAGAGAACGGGACAGAATCGACTTGTCTCAGATTGTTTCTTGTCAAAGCCGGCTGTGCTACTAGTGCAGGTGAATTATTCCTTGATGAAAAGCGAGATTCAACGTATTAGCTTTGGAAATAAAAACGAGTAAAAATAACTTTAATACGAGTTTAATGCTGGTTTGATAGATCCCAAATGCATTTTCGCAAGGCCCAAAATCAGGACCTTGGGCCGCACTGTGTTAACTAAGTGGGTAGTGAGGTAATTTATTTCCGTATATACCTAGGTCGCAATTGTCAAATATTAACAGGTGTTTCGTCAGTGTCGGAGTTATAACTACAAAAATCGGACTTACACATTGAGGGTTCCGAATTTAATTATCTTTACTTGTATCCACAGGATGATTCGGAAAGGGTGTACTAAGCCTGCCTGTCTTGTGTACTCTTTTTGAATCGGCCTATATATCACATCTATCAATACTATTGTAAAGCTATAACGAGATATCCAAAAATAAATGCATAAGATTGTCTCTGAATCCAGAACCTCCAGGACATGCTTTTTTATGTTTTTGGAATTCGTTTGTAGATTTTTTTATGTTAGCCGAGTTGTCCGAGCGTCACGGAAAAATTACAGGACTGAACGCAATGAATCTTACACTATTGGCTAGCCTTGGAATAGACTCCAGAGACAGGGTAAGCATTATCGCGCTTCTACGATTTTGGGTCGAGCTGCAGAGCAAAATCGATAAACGCGGGCGAAGCAGCTAATAATAATTAGGCAGGTGACTTTTTCAATTGGGCGTGTATAACCAAATCCAAAACTATTAGGAATCGAGAAATATTGAATGCACTCTCGATACCGATCTTGATGAAGACTAAAACTGCAAAATAATTTTCCTAGACTGGAATTGAACCCCGTTGACTTTGAAAAATATCCCTAATACTTAATTATTGTACCATCCCATAATATCGCTAATAAGGATCAAGATCTTTTTATAAATGATTTATATTTTCAAAGTAAGTACTGGTTGGAGCTAACTTCCGTAGTAATAAAAAAAAATAAGTTCCACATTCGACAATCGAGTGACTTTACAACCGTTAGTACCGTGTTAAGGTCGTCTCGGTGCGTTGTACCGTCAGTTGTAACCGCGACTCCCGGTTGGGCGGCCCGCCCAAAACGTATCCGCCCTAACGCTTCCCACAGGAAACGTTCGTTACAAGCTAACATTATCTCTCAGTGTTATAAGTAGCTACTATATTATTATAATTGCGACGATAAATATTGTTTATTTTAAAAGTATTTTTTTAATATAGTGCGAAGTTAATAGTTTTTTGTAGCACTTAGTAAAGCACCCTTGTAAATGGCCTTGCAGCTTTACTTGTAAATGTGAGCATTTTTTTGTAGTGATGAAATTATTTCTACTCACAGAAAATTTAACAAGTAGGTACCTATTTAATTTACGTATTGTTTAAAACTGATATATGAGTAAACTTCAGTCTAAGATATTCAGTCTTCAGTATACATATATAGTATGTCGAATTGTACACAATATTATTGATAAGTTTAGTAAATTTTAAGATCGAGTTTAAATTATTTCCGTCGTCAAGTTAAGGTTAAAATATTTTGTTGAATAAACATAAGTAAAAGGTCAGTCACACTCCTAAGTAGAATATTTCTTCTTAAAGGCTACTTGGTAACTCAAAATTTTCAAGTCATAAGACTTAAACCCATAGGATACAAACACTCGTGCTCATCACACAAAGTTTGCCCCTACCATGATTCGAACCCATGACCCTCGGCACAGAAAACAAGGCTGTACTCACTATAGTTTCAAGTCGTACATTATCCAAGAGTTTGAAGAGCAAATCGAACCGATATCGGATATTTATAACACTTATGCGTAAATATGTATTGAATTATTTTCAAAATGAAGAAGACGTTTTAACAAAACAAAATCTGACTTCAAAAACAATCGAATCTAAAAATCTACCTTGTCTAACAAAATCTAATATGTAACGAATGTTGATTCGGTGCCAAACAAACAACTTGGTCGAGTATTGCCGGTGCGCGCAAAGACTATACCTAGACCTACAAATTGGTCCGCGCATCTCACCAAGTGTACTTTTATTATTCTTCGTTGGTTGTTTATTTGGCACCCACTCACATCCTCCACTTCCACCTACCTACCCCTCCACCTACTTACCTACCTAGTGCACCTTTGCCTACCCTTTCAGGGATAACAAGCATGATAGTGTATTATTACATCAGACCTATAGACTGAGCCTGTCATTAGATATGTACTTTTTAATTTGTTGTATCTATGTAAAAAAGATAACAAAGATACCCGTCGAATTGACAACGTCCTCCTTTTTTCCGTCGGTTAAAAAGTAAAGTCACATAAGGGTGAGCTATGGTAGGGTATGGAGGTTGTCCGTGCCCTAAATAAAGCTCCCCACAGACCACGCAATTAATTCAGAAAAATAACTGCGCCCAGCACTACCAATCTTATGTTTTAATACTTCAAACTAAAACATTTCTTTTACGAAATTCGTTTCTGAATTAATAACAACTCCTTTCAACTCAGCCTTAAAGGGATCCCTCAATAAAATAGAATAATAAACCAAATTATACAAACAAAAGTTTTCCTTTTAACAGAACTTAAGTAAGATTCTTAATTTAAGTAAATTAAAACGTTTACACTGTGTGTACCTACATAATGGTCATTTTATGATAAATGTTATGTCAAATTGCTTTGATGCTGGTTGCATCGACTTCTGAAGCAAAATTCCTTTATTAGTTAGAAGGTCATAAATCTCTAGTTCGGTGAGGATATTTTAACTCTACACTACAGCCTACATTTAATAATAGCATAAATAGCCTAAATGGTAGAACCTCTCCCCCCCCCTCTCACAATTATTAATTCTGAAAGATAGGTCACTTCCCTCCCTCCCAAACAAATAAGATGGCTCTTAACAAAATCCTGGAGCCACCCTGTTTAACTATTGAAATAAGGTCTGCAGGTTCAAACCTCGGCGCGTTTCTCTGACATTTTCTGATTTTCATATGCTTACGTGTATGGTAAAAGCAAACATTGTGAGGAAAACCGTCAGTTGAAGCCGCTGTGAAGTTTACCAACTCGCACTGGACTGACGTGGGCCGTGGGTCGTGATCGTGTTGTGACTTGGTCGTGACCTAAATGGACTGGACTATGACCTAAATCCCTATATAAGTCCGTCTAACATAACTCTTACCTTTTCAACAATGACATTGAATCTTGTGGTAGCTACGGATAATTTTTATTTCGGTTTGCGAGATACCTAATTCTACTAACTTTTTGGGGAGCACAAATCATTGTCTATTTCCGGGAACATAACTTGTAATGGGAATGTGAGACGTTACCTATGTAATAGAACCCTTTACATAAGGGCATATTCACAAGTCGATCGACTTGTTGCGCACGAGGTAAATCAACATTCACACGAACTTATCGATTTACTATGACATATTTAATATACAAATCAATTCGAAGACCAGGATTGGGGCGTGGTGGTTACGGCGGTATAAGAATATACCTACCTAAAGAGTAGTGGACTGTAATTTTGCGGTTAATTATAAAATATGTATTGCTGTAATGCAATACCAAGAATGGCACTTGTAATAATGTTCAAAGGAATGGATTACAACTGCAAGCGGAATTTGTGAAGAAAATTATTGGCAGTTGCTATTGGGATAGGAAAAACTCGTGCACTTACTTGAAAAGATGCTGCTGTCGCCTTCCTGGGTTCAGATGAACATCCCACACACAATATCACTCACATAAGCAATGTATCTTCACAAAAAGTACAATTAAAAGCATGCGGCCGCAATATAAATAATTAAATCACAATTTTTCACGAGAGGCACATAAATTCGCATTCACATAATAACGTCCATTTTTGTTTCTGGTCCCGCGCACGTACTTCACGCGGGTGAGATAGCTAGATGTTGCGGAGTGCACGAGGGAAAAGGACAGGGTTTGTTTAGGAATGAACTAACTACAAGTGCACAAATGCGCGGGTGATTCAAAATGAAATCCAACATCCCCCCGGCCTTGAATGAACCCCTTCAATCAAAATAATATAAAAAAAAAAGTAATAAAAATATAGAGAGAGACATAATACAATTATTAAACATATTTGAATAAATACAGTTAAAACAATGAACGAATATGTGTGCAATTTATGACAAATTAACGCAAGCCATACCGCTTAAGTGAAAAAAAAAAAAAAACATAAAACAAAATAGTAATAAACAAAATTAACTGTAACTAATCTACTGCATAGGCAACGGACACAACCGCACCACTGGTCGCTCGTATGTACCGCACTTCGTTAACACTTTCGCGACACGAATAATGCCATCCTTGCCAGGAAATACTTGAGTGATAACACCCAAAGGCCACTGTAGGGGAGGTGCGTTATCAACATTAATTAAGACTACAGTTCCTACAGTGATTGGATTCGAAGGTGTGTTCCATTTCTCTCGCATTTGCAAGTTATGGAGATATTCAGTACGAAAACGCTTCCAGAAAGATTGGACAATAGAGTCCATTAAAGAGAACCTAGATAATAGATTAGCGCGCTCATTACTTACATCCGCAGCAGGAAGAAATTCCAATGGAGAGGTACATAAAAAATGTGATGGAGTAAGAGCAGTAGGTTCTGACGGATCAGAACTCAAAAGATAAAGAGGACGGCTATTGAGTACTGCCTCAACCTGGTTGAGAACAGTGAGAAGTTCTTCATATGTAAGAATCTGCTTTCCAATAACCCTAAAAAGCATGGTCTTCGTGCTTTTAATATTTGCCTCCCAAATCCCTCCGAAATGAGGCGCAGTGGGAGGATTAAAACGCCAAGTAATGCGGTTCTTTGCTAGTTCTTGCTGAAAAAGTTTATAATAATCGCTTGAAGTAAGGAAATCGTGTAACTCCCTGAGATATGCTTTTGAAGCTATAAAGTTTTTGCCGTTGTCACTGTATAAAAACTTACAGCAACCCCTTCTCGACAAAAACCGTTTAAATGCATCTAGAAACGTTGCGGAACTTAAATCTGACGCCAATTCTAAATGAACAGCCTTTGTCACCAGGCATATGAAAAGGCATAAATAAGCCTTCTGACTACGGACACCACGCCTCCTCGCTAGCGTAATATAAAAGGGTCCCGCATAGTCCACTCCTGTGTGAGTAAAAGCATTACATTGTTCTAATCGACACTGAGGCAGATCAGACATAAGAGGAAATGTCGGTCTCGGATTCGTACGAAAGCACGTATTGCACTTATGAATTCGTTGTCGAACTATACGCCTAGCAGACAATATCCAAAATTTTTGTCGCAATATTGAAAGTAAAAGTTGTGGTCCAGCGTGTAAGTGCTTACGATGGTAAAAATCTATTAATAATTCAATGATATGTCCCTTTTTTGGTAAAAGAATAGGATGCTTATGAGAATATTCGAGTGATGAGTTAGATAAACGACCTCCAACTCGTAAAACATTATCAGGCGATAAAAAGGGACAAAGATTACGTAACGTAGATGAAACAGACTTCCTATCCTGTACTTTTTTAATATCTTCGGAAAATGAAGAACATTGGACCGCTTTTATAATGTACGCTTCAGCAGTGTCTAAATCCCGAGCGGTAATTACATTGTTACGAGAAAGCTTTTTAATAAACCTTAACACGTAAACTACAGTTTTTAAAAATTTACTCCAGGACGAGCACCGGAGGCTGAGCGCAATAATAGCGTTTTCTTCTATAACAGAGGCGACACATGTAACAACTTTCTTTTCGGGGGCTTGCACAGAGCTTGCCACGAATCGTGAAATTGGCCATTCACTGATAGGCAGTGCGGTCCAAGCGGGGCCAGTAAACCAAAGTTTATGGCCTTTCAACTGGGAAGGTAAAAGACCACGAGATAACGCATCTGCAGGGTTCTGTGAACCGGGAATGTGATAAAAATGCTCACTTTCAAAACATGATTGACATTGTGCTATTCTATTAGCCACAAATGTATTAAATCTGTGTGGAGACGAATGTACCCAGCATAAAGCGACCTCAGAGTCAGAAAAAGCGAATACATTATCAACAGGGTATCTTCGTGACAGTACATCGTGTACTATGCGCAAGAGTTTTGCCATAAGTACTATTCCACATAGTTCCAAACGGGCCACTGTAAGGGTTTTAACCGGAGATACGCGCGATTTCGAGCAGAGAAGGCTAACAATTGGTTTTTGGTTGCCAACGGTAACGTGAGAATATATCACGCAACCATAAGCCTTCTCACTTGCATCTGAAAACGCTAATAGAGAAACTTTACATCCGGATTCAATGCCTATATGACGTGGAAAACCTAATTCAGAAATCATATACAATTCACCAATAAACTGATGCCATAAATTTAAGATATGCTGAGGGGGAATATCGTCCCAACCCAAATTAAGAAGCCATAGCTCCTTGATTAATAATTTTGAATATAAAATAATCGGACCTACAAGACCCAAAACATCGTATAGACGAGCAGTCGCCGACAATATTGCGCGTTTGGTACCCAACTGTTGCGGTGGTGATGTAGTGAAGACGAACTTGTCTAACGCGGGAAGCCAAAGTAAGCCTAGAACCTTAAACCCATCACCATCATCAAAGAAAACCGATTCAGATTTGCGGTGAGACACAGGAATATGTTTTAAAAATTGCGGGGAATTGCTGGACCACTTGACCAGCTCAAAACCTCCAGCTTTTAGTATTTGAATTAGCTGTTGGGCTGTATCAACGGCTAGGTCCTCAGAGAGGGCTGATGACGTCACGTCATCCATATACATATCTCTCTCTAACACCTCAGCGGCCAGAGGATATTTTTCGCCCTCATCCTTCGCTAACATACGTAGCGTCCGCATGGCCAAGAATGGCGAGGAACGTAAACCGAATGTAACTCTATTATATTCATAAACATCAAGCGGGTCGTCAGAGGAAAACCGGTATATGACACGCTGATACCTGCGGTGCGGGGGATGTACTTCAATACACAAGTACATCTGCCGAATATCGGCAAAAAATGCAATACGGAACATACGAGCATTCAAAAGAATATGAAATATCTCTGCCTGAAGATTGCAACCTGGATATAGAATGTCATTTAAGGATAAACCAGTATCCGTCTTAGCACTACCGTCAAGCACAATACGAAGCTTCGTACTGTCTTTGTCTTCGCGGAGGACGGGATGGTGCGGTAGGAAAAATCCCGGAAAAGCGCGTTCCTCGGGTGTAGTTCTAGAAAGAATACCTTTTTCCAAATAGTCGCGAATAATAGCATTATATCTATCCCGTAACTCAGGTGACCTTGCAAATTTCTTTTCAAGTAACATGTACCTTCTTCTAGCGGTGATATACGAATTACCTAAATTATTCGGGTCATCCTTAAATGGTAATGCAACAGAGTAGGTGCCGTTCGCATTACGAGTGGTCGTAGAGGTGAATATCTTCTCACACTCTTCTTCATCAGGACTTAAAAACTTCACAGCGGGTAGTTCCTCGATCTCCCAAAACCTTTCTAAAGTTCTATCAAGCGGATCACGAGTGAACGAACAAAATGAGTGAGACACATGCGGGGCCATATTAATAGGCGCGTCACCCATAATTATATAACCTAAGGTTGTTTCTATAGCGGAGGGTGAATTATTATTATTCCCAACACGATCGAATAAAATAATTTTACAATAAATATTGACACCCAAGAGCATATCGATTGGTCCAGGTTCAGCATACGAGTCGTCCGCGAGTGGAAGATCTCTGATATAACCTAACGCCGAAGTGTCGACGCATGAGTCGGGCAACTGTGACGTAATTTGTCCAACCACTAACGGCTTAATAGAATACGCTGTAGCATTGTCAAAACGAGATGTAAAATTGACATCAGTTACTCCGAGAATGCGTTGGGTGGTTCCACCTATACCTTGTACTTGTGTGAATCGACTTTGTGTGGATACGTGTAGCGATAAGCGCTTACAACACGCCGACGATATATAATCACTTTGAGAACCCGGGTCCACCAAACATCTAACAAAATGCTTTTCATTATTATGATCGATAATAATTATCTTTGCGGTTCCCAAAAGGGTAGTATTAACAAAACGATCGGCTTGATCGCGAGATACATTACACACAGACGTGTTTTGAGTAGCGGTAGGTATTACATGCAACTGACTATCACCCTTATTATTAAGCAGCATAGAGTCGCTTATTGCGGGTGAATTCAAAACACGGTCCGTTTGCGCGGAGAACGCACAACTAGTCGCTTCATGTGAGGTAGCTGGTTCTGTTCCCCGGTAAGTGGAATCATCATTTTTAGATTGAGCGGGATTAAAATGTAACAATGAATGATGTCTTGCTGAACACTGAGAACAAGTCTTCTGCGAAGTACATCTAAAGGTTTTATGTTTACAACTTAAACAATTATTACAATAGAAGTTATTTTTTATAAACTTAAATCTATCCTGTGGAGTCATTTTTGACATAAAGATTGGACACTGATACAAATGTTCATGTGTAATATTTTTACATAACGAACAGCAATCACTATTATTTAAATTTTTTGTAAGATTAGCATCCGTATTAACAAAAGCCTTTGTTGATTTTGGAACTGGAATATTCTTACTACGCAATTTACTTGGGGTTGAATCGACAATCTTATGATTAGTTGAACGAGACAAAACCTTACATTGTTCCCTTATAAGTTCCATAAGATCGCTATATGACGGCATATTTTGTTTACGGTATGTAACTTCGAATAATTTTACTGTATCCGAATCCAATTTCTGCAGTGCGAGATGTAAAAATATAAAATCCGATAAGTTGCCAAGCTTTAATTGCTTGAGTGCTTCAACAGAAGAATTAAAATTATAAACAAACGAATCGAGACCTGCAGCACTATTATTATTTAACGCCTTGAATTCTAACAACTGATTAAGATATGCGACTGCAAGGGAACGGGTATCGTCGTATCTTTCAATAAGTGCTTTCAATATAATAGCATAATTGTCCGCGGTAGGCTGTAACCCAGCACATACTGAAGTCGCTTTGCCGGTCAATTTTCCGACTAAATAGTAAACACGTTCACTATCTGTAAGCGTGGGATTGTCGTGGATAACACTTTTAAACTGCTGATAGAAGAGCGGCCAATTACGAATATTACCGTCAAATGACATCAATTCGATGGGCGGTAGCTTAGGCTTCGTCATAGAAATGTAAGAATCCCCTTGCGACCTCTTGACATTAGTCAAGAGGCCAATTTTAGACATAACTCGTTTAACATAACAATACATCTCCTCAAACGAAATCCAAATTTGAACATTAATTTTATATGCGGGGTTTAGCTTTAAATTAATTGTGTTATAATTATCTAAGACTCGTTCAAACTCCATACGCAGCGTGTCGATGTTATCAACATTATTTAGAAACGACTCACGTTGAGACTCACTAGCGATAGCATTCTTGGATAAATCGTAAATCGACTGTAACCTTGAGAAAAGTCCATCACGCTTAGCCAGAAGAATCGTCAATTGAATGCCGTCTTCACCTGAAGCAGTTAAGTCTTTATCCTCTACATCTAATACCTTGGCTTTCTTCATTATTTAAACAATAAAATATACTATGTACTACGTATTAATCAAGTACTAAAAAATGACAAGACGTTAAACCAAAAATTAAATAAAACACACTTTTATTTATACTACAATACAGTTCAATATTTAATAACCGTGGCCGTATGCGTTGTGAACGAAATGCGGTGAATGCGAACGTGGCGGGCGGACGGCTCGGCGCGGGTTGATGCGAATGAGCGGTTGAACTAATATTTTCGAGCAACGAAATATTATCCGACCGTCAACTATAAAATGTTACTTATATAAACGTAATAAAGATGATCGTGCGGTTTATAATAAAATGAAATAATTGCCAATGCGGGTTGCGTAAATACGACTTAAATATTATAAATAAGTAGGTACTTATATGTAAATTGACAATTATTTCTCGACCAACTTTATGAATGTATAGCGGCTTCGTAACATTAATATTGCGAACATTTATAACATTATAAGAATATAATGAATAAATATGTATTAAATGTAATACTTTAATATATAATATGAAGGTAAGGAGTTCAGCGTTCGGCCGAAGTGACCAAAAATGGTGGTTACGGCGGTATAAGAATATACCTACCTAAAGAGTAGTGGACTGTAATTTTGCGGTTAATTATAAAATATGTATTGCTGTAATGCAATACCAAGAATGGCACTTGTAATAATGTTCAAAGGAATGGATTACAACTGCAAGCGGAATTTGTGAAGAAAATTATTGGCAGTTGCTATTGGGATAGGAAAAACTCGTGCACTTACTTGAAAAGATGCTGCTGTCGCCTTCCTGGGTTCAGATGAACATCCCACACACAATATCACTCACATAAGCAATGTATCTTCACAAAAAGTACAATTAAAAGCATGCGGCCGCAATATAAATAATTAAATCACAATTTTTCACGAGAGGCACATAAATTCGCATTCACATAATAACGTCCATTTTTGTTTCTGGTCCCGCGCACGTACTTCACGCGGGTGAGATAGCTAGATGTTGCGGAGTGCACGAGGGAAAAGGACAGGGTTTGTTTAGGAATGAACTAACTACAAGTGCACAAATGCGCGGGTGATTCAAAATGAAATCCAACAGGGCGTAACATGAACTATTAATGCGATTCAAATCAAAGACCACAATAGAGCGTTGGAATGTATGAAAATAAGCTTTAAATTGTGGCCATCCTATAATATTATAGCTTTTTATAACTATTCGTCTTCATTAAAAAAAATGGATTATTTTCTTTAAAATCATAAAATAAATTAATGTTTTTTTGGTTTGGTCACGTGTTAAAAAAAACTTTTCAACAAAAAAAACCGTCTACAAAAAACTAAACAGCAAAAAATAATGAATCAGAATCAGAATCAGAATATTTTTTATTCACGTAGACCATTATTGTACAGTACTTATGAATCGTCAAGTTACAAAAATATTATGCTACTGCTTTACCACCCGTTCGGAATGCCGTTCCTATGGAGAAGAATGTAATCTTAAAATCTACCTTGTGAAATTAAATCAAATATTTACATAAATAAAAAAAATAAATAAAAAAATAAGTCTACTTCGATCGATCGTGGATTTGAGTGCCATTGATAGTTCATGGTAACGAGAGAGTATTTTGGAGTTTTATCTGACTGTTCAGCCCTCGGATTCATAGCCTTACGCGAGTCTTGCATCGACCGATTCGGTTACTAATTGAAACTTGCATTATGAATGTACTATGTAAACACAGCGAGTGGTCGAATCGACCCATTCACTTCCGTAGTCGTATCGAATCTTCGATTCAGTTTTAAAGAATGGCTCTGAAATATCGTCGTCGAAACGAGAGAATTCCTCATCGAATTGATTCGGATTCTTGTACAAACGTTCTGAAACGATCCGCAAGAATTTCTTAGATAATTAAATTTAATATTTGTGTGCGCTTCTTTTTTTTTTTTTTTTTTTTTTTTACATTATAGGCAAGTATTTGATCTCGATCTCACCTGACGGTAAGTGACGATGAGATCTACGATGGAGCATACTTGCCTAGGTAGGAAGGCGGCTTCACGAGTATTGTATATATTGATGCAGCGGAGCATTTGTTTATATTTCCGTTTCAGCTCGAATGTTTTGGCAGCCTCATTGAGGAAGCTCAGTATTCTCTGTAAACGACCAAACTCTGAGCACATAGTTATTTCGTGTAGATTACTTGTTTTATAAGTTATCAAAAGTAATATACGAAACCTTTTCAAAAGTTTCTCCGGCATTTTGGTTCAGGAAATGCCAATTCGTTCTTGTTTTGAAGAAGCCAGTTTCAAGATACTAAATTATTCGGAATAACATATATGATAAAACTTTTCACTCGCTTATAAGTAATACAGTATAATACGTATAATATAATACAGTATAATATAATAATAATACAGTATAATTACGCCTTGTCGATACCTCATATATAGACATTTCTAAGAAACTGTACGTAATGAGGTTTTTCACTAGTGAATTGACTTCAAGTGTTGCCAATTCCAAGAAATATGATTTGTATTTTATAAAAAATATGTTATTTCTTTCACGTTTTTCTGTGATCTAAACTGCTTATGTTGTCAGATAACACGTAAAATATGTGTTTTATAAAACACTAGCTGCGCCCTGTGGTGTTACCCGCGATTAAAAAGTATGTCTATAGACACCGTGCATTTTTTCGGGATAAAAAAAGCCTATGTCATTTTCTGACCCCTAAACTACCACTACCTATGCAAAAAACCATGTCGATCCTTTGCTCTATGAAAAATAAAAACAAATCTATCCCACGGGAACCATACATTTTACCGGGATAAAAAGCCTATCTGCTATTCCAGACTATAATCTATCTCTGTGCCACATTTGCTCCAGATCTGTTCAGCCGTTCTGGCGTGATTGAGTAACAAACATCCATCCATCCAAACTTCACATTTATAATATTAGTGGGAACTGCTATGTTCCATTAACTAAACTCCTTGAAGTTTGTTTCAATGAAAACTGTAGTAAATAGATGGGTAGGTACCTACTTAATTAATGGCTTTTAAATTCTGCACGAGTCAGACAGTATTAAAACATCCGCTTGATAAGTGTTCAGAACGTAAACATATTTTCTTTTTAAATTTAAATACAATGTAAATTATCACAGTACAGACACCATTAATTTAATTTTGTTGGTATTGGAAAATGCTGGTGCTTATTACTTCCATGAGATGAGATGTTTTGAGTATTTTCTAAAACGTATTCTAAAACCTTTATCGCCTTTTACTTAGTTACATATTACTTAGTTGCCTTTGACTTTCACGCTTTAACTTAGTCGCATTTAACTTAGTCGCTTTTTAAATATATATAATCCGGACATCCCACGACATATTATACAGTATCTTTACAGAACAACTTCATTCAGCCGTTTGTTGCTTCAATCGTAACTTAACTTATATTAATACGTTATTTTAATAAGTTAATAGTTGAGCATTAAAGTTGTATACCTATTGAAATTATAGCTCAGTAACTAGAGTAAGCAATAAAGTGTGAAGTGCCTAAGTTAATGACCTGTTATGATTATAAAGATGGAAATAATTGCACGAGAACTTAATGAACACATAAACTTTAACCAGAGATTTTATGTGAGTTTTGGTACCAAATACTTAATGGGGCGGGTTCTAATGATCAAAAGCTTGGTGACGTCATAACTTCCCACGTTCGGATAAACATTGTGGTTTATATATAAAGGGTGTTTGTTTAAAAAGGCTGTTAAAATACTACTTACAAAACACATAGTAATTACGTACTACATAATATCAAATAAGCATTGTACCGAGTCAGGTGCGCTTCGATGATCCATATCGTCATCGCGATACCGCAACAACTTAACAACCATCATTATTATTTTATATAATGTAATAATAATATCGCTAAACGAACACACCATCTATACGGTCCCACACTAGGCAACGCTTTTATTATCGGTACCGTACAGTGAATGGGGGTGAACGCAAATAATACTTATTTAGATATTAAACATCCATGACTCGGGTACAAACATTCGTGCTCATCACACAAAGTTTGACCGTACCATAATTTAAAGCTGGGACCCTTAGCGCAGAAGGCAGGGTCACTACCAACTGAGCTAATCCAACCCTCAGGATTATTGGTAGAAAAGGGATAGATAGAGATATTCCATTCTGCTAAAACCTATAAACCTTTCCGACGGTCTGTACATTCTCATTGTGGGTATAATAGGAATATTATACCCACAATATCTATCCGTCCTACTCTATCCCACTAGAGAAAAGGGGCCAATAATGAGATTTTTTTTTATTAATATTATTTATTATTTCAGTTTTTCCTTTAACGTTTGCATAGCTACTTATAATGGATTTGAAGGTCGAGTTTGTAAGAACTGTTGCAATAGAAACATCTCACAAGTTGTATTTTATCTATAAGTAGAACTGGCAGTTATTAAAACAGTTATTTAAAGAAAATACTCCTACAAATTACTTTAGTGAGATTCTCCTCTATTAAAATTAAATTTGTGCTCCGAACGTGCTAAAGTTCGAAAACTGAAAAAACTAAGTGGTTGTAAGTGCTTAGTGACTAATTGACTAGAAGTGTGAATACTTTTTATAATGTAAGCACAATGAAGAAATGGAAAATATCATTGTGTTGTGTGCTTATATCATTAATACCTGTAGATAACTTGGGGACGCAAGAATTGTACCTATTACCCGGGAAAAGTGTGATCAATACTATCCCGGAGTTGTTCGGCGGGCGATCGGAATTGACCAGTGTTGAGACAGTGTCAAGATGGACGACTGAATCAGCTGATGACGTAATTTTTCCATCGACTGAAGTCGGTCCGGACTCACTTAGTATGTTTCATGTAAGTATAATTTATTATAGTATCCTTAACATTAGTAAGTACACTTGGATTTTTTATTTACGTTGACCTAAGTTCGTTATAATAATACCAGCCCTTTTAATGTCCCACTGTTGGGCACGGGCCTCCCCTCAATGCGAGCTGGATAAGGCCACAGTCCACCACGCTGGCCCAGTGCGGGTTGGCGGACTTCACACGTCTTTCGAGGGGTTCTCTCAGACGTGCAGGTTTCCTCGCGATGTTTTCCTTCACCGTTTAGCAAGTGATAATCATGGTTGAAAATGAGATTCGCACATGAAATCCAGAAATCCCAGAGGTGCGAGCCGGGGTTTGAACCTGCGATCCTCGTTACCGAGGCAAGCGTTCTACCCACTTGGCTATCACCTAAGTAAGTTAGATAGCTAAGTTCGTTAGCTAATAATGATCCCGGGAAAAGTTTGCCATGTCCGGGACATGTTTTCTTTAGATATTGGTCTTGTTATACTTCCAATTTAATTAAAATTTGCCCAGTGAATTTTGAGATACAGTTTTTTATCCCTCCTGCCATACCCATCCATTTCATGAGATAAAAGGTATTCTATGTTGGGGCGAATTATAAGCTATCACTATGCCAACAAGTTTCATCAAAATCGGCCCAGTAGTTACCCATGATGCGAGTACATAAATTGAGATCTTCGTTATTATGGCAATACATGTGTCCTTATTAATATAGGGTTTATTGTTATATAAGAATATATAAAAGTTGGAATAACACGATTACTTGTTTAACACAATAACAACATTGTTTGTTTTAGTTACGCTTTCTTGTTATGTTATTTTGGCTTGTTATGTTTTCCGTATGTTTGTTATATATTACACTACTACTACTAGCTGTCCCGGCGAACTTCGTACCGCCGCAGAATCAAATGTATGAGAAAATGAATTTATTGGTACTCTATGAAAAATTAAAACAAATCGATTCTACGGAATCCATACATTTTACCGGGATAAAAAGCAGCCTATGTGCTATTCCAGAGTATAATCTACCTCTGTGCCAAATTTCATCCAGATCCGTTCAGCCGTTCTGGCGTGATTGAGCAACAAACAAACATCCATCTATCCATCCAAACTTTCACATTTATAATATTAGTGAGATAGTGAGAGTTGTGAGATTTGCGGGATATTATATGCTGTGATAGTATTAACTAAATTACTGATTTCTTATATTTACGCGAATACCACATATTGAAATAAAACTATTTTCATCACCAAACCACCACCACAACCGCACCATTGCAACACTTGAAGACACTGTGAGCACTTTCTGCGTAGATCGGACCGCAAAAACGACTAAATATGAGGCTACCCCCGTCAAACTATGACACCAGGACGTCAACCACCTCAGTCCTCCCGTATCCATGGTTGCTATAAAGCAGCCGAAACGTCGGGAACGTAAAAACATAAAATAAACGCGATAAAATTAGATAAATTAGTTTTATTTCGATTTAAAATTGTATTCGATAGATGATCGCTTCTTGCTAATAACAATAGTAAATCAAATGAAATGATTTATACGACACAGTAGATACTTAGTTAACAAATTAAGGCGAAAAGAAAATATATGCCATAGGTTAGTTCAAACAGATATGTGTGACTTGTGCCGCAAGGCGTTTGGCTCAGCATCAGTTAGTGGAGATAGGATTCTTCTCCAGCGCTGATTTTCAGCCAACGCCTATCTAACTATCGGTTGAAAGACGTCCACTGCTGGACATAGGCCTCCCCCAATGATTTCCACACATCACGGTCCCCCGCCACTCGCATCCACGGGCTTCCTGCGACGCGTGTGATGCCATCGGTCCACCTTGTGGGGGGTGGACAATAATCTATGAAAAATGCTCTATATAATGTTCTGTATGGTATTCTCCCGCTTTTTCTATGGCGCCTCCTCAGAACACTTTTTAAAACAAGCGATGCCAATCGTTTGTTTTAAATATAAACAAACTTGTTTACAACAAACTTTGTTTATTTTGTTTGTTCGTCTGTTTGTGTTGTTGTGTGAGTATTTAATAAAATTATGATTATATAAATATCAAGAAGTCTATAATTTCCACCCCAGCGCCCATGGTATATTTAACAGGGGGGGGGGGGGCTAGTAGTACTTACATATAAATTTATTCCCAACGAATTAAGGTACCACGATGTACTGAGGTAATGTCAGTAGGTACCTACTGACATTACCTCATAACTCAATGGAAGTGTACCCCACATACAATGTCTATACATTAATCAACGACTCAAATGGGAAAATGATAGAACAAAAAACCAATTACACACTTGTTCGTCGTAATTTATACGCTCTAATCTAATCATATCAACATCGAACGTCAGCTAAAGTCGAGTGTATGCATACCCATATCGACATATTGAACGAAAATTGATAACAGTAGTATCTTAATCAGCAAACAATTGGTCTATTGGCGAAGAACGTTCCAACTCAATCACAGTTAACTTGTCAATATTTTTGAGGCATTGTTATCGAAATAACACTACATTCAAAGTAGGTTTGTGTGTGACTTATGCGCAGTGTTTATTTCGTGAAATATGTGTGTGAAAGATACTCTTTTATGTGTGTTGGTGACATGTATTATAACCTCGTTCGCGGATAAAATTCTGATTCCCGGGGACGTCGCTCAGTTTCCCGGGATCCCGGAATACGGGACTCCTCCGTTCCGACCGCACTATCATGGCCCAAGTCCTAATTATGTAAGTGTGTTGCTGTGGTGTGTACAATATTAATATAACCTCATGATTGATTACCCTTTTCTACCGTAAATAAATTCATTTCTTATATTCACGCGAATACTACACATTGAAATAAACTTATTTTACAGATTTTATCGCGTTTATTGTATGTTTTTACGTTCCCGACGTTTCGGCTGCTTTACAGCAACCATGGTCACGGGATGACTGAGGTGTTTGACCTCCTCGTGTCATAGTTTGAACTTATATATGTTTGCTGTAAAGCAGCTGAAACGTCGGGAACGTAAAAACATAAAATAAACGCGATAATTTCTGTAAAATAAGTTTTATCTCAATACTGTAAATATAATTTAAGGGATAATATTTTCATTTTGATGTCGAGATTCCGATATTATGGGTATACATTGTAATAGTGCACCTATGCATTAGGGTTGCCAGCTAATTGTTACAAACATGACAAGAGGTATCAGTACGTCAAGTGCGAGATTATTCGTAAGCTAACCGTATACTTTATAGTCTACGTATGTGGTAGGCTTCGGCCGTGGTTAGTCACCACCCACTGAACAAAGCCCTGTCGCCAAGAGGCCTAGCCGTGTTCCGGCATGATGTTCGGTGTTGCCATTCATGGATGGCGGGTCAGATCAGCTGCGCTGCATGTGCCTAGTGAATGTAGCGTCTCGATCTACTGCCGCCTTCCTACCTAGGCAAGTATGCTCCATCGTAGATCTCATCATCACTTACCATCAGGTGAGATCGAGATCAAATACTTGCCTATAATGTAATAAAAAAAAAAACACGTATTTAGACACATTTAGATAATTTCTGTTCGCTAGAGGCGGTGTTCGCTTTGACATACAGTGTGTCTAAATACGTAAACTAACCTATCCTTGATATAAATACGTTGTTTATATCATATTGATAAAGATTTCAAAACATGATTGTTTATCTTGCGTTCAGCGAGATTTTATGATGGATAATTTATTATTAGGGATGTGTATGAATCGTACACGTTAGGATTCTATTCATAGAACTCTAATGTGTATGAAATCATAAGACCAACTGAGAAAACTCTACGAATATATTGAAAATTCGTTGAGCGTTTTCGTCAGAAGATTTTTGAGTAAGAATTAAGTGGTACTGAATGAACTTATTTATAAACTAATCAAATAATTGAAGTCTCCTATTCAAGGTGGCCTGAATACGAAAGATATTTAGACAAGAAAATACTCTGTGACTTCGTGCGATTGTTTGTATTCCATTTTAAAATGGCATCTATAAGGGATCAACATCTTTTCATAATGGAATACTTACAAACCCTGCAAATTATAATCTAGTTATTTGATTAGTCTATAAATAAACAGAATCAGAACCTGAATCAGAAGATTTTTTATTAAGTACAGTACTTATGAATCGTCAAATTAGTCGCAATATGCTCAGCTACAACTTTACCACCCGTTTAGAATGCCGTTGCTATGGAGAAGAACGGGCAAGCAACTCCATGGTTGCTCTTTTTAAAAGGATCCGTTACATTTTTGTACATTTTCGGTATGCGAGAACAATGTAGGAACGGCTAGGCAAACTTTAGCAGCTGGTAATGTATAAATAAGTTGACTATATACCTCTTATTTCGGACGGATTAGACTAAAATTGTCTAAACAAACAAAAATCTAGGCACCCACATCATTATTCAGAAATTCCTAATATTATATACTGCAAACATAAATATTGACAAGAAATTGTAAACATTTTGTAGAACGTACACATATACTTGACATCAATTGACAGCGTTATGTATTTGTTAAGCAGTGATAGCCAAGTTGGTAGAACGCTTGCCTCGGTAACGAGGATCGCAGGTTCAAACCCCGGCTCGCATCTCTGGGAATTCTGGATTGCACTTGCTAAACGGTGAAGGAAAACATCGCTAGGAAACCTGTATATCTGAGAGAACCCCTCGAAAGACGTGTGAAGTCCGCCAACCCGTACTGGGCCAGCGTGGTGGACTATGGCCTAATTCCCCTAGCATTGATGGGAGAACCGTGTCCAACAGTGGGACATTAAAAGGGCTGGTATTATTATGTTATTATTTATTTGTTAACGGATTAGATTTGCGTGTTTCAAATTTAACTTTACGTATTTATGTAGAATATAGAGTTACCTATAAAAAACACATTTAAAAAGTATAATAATATTGTCTTTGAGATTTATTAGTCAGTAAGAATGAACACACCTCATGAGTATTATGATAAAGAATTAATCTCTTCGGAGTAACGGAAACAAACCTAGTCATTTTTGCGTCAGTCGCTAAAATGACTCTATTTTTTTTTTCCAGGGAATAAATTGATAGCCTGATTAGCGCAGTTGGTAGTGACCTTGCTTGCCTTGCCGTGCTTCCCGGGGTCAGATCCTGGTAGGGCCAAACTTTGCGTAATGAGCACGAAAGTTTGTACCCAATGCTTAATATCTATATAAGTAATATATACTGGGTTCGCTCGCAGTCCGTTGTACGGTGCCCATAATACAAGCTTTGCTAAGGTGGTTGGTGTGTTCGTTTTTTAGATTTAAGTTTCAATTTATAAGTTACCTAAAACCTCTGTAAGTTTCTTATATTATGTCATAACCAGGTTCCCAAGATACAAGCTTATTTTGGGACCGCAACACAAATAATTTGTAACTATGCTTATGGAAATAAATATTATTATATTATCTACTATATAAAAATAAGTCGGGTTTTCCTTCCTGACGCTATAACTCCAGAACGCACGAACCGATTTCCACGGTTTTGCATTCGTTGGAAAGGTCTCGGGCTCCGTGAGGTTTATAGCAAAGAAAATTCATTCATCTGGTGGCGAAACGGAGTTCGCCGGGTTTGCTAGTATTATTATATAATACCTATATAGATACTAAACATCAATGACTCGGGTACAAACATCCGTGGTGATCACACTAAATTTGTCCCAACCAGGATTCGAGCCCCAGACCCTCAGCGTAGAAGGCAGGGTCACTACCAACTGAGCTAATCAGGTCTTTAACACCTCATGATAATAAATTCCCAAAGATAAGTGCTAACTGTTACAAGAAATTACATAAATGTTAGTTTATGTTTCCTTGCACTTTGTCTTGCCATGTGTACACTCATCTTATAAACTGACGGCAAGGTTAATTGTTGTTTTCTCTAGTATTAGTATAAACTAGTGAACACCTGATCAACACGCTTTTGGAGCTCAACGGCTACTGTAACAGCGCTTCTATAACTGAAGGCTGTATTACTAAGAAATGTATTTTATTTGGCGCGGCCTTATTGGAGAGAAACTTTCTTTAAATTATAATGTCTAATTTCGATTGGTTATTTAACCATTATGTCTGCATAAACGTGCACGAGTGTCGGAAATTAAAATAAAATGCTTAAACTTGACTTTTTAAGTTGTCCCAAGAGGTCCAGTAATTTACCAGTACTCTTAACGTTTGAGAAACACCTTTACCAGGTCGATGAGGTCAATTTAAAAAAAAATATGCGTGAAAATTGGAAATTTGGTAATTTCATTTATGGGTCAGATTACACTCTTGTCGGTTTAGCGTATGGAGTTTTCTCGACAAGACTCCAAAATAGTTTCGTTCATATCATTATACGACGTGACACAAACCTCATCTGTTATATGACTCATATAGAATCTTGCATTGTTTTAATGGAGTAGTGGTTACCGCTAACGCATAATTCCGCAAGGAATATAAAATAGGTAGGTGTTCTATTTCCAGATGATATGTTTAGATAACCACTAGATACGAGTCTTTTAGATGTTGGGAGGAAGTTTTTTCAATGATAGTGTTTACATTGCGCATGCCCGCACGCAACTAGGGTTGTCAGTTCGATTTTAAATTATCGCAGTTTATATACATTTATGTATATACGAGTACAATAATACTGACTAAATTATCGTATTATTTTTTTGTAAAACAACTGAGTACCTAATAACATTATGATAATGACACGATTTATTTGACTAAGCAAAGTCTACATGCTGCATTAAATGCAAAATAAGATATAAATGCGGGGTTATGGTAAATAATTTAAAATCTGAATTTTGTAAAAGAAAGACAACCCTGTTGACTTTTCTCAGTTGACGTCACGATCCGATCCAGTTTTAGAAAAAAACATAACGTCCAATTGTAACTGCCCCCGTAGGCCTATACGATATAAATGAATCGACTTTGACTTATTCGAAATCCGTATAGGAAACGGAACGTTATCGAACGACATCGATTACGAAATATTTATATTAGCCCCGCTGATTTGCACTGCGACACTTATCGGTACATGATATAATAAAATAGACAAAATAAACTGGTAGCGTCGCTGTCTCGTCGACATAACCTGTCTCTGTCGCTGTAGCTACGAATCGGTTGAAATAGCACTGTATGTAGACGCAGTGGCGTAGCATGGGGGGGGCGGAGGGTGCGGTCCGCACCGGGTGGCACTTTGCCAGGGGCGGCATTTCACAGGTGGCGGTTAGAGAAAAAAAAAAGTAAAAAAATATATAATTATTTATTTCAGTGTTTTTTTTCGTATTTTTTTGTCGTTACCATATATCAAACAAGTACCTTTTCTACCATGCCTTAATTTTTTAATAATGAAGAGCAACGATAAGATCGCGGCAAATTTGAAATCCACACCGGGTGCTAATGACCTGTGCTACGCCACTGTGTAGACGTTCGAGGAATGACATTAACGTCAGACGCCGCGATAATCTCCCGTCTCGCTACGTCAGTATATACGTGCGTCGGTGTGTCTGTGTGTTTGGTATATTAATATCCTACGCCTGGTATTCTCTTCCCATGATGGCCCAACACTACGTCCGCGTCACCACCGGGTTTGGCCATTGATTGACGTTGAAATAAAACATTATTTTTTTCGGAATTTATCGCGTTTATTTTATTTTTACGTTCCCGACGTTTCGGCTGCTTTACAGCAACCATGGTCACGGGAGGACCATATGAGGTGGTTGACGTCCTAGTGTCATAGTTTGAACTGGGGTATCCTCATATTTAGTTGTTGTTGCTGTTCCCTCATATTAGTTGTTGTTGCCTACATATTTCAAATTTGTTGTTACCAGGTGGATGACCCTGAGCCGCCGGACCCCCAGTACCCTGTCCAGCATGCGGGGCTCCCACGGGCGCTTGCAGTCGACCCGCTGCCGCTCAAAGAATCGGATCACGAGCTTAAATTCAATGTCTCGTGGTTACCGCCCAATGGTGAAATTCTTGTTATAACATATTTCTTTCCTATTCTATCTGTATACTACATATTAATAATCTGTAACTAGGCTGTCTTTACATAGAAGATATATAAAAAAAATATTGCAGTGAATTAATTGAACGTCTTTGCCAATCCAAAACAAGTGATTCTAGAATTCTTATTTGTTGAAATATCACTAAAAACTACTTTACTGATTTGAATGGTGCTTTCTCTGTTGGATAGCTCATGGTTCGAAATATTTAATAAGGAAGTATAATCACGCTGCAAACATTGGGGGATGAGCAGCAAAGTGTATTCGTTGGTTGCGCGCGCTAAACTGTTGGCAAAATTTATTCAATAATATAATCATCGCCAGAAACCAACTGTATGGTCCCAGACTACGCTTGTATTATGAATTGTACGATTCCCTTAATTAAAGCGTTGGCCCCTGTCCATTGACTGGCAGCGATTCGAGTAATACCCAGACCAAGGAAAATTAGAAATAGCCCATTTCAGATGATATAACAGGGCATATAATATAAGCAATAATAATACCAGCCCTTTTATTGTCCCACTGTTGGGCACGGGCCTCCCCTCCATGCGAGGGGGGTGAGGCCATTGTCCATCTCACTGGCACTGGCAATGCGGGTTGGCAGACTTGACACGTCTTTCGAGGGGTTCTATCAGACATGCAGGTTTCCTCGCGAAGATTTCCTTCGCCGTTTAGCAAGTGATAATCATGGTTGAAAATGAGATTCGCAAAACAAACTCCAGAAATCCCAGAGGTGCGAGCCGGGGTTTGAACCTGCGATCCTCGTTATCGAGGCAAGTGTTCTACCAACTTGGCTATCACTACTTACAACAGCTAACAGGACTTATCAAGGTAAAATAAAACTAGTTCATACTGGACGGTTGCTTTTCAGTAAGATTAGATAAATATCAGCTACTCATAACTAATCCTAATCACAAGACAAATTGATCCTACAGAATGTAGCCAAAACCAACGATTTCAAATATCAAGCGTGTCATAAAACTAGTTTAATACAATAAGCAAGCAAAAATAGACCTTTCATCTACTTGTAAACCCACAGCTTCTTACAAATTTTCTTTGCACAAACAAGTTGGCTGTATAATAGTCATGTATGTTACTAATCATCCCGGTATATTCTGAACATCGTTCATCACACTCCAACTCACGTGTGCTGTGAAATGAGAATAAATAGTATGTTACGGTGTGTGCTGACTTACCTGAGAAAATAACCAATCAATCAGTATCTAATCGATTTAAAACAAAATGTAAGAAACATTGTAGTAAATACACTATATAGTTGTTTAGTATTAAAACGTAGACATGGAGATTATATTATCTACGTTTCATGATTATCTATACTTCTATACTATACTATAATACTATATACTATATATACTATATACTTACTATATATATAATATTATAATTATAAATGTGAAAGTTTGGATGGATGGATGGATGGATGTTTGTTACTCTTTCACGCCCGAACGGCTGAACGGATCTGAATGAAATTTGGCACAGAGATAGATTATAGTCTGGAATAGCACATAGGCGACTTTTTATCCCGGTAAAATGTATGGTTCCCGTGGGATAGATGTTTGAATTTTTCATACTTTTTATCGCGGGTAACACCGCCGGGCGCAGCTAGTAATATATAAGCAGTGATAGCCAAGTTGGTAGAACGCTTGCCTCGGTAACGAGGATCGCATGTTCAAACCGCGGCTCGCACCTCTGGGATTTCGGGATTTCAAGTGCGAATCTCATTTTCAACCACGATTATCACTTACTAAATGGTGAAAGAAAACCTGCACGGCTGAGAGAACCCCTCGAAAGATGTGTGAAGTCCGCTAATCCACACTGGGCCAGCGTGGTGGACTATGGCCTAATCCCTCTCGAATTGAGGGGATGCCCGTGCTCAGCAATGGGGCATTAAAAAGGGCTGGTATTATTATATATTTTTATTATTAATATATAGATTTGTACGTATTGGATATTACTATCTACAACTTTTGATGCCGAAAATCCATCTGCAAAACCTTGAACGTTCGGTCTGCAGTCTGACTAAAGTACTCGTAAACGTAACAGATAGTAAAATCTAAAAACGATTTCTTATGAAGATTGTATGCAAGATAAATAAGGGAACATTATATATAGGATGCTGTCCAAATAATGACGTCACTCGCAGTCAGATTATATATTTTTAAACTAAACTAAACACAAACTACATATATAAATTACCTTAACACAAGGCCAGCAATTATTGTAATCTGAATGCGGTGCATAAATAAACATATTTACGCAACGATTAGGTATAAGTATTTATCAAAGATATTTCGTCCCAAAAAACTGTATAGGTTGTATCTGTGTTATCTGTAAATCGTAACACACGCCTATTTGCGGAATGAAATATGGAAGTAAACCATAGAGATACCGATTCTTTTGGAGATTGCTTTGTTGCGCTTGCGCACGCACGCAGCACGGTCCATCCACCCATGCGAGACCGACCTATCCTAGGGTTTCTTCAGGCCTCAAGCAACCTTTAAAATATTTAAAGTCCTTATTTTCTAGTTAGATTATTGCCAGGATTTGGGTTATTTATTTGCCCTATCCTGAGATTGTACTGTGTTTATAACCAGGGATATTATGTCAATTGTGTAACAGATCCCGGAGCGAGGGACTACTCCTTAGAGGTGCGCAGTGTCACGGACACAGTCGACTGCCACACGCCCATGTGTTATGAATACAATATTCCCGGGGTGAGTAACCGGGCATTTGTCAGCGATATTATTATTATTTTTACGGACTATTGCCTAGTTCTGTGTTGTTGCGTAATTTGAATGACAGTTTATAGAAATAAAACGAATGTTACAGATTTTATCGCGTGCATATTATGTTTTTACGTTCCCGGCGTTTCAGCTGCTTTACAGCAACCTTGGTCACGGGAGGGCTGAGGTGGTTGACGTGGTGGTGTCGTATTTTTAAACTCGACCACCCCCATATTTAGTTAATGTGTGCGGTCAGGTCTACGCACAACAGGCTCAGGGTGTCTTGAGGTCTTGCAATGAAGTCAAATATGTAAAATTAGTTTTATTTCAATGTGTAGTATTCGCGTAAATATGAGAAATCAATATAAGTATAATTTATGATTTACTCGTTCTAGCCAATTGTGTGATGTTGCTTTTGCTTCGGACAAGCTTTCAATAGGCTGTTTTAAATAACGGTTTACCCAAATATTGATTTGGAATTTAATATGATCAGGCGAACACACCAACTGTGTGGTCCAAAACTAAGAAATGCTTGTATTATGGGTACCGCGCCATAGAGTAGGGGTGATTTCACATATATAGGTATTCAAGATCCAGACTCGGCTACAATTTGTACCTACCAGGATTCGAACCAACGTGAACCTAACGGTGAAGGAAAACATCGTGAGGAAACCTGCATGTCTGAGAAAACCCCTCGCAAGATGTGTGAAGTCCACCAACCCGCACTTCGCCAGCGTGGTGCACTATGGCCTAATCCCCCTCGCATTGAGGGGAGGCCCATGCCCAGCAGCGAGACATTAAAAAGGGCTGGAATTATATATATTATTATATAAGATTCGAACCCGGAACGCTCGGTACAGAATGCAGCGTCATTACCAGCTGAGCTAATGAGACCGCCAAATGTGAATGATTTAAAATAATCCCGCAGGAGGCGACATGGTGGTTAATCCCGGCGATGTCGAGTCCCATAGCCGAGAGCTGCGCGGTCCGGCCGGGGTGCGCGTACACAGTGCGACTCATAGCCCATCCCTGGGACGGACACACCTCCGCCAACTTGCACGTAGAGCTCGATGGTAATCAATCACCCGATATAAAAAAAAATTGCAGGCACAGACTAAGAAAAACCATAAATAAATAAATATCGCCATACGAACACACCAACTATACGGTCCCACATTAAGCAACGCTTGTGTTATGGGTATCGTATAATGGACTGAGGGCGAACTCAGTATATAGTACTTATATACATGTTAAACATCCATGATTCGGGTACAAATATTCGTGCTCATCACACAAAGCTTGTCCCTACCAGCATTCGAACCCGGGATCCTCGGCGCAGAAAGCAGAGTCACTACCAACTGCGCTAATCAGGCCGTCAAACTATAGACCGAATCTTCCATAAAAAAATGTTGATGCCAAAAAACCATAAGTAGTTATATTTGCGTAGTTGCGATCTTTAGGTGTTTTGTGAGCTGTGGGGATAGGCTGAAATAAATACTTTCTATTTTATTATATTGTTAGTAGGTTTACACATACTCTCAAATTTATAGGAAGTTATATAAGGATTATAAAGCTACTATAACGCACTTTTTCCTCTGAAGAGTTCGTTATAATGTCTTTATAACCTATTATAACTGTCTATAAATTTGGGGAACAGATAACCACCAAGGTTTGAATGTGTAGGTATATTTGCGCAATTTTTGCTTACGACTACGTAGAAGGCCAATTTTTTTTGCGTCTTTTTACTCTTTTCTGTTCATAGTCTGTATTAGTAAATAGCAAATTTATGATCTTCAATCGGTGTATAGGTTTAGTGGTCGCTAGTCCATTGTGCTTATTGGAGTTCCAGGGTTCGTTACAAGGGTCATGCAAATTAATCTGTTCATTTCAATACTCTATAAGGTATATTTCAAATGGAGCATTCCTTCGAGCACAGCAAAGTTAATCACACTATTACGCACCCTCTTGAGGTAAACAGAGATTCGATATCAATAAACCTTTTTTTTTTTTTCAGAATGCGTAGCGGGTGTGTGCTCGTGCGCACACTCCCCCCGCCTGCCGCCGCCTGAGGTCAAGGCTCGGACCGTCTCCATCCACGGTGAAATATTCACCAACGTAACCTGGACCCTCCCACTACCGAAACACCCGCAAAGACTTCCACCGGGACTGGGGAAGCATAGCTACGTTGTCAGGTCAGTGGCTTCGACTTGACTAGAGTATGCTACCGTACTCTCTACCTCCACATTCCATCTAAACTTCATACTGTAGACCTAATTTTATCTGTCTACACTTTGGTAATATTGCACCATTGAACTAAAAAAAATATCATGCCTTACTGCCGAAGCACAAGCCGAATTGACATTTTTTTATTTTCATCTTACCACACATCACGCAAAAACTATTGGACTGATTTTAATTAAACTTCGCATGCTGATAGCTTATAATAAGGCTCAATGTATAAATTTCGAGTAAAGGGAACGTTTTACCCGGTATAACCAAAAAAAACTGCAGTCTTCTCTTCTTCTTTTTTGGTTGGTAATCAGCTATAAAATAATGCCATTTTTGCCAGTGTTGAATAATTCTTGATGATTGTTATTGAATTATATGATATACCCCTGATGATAATAGTAATGTTGATGACGATAATTATGATGAAAGGAATCCCCTACCCCTATATGTAAAAATGTGGATACTTTACTGAAAATTACCGGACATCTTGGGGGAACGAAAATAAATCATTATACTATTTCAATTTCCTTCACTCGTGCACGGTATGAACACACAATGGATAATATTACACATTATTCATCAGAGAAACACATTCTTTTGGAAAATAAAACAACAACAATATTGACAACTTCACGGTTCAACTTACCGTCAAAAAGTCCAAAACTGTAGCCAACGAGTCGCAGGCACTGCTAATGAAGCATAGACAAAACATTTTTTTTTCTCATTTATCCACAGCGTAGGCAAGCAAATGGTGTCGGACGCGCACCCGTTTCCGTGGTTCGCAAACACCGTAACCCGGCAAGTGGACGCCGACGGCCTCGTCTCCGATGGCGATACCCTACGATGGCTTCTGTTACCCATTAACGAGAGGAGGGGCGAGCGGGGCGGGGACGCGAGACATTTGCGCCCCCTCAATATGGTCCTAGATGTCAAATTACTGGCAAGGGTCAATTTGGTGGATGACAGAGGCTGTGTAGGACCTGCCGGGAATGCTACGGCTTACGGTGAGTTTTGGTGTAATAATAATACCAGCTCTATTTAGTGTGCCACTGCTGGGCACGGGCCTCCCCTCAATGCGAGGGGGATTAGGCCATAGTCCACCACGCTGGCCCAGTGCGGGTTGGCGGACTTCACACGTCTTTCGAGGGGTTCTCTCAGACATGCAGGTTTCCTCACGATGTTTTCCTTCACCGTTTAGCAAGTGATAATCATGGCTGCAAATGAGATGCGTGCCGGGGTTTGATCCTGCATCCAGGGGTTTGAGGCAAGCATTCTACCAACTTTGCTATCACTGCTATGTTTTGGTATACCGACTTTGAATGACTCTCGTTCTCTTTGTACGTCTTAATCTACGGAATCATTCGGAAAGGATATAAAAAAATGCCTATTATGAGAAGTCAGTATTTGGAAACGTAAAATACAAAAAAAGTTCGAATAAAAGCAACCGTTTTTAAATGTTCGCCTGCAATTGCCTGAATAAGGTTTTTGGGAGAGAAAAATTGAAAAAGTTGTCGGGAATATTGAAAAATTCGGGCAAATTCTGAAAGGGTTTAAAATATACGGGTTAAATGTAGTTTAATATCTATGCCTGCGTCTTTGGGGATTAGAGGCACGAGTTGGTTTATTTTGGTATTATTTCTATTCTTTCTTAGTTGGTAGAGTATTTTTTTATAAGACATTATATTTGTTCCAGATCCAACAGAAACTTCTACAGTCTCTTACTGGACATTTGTAAGTATATTCAGTTGTATTTATTCACATTTGTCTCTTTATTATTATTTGTATCTTTATTATCTTTTTAGTTTGTCCAATCAGGACCAATCAGGCTCTAATGGTTGTTCTTCTTTAACAGGTTCTGTGGGCAGCATTCGGCGGCGCATGTGTCCTAGCGATGGTGGCGATATTAGCAGCAAGCGCACGCGTCGTTAAGCGGGTGCTCAACACTTTCCGCCCGCCCCCAGTTTCGGCCCCACTCGATCCACTTCGCCGCCGCCCTGCGTGGTTCCCTTTGCAGATTCGTACGTGAGTACTTAAATATATATAAGTTTTGTTAATGAAATATCATGGCAAGTGTAATCGGTACCTTAGGTATCACGACAGACGGCTTTTAAATCGACTTTAAAAATAAGAAGGACGTTCTCAATTCGACTGTTTTTTTATTTTTTTAAATTCGGTAGGTATGGTCATAAATACACGACTGCCCGTAGAGAATTGTTAGGGTTATTTTCGATTGTGCTACGATTTCTTTAATGTGATAATGTGGTGTGGCCATATGTTTTCATATTTTTAACATCGATTTATGTTATCGCGTGGCGTCCCACTGTGCTGTTTTACGTTAATCACAGCCAGTTATTCGTTGCCATTTTATGTCATATTAAGACCTTTCTTTAATATAGTCAAGCCAGTCTAAGAATAACATTTATAAAAATACATTTCGCGAATGATATATTGCAAAATATTTGTGTTACGCGCGCCGTGAGCGCCACCCACATAATATAAGCTTACCTCACCTCTATCGAATCCTTTATTGGTAACCCAACACATGTACGTGTACGTGTACTGTTAAGCCATGTGCTCACTAGGGGACAATACTCCCACGACACGTGTCTCCAGAGACTTCGCACGGACGTGTAATCGCAAAAAGGTTGTAAGACAATATTTCTGGCGACATCGGGCATTGTCGGGTAACATCGGCTACTACAGATATTTGTCCCTAGTAAATACTGCTCAACAAGTGACACAAAGCCCATGGCTGACATCTATTAGATAATAATAAATAATTCATCTCCGGTACACTTGGCTCAGTTTAAGGCCCTTTTAGTCGGAATAAGGATTCATATTAACCTACTTATTTATGGCTATGTACGGATTGACTTTAATGTGGTATAAGTCATTGATGACTTTGGTAACAAAAAGAGGTCGGTAGCTACCTGTGATTTTGTATGTGATTATTTTGGTCTGAATAATTTGCTATGAAATTATGTGAATATAAAAGATATATTTCAGTGGGTTGTAAAGTTATATACTTAATCTTATGTTATATATTTATATGTATATAAAATATAGTCGTGTTAGTTGCACCTTTTATAACTCAAAAATGGGTGGGCCGATTTTTATGATCTTAGATTTTTTGAAATATTCTCCGCCCCGAATAGCAGAATAACTATTACAACACAGGAACATATTAGATTTTCTCATTCATCTGAGGCGGTACGATGTTCGCCGGGACAGCTAGTTCTTAGGTAATTAAAAGTAAAAATATACAAAATGAACAATGATTTTTATTACATATTTTGTTACCACCTACAATTTTTTTAAATTAATAATTTGTTCTCATTATCGTTTATATTCACATATCCGACAGTCAAAATAGACGGTATCCCAAACACATGACCAATTTAATGTGAATGTAGTGCATTTATTTTCATTATTACATATTGTCAAGCGCCTAAAGAAAAACTTACGGCAAGCAGTGTTGTAGCCGCTATAGTGCATCCGCGAATCCCGCCAGGCGGCAAGCGAACTTCGCTTGTAATATCTTAACAAGATCCTATAAAACATCGAATCAAAACATTGCCCATTCTAACTTACTACAATACTTAGATTAGTTAAATGTCTGTTTGTCTATCAGCAAACTTACCTAGGCAAAAGTAACCTATAACTATTCATCAAGAAGTCCACTTAACTTATTATAGAGTAATTTTAACTGCGGCTCACAGACTTGTTTCAAAGTTCAGACGTAAAGTTACCACTAGCACAGTGAAGCCATTTTTTCAATGCATTTGTAATGGTCAATGTTAGCATACATAAAAAACTTTTGCCATGTAAATGGTCTAATAGACTAAAAAGTTCAGGGCACAGTTTTTTATATATGTGTTAATCTGCTAGACCAGGATTTTCTAGGCTTCGCTCGTAGCGCACGCGCCGCCGTGTTTTGTTTTATTATTCCAAAAAAGTCTGTACTGCGACTACCCATATACTATTAACTAATATTTTTAACAAATTCACCTTACATAAGTAGTATCTATTGCAAATGTTCAGCGGATTTTAATTTAGATTTGCAAAATCTCAACTATAATTACCAACAGTGATTTCATAATATTATAACATTATGACTGATTGTGAAAGCCACGATGTTATTTGGGTAAGATCAAATTACTTACCGACACGTTTACATATACGTTAATTAATGCAGTTAATTACTCAGATGTTTCTTAAGACTACAAATCATGGGACTCGTTTACGGAGACACGGCGCGTGGTGCGAAGTATGTGAAGTTAAATACGGTTGACAGTGGCGTAGCATAGGTCATTAGCACCCGGTGCAGATTTCAAATTTGCTGCCCTCTTATTTTTGCTATTAATTATAAATAATTGGGGCATGGTAACGACAAAAAAATGACGAAAAAACACCGACAGTTTTTTTTTTTTTTTTCATATCTTAATTATTATTTTTGTCTCTAACCGCCACCTGTGAAATGCCGCCCCCGGCAAAGTGCCGCCCGGTGCGGACTACCCCCACCCCCCATGCTACGCCACTGACGGTTGGTATATTAGTATACCCTTTCTGAATAGCCCTGTATATTATCGTCAATATCTCATTGGACATATCATTCAATACAAACCTCCCAAACACGTACACACACTGCAATCATATTAGTAAACAACCATCAAACCGATATATTTTTATCCGATTAGATTAATTAGAACTTGAAAGAGAATAACTTTCCACTTCAAATGAAACCGCACGAATTAATATCGGCGCCAACTATCTCCAAGTATGGGGTTCAGAAGTCTTCCCAGAAGATCATATCTTATCCGAAATTATTGCCAATAACAACCTTCAAAGGACTCGTATTATATATTGAGATGGTTATTAACTAACTTAGCAAACTTTCGATTAGTTTTATACTTGACTATTATACCTCAACATAGTTGTGAACAATGGCTGCTTATGTAACAGTTAATTTAACTGTGACGTAGAGTCCTAGTTATGAAAAATATGTACCTATTTTCTGCTATTATTGCGGTATTTGGTAGTTAATTAAGGTTTTCACACGTACCTTTGAAGGTTTCAGTTTCAGCGATTCATGGCTATATACAGAATTAATTTTTCAAGTGTCCGTGGATGGCCAAATCCGCAACTATATGAAATATAGAAAACTTAAATCTTAAAGCTTAATGGACCCTCGAGACCGATTTTGATTGCTTGATTAGACATTTAAAAAAACAACTTTCCTAGCCAGCTATTTACCTGTTCATTTAAAAAAGAAAACAGGATACTTTATGGCTGTGTATATAAATATAAACTCTGTGACCACCTCTCAGCGCCTTCTCTTTAATTAAGGCCGTTGTTAAAGGTAATCCTATTTTGTTTCATTCATTACAAAAAGAATTACCGACGGAATTATCGTGTTTAATTTCAAACACATTTTATGCCATCACTGTCTGTTGGATACAGTCTATAATTTAGGTTACCTATACATTTTAATTCAGAAAAGCTATACTTACTTACATTTTAACTTGCACTTCTTCAGCGCATTGTAATCATCATGTGAAATCAGAATTTCGACTCAATATCAAATTAAAAAAAAAAAGTTTCCCACAAATTACAATTGTGATTTTTTGGAAGCAGTTTTATTTTTAACTAGCTGTTGCCCGCGACTTCGTCCGCGTGGTATTTAACAAAGACAACCGTTGAAAACAGCCTGCTCGCCCATTCTGAGCCCGCGGGACGCATTGCAGGTTGTTGCTATCAAACTTAATCAGGTGCTGCGCTGCAACATTGGTTTTAATTTTTTTTTTTCTAAAATAAAAGTAGCCTAAGTTACTCCTTGTTACATCAGCTATCTGCCAGTGAAAGTCCCGTCAAAATCGGTCCAGCCATTTCAGAGATTAGCCAGAATAAACAGACAGACAGACAGACAGACGGACAGACAGACAGACAAAATTGTAAAAAATGTTGTTTCGGTATAGGTAACGTGTATACATCCAAATGCACTTAGTAAAAAGCGGTTATTTTAATATTACAAACAGACACTCCAATTTTATTTATATGTATAGATTATCATATATAAATTCTGTCTTCACATAATTAGAGCAAATGTGCTACAGGAGCGAAGCTTCAAAGTTTAGTACACCCTTTCTGAATCATGCTGTATAGACTCTCAATGTTTTCTGTAGCGCGTGTACGTCAATAGATATTGATATGATCAATTCTGTGTTAGCATGGTTGTGGCCATTTATGAATATATAGAGATCCAGTTTCAATATTCCGAAGCTCTATCAAAGATGGCAAATTAAAATCGATCTCTTTGACATTATTGCTCTACATTAGGGTGACAAAGAAATTCAATTTTCAGTATATTATCAGAGGAAACCTGCGCTAAACACTTTAGTAATGGATTGTACATTAAGGGTGCTTTGTATACTCGCGATCTCTTAGAAATCTAGTGTTACGTTGTATTATATAAGTATGAGTCAGTGTACACTGCGTAGAATATTAAGGTGGTCGACGATCGCTGGGAAGGAAAGTGACTTGTAAGGTTGTGTGATTGTGTTAGAAACAAGTTTGTTTGGAAATAAGATTGCTCCGATCGCTGATAAGGTGTGCCATAATTATTATCTTTATGTGTACAGAGTTTGAGTCAATTCTGACCATAGTTATAACGTTTACGTGAATTACGTAAATAATGGAGAATGGTCGTCCGATTACCCTACATATTATACGATTTCATCCATAACTAAGATAGGATCGGAAGGTGTGTAGCCTACCTAGAAGACCAAGTGCATAGCACGTCCCACTTGATGACGTATGAATATGTTTAAAGATCTGTCATTGATAGCCGTGATCTAACCTCATTCCCGATCGACATGAAAAAAAACCTAATTTCCAATACACGTATTTCGCGAACACCTAATATTTTCAAAGAATATAATTCGAACTCCGTCAAACCAATCACAATCTATCGTTCAAAGATTATAATTTCCATCCTCGAGTGTTCTCGACGTAATCGTTATCGTCTCGTGACGAGGCATTTCATTAATATTTTATACCGTAAAGCCATAGGTATAAGGATCAACAAATATTTGTGCTGTTTATTATTTATGTAAATGTGTGCGGAACACATAATTTGTTATGCAAACATCGTCCATCAATATACCGTGCAAATATGTGTGTTTTATCCTCAAGTCAATGTTTGCTGTCATGGAACCCCGCTCCTGTGGGACAAGCAAGAACTTCTAATTTAATCGTTGCGTAACCGAGAAAATATGAAAACTGAAATGAAAAGATTTATTCGACATAGTAGATATTTATTGAAATAAAATTAATCTTACGGATTTTATCGCGTTTATTATACGTTTTGTACGTTCCCGACGATTCGGCTGCTTTACAGCAACCATGGTCACGGGAGGACTGACGCGGGAATAAACGCGATAAAATCTGTAAGATTAGTTTTATTTCCATGTGTAGAATTCGCGTAAATATAAGAAATCAATAGTAGATATTTAATTAACAAATTATTAGAAAAATAAAATAACCGACATAGGTTAGATTAAACAGATATGTCTTAAGTTGACCTCGGTGTGAATAGTACCGTTGAGTTGGTGGAGTTAGGATTCTCCTCCAGTGTTGATTTTCAGTCAAAGCCTACTCCTCCACATTTACCAGTTTAAAATATAAATTATCTGGCCGCCATATTGTATCCACATCTTAAATCTCGCCAGAAGCTACACAGATGGCGCTACAAACGATGTTAAGAACAATTGACATTTCGCTATACAAACTTGCAACGCGCTATTAGAGTTTTCGAAACACGTTACATATATACAAGATCCCGACAATACCCGTCGAGGCATAGCGGCCGCCCGGTCAGGCATGCCACCCGCCTGGCTGGATGGTCTTCCCTGTTCCGATAAAATATAATAAATATATAAAATAGGTAGAAAGATTCTTCAAAAGTGAGTAGGCTTACTAAATAATAAGATAATGGATAGTGAGAAGAGCACATACATACATATGTACACGCTGTCACTGTCATACTCACATATAAAATCTGTGGTGCGAGAGGGATTAACCAACCATGAATAAAATAGGCTATAACCATTCGTGCTCATCAAAAAAGATTTCCCTACCGGGGTTTTAACCCGGGACTCATTACAGACCATGAATAACGAGACGCGAACAGGTTGCATAATATAAAATGTCGGAAACGATCGGGCCATTGTTCGACGCAACAGGTTCGTTTCCCGGCCCGATACTATCGCCCGTCTGTCTGTGTCAAACACATTTGAATTCACTTTCTAAAGAAATATTCTCATACTATTAGATTATGATGTATTTTTTTTTTATTATAATAGCTAGTTTCGCACACTCGAGTCTGAATAATTATTTTTTAAGCAGCGTTGAATTTGCATTATGCTTTGTTAGTTCTAGAGTGAAGTAATAAAAAAGAGTTACGTTATAAATTCACAAAAAAAACATTTCACAACCATCGCGTAATTTGTATTAGATTTTAAAGTATTGATTTCTTATATTTACGCGAATACTACACATTGAAATGAAACTAATTTTAACTATTGCAAGACCTCAAGACACTGAGCACTTTCTGCGTGGATCGGACCGCAAGCAACAACTAAATATGAGGGTACCCCAGTTTAAACTATGACACTAGGACGTCACCCAACTCAGTCCTCCCGTGACCATGGTTGCTGCAAAGCAGCCGAAACGTTGGGAACGTAAAAAACACACGAGATAAAATCGTAAAATTTATTTTTATTTCAACAGTTTAAATTTACAAAAAGTTTACAAAAGCCGCACCCGTATCTATGGAACCGCTATACTTGCTATTGGAATGACCTTGATTGATATGTACTAGTATTCTTACTAACATTATCCATCAGAGGAATCTCTTTATGTGAGATGTATTATATATTATATATTGTCGGCTAAAATCGTCGGTCTTCATCAGACGTCACAGTGTCAGAGTAAACCATGACAGGCTAAACTAAAGATCTCAGTTGGCATGAACAACGAGTATTTATAAATCTACGTTCATTTTGGCACACCCCTTAACGGTGACCTTTAAAAATGCTGATGTTTCAAGTGAAAGGATCGGCCGCGCTATAATTTTCACAATTCATAACATGTATAGTTCGCTGCAGTAAGTGGACGATGTAATAATGCAAATTTATTGAAAACATTTAATTAAAATTATGCCCTGTTATGGTGGCTCAAGTGTAAACAAGAATGAACAACTAACAATGATTTGGTACATGACAGAGACGCCGCGCCGCTCGGAGAAGTAAATTTTTTTTTTTTTTTTATTACATTATAGGCAAGTATTTGATCTCGATCTCACCTGATGGTAAGTGACGATGAGATCTACGATGGAGCATACTTGCCTAGGTAGGAAGGCGGCAGTAGATCGAGACGCTACATTCACTAGGCACATGCAGCGCAACTGATCTGACCCACCATCCATGAATGGCAACACCGAACATCATGCCGGAACACGGCTAGGCCGCTTGGCGACATGGCTTTGTTCGGTGGGTGGTGACTAGCCACGGCCGAAGCCTACCACCAGTAAAAAATTGCCGTACGTGGAAAAACAAATTCGAAATTCAATTTTGTATTAAAATTTCTGGCAAAAAAACATACGGTTTCTTGCAAAGAACTTCCAAATAAATGAGAAACACCATAATGTTTAATAATTTAGTTATACTAAGCTACTTTTGACGCTGAATGTAAGATTAATCCCACTAAAAAACCAAGGCCAAGTCTTAGGATGAGATCTGTTGGAACCAAGTCCATGCAAATGACATTTTATTTTGATAAATTAATTATACTTATCTGCTTTTGACGCCAAATGTGATATTAATATAGCGGACTGTACAATACGCACACTAAATTGCGGGCACCTTTCCCCGCGACCTTTGCTGGATCTGGTCGATGCTAATGGCCACTTGACATTATATTCGTAAGTGTCGAATTTACGAAGGCTCGTTTGGCTAACACGCGGTGTTTGGTAATTGCTATGTTGCCGCGATGGTGTTGCCTGTTGTTTTGTATTCTACAAGTTTTAGATGTTTTACTGTATACTGAGAGTTCGTGCTGTCGGTGGACACAGAAACTGGCCAATATTAATAATTAATATGAAACATATAATCATAAACAAAGGAACATTGATAGCAAAGATATAATCGTGCAGTCAAAAAAAACAAGACACAACATCGTCTAAACGGACTAGTATGATATTTGGTATCACTTTATACCCGGGGATAATCACATAATCACACTAATATCATAAATGTGAAAGTTTGGATGGATAGATGTTTGTTACTCAATCACGCCAGAACGGCTGCAGAGATCTGGATGAAATTTGGCACAGATATAGATTATAGTCTGGAATAGCACATAGGCGACTTTTTATCCCGGTAAAAAGAACATACTTTTTAATCGCGGGTAACACCGCGCAGCGCAGCTAGTATAGGATACTTTGTGTTGACGGGATAGCGCAGAAACTGTATCTCAAAACCCACAGGGTGGATTTAAATTAAACTATGCATGGTTATGTTTGAAAAACCGATCAATGTTTTCGCCCTAAATGTTAAAAAAACGAAAGTCCCCCGCTTACGAAGTCACGGGCACGGCTAGTAGAAAATAATCTTCAAACAACAACCCATAAAGTACCCTGTAAGTACTGAGTAAGTAAATTATTGGCATTACGGCCAGTAACAATGCCCAAACAACTGGACTCAAAGCCATTTACGTAATTGGGAGCAAGAAGTACCATCGACTCGCTTCGAGGGTCATCGGTCAATTGCCAAACTTTCCAGTTCGGAAAAAAATTATCCAATTGAAACTTAACAGCAAAAGCTGGTCAATATATTGATGCTTGTTGAAAATATACAACATACCATACTACTACAAATACTTTCATACCAGGTGTAATAAAAATAGTGTAAAATAAATAAAAGATTAACGAGCAAGCCATCATAGTTACTGGCTACGTTCATGTATAAAATAATGTGTTAAAGATGTTTCACCGTGTACTTGGTACTTGGTGGTTTAAACTTGAAGAAGAAGACTGAAAAGTAAGAATGTTTTATTGTAAAGCACTCACATGTGCAACACATATACTCGTATGAATATTAAAACTAAAAGAATATATTAAAATTGGAAACTCAGCAAAAAAATTACCACCAGTTGCTGCAATCAACTCTCCGCTCTTAGCCCTTAGTTAGCACTGCGAACTTTTAACATTTCAATTTCGATGTAACTTAAGTTTCTGTATGAAGAATCCTAAGATGGCTGCCATGATTCGATCCTAATCTCTCGCGGCTGCAATCACTGCATGCCCCAATTATGTTCGACTCGTGCGCAATCACATCAATTATTATCAGATTTTTGCAACGCAAAGTCCACAAAGTATTTCGGTTTTATCTGTTAAGTTCGTGGCGATGGATGATGAATCCTATACATGCTCCAGTTACATGCAATAAAACCAAGCGCCAATATGTTAAAATATAATATCGCCAGACGAACACACCAACTGTACGGTCCCAAACTAAGCAACACTTGTATTATGGTTCCGTACAATAGGCGTTAAGTTATCCCAGTATATAATACTTGGATTGTATACAAACATTCGTGCTCATGACACAAAGCTCGCCTACCAGGATTCGAATCCCGGATCCTCGGCACAAAAAGCAAGGTAACTATCAACAGTGCTGATCGTCCTTATACTTACTTAGGTTAAGAGGAGGCATCGCGATTTTGGTTAATTTTCTATTCCACGTATTTCATTAAGTTTATGGACTATGAACCAAATTTTTGGATATTTATAATTTAAGGGCAAGTATACAGGGCATATTGATTTCTTACATTTACGCGAATACTACACATTGAAATAAAACTATTTTTAAGGATTCTATCGCGTTTATTTTTTGTTTTTACGTTCCCGACACGTTTCGACTGCTTTACAGCAACCATGGTCACGGGAGGACTGAGGTGGTTGACGTCCTAGTGTCATAGTTTTATATCAATATACAGGGCATATTTAAAAAAAAGAACACTCAATAGTGTCATTTCAAAATCGTGGTAAGTCCTCTAAAACAAGATGAGTCATTATGTTGCTTCATTAGATCGCAATATCTGATGTTGAATCACTAGATTCCCCAATTTCGTGTTCGTGAATCTCTCTATCTGATTGTTGTAACGCATTATAACGGCCTCAACGACAACGTTGTAATACAGATGACACAGAAACTAGATTATCTTAAGATCTATCGAGTTTCTCTTAGTTCAAGTTGCTCTAGGTTGATGACAGGTTTTTTTTCATGTTGTCGCCTGGTCACTTTTTTTGTAGATTGCCCCCCACACTATCTTTGTGAGAGTGCATGCTGCATTGAGAGAGGCACTACACGTTCGTAAACAATCTCGCTTTCATTATATGCTAGTAAAACAGTGATAGCCATGTTGGTAGAACGCTTGCCTCGGTAACGAGGATCGCAGGATCAAACCCCGGCTCGCACCTCTGGGGTTTCTGGATTTCATGTGCGAATCTCATTTTCAACCACGATTATCTCTTACTAAACGGTGAAGGACAACATCGTGACGTAACCTGCATGTCTGAGAGAAACCCTCGAAAGATGTGTGAATCTGTACAGCCAGCATGGTGGACTATGGCCTAGTCCCCCTCGCTTTGAGGGGAGACCTGTCTCTCTCCACACGGGCTATACCCGGATCTTTGGAAGGCTTGCGCGGGGACATGGATTATTATTATGTCTCTCTTCACATGGGCTATACCCGGATGTATGGAAGGCTTGCGCGGGGACATGGGTCCAACACGTAGAGGCCCTTTTTGAGAATTTTAATGTTATGTTAGCCACCTTGTGGGGTCAACTGCTGAAAATGATAGCATAAACAGCGAATTGACCTCAGCAGGCGGAGGAACTATTGCAGAAATATGGAAAGATAATTGGTTATTATTATTATTATTAGTAAAGTTAATAGTAAGAGCAAAATCTGCAGATAATATGATAATAACTTAATCAAACATACAGAGTATCCTTATAACGTGTGTCTAAACACACAAGAAAAATAAACCATTTAAAAATGTTTTATTTCTCTTGGTACATTCAAAACCACTTCCTCTCGCAAACATTTTTAAAAATTTAAATTTCGAATACATTAATCTTAATCTCGTTTTTGCGTTTCGGATGCTTTCAACCAGTTCATTGATACACAGAATGATATCAGCTTATTTTATATTTGATAGCTTTCGCCTCTGTACAAAACCTTTTAAGAACTGCTTCTGGAGTGGTTAGATCGTTCTAGCACTGACGTAATATGATGGTCAAGACTGGCCAGTTCCAGTTGTCATTACGACCGTATAAGTAGTTGGCGTGTTCGTCTGGCAAACTCCTAGTTAATAAAAAATCAAGTAAGGTTCATATTTGATACGTTCTAAGTTCAAAATAATAACAAATGACAAAAATAGGCCTAGCGATTCTACAATGTGCAAATGATATTCAACCTTAAGATGATAAAGGAATTTCTTAGTCCACCATACCTACTAAACGGTCACCTGCATGTGGTCAGCCGTTGAAAACATGCATCCTCGATTTCTTGGTATTTCATGTCTGGAAACCTAGACCCATAAAACAAATGAAATAATGGATGTGTCATCTACCTTAAGAACTCATGGTTTGTACTGTAGAGCTCAGTATATTGTACATTCGGAATAATATGTCACATTAATTAATATGAATACTGGGACCTTGCACTTGACGGGAAGACCTTGCAAGTGCAAAGTCGCGCTGATTGCGCAAGTGGACCGGCGCGAAGGTCACAGCGCACCCTGCGCAGTGGCAACAACCTTTGACTTTACGACTGTTTGAATTGATTAATGTTCGACTCGGAGACATGTGACGAAACCGCTCATCAAAATATAGTATACTAGCTTTTACCGGCTCAGACCGTGGACTATATGTACCTCGATGTAACACAGCCTATAGCAGCTTCCTAATAGTGAAAATATTTTTTAGAAACGGATCAGTAAATCCAGAGATTACCCCCTTGATCTAAACTCAAAACCTATCAAACTTAAACTATATTATTAGTATAGTTCATATAAAAGGTATCCCAAAGTAAATGCTAAAGTATATAAATTTAGTGTAAGTATTGCGAATTGCCTCAAGCATGTCCTTCTCACAACCAACCACTCATTTGTGTCACAATATGGTGACAAGATGATTCGTCATATGTTAAATAGTATAGACAACACAATTTGTGTCGACAACTTGTATCATTGTCATATATTTACGTTACTACAAGTTGTAACTACTTTAGGTTGACCTAATTATTACTTTCTTGCCTAGGTTTGTCTAGATAGATGTTTTATTATGTAATAGCTCCTCTTTTCCGCTACATAATACAACACTTAAAATGTATTAATGGGCGAACTTAATAGTCTCTTGGAATAAAACTATGTTTACGAATTTAATCGCTTTTATTTTGTTTTTTACGTTAACCCTAGTTCATGTTCATGAGGGTACCCCAGTTCAAACTATGATACTAGGACGTCTAACACCTCAGACCTCCCGTGACCATGGTTGCTGTAAATCAGCCGAAACATCAGGAACGTGAAAAACATAAAATAATAATAAAATAATAAATAAATAAAATAATAAATAAATAAAATAAAAATAATAAAATCCGTAAATTTAGTTTTATTGCAATGTATAGTATTCGCGTAAATATAAGAGTATCTTCGATGGAAGGGGAGGTACCAACTAAACAAATAGCTTAGACAGGGGTCAGAGACACAGAAAAAATATTCCAAATGACCACTCGTCATCACCAAAGTTTTTATCTGTATTCAAACGTCAAATATTGTGCATCAAAATGTACGTTAATGCAAAAAAAGAAAGTCATTATTTAACTAACGAGATTTGATTAAGCTGTTTAGCATTCCAAGTATAAGCTTATGATTCCGACGCTTACAATCTATCGATGCTACCTTTCTCTTACACATGAATGGGAAAATAAAGATTAGACTATTGATAGTCATTCCAAATAGTCATTACGTCTGTAAAAAAATCAAAAGGATAAACATGTGTTATTAATAAACGTATAGTTCCGTACCAATTTCAAAATCCATTAATAGAATGTTCAAAAGAATTGATTTCGAGAATATTTTATGGATTTATTACACGTGTATTACGGGAACACAAAAAATATTTTTTAAATACGGTGACGTACGGATTCATAGATATTCAATTAAATACGGTGGGATGGGAAAATAACATTTTCTAGTTCTGCAAAAGACAAGATAATGAACATTCGAAAACAAATTGATGTTACGAAGCGATTTTCAATTATAACATCAAGACCCTAAATTTGATTGTCAAATTATATGCGAGTTATGATTGGGCTGAAATTGATTGAAATTATGTTTCATATTCATTATATAATAATGTAGTATATAATAGCTTTGTGAATGAGTGCGTAGTACCTATGAATACGTCATCAGACATGTATCCACTTGCACTTTTTTTTTTTGCTACTGAACGCTTTTATTGCCGTCAAGCCAGTCTGATGAAGATGTAACGAAATTTTTTTTTTAAAGTGTCTTTTCCCACTTGTATACACTTTCATGAACATTTTGGAAACGACTCACGTTGCTAGCAGAGCTATAATTGTCTGAAAAAAGAGAGAAAGTAGAATTACGACCAACTTTAAATTCAGTTGATACTGCCAAAGTTCGTGCGCACTTGTGAGGTCAAAAAATATTTACCGATGTAAAAAAAAAGTATATTGAATCGTACGCTGGAAATAATACTGACATATAATATACCTACAGGTTTAATTGAAAAAAAGAATAGTACTTAATAATAATAACCTATTGCTGATGACTTCTTTATAGCATATATTTGAATAATACCTATATCTCTACAACTTTTCAGTATTGATCATTTGTTGGATAATGAATATATGTCAATTTGTCACAGGCCTTTCAGTAGTATGCGCGTAATTAAAAAAAAATACATTCTGACTTTACATAATGATTACAAGTGCGCTAAAGAAGTGCAGATCTAAATGTTAGTATACGCTTTCTGAATCATTCTGTAGCACCTATCATAAAAACTTTATTGTATCAAATTAATAAAATTTCGTTAAAAAGACGTAACACTAAAGTCGTTTGTCCCGATATTAATAACTTAATCCTAATAGTTTTGTTAGTATTTATTAATAAACTCTTTAAAGGCTGTTATAGTAGCTTAAAAGCTTTAGAAGACTGGTCACAGACTCCACGCCATATACTTATAAAAATACCACCGCTTCGAAATCTATTTGAAATATATCAGTCGCGAATCGCAATGTTCGGAACTCAAACGACGCGATAGGAATGCGAAACACGCGTCGATATTCTTTTATATCGACTATTAATATGGAAATTCAATCTCTACGTTCGAAATGATGGGCGCTTTTATTAGATTATAATCGTGCCATGATTTGCTTCGGACTAACATGATAGGAATGTCATTTTTGGATGTGAATGTTTCAACGATTCGATTGAAAGGCTTTTATTGTCGACACATAAATGTATCGATGAATTTAATTGAAAGCTTTATATAACGTATAACAATAAGAGTGGAGAATATTGTAACAGTTCCATCAGTAGGTTATTTATTAAATAATATTAAATAAATCAAATAATATACATAAAAAAAATCACCTGTACTGAGCGCATGGCGAAACGCTACCGGTTCGGCTTGTTTAAAAAAAAACAAACATTTATACAATTATTTTATACATGAAAGTGATCCATATAACTTACTGATTCATCTGTTAAAATATTTTGTTTGAGCTTTTTTACAATTTTACATTTTGTTAAATAAACAAACGAGTAGCGTAAAATATTTATGGCGTTATGTCAATCATATGCATAACTTTTATGTCTAAAACTAAAAAACCCACAATACCATTGACACATTGATTAAGCTATATTTATTTGTATTATAATTATACACTAATTAGTTCGACCTTCTATTAAGTTGGGTAGTTACTTCTATTAATAGACATTAGTATAACTCGCATAATAAAAGTAATTTTATTATACGAGTCGCTATATATACAATAGAGAAAGTAGCGGTAGTAGTATATGACCAGCTAAACCTAATAGGGTACTTATAGGCACATGAAAACAAAATAAGTTTGGTATATCTTTTTAAGTTATTACACAAACATAGCCTCTATTTATTCAGCAAACGCAAGTATGACCGTTCAAATTTCTAAATCACGTTTTAGTCATTCGCTTTTACCGGAAGGGATTAGTATTCCTCTCCGGTCTGCGTCCGTGAGATAAATCTTATTCACCTTTCACCGAGTTTCAAGCTAAGAACCACTGGACCGTCGCTTCGTACATTACTAATGTGACTTACGTTACCTTCTGAATCTTTATGTGTAGTGTCATCATGACTACTATCTAATTAGGTAAAGTAACGGTGTCACCGCTACTGGCATAATGTCACCACCGGCATTATATATGTGACCGCTGATGCCATAAATAAAAAAAAGTTTTTACTCGTTGGCGTGGGACGTGTCACTATTGCTTTATAATTAGAATATGGCACAAAATCCAATATGTATATAGTGTGTATTCGTCTCATTTGACTTTGGCAGAATTGACCATAATGACAAAGCCAGAAACAAAAAAAATAGTATTTTTTTTAAACTGAAGCGCAACCAAATATACAATACATATTGATTTCTTATATTTATGCGAATACTACACATTGAAATAAATCGGTATTTTTTTCGGATTTTATCGCTTATATTATTTATTTATTTTATGTTTTTACGTTCCCGACGTTTCGGCTGCTTTACAGCAACCATGCTCACGGGAGGACTGGGAACGTAAAAGTATAAAAAAACGCGATAAAATCCGACAAAATAGTTTTATGTCAGCACTATACAATACATGCTTTATATCAAGTAATAAAAGGAATATGTGGTCTGGATTGCTAAACTTTCAATATATTTTTTTAGCGGGATGGTTTGTGTTTGAATTAAGAATTACTAGGTAGTATTGTAATTATTTTTCTTCTCGATCGTTTTACCGATTAAATACTCGAGCAATTCTCAAAAATGAACGATCACAAGCCTGTATCTAAGGAGTTTCGAGTATCTCCAAATATATTTTAATATTCAGTGCCGCCGCCCCCTTATTCACATAAGCTTATTAATTGACTCTTTTATCGACCGTTTTGGTCCGAACTTGCAATCGCCATTATGAAATGAACTCCGTGAACACAAGAAGTTATCAATTTGAACCGTACGGTTGCGAAACTAAAACGACTATGTCTGAGTATATATCTGTCATTATTACTATTGTAAAACTGGGTCTAGCTATTTACGAGTAAATTGAAGATATTCAATAAAATGTTGTAATATAGACGTATCTGAATACAAAATAAGTTGTTTTAGAATTCTTGTTTATTTTTAAATAAAACTAATCTTACTGATTTTATCGGTTTTATTATACGTTGTTTACGTTTCCGACATTTCGGGTGTTTTACAGCAACCATAGTCACGGGAGGACTGAGGTGGTTGACGCCCTAGTGTGATAGTTTGAACCGGGGTACCCTCATATTTAGTTGTTGCGGTCCGAGTTAAGCAGAAAGTGCTCACAGTGTCTTGAGGTCTTGCAATGGTGCGCTTGGCTTTGGATTTAATAATATAAGATAGTTAAGAGTAGTTTTATTTCAATGTGAAGTTATCTTGTTTATTTGTTCAAGTGTCACTGAAAAACTACTGGACTTATCCTAACGGGATTTTCAGTTAGGGATAGCACTAATATACATTATAGGGGTTATCATTACACCATGACTGGTCGTCGAGCAACATAGCAAAATAAATGCAATTGCAATGGAGCTGAAAAAAGCTCCAAGTCACTCTAAAAAAACAATCCAAAAGAAATCTTCGAAAAGACAATCGATTAAATCGATTCGATTACTTATCGAAATCTTCTGAATCGATTCGCTTGAAGTAGTAAAATCGCCCGCGTAACACATTCAAAGGGCCTTTGGCAATTATGACGTAACGTTCACACGTCGGACACGGGGCGAATAGGATTACCCAATGACGTGGTGATTGTGACCTTCGGTTTTCAAAACTCGGTAACAAGGTGCGACCATCGGAATTAAATTATGATTACAATACAAATAAAAGATTTAAGAATTCAAGGTAAGAAGCACAGTGAATATGACTCGGCAATCGAATTATAATTGGTAGGTCAGGGTAGACTATCAAATCAAGAATAAATAAAAAACTTTTTAACAAAATAAAAACCGTCTTCAAAAAACTAAAAAGCCAAAAATAATCTGATCTTGAAATCTACCTTGTTTAACTAAATCAAATATTTAACTAATCTGAAGTCGGTGCCAAACAAACTACTGAGTCGAGTATTGCCGGTCTACGCCAAAGACCTATACCTTCAAATTGGTCCGCGCATCTCGCTACTGGAGTATACTTTTGCTATTCTTCGTTGGTTGTTTATTTGGCACCGACTTCAGATTAGTTAAATATTTGATTTAGTTAAACAAGGTAGATTTCAAGATCAGATTATTTTTGGCTTTTTAGTTTTTTGAAGACGGTTTTTATTTTGTTAAAAAGTTTTTTATTTTACACGTTTTAGTGGATATATTTATTATTCTTTGTCACTAAAAAGTATTTTATATCAATAATTTTACTGGATAATAGGTATACCAAATACAACATCATCACGAGATAAATATAGATTCAAAGAAATCAAGATAAAACAAAAACCATTGAATCAATCTCGTTGAATTTTAAAAGGGTATACCTTATTCTGTAAAAAAAAGAATAATCCAAATCGGAACATCCACGAAAAAGTTTTATTTATAGCCAAAGTGCATCCCATAACAATTTCAATAAGCCCAAACACGGCTTGGATACATTGTTTTATTACAATGTTCCGCTTCCTCTTGGGTTTATCATCAGATCAGTTCGATGGTACCATATTCCTCAGAACCAATTCTTTAAATTTGCTGTGTCATAGTCGCTTAACGAACATAATCGAGATTATCTTGGCGCAACCCGTGAAATACGTATCACTGACAAGTTCCGGTGGCCATTTGTGGTCTTCTTCATCACTTTCACTTCAGCAAATGATACTTTCTGAATGCAAATGCTTGAGTTCTTGATGAAAATACCAAAATTGCTATAGGTTTCCCTATAAAATTTGAGGAGTCCTCTCAATTCCTCATGGATCCCATGATCTGAACAATTTTTTGAAAAAAATGGGACCAATCTGTAAGCATATCCTTTCATATAAAAAAATAATTTTCCAAATCGGTTCATAAATGACGGAGATCTGAGGTAACAAACATAAAAAAAAAAAAAAAAAAAAAAAAAACAACCGAATTGAGAACCTCCTCCTTTTTTTTGAAGTCGGTTAAAAAAGCGCTGCATTCGAAGCAGGTGATGATAGTAAAATAAAACAACCTCTATATAAGGTATAAAAAATTGTGTAAAATATTTTAACCGATGAATCAGTAAGTGATATGGATCACGTTGATGTATAAGATAATTGTGTAAATGATGTTCGTTTTTTTTTAAACAAGGCGACCCAGTAGCGTTTGCCCTGCGCTCAGTACAGGGGGCATTTGTTAAATGTCGAATTATTTAATTTAATTTGGGAACGTTATCTTTATAACCTACTGTTATGCCTGTCAAAATATTTTTGTTACACATTTTTTTTTCTGAGAACCGACCACTACCATTCATCCCCTAAACATGACAATCACACAGCAACCATAACTAAAACACTATATACATAAACATTTACATGTAAAATTATTATACACACACTTATGTATAATTAAGATCTATTTCTTATTTGCAATCTAGACCCTACGACACACAGAATAGCTATTATAAAGCTATAACCTGAGCGGTGATCTGTATTATTGTCGGTTGTCCGACAAGTAAAAGCTCTATCGACATGACCATGTCTAGAGATGTGCAATCGTTTATGTGAAGCGATGTGGTAACCTATTGCCTCCGGGCTCTGTTATACATAGAGATACAATATTACGTTCTCTTTGTTCTGAATTTGAAATTGTTATTCCGATTTTTTTTTTGATTAGCCAATCATTAGTGAACAGTTTCACATTGCTAAAACTCCAAACATGTTATTGAAAAGTTCTTTTGTAGAATTGGCAATCGTTTTTTTGGCTACAGTGGCGTAGGCACAGCATCGGTGGATATCGCGGCCTTGTTAAGACCCTACCCTAGGTATGCATCGTAGAACGAGTGAATTAAAAAGAGATAGCGTGAATGAGTTCCACGTGTAATAAACTGTAACGGAGAATGTTTGTAAGCTACAATTGAAGCGCCGAATTTTTATTTATTAGAAAACAAAAATCTCAATAAAAAAAAGTTAATAGAAACAGCGACTTTCCGTAAATATAACGAATACATTACTCACTTACCTACACGTGTCTCTACTATAGAGTTCAACTACAGGAAAAATCTTTAATTTCAGCCTTTTATTCGATGTTGTTCAAAGGTGTGCTTCAGAATTCCATTACACGGGACTCTACGTCCGTAAACTACTTCCGTGACGAGAAAATTGCTACATTTCTGAGAAGTTAAATAAAATCTAAAATCATTTTTATTCTCTACGTCATAAACATCGGATAGCGGCCTCCCACATAGTACAAGTAACAAGAGTACATAATAATGATTTTAGTCGTTCTGACCGAATTTCGGTCATAGCAGCCAATTTCAACGGAGTATATCTGCGCAGGAGATATTATAGTGCCCAAATATGTGCGCAAACACAGATGCACTCTCTCTTCCGTCACTCTCGTAGTCTGATGGGACGGTGATCCAACATGACGGGAAAGAGAGCAAGTGCAGGACCGACGGCTTTACGACTTCTCTGAGGCACGAACGAGAGATAATCATGGATGAAAATGAGATTACCAGATAAAAGCCAGAAATGCAAACCGAGTTGTATGCTATTACTGTGTTTAGCTTTGCACAACAGTACAAACTGTAGCGGCCACTTCAACCACGCCACAAGCTACACAGATGACGCTGTAGACACATTCAGAACAATAGATAATTCTCAACACAATCCTGAATCGCACTATAAGAGTTTTCGGAGCAAGTAACATATATACAAGATCCCGAAAATAACCTTCGGGGTATAGCGGCCGCCCCGCCACGCATAGCACCCGCCTAGCTCGAAGATCTTACCTTTTCCGCTAAAAAACCAACATAAGTATGACTCTGATACAACAGTAGCGTCGTCCAATTATCGTTAACTAAAAAAAATATGCGTTGCGCATGCCTATTGACATTTAGTTTGGTCAATCGATAATAGTGATTGACATGTAAAGGTCCCAACACTGTCGTGTGATGACACTTGAAATAAACTCGATAATGTACGAGCATACCCAGTACTAATGTTTCGGAGATGTTATATATGTTATGTGTGACCATGATGAAATATGTCGTATCTCGACGATATGTGGGCGTTGTACAATAATACACCTCTGCTTAATTGGATAATGTATTGAATTTTTACGAACTCTATTTCGATATGCCACTCCTCAGATTCCTAAGGAGTTGTATACCACGGAAAGGCTTTTGAAATTTCCTTGAATGTCTTCATGGTTCTATTTTTGTTTTTATTATTACACGAGTACCTGCCTACATTACTCTCATAGAAGGATCGCTATGTAAATGTATAAGGTCTTTTTAAAAGGAGGAATCATGGTGTTTCTTACCCGTTGTTCTTCATAGGAACGGCATTCGGAACGGGCGGTAAAGTTGTAGCTTAGCATTTTGTAACAATTTTGACGATTCATAAGTACTGTACTTAATGGTTTACAGGAATAAAAAATATTATGATTCTAATTCTGATCACCCAGCCCGGTCATACCACACAACCTGATCTGTTAAGGGACAAAACTATGTGTAGAAAAGAGACACTGTCAGCTAACTGTATCACCTGTACTGTAGTGCTAACTAACCGAATGAGGACAGGAGGGAGCTGATAGAAATAAAGAGGGCCATCGGCTACTCTTGCGCAGGTGTTTTTAACATTTTAAAAACAGCAACGCCATGACAGCACATTGGTCCAGCTATAGATTCTGGACTGCACTATTTGAAAATCGTGATATTGTAATTTTCATTGGTCTGAGCTTTACTAGGATCGCCACCAGTTTTTAGGTAAGCATTGCTCCGTTTAAAAAAAGAATATCGCTGGATAAAACTACACCACCACACCTATAAAAAAAATGCTAGGTATAGTAAAAGGCACATCTAAGTAAAAAAAAAATTGAGACCATAGAGTTCGGAGTGATCGCTCGGCGTTTATTCACTTTTTATTCGCCAAAAAACATTAAGAAGGTCACCACGCAAATGACCATTCAAAATCTAACAGGATATTGCGATCGTCTCGATGCATTCACGAGCACTTCGCATCAACAGAACATATTTCACACATTCGAGCGAACTAACGCAACATGCCCACACAATTGCATTCGAGATTCCAACGATTATCTATAACGTTGGCACAGCACGGTCCGGTGAGAAAAAAAATAACTCGAACAACGCAATCGCTTCAGTAACTAATGATCGATCGTTACAATAAGCAGTCACGTATGCGTCTGCGGACTCAGTTCTACGTCAAGTTCGAGATTATCCGTAAGCTAACCGTATACTTTATAGTCTACCGTATTTAGACGTTTTGTATGGAGAATAGAAAGTTTTAAATACCGTCCGCTAGAGGAGCTTTTCAATTCTTCATACAAAACGTCTAAATACGGTAGACTATAAAGTATAAAGTTAGCTCGTACTTGATGTGCTGAATGGTTATATTTTGAAAGTTAATATTTTTCGTCAGAGATATCGGATTAAGAGTGGATGACGGGTAACATTTCATGACAGCACGTCAAATGCGAGCTAACTGTTTACTTTATAGTCTACCGTATTTAGAAATTTTGTGTGGAGAATTGAAAAGCGCCTCTAGAAGACGGTATTTTTTTTTTTTATTACATTATAGGCAAGTATTTGATCTCGATTTCACCTGATGGTAAGTGACGATGAGATCTACGATGGAGCATACTTGCCTAGGTAGGAAGGCGGCAGTAGATAGAGACGCTACATTCATTCACTAGGCACATGCAGCGCAACTGATCTGACCCGCCATCCATGAATGGCAGCACCGAACATCATGCCGGAACACGGCTAGGCCGCTTGGCGACATGGCTTTGTTCAGTGGGTGGTGACTAGCCACGGCCGAAGCCTACCACCAGTAGAGTTGTCACCTGGTTGGCACCACCCAGGGTCACGTGTAGGGTATCTCGAGGGTACTTAATTCTCCTACGGACGAAGGTGACTCGACCCCAAGGTATTCAAAACATTCAATGCTTTATAAAAAATGCCTACATACGGTAGCTTACGAATAATCTCGCACTTGACATACAGAAAAAGGACTTTCAAGATGTTTTGGGTTGGCTCGGCGGTACAACTTGTAACCACCCCCCCCTAACTAAAGTGAAAGAATGACCTCTACCTACCACTTCTAAATGTGTATTCAGCAAAACTAGAGATAAAACTCACATTTACATTTAAACATGTATGTATTCTAATCATGGTGCTATGATAGAATACCTAACTAAAGCTTTTACGGGAAGGCTGGTTAGACCTGGTTGGAGCTAGAACCCCTAACGTTCCCTACTACCAGACCGTCGCAAAGTGACCCGCAGGTCGGGGAGGGAAGCGACAATCTGGAGGCCCAGGGTTATTGATTGGGTAATATTTACATATATATAAGATAGATCGAACGGGAGCGTTTTAACTGGAGATAAGCGGAAGCAATTGCATGGCGCGCACGTGACGCCCCGCCCTCTATCAGCTAAAAAACCCACGAACGAGGAACTTGATCGACTCCTTGGCAAGGACATAATCGACCGCTGGTGCGTTCCAGGTACCCAGCCCTAACAAATGAGACTGTGAATGCTATCCAGAGGCGTACCCCTACATAACACCCTCTTGGGAACCTTCACCCAAGACTGGAAAGGCGAAACACAAGCGATACACTCCCCAAAACTCTTTGAAATTCATTTAAAATTACAACATAAACCCCCTTTATTCACTGCACTAAAGAACAACCCAAATTACAATACAAATACCCTATTCAATTAATAATTAAAGACAATATTTCAAACAGGAAAAGAATATAGACAATTCAAACACCAAGAAAATATAAATGCAAAACCCAATTAAAATTACTTACAAATTATTATACCAATGCTCGCTTGTGTTGCCTGGGACCGAAATCGTAAAAAGTTAGACCGACCGACCTCGAAATGAATCGTGCAACGCCTTTTATAGTAGTTCTCAGACACCTTATTTCTACCCTCAACCACTAATATTTCTAGGGATGTCCCGATGTCGATACTATTTACGTAAAACTGCCGGACTTTTCGCAATTCATCGAAAATATTAGCGATCCTAATAATGATTTTAAATACATAATAATGAACTAACAATTACTCCTAAATCAATTCATTTACTTTCCAAAATATCAAAACCAGATTTTATAAAGTATTCGAATTATTCTATTGTTATTAGATAAATTCCCATAAATATAACTGTGTCAAAAATGCTATGAGAATTCTACTCGATAACTTAATGATTTACCTAACATAAGGCTCAGTAACTAACTCTCCTATTTATATGTGAATTTCGTAAATACATTCATCATGTCGACCGCTCGACTTAACCACATCACTACTTGTATCTTGTGATTTCTACTACCCTCAACTCCATAAAATTCAAGCGTTCAAAGTCACGTACGCATCGGTGTCGTTAACGCTATCAATAATATCTATGCTGGATACTTATTGTAGTAGTATGGCATTTCACACCATCAGTATTTTGATGGAAAATAAGCTAGTTTTGTACGGATTGGGAAAGATTACACTATTTGTAGTATCTACGCTTAGTTAACAATGAGATATTCTAGAATATCAATATTTCTATAGAAAAGTATGAATGTTCCCTACATATCGGAACGTATCAAGATATCAATATAATCTATATTTAGTTCACAACGATGGGATGAAGCGACTCACACTATCAATAATTCCAATGAAAATATTCTAACCTAAACATTGGATGAAAGACGAATTTAATTCCATTTGCTTTAAGTTAATCTAACAAACAGATTAATACAACTAAAGACTGGCTTTCAGAGCCATTATTGATGAGGCCTATGCCCTATAATGAGCATCAATAGTTCCAATTTGATGAGGAGTATAACAATCCAATGAAATCTCTAAATAAATAGATATATAAAATTATATTTGTGAACGTGGCAGTGCGCACCCAATGCGTTCTGTTACAATCAACCCCCAAAATTTATGAAAGTGTCTCGGTTTTTAAACTGAAATAAATTTTTCATGAATCCGCATATTTTCACAAATATATAACTTCAATAAAACAACCCCTAAATCTCAACCTAGTGCATATTCTAATTTCTCAATATTTGACTCCGGAAAATTGAGGTTGTGCACGAGTGTATGTGTGTGAGTACCTACTCATGAAAAGTGTTTTTAACCGAATTGGAAATAATTATCATACGAACCAGAGTCGTGAGTTTTCTGATGCAACAAAACATGAAGAAACATGGCTTCTCGCAGGCCAGTCCAAACTATGCAAGGAAACCAGGTTGTGAGGCTGGTCAATCCTAGTGATATAATGTAAGCCTTTCAAGACGAATCAGTTCCCATATCGTTCGCCAAGAACCCGAATACATTATCCTATCACAACTCAGACTACCCCATGTGCTAACAAGCAATATGCCCGCATGGCTGCTACATCCCACCCAGACCTAAATCCATAATAACAACCATTCACAACTCGGAGCATGTAGAGTGTTCCACGAAGATTCATTGTTTGCTGCCGGTATAGTACGGACCAATTATGAGATCAGCTAATACTGATGAATGTCTTCTGACCTAACCTAACACAACTCCCCCATAAAAAGTCCCTGATCGTGTAATGAATTTCCGAATTCAAACACCGACAAACCGTTTCACGCCAAGATACTGTCGAATCGTTTAGGCCCCATCAAAATATTCAACATACGTCATACCACCTAAATAGCCATACGTCACACCCTAACTCATTGCTTAACGTTCATAGCTCCAACTTTTACAGCGATTCGCACCACCTAAACAATCCTACAACATTCTTTTTGGCATGAAACACGAATTATTCGTAAATCTAATCTAATTTCCAACCCCCAGATTGAATGTAACAAAACCTTACTTTTGGGAATATAATAACGCACCGCACGCTTTTACAAACAAATAAACCAAGTATATAAGAAAGTAATACTATTATTAGTTCAATTGCAATTATTAAATTTCTTTGGAATAATTAATTATTATCGCTAAAGTCATTGACTCCAATAATCAAAACTACTAAACTCCTATATTTAGAAAACAAAAGTCAAAGGCAAAACCTAATGAATAAAAGTACCGCGTTCCTGTCTCCGAAACATAATGCACTCCTAAATACCTATAGTATCAGCAAATTAATTTGTCGCATTCTTCCTAATATAATACACCTAAAAAATTTTAATATACCCTAATATTTACGAATATCAATAACTACCTACAGCCAAAACTTCAAAGATACGGCAGCGACCAATTAGAATATCCGCCAAAAATCTCTGAATTTAAATTATAATTACGATATTCAGACTTTAAATCAAGTGTTTTCTAAAATTACTCAATAGTACATAAGCAAGGTACTTTATATTAAACGCAGTACTTCCTTATTTGTTAGATCTAAAATGAATAGTAGTAATAGCAACCCTATTATAAATGGCAAACTGCTGAATTGAAAATACAGAAACACAAAGAATAACTTTTGTTGGAATTATAACGCTTCATAAAGCCCAATCTATCAATCCAGAAATAAATTTACAAAATTAATGTTTTATGACTCAAAATTAATTATACCTATCCAAACCATAAATTTGATGTTCAATTAAATAGGCACAAAATGTTCCTAAATTGAAACACTACGTGAATACACAAATAAACATTTCTTTAGGAATCGAACCCTCATCCTTTAAATCTACCTATTCTAGCAATACACTATATTAAAATATCGTATAACGTTTAAAAACTAAATATTTTTCAAAAGAACTAAATAAATTTGGTATCATATTCTCGACACGTTTCGCCATCTACCGTCGATAAATAAAACCAAAATTATATTTCGATAGACGATCTCTAATTCAGCCTTCTAACGTGACAGATGTCACTATGCGTTCATTTAAAATCCTTATAGTTACGCTAGCAATCACTAGATGTCGTAAAAAGTAATTTTGTACCGCTAATAATTAACAAAATACCTGAACATTGGTTTTAACCACTTTTTCCTAAATAACGAATTAATGATTTTGCTATCTTTTCTTTACTAAAAACGCAAGATTCATCGAGAAAATAATTTCGACGTATAAAGAAGTTGTACCATAAAACCTAGATGATGATCTAAAAAATCGTATTTTTTTTATACCTCCCTAAATGATCATAATGCTCCACATCCACATTTTCCTATAACCCTTTTTTTTTAAATAACTACTAATAAACTACTACTAATACTTTTTAACCTATTAAATATTATAAATACATTATGGGCATTATGCGAAATAGCAAAGACTTCGATAGTCTATTTTAGTCATATATCTTCGATCTACCTACCTACATGTATATCTATTACATCTAAACCACGCAATTCTAAACTATCCTAGTAATATTATTATGAACTAGTTATCAGCGAACGAATGAACGAGGGTACATTAGTATTCCAACAGTCTAGCGTGAATATATTGTATGGACTTGACAACTGCCGCCAAACAAAGTTTCATCAAATCTAGCCATATATTTTCTAGAATAGTACCTAGTAAAAAGACTAGTGGTCAATTTTGAGGAAAAGACCACAATTTTACCACATTAAGTGCATAGAGATCGATACGAATTAAGACTACTCAATAGGTGGCGCTACGAGTAACCTGATATTGCTTTCTAACGGACCAAAGAAAGTTCTGTATATACTTTTCTCTTTGTAATTATGCAAATCCAGAGTTTTTATTTATAAAAAACTCACAAAAGCCCATTATGTTCTCAACTAGTTATATTAATGCTAATCCGTATGGTAAACATGAATACCCAACGCAATCTATCTTAACGTCACCGCAAAACGACTCCGTCCTAATCACTCCTACCCTCGAATGCTATAAAGCGAGTGGAACAAACTAGACCCACACTACCGAAACGCCACACAAAAGACAAATTCTCGTACCTAAATTCTGATTTTTACGCAAAGTGGTACGTAGGTATACGACTAACGATACTCTATTCTCATTTTAAAACATCCTATCGCAGAGCAAAACTTTTCTAATTCAACACCCGATTTCTATACGTTACGAGTCAGTCAAGCAAATACAACCCCCAAATACCTAGACGTTAGGACCCTCAGTCGAAATTACAATCTATTTTGATCTCGTTCAGAAATTTATAATTTTTTTCTGTGCCCAATGACTCATCACTGTTTACTACATTATCAAATCTAACAAACTTAAGCGTGACCTTGCTATTAAGTTAACCAATGTAAGATACGATTCAGATAAATATTCTTAGCATACCGCACAACTCTCAATATTAATATTTTATACTAGCTCAATGGTAAATTGACTTGTTAACGAACAAAACGAGACGAAATAAAATAAATATGACTACCCCCGCATATTAAATAATACTGATGTCCGCGCTCTCATTAAAGATAATTATAATGACTATAAAATCAATCTTTCGATATTAATAATGTAATCAAAATAACTCGTTTTGATATTCCATATTTGATAGTTATTTTGTGACAGACTACAAAGATAGTAAATAACTAATAATTTACCCTATTCTGATTATTTCGTTATACATTATCGATTTAAATATAATCTGTCTTATCATATTGGTTAATGAAAAGTTATGTCATTATGCTCTTAGATTTCAATGATTAACGAGTATAGCATTATATATCCTACATTGCAATAACTATTTCGTGGTTTCTTTCAGCATAACTAACAGAAAATAAATTAATTGTGAACCAATGCAACCCCCGATTTGCTAGACGTTAGCTATCTCACGTAATATTAACGTACATAATACGTCAAAACTATAATATATTTTTCCTATAATAGATGGCGTTCGAAAATTTGATCTCTACAATAAAATCTGACAAGAATCAAGACTGTTTATAACATTTTACGAAAATCATTTAGACACTACCGATTTTGTATATCTTTATATAGAATATGTATAATGCTAAACATAATTTAATAAGTATGAAATTATAATAGACTATGATAAAACTCATTACTAAGACTAAAATTAATTCAATCAATATAAAATAGGTAGGTATGTAAATTGTGAGAACTTCGTTAAAGCCTATTTTACCCAAATCCATCTATCCTAACCGAGTAAATACCAATCTTCACTTATCCATTTCACAAGCAACAAATTGTGACTATAAAAAGTCACTTTCCAGATCAAAACAAGTCTCAAAATTCCATGTTAAACAAATGCTATACGCGGCTGTAAATATTATAATGATTATGAATTTAATTAAAACAAAAACACTACAGGAAACTTAACTATTAAAATATTTTAAAAAGGAAAATGATTATGAAGGTAGCTTTGTTAAGATACCCACTAGCCCAGATCCTAGTCCACGGAATTCTAAATTGTAACTCAAGATCGAGGTTCAAATTCTGGTCGACGGCACACTAAATTGTAACCACCCCCCCCTAACTAAAGTGAAAGAATGACCTCTACCTACCACTTCTAAATGTGTATTCAGCAAAACTAGAGATAAAACTCACATTTACATTTAAACATGTATGTATTCTAATCATGGTGCTATGATAGAATACCTAACTAAAGCTTTTACGGGAAGGCTGGTTAGACCTGGTTGGAGCTAGAACCCCTAACGTTCCCTACTACCAGACCGTCGCAAAGTGACCCGCAGGTCGGGGAGGGAAGCGACAATCTGGAGGCCCAGGGTTATTGATTGGGTAATATTTACATATATATAAGATAGATCGAACGGGAGCGTTTTAACTGGAGATAAGCGGAAGCAATTGCATGGCGCGCACGTGACGCCCCGCCCTCTATCAGCTAAAAAACCCACGAACGAGGAACTTGATCGACTCCTTGGCAAGGACATAATCGACCGCTGGTGCGTTCCAGGTACCCAGCCCTAACAAATGAGACTGTGAATGCTATCCAGAGGCGTACCCCTACATAACACCCTCTTGGGAACCTTCACCCAAGACTGGAAAGGCGAAACACAAGCGATACACTCCCCAAAACTCTTTGAAATTCATTTAAAATTACAACATAAACCCCCTTTATTCACTGCACTAAAGAACAACCCAAATTACAATACAAATACCCTATTCAATTAATAATTAAAGACAATATTTCAAACAGGAAAAGAATATAGACAATTCAAACACCAAGAAAATATAAATGCAAAACCCAATTAAAATTACTTACAAATTATTATACCAATGCTCGCTTGTGTTGCCTGGGACCGAAATCGTAAAAAGTTAGACCGACCGACCTCGAAATGAATCGTGCAACGCCTTTTATAGTAGTTCTCAGACACCTTATTTCTACCCTCAACCACTAATATTTCTAGGGATGTCCCGATGTCGATACTATTTACGTAAAACTGCCGGACTTTTCGCAATTCATCTAAAATATTAGCGATCCTAATAATGATTTTAAATACATAATAATGAACTAACAATTACTCCTAAATCAATTCATTTACTTTCCAAAATATCAAAACCAGATTTTATAAAGTATTCGAATTATTCTATTGTTATTAGATAAATTCCCATAAATATAACTGTGTCAAAAATGCTATGAGAATTCTACTCGATAACTTAATGATTTACCTAACATAAGGCTCAGTAACTAACTCTCCTATTTATATGTGAATTTCGTAAATACATTCATCATGTCGACCGCTCGACTTAACCACATCACTACTTGTATCTTGTGATTTCTACTACCCTCAACTCCATAAAATTCAAGCGTTCAAAGTCACGTACGCATCGGTGTCGTTAACGCTATCAATAATATCTATGCTGGATACTTATTGTAGTAGTATGGCATTTCACACCATCAGTATTTTGATGGAAAATAAGCTAGTTTTGTACGGATTGGGAAAGATTACACTATTTGTAGTATCTACGCTTAGTTAACAATGAGATATTCTAGAATATCAATATTTCTATAGAAAAGTATGAATGTTCCCTACATATCGGAACGTATCAAGATATCAATATAATCTATATTTAGTTCACAACGATGGGATGAAGCGACTCACACTATCAATAATTCCAATGAAAATATTCTAACCTAAACATTGGATGAAAGACGAATTTAATTCCATTTGCTTTAAGTTAATCTAACAAACAGATTAATACAACTAAAGACTGGCTTTCAGAGCCATTATTGATGAGGCCTATGCCCTATAATGAGCATCAATAGTTCCAATTTGATGAGGAGTATAACAATCCAATGAAATCTCTAAATAAATAGATATATAAAATTATATTTGTGAACGTGGCAGTGCGCACCCAATGCGTTCTGTTACAAACTACGCCGTGTTTAGCCATGCCGTTATCATAGACCATGGGAACAGTGGATGATTGGGTCTATACTTGACCTTGGACGTCACTTATGTTCTATTAGGACTTGCCATTCAAGATGTTTTGGGCTGACTTTGCGGTGGAACCGCGCCGTGTTTAGCCATGCCGTTATCTCATATACCATGGAGACAGTGGATGATGATCTGAACTTGACTTATGACGTAACTCATGTTCTATTGTATAGACAAATCACAACCCAACACAAACCAACACTTGTGGGCACGTCGCAATAAATGCAGTTTCGAATTTCTTATGCTACCTTTTTTGTGTGGTGATCAGAAGAACATTCTAAGACGGGTTATCACTGCTTTTAATAAACATTATAAAAAAACAAAACACCCCAATACATGACAGTTTAATCCTTTCACTGAACTGACAACAGATCTTTTAATTAGTCGCTGTATTTTGAGCTTACGACCTGTCTTACACGCTACTATTAGACCTCTTACATTTGAATCATTAAGTAATATGCATTTATCCGTGACTAAATCAGTGAGAAATCAATGGTCATTAGTCTGTCATTATCATTTTGACTGTGAAAATCGCTGCGTAACCTGTTATTATTGCAATATCAATCTTATTCTCTGAACTTAAGGGCTTTGCTCGTATCGAATCAATTTATATTATCTTTTTACTGACTGAGAAAACTGAGATGACTTTTCCTCGGTCTTTTTTCTCCATTCAAATTCAAATCAATAGAATAATTGTCGTTATCGTCGTACAGGACACATAATTTTAGTAGCTTTGGCTATTCAGCGAGGAAATGCGGCCAGCATCGTGGGTACACTACCGCATGGGCCAAATATTTCACACTTTTGTAAGCTTTTCTATTCTCCTTTTAAAATTTATATTTGCGTTCAACATATTGTGTAAATAAACTTTTAAAAATACCATAGATAATTACATAAGCGCCCATTATTCCAGCCCCTTTTATTTTCTCTGTTGCATGGTGTTATGGCTTCCATCTGAACCTTGGCCCTGACCGGCCGGGCGGCCCTAGCACTCACGCGACCACCGTGACAAAACATTCGGCCCCGGGAAATTAGCGACTTTAGAAACACAGTATTAGGTGGCGGCCATTAACTATGCTATAATAATTATGAATATTTTTTTTATTTTTTTATTATGTAATTGTGTTCAAGATTTTTTGTACAGGTATGTTACATAACGATAGTCACAGTATTGAAATCTGAATAATATTGTTATTTAACAGATTTGTGTCATAGTGAGATCATAAATAATTACTTTGCTTGTAGCTAATAACTGTAGTATGTATTCGTCATTTGTCAATAGGTACGTATATCGTTTACTTTGTTTTCCCGCGTGGTTAGGTCGGAATTTAAATTTAATTTTTAAAAGACATTTTTTTTATAATTTATTCTCGCAATCAATTTAATAACGACAAATAAAATAAAATTAATACATGGAACGCAAGCTCTCTACTTTTAATTACGATGTTTAACTTTCCATATGTTATGGCAAGCGCCTTGTTTGTAATGATACAACAACAAATCTTGCAACTGATAGTCCAAACGGCCATGTATATCGAGATCTAATCGAATTAGATACAACCGTATAATTACACGAGAATTTAAAGGTTACTCCACACGTTAACGGTAATATTGCAATATTTCGCAATAAATAATGCGAATAACGAATTTACACTTATAAGATAATCTAGCACATTCGCATGCACACAAGGCGGAGGGCCAAACCTAGTTAGTAAGTTTTTTTTTTTTTAAATGGGCTTATCGATATTCGCTGCGCGATAATGCGCTTAAGAAGCCCAGGTTCACGGCTTAGTAGGCTTTGTAGTTCAAGGCAGTATTCTGAACTGACGGGGTATTTTATATTTTAACTCAATAATACATACATATCCTAATAATAACAAAAAAACAAACAATTTCCAAGGGTCGTCCGTCAAAATTGAAGTAACAGACTGAGATAAAGTACCTACTATATCTAGCGGGAACTTATGTCGTTAAAATGATACTGATAACAAGTTTTAAGCTGGTATATGAATTCCTTGTAAATAAAAGTTCGTAGTACGTCCTCTGCACGTGAAGTGCGAGCTAACCGTATACTTTACAGTCTACCGTATTGAGACATTTTGTATGGAGAATAGAAAAACGTCTGTAGCGCACGGTATTTAAAACTTTCAATTCTTCATACAAAATGTCTAAATACGGTAGGCTTTAAAGTATACGGTCAATAGCAGTGATAGCCAAGTTGGTAAAACGCTTACCTTAACGAGGATTGCAGCTTCAAACCCCGGCTCGCACCTCTGGGATTTCATGTGCTAATCTTATTTTCAGACATTATTATAACTTGCTAAACGGTGAAGGAAAACATCGTGAAAAACCTGCATGTCTGAGTGAACGCCTCGAAAGTGTGTGAAGTCCGCCAACCCGCTCTGGGCCAGCATGGTGGACTGTGGCCTAATCCCCCTCGCATTGAGGGGAGGTCCGTGCCCAGCAGTGGGACATTGAAAAAGGGCTGGAATTATTATTATTATATATATATATATATATATAAAGTATACGGTTAGCTTACTTATAATCTCGCACTTGACGTACAGGTATAAAATCAAATCTGTCATAAACTGATCGATAACCGCTACAGCGGTTGCCAGGCGACGACCACCCAACCCGCGATGTTAGATTTAACTTCGACAAATTAACTTTTGCCCGTGTTCGCTAACTTTTACTTCGGATATCAAAGACGCCGCCGATGAGTAGGCGTTGAATGTGCGTAAAAGGTTTTTGGAGATAAGTATTTTCTGTTATTTTGGCACAGAAATAAGTTTAAAACATTAATTAGATTGTATACGTGGTGTAAGTGGCGTCGTAACGAAAACTGATACAACTCATGATTCTGGACGCCTTAGAGTTGGAATTTGCCGTCAATCTTTTTATAAGTACACGCATTTATTTGACTACTTATAAATTGATTTTAGCATCAAACATGATAGTCTATATCAACGTGATATTAACTTAAATAAAAACACATAATAACTGAATTGACATTGAAAAGACCGAATGCTTAAATGTAAATTAAAACTCGATACGCTCGAGTGCGCTCGTCACTCGCACGAGTCGGGTATCGCGCGCAGCGTTATGTTCTGATCGCGTTGTTTACGATACATCGCGCGCTCGATAGTTAGAACATTTGCAACCCATGATTTTTGACAAAACGTATAATATTGTTATAGGTATTAAGTGGAACTTTTACCCACATTTTTCGTCGTCCTTACACCCTGTATATAACTAAGTATGCTAGAAATATTTGTATCAAGAATTAATTATCTGTTATTTTTTATCGCTGACCGTGTTATTCAAAACTTTCTTCGTAAGTAATAAGATATAACAAAAATAGTGTAAAAAAAAGTGTTAACTGAGTAGATCATATCGACGAAGATTATGTATGAAATGACTATATTGAGTTGATTTCATGAAATCTAGGAAATTATATTTCGGAATTTGATCTTTATAACCTACCCATTAATGGTCAAACTGAATTGGGATCTTTCGCAATGGAATCTATTAAGCTCTGTCTACCTCCTACGTCATTACGTCGTATAAATATACGAAGAACGGTAGTAAAATACATAACAAAAAGCTTACAAAACAGAATAAATTTATTTACCCTAATTAAGTAACTAACAACAAAATATCAAATTGCTAATTTACATAAGTTTGGTAATGGTGTTAACAGACGATCGAACTTGGTGCGGGCTGGACGGTTCTGGTCCGGTCCGTACCAAACAACCGTACCGTATTTTCCGAATAGTAGCAGTAGAGTCTAGACCAGAGGTCTCCAAACTACACCCCCCGGGCCAAAAACGAGACTCAACATTTATTTTTATTACCCTTGGGGCTTTGTGGAGGAATCAGTCTGGCTTAGGCTACTTGCTCTAGACCAGGGATTCCTAAACTATTTTGGGCAAGAGACCCCTTTTCCAAAATTAACTGATACCTCAGACCCCCATAGCCAAATTGCTTTAAAACTCCTATCTCTAGTTTTTTTTTCAATTGATACAAAATAATAATTTCATCTTGTACGAATTAGTCGACTTGTTGAATTTTTTTTAAAGTACACCTAGAATACTGATAATAATATCGACCCCAAGGGGTCGATATCAATCTCTTTGGAAATCCATGGTCTAGACGCACATATTTAGTACAGAACGGACCGTATCCATAGTCCGGCCGGTGCCAAGTTCGATCGTCAATTAATACTTTAAAAGTAATTTCTGAACGCGCTCTCACGCGTCACTCCGGGCGGGTGGCACTACGCACGATTAACCATTAACCAAGTTTATAATATAAGATTAACATCGCCGGCCGATTCAAAGCGACCGCTTATTATGTACCGCTCGTATTGTCTCCGGCTGTCGAATGATCGATGGCTTTGTTAAAACTTTCACTTTTAAAGTTAGCAAGTTGCTAAACTTCGGATAAGATCGGCCTGTAATTTTGTTTTGGCTATAAGAGTGATATGTGTGTGTGTGTGTTCTTTTATAAATGTTTGGATGTGCCTATTATTTAAATAGTCTAGACATAAACACTTCTACTGGATGATTGAGAAAGTGTATACTATCCTGTGATTATGCGCTTCTGTAGCACATTTGTACTTATTATGTGTCAGAATATGGATATGCCAATTAAAAAAAAAAGCTAACTGTCATCTCTGTTTCGAAGGGTTTTTTTTTAAATCGACACTTCGAAATTCTGACGACCCATAAGGGTTCGGCCATATATGAGCTAGTGTTAGTTTTAATATTAATGCCAATATGGCGTGCACTAAAATTACCATATTAAACGCTTGGCTACATTAATATTCTGACAAAAGTTCTTTTGTTAAACGTCATTAGTTAATTAATAAGTTAAACGTGAGCCACATCCGCTTAGCGACATTATTAACGCTTACTAATTAGTGCACTAAGCCACAGATGAGACCGTATCGCGATTATAAATGAATTAAAGAGCCGCAGATTCAAAGGTTAGTATACCTTTTTTCAATCACCCGGTATATGTATAAAAGTTCCCGATATCAATTGAATTCTAGCTTACCGAAGCTACTAACATGCCTTCGCATCGAATATTTCGAATATCAGAGTGGAATAAAAAGTTAAACCGGCTAGAGCAAAAAAAAATTGCGAAAATGACCTTAATGTCTTAAGGCAGTAATGTCCCTCATAGTACCATTAGCTACATTACGTCTTCAGTGTTTATGTAGTCTGGGGGTTAAAGTAGTTTTGTGATTTTAGAAAGTGCATGATCGTCAGACGGCCAGTGCATCGTGAGCGAGGTGGGAGGCGACTGCAATCAGCTTCCTTGGTACTCATTATCGGCCAATCATTTATATTAAGATATATTTCCAAATCGGTTCATAAAGGTCGGTGTTCTGAGGTAACATACATAAAAAAGAAAAGACAACCGAATCGAGAACCTCCCCCTTGTTGAACTCGGTTAAAGATATAAAAAAATATTCAAATTAATGATAGGATATAAACACGGATCAAGACATTACCACTGAAAAAACAGACACAACATTCATCCCCCAAACGTAACCTTCACTACTACCTATCAGCCGATAAACACGTCCACTGCTGGACATAGACCTCCCCCAACGACTTCCACACATCACGGTCCTCCGCCACTCGCATCCACCGGCTTCCTGCGACGCCTTAATTATAACCTTCACTACACAAAATACAAATCCCAATGCCAACCAAAATCCAATTTCGCACAAATTCAAATTGAGAACTGGGAACCCGTTCCCAGTGGTAACCGGTAATAACGGTTATTACGTCACTATACACGTTCCTACGATTCCTAGCGAATCCGTTACAAAATATTTAATTTACGCGCGGCGGGCGTGGGACCGCGGGCCCGCATACACGGACGCTCACCAACCGTAAACTTACGCAACATATCACCGTGTTCACGGTAATATTAAAAATTGTAGACGCCTAAGTACCGGTTGTATTGTTATTTGAGCAATTGAAAGCATCTTACTATATCGTCGTTTACTCGTATTCGCATTTAAGGGGTCCATTTTTTGTTGACGGGGGGGAAATCTTCGATAGATACCCGGCCTCTGTGTGGGAGAGGGCCGGGTTATGTGGGATTCTAACCCACTAAAACCCCCCCGGTGGCCGCCTTCGACACATGTGGGAGGGGCTCCGGGATCTCCAAACGGAACGCACCTGTGCCCCTCTTGTGCCTCGCCCCCTTTTGGGGGCCCGTCTCGGGGAGCAGATGTTGGCTCGGCGCACAGCGGCGGGGAGCCACGCCCGCCGCCGTCCTCCTCAGGAGTCGTCATCATCACCGGACGTCCGGGGCCCACACCCCAGTCGTCCTCGACCCCGAGGGATTTAAGGGGTCCTACCACGAGTCAATTGTGCTCGCTAAGTTTAGCGACATTTTTTACTCACCTCTCTTTTATATACGTTACTAAAAATAAAATTTAATGTTATAAGTAACACCATAAATCTTTTTTAAATGACACTATTGAGCACGGGACTTAATACGTGTGAGCCCTTAATACGGGAGGATTCAGGCCATTGTTCACAGACGCAGACGTCTCACGTTCTAGTTCTACAACTGTTTAGGACGTTTCATACATCCCGGTTCTAACCTTAAAAGTGAAATGAAAGAAATATCTATGCTTATCCCTAAATTATATAAAACCTACCAAATGAAAATGTCGTAAGCAAATAATAATGGTATAACTGAAGTATGAAATAATAATAAGGTGGCTAACATAACATTAAAATTCTCAAAGCGGGCCCTCTACGTTTGGACTCATGTCCCCGCGCAAGCGTTTCAAAGGTCCGTGTAGAGCCCCGTGTGTAGAGACAGACATAATAATAATAAATCAATATTGTATAAATGCTAATAGATAGGGCTATACTCTATACAACAATTACTTACTCATTTTACCCCAACAAATAAATGAAAATATTCAATAGTGATTTAATATTACTCGTACGAGTATAATGGAAGCATACAAATCAAAATGCTTCTTCAGTAAACATCCAGTAATAATCTCGATATAAATGATACTCAATACATTATAAATCATAATACGTCTCTGAAGCAGTTTCAATAGCTTTTCTGTATAAGATTGTATCGAACGAAATGTAATTAGTTTCTTCATGCTTTCTGCAAAAGATTTCATATTGGAAAATATCATTTTGATGGATACAATACAAAATAGAAAACGATAGATGGCAAGCCATCTTATATAACATGGAGCCTTCATAAATATAATTTTAGCGGAAAGGGGAAGATCTTCCAGCCAGGCGGGTGGTATGCCTGGCGGGGCGGCCGCTATGCCCCAAGATTATTATAGGGATCTTGGATATGTGTTACGTGCTCCGAAAACTCTCATAGCGCGTTGCAGGATTGTATGAAGAATTGTCAATTGTTCTGAATGTCGTCTGCAGCGCCATTTTTGTAGCTTGTGGCCCGGTTGAAGCGGTCGCTACAACATCTTAGAGGGGATGATAGAATGAAGGCGTAGAAAAAGAAGACCAGAAACGTTTACCAGCTACATGAGTCAGATTAAGAAAAGGAATACCTTTCCTTAATCTGACTCATGTAGCTGGTAATCAGAGATCAGCTGCATCAATAGATCCTTCCTTTTATCTTACTCATATAATAATAAAGAGACTGCTCTAGATAGAGACAGATGGAAAGAGCTTTATCAAATACACCTTTAGGGTCTTACACTTAAATAAAATAGCGCAACAAAATGTATTGTGACCATAATCCTTAAGACAAAAGTAGCGTCGCCAAAGGCATTTGTAACTGTTTGGCAGCCTTTTTTTACGTGGGAAAATGCGTTACGCATCCCCTTTCGCCCGGGGGTACGAGAGGGGTATGTGGGACTCCCCGGCAGAGTGCCGGTATACCCACTAAACCCCCACAGTCCGCCTTCACCGCCTTTGAGTGGGGCGCCACAGGACCGCACATGGCATACTACTGTGGCGCCCCAACTGTTTGGCAGCCTGTTCTGTCCCACTAAGGGACACGAGCTGACCTTCCCATTCTACATTACCAGTTCATGTAATGAGCCAGTCCTACATATCCCGCCAACTCCTTTCGGGCTATCCGATGCCATTTGTGTAAGCGTAGAGCCCAATCGATCATAATTTAAGATATTATTTACACATTTATTTATTTTTCTTTCGATTTCTGAGACTTCAATAATTCTGTAGTTGTGTGTGTAGTGTATATTGGTATGTTTCTCAATTATAACATGATTACATCACAGGGCAAGAAGGCAATTAATTTAGCTCGGGGTACAACCTGTCCCGTAGGTAATTAACAAGTGAATAATGCTTGTTTTCACGTAACGAACGAGATTGTTTGAGAAATAAAATATATTCTATGCCTGAAGAAGCTTCTTTAAGTACGTACTTATATGCAGTATTAAAGTTAAACGATGTTTCGTCAGCTAGCGATTACAATTTCCTAATAGTTATTTTTATGTTATAAATACATAAACTCTACGGTCACACAATGAGTAAAATCTAAACATACCTTTACAAAAAAATTAAATTAATTCACCAATTTTTTCATAAATGAGGACCCGAGTTAAATTTTCACGGATATAGACAATCGATAACTAGACAAGTGGAATAGACAATATATGACAGCTTTGCCACTTTTACTTTACAAGTTTAATAGAAATATTGCTAACACCACTTGCAACCCTTACACAATTTTGCTGAAATTAAGCTACGAAAAACTGTAATCAAAACTATTTAAGTTAGTTAAAACGATAACGTTTTAATCAACACGCCTAATATATTTTTAGGTTACTTAGTTTAATAACTTGCTTTTCTAATTTCTCTTGAGACCCTACCCTATGTTATTTTAAAGTTCCAAGTTGTTACGTGACGTAAAGGCGTAAATTTGAAAACATTTTGTATGTAGATTTATTTCTGACGAAACGTTGTATGTAACCTAATCTACACTCGCGAGCAATGAATCCCGTTCAGCAACATAATCTTTTATATCTCTGTGAGAATTATTTTACATTCTCCAGGTGTAACTGACATAAATAATGAATATTGAATACCGGGAACGCTTCTTAGTATTATTTTAATGACATAATAGAATCAAAAGCAAAAAAAACTACAGTACCAATTTTTATAATCATTTATATTATCTTATACTGTACAGCAACCAATATTATTTGAGTGGTATTAAGAGGACTTTAAAATATATTTTTATAAACCCCTGGCGCGTGGCGTGCCGATATTAGTGAGAAACCTTACGTACCGTTACTTATATAAACAAGCATTTTTAGTTTCAGATATTTTAAGCATTGTTTGATGACCCGGATTCATTGCTACCGAGTGTAATTTCAATAAGTGTGGCTTTTTATCGACTTGTATGCGTCATACCAGTCGATAAAGCTGACGCATATGTTCTCGATATATCGATATCACCTTTTTTAACATGCACGACCACCAAGAAGTGGATTGTGATATCCACCGTAACGGAGGATTAGGATTCCCTTAGCGTAATTCTTTAATTTGAACTCGGCTTACCGGGTTACGCGCATAGAATAGCCTATCACGTGGGAGGTGCGCTTGCGCATAGATATACCATACTAACAGGGAAATGGCGTAAGTGCGAAAGCGTGGACGATCTTGTGATATCTTAGACGTAGCAATCGAATTCCGCTAAGTACAGTCTGGTTCTATGAATTATTTTTATACAGATGTGATGGACCTGGGCTTTGATGTATACCAGGGTATAGTTGTTATCAGAATGATCTTTTTACGATGTAATGACCCGAGTCGATAGGGATGTAATAGTATTTAAAACTAGCTGTTACCCGCGACATCGTCCGCGTGGTATTTAACAAAAAGCGGACGAAGTCGCGGGTAACAGCTAGTCTAAAAATAAAGTAGCCTAAGTTACTCCTTGTTACATCAGCTATCTGCCAGTGAAAGTCCCGTCAAAATCGGTCCAGCCACTTAAGAGATTAGCCGGAACAAACAGACAGAATTGAGAACCTCCTCCTTTTTGAAGTCGATTAAAAAAGGAAGCTAATTCTGATATTCACGTCATCACTTACACAGCGGCGGTCACTTCAAACGAGCCAACTGTAAAATAGATTAACTTATAAAATTATACAATCTAATCCATTTATAGTCATGTGGGTGCGATCACAATTTATACAGCGAATGCGAGTGTCCATATATGAACCGCCTGAGGTTTGGTACTCAGAGTATTGATAAATAGTAGACTCATCTATCATCGGTAAGATGCTGTGAATTTAATTTAATTCAGTGATCATCAGTGGCGTGGGATACATATAACACAAATCCTGGCGGTTCTTAAAAATATATTTTTTGAGACCTGCTTGCTTGAATACTATTTAAATTTGTTATTTAGAATCAATTAGAATCTAGATTATTTTCTACAGAATAAAATATATACATACTATATTTTTAATCGGTGATCTAAATACATTGATTATGAGGGTTTTTTTTTAAGCTTACCTCGTACGAATATTTATCCTTCACTACTGGTGATTATTCATAAGTCAATAGCGTAGTACATAAAAATAGTATTTTATTTACAAATTAAGGTGGATAGCCTAAACCCCGCGCCCGGTATAATGAATAAGGCTTGCCCCATATTACATTGGGAACCAAATACTATTGGCGCAATGTGAGTGCTCTGCAGTGCACAGGCGGGAGGCTGTGTATTAAAATAATTTAACATTAATTACAGCCCTTTACAGGGTGTAAGGGGAAGGTAACGGAAACTTTGGGTAAAGGGTACACTTAATGTCTATAAAAAATTATAGAAATAATTTATGTCATAAGTCATGGGTTACTAATCTTGTTGGTTATGGTTAATAATCGTTAATTTTGAGCACGCGATGTATCGTAAACCACACGCGATCACAACACAACGCTGCGCGCGACAGCCGTAGCGTGCGAACATCTAAATTAAAAATAATATTGTTAATAGTTGTTAATTTTGAGCGCGCTATGTATCGTAAACCACGCGATCACAACACAACGCTGCGCGTGATACCTGTAGCGTGCGAACGTCTAAATTAAAAAGAATGTTGTTTTTTATTAAAAAATCACGTTGAAATAGACTTTTATCATGTTGTGTTGCTAACATTAATATAAAAGTAACAAAACATAATGCGTATAAATAAACGTTGAATCCATGGTATCGCTTATCGTTACGAAGGCACTAACACTGTATAAAAGTAGGCAAGTTTATAAGAATCTGTGCTTGACATACTAGTTTCCACACATACGCTAATGTCTAGATTCGTTTGAAGAAAAACAACTTGTACAGACAATTTTCCATAATACCGAGAACAAGATGGCATTTGGTAGTAAATCATCAACACGTTACCCGATTAACATGACATTATGTACGCTTTATACAACGTGTAATTTAAATAACGCAAAACATCCCATATAACGTGTAACAATAATAGTGTAAAATATTTTAACAAGGCCACCAGTAGCTTATAAAAATACCATTCCCAAAGAAATAAATCAAATTATTAGACATTTAAAAAAATACTGAGGGCACGGCCAAAAGCTACTGGTTCGCCTCGTGAAAAAAATCAAATAAAAAAAAAGAAATACAAAATAATATATCTCTCTTCGGTCGTTCCCTCATGACTGAGGATCGTGACCATCACGGCAGCGCTTTGGATCGGACGAACTGTCTCCATCGGCTAAGGTCGGTGGCCATCTCCACCGCGGCGTCGAAGCGGGACGTTGGTGTTTCTTTCAGTTGGTCATACCACCTGGACGGGGACCGGCCTCGTGAATGTTTTCCTTCCACGTTTCCCACCACAATGAGCTTTTCTAATAATATATATATGACCATGAACATTTGTTTTGTGTCAATAGATATTTTCCATTGAAAAAATCGAACGTAATTTGGGTCGGGTTCCCAGATCATTTTATATATCTTTGTGTTGTTATATATACGAATGCACACACAGGCACAGCGGACACACATAGATACTCATCGTCTCGCTGACCGTTTTACCTTTCAAAGCATTAATTAACTAGAATTACGTACGAAAATCAATGTTTTTAATTAAAAGTTACAGATGTATAAGCGAACTTATTAAGCCCAACGTTAATTGTGTTTAGCTTTTTGATGCCTATTATTTGTTTTTTGTTTAATTTAATTTACCAATTGGTGTAACTACATTATTTTTTGTATTATAATTTATTTTATTTTTAATACTATTACTTATATTATTTTTTATTGGGGATTTAGACCATATCGAATATAACGTTTTAGTAAGGGTATTTCTCTTGCACTCAGGAGTAAGCTCCTTTTCTCCGGCTTCCCTTCTGCGAGTATTTCTTTCGCCACTGGTAGAGACTGCAATCCAGTGATCAAAGTCCCTACTTGTAAAGTAAATATACATTTACTTTACAAGTAGATGGCACAAGTAGAAGGTTACTAGTTTATCGCCACTCGCCTACGATTAACTCCTAAACTATTTCCATCATTTGGCATTTAATAGTTTCGAAAGAGTAGCAATTGGCTCAATGCAATTTCGCTGTAAGTGATATGGTGGGTCTATAATAAGAATATATACTTTTGGTATATATTCTTATTGTTATGGTATTAGGTTTTATTGAAGACTAGCTGTTGCCCGCGACTTCGTCCGCGTGGTATTTAACAAAGACAACCGTTGACAATAGCCTGCTCGCCCATTCTGAGCCCGCGGGACGCATTGCAGGTTGTTGCTATCAAACTTGATCAGGCGCTGCGCTGCAACATCGGTTTTATTTTTTTTTCGTGAGATCCTATTTTTTTTTCTAAAATAAAAGTAGCCTAAGTTACTCCTTGTTACATCAGCTATCTGCCAGTGAAAGTCCCGTCAAAATCGGTCCAGCCAAGTCCAAAATCGGTCCAGAGATTAGCCGGAACAAACACACAGACAGACAGAGAGACAGACAGACGGACAGACAGACAAAAATTGTAAAAAATGTTGTTTCGGTATAGGTAACGTGTATACATCTAAATGCACTTAGTAAAAAGCGGTTATTTTAATATTACAAACAGACACTCCAATTTTATTTATATGTATAGATATGAGTAATATGTTATAATAATTAACAATTTTGAAAAGCAATAAGGACGATTTTGATTCCTCGATTCTCTGGGAATGAGAAATGTTACATGAATTGCGTGACTGACAACTGGGTATTAAGTGAGTATATATGGATATTGCAATTCTGACTTCACATAATGGTAACAAATGCCATAAATAAGCTCAGGTTCAAAGGTTAGTATACCGTTTCTGAATAACGCTGTATCGGAATATGTAACGTGAATCTTTGGCGTAGTTTTACCCATTTTGGATTGACGTGCTAGCGTCCCCGAAAATAGTACCGAGCGACCACGATCTGCGCCCACTCCTAACCAGAGTTGGAACATATTTCCAAGTTTCCGACTGCCAGTGCCTGCAGGACAGTCAGGTCTACCGGAGGAACCACATTTGCGATTCCAGTATTTCCTGAACATGCTGGTTTTCTTTAATAGTCAAAGTCAAATCATTTATTTCGTATAGGCCTACGGGGGCACTTACAAATTGTCATTAACATTTTTTTTTCTAAACTAACCGGATCGGAACGCGACCTGAACTGAGAAGATCCGGCGAGAAACTCAACAGGTTTCCTTTTTTTTTTTAAAGCCATTATTTTTACGAAAAAAATAAATAGTAAGCTCTAGTGTGTTCCCATGCGAGGCGCACACACGCTACACTTTGACATTATACAATTTAGTGAACTAAGAAAATAGTGAACCATGACCATGACCTCAGTATGTAAGCCTCGGTACCACAAAACATAATCACAGTCAACTGACCACTGTCGTCATCTATCGTCGGTCGACAAGACGCACGGACTAGTGTCATCCTAAGCGATTTACTTCTACTTTCATCGTGCGAACTGCCAAGGAATGGAACACGCTACGTCTTTGTTCCCCGTTGACTTCAATCTGGGTGTTTTCAAGTCGAGTGTGAACAGGTACCTTCTAGGCAAGTACGCTCCATCGTAGATCTCATCGTCACTTACCATCAGGTGAGATCGAGATCAAATACTTGCCTATAATGTAATAAAAAAAAATAAAAAAAACTGTTCTGTCACATTTTCCTTGCTACCAACCTCTATCGATGACCGCAGATCATCAAATGACTCAAAAACTATATTTTTTTCCACATTTATTCACACAGTGAGTGTTCGCAACGAAATTATTGTACTATTTCGTAACGTATAGTGCAAATCGTTGCGGTTTTATCAAATCGTAAACGCATTCTCTTTTAATTGGACAAGCCGGACTACGAGGTCGTCATTTTAGTTACATCACGAGTCCTCTCACATGAGCGGTTTATTTATGTGTTTTACATCGGATTAATTAAGTTAGATAATTGTTAACCGAATTCTTTCTGCTATCTACGGATAGTATATTAAAGAACCACGATTCTTGATTATCACACACCTCTTGAATCTATACACAAATAAATAAAATTGGAGTGTATGTTTGTAATATTAAAATAACCGCTATTTACTAAGTGCATTTGGATGTATCCACGGTACATATACCAAAACAACATTTTTGACTATTTTTATCTGTCCGTCTGTCTGTTTGTTTCGGCTAATCTCTGAAATGGCTGGACCGATTTTGATGCGACTTTCACTGGCAGATAGCTGATGTGGCAAGGAGTAATTTAGGCTACTTTTATTGTAGAAAACCTTTTTTGTTAAATACCACGCGGAAGAAGTCGCGGGTAACAGCTAGTTGTAAATGAAACACGCTTGTTTAATTTGTACATGTTTGAGATGTAACTTAGTTCTGATTTAATAGGCGGCAACTATAAAATGCACTCTTATGAAAGAAAGTTGTTGTTTACGGTTTACGAATTCATTTATATCCTATGGTACGAAATCAAACTCCCATGTTCATGATATTTAATCACATCCTAAAATTATGATATTTCATTACATTTTCTGTTGGAATATTAGGATTAGAGGGAATATTAGGATTTTTCGCACTGGTATCGAAATTACGAAAACACATGTCGATTTCCCATAGAAATCAAGTTCGCTTATCCAGATTTTTTTTATGGAAATACTATTTTTTTTTTATATTTTGATGCAAGATGAAATCTTGTGAAAGGAAATATTGCGAGACCATTTTCAGAAAACTGATCCAATTTTAAACCACAATGCACTGGAATTTATTAAACACATCACAACGAACAATTATTTTTATATGACCATAACAACGCTTATGTATTATGGACTGTACAATGGACTGGGTGTGGTCCCATTTTATGGTACATGATATATTTTTTTTTTTTTTATTACATTATAGGCAAGTATTTGATCTCGATCTCACCTGATGGTAAGTGATGATGAGATCTACGATGGAGCATACTTGCCTAGGTAGGAAGGCGGCAGTAGATGGAGACGCTACATTCACTAGGCACGTGCAGCGCAGCTGATCTGACCCGCCATCCATGAATGGCAACACCGAACATCATGCCGGAACACGGCTAGGCCGCTTGGCGACATGGCTTTGTTCAGTGGGTGGTGACTAACCACGGCCGAAGCCTACCACCAGTAGAGTTGTCACCTGGTTGGCACCACCCAGGGTCACGTGTAGGGTATCTCGTAGGGCATTTAATTCTCCTACGGACGAAGGTGACTCGACCCCAAACATATAGGTATTAAACATCTATATTTGAAAATGTTTGCTCAGCTTAAATGGAATACATAATTACTTCATAATGGCTCTTCTTTAAAGGAATTTTGGGTTCGTATTTAAATGAATCGCGGTCTTAATTACGTAAGATTTCTCAATAATTACTTTCATATTTGAACGCTTTAAGATTTTTGGTTCGGTTTAATTTTAGACGGTATTTATGCTGACGGGTTTTCATCTCCAAACTTTCTTTGAAGGTGTTAACTGTTATTCGATGTTGAGATAAAGTCTGATTTTACAGATTTTATCGCGTTTATATTATGTTTATTATACGTTCCCGTACTTATTATACGTTTCACGTAAGCCTGATCTTAAAAAACAACTAAATATGAGGATACCCCAGTTCTAACTATGACACGAGGATGTCTAACACCTCAGTCTTCCTGTGACCATGGTTGCTGTAAAGTAGCCGAACAGTCAGGAACGTAAGAATATAAAATAAACGCAATAAAATTCCAAAAATTTGTTTCATTTCAATTCATAGGCTTTGTAATAATTCTCAACGATTTATTACGATAATTGTTCGTAAATAATTCCAAATACTATATACATTATACAGACAACTGCGGAGACATGCCAGGCCCGGACCACCATAAGGGGGCGAGGCACAAGAGGGGCACCGGTGCGTTCCGTTTGGAGATCCCGGAGCCCCTCCAACATGTGTCGAAGGCGGCCACCGGGGGGGTTTTAGTGGGTGAGAATCCCACATAATCTTTCAAAGATTTCCTCCCCGTCAACAAAAAAAAAAGCAAAATGCGATTGCTGCTACTGTTGTAGGACTATTCAAATTTAAAAAATATATTCACGGTATAGATATGGGCAATAAAGTAAATGTAGCATGTACCGGTATTAGAATGCGATGCATATCACTTGGTCGTGGAAGCGTCTCATGCGCATAGATAGTTGTTCTTTTTATTGTTTTTGCCCGGCTCTGTTATGTCACGCCGTGATGACATAACCTATGACATTCGAAGAATTTATTTTTCTTTTTAATTTGGCATCACTATAGGTATTCTGCCAGTGTCAAGTAATATAAATTACTTCTGTTTTTGAGCATTTGCACAGACCCAAAGGCTAGACCCAAGTAAAATCCGCCCCCATCCTTCAATCAGTAAAGTGGTGGATACTTTACTGAAAGCCATGTTTCGTCACTCTGTTTCATTTTCCTACACTTATGCACTTTACCGATCTCATAATGGTTAATATGACCACCACCACCTCCACTTATATCACTCACTATAACTCGCAGGAACACTAGTTTTAGAAATTAAATCATAACTGACGCCATGACTTTTCAGTTTCCCGCCAAAAGACCTAATTTATTATTATTGCCCGGCTCTGTTATGTCACGCCGTGATCATATAACCTATGACATTCCAAGAATATTTTATCATTCGCTAATCTCTTGTTTATGGGCCGACGAATTAAAAAAACTAGACGTCTCATCGGCCAGTAATGTCTGTGATGAAATTCAAATCGGCTAATAGTTTAATTATAACTGTTGCTTGTCGTTTTGTGCAATACATAAACTGTTTAATAGATGTTTTAATGTATGCAGCTAGTATAAGCGCCTCTTGCTTATTAAAACAACTTTTATAAATGGCTTAGTGGAATTGTGACATGAACATAAATTATGGCAATAATTTTTGTAAAGTCGTAATTATTATTTGGTTCATAATCATCGTTTATTGAACTTTAAATTTATAGCAAGGCTTCGTTCGTTGAGAATGATATTTCGAAGCACTTTTCTACTAAAAATGCTTGATTATAACTTCGGTAAGTTTAGGGGATATTGTCATTACATTTTTAGACTAACCGATCCGATAGGCGTTGTCCTATAAAAATTCCATAGATGAAAAGCACTTCCAGTGTTTCCCAAATACAATTTTCCGGGCAACTTGTCAACTTGTTCTACAAACCTGATTAGGAAATAACTTATAAAAATAACGAAATTGGCTTAGCCGTACTCAATTGATGTGCTTACTAACCAACAGAATGTCATTTTTACAAGACTTTTACTACGAAATTTCTTATTTTTTTACGTAATTAAATATATTGGAACAAAATGAAATATGTCCTCAGCCACAAATTAGTGGATATTTTGACAGTGTCAAGAATTTAATAGCGATATCAAATTCAATAAAAATACATTATAAATAAAAGATGGACGATGACATGAAAATATACTATGACATATTAGTACTTTTGTTTCTTTACGATGTTTTTTAATATGACTTGAGGACGCCATTTTCATTTCATCATGTCACATTCATTATTTTATTTATAATGTGTATTTATTGAATTTAATATTGCTATTAATTACTTGACACTGGCAAAATACCCGCTAAGTTGCGGGTGAGGCCATATTCATATCCATTTTATTTCATCGCATTTCATTTCGTAAAGAAAGAAGAAGAATATGACTTATTTGTGTATGTTTGCGTATACATCGCTTTTACTGTCAAAACAAAAAAAACTGACAGAAAAAAAACATTATTATGACAGAGTCTAAAAACCTCTTATGGCCGTAAACACTTTTTAGGCTAATGTAATGCAAATTTTTAGCTCCTCTGTCACATATGTATTGTAATGTTTTTTTACATAAGTAACTTTTGCATCAACAAAAGACGTGTTTTTGCGCGATGTCGAAAATTTCTGTATAATAAAGTCATAAACCGAACCAAACGAGAATTATTTCATGGTTTCTATGTATAAAGAAAAATGTATACTTATTTTTTTTAGGTTGGCAATCAGCTACAAAATAGTGCCATGTTTGCCAGTGTCGAGAAATTCTTGATAGTTGTTATTGTATTTTATGCAACCCTGATGATAATGATAATGTTGATGACGCTGATAATCATGAAGCGAATCCCCTACCGTTATCTGTAAGCTGTGGATACTTTACTGAAAATTCACCGGACATCTTGGGAGAACTTGAAAAGTCAAGTATACTATTTTATTTCAATTTCACTCATGCAAGTTTATGAACACACAATGGTTAATATCCCACTAATATAACACATTATATATCAAAGAAACACATCTTTTGGAAAATAAAACAAATGACAAATTTCGGTTGTACTTCCCGCCAAAAAGCCTAAAATTATACTTACTTATTTATGGTATTTTAAAAGTAACCCAATATGTTAAATTATTAAATACTCACAACATTTTTCAAACAAACGATGTCGAGGAGACGCCATAGAGAAGAGAGAGAAAACCATAGAAAACATTATGTTTAGAGAATTGATCATGGGGTCCACATCAATGTGTTCCGTATTTCACAAACTGGTGTAAGGATATCACGTTGCAATCGTTATTTGAACTTTATGTCAATTGATATAAAGATATCATTGCACGAATGAACTGTAACAAGTTCTAGGAAGTTTACTCAGTCACGCAATTTTCACATGCAGTTATAACTCATAATATAATGATGAAGCATTTTATTCCTCTAATTATGTTGATAAAATATGCAAACAAAAAGATTATGTATATGAAGTATGATGGGAAATTTTATGTGTTACGTGATTTGGTAGTAATCGTTTGTTTGGCGTGGGCCTACATTTTTCTAGCTATATTTAATAAAAATCCATATTATTAACCGAATAAAAAAGGTGAAGGTCCTCAATTCGATTGTATTTTTTTTATGTTTGTTACCTCAGAACTCTGTCATTTATGATCCGATTTTGAAAATTCTTTTTTTTTGTACATCGTTCTAGTCAGCAGCAGTGGAACCAAATGTTTTGACAACGTTTTTGTTTTTTTTTTTTATATTCTGCTATGATTTACGTATTATAAATATTTTTTTATGTTACCACACATTATGTTACATTTAATTTTACTGTAGCTTATTACATTATAAAAATTAATAGTGAGTTACCATTATAAACCCGTAATCTACGGTAAAATGAGGAAAAAATGGTACAGGAAATTGTTGATATCTTCATACTAAACAACAAGAAAGCTCACACAAGAATAATTGAAACATCGCCAGTGACACAATAGTTAACTAACAATCGAGCCGACTGATCGAGCCATGGGAATCAAGATACCGACAATGGAAAAATTAAAACGTCATCAATGACATATCAATCGCCATAAACCGGCCCGCGAAAGCGTCCAGCGTCCAAGATCCACATTGTTTTCACCGTAGAAGAATCGCCATTAAAATCATAATTCTCGTATGGCCCGAAGGCCGAATCTTAGGAAGAGTCTGGGAGAGAGGCGTCGGCGATCCACCAGTATATAAGCCAACGGTCGCCGGTACAGAGCATCACACAACCACGACACCTCCGTGAGTCAACATGAAAGCGTTCTTGGTAGGTACCCCGTGTGCAGTGAAAGTGACTTGTGACCTGTGCATTGACCCGCGCTCCTGTGCTCGTGCCTCCTCGTCGGATTGCTCCAGTGATCGCTCCGCTCTATTCGTCGACCCGCTCGATCAATAAAGTGGAGCGCGCTAACAGTGTTGTTATATGTGTGTCTTGTATCCTGTAGGTATTGGCAGCCGTCGCGGCGCTCGGCTCGGCTAGACCCGAGGCGGGATACAGTTACAACGCGCCTGGAGGCGGCGGCCACGGTGGCCACGGGGGACTCAGCCTGGGCGGCGGCGGCCTGGGCGGTGGCCTGGGCGGCGCTCTGGGCGGAGGCCACGGTGGCTTCTCCTCAGGTGGCCTGAGCTCCAGCAGCTTCGGTGGCGGATTCTCCAGCGGCGGCTTCTCCTCCGGCGGTGGCTTCTCCTCCGGTGGATTCTCCTCCGGCGGCGGCTCCGGCTTCGGCGGCGGCTCTGGTTTCGGTGGCGGCGCTGGATTCGGTGGTGGTGCCGGATTCGGTGGCGGTGCTATTGTCCAGAAGCACATCTACGTCCATGTCCCGCCCCCAGAACCCGAAGAACAGCGTCCCCAAGTGATCGGTGGAGGCGGCGTCCCCCAGAAGCACTACAAGATCATCTTCATTAAGGCACCTGCACCTCCCGCGCCCGTCGCTCCCATCATCCCCGCCCAGGCCCAGAACGAGGAGAAGACCCTCGTCTACGTGTTGGTCAAGAAACCCGACGAGCAGCCCGACATCACCATCCCCACTGCCGCCCCCACCCAGCCCTCGAAACCCGAAGTTTACTTCATCAAGTACAAGACCCAGAAGGAGGGCGGTATCGGTGGTGGTGCCATCGGTGGCGGAATTGGCGGACTCGACGGCGGCGCTCTGGGTGGCGGTATCGGCGGCGGCATCTCTGGCGGTAGCATCGGCGGCGGCATCTCTGGTGGCTCTCTCGGTGGTGGTCACGGTATCTCCGGTGGCTCCATCTCTGGTGGCTCGATCGGTGGCGGACACGGCATCTCCGGTGGCTCCATCTCTGGTGGCCTCATCAGCGGCGGCCACGGCTCCGGCGGCGTCAGCTCCTCGTACGGTCCCCCCGGCCACTCCGCTGGCCCATACTAAAACGGCGTAACCGACGCCCGTTATTGTTATACCTGTTCAGCCGGCGAAAACCCTAGTATTAAGTAGAGAAAAAATTACGGTGCCTAAATGTATTTATGTAAATAGTAATTTTAATGTATTCTAGTTGTACTATAAATTCTTATTTTTGCATAAAAACTTATAAAGATAAAATAATGTGCTCTCAATTAATTCCCTAATTATATACCCCATTATTGTACACGCTACAAACATTACACTAGCACAAGGTTATCAAAACTCAGAGGAAACGCTTTATTCAAAATTCGAACACAGCCATTCAAAATTCAAAATTCGAACACAACAATTCAAACTTTAAAATTCGAACACAACCATAAACTACACACAAGGCTTTTTAACATGTCAATTACATTATCACGATCCATCGAAACGAGCGTCTAGGTAGGTAGAAAGTAGTGTTTTCTCCTTTGGTGTGGGCGACGTTACGCCACCGGGACAGCCTGACCTCAGTTGCGCAATACAGCCCGAAACGAGCCGTTTGCATCATCTATATAGAAAATAAGAGAGTTTTGCTAAATATTATTCATTACGACACACACATTCCTATCGCACATATTCACAATGTCGTTGCGTAAACCTTGACATATGTGCGTATTTTCGTTAAAGTAGCCGTAATAAATCGTCGCTATACGACTATTAAGGGTTTAATACTGCTTTTCACATGTTACGTATTTAAGGGAGTCACGTTACGCGATCGGAATACGCAAAGAGCGATTTACGCGAGATTGTTTGAGCGTTGCGTAATGATGATGGTGTTGGGGCCGAAAACGTGTTTAACTGAATATTTATAACATGGTGCAACTTTCGCGAGTTCCGCGTGCGACGTGTTTGGACATGTGATTATTGTGTGAAAGCCGGGCTAGCGGAGATGAGCCACAGGCCAGACCACTCCAATATTTGAAGAAAAATAAACACGCAGAAAATGTAGTACCTGCGCCTGCGCGTGACTCGCGTCATCCTTTCGTTGTTTACACACGGGATTTCTATGTAAAGTCGGCCAAGAAATTTGTTTGTCACTTTAAAATCGTATATCGTTTGCACATTTTAGGATGGTAAGGTATGTTTTCGTCATTTGTTATTAATTTGAATTAAGAACATTTTTGAATATATCATTAGTGAAAATGTCAATAACTAGAAGTTGTTATCAGAACTTATAAAGTACTTGCATGGCAGTTTTCACCTACATTTTATGCAATGGAATACGATATTAAATCAAGTTATCTTAATTAAAATAAAACTTATTTTAAGGATTTTATCGCGTTTATTTTATTTTTTTACGTTCCCGATGCGATAAAATCCTTAAAATCAGTTTTATTTCAATGTGTAGTATTCGCGCAAAAATATAAGAAATCAATAAGATCTCTTAATTGTATACTGTGTAACCAAATCCTTTGAATGTTAAAGGACTAAACGCCTCCTGGAGATAATTTATTCAAAACCCAAGAACAATTATTCATCCGGTCAGAATCGCTTAGAAAAAAGTCTTTTCGGTTATTCCCGAAGTTTCTGAACAACGTTTTCATTATTCTTTCCTTACAATAAAAAACTCGTGTGAACTTCAGCGGCTTTTATTCTATTTAACTCTAGACTGTAAACTCATACATCGTTATAAACATTATTTCACATTATTGCACCAGCCCGTATATGAACTCTGAAACAGAAAGTGGATATTTCCACTTTTAATCAAAAGTGAATGTAGTTTCATAGCTTCGTCTAGTAGTTTGAGCGTAGACCGCTTCAATTCCTGTTTGGACAAATTTAAGATATAGTCCTGTGGTGTTACTGAACTCATTGTATGGTATTAATAATACAATTATTGGGGACCATATAATGAAAATGTTGGTCTGGCGATATTTGTTTGACGACCTGATTAGCTCAGTGGGTAGTGACCCTGCTTTCTGCGCTGCGGGTCCCGGGTCCGAACCTTAGTAGGGACAAACTGTGTGTGATGTGCGCGAATGTTTATATCCGAGGCATGGATGTTAAATATCTAAGTATTATATACTGGGTTCGCCCTCAGTCCATTGTACGGTTCCCTATAATACTCGTACAAGCGTTGCTTAGTGTGGGACCGTATAGTTGGTGTGTTCGTCTAGCGATATTTATTTATTTGTTTATTTATATCAACCCCAAATGAGTGTGGTCACAGTGGGGTAATAACCACAATCCCACTAATATTATAAATGTGAATGTTTGGATGGATGTTTGTTACTCAATCACGCCAGAACGGCTGAACGGATCTGGATGAAAATTGGCACAGAAAAAGATTATAGTCTAGAATAGCATATAGGCTACTTTTTATTCCGGTAACATGTATTGCTCCCGTTGGATAGATTTGTTTAAATTCTAGATAGAGTACCAATAAATTGATTTTCTCATACATTTGATTTTGAGGCAGTACGAAGTTCGCTCAGGACAGGACAGCTAGTATACAGTAATAAATATCTGTAATGCAATCTAATTGCAAACGTTGTTACTCAAAGTGCGTAAGTCGCTGACCGCGCGCGCAGTCAACAAACACGTTTTATTGAGCGATGTATGGTAGAGATACGAAGTTTAATTGTTGCGAGGTAGTTGCCATACAGCCGCGTCTCCAGCGAGTAGAGCATCTCTCGTGTGTAGAGCATCAGTCGAGAGTGAACAGGTACCTTCTAGGCAAGTATGCTACATCGTTGATCTCATCGTCACTTACCATCAGGTGAGATCGAGATCAAATAGATCAAATATTGTAATTAAAAAAAAAATCTACACACGAGAGGCGAAAAAAAAACATACCTGTGATTGCGCCAAAAACATAAATAAACCAATCATATCTGTGGTCTAGGTCTCCCATTAAAAAAAAATATAATTCATTCTGCAGAAAAAAATACAATTACAGACTGAGACAAAATACTATTTAGCGGGAACTTATGTTGGTAACATGATATTGCCTGGAAGCCCCCAGGCTTGATCGATTCCCATCTTATAATTAGGGTGTACATATTTGTGTCAGTATATCCCACTAATATTATAAATGTGAAAGTTTGGACGGGTGGATGGATGTTTGTTTCTCAATCGCGCCAGAACGGCAGAACAGATGTGGATGAAATTTGGCACAGAGATAGATTATAATCTGGAATAGCACATAGGCTACTTTTATCCCTTTTATCCCGGTAAATGTATGGTTTCCGTGGGATAGATTTGTTTTAATTTTTCATAGAGCAAAGGATCGACACGATTTTTTGCATAGGTAGAGGTAGTTTAGGGGTCAGAAAATGACATAGGCTAATTTTAATTCCGGAAAAATACACGGTTCCTATAGGATAGCATACAGGAACCGTGCATTTGCAAAAGGACATAGAGGAAAAGGCCATACTTTTTAATCGCGGGTAACACCGCGGGGCGCAGTTATTTAATATTTTTAGGAAATTATCGTAGGGTATATTATTTTTGATATTGACGCGGAATCATCTATTTTAAGGTGGAAGCTCAGGTGAGGGCGGCGTAAAAAAATTAAAACCCATTGACATTTTGAATTTCGCGCCCTGACCTGAGCTTCCCCCTTAAGATGTTTTGTCAAACCACATGTTAATTAAGACAACTTGTTCACTTAGCTTAGTAACCAGTTACGTTGTATAACGTTACACAAACGTGATAAGCTAATGCTACTGCTTTCCATATGAGCTAGATCGCGAACACCGGATGCAAAATATTAGTCACTGTGATTGATGTAGTATACTAAAAGCAGAAGGGCAAGTAGGTACATACAACTAACATAATGTTTGGCTAACCTTACACTCGTATGTTTACAAATATAATATCTATTCATCCTTATTATTTTTTTTTTATTACCAACTTAATAATAAAATATAAAAATCTAATATTGATTTCGTAGTCAAGTAACCACTAAATATGAGGGTACCCAGTTCAAACTATGACACTAAAGAATAAACTAAGAAATCGTCATTGGCTTCGTTTGACATTGCTCAATTAAATTGTGACGTACATTTTATTTTAATTGAATTATACTTATTGTTAACTATATTTAAGCCTGTATCGTCCCTCTGTTGGGTAAAGTGCCATCATTTCATTTATTAATTTGAGCGGTCAGACTCACTTGAGAATCTTGCATGTACTCATCAATTTTCAGGGCAGCCATTCGCAGGTTTTTCTATTGCTTCTTGATAGGAGTGGACCTATACGTAAGACTCTTCTTCGTAATATAACAGAGAGGCATTCTGTCTCAATGTTCCACTGTAACGGTAGTTATCATGCTATTCAAAAGTTAAAGAGTACATAAACTAGCTCAGCTTGACTTTTTATAATAAAGTATTTTTTTGGGATTTTCCTACTGTTAATCATTACACTGTGCCCCGCCGTAGTTGACCGTTCCACATTTTATATAATTATATCACCGCCGCCAGTATCGCTCCGAGCGACTCGTAACTCGATCCCGCTTACTAATCGATACATCATCTCATACTTCCATTGAGAAATATTGATCGATGCGGGTGAATTGTCTAGAAGATCGCATTTGACTGTCTATCACATTTGATTAGGAAAGCGATGAGTTTGTTTTATTAGTTCTAATCAATCAAAAGTAATATTCAGATTCTGTTGTTATGTAAATCTTTTTAAATAATTAAACGTCGCCAGGTGACCTTGCCGAGTGTAATCCCAAACTAAACAAAGCTTGTGTTATGGAAATCCTTTCATAGTGGGCTATCTTAATAATACCCAGTCCAGGGTAAATAACGATTTTAACGATATTTTACATTTTGAACTCACTTCAAAAAGGAGGAGGTTCTCAATTCGGTTGTTTTATTTTTTTGAGCATTACATTGTTATGTCTGTGAACTTAGCAGATCATTTCCCAGCAGATCAAAAAAAAAAAGGAGTTCTGGCCGCATGCAGGAGAGTTCTATAGTTCCTGATACTTTTCAGCGATAGTTCTAGCGATTTTACCTGAAAAAAAACCGACTGAAAAAATGATCTGCCAACTTCCCGTAGCAGATCATTTTCCAGTAAATAAAAAATAAATGCGTGTTCTTGACGCATGCACAATAGTTATATAGTTCCTGATACTTTTCAGCGATAGTTCTAGCGATTTTACCTGAAAAAAATTGCCTGAAAAATATTGCCTGCCAACTTCCCATAGCAAATCATTTTATAGCGAATACAAATTAGCAGTGAGTTCTCTACGCTTGCATATGAGTTAAAGCGTTCCTGATACGTTTAACTCTTAGTTCTGTCAATTGGACCTCATAAAACCTGCCCAGAACTCACACTGAAGTGTCAGCAAAGCATGGTAGAGTAGTAGAAATGACGAAAATTAGTAATCACAATAAATTTTTTTTTCAATGATTTTTATTAGAACTTGCGGCTAGAACTCTTTAGTTTCTCAAAGATCAGTACTAAAACTACTTCAAAAATAAAAATACACGCGCAGAACTCACGTTGGAATGCCAGCAGAGCATGGAAGAGAGAGAGAATAGTAGAAATATCGAAAATAGTGATATCTATGCATAATCGCGACGAATTTTTTTTTTAATATTTTTAAAGCCAACTAGAGGCCAGAACTCTTCGATTTCTCATAGATCGGTACTATATCTAGAGCATTAAATAAGTAAAATTGACAGAACTCACACTAAAGTGCCAGCAGAGCATGGTGGAATGGAGGAAAAGTCAAAAATTTCATATCAAAATGACTAAATTTTGTTAAAATATTTTAAAGACAACTAGAGGCTAGAACTCTACGGTTTTCCATAGATCGAAGCCATAGCTATAGCGATAAATACAAAACATGCACCAGTAGGTACGCTGAAGTTTCAGCAGAGCATGGTAGAAGGGAGGAAATGACAAAAAATCTCATCAACACGATTAAATTTTTTTAAATAATTTTAAAGACAACCAGAGGCCAGAACTCTTTTATTTCTCATAGATCGGTACTATAACTACAGCCTAAAATAAGTGGCATTGACAGAACTCATACTTAAGTGCCAGCAGAGCATGGTAGACTAGAAGAAAAGTCAACAATTTCTTATCAAAATGATTAAATTTTGTTAAATAATTTTAAAGACAACTAGAGGCCAGAACTCTTCGATTTCTCATAGATGGGTACTATAACTATAGCATTAAATAAGCAACATTGGCAGAACTCACACTAAAGTGCTAGCAGAGCATGGTAGAATGGAGGAAAAGTCAAAAATTTCTTATCAAAATGACTAAATTTTGTTAAAATATTTTAAAGACAACTAGAGGCTAGAACTCTACGGTTTTCCATAGATCGAAGCCATAGCTATAGCGATAAATACAAAACATGCACCAGTAGGTACGCTGAAGTTTCAGCAGAGCATGGTAGAAGGGAGGAAATTACAAAAAATTCTTATCACAACGATTAAATTATTTTAAATAATTTTAAAGACAGCCAGAGGCCAGAACTCTTCGATTTCTCATAGATCGATACTATAACTACAGCATAAAATAAGTGACATTGACAGAACTCACCCTAAAGTGCCAGCAGAGCATGGTAGACTAGAAGAAAAGTCAACAATTTCTTATCAAAATGATTAAATTTTGTTAAATAATTTTAAAGACAACTAGAGGCCAGAACTCTTCGATTTCTCATAGATCGGTACTATATCTGTAGCATGAAATAAGTGGCATTGACAGAACTCACACTTAAGTGCCAGCAGAGCATGGTAGACTAGAAGAAAAGTCAACAATTTCTTATCAAAATGATTAAATTTTGTTAAATAATTTTAAAGACAACTAGAGGCCAGAACTCTTCGATTTCTTATAGATCGGTACTATATCTGGAGCATGAAATAAGTGGCATTGACAGAACTCACACTAAAGTGCCAGCAGAGCATGGTAGACTATAAGAAAAGTCAACAATTTCTTATCAAAATGATTAAATTTTGTAAAATAATTTTAAAGACAACTAGAGGCCAGAACTCTTCGATTTCTCATAGATCGGTACTATATCTGGAGCATGAAATAAGTGGCATTGACAGAACTCACACTTAAGTGCCAGCAGAGCATGGTAGACTAGAAGAAAAGTCAACAATTTCTTATCAAAATGATTAAATTTTGTTAAATAATTTTAAAGACAACTAGAGGCCAGAACTCTTCGATTTCTTATAGATCGGTACTATATCTGGAGCATGAAATAAGTGGCATTGACAGAACTCACACTAAAGTGCCAGCAGAGCATGGTAGACTAGAAGAAAAGTCAACAATTTCTTATCAAAATGATTAAATTTTGTTAAATAATTTTAAAGACAACTAGAGGCCAGAACTCTTCGATTTCTCATAGATCGGTACTATATCTGGAGCATGAAATAAGTGGCATTGACAGAACTCACACTTAAGTGCCAGCAGAGCATGGTAGACTAGAAGAAAAGTCAACAATTTCTTATCAAAATGATTAAATTTTGTTAAATAATTTTAAAGACAACTAGAGGCCAGAACTCTTCGATTTCTTATAGATCGGTACTATATCTGGAGCATGAAATAAGTGGCATTGACAGAACTCACACTAAAGTGCCAGCAGAGCATGGTAGACTATAAGAAAAGTCAACAATTTCTTATCAAAATGATTAAATTTTGTTAAATAATTTTAAAGACAACTAGAGGCCAGAACTCTTCGATTTCTCATAGATGGGTACTATAACTATAGCATTAAATAAGCAACATTGGCAGAACTCACACTAAAGTGCTAGCAGAGCATGGTAGAATGGAGGAAAAGTCAAAAATTTCTTATCACAACGAGTAAATTATTTCAAATAATTGTAAAGACAACCAGAGGCCAGAACTCTTCGATTTCTCATAGATCAATACGATAACTACAGCATAGAATAAGTGACATTGACAGAACTCACACTAAAGTGCCAGCAGAGCATGGTGGAATGGAGGAAAAGTAAAAAATTTCTTATCACAACTAGTAAATTATTTTAAATAATTGTAAAGACAACCAGAGACCAGAACTCTTCGATTTCTCATAAATCAATACGATAACTACAGCATAAAATAAGTGACATTGACAGAACTCACACTAAAGTGCCAGCAGAGCATGGTGGAATGGAGGAAAAGTAAAAAAAATCTTATCACAAGGATTAAATTATTTTAAATAATTTTAAAGACAACCAGAGGCCAGAACTCTTCGATTTCTTATAGATGGGTACTATAACTATAACATTAAATAAGCAACATTGGCAGAACTCACACTAAAGTGCCAGCAGAGCATGGTAGAATGGAGGAAAAGTCAAAAATTTCTTATCAAAATGACTAAATTTTGTTAAAATATTTTAAAGACAACTAGAGGCTAGAACTCTACGGTTTTCCATAGATCGAAGCCATAGCTATAGCGATAAATACAAAACATGCACCAGTAGGTAAGCTAGTACGCTGAAGTTTCAGCAGAGCATGGTAGAAGGGAGGAAATGACAAAAAATTCTTATCACAACGATTAAATTATTTTAAATAATTTTAAAGAAAACCAGAGGCCAGAACTCTTCGATTTCTCATAGATCGATACTATAACTAAAGCATAAAATAAGTGACATTGACAGAACTCACCCTAAAGTGCCAGCAGAGCATGGTAGACTAGAAGAAAAGTCAACAATTTCTTATCAAAATGATTAAATTTTGTTAAATAATTTTAAAGACAACTAGAGGCCAGAACTCTTCGATTTCTCATAGATCAGTACTATATCTGGAGCATGAAATAAGTGGCATTGACAGAACTCACACTTAAGTGCCAGCAGAGCATGGTAGACTAGAAGAAAAGTCAACAATTTCTTATCAAAATGATTAAATTTTGTTAAATAATTTTAAAGACAACTAGAGGCCAGAACTCTTCGATTTCTCATAGATGGGTACTATAACTATAGCATTAAATAAGCAACATTGGCAGAACTCACACTAAAGTGCTAGCAGAGCATGGTAGAATGGAGGAAAAGTCAAAAAATTCTTATCACAACGAGTAAATTATTTCAAATAATTGTAAAGACAACCAGAGGCCAGAACTCTTCGATTTCTCATAGATCAATACGATAACTACAGCATAGAATAAGTGACATTGACAGAACTCACACTAAAGTGCCAGCAGAGCATGGTGGAATGGAGGAAAAGTAAAAAATTTCTTATCACAACTAGTAAATTATTTTAAATAATTGTAAAGACAACCAGAGACCAGAACTCTTCGATTTCTCATAGATCAATACGATAACTACAGCATAAAATAAGTGACATTGACAGAACTCACACTAAAGTGCCAGCAGAGCATGGTGGAATGGAGGAAAAGTAAAAAAATTCTTATCACAAGGATTAAATTATTTTAAATAATTTTAAAGACAACCAGAGGCCAAAACTCTTCGATTTCTTATAGATGGGTACTATAACTATAGCATTAAATAAGCAACATTGGCAGAACTCACACAAAAGTGCCAGCAGAGCATGGTAGAATGGAGGAAAAGTCAAAAATTTCTTATCACAACGAGTAAATTATTACAAATAATTGTAAAGACAATCAGAGGCCAGAACTCTTCGATTTCTCATAGATCAATACGATAACTACAGCATAGAATAAGTGACATTGACAGAACTCACACTAAAGTGCCAGCAGAGCATGGTGGAATGGAGGAAAAGTCAAAAATTTCATATCAAAATGACTAAATTTTGTTAAAATATTTTAAAGACAACTAGAGGCCAGAACTCTTCGATTTCTCATAGATCGGTACTATATCTGGAGCATGAAATAAGTGGCATTCTTCACCTCTGGTTCTCTTTACAATTATTTGAAATAATTTACTCGTTGTGATAAGAAATTTTTGACTTTTCCTCCATTCTACCATGCTCTGCTGGCACTTTAGAGTGAGTTCTGTCAATTTCACTTAGTTTATGCTGTATTAATAGTATTGATCTATGGGAAATCGAAGAGTTCTAGCCTTTAGTTGCCTTTAAAATGATTAAAAAAAATTTAATCGTGTTGATATTTTTTTTTGTCATTTCCTCCCTTCTACCATGCTCTGCTGGCACTTCAGTGTGAGTTCTGTCAATGTTAATTATTTTATGCTGTGGATATAGTACCCTTCTATGAGAAATCGAAGAGTTCTGGCCTCTAGTTGTCTTTAAAATTATTTAAAAAAAAAATATCGTGTTGATGAGATTTTTTGTCATTTCCTCCCTTCTACCATGCTCTGCTGAAACTTCAGCGTACCTATTGGTGCATGTTTTGTATTTATCGCTATAGCCATCGCTTCGATCTATGGGAAACCGAAGAGTTCTAGCCTCTAGTTGTCTTTAAAATATTTTAACAAAATTTAGTCATTTTGATATGAAATTTTTGACTTTTCCTCCATTCCACCATGCTCTGCTGGCACTTTAGTGTGAGTTCTGTCAATGTCACTTATTTTATGCTGTAGTTATAGTATCGATCTATGAGAAATCGAAGAGTTCTGGCCTCTGGTTGTCTTTAAAATTATTTAAAATGACTTAATCGTTGTGATAAGAATTTTTTGTCATTTCCTGCATTCTACCATGCTCTGCTGGCACTTTAGGGTAAGTTCTGCCGATGTTGCTTATTTAATGCTATAGCTATAGTGCAGATCTATTGAAAAACGAAGAGTTCTAGCCTCTAGTTGTCATTAAAATATTTTAACAAAATTTAGTCATTTTGATATGAAATTTTTGACTTTTCCTCCATTCCACCATGCTCTGCTGGCACTTTAGTGTGAGTTCTGTCAATGTCACTTATTTTATGCTGTAGATATAGTATCGATCTATGAGAAATCGAAGAGTTCTGGCCTCTGGTTGTCTTTACAATTATTTGAAATAATTTACTCGTTGTGATAAGAAATTTTTGACTTTTCCTCCATTCTACCATGCTCTGCTGGCACTTCAGTGTGAGTTCTGCCAATGTTGCTTATTTAATGCTATAGTTATAGTACCCATCTATGAGAAATCGAAGAGTTCTGGCCTCTGGTTGTCTTTACAATTATTTGAAATAATTTACTCGTTGTGATAAGAAATTTTTGACTTTTCCTCCTTTCTACCATGCTCTGCTGGCACTTTAGTGTGAGTTCTGCCAATGTTGCTTATTTAATGCTATAGTTATAGTACCCATCTATGAGAAATCGAAGAGTTCTGGCCTCTGGTTGTCTTTACAATTATTTGAAATAATTTACTCGTTGTGATAAGAAATTTTTGACTTTTCCTCCTTTCTACCATGCTCTGCTGGCACTTTAGTGTGAGTTCTGCCAATGTTGCTTATTTAATGCTATAGTTATAGTACCCATCTATAAGAAATCGAAGAGTTCTGGCCTCTGGTTGTCTTTAAAATTATTTAAAATAATTTAATCCTTGTGATAAGAAATTTTTTACTTTTCCTCCATTCCACCATGCTCTGCTGGCACTTTAGTGTGAGTTCTGTCAATGTCACTTATTTTATGCTGTAGTTATCGTATTGATCTATGAGAAATCGAAGAGTTCTGGTCTCTGGTTGTCTTTACAATTATTTAAAATAATTTACTAGTTGTGATAAGAAATTTTTTACTTTTCCTCCATTCCACCATGCTCTGCTGGCACTTTAGTGTGAGTTCTGTCAATGTCACTTATTCTATGCTGTAGTTATCATATTGATCTATGAGAAATCGAAGAGTTCTGGCCTCTGGTTGTCTTTAAAATATTTTAACAAAATTTAATCGTTGTTATAAGAATTTTTTGTCATTTCCTGCATTCTACCATGCTCTGCTGAAACTTCAGCGTTTCTACTGGCACATGTTTTGTATTTATCGCTATAGCCATGGCTTCGATCTATGGAAAACCGAAGAGTTCTAGCCTCTAGTTGCCTTTAAAATTATTTAAAAAAAAATTATCATGTTCATGAGATTTTTTGTCATTTCCTCCCTTCTACCATGCTCTGCTGAAACTTCAGCGTACCTACTGGTGCATGTTTTGTAATTATCGATATAGCCATGGCTTCGATCTATAGAAAACCGTAGAGTTCTAGCCTCTAGTTATCTTTAAAATATTTTAACAAAATTTAGTCATTTTGATAAGAAATTGTTGACTTTTCTTCTAGTCTACCATGCTCTGCTGGCACTTTAGTGTGAGTTCTGTCAATTTTACTTATTTAATGCTCTAGATATAGTACCGATCTATGAGAAATCGAAGAGTTCTGGCCTCTAGTTGTCTTTAAAAATATTAAAAAAAAATTAATCGTGTTGATGAGATTTTTTGTCATTTCCTCCCTTCTACCATGCTCTGCTGAAACTTCAGCGTACCTACTGGTGCATGTTTTGTATTTATCGCTATAGCTATGGCTTCGATCTATGGAAAACCGTAGAGTTCTAGCCTCTAGTTGTCTTTAAAATATTTTAACAAAATTTAGTCATTTTGATATGAAATTTTTGACTTTTCCTCCATTCCACCATGCTCTGCTGGCACTTTAGTGTGAGTTCTGTCAATTTTACTTATTTAATGCTCTAGATATAGTACCGATCTATGAGAAATCGAAGAGTTCTGGCCTCTAGTTGTCTTTAAAATATTTTTACAAAATTTTATCGTTGTGATAAGAAATTTTTGACTTTTCCTCCATTCCACCATGCTCTGCTGGCACTTTAGTGTGAGTTCTGTCAATGTCACTTATTTTAGGCTGTAGTTATAGTACCGATCTATGAGAAATAAAAGAGTTCTGGCCTCTGGTTGTCTTTAAAATTATTTAAAAAAATTTAATCGTGTTGATGAGATTTTTTGTCATTTCCTCCCTTGTACCATGCTCTGCTGAAACTTCAGCGTACCTACTGGTGCATGTTTTGTATTTATCGCTATAGCTATGGCTTCGATCTATGGAAAACCGTAGAGTTCTAGCCTCTAGTTGTCTTTAAAATATTTTAACAAAATTTAGTCATTTTGATAAGAAATTGTTGACTTTTCTTCTAGTCTACCATGCTCTGCTGGCACTTTAGTGTGAGTTCTGTCAATTTTACTTATTTAATGCTCTAGATATAGTACCGATCTATGAGAAATCGAAGAGTTCTGGCCTCTAGTTGGCTTTAAAAATATTAAAAAAAAAATTCGTCGCGATTATGCATAGATATCACTATTTTCGATATTTCTACTATTCTCTCTCTCTTCCATGCTCTGCTGGCATTCCAACGTGAGTTCTGCGCGTGTATTTTTATTTTTGAAGTAGTTTTAGTACTGATCTTTGAGAAACTAAAGAGTTCTAGCCGCAAGTTCTAATAAAAATCATTGAAAAAAAAATTTATTGTGATTACTAATTTTCGTCATTTCTACTACTCTACCATGCTTTGCTGACACTTCAGTGTGAGTTCTGGGCAGGTTTTATGAGGTCCAATTGACAGAACTAAGAGTTAAACGTATCAGGAACGCTTTAACTCATATGCAAGCGTAGAGAACTCACTGCTAATTTGTATTCGCTATAAAATGATTTGCTATGGGAAGTTGGCAGGCAATATTTTTCAGGCAATTTTTTTCAGGTAAAATCGCTAGAACTATCGCTGAAAAGTATCAGGAACTATATAACTATTGTGCATGCGTCAAGAACACGCATTTATTTTTTATTTACTGGAAAATGATCTGCTACGGGAAGTTGGCAGATCATTTTTTCAGTCGGTTTTTTTTCAGGTAAAATCGCTAGAACTATCGCTGAAAAGTATCAGGAACTATAGAACTCTCCTGCATGCGGCCAGAACTCCTTTTTTTTTTTGATCTGCTGGGAAATGATCTGCTAAGTTCACTGACATTACATTGTTACGGGCATGTGTCCCGCAATTTAGGAACGGCTAGGCTGGAGCTAGACTGGAGTAGTTGGTCAAAAAAGTACTAACTCCAAGTATATAATTACGAGTTACTGGCTACATAATTCCTTTATTTACAAATTAATTATGTGCGTTTTATTTATGTACTCCATTTAATATTTAAATATATATTAATATATATATTACTAGCTGACCCGGCAAACGTTATTTTGCCATATAAAATTAATTGAGATATAAACTATCCTATCTTTTAAGACTGATAAAACTGCACACAGTGTGCAAAATTTTATTAAAATCGGTTTAGTAGTTTAGGAGTCCGTAGCGGACAAACACCGCGACACGTAATTTATATATATTAAGATATCTATAGATCTGTTGGTTTTGTGTAGCAAATTGGTGAATGAAGCCACACGCAAACATCGTCAATCGAGATATTTAAGAGCTTGAATGTTGCAAAAACATACATAATTTGCTACTTGGATGAATACATGCCACTTTAAATTCTGTTCCATTATGTTAAAGTTGAATTCGGTTCACATAAACAGTGCAATACGGATCTCAGAATTTTGTGTTTACAAGTCTCCGGCCCGTCTCGATGGTGAGAGTTGTGCCGTGCTTTCGCTGGTTCGTTACCGATAGCAATGAATACGCGTTTATTCATATCATGTGGTTTGGAACCAAGAAGGGTCATTTTTGTATGTCAAATTTGATGTCCTAGTTTTTTTTTATGTTGTTTGTTCAAACGATTTTTTTAAAAGTATATAGGTGATGTGTTCTGAATACTTACGAGTAAATGGCATTAAATGCCATTTAAGAATAAAGAAAGAATAAAAAAAGAAATATTCTTTATTAAATTTTAGCAGGTTCACAGTTATTCAGAAATGGTATACTAACCTATAAAACTGCCCTTTTTTAGCGCATTTATAATCGTTATGTGAAGTCAGAATTTGGATGTTAACAAGTTCAAATATTTATTGTATATCCTTTCTGAATCACTCCGAATAAATCTAATATCAAAACTATAACAAGTATTTTATTGAACATGTGAACAGTGTCTACGCCAAAGTTCGAAGCCCACATAATATTTCCAAAAACATATTAAATAAATAATCTATACATCTATACATATAAATAAAATTGGAGTGTCTGTTTGTAATATTAAAATAACCGCTTTGTACTAAGTGCATTTGGATGTATACACGTTACCTATACCGAAACAACATTTTTACAATTTTTGTCTGGCTGTCTGTCTGTCTGTCTGTCTGTCTGTCCGTCTGTCTGTCTGTCTGTCTCTCTGTCTGTCTGTCTGTTTGTTCCGGGTAATCTCTGAAATGGCTGGACCGATTTTGACGGGAATTTCACTGGCAGATAGCTGATGTAACAAGGAGTAACATAGGCTACTTTTATTTTAGAAAAAAAAATTGGATCTCTCGAAAGAAAATTAAAACCAATGTTGCAGCGCTGCGCCTGATTAAAGTTTGATAGCAACAATCTGCAATGCGTCCCGCGGGATCAGAACGCGAGCAGGCTGTTGCCAACGGCTGAGTCTTTGTTAAATACCACGCGGACGAAGTCGCGGGCAACAGCTAGTAATAAATAAATTACTTATACACGTAAAATTAAATTACGTAACTTAAAAGTGCTTTTAAATTTTTCGTCACTTCTGTTTTAAGGTCCAAAAGTCTCGTAACTCAATGAGGTCCAAACATAATCTATTTAGGTGCATTAATTAATTCATCAAACACTCGATAATATAATTTAATAACAAATGGCCGCGATAAATATTATATTTCATAATTAGAGCCCGCTTGTTCTAATTGTATTATAATTACTTGAAGCGCTCAAAACCTCCTTTACTAACAATGAAATCATAATATTCGTATGAGATCATAATATAATTTGTAAATTAGGCCCGTCTCATCAAAATATGATTTGCTTATAAAACGTTAAATTAACTTCAACACCGCACAATTTTTACATCGAGTTTTATTATTTTTAAGCATGTAAATAAGATAATACTGCATATAAAAAAAATCCAAATCAGCCATTTTTTTTTAATTATGGTCCTGGAAACCGATGCGAAGCCACCGCTAAAAGCTGGTAAATCAAAAGTGTTAATTTTCACGACACACTGAACAAGCAAACCTTGGTCATGGACCCATAAAGACAAGCAAAGTCACTCTCACTAACTACTTCAGCAGCTGCAAACACAATAACCTAACTGATTTATAGAGCTTATACAGTGTGTGAAACAGTCTCGTCGGGTGATGTAACATTAATTTCCTCAGACAATACTTGCTAAGACAGTTTTTGCGAGATATCGTATTACCAACGACTTCTAATTACTCATACATTGTTTTCACTAGCACTACGTTATAGGAATTATAAATGTTATTAGTTTGATTTTATCATGTATCTTGTAATTATATAATCTCACCAACTGCATTGTAATGTATTCTTTTACTACCGCTAAGTCGCTAAAATCAATTGCATGTTTCATTCTTAATCCGAAGCTAGCTGCAAAAGTCACTCACTGATGGTTTTCCCAAACCAGTTTTGTAAAATTTGGGACGATAATTACGCGTAAGTAAATGTTTAAAAAATTGTTTTACCAACTTCAGACTCTCGACGACATTCCATGAACAATGGTAAACTCATCACTCTATTTACGGGCAAAGGCCTCCCATTGAAACTTCATTTCCACAAGCCTGTTGTAATCGAAAACAATGAGGCTGAACATCTTTTGTGCGATAAGAACTAGGGCACATAACTCATTCACAATTTTAACTTATTGTTTGCAAATTAATGGTCAGACAGAAATGTCAAAATAATAATGATTGAATTTTTAGTTTCGCCTGTAGTGAATTGTTGCATAACGCCGTCCTTTTGTTAAATCACTTTTGCCATTGGCGGTACAATGCAATTACATTAATTAATGTTTTTTAATGATCGACGTTATGTAATACGGAATTATGAATGATACATTCCTCACGGACGTTTTAATGGTCTTATCTTGAGCACACCAACTAAACATAGTCGTATGTAACTGTACCTACTTTTCATTGGTTACCTTTTGAAAGATACGACCACCTTTTTTTTTTTTTTTTTTTTTGACGGGGGGGAAATCTTCGATAGATACCCGGCCTCTGTGTGGGAGAGAGCCGGGTTATGTGGGATTCTTACCCACTAAAACCCCCCCGGTGGCCGCCTTCGACACATGTTGGAGGGGCTCCGGGATCTCCAAACGGAACGCACCGGTGCCCCTCTTGTGCCTCGCCCCCTTATGGGGGCCCGTCTCGGGGGAGCAGATGTTTGCTCCCCCTGCGCCCTCGCTGCGCACGGCGGCGGGGAGCCACGCCCGCCACCGTCCTCCTCGGGAGTCGTCATCGTCACCAGACGTCCGGGGCCCACACCCCAGTCGTCCTCGACCCCGAGGGTAAGATACGACCACCTAGAATATCAGACTCGATAGACTCTCCTTTTTGATTATTTTACGGGAATCCTTTATTTTTTTATGTACATAATCTGATCCAGGATTGTTTTGTCTTGTGCAATTATTTCCGCGTATTTTCTGAACAGACGTAAAGACTTTTTATGAATTAAATCAATACATATTTTTATTGCATTTCCTGTGAGAGTTGCATAAGTTATAAGTAGATAGAGATTTGAGTACCTAATAACTATTCTTTAACGATCGCTTTAAATGCAAGCACAAGCTGAACCCGGAACCTTTCGCTAGGTGCGCTATTAATCGCGCCATCGATCGTAGAGTGACCTCTACCGTTACGTCATAGGGTCTATGGTCATGATAAGGGCCATTGCACACACTCACTTCGATTGCCTTAGTGTACAGTGTAGAGCCGTACATTTGTCCGACAATTCCGACATTTCGACGGTCCGACAATTCTTATAGGATCTTATAGAGTGATACATTATAGGTTGTATTACTCTACAAGATCCTATAAAAAATCTCAGACAGATTTCTTAAACAAAAATGCGTTTATATTACATAATTTGGTTCACACGCCTTCGAAACGGTGCTTTGCAATATCCGTTTATGTTGGCCCACTTTTTATTGTTATACTTACCTGTTTCTACTATGATCGGCTCTATAAAGCTCTACATATAACATAATATCGCCAGACGAACACACCAACTATACGGTCCCACACTAAGCAACGCTCATATTATCGGTACCGGTACAATAGAGTCATGGTAAACTCATACTCAGTAATATATTACTTGAGATATAAATATTTTTTCCGTACCGTGATCTGAACCTAGAACCCTCGGCACACAAAGCAGGTTAACTACCAACTGCGCTAATCTGATAGCTCATAGCTAGTCTATATTGACAAAATCTAGATATGGAGTATTATAATAGTGTTCCGTGCAATGTGTACAAGCGAACGGTAATTAAAAAAAAAATGTATAAAAGCTATGGTGCAATGTTTCGTCATCTAACACGGTGGTCGGCCAAATAAAACCGAAGCAGAAGATTGGATTGCGACCGGTTCGTGTGTAATCGCACTAAGGGTCAACCGGGGCATTCACCTATGTGCTTGATTGTACGCCACGAGCGTGTTATGCATTCGTACAATTAATAATTTAATCATAATGTTTACATTGAAATAAAACTAATTTTCAGGATTTTAAAGTGTTTATTTTATGTTTTTACGTTCCCGACGTTTCGGCTGCTTTACAGCGACCATGGTCACGGGTGGAATGAGGTAGTTGTCGGCCTAGTGTCATAGTTTGACGGGGGTACCCTCATATTTAGTTTTGTTTTTTTTTGCTTGCGTTTGTTGCTTACGTCGAGAACGTAAAAACATAAAATAAACGCGATAAAACTCTTAAAAATAGTTTTATTTCAATGTGTAGTATTCGCGTAAGTATAAGGAACCAATACATAATGTTTTCGTTATAATTTAACATGTAGCCAACAAACAACAGCAGCCAACAGGGAACCATGTAGCAGTTACCTTGTAATCATAGAGTTAGTATTTTTTTTGACCAGCTGCTATAGTTTGTCTAGCCGTTCCTACATTGTTCTCACATACCCATAACAATGTACTGCTCAAAAATGTAGCGGATGTTTTTAAAAAGAGCAACCATGGAGTTTCTTGCCCGTTCTTCTCCATAGGAACGGCATTCCGAACGGGTGGTAAATTGGAAGCTTAGCATTTTGTAACTATTTTGACAATTCATAAGTAATATAAAAAAAATTTCTGATTCTGATTCAGATTTCAGATTCTGATTCAGATCAGTCACCGAAAGAAAAGAAAAATAAATGTCTCAATTTTGGTGTATGTGCTGTAAGTAGAGATACGCGGAATGCATAGAGTATTCGGTTCATTCGACACAGTTTAAAGTATTCGTATCCGGTCTAGTCTGACGCTGAAAATTTAAATGAAAATTCAACAAAAATACCCACGAGTAGGTTGGAGTTGCTACCCGATCTTGAACCTAAAACATATCGTCTCAACTGTCTTGTTGAGCCGAAAATTCTGTAACCTTAAACTACTTAATTCATAAATCTTTTGCTATTTCACACCATTCGCACCGTGTTTGATTAGAAAGATTTGATTTAAATAAATATAAGATGAATGCCCTTTAGGTATGTAATTTTGTAACGGCACCAATTATTTAAAAGTATATTTGTGATGCAAACCTTTGGACCTTCAGGTTCAATGGTGACTGATATACAGACATAGAGACAAGACATTTTGGAACAACTATGTTGGTTATTAGGCCAAGATCACGGATTAGGCTAGGCAGAAATAAGTCAAAGTCAAATCGTTTATTTCGTATAGGCCTACGGGGGCACTTACAAATTGTCATTACATTTTTTTTTCTTTACTCTACAATCGGATCGGAACGCGGCCACAACTGAGAAGATCCGGCGAGAAACTCAGCGGGCTTCTTTTTTTTATTTTTTTTATTATCTTATATTCACTGTAAGTATGTTGAAAGCCGTATGAAGCTCACTAGCTCGTAATATTGTTTTTTTTTATTTATAACACATCAAATCTATCTTATCTATGTATATATAAAACAAAGTCGTGTTAGTAACACCATTTATAACTCGAGAACGGGTGGGCCGATTTGTAAGATCTTTGATTTTTTGAATATATCGATGGACCATGGAAAACATTCACAAAAAATAATAATAATAAAGACAATTCCATGTGTCATACATTTGATTCTGAGTCGGTACGAAGTTCGCCGGGACAGCTAGTAGGTATATATTTTGACAATGTCGTTGAAAGGCACTTAACATTTCGCGAGCGTTCACTTTTGTTTTGTATTCCACAATACACCATACAAAGACAAAGCACACAAAAGCTAATTAGATATGTACAAGCAAGCACTGCCGGAACCGCTAGTGTATGCACACGACAAAGCATTGTTGCAATTTCACTTCTCACTAAGTAATTAAGGGCAATGAACATGTATACACAGTTTTCATTACGATAGGGATGACCCGATTTGCACAGTTGGTAGTGATACTTGCTTTCTACACCGAGGGTGCTGAGTTCGAATCCTGATAGGTGCGAAATTTGTGTGATGAACATGTATGTACCTTGATCGTGGATGTTTAATCTATACTAATATTATAAATGTGAAAGTTTGGATGGATGGATGTTTGTTACTCTTTCACGCCCGAACGGCTGAACGGATCTGGATGAAATTTGGCACAGAGATAGATTATAGTCTGGAATAGCACATAGACTTTTTATCCCGGTAAAATGTATGGTTCCCGTGGGATAGATGTTTTAATTTTTCATACTTTTTATCGCGGGTAACACCGCCGGGCGCAGCTAGTGTCTATATAAGAAACTAGCTGTTGCCCGCGTCGAAAATTAGAACATAACATTTTCCATACGAATGTTTATCCCCCCTCCTTTTAGCCCCTTGGGAGTGGAATTTTCGATAATCCTTTCTTATCGAGTACCTAGGGGCCCAGAACAACCCGAACATTTCAAGTCCCTATATAGGTCCAATGGTTTCGGAGATTTTGTGATGAGTAAGTTAGTCGGTTTCGCATTTATATACATAGATTGTATACTGGAATCACCTCCAGTTTATTGTACGGTACCCATACAAGCAGCATATTGTTTGGGACCGTACGGTTGGTGTGTCTGGCGATGGCGGAACAGTTCACATTGAGGCTAACATCATACCATTTCTTCTGTACCGTTACCTGAGTAACTAATGTTTGTACCCATTTGTGACGTGTCTATGTCGATTCAATGTTTTCGTGAATATAATAGGGGTCGAGAAGCTTTTTTTTTTTTTTTAATTACATTATAGGCAAGTATTTGATCTCGATCTCACCTGATGGTAAGTGACGATGAGATCTACGATGGAGCATACTTGCCTAGGTAGGAAGGCGGCAGTAGATCGAGACGCTACATTCACTAGGCACATGCAGCGCAACTGATCTGACTCGCCATCCATGAATGGCAACACCGAACATCATGCCGGAACACGGCTAGGCCGCTTGGCGACATGGCTTTGTTCAGTGGGTGGTGACTAACCACGGCCGAAGCCTACCACCAGTAGAGTTGTCACCTGGTTGGCACCACCCAGGGTCACGTGTAGGGTATCTCGAGGGTACTTAATTCTCCTACGGACGAAGGTGACTCTACCCCACGAAGGTGACTCGACCCCAAAAGCAGAGCAATATTGCTGTAGCACAGGAACAGCCGCGGACAAAAGCTTGTATAAAATATGTTCAGATTTTTCTTTAGTCTGCATTGCCTCTACACCTACGGAGTTCCATTAAAAGTGATGACTACTTTAAAAAGTGTAGAACTTGGGCACTATTGTGTAATTCAGAGCAAGGCCGGAGACTTTCTGTTCAGAATGTTATTTTCGACACTTGCCCGTGAAAATGACAATTTAATAACACATATAATATGTGAAGGTGTTTTAAGGCAATTTAAGTTGGGTCAGGGTAAGAAATTACCGCCTACATGTCTAACTAACAAGTATAACATATAGTTTCTGATCGGACGAATCTCACAAAATATTTAACATAAATTATCGAATATCAAAACGAATATAAAAATTAAACAAGCCCACAACATAATCTAATGTTTACTTGCCCACTTTATAGCCGATCTACACGGGGAGGTAAACTAGTTACTTGTCTACGAGAATCGTGTAAACCGGTCATTATGGTACTAAAATGTTGCAAGCAGGAAACTCACTGTTTGTTCCCAGTTTAATACCAAGCGTTACGTAACTAGATCTTTCTACAGCAATGCAATTCGACCTCCTTTTGACCTCCTCCCGCCATTATCTTACTTTCATACGTTCATGCACCGTTTACAAGTAACTAAAACTTTTACTAACAGCGGAATTATTACAATTTTGAAATAATTATCTATAAACTGTCCGTAATGGATAGCATTAATATTATTATAATTACGTTTGATTTTAGTTTGAATGCGTGTTCTTAAATGATTTTATAAGGCCATACCACATTGTAATCGCGTGTAGGCGCGACTTTTGATACGCATCTGATAAGCTAGATTATACGTTATGAGAACACGTTAGAGTCTACATTGCTAAACGAGCGATGTGCTTGTAGTTTTGAACGCGCGTCGCATTTTGTCTAATCTGTCTTTAGCTTTATTCAAATGATGTAGACGGGTGATCATTAGCATACACTTGCCGAGATCTTGTGCAGTTGTGTGATGTAATTAATATTATACTTTTTTTGTGTTAATGATATGCCGACAGTGTTTACTCGGGCGTACAATCGTTGACAGAATTCGTAATAAATAAAACATACATTTGAAATGAATAAATTTTATTGTAAAGATAATAACTAACCTATAAACAAATATTTTTTACTTAATCGGTCGTTCAACGATTCTCAATCGTATGAACATCATTCAACAATTAGTTCTGCAACAAACATACATAGATCAGTTTCATGAGTGTTTCGTTTTAATGATGTTAGGAAGCTTGCACATAGTTGAAATATCACTTTCATTTATCAATAAAACTACTTTCACTTTGTATACAGGGTGTAAGGGGCCTGATAACGAAAACTTTGGGTAAAGGTTACATTTAATGGGTATACTAAAATTATAGAAATCATTTATGTCGAAATTCGTGGGTTACAAAAGTTGTAATTTTGGAGCGCGCAATGTATAGGTACCAACGCAATCACAACACAGCGCTTCGAGCGATATTCGACGCGTGCGAGTGACGAGGGTGTGCAAGCATATCAAGTTTTAATTTACATTGCAGTTTTAGGCCTAAATTAGTAATTACGTATTTTTATTTAAAATCAAGTTAACATAAACTTATATTATGATTTCATGCAAAAATCAATTAAAAAATGCGTATAATTCATGGAAAGACCGACAGAAAATTCCAAGTCTGGGGGGGGGGTCTCTAATAATGAGTTGAACCCATGGTATCAGTTTTCGTTACAAAGCCACTTACATCCTGTATATAGTAAAGATATTGAATTAAAAAGTGTATATTATTATTTTAATATACATGTAAGTATACATGTATATTTGGTAAACGTAGATTAAAATTACTTATGTATATGCAAATAAGATCAGACTGGCGTTGTATAATCCTAGCTTTTTTATTCATTTCGTATGCGAGCTCGTTGGTAAAATATTATTTTTAAAAATGATAATTATTCTTTCTCCATACCAAATTAGATATTTAATTTGAATACAATTATAACGGGGGCACTGCGGTATCCGGATGGAGATATCATTAAATAACCATAGTCACGTTTAGTTATTTTTTATTTAAATTTATATAACTTTGGATCTAGTGGTTTGACCGTTAGCTCGCGTAGGGGAAGTGAGCCGAACACTACTCCAGCTGATTGTTGCGGGTTTGATTACGGTGACGTGATTAGCACAGTTGTTAGTGATCCTGCTGTCTGTACCGTGGACCCCGGATTCGATTCCTAGTATGCACCAACATTATGTGGTCAGCACGTTTTTTTGTAGCCAAGGCGTGAATGTATAATATCCATTGTACTTTGTTTGTTACTTTGTTTGGGACCGTACCGTCGGTGTGTACTATTATGATTTCCGTCCTTGCAAGTTTTAATATACAGGATGGTAATTTTAGACGAGTCAGAAAGCGCAGCTTCCTTAAGGGTTGAAGCTACGCGAATATAATCTTGGCAGACAATCTCAAAATTTTTTAATTTCGAAAAAAAAATGTCAGCAAAAAACGACGATTTTGATAAGAGAAAATATGTTTATTAGCTTAATAGAGACGACAGAATTTCATGTTTATTTTATATAATGGTCTATATGAATATTTTCGTCTCATAAAATTTGTTTTGTCCGTCGCCATATCTCTCTGCGAATGGGCACAGAGATCTAATCCTATTCTAAGTAACTTAACCAACCATGGCATAGAGTAATTGGGTACACTACACACAATATGGTATTTCTAATCCTTTCTTAACGCGGGTAAATCTAAGCCATACATGTTCACGTTATTTGTAAGTGTGTACAATCGGTAGGTACATATTTAGTATGATTAAGGCCTCTGCCTCGAATTTAGCGCGTCGCGCCGTCGCCGCCGCCGCGCCGCCCCGCTGCCCGCAAAATTCGAGGCAGAGGCCTAATAGCCGCCGCTGATGTGACAAGATCAACAATGCGCGCTTGCGTGCGCGCACGCATGCACAGCCATTGTTGCGCACACTTCCAGGCGATAGTGCCATCTTCCGGATTTTATTCACTTTTACAATTATACTGTTTGTATTTAATCTTTTGACATGAATAAAAAATAATGCCATATCCGGGATGGGACAGAAGTTACGAGTACTTGCCGACTAGTCAAGACAAAAAAAAGGTAGGTCAGGTTGACGATCAACCTTAATGGGAAGGGGAGAAGAGAGGAACAGGGAAGTAGCCCAAAAAGACTAACTTACTTAATATTCGACTAGTATCAACTATTTATTTTAGGAAAGTCCGTCGTCAACCTGCTTTCTGTACCGAGGGTCTCAGGCTCGAATCTCAGTAACGCAAACTTTGTGTGATGACTGGGACTGGGACTGGGAAGGCCTCCATTTCACCCTACGGTACCCACAATACGAGGGTTACTTAGTTTGAGACCGATACAGTGGGTGTGTTAGCATGGGTGTAGGTTTGCTACAGGGTAGGGCAATGTAAGGAAACTCGAATTAAACCGTTGTTTTTTCTACGACAAAAAAAAATTACACGAATTAAAGAAAGTAGCTGTTTCGCTGAAGTCACTGCTCCCATTTCCCAAGCTACTATAGGAGCACTACATTTCTTGACATCAGTGCGATTTTATATCCTTATCTTATACCACAACCTGGCCCAGTGTGTGTTCGTCAGACGACATTATTATATTTTATGTGTTCCGAAAATCGGTCAACTGTGCGTTCAGACTTAGCACAAAGGTTTAGCGGCATACTCGGGTATCCTTCAAGGCTAGTATTCGACGCGATGACGTAACAAGCTTAGTCATAAAGAAAGTTCTTTACCTGTCTACATTCACGTTCCTGCAGTTGAGCATTCGCGCGTACAGATGGACTTGCTTACTTGAATATTAACAACCCAGTTGTTAAGAGACTACTTGTCTATGCCCATTTATCAATATTCATACAGGTAATTCAAAAAGTGTATACTAAGCGTTGAACCTGCGCTTCTTCAGGGCATTTGTTATCATTATTTGAAGTCAGAATTACGATATGTTGACAGTATTTTTTTTACCGGCACAAGATTTTTTTTATTGAGTTATCGGAATTCTGAATTCAAATAACGATTACAAATGCACTTAATAGAGAAGTGCCAAGGTATAGTAAACCTTTTCTGAAGCATTGTGTATATCTGAGCTAAGACCACTCATGGAACATGAATTATTATCGTTAAGCTGATATAAGTGTGGAAAGGACAAAAATACCACAAAAAAACTTGTTTCTCTTAAATATTAAAAAAAAATACATAATGATAATTATGTATTTTTGAGATAATTTATCACATGTGAAAGTAATTGACGCTATCTTATTTGAATTCGCTCGCGCTGCGATGCACAGGCGGGGTCATAAGGAGAGTGCAAATATTTTAATTGGCTAAAGAAACACAGCAATCACATATAATCTTAATTAGTGATATGTACCTATATCTTGGAAATCGGACCTCATTTAAAACATATTTTATGATAAATAAAGCTGTGGAACACAATACTTATAGAAAGTTTTTTGGGGTCGAGTCACCTTCGTCCGTAGGAGAATTAAGTACCCTCGAGATACCCTACACGTGACCCTGGGTGGTGCCAACCAGGTGACAACTCTACTGGTGGTAGGCTTCGGCCGTGGCTAGTCACCACCCACTGAACAAAGCCATGTCGCAAAGCGGCCTAGCCGTGTTCCGGCATGATGTTCGGTGTTGCCATTCATGGATAGCGGGTCAGATCAGTTGCGCTGCATGTGCCTAGTGAATGTAGCGTCTCTATCTACTGCCGCCTTCCTACCTAGGCAAGTATGCTCCATCGTAGATCTCATCGTCACTTACCATCAGGTGAGATTGAGATCAAATACTTGCCTATAATGTAATAAAAAAAAAAAAAAGTTATCTTATAGTTATAAAATCAGTGACAGTCACGCTGGAAGAATACTTGCATCGAGGATCGCTGGTTCAAACCCTGGCTCGCGCCTCAGGGATCTCTGGATTTCATGTGCGAATCTTATTTTCAACCATAACTATTACTTGCTAGACGGTTAAGGAAAACGTCGTGAGGAAACCTGCGACTGTCTGAGAGAAGCTCTCGAAAGACGCGTATAGTCCGCCAACCCGCACTGGGTCAGCGTGGTGGAGTATCGCCTTATCCCGCTCGTATTGATGGGATGCACGTGCCCAATAGTGGGACAGTAAATGGCTGGTTATTACAGTCATAACAAGATCTTTAAAAATAACTAAACCATAGAGCTCCTTTTCATAGGAATGGCATTCCGCACTTTACACTTTTGAACATTCTTAAATGTATGAATAGACGAGGAGGTACTGTAATTATGTTAATACTTCAAAAACAATCTAATTCAGCAATAAAATAAGTTCTCAAAAGTGTACTGTTTATCCAAACAGTACACATTTGAGAACCAATACAAACAATGTTCAAACAAAGTCACCGTATAATATTTGTTGGCATAATATGCTCAGCTATTTGAGAAGAATAATATATTCGTATGTATATGCACATTAGTTAACTTTTACACTAATATCTGTCATCAGGAAAGCGAGTGAATGTGGGTCGCGGCTCATGAGCTGCATTGCGTTTACAAGTTGAACGCGCTTAGAATAATTATCATAAACGCATTTCGTTTACAAAATAAATAAGAACGGTAATTATAAGAAGATAAAAGTTGCATTTAAGTAAGAGTCTAAGTCATAATTACCTTACTAACAACTTTAGCTCTATTCAAACGAAACTTTGCAATTATAAATTAGTTAGAATTATGGGCCGTACTAAACCAACTTCTATAAATTATTTAATTGGACTTCTGATTACGAAGCAGATATAATCTAATGAATGCGTCAAAAGGCTATTGGATACAGAATCAATAGATTTTCATTTTCATCCCTATTCTGGTATTTATATTATTAACGTGCATCCTCTCCTAACAAAACATATGGAACATAGAACGGTGAATGGATATTTCATAGAATATGGTCATATTCTAGAACTTTCGCATTACTCTAGTTATACACACAAAAAAAAATATTATACATCTTTTTTATATACTGTCGGTAGTTATTTTGATTCTGCTTGTGCTATATTTTTAACTAACATATTTTGTAATATGCAACTACATAATAAGACGAAATAACCCTTACATACGTAGTTTTATGACTCATAATATAAAGTTCCACATCGACCGCTGCTTAATATGGAAAGTAATGGTGACAATAATATCACATAATATGCTCTGTAAATATCTACACAACGACTGGGGTGACCATAATATCATGAGTCATCATACTAATGACCCTTCAAATCGTTTTCAGTCCATATAAATTGGCCATTGACATACTGGTACCATAATCATTGAATATATCTCAAATACGTGTACTTCGTATCTATAGTAAAGTACGAAAAGACTTAAGCCATAGGTTACCTAAGAAAGTAGCAGAGATCTGTAAGGTAAGCAAGAACTTCTAAAATATTTACTATCGTAGATAAAATGTATGAAATAATCAGAAATGTTTGTTTGTGTGTGTGTTTGTATGTACGGATCTGTGGGCGCGTGTGTGTGTATGGGTTTTGTCACTGAGTCTATTTGTGAGTTGTTGTACCTAATCGTTACGTCACCGAGAAATCATGCTGTCACAGTCATACTTATTTATGAAATCTACGGCGTGAGTGGAATGGAAGCTGTAACGTTACCGAAACGGTACGTAAAAAGGATTGTGCTTAAGGTACAAGTTTTAATTATTCTATGCCTCCGCACTTAAATCTGCATACCGTGAGAACTATTAGCACTATTACTTCACAACGTATAATTATGTTCCACATTCAAATTATTCACAAGCTTTTTTTTTTATTCATCCAGGCTAAAACATTTTTGCAATTAAAAATGTCTTGATATAACATAACGCATGGTGTGCCTCGCGCTCGCGGGGAAACTCGACGAGGCGTTACGTCATAAGTACGAAATGCTTTCATATGACGAATTCTACATTACACGTGCAATTTCACCTTTTTTATTAACATATTTTTTTCCTATAGAAAGTATTTGTTGCATAATATCTTTCGATATTTCGTTAAGTATTTTAATTATGCCTTCGGGGAAAGCACCAAGGGAATAATTATCGTCCTTGTCAATTCTACAACACACAGTTAAACCCCCGAATTTATAGACGTCAAACGTCATACAGTACTGCGCACAAGAGTTTTGCTTTGCGCAGTACTATATGACGTTTGATTAAGTTATAGAACGTCTATAAATTTGGGGGTGAGTATATAAATATATTCTTAATGTGTTTTATAGAATTAGACACGACGGTGTTAGGTTAATTAAAATGATATAATGGCCTGAGTGCCAATTCAGTATATACAAATACAGAGACTTATATAGATATTAATCACCCATGTCTCAGCTATAAACATTCATGCTCATCACACAAAGTGTCCCCCCTTCAGGATTCCAACCTGGGACCCACAGCACAAAAAGCAGGGTCACTACTAACTGCGCTAATCAGGTCGTCAAATACGTAACCGCACCATCTCTTCATAGTTTCATCACTCCTAAACTTTAGTCCGACCTCAATAGCAACGTAAATCCACTTTTCTACACCAAAATCAAAACAACATTAATTAAGTAAATGTGGCTCTATTTCTTACCCAATAAAGCCTTTCACAAAAGCTGGCAACACTCGTTTCGAAACCGTAGCGCCTGCCCTTAGTAGACACGCCGAACATGGTCAACGAGGTGCGCGAGCGCATCTGATGCTCGAATTCTCAAATACAAATGCGTAACCTTTGATAGCTGTCACTAGTGGTGTGTGGCCTGAGTAAACGGCGGAAGCGTTTATCTAATCATTTCGGAAATCACCAAATCTGCAACCTATGTGTTAACGACGCGATCTCTTTGGGAGATATTTTATGGTTTTTTTTTTGGTAATCTTTTGTTTTTACGTTGTCTATTTTTGTCACCTCCTATGTCCGCACGGAAAATTTTCCATTACTATAGTTGTTTTTATTTTATCCATCCCCCTGCCTTTTAATTCTCACCCCGGCGTGTGGCGGACCTGCGGCCAACGCGTACTCAATCCATTAGTATGTCAATCCATTTCAGTATTGCAGGGTGTGTCATGTAACTGCGCCGCTATGAAACCAAGCACATAAACTAAAATGTAAGTATAATTGATAGGACTAGGCGATACTTGGCGGCATTTTATTTGGGGTCCCGTCACTTGTGATACATAGTTTCTCGACTAACATCTTAGAGGAGTTCGGTGTTTGCTGGCTTCATTAATTATCGATCAAACTTGTTTGGTTTATAATTGGAAAAGTTGACAAGCCGAGGGTCAGTGGTGGCTTCCTCTTCGCCCATTTGTTTGAATGTATGTAATATTGACTTTTCTACAGTCATTTACAGCCAGATGCGAACTGCGATGCCCCTCTGAAGTGGGCTAAGTCTATGCACATAACCAAATAATTATTTCGGCCATATTACTACAAATATGGCCATTATTTGTATTATTTTAGTTTAGTATGTAGTTTTATATATGGTAAAATGAAATTTATATAAATACGCCAGCACACGTGTAATCCCCAAAGGAGTATGCAAAGGTGCACTGCAGTGGACCCAAATTACTCATATAAACATTAAGCATCCCATTCGTGCTCATCACACAAAGTTTAGCCCTACCAGGCTTCGAATTCGTCACCCTCGGTACAGAAAAGAGAGTCACACTCACTACCAACTGTGCGAATCCTATCCTCATCGTGCATTGTCAATGAGACCTGTGTTGCCACATCAAAATACAAGAACTACAGTTTGACACATAAATCGCTACTATTCTATAACTTAATAACAATTTAATGAGATCCCTACACGTTGAGTCAAAGGGCAAGTGAGTGGCGGCGATGATACCGATCTAGATAGTTTAACTTCTAATGGTAATAGATTACAAGGATCGTAAACCGGTCCATTTGGCGGGATGTTGGTCATTACACATTGCAATCTGCTAATAAAAAATGTGTCTTAAGCACCTTATACGGAAAGCTTGTATTTATGTGTCGCTCATCTTGTTTTTTCTGTGTTTACGTAACTAGTTCAGTTGTAAATGTAAGTCAAGGGTTAGTAGGTATTTGTAACGGTGGCAGACAGTACCTAAATAAATATTATCTAGCCAATATTTCAAATGTAATTAGAAAACCCAGCGGATGTTATTAGATCAGAAACAGAATGTTTAATTATTATTTCCCTTATTTGGGTAACAGAGGTGCAGTGTAGTGCACCCAAATTTCAAAGATAGAATTTGGTCTCCATATAATAGGGGGGAGTGTTAAATATGCCAAGGGCCCTGGGGTGAAAATTATAGACTTCTTGAGATTTATATAATTATAATTTAATTAAATACTCAGAACACTTTTCAAAACAAACGATGTCGAGGAAACGCCATAGATAAGAGAGAGAAAACCATAGAGAACATTATGTATAGAGAATTTTTCATAGATTATTGTCCAGCGAGCCTAATCCCATTATACCGGGCGTAGTCCTCATTATGAAGAAAATTAGGCCTCATAGTCAACCACCCTCCCCCAATGCGGTTTTGGTGAACTTCACACGACTTACGACAAACGTGCAGAGAAGTATATCAGCAATCATTTGTTTTTCAATACAATAACACTTATCGTTACACCATAGAGAATCTGACGAAATTTCTATGTTATTTTTATTTTTCCGACTTCATTGGTATGCGTGGTATGATGTCCGCCTCGACTCGGTTACGTTTTACGTAAATATTACGACACGCCTGGATACTACATCTGCCAAAGCCCCGACCTACGACATGTGACCCTATAGTGACGTGATGGGAAAATTTTATCGAGTGTTGTATAATTTTTAGCAAATTATATTTTTTTTACTTCAGACCAACTTCAATCATTCGCATCACGCAATAATTGATTATGATCTACTGCTCGACTCTCAATAGTCACAGCGTGAAGATGGTACTTTAGCGGAAAAGGGAAGATCCTCCAGCCAGGCGGGTGGTATGCCTGCCGGGGCGGCCGCTATGCCCCGACAATTATTGTCGGGATCTTGTATATATATTACTTGCTCGGAAAACTCTTATAGCGCGATTCAGGATTGTGATAACAAGTATCTATTGTTCTGAATGCGTCTGCAGTGCCATCTGTGTAGCTTGTTGTGCGGTTGAAGTGGTCGCTACAGTACCATATTATTAATTTCGAACCGTAAGCTTTACAATAGTGATAACTCAAACAGACACATCCCATTTACAGTTGATTAATCATATAGATAGAAGATAGAATATTTCTTGTTACTGCATAGAATATACTTTTAGATTAGGCTTAGAACACGGAGTACACACAACGATTCAACAATAAAACCACTAAATCGTTGTCATCTATCAGTCCCCCCGTGACCATGGTTGCTGTGAAGCAGCCGAAACGTCTGAACGTAAAAAAACGTATAATAAACGCGATAAAATCCGTAAGATTAGTTTTATTTCAATCTATTTTGAATTCGAATATATATCATGAAATACACCTTGTCATTTCGACTTAAGGACCCTCGTATTAACAAGCGACACGATCAATTTAGTCAAATATAATTTGACGAATTGTAATTTTTGTTACAGAAATAATGAAATTCCTGTTCGAAGCCAAACTGAGGAGAGCCCTTTGTACACACAAAAAGAATTTGAGGTAACACAATTCGCTTTTACATAATATTGATATAGTTTCTGAAATTCAGTGTTTTCTGACCGCTTATGGTTGTGAGATAGGCTAGAAAAGCCGACAATCGAGAGATCGACTCTCGGAACGAGCGTTCATTGATGTTTCATTCATGTCTTTTTATTAATTCTGGGGATTGATTCTGTTGCTATTTCCTTTACAGACTTTGTAGTATAAAAACTTGATAAACTTCACCGCCATGTAATTAAGCTAAATAAAGCTTTGTTCTAATATACAGAACGAACTGTCGATGTTTCCCTATTAATAATATACCCCCAAATTTATAGATGTCCTATATCTTTATCAAATACGCACAAGACTTTTGCTTTCTAACGTCTATAAATTTGCGGATAGTATGTACAGGGACAACTGACACTCGACACAACTCTCAGCAAACACTTATCTCAATGAACAGAGATCCACAATCCAGTGTCGCGACAGTGTAGATACTTCGACACTCGATGTATAAGAGTGTTGAGTGTCTAGTGAAAAAGGATTTTTTTTGTATTTGAAGCTTGTTCTTGCAGACTGATGATGACGCTGATGAGTGGGAGGTGAGTCGAACTAGACTCCATTTAGGGGCATTGATCGGCAGCGGAGCCTTCGGCAGGGTTCACGCTGCACAGCTGGACATGCCTGGAGGAGAGACAATCACGGTGGCTGCTAAAATGCTCACAGGTACTACTTTTTTAACTTACTCTCTCTCATGGTACTCTGATCTATTTTAGTTTTTGTTTTGGAATTCTAGTCCTCAAGTCACAGGGATTTCTAGTGTAGCGACTAGAACTTATTTCATCTTGTTTTATTTCGTTTATTTATTTACTAGCTGTTACCCACGACTTCGTCTGCGTGGTATTTAACAAAAAGCGGACGAAGTCGCATGTAACAGCTAGTCTAAAATAAAAGTTGCCTAAGTTACTCCTTGTTACATCAGCTATCTGTCAGTGAAAGTCCCGTCAAAATCGGTCCAGCCATTTCAGAGATTAGCCGAAACAACCAGACAGACAGACAGACAAAAATTGAAAAAAAAATTGTTTAGGTATATGTACCGTGTATACATCCAAATGCACTTAGTAAAAAGCGGTTATTTTTTACTATAACAAACAGACACTCTAGTTTTATTTATTTGTATGTATGTATAGATTTCAAAGATCGACTACAGATGCGATTTCAAACGCACTTAGAATTACCTCATCTTCAGCGAATATGGCAATACACTTACACATCACAAATGGCATGTTGCAGAATTCTGAATATTCACAGCCAATTCTCAGTCGTGCATCGACGAGCATGCACCATCCAACATGAGATAAATCCCATGAAGGAAAAGGTTATCTACTGACCGCTCGGTGTACCGATTGATATCACTACCGAGTTATATCCTGATTCAACGTATAGATATTTAATAAGGAATCAAGAAACCAACTAAGGTATTTACTTATCTAGGTACATGGATTCTGTAAATAAGTAGATTCCTTAGTTGGTTTTTATGTTAACTTTTTTTATATATAAGGTATGACAAAAATAGTGTAAAAGATTTGAACCGATGAATCAGAAAGTTATTAGATCACGTTGATGTATAAGATAATTGTGTAAATGACGCTTATTTTTTTTTTACATTTCGACCCAGTAGCGTTTGGCCATGCGCTCAGTGGGTACAGCGTAGCATATTTAAATTTCTAATAATTGATTTATTTCTATTGGAATGCAATGTTTATAACCTACTGTTAGTACTGTTCAAATATTTTACATTATTGATTTCTTATATTTACGCGAATACTACACATTGAAATAAAACTATTTTTTAAGGATTTTATCGCGTTTATTTTTCGTTTTTACGTTGCTGTAAAGCAGCCGAAACGTCGGGAACGTAAAAACGAAAAATAAACGCGATAAAATCCTTAAAAAATAGTTTTATTTCAATATTTTACATTATGTTTGTTAAACCTTACATAGGCGCATCTCGTTCGTCTTAAAAAACTCGTAATAAGTTTTACTGCTAGATATTAAACTTTCACATCGCAAAACTGCAATTTTAATCTATAAGCCACTTATTTGAAGTAAATTAGCTTGGATTTAGATGATTACGGATCTATTTAAAGGAATTAGAAATACTTATTGGAATCCAAATATTAGCATTTGGATGTCTTTGTTAAGAAAACATAATAGATATTGAGAACTTTATAGGTAATTTCGCAATGTAATCTGTCTGTTTGTATGTAGGTATATCGTAGCCATTTCATTCAAAAACAAAAAAAACACCATATTTATAACCGCCACACAACATAGAGATGAATAAAAAACCTTTTTTTTTAATATCAAAAGACAATAATGTCCATACAACAAAACCCACTCATTCACAATTTTATTCCAAATATAAGTTATATAGATTAGTATATATAGATTCCATGATACGTTACATGCAATTCGAACTGTACGGTAAGCAGGAACTTCTAATCTATATCTATACATATAAATAAAATTGGAGTGTCTGTTTGTAATATTAAAATAACCGCTTTTTACTAAGTGCATTTGGATGTATACACGTTACCTATACCGAAACAACATTTTTTACAATTTTTGTCTGTCTGTCTGTCTGTCCGTCTGTCTGTCTGTCTGTCTATCTGTCTGTCTGTTTGTTCCGGCTAATCTCTGAAATGGCTAGACTGATTTTGGCGGGACTTTACTGGCAGATAGCTGATGTAACAAGGAGTAACTTAGGCTACTTTTATTTTAGAAAAAAACATAGTAACTCACGAAAAAAAATTAAAACCAATGTCGCAGCGTTGCGCCTGATTAAGTTTGCTAGCAACAACCTGAAATGCGTCCCGCGGGCTCAGAACGTGCGAGCAGGCTGTTGCCAACAGTTGTGACTTTGTTAAATACCACGCGAACGAAGTCGCGGGTAACAGCTAGTGTAATATGTAATCGTAGCGTCATCGATCGTCACTGTCACACTTATTTATGAAATCTGTGATGTGAACTTTTTGGGGGTAGTCGAAGGGGAAGGTTATCAATTTTGTTTTATTTTGTGAAAAATGTATTTCTTTGAAACATACATGTGTAATTTTGGTGGAATGTTAACCATTATGTGTTCAAAAACGTGCCGGGTGTAGGAAAATAAAACTAAATAGTAAAACATGACTCTTCCAGTTCCCCCAAGAAGTCCGGTAGTTTGTCAGTAAAGTATCCTCAACGTTACTGATAGAGTTTGGGGGCGTATTTGATATTAAAAAAAAATCATTACATTGGCAAAATATCTACCCAAGGGTGCGTGAGGCGGGTGGGTGAGGTGAGTACTATAAAAAAAAATCTGTGATGTATTACTTTAGGTACTGCACCTCAAACACAATCCTCTTTACGTAGCGTTTCGGTACGTAAGCGTCGTTCGCCACTAATTTCGTTGAGCACGCCGCCGGCAGGAGTAAACGTCCAACTAATTTAGCGAATGCTCATATTTGATTGCATAAAACATCTCTAGGAAATGAAAGTCCGCCGCCCGAGCTCGTCGATGCACTCTTGAACCGGTTGAATTGTTTTATAATTCTTAGATAACCGTGCAATTACCTCAAATGGCAGACTGCCGAGCCATGATCGCCTGTCCTTTCATGTTGGTCCCACGGAATAGAGGAAAATGAATGTGTTGATGTAAGCATAATTGATTACATTTGTAATGTCGAAATAGAAACTCCTTTATCACCTTAAGGTTGAATATGATTTGCACATCGTAGAATCGCAAGGCCTATATTTTTAATTTGTTATTTATTTGAACTTAGAACGTATCAAATTTGAACCTCAGTAGATTTTTTATTAACTCAGATTTTTTATCGTCACCATAATACCATAATAATAAACACCATAATAGTTAATATACCGCCAAAGTTAGGTAATATAATTCAATGCAACACATTATTCACAAACCAAAACTGGTGGTAGGCTTCGGCCGTGGCTAGTCACCACCCACTGAACAAAGCCATGTCGCCAAGCGGCCTAGCCGTGTTCCGGCATGATGTTCGGTGTTGCCATTCATGGATGGCGGGTCAGATCAGCTGCGCTGCATGTGCCTAGTGAATGTAGCGTCTCGATCTACTGCCGCCTTCCTACCTAGGCAAGTATGCTCCATCGTAGATCTCATCGTCACTTGCCATCGTGTGAGATTGAGATCAAATACTTGCCTATAATGTAATAAAAAAAAAATTGATAACCTTTCCCTCCGAATACCCGGAGACAGTTCCGGATAAACCTATAATTATGTAATTCACGTGTGACACTCGGTCTGAAGCGTGGGTTCAATAAAACAAACGTAATAGGAGATATTTTCCGTGAATACCTTGACGTGTAAATAAATGTTGTTTGTGACAAAGCCATGAAAGTAACCGAAGGGGCCCATGAAATAACCAATATAATCACAACGCGAAAGATAAATAGGCACTTATGTATAGGTACATAACGATGTTATTTATTTGTTGTTTGGTTGTTATCGGACTGCAGAGCTTTGGAGATTGCGTCCTTTTATTATTACATACATATCTATTAAGTTTGTGAGTTTGGATGTAGGGGGTAATCTTCGGATCTACTGATCCGGTCTTGAAAATTCTTTCACTAATAGGAAGCCACATTATCCCTGAATGGTATAGGATAATTTTCATAGTGGAACCACGCGCGGAGCCACGGGCAGAACTTAGTGGCATTATAATAAAGCTCGTGCTTATAATTATACGTAATAGGTACATTACCAAAAGGCCTCCACATTATAAATCTTTATTCAACAGAGGACGCAACACAAGAAGAAATGCAAGATTTTCTCCGAGAAGTCGTGATGATGAAACACGTCGGGTCCCACAAACACGTGATCAGACTGATCGGATGCTGCACCAAGAGGGCGCCTCTTATTGCCCTTATAGAGCATGCGCCGAGAGGTGACCTCCTGAGCCTCTTGAGGGCAGCTAGAGGCAAAAGGAAGGAGGCACAAGGCTCCAATGTTACGAGAAGAATGGATAGCGAGAATGAAAATGGTAGACCTTCTGAGGCAGACTGTGAGAACCTCTTACTTATTTTACTGAAAAATAATGTTGAAACGCCTGTTAATTATTTGCTAGCAAATTTGCATTTGAATGTTTGGAAGGCGTTTTATTTTTTTGTGACAAATCGCTTAAGATTTAAATAACTTTTGGTATGAGCATAGTTTTTAACAACGAATACCATAACTAGCCGCAATATTCTGGTTTGCTTCTAGTAAGGTCTAAATTGTTTACAGATTTACAATCTATTGATAATATGAGATTATTTATCTTCTAGGTATAGGATCAAAACGGCCAAAAGTATTTTTTTTCTTTTCCTTACTGACTGGTGGCGTATTCACCCTAGGGCCATGTGACCCATGACCCGAGGTGGCAGGCGGCCGGGGGCGGCGCAAGCCGCTCCTCACACTCACTTTAGGCAGCTTTCATATTCATTACCTATATTTCGTTAATATATGGGGAGGCAAATCCCACAGGCGCCAAAACTTATAATACGTCACTGGCCTTACATGCTCGCTACCTAAATTTATACCCAGGGTGGCAAACCTCAAAGGCCCGGGGCACATCGCCGCAAGGCGCAAAATATTAAAATACGCCACTGTTACTAAAGATCTATATCCTTCCAGCTGAGTACACAAATCTGAGCGACTCAGACCCCGCGTCCGACGGGAAACTGTACATAGATGGTGATAAGAAAAGGGACCACTATGTGGCTGAGCCGGCGCTGCGGCTGGATGGCAGCACCATGCGGGAGTACGCCCTGCAGGTTGCGCTGGGCATGAGCCATTTGGAGCAGAGGGGGATAACGCATAGGTGAGTGTCACGTTATCTATACGACTATACTCCAAAAGTTATTAGACACAATGTTAAGGTAACCAGCAATTAAATGCATATATATATATATATATATATATATATATATATATATATATATATACTATATATATATAGTTGATTGGTAGAACGCTTGCGTCCGAACGAGGATCGCACCTCTGGCATTTCTGGATTTCATGAGCGAATCTCATTTTCAACCACGATGATCAGTTGCTAAACGGTGAAGGAAAATATCGTGAGGAAACCTGCATGTCTGAGAGAACCTCTCGAAAGACGTGTGAAGTCCACCAACCCGCACTGGGCCAGCGTGGTGGACTATGGCCTAATCCCTCTTGCATTGAGGGGAGGCTCGTTCCCAGCAGTGAACGGGCCTCCGGGGATTAAATGCAAGTCAGAACACTATAACATCGTATCACAAACTTTATAAGTCATAAAGCACTTATTTTATAGATTCATATGACGTGGAGTCGAAATCAATGGCTGCGCGGGTGGAGACGCGGGGTAAAGCTAGATCCTTATAAATATACAAAAAACATTGTGACATAAATCCATCAGGCGTCGACCTTTTCTCGACGGGGTTTACAAGCCCGCCATCGCGCAGGTCACGTACCGGGAAAATGGCCCAGTTTTCCGGGTACCCGCCCACAACCGCTCCTGGGCACCCGAGCCCCGGCTATATTTAATATAAACACAAACCTTCAGGTGTTTTAACACGCACAATGAATTTGTTTGTTTGCGTTCCATCAATCTTGTTATGCATACTCCTACCTTTTGTGTGTTTCTTTACTTTATTTTGTTGAATTATATAATGGATGGCGGAGGAGAGATTCTAATTCGATTGTTTTCTTGTAGATATCAATCATTTTATGTTGTGTTGTTTTTTTGTTAGTTTTTAGTCGTCATTGATAACAAAAAATAGGGTGATAAAGAAATGTTATACTAAGCCCTGAACCTCATCTTGCTTAGCACATCTGTAATCATTATGTGAAATGAGAATTTAGATATGTCATTTTAAAAAAAACAGTATTACCATGTGAAAAATAAATTAAATATTAGAAGACAAAATGACTGAAAACGTCTACATCCCCAATGTATGAGATCACATCAATTTAGTCACACTTGTATGCAAGAACTTGCATAATGGGAATGGAAGCTTTTTTACTATTTCACTACTCAATTTACATGAACTTGCACCTCACATTTAATACTTATATATTAAGGAAACACGGCGTTGACACTGACAAGATTATAATAGCAATAATCAAATTGCTTTTCGTGCTTATTAGTTTTTAGTAGGCGCTAACCAAATATAAAAATTTTTTTTAAATAGATATTCCTAATTTGCACACTTACTGTGGGTCGGAAAGTTAAATATTCAATTTTATGCAGAATAGCACAATATAAAGCCGAGAGAGCACTTTGCATACGATTTTTTTTGTATCAATTATATTTGGTTAGTGTAATTAGCAGAGAAAACACCAATACTCTTAATCCAGATTCGCGAATGGCGAATTTAATTGGGTTAAACCTAAGACGATTTCTTCTTCGAATTTTTAGGTCGGTATTCGAATACAAAATTCATTTTTGCCAGTGTCGTATAAATATAATCTAAACCATCTTTAGTGTTGTTTTGTTTATCAATGAAACAATTTTTGAGAAAAAAATCAATATTGACAGCTTTACGGTTCAACTTCCCGCCAAAAAGTTCTATGACGATTGCTGGTAATATCATTTTTTTTTTTTTTTTTTTTTTTTGCAATATAGGCAAGTATTTGATCTCGATCTCACCTGATGGTAAGTGACGATGAGATCTACGATGTAGCATACTTGCCTAGAAGGTACCTGTTCACTCTCGACTTGAAAACACCCAGATTGTAGTCAACGGGGAACAAAGACGCCGGTAGCGTGTTCATCATTCCAGTCATAAACGTATAAAACCTTTGTCGGTCGCTTAGCAACCTTTACCAGGCGCTGACTAACCTCGAGGTTGCGAGAATGATCATTCCAATCCATACTTAATTGGAACGAAATAAGGGTGCTTATTGTGAATTCAATTTTAGAGCAGCTTATTGTATATCTCCCAAACAGTAAATACAATTAAAAAAAAACTTCAATTAATTAGAAACGAGTAACGAGAATCGGTATTTAGTTAAAATTATTTTCTGTTAACACGGGCGTATCGTTGAATAACTATTTTATTTATTGAATCGATTACGGAAATTTAATTCTAATTTGTTGAATAAATTACAAAAGCAAATATCAACAAAAGATGTACATATACATACATCTTAGGTACTCGTTACAAATAGGTAATTGCCTATGAAAGAATATTACCGAGTAAGTCATACCGAGTGCGTTGATTATTGACTCGACTAGATGTTTTGTGGATGTTAGATGCATGTTCTTTTGCGACTCGACTCGAAGCGTCTAGCCGTTGGACGCACGTCCTTATAATAGAGTATACAATTATGTATATAAGTCAGTAGTACCTACCTATCCAAAAATAAATGGTCAACTTAATCCTAGACTGGCTTAGTGCTGTAGGAACGAAACGTAAGATGTGTGCGAAGTAAGAATGGTTATAGCAACATTATGATCGTGAAATGAAACGTTAGAAGTGAAAGGGACGGATGGATAGTTAGAGGGAGAGAGAATTGCAAACGAAAGACGAACAAGACGTTACATTTAAGAAAAAGTGATCATTTAATAAAATCAAGCAGTTATCAAGCAATCAGACTTTAATTTCAAGACGCCACCCCGACTCCGGCCCCATAGTACTATATTCTATCCAACAGACAAAACAAAGCCCAAACCAGTGGCCTTACAAGCATGTAATTTAGTATAAGAATACCACGTATATCGTAGATGAGCAGTAAGGATTTTTGCAAATTCGACCCCTAAGGGAGTCAGTAAGTTGGTAGAACGCTTGCCTTGGTAACGAGTATCGCAAGTCCAAAACCCGGCTCGCACCTCTGGGATTTCCGGATTTTCATGTGCGAATCTCATTTTCAACCATGTTTATCACTTGCATAACGGTGAAGGAAAACATCGCGAGGAAAACTGCATGTCTGAGAGAACGACTAGAAAGACGTGTGGAGTTGGCTACTCGCACTGGGCCAGCGTGGTGGACTTGGCCTAATTCCCCTCGCATTGAGGGGAGGTCCGTGCCCAACAGTGGGACATTAAAAGAGGGGGATATTATTATATCTTATTACGGGTCAAAGTTGTTATGAAGAAACGTAGGTTTAAAATTAGGATCGGGCTACTTTTTATGACTTTTTTTCATTCTTATTTATTTTTGTGTTCCAGGGATCTGGCAGCTCGCAACATCCTTGTCGACGGCGCTGGTACGCTAAAGGTTGCCGACTTCGGCCTGTCCCGGTCCGGTGTGTACGTCCACACCCGGGCCCGGCCGGTGCCGCTCCGGTGGCTGGCCCCGGAGGCGATCCTGCACTCCCAATACTGCAGCGCCAGCGATGTGTGGGCGTTTGCGGTACTACTTTGGGAGATAGCTACGCTAGGTAATACCTGGTTCAGCAGCTATCATGCGGCCGTAAAATATAAAACTATGTTTATCAGTTTTTATCCATATTTTTTTTTATATAGTCAGATATTTCGGGGCTAAAGTAGTTAGTTATACGTCAATATAGCTAAACAATAAACTGTTAATAGCTCTATCTAGTAGAATCTTCATACACCGCTGCGTTACGTGGTGGTAATATGAATTTTTTATCCGAAACCAGGTAGATGGCAGTAGTTTTGCAAAAAGTCAACCATAAACTGTTTGATCAGTTTTGGTAGCAATTTTTATTTACTATGGCGAACATTTGAAATGTATACAAAAATTATGTAAAATAATCATTACGGTAATGTATAGTCTATGCTATTCTATGTGCAAATGATTTCGATCCTATGAAGATAGCTACCTTGCGTAGACAAAGAATTCACCTACTATGTAACAAAATATTAGAGCTACTCGGTACAATATAGCTACTTAAACAAATACATGTAGAACTATTTTATTATTCCAGGAGGTTTCCCCTACGCTGAATTGAGCAACCATCAAGTTCCATCATTCTTGGCCGGCGGTCGTCGTCTGCCGAAACCCGCCAGGGCGTCTCCAAGACTCTACCAAGTCATGGTGGAATGTTGGTCCGAAAACGCCCAAGACAGGCCAACATTTGCCCAACTAGTCACCAAGTTGGCTGCCCAACAGCAGCTATACGTAGACTTGGATTGCGTTTTCCCACCTTCCGAAGATGAGCTAGGCTTAAAAGACCACGACTTTAGTATGGCGCTAGCCAATGGTCACACTCAATGACCAATGTAAAGACTGAATATTTTTATTTATATTACTATTCCCCCCATTAGCACAGTAAAAGTAAATGTGAAAAATATTTGGCTTTTATTTTGTTTTCAATACATATAAATAAAATTGGAGTGTCTGTTTGTAATATTAAAGTAACCGCTTTTTACTAAGTGCATTTGGATGTATACACGGCACCTATACCAAAACAACATTTTTTACATTTTTTGTCTGTCTGTCTGTCTGTCTGTCTGTTTGTTCCGGGTAATCTCTGAAATGGCTGGATCGATTTTGACGGAACTTTAACTGGCAGATAGCTGATGCAAAAAGGAGTAACTTAGGCTACTTTTATTTTAGAAAAAAAATAGAATCTCACGAAAAAAAATTAAAACCAATGTTGCAGCGTTGCGCCTGATTAAGTTTGATAGCAACAACCTGAAATGCGTCCCGCGGGCTCAGAACGTGCGAGCAGGCTGTTGCCAACGGTTGTGTCTTTGTTAAATACCACGCGAACGAAGCCGCGGGTAACAGCTAGTTTAGAAATAAGAATCGTTTGTGCTGGACGCGTAAAGTCAGACCGCACTAAATAATAAATTAAAAGTAGGTAGGTACCCACTCACAAATATAATTGTATGCCTTGCACATCTCAAAAAGTCACGTTCAATTAATTTCTGATAATGAAACCTCCGATTGTGAACATCATAAAAACAATGATTGTGGTCATATTAACTTGAAAATAATGTAAGGGAAAAATAAAATATTTGACGCTTTAAAGTCCATAGACACAGAAAAAGTGAGTTTTTTTTAAATTAATGCAAACTATTGCAGATTTTACGGTTCACGTTTATGCATAAAATAATTTTGTAAATTATGTTATAGTATTTGATTTATTTCTTTTGGAATGTTGTCTTAATAACCTACTGATGGAATTGTTAAAATATTTTCCACTATTATTGTTAAACCTTACAGAAATTATATCACATCGAATCCTGTTTACTTATTAAGAAAAGAAATTGGCAAGCACATTAGGTACATGCAATATTATTTAAAAAAATGATTACTAAGACAGTCTTAATCCACTTCCAGTGAAAAGTGATGTCATCTACCGAGCGTTCGCATTCACCTTCGTAAGTGTATTATCAGCGAAATGGCCGAACCTTGAAGAGGATCCTCTGCTCTTCATAGCAAACCCAGTGGAGTCTGACATGCCAGGCCACTGGATGCCACTGAGCGTCGTTAAGGTCATATTAGAAGGGACCACGGAGAGAATAAAATTGCACTTGACGTCGCGAACTATGAGGACTCCGCAGCGAACGCAACCACCGACAGCGCCGCCACCACCGCCACCTGCGGATCCGCCGCCGAAATGGCTACCGGAACCGCTGATGACGGCGTCACCCGACCCGCCGCCGGAATCACCGGAGCCGCCCCCAGAACCAGAACCCGAACCCGAGCCAGAGGCCGAGACGGAACCGGAACCGGAGCCGGAGCCGGAGCCAGAGCCCGAACCAGAACCAGAACCAGAACCGGAACCAGAATCGGAACCCGAACCAGAACCAGAACCGGAACCAGAATCGGAACAAGAACCGGAACCAGAACCGGAACCAGAACCGGAACCAGAACCGGAACCAGAACCAGAACCGGAACCAGAATCGGAGCCGGAGCCGGATCCTCCCGAAGAAACAACACCGTATAAACCAAAAAGAAAGCCTCCGACAGACGGACACCTCAATTCTGCTGTGTAGTAGTTTAATCAAAGTAAATTATATTATGTTGTAATTAATGAAAGCAGTTAAATAAAATAGTAGTTTAGGTCTGATTCACTCAGGGATCCCCTGTTGGATCCGGTGTATAATTCCGTTCCGGCCACGATGAGTTATTGTAAATCGTATGCGAAGTCTGAACAACTGCCTGGTCTGGTACCTAGATACATACATAAGTAGTTAGGTGTATATATATATATATATATATATATATATATAAAGATAAACTTCACAAAGGCAAGCCACTAAAGATAAAAAGTCCATGTTTAAATCGAAACGAATTCATGTTTTAACTTGTCACGACAAGTTAAGGCGTAATTGATAAAAGCTTATCATATAGGTACAGACGCGGTCTTTAATTTGGGCCTATTTAAAGTTGAATATCGTATAGCAAACGTTTTTGGATACTATTTTGAATGATGTTAATACGAGCAACTGTTGTTAAATGTGTCCATATACAGATATGACCCTTATTGCATTATAAGTGTCATTGATAATATTAAGGAAATGGGTCCCAAGTTAATGTTCCCGACCGTACCTACCTACTAATTATCTACACAATATGTAAAACTAGCTGCGCCCGGCGGTGTCACCCGCGATAAAAAGTATGAAAAATTAAAATATCTATCCCACGGGAACCATACATTTTACCGGGATAAAAAGTAGCCTGTGCTATTCCAGACTATAATCTATCTCTGTGCCAAATTTCAACCAGATCCGTTCAGCCGCTCGGGCGTGAAAGAGTAACAAACATCCATCCATCCATCCATCTATCCATCAATCCAAACTTTCACATTTATAATATTAGTATAGATGAATAAGAGAATTATTATTAAGTTTGGCATTGGCATTAAAATACGACCTTTTATAACACTTATTATGCAAGTAGGTAACTATATTATTTCTAAGTAAGCTTCGTTTTTCTTAGTCTAGTTTTGGAGGTCTGGATTGTTTATTTTTAGGTTGTTCCGTTTTCATCCTATGACGTCTCATCCTGTCATTATATTTTTCTTATTTAACCAATTTCTATTCCTTTATTCAACCGACGACGGGTATTAAAAATACCATAGGCGTTGCAATCGGTTGAGTGAGGAATAGAAATCGGTTGAATTAAGAAAAAACTAATGATAAGATGAGAAGTAATTGGATGAAAACGGAACAACCCCTTTTCCCCCTACATATCCCTATATCCATCGTTTCTAATGTAAGAAATACCATTCATCATATATTTTTTGGAAGCATAGGCAGGCTTTTGATATGGCCTACATAATTATATAAGAACTATACGAATAATTCCTATTATATATGCACGTTAATAAATCAGACCCAGAATAACCTGATAAAAAGGACCGTATATGCCACAAAAATAAGGCATACCTACTTAAGGGGGAAGCTCAGGGTCAGGGCGCGAAATTCAAAATGTCAATGGTTTTTATTTTTTTACGAAAAATTTGGACCTCCGATACAATACCATAAGGTTTGTAAAAACCGCTACTTTTGCTAACTTTGTGGTGTTGTATCGCTTTAGGTATTTTTTAAGCCAACTTAATACATCGAGACATCCAATGCAGAATGCTAATATCGCAAAATACTAAATTACATCGTAAAGATGTCCAAATTTTTCGTAAAAAAATAAAAACCATTGACATTTTGAATTTCGCGCCCTGACCCTGAGCTTCCACCTTAACGAGTACTTACAACCTTTTCATGATCTTTACAATGCTGAATTCTTTATTTGTGACCAAACTTTCATCTGTCATAGATAAAACAATTCATTGTGCCCAACAAATACTGTTATCATGGAAACGCCCTAAGTGCACGCCGGGTAGCAGCGAGCCAGGGTATCAAGCTATTGTTTGTTCCGCGGCTACTTTTTTAAATTATCTGCGAAGATACGATAAGAGCACCGTCCGGCGCCACTAGTTGTGTCCACTAAATTAAGGACGACGCGACGCTACGAGCGTGCTGCGTTTTGTGGCTACTTACTCGCAGACAGATAGTTATTTATGGCCTACGAAGTGCCTCTCTTTGAGGTTTCCAAAACTTGATGTCTTGAGCTTGTTTTAGTTACGTTTTACTCGCGAAGGTCCAAACGTCGCTGTTATAATTGTATAATGATAACCTGGCAACACCGCCGCCGCTTGAGACGACAGCGGCGCGGATACGGTAGCGACGCGCGCGCCACCTAACAAAAATAACTTACTACTCAACTGTCAGACGAAAAGACACGACGTGCACAGACCGTGCATGATAAAACTTGAAAACTTATAGGAAGAAAGAAAAACCGAGGTTAGCTGCATGCTGTGTAGCTAATAGTCGCACCATTGTACCTGCTTGTTCTGCCGCGATGTCTCAACGAGCGTCTTCGAGCGTCCAAATATTGAAGCAATTAGCCTATCCTATTAATCTTGCATAAACTCTACCATTTCCTTGCTCACGAGTCCACGACACAAGCAAGAAAGCAACAGCTTAGAGTTATGGTATAAATAAACAGTCGATCGCATTTGGTACGGGCCGGACTACGGATTTGGTACAACACTACCAACCGTCGGTACTGTATTGTCCGCAGACTACTCTCTTTGGTACGGAGCGGACTATTTCCGCGGTTCAGCCCAGTACCAAGTTCATACTAATAGGCTACCTACATAAGATTTTATAGATTTTTTTAGAGAGCTGTTAATGTAGGTAAGATCATTTTTTTTAATCACGTAGCTGGATACGTTCGCCTATTCCGTGGCCCCAATAGAATGTTGCCCTTCCCGGAATTTTGTTCAGGTAATTAAACTTTACAATGAGAATCTCAAAATTCTTTTTGTTTTTCGAATATTGGGCCCTTGAGTGGGGTTAACAAAGGAATGTCTCGAGGCTTAATTAGGTAGGTACTAGTACATTTACACAACATTATTGTAAATGAACCGGGCTGGTATGAGTCACGCTATTAACAAGTAGAGTGTAAATAAAAAAAATATAGGCCTCGGTAAAGCTGTCAAAGTATAATGCCATCGTGTAATTTAAAAAATAATGACGGCGGGCTTATGGAAACTTAGGAGCTCGTAGTCGTCCGTCAGGGACCCAAAGGCTCCTCTTTCTAAACCTCAATCCCACTAATATTGTAAATGTGAATGTTTGGACGGATGGATGTTTGTTACTCAATCACGCCAGAACGGCTGAACGGATCTGGATAAAATTTGACACGGAGATATATTATAGCCTGGAATAGCACATAGGCTATTTTTATCCCGATAAAATGTATGGTTCGCGTGTGATAGATTTGTTTTATTTTTTCATAGAGCAAAGGATCGACATGATTTATAGAAAAGGACTTTTTAATCGCGGGTAGCACCGCTTGGCGCAGCTAGTGTGTAATATTTACCGCCGGGTACATTTTTATAACGGAATTATGACATTTTTAACCACGCAAATCTACGTTTCTACACTGAATTGGAAATGACTGTACCAATGACGAAGTAGGTAAGCTCATAATGCCTCGCACATTATTCCGTCTGAGTTTGAACTTTTTTAAACGGTTAGTAATGATGACAAAAAGAAGCAAAGTTCCCAGCAATACCAGCAGTTGGAATAGAGCGAGGACCATAAATCTGTGGCGTTTACGTATTTCAAACATGTTGCCAGCCCGGGAGAAAGAGTCATTATGAGTTATTAATATGCATGGATCCTCTAGGGCTGCCTAATGTGATATATTCGTAACTAGCTGCGCCCGGCGGTGTTACCCGCGATAAAAAGTATGTAAAATTAAAACATCTATCCCACGGGAACCATACATTTTACCGGGATAAAAATTAGCCTATGTGCTATTCCAGACTATATTCTATCTCTGTGCCAAATTTCATCCAGATCCGTTCAGCCGTTCGGGCTTGAAAGAGTAACAAACATCCATCCATCTATCCATCCATCCAAACTTTCACATTTATAATATTAAGTATAGATAGTATAGATTCCATTACTATATTCCATTTGACGGCCTGATTACCGTAGTTGGTAGTGACTCTGCTTTCTGCGCTGAGGGTCCCGGGTTTGAATCCTGGTAGGGACAAGCTTTGTGTGATGAGCACGAATGTTTGTACCCGAGTCATGGATGCTTAATATGTATTATATACTGAGTTCGCCCTCATTCCATTGTACGGTACCCATAACACAAGCGTTGCTTAATGTGGGACCGTATAGTTGGTGTGTTCGTAAGGCAATATTTATTGTTTATATTTATTTTATTAATATTGCAGGATCTCATCTTGAATAGAGAAATACATCATTTACCGTGGACTAACTAGGAACCTATGCAAAGTTTTTTTTCTGAATTTAGATTAGGGCGAAAATGCTGAAGGTATTACAGAAAAGGTCGGTAATCAGGTCGTCGATTAACTCCTCTTAAAAAAAATACTTAGTTTTAGATAAAGAGAGAGAGAAAGAGAGTTTTAGTTAAAAAGTTACTTCAACTTTCCCGTTGGCAGCCCTACGTGTCAGGCCTCGAACAACGGGTCCCTTGGATCGCATTCCGCCCTCAAACAAAGCCAGCGTTGCACGAGATGCGTTCTTGTTTTTTTCCAACTCATGGTCTTTAGTTCGCGTTCCGATTATATTTTTTCAAATGCATGATTACTTTTCGCGGTGCCTGTATCTTTTATTGACTGAATTTTAAATACAATTTGTATTAAAAATACCTAGATGGGACTAATTACAAAGTATGTTCAGTTCCTAGGTAGGTAGGTTAACCTACCATTTAACATGTAGATGATGACCTACGAATGTCCCTATCTACTTACATTAATCTAAAAACATGTAAGTAGATCAGCAGAAGAAAACAATAGTTGAGTTAGGTATTCATCATTAATGGTTTTGTTGTAGAAAGTTGCAGTTGTTTTGTCACAAAATGTAAAGAATGCACCGCGTGGTCAACTCTAGCGCCGGCGAATGCAAAAAATGGCGCCTGCTGCCCCTACGAAAACTTTTACTTTATGCTCTTATACACATATATTCAATAATGATATGAATATTCATGTAGTTAAGGTTCAATATGTTTCGACCGAACTTAATTCATAGGGACGATTGCATTGTATTGTGTGAGTCAACTAGTGATGCTACAATACAAATCGACTATCGACTAATTTAGTAAATTATAAACAATAATGCTCATATGGATGGAACTATACTTTTAGGAAATTAATTACTGAAATATTTTCCAAAACCAGATCCCTTTCTATGTTTAGCTTATTTTATTATTATAAGGTATTTTATTATTATAAGGTGGTAACGTTTTAATGCTGTGTACAGGCTTCCTTCCGTTTCCTCCACTCTTCTCTGTTGGGCTATGGAGTGGCTGGCACATCTTCATCTATGTGTCTGGTTCATCTCGAACCGCCATCTACTCTCCTCTCTATCCACTTTCACATAGATCGGGTTATTTTATTTCATTATAGTTTAATAAAATATTTTTTTTTTGAATGAATGTGAGCCTACTAGGATATCGCTAGGATATCGCTTTGTTTCATTTCAATATTCTACTCTGTTATTTAATGTGCTTAAACTTTAAAGAAGTTTCGTCTGTTAAGACTACAGTCAAAATCCTATCTATTAGTAATTAACGAAATCAGTATCTCTAATTTCGATTATTAATTAAAACAATCGAATTCGATAATTTGATTATCATTTTGCTCGTCACTACTTTGACTATCCGGCGCCGCGCGCTGCGCGTGTTGATTCGCTTGCTCGCTCGCTCAGCTCATCGCATTCGTTCAATTTTGTTTCGTTCTCTTTCAGTCGAGGCTTGGTCGCCATAGAGAGTGGGTTGTTACGTCCGTTTGACATTTTGTAAACGCGTGTTCAATATTTATATAAAAATTCGCGTGAAAAATATAAAAACAAATTACAAATGCCACAAAAATACGTTGCAGTGAATTAATTTCTATAAGTGTTTATAACAGTAACTGTGATAACAACATCTTAGTTTGTATTCAAAGTGATTATTTTTAGTTGTGAAGCTAATTCGGTGATGACTGATGATGATGGGTGTCCACGGAGCAATGTAGTACTCTCGTAATGTTGACTCTGTGTGGTGTTTATTAGTTGCAATAAGTTGTAATTGACATAGCAATGGCGGTTGTTAATTTGAGCGTGTGTTTTGTTCTGGTGTTGTACCAGCTTAGCGCCGCTTCTAGCGAGGCCTCGTCCGAGTCCACAGACCTTGGATTGACTGGTAAGACTTATAACATCGATAAATAACATAATTAGCTTATAGGTTTGTTGTATATTAACAACAAACATGTCCTAATTATAATTATATTTATGATATAAGTACCTACTTAAACACAGATTAAGAAATATTTACGTACTCATAATTATTATATTTTATTATATTAACTTCCTACCTCCTTTCTAGGCGCTTATAATACCTACTGAAGCGTGTAGTAGTGTGATAATCATTTACCAAAACGTAGGTACCTACACTACCTACCTAAATAATAGGTACTTAAATGCATACTTATTACCCAGACCCAGATATAACGAGCAGCAGGTGATAGGGCAGTGTGACTAATAAACAATTTAAAATATAACTAAGGAGATTGTTAAACCATTATGGTGATTATAGGTAGGTAACTATGGTCATACAAGCCATGCATATAGGGAGGTAGTAGATCAGACTCCCAATTAACAAATGGAGCTTTGGGAAACTGTAGTTAGTTATATATCTATGTTATAGTTGCACATAATCTGTTTAATAGATACTTATAATAATAGTGCTATTTGCTCCATAGCTGCTAAGCAGCAACTAAGGCACCTACCTAGCATATAGGTATGTATATAATTTGTATTGAACTGACCAATTTGATTTTTGTATAAACAAATGTAAACATAATTACCTACCTACTTAAACTTAGTAAATAAAATAATTTAGATAATTTCGGGGCTACAGGAATCAAACAAGGTTCAATGTGTTATCACGCGAGGTCATGCTTATTCCAGTGTTAATTAACAACTCGAAAATAAATTCTTTGACGCTTAAAATTGTACAGAATGGTACCTACTTAATTAAGATATAATCATGAGCATTATGTACCTACTAGTACTAGATAATTGTTGGTTGCTTTAGTGAAATAGGTATTTATGCCATTAAGTTATAAGCTATTGTTACTTATTCGTTAAAATCGGCATTTTTCCAAGTTTAGTATATTTCTTAATTACTATCATCTATTATACTGAAAAACAATAAACAATTATCCACGTACGGACCATGCAGCCACATTTTTCTCGATTATACACAACACGGCTATTGAAGAGCAATTTTTTTTATTTTTTTTTATTACATTATAGGCAAGTATTTGATCTCGATCTCACCTGATGGTAAGTGACGATGAGACCTACGATGGAGCATACTTGCCTAGGTAGGAAGGCGGCAGTAAATAGAGACGCTACATTCACTAGGCACATGCAGCGCAGCTGATCTGACCCGCCATCCATGAATGGCAACACCGAACATCATGCCGGAACTAGGCTAGGCCGCTTGGCGATATGGCTTTGTTCAGTGCGTGGTGACTAGCCACGGCCGAAGCCTACCACCAGTAGAGTTGTCACCTAGTTGGCACCACCCAGGGTCACGTGTAGGGTATCTCGAGGGTACTTAATGCTCCTACGGACGAAGGTGACTCGACCCCAATCGACCTCGACCTCGGTCGCATAGCAGTCACTGTAGCCGAAATACGACTATATGGCCGGCGAAATGACCAGAAGAAATTGAGGAATGTCTTAAATTTCTTCATTTATTATACATTTACAAATTCCTAGTTATGTTAACTACCCTCTCTACTCAACCCTAAGCACTATAAGATATCGTCTTTCAATACGCTATCTCGCATTGTATCTGCAAATTATTAATGTGGGTATCGGTTAGACTTCGATTACCGATCGGCAATCGAGTCGCGTTGCTACGCCGATAAACCGTGACTAGACTGGCGCCGGCGCAGCAGCGGTGCTATCCCACACCTTATATCTAGATAGTCTGGGATTAGTAGTGTCTATTCTACCTAGAGACATATACTATCGACCTACGTAGGCTTATCTTGTAGTTCAATGCTTTATTTCATGTCACAAATTTAACAGTAGGTCTATTGCGAGATTACTTAGAGCTAACCGTATACTTTATAGTATACCGTATTTTGTATTGAGAATTGAACAGCGCCTCTAGCGGTCGGTATTTAAAACATTCAATTCTCCATACAAAATATCTAAGTACTGTTGACTATAAATTATACGGTTTGCTTCGAGTAATCTTGCACTTGGCGTACTGGTGAAGAGAAAGTAATTAGTCTACAAATTATATATTTTTTTAATTCAGGCGTTACTGTCCATATGCCAAGACTGCTTGTCTCATCGGTGACATGCACATGTAGCCGGTTAAGGGTTCCTTATATGACTAACTAGCTGTTGCCCGTGACTTCGCTCGCGTGGAAAAGTAGAGCATTATAATTATTCACAGAATTACATTTTCCATATAAATTTTGATTTTTCTTTGTAGCTTCTTAGGGTCGAATTTACAAAAATCCTTTCTTAGCGAGCACCTAATGACACACAGGAACGCGCGTGCCTAATCTAAAGTTCCTAGGTCTTATGGTTTCCAAGATTTCGTGATGCGTGAGTTAGTCAGTCATATAATTTCGCTATTATATATAAAGATAATATCATTGATAATTGCTAATCTTTTTAACGGGATTCAATTAAAAATCGATTCGTGAAGATTCTTGAAAAATGTGGGCTATGTTCAATTGTATGGTATTTTCCAAAATTGGTGTAACTTTCGATAAATGAAAACTTTCTATGAATTTGAGATATACTGTTTGACCTCCAGTTAAAAAAAACGATGATGATTATTCATATCCGTATCTTGGGTAAGTGATATCTCTACGTAAACCTTAGAACGCGTTGTGTAATTCTGATCTTGCATTGTACGATCGAGTCTGCATACCGATCGTTGACGTCATTCGCAAATAATCGATAAGCTATCGCGAAGATCTGATATCGAGTCTGGCGCCGCACATCCAACAATGTCGAACACAACGTGCCCATTGGATTACACACTTGTACTATTTTCATCATTCCACGCCAAGCACGAAGATTTCTTGTCAAGCAAGCTCTCAAACATGGCTTTTATGATCGCAATTGCTCGCTAAGTACGAACAATTACGTGTTTGACATGCTGTGTTGGCATTCTGAGCCAGTATTCTTTTATTTTATCCAAAAACAAAAGCCGTTGTTACAGACGGTTGGTAGTTGATAGTTGATGTTAGCATTTAATTTTACGTATTTCGGGCTCAACCCACAATCTCAAACCTATTGAACGATGTCCCTCTTAACTAAAATCTGATTTCATTTTATTAATGGTTTCCCAAGTTACAGGCTTGCCTTGGCTTTACTGCATGTTATAATTTCCTTACATTTTTAGGCAAAATAATCTAATCTACTACGTTCTTAAACGTTAGCAACAATTATATATGAGGGTACCCCGTTTCGAACTATGACACCAGACGTCAACCACCTCAGTCCTCCCGTGACCATGATTGTTGAAAAGCCGCCGAAACGTCGGCAACGTAAAAAACAAAAATAGACACGATAAAATCCGTAAAATTTGTTTTATTTAAATACTACGTTCTTCCTAGCCTCTCCCAACACATCATCTGTGGGTTCAGCCTCCAGTGTACCTTAATTTGGCGAATTACTGATAGTCACACGGATCAATTGCCATATGCCTTCCAACACCCATCTAATGGGAATCCAGTTAACCTAAAGGCAAAACTAACTGAGACCATTTGTCTGAATATTTCGGCTTCTATCTAACCTCTACTAATTTTCATAATTTAACAATAACGAATATGGATATGTCCGCACTCATTTCCATGGTCATGGCTAATCACCACAACTATGTCATTATCCACTAATCATCAGATATCGTCAACGTACCACGACATTGTTTCATCGGCGGCCGAGCGGGGCGTGTTGCGTGACGCAACGATTACACGGCGCCATTGTTAGAAAAGTTCCTTCATTACGGTGAAAGCGGCTCATGCGTACCGAGAATGTGTGGCAAACGGAACGTGAAAAATTAATACCCAGCTTGGATACGAGAGGTGGAAAAGCGGTTGAGGTGATTGCCGGATTCAGCTACTCCATATCATATTTAATAGCACAGGGAGCGTTCAAGTATTACGTAACGAATTTGGGTGGGTCTTCTGAAACGTTTCGATGCGTTACAGGGGCGGGAGGGGGGTTTGAACCACGCGTTACCTAACATTGTATTAATCCTTCAGAATGGTCGCGTAGAGATTTTACGTTTTACTAGGGGGGGGTAATAAAAATGTTAAGGCGCGTTACATGAGGGGGAGGGGGGGTCAAAAATCTCCAAAAATTGCGTTACGCAATACTTTAACGCTCCCACAGGTACCTATACGCACTTTTAATTGATGCTTTAGGTAGGAACGTTTGGTCTTTTCCCGTAAATGTACTGGGGTGCGGTCAGCTCCTATGGTACTTACGCTGTTGGGCTAAAATTCCCTCAAAGCGAAATTTGCTCCCCAAAAGGCTCTTATAGTTCGGACATCTAACAACTTCGTTGCTGAAATGTCTGCAGTAACTTTTACCGGAGTAATATTGTTAGAAGCGACTGAAATCTGCCAATGCGTAATTAAAATTCAAAAACGTATGAGGAATTATGGTGTAATGCGCGATAGAATAATGATCTGCAGCGGCTAGCAGAAACAGTCGCATACGCAAGATTTATGATAAAATAAAGGTCTGTGTTAATGATATAAAATTACAATAGAGAATCCTGGAACGACAATCACATCACGCAGTTTTACTACTAAATATCCCCGAAACCACCAAGCAATAAAACGCAAGAGGCGACTGGCGGGTACGCAGTTATTCAGACTATGGGAATAATTTTAGTTGTGGAAATCAATTGGCTGTTGAACGTGTTTTTGAATTTTTTATCGTTATTTTTAATTTAATAACTAGGTATCAATAGAAAATTGGTGTTTGAACGGTAAGGTTTATAGCCAGTAGCTGCCTAAACCGTAGCTAAATATTCCCATGCCAAAATGTTCTTATTGGTGGCAGTAGACAGGAATGTTCCTGATAGTCCCTACAATCTCTATTACTATAGCACTTAAAGCCTACAGCTTTATAGTTAATTCTAAATTAAACACTTGCAGAGTTATTTCAGTAATATAATATCCATTTCTATTAGCAATTGTATCAGCCTTTAGAAGCTTAGCAACTCCCCCATGGTCTGACGAACACTGAGCTAATCGTATATTGACCTGTAATAATGCTTAATACCTTGACTATGAGTTAAGATAATTTACGACTGAGAATTTAGTTATCGTTATCAAAAAAAAAAATAGTAATCTCATTCCAAACTGCAGTAGGCGGTAGGTAGGTATTGTGAAACTTATTTATGCATAATCAATAAATTTGTCCGTTTGTGTGTGTAAAGTTCCGTAAAATATTTGTTACTTATCTTCAATGAGAGCAAATTATGATCTACGTTTTTTCATTACAGCAAAAGCATCACCATTAATAAGCCATAGCAGTCTAAATTCTATTCCATCAAAATAAAAACAATAGCAAGACTATTCTATCTATTAACCATCCTAACAAATCACGTCGTCATTTTGCTCCTATGGGAACCGCGTCAACCGCAAAGCATTTAAAAAATGCGAGCTCAAATAGAAATTCAATGTCCAACCCAACCGACTCCCGTCAGCATCGTACTGCAATTAGAGGGACTAGAGTAGACATGACAACAAAACTATGGAACGCATCGCCTGCCGACTCATTAGTAATTCACGGGTGGATTCCCGTGACGTCACCGGCGCCCGGCTCCCGCCGGTTGGGCTCCGGCGCGTCGCCACATGTTGGTTTTTGAGGTTTTTGTGAACACGACATGATACTGGGAGAGCGGGCATCGGATGCTCATAAGTTTGAGCTTGGAGTGGTTGATATGCAGAAAGCGTTCTACTAGATTCATATTACGGATAATTTGAATTTAGAATGCAACTGTTTTTTTTGCTATCTTCATTTCTTTTTCTTTTTTACTTAACGACTCTTTGCTGGCCAAGTGTTATACATTCGGCCAAAATATAAGGCGATTTAAAACGTTTGTCTCATAATTATATTTTTTCTTCCAGGTAAGCTCCTTTAAACATCATCTGTACCTGTAAGTAAGATGACGTCACGCAACCAACCAAAAATCCCGATCGCATGTCAAATAATAATTAACAAGTTATTGCTTTCAACAGACGGAGGGTTGTTGCGTCCGTTTAACTGGCTGTCTGGCGCCAAAATACTAGACTCCGCCGCCGGCTGCAATCACTTATAAACAATCGTTATTCGAAATTAGACCGTAAGCTCGAGAGATAAAGATGAAAGTGGTTCAAAGTATAGGGATAAAGTGGGGTCTTTACGGTGCCCACGGGATCTCATAATGAAACCTTTTTATCGCCGCGTGTCATTATGTAACATTCGTCAATAGGGGTGCGATTTGAGACAGATGTGAACAAATTCACCTGCGTAGGGAAACAAGGGGTCGGATGACATAATATTACCCAAAAAATATTTAGTAAACTTAGCTAAAGAAAAGCTTCCGCGGTTTCATTCACTCATAGGTAGACAAGAATAAATATTGCCTGGACCATTGCATGAGGGATAAGCACTGAAAAGAGACAAATGTGAGTCGTACCACATCTGCTCATGACGACCACTGTCACTTCGGTAAAGCGATAGAAGAACACCATCTCAAGTCAAATCATTTACCATTCATGAAAGAAGAAAGTGTAGTAACTCACAATGAAAACAACACAGAACTAGGCAAAAGAAATCACAAAATTCCTAATACAGCTACGGCTCATTAGACACGGTCGTAACTCGGTAACCTAATATCGATTCAATGGGAAGCAAAAAACGCGTATCTAAATGAAGAAACAATCCACGGCAAATCGATAGTCATTCGCAACGGTGATTAATTGATCACAACGGTTGATCGTGATAGTCAAATACACGTTGAAGTCTTACGAAATAATTTCACGAGGGCCTTTGAGGGTGGTCGTAGTACTGCCGCTCCTTTAATTCAGGGTCTACATACAATGGCTCGTGTTGGCAACGTGTTGTCTAGATTTGATGCATGTTTTTCGGAAAAATTTGCAAGGTCCCAATCCGCTGCTACAGATTATTACATAAGGGTTGTTCAAACGTATAACGTTAAACATGTATAACTCTAAACATAAAGTACAAGGAGTTTTTTTTTAATCATACTTCACATAAACATTTGGTGGCCAGCTTTAAAATAAAGCAGAATTGAAGGAATTCCTTTGTGTATTACAGCCATGTAATAGATGCATATGTTCCACCCAGAATGCGTCATACTCCAGTAAACAAAGAATTGTTTCTTGAAATTTAATGGGGCCAAACGACTTCCAAGAATCAGTGCGTGCAACGAAATACTTAAGATCTCTTCCACACTTGAAATAATCTCCAAAACAAACGTGAAGCTTTGCTATAAATTCATCTTTCGGAGTAAATTCGTTTCGATTTACGTCAATTACCTTAGCGATTGTTGTTTCATGAAAATATTGGTGTTCGTGTTGCAGCTCATAAATTGATTTGAAGTAGATAAATTAATACGGGTTGAATACAACAAGGCTACTAGTGCATAACGAACATTTGCAGCTGACTTCCGCTACCTTGCCGGAAGTGGGGCGCCAGCGGCGCAGGCGCCTCTGTGCCGGCAATCCGTGGTTTTCAACCATACAAATCGGAGACGAAAAGGACGTCAAGCGTCGTTGCACTCAGAACACATTGTAATTAAACCACATTTTCATATGAAATTGTTGTTGCCTAACAAATGTATTCATTGTGATTAGTTGGGATTTACGGCAGCATTGAAATGAATTCATCCATCGAACAGTTGACAGGACCGTGCAAATAGAGCATTAATACAGCATGTCACGGTGATATTGCAATGCACTTGCTAAGCAGGCCATATGTATGCGCGAGGTGGCGCTGCGACTCGCCCGACGAAGGTGACTGTATGACATACTTGATCCAAGCACACCGAAGCCTCGGCCGTAAAACTATTTACTTGTAAAACACGTCTATTAAAAGAAGAGATGCATGATGACGCACGCCTAAGACATTCGCTCGAATGTTTAACAGAGCGCATTGCTTTCTCTGACGTCAAACTTCACACTTCTGCTGCTATAGCTTTGCTCTATTCCACCAACTTTATGGTGATCACAGTGCACGTACATTGTTAGAATTATTTGCAACTGTTTACTAAGCTTCTGCATTGTTTGAGTAACCTTAACACTTTGTACGCAAATGTACTAAATGGTCTAAGTGTTTTATTTGTCCTAGCTACAATTTTGTGTATAGCTGTATATGGTATTTAACAATGCCTACTATGCTCGAGCTTTCAAAAGGATCTGTGTGATCATCTAATACAGATCAATCAATCAGATTTCTATCATCAAGCATAGCCGTACGTAGAGTCGACATCGCCCGCTAAGCTTGATGGATGTGCCGTCAGGTGCGCGTACGCCGATGCAAAGTAGTTAGCAAGTCAGCGAGCGACGCGGCCTTTTCCTTGACGGGTGATTTATTGCGCCAACATATCGTGGTGGTCCCATTATTGAATATCAATTAGGCAATCTAAAAATAAACCTTGTTACATCGAGACAAAAATATGTCACTGTAATGAGTTTCATAAACATGCATGTTCTAGTCTCACACGATGAAATAATCCAGAAGGAGGGTAGCAAACAACATTTTGAACCATTTGTATTTAACATTCCGAATTCTTTTTTTGGGCTTCAATATGTTTTTCGTGCCTCTTCGTCTATATTGTTTCTTCGTCTTAGGTTCTAGTCGAGCCCAATAATAATACCGTAACTACGTCTTCATTCGCACCTTTTTAAACATCGTTGTTGCTTCCAACACTGTCTGCCAGATTGCTCAATTCTGTGTGTTGTCTGTGTATAATAAAATATAATAATTTGTTTGACATGAAACAAACATAATCGTGCTGTATTTAATTAGCCCATTCTCAGCGTTATTAGCGTATCACTTCTCAGCTGGCTTCAGCTATAACTCGAGCTGTTAAGTTATGTTCGCGGTTTGACACTTGTTCCGTGCAAACATTCCATCAACACTTACCTTTTGCGAAATAACAGGAGCATGTTTGGCTCTTTCGCACGGAAGTATCGCATTCTTCGAACTGCTCTCAGTTATATATATTTATTGCTGCCGTGGGTGGTCAGTCATTCAATGAAAGCATTTCTGAATCATGAGTTAGAAATGGGTCAAAAACCGCTGTTGACTCAAAAACGCGTGTTTATATAAATTTTTGTTAATCGTTAGTACTATAAACAATGAAATTCATAGTTTTTTTTTTACTTTCGCCATCTGGCACCTATGTTTCGTTTATTGCCTTGTTAACATTTTAAAAACGTACATTTAACTTAGCGTATGCGTTTTAATCACTGTCCGAATGACAGCCTGAGTCAACAAACAACAACAGCAATCAATGTTTCATTTATACCTTTTTAGATTAATATTTTGTTTTATTACCTACTTTCCAATCGAAATTGTGATTATTGTGTCCAAATTTCACCCACCTATAACCTTGTTTTGTGTTTTATTCTGATTCCATTCCTTTAATACTTGACACTGGCAAAGTACACAAGCGTGTGATAGCAAAAACAAACAAAAAAACAATAAATGTTCACCTCAACAAACAATCTTTGATTAGTGCTATCCTTGCCTGTGACCCTGTAAAAAGCGCAGTTGAGCCTGGTGATATTCTTATGAGAGACGCCATCACCCTTTTGTGCTAAAATAATGGCATCTACATAGATATTAAGACATGATCTTTAGAAAATCTCCTAATATTTTTATCTCAAATATTTCTTATGCACCTTATCTATAATATTTTTGCTCCAATAAACTTGTAACTCGTCTTACCTTTAACACAAGCGTGTATCCAATCAAATTCTGGTTTGTCGAATTATCACCTATCTGACTTGTCAAATCCACACCTACATAGATTACGTGTTAAACACTAATAAACTGGTAATCCTTATTATGTCAACTTTAATGAACCCGCCTTTATAGGTGTGATAATAAGGCTCGTTCATTGGTACGACATGATTTTGAAATTATAATTCAGCTTATCAATCATATATCGGCGCCAGCATACACAGATGTCTTGCCTTATAGAGCGGTAGTGGCCAGAAACCGATGATCTTTGTAAAAGGTTTAGATGGAGAAATTCAAAGGTCGCAGTTGATCGGTTTTATAGATTGAGACTTTATTTGGTGTCTTGCAACAAATTGGTATATTTCCTTTAAGGAATACTCGACGGGCTGTCCGTACACGGCCATGTTTACTTGCAACTCCCTTTGCATATGAATTACCCACAGTATGTACAGGATTTCTCGAACTTCAACACATCTTTACATTAGTTTGTTATTCAAATCTAAATCGTGTGTCGATAAGTCGTTGAATTACTGAAATATGCTTATCCTTGTCAAACCAAGTTTAGTTGAAAAAGTATAATGAAACTATTTTCGTTATTAACGTAGTCTAAGTTATTTCAATTGATTCCTATTCGATTCGTTGGTACAATGTCTCCGTGTGTGGCAATTATTCGTGTTTAGAACCTGATTCTAATATTTATTCGGTTACTCAACAATCGCGTATCACTTCACTACAAAAACGAGTTTCGTATAATCTTATTCGACCAATAAGGATAGCTGAGAGAGGTACCGTGGCGAAGATTTTCCCTTATATACGATTACTTGTACTGACACCTACGCACAATTATTTGTTTGTCTGTCTGTCTACAGGAAAACAGTACAGTAGCTTGGTTGCCAGGGAAGCGCGTGGGCGAGGCGCCGCCGCCGCCAGCCGCCGTTTGATATTTGCATTTAATTACTCGAAATACACTATAATTATCATAGTACCTCTTAATTGTTGCTCTTGTACATGTTTGGCAGTCATTCTGTGTACATACAATTTCGCTAATAATTCCGCTTAGAATTTATACCTTGCTTTATCGCTCTTTGAGTTTCCTGTATGGTACGACGCAGTATTTCATAGGAATCCCATAAAATATAAGTGAAATTATAGGTAGGTTTGTAAGTTACAGGCATACCGGCGCATACAAAATATATTGAATACTAGCTGTTGCCCGCGACTTCGTCCGCGTGGTATTTAACAAAGACTCAGCCGTTGGCAACAGCCTGCTCGCGTTCTGATCCCGCGGGACGCATTGCAGATTGTTGCTATCAAACTTTAATCAGGCGCAGCGCTGCAACATTGGTTTTAGTTTTTTTTCGAGAGATCCATTTTTTTTTTTTCTAAAATAAATGTAGCTTATGTTACTCCTTGTTACATCAGCTATCTGTCAGTGAAATTCCCGTCAAAATCGGTCCAGCCATTTCAGAGATTACCCGGAACAAACAGACAGACAGACAGACAGACAAAAATTGTAAAAAATGTTGTTTCGGTATAGGTAACGTGTATACATCCAAATGCACTTAGTAAAAAGCGGTTATTTTAATATTACAAACAGACACTCCAATTTTATTTATATGTATAGATATATGTATGTAAATTTAGGAGATAAATAAATATACTTGTAGGTATAAATTACCTAACAAAGCCGTCTACATAATCATCAATAGAACGACTTAATATTTGCAAACATTAATGTTAAACAAACTTCATGTAAGTACTGTGTCCACAGTATTTTATGTAAATGTATGCGGCAGATGCCACTTGGACAAATATACAACATTCCATATACGTCCAGTCGGTACATAAGAGGTATAGTGTGTACATATACGGCCGGTACCTGTATGTGTATGATGTACCGTACCCAGCGCCGGCGCACGTCAATGACGCCCAGTATGCAAATCCGGTACCGGTTTATTGATGTCAAAATTGCATTTTGTACAATTTCTTATACACATAACGGTACTTTCTCTTCGTAGGCACAACTGCCACGAAAATATTTTAATAACCATCGACTGGTTCTGAAATTGTACGATAAATTTTACTACTAGAATATAAAAGATAACATAAATAAGTCGTTATCAAGTAAATGTAAATTAAAAATCGAGCTTAAATCAAAATTGTACGTATCTGAAAATATCATGCCAATTACAAAGTATACACAATCATATTTTTCATCAATCGAGCTAAAAATAAGATAATATGTTGACTTTCTTTGCCAGACGAACACACGATGCAACGTATGTAGTATGGGTACCTTACAAAAGACAGGACGAACTCGGTATATAATACTTATATAGATATTAAACATCCATGAATCGGGTATAACATTCGAGCTCGTCACACAAAAGTTATCCCTGTCAGTATTGGAACCCGGGACCAATTGCCACCCATGCTAATCAGGTCGTCAATATAAGTGTTAATATTGTCCATGTATTAAATACCTTTAAATTCGGTAAATTAGAAAAGTTTGTCCATGTGAATGTTACAATTAACAACTAAAATAATAATTCTACAAAAAATAAAACAGAAACATGTTCAATAACATATATTACAACAATTCATGATGTTGAAATACAACAAAACTGCTTTGCTTTTAATAACCAAAGCCGTAGCAATATTTGATGCGCCACGAAAACAAAAAAAGATAACTTTCAAGAGCTGGGAGCGCATCGGACCCTTATAAATATTTTAATTTGACAACACTGACTCAGCGGACTGCCTCATACCCTCCAACCATTGTTTCTACGATGTGTATAATACAAATAAACGCCATGATTGATGTTAGTTTTATAAGATCGTTGTGGAATATTGACTTGACCATTCAAATTCAGAATTTGATGTAAGAGCCGTTACTTCTCGTAAAGGCTGCGCTAACATCAAATTCTGAATTCAAAAATTAACCAACACGCAGTAAAGCCGTTAGCAAACCTTATTATACTCTTGATGTATGATTTAGTACACAAAAAGCTCAATTATGAATAAGTAATGTTAATTAGAAATCATAATTTACAGTACGATTTAAAATTGAATAGAGTATGAATATCAGTATAAACGCGATAGGCCCGGGTCAAATGCCAGTGACTGCGCAGATTGCATCTATTCTCCCAACAATACACATAGCCGCAACGAGGTTTATTGCTGCCTATAATTACCATCTTGCCGGTTACGGTCCTTTTAGATGTTAACATATTATGTATACTTTTTTATCTCAATAAACGAAGTTAACAAACCACATTTTATAACCATCTTTATATTAATTTCCTGCTATAATTTCCGCATTTGTTGCATCTGCAAAATTCAACAATTAATGTTAAAGTTACAAAAAAATATACCACATTCCATTATTGACTTCTTCTAACTTTCCGGATTTAACAAACTTTTTAAATATGAGGGTACCCAAGTTCAATCTATGACACTAGGACGTCAACCACCTCAGTCCTCCCGTGACCATGGTTGCCATAAAGCAGCCGAAACGTCGGGAACGTAAAAACATAAAATGAACGCGATAAAATCCGAAAAATTAGTTTTATTTCAAAAACATTCAATTGTATAATCGAAGTACACCTTCGAATTAAAAATACTGATGCTCTTGACTGTGCGCCAAAAACATCAAATGATTTCAGTTCCAAAACAGATCAAGCCGTGACTACAGAGTGACGGCATCTGGAGGATCAGAATCAAAAAGAATAACGTGAACATAGAAACACCGCGGTATACTACACATAAAGGATGTGATTCACTGAGCGAAAGCACTTGTACTTCTGAGTTCTGAGTCACTGCGTTATCTGACTTTTACTGTTGCTACACACTTCTGTTCAGGAGCCGATGCTAAAATACCATTTGTTGTTTCGTTTTATCAATTACACAGCGGATGCACGGCTATCGACAGAAATATAAATTGGACGTACTCTGTAAGCGGACCGGTAAAATAGTGTACAAACGCGGCGTGTGCGTGACGTTACGTTGTATCCATTACTGCTTAAGGGGGAAGCTCAGGGTCAGGGCGCGAAATTCGAAATGTCAATGGTTATTATTTTTTTACGAAAAATTTGGACATCTTTACGATGTAATTTAGTGTTTTGCGATGTTAACATTCTGCATTGGATGTCTCGATGTATTAAGTTTGCTTAACAAAGTACCTAATCCGATACAACACCATAAAGTGAGTAAAAGTAGCGGTTTTTACAAACCTTATGGTATTGTATCGGATTAGGTACTTTGTTAAGCAAACGTAATACATCGAGACATCCAATGCAGAATGTTAATATCGCAAAAAACTAAATTACATCGTAAAGATGTCCAAATTTTTCTTAAAAAAATAAAAACCATTGTCATTTTGAATTTCGCGCCCTGACCCTGAGCTTCCACCTTAAGCATAGAGCACATTTGGAGGGGTAGAGTTTGAAACGGCAATTGATGTGATAAACAATCAAAGGTGTGCTATATTTTGGCGTTTTTATGTAATTTGATTCGAGTGTCATAGGTTGCCTTTAAATGTGTTAAACTACGATGCGCGTGTTCAGTACCTCAAGTAGAATCCTTTTTACGTACCGTTTCGATAAAGTTACGACTTTCATCCATCTCATGCTACAGATATTATAAATAAGTGTGACAGTAATAGCGTGCTTTCTCGATGACCAAACGAATACATTACAAGTTCCTTCTTTACCCTACTGTGCAAAGGTGCAATGAAAGTTACATTTTCACAAAGGTCGTTTTCTCACTAAATTTAAAATTCCAATGATGTTAATGGAAATATTGTGTTTTATTGTGCGATTTATTACATGTCACGAAATTTACACGACACAGCAATACAGGCGATAAGATCATGACATTTTTTTTTTTTTTTTATATTACATTACAGGCAAGTATTTGATCTCGATCTCACCTGATGGTAAGTGACGATGAGATCTACGATGGAGCATACTTGCCTAGGTAGGAAGGCGGCAGTAGATAGAGACGCTACATTCACTAGGCACATGCAGCGCAACTGATCTGACCCGCCATCCATGAATGGCAGCACCGAACATCATGCCGGAACACGGCTAGGCCGCTTGGCGACATGGCTTTGTTCAGTGGGTGGTGACTAGCCACGGCCGAAGCCTACCACCAGTAACTTTACTTTTTATTTACATTCATAATGTTATCGTCGCGAGAGTAATTCAGCAATAATAAAGCCCATGTCCCCAGACGATAGATTGTGCGCGGGTTAATTGCGCCGATAAACCGGGTGTCCGATGTCGGGGCCCTAATGCGATCGGGTGATAAGGCATCACAAAACACCGAAACTCAATTAAGAAAAGGTACTGTTATCAGGAAAAGGGCAAAAAGGACTGCCAGACGGTCGTGTCTAGTCTCTTTATCGTATCCACTCATTTGTCGCTGACATTCCGGGAATGGCGTCGGCGGATGGCCTAATTGACTTAAGTCGCCCACACTGTATCATACTGCCATTAACGGTTGACGCCCCTAGGAGCCCCTTTTGTTCTCGACGAATCCCAACAGGTACATCTTTACCTGTACCATATTTGCCAAACAAGGATAGCGATTTTTTTGAAAGACCAAAAGTTTACCTGGCTCCATGTGGCCTTTCTCGAGTGGCTTTACATGTCTTTAAAATAATGTTTATAGATCTGTTACGTGTGGTCGCGATGCTAATTATAGTGCACTTACCATTAGCTTGTCGGTACAAGTGATTTATAACCCACGGTCTCGAAAGCTTAGTACTAAATCTAGTAAATTATCTCCATTTACTGTTGCCGCCAATTTCTAAGCTTTACCCGACTCGTTAATTGCTTCAACTGCCTGCACAAGTACAGTGTTGTCACTTTGTATGCGGTAACAAATAGTATACCTTAAGTTCTAACCAACAAATTTCTCTAAGGCAACTTTTCACTTTACAATGCTTGAAACAATTTAACACATTGTTTAGTTTCCTTTGTTGCCGTCCTCATGTTATGTTGGCAGCTGACTCACCGTGTACCTGTCAACAGCGCTTCTAACGCCACTCACTCATACATTGTCACTTGAAATTCCTTGGAACGTCATTAGCCTTAATGGAACTTCAAGAGCTCGGCCACACTATCTTAAATCATGTTAAGAGCGTCCAATTGAACGAATCCTCATATAATTCTAAAATTATGATCAGTCTCATGTACTCAGATTGCACCGGATCTATTAGTATAAAAGATATTACTAAAAGGTACAGCTTTTATCTTTAAATAATTATTCTCTATTTCGTCCTCTGCTAAAAGGAATCTCTTTGGGGTGCCGTTTGAACTCTCATTTACGTTCTCCACTTCAATTATCTGGAAGTGGTTCTCGATTGCGATGTCCCTTTGCTTTTATCATCTAAAATTACCTACTTGGAGCACTTATAGGTTTCCGCTACCTAATGTAGACTTCCGCCGACCTGTTAATCGAAGCAGACGGTTATAAATCTCGCCGGGGTTGGAGCCGCGCCGATACGGTTAAAAGCTTCGACGAACGGACAAAAATAGGGACCGCATTAAGTCGAGGTTCGTGTACGTTGATAAGGTTTTGTAGTTTTTGTGGAACATGGACAACCTCCACAGATAGCGGTGCCTCAATAGCCGAGAGAGATAATGAAACTCGGCCGCAGGATGGCACTTAAAGAAGTTTGGGCACCTTGGAGATTAAACAGCGTGGGCTCTGGTTAGATAACAACCGCACGGTCGCTTATTTGTCTTACGAGTCTGGAATCATTTTTAGCTTGATAAAAACTACATCATTTGTTTTCTTAGATTATTTAAGGTTACATAAAGCATTATGCTCCAAATAATGAATATACTCAAGTATGGTCGACCAACGGCTGGTTAGCATCTGTTATCGAATCGAAATTTATGTGTTACGCCTTGCAACAGCACCTGCTGCTGATTTAAATATAAACTTAAAGTTATATAGCATTTACTCGATCGATACCACCGGTGGCATAAAAAGTAAAGATTTTCCCAGGACGTCTTTGATGTGTTTGTTTTTTGTATGTAAGCATTTTTAAGTAGTCATTCGGCGTCCCCAGTGAGAATTTCGAGTGGTTTGTCCACAAGATTCGGTTGTTCATCTATTCGGCTCTCTCACGCCCGTTTTATGTTCGTACTTCGTATCTAAAGCCGGCCTGGCTTCCGCGTTGTCACTTGGAGTTGCATTAAATTGAATTTACGTACCAGCCAAGGCATCTGTCTGAACCAAGATATTTATCACTTTGTATGCCGCATGTAACGTGTCAAAACGACTGCTCCGTTCGCAGATATATTTTTATTCTATTTGTCTCGCTCGCATGTATAGGTAGCAGAAGAAAGAAAATAGAATAGAGAACATTTCGGACAGTCTAATCGAAGGCGATAGGGACTTTATATCACAGAATTAGAGCGCAATTTGGTTTGTTTTTGTGCAGTAACATTTTAAAAGTGTATCGTAATGACTCGCTACGGTCGCATGAAAGCATTCATAATTCATTGTTTATAATACGTCGTATTTGCATTGAATAGTATTTTATTCAAAACTTTGTTACTTGCCATTAAGGTTCACAATCGTATGGTTGGTTTATCCATTTGCGAGTGAGGTGTACGCGTGTGCAGCTTATCCTTGCCACCGCTGGCGCCGGCGCCGCACTTATAGCGCAATTTTTTCCCGCGCCACACCACGTTATACTACTAATTTATTCATTAAAGCTGGTAATTTATTCACATTTAATACACGGCCGCAGTAATTTTCTAGTTTGCTAATATTGTTGTAGTTTTTATTTGTCGGACGGTTAACTGCGGTAGGCGTGGGTGCGTAGCGGCGGCGCCAGCGGCTTCGCGTTGTCGCCGGATTGCTTATTAAGGTGCGTACAGACTGGTGAAACGTACCACGAAATGTATGCATGCAATGAAATAATTCGCCGTACACATTGCTGCTATATATCATGAAAGGTAACGCACTTTGTAACATAGTTTGGACAAGCCGCGCGCGGAGCGACCCGTGATTTGTCGGTTTTTCGAACGAACACAAAGGGAGGAAACAGACGTGCAGGAGGTTCGTAGTATTTTTTTTTTATTACAATATAGGCAAGTAAGTATTTGATCTCGATCTCACCTGATAGTAAGTGACGATGAGATCTACGATGTAGCATACTTGCCTAGAAGGTACCTGTTCACTCTCGACTTGAAAACACCCAGATTATAGTCAACGGGAAACAAAGACGCCGGTAGCGTGTTCCATTCCTTGGCAGTTCGCACGATGAAGGTAGAAGCAAAACGCTTAGTACGTACGAAGGAATGTCCACAGTGTACGGATGACACTTCTCCGTGCGTCTTGTCGAATGCTCAGCAAGAGCGCGCTATGCGTCCACGCTTGCAGCGAACGTGCAATGAAAGGTAGAATGATACATTTCATCGTATGTTTCACCAGTCTGTACGCACCTTTAAATGATCGCGTGATGGTACCTTAGTGTGGGAAACTAGTAAAACTCTCTCGATTATAATATCGTCACTACAAAGTGTAGAGTAGTGTCGTTGTCTCAGGGGATCTTTGTGTGCCACTTAACCGCAATGGTAGAGCGGGACCCGGCCTCGACCCGCAGCGCTCGTATTTTGCTACGCCAACCTTGTGACCTGAATTAATTTACATATACCACTTGCTTGCCAATCGTAACATTGTTTCATATGATGAATGGATATGGTAAACATTTCGTGTTTTGTAAACATTCGTTTCCTTAGATGTTGGAAATTATCGCTGTGGTAACAGGATTGCGGTGAAATAATCTCGCAACGATATTGTTTGCAGTGAACACACTTTGTTTTATGTATATTATAATAATATCGCCAGACGAACACACCAACTGTACGGTCCCACAATAAGCAACGCTTTATGGGTTCTGTACAAAGGACTAAGGACTAACTCAGTATATAATACTTGGATACATAATACTTATAGATATTAAACATCCATGACTCGGATACAAACATTCATGCTGATCACACAAAGCTTGTCCTACCAGGTTTCGACCCCGAGACCAACTGCGCTAATTAGGTCGTCAATGTAAGTAGGTTATTTGTAGGAATGTATAGGAATAATTGGAAGGTTGATCGATGCTCTTGGTTATCAAATAGGTACCCAGTTAGAGCTATCGCAATAGGTGTTCTTGCTTGAAACTTGTTGCTCGAATGACTGAATTCGAAAATTCTCGAACACTAAAGTACTAATCCGTCATATTAAATTATGTTTCGAATAAATAGCTATGTAGGTATTTATAGACTCAGTGGGATATCGCCTTCAAATAGAACATTCTAGAAGCGAGGGGAACGTCGAGTTACACCGAAATGTAATCCACTGTAAATTGGCCTCTCAAAATGCATGTTCCTACCCCTCTGTGATCTTTCTGTCCATAAGCATTGGAGGAGGGAGGGAGCTCACAATATCTGGCCAATGTATGCGTAAGCGGCGCGTGGCGACAGATGTGAATGTAAACTGAAAAAGTTTAGTACCGTTAGCAAATAAAAAAAAGAATAGAATTGTCGAATATTATTATATACACATAATATGATTTGTAATCATTGCCGCCATAAAAAAAAAAAACATCAAATAGTTCGATGTATAATATTTAAAAAAAAATACTTAAAACGATCGTTTGTTTGTTAAAGAATCCCTCTTTAAATTTAACGAACTATAAATGAATAATATTTAATATTTTCTCGACGTATTCATGAGAAATTCCCTTATTTCTATATTATGTATATTAACATTTAGGGAATATTTTACAAATTATTTTTCAAGACATAATTAATGGGTTTTTTTTTAATTTTATTACATTATAGGCAAGTATTTTATCTCGATCTCACCTGATGGTAAGTGACGATGAGATCTACGATGGAGCATACTTGCCTAGAAGGTACCAGTCAACTCTCGACAATTAAATTAATCTCATTTTTTTTGCCGTCGCTACATCACATGTGTTTGTGTATCCCCGGACAGTGGCGTGTAAATCGGAGCATTGTTTATAAGTTTTATATTATGCCGGCTGCGATAATAAACATAACTGCCACTTGCGCCCGCGCAACCAGCTTGTGTACTATTTACTTAATGGATTCGTTTTTAACTTAACCATATTTTATATGATTGTTTATTGATTTCAATTTATATTTGGATATTTTTTTTTAATTATTTTATAGTAATAATCATTATTTAGGTATGTTATGTAAAGGGGAAGTACTCCAAAACGAATGATAGTGATAGATAGATAAGCAAAAACAAGAAGTACTCTAGACCGACCGACTTATCGAAAAAAGATATACAGCGCCTAGCTAATAAGTTTTTTTTTCTTTATTTTCAGGTAAGCAAAATGGAACCTCTCGCCTGACGCACTTTACAAAATAATTTGACATCAGCCTTATGTTAGATAAGCTTATGGTTTATTGATCCTATCTTCATTAGTAAATTTAAATGTGACAAATAGTTAATTTATGTACCTTCATATATAAGGAGTTCATGTCCCACTAAAGAATTATGACTGTTGAAGTACTTACAATTTTGTGGCATCAAATTAACTAACATCTGGAGTCACGATCCGAATCACAGGATGATAATGGGATGCTGCGATACCGTCCCTCCCCGGGAAAATCCCTTGTACTCTGATAGTGTGAACGATCCTAAATTTAACAGTTCGTTAAATTATACGCGTCACTTAAACTGCCTTCAGTATTTTTAAAGAACATAGGTAAGTACCGAGAAGGCAGTTTTCTTAAAGAATACCGAAGGCTGATGAAGATTACTGATGTTTTGCAAATAGAAATTTATATTTTGCATCTCACAAAGCAACAACATGCAAAAATCGACCATCAGCTATTAGCATAACAATTAACAATAGCCGTTTATCCAATACGACGACGACGTAGTGAAAAGGACACAAGTGCATTGTTTGTGAAACACCGGCGCCGGCGCACTCGGGCGCCGCCGCATCCGCTAGTGACGCGGCGTGTTGTGTCGATAAACGCGTCAGTCATAATAATCGATCGATTTCGACACCGCACAATACCGTTGTTGCTGGTTTTGGTGACAATATCGACGACATATGCGTCGGACGTATTTTGACTATTCTTCGATTGTTATTCATTTTTGGCGTGTTATTATTGTCTTAGTATTAATTTGGCAGTTGTGAAATTTAAATAACAGACTTAATGTCAATGAAAACTTGCATATAAATAGTTTAAACATTTTGATTTTGCAACTAATGGTAACGAGTATATTGAATTCACTTAGGAGACATGATTACTGTTCTCTAAGACATTGTTTTTTAATAACGAGACAAGTTGTTTCGCGCCACGTGACTAATAAATGTAGAAAGTAAATAGCTGGGATTAGATATTTATCGATATGACTGTAAAGTCGCTCAGTCGCGCTTTGGCTTTTCGTCGGCTGCCCTCATTCAGCGGTTGTGATGCGCGGCGCCTGTCTCGATTGATGATTAGTAAGCCATCGCGCCCATCCCTAGTCTTTTTTAAACAAAGGTGCTACCACTAGAACTAGCATTATTATTTCGCCCGTATAAGAAATAAGAACATTCTACAATGTTCCATCTGTTATAGTTTGATGATGGTCGTTGTTAACTGCACTAGTGTTGAATTAATTATCATAGTTTTATTTCGCAGCTCATGTTACATAGCTCCTATATCTTTAATTGTCCGCGGCGTGGTTGGCGCCACCGTTCGTTGGCCGTCTGCCATTACCATTGCAATAGCTTTTAGTTCACTCTATTAATTTCGGAATCCAAACATTGACAATACGAACGCCATAAAACCATCTTGATAATCATTCAATGCATCAAATATGTCACAGAAATGTGGAGGTGAAATGTTATTAGTTGGTGTATGCTAATGCTTATACACTGTGCAAAATATGTTTTGGATCCGAGCCATTATTCTCGAAAGTGTTTGAGTTATAGTCTATTGAAATATCCGAGGAGATATTTATGATACATTTCTGGAATACACTGTAATCAATTACGTTTTATTGAACAAAATATACAAAGGATATTGTCGGTGCGCTAAAAAGACAGCAAATGTTGAATTATTATAATTTACCAGAGTATCGATAAAAAGTTGAATGATTGGCGACGGTGCGGCGCGGCGCGGCCGGTCGTTCCGTGACTCGTTTTATATGCACTTGGCTCGACGCCACCGGTGACCTCATTGAGCGCCCGTTTTTGGCGCCACTGTCGCTTATAATGATCGCTATCGCATCGATGACATGCCAAAATGCGATACGTATATAAGATCGCTATCGACGTTTATTTCTAAATCGTGTACGCAGCACTAGCGCTTAATTTAAACGTAGTTTCTATTTGTCATATATATTTTATGTTCAGTGTTCATATATTTTGATTTATGATGTAGGTATTTTGTAATTCATACACTCGGCTGTTATTCATCGGCTATGCCAGTAATGTTAATGTTTAGTACCTATATATTTTACAACACATTGTTATTGAGACCTAGATTTGAAAATACGAAACTTTTCTTGTAGGTAGGTAAGAGTATATATTACAACGAATACTTTTGTGTAGAGGCCACACAATCTAAATACGAAATTGATACCTACAGTACAGAGTTGCCAGACCTCAAGTAAATCATATACTTAACTACTTATGAGCATACAACGGGTCTGCTTATCAGACGGGCGGCCCGTTAGGTACCTATATAACAATCGTTAAAAGCGACAAGTCCCTACAATTGCTTGTATTTATAACTCACAGTCCATTGCAATACCTACACAGATCACTTTGTTCCATTTCAAGTAAGTTCAAAGACATGAAACTATGATCATGTTACTTCTGTGTAAATTGCACACAATTCGATCACACAATTTCATTGTAACAACGATATTCTGAGACAACTATGTAACGCAAGTTTTTATGTGTATTCTGTTGAGTCAGTCGTAATTGAATATTTTTCGCAGTTTATTGCGAAATGAATCATATCGGACGGTGCATTTAGGTATTATACGCGTACTGGGTCTAATTGCGATTGTTTACGCATTTTATTTACGCGTTTCACGAAGAGCGCGCAAATACGCTCGTAATGGCTATAAGCAAATTACTACCTATGTTGTTTTATGTAACCATAAAACAAATTTGTACGATGTACCCATCTAAGGGCTATTCCTTCCTTTACATCAGTCCTAGTGTCATAGTTTGAAGCGGGCTACCCTCATATTTAGTTGTTGCTTGCGATCCGATCTACGCACAAAGTGCTCACAGTGTCTTGAGGTCTTGCAATGGTGCGCTTGGGAACGTAAAAAACGTATAATAATCGCGATAAAATCCGTAATATTAGTTTTACTTCAATCAAGTGCAGGAGCTATAAAACCTTGTTAAAATTTCACAGCCACACCCGTAGCGATTATTTATCAAGCAATTATTATCCGTACGTATCAAAATTAATAAACAATTTATTATAGTGTTTAAAAGACATTTAAAATCGCAGGTCAATAGGGCAACTATAAATCTGTCTGTTTGTATGTCAGTCAGCGCTCGGTGTGCAACGGCTAATGTATTTCGGTTGCGACATTGGGTAAGTACTTAGCTGTTTACACGGCACACATGTTTGTGAAAATTGCGTTCTACGAACACAGACCTATAACTCTAACTAGACGTATTCAGCCGAACTTTATCTACGTCGTTAAATGTTTACGTAAGTACATGAGTCTGTGACTCTAATACAATATTTTTTGAGACTGATTTGTTTTTGCTATTTAAAGACCTAGCTTAGACGTTCCTACATTGTTTTCACATACCTATAACAATGTACGGGTCATAAATGTAAAAGGTTTTTTTTAAAAGAGCAACTATGGAGTTTCTTGCCCGTTCTTCTCGATAGGAACGGCATTCCATACGGGTAATAAAGTAGTAGCTTAGTTAAAAGCGATACTCGCTATCGCTGCACTTGGCGAGCGTCAACCTAGTTGATATAATTCTGTTTCAATTATTTCGTATATTTCTGTTGACTGATTAGTCGATAAGAATACAAGAAATTATCGAAACAGATTTGCAACACTATTGTTATTTGTTTGTAAAATCTGATTGCGAACCTGTTTCAATCATCTCGCGTATTTCTATCGACTTATTAGAGGATATAAATATACGAAGTGATTGAAACAGAGTAATACGCCCGGTGGTTTCGCGTTAGCCGTGAAAGTTCATACAATCCGGCGGTATACCACATAGTATTTTCCAATACATACAGTCAGTGGTTGCTGATATCGGTAATATCTAAAATAGGCCTTAATAGCTTAGTTTAGAATTGTTGCGGGCTTGCGGACGACGGTGTCCCGTCGATCTGTCGATACTTTACTCTTATTTAACTGACTTGTAACCACTATCGATATTAATAAACCGACACGGATAACACAGAAATCGAAAAGCATTCGATTTAAAAAAAAAACATCATTATCGTTGATTTATTTTACAATCGAATGGGTCTATCAACATTTATTCATTAGCAGACTATAGACGGTCCAATTAGGGTCCTGTGAATTTGTTTTTATGGTCTATATTTATAGGTACGATCGATACGACTTCGCCCTTAATTGATTTGTTCGTAACAGCTCGGTGGTTGGGTCAACAGCTTCGAGGATTGCTGTCTAGCGTTCTTGCAGTTATGTCTGGCATTTAAAGGGGTTTGTCATGACAACTTTGATATGGTCATTCTGACCTTTTCAGTATTTATTGCAAGGGCGTCATACTTTTTACGGTGACACGATTATAATTTCTGGAATGGAGAATCCTAACTAACATTCTTCGAGTGAGACTCAAATACCATATAAGTACCATATAAGTAACTTTTTAAAAATCTGTGTTAGTTAGTACCTGCTATAAAATCTGATTGTATGATGTTGATTAATAGATAAGACCCTCAATCTATCTATTATTTTAGCCTCATCACGCGATAGGCTAAACCGCTAACGGTAGAAACTTGAAATTTGTAGGATATTATGTAGTCAAGACCTCGAGTGTCACGAACTCGAGAAGAACCATGGACAGTTTCTGTTTATCGTGTTAAATCGTAGCAAAATTTTAATTACAAAAAAAAATACAGCTTCGAACTCGAACCCGTTACAATTTAATCATTACGTTCATAAATGATAAGATTAATTAATAAAATAAATTAGATTTATCACCCCACAATTCACGTGCTTCGTAAAACGTAATAAACCCGTCAATTTTGTTTAATATCTTCGTAGGTAGCTTTCAAGTAAAATAAATCACTTCGCGACCGTTTTAATTGCATAATTATTTTTTTCCCATGCTGCCAACGCATTAATCCATCTGTTTCGCTCGTATAAATAAACATGTTAATTAATAACAGTAATCATTGCTAGAATTCGTTAAGAACTAATGTGATTAAATAAGCAAGTAAGTACTTGGAAGCTTAAGATAAGCATGGTTCTGTTCAGCTTAGATGCAGAATGTAAATGCCTAATGCATTATTCGCAAAATGGCTACTGAGTCTAGGAATGCCTTGTTCGCGAAATGGCTATATTAAAATGGCTACTTCTCATTAGAGGCGTCATTCATGTATAATAACCTGAACACAAATTTTGAATTAAGTCTAGAAATATGAGCCTATGTGCAATCCACATTTGATGACACCGCTTAACTCTGCAAGGTAATTAATGATTCCTATAAAGGTCTATGCACATAGCGACATTGACGCGTTCTTAAGGTGGAAGCGATCAGTCGCATTCCCATACAAATTTCAACATTGTAATACTCGATACACATACAGTTTTTTAGTTGTACAAGCATTGTTATCAATTCTCTATAAATTAAAGAGCTCGCAGAATGAAATATCAGGCAAAATCTTATAGTAATAACATCATAAAACGATATTAAATTTTAGGCTTGTGTGCGTGAATAAAAGCGCCTCTGTCCAAATTAACCCGTAACTAATAAAGCATCCGATTCTTTGTCTTTCAGTATTTACGGCGACAGATGGCAGCAGGAGTTTTTACTTATAATACATAAAGACATAACATTATAATACATAGAGAGATATAAATTTTCTATAAATAAGTATAAAGATTCATAATAAAAAATTAAAAATAAAAAATACATATAAATTTCGTTCGTCCATCGAACCTACGAACAATCGCATGTACCTACGTTTTTCACTTGAGCCACTTGGGGTGTGTTATTATCTGTGTGTGCAGATCGTCATGTATCCCTATTTCCTGTAATCCAAGTTTTTAGGATTTGTCTGCACCCAAAACATATTTTTTCGGGTTATTATAATAAAATAACCTACATACCTACATAAGGCATGTATTTATTTTTTTAAATAATCAATGAATGAATGAATATGTCATGTTTCAATTGGTTGTAAATATCATTGAAACCTATCAAAATATTCGTCGTCTTGACTAGTGGTCTACGTAGCCTAATGTTCTACACGGTTGATGCAAACGTGTACTATAGCAAGTTCAAATCTTGCCGGTGGGCTTGTCTTTTTGAATGATTGATATTGTTTCTGTAAGTGAATATTAGATTTCCAAAACACACAGCTCGGCCGTGTTACTCCAACATGGTGTGGTAGTAATATAACGAAAATATATATAGGTAGTATGTACACCTTCCAAGGCCATAGCTAGATGATGTCGTGTTACGAAATATGTCGCGCGAGTCTTTGTCGATTTATTGATCAATTTATCAAACATTTTTTTAGGCACTGCCGGGTGTGCTACTGATATATATATATATATATATATATATATATATATATATATATATATATATATATATATATATATATATATATATATATATATATATATATATATCTCTATATATACTAGATGCGCCCGGCGGTGTTACCCGCGATAAAAAGTATGAAAAATTAAAACATCTATCCCACGGGAACCATACATTTTACCGGGATAAATAGTAGCCTATGTGTTATTCCAGACTGTAATCTATCTCTGTGCCAAATTTCATCCAGATCCGTTCAGCCGTTCGGGCGTGAAAGAGTAACAAACATCCATCCATCTATTCATCCATCCATCCATCCAAACTTTCACATTTATAATATTAGTATAGATATACATATATATATATATATATATATATATATCAGTAGCACAGCCAGCTGTGACTAGAAAAAATGTTAGAATACATCGACAGCGACTCGCGCGACATATTTCGTAACATCGGTTTTTAGTAATTATTCAATATTGAATCAATCTGAGAAAATCTACATAGCGACCTATATGTGTACCTATCTCTTCTTCTTACTTACTGACTAGCTATAGGAAGGTACCAACCAGCAAGGCATGTATGTATATATATATATACATACATATATATCCAACCAACTAACCTAACACGATTGGCGATACAAGAAAGCAAGCCCCGGCACCTAGTATGAACGGGTTTTTCGAAATTATAGGGAAGCCTAATGAATGGGATACCCCTTGAACGTTTGAACAAATCAAGTGCGACATAGCTCGTAATTGAATAAATCTAAGAAAACATACCTATGTGCACCTATTTCTCTTCTTTTTACTTACCGATTTATTATAGAGTAGCTATAAATTGGTACCAACTAGAAACCTACTTAGTTTTAGATATATTGATATTACTTTTTTTTTCGTTTCTGAACGCAAAACCTTATACCTCGGATACGAGTACTCGTCTACATAATAAATAGGTGCCTAGGCCGAAAATAACTGGTTTTGATGCACATACATTCTGTACTTAGATATTATGTATGTGCTTACCTACTGTTATATTTTTTAAAATTATTCTCTTTGGATTCTGTTAATCTGAGGTATAGATATTTAATAAATATAAAAGTCGGTAAGCACTTACCAAGTTCTTAGAATGTATAGAATAGTGTTACTTATTTTGTTCTGGGTGTCTACGAAGTTAATTTATTATATCTTGACCAAATTGGCAGCATGTCTATGGTATGCTGATGCCAAATTCCAGAATTATAAAAAAAAATGGACTCACTACTCTGCTGCGACCGATTTCATGTTGTTTGTGATTATGTATGTAAAAACTTACTTCAAAATTCAAATAATAATTGTGTGGGATTTGCGATTAGTTTTGTTTTAATTTGTGTTTTGTTTGCTATTTGAATTGTAATGGAGATACTGATGGAATGTGACACTGGTGAAAGTCGGGACAACTTGGTAACAAATACCTTAGAGCATAACTCGTATTGTAAAGTGGCTACACAACATAAGTTCAATTTCATGATTATCACTTGCTTGTGCTTCGGACAACACAGCCCGATCTCTCTGATTGTACCGGATTGCCATCCCATCGTATTATGAGAGTGAAGAACATCAGCGCATCTAGTGGAATCTATTATATTAGTATAGATTCCAAAGTTGTACAGCAGTGACAGCCTCGTTGGCAGAACGCTCGCCTTGGAACGAGGTGTTCAGGTTCAAACCCTGGCTCCCATCACTGAGATTTCCGGATTTTCATGTGCGAATCTTATTTTCCATAAAAAATATCACTTGCTGTACGATGAAGGCAAACTTTGTGAGGAAACCTGCATGTCTGTCAAAAGTCGTGTGAAGTTCACTAAACTGCACTGGGCCTACGGCCTATATGCCCCTCATATTGAGGAGGCGTGTGCCCGATATAATGGCGATGGGCTCACCCTCTATTACATTGGTACCAAAATACCATCGGTGAAATGTGGGTGCATTGCAGTGTGACGGTGTATGTTGGCCCGTCTCTGGAACGATGATTGAATGATTGAATCTATACATGTCACAGCAGCATTTACCTTATAATAAGTATGGATACAGTAATAATTATTATTGGACTAAACAATTATTTTTTTCTTTTTAGCGGAGGAATGAAGCACAGGAGGTTGCAAGAATCAAGATGACTGTAAATTGTATAGAGTCGATTCTATATCATAATATTAGTATTTGAAACAATGTTATATTTACCTAATTTTAGAATACCAACAACAAACAACATTGTTTCAAAGAAATTTGGAAATGTAGCTGTATCCCTTATTAGGTATAGAACTACATTGCCAAATTTCTTATTCCCTTGTAAATTATAATAAATATTGTTCTTGTTGTTGATCTGGTATATTGTAAAGCGTAATACTTTTACAGTTATCATGCAAACCTTGCTATATTTATAAGATCTATACAATAAACATTATATTTACGAACATGAAAGTATACATTTTTCTTTTCTATCTTTTATTTCTGAAACTTTTAATATTGCAAAGCTCGCAAAAGTATTTCTATTATTTATTTATTTATTTATTATTTTACAACCGATAAATAAGTTTTTTTATGATCGCTCTACCTGGTGGCATAAAAAGACAACTTTTAGTATGCGAGACTTTTAACAAGTGCTGCGCTCTAGCGGCACAAAAAAGACGTGTATTTGTCTATGTGTGAGTGCCTATTTATACAAGGATTTTAGAAGCCATGGTATCTCATCCATTATAAATGATTTCAGGTTAATGTTTTTTTGGATATTTCAATGCAATGTCGTAGTAGTGCTCGCAATTTGCAACATCAAGTCTCATAGATGCTCGATGTTCGTGTAACTAGTTGCAGAAAAACAGGACCATCTATCGAAAATGTGCGGCAACCGACCCTGAGCATTCACCTTAAGCGGGGTTGACGAGACGTAACCAAAATGACCTGCGGCACAGACAGTTTGCCTTTGCGCACCGTGCAGGGCCCCAAGTCTACTAACACAATCGATTCATAATTGAACAGCACCGCATGGTAACTGTCACTTTTGACAGATATCTCATACAATATCTGTCAAAAGCGGCAGTTGCTATGCGGTTGCTGTTCGATTATGAATCGATTGTGCTAGCAGACTTGGGGCTCAGGCCGTTTGCAGAGTTGTCGACGCGTTCGTTAAACGCGCGTCAACTGCACGCGCCTTAAAGTTGCAATGTGCAAAGGCCCTTAACTGCAAATTCCTCATACTCATATATAACATAAACAAATTAATAATTTTGATTCGGTATTAATAGCCCAATCATCTAATGTGTAGCTCGGGGCTATTAAAACGAAAATGGGCCATTATTCGCTACCCACGCTAGTTCAAATCGAGCAGATAATATTTCAACTGTGGCTCAGCATTATCGTTTTATGTAGCGTTACGGTAACGTAATCGTCTTCTATCCCGTTCACACCACACACTTCATAATTAAGAATGACAGTGACAACATGCTTTTTGGAAGACGTCGCGATTAAATTAGGCAGGACTAACTGGTTATCCTACTGATAATGTACTGCGTGGATATCGTACTTTGGATATGTCCATGCATCCATCGGAAGAAAGAAGTCCAATCCTGGACGAAACGGACGTCCCACTTATGTTTTTTAAACGTACAGGTAGGAACAACAGGGCCGTAAAGCAAGCCTAAATATTGCCACGCGGAAAGAGCCTTAAATGTGACCAAGCAATAACGTCCTGATTAGTACATCCTAGTACCTAGCCACAGTTTTATAATTGGGCCTCTGTGTCCCAATATTTTAAAAGATATAAAACAAGTTTGTGTTTTTCTGAAAAGTTGTAGATGGTGAAGCAAAGACATAAAATGAATACGGTATCCGTAGGTTCAACATTACAAATATCGGATGCCAAACCGATTGAGCACCTTAACAACGATTATCGATTATAATACTTTCTTATGGGATATCACGTTTTCACTGGCAATAACGGTTGCCGTTATTGTCAGTGAAAACGTGATATCCTATTGCATTTCCTATTATGGAGTCTCTTATTGATGTGAAATGATTACTTTGTTTTGCATTGATTAATCCAAGCGATTTATTTTCTAAATACATTTAATGTTCATAATTAACTATTGGTTCACCCTTTTTAATTTCTTAGGGACAATGTCTAAGTGCCATGTTAGCAACATTATAAAACGAATAGAGGTACGTACTTACTATCTTATTTGACACATGTTTAAAGACTTACCCTCATATTTATATGACCTCCCGTGACCATGGTTGCTGTAAAGCAGCCGAAACGGCGGGAACGTAAAAAACATTAAATAAACACGATAAAATCCATATAATTAATTTTACTTCAATGTGTAGTATTGACGTTTTATAACATCATCAAACGTCATATACCTACCTAGTATTCCGGCCAAGGCAAGGGTCTTGCTTTGTGCAGTAGATACTATATGAAGTTTGATAAAGTTATAGCACGTCTATAAATTTTGGAGTTACCCAAATACGTTTTACAGTAGGATATTCATTTGTATTATCACATTGTCAGTACCGACTGGCAAAATATACTTAAAAAATTTGAAATGTTTGATGTCGTTTTGTAAAGATGTTTTGGGTAACAATAGAAAAAAATATGTTTGTACTACCCCGACCACATTTTGCCGCCTTAACATTAAAATAATAATGCCAGCAAATGTCTCTAAATTATCATTTCTCAACTATAAATTATAGCAGACCTGCATCCGTCGATTAAAACACAATTTGAGTTCGAAAAATTGGTGAAGATTAAACGTGGGGCCGCGGGTCCAAGGGTATATAAGTGGATGCCAAATTGATCGAAAATTATACCTTTCATGGTTGTCAGATACGGAAATTTACCATACATATAAATACAGAACTAGATACTTGTCATTTTAATTTCGAAAAAAAAAATACAATGAACCTCCTTTTCTTGAAGTCGGTTAAAAATAGTCTCATCGTCGCTTTAAGTCCCCTGAAGTATCTCCCTAAGTATATGATAGATAAACTAATTATATTATTTTCATATAAACTTATAGGTAATTGATAGAACTAGGCAATACTTGGCGGAAATTCATTGCAATAAGGCGGGCTGGGTTGGGGTTTGACTTCGTCGGCCATTCGTAGCCCAACCGTCCTGACGATGCCTCGTTTAGAGGCGAAACACGTGTCGAATACTTTTTTTAGATTCGCATCGTTTCGCGGAGACTTGCATATTAATTGGGTTCTCAACACACGTGACAAACAGTTCCTCGACTAACATCTTATAGGAGTTCGGTGTCGCTGGCTTCTTTAATTATATCAATCAACTTGTTTGGTTTATAATTGGAAAAGTTGACAGGCCGAGGGTTAGTGGTGGGTTTCTCTTCCCCAATTTGTTACATATAAACTTGGTTTACTGTAAATTTATACAAAGTAGGTTAAGTCGCCCACTTCAACACGACATCTTATATCTATTTCCACTTTACCAGATCTAATATCCATTAACTCTCTATTTCCTATTAATTTATAATCTACCTAAAATAACTTTAATCCCCAAGTACGTGACGAAGCGAGCCGAAGAAACACGAATGACAAACGACCACCATTTAATGTCAATTAGCGAAGCGTTCGCTAGGAATCGCCAGTATACCGATAAATAATGTCTAGTTACACCTAACTGAGGTATATTAGACCCTATCACACAGAGCATACGAGCTAATGTTACTACAGGAAGGTAACGTTCCCTCAAAAAGCAACCGCAGATATTTTAAAATGTTTAGAAAACCCAGTAACGGCAATTTCTATTTGTTTTCTCAATTTATTACGTTAAAGGTTGCCATGACATTCCCTGACTACGGGTGTGTTTAAAATAAGTACATAATTCTAAATGTATTAACTACCGTTAATACTAGTTGCATGAATTTAAAAAAATATATACATATATATGTATGTACCACTGAACGTTTAGCGACCCAAAAGACAACATTTCCTCTTCATTATAATCCTTAATATGATTAATCAAATCTAAATTGTAGCATAAAATTAAAAACGACGACCGACAAATCGACATTTTATAATTCGTCCACTCGTCGCATTAAACCTGTTTATCCAATCATTCAACATAAAATCCATTCTATGCAACTAAGCGGCACGCAATCGTCAAAATAAGATGCCTTCACAATTATAGACCTAAGCGAAATCGTGTTCCACACTTACACCAATATAAAACGTCCTATTTTACTATTCAGAAAATTTCACTAACCACCTTATTCTCATCTAACATAGGGTAAAGGGTATACGGGCCTGTAGTCGGTTATAGTTTTAGGACGTTATTCGTCGCGGTTGGATTGCCGCGGCCGACGGTGGGCGGCTACCCTGTAATCAGTCCCCCCTCCCCCCCTCCCGCCTAGTCTTTGGGAGCGGTCCACGGTGATTATAGGAGGAATTTTACGGCTCCTTCGTTAGCCCGTCAAATCATAGGTCCGTCCGTTTAATGGCGTAGAAGACGGCCTGTGAAACGATTTTGTGTCATTTCCGAGACTCGATCGGGGGAAAATTATAACTTCAAAATGCATCGCGTTTTTTGAGGTAATTGTCTGTGAACTGTACGAGTTTGATAAATAATATAAATGTGTACTATAATGACAGAGCGGGTCCGAATAAATGTCCTGTAATTTTGTCCAGCTGCTATTCAGTGGCGCCAGGGTCGATGTCGAATAGCAGTGATGGGTATCACCTGTAAGTTGCGAACCTTTTGTGAGTTTGTTGAATGTGACGAGTAATGGAATTGATCTACGCTCCACCTGCGTACTTGTCTCATACTGGTCGATGTAGGTACCTTACAAAAACAAAAAAATATTACCACGCCAATTTATGATTAAAATATCAGGCAAGACGGCGACATGCCGCTAACTAGCTGCGTATAAAAATACCGTCGGGCTATTAAAAGTCGGTTCATGTGTTGATTCAATACGATAATAACACCATGACTGGTAAACGTCCTTTTAATTGGAATTATAAATAACGTTAGATTTTAGATATTACAGTCCTAGCTTGGAGTTAGTGAAGATGGTTTAATTTGTTAAACTATGCACTTCTATGTGATAGGCGATAGCTTTGGTTAGATACTTTGTGGTGTTAGGGTTCTGTCGTTCATATTTTTTTCTTGCTCTCTAGAAATATTCTTGAAAATTCGACCATGAGCCTAAGAACGAGTTCTAGTTCCCTACAAGGTGGACCCATCACATCACACGGGTCGCAGATAGGAGTGAGTGGCAGCCGACGGTGAAGTTCTATAATAATGGCAGAGGAGCCTTCGTCCAGCAGTGAAAGTTATTAAGAAGGATGAAACTGAAAATTGCTCATTCGTTAAGTTCCGCAAATAAAACCCAATTATGCAAAGTGGACAGTCGCCCGAAGGTAGTTCGTCAGACACGACACTACCGACAGTCGTGTTCCTCGTTCCGTCGGCAAATAGCGCGTTCGGCCCATCCGATAATTGCCGACAACGTCCGACCGCCGTCGAAGAGCACAAACCGATGATTGCATGCAAAATTGCACTGCAATTTTCTCTAACAGATCCTTACCGTGTGTTGGAAGAGCGCCAATATCTTTTTGCTTGTCAAACAATTTATGAAGTATGTAAGTAATGTTGTGGTTGGATGGCTTCTTAGCTGATGGTTCTGCGGTAAGAACTTATTGAAGCCTTGTACCTAGTATAATAATACAGCACGTTATTTTCGACCAGGGTGATAAAGAGTGCAATTTTGTGTACTATTGGTGCATTTTGCACTCTGAGCGTAAAATCGACCACCCCTAATTATTCATACAAAGTACCTTATTACGTAAGATTTGCTGTAAAACTCTTCTACAGTCACTGGTTACGCTTAACAAGCACTAATATGATGCAAGCATGAGTCGTAAAACCAAGAATCCCACAACTTTTTTTTCAATTTGGAGTTCAAACCGCCGGACCATGTTCGGTAATAAACGTTATTTGGTTAATGATAAAACAATATTCCGTATTGGCCGGTGCCCCGCCGCGTCCGGTACCAGGGACCACACGGGCCCCGTCATCGGCGCCTCTTTGAGATGTACGATGCACGCTTCACGCGGTTTGAGTTGTAGGAGATAGCGATTTTCAATGAAGAATGTATTTCTTTTTAAACCCTGTCCATCGCAATCTATGTTGTTTGTATGCTTGGCGCCTTCGTCTGCGGCAATCCTATGCCTGTGGTGGCAACAGAAACTTTTCTTCAAAGCTCGTATCGGTGAGATAGTTTTGACTAAACGTTGTTATATTTAATGCAAATAGCTATTGGTGTTTTCAAGATACTGTGATCGGCAATCTAACAAAAACTGTTGTTCTTAGTAAAACAAATCATAGTTAAGTACATATTTAAATATGTACTTACTTATAAGGATAAAGCAATTTAAGGCCATTAACTAATTGCAAACAATAACATTTACGGAAAATATTTTAGTAAATACACAATTAGAATTATGTATCATGTCAATGGTATAACCAGCTTTCTTAGTATAACATAAATTAAACTATTTGTAGGTTCATTTATTGAAAACTATAAATATACTTAACTCACTATCGATAATTTGTACTCGAAATCTCCTTACATATACTAAACAATCAATAATTAATTACTCATGTTATGGTAGGTAAATTGGTCATCATACATAATTAATATAACCGAAAACATGTAGATACTAACATGAACATTTAATTAAAACGCACAAAAGTACGGGAAACTTAAAAAAAATCAATATTTTTTTTCTCATATTATCGCTGGCCTCCTACGTCTTATCCCAACCGCCCATCGTCTGCTCAAATATTTGTTGTTATATGAACGAGATGCTGTTTGTTTCTGCCGGCCTGCGCGGGAGTGCCGGCAGTTAGCCATGTTTGTGAGTACGTGTTCCGCAGTTAGCGGCCGCCAAGGAGCGCCTGCAATATTTGAACCACCGTTGATTGTGTTAATTTTTTAATGCGACTGCCCGGCATTTCTTATTTCCATGAATGTAATGTTGAATGGTGCGCGTTGGAATGCGCTTGTGAATTAGAGCTACACCTTGTAAAGAGATATTTATCAAAGAAAAACTGAATAAGGGTCGCTGTAAAGAATATTTTCACCGAAGATAGTGAATTAGCTTGACGAAACGGCGCAAGACATTTTGTATGGAGGATTGAACAGCGCCTCTAGTGCATGGTAAACATACAATTCTCCATACGAAATGTCTAAATACGCAGACTATAAAGTATGCGGTTAGCTTACGAATAATCTCGCGCTTGGCGTACTGATACGATAATAATTAATTGAACTTGAGTTTTGACTGAACCTTAAAAACCATTGTGTGTACATATCACAGATAACTACAGAAGTCTACACTGCATTGATACCTTATAAAGACGTACTATATCTATAGATGTTTCAAAAAGGGTATGTTAAGCATGAAACCTGACTCTGAATCACCTGTATACTGCGCTACCTATTAAAGACAAATCCCCATGCATTTGCCGGTTAGCTAATCTAACCGTTCATGAATACATAACAAGTAGGTAGGTATGCCATTAATATACCTTGGGGTATTCTCAACACTACTGCCATAATTAAATATCCAACTAATTAGTTATGTAAAACACAAACACATTATTTATTTTACTTTTTCTGTCCGACATCGACTTCGTATTTCAAAGCCCACGCACAACAATTAGTCAAATGTTTAATTAGTAACCACAAAATTAAAAACGTTGCGAAAGCCCCGAAGCGTTCGCTTAAAATAATCGAATTAATTAATCGTTTGTCAATTTTTTAAACTAATAAACACTTTCAAGATAAATAACACGTTTCAAAACATAATTGCATAGCTGTGGCCACCGACCTCTCACCTCCATAAATAATACCATCACCAATCTCATGGGAAACCCTATAAAAACGTGATAAGATTCAAATTGGTTCGTTTCACTCGTAAGATTATCGCGGTAATAGCTAATCTGCAATAAATAAAGCTGGAATTCCATAAAATATTGTAATGCAGTTTATTAATCGTATTCGAAAGAGTTATAAATGAATCGAATGAATTTATACCGTTGTCAGCATAGAATAAACTTACTGTGTCTGTTTAATTTATACTTCAGAGTTCAGCATGAAGAAATCGATTCCAGTTCGATGATCGATATTGGGGCTGTGGGAATGACCCGATTCTCAATTCGAAGCGCGTATTTATTTAATCGTTAGGTATTTTAGTCATTTATTTATGTCTTAAAAATACGAATATTATATTAGGTACCTATTGACTTTTGGTGTAAAACGTACAATTGTTTTGTACGACTTTAGTATCTGGGGAATGTTTTTTATTTGTTAACACTTTTTGTCACTAATATACTCACGATGTCGACGATACTAAAATGTGCGTTCTTTTTTCAAAAAAGTACACTTACCTACATAAGTTAAGTTGTTACGTGCAGCTACTAAGCTTTATAACCGTAGTACAACGATGGATATAATTGCTTTCTGTATTTACCAATCGCATTTAATGTTCCCGATTAGTAATCAGGTTCTAATTTCCACATCAGTAACAAGTAACAGTCGAAAATGAGTTTTGATGAGATGGGAAGGTCTACAGAAGAAGAAACCCATTAACAAACGAAGCTCATAAACTGAGCTTATAATTACTAACTACATTTGAATATTTAAATAGCGAATACGTTCAATTGCTCATCCACGATCTGAATTCCTTTGACCGCGCCGCTAACTAAACTGCTATACTTACTCCATTATAAATAGGTCTGGGTAATTTATGTGGTGCTACTGCCGGTAGGTACCAATACCTATTATGGTTTGAGTCATAGCTCGGACAAGGTTTAGTTCTGATATCAGCCATCGAATCTAATTTCACCGTCAATAATCTATGCAACTACTTTTGAAACTCAAAAAAAAAAATAGGGACGACGTAGGGTTGCCAGCTTATCAGTCTTCTACAGAATACATTTCGGAGAGTGTGCGATGGAATTACACGAATTAATTCCCCCATCTCCATTCTATCGTCGGTCGACAAGACGCACGGACAATGGTCATCCGTACACTGTGGACATTTCTTTCTCTAAGCGTTTTGCTTCTACTTTCATCGTGCGAACTGTTCCCCGTTGACTTCAATCTGGGTGTTTTCAAGTCGAGGGTGAACAGGTACCTTCTAGGCAATTATGCTCCATCGTAGATCTCATCGTCACTTACCATCAGGTGAGATCGAGATCAAATACTTGCTATAATGTAATAAAAAAAAAAACTAATTCGCGGCAACAGAATTGGGCTGTGATCACGACATTATCAATCAGCTCATAAGATCAGTCAAAAATAACAAAACTAGGTTAGTAAATGAACTGTAATGTAACACGAGCCTGCTTGTAAGTCATGTGTAACTGTGGAGTCGCCGCTGTCATGTTACACTGCGTATCTGAGACAAATGAATCTACCGCAAGCGACTAACTAAGCTACCAAAAGCTTCCGTATATATACATTCTTCTTAATGCCAATAAAATATCGAACGCTATTTGTAATTTGCCAACGAGCAATGAATGCGCCAGATACAAAAAAAAACAGAAATAAAGAAATATTACCTACGTTAAAAAAAAATATAATTCTGAAATGCGTCGGGAACTGCTGAGATTTAGATTATTTTGTCCAGTGCGGTCCTGAATGCATTTTTAAATCGATGCAATAGACCAATGCTTCAAACTTATAAAATCCCTAGTCTAATGTAGTCTCTAATTAAAAACTTATACATTTTCTTGCCTAATAAAACTGCTTAGGAGTGAACGCGACAACATTATAATTGATACCAAAAATCGGGCAACGTATAATAACAATTATTTCCAAAGAATCGTGTACATCGTATGATTATAAAGATTGAATTGAATATTTAAATGCTGCTAACGCCGGCATGTACTCTATCGTATACGGGCTGGTGCAAAAAACACGTCAAATCGTCGACGTCGACATGCGTGGAATAACAAGCGCCGGTGATTCACTTACTGGACCTAGTTGCTAAGCCCCGTATGGTAAATAGTTTGTACACTTATAAATAACTAGCTGTTACCCGCGACTTCGTCCGCGTGGTATTTAACAAAGACACAACCGTTGACAACAGCCTGCTCGCCCATTCTGAGCCCGCGGGACGCATTGCAGGTTGTTGCTATCAAACTTAATCAGACGCTGCGCTGCAACATTGGTTTTAATTTTTTTTCGTGAGATCCAATTTTTTTTTCTAAAATAAAAGTAGCCTAAGTTACTCCTTGTTTCATCAGCTATCTGCCAGTGAAAGTCCCGTCAAAATCGGTCCAGCCATTTCAGAGATTAGCCGGAACAAACAGACAGACAGACAGACAAAAAATGTAAAAAATGTTGTTTCGGTATAGGTAACGTGTATATATCCAAATGCACTTAGTAAAAAGCGGTTATTTTAATATTACAAACAGACACTCCAATTTTATTTATATGTATAGATAAATGTGTATTACTTATGCTAACCCGGGCTCCGTTGGGTTGCGTGAACATTTTCGTCTATGCAATCCAACCATCAAGCTGCTCTACATATTCTCTTTGGGTTATTTCAATTCAGCTCTTAGGCCCGGTTTCCATCAAAGCGGAGAGGATTGGAGCGACAACCAATATACCAATCACATTTAGAAATTCTTCGCTCGACACCTAGTGATGTTTTTCAAATAATTTGATGTATTCCTGGTCTATTCCTCTTCGCTTCGCGCCTCAGCATAATGTTCTTAGTATTTTTCAATTATTCTCAAGTACTATGAAAGGCGGGCTTACTGGTAGGGGTAGAAAACTCATTTCATTACGATCACGGGTACTTATAAAATATTATAACAATTATAAAGAAATACTCGGCACTGGCAAAAGTGCCTTTATATTGTAGCCGTTTGCAAACTTAAAAGAAGAAAAAGACGATACTTTTTGATACACATCAATCGATGTACCAAAGTGACGTGTATCTGGCCATTCGTTCTTTACCGTTCAATCTCTTGCGTGTCTTAGCTTACGACGTTGCTATTGGCAGAATCGTATTGGGCCTAGTCTTAATAGAAAAAGGCCAAAAGTAAAAAAAAAAGTGGCGTGTGATGAGCAACAGTATGTGCGAGGTATCCGCACTCGTTGCGGAGATCGCTTCACTCGACCGCATTCCGCCCGCACCGCTTCTTTCACCGCGCCCGGCCCGGGAGAAATTCTATGAGGGCATTCCATTTCGAATATGATATAATAACCCGTTACAAAATACGCATGTTATGCTACATGCTTCCGGCAACTAGAGCCAGATAGACGCGCGCCGCACCGTGGGAGATAATGTAACTATCGGAGAATAGATGATAATTATATAATTTGTGGGGATTTTAATCAACAACCTGATGTAAGCGTTATTTTGAACGCTCTCTGCTTGGAGGTTTTAATTAGTCAAGAATCTTTAGTTGAACCGTTGCCGACTGTTTCCTCATATTCTTATCGTAGCTTTGGTATTCTAAAATTCTTAAAAAACCTTTACTATCTGAAATAACTTACTTTTAAATATGTTTACCATACTTGTATTTTGAGAACCAGAACCAGTGCAGTGTAGCACCTTGTTATAGCGCACGATAATCAGATCTTATTTTTTCACGATCGAATTAAATCGAAAGCCAAGCACTACTCGAATAAGACCGGAATGCGGCCGTCGTTGAAATATTGATTAAGCTTTTTGTGTTACGTTTCAATCTCATCTTGCATTATGTGGCGGGGCAACGAACTGGACGCAGCCACATCACACGTCCGTATCCAAAATAAAAACTAACGTTGCAACACGAAGTATTCTCCACTTGTCACCTTACCACCTATGTCGCTAAGCATCTGTCTCGGAATGTTGACACACACGACAATCGCCGCCCGATGTTTACACTATAATATTGAAACGGTAAATCTCCAATAAAAACATCTTACGGGACCATATACGAGAGAACGCACATAAAGGGTCTGGACCAATGTTTACGGAAAGTCGGCACGCGTCCACCTAATGGACTACCGGATGATTGAGAGCTGTTATGATTTAAGACGACAATCACTCCGTTGCGAGTTGAGTGCTCTAAACGATGAGCATTGTCGTTGTGACATTTATGTCGCCTACACAACGAAACGGGGCATCGCCTCGATCATGCCCATTCGAAACGGATAAAGGTCTCGAGCTCGCGGGGATCCGATAAAGAAAAAAAAAAAACAACACCAGGTAGCCGGCGTTCTGTGGTCCATTGTGGCTTAACGAGCCGATGAATAACTCTTATTCATCGGCGAACAGGTGGCAATGTTACCTTACCGTCGGCGCTAGCGTCGTTTTGCACTTTTAGGAGTTGAACGAACGCATTTCATTATTCAAATGTTATTCGAGTGGCGTGAAAGCGCCTCGATAACCTCGACGTCGATGGGACGTGGACGGAATAGCTGATACGCATTGTACGTTCAATTCCAGCAGAAATGTTGACATATTCACATCCATACAGGGTTGTAATAAGGGCTACACACGACCGAAATTCGAGATGGATTGACGCGCTATTTCCATTATATCTACGCGAAAGCAATGCGGATCCGAAAGGTTATTCGAAGTTAATGTTTAAGGATATCGAATTACAATACTCTGTAAACTCACAACGAGGAAGTAGACGTTATCTATACATATAAATAAAATTGGAGTGTCTGTTTGTAATATTAAAATAACCGCTTTTTACTAAGTGCATTTGGATGTATACACGTTACCTATACCGAAACAACATTTTTTACAATTTTTGTCTGTCTGTCTGTTTGTTCCGGGTAATCTCTGAAATGGCTGGACCGATTTTGACGGGAATTTCACTGGCAGATAGCTGAAGTAACAAGGAGTAACATAGGCTACTTTTATTTTAGAAAAAAAAATTGGATCTCTCGAAAAAAAATTAAAACCAATGTTGCAGCGCTGCGCCTGATTAAAGTTTGATAGCAACAATCTGCAATGCGTCCCGCGGGATCAGAAGGCGAGCAGGCTGTTGCCAACGGCTGAGTCTTTGTTAAATACCACGCGGACGAAGTCGCGGGCAACAGCTAGTAATGAATAGACGTCGAGTAGATGCTATTTAGCCTGAATGCAGCCTCGGTGCAGCGGCTAACGTGCGAATGAGCAATTTTCCGAGGAAATGACTTCGCTCCAGCACTAACGGATAAGTCTGCGGTATAGCGGGCCGCTCTCTATAATAACGATTTGATTTTATTTATTGCTCCGTTCGTCGACATCGGCCGACGTGGTTGTATCCATGTACCGCTATCTTCGATGCGGCGTTATCTAAACCGCTTTCGGGATCGCAAGCTCCCTCGAAAAGCTCGTGAATCTCGCGATCTGGAACGCGAGATTATTCTTGCGATTTGTCAAGGTGCAGCAACCGAGAGTATTAAGCGGCTTTTGGATTGGCTCGATCTCGGCGCGAGATAGGTGCAGAAACGCTATTCGACACATAGACAGGCCTCTCTCGACTCGCATTCCGATGGAAATTGCCCGCGGCCCCACCAGATTACTGGCGCCGCATCGGATAATTACGCACCGACGAGGACATCCATTACAGAAGATAATTCAGCGAGTGCAATTAGAGGATGACTCGTGATTTGATCGCGGGCGGTGATGCAAAGTAATAAAACGGGGCCGAGCAATATAAATTAACTATGTCTATAGTTATTGAATTATGCCTGTAGCGCCTCTTTAACATTCCACGCTGCATCAACTTCAGAGGCTGGTGGCATCTTTTTTTTTTTTTTTTTATTACATTATAGGCAAGTATTTGATCTCGATCTCACCTGATGGTAAGTGACGATGAGATCTACGATGGAGCATACTTGCCTAGGTAGGAAGGCGGCAGTAGATCGAAACGCTACATTCACTAGGCACATGCAGCGCAACTGATCTGACCCGCCATCCATGACGCCATCACGACATATCAATAGTTGTTGAATAGAGAACGGTCGTTAGATTGCCCAGTGATGCTTGTGCGGACACGTCAGAAGCAACAAATCAAATGGTCCAAATTGACAGCCAATAAATAGTTTCAAATAGCGAACATCGGAATGCGACAACAAGGCCGCAACACAGCCTTGCTTTTCCGCGTCATCCAATCAGCATAAAGCCTGTTATGTTGGCTCCAATCTCAATAGTAGAGAAACCGGCTGCGGCTCGCGCCACAATCATTATTAACGTAATAAAGTACTAGATAAAACGGAGTCGGACAGCGTGTGAACGCCAGGAGAAAGCCGTTGTCGCAACATTAGTTAGGCGCTATTACCATCAGATAGCAGTTTGGATGTTTTTGACCAAAACCGTATGTTTAATAACGACCCCCGAGAGCATCACAGTCATAAACGCTTAATGCTTACTAATGATTATAATCTAACAACGAAAGGGTAATAAATAGTGAATAACGCCTATTCCCACCGTCTTCGTGTTGGATTGTGAAAGTAAAATTATGCTGTTATGATTGAATAGTACACATGATAGCTATACAACTGACGGACCACTCGATGTAGACCTTTGCAGATAATCTGACAGAAATAGCTGTCTATTTCTGTTGAGTGTATATTTTGCACAATCTAAACGCTCCATCTAAATTGAATCTCTCGATGTGAAATGAGCGAAATGCACTGTGGAAATGAGCTTGGAACCTGATACTCGAATACTCTCATTGCGAATTGGAAAGGGACTTACGCAACAAACGAAGCGGCAGTTTAGTTATCTTATTACTTATACAGATCAGTTCCAAGCCCTGCATCGTCTCACACACAACGAAAACATTTCAATCGCGATTCACCAGAACCGGCTCCCGGGCTCCGATACGATCGCTCCTATGTTAAAATATTTGCTCTTTCAAAATTATCATCTCAACTGAATATAAATTCTTGAATCCTTTTATGTCGTGTAGTTTATTTTGGTCATCCAATAGCTTTTCCGTTTTGTGAGAACGAGTTTCATAAATACGCTTATCGTTAAGTGCACTCTAATCGTGTGGAGTATCCCAAAAATTCGTTAACCGTTTTCAATTAGTGTCGCCAACAATATAAACTCTGGTATATTAACACCTCGTTTGCTGTGGCACGTGATAAAGGGTGACGGATCGTTCTCATTCGCGTTAATGGCTGAAATATCCAAACAGAGTCTTACAACCCTGAAGTCGCTTTCTGGTCTAACGCCCTGTGAAGAATTGGCGCCGCCTATACATTTCACTGAGAATATACGATGAATATACGAACTTTGATAAAGATAAGTTGCACTTTCTTTTATCTTACAATACATCCTGCCTTCGAATCATTAGTAATCCTGTCTCTTTCTGGTCCCGCTTCATCCTTTTCTCTCACATCTCCGGAGGGCCATTTATCAATACCAAATAACATGCCGGGACCCATTCTCTTTGGTTTTTTATTTACCTTATCCTTCGATGTTCTATTTGTGCCTTCGTATCTGACTCGAAATTGATTGTAAAGCCGAACCAATGGCATCCGTCTATCGTCTAGCATGATGTTCGATGCGTTGATGACTACTAATGAGTGATGATAGGATGTTTTATTATAATCAAATACAGTTTTATCAAGAATACAATAATAACACTGGGACTATGAAATTTCTAAACGAAATGGTGGTTCATAAGACAAACAGCATACAATTAATGAACGTAATAGTATCTCAGTTTCATAATAAATGTGCAGCGCACTGCAATTAATGGAGGCAATTCAGCGTGCAAAAGCTATTAAAGTTCGCTATTAAAAGTTTCCAATTTCCCGTGCTCCAAAGGTTCTCTTATTAACGGCGCACTGTGAATTCAATTTGCTCTTTTTGTGTTGACTTTTTATTCTTTAATTATTTTATTTATTACTCCTTCGATCCCTCCCTTCGCTCGCGACTTCATCAGTCGGATGAACACGAACGGAATTATCTGACTCATTAAGCTTTTTACAAAACTTTGAATAATTCAACATTCGATGTTTTAAATCTCCCTATTTATTTCAATAACTTCTTTTACGGCCCTTTTAACATTTGATTACCACGATCTCGTCGGTTTGAGACATCCGAGTTTTTATCGAGATTCTTAATCGATGTCCCGCCGAAACGCTCAGTCAGTGGACAACTCACTAATAATTCATGTATGTATTAGACATTAAAAAAACACGATTCCGTGAACGAAAATTATATCCTAAAGATCAGACCTCAAGGGGGGTCTTCCTTAAGGTTTCCTCCGTTCTCCAGGGCAAATAAAGCGGCGTCCCTCTGAAATTAATTTTGTTTTGTTTCATCGTTCGAGGTTGAAACATTTACATTGAATGCGGTCGGAGGCTGGCTGTTTGTGAGGATATTTATGTAGGGACCCGCGCAGTATGACGTGCGCATTATTCATACATGATACGCAGATGGACCGCGGGTAGGTTATTTTTACCGTTAAGACTTTGGCCGGCGCCTAGAAGAACACATCACGCCAGACATGGCTGCCTACATCATTTAGCTGACACGTAAGTTATGCTATATTGCACGTTGCTGCAACATCTGCTGCTGTTGCTGTTACATCTCCATTTATGTGGATTTTGACATTCTAGATTTTTTAATATCTCAATTGCGTCAGCATTGTCTGATAAGTATGTCTTGGTTAAGACTTGTCGGCGATGGTTCTCATTAGACTCATACTTTCGTACCATTTCGAAGCCAAGTGTTCTGCAGAGTAAGGTGCTATGATTCCTGTGTTTCATAATAGGTTGATACTAAAATATTTTATACCTCAAGCACAAACATAGCCTCGGTGAGTCGAGCGCTATGAAACTTTACGATACTGCGTGCGAGGCGCCGCGGCGTCGATACTCATGATTTGATATAGCGCCAATACTGCATTTCCTTTTGCATTTGCAATGGCCGTTTCCTGTATAGATTTATTGGTTTACATTGAAGCGTGGTTTAATTTTCACGCCTACGAGTTTTATTGCTGGCTATTTTATTAGACTGTTTATAATTTAAATGGAAGTGGATAATTTTCTTCCAACTCCTCCTATTTTTATCTTTCGATTAAATTCGTGCGGGTTTCAAGACAATTAACTTTATCCCGGGACTCATCGAGGGTCAAACCTCGGTGTCATCATTGAATACCACTGTAGATCCTGGCTTACAGGAGTAGCAGTGGTGGGAGTGTGTGGCAGGCCTAGACTATTTATGTTATTGTGGAATTATTCGAAACGTACCGAGTCTTTGTATTTTATCTTACCTAAATAACCAACGATGTTTGTTTCTTTACAGATTCAAAACCAGATGCAGACGCCGACGGTGTGAGATGTTACTGCAACACGGCGCAGTGCGTGGCTACGGCTTACATGTGCCGTTCGCCTCGCAACGGAGGCTGTTACAGCGAGCTGCCGGCGCCTAGAAGAACACATCACGCCAGACATGGCTGCCTGCATCATTTAGCTGACACGTAAGTTATGCTACATTGCACGTTGCTGCAACATCTGCTGCTGTTGCTGTTACATCTCCACTAATGTGGATTTCGACATTCTAGATTTTTTAATATCTCAATTGCGTCAGCATTGTCTGATAAGTATGTCTTGGAATACATCGCAGGTCATCGGTCACGTCTGTTTCAAAGTTATTCATACTCATATTTTATTTTTTGCCTTTCTATAGTGTCGGCTTTTGTTACTAGAATATTTTTTCTTTTGCCTTATAAATGGCAATTAATCATTACTTTTTGCACATCTTTCGCAATCGGAATCGGCTTTACATCAATAATGTAATTTCCAGCTTGCTCACTGATTTGGATTCCTAAGCGTGGAGGTGTGTCATAAAAACTTAAAGGATACGATCCGACATCATTCCTAAAGCGAGCTCCGTTGAGATTTTATCATTCCTAATTACGATTCTAATTAATATCGCTTAAATGTCAGCCCTTTACAGAAAGCCATGTTTATAACTGGGTAACAAATTGAACTTTTGTATGGTTAGGAGGAGCAGGCTTATTTGGCCTTAAATCATTACCGCGATCGGTAATTTATTTAATATTGCTATTATTTTATACATTCACAAGTTTTAAATGTTTATGATCATCTTTATCTACACATTTAACAATTATATAAGAAGTCGTTAATTTTTTTTCCATTATTTCTTGTTTACATTCCATTGCGTGAAGTTCTTATCGAGCTGTTTTAAATTCACTGATAATTAAAAATGTAACCTCTATGTGATCCTACATTATTGACATCTTCCCATCTACTTGTAACTACGTAATTATGATTTGTTTCCAACGATAAAGCAGCGCTGTCTTTCTAACTCCCATCGAGGAATTAATTAACTATTCTTTTGTTGGCCGGTAGATGCAGGCAAGGCGCACTGTCATCCATCAATTCTGCTTATCATCATACCATTGCCCGTACCGACCGTACCGATATGTTACGTCTCGAGTCCCCATAGTCAATTTGTCTTCGGTCATTTGAATTACTCAACCGCTTTCATCAGTGGTATAAAATATGGATTTTAAAGCTTAGATAATAACGACCTTATAATTTGTTCCTTATATTGCTTAATCGTATAATAGTGATTAAAAGAGGTACATAATAATTTTCTGTGCATCCTCTTCCAATTTGCCTGGAACATCTTACGCATGTAAAGGTTCTACATCATCCAATAATGCGTTTATTTACACAACAACGTCGAAACATTAAGTAATCATTTTTTTGTTCCTCACGGTATGTTCAACTCAGGTTTATTAATTATTCCGACGAAGGCACGGCGGACTCCGCTCTGTTTTTATACACCGAAATTACCCGCAGTTGATTATCTTATTCGGATCGGGCCGGGCCGGCTCGCCGAACAGGTTCCAAGCGCGGGCGCATGCCCACTTTTATTTGCTTTAAATAATTTTTGCTCTTTTTTTGGCAATCTCCGCCATTATCATCGCTAACGATCGCCGCGCTCGCTTCGTTAAGATTTCCATAGAATTCAAATTGATATTCGATTCCTAGATCGGTAATTAATTTCTGACTTGTTTATTGTGTACATAAAGTGCCGTTGAGTGATGCCGTTTTGATGTCCCCGTTTGTTAAGATAAGGGTGTCACTGGACTTCGTGTTGAGCCCGGGTCAGGCTAGATAGTGTGGTTCGGACGCTGACCCGAACCAGCAGGCCTGCAAGCATGTGACTACAAACCTCTTTGGTTTACAGCAGTACAACATTATAACAGAGCATTCAATCTTTAAAACCGTTCCTTAAAGCTCAAAAAGAATCACCACTTTTATCGGAAAGCATGAATAGTGATAGCTTAGAATTATCTAGAAGGGTCAATTACATGTCAGTGATCCTAGGTCCTTTATCAATATTATCTGTGTGCAACCCCTTTGTTCCAGCTACTTGCATTATTACAACTGATAACTATAGTTATCGCTTAAGCAATACACTTCATTATTGTATGCATGTTTATTCATTGTTTTAACTATATTATTTACCTTTGGATTGAATGTGCCTTTGTGAATATTTAATGAAATATTGATCTAAATTTGCCTTCTGTTAATTGTGCTGCACATATTATCTTCAGCTAATATACAATTATTAGTTGCATCTACGAAAAAGGATAGCTTGTTACTTTAACAGTATACTTCAATAGAGATACATCTGTTATCTTTTCTGTGGTTATGTTATACCAATTAACTAGGCTTGTATGCCAAAATTATACTTAAAAAAAAAGGTGATTCGGTACAAAACAACCGCCAGATGGATCTGAAGATAAGGAGTTTAATTGCCTTTTAGCTCATTCATACATTCACTATCTTATCTTTAAGTGTTCATTCTTTATTTAGTTTTATCTGATCCTATCTATATTCAGGCCTGTTAATGAGTTTGCAATTTTCATTATCTTCGACTTACATTAAGCGTATTCTTAAAATTTTGACTAATATGCAGAGATTAAATACCGCGAAGTATCGTATAGGTACAGGGTGTAGAAAGTTTTTAATTATTTCGTATTTTTTTCGTATAATGAGTAGCTTTCATATCCTGAACTCTATGCTGTTACATTTGTATCGTCCGTATAATCATTTTAGCTATCCCTTAAAGACCCATCACATGATTCTAGACGGCATGTGGTGTTTTGAGGGGGGATTAGAACAAACAACCATGATATTTCCACCAATACGACTTAAGATTATTCGTATGGTTATTATTGATGGCACATTCATGAAATCTAAACAAATGTTATCCATATAAGGTTTTGGGGCTTGGGATCCAGTAATTAATATAATTAAATCCAAAACCAAGCGCACCATTGAAAGACTTCAAGACACTGTGAGCACTTTCTGCGTAGATCGGACCGCAAGCAATAACTAAATATGAGAGTAGCCCAGTTTAAGCTATGGCACTAGGACTGAGTTGCTGTAAAGCAGCCGAAACAGGAACGTAAAAACATCAAATAAACGCTATAAAACTGTAAAATAAGTTTTATTTCAATGTGTGTATTCGCGTAAATATAAGAAATCAATAGTTTTATTTGTACAGCTTATGGCCTTATGATCACTGTTTTTGGTAGAGGGTTACCTACCCCCTTAAAAGTCATGTCCAGGCTATATGGCCTGAACCTGCACACCTAGGATCTAAAGTTAGCTTGTGACCTACTTGCCTATAAATTTATCCTGTTGCATTAATACCATGCAACTTCAAGTATTTTTTTTACTTTCTATTCTGTGATTTTAAACTTATATGTCCCTAACTCATTGACCGTTAGTTATGTCTTTGCAATACGGATTCACAGGTCTTTTAAAGTATTTATGTCGTCTAGATCTGTATGCGCTTGCGCTGGCGCCTCATCATAATAATCCAGATTCACACAAATCGGAAGACACACAGGCGATTAGTGTTCGGTATTTAGTCGTGTTTGGCAAACACTAACATGAGAGTCACGCCCGCGATTGTGCAGCTACCTAGCCACGAAGATTTGCAGTAGATAAGATAACATACAAATAGACATCCGAAATCCATGTTTGCTTGCGTGCTTGCCAAACATGGCGTTGTTGGCGTCAAATTGCCTATTGTTTAGTGTTGCCTAAAAACCAAGACCACCTAATTATAGTAAGAACTAGACTTCTGCAAACCCCTTGCGACTTGCAGTTACGTCAAATTGTTGCGTATATTTTGATAATGTTTAATAGAACAGAATCCTTCGGATATTCTATCAATGGTTGGGATCTTTGATTTTGATCGACAATATGAACATTATTCGACCTGATTAGCGCAGTTGGTAGTGACCCTTCCTTCTGTGTCAAATGGCCAGAGTTCTAATCCTAGTAGGTACAAGCTTTGGGTGATGAGCATGAATATTCATATTCGAGTCATGGATGTTTAAAATCTATATAAGCAATACAATGGAAATGGTTGTTTTTTATGCGAGACAGCTTATAATCAATTAGGTGTCCCGACGAACTTTGTACTGCCGCAGCATCAAATGTATGAGAAAATTAATCATCCTTATTATTATTTTTCAGTCAAATTTTGTATATACTGGGTTCTCCCCCAGTCCATTGTACAGTACCCATAACACAAGCATTGCTTAGTGTGGGACCGCATAGTTGGCCTGTTCGATATTTATTTATTTATTTTTGCCTATTCAAATATATCGGTATTATGGATATTCGTTCCATCACAAATACCATATGGGTACATTATCGATCGAATATAAAAAAAAACTAATCGTTTGTGCAAATTGGCCTCCCAATCAACGAAACAAAGCACTCCGGTCTATCGTCGAAATTATTCAAATTGACGAAATTCCTCAAATAACAGCCGCGTGGGTTCCCGTGAGAAACGATACGAACATTCTCGTATGTTAATTAAAATAGAGGAGCGATTGATTACAGCTCTTTCGTGAAACGAGCGAAATTTGAGAATCACATTCCAATACCAATTTGAGTTGGGACAGATTTACAGTGTTATAAAAGCGGCTAATTAAGTTTATATTTCATACTAGCTGTTGCCCGCGACTTCGTCCGCGTGGTATTTAACAAAGAGAACCGTTGACAACAGCCTGCTTGTCCATTCTGAGCCCGCGGGACGCATTGCAGGTTGTTGCTATCAAACTTAATCAGGCGCTGCGCTGCAACATTGGTTTTAATTTTTTTTCGTGAGATCCGATTTTTTTTTTCTAAAATAAAAGTAGCCTAAGTTACTCCTTGTTACATCAGCTATCTGCCAGTGAAAGTCCCGTCAAAATCGGTCCAGCCATTTTAGAGATTAGCCGTAACATACAGACAGACAGACAAAAATTATAAAAAAAAATGTTCCGGTACAGGTAACGTGTATACATCCAAATTCAATTTTGGAAAAAAGCGGTTATTTTAATATTACAAACAGACACTCCAATTTTATTTATATGTATAGATTGGGCTGATTAAAACATGTTAGCAAGTAGGTGCCGCTTCCTAGTGGCTCATAAAAGAAGAAGAATTGGATTTTTGAAAAAAAAATGAACCATTTTATACCTATTTGGAGCGTTTGAAACACGCGTAATTGGCTATGTTATCCCCACCATCTGATTAATGTTGATTTTATTATTCATATCGGTAATTTTGACCCAGCCATTGAACTAGTAAGACAGTGTACCCTATTTTGTTTCACAAAAAAATAAATTACAAATATGAAGGTAATGGTCAACACTTTTTGTATCACAAGTCGCTGTTGCCCGCGATTTCGTCGGCATCTGTAAATTGATATAACTTTTTTATCTATAAACGCATTGAAATAATATAAACATTGAAACTAAAACTATTTTTTCGGATTTTATCGCGTTTATTTTATGTTATTACTTTCCCGACGTTTCGGCTGCTTTACAGCAACCATGGTCACGGGAGGACCGAGGTGGTTGACGTCCTAGTGTCATAGTTTGACGGGGGTACCCTTATATTTAGTTGTTACTTGCGGTCCGATCTACGCAGAAAGAGCTCACTGTGTCTTGAGGTCTTGCAATGGTACGCTTGGTTTTGGATTTATTTCAATGTGTAGTATTCGCGTAAATATAAGAAATCAATATAATATAAACATTTCATTTTAAGTGAAGCTTACCGCAATACTATAAGTATAAGTGACGAAATCGGTAAAGCCGTGTTTGATATTAGCGCGCACAAACGCACATATAATCATACAAATATTCTAAAAATCATTGTCTTGGGTTCTATTGTGTTGATAACGGCCCCCAATAATAGTTTTTTCATATATCTTCCATGTACACACAGCAAACAGTTTAGTAAATGTACAGATGTTAAAATGGAAGTCGTCTTTTTTTTTTAAATGGACTTACCCCAGTACTTTGGATGGTTAATCATTAGTACTGACAAGTTGACAGAAGTATAGGTACATGATATTACGACATTCCATGAACTTGTCACACCGAAGACTACTAACTATAGTCCTGTCACAGTCTTTAGACGTATATTTTAACTTAAGCATAATGCTTTGTAAGCACTCCCAAGACATACATCAAACGTCTTCTCAATATTCAAACCAAATGGGTGTAATGGTAAATTTTAATTTTATGCTAATTTATCTTTACCCGTGAGAACTTGATCCGTGAGCGGTTTGCGACACGAAAATAATGATTTGTATTCTGTGGACACCGCGGTGTTATCTGGCCGCGATGACCATGCACCACTCGGGATGGGTAAAGCATAAATCCATACGACTTTTATTATTTAAGCCTTTGAAAAACGACTACTTAAATAGAAACATATACGTCGTGTGCATAATATGAGCCGAGCTCAGTTAATGCAACGGCCGATAAATTGTATTTATTATGATCTTTAAGTATCCGAAATACGTCTGGGATTGAGTTATCAAATAAATACCTACGGTCCATTGCTAGTAAATATTCGTTTTTTCTATGTCATAATACTCAATTCCCAAACTATTTTGGGGCATGTCACTCCTTTTCCAAAATGAACTGATACATCAGAACCCCATAGCCAAATTACTTTAAAAATCCTATCTCTAGTTTTTTTCCCTATTGATTCAAAATCATAATTTAATCTTATACGAAATTGTGCACGCTTATCGACTTGAGTTTTTGAAAAGTTTACAATGATACTTCCTACTAAAATATTAGTAATTCTTATAACAAGTTGTACACGTAACAAAACTTATACGGTATCTTGAAAGTTTCAAATAAGAACTTGTGTTAAGTTAGTTTGATTTTTAAGTTATGAAACGTCTATAAATTTGGGGGTACGTTTTTAAATGCTGCGCTATTGATAATTTTCACTCTTTTATTGTGAATAAAGATGAGTAGTAAAATTAACGGCTGTTGCAACAATTTGTTGGCGTCAGCCACTATTGGCTCTTTGGACTGTTGCGCAAGAAAATCTGGGAGGTGTGTGTGTAATGTGGTAGTGGGGCAGTAATAGCTTGCAATGATCTTGACACAGCCCATAATACGAGAAGAAGCGAAATAGAAAAAGTACCCATATCAACTGGTGGAAAAATAAAACATTACTTACAGATATTAAAAAAAAAAGTGTAGCAAGTGTTCCGTACATATTATATGGTACGTGTATGTACCTCTGTTTACAAAACATACATTATAAGGTACGATTACAGTTGCTTGCTCACAAAAGTCGTGTAGTTACGGTAATGTTAGCGTCTTCCATCCTACTCTAACCGTAGATTTCATTAGTAAGTGTGAGAGTGACAACATTATAAACATCAGTAGGGTGAACTCTTTAAGTTATATGGATCACGTTTATGTATAAAATAATTGTGTAAATTATGTTTGATTTCTTTAAACAGGGCCAACCAGTGGGGACTGGCCATGCGCTCAGTACAGGCCGTCAATTTTTTGATGTCTAATAATTTGGTTTATTTCTTTGGGAATAATATCTTCATAACCTACTGTTGGCCTGTTAAAATATTTACACACTATGTATACACTATACATACACTATTATGGTTACACCTTATATATTAGGAATGTCAAATTTGTCAGAAAGATAGTAACTTGGACTATACACAGACGCACATTGCATGTTTTTTTTCATAATGCAACTGTGATCTAAAGCAACACGAGTGCGAGGTCGACGGCAGTTTTTGCGGTCATACCATTAAATCAAGGAATCAAGTCGACTCGTTGGAATGGATTCGTAAGCGCAAAAAAATCGGCCTTTCAATCTTCGAGTTCTGAATTCAATAAAGCCCATACCTTCATAATAAAACATATTTCATTCGCATTTATATCTCGTTACGTGTTGAACAACTTTTTTCTCGTCGTGTTCAGCTCTGAGACCGGTGACAATATCTAGGTTCGCGTAATTATATTGATAAGTTGCTGCTTATAAGCTGATAAGAAGTCCTGTCCTTCAGATGTCAACTGACCAATTACCTATTTATTAAAGCATTTAACTGTGCTACTGATTGATTCGTTTTTACGCCTTCATAGCGCAGTTGATTTAACAATTTAATCATTACTTTGCAGAGAAAAAGAGGCACTATCCCGGTGTCAGAATTCTCCCGGGTCCGGGGGTCCTCCGCCTTCGAGGGAGCACTCCCTTTTGCTGTGCTGCTTTACGGACCTCTGCAACCATGAAGACAGTCCGCTGGCCAGAGCCAGACTGAATCTTACTAATAACGAGTTTGGTAAGTGTCTTTTTTTGCATCATATCAGGAAAGGTCTTATGAAAGTTTGCAAACTTTTTCCGCCAATATGCATTACTTGTAGTATCTCCTGTATTTATTCCTGAAGCTGACTTTCTTCTTTTACTTATATGGCAGAAAATGCTCACTGTTTTCTTTCCCTAAAATCCGAGTTTTAAGGCTCAATGTAGCCTGAATATGCCTGTAACTGTTTTGATATCCGAACGTATATTTGTGTGTAAACCAGCGAATCATCGATGCAGTTAAGCGAAGAGCCAAATGGAACCATTACCTAATTGGTGCTAATGGCATATAATAGGGTCGTCTCCCATGAAAGAGTTGAAATACGTATTTTTTACTGGATATAGTTAGTAAAGAACACTGGATCGCGGACTCGATTGATGAGTCACGCGACTTAAAACAACTTTTAACCAATTACCACGTGTTAAACGTTACTTGTTTTATTAATGGTTGACGATATTCAGAAATAAGTTTACAATGAAAGTACGAATATTTTTTTTTTTATGAACTCTGATAGTGGAAGACCCTATTCTGCTGGCGGTGGATGCAGTTGCGATAATTTCTGTGCAACAGGTTGTATAATGTAGCCATATTTTAACTCCATTCGCTCCGGTCTATAATGGTCTACTGCTGGTTCCAATTTAATCACCACGTTTTTATCTCTACAGCAAGTAACTTGGTTTGCCATTGCGCAGCCTAGCGTCGTCTCATATCTCTCTGATCTTTCCGCGCTCTCAGTTATTTTCCTAACCATTTTAAACCTTCAGTTCTACGATGGTTAATACAGTGACCTGTAATTAATTGTTACTATTAATTCTGGTTTTATTCTCCAGTGTCTTATCAGCTTTGATGATAACATCATCCCTTTTTCCGTCTCTCGCGTCATTATATTTTCATAATTAGTCACGTTTACCTATATTTTTATCTCGTGTGTACATAACATTATAATAACAAACACTACATCAAAGAACTCGCCGTATACTCATTAGAACTGGCACTAAAGTCACTCATGTAATTTATACCAATAAAATACTGTGAATACGTACGATTCACAATAAATTGACCAAAACTATCTCAACAATAAACATAAATACTTCCGACATTGTCGGGCAATCCAATTATCAACCATAGAGAATTATTACGGTCGTAAATAGACCCTAACAACGTTTTCAATCAAACATTGTAAATAATAAATGAAGTATGTAGGTATATCAGAAACACGGAATAGTAAATATGTTTTTTGAGGTCTCATAAACACGTATTGTGATGATAAAACGACCACAAGAGACAGGTGAGAACAAGACAGGCTTGAGGATTTCGGAGGCTTTAGTTTAGAGAATCTAGGAGATTGAGAATGATATCAGCTTAAAGCATTCATAATTATCCATAAATCGGGTTTGCAAAGACGATTCATATTTCATATTATAACCGGAATTATATCAAACAAAGGTCCTGTAGGGTTAAGCTTATAAATCTGAAAGTCTGACAAAACGACAAATCTATGTAGGACTGGCTACATTAATTTTGTTGCTATACCAATTCCGATAGCAAAGAGAAAGTTTATCAAGTTTATTATTTATGTAGCTCAAGCTAATGAAACATTCAATAAACTTTATGGAGAATTCGGTCTCAAATTACCTGGGTTTAATATCGATAGTCGCGTAATAACTAGCCGCGTTGCCTCGCCAGGCTGGCCTAAGCTCACATATAGCTCTAAGTTGACATAGTAGTCGGGAAAATCGACGGACGACGGACGTTGGCCTCTAGACGAGACACGTACTGACTGAGCGAACAAAGGTGCTGTAAGTACACGGCTAATGGCCTTAAATATCCTCAGTCACAATTCCGTAATATTAATCTTCCACGTTACAATAGTCATCTGAGTTAACTACAGTTAAATCATATTGATAAACTATTAGTAGTAATAACGATTTAAAGTAAATTTAATTTGAGGTACAGTCGTTATATGCATTGCTATTATTTATTGAGTCGTCAAATAACCGACACTCTTTAGTAAAATTACGGATTCAAATATAAAATTTGTGAATTAATCGGTTACTTCACTTACAAAAATGTTTATTAATGTCCGCATGGCATCCATCCATCCATCAGCCTAAAGACGTCCATTGGATATAAGTCTTCCTCATTGAATTCCGCACATCCATTCCCGCGTTGCGATATCATCAGTCCACCTTGTGGTAGGTTGTCCTACTCTACATCTTCTAGTTCGTGTTCACCTTTCTAGAACCTTTTCGCTTCAATGGCCATCTGTTTTTGAGCTATACACCTCAGGCTAGTAAGATCAACATCACGACCAAGCATTTCGTTTGACGTATTCTCTTGCTATCCAGCAATTCCGAGTTGCTCCAGTTTTTTTCCGTTTTCTTTAAACATATGAGCATTAACAAAATCTAGATTAGTCTATTATCAGACATGCACGAGGTTTCCGCAAGCCGCTCTACCGTGCCCGATCTTCACAATATTTATTCAATCAAGCGTTGTAAATCTATCGCTTCGCACATTTTTCTCATTCTTCCTATCAATATTATCATTCTCATCGATTGCGATTGCTCTCAACGTTTTTTCAAACACTGTTTTCAATAAAATTCATCGGAGAAGTGAGTTTCCACGAACAAAGATATTATTCTAGCGGAGTTTATATCTAAAGTAAACAAGTGGAGCGGGCGCATGTGAGTCAGATCCGATGAACTATACTTGTTGGATTGCGTCAGGATTTTATGTTCCGCAGACGAATTTAAAGTGCAATAATTGTACCCAAGTGTTATAAATAGAACATTAATATGTGACACATGCACACTAAAAAAGGAATCTAACTTCAATGCTTTTTTTGTTTCGGCTGCCTTTGTTATCATAAGTATCTTCTGAACTAACTTTGCCTTCAATCAATTTGGCTGCTCTAATTGTAGAGTTTAATGCAGGTACCTCTAATAGTAGCGGATGATATGTTTGTTAAAAAGTGATATTGATATGATACCGTCAATTTTAATTAGCGACACATTCCAATGAACTAGAACGCAATGAAGAAAGCGATCTAGCTTTTTAATAATAGCTATATTTCACGCTGTGACAATTATAAACCGCAGTGGATCTGGAAGGTAACGGAGCCGCAAGCGAGGCGGGTCTATCATGATCAATCCATCCTTGCCATCTCGAGATTGTACAACAAATCGTTGCGCGAAATATATGAGTGGTCCCTTCAATCGCTTCCAGGTACTTGCATTGATACCCGAAGCACAATGGATACTGTTTTGACTTAATCATCTTTGATTGCTAGAGTGCATTGTGTTTATGAATTTCAGTCGTATTTCGGATTATTTTATGACCATATTTCTTCGGCCACCTTTTGTCATCTTCTGTGCCTCTGATGTTTCTCGATAGCTATTGCTCATTTGTGTCTAAATGAAAGAATTAATATTAGTAGCATGCATGAAAAGTATACTCAAAGGATATGCCTTAAAGGCGGTTTAGTAAGAACATTATACAAATTAGCATTCCAGATCTGTGCCAGTTTCCTTAACATAATCGTTTTCGCTCGCGGCCGTTGTTGATGCGCAATTGTTTTAGATTTATATTCCTTTGTTGGAGTTACCAGAGGAGCCGATCCGAGACAAATTGAACCCTAAACCTTGTGTAATAAAATTGAATACTTTATAGCTCGTAATAAACTGTTAATCGTCTGTTATAAATAGCCAGGGACCTGTTTGTTTCGGTGACCGCAGCTTATAGGAGCGATTTTTAACTATTACACAAAGGACTCGAACTTTCGGACGTAGAGAGATAATTAGAAGCGTTTTGTTGACTAAGATATGAGTTTGGTCTTCCTGTTTGGATGTCGAAATTGAGCGTATAAGATTTAGAGCTATATATTGAAGGTTATCAAATGCTTGCTACTTGTTCAAGGCTCAGTCACGATGAGATGAATCAGACAAGTTCTAATGTCCACAATTTCAGGATTTTCTTACCCTGGAGGCCTGAAGCATTAAAATCATTTTCTATCATTTGGAGATGGTTGGTGCCAATTCGAATGTTAATTAGACTGAGTGCGTAGGATTTTTATTGATCACCCATATATAGGTATTTACTCTAGTAGGAGTAGCCGGCTGTGACAAGACAGTGTGAGCTGAATCAATTTTGTCTCTTTCCCTCGTATGGATTACGGAAAGTAGAGAGGTTTTCCGTGGACGCCGTTTAGAGATGTCACGGACATCCTACTAGGTACTATTTAAAATTATTATCTAATGTCGTAACCGTAGGTGAATACAAAAAAATACAAAAAAGAATTTGAAAATATAAAAATGGTATAACAACTAACTTAAATTAAATTTCTTTAGGTTTATGTGCATACATATGTGCATTCAAAGCATTTCCTACAGTATGTTTATGACCCTATTATGTTAACCACTGTGAAATGGACTTCCAAGCCGTGTACGAGAAGTTGTATCATACTATTGTGTACTGGGCAAGTCTAGTCTCAACTATACCTAGTTTTCTCGTAACTCAACTGCATTACTATGTGTACGCGGAACCCTGTCTACCTTCCCTTAGTTAGTCTGAAGTTACAAGTCCTGGAGGCAGTGTTGCCAACCCTACTGTTTCAACAGTAGATTCACTTATCGATTTCTTATATTTTCGCGAATACTACAAATTTAAATAAAACTAATCTTTCGTAAAAACATAAAATAAACGCGATAAAATCCGAAATATTAGTTGTATTTAAATGGGTAGATTTACTTTTTTTGTCAATAACATCCCTGTTTTTTTTATTTCTACTGTTTTTTTTTAACTTTTGGCGCTATCTGTAACGCCGCAAATATAGCCATCTTTCTTCCTGAAAATAATTATATTTCTTGACAACATAGACTGACTGATGATATGAACATAGATTGATGCTTGACCATTAACTTAGTTTAGATGGCAGTACGGTCTCGGAAAGTTCTCATAAAGTTGGTTAGGAAAAGGAAATTTCCGAGTTAGGAATAAAAAAAAATCCGTCCGTTCGCGTTCCAGAAATAAAAGATAAGTAAAATACTAACGAATGTTCCGAAATAACTATTTAACGATTTTGCAACTGTTTGTTATCGGTAATCTGCTGATTTTGTGTATTGTATAGTTGGCAACACTGCCTGGGGGCTTCAATATAATCGGGTGTCCCTCACCGCATGCAATATGAGATAACAATCGCGTAGATACATTACAAACAATGGCCAACACGTTGACGAAAAGAACGCCATATGATACTCTATACTCATTATCCGTTCGATCTAATTGTTAAATGGTACTTGCATTGTGTTCCTGGTATCTTTACATGCGAAACTGCCTACGGACGGCTGTAAGTAACCTTCAACACACTAAATTGCAACCTATAAGCTATCCTGCAGACACAATAATGTACTAAAAGGTCTTTTTTTTTTATTTTTTTTTTATTTTTTTTTTATTTTTTTTATTACATTATAGGCAAGTATTTGATCTCGATCTCACCTGATGGTAAGTGACGATGAGATCTACGATGGAGCATACTTGCCTAGGTGGGAAGGCGGCAGTAGATAAGAGACGCTACATTCACTAGGCACATGCAGCGCAACTGATCTGACCCGCCATCCATGAATGGTAGTACCGAACATCATGCCGGAACACGGCTAGGCCGTTTGGCGACATGGCTTTGTTCAGTGGGTGGTGACTAGCCACGGCCGAAGCCTACCACCAGTAGAGTTGTCACCTGGTTGGCACCACCCAGGGTCACGTGTAGGGTATCTCGAGGGTACTTAATTCTCCTACGGACGAAGGTGACTCGACCCCAAAGGTCAGCAAAACGTTCATGCTATCACCAGCCTAAATGATAATGTTGAGTCCAGAGATGATTCTGCGAAACTTTTTATCTATTAAATGTAACTTCGTGATTATGTTATAAAACATATATTATAACTAGCTGTTGCCCGCGACTTCGTCCGCGTGGTATTTAACAAAGACAACCGTTGACAACAGCCGGCTCGCCCATTCTGAGCCCGCGGGACGCATTGCAGGTTGTTGCTATCAAACTTAATCAGGCGCTGCGCTGCAACATTGGTTTTAATTTTTTTTCGTGAGATGCTATTTTTTTTTCTAAAATAAAAGTAGCCTAAGTTACTCCTTGTTACATCAGCTATCTGCCAGTGAAAGTCCCGTCAAAATCGGTCCAGCCATTTCAGAGATTAGCCGGAACAAACAGACAGACAGACAGACAAAAATTGTAAAAAATGTTGTTTCGGTATAGGTAACGTGTATACATCCGAATGCACTTAGTAAAAAGCGGTTAGTTTAATATCACAAACAGACACTCCAATTTTATTTATATGTATAGATTATAATCCAGAATATTAATAGGGCTGGTAACTGTTTAAAATAAAATTGACTATTTAGACGACTTTGAATCTTAAGCAAATGTTTTTTGGATTCTTGTCTTTTTGTTGGTGGATTACGTCAAAACTACTGGACCAATTTGATTGGCATTTTTCACTATTGGCTATACAATCTCTCTATACAATCGCTCCATACAAAATGTCTAAATACGGTAGACTATAAAGTATACGGTTAGCTTACGATTAATATCGCACTTGACGTACGGATATGTTGGGCCGCTCTTAGAGGCCATAATGCTGCGCCGCTATAGCTATTTAAGTAGGTAACTACTATCTACTATCTATTTCGAGATTAACGTTTTACTGGGCCCCAAGTCTACTAACACAATCGATTCATAATCGATCAGAAACCGCATACTAACTGTCACTTTTGACAGATATCCCATACAATATCTGTCAAAAGTGACAGTTACTATGAGGTTGCTGTTTGATTATGAATTGATTGTGTTTGCAGACTTGGGGCCCTGACGTGTTGATTTCGCTGTGGTTTGCCTTACGGCTGGTGAATTTTCTTAGAAGTTTGTTGAAACATAATTAATGTTCGCCGGCTGCGCGCGGTTCCGTATTTCGGTTTATTGATAACGTTCTGGTAATTCTCGTTCGGGCGCCGATAACATCGCGCCACTGTGCCACCGATGGTGGGCAGAGACGAATGTTGTCCCACATAGTGCACTGATACACTAGCTAGGTGCCTACATAACTGTAATAGGAAGCCTAAAGATAATGATGTATCTACCTCATAATGATCATTATATATTTTTTTATAATAACCTTGCCAGCTTTTGCAGGGGTGATGGGATTGAAATCGATTTCCAAAACGGGATCGAAAACTTCTCGAAACGAATTTTCGCAATCACTATAATACTAAATTCTTCGTAAATGCACACCATTTTTTCGTGATCGAATTTTATCAACAACAACAACAGCGTCCCCCCCCCCCCTCCCCCCGTGTATAATCAACAACACACTGCGGTCACCAATTAGTCCTTGCCAGGCGCGGTGACTATGGCAAAACCTCCCCAATGACAAGCACAATTGATTTTTTATTATTCCAACCTTTATCTCCAGAGGGTCAAACGGTGGCGAGCGAGCGCGGCGCCAACTACAACGGCGAGGTGTGGTTCAAAGCGGCCACCATCGCGGTGCCGGTGTGCGGGGCGCTCATTCTGTTCCTGCTGGTCGCGGTGGCGGTGCGCCTGCTCAAGGCGGACGCACTGCTGCACGCTGATAGGAAGCTGAGGTACGTGTTAGCAATGGAGAGTCGTGGTTCAAACGGCCACCACTATATGTTAAGGGTTATACAGACGCTGATAGGAAGCTGAGGTACGTATTAGCAACGGAGAGTTCGTGGTTCAAACGGCCACCGCTATGTCTTAAGGGTTATTACAGAGGGTTGAATTATTTGGATGATAAACCAGCCTGGGACTGATCGCTCGTAGTACTGTAGAAGTATGTAGCACTGTAGATCGATTAAGATTTATCATGTCAAAGTGTAGCGTGGTTCAGCTTCGCATGGTAACACACTGGAGCGAAAAAAAGACAAGTTCGATGAGTTTCTTGCCGGTTTTTCTCGGTTGAGGTCGCCTTCCCCTCCGGTTGTAGAGTTTAAAAAAATTATAATGATAATTTGTAAGTGCCCTCGCAGGCCTATACGATATAAATGATTTGACTTTGACTTGACCATTACTACACACCTGGAACCGCGTACCAATGGGATTTTTTGTAGCAACTTGCCAGAGTATATATTATTTACTAAAAAAAGTATAGCTATCGCAACGGGTGTGGGCTTTACTTTCAGTTAATCAAACCATGCTAATAGCGTTCTTATCTATTTTCAGGGGTGGTTACATGTCGCCACTAGCGCAAAATACTTCAGAAGACGTAAAAAAAGTGTGGGTGGGGAGCCCCTCCGCCCCCCTCCTCGTCACTTCGGGGGGCTGCCTAGTGGCTGTGGAGAGGGCCCAGCTGTTCGATGGACCCCCCTGCCAACAACTCTGTGATATCCAACGGTAGATCGGTGAAACGACGCGAAATATCTTTGGTGGGTTGTACCGTGACGTGGTGGACGGTAAAGTGATGTGATTGGTGGGACTTGGGACAATCGGATTGGTGAATTAATGCAGTTTTAAAAGCTTGTATAATATGTCCAATGAAGTTCAAAGTCGCTGGCAGCGTGGTAACATTTGATAAGTTTATTCGGAAAGGAACCAACCAAAATATTTTTTTGTGTGGTACTGATTTCTTTGTGAATGTATTGGTTGGTAAAATATTTAATCTTATCCAAACAAGCTTTTGAAGGTTGTATTTAAGTAGAACAAATAATATAATGAAGAAAAAAACGTCGAATAGGTAATATTGGACTTTTTATAATGACGTACGAGTATCTATTGAATTCAAATGCAAGTAGTCACTTATAAGTGCTGTTTGCTAGTCATATTTCATAGAACTGTGTTCACTATTTTTTCCTACAGTTATTTTAAAATTCACAATACCATTTGTGACAATGAATATGGTGTAATATAAAATGATTATCAACATATATTTATAAGAGGCTACTTTAATAGTCACTGTTATGCAAAGTAGTCAGGCAGACTTGTAAAAAAAAATATCTTCTCTTCCACATATACTTTATTCACATATAATAAGGTGCATTATTCTGCAACTAGCACATTAGAAAACCAATGGTAGCCTTTGACGGGTAAGTCGGCCATTTTAAATTGGCTAAATGATTTTCCATAAATCAAGTCTGCACACGACATATTGCAAAACAGTGTCCAAACACGGAACGGGTTGTGCGTAATTCGAAAGAATTACATTTTTTTTAAACTGAGTGTTTGTTAATTGGTTTGTTTGTATGTGTTACAATTAGATATTAAAACGACTGATGGCCACACACCACTTGGCAAAGCCTAGGCTTTTAATAGATGTGAAAAATTAAATACCATGATTTCAAAGTCAAGACTTCGGCTTCGTCCTCATTGGCTAACGGTCGCACGAGTAAACGATGCGATTTTGTCGCGCGATGGAAATTATTCCTGTGCTCGCGAGATGACTTGCGACCGATTGGTATACTCTAAAGCAGGAATTCCCAAACTATTTTGGGCAAAAGCCCCTTTTCCAAAATTAACTGATACCCCATTAGCCAAATTACTTTCAAAATCCTATCTCTGGTTTTTTTTTTATTGATATAATACTTACCAATTTAAAAACATTGTAGTTGGTTAAGTAAGTAAACTTGTACAAATCTCTTTTAAGTCTAAAGAGGTTTGTATAATTAATTTCGTCGTGCGACGCAATCGTATCGTTTACTCGTACGATCGTTTGCCAGTTAGGACGACGCCTTAGGATCAAAGTAGATGCGACACTCATGTAAGTACCTACATTATTCTGAGTTGGTACATTTTTTTAAAGTAACGGCCTCGTCTCTTGAAAGCCTAAATACCGTGTTTATATATTGTTTTGTTGTTGAAGTTTTAAGTCCCATTTTGTTACAATTTCTTAATATTTTTTTTTAATTTCTTGATCACGTATGCAATAGAATGTCATCTACGCTATTGCCTTATCGACATTTATTCAACAAAACACAATATAAAACTGCTGGAAATAAATATGGTAGGAGTGGTGGAAACGGCATTTCATGTGAATCTATTATCGTAAAATTGATCTCAGATTATACAATTAAACGCCCCCCCATATCACGGAACGACTCGCGGGTATACCAAATTTACCACTTTGTATATTTTAATTATTATCGTAATTGTACAAGTAATTAATTATTATTACGATTTTATTATATTATTATTTTAATTTTTGTATGCGCTTTGTGTTCCTCTATTGTAATCGTTGTAAATGTATACTTAGCTTTTTTTAGTTAAGTTGGTAAACTTTTGTAACGCATCTCTAAGTTACCGAACGTGTGAATAATGGAATTACCAATCGATAAGCCATCCTATGTTAAAGTGACAATTGTGTGCCAATTATCGTGTAATAATGAGTTTTAATTATTACACCTTCTGCCACACAAAAGTAACGTGACGTAAATTCCTTAGACATAGACTAGAGTCAAACTGTGTCTTAAAATCTCACGTAAACAAATATATTAATCTATTAGCTGTTCGGCAAATTGCTAAGAGGCATTAGAAAAAGAAATAAATGTAAATTTGAAAAAGGAAACATAAATTACAATACAACAAGACAGTATGATGGGCGAGCGAGCAACTCGGAAGTTTGGCGAGTTGCTAGTTCGTCGAGAGTGGGCGAGCCGAGACGAGCGTCCACTCGGCCAACCATTTTAAACGCCTACCCCGGCGCCGGACCAACATCTAATGCGAATGCACCCTTTGTAGGTAGTAAATAAAATGCTCATAGCATTTCCATTCACAAATATATAGATAGTTTAATGTTTAATAATGATTATTTACGGCACCGATATCGTTTCTGCATGCATTTCCTTATACAGTGTAAATGAATGTACTATTGTAAATATTATGTCAAGTTTCTTATCTGTTCATAATTATAAGGTAGACAATTTCTGAAAATGAAATCCATTTAGTGTAATTTCCTAGTCTTTTTTATCTGATTTTTAGCGTACTGTGTATTGTTTTTTTTTATTGTAACTAAATGGATTTCACTCGACTTGCTTATATAATATGGCCGAGTTGAGCCGAAAATACACGAGCGGCTATAGTTGACTGGCCGAAGTGCGCTCGGCTATTCTCGGCCACAATGTACAAGCACCTCTATGGTCATTAATCACAATAATTAAATGTAAAATTAAGTTTTGTATTGGGGTTAAAATATATACAAAATTCGTATTTTTATCTACATCTATGCGAATACACATTTACTTATCAATTTGTTTTCTTTATTTGAATTGATTTACAAACATCTATGATCTTGTTTTTTTTTGTTCAATTCTATTTGAATTTACATTAAATTTTACTTGTTTATATATTCTTGACCATACCTCAGAGATTGTAGTTAATTCGAAGCTTCCTCATGGTGCCTTACCCCACGGATAGGAGTTTAGACGAAATGTAGGTGCAAGTTAACGAAATACTCCGTAATAATAATGAATATATGTGCGATCCATGTAAATATAATGTATGACGTGTATAAATAAATGAAATAAAGAGAAATTATTTTTATTACTGGACGCTGTTGTTTTGTTTTGACACCTTGTTATTTATACATTAATCATGCAGCGGGCAGAGTTGGTAGTGATCCTGTTTTCTGTACTGTGTCATGGGTTCGAATCCCGGTAGAGGTAAACTTGGTCTTTATCGTATGTACATTGTACGTGTTGTATATTTATTTATTTACTCGTCGCGTCAGACATGTACCACTGAATGCCAGTGGCGGCTTAGGGCGCCCGATCTACGCAGAACGTGTTTTAAAATAAAATTCTTTTGAAATTAGAATACTTAGCCAAACAGACACGTCCAAACATTTTTTTTTATTTGAAATGGCCAGTACAATTGCCGTTCTGCAGGCAATTTGATAAGTAAATATCTATTAATACCAACAACCTAGAGCGATTTTGATCCCGTTACCAAAACCAAAAATACATTATTTTATTTTATGATTAAAAAAAAACTATTCATATTTTTGCGGAAAAATGATGACCATGGATGAATGGATGGCCATAATTTGAAGCTTATCTATACATATAAATAAAATTGGAGTGTCTGTTTGTAATATTAAAATAACCGCTTTTTACTAAGTGCATTTGGATGTATACACGTTACCTATACCGAAACAACATTTTTTACAATTTTTGTCTGTCTGTCTGTCCGTCTGTCTGTCTGTCCGTCTGTCTGTCTGTCCGTCTGTCTGTCTGTCCGTCTGTCTGTCTGTCCGTCTGTCTGTCTGTCCGTCTGTCTGTCTGTCCGTCTGTCTGTCTGTCCGTCTGTCTGTCTGTCCGTCTGTCTGTCTGTCCGTCTGTCTGTCTGTCCGTCTGTCTGTCTGTCCGTCTGTCTGTCTGTCCGTCTGTCTGTCTGTCCGTCCGTCTGTCTGTCTGTCCGTCTGTCTGTCTGTCCGTCTGTCTGTCTGTCCGTCTGTCTGTCTGTCCGTCTGTCTGTCTGTCTGTCTGTCTGTCTGTTTGTTCCGGGTAATCTCTGAAATGGCTGGACCGATTTTGACGGGAATTTCACTGGCAGATAGCTGATGTCACAAGGAGTAACTTAGGCTACTTTTATTTTAGAAAAAAAAATTGAATCGCTCGATAAAAAATTAAAACCAATATTGCAGCGCTGCGCCTGCTTAAAGTTTGATAGCAACAATCTGCAATGCGTCCCGCGGGATCAGAACGCGAGCAGGCTGTTGCCAACGGTTGAGACGTTGTTAAATACCACGCGGACGAAGTCGCGGGCAACAGCTAGTTGTTCATAAAGTCAAACACCATTGGGCATTCCCACATAAAATGAATCCCAGTGCATGCTTGGTAAGAGAATTACAAATACTTAATTGAACAAGTTATGCGTGTATTATTAATATCCTTGGTTATAAATACCAATTATCACAACGAAACGTTACGATACGTCCGGTCGCTATACGCCGTTAGATTCAGATACCATCTCTTATCAAAACAAAATCTTAATCCAAATTAGACCATCGAAAATGACACTTCAATAGTCAACCTTATATCGTTAGTCTTACGACCATTGCTTATGATTGAGAAATGTACTGGAAAACAAGTCAATAATTTAGGAATATTAATTTTTAAATGTCAATTAATTGAGATAAATCTTATAAATAAGACCGTTTGGTTTAAAAAATCGCAGTGCAGTGTTAGTTGCGGACGCAGTTGAAGAAAGGTTGTTTTACATTGAGCTACGGTTTCGAGAGGATCTCTTTATAATTCTAGATATGTAAGTGATCACCCACTTTTCTTTTCGATTGCTCACCAAAATTCATAATTCTAACTTCATTTAATTAGTAGGGAACAAATTTTATTTTTTAATATTGGGACTGGTACCTATAGAGATTCTTACATCTGCACGTCAAGTGCGAGCTAACTGTATAATTTATAGTCTACCCATTTAGACTTTTTGTATGGAGAATTGAAAAGCGCCTCTGCCAGACGGTATTTAAAGCTTTCAATTCTCCATACAAAATGTCTAAATACAGTAGACTATAAAGTATACGGTTAGTTTACGATTAATCTCGCACTTAACGTACAGTTAATGATTACGATTGCGAAAAAAGAAGAAAAAAAAGCGTCTTGAAGCGTATGTTCAAAGGGTAGTAGATATATTGACGGCCTGATTAGCGCAGTGGTAGTGACTCTGCTTTCTGCGTCGAGGGTCCCGGGCTCGAATCCTGGTAGGGATAAGCTTTGTGTGATGAGCACGAATGTTTGTACCAGAGTCATCGATGTTTAATATGTATATAAGTATTATATACTAAGTTCGCCCTCAGTCCACTGTACGGTACCCATAACACAAGCGTACGGACCGTATAGTTGGTGTGTTCGTATGGCGATATTTATTGATTTATACGATTTCTGAATCACGTTGTATATTACTACGAACTAGGTAGTTGACCGTTGACGTGGCTATATAAGATTAGATAATAAGGCGAGGTTGGCTTATTACATATTCCAGTGCTCATAATTGGGTTCTTATTTATTTTCAAGGTCTTCTAGTGCCCTAGGTCTAATTATACACTGCACAGGATATCATAGAATAATTAATTCATTTGTATGGACCTCACGTAGGTATTTTATTAGACTAGAATTTTGTGCGACATTACTTGACATAATGCCTGAGTTTATTAGACTAGAATTTTGTGCGACATTACTTGACATAATGCCTGAGTTTATTAGACTGGAAAATTGTGCGATATTACTTAAAACCTGTGACACGGGACTTGACGATATTAGTGACAAACTAAGGTGACTATTACCGCCAGTGGTGGTGTAAGTAATTTCTAATTATTAACCATTTATTATAAATAGATGTTAAAACTAATTACTACAGTATTTTTTTGCGCTACAGCGCAATACCATCGCAACACGCAGAAAGTTTCGTCGATCGTTCATCAACGTAGCTTCCGAAACTAAGCTAAAACGTGTCCGTTAAATTATAGCGCGATTCGTCGAATTCGAAATTCGAATGTCATTAAAAAAAAAGTACAACTAAATTGAGAACCTCCTCCTTTTTGAAGTCGGTTAATAAGTGCAATCAGCCCCCTGCTCGATGTGCAGGAGTGATGTCAAATTCAAATAAACGTTTTTTTTTGAAGTTGGTACCTACCTTACCCTTCAAGATCCTCGGGCCTATAGAGTACATTCATGTGCATGAACATTTCAATACACCAAAATTACACTTGCATGGACAGACTTACCAACACTACAACTTAGTTTAAATCACAGTCTCGTACTACTAACACTTTGTGGTATAATTATAGTAGATACCGATTCAGTCTATAAAACGAACTAATTGCAAATTTACGTCTCATTCACAGCTGTATTCTTTTAAAGGCAAATCCGCAGTAATAGCTCAAGAATTATATATATTGGACCACTATAAATTGACGCCTTATAAGAAGTTAATAGCAAGATGACTAAAGGAACGAATAATCAGCAACGAAGCGAAGGAAGAGTATTGAACTTTGATCACCTTGTATTTTGGGTTGCAAATGCTAAAACTGTAAGTAACTATCTATATCAATTGTCATTATTTAAGATCTAATAAACATAAGTAAATTTAAGTACCTCTTGAGGGAATTAAGAATAGGATTATAAATGGTGGGTCATCATGTCAGTACTGTTGGCTTATGGCACCACGTATCATTTTGTTCTTTAGCTGTACGGGTAGTAAGTGCATTTTCTAATGTTATAACCCTTTCGAAAGGGTTTCCCATATATCAAACACCTATATATGTTTCATATACAAAGCTCCTTTTTTATGTTCGATTCAATGCCCAGGAAACGCTTAGGAAATAAATCCCTTCATAAGAGAAAGTTACGTTATTACGCCAGTCGTTCGATGCGATGGGTAGGTAACATTTTAGGGAATCCCGATGAATGGTGTACCCCTTGAACGACTACCGCGCCATGAACGACTTATCCGGGTCCTGGTTATAAGTATTGCTGAATCTTTCAGGCGTCAAGTTATTTCGTAACAAGGTTCGGCTTAAAGCCGTTGGCAGTTAGAGAAGCATCTGAAGCTAGGCCAGTGGTCGCTTACGCTGTCAAACTTAATCAAGTAAGTATAGAATTCGTCTACCACTCATCATTCATACTTAATACCTAGCAGTTAAATTATATTCCTCCTACATTGTTCTCACATACCTGTTACAATGTGTTGCTCAAAAATGTAAAAGATATTTAAAAAAAAAGAGCAACCATGGAGTTTCTTGCCCGTTCTTCTTCATAGGAACGGTATTCCGAACGGGTGGTAAAGTTGAAGCATAATATTTTGTAACTTTTGACGATTCATAAGCACTGTACTTAATGGTCTACGTGAATAAAGAATATTCACGTAGACCATTAATTATTGAAAAAAATGTTGTTCGTCTGTATTGCATTGATATGTACCTACTTCCTACACTCTGTTAAATATTTATAATTAGTTCATAAGTTTGGTATACTAATTGCAAGCCGTGGTAGCCCATAATTAAGGTTGCATTCATTCACGTTATACGGTTACATGTGTTTGATAGATATGTACTAGTGTGAGCCTTGCGGGTTATCCTTAAATAAATAAATAAATTGTAGCGTTATGGCTACTAACTGACTAATAATCCGGAACAAGAGTATGAACGAACATAATTTATTTACAAAATACACTAAATATATTTACAAAAGTCTTAACCTAACACGTAGTACAACAAATGAGTTAACAATTAACGATTAACCAATGAGCGCGCGTGCGAGCAGGATAGAGCAACTATATAATAATGCGCCCGTATAAAACGCGTCGCGCGCGTTCCGCGCTCGCAGAATGTATCCATGCGCTGTGATGGTCGGACGTGTCGCTGTGACTCCCACAAAATAAATAAATATTCTGATTCAGTATGACGCCAGAGTCATATTAGATTGCTCGTCTCAGTCATAACCGCTGCTCTTGCATTTTCCTCTACGTCCATAGCATTTCGGGAACATATCATTACAAGACATTTTGCGATAGTTTTTAAGTTACAGTAGATAGATAGATAGATAACTCTTTATTGCACACCGATTTCATTATATTTTATAGGGTACTAGCTGCGTCCGGCGGTGTTACCCACGATAAAAAGTATGAAAATTAAAACATCTATCCCACGGGAACCATACATTTTGCCGGGATAAAAAGTAGCCTATGTGCTATTCCAGACTATAATCTATCTCTGTGCCAAATTTCATCCAGATCCGTTCAGCCGTTTGGGCGTGAAAGAGTAACAAACATCCATCCATCTATTCATCCATCCAAACTTCCACATTTATAATGTTAGTATAGATTAATACATAGGTACAGTGTACAGTAGATACAGAAGAGTAAAAAAAAATATACATGAACGTAATAAATGACGAAATTATTAGATAAAAAAACTTTTTAATAAAAAAACTGAAAAGCATAATCTTATCTGACCTAAAAATCTACCTAGTCTAACGAAATAGAATATGTAACGAATGTTTATTCGGTGCCTGCCGAAAAAGGGGTCGAGTTATCTCTGATTGAGGCTGTTACTGTAAACTTATTGAGATCAGATACTGAACAACGCTATAACAGTATCGCACTAGACTATTAGCTAGTACGATAGGTAAGGCAACATTAAATACTTACTCAAATGTATTTTTCAGATCATAATAGTCTTCGAATCTCCAACTTCGTCCAGTGGAGATATATCCAAAAGTTTATCAGCGCATGGCGACTTTGTGAAAGACGTGGCCTTCGAGGTTCATGATTTGGATGAACTAGTCCGCAAGGCTAAGGAGGGAGGCGCTGAGGTCGTGAAGGGAGTCACTGAGGAGACGGATAAAAATGGGACTATGAGATACGCTGTATTGAAAACTGTGCGTACTGCTGTTAAATACAAAGCTATCATTAAGATTTATTGATCATTAATTTTCCTGGAATCGATCACTATTCAAATAAAGATGACGTACTTTAATAAATTCATGACGCAAATCAAGTTAGACAATAATGATATATTATGCTCAGTCTTGCTTATTTATATAAAACGCTAAAATTTCTTCTGGTAAATATTTTTTTTAGAGATTTTTTTTTTATTACATTATAGGCTAGTATTTGATCTCGATCTCACCTGATGGTAAGTGACGATGAGATCTACGATGGAGCATACTTGCCTAGGTAGGAAGGCGGCAGTAGATAAGAGACGCTACATTCACTAGGCACATGCAGCGCAACTGATCTGACCCGCCATCCATGAATGGCAACACCGAACATCATGCCGGAACACGGCTAGGCCGCTTGGCGTCATGGCTTTGTTGAGTGGGTGGTGACTAGCCATAGCCGAAGCCTACCACCAGTAGAGTTGTAACCTGGTTGGCACCACCCAGGGTCACGTGTAGGGTATCTCGAGGGTACTTAATTCTCCTACGGACGAAGGTGACTCGACCCCAGAGATGCGCAAATTATCCAGAACGTCTTGGTCTTGACAAAAGCTAAACTTACTAGCCTATAAACTATTGTGAGCCCCAAACTACAGATTATCTAATAGTTCTTAATAACAGATATTTCAATCCGCAAAGACATTTAAATGAAACGCGACTCTGGCAACAAAGTATCAAAGTACACTTCCGATCGCATACCGCTGGATTTTATACGTTTAAAAAAAGATTATTACGCTACTATGCGCTTCTCTTTTTATCACGTAACCCTATCTCACAACCGCGGCAGTCGGATTGACGGGTGACGGATGCCTCCCCAAACTAAACAAAGTCTCAATAAGAGCAGAATATTTAACCCTTAGTACCTAGCCTGATTTACGAAAGTGATTTATTTTTAATATTACTGTGTTTAATGTTACTGTGTTTAATAATAATGACATTTGATTTTTTTTTAATTTCGTTGGAAAGAATATTATACAACAGTAAAATACGTACAGCCAACCTATAAAAAAAAACTAATAGTAATGTGGACATTCGGTTTAAAAGATTGGTATCAAAATTGAAACTCTAGGCTATTAAGGGTTAAAAATGTAAATCTCCTAGTGCTTTTAACTATCTTGTATTGCAGTACGGAGACAACACGCACACGTTGATTGATCGCAGCAAGTACAATGGCGTACTGTTGCCAGGATACGAACCTTTGGAGGATGACGTTGTCAATAGTGAGCTGTGAGTGACTGTACATTATCCTTTTTCTCATATTCATCATTAAAATATCATCTTGATTGGGCATTTTAACATTACACACGCAATGAAATTCTTAATTATGTAAATCAACGGTAGGTACTTACCAATAAAATAGAATAAGACGTACAACCTTACAGGTAACATACCATACTTTCAACTATCAGTAATTTCATGTCAGTTTTGTCCTGTCATTTTAGTACATCGAAGTCTTTCAGAGATGGCGTTAGCTGTCGTGTTTATATTGAAAATTGATTGTAAATTTTCTGTCCATAGTAATAGCATGTTTTAAATAAAAATCAAGTTTTCAAACATCTTATGTTATCTAAGTCTCTTTGCTGCAGTCCCGAAACCGGCTTGCAGTTTATTGACCACGTGGAAGGAAATATGGCTGATGGTACCCTTGAGGATTCCGTGGCTTGGTACGGGAAGAACCTCAATATGCACAGGTAAGACAACTGACACCATGACAACAATTTTGAGCCTGACAACTTTAATTGCTTAGAAAAAAAATCTGTATCTTCTTTGATTTCTCCATCTTCTTTTGCTAAGATCAACTTTATATTTATTAAGTTTTTATAAATTAATATTTGCCATCATCTTATAAAATTTTGTTTTTTTAGTTTTTATTCAGGTTTTCGGTTTCAGATTTTGGTGTGTTGATTACAAACATGATTTGGCCCCGTATTCTTGCATTAACTCAGCCTCCGTTATAAATAAAGATGAAACTGTATTAGTAAGTATCGTTTATTGTTATTTAACATCCTTATTTTATAAATCATATATGTACTGACAATTATTATGGTAGAGGGAGTCACCATTTTAGTTACATTTAACCGATAGATGGCACTGTACAACTACGGCGATATTTTGACTTGCGGTGTTAAGATTCGTTGTCGTTTGATCACTTCCCTCAGTCTAATATTTACAGTTATCGCTTCTCGGCCTTTTGGCTAAGATCAAAGTGTAGTATCTGTTCTTTTCAGCTTAATATCTGAAAGTTCCCTCACTGAGGGACCAGTATATTAAACTGATTTTTGTAACCAGACGGGATGTTCGGGGCTCGCTCCACTCCCGTCACGGGTCGGCCCGGCATTGCAGTGCCGCCGGGATCGGCCCACATTAAACTATCATACCTTAAGGCTTAAGTAACCAGACTACTCATAAACGTAATGGCAGTCAGACTAATTACTTATAAGAGATTGAAGATTTTTTTATCAATTCTTAAGAGCTGTAAGTGTAATGTGAATTAAGAGGTTATATTGGCTATAAATTTGTCAACTAAGAAATGCGTCTTTACGACAAATTTGTGAATTGTCACAGCTGTCAATGAACGAGGCAACCAAAGGGCTCCGCCCCACCAGCAAGGCCAGTGAGTTCGTGAAAGCACTTGGCACCTCCGGAGTGGAACACATAGCCCTATACACTGACGATATTGTTACTACTGTGAGTTGACTACAGACTAATAAACAAACGCTACTATAATATTATCAACAAAAATGTATCTGGTAAAATATAAAAAAAAAATTTGCTCACAAAAAAATTTAATTGTCATTTTGTTGGGAACCAAAATCGACATCGAAATACTGACTTTAGATGCGATAACAAAGGCGCTAAAGAGCCGCAAGTTCAAGTCTTATATATCCTTTCCGAATCACTCTGTAATAGTAACTATAATAATGAATGCCCGGTATGATCGTAATGCCACGCACAGTAACCATCGCGGCGTACGTACAACAAACTTACAAAAGTTTCATCGCAATCGGATGAATAGAACGCATACGCAGCAAACAAAGAAAAAAAAACATTATTATTATAGAAATACCTAGAGAAATGGGATAGGTACATTGTATGAGTAGGTTACATTAAATTTATACCCACAGATGCGAAACCTGAAAGCCCGTGGCGCTGAAATAATATCCTGGCCACCAACCTACTATGACCTCATCCGGGAGAAGCTCAAGGAGAGCCCTGTGAAGGTAGCCGAGGGTATAGATGCTCTTCAGCAGCAGGACATCCTGATAGACTTCGATGAGCGAGGGTATATGCTGCAAGCGTTCACTAAGCACCTGCAGGCGAGGCCTACGGTTTTCATCGAGATTATACAGAGGAGGAATCATAGGGTACGCAAACATTAGTATAAGGCGACGAAAGCAGGTGATAGAGACAGGCGCTGTATATACAGGCAATAGAGATAAGCGACAGAGAGAGAGACAGGCGAAAAAACAGGCAATTGAGATAAGCGAGAGACAGGTGACGAAGGCAGATAAGACTGGAATAAATCCATAATTGTAGCGCATTACTTATTGATTTAAGCCAGGGTTCGTCATAAACGAAAACTGATTTTGGGGTCGACGAGGGCTAAAAATCGACCCCTATTAATTAACACAAGTTCTTGTATGAAACTTTCAGGATACTGTATAAGTTGTGTTACGTGTACCAACTTGTTATAAGAATGACAAATATTTAGTATGAAGTATGATTGTTGTACTTTTAAACAACTCAACAAGTCGATAAGCGTGCACAAGTTCTTACAAGATGAAATTATTATTTTGTATCAATAGGAAAAAAACTAGAGATAGGATTTTAAAGTAATTTGGGGTCTGAGGTATCAGTTCATTTTGGAGAAGGGGTCTCTTCCTAAAATAGTTTAGAAATCCCTGATTTATGCGCTCCCATTTGGTAAAAACTCGTCACTGTTGCCTGGGACTTCTTCGTCGCCTGCTTCTGTAGAGTTATACGAAGTGATACCTCAAGATTAGCAACGGTCAATTTGCACGCGAATGTTACCTTAAATTCTTAAAATATTTTCCAGGGTTTCGGAGCGATGAACTACAAGTGGGTTTTCGAAGCTATCGAGCTCATGGACAACTCTAAAGGCGTTCAGGAGAGCAAGGACCACAAGAAAAATGATACCGCTTAATAAAAACGTTTATTTTATAATGGGAGTGTAGTTAAATATCTAAATTGATAGAAGTTGTAATCTATTTACAATGACGTTACAAAGTATTTTATAAAAGATAATCGCCGTGTTGTTCTATTGAAAATTATTGATACTTTCATTGGGGATAAAATAATTATATTGTTTTATAGTTATCTTAGCATATTGTATATTAAATCGTGCTCTTTTAAATAAATATTAAAAACATACTCTACGCAGTCTTTTACTTGATCAAATATAAGCTATATTACTTAGTACCTAACTATTTGGTATTTACAGTGGAAAATTGTTAATAACAGAATAGATTGCACAACATTTTGTAAGTGGTCTCGCAAACTGGTCGACCGACCTGTCCGAGGCTCGAGAGCCGACTGATGTGGGGTAGAGTATGCTGTGGACTTAACTTTATTCAGTGGAAAATTGTCGATCAGTGTTGTTATATAAATATTAGTAGATATATGACATCAGTTTAATTACAATTTAAATATTCGAGATACTTCAGACAATTTTCGTTTTGTTACACACGGTGAATTTTTAACTATCTGTTGGAAAAACAGCTAGCTGAAATCTCATCATTATCATTCGTAGACCTACTGAGGATACCTTGTTTAGGGGCGAAACACATGTCGAATATTGTTTAGATTCGAATCGCGTTCGAGAATTGCATATTAATTGGGGTCCCGACACTTCTGACACAGTTTCTCCACTAACATCTTAGAGGAGTTCGGAGCTGGCTTCTTTAATGATCGATAAACGTGTTTGGTTTATTATTGGAGAAGTTGACAAGCCGAGGGTCAGTGGTGGGTTCCTCTTCCCCAATTTGTATGAAAATAAAAGTCGTTTATTAAAAAAAGAAGAAAATAAGGATTAAAGATGTATGTATTTGAGTATTTCCATAACAATGATTTCTATCATAAACTGGTACGCTGTTTATCATACCAAATGGTACTTCACCCCGTTTCTGTGCTGGTCTCGCGTTGGAAGCCAGTTCTGTGTGTTCATTCTCATTTACATATTGTTTATCGCTTATCTTGTTCCCCATAGTGGTGACAAATCCAGTTGGCGGCGGCAAAATAATAATACTCTTCTACTAAAAAGATGGTGACCCTACTTTCTGTACCGAGGGTCCGAGGTTCTTGCCTCAGTAGGGACTCACTTTGTGTGATTAGCACGGGCACCCGAGTCATGGACGTTTGAACTGTATAAGTTACCCGCGATTAAAAAGTGTACATTTTTAGCCTATGTGCTATTCCAGACTATTATCTCTCTCCGTGCCTAATTTTATCCAGATCCGTTCAGCCGTTCTGGCGTTATTGAGTAACAAACATCCCCATCCATCCATCCAAACTTTCACATTATAATATTAGTGGGATAGTGGAATTATTATCTGGTCTCGCCCCCGGTCCATTGGACGGTACCCTTAATACAAGCGATCCTTGATTTGGGACTTAACAGTGGGTGTGTTCGTCTGGCGATATTTGTATTATTTCTGTGGCTATTTATACAGCTAGGTACAGCCTGTTTCTCGTAAACTAATAAAGTCGATATAAATGCGAACGGGTTTTGCTACGATTCAATATCATTCTGAACATCAGTTGATACAGTCTTGGTCAAGTGTATAGTGGTCTAAGAAGATTTTTTGATAGGAAAACGAAATGGTGAGTACTTTTTAAGTAATGAAGAGTGTCCCTGATCACATTTCTGGTTCCAACTAGATATCGGTAGTAGGTATATATGAGAGAGTTTGATATTAATTAGAACTCATAAACTTAAATTGATAAGTGTGAAAAGGAACATCTTGTTTCTCAGATGTTTTAGTTTAGGTTAGTTCCTGAAAACCTAGAATGTTTCAATATGATTTTGATTAAATACTTATTATAATATATTTTAAATTAAATATTTATTTAACTTTATAAATCCAACATTTTGTTAGATTCGAATTTTTGTATTGTGTTTTTCTCATAACTATTATATAATTAGCGCTACGTTCTAAGCGCGGAAGCAATCTTTCATTCAATCAATCATTTTGAAAACACAATTTTGTGGGGTTATAATTATATTTAAGCAACTATATTCCATGTCACCATTAATGCAAACTTGATTGTAATCTGTTTTGTGATCAATAAATAAATAAAAAAAATCTCTGAGCCGCTGTTTATTACACGTGGAAGTAATTCACGCCATCGTCATTGTCATCCTATTACCTTATTTTGACGGCCTGATTAGCGCAGTGGGCCTGCTTTCTCCGCCGAGGGTCCCGGGTTCGAATCCTGGTAGGGCCACAAGCTTTTGTGATGAGCACGAATGTTTGTACCCGAGTCATGGATGTTTAATATGTATATAAGTATACTGCCCATACCCATAACACAAGCGTTGCTTAATGTGGGAACGTATAGTTGGTGTGTTCGTATGGCGATATTTATTTATTTATTTATTTTTCCAGACTTCATACATAGATAAAGGTCCAAAGCCGGAGGCTGGGCGCTTCACACAGTTCGACCACATCACTTTCTGGGTGTCCAACGCTAAACAGGTAATTATGACAATTAATAATTTGTAAAAGTTCAGAATATTTTTAGAAATCCATTTGAAGTTCAAGATCGCATTTCCTAAAATAATAGTAATTGATAAATTACCTCGCGTACCTATGCTAACGTACAGTCAAACATAATAGCTATACTGCTTGAAATAAAACTAATTTTACGGATTTTATCGCGTTTATTGTATGTTTTTTACGCTCCCGACGTTTCGGCTGCTTTACAGCAACTACATTCAAAGGAGGATTGAGGTGTTTGGCGTCCTTGTGTCATAGTTTAAATAAACTCGATACAATCCGTTAAATTCGTTTTATTACAATGTGTAGTATTCGCGTAAATATAAGTAATCAATATAATACCTACTAAACAAATGGGGGAATACTTTCTTAGATTCGCTTCGTTTCGGGGAGAATTGCATTTTATTTGGGGTCCCGCACTCGTGGTAGATAGTTTCGCGACTAACATCTTAGGTGTTGTTGGCTACTTTAATTATCGATCAAACATGTTTGGTTTATAATTGGAAAAGTTGACAAGCCGAGGGTCAGTGGTGGGTCCCTCTTCCCCATTTGTTTAACAATGGATTTCCGCTAAGTATCGCCTGGTTCTATCAATTATATAATACCTACTGTTTCGTTCGATCGATCTACATGACTTGATAACCTCTTAATGTATTTAACACAATTTTTAATACACCTTATTCTTATAATCTCAAGGCTGTGAGGTCCTAATACATTAGATTATATATGCTGGTAGATCATGTTGTTGTTGACATATTCTGAATTGCGCATGTTATTTTAACAGCGTTATTCTACGTAATAATTGCGTTGTACACTTGCGTTTGATAAATTTAAATAATACCTAGAATAAGTAAATGCAATGCATTATATAACCTGTTTTGCAATCTGCCAATCCTTGACTAGGAACCGAACTACCTACCTAAGTGTTTACCTAACTCTAGTTGCAGGAATAAAGCGAATCAATACATTCTTAGTTTATGACTCAGTTTTATTTGTTTGTAGGTGTTTAATTTTGTGACAGTTTAAACATTACTGGCAGTGCCTGGAACTTTGTATGCTTCGGCTTTATTTTGTACCTTATCCAGGAGACCTAATGCTTCCTTGGGATAAACATTATTCAAGATCTTGATATTAATTAGGTACTGAAATCTTCAATCAATGCCGCGCCCATATTGCTTTCTCGCGTGCGATTGATATGTCGTCTCTAGTAGGTATAGAATTTTATAGGTAGATATATACTATACTGCATATTCTTTTTGTGGACAATGTTCCAATGTCATATTACTATTATGTGTCTTTTTAGGCAGCCAGCTATTACATCACGAGGTTCGGCTTCCAGCCACTTGCCTACAAAGGTTTGGAGACGGGTTCCAGGACGATATCTTCCCACGCTGTTAAACTGAATAAGGTACATAATACGTATATAATCCAATGGAGTAAGTACTTTGATGATGAAGCTTCCTTACCCAAGCTGACAAGTAAGATACAAAAATATCGTTATCCGTTCAATTACCAAGTCCCAAATTCTCTGCCCCCAGATCGTCTTCGTATTTCAATCCCAATATGACCCTGAAGAAACGAGTTTCACCAGCGAGGTGGCCATTCATGGCGACTTTGTGAAGGACGTCGCCTTCTCCGTGGAGAACCTGGACTACATCATGGCTTACGCGAAGAAGCAAGGCGCCAAGGTCATCAAGGACATATGGGAGGAGAAGGACGAGGATGGAGTTATTAGGATGGCTATATTGAAAACGGTGAGTGCGACCCGCAAACGGATGTAGTGTGTACTCTAAAATCATGCAAGTATAAAGTCCACTCTTGAATGAAGCTGAGATTTGGAATGAGAATTGATCTTGTCTTCCTATTAGCCATTGGCATAATGATATTGTTGCATAAATATTAAAAAAAATACTTTAAATGTAGATAAAAAATACGTTAATTTGGTGCCCGGTAAGTATGATGAATGTGAGATGGGAATGTAATAAAGTGCATCTCTATCTACCCCGTTAAGAAATGGTGGCGTGATAGTTTTTTTTTGTCATCAGTACGGCGACAACACACACACATTAGTGGACAGAACCAATTATAAAGGAGTCTTTATACCGGGTTACCAGATTATGAAGCTGGATCCAATCAGCAAATTTCTGTAAGTAATCTAAATAGGTAGTGTAACTATACCTACTAAGTCGCATTTAAAATAATTCACGGACATAACAAAAAAAAAACATATCTAGAGTTAACAATCCATAAGAATTATTTGAGAATAACATTTTGTAATCAGTATTGGAGTTTTTAGTACACAAATTTGTCTGTTAATCTTCCTAAAAGTAAATCAATAAATAAAAATAAATTCCCTCTAGTTGAAAGAAAGATTAGTCGATTTATAATGACAACTAACAATGGCATTCATTACAAATTACTTTTCTTCTTGTAAAAGTATCCCTATGCAATGCTATGCCGTTGTAAATTGAAACCAGAAAATCTAATTTACAAACAAGGTTTTACAACCATCAAATTAGGGTTTAACAGCACAACAGAATTCGATTTTTCAATACTGATAAATATCTACTAATTTGTTTGTCAAGTAATTAATGGTGGGAGAAGGAACTTAGTAATACGTTGAGAAGACAGTTCCGTTGTAAGTATTAATATAAAAATGATTGATATTCAATTTTGTTGGCAGGCCGGTAGTGGGGATTGATTTTATTGATCACGTGGTGGGGAACCAACCCGACAACGGCATGGAGGAAGCGGCCTCGTGGTACGAGCGCTGTCTGCAGTTCCACAGGTATGTTCCATTTAATTTTTCGCGAAAAGGGGAAGATCTTCCAGCCAGGCGGGTGGAATGGTTGGCGGGGCGGCCGCTATGCCCCGACGGTTATTGTCGCGATCTTGTATAGATGTTACGTGCTCCGAAAACTCTCATAGCGCGTTTCAGGATTGTGTGAAGCCTCGTCATTTGTTCTGGATGTCGTCTGAAGCGCCATCTGTGTAGCTTGTGTGTGGCGATGTTAAAGAGTTCGCTACGAATTAGTCCTCAAATTGATGGATATTAACGCTCTTAGAAATGAAATAGGAGGTTGACCGCCTGCTGGAATCCCATGCACTACAATGACAGCAGAACGCTCTCCTCTGAAGTCCTCTGTAATGCTAGGCTCTTAATATAACTTAAGGAAGTACTTACGTCCATCTGTAAATAACTCTCTATACCTATCGTTTTCGAGAACTATCAAACGTATCAACTAAGCAGGTGAAATAGTTCACGAAAACAAATTTTGGAAATATTTTTTTATAAGCACGTAATTACATAACTTCTAATAAGTAAGTATCTAGTTACTTATATTTTGGTTGGTACTCATCGCATGGGTGACATTCCACGTACTCTGATGCCCTTGACTTTTTCAAATAAAAAAGCAGTATTAGAGTCAAAGCCCAATCTTACCCCACACCTAACCTCCTCGCTACATCTTACCATTTAAATCTACATACTCCACACACCACACACAACGACACACTCAAAGCAACTACACAACACACACACCCTAATTGACTTTGCAACCGTCATTAATTCACAGATTCTGGTCAGTGGACGACAAACAGATATGCACCGAGTATTCCGCGCTGCGGTCGGTGGTGATGGCCAACTACGAGGAGACGGTGAAGGTGCCAATCAACGAGCCAGCTGCTGGCAAGAGGAAGAGCCAGATCCAGGAGTATGTGGAATACCACGGCGGGGCGGGGGTCCAGCACATCGCTATCAACACTAACGATATTATTACTGCTGTAAGTTGATGCCCAATTTGCAAATATATGACTTACTAGCTGTTGCCCGCGACTTCGTCCGCGTGGTATTTAACAAAGACTCAGCCGTTGGCAACAGCCTGCTCGCGTTCTGATCCCGCGGGACGCATTGCAGATTGTTGCTATCAAACTTTAATTAGGCGCAGCGCTGCAACATTGGTTTTAATTTTTTTTCGAGAGATCCAATTTTTTTTTCTAAAATAAAAGTAGCCTATGTTACTCCTTGTTACATCAGCTATCTGCCAGTGAAATTCCCGTCAAAATCGGTCCAGCCATTTCAGAGATTACCCGGAACAAACAGACAGACAGACAGACATACAGACAGACAGACAGACAGACAGACAGACGGACAAAAATTGTAAAAAATGTTGTTTCGGTATAGGTAACGTGTATACATCCAAATGCACTTAGTAAAAAGATATATGCACGGAATAGATACTGAATGTGTGCTAGAACCTGTTCTCAGCGGTTGTTAGTAGCGAACGGGAATAGAATCTAATACCTGTGTTTTTGATGCCAGGTCCACATAAGACTACTAGTATATCTTTATTTTTCTTCACCTTTATAAAACAGGCGATAGTTCATGAGTCAGATGTCAAAGCGATTGTCAGTTTTGAGATTGTATATACCTGCAATTGCCAATCAATTTTGAGTTGATTGTGTTACCATACTTAAGTCGTGTGTAATGTGGCATGTGTTATAAACACGCCCCTTTCAATGGCCCTTCACAGATTGAGAACCTTCGCGCTCGTGGCGTGGAATTCCTCTCGATCCCCGCTAAGTACTACACGATAATCCGGGAGCGACTGCAGCTCAGCAAGGTGGTGGTCAAGGAGAGTGTCGACGAGCTGCAGCGGCTGAACATCCTGATAGACTACGACGACGACGGGTACCTACTGCAGATCTTCACCAAGAACACACAGGACAGACCCACGCTGTTCGTGGAGGTGATACAGAGACGGAATCATAATGTAAGTTAGTCGTTTTACACCAACACACGCATGCACACACACGTACACTAACCTAAAAACACAACTCTCACACACACTCCAATACACAAACAACTCTCTCTCACACACGCATACAGACACCAACACACACATTATAAACAATCTTTATAGGTAAGTACTTATGTAATAAAAATAAACAGCACGCCTGAAATACCCGAAGGGGTAGGCAGAGGTGCACTAAGTACAGTTTTTTTTATTACATTATAGGCAAGTATTTGATTTCGATCTCACCTGATGGTATGTGACGGCGAGATCTACGATGGAGCATACATGCCTAGAAGGTAGCTGTTCACTCTTGACTACACACACAGTTGTCGACACATATCGAGTACACACACATTTCGCCTATAGTATTGGTACCTATTTTAATGCAGGTGGTAATGAAATAGTGTAATCGGAGAGAAAATAATTGTTAGCTGTGCCATTCCACCAATTTAGGTAGGGGCATATTTGTGGATGTTGTAAAGAAGAAATATAAATATCATTTTATTTCCAGGGTTTTGGCGCCGGCAACTTCAAAACACTTTTCGAATCGCTCGAGTTGGAACAAGAAAAACGCGGCAATTTGTAAACGCTGCTAACTTTAGTTATAGACTAATTTGTTGTTAATATCACATTAAACATCATTGTAGATTGTTTTTGTATCGTACATTTATTTGTATTAATGCGATATTTGTGTAAAATAAGACCTAGCATAGTTCGGAAATATTACAATCGTGTGACTCGACGAATCTGGATTTTAAACAAATCTGTATGAAGTATCTTCGCAACTTTGAAGTTTTAGATTCGATTTTTTTTTAAGTTTCACACAAATTCCAAATAAGTAATAGATGTCACATGACTATCAAGATATATTCACGATGCAATTGCCATTAGGTTACGAGTCGATTGTGTTAGCGTATTTATGGTCGGTTTACAAGAGGACAGTACGCAAATAACAAGTACTCTCATATAAACAGCTCAGCAATACGAAGTGACGAGAATCTGGAAAATAATTATTTAAATTTTTTCTACTTGTTACTTGCTTACTGTCCTCGTGTAAACCGAGTATTAACGCCGATGTAGACATATTGAAAAACTAAAACTCAGTTAAAATATTATCAATCATTTTATTGAAATACCGTTGATTAACATTACATCTCGTCACCTATAACCACAGTTACATCTCGTGACGTTTGTATGTGTGTATTTACAATAAACACGTTCCGTTCGTGATAAAACAAATGCACATAAATCCAAAATGTCGCGCGCTAAACGCGCCGTAAATAAATATTATTATGTTCAGTAGACAGCACCAAAATATTTAAAGATCCAACGAGATATTGTTATCCGAAAATAGTCTATTATGCGACCATTAATTAAAAAATGTACTCTTCAAAGCAATATAATCGATTCCTCACTCCACATTGTCATTTTATAGTTTTAAAATAAATATAATTCAGAGATTATCTAAATCATGCTTTAAGGATGTGAATAAAGGCCCTTTAATATTAAAAAAAAATATTGTTTTCATATCGCACCGAGACCTTAAGCAGATACATATTAAGATCATTTCCGTATAACAAGACTCTAGACCCGAATTTAAAAAACTCTATGGACATAACAAACATTTAAAAATTGTATGCAAAAGTATACCCTAACTGCATATAAATAGAGCAGCATTATAAATAATTTGTCTAAAATCATTCAACATTACGTCATAGGTATTGAAATCATGTTACAGCCCGTTAAACAACGTATAATTGGATGTGAGAATTGTAGTACGAATTAGCTTGATTCAGAATAAAGATTGATTGCCGTTTTAGACCGATTGACTCAACTTAATGACATTTTTAAAAGTAAACTATATCAAATTGTATTTTTTTTGATCAATCGATCGACATAATTATACGATAAAATGCCAATAATTGTAAATATTTTAGAGAAAATTTATCTGGTTTACTTAAGGTACAAAATATATTTTACGCTGAATAACATATTATTATAATGTATCAATCTGAAATGTTTGCTTATTTATTTTTAATGAATTCGGAATGAAAAAGTCAGAGGGCACAATAATTATCAAGCTAGTACAGATTAATTGATTGCCATAAATTGATTGATATTTATTTATGATTTCAATCAATCAATCAAACTCCAGAATATCCCGTGTTACACTATTTCAGATCATAAAACAACATTATGCAAGTATGTTTTTGTAAGGATTATAATGTTTATAAACTCACTGATTATGTAGAATGATCATCGCGATGATAACACATTCAACATTGGATAGATGGCAACACCCACGTACGAATGAGATACTTAAAAATTTAACCTATGGTCTACAGTCTCTCTGATATTGATGAGCGCCGGCGCTAGATTGATTCATTATTTTTTTTGTGTTATCTTATATTTTTTTAAGGTATACCTACAAGTAGGGTCACCGAGCGTTCTGTATTTAAATAAAAAGTGACAGGATTGATTTTACTAGGTACAGAGTCGGTAAATAATTGTACAGCGACTTGCGACTTTGATTTTTATTCTTCCACTTTGATTTTGCTTACGACCTTGGTGTAATTCATATGAATAAAAATAAAATCTGTTCCTTTATATGACCATCACTTTTTATATATGTCCGAATAAGGTTATTAGGGGCAGAAAGGTTCTAGAATGGCGACCACGAATCGGAAGACGAAGTGTAGGACGGCCCCTCACAAGGTGGACTGATGACATCACACGCGTCGCAGGAAGCCGGTGGATGCGAGTGGCGGAGGACCGGGATGTGTGGAAGTCGTTGGGGGAGGCCTATGTCCAGCAGTGGACGTGCATATCGGCTGATAGATAGATAGAAGGTTATTAGGGCAAGAAAATTTAAAAAGTTGGATTTGGAACATTCCGCAAGACAACGTCTATCGGGTTAGCTGGTATACAGGGTGTAAGTGGCTTCATAACGAAAACTTATACCAAGAATTAGACTCATAATAGTCCCCCCCCCACACCTGTAACGCATCGTAACGTTTCAGAAGACCCCCCCACAAAATTCGTTACGTAATACTTGAACGCTCCCTTATCCAAAGTTTTCTTTACCATTCCACTTACAGCCTGTATAATAAAAGATAACACAAAAATTTTGCTAAATTGAATCGAGTGTCGGTCGCTAGTGCGAGCCGCCGCGTCTAGGTGGCGTTCGCGTCTCGCGGGTCGGGCTCCAAGTCGGCCGGCTCCACCATCTCGAAGTCGCGGTCCGTGGACGAGCGCTGGCTGTTCTCCGATTCAGACTCGGACTGCTTGTCTGTCGGTTGCGATGTGACGACGTCTCCCTCGGACCTGTGGACACGTTATTTTTAATTTGCTAATCTAACCCTCAAATTTATATAAAGACTGGTTGTGACCGGCGACTTCGTCCGCGTGGTATTTAACAAAAAAGATTAAGTAAAATAATAGACAAAAATAAAATAAAAATGGTTTTGGTATATGTACCGTATATGCACTTAGTAAAAAGCGGTTATTTTAATATCACAAACAGACACAACTATTTTATATATTTGTATAAATAATAATGCCATTATAACGCACGTTTTCCTCTGAAAAGTTCTTTATAATGCCATTATAACCGTTTATACCGAATTTCGTTGACATCGCCAATATCGAAGGAGACTAGCCAACTGCGCAGGAGACTGATTACAAATACGCCAAAGAAGCGTAAGTTCAGTTAGGAGACCCATTGTGAATCACCTGTATAAGCTCTTTTCCATCTACACGGTATGTAAGGTAAGGCACGGTATGTAAGGTACGGCACGGTATGTAAGGTAAGGCACGGTATGTAAGGTACGGCACGGTATGTAAGGTAAGGCACGGTATGTAAGGTACGGCACGGTATGTAAGGTAAGGCACGGTATGTAAGGTACGGCACGGTATGTAAGGTAAGGCACGGTATGTAAGGTACGGCACGGTATGTAAGGTAAGGCACGGTATGTAAGGTACGGCACGGTATGTAAGGTAAGGCACGGTATGTAAGGTACGGCACGGTATGTAAGTATATCCTACTTGGTGTCCGCGGTGACGTCATCGGGCGCGTCGGCGGCCGGCGTCGGCTCGTCCTCGGCGCGGGCCGCGTCGGCCAGCAGCGGCGTCTTCTCGGCCTCGTCGTCCGAGTGCTTGTCTTTCTTGCGTTTCTTCTTGTTCTTCGAGGCCTTGTCGCTCTCGGTTCCCGGCCCGCGGTACTCGTACTGCGGAACAGTATGGCTTATAATAATAATTCCAGTATTTTTAATGGCCCACTGCTGGGCACGGGCCTCTCCTCAATGCGAGGGGGATTAGGCCATAGTCCACCACGCTGGCCCAGTGCGGGTTGGCGGACTTTAACACATCTCTCGAGGGGTTCTCTCAGACATGCAGGTTTCCTCACGATGTTTCCCTTCACCGTTTAGTAAGTGACAATCATGGTTGAAAATGAGATTCGCACATGAAATCCCAGAGGTGCGGGCCGGGGTTTGAACCTGCAATCCTCGTTACCAAGGCAAGCGTTCTACCAACTTGGCTATCACTGCTATACAGTATGGCTTATTAAAATTATAACGTGAATATAGAAATGAGGTAACAAATAAAAGCACATTGTCTGATAGGTAGGATATGGGTCAATATAAATAAATATCGCCTGATAACATACCAACTGTATGGCCCCAGAGGACAACACAAAGGACTGGGGGCAATCCCAGTAACACCAGCCACCAGTAAAAAAATAGAATTGAAATCAATGTTAATAAACTTTTTTTTTAATATACTATTTAATACATCCGACTATCACTTTGACTTTGACCATTTACTTACGCTCAAATTTGTATCAGTTTTATTGGTTTCCAATATAACAAATAATATAACTAAAGTGTGTAAAGTACAATTGATATCAAGTAAGCCTACAATAACTAAAAATACAAATAAATTTACAACTACATAAAACGCATTTGTTCTATATCTATAATTTTTTTTAATACATTACAGGCAAATAAATATTTGATCTCGATCTCACCAGATGGTAATTGACGACGAGATCTACGATGTAGCATACTTGCCTAGAAGGTACCTGTTCACTCTCGACTTGAAAACACCCAGATTATAGTCGACGGGGAACAAAGACGCCGGTAGCGTGTACCATTCCTTGGCAGTTCGCACGATGAAAGTAGAAGCAAAACGCTTAGTACGTACCGAAGGAATGTCCACAGTGTACGGATGACACTTGTCCGTGCGTCTTGTCGACCGACGATAGAGATAAATTTCGAATTACCTTATAGAGAGGCCAGAAGGAGGCGAAGAAGCCGACGTCCTCGGTCAGGTTGGGCAGCAGCCACAGGTGGTGGCGCGACAGCGTCAGCAGCCACACGCCGCAGAACACCAGCAGCCGCAGCACCGTCAGCGCGATGATCAGCACCAGGAAGCCCGCCGCCGCCACGCTCAGGTAGTACACGCACTTCCTGCATACGTAATAAGGAGCATAATGGTATTTTTTTTTTTTTTTTTATTACATTATAGGCAAGTATTTGATCTCGATCTCACCTGATGGTAAGTGACGATGAGATCTACGATGGAGCATACTTGCCTAGGTAGGAAGGCGGCAGTAGATCGAGACGCTACATTCACTAGGCACATGCAGCGCAAGTGATCTGACCCGTCATCCATGAATGGCAACACCGAACATCATGCCGGCACACGGCTAGGCCGCTTGGCGACATGGCTTTGTTCAGTGGGTGCTGACTAGCCACGGCCGAAGCCTACCACCAGTAAATAATAATACAATAGAGTATAGACAGACGGAGGCCCGCAGGACTCTCAGCTGTTGCCTCAGTTGGCTTTCCATAGAGGAGTCGTTAGAAGTGTTAAAAGACATAAAGCTGCAAGTAACCACGTGAGAAAGCAGAGCACACCTCTCTAGTCTGTCACACCAGATTTTCCCCTTATCGTCATATATTACAGACTATGGAAAGGGGCAGAAGTCACCACCTTCCAGTGGTAATTATATAAAAGTTGGCTAAGGCACCCCTTCCAATAGTTGGGAGTATTCGAAGAGACAGGTCCCATGTCCATCATAACTTCAAACCATAGTCCCAGTTATCTTCCCATATACCTTCAACAGTTCCTATAGTCATTTTACACTAGTGGTTTGAGCATGGCAACTCCACAATGCAATTTGGGATACAGAGACTATCTAATAATCTACTGATCCGTTTTTTTTTTTTTCAAATATATCCATGCACAGAGCAGACCCACCCAACCCAGTAACAATAGTATACCTGAACGCGGCCGGCCACAGCGGGAACATGCATATGACGATGGTTCCGACGACGACCAGCGCGCCGCACAGCCAGTAGTACCAGGGCATCGGGTCGTAGATCCAAACGTACGCGTCCGCCGTGTCCAGGAACAACTGCTCCATGTGCATCTCGAGACGTATCTTGCGTTTCTTCTTCTCTTTCTCTTTGTTCTCTTTGCTGTCTTTTGATGTGTCCTGGGAGGGGTAAAAAATAAAATAAAAATGTTAATTTCTCACTACTTTCCGAGGGTTAGAGAAATTGGTGGGTCTTAAATCACACACACACACATCTCAACGCGCGGTTTGTACTTACATTATGTTTGATCGATGTTCTTTGATAATATTTTTTTTTCAAAAATATGTTACCGTCTCACCCAAATTTTTTTTGTAGTTTTAATAACTTTACCATAACCCTAGATCGCTTTCTTCTGAAGAACACTTCACTACGATTGTCCATACATAAAATTGGATGGTAATGTAAAAGTCAATAAAACAATTCCTTTAACTGTACCTTTCCTTCGCAGGCACTGGCCTGACTCTTCTCCCCGTCCTTCTCATCGCCACTCTTGCTGGACTTCTCCAGTTCCTTCTTCTTCGATTTACCCTTCAATTCTTGTTCACTCACCGGTACCTACAAATAATTAATAAAGGATTATTGCCTGATTATTAAGATAATGAGCCTTGTTTACAGTCTTTGAATAAAATCACGGGCTTGTCAATTCATAGATATAGCCTAATCATGTGTATATGAAGTCTCAATTCAAATGATTTTTTGTTGTTGTTCTACTCTGTGTGCTTCAACGTTCCAGTGTGAGAATAAGAATATTTTTTATTCATCATAAAAACGACGCAAAATGATATGCATAGGTTCTATCAGCCGTTCGGAATGCCGTTCCTATGGAGAAGGGGCCTGACACTCCATGGTTGACCTTTTCATGAGAATGTTATACATTTATATATAAGTAGGTAGGCTTGAGTATCCCGTGACCCCCCCAACAAGGCGGGGGAAGGACCACCGTGGGTTTTAGTCGGTAAAAGTCCGGTAAAAGTCCCGCTTGCCTCCCTCGGGGCTTGCGGGTATCCAAGATGATTTCCCCACGCAAAAAAAAAAGGTAGGCTTGAGTAGTGTTAAATTGAGCGGTATTGCAGCAGTTGTGTATCGGACTTATGTCTGAGAATTTTGTAGTCTTAAACAAAATCTCCCCCTCATATTGTCGTTGTTGTGACTTCCGGGGTGAATAACTTTTTTCAGAATAGAACTGGCTGGTGAGAAAACACACTTACCTTCTTTGCCCTGTGAAACAGTTTGTGTAGCAACATACGGTGCATATAGTCTGTGACATCGTGTCTCGTCGTGAAGATTGGATTTTTGCCCGTTGCCCATTTTGACGTCAGAAGAGCGTCTATTGCTTTCGTACCTGGAGATAATAAAGTAATAATAATAATATAATGATATCGTGATTCGACGATTGTGATTTTTGTTGTTAGGGAAATATGTTGTTCCCAAAAACACTGTCGGGAACAAAATTTTTTTTAAATTCCAGATATCAAAATTCTGACTTCACAAAATGATAACAAATATGCTCAAGCGCAGGTTCTAAAATTAGTATAACCTTTCTGATTAATCCTGTATGAGTGTGAGAGACAAATATATATACACACAAGTTGTGAAATTAGTTGTTTATTGAGTTGGACAACTAAAGCAGTCGCATTTGAGTTTTATCGCAGGGATCATGCCATCACTGATATTAAACATAATAATTTTAAATGCGTTTCAATACGGTCGAAGCAGTTAATCGCCATTTTTCAACAAAACTAGTGTTTGAGGACACGTTACGATAACCCATACATTATGTAGGTCGCGAAGTGTGGAAATTATCAACATTGATTAACTGTTGGCTATTGAAAGGAGTGCAAAATGTAACAAGTACGTAAAACATAGTTACATTGTTGCTAACAAGAAATTAGAATAAGGAGAACCTACCTACAATAATGTTATAAATATTTCTTGTCCTTGGTAACCATTTTAAAAATAAAAACTTTGTTGTAAAGGCGGGCTTCGACTTTTTGGCGGGAAAGTGAATAGTGAAGTTGTCAATTTTGTTTGGTAAATAGTGTGCAAGATTCGTGGGATATTAACCATTGTGTGTTTATATATGTGCACGAGTGAAGGAAAATACAATTAAAAAGTATAACTTGACTTTTCAAGTTCATAAGTATATAATTTCAGTACAGAGTGAACAGCTTTACTGATAGTAGATTTATTTCTTCATCGTCATCGTCATCGAATCATCATTATCATTAGGGGTAAATTAACAAAAACAACGATGTAACAATTAACGCGACACTGGCAAAAATAGCACTATTTTGTAGCCGATTGCCTACCTAAAAAAAGGAGACGGACATTTTTATTGTTTTTTTGTTATGGCGCCAAAACTAGACTATATACCTACACCTTATATTATTTCGTATTTCTTATGCATTTATTATTTGATACTTGTTGGTCGAGCCGCAAAATGTATGTATGTATTTTCACGATTACTTTGTAGTATAATAAAAAGATAAGAACACATAATTCAACAACCACGTTTTCTGTTTTATTTATTTTCTTTTGACTACACATAAAGCTCGGTATACACGAGGTCAGTTGTAAACGAGTTGCTAGTGACTAGAGTCAACATTTATACATATAAATAAAATTGGAGTGTCTGTTTGTAATATTAAAATAACCGCTTTTTACTAAGTGCATTTGGATGTATACACGTTACCTATACCGAAACAATATTTTTTACAATTTTTGTCTGTCTGTCTGTCTGTTTGTTCCGGCTAATCTCTGAAATGGCTGGACCGATTTTGACGGGACTTTCACTGGCAGATAGCTGATGTAACAAGGAGTAACTTAGGCTACTTTTATTTTAGAAAAAAACATAGGATCTCACGAAAAAAATTAAAACCAATGTTGCAGCGCAGCGCCTGATTAAGTTTGATAGCAACAACCTGCAATGCGTCCCGCGGGCTCAGAATGGGCGAGCAAGCTGTTGACAATGGTTGTCTTTGTTAAATACCACGCGGACGAAGTCGCGGGCAACAGCTAGTGTCAATATAAATCCGACCAAAAAGAACAAAGAAGAAAAGTATTCTAGCAAATATATCTTTCGTTTTATTACAGCGGAACTTTCACGCCAATGGAATACGTATGGCGAAGCATAAAGGAAATGCAGCTACCATTCTTGGCAACGCGCCACCGACGCGGAAGCAATTTTTTTTAAATGCGTTATATTGTTATGAAATTCAAAATATATCGATGAATATTCTTTCTTACTTTCATTCCGTGTGATAGTAACATTTTGTGATGTGTTATTTATAACCATTTCTCTATAAAGGAGGTGACGGGTATTTATTTATGTTGGCGTGCTTTGAACGTGCTTTGACGAAATGGTCAATAATCAAATTCTGATACTTAAAAACAGGTCTGCAGTATTGTTGTGTGCGTGTGTTGCGATTGTGTGTTGGTGCTGCCTTATTTACATAGAAGTCATAGAAGTATGTTTTTACGCACAAGACAAAATAAAATTTGCATAGATGGCGGCTCTGCGTGTGCCTATTGTATGAATTCGGGATGCGCAAAACACCCTTGCTTGTTTAATGTGAAGCGACCTACCTCGCGGTCATTAAGAAATTGCAGAATACAGTACTGGAACTTAAAACTTTTTTTCTGTGGCAGGCCGAGTCACAGAATGTTTATTACTTTACAAACAATGTTGTGCTACTCAAATCATGACCTCCATTGGAACATCATATCGTCTTAATCGGGTCCATTGCGATATAGATCAATTGAGATTCTTATTACGTTAATAGTTTACTGTAAGGGGGCAGATCAAACAAATAAAACTATTTGTTATTTAAAAAAAGAACATAATCAGAACGGTCTTCAGTCGGTTTTGAATTTGAAATGTCTTCAAAATGTAGGGTTCAACTTACCAGTGAAGTATTCGACGTGATGGTTCAAGAACTTTGTCTTTTTAGTGGGTACGTTTGATTTCAGCCATTTCGCCACGGCATACTCCTCGCTGGTCGGTTTCTCTGACTCGGGAGGTTCACCGAACTCCTGAAATTGAGAAAAACAATATTGTACTCGACGCCTACAAGTTTTAAGTCCATCCCCAGATCATTGGTATGTGTGCTAAATACTCAAACGCAACTCATGTTTGAGGACTTTTTAATTTTAAAACATTATTTAATAAATGCAAGATAACGACGACGCCTCAATCAGTAAAAAGTTTTGAGTCCTACCTAAAATTTAAGTAGCGTTTAAGTATTCAGCTGTTAGTCTTGTATTGTGTTTAAAACTTTTAAAGTAGCTTGCAAGTGTAGCACAAAACCCTATATAATTTGTGGATTATTTATAGGTTAGATTAGAATAGTACAAAATAACTTTGTAGTATAGAAAATTGATTTATTAACTAGAGATGTAAGTATCGAACATGAGCAACATTATAAGAAACAAATCGAGAAATTATACCCCTCAATACAAGTGCTATTATCTATACATATAAATAAAATTGGAGTGTCTGTTTGTAATATTAAAATAACCGCTTTTTACTAAGTGCATTTGGATGTATACACGTTACCTATACCGAAACAACATTTTTTACAATTTTTGTCTGTCTGTCTGTCTGTCTGTCCGTCTGTCTGTCTGTCTGTCTGTTTGTTCCGGGTAATCTCTGAAATGGCTGGACCGATTTTGACGGGAATTTCACTGGCAGATAGCTGATGTAACAAGGAGTAACTTAAGCTACTTTTATTTTAGAAAAAAACAAAGAATCTCACGAAAAAAAATTAAAACCAATGTTGCAGCGTTGCGCCTGATTAAGTTTGATAGCAACAACCTGAAATGCGCCCGTCGGGCTAAGAACATGCGAGCAGGCTGTTGCCAACGGTTGTGTCTTTGTTAAATACCACGCGAACGAAGTCGCGGGTAACAGCTAGTGTTAAATATAGTAATATAGTGTTATAATGCAAACATATTATATAAACGGTGCCGCAAAGTACCTACACTCTCTCTATTTTTGTTTTTATCGATAAAATTAGGTATCGTTATTAAATCTAGATTATCGCTAGACCGTGACCAAACGCACATTGTTTTAACTACATTTCATTGTATGTATGCAGTGCCCGCAGTTTCGTACGCACGAAGTTTTAATTTTCGGCTATCTCTGGGAAAACCATTGATTCCCGGGGATAAAAAGCCATATGTTAGTCCAGTTTATAAGCTATCATCATGTCAAGTTATAGTATTAGCATACAAATCCCACCAGTAGTTTTCGCGTAAAACGCGAAAAAACAAAATAAAAAAAAATTGCCGATTCAGCTTCTGTATCGAAAACAATTTTCCATGCGCTTACTTTTCCTCAAAAATATATGCAAAGGTAATGTAAAATAAACGACGAAGTTACAGTCTTATTAATGTATAGATAACACACTTTTTCCAATGTAAATACCATCTGTTCAATAGTAATTCTGATGTCATCACACTGCCATTATGTACACCGGCCACAAAATGCATCAAGGTCGTGATTACAAAAGGTAACGAATTGGAAGGCGTGACCGTTATTTAATTATATACTAAAAGCCATAAAGCAATAGGCAGTAATACTGTTTTGGTGTATAATATAAAATATAAAAATATCGCTATGTGCTATAAAACACTATAAAATAATGTCACAAGGTTTCTATGTAATGTTTATAGGTATGTATTAACACAGTATCATACAACACTCACGCCAGCCTCATACAAACACATACATACATACACACACAAAACTAGCTGAAAGGGAATTACTGTCAGTAACGTTTCCCATAGCATATCACAGCTAAGCATAGCTAACACCGTCTACCAGTTCATTTGACTGTCAACATTATTGACATTGAATGACAAATGGCTTTATCTTGCTCTAGTTCATCGCATCTCATTTCGTAAAGAAAGAAGAAGTAGTTGGCAATCTACATTAAACTGCAAAAAGGCCATTAGAAAAAAAACAACTAATGTCAGTTAGAAAAGTGGCGCGAAAATACTACACACGCGAGCTAATCTGTCTCTACGTTATGTAACCTTGGCCGTGGATGCGGCCTTGTTAATGAACTCGTAGTTATCACCATCTTATCCGGATACAACATATTAGTAAAGTATATAGAAGAACCATTTTTCACTACATTAAAGCTAAAACGAAGCTTTAAAATCTAGAGCATAGCGGGTACTTACTTAAGCGGAATTTAGAATATGGAGCTAGGTCAAGTAGGTCATGAAAGAGTTTATCAGTTTTGACAGCAACTTCGCGTCACTAACGGCCGAGATTTTGAATGTTCTAAATTCGAATTAAGTAATAATGACCCCACAAATGATCTTGCTATCGCCACCCTATGATGTTCAAATTCTCGATCTTGAGGTTATAACACATATTACAGAGGTACCTTAGAGGTAGTTTTCGAACTGGTTCTCATTAAAATTCAGTAAGTAGGTAACTATAAAACAAACACAAAGACAAATTTAAGCATAATTCAGAAAATGAACTGCGATTAAGTTTTCTATGACTATTTACCACGTCATTCCGGTAGAACGTGATCGATTTATAATAGAATAAACAGTTAGCACTAATATAGAATTAACGGTATATTAAAACTTGGAGCAAAATCTTGAACAGAGTTTATAATTTCGTCACAATGTAACATGTGTACCTAGAGCTTTATATATTACTCACAAATTCTCTCATATTGATAGCACAGCACTACACCACACTGAGTTGAGACTGCATTGACAGTTATGAGAGCCTGGTACTTGCGTGCCGCGCGGTGAAAGTGGGCCAGTAGTCTATGGAACAAATTAAATGCAAAACATGGCTCTACGATAGTGAAATCAAAATATAATGGCGATAACATTGCAAGGTGTACCGGGAATTAATCTACTTAGCCAATGAACAGATTTATATAATTTATTATCGAGGGTTGGGGACCCGGCGGCGGGCGGTGCGTTAGCGGGCGGGATTTTAGCAGTGAAATGTTTTTTTTTTTTTACCATTAACACAGCCAGTGTGCCCTCGGCTTTCAACAAATAATTTGTACGCATTAAATTATAAACCAAAATTATGAACTAGCTTAAGCTGCCTGAACACTTTGATATGAGCTCTTCGTGAAAAGGAAGGTCTTACGAGCTCCTTACTGTGATGAAGCTCTTTACAAAAAATAAACACTAAGTAGTACCTAAGTGCGTACCTATTGGCTTATGACCGGATCCAGGCCGACCGCTCCAGAAATGCTAAGGCGTCGTCCTAACTGGCCTACGAACGGACGAGTAAACGGATAAAAGCACTAATCTATAGTGTCGTAATTGAAGCTCACAATTCACCGCGCGAGCACAGTACCAATTTTCATGTCATTTACCATTTGCTTCACTATCAGCCCGAGCACATGGTCTATCTCGATCCCGCCAAATAACAAAAACCGGTTATTGAAAATAAGTGATAAGCAACTAACTTAAAGTTGAACACACATTTTGTGGTTTTAAAGAACTACTAATGCAACAAGATGATCATTAATCAGATTCTGATCACTGTCTACAGAGGTATTCCTCTGTAGGGGCTAAGATTATTATCTTAGCCCCAGAGAGTCACATTGAACCTAGGGTATGGTAACTGCTTTTGTTTCTGTTTAGAAATACATCATAAACATTATCTAGCGCACATTTAATAACTAAAGAATACAATAAAAAAAATATATCAATTAAACATCCCACTAATACTATAAATCCCACTAATATTATAAATCCCACTAATATTATAAAACATGAAAGTTTGGATGTTTGTAACTCTATCACTCCAGAATGGCAGAATGAATCTGGATGAAATTTGGCACAGAGATTTATTATGGTCTGGAATAGCACATAGGCAACTTTTTATCCCTGTAAAATATATCGCACGCTTAATAATAGACTGACCGATTAGGGTTTAAGCCCAAAGTGAGATAAGCACACAGATAGATTTATTCCAACGTTATCTATCTACCAATCTCAGAATTTTTACGATATCTTATTTCTAGACTGAGTTACGAATATGTTGTCTTTTTTACTTATACAAATTTTGACAAAACTTTTAACATGAAAGTGACATAAATCATAATGCGTCTGAGATTGCGACAGTCAACTCGCGGTGCTTTTATATTATAGTGACCCATTCATGTTTCTGAACTTAAAAATCAATACTACATAAAAATAATATGTTATTATTTTATCAAGTATAGACTTATAACATAAAAGAGAAAGGGTTTTAGTGAAATGTTTAATAAAATACAGACATATAACAAAAAGTGTCATCACTAGTACAGCTATATATCATTGATTTTATTAATAAACAGACATATCTCAGGGACAATATTTTAAAAGCTATAAATAATTATAAATAATAATAAAATTTCTTCAAAATTACATTTTAGTATCAATAATTACATAATCAAGTATTCTTACAATACATCATTTATTATTATTACGCTATTTTCATTGAGATATAAGTAATAATGTCAGACAAGTTGTAAATGACAAAACGTTTTTGCGATTTCCCAACAAACAGCTTTTTTGAGTTAGGTCAGTCTATTAGTAAGCGTGCGATATGGTTCCCATGGGATAGATTTGTTTTAATTTTTCTTACTTTTAAATCACGGGTAACACAGCAGGATGACACTAGTGATCTTTATAAGTGTTGACTAATCAATTAAACATCAGTTTATAAATATATCTTGTGTAGCCTAAGTATCAGTTTGGATATGGTTTTAGAGGGATTATATGCCTACTCTAGGTATAGTAGTCTATGCATTAGGCCTGCATAGAATCTCACATATCATATAAGATATTCTTCCTTGACATTGGCAAAACATCGACTTAATAGTGGATGGAACCATTATCAATAAATAAAATGCACTGGCTTAAGAAGGTATGCATATACCTAAGGGCAATAAACACCTACGAAAAACGGACATAATTCCTATTACCGGAGTAATTTGCACTAAGTTTATATATATCAAATATATGTATTGATGATTTCATATAAAACTAACATGGTTTTTTATCATAAATAGGCTTAAAATATACAAGTGACTAACTAACTGTTTTTGCAACGGCTACACCTTACTTTAATAAATATTCTCCAATTAGAAAAAAAATATAGAAAGAAGTCAGTGTTCCCAGAAAGATACCCAAGACAAGAATAACAAATATATTATGGAGAAGAAAAAGTATAAGTGGCCAATGCTAATTTTTGAATAATTAAAAAAATATCATTGATTCACACCTGTGTCACTAAAGAACTAATGTGTACACTGTGTATGTAAACATAACAGTGTATAAAAACATTAAGAAATATATTGTGTTCGAAAAATGTGAATGGGCAACAAAAAAAATATCAAACCTTTTTTCGCTGCAAACAAATAAAAAAAAAATAAGCAAATTTGTAAGACTAGCATTTTCTAAGTAATAGACTTAACAGAAATTTGAGGATTTAGTTTGTTCACAAATAATTAACAACATTGAATGAAGCTTGATTGAAAATATTTTACACTTGACAGTAATCTTTTGCCAGGTTTTGTAAACAGTTGTTGTAAACAAAGGATTCCCAAAAATAGCTGACAACGCGAGTATATAGTGACGCTGAAGACGAAGAACTACGCATAAAGACACGTTGGTTTCAGCCAGGCAATGAACTAAACATAAAATCGAAATGAATGCGTCATTCGGTAAATACCACGACCAACTGTAAACTGACGCAAATTCTCCATCCCTTGTAACCAAACATAAGGAGGACAATCAAGGACCACAATAACAGTAGTAAGACTACATTATTGCAATCGGGAAAATCCACACGCCGCATCCGCAATATGGAAACTTACAAAAACATTAATCTATTTGACTTTTTTACTTTAATCAACATGTTTCAGGGTTTAATGAGAAATACAACATACCTCTTTACGTTTTTTAGTTTTCCTTTTATCTGCCATTATAAATAAATTTTGCCAACGTAGTCTTGTCTAGAAATAATCTAGGTATTCGTTTCTTGTTACTAACTTTTCAGTATCACGAACGCAATTTTGTTCTGTGCACGAACGATCAGCTCGCTCGATGAACGATGACACCTTTTTGGTGACATTGACAGATCAGCACACTGACTGACAATTGATAGGAGTACTAACTGGCAACATGGACGCCGTTTTCATATCTTCATGGCACATCCATTATTTTATTTATAATTTGTATTTATTTTATTTAAAATTGCTATTAATTACTTGACTCTGGCAACATACCCGCTAAGTTGCGGGTGAGGCCATATTCATATCCATTTTATTTCATCGCATTTCATTTCGTAAAGAAAGAAAAAGAACTGGCAACACGCCATTAATTAATTCTCCCAAGATCGCGTGTAAATTTTCAGTAAAGTATCCACAGTTTTAATAATAGTGGTAAGGGATTCATTTCATCATTATTATCATCAGGATACTTATATAATTTAATATAACGATGAAATATATTACTTGACACTGACAAAGTGCCATTCTTTGTAGCTAACTTTAAAAAGAAGAGAAGATGACCTCCGTTTTTCGTGGAATAATAAAAAAAAGATGAGAACCTAGGCGCCGCGTCGTTCACATCATCAATCTAGATCATGTAATGAAACCAAATCCAATTCGTAGGTGGTAGTGATTCTGACTATACTATAAATAGTGGCGTGATAAATAATTGTGAGAAGACTTGACTTTTGTATCCTTGACTTGACTTTTGTCTATAAAATTATACCACTTCTGCCAGTTGAGTCAATTCAATTCAATTTTTACAGTAAATGGCTCCACCGATCTTCGGTGATTTTGCCAGTGTCAAGGTGAAAAAGGAAAAAAAAGAACGCATATTATATCCGAGAAAAAAATTTAGTGGCGTTGAGAATCTACCAGTTGAGTCAGTGCAATATTTTCTTGTTTCAACTTTTTGAAATATGGGTTCTTTGATATTTTAAAAATAAAAGTAATGTAATGACATTTTTGCGAAGATTTTTTTTTAGTATCCGCTTATTAGTCTGTGGTATTTTTGTGTCAGTCTATAATAATAAATAGTAAGGTTTTTTGGCGGGAAACTGAAAAGTCATGGCGTCAGTTGTGTTTTAATTTCTAAAACTAGTGTTCCTGCGAGTTATAGTGCGTGATATAAGTGGAATATTAACCATTATGGGTTCGGTAAAGTGCACAAGTGTAGGTAATTGAAACAGAGTGACGAAACATGGCTTTTCAGTTTCTCACAAAAAATCCATGAAAAATCTTTCGGTAAAGTATCCATCACTTTACTGATTGAGGGATGGGGGGTATTTTACTTGAGCCTAGGCTTTGGGCCTGTGCATATGCTCAAAAAACAGAAAAAAGAATATTACTTGACACTGGCAAAATACCTATGGTGATGCCAAATTAAAAAAAAAATATTAAAAAAAAAATAGTAACTTTTTATATGTACGTAATGCAGTGTTGCCAGATTGGGTATTTTTTTCGCAATTCTGGGTAAAGATTTTGGCTCTGGAGAAATTTTGGAGAAATGAAATTCTTGGAGAAAAATATACCCATGCAGTGCATCTCCACTGCATGGGTATATTTTTCTCCAAGAATTTCACTTCGTAACGTAAAAAAAAGGTCATTCTGCTGCTTCAGTTTGGAAATTAAAATAGTACTCTCAATTCTCTCATCAAGGAAAAAATAAGAAAAAGGCAAAAAGCCAATAAAATTGAATCATCCATTTGGTTAATTAACCAATATTATTAACTTTTTTGCCTTTGGGTAAAAACTCCAGCAAATTGTATCATATTGGAGTAAAATAATTTCAAATTTGGGTAGAAATTGAAAATCACATCTGACAACATTGATGTAATGTAACCTTTGATATCGCCTGTGATCTTGATTTGATCATTTTTATTTTACATGCATTATTTTAAGTATGCATTGTCTATCAGTAATTGTCACACGGTCATTTGTATATACGGAAAGTAATTATAAACCAAAGAGTATATAAGCACTACGTTTAAAATACTCTAGCTCGATCACTCCTAGTTTTTGTTGAAATTTTTCTTCGGTTTAGTGTAATTAGTTACGTATATAATTATAAGCTTCAGCAGTGCGATTTAATGATCCACTCAATATACTCACTACCCGCAAACGTGATAAGCTGTGTGTTAATCTAAAATTTGGCATAGTATCGCTACAGGATGGCCGAAGCGAAAGTAAATGGACATTATAATCATGAAGGTATGCAAGTTTACAATTGATATATTTGTTTCTTTTGTATGAGCATCTACAAATGATAATTATTATATTGGCTTAGTTGAACCTACCTACCTATCTAAAATTAATAAGTCGGCAATATTTATTTAGGTTAGTCCTTTTTTATCTCCATGCCGAATGTAGAGTTACATATAAAAATATTGATATTACCATACACTTACTCAGCATTTAGGATGGGCCCATGCCTAGCAGTCTATTTATTATTATTTACTTTCATAAGTTTTTTCATAAGTACTATAAATTATTACATAAATATAAAATAGAACCTAGGTAACTATAATAGAATTATTGCATCCTGTATAGTAGCTAAACTAAAAGGCATTTAATTTTTGTTCAAGCCATTAAAAAATTATGCACATTTCCCCTTTCTGTTTGATTAGATGCACATCTTTCTCTCTCTCTCTCTCTCTGTCTCACTCTTTCTGTTAGGTAGTTGATAGAGTAGAAGTTTTATAGGGAATTTTACTTAGTCTTGACAGATGGGAAATTGTGTTTGAGGTTTTACTATCAGCAGTCTAATGCAGAATAAACCAGGTTTATTAATCCACGTAAATTATTACCCATTGATAAATGAGTTGATAAGAGTATTATATTACATAGGTATATGTCACTTACATATAGTTTTCTTTTATATACTCACAGTTGACTATCACTACAATAATTAAGCAAATGGGCCATGATTGTGATGAATATTCAATGTTGTAAAATGTGGCAAGTAATAATTACCATTTTAGATAGGTTTCTGTTTCCTTTTTTTTTTAATTGCATTGTTTGCATTCTAATGCAAGTGTCAAATGTTGACTCTGGAAACTATGTCTATGCCAATTTTCATCATAATCTGTGTGGTAGATATCCTGTCATGTGCAACCAGAGGGACAGTTCTAGTTCTGGTTAGTTGGTATTTATTACCAGAAGATTATTAAGTGTGTAATCTAAGCATACACTAGGTTTGGGGTAAATTTAGTATCATCCTGTTTTGAAAACATTATGTAAAGATCATTTCTGAAATTTTCCCTGCACAGGATCGAATTGTGAGCTAAGTGGTGACACTCAAAGCACTGGACCATGAGGTCATAAACATTATAGTCAGTTATGTAACTTCATGGTCTCATTTTAATGTTTTTCAGGGTTGCATACCCAAAGACTCCAATCGAAGCCCTATTGTTGTGCCACCATTTTCTTAATGTCTGTCACCCAGCTTTTAGTTAGTAATGGTGGGAACTTCAAAATTAACGGTATACTTTTACAGAGTAAATTATCAGATGCAAGATGATCATGCTAATGTATGCACCTTTTTTCTCGTGATGTTAGGTACTATATGTGAGGGCTCTACATGGAGAGCACAAATATTTTATTTCTTCCAAATCGACCATTTGGAAGTCAACAAAGTCGCTTAATTGAGGTATGTTTAGTATACTCAGACAAATTTGCTAAACTCAAAGGTTTTGTAGTTATACCACATGTAGTCGTAAAAAATTTTCTGCAATTTATGTCTACGGAGCGAAGTCCATTTCGTGTTATCGACACGCCCATAGATAAAACAAACGTATCTCGAATCAGACTATCACATTCTACAACTTTAACCTCGAAATAAATACCCAAATTGTGTTAGTGAATACTTACTAATTTTGGACTTATTTGCATAAGTGATAGGTTCATACGTAGCTACCTATTAGATATTTAAAATCTTGACTTCGTTATGTTCGAGGAATGTATAGCAGGGATAGCGAACCTTTTTACCTCTACGCGCCATTTCTTCCCAAAAATCGGGGTTACCACGTTTTTTGAATTTATGCGGCCCGGGCGGCGACTCCTTTGCGATGAACTTTGTTTATTGTTTCTATGATTTTTTTAAGTGGGCGTGAGGGCATGGCCATATCTGTAATTATACAGAATAGCGAAAAATGCTTCTTTCGAGACTGATTTTGATTAAAACTGCATCCTTAGATATATCAAAATATAACTTTCCCAGCCAGGAATTGAACCCGTTATCTTGGGTACCTATTATTGCACCATACGATCATGTTGCTAATAGGGATCAAGTTCTGGGATGTAATGACAAACAATGAAAAATTATGGTCACGAACATTAATATGGGACCAATTTCCTTAATATTTTCAAAGACAATTCTAATGCAATAAGGTCTTATATCTGTGTATCGTCATATCTGTGTATCGTCATATCTGAGAGCAGTTGCTCCTAATAACGTCTGTCAACATAGTTGCTTTTATGGTATACGTTTGCTGTACGATATTCAACCTTAAATGGGTCCCAAATTAAAGCTCGTGACTACACTTCTGTAACTGGAGTACTGAAATTCCTCAATCAATACTGTGCCTCGGATTAAAGAATCTTTATATAAATGATTAAAGAATCGTATGCCTGGCGGGGCGGCCGCTATGCCCCGACGGTTATTGTCGGGATCTTGTATATATGTTACATGCTCCGAAAACTCTCATAGCGCGTTTCAGGATTGTATGGAGAATTGTCAATTGTTCCGAATGACGTCTGTGTGCTTGTGGCGAGGTTGATGACGTCACTGCAAATATAATTACCGTGCCTTAATTATTTTGTCACGTGCCATTAGTTTGCGGTCCGTGAGCTGGGGTTCATTTTATCAGTTTTCGTAGGTCATGCTCGGTCAAGGTTTTCACATTTGTGTCGGACGAAACTCCAATTTTAGTTTATAGTATCTGATAAAAGTCGGGTGTTTGATGAATGCATTGATTGATACTAATTCGCTTTGTCATTGTTTCCTTCAGCATATCAATTGCAATGCAACTGCTGATAAACATTTCATTCAGTGGCTCATCAAAATAACCCCGCGAAAATACTATGCTTTTACAATTTTGTTTAATAATAATAATTAGCTCTTTACTGCCTCATTTCTGGGTATATGCCCCTGCACAATGCGAGCAGGAGCCAGGCTATAGTCACTTCACCGGCCCAGTGCGGGTTTGCGGACTTCACACATCATGCAGGTTTCCCCACTAAATATTTACCTTTTTGTTTTTCAGAACTGCCTCCTGGATACAAAGTCGAAGAGGTCGAAATACCTGTCCCATGGGGCCACGTGGCCGGCCGATGGTGGGGCCCAAGAAATAAGCAGCCAATCATAGCAATCCATGGGTGGCAAGACAACGCTGGGACATGGGACAACCTCATACCCCTCCTGCCTGTCACAACATCCGTCCTGTGCATAGACCTGCCTGGACACGGCCTGTCATCTCAATACCCTACCGGTATGATCTACTACATATTTTGGGACGGAATCGTGCTACTAAGAAGAATAATAAACCATTTCAAATGGAGCAAAATCTCCCTTATGGGACATTCGCTTGGAGGCGCTCTGAGCTTTATGTACGCAGCTACATTCCCTGATGATGTAGAGAAGATTATATGTATCGATATCGCGAGTCCGGCTGTGAGAGAGCCCTCCGTCATGGTTAAAGGGACCGGTTGGAATATCGACAAGTTGCTTGAGTACGAACATTTGACGGACGACAAAGTACCGTGCTACGATTACGAAGAAATGATCGATATCGTGTGCGAGGCGTACAAAGGATCACTCTCTAGAGATAACTGTAGGGTCCTTATGAAGAGGGGCATGACGCCAACACCGGCGCATATTAAGAAGAAAGGATACTTCTTCAAAAGGGATCCACGACTGAAAGTCGCCGGCTTAGCGATGATGTCGATCGAGACAGCCCTAGAGTACGCTGGCAAAGTCAAATGCAAAGTCTTGAACTTGAGGGCCATCCCTGGTCAGAGATGGGAGAAAATAGAATATTACATGAGTGTTATTGAAAAAATGAGAACCAATGCTGATCTGCTGTATATTGAAGTGGAAGGCACTCATCATGTACATTTAGAGGCTCCAAAAAATATAGTGGATCATATAGAAGATTTCTTAGAATATTAGTTCAATTTGCTTTACAAGCTGTGATATAACATGTGATGTTTAGTGAATGCTTTGTAGTTAACACCAGCACTATTCTTGGTGTGGGTAAAATGTGGCATTAATGCCAAATGCATCTTTATTGTGTAGGTAATATGGTCGTAATTTAAGTTAGTTTATTGAAGCACTCAGTTTCGTAAGATAATTAACACACAATCACAAATAGGAGTGGTTTTTTTTAAGATTGTATTACCATTTTTCGTTGTTAAGACAATAATTTATGGCCGTGATAAATAAACATTAAAAACTACAAAAACTTGATTGTAGAATATAATTTGACATTGAACCATAATATACTTTTATAGAATCATGAATGTACATGTTCAATATCATATATCTATGATATCATATAATATGATAATGTAATTTGGACGTATGACTCTACATATGATCATAGTTTAAGATTTTAGCTCTAACTCTATGCCTTACGTAATAAGACGTAGAGTTATATCTGCAGTACCGTTTTAACGAAAATGTTCTCGAGTGCGCAGGCAATAATGTCCCTGAATGTAATACAACGAGAGTTGTAAAATCGAATTCATTACTATTTCCATTTGGTTAGGATTGTATTGTATTTTATGTTGGTGATGTTGATGTAGGTATAATTTATTTATTTATTTATATGCACTTATTTAATAAGATGGGTTATAGGTTAGCGTGTACCAAGTACCGTTATTTAAGAGGGTTTATGAATATGAGAAAATGATTATGATATTGTAATCGCACGATTATAACAATGAGACATTCTTATGCGTTTTTTTATTGCATATTAAATTATTTTTTACTAGCAGGAAACAAGTTTTTAAGACTACGCGTTTAAATTTTGTTTAAAAAAAAAGAAAATGCAATACTTACATTAAATTGTAATACATAATTAATAAGTGAAATCAGTTCCGTCCTAAGACAGCACGGGTGCAACTGAGAAATAGTTCGACTTCTTGCTTTTACCAAAGTTTGATAGCAAATATCTGAATGTTCCTCGGTATTAACAAATATTTAGCTGTATCTGCGATTACTTGAAGGATTCAGTTGTATTACTATGCTGTGGCACTGATTTCATTATGGCATACAAAGTTCGTATATTATTTTAATTTCAAATTGTCGTTTTCGATAAATTTAATAATGTGAACGGCATTGTGAGTTATTTTAATAGAGAATATATTTTATAATGCAATTATCAATTTATTGCCTTGGTCTAAAGAATTATATAAGACACTGTCATAATCAATATATTGAAGCAGCATGCACTCATGGTGGTGAGATTTTATAATTTGGCCACCTATCTAGGCTCTTGATGCTGAGTGCTAAACTATGGATTCCTCCACATTTCCTATTCCTTTACATTTTTAGTGTAAACTTTTTGTAGAAACCTCTGATTATAGAACTGTGGATGATCGCCACCAGACTGCACAAAATATGTAGCTGCACTTATGTTGTCAACTTTGATACAGAAAAAGAAAAGGCTTGTTTTATTTTAGTAAATATGATGTCGTATGTGTTAAAGAGAGACAAGGTCAGCGGACAACAGTATCTACAGTTCTATAATCTAAGATAGAAACGCGTATATACGTCATCCCTTTTCGAGGGGCTGAGTAGTTATATAAATTCAACACACTCATCATGGTTTATTGTTGTACGTCACAAAGTTGCAAATAAAAATCAATCAAATGAAAATATCTATTATTTATTTATAATAAGTATTCTTAAATATTTATGCTATTATTTTATTTGGCAAATACTTAGACATGACCCTGAGATACAGTTATGAAGGTCATCTATAGTTTCAATCTGAAAGATAAAGTAACATCAATTTATTAGATGGAAGATTAATTTAGTAAAGGGATAGAAAGTATCCATATGATCCTGTAGCATGCCAATGCATTTAAAATGGTTGTCAATATGGTGTAGGTACCTAGGGTTGCCAACCATACTGTTAAAAACAGTATTATACTGTTTCTCACCTTCAAATACTATTCAACAAAAAATAAGTATGCAAAATATTGTTTGGTTTCAGCATCACTAAAAGGACCTAATTAAAAAATACTTTCAGTCTTGTCGATAATATCGAGTGTGTACTCTGTACGTCGATAAGTTCGGCTTTACAGAACGAAACTGCACTGTAAAATTATCGACTGACAATTTCAGGCACCACGCGATAAGCTCTGATACTTATGTATTTTAATCTTTGAAATAATGTTTGTTTTCCCAAAATACTGTTCATAATCCGTGTCCCACTTTATTATACTTTATTTCTTGGACAATAAATTGGCAACCCTATATAAATATAGGCCATCTCATAATACTTACATCAAGCGTCTTTTCTTTGTGAGTCTCACAGCGCAAAGTCAATTTATTTCCTATTGCGTTTTGTTCCATCAGTGCATTATTTATCAACCTCCAAATGTTGCTGGCCGATTTCAAAACATTCATATTCCCGAATATGTAAAATCCTGTAATTTTAAACGACAATTTTGATACCTACATTAAAGCCGGGTACTCACTGGGTGCATTCGCGTGTATCGTAACAGCTCGGGTTCGAGATGACGTTAGTTAATTCGTAGAGACGAGCATTATAGTGCGCACTGTGAGTTACAAGGTAACTTACTACCTTTACAAGACAATCTAGACTTTATCACTTAGACTTTAAAATATATTTTTCTTCTATTTTCAGAGCCTGCAATGATATTAGTGATCAATGAATCTGAACTTTATTCTTTCATGGTTAAAGTAAAAATTTGAAAAAAAAAACACCCAGATATTATGTACGGTCGCGAACTTTAAAACTATTTGACCAATTACCTAAATATTTCAAGAAAATAATAAGGTAGAAATCTCCATATCTGAGAGCAGTTGCCCCTAGTATCGTCAGTGCCAATACCAACTACTTAAATCATACGTTTGCTATACGACAGTCAACCTTAAAGTTCTCGACTGCACATAGACTGACCGTACCTTCTTTAGCTCTCGACAAAGCGACACAGATCCTATTGGCTGCCGTCAAGAACCCAATCTTGCCGTCTCTGTTACTCCTTACCAGTGACAATATTATTATCCTATTCTCTTCGCCTTGATAGTTATCAACTGGCGTTATTTTGACGTCACGGAGTGTGGTGTACTTTTTGCGAAGCTGTAGGAATGTTAAAACTAGGTCATTAGCCTTCGGTCAATAACATCTAACAAACGGCGTACGGCATATAGCTTGAAGAACCAATGGCTGTTGGACCAGAAAGCTTCTAGAATGTTGACCACGAGCTGGAAGACGTAATGATGGTGTTGGGGGGGGGGGGCTCCCTACGTCCACCGGTCTTTCGGCTAATGGATGGATCGAAGATGGCGTCCGGAAAATTATCTTGGGTCCATATATTTTCTTATACCTAAAGTCGTATTTTTAATTAATGAATTGACAGAACTGTCATTCCATGAACAAATTGGACTTTAGCGGGAAAGGGAAGATCTTCCAGGCAGGCGGGTGGTATGGCTGGCGGGGCGGCCGCTATGCCCCGACGGTTATTGTCGGGATCTTGTATATATGTTACGTGCTCCGAAAACTCTCATAGTGCGATTCAGGATTGTATTGAGAATTGTCTATTGTTCTGAATGCGTCTGCAGCACTATCTGTGTAGCTTGTGACGAGGTTGTAGAGGACGCTACAGCACTTTATTTGTTATATTCCTATTAAATTGTTACATTAGCTAATGTCAGTTTACTTTGTGTCATTAAAAAAGAACACTGATAATAATCTATTGATTTCTTATATTTACGCGAATACTACACATTGAAATAAAACTAATCTTAATAAAACTTATCTTTTGCTGCAAAGCAGCCGAAACGTCGGGAACGTAAAATAAAAAATAAACCGCGACAAAATCCTTAAGATTAGTTTTATTTCACTGATAATAATCATTGCTTTAGCACAATCTTCTAACAAAGTTTTACACGTTAAAACGTGAGCATGTGCCGTCGCGCTCACACCGCAGACTTAATAAATAAGAATGACAGCGACAACACGCTTTCTCGAAGAGTCTACTCGAGAGTGCATTCTAGTCAAAAGTGCTAAGAGCAAAAGAGAGCGCGATATGCAGCGGCGTGTGAGAGGAAAAAGGTAAGGCTCATACCTCTTTTAGAAGATTAACTTGACCAGTGTAAGTTGCCAATATAGTTATTTCCTTAGGTTGGTAGTTCATTTGCCGCAGATAATTTGCTAATGCGAGGCACCATTTGGCTTCGAATGTGTTTTTGTGGCTCCAACTGTCTTCTAAGCCCTGGAAATATAAATCGAAAATTATATAAGTTCGATGGGTTATCGTTCGATGGTCTGTTTTAAAATAAAAAAACAATGTGGCTATTCTGTATATAAACATAATTTGTGCCGAAAGCCTCTGTAACGCCTTGTCAGAGGCTTTTCAAGGCATTGTTACAGCCGCATTCGAAATATGTGGTAAGCCCATAGCAGAAAACAAGCTACAAAATATTCTTTTGGACCACTCCATGTTAATAGCAGTGATAGCCAAGTTGGTACAACGCTTGCCTCGGTAATGAGGTTCAAACCCCGGCTCACGCCTCTGGGAGTCATGGCTAACTTCCTATTTCATTTTGACCAGATCAGACACAGATGTCATTACTGAAATGTCAAAGTCAAATCGTTTATTTGGTATAGGCCTACAGGGGCACTTACAAATGTTCATAAAAAAAAAATTCTTGACTACAACCGGATCTGAACGCGACCTCAACTGAGACCTGTACTGTCATGCATCTCTGCCTACGCCCTCGGGGATTACAATCACGTAGTGAGTAGCGTTTGAGTCTCGAAACATAAATAAACTCAAAACTGTTCCACTCACCTCAGAGTCCTCGAAAACATCGTGCGTATAGAAATACAAGTTATCCTTCATCCCCCTCACATCTTGGTACCTGTACACACTAGGTTGACTGTCCAATCTGTCATAAATAGCGGGCACAATCAATTGTACGAACTCCGGTCTCATTCTCCGCTGTGTTGTCAATGTGCGTGCGTGCACGCCGTTACGTATCATACGTTCGAATAGAGATATCTCGAAGTTGTAGTCTTTGGCCAGCTTGTAATGGGCCGCCGTTGGTCTTAGTTGTTTATGGTCACCTGTCAAAGATGAGGCGGATAATAACAGCCTTATTTGCTCTGTATCAGAGATTAAACTAAAAATAATAAACTCATCACCTAGTCATAATTGAATTCGGTATTTTCGGCCTCTTGTAATATCGATGAAGTTCCATCCATTCGTCCGCCGAAAGACGTGCACTTTTTTTTTTTTTTTTACATTATAGGCAAGTATTTGATCTCGATCTCACCTGATGGTAAGTGACGATGAGATCTACGATGGAGCATACTTGCCTAGGTAGGAAGGCGGCAGTAGATCGAGACGCTACATTCACTAGGCACATGCAGCGCAACTGATCTGACCCGACCCCATCCATGAATGGCAACACCGAACATCATGCCGGAACACGGCTAGGCCGCTTGGCGACATGGCTTTGTTCAGTGGGTGGTGACTAGCCACGGCCGAAGCCTACCACCAGTAAGCCTACTATCAGCACTAGTGGACATAGGCCGAGGTAGGCATAGGCATATATAAATTATTAATGTTTTCGAGCATATGCACAGGCCCAAAGGCTAGGCTCAAGTAAAATACCCCCCATCCCGCAATCAGTAAAGTGACGGATACTTTACTGAAAGATTTCTTATGGTTTTTTTGTGAGAAACTGAAAAGGCAAATTTCGTCACTCTGTTTCAATTACCTACACTCGTGCACTTTACCGAACCCATAATGGTTAATATTCCACTTATATCACTCACTATAACTCGCAGGAACACTAGTTTTAGAAATTAAATCACAACAGACGCCATGACTTTTCAGTTTCCCGCCAAAAAGTCGACGGACGTGTTATTGACGAGCGACTGCAATTGGTTGTTCGTTCGGAAAGGCTCGGGTTTCCGAGAGTTGCCGAGGCTCTTATGAAATTTGCAGTTGTAAGAACCTGAAATAGACTTGAAATGGAAGGTCGTTGACACTTACCTATTAGAATGAGATGCTCACAGCGATGCGTTAGCGACGCGACTACATGCGCTTCTAACACTTCGGCCGCTTCTTCCACTATCACTGAAATGTAAAAAAAAAACATTAAAACTAAGTTTGTAGTGTCCCTGCTTTCTGTGCCGAGGGTCCCGGGTTCGAATCCTGGTAGGTATAAACTTTGTGTGATGAGCCCCTCGAACGATGTGTGAAGTCCGCCAACCCGCGTGCCAGCGCGGTGGACTATGGCCTAATCCCCGTCGCATTGAGGGGAGGCCCGTTCCCAACTGTGGGACATTAAAAAGGGGCTGGAATGATTATTTATTATTATTATTGTACCTATAGATGAAGCCAGCATCCTCATGAGATCGTGTCTCCTGGCGGCCGTGGACGTCGTCACCCCGACGACCCTCACAGATTTCATCACTTCGCCGTCTATTAACGTTGCCACTTCGTTTAGCTCTTGACTCGTGGTGTTATGTTGCTCCTAGAAGAAAAAGAAAGTCTCTCAGACGTAGACGCGAATTACGTACATAATCAATTAATTCACATTAAATGTAGAAGCATAAAGAATTCGCAGATGTATTCGTAGTGTCTTAGATAAATCTATATATCTATACAAATAAATAAAATTGGACTATCTATTTGTAATATTAATATACCTAACCGCTTTTTACCAAGTGCATTTGGATGTATACACGGTACATATACCAAAACAATATTTTTACATTTTTTGTCTGTCTTTCTGTCTGTTTGTTTCGGCTAATCACTGAAATGGCTGGACTGATTTTGACGGGGCTTTCACTGGCAGATAGCTGATGTAACAAGGAGTAGCTTAGGCTAATTTTATTTTAGAAAAACCTTTTTTGTTAAATACCACGCGAACGAAGTCGAGGGTAACAGCTAGTTAATAAATAAATTTGATAATATTATTATTATTATGTACACGGTGATTCAGAAACAGTATACTAGGCCTTGGACTTACACTTTTTTGACTCATTTGTTATCATTATGAGGAGTAACTATTTCCATAAGTGCCCATAGACGGGATAACAATAAAAAAAAATATATATATGGAAATTCTGACTTCGAAATCGCTAAAGAACCGCAGGCTTAGTATACCCTTGCTGAATAACCCTGTATATAAATATTTTTCTGAACTCACCAGTAACACGTTCATTTTGGCCATGAGGTCATCCTTCATATGGTGGACAGCACTGTAATAGACGCGCCATCTTTGTTCCGGAGCTAAACTATATAAATCCTTGACTTGCTCAATTTTAATGTTCTGTTTATCGTTTTGCAGTAAAGCTTTGTATCTCTGAAAAGTCAAAGAATATTCACAAAGGGCAGAGCGGCAAACACTACTAAGCATTTTGAACTCTATGTACATTGCACACGATGCGAGGAGCCTCAAGCGAAACGATGTCTTTCAAATATATGCAGATAAAGTTTAAAATGCTAATCAATTAATTTTTTTTCTTGTTATTTGCAATGTTAGTAATCCCGAAGGTGATCTGCTTATGGGCTTATTTAAAAAAGCCGCCAAAATTGACAATTTAACTGTTCATCTTCCCGCCAAAATGTCCTATACCATTTCATAGTACAGAAATTCCCAACGGGCATTAAGAGTAGGTATTAGTATTGCCAATTTATTTGAGATGATCCATTATGTTGGCTCCATCTAGTGTTCTCAAAACTCTTACTTTAACGAACACTAGTTGGCGCTAGCAAAAAACTAATAGTACTACTGTCACTACTGCATAAGTCAAACCAATAGACTTTTAGTTCTGCGTAAGACCATAGACAAACTGTATTGTTCTGTGAGATATAAAAAAGTTAATTCAATATACTATAGATAGAGAGCAAAGACTCAGCAACAACACGAAATTCATTTACCATTTTATTATACACAAAATATCCCATACTTAAAACCCTGAAACCCCGAAGAAACTGAAACGCAGGAGGCGACCGGCGTGCTGGCAACCATTCACGTTCGTATCTACTACTCTAATAGTTCTATAAAAAAACAACTTACCTTAAAACAGTTCAATCTTTTTCTCACTTTACTTATCTGCATTTCCAACTTATCAGTCATATTTTGTCTCTCTATATGATCAGCGGTGACATCTTTTAAGTATTTAATACTGTTCAACATAGAATCTATTTCTTGAAGCGCCCATTTCTCAGAGAAACATGTCTCTATATCATCTGAAGCACTTAGTTCATCTAGTTTCTCCCAGTCTTCTTTTTCATCGGTAGAGTCGATAGATTCTCGTTGCGATGGCTCTATTGAATGCTCAAAAAGCCAATCAAGCACCGAGTCTTCGTTGCAGTTCTTTAATTCATAATTCCTGTCGCCAATATTAAGGTATAGTTTCAAACTTCTGTAAGAAATAATCTCCTTTTCACACTTTTCAATCTCACTCTGCACTTCTGACATTTGCTTAAATATCTTATCCAACTCTGCTCTCTTGCTCGCGAAGAGATATGAATATTGTGATTTAATTCTCATTCTCACGTTATTTAATGTGTATTTCTCCAGGACTGGACTCTTGCTTTGGCTACCAAGCCTCACTATATTTTCAGTTACTCCTAATATTCCTTCCAAGAATTGATCTAAGGCGTGATTCGTGTAGCATATGACTAACATCGGCGTACCTTCTAGCGATAAGTTTCTGAGTAGTGTCGAAGCGATTTTGACCCCTATGTATGTTTTGCCGGTGCCAGGGGGTCCTTGAATGACGGCGAACTCTCTGGTTAGTGCGAACTTGTAGGCTTCCATTTGAGCGGGGTCGAGGTTGAATGACGTCACAGGCCACTGGTCAGTGTCGAGAACTGGGAAGGGTATCTCTTCGGTGTCGTGCAGTAGGGTGTATATTGTTTCAGAGTTTAAGTATGCAGGAGGATTTGTTTCAGTCTGAAATATGAATTTATTAACCATAATATATAATCCGGCACTCTTATATATAATAATAATACCAGCCCTTTTTAGTGTCCCACTGCTGGGAACGGGCCTCCCCTCAATGCGAGGGGGATCAGACCATAGTCCACCACGCTGGCCCAGTGCGGGTTGGCGGACTTCACACATCTCTCGAGGGGTTCTCTTAGACATGCAGGTTTCCTCGCGATGTTTTCCTTCATCGTTTAGCAAGTGATAATCATGGTTGAAAATGAGATTCGCACATGAAATCCAGAAATCCCAGAGGTGCGAGCCGGGGTTTGAACCTGCGATCCTCGTTACCGAGGCAAGCGGTCCACCAACTTGGCTAGCACTGCTTATATACATACTATGAATTATTATATAGAAGTGAGTGTACCTACCTGTACATCTACAATGTACCTCCTCATAGGCAAGTCGTCCAGTCTAGATTCCTGAAGAACTTTCAATACTCTATGGTACGGCTCAAAGAACACCTCGCTCTCTATCATCAGGTATAATTCTGAAAATATACTACTGGACACTGGATTCTGGAAGTGCACCGCCACCTGAAAATATAACGACAGCAATTTCACACCTCTCCAAATAAATAAACGTTTGGTGAAAACCATGGGCTTATTATGTAACTCTGTTTAAATTCAAAGTCAAAGTCAAAGTCAAATCATTTATTTCGTATAGGCCTACGGGGGCACTTACAAATTGTCATTACATTTTTTCCTTAATACTACAACCGGATCGGAACGCGACCTCAACTGAGAAGATCCGGCAAGAAACTCAGCGGGCTTGTCTTTTTTTTTTATCCATTATATTTATAAAAAAAATAATAATAAAAAGTAAGCTCCAGTGTGTTGCCATGCGAGGCGCACACACGCTACACTTTAACATTATAAATATTGATATTAGAGCGATCAGTCCCAGGCTGCTTTATCATCCAAATAATCCAAGATTCTGTAATAACCCTTACGACATAAATTACTTTTAACAGTTCTTTTAAACTTACTAATGGGCAAATCTCGGATATTATTTCAAGTATCGACTAATAAATAGTCGATGTACGAAATGATTGAAACAGAGTTACATAATAGGCGCGCAGAGCAAATTATTTTTAATTTCTAGCAAAATAGCAGCCAATTTACAACATGAAATTTTTTAACAAGAAAACACATTTTCTATATAGTGTTGGCATCTGTATGATTTAAAAAAAATATGTCGCAGTATCGCTCCTACAATAAGGTAGGTAGGTATAGTGTAAATTGTATTTTTTTTAATTAGCAGTTTATTTTAAAGCACTCAAAACAATAGATAATTGACATTTATAATTTTTTTAGTAGACATATTTGGTGTGATTTCTCCCATTTTCAACCCTCAGCCGCTGTCATACGGTTCGCAGTTGTTATATATTTTCGTTTGTGCACATTATCCGGGTATACATCTATACATCTATACTCTATACATATAAATAAAATTGGAGTGTCTGTTTGTAATATTAAAATAACCGCTTTTTACTAAGTGCATTTGGATGTATACACGTTACCTATACCGAAACAACATTTTTTACAATTTTTGTCTGTCTGTCTGTCTGTCTGTCCGTCTGTCTGTCTGTCCGTCTGTCTATCTGTCTGTCTGTCTGTTTGTTCCGGGTAATCTCTGAAATGGCTGGACCGATTTTGACGGGAATTTCACTGGCAGATAGCTGATGTAACAAGGAGTAACTTAGGCTACTTTTATTTCAGAAAAAAAAATGGATCTCTCGAAAAAAAATTTAAAACCAATGTTGCAGCGCTGCGCCTGCTTAAAGTTTGATAGCAACAATCTGCAATGCGTCCCGCGGGATCAGAACGCGAGCAGGCTGTTGCCAACGGTTGAGACGTTGTAAAATACCACGCGGACGAAGTCGCGGGCAACAGCTAGTTGTACAATAAAACATCTTACATATCCTTCCTTCAGCAAATCCAAGCTAGAATCCAGCACTGTCGCGCAGAGAATTGTTTCAAAATTCTGACACGTGAACAGCAACAGCGATCCGAACATGAGTTGCTTATTACAAGCATACTTTTTGCTGTTAACTGTACCGTTGATGCGATCCTGGCGTGCCACGTCTACGAGATGACCGACTTTGTTGTTGCTGACATATGTACGCATTATTCGAACGTTTGGGTACACTCTGTAATAATAAGATATAAATATATATAAACTAGGCTAAGCTTGTATTATAGCTAAGTATACGTCACATCACGTAAAATGATCAAAGATGGCGGCTCTGCGCATATCGAACTCATAGATTTTTTTCTTTTTCTGTGGTGTGACTTATACCATACCATGGACTGGGTGCGAATCCGAGTAACACCCAGACAAAAATATTTGAGTAGAATTTGAGTATTCAGTCATTAAAATCAAATTCTCACCTGATATTCTCATGTCTTCTCTTTGACGGATTTTGTAAATATTTATCTGAAATATTAATAAGTAGTAATAATATCACAAGATGAACATCCCCAGTTACACAATTCTATTATGGCTACCATTATTATTTATAAATAGGTACCTACTTATTCCTTCTCGCAACGGTGCAAAGCAGTCTTCCCTCAACAGCTTAAATTGTACATCTAAATAATGTTCTACACTCGGATAAGATCCATTTATAATGTTTGGTTTTATTTCAATAGTACTATTGTATAATAAGTCATCCCTATTGGGGAAAATATTCAAATTTTTAAAGTAATGTTTGTCTTTATTCTGAGAATCTGGCTTTAAGGTTGAGAGTTCATTTGGGTCCTGAAAATGATAAATATTTTAAAAGTGAGCCTAAATGCAATGTGCTGGTGTGTTGAAAATTGAAAAACATAGATTAATTGAGGAGTCTATGTATGCAAAGTTATATATATTAATTTCTTATATTGATGCAAATACTACACATTGAAACAAAACTTATTTTACAGATTTTTTCACCCCAGTTCAAACTATGACACTAGGACATCAAACATCTTAGTCCTCCAACAATGGTTGCTGTAAAGCAGCTGAAACGTCGGGGACATAAAAGCATAATATAAACAATAAAATCTGTAAAATAAGTTTTCTTTCAATTGGCAAAGTTATATTATTTTTAACTTGTAGTTAACTAGTCTTTAATTTATTTTTCAAAATATTACAACTAACAACTTAATAAGTTTACTATGTCTATCATTATTAAAAGAAATACTTGTTATAATGTTGAAAAAGTTTACTAAACTCACCTCATCATGTAATAACTCCATCACTTTCAGCTTTAACTCTTCAATTTTAAGAAACAAATCACTGCTGAACCTTTCAGTATGTTCTTCTCTTACATCAATAGCACTGGTTTCGGTTGTTTCCAACAGGACCAATATATCTTTTAGAAACTCCGAATCATGCTCCTCAACAATAATAGCACCGTCATACAAGTTTAATAGGTTACAATAAAATGATTCAGCATCATCCCATAATTGAGAATTCATCCGCTTCTCAATAATTCTAACAGCTGGTAGATCATTCAAGTAACTTTTTAAATTAAATATAAACTTTGAGTTATGAAACCGAGTTTTCAACTGTGTAAATAGTTTTGATTTTACACCCGGCTCCAAAGACTTGTATATCTTTGCCAATATCTTTACAATTAAAACTATAAAATCACCTTTTAATTCATTTTCGTCAAGTAAATTCCAAAAACCGGGTCTATTTGTTACTTCTAAATTTAAAATTGGCGGATTTAATGTTGAGTAGTCCAGTAGTCTTTTGAAGCCTATGGACTTTTTTTCTGCATATTGAGCTTTAGTAGCTGGTTCTGGTTCTGGTTCTGGAGACTCTTCGGCAGCGAATTCCAATGAAGCTGCAGATGTGCTATGCTTTGCATCTTCAATGAGCGTACCGTCAAACCAGTCGATACGGAGAGATGGTTTATTACTATCACTCATGACTGATAATTAAATTGAATGTCGTGCAATGTTAATTCTGGGGTTATTTGATTCTAATCAAAATCTATCAATAAAGTAAAGTAAGCAAACAGCTATATTTGTTTTGTTTTGAAGTATAAATCACATAACGAACAAGAGATTGGATCAGCTGATGACGTCCGCACCCCTCAAAATAGTGACATTGACATCTGGACAAGGCAGCTGTCAAAACAGACGTTCCAATTACTTGCAACTATTTTGCTAAACTATAATATCATTTTTGATACGCCATTTTCATTTCAGCATGTCACATTCATTATTTTATTTATAATGTGTATTTATTGAATTTAATATTGCTATTAATTACTTGACACTGGCAAAATACCCGCTAAGTTGCGGGTGAGGCCATATTCATATCCATTTTATTTCATCGCATTTCATTTCTTAAAGAAAGAAGAAGAAGAATATCATTTTCATTACTGTATATTAGGTAGGTAGTATTTGTAATTTGCAATATTCTACACGTGCCTCCGCAGCAAGCTTGCAACTAATCGGTGCCGATATTGTCCATACATTTTGTATTTTTACTTACTTGTATTCTTACCTATTTATATATTTCTCGCACTAAATATGCAAACGGAAAACTAACTAATTTGGATGCCAACTGTAATAAAATAAATACTATAAGTAATGAATGTATATTATATATTTTATTAAATTTATTATATACAATAATTACAAAGAAAATAACTTAAATATTTACAAACAAATATAATCAAAAAGCGTTTAGAAAAGCTACTTAATATTTACAAAAAGTGTAACAAATTTGGCCCATGCGGTAGCGTGCCCAAGATACTGGCCGCAATTTCCTCGCTCAGCGAGGAAATGCCCAGTCCTAATTAAAATAAACTTAACACTAAGATCACATCTCGTCATAGTTAAAACATTATAGATACCATGACAGATTCTATTACCTTTATAACTAAAGCCACAAATACTACCATTCTCCCCTTACAGGTCGAAAATTACGGAGGGTAACCATCCGACCACTTTTAGTATGGCTCTGCGTATGCCTAATTCATACAAATAGGAGTGCGCAGAGTATATAGTACCTACAGTCCTACAGTCGTCTCTCCTTGGTATGGTCTAATGACTGTATTTGTTTTCGGGAAAAACTACTTGCTTTTTAAGATTTTATCATCTTGCTCGTTTTACCTTCGGTTAATGATAACCTTCCAGATTTTCTCTTAATTTCTTTAAAACCGCCATGTTGTAAATTCCCCAAGTTGCGTTCTTGTTCCATTCTATCGAATGAGTTATTCGGTGCATTGGTTATTTTGTCTTCTTCACTAACATTCTGTTCATCTAAGAAAGCTGGAGCAGCTTTTCTCACTTTTTCATATAATATATCAAGTATCTTATTTTGTGGGTTGTTTTTGATAAGATCATCTAAATAAGCCGTTTTCTTTCCTGATTTATAGAAACAAAGATCATGCAATGTTTCCATGGTAGGAGAAATACTAAGTCCTACTCCATATAGTATCCTAGATAAACTTTTCGGTGTAAAAAGTTTTTTTTCAGCTAGAAAGTGCTTTAAATAATTTTCCTTATTAAAACACAACTCGTGAAGTTTTTTAAAAAGGGAAGCGGCGTTATTTCCTGCCATGGACAGTATATTAGATAAATCGCTTGGACTAAAACCTGCACAATAGAAATCATCGAAAAGCTGTACTGTATCTCCCGTTTCATCAAAGCAAACATCATGAAAATCTTTAAAAACAATACAAACATTAGCACCTGCGCCATGTAGTACCTTAGATAAATTTTTCGGTGTGAAGCCTTTTTTTTCAATTAACAAATGATTGAAATATTTTCTTGTTTCATCTACAAAACAGAAATTGTGAAATTTTTCTAGACTATCTGCTGCTCCACTCAATAGACCACATAAATCACATGGCCTAAAACCTGCATTATAGAAATTATCTAAAAGTTTCGATCTTTTTCCTTCGTTAATAAAACAAATGTTATGCAATCTTTTTAGAACCAAACAAGCACGAGCTCCTGTTCCACATAATATAGAGGATATGTTACCTGGTCTAAAACCTGCGTTATAGAAATTATCCAAGAGTTCTGATCGCTCTCCTTTGTTACTAAAGCAAACGCTATGGAATTTTTCAAAAGCATCTCTAGCTTGACCTCCAGCTTTACTTAATATACCAGATAAGTTATGCAACGTAAAACTTATTTGCGTGTCTTCGTTCTCAATAAAATGTTTTAAATGCTTTGTTTTATTTCCTTTTGCATCAAACCAAGAGTCATATAAATCTTTAAAAGCCTTTACAGCATTTGATCCTGCCCCATTCAAAATACTAGATACATTAGTTAGATTAACTCCTTCTTTTTCTAAAGTTCTTAAGTATCTAGTTTTATTTTGTTGCTCATTGAACCAAAGGTCATATAAGCCTTCAAAAACTTGTGCGGCGTTGGCTCCTGCTCCACTCAAAATACTGGATATATTAGTTAGATTTACCCCTTCTTTCTTCAGGGTTTTTAAATATTGCGGTTTACTTCCTTCCTTGTTATACCAAAGATCGAATAAGTCTTTGAAAGCTCTTGCAGCATTAGCTCCAGCTAGATTCAAAATACCAGATATACTAGTTAGATTGATTCCTTCTTTTTCTAGAGTTTTTAAATATCGTGTTTTATTTCCTTGCTCATCGAACCAAAGACCATATAACTCTTTAAAAGCATTTGCAGCGTTAGCTCCTGCTCCACTCAAAATACTGGATATGTTAGTTAGATTTATCCCTTCTTGTTTCAGAGATTTTAAATATTGTGGTTTGTTTTCTTGCTCATTAAACCAAAGGTGGAATAAATCTTGAAAGGTTTTTGCAGCATTAGTTCCTGCTCCACCTAAGATGCTGGACATCCTAGATAGACTTATTCCCTCTTTTTCTGGAGTTTTTAAATATTGTGTTTTATTCCCGTGCTCATCGAACCAAAGAACATATAAGTCTTTAAAAGCTTTTGTAGCGTTAGCTCCTGCCACATGCAAAATACTGGACATATTAGCCAGATCAATTTCTTCCTTCTTTAAAACTTCTAGATGCTTTACTCCTTCTCCTTTAATTAAAAAATCTAAAAACTGATTGAACGCAGGTGTTCCTTCTCTACCAACCACACTTCTGGCAAATTTGATTTCATCGCTTATGTTTTTATTAGGATTTTTCTGATAGCTAAGTCTTTTATGTTTTATATCCTTTAAAAGCTTTTCTATTATTGTATTTGTGATGGAGCCAAATTCATAAGATTCCAACCAACGAAATATAATTTCAAGTAATTCCTCATAATTATATGGTACATTAGACTCTTCTATCTTTTTTTTGATATTACCATTCAATTCTTCCTTACTAGATTGGTAAACCGCTAATATCAGTCTATCTAAAAATTTATCTTTTATTTCCCTTTCACTCTCATTAAAAATCCTTCCATCCTCCTTATTTTTCTCCATAGAAGGCGGAAGTTTTAATAGATTTAAAAGATTTTCTCTTGTGGTTTCTTCCCGCGCAAATTGATAAAGACCATTCTGATCTATACACAAATGATCTCTTAAAACTTTGTACCTTTTCTTTTGTATATCGATACTATCAAGTTTTAAAGTACACAAATGTGTAGAATTCCGTTTTTTTAGTTTATTTTCTTCGGTTAGATCTAGGTCTGCATTAGTGTAGATAATAAGATGCTCTATATCCTTATCTTTATTAAGTTCTTCAACGAAATAAGTAAAATACTCATTAATAGACACTGTATTTTTTTTCTTTCGTCCTTTGCAAGGAAATAACTGACTATAACCAATATTATTAGCTGTATTATGAACCTTAACGCAACTAATTCGATTTTTATAACTGAACATAATATTATTAGCTGCATCATGGCTTCTTCCCTCAAAATCTATGAAAGATATGTTTTCATGTAAGAACATGTCATGCAAGAAAGACATTAATACATTGAGAACATAAGTAATATTCGATATATCATTTGCACTGTTTTTGGACTCTTCTTGAGCTCCTAAATCACGTAATGTATATTCATGTAGGTCTATATAATCATCTTGAATTCCATTTCTTATTTCATTTTTAATAATGCTGTTCAGCCCTTCTCTATTAGGTTGATTAACGGCAAATAGTAATTTAGCTAAAAATGCTTCTTTTATTTCTTTTTCAAATTCTCGAGATCGTTTTCTGCCTTCTATTTTTCTTCGCATAGCAGGCAAAAGTTCTAATCTATTTAACAGTTCTTCTCTAGTTGTTTTCTCTTGAGAAAACTGATAGAAACCACTTCCTTTGTTATCTTTTGTAAACAAACAATCTTTTAAAATATTACATTCTTCTATGCGATCAAATTTAAAAGGATAAAAGTTTTTAAATCGTCCTTTTTTTAATTCGTTATCTTTTGTTAGATCCAAGCACGAATTAGTATATACAATAAGATATTCTACATAATTTGATAAACCATCATGTTTACTGATTAAATATTTAACAAAACTATTAAAGTAATTGTTAACAGAAAAACTTCGTTTTTCCTTCGTGAACAGCCTACTGTAATTAATGCCACTGTCCATGTAATACTTAACTACATTTTCAACTTGTATATGAATAGACTGATTTTCGTAACGTAGAACAATATTATTAAACATATCAATTTCAGGATTTCCAAATGCTAATGAAGGATATTTATTTCTATATAGAGACATTCGAAGTGAACAAAGCACTGACAAGTCTATTTGATACACAAGTCTAATCAGCTGATGAGGGATACATCGATTAGATTGATAAGCATTATGCAATTCATTCTGTCTAGATTCGTCTTGTAGATCTCTAGGATATTCAAAATTTTCAATAGGACTAGTAACATTCTCATCCATGCGTGCCTTTTTTGATGCTTCATTGTCTATGTTTGTGGCAGAACGGTTACGTTTTTTAGACCTTACATCGGTTTCACGATTTTCGTCACCCTGACTCATTGGATCATCTCTTTGTTTGTGTGATAAACTTCCAGTATCGTGTAATGGTGTAGAAATATCGTTTGAATGTGAACCTATCACATTACTGTAAACTTCCTCTTTAGAAACGTTTGCGCTTCTTTTTATATCTTTTTTAATATTACTAAGAAGTGGTACAAAATGGCCTCTGTAATTCACTATATAAATAACATTATTACCTATACCTAACTTACATTTAGTGACATGTAACCCATCTATATCTTCACCTTTCAATGCTATAATCCTCATTTTTACGCCATACATTTCACATATAATTATTCCTTCAACTTCAGGTCTTCCCCATATGGTAGTGCTTAAATCAAGAAATTCAATGTCTTCTGCAGTAAATTTAATACGCGAAATATATTTACAAAGTTTTGCACCTTCCTTTTTCAAAGCACTATGTAACCATGATTCTTCTTTTGATTGATTAACTTGTTCCGCATATTGCTTACAATTTTCACGCAAAGTATTTACACTAAATCTTTCACTTACTGTAATGTGATCTTTATCTTTTAGCTCGTTCAATCCTTGAGCTATGGTATCAAAGAAAGAATCTCCATTACCTACAGCAGCTCCTATGTTAAAGCCCTCAGGTAATTTATTTCTCAGTTCCTCCAAAAGATGTTTAAGTTTATTTTTTTCCTCTTCATTCTTTACATATTTTAACTGACTAAAAATGTAAATAGGTTCTCGAGTGGCAATGCTGGACCCTTTCAAAACACTATCATTACCTGAATCACATTTTTCAGACGATTTATTGATATTATCATGACTTCTCTTCGTCGGATTTTGTACCTGAAATATTAACATTGGTAAACAATTAAAGTGCCAGACGAACACACTAACTGTATGGTCCCAAACCAAGCAAAGCTTGTATTATGGATACCGTAAATTGGATTTTGAGGGATCGCAATATATAACTACTTAATAGATATTAGAGATACATGACTCGGGTACACACATTAGTGTTTATCGACGTTTGTCCCTATTGGGATTCAAATCTTGCTATTTTTTCCTTTGCCTATAAAAATGTATACTGAACTCACCTCAACATGTAATAACTGCATTGCTGAGAGCTTTAACAGTTAAATTTTAATAAATATTCCACTGCTGAAACTTTCAGTATATACATCTGTTATTTCCAACAGGCCCAAAGAAAACTCAAAGTAAGCTTCAACAGTAATAGCGCCTTCATGCAGGTTTACTGGATTACAGTAAAATGATTCAGTATCATCCTAAAATTGATAAATGGAACCTCTTCTCAAGAAATCTAATAGCCGGTTGCTCATTTAAATAACTTAAATATTAAGTTTGAGTTATGAAATCTAGTTTTTAACTGTGTATATTTTTTTTATTTTTCATCAGCCTTAAAAGACTTATAAACCTTCACAATTAAAAACTATTAATTTATTTTTTAATTCATTCTCTTCAGGTAAATTCCAATAACTGGGTTTATTTCTTTCTTCTAAATTTAAAATTAGTGTTTCAGTTTGGAGTACTCATGAGTATCTGGTTCAGGTTCTGGAGGCTTTTGGTCAGCATCAGCTGCAGATATGCTTTTTTTTGTTTCTTAAATAAGCGTCGTACCGTTAAACCAGTCGATAAGGAGGGATGGTTAATTACTATTACTTATGACTGAGAACTTATAGTGTGACCTGCCATGAACATGCTTATTTTAATGCTGAGGTTATTTTACTGTTATTATGTTTCAATGAAAATCTATCAATAAAGTAAAACAACCAAAATAACCACAACGTGTTTGGCAGCTTTGGCAGTGTTTTGTTATGAAATATAAGTCATTCAAAAGTGACAGCAATGACAAAAGTCAAAAACGTTCCATTACTTACATGTAAATTATTTTGTGATCGAGTCTTGATTTAAGACTAATAAAAGATGCATCTTATTAGAATGAAGTATTTATCTGTATAACTTCCATGTCATATATAAAAAAAAAACAGGTAATAGTATCACATTATAACATGTGGTTTCGATGGATACATACTTACATATCACTTCGGAATAATAGCGCCATCTAGTAGTACATTTACAATAGTCAGTAGTCCCAAACATGGAAGAGGAGAAAGCTCGCAGAAACGCACAAAACGCGGGAAAAGACGGTGTTAGTTCCTTTCCTTATCTTTATATTAATGCAGTTTGCAGATAAAGAACGAACATTTGCCTATGGTGTGCAACAAAACGATCCTAAGTTTAAATAAACCCATCCCAATGTTTGTACCCCTATAATGGCAATGATAAATAGCCTACTTCAGGATTCGATCTCGGGAACCTCGGCACAAAAAGCATGGTCACTACCAACTGCGCTAATCAGGACATCCTTATGTAGTACTTAATAGTTATCCACAGACGAAGCATCGTGAACAACATATTAAAGCTCGAAATACCAAGCCGATTTATATTTTTGCACGCAAATTGCGACCTTACTTCCACGTGTAGCATTTTGTGAACTTAGTTTTTTTGTGCTCACATAATATGTTGTTGAACTGACTGTGTTATTACTTCGCCTGAGTTTTCACCACACCAGATTTTATTCAATGTAACTATTTATGAAAAAAATATGTACATGAGGGTAACGCAAAATCCACTAAGGTTGTACAAACAACAAAAGCTTCCATGAATATTCATTGCGCTTGATTTGGTTCATGGGAAAGAATATATTTCGAGGATTTCAGTATTATTATCAACTTTGGTCGTGTATCAGACAGCTCAAATAGTCAGAACTAGGTGTCTTCCTAGGTACCTAGACCTGCTTACAAAATGTCTACTCGTATAAGGCTTCTACTCCCAAGTCTGTTAAACAATCGAACGGCAACCACTTAGTATCTGTCCATTTTGACAGATATTGTATGGGATATCTGTCAAAAGTGTCAGTTACTATGCGGTTGCTGTTCAATCACAGAGCAGATCCAAGCTAGCGCGTTTTGCTATATTTGAGTTTTAATATCGTTTAACGTATTGAACAAAACACTCGCTGAAGCCGCGGCCTTATACAGATTGATTCAGAAAGCTATACTAAGCCTTGAAACGTTGTATACGTGCTACCTAAAGGTACTCATAGTTTCCAATATCCTGCACCTGCCTCCGTTGCAATGGCTGCAAGCTTGTAACCGGAGTCGATATTGACCATAAACTATATACTATATTTTTACTTACACGAGAAACGAGCTACAGTGGATGCATTCAGTGCACAGCCAAACCATTAAATATGAGCGAAGTTTTTTTTTATGTAACCGATTCGCAACTCAGCTGTCAAAGTTATATCGGAAAAGTAATGACTATCAGTTTTTTTTATTATTTGAAAATCATCATCGATTTTTATTTAGATATAATGTATGTTTATTGATTTTTTTATCGCCATTATTGCTTGACACTTGACACTGGTGAAATACCCAATTATTTATGGATGAGGCCATATCTCATCTTATTTCATATCATAAAGAAGGTAGAACATAAGCGGTAATGGCGGGTTGAAAAGTTTTCACATGAGTACCTATGCATGTTAAACTTTAGAGTAAGTACATAATATGATAATGATGACTATAGTTCGTGATTATATACTCTTTATATAGTTCTGTATGGCCCGATCACGTACCTACGTGGTACTATTATGTATGCTGTGATCGCGGTCACTATAAACATTCTACTAAGTCGCAACAAGTTTTCGTACCAACATACTCTGTTTAGTTTGGGTAGGAAACCCTTGTAACTCGGTTTTGTCCTTGGTAATATAATCGCGCTTTGTATATATAAGATTGAACAAAAATAGTGTTAAATACCTATTCTCAGAGGTATAACAAGTTGGTAATAGCGATCACGTTTATGTATGGGTGGCATGGCATTCCATTTGGTGTACATTTTGTGAGGTTTTACAAATCTTTCAGAAAATAATTGTTAAAATTTTCCGCAATAAGTACTTCAGTCGGGAGTCAAGAGAGGGGCGGGGGGATGGGGGGGGGGGGCCACTTGCAAACCCATTGCCATCGAAAAAAATACAAAGGCAAAAAACAGTCTATTCACTCACTGTCGCTGTGTCAATACAAACTTAGGCATCTATGTAGATTGTTGGACGAAATTGTCAAAAATCTTGTCAATTAATTTATCGCCATGCTTTCATTTCCCTATATAAATATATATATATTAATGAAGATATAGATTCATCTCCTTGGAAATAGTCCTGCCATCGCCCGATTTTACCTGTAAAGAAAATAATATTAAGACCTGTCTCACTCAACATGAAAATATTATGTAAAAGCTCGTTAGGACCGAGCTCTTATGGCAGGCACTGGAGGCATCCGCTATGCATACACAATTAGTACTTGATAAAACGACTTTTATGCTCCACATATAACATTTGAAGATCATACATTATTCAACACGCAAAGGAAAGCTCGAAGACCGGTATTTATAGGTTAACCTAGTATCATAACGAGTCCGGTGTATTTCTTAAAATAATATCGCACGCTTACTAATAGACTGACCTAACTCAAAAAAGCTGTTTGTTGGGATATCGCAAAAACGTTTTGTCATTTACAACTTGTCTGACATTATTACTTATATCTCAATGAAAATAGCGTAATAATAATAAATGATGTATTGTAAGAATACTTGATTATGTAATTATTGATACTAAAATGTAATTTTGAAGAAATTTTATTATTATTTATAATTATTTATAGCTTTTAAAATGTTGTCCCTGAGATACGTCTGTTTATTAATAAAATCAATTATATATTGCTGTACTAGTGATGACACTTTTTGTTATATGTCTGTATTTTATTAAACATTTCACTAAAACCCTTTCTCTTTTATGTTATAAGTCTATACTTGATAAAATAATAACATATTATTTTTATGTAGTATTGATTTTTAAGTTCAGAAACATGAATGGGTCACTATAATATAAAAGCACCGCGAGTTGACCGTCGCAATCTCAGACGCATTATGATTTATGTCACTTTCATGTTAAAAGTTTTGTCAAAATTTGTATAAGTAAAAAAGACAACATATTCGTTACTCAGTCTAGGAATAAGATATCGTAAAAATTCTGAGATTGGTAGATAGATAACGTTGGAATAAATCTATCTGTGTGCTTATCTCACTTTGGGCTTAAACCCTAATCGGTCAGTCTATTATTAAGCGTGCGACACTGACGTCCATGATACAAGTACGCTAGACTAATGATACCCTTTAAAATGACAGCTATCTATTATGTCTATTTGAAGCGCCCCCAACGTGGGGGAAAGGAACTAAATCTGACGTAAAATGCAAATGGCCGTTGTTTTGTTTACATTGTCTCCGTGTTTAAAGTGATTTTGAAGGTTTAACGCGATTAAACTTGTTTGTTGTGTCGTATTAATATAGTTAATACATAAATAAGTGGTGTTAGTTAATAGGTAAACCATGAAAGAGTGCGTGTTATGCAAAACTCTTTACCAGAAGGGAAGTGGGGTTACATTCCACAAGTAAGTGAATTTACGGCTAATATTCAAGAAATTAAAACTTCTATTGATATTATAGGCACTTAAAAATATGTTACTAATCTTATTTATACGTGATTACAACGCATTTGTCTTTGTATTATCGGTTTTTTATAAACAATAAAATTCAATAGTGCTGTAAAAGTTCCTTGTCGATAAAATTTATCGATATTTTTTCTATCAATATCTTAAATAGATAGAACGTTCAAGAACGTAAAAATCGCCGAAGACAGATTTGTATTATCAAATACATATTATTTTAAAACAATGTTTACTAATTCACAGGTTTCCGACTGACAATAGAAGACTAGAATTATGGCTCAAAAACATTGAAAAGCCTAGTTGGCGTCCGAAAAAATATGATTACATCTGTTCAAAACACTTCTCTGATGACTATTTTATTAAACATAACTCATGTACTACTTTGATGATTTTTATTTTCTATTAATACCTTACCTACTCCATTGCTTCCCAAACAACATTACATTACCTCATTTCTAATTATAAAACAATCCTTATTTAAGTAGGATCTAGCTAGTCACACACCACCCTTTAGTCCGGTTTCGGCTTATCCTAAGATTACCTACCCTACCCATGAGCGATTCGGCTAATCATTATCATTATTTGCTTCATCTTAGTATTAACCACTCGACTATTTTGGACATTAGCCATTGTTAAAGGAATGGATCATAATTATTTTCATTTTACTGCATGGGTAGGTTTAAGCATAAACATTTTTATCGATGTATCATATCACTGTCCCATCTCTATTATTAGTTCCATTCCCCCTCACTGCCGCTATCAGCGCCAAAATGGCGAAAATCAAATAGGCACACGATAACCGGGCTTATGATTAGTCCAGCGATATATACCATAGAGGTCAGTGGCGTGCGATATATATTTTTTTTAATGATAGCATGACTCTTGTAAGCCAGTGTTATAATTTCTTCTTTTTTACAATGATCCAATGTTTATGCAAGCCAGTGTCTAATCTAACTTTTATAATCATAATAATGATTTTAGAGAGGCTGTGTTATTTCCACCATTTTTCTTTTTGTAGGGAAAATATTCTTTAATCGAAATAAAACAATAACGTCGCTATCGAAGTATATTTTTTTTTAGTTTTTTCTTGTTGGTGACTAAAACGTGTCGTTGTTTTAATAGTCCATAATTTTAAAGCTTATTTCGCTCATTAACACATTCAAATTTAATTCAACACGATTTTAAATGTACAATCGTTTATTTCATCTCGCTAAGCGAATAAGAAGCGACTAATTCGTCGAAGTTAAATTGGATGATTAATTTGTTTAACGTTAGGCCTTTGTACATTGTTAATCTTATTTACTTAAATGTCACCCTAATCTATAGATACTCTTTCTGTATAATTTATTTAAAACTAGTAATAGGGTCCCATTGTCAGTCACTGCTTGTTGCCTCCGAGATGTTAGCTTTTATAGTTAAGCGTGTTATAATAATTTCTTATATTTACGCGAATACTACACATTGAAGTAATGTAATCCTCCCGTGCTCCCGTCCTCCCGTGACCATGGTTGCTGTAAAGCAGCCGAATCATCGGAAAGGTAAAAAACGTATAATAATAATTCGTTAGTCTTTAAAGCAGTTAACTATCGGCCCACAATAACAATACAAGACAGCTTAGAAAAAAAAATGGTATTAACAATATTTAACATTTTAAAACGTGTGCAGATTCATTGCTAATATCCTAAGACAGTATATCTAGGTGGGTTTATTCAACGTGCCTGTAAGGGAACCTATAAAGGGACCATTAAACATTCAGCAAGCGAGATCGGTTTTCAAGAACTTAAAAGGTTCTTAATGAAGTAGGGGAGGATCCCGTGAATAATATAGAAAGGGTTTAAGGAGGCCGCGACCTGATATTGTATAGGTATTCATGAGAAATTAATCCAAAGAGCATAAACGTTCTTAATTCAAATTTTAATCTATTGGCCGTAGTACTACTACGATTTTTCGTAGCAGACGTAGAATTGTGCGCTACGAGCGTAGGCATTATATGGCCTCAACTAATAAACATTTAACTTGTCGTAACATGTATTTTTAAGGTATAAGACAAAATATTTTACTAGTACCTATAATAATTCAACATTGCCAAGTGACCCATGTGATGTGACCATCATTTTTCACACCGTGGAATTTATGAAGCGGCAATATTCTTATCTCAGCCCCTGCGAGCATGGCCGAGCAAGAATGCCTTGAATTGACTATCTTGGAATGGAATATAAAGAATGTGTGGTTGTTCTATCGTATTATGTGAAAAAGATGCATAGTATGTAATTGAGGAAAACAAAAACTTTTCTGTAATTTGATTATAAATTAATTTTATTGTTTACTATCTTTTAGGCTCCATCCGTTCAGACTAAAATCCATAGAGCTGAAAGCAAAATGTAACTATGGAATAAGACACAAATAAGCCTAAAGATACACTCTACGGACCTAGACAATAACGTAAAAAAAATCTTAACTTGTATTAAATTCTAAAAACAGCAAGTATTTTCATCGAAAAAAACAAGGAACCAAAAAAAAAAAACCATTTTCCGTAATGGACTCCTTAAGTTCGAGGTCTGAATTGGCGAGAGCTGTAACAAGAAGGCTTTTTTCACGAGTAAAAATGTACCTACACTTGCTGAATGAACAACATGATTTCTGGAATGGAATTGTATCATAATAGACTTTTCACAAGCTATAGAACAAGGATGCCTGACGGTCACTTATGGCTAGCGTATACATATATGTACACGATGCTACTTAATTGAAATAAAATGCTACTTAAATTAATTAATATCAACGAACACGACTATCCGGTCCCAAATTAAGCTATGCTGGTATTATGTGCACTGCATCGCAGCCTATACCACTTCCATGATTACAGGCTTTGGGATAGGTATAAATAAAATACATCCTATAAAATAAATAATAAAAAAATAAAAATTGATTTATTGGTGAAACAGCTACGCAGGCGACATAATTAAAAATATACATGAGTACTTAATGTAGAAATAAATTAATAAAATAAAATAAAATGTTTGTTTCCCGCCGTACGTAGCTGCCACCAACAAAATTGACGTGCACAAAATAAAAAAATATATATAATAATAATCATCATCAAATAAATTCGACATGAAGAGACAGAAAGCCGATCCTAATTCTTCTCGCCATACCAACTGGTGGGGAACTCTGGTTTCGTGGACGCAAAGGGCGGGGGGTCCTGCGCGTCATTAAAGCGAACTCAAAGAGATGGGTGCGGCATGATGTGGTCCACAGTCCACTCGAGCGGACTACCGCTGGTGAGGTCACGGATGTGTGCGAAAGCGTTCCCGTGGCCCCCCAAAGGGCGCGAGAAGGACCACCGTGTGGTTTTAGTCGGTAAGAGTCCGACATAGTCCGCTTGCCTACCTCGGGGCTTGCGGATATACATGAGGATTTCCCCGCGCAAAAAATACATGAGGATTTCCTCTCGCAAAAAATAATAAAAGGTCTAAATAAAATCATGTTACCAACTGAGTACCTATTCTATAAATTGTGCTTCGTAACCTATATTCCAAATAAAGAATAACCACCTAAGCAAAAAATATTTGCTAGACTTCGAAACTTAAATATGTACGTATGGATTTGCCAGTCAGCTGCCCTGACACAGCGGTTCGGTAAAGGCCTAAGGGAATGGCGTAAGGGACGAAATTAACACCTTCTACGATCGAGATAGATATTATCAGTTACATATTACTTACGTGGTGACCATAATGCGGGTTCTCATTCATGATAATTAACGTATATATTTCTCGAGATGAAATTTAACCTAAATGTTATCCCGGGTTATAAAGCCATGAACCTATCAAGTTTAATTAAAAATTTACCAGGTTTTTCTGCACAATGATCTGTGCAAAATTCTCTGTATATTTAAGGGTTCTCTGTGGTCTCTCTTCTCTATGGCGTCTTCATTTTAAAAGTTGTGCATTTTAAAAGATTAAAATAATAATTGTATAAAGCAAAGAAGTTTATAATTTCATCCCCGGGCCCTCGGTATATTTAACATTCTCGTACTCGTAAATGTAAACATACAGTTTTTATAATATTCAGTGTACATACAACTAAGTTATATACTGTTATTATGTATAGACTAGGGCTATGTATACATGCCCACCTAACATGTGAGATCCAGTAGACACTTCAAACACAGAACATTGGATTATATCATTATGATTTTATTTTTCTGGCGCCTTAAAAACACGGTTTTAGAAATCTCTACTCGTCTATCAAGAAAATGAATGTCCACATTTTTAAATTTTGAAATGAGAACTAGGTAAGTAAATTAATGCTGCCAGCATTTTGGGCACCCTCCCGACCGATGGGGTGGTGATTTGTTGAGTGCATTTTGAAATCAGCCTAAGGCTGTGTCCCCAGTTGGCAAACTGTCAGCGGCCGACTGAGTGAGCCGCAAATTTGTGGCGAACTGAAATTCGAGTTAGCTGCAAACTCAGATCAATTTGCGTGCGTCGCAAGCAAACTTTTATGTGTACGCCGCTTTAAATAAGCGGCGGTCGAACAACCGACTGAATTTTCACTGTCAACTGACAGAACTGACAGTTTGTGGCAAACGGACTCACTACGCCCGGCGAACAAGCATATCGCCGCCGCCGACTGGAACCGGTTTTGCTGTGAGTCGGCCGCTCACTGAACCAATCGGCGCGCGCAACACAGCAAACTGCGTAGAGTGAGCGCAAACTAGCAAACTGTGAACACTCCATTTCAAGTATATGGAAGGGCGTACTAAACCGATACGCCGCTCATCAGTCGGCCGCTGACAGTTTTCCGACTGGGGACACAGCCTAATTTTACTTTTAATAATTAATTAACTAAGTTATTGTTTAATAATAAAATGGTAAGTAAAACATTTTGAAACAATGTTAATTAGAAAATCGTTCAAACAAACGTTACGTGTATGTTTGCGACCCAAATTGAATTATGTTCAAACAATCCCGGGCAGTTTAGCGGTATAGTATGTAAATTGCGCGCCCTGGGGGGATTATTTCCAGCAGATTAGAGGGGTGATCGGATTAATGTAACAAATTGAAATTAATTTCTAGTTGTGCCTGACCCTGTGTCTTTAATACGGCTTATTCGTTGTAGTTACGAACATTTTCAATACGATAGACACCTAATTTTCTTTGTATAATATTCGAAACATAACTATTTAGTTACCTATTCAATGTGGGGTTGTCAGCTCCAAATGTAAGTATAGTACATTTAACTATTGAAGTCAAGATGACCGATTTAGTAAAAAAAATTATTAAAGCCAATATATACGAATATGGTTGGACATTTCATCGCTCAAAAGTAAATGCAACTAAAATCTGCAAGACCCTACCGACTGCGTTGCATTTTGAAAATAGGTATTTATTTAAATCATAATTTTCTTTTTTATTACTATATCTGTACCTAGTACTTATCTCTTATCTTATCTGTACCTAGTAAATGGAGTAAAATAACGTTTTTACCAAGGGATTTTTATAAGCTTTTACAATGCGTTGCCCACAAATAAATTAAATCATGCATGCGAGCTATACGAGTATCATTCTACTCGCTTGACAGCGCACAATTTATATCCGCGTTCGAAGCCAAAATATTTTTGGCAAATTTCAGCAATGTGTAAATGTTTTTGGCAAAAAATGCGACATGCATGCATCAGTAGCGAAGAGTCCATGTAACACGATACGTCGGCTCCCCTTGTCGTTATGGACTGCTGCACTCTCCAGCATGTCAAGTGCGAGCTAACCGTATACTTTATAGTCTACCGCATTTAGCCATTTTGTATGGAGAATTGAAAAGCGCCTCTAGCAGACGGTATTTAAAACATTCAATTCTCCATAGAAAATGTCGAAATACGGTAGACTATAAAGTATACGGTTAGCTTACGAATAATCTCGCACTCGACGTACAGCTCTACGTAGGTACTTAATAACTAGTATCTACATATTCAGTGTCTATAGTATCTAGTCTTATAATTGATAGAACTAGGCGATACTTGGCGGAAATCCATTGTTAACCTAACGGGGGAAGAGGACCCCACCACTGACACCACTTTCAGTGGTGGGTTCCTCTTCCCCCATTAGGTTAGTGTCTAGTCTTGTTAAAAATACATAGTAATATCAATTATGTAACAAGTGTTTATCAGTTTGACCTAAGCCGATAAGTTATTTATAGAGTTTTGACCCTATATTATAAAGAGCGAAGTACATGATAAATAATCCGACAATTAGTACCATTGGTGTTTAGATTGTAGATTAGTTATTATTTAGGTACATTGTACCTTCCTTGTAACGCATTTGCTAATTCACTTGCTGTTACCAATAACGTCCGGTTATATAGCAAACAATATACAAAGTGTTACGTCTCTATGTTGCTGTAAACCTACCTACACTATATTTGGTATAAAAAGTGACATACAGTATTGCAGTTTGTAGAATAACTTTTGATAATTTCAATGAGCAAGTAACTAGTAGAAATATTGCCAGGACCATTCTTCGTGCACCTATTTTTTATTACGAGTAAGCCGTGAAAAATCAGCATCAGTCCAGTTTTTTTAAAATTTTAATTCATAACCTAAGAAACCCATAGGAAACCCCTTCATAAGGGAAAGTCAATTGTACAAAGGGTAAGTAAAAATTTAGGGAATCCTAATGAACGGGGTACTCTTTGAACGACTACGACTCACTGAATGACTTATCCGCGTCCTGGTTTCCACCGAAGACTTTTATGTCATTACTCACGAATTGATCACAGAAGGCTAGTTGAATATTTATCAAACAGTTGGCCAATGTTTCAGCCAATATTCTCGCAATGTTTGCGTACGTTGTCAGCGCCCAGACTACACGTCCCCGCGACAAAAGCACTCTCCACTGCAAACAAAGGGCCTCTTTGAGCTCGCCACTACGTTTCGACACCAACTCACTAGGTTAGCGTACACAAAATAGGAAAATGACCCAACCGTGATACACAAACTACAACTCGACTAAATTAAGTAGTGTAGTATATATTTATTTTTTACTAGCTGTTGCCCGCGACTTCGTCCGCGTGGTATTTAACAAAGACTCAACCGTTGGCAACAGTCTGCTCGCGTTCTGATCCCGCGGGACGCGTTGCAGGTTGTTGCTATCAAACTTAATCAGGAGCAGCGCTGCAACATTGTTTTTTTTTTTTTCGAGAGATCCTATTTTTTTTTTCTAAAATAAAAGTAGCCTAAGTTACTCCTTGTTACATCAGCTATCTGCCAGTGAAATTCCCGTCAAAATCAGTCCAGCCATTTCAGAGATTAGCCGGAACAAACAGACAGACAGACAGACAGACAGACAGACAGACAGACAGACAGACAGACAGACAGACAGACGGACAGACAGACAGACAGACAGACAGACAGACAAAAATTGTAAAAAAAAATGTTTCGGTATAGGTAAAAAGCGGTTATTTTAATATTACAAACAGACACTCCAATTTTATTTATATGTATATATTTATGTGTATATTTACGCGGATACGACACATTGGAAAATAAATGCATTTATTGTATGTTTTTTACGTTCTCGACGTTTCGGCTACTTTACAGCAACCATGGTTACGGAGGTGTTTGACGTCCCAGTGTCATAGTTTAAACTGAGGTCTCCTCATATTTGCGGTCCAATCTACACAGAAAATGCTCGCAGTGACTTGAGGTCTTGCAATGGTGCGCTTGCTTTTGGATTTATTTATATTAATTACTGGATGCCAAGTCGGTAGTGTAGTCTAGTATAAGTCGTATGTGATATGATCGTTATGTTATGAATGAGAGAGGCAGCGTTATTTATAATTGTGTCATTTAGTTTAGTCCTAACTGATAAGGTAAGAAAACAGAATTGCCTTTAATATACATTGCTCTTTATTCTTCTGCTACACCTTCACGGTAATTCTCAAAATGTTTTGAAAATTACTGCGATTAAAACGATTTTTACATTATTTGAACTATTTCAATACAAGTACAAGTTTGTTAACTGAATGTCAATTAGTGATTTAGCACTTTTAATTTGTTTGTGCTTGTATAACTTGATTGCTTACTCATAAATAATTGCTCAGTAGAAAAGCAAAACTGCTGAGTAAATGTAAGAAATTATGTGGAACAATATAGGGAAACTACCCACTCATTTGGTATCTACTCTTCAGTGGCAAGGCAGCTAGTGGAGGAACTGGCTCCCACCACTTGATCACGAACTCTTCGACAAGGTACACATTTCATGCTGCCTAATTGGTTGGCCTGCAATCTTGTTAGTTGAACAATAAAATGCCAAGTTTTTTATATACACTAGATAAGGTTGGACAATGTTGGACAATAGGATTAATTAGTATAGGACATAATGGGATAGTAAATATAAAAAAAATGATGGCTCGTTTGGCTCAGTTGGTGGTAATCCTGTTTTCTGTGCTCTGTGCTCTGTGTTTCTGTGGTCTCGAATTCGAATCCTAGTGGACGCAAATTTTGTTAAACGAATGTGTCTGGTATGGCCGTCATAAATTTTCTATTCACATAATGTCACTTTTTATTTATATCCTAGCCATGAATTTCTTATAACTATAGAAGTATTAAATCATTGTGATGTTTTAGGTTATATATAACGTCCTAAAATAATCCGTAAATATAAAGCAATTAAGGTGTAACTTCATTTACACCCATTTATTTCAAACGTCATAAACTTGTCTTACGATGAATAGTCTATCTTTGGACAATAATGTATCCACTACAGCTCGTTTGTATTCAAATACGTCATGATAGCGTCCTGGCGCTCGTGGCCTGTCAAGGAGATGACACAAAGCCTCCCCAGTGAACTGCGGGCGACACTAAGTATCCAAGCCATTATGTTCTGAACAGGTCTGAACTCGGAGGTAATATTTAATAGAGGAGTTCGGTGTTGCTGGCTTCTTTAATTATCGATTAAACTTATTTGGTTTATAATTGGAGAAGTTGACAAGCCGAGGGGCAGTGGTGGGTTCCTCTTACCCCATTTGTTTAACAATGGATTTCCGCCATGTATCGCCTAGTTCTATCAATTATTAGATTGTTGTTTGTTTGCATATTTATGTATTGCTGTTTGGAGTTATAGTCAAATCAGTTGCTATTATTGTTTTAGTGGATACAACCGAATGGATCAGAAGGATATCTTAGCTAATATGGTCTAGAAAAACAGCGGGCATTTTTGTTAAAGGTTGTAAAATGAAGCCCCGTTTTTGTATTGTACTTAATTAAAACAAAACAAGTCACGTATACCTACTTTGTAAATTTTCAAACACAACTCCAAACGCAAAGCGTAGTCTGAAAACAATCACAATGTGGCATCATTAGCTGGATAATCATTGACAACGAAGGCGGTACGATCCGTGGCATTATCACTACTAGTAATCTCTAACATTCAACCAGTGGATGGAAAGCATCTCTTAATATGTGCATATATATTTTTCTTGTTATAGATAAACAAAAAAATATATAAAAAGATTTATAGATAATATAGGGAAATAGTAACCAATAGTTGTGGAACTATTCAAATGATAATTGGAATTAATTCAAGCATTTAATTTTATAATATTAAATGCCTCCCTGTCCTCGACTGTCATTCCAATGACGAGTACATCAAGTGGCGTTGTACTGAAGGGGCCTCTGTGAAGCTTTGCATAAATGAGATAATTTAAACTGCTACTTTGAGTTTAAAAAGTCTTACAGTGACCCTTAATATAATCTGAATTCTACTGAAGTATTAAAAATATACTTTAGAACTTTTATGTAATCGTAGCAATTAAATCTGTATTTTACGGACTCCAAAAAAAGTTCTTAACATTAAATATATAAAACTAGCTGCGCCCCGCGGTTTTACCCCCGATTAAAAAGTATGAAAAATTTCAACAAATCTATCCCACGGGAACCAAATATTTTACCGGGATAACAAGTAGCCTATGTGGTATTCCAAACTATAATCTATCTCTGTTATAAGTTTCATCCAGATCCGTTTAGCCGTACTGGCGTGATTGAGTAATAAACATCCATCCATCTATCCAAACTTTCACATTTATAATATTACTAGCTGCGCCCTGCGGTGTTACCCACGCAAAAAAATATGTCGATCCTTTGCGCTATGAAAAGTTAAAACATATCTATCCCACGGGAACCATACATTTTACCAGGATAGCCTATGTGCTATTCCAGACTGTAATCTATATCTGTGCCAAATTTCATCCAGATCCGTTCAGCCATCCTGGCATGATTGAGTTACAAACATCCATCCAAACTTTCACATTTATAATATTAGTGGGATTAGTGGGATGGGCAATGACGAAATTTGCAATTTTTTATCTTACATCTTGAACATTTTCACCCTACGATTAAACATTATCTGATGCTTTCTTTACACATCATTTAATAGTAACTAGCTTTGCTTTATTATGGCCTTCAGTGGGCGATAAGGAGCTGATGATTAAGTAGTTTTGAACCAATACTGTTGTAAGGTGTAACAAAAATTTTGTAAAATATTTAATCAGATGAATAATTAAGTTATATGGATCACGTTACTATAATTGTGTAGTTCTAGATTGTTATTTTTCTTTCAAGGCGATCCAGTAGCATTTGGCCGTGCACTCAACATGGGTGTATTTTTTTTAATTAAAAAAAAATTGGTTTCTTCTTTTGAATGGTATCTTTATGACCTACTGTTGGCCCTGTCAAAATAGCTTACACTATTATTGTTACACCTGTTAAGGTGTATAATCCGCTACGCCACTGGTCCTATTTAAACTGAACGCTAACGCGTTCAGTTTAAATAGGACCAGTGGCGTAGCATAGGTCATTAGCACCCGGTGCGGATTATAATTTGCCGCCCCCTTATTTTTGCTATTCATTATACAAAATTTGGGGCATGGTAACGACAAAAAAAATACGAAAAAAAACACTGAAAGAATTATTATTTTTTACTTATTTGTTTTTCTCTAACCGCCACCTGTGAAATGCCGCCCCCGGCAAAGTGCCACCCGGTGCGGAACGCACCCCTCCATGCTACGCCACTGAGTAGGGCCCACATTTACTAACCTAACCCACGATATGGTTGTATAGAACATGTCAGAATCCAAAGTATTTATACCATCCCACTGAAATCTCTTATCAGTAAAACATGGCTAGGGATATCTACAGCGACAAGATCACTTAAGGTCCGCTGTGTCCACCTCATCAATCCTTGCGTCATCACGGACCCATATCGTGAGCTGTCGTTGGATAACAAACGATGCCACCACTTGGGTCATGTTGCCCTCAGAAAGCAGAAGTTTAAGAGCGCTACTGTTCTTATTTCGGTCGTATTTATCGATCCAGATAACAGTATCTATGTTATCGACCTTAATATTTGAATCCATGAAACTAAACTCATGAAAATAAAAAAATATGATGAACAAAGCGCAATTAATTAAAAAAATTGATAGAAAATAGTTTAACAGCATGTTTAATACACGTTTTTGATCAGCGAAGGGCCCTAAGATATTTTAAGATCTATGAATGGGGTAGTACATTTTTGATTTCGGTAAATGAGCTTATTTATTCATTTAGGTGGAAGCTCAGGGTCAGGGCGCGAAATTCAAAATGTCAATGGTTTGAATTTTTTTACAAAAAATTTGGACATCTTTACGATGTAATTTAGTGTTTTGCGATATTAGCATTCTGCATTGGATGTCTCGATGTATTAAGTTTGCTTAAAAAAGTACCTAATCCGATACAATACCATAAGGTTTATAAAAACCGCAACTTTTACTAACTTTATGGTGTTGTATCACTTTTTAATTTGTTGCTTCAATTCTCTTTCGGTTGCTGTTTATCACACGCGAAATTATTCACGCTATCTCTTTTTAATTTGCTCTTGCTACGATGCGTAGGTGGGGTCTTATAAATTTTAAATAGTATGAACATAGAATCCATCAATGTCGTATGTTTTCAGTTTATTCGATCAACATATTACTTAAATATGTAAGTTTGGTCAAGAAAGTGGTTTATCAGTTTTGACAAATACTCTTACTTAACAAAACATCTACTAAGGTTCATATTTGATTCGTTTGTAGCGGAGGTTATGGTTATAGCAATTTGCTATCTCTCCCAGACATCTTTTAAAATAATACTCCAATATTCTCAAAGTTGAAAAAAGAGAAAACTACACAATGTGTTCGCCTCTAAAATCGTATTTTATCGATAAAAACATTCAACCCACCGAATTATCGGCAAAAATATTAGGGTCTTGTTATCGAAGCCTTGCGTATAGGACGTCATAGAACTAAAATTACTTGATGGAAAACAACCAAAGCGGAAACGTCTTCGCTTTCTTAGAGGGTCGGGTCTCGCCGTATGTGTTGGCCTTCGATGAAGGTTGAATGTCGTCCTCGGACTATTTCAATCGGTTCCGGAAATCGGAAACTGGATGGCGAGCAGGCTTGGCTTATAGTCACGGCCCACACACACATGTGCAGGCCTTGTGCTGATTGGCGAAATTCACGCGTCATTTTGCAATCATTCTATATTTCCTCACGATGGTTACCTTCACCATTTCCCGAGTGACGCTCATTAAAATAAAACTTATTTTTCGGATTTTATTGCGTTTGTTTTTTTAGGTTCCCGACGTTTCGGCTGGTTTATAGCAACCATGGTAAACGGAGTTCAAAATTCGAATAATTAGTTTTATTTCAATGTGCAGTATTCGTTTAAATATTAGAAATCAATGAGTGGCAATCAATTGAAAATTGTCCTAGGAATTTTTCTTCTTCTTTTTTCGAAAAGAAAGAAAGAACGACGTCTTTCTTTCTTTTAATATCCTCACCCTCGCAACGGTATGTCGACAAATGAATGGTAATAAGAAATTAAATTGAGTACTTAATTAATAAAAACGTTCTGGGTTGAAGGATGCTATATCTATACATCTATACATATAAATAAAATTGAAGTGTCTGTTTGTAATATTAAAATAACCGCTTTTTACTAAGTGCATTTGGATGTATACACGTTACCTATACCGAAACAACATTTTTAAAAAAAATTGTCTGTCTGTCCGTCTGTCTGTCTGTCTGTCTGTCTGTCTGTTTGTTCCGGCTAATCTCTGTAATGGCTGGACCGATTTTGACGGGACTTTCACTGGCAGATAGCTGATGTAACAAGGAGTAACTTAGGCTTATACTACTACTTTTATTTTAGAACAAAAAAATAGGATCTCACGAAATGAATTAAAACCAATGTTGCAGCGCAGCGCCTGATTAAGTTTGATAGCAACACCTGCAATGCTTCCCGCGGGCTCAGAATGGGCGAGCAGGCTGTTGTCAACGGTTGTCTTTGTTAAATACCACGCGGACGAAGTCGCGGGCAACAGCTAGTTAAAAATAAATATTATGGCACGTTCGTAAAATCGTAATTCGCAATCCAACTCTTTTGTATTAATCGTCATTATATAAGGCAGTAAGAATAATTGCTCACTTACCCTCCATTATTGTTTCAAGGCTAGGTTTAATTACGGGACGCCGAATTATACACACATTTGGCAAAAAGCTGAAACAGCTAATGACTTTAAATGTGATCTCCACTGATATACGGCGGTAGAGTGTTTCAATTTAGTTAGAATTTCAATTGTTAGGTGGCTGTGTTGCTAACAAAACTTTGAACTTTATGTCTGAGTATGTAAAATTTAAATTCTTATGTAGGTAGCTGTGGGTGAGCGGTACAAGTAAATTACTTAATTAACGATCGGGGAATAAATGGTCTTTTTTAAATATAAGTACAGTATCGTATCATTTACAAATAGATGTATTGGGATTTTTTTCACTGATAACTTTGAGTTCTGTTATGTATTGAGTTAAAAATATATTCTAAGGAAAAGGGTCTTTTGGTTGGAATTGCCTACCTACAAGTCATTGCACTAATTTGTCAGAAGAAGAATAGCTTGGTCATAGAAGCCAAAAGAAAATCACTACTTGGTTATAAAAGCTCTAAGTACTGAAATAAGGCTAAATCTCTCTGGGCTATATATTGAAATTTTTATTTTATAATTTAGTAAAAATAAAAAGTATTATACAAGACAACGTCTACGGGCCTACCAGATATCTTATAAGACAAATGCCTTTAACCTATGGGGAAAGAGGACCCACCACTGACCCTCGGCTTGTCAACTTCTTCGATTATAAACCAAACAAGTTTGATCGATAATAAAAGAAGCCAACAACACCCGAACTCCTCTAAGTAGTTAATCGAGAAACTATCTATCACGAGTGACGGGATCTCAAATAAAATGCAATTCTCCGCGACACTACGAGGCATCCTCAGGACCGCTGGGCTACGAATGAGCCAATGCCTCGTTTAGAGGCGAAACACGTGTCGAATACTTTTATAGATTCGCTTAGTGTCGCGGAGAATTGCATTTTATTTGAGGTCCCGTCACTCGTGATAGATAGTTTCTCGATTAACACCTTAGAGGAGTTCGGGTGTTGTTGGCTTCTTTTATTATCGATCAAACTTGTTTGGTTTATAATCGAAGAAGTTGACAAACCGAGGGTCAGTGGTGGGTCCTCTTTCCCCATAGGTTAACAATGGATTTCCGCCAAGTATCGCCTAGTTCTATCAATTAGATGCCTTTAGATAATTTTGTTTTGTATTCTATACTGTAAACATATATTACAGTATTGAAATAAAACTTATTATCCGGATTCTATCGCGTTTATTTTATGTTTTTATGTTTCCGACGTTTCGGCTGCTTTACAGCAACCATGGTCACGGGAGGATTGATTTGGTTGACGTCCTAGTGTCATAGACCCTATATTGCAGTACATAAATATCACACTCAACAAAAACAAGAAACGATCAATAAAACTTCCACTAGATTAAGATATCGGATGATACGAGATGAAAAGCGACGATCGACACGAAAACGCTTTTTGAAATCGAGTAGTCGATCGAGTGCGAAGACCAGATCTAGAACTACGAAGGATAACTATAAGGATATTAACTTTGCAAGTTCTAGTGGTTTCAAAAATATATTAATTTTTGCGGTTTTGTTTAATTTGTACAGGTGATTCAGAATGTCTGTGGGTACAAACAGTTGACCCTACACTTTTTTAACTCATTTGTAATTATTACGTAACATCGAAATTTCAGTCAATGAGTAATTTCAGTCACGCTTTTGAGGAAATCCATGGATAGTTATAATAATAACACTTGCCTTCTATGAATGCGAGGGAGAGCTGGCCCAGTGCGGGTTGGCGGACTTCACACGTCTTTCGAGGAGTTCTCTCAGACATGCAGGTTTCCTCACGATTTTTCCTTCACCGTTTAGCAAGTTATATAACCATGGCTGTAAAAGAGATTCGAACATGAAATCTAGAAATCCCAGAGCGGGAACCGCGGTTTGAATCTGCGATCCTCGTTACCGAGGCAAGCGCTCTACCAACTTGGCTACCGCTGTTTTCTTATTTATTTGTATACTAGCTGTTGCCCGCGACTTCGTCCGCGTGGTATTTAACAAAGACAACCGTTGACAACAGCCTGCTCGCCCACTCTGAGCCCGCGGGACGCATTGCAGGTTGTTGCTATCAAACTTAATCAGGCGCTGCGCTGCAACATTGGTTTTAATTTTTTTTCGTGAGATCCTATTTTTTTTTTCTAAAATAAAAGTAGCCTAAGTTACTCCTCGTTACATCAGCTATCTGCCAGTGAAAGTCCCGTCAAAATCGGTCCAGCCATTTCAGAGATTACCCGGAACAAACAGACAGACAGACAGACAGACAGACAGACGGACAGACAGACAGACAGACAGACAAAAATTGTAAAAAATGTTGTTTCGGTATAGGTAACGTGTATACATCCAAATGCACTTAGTAAAAAGCGGTTATTTTAATATTACAAACAGACACTCCAATTTTATTTATATGTATAGATACATGTATGCACATCGTGCCTTATAATGTTATCTCCAGTACACCTATCCACACAAGTCTTTTCAGCTCAACGACGTCGTTGGGAAAAAAAATTAGTCACAATTTTGATCCCTATTTTTCTTCTATTACCAAGTCTGTCTGTGTCATTCTTTTTACGAATCATGTTTCATTCAGCATAGTAATCAAATGGAACGGTACGTATTTAAATCAGTATTACTATAATTTCCATACTATACTGAATCGAAAAGACGGTAATGGAAAACTAAGACTATTGAAGACGAGGGAAATTAGAATAAATTATTTTGGTAGACTTTACAAAGAGGATTCATTTAAATAAGCGAATCCTAATGTACAATGATAAATAATCTTTCTATAAAATAGTGAGTTAAACCACAGACAAAAAATATATAAACGCAAGTTCGCGACTAAATTATAGTATACCTAAACCATAGACTAAAAAAAATAAACACCAAGGCGTTAAAAAATAAACAGCAAAGATTTGAATGTGCATGTTAGATGTACTGATAGCTCAGTGGGTTGGGTTGTCGTGGCGAGGGTTAGCTAGGGCTAGAATCCTGGTAGGGACAAACATTGTGTGATAAGAATGAATGTTTGTATTCGAGTCATGGATGTTTAATATCTATATGTGTCAATAACTGGGTTCACCCCCAGTCCATTGTACGGTACTTACCTATAATACAGGCGTTGCTTAGAGTGGGACCATATAGTTGGAGTGTTCATCTGGCGATATTATTTTATGCGAATATTCGTAAACTACACATATCGGCATGGTTTTTTAGGCGATGCTTTGGTCTTAATTTAATTTTTTTAGCCTGCGGTTTAGGTATACAAATAATTTCATTAGAAGCTCGTGCGTTCATTTCAAACTCGTTATTCCCACGGGAAACTAATTACCCTTGTTCAACGCACCCATATATGGTATCGGTCCGGACTAACGACAAAATAAAGGGTCCATGCACAAATTAATACTCCACCAGGAATAATTAGCTAAGAAAATGGACAACTTGATTAACTTTAGGTAGAGTTAAAACGGCTGTTTCGAGCGTAAAGAGCTTTGTCTATGGATAATTCTAGCAAAAGCGGTTGGTTAAAGTTCAAAGATGTAGTTCATAATAGATAGGATAGTTGTACGGCTGCCAGCACGGCGCTCACCTCCCGCGTTGTATTTCTTCGGGATTTCTTCGATGGGATATTTTTGGTGTGTTGTGTTCGTGTCATTGCTGCTAAGTTTTTTAGTCTATAATCTATATTTAATAACCCTTTTTAATGAGCACAGAACAAAACAGTTTTTGTGGTATTCCACAGAACAAGTAGTATGATTTGACTTATGCATCAGTGACATTGACAAGTTTTGCTAGCGCCATCTATTGTTCGTTTAGGTAAGTCTCGAGGACACTAGATGGAGCTAACAATAGTCTTGAAGACTATAAAGTATACGGTTAACTTACGAATTATCTCGCCCTTGACGTGCTGAAGCCAACTTACACAGCTAAGTAGCACACAGATCGAACGCCTCAATTCTGAAGTATTAACTTATTTATAACAATAATGTGATCAAAACAAAAGCAGTAACATTACCCACGTTTCATGACAACCGCAGGAGCCAGCTATAATGTACTTTATTGCCTTGACCTACTTCGTGAACACTGCAATGGTTTCCGATTGTGTAATTGCTAATATCCCTGGCACGTGACGATACTGAGCATGTTTGAGTTGAGTGAGAGCATTGAGAGAATTGATAAGATTCCTAAAATTCTGAGAAAATTTAAAATATATAGATGGGTTTGCTTGTCCGGGAATTAACTCTTCATAGTTAGATTCATACGCCTGTAGGAACGGAACGTTTTTTTTTTTTTTTGTTACATTATAGGCAAGTATTTGATCTCGATCTCACCTGATGGTAAGTGACGATGAGATCTACGATGGAGCATACTTGCCTAGGTAGGAAGGCGGCAGTAGATCGAGACGACTTTACTGGTGGTAGGCTTCGGCCGTGGTTAGTCACCACCCACTGAACAAAGCCATGTCGCCAAGCGACCTAACCGTGTTCCGACATGATGTTCGGTGTTGCCATTCATGGATGGCGGGTCAGATCAGTTGCGCTGCATGTGCCTAGTGCATTCACTACATTTAGCGTCTCGATCTACTGCCGCCTTCCTACCTAGGCAAGTATGCTCCATCGTAGATCTCATCGTCACTTACCATCAGGTGAGATCGAGATCAAATACTTGCCTATAATGTAATAAAAAAAAACGCCTCATACAATTCCGTCAGCTGACTTTTGACTGGTTGCCTAAAGCTATTCAAAACAAAACCGGAAAATTATTCCGGTCGAGGGTACCTTAATACGCTCTATTTAGCGCATGACATTAACACGCTCAAACATGTCAGGGTTGGTTACCGTGTTTAAACAATATATGTCACGTGACTGGTTTCACGTGACCGTTGGTGCCCGAATGAGAGTATTGTCACGTTTCGAAATATACGTGTCGATAACATCAGTTTACCGATTCAAAAAGGGCAGTGCCGGCCTGAGGCATTTTTTGGAATGGGGTGATGGTGCCCCCATGGCACAAAAGAGTATACTAACAACTTGGAAGATCTCAACAACATCTTAAAGCCTTTGTCAAATATCGCTCGCTGAAGCGCCCTCTGGGAGTTTGGCGCACGGAGCGGCCCGGGCGCTCCGTTCGCCCCGTGGCAGGGCTGCCCCAACGAGTTATTAAGATATTTATTCGTAGGCTGTCTATGAGAAAGGGTATACTAACGCCTTGATCCTGCGATTCTTTACATAGAATTTCAATAAGTCATATTAAATTGACGTATTCAATTTTTTCCACTAAAAAACAAAAATGAAAATCGACATATCCAAATTCTGATTTCACATAATGATTACAAATGCCCTGAAGAAACGCAAGCTCAAGGCTTAGTATATCTTTTCTGTTTTATCTGTATAATTACGCACATAATATACCAGCACATCTATCCACGTTCAGTAATTTGCAAAGTTTCTGTACTGTCTGCTTAATTTGTGTACGTACCTAACTAGATAAATCAAGCAAGTGCACCATTGCAAGACCTCAAGCCACTCCGAGCACTTTCTGCGTAGATCGGACCGCAAGCAACAACAAAATATGAGTGCACCCCAGTTCTAACTATGACACTAGGACGTCAAACACCTCAGTCCTCCCGCGACCATGGTTCCTGAAAAGCAGCCAAAACGTCAGTAACGGAAAAACACATAATCAACGCGATACAATCTTCAAAATAAGCTTTATTCCAATACTTCTAACGATGCAAAGCTAAATAAAAAATACTGCTTTCTTTATGTGCTTTTAAAATCGTCAGAGCACGTCAACGCAAAGCTAGTTAAAGAAAAATAATTAAAATCGCATTAGGTTCAGTGGTAGCAATAAGAGCTACCAGCTCCAGTGTCTCTGCGGAGCTTATTAAAAATAATAAAAAAATAACAACCACTCGAGCTATAAAAGCGGTGTTACGAACGAATCTTGTGAAAGCTCGTGTGCCTGTACAAATAAAGGTCTTGATGAAAAATTATAATTAAACTTCATTGCGCGCGAACCGTAGAATTGTTTTTGTTGGGCGTCCGTAAAAACGGTTTATGGATGAGCGAGCAAAATGTATGATGATGCGGATTTTGAGTGATAATTTGTGTTTTCAGTACTTCGTAAGTTAATTAATTTAATTTAATCTCTCTTCAATTTCAATCTTTAATGTAAGTGTCGCGGAGAATTGCATTTTATTTGGGGTCCCGTCACTAGTGATAGATAGTTTCTCGATTAACATCTTAGAGGAGTTCGGTGTTGCTGGCTTCTTTTATTATCGATCAAACTTGTTTGGTTTATAATCGAAAAAGTTGACAAGCCGAGGGTCAGTGGTGGGTCCTCTTTCCTAGGTTTACTTCGTATGTTGTTCGGTAACGTTCGGTGACGGTCGGTCGGAACGTTTGTGGAATCCGCCTTCTTCCATCATTTCTTATAGGGTCTGTTCATACGAGAAACATTGTGTTGTACGAGAAAAATTGTATCCATAGACGATCATGATTCTGACTTAAGTTTAAATGGAGAACTGAACTAAGTATTTTTTACAGTTTAAAGTTCATAAGTAGGTAGGTACAGCTTTTTATCGGGATCTAGAACAATAAGTATCATTTAAATAAGTATAAACGAGCGTTAAAAGCTCCCTTAATGTAACTATAGATGCAAATATAGCTAATAAAGTTTTATAAGGACTACCAAGAGGCCAGCATGAATATAATAAAAAATAATTATCCTGAATACGACCTAGCGGCCACAAAACATCTATACATATAAATAAAATTGGAGTGTCTGTTTGTAATATTAAAATAACCGGTTTTTACTGAGTGCATTTGGATGTATACTCGTTACCTATACCGAAACAACATTTTTTACAATTTTTGTCTGTCTGTCTGTCTGTCTGTCCGTCTGTCTGTCTGTCTGTCTGTCTGTCTGTCTGTCTGTCTGTTTGTTCCGGGTAATCTCTGGAATGGCTGGACCGATTTTGACGGGAATTTCACTGGCAGATAGCTGATGTAACAAGGAGTAACTTAGGCTACTTTTATTTTAGAAAAAAAAAAAATTAGATCTCTCGAAAAAAAATTAAAACCAATGTTGCAGCGCTGCGCCTGATTAAAGTTTGATAGCAACAATCTGCAATGCGTCCCGCGGGATCAGAACGCGAGCAGGCTGTTGCCAACGGCTGAGTCTTTGTTAAATACCACGCGGACGAAGTCGCGGGCAACAGCTAGTTAGGAATAAACTTCATCGCGATTCATATAAAGGAATGCCAAATAAATGGAAAATATTACTTAAGTTTCAACTATTTTGACTTAACATTGGCAAAATACCCGCTAAGTTGTGGGTGAGGCCATATTCATATCAATTTTATTTCATCGCATGTCATTTCGTAAAGAAAGAAATCAACTATTTTCCACATCAAATGACTATAATACTAGTGGTAACGGTTACAAGTGGGATTACAACCTGTAACGAGGCAACGAATAGTAGCTTGAATGTCAGGCGCTTGGCGACGTGCCAGAACTGGAACCAAGGTTGGTACTTCATGTCTCGGTCCAGTATTATTTGAATGGGTTATGTATGAATGTGAAGCAACCTCTTTAGCATATATAGTTTAAAATATTGTTAAATATGTATCAGTAAGCTATATGGATCGCGTTGTTGTATACAATAATTGTGTAAATTATGTTTGATTTTTAAACAAGGCGAACCATTAGCGTTTGGTAGTACGCTCAGTACAGGAAGTATTTTTTTTATGTCTCTTAATTTAATTAATTTCTTTAGGGATGTTATCTTTCTAATCTACTGTTGGCCCTGTAAAAATGTTTTACGCAGTTTTTGTTATACCGTATATTTTTAGCATGTAAGGTGACATCCCTAAATAATTTTGTTTCAAAATAATTACTAATGTGTTTTGAAAACATCTGAAAACATGACATTTTTTTTAGATTTCACTCCTTTCGTCCGTAAAATTCCAAATAAGTAATTTTGTTACAATTATCGGAGTTTCATTAGAAAAACTCCAAGTATGTCCATCTCTTCAAAATAAGTGTTTAAAAAAATATCAAGCTGTTATAACTACGATAAACTTTATTGACTGGCTGAATAGAGGCAACATTACATCAACTCTATTGACTGTTTGTTACGTTATAAAAGACTTCAGGAATTAACAGACTATTTACTTTTTGTGTACAAAGCTTAATTGGTACCTATATTATTTTTACCACTGTAACTTTTAAAATGCGAAATTTGTATAAGCGACCACTTCGTGAACCCAATGCGGTCTGCACTGAGGCATCCGCCCCTCCCGCCACCGTGCACCCCCCGCCGTGAATGTCAATATGCGTGAAGTGTATATTGCTATACGCTACATAGCACTTCGTCAGTAAATACGAGTCAAAATTGAATCTAAAATTAGCTTCCCCATTATCGATAAACAAAAAAAAAATGATTTCTTATATGTACGCGAATACTACACATTGAAATAAAACTAATTTTAAGGATTCTATCGCGTTTATATTATGTTGCTGTAAAGCAGCCGAAACGTCGGGAACGTAAAAATCATAATATAAACGCGATAAAATCCTTAAAACTATTTTATTATTGACCATTATTATATGAGTAAATACATGTGATCTTTTTATTTGCGACAAAACAAAACATAACTATACCCGGCATCATAAAAAAAAACGTCGCTAAGATCCACGGAAGGGTGTAAGGGCAATCGCACACGATACATTACTTCCCGACGCTACGTTTTTATGTGCCGTAAAGCTTGAGCTTCATGATTGGTTCCGTTTAGTTACCGCCCTCAATAAAAAGGGTTTTTGCTGTTTGCCCCAGTAACGGCCGCGAGCCTAATGAAGGCCGCTGTGGTACTTTTTTGGGCGTTGATTGTAACGGATTTGTGGGGAATGATTGATTTAGTCTTTCTACGCGAATTTCTATTTTATGAACGCAGTTGAACCAATTCCGAATAATTATCTTTTTTAATTAAAACCTACGAAGGATATTTTTTTTACTGGCAGGATATTTCCACCCAGCTTGCGCAAATGCGGTGCTGTTACAAGAATAAACAAAGCGCTCGGCTGGACTAAGCTCGTTCTTAGCTTTTGAAGATTTTATCAGTCACAATTTCTTTCCCACTTTTTTGACACAGAATAAAGCGTGTGGAAAATTCACGATAGAAATCCAGAAATACATAGACACATAATCTATCAAGTATTTTTTTTTATTTGATACAAATATTTAATCCAAATAATTCCGATGTTTAAACAATAATCGATAATTACTCCTTTCATTAAATACTAAAAACCAAATGGGGGTTCCATTTTTCTTTGAATCGTCAACAAGGTGAAATCAGCTTAGAGATGATTGTTCTTATTATGTAGTGCTATAGATACCCATATTATTTACTTATTTTTCCGTATAGTAAAATCTAAGCATTGCAGAAAAGATCGCTAAGACCCTAAAGCTGTTTAGGCTCTAAAGGCAATATTAGAAAGTCAAGTATAAAAATGCCATTATCTTCTTGTGAGTAATAAGACCTTTGCTTAATTAGCTATGCATGATCACTGCTTATATCGCTAGACTAGAAATCTAACAATCTAAAATTGACCTGCTACTAAGTCTGCTTAGCCGTGCTACATTGTTCTCACATACCTATAACAATGTACTGCCCAAAACTGTAAAAGACCTTTTAAAAAAGAGCAACCATGGATTTTCTAGCCCGTTCTTCTCCATAGGAACGGCATTCCGAACGGGTGGTAAAGTAGTAGCATAGTATTTTGTAACTTTTGACGATTCATAAGTACAAAAGTAGTAAAAAATATTCTGATCCTGATTCTGATTCTAACTAGAGTTCGTGGACATTATCATAATGGTATCTCAGCCAGCTGGACCAGAATCCATCCAGGACTCAGATTTTAGATAGCTAAAGCAATTTCCTCTCTATTAGCTTTTTATTAAACGCCATATTTATCGGTTCAGATCTTTTTTGCGTAATTTAACTCTAGTTACCACAAACTGCGGTAATTTTTCTTAAGATTCACGACATTTTGTTAACACTGTAGCTCGTTGGTGATTCTGTGCGGTTATTTAACGTCACTACGCGTCGGGCGGGGCAATTTGTTTGACGAAACTGTTCTAATCAGTGAGAGTGTACAGTACAATGTTTTTAGCAGGGAGTAGCAGGGAACAAAAAAGTTTACAATCATTGTTCAACCCCCCCCCCCCCCATAATTGTTTTCTCATATATCTCCATGTACAGATAGAGATTAATTATATTATTTGTATGTAGATATCAATAGAAAATATTTAGGCATCTTAACGCCAACGAAATATAAACAGGTATACCTACAGCTGTTATTATTTTTTAATAAATGCCAGTCATGTAGGAACACTTGAAACCATCGTCTCGACTACCTCATAAGCTACATTACGGCACATATTTTTCTCAAAAATGTACCTTCTTAAGACATTAATCTGCTTAATATCACAGCGCACATCCGATAACGAGATCATATGCTGACAAAAAGATCGATCGTGTAACACTAGACCACTGAAGGCTCTTTCAAAACTGTTGATTTCTTATATTTACGCGAATACTACACATTGAGATAAAACTTCTTTTACAGATTTTATTGCTTTTATTTTATTTTCTTACGCTGCCGTTGACGTGTTGCCTGCTGTAAAGCAGCCGATGCAAAAAACTAAAATAAACGCTATAAAATATGTAAAATTAGTTTTATTTCAATCATTCAAACCTTCTTATAGGTAATCGAACCAGGTATGTTATTATTTTAACAAACACACAATGTAGTCATTACATAGCGCGATGTAAGATAGTAAAATTACATTAGTTCACATATGATATAATTGTCGTAATAAAGTACTTTGAGGATACGTATACAGGTGATTCAGAAATGGTATGCTAACTATTGAACCTACGCATTTAGCGTATTTGCAATAATTGTGAATTTCGATATGTCAATTAAAATAAACATGGTTGTTAAAAATAAAAAAACAGTTTAAAAAAGATGACAAGCCCGCTGAGATTCTCGCCGGATCTTCTCAGTTGCAAGTCAAGTTCCGTTCTGTTGTAGAGTCAATAAAAAAAATGTAAATGACTATTTGTAAGTGCCCCATAGACGACATGAATGATTTGTAAAATTTGTTAATTAAAGTAAATTATTTATAACATTCAAATTTGTTTAAATGTTGATCATAGATATTATTTTTGGTATTATAGTCATGTGACATTACAGGTAAGTATTTTTTGTACGATTAAACACTCGGTGCCAGGAAAAGGTTTAACGAATACCAAGCTTACAGTATATCAAGCATAAGAGCTTTTTTCCATTATGATTTTAAGACACTAGTAATAGAAGTTTTCTCTGTATAAAAATATATATAAGTAACAAAAACTATGCCCCTTCCTCATACACGTAATTAAGCAATTAAATTGTTTCCCTCGCTCGGCCAAATGAATATGAATTTTAATTCATTTTACGTACACCACTAAATTGAATCAGCAGAAATCTGTCCGTGTTTTAAAATGTTCATTTAATTTTGGTCTCTACCGGGCCTCAGTATGAATCAAATTATTATACCGCCGCAGTTATAAGCAAATGCCAAGGGAGTTCAATAAGGTAATTTAGGCCCAATGACATTAAGTACCTAAATGACGTTTAGGCAAGATATATTTTTTTAATGAAATTTAGGACACACCATTTTCATATCATCATGTCACATCCATTATTTAATTTATAATGTGTATTTATTTAATGTTTTATTGCTATTAATCACTTGACATTGGCAAAATACCCGCTAATTTGTGGGTGAGGCCATTTGCATATCCATTTTATTTCATCGCATTTCAATTCGTAAAGAAAGAAGAAATTAAATTTAGAAATGATATTCTTCATGAAAATACCTTAATTATTTTAGCTTTTAAACATAACACACGAGGCTGATTTTGTCAGGGACCTCGTATGTAACCACAAGTCCAACATAAAAAAAGACCTATATTTTTACGCCTTTATGTACGCTGTGGTCATAAAACGTGCTATTTTTCACCCACTGCCATGCCGACAAGTAAGTAACCAGTTATTTATGGGCTTTGAGCTAAAATCCAAAAGAACGTAGAGTATGCACAATAAAACGTTTTTCGTTAAAGGCGATATAAGTGTAGCGACCTCTTCAACCGCACCACAAGCTACACAGATGGCGCTGCAGACGACCATCAGAACAATTGAAAATTCTACATACAATCCTGAAACGCGCTATGAGAGTTTTCGGAGCACGTTACATATATACAAGATCCTGAAGATAACCGTCGGAGCATAGCGGCCGCCACGCCAGGCATACCACCCACCTGACTAGAAGATCTTCACTTTTCCACAAAATATGTATAAAACACCGGTGTCATATTGCATCCTGGGTAAGCACGAACTTCTAATAGTACCGTCAACGACAAAAAACATGCTGTCTCTGTTGTACTTATTTATGAAATGGGTGGTGTGAGAGGGATGGATGACGCTTACGAATCGTTCTACGTTGACCCATTACCGAAATACGATACTTAACACGAGGGCTGACGAGGGCCGCTGCAGAGTACACGAAAGATTGATTTTATCTATTGTTACAAAAACTGCTTTCATTCTTATTGTAATGTTTGTTTTTTTGGTATAGACTATACAGAGGGATTCAGAACGGATAAACTAACTTTTGAACCTGCATTTCTTTAGTGCATTTGTGAACATTATGTGATGTCAGAATTTTGATAAGTCGATTTTTTAAATACATTTTATTACCAACAAAATGACAATTGTGATTTTTGAGAGGAACTTTTTACTTTTATTTTTGGATGAACTTTTGATCTAACTGACACTACTAGCCCATTTACCGGCTCATTTCACGGAACCAACTTCTGACGGTGCTATCTTTTGACTATGGAGGTGCTTTTGTTGGATAAAAAAAATTGTATCTGATTTTTTACTGTAAAAATATTTTATACACTTTTTATTAGACTAAAGTACCTACAGTTTCTAATTCAAGAGGATAATTCTAACTAATACTCGTAGTACACTGAGAGAACAAAACAGGTTAAAATAACCAAAAGTGCTTCGGTTGATTTTTTTTCGGTTAAATTTACTAGACATTGGTTAAAATTACAAAACCGACACGCTTAAAATAACAAATTCACTTTCGTTGTGCTTACTAGTGCCCATTAGTTAAAACAAACAAAATCACATATTAATATTACAAAACCTATTCGGTTAATTTCTGTTTTGTTAATTTTACTGCTTATTTGGTCAATTGGCAAATCTTTTACAAAATATATTGTTTGAATTAACAAATATGTAGTTTTTTTAATCAACCCGCATGCATTTAGTAGTTTTAATAAAAAGATATGTTAGATATCAACAAATAATTATGTAACTCAACAGTAATCTCAACAAAAAAAAAATTGTTTCATTTCGTCATTTCTTCAACAAACATTTTTAGTAATTTGAACGCAACACGTTGGCTGATATCACTAAAAGTTACAGGTTGTCACAACAATAGCTGTGGTTTAATTTGTCTTTGTTGAATTTACCTTATTTATGCTCAATTATACAAAAGTATTGTGGTAAGAATAACTAATTTAACGTCATCCAATTAAACTGCACTCAGCTAGTAAAAGTAACAGAATAGTAGTTTAGATTTACAAATTGACGTGGTCAAGACTAACTAGTAGTTTTGGTAAATTCAACAAACATTTTTAGCAAATTGAACAAACACTTTTAGTAAATTGAACCCAACACGTGTGCTAAAATTAATAAAAGTACCAGGTTGTCATAACAATAGCTATGGTTTAATTTGTCTTTGTTGAATTTACCTTATTTATGCTCAATTATACAAAAGTATTTTGGTAAGAATAACTAATTTAACGTCATGTAATTAAACTGCACTCAGCTAGTAAATGTAACAGAATAGTAGTTTAAGTTTACAAATTGACGTGGTCAAGACTAACTAGTAGTTTTGGTAAATTCAACAAACATTTTTTAGCAAATTGAACAAACATTTTGAGTAAATTGAACCCAACACATGTGCTAAAATTACTAAAAGAACCAGGTTGTCACAACAATAGCTGTGGTTTAATTTGTCTTTGTTGAATTTACCTTATTTATGCTCAATTATACAAAAGTATTTTGGTAAGAATAACTAATTTAACGTCATCCGATTAAACTGCACTCAGCTAGTTAAAGTAACAGAATAGTAGTTTAGATTTACAAATTGACATGGTCAAGACTAACTAGTAGTTTTGGTAAATTCAACAAACATTTTTAGCAAATTGAACAAACACTTTTAGTAAATTGAACCCAACACGTGTGCTAAATTTAATAAAAGTACCAGGTTGTCATAACAATAGCTATGGTTTAATTTGTCTTTGTTGAATTTACCTTATTTATGCTCAATTATACAAAAGTATTTTGGTAAGAACAACTAATTTAACGTCATGTAATTAAACTGCACTCAGCTAGTAAATGTAACAGAATAGTAGTTTAGATTTACAAATTGACGTGGTCAAGACTAACTAGTAGTTTTGGTAAATTCAACAATCATTTTTAGCAAATTGAACAAACACTTTTAGTAAATTGAACCCAAAACGTGTGCTTAAATTACTAAAAGTACCAGGTTATCACAACGATAGCTGTGGTTTAATTTGTCTTTGTTGAATTTACCTTATTTATGCTCAATTATACAAAAGTATTTTGGTAAGAATAACTAATTTAACGTCATCAAATTAAACTGCACTCAGCTAGTATAAGTAACAGAATAGTAGTTTAGATTTACAAATTGAGTGGTCAAGACTAACTAGTAGTTTTGGTAAATTAAATAATAATAATAATACTTAGATGCTAAATTGTAATGGGGTCCACATATTAAAAAATATATCTGGTAGGCTGAGTTCGGCAGCTTGCTTAAATGCGTTACACGTAAATGCGTTTTTAATGTATGCAATGCACTATACCTTCATGGTAAAATATATTAAAGAAAGCTTATAAGTCTATGTTTAATGTTACAAACAACATTCTATACATATTTCAACAAAATGTATATAAATAATATATCAATTTTAGAACTGATACTTATGAATCCCGTCCCGTCCTTCCCGTCAAGTTGTTCAATGTAGCTGCAGTCGTTGAAAGGGTTACATCATTCAGTGTCATAATATTGTATGTCGTGGTGTTATTTTCTCTATAGTCACATCCATTCAATACTAAGAGCAAGACGAAATATCCAAAGCATATTTCTGTTGAGTAGATAATATTGTTAAAAAAGAAAGGAATCACCATGAGTATTTATCTTAATTTGTTTTAACATGCTATCTTATTTAAGAAAGAGTACAAATAAATGTATCCCACACCGCTGCAATTGCTCTAATTCGAATGCGAAATGACGTCTCGATCGGTCTTGACCACTGCTTTCCTATCGGATTTACGGCTTTCCTTCGAAAAATACTTGATTTGGCACTCGATAAAATTCACGAATTCGAGATTTTATTCGAATCCGTGATCAATTCGAGTGCACGAGAATTGGGCCCGGTCTAAATTATAAGGGCTCGTTTTTGCGATTTGGCTACGAAACCCTAAAAATAGGTCAGAAACATTCGTCAACTGTGAATTCACCCCCAGGACCTGAGGATGAAGTGGGTAAGTTGTCACAGGAACTACGTACTTAACAGCAAACCCACCATGTTTGAGTTCGTCTTATATAATGTTTCCACGAGTTCGTCGTTTTACATGTATTTCAAGATAAGAGATATATAATTAAATAAGTTGGTAATGATAACCGAGTTAAATTGTATGGTGAAGCAATTTTTTTCGTAGATGTGTGAGCCAGAGTACTCACGATTCAAACATGGCGGCTGTGAAGTTAGACGCGAGTTAGGGCAGGGGGGTGTGCGCTGCGCTGGCCTACGTAACCGCGGCGCCCAGCGCGCGGAACTTGAGTGTGTGCGTTGCGCTTGCAGCGTGCGGACGTTGCGCATACACTTCGGGCGATCAGTTTTATATAATTTTCTATATCATTGTAATCTATTATATTCCCTTTTGAAACAATACATTCAGAAGAAAATTGATGTTTATAGTTAAAATAGATTGTTAGTGTTGTTATTGTGTCTTTCACCTGAGCAAACAAGGAAGACTTATTGACTTCGTGGGGAGTATCACAAGATACTATAGTTGTCTTTCATGGTAAGTACAATAATTAATAATCTGATAGTTTCCAATTGGCATTTGTGCCAATAGCATGTTACACGAGTGGGTGGGAATCATACTCGTAATAGGTACAGATAGATTCAAGCATAAATGGCGGCTTTGAAGTGCGCTGCGAGCGCGGTTACGCGCAGCTCCTCATCCATCGCCCGCGCGTACATATTTGCTATTACGCAGCGACCAGCGCTTATTTCACAGCCGCTATAATTGTTGAATCCATCGGCATTAGGAACTGAACGTTACGAAACCAACCGGTAATATTAACATGTAATTATTGTATATGGAACGTGGTATAGCTGTTACTTGAGCCAAACACTGTCACTCAAAGTTGGTGCCACCAAGACGTCCGATACCGCTGACACGCTGCCCCAGCCCCTAGCTACAGTTTGCATATAACTACCTTCGATAGTTATTATATAATTGATAGAATTAGTTAGTTATAGTTATTATGTTAAACTTTCCGTTTGGTTTTAGTAAAATCTTTTATTAAGTAAGTTGTAATGGCTTTATAACACACTTTTGCTCTGAAAAGTATTTTATAAAGCCATTATAACTTTCTATAAATCTGGGGGTTAGTTTCTAGAAGTCAGTACGGATATTTCGATTCCGTAACAGCATTTAGCACGCCACCCATGTATATGGGTGTTTTCTTTTTCGCAGGTTGATCCCGCATGGGGGGCATCTTAAACGAACCAATCATGCGACCACTGCGATCAAATCCCTGCCGGGGAAGACCAAAAGACCACTGGTGAACAATTGGAGGCTCGGCAGGTCGGTCAGCAGTAGGCGACGACATCCCTTGGCTTTCTTTATTCGGGCCGTTGCGTGTTGAAGTCTTAAACAATAGGTACCCAGGGTACACACGACCCTGGGAGGTCAATGGCAGCTTGTCATTTAATGACATCCAATGCATATGACCCAGACATACACATTATGTAGGTACTCAAGACCTTAACTAGCCTAATCCTAACCTAATCTCAAATAGATAAGCCATTATTTCTAAAATTGCTTATTTGACTGCTTAATAATTTTATTAATATAATTTTAAACATTCCAGATAATAATATCGACATAGCGTATCTTGATAGCTTAGGAGAGGAAGAACATCATATGTTGATACCGGATAACTAATTGAGAGACTGCATCAAATTCAAAATGGCTATAAAAATTATAAGGCCGAAATAGAGACCGTGCATAATGTAAGTAATGATAATATTTTTACTGGTGCTTAGGTATCCTTTCATCCTGTTAATTCACAGACATTGAGATGCTGTAAGCATTATACTTTTATTTGGGTTTCCTACCAAAATAGAAAAAAGGAACCCTTATACTGATACACCGTTGGTGTCTGTCTGTCCATCTGTATGTTACATCCGATTTTCTCAGGAAGTATTTTAGCTATCGCCTTATTTTATCTTTTATTTTCGTTTTCTTGTAGCTTTTCCTCAAAATGGGGCCTTACACGTCAATATTGTTGAGTCTTATGAATGGTCATAGTGTAAAACTTATATTATAAAGAGAAATGATATTTCTTTGTTGTTTGTAATGGATAAACTCAAAAATACAATCTTGTTTCAGGAAACGTAATATATTCCTAGTAGAACTATAAGTCCCAAAACTACGATGCCAGCAAAAGGAAAACTTGTGGACAGATATTATAATCAAATACGGACTCCCAAAAAAATGTAAAATTGGCACAAGCAATAACAAAACAACTTATAAGGGTAAGCAAAATACATCAAAGCAAAGGCAGTATTGTGCAATTTCAAAGCTTGATATATAAATATGTTCTAACAGAATTTACATTGTTTAGGGTTCCATACCAAAATGGTGAAACAGAATTCATATACTCCGGCTGAAACTCTGGTGTCTGTCTATCAGACTGTATAACGCAGTAGATTTTCTCAGGATCTTTAAAAGCTATCATCTTGAAATTTGGTATAAATCTACATAATATCACTTGTCCACACATTTTGCCACAATTTATTTATTTATTATTTGTTAAATATTACAGACAACAATGAAAAAAAAATGCAATGGTTGAAATTTAACCGAGTCCCCTGGCCGCTGGTTGAAGAAACATGGACGGCGACGTGCGATTATTGCAAAAAAAGGACGACACAGCAGATTAAATATGATGATTAGTGAATGGCCATGCCTGAAAGCAACCAACGGACATCGATTGGTATGTTTATTTTTAGTTTAATTTAATTTTAGATATTTATCTCATTCTGTTCCAAGTATACCTAGTCTGATGGTATTTATTATTATGGACTTTTTATTCATTAATCTGATTTGTTTTAGAATTATGCTGACATAGAAGAAGCATTGCAGAACAGACGCAAATCTATGGCAAAATAGGACTTACTCGCCAACCTATGGTTATAAGTGTTGGCGCACCTGCAGCACTTGAAGCTTTTTATGTGGTCATTGATGACGTAAAGTACAGGTTTGATTCTCTGACCAAAGCTCTCGTATCTGTATGTTTTGTATCGTGTATGATCTAGCTAATATATAATGTTTAAACGTAGGTTAACCACACTTGATAAATGTCATTAATTATATGCTAATAATCAACATGCAATAATTTTGTTCCTTCCTGTAGGGTATAATAGTATATAATAATATAGTCTTTGTACTGAAACACACCCATACTTTCTAGTATGTTTCAGTACCAAGACTACCCATACAAAATATTCAATGTAATCTACTGGGATATTGAAAGCTTGAATTTTTGTCCTATTGATTTTTAATAATATAAAGTAACATCGCGAATCACCTAATGCAATGATAGTTATCGCATGCGATAGATATTTCTGAGAATCGTATGCGACATTTATTACTGGATTGATGATTTCCCAAAATCATTGTGATCACTAATAATCAGTAGGATAAAATAATTCATGCTTTCAAAATTCCGGTATATGAAATTTCAAATATGTTGTATTAATGGAGACTGAGCGCACATGCATGCGCCCTTTTAAGTGCAGATTTTGTACTTTTTTATTGTATGTTAATATATATAAAATAAAAATTCTTATTTGTTCATACACTTACTTTTTATTTTTCTACAGAAATCAAAATTCATTAATGTTCGACTACCCAGTAGCAGTGACTAGCTTAATTTAACTGACACTTTTTGTTCTGCAATGATGTACTTTTCTATTGTACCTACATACCTGTTTTATTTCAGATATTGCAAATTTGTTGCAAGCTATCTAATATTTAATATATAATATTATTAATATTGTTCCAATCATTTACTGGGTAGTCAATACTGCTAAAAAATTTGTTGGATTTTATATATAGGATTTGTTAAACTTGTGATGTAGTTTTGGTTTACCATATTGGTTTTAATGATATTGAATGTAACGCGGTATACTTATATAATCGTATCCTGTTAATTATGTAAACAATTGTGTTTTACGAAGTGTCTAATGTTTTATATTTCAGTGTACGAAGTACTTTATTGTATTTACTTTTGGCTTTTTAATGACCAAAAAATGACTTAATTAAATTAAGGCGTGAATTACTGTTAAAAAATATACTTAGTATAGGTGTTTATTAACCAACATTATATATTAAAGTAACTACGTTTTAGGCAGGGCATACTAAACATGTGTGCTGTATTTATTTTGGGATTTTTATTAGAATAATAGATTTACATTGTAATCTAAATCCCAAAAATAAATTCAACATACTGGTTCAGTATGCCCCACATAAAACGTTTTAGTTTAACACACCATATTGGTTATGATAAACACTTGTACTAGTATTATTAAACAGTAGCTTTGACGCCTTATTGGTTGTTCTAACCAAAATCCAAAAGTAAATCCAACAAATTTATTCTCGTATACCCTACCCAAAGCGTTTGTTACTTCTACAGACAATATTGATTACAATAAACAGCTGGACTAGTATTTTTAAACGGTAAATTTAAAGCCCTATTGGTTGTTGTTACCCAAATACCTAGGTAAATCCAACAAATATATCTAGTATACCCTACCCAAATCGTTCGTTACTTTTACAGACAATATTGGTTACTATAAACAGCTAGACTAGTATTTTTAAACAGTAAATCTAACGCCCTATTGGTTGTTGTTACCCAAATACCTAGGTAAATCCAACAAATATATCTAGTATACCCTACCCAACTCGTTCGTTACTTTTACAGACAATATTGGTTACTATAAACAGCTAGACTAGTATTTTTAAACGGTAAATTTAAAGCCCTATTGGTTGTTGTTACCCAAATACCTACGTAAATCCAACAAATATATCTAGTATACCCTACCCAAATCGTTCGTTACTTTTACAGACAATATTGGTTACTATAAACAGCTAGACTAGTATTTTTAAACAGTAAATCTAACGCCCTATTGGTTGTTGTTACCCAAACACCTAAGTAAATCCAACAAATATATCTAGTATACTCTACCCAAATCGTTCGTTACTTTTACAGACAATATTGGTTACTATAAATAGCTAGAATAGTATTTTTAAACAGTAACTCTAACGCTTTGTTGGTTATTCTAACAACCATTATCAATGTACATCCGACATGTATTTCGATATATACTACAAAAAGATTTTTGTAAAATTAAACAACTATTGATACATACAACAAAGAGCTGTTGTATATAACACAAAGTAATACAGTAGTAGGAACCATAACAGGTGGTGAGCGCTACAAATATTTCCGGTATGAACTACCGTAATGATTGCGTTACTTTAACACTATTTGTTATAATGATTACAACAATAATAGTATTTTCTACGAATTATTTTGGTTTTACTAACCCAACTAGGTAGTAAATTCAACATCTCTTTTGGTATATTTGACTTACCGTTTATGTTACTCTTAAATTGAAATCCTTTACTAAGAAATGCTAAAATCAACAAACATGAAATTTGTTATATCAACCAATGTTATTTTGTAAAAAATAATACCAAATAAAATTTGGTTGTCTCAACAAACAAGAGTTCGTTGTAATTACCGTGAATAATTGTTACAGTAACAAATAAGCAATTGGATCAATCAAATTCTCTGTTAAATGTACAATTTTCAAACATAAAAATAACAAAGTCAAATTTGTTACACTAACAAATTTCTCGATTGGCGCTATTTTAACGTGTAACTTTTGTAGGTTTTTTGTTGGGCCAACCAATAATTTCTCTCAGTGTAGCAAGTAAGAAAGTAAATAACTAGACAGTCCCCTTTTCCGCTTATATGCAGCTAATAGTATATGAGATATATAACTCTCAACCCTCCCTTTGTGTGCTCTTAACTACCGACACTTTAATGTCATTGGTACTGAAAATCTCAATAAATGTTATAGATTACTTTTATGGGATGCTTGCCGTTTGGAGGGCTTCCTATAATTTATTTAACAGCACTTGATACATGAAACTATCGTTAAATTGGGACAATGAAAATCAAGGTAGAAGTGTTAGTGTACTCAGAATTAGAATCAGAATATTTTTTATTCATGTAAACCATTAAGTACTGTACTTATGAATCGTCAAAATAGTTTTAAAATTCTAAGCTACAACTTTACCACCCGTTCGGAATACCGTTCCTATGGAGAAGAACGGGCAAGAAACTCCAAGGTTGCTCTTTTTAAAATGATCCGTTACATTTTTGAGCAGTACATTGTTATCGGTGTTGTGAATAAAAGCTGAAAAATAAAAACAAATTTTGTCGTAGTTCAAGCAATACACAAAAGCTACTGACCTAATTTTTGTGGGGTTTTCTCATATATATTTATATGTATCTAGGTGAATGTAGAGTAGCCGAACCACATCGAGGCTTACATAAAGGTGAAGGGTGGAGAAGCGAGCAAAGACACCGATTAACTATTGCAATATAGTACAATATAATATTACACAATAAGTACTACATACGAATCCCCGACGTCTGACTCAATTGTCTTTGAATCAATAGCAGTTTAATAATAAAACTGTCCTGAAAATGACACTCCATAAAGATTTTCGATCTGCAAAATATATCTGAATTTGAATAATGAATTTGAGAGCTATGATTTATTTGTCATATGTAATGATATTTATTTCAAACGCTATTCAATAAATAAAATCTTATGACAATTCGTATCTTATATAATAATAGCACATTTTATATACTATAATAATAGCACATTTTATATACTATAATAATAGCACATTTTATATACTATAATAATAGCACATTTTATATACTATAATAATAGTACATTTTATATTGGCTGTAGCAATGATAGTGTGAAATATTTTAACGAGGCCAACAGTCGGTTATAAAGATGATAACATTCCCAAAGGAATAAATCAAATGATTGGACATTTAAAAAAATACACACTGTACTGAGCGTACGGCCAAACGCTACTGATCGCCTTGTTTAAAAAAACAAACAAAATTTACAAAAATCAAACATAATTTTTAATTTATTTATAATCGGTTAAAATATTATACTCATAATTGTTTTGTCACGAATAAGCACTATCAAGTTTTTTAAATGAGTCTTATTCGGTCGTTTATTTTTTATAAATTATTAAAAAAAAACAACAGAAAAGAAAGCTATATTTGTGCGGGCGCGGATGCGAGGTATAACTGATCATTGAGCCTAGTTTGAACTTCTGTTTTCGTAACGTCTTCGAGAAAGCGTGCTGTCATTGTCATGCGTATTCATGAAACCTATAGTGCGAGCAGGACACAAAGCCCCATGAACAATATCATGCAAATCTTATGACATCGTATTGTACTATTTTTTGACGATTACATCGGTCACGCACAGGAAGCAGCGTTGCCTCACTTCCGGCCCACTAACGGATTTATCATCACGCTACGAGGCGAGGGTCTGAGCAATAAAACATTTATATGGCTAAGCTTTTGACTTGGAATTGTGGAAAAAATATAATAAGTGAGTACTTTGAAAGCGCCTGAAAACACAGTCTAAAATATTATTTATTAGCTGCGCCCCGCAGTTTTACCCGGGATTAAAAAGTATCTCCTTTTTACCGGGACACGGGACTTATACATTTTACCGGGATAACGTAGCCTATGTGCTATTCCAGACTATAATCTATATCTGTGCCAAATTTCATCCAGATCCGTTCAGCCGTTCTGGTGTGATTGAGTAACGAACATCTATCCATCCGTCCATCCAAACTTTCACATTTATAATATTAGTTGGAATTAGTGGGATTGTGCTGTCATGTATACGCCCTGATTAGCGCAGTTGGTAGTGACGCTGCTCTCTGCGCCGTGGGTCCCGGGTTCGAATCCCGGTAGGGATAATCTTTGTGTGATGAGCACGAATGTTTGTACTCGAGTCATGGATGTTTAATGTGTATATAAGTATTATATACTGAGTTCGCCCTCAGTCCATTGTACGGTACCCATAATACAAGCTTTGCTTAGTATGGGATCTTATAGTGGGTGTGTTTGTCTAGCGATATTATTATTATAGCGACAATATATACGAACAATAAAATCCACAGTATACTGTTTTGCACAAAATATTTCATTACTCCATTATGATATTTTTTTTCAATTTTTTTTTATAAAATTAAATAAGTATTGAAATAAAACTAATTTTACGGTTTTTATCGCGTTATAATTATGTTTTTTACGTTCCCGACGTTTCGGCTGCTTTACAGCAACCATGGTCACGGGAGGACGTAAAAACATGATATAACGCGATAAAATCCGTAAAATTAGTTTTATTTCAATGTGTAGTATTCGCGTGAATATAAGAAATCAATATTAAATAACTTATTTAGCGTAGGTAAGTACGTACGTACCTACAATCTTCTTTGTGGCGTTGATGTAAGTATCAAATTTGCTTAGATAAATAGATAGACATTAAATTAAAATTTTCATTTGAGCGTTTTAGTATAAAGACTTTTTGGTAATACGAATAGTGCCAGCCCTCTGGCTATAATATGATGAGCTGGCTGAATTACGTGCAAATTAAATTTTCTAACATCGCCTTATTCGTAGGTCCACTCAATTTAAACATACATTTAATAATAGGCTATTTGACTGTGTTTGAAAATCTATATTAAATTGTTCATTAGTTTAATTTGATGCTAATAATATAGTTCTTGCATTGATTATTCCAGTATTTTAAATGAAATTCGATGATAAATTTAAAATAAATAAAAATACCGCCAAAACGATCACGTGACACATGTGAAAAAAGATGGGCCAAAATTACATTAAAATCCAAAATATTACAATACTCGTATCGACAACCTGAACCTGATTCAGTCACAACGCATCAACCAACAATCCAGAGCGTTTGTGAACACGTGACCGAAACAAAAAAAAAACACGATTTTATTTTATGATTTAAAAAATATCCATTGTTTAGCATAAAAATTAAGACTAACTTTTGATACAACCTATTCTATCAAAATATGCGCCAAATGTTGCTCACACCTATCATATGTTTATTTTGCAGGGCTGTTAAACATTTTGCAATATTATTACAAGTATATTCTTATAATTTGACGGCTTGATAGAACTAATAACTTTAAAATTTATTCAGTTTGCTAGAAAAGTGGAGAGCTATAAAACATAAGTCTGCTTTAAATAGAGAGTAATAAAAATGTAAGGAACATTCGTAGTCTTTATTACTAAGCAGCTGTATTGTGATAGCTATTTTTATGTACCTATAGTTAGTAATACACTTTGTAAAAATTATGGTTGGTTAAATTCGTGACTCAATACGTCGAATCGAAGTTGAATAGCCTAATTGCCAACTGAAGGTTAATTTCACCGTTTTGGACTATTTAAAATTTATAGATTTATATAGACTGTGCGTCATACAATGAAATTATAGAACGTCCAAAATGTTCTATTAATTGCCAGTTGTGACATGATAAGTAATCATTTGGACTAGACACCTATACTTACTCTACCTTTACCCATTAAATATAATTCCATAGCTCTACCTATAGAGTCGGAATCAGAATATATTTTAAGTACATTACTTATGAATCGTCAAAGTAGTTTTAAAATGCTAAGCTACAACTTTATCACTCGTTCGGAATACTGTTCCTATGGAGAAGAACAGACAAGAAACTCCATGGTTGGTTTTCAAAAAGATCTTTTCCATTTTCGAGCAGTACATTGTTATGGGTATTTGAGAACAATGTAGGAACAGCTAGGCTTGAATAGCAGGTCTAATAAGTACTAACTTTAAGTATACAATTAAAAGTAAATTGCTACATGGTTCCCACATTGCTTGCGTCAATGAAGATAAGAAGGAAGAGAGCAAAACAAAATCTAAATAATCTGCTCGAACAAGGTCATTTATAATCCTGAAGAGCCGGATTTCGATCTTGAAGATAAGGATATTATACATTGTAGAGTCTTTTTATTTTTTAGATTACTTAGCAGAATGTTTGATTGGTATCGGCTGCAAACCTATCCTATTGTGACAACCTCTGAGACTAAAAGGAACAACATAACGAAAGATAAAAGATATTAATACTAGCCCTACAAAAGTAGGGCCCAAAAGGGCACAGGCCTACTATTAATGCGAGGGTGATTAGCCCACAATCCCCCACGCTGGCCCAGTGCGGGTTAGCGGACTTCACACGTCTTTCGAGGGATTCTCTTAGACATGCAGGTTTCCTCACGATGTTTTCCTTCACTGTTTAACAAGTGATGATCATGGTTGAAAATTAGGTTCGCATATGAAATCCAGAAATTCCAGTGGTGCGAGCCGGGGTTTGAATCTGTGATTCTCGTTACCGAGGCAACCGTTCTACCAACTTGGCTATCACTGCTTTGTTCACACAAAATATTGCTTAGTATAACTTGATGATAGTTATTTGTGTGTACGATCCAATGTTAGGTAGGAAATAAATTTGCAAATAATTTATTTTGCGAGAGACATATGATGGACAATAAAAGAGCAATTGGTTGTGAACTGGCTCGCTCATGGGGATGTCAACAACTTGTTATGTTATAATCAACATAAATATCTGTTAATTTGTTAATTAAAGTTACATCATTAACATCGTCTTATGACATCAAATGAAGACGTAACCACAAACTTGAGCGCAGTTAAATTAATTTTAACTTATCACTTGTTGATAAGGAGTTTGGGCATATATCTTAAAGCAATATTGTAAGTCTATCTTAACCGCTTTATATCCGAAGTTGATATAAGGACACACATTTTAGGGACTCTGAAGGTCACATATTTTATTTTGTATAGTATAGGCCTACTAGGCACTTAAAAAATAATCAAGCTTAATTTTTTTCTCAAATCTATAACCGGTACGGATTGCGACTTATATCGACTCCAAGGGGTCGATATCGAACACTTTGGGAATCCTTGGTCAAAGGCATTTCCGGGGGTTTGAACCCCCAAAGCCCTGCCTGCCTGCAGACTTGTGCACTGGCACACCGAGTCAAAATAAAAAAAACTATGTAATCTTGCTATGTCCGTTATTATTAATTTAGAAAAAAAAATATATAGTTGCTGGTTGTATCGAAATATATTTCATGTTATTTTCCGAACCCCACCTACCCTTTCGAGCCCCATAATTAATTGTCAACTCCTATAGAAGGGTTTTATCTATACCCGGTAATATGAATTCTAGTAATAGTGGAAGCGACTAATAAGTGTAAGTGTGTGTAGAAAGTGTATCGTGTGTGCGCCCCGCATGGCAACACACTGGAGCTTACTTTTATATTCTATTTTGTAAAAATCATGAATATCAAAAAAAAGACAAGCCCGCTGAGTTTCTTGCCGGATCTTCTCAGTTGAGGTCGCGTTCCGATCCGGATGTAGACTTAAGAAAAAAAATATGTAATGACAATTTGTAAGTGCCCCCGTAGGCCTATACGAAATAAATGATTTGACTTTGACTTCGACTTTGAATAGACGCCAATGTTAAGCTTTCCATAAAGACTGAATCATGCACAAAGTTATAAGCAACACAGTCGAACAATATTATGCAACATTCATTGACCGTTATAGTTTCGTTGGTCTATTTGGTCGCCATTGTTCTGTCGCAGTGAATACGCAGTCACGCCCTCCGCGTAATGAATGTATGGATATTGCGTTAGCCGTGATTTGTGGCCTTTAGTATCCAGGCTTATGTTTGGAGTCGGCTCACGTTAATAGTTCAATAGAGAGGGTGGGAACCGAACCGGGTAGGTAACTCTCGACTCCGTATTGTTGTAAGTTAAGTGAGGTTTATATTTTTTTTTTTTAATAAACTAGCTGCCTGACTGGACAGGCGATGTCCTGTTGCCCCAATTTTCATAATTTTCTGGGCGATTTTAATTTTATTTCTCAATAATAAAAACCTTATCAAGTCTGTTACAAATATTTATAAAAATTGCCAAATCGGTCCTGTCATTCTCAAGTGTTGCACTTATCAATATATGGCATTAAATTTTGATTCAATATTTATTACAGATTTCCTACATCATTATCTGTAACAAGCGGGAAACTAATGTTATTGGTTTTTTTCATAAATCAGTTATTCTGTTATAGCGATATATTGATATGTAATGTAATTGTTATGTATTGGAGGTTGAATATCGTACAGCAAACGTATACCATAAGAGCTATTATGTTGACTGACGTTACGAGGAGCAACTGCTCTCAGATATGACGATTTAAAGATATACGACCTTATTGCTTTATAAGTGTCATTGAAAATGTTAAGGAAATGGCTATAATGTTCGTGAGTGTGATATACGAGTACAATGTATTTCAAATAAAACATTTGACTGTCTAATTAAACGTTAAATAAAAACATTCGACGAGCGAAATTTTGTGATGAAGTTTGCCGAAAACAGAATCTTGTCGATTCTATCTTTAGTGCAAAGTTTGCGGATCCATTACGTTAATTACGTTCACATTTTCCTGTTACGTCACACACACACACTTGCGTCCATCTCTTTAAATTCATGCTCCACCTCACCAGACCTGATCCTGAATAGATCTGATCGGACCTATCAGATCTATTATCGGCTAACTAAAGCAACATTACGTAAGAGTGAACAGGTACCTTCTAGACAAGTATGCTCCATCGTAGATCTCATCGTCACAGGTGAGATCGAGATCAAATACTTGCCTTTAATGTAATAAAAAAAAATACGTGACACTCTCCAGTCGTTTCTTCTTCTTCTTTCTTTACGAAATGGATATGAATATGGCCTCACCAACAACTTAGCGGGCATTTTGCCAATGTCAAGTAATTAATAGCAATAACACATTCAATAAATACACATTATAAATAAAATAATGGATATGACATGGTGATATAAAAATGGCGTGTCCAGCCGATTGATTATTGTCCCTCCAGTCGTTTATGAGACCGTGAATAACTATATGCAGGTGTCGTTCAGGACATACAGGATCTATGCGCAAAATCTATGTTGTCTCTGGCACAACTGAGTCTTTCGGAATAACAATTTTTAAGCACAAAGTCCAAATTCTGTTGTATTTTATAGCCATGGCTTACATGCAGCTGCTATTCCCAGCGGCTGACCGTTCCACAGTTACTGCCTTTGTTGAATCTATACGAAACGGTGTATCGACACTTTTGTGTGAGCGCCTAACAACCTCCTTAAATTGTGAGTTGTGTGAAATATAGGAATTTTACTTTCTGAGTTATTTCGAAATATACGAATATATGTATACGAAATAAATGAGAATCACAAGGCCTATTTTTGTCATTTGTTTTTTATTTGAACTTAGAACGTATCATATGAACCTTAGTAGATTTTTTATTAACTAAGATTTATTGTCAAAACTGATAAACCACTTCTATGGCCAACCTTACCTAGTGGCAATGTGCACAGTTTGAATGTTATAATTTTTTTTTCTTCTCTTTTTGTATGTTGTATTTCTAATGTGTGTGCAATAAAGAATATCTTATCAATAAAGGAAATAAATTTCAACCTTCAGCACATCAATTGTGTATTGTTTGGGAAAACAAAGGAAAGAATTTGGTCGGCGATGTGGAAGTATTGGGTTAGTTGGCCCATATGTTGGGCGAATTGTTGCACAGTTACTATCGCAAAATAATAATAAAATAAAACAGGTCGCGTAGTAGTCACTATTATCTCTTTAAGTAACAACAGTTTCTTTGTACTTACTATAGAAAATGAAATTACTAACTTGATTTAAAATGTTATTTAACTTAGGTGCGTTTGTTTTGTGCGATTTCAGAAAGGAATGAGTCGCGAGAGTTTGAAAACTTTTCGCTTTGCATTGTTATTATAACTGCTTTAACTCAGGCAAATAAGCTCAGACTTGGCTTCCCGAAGCATTCCCTATAAAAATTAATAGCATCAACCATAAGCGTTATATAAAAGTAGTGATTGAGTGATAATATACTGGCGATATTAGCCAGACGCACACACGGTTCCACACTAAGCAACGCTTGTATTATGGCTACCGTACAATGGACTGAGAGCGAACTCAATATATAATACTTATATAGATATTCAACATCCATAACTCAGGTACAGGCACATTCAAGCTCATCACACAAAACTTGTCCCAACCAGAACACGGGACCTCGGCGCAGAAAGCAGGGTCACTACCAACTGCGCTAAACTTATTTTGTTTAGGATCTCTAAGAGGATGGGTATCTATACATTTTTGATGTACTTTTAAGGGTCTCACAAGGGTGCAAGGATTTAGTTATTGTGGTCTTGCAATTTGTTGTTTTAGGACGAAGAAAAATACAGTTACAGCGATCAAACATTTTTTCTACGTTTAAGGATTGCCCCACCTTGTACGGTACTCATAATACAAGCGTTGCAAAGGGTAGGACCGTACAGTTATTATTATTTTTCAAAATTATTGTATCGAAGTCAAGAAATTGATTGGCAACAAAAACTTTATACATTAAAATGTATTTTTTTCTATTAAGTTCTTTATAGTTTGAAGGTTGGTAAGTCCCTAAACGGCCATTATGGCTGTGTACGACCCACTTCCCAAATATCTTTATGTTCCGATCCAAAATGAGTTCTGTTTACTTTTTATAAAGAGTATAGTTTAGTTACGTAAAACGCCGGAGGGTTGAGTAAATGTTTACAGTTAGGTACTAAAAAAATTGGTAAAGTTTGTAACGTTGTTCGCTCACACTTACGCCTGCTTCACCTTGTACTCTTTCTTTTCAGAATAAGAACTATTTAAAAAAAAAACTCGCGACTTCTTATGCGTTAACATAAGTTTTCGCCCATCCCGGGAAACAAAATCTTAATCTTTTAATCAGCTATCACCATGCGATAAGTCACATTAAAATCCGCCTAGTGGGTTTGAGATAAAAAAAAGTCAATGTTGCTCGCGTTATTAACGCTTACAATGCCAAGTTTCAACACTACAAAGTATAGGGTTAGATTACGTATAACCTTGCACTCGACTGTACTGAATTGTATCTACAAAAACCAGAATGAAAGTCAGAATGGTACTGTATTTTAAATTCGATTTGATCGAATGTAAATATTGCGTTTGGCATATAGCGAAATGGTGTTGCCCGCCGCTCAATCTTGTGCGACTCGAAATGGAAGACAGAAAGGAGATTGGATTACTCTTTGTGTACAATATTTTGTGAGCGGGACCAGATATATGATTGACTGGTCTGGTCTATTCCACTTATATATTTTATCGCCTCGCAATCAAATGTATGTGAAATTTTAAATTGTCTGTGTTATATTTTTTTGTAATTTTTTCCTATGTTTAATAGTTATTCTGCTATTCTGGGCGGAAGCAAATTAATAAATTGAAAGATCACAAAAATCAGCCCACCCATTCTTGAGTTATAAATGGTGTAACTAACACGACTTTATTTAATATTTACAGATGTATAGGTATTATCTACAAAAGAATTGATAGTAGATCTATTACTTTAAAAGCCACTCAACAAAATAAACGTGTAAGGTATAGCAAAGCCACTGTGTCAGGTACATCAGGGTCTTAAGAATAAGACAATTTGTCAGTGCTCCTTGGGCCAATACGAAATAAATGATTTGACGTTGTATTTGACCCTGTCAGGTACCATGACCTTTAAGGGCGAGATAGATAATCTCCCCAAATAAACAAAGCAAAGCCGCTATGGACATTTAAATCAGAATCATTTCCGTATTACGGCGGTCACATATCCTTCACGTTTATTGCCGCAGTATGCGAGTAATGGCCGCCTGATCCCAGATATAAGGTCGTTCCGAGGCTTCATCGTAAAAAAATGCATTACGATTAAATGACCCACTTTTAAGCTAGGTATAGAAGGAACATACGAGTATAATCCTAGTACGTACTATAAGGGCCTGAATATCTTCGCCTACAATCAACATATTCTCTACGCTGAAAACAGATGGCGCTGAATACACCGCTCTATTTGACGGCCTGATTAGCGCAGTTGGTAGCGACCCTGCTTTCTGCGCCGAGGGTTCGGGTTCGAATCCTGGTAGGCACAAACTTTGTGTGATCAGCACAAAAGCTTGTACCCAAGTCATGGATGTTTAATATCTATATAAGTAATATATACTGGGTTCGCCCCTAGTCCATTGTACGATACTCATAATATATATTATATTATATAAGCGTTGATGTTGGTGTGTTCTTCTGGCGATATTTTTATCTATTCAATAATAACTTAAGAATTTACATATAAGCCTGAATCGCGGTATCAGAGTTTACCGGTCAACGTAGCATATATACAAGACCTAATATTCTGCAAGCACTGCAGCCGGCTCCACCAGGCATAACACACGCCTGCCTGAAACATAATCTCATTGACTTTTAACTGCGTTAGTAAGTACATAGACGGCTTGCGTGCTTTGAGTATGGTGCGTAACTTCTGCATATGCAGATCAAGTGAACATGAGTTTAAAGACTTGTAGTGTAGCTACGTGGTTACCGGTCAGTGAACTATCATTTCAATTCATAGCTGAACGATACCTGACTTGTATTGATCGACTCGGTTATTAATTGTAAGTCGCTTCGTAAAATATACACCTACTATGTAAACATTACATAGAGTCGAGTCGAAACGTTGACTTGCGTGTAAGCGTTGCCAATCTTCGATTCGGTACTAAGAATAGCTCGCATAAAGAAAAATCTATTTGAATCGATGTCATTACTTATCGATAAGTTTCGAGTCTACCCGCAGATTACTAAATGAAGCAAGGTTATCAACATAATGAAATGCGTAGAGCAGTTATTTTCTCAAACAATAAACGTTGTTTTTATAAGGTACAACAAAAATTGTGTAAAATATTTTACCTGATGTATCTATTAGTAATCACGTCGATGTAAAAATTATTTTTTTTTTTTTTTTTTTTATTACATTATAGGCAAGTATTTGATCTAGAGAAATGAGAGCCATGATAAAGATTAGAGAATTATGATAAAGATCATCTTAAAAAAGAGCAACCATGGAGTTTCTTGCCCGTTCTTCTCCATAGGAACGGCGCGTTCCGAACGGGTGGTAAAGTTGTTGCTTAGCATGTTATAACTATTTTGACGATTCATAAGTAATGTTCTTAATGGTTTACATGAATATAAGAAAGATATTCTGAGTATGTAAATTATGTTTGTTTTTTTTTAAACCAGGTGAACCAGTAGCGTATGGGCGCGCGCTTAGTACAGGGTATCGTTTTTAAATGTCTAATTATTTGATGTATTTCTTTGTGAATGTTGTATTTATAACGTACTGTTGGCCCTGTCAAAATATATTACGCTATTATTGTTACATCTTATATACCGGTTGTAACATCATTACAACGATGTTCCAGCATCTAACCCGACGTTACCTAGAAAAGAGTCATAAATCTCTGCTCTATTTATATCGACATAAAGTGAAAAATACAATTGTTATGTTCTGAATAGGGCTGCCAACAATCCAGGCTTTATCCTAAGTCTGCCCGAGAGCTTTACAAAAATATTTGGATAAATTCGCGCCTACTTACCTCGGTGCAAAACTTATTGGTTTAAAAGGTGTGCTAGGGTTGGCAAATATAAACAATTCCATGATTAATTTGCATAGCTACAGTATACGATATTTACACCATCATTTGTCGATTCAATAGTTAGGTAGGTATTTATACTGGTTCTACTGGGTCAGGTATTGACCACCCGATTGGCACAATTGGTAGGCACCCAGCTTTCTGTACAGTGGTTGGTGGATTCGAAACCCGTATGGGCAAATTTTGTGTGATGATCACGAATGTTTGTACCCGTGTCTGGGACAGTACTTACAAATTCGCGGACTCGTAAAAGCCAGCATTTACATCGTGTCTTATATAATATTAATACCAGCCCTTTTTAATGCCCCACTACTGGGCACGGGCCTCCCGTCATTGCGAGGGTGATCAGGCCATAGTCCACCACGCTGGCCCAATACGAGTTGGTGGACTTCACACATCTTTCGAGGGGTTCTCTCAGATGTGCAGGTCCTCACGATGTTTTCCTTCACCGTTTAGCAAGTGATAATCGTGGTAGAAATTGAGATTCGCACATGACATCCGGTTTCCTAAAGGTGCGAGCCAGGGTTTAAACCTGCGATCCTCGTTACCGAGGCAAGCGTTCTACCAACTTGGATTTCACTGCTTCATCGTGTCTTAAAGTCTCAAGAATGACTATATTTTCCAAATTCAATTCTTCTTTTAAAATGTGTCATCCCTGTTCCTAAGCCAGGCATTAAAGCAGCGAGCGACGCCACACTTCAGCCCAGATAAGCCTTGCCTCGCTTTGAACTGAGAAAATATTATACAACGAACATCCGCAGACCATAACGACTCGAGATCTTATTTTGAATGTATAAGTTTTCAAGTTTCATCTCGAGAATTGTTTGGTTTTGGTTCTTATTTCTGGGGCCTCTTTCACAATCCTCAGATAAAGTTTGTTCTTGTTCCAAAAAGCAATGACGTTTTGACAGCTCTTGTTTTTCGCCAGACGAAAAAATCTACTTAAACCAAACCATGCAATATGGTACGTACGGTACGTACCGTACGTACGTACGGTGGTGGTACGTATATAATGGGTACTGTACAATGGACAGAGAGTGATTCCATTAAGTAATACTTGTATAAAGGATACACATCCATGACTCGGGTAAAAATATTCGTGCGTGGAATAAATGGAACAGTCCGAAATCCATCGTCCTAATTTAAAGCGATCTAAGCAAATCCAAAATTAACAAATGCTATCACTTATTTATTCCGAAGCTATCCGAATATTGCCGAGTAATACTTATAAGCTATGAAGTAGGTACCGCCACCACCATCATCATCATCGTCATCGCTTGGTGCTCACGAGTACAATATAATTGCCATCGTTTCCATGGCGTCGTAACATCGGCACATAACTCATGGTAACTGCGATATAAAACGAAATGGTCTTGCAACGCGATGGCGAGCGAATAGAACTTTTATATCTTATGTTTTAAGTTCACGATTCTCGGATTTTAGCTATGGAGCTTGCAGGATTTTTTATTTTATTTCTTTAAGTTTTAGTTGTGTTGTGTGAAATAAAACAGTTTGCATTATATAGAGCTCGCGTTATGAAAAGCCTAATATCTAAGCCGTACAGTTGCTGTGCCGCTTTGTAATTCGGCTTTCGAGTGAAAAAAAAAGTATTTATAATTATAAAAAATGTCTTGCCTCAGCTGGGACTCCAACCAAAAACGAACCTACAAAAAGTATGACATTGATTCATGAATGGCCAAGTCATTGATGAAGATGCAATCCCTTTAAAAACATAGTGTGTTATGTTAGTGACAGACCATGAGGTCCGAAGTAAATGGAAATACGATACGTCACGCACTCACACACACACACACACACACACTGACACACGCATCGATCAACAAAATGTAGACGGTCTATTTATATTTTAATTAAACAGCACTGAATTTACTTAGCCAGCATCAGAGGCATTTGAGTGACATGCGTATGAAAGACCTCTATATTAAATCTCAGTTAACGAAAACGAATAACAAAAGGTTCACAAATAAAACGAATATACCTTTGAAGAGGTTTTATTAAAATCCTTTTGTGTCTTGTCTCGTCAGTTGTGGGTACATTGTTCTTTACATAAGTAATGGATTAGGTAGCTATATGTAATTACAGTATTTTTCAGAATCATAAGGTATTGAAATACACTGCTGACTTATATTTATTTTTAATGTAAAATGAAATAATATGTGTAGGTTGGTACTTAATTATTACAATTAAAGAGTATGTACTATGAATATATACATTTTATTTTATTTTCTATTATTATTAGACTGGAATACCATTATTTTGTACCACCATGGGACATGAATCTGTAAGTGAATTCTACAGCAGATCCTTGCAAAGCAGTTAAAAATTATACAGCAAATAAAAATACCACTTGGTCAAAGCATTTGCTCTGACCTACAAAGTTTCTTGGTCAACAAACGACAAAAGACCAGATTGACGAGGAAGTTTGCCCATAACAATTCTATGCTACACCGTGGTACCAACTACCAATGCAACGCCCACATCTTCCTGAAGAAGCTATTCAGTAACTACATAAATTTCTATTCGACAGAATTAAGGTATTCAGCTGTTTTTAGTTGGCTACTTTCTTTTTGACATTGCTTCTCACGCTCATAAAATTTGAAAACAATTGGTACGTATTTATGTGAAAAAAAATCTACAGGCTATTCCTGCACGTAATTTGTTTTTGCCTTTATCAGAGTTTTAATACGCGGTCTCCTCCAAGCTAAATGGAATTCCTTACATGTTAGCCATTGTTAAAACGGAATGCAGAGAATTATAAAATAAAGAATTTCATAAACAACTCGAGTGGACTGAACGGCGATGAGATATGTTAAATGTTTTATGTTGAGTTCAATTTTGAATTTCGAATATGAATTCTGCTATATACCAAAGTTAAATTAATGACACTTTTTACTGACTACCACCGAAACTTATGAAACGTAATGGTTGTGAACATCTGTTGTTACCCCATTACGTGATAATGTTCCACGGCTAGAGATGTACCTTTTAGTCTACGTTAACCTGACAAATGAAGGCATAAAGAAAAAAAACTCAGCACAATTCTGCAATATGTTGCATTGTTGGAAGCACGGTTTGAAAATATGCTGCCCAACACTCTGTCACGTCTTCAATAGAATAAGCATTGCTCGTTGGTCGAAGATGGCAGATGACGTAGTCTTGGGCCAATCACTGCCACGGAAAAGAATCCCTAGTGTAGTATATTTTGATACCATGGTTTTAACATTATTTAACGCCATCTATAGTCACAAGTCAGCAACACTGTCACCTAAAGGTCAGGTATTTGAAACTGCTTTCATATACATTCATCCAATTTTAGAATAGAATGTCTGGGTCAAGAATGGTCGACAATGTTGACATTTTTATATTTAATAGGAATAGAGTTGTTAATTGAGACGCAAGCTTAATAGAGCTTGTATGAATTTTAGTTAATTTTGGTATTCAAAAATTATATAGAGGACCAGAGCCGAAAATTTCAATGTGTGAGAAATGAGAAATACCTACCATTCGGTTTTTTTTTTCTGGACGGAGTATGACATTCAAAGCTTAAAACATTTGGCTATGGCCATTTTAGATTGTATAACAGAGCTTTTAACACGTTGACTGCGTTAGGAGGTCTAAAAGAACTCTAACGTGACTTTCAGCTGGTGCGGCGCCGAAAATCGTGTTCTCCACCTCTGTGCGGGAGGTCGTAACTTCTTTATTTCTATGTGTTTGACAGAGACAAATATACATACCTACTTCCCGCTGCGAGTTTGATTCAATAATGTAATAAAAAAAATAGGAGATGGATGAGGTCTCTAACGCACTGAGTTGTAATAATATACATCTGTTGCGTGAAGAGATCTTTCGGACCTCCTAAAACACAGGCGTCATAGACGCAAGGAGCGGAGCGCGGGCGGCGCGGGCGCCGTTAGCTCGCGCTTAGTGTTGTTCAAATGTCGATAATGTGTACCTGCGCACTCCATGTAAAAAAAATACGCTCTTATATTTTGTCAGCGTGGTAGCAAAAAAAGTCGTTGCACAGGCTGTCACAGTAAATTACGGCTTACATATAGTAGCACAGATGCATCCAAAACAGCCAAACGAATAAATATGTGTATGTGTGTGTGTGTGTGTGTATCTACAACTATGTGTGCAATGCGATCAAAAAATGTGTTTACCATGCTTCAATGAGGAACATTTTTCTTAAATATATTTTAGGTCACTATGTTTATTGAAATAAAACTAATTTTATGGATTATCATAATTCATCATTCACGGAAGGACAGTCACCATGGTCAGTCCTCCCGTGACCATGGTTGCTGTAAAACAGCCGAAACGACGGGAGCGTAAAAAACAAATAATAAACACGATAAAATCCATAAGATTAGTTTTATTTCAATGTGTAGTATTCGCGTAAATATAAGAAATCAATATTACTATGTTTAAATGATTACTTCATAAAAAGTTTAGCTATCGATAACTGGGGTTTTAGTTTAATCCCATTACTAGTCACAACCCAAACGGATCTATCTTTAGTTGCGATGCGAGATTCAATGGATACCTAATTTTTTTTTCGTTATATCTCATAACCCACTTTTCATATCCCCATGCGTAGCAAACTTGAGATAGAACAGTTAATTCTCTATTATTTACAGAAAGAACATAGATTGTATCTTATTTTTTGATAAAGATATGAGTTTTTTTAAAATACCTTATTTTAGGAGATGGATTAGGTCTCATACGCACTACAGTGAAGCTCGGTTATGAGGTCGAATAGGTCTCTACCGCACTGGCTGAAAGTCCTCTGAAAATGGCACCGCACTCAACGTGTTAACAGACGTATGGCGTAAAAAATATTTCTCTTTTATGTATGGTCGCGAGACGATCTCAACAGGCACGATTTATTTGGAAGATTTCAATCTATTTGTTTACATGAGGTGATTAATTCAAATTGTCGTAAGATGTTTATGGTATATTGACTAGGTATCATAAAATCATTTTTACATAGATATATTACACAAATATTTTTTATTATTAACTAGCTGTTGCCCGCGACTTCGTCCGCGTGGTATTTAACAAAGACAACCGTTGACAACAGCCTGCTCGCCTATTCTGAGCCCGCATTGCAGGGTGTTGCTATCAAACTTTATCAGGCGCTGCGCTGCAACATTGGTTTTATTTTTTTTTCGTGAGATCGTATTTTTTTTCTAAAATAAAAGTAGCCTAAGTTACTCCTTGTTACATCAGCTATCTGCCAGTGAAAGTCCCGTCAAAATCGGTCCAGCCATTTCAGAGATTAGCCGGAACAAACAGACAGACAGACAGACAGACAGACAGACAGACGGACAGACAGACAGACAGACAGACAGACAAAAATTGAAAAAAATGTGGTTTCGGTATAGGTAACGTGTATACATCCAAATGCACTTAGTAAAAATCGGTTATTTTAATATTACAAACAGACACTCCAATTTTATTTATATGTATAGATAAATTGCTTGACTACTTTATTAGATTTTAAAAATTATTGATTTGTAAACACAGACTTATTAGAATATACAGGATACTCATTAGCGTACGCCGTCTGATTATTCTAACAAGTCTGTGGTTTAAAAATTATGGTCTCGATAAATCCAAAAATAGCTTTGGGTGGATTATCGATTCGGAGCCCTACCACGAGTTGGATTATACGAAAAAATACTGAATATTTCATACATCGCTGGCTCTATTGACATTAAGCTATTATCAATAATAATAATAATACCAACCCTTTTTAATATCCCACTCCTGGGCACGGGCCTCCCCTCAATGCGAGAGGGATTAGGCTACAGTACCACGCTGGCCCAGTGCGGATTGGCGGACTTCACACGTCTTTCGAATAGTTCTCTCAGACATGCAGGTTTCCCCACGATGTTTTCCTTCACCGTTTAGAAAGTGATAATCTTGGTTGAAAATGACATTCGCACATGAAATCCAGAAATCTCAGAGGTGCGAGCCGGGGTTTGAACCTGCAATCATCGTTACCGAGGCAAGCGTTTTACCAACTTGGCTATCACTGCTTAATAATAATAGCTAGGTACTTAATGCAGCTAAATTAACAATTACATTTAATTCTAGTAACCAAATGATACATTATTACTAAACATGAAAGAACTAGCACTATTTCCTCGATGCCAAAATGTATTCGAGTTTAAAAAATATTGTTTTAAACATTCGTCGACACATCTACTCGTGGTAGGAGCCACATTAAGCGGCATTTTGTATTCAAATTGATGTACAATGTGGTTATTTGCTATTGTGAAGGTTCTTTACATTGTAATTTACCTGCCTGGTACATTTAATAGCTCTTATACTACTTGTCTGTTACATATCTTGCGAGCAAACATCATTAACAACAATTAAGACAGGGACTATTATATTAAAACTGATTATAGACCTTATTTTGTTAGGCTCATTAACACAGTTTTAGCATGTTTATTGAACAACCAAAGAATATTGAACTGTTTCATTAAGGTCTAATTTTCTTTCTCACAAGGCATAGTTGTAAAGGACAATTGTTGGGCCCGTATACGTTTTTTTTTATATTGTATGCACAAGTACTTTTATAACACTATTTATATATATTTTTTATTTTTTTTTCACTAATGTGCTGTAACAGTATATGACAAGTCTAATTAACATTTAAAAGTTAGTATTTACAAGATGTAATATTAATTATTATTTGGCAATTAAATTACATTTTTATTATAGTTTAGAATACCGAGGATCGATGAGAAATGTCGATATTGATAAAATTTACATTAAAATGAAGTCCTGATGATGGCAAAAACCATAAAAAGCTATGCCCATTTTTAGACTCAAATATTTTCTATAGATTCCGACTGTGTTAATATCCTGATTGAATCTCGGTCTCTCTCACGCGCTGCGATGCACAGGCGGGGTCTTAACATACGTTCACTTTTATGTTTCAAGACATTGTAACAAAAGAGTAAACGACACATTATACTTCATTGTAAGCAAACATTATTCATGTCAGCCTTATTTAAAATTAATTAGTTTGCTTAAGATAATAGCATAGATACAAAGGACGTTCTCGACAGGGCTAAATTATATTAGGAAGTGCTAGTTCGGTCTTTAATTACAGTTCGCGACCTGCTGGCTATTTTAAATAAAGTAAAATATAAATAACAATTTAATATAACAAAATAAATATTGCTTTATTCCAATGTTTATACAATATTCTTGTATAAAAACTAAGGAATAATAAAAAAATATTAAATTAATTTCTTGTATTCTCTCTAGGAGTGTTTTATATAAACAATTATGTAGTGTAATTTGTTTCGTAAAAAATAACAGAAAGTATTTTTATTTAATTACTTATATAGAAATATAAGTTTTGATTCTTATAGTAGCACCACACGCCTAAAGTTAGAGAGTTCTCTGAACTACTTCAAATACCTAGAATATACATACAATAGATATGACAAAGAGAAAGAGAGAAGAATACGCTAAAACTACTGGAAATATATAAAGTTTGTAGTAACCTACCTATTTAGATTAAGTCTATTATACATTTATTATAATTGGTGCCTTTCATCAAATTTCACGCCACAAAAACCAATTCAAAGATTTCGCAAAGTTTAATTAACTAATTTGAAACATCGGTGGTAGGGAAAGGGTGCTTTAAACTAAATTATAATTTCTTCACAGTTAAATAGGTAAAATTAGTTGTATATGAGGCGATATAGAACGCTTATAGGCGTTCTGTAACGCCTCATACACTGCTAGCTAATTCGTAGCTGCTAATCGCGGGCAAACTAATCATTACGTAATCGCCTTTTTAAGAACAACCCCTATTAACGTTACATTTGAAACTATAACTTGCGCTTGAAAAAATACAAAGCCATCCAGATAAAACGTATATGGAGTCCCGATAAACATTACTACATTGGTCCTTTGTACCATTCCACCACATTTCAAAGTCCATTGCAACTATACATTAGTTATAGTAAGTCGCCTGGGACTTTTCGGTCTATTTACATTCGACGCAGAACCTCGGACGTGCACTTGGATAGAACCTGGCGGCATATCCACAGCTGAGTGGAGGCTTGCCGCTCTCGATGTTCTTGGAGACGGTGCGACCCTTAAGTCCACCGCACTATGAAGACTAGCGGCCCTTGAGGACCTGACCGTTGAGTGAGATCGGTCTGCGGGTGGAACTAAGGCTGGAAGGTCAGCTGCAGATCGGGAGCGACGCGGCGGACTCTCGGGTATGAGGGCCATTCCGCCCATGCTGCTTACGAAGACCGAGTTCTAGAAGATTTTATTGAAGTGTTGATGACTTGAAGTCTAGATTAGTGACGGTGCATCTAAAGTGTGATAAGGGCTGTGGTGTTTTATCTATTTTGCTTTGTGTCTGTATGTTAGTATCTACATATTTAAATTACATGCTGTAACAGTCAAAATAGGAGTATACAAAATGTGTAGTGGCGTCTTTCTTAGTATTTCGGAATGTCTTGCATTTTTATAATGCGTTAAAATTAAGCGACCTCATTGATAGTCCTGAATAATAGTCTAGCCCTTTTAACGTCCCACTGTTGAGCACAGGCCTCCCCTCAATGCGAGGGGGATTTGGTCATAGTCCACCATGCTGGCCCAGTGCGGGTTGGCGGATTTCACACGTCTTTCGAAGGGTTCTCTCAGACATGCAGGTTTCCTCGCGATGATTTCCTTCACTGTTTAGCAAGTTATAATCATGGTTGAAAATGAGATTTACACATGAAATCCAGAAATACAAGAGGTGCAAGCCGGGGTTTGAACCTGCGATCCTCGTTACAGAGGCACGCGTTCTACCCACTTGGCTATCACTGCTTTTTAGAGCTGTTTTTAGTCCTGAATACTGAAATAAAAAGTTCTTGATCTTATTACATAAAAGACAAAAGAAAATTAACAAGACTTGTAAAAGATAATTATATGATTGATATAGAAGCAAATGGTGACTCCGATTGTTGATATAGAAGTAAGTTTTAGTATCTCACCTGCCGCGGTCTATGGGACAGGTACCCATATGGTTGATAAGATGAGAATGATGCCCCGCAGTCGTACGACACACAGCCGCGTGACAGAGATGCTCGGTGCTGTATAAAGCAGTGGATATGTTAATTTGATAATCTTTCATGCATCCCTAAAAGGGCCTGAACGAGGAATAAAAATTGCATCTTGCAGGAATTCTTGTTAATCACTTTAGCTCAGCAGTATTACTAGTATCTCTTCTTGTAATATGTTTATCAACTCCTTTAGCATTGATTGCGGGTAAATGAGCTAGTTTTTTGGCAATTTCGAGCTGCAATTTTATAGCCGTCGGGTTGCCATCCATTTCTCATAGCACTTGCTCTACACAACAACATTGCAGCAAGGGAGTATCGCCAGCTGCAGTGCTGCTGCTTGTACTTCTGAACTGCAGTGCTCACCAAGATTTCCAATTAGCTATAATTTTTATAGTCTATCTACAGGCCCCAGTAATGTGCAACTGACACACTTTTGATTTTCAATCCTTTGTTAAACATTCAAAATAATATACTTGTATTAGGGCTCTGTAAATGGAACAGATAAATTGTGCTTATAACCCTTCTACGTTGTTATCTATTACAGGTTCATCATTAAGCACATTTGACGGGCTAAGGTGTGAAACAGTGCATTTAACAACATGCGATTGAAACTCATAAGTGTCATTTTTGGATGTGATATTTTGGCGTCGCTATTGTACGACGGATATGTCTATATGACATTGAGGTGAGTTATTGTAGCCTTAAATTACTTAAAGGGTGAGTACAGAATGTAGATCGTTGGTATAATAATAACGTGTCAATCAGCAAGCGTGGTGTACTAAATAACAATATGAAATACCTTACAATATCATTATAATTTAGGAATTCACTTTCTGCTGTTTGCTGTAATAGAAAATTATTATGTGTGTCATTTTATGAATCATTATTTCTTATATGAATTGAAATTAAACTGTTCTTTTCAAGCCTCTATAAACGGTAAGGCATGGTAGCCAATTGTAGGGACTCTACAAATCGGCCCTACAGATTGGATGCCAAGTTGTGCCGTTTGTAGAGACCATTCGCTAATTTGGCTCCACACATGCGATCCAATTGTTCGTGATGAATATTCATCACAAAAAATAGTCCAATAATATTATAATACAATTATATTCTACGCCAGGTAGGTACCTATTTTCATCCGACAATGGCCACAAACGATGTTAAGATCACCGTAGTCATACATGGACATCTCCAATGTAATGTAGTCTTGAACAAGAAAATAGAATAATCTTGAAGAATTTTGTAAAAAAAGGCAAGCCCGCTGAGTTTCTTGCTGGATCTTCTCAGTTGAGATCACGTTCCGATCCGGTTGAAGAGTTAAGAATAAAAATGTAAATGACAATTTTTAAGCGCCCCCGTAGGTGCGTAGCTCCTACGTGCTACGTAGCCCCTAGGTGCATGGGCGGATACAAATAAATGATATTATGACTTTGACCTTGAGCCAATCACGGAACCTAACTGTCACGGGATGAGAATGCCTGGCGTAGCATATCATTGTATCCCTGTTACTCTTGGAAGCTACGAACACTCACATGAGGTGGCACTGTCACTACATTTTCAGCGAGCACACAACTCTGCCGATGCGCCTGCTGGAACTTGGGTTGGTACGGCTCCAGCATTCTGAGGGAGAATATTTTTTTTTACAAATACTGGTGTCCTCTACTGCTTATAGCTATAGGCTGCTATTCGATTTGATGGTTCGCTATTTTTGTTCCGAGAACGAATAGTTTGTCTGTGCTTAAAACCTGTATTAAACTCTAAGGTATCGTCATTCTACGGCGACTTAATTGCTCTATCTTATTACAAAAGTACGAACCATATTGATTTCTTATATTTACCCGAATATTACATATTAAAATAAAACTAATTTTTCGGATTTTATCGCGTTTATTTTACGTAACGTCGACCGTTGTTTGAACGTAAAGAAAATAAAATAAACGCAATAGAATCCCAAAATTAGTTTGATTTCAAATTAAGAACCATTTCAAATGTCAGGAAAATTAATATTAGTTCAGAGATATCCCCTGTTTATAATAGTATATTATCATCTGGCATATAGGCCTCTACGTCGTCAACTGCCGCCATAATTGGGTCAAACTACATATTTAATATAATTTATGACACAGATTTTATAACTGAATTACTTTCACAGTTGTTGCAAAGCGGCAAAGTTCTATAAAACGTATTAAAAACTTTTTACACTAAAATATCATTCAAACTTCTTGACCTCAAAAAGTTTGCAAAAGTTGTAACAATTTAAAAATTAATTTCTCGTCCTTATTTCATTATTACTAACATAGGAGATAATCTTTTGCCTTAGAGAAATGACAAATTTAGCCGCAATAGTTATAATGAACTTTATTGGTAACAACAAAAAGGTTATATTAAGTAGTCTTTGTAGTCTATAACCCTTTGCATAAAAGCTTCCGGCCCTGAAAATCTAGCTGAGAACCGTACATCGTCTAAGACAAATACTTAAAGGTGTATGTTTTTTTAACCGGTGTACAGTTCTCCGCATTGGCGGTCTTTTAACAAGCAATATTCTGGATGTCAAGATCACAGACCAAATCACAATGTAATACTGTGCTTTAAGATACAAATTGGTGAAGTAGGTAAACAATCAACGAAGCTAAACAAGGACTAAACTCGTCTACCGCATGACAGAACAACCACGCTCAAAAATAACTACACAATGGATGGAGTGGAATGGAGATGGAACGGACAGAGAAGAAGAGAAAAGAAGGGTCAGACCCAGAAGATGGTGGCGGAATGAAATAGACGTAAATAAAAGAGTGGCCCATGATAGATGGAATGGAGGAAGGGAAGAGAGGCCTAAGTCTAAGATACAAAAGGTGCATAATAGTAATAATATTATCTACGTACAGTTTATAGACGCACCTGATCTTGCCCCAACGATTGAAGAACAGTGCGATGGCGGCGACCCACAGCAGCAGCACGAAGGCCACTATTAACGCCTCCTCAGCTCTCACTACAACACCACTGCCATCTATAATAGACAATCATTCATGACTAACAGACCCAATAGACGTGGTCCTGTCCAAATCCCGAAAAAAGACCACTTTATTTTTTTGTCAGAATATTCCAATTTGTCGAACAACTTTTTGATTGTGTCTTTCCGTAAACACCTAAGTCGGACTATGACTTACATTTAAATAAATGCCAAGTCGGTTTAGCTGTTCTCACGTGATTTGCTTACCAATGAGCAGAATTTAATTTTTATTTATGAGTACATATATTTATTGAAAAAGTCATAGCCATAAGCCAAGTTAGTAGAACCATCGCCTTGAAAATTCAAGAGCGAATCTCATTTTTTAAAAGACCTCAAGTAACAGCCCAGCTTCACGCACGAAGCTTGTAAGGACTCATCTCATCATCATAATCATCAGGACTCACCAATGTCAGCTAGCGAGGAACTGTTGGTGCGGCTCGAGGAGGGCGGCGGATGCAGGCGTAGCACAACTTCCGCGGGTGGCCCTCCCGTCGCACCGCTCCATTCTACAACCAAAGATCCATGAAATGGTTGCGATTTAACAAAATCCTCTGGTAATTCCCGGACTAGGTCGAACCTAGCGGCGCGTTGTACGGCTTTTTTTTAAATTAGGACTAGGCCCGCCACACACTCCCACCACTGCTACTCCTGTAAGCCAGGATCTACAGTGGTGTCCAATGATGACACCGAGGTTTGACCCTCGGCAAGTCCCGGGATAAAATTAATTATCTTGGAACCCGCATGAATTTAATCGAAAGATAAAAATAGGAGGAGTTGGAAGAAAATTATCCACTTTCCACCATAGCATAGCGGGAGACAAAAAATATCTGTTAGATAAATTTCACTGACGCGTGGTACGGCTCAAAAACAATATTCATCCAACTAATATTATAAATGTGAAAAGTTTGGAAGGATGGATGTTTGTTACTCAATCACGCCTAAACGGCTGAACGGATCTGGATGAAATTTGGCACAGAGATAGGTTATAGTCTGGAATAGCACATAGGCTACTTTGGATCCCGGTAAAAAGACATACTTTTTAATCGCGGCTAACACCGCGGGGCGGGTAACTAATAAGTTGATTATTTCTACTGTGAGCCGATGCCACAACGTACTTAGGTAGTCATCTAAGCTCGTGCCGACTGTTCTGCGAGGCCTGGAGCGCCCCTAGGGACATAGCGACACCCTGGAGACAACATCTATTGCACCATCAGTAGAGACGGCTCTAGGTACATGCAAACTAAGTGAAGCTTTACCACTCTCACCGGCGGAGATGCGCGACGTTTGCAGCTGACTTCTTCTGGTTGAACTCTTGTCTGACGCTTCTGGTGGCTCAGTACCGCTCGCTATCGTGTCTGTCAAACACGAATATTAATGTTAGGAAATAAGTGTAACAGAAGAATAGGAGTTGTGTCCACCAATCACAAGAGAAGAGAGTCGCGATAGTTGGGAGTGATGAGATGTCGAGAGAGAGGAAAAGGTTATAAAAATGGTGACATTGTTTAAGAGGCTACCTGAGGAGGCTGAGGCTGGCAATCGAATTCAATTAAAAACTTCACATCACAAATAAAACTGAAGTAATGACAAAACATATCAGCAGGGTAAGGACAGTCCTAATATAATCGTAGCTTCATCGAGAAAGCATGCTGTCACTTTCACTCTTGTTCACAAAGCCTGCGGCATGAGCAGTATGGAAGACGTCAACGTTACCGAAACGCTAGGTGAATTTCGTTTCTTAATTGTTTTTAACATTGTACTAAAATGGTAACTGATAAATCACGGCCCCCATATTAATATTAGCCAAATCACAGGTTAGCACGCTCACAATCAAATCTATTACATTCGCCCTCACCTTTCGTAATATGTATTGGATGCGCATAAAAGTTATGGCTATCCATTTGTGATCACTAATAACTATAATTCACTGATACTCGTGGCAAAGTCTGGGTTTAGGTAGACCTTGTACTAGACTCCATGGACTGCAGACCTGGCCAGATATTAGTGAAACGCTGGGATTGAGTTCATAGTTTATGGGACACAGCGATCAGGACGTCAAGTGCGAGCTAACTGTAAACTTTATAGTCTACCGTATTTAGACATTTTGTATGGAGAATTGAAAATTTAAAAAACCGTCCGCTAGGGGCGCTTTTCAATTCTCCATACAAAATGTCTAAATACGGTAGACTACAAAGTTTACAGTTAGCTTACGAATAATCTCGCACTTGAGGTACCGGAGTGTACATTAAACAGGTAACTATCTCAAAAACTCGATCAAGTATTATGGTGAGTTAAGTACTAACTAATAATAAAAAAATCTTTCTATTCAAGGTAGATGTAACTATCTTGGTTGAAAGCATTTAAAAATGTGAAATCATCATTTGTATTGTATTTTTATATAGCCCGTAAACGAGCTATAAGAGTTTTATTGTTGTTGTGTGTGTCAAACTGACCCGTTTAAGTACGCCTTAATTTATGATCATAAAATATAAAATAAAAATATTATAGCTACATTTAGCTGCGTAAGCTGTACCGTATAAAGCTTAACATTATCGTTGATAGAATCTTTAGCGAAGATGAAAACTTTCTTAGAAAATTCTTGGGGTGGGACAATTTTGTCGCAGACGTGACCGATACATGGCTGGCCTCTAATCCCTTGAGATATTTTGACCTTATCTGTGCCAATTTTATTAGTTGAGCCTTTCGTGCGTATCGGGAAGAGAATATAACATTTATTCTGGTATAAATAGAGTTCTTATTGGATCTACAGAGAGTTTAATTAAAACAGTGGAGTAGTGAAAAAAAGCAAATGATGTATATTTTTGGTTTTAGTTGACATAGGTCTGAAAGAACACTAAGGTTGAATCTACAAATAAACTGCTGTACTTTCCCAAATGCACAGTTTATATGCGACCTATCTTCGACTTTGTTAATTTTTCAAACAAAGCAAAAACGTTTGTTTAATGGCCAAATTTTATTGTAGAATTTACCTTTCTTTTCTTTTTAATTTTATAATGTCATTGAAGTTTCTATATAAATGGCGTCTATAAAATAAGTTTCATTTCTAGGCCATTTTCTGAGTTGAAAATTTCGAGAAAGGTTTCTATCGTCTCCTAATTATAAAATTGTTGGCATCGTTTGAATGCTTGTACTAAATTATTTCTTCAAATATTTCCGATATTAAAATCTTATATCAAGGATATGAGGCCATCTGAGAATGTTAATCGTAAGTAAGAAGTTAAATAGGAACGATATACCTCAAAGAATTCCAAAGGGGGTGGGAAGCATAGCTCGAAGAATCGCCGGCTATTGGGGCAGAAAAGTTCTGGAATGGCATCCGGCGGGGTTTTTTTTAAACCATTCGAAATCGATATCGGAAACGGAATCGAAAACTTCCGAACTGGATTAACGCAATCGCTATTAAAGTTTCCGAATTTGATTATCTTCGATGTATCTTGATGACATTACCCAATCGTTTTTTCAAAAAGTTTCCGTCGGAAAGCTCGTCGGGAGTGACACTAACATCGGAAAGTTTCAAATCCGTTTCTGATGTCGATTCCGAATGATTTAAAATAACCCACCAGGAGCCGGATGACGTAGTGTGTTTTTACTGGTGGTAGGCTTCGGCCGTGGTGAGTCACCACCCACTGAACAAAGCCATGTCGCCAAGCGGCCTAGCCGTGTTCCGGCATGATGTTCGGTGTTGCCATTCATGGATGGCGGGTCAGATCAACTGCGCTGCATGTGCCTAGTGAATGTAGCGTCTCGATCTACTGCCGCCTTCCTACCTAGGCAAGTATGCTCCATCGTAGATCTCATCATCACTTACCATCAGGTGAGATAGAGATCAAAAACTTGCCTATAATGTAATAAAGAAATAAAAAAAAGTGTAGCACTGTCCTCCACACGGTGGAACGACGATATCACACGCGTCGCAGGAAGCCAGTGGATGTGAGTAGCGGAGGACCGTGATGTGTGGAAGTCATTGGGAGAGGTCTTACGGCTGATGGAAGGATGGTATAAGGACTTACTCAATATACCTACCTTCGTCATTAAAATTTTGATTTAGAGGAAAAAATCTTCGAAAAGGTATGCCTTCATACGAATTGCTTTCAAACCAAGTCATTAACATTAGGTTATATTAGCCTTACCATAATGTCAAAATGGTTCGCCTTAAGCTAGTAGGTATCGATTGACCTTAGGTCACCTCCATCCAATAGCCTTCAATGCCTCTGTGGTCAGTAATGGTTTACCAAAATATAAAAGTAATTTGAGTCGTATATGAGCACGTATATTTTTTTCAATTGCCCACTCTACTTTAGTAGATCCAACACTTACTGAGAGCTAGCGAGAGAGCATAATTGCGAATCTACATTAACATGGTTAATTTAGTAGCTTTCAGAAGTAATCTATTCTATACTAATATTATAAATGTGAAAGTTTGGATGGATGGATAGATGGATGGATGGATGGATGTTTGTTACTCTTTCACGCCCGAATGGCTGAACGGATCTTGATGAAATTTGGCACAGAGATAGATTATAGTCTGGAATAGCACATAGGCTTTTTATCCCGGTAAAATGTATGGTTCCCGTGGGATAGATTTGTTGAAATTTTTCATAGACTACCAATAAATTTATTTTCTCATACATTCGATTCTGAGGCGGTACGAAGTTCGCCGGGACAGCTAGTATAAAATAAAACAAATTTGAGTTAGTAACACAATTTGAAACATTGTTTTTTTTTCCGTATGGTCTTGGGTGAAACAACGCCACGCAATTATTTAATTTTAGCCGTACATTGAGTAATTTTTTTTATCTATACTGATATTATAAAGAGGTAATATTTGTTAACTTTGGAGTTTATATAGAGAGCAATATATTGCTCTACTGTTCCGATTTTGAAAATTATTTAAATAATAGGATGCTAGGCTATGTTTTACTGAACTACCAGAGGTGGAGCGGCGGGCTAGTCTGTATTTTTTTAATCTGCTCTCAACTCTTAATCATCGAATTACGAGAAAAATAAAATTAATGGCCAGTATTTTTTTTATAACTTCTAATTTATTATTTATTTTATTTATATGGCCAGTATTAAAAAAAAACACATTTTAAGAATTTCTATTCGATCGTGCAGGAACGCGAACGGTGCACGGCATTTGGAATTTAAAAGCAAGGCACTTAAAAAGCTTTGCCAGCTTGCATGCAATCGGTGAAACGAATTATTCTATTAATGGCCACGGCGTATACAGGGTGTGAAGGGCTTTTAAACTATGGGTAAAGGTTACACTTAATGCCTATAATAAAATTATATCAATCTTTTATGTCGAATGTCATGTTGTAGTTTTTCAAACCGCAATGTATCGTAAACATCTTGGTCAACACAGCACTCCGCGCGATACCCGACTCGTGCCAGTGACGAGCGCACCCAAACGTATCGAGTTTTTACATTGTAGTTTTAGGGTTAGATTTGTCATGATGTTTTTTTTTAAATTTAAGTTCATGTTGAGATAGGCAATGATTTCATGATAAAATGACATTTAAAAATACTGAAGAAAATGCGTATAATTCATGAAAAGATCGACGGGAAGTTCCAACTCTGGGGGTCCAGAATCAAGATTTCACTGGTGGTAGGCTTCGGCCGTGGCTAGTCACTACCCACTGAACAAAGCCATGTCGCCAAGTGGCCTAGCCGTGTTCCGGCATGATGTTCGGTGTTGCCATTCATGGATGGCGGGTCAGATCAGTTGCGCTGCATGTGCCTAGTGAATGTAGCGTCTCGATCTACTGCCGCCTTCCTACCTAGGCAAGTACACTGAGAGAACAAAACAGGTTAAAATAACCAAAAGTGCTTCGGTTGATTTTTTTTCGGTTAAATTTACTAGACATAGGTTAAAATTACAAAACCGACACGCTTAAAATAACAAATTCACATTCGTTGTGCTTACTAGTGCCCATGTAGTTAAAACAAACAAAATCACATATTAATATTACAAAACCTATTCGGTTAATTTCTGTTTTGTTCATTTTACTGCTTATTTGGTCAATTGACAAATCTTTTACAAAATATATTGTTTGAATTAACAAATATGTAGTTTTTTTAATCAACCCGCATGCATTTAGTAGTTTTAATAAAAAAATATATTAGATATCAACAAATAATTATGTAACTCAACAGTAAATTCTACTAAAAAAAATTGTTTCATTTCGTCATTTCTTCAACAAACATTTTTAGTAATTTGAACGCAACACGTTGGCTGATATCACTAAAAGTTACAGGTTGTCACAACAATAGCTGTGGTTTAATTTGTCTTTGTTGAATTTACCTTATTTATGCTCAATTATACAAAAGTATTGTGGTAAGAATAACTAATTTAACGTCATCCAATTAAACTGCACTCAGCTAGTAAAAGTAACAGAATAGTAGTTTAGATTTACAAATTGACGTGGTCAAGACTAACTAGTAGTTTTGGTAAATTCAACAAACATTTTTAGCAAATTGAACAAACACTTTTAGTAAATTGAACCCAACACGTGTGCTAAAATTAATAAAAGTACCAGGTTGTCATAACAATAGCTATGGTTTAATTTGTCTTTGTTGAATTTACCTTATTTATGCTCAATTATACAAAAGTATTTTGGTAAGAACAACTAATTTAACGTCATGTAATTAAACTGCACTCAGCTAGTTAAAGTAATAGAATAGTAGTTTAGATTTACAATTTGACGTGGTCAAGACTAACTAGTAGTTTTGGTAAATTCAACAATCATTTTTAGCAAATTGAACAAACACTTTTAGTAAATTGAACCCAAAACGTGTGCTTAAATTACTAAAAGTACCAGGTTATCACAACGATAGCTGTGATTTAATTTGTCTTTGTTGAATATACCTTATTTATGCTCAATTATACAAAAGTATTTTGGTAAGAATAACTAATTTAACGTCATCTAATTAAACTGCACTCAGCTAGTATAAGTAACAGAATAGTAGTTTAGATTTACAAATTGAGTGGTCAAGACTAACTAGTAGTTTTGGTAAATTAATAATAGATGCTAAATTGTAATGGGGTCCACATATTAAAAAAAAATCTGGTAGGCTGAGTTCGGCAGCTTATGCTGTTAAAAAAATCGACTATTAACTGATATAGACACAGCTAGAATTGTTTATTTCAGTTATTTTCATAGTGTTATGTCCTATGGTATCTTGCTCTGGGGTTGCTCTGCAGATCTTAATACTATCTTCATTTTGCAGAAAAGGGCAATACGAGCAATTTACAGCATGGGTCTTAGAGACTCCCTTAAGGATAATTTCAGAAAAATAAATATTCTAACTGTTGTGTCTCAATTTATTTATGAAAATCTAATGTATGTTAAGAAAAACATTCATAATTTTGAGAAAAGGAGTGATGTTTATGTTGTAAACACTCGTAATAAGGACTAACTATCCGTGCATGTCACTCGTCTCCACAGAATAAATAATTATTTTATGAATACACATAATGAATACACAAGTATGTAATAGAGCGCCATATACCAGCGGCGTGGTGCGTGCGACGGTCTGCCGCGCGCGCCTAGAGTGGGACGCAATAGCAACAACATATCGCAACGTCTGGCATGGTTCGCAGCGATCATCTTTACAAACTCCAAAACCTACCTACAGTGACAATGCATCGCCGTGTGTACTAGACCAACAAATAGTTCAAAATTACAATGAAAATTATTACGATATTCGAGAAAAAAACAGAGCCTTAGGTCTGCTAAACAATTGTTGCATACATACAACATAAATCTTTAAAATGATACTTCTTGGTTCTTATCCGTCTTCGCATGCTGCTAATAATATTGATAGATTGTTTATCAGCTAATATAATTGTATAATCATTGAGCTTACAGCAAACATTGTTAAAAAAATTAATATTTATCTCTATTTAAAGAGCCCCAATTCTCGTTTAAATAGAGATATATCTCGAAAGAGAGATTGCGATTCGAGACGTATCTCGAAGATAAAATTTGGAACGCCAAACCTATTTTCTCGAATCGTGTATTCTCAGTCGCAACCGAAACAAATCTCATTTCCAAGGACAAAGTTGCCACAGCAAATGATACACGACTTGCGATGCACTTCGTTTCACGTAAATGCGTTTTTAATGTATGCAATGCACTATACCTTCATGGTAAAATATATTAAAGAAAGCTTATAAGTCTATGTTTAATGTTACAAACAACATTCTATACATATTTCAACAAAATGTATATGAATAATATATCAATTTTAGAACTGATACTTATGAATCCCGTCCCGTCCTTCCCGTCAAGTTGTTCAATGTAGCTGCAGTCGTTGAAAGGGTTACATCATTCAGTGTCATAATATTGTATGTCGTGGTGTTATTTTCTCTATAGTCACATCCATTCAATACTAAGAGCAAGACGAAATATCCAAAGCATATTTCTGTTGAGTAGATAATATTGTTAAAAAGAAAGGAATCACCATGAGTATTTATCTTAATTTGTTTTAACATGCTATCTTATTTAAGAAAGAGTACAAATAAATGTATCCCACACCGCTGCAATTGCTCTAATTCGAATGTGAAATGACGTCTCGATCGGTCTTGACCACTGCTTTCCTTTCGGATTTACGGCTTTCCTTCGAAAAATACTTGATTTGGCACTCGAGAAAATTCACGAATTCGAGATTTTATTCGAATCCGTGATCAATTCGAGTGCACGAGAATTGGGCCCGGTCTAAATTATAAGGGCTCGTTTTTGCGATTTGGCTACGAAACCCTAAAAATAGGTCAGAAACATTCGTCAACTGTGAATTCACCCCCAGGACCTGAGGATGAAGTGGGTAAGTTGTCACAGGAACTACGTACTTAACAGCAAACCCACCATGTTTGAGTTCGTCTAATATAATGTTTCCACGAGTTCGTCGTTTTACACGTATTTCAAGATAAGAGATATATAATTAAATAAGTTGGTAATGATAACCGAGTTAAATTGTATGGTGAAGCAATTTTTTTCGTAGATGTGTGAGCCAGAGTACTCACGATTCAAACATGGCGGCTGTGAAGTTAGACGCGAGTTAGGGCAGGGGGGTGTGCGCTGCGCTGGCCTACGTAACCGCGGCGCCCAGCGCGCGGAACTTGAGTGTGTGCGTTGCGCTTGCAGCGTGCGGACGTTGCGCATACACTTCGGGCGATCAGTTTCATATAATTTTCTATATCATTGTAATCTATTATATACCCTTTTGAAACAATACATTCAGAAGAAAATTAATGTTTATAGTTAAAATAGATTGTTAGTGTTGTTATTGTGTCTTTCACCTGAGCAAACAAGGAAGACTTATTGACTTCGTGGGGAGTATCACAAGATACTATAGTTGTCTTTCATGGTAAGTACAATAATTAATAATCTGATAGTTTCCAATTGGCATTTGTGCCAATAGCATGTTACACGAGTGGGTGGGAATCATACTCGTAATAGGTACAGATAGATTCAAGCATAAATGGCGGCTTTGAAGTGCGCTGCGAGCGCGGTTACGCGCAGATCCTCATCCATCGCCCGCGCGTACATATTTGCTATTACGCAGCGACCAGCGCTTATTTCACAGCCGCTATAATTGTTGAATCCATCGGCATTAGAAACTGAACGTTACGAAACCAAACGGTAATATTAACATGTAATTATTGTATATGGAACGTGGTATAGCTGTTACTCGAGCCAAACACTGTCACTCAAAGTTGGTGCCACCAAGACGTCCGATACCGCTGACACGCTGCCCCAGCCCCTAGCTACAGTTTGCATATAACTACCTTCGATAGTTATTATATAATTGATAGAATTAGTTAGTTATAGTTATTATGTTAAACTTTCCGTTTGGTTTTAGTAAAATCTTTTATTAAGTAAGTTGTAATGGCTTTATAACACACTTTTGCTCTGAAAAGTATTTTATAAAGCCATTATAACTTTCTATAAATCTGGGGGTTAGTTTCTAGAAGTCAGTACGGATATTTCGATTCCGTAACAGCATTTAGCACGCCACCCATGTATATGGGTGTTTTCTTTTTCGCAGGTTGATCCCGCATGGGGGGCATCTTAAACGAACCAATCATGCGACCACTGCGATCAAATCCCTGCCGGGGAAGACCAAAAGACCACTGGTGAACAATTGGAGGCTCGGCAGGTCGGTCACCAGTAGGCGACGACATCACTTGGCTTTCTTTATTCGGGCCGTTGCGTGTTGAAGTCTTAAACAATAGGTACCCAGGGTACACACGACCCTGGGAGGTCAATGGCAGCTTGTCATTTAATGACATCCAATGCATATGACCCAGACATACACATTATGTAGGTACCCAAGACCTTAACTAGCCTAATCCTAACCTAATCTCAAATAGATAAGACATTATTTCTAAAATTGCTTATTTGACTGCTTAATAATTATATTAATATAATTTTAAACATTCCAGATAATAATATCGACATAGCGTATCTTGATAGCTTAGGAGAGGAAGAACATCAAATGTTGATACCGGATAACTAATTGAGAGACTGCATCAAATTCAAAATGGACTATAAAAATTATAAGGCCGAAATAGAGACCGTGCATAATGTAAGTAATGATAATATTTTTACTGGTGCTTAGGTATCCTTTCATCCTGTTAATTCACAGACATTGAGATGCTGTAAGCATTATACTTTTATTTGGGTTCCCTACCAAAATAGAAAAAAGGAACCCTTATACTGATACACCGTTGGTGTCTGTCTGTCCATCTGTATGTTACATCCGATTTTCTCAGGAAGTATTTTAGCTATCGCCTTATTTTATCTTTTATTTTCGTTTTCTTGTAGCTTTTCCTCAAAATTGGGCCTTACACGTCAATATTGTTGAGTCTTATGAATGGTCAGAGTGTAAAACTTATATTATAAAGAGAAATTATATTTCTTTGTTGTTTGTAATGGATAAACTCAAAAATACAATCTTGTTTCAGGAAACGTAATATATTCCTAGTAGAACTATAAGTCCCAAAACTACGATGCCAGCAAAAGGAAAACTTGTGGACAGATATTATAATCAAATACGGACTCCCAAAAAAATGTAAAATTGGCACAAGCAATAACAAAACTACTGATAAGGGTAAGCAAAATACATCAAAGCAAAGGCAGTATTGTGCAATTTCAAAGCTTGATATATAAATATGTTCTAACAGAATTTACATTGTTTAGGGTTCCAAACCAAAATGGTGAAACAGAATTCATATACTCCGGCTGAAACTCTGGTGTCTGTCTGTCAGACTGTATAACGCAGTAAATTTTTTAAGGATCTTTAAAAGCTATCATCTTGAAATTTGGTATAAATCTACATAATATCACTTGTCCACACATTTTGCCACAATTTATTTATTTATTATTTGTTAAATATTACAGACAACAATGAAAAAAAAATGCAATGGTTGAAATTTAACCGAGTCCCCTGGCCGCTGGTTGAAGAAACATGGACGGCGACGTGCGATTATTGCAAAAAAAGGACGACACAGCAGATTAAATATGATGATTAGTGAATGGCCATACCTGAAAGCAACCAACGGATATCGATTGGTATGTTTATTTTTGGTTTAATTTAATTTTAGATATTTATCTCATTCTGTTCCAAGTATACCTACTCTGATGGTATTTATTATTATGGACTTTTTATTCATTAATCTGATTTGTTTTAGAATTATGCTGACATAGAAGAAGCATTGCAGAACAGAAGCAAGTCTATGGCAAAAAAGGACTTACTCGCCAACCTATGGTTATAAGTGTTGGCGCACCTGCAGCACTTGAAGCTTTTTATGTGGCCATTGATGACGTAAAGTACAGGTTTGATTCTCTGACCAAAGCTCTCGTATCTGTATGTTTTGTATCGTGTATGATCTAGCTAATATATAATGTTTAAACGTAGGTTAACCACACTTGATAAATGTCATTAATTATATGCTAATAATCAACATGCAATAATTTTGTTTCTTCCTGTAGGGTATAATAATAGGGTATAATCTATACATATAAATAAAATTGGAGTGTCTGTTTGTAATATTAAAATAACCGCTTTTTACTAAGTGCATTTGGATGTATACACGTTACCTATACCGAAACAACATTTTTTACAATTTTTGTCTGTCTGTCTGTCTGTCTGTCTGTCTGTCTGTCCGTCTGTCTGTCTGTCTGTCTGTCTGTCTGTCTGTTTGTTCCGGGTAATCTCTGAAATGGCTGGACCGATTTTGACGGGAATTTCACTGGCAGATAGCTGATGTAACAAGGAGTAACTTAGGCTACTTTAATTTTAGAAAAAAAAATTGGATCTCTCGAAAAAAAATTAAAACCAATGTTGCAGCGCTGCGCCTGATTAAAGTTTGATAGCAACAATCTGCAATGCGTCCCGCAGGATCAGAACGCGAGCAGGCTGTTGCCAACGGCTGAGTCTTTGTTAAATACCACGCGGACGAAGTCGCGGGCAACAGCTAGTAGTATATAATAATATAGTCTTTGTACTGAAACACGCCCATACTTTCTAGTATGTTTCAGTACCAAGACTACCCATACAAAATATTCAATGTAATCTACTGGGATATTGAAAGCTTGAATTTTTGTCCTATTGATTTTTAATAATACAAAGTAACATCGCGAATCACCTAATGCAATGATAGTTATCGCATGCGATAAATATTTCTGAGAATCGTATGCGACATTTATTACTGGATTGATGATTTCCCAAAATCATTGTGATCACTAATAATCAGTAGGATAAAATAATTCATGCTTTCAAAATTCCGGTATATGAAATTTCAAATATGTTGTATTAATGGAGACTGAGTGCACATGCATGCGCCCTTTTAAGTGCAGATTTTGTACTTTTTTATTGTATGTTAATATATATAAAATAAAAAATCTTATTTGTTCATACACTTACTTTTTATTTTTCTACAGAAATCAAAATTCATTAATGTTCGACTACCCAGTAGCAGTGACTAGCTTAATTTAACTGACACTTTTTGTTCTGCAATGATGTACTTTTCTATTGTACCTACATACCTGTTTTATTTCAGATATGTTACAAGCTATCTAATATTTAATATATAATATTATTAATATTGTTCCAATCATTTACTGGGTAGTCAATACTGCTAAAAAATTTGTTGGATTTTATATATAGGATTTGCTAAACTTGTGATGTAGTTTTGGTTTACCATATTGGTTTTAATTATATTGAATGTAAAGCGGTATACTTATATAATCGTATCCTGTTAATTATGTAAACAATTGTGTTTTACGAAGTGTCTAACGTTTTATATTTCAGTGTACGAAGTACTTTATTGTATTTACTTTTGGCTTTTTAATGACCAAAAAATGACTTAATTAAATTAAGGTGTGAATTACTGTTAAAAAATATACTTAGTATAGGTGTTTATTAACCAACATTATATATTAAAGTAACTACGTTTTAGGCAGGGCATACTAAACATATGTGTTGTATTTATTTTGGGATTTATATTAGAATAATAGATTTACTTTGTAATCTAAATCCCAAAAATAAATTCAACATACTGGTTCAGTATGCCCCACATAAAACGTTTTAGTTTAACACACCATATTGGTTATGATAAACACTTATACTAGTATTATTAAACAGTAGCTTTGACGCCTTATTGGTTGTTCTAACCAAAATCCAAAAGTAAATCCAACAAATTTATTCTCGTATACCCTACCCAAAAACGTTTGTTACTTCTACAGACAATATTGATTACAATAAACAGCTGGACTAGTATTTTTAAACGGTAAATTTAAAGCCCTATTGGTTGTTGTTACCCAAATACCTAGGTAAATCCAACAAATATATCTAGTATACCCTACCCAAATCGTTCGTTACTTTTACAGACAATATTGGTTACTATAAACAGCTAGACTAGTATTTTTAAACAGTAAATCTAACGCCCTATTGGTTGTTGTTACCCAAATACCTAGGTAAATCCAACAAATATATCTAGTATACCCTACCTTGATCGTTCGTTACTTTTACAGAAAATATTGGTTACTATAAACAGCTAGACTAGTATTTTTAAACAGTAAATCTAACGCCCTATTGGTTGTTGTTACCCAAATACCTAGGTAAATCCAACAAATATATCTAGTAGACCCTACCCAAAACGATCGTTACTTTTACAGAAAATATTGGTTACTATAAACAGCTAGACTAGTATTTTTAAACAGTAAATCTAACGCCCTATTGGTTGTTGTTACCCAAACACCTAAGTAGATCCAACAAATATATCTAGTATACTCTACCCAAATCGTTCGTTACTTTTACAGACAATATTGGTTACTATAAATAGCTAGAATAGTATTTTTAAACAGTAACTCTAACGCTTTGTTGGTTATTCTAACAACCATTATCAATGTACATCCGACATGTATTTCGATATATACTACAAAAAGATTTTTGTAAAATTAAACAACTATTGATACATACAACAAAGAGCTGTTGTATATAACACAAAGTAATACAGTAGTAGGAACCATAACAGGTGGTGAGCGCTACAAATATTTCCGGTATGAACTACCGTAATGATTGCGTTACTTTAACACTATTTGTTATAATGATTACAACAATAATAGTATTTTCTACGAATTATTTTGGTTTTACTAACCCAACTAGGTAATAAATTCAACATCTCTTTTGGTATATTTGACTTACCGTTTATGTTACTCTTAAATTGAAATCCTTTACTAAGAAATGATAAAATCAACAAACATGAAATTTGTTATATCAACCAATGTTATTTTGTAAAAAATAATACCAAATAAAATTTGGTTGTCTCAACAAACAAGAGTTCGTTGTAATTACCGTGAATAATTGTTACAGTAACAAATAAGCAATTGGATCAATCAAATTCTCTGTTAAATGTACAATTTTCAAACATAAAAATAACAAAGTCAAATTTGTTACACTAACAAATTTCTCGATTGGCGCTATTTTAACGTGTAACTTTTGTAGGTTTTTTGTTGGGCCAACCAATAATTTCTCTCAGTGTATGCTCCATCGTAAATCTAATCGTCACTTACCATCAGGTGAGATCGAGATCAAATACTTGCCTACAATGTAATTAAAAAAATAAAAAAATTGAATCGATGGTATCAGTTTTCGTTACGAAACCGCTGTCACCCTGTATAGCCATGAATGTGTGATTAATAACCTTAAAGTAAATTTATAAGGTATTTTTGTATTAATAACGGCATTGATCATACATTAGTAGGTGAACTAAAGCAGTATACACAACGTTATTCACGGAATATTAACATGCAAAATAAAACGGGGCAAAAGCAAAAACAATATTATAATATTTTTTTGTAAATATAAACAGGCGACATTATAACGAATTTTATTTAATAAATTAATTGGCAACAGTTACGACTTACATATAGTTGACGACGAGAGTGATGTTATTTTTAACCGACTTCAAAAAGGAGGAGGTTCTCAATTCGGTTGTATTTTTTTTTTATTTTATTTGACATTTTATATATTGTTTCTACCAGCCAGTGGTGAGCATACAACGTCTTCTCAACATATTTCGTGGTTACTAAAAATAGTGATCGAGATGTTTATGAGGCCGATTGAACATCGGACCTGCAAAATGTGTAACTTATCCGAGGGTGATAAGATTTAATTTCAATTAACAACCCACAGAGTACTCATACTTACTAAAATATATAATTATTATAAAAGCACGCCACCTAACTAATGCAAAGTGTCCCAAAGGATGGTACTTCCACGCTTACCGGGAAATGTCGAGTGCTAATTAGAAAGTCGCTTTTTGACAGCCCTAAACAAACGTCCCGAGGGCAAGGAGGGGAATTATTAATTAGATACTAGTGTTTTTACCCATTGCGCGACGCAAAGGAGGGTAGTGTGTTTATTAGTAATAATAATACCAGCCCTTTTTAATGTTCCACTGCTGGGCACGGGCCTCCCCTCAATGCGAAGGGGGATTAGGCCACAGTCCACCACGCTGGCCCAGTGCGGGTTGGCGGACTTCACACATCTTTCGAGGGGTTCTCTCAGATATGCAGGTTTCCTCACGATGTTTTCCTTCACCGTTTAGCAAGTGATAATCATGGTTGAAAATGAGATTCGCACATGAAAAAATCCCAGAGGTGCAAGCCGAGGTTTGAACCTGCAATCCTCGTTACCGAGGCAAGCGTTCTACCAACTTGGCTATCACTGATATATTTATTAGTATAAGCTGATAAACACACAACTGCATACATAGGTATGTATATATGTTTTTCCTTTGTGGCGTTCTAGAGACTGAACGCGTGGGCCGGATTTGATGATTCTTACGTCAATTACTACTACTACTATCAGCCGAAAGACGTCCACTGCTGGACATAGAAATGAAATATCTGGACACTAGAACGTCAAACACCTCAGTCCTCCCGTGACCATGGTTGCTGTAAAGCAGCCGAAACGTCGGGAACGTAAAAACATAAAATAAACGCGATAAATTCCAAAAAAATAAGTTTGATTTCAATGTGTAGTATTACCGTAAATATAAGAGATCAATATATGATACCAGACGAAGTAAGAATACGAGTACGCACGGAGAGTTGGGAACAAAATATTTAAGTACATAAAACCAAGCCAATTTTTGTAGTACATGCGAATCCGCGTGGACATAAGGTGCAAAATACATATAGGCTTGATTTTTTGGGCTTTAATATGTAATTCGCGACGCTCCGTATATATAATTTCTTTTTCTATGCTCGACTACACTGCTTAAGGTGAATGCTCAGGGTCGGTTGCCGCACATTTTCGATAGATGGTCCTGTTTTTCTGCAACTAGTTACACGAACATCGAGCATCTATGAGACTTGATGTTGCAAATTGCGAGCACTACTACGACATTGCATTGAAATATCCAAAAAAACATTAACCTGAAATCATTTATAATGGATGAGATACCATGGCTTCTAAAATCCTTGTATAAATAGGCACTCACACATAGACAAATACACGTCTTTTTTGTGCCGCTAGAGCGCAGCACTTGTTAAAAGTCTCGCATACTAAAAGTTGTCTTTTTATGCCACCAGGTAGAGCGATCATAAAAAAACTTATTTATCGGTTGTAAAATAATAGAAATACTTTTGCGAGCTTTGCAATATTAAAAGTTTCAGAAATAAAAGATAGAAAAGAAAAATGTATACTTTCATGTTCGTAAATATAATGTTTATTGTATAGATCTTATAAATATAGCAAGGTTTGCATGATAACTGTAAAAGTATTACGCTTTACAATATACCAGATCAACAACAAGAACAATATTTATTATAATTTACAAGGGAATAAGAAATTTGGCAATGTAGTTCTATACCTAATAAGGGATACAGCTACATTTCCAAATTTCTTTGAAACAATGTTGTTTGTTGTTGGTATTCTAAAATTAGGTAAATATAACATTGTTTCAAATACTAATATTATGATATAGAATCGACTCTATACAATTTACAGTCATCTTGATTCTTGCAACCTCCTGTGCTTCATTCCTCCGCTAAAAAGAAAAAAATAATTGTTTAGTCCAATAATAATTATTACTGTATCCATACTTATTATAAGGTAAATGCTGCTGTGACATGTATAGATTCAATCATTCAATCATCGTTCCAGAGACGGGCCAACATACACCGTCACACTGCAATGCACCCACATTTCACCGATGGTATTTTGGTACCAATGTAATAGAGGGTGAGCCCATCGCCATTATATCGGGCACACGCCTCCTCAATATGAGGGGCATATAGGCCGTAGGCCCAGTGCAGTTTAGTGAACTTCACACGACTTTTGACAGACATGCAGGTTTCCTCACAAAGTTTGCCTTCATCGTACAGCAAGTGATATTTTTTATGGAAAATAAGATTCGCACATGAAAATCCGGAAATCTCAGTGATGGGAGCCAGGGTTTGAACCTGAACACCTCGTTCCAAGGCGAGCGTTCTGCCAACGAGGCTGTCACTGCTGTACAACTTTGGAATCTATACTAATATAATAGATTCCACTAGATGCGCTGATGTTCTTCACTCTCATAATACGATGGGATGGCAATCCGGTACAATCAGAGAGATCGGGCTGTGTTGTCCGAAGCACAAGCAAGTGATAATCATGAAATTGAACTTGTGTTGTGTAGCCACTTTACAATACGAGTTATGCTCTAAGGTATTTGTTACCAAGTTGTCCCGACTTTCACCAGTGTCACATTCCATCAGTATCTCCATTACAATTCAAATAGCAAACAAAACACAAATTAAAACAAAACTAATCGCAAATCCCACACAATTATTATTTGAATTTTGAAGTAAGTTTTTACATACATAATCACAAACACAAAATGAAATCGGTCGCAGCAGAGTAGTGAGTCCATTTTTTTTTATAATTCTGGAATTTGGCATCAGCATACCATAGACATGCTGCCAATTTGGTCAAGATATAATAAATTAACTTCGTAGACACCCAGAACAAAATAAGTAACACTATTCTATACATTCTAAGAACTTGGTAAGTGCTTACCGACTTTTATATTTATTAAATATCTATACCTCAGATTAACAGAATCCAAAGAGAATAATTTTAAAAAATATAACAGTAGGTAAGCACATACATAATATCTAAGTACAGAATGTATGTGCATCAAAACCAGTTATTTTCGGCCTAGGCACCTATTTATTATGTAGACGAGTACTCGTATCCGAGGTATAAGGTTTTGCGTTCAGAAACGAAAAAAAAAGTAATATCAATATATCTAAAACTAAGTAGGTTTCTAGTTGGTACCAATTTATAGCTACTCTATAATAAATCGGTAAGTAAAAAGAAGAGAAATAGGTGCACATAGGTATGTTTTCTTAGATTTATTCAATTACGAGCTATGTCGCACTTGATTTGTTCAAACGTTCAAGGGGTATCCCATTCATTAGGCTTCCCTATAATTTCGAAAAACCCGTTCATACTAGGTGCCGGGGCTTGCTTTCTTGTATCGCCAATCGTGTTAGGTTAGTTGGTTGGATATATATGTATGTATATATATATATACATACATGCCTTGCTGGTTGGTACCTTCCTATAGCTAGTCAGTAAGTAAGAAGAAGAGATAGGTACATACATATAGGTCGCTATGTAGATTTTCTCAGATTGATTCAATATTGAATAATTACTAAAAACCGATGTTACGAAATATGTCGCGCGAGTCGCTGTCGATGTATTCTAACATTTTTTCTAGTCACAGCTGGCTGTGCTGCTGATATATATATATATATATATATATATATATATATATATGTATATCTATACTAATATTATAAATGTGAAAGTTTGGATGGATGGATGGATGAATAGATGGATGGATGTTTGTTACTCTTTCACGCCCGAACGGCTGAACGGATCTGGATGAAATTTGGCACAGAGATAGATTACAGTCTGGAATAACACATAGGCTACTATTTATCCCGGTAAAATGTATGGTTCCCGTGGGATAGATGTTTTAATTTTTCATACTTTTTATCGCGGGTAACACCGCCGGGCGCATCTAGTATATATATATATATGTGTACCTATCTCTTCTTCTTACTTACTGACTTATATATATATAGATATATATAGTATATATATATATCTATATATATATATATATATATATATATATATATATATCAGTAGCACACCCGGCAGTGCCTAAAAAAATGTTTGATAAATTGATCAATAAATCGACAAAGACTCGCGCGACATATTTCGTAACACGACATCATCTAGCTATGGCCTTGGAAGGTGTACATACTACCTATATATATTTTCGTTATATTACTACCACACCATGTTGGAGTAACACGGCCGAGCTGTGTGTTTTGGAAATCTAATATTCACTTACAGAAACAATATCAATCATTCAAAAAGACAAGTCCACCGGCAAGATTTGAACTTGCTATAGTACACGTTTGCATCAACCGTGTAGAACATTAGGCTACGTAGACCACTAGTCAAGACGACGAATATTTTGATAGGTTTCAATGATATTTACAACCAATTGAAACATGACATATTCATTCATTCATTGATTATTTAAAAAAATAAATACATGCCTTATGTAGGTATGTAGGTTATTTTATTATAATAACCCGAAAAAATATGTTTTGGGTGCAGACAAATCCTAAAAACTTGGATTACAGGAAATAGGGATACATGACGATCTGCACACACAGATAATAACACACCCCAAGTGGCTCAAGTGAAAAACGTAGGTACATGCGATTGTTCGTAGGTTCGATGGACGAACGAAATTTATATGTATTTTTTATTTTTAATTTTTTATTATGAATCTTTATACTTATTTATAGAAAATTTATATCTCTCTATATATTATAATGTTATGTCTTTATGTATTATAAGTAAAAACTCCTGCTGCCATCTGTCGCCGTAAATACTGAAAGACAAAGAATCGGATGCTTTATTAGTTACGGGTTAATTTGGACAGAGGCGCTTTTATTCACGCACACAAGCCTAAAATTTAATATCGTTTTATGATGTTATTACTATAAGATTTTGCCTGATATTTCATTCTGCGAGCTCTTTAATTTATAGAGAATTGATAACAATGCTTGTACAACTAAAAAACTGTATGTGTATCGAGTATTACAATGTTGAAATTTGTATGGGAATGCGACTGATCGCTTCCACCTTAATGATAAGGTATATATATAAAGTACTTTAATTGAAAACAATAATGCTGAGTGCTCTACGCTACGAGTATTAAGCAAAGAACTAAAGTTTACTTTTACCTGACGAGCCAACGCTTACGCTAGGCTGGATTCGCCACTTTGAATTTTATTCATTACTCGTTAAAGTTGGTAAATGCAATTCATTTCCATTGCTCAGTAATTAATACCTTTATATTATATTTTAAAACCATTGATGTATAAGTAGATTAATGTTTAAAACCAATAAGAAGTAGGCCACGCATTTTCATGCCAGCTCTTCATAGCAACCTTCACGGGATTTCATACTTTGGACACCGCACAGCAAGGTTGAAATTGCCTTTAAAGTGTTCTCTGAACGTGTGGAACATTTTGTCGGATAGAAAAAAAGGTATTAATTTGTCGGAATGTATTGTGAAATTGGCCTTTGGCACTGACGCTGACAACTTGGCTTTACTGGCCACGGTTTTTATTTCATTCAGTTATTTGGCACCACTCCTTAGACTATGTGCCAAAGTTACAGTTTACAATTTACTGATTATGTATATTAACGCATAGTATTATCAGATGCGGAACCAAAATATTTTTATGAATTAAATATAAGGGTATCCCTGTTCAAAATATGACACTAGGACTTCAAACACCTCAGTCCTCCCGTTACCGTGGTTGCTGTAAAGCAGCCGAAACGTCGGGAACGTAAAAACATAACACAAACGCGATAAAATCCGAAAAAATAGTTTTATTCCAATGCTTAGTGTTTAATTGTTCCAAAATAGTATTTAGACCTAATCCTTTATCCAGAACAGTGTCAAAAAAATAAGTACTCGTATATTATGTAAATAATCTCAATGAACTATTTACATAATTTATCATCCAACTTTGTTTCGGATAGCGAACTTGTAATTCGCAGCGGAGCTTTGAATTTAACATTAATTTGCCACGTGCTTAGTTACAACAACTTTTGAATTAATAATTAACATTTTGGGTATGAAACATCGATGCCCATTAAACAATGGACCCCCGTACTAAATCAAAATCAACTTCAATAGGTACTTTAGAAAGACAATTTCTAACAAAACGTAGTAGCGTGGCAAATTAATCAACTACTTTTTTTTTGGTTGGCAATCAGCTACAACATAGTATCATTTTTGCCAGTGTCGATGAAACATCTGGGTTGTTTTAAATTTAAGTGCCCTTTAACACTACCAGCCCTGGACCATACAGCTCCCCCCCCCACCCCACTCTGGACAGCCAACTAAGGGAACACAGAGAGTCCTGCGGTCCCCCGTCGGTTTCCACTCGGCCGACGAAGGCACGCCGAGGTGGGGGCCCTGACCGACTCTCTGGGGCACTCGGGTCCATGGTATCGCTACTCACCAACAGCTCACCACAAGCTGCCCTGCGGTACTAGTACTATTATCATTATAGTATCTACCATCAACAATACACCGAAAAACACTTTGTAAGTCCACCTACTCACGCACTTGCAGTAGTTGCATAATCCTGACAATTTAATTGTGAATCGTAATAGGTACGTGGTCAAGGTTTATTTTCCTTCTTTCATTGGTATAAAGTAATAACGTGAATCATTATTGGATATCGCGTGGAATTTCCCATCTGAATACTCGCTCGCGTCGATAACATCAGTGTAAGCACTGGCTCGCAATTGGCTGATATTATGTGGCTGCGTTGGCCAGAAGGTTATTGAATGAAAACAAACGTGTGATGCCAAAAGAGAAAAAAAAAGTTTATTGAATGGAACGGCGTAGTAGGTCGCAATTATGAGGTGTCAGGTTCGATGCCCGAATAATGCGAAGCTCGCCAATCGTTTGTCCAGTAAATAATTGTAAAATTAAAATTGTTAGAATTGTTAATCGAATATTATAATTAGATATCTCGAAAAAAAAAACTGCTAAGTAATTTTATCATGTGACGGTACACATTAACCAAATCTGCCAAGTGTAAGAACAAGAGTTATTTTTAAACTTAACAATAAAGTATGCAAAATAATACCTAAGAACTTTCATGTTTTTGGCGATGGGTAAACCCTCTCGCGTAAGGGGTTCTCCTATGCCTAATGATGCTGAAAAGGCGATGTTCCAAATCTATTCAATTGTTTTGTAATTCAACACAATTTTCATATATTTGGCACATTTTTTGTTTATCTACGCATCGAAATTATGACTGGACATAATGATTACAAAGGCGCTAAGGAAGCGCAGGCTCAGTATATCCTTTCTAAATCAATTTGTTTGTGCGTTTTAAAATTACTATATCAATGTCAGCTGTGTGGCAGCAGAGGCATCCACATTATTATAAGACAAGGCAAGGCCGCCCGACTCCCGACACCACGAGTCCCGGCGGACAGAATGACGAAACCAATTTCGTCACAAACCTCAAAACACAATGAGCGGAATATTATGATACACACACAAGCACAGATAGAAGAGCGTTCTACGTTCCACGTGCTCAGTGCGGGTCATAAAACTGTTCTAACAAGCATGTCCGAACTAGCTTACCTACATGACATATTTTAAAAATAGTACTAAAGGTTCACACCTGGAAAAAGATATCCCCCTTCCTCCATTTGACCCCCTTAGCATAGGGATCGAATTCCCAAAAATCCCTCTTTAAGGCACCTCTAGGGTACTGTAGGAATATTACGAGTATTAATAATAATAATACTAGCCCTTTTTGTAATGTCCCACTGCTGGGCACGGGCGTCCACTCAATTCGAGTGTATAAATATGAAGGAAGATATCGTCCTAATTTAAATTTCAGGTCCACCGGCTTGGGCATGCGTTGTCTGTAATTCAGATTTAATTTGATTAAATAAGTATATATAATAATAATTCCAGCCCTATTTTAATGTCCCACTGCTGGGCACGGGCCTCCCCTCAATGCGAGGGGGATTAGGCCATAGTCCACCACGCTGGCCCAATGCGGGTTGGCGGACTTCACACATCTTTCGAGGGGTTCTCTCAGACATGCAGGTTTCCTCACCGTATACAAATAAGTATATATCAACACATATTTCACAATCCGCAAGATAATTTAACATTATTAATGGTTCAAGTTGTACCTCTCTTTTGGTAGCCACATTTATACAAAGTTCCTTGTATATTTTAGTAACTACTCCAAGATAAATAATCTACTTATGTATATAGCTTTCGTCTTGTTGTAAGTATGAACAATCTCTTGGAGAATTTAATTATACGCCAAATTATAAGTAAATATTCGGGCATACGAGATAGCATTTAGTTTCGTAAGTAAATATATATTATAGGCAGTGCTCTTATTTAATATATTTTCTCTAGAGATACGTTGATCGAATCCCGAGACTGTTTAACAAAAATAATTGGAACAGGGTCTGTATATTAATTAAGATTTTTAAGATAAATTAATATTCTAGAGAGATATATCTTGATAGATATATAATACATTCTAGGTATATGTGAAGCAATGATAGCCAAGTTGATAGAACGATTGCCTCGGTAACGAAGATCGCAGGTCAAACCCCGGCTCGCACCTCTGGGATTTCTAGTTTTCATGTGCGAATCTCAATTTCAACCATGACTATCACTTGCTATGCGGTGAAGGTGAACAAAAATAATTTTATTTCAACATAATGACAATTTCACATATTGAAATTCTGATTCCGCCTGTAGAAACAATGTGAAAGCTTTACTTTAATAATATGTGATATTTTCACAAATATTTCTACTAGAGTGTTTGGTCTACCACAATACGGCGAATTTAATTTGCCATTTTCAGTAATTGACCACAAACCAAACCAATGGCGAATGTCGCGGATACACTGGCCACCCATCGTTGCACCGAGCCGCCGCGCGCAAATAAATAATCCGTGATTTATCACCCCGGAAACCTACACGGGCGCCTAGCGGAGCCTCAGGGACTACTCGATGGTAGAAATCCTGATTTATGGTTACAATACTATGGAAATAGACAATTAATAGTTACCACCTGTACAATGATCCCCTTGGTTTCCCTTAAATGAAACCTCATAAAGCAGTAACAATAGATTTATTTGTAACCAATGCTACGCCGCGGTTGTTGCGTAACACAAAAAATTCAAATCACATATCCAAATCACTATACCGAAAGTTTGCCGCGATTCAGAAAATCAACAAAGTGAATCAGCGACATCTAGTGAGTAATTTTGTAACAATACATATTGGACACCACCATATAATGGTTATAACATTGTTTAAAAAAAACAAACAATATCATTGAAATAAAACTAATTTCTCGGATTTTATCGCGTTTATATTATGTTTTATATTTCCTCCCGTGACCATGGTTGCTGTAAAGCAGCCGAAACGACGGGAACGTAAAAAAATATAAACATAAACAACAAACGGGATAAAATCCGTAAAATTATTTTTATTTCAATGTGTAGTATACGCGTAAGTATAAGAAATCAATATAACAATATCATTATTGAGTCTAAATGTTTTTCTTTTTTACACAGCTTATTAATTGAATATCCCATCTCGTCACAAAATCAATATTACACTCACCTATTTGTCGCCTTGGCCTGATTCTATGTTGTTCATGCCGTCCCCGCCTCACTCTTAGCGCCTCTGTCCTTAGCCAGAGCCCTCTCGTGCCTGCCAACCAAATATAGTTCACCTTCAATTATAATATAATAATAATAATACCTAATAATGCGAGGGGATCAGGCCATAGTCCACTACGCTGGCCCAGAGTGGGTTGGTGGACGTCACACGTCTTTTGAGGGGTTCTCTCAGACATGCAGGTTTCCTCGCGATGTTTTCCTTCACCGTTTCGCAAGTGATAATCATGGTTGAAAATGAGATTTGCACATGAAATCCGGAAATCTCGCTTTCTACCAACTTGGCTATCACTGCTTCAATCAATTCACAATAGCATAGTAAATAAACGAAAACTTTCTACAAATTCGGGGCAAATGATTAACCAATATATAAATATTGAGTCCAATTACCTTTGACATTTAAGCGGCCGTGAATAGGCGGCCTTTTCACTTAAAGCTTAATATTGATTTATTTTGGAATTTTAATGACCAATTTGTAGGCCTTTTTTGTTTTGAACAGATAATAATATTTTATTTAGACAATATGTACAACGCAAATATAAATTAAAAAGAGAATAAATCTTACCTATTTAATATTTACTGGTCTAATATTTATTTATACCTACTAAAAAGCTTATGTCTACCATGCTACTCTTATCAAAGCAAAAATCATCTTAAATCTAAGGCTTATCTAGAATTGACCTAAGCTATTGAAATACAATGTGTTTCCGTACTTTTTAACCGACTTCAAAAAGGAGGAGGTTCTCAATGCGGTTGTATTTTTTTTTGTCAATAATTGTTTGCGTAAATGCAATTTCACTTATCAGTTCAAGTGTCATCTTTCAAAATAGTATCTACTCTTATCTTAAATACACATCTGGGTACCGTACAATGGACTGAAGGTGAACTCAGTATATAATACTTATATACATATTAAACATCCATGTCTCGGGTACAGTACAAACATTCGTGCTCATCACACAAATGTTATCCCGGGATTGGAATCCTGGTCCCCGGCAAAGATAGCAGAGTCACTACCAACTTAGCTAATAAGATTGTTAGCACAGAAAGACTTAAACAATATCAACAGTGAGACTTGCAAGCAAGTTTGCATACATTGCCACTTATCTAGATAGAAACTCGCAAGTAACGCGCAACACACGCAGACTTGGAGAACTTATTGTTACACAATTGAACCGCAAGCTTCGGCTGACTTAAGTCTTAATAGCTCCATACTTTAGTTACGGACTAGTGTTATCAATTACTAGATATTAAATGTTAAGTTCTTATTAATTACTTATAGAAGTTTATAATCTTAAACGGCGTCGCCTATTCTATTGTCCAAGTCTACAAACTGAGACTAAAATAAATTTAACCTGACTAAACATAATATATTGCTGGATTACTCATTCCTCATGGCCGCGACACGTGTAACATGCAATTGAATGTATAAAACTAAATTTAGTTTAGTCAAATTTAGTTTTATATACTAAAGGAATTAGGGTCACTAGCAACCAAATTTATGTTTATCATAATTGAGACCACACACCTCTTGGGGTGACCACAAAGCCATGCAACACTGGAGTGAGGCTATAGGTATCCTCAAATCATCATTAATGTAGCCACAGATAAATATCACAGAAGCTAGTCACGCTACGAATGTTTGATCGTGTGACCAGAAGTTATGTGTACAATAGGATATTTTTGGTACTGATTGAAAGGTGACTAGCTATTTCAACATTAATACTTCTGTCTAGTCGGCACGCGTAAACTCACAGGCCGATTTTTTTAGGCGAAAATAATACTAATATCATCAGACGAATCACTACCCACACTAAAATAAATAAAAAAAAAATTGATTTATTGGTGAATCTTATTGGTGAATCTCACTAAGCAACGCTTATATTATAGGTACCGTACAATAAACTGAGGGCGAATCTAGTATATAATAAACTATACACTCACGACTCAGATACAAATATTCGAGCTCATCACACAAACTGTGTCACCAAGATTCGAACCCGGGACCCTCAGCACAGAGAACAAGTTACACTAGTGATCTAATCAATGTACTAATTCCTCAAATAAATCTCACAAACCTAATTTGATAGCCGATATTTTACATACATTTTGATATGTTTCACATCTTAATAGTGACCTATTTGAAAATGGAACGTTTAAAAAAAAAACATCGCATCCAATAAGCATTACCAACTAATAGGACAGTCTCATCGTACTCAGTAAGTCTGGTCACGTTACATATCGTATTAAGACCCCACTAATGTACAAAACATTATTAGAATCGAACCCACTATCATCGAAGTAATGACAATAAGCTACATAACGGCTATTGGACTAAATGCTTTAATGGAACACGTTGCCAGTTAACAAAGCACCCTAATACTTGAAAAGTAAAGTTCAATATTGTACGATTACATTATTGGTCCGCTATACCCAAGTATGGTAGGTTTATTATTGCTTAAATATGGCAGTAAACCTATTTATGATTGATGATGGCAATTAAATGGTTATTGTCGTTCAAAATTATATTGTTCATTTTTATAATGAAGTAAGTACCTACGTAACGACTACGATGAGTAGGGTTGCCACCCGTACTTTATAATAAAGCATTGTACGTTATTTCAGGCAATTCTACTTTATACTTTATCAGAACAATAAAGTACACGAAAATATTTGATTTCTGTGTGATTTTGAAAAGTTTTGTCATTTCAATCATTGTCACAATTTCTTGTTTGTTTTGTGCGGTTTGAGTCTAATAACTACACTTGTTGTTGGCAGAATCATGAGTTTTTGAACATAATAATAATAAAGAAAAAAATTTTGTACTTCTTTTTCTTACCTATAATAACAAATGTACTTTAACTACCAAAAAAAGGTGGCAACCCTGACGATGAGGTATTGTCCGTTTGAGGCGATGATAATGTATTCACCTCAAACGGGCAACTTTAGAGTAATAATAATAATAGCTCTTATTGAATACCCTGGCCGGCCTGGCTGGTGAATGACCAATGGCCCCCACAAGGTGGACCGATGATATCACACGCGTAGCAGGAAGCCGGTGGATGCGAGTGGCGGAGGACCGTGATATCTGGAAGTCACTGGGGGAGGCCTATGTCCAGCAGTGGACGTCTTTCGGCTGATAGAATAGAATAGAATTATTGAGTGTCTCACAGTTGGGCACAGGCCTCCTATCAATGCGAGGGGGATTATGCCATAGTCCACAACACTGGCCCAGTGCGGGTTGGCGGACTTCACACGTCTTTCGAGGAGTTCTCTCAGACATGCAGGTTACCTCACGATGTTTTTCATTCACCGTTTAGCATGTGAAAATTATGGTTGAAAATGAGATTCGCATATGAAATCCAGAAATCCCAGAGGTGTGAGCCGGGGGTTGAAACTGCGATCCTCGTTACCGAGGCAAGCGTTGACTCGGAAATCACTTGTAGTATTATAATTACCAATTACATTGTAATATAATGTACATACCTAATCTGTGCCAAACAACATTGATATTTTTTATCGGAACTATTAAAGGCTAAAAACATAAGATAACTACGCTTAATATTTAAACATACGAAGTACGTACGTAGTAGTATTTAAACGTACATAGATAGTATATCTACTTCATCTATCATATCTACTTCATTCAATCTTCACTCTATAACCTTCCACAGTTTATTAAAAAACGAATACCAGTGACATGATATATAATTGTATTCCTTCAAATTATTTGTAAACGCAACCACTATTTTATAAACTTATCACTCTCCATCGACTATCCTAAGTAATTAATAGCTTTTAAGCTAATATTTGGTGCAATCACACAAATGCATGTGGCTATCGAGATGGTTGGCTGTAAGCTCGTTTGAATAATGGGGCGGCTGCGCAATCAATATATGGTAGACTGAAGACTTGAATATGCTATATTGTTAGCTCCTCTGGAAGACTTTAAAGACTTGAATAACGATATGCTCTACTGTTAAGAATGGTTACATTTATACCGGCCAATACAATGTGGGTAGTGCCCTCTACTAGGTAACTTAAAGATACTTATTAACTGAACATTAAAAAAAAAAAAATTGTGTGTCGGTGAAGATTTTTTTTTATGGACGTTTGGAAATTTTGACTTCACATAATGATCACAAATGCGCTAAGAAACGCAGGTACAAGGTTTAGTAAACCCTTTCATCACAAACTACAACGACCAACCACAACAGTCTAAATTACATTCTCACCTAACTAAATCTATCGCTCTTATTATAGAAATACTTTCTTCCGCCAACGTAATAGTACAATTAGAATCACCAAGGAAAGCCTCCCCAGATAATTCAGAGTTTCATTACAACATTCCGCACGCAGGCTGGACAGCAGTTAATGGAAATATATGCTCGGCAGCTAGCTAATAAACGGGCGAGCGGGGACTAGCTGGGATCGTATGGACCTTGTAAGGACGGCCGATGGTTGCAGAACTCGGCGGTTTGTCTCCATTATTTTCGAAGTGAAGGGCCTGTTTTTTTTTTTTTACATTATAGGCTAGTATTTGATCTCTATCTCACCTGATGGTAAGTGATGATGAGATCTACGATGGAGCATACTTGCCTAGGTAGGAAGGCGGCTGTAGATCGAGACGCTACATTCACCAGGCACAGGCAGCGCAGCTGATCTGACCCGCCATCCATGAATGGCAACACCGAACATCATGCCGGAACACGGTTAGGCCGCTTGGCGACATGGCTTTGTTCAGTGGGTGGTGACTAGCCACGGCCGAAGCCTACGACCAGTAGAGTTGTCACCTAGTTGGCACCACCCAGGGTCACGTGTAGGGTATCTCGAGGGTATTTAATTCTCCTACGGACGAAGGTGACTCGACCCCAAAAACTTTACTCTCTTTTTCTCTTTACTCTCCGCTAAACAATATACCACTTATAAGGCTGATGACAGGTAGAGATTCTTGCAGATCGGAATTGATGATGCACCTATATGGTCCAGGCTTGGGCACGTTCACCAATGTCTAATCCTTTTTTTTTTGTAAATTAGTCTCGTTTAGTTAGACTTTTTTTTGTAAATTAGTCTCGTTTGGTTAGACTTTATTTTTTGTAAATTAGTCTAGTTTTATTATAGACGTCTAACACACTGTTTTTCAAAGAAATAATAACTAAGAATAACATTATAGTTAGTTTCTAAATGCACCTACTAGCTGCGCCCCGCGGTGTTACCCGCGATGAAAAAGTATATACATTTTACCGGGATAAAAAGTAGCATGTGTGCTATTCCAGACTATAATCTATGTCTGTGCCAAATTTTGATCCAGATCCGTTCAGCCGTTCTGGCGTGATTGAGTTACAAACATCCATCCATCCAAACTTTCACATTTATAATATTAGTGTGATTATTATGTATTTTAATTACATTTTACCTTTCAAGTGATTGAATAACTAATAAACAAAAACTTTTTGTAAATAATACATTATTCTACATTGTAATGATTACGGTGGGAAATAACGAGCTTGATCACGTACAAAGCTAGTGAATATTTTATTGTTTGCTGCAAAGTGAGATTGAAACAACTTCGTTTTGATACCTATTTTAAGAGACCCCGGCGAACAAATGCAAAGTATTTTAAAATGTTTAATCTACCCAAAATAATGTGACAACAGTACATTTTTATTATTCAGATTACAATGGAGAGCACGGGACACTTTCGAGTTCCAAAATCACCACTCGCCACGAAGAACTTCACAAAGTTCACAAATAATAAGGTAGCTTTGAACTTTTAAACAATAAAAAATTTACAGTCATGAAGCCAGAGCGGTGTTTCTATGTGTAAAAAACAAAAACATAGTCTATACTAATAAATAAAATTTGGAGTACTGTTTGTAATACTAAAATAACCGCTTTTTACTAAGTGTATTTGGATTTATACACGATACATATACCAAAACATTTTTTTAAAATTTTTTGTCTGTCTGTTTGTTTCGCCTAATCTCTGAAATGGCTGGACCGATTTTGACGGATCTTTCACTGGCAGACTTGGCTGAATCAAGGAGTAACTTAGGCTACTATTATTTTAGACTAGCCGTTACCCGCGACTTCGTCCGCTTTTTGTTAAATACCGCGCTGACGAAGTCGCGGGTAACAGCTAGTTACAAATAAATAACCAATTTAACATCTGTGCCAATTTAAAAGGTAACGTCCGTGAGTGAGCGTGACCTAATACAAATATGAGACAGAGAATACATAAAAAATCGGTCAGCATTTATTTTGCAGTTTTACATCGAGATTAGAACTTACCGCTCGGACACAACACAACGCGACGTGCTTGGCGTTTTAACGCCATAAGAATGACGCTAAAAGAATCTTGGTCCGCTATAAAAACTCCATGTTCTAGTCAGATGCGCGACATCCATTGCCTACACACAATAGATCCTTGATTGAGCAAAAAAAATAGACTAGGAGCAATAGTTTAGCTAGAAATTAAAAATGTATCTATCATACATCCCGTGCATACAGGATAGCGTTCAGCGTTCTACGTTCCGCGTTCTCTGAAATGGATTCCTGACCGCCTGCTGCGTTTGTGCCGGTTTATGTTAATCTATACATATAAATAAAATTGGAGTGTCTGTTTGTAATATTAAAATAACCGCTTTTTACTAAGTGCATTTGGATGTATACACGTTACCTATACCGAAACAACATTTATTACAATTTTTGTCTGTCTGTCTGTCTGTCTGTCTGTCTGTCTGTCCGTCTGTCTGTCTGTCCGTCTGTCTGTCTGTCTGTCTGTCTGTCTGTCTGTTTGTTCCGGGTAATCTCTGAAATGGCTGGACCGATTTTGACGGGAATTTCACTGGCAGATAGCTGATGTAACAAGGAGTAACTTAGGCTACTTTTATTTTAGAAAAAATTGGATCTCTCGAAAAAAAATTAAAACCAATGTTGCAGCGCTGCGCCTGCTTAAAGTTTGATAGCAACAATCTGCAATGCGTCCCGCGGGATCAGAACAACTGTTGCCAACGGTTGAGACGTTGTTAAATACCACGCGGACGAAGTCGCGGGCAACAGCTAGTTAAGTATAAGCTTAAATATATACATGCGATTACGCCCGAATAGTAGAGCTCACAAATTACTGAACATAAAGTCATGATACATTAAACGCATATGCATTTATGTCGTAAGGGTTATTACAGAATCTTGGATTATATGGATGATAAAGCAGCCTGGGCCTGATCGCTCAAATATCAATATTTATAATGTTAAAGTGTAGCGTGTGTGCGCCTCGCGTGGCATCACACTGGAGCTTACTTTTTATAATTTTTTTTTTTTGTAAAAATAATGGATAAAAAAAAAGACAAGCCCGCTGAGTTTCTTGCCGGATCTTCTCAGTTGAGGTCGCGTTCCGATCCGGTTGTAGAGTTAAGGAGAATATGTAATGACAATTTGTAAGTGCCCCCGTAGGCCTATAAATGATTTGACTTTGACTTTGACACAATAGTCTAGATTAGAGCCCGCATTGACTGATCAAAGTGCTTTATTTAAGTAGTTACTTTATATTTCACGAGATGAATGATCGTGGTTTTACTTTGTTAAGTATTCATTTCATTAAAATATACTAAGTACTCGTAATTAAAGTGTTTTTTAATGTTAAGTGCTCAGTGAAGTTCAGTAGGTACTTACAAGTTTTTTTTTAAGTATCCATTTTGTCCCACTGTTTAGCACGTGTCTCCCCTTTATTCAAGAGGGATTATAGGGGCTAACCTTTGTATATATATACCACAAGCTGTCCCAGCGAACTTCGTACCGCCTCAGAATCAAATGTAAGAGAAAACGAACTTATTTTTTAATTTTACGAAAAATTAAACAAAAAATCTATCTCACGGGGAACCTACATTTTACCGGGATAAAAAGCCTATGTGCTATTCCAGACTATAATCTATCTTTGTGCCAAATTTCATCCAGATCCGTTCAGCCATACTAGCGTGATTGAGTAACAAAATCCATCCATCCATACATCCATCCATCCAAACTTTCACATTTATAATTTTTGTGTGATTATATTTCTAGCTCGGAAATGCCAATCGCGTGTGTTCGCTTCGGTTGGTAGGTACATTCAGTGTCCGTTTCCACGATCCTGACGTTATCTGAATTCCAATGACGTAGTCCACTGATGCAGAATATAATGTGTACCATCAGTAACAAAACGCTAAAGCCGTATGGATTTTTGAAAGCATGTACATCGCATTGTTATTTACAAAATAATTTCGGGCACAAGTTGATATAATTAATGATAGTAGGTATTCGTTTTTTTGTGGAGAAGTGTGCTACTAATAAATCTGTTGAATGATTTTTGATGCCGACTGTACCGAAATTCGAGTATAGATTGGAATCGAATTTCGACTGGTTTTATTGAATTGGAGCGTTGTAAAAAAATAACTACATTTTGTTGTTCCATTGAAGTACCGAACATCTGTTTTTTAATACATTTGGGATTTATTTCGAAAAAACAAACTGAGTTCTAAGTTGATTCTCATCTCGTAAATCCAATCTCATTGCATTTTTTTATTCAAAATGTGAATGTTGGTTGTTAGTTTCATTTTTTTTTACACCTGAATAAGTTTTTTTTTTATTAATAAAGTCTGTATTGTGTGATATTGCATTGATTTGCAACTGCTGTCCGACTGTTAGGCAGCTAGCTTAACAATATAGAGCCTTTAGTATCGAAATGGCTCGTGTTTTGAGCCACAAGGCCAGCTTGCATTGTGGCTCGAAACCCGAGCAGATCCGAACAATCCCGAACACAATGCACGTTGATTACACCAACACAGACACATATTTTCCTTGTTATTCAATTATTTTAGGACACGTTCTTGATTATACATTTATTACGGGCTGATTCAGAAATATTCCCTTTCTTTGAACGAGGAAACATGATTTTTTTATTGCAATATAGGCAAGTATTTGATCTCGATCTCACCTGATGGTAAGTGACGATGAGATCTACGATGGAGAATACTTGCCTAGAAGGTACCTGTTCACATACGTACATAAAATAAACGCGATAAAATTAGTTTTATTTCAATTGGTAATCGTTGTCAAAGCTGGCCAGCCACCCAACACCTGAACCAAATTTAATTTATCATGACCGGACAGAAAGTTCGCGAGTGATAAATCCATCCGGCTGACATGAGATAAAAAACGTTCAGATGAATGAATGGAAGATTAAACGAGATCCGGATGAAAGGAATCGAATCATTTATCCCTGGATTGTAATCGATTTGTTTTGACATTTATGGTTCGACGTGTGTAAACGTGGTAGTTCAGCTGTGGCTTAGAGGTAGTCCATAGTATATTGTCATTGCACATGGAGGCCACAGACGATTCTTATGCGTGCCAATATTGAAAATTATTATCTCATATTTTGCCATGGCCTTGGTATTACTGAGTTTGCCCCCACTCCATATCTATGGTACGTCGTATAATACAAGCGTTGCTTGTTAATAATTTCGATTAAAAATGAATGTTGCCAACAATATGAAAATTTAGATTTTTGGTAAGTATTTTTTTGTGATCTTTTAATTCTTACTTCACATATTGATTACAAATGCGTTAAAGAAACGCGGATTCAAGGCTTAGTATACCCTTTCTGAATCACTCTATATAGCATTCTTGGAAAAGAAAAGCAGAAAGTTTTGTGGTAATAATGATTTCATAACTTAAGGAAATAATTCGGTGGAAAAAAAAAACAATCAAGCAATCATGGCCAAAGTTACTTTATTAACTGTCTGTTAAGCATCCTGAATTATTAAAGTTTACCGAACAATACTAATACATTTTTGTATTGTGCTACTTTTAAAACTTACTTTAAATAAATTTGTACATGAATTTGGGGAACCGAAAAGTTTGGATGAAACGAAAACTGGATTGGACAAATTAACTTTTGTTGTTGTTTTAAGAAGTCAAGAGAATAACCGCAGTAAAGTTAATTTGTTATAGATCGTTATTATTATAATAGGATAATACTGTCGTCTTAATTCTGCTCGTACAATTTATTTTATTGCTTATTAAATAAAACTAATTTTGCGGGTTTATTATCGCGTTTATTTTATGTTTTTACGTTCCCGACGTTTCAGCCGATTTACAAAAACCATGGTCACGGGAGGACTGAGGTGTGTGACGTCTTAGTGACATAGTTTGAACTGGGGTACCCTCATATTTAGTTGTTCTTCGCGGTCCGATCTACGCAGAACGTGGTCATAGTGTCTTGAGGTGCGTGGTGCTTGGTTTTGGATTTGATCATATTAAATACTGGATCCCAAGTCGGCGGTAGCACCCAGCCATCATTCGAAATTTAGATGATTTTTAATTTCAATGGCCTCACGTATCAGTCTTGGTATGAATGGTTCTTTAGCAAGAATCTGTGGTTGATTAAAATAGGATACACTGTTAAATAAACATCAGTATTAATTTACACCAGTTTAGTTAGTTGGATATCCACACAAATCGAACCATCATGGTTTATTCCCGATAAAGTTTAAGCATTATTAATTCTATTTCCCCGAAGGTTTGTGATAGATTACCCCTATGTCAGCCGTTGGTCGTGTTGTTACACGGTTTTGACATCGATTCCCATTGAATAAAATATGCCATCGTAAGGCTGCTTTGGCCACATGAAACGAACACATGGCATTGGGGAAGGCTTGTAATATTCAGTAGCTATGAAGATATTATGGAGTCAATTAATTTTAGGTGTTTACTTACTGTTGTTTGGTTATGTAAAGTCACCAAGAAACTCCTTTATCACCTTAAGGTTGAATATCATTTGCACATCGTAGAGTCGCAAGGCCTATGTTTGCCATTTGTTAGTTATTTGAACTTAGAAGGTATCAAATATGATCCTTAGTAGATTTTTTATAACTAGTGGTTTTTGTCAATATTGATTAACCACTGTCATGGCGCCTTTATCTTGTAATATAGTAACATACCTTTAACAATGTTGATATAGAATAAATTTTTGGATAAAAATATTTTGTCAAAAAAGCACTTTAAATTGAGTTAATCAGGTAGACAAATCCAATTCCACTTCTTTTTTGATGTCACTTACTCCGAAAAAATAATAATTTTACAAGTATTTCAAAATTAAGAACTAATTTCTGGGTTCTAGGTGGTAACCATATACAAGAAAACTTACTTTTAATATCAGATTCGACCTTCGCTTCATACTTCAATATATTCAACAATTCCACACTCATTTTACCAGTCCATTGGAGTAACTATTAACATAAAATATTACAATTCCAAGATAACTTCACAATAACTTCGCTTAAAATATTTGACATAAAATAAAAAATGGAGATTAAAAAAATAAATGCAAACAGTTTCGCACAAAATGTTTCGTGTTGGATATCGTAGCGGTTACGTGAGACGCGCGGCGTGCGGCTACGCCGGCCTACGACGTAGCACTGGCGTAGCAATACCGTAGAACTTGCGAAGAAGCGAGCGAACGGGATTCGATATGAGTGGATCAGCTGGGGATTTAAAATAATAGATTTTCATGGTCTTTTTGAAATAAAATGGAACGAGTTTTAACCTTCTAAGATAACAATGTTAGTAATGTTTAACACATTTCTCAATTTCTTTTTTTTTTATATTTATAAATATATTTATTAAAATAATATAAGTAATTGTAATATTTACAAACTAATATTACTTAAAAAGAGTATAGAAAAGCTACAAAATGTGTAAAAAATTTGGCCCATGCGGTAGCGTGCCCAAGATGCTGGCCGCATTTCCTCGCTGAATAGCCAAATACAAATACAAATTAACAATATATATTGCCCTCGGGGATAAACATGTACTCTGTATACAACTAATTAAAATTGCCACACATTTTACATACATAATATTGTCAACGTTACATGAACTAAACAGTAAATTGAATAACCAGCCTAAGGGATGAAGGAAGGTTGGATATAAGAATCGAATCTAAACCTGCGAAGACAAAGACGCAACTAAGCTTCCCTTAATATAAATATTAACTTGTTAAGGTTAAAAGGAATATTGTTAATACGTGTGTACATTCCCATGTTTTCCATTTGACAACGTATAAATATTTAAATAAAATTAATGTTAAGTATTTTATTGCGTTTATTTTATGTTTTTTACGTAACTGTCGTTTTGGCTGCTTTACAGCAACCATTATCACAGAAGGACAGCGGTGTTTGACGTCCTAGTGTCATAGTTAGAACCAGGGTACTCTCATATTTAGTTGTTGTTAAAATTAGTTTTATTTCAATGTGTAGTATTCGCGTAAATTTAAGAAATATTTTATTCGAATTTATTTAAAATAGAGCAATTGTGGGTGAATTAGAATCGTCGCAACCACGCAGCAATGGTAACTCAACTTAAACTCTCCTCATCACCATCATTATAACTGCAATCAGATCTTCTCATTCATGGGTCCATGGGTACATGGCGCATGGGTGCATGGCGCATGGGTGCATGTATGCATGGTGCATGGGTGCACGTAACCAGCACCGTGCGTACCAGTTGCTTGCGTAATAACTATTGCCTATATCTCCACCTACTACAGGGTTCAAACTCAGTATTTAAAAGTACATTATCTATATTCCAAAGCACATCTCTTTTCACCCCTCGTTTTCTGACTTGACATTCCAGATAGATTAAGTCGCCGACTTCGGGGACGCCGGCGAAGTGAAGTTTTGCTAAACGAAGGTTTGTTTCACTTGATAAATAGTGATGTTATTACTCTCTGGTGAGTGGAAAGTTTAAAATAACGATTTCATTTACTTAGCTTTAACTGTATAACTGTTTGTTTAAAGTTAAACGAAATTTCTCATTATGACCGCTGTTTCTCATTAACTGTATAGAATCAATAAAAAATCGTGCTTATCGTCAAACAGTTTGTAAAACGGGATCTGAGGCGTTCGTTTACAAATCCCACTATCCCACTAATATTATAAATGTATAAGTTTAGATAGATGGCTGTTTGTTACTCAATCACGCCAGAACGGCTGAACGGATCTGGATGAAATTTGGCACAGAGATAGATTATAGTCTGGAATAGCACAAAGGCTACTTTTTATTCCGGTAAAATGTATGGTTTTCGTAGGATAGATTAATATGGTAGCATAAATACTTTGTAAGCCATAAAGGGATTAAATAATTTAATAAAAACCTCCATAAACAATATTTATAATAATATTCAACGGATTATTATCAGACAGGATTCAAGATATTAAAATGGTCCATGAATTATAAGTTCACAGAACTTTGCGAAGAACTTCTTGAATACGTGCGTGATAGCTTCCAGCGATATGAATTTAAATCTCCCCAGCTTTGCGAAATCTGACTACTTCATGTGGAATGAAATAACTTCCAAGAAGTATTTCTACTCTTGAACACTGAGGATAGCAGGTATCTTGAATTAACAAATACACACTAATAATTAACATTATCTAGAGTAAGGTCTTCATAAAATAAATATTGTGCTCTTAATGTCCCATCGACGGGAATGGACTTCCCCTCAATGCGAGGGGGGGTTAGGCCGTAGGCCACCACCGTGGCCCAATGCAGATTGGGAGACTCCAACATGCCTTTTCAAGGGGTTCTCAGACATGCAGGTTTTCAATAATTAGTGAGGAAAGCGCGAAGTTGGGAAAATAATCCCATTTTTTTTTTACAAAAACCTATGAACAAAGTTTGTTACCACATCCGCATCACTGATCCAGCTTCTGGAGATTTCTTGGGCCTATTGAACTTATCCACTTATACTGGATAAAACTTCACATGGATTTAACAATCCCTTAAGCCGACCCTTGAGTAGCTCTACTTATTACAGTATAAACAACCCAATGTTATTGCTTAAGTAAGATAATCCTTTGCCCTTTACTTGTAAAACACTTTACTTAGAAATCAATATACCATACCCTATATTGATTTCTTATGTTTACGCGAATACTACATACACATTGAAATAAATCAAATTTTACGAATTTTATCGCGTTTATTTTATGTTTTTTACGTTCCCGACGTTTCGGCTGCATTACAGAAACCACGCTCACGGGAGGACTGAGGTAACTTGGGCAGACGTCTACAATATAATAAAGTACTGAATATTAATATTGGAACTAACCATCGAACAGCCAGCTCATAATCCATAAGCAATAAATTCAAGGCACGATTATCAGCAGGTGTTCTCGGCATAGTCTACCTTAAATATTCAATTCCCATTCATAAAATCGACGCTTATATTAAATTTCTAGGAAAATGTATGGGCGCATTAAAACGAGTGAATCAGTCATAAATAGGATCAAAAGGTCACAGCCTAGAGTAGCATACATTAACATAGATTGCTTTAAATATTTTTCCAATGGTATATCCCACCAATATTATAAATGTGAAAGTTTGAATGGATGGATGTTTGGTACTAAATCACGACAGAACGGCTGAACGGATCTAGATAAAATTTGGCACAGAGATAGATTATAGTCTGGAATAGCACACAGGCTACTTTTTATCTCGGTAAAGCGTATGGTTACCGTGGGATAGATTTCTTTAAATTTTTCATAGAGCAAAGGATCGACATGATTTACTTACAGAAAAGGACATAGAGGAAAAGGACATGCTTTTTAATCGCGGGTAACACCGCGGGGCGCAGCTAGTATTGTAATATAATCTGAAATGAATGCTCGCTAAAAGTCAATGCGTGTTGATTGAAAAGTTTGATTCTTGCTTTGAAATACGAAACTTCGCGATTCAGCAAGAGATTGAACGATAATCTTTGTAAACAATGGGAATAAACATTGGCACAACTTGCTTGAACATTTTTTGTTTATTTTATTTTTTGTTGCGGAATACAAGCACGGATTTGTGTATGTTTCAAAGACAATTAGTTCTTGTTCGTTGATAAATAGAATATATATTCAGTGAAAAATTTATGAGTAATTATTATCTCTATCTAATCTAATCTAATCTATCAGCCGATAGGCGTCCACTGCTGGACATAGGCCTCCCTCACTCGCATCCACCGGCTTCCTGCGACGCGTGTGATATCATCGGTCCACCTCGTGGGGGGCCGTCCTAGTCGTCCTACACTACGTCTTCCGATTTCATTATCTCTATGTTTTTAAGAAATTGTTCGTATACTACACTAATTTAAGTCTTAGCCTTAATCTCAACAGTGTTCCAAGTTGGATCTAGGTTCCACCACAGCCGTCCCAGCACATAAAAATTATATTATCACAAATACTACGCCATAAATTTGAGCTTAGCGCGCTCCCTACAAAGGGGTTTTACGAGAGACGCGAGTTTCGGGCACCTCGGGGAACCCGAGACGAGATGATATAAACGATATGTCTAGTTTATTCACAAGTCTATTGAGCTCAGTGTTGCCAGATTGGGTATTTTTTTCGCAATTTTGGGTACTTTTTAGTTTTCATTCTTTTCACTCTGCTTTTTCTCTCTATGCTATGTCATACCCATGCAGTGGGGATGCGTAACGTAAAAAAAAAACATCTTTTGCCTTTGGGTAAAACTCAAGCAAATTGTATCATTTTGGAGAAAAATAATTGCAAATTTGGGTAGAAATAGAAAATCACATCTGGCAACACTGATTCAGCTATTTACTTATCTGTAATGGCCAATGGATGCATGAGAAGCATGTTTTATTAAGATTATATATAATATTGTCGATATTTGATTGATAGTTTAAATAAAACTAAATTTAAGGATTTTATCGCGTTTATATTATGTTTTTACGTTCCCGACGTTTCGGCTGCTTTACGGCACGGGAGTACTGCCGTGGATAACGTCCTAGTGTCATAGTTTGAACTGGGATACCCTCATATTTTATATAATATCATTAAAATTAGTTTTATTTCAATGTGTAGTATTCTCGTACATATCAGTCAAGAAATCAATATGATAGATGATATATAAGCAAGTATATGCAATGAATATTTGATCTTTATTAATGATAGTTTTATGGTAAAGAGGGGTCATAATGGAACTGTCGAATAGACTACATAGGTTCGATTATTCGTCTATAATAAATGTAAAAGCTGTTGGTTTCCAAAATCGTAATAAATTAAAATCGATTCTCCAACGTATAAATAAAGCATTTATGAAAATGATCACAAAATGTATAATAATCAATTTGACGAACTGGAAATGGCCATAATCTAAAATCGAGAAGTTAAACTCGATTTTCAAGTTTAATAATTTCTCGATCATTTGAGAAATAAAAATAGAATGACAAAGGTCGACTTCGATCCGAATCCAGCGCATCGCCAATCAAAATGGAAACAATTAAAACTTTTTCAATTTCGTGTCCCACGTTCGCTATATCTACGAGATCGAACATGAGTGAAGATATTTTCAGTTTTTTTCAGTTAAAGGATTTATAACAAGGACTGATTAAACTATATTTATTAAATAATCAGTTTATATGGACCAGGTATTTACTAGCACTTAATGACCCGGCTCCTTCAACAAACAGTGGCATGCAGCTCACGACTACGGATGCGTGGAGCGCTGTATTAAATTAAGCCATTCGTTGATGCAGAGCGCCCGTGAGCCGTAGCAAAGGCTTTGCTACGGCTCACGGGCGCTCACACGCTACACGCTAGGGCGTGTATTCCGTAGCGTTTTTATGTGCCGTAGCGTGTCCGTGTTCCATAGCACAGACTGAAGCGTGTGTTCCGTAGTACCTCCGTGCCGTAGCCCAAGCCGTAGCGTGTGTTTCATAGCGTGGCTGTGTCCGACCATAAGCTGTAGTGTGACAGTGTGCTATAGCACAGATCGCATCGTCTGTTCCGTAGTGAGTCCGTGTACCGTAGTATAAACCGTAGTAGTGTGTGTTCTTACCTATATTCTGATGCACACTAAAGCTGAATTATCTTATCCGTGCACAGCAGTTGGTTTTCAGCATAAAATTCTACTAGATTTAGAAAAAAAAAACATTAAAATAAAGTTTTATAGTTTTATTATTCTTTGAAAAACCTCTAGTGTAGACATAATGGCGTTTTTATTACGCTTAAATAGAGTAGTAGACATTACTATCGAGACACCAGCCGGTTCAATAACGATGGCCGGCTAATAGCTTGGAAAGTGGATTAGACTCGTGTTTTACTCCGGGGATATAAAAAAAACTTGTTTTATTGCGAGCGATGCAGAGACATTACTATCAGATTATTATTTATTTGAAATATTGTTGGTAGTTCACACTGGACGCAACGAAGTATTCAACAATGATAAAATAATTTCAGCAGTTTTGTGAAATCGGCTAAGAAATTATTTCATCACCTCCGAATTCTTCATTGAATATTGTTTGCGCATCATTGGATGGCATCATTATGATCGCCATTTGTTATTAATATGAATTTAGAACATTTCAAATCTTTGCCTTGTTTGTATTAATAAGGAGTAGTTGTCAAAACTAACCACTATCATGACCGACTTTACCTTTCAGATGTTTCAAACTAGCTGCCTCCCAAGTTTGTCTGATAAGAGTTATTTGGTTCATTATCGGCATGGCTTGAGGAAGAGCCCGAGTTTTGTTTGATATGCAGCAAATAAATACCTTAACTTACCTTTTGTTTAACAGGTCGACCAAGATACATGGCAATAAATGTATATAAAGTTTATTTTCACAGTTTCAGTGATGTTGTAGCGACCTCTTCAATCTCGACACAAGCTACACAGCGATAGTACCGATGGCCGCTGGGGCAGCAAGGTTCTAGAATGGCGACCACGAACCGGAAAACGTAATGTAGGGCGGCCCCCACAAGGTGGACCGATGATATCACACGCGTAGCAGGAAGCCGGTGGATGCGAGTGGCGGAGGACCGTGATGTGTGGAAATCATTGGGGGAGGCCTATGTCCAGCAGTGGACGTCTCTCGGCTGATATATAGATAGATATGTTACTGCCCACATTTGTCAAGATACTATAAACATATAATTTCTTAAAATCAGTTTCGATATGATCTATATTTTTCGTGTGACTTTATGCGCCAGAGTGAAACAGCTGATCCAGTCTGCCCCCCGCAGTTACGCCCGCGAACAAATGGGTAAAAACTATTCCAATAAAAATTATATGTGCAGTGTCTCATAAACTCATAATTCCAACTTTTCGACGAAACGTTTGACGACCTTCAATGTCTTTGTAAAGCAAATGTGACAGTGCAAACTGTAAACGAACTAATTCATTTTAACCGTCTGGTAAAAGTTGGGTCATTAAAAAATTATGTTTGCTTGGGATGCGTCAGCAGCCTAGTAGTTAGAAGAGCCGTCCTCGAAACTACGAGGTTCTGGGTTTATTCGTGCAAATGATAATAATAATATCGCTAGACGAACATAAGTCAATGTCAAATCATTTAGTTCGTATAGGCCTACAGGGCACTTACATATTGTAATTTACATTTTTTTCCTTAACACAATGTTTTATTTTAAACGTCCATGACTCGGGTACAAACTGTCGTGCTCATAACATAAAGTTTGTCCCTGCCAGGATTCGAACTGGTGACCCTCAGCGCAAAAGGCAGGGTCACTACCAACTGAGTTGATAAAGTCGTAAATCTTTGATCATTATAATCTTAAGAGTACGGTGACATTTAGAATCGACGTTAAATGGAAGCTTTATTGTATACTAGCTGCGCCCCGTGGTGTTACCCGCGATTAAAAAGTATGTCCTTTTTACCGGGATAAAAAGTAGCCCATGTGCTATTCAAGACTATTGTCTATCTCTGTGTCAAATTTCATCTAGATCCGTTCAGCCGTTCAAGCGTGATTGAGTAACAAACATCCATCCATCCATCCATCCATACATCCATCCATCTATCCATCCAAACATTTACATTTATAATATTAATATTTTAGTGGGATACAAAGCTTATTCAGAGTGTCTACATTCGATATGTGTACACCGCAATAAACGGAACCCAAATAAATCAAGAAAATTTCCATAACAATACAAATATAAATTTGACGTCATTATATTATGGCATCGGGAATCGACATACCTCCCATTGTTCGCTACTTCTCTTATATATCATTAGCGTTTGAAATGACAGACTTTAATAGGTAAATATTGAACAAAAAAATCTTTAACATATTGGTATTGGTGAAGCAAAAAAATCGCGAGGAAACCTGCATATCTGAGAGAACCCCTCGAAAGACGTGTGAAGTCCGCCAACCCGCACTGAGCCAGCGTGCGGGCCCTCGCATTCATGGGAGGCCCGTGCCCAACAGTGAGAAATTAAAAGGGCTGGTATTATATAATTTAACCTGCTTTGTGGAAACTTTTGCCCAAAATCGGCTTATATCTAAAGGTCTTTATTAACTGACGCCCTCGAGTCCTATATTTACCGCAACACGCTACGTTACGCACGTCTTTGTTCCCCGTTGACTTCAATCTGGGTGTTTTCAAGTTGAGAGTGAACAGGTACCTTCTAGGCAAGTATGCTACATCGTAGATCTCATTGTCACTTACCATCATGTGAGATCGAGATCAAATACTTGCCTATAATGTAATAAAAGAAAACCGAAAATATATCTATTTGAGACATGAAAAAATACCAACATTTGTGATAATACTCGTTTATCTATACATATAAATAAAATTGGAGTGTCTTTTTGTAATATTAAAATAACCGCTTTTTACTAAGTGCATTTGGATGTATACACGTTACCTATACCGAAACAACATTTTTTACAATTTTTGTCTGTCTGTATGTCTGTCTGTCTGTCCGTCTGTCTGTCTGTCTGTCTGTCTGTTTGTTCCGGCTTATCTCTGAAATGGCTTGACCGATTTTGACGGGACTTTCACTGGCAGATAGCTGATGTAACAAGGAGTAACTTAGGCTACATTTATTTTAGAAAAAAAAAATAGGATCTCACGAAAAAACATTAAAACCAATGTTGCAGCGCAGCGCCTGATTAAGTTTGATAGCAACAACCTGCAATGCATCCCACGGGCTCAGAATGGGCGAGCAGGCTGTTGTCAACGGTTGTCTTTGTTAAGTACCACGCGGACGAAGTCGCGGGCAACAGCTAGTAGATACATAAGTTCTCAAAGTAAATGATCTTTTCGAACTACTCGCTATAACTCAAGTAGTAAATTGTAGAAGTGTCAAGATTGCAATGAACATTGTAATGGCTACATGTTTTTGATCTTCACTTACTCCCAATTTATTGTCTCTCGCAAGCCTCGCATAACTAAGAGGCTCAATGGAGATTTATTTTAGCTTTATTTTGATTTTAACGCGTCGTCTTACTCTCTCTTCTTGTGATTTCGATTAATGTCTAGTTGACTACGTTTTATGTTGCCCATTTATTATACAATGTAAACATCTAATTGTCGTAAAATAGGCAACGCTTTTACGACATTGCTGTAGTTTCAGAAATGTTGGAAGTAAAATCAAGCATGTTACTATAACCAATATACTTATGAAATAGTTTTAACATTATTACTTTATCTTCTATACAACATATAAATAAAATTGGAGTGTCTGTTTGTAATATTAAAATAACCGTTTTATACTAAGTGCATTTGGATGTATACACGTTACCTATACCGAAACAACATTTTTTTACAATTTTTGTCTGTCTGTCTGTATGTCTGTTTGTTCCGGCTAATCTCTGAAATGGCTGGACCGATTTTGACGGGACTTTCACTGGCAGATAGCTGATGTTACAAGGAGTAACTTAGGCTACTTTTATTTTAGAAAAAAAAATAGGATCTCACGAAAAAAAAAAAAAACCAATGTTGCAGCGCAGCGCCTGATTAAGTTTGATAGCAACAACCTGCAATGCGTCCCGCGGGATCAGAACGTGCGAGCAGGCTGTTGCCAACGGTTGAGTCTTTGTTAAATATCACGCAGACGAAGTCGCGGGCAACAGCTAGTATTAAATAAAAAATACAACCGAATTGAGAACTTCCTCCTTTTTGAAATCGGTTAAAAAATAAAATAGATCAAATCACAATTCATATCATGGTAATTCCAGTGCTTGTGAATGCATTAGAAACCATTATTAATATTTAATCATTCGTTCATTGCCGTCGTGTTTATGTAACGAGTATTGTTCTTATTATATTGTAGTTATGATTCATTATCGCGTGATTTATTATCTGATGGTAATCTTTTTGATGTTCAGTTTTTTATGGTTAAAGCTAACTTAAACATTGATTTACTTTATATATCTTTAAAATTCCGAATAGAAAAATACTAGCTAACCTAATTTCTTCAAGATCAGAGCACGTATATGCAGAACATCAAAACTTATACGCCTTTCGAAGGGACTCATATGACAGATAATTGGACTTGCTCCCGGGAGGATTTTTTCTTTCTCTGAACTATGATTAGATATTATACGATAACAAATTATATAAACTCGCAGTGATTGTATTTATATACCGACTACCCTAAGGTCTATTCTATATAACTCTTTGAAGGCCGAACAAAAGTATTACCTTTTTCATACGGTTTTTTTTTTTTGCTAAGATGTCACTGCATATGATAAACAATTCCTAAAACTTTATTGAAATAAAACAAATTTTTCGGATTTTATCGCGTTATATTATGTTTTTTACGTTCCCGACGTTTCGGCTGCTTTACGGAAACCATGGTCACGGGAGGACTGAGGTGGTTGACGTCCTAGTGCCATAGTTTGAAACGGGGTACCCTCATATTTAGTTGTTGCTTGCGGTCCGATCTACACAGAAAGTGCTCACAGTGTCTTGAGGTCTTGTAATGGTGCGCTTGGTTTTGGATTTAATTTTATTAATTACTGGATCCCAAGTCAGTGGTGGGTGCTACCACCGACTCGGTAACAAATCGGTAGCATAGCGACGCTGACATCAGGCGACACATGTCGCTGTCGCAGTATGTGGAAGGACACAATATTTATATGACTCAAGAAGTCGGGTTCACGTTCACAGAACTGGTATTTGCCATCACTACCAGACTCAGTCGAATTTCGTGGAAAGCCAAAGCAAACATCATCGGCCTGTGACATCTACGTACTTATAGGATCAATATTCATATTTTAATCATGGAACCTTTGCCTGTGGTTTGCCCTCTACAAAGTACTTAAGACCGGTGAACGTGTATATTTACGCTCACAGCATTGTAGCGATAGCGATAACGAACAAACTGGTATAGACATATTTATGACAAAATGTAAACGACTACTTGATAGATAAATGCTGAGGCACTTGTTATTTTATTCAAAGTAAACCGTTTTATTTCGATTACCTTTGTCACGATGTCGAATTTACTCGATATTCATCGATTAATTTTGTCGCTCTCGTCAAGCTTGGCAAGCTTTTTAATAGTTTAGCGGAAAAGAACTAGCCGCTAATATGACTCCACGGCTATTGTCGGGGTCTTGTATATTTAGTTTACGTTCTCCGAAAACTCTCATAGCGCGTTTTAGGATTAGGAATCGTCTGCGCCATCTGTGTATCGTTGTAGTGATACATGTTACTTGAAGCGAGGTTAGAAGGGGTCGCTACAGTTGCCTACAGATTTGCTCTTGATAATAAGCCGTCGATCTTCCATTTCTAATTCAATCAATAACTCGATATAGTTATCAATTGTTTGTCTTGTATTGTCCTCGCTATTCTCACCAAAACCACAACACAAATAAAATTAAAAACAAATAGTTTCTAATTGATAATTGATTGTTGGCGATATTATAATTACAGATTTCGTGACAACGAACTGATCGAACCACAAACTGACAGTTTTCAATCTTTGAAGAGATATATATATTAATATATTCATAGCAGATCGTTATCGTTACAATAGTCTACAGAATTAATGATTAATCACACGAAACTTGCTAACGAGGTAAGTAATTAAGCTCCATGTTAAAATACACTTCCTTGGTACTCTATATGTACTCATAGGATATTTTATATAGGGAAGTATAGTATCAACATTGCATCAACATTCTAACTAAATTAAATTCATGAAATTTTTATCACAGACACATTCCAGACGAAAAAAAGAAATTTTCACGATTGATCAAAACTATTAATAAATTCGATTTCGCCCGTCAACGCACCAAATATGCGGTTCTTTTATCTACAGCGATGATTCCTTCAGTCGCCTTTAACTAAATCTAACTTGGCACGTTACCACACGAGGGCTCTGAAATATTTATCGGTTTCAGCATTGAATAGCTTGAAATAACGACGCTTTGTCGTATATATATTCAACCCCTCGTGAGTCGAGTCGTGGCGTGAGTGAAGTGAGTGAACGAACAAATTTGTTTTGCCGCCTCACTGCACGTGACTATTCTGTTCCTTATCCTTATTTACACAGAAGCGACTATGTTACTGCAGGATTTATTGATCACCTTGCTACTAACTAGATTGTTTACGAGTATCATTATTATTACTCGAAAAGTAAGTGTTTTGACTTGAACAGAACTGGGAACGTGTTAAGCTCAGAGGAAAAAGGATTTAAACTGTAAGTGGAATCAATGTTACTTTTATCACCATATCGGTTTCCTCTCCTTCTCCTTCTCTCCTCCCCCTCCCTCTCCTCCTTCTCCTCTATATCTCCTCCTATCTCCTTTATAATAAACAATAGGTAATAAGGAATGTTATTTCGTGATAAAACCGAAAAATAGATCAAAGCCATATGAAATTGGTACTGTAGCGACCTTTTCAACCTCACCACAAGCTACATAGTTGACGCTGCAGTCGACATTACGAACAAACGACGAGGCTCCACACAATCCTGAAACGCGCTATGAGAGTTTTCAGAGCACGTAACATATATACAAGATCCCGACAATAACCGTCGGGGCAACTTTTCTGCCTACCTAAGGGACAAAAGGAAAAGGAGAATGCAGCTCAGAAGATAGAAAGAGGAGATAAGACTGGCAGCGAGTCCAGAATGGTGCAGAGTAGCAGTAAGCATCAATGGAAATAATCGCAAGAGCCCCTCGCCAATAGATAGACTAAAGTTAGTGATTGATATTAAATAAATAAGAATTTGTAGTAATATATTATGTACGAGTATATCTTCAGCTAATAGAGGCCATTTTGTTTTTTTTACCAATAATCTAGATGGCAACGCACTTAATACTTATTGATAACATGGTTTACATCACAGTGATAATTAGAGATATGAAAACATCTTACATAGACGCTTCCGTGTAATACGGGCTTAAGTATAATCTTGCATGCTCACTGGTATAGGTCAGTGCCCCACGGCTGCACAAGCACATCTCAGTGAATCGAAGGCGGACACGGGCGGACAAGAAACGGATGGGAGGCGAGAGTCAGCTAAGTGCGATTCACACGCGATGACGCAGAGGCACTTCACTTAGTGACCATACGATCAAACAGTGTGCAGAGCGCCAAGTGCGAGATGACCCGTAAGCTAACTGTATAGTTTATAGTCTACCGTATTTAGACATTTTGTATGGAGAAAAGAAAATTTTAAATATCGTCCGATCGAGGGGCTGTTCTCCAAACTAAATGTCTAAATACGGTAGACTATAAACTTTATCAATACTTCTCTTTCGTGAAATAGAGGAAAATGTCTATCCTCTATGCCTGAAAACCCTTGTGATAACTATTAAAATGAAAAGCAGTCTTTTGCTGCTTATTCAAATATTATGTCAGTATTTAATACTTAGTAGATACATATATTTAGTTTAAATTAATGTTTATGGATCCAATAAATTGTTAGGGAAGCGTAATATCATCACACACATTCAGATGTTTATAAAGATGAACCCATCACGCCTGTAATCCCCGAAGGGTAGGCAGAAGTGCACTGTAGTGCACCCACCATTCTCCGACACGCTCTTCCTCATTAAAAATCATAATTATGGGTTTTGTTCCTTCCAGAGGATTATTTAATTTAGGACTTTCTAATAACTATTTCAAAAGCCATTAATGGACCTTCTAGTATTCTCAAAGGTCATTCAATTGCCTACTTACAATGTAAGAAGACTCATTAAGTAGCCATTAAAATTGAAAATAAGTATTCTAAATCATGTACTTAACAATCAATAACTCTAGACATGTTTATTTTTAATGATCTTTACTTTTTTATTAAAAATAGTTCATCAGACTCCACTCTTACTTCAGAACGAATTTGTTTTAAGTTGTTTATTAATTCCCGTCCTTTTAATTATCAGCATAGAATATAAATTACGTTACCACAACAAAGCAGAAAATTAATCATTTATAATTGAAACAATGTAGATTTTATCCTCCCAAAGTCCTTCAGGACGCCTAAAATGTGATTTTTTTGCAGAGTTAGGGAACGGAGTTGGGGTATAGGTATTAAAATTCACCACGGCACCCACGCGTTTGAGATCGGACCTAGATATCCCGTCCAGTACAGGATAATGACGAGGGTAGAATGGAATTAGGTACTACGTGGATAGGCTTACGTAGCATAGCACACAAAAGTCGATATAGCTTAAAATGTTGTAATATAAGGGTATTACAACATTTTAAGATATAATTGTCGCAATATTTCTGCCGTACTTTATGTACCTATAGATTTTCAATCAAAATTTTATATATATACTAGCTGTTACCCGCGACTTCGTCCGCTTGGTATTTAACAAAGTCACAACCGTTAGCAATAGCCCGCTCGCGCGTTCTGATAACTAAAATGACTATTAAAAAATTTAGGGTTGTATGTATTTTTAATGCCACATTATAAAAAAATACAAATTTACAAAAAAATAAAAAAAAATGTTAGGGGTGGACAACCCTTATCACTAAGGGGTACGAAAAATAGATAGTAGCCGATTCTCAGACCTAATGAATATGAATATAAAATTTCATAAAAATCGGTCAAGCCGTTTCGGAGGAGCATGGTAACTAACATTGTGACACGAGAATTTTATATAGAAGAAACTTAAGTAGGTATATTCCATAAACTTTGAAATAACGCAGACGGAGTATCGTGAACAACACATTGCCAAAACCAAGCCGATTTGTATTGTTCACGCGAAATACATCCTTACATACGACAGAAACCGGCTTCGTTTTTGTTCCTCAATATGTTGTTCCCAATAGAAGTATTGTGAGTCAGAGGTCTTCATTATTTCTTCGCCTGAGATATATCCCGTTACCTTCCCGTTAGCTATTAAAACATAGGACAAATACATTTTCTCATACATTTGACCCTGAGGCAGTACGAAGTTCGCCGGGACAGCTAGTCTATACATATAAATAAAATTGGAGTGTCTGTTTGTAATATTAAAATAACCGCTTTTTACTAAGTGCATTTGGATGTATACACGTTACCTATACCGAAACAACATTTTTTACAATTTTTGTCTGTCTGTCTGTCTGTCTGTTTGTTCCGGGTAATCTCTGAAATGGCTGGACCGATTTTGACGGGAATTTCACTGGCAGATAGCTGGTGTAACAAGGAGTAACATAGGCTACTTTTATTTTATAAAAAAAAATTGGATCTCTCGAAAAAAAATTAAAACCAATGTTGCAGCGCTGCGCCTGATTAAAGTTTGATAGCAACAATCTGCAATGCGTCCCGCGGGATCAGAACGCGAGCAGGCTGTTGCCAACGGCTGAGTCTTTGTTAAATACCACGCGGACGAAGTCGCGGGCAACAGCTAGTTATCTATACTAATATTATAAATGTGAAAGTTTGGATGGATGGATGGATGGATGTTTGTTCCTCTTTCACGCCCGAACGGCTGAACGGATCTAGATGAAATTTGGCACAGAGATAGATTATAGTCTGGAATAGCACATAGGCTACTTTTTATCCCGGTAAAATTTATGGTTCCCGTGGGATAGATGTTTTAATTTTTATACTTTTTATCGCGGGTAACACCGCCGGACGCAGCTAGTAAATAAATAAAACAGTACTTGCGTCTTTTAAAATTGATTGCCACTTCTAAAACACACACGATAGGTCCACGTATAAACTTGAAACTCTAAATTAATATTTAGACTTCAACCGCAGTTATGTATCGCTAGACAAAGCATACAAGCTTTGTCCAACAAAACTACTGCGGTCTAGTTTATCGCAAACAACTCCTGAAGGTCCTGTGTGAAATTAACATAAAGTCGAGTCAGTTATCCTAACTAAGTACTCGGTATAGCAAGTAAAAGGCAATTTTACGGGTAGCGCTACAGAAACTAAGCAGTTGGCGTAACTTTTAATAGTTACAATTGTACCTAATAGTGTACGTAGTGAAATGAATTTAGTTTTGAGAACTAGACTTAAATTGTTTGGGTTCTCAGTGTTAAGTGGTGTAGACAAGTTATAGTTTTTAATAGATACAAATATACCTGTTTGTATCAAAAAAACTATAGTAGAGTAGTGTAATACATCTATACATATAAATAAAATTGGAGTGTCTGTTTGTAATATTAAAATAACCGCTTTTTACTAAGTGCATTTGGATGTATACACGTTACCTATACCGAAACAACATTTTTTACAATTTTTGTCTGTCTGTCTGTCTGTCTGTCTGTCTGTCTGTCTGTCTGTTTGTTCCGGGTAATCTCTGAAATGGCTGGAACGATTTTGACGGGAATTTCACTGGCAGATAGCTGATGTCACAAGGAGTAACATAGGCTACTTTTATTTTAGAAAAAAAAATGGTTCTCTCGAAAAAAAATTAAAACCAATGTTGCAGCGCTGCGCCTGATTAAAGTTTGATAGCAACAATCTGCAATGCGTCCCGCGGGATCAAAACGCGAGCAGGCTGTTGCCAACAGCTGAGTCTTTGTTAAATACCACGCGGACGAAGTCGCGGGCAACAGCTAGTTATTAAATATAATAAAAAACACCCGACTCCTAAAACAATTCAGTGAAAAGTTAAAAATAATATCGAGAATGGCAGTCAGATATGATTTTTTTTTTATAATTCGTTTATGTTAGACTATAGCTGGTGTGTTCGTCTGGCGAAATTATTATTATAATGATGGCCACGAAAGCCAGAAAGAGACGTGTAAGTTGTAGAAAGAAATACTGGCCGCGCAAAAACAGGGAACGGACGGATTTCGCGAGTTCTGTAGAACTCCTCGCGAGAGACCGCAATGACTATGGCAAGCTGACAACTGACCTTCACTAACTTGATAGGCACACACAGAAGAAGACATACTTAGAAAATATTTCCAAGACTCAAACATTGTCTACTATGTACTTAATCAAAGTGTTGCGATAACGATATATAAATCCTAAATAAATCATTCCCATCCATACTCCAGAAAAAGTGCTGGTCGACATTATAGAACACATTCATTTCAAAACATTTCAGCAAGCCAGCTTTTATTACACCGAACATTAATCATATATGCGCGGAATGATCATAGTGCAGATGGTAATGACGATACAAATGGGCAATAAATCATTCCCGGCACTTCAGAAGTGCTCGCGCGAATTATTTTTTCGTCGGTGTCAGTTGCAACGCGGGTAATTTATACGTTCTCCACTTGGAGCTACGAAAACGCTTATTCTTAAAGAAATAATTCGTCGCGAGCTCGGTAATTCGGGGAACCACGACTTGGCTGGTTTAAGTTCGAAGGGAATGACAAAGACCACGTCATTCCCTTCGTATGAAGTCAAAATTACAGACTGTCATTATCTAGCCGTTAGATTTTTGTAGAGGATTTTACGCTATAGACGATACGCTAGTTGCAAGCTAGCATAAAATAGCAAAATTATCCATTGAACGGTAGGTACCCATAATACAAGCGTTATATAGTTTATGTCGGAACGTACCGTACATTTATGAAAAATAAATAAAAAAATCGAAATATTCATAGTTCGCCAGTTTGAAAGCCCCTTCCATCCAGTTTCACGCCTCTCGGTTTTGATTAATAGCTTGCATTTGGTAACTGCTATTTCTCTGTCATTACCGTCCCCTATCCTCACTCCGTCACGTTGCAGATTTTACAGTTACGCCCCTGTGCGGTTCATGTCATTAACATTCTTCTGCCACTTTAAGCAAGGCGCTAAAGAGAGGAATGATTTTTGTCTTTGAAATATTTTTCTACTTACTGTAATGACATGACTTTTTGGTGGGAACTCGAATAGACAAGTTATATTTTTTTTCAGAAAGTTGTTTTTATTTTATATACTAAGTGGCTTCGTACTGAAAACTTATACCATGGGTTAAGCTCATGCTTCTAGATCTAGAACCCCCAAGATTTAAATTTTTCCTTCGATCTTTTTGAGATTATACGAATCTTTAAACGTGATTTTTTTTATATATAAATTTAGACCTGAAACTGCAATGTAATTTAAAATGAAAAGTCGATAAACTCGAGCGCACTTGTCACTCGCATGCGTCGGGCATCGCGCGGAGCGTTGTTTTGTGATCGCTTGTCCTTTGTAACATACATTGCACGCTCAAAAAATAATATATTTCTAACATTTATGGCTTTCGACATAAATGATTTCTATAATTTTATTATAGACATTAAGTGGAACATTTACCCAACGTTTTCGTTACGATGCCGCTCACACCCTAATGTGTAATATTAGTGTGTTCACACCCTAATGTGTTCATAAACGTGCACGAGTGAACGAAATTAAAACAAAACAGTATAGCTTGACTTTTCGAGTTATCCCAAGATGTCTGGTAAAATTTTAGTAAAGTATTTACAACTTTACTGATAAGGGTAGGAGATTCATTTCATCATCATCATATATTCCTATTCATTTCATGATCATCATATATATATATATATATATCAGGAGCAGTTATATTTAAAATAACGATGAACCATTTTATTCGACACTGGCAAAATAGGCACTTATTTGTAGCCGATTGCGAAACTAAAAAAAAATAAGAAACAACTGCATATCGTGCCTAAATTATAAAAAAACAATTTAACCTTTAAATCGCAAGTTCATACATAACCGAAAGTGCGCACAAAGTTTTCTCAGTAAGTTTCAAATGCTCAGATATTAAGGCGTAAGGTAATAATTTAAAAGATTAATCTGCAAACGATAAAGAAATATTTCAGTTTAAGTTATTTGTTTAATTTCTAAGTCTTGAATACTTTACTAGGTTTTCAAATATGAATGTGATTATTTCGAGAAATTAATTATTACAACCAAAAGAAGTCTTATTCCCGACTAAATATATTCAATAACTACATATCAATCGAAAAAAAAACAGCCGACAATGTATTATTCATGTATTTCGTAAAGACTCATCTCTCTCCGACGGGAATTAGATCAGAACGACGAATCTGTGTGTTAGTCTATATTACCTTATCTCAAAAACTCTACTTAAGGGCGAAGCTCAGGGTCAGGGCGCGAAATTCAAAATGTCAATGGTTTTTATTTTTTTACTAAAAATTTTGGGCATCTTTACGATGTAATTTAGTGTTTTGCGATATTAGCATTCTGCATTGGATGTTTCGATGTATTAAGTTTGCTTAAAAAAGTACCTAATCCGATACAATACCATAAGGTTTGTAATAACCGCTACTTTTACTAACTTTATGGTGTTGTATCGCTTTAGGTATTTTTTTAAGCAAACTTGACATTTTGAATTTCGCGCCCTGACCCTGAGCTTCCACCTTAAAGAAAATAACTATATACAATTTTCACTAAAGTATGTAAGTCCGGCTTTCTGAATAACCCCGTAACACATATGACCTAGGTATATGTACACGGTACTACATAACCGATACTGTAATTTATATTCTATTCTATCAGCCGAAAGACGTCCACTGCTGGACATAGGCCTCCCCCAATGACTTCCACACATCGCGGTCCTCCGCCACTCGCATCCACCTGCTTCCTGCTACGCGTGTGATATCATCGGTCCACCTTGTGGGGGGCCGTCCTACACTACGTCTTTCGGTTCGTGGTCGCCATTCTAGAACGTTACTGCCCAATGACCATCGGTTCCGCGACCTATGATACTGTAATATCGTCTAGATAATCGTGTAATATCTCCCAAACGGCTGTCGTCATCATTCTTCACACTTTTAATCTAAAGATCTGAGTGAATTGGGGTCCATTGTCCACCTGGGTACGTCCGACGCGGTGACAAATATAGTAAATTTATCAATGTACGCACCTACACGTAATATACTCAGCCACTATATAACGAGACATGTATTGCTGGTTACTTTATTGAGAGCTTATGCGTCACATAATCTTGAAGATAAAAATTGATTCAAGGTTATCAATCCACTAGATAAAAAAATATTCTGGGTTATCAATCCACTTGATAAAAAAATATTCAGGGTTATCAATCCACTTGATAAAAAATGATTCAGGGTTATCAATCCACTTGATAAAAAATGATTCTGGGTTATCAATCCACATAATAAAAATTGATTCAGAGTTATCAATCCACTTGATAAAAAATGATTCTGGGTTATCAATCCACATAATAAAAATTGATTCTGGGTTATGTATCCACTTAAGAAAAATTGATTCAGGGTTATCAATCCACTTGATAAAAAATGATTCTGGGTTATCTATCCACTTAAGAAAAATTTATTCAGGGTTATCTATCCACTTAATAAAAATTGATCCTGGGTTATCTATCCACTTGATACAAATTGATTCTGGGTTACCAATCCACGTGATAAGAATAGATGGTGGGTCAACAATCCACATGACAATTGTCAGTCATCAGTATGGCTAATGGTAATTTTATGGAAAGTAGAAGGTCAGTTTGTTATTGTACTATTAAATAAATAAATATACAACATAATGCCCAGTAATCTCTGAAGGGGTAAGGAAATGCGGCCAGCATCTTTGGTACGCTACCGCATGGGCCACATCTTTACACTTATTGTAAAGGTAGGTATATTAGATAAGGTAATAATTATATATAATTGATAGAACTAGGCGATACTTGGCGGAAATCCATTGTTAACCTATGGGGAAAGAGGACCCACCACTGACCCTCGGCTTGTCAACTTCTTCGATTATAAACCAAACAAGTTTGATCGATAATAAAAGAAGCCAACAACACCCGAACTCCTCTAAGATGTTAATCGAGAAACTATCTATCACGAGTGACGGGACCTCAAATAAAATGCAATTCTCCGCGACACTAAGCGAATCTATAAAAGTATTCGACACGTGTTTCGCCTCTAAACGAGGCATCCTCAGGACCGCTGGGCTACGAATGAGCGACGAAGCACCGCACGCGATTTATATGTTATTGATAGACCATTTTATTATAGTATGATATCTTCATAATTCATGCAATCCCATCCCGCATTGCATTGATCACTGCAAAATAATGTGTTATCAGTAAAGTTATTGCTCGTTGTTATCGCGAATCGGATAGCGGTTACATCAGAAGCCAGCCATTGATAACCTTTGCGCGATGCGGTCTCTCATAATGTGTTTCATAATAATAAGGATTGGCCTTCATTATTAATAGCTTTTAGAAAACATTCCAAAAAAAACAAACGAAATCATAAGACGTTTAATAAACGACACCCTGTACTGAGCGCACGGCCAAACGCTAAATCTACACAAACGCAACGCAAATTTACACAATTATGTTATGTATCAACGTGATCCATATATTTAAAATATATTTTTTACGTATTTAGAAGATTATGAAATTACACACAAACCTTCGGCTTAATTCCTTATACTTAAATATCAGTGAATATCCAGAAATTCCGTATCTACCCCTTCGTAATTCTGACAAACGTGTCCGCAGGACGAGCGTATTTTTCAGCGAAAAAAACTCCTATCCCAAAGGAATGCTGTCATCTATCTGAGATGTAAATTGTCGCGATACATCGTGCAACGAGTCAGTGTGGGAGGACGTATCCGGAGCGGTGTCGAGTGTCGGTCTCCGTGTGTCGCTATTTCAAACTCCAACTCAGACATTTATTGCGTAGGTACTATCTGCTCAAATAGTCCTTTATTTTGCACTAGCTGCGCCCGGGGTGTTACCCGCGATTAAAAAATATGTCCTTTTCACCGGGATTAAAAGTAGCATATATGCTATTCCAGACTATAATCTATCTCTGTGCCAAATTTCATCCAGATCCGCTACAAAATAGTGCCATTTTTGACGTCGTATTTTTTTGTAGCGGGTGACTTATGTAACAAAAACGTCTGAGGAATGAATAGTTTTGATCTCAAAGTAGTCTCAATAATGTTGTGCCTCATCTCCTGAGTTTTGTACATCGTAATATACACACTTTCAAGGAAAAAGCACAGGTCCCAAAGAATAATAGCACACTTCACCTGATGGACGTGGGACGCGAACTCCTCGACTACCCAATACATCTCAGAGCACCTGTTCTACTCCCGTTATACGATCTTTGTTGTTATATTTGCGAGTGATAAATAAAAGTGACAGGCTGTTTAGTGCTAGGAAGGTTTAAGCTATACACACTTCACCGTGAGAGCTTATGCAACTAAGCGTGTATGCAAATGTAGCCACCAGTAAACATGTATATTTATTGAAATAAAACTATTTTGAACACAACAAATAAACGCAATAGAATCCTATTGCGTTTATTTTTTGTTTTTACGTTCCCGACGTTTCGGCTGCTTTACAGCAACCATGGTCACGGGAGGACTGAGGTTGTTGACAGCCTAGTGTCATTGTTTGAAATATGAGGGTACCCCCGTCAAACTATGACACTAGGCCGTCAACCACCTCAGTCCTCCCGTGACCATGATTGCTGTAAAGCAGCCGAAACGTCGGGAACGTAAAAACAAAATGTTTTATTTCAATGTGTAGTATTCGCGTTAATATAAGAAATCAATATGTCTATTTATGATAGTGTTACCCAAAGTCTTAGCCATGGCCTTGTAGCAGAGGCCTTGAGAGGACCGTTGACACTGCTTGGTCTTGTAGCTTTTGCTTTTAAAAGCACTGCGATATTCTTGTGGCTTTGAGCCGTACTCATTTTTAATAGGAACTGTAATGACACTTATTACAACCCAGAAAAGAGTTAAACTTTGAAACCGAGTCGCTAATAGCATCTAGTTGTACCATCTTGTTATACCTCCTATTGTCTCATATGTGCCTGGTACCTTTTCAGTCTGAGGTCCACTTGCTTAATAGCCTGTTACATAAAAGCCAAATAATCTTGGGAAAGAATGATAATTTTTAACCGACTTCAAAAAGGACGCGCTCATCAATTCGTCGCGTATGTTTTCTTTTTTTAAATAATTTTCTATATGACGATTTCGTAGTGGAGATTTTGGGAATGAATCTATATTATCGGTAATAGGGGCTCGACACTAGGCATCAATCCCACTTCCCACTAATATTATAAATGTGAAAGTTTGGATGGATGGATGTTTGTTACTCAATCACGCCAAAACGGCTGAACGTATCTGGATGAAATTTAGCACACAGATAGATTATAGTCTGGAATAGCACACTTTTTATCCCGGCAAAATTTATGGTTCCTGTGGCATAGATTTTTTTTAATTTTTCATCAAGTTGTTTAGGATTCAGAAAATGACATAGGTATCGACATACTTTTAATCGCGGGTAACGCCGCGGGGCGCAGCTAGTTGGATATAAGAACAAAGGAAGACAAATCAATATCGTTTCATCTTCTGAAGCCTCACAGTGAAACCCTAATATCAAGTTACGAAGAGGTTACAAAACAACTGTTCCATTAACTCTTATAAACTACTAGCTGCGCCCCGCGGTGTTACCCACGATTAAAAAGTATGTCCTTTTCCTCTATGTCCTTTTCTGTACCCCTAAATTACTACTACCTATGCAAAAATCATGTAGATCCATTTCTCAATGAAAAATTAAAACAAATCTATCCCACGGGGACCATACATTTTACCGGGATAAAAGGTAGCCTATGTGCCAATCCAGACTATAATCTATCTCTGTGCCAAATTTCATTCAGATCCGTTCAGCCTTTCTGGCGTGATTGAATAACAAACATCCATCCATCCAAACTTTAACATTTATAATATCAGTGTGATTATAGTGGGATGGTGAAGGACTACCGGTAAAATACTTACTTTACCAAAAGATATTTAAACACCATTTTATCATATAACGCGTACGAGCTTCCAATAGATCAATAGTAATCATCGCAAATGCTGCTGATATTAGAGGAAAGAAAGATTAATTAGTCGGAAGATAATTCGTCTGGTACACAATTGCTCGCAACACAACGGATCTTATTTTTATTAAGTGGGAGATAAAATGAAAGACAACAAAAGAATGTTGTAGTGTCTTATTTGACAGAAAGCTACAAAAAAAAATACTAGTTTGATTCGTATTACAAGTTGCCGCAAAGTGTCTTAGTGTTTGGTCAGCTCGCCACTTTACTGATAGAACCACTGATGGAGCCACTTTACTGATAGAACTCTACAACCGGATCGGAAAGATCTACCCTTCTCCGCCAAATTGGTGACACGGACGTTTTTTTTTATGTATACTTACCTTTGTTATTATTCAATACTCGCTATAACAATATTTAAATATTTTATATAGTTTTGAATACGCGTTATTTCGTCACCCTAAGTATTTTTTTTTTATTACATTATAGGCAAGTATTTGACCTCGATCTCACCTGATGGTAAGTGACGATGAGATCTACGATGGAGCATACTTGCCTAGGTAGGAAGGCGGCAGTAGATAGAGACGCTACATTCACTAGGCACATGCAGCGCAACTGATCTGACCCGCCATCCATGAATGGCAACAGCAAACATCATGCCGGAACACAGCTAGGCCGCTTGGCGACATGGCTTTGTTCAGTGGGTGGTGACTAGCCACGGTCGAAGCCTACCACCAGTAAGGACCACGTGATCCAATTTGGTGGAAAATGGAAGATCTTCCGGCCAGGCGGGTGGTATGCCTGGCGCGTTTCAGGATTGTATGGAGAATTGTCATGCGTCTGCATTGCCATCTGTGCAGTTTGTGGCGAGGTTGAATAGGTCCCTATATGTATATAAAAGCGAATGCCACTGATTGACTGACTGACTCACTCATCACGAAATCTCCGAAACCATGAGACCTAGGGACTTGAAATTTGGCACGCGGGTTTTTCTGCCCCCCTAGGTGGTCGCTAAGAAAGGCTATTTGGGAAACTTCAATCGCTAAGGGCCTAAAAGGGGGGTGACATAATTTGTATGGAAAATTTAATTCTTTGGATAATTATTATGTTCAAATTTTCCACGCGGACGATGTCGCGGGCAGCAGCTAGTAATTTAGTACTGTGATTACGGAAATTCGTCTCGAATAATATTCCATTCAGATTCCGATACCTATTTGGAATGATTTGAAATAACCTTGGAGTGCTCCTCAAAGTTTAGAATCAAAAAGTATGAAAGCTGACGATAAAACGTAAGTCGTCTGAGAGCCGGCCGCGATTGTGGCTGACATTTTATTTCATTTTACGACCGTTAAGAGAAGTCGCTTGCTGCGCCTCGGCCTGCCCGCTTTATGGGCAGTCGTAATAGTAAATATATACTAGCACATTTTAAACCATCTTAAACATAAACTTTGAACCGTGTACGCAAAGCAAACTAAACAAGGTGATTTAAACTAAAGAAGAAATTGTATAATAACATTAAACCTGTACTTGTTAAGCGCATTATTTTTGGTTTTCTTTTTGTGTTTGTAGTGTGGCGTGTTGGCTTTAAAAAAAAAGACAAGCTTGCCGAGTTTCTCGCCGGATCTTCTCGGAGTTAAGAAACAAAAATAAATAAATGACAATTTGTAAGTGCCCCGTAGGCCTCGACGAAATAAACGATTTGACTTTGTTGTGGGTGTTTTTTTTATTTCGCAAAAAAATAAATTGGTAAAAAAAAGTTGTTCAAATTTGACATATTGATAACATGCGCTAAAGAAGCGCAAAGGTTAGTATACCCTTTCTGACTCACCTGTATATTACGTATCGCACACATCTACTCTCTTCAAACTTTTATATAAAGTTTATTCCACATCACATTTAATCGTGTAAAGCTTTAAGTTCATTTTCACTTAATAACACCCGCAAGGAGCACTTCGCTTGTTCGAAATTGTTCAAAAATTGCTTTCAGCATTTATGATGTTAATATTTCAGCTAATATTTTCAGTAAGTTGAACGCAATATACCTAAAGATTCAATACCGTGGGTTATAATGGAATTTTTAGAAAATTACTTGCAAAACACCCAAATATATTGTTACGTGCGGGGGTAATTAAATGCCGATTCTCGCGAAAATGAATTTAATCGCTCTCCACAAACAAGCCAAAATAGTACACACCAGTACACTAATTAGTTAACACTTAAACAACAATACACCAAGTCACTTTGAATCACAGTAGTCCACAGTATTCGCTAGAGTCGCCGGTATAGTCTTCTTAGTTCGCTTCCGAGAGATGTGTTCACTATCGCTTTCAAATAGAAACTGTCTCGTCGCTGGTCCTGCACACTATTTATAATCCAAAAATAGCGAGGGTGGATCTTTTCGTAGTATTCGACACGTGTGCGCGTGTGCACGTGCGGTGCATCGTCGCTCATTCGTAGCCCAGCGGTCCTGAGGATGCCTCGTTTAGAGGCGAAAAACGTGTCGAATACTTTATAGATTCGCTTAGTGTCGCGGAGAATTGCATTTTATTTGAGGTCCCGTCACTCGTGATAGATAGTTTCTCGATTGACATCTTAGAGGAGTTCGGGTGTTGTTGGCTTCTTTTATTATCGATCAAACTTGTTTGGTTTATAATCGAAGAAGTTGACAAGCCGAGGGTCAGTGGTGGGTCCTCTTTCCCCATAGGTTAACAATGGATTTCCGCCAAGTATCGCCTAGTTCTATCAATTATAATAGTTATTTTGCTATTCGGGTCGGAGACAAATTCATCATAGATTATAAAAATCGGCACACCCTTTCTTCTATACAGACTAAATAGATATATATATACGACAGAAAAGTCTAGTATTATGTTGTCATTTTTTTCATGTAAGTGTTATAAAAGGTTGAAGAACTACAGTTGCCAGTTATGTCAGTAATTTAGTTAGGTTCTTATTAAAAATCCAAAGTCCACTCGTATGTGGTCACCGGAGCTGTTATTAAAAAACTTCTTCATCACAAGCCACGAAAATGGACCAAATTACACATGAAACGGAATACATGAGCGCGAATACCCGCCAACAGAATGCGGGTAAATTGGAACACGGCTCGCGATAACACCTGTTTTTTTTTAATATGAAACCCTCGCATATTCGCCTACAGATAATGTATCTATTTACAAAAACGCTTTACAAAGATAAGTGATGGTTTTGCTGAAAGATAATAAAGTAGTTGTAAGTAACTGCCGCTTTATCTAGGTATACATTTATTGAATCCATTATGTTGACCCAGCGGAATGCAAAATAATCGTGTCGAGGTTTAATATGAACTCAACAAGAGATGGGATGCCCGTACAGGCGTTGTAGCGTCTTGCCTTGCCCAAAATATATGTTTAGTAACTCAAGGTGAATTGGAAATTTAAAAAAAAAATACTGTCAAAAAATTAAGCTCGCTAAGTTTCTTGTCGCATCTTTTAAGTTGAAGCCACGTCCTAAGCCAGTTGTATAGTAAAAAAAAACACAATTTGTAAATAAATAGACCCCCGTAAGACTTTACATATTAAATGCTTTGAATCCGCCAGATTGAAAACAAATAAAAACAAATATAATTCACTTTTTATATTTACGCGAATACTACACATTTAAATAAAACTAATTATACGGATTGTATCACGTTTATATTATGTTTTTTTACGTTCCCAACGTTACGGCTGCTTTATAGCAAACTTGGTAAAATTTGTTTTATTTCGACAGATATAATTGCTTTGGTCTTTATTTTGATAAATCTTACTTATATAGTATAGACTACTTTTATTTTTGTATATATTTCATGTATATTCACGATCCCCTCAACAACTTAAGCAAACGTATGAAAATATTTTGACGGCTATTCTCATGCGAAACTTTTACTCCAAAACAAATGCCTAAATATGTAAAACGATGTAGACAATTCCAATTGTAATGTAGACAATATTTAAACTTTCATAGCACTTTTACCAACATAATGTGAGAGTGTTTAAATTATCCTTAACGAGTGTAACAGAGTGCTTTGGGGGTGGCAACCCGCTTTCGTAAATACGCAACAGAATAGTCGGAATACGAAAATGTACACGTGTACAGATGTCGCGGGCATAACTGAATTATGTATCTCCACAGCTGCCGACTTATAAAGGCCTTTATTAAGGGGGAAGCTCAGGGTCAGGGCGCGAAATTCAAAATGCCAATGGTTTTTATTGTTTTACGAAAAATTTGGACATCTTTACGATGTAATTTAGTGTTTTGCGATATTAACATTCTGCATTGGATGACTCGATGTATTAAGTTTGCTTAAAAAAGTACTTAATCCGATACAATACCATTAGGTTTGTAAAAACCGCTACTTTTACTAACTTTATGGTGTTGTATCGCTTTAGGTATTTTTTTAAATAAACTTAATACATCGAGACATCCAATGCAGAATGCTAATATCGCAAAACACTAAATTACATCGTAAAGATGTCCAAATTTTTCGTAAAAAAATAAAAACCATTGACATTTTGAATTTCGCGCCCTGACCCTGAGCTTCCACCTTAAGCTTATGAGATACTATGCCGTATTGGGAATTTGTTAGGAATAGCCCTTATTATTCTCTACGAACAAACGCCTGAGAAGTTTCATATAAGTACCTCTATGGTCAATAAAGTCGGCACTCATAATTCGATTTGCTTGGATAAAGCCTACAATGTGTTTGTTAACGCAAAACCAGACGTCAAGTGCGAGATTAATCGTAAACTAACCGTATACTTTATAGTACTTAGACATGCCGTAATTAATATACGACAACTAAATTGCGTTTAGCAGATTTCTTCCTAATAACTTTATTCAAATCTTTAAACGTGTTTAGTCATGTATAAATATGTTTTTAAATCGTAAAGTATTTCTCACTCGAAATTTTCCAGCGAAAAGTTTTAACAGGCGATCGCAGGTGGAAACAATGGGTAAACCAAACGGAAATATTTCCCGGAAATATTTACGTGCGCCCTGTTTGCGGTGTTGATTGGCTCGCGAAAACAAAATAAACAACAAAACATTTTCTATTCACAATACGCATATATATTTTTGTATAAAGTTAAAAAAAATGACTGAAACATAACCAAAAAAACAAACAGCAAAACTAAACCAAATAAAAAAAATATCTAATCTTATATTCACGACATTTTTCCAAGCAACCAAATTTACTTCAAAGCCTGTTTGAAAATTACAAACATTTATTTTCATGGCGAAAAATACGACACAGACGGATAGAAATAGATAAGAAATCCACTCGATGCTGTTGTGTTGGTTAAGTTTAAGAGATTGGTTGGCTGCTACAGGGCATTACGAGTCCCCGAAGGGCGAGTAATCATGAAAGCATAGTCGTGTCGGTGTGTTTCCATCCGAGAGTCGCGGGGCCGCGGCTGCGATCAACTTGAAATTGCCGATTTGTTTCGACGCCTTTATAAAAGAGCGTTCAGCTCTTGAGTCAGCTTTGGAAAAAAAAGTATTGTTTAAGAAATAAAGAAACCCGACTGCGTTAATGATGAATTTTAAATAATATCTTGTGTTCGCTACCAAAATGGGCCATTTATTACACTGTTTGTAGGTAGTAAGGTTTTTTGATTTAATTAAATAACTTTTTTTATTTTACACTTTTAAGTTATTATTTGCGATTACATAAAAACTTTAGCACGGCTTTATTATAACTGTTGGAAATTTAAGTAAGATTGCTTGCTGACCATCATCAAATCGTTATAGATCCTAAATAGTCCTTCTAACTAAACTAAAAGTTATAAGACAAAACTTTGCGATTATTTTCAAATTCAATGATACCCCACTTAACATAGTTCGTCAACTTTATTTTTTTTATTTTTCTTATTGAAGTTAGATTACTGTCATAGACACTCGCAAGATTAAGACAAATCCATTGATCATCAAAATCGGCCCTCGCGTTTGCTTTCTAGAGCTCCACAAAATAACAAACGTACATAGGCTGATCCAGCCGTATACCCTCCGCAGTCGGGTAAAAAACTGCGTTTACTTGGAAAAAAAAGAGTGATGTGATTGGGCTGATTGTGATTCCACTATATCAATAATATATTATAAGAGGTAACACTTAATTCTTAGTCCATACTGATCACGTTTGTATAAATTTGATGTTTCAATGGTGTTCTTTAAATAAAGCGAGCCAGTAATATTTACTGCTCACTTAGCTCGTGGTTTTATTGTAAGTATTTAATATTTTGGGAAAGTTATTTTTAAAACTTACCTTATTAGACATTTTAAAATGATAATAATACCAGCCCTTTTAATGTTTCACTGTTGGGCACGGGCCTCCCATCTATGCGAGGGGGATTAGACCATAGTCCGCCACGCCAGCCCAGTTTGTGGACTTAAAATAATATTAGTAGCAAAATCAAACATTAGAGTTTCATTATCCACGTCCCTTTATGTAGATGATCCAAAACTTATCCCTTACAAATACCGACAGTGGATGTAACCCTATGATGTTAAGTACAAAAGGCGTCCCAAGTTTGAGCTCATCAATCTTCGTTAAACCGAGAATATCAGCTGAAACTATTCAAGATATTCATTTATATGCATAAGATATTGCGCTTAACCCTTCAGGAGTGATTGACTTTAGGGCGCCTATATCTTGATTGTGGTTCGAGGTTAACCATAGTATTGTAACCTTCATTGGTTTAATTGTTAGAACTAGGCGATACTTGGTGGAAAACCATTGTTAAACAAATGGGGGAAGAGGAACCCACCACTGACACTCGGCTTGTCAACTTTTCCAATTATAAACCAAACAAGTTTGATCGATAATTAAAGAAGCCAGCAACACCGAACTCCTCTAATATGTTAGTCGAGATGTTAACTCGTGATAGATAGTTTCTCTATCTACACAATGTTACATAAAGAATATTTTATTTTTTTAGTTAGCAACATTATAAGATATTTATGTTTAGAGTTGGCAGCTCTCTCTCTCTCTACTCTCACGCTCAGTACGCGCAGCTCAATCAATTATTTTAATTTTATTAATCGTTTAAAAATATTTCTTATCTACACAAAGTATTATTTATTCAAGTTGCTTACGCCTCAACAGCACACGTACATACATAGTATCATAAACGATAGATAATGTAGGCATCTATATCTAAATCATAGACAACAATAACATTTAAAACTATATAGTACTTCAAAGAGTTCATAAATCCGGCATCTTGTAAACCATCGTTTGAATATAACGTGTTCATATATCCAGCTGGGATTCGCGAAGCGATGACCTTGGGTCTCGTTACTTATTCAACTGTTTTGTTAATAGCAGCGGCAGCGTGTGGGCCAAGTAATAAGAGAAAGCGTTTGATCTACATGTCGCATTATTATTAGATCTGTTTCTTCATTCATGCTTCTATTATCTGAATGAACATTCCAATTTCAAGATATTTTTTTTAAGTATTAGTTTTATTGTGGTCAGCTTTTATTGGATCTTTAGCGGAAAAGGGTAGAGATATCAGCCAGGCGGATGGTATGCCTGGTGGGGCGGCCGCCATGCCCCAACGGTTATTGTCGGGATCTAAAATATATATATGTTGCGCTTTCCGAAAACTCATAGCGCGTTTCAGGACTGTATGGAGAATTGTCAATTATTCACGATGTCATCTGCAGTGCCGCCTATTGAGTATTTGAGAAAATCTAAAAATTATCCCATGTTTTGATAGTGATTCTGCTTTTCGAGGCGGAAACAAATTCAAAACATCAAAGAACATAACTATCGGGCCACGCGTTCTTATGTCATAAATGGTGTAGCTAACACGAATTTGTTTTATATAAGAAGATATAGATTCTAATCGCACCCTCCCTTAACTTGGTCCATACTACCGAAAACATAAGAACTCTGCTCGAGTTCACGTTTGCATTGCGACGATAAGGCTGGGATTGTGCTGCGCCGCCGCTCTTTGTTTCCTCGTCGTTAATCTCCAACGCAAGGGAATACACGCCTATTCGGCTACTCGAAATATATTTCAGCACTGAATTATTTTACTAAAAGTCCTGGATATATTTATTTTCAGTCTCACAGGCGTGCTTTGAGAAATACGTACCATTTTCTTGGAATGATCGTACTTATTTAATGAAAAACTAGGAAAGTCGGTTTTTTAAGATGTTTTAATTCCAGAATCAGAATATTTTATATTCACTTAGACCGCTAAGTACAGTACTTATGAATCGTCAATAGTTACAAAATATTATGCTACTACTTTACCATCCGTTCGGAAGGGATTTCCTATGGAGATGAACGGGCAAGAAACTCCATGGTTGCTTTTTTTTTAAAGATTTATTTACATTTTTAAGCAGTTATTGTACTTCTTTAATTTTTTTTATCCCTTGTGATTATTCTATTCAGTTTTTATATGTCACCTGATTTGTTAAATTTAGTCTTACATTTAGCATATTGGTTATTTAGTGTAAGCAACATTGTTTTTATGATTCAATAAACAAATAAACAATCTTGTCACAGCACTAAGCCGCTACCTGTTTTACATACAAACAGATAATTACATAAGTACATTTTAGCTACCGTGTTTAGTTCAGTTGCATTCAAACAGCAAACAATGGTCAAAGATAACTGAAAAGGACGCAACATAAAATTTACATGCACGAACGCTTTGGCAACGAGTGATAAATCACGTATTGCGAAGTGCGCAAGCGTCCCAGGGCGACGATTATGGACTAAGTATAACACGAGATAGAGGTTGCAGCGTTACAAATTAATCTATACAAATAAATAAAATTGGAGTGTCTGTTTGTAATATTAAAATAACCGCTTTTTACTAAGTGAATTTGGATGTATACACGGTACCTATCTATACCAAAACAACATTTTTTACAATTTTTGTCTGTATGTCTGTCTGTCTGTTTGTTCCAGCTAATCTCTGAAATGGCTGGACCGATTTTGACGCGACTTTCACTGGCAGATAGCTGATGAACAAGGAGTAACTTAGGCTACTTTTATTTTAGAAAAAAAATATAGGTTCTCACGAAAAATAATTAAAACCAATGTTGCAGCGCTGCGCCTGATTAAGTTTGATAGCAACAACCTGCAATGCATCCCGCGGGCTCAGAACGCGCGAGCTGGCTGTTGCCAACGGTTGTATCTTTGTTAAATACCACACGGACGGAGTCGCGGCTAACAGCTAGTATTTATAATATAATACTAGCTGACCCGGCCACGCGTTGCTGTGGCTAAAGTTTTTGTTATACTACATTATAGTAAACAATCTAAGAGGAACAATAAGAGAACATCAGTCACGGAGTCCACTATGCTTTTTCACACAGATGGTATTTGTAAAAAAATAGTAGATAGTAGTAAATAGTAGATTTACCATAGCATCGCCATCGCCATCTATTGATTACTTACTCAACCCAGTCGAAAGGTATCGACATCTGTTAGAATCATTTGGAGTTAACAGATAATTGTGACTGTCAAATAATAACAGACAAATAATTAGCAATAAATTAAAATTGCGACTATAATTTGAGATTTAAACTATCCTATCTCTCAAGTTGGATCGAACTGCACATGGTGTGCGAATTTTATTATAATCGGTTAAGTGGTTTAGGAGTCCATTGAGGACAAACATTGTGACACGAGATTTATATATATATAGATAATATATCGCCAAACAAACACACCAACTATACGGCCCTCACTAAGCAATGCATGTATGCATTGGAAGTCTCGATGTATTAAGTTTGCTTAAAAAAATACCTAAAGCGATTAAACACCATAAAGTTAGTAAAAGTAGCGGTTTTTACAAACCTAATGGTATTGTATCAGATAAGGTACTTTTTTAAGCAAATTTAATACATCGAGACATCCAATGCAGAATGCTAATATCGCAAAACACTAAATTATATCGTAAAGATGGCCAAATTTTTCGTAAAAAAATAAAAACCATTGACATTTTGAATTTCGCGCCCTGACCCTGAGCTTTCACCTTAAGAGTAATTAATAGTATTCCTGGCTGCTACTATTTCACGTCAAATCTGGCCACCACAGTTCAAACTAATAGTCGAATACGCACATTTACTTTCACTTGCAAGTACGTTGCACTGTAAACGTTTCGTCTCTCACGTAGGCACCAGCTGGGCGCGGCGTCCAATTTCAATACAAAAGGGACGGGATATAATTGACGGGCTTATGGAGACAACATAAGGTATATACAGGCTGTAACATCACGATGGTTCAGTGTGGGGAGCTCCGAAAGCTAACGTGACAAAAAGATATGTTCAAAGGAACCATGAAGGCGAAGTATAAAGAAATATTTACTCCTTACAATCAACACAATTAATATGGAGATAAAAAAGCGATTTTTTTTTCACATATGAGTTTTTTTTTAATCTATTATTTGCTTGTCTATAAAATCGGCGAGACGTCGACCACTTCAGTCCTCCCGTGACCATGGTTGCTGTAAAGCAGCCGAAACGTCGGGAACGTAAAAACATCAAATAAACGCGATAAAATCCGTAACAGTAGTTTTATTTCTACTAGTTTTAAATATAAGAAAAAATACATGATATTATACTTGGGAATTGATATAGAAAAATATAGGGAGGATCAAAGTATGTTAGTTATGTATAGTATAATATATACCTACCTCTTGAATAGGGTTGTATCATCACGCTAGGACTATTAGACTATTATTAGGCCGAGCTGCCGAACAAATAACACCTATTTTTTACCAACACATCGGTACATTTCGCGAAGCTTCCATCAAGTAAGTCTTATAAATAGACTCAAAGCCAAATACACTGTAAGCTCATTAGAACATTCCAGAGAATATCTTACGGACATGTTTGTGAAGGCGAACATATGTCCTTACTTGCAGTAAGGTAAATCCTTGGCAGTCGACAACTGACCGACTCTATACGTTAGCTGTCTCACGTACGCACGAGGGTCGTTGTATTACATTAATTGGAATCGCTTGGAGATTTCAGTATAGACCTAAGAACTCTACGTAGCTGTTTAGATCTCATTTTAGCCTAGATTAAAGTATGTTATTTAACGTATTTAAGGGTCCGCGGCAATTTTTTTTTTATTTAATAATTGAGGCGGAACATGAAACAATTGATAATATATTATTTTATGGAAATAACACCTATTATATAAAAGTTGCAAAGATATTTGTGTAAAAACTCACCATGTACTACGTGCACCAAGAAATGACAACGAACGTTTTAAAAAAAATATATACTTACCTTTGTTATTATTCAATACTCGCTATAACAATATTTAAATATTTTATATACTTTTGAATACGCGTTATTTCGTCACCCCAAGTATTTTTTTTTTATTACATTATAGGCAAGTATTTGATCTCGATCTCACCTGATGGTAAGTGACGATGAGATCTACGATGGAGCATACTTGCCTAGGTAGGAAGGCGGCAGTAGATAGAGACGCTACATTCACTAGGCACATGCAGCGCAACTGATCTGACCCGCCATCCATGAATGGCAACACCGAACATCATGCCGGAACACGGCTAGGCCGCTTGGCGACATGGCTTTGTTCAGTGGGTGGTGACTGGCCACGGCCGAAGCCTACCACCAGTAGAGCTGTCACCTGGTTGGCACCACCCAGGGTCACGTGTAGGCTATCTCGAGGGTAATTAATTCTCCTTCGGACGATGCTGACTCGACCCCAAAAGGATAATATTGAAGTTCTTATATTTACGCGAATACTACACATTGACATAAAACTAATCTTACGGAACATATAATACTGGAAAACATATAATAAACGCGATAAAATCCGTCAGATTACTTTTATGCCAATGATATTGAATTTGAATGTTATTGTATTTAAGTGGTTTAGTAGCTTAAGTTGTTCAAACAATAAAAATAAACAATATATTATACTTAAAATATGTTACTGACATTTAACTCAAACACTACGTCGTCACGTGATTTCGTAACCCATAATATACAGTAAAGTGACCTTCTTCTTTTGAATTTAGGAGGTTATCTCTAGTCAGTGGAGCTCCTTTCAATCCTCTCTTACCATTCCTTCTCAACTACTAAAACATGCCACAATTATTTTTATCTGCTTATTATAGTTTCTCTTCGATCTTCCTCTTATTTTAGTTGCTTGACCCTAACGAGTATCAATTCTGCTGACTGTCCAACTTATCGTAATATTAACCAATCTGTATAAAGTAACATGCGCAGGCGCATGCGTCACCTCACGTAGGCACCCGCCAGACGGTAGACGCGGCGCAACATTGAATAAACATGACCCGCGACTAAGGCTACTAGCCTGGATGTAACAGGTACTTGTCGCCTTATAATTAAGGGAAGATAGTTACTGGATGATTAGTATACCCTTTCTGAATCACATTTTATAGTTGTCTAGGGCTCTCAAGCGTGAAAACGGATTAGTATAATTGGTGTATAATCCAACTTTACATAAGCCAGAAGACATCTACTGTTTGACGAATCAAACAAGGCATACAAGTATAAAAGAATGAGTCGGTAGATAGTCACGTGACTTATTGTTTTATCATAGTCAGTAAGTTACTTGCGTCTTTTGTGACTACATATTCAAAATATCGTATCTATAAAAAAAACGAGGGAACTCTAACAGATATCCCAATGTACAGTTCTGAGCGTAAATGGTACAAAATATTTTTATCTAAGTTTGTTGAATGTCTTGACAATCAAACCAATCCGTTGATTCCCATTCAATTAATAAACCGTTACGATGACACACATCCGATACAATTTGCCAATTGGATGTATCCTTGAACACAATTGTTCGGAGGCTGGACGTAAACAAAGATTGAGTGCAAAGTTCATGCGCTAGTGATGGGTGGAACACGCGCGGTTTGTTTACATATCGATAGTTTTGATTACCGACAAAATAATGTTACTGATAAAGTTATTGACATACGTCTGTTAAGCTAATATAGCGTTGTATTGATCCGGAATATAATGACATTGTATTAAACAATTGTTAGTTACTTGGATAGGAGGTTATTGTTAATAGCGAAGGGTACAAGTCATATATATACCTACTCGAATGTGGCGTACCAAACTAAACAATCAATGTAATCTGCTTTATATTCGAAGCACACAATAAGGATACAATTTAGCGAATTGATTCAATCTAACAAAGGAAGCAGTAGACTTCAATAGATAGAGAGTCGTCGTGTAACAGTTTATCGATACATTTGGTTTCTTATAATACATAAATAATAATAAATTACTTATGGTGGGATACAAATGTCTTTTTAAGTTCTCAATGCCAATAGGCATGATGACTGATTTTGAAAAACTGTTCTATAATATTCTAAGGTATCTACTATTTCCAAAAAAATATATTATTTCGGCAGGAAACTAATTTTTATTAGAAAAAACCGCTATTTAAATTGTAATTTTAAAATTCGCTCCAAAACGATCGCCGGTGTCATGGCGTCTGCTTGTGACGTCACTATTATGCAAACTGACCGCAAACACATCAAATCAGTAATTTACGTATATAAATATTGTAAAGAGTATGGAGTTTATCTTATTACTCTTTGCTGATAATGTTGCGGTTGCTTAGCAACAGGTTTTATATTGTTTGTGTCAAAAATGGTAAATCCTTGTTCCATGTTTTGAGAACACAAAACTATGTAATTGATCGATAGAAATCACGAAATACTTTATAAACGCAGGTAAAAACAATTACTAAGAGCAGAGATCGTCGAAGTTTGTACGAAACTTAGCGATGTTTACAATGTGTACATGCTCGTGACGTAGTTCACTCTGATTGGTGTTCAAGTTATCATGGCGGACTGTTGAATTTTGTAGTTTTATTTTATTAAATAAATTATCAATCTCGCCCTAAATCTGTAAATAAATACATTTTTCAGAACCTATTAATCCTATCTCATTAGATAAACACATTATTTTAGTGATTCTTAGTTACTGTCATCATGCCTATTGCCTCACGGGCAATAACTCTTTACGGGAATAAATACTATTGGCAAAATATAGGTGCATTGTAGTGCAACTCTGCTTACATTTTTCGAAATGACAGGCGTGGTAGTGGTGCAAGGCACAAACATGTAATTCCAAATATTTATTTATTCATTATAGGTAAACGATTTGTTTATTATTAATTTCCGCACTTACTATCTCACGCGTGAAGTTTAATGACCGAATAACCTATTGCAATATATGTATTCAAAAATAGAACAAATCAACAATGAAATACGAGACTGACGCGACAATTTTGTTTTGTTTATTTATAAACGGTGTTGTCACGTGCTGAGATAATGCGCACTTTTCGGCCCAACCTTATCATAGAAGGCATTTCAAACAAAGCGAGTATGGAACTGATAGAGATAGCTCGCGATCCCACTATGTATGTTAGCTTATCTATACAAAATATATAAATACGGTTAATCACTTTCCAATATTTATCATTTATTTTCTTCAATTATGTATTCTTCACATTAGTTATATTTTTTTTTAATATACAAAAAAAAACATTTTAAATATATCTAATAATATGAGTAACTTATTTATGTTAACTAATTAATTTCAATGATTTTACGTAAGTCATAAAATACTGATTTATAAAGGATTAACAAATAAATAAAGTACTAATGAAAAGGTTCATCCCCTAATTCATGTGTATTAATTAATTACTTAATTACCCTTTCATTACACAAACAATAAAATAACAAATGTACTTATAATTTAAAGTGTTATGCCTCGTAAAAACGCCATGCACACAAAATCTGTTAAAGATAAATATCGACAAAGTAGTACATCCCTACCCAAAACCAGTATCGTATAGACGCCACCGGTTACGATCTCTGAATGCATTATCGACCCGCTCGAGCGTACGACAACACTGCTTCGAAAATTAAATATTTGTTGTAGAATTATAATTTTTTTAATTGCTGCGAATAATTTATTTGCGTAAAAACAAAATGTTTTCGTTTGTGTGATCAAGTGACTTTCTTGGATACATTTTTTTTTTAATTTTGTTGAAGTGTTAAGTGTACCATTATTCGCAAAATGGCTAAACCATCGACGTTTGTCCGCCAAACTTTGTAAGTACCAACTTAAATATTTTTGAGGTTCTCTTTTACTTTTCTACTAGATAACTAAAAAAACCGGACTTATTAATTTTTAATAATATTTATAACACAATATTACTTTTTTGTTAATGTAAATAAAATTAATGCCTTATTAATTGCGATTTTTTATTTATTTCATTATTTAATACATATGTTTAAAATATATTATAGCTTTGTAGCCAGCCAAGAAAAGTCTGTGTAGATATCTTAACTTAAACTAAAACTACAAATAAACTATACGTCTCTTAGTTATTATTATTATATATTTAACCCAATGTTTACGTGCTGTATTAAGTAAATAGCAAAACGCAGTTCGAAAAATCCTACTAATCATAATTAATGTTGGTTTTTGTTTTATATTATTATTGCCAGACTTTTTTTAGATTTGAGTTAGCACTTTAACAATAGAAATAAATGAAAAAAATATTAGGGAATATTTTTACTTAATTAATATAAAATTTATTTTTATTTAACTATATTATTATTTTGTCGTATTTATAATTGTAGGACACACTGCCCTTCTGACACCCCCCCCCCCCAGCGGGCCCAAGACATCCCAACCTAAATTCTCGCAAAGTACTCAAGTTACGTGTCCCGGCCCAACTGTCAATTTTTTTTTATCCAGTAACAGAATTAATAAATAATATTTTATCAACAGTTAAACATTTTCTCCGCAAAAAAGCAATACAACAATTCCTGGTTTTTTCTCAAAAAATATATTTGTCTACATATAAAAAAAAAAAAAATAGGTACTTAAGACAAACATTTATAAAATTAATTTGCATACTTACATAAAGGTAAACATAGGAACAGCTTTTGTTGCGTTATCTCATCACGCGGGGGCACCGTGTTTCCTTGTTAAAAAAAGTCGCACGCGCACTTCTATTCGCGAGTCAAATTTAGTACACGACACTTCCTTGTACGGCACTATACATTGACGTTTTAGCTCATACTTTATTCATTCGTTTAAGTGAAAACGAGCAATCTATACGAAAATTGTAAGTATCGAACATCAATCGTGTCGAATTAATGTTGCCCTTACACTTGGTACGCAGGAGTGTGTATCAAGTTTAATATTCCAGCCGCATGCCTACTTCATATTCCGACTTTGAAAAGTCTTAACTGCCTTTATTTTTAAAACAGCTCGTCTCTATTACAATGGAATAAAGTCCTTTTATGACGTAAACTGTGAAGATTTGAGTTACAAAATAAAACGGGTTTGACACAGAACTAAAACCAAATTACAAACCCGCACTGGGCCAGCGTGGTGGACTATGGTCTAATCCCCCTCGCATTGAGGGGAGGCCCGGGCCCAGCAGTGGGACATCAAAAAAGGGCTGGAATTATTAAAACAACATTGAAAATTTGTTTCGCTTTGTAAAGTTAAAGTATAGCCTGGGAGTGTATAAACATACCTGTTTTAAGTACCTACTCATTCGGAATTTCAGGACATCTTTTTATAGAAACTGTTACGCATATTGACCTAATTCGGTTAACACAGTTAAATATAATAAAATTAATCAGAAAGTTATTTATAATTTCGCGGTGCATCGCGATAAATACAGCACACTACATCTTTACAGAAACCTAACTGTCAACATAATGGATATTTATTAATAATAATAATTCCAGCCTTTTTTAATGTCTCACTGCTGGGCACGGGCCTCCCCTCAATGCGAGGGGGATCAGGCCATAGTCCACCACGCTGGCCCAGTGCGGGTTGGCGGACTTCACAGGTCTTCCGAGCGGTTCTCTCAGACATGCAGGTTTCCTCGCGATGTTTTCCTTGACCATTTACCAAGTGTTCATAATGGTTGAAAATGGGATTCGCACATGAAATTCAGATTTTTTTTTTTTTTTTTTTTTTTATTACTTTATAGGCATGTATTTGATCTCGATCTCACCTGATGGTAAGTGACGATGAGATCTACGATGGAGCATACTTGCCTAGGTAGGAATCCTAGAGGTTCGAGCCGGGGTTTGGAACTGCGATCCTCGTTACCGAGGCAAGCGGCTTCAAATGTTTAGTCATGTTGAATTACATCCAACATAATTCACTGAGCACGTACCCCTTTCTGCGCAGCCTCCACCGACCGTCCCGGCGCCACATCGCCGGAACTACGTCGCAGCAGACATCCACATCGCCGCAACGGAAGAACATGGCAGCACCGGCGTACGCCGCCGCTATGAAACCGTTCACCGAGATACCAGGACCGATGGCATTGCCTATGTTAAGGCACTCGGCTCATGTATTACCTAGAATTGGTTAGTAAAGATATTTCTAACTAGCTTCTGTCCGCAGCTGCACTCACGGTAGCTATGTGAAACATAGCCTATAGCAAGGATAATGTAGCTATCTATCAGTGAAAGAATTTTCAGAATCGGTGTAGTAGTTCCGAGGACTGCCCCATACATCCGAACTCAAACTCAACTCAACTTTACCTCTTTATACGTAATATTTGTATAGAATAGCTTATGCCTGCGGCTGCGCCCGTGGTAGCTCGATAAAACATACACTATAGCACGTAAAGATAATAAAGGTTTCTATCTATTAAATAATGGTTAGAATATGATCAGTAGTTTCGGTGATTAGTCCCTACATCCAACCTCACAAGTGACTTGTTTATCATATTATTATGACTTTGGCTCATGGTTCGGGTCACGCAACTACTGGCTTAACACAGCAGCTCGACTCCATTAGTGATACCATCCATCCATCTACCAAAAGACATCCACGGCTTGACATATGCCTCCCCCAATTATTTCTACACATCACGGTCCGATTCCGGCTTCCATTTGTGCGATATCATTGATCCACCATATGGAAGGCGATCCTACACTTCGTCTTGCGACTAGTGGTCGCGATTCTAGAACCTTTAGTCATACAACATGATATTATGTACAGTAGTGAACATGATACTTCACGCTATTATACTTCACGCTATATTGTAAAGTATGCGACCCTGCAATTGGTAGTTGACTCCTTGACCGAGGAACTCGGTACACAGACCAATAAGATAACAGACTGAATTAATAATATGCACTCAATAAAAAAATGCGTGTAATATCCTCTGGTACAGATAAAAACAAGGTAAATAAATGTTCTGTACATTATGTGGCTATGGTTCTACCTTTAGTATGCATGTGATCATTTGAGTGATATTTATCTATCTAAATCTGGGTCTCAAAGCTAAGAGGTTGATATTTGGACGCAGCAACTCGTAATCTTAAAAGTGAAAATCATTATATTGATTTCTTATATTTACGCGAATACTAAACATTGAAATAAAAATAATGATTTTATCGCGTTTTTTCGCAATTGTTTAAACTAAACAACTAACAAACTAATGGTTGATGAATTAAATTGCGTAAATGGTTTATTTGATTTTAAACAAGGCGACTCAGTAGCGTTTGGCCGTGAGCCCAGTTCCTACAAGTATTATTTTTTAAATGTCTAATCATTTGTTTTTTTTTTAATTTTGGAATGATTTTTATAACCTTGTTATGTATTATTTTGGTGTGGTACACATAATGAAAACTCACAACTGTTGTAATGGTCGAGTTTATTCTAACCAAATAAATAACTTGGCGCGCGCACGCCTAATGACAACTTTAACGGTAATTAATCATGCACTCCTACACTAATCTTACAACTAATAATTTAAACACTTAATAGCTAATAGTATTGGACGCCAGGAGGGTTTTCTTCAGGTCTCAAATAGGAACCCTGCCAATCCCAGGAACTCCAGTCGTAGCTCAGTGGAGTGATTCTCTTATCATATTTAATAATGAAAGTGGCACATACAGCCCGGGGCGTGGAGTCGACCAACTTTCCAAGGAATAAAGGGCGTGTCGCAAAGGCTACAACAAACACAATAACCACTGTCAGACACGGCTCAAACCCCCTTAACTTTGCAGACACGTCAGGTAAGTATAAAATGTGACTCACCCCTTTATCGTTGAAAAAACTGTTAAACAAAGTTAAACTAGAATGTCTGAACTCAATCACATTACTGGTTGATAGCTTGTACACAATGTCGGCATCTCAACACTGAATATTAATTTCCTATGACCGATACCAGTCTGCTCTCGCCACAGGTCCAAACTCGAATCCCGAATCACCGTATAGCGAGTTCAGCCTTGGGTGTCTCGGTCCAACTACCTCCTATTTTAATTATTTTAATACCACCGTATGTTAGAATAACAGCCGGGCTGGTGTTTCGGAAATCTCAAACAATAATATCAATTATACAAAAAGACACACCGGGTGGCAGATTTGAATCCTCGCCCTTCGTGCATTTGCACCAGCCGCATGTAACATTGGACTACGTACACCACTAACAAATGCGGCGAATAACTCGATAGCTTTCCATAATTGGTGTTTACATCAATTAAACCAATACGGCATAACAAATATCCCCCACCCACATAAAAAAAAAAAAAAAAAAAAAATTTTTTTTTTTTTTTTTTATTATTATTGTGTCTGCTGCTTTAAATCCCTAGCGTGCCAAACCCCTATAAGTTTACCCTGCATATTTTGTAAAAGATAAACATTATTAGATATCTGTTGTACAATTTTAGCCTTTTCAAATTTGGGAGCCAATTTAGCCATAAATTTCTTGCTAGCATTGGACAAATATTTAGTTCTTTTCCATACTATGTCACCGACCTTAAAGATGGCTGGTCTATAATTCCTGTTATAATATTTTCGACTATTGTTGTGAGCTTTTCTTAAATTATCTTGTACGTCCTTAAAAATGTTTTCTCTATTTTTTACTTGTTGTATATATTTTTCATATTTACACACAGGCTTGGACGGATCTATTATGTTTTGCTCTATTGTCGAAACATCAATCGATGGAATTGAGGTTTCCCTGCCGAAGAATAAGTATGAAGGCGTGTAACCTGTGGTTTCATGAACGGCTGTTCTGATTGCGTGTGCTATTTCTTGTAAGTGAATATCCCACTCATTATGCTTCTTTGTTGTTAAGTAAGAAGCTATTAAGGTACCCACAACTCTGTTGACACGTTCTGTCGGATTACTTTGAGGATGATAAAGTGGCGTAAACCACAGCTTGCTCTGATATTTTGCAACTAAATCTTTGAAGACCAGAGAATCAAACTGTTTGCCATTATCACAGATGATAGCCTTTGGTGCACCATATAATAGCATTTGATGTTCCACTATCTCGCATATTTTGTCCGCTTTCCCAGTACGCAACGGAAAGAGTAAAACAAATTTACTAAACCAACATGACATAACTAGTAGCATAGTATGGCCGGTTTTACTTCTGGGGAATGGACCCATCAAATCTAGCGAGATGAGCTGCCATGGTTGAGATACTTCTCTATGTTGTCCCATAAGGCCAAAGGGATGTTGTTGAGAATGCTTATATTTGGCGCATGCTTCACATCTGTTTACATATTGTTCAACGTTCCTGAACATACCATACCAAAAATAATCTTTTTTTATCCTATAGTAAGTTTTCCGTATGCCCAAATGTCCAGCTTTTACGTCGTCATGACATTCCCTCATTACCTCATTTCTAAGCCGGAGTGGTACAAAGAGTTTCCAATCGTAATCGCCATCAGGGTATTGTTTTAACATCACTTTCTTAAATAGTAGTCCATTATGAACAGCCCAATTGCTACTTTCTCCCCGATCGATGTGTTGTACTTTATTTTTGTACCAATTATCTTTATGTTTGTCAAGAATTTTAATGAAATTCGACTCAATATTGACATTTTCTACTGCTCTAGATAAAGCATCAGGTACAATATTAAGTTTTCCAGGCCTATGCAAGATGTCAAATGAAAATTGCTGTAACTTCATTGCCCATCTCGCTAGTCTGCCGTGAGGATCCTTCATTTTATGCAGCCACAATAATGCACTATGGTCAGTAATCACTGTAAAGTGTGTACCGTCTATATATGGTCTAAATTTTTCTACGGCGTAAACTACACTCAGCAATTCCCTTTCGGAAGCTGTGTAACGTCTTTCTCGGTCATTAAGCTTTCTGCTAAGATAAGCCACTGGTTGATCAGACACATCATGTTTTTGGCATAAAACTGCTCCAATGCCCTCATTAGACGCATCACATTGGATGACGAATGGCTTACTATAGTCTGGACAAGATATTACTGGTGAGGACGTGAGTAATGTCTTTAATTTAAGAAATGCCTCTTCAGCTTCCTGTGACCACTGAAATTTGGCTTTCTTCTTGCCTTTAGTGAGATTATGTAATGGTGCAGCTACGAGAGAAAAGTTTTTTACAAAACGTCTGTACCAACTAGCCAGACCAATAAATCTTTTCAATTCCGTTATCGTATTAGGTCTAGGAAAGTTCAAAATAGCTGAAACCTTTTCCGGATCTGTCCTGAGACCATCCCTATCCACGACGTATCCTAAGAATCGAAGACTAGGCCTAGCAAATTTACATTTGTCAACATTAATGGTAAGCTTTGCCTGTTTTAAAATCTCTACAACTTTCTTTAAAGCCTCTAAGTGCTCTTCAAACGTAGCCGTACAGATAATTATGTCATCTAAATACGCCCAAATTGTATCCTCATATGCCTGGAACAGTATATCCATTAATCTTTGTTGTGTTTGTGAAGCATTCACCAAACCAAATGGCATCACTTTAAACTGAAACAGACCTCTACCCGGAACAGCAAATGCCGTTTTTTCTTTGCTACTATCATCTAATGGTACTTGCCAAAAAGCAGATTTAAGATCTATTGTACTCAGATATTTGGCATTACCCAGATTGTCAATAATATTTGTAACCCTTGGTAATGGGTACGTATCTCTTATTGTTGCTTTATTCAATTGACGGCTATCTAAACAAAGTCTATTTTCTCCATTGGGTTTTTTGACTATAAGTACTGGAGAGCACCAGGGACTATGGGATGGTTCTATAATATCATTATTTATCATCTCATCTATTTCATTTTCAATTTGTTTCTTTATTGCCGGTGAAAAATTATATTGTTTTTGTCGTATAGGTTTATTATTATCAGTGTCAATTGTGTGTTTCAATATGTGGGTCCTCCCTAAACCCACTCCGATGACTTTCTTCATTTCGGTGATTAAAGTAGACAATTCCTTTTGCTGTACTTCCTCCAATTCTTCCTTGGCTATGATAGCTGGTTCCTTAGATTGTAAACTACTAATTTCGGCGTTGCCAATCAAATGATCACTTTTAAATCTTAATTTTATTCCGAATTTATCAAAGAAATCTTTACCCAACAATAATTCCTGTGACAACTCCGGCATGACTAGCATTGTTATAATGTGAAATTGCTCATCAAATATCACCGGTACATCAAAAGCTTTAGTTATCGTATGATTGGTCCCATCAGCAGTAGCCAGCAGAGCACATGATACCTTGTACGAGCGTAAGCCTAATGAATGCAGGGTCTTGGCAAAGACAGAATTCATCACCGTACGGTTTGCGCCACTGTCTAACATACCTATACAGTTGTACCCTATCACTCCAATCCGCACGTAATTTCTATTATCATTATCTCTTTGAACGACTACCAGACATATTTCGTTATATCGAAAATAGTGATGTATCGTATGCAACCACTCCTGCCATTCTTTACTACTAGTTTGCGGGGGAAGAACTATTTGGCAGGAGCTTTGCCTTCCCCTGAGGCGTTTCCCTTACAAAAGCAATCTTTGGATGTGGTGCCGAAACGACCACATTTGTAACAAAATAAACGCTGTTTGGGCACCTTGCAGGCTCTGAACAAATGTCCTAATTCCCTGCAATTCCAACAACGTTTACTATCTTGCGTAGAATTGTTTATTTCTCCAATCTCTTTCGTTTCAGTAATATTTTCCTCTGGCAAGTGTGAGTTAAGCTTATATGCTAAATCTGGTTCTAATTTCAATTTAGAACACCTTGGTTCTTGAAAATTCTCACAATTAATTTTTGTTCTTTCTATTATGCGCAGGGTATTCACTAGTTCCGAGATCGATGAGAATTCATCCCTGCATACCGCTCTCTGATAATAGGGTTGGATATTTCTTAGAATAATCATGATCTTTTCTCGATCATTTATACATTTAGGAAGCCTATTGAACATATTTTGCATTATTGAGACATAAATTACAATTGATTCATCTTTACCTTGTGTTCTAGACTTTATTTCTTCTAGTAACTCTTCCTGATAATAGGGTGACTGAAATGTACGTTTAAGTAGTTGTACTAATTCATCCCAGTCACAAACATTGTTTTTGTTTGCCCTGTACCAAATTAATGCCTCACCTTCAAAGAAATCAATGGCGTACCGCCACAAATCACTATAGGTAGCATTGCGTGCATCTCTGATTTCTTCTACTCTTTCAATAAATGCATTAACACTAAAGTTTTTATTGTTCGAAAATTTGATCCCCCAATTACTGATGGGAACTAGTTTGTGCTTAACAGCGTTATCATCGAATGTCGACGTACGGAATAATTTTGACCCATTTTTGTTGTTAAAATCACATGTTTTCACATCCAATGCAACTTTTACACTTTTCTTTTCATCTTGATTTATTTCTGCGTCTGCTTCATTAAGTGAAGCAACACTCAAGTGACCTTCAATGTTTCTTATGATTTTGTCCCCTACCTCCCCTAGAGATTTTTGTAGAATCAGTTTCTCATCCGATGTCAAATTGAGCTCCTCAGGCAAATCATCTCTCTCTTCCAACTGTGCCAACAAAGAGTTGCATTCCTTTCTAAGCTCTAATACAGGGTTTGTTTCAAGATCTGGCGAGGTGATCAACTCAAGTCTATTATGTACGTGGTATAATCTCGAAATTAGTCGCCTAAATAAGTTTTTATCCGGTTTATCCGATAATTCCGAAATATATTGAGATAAGATATTCAATTTAGAAGCACATATGTCTAGTTCTGCACCAGGTGTCTCTGCATAAGAATGCGGAGCTTTAATTGTGTACTTGACCTCTCCCGCTTGTTCATTTAACAATAATTCTTTTAATATTTTTTTCATCACTGGTACTACGGTCTTAATACCTATTCCCCGACAGGCAAGCTCAAACTCCAGTTCATCTTTCAACAGGTAATTGGGATCCATCTTATGGACGAGAACTATATATAAATTACACACTAAGAATAAAAATAACAATGCCGATAAATTCGAATGCGAAAAGCGAAAGTTGACGTTTGTATCAAGCCAACCACATATACACACTAATTACCTCACCAAAGCAATCGTTTATAAAGAATGCATACCTAGATTAAATTACGAATTCAATTTAGTAAATACTTTTTTTTTTTTTTTTTTTTTTTTTTTTTAAACATACATCATTGTACTATTTGGGTGAATCCCACAATACCAAATATACAATTACCACAACAGTGCGCAAATTACACCATGTGAACCACTTGTATTGTTTTAAAGTTAGGCGCCATTTGTTATGTATTATTTTGGTGTGGTACACATAATGAAAACTCACAACTGTTGTAATGGTCGAGTTTATTCTAACCAAATAAATAACTTGGCGCGCGCACGCCTAATGACAACTTTAACGGTAATTAATCATGCACTCCTACACTAATCTTACAACTAATAATTTAAACACTTAATAGCTAATAGTATTGGACGCCAGGAGGGTTTTCTTCAGGTCTCAAATAGGAACCCTGCCAATCCCAGGAACTCCAGTCGTAGCTCAGTGGAGTGATTCTCTTATCATATTTAATAATGAAAGTGGCACATACAGCCCGGGGCGTGGAGTCGACCAACTTTCCAAGGAATAAAGGGCGTGTCGCAAAGGCTACAACAAACACAATAACCACTGTCAGACACGGCTCAAACCCCCTTAACTTTGCAGACACGTCAGGTAAGTATAAAATGTGACTCACCCCTTTATCGTTGAAAAAACTGTTAAACAAAGTTAAACTAGAATGTCTGAACTCAATCACATTACTGGTTGATAGCTTGTACACAATGTCGGCATCTCAACACTGAATATTAATTTCCTATGACCGATACCAGTCTGCTCTCGCCACAGGTCCAAACTCGAATCCCGAATCACCGTATAGCGAGTTCAGCCTTGGGTGTCTCGGTCCAACTACCTCCTATTTTAATTATTTTAATACCACCGTATGTTAGAATAACAGCCGGGCTGGTGTTTCGGAAATCTCAAACAATAATATCAATTATACAAAAAGACACACCGGGTGGCAGATTTGAATCCTCGCCCGTCGTGCATTTGCACCAGCCGCATGTAACATTGGACTACGTACACCACTAACAAATGCGGCGAATAACTCGATAGCTTTCCATAATTGGTGTTTACATCAATTAAACCAATACGGCATAACAACCTACTGTTAAATTGTTTTACACTATTTTTGTTACACCTTATATACTTTTTTTAATATAAAATAACTGTGTAAATAGATATCTTGTTAGACAATATATAAAAAACAAGTTTATTTTATCAAATCAACGCAGCATCTGGGTGCAAGTAAGCGTTCAAAACCAGTAGATGCACGTTGAACTACCCCTAGTCTCAGTCTAAATATAGATACAGAACAACTTTCATTCCGGTTCTGTGCCTGGTATACGATTTATTTTTATTACACAACCTTATTGGTATCTGATAGATACTAGTTCTACTGTGCTGTCTCTAAAATTGTTAGCTTTAACTTATTGAGCTCCTTTGGACATACGCTGAGGTACTTGTCAGTTAAGGTGAATGCTCAGGGTCGGTTGCCGCACATTTTCGATAGATGGTCCTGTTTTTCTGCAACTAGTTACACGAACATCGAGCATCTATGAGACTTGATGTTGCAAATTGCGAGCACTACTACGACATTGCATTGAAATATCCAAAAAAACATTAACCTGAAATCATTTATAATGGATGAGATACCATGGCTTCTAAAATCCTTGTATAAATAGGCACTCACACATAGACAAATACACGTCTTTTTTGTGCCGCTAGAGCGCAGCACTTGTTAAAAGTCTCGCATACTAAAAGTTGTCTTTTTATGCCACCAGGTAGAGCGATCATAAAAAAACTTATTTATCGGTTGTAAAATAATAGAAATACTTTTGCGAGCTTTGCAATATTAAAAGTTTCAGAAATAAAAGATAGAAAAGAAAAATGTATACTTTCATGTTCGTAAATATAATGTTTATTGTATAGATCTTATAAATATAGCAAGGTTTGCATGATAACTGTAAAAGTATTACGCTTTACAATATACCAGATCAACAACAAGAACAATATTTATTATAATTTACAAGGGAATAAGAAATTTGGCAATGTAGTTCTATACCTAATAAGGGATACAGCTACATTTCCAAATTTCTTTGAAACAATGTTGTTTGTTGTTGGTATTCTAAAATTAGGTAAATATAACATTGTTTCAAATACTAATATTATGATATAGAATCGACTCTATACAATTTACAGTCATCTTGATTCTTGCAACCTCCTGTGCTTCATTCCTCCGCTAAAAAGAAAAAAATAATTGTTTAGTCCAATAATAATTATTACTGTATCCATACTTATTATAAGGTAAATGCTGCTGTGACATGTATAGATTCAATCATTCAATCATCGTTCCAGAGACGGGCCAACATACACCGTCACACTGCAATGCACCCACATTTCACCGATGGTATTTTGGTACCAATGTAATAGAGGGTGAGCCCATCGCCATTATATCGGGCACACGCCTCCTCAATATGAGGGGCATATAGGCCGTAGGCCCAGTGCAGTTTAGTGAACTTCACACGACTTTTGACAGACATGCAGGTTTCCTCACAAAGTTTGCCTTCATCGTACAGCAAGTGATATTTTTTGTGGAAAATAAGATTCGCACATGAAAATCCGGAAATCTCAGTGATGGGAGCCAGGGTTTGAACCTGAACACCTCGTTCCAAGGCGAGCGTTCTGCCAACGAGGCTGTCACTGCTGTACAACTTTGGAATCTATACTAATATAATAGATTCCACTAGATGCGCTGATGTTCTTCACTCTCATAATACGATGGGATGGCAATCCGGTACAATCAGAGAGATCGGGCTGTGTTGTCCGAAGCACAAGCAAGTGATAATCATGAAATTGAACTTGTGTTGTGTAGCCACTTTACAATACGAGTTATGCTCTAAGGTATTTGTTACCAAGTTGTCCCGACTTTCACCAGTGTCACATTCCATCAGTATCTCCATTACAATTCAAATAGCAAACAAAACACAAATTAAAACAAAACTAATCGCAAATCCCACACAATTATTATTTGAATTTTGAAGTAAGTTTTTACATACATAATCACAAACAACATGAAATCGGTCGCAGCAGAGTAGTGAGTCCATTTTTTTTTATAATTCTGGAATTTGGCATCAGCATACCATAGACATGCTGCCAATTTGGTCAAGATATAATAAATTAACTTCGTAGACACCCAGAACAAAATAAGTAACACTATTCTATACATTCTAAGAACTTGGTAAGTGCTTACCGACTTTTATATTTATTAAATATCTATACCTCAGATTAACAGAATCCAAAGAGAATAATTTTAAAAAATATAACAGTAGGTAAGCACATACATAATATCTAAGTACAGAATGTATGTGCATCAAAACCAGTTATTTTCGGCCTAGGCACCTATTTATTATGTAGACGAGTACTCGTATCCGAGGTATAAGGTTTTGCGTTCAGAAACGAAAAAAAAAGTAATATCAATATATCTAAAACTAAGTAGGTTTCTAGTTGGTACCAATTTATAGCTACTCTATAATAAATCGGTAAGTAAAAAGAAGAGAAATAGGTGCACATAGGTATGTTTTCTTAGATTTATTCAATTACGAGCTATGTCGCACTTGATTTGTTCAAACGTTCAAGGGGTATCCCATTCATTAGGCTTCCCTATAATTTCGAAAAACCCGTTCATACTAGGTGCCGGGGCTTGCTTTCTTGTATCGCCAATCGTGTTAGGTTAGTTGGTTGGATATATATGTATGTATATATATATATACATACATGCCTTGCTGGTTGGTACCTTCCTATAGCTAGTCAGTAAGTAAGAAGAAGAGATAGGTACACATATAGGTCGCTATGTAGATTTTCTCAGATTGATTCAATATTGAATAATTACTAAAAACCGATGTTACGAAATATGTCGCGCGAGTCGCTGTCGATGTATTCTAACATTTTTTCTAGTCACAGCTGGCTGTGCTACTGATATATATATATACACATATATATATGTATATATATATATATATATATATATCTATACTAATATTATAAATGTGAAAGTTTGGATGGATGGATGGATGAATAGATGGATGGATGTTTGTTACTCTTTCACGCCCGAACGGCTGAACGGATCTGGATGAAATTTGGCACAGAGATAGATTACAGTCTGGAATAACACATAGGCTACTATTTATCCCGGTAAAATGTATGGTTCCCGTGGGATAGATGTTTTAATTTTTCATACTTTTTATCGCGGGTAACACCGCCGGGCGCATCTAGTATATATAGAGATATATATATATATATATATATATATATATATATATATATCAGTAGCACACCCGGCAGTGCCTAAAAAAATGTTTGATAAATTGATCAATAAATCGACAAAGACTCGCGCGACATATTTCGTAACACGACATCATCTAGCTATGGCCTTGGAAGGTGTACATACTACCTATATATATTTTCGTTATATTACTACCACACCATGTTGGAGTAACACGGCCGAGCTGTGTGTTTTGGAAATCTAATATTCACTTACAGAAACAATATCAATCATTCAAAAAGACAAGCCCACCGGCAAGATTTGAACTTGCTATAGTACACGTTTGCATCAACCGTGTAGAACATTAGGCTACGTAGACCACTAGTCAAGACGACGAATATTTTGATAGGTTTCAATGATATTTACAACCAATTGAAACATGACATATTCATTCATTCATTGATTATTTAAAAAAATAAATACATGCCTTATGTAGGTATGTAGGTTATTTTATTATAATAACCCGAAAAAATATGTTTTGGGTGCAGACAAATCCTAAAAACTTGGATTACAGGAAATAGGGATACATGACGATCTGCACACACAGATAATAACACACCCCAAGTGGCTCAAGTGAAAAACGTAGGTACATGCGATTGTTCGTAGGTTCGATGGACGAACGAAATTTATATGTATTTTTTATTTTTTATTTTTTATTATGAATCTTTATACTTATTTATAGAAAATTTATATCTCTCTATATATTATAATGTTATGTCTTTATGTATTATAAGTAAAAACTCCTGCTGCCATCTGTCGCCGTAAATACTGAAAGACAAAGAATCGGATGCTTTATTAGTTACGGGTTAATTTGGACAGAGGCGCTTTTATTCACGCACACAAGCCTAAAATTTAATATCGTTTTATGATGTTATTACTATAAGATTTTGCCTGATATTTCATTCTGCGAGCTCTTTAATTTATAGAGAATTGATAACAATGCTTGTACAACTAAAAAACTGTATGTGTATCGAGTATTACAATGTTGAAATTTGTATGGGAATGCGACTGATCGCTTCCACCTTAATAACAATTATCAAGAAATTCCCGACACTGGCAAAACATGAAAATATTTCACAGCCATACCAACCTCAAAAAAAGAAGAGAAAAAAGTCATCATTAATACTCAACTTTTAAATTAAAATCCCACTAATATTATAAATGTGACAGTTTGGATGGATGGATGTTTGTTACTCAATCACGCCAGAACAGCTGAACGGGTCTGGATGAAACTTGGCACAGAGATATATTATAGTCTGGAATAGCCCATAGGCTACTTTTTATCCCGGTAAAATGTATGATTCCCGTGGGATAGATGTGTTTAATTTATTATACGTTTCAATCGCAAGTAAAACCGCGGGGCGCTGCTAGTATCTAATACATTATTGAATCGTCTTGGGCTATGATATTCAGTTAATTTAGTAGATAGTCGCTTAGCATACTATCTATAACCTATAAATAACATGTGTGTGTATCTTTTCTCTGTCTTCCAGGTAGTTACCACCACACCGTGGGGCTCGGCCTTCTGGAAGGTCTCCGCGACAAATACGGCGACTTGGTGCGGCTGGCGAAAGCGTCCCGGACAAGACCGGTACTGTACGTGTTTGATCCTGAAATGATGAGAGACGTGAGTACCGAATAAATTCCTATTTTCAGTTCTGTACTACAATTACGTACATACATTTAATTAAATATTTTGCATTAATTTTATTGCTAAACTAGCTGTTGCCCGCGACTTCGTCCGCGTGCTATTTAACAACGTCTCAACCGTTGGCAACAGCCTGCTCGCGTTCTGATCCCGCGGGACGCATTGCAGATTGTTGCTATCAAACTTTAAGCAGGCGCAGCGCTGCAACATTGGTTTTAATTTTTTTTCGAGAGATCCAATTTTTTTTTCTAAAATAAAAGTAGCCTAAGTTACTCCTTGTTACATCAGCTATCTGCCAGTCAAATTCCCGTCAAAATCGGTCCAGCCATTTCAGAGATTACCCGGAACAAACAGACAGACAGACAGACAGACAGACAGACAGACAGACGGACAGACAGACAGACGGACAGACAGACAGACAGACAAAAATTGTAAAAAATGTTGTTTCGGTATGGGTAACGTGTATACATCCAAATGCACTTAGTAAAAAGCGGTTATTTTAATATTACAAACAGACACTCCAATTTTATTTATATGTATAGATGATATAAAATATCTATCCACAAGCTCGTCTTCAAAATTATAAATTGTATACCTAATTTCAGCACCCTTTGTCTATTATCAGGTACTAGCAATAAGTAGCAATCAGTTCTATTAGTAAATATAGACTGCTTGTGCTAAAAAAAGTGAAATACTTATCATTGAGGAGTTCCGGTGGCCATTTGTGGTCTTCTTCGTCATTTCCACTTCAGCAAATGATACTTTCTGAATGCAAACGCTTGGCTTGTTGATAAAAATACCAAAATCGCTATATGTATGCCTATCATATTTGAGGAATGGGACCAATCTGGAAACATACACTGAAATAAAAAAAAACATTTTCCAAATCGGTTCACAAATGACGAAGTTCTGAGGGAACAAACATAATAAAATAAAAAAAACAATCGAATTGAGGACCTCCTGCTTTTTTAACCGACTTCAAAAAGGAGGAGGTTCTCAAATCAGTTGTATGTTTTTTGGAAGTCGCTTAAAAATTATAATCACTCGTGCTTGAACGTTTTGAGAGCAATCGCTCGTAGTACAACAACCATGTCACAATCGCGTCGCGAACTCACTATCAAATGGTAGATTCGTATAATCTTTATGGCCTATTGTCCACGCGATCAGTTCGCTGGCATGTAATTATAATATTACAATCGCGCAATTAATTCGCATTTTCATAATGGCCACAAATTATATTTCTTTACAATGACAGGTACTTAGTATAATGCAAAATGTTTAAGAATCCTACGCTGTGGTTATGTTGTAAGAACGTTGGCATTTTAACGTTTCCTAGGAAGTAGGTTTCCTATCAAACTTGATGAGTTTTCGCGGTCACGTGAGACACGAAAATAAAAATGATTCTATGAAGCGTATAAATTATCAATGTATTAAATTTATTCCTGCTGACAATGTTTACGACACTTTTTAAAGGTCATTCGTTTTGAATCTTCTTCATACGTACCTGCCAATCTATGTTCCCTAATCCAGTAGTGTCGACAATCTGATTACGACATTATTTTAATTTATAAATTCTTATATACAGAATGTAAGTGGCTTCGTACCGAAAATCCCGCAGAGTTGAAATTTTCCGACGATCTTTTCATGAATATACGCATTTTTAAATTGATTTTAGCATCTATTTTTCCAGTATAGTAAAATTGTTTTAGCATGAAACAGGTATCTCCGTGATTTTAAATTATAAAGACACATAATTACAAATATAGACTTAATACTGCAATGTAAATTAAAACGTGATACGCTCGAGCGCACTCGTCACTCGTACGCGTAGGATATCGAGCGGCGTATCGTGTTGTGATCGCGTGTTTTACGATACATTGCGCGGTCAGAAACTACATAACCGTAGTATTCTCCAAAAAAATCTGTAATTTTATTTAGGCATTACTTTTACCCAATGTTTTTGTTACCATTCCCGTTAAACCCAGTATAACATATCACCATCACACCCTTGTGAATTCACTCAGGCTTTGTAAATATCCAGTTTGGTAATGCCTATAAAAGACTCTTGTTCTGACAATATAGTAGCAGGTCTCACGAGATGTGGACAGTTCTACCGATCGCTCGAGAGATGGTTTTTGTTTAGGTATTTACGAGTACTTCCGATATTAAAATCTGACGTGAGCGTCTATAAATTAATTCTGATTTATGTTAAAATTGCACGATTGCAAAGATCTCGAGGACGCTAATCAATATAACATGTGTTCAGAATACATTATGCAATGACGCTATGCTACTGCGCAATTCATACTCCTCAGCCACGTGTTTTATAACCTTCGTAATTTTATTATGAACCTATAAAAACAAGCCGGTTAAGAAGTCGTATTTATCATGAACTCTATCGGACTTTCGCAAAAAAAGTGTAAATTTGGTAAAATATACTAATTCTCGAATCAGAATCAGAATATTTTTTATTCACGTAGACCATTATTGTACAGTACTTATCAATCCTCAAAAGTTACAAAAATATTATGCTACTGCGTTCCTATGGAGAAGAACGGGCAGGAAACTCCGTGGTTGCTCTTTTTTTTAAATAGATCTTTTACATTTTTGAGCAATACATTGTTATAGGTATGTGAGAGCAATGTAGGAACGGCTAATCAGACTTTAGCAGCAGGTCAAAAAAACAAAACGAACTAACTAAGTATAAAATTACAGTTAATGGCTACATGGTTTCCACATTTACAAATTACTTATGTAAATGAAAATGAAAATCGATATACTCAAAACCAACCAATTTTTGATACATAGTTTGTTTTCATACAATTTTTTAAGTTTTTATTTTAGTTTCCTGTTTGTAAATAATTAGTGCATGTATTAAAATCGATCTACAAAAAAAAACAACCAATTATACGATTTGATAGAAAACCATCTCCCGATTGATGTTTTTTTTTAAATCACGGTTAGATTCATACTTCTATTATGATTTGATGCTAAATTCAATCTAAAAATATTGAAAACGCGTATTATTTATGACGTAAAATCTGATGGGTCCAGAATTATATATTGAATCCATAAGTATCAGTTTTGGTTGCGACACCAATTACATCCTATATATGTAAAGATTACTAAAATCCCTAATAAAAAGTCAGCTTTACCCACCTAGGTAACGTTAATCCTACCATCACTATGCGAATTTTAGAAAGCTACCGCCAACAGTCATGTGACGGGTAAGATTTGTATTTTTGCATAGCTTTCGAGGTCACCCTAATTCGCCGAACGGTACTAACCGCTTTCAAAACTGCCACATACGACACATGTTACGTAGGTACTATCGAGTACGTACATAGATATTCTAACCACCGTTCTGAGGAAAGAATATTAGCACAGGATTCTAACTACCTATCTACTAAACATATTTTATCACCGGGCCCGTTAGGACTTCCTAATTGGGAAATGTAAGCCAGTTTGGGCCAGTAGGCAAGCTGCTCACAGATCCTCGCAAGGAACACCTATTCCGACCAAGGATGATACGTGAGGCAATTGAAAGAAAAAACATCCTGATTTTAATAGGGATGATGGCTGGGTGCTGCCACCAACTTGGGATCCAGTTATTAATATAATTAAATCCAATGCCAAGCGCACCATTGCAAGTCCTTAAAACACTGTGAAAACTTTCTGCTTAGATCGGACCGCAAGCTACAACTAAGTATGAGGGTACCTCAGTTCAAACTATGACACTAGGACGTCAAACACCTCAATCCTCCCGTGATCATGGTTGCCGTAAAAAAGCCCAAACGTCGGGAACATAAAAATATAAAATAAACGCGATAAAATCTGTAAAATAAGTTTTATTTAATTTATTACATATAGCTTACAAGTATTTCCGCGCATGTATATACTACGCTATTGAAAGATACTGAACTCAAATTAAAATCTGCAAGTATGTCAGATATTCCAAATAACAAGAGAACAGGTTATCATACATGTCAACTGGCTAAACTTTTAATCTTCATTTATTGACAATTTATCAAAATATAAATAGCTCACGAATGACAAACATCGCTATCTATGACGCACTTGTAAGGTCACTATTATTATGACATAATACAATAATGATTATAAAAATAAGTATACAATAAGTTATCGAGTGATTGTTCCCAAGTACTACATATTTTATTGGTCAAACCGCTGCTAAGGAACATGTGCCTGGTACGTGGTAAAAATAACATTCAACGCTCCACATACCGTTCATATGTAATCTATATTAATATTATAAATGTGAAAGTTTGGATGGATGGATGGATGGATGGATGGATGAATAGATGGATGGATGTTTGTTACTCTTTCACGCCCGAACGGCTGAACGGATCTGGATGAAATTTGGCACAGAGATAGATTAAAGTCTGGAATAGCACATAGGCTTTTATCCCGTTAAAATGTATGGTTCCCGTGGGATAGATGTTTTAATTTTTCTTACTTTTTATCGCGGGTAACACCGCCGGGCGCAGCTAGTAGATATATATTTCGCCGATTGACACATTAGCGGACCAAACACGTAAGTAACTGTACGTAAATGTAATATGAAAAAAATATATATATATATTTCGTACAATATTAAAATATGAATAGAAGTAATTGGCCTGTACCGTAAGGGTCCATATCAGTGTTGGATTGACAAAAAAAATCGCAAGTAATTAAAATGAAGGTAAAATATAATATTCATTTTTTTATATTTTATATACATACTTGTTTCTATTGTATGTATCCTAGTAATTTTCATTCTGGATTGTGACTGTATTAATGATAGTTTTATTAAATAACGTCTATCTGACCCGAAGCCTGAGGTACGCTTCCTCTTCTTATACAATAGAATCCCAAAATCGTCTGCCATATTTTTGACATTCCGAAGATTCTTTTCAAAGTGTATTATGTGATCTACGCGCGGCACGAAGTATTATTTATCAAAGTTCTACAAACCTCAAAATTATGTAACATCGCAAAATGTTGAAAAGCTATTTTTGTATTGGCGATTATTATGAAGATAATTTAGCACCCGATTGACCAGAATGTTGACATTTGATTAAAAACTGCCTGTCACACCGTATTAAATATTTTGCTACAAATCTGACTCGATTACTACATAATCTGAAAAATTATTGAACTATATTGTCGTAAGGCCCACGATTGCATTGACTCATATCAGCCGGCGTATACACACCTTTAAATAATTAAATTCGTACCTAGAATATTACAACCCCTTCTAACATTATTTCATTATTTTTACCCCATTTAGTGTAACATAAACTCTCATTTTTTTATTCCCAAAATCCTTCGTCTGCCATATATTTTACTGACAAATGCAAAGTTGTCATAATAATGATAGCTGTCTACGTCTGGATATAAGTATCACCAATTGTTCCGCAAGCCAAATAGTTTCAAACAATTTTACTTAGTACTTTTTTTTCTTTAAAATAAAATTTTGAACGTATTACACTTCGGTGTGTCACACACCCGACGCGCTACCATGCGCCGGCCACGTGCTAAACTGTTGACATATATCAGTAATTTATGTGTCATTGTTCCGAGTTCGCATCGTTTATTTACACAACAGAATAGCCTGACTCTGTCTGGTGCGAGTAGCTACTATATACTACCGTTATCTTCATACTACGATAAATTGAAGTTTGGAATTAAACACCGTTACAGAAACGGTTGGAGACGTTAACTTGTTATTAAGCATTCTAATAACCTCTTTACCCAAGGATTAAGAGCCATAAAAGGCATGCTTTCAGAATCAGAAGGTCGAACGGGCCTCGTAAAATTGATCAAAACAGATTAAAAATATCGTCCAATTTGACGCAACTTGGTCACTCGCTCGCGTTTGTCAGGAACCTTATCATGATGTCACCTATTAAATTAATTCGAATTTTAAAATGGAGGTAGTAAGTACTATACTTGCACGGCATGATAATTAATTACAATGTATATTTTTGTTTGTTTAGGTTTACGAGAGCCGCTCGACGGAGGCGCCGCGATTCCAGCGCTCGCCGCTGTGTCAGCAGCGGAAACACGTCGGCCATTGTCCGGTGCATGGGTATGTATCGTACTTACATAAACCAGAGAAAACACAAGGAAACCAAATTGTGCTTAACCAACTAACAACAAAGTAAATTCACGGAAATAAGTAGCCTAGTGTAGTAAATAGAGTCCAAAATGTCGTATGGAAATATTGATTTCTTATATTATATATATGCGAATATTACATTCATCATTGAAATAAAACTATTTTTAAGGACTTTATCGCGTTTATTACGGGGTACCCTCATATTTAATTGTAGCTTATGGTCCGATCTACGCAGAAAATGCTCACAGTGTCTTGAGGTCCGCTTCTCAAACTATGACACCAGGACGTCAACCACCTCAATCCTCCCGTGACCATGGTTGCTGTAAAGCAGCCGAAACGTCGTAAACGTAAAAACGAAAAATAAACGCGATAAAATCCTTAAAAATAGTTTTATTTCAAGATTAAAATATAGAATTTAGTCCGTGTATTCAATTAATACTATACGTTTAGAATAATGATCTGCCTACCTACGCAAATGAATTCATTTTGGACGTTGGCAAATATACTCGTAAGTATGTACGTAGGTACATACACTCGACAACACCTTTGTAAACAATATATAAGCGGATCCTTTCAGTAACTATACTCACGGTGTTATATAGGGTGTTTCAGAAAGGGTATACTAAGCCTGGAACCTGGGCTTCAGCGCATTTATAAACACTATTTGAAGTTAGAATGTGGAGAATGTCCATTTTAAAAAAAACTATTGTTCTTAATAAATCAGAATTATCATTTTGTTGGGAACAAAACTATTTATTAAAAATAAACATATTACGATTCTGACTGCATAAATTGTTTACAAATGCACTAAAGAAGCTGAGGTCCAAGGCTTAGTATACCCTTTCTGTAACACCCTGTATATGCCAAAGCATTTCGCGAATTTCAATTGAATTGGTATTACTTCAATTACTTGTCACTATGAAATTACTATTATTCCCCCATCTTCAGTGTTATACACATTCTCTATTAAGTATGTATGTAAAGTATATTATATATAAGCCAACAATGTATGCTATAGCGGTTTATCAACATCATAAATGCATATTGATTTCTTATATTTACGCGAATACTAAACATTGAAATAAAAAATTAATTAAATCCAAAACCAATGGCACCATTGCAAGGCCTCAAGACACTATGAGCACTTTCTACGTAAATCGGAGCTCAAACAACAACTAAATATGTGGGTACCCCAGTTCTAACTATCACACTAGGACGTCAAACACCTCAGTTCTCCTGTGACCGTGGCTGCTGTAAAGCAGCCGAAACGTCGGAAACGTAAAAAACATATTTTATTTAAATTACAAATGCATATTTATTATATTGATAAACCGATATTGACGACCTGATATACACATTTATGGGTAGTGAACCTGCTATCTGTGCCGAGGGTCCCATGTTCGAGTACTGGTCAGAGCCTAATACGTCGAATATTAAGTAGCTACTCAAGTTGCGTTCGAAATAATCTCAACTGTCGGTAACCTTCTGAACATTTGAATAAATTGTGTATAAGTACGTAGGTAGCTTCATTGGTATGCGGAGACTCTGACCCAAATCACGAAGAATATGATAAATAAATATCGCCAGACGAACACAGCAACTATACGGTCCCACTACAAGCAGCGCTTGTATTGTGGGTACCATACAATGGATTGAGTGTGAAGCAGTGATAGCCAAGATGGTAGAGCGCTTGCCTCGGTAACGAGGATCGCAGGTTCAAACCCCCCGGCCAGTGTTGCCAGATTGGGTATTTTTTTCGCAATTCTGTATAACAATTTTGCCTCTGGAGAAATTTTGGAGAAAAATTTGGAGAAAAAAATACCCATCCAATGGGCATGCGTAACGTAAAAAAAAAGGTCATTCTGCTGCTTCAGTTTGGAAATTAGAACAGTATTTCAGGGAAAACATAAGAAAAAGGCAAAAACCTAATAAAATTGAATCATCCGTTTGGTTAATTGACCGATATTATTAACTTTTTGCCTTTGGGTAAAACTCAAGCAAATTATATCATTTTGGAGAAAAATAATTTAAAATTTGGGTAGAAATAGAAAATCACATCTGGCAACACTGCCCCCGGCTCGCACCTCTATGATTTCTGGATTTCATGTGCGAATCGCATTTTCAACCACGATTATCACTTGCTAAACGGTGAATGCAAAACATCGTGAGGAAACCTGCATATCTGAGAGAACCCCTCGAAAGATGTGTGAAGTCCGCCAGCCCGCACTTGGCCAGCGTGGTGGACTATAGCCTAATTCCCCTCGAATTGAGGGAAGGCCCGTGTTTTATTGCCGTGTTATATTATTTTATTATTATTATGTGTATGTATTTTATTATTATATTGTTTTGATTTTAATTGTCGTTCTGTTGTTCGCAGCGATGATACCAAAGCTATATGGGCAGCCATCAAAACTCTCCTCCAAGATGGGAGCCTTCTCAGGAATTACGACAAAGCTTTCGATGGCATCGCAGCTGATGTTACAAGAAGGTAAGATGGAAAATACCTATGGAAAATACTTTGAAATTGTAGGTCTTATACAGGTTATTCTGGAAGGGTATACCATGTCTGAACTTGCGCTTCTTGAATGCGTTTGTAACATTATGCGAAGTCAGAAATTCGATTTCTTGATTAAAAAATAAATGTTTCCAACAAAATGCCAGCTGTAATTTTTTCATTCATCGAAATAAATGTTACTCTAGAATATAGCCAATCAGATCAACAACTCGCTCCAACAACTCGCGGGGTGCGTGTGTGGTAACGTCAATGTGATTCCGAACAAGGTGTGGTTCCGGAACCACACTTGATTGTTCCACACACAATAATGGTATTGAGCGAATCCAATCTACTAGGATATCTATCGATGAATCGCGATTTTTGATGCGATAACCCATTACATATATATCAATTGTATAACAGTCAAAAATAATGTTTATCAGATCAACGACCCTCACAAACAATGCGTGGGCGCAATCCACCACATTCACTGTCGTTAGCTAAACAGTAAACAACATGCTATTCTGTCTACCTACATTTCAATTTGTTGTTTCTTACAATTTATATATAGGTCGGCCATGCACTGATGACTTTAGAGTTAAAGGTCGAACGGATGTTATCAGATAACAAATATCATCAGACAACAATAGTCTATATATAACAACGTTACAAAACAATAATAAAAAATAAGGTATAGGGTACGGAGAAGCCAGACTTGGTGAGGAAACCTGCGCGTGTGTCGAAAGTCGTGTGAATTTCACCACCAACCCGCGCTGGGCTAATGTTTTGGACTATGATCAAAAGCTACCTCGCATTGAGGGGAAGTGTGTCCTATTCACGTACAGAATCAGAATCAGAATATTGGTTATTCATGTAAACAATTAAGTACAGTACTTATGAATCGTCAAAATAGTTACACAATGCTAAGCTACAACTTTACCACCCGTTCGGAATGCCGTTCCTATGGAGAAGAACGGCCAAGAAACTCCATGGTTACTCCCGCACCCATTATATTTGATTTGATTTGTTATTATATTTGACCTGATAAGCTGAATTAGCGTGACCCTGCTTTCTGTGGCTAAGACCCCGCGTTCCAATCCTAGTAGCGTCAAACTTTTTGTGATGAGTACGAATGTTTGTACCCGAGTCATGGATGTTTAATATCTATATAAGTATTATACACTGGGATCTCTGCCAGTCCATTGTAAGGTACCCGTAATACAAGCGTTGCTAGTTTGTGACAAAACAGTTGGTGTTTTAGTTTGGCGATTTTATTTCATGTAGAGACGAAGCAGAAAATTTCATGGTTACCTTTAATTTCAGACTAGGAGACCTGCGTTACGCAGAGAACGCTCTCAATGATGAGTTGGAGACGGAAATCTATCGGTGGGCTATTGAGACCATTGGAGTGATGATTTTCGGCATCAGACTCGGGTGTCTGGACGGAGCGGTGCACAGGCCTACCCCGGAAAACAGGTGCGATTGACTTTACAATACCTTCTAATGTATAACCAATCTGGCATCTTAACTAAAACCCCCTTTTTCCTAGGACACCAGAAAAGACCTCTCTAGACGATGACATCCCCGACCAATGCTCCCTCTCCAAGCGTTCCATGGAAGACCTCACTCCGGCTGAACGATTCGTGCGATGCAGCAAGGAAATAGCTGATGGAAACTATCTTATTCGAAGCGAAAACACTCTCAAGACTGAGTCGCAGACCTTCAACAGCGCATTGAAGGCTTTTGACAGACATTTTACGTGAGTAAAGCATAAATAAATATTGCCAGACGAACAAAGATTAGAGCCCGGTACCCTCGGCACAGAAAGCACGGGCACTAGCACTCCCAATTGAGCTAATCGGGACGGCTATAGCCACTCGACCATCAGCCATCACGAAAACCTTCGCATGGGTGAAGCTTTTGGCTTAGCGGGTCTGACCTATTTCACCCGTCAGGGTGTCAAAATGTACATGAAAGATTCCATTCGGGCGGCCTGACTTATTCTTATCTTGGGCGTGCCCAGTCTGATAAAAAGGCATTATAGGGTCTATACAGATATTTTGCCTGAACACAAATAACAGAAAACCCGTATGTGGCATACTCTTCCAAAGACAGATGATGGTACTTACGTCCCATTAGCGTAAACCTAAATTATTATAAGCACAATTTATTTGCACACAATAACGAATAAAACTAGCTTGTTGGTTTCCCTTATTTTCTATGAATGTATCTTAGAAAAAACTAGTACTTACTTACCGAACATATTCCTCAACAGACTGACTGAAAATTTCCTACTAAGAGCACTGAACGAATTGAATTGTACTGAGCTGAGGCCGGAGCAAGTTCTTCTGGACAAGCTTAGGCCACTGCAGAGACGGATCCTGCCTCTTGCTGCCGACATGTTCCTGGCTGGTGTTAACCCCGTAAGTACAAGAAATATGTTGAGTCAAGTATATTTGGTTATCAGTCCAAAATGTCGAACATGAAATGTATTATACTCTTGGTTATTAATTAGAAGGCGTTCATTGTATTCATCGACCTCATTATTTAAAAGACGGCGGTCATTATTTTTATCTTCATCATCACTACCTAGAAGGCACTTATTCTTTTCACAAACTTCATCATCGACCAAAAGGCGTCCACTACTAAGCAAAGCTTTTCGCAAAGATGTCCATACATGACGGTCTTTCGATATTTGTATCCATTAGCTTCTGAAACGCATGAAATCCGTCTTGTAGGAAGAAATCCTATACTAGGCTTGGTCTTTCAACTTGTGCTTTTTGACCCTTCAATTGTGCTCAGCCCTTTATTACCCTTAACACTTTCAGCTTGCTCAAACCGCGCTCACCATGTTACACCAACTGTCCCTCAACGCGGCCCGACAGCAACGCGCCCACGACGAGATACACTGGGCCATTGCCTCCAAGGACGCCGGGGCTGACACCCCAGACCTACCGTACATAAGTGCCTGTGCGAGGGAAGCTATGAGGCTGTACCCAGTCACTGGTGGAGTGGTTAGGAGAAGTATGGAGCCTCTGATTGTAGCTGGATTCGAAGTGCCTGCTGGGGTGAGTTGGATTTTTACGTTATAGGTACCTAGTATTATTAAAAAAAATACAACCGAATTGAGAACCGCCACCTTTTTGAGGTCGGTTAAAAACAGCGACACATAATCGGCAATCAGCTTCTATGGGCCTATTTTGAGCTCAAGTTATTTAGCTAAAAAACTAATGAGTCTTCTCCTGATTTAATGTCTACATGTGTATTTTCCGCCATTCCCTACTCAATAGTATCAGAAAACCACGTAGTGGCACTTGACGCTAGTAAAACTCCAAGCTCAATACAAATCTATACCATTTACGAATAATGTGTGGCCATTAGTATTATTTGTGTTGTTACTTATATCCGTTCTTATTAATATATAACGTACTTAATCAGCTGTGGGGGTGAATCAGAACGCGGGTCTTAATGTAATATTTCCTCCCTGTGTTATTGTACCTAGCATACTTATTTAGATACTAATTGACGTGCCTAATTGAGGTGATATATTATTGTTAGGTATTGTTTTCACTTCGCTCAATGTATCCTTCAGAATCAGAATCAGAATATTTTTTTTATTAATGTGAACCGTTAAGTAGTACCTACTTATGAATCGTCAAAATTTAAAAAAAATGCTAAGCCACAACTTTATCAACCGTTCGGAATGCCGTTCCTATGGAGAAGAACGGGCAAGAAACTCCATGGTTGCTGTTTTTAAAAAGATCCCTTACATTTGAGCAGTACACTGTTATGGGTATGTGAGAATAATGTAGGAACGGCTAGGCAGACTTTGGAGTATTGAAACTCTCGTCACATGTATCTTACAAAAAACTGGATTTCTATCAAACACGCCTAAGACCAATCATGCCGATTCCATTTATCAAACAAAATAGTTCGTATTGAAATTGGCTCATCCGTTTTCCAGCTAACGATCAATATTATCTATACTAATATTATAAAGCGGTAATATTTCATCAAAGTAACGCGGGCGGTGCCGCGAGCAGATGCTAGTAATTTATGTCGTTACAGTAACTAGGATTATTCAAGATTTACGTAGGTACACTACTGAATGCCAAGTTGTTAAAGCCAAAATCCTCTTCATCCAAAACAGCCCGAATAAGCAACTTGGGATAAGACTTTCCAATGTGCACAGCTTATTCAACCTTATTTTGTCCATTTCACAATGTTTATGTAATACATGCTGAGTTATCTATCTTCCGTATTTCTTTTGCAGGTAGATATAGTCCTAGCACACGGTGTCACCAGCAAATCAGAGAAGCAATGGGGTCGGGCAAACGCCTTCGTACCAGAACGCTGGTGCAACGAGGGTTGGGAGCCCCTCAAAGCCTCCAGAGCCCATCCCTTAGCCTCTATGCCCTTCGGGGAAACTTGTCCAGCTACCGGCGTGGTGGGGAAGATGCTATCGACATTAACGACACGAGTTCTGGATAAATATCGGCTGGAGTGGCACGGACCGGCGCCTAGTGTGGGCACAATGGGAGTGAACAGAATAAACCCGCCTTATTATTTTGTTTTGCAGAAAGCTGCTTGAATAGTGTGAGATCTAGTCGGTAAAGTGTGTTTGATGATGAAGTTGTGTGAGCGTTCAAGTATTACGTAACGCAAATTTTAGAGATTTTTGACCCCCCCTTCCGCCCATGTAACGCGCCGTAACGTTTTTCTTTACACCCACCCCCTCCTGAGTAAAACGTAAAATCTCTACGCCACCGTTCTGAAGGGTTAAAACAATGTTACCCTCCAAATTCGTTACGTAATACTTGAACTCCCTTAGCATAAAATCACGCCAGTATTTTCAGAAGGCAGTAGAAATATACATACCCAAATGTGAATGAATTGATTAGGATTTGACTGGAACCGGATAACTGGTAAGGGATTTGAGAAAATTGGTGAAAGATGCCTGTTTTTTTTTTGTAATCATAGCTCTGTCGCCTTCTTTCATGGTCCAACGGTTCTAGTCAAATTAGATCTTATGTGATTGCACTAAAGTTGAAATACATACGTGATCGAGCTTGAAATTCATCACAGGAACATAATTACATGTAATTACTTACGTAAATTTACTTAGTAATTACGTAAGGCTGTTGTTTATTTTTAAGATTTTGGAACAAGTGACTGTAGCTGATTCAAATAAATGACAATAATAAAATATGTTCTTTAAATGTCCTTTGAATGTGTTGTGCGTCATGTTGTCGGTGAGGTCTGCATGCCTCATTAGAATGAAGATTGTTATTATAAGATACGAGTACCTACCTATATTAATTACCAATTTTACGGAATTTGCTTCAATACGTGGTATAATCGTTATCTAACCGTAGTCAGCAATTTTAAATTTATTTTAAGTTCATGGTAATTTTATTGTTATCGTTTGTAAGTTTCTTAGTAGGTTTCTGTTTGTAGAATTTTATTAATTTTCTTGTAAAGGTATTATGATTTTTTGGTTTAGTAAAATTAAGTTATTTATATCCACTCATGGATTCACCACAGAAGTAAAAATACACTATATTTTTTTGGTCTAAAGCCATGTTCACATCGATAAAACGTCTGCGAAAATCATTATGTACACATTCTTCTACAATATGTACATAGGCACTGTGAATATTTTTTCTTTGATCTAGACCTGGCTTTAGATATTATGTTAGTAGATAGAAGATTAAAAATGCAAAAAATATGCTATTAAAAAACATAAGCTCAAGTTATACATAATTTTGTATTTCTAACTTAATACATTATTTACATTTTTAAAACTTACAATGCCAAGAATCAATTAAAAGTAATATTTTCAAAACTACGCCATTATTTACTTATGAGTCTGAGTTTTGTATATCTAAATAAATAATGTATCGCGTCACGTGTTACATAAATAAACACTTCTATATAAAATGCATTTCTTTTACGATCCCTTTGTTTTTAATTTTATTAGTTCATTACTCTTTCGATCGTTTAATAAAAACTTTTTTGCAGTTATGACTGCCTATTTCGGATATTAATTTTTATAACAAAAATATCATAGCAGATATTATTTTTGATACAGCGGCCGAGTCTGCCATACCTATTTGGAATTGTTGTTAGTGTGTTTGAACTTGCATCCTGGGAAACCTATTAAACTGATTTGAATAAAACTTGGCGCGTGGATAGGTTATAACCGGGGTCAACTTCTGATATATTTTAAGTCCCCGGATAATGGAAGGATTCCTCCCAGGTGAGCCATGAAATTGAAGACCAGGCGTCCAAAATCGCGGGCACAGATAAATAATAAATAAGAATCGGAACATAGATCGACCCTGTTCCAATACTTCACAACTAATTATAGAAATCACGCAATATTAATACAGTGTATAGCATTTTTGACATCATCTTCAATCAGCGCTCGTATACATAGCCACAAAGTGCTAAGACCCTAATGATATAGGGTAAGTGTACCAGTGAATGAACACCCCCCAGTGAATGGACAAAACCCACTTTTTTCCAAATACTAAGAAATCTGAACATATCTATAATACACATTATTTTTTTTTGTATTGACAACAATTTATTCAATATTGTGGTAGCAGTTGTTTCTTGTATCGATGATTCATTTCAAAATGACGAGCATTTGAAGTTTTCCGTTTCGTTGTAGTCCAGATTTGTATGGGCCGGAATTAAGGACACAGGTAAGTCAAAATATTTTTGATGTTATTTTGTATCAATTTAGGTAGTTATTGCGATTAGTACTATAGTTATTTGACTGAAGATAGGTTAAATTGTTACTTTTAACCCGTTTCTATGCCAATTTTATCGTGAATTTAGTAAAATATAAGGGGTCCCAGTATTGGTACAAGAAATCAGAAAAAATCCAGTGAATGAAAGAGTGTTTATTTACTGGAACATGACAGATTTCATGTTTTTGTTAAATAATGTAACTTATTATTACGTTAATAAAGTTTTTCCACTGATATATTGTTTTAAAAAAGATTTCCGATCTTTTGGCCAATATTGGAACAGGTGTGTTCATTTATTGGTTTTAAAAGCCTAGTTAATGAACTAGGCTTTTTATGTCCACTGACACTAGTCCCACAACTAAGTTTCCTCTAGTTCAGGATCAACAGTGGCCCCCTATGATGACACTGAGACTAGTCCCACTACTAAGTTTCTTGTAGGACAGGATCTACAGTGGCCTCCTATGGTGACACTGAGACTAGTCCCACAACTAAGTTTCCTGTAGGACGGGATCTACAGTGGCCTTCTATGATGACACTGAGACTAGTCCCACAACTAAGTTTTCTGTAGGACAGGATCTAGTGGCCTCCTATGATGACACTGAGACTAGTCCCACAACTAAGTTTTCTGTAGGACAGGATCTACAGCGGCCTCCTATGATGACACTGAGACTAGTCCCACAACTAAGTTTTCTGTAGGACAGGATCTACAGCGGCCTCCTATGATGACACTGAGACTAGTCCCACAACTAAGTTTTCTGTAGGACAGGATCTACAGTGGCCTCCTATGATGACACTGAGACTAGTCCCACAACTAAGTTTTCTGTAGGACAGGATCTACAGTGGCCTCCTATGATGACACTGAGACTAGTCCCACAACTAAGTTTTCTGTAGGACAGGATCTACAGTGGCCTCCTATGATGACACTGAGATTAGTCCCACAACTAAGTTTTCTGTAGGACAGGATCTACAGCGGCCTCCTATGATGACACTGAGACTAGTCCCACAACTAAGTTTTCTGTAGAACAGGATCTACAGTGGCCTCCTATGATGACACTGAGACTAGTCCCAGAACTAAGTTTTCTGTAGGACAGGATCTACAGTGGCCTTCTATGATGACACTGAGACTAGTCCCACAACTAAGTTTTCTGTAGGACAGGATCTACAGCGGCCTCCTATTATGACACTGAGACTAGTCCCACAACTAAGTTTTCTGTAGGACAGGATCTACAGCGGCCTCCTATGATGACACTGAGACTAGTTCCACAACTAAGTTTTCTGTAGGACAGGATCTACAGTGGCCTCCTATGATGACACTGAGACTAGTCCCACAACTAAGTTTTCTGTAGGACAGGATCTACAGCGGCCTCCTATGATGACACTGAGACTAGTCCCACAACTAAGTTTTCTGTAGGACAGGATCTACAGTGGCCTCCTATGATGACACTGAGACTAGTCCCAGAACTATGTTTTCTGTAGGACAGGATCTACAGTGGCCTTCTATGATGACACTGAGACTAGTCCCACAACTAAGTTTTCTGTAGGACAGGATCTACAGTGGCCTCCTATGATGACACTGAGACTAGTCCCACAACTAAGTTTTCTGTAGGACAGGATCTACAGTGGCCTCCTATGATGACACTGAGACTAGTCCCACAACTAAGTTTTCTGTAGGACAGGATCTACAGCGGCCTCCTATGATGACACTGAGACTAGTCCCACAACTAAGTTTCCTGTAGGACAGGATCTACAGTGGCCTACTATGCTGACACTGAGACTAGTCTCACAACTAAGTTTTCTGTAGGACAGGATCTACAGCGGCCTCCTATGATGACACTGAGACTAGTCCCAGAACTAAGTTTTCTGTAGGACAGGATCTACACTAACGGTACATAGAACATTTTCTATAAAAAAACAATAGGAGAAGAAAAAAAAGAAGAAGCAGTAGAAAAGCTTTTGGGCAAGCGTAAAGTTATTATGTTAAAAAAATAAGCACAAAAAAATATATCTTAAAAGAAAAACAAAGAAGAGATTAAGAATAAAAAGAGGAAACACCTTTTTTAATTTTATTCATTGTAGGAGTATGTATACTGAGTACTTTAACAATATATTTTTTACCTATTTTCGTTAAAATATGCCTTTTATAGTTAATTAAATTAAATAATATTTTTGTTCATTTACTGGGTTCATTTCGTTTATTTACTGGAAAATACCGTTCATTCACTGGTGATTTTGCCGATTTTTCGCTTTATCGTCAAATATTTATTAAACCTATTTTCATTTATATAATAACTAAATACATTCTTAATCTTGAATGATTGCTATATACAAAAACATAGCCATGTACTTTAATTTCCCGTGGTAACATATTTATATTAATTTTCAAAGTCAAAAATTTCCTTAAGGTTTCATTCACTGGTACACTTACCCTATCACATATTATGCGTATAGTAAACGGAACAGCATACTACCCTACGCCTCATTACGCGAGTCGAATCGTATTCGTAAACCACCCACTTACGCGAAATTAGCGCACGTCAGAGACAATAATTCCTCAATGTCAACCCAATTGCGTATGAAATACGATCCATCGGTGGCGCAGAACCTAAGCACACGCCTCATGTACACATATGCGTAATTATTGTTTAATAATTATTAATAACGTTATTGTGTCTGTCTCAGGATATGACTATGAATATGGCTGAGAATATGTTGCTAGGCTAGAAATAAAATAAATAACAATATTATTATATACCAACCCCATCGAAATATATAAGGTGTATAAATTGTGTAAAATATTTTTAGCGGGTGACAAGTGGGTGATAAAGATCACGTTCATGTATAAAATATATGTGTATATATATGTGTATAGTGTTTGATTTGTCCGTGAGACGGCGAGACACTACCGTTGCTAGAACTTAGTATGTAATGTTATTCAGAAAATGTCATATATTTTGATATTTTTTTCGGGCATGTTACTTTTATACCCTACTAGCTGCGGCCCGCGGTGTTACCCGCGATTAAAAAGTACGTCCTTTTTACCGGATAAAAAGTAGCCTATGTGCTATTCCAGACTATAATCTATGTCTGTGCCAAATTTCATCCAGATCCGTTCAGCCGTTCTGGCGTGATTGAGTAACAAACATCCATCCATCCAAACTTTCACATTTATAATATTAGTGGGATTAAAATATTTTACACTATTATTGTTATAGGTACCTTATATTATGTTAGCCTACTCTAGAATAGCGAATGAGAATAACGAATGATCACGTTCCGCTTGCGGAATTACGCAAATGTCAATGCGATTCTGAACAAGCCGCGGTTCCGGAACCACGACTCGGCGGAATCTGGCGTGATTGGACGCTCGTAACAAACACACAACACAATATATGAGTTAACTCTCTCGATAAAAGTCATATACCAAATGGTATACGCTGGTAAAAACTAATATTCATACCATTTGTCATGTAGTGTTAACGAGTGCAAATACATAAAACAATATTAAGACCTACGAACATAGTTTAAAAAAAAGAAGTATAAAAAATAAATAAAGACAAGCCCGCAGTATTCTCTCTCGCTGAATCTTCTCAGTTGAGGTCGCGTACCGATCCGGTTGTAGAGTTTAAGAAAAAAAATGTTAATGTCGATTTGTAAGTGCCCCCGTAGGCTCTTACGAAATAAATTATTAGACTTTCACTTTGAATTTGACTGGGATTTAAGTTAGTGAGTAGCGAAGGAACAACTTAGTAGTAACCTTGCATTCTGCGCTGAGGGTGCCGGGTTCGAACCTGGGTAGGGACATACTTTGAGTGATGAGCATGAATATTTGTATCCGATTCATGGATGTTTAATCTATACATCTATACATATAAATAAAATTGGAGTGTCTGTTTGTAATATTAAAATAACCGCTTTTTACTAAGTGCATTTGGATGTATACACGTTACCTATACCGAAACAACATTTATTACAATTTTTGTCTGTCTGTTCGTCTGTCTGTCTGTCTGTATGTCTGTCTGTTTGTTCCGGCTAATCTCTGAAATGGCTGGACCGATTTTGACGGGACTTTCACTGGCAGATAGCTGATGTAACAAGGAGTAACTTAGGCTACTTTTATTTTAGAAAAAAAAAATAGGATCTCACGAAAAAAAATTAAAACCAATGTTGCAGCGCAGCGCCTGATTAAGTTTGATAGCAACAACCTGCAATGCGTCCCGCGGGCTCAGAATGGGCGAGCAGGCTGTTGTCAACGGTTGTCTTTGTTAAATACCACGCGGACGAAGTCGCGGGCAACAGCTAGTATCTATATAAGTATGATATACTGAGTACGCCCTCAGTCCATTGTGCGGTACCCATAATACAAGCGTTGCTTAGTGTGGCACCGTATAATCGGTGTGTTCGTGTGGCGATATTATTATCATATGTAACACGCATGGCACTGCGGGCCTAATGTGTCCTTTCAATGAGAATAAAGGGAGGCACCGACAATAGGATAGAGCCCGCCATGCCATCTTACGAGAGTCGATGTGCGCAGTCATTAATCACAAAAACTGCGCTTTAATGGATGACGAGACGCTTCTAAATGCCATCTGTTGGGGAGGCTGTGACCAGGGCTGGATTACACGAAGGACGAATTAAATCTGCCGCATTCGCTGCTTTGTTCAACCAGAAGGAAAACTAATTTAGATTTTTTTTAACTTTCTCACTCTAAAATTACAATAAATTCGTGTATACTCGTAAGTCTAAATTGAATATTCATTACATATTATGAATGGGCACAGAGACGTCCTGTACTTTCAGTGTAAATAGTTTTTCAGTATCTATGTAACTAACTACCTACCTACTCAATTTGTACGTGGATTGTTGGCATTATTGCTTATTAACACGGCATTTATAAGATAGCTTTTTTATTTGCTAAATGATCCGGATCGGAATACGGTTTTGAGTAGTTACGTAAGGTATTTGGTTCTGAAATATATCAAAAGTTCGTCCGTCTTTCGGCCTGAGTCCACAAACTCCACAAACGTCCGTCCACAAACTCGACAACACGTCAGGGTTTATTGCTAAATCAAGTTTAATCTTAAACCGAATTATTTAAATGCGATTTTAAGTCATTTCAGAGTTTAATTGCGTCCTTATTTCGTACCCTTCTTTATCCATTCCAAAGCACAAAAATGAGATTTATCTTCACTTTATCTGTGTCGGACAGGGCCCCTAAATTATTAGGTTGGTTATTTCAAAACTCCGTGTAATAAAGTTGGAACAAAGGTCGGGGATGAAAGCAAAAAGGCTTGCACAAGCCCTCTCGGAATTAAGACAAAGGAAGGGCTGTTTTAGTCTCTACATAGCGTGTCCTTGCGCTACAAAAATTTACCCCCACGTTACGCCAAACCGGTTTTAGCAAGCACGAAAAAACCTGGTGTTTTCATTACGCTTGGAAATGTTGTGTTAGGTACAAATTATACTCCGGTAACTAAATTGGGCGTTTTATTATACCTACAAGATTTTACCCGAAGCATTTTTTGCGCTTGTTTACCTAGCAATGTGAGGAAGGTGTTATATTATATTAGTCCCGTTAGCCCGTCCGACTAGTTAAATGCTTGTGCTAAACGTAGTCCGATGTGATGTCTGCGAAAACGTTCCCCTAAAAAGTCTGCCTAGCCGGTCCTACATTGTTCTCACATACCCATAACAATGTACTGCTCAAAAATGTAACGGATCTTTTTAAAAAGAGCAACCATGTAGTTTCTTGCCGGTTCTTCTCTATAGTAACGGCATTCCGAAAAGATGGTAAAGTTGTAGTTTAGCATTTTGTAACTATTTTGACGATTCAGTACTCTACTTAATGGTTTACATTGATAAAAAAAATACAACCAAATTGAGAACTTCCTCCTTTTTAAAGTCGGTTAAAAAGATCACGCTATGCCTGTCTTGCTTACACATAGAGACCTAGAAGATAGTATATAAGTAGTTTTGTAAGCATATATGCAGGCTAGGTATCTATCCTTGTTCTTTAAATAAAAAGTCGATGGATAAGTAGGATACGGTGACCAATAATTTTAGGTTCATCTCCCGACCCCAACAGTTTCAATCAATGTCAATGTCCGGAACATTGTAACGAAATAACCCCATGTAAAGTTAGAGGCATTTGAAAATGTATATGATCGTAAATTCATTGGATCCGGATACATTCAGAGTCCTGCAGACTTTTAGAAGTTAATGACATACTTCATATAATGTGTTTTACATATGTGGGAGTGCTGTGGCTCCCGAGTCTTGAAAGTGCGACGAAATTAAAGTGTCCAGTGAGATGTAACCAATGATTTAGTAAACTAAAAAACATATATACATTTAAAACTTGGGGGTCAGAACTAGTAGTGTATTAACGCAGCGAGAACAATTACAAGAGCGAATCAGAATCTATACATATAAATAAAATTGGAGTGTCTGTTTGTAATATTAAAATAACCGCTTTTTACTAAATGCATTGGGACGTATACACGGTACCTATACCAAAACAACCTTTTTTAATTTTTTTGTCTGTCTGTCTGTTTGTTCCGGGTAATCTATATCTATACATATAAATAAAATTGGAGTGTCTGTTTGTAATATTAAAATAACCGCTTTTTACTAAGTGCATTTGGATGTATACACGTTACCTATACCGAAACAACATTTTTTACAATTTTTGTCTGTCTGTCTGTCTGTCTGTTTGTTCCGGCTAATCTCTGAAATAGCTGGACCGATTTTTACGGGACTTTCACTGGCAGATAGCTGATGTAACAAGGAGTAACTTAGGCTACTTTTATTTTAGAAAAAAAATAGGATCTCACGAAAAAAAATTAAAACCAATGTTGCAGCGCAGCGCCTGATTAAGTTTGATAGCAACAACCTGCAATGCGTCCCGCGGGCTCAGAATGGGCGAGCAGGCTATTGTCAACGGTTGTCTTTGTTAAATACCACGCGGACGAAGTCGCGGGCAGTAAATAATATAAATAATTAAAACTTATGGGTCACAACTAGTACCGTATAAACGCAGTGATGTAAATAGTGTAGTGAGATAGGTACGCTACACATATTTACCAAGGATATAATTTAAGCAGGTACCTTTTAGTCCACAAATGTGTATCCATCCATCGCTGAGAAGATTAAGATAGCCTTGCTCGGTGACTCATATATACCTACTTTCTATTTACGGTCCCCTAGATCCCTGTCGTTGACAATTCCGGTCCCGTCGATTGTCTATCTCGATATTATTTTGTTAGGTGATCCCTTGGAGTTGGGATTTGGGAAATTTTATGAAGGTCCGAGCGATATGTTGATCTCTGCGGTTATGTTAAAGATTTGGATATATATGACAAACGTGCTCTCGTTTGTTGTTCGTAGAGAAAATATGTCTTCCCTAACAAAATGTCAAATGGTTTATTTTGTATAGGCCTACGGGGACACTTACAAATTGTCATTACATTTTTTGTTCTTAACCTACAACCGGATCGGAACGCGACCTCAACTGAGAAGATCTGGCGAGAAACTAAGTGGGCTTGCCTTTTTTTTAAAAGCCATTTTTTTACAAAAGAAAAAAAAAATATTCTCACGTTTATTAGGTAATAAGTAAGCACATCAAATTCATAGTAAGATATTATTTGCCTTTGACTATTTTCCATGTATCTTAAAAATACGATTCATGAATTGACCATCTAGGTATCAGTCAGTACCTAATTGAAAAAAGATAATTCTGTAAAACAATCTTTTTATTCTCCAAATACTTGTATCTTTTCTGCGCACCAACTAAATCTGTTTCGCCAAGCTGTTGTATCAGACGATGTGATTGAAAACAATAGCAATCCTCCAAAACGTAGAAAAGGGACGAAACAATTTGAACAAGTCAATGTAGTCCCGGGAATATAAGGCCCGGGAGACGCGAAGGATGACGCGCGGGAAAACTTTTGAAATTTTTCCCGACAACACAATCCTATTCTCCGGTGCGAATACCATTGGGAAACATATTCATCTGAAAACATACCTTTTTGAGTCCCCAGAGTGTACGTCAAAGAATACCAACCTATTTGGGCAATTGCGTTTAGATTTTGCGAGAAATTCACAGCAATAGTGAGGCTTTATTAATTTGTAAAATTACGCGTATTTTTGGTGATGGCCAAGTTAGATTAATTTTAGGGTAAGTGTTAATAATAGATCAAAATAGTATTAATACCATTGCCTATAAAAGGTAACTACTGTATCTATGGTCACTCATTCTTTATGTTCATTATTTTTTCCTGTCACTTTTTGTTTCTCAATAAAATGGCTTCTGTTTTTTTGGCGGGAAACTGAAAAGTCATGGCGTCAGTTATGTTTTCATTTCTAAAACTAGTGTTCCTGCGAGTTATAGTGAGTGATATAAGTGGACTATTAACCATTAAGCAGTTAAGCATTAAGCAGTGATAGCCAAGTTGGTAGAAAGCAGTGATAGCCAAGTTGGTAGAACGCTCGGAACGGCTCGGAATCGCCTCGGAAACGAGGATTGCAGGTTCAAACCCCGGCTCGCACCTCTGGGATTTTTCATGTGCGAATCTCATTTTCAACCAAGATTATCACTTGCTAAACGGTGAAGGAAAACATCGTGAGGAAACCTGCATGTCTGAGAGAACCCCTGAAAGATGTGTGAAGTCTGCCAACCCGCACTGGGCCAGCGTGGTGGACTATGGCCTAAAACCCCCCTCGCATTGAGGGGAGGCCCGTGCCCAGCAGTGGGACATAAAAAAGGGCTGGAATTATATTATATATATTAACCATTATGGGTTCGGTAAAGTGCACAAGTGTAGGTAATTGAAACAGAGTGACGAAACATGGCTTTTCAGTTTCTCACAAAAAATCCATGAAAAATCTTTCGGTAAAGTATCCATCACTTAACTGATTGAGGGATGGGGGGGTATTTTACTTGGGCCTAGCCTTTGGGCTTGTGCATATATTCAAAAACAGAAATAATTTATATTACTTGACACTGGCAAAATACCTATGGTGATACCAAATTAAAAAAAAAGCGTGCCGCTTATAATGATAACAGTGTTTTAATAGTAAGTTCTAATTATTTTATTCTTACGGAGTAGTTATTGATGCGTAAAAAAAAACAAGTACTTAAGTACTCCCACTTTTCGGTTGCACGTCGTACGTGACGTCGCATAACTCGAATAGTGACGTAAATGCGTGGTTCGATCTAAGAAATTAAAAATAATACCAATCCATGATTACAGTATGTATATTTTTCATTTTAATATAAAAAATTATAGATATCCACTATAATATATTTACACACAAGTAAATGGCAAAACAACTTGTCAAGATTTAAATATAATGTAAACCAAGTAAATATACATGAAATATGGAAACATTCGATCCGGTTCTATATTGGTAAGAGTAACAATGTTTTTCTTCGCGCTAATACTGTATATGAACCTTTTATATAAACACTCGGGCCAGTCGTCTGTAAATCAGTATAAAGTAAGTTGACAAATTCTACTACAAAGGACTAATAAGTCTGGTACAATAGCTTGTAGCATTATAAATAACTTTACTTGTGAAAAACGCTTTGTCATACCATTGTGAATTGATTAAAAGTTCTATTAATTTGGGGTAAGTTTCAGCATGTTTAACTGCAAAAGTGAACCAGAAGGAATACCTCAACGTAGAGCCAGCCTTTTATTGATTAGTAATTCGATTTGGAAATCTTATTTTTTAAGTTTTTAAGCAAACGGACTAACCATGTATGGTATTTTTATTTTATATGACTATTTCAGTCATTTGCAAGAATTATTGCCATTTACATTGTTATTGCCTTATATAAGATATTACAGACCGAAATAGACATTCCCTATCACAGACTAGATACACAATTTAGATACCAAAAACTATAAACAAAAAGTACATTTTGAACTGTACTGAATTTCGGTAATAATGACGGTGTTATTTAGAGCTCTATTTATATAAATGGAAGACACAATATCCACTTTCTATCATGCAAAATAAAATAAAGTACAATAAAATATTTTTTTTCTATGTAAATGAGATAACTATTTGTTTGCTTCTGCGCAACCGAGTCACACGCCAGCAGTTTCTCCCGTCGGAACAAGTTATTGGTAAGAAATAAATCCTGAAATCCTATTTACAAATCTCGTTCAAATAAAACTCTAAACAGCACTATCATAAAGTATATTTTATAGTTGGCACTAGCACTGCAACTAGCTCTAAATATCGATACATCACAAAATATTATCATTGCAAGATAAATAATAAAAACTCAGATCTAATATAAATGATTTATCTTGAATTTTGATTGCACATTACACTCGTCCGAAACCTGCCATTACTATACAACAACACGGAACCCTAACAAAAGAATTGGAAATTAATAAAATCCATCATTTATAATGTACTTAAAGAAAGCTTATTCGACGTTACGCTTAAACAATAACTGATCACATAAATGATACAACACTTAAAAACAAATGATTGAAACATAAGTTCCATTTGAAAAGCGTGCCAAATGTATTGTGATACAGCCCTAACACATAACTTAAATGCTGAACCCTAAAGAGAGATTGTACATTTCGTTTATTACAAAAAAAAAAAACACCGCTTAGTACCGTACAAACGTGTTTTGATATGTACAAGAGCTTATGTTACATTAGTCTACAGTTGCCCATACACCTAAACTAATTTACACAGACGAACGTGATACCTATACTTTTTACACTCGCAATGTTCTAAATTTTAGAACATTCATTATAATAATACACTTATGAACCGAGTTTAGGGTTACGACAGCGGCGGGGCGGGGCGGGGCGGCAGCGGGGCGTAAAAGCCATACTTGTAGCATATTGATTTCGTATATTCACGCGACTGCTAGACATTGAAATAAAACCAATGTAACGGATTTTATCGCGTATATTTTTATGTGTTTACGTTCCCGACGTTTCGGCTGCTTCACAGCAACCATGGTCACGGGAGGACTGAGGTGTTTGACGTCCTAATGTCAACCTACCCAGTTTGTTTGAAACGGGGTATGTTTACACTAGGACGTCAAACACCTCAGTCCTCCCGTGACCATGGTTGCTGTGAAGCAATCAGATGGTGGACTATGATCTAATCGCATTAGGGGACGCCAGTGCCCAGCAGTGGGGCATTAAAAAAAGGGCTGGTATTATTATACTACAGCGGTAGCGATGAGCGAACCGTAATTAGCCCAGCCACTGGGTTCGTTCATTTCAGTACAGTACGACACATCGAATGCTGCTCAAGCTTCGCCGACGTCCCTTCCCGCCCGCTATCTGCCGTACCATTGGTTATTATTGCCATCGAAATTAAGCCTTCCCCAATATCTATACCCTATAGATAGATCAATAAAAAGAAAATAAGGCTCTATTGTAAGGCAGACGTTTATACATTAAATAAAGCTTTCCAATCTATTGGTATGATTATTGTATATAATAAAAATCAGGCTTAGAATTTAGTGTACCAAATATTTTCAACAATTTTTCTGCTTTTATTGGATACCAAAATAAATTTGGCGAGTAAATCTACTTAATCTTAAAATCCACAGAGCTCCACAGAGCTCCACAGTCTAAGAAGTGCTTTCAGATTTGATATTAACATAATTTTAACCAATACGGTCCATGCAATTACATGCTTGAATGATAGTATCAATCACATATTTGCTTGGACGCATTAAAACAGCTCTTCTAGCTAGACAAACAAAATTACTAGACAAAAATCTAACTCCATCCGTTTTTATTTTTGTATCCAACAAAACCGAATGTCTGACCTGCACGGCGTTGTCCTTACAACCGAAATCATTGTATCATTTAAACCCGCAAACAATTCGCACTATACACATTTACACACGCGATGTCCCTCGCACCATTTATATTACAATGTACCCACGTTTTAAGTATATTGAGTATGCAAGCATGAGAAACCTAGGAGTCTCTTAAAAGTATTAAAATTAACACAATATGGACAAGAGATAAAATTTCAAGTTAACACTGGGAATTGGATATGACACATGATTGGTGAATGCATATTTGGCCGACCCTCCAATTACCACACTCAGTAATATTTATACAGGCATTGGACTAAGCACAGATAGTAACAACATACTATGTGTGGATAATTCGCGTTTATCAGAGTATAACAATCAGAGCAATTATAATTCCACTTTATTTGTATAAAAAATGGCAGTGATTTCTTATTGCATACAATTTCACATTCTTTGTGCGCATTATAAACTTGCAATATCTTACTTACCCTATAAGTAAGAGCTACCACTACAAATAAGTTGGAGATAGTGTTATGGCCAGGCACCAAGGTGCCCAACGGGGCTCAAACTAGTTGACCAAGTATTAAAAGAGATAATGTTGAATATTTACAGGTTTAGTACAGTACAGTGAGACACGCAACATTTGAAGCGACGGAAATGTCGTGAATAATATCGATAACGCGTCAGTCGGAATAAATAAATAACGCCAGACGAACACACCAACTATACAGTCCCAAACTATGCAACATTTGCATGGGTACCGTACAATGGACTGGAGGTAATCCCATTATATATATAGTTATCTATATAGATATTTGACAGCCAGGACTGGGTACAGATATTTGTGCTGATCACACAAAATATGCCTACACCTGGAATATTCCAATCTGAGTCCATCAATATAAAAAGCAGGGCCACTACTAACTATGCGAATTGAGTCGTAATACATACCACGAAGGTTTATTTCTTGTTCACATCGTCTCACACTTGCATACACAACACTGAACGCCACGTTAAGTTCACAATAGTTCACTTTTTGAGCCAAACGAGCATAGATTCGTCTGGTTCCCGCTTCACTCAGTCCAGCTGCTGGACTTGCACCACGGACGTGGGCGGCGGCAGCGAGATCTCGTACTTGATGAGGCCGGTGCCGCGGCCCGCGGAGAGGACCAGGCTGCCAACTTCTTTTGCGTCGCCGCTGTGGTCAGACAAGTAACATGAGTGTTTAAGAGGATGCTTGTGGTAATTGCGGTGATATTTAAGAGTTTAATATTTGGAACCCTGAAACTTGAATTTTCATAATCTTAAAGTGACGTGTGACATTATCTGCAATAAAAAATCTAAACTACGTAGAAGTTTAGTTTCTCACACAATATTGGTATAGTCCGAGAAACCATAATCGATGTTTATGATAATTTCACGCTTATGGTAGGTAAGCTTGTTTTCTCTTATCATTAATAAAAAATCTTAACGCGCAAGTACTCTATTGGAAGTAAATAATTCTATCCCTTTCGCGCTACGTTGCATAGGTGGAATCTTAATAAAGAGTCTAAACAACTAGTATTTTTTTAACTTAGTGTTTATTTTAACTACAAAGAGTATTGAAATAAAAGTAATTTTTAGGATTTTATCGCGTTTATATTTTGATTTTACGTTCCCGACGTTTCGGCGGCTTTACAGCAACCATGGTCACGGGAGGACTGAGGTGACGTCCTGGTGTCATAGTTTGAGACGGGGTACCCCTCAAGAGCAGCCGAAACGTCGGGAACGTAAAATCAAAATATAAACGCGATAAAATCCTAAAAAGTAGTTTTCTTTCAATGTGTATTCGCGTAAATATAAGTAATCAATATACAAGGAGTATTCTATTCTTGTACCAAATATCTGATGCATGACGATCATAATATTAAAGTGGTGGTGTGGCCCATGGTTACCTGGTGGTGTGCAGGCGCTGCGCGTGGTGCTTGGCGGGCTGCGCGTGCGCGTGGTGCAGCGCGGGCTTGCAGTCGCGGCCGGCCTGCAGCAGCTGCAGCTGCGGCGCGATGAGCCGCCGCCCCACGCCCATGCCCACCGTCCCCACCACTATCTGGTTGCCGATCACCTGACCGGATCGGTTCGTTACCTACAAAATTTAAAAAATAGGTACTATCTGTAGGAGTCACAGCGACACGTCCGACCATCACAGCGCATCGGTTCAGTCTGCGAGCGCGGAACGCTGGCGACGCGTTTTATACGCGTGCATTATTATATAGTTGCTCTATCCCGCTCGCACTCGACGCTCATTGGTTAATCGTTATTTGTTAACTGATTTGTTGATTACAAGTTTGAGTTGATTTGTTGTTATACAACGTGTTAGGTTAAGACTTTTGTAAATATGTAAATATATTTAGTGTATTTTGTAAATAAATCATGTTCGTTCATACTCTTGTTCCTGATTATTAATTAGTTAGTATCCATAACGCTATACATCTTTTTTGGCTTTTTGTATCGTGTTCGAATCCCAGAAGCGGGAAACATTGTTTGATGAGCAATCATTTTTGTATCGGAGTCATGGACAATCGCCCCAGTCCCCAGTTGTACAGTACCCATAATACAAGCGTCGCTTAGTTTGGGGACCGTACAGTTGATATTTTCATCTGGTAATTTTATTGTATGTTCAAAATTGTTTGACTGTTTGTAAAACACATACATTATGTATTGAAATAAAAAAAATACAACCGAATTTAAAACCTCCCCCTTTTTGAAGTCGGTTAAAAAACAGGCATGAACCCTACTCACCACTTGTATATGCGTGGGTTGCTGATGTTCCTGTTGTTCTAGCTCCATGCTGTTCTGGTGCTGCACTTGTTGCTGCTGCTGTTGTTGTTGTTGTTGCTGTTGTTGCTGTTGCACTTGTTGTTGCACCTGTTGTTGGACCTGCTGCGCGACTTGTTGCGCCACCTGTTGCTGCGACTGTTGCGATACTGATTGCGCTGAATTCTGGAAGTGACGATTATTGGTTTAGACACATTTGAGACCGCACGATCTTCGAACCCTAAGGTTAGTCTAGGAATACATAAATCGCTTTTTGTGGTATTACACCATCACGCCTGGCTTCCCCGAAGGGGTAGGCAATGGTGTACTGCAGTGCATCCACATTTCGCCTATGGTACTTGGTCCCAATTTAATAAATATTATCTGAATGCAACTTAAAAATAAATACTCATATTAGCGATAGTCAGCCCATACCAGCCGTGGCACCACGACTTAGTACGCGTGGAATTTGGCTGTTTTATCGCGGAGAAAATCTTAGTATACATTGACCTAGCTAGGGTATAAGCTATTATCATGCTATGCAGTACAATTTGCTCTATGGATCTTTTAAATCAGTTTTGGGCACCACAAACGAATGCTTCCATTTTCCGAGTGAAAATAAATGTACATGATGTTATTGTCTATAAGCAATCACCTTGCCAAGTTTTGTCAAAACCCGTCCAGTTATTTTTCCGACGCGTAAGTAAACAGTCGAACAGACAAAAAAATGGCGGATTTGGCCACTGTATAGCAAATAATGTCCGCTACGATTTCTTTTTCAAAAATGTTGAATGTACAGACAAGACCAATTTAGTGTTAGCATACGTATAGATAGATAGATAAATGTCAAGCTTGAAGGAAAAGGTTGGAAACAGAATGGTGGGTAGGTACTCACTCGTAGGTACTCGTTTTATTGGAACTTGGAATATTCACTGGAAAGCCATCGAAGTTTATTGTTTAATTGTGCATTGACCTTCCCTTCGCCCGTGTCGCATTCGGGAACTAATTCTTTTTCTTCTTCAAATGGCCATGGATACGAGGAATTTGGGGAGGGATAAATTAAGGAAATAAGGAGGTTGCAAACATTAATACTATCAATATACGTCTACTAAGCCTATTGGGTTAGTTTTCTTTACTAAAAATGTTCAATATCATAGCTTAGATTTCCACCCTGATTTAGAAAAAGGCTAAATATGATCGCTATGACCATAGGGGCTCAATATCGAAGCTTAATCACAAGAAAGAAGGTTCAAAAGCTAGTCTTAAATATGATAATGTAGTACCGGCCTAAGATAAACCCTATCCACAACTTATTAATCAGATAGCTCATATTTCAGTCTATTAGGCTGTGAATAGTTTATGTTTTTGTTGCTTTGTTAATCAAGCCCTAAATATAGTGTTATAAGAAAAACATAAAACTATGATTGAAATAAAACTAATCTTACGGATTTTATCGCGTTTATTATACGTTTTCACGTTCCCGACGTTTCGGCTGCTTTACAGCAACCATGGTCACGGGAGGATTAGTTCTATTTCAATATGTAGTATTTGCGTAAATATAAGAATGCAATGACTTACATTTCTCGGCGGTAGGTCCATGTGTTGTCTCTGGTGCAGCATCAAATGATTCTTCTGGAAGAATGCTTTGCCACATTGGTTGCACACGTGCGTCCTTAGCGTACAACTGCCGTCAGGATGCCTGCCAAGCGATAACACCCATTAGGATATGAAAACACCCATACAAATATGCCTGAGTTTATTTTAATACGGAACACGTCGGCCTTTGTACTCACGAGATATTAGCACACAAAAGCAATTGCATTTACAGGACATGTATTTCGCTGCAAAAATAGCCCAACGTAATAGTAGCTCTTTGGATTTTAGATCGCATCTATTTTTGACGCAATTTTATGAGTACACAAATTTGAATAGGCCAACTAATTCTGTTAAATATGTTATAGATAGGGCACAGGTTATCAGCACACTATGAAACAAGCCGAGATGGCATAGGACACTGAGACATAGTCGCTTGCTATGGGTCTCATAAGAAACCTAAAGGTCGCTCAGCGCGCAATGGAGAGAGCTATGCTCGGGGTTCAATCAGGAATGAAGATATCCATAGACAAACTATATATTACGAAGTTGTAGGGGCACATAGCTCGTAGAGCCGATTGCCGTAGGGGTTGAAAGGTTCTATAATGGCGATCAGGAGCCGTTGATGGCACGTTCACCGATGATATAATACGCGTCGCGGTGGATATGAATGCCTGAGAACCGTGATGTGTAAAAGTCTTTGGGGGAGGCCTATGCCCAGCAGTGGACGTCTTTCGGCTGACGGATCCGGCCACATCATACGGTCTTAGTCAGTAGCAATAGTACCTTCTCTGATGCGCTAATAGTCCGTGTTTCGCTGCAAAGCCTTTCCCGCAGTCACCGCAGAAGTGAATTTTCGGCCGAGGCGCCGATACGTGGTGATTCTGTTCAAATAAAATAGCAAATGAATAATTTATATTATAATACAGTTGCATTCACTTTGCAACAGATTCTCCTTGTGTTTATCTGTTTGACTAATAAACCTAAATGAACAAAATGTATAGGTAGCTACTTTTCCATGTTTTCGTCAAAAATAAAATATAATATCTTCAATGTAGAACAACATAGAATAAACAGACTAAAGGTTAAACGTTAAAATAGTGTGGTGTGACGTCACTATCTCTGATATATCTTTACGGACATTTGAAAACAAGTAAGTATATATTTGAGATACAGTATGTTAAACGGAAATATTTTACAATAAAAAAGTACTACTACGATTTACAAAATCCTAACTCTATTATGGTTCGCCCACATCTGGGTTAACGTTAGTATTAACGATAATTCCAATAGACGGCATAATTAAGGCATTAAAAATTGCTACGTTGAACGCTTGGCTACATTAGTGTAGTACTGTTCTTATAGCTAACGTTATTAGTAATGACGTCATTAAATTAATGTGTTAAACTGTTGGTAACATCTGCTTAGTGACTATTAAGGCACTAATAAGTGGACTAAGTCACAGGTGTAGCTGTAGCTTTAGACTGACGTAGAAAAAAATACTGTACTCAAACATGCTTGTAATGTGAATTAACTTACCGTCGCTATAACTTGCGTATGAACAACATTGTTAGGATTCGACGATATTATTTGGATTGGTTGATCTGAAATGGAAATGATATATTTAACAATAGAGCACATAGGTCAAAGAAAATAAAGGTCGTATATTGCTGGCAATGCATCGTTTTCAATACAACTTTGAATATTTGTAAACAAAAGCGGTGATTTGAAACTATATTCTCACAGCGGATTCACAAGCAATTTCGCAAATAATTATTTCAGAATAGTATAGCTGGTAATTAAATAAATATTTGCAGACGAACACACCAACTGTACGGTCCCACACTAAGCAACGCTTGTGAAATGGATACCGTACAATGGACTGGGGGTGAACCCCGGGGGGGGGGGGGGGGGGGGGTAAATTGCTTATATTGATATTAAATATCCATGACTTGGGTATAAACATTCGTGCTCATCACATAAAGTTTGTCCCTACCAGGATTCGAACCCGGGACCCTCGGCACAAAAAACAAAGTCACTACAGACTGCGCTAATCAGGCTGTCAAAGTGTTATGAACGATGAAATATCCCCTCAAGATACTGGACAATAATCTATGAAACATGTTCTATGTGATGTTCTCTATGGTTTTCTATCTCTTCTCTATGGCGCCTCCGTGGCATCGTTTGGTTATAAAAAGTGTTCTGAGTATTAAATAGAGATTATTTAACTATCAAGAATTCTATATTGTCTACCCCAGGGCCCAAAGGGTATCTTTACCAGATACAATGAATCGTTTCACTACTATTATTGTTTACAAACATGTAAAGTGGTATTGCAAAAGCGTGTAGGTGCTGTCGTGTGCATACAATACTGACTGTGCGAGGCGTGGTGCGCGGCGGCCACGAGGCCGGGCTGCAGCGCGGCGGTGAGCGCGCACAGGTCCGTCACGCACGTGCGGTCGCCCGCGTGCAGCCGCACGTGCAGCGACAGCGCCTCCTGACACAACACACCGCTTTAACACCAATTCTACTGCCGCCTTCCTACTGCCGCCTTCCTACTGCCGCCTTCCTACCTAGGCAAGTATGCTCCATCGTAGATCTCATCGTCACTTACCACCAGGTGAGATCGAGATCAAATACTTGCCTATAATTAATAAAAAAAAAAAAATCATACACGTGCGAATCGCGGCGCTACCCAGTTGGGGATAGCTTTAACATCCCGTAACACACCAAGTGTGCATCGCGGCGCTACCCAGTTGGGGATAGCTTTAACATCCCGTAACACACCAAGTGTGCATCGCGGCGCTACCCAGTTGGGGATAGCTTTAACATCCCGTAACACACCACGTGTGCATCGCGGCGCTACCCAGTTGGGGATAGCTTTAACATCCCGTAACACACCACGTGTGCATCGCGGCGCTACCCAGTTGGGGATAGCTTTAACATCCCGTAACACACCACGTGTGCATCGCGGCGCTACCCAGTTGGGGATAGCTTTAACATCCCGTAACACACCACGTGTGCATCGCGGCGCTACCCAGTTGGGGATAGCTTTAACATCCCGTAACACACCACGTGTGCATCGCGGCGCTACCCAGTTGGGGATAGCTTTAACTTCCCCTAACACACCACGTGTGCATCGCGGCGCCACCTAATTGGAGATAGCCTAAACTCCCACATGGAAATATCTGTTTGATAACATTCTTAAGACTGACTGACCGATAGACAACACACAGCGTAAACTGGTGGACTTTTAAAGCATAAACATTTAATTTCATTTAACAAAATTTTTAAATTTAAAATTACAAATTACAATTGGGTACATGGCGAATATTTACTTAATAGAATTCTCGACACTGACTACAGACTACGTACTGCCTAAACTGACAACTCGAGCACTCTAGAGATGCACTAAGAATGGATTTTTTGGAAATCCGAATCCGAAATTCAATTTCTGGCTAGAGAATATAGCAGTTTTAGTTTTCATCAAGTCCTTGAGTGGCATTTTTCGCTATTCCATATAGCCATCCTCATACACTTGAAAAATTCATCCTCTATACGGTCAGAAGTCTGATATCACTATAACATATTGATCGCTAATGCATGTTAGACATTTGTTTGAAATACTATTAGATACGACGATGACACCCCATTTTCATATCATCATGTCACATCCATTCTTTTATTTATAATGTGTATTTATTGAATGTGTTATTGCTATTTATTACTTGACATTGGCAAAACACCCGTTAAGTTGTGGGTGAGAGGCCACATTCATATCCATTTTATTTCATCGCATCTCTTTCGTAGAGAAAGAAAGAGACGATTCAACGATATGACGTTGGTACGATTATACTTTAACAAATGTGCACTAACCTTTGTATTGAAACACGACACACACTCCGGGCACACGTAGCCCGGCTTCTGCTCCGTCACTATTTGACCGTCTGCGCCTATCACCTGGTGGCAACACAAACAATATTTTATAGTACTATTTATTTAATAATATTCATCTTTTTGACGGCCTGATTAGCGCAGTGGTAGTGGACTCTGCTTTCTGCGCCGAGGGTCCCGGGTTCGAATCCTGGTAGGGACACAAGCTTTGTGTGATGAGCACGAATGTGAAACCCGAGTCGTGGATGTTTAATATGTATATAAGTGTTATATACTGAGTTCGCCCTCAGTCCATTGTACGGTACCCATAACACAAGCGTTAAGCTTAAAGTGGGACCGTATAGTTGGTGTGTTCGTATGACGATATTTTTTTTATTTATTTATTTATCTACACCAGCCTTTCCCAAAGTGGACGATAACGCCTCCTTGTGGGCGCTGCAGGCCTAAAGGGGGAAGAGACTCAGAAAAAAACTTGGGGCGTTGTGTAGAGGCTTACAATAATTAATTTTATTTGAAGTTATAATGGGTTTAAGTAGGTGAAAAAAGGGAGCGCTAAAATATTCTTCATTATCAAAATGGGCACAAAATAAGTTTGGGAACCCCTGATCTATACTGATAAATCCTCGCGCTCCATACAACGATCGCGTTATAACTACTTGTATGTGTAAGAGAAAGATAGCGTCACGAGTTAGGCATCGGGTGTGAAAGAGATAGGTGCTGGGCTTACGTGCGGGGCAACGTAGCTTATATTAGGGAGGGGCAAGCGAATGGCCATTCCGCACGAAGTACTTTGAGGTATTCTGTACTGAATATTCGTATCTAGGGATAATATACTTGTACAAAGCTTGTACAAAGCTCGTACAATACTTGTACAAAGAGTCGCTAGTTTATGTCCGTACATATCTTGCGGTGTATGTTAACTGTTGTTGCCTGTTATTGAGCTTGTAGCTGTTGATTCTGTTACTAATACTGTTGTTGCTGTTGTACTTGTTGTTGACCGCTAGTTAATGACTTCAAACACTCACCTGTACAATTTGAGGTTTAAAGTCGTCCTGCTTTATAACAGTTGTCTGTTGTTGCTGTTGCTGGACTTGCTGTTGTGCCTGCTGCTGGGCTTGTTGCTGGGCTTGTTGTTGGGCTTGCTGTTGAGCTTGTTGCTGCTGCTGTTGTTGCTGTTGCTGCTGCTGTTGTTGCTGTTGCTGTTGCTGCTGCTGCTGCTGTTGTTGTTGTTGCTGTTGTTGTTGCTGCGTCGTCGTGTTCAAGCAGTGCCGGGTTAATTTGCAGTGCTGTTGAAGTTCTGATTTGCATTTGAATGCTTCACCGCATTCCAGGCATGCGACAACGCCTTCACCAGTATGGATTCTGTGAAAATAATATAATTATTATATCATGCATGTACTCCTTGTGGGGTAGACAGTGATATACTGTCAATTACCCACTATGTGTCAATGGTAACTAATCATTGGTCTTCTTGGGGGTAGTTGAAGAAAAAGGTTATCGATTTTGTGTAAATAGTGTTTCTTTGAAATATGTGTAATCTTACTGGACAAATAACCATTATGTGTTCATAAACGTGCACGAGTGTAGAAAAATAAAACTAAATAATAAAATATGACTTTTCCAGTTCTCCCAAGAAGTCCGGTAATTTGTCAGTAAAGTATCCTCAACTTTACTGCTAGGGTTAGGGGGGTTTATTAGGCCTAGTCTATGGATTATGCCTGCATAGAATCTCCCATGTTTGATATTTAAATAAAACATTCCAATTGACGTTGGCACAGTGGCGTAGCATAGGTCGTTAGCACCCGGTGCGGATTTCAAATTTGCCGCCCTCTTATTTTTGCTATTCATTATAAAAAATGGGGCATGGTAACGACAGAAAAAAATTACGAAAAAATACTGAAATAATTTTCATTTTCTTTTTTTACATTTTTTTTTCCCTAACCACCACCTGTGAAATGTCGCCCCGGCAATGTGCTGCCCGGTGCGGACCGTCCCCCCCCCCCCCCCCCCCCCCCCCATGCTACGCCACTGCGTTAGCAAAATACATACCCAAGTGGGGCGAGGCTTTTACGGTGGTAGGCTTCGGCCGTGGCTAGTCACTACCCACTGAACAAAACCATGTCGCCAAGCGGCCTAGCCGTGTTCCGGCATGATGTTCGGTGCTGCCATTCATGGATGGCGGGTCAGATCAGTTGCGCTGCATGTGCCTAGTGAATGTAGCGTCTCGATCTACTGCCGCCTTCCTACCTAGGCAAGTATGCTCCATCGTGGATCTCATCGTCACTTACCATCAGGTGAGATCGAGATCAAATACTTGCCTATAATGTAATAAAAAAAAAAAGGCGCATTTCTAAAAAAAAGACATGGCCGACAACTGTCAACACAAATAGCCGTAAGGAATCGTTTACAGGGTCTAGTATATAGGTTCGTACTTCATGTGCGCGACCAGCGTGCGCTTCTGCAGGAACTCCTTGCCGCACACCGGGCAGGCGTGCGGCACGCGGCCGTGCACGCGGCCGTGGTTGACGAGCTGGAACTTGCGCGCGAACGTCACGCCGCAGTCCGGGCACACGTACGGCGACAGCGAGCCGTGGAAGCGGCTGTGCATCACCAGGTGCTCCTGCCGGGGGGACACGTAAAAGTCAACTTTCTCACACTTTCTTTCTGACGACCTGATTAGCAGAATGTGTAGTGACCCAGGTTTCGAGGCCGAATCCTGGTAGGGACAAAGTTTGTGTGTTTGTGCATTATATACTGGGTTTCTCCTCCCAGTCCCTTTTGATCCTTGTGGAGACTGGATCGATAAAGATAATATGATTTTTTTCCAAAATAGCTGAGTACTTCTCCCGATTACTGTATTTTTTTTTCAAATCTGTAAAAGCCCAGAGCAATCACTCAAAAAGTAAGGCATGCGCAGGTTCAAATGATAGCAGGGTTGATAAGTGTTATTTTATTTTAAATCACTTTGCTGAATTATGCCATACATTGATGTTATTAACAAAATGTCCCTTGTTATTCTTCTCTTTTTATTACCATCTATACCCTAGTGCAGAGTGGTCCCCTAAGACCATATTCATGTACCTTCAACTCTTTTAACTACAGAAGTTAACAACTGTAAATAGGCCACATTCATGGGAACATTTAACGCGAACAATACTCAATAATCTATACTAATATTATAAATGTGAAAGTTTGGATGGATGGATGGATGGATGTTTGTTACTCTTTCACGCCCGAACGGCTGAACGGATCTGGATGAAATTTGGCACAGAGATAGATTATGGTCTGGAATAGCACATAGGCTACTTTTTATACCGGTAAAATGTATGGTTCCCGTGGGATAGATGTTTTAATTTTTCATACTTTTTATCGCAGGTAACACCGCCGGGCGCAGCTAGTCAATAATAAAGTGATAATGTTACCTTTTGCGCGAAGCTCTCCCCGCAGTCGCTGCACACGTAGGGCCGCTCGCCGGCGTGGTACTTGCGGTGCGTCACCAGGTGCCGCTTCAGCGGGAACCCGCGCCCGCACTCCTCGCACACGAACGGACGCTCGCGGCTGTGCACCTGGACGCACACAACACATGCTTACGAACGTTTAACAGAACAGACGTGACACTGTGACGTGACGGTCGCGCGCAAGTTCGGGGTCTGGGCCCCAAGTCTGCTAACACAATCGATTCATTAACGTACAGCGACGGCATAGTAACTGTCACTTTTGACAGATATTGTATGGGATACCTGTCAAATGTGACAGTTACTATGCCGTTGCTATATGTTTATGAATCGATTGTGTTAGCAGACTTGGGGCCCTGTGGTGAAGCGCGGGAGCATCGCCCGCCCCGCCTGTCTGCTGCCACTCCATAACAACTTTCGAACGTAGCGTTTATCGATCGCGATAAAACTCAAACAGCGGTTTCGTGATGCTAACAAAACGAATTCTTATCGTATTTTTTTTTTATTTTTCAGGACAAATGGCCTGGACATGGCTTCGAAAAGCCTTCTGCCATTCTGCCATAAACAGAGGCCGTAAGACCATAACACACAGTACATATAAAACTAGTTCACACACTTGCAGCTTCGAATTAATACCCAAACCCCCGTCCATTGGAGTGCGTTCATTGGAGGTTGGTTGTTAGTCTACCCTAGACACTACTGGTAGAGTCATCATTACACCTGTAATCCTCGAAGGGCACTTGCACTGCGGTGCATACACATGATATTTGGTCACAATATATTAGGCGGTTAGTCTATTGCCATTATACCTCCTATGAAAAGGACTTACACTAGAGGAGTCATAAGTTTTTTTATGTCTTCTGATTGCCCATAACGGACATTATAGGTGTTAAAAGACTGATTTTAAATTAATAAGACTGAGAAATCTGACAGTATAACAACTCACATTAACACCATAATCTAAATGACTCACCCTCGAGTGCGTAACAAGATGATGCTTAAGCGTAAACGCCATTTTACACTCGTGACATCTATACGGGCGCTCGGCTGAGTGCAGCAAGAGATGCGTGTTCAAACAATGCTTGCGCGCGAACGCTTTCCCACAATGTGCGCAAACATGCGGCCGCTCACCTACAAGGATAAAAAGAGAAGGAATGATGGGGTGTTGTTACCCTCGAGTGGGACAGCAAGTGGTGTTTGAGCGTGAAGGTTTTCTTGCACTCTTGGCACTGGAACGGGCGGTCGTTGGTGTGCAAAAGGAGGTGCGTGTTGAGGCAGTGCTTGTGCGCGAACGCCTTGCCGCAGTGCACGCACTCGTGCGGCCGCTCACCTGAAACAGAGCGGACCGCATCGGCACGTGCACTGCGGCGGCCCTACGGGACTATTCTGTAACTCAACTAATCACCATCAACACAGAATTGACATTTCTTCGTAGGTTGGATGACGGATGGATGACGGGTCAGATCAGTTGCGCTGCATGTGCCTAGTGAATGTAGCGTCTCTATCTACTACCGCCTTCCTACCTAGGCAAGTATGCTCCATCGTAGATCTCATCATCACTTACCATCAGGTGAGATCGAGATCAAATACTTGCCTATAATGTAATAATAAAAAATAAAAAAGGTAGGCAGTTCGACAGATGCCAGAAGTTATTATCATTTTGAGTTACAGAATAGGGATGTGTGATTAATGCACGGAGAAACTGGAATTGATGTCAATGTAAACGAGAAAATCGCGACAGGAACCAGGCTGAATGGATGATCGCTCCTGGAATAGGTGCTACCCTTAGTGATTTCATTTACAAGAATAGCATGTTATAGCTAAATGACGAAACATTGGCATCATCGTCGCAGTATCATCCTGTTCGTCGTCGTCCGTTTCGAGGCAAAACAAGTTTCGAATTCTTATTTCGGGTTCGCTCTGTTGCGGGGCAAAATTTAATGACGGACAGACTTTTGACTAAGACTATCTATTGAGTTCTGTTTTGTTGGCCTCATCTTTTTCGATAAAGCTGTTCGATTTATATATGGGGAGGATGTCAAGCCAACGCAAAGCCAAACACAACAATGTAATGTCTCCCTGGGACTAACTGAGGGTTTAATCTCGGCGTGTTCGTCGGTCTCAGCTGTGGATACTGGCTTACCGTAACAGTAGGTGGGAGTGCTTGGCGTGCTTAGTACCTTTCTTAACAATGTAATGTAACAAAGATTGAAACAAGAACACTGAGTATTTGCATCGCGGGCCTGATACATCGTTTATCGGGTGTCGGACGAACCCAAAAGAGATAGCAATATGCGCCGGAGTTCAGTCTGACTGGGCGTTTAAATACCGAATACAAAAGATTCTAATGTAACAAGGCATTGAAACTGTGGAACTTACCAGTATGCACTCTCGCATGGGTTGTGAGATGGTGCTTCAGCAGGAACGACTTGCCACACTCGTCGCACGAGTACGGCCTCTCCTTGACGGGGGGCGGGGGCACTGACGTCATCACCGTGTTGGTGGTCATCAGCTCGGTCTGCGAATACACCGTCTAACACTAGGTTATAATACGACGAAGGTATTAATGCGTTCTTGGGCACAGCTCCCACAAACGTGACTGAGGTAGTTCTTGTAAAAATGTTACCTATTTTACTGGTGAAAGAAAAACATCCTGGGTTTTGGCAAGAAACTCAATTATTTTCTTATCCACAATATTGACTAGTGACTACAGTTTGTCAGTCCCTTACCTAGTGTGCAATCATAAATTGTCTAAGTCTCGCGGATGGATCTAATTATTTTTCACATTTTCCTGATCATTGGGACAGGCCCCAAGTCTGCTAACACAATCGATTCATAATCGAACAGCAACGGCATAGTAACTGTCACTACTGACAGTTATCCCATACAATATCTGTCAAAAGTGACAGTTACTATGCGATTGCTGTTCGATTATGAATCGATTGTTAGCAGACTTGGGGCCCAGGAGTTCGAGGACGAATCACGTGACTCACGTGAACATACGCAAAGGCACTAACATTTTTCCGCGTGCGCTCGCGCACACATCGCGAGCAATGTACATCGCTGTCTTCCAGGTAACATGCAAATTAATTGCAACTGTCTTCATCGACGGTAAAACCTTGGCGATTTACCTTATACCCAAGCTGCTAGCAAAGTTGTATTATATTACAAGGTAATTTTGAGGAAATGCATGGATAGGTCAATTAACCATTCTTCAGTTGAGCCTTGCTCTTGTCTGAGTCCAAGGTTTCAACACACCAAGCTCTGTTTACACCTACCAAGCACTGAACTGAGAGTGTCACGCCATTTTACTTGTTACATGTAATCAGGATATAATTATTGTGTACTAGTCACTTACTTTAGGAGAATTATTAGCAGTTCCAGGCTCCTGTTTTGTGTGAAGCAAATGGTGTTGATGCACTGAAGTATTCTGCATATTGTCAGCTTGCGTCTGCTGCGAGGCTTCCGCTAGACTCTTCAACCCACCATTCAGGATGGTATGGTTCAGTTGGGAAGCATCTATGACTGGGGTGGCTATACCCTGGGCTTGGAGGGCACGTTTCATGAGGATTTCGTTGCATTCTTCAGCTGTCAACTGGATTGGACCGATTGGTGTCATAAAGGGCTTAGATGCCAGGTTGGTTGCTGAAAATAATATTTGATTGTTATATTATTTTTATCACTACACAAATCTAGTTTTTCAAGAATTACGAAGTACTCTCTAACAGGCCTAATCCATAGACTACGCTTAATAAGGCCCCCTAACCCTATCGGTAAAGTTGTTGATACTTTACTGACAAGTTACCGGACTTCTTGGGACGTAGCCCCAAAAAGTCCATAAATATCAATTTTAACACACAAACCAAGAAAACATATGTTTCTTCTTTCTCATCCCTCTGTCATGAAAACTTAAGGATAGATTCTTGATAATTAACTTTGTAATAGCTCATGCCTCAACATAATTAGCTTATTTACAATCCTAACCAGTTGTGATTAGAAAAACATGCAAAAACCATGTTTAATTGCACACTCACTGTGTATAGTAGCTGTTTGATTCTGCTGTGACACTCTATTGATAGTGTGAGCGGGTGCATCATTAACAACAAACATCCGTCTCGTTGTGACAGGGGTGCCAGCGGTAACAACTCTCGTTAACTGAGCACCAGAGTTAGACACTGCTACGGTAACTGTGCCAACCTTTTCTTGTACTTGCGGTGTTTTGTGAGACATAACAGTCAACGTTGTCTCTGGAGACACCTGAAATAGGGTACTTATGTATGCAAACAACCATAAAGTCGGAACTTATTAACATTATGATATATCTAACTAACCTAAAGTGTAATAAAGATAAGTCGTGTAAGTTAAAAAAGAGGATTATTTTTGAAATATTCAGGATATTATTTTTCAGTATAATTTACAGACAATTACCGATGAAACTTAGCATGGCTTATAACAAGATAAAAACCTTGTATATTTTTAACAGGAATGGAAGGGTTCCTCAGGATATCTAATAAACTAAATTCACACAATTGAAGTGTCAAACACTGCTTGTTTGAATAGATATTAGGTTCTATATAGGAACATAGTTTAATTTGTCTATGACTACATATATGTATAATTCTAGTTCTATATCAAAGATGTATGATACTGTCCCCTTTAGAACATTGTAACAGAACATCCATATAACATTTAATGCAAACTAAGATATAATATTAGAACTCATCATTGGCACGCCATGCTCACCACTACACTAGTGAGATAGTTGATAACATAAGACAACTGGCAGGAATATATAGAATACAATAAATAGGAATGTATTGTATAGATATTGCTTTAGATAATATAAGACAATGATCCATGAGCATGACTTGATGGTTTCATGATTCTATATATTGTCAAATTCTCTAATTAGAACTTTTTGTTAAATAAAATTAATCACATCTAAATGCAATAGGATTCAGTTTGCTGTGTGAAAGCTTATTACTATTCACATATGCACACATGTGCATGACATGCAGAGACCAATTTATCTAATTTTCTGAGTCCAATTAGCTCTACTTTCCTTTTGGTAATAGGATAAACAACGTACCGAACTTCCCAAGGTGTAGCTCATACTACTCGGCGTCTCCACCTCGCCCTTCGTAAGGTCCGCCGAGCTCGAGAACCCCCACGAGTAACCGAAGCCCGACACATTGTTTGGAGTTGGCATACACATTTTAAACGCCGAAAATAATTCACAACATCAAAAAAAAATGAACCCACTAACACAAATTCACTATTTGATAGTAAACAAGAGTCCTCATGACAGTTTTATCATAGCGAACATACATGTACGCTTTCACAACTACACACGCACGACGCACTCATTGATCACGATGCCGACAAAAACGTAATATCTATGTAAATCCATACTTTAAAAGGCTATTATTAGCTCAAGATGATCAATCTACTTGTAGAAGTCTTCGTAAATTAATCTAATGAACTCAATCTAAAAGGCGGTATAGAACAACGACGCTACAAGCAGCACTGACACGCACATTATTTTGGAAAAACGGTAGGGTTTTTACTTCACTGAACACTTTATTACACTTCATAATGTCGACTTATAACTAAGTTATAACAATAAATAACCAATAGTTCATAAAATTATTCGATTTTATGAAAACATTAATTTTATCGCACACACAAAAAACTTGACGCCATTTTATTGTTTATGGCTAATTATACATTTTAATTTCACGTAACTCTGTGCTATAGATAAAATAAAATAAAGGAATGGAAAAACTTCATAATGCATGAGTTTTTTGTCTATACTATAATAATACTCAAAGGCCTCCTTCAGATAGACTATCACGACATGAAATTAGGAAAAGAGAGCTTGTAAGATAATTTTACAGAAACATAATATAATGCTTTATATTAATATCTTTGTAAAACTGTGTCGGTCGTCGGATATGTAAAACAGAGTTTTATGATGTATAAGAGGACGTATGTGCTAGTGTGGGCTAGAACAGTTTGCCTTCTCTAGAATAGGAAAAAGAAAAAAAGATTTTTGGTAGTCATTGTTGCGAATGTCAAAATAAAATAATCAGTCTGTGTGTCGGTCGGACAAATTGTGTGTCTTTGGTTCGTCTGTGAAATCGTAGGTTTTGTGGATTTATTGCCAAGCCAGTGTAACTATTGATATTGTAAATTCGACAGCAATATTACAAATTGAACGTTGGAAAGGGAGACATTTTAGTAAAGTATTGAGTCCTATATCTATTACCATTCGCCATGAATCCGATGTCAATGGACGGAGATGAACCTTCGTCGTTGTTATCGTTTTCCACCAATCATCCCTTGGAGCAGTTCGTGTTGCTAGCTAAGGGTGCCAAGGGCAACGCTTGTGCTGAACTCATAAAGCAAGTGCTGGAAGCACCAGGCGTTCATGTGTTTGGAGAACTTCTTGAAATGCCAAATATAAAAGAGGTTACAAAATTTATATCTCTTGTCTTTTACATTACACTATCAGAACACAATGATTACTCTTTACGTTTTATGTAATTTATCATTTAGTTTAATTTATTGATGATAGTAAAAAGTTCTGCAATTTGTATTCTTTGTTGAAAAAAAAGACATCAAGATCTACAAAAATTTTAAATTTTGTGTATCTACAACTAAATATTAATTTTTACATTACAGTTAGAAACTGGACCATACGCCACTCACCTTAAGACCTTGAACCTCTTTGCATATGGCACATATAAAGAGTACCTTGAGAATAAGTCAGATTACCTGGAGCTGACCCCGGCGCAGTGCAAGAAGCTGCAACACTTGACTATAGCTTCATTGGCTACCCAGGAGAAGTGTATTCCTTACAGTGTGCTCCTCAAAGAGCTGGATATTAAAAATGTTAGAGATTTGGAGGATCTCATTATAGAAGCTATTTATGCAGGTAAAGTTTCTTTTTCACAACCACAAAACACTTGGCACATGCTAAAAATTTGAACAAAATACATTTCAAAATATGGATGGAAGTATACATTTCGCAATGTCAGGTCCCTATTCTACTTGTCTGTATGGTTGTTCATAAACCAGCATGATGATTTTTAAATTGAGACATTCCTAATTCAAATAATACTAGATTGATGGGTAAAGAATATAGAAACAACAGTTTTTTATTTTAGTTGAAGAAGTGACATACAGCATGTAAAGTCTCAAGCAATGTTCATAGCCTATTCTTTGTTTAAATAACAGATATCATCCATGGTAAGTTGGACCAAGAATGCAAACGCATTGAGGTCGACGTGGCGCTGGGCCGCGACGCGCGCCTCGAGGACGCCGCGTCCATTGCTGATGTGCTCGCTGACTGGTGTAATGCGTGTGAGGCTGTCCTCAGCTCTGTGGACAAACACATAATGAGAGCAAATCACCATAAACAGAGAGCTATAAGACATCAGCATGGAATTGAACAAGAGGTTAGCAGTCAATTCTTTTTATTTAATTATTATAATGTGTATGCTTTCATGTGTTTTTGATGCAACTAGTACACCTTCAAGAGGCGAGCAACATCTTAAGGGTGGAGATAATTTCGTCTTCAGAGTCAATATAGATGCTATTAACGAAAAAGCAAGTTGCGAATACTTATATTTCAAATTGTTTCTATTATTACAGATACTGTACATAAAGAAAACATTAAAAACGCAAGCAGAAAATGATGAGTCTGCAACGGGCGGTGGCACAGAGACGCACACTGTTCCGAAGAAAAACTCGGGTAAAGGCAAAACCCCGCGCAACTCCGGTAAATTCTGGCAGAAAAATACATAATGGGAAAAGCTGTCATCATAGATATATATACTGTAATTTGTGATACTGTTAATAAACTTTTAAGTTCAATCTGCACTTTTTATACTTATATTCTTATGTAAATAATATTTTCTGATGATGTATTAGGCCTGCATATAAATTGTAATTATTGTGATGGCAAGTTACAAACCAATGACTAAAGAACCCTAAATAAAACCACTAGCATTTATTAAGCCATGTAGAGAAAATTAAGCTTTGCAGACAAAACCAATGCTTTATTGAAAAGCCATGGAGCTGTTTCATTGCTCAACGTCGAAGAACTCTAAAAAGCTTACAACTCTGAAACCAAACATTCCAACTCCCATTTATGCCTAGACATGAAAAACAAATTCTACCAATATGGTAAATAGTTATAAGGGAGTAGCTTCTGAAGGGAAAGTTTCTAGTGCCTAGGTCCAAACATAGAGGGAACTAAATAAATCTTGGCCACCATCTATTTTTAACAAATACTAGCGGACACTATTTTTGTTGATCTACATCGTATTTCTTGAAATCCTTGTTATGCCAGTGTCATATAGGTTTGTTTCAAAGGATGAAAGTTAAGCCATTTTTATTTATTTGAACAGACAGTAGGAAAACATGCACATAATTAGATTCAAATTCAACAATCATAAAGCCCCTGCTCCATCAGTAAGCAATATTACAGCAGAGATTTTGCTAAATTAAAATAGCAGGCACTACAATAACTTTCACGCGTATAAAGAAATTATAGGTGAAAGTCAAACAAGATTCCAATAAGAATGTTTATTAGGAATCAATCAATATTAAAAACATATTTATTGGTAGTATTACGAAGTAAATAAAGTATTTTTTAATTATTAAACACTGCAACCCAATAGACAAAACGTCTAATGTGGGAGTGGGACAACACTGCGGTGAGTCTAGGCTAGCGACGGAGAGAGCGAAACTCACGGCCGAGAGAGGACCGCCCGCCGACTTCAGCCGACGAGTTCGTGACTGTTTTGTTGACGCAGAAGCGCAGCAAATAAAGTGCGCAGGCAGTGCAACGATTATCACGTTCGCAGGCCACTAAAAAGTGATGTAAATAAACTGTACTGTAAAACAGGACGTAAACATCGACCACCCAGTACTAATGGCTACGGATTCAACAGTAAAACGGAATCTCGAGTGGCGTGTCGTTCACAGCTCCATAGCAACCGAACAGTGAAAAACTGCGAACCAAGTGACCGTCGCGTTTAAAATGATAATACCGTGAGAAATCATCATAATAAACAGACAGTACCCATAGTAAAGACTCAATTTCACCGGAGTGCCACAACTCGAGGGCCTTCGTGAATTGGATGAACAGAAAGGCAAGTACCAGGATGCCCTTTGTTAGGTCGTACGAATTCACCTTTCACAAGACAAACGGAACCTACTCATGGTCAAAACTAGCGGTATTTACTCAATAATCGGTTCCGTCGCAATATAGGTACAAAGCTAGATTCGAATGGAGTTGTAACAACTAAGTATTTGATAATTTTGAGACGTCGACACATCAAATTCTGATCAAACATTATTGTAATTGACAAAGGAATATTGCCTACGCGTTCGTAGAATTTCAATCAATACAATCGCGTGTGTTTAAAAAGATAATAATGGGTAGTTTGTATGTAGAGTGTAGTTTAGGTAGGTACCTATGTCGGCTGGGTTGGTGACTGGTGTTCTTTGTGTTGGAGCTGTCAGCTGTTCGCGCGGGGAGCGGGCGGGCGCGAGCAACTGGTCGGTGGGATGGCGCGGCGCGCGCATGCATTGCATTATGCCGATTGCCGACCCCCCATCCTAATGCAACTCAATTTCTTACCAATCAGCTGTAGGGGCTAATCACAATGTCATTTACCTACCTAAATGACACTTAGAATCATTATTCTGTGATCATAGATTTGGTTAGCATCATATATGTAATAAGTACCTGTTTTTTCCCTAATGGCGTTATTCCATTGCATCTATTGCAGCAAATATCTATATAATTATTAATGGTTAGGTAAGGTAGCAACCTCTACAATAAAAGTGGCCTCAATAATCGGACTAGTTATAAACAAACCTGCAGTCTTATTTTAACCTTACCGTTATTGGAATGAGGGTTGAAATTCAATTATTTTGCCGATTCACGCAATGATGGTAAATGTTGCTTATAAAGTAAACTTCCAATAGTATATGGAGATAGTATCTACCGGTACGCACCTACCTACTTCCAAGCATTTAGGAACAGTTTGGAACGGCGCCAGCGGCTTAATGCGCACAAAAACCATGAATAGCCAAGCGTTTTAGATAATATTGTGATTATTATGGCCTTAACACAGTAGCCGAATTGCTTTTCAAATGGCAATCGTATGAGTAGTCTATTTCATAATACCTACCTATCAAACTGGTTGGATATGGAGCTAATAAGTAATAAAGCGTGTTTTTTCTATATATCTAGGTAACCTTACTTACCTGCATGCTTAATTATTATTAATTAATTATAAATAGGGATCGCTAGTTTATGGTACCGACTTTGCATGTACGGTACCCATAATACAAGGGATTCTTAGTTTGGTTTTCGACGCGGGCGATATACATTTATTGATTTAAAGAAAAAATACATTTACACATCTTTTTATGTTAGGACATCAACTAATGTTGGAAATATACAACCTTTAGGTTTATTGTCATGTCCTGTAGTTTTTTTGTTTATGGAAAAAGTAACATATTAAGTTGTTAGAACAAAACGAGCGACTAAGGCGTTTAATGAGAACCATGTTTTGTGGAATAAAGCGCAAGTATCTTTACATATAATGTTTTTTTATCTGAAGCCCTGTTCCGCCCATAGCCTCACCAAAAGAAAAAACTAATTAAGAACTAACTACCTACCTACTTAGCCAATTGCGATATTGTTTTGAGAAAATATCAGTTAATTAATTTGTTTAAAGGGCAACAGTGTTATCTGTCGTTTCATATTTTACCTGCTAATGGATATAGGATCCAACCGACGTAACGCAAAACTAGGTTACTGTCGTTCACAAGCGGACACCACTAATCGCATATAACTAGGCACAAGGAAATGCACCGGCATAATGGCTTCACAGTGACGTCATTGCGGCCAGGTGTATCTCGTTAGAGTTATGGAAGCCCTACGGTTATAGTCTCTGTGTTGGCTTCGATAGTACATAATTATGTGCATTGCTTAATGTCCATTATGACATCAAGATTAGTTTAAAAAAAATACAACCGAATTGGGAACCTCCTTTTTGGAGTCAGTAAAAAAAATAAAACGACATTTACTCTAAGACAGGGTTGGCGAACCTTTATGTATCAACGTGCCATCTTTTCTAAAGTAATGTTAAATGAGGTCATAGACGTCCATCGCATAATTTTGAATGTGATTACTACTATAATTTTGACTATGCTTCTGAGCTTACGCACACTAAAACAATGTGTACATGCACTCACTATGACACATAGCCCAACAGACTTCGTGAAATAGAATATCTATATCTACTTCACACTTTTTTTATAAGTGCATTATGAGTTTTTGTGATAGGTGACGTGCCCAAAATATTGTGTCGCGTGCTATTCATGGCACGCGTGCCATTGGTTCGCCATCCCTGCTCTAAGACATCACGCGCGTCTAGGTTCGTCGAACATTATATGAGGTACACTAATCATTATCTTATACGGAGTTAACTCTTTCAAGGTATAACGCAAACGTTTTATCCAGGTCTCTGTTTATTTTCCTACAGATTTAGTTGTTCCGTCGGAACATGTCAAGGATTTCTTGCGCACAAACTACGGACAAACACGTGCACAACCCTTCAAGCTCTTCAAACACGCGGGCATTTAAAATGACCAAACAAATCAAACAAGTAGTTGTTTGACAAATACATTAAACAACGCCGCCGTAGACTGTCTAATAAATTGTCAAACATGTACAATTTGACAAATTATTCAAGCGTTAAACTTACACACCGTAAGTGCAAGTTTAAGACTCGGACGTCCACTGCTTGGTTTCAAAAGGACGATCCAACTCTTGATGTATTTCAAACCAAACCTAAGTCTTTTCGTTATTGCACGTTGGATCTAATTAATTTAAGAAGATAGCAGTAGATGACATTGGCCATAATAAGTAGACCTAGATAATGAGACACTAAAAGGGTTACAAAGGTAAAGGTAAGGTAGGTACCTACCTTAATCTGATTTCTCACTATGTATTTGTTAGTAATAAATATGAGCATTATATATTAACCCTGCCCAGAACTTGGTTCGTACAATGTTATAATCAGCTAAGTAGAATTGTAAGAAACTTTTTACCTTTAAGCGATACAGCACCATAAAGTTAGTAAAGGTAGCGGTTTTTACAAACCTTATGGTATTGTATCGGATTAGGTACTTTTTTAAGCAAACTTAATACCTCGAGACATCCAATGCAGAATGCTAAAATCGCAAAACACTAAATTACATAAAAACCATTGTCATTTTGAATTTCGCGCCCTGACCCTGAACTTCCCCCTTAATGCCATGGTCCAAGCATCGTTGTCAAGTCTTATTATTTTTGATTTCAAAGTAAGCATCCAATGTATTCACCAGTCGACAATGCTTTTAATAGAACACGCTGTACATATCTACCTAGGTGGGTCTTATTTTCAGATGTCACAATGAATGCATCATTTTCGGTCGGCCCCTTAATAATTTGTAACACAAGTTACGTAATGAAAAACTTCCGCTACAGTTAAATTATAGAACAGAACAATATTGTTAATCCTTGGGACATATCCAAGAATTTCGCTTGGCACGATCGCTTCTATGGCAACAATGAAAAGCCTTAATGCTAAATCAACATTAGGTACCTACTTCGGTGTATGCAGTGACGAGCCATTATTTGGCGGAAGCAACTAGACTTGATATTATGGTGACATAACCTATACACAGCTTACATTCAGGAGATGTATGTTATGTTACATAACGTCCTGTCAAGGTTCTCATTCATACATCGTCAAAGGTATGAGGTGCCAATGAGGTCAAGCCGAATGCCTTTTACTGGGCTCGGAATTTCTTATCGGAAAATGCAAATACTTTGCGGAGCCCCGAATCCAGGACTTGAAGATCATAACACCACAAGACCTTAAAGGCAAACATCCTCATTTAATTCCGCCATAAGCGAGGGTTTCTGGAAAAGCAGCATTCGTGGACAACGAATATTCACCGTCAACCGCAGTACTTAAATGTTCAATACTCCAACCGCACTAAGCTCTGCCTTTGTATGCACGCACAGCATCTCAGATTACTGGCATTAAAACCCATAGTCCTTAACCTGTGAAAGCGGTGTGCACCTTTCTCCGTAGCGATCACTGTGGTAGCGATACTAATTCTTTGTGTTGGATGGCATTGTTTCTGTTATGCTCTTAAGTTGTGGTAAGGGTTTCGGGTATCTGTTGGATTAAGTAGACCATGGTGGACTAGGGCTGTGTGTTCAAGACTTTTTCTACTTATAAGAGGAGCGATTGCCCATTGTTATAGAGCGGTATAAATACTTTCTTTTGTTTATGTATAGTTCTCTCTTGCGAAAAGTCTGTAAATACAAATAGGCTTATCTAGTATTGGTGTCGGAAAACTCTCTTATATACTTGAGTAAATGTAGCTCGCTATCAGAAGTATATAGAAGGGTCTTATATAGTCATTAAAGGTCGTGTTATTGCAACACAAAAGAATCCATAATGGAGTGTTTTAGCTGAACGAACCTTTTCCCTAAGGCAACGAGTAATTAGTTAATTACTGAGAGATAATTAGATTAACCAAAGTTTATAGCAGCATGATTGCTGCTTTTGGCCGCGTCCTTCTTTATGAACCTTTCAAAACACACGTAATAATTATCAGTATTTGGGGTCGAGTCACTTTCGTCCGTAGGAGAATTAAGTACCCTCGAGATACCCTACACGTGACCCTGGGTGGTGCCAACCAGGTGACAACTGTACTGGTGGTAGGCTTCGGCCGTGGCTAGTCACCACCCACTGAACAAAGCCATGTCGCCAAGCGGCCTAGCCGTGTTCCGGCATAATGTTCGGTGTTGCCATTCATGGATGGTGGGTCAGATCAGTTGCGCTGCATGTGCCTAGTGAATGTAGCGTCTCTTATCTACTGCCGCCAACCTACCTAGGCAAGTATGCTCCATCGTAGATCTCATCGTCACTTACCATCAGGTGAGATCGAGATCAAATACTTGCCTATAATGTAATAAAAAAAAAAAAAATCTGACTTTTAAATTTCCAATCGTGGACTGCTCTGGTGGGATTAAAAGAGTTGACATTTGGGAATGTTTCGACTTTATGCAGTTCAACAGCCCCTTTGAAAGCTTGTTCTACCATGTAAAGTATAGTTAAGTATTTTTTTATTATATGGGTATTTTACTATTACTGGCAGTATATATTCTCTATTATCTGGCAGTATGTATATAATTTCACGTATGTCTTAGATGCTAGATCTTAGAGGTCACGTATATAAGGCTTAACAATTATAGTGTAAAATATTTTAAGGGGTCCATTTGTGGGATATAAAGGTCACATTCTCTCTTCTTTCTCACAGAAAAATCAAACACTGTATACACATATATTTTATACATAAACGTGATCGATCCCACTTATTTATCCTTCAAAATAATTGACACTATTTCTGTTAACCCTTATGGCTATATGGCATAATATGATCATGTAATTTGGACTTATTATGATTATATCTTAGTATGATCATCGTTTCAAGTACCTAGTTTTATAAATGTTCTCTAGGATAATAGATATAGTATCCTAGATATATGTCATAAATATTGCCTATTATCATCAACACTAATGCTCAGGATGGCTCAGTGATTTTGGTATTTTCCGATGCAATGCTCAGCTTAACAACCCGCGGCCGGTGACATTGGATTTTCAATAAAGAATTCTCTGTTCAATTACGTTTCAGCACAGGCCATTAGCTAGACCTAAATGTACTAAAACATTAAGTGGATTTAGGTCCATTGAACCAGTGGGCGGATCTTTTTCACTTATGACCTGTTGTTGAAAACTCGGCTTGGTGATTTTATTTCTACTAGGTATATTGATAAAAGAATTGATTGGTGGACACTTTATTTTGTATTGAACACAAAACAGGTTACAATGAAGTTTGCATTAATGGTGACATGGAATATAATTATAACCCAAAAACATGGAATCGTTTTGAGATGGTATTTTATAGTAACAACTAGGTACACTATCTTCTATTGTAATAAGGGAACAAACAAGCACTTGTATTATCACGGAACATACCATAATCTTAACCCTTTTTTTTCTTCACTGGGAAATGCATTCGCATACCGCCCGAGTCTGGGAGAACTCGAGCGGTTATGTGGGGCTCCTAGATAAGTCCAGACTACCCACTAAAACCCAGCGCCGCCCTCTCTGCCTATTGTGGGGTGCCAAGGGATCGCTCTACGAGCACACTACCGTGACGTTATAATCTTAATCCTAAAATGTCCCAGATAAAACGTACATATAGTCCCATTATACTCATGTTTACATAGTGACCTCTTATCGAGGAGTTAGATAAACTATCTTTATTGCTGCTTACCCCATAGAATACGAATTACGTTAAGCACCTACCTACTTGGCATCATCGAGTCGTTGAACTTACCTGATTAGTTAAGGCCTTGGTATGTGCCGTGGCGAATTGAAACAATGGTTATCTCAAAAATATCTCTTCCTGCTTGGATTTTTTTTTATTATATACGTGTTCGAGTACTTACTCTACAATGTACGAGTACCCAATAGTACCCTATATACTTAAGGAAAAATGAAATGCGGTTTGCATTGAATTTTGTTTGTTCCTTGGTAAGCGCATCACTCAGGAACGGCTGGACCGATTTAGCATTTTTTTTTTAATGTTCGTAACTGTCCTTAATTTGTTTAAAAAAAAACTTATTGAAAACTTATTGTAATCTAAAGGACATCGACTGTCGGGTCAGCTAGTAGACACATGAAACAAATACCTAAATGTGTCACATATTTTAACTCTCCAGGTATATAAGTTTTGTGTCTCTGTATAATTTTAGGTACCTACTTAGATATTTCAGCCCACCAAGGTAACCTCAATACGAGGGCTGAAAACTCATTCGACCTGCAATGTAGGTCGGGAATGACGTCACTGTGTAAAGATGCGACGTTGGAGAAAGTCAATCGAGGGGTAGGTACTTGAATGCTCTGCTGAAAACATTTTAGGATTAACAGAGATAAATATAAGAATCATTTTGGCGTAGTACCTATTTTATTCTATACTATAAAATTACATTTCCTTTTAATATTTTGTAAAAGCAACTCTGTCGTCTGTGGGTTTACAGCCTTATTATCCCATCACTAAGAGATCCGTCCCTGCACGTTCTTTAAAAAAAAAGCATTATTAAGTCCGCGTAAAATCTAAATAGCTATGTGTTTTAATTGGATGTGTGTGTGTGTGTGCCCGAAATATTATACATACTTAATAGTAGGTTGTGAGTTATTAAAGTCAAAAGTCATCATCAGATAATGGCTGTAATAGTGGGAAAATAGGAAATTCCCACATTACATTCACATCTAGGTGACTGCATAACGTTACTTGCTGTATTCATTAACCGACTTATCACGACGCCGTTAGATTTGTTATTGTATGTACCCACTGTAATAATATACTTGCAAATACTGTTAGCAAGATTCCATAACTAGATAATATTGTATAACCTTTTTTTGGTATGTCTTTTTTTCTATTTAGTCAGGCCTAATATATGATGGTGATCCCGTATATATTGGCCCAGTGTGGGTGAGCTATCTTAAACGCCTTTACTATTCAGGAAGTAATAATCTTGATTACAAAACGTGATTTATAAAACGAACCTATATAACTAATTCTGTTAGCTCCATCTAGTGTCCTCGAGACCCTTACCTAAACGAACACTAAAAGGCGCTAGCAAGACTTGTCAATGTCTCTGATGCATTAGTAAAATCAATATACTAGTTCTGTGGAATACCATAAAAACTATTGTTCTGTGCTAATTAAAAATGTGATTGAATATAGACTAAAAAACTCAGCAGCAACGACACGAACTTTTATTATCATAAAACCCCAAAAATATCCCATTAAGAAAAACCGAAGAAATCCCGAAGTAATACAACGCAGGAGGTGAGCGCCGTGCTGGCAGCCGTACAATTTCATTATGTTAACGTAAAGTTTTTAAACTATTCCTTTAAACAACTAACTATACAGTAAGTTGTCAAGAGTTGTAAGTTTTATACTCCCGACCGCAGGACCAGGTGACGGTGCATTATAATGCAAAGTATCAACTGCTAACTTTAACCAATCCTTCGGAGTTCCTAACACTTTAGAATGTTCGTACTAGAGTTTATCTAACTCCACCTCGGTTAAGTTATGGCTTTAAATGCAACTGGAGAAAGTAGTTCTTTGATAAATTGTAGTTTGCAGCGGGGTCCGATTCTCATTGGCAGTGGAATTATTTTGAATGTTAAGTGGGCTATGAAATGTTTTTACCATCCATAATTTGAATTTAGAAGTTATGTTCTAAATTCAAACCGTTCAATCACATTCATGGTCAACTCTTCAACTAACCACTTCAAAATAATTAAATGACAATTGGCAACATTGACCATAGATTTAAATGCTTAAGCGTAGGCTCGTCGGCTCACTGCACTCGCGTGTTCTATTGTATGGGTAAGTACCATAATTCATCTCAATTCTGTTATGGTTCCCATAGTTTAAGCATTGCTTAGTTTTGGGCTACACTTAGAGTTGGTATGTACGTCTGAAAAAATAATAGATACATATTGGTTTTGGTGCACTTTTCTAACTGATGGAAACCAACGTAAATTTCAGTAATGGTCACAAAAAATCGTTAAGATGAAGAATGGCCTTTTAATTTTGCAAACCCTTAAAAATTGCAACGAAAATACTTCCAAAAAGAGTATTTCTACTGAAATGAATACATTAATACTGTTTTTCGTCCACTGCCATTTGCATCTAAACAGACATTGCAGTGGTCGCTCGGCACGGCGCGGGCGCCACGGTTAATGGCGGTTCTCGCTTGCCTTACTTTGACAACGGTAGTGTTGAGTCACATATTTAATCCTGTATAGAAATGGGCCTTTGAACGTCAACTATGTATGGTTATGAACTGTAGAAAGTTAGTTGTTTAGCGCAATAAGGGTCTAGAATAATACCTAGTGTACCTACCTATCACACTTGCCTATTGTGAAGAATTGTCAAGAGAAAAAATGTGTTAGTTTGATATTCAAATAAGAACTCAATCACACCCTTCGCAGATGTTTTCTACCTTTATCAAATTTAAGCCTTATATAAACTAAAAATAGTATTATATGAATCACTTCCGTATTTTCAGCGAACCTGCAGATGATGCCAGCGAATTGCATTCCTTTTACTCGTCTGACGAGTGATATGAGCCACCGAATTATTCGACGGCCAAAAATATCCCGCGATATACTGAGATGTGTGACATTTAGGTACGTTCGTACTTACCTGCCATGTAGTTTTAAAGCGAAGCCCAAAAGTTGGGGATTGGGGCCAACTAGCAATTGCAATGATTTCTATCATAGGATATGCTGTATCTCATAAAATATTTTTAAAGCTGGATCGCTTTACTAATCTGTCAAGTCCGTAGCATTCTCAACGATATAAAATATAAATAGTCTCATAAACCAGGAGTCGTGAGTTCAATCCTCACAGGAGGTATCAGAGTATTCATGCTTTTTGTAAGGCGTAAGACGGGTGTGTACCGTTGTCTCTGTTGAGTTAGTTTAGCATTAGCTCAGCATTTAGCATCTTGTAACGATTTCGATGATTCAAAAGTAATGTATATAAATAAAAAATATTCTTATTCTGATTCCTTAAATTACTTAACCATCATATTCTTTAGCCATACTCCATAGTCATGATCGAATACTAAATTCCATTGTGTGTTACTGTTTGTGACGTCATTATCTCGCATCGTCGCAATTTCGTGTGAGGTGTTACAATTGAGCACTCCTCAAATTTGGTTTGGGTTTGAGTATTTGGTGATGAGGTGTTCCTAAATCCGTACTAGGTATACTTTGACCCCATGCACCTTTAATCAACTACTCCATTACTCATTGAGCCGTCAAAATATTTTCCAGTCACGACTTACAACAAGCGCGATATAAAGACAAAACATTAGGAACAATGGGCTAATAAAAACACCGCAGGTGAATGAATGCACCTCGTCTATGGTTGCGCAATAAGTTGCGCAACTTTGTGCTGCAAGTGCACAGAATTAGAATTGAGAATGCAAGTGCAACGTCCTTTTGTTAGATGTCATTAACGATAAGAAATATTAGGATGTGAATCATTTTACAGGATAGAAACAAGTGTTAAGTCTTGATGAAACCAGATAGCTGTTGGAAATAGCGCCTGTCCAACATCACGCGTAATCAGAACCGTTATATGCCAATTGGCTTCAATTTGCCAATGAATTGAACAATAACCGATACCAGGGCAATTGCATATTGTCCAATTTGAATTTCACTATGAACGCTTTGTTGACATAGAAGGTTAGGAACCTAGATTCTGACGGCGACGTTTCCAAGGAAGCGTTTGTCTCTATTAGCTTCATATCGAAATGGTTTTATATCTAGGCTCGATGTTTTGCCCTCCAACCTTTTTTTATTGCACTAATAGCATAGATATTAGATACATGCAGCTTGTGATAGATGGCCAAGAAATGTTTATGAAATAAAATATTTATATTGATGACCTGATTAGGTGAGTTGTTAGTGACCCTGCCTTCTACGCTAAGGGTTCAAATTCGGGGACGGACAAAGTTTGTGTAATGAGCACGAATGTTTGTACCCAAGTCATGGATGTTTAATATCTATACATATATGTATTATATACTGTGTTCGCACTCCGTCCATTGTACGGTACCCATAATACAAGCGTTTCTTAGTGTGGGACCGTATAGCTGGTGTGTTCATCTAGTGATATTATATTATATCAAAATTTCTCAAGTTACTTCATCATGACGCGTCCCAATACAGATTCAACAGTTCTGTAAACAAAACTCTAATTGACCATGGCACTTTTATACAGGACAGATATCGTAGCTCCAGCAATAAACCGTTTAAAAATTTAGGTTTACTGAATACTGAAATGAAGAAATAAATCTAAAACTACGAATTAACAACTCGCCACACCTTGTAACTCACGAACAAACCACAGCACGCCCACTCGTCGCCATTAAATCACACAAATTTAACGACTAATGTAAACCAACTGCACGTAACGAGCCTCGAACTGTGTTGCAAGAGGAAGCACACAGATTAGATGACCTATTTACGTGCAGGGCTGGCAGATACTTGATATTTACTAACGGTGGAACATACACTGCATCGCTTGCGGTAACCCTAAATGGACTCGCTGAATGAACCTTATAACGGACTTTAACTCCTGATAAATACACTTTAGCGGAAAAGGGAATGTTATACAGCCAGGCAGGTGGTATGACTTGCGGGGCTGCCGCTATGCCCCGATGGTTATTGTCGGGATCTTGTATATATGTTACGTGCTCCATACTCTAATAGCGCGATTCAGGATTGTATGTAGAATTGTCAATTGTTCTGAATGCGTCTGCAGCGCCATTGGTGTAGCTTGTAGCGGGTTGAAGAGATCGCTACAATACTATTATATTAGCGTACTGGTGGTGCTGTAACTTCGAATCTGACCGGTTTTTACTTAAGATACAACAAGTGCAACTTTTCAGATATCCCGTCTGGCTGACAGTTCAGGCCGCTAGTTCTAGAAACTTGTATTACTTGCTATGTTGTTTGCTTCCGCTAGTGCAACAGGGTTTGTTGAATAAATCACATTTACAATGTATCTATGACTAAGGGCCATCCTAGTAACACCCGGACCAGGGGGCATTACTTACAAAAAAATCATTTCCAAAATTTGCCCAGTCGGCGATCAAACCTATAGCCTCCCAGTGCAGTGAGCCTAGCGGCCTAAACCCATGGGCCCGTGTTTGGCAACCCTAACAACATTGAAGTATCAAATTGTGTGCTAGTGTAACGGTCTTTATCACAAGATGCGCAAATAACTCGAATTTGTTCTATATTTGCGTGTGAACTTTCAGAAGCGAGGTTATCTGTATATAAGGTGTAACAATACCAGTGTTAGTTATATTAACAGGGACAACGGTAGGTGTAAAGATAACATTCATATAAATTGGAGTGTCTGTTTGTAATATTAAAATAACCGCTTTTTACTAAGTGCATTTGGATGTATACACGTTACCTATACCGAAACAACATTTTTTACAATTTTTGTCTGTCTGTCTGTCTGTCTGTCTGTCTGTCTGTCCGTCTGTCTGTATGTCTGTCCGTCCGTCTGTCTGTCTGTCTGTCTGTCTGTTTGTTCAGGGTAATCTCTGAAATGGCTGGACCGATTTTGACGGGAATTTCACTGGCAGATAGCTGACGTAACAAGGAGTAACTTAGGCTACTTTTATTTTAGAAAAAAAAAATGGATCTCTCGAAAAAAAATTAAAACCAATGTTGCAGCGCTGCGCCTGCTTAAAGTTTGATAGCAACAATCTGCAATGCGTCCCGCGGGATCAGAACGCGAGCAGGCTTTTGCCAACGGTTGAGACGTTGTTAAATACCACGCGGACGAAGTCGCGGGCAACAGCTAGTTAGACATAAAATAATTTACACCCAGGACTGAGGGCATGGCCAAACGTTACTGGTTAAGACCTGTTTAAAAAAAAGAAACTAACATTATTTACACAATTATTTTATACATCAACGTGATCCATATAACTTACTGATTCATCATTAAAATATTTAATTTTTTTTTAAACCTTATGTAAATAACTTGCGTGTATTGTTCGTTATTTTTCATACAAACATTTTTTCAATGGTGCCACCAGGTTCAGTCTCCTTTGATGCTTATCAAAACTAATATTTTCACAGGAAATATGGCGCTTTATTACAACATCCTAAAGCGCAAAACGTGACGAAATCTTTAAAGGGAGTGTTTCATGTTGAATGTTTATATTCGGCCGATGTCGTAAAATATAAATAATATGATAATATGCCACAGAGTAGTACACTAACGAATTTTAAAAACCGACCTATAAGCTTTAATCTAATACTAGCTTATTTTTGCTTATCTCTGAAGTCTACCAGGTAATTGGTAACTCAAGCTGCATCAGAACAAGCACCCAGTGGTCGTAGATTATACTGTTAATCAGCTTGAGTTACTTTCCCGAAGCCATTCTTTCTGACAAGTGCTTTGTAAGCGCCTAGTCGGGTTTCTCTGCTTAGGATATAGGATTACTTGGACGTTATGTATGCAGTATAAAATAAAGACTTGAAAAATACCACCGTCTATGCTTACTTTCTCATTCATCTTGTAAAACAGTATGGTCCCGAAGTAAGCAACGTTTGTATTATCGGTACCGTACAATTGATGCGGGGGAAACCCAATATACAATAACTTACCTATATAGAATACCCGCCCGGCCGCGTTACCTCGATGGAGCACCTGGCTACATAGCAATATTTACTTGCGGTAAGCTGAATCCATGGTAAAGCTGTCCCTAGTCATAATTATCTGATTCAAAGCCTTAACATCTGAAAATGCAAGGGCAATAAGATCGCCCCCAATAACATTTGGGCTAAAAACGAACGGCGAAATAAGGCTACACTGCAGTGCAGTTCTGCCTAACTCTTCGACGATAACCTGCATGAAGATGTTTTACTTTGTTCCTTACAACTACGCAGTACCGCGCTGTATTTATTTTTCATTACATAAAGTAACAATTCACACACTGTTTACTTGTGCAAACATACTTTTACACGTGAGGTTATCATTTCATGTTTCATTTAATTGTAGAGAGTACCTACGAGTTGATAAGTGTTAGCAAACACTTTCATTTGCGCACTGTTACGTTTGATAAGCTTTCGACATGAGTGTGTCGATTGTCAATACAAAATCGGCTGTGTTTATCGATGACATGATTACTTACGCCTATATATCTAGCTAACTAAACAACGTTTTATAATTATACATCCTATTCTTTTCCTCTAGCTGCTAGGTTATTATTTGTACGATGGATTTAGAGTTTTAGCTGATAAAAATTACGAAAATCGCGGGCTAATAAAAGGTGCCTTACTGCTATTCCTAAACCCATGTCAGCGTCGAACTTTCTAACATGTTTTCAGGGTATATTGACTACTCGGAATTCCCGGCTGTTATTGAAAATGTTTGTTGCTGATCGGACTAACGAGATCAGCCGAAGGATACGACTCATGTAGGTGGCTTACTCAAAGATGGACTTTGCTTTTAAAACGAAGATCATGGTAGAACAGAAAGCCAGAATATTTAAACAATTCATCCTAGCAGTAGTTACCTACGCGTGACACCAAAACCTGGGTCTTCACTAAAGAGAGCATTAGCTAACTCCAAGTGGAACAGATGACGATTGAAATAAAGCTGGTGGGAATTACACTAAAAGACCGCAAAATAGATGGCTTAGAGAACAAATCAAAGTTGCTGGTGTCGCCATAAGAGCAGCCACGCGATAAATATCAAAATAATACCGCTCACTTTCCCGTATCCAAACAACATCATTACAATTAACGCAAACAAGGTTCATTATCTTCTTAATCTTACAATAGTTTTTGCATCATGGTGAATTAATTGCCCAATTGATAGGTTATTGAGTGCCCAGAATGCTCCTATCTTTGTAACAAAAAAATCTATTGGAACTTTGTAGTTTTGCAGCGGAAAACTTTAATCTTGTTAGATAGTAAACTCCTCTGTGTACAGAAAAGCAAAGCTGTCACTTGCTTGTCTGTTTCTCTACGACATGTCCGTGTGTATTCTTACTTATTAAATCCATTTCTATCTTTTCTACATCGTTTACTTTGCTGCCCATAACCCATCAGGTTATGGGCCCAGGGCGTAGTTCCCTGTAGTTATGTAAATATATTTCCAAACCATTTTCGTGAAATTAAATAATTAAATTTTTCGATCGGGTGATTTTTGGAAAAGATGGCAGCAAACACATTGATTCAATGTAACGACAAATTACGAGGTATCGACAATTATTCAACATGGAAGTTCATGATGAAAATGATTTTAATACACGATGACCTCTGGGATTGCATTGAAGGTGATAGCAAAGAAGAAAAAGTCTGTCCGAAAAAGTCTCAGAAGGCTTTAGCGAAAATCTCTCTGTCTGTGCAACCAGGTGCATTTCCATACATTAGAAATGCGAAGGACGCGCAAGAAGCGTGGGCGAATTTAAGTAGAGCCTATGAAGACAGAGGACTGTGTCGCAGACTAGGATTGTTAAGATTACTATTCAGTACGAAACTGAATGAGCACAGCAGCATGGAAAGTTATCTCACCAAATTGTCAGATTTGTCACAACAATTGCAGGACATTGGCTCACCCCTGGAAGACGATTTCTTGGCGGTTGTTATGTTGAGCGGATTGCAACCCGACTATGATCCTCTCGTGATGGCCCTCGAGAATTCGAACGTCAAGCTATCCAGCGGTCTTGTAAAAACTAAATTATTGCAAGAGTACGGACGTCGTGACAAGAAAACTGACGACACAATGGCTTTGTCAACCACTACGAAACCATTTAGATGTTTTCGATGTAAGAAAACTGGACATTTTATGAAGGATTGCCCGAAAGGAAACAAGAAGGTGACTAAAGACAAGGTACACCAGCAGGCTACCTTGACAGCACTAACGGCGAATATCCAGCATGACATGTGGTATGTGGACAGTGGAGCGACGAGTCACATGTGCAACAACAGAGAGTTATTGCACGATTTTGTGTGTGAGAAGCCGTTTGTAGTGAACGTAGCAAATGGTGAGAAGCTGTTGACAGCGGGTCGAGGACAGGTTACCGTAAACCTTAAAGACTGTGTAAGGACAATAACAGATGTTTATTATGTACCTAATCTTTCAGCAAATTTACTATCTGTGAGTGTTTTAGTAAAGAAAGGTTATAGAATAGTTTTTGATAAACATATGTGTTGTATATCCGATGTTAAGGGAGTTCTAGCTACTGCGACATTAAGGGATGGTATTTATAAACTCGATATCATCGGTAAACCTTATGTAGGGAGCATCAATAAATCTGTTTCTTTCAGTGCATTGACAGATGGTAAGGAACTTCAATCGGATCGCAAGACGGTCTTGCGAGCTTCATCAAGTTCGGAAGGTAAAGTAGCAGAGGAGTCTCAGGAGACGTGGCATCGTCGTTTAGGCCACTTGAACTCCAGGAGCATGACGTTTTTGAAACGAGGTATGGTGACAGGAGTGAACTATAATACAAATATTTTTCATCCGTGTACTGCGTGTATTGAGGGCAAGCAGACTAGACTGCCTTTCCCTAAGAAGTCATACACCAGAGCTACTGTAGTGTTAGGGTTGATTCACACAGACTTGTGTGGCCCTATGCCATGTGTTTCTTTTAGCGGTAAAAAGTATTTTCTGACGTTCATCGACGACTACACTAGAAAAACTTATGTGAATTTTTTGAGGACGAAGGATGAAGTATTTGAGCATTTCAAGAATTTTAAAGCGGTGGTAGAAAATGAAACTAATCACAAAATAAAAATTCTTCGTAGTGATAACGGTGGTGAATTTGTTAATTCCAAATTACAGGATTTCCTAAAGAAAAGTGGAATCAAGCATCAGACAACAGTCCCGTATTCCCCACAACAGAACGGCGTGGCGGAAAGGGCGAACAGGACTATTGTGGAGAAAACAAGGTGTTTGTTACGAGATGCAGGATTGGAGAACAAATTCTGGGCGGAAGCTGTGAATACTGCCGTTTACTTGAAAAACAGGACACCAACTAAGGCTGTAGTTGGAAAAGTTCCTGAGGAGAAGTGGACCAATCAAAAGGTGAACGTAAACCATTTACGTATTTTTGGTTGTTTAGCTTATGCAGTTGTTTTAAAGAATCGAAACAAACTAGATTCAAAATCAAAACAGTATATATTCGTTGGATATTGTGACGATACGAAAGGCTACAGGCTATTAGATCCTAATGATTCGTATAAATGTGTCAGTGCTCGTGATGTGGTTTTCTTGGAAAAGAGTTTCTACAAGAATAGGTCACATGATGATAATCAGGACTTGGTATTTATACAGCCTGATGGACCGTCTGAGCTATCTACTGTAAGTCCAGAGTTGTCTGATGACCGAGGGCAAAGGACGAGTACAAATACAGTACATGACTCAGATAGTGACGACACTTTTGAATCAAATAGCTGTGCGGATCCAACATATATTCCAGGTGATACGAGCTTGGACGGTACAACATCATACATGTCAGACTGTGAAGATCCAGAGATGGATGCGCAGTCTGTGCTGCTGGTGAAGAAATTATGCAGCGATGGTGATGAGCCAGAAAGCGTACAGGAAGCCATGGATTGTTCAGAAGCAGTTGAGTGGAGAAAAGCTATGTCAGATGAGTACAAATCTTTCATTGATAATAAATGTTGGACACTTACTGAGAGACCAAAAGACCAAAAGCCTATAAAGTGCAGATGGGTATTCAAAAAGAAAAGAGGTCTGGACGGTGAACTCTTGAGGTATAAAGCTCGCCTCGTGGCAAAGGGTTATACTCAGAAGTATGGTGTAGATTACGAAGAAACATTTTCCCCAGTGGTAAGATACTCTACTATTAGAATGTTACTGGCTATAGCTGCGGAGTACGATATGGATATCGATCAACTCGATGTGAAAACTGCGTTCTTGAATGGCGATCTAAAAGAAAAGGTCTATATGGAGCAGCCTGATGGTTACAAAATGAAAGGTAAAGAACAAATGGTTTATAAATTAAATAAAGCCATTTATGGCCTGAAACAAGCATCCAAGATGTGGTATGATAAATTAAATGAAGTTTTGTTGAAGAAAATGAATTTTAGAAAAACTTCGTCAGAACCCTGCGTGTATTTTAAAAGAATGCTAGGTGAATTGTTGATCATTGCCTTGTACGAGGATGATATTCTATTGTTTTCAAGTACTAATTCGGTCTTAAAGAAGAAAATAAAGAGCGATTTGATGAAGGAATTTGAAATGAGAGACTTGGGTCCTGTTAACCACATTTTAGGCATGAGAGTTAAGAAGAGTGATGATAAAATAACTCTTGATCAATCTGGTTATATAATGAAAGTGCTAGAGAAATTTCAGATGACAGATTGTAAGTCCGCCAAGACACCAATGGAAAAGGGGCTAAAACTTTCGCATGAAAAAGGAAAGGAAGAGAAGTATAGTTATAGAAATTTGATTGGATGTCTAATGTATATTGCAGTATGCAGTAGACCGGATATTGCTCACGCAGTGAGTGTGCTAAGCCAATTTAACGAAACTTACTCAGAAGTTCATTGGAAAGCGGCAAAACGGATACTAAGGTATTTAAAAGGAACGTCCAATTTTTCATTGACATTTGAAAAAGGAGGACTGGACAGTGTCACCGCCTACGTTGACGCTGACTGGGCTAACGACGATATTGACCGGAAGTCATACACAGGTTTTATTTTTAAACTTGGAAAGTCTTTAGTAGCCTGGGAGAGTAGAAAACAAAAGACAGTTGCTCTTTCAAGCACAGAGGCGGAGTATATGTCGATGTCAGATGCTTGCAAGGAAGCTTATTTTGTTCGCAACTTTCTGTATGAATTGTTAGAGAAAGATTGTAAAGTTTTAATGTACAACGATAACCAATCTGCTCAGAAGTTAACTAACAATTCAATGTTCCACAGCAGAACTAAGCACATTGATGTGAGGCATCATTTCATTAGAGAGGCAATAAAGCGAAATGTTATTGATGTCAAGTATTTGTCAACAGATTTGATGATAGCAGATATTTTGACTAAACCTCTGACAAAAGAAAAACATGAACAGTTTGTTAAAGGTTTATGTTTGTCTAATTTATAATAAGGTTATTAGACATAGGTAGTTAGAGTTGTCATATGCTATGACGGTTTAGTTATGTTTGTTTTTAAGAATGTTGATATGTTGTTGTTTTTTAGTTTGCTGTGAGTATAAGTTGTATGTCTTATGTTTTGAACTATGTCGGAGTAGTTTAAGGGGGAGTGTTAGATAGTAAACTCCTCTGTGTACAGAAAAGCAAAGCTGTCACTTGCTTGTCTGTTTCTCTACGACATGTCCGTGTGTATTCTTACTTATTAAATCCATTTCTATCTTTTCTACATCGTTTACTTTGCTGCCCATAACCCATCAAATCTTTTATATGATTTATACGTGTATAGTTAAAGCACAATACGCGCAACAAGTTGAATAAACATAATATTTTTTTTTTTTTGAATATTTTGCAGGATCCATGACATGCATCTTTTTTAGGTCGCGCCGAGAGTCATTTCTCGTCGTCTCGTTGGACATCATTGTAGATCCTGGCTTATAGAAGCACTTGTGGTATAGTATAGTGAACTGAATCATCTTCTGAGCTCCGTCTTTCCCGAATTATTGCGCAATATTTGCTGTATATATTGTACCATCACTTCACTCGTCTCCAAACGTCTTCAGTAATCGTATCTTATGAATCACGTATAATTTGCTGCGTACGGTTCTTTGTCCTACAACGTATATGGAAGGTTAGTCATCGCGTCTAAGAAATAACTGTTGGCTTGGCTAAGCTGCTGTGTTATTGCGCTTTATTAAGGGCATGACAGGTGGGGGGGGGGGGGGGGGGGGGGGGTTCTTTGGTCGTGCCATGGCGTACAAGGAGTAATACGACAAAGGAAAATCCTTCAATCAACAGCTGGTGGGAACACAGTTACGCCTCACGATTTTTTTTTAATTCTCGATGTCCATATAGACTACAATTATATTAAACCACAGTGGAAAGAAAATATGTCACATTATCGCTGCGCAAGATTTATTGATTTATCTTAGCCGCAATTAAATGCTAACATGAGTATCCGCTTACAATATTTTGGACTATTTTAATCAAGAAGATACAATTTTAGAAGCTCGTTGACTAGCCACAAGTAAGACATTTATGCATCAAACACTAATCAATTAGAATCTGATTTAATCAGTCGCGTTTAACCAAGCTGAACTGCTTCCAGTCAATAAGTCCTTCATTCTGCGACACAAAGAAATAAGCATTCAACTAAAGGGTGGGTCTTATTGCACCAATTCAGATTGTTACTTGCTACTCTGGATTCGTACTGAAATAAACTGGTGCAGGCGGGTCGACGCTCCTGCGGTGGCCTCGATCCAACGGGCCAGACCAGATTTATTGTGTTCAACACACGTAGGTACTGTATTTCTGCTCTTGTGAAGAGTTTACATGGAATTGTGAAAACACTTTTGTAATCACACGAACGAAAGAAATACGTTACCTATGTGTAATCTCTGTTACTTATTATCGATGGCTTTGTGTTAACTATTTGGTTACTCAAATTCAATTAAAATTTTACTGGATTCAGAAACACAGTGGTTAGTAACTTTATCTGCTGAATCCCACTGCATCACAGATTTGTTTTCATAAACCCTTTGAAATCTTCCCTAATCTTCTCTGACAGAGAGTTTATTGTAAACGTTGAAAGTGATAAAATAAATATTGCTAAACGGTGTTCGTTTACAGACTGTATGGTCCCAAGCTAAGTACCGCTTGTATATGACCCTGACCTGGACAAAATACTTCAAGATCATATCGTCCATTCCAGGTGGGAATGGAACCTGCGAAAACCCGGCAATGATTGCTATTGCCCCGCCTGTATCCGCCCTAGAGTACTTTAGTTTAATAATATTTTTTTTCTGAAATATAGATAAAACTACACAAAATCCTTCCTAGATAAAACTAAACGAAATTCCTCCCTAAATCCTGTATCCGCGTCTGGTTCTATGTGTGTGTGTGTTGCGTTGTGACCTATTTTTTCTCGACTACCTCTGCCCAATAAGTCTTAACATAAGGGGCTTATTAAAGCAATTTAGCTATTACGCTCACCTTCGAAACCGACGTAATTCAGTGTGCGCAGGAACCCGGTCGATGCTCCACGGCCTTGCTGCTCAGCTTTTCTACAAGTCGAGCATTTGTGTAAATATCGACAAAAATACAAGTATCGATATTCCCATATCATCAATTTGATCTCGGCTTAATGAATATCACCATATCGATGAAGCACTTTATCAGAATGCTGATGTTTTTCCTCAACACAACAGAGCTTCAATCTTGGAACAAGTTAAGTTAATAATTTTCAAGCCTTTTGTCGTATTATTAGTAGCTGTTTTTTTTTCTCAAATCATCTGATTTTCTAATCGACTAAACTAGTGCAGAAAAATATTTTAATTAAGTTACTATCTTTGTGTTTTCTGGTGCTGCATCGATAACATCGATATTCTGGTAATAACAAGCGTCCCTAGCTCCTATTAACTTGAGATTTACCGTTTTACTGTCACCATCAATTGCGGGCACGCATTGTGCAATCATTCTGCTTACCCGAGGTACAATTACTTCTATTAAATGGGTCGAGATTTGTAACGGAGCGCGTGTTCCAGTTCAGATCGGTTTGTTTGGAACATTGCGAAATCTACAGTTTACACTCGGCATCAATGAAATCAAAAAACCTCTGAAGCAAGTCTGATTGTGGAATTATTCCTGCCCTCTATATATTTTTCTACAATGTGTTTTTTCTTCTGCTTCTGCCTGCGGCTTCGCCCGCGGCCCCTTCAATGTAACATAACCTATAGCACTCAGCGATAGTATAGCTTTCTAACAGTAAAAAAGTTTTACCTGAGTCTTATAATATTTGTTAAGATTGAACTTGTTATTATGTATGCTATTGATTGTGTGATATTGGCAAACATACCTATTTATCGTTGGGTGGCTTATGCTTTTTAAAGGAAGAAAGTCGACGTTATTCCTTACTTTTTCTTACTTCGCATCTGAAACTATCGAAAAAATACATTCATCAATCGACACTTGAAATCACGTTAAGCTCAGATTAGTGCATAATAACTCGAGGTAAACAACACAAAACTAAAATTTCCCCCCCAAAAGCTCGTAACTAAGGATATGTCGGATCTAAGTACCAGGATCACACGAACGAGTGGAGATTTCAGCTCTAGGCAGATAGATCTGGCAGTGGTGAGAGGGATGCGGGTGGCGGTGACCCAGGCCGGAGGTCAACCGCGGTCATGTGCCAGTTAACTGGGTCGCAGGCTACTGCTTGTGTGCCGATAGGTAGGTACCAAAATAAACTGCTTTGAATTATACACGATGCTCACTAGCCCACGTTGGTGCCGACCGTTGGATAAACATAAGTTAGCTAGGTAAACGTATTCTGTATTTGTTTTTAGAGTTCTGTTAGGATTTGTGTACGCAAGTAATCGTATTAGAAGCAATTGAATAGATACATTTTGTAGGTCGTAGATTTAATTTGACCACTGCAAATCGATACCAACAACACTTACCATAGAACCAACAATGTGACAATGTTCTAGCGAATCCTTCAACAAAAGTATTCGATAAAGTACCGTCCAATTCAGAACCCCATCATTTTTCCTTAGTCATTAAAAAAAATACGAAACAATAACAAATTTCAGTAAAGCTGTGTCGATAAAAGATCTCGGTACGGATTCGTACATATGATATTAATAGTAGTCTGTAGTACTTAGTTGTATCGATATTTCGAATGAGTAAGAAGAAATGATTCCGTTTTCCTTAAATCAGTCTAGACGATAAAAGTGAACGCTTTCTCGTAATATATTTATGTTCGTTTATTACGACGACATAAACGTACGACAGACCGATAAAGTTACTTCATACCGACGTTTGTTTTCGTTCGCATTCAACAAAATGTGACATAACATTTTATGATTTAGTATATAGACTTTTATTGCGACCATTAGGTACACCATGAACGACAGTGTCTTTAATAAGGAAAATGTACTGAAAATAAATTGTATTTTCACTTTTAATCTTCTATACTTTGTAGATGATAATTTTCTAACTTGGTTGCGACCTTGGATAGAACATAAATCGTGGTATACCAGATACCGAATCCAGTCTTTTGTTCTGAGAAAACATTTAAAATACTGTTTACACTGCACAATGGATGCGATCCCGCGAAAATTACCAATATTGACGTCAAATTAAATACAACAACACCTCATTTCGAATCGACTGATTCCATAAGAACCATTTCTCTTGTCTCTTAAGAGAGAACACATTTTTCTTTTCAAACGTAAACAATGGCGTCACCCCAAACCAACGACATGAAATACCAGGAGAGCATAAATCGAAGAAAGTTTTCTGAATAGCTCTCGTCAGCTTCCGAATGCAGGCGCGAGGGCAGGGTCAACTGACGGGGCGCGCCTCCCGCTGAATATAGGTCATTCGGTTCTTTGTGTTTTGGAATACAAACATTATTGCATTATTTTTCAGATTTAATTTTAGAAACTCGCGTTTGAATGTATGAATGTTATGAGACTCGTATCATTGTAGTGTAGGAGCTGATTTTAGTGAATAAAATTATGTAGATTATTTTCTTTTTCAAGTGAAACTCTTAAGTATTATTTAGCGCCGTTATATCTATGTCCAGTGTAACACACATACCACAATAAGTTGTTTTGTAAATTTTTTTAGTTGTCGCAGTTAGTTTACAAAGGTCATTCGATTTTAATATGCTCAGTGTAAAACCAATTACAAATTATAGTCCTGCGTAAACATTAGGCTGACTGTTTTGGGATGCAACACCAGTAAAATCTGATAGATGTATCTTTATTCCCTCCGTTTCAATATTCCATTGTTAGTAATTTCGTATAACTATCTACACAAATTATGTTATGGTTTTTATTTAAGTTCTGATGGCTTCCATTCTCAAGGGGGGACACTGAAAATGGAAGCAAAGTCTATTAACTCGCTGCTAGTGATCCAATCCTATTAAAATTGACCCAATTGTTACACATAGCAGTGTAAAAATGGGATGAAATCTTAACACTTAATAAATGCATGATACCCTGACTAATTACAAAAGAGGACACATGGAACTACGCATGCAACAATTTAGCTTTTTAGCAGAAGGTGAGGTGCATTTAAAAAAAAAATACTTGCGAAACATAATGAAACATTACTATTTTGTATACAAAGTAATCTGTCCTATAACGGTATTCTCGTTAAGGGGGAAGCTCAGGGTCAGGGCGCGAAATTCAATATGGCAATGGTTTTTATTTTTTTACGAAAATTAGGAATCTTTACGATGTAATTTAGTGTTTTGCGATATTAGCATATTATTTTTTTAAGCAAACTTAATACACCGAGACATCCAATGCAGAATGCTAATATCGCAAAACACTAAATTACATCGTAAAGATATCCAAATTTTTCGTAAAAAAATAAAAGCCATTGACACTTTGAATTTCGCGCCCTGACCCTGAGCTTCCCCCTTAAAAGTATGACAATATTGCACAGGGGTGTACTTATTCAATTCTCAATTCTATGACTGACCCAGGACGTTGTGTTTATTATGATAAAGTTATTTAGACATGGTTCTAAATATTATCATAGTTTCCGATAGTTATATACTTGGTCTATCATAACATATATAATCCTAGATGTGTCTTTAATCCCTCAATGTCAAAATTTCATGTCAATATTTACGTAGATTACCAATCTTCAGCCATTATTCCGATGTGATCTGCAAAGATTTTTATGGAACAATATGTTCTTGAAACTCCTCCGGGAAAGTATTATCTACGTGTTCCTCCTTAATTGGATGTATAACATTGTCTTGTGAATTTATCTGTTCACTATTTGAACACGACGAACTTAGATTTGATGATGCAGGTGACCTTAAATGATCTATGACATCTGTGCCCATCCCAGATTGCGCATAAGAAAATGTATTTGTCGATCCAAAATCTGAAGTGTCCAATACTTCCAATTCCGCCTTAGAAAACATCTTAGCTAATTCCATTTTCATCAAAGCCTGTTGCCTCACCGGAAACTTTTTAAATGTTTGTGCGTAGCTTAAAAATAAATAGTCTATGGCATCATGATTAAGTGTTTTCTTTTTTTTATTTGTTGTTGCTTCTTTGTTTTTGATGCATCGTTTGGCGGTTGGCTGTGGATTTACCCCTTGTTGGAGTGGCTCTACAAGTAGGTAACTCGTTGTAGAAGAAGGGATTGCTTGTAGCGAAGACACAAAAGCGTCTATTGGTGTTGACGATGACTGTGGTTCAACTGTGGTGTAGGTCTTCCTCGCCGCTTTCGAGCTTTTTCGCGACATCTGATGGTTATCTAGGAACTTCAGATGGTCACACCATATGTAGTCGGGGACTTTTGTAAAGGAACCTGAAGCTGCGGCGTTCTTCAATTGTTTTTTGTACTTTATGTAACCGTCTCTTATCGTCTTCCATTTCAGTCTGACGGCTTCACCTGGTAAAATAAATAAGTAGTATTAGATGCACACCGAAATTGATGAAAGTACTCTAACTGGATTATGCCCAGCACCCTACGACAGATGGGCTCTATACTGCAGGTCTGGCATGGCTTGCTGAGAAAGGCTACATGTAAGGCACTTTTATCGATTTTATTTCATTCTTCATTAAACTTAAATACAGAGATAGCGATATATAGCTAAGTCATATCTTGGCACGCGTGCTAGCCCTGATGGTCATGCCTTAAAGAACATGTCCCGTCATCAAATAGGTACCAACTTTTCCAAGGTTATACCAACAACGTTATTACTTAAAACCGAAAAAGAAATGTAAAACAAAAACTCACTAGTTTGATTCAATTCTTCCGCAATGGTCTCCCATGCCCAAGTTTTCAGACCAACGTTCTTATACATTTTATGATCTACATTGTATAGGAAAATATGGTTTTTAACGCACTCAATCAATCGTAACACGTCCATGTTTTAGTAAGTACGGCGTGACGCGACGCGCGACGCGATCCCGCCGCGTTCTATGTTCGACTGGTCTAGAAGTTTCTGACGAAATCGACCGATGGCGCGTCGCTGCGCCGAGCCGGCGCCCCGTCACGCCGCCGCCAGCGCTCGCCGCGTGCCCCACGCGCGGACCAATAGCGCGCCGCGTTGAGGAGAACGCGCTGAGTGACTGACGTAGCGCGACGGGAGGTGAGCGGGCGACCACGAACAAGTCCCGATAAACTTGTCGATACGTTGGATGGAGCTCAGCAGCACGCCTAGCGGTGACGTGTAGGCTCGCTGGTATATGTATTGAAACATTCAATCCCTCCATCGGTATACGTTCAATCCTCATACTAAGAACCCTGGCTAGTAAGTAGCCCCTTGGCCCTAGATGTCCAAGGTCTCATACAGTGTTAACTGTTAAGTAAACCTTAACAATAATTCATGTAAAAAGTATCACTTTTATTATTAAATTCAAATGGCCTACATATTCGTCGTCATTTTAGGCTTAATCCTATATATGTACATCCCTTATGGCAGAAATATATGCGTCGAATATAATTCTTCGGAGCGAGTGATTCAACATTGAAAATTGCCGCGAAAGAAACTGCTGCTAAAATAACGCTGACGCAATAAATTCCTCTTAAATACTTCAACGATGCACTTGAAAATAAACTTGAGTATGCATAAACAAAAATCCATAAAGAAGACTTAAGAAAAGACCTCGAAACGGATTATTCGAATTATGTAAAATGGCGAGTTGCGAAATCAAAGATTTCAAACCAATTTTGTATTACTACTATTTGTTAGTGAAGACTGACCCTAAGGTATACCTTAGGTTTCACAATTGTCATTATTGGTAGAAAATTAATTGAACATAACATAATCCCTTTACCTGCTGCCCAGATTACATAGGACAGTTATAAGTAAGATAACGTGTAGCAACTATGCTTGTATAGGCAGCTCGGCGACTTCGCGAGTGTTGTGTCCGGAACGGATTTTCTTAGGACTTGACATTCGTTACATTTCTAATAACATAGCTATCCTCGTATAAACCGGGCACAATAAAAAAATAAACTTAAAAAATTCACTGTCACTTTTGACAGATATCGCATACAATATATGTCAAAAGTGACAGTTACTATGCGGTTGCTGTTCGATAATTATTGTACCTGACTTTGTAACGGGAAACTGGAAAGTCATGGCGTCAGTTGTGTTTTAATTTCTAAAAATAGTGTTCCTGCGAGTTATAGTGAGTGATATAAGTGGAATATTAACCATTATGGGTTCGGTAAAGTGCACAAGTGTAGGTAATTAAAACAGAGTGACGAAACATGGCTTTTCAGTTTCTCACAAAAAATCCATGGAAAATCTTTCGGTAAAGTATCCATCACTTTACTGATTGAGGGATGGGGGGTATTTAACTTGAGCCTAGCCTTTGGGCCTGTTCATATGCTCAAAAACTGAAAAAAAAAAATATTACTTGACACGGGCAAAATACCAAATGATGATGCCAAATAAAAAAAATAAAAAATTATTGTACCTATCATTCATATCCAATTAATGAATAAATATGTATTTAATTTTGCTTTGCGCAACACCAAGACTTTATTACGCTGTATGAATATTGTATGAGATATTTGTACCGTGAACTTCTGGTGCACCGGCGGGTACCTAAGATTACATAACTAATATGCACTTTTATGTAATACCGACGTTTTAAAACATTATTTAGCTGCATTTTAACAAGATGGCCCACATTTGAATAACTGGCAACTGTCGTAAGTATACTAATTTCCAGAAATGTATTTAATGTCGATGGAATTTATATAAGATTAATTATTAAATCTATTTATAATAGCAGTATACATTATTTTAAGATCAAAGTTATTTTTCTGACCATTGTAAATGGAGAAAAACTATTTGGGGGTTGTACAGCTGTAGCAACAATCTGAATATAAAGTTTATAAGCGTTTTAATTAATTTTCTTTTTTTTTTGTTACAGGTATGCACTTACCATTGAGCCTACGACGAAGACAAAATGACGGTAAGACCACATTACGTGACGACCTGGTTGTAAAATCAATAACCTAACCTATTAATCAATCTTACTTTATCCACTTTATTTTACGTGTTTTATCACGTTTAAATTATATTTTTTACTAGCTGTTGCCCGCGACTTCGTCCGCGCGGTATTTAACAAAGATAACCGTTGACAACAGCCTGCTCGCCCATTCTGAGCCCGCGGGACGCATTGCAGGTTGTTGCTATCAAACTTAATCAGGCGCTGCGCTGCAACATTGGTTTTATTTTTTTTTTCGTGAGAACCTATTTTTTTTCTAACATAAATGTAGCCTAAGTTACTCCTTGTTACATCAGCTATCTGCCAGTGAAAGTCCCGTCAAAATCGGTCCAGCCATTTCAGAGATTAGCCGGAACAAACAGACAGACAGACAGACAGACAGACAGACAGACGGACAGACAGACAGACAAAAATTTAAAAAAAAATTGTTTCGGTATAGGTAACGTGTATACATCCAAATGCACTTAGTAAAAAGCGGTTAATTTAATATACATAACAAACAGACACTCCAATTTTATTTATATGTGTAGATAATCATCTAAATTTTTCCAACAGGAAAATAAAAAAAAAACTTAAAAATGATATGAAAGCAAACTAGGCATCAAAAAGACCTTGTCCGCGTGGAATGGTGGATGAATGGTGATTATGGTCCTATAATATTAATGGATAATAATTTATCGAAGATCCGAGTGTGAGTCGAGTGCTGGCTACAATATAGCCGACCAAATATGTACATTCATGCGATCTCTAATAGGCTTAACGGTAATCTACGAGTTGCATCCGAAACATGCTAGCGTTATAAACGCGATATAAACAACATAATACCACCGCCGCCGTTATGATAACGATATTAACGAGATAATGTCTTGTTCATATCACATTAACTAATTATATCGTCGCGTTCTCCCGCGGTAGTGTTCCTTTGTTGTCTGCAGCGGGCTGCCTGCAGTCTGCACTCTGCAGCGGTGGCGTGTCTCGCCTCCCAATAATTCAGCTTGTTATTTCAACGGCAAATTGTCTGGGGCACCTACTTTGGATGTCGCGAGTGATGTTACAAAATGACTGTGCAATTCTTGGGACTGTATCATAATGCATAGCTTAGCTGTTTATTGTGGTCGGTCTGTAGCTGCATGATATAATGCTTATGCTATATAGTACTTGGTCGTTTAGGTGGATAGAATTTGTGAAGTAACTGGCGAGTAGCGTTGCATTGCCATAGAAAGCTTTGCGGGCGTGCGCGCAATAACTCACCAAAGTTTCATCGCTATCGGATTAATGGACAAACAAACAAACATTCATTTATATGTATATATATAAAACAAAGTCGTGTTAGTAACACCATTTATAATTCATGAACGGATGGGGCGATATTTATGATCTTTGGATCGTTGAATTTGTTTTCGCCCCAAAAAGCAGAATAACTATTAAAACATGGGAAAAAATTATACGGTAGTTAGATATAGCATATATATAATTATATTACACAACATTACATTCTTAGATGAAACTGATAAGTAGGTATGAAAATGTCTATGTATCTTTCTTTTTCTTCTAAACAAAGACGACCCATAGTCCTCCAATCGTCATATAAAGTACTTTAAAAAACATTAGTTACTCATTAACGCCTGTAACATCATCGACATCTCTGTATCCAATAGCAGGGAGACAAAAATATTAAGCACCATAATAAAGATCAAATGTACTCAACACTTGCCAAAATGTAAATCATAAAAACTAAGCAAAGAACCCTTTGGCAAGAAAAGAACATCATCGACATATCATTATCATCACATTTTCCTATACGTATCTAGGGGACATTTCTGCTTAGACACCTAAAGGTCATTTTCGCATAACAATATTTTGCTCTAATGGTACGGGTTACTATGGCTCTACACCTGTACCAATCAAACAAAGGCAGTCAAGTCCTAACCTAAGTCTATCCGAAAGTTTCGCCACAAATCTTGTGCTCTATCTATCTCTATCGTTCTGCACAACAAAGAAGATATCTCTATCGCATCTTCTTTGTTGTCTGCACTCAGCTTCCAGTCTGCACCGGCGGCGTGTCTCGCCGCTAACTCGGCTTGTTACCTCAGACGCGACAGACAAATCGTCTCGTTTCCCACAAGGTAGTTATTTCTAGCATTGCGTAACAAGGGAACCGGTTTTCTCTTTGTCTAGTGCATTTCGTCATTCGCTTTGTTTCAGAATTAGGACAAGTCTGTTTGGATATATGTATATATAGTCTGTGGACAGACAACATATAGCCTATGCCGGTGAGTTTAGAAGCATAGCATTCTGCACAGGAGTGCCTTATATAACGTAATGAGTGCTTTTGGATTCGTCCTCTGAGGGGTTAATGTTGGAGTATGTAAACTTAATCTAAATCTTTTACTACCATCAATCCTGGTTCTTGTTTGCCCATAACCAATCAGTTAAAAGCATGCATGAAGAAACTTTTTTTTAAATTGAAGGATTATAGGATCTAGCATATTGCTAGTCAGCGAATAGTTTCGTATAGTCTCATACCAAACTTGTTTGCTTATTTGTGGATTATCATCCTACCTAATGCTTATTTTGGAAAGCCGTGAACAAGCTTTCAATTCTCATTAAATTAATCTGCATATTTATACCCATACGGCTGAATGTGCCACGGAATGAAAATTGTTTTTACGACAATCATGACCAAGTATCACGTACATTAATTTCATACACACCCAATCGCGCGATGTAGCGCGTCTCATTTCCTTTGCATTGCTGCAGCTGACTCCTTATCACTACTCGGTCATACGTCTTCATTTGGGTGCAACGACCCCCCGCACAAGTGCATCTATCACGGTACTATTGCAACTAATGAAGATATAATTAAAGTTGCGTGGGTGGGTGGTCGCCGAGCTGGCTGCGAGCGAGTCCCCGTTGTGCTCTTATTCAATCGCATCGTAATCGGGTAATGACGTCATCGAAATTTGACACAGATAAACTTCAATTAATGAATTATATAGTATCTGCTAGTTCTGAAACAGACTGTAGCTGTATTGATTTCTTATATTTACGCGAACACTACACATTGAAATAAAACTAATCTTACGGATTTTATCGCGTTTATTATACGTTCCCGACGTTTCGGATGCTTTACAGCAACCATGGTCACGGCAGGACTGTCCTCCCGTAAACGCGATAAAATCCGTAAGATAAGTTTATTTCAGACTGTAGTTACGTGACTGATAAGTAACTTCTTAAGTGAAGCCCGAATGAATGATAAATATTAACTCCTAAATGTTTATCAATTTGGTGGTTAGAATATATGACTATTAAAAAGTAGAGAGTGGGGGCCTTTTACATGCTATAAGTAAAATACCCATATCTTAATTCATTTGCAATTACGTAACGAAGCATTTTCCTTCTCTAAAAAAATTCTTTGAAACGCCATTGCTAATTAAAATTTCTGCGAAGTCTTGCCTTTACCTCATGAGTGCTATAAGAATGTCAATAAAAGCTGTGTTTCTCTATTTTCCTGTAAAATAATTTCAGTAGTAGGTAGTTACGAAAAGGACGACGCAGCGAAATTAACAATATGAATGTGAGTCATACATATTTTGTAGCTTTACTTTGTAGAATGTTTAATTGTACATGTTTCGTGGTAAAACCACTAATATACAATGTATCAATAAAGGGTGTTTTCGAAATATTCTTGCATTTATATACAGGCTGTAAGTGGTTTCGTAACTAAAACTGATACCCTGGATTCATCTCATGATTCTGGACCCCAAGAGATGGAATTTTCCGTCGATCTTTTCATGAAATATACGCATATTTTTCTGTATTTTTTAATATATTTTACCTTGAAATTATACTAGAAGTCTAGCATAACGTGATTTTAAATTAAAAAAGCATAGTTACTAATTTAGACCTAAAACTGCAATGTCAATTAAAACTCGATTCGCTTGAGTGCGCTCATCACTCGGGCGCGTCGAGTATCCCGCGGAGCGCTGTGTTGTGATCGCGTTGTTTACGATACAATGCTCGCTCAAAAATTACAACATATTTGTAACTTTCGAACTAAACGATTTTTATAATATTATTAAAGGCATTCAGAGTAACCTTAACGCAAAGCTTTCGTTACCATATCACTTTCACTCTGATAATAATATCCAACCGCTTTAAATGTTGGCTGTAAGGCTTATCTTGAATGGACGGCTAAATGTGAAAGTATATGACCGGATACTAACTAAAGCTGGATGCTACACGATACCGGCTTATACTGCATAGGTCACCAGCGAATCCACGAGGCTTGGAAAGTGTATTTTAAGTCAGAACTCGAATGGATAACCGCAAATACAAATGTCTGTATCCACTCCGCAAGGACTATTGTTTCAATTTATTCAATACATCTTTTTTTTTTTTTTTATTACACTATAGGCAAGTATTTGATCTCGATCTCACCTGATGGTAAGTGACGATGAGATCTACGACGGAGCATACTTGCCTAGGTAGGAAGGCGGCAGTAGATCGAGACGCTACATTCACTAGGCACATGCAGCGCAACTGATCTGACCCGCCATCCATGAATGGCAACACCGAACATCATGCCGGAACACGGCTAGGCCGCTTGGCGACATGGCTTTGTTCAGTGGGTGGTGACTAGCCACGGTCGAAGCCTACCACCAGTAGAGTTGTCACCTGGTTGGCACCACCCAGGGTCACGTGTAGGGTATCTCGAGGGTACTTAATTCTCCTACGGACGAAGGTGACTCGACCCCAAAAACCACCACCAGGTGCCAAGGTTCATTTAACATCTCGGATAAATGAACCCTGAATCGGGTCTGAGGGTAGATTATTGCCGTTTTATTAAGGGTGGCGCCTAACCCTTTGGGATATAACGTTTTTAGGATGCCTTCAAACAAGATACGTAAGCGGAGGACAGAATCAGTTGCTTCTCAAACTGTAATAATTATTATGCATGCACATAACATACCTAAGAACATTATGTTTATAGAAGTATATTACGCTAAGTTAAATAAATAAATATCGCCGTTTAAACACACCAACTATACGGTCCCACTTTAAGCAACGCTTGTGTTGTGGGTACCGTACAATGAACTGAAGGCGAACTCAGTATATAACACTTATATACATATTCACTTCACACATCCATGACTCGGCTTTCACATTCGTGCTCATCACACAAAGCTTGTGTCCCTACCAGGATTCGAACCCGGGACCCTCGGTGCAGAAAGCAGAGTCACTAACACTGCGCTAATCCGTCAAAGTTATATGCTAAATGGGGAAATGAACGTGGTTGTACACGCGAAGTTTACTGGCTAACCGATTGTGAACTCCAGTACATTGCAAAGTTAGCTACATAAGTGACTCTTGAAAAACGTGGTCAATTGCAGTTCCCCACGTGCTGATCGTACTAAAACGAACGATCCAAGTGGATAACGTATAATTAGATCGCAGGTCGTTTTAAATGAGTTTAAAGGTTGTTGTTTGTCGTCATTTATAGAAGACTTTTCTCTTAACTGACGGCTTAAGTTATAGAATGTAACAGAATAAAGGAGGTACCGTACGTGTTGTACCGAAATACATTTTCTGCTTTGTGTAAATCAATGCCACAGAACTTGAGAGAGCAGTAGCCAATATGCCTGGATTACACGTAACTAGTTAATTGGCGAGACGGTGCTCTCGGTCGTGTCTTGGTAGGTAAACATTGTTTATACTTACCTAGCACTGTCTCACAATTTTACTTGTGACGTGTAATCCAGGCAATAGTCTATGCATGTAGGTACCTACCTTATGTCGTTGGTAGTAGTCACTGTACCTGGATACAGGGAACCGAGATAATATTAAACAATGTGTTCCGTGTTATTTCAAAAAATATTATTACGAAAATAAAATGTATTCAAATTATATTCTAATTTATTACAGGTTTTGATACATCGCCAATATAATTAATGATTGATAGAAATTAAAAACACTGTAAACTAATTTAGGTTTAACGTCAATCAAACAGATGACAATACAGTAGGTTAGGTACACAGTTATATTATAAAATATCAGCTTATACCTTTGTTTTAGTCTGGATCACCATCTAAAATTATATGTACACACCATGACGTTAACCAATACCAATACAGACGCAAACGCTTAGAAAGCTTCAATCCACCTACAATGAAATAACACTGCAGTGTCTTCTGAAAAACGTTTGAAACTCCCTCAAAAAATTTCATTTAATATTTCAATGTATCAAGTCATTGGCGCATACGATTCAATCACTTATTATTGAGAAACGTCTCCTGAATTAAAATTATTAACATTTTACCAGAGATATTCACTATCGAGGACATTACGTCATAACACAGCCACGCCACCTGCAATACCTTGGACCATAACCCGAGACGAGTCTCAAGGGCGAGAGGTCCTCGCCTCCAAGGTATTTATATTATGATCGAGTGAATCATTTGATTAGCCAACACCGAATAAAAGCAGCTCCTTTGTTTTTTATCGCGAGATTTCAATTTGATCTTTATACGTCTGTACTATTAGTATATAATTGCAAATAATAGTGAGCCAATGTTGGCCGACAGGTGTCTGTTAGCGTGGCTGCTTGGCTCGCTGGATTGAGTAAGATTTCTTCCCTGGCGATCTACGGTGCGTGCAGAGCATATTTTGGAAATTGCTTTTTAAACCCCGACGAAAAAAGAGGGGTGTTAAAAGTTTAAAGCTTTCGTCTGTCTATGTCGCATCGTACGTAGCTCTCGAGAGGATGGGCTGATATTAAAGCGATTTGTTTTAAATCGCAGCCTTTAAAAGGATTCGTCTTCCCCGCTCACACATATTAATACAAACTCGTTTAAAAAGTATGCTATAAAATCATTACATTTTAAACCCAGACACAAATAAAAAAAAATTGATATGTAAAATTATCATTTGAAAATGCGTCGGGCGGCGACCACTGTAACAGGTATCAAAAATGTCCACCCAAGTGGACTCTTACCCTACACCCAAGTGGATTATTAAAAATTTGAAAATGATTTTGTAAACACCCTTATATCAATCAAGCAATTGTTGGTTACGAATAATTAGAGAATGCTGTCCTTCTTCTTATTGTTTTTGTTTTCTCTACACATGATTGTCTGAATCAATGTCATAGTTATTACATATTACATTAGTGAGACGATTCTCGATACCTGATGTAATTCAAACCTCGGTTAAGTACACAGATATCTGAGTCATCGTAGTTGCCTGAATGGGCGTAAATACACTATAGTCACATTAGCAAAATCTTTTGTGTTATAATTTAAAATCCGAGGTGGCAATTGCACCTAGATCCTTACCGTTACAAGGGTGACTCAACTAACCACAAGGCTATTGATGCTACCACGTGCATGATCTCCTTGGCAAGGACACCCATGTGATGTTTGTTCATTAGTATCAATCAACATGATATTTCAGTCCAAGGATGCACTTTTCATGATGCATCCGTCTGAAATGATTTTATTTTTGAATTCAGCATAGCCGTGCGTACGTACGTAAGTATTTACTTTCAAATTGAAGGACAAAAGCCCTCATATCACTGATCATAGACGCCTGAGTTTAACTTATATTTTGATAAGTAGAACCTTATTACCGTCTATTCCGAATGCTTCTCAATGTTATCTTTCTTTGTCACACTTGCGTGAGATCGCCGGTATTTATGTTCTTTCTCCATCGCTCCCCTATCATCCATCGTATAAATTGACTCTCTTACTATTCATGCTATATTACTCTTGTCTAGACTTATGTATCTCTTCATCGAATATCCACTCCATCTAACTTTTAAGCCTATCTACTTTATCTGTAATCTCCACTCCCTCTTATCTCCTTTACTGAATGCGATTGGATTAATGATCTAGGGCTGGTTGGTTTTAAGTTGTAGATAGATCTTCAACCGTAGACCATGCAGCTATCAATCAAACCACCTCAAGATTCATCAACACGCACCTTCAAGCTGTATTTTATGAAGCAACAAGGGCGACTAAGAATGGGTAAGGAAAACCATTTGGAAGTTTGGAAGGTACTATTAGAGTCATGACTGACTGGACCTTTAAGGTCATTTTCGAATGGCTTAAATGCGCTCTAGTCTATACTTTTTTACTAGGCATTAGGCAGTTAATATAGAGATGCGAAAAGCTCAAGTCTGTCTCAGGGGAGGTGCTGGCCTCGGCTTTGACAGTTGCGAATGGGGTAAACTATATGAAGATATTCCCCCTTCGCTAAAATATGTAGGTAGTTAAAAGCTGACTTCTAAACATTTGCCGATATAACCATACTATGTCATAACTCGGAGACAAACTATGATTTAATGGTGATACCTACCAATGTTCTATTATGGAAGTAACTGACATTAGCCGCATGTGCCGTGTGTACGCTGGAAACGTTAAAACGTCCATTGTGCACGGTTTTTATTTGATCAAGTGTTATGTTACAGTTGTATTGACCGAACGGATTTAACGAGCAGGGTTGACACGGAATTCTGAGAGTTTGATTGAGATTGTATCTTAAACTAGCAGCGTGAGGGACCGTTTTAACTACAGCAGGAGAACTCTTTTATGACCCGGGATGAAAACAATATATGTAAGCTCATCACTATGTGATGTTGCACTAAAATCCGCCGAGACGATATAATTTTTAGTGTTCTCGAAGGTAGCAGTCTATTGTCCGAGATAAAAGTATCACGTTCCCGTGATACAAGGGATGCTTAGTTTGAGTGTTAACAGTAGGTGTGTTCGTCTGACTATATTATTATGTACTCAACCCCTTTTTTGTTTCTCGGACCGAACGTGGACTTTTAGAAGGCATGATTGGGGTCATGGGTTCAACATGTAGGCCATAGAGGCATTTGGGAGAAGTTTCATGTTAATGTCAATATGGATATGGAGTTTGGATGGACTGGGAGTATTGAAAAGCGTACGGACACTTGATATAATGAGGCCAGCTAAGGCAAGCCAGGGCTGAGAGTTCTGCGGGCCCCCGACCAGCTGCAATTGGCCGACGAAGACACGCAGAGGTGGGGGCCCTGACGGCTCTCTGGGGGACTCTGGGTCCGTGTTCTCGCCACAAATTATTATTGTTATCCTCACCGCGCCAACCCTAGCCGTTGCATATCGGTCTCGGTTAGTTTCGTTATTCTATATCGGTGTCAGGGCAATGCTTCATAGGCGCGTGCTGCGTACAAACATACACCTCCTCGTCGGTATTTATATATGTATTTATGTGCATATACCAACGTATCAAGGTTAGGTGAACGGTGCGGTACACGATTGTCTAGCTTTTAGACCTACAACTTCTGGTTTTACCTAGCAACAACATTTTTTGTGGGTTGAATTAATTTTATATGGAAATAAGTTTAGGTAAGCGGTCTCTCCGGGCTTAACTTACACAATGACTGTAAAGTATATGACTAAGTATGCTTAGTGTACGAAAAAACTTCGCTCTCGACCACGTTTGTACGGTTAAAACAAAAAAAAGCTTTTGCTTGTTAATGGTTGTTACATTGACTACTGTGAATAGCGTAGGGATATATAAAGTTTAAAGATTTAAGAAAAATTGTTTAAAATATGTTATGGCGTTAACAAGAAGGTGATAATGATAATGATATTCCATTTATAAATTGTATTTATTTTTAATTATATTTCGTTGTAGTCTGGAATTTGCAAGGCAGTACGGAGCACATGACAGTAAAATTTGTAGAGAACCCCAAAAAGTTTGGCGGGACTACGAAAAAGGAATATAATATATGTGTATACACTATTTGATTTTTCTGTAAGAAAGCAAGCCAGTAGTTTTACCGAGCACCCGCGCCATTCGAACGTAGTGTTATTTTTTAAATTTCTAATAATGTGATATATTTTTTTGCGAATGTGACGCTTAAAGCCTACCGATGGACCCCTTAAAATATTTTACACTATTATTGTTAAGCCTTATATATCCAAGAATAGTAGCGAACATTGCGATATTATCCTTGCTGTCTACAAGGTCCTTAGTTTTAAACGTACCTATTCCAGTCATAGTATGTATGTATACTTCTCGAAAAGTAAAATAACGTCGAAGTTTCGACATGTTAGTAGTGTCTGTGAAATTTAGAATTCCTTCAGCAACAGACAGACGTTGCGAAATATTCCACACAGACGTGTGTGTTCCCTCGCGTCGAGTCCTCTGGGATCGTTCGCGAGATGTTGCAATCGACGAGCGTCGATTGAAAAATGTCGATACACCTACTTTTATAACACACACACAAAAAAGTTATATCTTTAAGTGTTTCGAAAGAGAATACTATAGAGTGCATTTTTTGTGATGTTTTTAATATGGCCCCTTCTTGTTACGTGTCCAAATAGTCATCCCCTAAGTTCTTATTGGCATGGTAATAGCGTATAACCAGGGTCAACATACTTACACAATACTTTTAACCCCTGCAAATGCATATAACAATATGAAAATGATGTTTTTTTTTGTAGAATTGAAAAATAAGAATTATTGGGAACAGTCTTCTTCTTCGTCCATGATGACTACATTAAAACGAATGTTTTTTTTTTAATTATTAAATATACATAATGTCTTTATATAATTGACTAGCTGACCCGGCCACGCGTTGCTGTGGCTAAAGTTTTTGTTATATTAAATTATAGTAAACAATGAAACAATTTATAGCGTCAACAACACGTGGTAATTATGCTGTTAAAATGTAGCTTATATGACACGTTCGTAGATTTACCATAGCAGCGCCATCTATTGATTACTTACTCAACCCAGTCGAAAGGTATCGACATCTGTTAGAATCATTTGGAGTTAACAGATAATTGTGACTGTCAAATAATAACAGACAAATAATTAGCAATAAATTAAAATTGCGACTATAATTTGAGATTTAAACTATCCTACCTCTCAAGTTGGATCGAACTGCACATGGTGTGCGAATTTTATTATAATCGGTTAAGTGGTTTAGGAGTCCATTGAGGACAAACATTGTGACACGAGATTTATATATATATAGATAGATAGAACTCGGCGATACTTAGAGGAATTCTAGTCTAAACAAATGACGAAAGAGGAGCACTGACCTTCGGCTTGTCAACTTCCCCAATTAGGTATAAACCAAACCAGTTGATCGATAATTAAAGAAGCCGGATTCGAGAATCGAGAGAATTCTCTCGATTCTCGAATTCAAGAATTTGATTCTCGACTGACATCTTAAAGGAGTTCGGTTATCGGTGATCAAATTGTTTGGTTTATAATTGGGTAACCCGACAAGCCGAGGGTCAGTGGTATGTTTACCTCTCGCCCCAATTGTTTAAATAGTCTTTGGTTAGTGTTGTTGGTTTTATGGTTAACTGCACTTTTAAAAAAGTAATCTAATCAGAACAGTTACCGCATTCGCTATGAACACTGATAATAATACCTTGCGTGTTAAGAAAAATCCTTTGGAAAATTTCCTGAGAGAAATCTCCAGTAATGTCGAGATGCTGTAACGCAAGCAAATATGCACTACAAATGTGTTAGCACTCCGGCCATCACTCTTGAGTGGAAATAGGAACACTACTAGAAACGTCGGGAACGTAAAAAGCGTAAAATAAACGCGATAAAATCTGTAAAATAAGTTTTATTTCAAGGAACACTACTTGGCACATTGGGTTTGTAGATATTCGAGATTTCATCTATACTATGAGTATACATATAAAGTTATTTGGTCATGTATGTTGTTTAATTAATGTAATTATTTTGGATACAGAAAGCCGAATTCCAAATGTTTGATATTATTATGTGTAGGTATGAAGGCGCGTCACGGAAAAACTACTGGCCAAATTTCAATGAAACTTAGTATGATGATAGCTAATAACAAAATCAATATCGTGAATTTACATTATCGTGAATATTTCTTTCCCGGGATAATGTTAAAACGATAGCTGAAAATTAACATGGCGCATATTTATCTGAAACTTGGCATTAGCTATTTGGGTTGATTTTTATTTCGGCAAGAAGAAGGGCTCATCAAGAATAGTCACAAAACTTCACCCGTACGAAGTAGCGGGCGGTGTCAGTCGTAATAATATAGTTTGCCCGACTCCGCTCGAGCAGATTGTAATACACCGAGCAGTCGCTGCGGTTTCGATTTCTTGTATCACTCGGGATAAGCCCACCTTTCCCGGGGCCATTCTCAGCTCGTGGTACCTACTACCTGACCGACGACGGCGTTCGTTTCCTGTGCGCGGTCATCGCTCGCCAGTCGGTCGGCGCGGGCCGTTGACATCCCTTTGTCGTGGCCCGCCCGATCGAATAAAGTGCAACCCGCCTCACTGCACGTGCGTCGAACTACGAATCAATGAATACATTGGAATTGTAGATGCGGTATGCTGACGTGTTCCGACTACGCTCTCGGTTTTTAACCGACGACAAATAAGGAGGAGGTTCTCAGTTCGACACGAATAAGGTGGTGTTTTTTTTTCGAAAATTTTAATGATCGTAGATGGAATATTAAACTGTGTTACTCATTGAATTGCGTTTCGTTTATAGGTGTCGTGTGTAGTTTTCGAATTCGTTTCACGTTATTATAAGAGGTTTATCAAAAATAGTGTAAACTATTTTAAGGGGTTAACAAGTAGGCGATAACGTATACATATTATGTATACAGTGTTTGATTTTTTTGTGAGAAAGCAAGCCAGTACGGATTCATCGCGGAGTCGCTATGTAGTGATATTTTAAAAATTTCAAATAATTTGATTATTTTCGAGAATCTGACCTTTATACCAACGGACCTATTAAAATATTTTACGCTGGTGTTGTTAAACCTTATATAAATGCAGCAATATTTAACTAAATTTTGAATTGAAATTCGTACATTTAACCGCTTGTGTATGTAACTCACCACCCAATCGTAGCATTGTTTACTAAAGAATTAATCAAAAACAACAGCATGCCTTCGTCGATTGGTAACACCCAGTCATAAATACATAACGAAATAATGAGACGCCAACATGCGTCCTTGTGTCCACAAGTTGACACAAACATAACGGCAGTTTATTTTATTATGTACTAGCTGTTGCCCGCGACTTCGTCCGCGTGGTATTTAACAAAGACTCAGCCGTTGGGAATAGCCTGCTCGCGTTCTGATCCCGCGGGACGCATTGCAGATTGTTGCTATCAAACTTTAATCAGGCGCAGCGCTGCAACATTGGTTTTAATTTTTTTTCGACAGATCCAATTTTTTTTTCTAAAATAAAAGTAGCCTAAGTTACTCCTTGTTACATCAGCTATCTGCCAGTGAAATTCCCGTCAAAATCGGTCCAGCCATTTCAGAGATTACCCGGAACAAACAGACAGACAGACAGACAGACAGACAGACGGACAGACAGACAGACGGACAGACAGACAGACAGACAGACAAAAATTGAAAAAAATGTTGTTTCGGTATAGGTAACGTGTATACATCCAAATGCACTTAGTAAAAAGCGGTTATTTTAATATTACAAACAGACACTCCAATTTTATTTATATGTATAGAGTATAGACTAGCTGTTGCCCGCGACTTCGTCCGCGTGGTATTTAACAAAGACAACCGTTGACAACAGCCTGCTCGCCCATTCTGAGCCCCCGGGACGCATTTCAGGTGGTTTCTATCAAACTTAATCAGGCGCAACGCTGCAACATTGGTTTTAATTTTTTTTCGTGAGATCCTATGTTTTTTTCTAAAATAAAAGTAGCCTAAGTTACTCCTTGTTACATCAGCTATCTGCCAGTGGAAGTCCCGTCAAAATCGGTCCAGCCATTTCAGAGATTAGCCGGAACAAACAGACAGACAGACAGACAGACATTTTTTTAAAAAAAGGTTGTTTTGGTATAGGTACCGTGTATACATCCAAATGCACTTAGTAAAAAGCGGTTATTTTAATATTACAAACAGACACTCCAATTTTATTTATATGTATAGATGTATTAATGTTAGTTAAACGAAACCGGCCTGACTGCTCACGATTTATTAAATAATCTTTAATTTGTTTAACTTAATTAAAATATTGCAGAAGGAGTATAATAAGATTTTTTTTTTAAGTAGAATAGTTATTTTTATCTTTTGCTTGTTAAGATTTTTTGGTAGTAGGCATACATTTTTTGAAGCCGCATCCATATTTATAGTTATATTATCTTGCAATGTGTTTTAGAATACAAAACGTGATAGGTACTCTTATCGATATATAGAGAGGGCAGTGATAGCCAAGTTGGTAGAACGCTTGCCTCGGTAACGAGGATCGCAGCTTTGGGATTTTCGGAATGGTGGTTCCACTGACAAGAGCCGGCAATAAACTCAGTGATTACTCTTCAAAAAAGAGGTTCTTGTAGGTACATACATACCACCCCATAAGGGGGCGAGGCACAAGAGGGGCATCGGTGCGTTCCATTTGGAGATCCCGAATTGAAGGCGGCCACCGGGGAAGTTGTAGTGGGCAAGAATCCCACATAACCCGGCCCTCTCCCACACAGAGGCCGGGTATCTTTCGAAGATTTCCCCCTCGTCAACAAAAAAAAAAGGTACATACATACCATAGACGTTGCACCACGCAGGTTAAATTTATGCGTCTGGTCGTCTTCTTCGTAACGTCTAGTAATATTACGACGAGGTCCTTCGGCTTGCACAATGCACAGTCAGTTGCGCACACTTCACCAGAGAGCGCTGGTCTCCCGTGCACCCGCGAAAATCGCCTATCCAAAATGTTTATATTCCTAGTTCTGTGACATTGACGAATTGCAAGGTGGGAGCATTTGTGCCATCGTGGGCTGTGTAAGGTGGGCTCAGATATTAGGGAGTTGATTGGGTTTTTTTTTCTAAGTTACTTAGTAAGTTACGTAGTGAACCAAGTCGGGTTGAAGTTTGTGTTCATGTTTGGATCTTTAACATGAATTGACCTATTGAAATTGTTTACTTTCCTATGGTGGACGGCCTGCGCCTTCTTTCTTTACGAAATGAGATGCGATGACATAAAATGTATTTGAATATGGCCTCACCCACAACTTAGCGGGTATTTTGTCAATGTCAAGTAATTAATAGCAATAACACATTCAATAAATACAAACTATAAATAAAATAATGAATATGACATGATGATATGAAAATGGCGTCATGAAATGCGATGCAAAAAAAATCCACGAGATATTAATTTATTTCGGTTCGGAATGTCACTTTGAAAGATTGTCAACCATTCAGAAACGATTTAACGTTTCAGACTTTCAGAACGCAAGCCAAGTAGGTATGTTTCACTCTGAAAGTGTTCGAGTGAAATATCCGTTCCTCTGTAAACATAACGGACGCATATAAAAATTGTAAAGATATTTTGTTATGCGTAATGAACCGGCTTTAGTGATTCTTGGAAGTATTTTTCTTAGTCGAATCCACGTGCCTATATACCTATGTGCAATATATTATTTAGATTGGACATAAGTATACGTTTCTGGTGTTCTTCTGCTTGTTTTAATGGTCGGCAATCGGTTAAACCATTCCCAAAGGATTCTCAGGGGTTGACATAAACGAAAACTGATTTTAGGGTCGAGGAGGTCTAAAGAAAGAGCACGAATCCACTCTCACCCGTTATTGCTATCGAAATTTATATTGGTACTGTGCTCTGTAATGTGTATTCCAAAGCTCGCTGGGTCACCAATAACGAATGGCGGCTGCAATAAAAAATCTAAATAATGCCATCACACACCATACCTTCAGGTTTTGGACCATCGTCAAAACACCCACACAGACATAAAGCCAATGTCCACTAACACCAAAAACCAGATCTGATTTGTCGACGAAAGTAAACATTTTCAATGTAACTTACCTACAGCATTATACTCATATAAGCAGTGATAGCCAAGTTCGTAGAACGCTTGCCTTGGTAAAGAGGATCGCAGGTTCAAACCCCGGCTCGCACCTCTGGGATTTCTGGATTTCATGTGCAAATCTCATTTTCAACCACGATTATCAATTGCTAAACGGTGAGGGAAAATATCGTGAGGAAACCTGCATGTCTGACAGAACTCCTCGAAAGATGTGTGAAGTCCGCCAACCCGGACCATGCCCGGCCAGCGTGGTGGACTATGGCCTAATCCCCCTCGCATTGAGGGGAGGCCCATGCCCAGCAGTGGGACATTAAAAAGGGCTGATATTATTATTACCTACAGCATTTTCCATATCTTAACGATGTGTCAGTCGACGGTCGATAATGGTGCTTATCGAGATTCAATCGTGTCGACTGCCGTAAATTTTTGACGTTGTTGTCCCCACATAAAGCACAACGTGTCATTAATTATGAATGCTTTGTTCTGAATTGGCGTCTGGCCCCGGGTTTCTGGGATGAATCTAATAATACAAGATCGTGTTTACTGTACCAGAATATTTTTATTCGTGTAATCCATTAAGTACAGTACTTATGAATCGTCAAAAAGTTATTACATAAATGCTAAGCTACGACTTTACCACCCGTTCGGAATGACGTTCCTATCGAGTGTAACGGGCAAGAAACTCCGTGGTTGCTCTTATTAAATTATCTTTTTGAGCAGTACATTTTTATAGGTATATGAGAGGAATGTAGGAACAGTTAGGCAGACTTTAGTAGCTGGTCAAAAATATGTACTAACTCTGAGTATATAATTACAAGGTAACGGCTACATAGTTCCCACAAAGGTCAGTCAGTATGTCTAGGACTCAGACTAACCGCAACGACTGTCAATAAAATTAGCAAGAGCAATATGATACGTCGATATCTATCGACACTATTGATATGTCAATAGATGACCGACTGTCAATGTTAACAGCAACAATGACTTTCATAGATGACCCGTTATCAATGACAATAGCAGCAACTGTTGTAGATGACCGAGTGTCACCGACAACAGCAACGACTGTCATAGATGACTGACTGTCAATGACGACAATGGCTGTCATAGATAATTGTTGTCAATGACAACAGCAACAATGACAGTTACATATGTATGACTGTGTCGCCATTTTCATTTCTTCATGTCAAATCCATTATTTTATTTATAATGTGTATTTATTGAATTTAAATTGCTATTAATTACTTGACACTGGCAAAATACCCGCTAAGTTGCGGGTGAGGCCATATTCATATCCATTTTATTTCATCGCATCTCATTTCGTAAAGAAAGAAGATGTATGACTGTCAATGACATATCCATTTTAGTTCATCATCGCATTTCTTTTAATAAAGAAAGAACATCAAAAACGACTACCATGGATGACTAACTGCCCGCGCCTCCGCCCGCGGGGGTCAAATATAGCCATCACAGTCCACTCCAGGATAATGTAGCGTCCTATTAGTTAAAATAATTTATAGAATCACATCTCCAGGTAATTCTATAGATTACATCCTACATCCAAACTCACTAACTATCAAACTTTACCCAATAATGTTACTATAGACTACCATTTTAGCTTGATGGATCGGGTCGGAGCGCCAGAATGTTTGTACATTGCGCGCAATGAACGGCTGACGAGTGCAAAAAATTGTCGTACATTGTGCCAAATCAATGACAATTTCTTTTGATTGACGCCTTTTTCCGCTCTGATGCACTGATGTTGCGCGTGTGATTCGTACATTTGAGTCCACGGTGAAGTCATCGGAAAGTGTTCATAAAACTAATAACAAGGTCATGTGCATTTCCACAAAATAACTTGGCAATTGGAAATTAAGGAATCATCATCAAATCAGTAATAATTTATGTGAAAATCGCGTCGTCGCATCCGCAGGTAAAGCGTGAACAAAGTGCATTCGCAATTCAGTATTAACTTCTTCGGTCGTTCCCTCATGACTGAGGATCGTGATCATCACGGCAGCGCTTTGTATCGGACGAACTGTCTCCATCGGCTCCGGTCTGTGGCCATCTTCACCGCGGCGTAGAAGCGGGACGTTGGTGTTTCTTTCAGTTGGTCAGACCACCATGTCAAGGAGCGGCCTCGTGAACGTTTCCCTTCCACGTTTCCCACCACAATGAGCAAAATTAACAGCTAAATATAAATGGAAGTATACGAAGAAATGGGGCCAAGTGTTTGTGATTGCCCATACAGCTGGTGACCGATACGATATGAACGACGGGCCCCACTCGACATGCCCCAGTTTTTCGCTAACGGATCCACTGAGTGGCTGTTTCGCCGATTTTTGCGGAGCATTTTCGCGAAAACTATACCTAAAATCCGCTCTCAAAGGGCGGATGAATGAATTTTTCAATTTTGCGAAAGAATATGGAAAAAAACCCATGTTGCAACCTTTTTAGAGCTGTGCTTATTCTCGATTGCATAACATGGACACACAACTGTTTTTTGCTGTTTCACTCGGAAATAGATTTACTTAGAACGTTCAACGTGTTTTTTATTAACGTTAAAGAGTGAATTAATCTTAAAAGATTATTTTTATACTCACATTACCTGGTATCATGACTTGCCAGTGGTGTTGTGCTTACGCGATTTCTCGATGATGTTTACAGGAAAACTAGATCAATATTTAACTTCATGTTGCCAGTCCAATACTTACCTAACTAATTCGGGAATTATCCTTTAAACTGAGGGCAATTCCCTATACAAGACCTATTAGTGTTTTGTTCGTCATTTTTTTTGTCATTTATATTCAAATTCTCGTTTATCATTCGATCTGTTTACCATCGCGGCGGCTTCACAAATCGATCTGATTACAAACAACAATTGCGGCGCGCACGCCACACGTGCCAAGGACCACACCCGCCCCCTGATTACGTACCTTTTCAAGCTTAGCGAAAGAAAAGCGACAGCAATAATCTCGCAATAATTGCTTTCAAATCGCAGATTTGTATGACGATGCAGCGCTACGTGATACGAATTAGCGGTTCGAAAGCAAATATTGCGTGATTATTGTTATCGCTAGGCTGTTGCAAGATACGTAATCAGGGGGCAGATCTTGCCGGCGATATGCGGCAGGTCAAGGTGCCCAGATTAATCTGATTGGTGTCTTCCTATTCGTGTTTCGGATCTCTTTTGATTGTTATCAAGATTCCGCTGTATTGTTGTTGGATCTATAGCTAAGTAGGATAGAGTTTATTTTTTTCTGTTTCTAGAATAAATTCCAAACTATATTTTTAGTGATTTAAATGATGACTTAGACGCTTAGATTAAGTGAAGGGACTTTAGGATGGAGCTAGATCACACCTCGCCTGGGGACTGAAAAATAAAATATCGAAGCAGCTTAAATTTTACTTTTGATGTCGACCAGACGTAATGTTTCCACCAGCAAGTGAAGCCACTTTTTCAATTCATTTGTACAGGTAAATGTTACCACATACAAAACTTTTTGCCGAATATATGGACCGGCGGCGCGTAGCTATGAAGTTCTGCACATAGTTTTTTATATGTGTGCGTGAGTGCATGTGGTTACATTCTAGACCAGAGTTTTTCTTTTGTTTCACTTGTAGCGCACGCCGTGTGTTGTCTGAATATTCTAACAAGTCTGAGATTAGTATCTACGCAATAAAAAAAATAATTAACATGTAACCTAGAGTCGCAATCGCACCCACTCTACACCTCTACCGGTCATTTGCCTCATCAAAGTCTCATACTGAGATCACTATTCATTATGATTAGGATTTTTTACTCTATTATGAACGCAAAAAACGGTTTTAAATAATTATCAACATACAGACTTACATTGCGAATAAGTTCATACTACAATCGGTAGCTGGTTTTAATTTTAAAAATCGATTTACAATTGCAAATTGAATCGATTCCCGAGTCGCGGGGCGATGCCCGCCGTAAGGTCACTGAGATCGGGCACGGTGCGGCGTGAGATTCTAATGTTTTCACATCGAATTACTTCTTAAAAGTACACACTAAACAATCTTTATTATCTGTCGATGAGATGTCTTTAAAAGGTAGTTATTTATTGACTTATTATATGACCAAAGTCACGTATTCATGTTATATGTTGCGCTACAAGTTAATCAATAGATCGGCCAACTTGTTGCTCAATTGCTCAAATACATACGAATGTTTTTCTACATTTTTGTAAATGTATTGTTTAGAAACGTCTCGTAAGAGTATCAATATCGTGTGATATAAGATACTGATGGCATTGTCCGACATTGCGATAGTATCCCACGATAATATATCTATCTTATATGTATACCATTAAGGCCTCAGCCTCGAATTTAGCGGGCAGCGGGGCGGCGGGCGGCGCGGCGGCGGCGGCGCGGCGGCGGCGGCGCGAGAGCGGAGCTCGTTGGGCGCCCCGCGCCGCTGTTTTCGAGAACGGTCCATTTGATTTTACGCATAAGATCCTGCCGCTCCCGCGCCGCCGCCGCCGCCCCGCCCCGCTGCCCGCTAAATTCGAGGCTGAGGCCTAAAGCTCAGTCGATTGGGTCCGAATGGAGTCGCCAAATCAAATAATTCTCCTCACGTGGATACACGTGTTATAAATATTCCAATTTAGAACGTCCTGTATCGAGGAATTGTAAAAGTAGACACCCAATCTGATTAAGACTGCTCGCCCCCGCCGCGGCCGCGCCTTGTTACAAATTCAATTCAATTTCATATAATTACATTATGCCTTTCACCACGCGGGCTATACCCGGATCTTTGGAACGCTTGTGCGAGGACATGGGTCCAACACGTAGAGGCCCTTTTTGAGAATGTTAATGTTATGTTAGCCACCTGCTTCTTTTTTGTCTCCCGCTTTGTAATGGAGGGAAGTGGATAATTTTCTTCCAACTCCTTCTATTTTTATCTTTCGATTAAATTCTTGCGGGTTCCAAGACAATTAACTTTATCCGGGACTCGCCGAGGGTCAAAACTCGGTGTCATCATGGGACACCACGGTAGAACCTAGCTTACAGGAGTAGCAGTGGTGGGAGGTGTGGCGGGCCTGGTCCCAAAAAAAAGCCACCTGCTTGGGCCAAACTTTAACTTATTCTATATATTTTTTTCCACGTTCCAAGTTCACGGCTATTTAGTTACGTATGACGTGCCAACATAACAGAGCTAATTAATACGTGACCTTTTACAATCCACCTACTATGTAATAGTCGATCGCGAACAATCAGCTGTCGAAGGCTCTAGACTCGCTAGATGCGTGCTACGGCCGCTGATAACGGCCGCGATTACCACTGCATTATTGTTTTGATGCGAACGCGGCGAACGTGTTAGTTATATGTGACGTCGATTCGATAACTGCACGGTTCCACGCAGTTAACAGATAGTTAGCGAGTACTTGTAGTACTTACACAGTCCGATATTCGACACTGAAAACCTTTCCAATGAAAATGTAAATGTGTACCTTTAAGTAGGTCCTGTGTCTGTGTGTGCGGTGCGATGAGACGCCTTCTTAAATTTTATAGAGAAATCTACTAATCCACTCAATGTTTACGTGTTCATTCACACGCGTTGTGTTGTATGTGTGTGGCGTCGTTGCGCCTGCGCAAAACGGCTCGCGACCGAGCCCTCTTTGTTTGTTGACAAGCCAAATAGTGAACCCAACCAACCAGCAGTCTGCTCTGTTCGCGTGTGGAAGTCGTGCGCGGCGGACGTGCGTCGCGTCTTGACTCTACTTTGTTTAGAGCTATCGTGTTATCGCATGCGTTGGCTAAATTTAGTGCAAGTTATTTTTCAAGATTATTTCCTCTTCTGCGCAATATTCAGTGAAGTGTTGTTTTGTGACGAGCTCTGCCCCATCGACGACGTTCGTTGCGAAGATTTTGTCTGCATCTAAAATTACGCACTCGCGACTGTGCCAGAAGGTACTTTAGTCTTTTAGTTTTTCTTTTTCTTTATACGTAATAAAATAAGTACCACGTGACAGGAAACTTTAAACAATATCGCTTATATATATCTTGATCGCAGGGACTTTATTATAATCAGTGAATTCATCCAATACGTATCGATGTCTCTTTCAATTCCATTGTATACTGTATTACGTACCTATATAGCGAGTACTTCTTACGAACCAAGAGATTATATCTAGAAAGGCAGTGCACGGTCATTAAGATTGTCACCGCACGATTTCACCACTAATGAGATGCCGACATGCGTGAAGGCAAACTTTGTCTCATTTCCACGCTTCTGTTGCGAAAAGATACAGTTATAATTCTGCTGATCGCTGTGGAAGGCGCTTAGCGGTATCTCTTATAGATGTCTGCTGGCCTGGTAAGTCGTCTCACGGCTAACGGTACATTTATTGCACCGTACGTAGCATCACACATACATAAACCATTTACCAATGACACGATGATGATTTTTTTGCGGTCAGCTCAACTGAACAGGTGCGATCAGAAACAGGTGTGATCAGGTACAGATACAAATATTGCATTCGATAGATCGCTAGTTGGTGTACACAAATATTGTGTTTGACCTACAAACAAACACTTAAGTGTCGTCGTTTCAATAACATACCACAGATTCATCGGTATATCCAAGATGACTTACTAAGTCGATTGAGACAATGTTCAAGCAAGCGTATTTTTTGCCTGTCTTTTGATATCATATTATATCTCCAGCAAGGCCGTAGCTAGGAATTAACTTCGAGGGGGGTCGAGCTCTGGACCAGAGACAACAACAATCCGATAAGAGTTCAAAATATTTTAGAAAGTACCTATGTGTAAAACGTTGGAACAGCTGAGGCATTTCAGGGGGGGGTGGAGGGGGTTTGAATAACCCTCCCCTACCTACTGTCTTGATCAGCCACATCTAAATTTTCCTTAAATTCTCCCCTGAAAATCCTTTTATTTCTAATGCTTATAATATGTGTTTGTTCTGTAAGTATTAAAACTTGTGCGCATATAACTAAACTAAAAACTATATGTTACCTAAAACAATACTATTCCGTAACATTTTACTCGTTTACCCATTTTAAATTGCCGACAGCAGTCGTAAAATTAGCTAATTTAATTTCTCGTCTCTTAATTCTTAACATACCTTTGCAGGTAAAACTTCATTCAGATACACAATGAATCCCATATTGCTTGTCCTTCCATTCCAGCTTTACAAGGTATTACCTTATCTTCCATTTCATTGAATTCTGTATGCTATCTATACAACTATACATATAAATAAAATTGGAGTGTCTGTTTGTAATATTAAAATAACCGCTTTTTACTAAGTGCATTTGGATGTATACACGTTACCTATACCGAAACAACATTTTTTAAAATTTTTGTCTGTCTGTCTGTCTGTCTGTCTGTCTGTCCGTCTGTCTGTCTGTCTGTCTGTCTGTCTGTCTGTTTGTTCCGGGTAATCTCTGAAATGGCTGGACCGATTTTGACGGGAATTTCACTGGCAGATAGGTGATGTAACAAGGAGTAACATAGGCTACTTTTATTTTAGAAAAAAAAAATGGATCTCTCGAAAAAAAATTAAAACCAATGTTGCAGCGCTGCGCCTGATTAAAGTTTGATAGCAACAATCCGCGAAGCGTCCCGCGGGATCAGAACGCGAGCAGGCTGTTGCCAACGGCTGAGTCTTTGTTAAATACCACGCGGACGAAGTCGCGGGCAACAGCTAGTTGTTAAATAATTCTTTTGTTGACCATCCCATTCATGTTGCTTTTCCAAAGCGATTTCAAACGCTTCAATAAGGTTCAAATCCGTAGTTGTAAACTCCGCTGTTGTTTTATCTTATTCTAGTGTGTTGACCTCATGAGCGGTCATTATTCCTTTATATGCTGCGTGCGCCTGAGATAAAAATAATCTAGTGAAAGTTGAATATTTTTCTTATCTTTATAAACACGTATTCCGATGTTTATATACTTAGCAGGTACAGTTTGATTCCGATGTGAAAAACGATTGTTGGCACGTTTGCCATTATATCTGCTTGTACGATCTTTTGATTTTATTGCAGAATATTTCAATAAACGTACTCTTACTACTACTTGAGATACTAACTCAAAACCAAACGGGTCACAAGGGATCGCGAAAATAACGGAGTGTTAAGTAGCCTGGTTGTATAAACAAGGAGATTTTGAGTGAAATCAGAAATCTGCGGCCATATAACTTTGAACACTTGAGAACTGTCACAATAGGGAGTTTGACACTTTCGAAAGCGATTATCATTTAGAGATATACAATAGGTGCGGAACTCCAAACACATTTGTAGTTTACAAAAAGACGTGATTGTCAACGCAGAAAACAAAACTCCTGTTTGAGTATATTAATGACAGCAAGAAATTGGCAATACTCCAATGCGCACCAGTTTTCGCAAAACCCCTAAATCTTTTGTAATTAAATAGAATTCGCGCTACAATGGATTCTTGCAATGTCTTAATGAAATTACCTTGTCTAGGTAATAACACCTAACCAATAAGTATAGCTGTACTTTTTTGTCACCGTCATCAGCAATTACGAGGTAAATTTTTGACCTGCTTACTTTACTGCTTTAATTGTTTCATATACATATCAAAAATAATTAATTGAATATATTCTAAAACTTATTGAAACTAGTCCGTATATAAACAATTTATTTTTGAATTAAACACTAAATTGAAAATAAATTACTTCGACAGACATCGCAAAATGACATAGTCGCATTGCATCTATCCGAATCAAATTTGCACGAAAGCAATGCAGTTGTGGACTCGTAAAATAAATTTCAAAATCGATCATCTCCAATGTTATCTTTGCACCAGTTGCAGGACGATCGAAATGCACTACTAAAGTACCTAAATAAAAATAGGAAAGATACTGCACCTAGTCGATAGTAATCGATGTTAATGATCTTTCAAGGTTTCGAGTCCGACGCTCAACATAATATTAATATGTATATTACGCAATAAAAACGGCCGCGGCATCAAAATCACTTATAAATAAGTAATCATATTATATTAACTAAACGCAGGACGTTAAAAAAACATGCCTACATTGTCTCTGCAGTCCACAGTCCAGCTAATACGTGTTACGAAATCACGAAATTGCAATAAAAACGTGAATCCTTTGTGTTTAGCCAACCGTGCCGACCCCCTCACCTCCTTAAGGCTGGATAACCTTGAAAATATATTTGGACATTGTGACAAAGATTTCGTCGCTGTTGCTACGAAACTAGTTGGAATTATGTACACAAAAATAATTCAATGCTATAGGTAATCATACGTTTAAATGCATATCTGTGAGAGGATATGCAAGATAATGTTAAACCAGCAACATACAGTTACTGTGTTTGTTTATAAAACTGCTAGTTTTCATGGCTAAACACAACATAAGTACTAACTGTTCAGTTAAAAGTAACGGTTAAACTAGCTGCATTCAGCCGTCTATAGCCAACTATTGGCAGTTAGCTCAGTGACCATATCACAAGGTCATTATTTTCTACTACTAGGTGATTATTGTTCCTGGTGTATATAAGGTATTTTGATACACGGATGCACTTGTCACATGGTTCTCGTCCAAACACTATCTGAAAACAATAATAAAGATTAAAGGAAGGTCGCTTCCCGCTACAGAACAAGTATTGCAAGTCCCGTTATCGTCAGGGTTACACTTGACATTGATCGCATACTTCCAAATTACTGCCGCAATTCAAGTTATGGAAGTGAAATCTGCGAGCGACCGCCCTTTCATTATCAAAACGGGTATTTTACCGGCGGCGTACCTACCGTTAACTTTCCCGGGAAGAGGTTATATTGTCGGCTAAAGAAGTACAGTATCCGGCCGTAAATATTGCACATCGGTTATGGAAAAAGTTTCGGCTTTGTAGAGCGTTGTCTCTTTCGCTCTTGACTCTAGCCGATAGTCTCTTTCTATAGCTTGACGTGCAATATTTTCGGCCGGGTGCTGTAACCAGTGTTGCCTCCTTAGACCTTTTAAGGCTCTTTTTGCAGTGTTTGAATCCGTTGTTTACTGTTTAGCCCGTTAAATAAAGGCAATCGCGCTACTTTTGACAAATCACCAGGTTTAAATCACAACCACAAGGAAATAATAGTCAAATTACGAAATGGTTGTTGGAATGTCTTTATTTTGTTTTAGATAATATGCATTAAGTAGAAGCTTATTTTAACACCCAGAAAGAAAAAGAGTGGAAGTAACACTAAATATAACACCATTTTACTTCTTATAGTTTATTGTAAAAGTAGAAAAGCAAAATGGCATTTTAAAATTTACAGATATATTTACTGGGTTTTCAACACGTTTTATATTAATGTATTATTGTATTTTTAGCCCTTTGTTGCCCTTAATTTCACAACCTGATGTGCCCATTTTTACCCTGTTTTACTTTAGCTCATTGTAGCCCTTTATTTCACAACCTAATGTGCGCATTTTTAGTCCGTTTCACCTTCGTAAGTACCCCGCTTTTAAAAAGTGAGGTGGCAACGCTGGAAGTAACTCATAAGTAAAAAACTCGTCCAAATGATTTGGCGTACGTCCAATGAGTTTAAAGAAAATATTTACACGACGGCGACTTGAAAACTCCAAAACCCTTTGTCTGATACGAACTACGCGCTGGTTCTCTATTGCGCCTCAGATCTATAATAAACGTGGCGCTTTAACGATCATTACAATGGAAGCAACGTCAATTATCTTATTTAGAACCATTTCATTTATGTTGTAAAGCATCACACTAAGATGCGTCTCGTGTATTGTTTTCGAAAACACTTTGTCCTCTCCCATTTACACTTATCAGAATTGAATCATTATTATTTATTAGATCATACAAGTTCGAACTAAAATATTGCTTATGTGTAAAGTGCGCTATCTAATTTCTATATCATGTGTAGAGCCATACTTCACGAGAATCGATAAGTAAATTTAGCATTCTTTTAGAATGGCCCATACAAAGAGTGTTGTACATTTCAATAAGTATTTTTTTTAATGCTCAAAGTGAAATTCAATTTAGTGAATCTATTTGCAAAGACGAGTATTCATGGAGACGATGTTGTGTCGGTACTTACATAACGTAGTTACAGTAAATTTTGCTGCAGTCTACCGTCTAGACGAGCGTGCATTAAACTGGAAACTGCTCGCTCTCTCCACTTCGGCCGCGTCTGCTGCATTACTGCTGTCCTTGTTGCAACCAGCATCAGGACGATTTTATGTCCGTACACCGTCTGGAGTTATAAAATAGCTGCACAACTCCTTACTCCCTTTAAAAGTATGTATTGACTCCTAAGTTTTGGTAGTAAAATGGAACGGTCTGGCCGCTGTGGCGATTTTAAATAACTAGCCCATTGTATCCTGTCTAGACAGCGGCCAACTCGCGTAATGTTATTCATTACAGTCGGTCCTTGGACCGTGTCTCTACACACACATTCATAGTCCTTTGTCTCGTTTTTCCTCGCCCTTTTTTACCTGCCATTCATCTTTTACTTTTATTGTATTTTATTTTATTTCTTTCTCAATTTTGCGGTGACTTATTTATACCTACGTGATTTTTAATTGGCTATATGGCTTTTTTTTCCTTTTGGTCTGTTTCTTTTCGTACATGACTACTATCGTTTTCCGTTTACTATCAACGTTTACTTTCTGAAACGATAAGAAAAACGTCAAAATAAAATAGCTTTAGGAAGACCTCGTAAATGAAAAAAATGCCAAATAAAATATAATGCATTTTGTTTTCCAAATGGATTTTGAATCCTATCCAACTCCTTTTTAACAAAGATGTATTTTCTAAGGCTTACGGTTGTTTGGTTAAAATGCGCACCCGTGTATTGTAATGTATTTTGCCTCAGCTTTACCTTTTCCATTTACTTGCGAAGTTGCAATACGGCGCGGCCGCGCCGGCGCGGGCGTCTCTACTCCCGATTGAGTTAGTTAATGTTTCGTAAATACATCGAATGTCTATAAATTCACTGGGTTTATCTGTACTCATTGTATATAAATCACGTCACTATGAAGTGTTGCTTCGGCTAGCACCTTGTGAATTTTACGGAGCAACTTTCCATCGTTTTTGCGGAAATTATTTTCAATTTCCGTGTGAACGGAAAAGAAATACTTCCTACCATTTTTTCAATGAGCTCTGCGCAACAGTTTCGTTAATACTATGATATAATTTTACTAAACAATAACACACAGGACATTTTAATATATAACAATCTCTCAAAATAATATAGTGTGTTCGCTATACCTACATAAGTCCAGACATAATCGGAAGGTCAAACAGAGACTGTTTATCGTTACATGTCCTTCAATATTATAATTAATTTTGTTTGGCTATAACAGTAGCTATATTTATACACTAAATCAGGTCGTTTTATTAGTTTGTTATATTGATTTTTATATCATACTTTGTTATGTCATAGCATTCTTGCTTCTTTGTTTTACATTTTGATTACACAAGTTAAGACTGATAAATTGATTGATTGATTATAAATTGATTTCATTTCATCATCATCAACATTAACATTATCATCAGGGGCACTTATAATTCAAAAACAATTTTAAAGAATTACTCGACACTGGCAAGATGTCTCTATTTTGTAGCCGACTGCCAACCCAAAAAAAAGAAGAAGAGCTATATGAAGGTGTTACGAAAATGACTGTCCGATACGATAACGTGAACTCCAGTATAATTTTTGTTGAGACCCGTAGGCATATAAGTTCGGTGATTCATTCCCGTTATAGCCGACGTGCCGACGCTGACTGGAAGATTTCGGGGGCACTAACCGTAGGCACCACGGATAAGGTTGAGACTTTACATATCGGGCTCGAACTGGGCCCCAAGTCTGCTAACACTATCGATTCATAATCGAACAGCAAACGCATAGTAACTGTCACTTTTAACAGATATCCCATACAATATCTGTCAAAAGCGACAGTTACTATGCGGTTGCTGTTCGATTATGAATCGATTTTGTTAACAGACTTGGGGCCCTGGACTGTGCCGCACTAAACTGGATCAATATGATCGTCGCCTTTGATTAAAATAGTGTTGAACAATAGAAAGATTGCCTTTATTATATGATCTTGACAGTAAATTGTAGCTCAAGTCATATAACGAACACGTGTGGGTTCATACTGTGTCTTAAGCACTATATTATAACGTAGTGTTACGCTCATAATCGTGTTTCGTTCCGCTCGCACTACAGACTTTTTAAATAAGAATGTGTTACAACCCATCGGTCGCCTTCCTTAAATATAAATCCATTCACCATTTAAAAGGGCTCGTACCCAAATCCATGGGAGAGCACCTTCGCGTCAACGTCAATGTGACATGACGTTGACAGCGACGAATAAAAAAGATTTTGATCGTGTGGAAGCAGCGATAATCGATCTGATGAATATTTTTTTGGTTCCTACAAAATTAAGGAAATACAAAGCATTGGCAGAATACCTACTGTTTGTCTATTGTTTAATTATTGCGGCCACCCCACTGACGATAAAAAATGACAAGAGTGACAGCTTTCTCAGAGACGTTACGATTACGTCTGGAGTTCCTGTTTGGCGGACTATTTACTAGTTGCAGGGAAAACGGCTGTTACAACAGTTTAAATACTATACAAGTTTCGCGATAAAAGAAGTTGCAAAACATAAATAATCGAAGCTTGCATTAAGTACTTATTTTTTTTCGGACTTCATCTCGACCAAATTATCGATATATCGATAGTCTCACATTATTTCAAATACATAATCCTTTGGTTACGGTCAACAAAACTAATTAGATACAATGCAATATAACTAATTGCATTTTAAAATACAACGTGCAATAATTTGATGGTATTTCATAAGGTGCCGTGACAGCCCTATAGCTGACCGACCCAAGGGACGTCGGTCGGCCACCATAAAATGGCGCGTCTATTTTAAACATGAAAATTTTTGCCTCGTAAATGCAGCTAAATTTTTATATAAGTATCCACGTTTCTATAATGATAATAAAAATAACTTATTAGGTCATACATGTTCTCAAATTCACTTACGTATAGGTAACTGAAAAACGCAAATATTTTTGATTTTGTATAAAAGTTATTTGCAATGAAATGTCAATGTGCAATTATAAATTAATAACGAAATTATAATTGTTTATTCCATGGTTCCTTAGAGTTTTGATACCGTATTATGACACAAGGAAAGGAAAAAATATTATTAATAATTATGATTTAATTATATTGCATTTGTCATGTTAATTACTGGATGGTTGAATATAAATGATTACAGCAAGTAGGTTAATAATTGTTTATAATATTCCGCAAAAGCGCAATACCCGGTTATCAATATTTAATTGTATTTATAAGATTGTTGCGACCTCTTCAACCTCGCTATAAAATAAATAGATGGCGCTGCAGACGACATTCAGAACAAATGACGATTCTTCATACAATCCTCAAACGCGTTATGAGAGTTTTCGGAGAAAGTAACATACACAAGCTACAGGACAAAGACCGCCGTGGCATAGCGGCCGCCCCGCCAGGCATACCACCCGCGTGGCTGGAAGATCTTCCCTTTTCCGTTAAACTGGTAACCCCTGACAACGAACAACATCCTTCCGTGCAGAGTTAATTAAAAACATCAGCACCCCTATAGACAGTTTGTCGTTTAAAAAACGGTTACACATATATTAAAAATTTAGATAAGTACCTAATAATATTAGTAAAATTTCATGAGTACCTACGTAATATTTGGAATCTTCGCTTAGAAACATTGTAACACGAGAAGAATTAAAAAAAAAACTAAATGCCAGAAATATCTTTAAAAAAACAGTGACGTTCTAATACCCATGCCAAAACACCTAATTGTTTTTTTATTTACTCATAAACAAAAATAAAAGTTCAGACAAAGGGACTTTTTGGCGGGAAATTGAAAACTGAAGTTGTCAATTTTGTTTTATTTTACTAAAAGTGTTTATTTGATACAAACATGTGTTATATTGGTAGAATATTAACCATTGTGTGTTAAAAAACGTGTACAAGTGAACGGAATAAAAATAAAATAGTGCTTAAGTTTTTCAACATCACTTTTTAAGATCTTCCAAGATGTCCGATAACATTTTGTTGGATAATTTATTACATCACTATTATAATAATCTGTGGGTACTTACTTATACTAAAAACCACAATCAAAAAGAAAAAAAATCTCGAAACTGGCGAAATTGGCTCCAATTTGTAGCCGATCAGCAATATAAAAAAAAGAAGAAGTCACACAAAATGTTAAGGCCAAACCGTAACCACCGAACGTAAATGATCTAGATACTATGATTATATTAAAGCTCATTTCCATAGTGCCGGGCTGAATCACAACGACCCGATGCGTGTCATCAATCGATTGCTGCGTTTGTTCGAATTCATTCACCCCTTCACCAAACGACATGCTTAAGTGGGGGCAATGTACTAGCCGCGATTTTCGGTTGATTGGGTTTCCACGCAATCGGTGTGAAATTATGTCTTTGTGACACTAATATCTGTTTGATTGGCTTATTCTGTTTGGTTTGTACTCTGGAATTTTAATAGGTACTTAATATTTTTTTATCGCATAGAAAACGTTGATAGTCATTGCCGAACGAAAGTTGGAGACGTCGGTGTGTGGAGATCGCATGGAGTTTCATAAGGCGGGAAGATGGCAGATGGACCAGAGCGATAACTGAATGGAGGCCCTGATGTTGACGTAAAGGGAGAGGCAGATGACTAACCAGATGGTCTGATGACATCGGGAAGGTGGCTGGCATGTGTTGGTCAAGGCTGCCAGCACCGGAATGAGTGGCGTGAAATACGAGAGGCCTAAACCCAGCAATGATTTGTCACATGCTGAAAGAAGAAGATACAAAAGTGTACGGCGTGCAAAATAAGATTGTTAAGTCCAAAGTACCATTTTAAAGCTAGCTTCATACTTGCATTACAAATTAATAGGAGCATGAAAAGTCTAGCATTTTCCAGCGTCGCCGGTAAACCTTGATGCACAGACGTAAACAAGAAACGCAAGAGTGAAAGGAGAAGGTTAAACTTAACCTGCCAACCCAAAGGTTATATGATAACTTGCCAACCGAATCTTTCCTGGAAACGGTATCAAATCACGTACCTAACATGCACATAAACTATTGATATAAGGACACATCTAGCACAAGCTTTCTGGAAACAAGAAACCCTGTTAGCTCTTATGATTAGGAGCTAATTAGATTCTAGATGGCCCAAGCTATCCTATGGTTGGTGCCGACTATCCGTTCTGAAAATACTGGTTATTAAGCGGGTAATAACAAGATCAGGAAAGGAAGAAAGTCATCTAGCATGCCGTCGTTCTGTGCCGATATCGACAAATTTTCAAAAATGCCAAAAGTGTCAAATAGTCGACACTACTTAGTCGATTAATAGTCGTTGACTGTGTTTATCGCACATTACTAGTAATATTAAAAATACATTTAATTGTTTTTGTACAGGTAACCACGGATCATTAAACTCGGGCAGCTCAAGTCATAAGACTATAAATTCAATGCTCTCGCACTGGCGTTGCCAATGTTATAAAAACGTGATTAGTATCGCAGGTTACAACGTGGGATCACTCAACTGTGAAAGACTTCTATTCTAAGATGATTCATGATCAACTTTATCGATATTTAAATAAAAACGGAAAAATATGTTTGTCGGTAAACGCATCGTTTGAAAACGGCTGGACCGATTTGGTATTTTTTTTTAAATTTTCATATGAATAATTTTAGGTATACAAAAATTGTAAAAGTTCTCGGAAACTTCATGACAGGACGACGCCTGTAGAGGCATTCCGATTTGAATACTGATTTGATTATAATCAATAGTATTCCATTTAGAGCACCCAACCGGTGCGCTAACAATTAAAAATAAAAACGTTTTTATTCCATTCCGCTTAGCACACCAACGGTCATTATGCATAGACAATGCATAAAGAGCGTCCGCTAAATGGAATAGAATATAAATAATTTTAATTATAATTGTTAACACACCCGTCGGGTGCTCTAAATGGAATCCCCTTTCTATCGTTTCAATTAGTTGAAATAAAACTTGCAGGATAAATCTAAGGCGATTTTCAATCACATTTTGTAATCGTAATTTTACCGGATCCCTCGTGACTTTCTCTCGGTCACTCAGATTAATCATACGATAAAATGTAATCACTGTCGGGAGGCCACTCTCAGTGCCAAACAATTCACAAACAGCGATACAAGTCATGTTTGTATATTACATTCCTCTCTCTTCATTAATCAATGTGACGGTCAACGCATCTTGAGGGCCTATAGCAGACGTTCTAATTTCAAACTTCAGAAGTTTCTACAGTTAAGATATTATTCATAATATAAACATAGATAATATTCGTTCGAGAGTTCATTAGTACTTGCTATTTTATCTGTTGAAGAAATGACGCGATGAAAATGCAGCGTCGAGAGCGCTTCACAATACTTTCATTGTACAGCTCACTTTTTCTACAATACCGTTTTTTGTCTATGACTCAAGATTGTTTTTTTTAAAATAGGGCAACGTATTAAATTAGCGGTCACGACTATAACAAATTAAACATCTAAAAATTAGATTCGACGCCCGTCCAAGGTTACGATATAATATTACTTTTAAATGTGGCGCTCCGTAGATTACGATGGAGGTGACCTTGATAGGTCGGGATCTATAACTCATTTGAGTGTTAAAAAGATAATAAATAGCGGAGCGTTTGGACAGAAATACTCGTATACGACTAGACTGTTGTTATTAAATGTCATTGACTTCATTCGAGTGTTTGGTCTAATTTTACTTTCCCATATTTTAATTTAAAACTTGTTTACGCGTTTTTATCATCGCAATAGATTTTGTTACTATACATTTACTACATTTTATATAGTTAGGTTGTTAATACATGATCACGATTAGTTTATTAGGTAGATAAGTAAGTTTTTTAGAAAAAGGCCAAAAACAATATGTTTTGTTGTTATTATAATTTTGAGAATGTTGAATCTGAGATTTTATAAGTTTATTTCGTTTATGTAATTATAATAATCTCTATGGCATGATTCTTGGATCAACATGTTCTTTTTAATTGGAAGATAGTAGATACCTACCGAGCTAATTATAACTAAGGACTACAATACAAAACAATTCGTTTCATGAATATTGTCATGGACTGTGCATAATAAAATTATTATTCCGCTGAGAAACGTCGACGCGGAAGAGTCAACGGGACAACGGAATTAAGAAAAATACTGGAAAGGGCATTGCCAATTTAAACCAAAAAACTCGCATAATAACGAATGTCGCGGGGCGTGGCACGGTGGAACGAAAATCGCTTGTAGTGGACTTAGCGGTACATAAAAATAAAATGTCTTTTCTTGGATATCTAATGATGCCATCGGATTCTACTCATCAATACAAGCAAAAACTATTATGGCAGTATTTTGATTAAATAAGTATTTTTGGAGTTATGATGATTTGTATTTTTTTTTGTATGGAGACCAACTCAAATTGGCTTAAATCTCGCAAGTCTCACGTTGTTTCAAAGAATCATTTTTGGATTCATATAGCTTCAACCATTAGCTACATGATATACATAGCCACAATGCTCGAAAATTCTCGATTTTAGAGTATTTAATAAAATAAGATTTTTTAGTACATTGATGATAAGGTTGGTTGGTCGGTTTCCCTTTTCCACACTACGAATGAGGTAGAAAACTAGGAGCGCTTTTTTAGTGGTTTCCCCATTTGGCCGAATCCATATTAACAGAAAAATAAAGTCATAATTTCGAGAATACTTAGTTACAGTCTAATGGGATAAAATAATCCAGTTTCTTGAGATTATTGCTATACTAATGGCAATAATTCGGCGAAATAATTGAAAGGGTGACAAACGAAGATATGGTAGTGGTAAAGTAAATTAGTAAGTCTCTGGCTCAGATTCTTCATCCTCCATGTTTTGATGAAAGCCTGAACTTGCAAATGATAAATTCACTATTTCTTAATTATCATCGAAACTATCAGATGAAATTAGCAAAGTCTTGGCTTCATCAGAAAGGTCTTTGTGTTTGCGTTGTAATTTAGCGCGTTTCACTGAAATGTATGGGTCTGCACTAATTCATAAGTTATTTAAAATGTCTTGATTGGTAGTTTTCCTACAGAATATTCGTGAACGATCTAAGCGAAATAATCTGAAATCTTAGTTTATAGATTCAGAAGCTTCTTCGAATAATTTCCCAATTGGAATAGGCCCGAAATTAGCAATTATGTCTGCTCTATGAGCAAGAACATTATGTACGCTTAAGGGCATGTAATACATAACTGTGGGTAGCATAACTGTTTTGCTTTTAGTATTTGAAAGTAGGAAGGAAATGTTTTTTCTTACACACCTTCTTTTTCTTATTGTATTGCCACTTTGATAATTTTACCGACAAAAGTATTCCTAAAGCCTCATCTCATCTCATCAGCTATCAATGGTTTTTGGGATGTATTATTAATATAACCTTTTACTTTTTTTTACGTCTTGTGGATTTTTGACCACGTAATAATTTTTTTATTGATATCAGAAAGACCCTGAACTCTTAAATTCATTGTATAAATGGCTGATATTTCATCAAATCTTCGTATTTTCTGATTTTCAACGCGTCTTTTTTTTGTTTAGACCCTAATTCACAGAAAGGATTTCTTGGGCTTACATTTGTGTACGTACCTATGCTTATTTTTAATGGTGATACAATTTGAGTTGATCTGCTGGGTGGCTTCGTGTTCTGTTATATCAGCATGAGATATAGTTACTTCTGTAGCGTCTTTAATATAATCAGGCGACAAAACTTATACATCCAACCATTCTATATTCTTAGTTTTGAATATATCTGCATACCCATCTCCTATGAAGGTTAGAACAATAATAAGCACAAAAATGTTTTTGATTTTTGATGTTTTCTTCGTTTAGTTTAATGTTTAAAGCAGATATTCCGATATTATATAAACCCTCGCCAAATTACCAGTACCAGTTTGTTTTAATTTCACAAACATATCTAAGTTACGTCACCAAGTCACGAACCATTTTGACCGAAATTCAGATAAAATACTTTTTATAATATTCCAAAGCAAGTGCGCGTGCGTATCTTACGGAATGTAACTATGTTCTGAAAATAATTTACTCAAAATGGGAATAAGTAACCTAATTATTATTACCGGCCGTCAATGTGACCACAATTGCTTACGATATAAGCACCTGTTGTTTACACCATGTATTGTTATGTTTGAGATAATCCCCCATTGCTATATTTTCTATTTTTACCAAAACAAGTGACGTATTTAGGGTGGTGTGGATGATACCGACTACCTGCGCAGTGACCTTACCGGTAAACACAATCAAAACATGACATGATTTTCTTAAATTACATAATTATTATTGTTATTATTACTTCCAAGACTGCCTAAAATTTACGTAAGCATGTTTAGAGGTCATAACTAATGTGCCTAAGACGTTAGCAAAATAAATAACATCGAAATCCAAAAAAAAATATTACATTTTTAAAACTGGTATAACTCTTGAAATAATGCATATACAACAATATTGCTCAGAACATAAATGTTTTGTATTGGCTAGTAGAATCCGAATCCAAAATTTCAAGCCCTAAGTCCCAAATTTTAAAAACCAGCCCTCCGTGCGTGGGCGGCGCGTAGCTGTGTAAAAAAAGTAAAACAATATTATTGCGCGTATAAGCGAGATAAGTTAAATGCGCATAACTTTCAATGTATGAAAACATAGTCGCCTTCGGTTTGTGAGTGAATGCCATTCTATTGATTTGGCTGTTCTGTGGACGAGACCTACTCGGGGACCGGTCTGACAGGTCTTCAGTCCACTCGAACCTTCCTTACTGTATTCAAGATATAATACATCTCGTAATGGTTACAGAATAGAAGTAATAGAGGGAATATATCTTTGTGATTTATTATGGCGACGTTGTCGGTGTCTGTTGGTTTTCAACAAACGTATATCTACCGATTTAATCTTACGAGGTATGTCTAGAATTATTACTTATCATTAAAAATATTATGAACATGTGAATGAAGAGGAGATAACTCAAGAAAGAACGCCATAATTAATAAAAAAATAATCCACTGTATTGTCTGTTTAAAAAGAAATATCATCTTATACATTCGTTGTTATTAAGTCGTAATATATTATTATGGTAAAAATGCAAATTAATAGATAAGTATGACTCATAGACACTATTTTCAAATCGAGCATAGACAATTAATGTCAAGCAAGAGATAGTAATAATTCCTACCATTCGAATCGTCTGCGTTCAATATTAGTCTCAGTAAATGATTCAAGGCTACGATTTGAATTGATCGACTAATTGTTGACACTTGTCAGTTTTCCTATTGTAAAACTATCAAAGAAAAGTTGACAGGCAATTAATATTTCACTATCATACTATTAAAATGTAACTGTGGCCATATGCTTAGGCGATTTCTTAAGTCCTAACCGTGAAATTAACCTTTGTTAATGACCTTCAACTGACTCACTACTTAGAAAATCCCCACTAAACTACATCGCTTCTCAACACGAATTCGGAACATCTGTCACAAATTAACACAACGCTAGTCGGGTTCACGGTCGGCTAATTACGTCTGTGGCCATCCGCTCAGCTGATTCTAACATCTGCCAAACAACACAGACCGCTTTCGTTGTTATATTGCTGAGAACAAAGTCGATGATTGCTTGAAAGTTGAAAGGTTTCAGCAATTAGTTGTCAGCTGCAGTGGTCAATTCTATCTTACCATAATCAGTCATTAATAACTTAGGTACTTTGATTTAGGTAGATCTGTTCCCGCGACTTCGCTTGCGTGGGCTTTTGTTTTTTGGCTGTTCCATATGAAAAAACTTGAATTTTCCGGGATTAAAGCCTGTGTGTAGATCTGGTATACTAAAAGCTATCACCATGCTATGTTTCTTTATAATCCGTTCAGTAGTCCTGGCGTTATTCCCGTACATACAGACATGTTTGGTTACACTAATCGTTTGTAACATAATGATGTTAATCCAAGTTCCTTGGTGGTCGAAGCTACCTCCCGTGTGTTCTAATAATAACTAACCAATCGTTTAAAGAACTACCCGCATTATTTGTTATATGTTAATATTTTAAGAGCCCCTCCTTATTTCCAATAATAATGGTTTAAAATGGAGATAACCACATACATCCTAGAATTGCGGGAAGGATTCTGACCCGAGCCAATGTTGAAAAAAACCAGTTTACAGCACGATTATTGTATTTCAGTGGGAACAAACATGTATGCATACATAAAAGCGAAACGCACTGACTGACTCACTCAGTCACTCATCACGAAATCGCCGAAACCATGAGACCTAGGGGCTTGAAATTTGGCACGCAGGTTCCTCAAGGCCACTAGTTGCTCACTAAGAAAAGGCTAAAGGATTTTACAAAATTCGACCCCTAAGAGGCTAAATGGAGGGAGGGGGGAGCGGGTTGATGATGAGGAAGGATGTTTTGTGGTAATTTTCTACGCGGACGTAGTTGCGGGCAACAGCTAGCTTTCTTATATAGTTCATAAAATGAAAGGCTTTCACAATCTTATCGGTGGCACGACAGAGCAGCGTGTTATCATTCATTGCGTTATCTGTCTTCGAAAGTAGGTAGGTGTGATAGGAAGTAAAAGGATTAATTGAAATTAGGCTAGTGCGCAATTGCTGTATTCCGAGTTGGATCACCTACTTAGTATTTGGCGGGTCGAGGACGGAAGTTAAATTCGGATACATGATACCAAGTATTTAATTCTACTCAGTCTTGTGCCCTTGTGTTTACGCGAATACTACACAATAAAATAAATCTAATTTTAATTATGTTGTCGTTTTATCGCGTCGTACCGTGAACGTAAAAACATAAAATAATCGCGATAAAATCCTTAAAATTAATTTTATTTCCATCTACTCAGTCTTGTTTGTGATTCAAGTTGTGGAATAAACATAAGGTATTCGATAACATGAGTGGATATTGTATTTATTCATTTATGAGCACAGACTTGTTAGAATGTTCAGACAACACACGGCGTCCTCTTCAAGTGAAGTCTGAAAAAACTTTGGTCGAACATGTAAACACACGCACACATATAAACAATCTATGTCCAGAACTTCTTAGTCTATGCCGTATCATGTACTAGGCAAAAAAAATTGTACGTGATAACATTTACCACTACACATGAATTGTAAATGTGGCCATGCTTTTCTACAGGCAGCGTTTCGTCTGAGCTTCTAAAGAAGTCTGTGTGTTTCAGTTGCAAAACAAGCACAAGTCTATTTATATTTAGTTATATCGATAAATACTTTTCTTAATATCTCGGAGCAGCTATTTTCTTCATGTCTAGCAATTGCGCTGAATCTGAATTACATTTGTATTGAATTTGCACAATTTGCGAGACATTTAAAGGCGTAAAGACGCTTTCAATGGCTCCGAGACGTGCCTCTGCTGGTATTCGTAGCTCTTATTTAAAAAGAATCTCAAATAGAGGTGATAATACTGAAGTATTTTTCGTTATCCATTAACGTATTTGTAGCAATGCAGCATGCTTCTACATAATATCTAAATACATCTCATGATCAGTTGGTCCAGATATCTTGAGATTTGGGCTTAAAACAAAATGTCTTCCATTTTAGAACAACTTTGTATCTTCTGACATCTAATCGCTTTGACGATTTAATTTAAGATAAAAGTAAATTATTCTAAAATGTATTATGAAATAACTTCAGCAAGTTTTAAAAGGCAATTCTTGTGCTACATACTCTTATAGCGAACACTTTTGATCGTGTTCATTTTGGTGTCGACGGCAAAAAGTTAACCTTCTGTCCCCTTTACGCTCGATTAGGAACAAATTGAGTGAGAGATGACTTCAATAAGCCCTGGGTTACACAGCCTTTCATGTCGGCAACACCGCAGGTGGCTGGAGCACGAATATTGGATGTGAATAGCATAACAAAATTTAACAACAAACTGTCTAGTAATATTTTATAGGTACAACTAAGTGTAGACATGCTATATGGTACGGAGACGTGGTCGCTTACTATCGGCCTCATAAGAAGGCTCAAGGTCGCGCAATGGAGAGAGCTATGCTCGGGGCTTCGCTACGCGATAGAATCAGAAATGAGGAGATCCGTAGACGAACTAAAGTAACTGACAGTTGTAGTGGCAGTGGGCAGAACCGATGGCCGCTGGGGCAGAAAGTTTCTAGAATGGCGACCAAGAACCGGCAGACGTGGTGTAGGACGGCCCCCTACAAGGTGGACCGATGTTATCACACGCGTAGCAGGAAGCCGGTGGATAAGAGTGGCAGAGGGCCGTGATGTGTGGAAGTCATTGTGGGAGGTCTATGTCAAGCATTGGACATCTTTTAGCTGATTAATTGAAATGTAGACAGTAATTAAAGACGTGTACAAAGAGGTTACGGCGATCATTTTGTAAATTACTGTGATTGGAACTTTAATCAAGAAGCCTATCACACAGACGACTTGGAGCATATATTATTCAAATTAAATATTCAATAGCAGCAGCCATTATAGGTCTGTCAATCATGTCAATAGACTGGAACGCATACATATCTATACTGGGAAGGCAATCAGGACAAATCATTCCGAACAAACAAGCACGTCGGAATGATGGAATGCAGAGGATAAATTGATGTAAGCTACGAATGGGGCGAAGCTGCATGGCTATGAAGATTACGTTTTCATTCTGTTAATGGAAAATTAGCCGTCGTCGTCATAATTTAACAGTTTTGCAAATATACCACAATCAGAGCTATTGTCTCCCTACTGTAAGACATCAAGCCTACTCCTTTAATGTCGTCTTCCGTTAAGCACTTTTCTATTTTGTATTGAGCTCTGCTTCTATCCTATCCTGATACTGCTGCTAATACATATATCGTTTAATCCATTTCACTTTTTACATACCTCAAATATTAAAGCATATCGACAATTTACTACTTTTTTACGAACATTCAACTGCATATCTATTTTCGTTTCTATCCCACTGAGATCTGTTTATTGTATTGCCCAGACAGTGCTCTGTACAACTTCTGTTTATTGCTGCCGAATTAGTTTTGCTATTCTTTATACGTCAAATAAATCTATCAGATCATACATTAATGGAATCCTTTAGAGAATTGCGGTTGCTCTTATTTATATTATTCTATTTAGTTTATTTGAATTTATCATCAGTATCTACCTTTCGCATTCGCTAATAGTATATCTAGAGTCTACGGGGTTGATATCTTTTTCATGGAATGACCAAATATCCATAGTGTTTTAACTTCGAAATTCTTTAGTAAACCGCTTTTTGGCATCAACAATGTTTAACACGCATTCTCTACTAAAATATAGATAATATATCAAGTATGTACTTACATCTTTATATTAAAGTCTGGTCGCGGTGTTGGCGGCAAACATTCGCTTCAATCGCATCGGTTTGATTAGCAAATTGTTGGCACAAACCACTGCCCTACGTTCATTGACATTTTGTTCGTACATTATAAATATCTTTGTCTTTATTTCCGCGTCTTATGCAGTATATAAAATCGATTATTCGCATTCGAAATGAACGCTCTAATCGATTGATAATTTCAATTGTATCAATTCTCGGCACGATTGTATCTGAATTAATTTATTCTTCATCAGATCATGGCCGATGTTGTTTTGCTTCCTGTCTCAATATACGAGTATATGCTTATGCAAATTAAGTTTTTAACAAGGTATTTAAATAGATATTGATTTCTCACACTTACGCGAATACTACACATTGAAATAAAACTAATGTTACGGATTTTATCGCGTATATTATACGTTTACGTACCTTAAAATGAACTAGAAACTCGCGTATAACCGCGGAAGTTGTTTAAAGAGATGTAAAGTATATGCCGACTCTGCAACTGTATGCGCGCGCAAATCAAAAGAAACATGTTCTTTACGCTGCACAAACCAAAAGAACCTTTATATCCGTTGGGTGTTCGATTGAAAATTGATTGTCAATACACCTCGGGCAGCCGGTTTCGCTTCGGTCAGATTATGTAAATGCCATACACAGCTGTGCGGCGGCGTGCACTACTCTTTGAAACTGTTTACAATATACTCCAGTTGATAATGGGTCGTATTAATAAAGGTATACGGATCATAATTGGCCGCGTCACGGTTAGTGCGCAGCCAACGTTATCTGGTTGCATAAGAGCAAGGGCTATTGTCTTTATCAGTTGTTATTGAACGTGGTTATCTGACTCAATTGCGCCGTGAACCCGGCCGGCCTGACACATTTGTTTTGTACACTCGCACCTATTTTAAACCGACTTCAAAAAGGAGGAGGTTCTCAATTCGGTTGTATTTTGTTTCTGTTACATATAACGTCCGTCGAAAACGAGCCTTTCAGTCAGGCCACTTGATTTGAATATCACCAATAGTATTCCACTTAGAACACCCGCTGAATGCGTTAGTATTATTTAAAAAAAAAATATTCCACTTAGCGCACCAGCGATCATAATGAGGGATTTTTTTTTAGTATGCATATTAACCCTTTAGTGCGCATAGTGTAAATAAATACAAATATTATTTTTATTATTAGCGCACGCGTGTCGCTCGGCTGCTTTAAGTGGAATACTATTGGTGATATTCAAATCGGTGGTCTTACTGTAATGGAACGAAAACATTTATACACAACAATAACAATCCTGCTATAGAATGTAATCACATTTATTGTCAAACTCATTTTGTCTAAATGAAAATCATACTTTTCATCATTACCGACAAAATTTCCCGCCGGATTGATCATTCCCAAAGGAAAATAAACATAGGAACATATTGTTTCCGGATTCGGTACGGAGAATTTATTTCGATATTTTCCGTACACATAAATCAACAAGTTTGTTCGAGTAAACACACGTGTGAGTGAGTAAACTAGACACACGTTGCGTAGGTAGCGATCCACGTGCTTATAACAAGCATTATCTTATACTAGTAAAAGTAATGAGTGTGTAAACTTACAATTGTGAGAGCAGTGATAGCCAAGTTGGTACAACGCTTGCCTCGGGGATTGCAGGTTCAAACCTCGGCTCGCACCTCTGGGATTTCATGTGCGAATCTCATTTTCAAGCATAATTATCACTTGCTAAACGGTGAAGGAAAACATCGTGAGGAAACCTGCATGTCTGAGAGAACCCCTCAAAAGCCGTGAAAAGTCCGCCAACCCGCACTGGGCCAGCGTGGTGGACTATGGCCTAATCCCCCTCGCACTGAGGGGAGGCTCGTGCCCAGCAGTGGGACATTGAAAAGGGCTGGAATTATTATTATAAACTTACAATGAGAGAGTATGCTTCATAACATAACACACAAGCCGGGAGGCATTTGCTGCTTTGTAGCATTCCTGTGTGCTATTATATCTTTAGAGTACTTCCTCTGCGCGCGATCATGTCTTGTTATAACCACATATTCAGGTGGATAATTAAAAAAAAAACGAAAAAAAACATATTTAACCAATCGTGACACTTGGGGCATAGGGTGTATCGGTAGAACCTAGCTAATGACCCCCCCCTAAATCCCTGAAAAAAATGTGCCGGTCCATGCGCCAAACAGCCTGTATACTTACTTACCAAGTTATTAAGCTGCCTCTGCGTCCATTGCCTTAGCTGTATACTAAAACAAAGTACAATAATTTTGTAATATAAGTAGGTATTTAAGTGTACATGATACATCGCTTGCTGCACTGATGTGTACAAAAATATTCCGCGAAGAATACCATCCATCATATAGGTATGTAGTTTTAGTGCAGATGCAACAGAATCGCCAACGCTTAGTTTATTTTCAGTTTGCTATAATTAGCTCGGCGGAGATGATTGGGACGAACCATGGCGCTAATTTAGCTTTCAAGATCAATAACTGTTAATGATGCTTCGGACAAGACCATACGCTACAAGACCTTTTTTTTTATTTTTTTTTATTACATTATAGGCAAGTATTTGATCTCGATCTCACCTGATGGTAAGTGACGATGAGATCTACGATGGACCATACTTGCCTAGGTAGGAAGGCGGCAGTAGATGAGACGCTACATTCACTAGGCACATGCAGCGCAACTGATCTGACCCGCCATCCATGAATGGCAACACCGAACATCATGCCGGAACACGGCTAGGCCGCTTGGCGACATGGCTTTGTTCAGTGGGTGGTGACTAGCCACGGCCGAAGCCTACCACCAGTGAAGACCATACTAGACCATTTAAATAGTGTATTCACTATTGGATAGTCTATGGTTAGACTAAATAATAATAGCAGCCTTTTAATATTTCACCGTTGGAAACGGGCCTCCCCTCAATGCGAGGGGGATTAGGCCATAGTCCACCACGCTGGCCCTGGTGCGGGTTGGCGGCGGTCTTCACACGTCTTGCGAGGGGTTCTCTCAGACATGCAGGTTGCCTCACGATGTTTTCCGCCACCGTTTAGCAAGTGATAATCGTGGTTGAAAATTAGATTCGCACATGAAATCCATAAATGGATTATATTTTAATTAATATAATTTGTTTTAATTTTTAGAGCAAAGGATCGACATGATTTTTTGCATAGATAGTGGTAGTTTAGTGGTCAGAAAATGACATTAGCCATGGGTATATATCATACCGTTGGAGTCGAACTGCAGAGCAAACCGGCGGCCCTACGCGAAGTTCTGCAGACAAAAGCTAGTTAATACTTCGTTAGAACCTTTTCTCAATATTATTGATGATAGGTTAAGACCTGAATTTGAAATATATGGGATGTGTTTTTATTTTAATTAGCGGGAGTTCGGTTTTAATAATACGTACTGACGAAAAAGGTATTGAACTCATTTTTAACCGAATTCAAAAGAAAGAGTAGGTTCTCAATTCGGTTGTATTTTTTGTTCTCGCTCAATTGTAACTCATCTGTTTCTTATGATTAATTCGCGCAGTTATAGGACTGCTAGGTACATTACGCTGCTGCTATAAATCAGTTCACCGCAGCTAAGATTACTTAAACAATTAATATTATTCGCGCAATTACTTTTTCTATTAGTATTCGACCTTCGGACGGGTTTCGTATAAATATCTATTATACATTATTAACATACAAAAAAATGCAGACAAACGTTAATTAATTTTGTATTATGATAATTGTTTTTTAATGTGTATCAACGTCTACCCGTAGATAAATAAGTTTTTAATTTTATTTTTTACTAGCTGTATCCCGCGACTTCGTTCGCGTGGTATTTAATAAAGACAACCGTTGGCAACAGCGTGCTTGCGCGTTCTGAGCCCGCGGGACGCATTGCAGGTTGTTGCTATCAAACTTAATCAAGCGCAGCGCTTCAACATTGGTTTTATTTTTTTCGTAAGATCCTATTTTTTTTTTCTAAAATAAAAGTAGCCTACCTTACTTCTTGTTACATCAGCTATCTGCCAGTGAAAGTCCCGTCAAAATCGGTCCAGCCATTTCAGAGATTAGCCGGAACAAACCGACAGACAGACAGACAGACAAGCAAAAATTGTAAAAAATGTTGTTTTGGTATAGGTATCGTGTATACATCCAATTGCACCTAGTAAAAAGCGGTTATTTTAATATTACAAACAGACACTCCAATTTTATTTATTTGTATAGATTAACTTTAGTTCCAACTTCAATCATTTATACACGTAGTAGTCATATCAATAGGTACCTACTTATTAGTAACAACTGTGTTGTTATAAACGAATTAATCAATTATCCATTGTTATTCAAAAGCTCATTATTTCATTAACCCTATAAATAAATTAGTATACATTAATTGCGTACCTATTTCAAACCAAAGTTTGGAGGACTCTATAATGATGATCTGGGTAAATAAGGTCATTGGGAGGTTATGTATTTATTATGTGACTCATATTATTTCATATGTTGCTTATATGCTTTACCTATTCATTAGAAAAGGTGGCTAGTCACGTGGCTAGTCACCACCCACTGAACAAAGCCATGTCGCCAAGCGGCCTAGCCGTGTTCCGGCATGATGTTCGGTGCTGCCATTCATGGATGGCGGGTCAGATCAGTTGCGCTGCATGTGCCTAGTGAATGTAGCGTCTCTATCTACTGCCGCCTTCCTGCCTAGGCAAGTATGCTCCATCGTAGATCTCATCGTCACTTACCATCAGGTGAGATCGAGATCAAATACTTGCCTATAATGTGTAAAAAAAAAGGTGAAGTTTAGGTACGATCATCATTATCATTCAGATTGTATATAAATAAACTAATATGTACAATAATTAGACAGAATATAACTTAAATATTTACAAACTAATATAAATTAAAAAGAGTATAGTAAAGCTACAAAAAGTGTAAAAAATTAGGCCCATGCGGTAGCGTGCCCAAGACGCTGGCCGCATTTCCTCGCTGAATAGCCAAAGCTACACGCTGAGCGAGGAAATACCCAGCCCTTGGGTCGCCGGTTGCGTCGACCAATCTTCTAGAAATATCTATACATATAAATAAAATTGGAGTGTCTGTTTGTAATATTAAAATAACCGCTTTTTACTAAGTGCATTTGGATGTATACACGTTACCTATACTGTTTGCGCCTATTATCGATCGTATTTGTGAATCTATGTAAGTGTTCCCATCACTATTCCGCCCACCCCCGCTCCCGCCGCTTCCTTCCGCATTCTCGTTCGTTCCGGCAGTCCTTCACCGTACGTCATCGAAAGTGCATCGATCCGCGCACGCGTCGCACGCGCCGCTCCAGCGCCAGCGCACCCTCACCTCACTTCCGAATCGTAATAATATACTGTGAATATATATTGTGAAATTGTGTTATACTTAAGTGTATGTGAAGCTCGCCAGTGTAACTACAAAATAGACAAAATCACCCGCACGAGCTCGTGAACTGCATCGCACTGCACCTTCGCGAAGTGTACCATCATCGTCACCTGCGTGAGTACCTACCTGCCCATCCTATTTTCTATTTCATTCCACATATTACATCGATTCACAGATTTAGCAAGTCACTCGTGTTTGTCGTATAACCCTACTTTTCCTTTTCTCATTATACAGTCCACTTTTTCGCGCCTCCATTATTTTGGTCCCGTTCGAGCCGGGTCAGACCATGCTGGATGGTTTGAAACGATTCGATTTGGTTACCGTTTCGTAAAATTATTTGTAAAATTTCGCGTCGTGGTCGCGAGCGTCATCCGCCATTTTTCGTTTGGTAGGTGTACGGAGACATTTTTCGTATTTTTCTAGTTATTACCTATTTTCGTATCGCTTCGTTTCGCATAACTAGGAAATATCGCATATTACGTTCTCCAACGCTCATATTTCGACCGATTGTAGGTAGGTAAGCAAAATTCGTCGTTCGTATCGCGAGGCTGCCCGGGCGCTTGGTGCGTTCGAAGGACTCCATTTTGTATCGATCTTTATTCAAATAAATTAATACTTTGTTTCGTTTGGTAGCTAGGTAAGTGTCGTATCGTAGTACCTATCTATTTTCCTGTCGTTTCGTAAGTAGATACGTACATTTCGTATCGTTGTAAGTACCTACCTATCTTGTCGTCGTATCGTTTTTCATAGGTAGGTAAGTATCGTATCGTATATCGTATATTTTTTGATATTACCCGTCGTTTCGTTTGTAGGTACGTACTACGTACATTTCGCTTCGTAGTAGGTACCTAACTATCTTGTCGTATCGTTTCGTAGTAAGTACCTAAATAAGTACATAGGTACGAAGTTCACAATGTCGGTTGAACAAAAATTACAACTTTTACATGCGAAAAAAGAAAGATTATTCGCACGTATTCAAACTATTTGTAATCATGCGGTTCAAATTAACTTGGACTCGTTCAAAGAATTATTTTTGTGTGAAATAGAAACCGTTGATGGCTTACGGTCTGATTTCGAAAAATTGTTAGATGAAATTAATATCTTGGAATTAGAACAAAACCCAAAATACGCTATTAATTACCAGCAACTCTCCGCTTTCGAAGACATGTATGGCCGTATCAAGCGCGCTAGTAAGGAGTTGTCGCCGCCGGGGGCGCCACCGGCCACACATGTACCTAGTAGCAGGACTAGACTACCGCCAATCGAGTTGCCCGAGTTTAATGGGGACCTAAAGTCGTGGCCCTTATTTTACACTAGTTTCAACAATACTGTACATCTTAATTTATCGTTATCGTCCGCTGAGAAGTTATACTATCTATTAGGAAAATTGACTGGTAAAGCACAGGCCGTGTTCGCCGGCATTACGCCGAGCGCCGATAATTATCAGCTGATCTACCAGTCGCTAGTAAATAAGTACGAAGACAAACGTATGCTAGCCTCGTCGTACTTGGATCAAATATTCGACCTAAAACCTGTGGGTTCGGCCACAGCCGCTAGTTTAGAATTGTTTTTGGATAAATTTTGTTCGTCGTTCTCCGCACTTAGAAATCTAGGTATTGAGGACTTAACTGATTTCATTTTTCTTTACATGGCATTGAAAAAGCTAGATTCAGATATTGTTCGCTCGTTTGAATTAGATAATCGTACACAGTCAATTCCGTCGTTTGACAAGTTGGTCACATTTGTACGTGACAATATAAAAATATTGTATAGGACACAAACGGATCGAAAGTTGGCACATCGATCGGATACTTCTGGTATTAATAAGCCCACTAAACCCACACATGCGTATGTCAATACATCGTCGTCGTCGTCGTCTTCGTCGCAGCACAAGGAAAAATGCACTTTGTGTAAATTGCCCCATGAACAGTTGTATACTTGTTCCGAGTTTCAAAAATTGTCGCCGGTCGAACGTTTTCGTTTCGTTAAGTCAAATAATCTATGTTTAAATTGTTTTAATAATAATCATCATTCTACCGATTGTAAGTCGAGGTTTAGTTGTCGTAAATGCAATAATAGGCATCATACTATGTTGCACTTTGAACCTACCCATTTTGAAAGGAGTCAAATAGGTACAAATATGCCTGTTCGCCCGGTTGAGACTCAAACCCAATCAGCTGATCGGAGCGGGAACTCGACCGCCCCGCCTAACGACATTACTTTATGCACTTTATCTAGTAATGAATCGAACTCGAAAAATAATAATTCGTCGCTCTCTCGCTCGCGCGCGAGTACCGTGTTGTTGGGTACCGCCCGAGTTGTTGTCGTAGATAGTCGCGGGAGGAACCATAATGTTAGAATTTTGTTGGACAGTGCATCTCAAAGTAATTTCGTAACTCGTTCTTGTTGTCAACGTTTGGGACTAAGTCATTTTAATAAATTGAATTGTTTAACCGTAAAGGGTATTGGGGGTTCTACTAAATTAATACAAGGCTCGACTAATTTAAGATTTTATTCTCGTTTTGATCGTAATATTAACTTCGATATGGAAACATTGGTAGTCGATAAAATAACGGAGTGTTTACCCACCGCCGCGGTGGACACTTCAATTCTTTCGAATTTCGACTCTTTGCCGTTAGCCGACGATACATTTGATGTACCGGGTGAAATTGAAATGCTTATTGGAGCATCAATTTTCCCACACCTTTTATTGTCTCGCAGGGTGTATGGTCACCCTACTCATATCGCACCTGTCGCTTTGGAAACCGTGTTGGGTTATGTTGTCGTCGGCTCGGCGCCCGCTCGTTTTGATCATTCGACTTCGATTTCGTGTTGTTGTGTCGCTGACCCGCTGGAATCTGCAGTACGTAGGTTCTGGGAACTAGAGGAAGTCAACATGCCGCCGTCGCTCAGCCCCGAAGACGAAGACTGCGAAAATTTGTATTCGCATACTACTACGCGCGACAAGGACGGTCGCTATGTCGTCGCGCTCCCGTTTAAGGGTGACGTGTTCTCATTGGGAGACTCGCGTCAAGTAGCGGAGAAGCGCTTTTTTTGCTTGGAGCGTAAAATGCTGGCTTCACCTAACTTAAAACTCGCCTACGATGGAGTAGTACGAGAATATTTGGAAAAGGGTTATTTGTCGCTTGCGCCTCAAGAAACGGAGGCTACTAGGGATGCCCCTAGTTATATCATACCGCATCATGGGGTCATTAGAGAGGATAAGGTCACAACCAAATTGCGTATCGTACTTGACGCTAGCGCCAAGACCAGTTCGTCCGTGTCTCTTAATGATCTTTTATATGGTGGTCAAAATCTTCAAAGTGATTTATTTAATGTTATCGTTAATTTTCGTTTGTTCGCTGTCGCTCTTTCGGCCGATATTAGGCAAATGTTTTTGTGCATTGGAATTCGCGAATGCGATCGTCGTTTTCAACGAATTTTGTATCGTTTTTCGTCGGACGAACCTCTAAAGGTTTACGAATTTAATCGTGTTTGTTTCGGACTCAAGTCGAGTCCCTTCCACGCTCTTCGAACTATTAAACAACTCGTCGAAGATGAGGGTGAATCGTACCCTACCGCGAAAACTACTATCGGCACTGGGCTGTACATGGACGATCTCGCGTGTTCGGTCGATACTGAAGCTGAGGCCATCGCAGCCACAGCTGAAGTGATCGCACTCATGAAAGCCGGTCAGTTCGATTTGGTAAAGTGGAATAGTAACTCGCAAGCGGTGGTCGATTCTATACCCCCGTCACATCGTTTATCGTCGGTCATAGAGTTTGATGAATCTGACCAACATAAAATTTTGGGTTTGTGTTGGTCCCCCACCACAGATCAGTTCAGTCTGAGCATACACATGCCCGCCGAGATTTGTACCAAACGGGCCATATTATCGTGTGTAGCTAGGATTTGGGATCTGATGGGCTTCGTAGCACCCGTTGTATTGTATGCTAAATTACTTATAAAATATTTATGGTTGTGTAATTGTAGTTGGGACGACCCGCCCCCTCCTCGCATCGTCGAATTATGGACTCGTTTTAGAGAAGAGCTTCCGTTGCTTTCCCAGATTAAAATTCCTCGTCACGTGGGCATTGGACCAAATGCCACCGTGACTATTGTCGGCTTCGCGGATGCGAGTGAGAAAGCTTACGGGGGAGTCGTATATTTTCATGTTTGTGTCGATGGAAATAATTCCGTTTTCTTAGTGAGCGCAAAGTCTAAAGTTTCGCCTCGAAAAGTCGTATCACTTGCTAGATTAGAACTTTGTGCTTGTCTCGTACTAGCGAAACTTATTCGCAAAATAATTATCGCTTGTGGTAGTCGTTGTAACGTAAATGAGATTTACGCCTTTTCTGATTCGACTGTATCCCTTTGTTGGATTCATTCGTCGCCCCACCGCTGGGACACTTTCGTATCCAACAGGGTAGCCAAGATACAGTCGGATTTACCGTCGGATAGATTCTATCACGTATCGGGGATTGAGAACCCAGCTGATTGTTTGTCACGTGGTCTCACACCCGCACAATTGCTGAATCACCCGCTGTGGTTCAGTGGACCTCCGTGGATTAAGTCTGACCCATCGCAGTGGCCAGTCTCGAAGTTTGTCCCCTCCGCGGTGGCTGACCCACCAGAGGAGAAGAAAACCACATATCATGTTTCGTCGTCTATCGAACCGCTTTTAGCTTCGTTGGCTAACCGTTGGTCGTCTTGGTCAAAATACTTGCGTTGCGTAGTCTACATCTGCCGTTTTGTGAAATTATTACCTCGAAGAGACTACGTAGCTGCAACTGATCTCGATTTCGCTGAGTTGATGGTATTGCGTCAACTTCAGACTTCGCACTTTGGCACTGAAATTGCGAACCTACGAGTAGGTAAACCTTGTAGTCGTAAATTTCAGTGTCTAAAGCCATTTTTGGATAGTGGATTGATTAGGGTCGGTGGTCGCCTGTCTAACGCGGAGTTAGATTATAATCATAAACATCCTATCGTCCTACCGCGTGCAGGTCATATATTAAATCTTTTGGTGGACTATCACCATAAAATTAATTGTCATGCCGGTCCTGACTTATTAATGTCGATTTTGCGTCAGAATTATTGGATATTTTCTGCGCGCAACCTAATTCGAAATAGGGTACATAAATGTATGCCGTGTTTTCGCTTGCAACCGAAGCCAGTATTTCCTGAGATGGCTGATCATCGTTCGTGTCGTGTCGTCCAAGCAGTAAAACCATTTGTTCATACTGGTACTGATTATGCGGGACCCTTCAAGGTCACAATGTCGCGAAGTCGTGGTGTTAGGTCCTTGAAAGCGTATGTTTGTCTGTTCGTTTGTATGACCACTCGGGCCGTACATATTGAGTTAGCTAGTGATTTGAGTACCGCGAGTTTCATGTCGGCTTTCAAGCGTTTTATATCTCGCCGCGGTCCTGTAGGTCGCGTATATTCGGATAATGGAACTAACTATATCGGAGCTAAGCGCTCTCTTTCGGAATTACACTCGTTTCTGCGTTCGAAGTATTTCAATACCGAGTTCGCTCAAGTATTATTGGAGAATCGTGTTACTTGGGTATTGAACACCCCCGCTGCTAGTCATTTCGGAGGCAACTGGGAAGCTAATATAAAGAGCTTGAAGACTCACTTGTATCGCGTCATCGGTGAGCAGACTCTATCGTTCGAAGAACTATCAACAGTTCTAGCTCAAATCGAGGCCGTGATGAATTCTCGGCCATTGTGTCGCACTCTGTCGAGCGATCCTTCGGAACCGCTCGCCCTCACTCCAGCGCATTTTTTGAATACTACTCCTTTGAAATATTTTCCCGCGAAAGACATCACGGAAGACAGGTTACATCTTCTTTCGCGTATCGAGCTTTTAGATAAATTAGTTCAATCGTTTTGGAAGCGTTGGAGAACGGAATATTTGCACACTCTGCAGTCGAGGCAGAAGTGGAACACGCCTAGTAACCCGGTAGTTGTCGGAGCAGTGGTAATACTTGCTACTGAAAATACCCCACCTCTGCATTGGCCCATGGGCGTTGTTGAGGAGGTGTTCCCTGGCTCGAATGGAGTCACTCGTATTGTTAGAATTAGAACGGCTACAGGTTCGTACCTGCGACCAGTGGTACGTCTCTGTCCCCTGCCAAACCAATAGTGGTGAATCGATTCGCTGATTAGGTTAGATTTAATTTAGTTTCGTTTTGTTATAGAGATAGATTTTATTTGATTTGATTGAATTAATTTCGTTTCGGTTTAAATTAGTTTCGTTTCGTTTTGTTTGAAGAAATGGGTTCCTTCAAGCTGGGGGGGAATGTTTGCGCCTATTATCGATCGTATTTGTGAATCTATGTAAGTGTTCCCATCACTATTCCGCCCACCCCCGCTCCCGCCGCTTCCTTCCGCATTCTCGTTCGTTCCGGCAGTCCTTCACCGTACGTCATCGAAAGTGCATCGATCCGCGCACGCGTCGCACGCGCCGCTCCAGCGCCAGCGCACCCTCACCTCACTTCCGAATCGTAATAATATACTGTGAATATATATTGTGAAATTGTGTTATACTTAAGTGTATGTGAAGCTCGCCAGTGTAACTACAAAATAGACAAAATCACCCGCACGAGCTCGTGAACTGCATCGCACTGCACCTTCGCGAAGTGTACCATCATCGTCACCTGCGTGAGTACCTACCTGCCCATCCTATTTTCTATTTCATTCCACATATTACATCGATTCACAGATTTAGCAAGTCACTCGTGTTTGTCGTATAACCCTACTTTTCCTTTTCTCATTATACAGTCCACTTTTTCGCGCCTCCATATACCGAAACAACATTTTTTACAATTTTTGTCTGTCTGTCTGTCTGTCTGTTTGTTCCGGGTAATCTCTGAAATGGCTGGACCGATTTTGACGGGAATTTCACTGGCAGATAGCTGATGTAACAAGGAGTAACATAGGCTACTTTTATTTTAGAAAAAAAAAATGGATCTCTCGAAAAAAAATGAAAACCAATGTTGCAGCGCTGCGCCTGATTAAAGTTTGATAGAAACAATCTGCAATGCGTCCCGCGGGATCAGAACGGGAGCAGGCTGTCGCCAACGGCTGAGTCTTTGTTAAATACCACGCGGACGAAGTCGCGGGCAACAGCTAGTTTTCTATAAAATTTATGGTGCTTGGACCGCATGGACCTAGGGTATAATAAACTTAACTTATATATACCTAAACCGACCTACCTAATATATTTATTAAACTTAACATGATCGCGTTGGCCTGTCTACCAATTAAATGCCATCAATGTCTATGTTTTAACTCGACCATAAAAATATCTAGCCAGGATCTACAGCCTAACGATATCACGATAAGGTTTGACCCTCGGCGAGACCCGAGGAGAATCTTATTGCCTGGGCCCCATGTCTGTTAATACAATCGATTCATAATCGAACAGCAATCGCATAGTAACTGTCACTTTTGACAGATATCCCATACATATCTGTCAAAAGTGACAGTTACTATGCGATTGATGTTCGATTATGAATCGATTGTGTTAGCAGACTTGGCGCACTGGAAACTTGCATCGAAAAAAAAAAGAAATGGAGGAATTCTAACTCTATCATAATGGAATATTCATTTTAGTGTGATTTAATTAATACATCAAACCCAGACCCAGATGTTTCTGTTTACCCGCCACCTAACCTGCAGACCCGTCTAGACGAGATTCTGTGAAACAAAAACTGATTGCTATTCCTAATGCGGCAGCCGCGTGATGGGAATACGCCGGCGGGTGTTTATGAGTCATTTCGGAGTTGCCAGGTTTATAAAAAAATAACAAAAAAACTTAGCTATTAATTCAATTTTAAAACTCGAGAGTGAACAGGTTGCCTTCAGGCAAGTATGCTCCACCGTAGATCTCATCGTCACTTACCATCAGTTGAGATCGAGATCAAATACTTGCATATAAGGTAATAAAACAAAAATTAAGGCCTTTTTCAGGATGTGCTGATAAACCCTATTCACAAATTATATGACAGATAGCACATAATTTCAACGTAAACTGATTACAAGACCTTACCCACGTATACAAAAAATTACATGTATTTAGTTAAATATACATAAAAGGGACTTACCCTAGCTATAATTAATATGTATGTTTAATTAATAATTTGTCTCTACTTTTTTTCAGGTAAATACTGGCAACTTTTTATAACTGGCAAGTCTCGATGGTGGGGTGGATGCTCCAAAATTCGGCACGTAGAATTGTGTCACGTTTGAAAATACGTAGAAGTGTCATACGGAGCAATTTCAGGACGATTTTTTATTGCTCATGCATTTGACTTTATATTTATTTTATTAAGTCGCCACTCCCCGCTGACTTAAGATATTCCATATTACTGATGGATTTACGGACGGTTGCAAAAAAAATATATGTAAAATTACAATAAAACGATGTAAAATATTACGCAGAACCAATTACATCCAAGCAACAGACCATAAGTAAAATCGACCAAGAAACTCCTTTACCACCTTAAGGTTGTATATTATTTGCACATCATAGAAACACAAGGCGTATTTTTGTCATTTGTTATTAATTTGAACTTGGAACATTTCAAATATAAACCTTAGTAGAACTTTTATTAACTACTAGCAAACCCAGCGAACTCCGTTTCGCCACCAGATGGCTTCGTTTTATGTAACATTTCGTTTGGTTTTTCCTGAATTTTCTTTGCTATAAACCTCACGGAGCCCGAGACCTTTCCAACGAATGCAAAACCGTGGAAATCGGTTCGTGCGTTCTGGAGTTATAGCGTCAGGAAGGAAAACCCGACTTATTTTTATATAGTAGATTAGCTTTTGTCAAAACCGATAAGCGTCTGATAGCTTACGAACTGACGCTCGGAAAGCAGCGTAATTTTGTAAGAGATTAACCAAAATAAAATATCCAATATTCCAAGAATATAATATTATTGCTTGCTTTGACGCCTCGGCAGCCATTTCAATTGAAGCCCTCGGTCCTGACTCAATTCAGACGAAACATAATGTTATTGCTTTGATATGAGTCAGACGGCGTCTGGGTTAAAAATAACATATATACTTGATATATAAAAGGCTAAAGGAAATTGAGAGTTGCTAAATAACATCGCGTGATTAATGGACGACCCCTTAAAGAAAAGACGAAAAATATTGAATCCGTTTAATGCATTTCAGCCATAAAGTAGACCTTTCATTTACCTAGTCGGAGTCCTAAAAACAAATCTTCAAAATAATTGTAAAAAACGTCAATACAAAAAGACAATATATATAACCGCAAATTCATTAGTTAAGTAGGTACTTAATTAGCATTCATCGAGGTGTCGCAACAGCGAACAATGTGTATTGTGTGTTGGGCGTTACAGCAACCCGCTGGCTGCTACGTCTCTCGGGAAACAATATAAGTACCAACCCTCGTATTGCAACACAACAAATAGAAACAATGGGCTAAAACTTGCTGAGTTGCTCAATCGTATTTATACCTTGAGGTGTTGCCGATTTTTAGATCATATTATGTCCCTTTGTAATATGTTTATACCTACTCCCCATTTCAGTATTTTTACTTACACACTTAGCTGAAGATTATGTAGGTACTCACCTACTTTGAGTCATAAAATAAATAGGTACCTACTTTTATTCATTTAATAAGTAAATGAATGTAGAATGTAGGTTGACCCAGCGTACTCTCGCAATAGGTACTTACCTACCTACTTCGACAATCGAGGAGTTTCGTGCGTAATCGTAGGTAAGTATAACAACGCTTCGGACGATTCAATTTCGCACGAAAATCAAAAGTGCGCTCGACATAATGCATAATCAATAAAAGAAAAAAATACTCTTTCAAATGCAGATTTTAAACATAACACGAAATTCATTTCAATTCAAAATTATTTCCTTAAATAGCGAATACGATATCAAACGTTACACCATCATCGTATAAAATCTAGATCGTACAACAACGGACCGATTCCACCATTGACTATTCCAATTGAATGTTTGCGAGAAGTTGTGTACAAACACTGCAAGCTAACACATCCCCGTAGTACCTACGTATTGCAACAGACGCACGTATATTGAGTGATAACCAAACATTCGGGACTATGCAGGAAGATCCTATAAGTTCTTCTAATGCAACATATCTACAACAATATGGTGTAGAGGCCAGCGAAAATGAAATGTCAACATTAATTTTCCATGTAGAGAGAGCGATCAGTTACATTTTTAATATCTCTTCTCTCTTCTAATTTAAGGGCTCGACCCTTGCCGGTGTAGCTGATGAAGCTCTTTCCACCTGTCTCTATCTAGAGCAGCTTCATTCACCTCCCTATACGACATGACACCCATCCTTTCTTTTATTTGACTCATGTAGTTTATTCTTGGTCTTCCTCGTCCACGCTTTCCTTCGATCTTTCCCTCTATGATGTTCTTTATAAGGGTATCATGTCGTATGAGATGGCCTATCATCTTCCCCCTTCTATTTTTAATATAGCTATGTATAATGTATGGCTGTGAAAGGACCTAATCCACTCACGAACCGAATTACTCACGCCCTCTTTACGCCATTCTAAAACGAATAACTTGTCATATAACGATGAATATTCATTACATTACCCCGACGATAGTTAGAATGTGAGTGATGAAAACAAAATGAGATTAACTGAAAGAGGTGAATGAACATTATTTAATGGAATGGAAATTAATGGTGAGGTCAACGGGAATGCGACTAATGAAAGCTTTAAGCGTGGACGACAAAGGATTAAATACCACGGGATCGATAGAAAAGGGATTAGTGTTGGAGTAAATGACCCTGATGTTCATGAAAATGTTATAAACTCACTCTGCGTACAGTACCGGATTAACCATATAGGCAACTGCTTATGAGCCCGGCCGGCCGCCTAGGGTCCCCGCGACCGTCGACTCTAGTTTTTAATTTGATGCTTTCTTTTTCGTTTTACGAATGTTTAAGGATTTTTAAAAGACTGGAAATCCCAATTTGGAAGATACCTTACCTTCTATATTAATCAAATTCCAGTTAAAAGTATTGAGCGCCAGGAAGATTGTGCTCGTCAATCGGACACCTGTATTAGTAAACACAACGGTTTAAATACTACCTACCTAGAGATGTACCCATCTGAGGGGAGAAGGGCCATAAGACTTGCATTGTATAGGGGCCTAACATGGCTTAATCCGGCCCTGTCTACACATGCCTAAACGTGACAAGTGACAAGACAGTAGTCGCTTCACTAACATCCAAGCCAGTCTGGATATCATAAAGAATGTATTTACAAGTAAGAGATAAATAATAGATCCAAAGATAATAATAAATATATTGATACGAACAAAGAAATCCATTTATATAAATAAGTCCAATGCAAATTTGACAATTCAGTAAATGTGAAGGTGATCAAAGGATGATATAAAAATGCTAATAAAAACTTTTAAATATCTCCTTAGATCAACATTGATTAATGTGAGGAATATTTTGACGATTTATTACGACTACCTAATTGTCTGACCACGCCGTCAATTCAGTCACCTCTTGACACACTTTGCACACGTAGTGTTTGCGTAAACTTACTTATAACCCTTAGTAGCCTGATTTACGAAAGTGATTTATTTTTAATTATACTGTGTTTAATGTTACTGTGTTTAATAATAATGACATTTGATTTTTTTTTAATTTCGTTGGAAAGAATATTATACAACAGTAAAATACGTACAGCCAACCTATAAAAAAAAAACTAATAGTAATGTGAACATTCGGTTTAAAAGATTGGTATCAAAATTGAAACTCTAGGCTATTAAGGGATAAATATTGGTTTTATATTTTTTTAAGTTCATGGTAACACAACTCAGCGTCCGTTCCTCGTGTCGTGACTGAATCTAATCGTAGCTAAGTGCGTGTATATGCTCCGTGTTAAATTGATAAATCTTTCCTAACTGTTATGGTTTGATATGTTTTTGAGTCGCCATGAATCAGATTAAACATATTTTACTAAAATGCGGGAATATTCATTACTTTCTGATTGACTTAGACTTGTCTGCGATGTTTTTTTTAGATTGGCAATCGGCTACATATTAGAGTAACTTTTGAGTTGAATATTTCTTGATAATTGTTATAAAATTATAAGATTGATGATGATGAAATGAATCCCCTACTCTAATCATTATAGCTGTGTGATAATCTCTACTGGAAATTTACCGGACATCTTGGATGAAATTCAACGTCATACCATTTCATTTTAATTTCCCACGCTTAAAAAACTGGCAACTTATTTCTTTGAATAAGTCTTTTAAGGGTCACCAAATTTACGGAAAAGGGAAGATCTTCAAGCCAGGCGGGGCGGCCGCTAAGCCCCAATGGTTAATTGTCGAGATCTCGTATATATGTTAATTTCTCCGAAAACTCTGATAGCGCGTTTCAGGATTGTTACGAGAATCATCATTTGTTCCGAATGTCTGTCTACAGCGCCATCTGTGTATCTTGTGGCGAGATTGAAGAGGTCACTACAGACATTTTTGCGTTATACCTACACCAATAAATTGTAATACTGTGCACACAGTTCTTTTGGTCCCTGCGGACCGTAATCTATCACTCGGGCTATGCCTATTATTTTCTGTAAAACCTTCATCTTACATACATTTATCTCGACATGAAATCCTCAAAATGGACGATATCGGTGCCCATTATGTTGACTCACTCGAGTTTCCACGCTCCGTAAGCTCACATAGCTATCTTGATGTAGGTAATATTCCGATAGCGTTGCCAGTGAATCAAACGAATAAATTTCATATACGGATCGTAGTTAGTTTTAGAAATATGGTTTATAAATCACTGTGAAAGTGTATTGACCCCTGAGTGGTTAAATCTTGGGGTTGAATCCACGTAGGGAAATGTATAGGGAATCTGTAGTGATTTGACGTTAGTTAAATTTAACCATTGATGGTGTACTCCAGCCTATTACTATGTCATAATACTCGTCGATAAATAATGTATGTCACGGCTGATTATTGATTGTAAATCAGGCATTGGTTAAATGTAAACGAATTATTTTAATTTAATGGACCTAGTTACCAATTTATTTAGAGCAATATATCTACGAACTTTAAGTAATTAGGTAAGTAGTTGCAAATAAAAAAATACGTATCAGTTTTTGGTTGATTTTATGTGTACCTTTGTATATTAGGAACGGCATTCCGAACGTGTGGTAAAGTTGTAGCTTTGTATTTTGTAACTATTTTGAAGATTCATAAGTACTGTACTTAATGGATTATATAAATAAAAAAATATATTCTGATTCTGATTACGCATTTTATTATAAGTTGAACGTAGAACCGTGGCATTGAAGATATTTTGAAAACAAAATAAAAACAGTGTTTGTCTGATAGCATTATCGTTTTATCAATATTAACAGATTCATAATAAGACTTTATTGGCTATGATTTGAAATATATAGGTCATGCTATCTACATAATTTAAATTAATTTATAAACGGTTTATCTATACATATAAATAAAATTGGAGTGTCTGTTTGTAATATTAAAATACCCGCTTTTTACTAAGTGCATTTGGATGTATACACGTTACCTATACCGAAACAATTTTTTTTACAATTTTTGTCTGTCTGTCCGTCTGTCTGTCTGTTTGTTCCGGGTAATCTCTGAAATGGCTGGACCGATTTTGACGGGAATTTCACTGGCAGATAGCTGATGTAACAAGGAGCAACTTAGGCTACTTTTATTTTAGAAAAAAAATAGGACCCACGAAAAAAATTAAAACCAATGTTGCAGCGCAGCGCCTGATTAAGTTTGAGAGCAACAACCTGCAATGCGTCCCGCGGGCTCAGAATGGGCGAGCAGGCTGTTGCCAACGGCTGAGTCTTTGTTAAATACCACGCGGACGAAGTCGCGGGCAACAGCTAGTTCATTAAATGAATAATAATAGATACCTACTGAGATACATTTTATTAAAGTTTGACAAATTGTATTTTTGTTTTGCTAGTACTGTGTACGTATAGGCTTCACAATTGTTTTATACAGGATGTTGCAGAAAGGGTATACTAAGCCTTGGACCTCAGCTTCTTTAGTGCATTTGTAAACACTTTATGCAGTCAGAATCGTAATATGTTTATTTTTAATAAATAGTTTTGTACCCAACAAAATGATAATTCTGATTCATTAAGAACAATAGTTTTTTTTTTAAATGGACATTCTCCACATTCTAACTTCAAATAGTGATTATAAATGCGCTGAAGAAGCCCAGGTTCCAGGCTTAGTATACCCTTTCTGAAACACCCTGTAGTATATTAGCTGACCCGGCAAACGCTCTTTTGCCATATACATTATTTCTAGGAAATATATTTATAGTTAAATATTTGCGATTATAAATTGAGATATAAACTATCTTTCAAGTTGGATAAAACTGCACACAGTGTGCAAAATTTTATTTAATTCGGTTAAGTAGTTTAGGAATCCATAGCGGACAAACACCGTGACACGTAATTTATATATATGAAGATTGTAGACTAAAGTAGGTTGAACATTTTCAAATCTATCGACCCCTTTCGATACTTACTTCTAGTCATTACTTAATAAAACCATAACAGATTATTAAAGCAGGTTTATAAATATACTTATACCTCGTATAGTCTGAGGTCGACGTTATCCTTATCAATCTACAGAAAGGTTTGAAGGCTGCTGACGTGCTGTTAGAGTGAAAGGCCCCGTCTGCGAGTGACAGCATATCAGCCGCTTCAAGTAGGGACTCTGTTATAATGTAGGTAGGTATCCGGTGACCCAATCGAACGGTAGTATGTACTGTCAGGGTCATTGCTCACTGGCCACTTATTCTCTTTTTCATTTTCGTATCACGGTGGTTCACGGGCAAGCCATAGGGCTACAACTCTATCGACCATCAAGAGGGCTGTAATAGCCGCGCATTGACGGGCTGTTTTTTTTTTTGTTAAATGGCTTCACCCACTATAGGGTAGGTATTTTGCCAACGTCAAGAGCAATGTTTTTTTTTATATAAATATGGGAAACACCAATGCCTAGTAAACCCGCCCTAACCCTTTCAGGAAAGTTGTGGATACTTTAATGACAAATTAGGTACCGAACGTTTTGGGAGAACTGGAAAAGTCGTGTTTTACCATTTAGTTTTATTTTCCTACACTCGTGCACGTTTATGAACATATAATGGTTAACTTTTTACCAAAATTACACATTATATTTCAAAGGCTTTCTCTTCGACTACCCCCAAAAAGGCCGGGCTGATGTTTGCGAGGCTGATATGCATGCCTCTGTCAATCAGGATGTAACTTGCCCGACAAAAACGCTTGCGCTTCTTCGTCGTAGCGCTGTCATTTGCATCGCTATCTGTCAGCCGTACTATTTATATCCTTTAATAAAATAATAAAAAAAAACGAGGCTGCCGCACGTGGTATGAGTTGATGAGTCAATTCGCAGCTATAATGTTAATGCTATTACATCTGGTTACATCTGGGTTAACGTAAGTGTTAATGCCAATATACGACTTAATTAAAACATAAAAAAATCCACGTTAAATGCTTAGCTGCATTAATGTAGTTCTGCTCTTATTACTTACCTTAATGTCCAACGGCATTAATAATGACGTTAGAAATGTGTTAAACTTTTGGCCACATCTGCTTAGTGACATTATTAGTGCACTAAGCCACAGGCCGTAGCGATATAAATGTACTACGTACTAGATTGAGCGTTTGAAACAATCAGTGTGTGCCACTGAACTGAGGTTCCGGAACCACACTTTGTTCAGCATCACATTGATATTGGATAAGCGCGGAGCGAGCTTGACTTACGCATAATAATAAATTACACAACCGAACAGTAATATTGTAGTTGAATACTAAGTGCTACAAATATTTGTAACAATTACTTAATTATTATGGTATTGCAATAACGTACGATTACAACAATTAAAACAGTTTTGTGCACATGTGCAGGTCACATTTAGACTCGCTCTACCAGCGTAAACAAAGCAGTGACTATATCTATTGATTTCTTATATTTACGCGAATACTACACATTGAAATAAAACATTTTTAAGGATGCTATCGCGTTTATTTTTTGTTTTTACGTTACGTTAAATTAAACGCGATAGAATCCTTAAAAATTGTTTTATTTCAGTGACTATATCTTTTTTTCTGTCGGAGCGCCGCGCCTCCTGCGCGTTCCGTACACTGCCGAGACCGGAACATGATCGTTGTTCTGATTTGATATTCTAGTGTAACCTTTATTTCGATGGTGGTTAATTCTTTTTTTCACCGGCATTGGTTTATTTGCCTACAGAGGGTGGCGGGTGCTTGGCGTGAACGCGCCGCGCGGTGCTCTGGCGCGCGCGTCAGGTGACCGACGGTCTTCCCGGCTGATGTGGGCGGCGAGCGCTTGCTGCTCGCGCCAGGCAGGTGGGTCACCCATCCACCCCTTTACCTATACCCCCGGGACATTAAGAACCAGGGCCCTTAGACCCAGCGTTAAAGACTCAACTTTCAATGGTCATAATGTGAATGCTGAGCGAATACGGTTGTTTTCTTTTTTTTTTCTTTTACGAACACACCAATTATGCGGTCCCACATTAAGCAAAGCTTGTGTTATGAGTACCGTACAATATACTGAGGGCGAACTCAGTATATAATACTTATATACATATTAAACATACATGACTTGGGTACAAACATTCGTGCTCATCACACAAAGCTTGTCCCTACCAGGATTCGAACCGGGACCCTCGGCGCAGAAAGCAGTCACTACCACTGCGCTAATCGGGCCGTCGAATTCGAATTCAGAGGTGAACTGATAAGTTGACGGAACACTATAGGTTACCTAAGTACTCGTAGTTACATATGCCTATATAAACATAACTAGATGCGCCCGGCGGTGTTACCCGCGATAAAAAGTATGAAAAATTAAAACATCTATCCCACGGGAACCATACATTTTACCGGGATAAATAGTAGCCTATGTGTTATTCCAGACTGTAATCTATCTCTGTGCCAAATTTCATCCAGATCCGTTCAGCCGTTCGGGCGTGAAAGAGTAACAAACATCCATCCATCCATCCAAACTTTCACATTTATAATATTAGTATAGATGTAGATTATTTGACTGTGATCATTATTGGTAACGATCAATAGCTCATATTGTAATTACTTTTAACATGGGAATACTCTAAACTGTGCCCAGGGTGGGATGTCTTATGGCCTCAACGCCATTCGCATTGTATGGAGGTGAACCCAGCAATAAAACTTCATTAAGTACCCATAAACATTTAATAAATATACTGAGTTATTTGTTGGGCGCTAAGGTTTTTATTACTTTGGGACCCAATGCGGGTTTTATTCGGCGCTAATTTGCGTTGTAACTGTCCCATGAGTGCTGTTACAGTAACGCCCCACGTGCACTATGTTTTAGTCACCGCGGCTGAGATTTTTTAATACAATATTGAAGAAAATAAAATAAAAAAGGGGACCAAGACGAGAATGAAAAATACTGCCGAGTATCTGGCCGGATCTTTTTATGTGGAGTTCAGAAAAAGAATTACTATTTGCTAGTAGCTCTCTTACTGTAGGTATGATTTGAGCTGCAAATCTTCTTCAATTTTTTTAATTGACGGGAAGACCCTTATCGATGTAGTTGATAAAGCTCTTTCCACTTGTCTCTGTGTAGAGCAGACTCCTACAACATGACGCAGACTTTTTCTGTAAGTAGCTTATTCTTGGTCTTCCGTGTCCACGCTCTCCTTCTATCTGCCCCAGTAAAATGTTCTTCATGTAGGTGTCAAACCGTTTGAGGTAGCCTAACATCTTCCAACTCCTATTTCGTATCATTTCTCTTAACGATCTTCTTTATTGTACTCCCTTATAAAAGATCGTTAACTGGACATTTAAAAAATGTTTTTAAAGTGTTCTTTATGTAGGTGTCATACCGTGTGAGATGGCCTAACATCTTTCCACTCCTATTTCGTATCGTTTCTCTTAACGATCTTCTTTATTGTACTCCATTAAAAAAGATCATTATCTGGACCGAGAACAAATTGATTGAATGAAATCTCCACGGCGGTAACTAATAGTGCACTTAGGGCGTCCCCATCAGCCATTCACCGTCTGACGGGGCCGTCTGTTGGTAGCTAGCAGGCACTCATGCGTGACGGGGTGACTAACCGTGGCGGGGTGGCAGGCGAGAGCGGCGGCGGCGCCGCGGCGACGCGCGCCCCCGTCAAGACGTTCCAGGCGTACCTGCCGCCGGCGCATCGCACCTACAGCTGCATACACTGCCGCGCACACCTGGCCAGCCATGACGAGCTTATATCCAAGGTGAGCATGGTATACGCTGTTCGTATTTATGAACGCGCGGGGTCTTGGTGTGGTGGCGGGCGCAACTACAACACCTAAGTTTTTTTTTTATATGGCATCACCATAGGTATTTTGCCAGTGTCAAGTAATATAAATTATTTCTGTGGTTGAACAAATGCACAGGCCCAAAGGCCCAAGTAAAATATTCCCCATCCCTCAATCATTAAAGTGATGGATACTTTACTGAAAGATTTTCATGGATGTTTTGTGAGAAATTGAAAAGCCAAGTTTCGTCAAATCACTGAAGTTAGCTAGGTACCGTAGATATTAATGGAGCAGACACCACAAGATATAATGTGCTTTAATTTTAGTCATTATTGCCTATCGCAAGCCTCATTATGGCTGGTAAGGCACGTCACTATAGCTACAACGCACAGATGGAAACACTTATTCTGAGTACTTATAGTTGATTGACAAGTTATCTGAATATTATATTGCTTGCATATTTTTCTGGGTTTAGGGATGGAGATTTTTATTGTAAAACTGCGTGATGTGGTTTGCGTTCCAGGATTTTCCATTGTATTAGTATTTTTTTAAATATTATAATAAACATTCAGACTACTTCTCTATGGTAAACACTGCCTATGCATAGACGTTTATGCTAATCGATTAGCATAAGGAATGCTATTCATTATTGGCAGCGCCATCTAGTGTTAGCACTGGATGGAGCTAACATAATCCTATCTATGGTCATAAATAACTTATTCATATAAATAGGTCGTCCGAGATATAAGCTTAGTTAGGTATGCTCATACACGTTATAATTGCTTTAGAATAGCTAGTATAACGAGACGAAATCGGGTGCCTTGAAATGTTTGAATAGAGCTGCGCGCTCGCCAATTAATCTTAATTATTGTTAAAAGATATTTGACCTAACGTGTATTTGTGAAAGTAATGGGTGATGAGATTCCGAATATTTAATAAAAATTTGGTACACAAATCAAATGAAGGTACCGGGACTCATTGTAACTAGGGTGAAAGAAAGAAGATTGCGTTCCAATCCCGTCATAGAAAAATATTAAATATGCAAGAAGCACAAAAAAATAACATGATTCGGCTTTCTTTCGCTTATTTGTGTATTATTCAAGCACAATCCATAAGCTTTGTTTAACGGTCCGTAATATTTTTTAATTAGAAACTGCCTTAATCCTCCTTGCTTGTTACAAAGAATTCTTTGTGAAACTTCCACTGAGAATACTTTCTGATTCTACCTCCGTCTTGCAGGCTTACAATTGTTTTAAACAATTATTTAATTAAAGAAAACGGCTATGCTTTGTTTCAGTGATATAAGTTGTTTGTATTATCTTTAGAATGCCTTGTCGATTAACCGGATAGGTACCTAGGTAAGAACAGATTATAATTATTTTTTTCTGTTTTCCAGTCGTTTCAGGGCAGCCAGGGGCGCGCGTATCTCTTCAATTCTGTGTAAGTACCATACATAGAGAGCCTCCCACACACTCAGGCTGTAGTTTTTTAATTCTGATTTTGCCATAACACGCATGTGCAGTTTGCCAGTGTACAATACCGTTTTAAACGCAGCAACTAACCTACCTACTGCTCATAATTCAGTTACATAGTACAAGTTGAAATCGAGTCGCTAAATGACGACCTTGCGTTCGTCTAACTTTATATGCATGCAATCGTGTTTCAGCAACCGATGCTGCTTTACCTTTGAAATAAACAATAATGTCACCTTCATTGCGTCTCTCCATTAAATCGCATTGCACGCGATGACGGTCATATTTCATTTAAAAAAACAAAACTAATTTATGGACGTTGAGCTATAGACAAGAGAATAATATTTGAATATTTGCTTATTGCAGTATAAGTACCCAACCATACCTACTAAGAGCAACCATAAGTAAAGAAGTTTAAGCATTGAAAACTGCCTTATTTTTTTGTAAATTAGTGCTGTAAGATATCCAAGCTTGGACTAAGGCGTCGTCCTAAATGATTAACGACCCTATGTATAAACAATGCGTTCGTTCGCCAGTTGGGACGACGCCTAAATACAACTCCTGGTTTACGATATTTTAATCTTGTCGTATCCCGAGCTGTGGTAGATAGTTCGAGTGAATTTAACCCTCTCTCTCTCATCACATGGAGGTTGTCTAATTTCCCATCTCTCTCTGTTGTGATTCCAGTGTGAATGTGGGCTGCGGGCCGGCGGAGGAGCGCGTTCTGCTGACCGGCTTACACGCGGTCGCGGACATCTACTGCGAGTGTTGCAAGACGATGCTCGGCTGGAAATATGTGAGTCGCCACTCTGTTAGTAGTATCTTGTATCTTAGTGTATCAGTTTTAAGGTTAGAATTACTTCTAATGCTTTAAAACAACTGTATCTTTAAGACCTAAATATTAACATAACCAATTATATTTCAGAAAGTAAGAGTTGTATTTTCTTAGACACAGTGGCCGATTTTCCTTTGTGGCATACATGCAAACCAAAGTGTTTGCGCATCATGCAACTTAACCAATTGTTGATATTGTTGTTCATGTATTTCAATTAGTTACATTTAACATTATAATTGTTTATGACTACTTACGGACAAGGGTATTGACCTGTAGACCTTCAGCAGTGAAAATATTTCGATCACGTTAATATCTGTAATTAATACTAATAATAATAGGTAAAAGAAAGTCGTGTTCAAAAAACAATAAAAATTTTTTTAACTGACCTATATTTATGACCTTTGATTGTTTGACTTCGTCTCCGTGCCGAATAGAACAATAAATATTAAAACATGGGAAATGTTCACAAAAAAATATTAATAAACATAATTCATTTTCTCCTACATTTGATTGTAAGGCAAAACGAAGTTCGCCGGGACAGCTAGTATGTATATAAATTGGTATAGTTACCTATTTAATTGTTTTTCGGTTTGCCAAAGTTGTCGCAATGAGGTCACGTGCTGAAAACATAATCGCAAATAATTATGCCCGCGACCTCTAGGCTGGCCAGTGACTGATAACACTATATTCGTAACCTTAGGCAATGTGCAGACGTGGCGACTTAATCGCATGATCTGGGAAAATAGTCTACCCTAATTAATATGACTAGCTTTACCCGCGTGGTATTTTTTTTTTTCAAATAATAAGTTGTAATCGAACTCTGTTTGAAATTTCACCAAAATCCGTTCGCCTGTTGTAAATGTCAACCTACATTATTTATTCAAAGTCAAAGTCAAATCATTTATTTCGTAAATAGGCCAACGGCCTATTTACGAATTGTTATTTCATTTGTATTTTTCTTAACTAAACTAAAGAGACTCAGCGGGCTTGTCTTTTTTTATAACAATATTTTTTTAATATCTTTCTTTTATGGCCATGTTTAATCCTAGTGTTGCCATGCTAGGCGCGCACACGCTTCACTTTGACATCTTAAAATCTTAATTATGGATGCTATATATTTGAGCGATCAGTCTCAGGCTACTTAATTATCCAAATAATCCAAGATTCTGTTATAACTCTTTTGACATAGTTTTAATGACTGTTTTAAACTTAAACATTTTGCCAATCTCGGATTTCTTTGGGAAGTTTTATATTGTAGGTATTTCTTAAAGGAATTTTATGATAGGTGGGTTACCCTACCTAACAAAATTTTCTCTGTCGAAACCGTTTGATGCCAATATTTTCTGAGAGATTTTGTATCTTTCTCTGTAGGTACTAATATGAAACTCTTAATGTAAGTACGGTAGACACCTAATGGGTTTCTTGAAAATTATTCACAAAAGTCCCTTATTTAAATAACATTAAGGAAAGTAACAAATCGTCATATAAATAGCTACGTCTGCACAGCCAGAGCCTTATTCAGAACGTAATTGCTTTATCGATGTAGGATATCTTGCGACGCAAAAAACACGTCGAACGACGATATTTAACGATAAATTTGTTTTTGTTTTTTGATAACTTTGTTATTGAGGAAATGAACAAATAAAAAAACAACATTTTACGCGCAACGGGGCCAATCACAATATCAGTAATATCACAAGTATCACGCAAATAATGTATCACAGGTATCACGAATCCATTGGATCGTGATCATTTGATTCGAATCGTAATTTAAGTACCGTGATTGATTTATTTATGCCAAAACACCCATGTACTTACCCCAAAATTTATAGACGTTTTATAACTTTATCAAACGGCATATAGTACCGCGTACAAGAGTTTTGCTTTACGCGGTAATATATGACGTTTTATAAAGTAATAAAATGTCTATAACTTCGGGGGTAAATCTTATATAAACAGCCAGATTTATTAAAAAGCCATGTTGACGCAAATTAAAAGCAAATAAAATAACTACAACATAGAAAAAAAACACTTCAAATAAAAAAAAAATACAATCGAATTGAGAACGTCCTCCTTTTTTTGAATTCATAAAAAAATATGATCCAGATTGATGGCCAACTGGAAGCCATTGTCTCTGCATTGTGATCACCGAAATCATTGTTCAGGGTGTCTGAAACGATTCCCAATCGATAATCGTTTCACACCGAGACATCAGGCATTATCTTCTGAATAATAGATCAATACCCTAATCACACACTACCAAGGTCGTTCATTGTCTCTTCGAGGTCCTACCCTTATCAAGTTGTTCTGCTTACAATCAAATTATAATTCCACTACTACAATATACAAAACCCTTTCTCGTCCACAGGAGCACGCGTTCGAGTCGAGTCAGAAATACAAAGAGGGCAAATTCATAATAGAACTTGCGCACATGGTGAAGGAGAACGGCTGGGACTAGGCGCGCGGTGGGCGGCCGCGCGCCGCCGGACTACAGTGCTGTTGTGAATCACAACTTGTGATACGATTGGTGGTGATACATTGATAAAGACGCTCTTATATCAATGTCGTCGAGCAATGGACGCCCGCGACACGGATTTACCGAAGAGTCAATTATACACGAACAGTTGTGCACCGAGAGTGTTCTCCTACGGCCGTAGCCGCGCCTCGCTAGGCGGCAATGGACTCCTGCCGTGTACTGGAGCCATCGTGATGATGCGTCAGGCGAGTTCCACCGTAAAGCTCGCCTTTTATGTTCCCGGCCTGATTTCGAAGGTTCGAAAAGACGTTGGGACCGTTACTTTTTGAAATGTGGAATTCGAAATAGGAAGCTTTTCAATATTTTCGAAATTCAACATTTTATGAATGTAATGGTCACGAAGGATGTCGACGGCGCGTGAATCGATGATCGATGACTATATTATTTTTATCACACTAATTACTATTCGGAGATCGATCGAGCGATTCGCGCGGCGTGCGATGCCAGAGCGGAACGCGGTTAAGGTGCATTCCAGCTAGAGCACCGATTTGAATATCACCAATAGTTTTCCAATTAGCGCACTAACTGTTATAATGCATTTAGATATTTTTATTCGGGAATACCCTTCTCTATATGCAATACTTGACCGTTGGTGCGCTATTTGGAAAGTAATAATAAATATGATTAGCGCACCCGTCGAGTGCTCCAAGTGGAATACAATTGGTGATATTCAAATCGGTGCTCTAAGTGGAATGTCTCGCAGTGAAGATGTCGCCTTATGTGCTCTTTTAGTTTACCGGCTTCAGCGCTTGGGCACCGCCAGTCAACGTAATGTTATATAGTTATAAATGTAAGTAATCGATCTCAACCGCCCCACGTAATTGCTATGGGCTTAGAATTTATTATTAATTTTTAATGAACGATTGGATCCGCGCCCGCGCCGCGCCGCGGTCTAGTACATCGTAAGTTGTCTTAGTTTTTACATTATTAGCCACGTACCTATGTACTGTATTGAGAGAACACTAATACTTTCTCTTGTCCCTTTTAACCTGTGATAAGTAGGTATGTTAGTTATAGAGAATTTGAATTTCTTGAATTCATCATTTCAAGGAGCTGCTCAGATGACGTCAGTTGTATGTTCCTAATTATTTCAGCTGTGCAATTGGCTCTTTTATTTTATTTTTTTCTCGTGAGGATAACAAGTCGATAATTGAATGTGGGAAATCGATTTTCCATTTTATTTTATTTTGCGCCTGATTTTGTGATCTTTAGCTTGTAAATGAGACCCGTTTATTTCGACTGTTCCACGTTTACTAATGACTTTTGGGTTCTCCACGTGCCTAATTGGGTATTTTCCAAAATATTTTTTGTTCTGTTTTTTGGGCATACATATTTTGTCGTCGGGCCGATATCTGAGCTCATTTTTATATATGAACGAATTATGTGGGAGCATGGAAGCACTGTTTTATTCTTCATTTATTGTTTCCATTGATTTTTTTATGAACTACATACACAAATGTAACCGTACTTTTATTTTGTCCTAAATAAGGTATAACAAAAATGGTGTAAAATATTTTAATCGATGAATAGTAAGTTATATGGATCACGTTTATGTTCAAAATAATTTCCTAAATTATGTTTTTTTTTTAACAATTCGAACCGGTAGCCTTTGACCATGCGCTCAGTACAGGTAACCTACTATTAGCCCTCTTAAAATATTTTACACTATATTTGTAACACCTTATATAATCGTATACACGTTCAATATGATAATGCCTAAGTAAATCAATCGATTGAAAAGCATAGCATCGATATAAAATCGAGTAACTTTTCGGCCGACTTCAGTGATGTGATGAGTATTTTTCTGTATTTGTATGCAATGTCTTCTACCGTCGCAATGTGAGAGCTCACTAAGCTACTTTAGTTGTACAAATATAATCGTACACAGCTTAATATACAATTTTTAATACATATTTAGCCGGACATTCCTCAGAGCACAATGCGAATCGCACTGACACTATTCCACTTACCACATCAAGGGTATTTATTTATCTAAAGATGCTAACAATTCAGACTAAAAAAGTTCTAGCATTAAATAAAATAAAAGTTGACTAAGTCTTAAAACAAGTCAGTGAGCAAAATTGCGCATATAACATTATATCCTTCTCGACGAATTTATTCTTCTCAGTGGACAATGGACATTTCTAAAAAAAAATATGAATTTACATAAATACCTACTTAACTCCTTCCTTTGGTTATTATTTATATTTTTCTAAGTTCTATCCATATTTTTAGTAGATAACACCCACCTCCGGTTATCTAAAATCGATTAAACTTAGCTTGTATAATAAAATAATAATATGAGTGCGATTCAAATGGGTGCACTCCGAGGAATACCCAAAAAGTCCACTTCTATCCGAATGGTTTGTATCTACCTAACAAGTAGAATAATGTGTGCATTTGTCTACTATAGTCCTTTAGTGAGCTTTTATACTAACAATTAAAATTATCGAGCGCTAAAAACTGCCATTAGAGTATACATAGTGATACATAAATATATACTTAATTCAAATTCAACGTAAGTAAACGCTCGTTATGAATTCTAGTATCTATTCACCGTATTAAATCACTTATCTGACTCAGGAGAATAGCGCTAATAATCTAAGAAACTACCTATCCGGGACAATATCTATTAAATTCCATAATCCATCATGGATTTTCCAACCTACAAAAACATTTTAAAAGTAAGAGACAATCAATGCCTTTTGCACTTAGGCCCGGGTTACACGAGAAAAGTATGCAAGTAGACAAGTGATTTCCATACATTTGACATTTGCTGCTTCAATACTTGCGTACCGTCCTCGTGTGAATCGGTTATTACGCTAGTACTCCTTACGTCAGATAGGTCCATAACACATTTTTTTACTGTAAATAACTTTGAATGCTTTTAGATTTTCGGATTTACTTTAGAATTTAATATATTCTATCATTTTGTGTGAATCAATAGACGTCTGTGACGATATCTTTTACGAAACTTTGACACCAAAATTGCAATAATGCTTATTATTTAAGTGTATATTTTCGCTCAAAAATTATATTTTAATACGTTCTATTTTTCATACTTCACTATCATAAAAACATGGAAGCTAGCAAAGTTGAACATGCTGCAGATACGTATTTTCTCTAAAATCTATTCAGTGTAAAAATAAATGTAAGGTCGAACGATAAATGCATTACAAGTTCACAATATTGTATGTTTAGTGTACTCGTATTAACTGTTATTATAGGGCTAATGTTAAGATTTTGATGCACAATGTTCAATGAAAATGTGTAATGAGGCTGAATGGTATGATAGTCAAAGAAACCCCATATGAAGAACGGACACAGAGCGAACAATGTGATGTTGTGCACCGTAAAACAACGTTATAAAAAATAATTATATAATAAAACTGTGATCGTAGTGCTGGACAACATGGCGGAGCTATAAAAATACTATTGAGTTGCCCAATTAAAAAAATAACGTCTACATTTTGTAAATAGAAAAGAAAGAATTATTTCCTACATATAGGTTTTCCTAACAGGTACTAAGGCCGAAGTAATTGTTATGTATGGCAAGTCGTAAGCCGCTGGGCAATAAGTGTTGACATTCGAAAATCACCCTAATGTGTCGAAGCAGTAATGTCTCCAACAGTAGAAGGTATATATTTCTGGTTCTTAGTTCTGTCATGTGGCATCAGCACTAAATATAAAATCTCAATTGCAAAAACAATTGTTACACAACCGCCTTTATTTATAGTTATAACTTTGTTCGTCGTAACGACAAGTCTTTGACAGATTTCAATATAAATATACAAGGTAATGTGTAAATTTTGAATCTATCCTTATAAATCATTAGTACTTAATAGTTGTCAGATGTTTTTGCTGTGAAAAACAATGTAAGGCCAGGGACAAATTCAGCTGAAATGTCACGGCGGAAGTCGGCACGCGGAATTCAACCCTATTGGGACGAGCAAAAACGTTACCTAGTGCCAAGTCTGGGCGGACGAAAATACAAAACAACATTCCGAGGCCGGATTCCGACACGGATTTTCCATTTTATATGTCCAGAACCGGATTAGGTCAGCCCGAGGCTTGTAGTAGCAAATGCGCGGGGCCTGTCATATAATTACCTACTACCTATCTTACTTGATAGTTTTTTCTGCGCATAGGTGGGAGGCTACCCAACGGCCTGGGGTTGGTAGGATTCGCTAAATCAAGCTGCGTGGCTAATCCGACACTGGATGTGTCCCTAGCCTAAGTATACCTAAGACGCTGATATGTAAGACCATTTATTATAAGGCACGTTGAAAAAAACGCGTGAAGTTATGCCGAATGTTCATAAATAACTTGTTAGTTAAACAGCAGAGTAGATTTAGATTTTATCGATGCCGAGTGACTCCTAATCGATTATCGATAAACGATATTTTTCATAGAGAAACGATATCTATTATCGGCATTGAAATCCTTCGGCATCGATTATATCGCTATTACAAAGTATTGTTATATTTTCATTGTGAACATTATGCAACACGATAATCGAAACTTATGTACATTGTCACAGTAGTATAGATTAACACTCTTAGACCCACGACGTATTATTTATCGCAGGACATTATACAAAAAAAAACGAAAAAAAAAACTTGATAGTGAGGGGATTATTGAAGCTCGATTTCTGTGAGGCGAAATTAAAGTATTTTTCTACTTGATCGTTTAGGAACGCTATTAGATATTTTTGGACCATTGTTAAGAATGAAACTATGATCAGTATTCGTGGAGTGAGCAGAGTTGATGTTAGTTTTTGTGGTTGTTGGTCGATGATTGTTGTTGTCGAGATTAGAGAAAAAAAAACGCTTTCTAGCTCTATACGATGCACCCATACATTTATTTTAGTGTATAGTTTTTAGGGGATATTACTATCATCATGTATCAATGATGAAAATAATGATCATAGGTTTCACGAGAATAGTGTAAAATATTTTAACAGATGACCAATGAGTTATATGGAGCACTTTGATTTATTAAATGATTGTCTGAATGATGTTTGATTTTTTTTTAAACGAGGCGAGCTCGTAGGGCGTGTTTGGTCATGCGCTCAGATTTATTTCATTGGGAATGTTATCGTTATAATCTACTGTTGGCCCTGTTAAAATATTAAACACCATCATTGTTACACCTTTGATCATAATAATCATGCCTAAATTATATTGTCATATACATATGACGTCATATGCCTATATCGTAGATACTATGATAATGTAATATTCCCCTTGGAGCTTTTAAAATATGACAAAAATAAAGCTTTAACATTCTATATTATTATTTTTTTTGTTGTGCGGTACCATAGTGTACCAATTTTTTTTCGAGAAGATCAGTTAAGTATATCGATTTACTAACTTTTGATGTATAAAGTGTGTAGCTCTCCCGCTAGGCAAAATGACTATCTACAAGCGTTTCTTCAATTCTGCCTCCGAAATTTATGGGGTTACAGAACTATAGACAAGTAGATCAACATTTTAAAGAAGATCGGAACTTATTGTCTTTGTATACACTTGCAGACAGTCAGCTTGTCTAGAGGGGATGTTTAAAATTTCCTTTTTGTCTCTATCTTTTTAATTGTAAAAAAAAGAACGCGAGACATATCGGCGCCCGTTGGTGTTCTCGAAAGGTAATGTTTAATTAAAACCGACCAGAAAAATAAGAAAAGTTGCCTGCATTTTGCTAATAAAGTAACACCTAATAATGGCGCCACCAGCGCTGGTTCTCATTTTCCCGGTCGATGTATAAACACCATGTTTTAGAAGCTCAAAAAACAAAGGTCTTGGAGTGTTAACTGATGACCAAGAGGTATAAACAGCGTATTATAAAATGGTGCATTTCATTAAAAGTCTATTTCACAGTGTACTGATATCCTCAACTTATTTCGTAGAATTGCAATGGACTATCTGCTGTCAAATATGTTGGTTGGTGGGTTTATCGGCACACTGGGAAACATGCTCTATGTTTGTGGACATTGCGCATATTTTTAAGGTATCCCGAGTAGTTGTTTACCAAGAAACCGCTTAATATTTTTGTATTTTCCTAGTATGTAATGATGCATTATATAAAAAAAGTTCATGTTGTCTTCTAACGATTGTGTACGCATATGCTATAGACGAGTAAACATTATTTGGTTGAAATAATAAGTGCGCAATAAAACACATTTTCGTATTAAACATTATTTGTATTTTTTTTGTGTAAGTTTACACCTCACAGGAAATTGAGACGCTTGACTATTTCTTCTTTTTTATTTTTATAGTCGGCTACAAAATAGTGTGATTATGCCAGTCTCAAGTAAAATGTTTCTTCGTTTTTTTTTTAATATATGTACCCCTAATGATAATAATGATGATAATGATTATCAAATGAATCCCCTATGCCTATCAGTAGAGTCAGTGTAGATACTTTACTGAAAATTTATCGATATCTTGGAAGAACTTGAAAAGTCAAGCTACACCGTTTTATTTTACTTTCCTTCACTGGTGCACATTTATGAATACACAACGGATAAATATCATACTAATATTACAGATTATACTTATATCAAAGAATAAAAAAAAACAACGTCACTCTTCAACTTCCCGCCAAAAAGTCTCGCTCGACTATTTATATTTATATACATGGACATTAAAGTTCAAGTAAGTATATTATTAAGATTAAAACGAAATAAGTATATCTGTCTTCTTCTTATATTTAAGAAAATCCTTTACACCAACAACTTTAAACCTGAATCGGTGTACCTAAATGCATGAAATTTTGCACAGGAGTTCTTTATAGACCATAGAATGAGCATTAAGGAGTATTCTTTTGGAGCATTCCTCATGGTAATCCCATCGGACACATGGCTATTCTCTTGATAATTAAATATAGTGAGTACTCCTAAGCATAATCATATTATACATTGTTTTTTTACAAAAGACATTGTTTAAGAAAATAAATAGAGTCTTCAACTTCCCAATGAAGTGCCTTTGTCCGGCTCGTGCATTTTGTGTTTCGTTAAAACTATTTTTTCCAAAGACTACAGCTGCAGGAATAGGATGGAAATAAATAACAACCAACAATATAGTTTAACAGTATTTTATTTACAAAGGCATAACTAAACTGAACTAAATTAACTGATGGTACATCCGTCACTAATTTTGTCTATTTGGAGCGAGAGTGTACCTACAGCCCTACACATATAGACTGGTCTATATGTGCAACAAAACACGGAAACTATGAAATTAAAATAAAATGTAAATTAAAAGAACCAATGACCAATTTTTTTACTGTGATCATCTTCTTCGTACGCCATCAGAACTCAGCTTGAACTGACAGGTGACGTTTCAATTCTGTGTCCGACATAGTGGGCAACTTTTTGTAAAACATCTGTAAAGAAAAATAAAATTTAAAATGTTATATCCTCCGGGCCCCAAGTCTGTTAGCACAATCGATTCATAATCGAACAGCAACCGCATAGTATCTGTCTCTTTTGACAGATATCCCATACAATATCTGTCAAATGTGACAGTTACTATGCGGTTGCTGGTCGATTATAAATCGATTGTATTAGCAGACTTGGGGCCCTGATGGTGATGACATTATTATTCTTGGTACCATCGCACCGCGAGCAATATAGAAAAGGATAGCGTGATATACCTTCGCGTGTAATAAAAAGTTGAACCGCCAAAACATATACAGGGTGTATGTGACTTTGTAACGAAAACTGATACTATGGAGTCGACTCATGATTAAGGACGCCCAGAGCTATTATTATCCATCGATCGTTCCTTGAATTCAGAATGAAATCATGAAGTCTATCTTGAACGTGATTTGAAATAAAATACATAATCATAATCACTAATTTTACCTAAAACTGCAATGTGAATAAAAACTCGACACTGTCGAGCGCGCTCGTCACTCGCACGCGATCGCGAGATTAGCGATACATTGCGCACTCGAAAATTTCAAAATTTTCAACTCAAGATTTTAGACATAAATCATTTATTTTGTAACTTTAACCCAATGTTTTCGTTGCCATGCCCCTTACACACTGTATAAGAAGTTACAAATATTTCACAAAATAGCGGTGATGCCTTACCCTGCGCGTCATGATTGTGAGTCCATGCGCTTTTTGCATGTGCTCCTTCAGCAAAGACATACGAGGATATCTGAAAAGGAAAATACATGAGCCTTTAGTAAGACACCCTCCAAACCACTCGGCCCAGGTTATTTAGCGCAGAATAATTTAATAATTTTATAATAATTTCGTCTTCCGATTCGTAATCTATACTCTATACTAATATTATAAATGTGAAAGTTTGGATGGATGGATGGATGGATGTTTGTTACTCTTTCACGCCCGAACGGCTGAACGGATCTGGATGAAATTTGGCACAGAGATAGATTATAGTCTGGAATAGCACATAGGCTACTTTTTATCCCGGTAAAATGTATGGTTCCCGTGGGATAGATGTTTGAATTTTTCATACTTTATATCGCGGGTAACACCGCCGGGCGCAGCTAGTGGTTTATAAAGATTAAATTACATTGGTTTAAAATAAATATCGCCAGACGAAGACACCAACTATATGGCCCCGCTAAGCAACGCTTTTATTATAGGTACGGATAATGGACTGGGCGCGAACCTAGTAACACCCAACCCAGAACCAATTACGAAAAGACCGTTTCCCAAATTGTCCCAGGCGAGAATCGAACCCGAAACCACCCGGTGCATCCTAACAACTAGTACCGCTCAAAAATTTAAAAGATCTTTTTAAAAGAGCAACCATGCGAGTTTCTTGCCCGTTCTTCTCGATAGGAACGGCATTCCGAACGGGTGGTAAAGTAGTGGCATAGTATTTTGTAACTTTTGACGATTTATAAGTACTGTACTTAATGGCCTACGTGAATAAAAAATATTTTGATTCTGATTCTGACTAGACCAAGCTGTCGTCAAAAACATCGAATAAACATAAAAATTGTTGCTCTATAAAAAAACTCTATAAAAAAGAACTACCTCTTGGGGCACATCTCGCAGGCGCAGGGCGGCGGCAGGTTCCTGTGCTCGCGGTCAATGTGTATCCTCAGCGCGGACTTCTGTGCGTAGCGACGACTACACTCCGGGCAACCGAACTTTTTTACCGCTGACAAACAAAAATAAGGTATAACAAATATAGCAAAATAAATACTACCGATATTGATTTCTTATATTAAGGTGGAAGCTCAGGGTCAGGGCGCGAAATTCAAAATGTCAATGGTTTTTATTTTTTCACGAAAAATTTGGACATCTTTACGATGTTATTTAGTGTTTTGCGATATTAGCATTCTACATTGGATGTCTCGATGTATTAAGTTTGCTTTAAAAAATACCTAAAGCGATACAACACCATAAAGTTCGTAAAAGTAGCGGTTTTTACAAACCTTATGGTATTGTATCGGATTAGGTCAAAAATCTCCAAAAAATGCGTTACGTAATACTTGAACGCTCCCTAAATCTAATAATCTGCTTTGAACTCACGGTTGTGTGTGTTTAAGTGCGATTTTAGCACTCCCTTGGTCTTGCACGAGCGACTACAGTAGTCGCATATGAATTGTTCTTCCGTATGCATTTTGCTGTGGCGCTGAAAAAAAAATAGCATGTAACCTCGTCTGTGTGGAACCCATATTCTACGGTACGTAACTTGTTGATTCTTCACTTTGACCAACCATAAGTTTGTTTCACAATTTTTTCATAACGTGTACGAGTAAAATGAATTTAAATACCTTATTTTTCCTTGGTTTAAGGATTTTGTAAACAATCTTAGGATAGGATCTCATTGCTGATTTTTTTTTTTAAATACCTGTTAAGAAAATATAATTACTAGTAACCCACACCCGAATAAGTTTTTTTTTAAATTAATTTAGAATGACAAATCAAATTAAAACGACGTGCCAAGATTGTTAACTAAATCCGTGAAGTAAGGAAGAATAAGGTTTAGATATGTCCATTAAAGAAGGAAAGACGACATTTTTCTATCCATGCAAAACAAATGCTAAACGGATTTTTTATTTTAATATAGTACTAAAGTACCATTCAATATAATTTCGTCGACGAAATAATAAGGATATCATAAAGTAAATGCAAAGTCAGACTAAAATGGTATTGGACAGAATACGTTCGGCAGATGAGTCCGGAGAGAAAATCTATACAAATAAATAACATTGCGAGTGTCTGTTTGTAATATTAATATAACCGCTTTTTACTAAGTGCATTTGGATGTATACACGGTACATATACCAAAACAATATTTATTTAAATGTTGTGTCTATCTGTCTACCTGTTTGTTCCGGCTAATCTCTGAAACGGCTGGACCGATTTTGACGGGACTTTCACTGGCAGATAGCTGATGCAACAAGGAGTAACTTAGGCTAGTTTTATTTTAGAAAAACTTCTTAGTTAAATATCACGCGGACGAAGTCGCGGGTAACAGCTAGAAATAAAAAAAAAGTATAATAATTGTACTCACATTGAGTGCAGAGTAATTGGTGTACGCGCGTGGACAGTGCTGGCAGCGGTAGGGGCGCTCGCCGCGGTGCACGTTCTCGTGCGCCTGCATGTTGTTCTTGGACGTGAACACCGCCGAGCACAGGCTGCACGGGAACATGCTGGCCCTGTACACACAGCACACCAAACACCGTCTTCTACCTGCGGTTACTACTACAAGCAAGCCGTGATAGCCAACATGGTAGAACGCTTGCCTTATTGCTCGCACCTCTGGGAATTCTGGGCCCCGAGTCTGCTAACACAATGGATTCATAATCGAACATCAACTGCATAGTAACTGTCATGTTGACAGATATCCCATACAGTATCTTCTAGAATTGGCATCACCATAGGTATTTTGCCAGTGTCAAGTAATATACATTATTTCTGTTTTCGAGCATATACACAGGCCCAAAGGCTAGGCCCAAGTGAAATACCCCCCCATCCCTCAATCAGTAAAAGTGATAATACTTTACTGAAAGATTTTGCATGGATTTTTTGTGAGAAACTGAAAAGCCATGTTTCGTCACTCTGTTTCAATTACCTACACTAGTGCACTTTACCGAACCCATAATGGTTAATAGTCCACTTATATTTATACATATAAATAAAATTGGAGTGTCTGTTTGTAATATTAAAATAACCGCTTTTTACTTAGTACATTCGGATGTATACACGTTACCTATACCGAAACAACATTTTTTATAATTTTTGTCTGTCTGTCTGTCTGTTTGTCCGTCCGTCCGGGACTTTCACTGGCAGATAGCTGATGTAACAAGGAGTAACTTAGGCTACTTTTATTGTAGAAAAAAAATAGGATCTCACAAAAAAAAATGAAAACCAATGTTGCATCGCAGCGCCTGATTAAATTTGACGAGCAACACCTGCAATGCTTCCCGCGGGCTCAGAATGGGCGGGCAGGCTGTTGTCAACGGTTGTCTTTGTTAAATACCACGCGGACGAAGTCGCGGGCAACAGCTAGTCACTCAATATAACTCGCAGGAACACTAGTTTTAGAAATCAAAACATAACTGACGCCATGACTTTTCAGTTTCCCACCAAAAACCCATTTATAATATTGGTATGTATGTTACTTACTTCATCTGCGTCTTGCAGGTGTAGGGCAGGCAGTGCGGCTTGTCGCGCGCGCGCGCCAGGAAGGGGCGGCCGCGGCCCTTGCTGCCCACGATGCCGGCGCGCGCCTTCAGCACCACGTGCGCGTCCGGCGCCCGGCAGCGCTTCTCGTGCTTGTACAGGTTGATCGAGCTGCAAAGATCACATATTGATTCCTTATATTTACGCGAATACTACACGTTGAAATAAAACTATTTTTTTTCGGATTTTATCGCGTTTATTTTATGTTATTACGCTCCCGTAGCGTGGTTGCTGTAAAGCAGCCGAAACGTCGGGAACGTAATAACAATAACATAAAATAAACGCGATAAAATCCGAAAAAATAGTTTTATTTCAATCTGCAAGATTACGTTCTTGTGACCGGTGCGAAAAAAAAATACAACCGAACTGAGATCCTCCTCCTTTTCATGTCGGTTAATTATCAAAACTGATCAAATAGGCACGCGCAGAGCCACCACCTTCCATCATTTTACGCGATGCAACCTATACAAGCTCGCAGGGCCTCAAGTCTGCTAACACAATCGATTCATAATCGAACAGCAACAGCATAGTTACTGTCACTTGTGACAGATATTGTATGGGATATCTGTCAAAAGTGACAGTCACTATGCGGTTGCTGTTCGATTATGAATCGATTGTGTTAGCAGAGTAAGGCCCCAGAACCGATGGCTGTTAAGGCAGAAAGGTTCTAGAATGGCGACCACGAATCGGAAGATGTAGTGTAGGACGGCCCCCCACAAAGTGGACTGATGCGAGTGGCGGAAGACCGTGATGTGTGGAAGTCGTTGGGGGAGGCCTATGTCCAGCAGTGGACGTCTATCGGCTGATAGATAGATTAGATTAGAACCTATACAAAAAAAACGCCGTAAAGGTCTTTGAGCTTAATCATCCTTATATTGAGGAGCGTGCCCGGTATAGTACCAATAGGCTCGCCCCATATTACATCTATACAAGTAAATAAAATTGGAGTGTTTGTTTGTAATATTAAAATAACCGCTATTTACTAAGTGCATTTGGATGTATCTACAGTACATATACCAAAACAACATTGTTTAAAATTTTGGTCTGTCTGTCTGATGTTTGTTTTTGCTAATCTCATAACCGATTATAATTGGACTTTCACTGGCAGATAGCTGATATAACATGGAGTAACTTAGGCTACTTTTATTTTAGAAAATCTTTTTTGTTTATTACCACGCGGACGAAGGAGCGGGTAGCAGCTAGTATTCACTAAATTTGGACAAGAATACATTGATTTACATTCAAAATCAGAATAAATAGATATAATATTGTTACCTTCTAAAGTCATCGCCGCAAGCGTAGCACAACAGATATCTGGGGCCATGTTTCTCATTGTAATGGCGCCTTGCGGCCGAAAGTGTTCCTGAAAAGTTTCCACACTCCACACATCTGCAAAATAAGGTGATTTCAATTAACTTGTTTTCAATTAATTGCTCACAATTATCAAAGTCCCTTAAGTTTTGAACTCATTCTAAAAACGATTTAGTGATCAATTCAATGAACTTACTCATACATAATTCCGTTGATAATAAAATAATCTCTCGGAGGATCTGGCGGCTTCACATCCCTCATTATCTGTTCCACCGTATCCACAAGTAGTCTGTCATCGTTTCTCAACTCTTCGTACTCTTGCCTTAACTCCTCCACCAACGACTTTGGTACTCGTTTTAAATACTTTTTAGGTCCTTTATTTGAATTGGTAAGTCTTTTTATTTCTATTAAATACTTTACATCTTCATTTGGGAGACCTTCATATTTTTTTGGCACTGGCTTCTTGCGGGGTTCATCAGCGTCTTCATCATCATAATCATCATCTTCATCATAATCAGGATCATATGTTTCCTTTTTTAGTTCTGTCTCAATGTCACACTGAAATGTAATAATAAGTTTACATTACAATTATTTACAGATCAGGTACCTACACCTAGTGTAAGTTTGCCACCTTTAGGTACCTTTATTTTTCGTGTGGAAATTCTCATGGATGCAAGCCTCATGGGAGACAAGCAGGTTATGTCGGACTTCTACTGAATAAAACCCCACCTTCGCCTGTCTTGTGGTGCGGGGACCACGGGAACGCTTTTGTACTCATCCGTGACTACCTTTAGGTACCTACCCCACTAACCTTCAGGTTAAATAGGTTTGGTAATGAATAACTTGAACAATCAACAATGATTGGAAGATGCCTCAAATCACATGACACATCATATCAAGTTTGTATACAGACCAAAAGCCCTTAAAACATATAATGCTCATGTCATACTATACTCGAATAAGTGCATTCGAGTATCTATGACTTACTATGATCTTGAGGCCATATTATGAGTGGTTTAAATGTGACGGACCAATATTTCTACAAACATTGATTCTCTTATTGTTTTCTAAAATCGACCAACGTCCCAACACATGCAAAGAAAACAATAGAAGCTTTAGTAGATTGGGGCAATCATTATAAAAACTATTGGTGGTAGCAAGTGCCTAACACACAATTTGATCTGTTATGAAACCTGTTTTGTAACACAAACCTTTTTTCACATAAGTTTTTTTATTGAATTCAAATTATATGTTTGATATTCGAAAATATGTTCTAATGATGTCTTTTGGTTTTCTTTGTAATATGTATATATATTTCAATAAATAACGTGATTATGAACTAAAACACTTTTCAATATATTCATTAGTATTGATAAGAGTGGTTTTTCTAATAGGTTATGGTGTAATATAATAAAAACCTCACATATGTGATTTCTTGTCAAAATATACTAATGTGAAAAAGTGATACATATTTCTAGTTATTTATTTTGATCAACAAATATAATTTGTTGAGCATGGAAAACGTTAGTTCCTCCAATATGAACGTAAGTAGTTCACAAAATATTATGATTGAGAAACTACGTGGAGTATCCAACTATCAAAATTGGAAATTTCAAATTAAACTTTTATTGATTGACCATGGTTTGTGGGATACAATTATTGATTCGACACAAGCAACGAAAGACTCTATAAGAGATCAGAGAGCTTATGCAAAAATATGCTTGAATATCCAGCCTATTTGTTACCCACATGTCAAAAGATCTAAGACCGCAGCAGAGGCATGGAGCAATTTGAAAGCAGCCTATGAAAATGCTGGTATCAGTCGTCGTTTAAGTCTAAAGAGAAAATTATCTCAAATTAAATATGTTGACCATGATTCTATGGATCATTACTTAGGAAATATAATTTCCATTACTCAAGAATTGGCCGATATAGGATGTTTGATCGAGGATGATGAATTAGCTGAATTAATGCTTATCGGTTTGCCAATTGAATTTGATTCTTTAATTATGGCAATGGAAGCCACAAATACGAAACTTACTTCTGACTTTGTAAAATGTCAATTAATACAAAGTGAATTAAAGAGAGAAGCTACTGTATCTAATTTGGAACAATCCGAGAAGATTCTTGTTGCCAAAGACAAATTTGTACCAACATGTCACAATTGTCAACAAAAAGGGCATATTAAACCAAGATGTCCCAAATTAAAAAAGAATTTTAAGAAGATTCCTAATAAAAGCATGACGCAAGATACTTCTTCTAATACTAAGAAGGGAAGTAATGTTATTTTGAACCTTTTTTCTAATGAAACTGCATTAGTTAATAATGTTTGTAAAAATAATAGTTGGATATTAGATTCAGGTTGTTCTAGTCATATGACTAATCGAAAGGATTGGATGAATAATTTTTCTTCCAATAATAAATCTGAAATTACTACTGCCAATAATGATAAAATATATAGCGAAGGCGTAGGTAATATCAATGTGAAATTTAATAATAATGCTGAAAGAGTTATTACTGATGCTTTGTATGTACCAAAAGTAGCAGCTAATCTTTTGTCTGTTAGTAAAATTGCAGCAAAAGGCTATGTTTTATTATTTGATATTAATAAATGTTATATTTACAGGAAGGATAATGTCAATGTAACTGGTTCCTGTGATATGACGGCTACTAATGTGGATGGTATTTACAAACTTGATCAGAAACGGGAATGTTATGTATGTACTGATAGCCAAGAGCCTAATATTCGCACTGAAGGTAAAGCTTTTGTATTCAATGTTAATTCTTTGGAGCTATGGCATCGTCGATTAGGGCATTTAAGTTTGGCAGGTATGTTAACTCTTCGTGATTCGTTAGCGAATGGCATTAAATTTACCAATGGAGTTTTGCCTCATTGTATTCCTTGTTTTGAGGGAAAGCAAAAGAGCAAATCCTTTCCTCGTGGTCAAGCACATAGGAGCGTGACTAAACTTGATTTAATACATACAGATATTTGTGGACCAATGTCAGTCAACAGTTGGAGTGGTTGTCGATATTTTATATCTTTTACGGATGATTATTCGCGCAAATCGTTTATATATTTTCTTAAACGCAAAGATCAAATAACAGTTTTAAATACGTTTATCGAATTTAAAAAATTAGTAGAAAATCAAACTGATCTTAAAATAAAGCGTGTTAGAAGCGATAATGGCACGGAATTTTGCAACAAAAGTTTTATGAATCATTTTAAACAATGTGGCATTATTCATGAAACGACGGTTCCGTATACACCACAACAAAATGGCGTTGCTGAACGTTTAAACAGAACTTTAATGGAAAAAGCTAGATCAATGTTGCGAGATGCTGATTTGGATAAAAAATATTGGGCCGAAGCGGTAAATACTGCTTGTTATTTGAAGAACCGTAGCCCAACTGCAGCTTTAAAAGATGTTACTTCTGAAGAATTGTGGACTGGATCTAAAGTGGATCTTAGTCATCTTCGCGTTTTTGGTAGCACAGCTTATGCACTTACTCCACAACAACAACGCACAAAGCTTGATCCTAAATCAAAACCTTACATTATGTTGGGATATTGTGATCATACCAAAGGTTACCGACTTGGTGATCCTGATGATGGCACAAAAATGATTAAAGCACGTTCTGTTGAATTTATTGAAACTGTTAGAGGTATAACCTACAAGACAGCAAATACTGATGAAAATTTTAATAATCTGATGGATACTGTATATCATCCCAATACTTCTCCTGGTCATACTAATGAGTTTGACAGTGATGAGTTTGCCACACCAGATGTTTCATCTACTGACATTAATGTTCAAGATCTTATTGAAGATGAATCTCAAGTTCATGAAACCGTTTCATCTGATGAACCAAATGAAGATTTGTTGAATGATATTCCACAAAACTCACAAACTGTGGAGCAGAATGTGTCCGATGAAGGTACTAGACCAAGACGTGACCGGCATCCTCCTGTTTGGTTCAAAGATTTTGAAGTAAACTATTTTTCTGAACAAGCATTAATGGGACATAATGAACCTAGAACATATAATGAAGCAATGAAAAGTGATAATGCTAAGGATTGGTTAGAAGCTATGCAAGATGAATATAACTCCCTTATGTCACATGGTGTCTGGGAACTTGTGGATAGACCAAAGACTGGCAATGTTATAAAATCTAAATGGGTTTTCAAAGAAAAAGTAGATCCAAGTGGGAAATTTGAAAAGTTTAAGGCTCGTCTCGTTGCAAAAGGTTTTACACAACGATATGGTGTTGACTATGAAGAAACTTTTGCACCTGTTGTGAGACATAGTACTCTACGACTACTATTTGCGATAGGGGTTGAAAATGATATGGACATTGAACATATTGATGTCAATACAGCATTTCTCAATGGAGATTTACATGAGAAAATTTATATGGAACAACCCATCGGTTTTCAAATTGAGGGGCAGAAAAAGGTATGCATGCTCAAAAAGAGTCTATATGGGCTCAAACAAGCCAGTAGAGCTTGGAATGAGAAAGTTCACAAAGTTTTGGTCAATAATGGCTATATTCAATTAAAAAGTGAAAAGTGTGTATTTTATAAAGATAAAGTAATAATAGCACTATATGTTGATGATTTCTTTATATTTAGTTCCAATGAACAACAGAAGAAATTACTTTATAAATTGCTTAGTTCCAACTTTAATATTAAATTGCTTGGACCTGTTACACAAGCATTAGGAATGAAAGTAGAAAGGAACAAAAAGCAAGGAACATTGAAGCTTACACAGTCTGAATATGTGAAAAAACTTTTAATAAAGTTTGGCATGGATGATTGTCATAAAATAGCAACTCCCATGGAAGTCAACTTTAATCCATCAAAAGCTGAGAAGATTGATCTAAGGTTTCCTTATCAGGAACTTATCGGCAGCTTAATGTATCTCGCTGTATGTACTCGGCCGGATATTGCATTTGTATGCAGCAAGCTCAGTCAATATAATACTTGTTATAATGAAACACATTGGATTGCTGCTAAACGCGTATTACGGTATTTGTCGGGTACAACTGACTACGGACTCAATTTTAGGCGCGGTAGCAACAAAATTGAAATTTCATCCGACGCAGATTGGGCGGGGGATACAAACGATCGGAAATCTTATTCGGGTTTCGTAAGTAGGTTTGGACTTAACCTAATAAATTGGCATAGTCACAAACAAATTAATGTAGCTTGTTCCAGTACAGAGGCTGAATATTATGCTCTTGGAACATCAGTGAAGGAGGCGAAATTTTTACATAATTTTATGAATGAATTAAAATCTTTTGATCTGCCACATGAGCCTATTGTTATTAATAATGACAATAAAAGCACTATCAAAATGGTAGAAAACCAATGCTATCGTAGAACCAAGCACATTGATGTTCAACACCATTTTATAAAGGAATGTGTTGACCGAAAGCTAGTTGAGATTATTTATAAGCCTTCAGCTGAATTGGAAGCTGACCTTTTTACTAAATCTTTACCAAAGGTCAAGCATAATTTGTTTGTTAAGAGTTTATGTTTAGTTTGAAGTTATTATTTTATTACCTACTTTATTAGTTAAGTTGTTTTGTTGTACTCTTGCAATTACCTTAAATTATAGTAATTACCAGAGTAAGGGGCAGTGTTATGAAACCTGTTTTGTAACACAAACCTTTTTTCACATAAGTTTTTTTATTGAATTCAAATTATATGTTTGATATTCGAAAATATGTTCTAATGATGTCTTTTGGTTTTCTTTGTAATATGTATATATATTTCAATAAATAACGTGATTATGAACTAAAACACTTTTCAATATATTCATTAGTATTGATAAGAGTGGTTTTTCTAATATGATCTAATTCTAACCTTTTCTAGCAAATCATCATCGATGTAGTCGCTCGCGGATTCTTCGTAGGTATCTTCTGGCTCTAGCTTCACGTCTACCTTGATATTCTGGGCAGTTTCAATAATATTACCGATCTCTGTTGAATCCAGGTTATCTGCTAACACATCTTTTATATCTGTCTCCTCGTCCTTGACGATTATCAAAACGTACGTTTCACCGTCTTCCTCCATACCAAGTTAATTTACAGTATGGTTTCGCCTACGGAAACTAAAATTACGAACAAATTTCAAAAATTTCACCATAAGCTTGACAACAAATACAAATTAAAAAAATTTAAACAGTCATGTCAGTCATGTACAGAATGCCAGACCACTACAAACGCAAGCTTTATTGAGATCATGTATTCCTTATTTTTTTAAGTATAGTTATTACATATAAGTCTACGCACACGGCATATGAATTTATTGGTCTTATAACGTTATTAGTACCTGGTTTATTCGCCTAAAATACACAAGCAAAGCTTCTTTAGTTTAGCAAATTTAGCAATGGCATAATGAAATGAATGAATGAATAAGAATGAATGAACTTCCCCGTTTTTTTTATTTCATTCGCCGTCAATCAAAATAAAGGAATAATCTCGTTGAACGTAGAGGTTTGGTTGGAGTCACAGAGTACCTTGTATATCGTAGATAAAGAAGTGTTCATTCTCTATCTACGTGGTGGAACAATAAATAGTTATCTATCTATCTATATACTAGAAAGTTGGTATTTGGTTGAAGTAATCGCACAGAACACTGAAATCATAGTGATAATTTATTATTAACTAAAATAATATATTTTTAAGCTTATAAAACCTATAGGTACCTGGATATTGGAATCATTTTCAATAATGGAAAACCCTATTAATGTATTAATTAATTTAAAATAATTTCACAGTAATTAAAATTACGAGTATGCTGCCCAAATACTACCTCTATGCTCTATGGCCAAGGCAACTAAAAACAACAATTTATAATATTGTCTTTTGTAGTTGACAGCTGACTGATTGCACGATTTGCTGGTGGTGCAAACTCTACTTCAAATCTGTAGTTTAGCTTTTTTTAAATCTAGATTATACTTACTGTACAAAAAAGTTATATTTTCTTGTCATATTTATGAAAATTGGGAAATATTACGAGTTATATTCAGAATTTTCGAAAAATGTTCGCACTATATGTGAATTTATTGCAAACAGACGAATACTCATTTTGTGGGCATTAGTGTGTGTTACAGTTAGATCTCAAAAATTGCACCATGATGCTCCGCTCATATGACTTATTATCTTATATGTTATTTTACGGCCAATGCTCGCTTTGTGTAATTAAATTTAGAAGAATACCTCCCCCTTAAATATTTGTCGTGAAAGAATTATAGTTAGCCAGCACAAATCTATTTGTAGCACATAAAGACACAAATATCCCAATATACCCTGAGATCGAAAAATAGCTTAAAATATTTATTATCTGGATTTTTCGTTTATGTGTTTGCACCACTGCTTGTTGATATTGATGAATAAAAATAAAATAATTATTGTGAAATTGGCGCCATCCCTGATAGAATTTGTAGTTTAACATTAAAATACACAATAGTAAACTGTAAATAATAGACGTGTTCCGGTAACGATGAATACAATCGATGTATCCAATTCGATTCCGTCAGTTCTATCTAATAACAGTAAAGTTCTAGCCCTTGAGGCTACACTACATCAAAGTATGGCAAACTTTAGGGGTGAGTATTATTACAACAAAAAGAAAAATGGAAGCAGTGATAGCCAAGTTGGTAGAATGCTTGCCTCGGTAACGAGGATTGCAGGTTCAAACCCCGGCTCGCGCCTCTGGGATTTTTCATGTGCGAATCTCATTTTCAACCAAGATTATCACTTGCTAAACGGTGAAGGAAAACATCGTGAGAAAACCTGCATGTCTGAGAGAACCCCTCGAAAGATGTGTGAAGTCTGCCAACCCGCACTGGGCCAGCGTGGTGGACTATGGCCTAAACCCCCCTCGCATTGAGGGGAGGCCCGTGCCCAGCAGTGGGACATAAAAAAGGGCTGGAATTATTATTTATTATTATTACAACGTAATATAATTTAGTTCATGCTCCTACCGTTGTTTATTTAATTATCTTGGATCAATGCATGACTGTTTAGACTTGGTTCCTTTTAGGCAGCTTGTAGGCTAGGCATAGTGATTTCTTTTATTGAAAAATAATTATCATTTCTATTTCAGACCTGGTAATTGATTTTGAACAGCTACATATTGAATCTGAAAGTTATAAAACAAAGTTCATAATTCAAAAAGAAAAATGTGAAAGGTAAGTTGACTGTTGTACTTACCTATACCTTATATTGAACTTATTTAAGTACATATATTACCGCATTGGCCTGAGACTGTGGATTCATGGACATGAGTTTTTCGCAGGGAACCTAAGATGCTAAGTTGCCAGAAAATCCTCCCAAGTAACTTTGAGTTATCACTATTGGCTAACTGGCAGGAAATAATCCATTTTTCAGAATAAAAAGTATCCTTTATCTTGTACCAGGTTCGGACAGGCAAATGAATATGGCAGTATCTAAAATAATATCTAATAAAGTATTTTGTTTCTAAAATATTCAACATACAGATGCAATTGAACCACTATCTTATTATTATGTATGGAATTATAGATATTAAAATTTTAAACAATTGACCTTATATTTAATTGATTTTACAATTCCAGTAAAAGTTGCAGTAGTTCAGAATCACTGATGAAGATAATAGATGCCAAAGATCATATCATACAACTGGTTGGTAAGTACCTCCATTCATTGAGATGTAACCACAATAAATGATTATTTAGTTCATGTCATTATTCAACCAATCATCTGGCCAAAAGTGTTGGCCTATTGCCTTATCCCCCTCGCATTGAAGGGGTGTGTGTCTGGAATATTGGCTATAAGGCAAGTCTACTACTCTGACCAAAATACCATTGGTTAAATGTGGGTGCCCTGCAGTGCACCCCTGCTTGCCTCTTCAGGTAGTACAGGCTTGATGGTGTTATAACATGCATAAATAATGTAATTATTTTAAAAACTTGTATCACTTTCAGCTTCAACGTTAACCAGATTGGATGAAACTAAAAACTTCAACATACTAAATGAAGCTTTTAAAATATTATTTGGGGAGAAAAATGCAATTAAACATGGACCAAACACAAAACCCCCATTCATAAGTCCGAAGAAAGAAAGAAATTCGTCATTAGAGGATGTGTCATTCAGAGAAGAGTCGATATCTGAGATAGAAGGGACCCCGACGGGGAGGATCAGCCCCATTATACAGACAAAAAAAATAAAAAGTTTTGTAACATCTTCAGACCATAAGGATAAGAAGAAATGTCCAGAGAATTGGTGAGATCTAGTTTGATTTATTTTTATTGATGAATGTATTCCTGAAATACAGGGAAATTTGTAAAGTTCATGCCCCAATTGGCTCAGTTGCTCTCTGTACCCGGGACTCGAACCCCAGAAATTTAGTGTGATCAGCACAAATATTTAAACACAAGTCATGTATGTTAAATATTTATAATATGAGTAAATAGATTCTGTGTTCACTCCAAGTCCATTGTACCATACCCATAATACACGCATCGTTTGGTTTGGGACGGTACGGTTGTTCCTACATGCGAAATGCCTATGCATCTTCACTATGATCATATAAAATTTCGGGCAAAAATTCGGGCTATTATAAAAAATAAATATTATGTATACACTATTCTAAAACCTTTAAGTCCCACCAGCCAATTCTTGTTCTATGATCTATGGATGTGTTTTATACTTATTTATCTATGCACAGGCTTACTCCAGAAAAAAAAACCATAAAGCTGACATTCCCCACCGTCACAAAGAGCGGTAAGTCAAGCGGCAGATGGAAACAAAGGCGGCTAGACATCGTCAAAGTGGAAAAGAAGAATATTGTTGACCTCACTTGTTCGCCGGAGTTCGCGGGTGGGAGCAGGACGGGGAGGGGAGACAGTGATCATGTTGAGGTGAGAACATATGGTGTAATATATCTCCCAAGTCAATTCTTAATATACACTAGCTGTTACCCGCGACTTCGTCCGCGTGGTATTTAACAAAGACACAACCGTTAGTAATAGCCCGCTCGCGCGTTCTGAGCCCGCGCGACCGGCAGCCTTTGTTAAGTCGTTGGCGGGGGTTGGGGGTTTTTTCTAAAATAAAAGTAGCCTAAGTTACTCCTTATTACATCAGCTATCTGCCAGTGAAATTCCCGTCAAAATCCGTCCAGCCATTTCAGAGATTACCCGGAATAAACAAACAGACAGACAAAAATTTTAAAAAAAGTTGTTTTGGTATAGGTACCGTGTATACATCCAAATGCATTTAGTAAAAAGCGGCTATTTTAATATTACAAACAGACACTCCAATTTTATTTATATGTATAGATATGTAGTGAACTCTTCAATGTCGCCACAAGATTCACAGATGGCGCTGCAGACAAATTCAGAACAATTGACAATTCTCCATACCATTACCATGTTATTCCTTCATCATTTATTTCTTAGTTTCCATATTACATATGTGTTTATTTACAGCCACTGATCAAGAAAGAGTCTATTGAAAATGTCGACACGATACTGCCTTCGCCCACAAGTGGACCCACCAATTTTACACTGTAAGTAGAAACAAGCAAGATTCCTCTTATACAGCAATACATTAAAATATATCCAATTATAAGCAGGTAGGTATTGTCAAATAATAATTTTTCTTTTATCAAAAATCTATTTGAAAATTTTATTTTAAAGAATGCCGCATTCTGTATAAGACAAAATTAGGGCATCTTCAATCTAAGAATTATTTATAGACTTATGTTAGTTAATTTGTTCCCACAGATATAAATCAACAAAAGAAAGTCCAATGAAATTCAAGAAACCGTTGAGTTTGAAACCCAAAACGGAGAACATCAATAATGACCCTAAATTAGTTCCGCAGACCATTGAAAATAGATGTATGGTGGCGACAAATGATTCTCATGGTGCAGAAGACTCTATCAATATATTGAATCCAAACAGGTGAGTAGCCTAGCTGAATTGAGGGCCGACTAAGGAGTCTATTTCTAAGTGGACTTAAGGGCCTCATATTTATAATATCAAAGTGTAGCGTGTGTGCGCCTCGCATGGCAACACAATGTACCTTAAATTTTGTTAAAAATAATGGCTTAAAAAAAAGGACAAGCTGCTGAGTTTCTCGCCGGATCTTCTCAGTTGAGGTCGCGTTCCGATCCGGTTGTAGATTAAGAAACAAAAATTATGTCGATGATGATGTCAAGTCACAATTTGAATTAAAAAGAATTGCTCACAAAATATCACAATTATCATTTTGTTGGATTTTGGTTTTCATCACATCAAAATTCTGACTTTACATAGTGATCACAAATTTGCTAAAGGAGCCCAGGTTTCAGAGTAGATACTCCCTTTCATCATCGTTTTATAGATATTAAACATCTATAACTTGGTTACAAACATTTGTGGTTATCCACACAAAGGTTGAACCTGCCAATATTCGAATTTGCACCCAAAAGTTAGGTCTCTATGAACTGTGCTAAAAACATCGTATTTCATTGCCTACAGACCACCGAACATGTTCATAAACACGTCGCCATTGAAACAAGAACGTCGAGGCAATGACACCACGTACTGCGACACCCAAGCCAGTGTATCCGTGTTGAAACACATAAACCAATTGGATGATATTATTACGGACATAAAATGCAGGTAAGTAAATACCGCCCGTCCGAAGTTAACACACACAAAAAATCTGTATGTAAGCCTAATCTTACTTTACTGCGACATATTTTAATTATTTTTTTCTGAATGATAGGCAAAATCACACAAAAATGCCCCCTTCTTAACGAAATCTTGGATCATTCATATTATATTGTATATCTGTCAGCATATTATATATTTCTATAATAACCCTGTCGAGTTAGTTACACACTCAATGAGTTGCAATAAATTAATATATTCTTTAAGCAGAGATGGGTTAAACACATAGAAACAAACCATGTTGGTATATGACAGCCCACAGGGGCTCCAACTCTGGAATGGTCAATGGATTGTCAGGCGATCATCTTCAAATTGGTCTAAAGTGACATTTACTATGCTATCGCCAGTCTATTATGACTCCATTCAATTCTGTTAGGACACTGGATCCTGATGCCTCTTCCTTCATCCAATTTCCACATTTTTAGCAGAACACAACCTACATAAGACTGTATTTTATATTACATTTCAGTGCGAGCAAACGACCGTTGAAGGAGAATATAAACATAACAAACATACCTGACAATGTGGAATTGGAATCCAGTATATCACTGCTGCAAGATGTGAGGACAGACGCTGAGAATAGAATAGATAGGAGGTCAGTATCACCACATTTGCAGCTTCATTTGGTCTTATTCGGTCCAGTCTTAATACAGGTTACCCACTATATTAGGCTATAGAACCTAAATATCTATGATATTCAGGGTGAATCCTCAAGTTGTCTCAGCATATGAAACTATAATATATACAAGTGATTCAGAAGAAGTATACTACCATATAATATATGGTATAGCGGCGCTTTCATAGCGCATTTGTGATCACTATGCGAAGACAGAATTTCAATATGACAATTGAAAAAAAAAACAACAAAATGACAATTGTGTTTTTTTTTAAATGTAGTTTCGAAATTGCTGCACACAATGATTACGAATGAATAGAGGGTCCTGTATGTGATCACAGACAAAATGTATAAATGTATCGAAAACTATGATCGATTTTAATATTCAAACTCGTTTTTAGCCCTCTGTATTACTTTCAGGAAAATACCGGAGCTGATAGAAGTAGTATACAAAGAGCCAGCGGCGAGGAAAAAAGCCGAAAAACGACTGCTACAGGGCTGGAGTTGCGATGAGTGTAAACATGTAAATATATTTTTGACTATTTACCTACCTTCGTTTCGTAATGAATGATACCTACTTTACTATTACTGTATACAGGTGTTTTTTTAAGTGGGCGTGGATGGCCAGATTGGAAACTGTAGGTAATAACATTCAATTCTTAATCGAGTCTCGAGGCCAATTTGATGAAAACTAAAAATACATCATTTAAATAACCCTGACTGGGAATTGTACCCGTTGAATTTGAAAAACAAACAACACTGTATCATCGTACCATCCGATAATGTCGCTAATATCCTTATTAGCGACGACATTATCGGTTAGTACCAAGGACCAAGTTCTCAGGGCCCCAAGTCTGCTAACACAATCGTTTCATAATCGAACTGCAACCACATAGTAACTGTCACTTTTGACAGCTATTGTATGGGATATGGGATATCTGTCAAAAGTGACAGTTACTATGCGGGTGCTGTTCGATTATGAAACGATTGTGTTAGCAGACTTGGGGCCCAGAAGTAATAACATTAGAACAGTAAACATTTTTTTTGCAACCAAACATACTTATAACAAAAGCATAAGCAAATGACATTCCTTTTAACAGTTCTTCGGCGAGTTATACAAGGATAATCCAGAGATGTTAGCTAAAATGATCGACGAGTGTTCGAAGCACCGCGGCAAGCATAACCCGGCCAGGCCGAAGACGCCCCCAAACTACTGGAACCCGCGCTGGGAGGTGCCGGACGACACCGAAGAGTTCAATAGGAAGAATAATATAGCTTGATTTATTAACTTTGGACCTTATGAGAGGGAATATAGTGAACATATCATTATGTAGGGGAACAATGTTGCACCTTTTTTAGTCTACCATTTCTACCTCACGGTGACCTATTTATGGGTGAGACGACACCAAACAATTTTATATGTAGGATAATATAGCTTGATTTATTAACTTTGGACCTTATGAGAGGGAATATAGTAAACAAATTATTATTTAGGCCAAACAATGTTGTATTTTGTTTTTCTACTTCACAATGACTATAAGACCCATGTTTATCTGTATAAATTAAATTGAAATGCTGTGTGTTGGTAAACGCATCACCTGAGAACGGCTGGACCGATTTGGCAATTTTTTTAATGTTCGAATATGGTTTTAAGAGAAAGAATAATTGAAATAGTTGCCGGGCAATTCGGACAGGACAACATCTGGCGGGTCAACTAGTTTATAACAAATATGTAATTGTAAATACGGCATTTAATAATTATAAAGAATATTTTTTTAAAGTAGAAAATAATATTTTTCAAGATTTCAACTGTTTTATTTTACACCTATGTTGCTGCGTACACTGTTGTGTATTCCACTTGCAAGTGCCTTGTGCAAGCTGCTGGCATATTCGTATTGCAGCTATTCAATCACAGAAGTTCTAGAACTTTCACATATACACAACTCAAGTATAACCTTACATGGTGCATGCAATGTGAACTACTCCTCTTTATGGGTAATAAGGTCGATTCTAATGTTTCTCAAAGCGTTGACCACATGCGTTTAAAATCGGGGGTAGACAATTTTTTTCTTTTTAATATAAAAAAAAAAATGCTATGAAAGAATTCCCGAAATTCGCGCTATTTCACTGTCACACACACACCTTAGGACGGTGCGGTCACGGGCCTGTAGGTCTGCTCGTTTTACTGATCGGAAACTTCCGAAAGCAGTCAATACTGTGGTTGCCAATGGTCATTCTGTTTGTATGTACTCAAGGTACTACCATAACAACTTTCACACTAGTTCCTCCCAGTGGCAAGTATTTGTAAATAATCTTAAATTTAAATGAGTACAGAAACACTTCATTCCTACATTTTGCTGTCCCTAGCACAAATTAATATTTATCCTTATATTATGCTATGGGGTCACTAATTTTCAGTTTGCAATATTGTGGAATGTGAAATATTGATGCTTTTCGAGATTCGAACCTTCATTCTCGATCTCAAAGTAAGCATTTGACCAACTTGGCTATCATCTCTGTTCCAATTTCATTGTGGTTGTGAAAATAAACCTAAATATACTAACTCATGTGCAGTGTACTTATATATTATGAAGGTATGCTGTGATTCACAGCCAGCAGTGTGTGCCAATATTATCATGACTTGCTAAATAAATGTGTGGGCGAGGGGCACATAAAACAATCATTTGGAGAACACCTTTTATTTATCTCAATAAATCAGAATTATAATTTTTCACTAGCTATGAGCAATGTTAAAAAAAAGTAAATGATAAATGAAAATAAGGATTAGTCTTGGTATTTCGAAATGCTTCTTATTTGTAGGTGTTGCAGCAATTCCCCATTTCTAGACCGTTTTCGCATTTTTTTTAAACATTTTCTGTCATCACCTATTTCACTTACGACATTGCGGTAAAAATAATTAAATTTTGAAAGAATGCATTCAAAAAATATTTTCATTTACAAATTGTTAAAACTGAAATTTATGGTTACTTTGATATACATTATTACTTTTAAATGCTACAACAATTTATACATAGGTCTATGAGAGCTTCTTGGCTTTGTGATAAAGAGTATCAACAACCTTGCTCATGTGATGGATTGTCTCCAGGACAGTCTCATAGGTCTTCTCGAGGGGGGACTCGTCGAACACAATCAATACTCCCTCCCCTTGATCCAAGATGCCATTCAGTTTCTTATCCAGAATCATTTGAGACAGTTTTTTCTCTACTTGCACTACAGGCAGACGGATACTACGAGCAACATGATCTACTTGGACACGCATATAAGGTTCCACAATACGACATAAGTTTTGCTCCAACATAGTGTCATACAAAGCACCAAGATGAGCTCTTACGACGGCATCCTCCTCTAGTTCTGGTTTGTATGTTTTGAGGGCAGCCTGAAAGTCAGCCAGTGATCTCTTGTGGGAAGCTGTTGCAACAGCCCTCATTGCTTCAAGTTCTTTACCTGCATATTTGAGTGCGGCTTTACTGCTACACACTGTTGCCACTTCCTCAGCCTGATTAAGCATAATCTTCGACAATAACATGTATTTCAAAGCTGTAAGTGCTTTTGGGCTGTCTGCTCCATCATAACCTTCAAATGCCTCATAAAAGTATGAGTAAGCAGTTTTAAAGTCACGCTCATCAGCAGCATGAAGTATACCAGACTGCAGATCCAGTGCAGCCTGCATTTTGGGGGGGCAGTAGATGGCATTCGCAGTCGTTCTGGCTGATGTGAGGGAGGCACGGGCTTTAGGTAGATTGCTAAGAGCATGAAATGTTTTACTCTCGAAAAGGAGCACTTCTACTAGTAAGTTTTTGTCATCTAACTTTTTGAGCTCTTTGAGTAGTGCGGTGGCCAGATCCAGGGCGTCTGTGTACATGCCCGTGTCGAAGTACAGCGCGATCAGTCTCGCCTCCAGGGACTGTCGTAGGAATGTGCGGCGCTCCTCTTTTGCCCATTCTATACATTCTTTACACAACTGGACCTCGATTCCGATGCCCGCTTCCAAGTCGAGGAAGAAGTCGACGAGGGAACGCACCAGCTTCGCTGCCTTCGCCTTGCTTATTAGACTCAGGAACGGCCTGGTTGCTTTTATCAGTTCCGCTAGCTCTTTAGCCTTGCCTTCCTTCTTGTACTTCTCGCCTAGGTTCAGGATGCCCTGTTCTTTGGCTCTTATGTTTTCTTCGTCATCTTCGGGTACCTCTCCAGTGCTAACCATTTTGTCGGTCATGCGGACGTCGTCGTCTCTGTTCGTCGACGACGAGACGCGTGACCTTTCGAATAACATCGCTCCAGCCATGTTCCGTATATTTATATGCTTACACTATAAAACGTAGATAAACAGTACTACAAGGGACCACAGTTTTTCTTTGTAATTTTGTATAATCGCAAAGTCATCGACGACCTCTTCAGAAACAAATCGTAGACGCGGCTGGGGCTGCCAGTGCTGACACTAGAAAATCTTTTATTGGTAGAAAATATTGTCGTAGAGGAAGAAATATGTAGAATTGAGTGAGAAATTATGATCATAACAGCTGCGTAAGTGAGATACATGCATAGCTATAACATTGTAAAACCTATGGTATTACCCGAAGAGTGAGTGGGATGGATTGAGTATGTTTTGTCTTGCTCAACGTATCTTCCCTCTCCGTCTCATACACATTAGTTTTCCGCCAAATGGCTGACTTAAAAATGCTTGGCAAGCAACTGGTTTTAGCTAGTGGCAAGGCAAGTATTATCTTGTAAACAGCTAGGCTAGTTGGCTATATCCATTTCCAAGTAGGCAACTTGATACGTTAGATTTTCACGAAGGCAGTAGGACGTTTGAGGTACGCAAATGACATTTAGCAAGTAGCCTCGTGTATTACGTATAGATTACGTCTTACTCGAGAATTTACCTATATAATGTTGTTATTATTTTAGTGCGCAGCCTCTGCGCAGCTTAGACATGGCTTAGACAGAGAAATCAAGCTTTATGAGTTATGTCGAGATTTATTTCTCTTCAGGTGACATTTTATTCAAAAAAACGTTCAGTTCTGTATTTTTTACTTCAGTTATTAACTTGAATTTTAAACACGTACCATTTTGTTAAATATTGATATCATAAATCAAAATGCAAACAGCAGACGAAGCTGATTTTTTATTTGACATATCCAAACAAGTCAAGGCATTTTATGAAACTCCCGTGATATTCTTTACAAAAAAAGATTATTCGGATGAGACATTTAATATTCTGTGTTCTATGCGCATACCTTTACAAAAAGATGATAAGAATAAAATCATTGATATAGTGGTTGAGTTTCATCTCCAATGGTTGCATGCCGTTAACGACATCAATAATTTCAAAAAACGCATTATGAATGTAACCCTACCCAGAGATGAAACGTTCGAATGTATTAGTTATACAATAGACGCTATGGCTAGTCGCTTAAAGTATTATCAAATTTACGTGGATAAACATCGGACTACTTTGCCAAATACTGCACAGACAAATATTATGGCTGATTTAGAAATTGTGGAAGATATGCATCAAGAAGTAATTAAATTTCTTTTCGAAAAGCTGACATGTTTCAGGGGTTGTTTCGATGACGGAGAGTTTAAGATCAAACTAAACAAGGAAATTGAAGAGCTCCTTCATTGGCTGGATAAAATATACGATGAACTTGCACTTAAAATAAGCAAACATGTTAATGTTAACGTTCCCCATTTAGGTGTAGATTTAACCAAAACTTTACAACAAATTGTTGATGAACTTCAATATTCAAAAACTCCGGCTGCAAATTTACTGTTGGATGAGCTAAAGGAAAAGGGCAAAGAAATTACTTCACTGGTGCGCTGCACGTCTGGTCACACCCTGGAAATAAGTAAAGTCATCGAAAAAATTGAGGCTTTAGATGATCGTATAAAAAGGATGGAAAACGAGATTTCTTCTGCTGCTTTAATGGCACTGAAAAATAAGAGAGATTTTCTAGAACAAACATTAAATGATCTGGAAACCTTAAAGACCACTTTAAAGAATCTTCACGAGATAACTAACGTTCCAATAGAGGATGAAGAGTTGTGTGTGTGTGAAGATTATTTTCAATTCAAGATTTTTAATCATTTCCTTCCATTAGAAGAGCGTGACCGACTCGTTACAGAGCTATGCTATCGTTGGGATTTAGCTGTTTACGGCGAACGAAGTCAAAAGTCCATTATTTCTATTCTGAGTGCAGCTGATATGAAAGAACAATTTGAAGATCAACTAGGACATTTCTACGTAGACGAACACAGCAGGAAAATATATAGAAAACCAGATGACAATATATTGTATCAGGCTAATGAGAATAACCTATTGGTACCAATTTCTGATGACCAAGATCATATATTTTTTTATGATGAGTGCGGCCGCTACTTCATCGATAAAAATAGCAAACAAAGAGTCTATAAAGCTCATGCTACTGCTAGTGAATACATGATGGATGCTTCTGGTATATTGCTGAAAATTAAAGAAGAACGTGAAGGTATCACGTATTTTTATGATAATTATGGTCGTTATCACGTTGATAGTCAGGGCAAACATATTTATAGAGAAATTGACGCTGTAAGTGAGTATGAGAATGATGAATTAGGGAATCTTGTTCGAATTCGCAGTCAATTAGACTTATTTGAACCTTGTCCTGATGATGCTCATGTTACTGAAGACTTTAATTATTTGAAACAAACTGTCGGTCTAGCTTTAAGGAAGTGTATTGCCGAGGTTATATTACTACAACCAGCTGATCCTATAAATTACTTATCGAAAAGTCTTCTTAAATATAGAGAAAATATAGAAATGAGACAAAGACGGGCTAGGGAGAAAGAAGAATTGGTAGTAGAAAGAGAGATAATTCTTGCCGAACAGCGTGCAGCCGCTGAAAGAGCAGCCATGGAAGCTGCGCTATTAGCTCAAGGTGGTAGTGAAGCCAGTTATGATTCTAATCTACTGAAGTACACTTCTATGCATGAAGATGATACCGTTTCTGTTGGAGCTAGCACCAAGTGATAACAAAATCATGTACTAGTAATACTTATCGTTTTTTTTCAATCCGAAATGATAATGATTAACTTTATCTATTATTTTAGTATCACAAGGATAGTGAATGTTATGTTATGTTAAACTTATCTTGTTAGAATTAAATTACATAAATTTTAAATTTTATCCAGTGGTATCTGTCTTCCAGACTAGTCAGATTAAACGTCCCAGACGAAAAGCAAGCAAAGTAAATGAAAAGTTCTAACTAAGCATTTGTCTGCCTATCTGAGGTATCGTACGTAGGGCCCAACCAGATGGACCAATTTATCTATATTTCTCCCGGGCCCTCTCTCTCTCTCTCTGTCAAATATGGTACTATGAGTTTGAAATTGCTCAAGAACTTTTTTAATGTTATTTTATGTATCAAGCTCTTAACCTTTTTAAATTTGTTTTTATTCAGGTACACGGCCAGTGTACACGGCGGTCTCCATTCATTTTTTTAATAATAATATCTTAACATACTTGTGTATTTTGCCAGTGTCAAGTTAAAGCCTACTAAAGCAACCTTCAGTCAGCGAAAAAACTACGAACATTAGATTGATCATCCGACATAATATGCGTTCTTTTTTTCCTGTTTCACCTTGACACTGCAAAATCACCGAAGATCGGTGGAGCCATTTACTTTAAAAATTGAATTGAATACCGATTTTTTAAAAATAATAAACAGATTTCTTATTTTCTCTATGGCCTTCTCCGTATGGCAGCACTAAATCCATCCGTTGATTTTGGCATTTGTGGGGCTGTCCTTTATGTTTTGTTGCAATAATTTCAATCGAACTCGTTTCTATTCTTTAAAATAAGTCATCGGACGAATAACAAACGATGTTCCTCAATCCGAATATTTAATTAATAGATTGGTACTCATGTGGGTGAACATAGTAAAACAATAAAATTTCTAAGTGCCTACGTACTTCCTACAGTGATTAATCTTTTGGGGCAAGGTTCTTCAATATTTTATGTAAATTAGTATGTATCGGTGTAGAGTGACGTATTGTGCATTGAGTGTTGTCATCACGTGCCAGAGCGTACCCGGAGTGTCGCTGTGAAGGTTCGAAAGCTCGTTACTTGAATACAGAAGTGCTTAGCGATCGGTCGTATATAATTTATACGTTCGCGACTGATGGCATTTAGTGATCGTATTTGCTCGTAAAGTGTCGCAATGGTTCCAAAACCTCCGCCGCCTCCTGGACCTCCGCCACCACCGGGGCCGCCGCCCCCGCCCGTGTTCGGGGGCGGTTCGAAGGGTTCCTCCTCAGATGGTAGAAATGCTTTGTTGAGTTCTATAAGACAAGGTGCTAAGTTGAAAAAGACACAAACAGTGGATAAAAGTGGACCCTATATACCTGGGAAGGTGTCAAATGTTGGTGGAGGTTCGCCCCCTGGTGGGGCTGGGGCACGAAGTGCGCCACCTCTACAGAATGGTGGAGGCATTGTCGGGCCCCCAGGACTTGGTGGCTTGTTCGCTGGGGGCATGCCGAAGCTAAGACCTACTGGGAAATTGGCAGGTAAAGTTATGTTTTAGATTGTTCATCAGTAACTTACTTAGTAAAAAAAATATATATATTTTATAAATTACCTATTTAAAATGAAAAAAAATGAAAATGAAAATAGAAATTCAACACCCTCAATATTTTTCTGATTATTTTATAATTAAAATATATTTGGTACCTAGTAGCTATTTTTTTATTATTAGGAAAATTAAAAATGTGTACTTAAGTACCTAATACTGAGTTTAAGAAACAGAAGAATTTTAAAATCCAGTTCTGAATGTTGGTAAGTGTAATTTAGTGTAAAGTGAATGTTTGGAATCCCTAACATTTGCTGTTGGAAATCTCTGACAAATACTTAGGACTTACTTATTTTGTTAATGAAACACATGGGTGACATAAACCCCTAAATTAAGCTAGCTATCTTGTCTAAAGAAAATTATCAACTTCTTTTATCTTATTTAACCCTTATTAGCCTAGAGTATCAATTTTGATACCAATCTTTAAAACCGAATGTTCACATTACTATTAGTTTTTTTTTATAGGTTGGCTGTATGTATTTTACTGTTGTATAATATTCTTTCCAACTAAATTTAAAAAAAAATCAAATGTCATTATTATTAAACACAGTAATATTAAAAATAAATCACTTTCGTAATCGGGCTACTAAGGGTTAAGTCCTCATAATCTACTTTTTGCAGACTTTGTTACAGACTTGTTACAATAATCTCTCACTTCTCTGCTTTGAGCTGATTCTGAAATATTTGTCACTGTTAGTATGATACACTATCACTGAGAATAACAGTAGATTCTTTCTATTTCTAAAACAGCAAAATTGGTAGTTTACTTTGTAAAACATAGTAAGGTCTAAAATTTGGCAACATGACGAAACCACAAGAAGTATATTGATATGGTCAAATATTGACTTTACTTATAGTTTATATAGACAGCTGTGCAAAGGTAAACTGGTATTAGGAAATTCTGTTATTCGGTAGACTATGTTTCCAACTATCATACGTTACTCCAACTGCTTTCCAATTCCAATTGATTTTTATGGCTCCATCGTTTACCGATGATTTTGCCAACGACAAGTAGATGAATGAAAAAAATAATAATTAAATTGATTATACAGTAGGTGGATGACAGTTAACTGGTAGTTCGATAGCTGGTTTCATTTGGGCATACTGTAAGAGAACAAAAACAACATGTTAGTGATATTACTATATATAAAAGGATAAAGCTACCCTATTTATAAGACAAAACAGTAAATAAAATTAAAATTATAAAAGTAAAAAACGGAAGAAAAAAAAAAAAAGGCAAGGAAAAGGGAGAGGATCCAACTGCTTTGTAAAGTTTTGAATAAAATAAATACATACAATCATAACAAAATATCAGAGTTTAATGAAACATGACAAATTTGATGAATTTATATTATTTGGGAAGTATATGTACAAACTTTTACACATGTCTGTGATCAGACAGGAAAATATTTACTTAATGACTTGATGACCACACAATAAAATCACATGATTCAGTTGTGGTCATTTAAATTCTTAAAATAAAGCAATTACAGGTAAATTTGTTGTAGCTATTGGCTAAGCATTAGATCATTTTTGCTGACACATTAGTAAATAAGGTATTTCAATAATGCATAAGTACAAATTCATAACTTATGACGCAAATTAAGTATAATTATTAATGGGAAATCATTGAAATAAAACTAATTTTAAGAATTTTATCGCGGTTTATTTTTGATTTTACGTTCCATTGCAAGACCTCAAGACACAGTGAGCTCTTTCTGCGTAGATTGGACCGCAAGTAACAACTAAATATGAGGGTACCCCCGTCAAACTATGACACTAGGACGTCAACCACCTCAGTCCTCCCGTGACCATGGTTGATGTAAAGCAGCCGAAACGTCGGGAACGTAAAATCAAAAATAAACCGCGATAAAATTCTTAAAATTAGTTTTATTTAAATGTGTAGTATTCGCGTAAATATAAGAAATCAATACTGGGAAATCATTGAAATAAATGAAATCATCCTATACAATGTTGAAATGATTTTGTTATGTTGTTTATTTTAAACTAGCTGTCCCGGTGAACTTCGTACCGCCTCAGAATCAAATGTATTGATAATGGAATCATTTTTTTTTTATTTCTTTGTTAACTTTTCCCTTGTTTTAATCATTATTTAGCAATTAAGGGTGGAGATGAATTTAAAAATAAAATCGTCATAAAAATATGCCCAGCCGTTCTTGAATTATAAATTATGTAACTGACATGACATTGTTTTATATATATATATTGATGATGATGTGCTTTGATTAACTATATTTAAGGAAAGCAAGCATAATTACAAGGATAAGCACTTACTCATGATAACATACAGTAAAATTGCATAAACAGCACATTTAATGGAATTATAATGTATTTTATATATTAAAACAATGATTAGGGTTGGTTAGTTTGGCACAAATTTGTTATTTAAACAGACTTAAATACAAATAGTTGATTCAAGATAAATTCAGACAGCTAAATACAGATGACTGCACATATGCTTGAAAGGGTTGCCTCAAAAAAATCTAATCCAATCCAACTCTGCTCATAAAAATGCTACCTGCACGAATAGAATTGGCTGCCTCTTTATAAACACTCCTAGCTCTAAGTAGCCCTATAGGTCTTGCATTAAAAATACCCAATCACAATTCAGGATCCATACCCAATGGCCAAGCGAGGATCGAAGCGCCGCGGTGTGCACCCCCGCACCCGCAGCAGCCGCCGCCACAGAGAACGTCCCCGGATAAGATGAGGCCAGCGATTCCTATCCCGGTCAGCAATGTCAGCGCGCTGTCCGCGGCGTTATCGGAAGCCCTAGCGGGCCGCGACAGGGAGTCGCCCAAGGAATCTCCGAGGGAAGTCCCAAGGGAGCCCCCCGGGAGGCCCGCGGTGAGGAGGCAGCCGAGCGATATAAGAACAAGAGGACCGCCGCCGCAGCCGCCTACGCAGAAACCGGCTATGCCTTTGGTGAGTTTTTCTTTACTGAAATGTGTTTCTTCCAACATTATCATCGTCATTATTCACACTTAAAATTATAATATCGGCAGACGAACATACCAACGACACGGTCCCACACTAAGCAACGCTTGTATTGTGGGTACCGTACATTGGACTGTGGCGAACCTATTTATATAATACTTATATAGATATTAAACACACAAACATTCGTGCTCATCACACATAGTTTGTCACTGCGAGGATTGAAACCCAGTACTCTCAGCACAGAAAGCAGTCTCTACCAACTGCGCTAATCAGGTCTTAAAATTGACATATCGCTAATACTGCCAAATTACTGATCAAATATGTCACAATTAGAATATTCCCCCATCACCAAACGTGGCAGTGGATTGTTATATCCGTTCACAGATGTGTGTTCCCGACTCAACTAGACGTGTTGACATATATCTCTATTATAATAACCGGTGAACGATAATGCTTTGGCGTTGTTTTTTTTTTTTTTTTTTACTCAGCAAGAAATATTTAGCCTTAGCTTTAAGTGGTATCTAATGTCTCGTATCCATATTGATTTCTTATATTTACGCGAATACTACACATTGATATAAAACTACTTTAACGGATTTTATCGCGTTAATTTTTATGTTATTACGTTCCTGACATTTCGGTTGGTCATCCCGTGACCATGGTTGCTGTAAAGCAGCCGAAACGTCGGCAACGTATAAACATAAAACTAAACGCGATAAAATCCGGTAAATTAGTTTTATTTCAATGTCTTGTACCCAATAAGGACTATATTGAAATATCTATTGTCGAGAAAATACATTTGGTTGAAATGATATAATATCATATTGAGGAGGAGCTTGGCCGGTATAATGGCAGTAGCCTCTGCCTACCCCTTCGATACCGGGCGTGATTGTGTGTATCATATAACTCTGCAAAGAGAAAGGGGGACGCCAAACTTATCAACGAATCAGTTTGTCACCGATTGTAGGATTTGTTATATACTATAAACCTAATTAAGAATAATTTCGTCGCGTAACTATTAGGCCTCAGCCTCGAATTTAGCGGGCAGCGGGGCAGGGCGGCGCGCGGCGGCGGCGTGGGAACGGCAGGATCTTATGCGTAAAATCAAATGTACCGTTCTCGAAAACAGCGGCGTGGGCCAGCCAACGAGCTCTGCTCCCGCGCCGCCCGCGCCGCCGCCCTGCTGCCCGCTAAATTCGAGGCTGAGGCCTTATAGCGTTATTTTAAATTCGTAAGCGTCGTCCATCCCTCTCACATTAAAAATTTCATAACTATATGACAGTGATAGCATGTTTTCTCGGTGTCGTTACGATTCCTAGGAGTTAGTGCTCACCCTACTGATACGTAACGTTTTGCGTGTTTAGAAGTTGGGTGCATAATAGAAAAATATATCTTGTGTTTGGCCCCATGACGTCTATAATCAGCTGTCGATAAAAATATAATTAAGCTAGCTGTTCTTTATCGCATTTGATGTGATAAATTATCTATACGTACCTATAATATGAGTGTAACTTGCTTGGTCGGGTAAATGTTAGAAACAAAAATCGTATGTGGACATTAAGACAGCCGGAATCTGCGCATTTTTTTCTGTTCGTCGTACATGGCGGATTCTGATGGAACTTGACGTGAACCAACATCATAGCATACTTTCTGTGCCCTGAAATGGATGGGTGCCCGCGGAAAAGCCAACAGACTGTATTTCAAAATCAACTATGCAGATTCGATTGAAAATTCATTACCTAGCACATTCGTTCCCAAAGTGGTCCAGGTGGACCCCCAGGGGTTCACGGGAGAGTCGACGGGGGTCTACATTATTTCATGATAGCTTATAACAAGATCACTATTGTATTTTTTTTTGTTTTAGAAAATGGAAGGGTTGCCGGGATAATGAAAACAAATAACGTAGATCAAAAGGTCTTTTTACTTTAATCACTGTCTGTAGCCAAACAATAAGTTATGTATGAAGATTTCAGAACATAGCCTTCAATATACCTTATTTTATGTATTTAAGCGCAAACGGTGTTCGTGTAAATAAATATTAGTAATCGATATGATCTGAAGTATATTCAGAAAATTCTATATTCCGTATTTCCTAGTCTGCCTTTAAATTTACAAACATAGAATAAAAAAATATTGCCCACACGACTATTGTAAATGTAAAAATATCCTTAGCGGGGATGGTACGTGCGTGTGTGGGCAATAAAGATTTAAAATTACACCGCGCCGCGTGGGAGAGGGCCGCACTGATTTGGTCATGTGTTTATTTTGCGTGAACCATGGTATAGTAATATGCTTCGCCAGGTATTCCTTTCCCGTGACGGCAGGGTCACTTGGTTAGTCCAAGGCTACGTCATCGGCCATTTTCGACCAATGAGCGGTGTTCATTCTATTAAAGATGTCAATTAGTGACTTAGCACACTTCGCTTATTTTTATGTACACAAGTATTTAAGTAGATAGTTTTTAAAGTATTTTTTACAGATTCTCAACGCCACTAAAATTTATTCTTAATTGCTCATCGGACATAACATGCGTTCTTTTTTTCCTTTTTCACCTTGACACTGGCAAAATCACCGAAGATCGGTGGAGCCACAGATCACGAGAGATATGCCGTGCGGTTCAAAATGTATGGGAACTCGCTATCTCCGTTTTGTTCCCAACCACTCGCTAAAACCAACCAATACGAAGTCTCCTCGGTGCGTGCTGCGTCGTCGCCGTATACAGCGGCCGTACCACGCGACGCACCAGTTTATTCAAAGTATCGTTAGACGATCTATACATTGCCTCGTACATTCACTCAGTAGCGAACATAGGTGGTACTTAAAGGGCCATGTATTTTGTACAAAAATCAAAAAAGTCGTTGTGCTACATGAAACCTAAAATAACATAATAAAGGCATTAAATATTTTTTGATTTGTTGTTTTTAATGATTTTAAAGACGAATAAATAAAATACTTAATACTGGCTGGTGAAATGAGATTCCATCTTTCGCGTAGTTCACTTTGCTGCTAGTATTTTTGCACACAACCACGGAATAACACGGCATTTAAAAAAAAAGTTAGAGCTCCGATACCGACGAGCAGTTGCAGTCGACTGACGGCGAAAACTCTATGTTAGCGTAATTTTGGCTAAAGGTGAGCGCAAGCCCACCGCTTTCATAACATATCTCCTCTCATATATCTGTGGGTGGAGCCATTTCTTTAAGAATTGAATTGAATTGGTCGTTACGTAGTCTTGGGTCACCATGGGCAGAGGATACCTGTCGATATTATTATACCATGGTATGTACAGTTCTCCGCGGCTGCTCTAATGGAGGCCCGGCTTTATACTATTGTAGCGACGTCTTCAACCACGCCACAGGCTACACAGATGGCGCTGCAGACAATTGATTCAGGACAATTGATTATTACCAATACAATCCTGAAACGCGCTATGAGTTTTCGGAGCACGTAACATATATACAGGATGCCGACAATAACAATGGGGCATAGCGGCCGCCCAGCTAGGCATACTACCCGCCTGGCTTGAAGATCTCTTTCCGCCAACTATCACATCTTGTTTCGTAATTAAAAAGGCGTCTTCGTCATAGTTTCAACGCATAAAAGTGGCTTTGTTTTTCTCTGATGTATCGCATGCAGGACGTTCAGATAGCGTGAGGTCAAATCTCTATATAACCTTGATAACGAAAGTGTTATTATTTATCACGACATGCTGCTTTTTCCCTATCAATATAATAAGACTGTACAATGGTCGTGTTTGTACATTGAATAGTTTAACTATTATTATAAACAGTCACATGTTTGTTAGTTTTGATGTAAGGGTAATGTCTGCATCTACTGATGCGATCCTGATAATTCTTTTGCTATTAGGAAGCTGCCCTTATCACTGAGTGCTGTAGGCTGTTTCATCGAGGTACTTCGGGTGGAACCGTGGCTAGAATCTGCTTTAACTAAAATAGGGCGCCATCTGGATAATTCGGATATACCCAAAACACTATCCGGATAATACGGATATTTTGGATACCATTTTAAAAACCAAACAAGTTTGATGGATGTTTAAAGAAGCGAACAACACCGAACTCCTCTAATATGTTAGTCGAAAAACGAGTATATAGTATTACGAGTGACGGGACCCCAAATAAAATGCAATTCTCCGCGAAACGAAGTGCATCAAAAAAAGTATTGGACACGTGTTTCGCCTCTACACGAGGCATTCTCAGGACGGCTGGGCTACGAATGAACCTCTTCTCTTCTCTTCTGATCTTACTAACATGTTTTTTGTTTAAATTTTTTAGTATGCTCTCTTAAAATTAGCGCTCCAGCTACCGGATAACCGTCGATCGGTAAACGATCAATTTTTTTTTTCGGTTGGTTAGAATTATCGGTAAACGATGGATTCATATTTTTGAAATGGAATTAGCTTTGGGATCAAAGAGGCATACCTATGGATCAATAAACTATAGGGCTTCAATATTAACCTTTTAGCTTCGTACTTTACTTATCAGTGAGACAGGCCAAGGTCAAACAAGCGCAGCAATTACTATTATTGATGACACAAATCATAACGGTCATTATGATTTAACTGACGTTCAACTGTTTTGATTGCTTCTTGAATTTAAAATCAGTGCTATAAATAGAACGTTTATCTTTTGTTTTTCTATGATTGGATTGAGTATAGGTTTAACAGAGTATAGATACATCTTATATGATATTATAAGTGTATAAAGAAAACTATTAGCGGGTGGTAGAAGGAGATAGAACTAAAGCGGAGGATTGGCCACGCGAGTTAAACAAATTTTTTATTGATATTGGCATAAGTGGCTTTATTTTGTAGCCGACAAAAAAAAACTTTGTCTATTAAAATTCACATCGAATGCTTCACCTTTATATATTATGTGCAGTTACCGAACCGTATTTGGCGTGCCTTACTAGACGTACACATTAATCCATTAAGGGCTTCGATCAATATTTTGGCAGTCCACCGATATGGTAGCCGCGTAATACTTGTGAGGCAATGTATAGTCGGGCCCATCAATATGAACAGCATGCTACGTCCGGACCTTGTTTAGTTTGGAAACAAACGCTCGATGAAAATAAAGTTTGCAAGTTCAAACCTCAGTTAGCACGACTGGGTTTCGTGGATTTCATTCGTGAATTTCATTGTTAATTATATTTATTATTAGTTGTATGGTGAAGACAATCATCGTGAGGAAATCTACTAGTAATACCGTGTGAAGTTTGCCAAACCGTATTGGGCCAGTGTGGTCGACTATGACCTAAATCCTCCTTATATTGAGAAGGAGTGTGTCCGCTATTATGGCAATAGGTGGCTAGTAACATTTGGTCTTAAATGCCATTAGCAAAATGTGGATTCTTTCCAGTTTAAGTTTTGTTTATTATTTTATCATATATCGGTCATATCTGCCTAGACTCTGCTATGATGGAAATAAAGACTTTTACTTAACCGTGGGCCGTACAGGCTTACAAAAAGTGTTGCCCGTTGTTCCATAAATGAAATAATAAAAGGCTTTTTTATTTAACCCATTACAGCAGAGTCCGTTATCAGTAGATAGTGTGACTATCGCGTCCGCCGTAAGTTGAGTCATTGTGTTATCAGATAATTATCAATAACACGTTTTATAGACACGCGATTTGACTTGTTCAATTCTTGCAACAATATTTTTTGTATTTGTAATGTTAACATGGACGAGAGGCCATATTTTCTGGTTAGGGTAAGTAATAGGGGTAATCCAAGTACTTAGTTATCTTATATGACATAATATCTAACGATTTCTTTATTGATAAAAGATATAGCTAGTCACCACCCACTGAACAAAGCCATGTCGCCAAGCGGCCTAGCCGTGTTCCGGCATGATGTTCGGTGTTGCCATTCATGGATGGCGGGTCAGATCAGCTGCGTTGCATGTGCCTAGTGAATGTAGCGTCTCTTATCTACTGCCGCCTTCCTACCTAGGCATGTATGCTCCATCGTAGATCTCATCATCACTTACCATCAGGTGAGATCGAGATCAAATACTTGCCTATAATGTAATAAAAAAAAAATATTGTTATGGTAATAAAAGAAAAACAGTTGTCAATTGTATTTGTTTGCTGTATGTAAAGATAGTGCAGAAAAATATTTCTGCACTACATCTTTTTTTTTTTGTAGAATGCTCGCTAAATTATTAAAAAGTTATTATGTTTTTTTCTGTTTTTTAATAGATTTTATGCAGCAATAAGCTTATCACCAGACCTGGGCCCCAACCGCATAGTAACTGTCACTTTTGACAGATATCCCATACAATATCTGTCAAAAGTGACAGTTAATATGCGGTTGCTGTTCGATTATGAATCGATTGTGTTAGCGGACTCGCGGCCCTGTTGGGCTCTCCAAGTAAGCTAGAATGCTTGTAGCGAGGGAGCCGGCTGGTGAAATATACTTCCTATCCGATTTTTTTTTGGTTTTACATAGTAAAAGTTTAACGATAGATAAATCTGAATGCGAGATAATAATGATAAGATCAGAATTCGGTGAGATTGTTATATCCATGCATGATACATGTAATACAATATGTAGGTATTTCCTTTCCAAATAGTCGTGTTAACTTAAAAAATATTTTGCGAACGTATTGAAGGTTTATCCATTTCACTTCTAAAACATCGGATTGTACAAATTCACGGTAAGATAGTTGAAGCGAACGAATGTGGACTGTAAATAATAATAATGAAACGAAGATGTGAATAGTGAATATTTATATAATTAGATACAAGAACAAACCTCTCTTACCAATACTTCCATCAATCTGTCAAACTACTTATAATTCAAATACACTTCAAAATATAAAAAGAACATCAAAATAAAAAAGGAATAAAACTAGTAACAAAAGAGTTTGCAACAATAGTATTTATAAACGCCAATAAATTATGTTTGTTTCCGAAGTGAGTGAACATACTACAGGCGGGTTATAGTTCTACTTATAAAGCTAAGTACATCGTGAGCATAACATACTTTGCCAGATGTTCATCTGGAATAATAAACGAGGAAGAGGCGATTTTTATATACTTGAACGAGTTGCATTTATATATACACATGTATTTTATGGCGTTAAATACACAAACAGAGAGAGCGTGATGTAATCTCCGTGTACATTATGTAATTATCAGATTTTGTGTTCCCAATTCGAATATATTATATACGATACTAGCAAACCCAGCGAACTCCGTTTCGCCACCAGATGGCTTCGTTTTATGTAACATTTCGTTTGGTTATTCCTGAATTTTCTTTGCTATAAACTTCAGGGAGCCTATTTAATGTAACATTTCGTTTGGTGATTAAAAGATGAAGAAATTTTTTATTTTTGTTTTATATTTGAAAAGGAAAATTTTTATTTAATTTCACAACAGTAATGAATTCATTTCGATTACAAAAATGAAGTGTTATTTAGTTGAACTTCTCTAAGTAAATGAAAGTGAATCCAAAGTAAATACTGAATCGAAGTGTTATACGTGTCCGCAAATTATCCGTTTCATTGAAGTGCTCTTTGGTAAACCACATTTTTTTGTTTTCACGTACGTCATAGCGTCTTGAGCGTATTCGTGCATGTGGCGTGGGCTTCCGATATAAGATGATGGGAGAATCGTCAGACGTCCAATATTCTGAACATCACCATCTGAATGAATAGCATCACGCAAGTGTATATAGTCCTCAGATCGTAGCTTTGCCTGATTGAATCGGATGAACGCTACACGTTCGGTCTCGACTTTGACATACATGTCGACAGCGAATTGCTGGAATAGCCGACGGCACTTCAGAATGACATTCTTCTCATGTGTACGAATCATCATACGATACGCATAGTAACTCATTGCGCTTAGATTTTTATTCGTTGATATGCCTGTAATTGGATCGACCATCTTCAACGTGATGTATCCGTCTTGCCCTTGCCAATAAATGATTGGATATTGTAACGCATCGTACAAACGATGTGTCTCGTTTACACGATGCATGATATTGCTTCTTCGCTGAACGACAATGTCTCGCGATTTAGTTGGATCGCCAACAATAATTGCAGCAACATCACTAACGGTGGGTGCATTGAATCTTCGCACATGTTCACCTGTTGGGGTACAATCAGCTCTTATGACAAATTTGTGCGTATCCGATGGCATTCGTTCCAATGCTGTTTTGAACATATTAACCACAGCATTATTAGCGTGAAAAAATGCTTGCAACTGTTTATAATAATTCGTCTCTTTAACTGTTGTGTTCCCTGTATATTGCACCGCACATTCAGCTGATCCACCATCGACGAAATGAAATATATTTGCAGAAATTCATGCGGTTCATCTGGTGTTGGCACCATTGAACCATGCAAATGATATATTTGTCCTCGTATCTTGCAAGTCGGCATGAAGTCGCCTTCTCGAATGATATTAGCTCCAAAGGAAGTCATGCGAAAGCATTTATTGTATTCAAGGATGTGTTGAAGAAAATGGCTGGAATCGGGATCACTTCCATCGAACAATGGTTTCAGTGGCTGTGGTGGTTGTAAGTAATGGATCCAGTTTGACTTTTCCACTTGCGCAGCACAATCCAGCCGTTTCTCTTTTGAACTTTAACGCATTGCAATATCGGCATATAGTCGTCATTGGTCCAATATCTAAATTTTCATCATCACTGTAGTTCGCAGTGGGATCATATTGGAATGCCAAGCGATTGTATGATGCCAATGATTTTCGTGTGCTCACGCGTTGTCTCAATCGGGCATTTTCTCTTATTATATTTTGTCTTTCTTCGCTTAAGTTCTGTGAATACACTTGTTGCTGGCTTGCATGTCTTGTGCGGCGGCCGATGTTCGCAGCGTCGTCTTCTAGGCATTTTGGACTATGGACAGAGTGATGAATTTAACCTCAAATGCACGATCCACATAATTTACACAGTTCAACTTACCACCTTAAAGACAAATGCCTGCTGTTGAAATTGAATAAAAATTTGCACATACACGTGATTGATTTGATGGTAAATGTTAGGAAACTATTTTTTTTTACTTTTTTTTCACAATTTCACAGTGAACACAATACCGTTTGTCACATGAAATTAACTGAGCAGAGAACAATGAGTAGCTGTCAAACAATGTATCACGCACCGGCGCCATCTACTTAAAATATTGGTTTGTAGTACATGCTATGTATCAGAGATGGCGCTGTATGTGAAAAAAGATTTTCCCGCTTTTCTGTTGAAAATTTCCTGAATTTTCTTTGCTATAAACCTCACGGAGCCCGAGACCTTTCCAACGAATGCAAAACCGTGGAAATCGGTTCGTGCGTTCTGGAGTTATAGCGTCAGGAAGGAAAACCCGACTTATTTTTATATAGTAGACTAGTATACTGACCATCAAACTTTTAAAAAGTTATGATGGAGTATAAAGTCATTATAACACACTTTTTCCTCTGAATAGTTCGTTATAATGCCGTTATAATCTATTATAACTGTCTAAAAGTTAGGGGTAAACCTTCAACTTGTTTTGTAATCATCATGTAAGATCAGAATTTCGATATGTCAATCATCAATAAAAAAATATTCTCAAGAAATTTCATTTGTGGTTTGGTGGCAACATTTTTTTTTAGACTTCACGTCAAAGTGCTGACTTTACATAATCATTATGAATACGCTAAAGAAGGGCAGGTTCAAGGGTTAGTATACCTTTTCTGAGTGACCCTGTATAGATTCATTGCAGATAGTCATGTTCTATGATCATGAATATCTATGAATCGTGTTGTGTGTGAGTCACTGCAAAGATGTCTGTCGTGTGCCCATCGAGGTCCGTGCGGTAATTATCCTACAATGTCATGAAAACACGGCAGAATTACCATTAATGCGATTGCAATTTGGACGTCTTTGAATACAAAACAAGTCGTTTTAGACTTCTTGTCAGTTTGACCATTACGGAAAAACTTGTGTACCAATATCAATTAAGTTTTCACATTTGAATAGCGTATGTTTAAGAACACTAAAACTAATATAAGATAGGGTTCATATTGTCGCGCTATGGTGGTAGAGTTGCACTGCAAAATCGATCGATACGTAGCTATAAGAAAAAGCTAGTTAGTATTGTTACTGATGGTTTATTTTGGCTCCCGATTTGTAATGGAGGGAGGTGGATAATTTTCTTCCAACTGCTCCTATTTTTATATTTCAATTAAATTCGTGCGGGTTCCAAGACAATTAACTTTATCGCGGGCCTCGCCGAGGGTCAAACCTCGGTGTCATCATTGGACACCACTGTAGATCCTGGCTTACAGGAGTAGCAGTGGTTAAGTGTGTGGCGGGCCTAGTCCCAATATTGGTTTTTCGAATTCAAAATTTTGATAGACATATTTGTTATGTAAAGGTTTACGTTTACAATTAAACGCCCACCAGAACAGAGAGTGGCTTTCAAAAGCCGTTAGCTCCGTTTATATTTAAAGCTACTACTGGTAAAAATGAGTAAATAAGTTGCGCAACGCAAAAAAAAACCGCGGCTGGTCAGGCCGGCTCACCTTGCTCTTCCGAACGCCTCCGCAGATATTAAAAGTTTCGCCAACATCGATACAATTTAATTTCGACCGACATTCACTAAAATCATATTTAAAGTTACATTTTGGAAGTGTACACATATAACAAAAAGTTTGAAATTGGTACCTAAATATCAGAATCAGAATCAGAATATTTTTTATTCATGTAAACCGTTAAGTGCAGTACTTATGAATCGTGAAAGATATTTTATAAATAAAATATGATATTATATTGATTTAATCAAACAAAACATGATTTTTATCAACCCTTTTCATAACTCGTACTGGGGCTGACTTCCGACTACCTGTTACTACTACTACTATACTACTACTAATGTTGTTGGTTCGCGATACATAACCTGTATATGATTCAGAAAGCGTTACCAAGACTTGGAACCTGCGCTTCTTTGCCGCATTTGTAATCATTATGTAACGTCAGATTTAAAAAAAAATGTTCGCAGAAATCTCAATTGTCATATTGTTGGGAACAAAATTTATTTTTTTAAATCGACATTTCGAAATCCTGATGTCGTATAGTGTTTACAAATGCGCTAGAGACGCCCAGTTTCCAGGCGTAGTATCCACCTTTGTGATTCACCTAATGCATAGATGTATTCCTGTCAACCTACGTAACCTAACTAGTAACCGCAAAGTGAGTGAGTTGACAAAACTTTTCAGGCTGCTACTGCATCTATATAGATAATTCTACAAAATACTATGTAATTTTTTAAAAAAGTAGTTTTTTTATTGACAAATTGCGAATTAACAAATTTTTATTAAAATAATATAAGTAATTGTAATATTTACAAACTAATATAACTTAAAAAGAGTATATAAAATACTAAATATAATATACTCATGTAATGTTCTATAACCAGTGGCGTAGCATGGGGGGGGGGGGGGGGGGGGGGGGCTGTCCGCCCGCTGCCACCGGGCGGCACTTTGCCGGGAGCTGCATTTCACGGTTAGAAAAAAAAATTGTAAAAAAGAAATATATATTTCAGTGTTTTTTTTGTCCTTACCATGCCCCAAATTTTGTATAATGAATAGCAAAAATAAGAGGGCGGCAAATTTGAAATCCGCACCGGGTGCTAATGACCTATGCTTCGCCACTGTCTATGACCCTATTCATAGTACATTGCGGCATTTATGTATGAGTCAACACCCTTACCACATAACCGTGCGGTGTATCTCAAACAGGTGCAAGCGGTTTCTCGTCGAAGTCACACTCATCATCATCATAAGGGCTCATTTGAGTCATCTCTGACTCATTTTCCCCGTCAATGATGTTGATGATTCACAGGAAAAATGGTCTTTTGCGGTTTTGATATGTTCGATTATAAAACAATAGGGTTGTGGTCTCTATGTTGGCGAGTTGGTGTATATCAATATTTTATGTTGGTATGAGTAATTTATATATTTTTATCACAGATTATTTTTCACACAAAATCAGAAGTATTTTTTTTCTTTACTTAATCAATCTCACTTATATCGATATCTTATATATACGCGAATACTACACATTACAATAAAACAAATTTTAAGGATTTTCAAATTTCCAATTTTCCGAAACGTCGGGAACGTAAAAAACAATAGAAACGCGATAAAATCCTTAAAATTAGTTTTATTTCAATCTCACTTCTTTTTTTAAATTATGATATAATTTTATTATATACTCTATGATAAAATAAACCATGTAGGTAAATAATAACTTAGTTATATCTTTTTTCTCCCACGTCACTACAGTGTGCAACAAATCTTAGGTCTGTGTGTGCAACCACCTTTGCCTTCAATAAATGCGGTTTTAATTTTGCAACATTGACTCATTGCCTGATATAATTATGTACGTCAAATGCATTGTTTATTTACAATAGCTGTTTTTGTTCGATATATGCTGTAATTGTGAGTGTTATGTACTATATTTATGTATATAAGTTACTGTTTGCCTGTAGATGGTTATTCAATGTAGGTAGTTACTAAAAGCAAATGAGCTGTTTTAGTTTTCCTCTATATTGTATTTGATTCCCCTAAAAATCAGAATTAGAATTTAACCAGTACTCAGTACTTATGAATCCTCAATAATGACACAAAATGATTCATATTTTTGGTAATTATTTTCCGTGAGTGAAGCACAGTTCCGCACTTCGCAAAAGTCAATGTGAATCCGAATAAGGTGTGGCTCCGGAACCTCAGTTCCGTGAAGCACCGTAGGTATATTGTTTCGAGTGCCCAAACGCATAGTAGGTATATGAATCAATATCAAAAAGTCAAAATCAAATTTATTTCATTCGTGTAGGCCAGAAAATTACTTCAGAATAGTCAGAAGTTACCACCGATTCGGAATGTTAGTTCCATTGACAAGAGCCGGAAAAACTCAGTGGATACTCTTTAAAAAAGAGTTTGTTGTAGGTACATTCACAGGGAAATCAATGCCATGTGAGCAGCCAGCACCATGGCCGCGATACTAAATAAATACTCAAATAGTACTTCATCCATCCATCCATCCGTCCATCAGCCGAAAGACTTTCACTGCTGGACATATGCCTCCCCGATTATTTTCACACATCAAGGTCTTCTGCAACCAGCATCCACCGGCCTCGTGTAAGCAGTAGTCACACTCATTAAAACATCAATGGTGTGCCACCTTTCTAATATGGATTCGTCTCTGCAGAGTTCGTCGGACTCTGTACTGACGACGGGTTCGGTGTCGGAGCGCATCACCAGCCAGCAGCTGCCGGAGCAGGCGTTACCGCCGTACGTCGCCTCCACGCTGCACAGGAACAGGAGTTCGCTGCACGCCAACGGACAGGCCAATTTGGGTAAGCCTACATGCTTACATGCGACCGCAGAGTAGGTAGAATTTTCAGTCAACACGGTGTACACTACAAGTGAAGCCTAAAAAAACGATGGTCTAGCACAGCCTTTTCCAAAGTGGGCCATAACGCCCCCTTGTGGGCGCTGCAGGCCAAAAGGGGGGGCGGTAAGACCCCAGAAAAAAAATTAGGGCGTTGTGTAAAATTGCCTCTCCTCAATGCGAGAGGGATACATGCCATGGGCCACGGTGGCCATGGTTGGAACTCACACATATTTCGAGGGGTTCTCTCATGGCATGCACCACTTAGCAAATGTTAATCATGATTTTTATGATTAAATATCGGTATTCAGCACCAATTTATTCTAGGCGGTAGTATGACCTCACTAGCGTCGCCGCCGACTCCCTCGCCCTCGTCCTCGCTGTCCACGTCGGACCTGTCGGAGCGGCCGGCGCGCGTCAGCCACGGGAAGCCCAACCTGGCGCCCAAGCCGCCCGCCCCCTCCGCCGACTCGCGCCCCTCGCCGCCGCCCAAGAAGCTCATCATCAACGGGAAGATTGCGTCCAGGACCCAGAGTATGAGGATGCCGAGGTGAGTGACAAACATATATAGTCGTTTATTCCCCCCTTAGATTAATTATTTTGAAGATCGAGATGGCAGGCGGACTAATATTTTTATTTTTTTAGTCTTCCAAGATTGGATCAAAAGTGTTCAAAACATGTTAGAGTTTTAAAAGTTCTAACAATTTGAAGAATACCGTAAAAAAAAGAAATAAAAAACATAGCAACGGTTGGACCAATTCGGCATTTTTTTTTTACATACGTAATAGTTCGAATTAGGTTTGTAGACTTGTTTCTTTCTATGTGATTTGAACAGGCCCCCAGGCCCCCAGTCTGTTAACACAATCGACTCACAATCGAACAGCAACCGCATATTAACAGTCACTTTTGACAGATATCCCATACAATATCTGTCAAAAGTGACAATTACTATGCGGTTGCTGTTCGATTATTATGAGTCGATTGTGTTAGCAGACTTGGGGTGCAGAGGACACTGTCGGTCGGGTCAGCTAGTTAAGTTTATTTTTTAAAATCTACCTTTCGTCGCTTTCTCAGGTCTGTGTGTTAGTCTGGCGAATTTTTTTTATTTTATCCATCGCTGCTTCAGATCGCCCCCCACGTCTCCGTCGTCGCCCTCGTCGGGCGGATCGCGGCCGTTCAACCTGCCGCCCGCCCCCGCCAACCCGCCCATCGGAACTAAGAACCCCGCTTCACATTTCGGTGAGTGATTATACTATTTCGCCATGATCTTGACTATTTTTAGTGCTTGTAGTAGTATAAACGAAATATGCCAAAGTATATTTTGTTCCTAGTAAGTAAAGAATGAAATGATGTCCTAAAGTTTGCATGGAGAAAATGTATTATGGTCATTGGAATTTGATAAGGAAGCAAATTATTCCTTTACTAGCTGCGCCCGGCGGTGTTACCCGCGATAAAAAGTATGAAAAATTAAAGCATCTATCCCACGGGAAAGATACATTTTACCGGGATAAAAAGTAGCCTATGTGCTATTCCAGACTATAATCTATCTCTGTGCCAAATTTCATCCAGATCCGTTCAGCCGTTCGGGCGTGAAAGAGTAACAAACATCCATCCATCTATCCATCCATCCAAACTTTCACATTTATAATATTAGTATAGATTTCTATACACTTATTTATATACACAAATAGCTAGATAGAGAAATATAGTCATGAAAAATGTACATGTAACATTAGTAGTAAGTAAATAAAGGCTATTTTTATTTTTACTTTATTTTATTTATGGTGTTGTGTGCAGGCACGCTGCGCGCGGTGCGCGTGCGGCCGCCGGGCGTGTGTCCGCCGCCGCCGCCGGGCGCGCCGCCGCCGCCGCCGCCCGCGCGACACGTGTCCCTCACCGCGCAGCCGCCACCGCCGCCCCCGCCGCACCACAGGCACAACGTTAGTACCATCTCCTTAAAGCCTCTACGAACAGCCTAACTTGCTATCCAATCTATAGGGTCTGTGGAGAGATGAGGGGAACGTTGGGTGGATGAATGCGGCGCTAGTGCTGCCACGTAATCAGTGATACCCATTCCGATAAATAACGCTTTTTAGCGCCATCTATGTTCGACATAATGATGTTATAGAGGACGTTACGAGCGTATAAAACGAGGTGAATTGTTAAAAAAAACTAAAGTATTAAACAATTAATCATCAACGCGTTTACAATAATACTAAATGATGGTCAAGGAAATACAACACCATTAGCAAAAGCCGGCAGATTGATGTTATATTTGTGGTAAAATATAGGCAATATTTTCTAAGCGAATATATATTACATGTTAATATCAGCATGATATTTTTGTGAATCGCTAAATATTGTTAGAGAAAATAATTATGTATCAAATTGTTAGGAAAGTAGCCAATGTTAGTAATGTCTGTGCCCAGAGTATGAACGGTTCGGAGCCGCCGGCGCCGCCGCCACCGGTGCGCGGCTCGTCGAAGCGCGCGGGCGGGGCGGGGGCGGGCGGGGCGGGCGGGGCGGGCGGGGCGGGTGCCGGGGGCGGCGGCGAGCTGGAGGCGCGGTTCGCGGCGATGTTCACGCCGCCGGCCGCCTTCCCGCCGCCCGACCCCTTCCTGCGCATCGCCAAGGGCTACAGCAGCGCCACCGTCGCCGGTAAGTACGCGTGACCGCCGCCGCGACCTGCGCACGCGCACGCGCACCGTCTACACCACACTATAGCCGGCATATTACATTATATCATATGTATTTGACGTAAATCTAGGTAATATAACACTTACGGTGGAATTTAAAGAAGTTTGAATCCATTTTATATTGACATTACAAAGCGTTTATAAGACAAATACGCAAAATTGTTATCGACAGACTTTTAAATAGATTTAAAATAGTTTATCAAGACTTGTCACACGCCATATTGAAGATAACATTCGGTTTATATCTGATAATCTCTCTCGTCTTCGTTCAAGAATAAAATAAAATAAATGTTTACATATTTTCATGGCATCATCGCATTTCATTTCGGAATGAAAGAAGTATTTTTTCATGTCCACAGCACACATTAAATAAACAACATTTAACATGCTACCAATACTATAAATTCCACTGTAAGTGCATAAAAACATCAGACACTATGATCAATCGAATGACCAAACGACAACCTAGATCTATGTGACATTATATTTGTTCATGTAATTTGTTCTATAAACGGAATATAGTCGAGCTGCGTATTCCACGAACGCAATACACCTGACTAACGCCGTTGGTGATTGTACTACTAGTGCTACTATAAGATACATTCATAATTATGGTAAATGTGGCATAATCCCTGCGTTTGAACAAACTCTGACGCACGGAACCTAGTATGTTTGTCACATCCACAACTTTTTAAAATCTTCTAAAGTGACAGTGGACTGTCTTGGTGTACTTTTTATCACCCAAACACTTAAAGGAACCCTTTGTCTAACAAGTATCGGATTTATTTATGTCGACAATAATTTGTTATCTTATAATATATGCTTTGACAGCATTGCAATATTGTAGGCATTAATTTTAAAGTCAAATTACTGTATTATAAGTTTAATAAATAACCGAAAAAAATGAATTCAATATAATATCTACTTATCGATTTAACAAGTATATAAATTGATGTCAATATTATATATGATAGATAGAGCAATAACGCACAACCATGCTCGCTCGACGACGTAGTCATATATCGCACCCTCAGAATGATAGGGGCTCAACTCAAAATTTAGCGAAATGAGTTAACATCATAGTGATACTTAAAAATGTATGTTCTATCCGATGTATATTAAAACAAAGGCGTTTTTATGATAGATAAAGCATAATTATATTTCCGTCTCTTTTACACCGGTACTTTTCGTCCTCCCCGTCTGTTCGAAAGACCTTTGAATGCAATTTCCCAAAAAACAAGATTTTTGAGTTAAGCCCCTATCGTTCTGGGGGTGCGATTATAATGTATGTTGTAGGATAGTCTTATAAGTGCAATAGGTACAAGTCAAAATTGACATGCATAATAAATAAGCGGATAATTATTTTAGTCAATCATTATTTACTTAGATTATAATTTAGAAATTATATTTTGTTGTAATAAAGTATTATATATTTTTTTGTTAGAATTTAAGGAATAGTGCATGATGGCATGTAGTATTAAGTGTCCCCCTCCCTCGGAGACTGAAATTGGCATTAACGTATAATGATGGACTCAACACTTCAGTTCATATACTATCTCATTCTGTGGTATGTGCCTCTTCTTCTAACTGTCAGTTGGTAGCATAGAGTAGACGATTAAGAGAAGACATCACTGAGAGGAGTGAGATATATTTCATCATACAGGGTCATTCAGTAAGAATTTACACATCCTTAGCCTGCGCTTTTTAGTACATGTGAAGTCAGAATGTCCTATGTTGATTTTAATAGTAGTTTTTTTTTTCTGATCAAAATTATTATTTATAAATTAACGTATCGAAGTTCTGACTCCAAATAATGATTACAAATGCGCTTAAGAAGCGTAGGTCAAGGCTTATTATACTCTTTCTGAATCTACCTGTATTTTATAAAGCATGATGAAAATGTTTGTCGTCAACTCTGTACTGAACTCTGCTAGAACTGCACAGCACATGTTAGATAGTTATATTATTAAAATTGTTTATTTAATCTCCTCAATATTCTTATTTATTCCATTGAATTGTGCGGAATTCAAAATTCGGTAAAGGAGAGCATTTAAAATTGTCATTCCAGGAACACAGGCGGTTGGTATTTGTAGCCCTAAATTTATAGTTTTTTTTTTCAAATGCAGTTTCTTCGAAATGTGTTTTTTTCGAATTCATGGATATTTTCCTTATTAAATTCATTGTTCCATATGATTAACAAAATTTGGATATTTCAAAATAACCGGCTATATTATAGAGAGTATTATTCTCATCATCATTATTATTCATTGTTCACCAAGATAATATGTTCCAGTATCTTTGTGTGTAGCAGTATATTGGCGTCCATCAATAGAGTTCATTGAAAATAATTTATCTCGAATAATTTGTCTTGATACCAAAATTAAATCACGTATTATAGTGACTATCTTCATATAGATAGTGTTAATATTTTAGTTATTACGAAACGTAGCTGTATATGGCGTTCAGTCAATAGTATTTATGTCTAACAAGCTGTTCGGGCGAGCTTCGAACCGCCTCAGAATGAAACGTATGGGAAAATAAATTATCTTAATTTTTTTTTGTGAAAACATGGGAAAGCCATGTTTTAACCATTAATCGGGCGGAGACAAATTTAAAAAAAGTCAAAGACAATACAAATCGGCCCACCCTTTCTTGGGTTATAAACGGTGTAACCATCACGACTTAGTTTTATGTTTAATCATTAATTTGATGTATTAATTATTTTATGGGATCGATCAGTGTTTTTTTTGTTGATAATGTTGTCAGTCGATTGCACGATGTAGCGATGATTACATTTATGGTAGATTGAGTTACGATATATGTGATTCTTTTTAATATAGTGAGGTGCCATTACTGTTTTATGCTATTGTACCTGTATCGCTTCATGCCCATTCTGTTTCATTTTTACTTTGGAAGCTATTCAATAAATTGCTTAACTGCTTGTGCGACGGAGGTCTACGGCATTTTGTCAGGTCAGATAGAATTTAACAATGGTGACCAGGTGTTAAAATTATGGTTTATGGTGTTTGGTTGTGATAGGGTTATTTGAGCTTTAATTTATAAAAAAGTATTTTTTTTGGAATGGTGTAAGTATATTGGATTTGGGCAGTTAAGAAATTTAATGAGAGGCCAACAATGACGCTTCAATGTATCGAGACGCGGCCGGTATTGTGATAGTTATGTGTACGATGCTCATAGTATTTATATTATTATTTTGGATACATAAATAAAAGAGTTATATACATATCGTCGATTTTTTCTGTATTTCATTGTCCTAACGTATTTGTCGTAAAAAGAATGAGAGTAAAATACGCTTGTTGTGTATGTTTATGCAATATGTGGTGTAGTTTATGTTGGATGTTGTATGCGAAAAATATATTTTCGAACGCAAACTGGACAGGACAGCGTACCGCGTTCTTTCTTATTTATGGGTCAGCAGCTCAGCATCGCATACATTTTAAAAAAGTGGAACGCATATACTTCCTGTTTGGGCTCTTTGAAACCAAGCATTTATCTCATACACCATAAATGCATTTTTTTTTAATTTTCAAATATGGAAAGAATATTGTTTCACATAAGCAATTTCCATGGATTGGTTGGATCATAAAGAAATTCAAATTGTGCTTTTGTTTATGGTAAATAATTGACTACTTACTTATCTTCAAAGTTAATTATGTGATCTACAAAATGTTTGACATATGTTATGGCTGCATGTAAGCGCGGGTAAGTTTGTATTTATTATTTGAAGCATGTTATCATTAGTGCCGTTGTCAATAACTCCGCATGTAGCATTGCATGTCCATTTTATACTAATACGCATTGCGTGCTCATATTACAACATAAGTTGCAAATAAAACATGATTTGTACTGAAACAAGTCTTGTGACTTTCAAAATAATTCTATAGATTAAGAACATGTGTGGAAAAAAATTTATATGTGATCCGTTACTACCATTTTGTTTTTTATTTTTATTTAATGCTAATAACATCTGTAAATATCCTACACTTGATTTCTTTTCTCGAGACGCCGGTTCCCTCAAATGTTGATTCTCGCTGCGAGACCACACTGAGGGGCAGGGGTTAACTTTCTTTTGTCGTAACAATAATGTGTTTCCACAGTGAGCAAGGCGCAGGCGCCGCCGCCGCCGCTGGCGGTGCCGCTGGACGGCTGGTCGGGCACGTCGAGCGCGTGCTAGCGAGCGCGGGGGGCGCGCCCCGCCCCCGCCGCCGCCCCCAGCGCCTGCACCGCCCACCTCGCGCCCGACGCCCTCCCCGCGCACGCGCTGCTGTCCGCCGCGCACGCGCTCCTCTGCCCCGCCAACACTCTCTCCAGCCCCCTCAAGCCGGACACCACTGTCCTCCCCATCGAGGAGGTCATAATGCCCGCCGACGACATCAGCGACCTGACGGACGTGTTCGACGCGATCGACCGACTATGCGAGACGATGCGAACGTCCCACTACGACGACGCGGAGACGTTTGAAGACAGCACTATGTGTGAGGTCGCCGAAGAGAAGTATGTGGAGTGCTCGGACCTCGTGGGACCCGAGGAGGTGGCGGTCCGCTCGGTGGAAGCGCGCCGCGCCGAGCGCTGGACCGACGCGCCCGACCCGGACGACGCGGAGACGGTACCCTCCGACACCGAACCAGTTAACGCCGCCACCGAGATGTACTACACCGCCTCGTCGGAGGTGTCGCTGCTGTCGGACGAGGCGGCCGACCGGGCCGGCCAGGAGGAGCCGAGGCCCGACAAGGAGGGCGCGATGGCGGGCCACGTGGCCGCCATGCGCGAGCGCTTCGAGAACATGACGCGCAGTCCGCCCTGTCCCGACGAGTGCGCGCCTGTCTCGCTCTCGCCCGGCCGCCTCGGATAGTTGCCGCCATCGCCAAAGAAGTTTGGGATCGTTTGTCTATACTTACGTCCTTACGTCATCGCTATATAATATCAAAGACCTACAGAATATGCGACGTCCCGCGTCCCGCTACGTTTTTGATCAACCTAAATTTTTAATTGGCGAAGGAAGATTTTGTAACCTCTGGTACAAATAATCCATGTTCGAAGCCAGCTCGAAAATATGTATATTATCTTACTAGTTTTCAGCCAGCTCGCGACTTGTGCCTGAGCCAGGCTCGTGAGGCTTGCGCGGTTGGTTTGGATACTGCCATGGACGACCGCATGACCTAATAGTTAGAGCGAGGAAGGTCGTTATGCGCTGGGTGAATCCGCCGGTGTCGGGATTAATTTCTGAAATGTTCTCTCGTCTCGATGTAACTGGCATCGCCTCCAGCCCATTGTAAGGCACCCATAATACAAGTGTTGCTTAATTTCGGACCGTACGTCTGGCGATAAAATAGTCTATCGTGATTAGCCGACGGAGTCTATCTAATATAAGTTCTGATATAATCGAAAGCCGTATTCAATATCGAACGTGTTAAACCACCAGAAGCCCTAGCGGAAACGTGCAGCTTTGCTGTGTTGTTGAGAAAATAGAACAAATAATACTAGAAACCCAGATTGTAAGTAATAAAAGTAGCGGTCGCGTCAAATACAATGAGCAAAGATGCCGATGAATTTGGCATGCGTAGAGCCGCCATATTTGCGGTGTACGCGGCATTATGAACCTCTATAACATACGTGCCAAATCTGTCCGCTCTTAGCGAAAGGGTTGTGATTTTAGTTTCGTACCCTCGCACCGAAATATTGCATTCAAATAGTTACATATCATACAAGGTTGGTGGCTAGTTGTAGAGAGTAGACTTTAGACCTTCTACGAACGGCAACTTGGCATCCAACCTGTAAGGCACATTTATAGGGTCTCTACAAATTGGCATGTCGAGAGGCAAGTAGTCTAGTCATCGACATGCCTATTGGTAAGACCCTACAAGTCTGCTTTACAGATTATGTGCCGTACGCTGATGTCTTTGTTGTGAAGACATGTTATTATAGGACTCGAAATTCGCGGGCCCTTAGAGAAAATGTAATGACATATTCAGTAATCACCTATTCATTCGGTTAACGTGTATTGTGATTTAGGAGAAGCTCAAATTTTGTAGTTTTATATATAACTGAATTATAAAAATCAATCCATACACTGATCTAATATACTTATATTTCTTCAGACCAAGTAGTGTATAATGTGCTTAGCTTAGATGTTGCAGGACATAATACGAAGCCATGTATGAATTTTACAAGGATGAGGTTTGCATTTGTAATTGCGTTTTTGAATGTTGCCATAGCTAGTTGTTAAGAATTTGTTATGAAATTATTTTAAATGATAAATCATTTGTTTATGTCAAAATTGTCTGTTGTGAATTGTTTGCCAAAAGATTTAATCGGGTTGTAGGAAACGTTTGATGGCGATAGTATGTAGTTAAATGCAATAATTATTGTATTACTTCTAAGTTTTTATTAAGTCTGTTGTATTTCATGTATTAGGGTTCGGTATTAATATTTCGTCTAACAAGTCAAGTGAATAGTTGTCGTGTATAAATGTGTTGTGTACCGACGAGACCTTTTCATATTGTAAATCAATATACTGCTTTATTTACACAAAAAGTTTTATTAGCGACGTCGATACGAAGGAGGATGACAAATAAATAAAACTAGTGATCATGTCAAGATTATTTATTGCGTAAAGTCAAAATTCTACAAGAGTAGGCAAACGTCACAACTTCGTGGAAACGCTTAGAAAATCATCAAGGCAATTAACATTAATTTCTTTACAATTCTTACACACATCTCTTAACACCAGAAAATTGAAAGAACGGAATTCACTAGTGTAACTCTGCGCCGACAGTCAATGCGAGAGCTCGGTAGTGGGTGGGGATATAGTAATGTCTTATCGCTAAGGGACAGGGGGCCGCCAATCCAACAACGCAAGTTGTGACAGGTGAGACGTCGCCTGCGGCCGCCCGCCGCAGGGAACTGCCGGCCCAACCACGGCACGCCGGGCGACCTCCGTCACCTGTCCCGCCGCAGCGTGGCGCCCTTACCTTGCGCCGCGTTAGTATCCCGACACCGCGAGTTTAGCAACGAGCCTCGGACGCAAGCGGACGTATAGAACGATCACTACGGAACGAGCGCCTACCTTCGCTCGGCACACCGCGGCGGCGGTACTGGGCGTCCGGCGTGGTGGGCGGTGGGCGGTGGGCGGCGGCGGCGGGCGGCGGCTATCGGTAGCGCGGCTGCATGAGCGGCATGCCCGGCACGCCGCCCGGGAACACGGCGCCCATCGGCATCATGCCGCCCGGCAGCAGCATCCCTGCACACACAACACGCGGCTCAGCACGCGCGCGGCCGGCCCGGCAGCAACAGGGGACCGCCGCGGGTCCAACACTCGGCGGAGCCGGTGTGACTGCTCAACAGTCGCCTGTCACCGGGCCGCGCCCGGCGCGCGACCCGCGAGGTGCAGTAATAAGCAAAGGAACACAGGTAGGTAGGATAAATAATTCACATGAAAAATCACACTTTCAAAATACTCGGCGATGTAACAATCGTGACCCGTAGTACATGCATGTCCAGTGTGATCCGAGACGGTCGCTCGTGGAATCCAATTCAGCCAACGACTATTAAACTCTTTCGTTTCATGCACATTGTAAAGCGACAAAACTACTGTACGTAAATATAATATATTAGTGTACCCACCCGACAAAAAGTCACATTTTGTATGACACTACGAGAAAATCGAGACAGTAATAAGATAAGAGCTACTACAATAAGCAAATCCATTAAGGAATGTGAATAAAATTACCGCTCATTTTTTCATTCCGATCCTCCGATCGTGCGGATGGCACATCAAAATCACAATTTAACAGTTGGCAGTGTTTTGTCTAGGGACGGGTCGAGTCTGTACTGTACGTACTAGGGGGGTGACCGGCGTGTTAGTGGGTGTTAGGAACGTGTCAGTATCGACAAGCTGTTACGTGGTATACTGAGAGTCGGCGGCGGCCCGGCGACGCGCCGCCAGTTACTGGCACCACTCCAGTGCTATCGTAAGTACATAATGCAAGTGGCACCCACCGACCGACAATGACCGCAGCCTGCTCTGAAAGCAAGCACTCGAGTGCCTTGTGATGCCTTCGAACATTAGCGAACTAAGTGGAGGCCCCTCCACGCTCTTAAAACATAAGCGATCATTTTTCCTTTTACATAATATGGACGAACAGACTACATCTATCCATGTTTCAATGAAAATTAAGAGACGGTATCGCCGTGGAAAATAGAAAAATAAAATCAATACAAATCAGTTTATTTTGCAATGTAAAATTTCATTGATGCACTCCATTTTCCACGTTAGCAGGTTTGTAGACAAAAATGTGATGCGCAACAAAACGATGGAAAGATTCATAACAATGTTTGATTTACTGTCAACGTACACTAATACTATCCTAAAGCATATTATTACTAAGAAACACCACCCACACTATATTATTCATAAGATCAATAAATGCAATAATACCATGTGTCAAACTGTGTACAGAGCTACATTCAACATGTGAACTGTGTATCGGCCAATTGTTACGTTAATATAAAAATATGGACGACTATGTTGGCGTATAAATCGGAATGTTGTAAAATCCAGTCTTTTCATTTTAAATTGTTACATTTAATTGTACAAAGGAGAATGCTCACGGTAGTATGGATCCCCAGACTAAAATCTATTTTGGTTTTTTAATCCACTATTTTACTAAACCTCGGTGGGTCTTTTAGACGAAATCCGTATGTCATTTTTAATGAAAAAAAAAAGCAATAGCTTCTTAATTACGTTTGAATCGTATTCTGAAATGTTTATATTGAATTTAATTTGATTTTATGCTAATATATTTTGTTTACGGAAAAATGGCAGTGGTCGCGGCTCAGCTATTATCCCCACAAATTATTTCAGTGAAGTTCAAATGAAATATAATTTCCTAACCGATTCGAAACCCAGGTTCCTTTTGTGACAGGATGCAAAAATTAACAAAGAAATTGTTACCATGTATGGGCATTCTCCTTTAAAGATTCATCACTCAGACTTTGGACCATTTCAACATCAAAAATACAATTAATTACATTTAATACATGATCGAACTCGAGTTCAATGTGCAACATTCATCCAACGAAATATATTCTTATCAATTACTTAACAGTTTGATATGCCCTACTCGAAGTACGCTACAACATTATACTGTTCATTGGGAATAATTCAGGAAGGACAACTGCGTTTGAACATTACGGTAATGGAAAGTAATGGTTACCATTCAGCATGAACCGCCGGTGTCTCGATATAATCCATCATGATTAGTGACCACTGATCATGACAAAACAATATATTTAACAAAGAATGATCGTCATACTGCACATATGCCTGTGGCGCGGGTGGTATGGAATGGGTTCGCGAGCGTTTGCCGATTGCGGCCGATGCGTTATGTTAGGTTTTACCTAAGCTTGTAAGTTTTCCGGACTGGTTTATATTTAAACCTAGCAAGACTAAAAAAAACTAACATGTCTAACAGTGAGCCAGTACAGACATTGGTAAAATTAACAAACGGGGATATTACATGATATTTTGCATATAATCATATATAAGGCGTAACAATAATAGTGTAATGGTTTATAAGCTATCTATTGATTGATTATGATGATCACATTCCTAAAGCAAATCAAATTATATATTTGAAAATAATATACTCAAGAACACAGTGAAAGATTGATTTAATACATATGTATTTATGATCTAATTATTAAACCTGTTTAAAATAATTACCATTATTTGTGTTACACCTTACATATTATCCTATATATATATGACTCGTAATATCCCCTAGGTCTTGATATGGTTGAGTTCCGTGAAAACAATTCACGACAAACCATTTATTTCGTACATGCCTATGAGGGCACATAATTTTTTTATATTACATTTTTTTCTTAACTCTAAATCGGATCGAATCGCGCCCTCCACACCGTCGTAACATGAAACTGTAACACCGACAGTGAGTCCGCTCGCCGCAATCGGCAAACGTCCGCGCGCGGCGGCACCTAGCGGTATTGGTAGTAAGCGTTGTACTGACCGGGCTGCAGCGGGCGCATGATGTTGAACTGCGGCATGACCGGCAGCACGGGCACGTGCTGCATGGACATGGGCATGGACACGGGCACGCGGTGCATCATGCCGCCCATGCCGCCGCCCAGCATGCCCACCATGCCGCCCATGCCGCCCACGCCGCCCATGCCGCCCAGCATGCCGCCCACGCCGCGCCGCAGCGCCGCCGCCGCCTGCTGCTGCCGCGCCGCCGCCACGGCGGCTGACATGTGAGCCGCTACCTGATATGACCACAACACGAACATTATTCCTCAATACACTACATGAGAACACCTTTTGAGACGAGTCATATCCTATCCTATACAGGCTGTAAGGGGCATGGCAACGAATACTTTGGGTACAGGATACACTTAATGATTAAAATTCATTTTTTTTATAATCTCACTAAATATTTACAACAGAAAAATAAAAAAAAACTTAAAAATGATATGAAAACAAACTAGGTATCAAAAAGGCCTTGTCCGCGTGGAATGGTGGCAAGAATGCTGGCTGCATTTCCTCGCTGTATAATCAAACTAAAATGCCTAAAATAAAATTAATGAAGTTATTTATGTCGAAAGTCATTGGTTACAAATGTTGTAATTTTTTTAACGCGCAACATGACTTCGTGAGTCGATAATAAGTACTGAAAGAAATAGAAAAAAAAATACATATTTATCTCCAAAAGGGAAACCAATCTAAATGCTGAGCTAGGTTTAAAATAACAAAGAGAATTAAAAGTTACTTCGGCTTGGCTGGTGCTGGGCGTGACGAGGGCGGGCGCGGGCGCGGGCTGGGCGGGCGGCGCGCCGGGCCGGGGCGCGGGCCGGTAGCGGGCGGCGCGCGCGCGGATCTCCTCCAGCGACACGTCCTCGGGCGGGTGCACGATCTTGGAGCCGGCGCCGGTGGCCGTCACCAGCGGGCACGCGTTGGCCGCGGGCGGCTTCACCTCGCCGTTCTCCTTGTAGTCCGACGAGGCGGTCGTTGACGTTGTGGGTGGCGCACTTATTGTCGCGTTGCTGCTGGGAACATATAAACATATATAAATAAATATCGCCATACGGAAAGGCAGTGATAGCCAAGTTGGTAGAACGCTTGCCTCGGTAACGAGGATTGTAGGTTCAAATCCCGGCGCGAACCTCTGGGATTTCATGTGCGAATGTCATTTTCAACCATGATGATCACTTGCTAAACGGTGAGGGAAAACATCGTGAGGAAACCTGCATATCTGAGAGAACCCCTCGAAAGATGTGTGAAGTCCGCCAACCTGCACTGGGCCAGCGTGAGGGAGTATGGCCTAATCCCCGCTCACTTTGAGTGGAGGCCCGTGCCCAGCAGTGGGACATTAAAAAGGGCTGGAATTATTATTATTATCGCCATACGAACACACCAACTATACGGTCTCACATTGCGTTACGGGTACCGTACAATGGACTGAGGGCGAACTCAGTATATAATACTTATATACATATTAAACATCCATGACTCGGGTACAAATATTCGTGCTCATCACACAAAGCTTGTCCCTACCAGGATTCGAGCCCGGGACCCTCGGCGCAGAACGCACAGTCACTACCACTGCGCTAATCAGGCCGTCAATATGGTACTTTAGTAAGATCGATCAAGAAATACCACTCCACACTAATATTATAAATCCGTATATATTTAAAGTAGACCTTTATACGACTAGATCGACTGAACCAATTTGTAGGGTCAACAGAAAATCTTGGTAATATCATTTAAAATACATGCTCTGTCACTGTTGGTGTGAGTGTGACGGAAGACGCTCATGTTGCCACTGAAAACGGGAATTCTGAAAACACTTGCTTTGGATTGCGAGATGTCTTTGAACCCAAATAGTATTTTTGGAATTCTTGTTTGTTTTTTCGGCAATGCTGCAAATACTATGGGACCAATTGTAAATGGGTTTTAACTCTTCGTTAGATGGACGATGACCATTGAGGGCAAAGCAATCTATACATATAAATAAAATTGGAGTGTCTGTTTGTAATATTAAAATAACCGCTTTTTACTAAGTGCATTTGGATGTATACACGTTACCTATACCGAAACAACATTTTTTACAATTTTTGTCTGTCTGTCCGTCTGTCTGTCTGTCTTTCTGTCTGTCTGTCTGTCTGTTTGTTCCGGCTAATCTCTGAAATGGCTGGACCGATTTTGACGGGACTTTCACTGGCAGATAACTGATGTAACAAGGAGTAACTTAGGCTACTTTTATCTTAGAAAAAAAAATAGGATCTCACGAAAAGAAATTAAAACCAATGTTGCAGCGTAGCGCCTGATTAAGTTTGATAGCAACAACCTGCAATGCGTCCCGCGGGCTCAGAATGGGCGAGCAGGCTGTTGTCAACGGTTGTCTTTGTTAAATACCACGCGGACGAAGTCGCGGGCAACAGCTAGTATCAAATAAATATCAATGGTTACACGGTTGGAGTCGCGGCCAAAAACTAGTTATGTATATATAGTGTAGATCTAAATACCTCTGAATGATTGACAATAGTAAAGTTCCATAAAAAAAGCATGTTTCGTAACTTTATTTGCTGGCACGAGGAATATACACGAAATTATACATTTAAATGTGAGCTGTATTGAAACAGATGATGTTGAAATGTATTTATTATGCAAATAGAACTGCGAACACATCAGATAAATTTCCTACGCCTGTAAGACGAAATAATTACCTCCATTTGCTAGCCAGATAATAAAATTCGAACAATTCCCATAGACACTAATAAATGTCTGGTTAATTAACACAATTACTTAAGAAATTAATTAGTTAATATAAATGGCGCTATTAGTGTTATAATTTTTTAGAAAGTTGGCCAACATTGGGTGCCAAATATTTAGAACTAGCTGTTGCCCGCGACTTCGTCCGCGTGGTATTTACAACGTCTCAACCGTTGGCAACAGCCTGCTCGCATTCTGATCCCGCGGGACGCATTGCAGATTGTTGCTATCAAACTTTAAGCAGGCGCAGCGCTGCAACATTGGTTTTAATTTTTTTTCAAGAGATCCAATTTTTTTTTCTAAAATAAAAGTAGCCTAAGTTACTCCTTGTTACATCAGCTATCTGCCAGTGAAATTCCCGTCAAAATCGGTCCAGCTATTTCAGAGATTACCCGGAACAAACAGACAGACAGACAGACAGACAGACAGACAGACGGACAGACAGACAGACAGACAGACAAAAATTGTAAAAAATGTTGTTTCGGTATAGGTAACGTGTATACATCCAAATGCACTTAGTAAAAAGCGGTTATTTTAATATTACAAACAGACACTCCAATTTTATTTATATGTATAGACTAGCTGCGCCCCGCGGTGTTACCGGCGATCAAAAAGTATGGTCCTTTTCTATAAATCAATCTGTCGATCCTTTGCTCTATGAACAATTAAAACAAATCTATCCTACGGGAATCATACATTTTACCGGGATTAAAAGTTGCCTATGTGTTATTCCAGGCTATAATCTATCACTGTGCCAAATTTCATCCATATCACAAACACCCATCCATCTAAACTTTCACATTTATAATATTAGTGTGATTGAACCCATTGTGTGTGTAAACCCCCTCCCCCCCTGAAGAGGTCAAATGAGTAGTTTATTATGTTACGGTCGGGCACAAGGCTATGTTAATATAATAAGTTTAAATGGTAAGCAAGACGCATATAGCATTGTATGAATGTTGATCTTACCTATATGCGGGGAAAGTGGGTTTGTTGGACGTGGACGTGGGCACGCTGGCGGCTGGGAACAGCGGCCTCATGCCCTGCATCATCATCCTGAAACATTATTATTGTGTGAGCGACGGCTTCCGGATAAACATCCCGGTGTTTGCACGTTTATACGTTTCGCATGAATTCGTTCCTTTGATGTTGAGTCCACAGCGTCGTCTTAATTACAGGTACCTTCTAGGCAAGTATGCTACATCGTAGATCTCATCGTCACTTACAATCAGGTGAGATCGAGATCAAATACTTGCCTACCGCGTAATAAAAAAAATAAAAAAAAATGCTGAGTGTATGAATGAGTAAACGATGCGATCTCTTTTGAGTGGCCTTATTGAAGCTCGCAGGTCATCGCGCGAGCACAGGAATCTTTTACATTGCGCGACTTAATGGCATCGTTTACTCGTACGATCGTTGGCCAATTAGGACGACGCCTGTAACTCCTTTTACTACGAGACAATTATTTTCCTAGTCGAGAATGTTGTTGCCATTTCTTTTTGGTAATAAGATTATCGAAAGACGCTCGTAGATTGGCGTTTTTGTGGCAATTTCAGCTGTAATTATATGCCGTAGAGTTGCCGCCTAAATCAAACAGCACGTGTGGCAATCAATGCTCTAGGTGTTGACGACAACATTGTAGGCAATATTGCCGTGCAAGACTCTTAGCAAGATACAATCTTTATTGCCAGTTTACCGGTCCCTTTAGTTTGTCGTGATTTGGCTTATTATCGATAATTACATGGAGCCATTATATCGGATGATCTATCCTCTCCTTTACACATCAAAAAAAATTGTCGTCTTGCTCGTCCACAGAAAAAGCCACATTAACATTCTTTAATGGACAAAACGACAAAGAGAAAGCTCCACATCAAATTGTATCCAGTATACTAATAAAAACGATATGATTTCACATCCTGTTGCAAAACAAAATTCACCACGGACATTTAATCCCAAATTAATAGAACGTATAATCAAAACAAAAGCATTTCTCAAGAGAAAAGATTAAAACGTCCATAAATATGGTCGCTACATTCTAAATCTGAATAACTCGATACCAAATTTCTAGATAAAACTCTAGCCGAATTACATGTGTTCATAGACAATTTTTATTTCAATTTAGATGTCAATAAATTGAGACTACAAAAAAAAATTGCTTGATGCTGTATTGTAGAGCTACATGATAGCATGACCTTCTTATGTTAGTGTGTCACGGTCCAAGGTGAACTGGTCATCTAAATTACAGATTGTTGCATTCAACATGCGTTTATAGCGACAACAACGAAACTTGTACACCTATAAAAACTTGTAATTACATACTTTGTTCTGTTCACGGTTCCAAGTGTTGGTTGTGAAATAAAAAGATTTTTTTTAAAAATCATTGACAGATACTGTAAATAATTAATTTGTGAAGATAAAGGACTTTAGGACGATATATGTGATCATATTGTATAAAACTATAATTTCAGAGACAGTCATGTCTAAATTACATTATGATCATGTAATGTCCCTCTTATATAATTTTTTCTAAATTAAAGAAATTTATTGCTGATAGATTTTATAATAAGTAAATAGAAGAAAATACATAGACACACTTTGATGTTGATTTTATTTTTATGTCAATCATTATACTCCAGAAAAAAAAACAAATTGGTTATAGAAGTATTTTAGCCCAGTCTGAAATAAATGTACATATTATACTCATAAATTATATAAACAAAGTCTTACCTAGGTGCCTGCATGTATGGTGACATCATGGGGTTCATCCCCATGTGTCCAGGATACATCCCCGGCGGCACTGCCCCCATAGGTGTGGGCAGTATGCCCGGTGACACCGCTGACGGCCCAGGGCCTAGCTGTTAGACATTTTTGTATGACATCAAAATTGTGTTGATACTATATAGAATATATATACTTTATTGTTATGGTTAGATAAGTGGATAATATTTTTTTAAGAGATCTACTTGATCTTAATTTTACTTATAGTTGTGAATAAAAACCTCAAACTAATCTATATTATAATAATAATAGCAGCCCTTTCGTCCCACTGCTGGGCACGGGCCTCATCGGAATGCGAGGGGGATAACTAATCTACTGCTATGAAACATAAGCTGTGGTAAGTATACAAATGTCAATGTGATATGTTTATCTTATGCGAGTGTGATGTAGTTGATGCAGTGCTTACCAGTGCTGGAGTTGCTTTTTTCTTTGCAGCGGGCTCATCATCTTCACTGTCTGAGCCTTTGCCACCACCTATACAAAAAAAGTTATTGAAAAAAAAAACATTTAACAGTTGATCTACCTTGTGTGGGTACACCAAATAAACTACACATCTATGTACATATAATATGCTAGTGCCCCAAGCATAATTAAAAGAATGTACATACATCAATCCAAAGAGGTACAGTTGGTGCCCAAATAAAAGTTTTTATACCTGACTTCTGTTTCTCATGCTCCTTCACGTCTTCGGGAGGTATACCTTCCATACCATAGATTTCTATTTCTATATTTGACCTATTTGGTAAAGAATTTGGTACTTTGTCTATGGCTTCCTTGTGCACCTGCAACAAGAGATATTTAACTGAATGGTCTCTACTTGAAATGGAAAAAACAAAAGATTATTTAATAAACACACCCATGTGAATATTGGAAAAGACATTTTATCATAGTAAGTATTGCTGTAGGAGCAGAAATGGGGGCGTAAGACGCGCCAAAATATCCCAAGATATAATGTATGAGAGTTATAAAAAGCTAGTTCGCGCTGGTCGTGGGCGGCGCGGGTGGGGCGCTTGCCAAGTTTATGCCACTGGGTTGGAATTGACGCACGAGGCGACGAGTATAAGCATACCTGCATGCAGTGTATTGACAATCCGGGTCCCGTGTACAGTTTCTTGTGACATATGTGACATTTGAAATGCTTCGCCTTTTGATGTTGGATCAGAATCTTTTCGTCGTCGAATTCCCTGTTGCAATACCTAAACTTTAGCTAAAGAAACATTATTGTTTAAAGTGTATTGAAAAGCTGGAATGCACATAATTACGTTACATTTAGGAATTTACGGCTGACCCAATTATGAAGGTCGCAAGTAAATCTAATTTCGTAATCAATTTTATTGAAAAAGGATACCAGCACCATGGTTTGGATGCCTTCTTCTTCTTCCTGCCCATTGTACCGTAAAATACACAAAAACTTAAAACTAAGAAAATTTAAATCTGTAAATTAATAGATACTATTTATTTACTAACAATCACAGTTGAATAGTTACTAAAATATAATTTTACGTTTCAATCACACCCGCACAAAGGAAAAAGCTACGCAAAATGGCGACGACGCGATTAACGTAACTGTCAAATCGCCACGCCAGCTGCTATAGACAAACCCTCGTAGCTCGAACACCGTAAATTGTTTGTTTATGGATTACCGGTTTTTTTATTTGGTTTTTTATTTGTCTGTGGGGAATGGGTAGTGATTACTCATTCGCCTTTTAATTATTTTCCTACCATATTTTACTCCTAAAATTATATTTCTTGTTTCGGAAATATACATACCTATCATTGATACTAGCATTACTAGCACCAACTTCTAATACAATACGTGACACACCTCAGAGCGTCAAACACACTAAATGTTGCTTACTTTGACTTTACATTGGTCTCTCTGTCCACGGAGTCTCGAGTCTGAGACCGGAACTCGGTAAGCTAATGAAAGGCTTTTGATAGGGTTTTTGAACGATTGAACTGCAGCCAGATTCAACTTACGGTTACCCATGCACGCAAAACGATAAAACCATTTCGAAAGGGTTTCCCATATAACACACGTCTTTCATAGACAATTATCGTTTTTTTTATAAATTTCGATTTAAAACCCTGGAAACCTCTAGCAAACTCCTATTCATAAGGGATAGTTACTTAGTCGTTTGATGGGTAAGTACATCCTGATGAATGGTATACTCCTTGAACGGCTCGTTCAAGGTTTTGCCACATGGGCTCACGTATAGGCCACCGTACTTTATTCTATTTTGGAAGGCTTACAGAAATCTTGTAATGGGTTTAGCTGGTTAGCTGCTGATTCAACTTGTTGGACGGACTCCGATGCCTGAAATTTGCAGGCACAGATTTCACAGAAGGATTAAAAACAGCATATACCTTTTTGAATTATAATAGCAATGCCATTTTATTACTACTTATACACCTTATAGGACGAGCAAAACGCTCAGAGCTCTTCTGTGCATGGGTTTATGCAAGATATTTGCTTCAGAGTGGTCTAAAACAAAACAAAACCTTGCACCATACTTGAGAAAGTAAGCCTCTGAAAAGTCATAGGTATAAATAAAATAGTTTTTTTTTTACAATCATAATGTAATCACTATTATTGCTGATAAGCGTTACCTAATTTCAGACTTAATTTTATTTATTTTTCGTTTGACTCCATGACCCAGGAAGCCTTGGGCCATGCTCGTATGGTTTGGGCTCTCAGTCAAAGCAAGGAAGTAATCGTGACATCCCTATTTGCCATCTAATTTACATAATTTGCCAAGTTTTGTGCATGCTAATAATCGGTTCATGATGACTTCGATTACTATAAATACAATGTTTATTTAAAGTTAATTTGTTGACACAAGATTTGGTCAATTTACAGGCGTTAAAATATAGATTTTTTAAATACAAGTTAACGCCTGTAGGTAGGTACTTGATTGCAAATAAAAACTTTGTACCTAAGTAATATACATAAATAAAATTGTAAGTGATTGCAATAACATTGTCTGTCTCAACCCGTTATCGAATCGTTCAACTTGTCAGCAACTAATGATAATATCGTGAAAGAGGGTTTCTCCTGAAATATATAGGCATACATGAAGAATAAAAAAATAATTTGGCTTAAGTTAGATATATCTAGATTTTCAAGGCAACTCCAATTATTTTGTAGAGATATAAGTTCCATAATTCGAGTAGGTAGTACCTAGTATAAGGTTCTATCTAAAAAAGTTAAGTTTACTTCGAACTTCATTCTTAAAACCTTAATTCAAGATGGCGCAGCCTTTTTTTTTCGGCGTTTAGCAAGCTGATAGCTAAGTTGCTGTAGCCGCTAGCTAAAAAATGTTCATGCATCATCTACCCTATACCCACTCTTATGCATTCAGTCAATTTAAAATGAAATTTAAATCTCGTCCTGCTCGCGAATTTTAATGTTGATAACAAAAAGTTTAGCCTTTTATTAGAATGTGTCATACCTTTTATACCTGTAATTCATCTTCCTCAATGGTTTGTTTCGTTTTCAACCTATGAGGTCTCATCCTATCCACAGACATATTATCCTGTCACTAGTTTTTTTTTCTTAATTTAACCTATTTCTATTCTTAACTGATTGCTGCGAAGCTATGAAAAAATACTAGGTACAAGTTAGTTCCTAGTACTTACTGCTGAGCAAAGGCCTTCCCTATCCTTCTGCAGAGGATCATGATATATGCATCTTGTGGCCACGTGTTGATCGTTAAAATTAAAAAAGCACAGCTAAATTAACTCGTCTATGTGCGTACAACCCTATTCAAGCAACAGTGGAGGCACGGCATAACGAGATTAAGGTATGTATTTGCTTATGACTTAGCGAGATCACTTATTATCGTTATCACATCTGACACGTCTGTGCGAGCGGCATGGGCCGCACAGACCCGGCTCATGACACTCATGAAACGGAGGCGTGCTTGCCACCTCGCTCCCCATTGGTTGGCGGCTACGTCACTGCAGTATCTTTGATATGCTCTCATGTTTCAAGATGTTTCATCGCAGATAAACACGATGTGTAGTGTTTTTTTTTAATGTCACCTGACAGACACACCTAGTGTACGGTCCCAAACTAAGCAACTGTTGGGTACCGCACAATGGACTGGGGGCGATCCCAGTATATCATTACTTAAATAGATATTAGCCCTTAATAGCCTAGAGTTTCAATTTTGATACCAATCTTTTAAACCGAATGTTCACATTACTATTAGTTTTTTTTTATAGGTTGGCTGTACGTATTTTACTGTTGTATAATATTCTTTCCAACGAAATTTAAAAAAAAATCAAATGTCATTATTACTAAACACAGTAATATTAAAAATAAATCACTTTCGTAAATCAGGCTACTAAGGGTTAAACGTACGGATAAAAACATTCCCACTCATTACACAAAGTTTTCCCTTATCGGGATTCGAGCCCGGGACCCTCGGCACAGAAAGCAGAGTCACAACTAACCGTGACAATCGGGAAGTCAAGTATTATAACGATGTTGTATTACTTGTGACTTATCACCAGTAGTTTTTGAAAGTACTTGAGAAAGTTTAAGAAACTGCGTGAATCGAAAAAAAAATAAAGATAAATGTACTTATAGTACGGCTTCTTTTAATAATCTTTTAATAATTTTCAAATAATAATAGGGGAAGTTTGTAACAAGTCAGATAAAGGCTTTTATAAAAGCCTTCCTTGCCTATCATTATTTGTGTTGCGTAACATCCGTAAGGAGTCCACTAATTACCTACTCATCTACATAACGATATGACGGAAACTTATTTTCACATATAACAAACGTTGTCAACATATTTTGCAAAAATAATAATCAAACATCCAATCATTTTGTTTGCTTGGTGTGTGTATATAAAACAATGGCGAACATTAGGTACTTATACTTAGTTTGTTTTGGGATCCACAAACGCTCACACAGCAAACAGCATTGCTGACATATGCGTCACATTCGTCTCCGGCATCATATTTTTTATCTGTGAAAAGTTGTACTTTGGTACTAGGTAGGTACTCTTCTTCTTCTTTTTTTTAGTTTGGCAATCAGCTACAAAATAGTGCCACTTTCGCCAGTGTCGAGTAATTCTTGATAATGTTTATTGATTTATATGTACCCCTGATGGTAATTATAATGTTGATGACAATGATGATGACGAAATGAATCCCCTACACTATCAGTAACGATGTGGTTACTTCACTGAAAATTTACCGGACATCTTGGGAGAACTTGAAAAGTCAAGTTATACTATTCTATTTTAATTTCCTTCACTCGTGCGCGTTTATGAACACACAATGGTTAATATCTCACTAACATTTTTTTGGAAAATAAAACATAATTCGCAACATTATGGTTAATTGGAATTGGTTCTACTTCCCGCCAAAAAGTCCAGGTAGTCCATAAAACATAAATACACAAATCCGATAAAACTAGGTAGGTAGGTACTCTCTGTTCTAAAAATAACAAAAAAAAAATTTTTTTCATTATGCGACTAGGTCTTAGTAAGACAGCATCCTCAATGTCTAAGGGAGACGCTCAGACTCGGCAGGTTCCGGGGAGAGCTAATGGCATTGGAAACGGAAATGCATTTATTCAAAGGAAAAATTAGAAGTTTTGAAGAAAATTATCCACTTCCCTCCATTGCAAAACGGGAGGCAATAATAACTGTGGGAGTGGGCTGATTGCCACATAAAATAGTTATTATACTAAAGTAACTGAAAAGGGCCCAGCACTACGAATGATGTAGTAGGTGTTGAACTAGTTAGTACTAAATATTGTGACTTCGTAATTAATAGTCACAGGCACACACATAATAATTGACTCATCTAAATTTTGCTTTCACATAATAATTACAAATTCGCTCAAGAAGCGCCGCCTTAAGGTTTAATATACTCTTTCTGAATCACTTTGTATAGGTGTATTGTTATGTTAGTACTTATAAATTGTATGGTAGGTAAGTAAGTACATTTTTTTTGTCTATGGTCGTCTCTTGCGGTACCTACCTATATTATGGGAACTGAATCAGTTAGACCGGTACGCGGAAGGAAGCGATTCTTGTGGTTCACTTAACCATAGATCGATGTTATTTAAAACTCAAGGCGACAAAAAGTGAAGGATTTCACCCGGCGTTATTCATTCTATTTGCCGAGACCTTGCATGTTTACAAACAGGAGTTTATTCCTACCAATCTCCATAGACAACATCAAAATACTACTCTCAAACATGCCACATATAAATAAGTAGTCGTTTTGGCGGGATGAGTGCACGGTTTAGTTGTCAATTGTATTTTATTAAAAAAAAAAAATGTTTTTCTTTTATATATAACTTGTAACCATAATAGTGTAAAATATTTTAACGGGGCTAATAGTAGGTTATAACGATAACATTCCAAAAGAAATAAATCAAATTATTCGTCATTTACAAAGTCACAGCCTGTATACAATTTACGCGTCACTGGCATATTTTGTAGCCAACCTAAAAAAAGAAAAAGTATAAGCACGGAAAAGTGTTAATTTAATAAGTATGAGCATATTTTGTCAACTAAGTATGTACTTAGTTCTATTTGGTTTAATAATATATCAACAATTGTCATCCTAATCTTTTCAATATTTATTTATCAAATTTTGATTCTCATTTTAAAATCAACACTCGTCGCGTGCGTGGTTATCACGTGAAGGAAATGGGTGTTTAGATTTTGAGAGGTAAGCCTTTACATGAGGGTTCGCCCGCCTTCACTTTATGAAGAAACCTAGGTATAAGCTGTTAAGCGTCGTCCGAATTGGCTTACGATCGAGTACGAGTAATCGATGCGATTTCCTCGCACAACGAGATTAAATACATTTTAGCGGAAAAGTGAAGATCTTCCAGCCGGGCAGGTGGTATGCCTGGCAGGGCGGCCGCTATGCCCCGATGGGTAATGTCAGAATCTTGTTTATATGTTGCAAGCTCCGAAAACTCTCACCGCCTATACATAGCGTTACAATGAGTCTCAATTTTTTTTCCATTTATTCGACACTGAGTTGCAAATCTCGTTTAGGTATGGCTTAGAGTCTGTTACCGTTTATAATTAGAATTATAGGCCCACCTTCTATTTGAATGGGACCGAATACCAGTATTGAGTTTTAACTTACACTACAGTTTTAGGTCTAAATTAGAAATTATGTATTTTTATTATTTATTATCACGTTAAGATAGACTTTTATTCCAAAGAATCCATGGCATCAGTTTTCGTTACGAATCCACTAACTCCCCTGTATATAGGTTTTAATAAAACATATATAGAATCTATGACGAGATTAATATTATAACCTCATTACAAAAAAAAGTTTGGTAACCAAAGACTTTAAAAGTTGGTAACAAATAATTTTACTCGGTGTCAAGATTAAAAATGAATACGTCATAATAATGGATTTAGTAGCCGCAGTATTATATTCTGTTTGTAGTAGAATATTTGAATTATCGATGTTTGATCTAATGTAAAGTTATATCGGAATAAACGTGTTTGAATTAAATGTACCAAGGCGGGGAGAACACGCAAGGCAGTTCTGCTGACAGCAGCCATTCATGTAAGTCAATATTGAGACCACTCTTTGTGCTAGGAGGTTAAAATCAAAGTCAAAGTCAAATCATTTATTTCGTATAGGCCTACGGGGCACTTAAGTACACATTGTCATTACATTTTTTTTCGTAAGTCTACAACCGGATAGGAACGCGACCTCAACTGACAAGATCCGGCAAGAAACTCAGCGGGCTTGTCTTTTTTTTTGAAATATATTATTTTTACAAAATAAAATATAAAACTCAGCTCCAGTGTGTTGCATTGCGGGGCGCACACACGCTACACTTTAACATTATATATATTGATATTTGAGCGATCAGTCCCAGGCTGCTTTATCATCCAAATAATCCAAGATCCTGTAATAACCCTTACGACATAGATTACTTTTCACAGTTGTTTTAAAATTATTAATGGGCAAATCTCGGATTCCTTTGGGAAGTTTATTATAGAAGCGTATACATTGTCCCATAAAATAATAACAATATCACCAGACGAACACTCCAACTCTCGGCAGCGCTTGCAATATGGGTACTGTACAATGGACTGAGGGCGAACCCAGTATCTTATATTTATATAGATATGAAACCTCCATGCATGACTCGGGTACAAACATTCGTGCTCATCACACAATGTTTGTTTTGAACCAAGTTTCGAACACAGGAGCCTCGGCGCAGAAAAAAAGGTCACTATATACAATGAAGATAATTAATTCATTTTCTCATACATTTGATTCTCAGGTGGTACGAAGTTCTCCGAGAGAGCTAGTAAAAAATAAATAAACATTATAATATGTAGATGTACATCATTATAATATACACACGTGTCCAACAGTAAAACGTGATCATACAAGTTCTGTTGTATCTATTGCATTATTCAAATTGTCGTGTACCTGTAGAGGTAAAATACTGAGTTAGTATAGCAACCGAGATATATAAATAAAAGCAGTGATAGCTAAGTTGGTAGAACGCTTGCCTCGGTAACGAGGATCGCAGGTTCAAACCCCTCTAGCACCTCTGGGATTTCATGTGCGAATCTCATTTTCAACCACGATTATCACTTGCTAAACGGTGAAGGAAAACATCGTGAGGAAACCTACATATCTGAGAGAACCCCTCGAAAGATGTGTGAAGTCCGCCAACCCGCTGGGTCTGCATGGTGGACTATGGCCTGATCCCCCTCGCATTGAGGGGAGGCCTGTGCCCAGTAGTGGGACATTAAAAAGGGCTGGTGTTATTATTATAGTAACTTGGATATAAGTAGTACCGAGTTAAATACAATCACTCAAAGTACCTACCTATTTAAGTTTATTCTGCATCCTTTAGTCATAAAATTCACACAGTAGGTAAATATGCAGCCCTCAATGAGAAATTTCATTATATTGACTACAATTTAAAATGTACGACTCAATTGGCACAGTTCTTAGTGGCCCTGCTTTCTGTACCAAAGGTCCCAGTATAGACGCAAACTTTTGTTTGATGAGCACAAATGTTTGTACCCAAGTTGTGGATGTTTAATTAATATCTATATAAGTAATTATACACTGGAATCGCTCCCAGTCCTTGTATGGTACACATAATGCTAGTTCGGGACGGTAGTTAGTGATTTCGTCCGGCGATTTTAGTATACCTAGTACTGTATTAGCATAGTTGCTGTCGAATTTCCTGTCAATATAGCTAACAAGTCCGTAGCCAGGAATTCACTTCGAGTTGAGACCATAACGTTCCAAAGAAGAGTGCTTTTTTTTGTAAGGACCTATGTATAAAACAGCCTGGCTAAGGCATTACCGGGGGAGTGAGGGTTGAAACTCCAGCCCCATATATGGGGCTTGATAGCTTACCCGGAATATCGGTTCACCTCTTGTGTTAAAGATACGTACTGTATTCCATTTTTGAATTTTTTTATTACTTTTTAGGCAAGTATTTGATCTCGATCTTAAAAGCAGTGATAGCCAAGTTGGTAGAACGCTTGCCTCGGTAACGAGGATTGCAGGTTCAAACCCCGGCTCGCACCTCTGGGATTTTTCACGTGCGAATCTCATTTTCAACCAAGATTATCACTTGCTAAACGGTGAAGGAAAACATCGTGAGGAAACCTGCATTTCTGAGAGAACCCCACGAAAGATGTGTGATGTCTGCCAACCCGCACTGGGCCAGCGTGGTGGACTAGGGCCTAATCCCCCCTCGCATTGAGGGGAGGCCCGTGCCCAGCAGTGGGACATAAAAAAGGGCTGGATTTATTATTATTTGATCTCGATCTCACCTGATGGTAAGTGACGATGAGATCTACGATGGAGCACACTTGCCTAGAAGGTACCTGTACACTCTTCTATTCACTGTTCCATAGCGACAGACATAGTTACAATCGCACTTATGTGTAATAATCAGGCTTAACATGGTTATACGAAAATCCCTTCGCCATGATATTCCGAAAACTAAACATTATCAGCTTGCTAGACGCAAGAAATGCTAGCTGTCGAGATAATGGCGCGCATATTTTTTCTCACGTGGGATTTAGATCTCCACTGAATCACTATTGTTAAGTGGATGATTCAGTGCGCAGGAGCATTGTTTTATTGATGCCGGTCTTAACGAACATCCTTGCATGACGCAGGTACATATTGAGTCAATTCTGTTGTTCGAATGCAGTAGGTATTAAGGCCGTAGCCAGGAATTCACTGAGGGGTTGTCGGGGTCTGGACCAGAGACATTATAGTAAGTCACTATGTGTAAAATGGTGGGTTGTTTTAGGAGTTTTTGGTAAGTTTAATTTTTTTTTAATGTGGAAGTTTTTGTGTTGGTGACGTCACATGCGTAGTTCGCGCACCGAGGCATGCCTCGCCCGTTTTCAGTACAATTAAAAACCTGAATATTCTTTTTCACAAAATTGTTGTTTTCGTGCTATTACTATGAATAATATGATCATTATATTTATGCCAAAGATACATTCAAGCTACATTATAGATAGATAGATAGATAGAAGTATTATCAAGACATCCTAGATACTTCTCGATAATAATTTATGCATGATCTGATAAAGATGCACGCTCCGAAATTCACGGGAAATCATCCCACGTGCGTGCTACAACCGACCGAGGCTGTATGATAAGATTGTAGAAGTCATGGGTAACATCGCTTCCCCATTGATAAGCGTTCAGTGTCAAGTTGAATGTGTGGTACATAAATAGTGATGAACTTTTTTTTTGAATAACTATTTAATTAGCTTGAAGCCTGGGGCAATTTTTATTAATGACTAGCTGTTGCCCGCGACTTCGTCCGCGTGGTATTTAACAAAGACAACCGTTGACAATAGCCTGCTCGCCCATTCTGAGCCCGCGGGACGCATTGCAGGTTGTTGCTATCAAACCTAATCAGGCGCTGCGCTGCAACATTGGTTTTAATTTTTTTTCGTGAGATCCTATTTTTTTTTCTAAAATAAAAGTAGCCTAAGTTACTCCTAGTTACATCAGCTATCTGCCAGTGAAAGTCCCGTCAAAATCTGTCCAGCCATTTCAGAGATTATCCGGAACAAACAGACAGACAGACAGACCGACAGACAGACCGACAGACAGACAAAAATTGTAAAAAAATTTGTTTCGGTATTGATAACGTGTTTACATCCAAATGTACTTAGTAAAAAGCGGTTATTTTAATATTACAAACAGACACTCCAATTTTATTTATATGTGTATAGAGTACTTGGTTATCGTTTTTTTATGAGTTTGATGATACCTTGAGCCACGAATTCCGAAGGGAACTCTGTCCCATGTAGTAAATAAATTAAAAATATTCTCATAAGCAAATGCTATGTAACCATTTTGCAACTTTCTGTGAATTCGACGGTATATAAGTTGTATGTATATTTCTGATGCCAAATTTTATATAGTTTGGCGCCATACGATTGGCGTTTGTCTGACAATGTCCTTGCGACCGGATTGTGCCTATATACTTGGATACATAATTAAAAATCTCCGAGCACAGATTATGCAAGAACAACCAATTTGAAGTATAAAATGCATTCATAAAATGATGCTTTTTTTCTATTTATCTATTTCATGTCAAGGTTCTAATATTGAAATTATGTACTTATTCAAAAGTCGTGTTAAATGATTGCAATGATACCGCGAGAACAATTCGATATTCGTAACAATTGAATTAGGTTTTTTTTTAAACAACTAGAGCAAACATGAACGTTAATAAGTACCATAACGCCGGTGGCTGAAGGAGTTCGCAGAAATTAAATACTTGCCTATAATGTAATAAAAAAAAAAAAAAAAAAATCCGCTGGGCCCTAAATTTTTTAATATTAGTATTTAATTTGTATTATTGTTGAATGATATCATGATTGGAACTTTTCATTGACATTGACATCATGGTTACGTGTTTTCATACTAAAACATTCTTTGCGAGTCAGTTGTGCTAGCAAACCCTTATTTTCGTAGGATCGCTCATGGCATACGAGTACTACTGCGACGTGCTAGCAAACCTATCCTGAGTCTTGCTTCGCGTGAACTGATGGCTTGGGTTAAAACTGAGGTGCCTCGCTTAAGGCCTGTATGTAAACAATGGATTACTCGATAAGTATTTGAGTTCGAGACGCAACAGTGATAGCCAAGGTGGTCAAACGCTCTCCTTGGTAACAAGGGTCGCAGGTTTACACCTTGACATCGCACCTCAGGAATTACGAGATTTCAAGTGAATAAATAATCATGAACGGTGAAGGAAAATATCGTGTGGAACCTGAATCTCTAAGAGAAGAGAAAGACGTGTGTAGTACGCCAAACCGCACTGAGCTAGCGTAGTGGACTACGGCCTAATCCCCCTCGCATTTAGGGAAGAAGCGCTAGGGGCTCTGCTGTTAATTGGTATGGAAATGTATGATTTGAAAACTCGTACGACAAATCACATATCTCTGTATTTGTTTCCATTCGGTCATTGAACCTTGTTAGTAGGGTAAGCCGGAACTTACCTATTAGTTCCAGGTAATATGTGGTATGCAACTATTTGTTCAAAACTAAGAAGTTTGCACATACTCGTAGATGTAGATAATTGATAGATAGCACAATATACCTAATCTAATCTGTGAATTCTATGATCACAGATAATGTAGGTTGCCGATGTTTGTATAGATCTCGTATATTATTTATCTGTGTGGCGGTGTCATAACAAACCAACAGTAGTCTAAGTTTTAACAGAAAAAACTCCAGTAATGATTTGCATGTCTTTACACCGTTACAATCGTTAAATAAACAGGGATACCTCACAAATATTACACAATTAATGGGGAAGTGTAAGGTAAAAAAATAAAAATCATTGCCATTTTGAATTTCGCGCCCTGACCTAGCTCTTCCACCTTAAATTAATTAATTATTAAAATTAAAATTAATTAGCAATATGCAGTGTTGAAAAATGGCATTTGTAGTATTGTGTCGCATTTATGATGGTTCGATGCCCAGGTAAGACAAACACTTTAAAAAAATTTTAGGATGCAATTTTAGTTACTTCTAAAAATAAAGGACATCTTTAAGTAGGTAAATTCGGTACCCTATAGACAATATTTAATGGAACTTATTCTCTCCACCTTGCCTTCTATTGCCACCCAGAACACAGTACTTATGATAAGTTGTATACCGAGATGCCAGAAAATATATTACAGTAGATAGAAGTATATGTGTGACAACACAAAATGTACACAATGGATGTAAGTGGCATCGTTTGATATCTCTCACCTTCTGTTATATGTTTGTAATGTGGTTCTGACGTCATCCAATAATATGTTAGGCTGGGTACAGGATGTTGAAAATTCGGCGATCCTCGACTCAGCGCACGATGCATTTCCACGCATTCAAAAACAATTAATTTATAGGTGACTTGACAGACGTAGTCCCGTCTCGAATACTCCGGGCAACATTATAATTTTTTATTTTTCTTAAAAACTTTATTAGGACTATTAGAATCATAAAAAAAATAGCCAGCCAAATTCAAGCGCTGTGCTTATCAACGAACGGTATTTAAATTTTATTTGAGGTATGTATATTTAAGTAGATACGGGGCCTTCAAATTTTGTAATAAGGAAAATTGTGATCCAGAATAACCTGATTCGAGTCTTTAAAGCTCGCTTTAAAAAAAAATGGACGTACATTAATTCTTGTAGGTATCACTATGTTGATAATTTTTATATAATACCAGCTGTTACCCGCGACTTCGTCCGCGTGGTATTTAACAAAGACACAACCGTTGGCAACAGCCTGCTCGCGCGTTCTGAGCCCGCGGGATGCATTGCAGGTTGTTTCTATCAAACTTAATCAGGCGCAGCACTGCAACATTGGTTTTATTTTTTCGTGAGATCTTTTTTTTTTTTTCTAAAATAAATGTAGCCTAAGTTACTCCTTGTTATATCAGCTATGTGCCAGTGAAAATCCCGTCAAAATCGGTTCAGCCATTTCAGAGATTAGCCGGAACAAACAGACAGACAGACAGACTGATAAAAATTGTAAAAAATGTTGTTTTGGTATAGGTACCGTGTATACATCCAAATGCACTTAGTAAAAAGCGTGTATTTTAGTATTACTAACAGACACTCCAATTTTATTTATTTGTATATATAGATAGATTTACATTTAGCATCTGCTGTGTAGGTACAATTATTTAAGCAAGTTTACAAATATCTTTTCGATATAAAACCTTTTATTTTAGCTATGATTTGAAGCTATGAAACTTGAATTTGTAATAGAACTATTTGAGGACCCGTTCCTCGGTTGACTGAATAGAATACCTATATGTTATTCTCATACAAGATTGTTTAAGTTCTTAATATACAACGTGATGCAGAAATGGTACACTACCATTTTAACCTTGTTCACTGCATTTGTAATTATTATGCGAAGTCACCATCAATTGTGAATTTACATACTGATTGCAAATGCGCCAAAGAAGCGCAGGTTTAATAGTAATATGTTATTATACCCATCCTGAAACACGTTGTACAGGTATGTCCTATGAGTAGGTAGGTTCTCCCATATTTTATCTTTCTAAGACTAATTAACTTTATTCCGGGACTCGCCGAGGGTCCTCGGTGTCTTCATTGGACACCACTGTAGATCCTGGCTTACAGGAGTAGCATTGGTAGGAGAGTGTGGCGGGCCTAGTCCCATTATATTTTTTAAGTGTCATTGTAGTAGGTAATCAATTTTAATATTTAAAATCCTATACGAACGGCACAACTTGGCACCCAATCTGTAGGGCCGATTTGTGGGGTCCCCACATATTGGCATGTCGAGAAGCGAGTTGGCTAGTCATTAACATAGCGGTTGGTACACTACGAATCGGCACAACATCACATTGGGTGCCAAGTTGTGCCGTTCGTATGACTTTAAAAATATTTCAAACCCATTATCTTATACGACGGGTTGCATGTTGCACATGCCAAGCAAGTGATCTATCGAAATCTCAGAAAGTCAATTGATATATCTTATCAATAAGCATATGTGTTGTTGCCAGCTGCAGTGAATTGATTTAAACAAGTATTTATTTATGTATTTAATTTTTTTTATTTAATAAGAAATTATATTATATCTAACAACATATTAATAAATTAAAATTAAAATAAGATATTATTGATTTCTCATATTTACGCGAATACAACACATTGAAATAAAACAAATTTTACAGATTTTATCGCGTTTATTTTATGATTTACCGTTCCCGTCGTTTCGGCTGCTTTACAGCAACCATGGTCACGGGAGGACTGAGGTGTTAGACGTCCTAGTATCATAGTTTGAACTGGGGTACCCCCATATTTAGTTGTTGCTTGCGGTCTGATATACGCAGAATGTGCTCACAGTGTCTTGAAATCTTGCAATGGTGCGCTTGGTTTTGCGTTAATTAAATAAATTACTGGATCCAAGTCGGCGGTAGCACCCAGCAATCATCCCTATTGAAATTAAGATGCTTTTCTAAAAAAATAGTTTTATTTGAATGTGTAATATTCGCGTAAATATAAGAAATCGATTATATTTATATCTAAATACAGTTTATGTAAGAGCTAAATATAACAAAAGCATGGGCGTAGCCACAATGGGACAGAAAGGGTCAGCTGCCCCCTTGGCTTATGGAGTTATACGAGAAATACTGGATATTATCACTACTGATATCAAAAATATATGTCCCTCTATAGGATATCGGCAAATGAGAGCAGTGACTTCATGGAAAGAGCCACTTTCCATTGGTGTCAGATTTTTTGACAATGAAAAGATAATGGTATAATTCGTTTTTCGTTTACTTTGCCTAACCCTGAAGCATAGCCTGGCTACACCCATGAATATAAGATAACCTGAAATTAACTATTGTCTTATATCTTAAATACCTACATTTGGAACAACTATTGGTTTAGAAACACAATTTAAATTATGGTAAAAGATATATGTCTAATATTCCGAACAGTATCGCGACGATTGACACGGATGAGACGAGCGCCATAATCTTATCAATTCATAGCTCCCTAGGTAGTAGTTCCCGTCAATTGCTACGTCAATTTGACTGATCTGCACCTACCTACACGCGAGCGATCGCGGCGGCTGGCGCGATGGCGGTTGCGTGCTGCAGGTCGCGTGGCATAAAAACAAGGCTGGCCCGCTGTACCGTGACAGTCGATGCGAACCTTCGTGAACGTAGTACGCGGACACGCTCACCTGTCGCGAGCATGGCGTTCTGACGCGCGCGTAATCGATTAAATAATAACAATTCAATTTCTAAATTCAAAATAATTCCTAATTTAAATAAGCACAGGCTAAAAATAATATTATCGTTCTCTGTGACACTAGTGAAGTCGGGTCGATTCGAATTTTGAGCGAATCGGTTTTCATTTCTTAATTTTCTTTTTTATTGTCCAACCGTTGCAGTGAAAATGGGTTTGAAGTCTGAAGATGACAAAAGGCCGAGCAAGCTGGCGATTATGGATGAGGATACGTCGGATAAACCAAGTGAGTTTATATTTTTTTTTATTATTATACGTAGCAGTTCAGTAGGTACTACTTTTTTTTAAGAACGTAGGTATTTTAAAATGTTTAAAGGTTTTTTTAAAGGATGCAGGTAAACATTTTTAAAATAAGTGGGTAGGTTAAGATTTCATACTATAAGACGAAGGATATTTTTACACTCTGGCCTATTGGGTACCTAAGTAATTAAAGGATAAAATTAAATGAAAACTCTAATTACATTTCTTTTTTTTATTTGGGTTAAATGGTTAGACATGAAAAAAATATCCGAAGGAATCCGGGAAGAGACATTAACTACATCAAACTACCGATAAGTGCGTATGTAATGTACCTAAAAAAATAATTTTGCATTCGCTTAGGGAGTTTGAGACCGCAAATCGATTTTCCATGGAACCATTGACTTATAATATTTGATTTACGCAAAAAAAAAAATACTTACACGTCTTACATGCCTACCAATAAAACAAAATTAAAATTAAATAATTTAAAAAATAATAATTCGATCTTGAAAACTCCCGACCTTTGAAGTTCAGGATTTTTATGTGAATGGAATTAAATTTTTATTTATTTATATTTATAAATTTTTATTTATTGTTTAGTTGTTCAGTCGAAAGTACACTTACCTATATTTTGGCTATATACTATTAAGTCCTTAATCTATATATCTGCCTGGATTTTGGGTATTCAGGTCATTTTCGAATGGCAGTTCCTACTTTTTATTCCTACACCTATTTAGGTATGTATGTATCGAAAATGTTCTTGAGAGAGCAACAGCGAAGTGCATAATTGTTTAACTCGTGGACTCGTAATTTGTTATATGTGAACCATCTTTTAGTTGGTAACTGTGATTCTCTACAAAGAGTTAAACATCAGGACAAAGCAATATAATCTTGGCAACGTATTACAAGGCAAAAGCAATAATTTATAGGCAAGTTATTAATATATGTTGACGCCTATTCTTCCTACATTCCTTCACAATACACAATGCGGAATAACTATTGTAATCCTATTAGACACGAGCGAGGTTTTAATGTTAAAAAAAAAACGATGTATACTATGTTCTGTAGAATAAATATATTATTAGATTAGTCTGTGAACCATGATTTTATTGTATGAGACATACTAAATTTGCATTGGCAGTGAATTACTTTTGTATATATTATCTATTAACATTAGTGGCGGCGTTAGTCTTCGTCTTCTTTTTTTTAAGGTTGGCCATCGGGCACAAAGTAGTGTTGTGTTTGCCAGTGTCGAGTATTTTTTCATAATTCTTATAAAATTATAAGTACCCCTGTGATAATGATGCCGATGACGATGATGATTGTAAATTGTCTCTAGCCTTTTCATTAGTTGTGGATACTTTACTGAAAAGATACCGGACAACTTGGGAGAACTTGAAAAGTCAAGTTATACAATCTCATTTAAATTTCCTTCACTCGTGCAAGTTTATGAACACACAATGGTTAATTTACCGCTAATATGACACATTATTTATCAAAGAAACAAATTCTTTGGAAAATAAAAACAAAATTTACAACTTCACTCTGCAATTGGCGGGATTTGCACAGTGAAGTTGTAAATTTTGTTTTTATTAAAAGTCCGGAGTTAGTCTATGGATAGTCAATGTTTTTAATTTCGATCACTATCTCATCTGGTTAGTGCGGGATAGCTACTTAATGGAAAACCGATTTATCGGTTTTCTAGCAACTGATCTCATAGGTATTAAACATTGATGACCACTTATTAGGAATGAATAAAATACCGATCATGTGCTTGTCTTGATAATTAGGGTTGCACACACATATATCTATAAATTGTAAATAACGGTACAATTTACTTAGTATACTTATTATAATACAGAAAGTATCAGAAAGGGTGAGGTAACGAAGCGTGTTAACCTGTGCTTCGTTAGCGCATTTGTAATAATTATGTGAAATCAGAATTCGACACGAACTAAAAAAAAAAATGTTCACCAAAGACAATTGGCATTTTGTGGATTTTTTTTTTATTTTTTATTTCGACCTAAGTACTTACCTATCGAAATTCTCACTTCACAATAATTTCAAATGCGCTAAAAAGCCTAGGTTCACGGCTTAGGAATACCCCTTCTGAGTTATTGCAATTATAATAATGTTTCCGCAGCTATAGTGACATAATATAAACGCAACTTGAAATCCGATCGTCAATTTCATGATAGTCATTCAGGAATCGCGTGTTAACCCGCGAACTAACTAACTAACATACACCCGAATCTTATTATTATGACAAATAACAAATCGTGACCTTTAAATTGACATGCGGCAAACTATAAATAGTTAATAATACATTCCAATTTGGAATCTGTAGGCTTGAGTGATCTAATTTGTAACTCGTGCTTATTTGCGACTTGCTGTGCTTATTTGTGTTACCTACTTACGTCAAAAAATTATAAGCCTTGCCTGGGGTCTTTTTGGCGGGAAGTTGAACCGTGAAGCTGTCCATTTTGTTTTATTTTCCAAAAAAATGTGTTTCTTTGATAAATAATGTGTAATATTAGTGGGATCATGGGCTTTAAACGTGCATAGGTGAAGGAAATTGAAATGAAATGAAATAAAATAGTAAAATTTGACAATTCAAGTTCTCCCAAGATGTCCGGTTAGTTTTTATCATCATCAGGGGTACATTAACAATTATCAAGAATTACTCGACACTGGAAAAATGGCACTATTTTGTAGCTGATTGCCACCAACCTAAAAAAAGAAGAAGAAATCTTGCCTGTAATTGTTTTTGGTCCACAATCATTGATCTATAGTAGATCAATGCTAACAATGATTAGGCTGACAATAAATGATGTTTACATGATGCCATTTGCCCTCCGAGCTGCAAACAGTAGGTGTATCGTTAAATATGTCAATGACGTCATGGTTAAACAGGCAGTTATGGTGCCCCGATCATCTACGACAATACTAATGCTATGTTAGTATTGTCGTTGATGATTGGGTCATCATTAGGGTTACCACCTTTTATTTGGCAGTTAAAGTACATTTGTTATTATAGGTAAGAAAAAAAGTACAAAGTATCAAAATAAAGTACAATATTTTTTTCTTTATTATTATGTTTGAAAACTCATGATTCTGCCAACAACAAGTGTAGTTATTGAACTCAAACCGCACAAAACAAACAATGATTCTGACATTCTTGACATTTGAGGTTAGGTTGTGTTAAGAAATTGTTAAAAACGAGTGCTTAAGTTATGTGGCGCTAGTGAGTCGCGAGTTCGATTCAGCACCAATCGATCAATTAGCTTAACGAAAACATACTTAAACAAAACTTTTCAAAATTGCAACGAAATCAAATCATGCTAAATAAAGTATTTTCGTGTACTTTATTGTTCTCATAAAGTATAGAGTACAATTGCCTGAAATAACGTATAATACTTTATTATAAAGTACGGGTGGCAACCCTACATCATTGACTTATTCAATGGTTATCCCATCTAAGGAGTAAATGTTAAATATATACAGGGTTAATAAGAAAGGGTATACGTAGCCTTGAAGCTTAGCTTCTTTAGCGCATTTGTAAGCATTATATGAAGGCACAATTTAGATAAGTCAATTTAAAAAAATTGTCAACATAAAAAAATGCTCGTCGATTTTTTTTTATGTTGATTACCTCCTTCTTTTTTTCGTCGGTTATAAATAAATGATGTTTGTCGGTAAGCGCATCACTTGAGAACGGCTGTCCCGTTACCATATTTTTTTATGTTCGTTATCCAAGTGACCCGTACCGTATTTTTCATCTTCGTTATCCGAGTCAGTCTTGTAGGGAAAAAAAAAATTGTGGAAAAATTTAATAAATCGGGAACGTCTTTTTATTTTGACATGCAGGACAACGTCTGTAGGGTCTGCTAGTATGATATAATAAGTATGCATTGCTGACTCTGTACGAATTTTGAGATTGCCAAAGGAAAAAGAGACGAACAGAGAGAAGAAAAGGAGAAAAAAATAGAAGAACGTATTTAGCTTAATTTCAGGTCAACGAACGAATTCAATGATCAGCCTTATCGCAGCACAATAAATATTTATCACGAAAATTAAGCAAACCGATAAATGATCGCGTAACATTGTTACACTCGAAGGCCGTTGCACACTTGACCGGCTTAAATATCTGTACAACAATAGCGGTTATGAAATTACTAAATAATAACAAAACCCTTTTATCGATTTTTCACTGCACGCGTCCCGCGTGCGTTCCAATTACGAAATACCAATTACGGTTTTTTTTTACCGATACATCGATAAAATTTACAATCGATAAGTGGTTGCGAAATGTCCCCTTGTAATGGTATTATTGGATTCTTTTGAATAGATACTGCTACCTACCTATGCATGAGAATGCATGTCAAGGATGTTTTGTACGTGCACGTGGTGATGGAAAGTCTATAACAATATCCTCGTGAGGCAAATAACATTATGAATATTCAATTGTTTTTAATATCTTTAGCAATATTAAAAGTGAATCGCTATTCATTCTTCATTTTAACAAACGATGGCTGATTTCAATGTTATTCTGCATGCGGGTAGACATTTTGTTTTACATTACCAAAGCCTTTATAGAACATCCACATATAAATAAATACTTTGTTTTTACAATACGTAGATTATATAGGGATAATAATGTAACCTAATGTTTAAATATCGTTTATTACTTTGATATTTTAAGGCCGTAAATGTAGCGGTTTTTTTGTAGGGCATCACTAATTGACACGTCATCGAGCAAAAATTTATATTGAAAGAGTAAGAGGAGACTACTCAGCAATCGCATTTGTATCTAACCTACTAATTAAATACATATCGTTAGACGCACACATGTGGATGGTGCCAAAAACAAGAAACGCTTGTATTATATGTATCGGTACAATAGACTGGAGGCGATCCTAGTAACACGCAGACCAGACTTCATTATAGATGGGTGGGTATTCTCACGGTTCAATTGGCTCACTCCGATAGTCGGAAGTAGGCAACACGAGTCGCGCCTTAGTGATAAACTGTCTGTTTGATGCGCGCTAACTTGAATAGGCATTGTTTTTTTTGTTGTTTAATTATTATACAAATGTTTACATACCAATTGTTTGCTAAAGACAAATTGATACACATTTTCCGGGTAAGATTGTTAGTGCGGTGTGTTAGGTAATCATTTGTTGTCGTGACTGTTATCAAAGATAGATACTTATTTTTTTTATTTTATAATTACTTATAAAATAAAAAAAATTATATATATAAATTACTTTTTATAATTACTTGCAGTATTTTTATTATTATTATAGCTTATAAGTATACCTACCTACTTAAAAGTAGTTTTAGTAGTTTTAATAATTTGTACAAGTTTGTATATTTCGAGCAATCGGTACAGTCGTACGATACCGAATAATTTGCGCTAGTATCGAAATTGCTCGGGCGTGTATCCTATTTACTTCTTTAACATTTTTTCGCAACAATCCATTATCGATTTATCGGTCATCCTGCCTGTCTCCTTTGTCTGTCTATTGCAGTGTCTTTGCCCCTCGATTGCGAGTTGCAACGAAGTGCATTGGGTTGTGTAATCGATTGAAAATCGAAATCGCTTGCTCACCCTCTTAGATTCACGTAGTGGGTGTGTATGGACCGATTTTTTTTATAGGTTTTGAGAATACGTATAGATAATAAAATAAAAATAGTGTAAGATATGTTAAGGGGTTAACAATGTAGGTGATAACGATCACGTTAATGTATAAAATATATTTATATAGTGTTTGATTTTTCTGTGAGAAAGCGAGCCAATGCAGTTTCATCGCGCACTTAGTAACGAGTGCTATTTTTAAAAATTCTTTTTTTCGAGAGTGTGACCTTTATAGCCTGCCAATGGACCCCTTAAAATATTTTACACTAATATTGTAAAGCCTTATATGGGTACTCTCCATATTATACTCGTCTATCCGGTATAGGTAACACTTATGTATCCCTTTTTGTTCAAGACTTTTATTAAATTTAGTCTATGATCTAAGAAGTATAAAAAAAAACAAGTTATACCAAGAGTAGCCAAGTTCAATATTTAAAAATATAGGTACCACCAGATAGCCAGTTTTTATAGGTAATAATACCTACACGACTAGCCATATTTTTTATTTCGTTCGAGTTGCCTTGTCCGTTTATCTTATAACAGGCTTCTTATTTTCCTGTCACCTTTGATATTAACGATTCAAAATCTTCCTGCATCAAATATGTAGCTCACTTACAAACCTATTGTGAAGGTTAAATATATACAAATATGTTTAGGGTTTGACGCCTATAATTTACTTTACTGAAGGTACCACGTCTATTTAGTACGTACCTAGTATAATAATTTACTGTAATGATTGAGGATCAGATCAGGGCCCCAAGTCTGCTAACACAATCGATTTATAATCGAACAGCAACCGCATAGTTACTGTCACTTTTGACAGATATTGTATGGGAAATCTAACAGAAGTGACAGTTACTATACGGTTGCTGTTCGATTATAAATCGATTGTGTTATCAGACTTGGGGCCCAGATCAGATCAGATCCTCGGAACGGAAATTGCCATCATAAATGTACCAAGACAAGATATCACAGTGTCTCCAACCCTCTTTGTCAAAATTACGGTGTTGCCTGGTCTAAAAGTACGGTAGATGGTGGAAAATTACGGCAGACCAGTGTTGCTTATTTTTCTCCAAAATGATACAATAAAAATACCCATGCAGTGGGAATGCGTAACGTAAAAAAAAGGGACATTCTGCTGCTTCTTCCAAACTGAAGTAGCAGAATGACCTTTTTTTTTTACGTTACGCATCCCCAATCCAATGTTGCCGTTATAAACTAGTAATATTTTGCTAAATCATGTGTTGTCTTATAGAAATAAGGACACGGACGAAATTACGGTAGAATGTGTCACCGTAATAACATGTGTACGGTAGGTGGTAGACCTAGAAAAATTACGGTAGATATACCGTAATTACGGCATGGTTGGAGACACTGAGATATCAACCATATTAAAGGTCCTTCGGAAAAGGCTACTTGCCGCTGGAAGTTCACACAGCGACTTACTTATCAATGTGCACGAGACGAAAGAGGTGTGTTACACAAAAATATCTAGAATGTCTATGTTCAATACCTAAGCCCTTGACACGATCGGTGCGAGGCGAACAGGCAAAACTGGCTGCTTGCATATTGTAATTAGGTATTAATTAACTTGACACGAATTTCAAATATACTGTGCAATAATGTATAATAATATCACGCATTAAACGCGCGTGGTCCCAAACACATCCGCGAAACATTCGTGTTTATCACACAAATATTGCCCCTAACGGCATTTGATCCACAGATTCTATAATAAACTTCCCAAAGGAAATAAAACAATTTTTTAAGGATTTTATCGCGTTTATTTTTCGTTTTTACGTTCCCGACGTTTCGGCTGCTTTACAGCAACCATGGTCACGGGAGGACTGAGGTGCTTGACGTCCTGGTGTCATAGTTAGAAACTTACAAAATTGTTTTATTTCATTGTGTAGTATTCGCGCAAATATAAGAAATCAATATTTCCCAAAGGAATCTGAGATTTGCCCATTAAGGGGGAAGCTCAGGGTCAGGGCGCGATATTCAAAATGTCAGTGGTTTTTATTTTTTTACCAAAAATTTGGACATCTTTACGATGTAATTTAGTTTAGTTTTGCGATATTAGCATTCTGCATTGGACGTCTTGATGTATTAAGTTTAAAAACCATTGACATTTTGAATTTCGCGCCCTGACCTTGAGCTTCCACCTTAATAAGTTAAAACAACTGTGAAATTTAATCTATGTCGTAAGGGTTATTACAAGATCTTGGATTATTTGGATGACTAAGCAGCCTGAGGCTGATCGCTCAAATATCAATATATATAATGTTAAAGTGTAGCCTGTGTGCGCCTCGCATGGCAACACACTGGAGCTTACTTTTTATTTTATTTTGTAAAAATAATAAATTTAAAAAATAAAGACAAGCCCGCTGAGTTTCTTGCCGGATCTTGTCAGTTGAGGTCGCGTTCCGATCCGGTTGTAGAGTTAAGAAAAAAGAATGTAATGACAATTTGTAAGTGCCCCCGTAGGCCTATACGAAATGAATTATTTGACTTTGACTTTGACATTAACTAATAGTTATTTCGAACCCAAAACTGCCGGTCCGGAATGTAGGGTCACTATCAACTGTGCCAATGAGGTCGTCGACATGATATAAATAATGATGATTAAATGCAAATACAGGTATTTTAGCACAGGACTTGACGTAAAAATAACGGAAACTAACTAATTCGGAGAACCTAGTTTTGTATGCATAAAGATGATTAGATAAAAATAGTTTGTTCGCAATAGACAAGTTTATTACCTAGAGTGAAATACTTATTAGGTGGGTCCTTACTGTTGATGGTGTTGTAAAACTTCTAGTTTGAGCACCAACGTTAGTCATTGCAAGTGGATATTAAATGATTCAGTACCTTCTAGTACCTAATTAATTACTGCTTAGGAAAAATCCGGGCATGAGTATTTCAAATGCAACCTTATTTGTAATAAAACCACAGTAATAAAACACATAAAACTGTTGACGTAATCCCATAGTAAAATTAACTTATGTAAGGATTGTTATTTTACCTGCTGCTAAAGTCTGATTAGCCGTTCCTACATTGGTCTTACATACCTATAACGTAACGTAATGTATTGCTCAACAATGTAAGATCATTTTTAAAAAAGAGCAACCATGGAGTTTCTCCCGTTCTTCTCCATAGGAACGGCATTCCGAACGGGTGGTAAAGTGGTAGCATGATATTTTGTGGCCTTTGACGATTGATAAGTACTGTACATAATGGTCTACGTGAATAAAAAATATTCTGATTCTGATTTTGATACCTACATTTCTATGATTATATTTAGTTTTGTATTACATGACAGCACAGTTAACGTCCTATTTAACGACAGCTTCTATTATAACTTAAGATATCAACTCAGTGCTGCAATTTGAAATGACGAGGATATAAGCAGTGTGATCGAAGCACAATATTGTATGTAGGAACGGGGTTGCCTTTCTTTTTATAAAAATGGTGTATTAAAAGTCGTCGCAAGTGCTCGGTTTACATGAGGCCAGTACCAGTGGACACGCAGCAAATGTTCTAGTGTAAACAAAGTATATGACTCATATACCTATGTAAAGTGTAGTTTCATACGTTTGGTTTAGGTCTTAGGTTTCGGCTTGAGACGTTTCATTGTCTCATTCATTTATGTAGTAGTCCTTATGTTTGAATTTTGTTTGAGTATTCAGCTGTTAGTTTGTAATTTTTTTTGTGTGTGTGAGTAATCTGTGTATCTATCACCATTAAGCAAAACACATTGTATTCGTATTACTAGTAGACATGTAAGTCTTCTGTATGTATAGTAGACTCCTGTATGTTGTGTTTACTGGCCATAACATTTTCACGCACTTTATTGCAACGAGTTTCTTATCAACGAAAATATTGTTTATACAATCTTAAATTACAAAATTGCAAAGATTATGTTGGAGGTATAAAACGAACAACATTATTGCACAGGCATTGTTCAAAATTCAAATAAATTCTAACAATTTGTTTTATTGTTACATACCTGTTACTCATCATTTTATTATTATTATCGTCACATTAGGTTGTAGGTGAAATTAAAATACCTAATAAGTACCTAATAATTTACATAAAAGTAATCTTACGGATTTTATCGCGTTTATTATTAGTTTTTTACGTTCCCGACCTTTCGCCTGCTTTACGCAACCATGGTCACGGGAGGACTGAGGTGGTTGACGTTCTAGTGTCATAATTCGAACTGGGGTACCCTCATATTTTCCGTAAGATTAGTATTATTTCAATGTGTAGTATTCGCGTAAATATAAGAAATCAATAAGTATCTATTAAGTTTTGTTTTCGGTTCCGCTGCCTGAAATCATTATTTTTTCTCTGCAGCTCGATTCCCAAGGTGGTGGTGGTAGCGTGATGAAACATAGACTATCACGCACAGAGATTGTGTAGATTTCCATCAGTGATAGGATTTCGAATCGGATAAAAAATTCCCAATGAGTAGCCGAATTAGTACGATTAGTGATGGAACTGATTTCTCATGTGTCATGTGTCGTAGATAGAAGAGCAACTAACTCTTAATACCGAATCGAAGATACGATACGACTACGCAACGTAATCGATTCAACCATTCGATGTATTTACAGAGTACCTTTTCATAATGAAGGTTGCTATTAATAAACATTTCTAACTTGTCGTAAGGTTGTTAATTGGAGTGACAACCGTTTTGGAGATTGCCCCCTCGCTATAAACATACAATTTATTTCACCTCTTTGGTAAGATTTGTCTAGATTATTTCGAGACACAAATCGACAGTATCCCATATTGAGTAAGGATTGCATGGGTACCGTACAATGGTCTTAAAGTTACATACTGATCAGGGCCAGTTAAATATAAATTAAAGGGTTAGGTTAACAGTTGGATTGGTAAGTGGGGGAAGCCAGGCTGATCTCAAGAGGCTGTCATTATTATCAGACAATCGAAGGTTATTCTCTGGCATTCTAGATAACACTTTGATAAGAAAGATGTTAAGATACAGATTTTTGATACGTTCGATGTTGATGATATGGCAATACGCTTTGATGATAAAAAAAATCATTTGGTTTAAATCTTTATCGAAATTTAAAGATGTACGTATTGTTGGCTGTGCCTTAGCACGTTATTAAATACAATCTACCTACAAGAATACGTTTTCATAGCTTATACTAGTAAACTATGTCATTGATAGAAATGTTTGTTTACTTTGTAAACACTGTGGTTTGTTACTAAGTATTCAGGTATATAATGTACGCCTTTATGTAACTAAACACATGTTATTGTAACGACAACTTCTGTATTACCTATCCAAAACCAAATTGATAAAAATATATAAGTATGTCGGGGATTATGAAGAGCCTGAAAAACTTGCAAAAATCATTCCCAGATTCAATCACAGATTATTATATATTTTAATAGTATGTCAAATTATTCAAAGATATATCTGAAAAACCCATCTGAATGACAGAACTGTAGCCTGTCAGCCACTATTCCATTAGCTAACAATGATCAATCAGGATCGCCAGTAGGTTCAATATCGGTACCTCATAGTGTTACGTTCTTTTTTTTGTGTGATGGTGGTCTATGGTTATTGACCGAATTATTTCATTCGATCCTATACAATGAAAGCAGAGCATTAGAATTTGGGATGATCCTAGTTGATGTGGTCCTAATTCTTTTGTATGTACCCTACATCCATGCACATAGTTTCAAATAGTTACCTATTAAATAAGTAGATTTTTCACAATCGTGACTCCTTGCAGTCATTGTTTTTTATTAGTCGCCCCCAGTGTACATTAATGTTTACGACTATTTTATGAATATAGATAGCATCAGTTTAGTTGGTGCCACGCGAGCCCTGACCATCAGTCATGAAGGTTTTCCTCTTTGTTTGAACAGCCGCAAAGCGCGTCACGGACATTTCCTCGGCGACGCCGCGCCGGCTGCATTGATGTTTATAATGCATTTCGAGATTCGTACCCGCCAATGGCATTGCAATATGGCGGCTGATTTCTTTTTTATTTTAAAAATAAAATGTTATTTCGGTGTAACTGGCCAGTGCTAATTAGTATTTAGTTTGTTTATGTTAACTGTTATTGAACATTATCTAGAGGCTATAGTATTATTCAATATTTTTAAATATCACTGAGTAATTATGTTTTAATGTTGTAATTTATAATCGTAGTTATCAAGGTACTTAGAAATAACCGAAGTAGCTACGCAATTAACTGAGTATAGAGAACATTTTAATACTTAAACAGTGTGTAAGCGGTTTTTAATTTGGTCACGTATTGAAACCACAAGCTGTTGACAACGACCGGCTGGACAGGGAAGTATGATTGGGCAACCAGGCAAATAGGTAATGGACGTGATAATGTCATTCTAATGGAAACTTTTTAACTTAGGGTACGCTACTGATAGGGTAAGTCTAACGAAATACCTTTGTTATAATAGTTCGCAGCATATAATACTTGAGAGACTGGCTGAATGTTGCAAGCGTGTATGCCGAAAAAAGAAAATACGTCAGGTAACAGAGTTTCGAAATTCAAAAAGAAAGGCGTGCATTTGAGATTGCTAATAAGCGTTGCCTCAAGCCAAATGCATTTCATTTATTTACGCCGATGACGAAATGTGTTTTGGGAACTCCCTACATCCAAGGTTGTATTTTATGCATTCGTAACATGAACTGCAAACGGTCTCAACTGTATTTTTCCTTGTGCCTTTGAAACGTGAATGTTTAGCATTGCAGTGACTGTCGGAGACGATGGGAAATAATGAGTAGATACAATTTCCTAAGCAGTTGATTCGGATAAAAGTAGAATATATAATCATGTTCATTGGTGATTACGCGATTTAATTGGCGTACAGATTACCTTATGGTTCATCACGAAACCATTTTGCTTTGTTTGGTGTCAAAATATGAACACAATGTTCTTTAACGAACGTATACATTTTTATTATCCGAACAAAATACTTAAAAATATTTATAGCTTCACATTGTACTTACAACAGAGTTCGAAACTGGAAATTCATATGCAGTTTAAATGCATTTTCCAATACACGTTGTTTTTGAGAAATGCTTTGTACTTAATGCTATTTTAAATGGATTAAATGTGTTACGGATTGGGCCTAAAACATTGACGAACAACTACGTAGATATGTGTTGATAGTACTATCGTTTAGTCTGAAATTATATTCCAACTCATGCACAAACTTGTACGTTATAAAACGTACTTTAGTTTAACTTACTAAACCAGGGATTACTAAACTATTTTGGGCAAGAGACCCCTTTTCCAAAATGAACTGATATCTCAAACCCCCATAGCCAAATTACTTTAACAATTCTATTTCTATTTTTTTTCCTAATGATACAAAATAATTATTTCATTTTGTACGAACTTTTTTTGAACACGAAGTGATTGATATCAACCCCAACGGTTCGATATCGACACATTGGGAATCCCTGCACTAAACAATACAATGACATTGTAAACAAGATAGCATGACAATTAGCAAGAGCAAAAGCAAGACACATCATTTATGTTGCGCTGGGTCGTTTCGATGTAGCGAGACGTTTCGTGGTGCCATTTCCGAACGCAGGAAACTTATCCACGTCTATCTTGGTACACATCGATGGGGTTAAACTATAATTGCAACTCGTAACAGTCACCTGTGTTTACTCACTGCCACGGCGCCGGAGACTCTTTCGCTTCTGCACACATTCAAAAGTAAACACCTGCATGTCGCACACACTCATACATTAGAAATTGACACATTTGGGTCGCCGGTCTGAAAATGTTTTCTTTCATTAGTTGCGTGGCCCAGGTTAGTACACAAGAAAGTGAAGAAAGTTTCCGTCTGAAGACCTACATAGTACCTATATTATCATTTTACTAACAGATAATAGTTAATAGTTATTAGCATTATTCTTTCTTTTTTTTTATCAGGTACAAAATAATGCCATTTTTGCCACTGTCGAGTTTGATTTTTGATTGATAATTGTTATTAAATTATACATTACCCTTGATGATAATGAAAATGTTGATGACGGTGATGATGATGAAATGAATCCCCTACCCTTATAAAAGTAAAGCTGTGGATACTTTACTGAAAATTTACCGGACATCTTGGGAGAACGTGAAAGTCAAGTTATACTATTTTATTTCAGTTTCCTTATTCAAGAGGTCAAAAAACGATCGCCAAAAAGTCCTTTCTGTTGTGAAAATGCTAATTTGTTTTTTTTTATTAAATCTGCACATGCGTGGTCTTTCAACGTCTTTGAGCGTACGTCAACCAGTTTTGACAATCAGCAGGTCATTCATCCCAAGTAATTCGCGCCTCAATATTTTTTTTACTGTTTTGGATTTTGAAGACTACTCTTTGGTGAATAATATTGGCGGTCACTTGGGTTCCCTTCACTAATAGTACATATAACCTACATTTTGAATGGACGAGATGTTGCCATAAATTTAAGGGTGACTGCCGATAATAAATACCACGTAGGTAACTGGACTTACGAAGTCCGTAAGTAAGTAAGTCCATAATAAGGTCAATTATTAGTCAGCTGTCGTCGATATTACTCCAATATTCTGAACTTTTCTTGTAATACTTCCTCATTATTTAAGTACAAGATCGTACTTGGAAAGCCATCGACAAGAATTTCAATGCGTTCAGAAACGTTTATAACCCAACTTGATTATGTTTGGTACGTATAAGGTATTTCGAACAATAAAGCCAATATAGATGTATTTGGGGTTTTGCGTACAACGAACTGTATGCCGATGTACTTATATCTGTATGAATCAAAATCGGAATATTTTTTATTCACGTATTTTTTATAATGTATTCCAAGTTAAGGTTCCCCTGCCAAGCAGCTGTTGCGTTCATGAATAGAGAGTTTATTAGACTTTAGCGGAAAAGGGAAGATCTTCCAGCCAAGCTGGTGCTATCCCTGGCTACGTCTCGACGGTTATTTTCGGGATCTTCTATATATGTTACGCCATCCGAAAAGTCTTATAGCGCGTTACAGGTTCGTATGGAGAATCATCATTTGTTCTGAATGTCGTCTGCAGCGCCATCTGTGCACCATGCGGTGACGTTGAAGTGGTCGCTAAAAGACTATTCAAGAACTGCGGAGGCCCTAATAACCCTTATTATCACAGTATCTGTTAAAGATGAGATTTATTAAACCAATATGTTCAGTAGAAAATCGTAATCTATGGTTGAACAGATTTAAACCCCTTGTATTGCAACGACTTTTATTTTTTTTATTACAAAAACTCACTGTATGTGCTAGTTAGGTACTTGAATAATATATGATCTTGCTAGAGTGATTTTTATCAGAAATTATGCGTGCATTGAATTTGGCCCACGTCCGTGACTCAATTAGGAGATGCATATCAACAAGGCCACGATATGATAGTAAAAGGGAAAGCGCTTCAAATAAGTCCCATGATTATAAATTTTCAGTAATTTTTATGCCACTATCTCACCTGAATTCACAAACAAAGCGTATAGACAGTGCACAAATGTGTGCAATGAATCATTGTTTGAGTGCAAACGACAACCTTTCGTTACGTGTGTGTGTGTGTGTGTGTTCGTGTGTTAAAACGCAGTGTGGATACGTGGTTGTGCCACTTCGAAAAACACGCATCGCCAAAAGGTTTCTTAAAAAAACTCGTTTTAAGTGAGGTCATTAAATCGGCTATGTGTTGATCAAATTACTTATAAAAAGGGTTCTGTAGTAATAAATTCATGGGTATTTCTTTTTTCATTCAATTATTTGAACTTTTTAATAGCACCTAAAGATCCTTTGCTAGCCATTCGTTCGTTGTTAAATAAGGTCGTGTTAATTACACAATTTATAACTCAAAAATGATTGGGCCAATTATTATGATCTTTGATTTGAATTTGTTTCTTTCCCGGATATCAGAATAACTATTAAAACATGTCAAAAATTCACAAAAAAATTAACTATTTTCTCATACATACATTTGATTCTGAGGTGGCCCGAAAATCGCTGGGACAGCTACTATTGTATAAAACTTTCAATATATGTATAGAATCTGTTTTAGATGTTTTTTATTCACGTAAATCATTAAGTGCAGTACTTATGAATCTTCAAAAATGACAAAAAATATACAATCCAAATTACGAGATAAGACATAGGGATGCGTTCTTAAATTTTCGATTTCGAATGTGGAACCCTAAAAAGCCGTTTGCGAAAGGCGAGGCGGGGCATTGTGATTTGCGAGTATCCAAAATGGAAAAAACCTGAATTGTATTCGTCATTCTTGAATCTTTTTTGTTTTTTTTTTAATAAACAGTGTTTTTGAATGCTTTCTGGTGTATTTAAGTACTTAATTTACTCAATCCTTTGCCTGACACGAGTTGACGAAAATCAATCAATGACGTAAGTAGGATACATTCCTTTTAACTGATTGGAGGTTTTATTATTTTCATTTAATTACTTCTGTCGTTAATTAAAATTATATGTATGTAAGTAGTCAACGGGCATTATTCAGGGCCGATTTTTCAATCCTCAGATAAAGCTTATTCTTCTTTCTTTACGAAATGAGATGCGATGAAATAAAATGGATATGAATATGGCCTCACCCACAACATAGCGGGTATTTTGCAAATACTTTCTGACATTTTAATTAATAACGCTCAGACATCTTAGGTACACCCTTACACCATCCATCCATATATCTTAGGATAAGATAAATAAAAAATAACTCGATAAAATCCGCAAAATTTGTTCTATTTCAATGGCGCTATTTCATTTATTTATTTTTCTGTAATACCTACCTACTCGGAAATCGATAACGCATCACCGCAAACGCAATGCATTCTTTATTCGATGTGGAAACACTAGAAATATTGCCACAGATAATGTCAAATATGACAAGACACGTTCACATTTATCTTTCTATACACACTTCACACCACATGTTTAACAAATCAAGGCATTTTATCGCGTTTGGCAAGAGCGGAGGATAAATAACGAATAATTGTAACTGCTGGCTGTTCATTTTTTCTTTCTTCTTTTTTTTAGGTTAATCGGCTACAAAATAGAGCCATTTTTGCCAGTGTCTAGTATTTTTTGTTTTAATTATAAGTTACCCTGATAATACTAAAAATGTAGATGACGATGATGATGATGAAATGAATCCCCTAGTCCTATTAGTAAAACTGTGGAATCTCTACTGAAAAGTTACCGGACATCTTTGGAGAACCTCAAAGTCAAGTTTTATCTCATTTCAATTTTCTTCAGACTACGTGCCATAGACTATACACTTAAAGAATACCAGGCGAATTGCATACATTATAAGGTGTAACAATAATATTGTAAAATATTTTTACAGAATATTTTATAACATAACCAAAGAAATAAACCAAGTGTAGGACATTTAAAAAAATACATTTTACTGAGCGCATGGCCAAACGCTTTGCTTTGTTTCCAAAAACCAAACATTATTTTATTCAGCAACGTAACAACTTATCACTTAGTGATTCATCTGTTAAAATACATCTTATTATACCATGACATTCACGAAAGTCAGTAGTTAGGTACCTATAACTAGGTAAGTGGCATTATGGCACTTCAAATCGACAAAATATTTTTGAAGCGTTTAATTACATGCCTAATGGCGGTATTGGTCAAGGTTCGTAACGCAGGAATTTTCTTTATCCGCACATATTTCGACCGTATATAATAACACAATCGATTCATGATCGAACTGCAAACGCATAGTAACTGTCGCTTTTGACAGATATCCCATACAATATCTGTCAAAAGTGACAGTTACTATGCTGCTGCTGTTCGATTATGAATCGATTGTGTTAGCAGACTTGGGGCCCAGACCTTTTTAATGTCCCACTGTTGGGCCCTCAATGCCAAAGTCCACCACGCTGGCCCAGTGCGGGTTGGCGGACTTCACTCGTCTTTCGTGGGATTCTCTCAGACATGCAGGTTTCCTCACGATGTTTTCCTTCACCGTTAAGCAAGTGATAATCACGGTTGAAAATGAGATTCGCACATGAAATCCAGACATGCCAGAGGTGCGAGCCGGGGTTTGAACCTGCAATATTCGACCGAGGCAAGCGTTCTACCAACATGGCTATCACTGCTATTTCGATTCTAGAATACTGTTTTTTTAATAATTGCCAGGCTTTAAAAAAATACTGATTGTGTAACAACTAGTACTTAGTTTTTTGCACGCAATCCTAAAAATTGTCGGTGCGTAAAGATGGATATTACTCGAGTTCACGGTAATAAAAGATTATTATTAAAACGGAACGTGCCGTGAAAACAATGGCAAAAAATGTAGGCAAGTAGGTAGGTACCTATTTCAGTAACAGGCCAGTTTTTCTGCACGTACACCACAAAACACGACCGGAGTAAAAATTGCTTTAGGTATGCCTATACAATTTGATGAGTCCTCTCAATTCCTCATGGATCCCATGATCAGAACAATTTTTTTAAACATATGGGACCAATCTGTAAGTATATCCTTTCATATAAAAAATAATTTTACAACGGTTCATAAATGACGGAGATCCAAGGTAACAAAATAAATAAAAGATACAAGTGAATTGAGAATCTCCTCCTTTTTGAAGTCGGTTAAAAATAACAGTGACTATTTCATTTGTTTGGAATGTCTTTTCAAACAAATGTTTATTTGGGACTTAAATACCTACCTAATAATTTTGATTAAGCTATAATTTCATTAGGTGTATGTAACTATAGGTATTTATCAGATGCAGTTCATATAAGACTACCTATCACGGCAGACGTCTTGTCAAAAATTACTCGGAGTTAATCCCGATTTTTTATTTTTTTCGGTACACTTTTTATTTTTTTTTCTTTCTCTACAAACCTAATTCGGACTATAACGATCATTGAAAAACATATTAGCCAATTCAGTTAAGCCATTCTCAAGTGATGCGCTTACCAACGAACGTCATTTCATTTTTAGGATTCCGTACCGCAATGGTAAACGGAACCCTTATACAACTATGTCCGTCTGTCCATCTGTTTTTATTACAAAAACTAGAACTTCTCTATGCCTGACACATATAAAAAAATGGTCCCAATTTTTCAGCGAATCTTCTGTATGTAATCTGTTCACTGACAATAGGTAGTAAGCAATTTTGTCAGCCGCCGGTACAGAGTGTACTTGTGTTTACATGCCTTTAATAGCGTCTTTACAACGCGACTATTTGTTCATAATTATTGGCACTGTCACGGTCGGTTAATCCGTGATAAACGTTGGTATGCGAATATTCGTTCTGCTTCTCTGTTTTAAAATATATAAATGTAAACATTTAAACTTTCTGCATGAGTTTCTTACTGGACCTTCCAGGTTGAGATCGCGTAACGACTCGGTTGTAGAGTTAAGGACCAACACAAACTCATTTTTTTTTTGTTGTTGTGTGAATAGAGACATAATCTAGAACTAGATCAATGGATTGTCCCTCCTCTCCGAAAGGTTAAAACAATTTAAAAATCAGAATAGTCTCAATAATTGGCCATAAGTGTATAAATGTTACGCAATAGAAAACAAAAGAAGGAAACGCAGATTTTAATAAGAAACAGAGTATGCTTTGCATATTTTTTAACCACATTTAATTTTAATATTTAAACGTAAGGGCAATTATGTGTAGCTTTGTATCATTAACAGCACGTGTGTGTCTACAGTATCTTAAAACAAATATCTTTGTTAACAAAAAAATATAAATTCATTCCGATTTCAAACTTATCAGTTTTGGTATACTTTTAAAAGTAACACACAAAATTGACGTTAGCTCTGGTCAATTTGCATGATATTATGTTGCCAACAACGAACAAACGTTAGGAAGCTAAGCAAATGAAATTAACTTACAAGATGGTAATATAAGACTACATAAAAGAAAAAAAAGATACACTCAATATGACAATGACCTATTGTGCTAATATGGATAGTATTAAAGATGCATCCACTACCTCCAGAGGATTTGACAAGCATATAACGGCATTGTTATTCAAACTATTATGCTTTTAACACGCCGATGTTGTTTACACGTTGTGCGACTTTATAGAGACGTTATGTTCAGAAAAAACTAGTAATGGTTAGGACTGGAATGCTGACTAAAGGAAGACTTATATCCGGATAGTTGTAAATGGATCTGGACTTAATTGGATTGAAGGTCAAGAGTTGAGTAAACATACAAGCGATTTTCTTGGTAATATCTAGAGGCAGTATCTATAAAAAGTGGTGTTGAGTGGAGCCTAGCTATACTCATATAGGTCCAGGCTTAACCATGATCCTTTATTTTCAAGCAGTATACTGAACTGCAGGCCAATTTAATTTTTCTGTAATTTAATTTTTACGTAAGATTAGTTTTATTTCGACGGCCTGATTAGCGCAGTTTGGTTCAAATCCGGGTAGGGACAAACTTTGTGTGAGCACGAATGTTTGTACCCAAGTCATGGATGTTTATCTATATAAGTAATATATACTGCGTTCGCCTCCAGTCCAATGTGCGGTACCCATAATACAAGCGCTGTTTAATATAGGTCTGTAAAGTGGGTGTGTTCGTCTGGCAATATTTATTTATTTATTTCAATGTGTAGTATTCGCGTAAATATAAGATATCAAAAGGTAAATGGATTTCTATAAATTTGACGAATAATAATGTATACTAATTTAAAAAAATCGTTTTTACATTTATTTACATGAATGTGACAATGGGCAGACTCTCTTAGCAGTTAGCAGATAAGTGCGATAATAGGTACCTAGGTACCTACTTAGATACTGGCGAAAATCCGCAAACGTGTTTTGTTCATTAGAATACTATTAATAAATGGCTTATTGTTAAAAGCTGACAATATAATGGTTGTCTTAATAAAAGTATAAGTATCTCGGACATTTTCGATACGTATCCTACTCAAAGATAAGTTTGTTAACGTTTATCGAACATATATTAGAAAAATATGTGTGCTCTTACATTGTAACAAATCATTCTCATGACGACTAAACCTGCAGTGAGTTACAACGTGCATCTGACCTGGGCTCCAAGTCTGCTAACACAATCGATACATAATCGAAAAGCAACCGCATAGTAACAGTCACTTTTGACAGATATCCCATACAATATCTGTCAAAAGTGACAGTTACTATGCGATTGCTTTTCGCTTATGAATCGATTGTGTTAGCAGACTTGGGGCCCTGGATACGTCATTTCATTAGAGCCACCTTATGCTTATGCACCCTTTAAAGTTATCGAAAGAGGTCGTTAAAATATTTAAGATACAGTTTCCTAGTTCAGACGCACACACACTATAGATAAAAGTATCTATGGTGCACATATTAACCAACATGTTGTAAGCTCCGATTTGCCAATACGAACGACAATATATAATACTAGCTGTTACCCGCGACTTCGCCCGCGTGGTGTTTAACAAAAAGCGGACGATGTCGCGGGTAACAGCTAGTCTTAAATAAAAGTAGCCTAAGTTACTCCTTGTTTCATCAGCTATCTGCCAGTGAAAGTCCCGTCAAAATCGGTCCAGTCATTTCAGAGATTAGCCGGAACAAACAGACAGACAGACAGACGGACAGACAGACAGACGGACAGACAGACAGACGGACAGACAGACAGACGGACAGACAGACAGACGGACAGACAGACAGACGGACAAACAGACAGACAGACAGACAGACAAAAATTGTAAAAAAATATTGTTTTGGTATATGTACCGTGTATACATCCAAATGCACTTAGTAAAAAGCGGTTATTTTAATATTACAAACAGACACTCCAATTTAATTTATTTGTATAGATTGATTACCTTCCTCAGTTTCCTCTTTTATTACCCACTGGGTATGTACATAGGTAGGCACACAATAAAAAAAACTGTTTCATATCCATTTTCCCGCAAAAAACCTCGACGCGGTAATTTTATTTTACTTCGCCAAAAGTTCAAGTTCAAGATCAAATGCCTAGGAAATTTTATGTGATCATTGTATTTTTAAACGCACAACCAATCGGTAACCTTGTGTACAACGGTGCTTAGTACTGTGAATCGATGACGAAAAAAACAATTAAAGAAATGTTGGATAACTTCACCGGCCGGTAGCTGTGGTCAAGGCTGTAGGCAGGGCTGTAGTATGGTTAGGTTAAGTTAGAGTTCTCGCCGTCACGGAAGAGAATACCTACCTTTAATATTATACTATAGCAACACAGTAATTTGAGACGTCAACAGCCTCCTTTTATTAATGGAGATGGCCATGCATATTTTTTATTTATTTATTTCGATGTAAGCCTGTTTTGTTTTTGCCTTCCTTTGTTTCTTGTAAGAGGGTTCTGTTGAAGGGTTTTCCGTTGTATAGGTTGTACGCTATAACACGAGACTCATGCGCAGTCTCTTTGCAAAATTATTATTAGGGCTGGCGGATATTTAGGGCTTTTTCAAACCAAGATTCTCATGTTGTCTTTCGGTGTAGCACTCAAACTAAGACGTGGATGGTCCGCGCGGCCATGACTGACAGCGCTGGAGTAGATATACCTATTCGTACATTACATTTATCTTGTAAAAGTAAGCAGTGGTAAATAAATAAATGTATCATTCTAAATTAAGTTTCATGAATTTCGCAGGACACGTGTAAGTACGTAGTACGAAACGTTTACTGTGAATTCATAAAAAAGCTGTTGTTGAGAAATAAAATATACTGCTTTCTATGTTGACGGTGTTATAATAACTATTCCGTGTTTACAATATTGGTTATAATTATGATGTAAGTTTTAAATTAAAAAATCTCGCGTGCACCGCATCGCGTTTTTCCGTTATGAAAATCATAGAGCAAAGAAAAAACTTCAATGTTGTCATAGACAAGGTCTTCTTCTTTTTTTTAATAGTGAAGGCTTCGACAGCTGTAAGCGACAAGTTTAAACGCTTCGTACATATTAAAATGTTAGCTATATAATTCAAAATTGCTACAAAAGAAAATGTTCTTCAATTTCAATCCGTGTAACACGTCCCGAGGCGAGCAATCTGGTAGATTGATGATAATGAAAGACAACGAATAATATTCGCAATAACTTTAAAAAATATAATTATACACTACTGGTCAAAACAACGGAACACCTGACTGTATAACAGTGGCGATCAAACATTTCGCCGATACTACTGGCAGCTAAGACTCGAATACACGAAATCCATTTTTTTTTATTCATGTAGACTAAAAAGCTCTTATTACCATCTGTTCGGAATGTGGGTTCCACTGAGAAGAGCTGGCAAGAGATATTTTTTTTTAAATTTAGGTCGGTGGTTACTTTTGTTGGTTGAGGCGAGGTTGTACTGAGTGATCGTTCAAAGCCCGAGTTCACCCGTCGCGGTGGCTTCATTCATAGCACAATCAAATTGTATTCGGAAGGTTAGCAAAATGTAAACATCCGCCTTGTCTTGGTTGCAAGTTAACACCTTTTTTTTTTGGTCAACGTTTTACAAGGTAATACCGGTTCCATAAATTCGCTCTTGAATTTGAAGTCAAATTGAAACGAAACAAATTTTAAGGATTTTGTCGCGTTTATTTTATGTTTTACGTTCCCGGCGTTTCGGATGACCATGGTCAAAGGAGGATTGAGGTGTTAGACGTCCTAGTCATAGTTAGATCTGTTCTAGCTTAAAATCGTTGTAGCTTATCTCATTTGCTTTCTACTACCAACATGATCATAAAAGTTGTGGCATCTATAATTCTATCCACTAGTTTATCTGCAGTTATCAAGCACCGGTGATCAATATAGATAATATGGCAGTCGGATCGAGTGCCCGGATTACACGACTCCACTTACACACATCCTCGGGATGCATCCACTTCAAACAAGTATATAATATCTCAATTAAGACTTTATAGCGTCAGTATAGAGTTGGGATTAGTTTGTAATGGCAGATGTGACATAATTGCGGTTCCGGTTTCATGTCTGCTCGGTAGACATTTTGTAGGCTAATTAGGCGTCCACGGCGACGACCTAGATTGTGTCATAAGGCAATAAACACGAGAACTCGTCCCACTTTCCTTATATACACATATAGGATCGGGAATATTACTGCCTGCCCACTTTAAGGTCATTTTTCCAGGACAATACTGAGCCCTAGCGCATTGGTTTGCTACGGGCCGTGCGCCTGGACCGTTCAAACGAAAATTGTCTTAAGTGGTTACAGAATAAAGTCCCCGTGCACTTGTTTTATTATATGCAGAAGTTTATAATAAAAAAAGTGATTTCTTATCGCAATACAAGAACTTGTTATAAATGTCAGAAGGACGGCAAGTCGCGTGAGTTTTCGAAATTCTCAATACCTACCTATACTATAAGAATAATACGAGTAATAATTTAGCTACCGAATTACTGGAACTACTAATGAAAAACCTATACCTAATAAAATTTGAAGTAGGGAATCATTAATACAGTAGGTACCAGTAATAATAATAATATTTGTTTATATAATAATTGGATAAAAGCTGATTATGGCAGGTGTCCGCTACCCTTTCAATAGCCCTATCTCATGTCCATCCAAACCTCAATCCATAGACTCAATTATCATTCCATATTCCTGCAATAGTTCCCCCCGCCTGCTGAGGTCAATTCGCTGTTTATGCTATCATTTTCAGCAATTGACCCCAGCAGGTGGCTAACATAACATTAAAATTATCAATAAGGGCCTCTACGTGTTGGACCCATGTCTCCACGCAAGCCTTCCAAAAATCCGGGTATAGCCCGTGTAAAGAGAGATACATAATATTTGCATGGATACATATATACCTTATAATATTTCTACTGATGAATATGAACATGTAAGCATTGAATCATTTCATCACTCATTCCTTCCAATGTATTCATTCAATGGAGACCGAATAAAGTCAGTTTTAAATTCCAGCAAGCTCGTTATGTTATTTCAATACCTACATAACAGTTTTTCTATGAGGGCTTGAAAACTACAAATCATGTCAGATTTAAGATTGCATTTTATTAACTAAGTATTTTAAATGGTAAATAGAAGCGGTTTATCACAAGCTTAGACAATGGGATTGTCCAATATTACTTGATATACGAAACAAAGTGTCCACACATCATGTTATGTTTGAGATCTTGGATTGGATTTTGGGGTCGAGTCACCTTCGTCCGTAGGAGAATTAAGTACCCTCGAGATACCCTACACGTGACCCTGGGTGGTGCCAACCAGGTGACAACTCTACTGGTGGTAGGCTTCGGCCGTGGCTAGTCACCACCCACTGAACAAAGCCATGTCGCCAAGCGGCCTAGCCGTGTTCCGGCATGATGTTCGGTGTTGCCATTCATGGATGGCGGGTCAGATCAGTTGCGCTGCATGTGCCTAGTGAATGTAGCGTCTCTTATCTACTGCCGCCTTCCTACCTAGGCAAGTATGCTCCATCGTAGATCTCATCGTCACTTACCATCAGGTGAGATCGAGATCAAATACTTGCCTATAATCTAATAAAAAAAAAAAAAAAAAAAAAAAACACTTTCTCTAGAAGGTACATATTTCTTCAACATTTTGTTAGGACTGTACCTATGTTTTACTTATAATCAAATAATTATGAACCTTGCCATTACTCCAGTTAGTCTGTTTGCGTATAACATGCGCAGAATTTGAATATAATAAACACTATTTCATTATATTTATTCAAATTCTGCGCATGATTTTCGCATAAGCATTCTTAACGTGTGACTCGTTTATTTCAACATTTTAAGAACAAATGCCTCTGAAAACCAAGGTCGACTGACGTGACGACTCCAGACGAAGCTAATGTTCTACCATTAATAGTAAGTATATACCTTATCTGTATCTGGAGTCGATTGCAATGTCTCGAACACATGGCTGGGTGGTATTTGAGTCTTTTTCTTCGTTGTCACACACTCGCCAGAGGTCAGACGAAATAGTACCCATATCGTTCTCCAATTCCAATGGTTTGGGGTGACCATCATATTTTGAGCCGCCGCCGTATGCAAGATTCCCGGTATTTTATTCGTAATTTGACGGCCTGATTAGCGCAGTGGTAGTGAATCCTGGTAGGGACACAAGCTTTGTGTGATGAGCACGAATGTTTGTACCCGAGTCATGGATGTTTAATATGTATATAAGTATTATATACTGAGTTCGCCCTCAGTCCATTGTACGGTACCCATAACACAAGCGTGTTAAGCTTAAAGTGGGACCGTATAGTTGGTGTGTTCGTATGGCGATATTTATTTATTTATTTAAAACTAGCTGTTGCCCGCGACTTCGTCCGCGTGGTATTTAACAGACACAACAGCCTGCTCACGCGTTCTGAGCCCGCGGGAAACATTGCAGGTTGTTGCTATCAAACTTAATCAGGCGCTGCGCTGCAACATTGGTTTTAATTTTTTTTCCTGAGATCCTATTTTTTTTCTACAATAAAAGTAGCCTAAGTTACTCCTTGTTACATCAGCTATCTGCCAATCAGCTAACAAACAGACAGACAGACAGACAGACAGACAGACGGACAGACAGACAGACAGACAGACAGACAGACAGACAGACAGACGGACAGACAGACAAAAATTGTAAAAAATGTTGTTTCGGTATAGGTAACGTGTCTACATCCAAATGCACTTAGTAAAAAGCGGTTATTTTAATATTACAAACAGACACTCCAATTTTATTTATATGTATAGATAATGGATTTCCTTTGTTTGTTACAGGTAAGTTTTCATCAAGTTTCGATGGAAATATAACTACCTAACCACCTACCCAGACTTGGATTGAAGAAGATTCGAAGGAGATAACGGTGATGGAATCCTTATCTCTACACTACTTAAGCATTTAAGTCCTACTTGAGTCGAGACGTTTTTATCGCGTTTTTTTTTGTAACACGTTAAAATTAAGGGGGAAGCTCAGGGTCAGGGCGCGAAATTCAAAATTTCAATGGTTTTTATTTTTTTACGAAAAATAGGTACCTAAAGTGATACAACACCATAAAGTTAGTAAAAGTAGCGGTTTTTACAAACCTTATGGTATTGTATCGGATTAGGTACTTTTTTAAGCAAACTTAATACATCGAGACATCCAATGCAGAATGCTAATATCGCAAAACACTAAATTACATCGTAAAGATGTCCAATTTTTTCGTAAAAAAATAAAAACCATTGACATTTTGAATTTCGCGCCCTGACCCTGAGCTTCCACCTTAAACAGCTCAATTGAGTTGCGTTTTGGGTTTTTCGCGGTGAAAAGCACCTAAGTACCTATTTACTTACGCACATAAGTTAAATAAAAGATCATCTCATTATCTCGTTGGAGCGCGGTCTGAGTTTTTTTTAATAACAATTACTCGTTTACATAGGTAGGTACCTACCATTGAAGGAATTATAATACAATCGTTTTCGCGAAAACAAAGAAATGATTCAAGTGAATCGGATTTCTACCTTATATTGTTATTTACGTGCGAATCTCATTTTCAGTAGATAATTATTATCACGTGTTGTACAGTGAAGGCAGCGTCTTAAGAAATCCGCACATCTTCACAAAATACGTGTTAATTAATTTCGCCAACCCGTCTGGGCAGCGCAGTAGACTATAGCCCGAATCATCCTTATATTGAGGGGGAGAATGTTACGTATAAGGGCAATATGCTAATATAGCCTCTATTGCCTAAATACCATATGCGAATTTTAGGTGTACTAGAGTGCACCTCTGGGAACCCCTTCGGGGATTACAAGCGTAATGGAGCACTTATTTTCTCTTCTATTATTTTAAAATGTGGGTTCTAACCGCATTATTAAACACAAAAAGTTAATATTTGATGCAATTTAATCTGTATCTTATTGTTACAGATTGATTGTAATTGATTTCACGAGGTTACTCTTGTAATATTCAATAATAAATTAAAATAATCTCGATTTTTCGTTTCAATTTGAAACGAAATACTTAGATGTCTATTTGTTTTTTTTTATTATTATTTTTATTGTAAGCAACTAGCTTTTTTGTTGTCTGTGGTACGTGATTGCTGCATGGAATGCATTTAGGTAGGATAGCGCAATAGGAATGTAGGCTATTGATACAACGATTAAACAACAACCTCTAGTAAATACTTAAACAGAATGTAAAATGTATTTAAATTATTCTCTCTTACGTGATTTTTACAAGATATAACTATAATTTTATTAATCTGTGGCTAAGTCTTGAAGTTATTACCAACAAACAAATTAAAAAAAAAATGTTATACCACTTCACTGACCTCTATGGTATATATCGCTGGACTAATCATAAGCCCGGTTATCGTGTGCCTATTTGATTTTCGCCATTTTGGCGCTGATAGCGGCAGTGAGGGGGAATGGAACTAATAATAGAGACGGGACAGTGATATGATACATCGATAAAAATGTATATGCTTAAACCTACCCATGCAGTAAAATGAAAATAATTATGATCCATTCCTTTAACAATGGCTAATGTCCAAAATAGTCGAGTGGTTAATACTAAGATGAAGCAAATAATGATAATGATTAGCCGAATCGCTCATGGGTAGGGTAGGTAATCTTAGGATAAGCCGAAACCGGACTAAAGGGTGGTGTGTGACTAGCTAGACTACCTACTTAAATAAGGATTGTTTTTTAATTAGAAATGAGGTAATGTAATGTTGTTTGGGAAGCAATGGAGTAGGTAAGGTATTAATAGAAAATAGAAATTATCAAAGTAGTACATGAGTTATGTTTAATAAAAGTCATCAGAGAAGTGTTTTGAACAGATGTAATCATATTTTTTCGGACGCCAACTAGGCTTTTCAATATTTTTGAGCCATAATTCTAGTCTTCTATTGTCAGTCGGAAACCTGTTAATTAGTAAACATTGTTTTAAAATAATATGTATTTGATAATACAAATCTGTCTTCGGCGATTTTTACGTTCTTGAACGTTCTATCTATTTAAGATATTGATAGAAAAAATATCGATAAATTTTATCGACAAGGAACTTTTACAGCACTATTGAATTTTATTGTTTATAAAAAACCGATAATACAAAGACAAATGCGTTGTATTCACGTATAAATAAGATTAGTAACATATTTTCAAGTGCCTATAATATCAATAGAAGTTTTAATTTCTTGAATATTAGCCGTAAATTCACTTACTTGTGGAATGTAACCCCACTTCCCTTCTGGTAAAGAGTTTTGCATAACACGCACTCTTTCATGGTTTACCTATTAACTAACGCCACTTATTTATGTATTAACTATATTAATACGACACAACAAACAAGTTTAATCGCGTTAAACCTTCAAAATCACTTTATAAACACGGAGACAATGTAAACAAAACAACGGCCATTTGCATTTTACGTCAGATTTAGTTCCTTTCCCCCACGATGGGGGCGCTTCAAATAGGCACCATAGATAGCTGTCATTTTAAAGGATATCATTAGTCTAGCGTACTTGTATCATGGACGTCAGTGTACCACGTGTTATTAAGTTTTTAGTTATGAATCAGTGTGACGCTGAATATGCAAATATTTTGACAGACGCACAAGAATTTAAAAAAGTAGATTGTATTATAAATATTTGTCTGGTTTAACGAAAGAGTTCCTACGTAACTTCCTCAGTCGCGTGATAAGATAAATAAAATCATACTCAATTCAAGTTTACGTAAATGTTGTTTTTTTTTATTTTTCCACATTGTTAAGTAAATCGAATTGCGGATCATAATGAATGTGCGAAAATATCTAATGACAAATTACTGTAGGAATATTCCGAGTACCTGATTCATGGGTTAGCTCACAAGGATAGTTACGGAGTTATAGATCAATAAACACCACCGTAATGAGCAACTGAAATCTACCGTAACCACAGACCAATTAAATGGTAGCGACCTCGTAAACCTCGGCACAAGCTACACAGATGGCGCAGCAGACGACATTCAAAACAATTGACAATTCTCCATACAATCCTGAAACGCGCTATGAGAGTTTTCTGAGCACGTAACATATTTACAAGATCCCGACAATAACCGTCGGAGCTTAGCGGCTCCGCCAGGCATACCACCCACCTGGCTGAAAGATCTTCCCTTTTCCTCTAAAAACAAAACAGACTGAGTGTTGCGAACAACATAAGTATTAAAGCACAACAACACTAAGCTGTGGTATGTGAAGTACCCGCGAATTTGCGATGAGTCACTCTCCTAATCGCCCGCGATTTCTACTGTCATACCGGAGCGAGACATTCAGTGGTACAGTATTTTTTTTTAAATCGGCTTGCTACCAAATGTATGATAAAAAGGGACACAACATTATTTATTAGTCGTCTACTTCTCGCACGTGGCATTAATTCACGGCTTAGTTATTATATACACTCCTCGAGATAACAAGCCCCGAGTCCCGAGTGATGGCTTAATCGTTTTTATCGATGCTAATGTCTCATTGTTGACTGTAACTAAGCTGCGTACTTTGTGATTTTTTATTGCTCTAGGACAGAGGTTCCCAAACTTATTTTGTCTACTGCCCACTTTGAGAATGAATTATTTTTTAGCGACCCCATTTTTTCACCTACTTATAAAACCACTATAACTTCGAATTAAATTAACTATTGTAAGCCTCTACACAACGTCCTCATTTTTCTGGGACTCTTACCGCCCCCTGGCCGATATTGCCCCCTTGTGGCCTAAGCCTGCAGCGCCCACAAGGGGGCTTTATCGCCTACATTGAGAAAGGCTGCTCTAGGATGATAATGGCTGATGGACCTCACCCGTCAAGTATACATGGTCAAATCAACATGATTTGTATTACTTGCCAGTGTTAATTATACTGTAATTACCAAGGTATTAAAAAAAGGTAGCGTCATCTATTCGAAAAGTCTTAGTTTTTAGTCTTAGTCTTAGTTAAAACTGAATCTGCCATGTATAATTATTGTGATGAGAAATGGTTGTGAATAAAGTTGAGGTTAGAAAAACTGATGTTTTCCAATGAGTGAGTCATCCATAAATTAGAGGAAAATATGCTTAAAGTAAGCGATAATTGAATGAACTGCTAACGACACATTGTCTATGCCCGTCAACATATTTTTTTTTATTAAATAAATCTTAGGATTCTTCTCCTCAGGAAGTTGTTGTTGTTACAATGCCGAACTATTGTTATGGTGTGTACTCACCAGTATCGTGATCCACAATTTATTCCTGGTTATAAAAGAAGCACCTGTCCCGGAGAACTTGGTACAGCCTCAGAATCAAATGTATGTGTAAATGAATTATCTTTATCTATACATATAAATAAAATTAGAGTGTCTGTTTGTAATATTAAAATAACCGCTTTTTACTAAGTGCATTTGGATGTATACACGGTACCTATACCGAAACAACATTTTTTACAATTTTTGTCTGTCTGTCTGTCTGTCTGTCTGTCCGTCTGTCTGTCTGTCTGTCTGTCTGTCTGTCTGTTTGTTCCGGGTAATCTCTGAAATGGCTGGACCGATTTTGACGGGAATTTCACTGGCAGATAGCTGATGTAACAAGGAGTAACTTAGGCTACTTTTATTTTAGAAAAAAAAATTGGATCACTCGAAAAAAAATTAAAACCAATGTTGCAGCGCTGCGCCTGCTTAAAGTTTGATAGCAACAATCTGCAATGCGTCCCGCGGGATCAGAACGCGAGCAGGCTGTTGCCAACGGTTGAGACGTTGTTAAATACCACGCGGACGAAGTCGCGGGCAACAGCTATTTATTATAAGTTTAGTACATTTTTCGCATGTTTTACTAGTCATACTGCTATTCGGGGCGGAGACGAATTAAAACCAAAATTAGGAACATCCAGGGACGCTTGAAAACATCACCTTGTATTTTCTATAAAACCTGTTTGATTAAAATAGGTATAGTAGGTCGTAGCACAACGTAAAAACCTAATTCTCATCCGGATGGCGTGCTCCAATCGCGTGATTCCAAAATTTTTGTTTAGCTTTGCCACCAATCATAATTATGAACCGTCACGCGCTACGAAAATACTTAAATGTATTTAATAATTATAATATATATCGTCATACGAACACAGCAACTATACGGTCCGACACTAAAGTAAGCGTTGCTTAGTGTTATGGGTACCGTACAATGGACTGGGTGTGAACCCAGTATATATAAATATTGACTTGGGTACAAACATTCGTGTTCATCACACCATGTTTTTCCCTACCAGATTCTAACCCGGGACCCTCGGCATGGAAAGCAGGGTCACTACCCACTAAGCTAATCAAGCTGTTTATTTGCGATACAAAGATAAATATAATCAGATATACTTATGAATGTTGTTTATTGGCATTAGCGTAGTTAAGTACCTATTCATGGTAGGTAAATAAGAATAATATGAATAAAGTATACAACTTCAGTGTAGCAGGCTGTAAACTTCATTGTAATAATCTGGGCTGGAAAATGGTTGCATTCAGTAATTGTTACGGATTACTTATACCACAGAATACTTATGGGTTCAGAAGGATCACTCCGCGAAGACGTTTAAATCAATAGCGATTATTGCAACGACTCAGTGATGTTCAATACACACAATGCTGCGTGCCTACAAATTTAGTTACCTAAACTAGAGACATGCCTTTTTTATCGCGATTGATGTATTCTGACACGCGGCAACCCACTGAATGGGCCCGCCAAGGCGGACCAGCCAAGGTGGACCCGCCGAGGCGGACCAGCCAATTGTACTTGGAGCTTTGCACTTAAAGTGCAGAGTCCGTCAGGCATGCTTATAAGAAGGTAGATACCTATTATATGAACATCAGACTTTGGTATCTGTATAACTAGGGTAGGTTGTTCTCACTTGGCGAATATTGGTGGAGATTGATAACTTATCAAGTCCTTAGGCCATTATGAGTATAGACCGTGTTCATATTACGTAAGAAAATGTTTCTGCTGTATTTAGTTTATTAACTCATTATGGATGACATATAAAAAAAAATCTAACGACACTTCAACCGAACACGAAGTTCGCCCTCACAATTTAATCAAGAAACTCACAAATATTAACACGTACCTAAGTAAGTACTTGATAAAAAACATTCCACAATTATATCGTATTGTACACATAGCTCACTGTAAGTGCATACCTACAGAGCGTTCTAACGGCGCGTTTACGTGACTAAATATTAATGACCACGCCATTATATCGCGCGTAGGACAATGTCAAGGCGTACAGCTGGGCCATTCGTCGCTCCCTGTGTCATTGACATTCGGAGCGGTACACACACATGTCCTAGAATGCGAGTGAATTGTGAGGCCACCCTATTGTTCGGCGCATGGGAATTATTTGCTGTTTATGAAATGTGATTGTGATTGATCAGTTCTTTGTTTGAATAGGGTGGTGCAGACACCGGTGCGAGCGCAATTTGAGCCGCTGAGGGCTGGCCCCAAGTCTGCTAACACAATCGATTCATAATCGAACAGCAACCGCATAGTAACTGTCACTTTCGTCATGAATCGATTGTGTAAGCAGACTTGGGGCTCAGCTCGGATGTCTGCTCAGATGGAGTAGAACTACACTCTAGAGGTATATTTACCCTTGGACTCTGAGCGACTTTCATACTCGTTATCGCTCTTTTGTTCATTTATGTGGCGGCAAGGTTCAAACTGGCCGAAAACATAACAAATGAGGTGATTTCGGTTTTGTCAGTTTTAAAAGCCTCTTCCAACGGCACAACTTGGCGCCCAATCTGGGCCCCTAGTCCGCTAACACAATCGATTGATAATCGAACAGCGATCGCATAGTAACTGTCACTTTTGGCAGATTTTGTATGGGAAATCTGTCAAAGTGACAGACTGTTCGATTATGAATCGATTGTGTTAGCAGACTTGGGGCTCTGTAGGGTCGATTTGTAAATTGCCATGCCAATTGACATCGATCCTACAAAGAGGCCTTACAGAATTGGGTGCCAATTTGTACTGATCGAATAAATTATTTAGCTAACTTCAGTATTACTAGATGGGTATTAGGTAGTTGGTATGTGCATCTGTAGGTGAGGTCGTGGACACCACAAAGCGGCCCCATCCGGCCCCACAATGACAACCGACCCAGAGCTGGTTGTTATTCAATCAATACACAATGCATGGCAAGCACGTAGGTACCTGCGTGGTAACATTGGCTGACCTGCGGCCGACACTGGTGTCAAAGGATTTAAATAGGTCACCTCAATTGTTTGTTTTGAAGGGTCCATAGACGATCTTGTCTAGGACAAATATAAATTGTGGACATTGAATATTAAATATAGAAAACCCAAATTCCTCCCGCGATTCCCCCCATGGTTGCTGTAAGCCAGCCGAAACGTCGGGAACGTAAAACATAAAATGAATACGATAAAATCCGAAAAAAAATACTAAAACCCAACTGCGTAAAAAAAATACTTTAAACAATGTTTATTTATAGGTCCTAAATGGTATTTCTAAATGATAAGTGAGATGAGTAACCTAAAGATGATTTTCAAATACCTATTCAATGATACCCCACTTGACATATTTCGTCGACTTATTTTTTCCACAAAATGGCATCTGGTAGTAGCTATATCGAATTTTGCTTACTGTCATGTCTATAATGACACTTGCAAGATTCAGATAAATTGATTAACGTAAGAATCATCAAAATCGGCCCAGGCGTTTGGTCTCTAGAGCACCACAAAGAAACAAACATACATCCATACATAGGCTGATAAACCTAGTACCCTCCTTTGCGTTGCGCAGTCTGGTAAAAATCTACACATCTTAATACCTATTCAGATTATAAATGTATTTTTTACTATTACCTCCTCAATGTACATAATAATTCTTAAATTTTGCTGAAAATCGGACAATTACTTGAAACGAGTTTTGTTTCACACAGTTTAAATTAATGAATTATACCTACCTACTTAATAGAAAAAGTTTTTATGGCAAATCAACTTCGATTAATTTATACGAAATTATTACATAATTATACCTACCTAAAAAAGTGCTACAGAAAAGGAATCATGAAAATGAAGCAGTTAAGTTCGCTGATGGCATAGGTAGCTAGGTAAGGTTAGCCATAAATGTGATTTGTCACTTTTGACAGTTCATATTTGATACGTTCTAAGTTCAAATAAATAACAAATGACAAAAATAGGCCTTGCGCTTCTACGATGTGCAATATTCAACCTTAAGGTGATAAAGAAGTTTCTTTGTCGACTGTACACCTGTTGATCTTTCATCTAAATAAATAGTCAACAACGAAACAAAGGAACGGCATTATTGGAAATGTTGCATGTCTTCGCTAATAATATTGACAATTGGCGTTTTACACATTTGTAGTTAGGTGGGTAGGTAACTAATTGGCAAATAGATTATTATCACTTTACTTACCTTGCTATTTAACATACGGATCGTCACGAATTCGTTATAATTAGATTATATTTCAATAATAACAAGTTTCAAACTAGCAAAAAACCTCTAAAGGAACCGACATAGTTTCAGAAAAGACATTTCAGTACCGCCCTCTATCACGGAGTAAGAAAACTATGTAACAATTTTCCTCAAATTATTCAACAGATGGCGCTAAAAACTGTCAGTTATAGTTCCCAAAGTTGTCACAAGGTGGCATAACTAGTAATTACAAATTATATTCTTCGAGTATCAGCACGCTCGCTCGTTATGATGAGACATGCATTAGTTATAATTATACTTATAATAACGAATGTGTTATTATTGATTCAGCTACACGGGCAAGGTCGTAAACATGCGTTTACCCTATATTTACGATCTATATTACATACAATTCGTTGAAACCCGCGCTTTTTGTACACCTAGGTACACATAGTTTTTTTAAACGTGTGTAAGTATATGCTCATGGATGCCCGCAAGACACGGGGGAGGCAAGCGGGTTATGTCAGACCACAGAACAAGATTACTTAAGAGCTGTGTCGGACTCTTACTAACTGAAACTCCACAGTGGTCCTGCCTATTTTATCGCATAGCTAGCTTTTGTCCGCGGCTCTATCCACGCACATATAGACCTTACTCTGCTGCTTAACTACCAATGGTCATAGCGTGATGGTATGGCCCTATAATTATGCCGAACCATGGCTGTTCCATAGTGGAACTCGGACAATTATTATTCAACCTCGTTCATATTGGTCCAGTAGATAACACAATCGATTCATAATCGAACAGCAACCGCATAGTAACTGTCACTTTTGACCGTTATCCCATACAATAGCTGTCAAAAGTGACAGTTACTATGCAGTTGCTGTTCGATTATGAATCGATTGTGTTAGCAGACTTGGGGCCCAGTGCTGCTTGCACAGATGACAAGAATTCTAAAACACTTATTTGAATAGGAGTCGTCTAAATTGCCGATTACGCATTTTTTTTATATCGTGCCTCTTTGATCTTCAATGTCTTGCATGTACAGACACGGCCCAGTAATAATTCTAGGATAGATACATTTATGTGTGGATCAATAATCAGATTTGAACGCCGCGTCGCCTTCGGTATAGGTCGATGAACTTTTAGATTTTTTTGCGCGCGGTTTTTGTATAGTTTTTTGTTTAGGCAAGCGCGTCTAGGGTTAGCATTTCGAATTCGTACATGGCTTTTTAACGTATTTTACAATCAAATTATGAATAACTTCTCTATGCACCATTTTACCCACGGCTTTGTTGGCATGAATTTTTCATTTCAACTAGGTAGGTAGGTAGGTATTTATATTTTAATCGATTATTCTAAATAGTTTAGCTTTAAGAAATAGGTTTGTACTTAATCTATTTTCTCAAACATTTGATCCTGAAGCGGTACGAAGGTCGCCGGGACAGCTAGTGTGTAATAAAAGTACAGGTATCTCATTGTTTTGTTAAAAACTCTTGTTGCCTATAATCGTATTTGTACAAAACTTGTTATGCGTTTAATACCTACCTAATATGAACTTTATGACTTGTAGATACAGCTTTTCGTACAATGGCTTTATTTAGTCACTATTTAACTTATACCTAGTTAAGCCGATAGATAAGTTTGACACTTACGCTATATTTTTTATAATCAATGCATTCCCCTGTATATAGATACATATTAAACAAATGTGATAGATAATAATAATTTAAAAAGTCGTCAGTGGTTACCCTACGAACGATTAAAATATCTTTTCCTTATGAACTTGTTATATTAAATAACGTTTAACAATAACAGCGTAACATATTTTAACAGGGCCAACATTAGGTTAAGACATTACTAAAATTACACACTGTACTGAGTGCACGGCCAATTGCTATTGATTCGCCTTTTAAAAAAAAAAAACAAGCATAATTTTCATAATTATTTGTTTGATACATCAATGTGATCTTGGGGTCGAGTCACCTTCGTCCGTAGGAGAATTAAATACCCTCGAGATATCCTACACGTGACCCTCGGTGGTGCCAACTAGGTGACAACTCTACTGGTGGTAGGCTTCGGCCGAGGTTAGTCACCACCCACTGAACAAAGCCATGTCGCCAAGCGGCCTAGCCGTGTTCCGGCATGATGTTCGGTGTTGCCATTCATGGATGGCGGGTCAGATCAGCTGCGCTGCATGTGCCTAGTGAATGTAGCGTCTCGATCTATTGCCGCCTTCCTACCTAGGCAAGTATGCTCCATCGTAGATCACTCACTCGTCACTTACCATCAAGTGAGACCGAGATCAAATACTTGCCTATAATGTAATAAAAAAAAAAATATAAGTCACTGATTCATCGGTAAAAATATTGTACACTATTTTTGTTACACCTTATATTGGTACACTAGGTTCTGACCGCGGCTTCATACGCGGTAGGTACCTAAATTAAACATATCCTACCGATACCACTTAGTGATAATGCAACTGCGTATAAGCGAAATAATTCTCAGAATCTCTGATCAACGTGGTTATTTTAAACCATTCGAAATCGATATCGGAAACGGAATCGAAAACTTCCGAGCTCGATTACCGCAATCGCTATTAACATTTCCGAATTTGATTCCGTATTTTAGATTTATTTTGATGACAAATACCAAATGGTTTTTTCAAAAAGTTCCCGTCGGAAACCTTCTCGGGAGCGACACTAACATCGGAATGTTTCAAACCCGTTTCCGATGTCGATTCCGAATGATTTAAAATAAGCCACCTGTACGTAGTTCCGGCGATTACCCCCAACCACAAATCAAACTCGCGCTTTACCATTTTATAATAATCGTATACTTATAGATTACTCAGTCTCTGAACAAAGCTTGCAAATATTACTGAACATAATCCTCAATGTACACATGGCATAGCATAGCTACCGCACTGCGATGATCTGACGTCATACCAGGGGGGCGTGTTCTAATGGATGTTCCGTGTAATGACTCATACATTGATAAGGAATATTGACCTTCCTTGTGCGTCTGTGCCTTTATCAACTAGAGACATCTTTGTAGCTATATCTGGCACACCACCACGCTTTTAATCTCCGAAGGGGTAGGCAGAGGTACACTGCAGCTTGATGTGCCTTGATACGGTACCTACTATAGGTAAACAAATCTCTTTGGTTGAATTTCACCAACTATATTACCTACTAGCTGTTGCCCGCGACTTCGTCCGCGTGGTATTTAACAAAGACAACCGTTGACAACAGCCTGCCCGCCCATTCTGAGCCCGCGGGAACCATTGCAGGTGTTGCTATCAAACTTAATCAGGCGCTGCGCTGCAACATTGGTTTTCATTTTTTTTCGTGAGATCCTATTTTTGTTTCTAAAATAAAAGTAGCCTAAGTTACTCCTTGTTACATCAGCTATCTGCCAGTGAAAGTCCCGTCAAAATCGGTCCAGCCATTACAGAGATTAGCCGGAACAAACAGACAGACAGACAGACAGACAGACAGACAGACAGACAGACATAGGTAACGTGTATACATCCAAATGCACTTAGTAAAAAGCGGTTATTTTAATATTACAAACAGACACTCCAATTTTATTTATATGTATAGATAAAATTTTACTAGCATCAAATCTCTACAAATTTTCTATAAATTTGACTGTAGTGAAATATAACCATGGATGGTGCAATCCAGCCTTGTAAGTAGGTATTAGTGTTATTGATTTCTTATATTTACGCGAATACTACACATTGAAATAAAACTAATTTTGCGGATTTAATCGAGAGTTCCTCTCGTGACCATGGTTGTTGTATAGCAGCCGAAACGTTGGGATCGTAAATTCATAAAATAAACGCGATAAAATCCGGAAAATTTGTTTTATTTCAAAGTGTTTATACAGGACAGGACTCAGTCTCAACTTTTGTGCTGGTAGGTACACTCGTAGGTACCTCCCTAAAGTCCCTACATACACCTTTGTTGAATACATCCGACCTCGAGACAAGGCGCGGCCATCCGCCACATTCGATCGCTGTATACCTAGTACGTAGGTAGGTGTTTCCTATTGCAGATTGCTTTCAGCGTTCAGTAAAAAGTTTAACCGGCTGACGTCATCGCATGCTGTGAGCGCGTGCGCCGCCGCCGCCGCCGCGCCGCGCCTCCCCCGCGCCCGCGTCACACCCCCGCGCACCTCTATATTTACCGGCGGCGGCGCGGCGCGTCCGCGGGGACCCGTCAGTCGGTCAACAGTCGGCTACAGCGGAGCCTTAGTTTACCGTCACGTGCAACCCTCGCGATGTCTCCCCTTTACCACAACAAACCACTCAACGTTGGCTCACTCACCAACGTTACGTAGGTGGCGGTGCAGCGGACGGTATTTAGTTTTAAAACATAGAGTAAATTTTTTGTTATTTTTTTTTTTGAGATTCTTTCCGTACTTTTGTTTTCTTCTTTCGCAAAATGGTATCGCGATCTCGGGGTGGCCACGTGCTCGTGTGGGAGCAGCCCGGGGTGGAGGACCAGCGTCCGAGAAACAACGCCGGTGAGTCGCATGTCATCTGTTTTCCAATCGCATGAATGTGGCCCCCCACGTCTAGCGGTCACTCGTACTAGCGGGGTGATGTCACGGGATACAGACGCCCGCTCAACAGTAGGTTGTCGGTTTTTCCAACTTCTTGTATACCTATACAAAGTCGATTACTTTGTAAGTAGGTACTAGGTTCTCAAAATAATTTATTTAGTTAATTAAATCGTAACACGTGTCTGACAATCGCGCGATGTTTCCGCGAATGAAATCGGAATCGTCGGTAAATATGACTTGTATTTCCCGGTTAAATGTGATAATGAATTTTTGAAAAATACTGACGATAATATGGCCAGACGAACACACCAACAACGCTTGTATAATGGGTACCTTAAAATTGACTGTAGGTAATCACAGTAGGATAGTATACCTACGTAATTGTCTAGTCGTGCCTACGTAAACAATATGAAAATCTTAAGTTACATGGGTCATACAAAACGGTTAATAATGCCAAGAAAGTGTAGTTAACTCTTTTCAAGCAATTGTTTTTGGCTAAAAGAAAGTGGCACTAGAATAAGTCCAGTTACATATCTATGACTAGGTAGCTATGCTTCAGTATTTTATACGTATAGAAACGTACCTACATAGCCGTCGTACGACCTGAGCAATCGTCTACATCATAAAAGATGTAAATTACCATTCATCTGTCCGTTCACAAATGTTTTTATACGCGATACGGTTTTTATAAGAAAACATGACACGCTCCAGAAGTTCTTTTATCATCATTGTCTGATTGGATTTCCTATTCAGCGTCTTTTGTTGATGTGTTTTGCTCAGTACGTCTGGGCCCCAAGTCTGCTAACACAATCGATTCATAATCGAACAGCAACCGCATAGTAACTGTCACTTTTGACAGATATCCCTTACAATATATGTCAAAAGTGACAGTTACTATGCGGTTGCTGTTCGATTATGAATCGATTGTGTTAGCAGACTTGGGGCCTTGGTTTTCTACCTATGAAATGTAGAATGACATAGAATCATGAGGTAGGTATCTGCGTTTGTTTCTCTAGAGAAGCTCAAAGTAATAGAATGAAGAAAAAATCTAGAACCCATCGAAAAATGTTAATTCATATTGCGATATAATTTTCACTGTAACATTCCTGTAACTGACGGAAGAAAATAAATTATTGTCATAAAAATAATAATCATTGATAAACTTACCAACCGTCTAGTCAGTACACCTACCTTACTTATAGCGTTTCAGTTCTAGATTATTCTGAAATAAAAAAAAAAAACGAAAAAAGGGAATAAGATACCTATTCAAAGCTATAAAAGTACGTCTTTTATAGCTTTGAATAGGTATCTTATTCCCTTTTATCGTTTTTTTTTTTTTGTCTCAAATCCCTATTAAAATTTCACAATATGTATACGGTCTTGCTCAAAGCATTTGAAAATAGAATCTGCATCTCTAGGAAGTAGGTCAATATTGACGAAGAAAAGCGAGAAAAAAAAACAATAACATTATGGTGCTGTTTTTAAATTGAGAAATGAAGTTATAGACATGTGTTGCATTATTAATTTATATTTGTTTTGTTTAGTTATTGCTGTTTACTGTTAAAACAGCTCAATAATATTGATGTTGTAGCGACATTTTCAATCTTGCCACAATATATAGAGATGGCGCTGCACGCGAGATTCAGAACAAATGACGACTGCCCATACAACCCTGAAACGCGTTATAAGAGTTTTCGGAGAACGTAACATATATACGAGACCCCGACAAATGCCGACGGGACAAAGCGGCCACCCTGCCAAGCACACCAGCCTGGCTGGAAGATCTTCCTTTGTTCGCTTAAATGTTGATAGCAATGTAAAGGGAATATATTTTTAAAAACATGTTAAACATTGCGAATTTGTTACTTGATTATGGAATAGATGCCTGAGTCAGCAACGATAGTTTTAGCAAGGTTAACTCAAATTGCTCAAATAATTGCACCAAGTTTATATCATTAGGTACCTACTTAAGTTAAAATTTAAAACGCTCAATTCCCTTAATCAGCAACCATGAATAACGTTAACTTCTGTGCCAACTTTCCTTCATGTTCGTAACCTATTTGAAATATAACCATAGGAATACAAATTAATGTCTTTCCTCGCTCAGAAAATTAGTTTGATTATACAGCGAGGAAATGCAGCCAGCATTCTTGCCACCATTCCACGCGGACAAGGTCTTTTTGATACCTAGTTTGTATTAATATCATTTTTAAGTTTTTTTTTTTATTTTCCTGTTGTAAATATTTAGAAGATTAATAAATAATAAATGAAATCATTAATGTTAAACAAGCACCCGCCACTCTTACAGTTTTAATAATAGTGTAAAATATTTTAACAGGGCTAATAGTAGGTTGTAAAGATAACATTCCCAAAGAATCAAATCAAATTATTAGACATTTAAAAATTTCACTCTGTGCTGAGCGCATGGCCAAACGCTACTGGGTCGCCGTGTTTAAAAAAACTCAAACATCATTTCTATCTATCTATCTATCAGCCGATATACACGTCCACTGCTGGACATAGGCCTCCCCCAACGACTTCCACACACCACGGTCCTCCGCCACTCGCATCCACCAGCTTCCTGCTACGCGTGTGATGTCATCAGTCCACCTTGTGGGGGGCCGTCCTACACTTCGTCTTCCGATTCGTGGTCGCCATTCTAGAACCTTTCTGGCCCAACGACCATCGGTTCTGCGAGCTATGTGCCCTGCCCACTGCCACTTCAACTTGGCAATTCTTTGAGCTATGTCGGTTACTCCAGTTCGTCTACATCATTTACACAATAATTATTCTATACATCAACGCGATCCACATACCTCACTGATTCATTGGTTAAAATATTTTATACTATTTTTGTAATACCTTATATTAGGTTCTTTGCCAATTCAACGGATGGATTATCTCCCTCGTCACGTGGCCCGGCACGTGTTAGACATCACAGGTGTATTGAAGCTCTCCCTAAAAGATTTCTGAATGACACAATGAGACGTTAATAGTCTCATACATCACTAATTGCTCGTAATTCGCTTGCACACTCTCTAAACTTAACTAAACTAGCTAAAATTTTAAGTATAGTTTAGAAATCATTAAAATCTATTCTGTTGTTACATCGAACTTAACTTAAATATCGTAATTGACAGGACTAATTTGATTTTGACAGCACCTAAATTGAATTGAGGTATGTTGCCAGTATTTAAAAAATATATCTGAAGAATGAATGAAAATAAGGTGAATGGATAAGAAAATCGAAATAACATGATTAAATTATTTTAAAATAACCTTAAAATATGTAAAAGTTTAATTTAAAATATATGTCGGCGTCTAAATATTTTTATTGTAATTTTTTTATGATATTTACAATTATAAATTATAGAAAGTTGTTCTATATCGTCTGTGGTTAAGTGTTCCATATCTATTGTTCTGTGGTGAATTCTATTTTGTATCTGTTGACAGTAGGTAAACAAAACACCGTTTTCACTTTTCAGATCAGACGGGTGTGCTACATTGTAATTGTTGTAATAAGTTATCTAGTGGCTTGAATCTAATATGGAAAACGATAGGAATCGGTCTAACAACATCAAAATAGCGAGGGGTAAGCATTTTAAAGGATTGAAAGTTTTGTTTTACTTAAAATCAATCAATGGTTATAGTTACATCGACGCGCGAGGACATCTATCTAAAAATCAATTATATTTTCAGGAAACCAAGCAGATTCTGCCGTGGTAGATTTTTAGGGGGCCCTACCAACCACGACGAGCTCAACCAACTCGGCTGCAGAAGAACTGCACAGCAGTGGGAGCATGTAAGTTTTGTGTTCTGAATATTATGCATGTTTTTCGTCTAAATGGTTTTTATATGGTTTTTTTATCAACAGGTTTGGAGTGTGTGGGTGGCGAAGTTATAGACCAAGGCTTGCAAGGTGCGAACTTCAATAAGCGCCACAGGTGGCGGTCTGGCAGGAGGAGCCCCGACAGACATAGAATCCAAAATTTTGGATATTGTTGGGCATGCCTATGTGGATGGATTTTGCCGCCTGGAAGTGTACCATAATACTATGTAATAAGTTAGTAATACTAAGCATTTATTGCATAGTTGTTATCTTCGGTAGTGCCATTTTCATTGAGTGTGGGCAACACATGGCCCCCATGTGCAGAAGCTTGTTGTTTAAGCCTTTCAAATTCTATTACTTACAAATTTGTTTATTATTTTGATTGTTAATTATTTTTAATGTTGATGTTTATTATTGATTATTGATAACATAGTAATAAGTAAAAAGCTTTATTATAATAATTCAGAAATTAAAGTCTTGTTTATGATTTGCCATACTTTTATTAATTTTGAGTAAAATAGTGTTTATTAACACTTGCCAAATGTGTCTTGCTTCAGCAAGGAAATCTGTTTCAATGTACTCTTCCACCATAGATAGCTTATCAGTATGATCTAAATCAATGGTATAATTCTCATCCGTATCTGCAAAAGTAGAAACATTTACATGTTATAACTTGATGTCAAGATATTTTTTTAATGCTAATATTATAAAGACAAAAGATATATTGGTTCGACGGCCTGATTAACCTAGTGGTAATGACTCTGCTTTCTGCGCTGAGAGTCCTGGGTTTAAATCCTGGTAGGGACACAAGCTTTGTGTGATGAGCATGAATGTTTGTACCCGAGTCATGGATGTTTAATATGTATATAAGTATTATAAACTGAGTTCACCCTCAGTCCATTGTACAGTACTCACAACACAAGCGTTAAGCTTAAAGTGGGACCGTTTGGTTATGTGTTCGTATGGCGATATTTATTTATTTATTTGTTTATAATGTATGAGCTCAAAAATTACTAAACCAATTTAGTGGATATGAAATGAAACTTACTCAGTTTTTGCAGATTCTTTCTCCGTCTGTGTTGTAGGGAACTTTATATTTTGGGGTGTCAATTGTTGCACAATTATGTTCAACACTATTCCCAAACATCTACTCACTGCTGGTTGGCTCATTCCTGGTAAACTATCTTGGCCTACAGCAGCCTGATAGCTCCCATGAGCGTAAAATTGCAGTGCTGTTAAAATTTGCAAAGTGTCATGTTGATGTATTTATAAACAAGTAAAAAGTACTTAGGTATCTGTATAAAATATTAAATCGCAAACCTTTATATGTTTTGGGATGTGCCCCTCCACTAAGAGCGGATCATCTAGAGTATTCAGTAATTGAAGTGCTGCAAACTTGTGAAGCCACAAAAGATTTTTTAAACTTCTCTGCTAATTCGAAGGGCACATTCCAATATGTGCTCTTAGGCCTTCGAGGCGTATTCTTTCTTCATAGTTTCTACGGTTAGAAAGCAAATGCCTTAATTTTGTGTTTCAAGTAAGTACTTTGAAGTAGGCTCTGTTTTATTATTATTTTGGTAAAATTAGCACTTTCAGATGAATCCACAAGAGCCGCAACCACATATTCCTCCATCGTGTTTGATAAAATAGTTTTTCACAACTTATCTTAATAAAAACATCACCTGAAAACCTACGAACTAAATTTAGATGGCACCAAATTAGATGCCGACCAAATAAGGCGGATTATAGTTTGACGTTTCTAATTTTAGACGCAATTTGACGTAAAGTGTGTACAACAGAATACAAAAATGACCAACTAAGCTAAGTTGAGTAACTAAACCAATTTTAGGAGCTGTCAAACCAAAATTAGTCTAATCTGCTGTTAACAGAATAGCGAACGCCGTTTGACAGGAGTAAACTATAATTTGGTCTAGTTTAGGCTAGTTGGTGCCAAGCGAATTACGAGCATTGACTAAGTAGTTGTGTCTAAAAAAGTACGAATAGTCGCCATTTTGTTTTATTCAAACGCACGGAATAAATTCCTGTTACCATGGCGCGAATCTGCGGTTTTAGTTTGTTTTGAATATTGAAATAAAGCTAATCTTTCTGATTTTATCGCGTTTATTATACGTTTTGTACGTTCCCGAAGTTTCGGCTGGTTTACAGCAACCATGGTTACGGCAGGACTGAGGTCGTTGACGTCCTAGTGTCATAGTTACACGACAACCACCTCCCATGGTCGTATGGTCCTATGGTTTTATTTCAATGTGTAGTATTCGCGTAAATATAAGAAATCAATATTGTTTTGAATATATTTTACGTTTAAATTATGTGAAATTATATCAGGTAAAGGTTTAACCTAAAAAGATGTGTCTCTTACATCTCTTTCTGCATTATGATGCCGGTGATAAGTAATGGGTATTTACTGTCTTACGTACTTGGACGTCGTAAATATAACGTAAAAAGCAAACGTTAGTCATATATTTATCAAAGTTTATCGCTAATTGATCACTTGTTGAGATAATAACTATGTGCCTCCCTAATGACGACGAAATTTGCGAACACTTTGTCAATTTGGTTTATGGTTAATAGATCAATATATACCTACCTACTGTTGTGTGTTGCCATAATTTAATCGCTTGTGATGTAGAATGAGTAAATATACGTCAACATAGACGTCATAGTGAAAAAAATGTTCTCTTGTTGTATTGGTTCGTAACCCATTAGGTTATGGGCCCAGCACGCGTCCATTACGCCAGTCTGCAAAAGTTGTGGAAATTTATGGTGCGAGCAGTCACAAAGACACATTACACCAACATGGCATGGTTCAAATAAGTATGTCGCATTTTCAAAACGTAATTATTTAATAAAACTAACAACATGGCATGGTTCAAATAAGTATGTCGCATTTTCAAAACTTAATTATTGACTAAAACTAATGAAATTATATTTCTTGTGTTTTGTATATCACTGTGATTACTATTTCATAGGGTATGCTGGAAATCTTACCCAAAAAGGTACAAAACATAAGTGAAAAAAGGCTCGTAAGAGGAGAAACATTCTGTTTTTGCTAAGTTAGTAAAGCCCGCTGACCCGCATTGGGCCTGGATGTTGAAAAGTCCCTTACACATTAAAAGAAGGCCCGGTAATATTACGAATACTGGAGAATTGCAAAATGCTATAATACTAATTCGTTAATCAAAACATTTATTTGACTCAATTTAGGTAGGCTGTCCAGATTGATTAGACATTGTTGTTTGCGATTCCATTACGTCAAATAGTTCTGGAAACGTTTTCAGCTTTATAGGCGGACCGTGTAATGTATTCCACAGTCCACTTACGATGAATATCAATGATTCAATGCATTTACGAATTGAATTGGGTAGCTTGTATACGTGCGTAAAATGAATCACATAGGATCGGTATCTGAAAAACTACCTATTGAGTTATAAAAAAAAAATGCCGTGACCTCAACTTCGTTAATACGCATGGACTTCAGTTAGATTTTTGACGATCCCGGGAGGAACCCTTTGGACTAAAAAAAAAGTAGATATCATATCAATGAATAGTGATTGCATCATTTTTTTTAATGCACAAGGCTACAAATTACATTTTTGTTTTCTTTTTTATGCTGATAGGCGCAAATGGCATCTTTTTGGATTTTGGTAGATGCTACGGTCATATAATTTTTGGAGAATCAGTATCTATTTTTACAACATCTCCGATCCATTGGGCGCACTAAATAATCAAATGAGGCATTAGCAATTTTAATCTACAAGCATGTGCAAATTGAATTTAGTATCGAAACGAGACTAGTTTTTTTATTGGTTGCTCTATTATTCATTCTGGCTTATGTAAGAAAAATTGTTCAATAAATTAGCTCTTGTTAGCATAACTTAGCAACTGTGAACCTTGAGGTAGTAGGCTTGAGATTTAAAAACGGAATAACACGACACCATTGACGTAGGTACGAATTTCGTAATTTTTTCTCGACATTGCTTCGAAATTTAAAAGAAATTGTCTATGTTAATATCTGGCTGATGGGACTATTCTAAAAGTTGACAATTATTTAAGATATTGCACTTCAACCACTGATGATCGTCGATTATTCTCGTTTTTTTTATGTTTCATTTTATTTTTTATTTTGTTACTTATGTTTCATCACATACTAAAGGCGAGCTGTCTACCTATAAATAGATTATGTAAACTACCTACTTATTATTTATGCATAATTATGCTAAAATATAAGTAGATATTATTGAATTTATACAGAAAGATTCAGATGTAAAATATATTTATAATCAAAATGTGTGATGTCATTTTACTTTGACAAAAGCCTATAATTCAGAATATTGTTTTAATCGTTTTTTTTAACTATTGCAACAGACTAGTTACCCCGCAAGATGAGTAAAATAATAATGATACTGATTACACAATCATTGCGTCAAGTGTCAACTCAAACAATAGTTTATCTCATCATCAATTTTCAGCTCCTACGTCAATGATGTAATTATACGTAAATTGTAACGTTGTTGCTCATAATACCAAAATTAAATATTTTAATTTTCGAATTGGCGCCAAAAGCTGTCTAGGATGTTTATGGTTGCCAATTTTTTTTTGTTGGTATGTAGGTAGGTACGACACGAATCCATGTTGTGATTTATGACGGTTGTGGATATATTATATATTTTTAGAACTGTAGAAATTAATGAATACGAAGACCATATTTTTAGCAACAAGTAGGTTCCAACCTGCCTGTTTGGGTATTTTTCATTTAACTCTTATTTTGATCTGGTGTTTACCCATTAAAATTATTAATTTGACCTACATAGGTAGACGGTATAAGATACTTGAAGCTCGAAACATTACAAGTAAAGTATCGCGAAATTAAATGACGCATTTTTACGGTATCTTTCATTAAACCACAAGGCGCAACCCATTATAATGATCCGAATGAATGTGTTGAGTAGTTGAGCATAGTATATCAGCTATGTAGGTACACTAGTTGGGATTCCATATTGTCAACGTGGGTATATATCATGGACGACCAGTCTGAAAAGTCTTAGTACAGTACATGCCTCCATAGAATACCTATGTACTTATAACTCGTAAAAAGTTATTACTTCGATATGCATGCCTCTTGAAGTATAAACATATTGCACTAGCAGCACGAAAAAAAGTGTTCAATAGGTAGGTAGGTATGCGAATTCCTCTTATTTTCTATCGGCTTCTAAATATAATCGTGGATGCACAAAACTATTTTGGCAACTAAATGAAAGTCGACGGACTGTATTATTTTTTAGGTTTCGCTAAAGCTATGTCGAAGAATCTATACCTACTTAGAATGTTGTTTATAATAATGTTAATATTCGCATGAAAATCGAAAATTTCTTTGGCGTTTTCGGTTGCAGTTTTTGATCTAGCAAGATTCTGATATTAAAAAAACAAACTAAGTTTTGCAAACAATAGTTTTGACTAAAAACGGAATCAGGTTTGTTTATTAGACTGCTCATTGCCACTGACATAGAAAGATAAACCTGATACCTGTGTTAACAAAACGTTTAATTAAAAAATAACTTGAGAGGCAAAAGGTGGATTACTTACCAATAGAGATAAGTACCCACTAAAAATGTGTCAGCTCGTGAACACAATAACTGAATACTCAAAATGAATAAGTCGGTAGGTACTTATTTAGACTCTGCAAGGAATAGCAGAATAACTTTACTACTAAATCGTGAGAAAAAAACACAAAAAATAATAATATAAATAATTCATTTTCATATATATTTGATTCCGAGGCGGTACAAGGTTTGCCAGGATAGCTAGGTAATAGTTAACATTTACTAACAGCAAATTGGCATTTTGGCTAGCATAAGAAATGTTATTGCCAACTACCGGTAACCCCGTCAATTTCCGTGATACCGGAGATTTATGGCGAACAATTTTTATGATTATTATTAGAATGAAAGACTTTCTGTATGTGTCTGTTTATCTATACATATAAATAAAATTGGAGTGTCTGTTTGTAATATTAAAATAACCGCTTTTTACTAAGTGCATTTGGATGTATACACGTTACCTATACCGAAACATTTTTTTTTACATTTTTTGTCTGTCTGTCCGTCTGTCTGTCTGTCTGTCTGTCTGTCTGTTTGGTCCGGCTAATCTCTGAAATGGCTGGACCGATTTTGACGGGACTTTCACTGGCAGATAGCTTATGTAACAAGGAGTAACTTAGGCTACTTTTATTTTAGAAAAAAAAAATAGGATTCCACGAAAAAAAATTAAAACCAATGTTGCAGCGCAGCGCCTGATTAAATTTGATAGCAACAACCTGCAATGCGTCCCGCGGGCTCAGAATTGGCGAGCAGGCTATTGTCAACGGTTGTCTTTGTTAAATACCACGCGGACGAAGTCGCGGGCAACAGCTAGTAAATATATATAAATGAAAATAATTTATATAACTTTTACGTTACATGAATATATTATCCTGCCTTTTTCTTATAAGTATCTACCCAATTACGAGTAGGTAATACTTCATATTTATCTTCATAATATTTTCTTGGATTTCAAATATTTGAAGTGGTGTAATGTAGTTTTTATAGCAATGGATGCACGAATTGATCTTTCAATTTTATGTTGTGGGTTCAGTTGCGGTTTATTAATTTATAAATAAGTACCGAAGTTATAAAAAATGTTTTCAATAGATCCATAATGAAAATAAATAGAAGTGCAAAATGTTGGTTTGGTTTGGCGCACGCTCCGCTAAGTTTATTGCATTTGGAAGTTGCTCAATCGTTTTCTTGTTTAGTTATTTTTAATGTATTTGCACCTAGCCACGGATCTAGCGTTGCAATGGGAACAAACCCCAATTGCTCATTTAATAAAAGTCTTAACACTGACTCAATACTCGTCTAAATCGGTCGACATAGGTATTTGAAAATTGGGATAACTGAGTCCTTGAGTAAACTAGAGGTGCATTACGGACTTTGGGGCGTGGTCAAAGTTACAGGCACACGCCTAGTATTTTTTTTACCAAGGCTAATGCCCAATTTTTTCTCACTAGAAAAATGACGTAATGCCATAGCCAATGCGAGTAAAAAAATCCTAAAGTTATTTTTTTCATACAAAACATTAAATCATGAAGATGTCATGCTTTTTAGTAGCATTTCTTTCACGCTCGTCCTGCATCTGCGTCGAACGCGTTAATTGGCATACAATTTGGTATTTATGTTGATTAATGCATTAATTAACGGCATTAGGTGCTGGTGTGGCCCGGACGTCAAGCAATCCATAGACAACTACAACGTAGGTAGGTATTATAGGTAGGTAGGTAGGTATTACATGGTGGAAATAAATCATTCGCCCGCCGAGCCGAATTTCTATATGCGCTGTTTTTTTATTACGACGGCTACGGTAAAAGAACGTAATTCAAAAAGTCAGATATATTTATTTTGTTTCTTATTTTAGAATAAAAATTGTCTATAGTTGAGTTGAGCGCACTGGCCATTTCTCTTCCCACGTAAATATATTTGACGGTGAAAAAGGTTGAAATGATATTTTTTACGAATATGATATTTTGGGACATGGCGTTTGATTAATAATTGAGTTCGGCTGAAGATATTTATTTATTTTTGTATTGCGGTCGATCAATATGTATACAAGATATAAGAATTAGATTTAGGGATTATCGATTAAATATATCATTTACAGTTAACGATGTTGTATTGCTAGGATTAATGTTAATATAATCAAAGAGAAAATATTATTATTTTATTATGATATTGGTTTATTTTATATTTGAGAATGCGCTAAAGAATCGCAGGATTCAAAGGTTATTGAACTATTTCTGGATCAGCCTGAAATCATAATTATTATGACACTTTTGCAAATAATATAATACCTAGTCATGGTGCTTAATCCCCTCATTCCACATTCTACTCAAATATAATAGAGTATTATTGTCATACTGCAATAAATAAGAAGCTAAAATTAACAATGTATCGGTGCTTATGACCTGGGTATGTTGTGACAAACGTCAATTTACGAGCGACAGAGACCCAATCTAATAATATAACAAATTGATGTGGCAAAAGACGTCATAAAATTACATGCTAACTGCCGAATGACTGAATTTATCTATCGTTTGCTATCGATCTAACCCTTAATAGCCTAGAGTTTCAATTTTGATACCAATCTTTTAAACCGAATGTTCACATTACTATTAGTTTTTTTTTATAGGTTGACTGTACGTATTTTACTGTTGTATAATATTCTTTCCAACGAAATTAAAAAAAAGTCAAATGTCATTATTATTAAACACAGTAACATTAAACACAGTAATATTAAAAATAAATCACTTTCGTAAATCAGGCTACTAAGGGCTAATAAGCATTTAGTTAAACTGATAGGCATGTCATAGAGCTCTCAAGTTGGTCCATTTACAAAGGTATCTAAGGACTAACTTGGTGTCCGACACGGTCGTATTTTTTTGGAAATCCTTTCCACCTTGTCTACTTACTTCTTTCAAACTCATACCATAGACACGAAATCATAATTTCAAGGGGCTTCAATACGTATTGGATGCATGTCGAATCGCAAGGCTTCCAAAGGGCACAGCACTTACAATTAAATAGTTTCTAGTTAGTTTGCCAAGCGGTATGTGTATTATTGTTGCTACTTTAGCTAAAAAGGGAAGATCTTCCAGCCAAGTAGTGGTATGCCTGGGGGGGCGGCCGCTATGCCCCAACGATTGTTGTTGGGGTCTTATATATATAGGTTACGTGCTTCAAAAATTCTAATAGCGCGTTTCAGTATTTTATGGAGGAATCGTCATTTGTTCTGATATGTCATCTGCAGCGCCATCTGTGTAGCTCGTGGTTACATTGAAGAGTACGTTACACTACTATTTCTGACCGCCACCCATTAAACTATTGACGTGAGCCCACTCCCAGCTTGAGCTTAGTTGGAGAAGCTCACGCTCCCGCTGACAAACTAGAAAAAATAATAGTCACGGGTAAGGGGAAGAGAAAATGACCAACGAATCGGAACCCTAAGGGATGGACTCATCAGGTGTCCCAAAAAATGTCAGATGAAGACCAAACCGTTGAAGAAGAACTTGGCTGGGTTCATCACGATTCTCAGCAGTGAGCGAACCATTTGAGAAAGACTCTTGGTCATCTGAGTGTGATAATATCCTCGTCAGTTTTGAGTACGCAGTGACCTAGCTCCGTAGTTGCACCTTCCGTTGTTTTTGAGTACCTTACTTCACCCATAACTAACTCCACCGTTTCTGCCCGCAGGTGGTCTGGGCATGCGCCACTGGGTGACGTTCATGCTGTTCCTCGGCATGGCGAACGCGTACATCATGAGGACCAACATGTCTGTCGCCATAGTCGCCATGGTGAATCACACGGCGCTGCCGGTGTCGCCCGAAGCGATGGACACGGAGTGCGGGAATGTTCAGACCAACACCAGCAGTGTAAGTATCTATATCAGTGAAATGCCTAAAGATTCACTCACCAATCACCTTACGAAAAAAAATCTATGGTAGACCTATAATCCTACGGCTACATCTGGATTAACCTTAGTGATTTTGATGCAACATACGCGTTATTTAAGGTATTAAAAATTACCAAGTTAAACGCTTGCCTACATTAATGTAGTTCTGCTGTTATAACAACGTATGTCTAACATCATTAGTAATGACGTAAGAAAATTAATTGATCAAATCTGCTTAGTAACATTAATGTGGCACTAATAAGTGCACTAAGCCACAGTTGTGGCCGTAGCATAAGTACCGTCGAACATTACCTTCTTTTTTTATTCATTGCTTATCGAAATTATAACAATAATGATGTAGGAAATACAATGTTTTTTATTTCTCGGTATAGGTACGTCCTTTCCCAGGATCATGAACGCTATAATATATTTATTATAATATTTTTTGCAGTTGACACAAGACGGTTCCTTCGTATGGTCTTCGCCGCTGCAAGGGTATATCCTGTCTTCATTCTTCTACGGCTACGTCATCACGCAAATACCCTTCGGGATATTATCCAAAAGGTACGTTTTTTTTCGTAAGTTTTTCTTTAAAAAAAAGACAGCCATGCTGTTTAATAATTTGGTAGATATAAAACAAAAGCGGGCTGCGGTAAATGGACGTTGGACGTCTCTGGATTCTAAAAATAAGGGTTTTTTTAGAATTCTCGCAACTGTTAAACTGTTGGATCCATTGATCAGGGTTTTCACTATTGAATGGTTTATGGTTCGACATACACATGGGCGTAGACAGGGTTCGTTTCTGGGTAGGGCAAAGCAAGCAAACTCGAATTGAACCATTATCTTTTGTTTGTCAAAAAATCTGACAATAGAAATTCACTCTTACCCTGAAGTCACTGCTCTCATTTTCCAAGATACTTTAGAGGGCCACAATTTCTTAACATCAGTATTGGTAATGACTTTTATTTTCGCTTGACTCCATGAGGTAGGGAGGACAGCTCTGCCCCATTGTGGCTACGCTTATGGTCATATATAATACGAAAGTACCACCGCTGTGACCATTGGGGTTCGGGCAGCACAGCAAAATCGATGGTTGCGCATCAGTCATCAATGTCAAAAATGACGAGTGGCAGAGGCAAAAGTAGCGCAATTTATGATTTATTTGTTGAGGTGGTGACGATGATTATTGTTATGATCCAGGTTCGGTGCCCGCCTGTTTCTCGGTGTGGGTATGCTGATCAACTCGGTGTTCGGTCTGCTGGTGCCAATGGCCGCTGAGGCTGGCTACGGGTGGCTGATTGTGGTGCGGTTCATTCAAGGATTGGGCGAGGTAAGTTGGATTTGAAATAACCTGATTGGTTGATTGCTATATTCCTCTCCCCGCTTGCATGGACCTGCCATGAATTCTAATTCTCGAGGCGGGCAATACGGTTGTTGTTTTTTTTTTGATAAATTATTTAAGTAAGTAAATGGTACATTAGCTCTTTTTACATAATATGGAGCCTTTGCTTATAGTACCCATTCATGTATATGTACGGTGACCTTTTTAACAGACCCTTCCCATGTTAGGGCATTAAGCCTCTCCTTCTTGGGCAATTGTTAGGGGCAAAAATAAACACCACCAAGCTGACTAAAATGTCTGGTGTGGTGTGTTGTATGTTGGCCTCTCAGGTAGCCCTATTTGTATGTGCGCTTTCTGTTATCGAAGCTTTTTAAAACTGTTTTTTTTTATACTAACAGGGGCCAATAGTGCCATGTACACACGCTATGCTGGCGAAGTGGGTTCCTCCGAACGAGAGGAGTCGGATGGGAGCAGCCGTATATGCCGGTAAGTAGTACTTAAAATTTATTGCCACAGTTGGTAGTGATCCTGCTTTTTGTACCATGTTGGAATTCTATATAGGGGCAAACTTTGTGTGATGAGTATAAATGTTGGTACCAGAAATTGGACATTATTATCTCTGCGATTGCCCCTAGACTGTTTTATGGTAACCAAACAAGTCTAGCTTAGCTTGGGACCGTACCATTCGAGATCGTCTGGTATTTTTTTTAATAGATCGATATTTCTCGTAGGTGCCCAATTCGGTACGGTGATATCCATGCCTCTCTCCGGTCTGTTGTCGGCGTATGGCTTCGCCGGAGGCTGGCCGTCCATCTTCTACGTTTTCGGTCTGGTTGGCACTGTGTGGTGCCTCGCCTTCCTCTTCTTCGTGTCCGAGGACCCGGAGCAGTGTCCCAGGATCAAGGAGACGGAGAAGAAGTACATTCTGAGCTCGCTGTGGGGCGCGGCTGGTTCTAGCGTGAGTACCACTGACGGCTAAAGGATTTTTTTAAACTGAATCCTCCCCAACGAACAGCTATTCCATTCATGTTTTGGCAATTGTGTTTTGTTTTATTGTTACAACTTTTTTATAAGAGTTATCTCGCTACTGTGTTTGGTTAATTTGGGTGTGCCAATCTTGGTTCTAAATATAAGTACCGCCAAAGCGTGCTTATCAGTAATGGCGTACCTAAGTATCACTTGTTTTTGACGTCAAATGACGTTAAACACAATCTATCGAGATTGAGATTAAATATTAATATTTAAGTTTACCTGTTCTTTCAATCCTTATCCCAGAAGCAGGTCTTTTCTGTTTTTCAGTTAATCAGAGGAGCCTAAAGCTGCGTATTGTTTTGTATCTACCACCAAATATTTCGTTTCCAGTCCCCACCGATTCCGTGGAGCAAGATCTTGCTGTCGATGCCGTTCTGGGCCATTATGCTGGCGCACATGGGCCAGAACTACGGCTACGAGACGCTCATGACCGAGTTACCGACCTTCATGCGACAAGTGCTGCACTTCTCCATCAAGGATGTAAGTTACTCCGACTTGTTATCTGATTTTACCAATTTAGGATCATGCTATTATGGTCTTAGCTACGGAGAGTCAGAGAAGGGCGGCTGCCCTAGCCCAGATCATGGAGTGAAGCAAAAATTATACGACCATCACTAATAATGGCATGAAATCTAGTGCACTTTGTTGGAAAATGAGAGCTGTGACTATAAGGGATAGAGCAACTTTCTAGTGGTGTCGGATTTTAGACGAAGAAAAGGGGATGGCTTAATTCGATCTACCTTTCTTTGCCTCACCCTGAAGCAAAGGGTTACGGCCATAAATGCTATGATTTGGCTGTTTAAGCGAGAGGAAACATGCGTTGACAAAGTGCTTAAGAAAGCTTTTGTACACAAGCGATTCTACACAAGGCGAATGTTCGGTCAAAAAGTATCTATTTCACAGTTTGAATTTTTTGTGGCCCCTATGTAGACTTTTCAGTCGTTCGTCAACGTGTATGTAATTCATTTCGGGTCAATGAAAATCAAATACATGCAGTAGGACGGACAAATGAATGCGGGTCATTGACCTCTTAGTTCAAATAAATATTAGTTCTACCGGTATGGAAGCAGTGGGATTTTTTTTTCACGCCGGTGACGGCTGTGGACAGAATTCCAAACTATTAATATAATACGTAATGCCGGATAAGTGCCAGAAAGTCTCTTTGACTATTAACAGTTCTGTCTGGAAATTGGACTCGTTTCATTACAGACCCAAAATGTATTTTGATATAGCTCATTTTCAATTTAACGGAATACCGTGTTGACTTGCTGAGCCCTAATAAATTTTAGATGCACAATAAGGTTTATTATTCACAAGCAAATTCATTCATTAGCTAAGTTGGAAACCCGATATAAATGGTTTGGGACCCACCCACCCACTCGACTGCCAATTGCAGTTATTTATAGCAATCGTCTTACGAATGGACATCAAGCATTGGGCCATTAATCATAAGTGTGGTCGCCGGGTCGCGGAGTCAGGAGAGGTCAATTGTACAACGCGAGCGTTGAATCACGGCTTGTGCCGGCTCAAATTATTGAAGTAGCAAAATCTGGGATGATGCATATTATATTATGAGTTTCTTTGTGTATCCAACTCGGAAATTCAATCTACAGTAGTAATCATTGCAGGCATCATTCATACATTTATAGCAGTGATAGCCAAGTTGGTAGAACGCTTGCCTCGGTAGCGAGGATTGCAGGTTCAAAACCCGGCTCGCACCTTTGGGATTTTAGGTGCGAATCTCATTTTCAACCATGACTATCACTTGCTAAACGGTGAAGGAAAACATCGTGAGGATACCTGCATGTCTGAGAGAACCCTTCGAAAGATGTGTGAAGTCCGCCAACCCGCACTGGGTCAACGTGGTGTACTATAGCCTAATCCCCCTCGCATTGAGGGGAGGCCCGTGCCCAACAGCGGGACATCAAGAGGGCTATTATTATACCATGTTTCTGTATATTCACAGAACGGCTTCGTGTCTGCGTTGCCGTATCTCTGCATGTGGCTGTTCTCATTGTTCATCTCGGTCGTCGCCGATTGGATGCTGTCCAGCGGCCGGTTCAACCATACACAAGTCAGGAAGATTATTAACAGCATCGGTGAGTTGATTCGTGACAATATCTTTTACAGACCGAGCATCTATTAATGGGTGAAGTGAACCGCGTGGGGTCGGGTGCCATTCCAGTATGAATACTATAATTTTATAGCTTGTTCAACCCAGTACTTATTGAGAAGCATGGAAGGTAACCTCCACCAAACGGTTAATTGAGTTTATCGTTACTGGAAAGAGCTAAGCCGTTCTTTTTCATGAGGCCCTCTAGTTCCTGCCAGATCACCGATCAATATCAAATCGATAATCATCCCTAATGGATTAATTTCGGTTTTGGACTGAGTGTGTAGGCGTGGGAGTCGAGGATTTGAGTTATGTGGAATAGGGGTTTCGAAAAGATCTTTGCCCAGTTTGTAATGTGTACAAACGAAAATGATTTGATTGTTATTGAGTTTTATAATTACAGTAGCATTAATCAGCTCACAAGTTTAGGACCAATTAGTATTTAAACTCTCCGTGGTGCCTTACACCTGGAATTAGTCCAGCTGTAATAGTCTTACTTCTGTGGACATTTGTCTACCAGATCTTTTTGTCTCCCGCTTTGTAATGGAGGGTAGTGGATAATTTTCTTCCAACTCCTCCTATTTATCTTTCGATTAATTTCGTGCGGGTTCCAAGACAATTAACTTTATCCCGGGACTCGCCGAGGGTCAAACCTCGGTGTCTTCATTGGACACCACTGTAGATCCTGGCTTACAGGAGTAGCAGTGGTGGGAGTGTGTGGCGGGCCTAGTCCCAGAAAAAAAAAAAATTACAGTAGCAATGTGGACATAAACAGATACGTTGGTTGATGACATACAACTGTTGTCTTCACAGACTAGCTCCTCTTCATGTAGAAAATGCAACAATTGTTCAATATCTATAACATATTTTTCAGGTCAATACGGTCCGGCGATAGGTCTGTTCATAGCAGCGAATACCGGCTGCAACCCCGCAGCCACAGTCGCCATATTGGCCGTCGGCGTCGGACTCAACGGTGGTATCTACTCCGGTTTCAAGGTGAGAACCATTTAATTCTGAACATCTGAATCACCAATAGGTACAGAAACACGTTGGTGGTCTCGATTTCGCTTGCATAGAATACCGCCTTTCAAGACTTTTGCGACTGACTTTTGTGATTTAATTTTTCCATTCATTCGTTCTCAGGTTAACCACTTGGATATATCGCCGCGTTTCGCCGGCGTCCTAATGGCGTTCACCAACTGTCTCGCCAACTTGACTGGTCTACTGGCCCCCATTGTCGCTGGTTACATTATTGAGGGCAGGGTGAGTACTATTCGCAACATTTAATTCACATATATGAGATGGAGGAACCAATGATAGCAATGATAAACGAACGCAATTTGACGTTTTAGGCTTTTGAACGTTGGAAATATAATCCTTCAAGTATCATAATTATGGCAGCCGAAGAAATATATTTAAAAAAAAATATATAATAAAATATTAAATACTAATCTATACATATAAATAAAATTGGAGTGTCTGTTTGTAATATTAAAATAGCCGCTTTTTACTAAGTGCATTTGGCTGTATACACGTTACCTATACCGAAACAACATTTTTTACAATTTTTGTCTGTCTGTCTGTCCGTCTGTCTGTCTGTCTGTCTGTTTGTTCCGGGTAATCTCTGAAATGGCTGGACCGATTTTGACGGGACTTTCACTGACAGATAGCTGATGTAACAAGGAGTAACTTAGGCTACTTTTATTTTAGAAAAAAAAATAGGATCTCACGAAAAAAAATTAAAACCAATGTTGCAGCGTAGCTCCTGATTAAGTTTGATAGAAACAACCTACAATGCGTCCCGCGGGCTCAGAATGGGCGAGCAGGCTGTTGTCAACGGTTGTCTTTGTTAAATACCACGCGGACGAAGTCGCGGGTAACAGCTAGTATTTAATAGAAAATGTTATTAAACTGTGACTGTGATTAAATTAAACTTTAAAATATAATTTTATCTTCCCCTCACAGCCCACACAAGCGCAATGGAGGATAGTATTCTACATCGCTGGCTTCATCTACATATTCTGTGCGACGATCTACAATATCTTCGGCTCAGGCAGAAGACAGGACTGGGACAACCCAGCCGACGATGAGGCCAACGCGAAGAAGGCAGCGGAGAAGAAAGCTGTCAAAATGGAGAGGAAAGCCGCCAAGAATCAAAACATGGCCGAAACGGCGCAGTAAAATATTTTAAAAAGTTGTTGATAACGACCAGCGAATACAACCGTAGGTTACCTCAGCCTCGCGGAGTACCTAATAGATAATTTAAAAAAAGAAAAACTCGCCGAATGCATTGTGCTAATGTTTAAATGTAGATTAAATTTTTGATAGTTATCGTTTTCTTCTATTCTACGTTCAACAATGGCGGTTGTGTTTGTCGGTCGCGTTGCACCGGACGCGAGTTGAAACATTCTTGTTTTATGAGGTGAGACTGTTTCATTGCAAATTTTATTTTTACTAAAGTACTTAGTTGTTGATTAGTTTACTTAGATATCATCATTATAGTGTTATGACTGGTACGTACGCGTTAGTTTTTTAAAACCTTACGCATGTTATTTTTTTTTTGTTGTTTCGGCAACACACGCTTGTGTATTTTGCTCTTTTCTCGCACGCAGTCTTTTTCTCCTGTCTAGTGTGTATTTTTAAAATACAGCACGCACATCAATAGGGCTGTGATAATATCTTGTGTACGATACACAAAAAAATAACTCGCGGCCGGTCAACTTTTTAACTAGCTACCGTTATTATTACTATTTATAATGAATTAGTATAATTTTTAATATAAAATACCATACAAGTATTGTCCATAACTAATTTTATAAGAAGTTTGATGTAGTAGAGATGTGTGAAAGGTAGTAGCGATTTTGGGGTCCAAAAGCAACCTAATGTTACCGTCCTAGCCAGTGACTTTACACTTAAAATACACTCGCGTTATTTTTTTAAATGAACAGATTTCGAGATAAATGGTGCCATCGAAGCATTTTGTCAACTATTGCAGGCGCTCGAATATTATTTAATAACTAAATGAAAGTTACATTCTTGTCATAGACTAAGGAACAATGTATAAAAAAAGCACAGATATTTTTTCGGAAACTATAGTTGTCATTATAATAAATCTACAAGCATACCCATTGCCCATGTTTATTATTCCTTAAATGACCATCTGGTACCCAGAATATATTAAAAAAAATCTTCCAGTCTTTGTCCTTGTGTTCGTGCCAAATCGCGGTAATATCGTGTTGTGAGTTTTTGATTTATAAAATCATTCATGGTTCGCTTAAAGCGAATGTTGTTGAGATATAGTTAAGGAGCTATAAGTATGTTTTCTATGTAAGATTATCATTTAATTATTTATGTATTTAATTGTATTTTCTTGTAACGTCATTAGACGCTGCACGCCCAGGAGCTGATGTGATCATTCTGTTAAATTTAAGCTGTATACTTACTACATACAGATTAGAAAAATAATAATTTGTGTGGCAGTACCTACATACGCTCAGTAAGTAAGCGTAAACTTTGCATTACATTACAACTATTGAGTAATAATTTGTTGAGTTTACCGTTTTGTAGAAAGATTTGTCTTGTCTATGACAATGTGGTGTGCCTTGCTAATGAATACAAGTTCGCGGGCCCGCGCGGTGCTTCTGCGCGAGTCTATCAGAGATGTAATTTGTTAGCTGTTTTTTTTTAATATCGCATAAGTTCTATTGTAATACGACAAATACAAAACCTATTTTTAAAACACTGTCGTTTCATTTGAATTCAAACTCAATGTAAATAGGATATATGATTAATTGACACCGAGAATGATCATCTTAATTTTATTAATAAAAAGATAGTACTTAACAAGTTATTTGTTGCGCAACAAAAGCCACTTAATATTTTTTTATAAATTTTATTAATAATAAACAAAAATATCCCTTGAAAATAAAATGTACTTTACACTGTTAAACGTACTTAAAACTACTAGCTGATCACTTTACTGTAATGTTGCAAACTGAAAGAGCCCGTTCCGGTGCGACATGGTTGCCCTAACATAAGGCAACTGGACGCCGAACGAATGTTATCCTTCTTCGAGTTTAACACAGCTTCTTTTAAAAATATCAGCGACGACTCGAAAGACATCTGCTGAAGAGGAGAGGACGACGCCTCCATCCCTTTCCTGCTCATAGGCTCGAATATCCCGTTATACGTCATATAATCCGCAACAAGTGTTAAGTGTCGCGGATCTACAGTGATACCGTACACATTAAACACATTCTGGATCTCTTTGATAATCACTTTATTGGCTGCTTCTATGCCGTAAGTGTTAGCTATAGCGTGTATATCATTACTGTATAGTTTGTTCAAATCCAGCAAATGATTATATTTGAACATTTGCAATATGTTAATTCCTTCAGTTTTGAGATACAACACATTCTTTTCCTGGTTGGTGATTGCTCGTTTTATGTTTTTGACTTCGTGTATAACGGACTTAAGGGCCGCTTCGCGAAGGGCTTGTGATAAATCTACCCTTAGAAAGGCGATTGGAAATAGGACGGTCAGTTCACACCATGAGTGGCTTTTTGTATCGAAGGAGTAATTTGTAGCATCTTTCAAACTGCCAACTACATTTGAAACTATCTTACTTGTGTCGGCGTTATTATCAACAGTTGACACTTCTATGACGTCATCTTTCGGGGCTTGTTCGTCAACCAGTTCGGCTTCGTCATCAGATTTCTCTTCCTCCTCTGATTCAGGATCCTCGTATTCCTGTTCTTCTGTTCGCTTTTTGCGGATTTTAGCCTAGAAAGATTTAATAAGTCCGAATGATTAAATAAATAAATACGGAGGTGAAATTGTAACCATGAAATTTTAAATGAGTTACTGAACTTATAATTATAAATACACAACATTCAAGTATAAACAAAAAAAAACGATGGAAAGCCCTAAATATTTTAACATCCACTACAAATTTTAGGAGTGATATATTTATTACTAATTTGGATTCTGATACACACAATGACAGAAGTACAAAAAGATTTGAACTTACATCAGTGTTGTCATCATCTTCATTAGGCGCTTCATCATCAGAGCTATCAGCATTCTCGTTATTAACCGGGCCCGGTTCAGGAGCATCTTCGCCATCCTCGTCATCATTCGCTCTGGACCGTTTCTTCTGCTTCTCCGAAGACCAAACCACACCACACGTGGCCTTGGCCTGTTTCTTCACCACTGAGAACATCTCTTCAAAGAACTTGTTCTGCATATGCTTTATAATTTGCGGTGGCTTCACGGCATATTGAGTCTTGTATTGAGAATATGGCAAGAAAGTGAATCTCATGGTAGTCCTCATCTGCCTGTCCGGATTGGTCACTATTTCACATTGCACGTCAATTTTCTCTAAAACATCCGCCACAGTGACTCTGTTCAGTCTCTGTCTTAGACGTTCAGCTTTTTTAGTTAAATCTGGGAGGTCACGGAACGGTATGTCCATGTTTGGTGTTTTTAGCTTAGCCGAAGCTGTCATGAGGATTTCTCGAAGACGTGGGATACCGAGGGTGACGTTCATGTCACCACGACCGGCAAAATGGAAGGTGTTCAGTGTCATCTGAGTTGAAGGCTCTCCAATGGACTGAGCTGCTAACAAGCCGACGGGTTCTCCTGGATCGGCCATGGATTGTAAATATTTCGCGTTCATAACTTCGACAAACCTATCTTTCTCTGTTAACTGTTCATATACGCTAGGGTGACGATTCTTCAAGTAATTTTGCACTAAATCATCTAATTGTTCATTAATTACTCCGAATTTGAATTCTGGAGATTGTTTACTAGGAATAGGATCTGGACATTTCTTCCTTGCATATTGGGCTTTTTCTTCTTCGTCCAATTCACGCCATTTCTTCTCTAATTCCCAGTAAAATGGATCTCTAGTTCTGTCAGTCGGCAGGTCATCAAGTTCAATATCATTTTTTGTGAGAGCAGAAAACTGAACAAAGCCACTAGCACGTGCCTTTTCAAATGGATTTCCGAACTTTTTCTTCCATTTTTTGAGCGATTTCTTCGATTTAGCCACATCTTTCGAATCTCCACTTTCATTTAACTTATTAATCACAGATTCACTAATAACTGCTCCGGAATTAGTATCGAGGAATGGAAATAGTTCTTGTTTGAGGAATTGACACTTAAGGACATCTAATCCATCTTCACCGTAAGCAAATTGAATGACGCTGTTATCGGAGTCTCTCACTGTGTGATCGTAAGCAATGGACAGGCTTTCCAAATGTTTAATCAGGCATCTCTGTAAGTAACCGGAACGACTTGTTTTGACAGCAGTATCGATAAGACCTTCACGACCAGCCATACAATGGAAAAAGAACTCTGGAGGCTGGATGCCTGTCATAAATCGACCGTCGATGAAACCACCTGCTCGAGGAGATACATCGTAGGGCGGGAAACATGGAAGAGACCGACCAGATATCATGAGAGGCGGTCTTTTACCTTCTAACTCGATTTGTCCTAGTAAACAAGAAATCTGCATAGTGTTTACTGTCGACCCTTTAGCACCAGATTGTACCATCAATTGGAGATTGTTGTAAGGGAACTTTTCTAGCAAACCTTCCGTCAAACAAACAGTATTTATATTATTTGTGTAAGAATCCAACATGTTCTTGTATTGCCTGTCCAAATTGGCTCTGAATTTCGGATCTTTGGTGTGCATCACTTCTATAGTTTCTTTCAACTTATCGTCGTCAACATCTACCGGCAGATCAGTTGCTTTAACTGCAGCCACCTTTCCGGCATTTCGAATTACACAGATGATATCATCTCGCTTCTTATTCGCTTCCTCAACTACCAAAATATCTTTGACGCCAAGTGTGAATCCGATCCATTGTAGATAGAACGTAAAAACTTTCGAGAATGAACTTAATAAAGCACTGGAACTATCGCCGCCATATAACTCGTACATGCAATGAACTAAGCCGTATGGTGTAGCACCATAGTGAGTTTTATCCAAAACGCCACATAAAAGTTCCCCCTTTCTAATAATAACTTCTGCCTCAGACATAGTATTTCCATTCGAGAATGGCGTACCTCCTGCTTTCCAAGGTCTCGGCAGTGTTTTCTGCCAGGCTTTGGCACTGATTTTAGCTTTTCCAGTCAAAGTTACACATGGTTTCCCTTTGGGTGTCGTATTGATGATAATTGTAGACAAAACTTGTTTGCCAGACCATAGTACCATTGGTTTCAAAATAGTAGGTGGGAGAAGTTTGATTTCGCCTTTGTGATTAGGCAAAGCTTGGAACACCAGTTGTTGGTAGTCAGATTTCGCGAAAAATGTGCCTCTCAGGGACATCCCCACACCGGAAATTACGTGATCTTGAATTAATCCACTCAAGGGCGTGCCGTCTTTAGGCACCAGATATTGTTTTCGTACGGACATTATATTATATGCTTCGCTTCTAGCAATTTCATTTTGTGGGAAATGCGCGTTCATTTCATCACCATCAAAATCGGCGTTATAGGATTTACAATTTGCATAGTGCAACCTAAGGGTTTTCTCACCTTTTAGAATCCTAGCCCTATGTGCCATCATACTCGGCTTGTGAAGAGAAGGCTGTCTATTCAATATCAAGACATCACCATTCACCAAATGCCTATGTACAATTTTTAATCCAGATGTTTTGTACTCATCTGGTGTCAACAATCTCTTTGCAAGACTCTTTCGTTTCTGTATAGACTCTGGTGGTATTCTTATTATTCTTCCATTCTCTATTTCCAATTTTTCAGCTCCTGGATGTTTATTTGGACCATTGATTACCATCTTTCTCAGTTCATCCACATTCCATTCAGTAACAGGAACGGGATATGTCAGTTTCATTGCAAAGGCATCTGGAATTCCTATTTCATCAATATCTACATTTGGGTCAGGTGTGATGACTGACCGAGCAGCAAAATTAACTCTTTTACCCATCATGTGCATTCTAATCAATCCACTCTTTTTCTCTAGAATTTGTTTGAGACCCTGACTGGTTAATCCCTGGCCTTCACAGCTGAGTATATTGTTGATACTTTTTTGGAGATCTTGCCAAACTACATGGAGCTTTTCTGGTGGGGATTTGCCCTGCACACTCTCATATGCCTGCCTTGGGAGTTGATCGAGACAGTCTATTGCATTATTTGGGTCTGAGGATGATAGAACATGTAAGACAGCTCTGGCAGCATATGCATAGTTTAATATACTCTTGTAAACATTTGTTTGTGGATGCTCAACCAGTTCACCTCTTAGCACATTGCAGGGTCTAACACAAGGTGGTAAAACAGGTATTATTTGCATAAAGAATGAATTAGTGATTGGTTTTGACTTGGAATGCTGTAGCATAGGAAAGCAATGTTTCAATATATCCTCATCATTCTCAGCTATAGCTGTGCAGTACCGTTTTATTTCATCTGGCATTAATATCTTTATACCTTTAGCATTTTTATCACCCCCCTCAGCAGTAATGTTGTACATGATTTTATTCTCTGATGTGGTTACTTTTATCAGTTTGCTTGAGCAAAAAACACATTTCTTTGCAGTGTTTATGGCTCTAAAGTAATTTGTTAAAATTTTAGCTCTCAATTTATCGATATTCTTGTTTTGAAATGTTTCTATAATTGGATCCCTCGTTTTCAACAGCTTTTGATATTTACGTATGACTTTGCTGGGTTTGTCTGGAGAGCTCTGATTGCGGCTTGTAATATCACCAACATAATTATCCAGATCTAAAGCAGCTGTAATGTGACCTGCATCAACTAACTTCAACTGAAGTTTTAATATGAACTTCATACGGTCATCCATTTGTATTTTGCAACATTTTAGGCAACTGACTCTGAATAGAGTATAGATATTTTTGATAAATAATGGATTCATCACAACAAGTGGCAATTCTATGTGCCCAAAATGGCCAGGACAGTGTAACAAAACATTGTTACAAGTGCCACATGTTTCATTCCTATCCCTGAGTGGTCCAAGTGCAGAGTCATAGAGACCGCCTTTTGTTGCGTTTCCTATCGCATCAAAACATTGCACATTGGTGATTTTTGAAACACTTAGTTTCTTGACTTCTTCATCACTGAATAGAAGAAACTGGACATATTCCGGGTCTACGGACGTCAGGCCCGATGATGATGTTGAAAATGTAGAATTGTAAGCCATTTTAGATACCTGAAAATAGAAATAATCTACATGTATATAAACACTGCATGTTTATAACCTAAAACGAATGCAAGGGATAACAATTGAAGTCGAATAATCTAACCCTGGTCCGAACCTGGTTTTGATAATTACTTTACAGGGGATTGGTAATTACTTACATGTATTAGCGACGAGCCATGAAACTTAATAACATTTTAATCTATTTGCATCAGGAAAAAAGACGTTAGTATAACTAACTATACAAGAACAAAATTACTGAAGAGCACAACAGCACAAGTCACAACCATAGTACCAAAGAGAACAAGATAATTACCTAAGAGAGAATCGGCCAATCAGCCAGCGTAGTCGCCATAAAATATAATGTTGTTTTTTCTCTCTATTGTTTCCACCCACTAGCCGTGCACGATCTAGGCTCGTATTTTTTCATACATGGCACAGTAAATGAATTTTGAATGAAAACCGGTAATATCATGTTGAGTTACGTTCTATGGCCTCAATAATTTTATGCTATGGCAGGTGTCTTCCTTGCTGGCTGTCAATCAGTCAGTCAACATGGCGGCCCAAGATGAAGTTGACGTATGTGAAAGTTGGGAAGATATGGACGAAATTGGCGTAAGTGTAACTGTGAAAGCCGATCCTGGTCATTCCCCGCGTCGGCGCTAGAAGGTGTCCTTTAATTGACGCATGAGCTTGTCTATTTCAGTTGGACCACAAGATTAGGCTGATGACAACTGAGTGCCCGCCAGTGAAAACTTCGCTCAAAGGTTGCAAGGTTACTGTTGAAGAAAGCGCGTGCATTGGGTCTCAGTGTGTGATGCCGGAGCCAGCTATTCGGATTCTGAAGAGGCCGTCATCGCTGGGCAGCGGGTCCCTCAATGGCGAGAGGAGTGCACGCCCGATGAAGACGCTGGAACAAAGGAAAAAAGAGTATGCAGAAGCCCGCCTGAGGATCTTGGGTGAAGCCCGCAGCCCTGAAGATATTATTGATGACAAGTATGTATGGTATCATAGTATAAGTCAGTTTAATTTTACATAACACCATAAAGGGTGATGATGCTCAGATCTCTTATAATCATTATATCTTATTTCGTATCCCAAGCATCTGTTTCAGGAATTAATAAGTTGTTATTACTAACTCCGTGCTCTGCAATTGCTGCTCAGTTTTATAAAAGCTTTCTTGAAATAAAAATACATTTATTAAGACCCAAACATTAGGCCTGAGTATTATATTATACTATCAGTATGTATAGTTATATTGAAATAACAAACAGATCAATGTTTTCTACTATGTTTATAAGTGTATCATTTTCAAAATTTTCAGCCTCAGCCGGCTACAGGACACACTACAAGCCAATAATCTCAACGACAACCAAAACACTGGTAAGACGAAAATCACACAAACTGACAATAATACCAAAGGTAAAGAGCGGAAGGTCCTCGCCCGACTACCGCCGGGCGCCACCGCCGCCGGCGTGTTCCCCTCGCCCCCGCCCCGAGGCGTGCTCGTCATCCGTACTCCGCGGGGCCCAGATGGCACCAAAGGCTTCCTAAACAGGTAGCACCACAAACAATTTCATTCACTGGCAAAAACATTATCACATCCATCCATTTCCCTTTAAATTTTAATAAAATTTCAAGTCACTGTTGTTTCTCATAATAGTTATGTAATTCTAATTGATTTTGACATGATAAATTAATATTCTTATTAAATTTTAGGTTACAAACAGTTATTGAAGGGTCACCTCCTGTCATATTCTTATATAAGTCCAACCTAGTGGCCTAATGCATACTGACGGAAGCCCTTTGTAATACTAAATTATAAAATATATTCAAAAAGTATAATACGGAAGTAGCATGTCAAAATTCACAAATCTGATCATTTTCAAATTGACAACTAAAGGTTAATGTTCATTGTCAACCTAATGTGTTGTATTCATTGAATGTTTAATTTAATCATGTCTTAAAATTAATTAGAAATTGTGTATCATAATAAAGATTTAAATTACATGTGCTCATTTCAGGGAACAAACTATTTTATTGTTATTTGTGATGTTTTTGTTGTGCAAAGCATTCAATTGAAATTTTATAAAATGAACACTGTCTAGCCTTGTGCATGTGCATTGACATATATTTTTTACATATATGATGCATAATTTATTGTTACATTTCAAATGAATAATTTAATTCACAAACTCAATGAAATTAGGGGAATTAAATACCATGGTGTGAATATGATTGATACAATTACTAAAAAATTCAAAGTTTTTAGCATTAAACTTTTTATATACAGTTTTTTCTACGTAGTATATTTTTAAGGTAAGATAATGCTGATTGTATATTTATAGTACCTATATTATTTTAGTATGTTAAGATTTTTCGATGCATTTGCAGTGTTTGTGTCCCGTTCAATTTGCAAAGAGAATTTACCGTAAAGTTTCAACTATCCAAAATGAAATTCATTTATCAATCATGCGTGCACTTACTAGATTTTGTTGCTATTATTTATTAAAAAATAACTGGAGCTAGCACAAACATTGCGAATAAGCATTTTAAGCATGACTGATGTGTGTATGGAAGCCGGCCATGTATTATTATGATTATAATTTAGTATGGTGAAAAGATACCATCGCATGGCTACGCGAAGCGTAAAACACTTATTGTAATGATTTCAAGGCTTGTTTGGTAGAATTTCGCACACTGCGACCGGGAGAGATGAAGAAGACCAGAAAGACGTGGTAACCTGGCATATCGAGTCGCACTCATATGCAAAATAATATATATATTGAGGACCGTGACCATATATGATTTGTCTAAGACTTTTCTACACACGGTTTTCTTGGGAAATTAGTGCAGTGGTTTACCCTTGCCTTCTGCACCAGATCTTTTAGGGGCTATTTAAGCCCTAAGGTCACTGATACCACATACAGTCTGTTTGCCGGCTAGGTTGATGGTTATTCCGCCATAGCTCGGTCGACAAACCTGTTGTCTAGCAGGTAACACCACAGTGACCTTGGCCACCGTTGCCAGCTATTCTGACGAACCACCAGCGTGTGCAGGGGGGTTGGCTTGGCTAGGATAGATATTTGGCACTGTTCACCCCCCCCTAAACATATTCAACTTACAAGTCATAAGTCATGTGTAGGTACAGGCGTGGTCAAAAGTTATAATCATAACAATACGGTCTGCACTAAACCAACGCTAGTATAAGTCTACATAATATAACGAGGATTGTGATATAGAATAGATCGACTTATTGCAAACCTTACCGTGTTTTGACTGTATAAGTACATTTTGAGATGCATTTTCTTATACATGATATGCTTTTGAACTTGAATTTTCATGATTATGTGAACATTTTGGTGTCTATACTATGTGGTACCCAGGTTCCCGCCGCACCCAAATCCTCGGGACGGTCTTATTGACAGTAAAATATGTTAAGCAAATTAGCGCTCATAGGAAAAGAAGACTGCCAGAATTTTGAGCAAAGCAAACACGTTTTAAGCAGGTATCTGATAATTTCAGACCGCCACTGCTGGTTACGTCATTCGTTGTGATAGCCAATGCTAAAACAATTAGTAATTACGTCACATCACAAAAGTTCGTTAGCATACACGTATAAGAATGCGACTATGAAGAGTATTTTGTGTAATAAACGTTCCTCTAGAACAAAACGGGACTGATGGAATTGTTAATCTTACATTCGTAAGCTAGGTAATAGCTATAACTTGTAAAAATTGATGCCAGATACGCAAAATATATCGAACTACTTTTATATTCACTGGTTTAGTAGCCTAGAAAAAAATAACATCTAATAAGATAATTAAAGAGTGCAATTGTTCAGTATTTTTTAATTGAGGTTATGGTACATCAATGAGAGTCGCGTGTCACTTTAACACATCAAAAAACGGTGTTATATTTTGTCATTGTCTATGGGCATGTAGGTGAAATGACGTTTTCGTCAGCCCGCGAAATTCGCACGCTCTAGTTGCGAAATAATCCCGGCAGGATCGCGCAAGCGTATTTTCGCTCGCTCGTGAAATTTCTTTTATTATCATTTAACATGCTTGTTGCTCGGACTTACAAAACGATCTATGATCTTTCTTATTGTGTGCCATAGCCTTAAGAACTGTGAAGTATGTTATTAGGTACTACTTACTACCTAATCAATCCTATCTATCATACTTTCAAAACGTATTTGCTATACTTACAGGGTAAAGACGCAAGTGCCGTTTTCCAATCGCCGTAAGGTTGTGTATCGTATATCAGCTTCGTCTTTATTCGTGTTACACACGCTGATAATTAGTGCTTCGTGTGAGAGAGATTTTTTAAATAAGAGCGAAGGTGAATTAACATTGCGGGGTGAATAAAAATAACCGCTCGTTAGGTACAACCAGGGCCCGGACAAGTCGTTTAATGAGCTTAAATCGTTCAAGGGGATTCCTATTAATCGGTACTCCCTACAATTTTACTAACATATCGGCCTAATAACGTCACATCCCGTGTGGACTTCCCAAGGTTTCCTGGGTTTTCAATCCAAATTATAAAAAATACTAACTTTGTCTATGAGGGGCATGGGTTTGTGTTAAATGGGAAACTCTTTCGAACGGGTTTGGCGGTTAACTTACCCAACTCATAAACTTAGTGTTATAGGAAAGGCCTTTGAAAAGGTAAGCCAAGTGAATGGGTAATCATAAGACAAACCTGGCAGCAGTAAGGTCGTTAAATACGCATTGAAAGCCCGTTCATAGGCTTTCCGTATCCAGGCCCTGGGTGCAAAATCCTATGCTGAGGTGAATTCCTCGTTAAACGTGAACTTTTACTCACCTCGTGTTATTCACCCTAATTAGTTAAATTTAATTTATATGTGAGAGTCGTATACCACACAATTAAAATATTGTCACGGAAAGACATTAATGACCTAGTTGCTGATTTTGACCTTTTGAACGCCGAAGTGCTTTATACTTAAAATATTTCTGTTATATTGCTTAAGTTACTCTGAGAATTATAGTTCAGCAGTGTATCTAGCTTCTAGCCCGTCATACGTAGGTGTTCAAAAGATAACTTAAGTAGATGATACAAATATTGACATATATAAAACTATATTTTTTCATCATGACCGAATAACCCCCAACGTTAGGTGATTAGTGAATAATTTAAGGTTTATTTATTTAATTAACGCAATATAAAGACGATCATTTTAAAGTCACCAAAAATTCTATAGGCATTGTTTGGTAGCGAAATTGTTATAAATCTTTTGTACATAAAACAGTTCATTTATGAACTAATTTTGTAGTGCCAATGTAATGTGTTTATTGCGTCGTATATTGTATACTGAAACGTAATGTTATCTGGATATTGGTTTGGCGAAGTCGAGGCGAGTACTCTTCTCGGCTCGTCACGCACGAACTAAAAACGACTCGCCTATATTCGTCCGAGTGTGTGCTTTTTGGCACAGGCCTCCATCGACGTACAATTCAGGGGGCTCACCATGAACTCTTATTTCCAAATGGCGAATCATATTAGCGAAATAAGTTTCCGCTAGATATGTCTCAGTCTCATTGTAGTTTTGACCGACAACGTTTGGAAAAACCATTGTTATTTTATGAGTAATTCAAGCTAGCGCAGAGTCGAAGAGCATCGAAGCGTAAAACTCTTCAGATATAAGCGAAGTTGCAGGAATGCGCGCGTATTCGCGATGATCGTTGGTTGCGGATTTGCGTTTATGCTTTGGTTCGCGTAGTAGGCGCTTGGGTTCGCGCAAACGCGCGGGCACAAATCAGCGCCGGTAGAATGTGCGCGTCTATTTTATCTCGGAAGAAATATGGCCATTACGTTGTAGAGACGAGGCTGAATTAGTTATGTTAACTTTTAGAATGACGCTTCGACTCTGCGCGAGCTTGAATTGACCCTTAGGTTAATTGTGTATTATTGAGTTAAATTATTAAATTGCCAGGCAATTCAGTATACTGCCTAGAAATAAGATTTCGTAGTACGCCCCCTGGCCGTAGTCTATGCATATAGGAATAAAGATGGCGGTTCACTTAAACTAGTCATAATTTCGTCATGCTCACATTGAGATTTTTGAGTAGGATCTCGTGAATTGTCATCTTTATACACCCTGCGGTTTGTTTTGGTGCAACCATACATACTTATAACCCGATGTTATAATTTTCAATTATTATTCATAACTCATGACGTTGTGGACATTACAAAAATTATGAGAAGCAGTGGCCAAATCGACTGCCAATCGCGCGGGACGACAGCCAGGCAAATTTCGCGGCAAATGCTCGCGCTGCCTCGCCCTACTCGAGCGAGGCAGCGCGAGCATTTGCCGCGAACGTTGGCCGGGTCGTCCGGTCGCGAACCTGGGGTACCTGGGGCACTATTATTTTAATATAATTTGTCACTACAAAAATTGACAAAATATCAAGGCTATATTAAATTAGTACTTACTTTTGGAGATAGTGTTATGGGGACTGGCCCGTGGTCAGTCTTTATATGACCGTTTGAGGATTGTTCACAGAATAAAATGGTATGTAATATGGCGTAGTTTCTGCGGCATTCTGCATATTACTTATATCGGCAGCCATGTTTATTCAATCACAGTGACATCTAGTGGAAGTTAACAAACCTAAATGAATACCACAGTCAATACCCCTGAATTTATAATCGTGCTATAACTTTATCAAACGTGATATAGTACTGCGCAAAGCAAAACTCTTGTTCGCAGTACTATATGACGTTTGATAAAGTTATAGTACATGTATGAATTTGAGGGTTACTAGTATGTTATTTTTAAATATTCTCTAATCTTTGTAGCGTCCACAACTGTTATATTCTTGTTGCACAGTATGGCAATGACCAACCAACTCTCTTTATTCAATAAGTCATAGGTATTTTAGTTTGTAAATTTATATTTTAACCGAAACATTATTAAAAACTGTTAAAATATTACTCGTTTCATTTAAAATGACCAACTAAAAGGAAATAAGTACCTGCCTAATTTACGAAATAAGAATTATGCAATATTTGCACATTTGCTATGTCGTGAGATTATATAGATCTTAATTGCATTATGAAATATCGGACAACATAAAGATTGTCGGTCCGATATTAACTTATTTAATATGCTAGAGAATAAACAAGTTTCCAGTCGCTCTCATTAACATAATCATCAGAACTGGATTTTATACAATAACCTTCCAATTTGGATGTGTGTCTGTAACAAATCTTACAAAATAGCTCTGCTCATAGACATTTAAAATTTCCTTAAGAACTTAGTCTATACATATAAATAAAATTGGAGTGTCTGTCTGTAATATTACACGTTACCTATACCGAAACAACATTTTTTACAATTTTTGTCTGTCTGTCTGTCCGTCTGTCTGTCTGTCCGTCTGTCTGTCTGTCTGTCTGTCTGTCTGTTTGTTCCGGGTAATCTCTGAAATGGCTGGACCGATTTTGACGGGACTTTCACTGGCAGATAGCTGATGTAACAAGGAGTAACTTAGGCTACTTTTATTTTAGAAAAACACATAGGATCTCACGAAAAAAAATTAAAACCAATGTTGCAGCGCCATCGGTTTTGTATTTGTTAAATACCACGCGGACGAAGTCGCGGGCAACAGCTAGTAGTAAATATTTTATGATTGAAAATCGTCGAACCTACATTATTTTAATGTCGACGTCATATGATACTGATCTATAAAACAACTTCAACCATCTTCTCGATACTAGCTAACAAACCGAAAAACACGGTGTAATTGATACATTCGTTCTGGAGCTATATACCGCAAACGATAAATGCTTAGCGGAAATGGGGGAGATCTTCCAGCCAGAAGAAGCGGTCGCTCTGCCCCATCGGTTTGATTTCGGAATCTTGTATATATGTTAGGTGCTCCGAAAACTCTCATAGCGCGTTTCAGGATTGTATGGTTAATTGTTAATTGTTATGAATGTAGTCTGCAACGCCATCTGTGTAGCGTGTGGTGAGGTTGAAGAGGGCGCTACAAATGCCCAACCGTTTGCCTTTCGTCGTGTGTTCAAATGGACACAAGCATCGTCACAGCACAATCTGCAGTCGTCTGTTTACAAACAGAACGAGTTTCCTACTCTACTAACTGGGTAGGTAGTTAGTTGTCGGCGAGCGTCGAGGCGTGCCACAAGAGTCCAGTATGGCGGCCTTAGACCACCTCAGTGAAAGGGACAAAGCGGTGTTGAGGAGTATCTTCGATCCCACGGTGACAATCGGAGATGTGGTCGAAGATGGCGATAATTTCGTTGAAGATGAACCAGGTAAGTGGTATAAATGTCTTAGTAATTTTATGAGGCCTGTTGAGCCCTATCCACAATTTATTTGTCCGAATGCGTGTTCGCTATTTGTCGAAGAAGTTGTGGATAGGGTTTAGTAGCACATTATAAACAGGTCCTAGTGAATAAATGCGTTCAATTTATTGTTTAGTATTGTATACTTACCTTACAGAGTGTGTAGGTAAAGTGATCGTGTATAAATACCTGGTTACTGGTTATTTATTTATTCTGTAGATACCTACCTATTTAATAATATCCGTGTTTAAATTGATAAGCTATAGATTTCTGTATCGTAGTAGGCATCTTCTAGATATACAGGTGTAACCTCGACATGGCTCAGTTTCGGGACCTCCAAAACTATAAGGGATCGAAAAATATGATCTATCGAACCATGTAGTCGATTTTAGAGATGAGACAAACTAATGCAGTTTGTCTCATCTAATAAATTTTTAAAGTTTCGGTGTTCCCCTTACTGACTCATTTCGATGTAAGATCCTGTATATCCATTCGCAATTACACACGTCTGACATGTACAAACCTACCTAATGCGTTTAAAATAATGTAGGTAGGTACTTATATCGTCCACCCTATAAATTCACCCCAAAAGAGTTGTTTCATTTTAATGTATCGAAAATCTCAGCACTTAAAAAACGGACGACTGTCTGACATGATTAGATCATTGATTCAATCATTCACAGAGCCATCGACGGACGCATACAAAGAGTCCAAATCGCTGTGCGCTAAAGGGGTCCAGCTAGCTGAAGGCGGCAAGCTGGAAGAAGCTTTAGAAGTTATAAACAAGGGCATAGAAGCTGCCCCAGACAGAGCTGCAGCTTACAACGATAGAGCTCAATTGTACCGGCTTATGCTGAGGGATGATGGTAAGTATTTTGTTTTTCTGTCTTCCACGCTGACAATAATGTCATCTTAGCTCCAGCTTAATGCTTCAGCTCCTATTAAAAGCTGAAGGAGCCGAAGCATTAAGAGTGCTTCAGCTTCCTATTACTTAGTGATTACTGTGCACTTCTTAAAACGGCTCCTAACAAATTAAAAAATATTTGCAGATGCTATAGCGGACATCAACCGTGTCATAGAACTTACGGTGGGTAAGAGGTCCCGCGCACGCGCGCTGGCGTTGTGCCAGCGAGGCGTGCTCCTGCGCAAGCGCGGCGCGGACGACCAGGCTCGCGCCGCCTTCTCCGCAGCTGCTGAGTTGGGAAGCAGTTTCGCAAAGAAACAGGTGTGTTTACTTTGTAGTTATTAGTATACACCTTCAATATGTAATGTTCGGTCAGATGAGATAATCATCTGATTTAGATATCGCCACCCCCAAATTATTAATCTAGTGAGAAGGGGAATCACATTTTTTTTTTCATATTTTTGTTATAAGTATGTAACAACTTTTTTTGTTACACACAGACGAAGAAATAATTCAGACGGAGGGTCGCGAAAAACATATTGAAGCATAAAAAACCATGGCCATTTGTGTAGTACACACGAATTACGTCCTTTCGTAGGTACACGCGAATTCGGTTGTACTTACTACACGAAGCGGCTTAGATTATATTTTGTGCTTTATTTTGTTGTGCACGACCCCAGATCATATCTCATATATCTGTGTGAGCGAAACTCCGTCTATATGCAGAGACTACATAAAAAAAACTTTCAGGTGGTGGAAATGAATCCCTACGCTGCTCTGTGCAACCAAATGTTGAGCCAAGTAATGCGCGGGGATACGGAAATCAAGTTATAATAATAATTACATTAGAAGCTGGCTTTTGCTGTGGATTTTTTAAAAGGTACGTATACTTACTTACGTAAAATGAACGATGTTTAAAATTAAGATGCGATACGACAGTCAAGTACCTACTTTTATGATACTGTCCATTCGCACAATCATCGTTTTAGCCTTTTCGAGAACCTTTTTTCTTATTTTTTTGAGAAACCCTAACTAGTGGGGACTAGCTGTAAAGTTGCTAGCGAAGTTAAATATGCGTAAGAAGGTTTTTTTCAGTACGTCCGGCGGTAGGTGGGTGTATTGCTATTACCGTGCGAATGGTTAATGATTCGCCACTTGGAACATTTGCCAGAATATTTCAGTCTCCTTACTGATCGTAACGATTCTTCACCTCTTATGCCTTTTCCAATGGCATTGAATCAATTAACATGCCACTCACATGAGGCAAATGGTCCCTGGCGTGCAAGTTCCAGTGTGCGTTTTAGTAACTCCGGCTTGAGTTTGAGTGGCCATTATAAAACATAGGATAGAAGAGATCAAGCCGAGAGTGAACAGGTACCTTCTAGATAAGTATGCTCCATCGTAGATCTCATCGTCACTTACTATCAGGTGAAATCGAGATCAAATACTTGCCTATAATGTAATAAAAAAATATAAAACAAAGAAGTGGGTCTGACCTGACTATAAAAGATGTCAGAGTTAAAAACAGGAATACTGAACGAGCCCTTCGAATCTTAGGAGAGCTTGAATTCCAAGGAGCGTGTAGAAAAAAAATCGCTCGAGAAAATGTGTGGGTTAAAAATTAAACACATAAAATCTAATGGATTAGAAATTTATATTGTTGAGTACAATCGACATTCACTTTCGAGAAAATTCCATACAAACAACCAGAGATCCCAGTTAACAGATCTACTGAGTGAACCTATCGCCGGCAGGTGCGCCCCAAAAATCCTTGAAAATGACAAATTTAATACTACAAATCGAAATACTTGTAATACACTATAGATATTAATAATAAAATCACGTAAAACGCGATCGTGCGCAGACGTTAAAGAGGCTTTGGTAATTCGCAACCGCGCACAATCGCATTTTACTAATTAAAAATTAGTTAAAATTCAAAAATTTTATAATCATGAATTAATTCTAGTGAAAGGCGACGACGACAGTTGACTTGTATCGCAGACTAAGAAAAATTTAAGCCCAAATAAAAATGCCGTACAAACCTTGCTGATCGCATTGAGGCCTTTAAGCTGTATCGGCTAGGTTTGGATATTCGTGCGTAAAATGCATAAATACCTACTACGCGAATGGGCATGAATTTTTTTTATCCTCCAAAACTTTGTAAGCGACATTTGGTGCACGCATTTATTTTCTTAGTCTGTGACTGGTATAAAGAAAAAAAGTGCATTTTATTATTCCTAAGCATTTGGGGTCTTTTATTTTTCTTTCCGTGCAACCTTACATCGAAGAGTTGTTTCGTTTTGAACAAAAAAAATGTAATGAACAGAAAATGTTTTGGCACACATTGTATTTCTTAAATAAATAAGGTATTAATAGGAAAATTCTATTGAGTTAGCTATATTACAAGAGCCGAACAACTCTTCACGGCAGCCTGTAAAATGAGAATATCACAGACTTGTTAGAATATTCAGACATTACACAGCGTGCGCTACACTTGAAGCCAAAAAAAACCAGTAGATTTAACATGAATTTTGATATTTGCAGTGCAGTATCCACAGTTTTACTAATAGGGGTAGGGGGTTTCTTTTCATCATCTTCACCATCATTAATTTTATCATTATCATCAGGGATACATAAAATTCAGTAACAATTATCAAGAATTACTCGACACTGGCAAAATGACACTATTTTGTAGCTGATAGGCAACCTAAAAAAAAAGAAGAAGGTGGCTTCACTTTGCTAGTGGCAACGTTACATCTGAAATTCTAAACAAGTCTGTGTAAAATATAGAATAATAAATATCGCGCAATATACAGAAAAAAAATGATTTAGCAATGATAAAAAGATAGTTGGTATATTTTTTTTACATTTAAGTAACCGATTTTGCAAACACATGTCATAATTTATTTTTGTATGACTCGTTTCAGTACTTTGTACGATATTTAATAATAATTTCATACAACCACGGCAAATATGAGAAAATTACTTTCAGGATTTTTCTATCATATCAAATTACAGAAGTGCTTTAATCCTTAGTCTAAATCGAACAGAGTGCAAAAACTTTTCTTTTTAAAGTTTTTTTTTCTTTGAGATGGGAAGTAACTTAGTTATGGCTGATGTTATAAAAAGTACATATACACTAGTAGACAAAAAGAAAAAATATAATTGCTTGAAATAAGTACCACTAGATACTTACACCCAAATTTATAGTCGTTTTATAACTTTATCAAACGTCATACCTATAGTACTGAGCACAAGAGTTTTGCTCTGCGCAGTACTAGGTATATGACGTTTGATAAAGTTATAAAACTCCTATAAATTCGGGGGTTATAATACGAAATCACAAAATGTTAAGTGAAGACGAATTATTGGTACATAATATTTAAATCGAATTCTACTTTTTGTATGGAAAAATATTTACAATTTTTTGTTTTTGGCACAGATGGCGGTGCGCCCAGCGACAACACGGCGTCAATGTAAAACATTTAAACACTCTAATATTATATAGTAAAATATTTCATTACGAAGTACACTAAAACCTGTATCAACTACGGGCTTATATATTGTAAGGTAAATATTAGGCCTATTAATGTATGATGGATGACGATATACTTGTAAGAGACAATAACTATCCCGATTTATGAAGCACGTTAAATTAGCAATACGAATAACACATTACTATTTTGATGGTTGTCAAAGAGATGTCTAAAGACAACTTTTTATAATTAGGTAAATAAAATAAATAACTAAACTAAATTTGACATCCTTTTCATAAATTCAATAAAGAACAGTACTTTAGGTCGTGTCCAAGTGAAGAATCTAGAACCTCGTACAATTTAAAAAACCTTTTTTTTTTATTTCTTGACTTACCTTTTATGGTTTCAAATATATGACAACTAACAAAATTAAAAATGCAAACGGACACTTAGGAAGAGCAACTTAACTATAATAATTATGATTTATAACAATCAAACTATGCTTAACAATATCGAGATATTTAAAACTAATTCTCACTGAACACGTACGATAACTATTTAACATTTAATTATAGCATTCTGTAAGACTTCCAAAGTTCATAAGAGTGGAACATATTATCAGTCGCGACTTAGAGCTATCTAGCCATAGGGCCGGGCTGTTCAGACGTCTTGCCGAAACTTCAAACGAGATGAAAATTATGTCGTCAACACATGATATAAGGCCGAGCGCGCAATCCTTCCGAGAAAAATAGCGATCGGTTTGCCGCAGTGCGCTCTCGACTTTTGTAGATTGACGTGCTTATCATTATCAGTCGCGTGGCATCGACTTAAATTAGATCTGAAGTTTTCGGAAATACCCAGTGTCAAGATTCAAACGCCTCAGTTCCAAAAGGTATTGACATGGTCGCGAAAGACAAGGGAAGGGAAGCACATTTAATTGAACATTACATTTTCAACTTTAATTCCATCTAGTAAGGTGCAATCACATTCCCTCGCCGTCGCCGACGGTAGTCGAGAGAAATCTCGGGAATGAGCGGTACCCATAACAATGGAGATAAAGTTCAAAATCCAATGTACAATTAGCTACGCTTCCCGTGCGTTTTTTCCGCGGCCATGTTTAGTGACCCTTACAACTACCATTCATACTCTCATGATATGATTACCTTCTAGATATAATTTAAATAGATTTTGTTCTATCATAGTCGCGTCAGAACTGCTGGAACCAAGTCACAGAGATAGATGTTCCCCCAACACTTAAAATTAATATGGTCAAGCGTTATAACATACCTAAGTATAAGTAAGTATATTTGTGATACGATAAAAATACTTTTTGGAAATTATTTAAATAAAAGCCGTTTACTACAGTTTTCAAGGTAACTATGATACCAATCTAGAATCATATAAGTACCTACATAAATATGTCACAATAGTCCAAATGTGTGACAATATCGGAAACTATGATCATAGACAAAAAACGTGTCAAAGATATTTGATAAAGTAATATTCTCGTGACGTTGAAATGTTGATTACAAACTTAAAATACTGCTGTGTCTATATAATAAGTTGACTCGCACTAAGCTCCAGTGCAGTCGCTATACAGCTACTGTAGATACTTTGTGAGTTTTAAGATGGCAATACAGCACTTTTGTCGACTCAATTCTAGCCAATAGTATCGGTGAGCCAAAGAGCCAATTTTCTGTATGGAGTATACCAATGCAGTTCGAATAATATCAACAGATTGCTGAAATTATTGCGTCAAATAATGTCACAGCAAATCAACTCAGTTCGTTGGGACAAGAAGCAATAAGTTTATGACTTGGTGTGTAACCCTCTTTGCTTAGTGACTACGTCTTATTCTGTCATAAGAAATAACATTTAAACGTGCATCAAGTATATCAGAGTAAACTAAGCCTTATTTACAAGTGAGATCTTATATTAACGGTTATACAGCTACAAGTTTCATAAACATTATTTATTTTATTATTGTTATCTATCTGACCAAGTCAGAGTAAAATAGGATGTCGAAGGCGTAAGCTAGCAGACACTAATTCAGAAGTAATGAGAGGTTAAAATAATAATTGGAAAAAATGTTTTTTTTTGTTGTTCAAGATTTTTTTAGTGCGGCAACACTGTTGCTGACGAAATATTGCCATTAATTAGACAAGGACGTTATGATAGATCATTTTGGTGGGAATATATTGATACAAGGAGCTTATATGACAGAAACACTAGTATGGTGACAGATGGCACATTAGAACAATCCTAAATTTTTATTCCGTTTTTTTTTTGTATTTAGTCAGTGATGCAGTGTTGCCAACATGGCGGCAACACAATAAAAAATTGATTTTTTATTTTATTTTGTTTTACGGCCCTGGGTGCTACCCTTTGCAGCCTATCAGTAGTAAATTGCCGTTAATATTTCATGTGTTGCCTTATTGATAGTCACATAATAAAAATAGGGACAGAGTTAAAGAGCTAATTCTAATTATTAATACCTACGAGCTGATTGGAGTATTTGGAGTTTTATTAAAATATATTATAAACACTATCGCGAAACTACCCAAATAATACTTTCGGTATGATCATGATACCACTCCAGAAAATGCTATGCATAATATGATTTAACATCAAATTGATTGAATAAAAAAAACATAATCAATAACAATACCAGCAGAATAATTTGATAAGTAACAAAACATAATATTAATATGATAACTAAAAATAATTACTAACATAAATAAATAATATAATTATTAATAAATAAAATTATTAATAAGCAATAAAAATATTAAACTAAAAACAATAATGCACCATTTCATAAACAGTGTTTATAATGATTTGCGGAATCGCGGGGTTGCGTCTGTGTGCGTGCGCGCACACGAGACAGGAGTGTGGGTGGGAAGAGCGAAACGCCCTCTACTCTTGTCTCCCTCTCCAGCTGATATTAAACCTATATTGCCGGCCCATTTTCAAATAAAATTTATATAAATATATTTAAATATCATATATAACTAAATAATAGCTATATTACCAGCAGCGCCCCTAGCGAGAACATGTGGCATTATTGCTATATGTATAGATTAATTGGAAAGCATGTATGGATGGTTGTCTAATGAAAACTATGCATGAACATACACCGGGGAACAATATATGAGATACATTCATATATGAACTTACTATTTATTAAATGAAAAGAAAATTATTGCAATATAAAACGACCGACAAAAAAGTTTTTTTTTTAACACGAAAATGAGCCAACGCATCCTAAATTAACACTTAATCCTACTTCAAAGAAATACTATTATCTAATTCTATAAGAATGGTAAGCGAAGCCGTCAATACTATGACGTACCAAGAATACCATTAAAATATGAGACTGAAGAAGAGTACTATTATATTATGAGAGTGAGGGAAGAGAGGTGCAGCTGCGCTTGCGCAAGCACTTGTGCACTATAATATCTCCTGCGCAGATGAATAATCTCCGTTGAGATAAGCCGCCGTGACCAAAACGCAATCAAGAGAACTATTATTATTATTAATATTAAAATATTACGCTAAAAATACATTTTAATAAATAAACACCTAACATGTCATTTTATTACAATTCAATTTAGAATCAAATGCTTTCTTTTTCTTGTTTTATTTAAATTCACATCGATTAATCTAGCAAGAGTGTTTACACGATTTTAGAGTTTATTATTTCCTTTTATTATAGCGATTTAATTTTAATTAAGTTAGTAAGGCTATTTAGTAGACGATTACTGACAGCCGGTGGCCGTTATGATTTGTATCGAGATTAGAAAGACGCAACTATTACTATATACTTACTCTATAAACCAAGTTATATTAACTATCTTTAAAAATATATCCCATGTTTATAAGTTTACAAAATAAATAAAAAAAAAAGATAAGTAGATTTCCGTTCTAAACTGAAAAGGATTATTACTTAGATAAATATTATTAGAAATGTTTTTTTTTTAATTACCTATTACAAATATGTCATATAATACCGATACAAATCTAATCGAGACGAAATCACAAACACACGTTAAGTGAACATACATACATACAGTCGAGCACACACAAACCACGATTAGAATATACATCACAAAAATGCAATCACCACAGTGTGAGAGGTACCTTAAAAACAAATTAACACGCATAGACAATGAAAACTTAATGTTGACAGCCCTATAGAGCTGTCATAATTAAAAAGTAAAAATCGAATGGCCTCGGGGTAGGTAATATTAATGGCCAAGGTCCAATAAGAGATTCAAAATAATAATGAGCTCATTTCATAAAAAGAATAAACACAAGTTTAGCTTACGTTACGCGACGCGTAAAAAAAATACTTACATCGACAGGTAAACAGTAAACGAAAAGAAAACGCTAGCTTGATTTTAAGCAAGTTATACGTAACGTAAACTAACTTTTAAACTACACTAAGGTCACCTAGCAATATAACAATCATATTTGCCATCCATACGACACGACATTATATACAAATACACCGAACCAATACTGATATGTTGACACGAGAAACGAAACGACACAGCCAAACGCGATCTATCAAAATTGCAAGCGAATATAAACTTTCAAACACTTTTAATAGAAGCGAATTTTGCACTGAGTGGGTGACCAAACGGACATTTATTTAGTTTACAAAAATGGCCCCAAGATTATGATATAGAGATTAGCAATGAGTCGAGATTCTAAAGCGATGTTACCGTACAACAAAATATTGTCAAAGACGAATAGAGAGCGAATCCAACGTGTTTCTATCTCATTTATTATTGCTTAGCAAAATTCGTTGAATTTCTTTGCGTACATAATTATTATTGCGAAGAACTACACTTAGGACTTAGGTATAATGAAGTTAATCTAAGAAAATACTACATCGATATTATGAATAAATTAGAGATTACACGATTGATTGCGCAAGCGCAATTCGAAATATCGATATGGAAATATAAAATAGTCGAATCGAGTCATGTCGTATGGGATGGGTGAAAAGAATATGATTTATTAAAATTAAAAAGTAATTAAATAAGGGAATGAGCAAACACTTCCTCTTACGCGTTCCTCTGAAGAGCCTAAGGATTATATTCCCTCCTAGAATCAGTACAGTGATTGGAACATAACAGTCGAGAGTGAGATAGCGAACGACCGGCGCCGTGTGAGTGACAGAGTCGAGAGATGTAGTGATGGCTGGTACTCGTGCTGCAGCCGACACGTCGGTCCGCCACTGAGCCAGCCTCGGTGATGACGAGAGATTCAACCCTGTAATATGTTATGTAAAGTTTATTTTAGTTTGGGTCCTTGAGTGTTCCCCGACAGCATTTGCTCCTAGAATCTGTATTATTTTTGTCAAGAGAAACAGAGGTCTTTGCCTACTGTTGATCAAGCACAATCTCATCCCTAAAGAAACATAAGCATCTTCCGTCCCCCTCTCACCGCAGACTTTATAAATAAGTATGATAGCAACAGCATGCTTTCTCTATGGTGTTACAATTACATTAGGACTGCCTGCTTACCCTACTCGTCTAATACCTAAGAGAGTTAATCACCATTATAGCTGTCAAATCAATTGTGCATTGCCGACAATTTTTAATTTCATGATATAGACGAAAGACCAAACATTTAACAATATAAATGACGAACTGATTAGCTCAGTGGGTAGTGCTCCTTTCTTCTGCCCTGAGGGGGCAGGGTTCGAATCTTGGTAGAGACACAAATTTTGTATGATGAGCACGGATGTTTGTACCCAAATCGTGGAGGTTTATTTTTATATATTAAGGTAGGGTTCACCCCCAGCCCATTGTACGGTACCAATAGTATAAGAGTTGCTTATTTTGGGATCGTACAGTTGGTGTGTTCGTCTGGCGGTTAGTACAATTAATCATAGGTAAGTAATTATGGTGGTGGTTCACCTGTGCCGTTCAGACGTGCTGCACGAACTCGGGGTTGAGGAAGGAGAAGCCCATGAACTCGGTCTGGTCCAGGTTCATCATGAACAGCTTGTCCGTGGGCGTGAGCTCCGTCTTCTCCTGGGTGAACTGCTTGTCGAAGTTCGACACGTCCTTGCGGTGTTTCTGCATTATACACGATGTTATTAATTTAAATCAAAAGTCGTGTTAGTTATATTTGTAACTCAAGAACAACTCAATCACAAAAATCGGCGCAACGGAAAAGGGATCTCTTGCCCAAAATCGTTTGGGAATCCCTGACCTAAACCGTACCATTGATTATCAGCATAATCAATACACTAAACAGGTGATTTGCACACAGAAGCGACTCTAGCTCACGTAGCGCCCGGGTGCAATCATCGCCCTAGCGCTCTCTAGTACCTAAGATATTTGAATTTTGAAATTGCCGGGCCGGGGGGGGGGGGGGGGGGGCTCGGCGAGTGGCGCTCGGGCGCCCCTGAGACCGCGGCGCCCGGGTGCACCCCCCACCATAGGTAAAGACGCCTCTGTTTGCACACGAGAAAATAAATATCCCAGAGAAGACTGGTGGTAGGCTTCGGCCGTGGCTAGTCACCACCCACTGAACAAAGCCATGTCGCCAAGCGGCCTAGCCGTGTTCCGGCATGATGTTCGGTGTTGCCATTCATGGATCGGATCAGATCAGTTGCGCTGCATATGCCTAGTGAATGTAGCGTCTCGATCTACTGCCGCCTTCCTACCTAGGCAAGTATGCTCCATCGTAGATCTCATCGTCACTTACCATCAGGTGAGATCGAGATCAAATATGCCTATAATGTAATAAAAAAAGAAGAGAGCCATCACAACTTGTTTTCTAGCCAGTTTTACTCCCTACCAGCTTTTCTTTGTGTACTCACGATCTTGGGCTTGAAGGGCGGCTGCACGTCGCGCGCCTCGACGCGCGCCCAGTCGATGCGGCGGAAGAACGGGTGCGTGCGCACGTCCTCCTCGCCGCGCGCGCCGCAGCCGAGACGCTTCTGCGGGTTCTTCGTCAGGAACGACTTGCACGAGTCCTTCGCCTCCTGCCAATAGGGTTCACAATAGCGTACATTTTAATTTTTGTAAGGGGCATAGTAACGTACACTTTTAGTAAAGGTTACACTAGACATCCTACATTCGTCGTTTCAACCGCGATACTCGGTGGTCGGGGCCGCAACGTGCTAACACTTCCAGTCCCATAGATATAAAATTGCAATGTAAATCAAAACTCGATATGCTCGAGTGCGCTCTTAAATCAGCTGTTTCACTCGCACGAGTCGGGTAAGGTCGGTTGTGTTGATCGCGTGGCTTACGAATCATTGCGCTTAAAAAATAATACAACTTTTGTAAGCGACGACTTTCGACATAAATTATTACTACCACGGATTAACAAATAGTTCTTACGCACAGATATTTCACTCCACAAGGACATTTGAATAAATCTCGACTCTTGCTACAATAATATAAAGTGCGCTTCATATCGCACACTACCTACTACAATTAAAGATTACGTATCTATGCACTTTTATTTTTATTGTGTAACTCTTAACTCTTGTTAGACGTCCTAGTGTCATAATTAGAACTGGTGTACCCTCGTATATAAGTTGTTGTATCTGAATATGAGTGTACCTAACTATGACACTAGAACGTCTGTAAAGTAGCCGAAACGTCGGGATGTAAAATACACAAAACCAACGCGATAAAATCCGTTTGTTTATTTCAATGTGTAGGTAGTATTCGCATAAATATAAGAAATTAAATGAATCAGAATATTTTTTATTCATGTAAACCAACTTATGAATCGTCAAAAAAGTTACAAAATGCTAAGCTACAGCTTACTTCACCACCCGTTCGGAATGCCGTTCCTATGGCGAAGAACGGGCAAGAAACTCCATGGTTGCTCTTTGTAACTGTAATTTATAATTAACTAGCTGTTACCCGCGACTTCGTCCGCGTGGTATTTAACAAAAGGTTATCTAAAATAAAGGTAGCCTAAGTTACTCCTTGTTACATCAGCTATCTGCCAGTGAAAGTCCCGTCAAAATCGGTCCAGCCATTTCAGAGATAATCCGAAACAAACATACAGGCAGACAGACAAAATTTAAAAAAAAAAAATGTTTTGGTATATGTACCGTGTATACATCCAAATGCACTTAGTAAAAAGCGGTTATTTTAATATTACAAACAGACACTCCAATTGTATTTATTTATATTTTTGATACATAGTTTGTCTTCATATTATATTTAAGTTTTTTTTTCTGTTTGCAAATATTTAGTGAGAATTTAAAAATTCTGAAATTCGTGAATTAAATTTATTTGTATAGATAATATATATTTGTATAGATAATATAGTTTTTATAAAGATATTTTGGATATGTTATTTTCGTAGTTGTAGTACTTATATAGGTACCTATTATTAAAAAAAAAAAAAAAATAAAAAAAAAAATATGCTGTAAGAACCCCTCTGCGGGTAAAGGCCTCCTCCAAACTGAGCCAGTTTTCTCTGGGTTTTTTTTTTTTTTTTTTAATTGGCTACTCTTTCACTAAGGCTGTTTTTTTTTTTGTAGTTGGTATTTAACAATAAAACCTATGCCGTGTCTTCCGGGTGTGTGGCCTGTATAGCAGAGAATGAATTATAACTATTTAATTTGTATAGATAAAAAGTTTTAATAATACCTTGCTCAAAGTCTTGGGATACGACACGCTATTGTCTGTGATGGCAGCGAAAAGCTCTTCCTCGTCTTCTCCGTCGAAGGGCGGCTGCCCCACCAGCATCTCGTACAACAGCACTCCGTACGCCCACCAATCAACGGACTTGCCGTACGGCTGGTACAAGATGATCTCCGGGGCGATGTAGTCCGGGGTGCCGCAGAAGGTCTTTGTTGTTTTGTCGCCTGTTGCAAAGTAAATAAGTGTTATATAAATATGGTTGTGATAAATGAAGCTTTACGTAAAGATGGGGAAATCACCTATTTGAGGCTCACTTGAAATTCGCTCTCTCTGGCTTTCTCTCACTCATGTGAGATCCGACCTCTCTTTCGAACTACTACTGAAGAAAGAGATAGTAACTCAAATGAATGAAAAAGCAATGTTTAGGTTTACTCCAAATAGTCGTTCGGTGCTATAGTTCTACAACCCTAGGTACTAGCCTTTTGCGCCAATTAATTGATTTCAAAGAATGGACATGATTATCCCTTATTAGCCTAGAGTTTCAATTTTGATACCAATCTTTTAAACCGAATGTTCACATTACTATTAGTTTTTTTTATAGGTTGGCTGTACGTATTTTACTGTTGTATAATATTCTTTCCAACGAAATTAAAAAAAAATCAAATGTCATTATTATTAAACACTCAATATTACATTAACCACAGTAATATTAAAAATAAATCACTTTCGTAAATCAGGCTACTAAGGGTTAAATCTTCTGGCCTCTACGCTATGGCCGGTATCTTTATTTATAGCAGTTTAAGACCTTATTATATCTTCTAGCCCCCTATGCTATGGTCGGTTTAGCAGGTATAGCAGCAACATTCCTGTTGCTGTTTCACACGCGGTCAATCTTTGGTGTTAGATCGTTTAAGAAATAAGATGATCTAAAATGCGCAGATATCTTAGCATTAGCAAACCTGTGATCCCTTCCTTGCACATGCCGAAGTCGGCAATCTTGATATGTCCGTCCTGATCCAAGAGTACGTTGTCGAGTTTCAAGTCGCGGTAGACGATGCCGCGGGAGTGGAGGAAGAACAAACCGATGGCAATTTCAGCTGAATAGAATCTGCGATCAAGAATGATAAATGAAAAAGTATGTTATACAGATCGAAAGAGATATTTCAATGTAGACCTTATTGAAGTAGTTGCACGGTTTAATTTGCAAGGGATTATTTTAGATGGTTGACACATTCTTGAGAATAAATATTGTTAATAATAGTTTTAGTAGACGCCTATCAGTATATAGCAGTGATAGCTAAGTTGGTAGAACGCTTGTCTCGGTAACGAGGATTGCAGGTTCAAACCTTGGCTTGCACCTCTGGCATTTCATGTGCGAATCTCACTTTCAACCATGATTATCACTTGCTAAACGTTGAAGGAAAACATCGTGAGGAAACCTGCATGTCTGAGAGAACCCCTCGAAAGATGTGTGAAGTCCGCCAACCCGCACTGGGCCAGCGTGGTGGACTTTGGCCTAATCCCCCTCGCATTGAGGGGAGGCCCGTGCCCAGCAGTGGGACATTAAAAAGGGCTGGAATTATATAGACACCTATCAATAGTATGTGTTGTAATGAAATACTAACACGGCAACTGGTTCCTTGAATTTGCCACACTGTTGGATCTGGAACATCAGGTCTCCGCCATTCACGTACTCCATCACGAAGTATAGACGATCCTGCAATGATAACGTAAAATTTGCTAATAATTTCTGCTAGCGTGTTTCAGAAATTTAAAACGCCCTCTATCCGAAAGAGTCAAAAACTGTTCGTTTGATTGTTCTATAGCCACTATGTCATGAAGATTTTCATAGTACTCTGATAGGAGCACTATGTAGTAGAGACGATCTTGCAAATGTCAAAAATTAGGCAAGTGTCTAATAACTTCTACTAGCGTGATTCGGTAATTTAAACCGCCATCTATCGGAGAGAGTCGAAAACTTTTTGTTTGGTGGTTTTAAAACCGATTCTAATGAAAGTCACCCCCATTATAGTATGATGGGAGAGCTTCAGGACTAAATATTTTTTTTTTCAATTATCCGCTTGTTGTTGTAGTTTCAACCACCTCACTAGATGTCGCTATACTGTATTTGAACTATCTCTCACCATAGTTTGGAAGCACGAGTGCAACTGCACCAAGAACGGCGGCTTGCTGCTGAGCGCTAAGACGCGTTTCTCAACCATGGTGCACTCGACGTCATCGTCCTGAATGATGATGTCCTTCTTCAGGATCTTGATGGCGTACAGCTCGTCGGTGCCGCGCCGCTCCGCCAACATCACCTGGAAAATGTCAACGCTTGTCGACCGAGACTCATTTTTGTAATTTTTTAACTAAACCATTCTATCGTCGGTCACACTGTCGACACTGTTGACATTCCTTCGGTTCGTACTAAGCGTTTTGCTTCTAATTTGATCGTGCGAACTGCCAAGGAATGGAACACGCTACCGGCGTCTTTGTTCCCCGTTGACTACAATCTGGGTGTTTTCAAGTCGAGTGTAGTAACGTAAGTTTTCAAGTCAAGGAACTTTTCAGAGGAAAAAGTGTGTTACAATCCATTATAACTTTCAATAAAGTCGAGGGTAAAGCAATAACCAATATTAGGGTAAACCAACCAAAACCTGAACAAGAACACCTGTACGCACCTTTCCAAAAGACCCTTTCCCAAGCACCATGATGAAGTTGAAATCCGACGCTCTGATGACGTCAGCCGCGGCCATGTTATGTGGTACCTCCCTATCTGGGGGTGGCGGTGCTCTGCGGGCTCCCACACTAGTAGCCCTCATTTGGTTCTTAAGCTGGGCCAGATCTGTGCCTTCCTCAGGTACTGGGACGTTGTAGAACTCCCCTTCTTCTTGGGTGAGGAGTTTGAACCACCCGTCTGCTGGAGCCTTCATCAACTCAGAGATGCCAAAGGAGAAAGAGCCCATGAAGTCGTTGCGGGAGGTGCGATCCCAGTCCCATACCTAAATATACCAAAATGATTTGGTAATGTATTCTTGTTTGAAGTTATGACATATTTGGCAAGGTTTCCAAGTGAAACAGAAGAGAGTACTTCTCGGCGTGGACTTGTAGCCATCAGGAATGGTATTTTGTCGCTATTGCGGGAACCAAAAGCAATTTTTATGTATGTTTCTGTCAGCTTTGGTGTCAGAATGGAACGATTTGGCGTTAGAAAAGGACCATTTGGAGTCAGATAAGGATACTTTGGATTCAGAAAACATTAATAAGAAAACCAAGTTGTTTGTAACGTAAAAAATACGTATGTAAGATATATGTAATAGCCTGAGTCGTTCAAAGAGCCAGCCAATTGATTTGCAAATAAGGATCCATTTGTAATAAATTCCCAAACCCGCCGAGAAGAGTATCGTTTGAAATAAATTTCACTCGGGCTTCGTATCTAAGCGATAATATGTGCAAATGAAAGGCATTCGTCTTGGTAAGTATCTGCTGTGAAATATTTATGAGTTCGTTTTGTGTTAAGCGATTGTCGACCGTTGTTACCTCGATCAGCAGCCTCCGATCCTTGTCCTCCGCCTTGAGATCGAAAGTGAGCGTCTCGTTCCACACGGGGTTGAGCGTGCTGCGGATCGTCTTCGTTTTTTTCTTGACATTATCCGAGTCCGGGATGAGCTTCATCTTGACGTACGGGTCCGAGAGACCGTTCGGATCCATCGGTATCAGGTTGCGGCCCTGTCTCACTGGAATTTGTGAATGTACTGTTAATTATGTTTGATTTAATAAATGTGTTTATGTCTTTAAAAACACTTGTAAACACCTTGTGCTTGCCCCCAACTAGGATTACCCGTACTTTAATAGTACATGATAGTTGTGGCTCAAGTGTGTTCCATCCCATTCACACAACAGATTTCATACATATGAATAACAGTGTCAGTTATCATGATAATTTTTCTATGACGTTACGATTAAATTAGAAGCTTCTGTCTGGCACAAAGACCTTCAATGAGACAGTCTTGGTCTTAGAAGTTTATTTACTCTTAGGAACTGCAGATTCGATTAAGCAACTTTGATACAGATTTGACTTATTTGTATAATAATCTAACATCGGAAAAAGGCTTTCTGTTCTCAACCAGCTAATGATTTCCTTTCATCATCATCTGCTTCATTTCTTTATTTTCAACGGTAACGCATTCATTCGGTTACGATGAAACTTTAGTGGACTCTATAAGCGCACGCCCCCAAAGGTTTTTGTGGCATTACAACGTATGCTGCTTGTTAAGTACATAAAGTCGAGATAACTATGAAATGTGACATCGTAGGAATTCACTAGGCGACGGTGCAGTATCGGTGTTAACTACTAGTTGCATCTTACCCTTACCATCCTCTCCTCCCTCCTCTTACCTTCAACGGAGAGCTTGTTCCCCTGACACGAGATGGTGAGCAGCATGCGCCCGCGCCGCTCAGTGTGGTCGCAGCCGCACAGGTTCGGCACAGACTCCTCGCAACGCTTGTGCACGTTCATGTCGCATGCTGAATACGAGAACCGTGATCAAAATCGAGAGTGAACAGGTACCTTCTAGGCAAGTATGCTCCATCGTAGATCTCATCGTCACTTACCATCAGGTGAGATCGAGATCAAATACTTGCCCATAAAGTAATAATAAAAAAAAAAAAGATTATGTGCGTTTCGAACTTGCGACGAATTTGTGTTTAGAGGTGACGGTAGCCTAAATAGAGTCACGTTAGTGCCTACTCTACCATTAGATTAGTCTGAAGAGAAGAAAGTTCAGAGCATCGTATATGATTCAAAATTTGATGCGATTTGTTAATGACGTGGTTTATAATATACAACATTTTTGAGATATGTAAATCAATATGTTTTTAATGTATGCTATACAACATGAAAAGAGTATTAAACCTGTAAAAAGCTTATGGTAAGCATTGACACACAAGTTGGTAGAACGCTAGCTGAAAACAGCAGATGTGGGGGTTCGTTTCAGTCACATATTTTGGCTTGATGTTACCTATTTTATCTAGGTTAGATACTTATATTTATAAAATGAAGGAACACCTTATGTATAGTACTTACGCAGATATTAAAAGTAGAACGGTGTTATAAAAGCAATATATATATAGGCACAAACAGGCAACACAAATAAAGCAGCAAAGCGGGAGAATAAACCTTAATAATAATTATTTAAGATCCTAAATTCGTAACACACAACCGTCTGAAATTTAATTATTAAAGAAGATTCGAGACAGGTAAAATTTCTCAATATCCGATGGAACTTGACAAAGATTAATTGTCACAGAAGTATGACCCTCGACGCTTTTTAATTAAATATAATGGGTACTCTATGAAATTAATATTATTAATGATATTCAACAACGTACTACGACGTTTTAACTGGTTTTTGCGATATAAAAAAGAATTAGGTTATTTTTCAACGAAAACACCAAATTGATGTGTTTTAAAGGACCTAAGTAATTTCGTTCTCGTTCGAAAACATTCGAATTGGCGGCCGTAAAAACATAAAAGATGGTAAAAATACAGATCTGAAAAATATCTTAGAATATTTTCGATAGGTCTGGTAAAAGAATTTGTTTTGCAGAGAAAAAATACATTAAAGTTATCCTATAGGATCTATCCACTAACACGATTTAACAAGGCTATAGAAAATATTACAGGCAATGGGCAAAGCGCGGCTCGAATAAGTCGATAATGTGATCAACCTGCCATGAAATATGCAATCCATTACCGCATTGCCATGCACCAGTTGATATGACGCTAACAATATTGAAACGGCAATGGGAAGCGTGCCTTTTCATGTGCATACAACAATGCCATCACAGTTTATTCTCCGGGAGTTTTATGTAAATAATGATTCTGCTGATCAAACAACTTTCTAGGGACAGGCATTGGTATTTAAAACTATATTCCTACCCCAGCTGACTTTATTTGTTTGGAGATACACACAAATAATATCAGCTGACCGAGATAATGGGGTAGTATAAATGATTTTGAAATAATATCTTATGTATTATTTGTTCCAGTTTATGGACCGTTTTAGTATGGAACGAGGTTTTTTTCATAGACAAAGATGCTGACGGCAGACAACTAGAAGATATTGACCAGCTCAATCAACCTTTTAGACTAGAAATAACGTAAATAAGTCCAGAGATAATAATACCTAAGTTAATAAGTAAGGTACAGTATAACAAGTGATTATGAAAAATGCTGAAATGAAAGCGCCCATTGTCAAACACGTGCATGAGGTGAAGACAATACATTTATAGAACAAACTGGTGCAAACTAATAGTTGCAATCAGAGGATACTACAAACACAGCAAACAAAGTTTATCTACAAAGAACAAAGTAAGACACACACACAGGGAATAATAAAGGAATTCAATTTAAAAGTAAATAAAAGAGGAGCAAATTCGATCTGTCGGTTTCCGTATTACGGGGCTGCTTGAAACGGAACACACCTAGTCGAAACAATTTCCGATTGAACACATTTAATCATCCAAACATTACGTGCAAGGAATCTCTTAAAGGAATTCATTTATACCCGGGATTCTCAATGATCGAGTGCTGACAACATATATTATTAGTTGTTAGGGCATACATTAGTCGTCATGTCATGTCGTGTTACGCATTCGCTATATCCAGGAACTAGTTTCCCCCACTTGTTAGTTCATTCATCTATAATCATTGTGTTTCTATACCTCCGCATTTAAATCCCTGGTGCGCGAGACCATGGAGTAATGTACCGCAGTGGTCACAAAAAGTTGGCGCAAGGAACGTCCACGTGTTCCATTTGTGAGGAGCGTAGGCGGCCTTTGCAATCACAAACATAACATTAATTAAAGCAACAGTAACACAGGTAGTAAAAGGACGACCAGAAGAGAAAAACCTAAGGGTAAAGTCTACAAAATAAAAAAAGCATTAGCAGTAAAGCACCGTCACCGATCTGAAAATTTAGAAGAAATACTAGAGTCACACAGAAGCGTTTGTTCAAGCGTTAGTGTTGGCTCGGCAGAGTCCGTCTCCTGTTGTACCTTGGCACTTGAGCCCCTGGTGGATGAGGCCGTACAGCAGCGATCCACAATGGTCGCAGAACGTTGGGGACGCGTACGTGCTGGTGCGGAAGTTGTGCTTCGTACGTGTGTCCTGCAGGTAATTTATATGGATGACGCATTAATAAAAACGCACTGCCTTTTGTTTCTAGTGCAGTTGTAGATCATGTTTCTTCAAACAAAAGGAATCTATCCAAATTATTACGGTAAATATCGACACAATATTGCACTCGATAAAAACCTTCGCTTTCTTTCTTTAAATTGTTGGTTCGCGATCCGCCTTTAAATGTAAAACAAACTTTCATGTAATACCAGCTCTCGCCAAGTCTTAAGCTTGAGGGCTCTTAGAATAAATCATAACAAAATATTTGTATTGGGATCGAATGAATCATGTTAAAGGAATATTATTTAAAAGTTTTCGAGCTTCATTGGCCTTTGAAACAATGTTTTAAGTTTAATTATATCGGTTCAATAAATCATATCTGAGCTTATGCGACAATCAATCATATTAACAACATCAAGATATAGTATAAAATAAATAGCTCTGAAATAATCCGATTAACGAAAGAGATCCAACTAACTTTGATAAGAATTTTAGATTTTATTTTTTTCAATATTCGCCAAATTAACTGCAGATGATAGGGTCAAAGAGAATATCTCGAAAAGGCTTTGGGTAATAGCTTTTAATAAGTACTTACGTACTCATATAACAGACATAACAAGTTATTCAGTTTGGTTAGTATCTAAATCTATTACGACTCGTTCAACTAGTATGGCCTTGTTAAGTTCACCAAAGTTATCACCATATAACTAAGTGAAAACTTGGCTACTGACTTAGAAAATCTTGTAACGGTTGTCTAAGTGCGAAGTTTAAATTAATTTTAGGAGTGGAATTGATCAGACGTAATGACTTTGTAATTTGTAGTTGGCACAAAGATATTAAATTAGTGTGATCTAATGAATATTATATAGTCTTTTGGTCAGTTTGATATATATAACAAAGCCATGTCAGTTACACCATTTATAACTGATTTTGATGATGTTTGATTTTTTGTATTTGTCTCCGCGCCGGATAACAGAATAAATATTAAAACGTGGGATGATTTCACAATAAAGATAATTCATTTTCTCATACATTTGATTCTAAAGCGGTACGAAGTTCGCCGGTAAAGGTAGTAGGATACAAAGATATTTGATTAGGAGTTCATTAAATAGTATAGATACTGTTTTATGTATACTTGTTAAAGGTAAGTATTTTTTGTGAAAATACTTCAAAGCTTCATTAAAGAATATCCAAAACTATTTCTCAGAATCACTAAAATATTGTAAGTAAGTACTAACTATAAAATGTTATTTAGTTTGTCTGGAAATAATAAACGAGAACCTGACGGCGTTTTAGCAAATTTTAATTAGATACTTAATTCTCGTCTGAGTAACAGAGCCTTTTAAAAGTACTGAGAGAAACATAAAAAAATATTCTATTAGCAGTTTAATTAACCCTCCGGTGGGCGTTTAACTGTGTTGTCTAACTGTGAAATTACATTAGGAAAATTTTAGTTTGGAATTCACTTGGCTCATTAAGAACAGAGTTTTAGTACGCCATTAGAATTCTAATATTCGCGGTTGTGGGTAATTGTGGAAGAAAATTTCAGCTTCACTCATTTGAATATTCATATCGCTTCAGAGTTTGAATCTCCCTAAAATTGGTCCGTTTGGTGTGGAATTGGGTTGCTTTTATAAAACCAAGTAGTCAGTCATATTTCAATTTCGAATCACGATGATTAAAGAAATTGTAAGCCACCAGTTTTAGACTAACTCAAAGAATATTTATTTTGAACCATTTAAGGTATCAGTAAGAGTGGGTATGCCATGATTCGTGAGAGCCCATTACGTGATAAGTGCGACAAAATGCTGGCTGGCTATACAATAAGTACCTGCAGTAAGGACTTGTTTTATCTATCCATGTTTTACTTATTACAAGATGTCCCGTGAATTTCGTGCCGCCCCAGAATCAATTTTATGAAAAAAAAAACAATCTTATCTTTATTCTATTTTTGTGAGCCGTTTTAATAGTTATTCTGCTAGTCGGGGCAGAGATAAATTAAAAAAAAAAAAAACAAAAATCTGCCCACCCAAACCGTATAATTTTCAGAACTTTGTAGTATATATGTACGATGTGTAATTATTGATTTTTTTAAACCTGACTCTGGCAAAATACCCACTAATTTGTGTATCAGGCCAGGTTTCATGGCATTTCATTTCGTAAAGAAAGAAGAAGTACTTTATAAACTCATTACATTCGAGTGCAGTTCATACTTGCATACTTGCGTACCTACATACCTACTTCTCGAGTCGTACGATCGTCACGCGAGCCGATACTTTATACCAACTATGTAAGCCCTTATCGTAATTGAACGCGCCATTTAGTGCCACATTATCATGTTTTACTATTAAGTTAATTAAATAATCGTTTGATGACTTACAATCATAATTGGAAATGAAAGATAATGTATAAGTGATGACACTTTAATTATTATTTACGATATTCTTTGTTAAATATACAGGTTGTAAGTGGCTTCGTAATGAAAACTAATACCATTAATTCAAGTCTTGATTCTGCACCCCCCAGCGAAGGAATTTTTGGTCTATGTTTCATGATTTATATGCTTTTTTTCAGTATTTCTAAATTTATTTTAGCATAAAATTATAAAATAACTTAATCTCAACGTGATTTTAAATAAAAATACCATGAACACAAATTTAGACTTAAAAACTGCAATATAAATTAAAACTCGAGACGTTCGAGCGCGCTTGTCACCCGCACGTTCGGGTATCGCGTAGAAAGTTATGATGTGATCGAGTTGTTTACGATACATTACGTACTCAACAATTTTGTAAACCATGACTTTCGACATAAATTATTTCTATAATTTTATTACAGGCATTAAGTGCAACGCTTTTCCAAAGATTTTGTTATCATGCCTCTTACACCTTGTATTCAAAGGGCGAATAGTGATCGTTAACAGTGAAGGTAGGCATCAAAAGGACAGCTATGGATGTTTGGGTGACCCTACAACAAGTTTTGGTAGGAGCGTGTAGTCTGTCAACCCACGGCCTGGTGGAAGGCTAAATCCCGCCCCCAGATTACGTATCTTTTCAAGCTTACCCAAAGAAAAGCGACAGCAATAATCTCACAATAATTGCTTTCACATCGCAGATTTTTATGAAGTCGCAGCGCTACGTAATACGAATTAGCAATTTAAAAGTAAATATTGCGTGATTACTAGGCTATTGCAAGTTACGTAATCAGGCGGCCACTTGTATTGGGGGATCTAACATTGTATATAACAAAAGACAATACTTACGTCCGAGTCCGCCCCCTTGTCGGCGCCGGGACAGGTGAAGGTGACATATTCGTGACATCTCTTGTGCACTACGAAGCTGCACACTGTACACACAAAGAATATTATCTTCTAGGTATCTTCGGAACCTTAAGGAGGGGTGGACAACTACCAAACTGCAAAAAACTCCGTTGGTTGTGTAGAAGTTTGTTGATCTCCTTGCCAATATATTTAATTGAATCCCTTTGCCAATATATTTAATTGAATCCCTTTGCCAATATATTTAATTGAATCCTATTACCAATGCATTTAATTGAATCCCAATACCAATGCATTTGATTACTTAATCAATAATAAATGTACGCACAGATAAATCATTGCAGCAGAATTAGTCGTAGCGTTATGTAGGTTTCCTAGAAACTCCTGCATGGACAAAAGAGACAATACTATTTGAGCTGCTCCCTACATATATTTGCAGGTGTTGTCAAAAGTTTTACCTTGACACTGGTATCCTTGCTTTCCAAAACCCCTGAAACAAAAGAAAAAAAGAAGTGAGCAGATTCACATAATATTTATGAAGGAGTTGAGTAGGTTGGATATTATTATATTCTCAAAGTCGAGAAACCGAGACAAGCAAAGACGATAGAGTCGCACTGTCACTATTTACGTACGGCTATAACGCCTTGTTCTGTATCAATGCAGTATATCACATAGTTTTCCAGTCGCTTGCCAAACTTGTCACAATATGTGCCTTCCAAATAAGGTTGCCTAGCACATAACCTGTGGCCATTAAGCAATGTATAATAGCCTGAAAACCAATTGCCGCGTTTTAATACAGATATTATCGGCAAGGAGCGCTGCACCGCCGCTTTGAATTCAATTATCGCGCGAGCTTTTAATGTTATTACTCCAATTAATGTTCATGTTATATGTGTGCTGCTAAATCCCTGTGCTTTATTGATATATAAAATCAGATCTAGGAGTTTAATGTGGACAGGTAAACATCAAATTAAGTTAAAACTAAGACCAACTTGTCAGTGGTCCGTGTCAGAATGACAGTTTCTCAAAATTACGTTTTTGACGACGCGAAGATGACGCGGTTGCAGAATGACGAATTCACAAGATGACGCGGTTGCAGGGTGATGAGATCACAAGATGGCGCGGTTGCAGAATGACGAATTCACACGATGGCGGGTTGCAGAATAACGAGAACACAAGATAAAGACATGAAGAAAGTCGTTAAAACTTATCGCTTGGTAATTCATTATTTCATATTTTAAACATTAAAGACGTTAACATTATTAGTTCCGTGGGCGTATTTTATTTAGTAAGCTCGTAGATTTATCTCTAAGCCCTACGTAAAACTGTATTTAACATTAACGTAATTTAAAACAATGTTTTCAATTAGTATAAAAGTTGGTATTAAAAGCTGTATCCAGCTATATAAAGCCCATGGCCGGTTCTCGTTCAATCGGATGAGCATCGAAATTGAATCGCCTCTAATGGCATTATTTCAATTGGTGCGCTGTAATCTACCTGCGTCTATTTATCGGAGATGCCAGTAGATGGCATGGCGAATAGGGGACAATAATATGCATTGGTGATTAAAAAAATTGAGTTATATGATTGGGTATGGTTTTGTAAAAGGTGTCATAATTTTCTCAATGAACAAAATATCGATTAAATATTATTATTAGATTATTGATATCGATTTTTAAATTTACGCGAATACTGCACGTTGAAATAAAACTCATTTTAAAAGGATTTTTTAACGCGTTTATTTAGTTTCTTACGTTCCCGACGTTTCGGCTGCTTTACAGCAACCATGGTCAAGGGAGGACTGAGGTGTTAGACGTCCTAGTTTCATAGGTAGAACTGGGGTACTGGCAAGAAACTCCATGGTTGTTCGTTTTAAAAAGATCAACAATTCGAGACAAAAGCAGGGGTACACATAGCAATAATATTTACCTACCCCAAAGCATTAGGGTAAATTGCATTATCATATTCCTCAATAAATGTAATTTCGAGGTATCGGTAGATACGTACTTATGTCTCTGAGAATATGACCTATTTTCATCAAACAAGTAAATAATATATTTACCTACTCACGAGTATTTACATAGTCATAGTAAGAAGATAGTTGAGTAACTATTTAGGTGTATACTCGTATTTATTTTAGTAAAGTGATTCTTGAACTGGGTGATTCGATGTATATTATTGAATGAGTACCTACTATTAGCTAAGATCCATGGATCCCAAGGGGGTTCAATGAGGGGGTCCAAATGGAAAGCCCTAATTTAATAAATGCATCTATACAAATAAATAAAATTGGAGTGTCTGTTTGTAATATTAAAATGACCGCTTTTTACTAAGTGCATTTGGATGTATACACATCATTTAAAAAAAAAATTGTCCGTCTGTCTGTTTCGGCAAATCTCTGAAACGGCTGGACCGATTTTGATGGCACTGGCAGATAGCTGATGTAACAAGGAGTAACTGAGGCTACTTTTATTTTAGAAAAACTTTTTTGTTAAATACCACGCGGACGAAGTCGCGGGTAACAGGTAGAATTGAATAAAGTAGGACAATTTGAACGTCTACAGTCCACCGCAAACCCGAAAGGCCTGGTACCTTCTACTTTAGTGAATACCCCCAAACTTTTCAAACCACATAAACCCCCTTCGCATTCGCCCAGTCGTCTGCAAATATTCTAATGTTTATTCAATCATAAATATTAATCAGTGTGAACGCAGAATAATCGGGGGGCGGGCTCGTATGAATATTTATAATCGGTGCCGCGTCAGTTTGTGCGTGGGGCTCGGTAACCGCAGCCCGGCAGGATTCGAGTTTGAAAACAGAAATATCTGGCTTTGATCATTGATTCGTATTGTAGGGTTGATAATCTATCTTCTATACAGTACACCCTGTATAGGGCATGATGACGAAAACATTGGGTAAAGTTTACCCATAATAAAATTATAGAAATAATTGATGTTGAAAGTGATGGGTTAAGAATGTTGTAAATTGGAGCGCGCAATGGCGCTGTAACACCGCGGTGCATATCTAATCACCTACACGGGAAATACAGGCGCGATTACTCTTATATTTACCACTAGCTGCGCCGTGCGGTGTTACCCGCGCAAAAAATCATGTCGATCCTTTGCATGAAATGAAAAAATTCAACAAATCTATCCCACGGGATCCATACATTTTACCGGGATAAAAAGTAGCCTATGTGCTATTCCAGATAATAATCTATCTTTGTGCCAAATTTCATCCAGATCCGTTTAGCCGTTTTGGCGTGATTGAGTAACAAACATCCATCCATCCAAGCTTTCACATTTATAATATTAGTATAGATAGTATAGATGAAGACCGTTCACCTAAAACCTACGTAGGTATCATTAAAAGCCTTGATATTAAATTCACGCACATTTACAATTCAGTTACAGCGCCGTGTAAAGCGGCGTTAAAGACAACGGTGCGTGGTATCACTCTACAAAACAAGTGAGCATCGTCACGTCTTTTGACCGCGCGCGCGACACGCCGGATGTGGCGACGCGACGCCGCCGTCTCTCGTGGCGATACTATCGCGACATTCGCGCCTCGCGACTGAATAGCGGGCAGCCGCTACGATTCACAATGGCCCGCTGGCTTTTTGTGATTACTTTATGTTGTTTAATACCGACAATAGTTGGTACGACCAATGTCAGCGATAATTATGTATCTATTATTAGACATTTATTACTTTATATAGTCGATGTACCACAAAAAAACGTAGTAAGTATGACCAACTCTAGCTGACCCGATCCGATTATAATAATAATACCAGCCCTTTTAATGTCCCACTGCTAGGCACGGGCCTCCTCTCAATGCGAGGGGGATTAGGCCATAGTACACCACAATGGCCCACTGCGGGTTGGCGGACTTCACACGTCTTTCGAGGGGTTCTCTCAGACATGTAGGTTTCCTCGCGATGTTTTCCTTCACCGTTTAGCAAGTGATAATCGTGGTTGAAAATGAGATTCGAACATCAAATCCAGAAATCACGGAGGTGCGAGCCGGGGTTTAAACCTGCGATCCTCGTTACCGAGGCAAGCGTCCTACCAACTTGGCTATCACTGCTTTAATACCCATGATCCGATTATAATAACGAGTGAATCCGCGACAAACACTGATGGCGGTGTTGAATCAGGCTCATCCACCGTAGAAAGACAGTCGCTGTCGGATAAAAAAATATCTGGCAATAAAAAGCGGCCGTTTACGTCCTTACTAAAACTGTATAGACAATGTTCTGAATGCACTTAAAATCCCTTACATGCGACATAATATGATGCTTGATAGAGAAGAGAGAGAGAGAGAGAAGAGAGAGACAGATGAGAGAGAGAGCGCTAGAGAAGGAGAATATAAGGATGGCGCCTAATATAATTTTGCCTAACTAGCTGCTATCAATCACAAGTCTTATCCAATAAAAACTATTTTTCTTTAACAAACGTGTGCTTATTGAATTTATTTCTTCGTAAATTCATAAATATTTTTTCAGTGACAGGTCTGCGAAGGATCCGACGTGACGACATGTTTTGAATATTAATAAAGTATTTTTTCCATGAAAAATTCAAAGGAAATCGTGTTATATTTGTCTTGGAACACTTGTCAAAAAAGCCTTAAAATATTACATAAAATAATCAGAATAAGTAGTATATTTTACTATATTTTTTAACTAGTAGTAGTATTTTTTAACTAGTATATTTTGATACAAGTCTGTAAACGTGTGTTAATTTTAATATTTCCCTCAAATACACAGACAAGTTTGAGGAAATACATTTAACCTTTTTTCTTTTTATTGAAATTGTAAATTGATAAAAGCATCTATAAATGTGACGGTATATTTGCTTACTTCGATTGTCACTTAGCTCGTTGCTATAATACCTTGTAATGTATCTATATAACACGAATAAACGCCCATTCACGAAATGAGATTGAACCGGGAATTTTAACCATAATCATTCTGTAGTCATCAGCGTTTTCCAATCGGTTCACTCGCGCCATTGAGCCGTAAAATTAGCACCCCTGCGCCCTTCTATAGCACTGCAAACTGTTTTATTTTTTATCGTAACACTAGAAAAGCCAACGATATTCAGTCCGGTTAAAACATAGAACAATGTTAATTCAGAATTCTGTCAGTTGTGTGCCCAGCATTCGACACAGACTAAAAAAAAACTATCAAAAAAATTTCAAGCTACAGAATAAAAATGCCAATATGTGTAGTATACCACGCGAACTATGCCCATTGCAATCGATAGGTCTTAGATGTGTATAAGATAGTAATATGACAGAACATATTATTTCAATTGTGTTCATATAAAAAGAAAAAGGCTACCCATGAATAGTAGTATTAGTACATTATTATAAAAAAATCAATCTGCGTAACAAATATAATGTTATCTCTCCAAACCTCAATTTGAAGCATTGTCCCTTGAGTGCTAGGTCCATCGCGATGAATAATTCAACAGGGCTAGACCCGTACTAGTGGCAAGGTCCTCCGCAAAGTTAGACCTAATGGAAGTCTGTTTAATTCAAATTAAGAATCCTCCAGGGGTGTACGCACTACGCATTAACCATTGTTTAGGGGTCAGGTTAAGGGTACCATTCAAGCTAAATAAACCTGAGTGAAACCGTTCCATGCTATTTGGAACTATACTGACATAGACTGAGGAGAAATAGGGTTTAAAATTATGACACGTTTTCCATTGCGTTAAGGGTTATTACCAGAATTTTCTACGCGAGTAACTTTTTTTTTTATATACATTATAGGCAAGTATTTGATCTCGATCTCACCTGATGGTAAGTGACGATGATATCTACGATGGAGCATACTTGCCTAGGTGGGAAGGCGGCAGTAGATCGAGACGCTACATTCACTAGGCACATGCAGCGGAACTGATCTGACCCGCCATTCATGAATGGCAACACCGAACATCATGCCGGAACACGGCTAGGCCGCTTGGCGACATGGCTTTGTTCAGTGGGTGGTGACTAGCCACGGCCGAAGCCTACCACCAGTAGAGTTGTCACCTGGTTGGCACCACCCAGGGTCACGTGTAGGGTATCTCGAGGGTACTTAATTCTCCTACGGACGAAGGTGACTCGACCCCATAGGTATAACGCATAGGTATTGCATCTATTTTCCTTTGAATAAAAATGATACTGATTTTGTTTTTCAGAGCAGACCGCTAGTATTAAGTAAATGTCCTCGTAAGCTCACTTTATTTGAATCCGTCGCTCGCGTGCAACACGTGTCCCATAACGTACAATTTGCTCTAAAGCTAGGGATAATATATTTCTTAGGATATAGTCGCCACGCTTTGAATGTCGACAGATTGAGTATGCCTGGGTTTACAGCCTAACCTCAAGTAGGACGTGTTTTAGTGACTCTTGGTTTTGTATTATTCAGTGCTTTGAATTATAAATAGAAATCAATGTTATAAATAATATCTTAACGTCATTACTTTAGGATGTCTTTTTGAAAAGCAGGTGCATTATGATCATGTTTAATTTTATCACGAATCATTCATCCCATATTAATCTGGAAATTTATTTTAAGAGTCTGTAATGAAAAATCGCAAGCTAATACTTTTAACAAGTACCTAGGTTACGTAGATACAAAATCTTATCAGATAACATTTCTACATTCGCGTTTATAAATTATAATAATAGTAATATTATCTATACCCTAATAATAGTTTATCTGGAAGTTCGCCAGAGGCACTAGCACGCGTCACCATACATAACAATATGACACAAATGTGTCTAATGAATCATTTTTAATTGTCAAGTGTAATAATCAGTGTAAATGATGGGATTGAAATTAGAATCTTTGAAAGTATCTTCAAATAAAATTGGGTATTCAATCACTAACTGAAATACAAAAATACCAAATGCGATTCGGCTTTAAGACTTTTAATAAAATTTTAATATTGTATAATCTACTAACAATATCCGATAATTAAGATCTTAATAAGGTCGGATTAAATGAGATTGCCATTCTTTGCCTCCCTCCTATTTATAACACAGCATTTATAGACAAGTGTACGCTCTCATTTAATTAAAATACCCGAGAATTTATAAAATGACCGTCTCCAGAAAGACCTAAGCCAATGTTCGCAAATACAAACAATATCATATCGCATTCTTTCTAAAAATAATTCAATTTCTAATGTTTTGGAAGCAAATCCTTGTATATTCTGATTAAATAATGTTAAAGTTCCAGGCCTCTCTTCCTTCTTATTACAATTATAATCTGTACATTTTTGTGAAACGCCAGAGATACGAGTACTAGGACGTATCTCTATTGTCAGTCTCGGTAGTTTAAACAGTCTATCACAGCATTATTAGAATTACTAGATAATACTGACTCGTCTCTTATTCTAGGCTTTGTTATATTACTTATAACAGAGTTAATATTATAGGCTAACAATGTAGCAATCATGTTTTTAGATTTTTTAGGAAGAAACATTGCTTCCTGAGTAAGTTTAAATCCACTAATAAACTTGTTAGTGTCAAAAAATAAAATATTGTCATTATGACATGATATCGTGTGCATCAAATTATTAATATACTGAATGCACTTATTATGCCCTTCTGAAAGAGAGTCAGAGTAAGGAAAGGCACATAGCATGAGTTTTCCTATATTTAGTTTTAATAAGGTGTCAACACCAACCACAATGTCCCTTTTCCTAATTCCAAAACTATTACCTAATAAAACAATTACATTGGTTTCGCTATCAATTTCTGCTTGAGCTATTTTGTCTATTAATAAATCGAAAGGCAAGTTATTATAGCAGAAATTAGTTACATTATGACTAAGCTTATTACATAATAGTGAGCCGAAACCTATACCAAAACTATCTGAAAATATCAAAGTTTTGCTTTGACTTTTTTGTTTGGAACAGCTTTCTACCGGATGAGTTGACTCTGGCAAAGGTAGATCATGCTGAGGTTGAGGAGATGACAAAGGGGCGCAGTTGCACGAGAGATTGTTAGTCAGCGACTCGTATCTCTCGGCATTGTACCGCACCAAGTCCATCAGTTCCCCGGCCTGCTGCATGTGCTCGCTTAGTTGACTTTGAGCAGCTTCATATTTATTAAAAATATCCTTCATAGTTATTTCCCTCAGAATCAATTCATCCCGTAGATGCTGTGTATCTATATCATATACAGATTGACTGTACTCGAGATCCGTTGTACATGACTCTAATTGATTTACTAGTTGTGCACGCTCTTTCATAAGGCAAATATTTGTCTTAAAATATCTTTGCCTTTTCAATGCCTTCTTGGTTTTACGTATGACATTTTTGATTCTAATATATTTTTTTATCTTATTACTGCTTTTGAAAAGCACACGAAGAGCGTCGCAACTGCGCGAATAAAACACGTCAATGTAAAATAATACCAAGGGAAGTACAGGTAAGGTAGTGTTTTGTTTGGTTTAGGTAGAAGCTTTAATCCGCACAGAACGTATAGTATGGTGGTATTTTTGCCGGGCACTTTAGCGAGTTGGCGGCGGTGAGCAGGTATTAGCGCCGGGGCTTCAAAGTTGAACCATTTCCGACTAGCGCCGTCCAACTGGCGACTGGCGTACAATCGGCTTACACATACACCTTTGAGTATTTAACTAACGGAGTCGCCTATAGTCAACATCTGTACTGACGTTTTTCTGCCAATTCTTGAGGACTTCTTGAGGCGATCGAGAGTGAACTAACAATAAAACATAAAATAAACGCGATAAAATCCCAGCTCATGCCAGTTCAGCTGGGCTGGCCCAGCCGTCTCGAGGATAAGGGTTCTGACATAGAGGCATTGAAATCAACACTTATTTAAGTGGGCGGAATTAATTATACCTACACGCAATATTAGTCGTGTCTAGAACTTAGATGGATATCGCAAAAAAATGAGGGTCAATAACACGATCAATTCAATATCGCACGCTAGTACGGCATCGATATATGAGTCGGTTGGATGTCCGATGAGTAAAATTATGTGGCGGATAAATGTACCTACGCACAGGTATTTAGCGGGCATTGTACATAATTAAATAATAAATAATACGTAGGTACGCAGTTGTGAAATCACTCAGTCATTCCCAACTAATTTACGAGATCACACACGAAACACTGAGCCAAGAAAGTATACCTACATTAAATCACGAGAATGTCATCAGAGATCGCATTCATTCTTAAAACAAAAACGTATAATTCAAACAAAAATCTCAACATTTTCACGTAAACACGCGAGTGGAGGCGCGAGTCCACAAATTATAACATCTTCAACAAATGCCGAATTAATTTCGTGCGACCGTATTTCACGGGGCTACGGTTATTTCACGTTACGTAATACGGCACAGCGTGCCATACACGAGCTGATCGTCTACTGACTCACACATATGTTATAATAGAGATGGACCTACAATTTATGCAATAAATATTATTAGGATTAAAAAAATATATATAATCATAAACCTTCCGATTATCTATACTATGATGCAAAAGCAAGTGCAAAGGATTTTTCGGACGTCTCTGAATTCAAAACAATTTTTTTTATATTATTCTAACATATTTAAATTTGAATTTGAAAAAAGAATTGTTCAATGTACGACAATAGACAAATAATCAAAAAGAAATATAAAACAAATAAAATAACATAGTAATATTTATAAATAAACGGCGATAACGATTGTCTTTATAGCTGGCCACCATATTGCTCTTATAATCACTAAAAAAAAAAACACGCGTTGGTTAGTTCTAGACGGCTGGTTCGCAAAGCTGCCTCGGACACATGCCTCGCGCGGGCCGACAGCGAGGCAAACGACAGGTGACAACAGGAGGACGAGGGAACGTTTCTCTCCGGCAGTTCGAATCGTTTCATTCTGGAGCTACGATGAAACATTAAAAACAAAGGGGTCAGCCCATACCATAATATTAGTGGATATATTCCCTAGTATGCTAATACATAACATAACCATTTCTTGTGCGAAGTGTTGATAACATTCCTTTTTTCTCCTCCTCAACGCAACGAAGATTGAAAATAGTTTATAACTTCTACAGGTAACCAAAAAAAATCGTGCGGAGGTTCAAAATAGACTCAGTCCCGGACCATACCATTAAAGTAAGTGAATGGAAAAGCACAGGGTATAACCAACGCCCGGTCGTTCGTAAACACGTAAGTGATGACGCCCATAAAAGACGGATAATATTTTTTATAGTTCCGCGTCAAAACTATCTTTGCGTTCCGTTGGGACCGTCATCCGTGAATGACTAGAGATTCTTATAAATTTTATTTTGACGGGAGCCGTTTATTTATTGTTTTCTTACAACAAAGTGTTACATTCTTTAGGAATTCGCAAAGCTTTTTTAATGATCCGCTTGTTTGTGTAAAATATAAAACTTTACGTTGTAGAGTTGAATGTTACAGTTGGTCGATTATTTTTTCAGTTTAATTAATGAAGCTTCGTAGATTGTAAACGGGGTGCAGACCTTAATGTCAATTTAGACATTTGTTATTGAATTAATTAAGTCTAATTAGTTGTTCGTTCATTCTATTCTCATATTTTGACAGAGTTTAACTGAGCGTGAGTGAAGTGAGTTCTTCACCTCTACTAACCTCCAACTTCTCACACAGACTCTCATGTCAACTATGCCTCCAGTGCCTCAAAACAGCCAGTACCAAGTAAATATTTTATAAGCTACTTAAGGCATTTCAAATCCATACTAGATACAATATTTTACAAAATCAAGGCACGTGTGTAGTGGGCCTAAGGGAAATGACCCTATATTTTTTTATCATTTTCGCTGCGTTCGTTTGTTTGGAAGTACCTATCTTTCATTGTTATTTCTGTCGGTATAATTTATGAACGCGGCATTATTATTAGTTTATTATTTTACAGTTTCTATTGCGTTAAGCTCGCATCTGGCGGCTGTCCAGAAGTTTTTTTTCTCTATGGTACAGTACGAGGTTACGTTCAGTTGGATTGTATATTGTTATGAAGTGGTGTATACGTTTTTTGTGAACATATTCGAGGCTGTATAGCAGCACGACGGAAGGTGCTTCGATAGGAATAACCAAACCAAACATCGTTAAATTTCATAACCTACTTCAGCACGCTTCTTAAAATAATTTATATTTTTTTAAATAGCAATCGGCTATAAATATTTGACGGCCTGATTAGCGCAGTTGGTAGTGACCCTTATGTAGGTAGTGCTTTGCGTGATGAGCACGAATGTTTGTACCCGAGTCATGGATATTTAATATCTATATAAGTCATTTATAACGGAGATCGCACCCAGTCCATTGTACGGTACCAATAGTACAAGCGTAGCTTACTGGATATTTTGTCATGTATTGAATAGTGATAACAAAATAAACATTACAAATGTATGATGACACGAAAATATGAAAATATTCTGTCAGTCGATATCCAGACGACCGAACCATAAACACGAGTGAACATATCTCTCTGATCCGTAAATAAACTATCCTGAACGTATTGTGAACGCAGCTATAATTCCCACGATAATCGGCCGCTGTAGCCTTAAGCTCGTAAATCGTTCTGTGAACCGTGGCGAGTGGGCTACGACAGCGAAACGGTCAAGTGCGAAACGACCGCCATAAACAACCGACGAGTTAATTGGGATTATTGTGAGGTGCGAATGTGCAACGCTGACTGAATGTCACATATGCCTTTGCCTTTGCAGATAAGAAAAACTGTTTTCCTTTAAAATACCTTGCGATAAATACTATTGTTAATGGATTACAATTTTCTATGACTTCAGAGGCTAGCACACACCCAATTGGTTTACTACTCTCTGCGTTCGATCTGCGAAATTTGTCTAGTTGGATTACTGGTACAGCATTTAATCGCAAGAACTGGCTGCCATAGATGCTGGAATGACAATCACAACGAACAGCTTAGCGTTCCCAATGAAGCCCGGCGGAGGTCAGAATTATTCAGCCACCCATCTAAATCCGGATTACCGAACTGCGCGCTAGAGTTATACTAGCCTAGTTAAGCAAGGTACAATTTCCTCTGCCAACAGTAATCATAATCGCGATTCCAAATTTGAAATGGAATATCTGGTTGCAATCTGAAAAAATAAAATAAAAAACTCGTTGAAACCTTCTCGGTTCTCCAGATTCAAAAGTGGAACGCCAAGCGGGAGGTGTTGCGTGCCAGTTCCACTCCACAATAGCTCTCCAGAGAATCACCGATATACATTGTATAGCCGACGATTTTAAAATGAGAACATATTTTAGCGAACGTATTTTATTAATTTGATTTTAAAGATTTAAAAATGATAGTCATATTTTTTTAAATAGTGAAATTATAATAGGTTAGTAATAATAATTCTAATATTACTACATCGATATTTAATTCTAAGTAAAATTTGTACTCGCATTGTGTACACAGGTTCAAAGGACGATTTAGTTTTCATCAAAACATTTTGTTTAACGTAAACATGTGTGTAGGTTTACTAGAATAATTTCGAACAATATTGAGTAAATATAGGTACCTAACAAACATTGTTCAAACAACGTCGTTTTCATAAGCTAATTGCGACCTACTTTAATTAACAGTTTTAATTGTTACACTGTGACGATATTAATTAATAATATAGTGTTTGTTTTTTCTTTAATGATACTGGCACTGAGCATTAAAACAATAATGAGGCTGCCTAACTTCGACATGGTAAACACGTGCAAGCAATAATGATCCTTAAATAAAATTAAATCCCGAATTCAATATCCGCTATTTTCGCCAGACGCTTGTGAAAGCACATAGAAACGCAATTTGCATTGATATCACTTAATTCGAGTTCGATTGAACTGTCAAAGTTTAATAAGGCTTCCTCGTCTGTTATTGACGGCTTATTAGGATGACTCTACCAATACCTTGTTGACGCGGTGTCGCCTCTTGTCTGTAATTTACCATCCATATTCTAGAAGCGAATCAGTACCGATTTGGCAGGGTCGCGATGAGATTTTTGTGCTATGGAAAAAAATATTAGTATGTAAGTACCTATTCAGTATTGAGATAACATTATTGACGATACAAATCCTGCAAAAAATAAAAGTTGAGCACCCTAACATACTGGAAAAATAACGATACGAGACGTTAATAGTATTTCAAGACTAAAAGCAAGAAGCTAAATAAATAATACTCTGGGTGTAACAAAGATTACATATAGTCTATGATATTTAACACACGATCATAAGAAATTACTAAATGACCTTAAAAGACACATAATGTAATATAAGTTGAGACCAAAAAGATAAATTATACCAATACAAAATTTAATGACAGCGATTCTAGTGCAATAAACCAATACAATTTACCATACAATAGGGTCGAAATTCCGACAAAATTACGTCATACGATTTGTATGGCACACCGTTACGTCACGATCACACCTGGCGTAATATGAAACGAGCTTTACGCGAGAAGTGTGAACAAGAATGTTTCTTTTACTTTCGAGGGGCTGAAATTAAGTTGGGAACTTTGCGGAAAAACAAAACTTTGAGAAATTGCCACGAATTATATTGGTTGGAATGCGGTGACAATTAAATTGTTTACTCCCAAATCCATAAAAGTTTTAATCCGATTTTAATGGCATTACAGACCATGTTCAGATTAGAAGTGCTATGAATTTAGGGAGTAGGCTTTCTTAGTCATAAACTGACATAAAAAAATATTAAGGTTCTAAACGTGCTTGAGCTTTTTTAAGCATACACACCTATACGCTTAACATTAAAACACCCATCTCTAGAGGTGTAGTATGGGCAATGCCTACACTAGGCACAACACGTACTCGCTGGGCACATGTTAGCGATGTGGGAATTGGGTCATTTGTGACGTAGACCTACAAATAAATAACTATCTCTAGGTAGGCACTTCGTATTTATATTGCCCAAATTTGACGAAATTTTACGGCCTGCTTAGCGCAGTTGGTAGTGACATTGCTCTCTATGCCAAGGGTCCCGGGTTCGAATCCTGGTAGGGACAAACTTTGTGCGGTGATTACGAAAGTTTGTACCATGGATCATGGATGTTTAATATCTATATAAGTAATATATACTGGGTTCGCCCTCAGTCATACCCATAATACAAGCGTTGCTTAATGTAGGACCGTATAGTTGGTGTTTTCGTCAGGCGATATTTATTTATTATTATTAAATAGTATCATCCTTTTTGGGGATCAAAAACCACATGTCATTTTGTCAATGTTAGGTTCTCAGACCGCAGACTCACCCGCTCGGGTCGATTCCACATATAATTTATGCAATCAGCGAGCAAAAATAATATATTTCTAACTACAGATTTAATTACCAACCGAATCAGTTCTAAGTATTCTCGCAATTACACTGATTCGCTACGAATTGTTAGAATCAAATTGGAGTAATGAAGAAACGGTTCGATTCGGCGGCGCGCGGTCTGTTCCGCCGAACCCTTCGCTCGCGGGTACTAAATAAGCATTCAAATAAATTTCCACGTTTTGGCAACTCGGGACGGATTGCAAGGGAATTATAATAAATATATTGGTTGGAAGAGGGCGGGAAAGGTATTTGATAAATATTTATTGGGAGCTCGCAAACTCCTCGTGTTTTTAGGATTTCATCTGTTTTCTCTGGTGCTTTGCTTAGGTAGGTATACTTATATATAATACTAGCTGCGCCCCGCGGTGTTACCCACCATTAAAAAGTATGTCCTTTTTCCCACGGGAACCATACATTTTACCGGGATAAAAGTACCCTATGTGCTATTCCAGACTATAATCTATCTCTGTGCCAAATTTCACCCAGGTCCTTTCAGACGTTCTGGGGTGATTGAGTAACAAACGTCCATCCATCCATCTTTCCACTTTCACATTTATAATATTATATAAGTAGGATTATAATTTGAATGTCACGTGAATTAAAGGCGCCATTGTTCGTCTCTGAATTTCAACCACAGGACTGTATGTCAATAGAGTTGATAAAAAGCTATTCATAGCTTTAGGATTACTGTTACGGTATCATCACATATTTAAAGCGCCCTATGTATTCAGGAATAAACAAATTTACTTATATTATAATTTCTGATATTTACCCAAACACTACATATTGAAATAAAACTTATTTTACCGATATTTTCGCGTTTATTTTATGTTTTTACGTTCCAAGCAACAACTAAATATGAGGGTACCCCTAGTTCAAACTATGACACTACGACGTCAAACACATCAGTCCTCCCGTGACCAAGGTTGCTGCAAAGCAGCCGAAACGTCGGGAACGTAAAAACATAAAATAAACGCGTACAAAAATTTATAATAAGTTTCATTTCAACAAACTTACTCACTTTGAAGTGCTTACACATGAAGAAATGCACGAAGAAACTTCAGTTATCTGATTCAATTTATCTTACTTACCTCATTAATTTTGCCCTACCGTGATTCGTACCCAGGACCCTCGGTACAAAACACAGGGTCACTACCAACGATACCAATCGGGCCGTCGAAAATAATATTCGAAGTGGTCCCCGTCCCGTTTCCGCGGCTTCCTTTCGCCGTTGTCAAAGGAATACATTATTTCATTACATTCCATTAGACTGTCGGCCTTTTTACGGCTTGTTTAGCCTATTATGTTTTACGGCCGTTTGCTTAAGGCTCACGGCGCAAGCCTCGCGAAAGCAACATTTCAGACGGTTTGACAAACGAGAAGAGCTCTGACAGGCATATTGGTGTTCATGTGCCATTTATTGCCTGTTTTACAAACTGGTATTACTTTAGGGAACAAGTTTGGAAAGGCATTTACCTATATTATGTACTTCATTGACTTGGCGGTTTCAATTTATTTAGGAACATCTGTCCCGGTGAACTTCGCATCGCCTCAGAATCAATTGTATGAGAAAATTAATTATCTTTATTATTTGGATTTTTTGTGAACATTCTCCCATGTTTTTAAAGTTATTATGCTATTCGGAGCGGAGTCTAATTTAAAAAAATGAAGGATCATAAAATTCAACCCACCCGTTCTTGAGCTATAAATGGTGTAACTAACACGACTTTGTTTAATATAGTTACAATTTATTTATTACTAGAACAGTTCCTATAGTAGTTTGAGAATTAAAGTATATGACCAAACTAGAGCAATAGAAGTGTCAAAAACTATTATCATATGTATAAATAAAAATGAATGGTCTATGTTTTTAGCGCATTACTGGGTAAGGCCGGACCAAGTTGTTGTTGTTTTAAAATGCGCAATAGTCGGCATAAGGTTTTTAAAATAAAACTAACTATTTAAAAGCTGTCGCACAAATTGCAACACGACAACGACTGTCGGGTCATAAAAAGAAATCAACAGCATTTATAAGGTTGTATGTTTAATAAAAATGCCGATGTATCGGTCTACCTACCACCGATACTTATTATAAATTAATATTGCAATGTGGAAGCATTACAAATGGGCGATCGGCGCGACGATTGCGGCGGGCGGCGCGACCCACATTCAGCGGAGGGTTAACAATCGGCCACAATGCAGCGGGTGGGTCGATGTGCGCGCGCCGCAACAGGTGTACCAACCCTGATGCGATACTCCATCGCGCATACCCACCTGGGCCCCAAGTCTGCTAACACAATCGATTCATAATCGTACAGCAACCGCATAATAACCGTCACTTTTGACAGATATTGTATGGGATATCTGTCAAAAGTGACAGATACTCTGCGGTTGCTGTTCGATTATGAATCGATTGTGTTAGCAGACTTGGGGCCCTGGCGTGCGGCTCGGATCTTACCATTGTTAAAAGCATGTAATTATAATGCACATGGATTTCTTATATTTACGCGAATACTACACTATGAAATAAAACAAATCTTACGGATTTTATCGCTTTTGTTATGCGTTTTTTACGTTCCCTACGTTTCGGCTGCTTTACAGCAACTATCCTTTTTTTTCCGCTGGGAAATGCATTTACGCATACCGCCCAAGAACAGAACCCCGTGACTATGGTGACCATGATTTTGTTTCTATTGCAGTTATAGGCTACGTTAATTAATAAATATCGCCAAATAGTCCCTAACTAAGCAACGCTTGTATTATGATCCCAGTGTATAATAATTATTCAGCTATTAAACGAACGTGACTTGGGTACATAGATTCGTTTACAAATATTTACTCAGAAAGACAATTATCAGGTTAATAATGATGTCCAGATGGTAAACCAAAAGTGAAATCAGTCCACACAGGTAAAACTGCGGGTACAAGCTATTAAACAATAATCAACTTTCCAACACAATTGGCAATCGCCCCATTGTCAATTGAAAATATAAAAGGAAAAATGTCGTTGTGAATACAAAAGTCGATAAAGGTGAAACGTTTGACCCGGGGACGTGCGGTTCCAAGCCTGCCAACCGAGACAACGGCCAAAAATAATTGCATACCTGTTGCTTATACAGAATTTCAAATGTGTTCGCTTTTCCCCATTATTTAATTTTAATCTTTTGGAACACGTTTTTTTTTGGTGCCGGCTTATGGCCTTGCATTAACCGAATTATTAATAGCCAAACTATGACTTTGAACACGGCCACTGCAACATCTGTATATTATGTTCTATACAAGGGAAATTGGGCTTAATTTACTTTAACATATACGTCATTGGGTATCAAAGTCATTGTTATGGAAACTAACCCAGTGATACGGAAGACTATACACGGTGGCATCCATTCGTGCAATGGTCTATTCGGGCCCAGGGTCAATTGCGTCGTAATCAAATTGCTACCTTGCTCTTGAACTATGCGAAGACTGTGGGTAATTGGACCTACATTCAGGTTTACTTTTTATTATTTTTAAAACGTATTTTTATTTTGTTTTTTTTTTGCATATTTTGGCTTTGGCTATTATAGTTTTGTGCATCTGAAATCGTCTTCTGTTGAATCCTACAGGAGTACATTTTATGATTCATAGGCGAACCCTCAGAAAAGAGGCTCACTTTACACATTACAATATACCAACTTTTATGAATCGTCAAAAATATATACTTATTTTTAAGACTCTATATCGCCTGTTCGAAATATCATTTGTATGGAAAATGCAAAAAAAAACATGATGATAATTTAGATGTCTGGTGTCTATTACTTTAACTACTCAAGCAGAATAAAACAAATAAAAAAAAACTAACTCGATACTCTATGAACAATAAAACGGAACGTTATCGGCGCTCTTTATATAAGCGAATGACATTTACTCAAGAGAAAAGTTGATTTTGTGACCTTTCTTTTGAGTGGAGCGGGCCGTGGGCAGACTGAAATGCCAGATGTCGACATGAATTCGCGTTTCCACGGAAAATATGAAGTCTTTATTTACTCGGCCTTATTATGAAAGTACGGAATGCTTTAAACGCAATGAATTTTAGATGTTTCCTTAATTGTGGCGGTTCTGCCGGGCAAGTATATCAACTTTCCCTGCAGACTTTTTGCAAACGATCCACTATAACCGGTGAACATAGAATAACATTAAAGACATATATTTATTACATTAATTAATCAATACCCACAAATACTTTTGCACAATCTTGATCCGACTTTATAGCAACACTATCCAAATCGTCTATAATCGGAGTCAGCTCTGCAACGAAAGATTATCAGCGGCAGACGAGAACAATAATCTCCTACCTACTACTATTTTAAGAGGAGCAGTAGCAACACTATAAAAATATAAAAAAAAAAACAACTAAGTTATAGGATGGATACACCTAACTCTGGAATATCAATCTCACCTTAAGTAAGAGTTCTGTGAATCGGACATGTGCTATTATAATAGGGAACAATAAAAGTACAAAGCTAAGGAGTTTATGAGCGGACGTGTGGGATGTGAAAACATATACGGCGGTAGGATTAACGTCGTTTTAGTGCTTAAGGGTATTAGAGAAAGAGCTTGGAACTTTCCTTTGGTGACTAGAGGCTTAGTTATATCCATCAGATTAGGCGGCAAACGTTGCCCAAACTGTCATTCCAATTGTATTTTGAATGTTGATATTTAAAAATGGAACATTCGAATGAAGAATGATGACTAGAGTAGATCCAAAGATAATATGATGACTAGAATAAATCGTAAGTTCCAAGTAAGAGCTTTCAGATTGAATAGGGTTTGTCTAGTGTATATATGTATTGTGTAATTGGCATTTTCATTTAACTTATTAATTTATTATAATCCAAATTACAGCGAATTTGTTAGACGAAAATGTGTAATAATGCTATGGAACCATAGAGTAACTTTTCTGAAATAGTCATTATACGCCACAGATAAAATAAAACAATTCCGACAGATTTGACACAGATTAATAGAAATACTATGGGTTTATTGACATCTAAGCCATACCCCTACAATGCAGTCTGAGTGGGATAGCGTACTCTGACGCTCACATACAAAGTCATGTAAATTAAAACAAAAAAAAACTATTTTAATGCTGAGAAAAGACCTCTTGAGCACCCAAGTATTGAAACCAAAACCTACACTATAATCCAATATTTCAACAAAAACCAATTCCGAATTAGCTTTCACCATACAGCAGCCGAGTTCAGGGATCCGTTTATAGTTTTAATTGAAAGCACAAAGACGCGGAGGCTGCAGACAATTGTTCCAGCGAGGCGTGAGCGGGAGCACCTATTAGCAAATAGATGAGAGACACAATTTATAGTTTGACGAGCTTGCGGAGACGTTACGTTCCACGAGAAAATGTAATCTCATCTATCCGAGATTCTTTGTCCAGCACCCTACCTCACCATTATTTCTCTTGCGTTAGGGAGACTTTAAAACCTAAATACCGATATTTATATAGGTATGTAGATAGATAATTATTTGATGTGTACACCGGTACACAGATATTATAACCGAGACCAAAAAACAAGAAGAAGAAATGTACAAACTAACAAAAACTACAGTTCTGCTGTAAGTAAGGAAGCAATAATATAAACATACCCACAGGCTTCAGACTGAATCTTTCAGTAAATGACTTATTAGCGTGTTGATTATAATAGGAATTGATAAGCAGATGACTTATTGGTTTAAGATTGACTTGAAAGCTTTTAGGATCATCCCTATTCAAGCCTGTTTGATTAATTTATAACGGCGTGGGTGTTACACGGCGCATTGTATCAAGAAAGGTAACCATTATGTTAAATTTAATTACTTTTACTAATTATGGAGGTTAATTAGAAGACAGAATTAAATATCGAATTTGTTTCAGTTAAGGTTATGACGATACTATACTAACATTTACAACTTACAAGCCCGTTAGATGAACCACGTAAAACCGTGTTAGCATAACTAAATCACGAGTTAAAAGCAAACCTCAGTCATCCTATAACGAACTATTCAAACAATTAAAAAGTATATCCAACCATCGTAACACAATTAGCGCCAGTCTTTACATAATTCAAGGGAGGGTCGCCCAAACGTATGAGAAGTTGAGTCTAATGAAAGTGGCGACGAAACCGGTGCGGGGAACGCCAAGTTTATTAATGAATCTTATTCGGGAACGCTCCCGAACTAGAAAGTTAGGGGCCGGGTCGGCGAGTTTGGTTTTGTATGTTCACGTCCTTATTTGATGGATCATTAGGGTCGGTTTTAAAAATAATAAACGACCTTGCAGTGTATAGGTTGCTTTTTGTCAAGTCGGACCATTTAGATTAGTTTTATAAAGACTATAGTCGCTTAAACAACATTGCGTTGATCTGAGTTTAGCGTGGAAAAAGATTCAAACGAATCTACTTTGAAATAAAGAACCATGTTTATTTCAACTAAACCTACATATGTTGGCGTAAGTATTTCTATGCATTACCCAGAATACATGATCCCTCCGACCGAGTTATGAGTTCACTAAATATATTTTTGGTCATTGCGCCTAGTTACAATGGGCAACCCTAAAATACACGTCCCTGCACTTAGCTAAGGGATAAATACCACTTATCGCCTCTGAGGAATTCCCAGCGGATTCTTCGGAAACTTTCACGCAGAAAAGTATTTTTGTTTGTGAAAATAAGTTTTGTTGGTGTGGGGAAATAAAAACAACAAACCTAATGTATTGTTGCGTCAATAGCTTTGTGGTTAGATGGACAGCACTTGTAACCGAGTGGTGCCGGGTTGCGACCCTTACCGGCCGTTAAAACTGTTAACGTGAGCCTGCTCCTCGCATAAGCTTAAGCTTAATTTGACGTTCTGAAGAATAATAGTAATATGTTTATCGCAAATTACCACTACGTATTCTAAAAAAAAAAAAACAGTATCCCAATAAGGGGTGAGGCTTTATATTACTGAAAAAAATTACATTCGAATTGAGATCCTCTCCCGTTTTTTAAGTTGGTTAAAAATGTATTTCTTAAACTCCCCTGGAACGTACTACACTGACATGGTGGTAAATGTTTAGTTACCAAAAGGCGTACTTAACAATTTTGTTGGATATGCCAAAATAAATGGCGTTGAAATTATAGAAATAAGAATTTATGTAAATTTACAATGTAGCACTTGTGTGCAATTTACTTATTATTAGTAGCAAGTTAGGCGATTTAAAAATTCACCTTTGTATTAATATCTATAATCGTACTTACGAAATACTTACTTAGTACTTTATTCAGTCTATAATATAGCCATCGGCTTTTAGTTCCAGCTCAAGGCATACTCGCCCGCTGCGTTTCGTACCTATTTATGTGAAGGCGGGTTTTTGTGGTAGCCACCCTACAAGGCGGCTATTAGATAAACGCCGAATAACAATTTTGTACGCTTGTAATGGTTAATTTACGAGTTGCTTTGAAACTGACACTTATTGGCGGTTGGCGAGAGAATCGGTTGTTAATAGCTTGTCGTGAAAGATCGATTTAGTCGGTTTAAATTAAAAAGAAACCAGAAAATTCGTTGTTTACATTCCATTTACTTAACAAATTATTTTTTTATAAAAAAAAAATATTCGACCAATAACATATACCATATTGGACCTTGACTGTATTCTCTGCACTAAGCACAAGCTTGTATCTATCAAAATAAAGTCGGATTTACATTGATCCAGTAGCTGGATCTAGTTGTTGGCTGGACTGGATCACAACGTTAAAAGCTAACACATATAGATTGATTTTTTGATCAGTTTTAGTAATTTAAACTCAAAACCTACTGATAAAAGCAATATTAACCATGATTATTGTCTTATTGACGTGTAATAACAAGCAAACCCTCGCTGCAGACGGTATTATACCCTTCGTTTAAATACAACGTACTGTTACAGCGCGGGCCACACGCTAACAGCGCCCAATTATCCTGTCAGACCTTAAAGCGCGCGGTTCCAATATAGTGGCGGGAAATTGAGATGTAACAATAATATACGTACTCTTTGTTTTACGCAAGCTACGGTGAAAGCAAGCTGGTTATATCGGACTTCTACCGACTAAAACCCCACGGTGGACCTCCTCCCGCCTTGTTGAGAGGCCACAGGAACGCTTTCGCAGACATCCGTGACCCCACCAAAGTCCACGCAGGCGGACTCCTACTCCACCTGGAGGTGTGGGCCACACCGTGCTGCCGTCCTGCTCGGTGGCGTGTCTGACACGCAGGGCCCCAACCCTTTGCCCAAACCCAGGCCCAAACCCAACGCGTGCATGGCCCAAGAAGTCCCTCATCAGATGATACAGCGGGAGAAAATAGGCTTAGCTTGATTATTGCAGCTAGTTAGCTTAGTGCAACATATTGATTTCTTATATTTACGCGAATATTACACATTGAAATGAAACTAAGTTTAAGGATTTTATCGCGTTTTTATTTTGATTTTACGTTCCCGACGCTTCGGTTGCTTTACAGCAACCATGGTCACGAGAGGACTGAGGTGGTTGACGTCCTGGTGTCATACTCATTAAAATTAGTTTCATTTCAATTAGTGCAACATGTTTATGTACCTGTTTTTTTATACCTCCACCATCAGGAGCCAGCGAGGGTTGGCTGTATCAAGTTGTAGCCTGTTGATGAAGGCTTCACCTAGTTTCAGCCAGCTAAACCGAAATGGAACCGCACTTCGGCTTTTAGCCGTAACATTATGTAATATCTAGTTTTGGTGAAAAATGGTTATCTTAAATCTATATAGTTTGGAACGAGCCTTTCAAACCTTTAAGTCTCTTATCAGGTCGACGATATAATATATATATATATTTATAAAAAAAAGTCGTGTTAGTAACACAATTTATAACTCAAGAACTGGATTTTTTTGATTTCTTGAATTAGTCTCCGTCCCAAATAGCAGACTAACCATTAAAACATAGGAATAAATCACAAAAAAAAACCATTTATTTTCTCATTTATTTGATTCTAAGGCAGCACGAAGTTCGCCGAGATAGCTAGTAATGTATATAGCATTTAAATAAACAAAACATACATCTCCAATTATGAGTACATAATATTATAAGCTATAATTTATATCTTCACGACACCGCATTTGCCGCTGCGCAAACGACCTGTCGTATTGTACTATAAATTAGTAACACGAATGTGCGAACAGCTCATGTTTCTATAATAAACGTGAAGGTAATTAATATCTTAATATTGCAATTAGTAATTACGACTGGAATTTCTATGATTTGTTAACGCAATACTGTTTTTTAAAATTTCATATTAGTTTTACGAAAAAGGCCGAATAGGATATCACCGACTCAGGTTTTTTTTACGATTTAATGGCGAGCCGATTAAAACATAATATCCAATAGAAACGAGAAGAGAGAAGACCGATAAAATAAATAAAAACTGTTAGAATATCTCTCTCTCTAGTCTCTTATAGTGGACTAGGCGTAGGGACATAGACAGAATTTAAGTTTAGAACGTAGAAACGATATTTCTTTCGTGTTTTTAAAACAAAAAAAAAACAGATAATAATAAACATCAAAAAAGGTTTTAGTAAGTATATGATTTTTTCCCTGTTACCATAAATATGGCATCAATGTAAATAGATGCCGAATGTACTTTCGAATTCCGAATATCCTCTGATACACTTTAATCGGAGTTTGGAAGCTCATCAGGTACGTATTTTCATGTGATTTAAATCGCGTGGCCTTTGACATTGCGACATTTGTCGCGCTCCGATATTAATTATGTAAAATGTTGTTTTGGCCAAACGATGACGGGTTGTAATGTAGTATAAATAATATTAATATGATACCTTGTACATATACGAACAAATGCTCAACACCCTCCTAGTTTACAAACCTGAATGTGATATGACGGCATGTCTGGTTTTGAGGACGGCGAGAACTACAGTTTGGATAAATTCGGTAATATAATAATAATACCAGCCCTTTTTAATGTCCCACTGCTATGCAAGGGCCTCCCCTCAATGCGAGGGGGATTAGGCCATAGTCCACCACGCTGGCCCAGTGCGGGTTGGCGGACTTCACACACACACACACTTTCGAAGGGTTCTCTCAGACAGGCAGGTTTCTTCACGATGTATTCCGTCACCGTTTAGAAAGTGATAATCGTTGTCGAAAATGAGATTCACACATGAAATCCAGAAATCCCAGAGGTGCGAGCCGGTGCCGCCGCCGCCGCCGCTGCGAGACACTGCTGGCTATCACTGCTTTATCCGGTAAATCCACCAAATATTCGGCCGAATAACGTATAATTACCGAATATTCGGCGCATCCCTAATATATACCCGATAGAGTTGTCCGCTGGCATCAATATCAAACAGAAATTAATTACAAGTATTCGACCCAGTTCCCTTAAAGTAATTAAATTTGAGTATTTATGTTACTTGTTGTTATATGAATTCAAAGGACTGGTGGAAAATATAGCGAGCAATTATAAGGAGGTGTTCCACACGGGTAACGCGGAGCGCGCAGGTGCCACCACTAATCGATTTAGTTGTCGATTGAAATTGACTTTTATAGACACGTGCACAGCGACATACTTAACATTTATGATCGATAAAATACCGACTACATAAACGGGTTCATGGGTAATGTTCATAAATAAGTAAATGTTTTTATATTGCGACTAACAAGCAAAAATTGCACGTCTGTCGAAAGTCGTGTGAAATTCACCCAACCGCACTGAGTCATAAGGTGCATTATGGTCTAAATCGTCTTCATATTGAAGAGGAATTTGCCTAGCGTAATGGCGTAATAGGCTCGCCCCTATTACCATTAGACCTAATACCGTCGGCGAAATGTGGTGGCAGTGAAATGCACCTCTGCCTACCCCTTCGAATACTTTTTTAGATTCGCTTAGTGTCGCGGAGAATTGCATTTTATTTGAGGTCCCGTCACTCGTGATAGACAGTTTCTGGATTAACATCTTAGAGGAGTTCGATGTTGCTGGCTTCTTTTATTATCGATCAAACTTGTTTGGTTTATAATCGAAGAAGTTGACAAGCCGAGGGTCAGTGGTGGGTCGTCTTTCCCCATTAGGTTACCCCTTCGAGGATTACAGGCGTGATTGTGTATTATTATTTAAAGGGCCAAATAGAAATAAATACATGAGTAAATTGCCGTTTTCTTTTCATATACGTTAAGTCCCATTTGCAAATTGTATGCAAAGTCGTAGGTGCGCGTCGCGTCTCATCCGTCATCAGTGTTGACAAATATGGTTTCTTATAGCACTTCACGCTTGCCATTACAGCTATATAGCAGCTTTATATAGCAATAATATTATACAATCCTGTTATACTCTGACATACTGATACTTTTAATTGGTTTGCGATACATTTATAGATCGTTCGTCGCGATAATGGTGTAATTTATATGGGACTAATGTTATTACTAAGATGATTGAGATTGATCACAAATGATTTGAGTATGTTGTGATCAATGTATACATTTGTTGCTGTTTCTGTAGAAGTACAGTCAGTCTTTATAATTGGATTACAATAAAAATGAAAGGAATTATCAAGCGTAATCAAAGACTACATTAAGGACGGGTTCTATTACAAATTGCCTTTAAGGCGGAATTTGTATCAAAGATACTGTTTTCCTAGCTCTGTATCTCAATGTTTTGTCAAAACATAAAATAAACGCGATAAAATCCGTAAAATCTTTTATTTCAATTTTCTTCATAAAACGCCCCGAATTCTCGATCACTTAAATTTTAACCATAAATTAAAAAAACACCAATAAAAAATATTAGAACAAAGTTAGTAACGTTTCGGTAGGATAAGTAGGAACACCTAATATAATCGTAAAGACATCGAATAAATATATTCTTATCTTTAAAATGTATCGTGTGAGCAGGACAGCAGACGCTGCTACGTTGATAGATTTGACTTGAAACATTTATACTAAACAGTCTTCAAGCATATTATCCAAAACTTTAAGTCTAAAAGAGCTTGAATTCTAATACCACATTATAAAGCGCCATTAATCTGGGAGCAATACTTAAATTGATGAATAAGCTCTCCACCAACCTCCATTAGTGGTAGGTGAAGTTATACCATGAGCCCAGACATGTTTTTACCCGGCTTTGTCGCTTTAATTACTTGTACAGCGCTCAAAGTTAATTAAGAGAAGTGTAAGTAAACAATAAATTAATTCCTTACGCAAAAAAGACGAGCGTTAAAGGTTTGATGTGGCGTGAGGGGTGGATGCTTCGAAGAATGGGGCGCTTTTAAATGGTTCTAATAATAAATTTGGCATAGACTATATAAAATAAATTGTTAGCCGCGTCTATGTTTCAAAGCCCTATTCAATCGTCCAATCCTATTTCAGCAGCCTCGGCCCGTAGAAAACTATTTCACTATCTATGGGGTCAAAGACAGTCCAACTAATAATACATTTTAAGTCTGTATTCTTTGCTCTGGATATTAAATGATGAAGCGAATTTAATGCTGTTTACTGGCATACTATGAACTCATAAAATACATAAAATATTTATTTTTATAACATACATAATTTACACATCTTAACCTTATACGTGATCTAGGACCATATGTGATCATATCCAAAATTTATTATACTACCGGGAACTATGATCGTAGATAGGACGATGTCAAAAAAATATTAAGACGTCGTAAAATTATGTCAATTTTATATGCCCCCCATTTTATATCTTTAGGTCCCTTTCCACTCTTTCAACACCATGTAGCGATCACTTCAACCGCCCCATAAGCTACACAGATGGCGCTACAGACGCATTCAGAACAATATACAATTCTCAATACAATCCTGAATCGCGCTATGAGAGTTTTCGAAGCACGTAATATATATACAAGATCCCGATAAGCACCATTGGGGCATAGCGGCCGCCGCGTCAGGCATACCACCCCCCTGGCTGGAAGATCTTTTCCGCTAAAACTATACATGCAGTTCTTAAATAGATCAATTTCAATTTCCAAACAACGAGTAAATACATGTTGATATTAATTAGCATAATTTTGTGAATTAAAAGCCTGAATATGAATTTTCGAGACGGGAGGAGTTCTGGCATCAAATTTCGAGACATCAAAGGCCCTTTGAGGTAACAATAATTGAATCAGCTAACAATTAGACCGCTTTGTTGCTTCCTTGCTGCGGGCTTAAGTCAAACATGACAGTTTTGGACTGAAGCCTGTTTAGACCTGAGTTTTGATAAACAAATATCATTCTAATTCAATGGATCTTGTAATTCAAGAGCATGGACGATTAGTTAATTATCTCCACTCTAAACTTGTATTGAATGTTCATTATATATCTGTGTCATAGATATTTTATAACCCCGTTCGGCATAATTGGGTGAAAAAAAAATCGCGTCGACCCCGACGACGGATTTTGGGAAAGCGTGAGAGAAGTCAGGCAGATGATGTAAGGCAACCAGACTAGACATTTTAGGACTAAAAGAAGTTAATTTAAAAAGCAAAAAAAAACCGACTCCGTATATAATGGAATTTCAATAAAAATTAAAACAAAAAAACTAGTCCAGTGGAGATTTTAAGAATCGGGACTTATTACTGGGAGGATTTGAGCCGGTTTAGATTTATAATGGGTCCCGACTGTTAAAATTGCTACTGGACTTTTTTTTCTTTCTTTTCAGTTTGTATTTAATATTATTTTTTTACGAGGGTGGGTGGGTGGCTTTTAAATTATTTTATTTTATACTAGCTGTTACCCGCGCCTTCGTTCGCGTGGTATTTAACAAAGACACAACCGTTGGCAACAGCCTGCTCGCGCTTTCTGAGCCCACGAGACGCATTTCAGGTTGTTGCTATCAAACTTAATCAGGCGCAACGCTGCAACATTGGTTTTAATTTTTTTTCGTGAGATCCTATGTTTTTTTCTAAAATAAAAGTAGCCTAAGTTACTCCTTGTTACATCAGCTATCTGCCAGTGAAAGTCCCGTCAAAATCGGTCCAGCCATTTCAGAGATTACCCGGAACAAACAGACAGACAGACAAAAATTGTAAAAAATGTTGTATTGGTATAGGTAACGTGTATACATCCAAATGCACTTAGTAAAAATCGATTATTTTAATATTACAAACAGACACTCCAATTTTATTTATTTGTATAGATATATACATTAACTAGCTGTTGCCCGCGACTTCGTCCGCGTGGTATTTAACAAAGACACAACCGTTGGCAAAAGCCTGCACGCGCGTTCTGATCCCGCGGGACGCATTGTTGCTATCAAAACTTAATCAGGCGCAGCGCTGCAACATTGGTTTTAATTTTTTTTCGAGAGATCCTATAATTTTTTCTAAAATAAAAGTAGCCTAAGTTACTCCTTGTTACATCAGCTATCTGCCAGTGAAATTCCCGTCAAAATCGGTCCAGCCATTTCAGAGATTACCCGGAACAAACAGACAGACAGACAAAAATTGTAAAAAATGTTGTATTGGTATAGGTAACGTGTATACATCCAAATGCACTTAGTAAAAATCGATTATTTTAATATTACAAACAGACACTCCAATTTTATTTATTTGTATAGATATATACATTAACTAGCTGTTGCCCGCGACTTCGTCCGCGTGGTATTTAACAAAGACACAACCGTTGGCAAAAGCCTGCACGCGCGTTCTGATCCCGCGGGACGCATTGTTGCTATCAAAACTTAATCAGGCGCAGCGCTGCAACATTGGTTTTAATTTTTTTTCGAGAGATCCTATAATTTTTTCTAAAATAAAAGTAGCCTAAGTTACTCCTTGTTACATCAGCTATCTGCCAGTGAAATTCCCGTCAAAATCGGTCCAGCCATTTCAGAGATTACCCGGAACAAACAGACAGACAGACAGACAGACAGACAGACGGACAGACAGACGGACAGACAGACAGACAGACAAAAATTGTAAAAAATGTGGTTTCGGTATAGGTAACGTGTATACATCCAAATGCAATTAGTAAATAGCTGTTATTTTAATATTACAAACAGACACTCCAATTTTATTTATATGTATAGATGTATAGATAAGATGTATTATGCGATTCGTTCGTCAGTAACACTCGTAAGATTAAGACAAATCCAACAAAACCAGAGAAAATTATCATCAAATCGGCAAACGCGTTTGGCCTCTAGAGCGCTCCTTCGCGTCGCGCAGTCGGGTAAAAAACCTTCGAAATATCCTGCTGATCTCTGTGTCGGCGGCGTGTTGCGTGGAACGAAGAAACTGAACATAATTACCTATTCAATACACCGCCCGAGTAATTGGGCGCGATGTTTCCTCTCGTCCGGGTCTCAGGGCTCCTCCCCGTATTATTTAATAAGCACCGCAGGCAGGGGGTGGCTCGTTTCATTGAATTCCATGTCTATTTTTTTAAGTTGCCGCTCCGTAACTCAAAATTTAATTTTAAATACGTTTTTATTTAGTGAAAAACGAAGTGCGGTGAGCGTTTTGACTCGACTGTGTGATATTTGTGTTCTGAAAATTATATGTTCATACATAAGCCCGTTTTGTGAGTTGGTGAAATTGACACACAGTAGAAATCATTAATTAATTGATCATATTTACGAATAAATTGGCCTTTGTAAATGGTTTGTATGTCGAGTGCGAGATTATCCGAAAGCTAACCGTATACTTCATAGTCTACGTATTCAGACAGTTTGTATGGAGTATTGAACAGCATCTCTAGCGGGCGGTATTTAAAAAAAAATCTCCATACGAAATGTATTTAAATTAAAACAACAATCCGACAACCATATTTCTGTAAAAAGAAGCGTATTTTTCAGCTGCAGCCGCTTTAACAATTCTTCTTCATTTAGTCTTTTAACGTCTTTAAGTGTTACCATCACGTCTCAACAATAAATAATAAGTTACCATAATTTAAAAAGTTAAGGAAGTTTTGGCATAAAAATGTTTCTCGAGATGAAATAATAAAGGAAAGTGTGATTAAATATTAGTTACTTCGCAAGAAAGAACGCTTTAGTTAATTAAAAGCATTCGCGTCCTGCGGTCCATTTACCATGGACGAGGTACTGTGAGACCTTCTTTGTGGTTTGGTGTAAGTGACAAGAGACAAGACTATTTCGGACTGATCTGATGTTTTAGAGCCCCCCTCGCACTAGGCAGCCTGGCTGCGGCAGCCAGAATATTTGTGCAGCCAGTTATAGCAGCCAATCGACGACTAATGAATTTCTCTGTATCGAAAGTCATTTTTTTTTAAAGTTCGGAACCCAAAATACGTCTGGCTGCTACAACTAGTGCGCGGAGACTGACGGCAGCCACATACATTCGCCTATACACGCTCTGGCTGCCGTGCAAACAGGCGCGTTCTATTGGCTGCCGCAGCCGGGAATTCGTGGCTGCCTAGTGCGCGGGCTCCCATACAACGTCATATGATTTACTGGCTGCCGCAGCCTGGCTACCTAGTGCGCGGGGTGTCTTAAATAAATCCCACAAAAGCGATTCGTATGCCTATCGCATTACTATGATGTGCCGTCCGATATGAATAGCTTTTTATGGATTTACTGCTAAGGGTTTCGACTCTTAAGAAAACTGTTGTTTCCAGCACGGAATCATTCGGAATTAATCAGAATCGATCTGCAGTAAGCGTTGTTTAAATGGCTTGCTTGCTTGAACATTGTAAAGGTTCCATGATCGATTTATATTACGGTGGCTGTAATCATTGCGATCTCCACCATATTTATAGTAAGTAGTGAGATGAGATCCGTTTATTGTTATGCCAATGATTTTTTAAGGAGCATAGGTTATTTCTCATAGCGAAATCCCTTGTCTTTCAATAAAATCTTCCTATTCCCTAAAGGTTCTGCAACACTGACTTATAACATTGCAAAGCTGACGTTCTTTTATCCGCTGGGTATCAAAATCGCTTACTCTCATCTCTAAGACCGCACACCCTGTGGCTGGACAGTTCGAAAATGCGGGAGAAATTCCGGTTTCGCTTACCTGAAATAAAAGAAAATAATGTTCATTCAATTTCACTTTTGATGGTTTAGCTGACTGATTACGCGCAAGACTTTATTTCCACTAAGCCAGCGACAGCGACTAGCCACTTACTTGAAATAAGGTATTTATTACGAGCTACACACGAGCTAGAGAAGTACATAATGAATTATAAGTATTTTTTAAATTAGATCCACATCCATAACACTACATGCAATTTCTCTCCATACTAGTTTAAATTTACGGCCAATTATGTATTTACATTAATCGTTATATATCACCAGCTTCTGCCCGCGGCCCCGCCCGCGATACCTCGATGAGACAGCCGTAGGTATATATATATCTTGCTCTTAGTGAAACATTTTTCAATATCGAATCAGTAGTTCCGGAGACTACCTCCTAAATGCAAACACACAAACGTTACCTCTTTATATACCATGGTACAGAAGTATAAATGATATATCCGGTTTATATGACCGGGCAACATTCGTGTGGGTTTAGCGTTGATCGATGTCGTTAGACAATGACAGAGTCGATATTTTTTTTCACACAACATTCGGAGTTCGTCGACGGCTTTCGCGCCATCGTTAATCAAGTGACGAGGCGGATTGAAAAAACGTCGTAGGCCCACAGGGGGGAGGGGGGGTTAAATAGGAATGGCACGTCATGTCGTTTTATTGTAAAGTATTATGTAAATGTGGTAAAAATTAGACCACCATGGTATTTTTTATATAATTCAAAAGAAATTAAACTTATTTTTCGGATTATATCGTGTTTATTTTATGTTTATACGTTTCCGACGTTTCGGCTGCTTTATTGAAATTAAAAAAATATTCTAATTTCAATAGGGAAGATGGCTGGGTACTACCACCGACTTGGGATCCAAGCGCACCATTGCAAGACCTCAAAACACTGAGCACTTTTTGCGTAGATCGCACCGCAAACAAAAACTAAATATGAAGGGACCCCAGTTCAAACTATGACACCAGGACGTCTAACACCTCAGTCCTCCTGTGACCATGGTTGCTGTAAAGCAGCCGAAACTTCGGGAACGTAAAAACATAAAATAAACGCGATAAAATCCTTAAAATCAGTTTTGTTTCAATATTTCAAGTCTTGTTCTCCGTTGCTAATCGAATTGTTATTAGGCTAGCATAGCATCTTCTTTATTTATTCAAAAGCCATTACTACTTGACTTTGGCATAATACCTACAATCTGGTGTCGCCGTTTCCCAAAAAAGCCGTTTTCTGAGCCAACTTATTATTTTCATTATCTGTACCCCTATTACTCGGCTCATAAGAAATCCTATAATGTCGGGTCAGACGAAATACTAGACGTGGCGGTAATAGCTGGCTCCTCATATAAATTCCTCGAGTTGATTCACATTTTGAGGGCGTGTTGGCACGCGAGGTGCTGGCCTTGTACTACCTTCGTGTGGGGTAGTTTTTCTTGAATTTTAAGCGCGAAAAAAACATTGATCAAAGCTATACTAGCTAAATACTCACTCACTCTGTTATACGCTACAAACTTTATTCTATTCAATAAAGGCTATAAACTTTTAAACGAGCGTAAAAATATATAACCTTTCATAGTTCCGCCACATATATATTATTATTTATATTCAAATTTAGGAATTTGTTCGTTTATCAATAAACAAATTAATAATTTTAAAAACTGAATCCGTGTTTTTAAAATAAAATAAATTTGAAATTAGAATTCTACGCTACACAAAAAAAAATGATTTGAAATGGCCACTGGCCAGTACTGCAGAACGGTAATTTCATAGGTAAACCTATTTTAACATATTATATATTTAGCAATAGCATCACAAGTATGGCAATGGTTGTCTTATGTCTGAACTTTTGTACGAATATATAAATGGTAAAACGTGCAACGTATAGTCACCTAACAAACAAAGTGAGTAAGTAATATTATGCTTTTCAATTCTTCATCATAATTTTCCTCGATACGATTTAACTTCTCAAAGTTCCACTGGAAATTTTCAATATTGGGAAAATTCAAAGCTCCCAATATATTCAGGAGCTCTCTTGGAAACATTTTAAATTTTCCAGAGCTTATTACATCGCTCGTCGGTTCTCGAGGAGCGGGGTACCGAAATCTACATGTTTATAGTACACCTACTCATGTGATCCCGGCAGACGGGGAAGTACGAACGTGTTATTATGGCAATTACGGCGAAAAGCCTCGAAAGAAAATATATGGGAATGTGGGATATGTATATAAAAAGGTTGGCCCTTTAATGATAAAATCATAAATTCTACTGGAGCAAGGCTGGTGTTATATTGAAATAAAACAAATTTTACAGATGTTTTTACGTTCCCAACGTTCCTCCCGTGACCATGGTAGCTGTGAAGCAGCCGAAACGTCGGTATGTAAACTATCCACAGCTTTACTGATACGGGTAGGTACATTCATTTCATCATCATCATCGACATCAACATTACTATTATCATCAGGGGTACATATAATTCAATAACAATTATCAAGAATTACTCGACACTGGCAAAATGGCACTATATTTTAGCTGATTACCAACCTAAAAAAAATTTATTTTGGAAGCTCCTTTTAAGGATTCGACTACATCACATTCCCTCATCACGTACCCTCATAGCAAACCTTCCCTACAGGTTGATGTGAAATCCGTACACGTTCATGGAATCCGTACATCTCGTGTTGGGATCGCGATCTGTTCCGTACAACCCTATCCAACGATTCCCATTCACATGTAAATCCGAGTACGATTCGCATTAGCTATGTAAGTAGGGGTGCCGCGAATCACTGGAGTCTGTCTGTAACCAATACCTGTAACATCAATTTGTGTTCAACCTCTTTCGAAGAAATAATACCGACGGAACGTCGCGAACAACATATTGAAGTACAAAAAACTAAAGCAACGCTTGTATAATGGGTACAATACTTAAATGGATATTAAACATCTATAACTCGGATAAAGACATTCATGCTCGTCACAAGAATTTTGTCCCTACCAGAATTCGAACCTGTGACCCTGAGCGCTGAAGGCAGGGTCAAACCAAATGAACTTATGAGGCTGCCAAATCGACAGACGAACAAACTAATCAACGCTCGTTTCATGAAACTATAAGTTAACTTAACAAAAATACTGTAAAATATTTTAACAGATGAATCAGTAACTTACTGATTCATCTGTTCATATGGATCGACGTATAAAATGTTAGTTTTTTTTTAAAGAAGGCGAGGCAGTAGCGTTTGTCCATGCGCTCAGTACAGAATGTCATTTTTTAAATGTCAAAAAAATAAATGTTATTTCTTTGGTAATGTTATCTTTATAACCTACTGTTGGCCCTGTTAACATATTCTACACTATTATTGTTACACCTAAGCCTACATTCAAACTACTAAAGCTGTCTTCAAAAACAACCGTATGAAGATGTTCGGCCAACCCTACAGAAACGTCCCCCGCACTTATGCGCGGCTTATTTCTATGAATACGTCTGGTTGAAAGGGTGTATTAGCATACGTTTTACCTTCGTTCAATAGTAATTGCACCGCACAGAATACAGAGGAAATAAAACGTTGGATGTATGTAGCTGTGAACCCACCTACGATACAATTTATGAAGTGATATTGCCAGAGTTAAAAAAAAAGTTATACTAATAATTACGACCGTCAACCCTAAAGAGTTGGTCATAGGGATTGTAAACAGCTGGACATGTACCGGAAGGAGCTTTCTTTACACTCACTGTCTAGGCCTAAGGTTTTTTTGTGGGCGATTTTAAAACCCATCGATCTAGCCCCAAATTAGAATTCCTTCCATTTTGGGCACTAGGCGATAGAACAATAGGTATTAAACATTCATGACTTGGGCACAAACATTTGTGCCCAATGCTCATCATACAAATTCTGCCCCTGCCGGGATTCAGAATTGGGATCCTCGGCACATGGTGATGTCCCAGTTTCCAATCCCACTACCAATTAAGCCAATCGGTACCTCAAGTGCGAGATTTATAGTTAACTTTCCGGTAGTTAACTATATAGTCCGACGTGAATACGTCTGAACTGACAGTATACCCAAAACGTTCGCGTCTAAATACCAATCGTATTCCATTGGTAAACAAAAAGTTTGCTCGATGAGTGAAACCACAATTAGGCCCGTTATGTTGGCTTTTACGTTTTCTGATTACGTTTGGGTATCACAATACGACTAAATGAGACAAGATACATATATTTTGTTTTATGTCCTTATCGTTGTGACTGGTTTTTCGGACCAACAATACAAGTTGAAAGGACGAACAAAAAATCGGTCACACGCGATCCGCGCGATGCATGTCTAGATAAGACTAAGAATTCTCATCCGATATTATTTCCTTTTCAACCACATGAGTAACACAGAGAAAGGTGAGTTAGCCAGGCTAAAAGTGTTGAATAACTTAATTTTATTTTCGTTGATATTTTTTATATTGGTGTGAGCTTATTTAATGGTTATAAGGTACCTATCTATATTTAAATTTTCTTTATTAGTACGATGGACGCTAAAAAGGTTTGCAGCTCATAATAACAGATTAGACAGAGGAGGTGGCATATGCTACCTACTTCGATCTACCTCACACTAGCGCATAAAATCGTAGACAGAGAACTGTCAAGGCTTGAATATGTCAAGATTGTATTTCTAGGAACAATATCATTTTATAGAAAATAGTTTGGGACATTCAGGATGAGCCAAAACCGACAAGAGTTGTTCGCTCACAAAACACTTAAAAGAAAATGGTAGCCACGTACGTAGCGAAAATAGGTCCCATTGTGACGATTGAACAAGGGGTTCGTAGGACAATTAATGCAGAGCGGTAGGTAGACCACAGTCTGTTTACCACAAACTATCATCGAGTTTCGGAAAACCAACCCATAGAAGTGCATCATCCTGCACCAGGACAACGCAAGCCCGTACATCAACGGTTCCGGTGTATAGTGAAGAAGCAGTCGAATATTTTTTATCGGCAATTTGGAGTACCATACTTCGGCGTGGAACAAATATTATAACGACTGGTTTGGGCGTATGGAAAAGTGCATGAAATACCGTGGGGAATACTTTTTAAACAATAAAATGTATATAACGTTCTAGTTGTTTATTCTTTTCTCAAACGACAAAACTTAATAGGCATGCCACGTTTACTAACTATATTATTAGGTACTATCCAGGGATGTTCTTGATATCTTCTCTCCATGGTGATGCTTATAATTAATATAGAAGGATAAATCCTTAATCTTTAATTGAAATATTCTAAACATTACACATGATAATTCACAGAAACACAAGTATTGGAAAATAAAAATACATCACTAAATGTTCCAACAAGAAACCAAACTAAGAAATAATCAGTATTACAGGTAGCCACTTTTCCTCTTCCAGCTAATTCTGGGTTCTATTCTTTTTCGCTGTTTCCAATCGGTTCCACAATTATTTTTCGCTGAGGTCCGTAAAGGATTAAAACTCTGCACAGAAGTGTTTGTCTCGCTTATCTTGATTATGAGCACTAGCCAGCATCCTCTAGCCAAGAAAATTACGCATTGGGTACGTTATTATGTAATTTAAACATGATTTAATATCAATATTGTTTTCACAATGACTTTCCACGTTTCACAGTTTACTTCAAAATTCCATTGACAGATTGATTGTAGTGAACACGTCTTAACTGTTAGTTTACTGTTAGTATACCTAAACCGTGCGAGTGTAAGCTCCCATACTATACAAAAGTATGCTCGATTGACTGAAACGTAAGTTATGGCCGTTATGTTGGCTTTTACGTTTTCTGTAAAACCATAAATCCACCACATAATCTAGAGGAATAATATTTCTTGTATAGCTATTTCGTTTTCAACCATATGAGTAACAGAGATCAAGCCAAGTCGGTTGTCAAATGACTGACAATTTTTATTCTGGTTAAAACAATATTCGATTACCTTGACGACGCCATTTTCATTTCTTCATGTCACATCCATTATTTTATTTATAATGTGTATTTATTGAATTTAATATTGCTATTAATTACTTGACACTGGCAAAATACCCGCTAAGTTGCGGGTGAGGCCATTTGCATATCCATTTTATTTCATCGCATTTCATTTCGTAAAAGAAGAAGAAAACAATATTCATATTTCAATTTGCCATCATTGTTTATAAATTGATGGAAGCCATTCAGTTTTGAAAGTAAAGAACACGAGCAAGAACTAACAAGCGGACTTATTATTTGCTAGCCTAAGTATTTCTGAAATGAAATCAAATGTCCCACAATTTGAGTTCTTGGTAAAATGTATACTACGGTAAGTAAAAGCTAAAAGCCGTAAAATGCGTGGTTGCATTCGTCAAGTCCCAGTTCTAGGTATACCGGTACTGCACCGGTGCCTATCTGCAGGCGGTCACTGGGGCCATCGGCACCAGTCGGGCCGCGACAGTTGATTATCCAGATACTTTATTTTATGTACAGGTAGTACCCATATTTCTCTTTAACGTAAATAATACTCATGCGTAAATCTCAATTCTGAAATCTAAAAAAAAATGTGAGGAAACCTGCATGTCATGGGCCAGCGTGGTGGAATATAAGCTGAATTAACCTCATATTAACGAGAAGTGTGTGTAGTGTACTATCGATAAAATTGGGTGCACTTCAATGAACTGCACCTCTGCCTACTACTTAGGAGATTCCAGGCGTGATGGTGTTTCTCTCTTTACCTAATAGCTTATGTAATCAAATATTGTATTTTCAGGAGGATGGAAGAACTGTAGATTCAAACTGTCAGGACAATAATCCTGCCACCATTCCAATTCAAAAATCCACTATAATTTTCATTGTTGGCTGAATAGAAATCGAACCCACCGCCACCCGGTGCAATGAGTTGAGCGGCCTGCGCTCAAACCACTAAATAAAGATGCCTTAAACATTTCACATTGTGTTTTATTTTCATTGACCTAATGTGATAATGGATATGTGGAGTGTGTGTATATAAAAGGTAGTTTAAAAGTAGCGCCTGTAGCAGAGAAAGTAAAAAGCAGGAGGCTAGTTTGGTCACGTTATCAAAGGAGACGAGAAGCATTTTGAGCGCCTAAAAAGGCTATTAGTATGAATATGCATAGATAGAGTGAGAGGAAGACCCACGAAGTGGTAGAAGTTTGTATAAAAAGTGATATGAAGGAGATTAATGTATGAAAAAGACATACTGCGGCGATCCCAAATAATGGGAAAAGGTGAGGCAGCTGATGATGATTTTACTGATTTCTAATATATATTTACCTAATTTAGATTGAGTTTAATTGCAAACAAGAGCCTTAGTATGAGGTTATGCCGTTTTTTGACGTAGAGAAATCCTTATGGATACCCGCAAGCTCTGCGGGAGACGAGCGGGTTATGTCGGACTGCTACCGACTTAAACCCCACGGTATACCATCGTCTACCTTTGTTGGGGCGCTGTGGGATAGCACTAGCATGCACTGCGACATCCAACGAGGTTATGCCCTAGCTCCACCCTTGATATAGTGTGAACATTCGATAGTAGTGATGGCCATCTTGGTAGAATACTCGCTTTGGAGACAAATTGCGCAGATTCAAACGCGGCTCCCGCTAGGACTTTCAGATTTTTACGTGCGCATCACGTTTTCAATCATGAATCATTGGCTGTACCGACGGTAAAGCAAACATCGTAAGGAAACTTGCTCGTTCCTCAAAATTTATGTGAAATTTACCAAATGGCCCTGGGTCAGCGTGGTGGAGGAATATGCCCGGTATAATGACAATAGGCTCGCCCCCTATTTCATTGGGACCAAATACCATTGGCGAAATGTGGGTGTACAGGAGTGCACCTCTGCCTACCCCTTCGGAGATTGCAGGCGTGATGGTGTATTAGTAGGTAACAACCAACTATTTTATCCGACAATCTATTCAGAGAAATGGCTGTGTTGCGTAGGTGTTAATTAAACATGATATATCAATAACTTAATACATTTTTTTCGTTAACTTTTTGTCGTTTCACGGTTTCACCAACAAAATCATAAGTGACGACGCGAACTATAAAAGTGAACGTTTCCGTACGATACGTATCGTAAAATCTTTCAAATTTATGACTCGCACTCGTGCAATTCGTACGTCTAAAAGTATTCGGTTAACTTATGAAAAATCTCCCAAAATGTCTATGCGTACTATAAAAGTAGGTTTAGGTTTCTCTATGGTACGAAATTATACCTAAGTAAACTTGTGACTCACACTCGCGCATGTCGTACAAAATCGTTAACTTTCAAAGTTTCCGTGAGCAAACGATCGAATGTTTACTACATATAGTAACGAAAAAAACTCACACTCGGCACAAATGTTTTAGATATCGCCCGCTAGGGGCGTTTTTTAAGTCTCTATACAAAATGTCCAAATACGGTAGTTTGTAAACTATAAAGTTAGCTAACGAAAAATCTCACACTTGAGGTACGGATCGTCCGTTTACTACTAGTTAACCTAAAGTTGGTGGTGGTGGGGATGGTGTTTACAACATTGGTTGTAATCTCCAAAGGGGTAGGCAGGGATGCACTGCAGTGCACCCACATTTCACAGAAGTTATTTGGTCACAATTTCGTAAAGAGTGAGCCTATTGCCATCATATCACCCATTTAATCTCAATAACCAAATAGGTATGGGCTGAAATCTCCTTGATGATATAAATATTACGAGTTGAATCGATAACGAACCTTCTCTCTTCGGTCCGAATCGGTTGAAAATACTCACGAGCACAGCCATATAAACCCTTCCTACATTCAGTAAAAGAAAAACAACAAGGAAAAGAAAAATAACTTCTAAAGGCCGAAGTAAAGAGCGGGAAACGACAACTTAATAAAAAGTGAAGGAACAACTGCGCCGGGAATGATATTGGAATACTTCCCGGCTGTGCAAAGGGCCCATACTATTTGCATACGTGTGTATAGGGCCCCATTGAATAACATGTTAGAGGCAATAACGTTTATTATTTTATTTGGTATTATCGGTGCCAAAAAAAACGGTCTCAGCCCTACTTAAGACCACCTGCAGCGACTGTGAATTTGGCGTGTTTCTGAGCGATGAAGACTGTGCTTGCGCGCTTTATTTGAAGCGTCCAATCATATAATTGTCATATATGAGAAAACAAACCACTCAACATCAATAAAAAAGCTTATCCAAAAGTAATAAATATTGAATGAACGGGTTTTTGAACGACTTAATTGCTGTCAGACTGAATAATTTTTACCCATTCACTTTGCTTACCGTTGGATACGGCTAAGATAAACGCAAAACCCAATCGTAAGGGGTTCCCATATAACACATACCTATGTCTCATAGACAAAGCTTTTATTCATTTCGATTGAAAACCAACTAATTTAATTCATAAGGGTACGTTTCGTTCGATGGATAAGTACTTTTAGGGAATCCCGATGAATGGTGTACCCCTTGAACGACTTGTTCGGGCCCTGTCAAACAATGACAGTCCAATGCAATATTTAGTAGAAAAAATAATAGTTTTAGAGCGCACTCAATACAATGATAAAGTAATTTAGGACGATGATGATGATTAAGTTTAATTAAAATTACGTAGGTAAGTATTTCACACAGTATACATAGGTAACATACATCCTACCCGTATATCCTTTGATAATAAATGGCTGTTCTCCATCCATATGCGGTGCTTTGTTGAATAATTTACGTGGACCCATTGTCAACGTAGGGCCTCAAATAGAACGCTGACTTTCAGGGGCCAAGGTCATTGGTTTACGGACCTGAACGAATTTGTAGATTGGGAATACGTTTCTTGAATAAATAGGATAGGTTTAAGCAATAACTTAGAATAAGAGTCGTACGGAGTGATAGCCAAGTTGAAACAACGGTTGAGTTGGTAACGAGGATCGCAGGTTCATACTCCGGCTCACAACTATGAGATTTCTTGATTTTATATCTGAATCTCATTTTTAACCATGATAATCAATTGCTAAACGGTGAAGGGAAAAATATCGTGAGGAAACCTGCATATCTGAGAGATGTGTGAAGTACGCCAACCATCCTCGAATTGAGGGGGGCCAGTGCCCAGCAGTTGGACATTAATAAGGAACTTCGTTCCAAAAAGCGCTGGTAATATTATTAAACGGTGAAGGAAGACATCGTACGGCAACCTGCATGTCTGAGAGAACCGCTCGAAGGACGTGTGAAGTCCGCCAACACGCACTAGGCCAGCGTGGTGAACTACGGCCTAATCAAAGTCAGGAAATTGCGTAGATTCGTGAGGACTTTAATATTAATCAAGTTTCCAGGCAGAGAAGGGTCTGAGGGTGATTGACTATGAGGCAGGTAACGGGGTAGCAAGGTCATGGACAGGAGGCCCATAAATCTGTCAGGTCTTGGCGGGATTTCGCAGAAATTACTACCATATGTTAAGTCTTTAATATTTATATTTGTTAGACTTGAATTTTAGCCCGCGACTTCTGAAACTCAGTATAATGACTATCCCGGAGGAGCCCTTCTATGTCCGGGGGTGGAAGCATCGTAAACATTGACCTGGATTATAAGGTAGTGTATAGTTTTTCCGTGATGCACGTTCAGGCAGACAGGCAAACCATGTTATAAATGGTGGATTCGGTTTGGCTGCTATTATTTCCTTAATTTATCTCTTATAATATGTATCACTGATGTACTATAAAGATACACATCATTATTTAAGTAGACCATGTTACGGCGATGTGGACAAGATGACATATCTATACATATAAATAAAATTGGAGTGTCTGTTTGTAATATTAAAATAACCGCTTTTTACTAAATGCATTTGGATGTATACACGGTACCTATACCAAAACAACATTTTTTACAATTTTTGTCTGTCTGTCCGTCTGTCTGTCTGTCTGTCTGTCTGTCTGTCTGTCCGTCTGTCTGTCTGTCTGTCTGTCTGTCTGTCTGTTTGTTCCGGGTAATCTCTGAAATGGCTGGACCGATTTTGACGGGAATTTCAGTGGCAGATAGCTGATGTAACAAGGAGTAACTCAGGCTACTTTTATTTTAGAAAAAAAAGGATCTCTCGAAAAAAAATTAAAACCAATGTTGCAGCGCAGCGCCTGATTAAGTTTGATAGCAACAACCTGCAATGCGTCCCGCGGGCTCAGAATGGGCGAGCAGGCTGTTGTCAACGGTTGTCTTTGTTAAGTACCACGCGGACGAAGTCGCGGGCAACAGCTAGTTATATATAAAAATTGTTACATTAGTGATGATTGAAGCACAAGTAGTACCTTTGGACTACAAAACAAAATACGCATTTCATCTCGAGAAATTGATTAGCCTCATATCTCATCAATTCTCCTTACACAGTTCCGAAAACTAGGGCCTCATAAAAAGTAAATCGAATTTAAATACGATTTCCACTACCCTCTATGGCAAAGGGCATACAAATATTGACACAAAATTAACTCAAATATTGAAAGAAAGCTCTGGAATCCCTGATTAGCGAGGCATGTACTCATTTATTCATGAGTTCTCAAAGAAGTCTGTAAAAACGTGAGAATTTCCCTTTGACAAGAGAAAATGGAACGAATTCAGTGACAGTGTGTTGTTTTATTTATATTCCCTCATCGTTATTGGTGAGGCTCATAAGCTTAATAATATGGATGGTCTGGGAGGAGCAGGTTGGGAGATACATTTAAAAAGAAAATAATGATCGAACCCTTGTCTATCTTACAAGGGTTCGAATCCCGGTAGGGAAAAACTTTGCGTGATGAGCACGAATGTTTACACCCAAATCATTGATGTTTAGTATATATATATAAGTAATTACGTACTAGGATCACCCCAGGTCCTTAAGTACGGGTCCCCATAACACAAGCGTTGATTAGTTTGGGATCGTACTGTTGGTGTGTTTATTACTAGAATAAAAAAACAACCGAAGTGAGATGAACCCGTCATTTTCAGGTAACGTCTTCAAGAGAACCCTTCGACCTCCTAGTTTCAAGGCTATCAGAAAATCCGTGTGCCCCTACTGTTACCGGCTACACACGGAATTGTTTGAGACAAAGGAATTCCGTATAGGTAAGAGCAATTTTTTTTGTTGACCGTTCGTCCCTTTATTTGTTCGCCTTTGTGAGCAGCACCATTTTGCCGTATTCCTTCCTCAATCTAACGTCTGCTGGCTATCATTGGATTGTGTCGTGTAAGGAATTTGGAGTCATTGACCGATTTTTATTAATATACTAGCTGTTGCCCGCGACTTCGTCCGCGTGGTATTTAACAAAGACACAACCGTTGGCAACAGCCTGCTCGCGCGTTCTGATCCCGCGGGACGCATTGTTGCTATCAAAACTTAATCAGGCGCAGCGCTGCAACATTGGTTTTAATTTTTTTTCGAGAGATTCTATTTTTTTTCTAAAATAAAAGTAGCCTAAGTTACTCCTTGTTACATCAGCTATCTGCCAGTGAAATTCCCGTCAAAATCGGTCCAGCCATTTCGGAGATTACCCGGAACAAACAGACAGACAGACAGACAGACAGACAGACAGACGGACAGACAGACAGACAGACGGACAGACAGACAGACAAAAATTGTAAAAAATTTTGTTTCGGTATAGGTAACGTGTATACATCCAAATGCACTTAGTAAAAAGCGGTTATTTTAATATTACAAACAGACACTCCAATTTTATTTATATGTATAGACTAGCTGTTACCCGCGACTTCGTTCGCGTGGTATTTAACAAAAACACAACCGTTGGCAACAGCCTGCTCGCGGATTCTGAGCCCGCGGGACGCATTTCAGGTTGTTGCTATCAAACTTAATCAGGCGCAACGCTGCAACATTGGTTTTAATTTTTTTTCGTGAGATCCATGTTTTTTTTCTAAAATAAAAGTAGCCTAAGTTACTCCTTGTTACATCAGCTATCTGCCAGTGAAAGTGCCGTCAAAATCGGTCCAGCCATTTCAGAGATTATCCGGAACAAACAGACAGACAGAAAGACAGACAGACAGACAGACAAAAATTGTAAAAAAATATTGTTTCGGTATAGGTAACGTGTATACATCCAAATGCACTTAGTAAAAAGCGGTTATTTTAATATTACAAACAGACATTCCAATTTTATTTTTATGTATAGATATAATTTTCTGAAATTGGGTAGTTTGCTGATATTTACTAATTGTATGTTGTACTAATTTCTTTGCAGTATGTAAGTAGTCCATAAACTATATGGGCGGTAGAGACGATTCTCGGACGAAATATGTAAAACGTAGGTATGTAATATTAACCCCTGTTGTAATTTGATTTATCTAGGAGATTTCATGCCTATTACAACCTCGATGTAACCAAAATAAATCGCACAAGAAAAAAGTTTTCACGTACCAGTCTATCGTTTGTCAAATAAAGTAAGTGGAACAAAAAATAATGGTAGGAAGGCTAACGTAAAAATAAAATAAAAACTAAAAAAAAAAAAATATTTCGCAAAACACCGAATCTACTCTAATCTACTTTATTATTTCAATTGCATTACACTGTTCCCGTATCTGCCGCCGTTTCGAGCAAACAGCATAGACTCGGCTGTGCCCTCCTTTTCTCGAAGCAACTCACGGCATTTTTAAGCCGCCTGTATCTTTGTTGTGGGTACAGCTAGAACTCTAAAATTTCCATTACCAAGAGTACATAGTGAACCTACGCCTTCTCCTAAATTACAAGCCTCTACATTACAATTAAGTTATGTTATTGTACAGCACGAATAAAGTACTGATGCACAGAAATACTTTTTTACATAGTCGAGTGGGGTCGAGTCACCTTCGTCCGTAGGAGAATTACGTACCCTCATGATACCCTACACGTGACCCTGGGTGGTGCCAACCAGGTGTCAACTCTACTGGTGGTAGCAGTGTCTCCAACTCTCTTTGTCAAAATTACGGTGTTGACTGGTCTCAAAATACGGTAGATGGTGGAAAATTACGGCAGACCAGTGTTTGCAGCTAAAATACCCCATAATACCCATGCAGTGGGGATGCGTAACGTAAAAAAAAAAAAAAAAAGGTAGCAGAATGACCTTTTTTTTTACGTTGCGCACCCCAAACAGAAGCAGCAGAATGACCTTTTTTTTTTTTTTTACGTTACGCATATCCCAATGCAATGTTGCAGTAATATTTTGCTAAATCAAGTGTTCATTATAGAAATATGGACACGGACGAAATTACGGTAGAATATGTCACCGTAATAACATGTCTACGGTAGGTGGTAGATCTAGAAAAATTACGGTAGATCTACCGTAATTACGGCATGGTTGGAGACACTGGGTGGTAGGCTTCGGCCGTGGCTAGTCACCACCCACTGAACAAATCCATGTCGCCAAGCGGCCTAGCCGTGTTCCGGCATGATGTTCGGTGTTGCCATTCATGGATGGCGGGTCAGATCAGTTGCGCTGCATGTGCCTAGTGCATGTAACGTCTCTTATCTACTGCCGCCTTCCTACCTAGGCAAGTATGCTTCATCGTAGATCTCATCGTCACTTACCATCAGGTGAGATCGAGATCAAATACTTGCCTATAATGTAATAAAAAAAAAAGTTAATAAATTGATATTAGTTATATAAGTTATACCTATGTGTTAACTCAAACACTACCAAAGGTAACATTAGTTGAGTGCCAAGCCACTATCTTTATTATTATAGTAATAAAGTTGTATAATACTGATACAAAATGTCGATAGGTAACTAATTCGAAATTTATGACAAATTGATTAATAGGTATGTAGCGACTACTTCAACCGCACAACAAGCTACACAGATGGCTCTGCAGACGCATTCAGAGCAATAGACAATTGTCATCACAATCCTGAATCGCGCTATAAGAGTTTTTCAGAGCACGTAACATATATACAAGATCCCGACAATAACCGTTGGGACATAGCGGCCACCCTGCCAGGCATACCACCCGCCTAGCTGGAAGATCTTCCCTTTTCCGCCAAAGGTTCAAGGATTCCATAAGTACTAGAATACTGGCATGGCTCTACAAGTACTTGAAATCTCACAACATTTTTCGAGTGGAAGGATTGCGGTGCGTTGCGAGGCATGTCACATTTTACTATTGTATTTTTTCAATGGAAAAATATACCCCGTCAGCTGTTACCGAAAATAATAAAAGCATGAAAACCGATAACTAGCAAATAGACATATTTCACCGGTAATCGATGGTTCTCGAATCGCGATCGTTCGAAATCGATTCTTGATGAATCGAGTCGCGAGTCGCCATCGTTTACCACCGGTTGATTTATTGCCAGCCCCAGGGTAGTTTATAGAGGCGTGACTTTTTCACTTATCACGGTGTACGTGACTCCGGGGTAGATACCAAAAGGAGATATACAGCAGTTTGAAAATTACCTACTTTTTTTGGTGTGATCGTTTATTATGACACCGTTGGCTCTACCACGAGTTTTTACCGTCTTTATACTCGCTAGTCGCTACCTTCTACAAGCACGCAGTACAATTAGCTATAGTTAACGTACACGTTAGCGGTTAACGAACGTGAAACTGCACGTCGAGTTCGAGATTAAACTATATCTATATCGTATACTAGTTGTTACCCGCGACTTCGTCCGCGTGGTATTTTTCGGGAGATCCATTTTTTTCTAAAAGAAAAGTAGCCTAAGTTAATCCTTGTTACATCAGCTATCTGCCAGTGAAAGTCCCGTCAAAATCTGTCCAGCCATTTCAGAGATTAGCCGAGATGCCCCTACATCCCCCCCCCCGTTACCAAGGGTCGCCGTTCGGGACTGCCACACAAATAGTCAAGTATTAGGATGTATTGCGTTATGTATCATCAATATGGCCGCTAAAATTAGTTTTACAAGCGCATGTCCCGCAGTTTGTAAATCTGTGTGCCGCTGGTAAACAAACGCGCACGATAAACAATAATAAAATATGCGACAGCCGCGAATGGATTATGTTTATCAATATTATGAAATTGTTTGTACACTTGAGTGCGCGGAATTTATAATCTGTACGGGCTATAAAAAATATTGTAAAGTGGCTGCGCATTGGTGGTAATCTTTTGTTAATGATCGAGGCATAGAGGTCGTGTGAGGCAACTCGAATGTGTTTGCCTTGGGCGAGCGCTGTCGTGTATCATTTGCCTCACTGTATGTTCAGTGAAGTGGGTGGGTAATTTTCTTCCAACTCCTCCTATTTTTATCTTTAGATTAATTTCGACCGGTTCCAAGACAATTAACTTTATTCCGGGACTCGCCGAGGGTCAAACCTCGGTGGCTTCGTTGGAAACCACTGTAGATCATTACAGGAGCTAGGCTTACAGCAGTAGCAGTGGTGGGAGTGTGTGGCGGGCCTAGTCCCATTTTAAAAAGTAGTAAAACTCAGATGATAAGTGTCGCGAACAACTTATTAAAGCACAAAAAATCAAACCGACTTCTATATTACACGCAAATAACGTCCGCACCTACGCGGGAATTCGCGTCTGCTACACAAAACGGTGAAGTAGTGATAGCCAAGTTGGTAGAACGCTTGCCTCGGTAACGAGGATTGCAGGTTCAAACCACGGCTCGCATCTCTGGGATTATTGAATTTCATGTGCGAATCTCATTTTCAACCATGATTATCACTTGCTAAACGGCGAAGGAAAACATCGTGAGGAATCCTGCATGTCTAAAAGAACCCCTTGAAAGACGTGTGAAGTCCGCCAATCCGCACTGGGCCAGCGTGGTGGACTATGGCCTAGTCCCCCTCGCATAGAGGGAAGGCCCGTGCCCAGCAGTGGGACATTAAAAAGGGCTGGTATTATTATTATACACAAAACTGCTTGGCTTTTTGTGCTTCAATATGTTCGAAGCACTCCGTCTGCATCATTTCTTCGTCTTACGTGATAATCAAACTTTTTTTTAAATTGTCTCAGCAAGTAACTACATAATGTATGTAAACATCTTCCCAGTTGTCAACAAGTTCAAGCGGAGCCGAGAAACTTAATCCCGCTTCACGTAGCGAGCGTGTGTAAATTACTTGTGAGAACCACTCTTGCGAGTCCCGTAGTACCACTTCACAATTCGCTTAACTAATTTGATTGAACTACTCCGTATATGCAGTACGGTTATGTCGAGGGAATCTTAAATTTTGTACAAAGTTATAATCGCAAGTAGGTATCTAGTTTGTATGCAAATTTGTGGTAAATGTGACGGGAAGGAATGTATGTGCCTCTTCTAGCTCATTCAACTTGCGTAGGGAACTTAGCGAGATAAATTATAAATTACCAGTTGGGAGAGGAAACTTTAAAACATACATAATATTTATCTGGTATAAATTTTAATTATAGGTAGGTACTAGCTGTTACCCGCGACTTCGTCCGCGTGGTATTTAACAAAAAAGTTATTGTGCAGTTCACAGAGTTTAAGATAGCTTATTTTTTTTGTGAGATATTAGTTTTATTTCTAAAATAAAGGTAGCCTAAGTTACTCCTTGTTACATCACCTATCTGCCAGTGAAAGTCCCGTCAAAATCTGTCCAGCCATTTCAGAGATAAGCCGAAACAAACAGACAAAAATTAAAAAAAAAACTGTTTTAGTGTATGCACCGTGTATACATGCAAATGCACATAGTAAAAAGCGGTTATTTTAATATTACAAACAGACATTCCAATTTTATTTATTTTTATAAATTATATAAAACAGAAGAAGATGCAAAACACAACATATAAATGTATTTTACCTTTATTACAATCCAATATCTCTGTTTAAAAATTATCAAACTATACAGCTTACTTATCTGAACGTTATTTCCTAGAAAATAGAAGATAAACATTGTAGCAATCTCCACATTTCAATCTCAGGGGCCACTCGACCTCAGGACCGCAATATTATGGATACCCTTTCTTAGAACCCATGTCTCACGGTGGGGGGCTTGATTTATTGCACAGTTATTTATATGCTACTATTATTACCTACTCACTAGCGTTTTATACGTATACATGAACTAGAATGGTCAAATAACAATTCATCTTTGCAAACAATAAAGATAATATAAATAACCGTTGCAGAACAGCAGCGATAGCCAAGTTGGTAGAACGCTTGCCTCGGTATTGAGGATCGCAGGTTCATACCCCGACTAGCACCTCTTCCTCATCCGACCAGAAATTCCGAAGATATTCTATCATAACCAGTCAATTAATAGTTCTCCATTGTTTAACTTTTCAACTCTAGTAAATTCTAATAATGTAACCCTAAACTTTTGACGGCCGCACGGGTCCTAATTCCATGTATCTACGCTTATACTGTGACCCGTATCAAAATAATTATCCTTTGCACGGTAACATTATCAACCATTATATCCGGGATAGTATCGGACTCGTATTGCAAGGTTCAAGTAATAAAATATCACGATAAAACAAAAGTAATTTTACGCATTTTATCGGAGACAGAATCGCTTATCTATTTACTATAGTTCAATTTGGGATCATAGTGTATTTAAACCGGATTACATTTATTTTAGGAAAACAAAACAATCACAAATAAACAATATTACAAAAGGAATTTGATGTAGACGCATAGTTTATATAAAACGAATTCATCGCGGTTATTTTATGTTGTTTACGGTCCCGACGTTTCGGCTGCGTTACAGCAACCATGATCCCGGGAGGACCGAGGTGTTAGACGTCCTAGTGTCATAGTTAGAACTGGGGTACCCTCATATTTAGTTGTTGTTGGGCCCGTTTAGATTTATTTCAATGTGTAGTATTCGTGTAAATATAGAAATCAATTCATAAGCGATTATTTTCCTACAAAACTGTAAGTATAATAATGTCGCCATACTTAATGAAGTGTACCATAATCATTCTTTCGCTTCGTAGTTCTATGGTAACCACTAACTTAGAACTACAATTGTCGTAAGAGAACTAATCTATGCCTTTATCAGCACTCTTTCGTTAAGCCGCACACAGCTGTGCTCAACAAGTCATACAAGGGTTCCCCATTACGAGCCAAACCCACGAGTCAAACCCAGGAGCCGATTGAGTGAAAATCACAATTTGATTTGAACTGAGTTTATTCTGACTATGAAACTTTTGAATCGGCGTCTGAAGCGATTGGGAGTAGTTTTAAGTAGGTACAGCTTTATTAAAATTAGGATTTCTATATTGATTTCTTATGTTTCCGCGAATACTACTCATTGAAATGAAACTTATTTTACAGACTAGGAACGAAGTAATTAATTATTAATTAAATCTAAAACCAAGAGCACCATTGTAAGATCCCAATACACTGTGAGCACGTTCTGTGTAGATCGGACCACAAGCAATAACTAAATATTAGTACCCCAGTTCAATCAAACTATTACACTAAGACGTTAAAGACCTCAGTCCTTCCGTGACCATGGTTGCTGTAAAGCAGCCGAAACTTCGGGAAAGTAAAAAAAAGTAAACGCTATAAAATAAGTATGTAAAATAAGTTTTATTTCAAGGGGTTCTATATTATTATACGGACTGGATTGAGTATGTATATAGAAGGAAAAAAACGTAAATGCCAAATATAAGTATTCTTAGAATTATATTTGTCTGTGTACGTACTTAAACTATGCAATCACAGTTCAAAGGCATTCGGCGAGTTCGTCTCGGGATTGTGGAATAATAACATTATGTCCGTGCCTCGGCGACGGCAGCAATATCGAAAATACCGATGCTACAGACGGCCAAAGGGCAGGCTAGTGCTGTACATGTGTAAGCATTAAAAATACGGAATATCGATTAGTGTATTGAATCAACACATAAAGCTTCATGTGCTTACGGCGGGAAAAACGAATAGTTTTGACCAAGTTCGCGCTGTCTAACCCGAACGTTGACATTTGAAAATTGCCTCGCTGTAAGCCAGAGCCCGTGTGGCATTCGCGAGGCCGCGTGGGCTAGATACGGCCATAGACGTATCCAATGAGCGTGTGTAGACAGGGCGCGCGGCCTCGCGGCCTCGCGTCCGATCTCCACCATAAGAAACACTACAGATTGGAAGGGCTAGTTCCCCTTCATTAACAAGGTTAATCATAAAACAATAATTTTGTAAGCGTTGAAACTGCGCTTCTTTCGTTATTTTGCAATTATTATGTGAAGTCAGAATTACGATACGTCAATAAAAAAAAACATAAATCACAAATATAATTTTGGTGGCAACAGGATTATTTTTTTAAATCGACATATCGAAATTCGAACTTCACATAATTATTACAAATGCGCTCCAGAAGCGCAGGCTCAAGGCTTAGTTTACCATTTCATCAACCTGAATATATCGATAGACTCTCACTCATCCCAACACTCGGCATTATTATAGAGGGAGGAGGGGAGGACACACTCCGAAGTTTTCCGTTCAAACGATTCGAAGTTTTACTTCATTTCTTTCATTCTTGAGTCCTGCGATCGCTTGTCGAACTTGTTCGGAGGGCCCTCAGATTTTTCATTTAAAAAATGAGATGCGGAACGTGACGAACAATGCTCTTCGATTTCTTTGTACTTTGATATGTACTATAGATATACAGTGAGTAGCGCAAGAGACAGAAGTAATTAAGCAAAATTCTCAATTGATTCTATATTATTTTGAGAAAATGATTAAGAGTTACACAAAATAATCTTAGTGACTTTGATTATTTTTGATGCTTGATATTCCGATCGTTAAGCGTCTTATAGTTGAGTCGAATATTGCGATCACTTTGTTATACTTGAATAAGTAAATATTTATATTTTTCTGTGATATTTGAAGAAAACCAAATACGTTTTACAAAAGACTGACTAACAGCCCAAGTGCGCACTAAATTGAGACACTTCATGAGTCCATAGTGGCTATAATCCCCTTAGAAAAAATAATATAGTCCATATTCTAGCCGTCCATACACTCGTTATTGTATTGTTAATAAAAGCTTTCGTGTATGCTGACCGAATAGGGCATTTTTATTTTTTTGTTTTTTTATTTCATTATAGGCAAGTATTTGATCTCGATCTCACCTGATGGTAAGTGACGATGAGATCTACGATGGAGCATACTTGCCTAGGTAGAAAGGCGGCAGTAGATAGAGACGCTACATTCACTAGGCACATGCAGCGCAACTGATCTGACCCGCCATCCATGAATGGCAACACCGAACATCATGCCGGAACACGGCTAGGCCGCTTGGCGACATGGCTTTGTTCAGTGGGTGGTGACTAGCCACGGCCGAAGCCTACCACCAGTAGAGTTGTCACCTGGTTGGCACCACCCAGGGTCACGTGTAGGGCATCTCGAGGGTACTTAATTCTCTTACGGACGAAGGTGACTCGACCCCAATTTTGGCAAATACGTCTGTAGCGACCACTTCAACCGCACCACAAACTGCACAGATGCATTCATAACAATACACAATTCTCAATACAATCCTGAATTGCGCTATGAGAGTTTTCGGAGCACGTAACATATATACAAGGCCCCGACAAGAAGCATTGGGGCATAGCTGCCGCCCCGCCAGGCATACCACCCGCCTGGCTGGAAAATCTTCCCTTTTCCGCTAAACGTCTAAGAATAATATTTTGATTAGGTATTCATTTAAAACAAGTCTTTATATTATCTTTGTATATTAAGCTGCTCTATTCTAAGTACCTTACGATTCTAAGATGCAGAACCCGGCTACTAAAACATCATTTAGAACTAACAAAATACATAATTTTGTTAAGAAAGCAGCATAAAATTCATGGCTCATTAACGTGAGTAAACTTTTTGAATGTCGTGAATAAATAATAAGAGAACACTGATCAAGCAATTAAACAACATCTAGAACACCATTCTAATTGGATGTTACAAACGATTTTTTTTTATTAACTACTTAGTCCATCTTAATTACAATTCCGCCGCAAGACGGAGAGCTCCAAATCCCACTTCCCACTAATATTATAAATGTGAATGTTTGGATGGATCGATGTTTGTTACTCAATCACGCCAGAACGGCTGATTGGATCTGGATTTAATTTGGCACAGTGATAGATTATAGTCTGGAATAGCACATAGGCTTTTTATGGTTCCCGTGGAATAGATTTGTTTTAAGTTTTCATAGAGCAAAGGATCGACACGATTTTTTGCATAGTTAGTGGTAGTTTAGGGGTCAGAAAATGACACAGGCAAATATTTGTCCCGAAAAAATGCACGGTTCCTATGGGATGGCATACAGGAACCGTGCATTTGCAAAATGACAAAGAGGAAAAGGACATACTTTTAATTGCGGATAACACCGCGGGGCGCTACTAGTATTAAATAAACGCCAATATTCTCCCAACAAAAACACCGCTAGGCAAGTCTGTGTAGCAGGATTTTTAGGTATTATTTTTACATTGAAAATTCGGCAAAGGCTTCGCCCCGCTCAAAGTTTTATGGATCGCAAAGTGAATTAATATTTATTAGAGTGGCAGCCGGTAGCAACTTCGTCTGCCAACCGAGTTTTATAAGCAATACGAAGTTTTGAACAGGATCTAAAATACTTTTAACACTTCCAATATGTGTAGGGATGTGCGGAAAGGTGCTATGTATTTACATTAGGATGGTGGCTTCTCGCATGCATCTTATACGTACGAGTGTTTATGTCGTTTTACAAAAGTCACTAGTAAATGTTGGAACCATGTAGCCATTAACTTGTAATGATATATTTAGAGTACTTTTTTTAGCAGTTGCTAAAGTCTGCCTAGCCGTTCCTACATTGTTCTCACATACGCATAACAATGTACTGCTCAAAAATATAACGGATCTTTTTGAAAAGAGCAACCATGGAGTTTCTTGCCCGTTCTTCTCCATAGTAACCGCATTCCGAACGGGTGGTAAAATTGTAGCTAAGCACTTTTGACGATTCAAAGTATTGTACTTAATGGTTTAAATGTAATGTAAAATATTCCGATTCTCATTTTGATTCTGAACTTAACATTAATTATCATAATCACTACCCACTGCTGAAGCCTTCTTTGGATTTGTAATCAAATGGATATTCTAAGTGGGACGTTGATTTAATAATCTAGTTTACTAGATCACGCTTTGCGTTTTTGTCTATGGATATGTGTCAGACCTGTCAAATCAAATCTAAATTTGCATTAGTATTCATATCCATTTTTAACCGACTTCAAAAAGGGGGAGGTTCTCAATTCGGTTGTATTTTTTATATTTCATCGCATTTCATATCGTAAAGTCAGAAAGAATGAAGAAGTATGGCGTTTATTTAACCTTAAATTCTTTCTCAATACCTTACTGGATTTCTAAGAATTGACATTATCTTCTTAATCTTAATGGAGATTAAATATTCCTGAACGATAGGGTCTCCAATCTACGTACAAGAGATAAGTAGTGATAAGCTTATTTTGTACCATTGTGTATTACGAACCAGCTGAAGGTTCCGGATCCGAAGAGTATCTTCCATTCGCTCTTAAGCCGCATTCCCACTTGGATTCCTGAGGTCGAGGCATACGAAGCAAATGCCGCCATATATACATAGCGGCTCAACTCAAAATTTTGCGAAAATTAGTTAAGATCATAGAAAGTCTTAAAAATGTATGTTCTATCCGATGAATATTAAAACAAATGCATTTTAATGATAGAAAAAGCATAATTATGTTTCCGTCTCTTTTACACCGGTACTTTTCGTACTCCCCGTTCAGTTCGAAAGACCTTTGATTGCGATTTCCCAAAAAAAAGGATTTTTGAGTTGAGCCCCTATCGTTCTGATGGTGCGATATGCCTCCGACTGTGTGGACACAGGTGCTCGTCGTGAATAGAGCAACCCGTGTGAATGGGTTGTATGTTGACCATTTACTGTATTTTCATACCAACTACACTTGAACATGTATTCAAGTGAAGAATCGCGTGGCCCGAGCACTTTGTGTGCGATGGCCCACCGTCTCGCTGTGAGCATGTGACATGATGAAGATGCATTGGCTGGGCCTCGTTTGCGTCGGGCCGAGGCAGAATGTCGTGGCATCTGTGCCCCGAATGCCTCGACCTTAGACCCAAGTCGAGACACAGCTTTCTGTCGTGGTAACGAGAACACCTATATTTGTACTGAGCTTAATATATTATTTACTCTATGTACCGCCGTTACAAATCACGAGTAGGGCTGTCCCTGCATTATTTATTTGCAGGCTTAATCTTGAGCCCCTATAAAGGTAAATTGTTTGAGTGCCTCTCCAAAGGTTTTATTTAAAGGTTGATTTTGCTTTTATTTTGCTAGATTATTTATATAGGAGAGTGTTAGTGTAATGTCTTTAAAGATTTGCGATATTTTGGCGTTTACATTTTTGAAATATGTACCAACCATGAAGAAAGCAATGTGCATAGTCTAATGTCCATAATTATTCTAATAATATCGGCTCTAACTCACGACCTGCGTCTTATATATCTTGTAACTCCCAACAGTATCCTACCGCCTCTCTCTCTCTATATATATAGAATAAGTAATATTTATATATGAAATAAATAAATATAAACGCGATAAAATCCTAAAAAAATAGTTTTATTTCTCTGTAAACAGTTATGTATATCATTGTTTACATCTATGCAATATACATACACTACACATAGCAACATTATTATTCTTATTATTCCAGCTCTTTTTTATGTCCCACTGCTGGGCTCGGGCCTCCCCTCAATGTGAGGGGGGATTAGGCCATAGTCCACCACGCTGGCCCAGTGCGGGTTGGCCGACTTCACACACTCGAGGGGTTCTCTCAGACATGCAGGTTTCCTCACGATGTTTTCCTTCACCGTTTAGCAAGTGATAATCTTGCTTGAAAATGAGATTCGCACGTGAAGTATCCCAGAGGTGCGAGCCGGGGTTTGAACCTGCAATCCTCGTTTCCGAGGCAAGCGTTCTACCAACTTGGCGTGAACATGCCATCCTTATACATGAAAGCAGGGATAAATTTAGCATGTAAGTTATTATTCAGCGTGTGGGACGGAGTGGCGCGCGACATTAAATGAAATAATAATGCCATCATAATCCCAGTCCGGTTCAGGAGCTGACAAGCGACGCGTTGTACCGCGTAGACATGTCCCATGTGTGTCAAATATAATTACCTCATTTTCTGCATATAAGGGGCTATCCATAAATTACGTCCCACGAATTTCATGATTTTTAGACCCCTCCCCGCCCCTTGTCACACTTCGTCGACCCCTCCCTCCCCTTAACGTGTGACGTAATTTATGGATGGCCCCTAAGGTGTCACAAAAATACAGTCAAATATTTTAACATATTGAAACGCTTTTATTATGTGGGAATATAATGTGAATAGTATGCATGGAATCGAACGTAAGGGCACGTGTGAAAAGGGACGATGGATAAAGGAGAGAGATAGAGGAAGCAAGGAAGGACGTTGAGGTCGGTGTGAAGATCTTTAAAAATAATTTCACTTCTAGCGTACGCGGTGTGCTGTCTGAATATTCTAATAAGTCTGTGTCCGTAAAAGATACTTTAAAATCTAATCCTATTTTCACGACATCCGCCATTCGCAATTACATCATATAATAAATAAGTATCACCCACTCTATCCCTTTCTCCATTAAACTGTTAGAGTGGGACAAAACAGCTCGGGACGGTTGCCAATAAACAGTTTACGAGGCGTTACGATTACGATCTCGTGTATCGTAAATCTTCACAATTTACGGTATATCATTGTGTTTAGTTAATGTTAAAGAATGGACGTTTATTGCGGGTAAGAATATATTCTATTATGTTATAATGTAGCCCCGGTATGAGGATTAACTGGGAACGTTACTCATGACTGCGGAAGGTGATGTGTTTATCAGCCTCTGTATGTTTGTACATTTGTGGCGTTGTAGAGACAAAACGCATGGGCCGATGAGTCTTCAATCAATCAAATCATTAGAAAAGTTCAGCAGGTTTAGATTTATAATGGGTACCGATAAGCAGTCGGGTTTTTGTTTTTTTTTTAATTAACTTTTTAATATTCATAGTATCACATATTCACACTATACACGTTCAAACGTTCTGAAGAATTTCCTCCGTCAAGGAGATAAATTGTAGTAAGAGACACTTTTATTAAAGTTTTATATCATCCGCGCCACTTGGACGCTCACCTTTGGAGTTTACAAGTACTTTCAAACATTTCTTTGAATAAGTCTTTGACAAATTCTTTGATACGACTTTTAGTCTCACTTATATTTTTCAGTCAGCTCTATCTCAATCACTCATGTCAAGGCAAATTTATTTGAAATTTCAACTTAAAATATACCCTAAGGTTAAATTTAAATGTTTTTTTTTGCCACTTTAAAATTCATTAGCAAAAAGCCTACCAAATCACTAAAGAAAACAATTAGGGGTGACACGTCGCTGTTTTTAAAATAACTCAAATTCATAATACCTAAAGGGCTGTCCCAAAAAAATGTTGGTCCTGTAGGCATACCAGATCAAAAACTATTATCGTTTACTCTCAAAAATGGATAGTATCTCAAAACTAAATAAATATTAAGATGTTTATCTAACAAAGTAATTTATCACTCTACACTGTCAGTTGCGATGCGCAATAGGCCAGTTGGGAATTTAAACACTCCGATACAAGGAGCTATAATATTAATATGGATGCGATACATTCATCAGCGGGAACTAACAAGGAATTATCAAACATCACGCCCCCTCCAAACCTTATTATATCTTTTAACCAGACACGCGCGCGTTCGTACGTGTCATCGCGGCGATATTTTTAATAGCACAGTACACAGAAAATTATTTTATACAGTTTTTTTATTTTTGTTTCGGGACTCTTAGATAAGGAGCAATGAACACAATATACTTTAAACACTTAGCTGCTTTACTATTGCATTGAATAGTGCTAGATTTCAGCTTATGTGCGATTCAATAAACTCTCACTACTTATAATTAGGTTCTGACCGCAGTTTCGCCCGCGGTACCTCCATGAAATAGAACTCCATTAGAACTCAGGGATAATTTAGCTTCGAATAATGATAGATTTTTGAGAATCGGTTCAGTAGATCCGGAGATTACACTCAACATATTAACTTACAAACTTCACCTCTTCATATATATTTTTTTTAATATTTCATTATAGGCAAGTATTTGATCTCGATCTCACCTGATGGTAAGTGACGATGAGATCTACGATGGAGCATACTTGCCTAGAAGGTACCTGTTCACTCTTGACTTGAAAACACAAATTATAGAAGTATTGATTAAACGTAACAAAACGCAATTACATAGGGAACAAAATACATAATGCATCGACAATCGACCAGCTTCGACATTTCCATTGATTGACAATTACAATGTACAGTCATGACTTCAGACTGTTAATCCAATGTTAAAAGTACCGTGCAACTGGGATTAACTTTACGGAATTTGAGATTACACAACTCTAAGAGCCATTTCAAAATGACACCTCTATGTGTGTGCTCACATAAAAGGGAGGATTATTTTAAGGAGGTCAGAACACAGTGGGTGAACGTCGGCGTTCCAGGATATTATGTTCGGAGAAACCGTTCCGGCTTGATCCACGCGAGCTTTATGAAACATAGTGAATTATGACCTGGATTACATACGTTTCGTTTTGTTATAACGAGCACTGATGCGTTTCTAGATTGAGAATTCATCCTAGCTAGGCATACGTTATCTATACTAATCTGACTAATATTATAAATGTGAAAGTTTGGATGGATGGATGGATGTTTGTTACTCAATCACGCCATAACGGCTGAACGGATCTGGATGAAATTTGGCACAGAGATAGATTATAGTCTGGAATAGCACATAGGCTAGACTTTTTATCACGTTAAAATGTATGGTTTCCGTGGGATGGATTTGTTTTAATTTTTCATACTTCTTAATCGCGGGTAACACCGCGGGGCGCAGCTAGTTCTATATGTTTCAGAGAGGGAACGGTAAGCGTCTATTCATAAAGCCTTATCATCGGCGCGCAGTTCACACTACCAATACTGTCACAAGCATAAAGATCCATAACATGGCCATACCTATTTGACAGTATTGCACGAATCAAGAGCCCCTACCATTGGAATTGTAATTATGTGATCCTGAATGATCGTGTGAACGGCACCATTACCGTCACAACATTTTAAAACAATCGTTCAGTCCGTCTCAAAGAGAAAAGACATCTTTCTTTCATTTTCCATTACAATAACGCTATGAACGGAAACATTCGGAAGAATTCAACCTTTTTCCGATTCGTTAAGTTATTCAACGCTTTTTATTAACAATGATCCTTAAAACGTGCCTATCCATTTTAATCATACTTCTTTAATATTATGATTTTCTTTTGGGAAATAAACAATGACATTCCGAACCAGCGGACATTGCTTTAGCGCTCTGTAAACGGATCGCGTGAACATTGTGATCTGTGAATAAACACGTCCGCGCAAGCACACTTTATCCTTAGGCTGTGTCCGCAGTAGGCAAACTGTTAGCGGCCGACTGAGTTAGCGGCGTATCGGTTTAGTACGCCCTTCCATATATTTGAAATGGAGTGTTCACAGTTTGCTAGTTTGCGCTCACTATACGCAGTTTGCTGTGTTGCGCGCGCCGATTGATTCAGTGAGCGGCCGACTCACGACATAAACCGGTTCCAGTCGGCGGAGGCGATATGATTGTTCGCCGGGTGTAGTGAGTCCGTTTGCCGCAAACTGTCATGTGGACAGTTGACAGTGAAAATTCAGTCGGTCGGTCGACCTAAATAAGCGGGTAACACATAACAGTTTGCTTGCGACGCACGCAAATTGATCTGAGCTTGCAGCTAACTCGAATTTCAGTTCGCCACAAATTTGCGGCTCGCTCAGTCAGCCGCTAACAGTTTGCCTACTGGGGACACAGCCTTAGTGACACAATTCCGTCGTTATCCATTACTGCTTGATCATAGAGCATATTTGAACGGTTAATGTGAAACGGCAATGTATTTGACGGCAAGCGATCGAAACAGGTGCCATATTTGGGCGTTGTAAACATACGAGTAATGGTAAAAAAATATGCTACAGTAGGATTTTTCCTCCGATGATGGCCCATGGCTATATCACGATCAGTATTGCCATAATTGAAATCATCAATAGAAAAAACAAATGCAAGGAGATTGAAATGAAACTAATTTTTCGGATTTCGGATCCCGACGCGACGTTTCGGCTGCTTTACAGTAACCATGGTCACGGAAGGACTGAGGTGTTTGACGTCTTAGTGTCATAGTTTGAACTGGGGTACACGGTTAGTTTTTATGCTGATAATACTTACCATCTAGTACATAACATATATTTTTAATCTATCCAAATATTCAAAACGGAATATTTCAATTGGCAACATTGGTTTCCACAAGGAGATTGCCGCACGACTTTTCGCCGCTACCCGTGACCGGCGGGCTGGCCTCTATTTCGCGCAGAGAGTGAGCCTCGCTATTCAGCGCGGAAACGCGGCCAGCCTGCTGGCCACTTTTGGCATCGACGACGATGTGGAGGCATTTTTGTGTATATAATTTTATTTGTATTTATATTTTATTTCTCAATGTCCTAGTAATAAGTATTTTTTAGTTCCTTGTACATAACTATTGTATATAATTTATTGAAATAAAAATAATAGAGTTTCCACTTAAGAAATATTATGGCGAGTCTTTATACCTTCACTGTTTATGAGCACCTGGTTATCTTCAGCAATCAATAATTGTCTTTCATCTCTTCAAACGTCTGGGGGACAGAATTAATGTACAACCCCCCTCGGGGTGGGATGTAAATTTACCATGAAATATTATTGAGGAAACCAGTAGATTACTGCGATCCATTCGGTTAAATGATCACAGACAGCTGATAGGATCGGTAATGGCACTTCTTTAGCGAAAATTCCTCAGGGACTTAAATTCCTGCCCACTTACGACATTTTTCGCTTGAGTTGAACGCAAAGATACGGAACTGTAACGCCCTAGCAAAGGTATTGCCATGCGAAAATTACCTTAAGATGTCCAGGCATTAATATCCCTATAGAATGTATATTGGTTATATAATATAGGAATGGCTAGGCAGGCTTGAGTAAGCTGGCGAGTTACACAATAAATGGTAAAACAATATTTGTTAGTAAAATATATAGAGTTTACAGCATACCAATCAGCTTGAGATTTAAGGGAAAAATTGTGACCGATTTCAAAAAGTCCGCACTAACTCACATCATGTCAGAGTGGCTGTCGTCGGAAACCTACTCATCTCAAGCAGATCTCATGTGGTTGAGCACACAATGGGTTAAGTGCGAAACGCGGAATGACAAATAAAAGTTGCTAATTAAATTTTAGAAATATTATGGCTATTCAATCAATATTATTCTTGGTTTTTCTCGTCCACGCTTTCCTTCGATCATAGAGGGGAAGATCAAAGGACAGCGTGGATGAGGAAGACCAAGAATAAGCTACATGAGTCAGATAAAATAAAGGATCGGTGTCATGTCGTACAAGGAGGTGAAAGAAGCCTCTCAAGATAGAGAAAGATGGAAAGAGCTTCATCAGCTGCACCGACAAGGGTCTAATCCTTAAATAAGAAGAAGAAGAATGAATTTTTCAGGACCATTAGTCTAGCTTTTATTAAAAGACTCCTCACTCCCGTTCCGCCCTATAAAAACGACTGCGTAACAAAACTGTTTTTTTAACATTTGTTGAATAACAGTGCGACATCATTTTCCTAACAAATTGCCTACAATAAAGAAAAGACGGTGAACGTTATCCATCACTGAGCCGAATAAAATTGTCCTCCAGTTTATAAATTCCGTGTCCTCTTTACTTTAAACCAGGGGTTCCCAAACTTTATTTGTCTACTGCCCACTTTGAGAATGAATTATTTTTTGGCGCCCCCATTTTTTCACATACTTAAAAACCACTATAACTTCAAATTAAATTAATTACTGTAAGCCTCTACACAAAGCCCACATTTTTTTTTCTGGGTCTCTTACCGCCCCCTTTAGGCCTGCAGCGCCCACAAGGGGGCTATATCGCCCACTTTGGGAAAGGCTGCTTTAAGCTAATCCATCAAAATAATCCCTTTATGACGAAAAAAAAGGACGGATAAATATGTGTATTACCCGTGGACAGTATGTACCGACTTGCGACCAAATATTTGTGTACCAGGTGCGGTCTTATGGCTTCAATAGGTTCCAATAACTTTCAGCCCCAGCGTGCCCACCGCTGATAGATTGAACAGAAACTCGTTTCGTAATTAATCAAACTTTCCATACAAAAGAACGCCGCTTCGCTCGGTCCACGGAAAACAGACTTTGCAGGTTGCTGAAATATTTAACATGTAGGTATTTAATTAATGAAGATAACTCTTTTAATTTCTCGTTTTTGTCGTTTTCAATAACCTATAGCGGTCCACGGCTAGGCATAGTACTGTATCATCCCACCAGCACCAGTCTTTGACAATCACGTACCGCTATTTAGATTTGCCTCACCCTTCAGGATAGATTTCAATCGCCTTAATTAATTTCTACAATAGCTATTATACTGAATCAGAATCAGAATAAGATTTTTTTTTATTCATGTAAACCATTAAGTACAGTACTTATGAATCGTCCAACAGTTACAAAATGGTAAGCTCCTACTTTACCACCCGTTCGGAATTCCGTTCCTATGGAGAAGTACGGGCAAAAAACTCCATGGTTGCTCTATTTAAAAAGATCTTTTACATTTTTGAGCAGTACATTGTTATAGGTATATGAGAACAATGTAGGAACGGCCAAGGAGACTTTAGCAGCTGATCAAAATATAAGTACTTTTAAGTATACTGAAATCGCTAGCCCTTTAACTAGTTATGTACTTGTCGCTTGATTAAGAGCTTATAATGCCATTTACACCCTCTCTGCCCTCAGCAAGTAAGTATATCTAATCGCGTCGGACATGTTTAATTTCGAAACGAAAATTAGCTGCCAACATTGGTATACTTTCATCGTCCGAACTGCCAAATAATGGAACAAGCTACCCGGCGTCTTTGTTCCCCGTTGACTACAATCTGGGTGTTTTCAAGTCAAGAGTGAACAGGTACCTTCTAGGCATGTATGCTCCATCATAGATCTCATCGTCACTTACCATCAGGTGAGATCGAGTTCAAATACTTGCCTATAATGTAATAAAATAAAAAAAATACACTGCGAATTATTAACGGAAATTAAATGTAATAACTATCTTTTCTCATTAGAACTTATATCAACCCCTCGTGAGTGGAAAATTATGAAAATTCTAGAGACTTTTGTCATACTGATATTAGGAGGCAGACAGATGTGAATTTCAGAATACCTATATTCAAAGCAAATTTCGTTCAGAAAGCCTGCTTTCAGTTCGGCACAGTTACATGAAGCAAACTTAGGTGATAAAACTATTCTTTGTGCTGATAGAGAGCCAAAAGCTTTTTTCTTTGTCTATCGTTTTCGGGTCTGTGAGAAGTTTATTGCACGTGGTACTATGTAATGTTGGACTGACAAACAAACGATTAAACAGTTGTTTTGCGTATTGATGTTTCGCCTCGAGTTTCAACGGCTTTCGACCAAGTTTGAGACGAGATGGGGTCGAGACTAAGTTAGTTTTAGGTTAAGTGTGCCATTGTACGTATTTATGTTTAAGTAATTTGACGTGATGATGAAACTTGACGTACATTTACTAGACCGCAAGATTATAAATGGATAAATCTACATTTTATACTTATATAGTAAAGAGGTAAAGTTGTAAGGGCTAATATTTGGAACTACTGGTCCGATACTGAATCTTCTTTCAATGATAGATAGCTCTACACTATTGTTGAGTGTCATCGCGCTATAGCCATTAGGGTTAGAGCTGCAGAACAAAATATATGGTAGCGCAGCCGCGGGCAAATGCTAGTGGTTTGTATAAGGCAATGTTTTAATTCAACAATCAAACAGTTAACCAGCAAAGTTTAAAACGTTTTATAAAACTTAAGGATCCTGGCGAGACGCTTATTGCGAGCAAAGTGCCGAGAAACAATTAGTGAGGCGGCAGCGTCGCCTCTGATTAATGTATTCAACCTAATTCTCTCTTATTCTTCGCTTATTACTCACTTATTAGCTTCACCGCCATAACACTACAATAATGAATAATAAGGACATATATTAACAAAATAAGGCTTACCCTTTTACCAGATTTTTCCAAAACTGTTGAGCTGTTTTAGCGTGATACACATACCAACGAACAAACATACATGAATAGTAAGTGAAACCGTCTCACGTACAGGTGTAGGTGAGTATAGCTTTATGGGGTCGAGTCACCTTCGTACGTAGGAGAATTAAATGCCCTCGAGATACCCTACACGTGACCCTGGGCGGTGCCAACTAGGTGACAACTCTACTGGTGGTAGGCTTCGGCCGTGGTTAGTCACCACCCACTGAACAAAGACATGTCGCCAAGCAGCCTAGCCGTGTACCGGCATGATGTTCGATGTTGCCATTCATGGATGACGGGTCAGATCAGCTGCACTGCATGTGTCTAGTGAATGTAGCGTCTCGATCTACTGCCGCCTTCCTACCTCATCACACTCACACAATATGTCAATTCGAGAGTGAACAGATACCTTCTAGGCAAGTATGCTACATCGTAGATCTCATCGTCACTTACCATCAGGTGAGATCGAGATCAAATACTTGCCTATTATGTAACAAAAAAAAAAAAAAGCTGGTGATAAGGAACCGCAGTATGGCCAATCTACCACAGTCCTACATACCAGTAATTCCTTTGTTAAATGAACAGCACACACTATGTAGGTGACGTATCCCGGCAAGCAGGCGTAGCGTTGCAAGCTCCTTAATAAAACTTTATAGAGTACTCTCGGAGCGAACTCTACACAATTAATTCTGCTTAGGGTTGACAGCTGCAGATCCGACGATAGTTAGACACAAATACGCTAGTAGACATTCTAACTAAATAGAGTATTTTATTTTCCTTCTTTGTTTCCACTTTTATATGAGACGCTAAATAAAGTGTATATGGAATGAGGTTAAACATGTTAGATTCACAGTGTCTGCTTGCCTTTTTAAAAGAAAACAAAAGCATTACTTCTCCTTGTGCAAGACAGGTGAGAGTGTATGTTATGTTACAAAATTGGAGATTTAGAAATGCGGTACAAGCGCCACTAAGTTTCTTGCCGAATCTTCTTAATTAAAGTCCCGTTCAGATACGGTTGTAGAGTCAAGGAATAAAAAAAAATTACTTTAACTTCAGACGCTCGCATTTGTGTAGTGCGTTATAATAATAACATCATCTTATGCATAGTTATGTAACTGAAGAAGCTCTGCATCTTTAATAGGAGTTGATTAAGCGTTACACTTGGCCTCATATTTTTTCTTGCCGAATAAGTTAGTAGTATACCGTCATAAGCAATCCGAACGAGTGAAATATTGCGTACCAGGCTTCCCTTTTACGAAACAAGCCGGCCGGCTTTCCACAATAATATCACATTTATTTTCCAGAAAAAAAAATTTAATCAATCAAAAAGATTCAGGGAAAAACGCAATACAAAATAAAACAGCTTATTCATTTTTCTATATGCACAGTGACATCCCTATTCCCGTACCTGCCGTCAAAAAGTTGGCCCTCAATGAATTAATCAATCAAACGAGACGGGTATAGTAAAACAAATTCAATATCTAATCAAGATATATTACTCTTTTGGGAAATGTCTGTTTCAGAAATTGTGAAGAGGCCGAAATGAATGTCATTATTCATGGGCTATACCCGAATTGGTGTCTACAGAACCAAGTAAAACATACCTTGCTGTCTTAACCACATCAGTTTTAATGCATTTAATGTTTATTAAAGACTAGCTGATGCCCGCGACTTCGTCCGTGTGGTATTTAACAAAGACTCAACCGTTGGCAACAGCCTGCTCGCGCTTTCTGAGCCCGGGGGACGCATTTCTGGTTGTTGCTATCAAACTTAATCAGGCGCAGCGCTGCAACATTGGTTATATTTTTTTTTTCGAGAGACCCTATTTATTTTTCTAAAATAAAAGTAGCCTAAGTTACTCCTTGTTACATCAGCTATCTGCCAGTGAAATTCCCGTCAAAATCGGTCCAGCCATTTCAGAGATTACCCGGAACAAACAGACAGACAGACAGACAAAAATTAAAAAAAAGGTTGTTTTGGTATAGGTATCGTGTTTGAATGTACCAAATGCATTTAGTAAAAAGCGGTTATTTTAATAATTCAAACAGACACTCCAATTTTATTTATATGTATAGATATAATGCCATTGTAATTAAATTAAAACATTCCATGAATTAGGAGGGTATACTAAACTCGATAGAGGGCAAAGCGTGCTTACGTAACGACCTTTTACTCAAACTACAAACTGGATAAAACTAATATACTCGTTGCTTTATTACCCCTATTACTGGATATAAAACGACCAATAGATACGTAATGCCCGGACAAATATCTATTATCAAATAATAACATTGCCCATCCATTAACTTATTACGCCAATACACATTAAGTACACATTTGCTCCAGCTCGTAAGGGCGCGTCCACATTATATGTATAGCACAAAACGGTGCTACACTATTATTGAGTGTATTTGTTACATAAAATTATATAGAACCAATAAATAGCGAAATTATTTTCGGAATATCTTACATTATTTTAAAGGTATTCCTTATTCAATTTGGTTAAAAGCAACAGTATGAAGAGTGCGGTGATGCGCTCTTTTTGCGTCTAAGGCCTCAGCCTCGAATTTAGTGGGCAGCGGGGCGGGGCGGCGCCGGCGGCGGCGGCGCGGGAGCGGAGCTCGTTGGCCGCCCCGCGCCGCTGCCATGCCGCTGTTTTCGAGAACCAGTCCATTTGATTTTACGCATAAGATCCTGCCCTTCCCGCCTCGCCGCCGCCGCCCCGCCCGCTGCACGCTAAATTCGAGGCTGAGGCCTTACAGGCGCTGATTGATAGCGATGACGTCACTTGCCTGTAGCTCTGAACAATTTTCACTATTACTTTGTAATCATAAAAGAAACAGTAGTAGAATACTTTCTTCAGGACACTACTTTTGTTGTAAATTATAGAGCCCCATATCCCAGAGACGTCGCGTCGCTTTACCGGTTTAATAAGCTTATAAGATATGGCTATCATTATGATATTAATTCTCATGAAATCAAACGTCCACTATACTATGCGAGCCCATCGCTCGCGCAGTGGCCAGCGCCATCCTCCCCGAAAGAAAGGGAAGTGTACCTGGGCACCAAGTCTGCTAACACAATCGATTCATAATCGAACAGCAACCGCATAGTAAACGTCAACTTTGACAGATATCCCATACAATATCTGCCAAAAGTGACAGTTACTATGCGGTTGCTGTTCGATTATGAATCGATTGTGTTAGCAGACTTGGGGCCCTGATATAGTACCAAAATACTCGCGCCCCTTTTCATTGGAACTATAAGAAGCAATTCTGAATACACTTTCAGGTTATCCAGGCGAGATGATGTATTTTTTCCAATATGTAACCTACGTTGGCATGTTACATTAGGGTTGGCAAAAGAAACATAAAACACAAACGTTCAGGAATATCGGAGCGTTTCGAGGATTTTTTACAGATCATTTGCGGCGCTCAAATTTTATTGTTATCCGGGAACAGTACGGCCCATCGCCGACAGCTCTGAAGGTTTTTAATTTCATGCCCCGGCTTTTATATTACCTAATAAGAAAAGGAACTGAATTATTAAAGCCAGACGCGGTTGGGCATGAATTATGAATAGGTACATGATTTTTTCTACATAGAAAGTGAAGTTATGATTCCTAAAAAGTATTATTATAATGAAATAAAACAAATTTTATGGATTTTATCGCGTTTATTCTATGTTTTTACGTTATCGACGTGCCGTCAACATTTCGAGAACGTTCTGTGAACACGTACAGGTTCGCAGCCGCCATTATATCAGATTTGATCAACCCCAGATCCTCGCAAAAGAACACCGATTTCGACCATGGATGATACGTGAGGCCAATGAAATTAAAAAAAACCATCCTAATTTCAATAGGGAAGATGGCTGGGTGCTACCACCGACTTGACCACCGTCACCGACCGAATAAATATAGTTAAATGCAAAACCAAGCGCACCATTGCGACACCTCAAGACACTGTAAGCACTTTCTACGTAAATTGGACCGCAAGCAACAACTAAATATGAGGGTGATAAGTCTTCGGAGGTGGATGTCCAGGTCTCAATAATACACCAACAGTTGTTACAATATGCTGTACTTTATTGGAAGCCTGATGACGCACTGAGCTTATTACACAAGTGGATGTACAAGAAAAATCATACCCGCATACTATATAATAATCATAATTTATAATCTACCTACATACATTACACCTCTCTACTTAAATGAAGTACTATAAGATTTTTCATTACCTGGCTTACAATAACAATAAAATAATAAATTACACAATCCTAAAACGCTCTACGGGTCTGCGAGTACGCACGGGACGATTCCCCACCAGTGGCGACGGATTAGGAGAATGGTGTGGTTTATGTGCAATCATTTCACTCTGAACCACTTCGCCCCCTGGCTCCGCATCCGTCTCCACTACTGGTACCTGACTATCATCCTCACCCCCGCCCATCACTTGGCCGTCCACATTGTTCGCTGTTTCAGGGCAGGCCACCACCGACAAACGAGATCGTCGTTTAATTTGATCTAAGTGTCGCCTTACAATTCGACCGTTACCCTGATCTACTAAGTAATCTCTAGAGCTAGACTGAACCGATACCGTTCCTTTTTCCCACTTGTCGCTACCGAATCCCCTCGCCCAGACTGGGTCACCCTGTGTCAATTTCCTCAAAACTCCCCCTGCGTTTTCCGCCTGGTGAAGTTGGGCGTCGTGTACCCTATCCTCTAATGCTCGTTCACTACGCAACAAATCTAAGCGTGTGCGTAATGAACGTCGCTGCAGTAACATAGCAGGACTCTCCCCTGTTGTAGCCTGCGGTGTATTCCTATAATTTAATAAAAATGACTGTAGAGCTGTTCCAACGTCTACCCCATCTCTGTAAGCCTTTTTGATAGCCTTCTTGCACAGTTTAACTGCATTTTCTGCCGCTCCATTAGAGGAGGGGTGATATGCGGGAGAGAACATTTGTCGTATACCATTCTTTTTTAGAAATGTACTGAACTCTGCGCTAGTGAACGGCGGCCCCTGATCAGACACAAAATCCACGGGTAAGCCAAATCTTGCAAAGATCGACCTACAAACCTTTATTACTTGAGTAGCATTCGTACTTGACATCTCACTGATTTCTAGCCATTTCGAACTAGAATCTATCAAAACAAAAAATGTTTTCCCCTTAAATGGCCCTAAGAAATCTGCATGCACCCTCGTCCATGGCCGCGACGTGTACGGCCAGTGCTGTGGCGGTGCACGAGGAGGCGCTGCGCTCTCCACGGCACACGTTTCGCATCGCCTACACATATCCTCAGTAGCTCAATTTTTAATACGGCCATCCATTGTCTACCCAACAAGCAAGATTTCCCATTCTTGAAAACAAACAACTCCAACTGTTCCTGCCTATCCTTATATTTAACAAGCGGTTTCACCACTCCTAAGGGACGCACTTGCTCACCTGTATAGTAATATAAAGATAAATCGCAATCTTGTACTTGCATGAGAGGGAATAATCTCCGAAACATTACATCATTAATGCAAGAAATTGCACTGCCCGTATCACATTCCATGTCCACATCTACCCCATTTACATTCAGTCTAACGAATTTTGGTTCACACTGACCTATCAATATCTTATTAATATAATGCGGTACCTCATCGCTGTCCTCACTCATTGTGTCCGAATCATTTAACGACTCAGGCTTCTCAATATCGTGCTGCTGCACTAGGTATGGGCACATACGGCGCAGATGACCCTGCCTGTTACACACTCGGCACACGTAGCGGCTGAACTTGCACGAGGACACGTCATGCGCCCCGCCGCAAGATTGACACTGTTTCTGTGTCCGAATCCGCTCCCCAGGCCGAGCCCACTCACCCGCCGCCGGCACTGCCGCTGCTCCGCTCCTGCCACCGCTCCTTGCGTGTCCGCCCGCCTCGCGCCCGCCGTACGCGGGTCCCGTCCTCCGCGCTGTATTTGTAGCTCCGTTTCGCCGCGGTCCCGCCATTGCGTGACATTCGGCGACCTTTGTACCGGCCGCTGTCCCCGCCTGACATTCTACTGCCGCCGCGTCTTTTTCCGCTGCTTCCAAATTAACGGCCAAAGTATATGCTTTCTTGTAGTCCAAACTATCTTCGGCAAATAACCGTTGTCGTATTATTTCGCTATTTAAACCACACACGAACTGGTCGCGAATACTTTCCTCTAACCATGTCTCAAATTCGCATGTTTTTGACAGTTTTTTTAAAACCATGATGTATTCCGCGATACTTTCATCGTGCTTTTGTTTTCTTTGACGAAACTTGTATCTCTCCGCAAGCACACTTGGTCTCGGCTGCAAGTGTTTTTGCATAATGGCCGTAAGTTCTGCCAATGTTTTAGTGCTCGGTTTACTAGGGGTACACAAGTTTACCAGCAGCTCATAACTTTCCGACCCCATAACTGTAATTAATGTGCATACCTGCAACTCGGCCTTCACTGCATTTTCTTTAAAATATTGCTCAAGGCGATCGACATACAAATTCCAATCGTCACTTTCAACCTTGAACTCGCCAATTTTTCCAATCGACATGTTTGTTATTGCACGCGTAGTTTTTGAATTATCCTCGTCGCCACTGATAAGTCTTCGGAGGTGGATGTCCAGGTCTCAATAATACACCAACAGTTGTTACAATATGCTGTACTTTATTGGAAGCCTGATGACGCACTGAGCTTATTACACAAGTGGATGTACAAGAAAAATCATACCCGCATACTATATAATAATCATAATTTATAATCTACCTACATACATTACACCTAGGCCCTATTACAGAATTATTTCACAGCCAACGTGACCCTTTACAAAGACCTATATATAATACAAACATTAACTATTGAAATTAATTCACAAAACAAACCAAGTGTATTGTTACCGAGGACTGTAAGTTGAGCAAACTTAGCCCTAGTTTCAGAGCTGTGGGAAGCCTGAATCATTAAATTTTAATACAATCGAAGCTGTAATACCGTACTATTGAGTTTCAGTACTTGAGCCACTGAATAATTAGAAAACTAGAAATTTGATTCACCCATTACTAAATCATTGCGCATTTAAAATATTATAATTAAGACATAAAACGGTTGTAACTATCCTACACATAATTAAATGATTTTGGAAAAAGCCTTGAAGTCTGCCACTTTTAAATTATTGACTGCCTGTCTATATCTGTTCTCGCATCACAGACGTATTCCAATTAAGCTTGGCATGGTGGTATCTTATAACTCGGGGCAATATATACCTAGAGATAATGTTTGTCCCGGGAAATGGAATAGTAAATGCACGTAAGCGTTCGCATGTATTAATAAAATTAGTGAGGTTATTCCATTATATAATAATTCCAGCCCTTTTTTATGTCCCACTGCTGGGCACGGGCCTCCCCTCAATGCGAGGGGGGTTTAGGCCATAGTCCACCACGCTGGCCCAGTGCGGGTTGGCAGACTTCACACATCTTTCGAGGGGTTCTCTCAGACATGCAGGTTTCCTCACAATGTTTTCCTTCACCGTTTAGCAAGTGATAATCTTGGTTGAAAATGAGATTCGCACATTTAAAATCCCAGAGATGCGAGCCGGGGTTTGAACCTGCAATTCTCGTTACCGAGGCAAGCGTTACCAACTTGGCTATCACTGCTTCTTTTATTCCACTTTTATTCCATTAAGTTTGTATTGAATTGCATGTAGTTTCATCAAATTACGTCTGCTTCAATTATGTTCACTACCCTTTTGGAATATATTACATATTTTCAACATACGCTATAGCCTACATTGGTAGAAAATAAATAAGATACTCATGATGATTGGCTGTTGGCAACAAGCCATAAAACAGGTAAGTAGCCGACCAAAGCCGATGTAGGTAAATGGATAGAGGCGGCTTCCGAAGCCCCGCAGCCTCGCGGCTTAGAGCCAGCTCCTCGGTACATTGTTTATAATTAATTATGCCGTGTTTAATCTTTGGATGGGTTCGTGTGTGCGTGCGGTTAGTCGCTTGTGTGTAGAATTATGCAACAACACAGTCCCTGGGCTTACAGCAAGGGAGGGTAATTTCTGACTTGTTGCGAGGTAATGTTTAGTAAGGCGAAATGTTCTACTATGTATCAAGAATTGCGCAATAATCTTTTAACAGTCAGAATTAGAATATTTTAACCCCAGATATATTAATGTTAACCATTAAGTACAGTACTTATGATTCGTCAAAATTGTCACAAAATGCTAAGGTACTGCTTTACCACCCGTTCCTGTGGAGAAGCACGGGCAAGAAACTCCATTGGTGCTCTTTTTCAAAAGATTTTATATATTTTTGAACATGTAATTGTTATGGTTGTGTGAGAACAATGTACGAACGGCTAGGGAGGCTCTGTTTTTATTATAGTAACTATAAATAATATGTAATATGTAAGGTAGGTATACATAACACTGATAGCAGGGCGTTCAACATCTTTGTACAGAAATGGACTTCGAAATGGTCGCTGCTTCGAGATGAGATTGCTAATCAAATGTAGCTCGACAAAGTGGCTACGAATGTATCTTTAAGCACACATCAGACGTCCGCGCATCGCGCAATCTTACTTAAATCTGACGCGCGTTAGGTTTAACTACAGACACTGGGTCTTTAATCTAGTCCAACGCGCGTTATCCCTTAATGTGTTTTCATATCTCGTCAGTTTTTGTTTTTATTCTAAAACACCCTTACTATAAGGCTACAAAATCCAGGCCTTTTTTTTTGTTTTTTATTACATTATAGGCAAGTATTTGATCTCGATCTCACCTGGTGGTAAGTGACGATGAGATCTACGATGGAGCATACTTGCCGAGGTAGGAAGGCGGCAGTAGATCGAGACGCTACATTCACTAGGCACATGCAGCGCAACTGATCTGACCCGCCATCCATGAATGGCAACACCGAACATCATGCCGGAACACGGCTAGGCCGCTTGGCGACATGGCTTTGTTCAGTGGGTGGCGACTAACCACGGCCGAAGCCTACCAGTAAAGGCCTCACAAAAAAAATAAGTAATCGTAATTGATTATCTACCAGTCTTCTGCAATTTCATCAGCTTTAAACTGCAATCCCGATCTTACCTGTAAACAAAATAAAAATTACAGCTCAGTACAATTAAAATTTCAAAACGTTGAATGGCAACATAAAATGGAAAGCATCGACACGAACAGTGTGTTCAGTCATCCCTATAGCCCGAATGCATGAATGTAATTTATATGGACATAGCAATTCAGCCTCTATTTACATTCCGTTATGTAGTTATCTCTAATACGTTTACACACGCGGTATTGTGATAAATATTCCATCCATTCGCGAGATAGCTTGCGATCGGTGCGCGGACCATTTGTGTGGAGCAACATTTGGCGCAGGATAACGATGAATACGTGATGTTTGAGCCATGTGTGAATTCAACAATACGTTCCGTTTGTAGGTGTCTTACTGAAAGTCCTTTCGTGAGTATTGTCATCTGTAGACTGGCGACTAGGCGTGACCCACAATGAAGACAGCTAGTATTGTAGGCAGTAGATACAAAGTTACTTTTATTGACGTTTGACGACCTGATTAGCGCAGTTGGTAGTGTTCCTGCTTTCTGTGCCGAGGCTTCGAATCCTGATAGGGAAGGGAATCGAAGTCATGGATGTTTAATATCTATATAAGTATTATATACTGAGTTTGCCCTCAGTATATTGTACGGCACCCATAATAGAAGCGTTCCTTAGTATGGGACCGTACAGTTGGTGTTTTCGACTGGCGATATTATTATTGCGTACAGTCTATTTGTATTATATTCTATACTATACATTCTAGTCTATAGTATTTTTTTCTGAATAAAAACTAATTATAAAATCTGTTTCGATTCAAAGGCACCATTGCTCCCACGTAACTAACGAGATATTTAAAAATGTAATGTAAAAGTATACCTAAACATTCAGCAGTAGACTATTAATATGACAAAGAGGGATATTACAAAGAGCTGTTCTCAGCCTTAGGTACCAACGAATTGTGAGTGGAATAGGTACTGGGTAATGGAATTGGTTCACTCGAACCGAACTCAGGGTAGTAATAGACCTTTTGCTGGGGTACGGCTGGTGATAACAGCCCCAGCTATAGAAGTGTTCGCGCAAATTGGGTGCCCACGATTGCCAATAATTTGTATGAAATTATTGAAATGTTGATTTGATAGAAATATTTTCATCGTATTATTTTTCAGATGTTCTGAAAATAAATTCTAATAGGAGGAATATAAGAGTGCTAGTATCATACCTTTTTTTTTGCGTGGGGAAATCCTCATAGATACCCGCAAGCCCCGAGGGAGGCAAGCGGGTTATGCCGGACTTTTACCGACTAAAACCCCACGGTGGTCCTTCTCCCGCCTTGTTGGGGGGGGCACGGGAACGCTTTCGCACACATCCGTGACGCTGGTATGATACCTACCTTAACCAAAGCCATTGTAGAGCGATTGACGTCATTCGCTGTACATTTATAGAGCTACCCGTCGCTTTGAACCGGCCTACTGAACCGGGGCCGGTCGGAGCCTGGTGATATTCACACGCAAATCTGAATCGAATCGCGATATGTGATCAGATATCCATTATATTTGGTCGTACGCTTAGTTTTTGTTTGCATTTTTAGAATAATTTAAATAATAAATACCAGCTACTTCATGAGGACAAACCAAAGCAACACTGTTTGCAAGTGAATATCTACCACCATATTACGGAGATATTTGCTATAGCATTACCAGTAAAGTTCCAGGGACGATTAGTTTTGCAATACCAAGTCGGAATCTAAACCTCTGTTAACAAGACCTATGGCAGAACATTGGGGGTGCAAATGATCGAAATTGGTAAACCCAGTTAGTGATACAAAGCGTAACGATGGGTGAAAACTATCCAAGCGTTGCCATGGAGACATATCCTTGAATAACTTTGACAGAAATGTTGGTTATGCGACAACACGTCCCTCGAAGTTGTTCAAAAATACACCTGCCTGATGCATGAGGGTTAGGTAATAGGAATGGTATATGTTAGTAGTGGTTCATAAAGCTTCGACAGATCTTCGCGTTAGCCATCCTTGAAGACATAAGTATTCGTCTCGTACAGACTCATATTTAACCCTTAGTAGCCTGATTTACGAAAGTGATTTATTTTTAATATTACTGTGTTTAATGTTACTGTGTTTAATAATAATGACATTTGATTTTTTTTTTAATTTCGTTGGAAAGAATATTATACAACAGTAAAATACGTACAGCCAACCTATAAAAAAAACTAATAGTAATGTGAACATTCGGTTTAAAAGATTGGTATCAAAATTGAAACTCTAGGCTATTAAGGGTTATGAGGTTGTTAACTATGAAAACTGACATAGCTCAAAGATTTTCAAAGTTGAAATGGCAGTGGGCGGCACATAGCTCGCAGAACCGATGGCCGTTGAGGCATAAAGGTTCTAGAATGGCGACCACGAACCGGAAGACTTAGTGTAGAATGGCCCCTCACAAGGTGGAGCGATGATATCATACGCGTAGCACGAAGCCCATGGATGCGAGTGGCAGAGGACCGTGATGTGTGGAAATCATTGGGAGGGCCTATGTCCAGCAGAAGACGTCTTTCGGCTGATAGATAGAACTATGAAAAGGATTGAAGCTTGAAGTGATTAGCTAGTTGCCTTTACACGTACTTTACAGTGTAGAGCGGCTTTCATGCAGCATGTCCCGTCCCCCTCAAACCACAGCTTCCATAAATAAGGATAAGAGTGACGGCATACTTTTTCGATGACGTTACGCGAATAAATAAGGAGGTCATGTCAGGCATACTGGATATTCTGTCGAATGTAGTACGCAATTAAGCAGCACAAGCTGATAGTAAATCACACCCATTGTCTCGTCATTAGGGTGCCCCGAAACATGACGTTTGATTCGGGACATCGTTTATTGAACTGATTGCGGGGCGTCTGCGCCAATTACCACTGATAGTCTATGATTTGATGCAATAATGCGACGTTCAGCGTAGATCGATCAGTGGTCTGTGTTGATTTGGACTTGGATTTTGATTCACACTGGCACAGTGAATTGCAAAACCAATACGTTAGTAGCTTAGAACAGTAGCTATAACGATATATCTTTCTACTCCTATAATAAATCGCGCTCACTCAAACTCAAACTCAAACGTCTATGGATGATCTCAGCTTACTGTTGTCATAATCTCAATCTTCTCTCCAGTCTATAATTATCTTGTAGCGACCTCTTTAACCTCGCCACAAACGACACATATAGTGCTGCAGACGCATTCAGCAGCAACAGCAATAGACAATTATCAATACAATCCTGAATCGCGCTATGAGAGCTTTCGGCACGTAACATATATACAAGATCCCGACAATAACCGTCGGGGCATAGCGGCCGCCCCGTCAGGCATACTACCAGCCTGGCTGGAAGATCTTCCCTTTTCCGCAAAATCTCACAGATCTATACACTTCACAGAGGAACTATACTTTAGAAAGCAATTTATTATTTCGTTTTAACATTACAACTGAGTATTTATACGCCCACACAACTAAATAACCAAGCAAAGACGTTTTGACAATATGGATTCCCTGGATTAATTCGCCAGCCAATTGAGCTAACATCAAAAACTATACTCCTGGCAACATGTATGGCATAACCCAATTCCGAGCCGGTAGAGAACACGGCTCAATGGTCCGGAAACTGCTCTCTCAAATGCGATCGACCGTTCCTCCGTCCGTATGCTACGAATGGCATATTTCTCTATAATTTTCCCGTTAATCACGTTTCAGAATGGTTATTAAGGATGATGGATTATTTCATTGCTTTCGATATGATACAGTATGTTAATTGAAGTTATGTGCATACTAGAATTGTCCTCAGCCTATTTTATGGTACAACAATATAGAGTATTTCTTCATTGCAAAGTTATAAGGCGCTTAAAGTTGGGCTTATCTGATAATAACTACAGATTATTTACCTGAACGTCCAATAATACCACTTTTCTTATATATAAAATAAGTATGTAAAACAATGGATGCAGTATTGTACATTAATAATTAAGTAACTAAGTTTATATTTTGTTTTTTATATTTATGCGAATACTACACAGAAATAAAACTATTTTATCTAGTGAAAATGTCTTGGATTATCAGCTTTCAGTAAAGGTGAGTTCGATAGTGAATCAGGTAACTGAGATAGATCGTGACGGACTGATTGATGGATACTTAAGTAGATAGAAAACAGCTTTCAAAGAGTTCCTTTTAGATTTTTCATGGGAACGTAGGTATAATCAGAATATTTTTTATTCATGTAAGCCATTAATTACAGTACTTACGAGTCGTCAAATATAATCGCCAAAATAACTTCTTCCTCCCACTTCAGGAACTGATGAGCGATCATCAAAAGTGAGACTGCATAGGATAAATACAGCTCAGTCTCCAATTTATTTAGAAAACTACCTCGATCCTGAATCCTGACATACACACACAGTAGTAGAAATATACAAAGGATGTGTTTAAAGTCATGCTTTTATCAAAAGCAGAGTTCAGTGATGCGCAACGTCCTCTAGCTGTCGCAAAAAGTCGAACAGCGCCCAACAAAAAAAGGTTGCATCACGTGGCGAGGTGCTCCCGCCGGAAATAGCCCGGAACAAAGCATGACGTGACGTCACCGCTGACGTCACTGGCAAACACAAAACGGTCAACAGAAAAAAAGAAAGGGTAGATAGATGTAAACACCGATATATATGAAACAGATGCTATGTAGGTATCTGTTGCTCAGTATTTTGTGCCATTTACTTGCCACAAGCTACAAAAAGAAGATTGGCAATTGGAAGAGTTCTGAACAAAGTAAGATCCAATCTAGGTGACGTTGCATTTAGAAATGGGTTTTAAAATGTAATAAATAGAAAAAAGATATCAGAAGCAAAGTTTTTTTTTAATAGCTCTATGGAATTGGAAGTTTATTTACTTGCTTAAGCAGTCTCCTGGAAAATACAACGCAATCCTCGCAGCCGACACCGCAGGATATCATATCTAAACATCAATCTCAATAACGCGCTATCGGTTAAAATCTGAGTACACTAATCTATTCTGAGGAGTGCGCGTTCGAGCCGATATTAGCCCTGAGTGAGACAGCTAATAGGATCAGCAGGAAATTGATTCCGCTGGATACTGAATTGGTTTTCGAGTATTAGGAACGGGTGGGGTTGCCAGTAGTTGAAGTCTTATCTCCCCGAAATTGATATAAAAATATGTTGATATATTACTAAAACTAACGATTTAAATATATAATTATTAATCACTAGCTGCCATGGCCAACTTCGTACCGCCTCAGAATCTAATTTAGGTGAGGATGAATTATCTTTCTTCTTGAGTTTATAAATGGTGAAACAGATACGACCTAGTTTTACATATAGATTTGTTATTTTATACATGCTTTTGCGACAGGCTATTACAAGTTAGTATATTATTATTGGATTGTTTTATTAAATCGTTATTAATTGGTCATAAAGCGGTAACATTAAAATGGATATTTTTATTATCTTGATTTTATTATTTTGATTTGTGTGTTAATAGGCTAGACACTGACGCTAAGTTATCTATTACACTGAAGGCCTATTCCACAACGTGTTCATTACTTATTTTACAGATTTTAAATGGGCCATATGTCTAATAAATTGTGGTTGGAACAGGCCCTTACATTGCAAAAAATAGATATGCTAATATCAATATTTCTCCATATAAATACGGAAATGTTCACTACAACAACTGGCAACACTCGAGAAACGTAACTTCTATTTAAGTTAGGACCTATTAAGGCCTCGAGGTTGCTACTTAGGGAACGAGTAATAGCCTTTTTGTGCTCACACGACTGAAGTAATGCCTCCCGCGGGAATATAACAAGCTTCGATTTGTGTCGTTGCAAGTTATGGGTACTATAGAAAACGAAGCAGAAGTACGGCAAAAAAAACTATATACGAAGGGTACAAGTACCCTTCAAGGTAAATAATTTTTGTTCACTTTAGAATCAGAGTACTCTCCTAAAAATAACGTTCCTTCGTACCTTCATACTTAATCAATAACATGTAGGTAGGTATATGACATTAGATTCGATTAGTTTTGTTTTTTAAAATATAATGGGGTCGAATCACCTTCGTCCGTAAGAGAATTAAATACCCTCGAGATACCCTACACGTGACCCTGGGTGGTGCCAACTTGGTGACAACTCTACTGGTGGTAGGCTTCGGCCGTGGTTAGTCACCACCCACTGAACTAAGCCATGTCGCCAAGCGGCCTAGCCGTGTTCCGGCATGATGTTCGGTGTTGCCATTCATGGATGGCGGGTCAGATCAGCTGCGCTGCATGTGCCTAGTGAATGTAGCGTCTCGATCTACTGCCGCCTTCCTACCTAGGCAAGTATGCTCCATCGTAGATCTCATCATCACTTACCATCAGGTGAGATCGAGATCAAATACTTGCCTATAATGTAATAAAAAAAATAACGAAAGAAATAACAATATATTTATTGGATAGGCAGCTAACACACATTGGCAACACACACATGCAACTTAAAACTAACAGGATATTTTTTGTTACGTATAAGAAACTGCGGCTAAACAACTATTTACCGGTAAAAAAAAACGTATCCTTCAACAATTTAGAAGTAGTAGATCGGCACAAAGATAAACGGACATCAATTGACTCCAGTTTCCGCTTTTAACGGCCATTTCCGGCCTGAAGTGACGTCCCATATTGGCAAATATTGCTACGTGATAAGTCAATATTATTTTTTCGCAAAGGCAGTGGATGCTTTATTGGCGTAGACTTTGTGGGGCACCCTTAACAGAATAGGGTGCCTATACTTACTTATGTAGTAGATATATTTGTTGTTGTACATAGAAAATTATTATCCGAATATGTTATCTATACTAATATTATAATCTATACTAATATTATAAATGTGAAAGTTTGGATGGATGGATGGATAGATGGATGGATGGATGGATGGATGTTTGATACTCTTTCACGCCCGAACGGCTGAACGGATCTGGATGAAATTTGGCACAGAGATAGATTATAGTCTGGAATAGCACATAGGCTACATTTTATCCCGGCAAAATGTAAGGTTTCCTTGGGAAAGATATTTTTTAATTTTTCACAGAGAACCAATATATTCATTTTCTCATACATTTGATTCTGAGGCGGTACGAAGTTCGCGCGGGACAACTAGTTTTTAATAATCCTTTAACGTAAAATCCCAGCATATGCTGACATTATTCACGTCTGTGTACACATCATCATCTGATTGTTGAATACCTAGTCGTAGCGCGTGACATCAGCCGGGGACGCGCGCCACATATCCTTATTAGTAGACGGGGACTGAACTATAAATAAATTACACTCGCAACAATATCTACACGTGTTGTTACGTTTGTGCTATAAAATTGTAGTATTCTGTTATTTTGGTTCGTTCAGATATGTATATGCAGTCAAATGCCAACGAGACAAGCAATGAGACTGACAGACTCAGTTCCGAAACTCTCAGAGCTTCATACAAAAAATACGTTTTGTAAATTATATATCTATACTCTATACATACAAATAAAATTGGAGTGTCTGTTTGTAATATTAAAATAACCGCTTTTTACTAAGTGCATTTGGATGTATACACGTTACCTATACCGAAACAACATTTTTTACAATTTTTGTCTGTCTGTCTGTCTGTCCGTCTTTCTGTCTGTCTGTCTGTTTGTTCCAGCTAATCTCTGAAATGGCTGGACCTATTTTGACGGGACTTTCACTGGCAGATAGCTGATGTAACAAGGAGTAACTTAGGCTACTTTTATTTTAGAAAAAAAATAGGATCTCACGAAAAAAAATTAAAACCAATGTTGCAGTGCAGCGCCTGATTAAGTTTGATAGCAACAACCTGCAATGCGTCCCGCGGGCTCAGAATGGGTGAGCAGACTGTTATCAACGGTCTTTGTTAAATACCACGTGAACGAAGTCGCGGGCAACAGCTAGTCGTCATATAGAAATTGTGACTCTATATAATGACTAGCTGTGCCAGCGAACTCCGTACCGCCTCACAATCAAATGTATCAGAAAATGAATTTATTGGTACTCTATGAAAAATTTAAACAAACATATCCCACGGGAACCATACATTTTACCGGGATAAAAAGTAGTCTATGTACTATTCCATCCAATAATCTATGTCTGTGCCAAATTTCATCTATATCCGTTCTGCCGTTCTGGCGTGATTGGGTAACAAACATCCATACTTCCACCCATCCAAACTTTCACATTTATAATATTAGTTGGATTACAAAATTGCAGGTTCAAAGTTTAGTTTAGTTTATACCTACCCTTCTGAATTCACCTGAATACAACACCAAATGTCATGTATGCGAGGCTTTATATTCGCTTTGTTCTGGTGCTAGTAGGATTTTGTTCGTTAACGCTCGTTGCATTAGTTCAGGCGGGACGGGAGTAAGCCGTTTACTATGCAAGTCACATATATTCCCTCAATTACAATAGCTGTAAGAGAATCCTTAAGGGGGAAGCTCAGGGTCAGGGCGCGAAATTCAAAATGTCAATGGTTTTTATTTTTTTACGAAAAATTTGGACATTTTTACGATGTAATTTAGTGTTTTGCGATATTAACATTCTGCATTGGATGTCTCAATGTATTAAGTTTGCTTAACAAAGTACCTAATCCGATACAATACCATAAGGTTTGTAAAAACCGCTACTTTTACTAACTTCATGGTGTTGTATCGCTTTAAGTATTTTTTTAAGCAAACTTAATACATCGAAACATCCAATGTAGAATGGTAATATCGCAAAACACTAAATTACATCGTAAAGATGTCCAAATTTTTCGTGAAAAAATAAAAACCATTGACATTTTGAATTTCGCGCCCTGACCCTGAGCTTCCACCTTAAGAATTCCCCTCCGAAGTTTGTACTGCGAAGTAAATAACTAATTAATGTAAAATTATAAATGCGTGAAACGTTATTAAGGAAGCTGAACACAACAATTATGAACATACTTTGATAATGGACTCTTTGGTTTTATTTAAAACGATATATTTTGTGGAATGTGGCTATTATTCTTTTAACATTATCTAGAGATTTGAAATCATTCACAATCATCACTCTACGTTATTCTGACACCATTAAGAAAATGTGGCAAGCCAGATTAAAGTCGACGGCGAGAGGGCTGTAAAACCCCTGAAACGCGCCGGTACACAAAACATTTCAGTTTCAGGGCGGTTTTCAGTTAATCCAATGTACGGTGGACATGCGATTGGAATGTTTTCGAGATGCTATGGGATAGTTAATTTATTTCATATGTGATTTAAACGTAACTTGTTAGCCCCTCCAACTAAGATAAATACTGTGCTAGGAGTCGGCCTCGCGGCAATAATTGAATCGCCAGGGTGGGGATCGAACCCGGAATAAAGATATAAGCGCGACCCGTTAAAACATTTAGGCTATTGACGTATTCGGTTTTGTTCGCGCTCCTGTTATATTTATTTTGGATACTTGTCTCAACCGTTAAAGAAAAAACTTATACACTTAGGTTGGAGTGCAACATCTATGGTTAAATTTAACTACCGTCAAATGTCTACTGTTTCTGTCAGATTTGACATTAATAAAACCATGAATAAACGTCTCACCGGTCCCCCTACTATCTGCGGTATAACAGTAACAAAACTACAGCATGTAGTTATCTCTCATCCTTTTTTTTTTTTTTTTATTACATTATAGGCAAGTATTTGATCTCGATCTCACCTGATGGTAAGTGACAATGAGATCTACGATGGAGCATACTTGCCTAGGTAGGAAGGCGGCAGTAGATAGAGACGCTACATTCACTAGGCACATGCAGCGCAACTGATCTGACCCGCCATCCATGAAATACCCTAATCCAAGGAGTCATTACATAAAAAACATGTGACAAGCCTAAAATAAAAATGCCACCTAAAGCTTACTTTAAAAAAAATTACGTACATGCGTACCGTAACTCCAATATGGCGATTTTTAACAAAAAAAAACATTCACGTGCTTTTGTCCTGCGGTACACGCGAGGAAAATAAATTGTGTGCCAAAGTAATAAAGTTGCAAAAATACTGTTTTGTTTTAATAAAAATGTTACGCATTCCATTTAGTGTTGAATATGTTTCGAGTCGGAGTTTAAATGACACCGACAAAAAAAGATGGATACAGTCACTATAATAATTTAGTCATAGACTCGTGGCACTTTTTGAGCAAACACTAAATCACATACTGGGATATACATAATAATATTATAGAGAGCACATTGATTTTTTATATTTACGCGAATACTACACATTGATATAAAAACGATTCTTTCGGACTTTATCGCGTTTATTTTTTGTTTTTACGTTCCAGACGTTTCGGCTGCTCTACAGCAACTATGGTCACGAGAAAACCGTACGGGACCGGAGGAACGTCAAGAACGTAAAAACATAAAATAAACGCGATAAAATTCGAAAAAATGCTTTATTTCAGTTTTTTATTGAATATATATAGGTAGTGAGTGAACAACACACACTTATAAGGAAACATTAACATGTTGATAATTTTAGTTGCCCCTGTATTCCGTCCTAACTACGAGACAATATAAATTATTAGAAACCTAAATAACCCAAGTACTTATAAGTACTGTATACTACAGCACATAATCTTCTTAAAAGTGCGATCGTGAAAACTCGTGGTGGAAGCATAATGCAGACGAACAATACATCTTAAATGTATTCCGAGACAAGTTGCCGGCAACTTGGAAGATGAATTTATTCTTGAAGTTGGGCTCAACCTCACCAGATTTGTTTATATGTAAAGTGGTTTGTATTTACGAATTTATAAAGACCTACGCTACACAACTTTGCGGACTGTCTATACGAGCGAAAATGTAAAAACATTGTCAAAATTAAAAAAATGCTTTTAAATACATTTCGTTTATTTTAGGAGCAAAATTTGATGAATATATACATATCCCATACAAAAAAGGCCCATGCATAAATTTCCAATATTCATTTTTCCTTGTTTATTTAATATTTATCCATGTTGCATTAGCTCATAATTCCCAAACACATCTTTATCAAAACTTTAAACGCGCTACAACAAACAAACTTATATCCAAGAGTTGTTCCATTAAAATTATTGAATTTGAATTATCCACCGATAGAACTTCCAGAAACTCTGTCTTAACTAAAAGTGTTTTAAGCCGTACCACGTTAAACCCGATCGGCATCAAGGATCTACACCAGGGGTTCTCAAACTTATTTTGTCTACTGCCCACATTGAGAATAAATAATTTTTTAGCGCTCCCATTTTATCACCTACTTAAAAACCACCATAACTTCAAATTAAATTAATTATTGTAAGCCTCTACACAACGCGCCCATTTTATCAGGGTCCCGTCCGTCCCCTTTAGGCCTGCAGCGCCAACAAGGGGGCGTTATCGGCCTCTTTGGGAAAGGCTGATCTACACCTACCTACCCGGCCGGGTCAAGATACCCGGATCGGTATACCCGATATGGATAGTATTCGGCGCACGTGAGCTATTCAAAGAAAAAGGTCGTAATGTAGTGTAACAAATACGATTCGCCGGCCTGTGATTGCCACGCCTCGGGCTCGGGGAAATATTTAAAAAGTAAAATAAGATGAGAAAATACAGCGCTTCTTCGTGTATTTTGATTAAAATTCACAAGGTTCGTGCGCATTAAATACATAATTACGATGGTACCTACTTTGGGAACACGTGTAAAGCTTTAGAGTTGTTTTTGGGATTCATTAATTTGGTTGTGGAGGTCTTGTGAGGTGTCCTCAGATTAAGTCAAGAACATGATGATGATAAGATGACGATGATGATACGATACGACGACATTAGTTTATAGCGTTTATTAGTAATAAGCGTTTCAGTGATTGAGCTAAAATATAACTACAAGCTATATTGATTTCTTATATTTACGCGAATACTACACATTGAAATAAAACTAATTTGAAGAAACAACAACAACAGCAAGTAACAACTAAATATGAGGGTACCCCCGTCAAACTATGACACTAGGACGTCAACCACCTCAGTCCTCCCGTGACCATGGTTGCTGTAAAGCGGCCGAAACGTCGGGAACGTAAAATCCAAAATAAACCGCGATAAAATTCTTAAAATTAGTTTTATTTCAATAACTACAAGCTATTACACGCAATCGTTTTGAAAAAATAAAACATAATTATAGTTAAGACGTAACGTTAAAGTGCTGAGCCGCCACACCTAGAAATTACATATAAACAAGCACACATCAACATCACATTCTCTTCAAAAATAAGTATCTGTATATAAAAAGACGCGGGTACCTCCCCCGAGGCTCGTTTGCCTGCTAACTGACTACTCTGCATAATGGCGAGCAATCCGCCGGTCTCATAACTGGGACCGCATAAAATCTACAAATAGGAATAACAAAAGCTTTTCGGCGTGACTCGGTATTTTATATCCGTCTTATTCTTTCGGTGAGAGAACATTATGACTTCGTATAATAATATTAATCATATCGCCAGACGAACACACCACCTATACGGTCCCACACTGAGCAAAGCTTGTGTTATGGGTACAAGGGCGAACTCAATCTATAAGACTTATATATATTAAACATCCATGACTCCAGTACAAATATTCATGATCATCATTACATAAATATTGTCACCACCAGGATTCGAACCCGGGATCCTCGGCGCATAGAGCTGCGTCACTACCAACTGCGCTTATCAGGTTGTCAAAGATTATGTATGATTCTAGAATGTCCGAGCGGTGGTAGCCACTTAAAAATAAAACTACATCTGCTCTTTAAAAGAATTTGTTTGATATAACAGAAATCGCGGGGATTCAATTATAAGTAACACTTGAATAGTTATTATAATCTACTTTGTATCTTCAATTAATTTCGTCAAACCAAAAAGACTTTCAACTCTGTTCAAACTTCTGCTACAACGTGCTCCACTAAAATAGTAGGTACCTACTTATAAATGAAAATTCATACAATTTCCTTCAATAGGTCCTATAAAGTTATAACAAGTCTAATATCACAAGGACCTCTGCACAATGATATGTCACAAAAAAGATCTCTACACAAAAACCTGAAAAAGTTTTAGCCGCGGAAAAAATCCCAAAGACTACCTTCTCACAATATTAAACCTTAATGTATACTTCGCTGGAGCGATACCCGATAGGAACTATTATACCGCCTGGAAGGGCAAAGGGTTCAACTATTAATATTTATTGTTGGCTCGACGAACTGAAAATATTGGTCGTAAATATTGACAGCGGAAGGGCTGGGTGTAAAAATTTAAAAGGTGTGCCGTGTAAGATTTAGATAGCCATTTTTCGTACGACAGTAGATGGATTTCCGTTTTCTATTTGAAATACTATTCAAGGCATAAAGTTTAACGGAATAAGAATAAATGTTCGTTCGGACGTGTTTGAAAATAGTAGGTATTATATTGGCCATGCTACACTAAGTAGGTACGGTGTTTATTGTAGAACAATAAGTGCTTTTATAGTGCCTTTTCACTGCGAAAACTATATTTTTCAAACGTCTGGATCGCCCGTAATTGTCTTGTAGCACGCGTGCTACGAACTCGTTACGGCTGCTACAGACGTAGCGAAATAAGTGCTACGCGTCGTAGCAGAAAGCTCCACATAGATACGCCGAGGCTATGCTACAGCGTAGTAGCCTACAGAAGTAGAGCAATTTACACGTAGCGTCAATACAGTTTTCTGCGCTTTAATAGAGCATAGATACCACTTATTATCATTATTTCATTACTGAACACTATAGTCATAAACACAATCAATGCCTCAGATTACGATTTAAAAATACATGTTACAATAGAACTTTATTAACCTAGATTTTGTTGTGACATTAATGAATGCAATCAATTTTATAACGGATTCACCTGATATAACAATTACTAAGCTCACACGAACATTATGAAGAAATTAAACTAGGCACTCTACCTAAAGGTTATGCTACACGATACGCTATTGCCGTATAAATTATTTCAAATAATTTGCTCTACGCTCTGCCGTCCGCTGCGCTGTGGCGGAGTGCAGCTTAATGGGAGAGCTCGACACGTTTGCAGCTGAAGTATTTTATCACAAGTACCGAGATGAATTATTTAAATTAATTCTGCGAAGTGTCCGCAAGCTTGTTTAAGAGTTATTGTGAGAACGTGGCACAGGCAAGAAGAGATTTTTATGGTACATTTTATGAGAAATATCGAGGTCGTATTGCTACATCACGCGCAACGAGCAAAACAAAGTGAACTCATGACTTAGTACTTACCCCTATATTTATAGACGTTCTATAACTTTATTAAACGTCATATAGTACTGCGCACAAGAGCTTTCCTTTGCGCAGTACTATATGACGTTTGATAAAATTATGGAACGTCTATAAATTCAGAGGTTAGTCTTTACGAAGACGGATTTCTACGCCTGTAATAGATCTACAATCTACATGGTTGTTAGAATGTTTAATTATAAAAATATGATACCGTGTGCAAAGAGGACAGCGATACTTTTCTTCCTGTAATTTGTATTCGTTCACCTTCGTCATTATATTGATTTTATTATATTTACGCGAATTCTACACATTGGATTAAAACTAATTTTAAGGAATTTATTTTATGTTTTTTACGTTCGCGACGTTTCGGCTGCTTTACAGCAACCATGGTCACGGGAGGACTGAGGTGTTTGACGTCCTAGTGTCAAAGTTTGAGCTGGGGTAGCCTCATATTTAATAGTTGTTTGCGGTCTATTCAGTACTGATACCAATTTACACACAAATATACATAGAGTAATTTTAAATGGACCAAACGAAGTGACACCCCTTCACTGGCACCATATGTAAAACAGTTACGAAAGCTCTCGTGTCCGCACGATCGCCAAGATAATGTCATGTTACAGTGGCTGGATAATCCGCCGTAATTAGTCACCAGAGATCGGGCGGGCGGATAGAACCGGCTACAACCAGTATAATCCGTTAACAGGTAGCTCAAATAAGGAGTACGAATGAGATGTGAATCGTGAATGGGTAGTGAATATGTTAGCGGTGAACCCTAGGTCGGAACTTTCTCTGTATTATGTTATGTATTTTGTGGGTAACTCCTGAATTCGAGAAGGATTTATGCCAGGGGTTTTGGGAAAGAGACCCTTATTCCAAAATGTTCCAAAATCCTATATCTATTTTTTTTCCTATTGATACAAAATAATAATTTTATCTTGTACGAACTTGTGGACGCTTATCGAATTGCTGAGTTTTTTAAAAGTACAATAATGATAATTTCTACTAAATTATTCGTCATTATTATAACAAGTTGGTACACGTAACACAACTAATACAGTATCTCGTAAGTTTCAAATAAGAACTTGTGTTAATTAATAGACTTCGTCGACCCCCCAAATCAGTTTTCGTTTATGTCGACCCCTGGGAAACTGATATCGACCACTTTGGGAATCTCTGATTAAGGCCATTGTCAACTAATTAAGTGTAGGTAATTCTAACCTTGATAAGAATTAAGTGAACTGCTATGAATACTTACAATTGGATTTGACACCATTGTCTCTTATAACTTTTGTAATGTTATACCAATAAGAAAATCTTAAAAACTACACTAACAAACCGAAGCCTTAATCAAAGGCATGTAAGGTTTAAAATAAAGACAAAGTTAGTTACCCCCTATCCGTTTATATCGGTGCCGCTGCGCCCTTGTTTCTTGTGCTCACGGTCCATCGATCCGCGAACCCTCTGTTTATTATGAAGAAAAATAACACAAGAAATATCTATAATTGGAACATTTACCTGTTATCATAAAGGGGGAAAGAGTCATCCCGAACCGCGGATGTTTTTCTTTAAGAATCGGTTTATATTGCACAAATGTATGTAGATGTTGTGTAAAACAAAGTCGTGTTAGCTACACCATTTATATAACTCAAGAATAGGTGGGCCGATTTTCCGAATTTAGATTTATTTGAATTTGTCTCCGCCCCGAGAGGCAGTATGACTATAAACACAGGCGAATATCCACAAAAAAAAATAAAAAAAATAATTTTTGTGATACATTTGAGGCGGTACAAAGTTCGGCGAGACAGCTAGCTAGCTGCTTAATTGTAGCTATTCATTAATGGATCGTAAACATGCAAACAATTGAATAATTGGATAACAGACAAGCAAATAAAAATATCTAAAATAAAAAGAAAGCTAAGAACCGCACTTTTGCGTGCGCTCGGAAGAAAATGATGACATAGATAGAGCATGCATACCGAGCAGAGAGAGAACATAGAAAAGCACATTCTGCTATTCAGAGAACTTCACTTTTTGAGGACGGTAATAACATTTTAAGACTGGACGTTTTGTCTGAATCGGATTTACAGTATTGTCTGGGGTAGACTAGTAATAAAATGAAAACATTTATTTATTCGACGTTTAGTTAGTTTTTATGAATAGTTAGTTAATATGAATATCCAGGATTATAATGTTTGAATGTACCTAATTCAAACATTTACTCTCATCGTGCGTACAGACGTCTATTCGACTGAGAGGTTAGGAATTATTTACATTTCATTGGTCTCATAAAAGTCAATATAAATAAATTTCTTAAAGTAAAACCTCGCTACAAATTGACAGCAAAATTATTTTTCTTTTAGGGCTGAGCATTGCAGTCGGACACAAAATTGTGTTGGATATCAAAGAAGGTTTTTGCGGATTTTTATTTAAATCGCAAGTTAGTGACATAAAGATAGGACATTAAAAACAAATACGTGTGGCGCCTCCGTTGTTAATAATAATGTTCCTTAAAATTATTTTGCTCTCATCGTATTCTGTAAAAGCATCCATGTTTATGTAGGCATAAACATAAGCCGAGCGGGATAAAGAGATTATACGCCACCACACACGCTTTAATCCTTTCATTTATGTATTCAATTTCTAAACATACAGTACGAATTGCATAGAGCAGAACAAGCAGATGGCATATCTATTCAGACCACAGAGGATTTGGTTTGCAAATGCAATGCTGCCGTTGCTGCGGTTTTAAAAGTAATACCTAAATAGTATATCCACTTAACGTAAATATAGGGCTTATTTTCTTACTTGCAAAGGCGTATAGACAGGTCATAGGAATTTCCCAATTGTAGGCGGTAGAATTGGTATCAATGCTATATAATAACGCCGGTTCGAGCATTAACCAAGTACCGGGTACCGCCTACACTGAATTGGTGACATGCCGTGTTGTTTCCCAGGAATCATTGCGCTAAATAAACAACATCATTCCTACACCTACCACGCCATGCCATGCCTACGCCTACCACGCGTGCAAGCGAGAACGACGCGCTCACTCTGCAGTCCTAGTCCTAGTTTGGATCGGACCGCAAATATAGATTTGCGGTCCGATCCATGCTGAAAGTGCTCAGTGTCTTGAGGTCTTGCAATGGTGAGCTTGGCTTTAGATTTCATTATATTAATTATTGGATCCTTATTCGGCGGTAGCACCCAGCCATCTTCCCTATTGAAATTAGGATGTTTTTTTTTGAACTTCAATATCGGAATCAGTGTTCTTTTGCGAGGATCTGTGGTTCACAAAATGCCTTAACAATATCCTCTGCTCGATTTTTATAATGTTAGCTGTAGACCTCAACAGCTAATGTACGTTAATCCTGTATGTGTCTCGTATAATGTAAACAACCGTATGTAGAATAGGTTTTCGCCTGTATGTTACATTGGAGGATTAATTTAAGCTGTCTACTTATATTATATGTAGTAATATGTTTAACACCTTGGTCGTGGCTTATTTATTGGTATAAAAGCGTCTATGAAAAAAAAAGTAACCGTCTTCCCCGAAATTTATGGTCATTTAAAAGACCATTACATTCGGAATGGCACTTACCTGGCCATTCTGAAAAGTAATTTTCGAGCCGCAAATGAATTTGAATCTAATTAAAACACAAAGTGAATATTTCATGGATGGCGGGTCAGATCAGCTGCGCTGCATGTGCCTAGTGAATGTAGCGTCTCGATCTACTGCCGCCTTCCTACCTAGGCAAGTATGCTCCATCGTAGATCTCATCGTCACTTACCATCAGGTGAGATCGAGATCAAATACTTGCCTATAATGTAATAAAAAAAAAATAAAAAAAAAATTCTTTTTGGTTACAATTGCTATACATTTATCTCGTTCAAGTATTAGCCCAGGGGGCTAATTAGGAGACTACCCACATATCAAGTGCTAAGGTTACAACGTACCCTCAAAGGTCACATCACAAGAGTGATTGGTATAACAAATGGGAACGAGGGGTATTGTCCAGTCCGTCCAAAGGACTCGACTAACTGGAGTCAATTATTTATCCATTGTTTCTGGGGACGGGTTAATGGGTGTTCTAATCATTGTGGATATACAATATGTACCCTATTGTGAAATTTATGGCGATGCGAGCCCTTTTAATACGGGCAGAGGGGGCTCGGATATGTGGATGGAAACTTAATCAACACACAATGCATAATTAAGTATTCTTAAGGACGGAGTTATTTTATCATATTCTGATGATGACACAACAATATTCTTCCATAATCGTTTCTACTTGCCCAGTATTTTGCCACCCTTATGACTCTGTCAGTAGCTCTCATGTGATCCTGCCATTTACAGGTAGTTGGGCAAGCAAGATATTAGATGAACCATGGATTGCGGATTGGGTGGGATTATGAATCAGAATCAGAATCAGAATATTTTTTATTCATGTATACCATTTAGTACAGTACTTATGAATAGGCAAAATAGTTACATAATGCTAAGCTACAACTTTACCACCCGTTCGTAATGCCGTTCCTATGGAGAAGACAGGCAAGAAACTCCATGGTTGCCCTTTTTCAAAAGATCCGTAAGAATTGTAGCCGTACATTGTTATGGGTATGTGAGAGCAATGTAGGAACGACTAGCAAACATCTACGATTTATATGAGTACCACAGTAAATATAATTAAAAAATGTTAAGCGTAACCATAGTTAAGTTGGTACTCAATAACAAGTCTTCTAATTACCTTACCACATACAAACTTAAGCACATTAATGGCTCGCCAACGCGTCGGTCTATACTTTAAAAACTATTTTGGGACTTCGGTCTATTAAAAAAAACTCAATTCTACCCTAAGCTTGTACTTAAATTGCTTTCTAATATTTAACTTCAAGTACACCGTAACTACCCCAGTCTATCAATCTCTCCAAAACTGTCCTCGCTTTAACTTTCCGCCCATCTTCTCGGACGGCCATCTTCGCAGTTTGTTCCAAATTAAAAATGCTATAATCTAAAGAAACTTTCCGTTCGGTCCGTTACAGAGTTCCGAGCAAAATTTATCGTGATCCAGAACTCTCCATACTTGAAAAGAATTAAGGATCCTCGAGAACAAAAGGAGCGTTCTTTACTGACAAAAACTTCTCAACTAATTAAATTTTGGGAGCTCTGACGACATTTATCCGAATGGCAATCGCTTTGAGCAGATTATTTGATCTTATAGTTTATTGTAGTATGACCTGATTGGTTTAACAATTAGCCAGAAGTTGTCTCATATAAGTAATTCAATTACAAACTCCGGCCTCCGACGTTGTTTAAGTCTCAGCATTATCATTTCGAATTGCTGAAGATCGTGGCTAAAGAGAAGTCAAAATAGTGGCAAACATTTGATGTCATTATGTATTCATGTCTCCACACAATAAAAATAAACTTATATCACAAGTAATGACGGTACTCAATAAACAGTACAAACAATGGATACAAACAAATATCGGTGTGTCATATTAGTAGAGAATACCTTAATTCTTTAGTAAGCCCCAGAGCCATAGATCCACATAGTCAGCGGTTCGTGTATGAGTAAATTATATCTATATATATATAAATCTCGTGTCACAATGTTTGTCCTCAATGGACTCCTAAACCACTTAACCGATTATAATAAAATTCGCACACCATGTGCAGTTCGATCCAACTTGAGAGATAGGATAGTTTAAATCTCAAATTATAGTCGCAATTTTAATTTATTGCTAATTATTTGTCTGTTATTATTTGACAGTCACAATTATCTGTTAACTCCAAATGATTCTAACAGATGTCGATACCTTTCGACTGGGTTGAGTAAGTAATCAATAGATGGCGCTGCTATGGTAAATCTACGAACGTGTCATATAAGCTACATTTTAACAGCATAATTACCACGTGTTGTTGACGCTATAAAATTAATTAAATTTATTTTGTAGTGAACGAAATACCGTAAAATTCAATTATTTCCACTTTTTAAATTTTTGGTGTTAGCCACAGCAACGCGTGGCCGGGTCAGCTAGTACATATATAATAAGACAATCTCGGCCGTCCGATACTGCGACCGAATCTGCAATTTTTGAAGTAATTGTCGTCTGTTCGCGCATCATTTGAAAATTACTGGAAGGATTGTTTTGAAACATAGCACAGTTGTACGAGCCTGTACATTAATATTGCTATATGTGCAGTTTTATAATATGTTACACTGACATGACATTATACTTGGCAGTAGTAATAAAGAAGTTGAACCTCGTGGACGCGTTTTGCATTGACAACCTGACAAATAACATATGTGTGGAGTTACACCGCAGTGACCCATACATAGTTTTGGTCCTTCGCCTATGGACCTCGCGCGACCTTGGAGTACAGTGACATAGTTTTGGTCCTTCGCTTATGGACCTCGCGCGACCTTGGAGTACAGTGACATTAATTTTGACATTTTATTTTTTTGACATTTTCTCTACGATTGACAACATAGTTTTGGTCCTTCGCCTATGGACCTCGCGCGACCTTGGAGTACAGTGACATAGTTTTGGTCCTTCGCCTATGGACCTCGCGCGACCTTGGAGTACAGTGACAAATTTTTTTGACATTATCGCGGAGCTTAACATAGTTTTGGTCCTTCGCCTATGGACCTCGCGCGACCTTGGAGTACAGTGACATTAATTTTGACATTTTATTTTTTTTGACATTTTCTCTACGATTGACAACAATTATTTCGCAAGTGAACATTGCGTTTGTGCATTTTCTGACAGTTTTACGAGGTTTTTTGACATTATCATTGACATTACATTATTACTACTCAGTGACATTTTCGCGAGGTTTTATATCCAGTGACATAACATTTTATTTTTTTTGACATTATCGCGGAGCTTAATGACATTTTGCATTTTTATAATATTCGCGAGTTTCTTGACATTTTGAATAGCTATTCAGTGATAATACATTTTTGCATTTTTTTGACATTTTTGTGAGTGACATTGCAAGTGGAGTGTTATCTTCATTTGACACGCCAAGGAGAAATCTGCCCGGAGACACTTCATTGATCTTGCTGCATAAGGTTTACCTATCTTGGGACTATCTTCAGTTGACAAGTAAGATCGTTTCATTTTATTTCTGACAATGGAGGCTATTATATTGCGACAAAAGGAAATCATCAAGACCATTGAACAAGTCAATACAAATTTTAAAAAAGACCCTGTGAGTAGAAAAACTGCTGACTACATTACCAAGCGAGTAGAATGGCTTGACAAATTATTTAATGACTTTCAGTTCAATCATGAACAATTGCAAACTTTTGCTGACAAATCTCACGAATATTTTGTTAAAGATATGTACAAGCAGTTAAAAGACTACTATGACAATACGAGAGCTATGATGACAAATTATTCTACCTATGAGGAACTAGCAGGAGGTGAACCCAGCAGCAAACAAGACCGTGGTACACAGCCTGATCAGAAAATGTTGGAGCTTATACGCCAGCAGAACACAAACTTCCGTGCCTTCCAGAGAATGGTCGAAAATTGCAAAATTGAGGACATTTCTGAAAAATGGGAGATTGATGACAAATTACGAAACTTACAATCGCGGTGGAATACAATTGACAGCTTGCATTGGCAAATTGACAATATTTTGGAGGGTTCCGATCAAATCTATGAAATGCAATATACCCACCATGAGCAAATGCATGACAATATCAAAAAGTCTCTGAACAATCAGATGTTATCTACAGCACACATGCATCAAGCTACTTCTCAAATAGAGATACCCGTCTTCTTTGGGAATTACACCCAATGGCCTACATTTCTGGACTTGTTTAAGGAAACTATTCATAACAATAGAATTTTGTCAAAATCGCAGAAGATGCAGCACCTCAAGGGCAAGCTTAGAGGAGAGCCAGAAAAACTCATTCAGCATCTACATATTTCGTCTGACAATTATGACACCGCATGGAGCATCATAAATCAACGTTATAACAACCAGCAATTGTTATTTACCAAGCAAATCGAAGTTTTTCTCAACCAACCTAATATTCAAAAGCAATCTTCGTTTGAGCTGAAGAGACTACATGACATCTGCACAGAATCTATCAATGCAGTGCAAAACTTAGGAGTGGATACCTCGACATGGGGACCCCTTCTCGTGCACCTGATCACCAAGAAACTAGACTCTGACACCTTACGTGATTATCAGGAGGCTAGAGTGTCACCAAGAGAATTAGCAACATTTTCAGAGCTTTTGACATTTTTGGAGACAAAGTTTACGGCGCTCGAACCTATCAGCAGAAAAGCTGAAACATCATCAAATAAAAAACCTACATTATTAACCAATCAATTACCTGTGAAAAAAGAAGCCAATAAAACTTACAATTACAACAATTCTAAACCGACCTATAACCGTGCATATCATACAGGTGCCGCAACCATAAAATGCCCACTCTGCAGTAATAATCATGCGCTATTCCAATGCAGGAAATTTGAGAGCATGAGTTCCCGTGAGAAACAAGCTGCTTTATTAAATCATAACATTTGCAATAATTGTCTCTATATACATGAACGTAACGTGTGTAATTCTACTAAACGTTGCAAAAAGTGTAACCAAGCACACAATTCTATACTGCATGACATGTTCAACCTGAGTAGCGTTCCCACGACTCGGCAACAACCACATTTGCCGAGAAATGTCACACACGTTCAAAATGATGACGATGAAATATTATTGACTACAGTAAAGGTGCAAGTACGCGCTAGGGACGGTACTTATTTGACAATGAGAGGACTTTTGGATCAAGGTTCACAATCTACATTAATAACAGAAAATGCAGTACAACGCTTGGGATTGCAACGTCAATATTTAAATGCATCTGTCTCGGGAGTAGGCACTTTATCAAACAAAAGCAAGGGAAAAGTCGAACTGACATGCAGATCCATTTATGACAATTATGAATTTAAGACTAACGCCTTAATAATGTCAAAAGTAGTCAACAACCTTCCGAGTCACTCGTTCCAAAAGAAAAACTACGTACATTTGCAAAACATTCAATTGGCAGATCCTGATTATAACGTTTCCAATCACATTGACATATTATTTGATGCAAAAGTTTACTCTGACATTTTGGTAGACGGTCTAATTAAAGGACTTCCAACACAACCTATTGCCCAGCAAACTAAACTGGGATGGATACTATCAGGAAATGTGACAATGACATTCAATTGCCATGTTGTTATCAATAATAATGATGACATAAGCAGATTTTGGGACATGGAGGACATAAGTGACATTGACACTAATTGCAATGAACTGACAAAGGATGAAAAATTTTGTGAGGACTATTACGTGTCCACAACAAAAAGGTTACCAAGTGGAAAGTACGAAGTACGCTTACCGATGAAGCCAAACTTTCAACAGCATCTTGGTACATCAAAAGGCAAGGCCTTTGCACAATTTAAATCGCTAGAGCGAAAATTCAGCAAGCATAAGGAATTGCATCGTGAGTACAGTAATTTCATGGAAGAGTACATAGATTTGGGACATATGAAAGAATGTGACAAGGAATTAAAACAGAGCTGTTACTTACCTCACCATGACGTGCATAAACAGGATTCGACGACTACCAAATTAAGAGTCGTTTTTAATGCATCTTCCAAAACATCAAGCGGCTACAGCTTGAATGATCTGATGGAAGCAGGTCCAAAATTTCAACAAGACATTCAAGAATTATTAATACAGTGGCGATTTTTCAAATACGTTTATTCAGCTGATTGTGAAAAAATGTACCGTATGATTTTATTGCATTGTGATGATCAACAATTACAGAAAATTGTGTGGAGAAGCAACGTTGATGACATGATTCGTGAGTACCAATTATGCACACTCACGTACGGGATGAAGGCCGCTCCTTATCTGGCAATGAGAACTCTGAAGCAGTTATCACGTGATGAAGCGAAGAACTTCCCGTTGGCATCAAAAATATTAGAAAATAATTTTTACATTGACGATTTATTGGGTGGAAATCACACAATTGATGAAGCTAAACATATGCAGACGCAATTAATAAGCATGTTGCAAAAGGCGGGATTTAATTTGAGAAAATGGTGCAGTAACAATCCGGAATTATTGAAAACCTTAAATAAAAACCAACTGGACCCCGCATTTATTGATTTCAAATATGCAAACTCAACAAAAACATTGGGGTTGAGATGGAATGCTGCAACCGATTCCTTTCGGTTTCAGAGCAAGGTTGACTTTGAAATAAATTCTACAAGCATGACAAAACGAGAAATGTTATCACAAATATCGAAAATTTACGACCCGCTTGGCTGGCTTTCACCAATGACAATAAAAGCCAAACTGCAATTTCAACGTGTGTGGTCGACTGGCATAAACTGCAAGTCAATTACATTGCGAATTAATCGATTTGTTAAATGACTTAAAAAATATTGATATATTGACAATACCTAGATGGTTGGGTAGTACAAAAAGGTCAATTGAGCTACATGGATTTGCAGATTCATCAGAAAAAGTATATGCATGTGCAGTTTACCTTAAAACAAAAAATGACAATGGAATGACAATTTCGAATTTAATTGCAGCGAAAACCAAGCTGGCGCCGGTTAACAAAGTTGTAACTTTGCCCAGACTGGAGTTATGTGCAGCGGTACTATTGACAAAACTAATTAATAAAATTACACGCTCATTACCGCATGACAACATAAAAGTTTATGGATGGACAGACTCAATGATAACCTTGGGTTGGATCCGTGGAGATGAGACTCGGTGGAAAACATTTGTGGCCAACCGTGTAAAAACAATCACTGACACAATACCTGCATCGAGCTGGAATCATACCAAATCAGAAGATAACGCCGCCGACTGTGCGACGAGAGGCTTGACTTCGCAACAGCTTCAAAGCCTCACAATTTGGTGGGAAGGCCCAAAATGGCTGAAAAATGACAAACTTGACATCCAAAGCCCACAAATTGAAGAGCCTAAAATAGAATGCAAACCAGCCAAGCAAGCGAATGTCGTGCAATTAAATACATCGTTACTAATCTCTCAGTTAGTAAATAAACACAGTACAATGACACGTGCCACAAGAGTATTATGTTGGGTATCGCGTTTCATAACAAACTTACGCGATAAAGACGGCGCTATTAGATGCAATTATCTTACATCACAAGAAATACACAAGGCTCGATTATCAATCATCAAGACAATGCAAGCTCAATATTTTGGTGAAGATATCTCAAGGTTGAAGCAAGAGAAGAAAATTCATACAAAAAGCAACATTCTGACATTGAATCCTTTTGTTGATAAGCATGGCATACTGAGAGTTGGAGGAAGATTACAATATTCGAATTTGATATATGAAGCGAAACATCCTATACTGATTCCACGTGATTCACATGTGACAAATCTTCTAATAAATGAAGCACATCACACAACATTGCATGGTGGACCATCATTGACATTGACATACATACGAGAGAAATTTTGGATTATTGGTGGAATGAGGGTTATCAAAAAGCAGATACGCCAATGTGTTGTGTGTCGAAGATTCAGCGCACAAAAGCAAGCTCAACAGATGGCAAATTTACCAGAATCTAGAGTAACACCGTCAAGGCCATTTACCCACACGGGGGTGGACTTTACTGGATTCGTTGACATAAAAGCAAATAAAGGTAGAGGGATTAAAGTGACAAAAGGCTATATTGCAGTTTTCGTTTGTTTTAGCACGAAGGCCATACACTTAGAATTAGTGTCTGACCTTTCCACGCCATCATTTTTGGCAGCCTTAAAGCGAATGTGTTCACGGAGGGGTATACCTAAGCATATCTATTCTGACAATGGTACCAACTTTGTCGGCGCTTCAAGGGTATTAAGAAAAGAATATCAAGCAGGAATGACAATGGTCAGTACAGAATTTTTAGATGACATCAACAACATGGGAGTTACATGGCATTTTAATGCACCGCTGTGGCCCAGTGCTGGTGGCTTATGGGAGGCAGCGGTGAAGAGCGTTAAATACCATTTAAAACGAATAATTGGGGAGCAAAAACTGACATTTGAGGAATTTTACACCTTATTGACACAAATTGAGGCATGCCTTAATTCACGACCCCTGTATAGATTGACAGAAAATATAGAGGACGGTTACCTGACACCCGGTCATTTTTTAATTGGCGCACCTCTATTATCATCACCTTTGACAAACATGGACGAAGATACCTCAATGACAACTCGATGGCAATTAATTGAGAGAATGCATAAATCATTTTGGAAGAAATGGTCTACAAGTTATTTACAGCAATTGCATGCCAGATGTAAGTGGAATATTCCTACAAAAAATCTCAAAGTAAATGACATAGTTCTTGTGAATGAAGGACACTTACCACCATCAAAATGGGCACTAGCTAAAGTCCATGAACTGCATCCCGGCCGAGATGGTCATGTTAGAGTCGTTACACTTAAAACTCTAAACGGGTACACCAAACGACCGATCGTTAAACTGACACCACTGCCAATAGAAGCCAGTAAATCAATGCCAGCAAATGACATTAATGATGACAACGTGACAAGCACGAATAGAACTCGAAGCAGGCGACCCAACTGTCTCATAACAATGTTGTTGTTGCTGTTGGCTTTCATATCGCCCTCATATCAGCTGACAAACGTCACAAGCATACCGAAAAATAGCACTCTTTATTTTGACAAAATTGCAGACCTTCGCGTTATACAAGACGAATGGAAGATGGTGCTATTCTACAATATGACAACTTACTGGCAAAGTGTGAACAGTGTCGAGCTTTATATAGCATACTTGAGAAAACTCTGTGAAGAAGACAAGAAGTACATGCCAATTGTATCACAATTAGAGCACGAATTGACAGAACTGGAACACTACAATGAGATTATGACAAACAAATCAAGGACAAGGTCAAAACGAGGATTGATAAATGGTATTGGCTATGCTGGAAATTACCTATTTGGAATTCTGGACGACAGATTTGCAGAGAGATATGAAAATGACATAGAGTCAGTGAAGAAAAATGAAAATCATTTATTCACCATGTTGAAAAAACAGACGTCCATAATAGAAGCGGAAAATAATGTCTTAAAAAGAAACGAATTACTCATGACAAAACAATTTACTCTTATCAATGAACGCTTCACAAATATATCTTCTCAGATCCGCACTATAAATCGAATCATTCAATCATTTGACATTGTGACAACAGCATTATCAGCAAACATTATCATTTCAAATATAAGAAGAATCCAAGAAACTCTAATTGACACCGTTACTGACATATACCACGGCAAAGTTGACATTCACTTGTTATCACCTGATCAATTACAAAATCAGCTGAATTGAAGCGAGTAGAATGGCTTGACAAACAGCTTGCGGTGCTGAAGTCGCAAGATTTGGAACAACTCCAGAACACTGACTCTCACCATATTGTAACCTACACTATTTTGACAGCGATCATAGTAGCGATAGCGGGCTACATAACATACAAGACGAAGGGACGGGGGAAATGCCAAGACTGGCGTGGACGAGGCGCAACGCGCGAGGACGTTACGATGGCGCCTGCAGCGGCCATTGAGCTGCGCTCAGTAAGCAGTTCGATGCTCAGTGTAGACAAAGCTACTTCGCCGACGTTTACCAGAACTGTGCACTTTGACAATTTACCCGAACCCTAGATAGTGCAGTGAAGTGAATTTGCAATTTTTTTTTTTTTTTTACATTGCTTAAATAATTCATTTATATGCGCTTTTTTTTGTATTGCTCGAATATATTTTTAGTTTACATTTTTTATATTATTACAGTTTATAAGTTTTTTGAAATTTACTTATATTACGATTTTTTTGTAGTGCATTTGAACTTAGGTTATAGGATGTAATTGCCATTTTTTATTATTGTTACTTTACGTATTTAGTGTTTAAGTGCAACTATTTTGTAGTATTTTTTTTGACAGTGGCAGTATGTACGAGCCTGTACATTAATATTGCTATATGTGCAGTTTTATAATATGTTACACTGACATGACATTATACTTGGCAGTAGTAATAAAGAAGTTGAACCTCGTGGACGCGTTTTGCATTGACAACCTGACAAATAACATATGTGTGGAGTTACACCGCAGTGACCCATACAACAGTGTTAGCTTATAGCGTCCGTGGCGTACTTTTCATTACAGCAAAGTAAACAATTCTCCCAGAATAGTAAAAGAAGTACCGAAACTAGCTCTTAACAAGTCTATAGTCAGATATCATAAAAAATATTTATATTATATATATATATATTTGTGGCGCCAGAGTGTGACGTTAAATGTCCTGAGTCTAGAGACACTAACTCATTTAAATTCAAGATATCGTTTTTCGATCGCTCAATAAAACATGACGACGTTTTAATATTTACAGAAATAATACGATCAGTATTGGTAACGTTTGTTTGTACAGATTGTATTCGTATTATGTTTGCAGGTGGAATACAAAAGGACATTCAAGATGACTCCGATGCTGTATAAATAAATCTTGATGAGTAATATATCAATATTATTACGGACTGTTTTGCCAACAATCACATGTAAGGGACACAATAAAAATCAGTCTTAGGCCTCAGCCTCGAATTTAGCGGGAAGCGGGGCGGCGGCGGCGGTGGCGCGGGAGCGGCAGGATCTTATGCGTAGAATCAAATGGACCGTTCTCGAAAACAGCGGCGCGTCAGCGGCGCGGGCCGGCCAACGAGCTCCGCTCCCGCGCCGCCGCCCCGCTGACCGCTAAATTCGAGGCTGAGGCCTTATGGTAACACAAACAAACCTCCGAATTTATAGACGATGTATAACTTTATCAAACATCATATGGTAATGCCCACAAGAGTTTTTCTTTGCGCCGTACTCGGTATATGACGTTCGATAAAGTAATAAAACGTCTATAAATTGGAAAAAATATAAAACAATAACAATAAGCAGTATATTGATTTCTTGTACTTACGCGAATACTACACATTGAAATAAATAAACTTATTTTACAGGTATTATCGCAAACGACAACTAAATATGAGGGTACCCCAGTTCAAACTATGACACTAGGACGTCAAACACCTCAGTCTCCCCATGACCATTGTTGCTGCAAAGCAGCCGAAACCTCGGGAACGTAAAAAAACATATAATAAAAGCGATACAATCTGTAAAATAAGTCTTAATTTCAATAAGCAGTGTGGTACAAAAACCATCTGCAATCGTAAACCGAGGCGTACGCTTAAATGACCACAAACCTGCATTAGGTAGACTAGAAAATCTGTGTCCATGAATAAATCGACAAAATGGAGTCTGATCGTGCTACAAAATTTCCAGTGAAATAAATCTTCGCCCGTCTAAATCAGTTTACGTGAACCGGGGGAAGAAACATAAAAGCTATCTATCTAGCCATCGCATGACGGATTTTTACTGCTCTCGTATGGGAGTTTCCCATACGAGAGCCTTCGCTCGAGGCTTTACCTCCACAACCATCCATTTTGCTCTGCATCTATGTATCCAATGGTCATAGTGTGATGACATATACCCTATCTGTCGTCTATGCCAAGTCACAGGCAACATTTTTTTCATAGATAGGCTAATGTAAAATTAGTTTTCTGGCCGGAAAGCTGACAGATCGCCGGAGGACAGCATTTTTGTGGAAAACAATAGTTATGTTTTAAAAAACAAAAATCATATACAACTAATGTTTTGGAACAAACGTCTCTAAATACAAATTTCAGACAATATTTGAAGTGTATCCTTCTTTACGTCTTATGCCCCACTTCTTCTCTCAATTCCCTGCGTACACATTATGGTAAACAACATGTAGATACATATATCTTACATGCGAAATAAATATTTTATCTTTACAATATATCATAACAATGCTTGCGGGAGATGAGACCGCAGTATTCCTGCCAGCCGCGGCACACAGCGCAGGAATTTATTGGCCTTGGACATCGGTTTATTGGCGCAATCGTGGTTTATGACCGTCGCGACCACGCGGGTCATTAATGTTACACTAGGGTTTGTGTATTGAAGTTTTTTATGCTGTGGTTCCCTTCTGCAGTACAATTGAAATTGTCCCTAAAATTATACATAGGTGTTCAAATAAAACTAATCTTACGGATTTTAACGCGTTTATTATACTTATGTGTAATTGATAGAACTAGGCGATACTTGGCGGAAATCCATACTACTACTTACTACTGATACTTGGCGTGGCACTCGTGATAGATAGTTTCTCGATTGACATCTTAGAGGAGTTCGGGTGTTGTTGGCTTCTTTTATTATCGATCAAACTTGTTTGGTTTATAATCGAAGAAGTTGACAAGCCGAGGGTCAGTGGTGGGTCCTCTTTCCCCATAGGTTATACTTATGTGTTTTACGTTCCCGACGTTTCGGCTGCTTTACAGCATTCATGGTCGCGGGAGGACTGAGGGGTTTGCCGGGGCGTCACGGTAGTGTGCTCATAGAGCGATCCCGTGGCGCCCCACAAAAGGCAGAGAGGGCGGCGCTGGGTTTTAGTGGGTAGTCTGGACTTCTTCCAGGAGCCCCACATAACCGTCCTTGCTCCCCCGGGCTTGAGCGGTATGCGTAAATGCATTTCCCAGCGAAAACAAAAAAAAAAGGACTGAGGGGTTTGGCGTCCTAGTGCCAAAGTTTGAACTCGGGTACTCTCATATTTAGTTGTTGTTTGCGGTCCGATCTATGATGAAAGTGCTCACTATGTCACGAGGTCTTGCAATGGTGCGCTTGGTTTTTGATTTAATTATATTAATTACTGAATCCCAAGTCGGTGGTAGCACCCAGCCATCTTCCCTATTGAAATTAGGATGTAGAGCGTCGGGAACGTAAAACACATAAGTATAATAAACGCGTTAAAATCCGTAAGATTGGTTTTATTTCAATGTGTTGTATTCGCGTAAATACTTATAAGAAATCAATATTATATATAGTTAGGCATTCAGCAAACTCAATTCAGTTAAGTAAACGCGGAATCCATGGTGAATTTTCTGTTGTCTGACTTATTCACGTTATTTCTCATTTACTCACTCACTAAGGCCCTAGAGCCTACATTAAATATTTTATTTCCGAAACCGATCCTACTTATGAGACTCTGACCGAAAATAAAACAGCTTAACAGACACACAGACTAATAATTCGACAGCCTATTATATAAAAAGGAACATTTAAACCCCAACATTATTTAACAACGTCTTCGGTATTACCGGCGCTTATGACACCGTTAATGCCTTCTGCTATTTACAAATTCTATACAAAACGCATAAAGGATCGGGCCATATCCCAAACTCAGCCGTTATATTAAATATTCGCTGAGATTTCACCTGAATTGTGGACCGACACTACCCCCACGTAACCCACATCATCCCATCGTAAACCCAACCTTACAACCTATACACAAGCATCAAAATATCTTGGCCATAGGTAATTACGTAGCTTACAAAAGCACAAAACAGGCAAAGAGGTATTTCACTGAATAATCAAGGGTTCGTTAATGACTTGTGATATTAGACTATATAGTGTTAGAATTAGGGTTGTTTTAGGCTAGTGGACTGTAACGACTGTAACGAGGACGACGGCGTGGTGTGGTCCACACAGCCGGGCAGAGGAGTCCACTCGCGTGGACTACCGCTGGTGGGTGCACGGATGTGTGCGAAAGTGTTCCCTTGCCCCCCCCGCCCCAAACAAGGCGGGAGAAAGACCACTGTGGGGTAAGTCGGCATAACCCGCTTGCCTCCCTCGGTGCTTAAGAGTATCCATGAGAATTTCCCCACGCAAAAAAAAAGTAACTTGACTGTATTCCTTAAAAAAAACAACATATTGGATTTTATTCTGAGATGGCGTGGGAATGATAGTATGAGATATTACCTTAATATCGGCATGGATTTAGACGTCACTCACGCGTCGCGTTTGGGTTCGGTTTTTGACATGTGTCAAACGTTAGAGATGGGCACGCCGAAGTGGGATTGGCTCTCATTAAATTATTAACGTCATACCGTGGATCGCTGACGTTGTAGATGTCACAGGGTCATTTCGAAGTTGTACAAATGCATGTGAGGACACGCCATTTTCATTTCTTCATGTCCCATCCATTATTTTATTTATAATGTGTATTTATTGAGTTTAATTTTGCTATTAATTACTTGACACTGGCAAAATACCCGCTATGTTGCGGGTGAGGCCGTATTCATATCCATTTTATTTCATCGCATTTCATTTCGTAAAGAAAAAAAGAAGAATAATTGCATGCGACAGCCAAATTGTTAATTCCAATCTTTCACAAAACGGCTAGCCGGTTCAGTCGTAAGTGGACTCTCCAAGCTACTTTCTTTAAAAAACAACCCGCGTCAATATAATATAGTTCGGTAACTGACAGCTTAATTGTATGACAACACACGCCAATTGGCGGTTTAATAATAACTACAAAAACTCGTACTAACAGGCACACGTGTTAATTGCACTAAACGATAATAATTGTTTGGCGCACGTACACCTATCTTGTTAGTTCAGTTTGTATGTTAATTTATTATTATATACAGTACGATCTATATAATAAAATATTTAACAACTAGCTGCGCCCTGCGATGGTACCCGCGATTAAAAAGAATCTCCTTTTCCTCTGTGTCCTTTTGCAAATGCACGGTTCCTGTATGCTATCCCATAGGAGTCGTGCATTTTTCCAGGATAAGAATTAGTCTATGTCATCGTATGACCCCTTAACTACCACTACCTATGCAAAAATCATGTCGATTCTTTGCTCTACGACAAATTAAAACAAATCAATCCCACGGGAACCATACATTTTAGCGGGATAAAAAGTGGCCCATATGCTATTCCAGACTATAAACTATCTCTGTGCCAAATTTCATCCAGATCTGTTCAACCGTTCTGGCGTGATTAAGTAACAAACATCCATCCATCCAAACTTTCACATTTATAATATTAGTGGGATATAGTGTTATAATGGTCGGGCCAGCTATGTACAATTAGTAGGGTCAGAAATTCATGCGACCATTTGTAATTTACCAGGCGGTTCGCAGGTCGCACTCGAGCTACCTGGTGGCGTGCTCACCTCAATTTATTATCTATACATCTATACATATAAATAAAATTGGAGTGTCTGTTTGTAATATTAAAATAACCGCTTTTTACTAAGTGCATTTGGATGTATACACGTTACCTATACCGAAACAACATTTTTTACAATTTTTGTCTGACTGTCTGTCTGTTTGTTCCGGCTAATCTCTGAAATGGCTGGACCGATTTTGACGGGACTGTCACTGGCAGATAGTTGATGTAACAAGGAGTAACTTAGGCTACTTTTATTTTAGAAAAGAAATAGAATCTCACGAAAAAAAATTAAAACCAATGTTGCAGCGCAGCGCCTGATTAAGTTTGATAGCAACGATCTGCAATGAGTCCCGCGGGATCAGAACGCGCGAGCAGGCTGTTGCCAACGGTTGAGTCTTTGTTAAATACCACGCGGACGAAGTCGCGGGTAACAGCTAGTATTATATATAGTATTATAACTTGTCTTTTCAAGTTCTCCCAAGATGTACGATACATTTTCAGAAAAGTATCCACACCTATACTGATAGGGGTTGGGAATTCATTTTATGATGTTTATCGTCATGGACACCATCATTATCACCAGAGGTACTGGCAAAAATGGCTCTATTTTGTAGTCAATTACCAATCACCAACAATTTTAAAAAAAGAAGAACATCAAACCAGACGATAACAATAATTAAAAACGTCATTATCCTTACCTTAGAACCGTGTAATTTTTGGTAAAAAAATATCGCGAGCACAAACGAGCTCAGGCTCAGTTCAGATATAGGCGTTATCCGACTGCTAAGACAAACACTGAGATATTACCGCGATTTATGTGGGTTTTCGTATCGCGCACCACTCGCGTGACTGATGGTCTGAACCGGTCTTTAATATACCTGTATCGGAGGGTAGAATAAATACTGTTACGCAAACAGAGACTATAGAGTTTATATAAGAAATGATGTTGATTTTAATTATAATTTCCCTTTGAACATAACATGGCCTACGGCGATCTATTCAATCCTCACTATTCATTTAATTTCAGCGTCTTCAACTAAAAAATAAAGTCGGTACAAGAATATCTTCGTACATAAATAGACATATTAATTTCTTATATTTACGCGAATACTAGACATTGAAATAAAACTTATTTTACAGATTTTATCGCGTTTATTTTATGTTTGTATGTTATCGACGTTTCGGCTGCTTTACAGAAACCATAGTCACGGGAAAACTGAGGTGTTTGACGTCCTACGTCAGTCAGTCAGTCTTCCCGTGACCATGGTTGCTGTAAAGCTGCCGAAACGTCGATAACATACAAACATAAAATAAACGCGATAAAATCTGTAAAATAAGTTTTATTTCAACATAAATAGGTAGTCAATTTAATGTACAAAGGCTTCTTGCAAAGCTCGCGTCAAGGACACCTACCGACGACTTGCCGGACCACTTAAAAACACATCAACCGAACTCCTCTTCGGATATCCCGCCAAATGTTTGACGAATAATAGGTATATAGGGCGGGTTTTTGATCGATTACGTCATATCCAAGGTGAAATACATCTATTGTGTTGTTAAAAAATGTATAATAACGAACGATGTTAGGGAGGGTGTGAGTCGTCGTGCGTAGAGAAGGAAGGATAATATTAATTCGCCAATTTAGATAATTTCAAAGTCAAATCGTTTATTTCGTATAGGCCTTCGTCATTTACATATTTTTTCTTAACTCTACAACAGGATCAGAACGCGACCTCAATTGAGAATATCCGGCGAGAAACTCAGCGGGCCTGGCTTTTTTTTAAAACCATGATTTTAATAAAAGTTAGGCTCCAGCGTGGAATGTCAAATATATTATCCTCATATTCATATGAGACAGCTATGATGCTCTAATAAACCCTTTTCCATATCCTACTTCTAGTCATACTTGTAGGGTCGACGCCATATTATATTCTTACTCCATAGCTAATAAAGAGTAGTCACACCCTTACCACTAGTACTATCTTTTCATATAGGCAAACCAACTATTCTATCGTTTTCATCCACCCAGTTGCTTGTGACATCCATCAAAGCAAAATATCAAAGCTCCCAACAAAATACAAATTTCAAACAATCCACTCATTTCAATTGAGAATTCTTCATGCATATAATAATCCGGCACCCGAAAGGGATAGTTTATGCTTCGCCATATTTCAGAATCGTTCGACCGTGCCGTCCCTCGGAATTTCTCCGTGTTTGTGTACTTTATCTTCTCACTCGACGTTTATTCTATTCATTGATGGCACGTTTATATAGTTATTTGGACCGAAGTTATAAAACATTTATTTTAAGAGATGAATATTGATTTCTTATATTTACGCGAATACCACACAGTGAGGTCCTGCAATTATGCGCTTAGCTAAATCCAAAACCAACGCACCATTGCAAGACCTCAAGACACTGTGAGCACTATCTGCGTAGATCGGACCGCAAGGAATAACTAAATATGAGGGTACCCCATTTCAAATTATGACACTAGGACATCAACCACATCTGTCCTACCGGGAACATGGTTGATTTAAAGCAGTCGAAACGCCGGAAGGGTAAAAACATAAAATAAACGCGATAAAATCAGAAAAAAATGTTTTCTTTCAATTAAGAGATGAAATAAAATATTTGTAAGTTTTCTACCTGCTTTTACTTTAAAATTTTAAAAAAAGTCTTTTTCCTCGAATATCTGAAAAGCCCTATTCGAATTTCTAGTACGAATTTTATGTTTACTAGTGTAAATAGGCTTTGGGCTATCACAACCAAGCCCTAAGGGGAATAATTTCAAAAAGAATGTATCCAATATGATCTAAGTGCCATATACAAGGTATACTTATAGCTAGTGTTACTAGAAACGTAATATTACAAAAGTAAGAGTAAACATTCGAATTCACTACGTTAGGGACTCGAGTCCGTGACTATCGGTTCCAGTGATCGGCCTACGCTACACAAATAAATTTCCCAGCCAGACCAGATCCCAAAACATTCTTGTTTTCATCAAAACAGAGACCAACCTTCATAGCATTGAAACCACCTGACCTTTGCCATAAAAACGTGAATTTCCTTTGAGCGCCGCCCCTGACATCGCAAAGGGTCCGGACCGGCGCTTCATTAGCCCCCACCTAATGGCACTTACTTTTATGAAGCATTTTTTCACCTTAATGACTAGAGATTACGTAAATCATTTGCTATTTTTGTTTACATAAACGATGGGTATACCATCATCATCACTCTTATCCTATTCAGAGCTATCTGTGCCTACCATCTCTCTCTAGCTATCTTTTTTATTTTTGATACCTTGCAACACAAATTTCAACATTTGTATATGCGTTAATTGCTCAGATCTGGGTGTTTTTGCGATATCCTTCAGTCCATTGTTCGAGACTTCACTCCCGTATTCAATTAAATTTCAGATGGAATGGCCGAACCATGATTTAATTATCGTTTTGCTGAATCACAAAACAATATATCCGAACTGTATCCTATCATAAAAGTATTTGAAAAACACAGGTAAAATATTGAGAACGATGTAATTTTGGATGCACCTATGGCTAATACTAAGATAATCTAAATGAGAAATAATTTCTGACATCAACGCAAGAATAAAAAAAAAATCTAATATCCAAATATTATTTTATCAAGACTATTTATCATCAGTTAACACAACACGTGGCATTTCATGTCAGTAATGTAGAGTGTGAATATATAACACGTGATCTAAAGTCTCACATTGGGCACCACAACATAAATCATTCAGTCAAGTCCCATGTTGGGCGCCAAAACATAGAAGATTCAGCGAAGTCCAATGGTGTGATCCTGTAACACTTAAGTCGAGCAAGCACGTATGAGCTTTGTCACTGTCTCCTCATAAAATAAAGTAAATACCCTTTTTGTGACAAAATGCGCTACTACGTGACGCTTTATGGTCGACATATTGCGGTTTCACCGTTATCGTAGGCAAACTTATTTCGAGAAGACATTCATTTTATTAAGAGAAAATAATCGCCGCCTCTCCACATATAGATTAATATGTAAGATGGCTTATTATTCCATTCTGCACCATCTGATATTCCACAAGTACGAACATATTGGTAGAAACAAAACTCGTTACTTCGATACGCTATTCAGCTGCAAACGACAGTAACGTCGGATATTATAAATGCGAAGCGTCCGAGATAAGGCGGAGCCGGCAGTGACGGGTGTACCCCGTTAACGATATTACATTTCAACGCCATCTACCGCCAAACAATATAATTGAATTGACTGAACGTTGTTGCACCTCACTGAGGATCTATTCCATATTTGAAATTGAATTTGGAATAGATAAGATGAACAAATGAAGTGAGTCACAAATCACAATCTCATTTCTCGCTGGAGTATAGACCAACCTATAGGCAGTGCTTGGGATGATTAAGACCAGTAGTTTTAGCAGTCTTTTACAAAGTCCATGCATCCATCCATCGAAAGAACTCCATTGCTGGACATAGGCCTCGCCAATGTATTCAATATTTACCAACTGCCATCCGAAAATAAATAATTTATTACTGCAAAGGTCTTATTATACCACAAAGAGTTGCCTCAAGTGGCTCTTTTAATTTAAATGCACATCTTTTCTCCATTGCGAATATTTTCATGGCAATAAAATGTACCTTTCCAATAGAAACAATTCTCGTACTTTGCCAACTAATTAGTAGACAATATATACAGATTACAAGCCTCCTAAAATTTACAAGAAATCTTATTCCAGGACAGTATGTTCCCAAATCTTATCCAATACCGTCCAGGTCGAGCAAAGATCCCGGGCATTAGCACTAAATCTGTGCGGGACTTCTTAAGATACCTTAATACTACCCAAGAATTTGTATTCTTTCTCTATTCTTCGATAAACCGCCTTATTTTATGTTAACCTCTCCAAGTCCTACTACGGTGTGTCTACATATAAGGTAAAGATCAACTTATTTGCATGTAAAATATTACATACAAATTGTGCTGCTACAATAGGAACTAAGACACCCCGCGCACTAGGCAGCCTGGCTGCGGCAGCCAGGCTGCGGCAGCCAGGCTGCGGCAGCCAGTAAATCATGTGACGTTGTATGGGAGCCCGCGCACTAAGCAGCCACGAATTCCCGGCTGCGGCAGCCAATAGAACGCGCCTGTTTGCACGGCAGCCAGCTGGCTGCGCGCAGCCAGAGCGTGTATAGGCGAATGTATGTGGCTGCCGTCAGTCTCCGCGCACTAGTTGTAGCAGCCAGACGTATTTTGGGTTCCGAACTTTAAAAAAAAAATACGAATAGAATAATTATCTCGAATAGTCGTCGATTGGCTGCTATAACTGGCTGCGCAAATATTCTGGCTGCCGCAGCCTGGCTGCGCAGCCAGAATGCCTAGTGCGCGGGGGCTCTTATTGTACTCAGGAAACGTTAATACTTTTGGATACATATTTAGTATTTATTTTGCCCAGTCGTATGATTTAGGAAATTTCCGGAAGCAACATGTCACTTCATTGAAAAAATACTTCTGCTGTTCTATAGTAACGTTTAATAATAGTCCCTAATTTTAATGGAGTTGGCGACTTCAATAACACCTAAATAACTGCTTCTTTAATTCTAGAGGGCTCAAAATTATCTTTACAAATTTAGGCATTAAACGCATCCAATCGAAAGCAGTGTACTTGCAACAAAAAATGTAACAATTAATTCACAGAAAACTAGAAATAAAAAAAACATGTCTAGCAATCCTAGTGCCCTATTACCACAGTTTACATAGCGGCCACCAAAGGCCAAGATAACAAAGACAGTTTGTGTAATCAACGGAATTCCGCAAACTATTATGATGGCCAGTGGTACATGGCACCTGTTAAAACAAACGGCAGATGTGATGTTTACGACTCAGTTACGCAAACGATGAAGACTCACGAGTATATCAGATACACTATGAGAGTAGAATTAATTGTACGTAATGCTCCCGCATTCGACCGCAGTACGTGGTTTTCAGTGTCACTACAATTACAGCGAGGTACCACGCGAGACTATTTTGTCTCGCTCTATCATGTCATATCTCAACCGGGGCATACGCTCGACCAAGCGCTGTCATCTGTCAGATGTTAATCATACTGTGGAACAACATATCGGTAAGCATAAACCTTAAAAACCAGAAAATGCTGTATAAATAATGTAGTAAACGCCTCATTTCATTGATATCAAGTTATTTTAGTTCCAATTTAGTCTATTATTCCACACGCAAGAATGTAACGTTTTATATAAACATAGATCGGTTACATCGCGATTAAGCAACTACAGTAGTCACAGAGAATATTTTATTAGCGCCCAATTACTATCAATGATCCCCATCACCAAACTAGTACACCAATGACGCTATTCATACAACCAAGAATGATACTCAACGCGCGTATATTTACACTCTAAAATCGCTTGAAACATATTCGGTGTGACAGTGATGGATGGTTGGGGCTCGTGCAAGACAATTTACAACGATCGACACGCAAACATAACGATATCGATATACGTTGAGTTGTTAACGGACGGCATATTGTGATCCAATCGAGTCGGCGGTCGAGTGACTCGACTCGACTAGTATCTAGTACTTGACCGGGATTGGTTCAGGCTTTGTTTAGTCAAACAGCATTGATTACTGGCCGGAGTAGGCTATATAGCTGAAGTAACTGCTACACGCGGGGCGTATTACCAAACCTTATTTCCAGGCAATATAGTGAATTGCCTGGCATTTTTTTTATCGTAGCTCAATTATACATACTTATCCTCGAACTATCTTTTTCCAAACGCATTGTAATGTAACAATCCCATACGTTACGTTACAATATGGACTAAGACATAGTACTTTTTATCTTTTTTTTTATTACATTATAGGCAAGTATTTGATCTCGATCTCACCTGATGGTAAGTGACGATGAGATCTACGATTGAGCATACTTGCCTAGGTAGGAAGGCGGCAGTAGATCAAGACGCTACATTCACTAGGCACATGCAGCGGAACTGATCTGACCCGCCATCCATGAATGGCAACACCGAACATCATGCCGGAACACGACTAGGCCGCTTGGCGACATGGCTTTGTTCAGTGGGTGGTGACTAGCCACGGCCGAAGCCTACCGCCAGTGCTCGGAAACTTAAGTCGTTACATAATAAAGATGACAACAATTTTAGGGCGGGAAATGAATTGCCTAGAAATAAGAGTCCGTAATACGCCCTCTGGACTCATTCAATTGATTCCATTCAGTCTGTAGACTGCTTTGCACCGCTAGGCGAGCGCTAATACAATTCACACGTCATTCAATGAGTTTTGTTGACATTTAAATAATATATTTTCACCGATTTACTAACTTTCGCGTAAGATTTGTATACGAAAATAAATCAAACTTGACGCGTACGCGTTGATCCTCGGGCTTTGTATGGAGAATCGAAAGTTTAAAATACAATTCTACATACAAAATACGGTAGACTATAAAGTATACGGTTAGCTTACCAATAATCTCGCACTAGGCGTTCAGTAGCTCAAGCAGGATCGTTTTACGTAGCGTTACGTTAACGTTAGCATATTTTGTCCCATTCACACCACACACTACATAAATGAGCATGACAGTGAAAGCATGCTTTCTTGATGACGTTACGATACATTAGGAGATCCTGCTTACCCTACAGCACACTAATCACACTAATATTATAAATGTGAAAGTTTGGATGGATGGATGTTTGTTACTCAATCACGCCAGAACGGCTGAACGGATCAGGATGAAATTTGGCATAGAGATAGATTATAATATGAAATAGCACATAGGCTACTTTTTATCCCGGTAAAAAGGACATACTTTTTAATCGCGGGTAACGCCGCGGGGCGCAGCTAGTGTCTAATAATGATAGAAATTCACCTCATAGCAATTCTAGAAAACATCAAGTAAATCATACGTGTATAAAAGTACCCATAAATTAATGTCACACCATAAATCAATACGAGCGTTTCACACTAAATAAAACGAATCGTATTTCAATTTGATCATTCGCGTCGATCTGACAGCATTTCAATTACAATAAACCTTTAGCTCGAACGAATTTCGGACAGTTCCAACGATAATAGTACGAACTTAATTCGTTTAAAACGCGACTCGGATTTAGTTATTTAATTTTCCGATAGAATTACCCCTTCATTCCCTTCTTAAACGCGATTGGGATTGGGCGATGAAAAAGAGAAAATTTAAAGTGAATTTGAACTAGACGTACCTTTAAACAAAAATGCACCGGAGAATTTTGATTCACTCTGCCTTTTACTCGTCGAAAAACTAATTTTCATTTATGTGAAGTGGGCGTGCATAAAATGTTATTTAGTGTAAATATATGCAGTGATTTAGTCTGCAAGAACATAGTAAAACACGAAATCACTTTGTTTTATAGACTTCTACATGTGGGGTGGATAATTTTATTTCCAACTACTCCTATTTTTCATTCGATTAATTTCGTTGCGGGTTCCGAGACCATTATGTTTTCTCCGAGACTCGCCGAGGGTCAAACCTCGACGTCTTCGTTGGTCACCGCTATGGATCCTGGCTTACAGGAGTAATAGTGGAAAGTCCCTTAATAAAAGACTTTCTATCTGGTGAAAATAATGAAAGATCGTGAATTAGTTTTATTTAATACAGGTCGCGAGTAACAGTATACTAATAAATAGTTAACCCCTCTAAGCTAAAGCTTGTGCTAGGACCGGGCTCACGTCAATAGTTAAGTCCCCATCCCAAAGGTATTGATCGAACCCGTAACCTGCTAGTTGCAACGGCCATCCATCTTAACAACCAGTTTATTGACGCTTCATCAAATTATATATTTATCAATTCCTTGATCATGGTTGTGTACTTTTTTAAACAAAACCATCATGAACATATACACACGGAACCTCGCAAATCAGTTCTGTCATTCTCAGCTGCTATTGACGACATTGCACTGAGATGAATGACTCACACCAAAGTTTACCCATTCACTGAGCCTGATCTGAGCCTGCGTCATGCAGTTTATTTACGGCTTAAGATGAATGCGCTGGTGACAATGAATTGCCGACACAGATAACGCTCATACACGACGTGTTTACATAACTTTTGAGACAGTTATTACTCGTATAGTGGAAAATAAGGATGCAAATTGCATATTTAAGAATATAGGTTATTAGCACGGCTATATTTTGGAACAGTGGGGGATAGCCGGGGACAACCTCGCTAAAATTGCTTAGATACACAGCGATAGGAAAAGAAACAACCTCATTGGTGGACGCCGCTGGAGAAAAGCTATCATTGGCGATTAAGGATGCTTTGGATATTCACAATATTCATGATTGATTCTTGGCACCTTCATGCCGAGCGTTTCCAAAACTCGAAAAGCTTGAGAATCGTGGCACGAATCTCGAAACATAGATCCTCTCTCGGCAAACAAGTTTTATAGTCGCTTGACCCAGTCTATGAGAAATAATTAAATATGTTCTAACGATCTTACAAAAACAATGGCTATACGAGATAATTTCATAGACGACACACTTATCTGGAACATTTCTATTTACTAAATGACAGAACAAAATAGTTAGATCACAGCAACTCTAGAACCAGATTAATTGAATAATAAACCTTGAACTCTACACAGCACGATATACGAGTATCTCTAAGCATTATAAACTCTAATTCAATTATCTTACCGCCTAACTCAAAAGCATCTGCTATTAGAATGGAGGCCGTCAGCAAAAACAGATGAAAAAATCTAGGAAGAAGAAACAAATACTGGATGATAATGACGAAGTCGGAAATAACTAAGTAGGACTATTATTAATATTAATATTTGAGGATTAAGACAAGTCCGGTAAACAGCTCAATCAGCCGATATGATATAATAATATCAGCCTTTTTTAATATCCCACTGCTGGGCACGGGCTTCCCCTCAATGCGAGGGGGATTAGGCCATAGTCCACCACGCTGGCCCAGTGCGGGTTGGCGGATATCACACATCATTCGAGTGGTTATCTCAGATATGCAGGTTTCCGCGCGATGTTTTCCTTCACCGTTTAGCAAGTCATAATCATGGTTGAAAAATGAAATTCGCACATGAAATCCAGAAATCCCAGAGGTGCGAGGTGGGGTTTGAACCTGCGATCCTCGTTACCGAGGCAAGCGTTCTACCACCTTGGCTATCACTGCTGGTTAGCCGGTATTACTTATTTTTACGACCCTGTGCATTTCCTTTGGTTAGTACTTTTTATGTCCAAAGCAATACTCATTGCACGTTGGGCATTACGCCATATCATCTCAGAAGGCATTACCGAACTAACAATCACTTATCCGGCAGTTACGACGATTACTCATGCCAAAATCTCGTGATACGGAACTATTAAATCCTTTTTAGGGTTCCGTATTCACTACCCTTATAGTTCGCAATGTCTATCAGTCTATCTGACCAGGAAAAAGTCCAGCACGCCTGCTCTAGGGAGTGTTCAAGTATTACGTAACGAATTTGGGGGGGGGTCTTCTACAGCGTTACGATGGGTCTTCTGAAACGTTACGATGGGTTACAGGGGCGGGAGGGGGGGGGGGGGGGTTGAACTACGCGTTATGTAACATTGTTTTAATCCTTCAGAACGGTCGCGTAGAGACTTTACGTTTTACTAGGGGAGGGAGGGGGGTTCAAAAATTTCCAAAATTTGCGTTACGTAATACTTGAACCCGCCCCTACATGGAATAAAAAGAAGACCGAATAGATTTTCACGTACAACCTCGCAGGGTCTTATTAAACAGGTATTTATAATGAGATTACTTATCGTTTTTTCGAAATGGAGCGCCGCTTAATGATGATGACGCTTAATGATTCGCGAAAATGGTTCCTCGGTCTAAGCCAGTAGCAGTGAAAATTTCTATCACGGAATTACAACGAAGTTATTGTGATGACACGGCTACGGAACCCTACATTATGCATGACTCAACACGCAGTTGGCCGGTTTTTTTACTACGCTCCGCTAACCACGTAATAATTATATGATTCAGCAATTTTTTTGCTTTATTTTCAGAAGGTTTTTAATCCCATTATGATCTGTTACACTTTATTTCGTTCGAGCAAATTGTCCTTGAGGATTATTTGTTACAAATTATTGATGCACCCGCTAATCTTTGATTAGGGTTTAGATGCGTTTATGTTACATGTATAAACAAATATTTTCATACATATTCTTAATTTTCACTTCGATATTCATAAAAAAAATAAATGATCATTCGAAATGATACAATGATAAGAAACCATAAGATGACTTTCAAATACTTATTCAATGATACCCCACTTAACATAGTTCGACTTTTTTTTATTTTTCACAATATGGCGTCTGGTTGTCGCCACATTAAATTTTGATTACTATAGTGACTCTCGCATGATAAAGACGAATCGATTGGTGTAAGAATCGTCAAAATCGGCCCACGCGTTTGGCATCTAGAGGCCACAAAGGAAAAAAACATACATACTTACTATAATTACCATCCTTTGCGTCGCGCAGTCAGGTAATTAAATCAGTATTTAATAGAACTTACTAATTTTGTATTAACGAATCGATACGAATAACTTGCTAATTCCAATAGTGAAAATGATAAAATGACTTATGCAAATAATACTTCATGGTTGTCGATATTCTATGAACTTGTTTGCAACAGATCCGGTCCGTGTTTTAAGTAAAAATAATATTAAAAAAAACCAGTCAAAATAGGTTGACACTTGATTAAGAAGACGCATTTAATACCTAATAATAATTTAATGTTGTTGCAAATTTATAATATATACCTACTTATGATGTCTTATTCAATCTGTGATCCTTTTAGTAGTAGTATTTTTGTGTTAATTATGTTGGTAGGTAGGTTAACAAAGCAGACAACTTAAATATAATGTGTTGCCGAACTTCTCATTGTCTTATGCAGAAGCCAGTTAGGAACACTTTTTTTATGAATCCCCGGTAGAAATATTAATTAGAAGGCATAGCATGGCTTATAGCCTGGGTTAACGTGTGATACCAAATAAAAACTGGATGGGTTCCCGAGAGATGGATCGAACACTAAGGCATTTGGTCACGAAGTCAAAGAACTGCTATTCATTTTATAAATCTATTATTAAATTGCATGGATATGAAAACTTTTATGTCAATAAGTTATTGTCATACATGGTCATACGCGTTAACCAGTCAAAGAGTCATGTCAGGAACATGTCATTAGACACAGCAAAAAGTTTGACAAAACAAATATATCTGTTAATTGATTGAACTAAATACTTGATTGATTTATAAGGTGAGCAAAAGTCAAAGTCAAAGTCAAAGTCAAATCATTTATTTCGTATAGGCCTACGGGGGCACTTACAAATTGTCATTACATTTTTTCCTTAATACTACAACCGGATCGGAACGCGACCTCAACTGAGAAGATCCGGCAAGAAACTCAGCGGGCTTGTCTTTTTTTTTATCCATTATATTTACAAAAAAAATAATTATAAAAAGTAAGCTCCAGTGTGTTGCCATGCGAGGCGCACACACGCTACACTTTAACATTATAAATATTGATATTAGAGCGATCAGTCCCAGGCTGCTTTATCATCCAAATAATCCAAGATTCTGTAATAACCCTTACGACATAAATTACTTTTAACAGTTCTTTTAAACTTACTAATGGGCAAATCTCGGATTCCTTTGGGAAGTTTATTATAGAAGCGTATACATTGCCCCATAAAAGAATTATTTATTCTGTGGAGACGAGTGACATGCACGGATAGTTTGTCCTTATTACGAGTGTTAATAACATGAACATCACTCCTTTTTTCAAAATTATGAATATTTTTCTTAACATACATTAGATTTTCATAAATAAATTGAGACACAACAGTTAGAATATTTATTTCTTTGAATTTATCCTTAAGGGAATCTCTAGGACCCATGCCGTAAATTGCTCGTATTGCCCTTTTCTGCAAGATGAAGATAGTATTAAGATCTGCAGAGCAACCCCAGAGTAAGATGCCATAGGACATAACGCTATGGAAATAACTGAAATAAACAATTCTAGCTGTGTCTATATCCGTTAATAGTCGAATTTTTTTAACAGCATAAGCTGCCGAACTCAGCCTACCAGATAGTTTTTTAATATGTGGACCCCATTGCAATTTAGTATCTATGGTAATACCGAGAAACACTGTTGACTCCACAAGGTCCAAATCAGTTCCATTCAATTGTAAATTGGTTCCAACTTGTCTAACATTTGGTGTTGAGAACTTTACGCATTTAGTTTTCTTCTCATTAAGGAGAAGATTATTTATAGTGAACCAATCAACAACTTTAGCGAGTGCATTGTTCACATCGTCATAATTAACTAGCTGTCTCTTGAGTTTAAAAAGCAGTGAAGTGTCATCTGCAAACAATACAATCTCGTGATTATTCCCTACATAGTAAGGCAAGTCATTAATGTATATTAGGAATAAGAATGGCCCTAATATCGAACCCTGTGGAACGCCCATTGACACTAGAGAGCCGGGCGATTTTATACCATTAACATCGACCTTTTGAATCCTATTATTTAAATATGAAGTCAAGAGGTCAAGAGCCTTGTTCCTAATACCGTAGTGGTGCAGTTTCCGGATAAGTATTTCATGATGGACGCAGTCAAAGGCCTTCGACAGGTCACAGAACACACCTAAAGCATCCTGGGAGTTCTCCCAGGCACCATAGATGTTCTTTATTAACTCCACACCCGCGTCTATAGTTGAGCGATTCCTTGTAAAACCGAATTGATTTTTATGAAAAATCTTGTTGTCATTAAAATGACATAACAACTGGTTTAATATGATTTTTTCAAATATTTTGCTTAGTGTAGGTAGTATTGAAATAGGTCGAAAATTTGATGGATCAGTATTACTACCTGATTTGAACAAAGGAATCACTTTACTATGTTTCATGAGATCGGGAAATACACCACTAGCAACACAGCTATTAAATAAAGCTGCTAAGTTGGGTACAATAATATCTATAAACGCAGAAACGGTCTTTACTGAAAGCCCCCATAGGTCTGCTGTTTTTTTTACATCTAGACTTTTAAAGCTACTTACTATGTCTTTACAACTGACAACTGAGAATTTAAAAGCTGTGTTACATTCCGTTACGCTTTGTTTGAGTAGGTGCTCCGCAGAATTGGAAGACGATTCTAGTGTTTTGGTTGACAACATGGGTACATTTGTAAAAAAATTCTCAAACTCAGTCGCTACTTCCAAATCCGTTTTTACATCTTTATTATTTATTATTAGATGAAAGTCTCTGTCACGCACTGTATTTCTACCGGATTCACTGTTGATAATGTTCCATGTCATTTTTATTTTATTTACAGAATTTTCAATCTTGTTACGTAAATAGATCGATTTAGCGGAGGAACAGGCTCGTTTAAACAACTTTGAATATTTTTTAACATATTCGATAAACATCGGGTTATGATTATACGATTTTTCATGGTATAAATCATATAACATCTGTCTACTTTTATAGATACCTGGAGTCGCCCATTCACTAAACCTAGCACGCTCACCAATAGATATTGTTTTAGGTGCAAACACTTTGCCAAATTCATCACTGACAAGATGGAACAGTGAGTTATACAGTACATTCGGGTCTTCGTGAGTAGGCAACCCTGGCACTTTCTGTGTTAAATTGCTTTTTAAGAGTTCTAGGCGACTATTATTTATTGGAACAAAGCTAAACTTTTTTCTTTGGGGTTTGTTACTTTTACTAGGAAATACTGCTAGTTGTCCACAGTGGTCTGATTCTAAATTATTTATTATAAATTTTTTGATAGGTTTTAAATTGGTAAATATATTATCTATACATGTGGAACTAGTGGCAGTTATCCTAGTAGGTTCCAAGAAAATGTTGTACAAATTATAAGATTTTAAAAGTAACAAAAATTTGTCCACTACCGGATTATTATCTAATAAGTTAATATTAAAGTCTCCACAGATAAGCAAGGTTTTATTTGATTTAGAGATTTTAAATAAGATATCCTCCATGTACTTTTCAAAGTCATCATAGGGTGAACATGGAGGTCTGTATACGCAAACAACAAGGAACTGCTCAAGCTCAACACAGGAAATCTCAATGACTCGTTCAACAGAAAGGCTCACTATATCTCTACGTTCTTTTGATTTTATATTCTTATTTGTAATAATTAAAGAGCCACCACGTATCAACTTTACTCTGTTGAAGGAGCTAGTGACCTGATGATCATTAAAATTTAACATGAGCTGGTCTTTTTTTAACCAGTGTTCGGTAATACAAAGAATATCTATTTTACTATCATTTAAAAACAATTCCAGTTCCAACTCTTTGCCCATCATACCTTGAATGTTCTGATGAACAATATTGATTGTGTTATTGCAAGAGGTTGTCTCTATTGAAAAGAACTAAATATATGTTTTTACCGTCCAGAACGATGCCTCAGTGTTGCCATAAGGCGCTTGTACACGATACATGTAACATGCTCAGATAATAAGCATTATGTAAACTCCTTGTATTTATGCGCGAGTGTTCCCCAACTGCGCGAGTAGCCCGCGCGATCTGCGTTGAGTTACTTGTGCTGAAACACTAAGTAAAGCTTACTAGACATGCGCGATAGTGAAAAAAGCATGTAGCTCGCGCGTGTAGCCCGCGCTTAAAGCCGGCGGCGTTAGTGCATGCACCAATACATGCTTCAGTTACTTGTAACGTGTACAAGCGCCATATACACGAAGTGAATAAAATAAATATAAATATTTCTCGGATGTTGCTAAAGGCACTTGGTCTACCAAACAGGCTTTACTTTTTAGACTTAGATTTAGGCTGCAAACCAATCAACTTGGCAATATCAACAAGCCATGTTTTTTTTTCTCAATGATAAGTATTGATTTTTAACCGACGATTTATTTTGTTTTTATTTTCCTAACGTTTCGGCTGCTTTACAGCCTCTATGGTCACGTGAGGACTGAGGTGTTTGACGTTTTAGTGCCATAGTTTGAACTGGGGTACCCTCATATTAAGTTGTTGTTTGCAGTCCGATCTATGCAGAAAGTGCTCACAGTGTCTTGAGGTCTTGCAATGGTGCAATGGTGTGACTATGTTGCTGTACAGCAGCCGAAACGTTGGGAACGTAAAAACATAAAATAACGCGATAACGTCCGTAAAATTAGTTTTAATTCGAAAATATAGGTAATTAAAATTATCGCTCGTCGGTACCAGCAGATAACGGTAAAACAATTGTGGCTATATAGTAGAGTAACTGAATTAAGTCTAGATTTTAATATGAATATGTAGGAATATAAGAAGAAACGCTACAAGTAAAGCAACGTCTCATTAGACCGAAATTAACCATAAAACAAAAAGGTGAGGCGAGCGAGAGTCGGTTCGTTACTGTAACATATTAGATTATGTTTCGCCCAGATCCAACCTTACACGCATTAATTTGTAATCAACCGTAAGAAGCCGAGGCTAATTAGAACGCTTGCTTCTGATTGCGTAGGTTTCAATTCATAGCGATTTTCAATGCATGGCGGCAAATTGAAATGTAATTACACATTCTAGTATTGGGTTATCATATCAGTCATATTTCCATTGCTTGTGTATATCTTTCTGCGAAGCAAAGTTGTCAAACGTTTCACGCAATAGTTGCGTTACGCAGCATTGCTTACAAAGTTTAAAAATGAAGATTATACAACTTACAATCTAATCAAACTGCGGCCAGTGGCTTCTGGACCGTTTAATATATCTATCAATGAAGACGAAACTTGTCATTTTGCCAACTCAAAAGTCAACATAATCTGGACTCAATATTTTTATCACAAACTTCTAAGTTTATAGAGACCACATTCAATCGCTGATGTGTTTATATGACCGCGAATTACCTGTTGTCGGATACTCGCGCTACCTTGGCCCCATTACAAAATTTAACCAATACGCTCCCTGAACATTCAAATATATCGCGACATTATAACTTCCAGTTATAATAAATATAACAGTTTAAGTGGGTAAAATCAATAAATTTTCAGTCAGGAGCCGAATTCTTGTCACCGGTTGTAAAGTTTGTGCAACATTATGTTTCCCAACGATTATGATATAAAAATAGCCAGTCCACAAATCCCACAAGTACAACGTTCTCAGTTATATTTAGTTCCGTATGAAAGTTCCTGTTGTAGTTGGACGTCGATCGGGAATATACAAAGTAACTAGATTTGCAGGTACTGATAGTCCGCCTTCGGAATATAAATTTCGGTAGCCATTCCATTCTATTCGATGAGGTGCTGATTAGTTCAATGAGTAGGGTCCCTGCTTTCTGTGCTGAGGGTACCGGCTTCGTTCCTCGTAGGAACAAACATTGTGTGCACAAATGTTTGCACCCGAGTAATGGATCTTTATTATTAAGTATTATATATACTGGATCGCCAAGTCCTTTGTACAGTACATATAATACGAGCATTGTTTAGTGTGAGACCATACAGTTTGTGTGTTCGTTTGACGATAATATAATATTTCAGAAGTTTTAGTTTTTTTTGTCTGGAATTTTGATAGACTCAAAGCGACACTTCCAGCCTTTAATGATAGCATTCCAACTTCCATGCCGTTTGTTTTAGGAATTATACTACCATGGTGGTATACTATGTCTTGCTAAGTGCGAATCACATTTTGAACTAATATTAGTAAAGGTGAACATCGTGACGAAATTGTCATATCTGAAGTGACATTACCGGTTCCCAAATGACGTCAAGGAGCCAGATATCGTACCGTACCGTATCGTACAATTATGGTCGAGTATCGCCTAAATCCCACTCGCCTAGAACGGAACCGGTGCCTAACAGTGGGTTTTTAATAGGGTTTATATTCTGGTGAAGACAGTCATTCCTAGACAGGCTTCACACCTTCCTATCCGATCCCAATTAAGGATGAAATCGGATAATGTGTTGTGCGATCGGACGTTCTGAATACTTCTTTAGGAGTTCACGTTATCCTATTTTATCTGATAATTAGGATACGATTTGTTAGCATCGGAGAGAGCGGAGCGTGCTATAATCTGTTCATACAGTGGCCACATAAATAATAGAAGGCCACTTATAAAAAAGTTTGGAGATAGAAGGAATGAATTGTTCATAGAAGGCCACAATCGAGCAAGATTTTGAAATACGTCATCGGACCAATACTAGACAACACGAAGCGTAAATACTTCGTACATATTTCCTAACGTAAATAGATTGACTACAGTTCATGCAATTTCAGCGATTGAAGCTATAAATAAATTCAGTTCAACTTCCCTTTATTGTTTATATACATATATTGCGATTTATTAAGTCATTAAGGATATTAAGTACAGTACAACATTTACAACAATACAGTGAAACATTTAAAAATAGTTTCAGTGATTTTAAACAAATTCAACTTTGATGTTCTTCTACTTTTTTTAGGTTGGCAATTGGCTACATAATAGTGCAAGTTATGCCAGTGTCAAGAATTTCTTGTTAATTGTTATAAAATTATAAGTACGCCTAATGATAATGATGATGTTGATTATGGTGATGATGATGAGTTACAGGTTTTTTTATCACTGTTTTTGTAAAAAAAATGCCAGCACTTTCTTAGTGAAAGAGTTCAGTTCTGTTTCTGGCTACGGGTCAGCCTTCAAAGTAAGTGGTATTTGAATTTTTGTCCACCATGAATGGCCTCATTTGGGTGGCTTGAAATCAAATATTATTATAGTATGATAATAGTGGCTCAGTAATTATAAATATTCACCAACAATGTAGTGTCACACAAAAAATCTGGGTAAGCGGGCTACGCTGGAAGTTAACTCAATACAAAACATAGTAACAAGTATAAAATAATATTAAATTTTAAATTTATTTAATTTAAAAATAATAAAATAATCAGAAACAATTTTTTTGTTATAATATTTATATTGATCAAATAATAATAATGCAATAAATATTCTAGTAAGTATATTATACAGATTTATAAGTGAACCAGGAAACACCTACTTAAATAATACAGTAAACCATTGTGTCTAGATAATGAATATCATACCATATACAATTTATAATGACGACCAGAGCTATATATTTTAGAGGTACAGGAAAATATTATCATTGGAAACCAAACAACACCATTCTATAATGGGCCACAGATATAATACAATTATAAAAATCAAACGAATATTATTCAGTCGTAAAATATAATCGTTCCGAGATTGAACACTATGTTCTAATCATGCCGCCCAAATAATGCTAATTCTAAAACAGGGCGCCTCCTTTTTGTAAACAAATAAGTGTATTTTTAATTTTTCTATATCGCACTCACTTCAAATTACACGGAAACAATTTAAATTAATCGCTCACCATATGAAGTCCTTGCAGTGGGAACAGAAGGTAGGCTGCTTGAAGAACCTCGGCATGAATTTGTGGTCTTTCACCAGGTAAACATTCTTCTTTTTGAGCGCACCCTTTCGGCCCCGCAGCCGAAACGCCTGCCCAACTTTCAATTCACCACCGTCATCACAATTATTCTCCTCGTCAGCCATGGCGGCAAGCGGCGGCCGGGACGCCGGAGAATTTGGAAATAATTATTAATCACAAAATATTCGCTATACAGCGCAGCCCACACGGACAGACCACCGCTCTCAACCGAACGTCATCGCGATTTGTCAATGCACAGAGAGACCTGTCAGATTGTGTCAGTGTCAAACTGAAATTAGATCAACGTGCTGCCATAAAAAAGATCACAATTTACACTCACCACTGTTATAACAAAATAGGTAGTTAGGCACTCACTAGGGACTCTGTAGAGATCATAAGAGACTGCAGAAAATCAATTATCAATACATACTACATAACTATAGTTCTTTAATATTTAATTAAAATTCATTAGGTTTTTTTTGTTTCATATTAATTTCAACTATGAAAAAGTTATAATTTATTTTATAATACCCTTTGTGTTTGCAAGTGTTTAAGATATGGCAATCTAAACTTGTGCTACTTGCGTTCGAATACCAAATGATATAATTATTTTCTCTAGTGAATCAATCGACATCAATTATTAATCATATAAAATCAGCACATTTACAAATGAATTTTAATAATTACAGACAGATTAAAAACAACGCTGTAATCCTTTACAACTCTCATAAAATAATTACGACAATTCGTCACCAATATACCAATACTTTTTTTCTCGATGTTGCAGTTTGAACGCACCTATATGCTCCTCGCCCGCGCGTTCCGACCCCCGCTCGCCGCCGCATTTGATGACAGAAAAATAACGGCCGATATTTTTCAAGATTAGTTCGGTTGGAGAAGTAACAATTCTGCGGTGCAATTTAATTTGAAATGTGAAAGAACAGAAAACTATTTGTAAACATACTGTTGTAGCTGTACGAAGTACGAAGAATTTTATAAAAATGAGTTCGGATAATTCAGATTCCGGGCCTGGCATAACACTATCGTTGGTAGCTCAATTTGATGATATAAATCGTCTGAACAATGTCCTCAATGACGGAGCAGCCGAAGAATGTAAGTAGAAACCTAAAGACAATATAATGTAAACCATTATCTTTCATGAAAACTAGCACACAAGTAGGCATTCTTTCCGAAATTATTATGAAACTACCTCCTGCTTTGTTTACGTTTACTTAGCGTTACTTTGACTTGCATTTATTTTAACCTTCAAAATACTTCCTAAGGTCACTCTCAAAGGCAGCTTTTAGCACAGAACTTCATACATTTAAACCTTCACAGTAAGATACATTTGACCTTGAACTTTAAAATGGGTCCTGATTGAACACATTCACACAAATTGTATCCATCATTGAACTGATAAGTTAATTAAGGTGCAATAAGGTAGAAATCACAAGAATAAGAAAGTCAAACCTTAAACAGAATGCACTAATTCCAACCAAAATGTTTCTGTATTTTGTACAGGACTTTCTTTTGAGTAAATTATACTACATTTGTATTTATGTGAAATGTTGTTTGGATTTATACAATTATCTTTCTACTACAGGTTTCCTAGCATTTGTAAAGCAGATGGAATGGGTCCGCTGTCAGTGGGCGGCGGCAGAGGCCGAGGCATCCCGGCTGCAGTCAGAGCTGGACGAGGCCCTCCGAACACTCACCAAGTGGGAGGCCAAGTTCGCTCATGTGAGAAAATTGCTTGACGGAGAGAAGAGAGAGAGAAATATTGTGTTGAAGAAATATAATGAGTTGGTAAGTCCAGGTTTTATTACATTAAACTTTGTTTTGGAAAATTATTGTGCTTCTGATGAAGCATCAGGTTGTAGTCACACAGATACCATATTAACATGTCTGTTAGATTAAACCTATTCTTAGTCTCAGGGTACAATAATATTGGATATAAAAAAAACAAAAACCGTGCTGAATCTATCATTGAATATTCAGATAGTACACATTGCCATCAGTGAACATACTTTTTAACAAAGTTTATAGCAGATTTTACAACAGTGCACAACAACATGTATTTCTTGGAGAGTTCATATACTTGATTGATCTTGGCCTCTGGTAGCTTGTTCTTTAAATTCATGAAGGCATCTTGTCTCACCACCAGCTCGGTCCTGACCATCTCCTCAACAGGCTTAAGTTTTTCAATATAAGAAACAATCAATGTGGGATCATGTAACTTTTTATCTAATCCTACAAATATTTTTATATAATTGTTATTAATGTCTTTTTTGATTAAGTCAATCTTAGCTGTAATCAATTCATCAACATTCAGAGAATGTATTATTTCTTCTATATTTGATACAGATTCATTAGAGATATCTGGATTTTTAGTAGATGTATCGATTTTCTCTTCCAATGGTTTTGGTGAATTATTGAATAGGTCCCTGAGTGCGTGACGACCTGTAATGGTAATAGGAAATCGTACATTAAATTTGCATTTCATAAAAAAAAACATACCTAAAATTCACCAAGCTATGGTGATAATATCATTGGGCTTCCGTTTGAATCGTAGGTAACTAGATAAAAGTTATAATTTGACATTATTTAGTACTGTATCATTATTCAATGATATTGTATTTTAATCTAATCTTATATTGCTATGGATGTCAGAAATTAGGGCACAATATTAAAAATGGTTGATAAATATTAAGAAATTATGTCTTAAATTATATTTTTAACTAACAAATGAAAATTCTAATAATCTATTCCAAAATTTTCCACCATGATTATCACTTGCTAAACAGTGCTTGCGTGAAAAAACCTGCATGTCTGAGAGAACCCCTCTAAAGGCGTGTGAACTCCGCCAACCTGCATTGGGCCAGCGTGGTGGTCTATGGCCTAATCCCCCTAGCATTTAGTGAGGGCCTGTGCCTTTATCCTTATTGAAATAAAATTCCACTTACGCTTAGGTTTGCAATTCAAACAGTATTGATGATACTTTTCAACTCCTTCTTCTAGTTCTATCAACTTTAATTCTACCTCCAATGCATTCTTTCCAATTGTTTTGAACTCAGCAGTAACATTACTTTTAGCTTTCAAATTATCGGCATAATGATGGTACTCATCTTGTAGATTCAATATATCGTACATAGTCATACCGAACAAAGATACGCCAGATTCTTTCAATTTAGTCCTTATGTTATCAATGTTCTCTGCATACATCACATTGTCGCTACTAATTCTGCCTTTCATGGCGTCATGACAGGCATGTTGGAAGTTTGTTAAGTTAATTTGTATCCGACGGTGGAGATCTGTCAGCGAAGTGCAGTAATAATCTTCGTCTTTTACCGTTTTCAGTTCAGTTTCAGTGACAAGTGTATCCAGGCCATTATTGTTTTGTCCTGGAACATACATTGTAGATACATATACTAACGCCTTGTATCCTATAATCCTCTTGACCGGTCAGCAAGACCACTACTCGTGTTTTGTATCAGTAAACAATTAATATAGTAGTAACTAATGTGTAAATTCACTAGTCAGAATGTTGTTTTATGCCGTGGCTTTAAGTAAAAGCTTATTCTGATATCTTACGTTAAATAAACCCCACCTGTGCACCACAATGAGGCAGATTAAAAAAAATGAATTTGCACGAGTGCTTGGAGGCTTAGAATAAACAAAATATAATTATAAAGCAAGCATAATATTAGCATCTAGTTTCAATAATGTTTCATTTTTGTAATGTCCTGAAATAATTGGCTGTACTAACTAATTGCTCCCGCCGCGGCCGTGTAAACTCCATAAATTAGATTCGGGGGTATTGGGATAAATATGACCACTTACTCATTACCAACTTCGGTTCGATGCAGTTATTGAACTGACACAACAGCTTGTACTTCTCCAGGGACTCCAAAATTTTCTGAGCTCTTACATATACGTAATAAAACTTGTACTCTTCAAAAGTATTGTACTCTTGCAATTTCGACACTAAGTCTTCAAAAATAGGCTCCAATCTCATTCGGGTGCCGTCAATATCTTCCAAGATATGTTTGAGATGTTCCGGACGAGTTTCTAGTTGTGTTTGTATATTTTGCAACGATGTGATGTGTTTGTTCCGAACGGCTATAGCTTTAGGGAAATGAGTTTTGCTTATATCATGAGTAATGTCTAAATTGGATTCTAAATAGTCGATCATGGTGATAATATCCTTCTTGCTGATCAAACTCTGGCCTGGTGGACATTTTGTGGCAGTTTCTGAAAGAGAGCTTAGTAGATTAATAAGTTATTTGAGAATAAGTGTTTCTAGAGGTAGGGACGCGGTATAACACTGTGGTAATGTTTGACTCTTTGGATCGGTTAGATTATTACGAGGCTGCCAGTGTGCAATGAAATGAGATGTATGGTGTGTGCCTATTGTTCACCTTTAAATATTCCTTGGAGATTTACTGCTCAAACCGGTCGTGGGCGCGCGCGCACGGACGATACCTATTTCATTCATTTAACAGAAGGGATATTTGCGCATGTAGTATTGGGCTTGGGAACTAGTTGAGTTCCGAATTTCAAAGACCTATAGTAATAAATATTTATACATATATAGTCGTGTTAGTTACACCATTTATAATTAAAGAACGGGTGGGCCCATTATTATTACCTTGGATTTTTTAAATTTGTATCTACCCCGAATGTCAGAATAACTACTTATTAAAACATGAGAAAAGATCACCAAAAAAATGTTTTTTTTGTCTCAAACATTCGATTGTCAGGCGGAACGATGTTATTCGGGACAGCTAGTAAATAAATGCTTCAAATGTCGTACTAAGATCAGTACCTATGCAATAAACGAACAAGAATAAATGAGCGGGCATTTTCTACGGATACATACTATGTAAATATAATACTATACCTTCCTCGCTTCTCCGCTGAGCGTGTAGTTGCCGGCAGGGAGCGGGGCGTGGGTTGTAGTCTTTTGTAGACTCATGGCCTATAGATTTAGTCTCCCTTGAATCACCATCATCTTTCTCGGCAATACATAACAGCGAGAAACTTAACAGAAGAATTATAGTATAAAATCGAAGAAATAACATGGCGAAGACTGATTAATTTTTGTTGTTTGCAGCAACGAATACCTATTTATATAGCTCTTTAACTAGTGTTTAAAATTTCAGTAATGCAAGTTGGCTATAACATTAGGAATCTGTTATGTTTTAGTTCCATTCCACGTATATTTTTTTGAGGAATTTATTAGTATTCCTTTTGTAATTAATGTTATCGTTATTATTTATGCAGTTGTGTTTTCTTTTTCGAGCTAGCCAAGTATTTGTTTGTATATCTGTATGTTATGGTGAACCTATCTGGCAAAGATTGAACTGCAGGCGACCATATGGGTAGTCGATAACGGAATTCCATGTCTCAACTGCTGGACATATGCCTCCCCCAGTCCCCTGCACATCACAGTCTTCCGTGATTCTTATTCAGGGATTATTCTGAATGGACGGAGACGGTATCAAAACGTTCCGATGTTAATGTCGTTCCTTACGATCTGTCAAAAGACTATTTTTAAAGTAACGGTTCGATGACAGTTTGAAAACATTCGATCGCAGAAAGATGAAGAAGGCCAAAAGTAAAAAAAAAAAAGATGACTCGGAGTTACGAGGAATTTCAATAGCGAATGCGGAAATCTTTGGTGATTTCGATTTTGTTCCGATATATATAATACCAGCCCTTTTTAATGTCCCACTGTTGGGCACGGGCCTCCCCTCAATGCAAGAGGGATTAGGTCAAAGTCCACGACGCTGGCCCAGTTGGCGGACTTCACACGTCTTTCGAGGGGTTCTCTCAGACATGCAGATTTCCTCGCGATGTTTTCTTTCACTGTTTAGCAAGTAATAATCATGGTTGAAATCCCAGAGGTGCGTGCCGGGGTTTGAACCTGCGATCCTCCAACTTGGCTATCACTGCTATTAATCCGATATTCATTTACAATAATCGCACTATGGACGTTTATTACTATTAATTGCGATGTCTATCCACAGAGCAAACTTCTGGACATGGCTCGCGACCTCCTGTTCAACGACAACCGCGCGAAGTTGAACGACGAGACGCTGCAGAAACTCGCCTTCTTGAACGGAACAGCTCCTCAGGATCACAATGCGAAGCTCAACGGCTTACCGGAGCTTAACTCCACTGGTGAGTAACATGGGTAAAAGCATACGTAATTTGACGACCTGACTAGCACAGTTGGTAGCGAACCTTCTCTCATCATCCAACATTGCCCAAAGTAAACTTTGATTTCAGCAACATTTTAAGTTGCTTTCAACTATGTTAGCAATAGATTAAAATGAATACGTTCCTTCTTATTTTCGTAAAAGTAATTTCTAAATGTGGGAATCATGTAACCATTAAGTTGTTAATATTTTTTTTTACTATATGCTAAAGTCTGCCTAGCCATTCCTACATTGTTCACATACCCATAACAATTTACTGCTTAAAAATGTAAAAGATATTTTTAAAAAGAGCAACCATGGAGTTTCTTGCCCGTTCTTCTCCATAGGAACCGCATTCCGAATAGTTTGTAAAGTTTTAGCTTAGCATTTTGTAACTTTGACGATTCATAAGTACTGTCCTTAATGGTTTACATGAATAAAAAATATTCTGATTCTGATAAGTCTGTAGGTAGTGAAGATTGTAGTTCTGTTATTTATTTCATTGTGTATCCGTAGGTACCCTCCTCTCGGAGATGTCGTATTCCCGGTCGGAGGACGACCTGGACCTCTCGCTGGCGTCCACGCGCCGCTCGTGGGTGCAGCGCGGCGGGTGGAACGCTCGCGAGAACCAGCCCGTCTCCAAGAAACGACGCTCCTCTTCCTCATCTGCCACCAAGGTAAGCATTATATTTTTATATTCATGTTAGTCCAAAATAGTACTCATGTTCTACTGAGAAGAGCCGGCTAGATTCTCAGTGGTTACGCTTTTAAAAGTAGAAGCCCATGGCCAGGACGTTTTCAGCTGAGACTACAACTATTACTCACAACTAGTACTTTACTACATTGACACCAAGCTACTACGGACTACCTCTACTTTAATACATTAACAAAACGCTACTACTGACTACTACTATTTACTACTACTAATTTACTACTTACTACTTTACTACCTACTACTATTTACTACTACTAATTTACTACTTACTACTTTACTACCTACTACTACTTTACTACTACTTTACTACTTACTACTACTACTACTACTTTATTACTACTGACTACTACTACTTACTACTTTACTACATACTACTACTACTTAATACTTTATTACTACTGACTACTACTACTACTTTACTACGTACTACTACTACTACTTACTACTACTACCACTTTACTACTTACTCTTACTACTTTATTACTACTGACTACTACTACCACTTTACTACTTACTACTACTACTTTACTACCTACTACTACTACTTACTACTACTACCACTTTACTACTTACTACTACTACTACTACTACAACTTTATTACTACTGACTACCTTTACTTTACTACATAAACACTATGCTACTACTTACCACTACTACTACTACACTGCTATTTTACCATGACAGATGGTGGAGCTGCAAGGTGGCAAGGTGCTGGCCACCGCCACCACCACGCTGACGCTGGAGCGCGCCCCGACCAACCACGACTTGAAGCCGCCACAGAACTTCGTAAGTATCACTCTCGACTACACAAGCTAAAGCGCAATCCTTTTATGCGCTTACTTAAGTCTTCTATCCCGCTTAAACCACAAACTTTATTTACAAAAATGACAGATGTGAATATAACCTATGGGGAAAGAGGACCCACCACTGACCCTCGGCTTGTCAACTTCTTGATGAGAATGAGCTCATTCGTAGCCCAGCGGTCCTGAGGATGCCTCGTTTAGAGGCGAAACACGTGTCGAATACTTTATAGATTCGCTTAGTATCGCGGAGAATTGCATTTTATTTGAGGTCCCGTCACTCGTGATAGATAGTTTCTCGATTGACATCTTAGAGGAGTTCGGGTGTTGTTGGCTTCTTTTATTATCGATCAAACTTGTTTGGTTTATAATCGAAGAAGTTGACAAGCCGAGGGTCAGTGGTGGGTCCTCTTTCCCCATAGGTTAACAATGGATTTCCGCCAAGTATCGCCTAGTTGTATCAATTAGATGTGAATGTGTTTATATTGAATGTGTGTGGTTGCCCCTAGCAACCGATATCGGAGAGCAGCGACGAGGCGCCGGCGCGCAAGTCGTCGGCGCGCGCGGTCAAGCAGGAGTGCGCGCCCTCCGCGCCGCCGCGCACAGGTTCATATGTTTCTTATGCCTCTTACTTAATAAAACACTGATTGACTGCCTGACAGACAACGCACAGCTTGGACTGGGGGTCCTAGAGATTTGACATTTGAAAATATAATCTTAGAGAGTGCCCTAGAAGTGCTTCAAGGAGGGTTTTTTTTTTTAATTATCCCACTAATGGGGTCAAACGGAGGGTCAAAGTTTGTAAGAGGAATGATATTTTTTGTATAATATATTATATATATTAAAGAAATTACAAGACAGATAATAAACAACAGAGGAGTGGAGACTTACAGATCGAATTTCGCCTGCCACCCAAGTCATGTATATTGAATATTTATATGAGTAATATATACTGGGTTCGCCCCCAGTCCATTGTACGGTACCCATAATACAAGCGTTGCTGAGTGTGCGACCGTATAGTTGGTGTGTTCGTCTGGCAATATTTATTTATTTATGTCTTTGAGAAACCCACGTAAGACGTGAAGTACACCCATTCACACTGAGCCAACGTGGTGGACTATGCAGTAATCTCTCTGTCCACTGGCCTACTCACACTGGGCCAGCGTTGTTTACTCCTCGCATTGAGGATACCTTCAAACCCAACAGACATTGGGCTAGTATGATTGTAGCTATGGGGCCATCCATAAATTACGTCACACGTTAAGGGGGAGGGAAGGGGTCGACGAAGTGTGACATTGTGTGACAAGGGCCGGGGAGGGGTCCCAAATTTTGTGACATCACATTGTTTCAAAATATAATATTTTATATCTAAGTATTACAACTATTGATTTTATTGAAAAATAATTCAAATGGAAATAAAAACAATTTCGGAACACTGCTTTTAATTTAATAAATTTCTAAATGTAAAATTGCAAAATATATGACATCACACTAGGTAGGGGGGGTCTCACAAATGTGACCAGCTGACAGGGGAGGGGTCAAAAAATGAATGAAATTCGCGTGTCGTAATTTACGGATGGACCCTATGTGGTTGCTAGACACGGAGAGCGCGTCGGACACGCCTCGCGCGATGCCGCAGCGTACTCCGTCGCTGGTGTCGGCCGGGTTCGGCGCCTCGCCGCGCGCGCGCACCAGACAACACAACTTCGTCGCCAAGAACTTCTACAAGAGGGAGACCTGCGGGCCCTGCGGCAAGACGTGAGTGTACACACACCAACACTAGCACACACTATTGAGTACGTGACATATGTTATTACGCCATAGAGTCTTTTGTGGGTGTGCACAAATCATCTCATCAAAATTTCAGTATTGTAGCTGGATTTGTGTAGTTCTCCCATGTCTAGTATTTTTTCAGCATTTTTTTTTCTAATTAAATCGTCGTCATTATAAATCGTCATCATAAATTACTGCCGATAGGCCCAAAAGTTCGTACCCAGGGTTATGAAATAATAAAAAAAAAACAATGTCTGACTTTCTTTGGCGGTAAGTTGAAGGTTTTTGGCGGAAAACTGAAAAGTCATGGCGTCGGTTATGATTAATTTTTAAAACTAGTGTCCTTGCGAGTTATAGTGAGTGATATAAGTGGAATATTAACCATTATCGGTTTGGTAAAGTGACGTCTGTAGGTAATTGAAAGAGAGTGACGAAACTTGGCTTTTCAGTTTCACACAAAAAATCCATAAAACATCTTTCAATACAGTATCCATCACTTATTGACTGAGGGATCGAGGGGGGGTATCTTACTTGGGAATAGCCTTTGGGCCTGTGCATATGCGCGAAAACTGAAATAATTTACATTTCTCGACACTGACAAAATACCTATTGATATGCCAAAAAAATAAAAGTTGAAGACTGAAGTTGTAAATTTTCCAAAATATGTGTTTCTTTGATAAATATCGGTGGGATATTGACCGATTGCCAACGTGACAGAGCAAAAGGATAACGCGTGTGTATGTGTGTGTGCGCGCAGTATAAAGTTCGCGAAAGTGGGCGTGCGCTGCGAGTGGTGCCGCGCGCAGGCGCACGCCGAGTGCCGCGCGCTGCTGCCGCTGCCCTGCGTGCCGCCCGGACCCGCCGCCGCGCGCGCGCTGCAGGTGACACCCCTATATATATATATATATATATAGTGCCGCGCGCTGCTGCCGCTGCCCTGCGTGCCGCCCGGACCCGCCGCCGCGCGCGCGCTGCAGGTGACACCCCTATATATATATATATATATATAGTGCCGCGCGCTGCTGCCGCTGCCCTGCGTGCCGCCCGGACCCGCCGCCGCGCGCGCGCTGCAGGTGACACCCCTATATATATATATATATATATAGTGCCGCGCGCTGCTGCCGCTGCCCTGCGTGCCGCCCGGACCCGCCGCCGCGCGCGCGCTGCAGGTGACACCCCTATATATATATATATATATATAGTGCCGCGCGCTGCTGCCGCTGCCCTGCGTGCCGCCCGGACCCGCCGCCGCGCGCGCGCTGCAGGTGACACCCCTATATATATATATATATATATAGTGCCGCGCGCTGCTGCCGCTGCCCTGCGTGCCGCCCGGACCCGCCGCCGCGCGCGCGCTGCAGGTGACACCCCTATATATATATATATATATATAGTGCCGCGCGCTGCTGCCGCTGCCCTGCGTGCCGCCCGGACCCGCCGCCGCGCGCGCGCTGCAGGTGACACCCCTATATATATATATATATATATAGTGCCGCGCGCTGCTGCCGCTGCCCTGCGTGCCGCCCGGACCCGCCGCCGCGCGCGCGCTGCAGGTGACACCCCTATATATATATATATATATATATATATAGTGCCGCGCGCTGCTGCCGCTGCCCTGCGTGCCGCCCGGACCCGCCGCCGCGCGCGCGCTGCAGGTGACACCCCTATATATATATATATATATATATATAGTGCCGCGCGCTGCTGCCGCTGCCCTGCGTGCCGCCCGGACCCGCCGCCGCGCGCGCGCTGCAGGTGACACCCCTATATATATATATATATATATATATAGTGCCGCGCGCTGCTGCCGCTGCCCTGCGTGCCGCCCGGACCCGCCGCCGCGCGCGCGCTGCAGGTGACACCCCTATATATATATATATATATATATAGTGCCGCGCGCTGCTGCCGCTGCCCTGCGTGCCGCCCGGACCCGCCGCCGCGCGCGCGCTGCAGGTGACACCCCTATATATATATATATATATATATAGTGCCGCGCGCTGCTGCCGCTGCCCTGCGTGCCGCCCGGACCCGCCGCCGCGCGCGCGCTGCAGGTGACACCCCTATATATATATATATATATATAGTGCCGCGCGCTGCTGCCGCTGCCCTGCGTGCCGCCCGGACCCGCCGCCGCGCGCGCGCTGCAGGTGACACCCCTATATATATATATATATATATAGTGCCGCGCGCTGCTGCCGCTGCCCTGCGTGCCGCCCGGACCCGCCGCCGCGCGCGCGCTGCAGGTGACACCCCTATATATATATATATATATATAGTGCCGCGCGCTGCTGCCGCTGCCCTGCGTGCCGCCCGGACCCGCCGCCGCGCGCGCGCTGCAGGTGACACCCCTATATATATATATATATATATATAGTGCCGCGCGCTGCTGCCGCTGCCCTGCGTGCCGCCCGGACCCGCCGCCGCGCGCGCGCTGCAGGTGACACCCCTATATATATATATATATATATAGTGCCGCGCGCTGCTGCCGCTGCCCTGCGTGCCGCCCGGACCCGCCGCCGCGCGCGCGCTGCAGGTGACACCCCTATATATATATATATATATATAGTGCCGCGCGCTGCTGCCGCTGCCCTGCGTGCCGCCCGGACCCGCCGCCGCGCGCGCGCTGCAGGTGACACCCCTATATATATATATATATATATATAGTGCCGCGCGCTGCTGCCGCTGCCCTGCGTGCCGCCCGGACCCGCCGCCGCGCGCGCGCTGCAGGTGACACCCCTATATATATATATATATATATATAGTGCCGCGCGCTGCTGCCGCTGCCCTGCGTGCCGCCCGGACCCGCCGCCGCGCGCGCGCTGCAGGTGACACCCCTATATATATATATATATATATATAGTGCCGCGCGCTGCTGCCGCTGCCCTGCGTGCCGCCCGGACCCGCCGCCGCGCGCGCGCTGCAGGTGACACCCCTATATATATATATATATATATATATAGTGCCGCGCGCTGCTGCCGCTGCCCTGCGTGCCGCCCGGACCCGCCGCCGCGCGCGCGCTGCAGGTGACACCCCTATATATATATATATATATATAGTGCCGCGCGCTGCTGCCGCTGCCCTGCGTGCCGCCCGGACCCGCCGCCGCGCGCGCGCTGCAGGTGACACCCCTATATATATATATATATATATAGTGCCGCGCGCTGCTGCCGCTGCCCTGCGTGCCGCCCGGACCCGCCGCCGCGCGCGCGCTGCAGGTGACACCCCTATATATATATATATATATATAGTGCCGCGCGCTGCTGCCGCTGCCCTGCGTGCCGCCCGGACCCGCCGCCGCGCGCGCGCTGCAGGTGACACCCCTATATATATATATATATATATAGTGCCGCGCGCTGCTGCCGCTGCCCTGCGTGCCGCCCGGACCCGCCGCCGCGCGCGCGCTGCCGGTGACACCCCTCTATATATATATATATATATATATAGTGCCGCGCGCTGCTGCCGCTGCCCTGCGTGCCGCCCGGACCCGCCGCCGCGCGCGCGCTGCAGGTGACACCCCTATATATATATATATATATATATATAGTGCCGCGCGCTGCTGCCGCTGCCCTGCGTGCCGCCCGGCCCCGCCGCCGCGCGCGCGCTGCAGGTGACACCCCTATATATATATATATATATAGTGCCGCGCGCTGCTGCCGCTGCCCTGCGTGCCGCCCGGACCCGCCGCCGCGCGCGCGCTGCAGGTGACACCCCTATATATATATATATATATATATATATATATATATAGTGCCGCGCGCTGCTGCCGCTGCCCTGCGTGCCGCCCGGACCCGCCGCTGATGATGATGATTACTGATGCGCTAAAGAAGCGCAGTTCAACAGTTAGAATACCCTGTGAAAAAATATGACAAGTACAACATAAAATTTGAGAATGCGAGCATAAAATAGCCGCCAATATGTCGTTAATCTTGTACCGGTATGATTAGGAGGGCTGCATAGCGGACTACGCGCCGGGCACGCCGCCCATGGTGCCGGCGCTGCTGGTGCACTGCGTCAACGAGCTGGAGAAGCGCGGGCTGGCCGAGCGCGGCATCTACCGCATCAGCGCCACCGAGAAGGACGTCAAACGACTCAAGGTAACAGAACCTTCATATATTGATTTCTTATACTGACGCGAATACTACACATTTAAATATAAAATATAAACGTTTTAACAAAAAAAACTGTCTCCAAAAACTAAAAAGTCAAAAATAATCTAATCTTGAAATCTACCTTGTCTTACTAAATCAAATAATTAACTAATCTGAAGTCGGTGCCAAACAAACAACTTAGTCGAGTATTGCCGGTCCGCGCCAAAAACTATACCTACAAATTGGTCCGCGCATCTCGTTACTGAGTATACTTTTGGTATTCTTCGTCGGTAGTTTATTTGATACCTCCTCCTTTTTGAAGTCGGTTAAAAACTAATTTTACGGATTTTATCGCGTTTTCTTTTGGTTCTTTCACGTTCCCGACGTCTCGGCTGCTTTACAGCAACCATGGTCACGCGAGGACTCAGGTGGATGACGTTCTGAGGTCATAGTTAGAAACGGGGTACACTCATATATTTGATTGTTGCTTGTGGTCCGATCTACGCAGAAAGTGCTCACAGTGTCTTGAGGTCTTGCAATTGTACGCTTGGTTTTGGATTTAATTATATTAATTACTGGTTCCCAAGTCGATGGTAGCACCCAGCTATCTTCCCTATTGAAATTATGATGTTTTTTAATTTCAATGGCCTCGCGTATCATCCTTGGTTGGAGTCGGTGTTCTTTTGCGAGTATCTGTGGCTTATCAAATCTGTGCGATCTTGTACGTACGTACGTCTTGTGCGATTTCCCACTGACTGCTTAAGGGGAAAGCTCAGGGTCAGGGCGCGAAATTCAAAATGTCAATGGTTTTTATTTTTTTACGAAAAATGTTGACATCTTTACGATGTAATTTAGTGTTTTGCGATATTAGCATTCTGCATTGGATGTCTCGATGTATTAAGTTTGCTTAAAAAAATACCTAAAGCGATACAACACCATAAAGCTAGTAAAAGTAGCGGTGTTTACAAACCTTATGGTATTGTGTCGGATTATGTACTCTTTTAAGCAAACATAATAGGGCCAAATTTTTCGTAAAAAAATAAAAACCATTGACATTTTGAATTTCGCGCCCTGACCCTGAGCTTCCACCTTAACCTTCAAGTAACATTCGAATTGACTACAAAGTAACCACCCCGGCAGGAGCGTTTCCTCCGCGGTTGCGGGTCACCGTCGCTGGCGACCGAGGATGTGCACGTGCTGTGCGGCTGCATCAAGGACTTCCTGCGGTCTCTGCGCGAGCCGCTGGTGAGCAGCGCGCTGTGGGCGGACTTCATGGACGCCGCCAAGCTCAGCGAGCCCAGCGACGCCGCCGCCGCCGTCGTGCAGGCCGTCAGCCAGCTGCCGCAGCCCAACAGGGACACGCTCGCCTTCATCGTGCTGCATTTGCAAAAGTAAGTAAAGTTTATTTCGGTATAAGCATTACACATGGCAGTTAAGTAGCGGATCCAAACTAGGCGGAAGCCTGTATCTTGGATACCTTATTATATTGCTTAATCTACGTTAGCTTATATATAAAATAGTAGCTGTTGCCCGCGACTTTGTCCGCGTGGTATTTAACAAAGACAACCGTTGACAACAGCCTGCTCGCCCATTCTGAGTCCGCGGGACGCATTGCAGGTTGTTGCTATCGAACTTAATCAGGCGCTGCGCTGCAACATTGATTTTTTTCCAAAATAAAAGTAGCCTAAGTTACTCCTTGTTACATCAGCTATCTGCCAGTGAAAGTCCCGTCAAAATCGGTCCAGCCATTTGAGAGATTAGCCGGAACAAACAGACAGACAGGCAGACACAAATTGTAAAAAATGTTGTTTCGGTATAGGTAACGTATATACATCCAAATGCACTTAGTAAAAAGCGGTTATTTTAATATTACAAACAGACACTCCAATTTTATTTATATGTATAGATAAAGCGTATGTGTTAATGAAGAAAAAAGACGAATGAAATTAAAAGAATAAAATTAAAATAAAAAAAGTAACCACATAATATTCACCCTTTTTGATGTCCCGCTGTTGGGCACGGACTTCCCACGCTGGCCTAGTGCGGGTTTGGCGGACTTTACACGCCTTACGAAGGGTTCTGTCGGAACGCAGGTTTCCTTACGATATTTCCTTCACCAATTAGCTTGTAAATCCAGAAGTCCCAGAGGTGCGAGCCGGGCCTCAAGTAAGCACACCATAGTAGAAATAAAGATACAACAGGCTGTGATTTTAGGCTTGTCAAGTTTACAAATTCATCATCAGTCATATTTAAAGTGCGTGCTACCAAAGCACGAAATTATGATTCGGTACTCTCCGGCAGGCCCCTCACCCTAGGTATCTATAAAATTTTAATAGCGTCTGTTGTGCTACAAATCCGGATTTGTCTTTGTCCCTACCTCTAGCAAATGGGGGGAAGAGGAACCCACCACTGACCCTCGGCTTGTCAACTTTTCGAAACTAATGAGCTCATGCGTAGCCCAGCAGTCCTGAGGATGCCTCGCGTAGAGGCGAAACACGTGTCTATTACTTTTTTAGATTCGCTTTTTTTCGCGGAGAATTGCATTTTATATGAGGTCCCGTCACTCGTGATAGATAGTTTCTCGACTAACATCTTAGAGGAGTTCGGTGTTGCTGGCTTCTTTAATTATCGATCAAACTTGTTTGGTTTATAAATGGAAAACTTGACAAGCCGAAGGTCAGTGGTGGGTTCCTCTTCCCCATTTGTTTAACAATGGATTTCCGCCAAGTATCGCCTAGTTCTATCAATTATATCCTACCTCTAGCGTGTACGTATAATGGTTACAGGGTAGCAGAGAGTACAGAGTGCGAGATGGGTATAGACAACCTGGCGAAGATATTCGGGCCGACCATCATCGGGTACGGGCTCATGTCGCAGGCCGCAGAGATGTACAACGCCACTACGCAGATGTTTAGTGTATGTATTGTCTATCTATCTATCAGCCGATAGACGTTCACTGCTGGACATAGGCCTCCCCCAACGACTTCCACACATCGCGGTCCTCCGCCACTCGCATCCACCGGCTTCCTGCGACGCGTGTGATGGCATCGGTCCACCTTATGGGGGGCCGTCCTACACTTCGTCTTCCGATTCGTATGTATTGACAAACTTGTATTGGACTTATTCTTCTTCCTACAAACTGCATTCTGAAGGGAACAAGTTGTTATGAACGAGCGTTTTTTTTAATGGCATTTCATTTCGCTATTTTGTATTTCCTCTATGGCTCAGAGCCTCTAGAGCTAGTATTATTCTGTGTGTCGACCTGGGCCCCAAGTCTGCTAACACAGTCGATTCATAATCGAACAGCAACCGCATAGTAACTGTCAGTTTTGACAGATATTGTATGGGATGTCAGCCAAAAGTGACATATACTATGCGGTTGCCGTTCGATTATGAATCGACTGTGTTAGTTAGCAGACTTGGGGCCCTGCTCAGTTGCGAGTTCGTAGTGACTGTTTTCTGTGCTCAAGTTCTCGAGTTCGATCCTGGTATGGGCAAACTTCGTGTGATGAGCACGAATGTTTGTACTGGTGTCATGGATGTTTAATATCTATATAAGCATTTATTACTGGCATCGCTCCCAGTCCATTGTACGGTACCCATTTTACATTCGTCGCTCAGCTCGGGACCGTATTGTAGGGTGTCCGCCTGGCGATAGTATTATTGTTAAGTTTTTTTTATTACGATATAGGCAAGTATTTGATCTCGATCTCACCTGATGGTAAGTGACGACGAGATTTACGATGGAGCATACTTGCCTAGAAGGCACCTGTTCACTCTCGACTTGAATACACCCAGATTATAGTCAACGGGGAACAAGGACGCCGGTAGCGTGTTCCATTCCTTGGCAGTTCGCACGATGAAAGTAGAAGCAGTATGTAAAGTGGCATGTAAAGTCAAGAGTGGTATCGAGTGTGTTGTGGGGTGGCAGGTGATGCAGCTGCTGCTGCGGCTGCCGGCGGACTACTGGGCGCAGTGGGCGTGCGCCGCGGCGGGGTCGCCGGCGCCCGCGCAGCTGCACGCGCAGCCGCGCCCGCGCGGGTACTTCTTCTCGCCAGCTGACACCGGGTGAGACTTATGCACCTAATAGAACCGATTCTTCTCTCAATAAACCGCGACTTAACTATGTTAGACACATTTAAACATATTGCGGTCTTGCTCAAACATTACGGCAATGAGAAGGACAACGATAGAATTAATTTAGTTTATGTGCTAACAGAAATAACATAATTATTTTAGTAACATTAAACACTAGCAAAAGTGGGTAGTGTAGTACGCTAATAACACAGATTAGTCGGTTTGTGAAGTCAGCTAAATAACACAGGTTGGGCCAGCACGGTGGCTGAATTACCCTAGAAGTGACATGTGAACAAACATATTTGACGGCCTGATTCGCGCAGTTGGTACTGACTCTGCTTTCTGCGCCGAGAGTCTCGGGTTCGAATCCTGGTAGGGACAAGCTTTGTGTGATGAGCACGATTGTTTGTACCCGAGTCATGGATGTTTAATATGTATATAAGTATTATATAATGAGTTCGCCTTCAGTCCGTTGTACGGCCATAACACAAGCGTTGCTTAATGTGGGGGACCGTATAGTGGATGTGTTTGTATGGCGATATTTATTTTATTTTATTTATATCTAAATTACTATTTCCTATTCCAGCATATCGAGGAAGAAGAGGAACTATTTCCAGTGACGTTAATTTAATAACAATCAGTTAGTTAATAAAACCTTTTTTCGTTAGTTCGTGTAGGAGAACAACTTGTGTTAACCATTATATATTTATAACCGTTTAGTTTTGTTTCTCATATTAATAATTTGACTAACATAATTTAAGTTAGTTAAGTCGCCTCTAGTATTTTAAACACCTTAATATATTTAAATTTAGTTATAAAGTTACACATCACATCATAATCTTTAGCTTCTGATAAAAAATATTGTAAGAAATACAAAATTTATTTTGTGTTAACATTATAATCCGCGTAAAATGAGTTAGCGTCTGTGAAGTTAACTGCAATCAGGGCTACTAACTCTTAAAAAAATATAAGTTAAAACGATATGAAATACTGATAAATAACTCTAAATCCACTCCTTAAAAGCCTTAAAATTCCTATTCAAATATTTTTTCAAAGTAAACAAGGGCATCTTACCCCCAAATTTATAGACTTTTTTAACATATCAAACGTCATATAAGTGCTGCGCACAAGAGTTTTGGATTGCGCAGTACTATATGACGTTGGATAATGTTATAAAACGTCTATAAATTTGGGGGTGATAATATGAGATACTTCTACAAAAGATGATATCAAATGCAATAGAATATCTTTTTAGGACATCATACAACACACATTATACATATATTGTATGCCTCCAAAATAGCCCTAGATCAAATTGGGCCTTAAAAAGCCCAATACGTGTAGTATTTCCTCATTAAATTTGGAAGTTAATGCCCGAGCCTAAGCCTTCTCATAATCACTCAAATATTAAACTCAAAAATTAAGATCATGTTCTTCTCGGTCTCTCGGATTTTGGAGATTCAAACTTGTTTTTGTACTAGTATTAATAAAAGTGTTGCCACTATAGAAAAGTTAAAACGTATGTTATTTTCAAGCAGTCACCAAAAAATAGCGCTACGCTTAGAGCGATTGGTTGGTAAAAAAAACTTATGGTCTCGAAAACTGATTCAACTTTATCGTAAGCATATCCCGATTCCGTTGTACACACTTCAACTATGTTGGAACAATTCAATAAAAGTACTTAATTTAGTTAAATATTAGTTTAATTTGTTTAGTTTTTATGGTCACTGATTTGTCCACTTTTTAGATATCGACAAAAATGGATTAACATTCAGTGCCTTTCTATTAGAATTAATATTAGATAATAGAGGAAACACGAGAGGACTTGAATCATCCAGCACTGGTGACTATAGTCTTGTGCTGTGCACATCACTATTTTTATATCGATAAAATTTAATATTAAGGTCAGGGTCAGGGCGCGAAATTCAAAATGTTAATGGTTTTTATTTTTTTACGAAAAATTTGGACACCTTTACGATGTAATTTGGTGTTTTGCGATATTATTATTCTGCATTGAATGTCTCGATGTATTAAGTTTGCTTAATAAAGTACCTAATCCGATACAATACCATGAGGTTTGTAAAAACCGCTACTTTTACTAACTTTATGGTGTTGTATAGCTTTAGGTGTTTTTTTAAGCAAACTTAATACATCGAGACATCCAATGCAGAATGCTAATATCGCAAAACACTAAATTACATCGTAAAGATGTCCAAATTTTTCGTAAAAAAATAAAAACCATTGACATTTTGAATTTCGCGCCCTGACCCTGAGCTTCCCCCTTAAGATTTATATAGCCAATTTCATCAAAGAATAGGAGAGGTTGGTTGAGAACAACCAAAGATAAACCCATTTTTTTTTTAATTTACACTGACAATACAAAACATTTTTCAGAAATGATTTCGATACATTTTGTGAGGAAAACCAGAAAGCAGTTGATGAAATTAGCTATAACCCGTTCGTAGTATTAGTTCAGATCAATTACTTTTAAGTTGTTTTCCGTTATCGTGACGTCTCCCGCCGCCTTGCGATCGACGACTGTAAAGCATTTTTTTATATATATTCTTGTGTCGTGTTTAAATATAATATAGGACTTCTAGGACTATCAAGGTATATACTTGTTGCTCAATAAATAAACGACGGCCCCGCAGCTTAAGGTTAAATTGCACCTTCGGGTGTGTTTTCAGAACGGTTAGTCAAAATGTAGGATATATTTTTTGAAATGAGTCACTGAAATATGCTCTGGCATGTGCGTTTGTAAGGAAAGTCATAAAGTTCAAATTCGCCTGGGTTGAATCACAGTGCATGCTAAGCCTTGTGTAAATTCATTGATCCATCCATCAGACATAAGACGCCCACCGACATGCAACCCCCCCCCCCCCCCCCCTCAAATGCTATGCTACACATGATGCTCCTCCGCCACTCGCATCCACAGGCTTTCTGGGACGCGTTTAATATCATAGTCTATCAGGAACCATTGTAAACTGAAAACCGAAACTACGTAATAAAGACAATGCAGACATCTCCCGAGGTCAGTTTTCAGCATCCCCCCCCCCACCCCCAACAAGCCACGGTGGGGCTTGGCTAAGCCCGTGGTTGAAAAATGTAAATATTTGGCTTATAACACCTGGTTACGGGTTATTTGTTAATTCTATTTAAGTAGATTAATAATGTTTATATTATTCACCACATCACGGCGAAAGGTATAGTTGCTCTGCTATTGAGCTGATCGTTGCAGCTCGCTCTCTCGCTGCCAATTGCTAGAAAAACATCCCTTGTGTGCAGACAGCTACTTGGAGCAGCATTTGTAAGTATCAATAAACTACATAAGGTTTAACAAAAGTTGTGTCATTAATTTAGTCAGCAACAAAAAAAAAATATATGTTCGGCTATTTAGTAAGTGTCAACCATATGAGAAGTTTCTTGCGAATTGTGTACCGATTATGTTGCCAATGACAAGTTGATAAATGAAAGGAACGTAAAATAATGATTATACTTACTGTTAATGACGATTAACAGGTAGATTGATAACCTGGTTTCATTTGGTCATAGACAAGCTTCTTAGTTTAACCATTCACAACAACACATATACCCTCAAATTTATTAAAAGTTTTCATCCATTTACCATTGCATTACTAAGTATTTTTTCTTGTAAAAATGTTTCGGGATGGTATATAGATACAAGTTTTATGTATCACCTAAACCTCATACATATATGTAGGTACCTAATTCGACCTCACAACTTTTGTTAAACCTCATATAAGGTATAACAAAAATAGCGTAAAATATTTTAACCAATGAATCAGTAAGTTCTATGATCATGCGCTCATTACATGGTGTCATTTTTTAAATGTCTAAATAATTTGATTTATTCCTTTGACAATATTATCTTTATTAGCCCCTGTTTAAAATATTTTACATTATTCCTGTTCATCTTATATATTCTATTTGGCGGATCAAAATGTCACCATATCATGTAACTAGCCATCGACTAGTATTTAGTTACACACATCGCGTGTATAATGTTCGTAGTCATTGACTTTATGTAAATGAAATAAACTTGTATTAGCTATAAAATATTGTTTTCTTGAAATTTTCACGTTTGTATTCTAACTACATTGACAGCTACACCATTTCGGAGATCCCATGTCGTGGGTAGATTGATTAATTTATCGTGGGGTTCTTAATTTCTTAACAAAAATAGTAAAACATTACTGCTACATTTTCTCTTAACAAATCAAACACATGTATGTGTGGGTAAATAGTCCATACATAAATGTGTTTGTATGGTCCTTCTCGTTAGGTCTAAAAATAGCCTATGATATATTTTTGCTGAACCATATGACAGCTTGGACACTTGAAATTTTATAACAGTCTTGCAAAATATAAAACACATGTTTTTTTTCAACGTGGCAACCACCATTTAAATCCAGTATCATTGTTCCAGTTTATTAATGAATTATTTTGAGGTTCGATAGTGTTAAGTATTTTGGGCAGTTTACCGGCCCCGTACCTTATACCGTAAGGTCGCAAATGGTATATCAGATAGTCCAGCACGTACATCAATTCTGGGCCCACGTAGTGGAACGACACCGCGTGGTCTGAACAGCAGTCTAAACTCTGGAAAGAAGGATTGTATAATATGCTGTGTTATCAGTATTAAAACGAGTCTAGTTCGTGCATTAAGAACTGGCGTGAACTGTGTCAGGAACGTTTTTATGTTATCTATGACACACGCCAACTTACGAGTGAGACAGATCGGCCTTTGATTATTACTTTTATATACTTTTTTTTTTTATTACATTATAGGCAAGTATTTGATCTCGCTCTCACCTGATGGTAAGTGACGATGAGATCTACGATGGAGCATACTTGCCTAGGTAGGATGGCGGCAGTAGATAAGAGACGCTACATTCACCAGGCACACGCAGCGCAACTGATCTGACCCGCCATCCATGAATAGCAACACCGAACATCATGCCGGAACACGGCTAGGCCGCTTGGCGTCATGGCTTTGTTCAGTGGGTGGTGACTAGCCACGGCCGAAGCCTACCACCAGTAGAGTTGTCACCTGGTTGGCACCACCCAGGGTCACGTGTAGGGTATCTCGAGGGTACTTAATTCTCCTACGGACGAAGGTGACTCGACCCCAAAACTTATTATAGCTACGGATTGACCAGTGATTTATAAGAACTGTGTAACCATACTACGTTTATTATTAATGCGCACGGAGTTCCTACTTACTCAAGGTAAGGGACAACTATTGAGTGGTTCCAGCATGACCCGCGGTCGATTCCATCGTACATCCTAGCATAATAGTATACCGTCTCGCGATCTGCGTTCCGCGTTATTTGTCGTTCTATCGTATGCATAGACAGCGTCTGCAAATAGCATGCTTATACAAGGATCGTGGGGATCGAACGCTGAACTCTCTCCGTCAGGGTCCCAAGTCTGGTAACACAATCGATTCATAATCGAACAGCACCCGCATAGTAACTGTCACTTCTGACAGATATCCCATACAATATCTGTCAAAAGTGACAGTTACTATGCGGTTGCTGTCCGATTATGACACCTTCAAGACTTGGGAGCCACAGCCTCCCACAATCTCCTTTTCTGCCTATCTACACGGATAACAAATTGCGGAAGAAGCAGCTTCAAACCACTCGCAAGACTTAGCCACTAGATCTGTACAAGCAAGATCCACTCACCTCGTCTTCTGGGTAGAACATGTAAGACCAGTACCAGGAATTCTTCTTTTTATTTGGGAACAGATGGTCGTGCGGCACGAACGGGAAGAATCTGCCGCGGTGCAGCTCATCCCGGGAGTCCATAGCACGCACACCTAGGTTGTCTAAACACTTGCCTGAAAGATGATAATCAATCAACAACATTATTACACTGAAGTTAGAATATAAATCACTAATGCAGAAATTGCCTCCTGAAGTTAGAATATAAATCACTAATGCAGACGTAAACACATCGCAAAAAGTTGGACATACCCATTAGTTAAATTATCGAGAATTATCAAGTCACTTGAGAATAAGTGTGTAAGCTGTATGGTAAGTAATTCACATCATCATCTTTAGAGTCCACCAGTTTCGTGTTGAATGTTTGTCGATTAGTTAATGCTTCCTTCAATGTCACTTGCGGTTCAAAGACTCTTTAGACTTTAATGCAGAGTTGCAGCGGGCACTTTAAGGCTCGGGTCTTAATAAAACACCAGTGCCGTATAATCTCTGATGCTTACCTATCTCCACATCTTCATTACCCTTATCGCCCGCGTTACAGTATTTCGGCGTTGATAGACCTTTGTTCACGAACTTGTTTAGTGCTTCTGCACTTAACACGTAGCCTGCGCCTCCACTCATAAATCCCTGTACGAAAAGCATTCAAATTTTCATAAAGAGCGCTAGAGGTCAGTTTTGGACTGTAATTACCTACCTATTACCTGCTCTACAGCTAAATTAATCATTTTGAGCCATAAGTACATACCTAAACCTTGAACAAGGCGTGGGTAGTAAAATACCTGTGGGGAGAATGGCTTGAATCTGCAGCCGAAGTATATCGGATCCTTGCTGTCGTAGTCCGCCAGCATGTAGCGGAGATTCTCAACCACCACGTACCTGAAATAAAGTTGAATTTATTAGAGGGTGCACGGTGCAAAGGATATGAGCGTCAAACGCGGAATCTATCTACTTAGGTACTATAAAACTATATCTAGGGTATAGATAGGTACAATTAAATATATTACGGTCTAAAAAATCTAAGGTAAATAAAAATTAAATGCTGCAAGTTGGTAATCGACCCTGCTTACCCAGTATAGCCCATACAGTTCACGTTTTTGTAGTGTATTATACACTCACGTGTCATCATCAGCTTTGAGGAACCAGTCCGCCTCCCTCCGATGGTGCTCGTACACGTAGCGAAACGCTGCTTTAGTCTTCGCCCACAGATGATCCCTCCCTTCGTGTACTGGGAGCTTCACTGACGGCAGGGCAGGGTCTGGGAGTTATATCAAATCTGATGCGTTGATGATATGAGGGAAATATCCTTATCTAAGATGACTCCCTGTTGACCTACCCAGTGATGTGTGTAAGTCATTGGGAGAGGCTTATGACCACAGATCACGAGAGATATGCCGCGCGGTTCAAAATGTATGGGAACTCGCTGTCTCCGTTTTGTTCCCCACCACTCGCTAAAACCAACCAATACCAAGTCTCTTCGGTGCGTGCTGCGTCGTCGCCGTATACAGCGGCCGTACCACGCGACGCACCAGTTTATTCAAAGTATCGTTAGACGATCTATACATTGCCTCGTACATTCACTCAGTAGCGAACATAGGTGGTACTTAAAGAGCCATGTATTTTGTACAAAAAATAAAAAAGTCGTTGTGCTACATGAAAACTAAAATAACATAATAAAGGCATTAAATATTTTTTTGATTTGTTGTTTTTAATGATTTTAAAGACGAATAAATAAAATACTTAATACTGGCTGGTGAAATGAGATTCTATCATTCGCGTAGTTCACTTTGCTGCTAGTATTTTTGCACACAACCACGGAATAGCAAGGCATTTAAAAAAAAAGTTAGAGCTCCGATACCGACGTGCAGTTGCAGTCGACTGACGGCGAAAACTCTATGTTAGCGTAATTTTGGCTAAATGTGAGCGCAAGCCCACCGCTTTCATAACATATCTCCTCTCATATATCTGTGCTTATGACCAACAGTGGACGTCTTTTGGCTGAGGGATGGATAAAGGAGTGGGTTCCATTTCACTAATATAACAGATTTCTAATTCATTAAGTAGCGGTAGGTATGTAGGTACTTCGATAGGTGAGATCAAAATCATTGGCATTATTTTTAACTGTAACGCTAGGTATACTAATGATCTAATTATTATGGACCTAATCATCAAGAGATAAGAGTGTTAAAAATAGAAATAGAGTTTGAAATAACCTGACTAGTTTTAATAGTTGTTGAATAGGTATTATAGTTTTAAAATAATTTGTGATGGGTTTTCCATTAACTACCAATTAGTTAATGGTTATTTTGTCTGAATAATAATTATGTGGTCATTATCACAGGATGATTGTCTTCAGGTATAAAGTACTCGTACAAAAATAACAAGAGCTTATTGCACCTCTTCCCTTAGATGGCCTTGAAGGGCTTGCCCTTAACGCCCCACAAATATGAAAATTGAAGAATCTACATAGCATTTAGAATAAATTATATACAGCTTAGCACCTAACGCCTCACCTTCTACGGTGCTCATAAACAAAAGCTTGTTGCACCTCTTGCCCCAGGTGGCCTTGACGTGCTTGGCCTTGGCCTCGTGGTTGCCAGGCTGCGTCATGACCCAGCACAGCACGCGCACGCGCCCCGCCAGCTCGTCTGCCAGCGAGCGGTCCTCGTCTCGATGCGCCGGCGCGTCGCTGCTATGTACGCCCTTTAACATTATCGGGTCGTTGCTGATGTCCCGCATTGATTCTCTGAAAGGACACGCCATTTTCATATCATCATGTGACAGCCATTATTTTATTTATAATGTGTATTTATTGAATGTGTTATTGCTATTAATTACTTGACATTGGCAAAATACCCGGGCCCCAAGTTTGCTAACACAATCGATTTATAGTCGAACAGCAAACGCATAGTAACTGTCACTTTTGACACGCTCAGTTGTGGGCGAGGCCATATTCATATACATTTTATTTCATCACACCTCATTTTGTAAAGAATGAAAGAAGATTCTCTGAAAAGGTCTTAGGTTTTCAGCAAACATATAGCCTTTAAACCTCGGGATTGCCATATTATCTATTTAGGTTTGACTTTACTATGGTCCAATTATGTTTTGAAAATCGGTTTGTTCAATTAGGTACCTATTAGAAATCTTTCATTACCTTGAGATGCGTCTTACTTTGCCAAGATTGAAATCATTGCAAATTTGTTCATACACTAGTCATACCTACCTACTTACTGTCTGACTACTGTTTTAAATATCGTACTTTGATAAACATAAATTGGGATACTGTACATTTGTATGTAATGTTTGACTTTTATCTGAACAGGAATTTCCTGTGATAACAGTAGGTTAAATACCTAAGTACACACTTTGTTATTTATAAAACCATACAATTGATAGCACCATTACGCCTATTCCGGGAGATAGGAAGTGGTGCATATGCTCACAATTAATATTGTAATTAATTATCCTGAATGTAGAGGCAAAGTCAAACTATTTATTTTGAGTTGGCTTACGTATTGCAACCGGATAGGAACGCAACCTCAACTGAGACGAAGAGCAACGTGAGGCGAAATCGACCCTAACACCACCCCCCCCCCCCCCCCACCCCTACGACCTTACCTAAAGTATATAATAAAGTAAGAAAATGTCCATAAGTCGAAACTTGGAGCACTCGGACGGGATCCAGAAATCAGAAGCTAAAAAGCTTAATTATAATATAAAAATACCAGCCATTAATAACCCACTGTTGGGCACGGGCCTCCCCTCAATGCGAGGAGGATTAGGCCATAGTCCACCACGCTGGCCCAGTGCGGGTTGGCGGAGTTCACACGTCTTTCAAAGGGTTCTCTCAGACATGGTTTCCTCGCGACGTTTTTCTTCACCGTTTAGCAAGTCATCATCAACATCATCATGGTTGAAATTGAGATTCGCACATGAAATCCATAAATACCAGAGGTGCGAGTCAGGGTTTGAACCTCGTTACCGAGGCAAGCGATCTACCAACTTGGCTATCTCTGCTTTTCTTAAAATCATAAAAGCTTAGTTACATAGGCATGAAGAACGCATATTTTTGAGTAGGTTAATATTTAAAAAAAAGTAATGAGTCTATCTTCCTGAACAAGAAAGTGTAGGTAGAATATAATTACTGAAATAATTGCAAGAGTTACCTGTTCGTCTGCGAAGCTAAGGCTTGCGTGAATCCACACCACGTTAAAATAATGTACCCAATACTAAATCCTGTGCATATCCCGATTACCAGTGTTAGAAAGAAACGGCGACCCGTCACGCGACCCGTCACGCGACCCTCTGCCTTCATGTACATTTTAAAATCAACGTCCAATAAAACATATATCTATTTTTTTTATCGTGGACCATATGAGGCCGTGTTCCTTATCGTGTCGATAACAAATTATATTTTTCGTCGTTGTGAAAAAAAATACCAAACGACATCCCCCGGGATGAGTCGTGGATACAATGATAGGAACATGATTGTGATGACTAATTAAATATTCTATCTCGCCAATATTTTTTAGTGCTGGATTGGCCCGCTGCGCTCGCGCCGGCGCCACCGCGGGTATATGCTTAGAAACAGTTTCATCATTCCCCGTACCCGAGATTAATTAATTCCTGTATGTATCCTGTCCTGTCCTGTATGTGTGTATTACTTATATTGAGGACGAAAATTAAACACCAATCTTTTGTATCACGGTGATGTATTTGATTTATAACAAAAAAAACTGAGCAAACATTTATCTTAATAAACTAAATAAATCTACGTGTTCAAAAACAAACAAACTGCATCTAAATACAAAGTATTGCTTAATAATTAAAACTAATATTCGAATATTCGTAGTGCCTACTGAAATGTATAATTTGGCTTAGGTTATGTATTCAGACTAATAAAAGTATGTAGATACAGCATTATAAAGTACTTTATATCAGCTCAAAATAAATAAAAAAATATTCTAACAAGAATATACTACCAGCTACTCAAGCCTGTCTCGCCGTTCCTACATTGTTCTCACATACCCACAACTGTAAAAGATCTTTTTAAAAAGGGCAACCATAGAGTTTGTTGCCCGTTCTTCACCATAGGAACGGCATTCCGAACGGGTGGTAAAGTTTTAGCTTAGCATTTTGTAACAATTTATCGATGCATAAGTACTGTTCTTAGTGGTTTACATTAATAATAATTCTGATACAAATATTATAAAAGTTGCTCGGAAAACAATGCCCACAACGATTTATGGCTAAAATAAAATGATAACCTTAGCGAATATAACCATTGATTTTATAATATACTAGCTGCTACTCGCGACTTCGTCCGCGTGGTATTTAACAAAGACAACCGTTGACAACAGCCTGCTCGCCCATTCTGAGCCCGCGGGACGCATTGCAGGTTGTTGCTATCAAACTTAATCAGGCGCTGCGCTGCAACATTGGTTTTAATTTTTTTTTCGTGGAGATCCTATTTTTTTTTTCTAATATAAATGTAGCCTAAGTTACTCCTTGTTACATCAGCTATCTGCCAGTGAAAGACCCGTCAAAATCGGTCCAGCCATTTCAGACATTAGCCGGAACAAACAGACAGACAGACAAAAATTGTAAATAAATGTTGTTTCGGTATAGGTAACGTGTATACATCCAAATGCACTTAGTAAAAAGCGGCTATTTGAATATTACAAACAGACACTCCAATTTTATTTATATGTGTAGATACGGTGTAATAAAAATGGTATAAAATATTGTAACAGATGAATCAGTAAGTCATATGGATAAAATAATTGTGTAAATAATGTTTTTTTTTTTAAATGGCGAACCAGTACCGTTTGGCTATGCGCTCAGTACGGGGTCTCATTTCTTGTATATGTCTAATAATTTTGATTTATTCCTGTGGGAATTTTATTTTTATCACCTACTATTTGTCTTATTAAAATATTTTACACTAATTTTGTTACACCTTATTTTTATTTTTTTAATTTAATACAAAAAATTGTTTATCAAAGATAAATTGAAGCGTACACTTTTTTGCTCGCCAAATTCATAAAATGCCTTTTATTGACTTTGATATTTTAATGATTATTACATTTTATTATTCATTATGTGACGCTTCTTACATATACGTCACGCAAGTGCCATCCATTCAGAATGGACGTAAATTCTTAAATCTATTAAGATTCTTTGGTTAGTATTATATTTTCATTCGTCCCATTTAGTGTTTCACAAAGCATGGGCCGGTGTTGCAGTAACTTTGCAAGACTTGCGTATTCGTTTTGCGAGAATGCAATAGCACACAACACTACCTAATTCCATTTTATTATTTTCTTGACCAAACATCAGATCATCCAATACATTGTTAGGGAACTGTCACCGATCAAGAAAATAATGAAATGAAAATAATGTAGATACGTTGAGGCATGAGATGTACTTACAATATTCAATACCGGGGCTTCAAGTACGAGTATGTTAAAATACCAGCGTCGTAAACCACGTTTTAAAATACTCAAAAGTATCTGGCAGCTTTTAACCCAACCGATCCAGTCGCACGTGACCAAAGTACAAAATAGATTTCGGTTCGTGCACTCGGGCAACTTCGGAACACTTCGGGCACAGTCGCCGATTGAGTTTTTATTAATATGACGATAAGTACTGATTTCCAATGCAACTATTTTCAGCTCTTGCAGCGGAGCCTCGTGGCTTAAATAAGTACTTTCATACTTGCAAGTATTTCCCACGAGTACTAGGACGTCCTGCTTCGAAACAAAGCCCTGGTTTTAAAACCAGCGGGTTATTTTAAACCATTCGAAATCCATATCGGAAACGGAATCGAAAACTTCCGAACTGGATTACCGTAATCGCTATTAATATTTCCGAATTTGATTATCTTCGACGTATTTTGCGTTTTTTACAGTAATTTTCCGTCGGAAAGCTCGTCGTAAGCGACACCAACAACGGAAAGTTTCAAATTCGTTTCCGATGTCGATTCCGAATGATTTAAAATAACCCACCTGGTAACTTAAATATGTCTCATCCCTATGTATGTTTGAAATTCGTTTTAACGAAAGCATACCTTCATTCGTAGACCGGCGGCCAAATATACAAATTATCTACTTACTCATTAAAAATAAATTAAAGGAACGTTTGTTTATTTACAAACACAAATATTGCTTAATAAAAAAATCTATTGTAAATGCCTAAACACCCTGGTATTAAATTAAATATTATGCTCTTAAAATTATGGCAATAACTTGTAGCCTGACGTGGCCCAAAATGTTAATAAATAAAATAAATTAATAGATGGCCTATTCTATTCAATGATTCTATGAAAAAGTATAAGCTTCATGATCGTGTTCTGTTTTATGTTTAAAACTAAACGTTTCAAAACTTATAACCATATATGGAAGTTTGACATGTCACCCCATTGGACCATCCAGAGATTTATCCTCATTGGACAATGGAGTGAAATGTCAAACGCACTCAAATCAATACGCCATTCCAGTTGACATTTAGTTCAAACTCTATCATAATAGATAACATATAAAAAACATGATTCGATGTATTGCCAGTAAAATATTTCTTAATTATTTTTCAAAATTATGATCATTTTTATACAATCAAAAATATTAAGTATGTCGTAATATATTAAGACTTAAAAAATATATATCAGCGTCATTATTTTGGTATTCGAAGCTTAAATTAATAGTTTGAACGTACCGATCTTAGTTTACCCGACTTTATAACTCTACGGCCACATCTGCGGCTTAGTTCACTAATTCGTGCCCTAGTAATGTCTCGAAGAATATGTGGGCAACACATGAATTTACTAAAATAATTACTAATAACGTTAGACATTAAGCTTTAAGGGCAGAACTATATCAATGTAGCCAAGCGTTCAACGTGGTACTTAGCCAATATACGCCTTAAGGCATTATACTTAAGGCGTATATTGGCTTTAAAATAACACTAACGTTAAACCAGATGTGGCCGCAGCATTAAGGTAACAATATTATGCCGTGTTTTGGTAACTTATATTTATCATTTAAATTATATTTTAATAATATATTATATCAATTTCAAATATACATATTCACATAATATGTACATAATATTATTTAATTTATCAGATCAGTATCATTTTCAGACTCGAGGCATAAGCAGTCGTTTTAGGAATGTATTTATTTTCGCGTTGGCAAGTCTTTTTATATGGAACTCTGACACTGAATTTAACAGATGCTGTGAGTGATATAATAATTCCAGCCCTTTTTAATGTCCCACTGCTGGGCACAAATCTTTCGAGGGGTTCTCTCAGACATGCGAAACCTGCATGTCTGTCTCACGATGTTTTCCTTCACCGTTTAGCAAGTGATAATCATGGTTGAAAATGAGATTCGCACATGTAAAATCCCAGAGGTGCGAGCCCGGGTTTGAACCTGCAATCCTCGTTACCGAGGCAAACGTTCCACCAACTTGGCTATCACTGCTTGCTGCGAGTTATAAATTCACAAAAAAAAATGTAATGGAGGTTTATAAATGTTTTTTTTTTTACCTTTTGTTTCAGTGTCATCATTAAGCCACCTGTTAAATCCAGTATCAATTATGTACTCATCAATTAATTGTTTCTATCTCCTTAGAGCTGTTAGCTCTAAGTATTTTGGGCAGATTACCGGCCCCATACCTTATACCGTAAGGTCGCAAATGGTATATCAAGTAGTCCAGCACGTACATCAGTTCTGGGTCCACGTAGTGGAACGACACCGCGTGGTCAGAACAACAGTCTAAGCCCTGGAAAGAAGGATAACGACAGCTATGTTACTGGTATTAAAGTTGAGTATAGTTCGCGCAACCAGAACTGGCATAAACAACGCTATAGCATAGTGGAATAAAATATATGTCGAAATTGACGTTCTAATTAAATATTACTTAAAAAGTTGATGTTTAAACTGTTATCACGAGAGTTGATTCTCCCGCGCAAGAATTATCTCGAGTACCTGGTAGGTAAGTAATTCAGCTAATATTTTCGACACTTGTCACTTGTCACTTATTGCACATATTTAGCGACCTATATAATATGAATATAATGTTTTAAACTTCAATACGTAATAATGCGTCTTTTACAAGTAGCCTGCCTTACAAGCGAAATTGAGATTTGACCAACCAATCACATGATATTATGCCAGTTCTTACCACATGAACTGTACAAGGTAAATAACTATAGTCGACTCACTTCTTCTGTTGGGTAGAATATATACGACCAGTACCAGAAGGACTTGTCTTTACTGGGGAACAGATGGTCGTGCGGCACGAACGGGAAGAACCTGCCGCGGTGCAGCTCGTCCCGGGAGTCCATCGCACGCACACCCACGTTGTCTAAACACTTGCCTGAAAGAAGATAATCCATTTACAACTTTATTACACTATAGCTTTTGATTTGAATTTCCATACGCAACTCTCTATTGCCTAGATAGCAACCGCTAGCAAATCGTTGCAAGGAAATACCTTCGGTGTTAACTAATAAAATCTCAAGTCGGTCGGAATATTTCGGAATTCGTCGCTCATCTTCGCCGCAACGACGGATCTAAGGGCGGACTTATACATTTGGAATTTCATAATCTGAATTCATGTTATGTAACCAAAACAGTCAAAATAACATACAATTCTGTTCTTTAGAACAAAAACTCGGGAAAAAATACAGAATCAGAAGGGAAAAAAACGGAATTCCGAATTTTCTGGTTATATATTTTTTTCAGATCGATCTGACAGTATTATACTGACGAGCGGGAGCTGTGAAGCGAGCGTCCGTATTTAAGATTATGGAATTTCGGATGTGTGTGTGAAGGTCGCCTTAAGAGTGGTACCAGCCGCGTTTGATAGTTTATAGTATACTATAAACTATCAAACCGTTCTATAAATCTATCTATAAACCGTTTTGGTGACATAATATGAAATCAGATCATGAAAGAAGGTATAAGTACCTACTGAAAAATACTGATGAACGCAAGTAATACACACCTTACCTTCTAAATTCGCTCGCGCTGCGATGCTTATGTCTTAACTATTATGAGAGCATACTGAACCGCTTCGATGCCTTGAGATGGAGAGGATCACGCGCAGGTACCAACTAAGCTACGACCTCATTAGCTCAGTACAGAGGCGTCTTTACCTATGGTGGGCGGCGCCGCGATCTCAGCGCCCCCCCTGGCCCGGCAATATCAATATTCAAATTTCTTAGGTACTAGAGGGGTGATGATTGCACCCGGGCGCTACGTGAGCTAGAGACGCCTCTGGCTCAGTACATGCTTACCCATCTCCACGTCTTCATCACCAACATCGCTTGCTTTACAGTATTGCGGCGAAGGTAGGCCCCTGTTCACAAACTTGTTTAGTGCTTCTGCACTTAACACGTAGCCCGCGCCTCCACTCATAAAGCCCTGTACGAAATCGTTGGGATTTTGGTGCAGAGCTATAGAGGTCGGTCATTATGGCCATATATACTTATTAATTAGGGTGTTTGTGCGCTTGTTCGTGTTCCAATTCATCACAAACTTTTTGGGTAGCTAGCAACGTTGATGCGCCTGTCAAGAGTGACATACGTAATATATATATGTTTGGGTAGGTACCTACTTCGAGAGTTGAACCAAAAATTAATAAGAAACCCGATGTCCAATAAACTGGTGGGACAAACCTATTAACATTGAAGATGTCTTGTTAACTCCATAAAACAGATTTTGCTAGCATGTATACAGGGTGTAACATCGACATGGGCCAGTATGGGGAACTCTGAAACTGTAAGATATAGAAAAATATGTTCTAAGGAACCGTGTCGTCGATTTTAGAGATAAGAAAAACTGCATTCAGAATGTAAAATTTCTGAATGCAGTTTTCCGAAGCATTTTCCCAATCAATACCGATATATAATATCGATGTTTTTTTCTCACAATAACTTGACTCGATGCCCGATTCACGCATGAGGTTTTTTGAAATTCTAAAATTGCAGTTTTTCTTAGCTCTCAAATCGACGACATGGTTCCTTAGAACATATCTTTTTATCTCTTATAGTTTCGGAGGTCCCCATACTGATCCACTTAGATGTTACAACCTGTATATATTACTTAGGTCAAAATCTGTTAACAAGACAATCCGTGTCCGTCAGGGTTGTCAGGCGCACCCACGTTCCATTGCTAGTGTTGTACCTATCTCAGCGTCCTCGGCGCCGTGGTCGTCCGCCCTGCAGAGGTGCGGAGTGGGCAGCGCTTTATTCACGAACCGGTCGAGCGCCTCCCTGCTTAGCACGTACCCCGCGCCGCCGCTCATGTACCCCTGCCGGACGTTCGACGCTCAACAAATTTGTGGAATTTTGCCCCAATGATGGTGTAATTTTGCCCCAAAAATAGAGTATTTTTTCCCCAATGATGGTATAATTTCGGCCCAATGATCGTGTAATTTTTCCTCAATGAAGGTGTAATTTTGCCCCAATGATGGTGTAATTTTGCCCCAAAAATAATGGAATTTTGCCCCAATGATGGTGATTTTACCCCAATGATGTTGTAATTTTGCCCCAAAAATAGAGTATTTTTGCCCCAAAAATAGAGTATTTTTGCCCCAAAAATAGAGTATTTTTGCCCCAATGATGGTGTAATTTTACCCCAATTATGGTGTAATATTCCCGCAATAATGGTGGTGTTACTTTGCCTCAATTATAACGGAATTATGGCCATTAATGTAGGAATTGAGTCAAGTAATTTGCCCTAATAAAGATGTAATTTTGCCCAGTAATGGTGAAATGAACAATGAACAAATATTGTCAGTCTTAAAGTTTGCCTCAGCGTTGGCAGAACTTTGAAGAAGACGCAGTTAAATACCTGTGGCGAGAAAGGCTTGAATCTGCAGCCGAAGTATATCGGATCCTTGCTGTCGTAGTCCGCCAGCATGTAGCGGAGATTCTCAACCACCACGTACCTGAAATAGGACTCATAATAATGACCTTGTAGACAATTTTATTGGCACTTTGGCACTAGTCCGGGATTAGAAGTCTTCGTCACCTTAATCATTGTGTAATAGGAAAAATAATAATAATAAGATGTAAAAATAATAACAATAAGACGATCTTAGGATTTATTTAAAACTAGCCGAGGCGACAGATTTCCTGTTCCGAATTTCCAAGTCATTATTTTTTTTATCCCCACAAACGTGAATATACAAGAGAAATCTTGCCGCATTAGTCCAGCCTTTCTATCAAGTTGAACAGCATTTTTACTTTTCTTTATTTAGATTAAATTAAAGACAAAAGTGTCATTGAATAAACAACAAAAGTTCCTTGAAGTGTACGCGAGCGAGGCCGCGAAAAATTTCAATTTTTTTTTCCAAAATTCTTCGCTAAATTTTGAAATATGTGAATTACGAAACAGCTCGCTTAAAATGCATTGAATAGCATCTAACAGTGCCACTAGTAATATCTGTTTGTTCCCGTTGATAAGTAACTATTGTGATTATCGTCCGGCCTTGACCGACCGCCCATAGTGTGTACACACACAACGCGAGATGGAGAACGCTAAGTTAGTACTCATCACGACCGAATCTAATTACAGTGTAATATGATTCACATGTAAATTTTTGGTGAAATTCCACGTTTAGAATATAAACATTGCATTTTTAGTCACATGTAGCCACTAGATTAGTTTAAAGATTTTTAAAAGAGTCTTTGCGACACCTTTTTTGTTTTCATTGAGTACTATACTTCTGCAATGATCCTTACATAAACTGAGTCGAGCGGGACGCGCTAGGTCAGGGCGCGTAATTTTAAATATCGAAGGCGTTCAATTTTTTTTTCTATTAAATGTGCTTCGAAACTAATTTCAAATGGAACAATACTCCAGAGTTAGTAAAAATAGCGGTTTTTGCAAACTTTACAGTATTGCATGGCTTTAGGTATTTTTCTAATACATCGGGGCATCTAAAGCACAATGACAATGTCGCAAAAACGCAATTACATCGTAAAGATGACCCAATTTTTCGTAAAAAAAAACCCTCGAAAACACAGCGCTTCCACCTTAAAAATAACGAATTGGTCAATGTCATACATCTTTATGGACAACTCACGCGACCAAAAAATTTACTATACCAAATAGTATAGAGTTACTACAAAAAAGCCTAAAACATAGACCTAACGAATTGCGGTTATCGCTTGGAGTACTCCGGAAGCAGTGCCCTATTTTTATCGGCGATTCACTAGTACAGTGTACGCAATTTGATTGGTTTCTGTTAAAACCCACTCACGTATCATCATCAGCTTTGAGGAACCAGTCCGCCTCCCTCCGATGGTGCTCGTACACGTAGCGAAACGCTGCTTTAGTCTTCGCCCACAGATTATCCCTCCCTTCTTGCACTGGGAGCTTCACTGACGGCAGGGCAGGGTCTGGGAGCAATATCAAATCAAATATAACTCTAAAGCCAGCCAGGGCCAACTCCTAGCTCAAGCTTTAGTTTAATTGGAGCGCCTCAGGCACGGGATCCAGAGAGGGGAGGGGGGGTGTCTTTCTCCAGGAAGTGCTCGGCCTTGTCCTCGTAAATGTAGAGACGCTACCATGCTTAAGAATAAAGCGTACAGGAAAGTACCAAACGTCTCACCTTCTACGCTGCTCATAAACAAGAGCTTGTTGCACCTCTTGCCCCAGGTGGCCTTGACGTGCTTGGCCTTGGCCTCGTGGTTGCCAGGCTGCGTCATGACCCAGCACAGCACGCGCACGCGCCCCGCCAGCTCGTCGGCCACCGTGCGGTCTTCGTCTCGGTGCGCCGGCTCGTCGCTGCTGTGTTCGCTCATCGACGTTATCGGGTGCATCGACAAGTCCCGCCCCATTGATTGCCTGAAAAGTTCGTTGAACTTTATACCTCAGAAATGTCCTAATAATGAGCTTCCACTTCATAAGTACGGAACTCTGGAAATTATCAGATCATTTGAATTCGACTTTTTATAACTATTTTATGGGAAATTTTTCACATTGAACGTTTCTTAAAACTACCCACTTAAATTTTAAAATAGCATGATAAAATTATATGCTGTGCTACGCCAGCGTGATAGCCCAAGAACACGTCATAGACCAGCTTCGACCAAAGAGCTGTGTTCATTATATTACAAGATGATAAGCAATGGCAGCACTGATCGTAACGTAGTCTTAGGCCATTGCCGCAAGAGAATACTTAGCGTAGCAAATTATTATACTATGCAAACTAGTATCTCAATGCAACTTTTAAATATTACAATAATGGCGGCGTAACAATTAATTTAATCTATTTGGTCGAAAGAGAATGGACTTTATATCCTATCATTGGATGATATGAAAACCGCCATTATTTTTGCCAATAACATTTGAAAGTTAAAAGAGACTTAGGATGGAATGACAGACAGTGTAAAAAGGAATGACTAAATTCATTTAATTTTAAACGAAAGGAAATTTTGATGTGTCAAGTGCTAGTGCCAATTCTGTTGTTTATAAATTATGACTAAACTATATTTGACACGATTAAAACGATGGCTCATTAATTACTAGGTGCCATCAGAAGATTGGACAATACAGTTCAAGTACTTCCAAGTTTAGTAATTATGTTTGTGCACAAAACTAATCTTGACTAAACCAAACTTATTTGTGAAGTACGTAATACTGAAACTCCTATGAGCCCCTGCGACTAAGAGAAAATGCGGTAGTTGCGTGCTTTAGGCTTTAAAATGTGTTAAAAACGCTTCAGAGTTGTGAGTGTGGCAGCGACGCACTAAAATATTATCCTCACAATTAAAATGTCTGATCTACGTGTACGCTTCGCGTGAAGGCAAGAGCTTTACGAATTAGCCAAATATTTACTTCGTATATATTTGGCTATACTATGGCGTTTGCAAATCGATTTGAGTTAGAAATAGAGTTAGGGCAGAGAGTGCTTAAAATATTTTTATTACCGACTTCAAAGAAAGGAGAAGGTTCTCAATTCAATTGTATTTTCAGTATAAGATACAACGTAATTTATATTACAATGGCTGTTGGCTTAATGCACGGAATTCGTAAACGTGCAAACGATAACTCCATGGTTTAATGCCAAATGTCAATAAACAAAATGACATTACAACGTCATTGCTTGTCTTGTCAAAGTCACTCCTTTCGTGTTTGTGTTGCCATAATATGTACCTACATTATTAATTCGTAATTTACTAGTATGAACAGGTGTTATTATACCGACAGAAGAAAAATACATTGTATTATTTACTATATATTCAAATGAATAAACACCGTGTAATATTTGACTTTGCTTACTACAATGATAATAAAATTAGAACCTAATAAACGGATAATAATTCTGAATTAAACAATTAGCCATATTGTGTATAGACAACAGATTTGGTACCAGCAATTATGTAATGTTTTCAGCAAAGTTTACCAATATCCCATTTCTGAATCTTATGTTAAATATGGTCAGTTGACGGGACTGACAGAACTTGAAATCTAATGGCTTACCCAAGTAATAATAAGCCTTAATAAGGGTATATCTATACAGAACTTGTAACCGAGGTTTATGTCTGGAAGCCCAACCTGGCCCCTAAAATATCGACGAGAGCTCAGTTCTAGCACAAGCTAATATGGCTCCCAGATTAACCAACGCATTAGAAACCAACTCAAAAATATTAAGCAAGCCTTTGTAAATAACCAAGGAGCAAGCACTTTGCAGGGCATTGCCATAAGCATGAATACAGAAAAAAAAAATAACTGAACTTAAAATTAGTTCCCAATTTACAGAAAGTTTTTATCCATTTACAATAAATATGGTCAGGCAAACAGTATGATCCCGAACTAAGCAACGTTTGTAATATTGGTACCGTAAAATGGACTGGGGGCGGTCCCAGTAACACCCAGGCTCCTGACCAGACCAACTACGCTAAATTACAGATTATGTACTAAGCTCAAAGGCACTATCACAAACAAACTATCGTCAAAACAACAAACTAAAAGACTGAAATATTATTGCAAATTGATAAAAACTTCTATAAATGCATAAATCAAGGCAGGCCTCGAGTAAAAAAGGTAACCTCATTTAATGGATAAATCAAAAATGTTCTACAAATTCTTTACAGTAGCTACAAATATGTAGGTATTGCCAATGCAAACAAAATCAAGCTTTAACTAGTAAGTATAGAACCAAAAATTTGCATACGCATCCCTAAAACATCATTTTTTTTTCAATTGTGTGAGGCACAAACTAAAGTTTATAGTTGTATACGGCATTTCATTCAGAAGTTACAGTATGCTTATTTTTTTTTACAATAAACTAGCAGTCGCAGCGAACTTCAAAATCAAATGTATGAGAAAATTCATTATCTTTATTATCTATTATTTTGTTATCCGTTATTCGGGGCGGAGACAAATTCAATAAGTCAAAGATTATAAAAATCGACCCACCCTTTCTTGAGTTACGAATGGTGCAACTAACGCGACTTTGTTTTATACATATAGATAGATAGATCAAAACAATCTTCCAGTCGTTTCAGAACGCACCGCGCGGGAATTATGCGTAAAAATTCGATGATAAGTAAGCATATTATGATGAATTTTTTTCAAGACTCTAGGAGGGGAGGGAGCATCTACCCCCCACAGTCTGCTCCCCCTTGGCGACAGTCTTGTTCCATACTAAAGACTAATACGAAACCATCATTACAGTTCTTGGTTTATGATTTTTTTTTGCGTCTGATTAGAATAGGGCCACAGCATATGGCATTGAGCCACTAGTACAATTCAGATAGTTTGCACTTGTTTCGAGTATTTCAAGTACTGTATACTGATAAGCTAGGATACACAGGTCTATAATGACTACCTACAGTGAGCTATAATTGTTTAAATAAAATATGGCGAAGGAAAAACTGAGTAATGTGGTGGCATATTATTTTTGTTAGTATACTTTTAGAGTGGTAATTATATTTCTATAAAAAATATTTAAGAACAATACAAAAGCCAATTTTAGCAAATATAAAATTATCTTTTGACCTAACACCGCGAAAGTTTCTTTATCTGCTAAACAGGTTATACATTACCATAATTATTTAGTTTATTTCCTTTAACTTTAATTGTAAATATTTAACTTATGCCAAAATTAATCCTTTATTTTTAGTGTTTCAACACTAAGGCTGTGTCCCCAGTCGCCAAACTGTCAGCGGCCGACTGAGTTAGCGTATCGGTTTAGTACGCCCTTCCATATATTTGAAATGGAGTGATCACATTTTGCTAGTTTGCGCTCACTCTACGCAGTTTGCTGTGTTGCGCGCGCCGATTGATTCAGTGAGCGGCCGACTCACATCAAAACCGGTTCCAGTCGGCGGCGGCGATATGCTTGTTCGCCGGGCGTAGTGAGTCCGTTTGCCGCAAACTGTCACGAACAGTGACAGTGAAAATTCAGTCGGTCGGTTGACCTAAATAAGCGGCTTACACATAACAGTTTGCTTGCGACGCACGCAAATTGATCTGAGTTTGCAGCTAACTCGAATTTCAGTTCGTCACAAATTTGCGGCTCACTCAGTTGGCTGCTGACAGTTTGCCGACTGAGGACACAGCCTTACACTACCTACCTAACTACCTGCTAAAGGTAGTGTTTTCTTTTTCTTTTTCTAATATAACCACAACGAAATACAAAACAAATACTTGTGTACTTGTCGAAAATCATCTACATTTGCATATGGATATAGGTCCTATTAATTGCATTCCAACGATAGCAAACAGGATAGTATTGAATATTTATGTATCTGCGGAGCTACTTTATTTACGTGTTATCCATCAGACTAGTTTCGTTCAACTTTTTATTGCCTTTAAATTAGGCATTTACCAGGTATTCCATAGGATATAAGACTATGAAAGTAGCTGAAATAAACGATTCTTGCGGTGTTTACATCGGTTAGTTGCCGAATTTTCCTAACAGCGTAGGCAGCGGAACTAAGTCATCCCACTAAAACTCTGATATGAGGGCCCCACTGTAACTTACGAGTCGAGCGTTATCCCTAAGAAAACCGTGTCGTTAACTAATTCAAGCTTCTCATTATTCCGTACTGTAATGTTTAGTGTGTGGCTTTTAATAATAAAATATGTTTTTATATTTCTTCAGTTTTATTACTTTCTTCTTAATTAATTACATGTACTCCTTTGTTTCTAATATCTAGCCATTTTGACATATAATCATAAATTACAAGATAACTTTTCTTTCTAAAATCCATGATATCAATACCTATTTTTGAAAAGGGTAACATTGGTATTTCATGTGAAAGCAATGGTTCCTTAATATTATTATTTTGATATGTCTGACAAACAAAGCATGTTTCTAATATCTAGCCATTTTGACATATAATCATAAATTACAAGATAACTTTTCTTTCTAAAATCCATGATATCAATACCTATTTTTGAAAAGGGTAACATTGGTATTTCATGTGAAAGCAATGGTTCCTTAATATTATTATTTTGATATGTCTGACAAACAAAGCATTTTCTCACATATGTTTCAATATGAAAATCAATTTGTGGCCAATAATACAAATTCCTAGCAGTTTGTTTCATTTTAGTTATCCCTAAATGTCCTTCATGCAAATTGTTCAAGTAACTTAATCTTAGTGCCTTTGGTATTATTAATCTATGATTCATAAAAATAAGATCCTGATCTAAAGTAACATTTTGCCTAAATTTAAAATAATATTTCATAACATCTGGAACATTTTTAATACAGTCTGGCCAACCTAGTTTAATATATTTAGTTAACAATTGCAACTCTTCATCCTTACAAGTTTCAGCTACCAATTCCTGTTTCTTTTCGTGTGAACATTGTAAATGGGAGGCTAAACCTATGCAATGAACAACTTCATACATGTAAGATTGATCTTCATCAACTTCAGCTAGATATGAACGAGACAATAAATCTGCTGTATGCATCAAGCGGCCTTTAAGGTACTGAAAGTTAATATCATATTTTAATAATTTTAGTTTTAATCTTTGTAAACGAACTGAAGGAATTTCATGTATTCCTTTTCTTAATAAGCTTTCTAATGGCTTATGATCATTCAACACTGTGCATTTTTTACCATAAATGTAATAGTGAAATTTCTTTGTTGCCCAAACTACACTAAGCAATTCTTTCTCAATCTGTGAAAAATTTTTTTCTGCCTCAGTAAGGCTTCTTGATGCATAACTAACTGGTTTACCATTTTGCATTAAGCAACACCCTAATCCATCCTTACTTGCGTCACATTGAATGGTCACTGGTAGAGAACTATTGAAACTTTGCAAAACAGGTGTATTACTAATATGTTTCTTAATATTACAAAAAGTATTTTCATGAACTTCAGTCCACAACCAATCGGTATCTTTTTTTAATAAAACTTGTAAGGGCCCAACTAAATCAGACATATTATTAATAAATTTTCTTAAATAGTTGATCATTCCTAGAAACATTTGCAATTCTTTTTTATTAACTGGACTTTTAATATTTAATATAGCTCTAATTCTCTCTGGATCAATTTTCATGCCTTCTTTAGAAAAAATATGACCAAAATACCTTACCTCACTCAATTTATATTGAAACTTCCTTTTATTAAACCTGACATTATTTAGTTTTGCACGTTCAAATACTTTTTGTAATATCTGATCATGTTCTTTCTCATTTTCCCCACAAATCAACAAATCATCGCAGTAAATAATAACTCCTGGTATGTCTCCAAATATTCTTTCACTATACTTTTGGAAAATTTCTGGAGCTACCGATAAACCAAATGGTAACCTTAGAAACTTATAGCACCCGAAAGGACTACTAAAAGTGCAAAGATCTGTTGAGTTGTCTGACAATTTAATATTATAAAAACCATCTGATAAATCGACTACAGAGAATACTGTCTTATTGCTTAACTTTGCTATTATTTCGTCTAACGTAGGAATAAGATAATACTCTCTTATTAATACTTTATTCAGTTCCCTAGGATCCAGGCATATCCTTAGATTTCCATCACTCTTCTCTATGATTACAAGATTACTTACAAAGGACCTCGGATGTTCGACTTTCTCAATGATCTGTTGATCCTGAAGGCTCTTAAGTTTGTTTGCAAGGCGATCCATCAATACATGAGGAACCCGTCGTGGTGGTTTTACTGTTGGTTGTGCTCCAGAATGAATGCGCAGTTCAAGCGGTGTTTTGAATTCTCCAATGCCCTGAAAAATTTCAATGTTATCTTTAATAATTGAGTCTTTATCTTTTATCTTTACACTATTAATTTTGGTGGTATTATTATTCAGCACAAGTAATTTTAATTCTAACAATGCACTCAATCCTAAGATTGGTCGAACATTTTCCTTCATAATTACAAAATCAGTCTTCATACTTTCATTATTATTAATATTAATATCTAATATTATTGATCCTAATGGTTTAATCAGTGCTCCTCCAAAGACTTCTAATATTATTTTTGTCTCAGACCAGTTAGGATTCTCATCATTGACAATTTGTTTTAAATCTCTAAGGGACAGTACGTTCACAGCTGCTCCCGTGTCACATTTAAATGTTATTGTTTTGTTATTAATTCTTAATGTGTGAGACCATTCATTATTTATTTCAGTCACTGTGTTCCCAACACTACCACACTGTTTAAATAGTCATAAATCATGTACCATGTTTTCTTCATTGTTAACGCAAGAAACATCGGCATAATCATTTCTGTCTAAGCTATTAATTGCCCTATATTTACAACACTGAGAGAAATGGTTAATTTTATTACACTTATTACAAGTTTTACCAAAGGCTGGACAATTCCTGGGCCCATGCTCCCTATTGCATTTTAAGCAATGATAGAACTGTTTATTGTAATTTTTCTGGCTAGATTTTTTTATGTAATTATACTTATCTTTATTATTCTGTTGTTGAAGGCTGTCCACCGATATCAAGGAATCTGGTTGCTTTTGCAGAACCTTGTTATGTTCCCCGGAAAGCTCTGCTGCTCTACACATGGTCACCGCTTTGTCCAGGGTCATATCTTGAACTTCTAAAAGTTTGCACTGTAGTTTCTTGTCTTTTACCCCCATCACAATTTTGTCACGAAGCATCCTGTCTCCATAAGTTTCAAAGTTACAATTTTTACTGAGTTTTCTTATTTCGGAGTAAAAGCAATCAAAGGTTTCATAATCCCCTTGTTGCCTGCTGTGGAACTTCAAAGTACTAATCAGCTCATTCTGTTTAGGTTGAAAATATGCATCGAATTTTTTAATCACTTCTTCATATTTGAGCGTTTGTGTATCTTCTTCAGATTTCAACACATTGTAAAATAAGTCCTGAGCTTCTTGACCAATGCAGTTTAACAAAATGGCAGCCTTCCTCGCTTCCGATAACCTCTCGAACCCGGCAGCACACAGAAAAACTTGAAATTCTTGTTTAAACTTATTCCATTTCGGTAATAGGTCTTCTATGGAGTCCAATATGAGTGCTGCGGGCATTCTATATTCAATATTCGCCATGTTACCAGATTTCATGTCTTCTTCTGCCATGTGCTTTTCTCGTCACGAACGTAGAAACAAAAAAAATAAATCTGCAATGTCTTCTATGTAGATTCGAAAATCGACTGCGCCATGTAATGTTTAGTGTGTGGCTTTTAATAATAAAATATGTTTTTATATTTCTTCAGTTTTATTACTTTCTTCTTAATTAATTACATGTACTCCTTAAGACTAGTATGGCGTGATGTCCGGTGGGGAGCTAGTGCCCCTCCCACCTACCTTAGTGATGTAGCGCTATGTTACTAAAAACTAGTGATGTTACACGTACTACATAGGTAAAACGTAGCGATAGCCAAGTTGGTAGTCCGCTTGCCTTGGTAACAAGGTGTGCAGGTTCAAACCCCCGATGACACCTTTGGTTTACCAGGACAAAACAATTGTCACATTGCCGTTGTTATATGCTATGTTTATGCCAAATCAATAACATTCGTTCAGTGTATTTCAAGATACAATTTTTTGGCAAATCCGCGGAAACCCATTCCTTTTCCCGGAACGAAAATTATCTAAAATATAAGCGATATATAAAAGTCCGTTCAGCCAGTATCCCAGTAATACGCGTTAAGATGGAAAAAAAATATGGTACCTATTATGGTATACGTTTGCTGTACGATATTCAACCTTAAATGGGTCCCAAATTAAAGACCGCGACTCGACTGTACCTACTAGACAAACTTTCCGAAATATAATAAGTAAGGAAATACAGTAGGTACCTACTTATTTGATTGTAAATATCTACGGGTATTTTTTTCATTGTTATCGGTACAGGAAAATATTTCCGTTAGTTAAAGCAACGAGCTACCTACATTTATTGAGTTGAATATACGGTGTAACATATTTTAACAGTGTTAATATATAGAAGGTTGTAAAGATAACATTCCCAAGGAAATAAATCAATTTATAATACATTTAAAAAATAACTCCCTGTACTGAGCGCATGGCCAAACGCTACTGGTTCGCTTTGTTTAAAAAAAAAACAAAAATCTTTACACATTTATGTATACAACTTCGCGATCGATATAACTTACGTATTCTTCTGTTAGAATATTTTACACAATTTTTGTAGCATCTTATATACTAGCCTTTTTCTCATATTACTGAATCGGATGAACACCCGCAACACTACATAATACTAGCTACTCAAGCCTACCTAGCCGTTCCTACATTGTTCTCAAATACCCATAACAATGTACTGCTCAAAAATGTAAAAGATTATTTGTAAAAGAGCAATCAAGGAGTTTCTTGTCCGTTCTTCTCCATAGGAACGGCATTCCGAACGGGTGGTAAAGTTGTAGCTTAGCATTTAGCTTAGTAACAATTTTGACGATTCATAAATACTGTAGGTACTTAATTGTTTACAGGATAAAAAAAAATTCAGATTCTGTTATGTAACATGGAACATAAATCATTTAACTATGCATTTGGGCCAGACTCGCAAATGAGTAAGTTTTCACAGAATGTAAAATATTCTTAAGGTAAGCTCAGGGTCAGGGCGCGAAATTCAAAATGTCAATGGTTTTTATTTTTTTACGAAAAATTTGGACATCTTTACGATTTAATTTAGTGTTTTGCGATATTAGCATTCTGCATTGGATGTCTCGATGTATTAAGTTTGCTTAAAAAAATACCTAAAGCGATACAACACCATAAAGTTAGTAAAAGTAGCGGTTTTTACAAACCTTATGGTATTGTATTGGATTAGGTACGTTTTTAAGCAAAATTAATACATCGAGACATCCAATGCAGAATGCTAATATCGCAAAACACTAAATTACATCGTAAAGATGTCCAAATTTTTCGTAAAAAAATAAAAACCATTGACATTTTGAATTTCGCGCCCTGACCCTGAGCTTCCCCCTTAATAGTTTAACGATTAGGTTCAATGTACCACACTCGCTCATTTAAAACACATGAGTACATGGCATTACGTGTTTTTGTTTTTCAAAAGCAAACTAAGAAGCCTGTCATCGATAAACACATTTTTTGTTGTTGTAAACATCACTTATACCACGCAGCGATTGAGCTCAAAAATAATGTACTTGTAACATTTTGGTATGTATATCGATGTGTATCGATATCTACATTTAAAATGAATCAGTGAAAAATAGTTTGTAGATCGATTGATTAAATGCTCATGAATAACTTTTTATTGTTGCTGACGATTTTTTTTCAAGATTTGGTATTATTGCTAAATAAAAAAAATCTGCTGATCATCTATGATACATATGTAAAAGTTTTACTTAAATGAAAGTGATTTATTATAATGTAAATTAAAAAAGCCATTCCATTATTGAATTATAAACATGTAAGTATTAAAAAAAATACGGGAATTTTAGCCTACCATGCCGCATGCAACATATTTTAATAGCAACATAAAATAAAAAGAAAAAAAAAGAAACGCCATGCAAACAATAACAGATAGAGATAGAGATAGAGTTACCTGTACGTCCGCAAAGCTACGCCTTGCGAGAATCCATTCGATGTTAATAGAATGTATGCAAAACTAAATCCAGCGGATATCCCAATCACCAGTGTTAGAAAGAAACGGCGACCCATCACCCGACCTTCTGCCTGTAGAATGTAGATACAACAATCCACGTCCAAAAAACATTTAATTTTTTGGCGCGCGGACCGTTCGAAAGCGTGTGCGCTCGCAACGAGTCGTCGAAACAAGTGTTAAAATATTTTTGTGCACTATTCTCGCCAATTTGATCGATACGTTAAGTGATCAGTATAAGGTATTAAAAGTGAGTAAGAACGTCGCTCGCTCGAGTGTCGCAGATAACAATGACAGTTATGGGAATCACTCAAATATATATTTAATATTATTTACATAATATACGTATCATAACAATGTATGTGCTCTTCAGATGCGCGCTTATAGTTTATAGTTTTCTTTATTTTTTTTTGGTTAGGTAATATATGGGTCATATTCCATAAACAAGGAACGCATACAAAACAACGAACTTTTTTTTTTATTTGTTTACTCGTTTGAAGGTGTCGATAAATATAACATTTTGAGCAGAGCAGAAATTTATATTCGTATATATTATTGTATTCGTCTCAATTATAAATTTTGGGGGACTATTAGAGTCACTTATTATATTTTAAATGCTAGCTGTCCCGGCCAACTTCGTAGCGCCGCAGAATCAATATATATGGGAAAATGAATAATCTTTATTATTATCACGTTTGGTGAATATTTGCCATGTTTTAATAGTTATTCTGTTATTCGAGACGGAAACAAAATCGAAAATTTAATTTTTGAAAGCCGGAAACCGGTTCTTGAGTTATAAATAATATAACATAACCAGTACGACTTTGTATTGGTATATATATATATATATATATATATATATATATATATATTATATGTAAGGAATTATAGCCCAGACTGAATCAATACTGGTACCTATACACTGATGGCATCTAACAAATATGTGTATTTTAATAGGTTCATTTTAAAACCTAATATTTACAAATATGTCACGTAGTTAGATATACAAGAAATTTGTGTAAATTTGTGTTTACCAAAATTATAATTCAATAAAATAAAATAAAAAACTGTTTACAGAATAATAAAACAATGGAAATGGTTATTAGAATACAAATTCGCAGAACTTTTAAATTATATTAAAACTGCCAACTTTTACTTTACGTTTATAAAAGGCAGGCAGTAATTCGAAATTTGAACGGTCCTCCAAATTCAAATTTGTGACCTATAGTCTATTTTTTTAAGAGATAAAATTCCCTCAGGTCTCTTTAAAATTGATTCCGACACCTGTTTCAATAGAACATCATTGGGTATGGCGTTTTCACTATATTATACTAGCGCCCAGCTAAATATGTTATCGTCCAATGAAAACCAATTGTCTCGTTGCGTCCTAGTTTAGCGATACAAAATATATTTACGAGGAGGTATAGAGAACTAGGTAGATAACTATATTACCTACATAATTGATAGTCAAACTAAATGTATACCTAACCATTTATAATAGTTTTAAAAGATCAAAATTAATATTTTCGCGCCTGAAATACTTATTATTGCTATATTGGTATGGACTAAGGGCCCGTGCAGTGCCGGGGCGCCTGTCGAATTTTTCGCGATTTGTCGTAACGACGGTTAAGAAAACTCATCAGAAAGGCTGGGTAGTATCTCGATCAGAGATTTTATAGAAATGCCACCAGCCTTTTGGGTACATACAATTTTTTTATCTAATATGTTTGTTATTTAAGTGCAGGATATGTGTATTATTAAGTATGCTTTATAACTTCGAAGTGACTTAAGGGGGTAAACAATTGAGAATATAGAATACTGACAAGTTGCATCTCGCCTATAAGCTACAGACCTCCGGTGGGGTTCAGATTCTAGCGGGAAGCGTGCGATAATACTTTTACGATTACGATTTTATCTATTATTTTAGTAGGTAATGCACAAAAATAAACATTTTAGATTTTTAAATTGCTACGATCGATACTTTTTGTGTTACATTCACGAATATCTGATGAGCTGTTACGGACACAATTTATGATATAGGTCGAATATAAGCATTAATTTTTTCATTTTTATAAAATTGATGAATATTTAAATACAAACTTTAAACAATAAAACTCATTCGTGACGAACTTATTTAAAGTTTTTTTTGAAACCTATGAACAAAAGGATTACCCAACGTGTTTTTTTTTTATTTTTTTTAATTGTTCACACCTTACACGTATTAAAACCGTTAACAATAAAACATTCCCAACGAACGACTCGTAGCGCAAACACACTCACTAAATATGTATACGAAGAACGGAACATATTGTAGAAAGAACGGTAAGTGGTAACTAAATCGAATACTGCGTTCGATCACCAACACTTGACATGTAAAATAAATCGCCACAGACGGATAAACAAACAAAACACACCAAACGCATTGTTTATTTGTTTATAATGACAGTGTTTGTTGTTCAAGCATGCACTCTTTGCGTCATGCTCGCCACGAGCTAAATACCAATCATTCGCGGTGGTATCATCAAAACATTACTAGGGTATGGATTCCTATACAATAGAAAGACTACTTGCGTGTATACTTCTTGCAATGCGAGCTAACGGACAAATTAAAATGTATGAACCTGTCATGGCATGGCATATCATGGCATGGCATGTCATAGCATGGCATAGCATAGCATGGCATGGCATTGCATGGCCTGGCATGGCCTGGCATCGGTTCGACTAGTCGCGTTAGCTGACGCAAGTGGCGACACCTCATTGGCGAAAGATCAAATTAGCACTGTCCTAGCTTTATGCCAGCTCTTATTGTTTTTTAGCTAAATGATTATACGTACTTACATTACTTTTTAAAAGACTTTTAGTTACTAAACTATCGTTAACTTCGTCCATGTCTATCGATTCACTACTATCTTGTTTTACTTAACTCAAAAGTCAGAAACGAATGAACTGAAATATGTTTACTTATAATTAAAAACAAATATTTTATGAGTAATAAAAATTTTATAGTTAGATTTTACTGTCAAAATTAATTACCTACCAGTTCGACTCTAACGTTTTTATTGAAGTTCGAGCATTACAATAAGTGGGTACCTAAAGCAGAGTAGTATTCTAATAAGTAACACTCTCGCTTGCGCACGCGCTGTTCCCATGGGTGTTTTTTATTACAGGAAAACAAAGGCCGACTCCTACATTCGCGTTGACCTATGTACTAATCTAATCTATCAGCCGATAGACGTCCACTGCTGGACTTCCACACGACTTCCACACATCATGACATTGACCCATGTACGTTCCACACTGTCTATGCTATATTATATTACACTTAAAAAAAAAAAAGCAGTGATAACCAAGTTGGTAGAACGCTTGCCTCGGTAACGAGGATTGCAGGTTCAAACCCCGGCTCGCACCTCTGGGATTTTTCATGTGCGAATCTCATTTTCAACGATGATTATCACTTGCTAAACGGTGAAGGAAAACATCGTGAGGAAACCTGCATGTCTGAGAGAACCCCTCGAAAGATGTGTGAAGTCCGCCAATTCGCACTGGGCCAGCGTGGTGGACTATGGCCTAATCCCCCTCGCATTGAAGGGAAGCCCGTGCCCAGCAGTGGGACATTAAAAGGGCTGGAATTATTATTATTATTATATATTACACAAGGCTAGATCCGGCTAAAGCTAGTCTTTTGACGTGACCTGAAACCACTTCTGGGATAAGCATTGCTTAAGTTGGAAGGGCTAACGCAACTACTTGTACCTAGGGTGTGCTTTTCGCACTTTACTATTAATTTCTTTTTTAGCTCTAGGATAATGTCCATGTTCTTAAATCAAATTTTTAAAAACCAAAATCTACAAGCAATACAGATCTAACATAGTGTGCTAATGAATACTCAATTAGTATTTTATATTCATAGCCCCATTCTTTATCCGGACGGTTTTTACACTATTTTTACCAGTTAAGACTAATGACTCGTAATTGATTGCCAATAAAGCTTTATCGCCGCAACCAACCAACAAAAATCAGGACTGTAAAAAAGTGGTATGTTTATTTTAAGATTTTGAAGAACCAGTGATTTGATACTTGCATTTTATTATTAAAGGTTGTTTTACAATATGATACTGCGGACCAAAGCCTTTTTGAACTGAAAATGTTGTGCCCCAAACAAACTACTACTTCTAATAAATATAACTATGAAAATTATTAAATTAAATATAAGTAATGGAACTATGCTTGCATAAGCATGAAATTGAAATCGTCTATTTGCCCAAAAAAAGCAAATTGTGTAGCCTGCTTATATTTTAACAGACTGTGGGTACTTACAGCTTGGTATTATTTTTACCCATACTAGTAGGCTTAAGTTGGATACTAAAGGCCATTAGGAAAAAAAAAAAAGAAAATGTTGGATACTACATAGTAGTCAAACAATATAGTATTATTTATTATATTTTTTTTATTAATTTAAATAGTTAGTAAATAGTTTTTTTTTTATTTTGGTTCTGTCCCTTTGAATATTGTGCCAAAAAGTTGGTAGTTAATCAAGTGTGAAATCTATACCTACACATTATAAAATAAAATTAACCTGTCTGCTGAACATTATAATATTTCTTTTGTAATATAAATAGGCAATATTAGACGTAATTATTGGTACAGAGGTCTGAGGCCCGGGCCGGAGTTTGATTATATTAGCTTGATCTGCAGCTGCACCATCATATTTCATTTAGAGGATGAAACTAGCTGTAGAAAATAGGATGAAAAAATTGTGCTTACAACTCACTTATGTAGTTTGTAGTTTAGAGTTTATTGCTCGATCTTCGGCATTTCTTGGGGATGGTGAGATAAACATAGACAACATACATCTGTTTTTATGAATGAATTATAGAGGTAATAGCGACACACAATTACAAAACACGCACATACATATCGCCGCAACTAGTTTATTTGGAAACAATTTGGTCATTGACCATGTCCCAGGTATATGGTCAATAGTAAAGGGATATGCGTGCGTTTAGCGACTTTCTATTTGAACTGTATTTATAAAATCCGACTAAGATACATTTTATCACCCACCCACAAATAGTATTTACAGAAATAATACCGAATAAACATTACGATACATACTTATGTTAGTATTAGTTATTATCTTTAGAAAATTATAAACAAACCAATAAACCTATATTTAGGCTAATTATGTTAATAAACAACATAAGTGAATCCAAACCAAGAAGTACAACATAGTAATTTAGATTCGATTTACGTATATTTCGGACTTACGGTCATCTTGGTCACTTAATTTTAACTCGTCAATAAAATAGGATATTGATATTGAGCGCAAATTAATTCATTTTACATCAGATAAGTAAGTAATTTCAACTTTAATTTTAAACAAGCGAAATATTCTTACGTTACACGCAGAACAATATCACTACCAAGTACCAACAAACAACGGGTACGGGGGCCGGGGGGGATATTGCTGTTCACTGTCTGTCACTGTCAATATGTCAGATGTATCGTCTGCCTGCTGGAACGGCCTGCGGTTGCCAGTCACCGCAGAGAAAATATCTATGGCACTACGATCAAGAAAGTGATGGCAGTCTGACTCAATGGAAAAAGGCCATTAGAGGAAAAAATAATATAACTTGACTTTTCAAGTTCACCCGTGATGCTTGGTAAATTTTCAGTATCATCAGTACCTTGCTGATAAAATGATGCAAGTGATGTGTGGGGGATTAATTTCATGGCTTTCCCATTATCATATGTCTTATAAATACAAAGATCGTTATTCTTTAAATTTCTATTCAAACCCTATAAAACAGGAAACATTTGGGTAAGGGGTATATATTACTAAGCCAGTCGTTAGATATGGAAATAAAATTTTAGGAAATGTCGATGAATGGTACACCTTTAATGCAGGCGGCTTACTGAACGACTTGTCCTGGCACTAATGAAACGATGAAGCAAGAGTAAACCTCCGTCTTAAAATATCAGGTGTCAGACTTGTTCGTGCCTGTGTGGTTCGCGCTTAGTTTTAAAGACGTGTGAAGTGGGCTCTACAAAGGTTAAATTCGTAGAGAAAAAACTTACCGTAGTTTTTTTATGCTTTATGGTTATTTATGGTGATTGATTACTACGAACTCTGTTTTTCGCTGTAAACAATTTTATTATTTTATACTTTTTATTTCGAATAATTTCGATCAGCCAGTGAAAAAATCAATAACAATGTACACGTAATAATTTTATCTTAGCCAATATGTATGTGTTTATCTCGTGAATAGTGATCATCAACAGACACCAGCTAGAAAATGAGGGGATTAGTGTTTTTTGGATTTGTTTGTTTTCTGCAATATGTTGCTGGCGGCTACAGGCAGTTATGCGATAATAATACTAAGGAGCTCAGCTGTACCACAGAGGTATTTATATCGTAATTATGTGATGACGCAAAACTGCATCAATTATTGATTTTTGTACATACTTGTTGCATTCTGACAATTATGTCCTTGATGGCACTGAAACGATTTCCCATAAAATAATTTTGCCGTAATCAAAATTATTACATTATTCCTCTTGTGTTCTATCCATGTAGTTTTATGGTAAACATTTTTTTTATTTTGTGATGAGATTGGATGTTGGTAAAATTTCTATGCTATGTGATGTTGAGATTGTAGTCTCCCATTTCTGTATGAAGAATTTCAGTATATTTCTTTTGGGTGTAACTTTGAAAAAAAAAACAAAACATAACATTATACTATACTGAATAATATGAGATATGATGTAGGCACCGCTCATATCAAATAGGTTTAAGTGTTATATAAATCAAAATTTATATGAGAAAATATGTTTATAAAATAAAATATTGTGTAAGCGGCTCATATTATGTCAGTTGTTCAGCATACATACTTTCTTTAACATCTGTACTTTGTTTGTTTCCATTATCTGCAGGGCTAGCATGCAGGCCAAGCCATGGATTATTTTGCATTGAGTTACTTGCTGTACTTTCTCTCATGTTAAGTCTTAGACAAAAGGAAAGCCATTTATTTGCAACAAATACAAAAGCTAAATAATAGCAATACTAAACATTGACTTCTAGACTTTGTAGATATTTATGAAGTTTTTATAAAAACTCTTTTGTATCGTCTCTATTTTAATATAATAATAATCACAGCCTTTTTTATGTCCCATGAATGCAAGGGGGATTAGGTCTTAGTCCACCATGCTGGCCCAGTGCGGGTGGTAGTTATTATTTTATCTACTGATAATTGTTGGAAATTGGTCACACCTCAGCATAGTTCTGGTTAAGGAACTCGAGATGGTCTGCCATCTGGAGCACTCAGCAATGTCATTGATTAGTTCAACAAGTATAGATGTATATGTGACAACTCTATAAAATATAAAAGCATAGCACTTGGCAGCTTGAGCGTTGTATGAAGTATTTTAAAAAAAATAAGCAAATCATGCTTATATTAAGTTATTGGGTGAAGCAACATTTCTTGTGACCAGTGTGTTATGGGATGTGCATTTATAAATGTTTCATACTGCCATAATATGATAATAATTACAATACCAAATACAGAATAATAATTAAGAAAAAAAAAGCAAGGTCTATGATAACAGGATAACTAACAAATAATGACCCTTATCTAGCTGAATAATGTTCGACATAAAACAAATATAATATTTGCTAGAGGCATGTTGATAAGATTTTCCTTATTGCATATTTGTTCAGCATTACTTTAACTATAATAATGAGATGTCAGAATAACATTCAGTGTTATGTACTTTACAAATGCAATTAATTTCTTACAACACATTGTTTTTGCCTCATGTATCACTTGTATTAATTGCAGATTCAGTTTGTGTACCATAAAAAATGTCGCCTACAATTATTTTTGTTCCAAAAACATATATGTATGTTAAATGTAAAGCACAATTCAGATATAAGTATATACAGGTCCCCGAGATACAGGTACAGAGCCTAGTATAGAGTCCATTTACTAACTATTTGAGTCCTTTGATTTTTTTTTAAAATTTTATAATATGTAAAATGTAAACTTTTTTGGTAAATAAACAACTTACCGAAAAAGTTAGAAAAACATTTTATTTTACTAGTTAGGATTGGGTTTTGGTGAGATTGAATTTAGATTTATAAGCCTATAAGTATATGTTTGTACCAAATTTATACTACGCATAACCCAACTATGCTCCGTAATCCTCAAAATTTAGTTTGTTGCATCCAAAATCAGTGATAGCCAAGTTAAAAGAACACGCACCTTGGTTACAAGTGTCGCAGGTTTAAAGCCTGGTATGCACCACTAGGATTTCATGCACGAATCTCATTTCCATCCATGGGTATCACTTGCTAAATGGTGAAGGTAAACATCGTGAAGAAGCATGTCTGAGAGAATCCCTCAAACGGCGTGTGAAGTTTGGCAACCTGCACTGGGCCAGGGCGGTGGACTATGGCCTAACCCATCGCACTGATGGAAGGCCTGTGTCCAAAAGTAGGTCATTATTAGTTATATAGTAGTTTATTATAGGATTGATAAGGCAGTAAGAAAACCTTCTTAATTCCAGATTCTCGGCGAAAATCGGACCAATTATGACATGTGCCGGATGAAAGTGTACCCGTCCGACAGCCAACAGTGCGGGGCTATGTCCTTCGGAGCCCTGGCGCCCAACACGCACATCGGCGGGGTCACACTCAAGCCGTACATTATGACGAGCATGCGCTACAGCAACATCAACAGCCCGTTCAGGATGAACCATACTGTCCTGAATATAACGTTCAGCAATATTAAGTGGAAAAGTGAGTTTTAAAGGCTATACTTTATAGCTCATTTTCGTCAAACTCCTAGAGCGGACTGTCTTCTTAGTCTAAGAGCATAATCTCGGTGATGTTTATCGATTAGATCTTAATTTCAATGCTTCTAATAGTTTGAGTTTTGAACCCATGAAAATAATCTTATAACTTGTAAAGTGTGTAATAAAAAATCATCCCTGGTTCATCTTTGCCTTGTTTCTCATACAAGATCCAACCAATTAATAGACATAAAAAATAGACTGTGTTATAATTAGGCAGGGCAGTCAGAATTGTCTGTTTCGGGGAGACACATATGGTAAATATACCATGGGCCCTTGGATGTTGAGGTTTATATAATTATAATTTAATCAAATACTCGGAGCAACTTTTAAAAAACAATCGAAGTCAAGGAGGCGCCATAGAGAAGAGAGAAAAAACCATAGAGAACATTATGTATAGAACATTTTTCATACATTATTGTCCAACATAAATTTTCTAAAGAAAATATTTTCTTTGTCATTTCAGCCATGAAATTCCGTTTTCAAGATAAATATAGGGACATGAAGAATCACTGCAGGAACATCACGATATCGAATGACCTCCTCATTAATGACCAATCGGTGCTGTACTATGATTGTTACTGGGCCAAGACCGATGACAAGGACGGCCAGAGCCACATCCTGGACTTCGAAGCCACCGCTGCCGATGACACTGTGAATAGAGGACAGTATTACTTCAATATACCCTCTGCGGAAATGCTCAGTAAGTATAATGAGTTGTACCTATCTGACTATAAAGTACATTATTATGTGAATAAATATCGCCAGACGAACACACCAACTGTACCGTCCCAAACTAAGCAATGCGCTTGTCTTATGGGAACCGTACAATAGATCGGTGGCGAACCCAGTATATTATTACATACTTATATTAACACGGCCAACCACAGATATATGAGAGGAGATATGTTATGAAAGCGGTGGGCTTGCGCTCACCTTTAGCCAAAATTACGCTAACATAGAGTTTTCGCCGTCAGTCGACTGCAACTGCACGTCGGTATCGGAGCTCTAACTTTTTTTTTTAATGCCGTGTTATTCCGTGGTTGTGTGCAAAAATACTAGCAGCAAAGTGAACTACGCGAAAGATGGAATCTCATTTCACCAGCCAGTATTAAGTATTTTATTTATTCGTCTTTAAAATCATTAAAAACAACAAATCAAAAAATATTTAATGCCTTTATTATGTTATTTTAGTTTTCATGTAGCACAACGACTTTTTTATTTTTGTACAAAATACATGGCTCTTTAAGTACCACCTATGTTCGCTACTGAGTGAATGTACGAGGCAATGTATAGATCGTCTAACGATACTTTGAATAAACTGGTGCGTCGCGTGGTACGGCCGCTGTATACGGCGACGACGCAGCACGCACCGAAGAGACTTCGTATTGGTTGGTTTTAGCGAGTGGTGGGAACAAAAAGGAGACAGCGAGTCCCCATACATTTTGAACCGCACGGCATATCTCTCGTGATCTGTGCGGCCAACAGTAGGTTATAAAGAAAACATTCCCAAAGAAATAAATCAAATTATTAGACATTTAAAAAATTACACTCTGTACTGAACGCATGGACTAACTCTTCTGAAAAAAAAACAAACATCATTTACACAATTATTTTATACATCAACATAATCCATTTTACTTACTATTACATTTACCAATTCATCTGTAAAAATATTTTAGACTATTTTTGTTACACCTTATATAAATATTAAACATCAATGACTCGGGTTCAAACATTTGTAATTATCACACAATGTTTATCCTTACATGTATTCGAAACCATTACCCTTGGCACAGACAGCAGGATCACGACTGTACCAAAGCTATCATCTATCACTGCAACCACATTTCTTTTACAGGTCCAACGACAACCGAAGAAAAATGGAAACCGTTCATATACATAGAAATATTCCCCAGTATCATGAGGCTGCACATCATGCCTCCACCGCGACAGCTCAAGATCAGTTCCTACCACATCAAAGTAGTCACTCCATGTGGCAAAGACACGTGCAATGTGAAGTCCAAGACAATACGCCTCCAGAACAATACGGACGAAGTGACCTACGATTATAACTTTGTTGGTGCGAATGGATCTTTCAGCTTTGTTGTGACCCCGCTCCATGGAAAGTGTGATGTCATCGGTCCCGGCTGTCAGACTGTTGAAAGTCCTAGGATTATGATCAGTAAGTACCGTGCGCTTGCATTTAAGCCTCTATAAACGGCATAACTTGTCATCCTATCTTGAGGGTCCTTACAAATTGGTTAGTCAAGAGGCGAGTGCCAAGTTGGGTCGTTCGTTGAGGTCTGTAGGGTATTAAAATTAAAAAAAAAATGCAAATTATTATATACGTGTACTTTTCACTTATTCTTTTTTATGTTGGAAATTGACTACAAAATAGTGCCATTTTAGCCAGTGTCGAGTAAAATATTTCTTCGTGATTTAAAATATAAGTACCCCTGTTGATAATGAGGTTGATGACGATGATAAAATCATTCCCATACCCCCTATCAGTAAAGATGTGGATACTTGACTGAAAATTTGCCAGATATCTTGGCACTTGAAAAGTCGAGCTATACTATTTAATTTTATATCCATCACTTGTTTACACACTATGTTGGAACACATATTATCCTACTAATATATCACATTATTTATCAAAGCAACACATTTTTTAGAAAACAAAACAAAAGAAAATTGAAAACTTCACTGTTAACATCCCGCAAAAAAGTCTGTAGCATAATTTTAAAATCATATGTAGCCCACTTAGACGAAGAAATAAGTTAAGGTGGAAGCTCAGGGTCAGGGCGCGAAATTCAAAATGTCAATGGTTTTTATTTTTTTACGAAAAATTTGGACATCTTTACGTAAAAAAATAAAAACCATTGACATTTTGAATTTCGCGCCCTGACCCTGAGCTTCCCCCTTAAGACGGAGTATCCCTTCTATATTATATCGTTGTCTATTACAAAGGTGACTTCACTTTTTAAAACATTATGGTTTCAATTATCTTTAGATTTTTAAAATTGTATGTAGCCCACTTCGACGAAGAAATAAGTTATAAAGACGGAGTATCCCTTCAATATTACAAATGTCGCTTCACTCTTTAAAACATTATGGTTTGAATTATCTTTACTCGTACCACTTCCAGGCAGCGATCAACAATCGTTGAACATCTGCATAGCCAGTGTGACCGCGCTCGTAGTGGCAACACTATTCGCGTACTACATCGTGCTGCGCGCGATCAGGCGGTATTGGTGCAACGAGAAATACAAATTGGCTATGGGTAAGTTAAACGTTTACTTTAGCGGTAAGTTAAAATAGACTTTGGGTATCTAGCAATGGGGTTGTAAATAGGTTAACATGTAGTTTCCGTGCTGATTTTGTTTCTGGCACTTGTGCAAAATAATGTTTACAGGGTGTAGTAGCTTTATAAAGGAAACGGTACCATAGAGTCAACTGGTGTTTTTGAATATGCCAAAGATAGAATTTCCCGTCGATCTTGATACGATTTGTATGCAGTTTATTTAAACTGATTTTATCATAAAATCTCATAGTGATCTCATAGTGATTTTAAATAAATTACTAATTTAGACATAAAACTGCAATGTATGTCAAAACTGAATACGCTCTAGTAGGCTTGTAAAGTAGCGAGTTGGGTATCGCGCGGAGCGTTGTGTTGTGATCGCGTGGTGTACCGTACATTGCGCGCTCAAAAATTACAACATCTTTATGACTTTTGATTTAAATTATTTCCATAATTTTATTGTTGTCATGAAGTGTAACTTTACGCAATGTTTTCTTAATCATGCCACTCCAACATATATATACACATAAAGAACTTACACATAGCCGCTAGTTTTATAATTACGCTAATAGCCAATGTCAGCAGTTTTCATATTTCGTATAACCGCTAAGATTATTAAAAGTAATAACAAGGATTTGGGTTCAATCTGTATGCCACGTCTTAGTCTCCATTCTTCTACCTAACGTTGTTCCAATTTCGTAGCGTACTCAATCGAGATGGTAATATTTAAATTACTTCCAGGCATGGAAATCCCAACACCACCGAAGATCCTAGTCATATACTCACCTGTGAACCGGCTCCATGCCGAGTGTGTAGCCTCGTTCATCGCGTACCTTCGCAACGAGTACGGCTTCCACATCATGTACGACGGAGACATCTCGACAACATCCCACGGGGACCCGTACATATGGGCCGAGGAAGCCTTCCGACTCGCCTCACACGTGCTATACATCGTCGGCCCAGCAGAAGAGGTAAATCCGTACAATAATATCTATGACAAACCGATCATTAGCGTCCACAAGGATATAGACACCCTGCTTCTGTCCTTCGTCAAATCGAACCGAGCCACACGCTGCCCCAAGGATATCATCAACGTTTTCTTCCAATACTCCGACGGCCAGGTTCCCGTCGAGATGCGACTCACAACGGAATTCCATCTACTCAAGGACTGGCAGAAATTCATATCGTGTTTGTCCAAAAATTTGCTGCCGATAAACCATATCAGTCGCACCGAGAAAGGCAGGTGTTTTATCGAGGACTTGACTCGAGCTAGGAAGTTGTTGAACGGTAAAAGCGACGATGTCGTAGTCAATTGCGGTAAAATCAAAAGTTTTGAAAAGAAAATATTGCTGTAACTTACGGTGTTTTGAGTTTTTCGATACGCGGTTGGCAATTTGATGTGTTAGAGTCGTGGTCGGCGGGGTTGATTGTTGCGTGAACCACGGAATTATATTCCAAACAAGTTGTAGGTATATTGATTTCTTATATTTACGCGAATACTACACAGTTTGATATTATCGCATTTATTTTATGTTTTTACGTTCCCGACGTATCGACCGACTCTATCCTGTCAATTACAAAATTATGAAAAAAAATGCACTGGCAGACATGACTATTTTTAGCCGATTTCCAACCTTAAAAATACGAACGAAAGATGAAGAATTCAATGGTAATATAGATAGTCACGAGGACTGTAAGTTGGTTTGTGTAATCTGGTTTAATCGTAGTGATCATATTTGGATAATATGATCACTACATTTATAATAAAAAATAGCAGATCAAAACTATGAGACTAGAAAAACAATGCAACAACATTGATTTGAGTATATGAACTTTGTTTTCGAACAGTTAAACATATTTTTTCTATGCAACAGTCTGTTCTGTGACAGTTTGAAAACTGACACACCTTTTTATTCCGTTACTGAACATTGTTATCGGTATGGAAGAACAATTTTTTTGTAATGCATTCCTTCTTGTTTCATTTATAAGTTTTATTATTTTATAAATCGTCTTTATATTACGCGGAACCAAACTGCCTAGGAATGGAACACGCCACCGGCGTCTTTGTTCCCCGTTGAATATAATCTGGGTGTTTTCAAGTTGAGAGTGATCTCATCGTCACTCACCATCAGGTGAGATCGAGATCAAATACTTGCCTATAGGCTGTGTCCCCAGTAGGCAAACTGTTAGCGGCTGACTGAGTGAGCCGCAAATTTGTGGCGAAATGCAATTCGAGTTAGCTGCAAACTCAGATCAATTTGCGTGCGTCGCAAGCAAGCTGTTATGTGTTAGCCGCTTATTTAGGTCGACCGACCGACTGAAATTACACTGTCAACTGTCCACATGACAGTTTGCGGCAAACGGACTCACTACACCCGGCGAACAAGGTTATCGCCGCCGCCGACTGGAACCGGCGGTCCGATTACGTATCTTGCAGAAGCTTAATATGTAATTCTATAAGAAGGTAAATTTATGTGTATTCTTTTGAAATGATTTCATTTATAATTATATTTATATCAAGACAAGGTATACTTTTCTGACTTATGTATAAATTATACCTACTGTGCTTGCATTTGTTGTCTTTTAAAAATCCCCATGTTACAATATTCTATTATTCATATCCTTTACTCAAATGTATTTTAGTGTTTCAAGTAGTTATCAAAAGTTTACTTACTGTACTGGGATATCTATACATTAAAAAATATGAAAAGAAAATAATCTAGAGTAAGTGTTTATATAATTGTTGTCTTTTTGTCCTGCAATACAGAAAAACTGATAGAACTAGGTCAGTCTGCGCAACCATCGAATTTGTTTTGTAGGTATACCATCAATGGTCTTGGCGCGATTATAATTATGTACCCATGTTATTAATTTGTTTCAAACATTGTGAAACTATTAAGGAAATAGGTGAAACTACTATGGAAATAGGAGATATACCGTAAGATAATAAAAGCAAATTACTTGTTAAATATCTTTAATAATACACATTCACGGATAAACTAACTAAGGTTCCCTATCTAGGAGCCTGCTGGCCATCACGCCGCCTTTGGCTAAAGCGGGATGCTTTGCAAGCCAATTAATGGCCACCAAGAGATGTTCCAGTTGGTCGTACGAAGCACTATTTGTCTTCATAGAAATAAATTCACCGAGTTGATCACATTATAACCTAACCTTGTTCCTTTGTATTTATAAACAATTTATGACTGCTGGGATCCAAATACAACACTGAACCCGACAGAATCGTAGGTCGGCCACTTGAAACTATCACAAAACAGACGACACTGTAATATTGTAAGATTTCGGTGTGTTTTTCTATTTGCATATACGGCTATTTGATGTCTAACAGATGTTCTGTTTGACATTAAGTTAAGTTCCTGTTATCGCTACTTAATCGTTTTTGGCGCTGTTGTCGTCGCGGAAAGTGCATGGAGCCATCGGTGAGCCATAAGGAAGCGATCTCATACGTAATACGATTTTTTTTGACACGAAGCGATTCATCGCGCGTCGATGGAGCCATCACCGCGCGATTTTCTGCTATCGCAAATTCTTAGCTAATAGGGCGGCGGTTTTGCTGTAGGTCGGCCGCTCACTGAATCAATCGGCGCGCGCAACACAGCAAACTGCGTAGAGTGAGCGCAAACTAGCAAACTGTGAACACTCCATTTCAAATATGTATATGGAAGGGCGTACTAAACCGATACGCCGCTAGCTCAGTCGGCCGCTAACAGTTTGCCTACTGGGGACACAGCCTTAATGTAATAAAAAAAAACCATTCGTACTATTGGACCACCTTCAAATTGGTAACATCGTGAAAGAACAAATCAACGTATATAATATTGTCTTCTGAATACATTTTGGCGAATTCAATGTTCACAAAATGAACTACATATAAGTTTGTATATTTTAAGGCAAATTGTTAAAATGATCACTGTATTTATCTATTAAATAAAAGGTACTTGAAAAGGAGACCTGGGGCAATGTTATTGTGTATAAGGACTGTTCGAATTTGGGATATTTATAGTTCTGAAAGACTGTTGTTTGGCCGGGGTTTCAGGGGTTGTTGGGACGTTTGGGGGTTTGAAAATATTTTTGTGATTGTTTATAATTGTTGTCACTCTCCTAGTACGATGCATATCGCTTGATTCTAACAGTAAGTGTTTAATATTAGATTATTTCTTTTATATCGGCTATCGACTTTTGAATGGCAAACATTTATGTTATAATATCCCACCTACAAATTGCTTTTAGATGCTTCAATTTTTTTTTCCAAAATACATTATAAGGCGTCGTTCTAATTGGCCAATGATCTTACGATAGCGATGCGATTTCGTCGCGCGATGAAAATGATTCCTGTACTTGCGAGCTTCGATTACGACAGTCGAACTCGAGCGACGAAATCGTATCGTTTATTCGTACGATCCTTAGCCAGTTAGGAAGACGTCTCATGGTGTTAAAACACTATATCTTCAAAATTCTTTTGTACCCGCGCGCGTGCACTAAAAAGTCGATAGATAATGTTAAAAATTGATTTTAGTTTATGAATTTCGACATTATAATGACGTCGTAAAGTTTATATTAATTTTACACTGTAAGATGTTTTGATAATTTCTGTTTTTTTTTTTATATTCATATCTATATAAGGTGTCTAACAATTATAGTGTGAATTTATATTGCATCGCGACTAATCTACGGAAAACACGCGAAGGAAGCTGGGCGGGCTATTTATTTACCGGCAACTGTGGCCCAATCTCGGACTTCTTACCTTGCGTGACGGTAGCGGGTTTGCTGCTTACACCATAGAAAATAAGAATGACAGCATGTTTTTCTCGATAAAATGACGGTTTAATTAGATGTTCCTGCTTATCCTTCAGTACCTCAAGCACACTCTGTTTTACATACCGTTTCGGTAATGTAACGACTTCCATCCCTCTCACACCACAGATTACATGAGTAAGTTCGTCGGTGATAGCATGTTTTATCGATGACAAAACTATTCGCTAAGATGTTAACGAGAACACGTTTATGTGTATAATATGATAAATGGTCTTCGTTTTTTTTAACTAAGAAGTTTGTCATACTCTGAATTGACACATGTATTTCACCTTCTAAAATATTTTACACTATTTTTGCTAAGACCTTAGGGTGTACTTTAATGCGGACGTAAATGTATATATATTTTATTATGTAAAAGAAAAACTAATTGGTTTTCTTTTAAATGTTTCATCTATCAAAATTGGGTGTGCCATATTACACTATTAAGAGTCTGTATCTTCATGTATCTGATCGATGTTATACGATCAGCGGGCGACTTTACACAACACTATATGACTAGGGTATACATAAAATCGACCCTAACTACATTTTTATACGGTTCTGAACGCACTACGATAGCCGCGCTTGATTCGCTCATCACGCTAAACTGTCCCAAGATTTTAAAATTCGAAGTAGCTCTATTTAAAATCGCAACCATGATACAAAATGGCGATTTGGACGATCATTTTATGTCATAGTTATCTCGTGGCACCACCACCGTCTAAATCTTTAAAGTCCGCAATACACATGCGCGCTACTTGCACAAAAGCAAGCTAGCTAGCTACTTGCACAAATACAAACTAGCTAGCTACTTGCACAAAAGCAAGCTAGCTAGCTACTTGAATATGAATGTTAATCGCATGTCAAGGTGGGTCTCAAGCGTGCAAGAAAACCGTGCTGCTTGCAACTGGCGCGTCTATCGCATTGACAAGAAATGCGAGCTACTTTACACTCGCATGTTTTGTTTTACTGCCATGTGTATTCCGGGCTTAACTAGATTTATGATATTTTTTTCTGTGTCCTCTGATCTTTGCACTCGTTTTCTTGTATGAGTAAGAACAAGCAAACGATGCCTCTCTACGATAAATCGCAGCGAAATATCTCGATGTCGATACTCGCGATTTCACATCGATGGCGTTGCGGGCATATCGTTTCATCTTTTTTTAAATCGGCAACAAAATAAAGCTCTTTTCGCCAGTGTGTGTGAGATTTAAGAAAATAGTTATGTTGACGTAGGCATTCAGTTAAACCTCTGTGTAGCCCGCGAGGTATCGTTTGGCATTTGCATAAATTTCTTTAACATGGAGGCCATATACAGATATCGAACTTGGACCGCGACCGCGAGGTATCGAAGTGAGGCATCTTTAGCATGTAAAATACCCTTACAAACGCATGTAGCCAATACCAAAATGTTTCGTGTAACCTCTATTTTCAGATACATACTAATACCCTTATTTCATGTGACGAGTAAAACGGTGAGACAGTGCTCATAGCCGATTAAGCAAGGCTTATACGTACCGAACACTCGGCCGCGATCACTGTCTCGCCGTTTTACTCGTTACGTATAATCAAGGCTTTATTATCTGTGTTATTAGTAAAACACAATACTTCAGCTTAGTTATTTTTTAATTCTTATATTATTTTTAAACTAAGAACTATGCACGAGAGACCTCGGGAGAGAGCGGTTGTCATCTTAAAAAAAATAAAAAAAGAAGATGCCATAGAGAAACCAACCGTGAAGTAATGTGTTTTATTAATAACAATCTGTATAGGTACGTACGTACGTAGCGATCAATGTTCTCTAGTTATGTTAGTGGTAATCGTTTGTAAATTTTATATAAACTATTATGTCGTTGATCTCAATTGGTAAAACTGTTCAAGTGTGTTCTATCATTATACAGGATCTTCAATTATTAAGCTCAAAATATTATACCTTGTGATGTATTTTTATAAAATAAAGTCGTAAGTATGTATTATGAATATTTTTCATTTATGTAGACGACGTAACTCACGATCCCTCGACGACCCTAACCCTAAGAAAATAAACTAAAAATTAACGATACTAAATTAAAATAATGCTTAAAATCGAATATATATATATATATATATATTACTTATTTATTGTAAAACTTACTGGTTTGCAAATAAATACGATGCAGAAGCACTAATCTGTGGTTCTTTAGGCTGCCACCTTTTTTTTTCCATCTGTCAGATTGAGTCGCCGGTGACAGTTCGCTGCAGTGAAAATTTCGAATCACGCCTCGTTTATTTAAACCACACTACTCCCAACCTACGCTCATAACCATTTATTTTACGTTGAACATTCGGTAATCCCGCTTGCGGGGTTCATAAGACAACTTGGTTTAGGTTCGAGCGTAGACCGCTTGGCTAACGCAACGGGTGGTTCTGTTAGATTCCAGTTTAGTAATTTTATTTAACTTTTTGATTTTTTTCTGGGATCACCCCCACTTCATTGTAAGGTAGCCATTATACAGCGGTTGCTTAGTATGGAATCGTACAGTTGATATTCGCTTGGACTCCACTGGGCAACGTTGCCACACTTGCGATTCATCAAATGTGTTTTCTAAAACTGAATTTCAGTGGATCTATATCGTTTGTTATAACATATTATAAACTCTGAAGCACGTTATTAAGCATTAGTACCGTGTTATAATCAATTTATATACACTTGACGGTTAATGTTAATAAAAGAACTCGGTAAAGACGAAGGTTCTCCTTTAATCGTGCGAACTGCCAAGGAATGGAACACGCTACCGGCGTCTTTGTTCCCCGTTGACTTCAATCTGGGCGTTTTCAAGTCGAGAGTGAACAGGTACCTTCTAGGCAAGTATGCTCCATCGTAGATCTCATCATCACTTACCAACACGTTAGATGAGATCAAATACTTGCCTATAATGTAATGAAAAAAGGGACTAAAAATAAAAAAGCCAATTCAATTATCATTGGTTTAATTATCACGATTAGGATACACCAAAACACCAATATTGGAATGTTGTATACCGTACAACGACAAGTCTTACCGATCAACATACTGAGCAATCACTAGGAAGAATGAGTTATTAATTTTAAGTCGTAACCCCAAATTTAAAGACGATCTATAACTTTATTAAACATCTTATAGTATCTGTAGTAGAGTTTAGCTTTGCGCAGTACTATATGACGTTTGTCAAAGTTATAAAACTTCTATGAGTTTGTTGGATATTTTATACAATAAAATCGATAGAAAAAATATAACAAATAACATAACCTGGCTTTGGAGATTGTCTATATTATTTAATGCTCTTTGGCCGCAGCTAAAATCGATTGCTCTCGGTCTTTCGTCACTTTGGCACAATGATATATCGTGCTTATAAATAAATCCAAACGGCGGTCCTTTAACTGTTTGACTCATTGCTATTTTGCATTTTTGGATAATGCATAAACTAAACAGTACCTTAAGCACAATCTTTTTTAAGTACCGTTTCGTAACGTATTCCAACCCTCTCACGCCACTGATTTCATAAATAAGTATGACAGTGACAGCATGTTTTACTCGATGACGTTACGATGACATTAGAAGTTCCTGCTTACCCTACTGCTCTCAAATTTGAGTAGAGTAAGTAAGCGTTAAGTCTCGTCGAGTACATCCCCTATTTATAATCGGAATATTTAATATTTTATGTCATAACGTCGAGCAAATATTAGTGAAAATTATGTAAAAGACCTTTGAAAGATTTTAGCTGCATTCACAAAGCATTGCACAGATAATAAATAAAAACAACACAGTTATAAATCGTAGACTACAGTACTTTTAAAGCAAAACAATCATGATTATGCCAATATAATGAGTCTATATTTTCGGATTTGGAACGCCAATTAGGTAGCAGAGGAACCCTGGGCCCGTTCAGATGCGAGCGGTATTTATACCAAGTGCTTCGCCTAAAAGTTCATCTGTACTTATACACAGCCAACCGGGAGAAAACGCTGTTACGAGTTTTGCCAACTTTGCTGTAGCATATTTTAATTGCCGTTCCAAAACTGAGCACATCTATCCTATATACAGCTAATATCCATAGGCACAACCTATTAAAACCTTCACAATAATATAAGATGGCAAATTAGTAACAATAATAGCCAATCTAAAAATGTCATTTTTGTCATATACGTTGACTTTGGTCATATTGATTTTTGTCATATACGTTGACTTTGGTCATATTAGACTCGTGTAGTCGTTATTAAAATATACATCGAGAATTAAGGGCTACAGAGACGGTGATCGCTGTTGTTTTCAACGGGGGTTTTATTCGAACTTCATACCGCAGGTTGCAGCGAATACCCCTATGGTCTAATCAAGCCAGAATGCATAGAGACAAGCCTAAAACTTTATTGGCATTCCAGTGAATGTAATAATATGTCCTACATTCCGGGTATATTGGAGGAAGACCTCAGACCCCAATTAAATTAGGATATGGGTAGGAATCAGATACGATTGACTTGCACGCAAGCTCTTGTCATATGTTTTTCAACGAAGTAGGTAAATATAATACAAGTGTTTGACCATTACATCTAGAATGTATGGAAGACGGTGTAATATGCTGTCAATGGCCTTCTCTGGCTATTCCCATACAATATAATAACTTTGTGAAAGCGACTGTAAAGAGCCCAGCTTTGTCCAGACTATGACACCTCATTGACCAGTGATCATTGACACCTCATATCCATCAAGCCGTTTAAGCTGATAAGCGCGCCACAGAGTGCTATACTTCTGGGCCCCAAGTCTGCTAACACAATCGATTCATAATCGAACAGCAACCGCCTAGTAACTGTCACTTTGGACAGATAACCCATACAATATCTGTCAAAAGTGACAGTTACTAGGCGGTTGGTGTTCGATTATGAATCGATTGTGTTAGCAGACTCGGGGCCCTGGTGCAGTCGAGTAAAAACATAGCCGTTTTAGTTTATAATTTTTCTTTAATGTGAATTGTGAATATACAGGATGTAAGGCATAGTAACGAAACTTTGGGTAAAAGTTACGCTTAATGCTTATAATAAGATTATATAAATAATTTTAGTCGAAAGGTATGTGTCACAAGTGTTGTAATTTTTAAGCGCGCAATGTATCATAATTCGCGCGATCACAGCACAACGCGCCCGCTCGATACCCGACGCGTGCGAGTAAAGAGTGCGCTCGATCGTATCGAGTTTTTATTTACATTGCAGTGTTAGGTCTAAATTAATTTTCTTTTTTGTATTTAAAATCACATTAAGATAGACTTCAATTATGATTTAATGCTAGAATCCATTTAAAAATGTGTATATTCAATAGAAAATCTCGACGGAAAATTTAAACTCGGGGGGATCTAGCATTATGAGCCGAATGGATGGTATCAGTTGTCGGTATGAAGCCACTTACACCCGGTATAGTTACATATACACTATAATAGGTAATATTATGTTTACGTAATACTTGACTCGTAAATAAAATGTCCATAACAAGAAAACTAACCTAATAAAATCCCCACCAATTTTTTTTTAACTACGTCATTAAAACCATATCACACGGCTGCGATGCAGATATAGACTTTAACGGAAGCAGTAACCTTTCATTATCATCTAAGCAGTATATTTTTGTACATTTACACTATCACTCAACCAATATATTTATATATCTGTAAATTTAACTTAATTACATGGTTGATAAGATTGAATTTACTTCACTAATGACTTCAATAGTGTACATTCAAATAACATAGGGGATTGTCTCACAAAAATGTCTTTATAACATACTGATAGAGCAATACCGGCCCCACAACTTTCAGGGCCCCAAGTACCGCCGGATAGTAACTGTCACTTTTGACAGATATCCCATACCATAATGTAAAAGATCTATTTAAAAAAAAAGAGCAACCATGGAGTTTCTTGCCCGTTCTTCTCCATAGGAACGGCATTCCGAACGGGTGGTAAAGCAGTAGAATAATGTTTATGTAACTTGATGATTCATAAGTACTGTACAATAATGGTTTACATGAATAAAAAATATTCTGATTCTGATTCTGATTCAATATCTGTCAAAAGTGACAGTTACTATGCGGTTGGTGTTCGATTATGAATCGATTGTGTGAGCAGACTTGGGGCTCAGTAATCCATACTCGGAACAGTGTGGCTACTCTAATTCACGCTAGGAAGCTAATATTTGTAGTCTTACCAGACTGTAATTGTAGCCATATTGCGATTTAACTCGCAAGTAAATCGTATTCCGTCGTCTCGTTTATGTAGAGACTACACTAGCGCCCTCTTGATTGCTTCAGCTAGATTCATTTAGCCTAATCTGGAGAGAGATATGTTAGCATTAGCCATTGTAAGGTGAATGTTGTTCAGATAAAAGCTCAGATTTTAATTATTTAATCATGCTCTATGAAGAACATTACACACTGAATCTTATAAAATAAATTATAATATATTCTTTTAATCTACAGAGTGATTCAGAAATAATGTACTAAGCCATAAACCTGCGCTTCTTTAGCGCATTTGTGTAGTGTTCATTATGTAAGGTCAGAATTTCGATATGATGATTAAAAAAAACTCTCCCAATAATGTGACAACTGTGATTTTTTGAGAGCAAAATATTTTTTTCTTAAGTTTACAATTTCTCCAAAGAAGCACAGGTTCTAGGCTTAGTATAACCATTCCGAATAACTCTGTATATCTCAGCAACACTGAACTCCTCTAAATTGTTAGAGAGATGTTAAGGGTAGTTTCTCGACTAACATCTTAAACGAGCTTGGTGATGCTGGCTTCTTTAATTATCGATCAAACTTGTTTGGTTTATAATTGGAAAAGTTTACAGCCAGAGGGTCTGTGGTGGGTTCCTCTTCCCCCATTTTTTTAACAATGGATTTCCGCTAAGTATCGCCAAGATCATAATTCCAGGCCTTTTTAATGTCCCACTGCTGGGCACGGGCTTCCCCTCAATGCGAGGGGGATCGCCTAGATCTATCAACTATGTTGGTCATGCGTCATGCTTCAAACTACAATAGGAGACAATACCTCACTCACATGATCTCCAGACTGCTGTCGCTGTTCTTGGTGGCCTGTTCTCCCTCACTGGAGTTGGAGCCGCCGGACTCGGACCTGTGGCTGCGGCTCCTGTGCGGCTTCTTCTTCTCGTCTGACGCTGCTTCGGTGGAGGTAGCTTCTTCAGATTGTCGCTGCCACGCCGGGATGGATGGCGGTTCCGATGGGGTTTTGAGCGAGGGAAATTGGTTCCTGGAATAAAATTGGGAGATAATAAGTACCACCTGCATTACACTACCATATACATTATAAAAGACGATTAAATTGCAGCAAACCGCGCGCGGATTTTCGATGGATAACCCGAGAGCGTGGGCTTTCATACAAATGTATGAATTACCGAGTCTTGCTAGACAAAACGGTGCGGGATTTTGCCGCGGTGCGAACTCGGTCTTAGATATACTAGTTGGAGCGTATTAAACGCACGCTGCGATGCTTTTGAACCACCAACGTTTTTTCATAAAAGTAATAAGGTAGTGAAGCATGTTTTACGAGACCCACGACTACCCTAACAAAAAATAAAGTAAGAATTAATAAGGTCAAGCATCCGTCATTCATCAATACCACTGCAAAGCGCGCGATACCCCGGGAGTTCGGGCCCCAACCGCGCTTACAAGAGATAGAGTTACGCGATAAAAAGAGAAGCGCATAGTCACGCCAGTCGCATAAAATACAGCAGTATTCGAGCTGAAGTGCATTTTATTTCGTTGTAGCAAGAGTCGCTATTGATTTAAAGGCATTACTATTTGTTAATCTGCGATAAGGTCAATTGAAAACAGAGTTTTCTGGTTACGTTCGCGGCAACAATCCCCTAGTGCCTGCGTTTTTTTATTATTATTGGTAGAATAGAAGGTAGTCACCCACCGTTAAGTAATTATTTTGGCAACGTTTGACGGCGACATTATACCTATGCCACGTTTTATCGACTGGAACATGGCCTTCAAAATACGGAAGAAGTCAATACAATACAGCAATTCAATTCATATATCAGCTTTCACAAAAACCTAAACGTTATTCAAATAAGATAACAAAGAAATCCTAAAACGGTACACAGTGTGACCAAGGTCGTCAGTATGAAATTTCATTGTAATTTATACTCAAAGGAACTCAAATCAGGACCTTAGGGTGCGTTCAAGTATTACGTAACGAATTTGGGGGGAGGTTGTCTTTTGAACCGTTACGATGCGTTACAGGGGCGGGGCTAGTTTAAAGTGCGCGTTACGTAACACTTCAGAACGGTCGCGTAGAGACTTTACATTTGACAAGGGGGGGTTAAAGAAAAAAGTTACGACGCGTTACATGGGGAGGGGGAGGTCAAAAATCTCCAAAAATTGCGTTACGTAATACTTGAACGCACCCTTATGGGAGCATAATGTCCCAAATATCAAGTCACAAATGTCACAAATTCGAGATGTAAATCAATCGAGAATCAGATATGAGTGACATTCATAGTTAACAGTGAGCCCCCAGAACATATAAGTTGGGTGGTAATATAACAGAACATTTAGTACCTATTCAACAAGACCCCTTTCACAGATGCGAGATCCGACTTGATGTTGTCTAGTTGCGATTTCAGCGCCGTCTGGTGGGCGCTCGCCTGCATCTCGGTTCGCAGTGACGTCACGTTCGCGTTGAGAATGTCCAGCGACTTACGAAGCTCGTCGATGCACTCGGACGTCGTTTTGCGTTTCGGTTGCTCGATGAATAGCAGGCGTCTTATGTAATTCTGTGGAATGATTTCAAAGAGTTGATAGACAAAATATTCATTTTTAAAAATGTATAGTAAACAAAATCTTTCATAACTTTTTTTAAATAACACCACTTTTTTTACAGTATGTAAAGAAATAATAAGTAATTATTCAAAGGCCAACACAGTTCACAGCAATTCATTTAAAATTAAGTTTGTAACATAAATTATTCAGAGACAATTAACTCTTTTTGTGGACTAATGAACTTTGCAATTACAATTAAAATTGCTATCTCATATCAGTCAGTGTGATAAGATAAACAATTAATTATTCTGTGTTAAAAAATAGCACTGATTGCTATCAGTGCTATTTCAATTGCTAAGTTATTTGTAATTGCTAAAAGGTTCAGTATTCAGTGAGAGGTAATTTAAAAATATTTACTAATGATAAAATAGCACACACCCCTAAGCACAGGTAGAAGCCATATAGCAAGCTGAATTAAAAAAGAAATGTTTTTAAAATAATAAAAATTTGACTCACTTTATAAAACCAGTAACATCCATACATAAAACCTCCATACACCAATATAGGTACCACATGGTCTCTTAACCAGGATCTCCGCGATTGGTGAAAGAACATGAGCTCTGATGTCAAGGATGGCACGTCCAAGAGCTCAGTGCATTTTTCCAAAGCCTTCTGTATCTCAGGGTCGGAGAGCCCCTTGCTTCGTAGGAACCGTTCTTTGCTCTCTATCGTGCATCTTTGTACGTTTGGATTTGTTAAGAATTTTACTGCAGTTGTCACCTGAAATATTTATTTATATGATATATCTAACACCAATAAACATTTGATTTTGGTTGCTTTCACATACACTGACAAGCTAAACGGTCCAAGCAAGGTTGTGAGGTTTGATGCTCTTTTAAGAGTTCTCTACCTCAAAAGGTAAAAACTAAACTATTACAAGATAATTTCTTGTTGATCATATACCAATTGATAGCAAACTAATTTAATTCAATACAGGTCTTTTAGATAACCTTTGTAGTTTAACACAATCAAATCAATCAGTTTAACACACTCTTTCTAGTTTAGGAATTTATCAATTTTATATAAGTATTGTCATAGACATTAATTTATTAAGGTCAGGTACCCAATATTACACTAGATTAAAAATTCGAATAGTATATGCCACAGTAGTTACATAAGTCATAAAAAAGTTAAACTCTCATATGCAATGGATGATCAACTGATTGAGACATTTTATTATGTAACTTTTGCCTAGTTTCATCTAGGTTAGGTTAATTTAATGTGTAAATTAAAACCAACCATTATGGAGTTTTTACACAAGTCAAATTATCTAATCTAACATTTGGTTTATGTTGATAGAGGTAACTCTATGTCTACTGTGTTTTCTTAAACATTCCAATATTGGACTGGCTTTGGCTGGATTGACTATCAATTGGTTGCCCTTATACCATATTTTTTTAAGTTATTTAACAGACAAATAAATAATACCTACTTTCATACATAAAACCAGCTACTTATTTCTTCTAAACAAAGCCAAAAACAAAAAAAAATATGTATTATTTTTGTATTATTTTCTTCTTCTTTTTTCATTGATAATAATGATAAAGAAAAAGGTAATCAAAAAACTTGAGAGGTGTCAAGGGACAACCAGATGGAACAAAGTTCCTTTATTATTTATTATGTACAAAAAAACCTATTTACACTCTACAAAAATAATCTTCCCGACACCACACTGTTCAATGCGAAATAGAAAGACGAAACGAAAATATCTGGCTTGCTTTCTATAAGAGAGAGAGAGAGAGAGAGACCGACAGAGAAACATGCGCACGCCGCACGGCTTACAAATAATCATGTTTATAATCGGCCTTTACATAGGAACTGGAGTTGGGTTGAGAAAAAAGGGTCGTACGAGAATTGTTTCATTATCATTCATGAGTCCATTTCGTCGAATTTGAACCCACTGAGTCGAAGTGCACCGGCTCTTGAAGTAATTTTATAGTATACTTTACAATATAAAAATCAAAAACATAACGATACCTAGTTCAAAAACATGCCAGCAACATCTATCGCTGACAAAAATAAACATAAATATTATTTATGTTTCGTTTGTAAGTCAGCGATAGATGTCGCTGGCATGTTTTGGAACTAGGTATCGTTATGTTTTTGGGTTGTATATAGTAAACTATACTTTCGTTTATAAAAAAGCTTACAATTGGTTGTTACAACTTTTCATCTTAATTTTTCGTATAAATTTTTCGTCTGAATTTTTTCCGTCTAGCCCCCTTTCGTAACGCGCGATAAGGAACTTGGTTCCAATAAACATAAGAAACAAAAGTAATGAAATACAAAAAAAAAAAGTTATATATATTTGGTAGGTAATTGTTCCATAATTTTCTGGCAGCCTAAATTATGTGCCCAAGTGAATGTTATTTTACTTGTTAGAAAAACGAGTAGGTATCTGTAGGCACATAATAGAAGACCTACACAATGCGAAGGTCATTTTAAATTATATTTCATGTACATGCAAGTAAGGTTACATTTATTCAAATAGCAAACAATCAGGTACATAAATTAGACAATGCAACAACTATAATTATGCGAAGATAAGGAAGCAATTACCAGATTTTCACGTATTTCACCTCCAGCAGTCGCTAGTGTTTCGGAAGCCATGTCTACTGGATCCTTTTATGATCGCACAATACTAATATCTATTTTTTTTTAGAAAATTCACGCTTCTTGATTTAGAATGACACAAAATTATCAATAAACTGCAATAAAACGAGAATAAAATCGCACGTAACAAAACCGACCATTGGAGTTTGATCGAAATAAAATTGTGACATTATCTATTTGGAATTGGCACTTGGCAGTGACAGACAGATAATACATAAATAGCATGTATGTTTGATTTTTGTTACTGGGGTACGTTTACGATACTCTCACCCATCGTAAAAAATCCGGCCCGTTCAGAGAATGGGTTATATCGGGTTTTGCGTATAATGCAAACTTGCTTCATGTTATAGATAAGCCCATAAAGTGACTTTTTATATATGAGAAAGCCCGTTCAATTTCAAAACGTAAGCATTTAGCAAATTGAATGGGTAACCATAAGACAATTTGACACCGGTTAAATCGTTCAAAAACCCAATCAAACCCGTTTATACAGATTGTCTACGGTTTATAGGCTAACCATATCCGGGCCCTGGATCCTATCCAACTTGACTTCATGCTTACTTGGCTTCTTGCTTGAAATCGTAATAATGAGCGTGTAATCTGGCATACCGGAGGGTATGCCAGATTACACGCCCTTGCTCGGTCTGCTACGACGTCTGTCATCCATCCATCACCGTCAGTCCGACCGTCCGAACTCCGACCCGAGAGTCTGTCAGTCACGTCTGTCATGTCATCAAATCAAACTTTTGTTTTCATTAATTGTTAAAATCTTAAATTTAAATCTAGTAAAATAAAATGAGTGATTTTGATAACGCTACAGAGGCCGCCTCTCTTGCTGTACAATTTGATCAGAATGGACAAACTGATAAAGCGGTTGAATGCTACAGAACAGCAGCACGACTGCTGGACAGAATCCGAGATCGATTGCCAACAGAAAAACAGGTGGAAGTTAGGACTAAAGTGCAGGAATACCTAGAAAGAGCTACTACACTCAATGAGCAAAAAGGTATGCCCCTTTAATATTAGAAAGTGCGACCTAAATGTTATTTGCAACTTTGTTGTTGATAACTTTTTTTTCTGTTTGTATGACTCATAAAATTAATATTGATATGTAATCGATTATTCGAACATAGCATTAAAGTGTACGATATCATTGTAGCTTAGATTAAAGCATTAACAACTATGTTTACATTGATGAAGAAACAAACTTTGTATTATTATGAATTAGACCATTTGTTCTATTATGGTGCCCTAGTACCTACTTTATCATTATTATAGAAAAGTGGCTTAGTTATTTTGGCGGCTAAACAGCTGCAGATACAGAAAGGGGGGGGGGGGCACTGGGAAATCCTCCCCTGACTGAAGTATTTTCAACATATATGCCTTGCTTTCTATTAAAAGTGATTGGACCATAGACAGAGCACAACAGGCAGAATGCGAGAGAGGGATGCAGCAATGCTACTTCATCATGCAACAGGCACTGGACGCTGACGAGCATGATCAGAAGGATTTAGCACTACAACTGTACACACAGGCAGTGGAACTGGCTGTCTCAGTTGTGAGTATATATATCATATAAAATATATAGATCGTAGATCTCATCGTCACTTACCATCAGGTGAGATCGAGATCAAATACTTGCCTATAATGTAATAAAAAAATATATGTGTATGATGTCAGTTTTTTTAATCTGATTTGATGCAAAATAGGTTAATATTTATAAACAAAAAAATTTATGATAGTCATGTTTGACCTATATATATATATCAGTTTTGTAGTTTACTTATTATTTCTAGATTACAGTATTGGCACCATTTTCGCACTAATATGCTGGGCAAAAGCTCCCACTATTATTCTTTTCATCTCTATTTTTGGTCTTCTACTGATAATGCCTAAAATAATCACAACACAACACCATTCATCCTTTTATGGGTTGCCTATGATGCCTGTATGCCTTCATTGGGATCTTAAATTTATCACTTACCTGTGAGAATCCTTTTATTTTCATTGATAAAATATCCTATTTATGCGAATACTAAACATGTCTCTTTATGTTTACGTTTATTTTATGTTTTTTAACGATGATAAAATCTGTAACATTCGTTTTATTTCTAAATATCCTATTGTTAACCTATGCTAAAGTTATGTTAAAATCCGGCCAGTACTATTCCTTGATAATCATTGTTTATTGCAGAGAGCAAGTGACACGGAGATGAAAGCGAAGATAAAAAGTTTAGCTGAACAAGCATTGGACAGGGCCGAGGCATTGAAGAGTAGAAAAAGGCTGAGTTCATTGTCGATAAATGAATCACAAAGACCAGGTAAGCAATAATATTAAAATATATAGTCAAAGCAGTGATAGCCAAGTTGGTAGAACGCTTGCCTCGATAGCGAGGATTGCAGGTTCAAACCCCGGCTCGCACCTCTGGGATTTTTCACGTGCGAATATCATTTTCAACCAAGATTATCACTTGCTAAATGGTGAAGGAAAAACATCGTGAGGAAACCTGCATGTCTGAGAGAACCCCTCGAAAGATGTGTGAAGTCTGCCAACCCGCACTGGGCCAGCATGGTGGACGATGGCCTAATCCCCCCTCGCATTGAGGGGAGGCCCGTGCCCAGCAGTGGGACATAAAAAAGGGCTGGAATTATAAAAAAGTATAGTCTATGGCAATAAACTTTTCTGTGTTTAAGTATAGTCTAAGAATAACTAAAAGGAGTAAGGTATCCTCCTATATTGGCACCATATGCAGGTTAACAAGTGTGTTTTTTTCTACCTACCTGTGTATTGGGGTATAATCAAAATAGCGTAACATGTTTTAAGAGGTTAAAAATAAATATGTATAAAATACTTTATTTTACCTAATAACAGAAGCTCGTCATTCGAGCGACAACTTAAACTACCGTAATATTTTTATTTAGGGATATTGTTACACCTTGCAATGTTAGTAATAAAATAAAAATACATTCTAGGCATATCTCCAAACAAACCACCATTGCAACGTGAGCAAAGTGTACATCTCAAAGTCAGTGGGAAACAGATCTCGTACACCGAAGAAGAGAAAGAAGTCCTACGTACCACATCGAACATCAACAACAATTGTTTTCTACCGTTCATGGACGTGGATCTATCAGAGAAGTTCCAGTATGCTATACCGTTTGAGGATAAAGCCAGTAAGCTGAAGTTGTCGAGTAAGCAAGAGAAGGAGTTGACGAATCAGTACGATTGTTGGGTGCGGCCTCACGAGATATGCACGGATCCGAAGATGATTGTTGGTGATCACGTTGACTGTTTCAGTATCAAGCAGACTGTAAGTACAATGACTTCAGAATCGGAATATTTTTTATTCCGTACTTATGAATCGTCAAAAGTTACAAAATATTATGGCTTGATCTGTGAACCTACTTTTTTGGGGTACATTTCTTTGCAGCGCTATAAAATATTCTGTGCACTGCTAAATATATGTGTAGAGATTGGGTACTATCAGAGACATAACCAGGCATCCGTTACTAGTCAATCCTACCGCCATAAATACCTACAGTACACGCGAACGGCAACTTTAAGTTGTTTTTTTATTACATTATAGGCAAGTATTTGATCTCGATCTCACCTGATGGTAAGTGACGATGAGATCTACGATGGAGCATACTTGCCTAGGTAGGAAGGCGGCAGTAGATCGAGACGCTACATTCACTAGGCACATGCAGCGCAGCTGATCTGACCCGCCATCCATGAATGGCAAAACCGAACATCATGCCCGAACACGGCTAGGCCGCTTGGCGACATGGCTTTGTTCATGAAAAATTTAAACAAATCTATCCCACGGGAACCATACATTTTACTGTGATAAAAAGTAGCCTATGTGCTATTCCAAACTATAATCTATCTCTGTGCCAAATTTCATCCAGATCCGTTTAGCTGTTTTGGCGTGATTGAGTAACAAACATCCATTCATCCAAACTTTCACATTTATAATATTAGTGAGATGATATTGATTTCTTATATTTACGCGAATACTACACATTGAAATAAAACTAATCTTAAGGATTTTATCGCGGTTTACCACCACCAGCTTGGGACCCTGTAGAAAACATCATAAAATCCAGAACCAAGCGTACCATTGCAAGACGTCAAGACACAGTGAGCTCTTTCTGCGTAGATCGGACCGCAAGTAACAACTAAATATGAGGGTACCCCCGTCAAACTATGACACCAGGACGTCAAACACCTCAGTCCTCCCGTGACCATGGTTGCTGCAAAGCAGCCGAAACGTCGGGAACGTAGAATAAAAAATAAACCGCGATAAAATCCTTAAGATTAGTTTTATTTTAGTGAGATGACCTAAGAGTCTGCCTAAAACATTTGAGTTTTTTAAATTATTTCCAGATAGTATCAGACTGTTCGTTCGTGGCGTCGCTCGCGGTCAGCGCCCTCTATGAGAAGCGTTTCAACAAGAAGATCATCACATCCATTATTTATCCTAAGAACAAAAACAAGACACCGGTTTACAATCCGTTTGGGAAGTACATGGTCAAGTTGCACCTTAATGGCGTTCGAAGGAAGGTCAGTTTTGTTTGGCACCTACACATCTGACATCGTGTTCGTCTGGCGATATTATTAGTTTTATAAAACACATACAATCCAGAAATATAAGAATATTAATTTTTTTTTTCGTATCGGCCTACCGAGACACTTACAAATTGTCATTTTCATTTTTTTTCTTAACTCTACAACCCGATCGGAACGCGACCTCAACTGAGAAATTCTCGCGCGAATCTCAGCTCACTTGTTTTTTTTTAATAGCCATATTTAATATTAGTAACAAATTATATTTACCGTTGACATAACAGGTGTACCAGGGCCCCAAGTCTGCTAACACAATCGATTCACAATCGAACAGCAACCGCATAGTAACTGTCACTTTTGACAGATATCCCATGCAATATCTGTCAAAAGTGACAGTTATTATGCGGTTGCTGTTCCATTATTAATCTACTAGCTGTCCCGACGAACTTCGTACCGCCTCAGAATCAAATATATGAGAAAATGAATTTATTGGTATTCTATGAATAATTAAACAAATCTATCCCACGGGAACCACGGGAAGCCTATGTGCTATTCCAGACTATAATCTATCTCTGTTCCAAATTTAATCCAGATCCGTTCAGCCGTTCTGGCGTGAAAGAGTGACAAACATCCATCCATCCATCCATCCACACTTTCTCTTTTATAATATTAGTATAGATTGTGGTGGTTGCGACTGTCCAATAGTCAGCAGTCGATGTTGATGGATTATGTTTTCAGGTTATAATCGACGATCGATTGCCGTACAGTCGATATGGGCGACTGCTTTGCTCCTACTCCAGCAATAAGAATGAGTTCTGGGTGTCGCTGCTTGAGAAGGCGTACATGAAGGTCATGGGGGGCTACGACTTTCCAGGATCGAACAGTGTGAGTTATACATAGATATATTTTACATAGAGCAAAGGATCGACATGATTTACAGAAAAGGACATAGAGGAAAAGGATATACTTTTTAATCGCGGGTAACACCGCGGGGCGCAGCTACTTATTTAATTTATCAGCCGATAGACGTCCACTGCTGGACAACCTCCCCCAACGACTTCCACACATCACGGTCCTCCGCCACTCGCATCCCCCGGCTTCCTGCGACGCGTGTGATGTCATCAGTCCACCTTGTGGAGGCCGTCCTACACTTCGTCTTCCGGTTCGTGGTCGCCATTCTAGAACCCTTCTGCCTCAACGGGCATCGGTTCTGCGAGCTATGTGCCGCCCATTGCCATTCGTCTACGGATCTCCTTATTTCTGATTCTGTTAGCTGTTTCTGTGTAGTTATTTAATATGTGCTTTAACATGGGCCCATGGAAAGAGCAGTGTTAGCCAAGTTGGTAGAACGCTTACCTCGGTGACGAGGATTGCAGGTTCAAACCCCTGCTCGCACCTCTGGGATTTCGGGATTTCATGTGCGAATATCATTTTCAACCACGATTATCACTTGCTAAACGGTGAAGGAAAACATCGCGAAGAAACCTGCGTGTCTGAGAGAACCCTTAAAAAGACGTGTTCAGTCCGCCAACCCGCGCTGGGTCAGCGTGGTGGACTATGGCCTAATCCCCCCTCGAATTGAGGGGAGGCCCGTGCCGAGCAGTGGGACATTAAAAAGGGCTGGTATTATTATTATTTATATTTAGTTTTTTTGTTTTTCGTCTCCCTGTTTTAGGGGTAAAATAACTGACACACGGGCCTCGGCCAAGTGTGCCAGCTTTTGCGTGTTGGGAACTATGGAGATGATGATGAATTTTATAGAAACTTGCGTGTGAGACGGCAAGTGTTAAGTATAACTGCTTTTTGTATGAGTGTGAGTGTGGATTTAGGCATTTGTAGTACATTGAGATTAGTCTGGAGGGTTCTTGGAATGACGCCTGTGGTAGAAATAACAAAACATGGCCCCACAGAATATAGACCTCCACGCGTTAACCGGGTGGATACCGGAGCGGTGCGCCATCCGGGTCGGCGAGGCGGACTTCAACGCGGACGCCTTGTACGAGACCATCCGCTCGCGGCTCGAGCGAGGCGAGGTGCTGGTGACGGCGGCCACGGGCCCGCTGCCCGACGCCGAGGCCGAGAGGACCGGCCTCGTGGCCACGCACGCCTATGCCGTACTCGACGTTAGACTTGCTGAGGTGGATCATTTAATAATAATAAGGCTTATATAACATTGAAATTATCAAAACAGGGATTCTACGTGTTGGGTCTATGTGCCCGCGCAAGCCTTCCATAGATCCGGGTATAGCTAGTGTGGTGAGAGATATAATAGTGTTGCCTCCTTATCGTCTCATATGACGGCCTTTTTAAGGGGCCCACCTAAAGAGCGGCGAGTCGCCACCTGCCAATAGTAATTAGATAAAAGCTGATTATGGCAGGTGTCCGCAACCCTTCCAATATTCCCATACCGTATCCATCCAATCTTCAATCCATAGTCTCAATTATTTTTCCATATTCCTGCAATAGTTCCTCCGCCTGCTGAGCTGTTTATGCTATCATTTTCAGCAGTTGACCCCAGGAGGTGGCTAACATAACATTAGAATTCTCAAAAAGGGCTTCTACGTGTTGGGTCTATGTGCCCGCGCAAGCCTTCCATAGATCCGGGTATAGCCCCTGTAGTGAGGGACATAAATAATAATTCTAAGTAATCTATACATATAAATAAAATTGGAGTGTCTGTTTGTAATATTAAAATAACCGCTTTTTACTAAATGCATTTGGATGTATACACGGTACCTATACCAAAACAACCTTTTTAATTTTTTTGTCTGTCTGTCTGTCTGTCTGTCTGTCTGTTTGTTCCGGATAATCTCTGAAATGGCTGGACCGATTTTGACGGGACTTTCATTGGCAGATAGCTGATGTAACAAGGAGTAACTTAGGCTACTTTCATTTTAGAAAAAAACATAGGATCTCACGTAAAAAAATTAAAACCAATGTTGCAGCGTTGCGCCTGATTAATTTTGATAGCAACAACCTGAAATGCGTCCCGCGGGCTCAGAATCCGCAAGCAGGATGTTGCCAACGGTTGTGTCTTTGTTAAATACCTCGCGAACGAAGTCGCGGGTAACAGCTAGTAAATAATAATAATAATGAAGACGAACACTTCTTATTGCCAATTGAGATGACGTAAGTTCCCCCCAGGGTGTGAAACTGCTGAAGCTCAAGAACCCCTGGTCTCACCTGCGCTGGCGCGGGAACTACTCGGAGCTGGACTTGGCTCACTGGACTCCAAGTCTTCGCGCAGTCCTCCACTACGACCCCGACAGCGCCGCGCAGTACGACAACGGAGTCTTCTGGATCGACTACGCGAGCATCCTCAAGTTCTTCGACGTGTTCTACTTGAATTGGAACCCTGAACTGTTTAAATTCACTTATTGTATACATCAGTGAGTATTGAATAGTAATTATACCAGCCCTTTTTAATGTCACGGGTCTCCCCTCAATGCGAGGGGGATTAAGCCGTAGTCCACCACGCTGGCCCAGTGCGGGTTGGCAGACTTGACACATCTTTCGAGGGGTTCTCTCAGACGTGCAGGTTTCCTCACGATGTTCCTTCACCGTTTAGCAAGTGATAATCGTGGTTGAAAATGAGATTCGCACATGAAATCCCGAAATCTCAGAGGTGCGAGCCGGGGTTTGAACGTGCGATCCTCGTTACCCAGACAAGCGTTCTACCAACTTGGTTATCACTGCCTTTTTGCCTGAGTATTGAAATTGGTTGAAATAATAACATCTCAAAGAGCTTCGAAGATTTTTGTATGGAAGCTGGCAGACAGCCATCGATTTTGTTTTATTTTTCAATTTAAAGATTAAAGCAGTATACAGAATGATACGGAAAGGATATATTAAGCCTTGATCCTGTGCTCCTTTAGCGCATTTGTAATTTTATTGTCGGAATCTTGTATATACATTGCGTTCTCCGGAAACTCTTATAGCGCGTTTCAGGATTGTATGAAGAGTTGTCAATTATTCTGAATGTCTGCGTGCAGCGCCATCTGTGTATAAAAGTATTACACACATTGGGTTTGAAACAACATTTGGTTTTCGGACTTTTTGGCGGGAAACTGAAAAGTCATGGTGTCAGTTATGTTTTAATTTCTAAAACTAGTGTTCCTGCGAGTTATAGTGAGTGATATAAGTGGAATATTAACCATTATGGGTTCGGTAAAGTGCACGAGTGTAGGTAATTGAAACAGTGACGAAACATGGCTTATCAGTTTCTCACAATAAATCCAAAAAATCTTTTAGTAAAGTATCCATCACTTTACTGATTGAGGGACAGGGGGGGGGGGGGGGATTTTACTTGGGCCTAGCCTTTGGGTCTGTGCATATGCTCGAAAACTGAAATAATTTATATTACTCAACACTGGCAAAATGGAGATGCCAAATTAGAAAAAAAACATTTGGTTCTCAACTAAATGACAATTGGACTTTTTGGCGGGAAACTGAAAAGTCATGGCGTCAGTTGTGTTTTAATTTCTAAAATTAGTGTTCCTGCGAGTTATAGTGAGTGATATATGTGGAATATTAACCATTATAGGTTCGGTAAAGTGCACAAGTGTAGGTAATTGAAACAGAGTGACGAAACGTGGCTTTTCAGTTTCTCACAAAAAATCCATGAAAAATCTTTCGGTAAAGTATCCATCACTTTACTGATTGAGGGATGGGGGGTATTTTACTTGAGCCTAGGCTTTGGGCCTGTGCATATGCTCAAAAACAGAAAAAAAATATATTACTTGACACTGGCAAAATACCTATGGTGATGCCAAATTAAAAAAAAAAAAAAAATGACAATTGCAATTTTTAGTGGGCAATTTTTTTTTTTATAAATTCACGTCTAACTTCTCATGCCTAAATCCACATGACGATTACAAAAGCGCAGGTTCAACGGTCGGTATACGATGATAGATCTCTGGATGTTCTCGATTAACATTTCGATATCGATTGCGAATGAACGCGTGACCTTTTTTTTCAGGAAATGGGACGCCGGTACCGGTCCGGCGAAGGACGCGTACAACATCGGCGAGAACCCGCAGTTCTCGCTGCACGTGCAGGGCCGCGGCGCCGTGTGGCTGCTGCTGACCAGACACATCACGCAGATACACGACTTTCGCGACAACAAGGAGTACATCACGCTGCTGGTCTACAAGAACGGACGCCGGGTCTACTACCCCTGTGAGTTAATAATCTATACATATAAATAAAATTGGAGTGTCTGTTTGTAATATTAAAATAACCGCTTTTTACTGAATGCATTTGGATGTATACACGGTACCTATACCACAACCACCTTTTTTTAAATTTTTGTCTGTCTGTCCGTCTGTCTGTCTGTCTGTCTGTCTGTTTGTTCCGGCTAATCTCTGAAATGGCTGGACCGATTTTGACGGGACTTTCACTGGCAGATAGATGATGTAACAAGGAGTAACTTAGGCTACCTTTATTTTAGAAAAAAAAATAGGATCTCACGAAAAAAAATTAAAACCAATGTTGCAACCCAGCGCCTGATTAAGTTTGATAGCAACAACCTGCAATTCGTCCCGCGGGCTCAGAATGGGCGAGCAGGCTGTTGTCAACGGTTGTCTTTGTTAAATATCACGCGGACGAAGTCGCGGGCAACAGCTAGTCTTCTATATAATAAAAATCAATTGCTGTTCGTTTGTCTCGCTAAAACTCGAGAACGGCTGGGCCGATTTAGCTGAATTTGGTTATGAAATGTTTGTCGTAGCCCAGGGATGGTTTACCCGGTGAGAAAATGGGGAAAAGTTGCGAGGATGAAAAATAAGTCTTTATTGTGCTTTATTTTTTCTGACTGTCAGTTGGTCTGTCGAACGTTAGGCGAAAGGTTATCTGTCATTCTGTCACCATTATACGTTAGGTACGAAGTTCGCCGGGACAGCTAGTTATAAATAAATATCGCCATACGAACACACCAACTATACGGTCCCACTTTAAGCAACGCTTGTGTTATGGGTACCGTACAATGGATTGAGGGCGAACTCAGTATATAATACTTATATACATATTAAATATCCATGACTCGGGTACAAACATTCGTGCTCATCACACAAAGCTTGTGTCCCTACCAGGATTCGAACCCGGGACCCTCGGCGCAAAAAGCAGAGTTACTACCACTGCGCTAATCAGGCCGTCAGTTTGATGACAGACAAAATAATTAGCCGTTCCTACATTGTTAGGCCGTTCCTTCATTGTTAGGTCGTTCTTACATTGTTAGGCCGTTCATACGTTGTTAGGCCGTTCCTACATTCTCCTCACATACCCATAACAATGTACTGCTCAAAAATGTAGAAGATCTTTTTAAAAAGAGCAACCATGGAGTTTCTTGCCCGTTCTACTCCATAGGAACGGCATTCCGAACGGGTGGTAAAGTTGTAGCTTAGCATTTTGTAACTATTTTGACGATAAGTCTTTTTTTTATTACATTATAGGCAAGTATTTGATCTCGATCTCACCTGATGGTAAGTGACGATGAGATCTACGATGGAGCATACTTGCCTAAAAGGTACCTGTTCACTCTCGACTTAAATTGTAATTAATGGTTTACATGAATAAAAAATATTCTGATTCTGATTCTGAATATTGTAATAATTGTACCATCATGTGACTATTATGTAGGTAAAGTCGACCAAGAAACTCCTTGATCACCTTAAGGTTGAATTTCATTTGCACATCGTAGAATCGCAAGGCCTATTTTGGTCATTGGTTATTTATTTGAACTAAGAACATGTCAAATATGAACCTTAGTAGATTATTTATTTACGAGGAGTTTTTGACAAAACTGATCAACCACTATAATAGCCGACCTTTAAATTTTAAATAGGCTGTCAACTAATTGGAGCTGCCGAGATACGCTAATATGCTAAATCAATTTGCCAGACGACCCGGAACCCTACATCGACGGCATAAGGATCAACAGTCCGCATTACTTGTGCAAGATTATCGTCGGCGAAGGTGGCTGCGATAAGTACACATTGGTTGTATCGCAATACGAGAAAAGTCGAACGATATTCTATACTCTAAGGGCGTACGCGACGTGTCCGTTCAGCCTCAACAAGTTGGAACCTTATCCATATACTAGAACTGTAAGTATACGACATCTTCACGCCTGAAATTTAGGAAAGGGTAGGCAGAGGTGTACTGACTGTGTACCCATACGACCGACCTGGACCCCAAGTCTGCTAACACAATCGATTCATAATCTTTTTTTTTTTTTATTACATTATAGGCAAGTATTTGATCCCTATCTCACCTGATGGTAAGTGACGATGAGATCTACGATGGAGCATACTTGCCTAGGTAGGAAGGCGGCAGTAGATCGAGACGCTACATTCACTAGGCACATGCAGCGCAACTGATCTGACCCGCCATCCATGAATGGCAACACCGAACATCATGCCGGAACACGGCTAGGCCGCTTGGCGACATGGCTTTGTTCAGTGGGTGGTGACTAACCACGGCCGAAGCCTACCACCAGTAACCACCCACCATCTTACAGCAACCGCATAGTAACTGTCTTATAAGTCTACTCTTAGAAGATAGATAAGTTAGAAAGGTTAGCGTTAGCACATAGGCATCGTGCCAGGTCCTGAAGCAGCTATATTTGAGTCACATTTGAGTATACAGCGGAATCTGTAAGGCGATAGGTCGTGCGTCCGGCTGGATAGATGGCGCTGTTATTATTTAGGCACTGTTTTAGCCTGTGGCTATAAACTACTTTACAACATACGAAAAATATGTTGCTCTTTGGAAAATGCTAAACATTTCTAACCTCTGACGCACGCGACGCGTTGTTATATGTTTGAGGTATATATTTGTCGACGAAAGATGTGTGAAGTCCGCCAATCCGCACTGGGCCAGCGTGGTGGACTATGGCCTAATCCCCCCTCGCATTGAGGGGAGGCCCGTGCCCAGCAGTGGGACATTAAAAAAAACAAAGGGCTGGAATTATTATATATATTTGTCTGTCTGTCTTTCTGTGTGCCTGTTTGTGGCATCGTAGCACCTAAATGCGTGGACCGATTTCAATGCAGTTTTTTTTATTGGCAAGCTGGTAAGATTTACTATTACTGCCGATGCTGAATATGACACGAGGCTCATTAATTATTATTATCACTAGCTTAGAGGCGAATGGACCGCTCGCACGGCGGGTGGCTGCGAGAACCATCGTCAAACGTATCCGAACAACCCCAAGTTCACGATCACGGTGCCTGATGGCCGAGTCCCGTGCAGCCTGGTGGTGGAGCTGAAGGGCCCGAAGCAGTACCAGCTGGGGGTCGACGCCCGAGTCGACTCGCTCGACGACCCCAGCGTCACTGCGCCCTTCTTGAAGGAGACCTCTGGACCTTATAGGTACGGATAATACTACTATACCTGATTAGAGCAGTTGATAGTGATCCTGCTTTCTGTGCAGAGGGTTCTGGGTTCGAATCCTGGTAGGGTCAAACTTTGTGTTGAGCATGAATGTTAAATATTAAAGTATATAAATATTATATACTGGAATTACCCTCATTACCCGATACAACAACAGAAAGCGATACAACACCATAAAGTTAGTAAAAGTAGCGGTTTTTACAAACATTATGGTATTTTATCGGATTAAGTACTTTTTAAGCAAACTTAATACATCGAGACATCCAATGCAGAATGCTAATATCGCAAAACACTAAATTACATTGTAAAGATGTCCAAATTTTTCTTAAAAAATAAAAACCATTGACATTTTGAATTTCGCGCCCTGACCCTGAGCTTCCCCCTAAAGGGGGTAACAAAAATATGAAATAACGTTTCTGATAAAATGGGAACGCAACCCTATTTTAGTAATTAGTAACACATCACTATAGTATGATTTGTATTGTCTGTGCTCTTACTCTCTGGTCTTTATATACGTCACATATATTCTTCATTATTCAATATAACGATCGTTGCTTATGTATGCCGGGGGTTTTATTTGCATTAATCCACCTATTAAAACGATTAGTTTCAGGGGATGAATTTACTCATCAAAACCAAACTAAACGAGCTTAAAATAATAATGATTTAAACCGCGCAGTCCCACTCCGAAACAATCCCCTAGACTACATTATTTTATAATTTTCTTTCAACCTGTATATTTGTTGTTCCGTACTTCCAATGTAACCGCTACTCCCCCAGGCCGGGCTTCGTGGTGCTAGAACTGCGCCAGCTGCCGGCGGGCCGGTACATCCTCACCGTGTCCACCTTCCTCCCCGGGCAGGAGGGGCCCTTCATTCTGGAACTGCGTTCCTCGTGCCAGCTGACATGCGAGGCGCGCAACTAGAGACCGGTCGGCAGGAGAGTTCAACACATTCGGTATTAACCTCGGATGAATCGTACACTGGATGGAACTAAAAAGAATACTAAGCCGTGCAGTGATAGCCAAGTTGGTAGAACGCTCGCCTCGGTAACGAGGATCGCACGTTCAAACCCCGGCTCGCACCTCTGGGATTTCTGGATTTCATGTGCGAATCTTATTTTCAACCATGATTATCACTCGCTAAACGGTGAAGGAAAACATCGTGAGGAAAACTGCATATCTGAGAACCCCTCGGAAGATGTGTGAAGTCCGCCAACCCGCACTGGGCCAGCGTGGTGGACTATGGCCTAATCCCCCTCGAACTGAGGGGAGGCCTCAGACATCCTCACGATGTTTTCCTTCACCGTTTAGCGAGTGATAATCATGGTTGAAAATGAGATTCGTAGATTTTATATTATGATTGTATTTGTGTATTGACACACATTTGAATCTATGAGCCGAGCCAGTGTAATAATTGATCCAAGGTATATATATAGTCATGTTTCTATATTGCTAAGTTATATTGTTGTTATTTTATATAATTATATTCATGACTAAGTTAGGTAGTGCATTTTGCTCTGCAACATATAAACATGATTGAAAAAATATCAAATTAAATTATTGATCAATATGAAATGTGTTAAAATCGATTAGAATATGAGTATCGTTTATTTTTAAGTTTTTAATCTCAAGCTATGAATTTATTTGTGATTTTGACAATATTTTAATATACTAATAAAATCTGTGACTTTAGGATTAAAAAATAGTATAAGAGCGCGCGCACACGATGCAAAACACACACACACAACACAATCTCTCTCACACACACACACACGACATTGGTAAGTAATTTAGTATATCATCATTATTTCGTATATATGCACAAATACGGGTACTCTTTTCTTTCACATTGGTATTCTCCACAATACATAATATGTGGCTACACTTATAAAAGAGCAAAACAATTTAAAAAACACTAACAATAATCAGTAATAATAAAATAAATGTTCATTCGCGCACACTTATGCAAAAAAAAAAAAAATCTTAAAAAAATAAGTAAAATGTTCCGCGAACGTTATTCCTCTTTTATTTTAACCAAGTAATCATACAAGCCATTTGGGTATTATTAAGTTATATCCCCAACGGCGGGTGGTTCCATAATGTTCCATTTGCGTCAATTCAACGAGTATTCTTTATTCTAAGTGCTTGATCGTTGTTCGCATAATCATGTTTATGTGACAATTGTCTTTTGTTACGGAGGATTTTTATATATTTTTGGTTTAATTATTAGGTTTTTTTTTCGGGGATGATCGTTTTATACGCGATAATAATCTCGTGTAACATATTTCAATATTCACAACATTAGGTTTTTGCGCCGTGTCGTGTGTGTTCGCCCTAATAAAGTGGATTACACACCGAAAAGCGCTCTACAAATGCATCTAGACCATATTAAAAAAAAAAATCGAATTATTATTTTAATCGCAATAGTTGGATTTTGTATCAATTTAGTTTAACTTTCTGTGAGCTCATTAGAATTGTTACGTCATCAGTTTATATGCACGTCACTGTATTTAAAGCATTATATTTTTAATATGTAAAATAAAATAAAAAAATATTTTTACATCTCTATACAAATGTAAGTGAACAATCAATGACATAGTTTTAGACTGAAAAAGATGATACTTTAATTGTCTAGGAATATTTTTTTATATTATAATATTATCTTCACTAACTGACGCATAAGGAATGAGCTGAAACTTTTTTTAGTATTTTTTTGTCTCTACAATACTCTAGTCACATGAAAGTGTTGATAAAATAAACATTTCCACACAATTCTTTTCGAAATTTTACACTAAGTATTTAAAATGCATTTGCACTGAGCGTATATTATTATTAAAGTTTTTAAATATATGCCTACGGCCTAGAAAAACATTAAGATCTGGTATGAAATCATTATGTAATAAAGCAATGTTTAGTTTACTTTGAATCTTACAATGAATGCTATTTGCATATTTTAAGCCGAGATATAATTGAGGCCCGACAATATTGTAACACAAATAGTGTGAAATATTTTAAGATGTCACCGAGTGATACTGATTTGAAAATATCTATTACATGGCCACTCGTCGGGCCTACTTTTGCTTTATAAAAATAAATTCCAATCTTACGGGCTAAGCCCACATTAAACTGTCGATCGTTCACAAGTTGTGTGTCTCCCATGCATTGACATAGCATCCTGCTGTGATAACCTAGTTATTTATTATCATAATTGCTACTGCTCAGCAGAGGAATATCAGAATCAGAATCGGAATATTTTTTATTCACGTAGACCATTATGTACAGTACTTATGAATCGTCAAAAGTTACAAAAATATTATGCTACTGCTTTACCACCTGTTCGGCATGCCGTTCCTATGGAGAAGAACGGGCAAGAAAGTCCATGGTTTCCATGGTTGTCAGCTCTTTTAAAAAAAATATCTTTTACATTTTTGAGCAATAAATTGTTATAGGTATGTGAGAACAATGTAGGAGGTGTGCCCTTCCTCCATTCCTCTGTCCTGGGCCCCAAGTCTGCTAACACAATCGATTCATAATCGAACAGCAACCGCATAGTAACTGTCACTTTTGACAGATATCCCATACCATATCGGTCAAAAGTGACAGTTACTATGCGATTATGAATCAATTGTATAAGCAGACATGGGGCCCTAGGCTATAATAGCCCACTTCTTAGGCACGATTTCATTCCGTTCAGTCTTTTGGGACTTTTGTGAGGTCGTTTGGCACTTCTAGGGCTCCACTCTGTAGTTATTTTTGTCTATTGCTCTGTATATGCGGCTGAATTGACCAGCCAATTTCAATTTCAGTCTGGTGGCATTCTGCCCAATGTCACAAAGCATAGTATTGCTGATTTGGTCTGTGATTTTGACTCGCGTCAATTGTGGGCTTCTAAACCCCGAGTCTATCACATGGTCATGGTCAGAGGGAGATTTCCCTCCATGAGGCTTCTTAATACCCCCCTACCTACTGCAGACATTATTTATATATGTTTATATGTCTATAATCTAGAGCTAAATCAAATTGTAATATAAAATGATGTTATGAAATAAATATCTTTATATGTGATGTTAATAAAGTATTTTAATATTTATGTGTGTTTTATTTGCGGAGTAGCGATAGAGAATCTTTGGATTTTTTTAATATCTCGTATAATCGTTAACGTGATATTATATTATCATATATTATATCTATGACATAGATGTATGACGTCATATTTACGTGACGCTATACTAAGCGTTGAACTTGCGCTTCTTTAGTTCGTAAATGTTCATTTGAAGTCTTAAATTTTGATTATGACGTGAACAAATTATTTTATTAAATCGACATATCGGAATTCTGACTTCAGATAATGATAACAAATGCGATAAAGAAGGTTCAAGGCTTAGTATACTCTATCTCAACCTACCCGCCTCTATATCCAGCGACGCGTACCTACGATTCAATCCACTCACTAGGTATTCCAAGATATATAGGTAAATAATCCTTCGTAGGCATTATTCTAGTGATTTTCACTAGAACTGAAGACGTCTTTATTGTAATGTGTTTGTGATGGAATCGAACGAGGACAGTAGTAATATAACGCTCTAATCGCCGCCGCCGCCGATTATGTGCCATGTCCCTCCGACCAAACTAGGACGAGACGTCGTCGCCCGCGACACGTACTCTTAGACCCCCCCGACCCACTCACCGTTCTCCTCGATGCGGAAATCGAAGAGGCGGACACTCGTACACAACCGAACAGACACCGACCTCGCCGGCGAGGTCGAAGAGTCCTCTCGTCCACCGCCACCAACAGGTGCGCCTTCGCACCTACGCGCAATCCGACAATCTCCCCCCAAGCAACGGCCCAAGCCGAGGTCGTGCCCCATGTGGCGCCCTTGAGCTAGTTGCATGCCCCTCCGGCTAGAGCGCACTCTGCGCTCGCCTAAAAACCCGGTGAAGCTGCAAAGGCCGCATCGGCCAGCAGCGTACTAATCATTCAAACAACAACAACAGTAGTAATATAAATGGTAAATCAAATACTCGTTAGGCGCTACGACGGGTACTTGATATAGACCTTATGCCTTTGGGATAGGGGCCTGCTTATAACGTCTACGTTGCGACGTACATCTGAAAAAGAAAATATTCGATTAGTATACCTAAACCCTTACCTTCCTGTTCGTCCACCCTCCCGTAGGTTCCCCTGCAATTTTGGTGCAATTCATTTGCCATTTAGTTGTCATTTTGGTCCGATTAACATAGATTTTGTCGTAATTTCAATTTTATTTACACATTTTTCGCTCCCCTGAACATTTTTGTTCAGGAATTTTAATCGTAATTCAGTTTTTCGCCCTCCCCTCGCCGAGACGCGTCCAACGACGTGCCGCACGTGGGGGTAGCTCGCAGAAAATTTTCATTCCCATACAAACCTTGTGATTTCGCCTTCCGCGAAATCTACCTAAGCCCCGTCGCGCTCGTAGAACATCACGTACATCTGAAAAAGAAAATATTCGATTAGTATACCTAAACCCTTACCTTCCTGTTCGTCCACCCTCCCGTAGGTTCCCCTGCAATTTTGGTGCAATTCATTTGCCATTTAGTTGTCATTTTGGTCCGATTAACATAGATTTTGTCGTAATTTCAATTTTATTTACACATTTTTCGCTCCCCTGAACATTTTTGTTCAGGAATTTTAATCGTAATTCAGTTTTTCGCCCTCCCCTCGCCGAGACGCGTCCAACGACGTGCCGCACGTGGGGGTAGCTCGCAGAAAATTTTCATTCCCATACAAACCTTGTGATTTCGCCTTCCGCGAAATCTACCTAAGCCCCGTCGCGCTCGTAGAACATCACGTACATCTGAAAAAGAAAATATTCGATTAGTATACCTAAACCCTTACCTTCCTGTTCGTCCACCCTCCCGTAGGTTCCCCTGCAATTTTGGTGCAATTCATTTGCCATTTAGTTGTCATTTTGGTCCGATTAACATAGATTTTGTCGTAATTTCAATTTTATTTACACATTTTTCGCTCCCCTGAACATTTTTGTTCAGGAATTTTAATCGTAATTCAGTTTTTCGCCCTCCCCTCGCCGAGACGCGTCCAACGACGTGCCGCACGTGGGGGTAGCTCGCAGAAAATTTTCATTCCCATACAAACCTTGTGATTTCGCCTTCCGCGAAATCTACCTAAGCCCCGTCGCGCTCGTAGAACATCACGTACATCTGAAAAAGAAAATATTCGATTAGTATACCTAAACCCTTACCTTCCTGTTCGTCCACCCTCCCGTAGGTTCCCCTGCAATTTTGGTGCAATTCATTTGCCATTTAGTTGTCATTTTGGTCCGATTAACATAGATTTTGTCGTAATTTCAATTTTATTTACACATTTTTCGCTCCCCTGAACATTTTTGTTCAGGAATTTTAATCGTAATTCAGTTTTTCGCCCTCCCCTCGCCGAGACGCGTCCAACGACGTGCCGCACGTGGGGGTAGCTCGCAGAAAATTTTCATTCCCATACAAACCTTGTGATTTCGCCTTCCGCGAAATCTACCTAAGCCCCGTCGCGCTCGTAGAACATCACGTACATCTGAAAAAGAAAATATTCGATTAGTATACCTAAACCCTTACCTTCCTGTTCGTCCACCCTCCCGTAGGTTCCCCTGCAATTTTGGTGCAATTCATTTGCCATTTAGTTGTCATTTTGGTCCGATTAACATAGATTTTGTCGTAATTTCAATTTTATTTACACATTTTTCGCTCCCCTGAACATTTTTGTTCAGGAATTTTAATCGTAATTCAGTTTTTCGCCCTCCCCTCGCCGAGACGCGTCCAACGACGTGCCGCACGTGGGGGTAGCTCCCTGGAAAATTTCATTTTTTCGCCCGCCCACCCACCCAGTAGCGGCTCACTACGTTGACTTTGTCATATAACAAGTCATCTACATAACTTTGGCCTTTTGGCAGATCTTTTTTCTGAATTTATCCTACCAAAATGTTCATGACACCGCCCCCCCGACCTGCAAAAACTAGAAATCAGAGCCAGGACCCTCCGTCATGTGCCCAAAAATTAGACTTCAATAGTCTAACCTACATAGCTGAAGCAGGAGCTAGTACGGACTCTCTCCCTCCTCCCGATATAGGCGCATTCCTGTCGCAAACACCGGACAACCCTAGCGAAACATACCTCGCACATGAGGCCGTTCTAGAGGCCAAGTCCTCCATTGAAAGTCGAGCCGCCGGCAACCTCAAAAAAGAGGTAAGAGAGCTCGTCATTGACAAGCTTCTCTTCCTCGAAAAGCTTATTATCCGTCTGGTAGACCAGAATCGGGACCTCTCCAACAAATTCAACAATTTTACCTCAGGAAACCCCACCCCCATCACTGCACCATTACACATGGAACATAAACTAGACAGGATATTAGAGCAGAACACCAACATCAAAACACTCATTGAAAATGAAGTCCAGCAGCAACTCAGTGTGCTGAACCAGGACATTTCCCACCTCCAAAGCGCCCTCACATCTAACGCAAAAGACACCCCACAGATTAACATTGAGGCGGCGATTGAACCATTGCGCCACGAAATTGCAGCAATCAAGGAGAACTCGACTGCCACTATAGAACCACTCAAAGCTGCTGTGGACGAACTCACAAACAGCTTAAAAGCGGGTGCGCTCCCTTCAACGAGCAACCCCAGTAACCCCAGCAACCCAGTTAAACAGACATACGCTGCTACTCTTAAAGTCCAGCGTAACACAGTGGTGGTTCAATCTGCTGACCCAAAAGACACTAGCGAGCACTTGCTCAGCGACATTAAACAAGGAATAGATATTATCCAACTGGGCGTCGGCGTTAACGCTATCAGGAAAGGCAAGGACTGCAAAGTAATCATATCACTGGATTCCGAAGAAGACCGCAGAAAAATGAAAACCGCCATTGCTGACTACAACACAAAGTACACCGTAACTGAACCCAACCCCAAAAAACCATTAATCCGGCTTTCCGGCATCACCAAGGACTTGACCGATGCAAAAATAGTAGAAGCGATATCCACCCAAAACAGAAAACTCCTAGAAGATGCACCGCCTTCTGAAACGATCCGAGTCCTACGCAGAACCAAGAATAGAAGCAGTCTTCTATGCAACGTCATCATAGAAGTTGGCCCCAACACCTGGGCCGCTCTCTGCGACCAAAAACTACGAATTGGCTTCCAGATCATCCCAGCATCGGACCAGTCCCCAGTTAAACAATGCTTCAAGTGCATGGGCTATGGCCACGAGGCCAGATTCTGCGAACGCACCGCTACCTGTGGGTGGTGTGCGGGCGACCACGACACCCGGTCATGCACACGCGAAGCACCGTCCAAGTGCTCAAACTGCAGTACAAACAACTGCCACCCTGCATACAGTAGTGAATGCCCAGAATGGCGCAAATATGACCGGTTGGCTAGATCGGTCATTAGCTATTGTTAACGCCAACGTGGTCGATACAAACACTACAGAAAATACAACTCATGATACCAGCTTTAACCTACGTATCCTACAATGTAATCTGGGCAGAGGCCTCGCCGCTACCCAAGAGTGTCTAAACGAAGCCACCAAACAGAAATACTCGATACTACTCCTACAGGAACCATATGTCGGAAGGGACGGTGTCCTTTCCATCAACTCACACCAAGTCTATCAAAAGCACACAAGTCAAAAACCTGTCAAATCTGCAATAGTCGCCATAGACAATAGACTTAGAATCACCCACCTACCTAACATAAGTAATGAAAATATCGTTTGCGTCCGTGTTGAATCAAATAACCGAAAGCTAGGGCTAATCTCTGTATACTTTGAAGGCACTGAAAGTATAGACCGATACTTAGAGCAAGTTCACCTTGCTCTCGGTGAAATTGGAACCTCTAACGTCATAATATCCGGCGATGTTAATGCCAAGAGCTACATGTGGGGAGAAAGCGAAGAAGATACAAGAGGAATTTCCTTTACCGAATTTATGTCCCAAATTAATTTCGCCATAGTCAATGAAGGCAATACACCCACATTTAGCGTTTTTAGGAACAATAGGCATTACCATAGTATTGTTGACATCACAGCTTGCTCCTACAGCATCTATGACAAAATTAAAGGCTGGAAGGTAGACGACAACATAGTCACGACCTCCGACCACCGGGCCATTACCTACACAATAACTGATCTTGTAGACCCACCTGTAGCAATAGTTCAAACTACACGAATATACAAAACCAATAAAGCCGACTGGGAACTTTTTGATGACACATTTATAGAAAACCTAACAACACACAATATTGACGAACAGAGTATTTCACAAATCACAGCAAAGGAAAACCTAGACAATATAATTGACGACTATACAAAATCCATCACAGCAGCTTGCAATGTCTCAATGCCCAAACTCATCCCCCGGATAACACCTAGAAAAATAGTATGGTGGACCGAAGAATTGACTACGAAGAAAATAGAAGTTAAGAGACTCAGAAGCCGAATAAGGAAAGCCAATCCCCAAAGAAAACCTTTTGTCATAGAGGAATACAGGATAGCCTTGGACGACTACAAAAACAGCATCTTAACAGCCCGCACTAGCAGCTGGAAAGAATTCTGCACAGGACAAGACATTAAAACGGTATGGGATAGGATCTATAAAATCCTATCACTTACCAAACGGGAAAGTGACACAATGCTCTGTGGTGATAATGGCGAAATCCTCGATGCCCAAAAGTCGGCAGCCTTATTAGCCGAGGTGTTCTATCCTACAGATGATATCGGTACAGACAACCCCGAACACCGCACCAAACGTACCCTAGTTGATACAATGATTGCAGCTATACACAATCACCCAAACGCAACGGACAACGAGAAAGACTTTACCATTCACGAAATAGCTCAAATCTTCAAACAAACACACCCAACTAAAGCTCCTGGAGCTGATGGACTAACTGCCGACATTTGCCTTAGAGCCTTCCAGAATAGACCAAAAATCCTCCTAGCTATTTACAATAAGTGCCTACAACTTAAACATTTCCCTACCCCCTGGAAAACAGCCGTTATTCGCATAATTAAAAAACCCAACAAAGACAATTACACCGTTCCTAAATCATACAGACCAATAGGTCTCTTACCAGTACTAGGCAAGATCCTTGAGAAAGCGTTCACTACGAGGTTGCTATGGCATCTTGGCACCTCTAACCTATTAAGCAACAGACAGTATGGTTTCATGCCCCAAACAAGCACTGAAGATGCTCTCTCCAAAGCCATGTCCAAGATCAACGCTGGAATAGAAACCAAGAAAATAACAGCAGTCATATCACTTGATATCGAGGGTGCATTTGACAGTGCTTGGTGGCCCTCAATAAAGTGCCAGCTCCTCAAAAAGAACTGCCCCAAGCAACTCCTCCTTCTGATCAATAGCTACTTATCCGAGCGCTCAGTCACAGTCCAGTACGCAGGAATTAATCACAGGAAATCTACCAACAGAGGCTGCATACAAGGATCTACATGCGGTCCACTCATGTGGAACTTGCAACTAGACTCACTCCTACAAGAATCCAACAAACTCGAGGCGCATGTTCAAGCATTTGCGGACGATATCCTAATAATAGCTTCAGCATCTAGTACAACAGAACTCAATAAAATAACGAACAAAGCTCTCACTGCTATAGCCGAATGGGGGATAAACAATAAACTTAAATTCGCCGCTCACAAGACACAATGCATCATAGTAACCCGGAAACTTAAATATGACACCCCCAAATTCACCTTTTTCAACACTGATATAGCAATATCAAACGAACTCACACTCCTTGGAATCACTATAGACTCAGCTTTAACATTTAAACCTCATCTGGAAAAAGTCAGCGCAAAAGTCACCAATATATATAAATCATTAGCAAGGACTACCAGAGCCAATTGGGGTTTAAACGCAGAAATCAACAGACTTCTATATATATCGGTAATAGAACCAATCGTAACCTATGCGGCTAGCGCATGGGTCTCGGTAGCACACAAACAATATGCTATTGAAAGGCTCAACAGAATCACCAGGCGTTTTGCCATACTCATATGCAGGGGCCACCGCACTATTTCCCTCCCTTCCAGTATATGTCTAGCCAGAATTCTCCCACTAGATCTTAGAATTAAAGAAAACGCAGCTTTATACGAGCACAAAAAAGGAAAACCTATCCCACTTCTACCTAACCATAAATTCGAAAAGCAAATAAGTCCCTTCTCACTTCCACATCCAGCAGAAAGAGCTCCTAGGAGCTTCGATCTCCTACTAACCAGCCAGCACGTCAACGACATCAACAACTCATACCCCAAAGTGTTCACCGACGGAAGCAAAGTGGAAGACAAGGTTGGTGGCGCGGTGTCCTGGTGGGACGACGAAGAAGAGTCGTCATATACCAGTCTCAAACTTGAATCCCACTGCTCAGTCTATCAGGCTGAGCTACTCGCTATCAAGAAAGCCGTTGAAATGGCCGCAGACTCCCAGTGCGAAGGAGTCAATATCATCAGTGACTCCAGAGCCGCACTTGAAGCCCTTAAAAACCCTAACAGCACCCATCCCCTTGAGTCCAGTATACATAGTTTAATCAGGCAGACTGAGAGACAGGGGTGCCGGATACTATTATACTGGACCAAGGCGCACATAGGTACTCCCGGCAACGAAAGGGCTGACGAACTTGCCAAAGCAGCGGCTCACAGACAGGTTGCTCCAGCCTACAAAGCAATACCCCTGTCCTATATAAAAAGAACGTTAAGAGAAGGCACCCTAGAAACATGGCAACAGAGATATGAACAACTTACAACAGGCAAAATCACTAAACTCTTCTTCCCAAATATAAAGGACGCATATAAGACACTGAATAACATAGAAATAGACAACATTATGACTCAAATATTCACAGGACACGGAGGTTTTAAGGAGTACCTGCATCGTTTTAAACTAATAAACTCATCCGCGTGCGGATGTGACGACACGACACCACAAACAGTGGTACACATCATAGATGAATGTCCTTGCTATGCCAAGGAGAGATACGATGCGGAATGCGCGATGGACATAAGCATCTGCGCAGCAAACTACCCTAATCTAATGAACAATGAGGAAACGCGAAAGCACTTCCTCACATACGTGGAAGCCATCGTGCGAAGGTGTGCCCGCCAAAATGGAGCAAAAATGGCATAATAAATTATTGTAAATAAACTGATTTTAATATAGTAGTACGTGAAAGAGAGAAAAAAAAAAAAAAAAAAAAAAAACACTTAGCTTGTAAGAATAGCAGTTAATACTTTAATAATAATATAATACTTAGTAATTATGTAACGCATAAAAAATGTACAAATTAGCTTATAATACTTAGAATAATAATACTGATTGAAATACTTGTAATAATAATACCCAGTAATCATGTAAAGTAAGAAGAAACTAATGACTTGAAAATTCTAGCTGTAAAAAGAACAAAAAAAAAAAAAAAAAAAAAAAAAAAAAAAAATACACAGTCAACAAAACAAAACACAGACTAAACCGTCACAATATAAACAGTGACGAGAAAATAAATAAAAACCTAAAAAAAAAAAAAAAAAAAAAAAAACGTCTACGTTGCTTTACTTAGGTACTACGGTACGGTATCAAGAGGGTGGTATAATTTATGAGCTACGACGACTTTCCTATAAGATATTTGTATGGAATATCTACTAGACGGTCAAACATACAAATAGCTGAACCAACACACTTTTTAATTTGTAATAGGTATGACTAAGTTTATAAGGCCTGCTACCTAATCGATTATGCTCTTCAGCTGGACCCCTAATGGTCATAGCGTGATATTTTTTTTTATTTTATTATTTGGCCTCACCATAGGTATTTTGCCAGTGTCAAGTAATATAAATTATTTCAGTTTTCGAGCATATGCACAGGCCCAAAGGCTAGGCCCAAGTAAAATACCCCCCATCCCACAATCAGTAAATGTGTTGGATACTTTACTGAAAGATATAGCGTGATATTGTTCCACCCAATTTTTTCGAGTGTAACCTAATTTAGAAGTCAATGCGCAGATCACAATATAGGTACGGAACGACTTTTTGGGGGTAGTCGCAGAGAAAAGTTATCAATATTGTTTTATTTTGTGAAAAATGTGTTTCTTTGAAATACTTATAGTGTGTAATTTTGGTGGGATTTTTTTTTGGGAAAGGCCCGCCACACACTCCCACCACTGCTACTCCTGTAAGCCAGGATCTACAGTGGTGTCCAATGAAGACACAGAGTATTGAACCTCGGCGAGTCCCGGGATAAAGTTAATTGTCTTGTAACCCGCGCGAAATTATTTTTTTTTGGTGGGATTTTAACCATCGTGTGTTCATAAACGTGCACGAGTGTAGGAAATTAAAATCAAATGGTGAATCGTGACTTTTTCAGTTCTCCTAAAAAGTCCGGTAATTTGTCAAGAAAGTATCCTCAACTTTACTGATAGGGTTAGGGGGGGTTTATTAGACCAAGTCTACGGACTAGGCCTGCATAGAATCTCCCATATTTGATATAAAAAAACATTTCACTTGACGTTGGCAAAATACCTAGCCAAAGGTGGGTGATGCCATTTTCTAAAAAAAAGGTACTGGACCTATTATTATTTTTATTCTTTAATTTAATTTTTGCATTTTGATAGAAATTCAAGTTGCATTATGGTCTCTCTATGCCTTGTACCCTCTTACTTGTACCCCGCTCTCAACGTAAATGTTTTATAAGGGTATGCTTCAAAATTTAATTTAGCTCCATGTGTGCCATTCCTCATTGTTTTCCTAGGGCCCATGTCAATGCTGAGGGGGAGGCTGGCACTTATCTCTTGTCAAATTGAGCTTGGAAATACCTCTTTTCGCGTCTTATTCACACCGTATAAATCATTATCCTTGTTTACTTATACAATAGCTTTAGTCCGTGGCTCCGCTCGCGCGACCAGCGATTTTGTTCTGCAGCTCGACTGTTCATATAAGTACTTTCTTATATAAAACTAGCTGCGCCCCGCGGTGTTACCCGCGATTAAAAAAGATGTCCATTATACCGGGATAAAAGTAGCCTATGTGCTATTCCAGACTATCTAATCGAATCTATCTCTGTGCCAAATTTCATCCAGATCCGTCTAGCCCATCTGGCGTGATTGAGTAACGAACATCCATCCTTCCAAACTTTCACATTTATAATATTAGTGTGATAAGATATCCTATAATGAAAACCCCGTTGAAATCAGTCTTGCAAGTCAGTCTTATTTATCATTCATTGTTGAAAGAATAGACAATACGAAAATAATACTAAGAACATTTTGTTTTTGATTCAGGCAACTCCGAATAGCGTGTTGCTATTTTTTTATATATTTTGAATGTACAAACATACTAAATAGCTAGAGTTTTATAATAGAAAACAGATGAATAAAAGCTGCTTTTAGGGACTCATAACAATTATGAAATTATTAGTGAAATACCTACTCTATAGCAGATAGCTTTAAAGTTACTACAGTAAGTAAAGGCGTCTGTCTGAACGTAAGTATGTATATTATAATAAGCAGCTTCCCTACAGCCGGGCATGGAATTTCAATGAAAATACCAGGATTTCATGTAGGATTACATCACGTTCCGGTTTCATCCGTCACGCTTGTATTACTTATTGGGGCGTATTACTGGGTGAATCATTGCTCTGAAAATGTGTATCAGATGTATGTGATAGGTTTCTGTTTGTTATGATAATGCACTAGTTCGATAACAGTGCGGCCGAAAATGACCTACAATGTTATAAATAATGGTAAAAGATTTGCTTTATGTGGGTACATACCAACCTACGTACGCATTAAAGACATTTATTATGTAGTAGTAATGTACCTACACAAAAGCACTGATGGCCACGTTACTAGTGATCCTGGATTCTGTGCCGAGAGTCCGGGTACGAATTCTGGTAGGGACAGACTTTGTGTGATGAGCACGAATGTTTATACCCAAGTCATGGATGTTTAATATCTATATAAGTAATATATACTGAGTTCGCCCCCAGTCCATTGTACGGTACCCATAATACAAGCGTTGCTTAGTGTGGGACCGTATAGTTGGCGTGTTCCTCTGGCGATATTTATATTTAATGCTTAGGTTAATGATTAATGTAATTAGTACTAAAAATACTCTAACGTATAAACTTATTAATGTATTCAGAGGACCTAAGGTACGGAATGAGCTGCATTCGCTTAGCAATTCATTTTCGCTTCGCTCCCTAGAGAACAGAGCACAATCGCTGATCAAATATTAAATAGTGCAAGTCTGAGATATGGTGCCGAGGCGAACGCGGTGTGTGTGAACACCGCCCGTTTACTTGTATCGCAATTCTACAATGATTGGCTATCCAACAGTGACAGCTCAGTTGAATTTGGAACAGTGGAATTTCCGTAATGCCCCAACAAACAGACATGACTTAGAAACACTTGTTTTAATTTAGAGACGGCCGAACAGACTATTGCATCAATTTGTTTTTAAATAAATTTAATGTACCCACATACAGCCCGGGTTTGAATCATGGTAGGGGCATACTTTGTGTGAAGAACACAAATGTTTATACCTAAGTCATGGTTGTTTAATATCTATATAAGCATTATGTACTGGGTTCGCCACTGGGTATAGTTGGTGTGTTCGTCTGGAGATATTATTATATGTATGATATGATATGATGAATATGATATGATGTTCGGTGTTGCCATTCATGGATGGCGGGTCAGATCAGTTGCGCTGCATGTGCCTAGTGAATGTAGCGTCACGATCTACTGCCGCCTTCCTACCAAGGCAAGTATGCTCCATAGTAGATCTCATCGTCACTTACCATCAGGTGAGATCGAGATCAAATACTTGCCTATAATGTATTAAAAAAAAAAAACCTTATATCGATAGTAGGGAATGATTCTGCCCGTCAAACAATTAAACTTAGAGACGGTTTTAGGTGTTCAGTTATACAATTTCTCATAACAGTTGTAATATCATTTCGTGAGTAAAAAGAATGAAGGAGTTGTGCTATCATTTTTCACCAACCGAGAACGTTATTTTATCAAGTTCACGTATTTAGCAATGAACTTCCTTCGAGCAGGGAATTGGCACGAAATTAACAAGATCGCGCACCAGCTCCTTGCAGTATAGAGCAACATTGGGTACGAACATCATTTGCTGCACAATTGTTAGCTAGCTTTGTGTTATAAACTTCTTGTATCTATAGGTACCTACTAAATTATGCGCTTTGTTTCGTAACGGGAATTGTTAACGAAATACGACTTGATAAGTTAGAATACCAAGTAATCTAACGTATAATTGAGTACCAATAATGTTAGTTTGGGCATGAAATATTATAGTAGGTTTTTTTTTATTACGTTTTAGGCAAGTATTTGATCTCGATCTCACCTGATGGTAAGTGACGATGAGATCTACGATGGAGCATTCTTGCCTAGAAGGTACCTGATCACGCTCCAATTGACATATTGTGCGAGTGTGAACAGGTAGGAAGGCGGCAGTAGATCGAGACGCTACATTCACTAGGCACACGCAGCGCAACTGATCTGACCCGCCATTCATGAATGGCAACACCGAACATCATTCCGGAACACGGCTAGGCCGCTTGGCGACATGGCTTTGTTCAATTGGTGGTGACTAACCACGGCCGAAGCCTACCACCAGTAGAGTTGTCACCTGGTTGGCATCACCCAGGGGCACGTGTAGGGTATCTCGAGGTTATTTAATTCTCCTACGGACGAAGGTGACTCGACCCCAGGTTAGTCAAAGTAAAGTCAAATCGTTTATTTCGTATAGGCCTACGGAGGCACATACAAATTGTCATTAAATTAACATTATTTTTTTCTTAGCTCTACAACCGGATCGGAACGCGACCTACACTGAGAAGATCCGGCGAGAAACTCAGCGGTCTTGTCGTTTTTTTTTAGAAGCCATTATTTTTACCAAAAAATAGAAAGTAAGCTCCAGTGTGTTGCCATGCGAGGCGCACACACGCTACACTTTGACATTATAAATCTTGATATTTGAGCGATCAGACTCAGGCTGCTTTATCATTACATGGAGTTTATTGCTGTGTAACACAGGTTTGATTTAGATTGCTGTCCTCTTAGGCTACTTTTTAGGTCCATTACGTAGCGACCTGCGACAAAAACTGCATTGGAGACGAATACAAATGTCGCCCAGCGATAGTAAAGCTACTAATAAAGATTTATTAAATATGGAATAAAAAGTTAAGTCTCCTTTATACTTATCATAATGAATGCAGACTATAACCATGAATAGTTGTAATTATATTATTAGAAGGTAGTTCATGTCTCAACATTTTTTTAACATTCAAACATTAAAATAATTTCGATACCAACTTAGTACAGTGCAGGATTATTTACAAACTAACTGTATACTTTAAAGTTAGCGTATTTGTCGCTAGAGACGCTGTTCAATTTTCCATACCTAATGACAAATACGTAGCCTATGCAGTTCACGTGTTGATTACGAAAACTCTCACACCCGCACCTCAGTACATTCAAAGTCTTGGGGCTCAGACCGTCTGATTAACATGAAGTCTAGGCCCGATCCGAGCGGAACGAATGACCCGTCGACTTAGTAGAGGAAGGTCGCCGCGACTTAGGAGGAATTAAACCCCACCGCTCGACCTCTTTGCATAAGACACGGGGTTTTTTAAATGTTTTTTTTAAGGTAATGGTTCCGTAGCCTGCAATAAGCATTTTTTTTGTAGCAATTAGTAAATATACCAAGGGCCCTACGATGAAAATTATAGACTTCTTGTGATTTAATTAAATACTCACAACACTTCTCAAAACAAACGCTGTCGAGGAGCCGCCATAGATAAGAGAAAGAATCCATGGAGAACATCATATACAGAGCATTTTGCTTAGATTATTGTCCAGCAGTAGCGTTGTATGCGCATAGTAACGGTCACTTTTGACAGATATCCCATACAATATCTGTCAAAAGGGACAGTTACTATGCGGTTGCTGTGCGATTATGAATCGATTGTGTTAGCAGACTTAGGGCTCAGGTTGGTGAACTTCGGACAACTGTACAAAGACGTACAGTACGTACCACAGATCACGAGAGATATGCCGTGCGGTTCAAAATGTATGGGAACTCGCTGCCTCCGCTTTGTTCCCCACCACTCTCTAAAACCAACCAATACGAAGTCTCTTCGGTGCGTGCTGCGTCGCCGCCGTATACAGCGGCCGTACCACGCGACGCACCAGTTTATTCAAAGTATCGTTAGACGATCTATACATTGCCTCGTACATTCACTCAGTAGCGAACATAGGTGGTACTTAAAGAGCCATGTATTTTGTACAAAAATAAAAAAGTCGTTGTGCTACATGAAAACTAAAATAACATAATAAAGGCATTAAATATTTTTTGATTTGTTGTTTTTAATGATTTTAAAGACGAATAAATAAAATACTTAATTCTGGCTGGTGAAATGAGATTCCATCTTTCGCGTAGTTCACTTTGCTGCTAGTATTTTTGCATACAAACACGGAACAACCCGGCATTTTGAAAAAAACTAGAGCACCGGCACTGACGTGCAGTTGCAGTGGACTGACGGCGAAAATTGTAGGTTAGCCAAATGTACGCTAACTTTGTGCGCAAGCCCACCGCTTTCATAACATATCTCCTCTAATATATCTGTGGTACGTACAGTTTACTCACGAAGTTCACCTTCACCGAACATGAGAGAGTGATAATTCATTATTGAAAATGAGATGGCAATAAAGCTTGTTCTAGCAAATTTTATTCCGCGGGCCCCCACGTCCCAATCGGGGAGGCGGTTCTTGCCAATATTACAACTGTTAAAAAAAGCGGACTTTACGACCGACCCCTGTTTATTACTTATGTTAACACTGCCAGATCGTATCACATTTAAGTGGCAGTGGGCAGGGCACATAGCTCGCAGAACCGATGGCCGTTGGGGCAGAAAGGTTCTAGAATGGCGACCACGAATCGGAAGACGAAGTGTAGGACGGCCCCCACAAGGTGGACTGATGACATCACACGCGTCGCAGGAAGCCGGTGGATGCGAGTGGCGGAGGACCGTGATGTGTGGAAGTCGTTGGGGGAGGCCTATGTCCAGCTGTGGACGTGTATATCGGCTGATAGATAGATAGATAGATAGATCGCATTAAAATTTACGCCTTTCCTTTGCTGTATATCCAATGATAACCAAGTTGGTAGAACGCTTGCCTTGGTAACGAGGATCGCAGGTTCAAACCTCTGGGATTTCTGGATTTTCATGTGCGAATCTCATTTTCAACCACGATTATCACTTGCTAAACTTGCTAAAGGCGAGGAAACATGCTTGTCTGAGAGAACCCCTCGAAAGACGTGTGAAGTCCGCCAACCCACACTGGGCTAGCGTGGAGGACTATGGCCTAATCCCCCTCGCATTGAGGGGAGGCCCGTGCCCAACAGTGAGACATTAAAAGGACTCGTATTATATATCCAATGATAATTGGTGTAATTTCTAGGAACGTTGTATTGGTTTTTTTGTCAAGTGTGTAGCGTGCGTGTATGTGATATGTTTACAGTTTAAACTGTCGATTCCAAAGGGGGAATTTTTTTGTTAGTATTGTCTTCTCTTTTTGCAGGTTGGAATTCGGCAATAAATTAGAGACATTTTTGCGACGGTCACGTTCTTGCTTGCTTACAAAGGTCTCTAATTGTACCTACGGTTAGTATACGTCAGCCTTTCCCAAAGTGAGCGATAAATCCCTGCTGTGGGCGCTGCAGGCCTAAAGGGGGGGGGTAAGAGACCCAGACAAAAATGGGGGCGTTGTGTAGAGGCTTACTATAATTAATTTAATTTGAAATTATAGTGGTTTTTAAGTAGGCGAAAAAATGGGGGCGCTAAAAAAATATTCATTCTCAAAGTGGGCAGTGTCACAAAATAAGTCTGGGAACCCCTGGTATACGTACTGAAAACCCTCCCTAAAGAATTTTACAGTATTATTTCCACTAATCTCACCAATTAATCAAATCACTTAATTAATTTACAAAGCGAACGCGGAACTCGCCATCCATCACTTGTAATAACAAGGTACTTACCAAAATAATGTCTCATTCCGCTTCAGCGGGATTTGATTAGATTTTAATTACCTATACCTAGTTGTTCGCAGTGAGTCAGCTAAAGTTTGAACGGGGCGTTAAAAGTTTTTTGAACAACTTTTTAACGGTACTAGCCATGTGGTCGATCGTAACTTAGTTTTTTTATATATAATTTGACCCCAACTAACGGCGGATTTTCTAAAAAATTCCTCCTTAGTGCACCTTTTACGGTACTGGAAGAATATATGATTCAAATTTCAAATATCTAGACCGCTCACAGTTTACCCCTTTCCCAAAATGAACTGATACCTCAGACCCCCGTAGCCAAATTACTTTAAATATCCTATCTCTAGTTTTTTTTCATATTGATACAAAATAATAATTTCATCTTATAATATGAGTTTGTGCACGCTTATCGACTTGATGAGTTTTTTAAAAGTACAACAATGATACTTCCTACTAAAATATTAGTCATTCTTATAACATGTTGGTACACGTAACACAACTTATACAGTATCTTGAAAGTTTCAAATAAGAACTTGTGTTTATGAATAGGGTTCGATTTTTAGACCTCGTCGACCCCCAAAATCATTAACTTTATCCCGGGACTCGCCGAGGGTCAAACCTCGGTGTCATCATTGGACACCACTGTAGATCCTGGCTTACAGGAGTAGCAGTGGTGGGAGTGTGTGGCTGGCCAGGTCCCAAAAAAAGACCCCCAAAATCAGTTTTCGTTTATGTCGACCCCTGGGTATCCCTGGTCTAAGCAAACAGAGGCGTCTTCTCGAGTCTCGGTTAGCCAGTACGCGACTAATGACGTAACCAGTAATCAAAGGTTTTGTTGGTAGCGCCATTACTGAATTACTCAATGTACCCCGCGAACCGCAGACGTTCGCAAATATTAATAGAAATTCCAGGAACACCCTAGTTATGCCTCCTTCGCTTGATTAATACAAGCAACTGATTAATACAGCCTTATTAAAAGACTACGCCACATAAATTAGGACTCTATCTCTGTTTATTTTGAGTCGAGAGCCGCTCAATTCGGAATAACGATAGTTTCTCTTCCCGCGCGATCGGTAGCGGCTGTACGTATATCTAAAACATTATTTAGTCGAAATGCTTCAGTGGAAATAGCTTTCGCAATCACATTAATGGATGTACCTACTGAACACGGAGTAGATAAACGGTAGTTCAATCGAAGCTTAGGTTGACACTGTGAGTGTTTTCATGAAGAGCTATTTTATACACAATTCAGACCAATGTCATGATATAAAAGACTTTCTCGGAAAAATAATATAGCTTAATATCGATTGACAGAATCGGTGTATAGATTCTGCCAATCGATGATAGGCTATATTAATTTTTCGAGAAAGGCTTTTATAACATTGGTATGAATGAAGTCTGAAGGCTTACGAAACGTTCTTTAGCCGATTTAAGTATAGGATGGATCTGGAATATACAGGGTGTAGGTGGCTATTTAACGAAAACTAATACCGTGGATTCGGCTAATCATTCTAAGCCCCGCCCCCTCCCCCCGAGAGTTGGAATTTTCCGTCAATCCTTTCAATGTTCTGTTCTCTTTAAATTGATTTTAGCATGAAATCATAATGCACCTATAACTGAAATGTAAATCAAAACTCGATACGCTCGAGCGCGCTCGTTACTTGCACGCGTCGGGTATCGCGCGGAGCATTGTGTTATGATCACGTTGTTTACGATACATTGCACGCTCAAAAATTACAAAAATGTTAACCCATGTCGTTCGATATAACCGATTTTTATATTTTTATTATAGACATTAAGTGTTACCATTAGCCAAAGATTTCATTATCATGCCCCTTACACCCTGTATATGTTATTTATGCCCATATCGTAAGGATTTTTTATCTAATTTAAACGTAAATATTATCGACATAGAGCATTGTTTATTTTGGGACCAAAATATAGTGTTTTCGTATGGCGATATTTATTTATAAAAATGTTTAACCGTAAATTCACGGCAAGCCTTACCTTGCATACTAAATATGGATTTACACCAGAGCTGTGCCAGTAATCCGGGCCCCAAGTCTGCTAACACAATCGATTCATAATCGAACAGCGACGGCATAGTCACTGTCACTTTTGACAGATATTGTATGGGATATGAGATGGAAAAGAGCTTAGCTCAGGCAGATTTTTGTACATAAAATGCAAGCCAGAGATGTCTGGTCCAGACTACGATACACCGCTTCTTCGCTCAGGTTTTGTGCAAGGACTCGCTTAGGTTTACAGCTCTACTATATCACATTGTTAGGTGATAGAGTACAGTTCCTTGAAAGCTAGGAAGAAATAGCTGAGTGGACACTTAACCTGTCTTTGACAGCTCCGGTGAAAATCCACTCCGAACTCCTCGTAACCTTCCCGCTGACTGGCGCGATACGATGTAAATACACCTTTAGGTGAATATGTAAACAGGTATCAGGTAATAGCTAAATGATTTATCCACAATATTACCTCATATTGTTAGGGTTGACACATAAATATGTATTATAACTTCTACATACAAAACTAGCAAATTTATTCATCCCCAAAAAGTTTCGGCTAGCGTGCCTATGTAATCTACATAATTATTATATCCTTTACAAACACCACCCGGCCGACGACGGAATATTTAAGTAATATCGTTGCCAAGGCAGGCGTTTTTCAAGTGTATTCTCACGGACAGATAGTCCTGCGGGTGTGAGGAAATCCCCTACATAATACGATTATGATAGAGTCGGGTTACGTGAAATAATTGTTAAAATAACAGATTTATGTCAGAGGTACTGTTTCGCACGCATATGGTGCTAATGAGGTCCCAACGTAGAGGGCGGGATTAATGCCTGGTGATAAGTGGCCTCAATAACCTGAGCGAAAATACACCTTTTTCTCGAAGCGACTAAGCCCACTTTCAAAGCTCCTGTAACTTTGTTATGGATCCAAGTGAGAGCCTGAAATTTTGTGTTACCGATAAACTACTACATTTCAAGTTCTTATATAAGTTGTATTTATATATTATGTAGGTAATTTAGTTTAAACATACAATCATCATTGAGTAATTTATTGAATTCAATACGTTACCCTGCAGGAGACCACACAACTTTTTACGACGACAGAGTTTTCGTATCATTTATATAAAACGATTTTGACCGGATAGTTCTTCTTTCTTTCTTTACGAAATGAGATACGACGAAATAAAATGGATATGATTATAGCCTCACCCACAACTTAGCGCGTATTTTGCCAATGTCAAGTAATGAATAGCAATAACACATTATAAATTAAATAATGGATGTGACATGGTGATTGGTAAATATACCATGGGCCCTGGGGTAGAAATTATTGACTGCTTTAGGTTTATGTAATCATAATTTTATTTAATACTCAGAACACTTTTTAGAACAAACAATGTCAAGGAGGCGCCATAGAGAAGAGAGAGAAAACCATAGAGAACATTATATAGAGCATTTTTCATGGATTTTATTGTCCTGTGATATGAAAATGGCGTGTTGACAGGATAGTTAAGTAAGGTTCATCATTATGTCATTCACTACGCAACAGACACTAATAAAAAACATTTCAGATTATTATAAATATGTACTGTGGTTGACATTACGTGTCGCTACCACGAGCCAATGAGAGAGTCGCGGCTTGACAAAGGCGCGAGAAACACAGCTCGTAATCTACTTACACACAATTCGCCGGAGTCGAAAGGGTTGAGAAGCTCACTGAACAGCACTCTAATGCGTGATAAGTGTGTCAATCTTATACAGCTTCAGTGACGGTTAAATTGAGGGAGCATTACACACGGTGATTTCGAAATGGTATACTTACCATTAAACTTGCGGTTATTTAACGCATTTGTAATCATTACGCGAGATCATAATTTCGATATATCGATTGATTATATTTACGCGAATACTACACATTGAAATAAAACGAATCTCACGGATTTTAATTTTTATTGCGTTAAGTATTAGTTTTTTACGTTCCCGACGTTTCGGATGCTTTACAGCAACCATGGTCACGGGAGGACTGAGGAACGTAAAAAACTAATAATAAACGCGATAAAATCCATAAGATTAGCTTTATTTCAATCGAAATATCGATTTAAAAAAAATGTTCCCACCAGAATAACGATTGTATTGTTTTGAAAGAATGTTGTTTTTAATTGATAAAGTTCGAAAATAATTATTCAAATACATAATACTATTAATACGATTTTTAATTTGGTCGCGCCGTGCCGTGCGATCGAAAACACGCTAAAGTCGTTTATATGCGATTGTCAATAATCGAATTAAAATTTATTGGGCCCACAAATTGATTGCAAATCGGCCGGTGCGAGGTTGAAATTGCTTTTATAAATTTAATTTCATACGGTTTGTGTGGACGCATGGTTATATACGGTGTAACAAATCTAATGTAAACTATTTTAAGGGTTGAACGAGTAGATCATAACAATCACTTTGCTGTATTAAAAACAAGTAATCAATCTGTGTTTTGTTAAGTAGGCGAACCAGTTGCTTTACACCGCGCACTTAGTATTGTGGTGCTATTATAAAATGTCTAACAATTTGATTTATTTCTTTGGCCTCTCATTCTCCAAACCTTATAAGGACTTGTTGTGGACAGACATCACATGGTGTGTTTTATAATCTACACGTAAGGCGATTAATTATTTATGAAATAACAATGGCACTGGTCTCTCATTCATGATTAGAGGTTTTTAACTCCCTGTAAAATTATGTGTTTTTTTCTCACAACACATTAGACTAAAATGCTCGGACAGTAAGCAAGTAACAAGTAACAATTGCCTTCGTGTAAACCGATCGGCAACACAGTAACAAGTGTTCGGAATAGATTTGCATACATATCCAATTTGGCCACTTGTTATTTGCGTAATGCCGTCGTGTAATCGCCATTTAAAAGGACACTCTCAGTATAAGTGCTAATTCTGTTAATAAACAAATTACTTGATTGAAAAAGCTATTCTTCTAGTGGTCGTAAATAATGGGCAAGAAGACATTATAAGAGGCCAATTAATTTGTGGACAATCCTTTTTTCAAATACCCAATAATAATAATATAATAATAATACCAGCCCTTTTTATTATGTCCCACTGCTGGGCACGGACCTCCGCTCAGTGCGAGGGGCATTAGGCCATAGTCCACCACGCTGGCCCAGTGCGTGTTGGCGGACTTCACACGTCTTTCGAAGGATTCTTTCAGACATGCAGGTTTTCTAAAGATGGTTTCCTTCACCGTTCCTTTTTTTAAATACCCAATAATATTAATTACTTATTTGATTAACTGCAGCGGTATTATGTGCAATGAACACCTTAATCAATCGCAGGTTCGGCCGGCACAGCAACAAAGGGCAATTTGTCTTGTTAACAAATTGCTGGAATCAAATCCCCGAGGTCGGATTAGCTGATGTATTTTGGTGGTACGAGGAACAATTTGTAGCTTGCCGTAATTGTGATTGGATTTGATTGTTGTTAAGTACACGTGAACTAGGTAAGGATTAAAAATGTGTGTTATAATAATTACAGCCCTTTTTGTAATGTCCCACTGCTGGGCACGGACCTAATCCATTAGGCCATAGTCCACCACGCTGGCCCAGTGCGGATTGGCGGACTTTACACATCTTTCGGGGGTTTCTCTCAGACATGCAGGTTTCCTCACGATGTTTTCCTTCACCGTTTAGCAAGTGATAGTCATGGTTGAAAATGAGATTCGCACATGAAAAATCTCAGAGGTGTGAGCCGGGGTTTGAACTTGCAATCCTCGTTACCGAGGAAAGCGTTCGACCAACTTGGCTATCACTGCTTTTTGCTTTGCTTTTTGAAAATGTGTGTTACACAGAAGCAATATATTATGCACTGAAATGTATGAATGTTTTCAATGTTGGGTACCAATGTATATTATAAGTGGCTGGCCGTATTACAACAAAATTTTGGCAATTACTTCATTCAGAATGTTTCTTTGTTGCTTTGCTTGGCGGCGCGTATATAAAAAGCTGGAAAGTGTTTTTTAATTCGCTAATTAAGTAATTACAACTTAAAATAATAAATCGAAATGAATTCAAATTTTAAATACACTTCGCTGCCACGAATAAATTTTCTCGCGGACAGATAAGCCCAATGGTTGTCTGAAAACTTCTAAGCCACTTGAAATTTAATTATAACGTTCAAAGTTAAGTAAATTAAAGTAACTCTATCGTAAAGATTCACAGTTCAAAATATATTTACCTGAAAATCATTTTATAGAGGAACAGAAATGCCCAGCCTACAGTTCAAATCTCATACTAAAGGCATATGCCTTTGTAATTTTAATCTTAAAGATTATCCACCAATGAACTTACATTATTGCATTATGCTTTTAAAAAAAAATCTAGAGGTAATAGGTTGATTTGTTTCCTTCTTCAAACGACGAAAGAAAAAGAACAAATCCGCAGACGTGCCGATGGCACAAAGTGTGCCCATGGACTGTCGCTTAAGGCATCGACTCGAGCCGAGTCGATGCCTTAAGCGGGAGCCGAGACTCCCATTTGATATGGGTCCCGAAAGAATTTCACTTCCATTTTGGCTTCTATTGGTTTGTGGGACGTTTATGTTGAACAGATAGGTTAAGGAGACAGTATAAAAGTATTATACTTGGTCTTTTTATACTTAATAGAGTAGATCAAGTATAACGGGACCAAGTATATTACTGAAACCTTTTAACTCTACACATGTAGAGTTAAAAGGCTTCAGTATAAAACGCACAGTTAATGGTCGCTAAGAAATGTATTTCCTTGCTCTTGTAAGTAATTATAAGGAAAACTAGGAAGGTTTCCGCGTTATCCCATTAAATTACGTCATTACGTAGCGCCATTGAAATAATGCATTGCTACGACATAGCCCCTACTACAACGTGCTACGGCGTAGTAACCGTCTCTTGTTTTATCACATTTTTGGTAGGTGAGATATTGAATTTAATAATTTTACAATTGCACAGAATGTTTGTTCTTAATGTTTTGTTGTTATAATTTTCAATTGAGGTCAACTTCTATGAATTTGAGGGTGTGTAAATATGTTACAGTCAAAACTATTAACCGGTCAAAAGTACTTTTAACTGAAAAAAGCAGGCAAAACTAATTTTCCCTTTATAGGTTGGTCAAAAGTAGTTTTCTCTAAAAATCAATGGTTAATATGGCTTTTGACTGCAAATATGCGGTCAAAAGTGGTTTTGACTGACGTTCTTACTCAAAACTATGTTAACCCCACGTAAATAGTTTTTTTTATACTTAAAAGTGACCTTAGGTAACCCAACCATCGGTTAAATGAGGTCAAAAAAAATAATTTAATTACAATTTGTAAGTGCCCCCGTAGGCCTATATGAAATAAATGATTTGACTTTATTGTCAAAAGTCCTTTTGACTGATCTTGCCAGTTAACAGTAGGTGTGACTGTTTAAATGTTTTGACTGCAACATATATACCAAGATATCGAAGATCGTTTATCTGTATGTTGGCAAAGTCAGCACAAAACATGTCCTAGGGGATCGCTACGACTCGAGTCGGTCCCCCGACATCCATATACCGTTCGGACTTGGATTTCTGCTTCTTACTTTACGAAATGAAATGCGATGAAATAAATGAATATGAAGTCAAAGTCAAAGTCAAATCGTTATTTCGTATAGGCCTACGTGGGCACTTACAAATTGTCACTAACATTTTTTTTTTCTATGAATATTGCCTCACCTTCATATTAGCTGGTATTATGCCAATGTCAAGTAATTAATAGCAATAACACATTATAATAAAAATAATGGATGTGACATGGTGATATGAAACTGGCGTGTCCGGAATAGTTTTGACTTGAATTCGACTCTTCTTCAACTGTCTTATCGACGCGTCCCTAATTATAAATCTGTGGTTGATTGTACATTTGTTTATCATGCTTTATATGTGTTTATTTTCCCGAATAAATAAAATAAAGTTCCTTCCGAATTACACTTAGAAACTTTTTTTTATTATTTTTTAACACAGTAATTGATTTACTTGAATAAAAGAGGTTTTGATGTCTTTTATTTACGAATTATTTTAGTTCACGCTAGCAAATACTCAAATCGCAATAAATGCAAGTAAATATACAAACTTAAACGTAAATAAATAAATTTTAAAAATATATAATTATTCCTGCTTTCTGTTGAAGCCTAAGCACTTCACTATTAAAAAAGAAGATGATCTTGTCTATGGCAACCTAGAAGTTTAATTTTTGGTTTTATATTCTCTATGATTCGACGATTAACGCGATGCGGTGCGCACGCGACATTTTTATATAATTTTAATTTAAACTTAACATAATTATTACACACTAAATTGTAAACACGAAGAAGAAATTAAACACCGTCAACAGTGGAAGCAGTTTTTTATTTATCTACACTTTCATTAAAGTGTCCCGACCACATCAAGGTTTGAATAAGATACCGCTTCATACATTAATCTAGCAAAATGCATTCCATGAAAATACTTAAATAATTTTATTTTTTGAACACTGACAGTGGCTGAAATAAAAACGTGGTCAGTAAAATTGGACAGCCATATAAATGACCAGTCTTAGCAACCCGAACACGTCTAAACAAAATAAATGGTTGAACAGAAACAATCTCCACTTTATTAAGAATCTCACGCGAGCGCAGCTGCGGGTCGGAGCTAGTGTTTACTGGAATTGCCGCGGGATTTGCCATACCAATGTCACTAGGGAATGATGAGTGACGCGCGTGCCAATTTACTGGCACGATTAATAAAATAATGCACACACGATATTGAGCTTTAAGTAGATAATAATAAGGTAAGGGCTCCGCGTTGTGGTCGGCATACAAATGTTGGCGTACAAAGCAACAATTATTTGCAAGTTGACAACTTTTCTGATTGCCCGCCCCTCGCGTTTTAATGACAGACAAAATAATTGCTGCTTTTTGTTTCAACATTTTATTGGAATTGAATAGGTATGTATTGTTATTGTGGTCCTTTTTAATTTGACAGTATCAATTACTAGCTGTTGCTTGCGACTTTGTCCGCGTCTTAAAATTGATACGTATAACTTTTTATTGATTAGCTGATTGAAATAAAACCAGCACTTGATTTTAAATGAAGCCGGAATACATTTGTGAAATCTGTACCCAAATCAGTTAAGCGGTTTCTGAGATTAACTCGCGCAAACGCACAGCAACAAACAAAAAATCTCACAATAATTGTTTTGGGTTCTATTGCGTTGATAAAGGCCCTCAATGCTATGGTTGACACTAGTAAGTACAAGCTAATACTAGCAAGTATTAGCAAGTACTAGCAAGTACTAGCAAGTACTAGCAAGTACTAGCAAGTACTAGCAAGTACTAGCAAGTACTGGCAAGTACTAGCAAGTACTAGAAAGTACTAGCAAGTACTAGCAAGTACTAGTAAGCACTAGTAAGCACTAGTAAGCACTAGTAAGCACTAGTAAGCACTAGTAAGCACTAGTAAGGACTAGTAAGCACTAGTAAGCACTAGTAAGCACTAGTAAGATTTAGAAAGTACTACTGGGGGTTGCGATTTCGTCACCTAATAGTAGCTATATGAAGTTCATTATGATATCCAATTCATTTCTTCCCTATGCTAGGAATACGGCTATCGATCCGTCCACAAAATGAATATGCACCAAGGGTGTAGGCACCACAGCTATTCGCTCGATTAATCGGTAATCGCACAAAGTGATCATACGATTTTAATCGATTCATTTGAATCTGGCCACACGATTGCTCTGGATAACCCGCCATGGCTATAAATATCGCTCTAGGGCTGGTAAAATGCAATTTATTTTTTCATTAAAAATACCTTAATATTTATTTATTTAAATGTAATAAGTGTTTATATCAAATTATGTTCTTACATCACAACGGCTAACAAAGCATTTATATACAAGCAAATCTTGGGAACAGAGTTGGTATACAACAAGTTGTATACAGCGTACACTTAGTAATAAGTGCTTATATTATGCATGTAGACTCTAAACCATTCCTTTACGACCGAATGAAGTGACGGTTAAGTCGTTTAGAAATAATAATAAAGCCCACTAAGTTATGCGAACGGTAAACTGCAGCTATTCATAGAATTCTGTTAAGTTGCCTTTACAACTAGAAGTGCATTTTATTGGTGATTTGAATTACAAATTTAATTTCAAGTGGAGCGTGAAATTCAGAGAACATTTGCAATAAAAATTCTTTAGTTCAATGGCGCTGAAGAATCAACCATGAGACATTTATTTGCACTTTTAAATGAATACATTTCACAATTTAAAATCATTTTTTTTATTTTTTTGTAAATAAATGTGTATAATCTACGAAATACTAGTATTTAATCTAAGTATTTAAAGTAAAAATATTTAAATAATGGAGTAAAATGGAGGGATGTGATGTCACGCTCATAAAAAAAAATATGTGTGGTCACGTGGTCATGTAAATACTTATAAATATAATTATTAAAAAAATATATGTCTTAAGATAATTTTAGTAAGTTCCTTATTGATTTCCTATATTTACGCGAATACTACACATTGAAATAAAACTAATGTTACGGATTTTATTGCGATTTATTATCTTTTTACGTTCCCGACGTTTCGGCTGCTTTAAAGCAACCATGGTCACGGGAAGACTGGGGTGATTGACGTCCTAGTGTAATAGTTTGAACCGCGGTACCCTCATATTTAGTTCTTGCTTTACGGTGCGATCTACGCAGAAACTGCTCACAGTGTTTTGAGGTCTTGCAATGGTGCGCTTGGTTTTGGATATAATAATATTAATGTTGCTGTAAAGCAGTCGAAACGTCAGGAACGTAAAAATATCATATAACACGATAAAATCCGTAAAATTAGTTTTATTTCAATTAATAAGGTTTTTTTAGCCCAACTTGTTCAACAACCCTAGCAATATTCCGAATGGAATCACAATTATAAGTGTTAATTGATTTGGTGTCAGTCGCTAAATTGATCAGTGTTATAACTGCCATGAACCATGGCTCGTATAAATTCACGTGCCATGTGATTACGAGCTCTCAGTTAAGTAATATAAAGGTTAAGTTCCTAAGAGGATCCCTGTAGGCATTCACAACTATATAAGGTTTAACAAAAACAGTGTCAAATATTTAAACAGCTGAATCAGTAAGTTATATGGACCACATTGATGTATAAAATAATTGTGTAATTTTTTTATTTTTTTATTACATTATAGGCAAGTATTTGATCTCGATCTCACCTGATGGTAAGTGACGATGAGATCTACGATGGAGCATACTTGCCTAGGTAGAAAGGCGGCAGTAGATAGAGACGCTACATTCACTAGGCACATGCAGCGCAACTGATCTGACCCGCCATCCATGAATGGCAACACCGAACATCATGCCGACATGGCTTTGTTCAGTGGGTGGTGACTAGCCACGGCCGAAGCCTAACACCAGTATAGTTGTCACCTGGTTGGCACCACCGAGGGTCACGTGTAGGGTATCTCGAGGGTACTTAATTCTCCTACGGACGAAGGTGACTCGACCCCAAATTATTCAAAATCATGTAACTGTTTAGTTACATTTAAATCTGAATTAGCTACCAGTGGGGTTAGTTTAAACAATTCGAAAAGTCTATAAATCGGAGAATTTTCGGATTTTTGTATAATAAAAAAAATACAATCGAATTGAAACCTCCTTCATTTTTTGGAGGTCGGTTTAAAATGAATGTACACCTTCATTCCGCGGATCCATAATTTTTTGTATTGTCATTTTGACCGCTATTTACAATAGCATTAAAACAGCTGTTAGGGACTCGGGAGCGACATCAGCGAATCGGAACTCATTACCGATACCTACCGATTGATTTAAAATAAGCCTGCAGTTCATTATTCGGTCATACTGCCGCCATTACGGCTATACAACAAACAAGCAACGGCTCGTGAACACTCCATTCATCAGAGACTCCGCTGCTGCCCGGCACCACTACCACGAAACCTCGCAAACGATACTATCGCGAGTGAAGCTACCCCTTCAAACCTTGCTACAGAAACAAGTATCACTACAACGATACACAGATGGCGCTGGCGATTCTCCATACAATGCTGAAACGCAGTTTGTTATTTTTGGAAAGGATTACATATATACACGAGTCTGTAACTACGGGCATAGTGTCCGGAAGATCTTCCCTTTTCTGCTTAAGTGTGTTTTGTCTGATTGAATTATCTGTTAGGTTACTTTGCTACCCGTTTGAAGACAAGTGGTAGTGAATTTGTCAAACTTCTTAGGGTTTGTTGGAAGGAGCTAGTCCCACACTAAGCAACGCTGGTATTATGGGTAGCGTACAATAGACTGGGGGCGCACTCAGTAAATATTACTTACATAAATAATATTAAACATCCATGACTCGGGTACAAACTTTTGTGCTCATCACACAAAGTTTGTACCTATATACCAGGATTCAAACCCCGGACCTTCGGCATGGAAAGCAAGGTCAATACCATCTACGTTAATCAGGCTGTCAAACAATCAGATCAGTATATTCCTCTTCACTGTTCTCCTGCCCGCTTTTATGAAAACCGGGCCTAACTAAATTAAGACGTGAGTTTACATGGTAGGGGACATCGGTTATGTGATTGATCATCGGTAGAAAATTGTAGTTAGTCTTGAGCCTCAGTGTCTCGAACCTGTACGTCAAGAACGAGATTATTCGTAAGCTAACTGTATAGTTAATAGTTTACGTATGTAGACAAATTATACCTACAATAAACATAATGATTCAGAAAGGGTGTACTAACCTTGGCACCTGGAATCATTATGTGACGTCAGAATTTCGATATATCGTTTAAAAAAAATATTAAAAAAAATATGATTTTTTTTGTGAGCATTTTAATTGACTTCAAAATTCTGGCTTCACATAATAATACCAGGTGCGCTAAAGAGGCACTAGTTCAAAGGCTGGTATACCTTTTCTGAATCACCCTATAAAATAATTCGACAAAGAAAAAGGGAACAACACAATTACTCAGGAGTAGATCAAAATCAAAAAAATCTTTTTATTTAATCAAAAAAACACAAAACAGTTGCATACCTTACGTAAGTAGGTAGTAAATACCATAATAGACAGAATATTAATACAAATGGCGGTAGGTATACAATTTAACGTAATCCTTACCTTCCGTGCTAGTTCAAAACTGTGTTACGGCAAGGTAATGATTCTGATGATACCTGGTTAAAATCCAATAAAAACATTTCTCAGACCATTCGCTAATCAAAACATTGTGGCCGCTGCAATGTCTCGTCTCGTCCGCCTTAATTTAATTCTCCCGCTTATTATTTCATTTCTGTAACCGTTGCTTTGTACTAGTCCTGGTGCTCTTTGTACTACAATTGTCACGAGAGCTGCAGGACTCGGTTTCGTCTCCATTGATGTACAATTTAGATAAACCCACTTCTTAGTTTATATAAGGTGTGTATATAATACTACCAACTGCGTTAAACAGGTGGTCAACTGAGTTTAGTTATTGGCGGCCTGATTAGCGCAGTAGTGTAGTAGTGCGTAATGACCCTGCTTTCTGCGCCGAGGGTCCCGGTATCGAATCCTGGTAGAGACAAGCTTTGTGTGATGAGCACGAATGTTCGTACCCAAGTCATGGATATTTAGTATCCATATAAGTAATAAATACTGCGTTCACCCCAGTCCATTGTACAGTACCCATAATACAAGCGTTGCTTAGTGTGGGGCCGTATAGTTGGTTCGTCTGGCGATATTTATTAGGCTTTACAGCGATACATGTGTAGCCGACTTCGCACCTGCTTCTAATTGATAGCCGCATTAAGCCTTAGATATTACTGCGTGTGCAATAGTTCATATACTCCTGAGGGATTCCTTCTTGCGCACGAGATTTATCACTCACTACCTTAGACCAATAAATCTGGACCTGATATCGAAAGGCGTACGTTAAGGCAGATCGTTGGCGACGCACAATTATTACATTTTTAATTCTATTGTCTATGTTATGTGGTTCATTTTTGAATGAAGATTACTGGTGAAGCTGACTTTTTGACGGAGTTTTGTGACCGAACCGTCATATCTTTACCTATTTTCTTCCTGGCTGTCCCATCACCAACATAGTGGCCGTTTGACGAAAAACATTGCGCATTTTTCCATAAGCTGCGTATAAAACTGGTTCACTCACGATCGCTGCCATTTCGAATCACTCAGATACTTATTTACATTTATTTTAACTGAATTAGCGACATTACCGAATGTTCAAAAAATATCAAAACGTCTGGAGATGTTTGGTGACCAGAAAGCTAGAACATATTTTGGCCAACACATCCAAACGCTGGCAACATTGCCACGTTGCCACAATGGCACCCTGCCGCCCGATAGTGGTGAGGATTTTTATATTATATTATTCCAGCCCTTTTTTATGTCCCACTGCTGGGCATGGGCCTCCCCTCAATGTGAGGGGGGGATTAGGCCATAGTCCACCACGCTGGCCCAGTGCGGATTGGCAGACTTCACACATCTTTCGAGGGGTTCTCTCAGACATGCAGGTTTCCTCACGATGTTTTCCTTCACCGTTTAGCAAGTGATAATCATGGTTGAAAATGAGATTCGCACATGAAATCCAGAAATACCACAAGTGCGAGCTGGGGTTTGAACCTGCGATCCTGGTGAGGATTTGCTGAGTCCTTTTTATACCAGTTTCATTTTATTTTTAATCTATTGGAGTTATTTCTTCTAAAAACATTATATTCGTTTTTTTTTCATTCATTTGATTGTTGATGCCTTATAACTGTTAATAATAATATAACAATAATACCAGCCCTTTTTTTAATGCCCCACTGTAGGCCACGGGCCTCCCCTCAATGCGAGGGGGATTAAGCCAAAGTCCACCACGCTGGCCCAGAGCGGGTTGGCGGACTTCACACGACTTTCGAGGGGTTCTCTCAGACATGCAAGTTCCCTCGCGATGTTTTCCTTCACCGTTTAGCAAGTGATAATCATGGTTGAAAATGAGATTCGCACATGAAATCCAGAAATCCCACAGGTGCGAGCCGGCGGTTGAACCTGCGATCCTCGTTACTGAGGCAAGCGTTCTTCCCACTTGGCTGTCACTGGTTTTTTTCATAACTATTGCATGGTCCTTAAAACCCCATATAAATTCAATGTTATACGTTTTTCCGGGAAACATTGTACCCTATATAGAGGACAAATAAACCCTATCAGTGGTCCCTCGCACATTCTACCCAATTATAAACACATTTTCGACTCGAGTGGTTTTGATAAAATAACATCAGAAATGAGATCGGGGTTGCCTATTTGAAAATCAATTTTGCCGACAATAGCACGCGAGGTATCGAACCCCCTCCGCGTAGGGTTGCCGCACGTGAAATACCATATGCGTGGATATTCAAAAAGGAAAAATTGAAATGTTAATAATAAAAAAAGGTATTTGCAATTTTATGAGGGGATTGATTTCGGGATAATTTGAATTTTTTTTTGGGGTGATGTAAATGCTTTGTTTGAGTTGATTTTGTAATATCCTTTGTTTTTGTTTTTATTGAAATTTTGTTTGTATGATGTTTTAAAGTAGGTTTAATTTTGTGAAGTTGATTGTTTTAAGAAAAGTAAATAAATCGGCCGTCTCATTTTGGTGGTGCGTCTGCGACTCTTGGCGTAAGTAGACATCAGTGTTTGTAGACAAACTAAATATTTCGTGCCCTATATTTTTTGAACGTAATATATTTTAGAATCTCTTGTAACGTAATTATTTTATAAGAAAATTGTATCATTCACTTGGGCTTGGACTATATAAAGTAATATATAGACTAAATTAAAATTAAATTCAGATTAAAATTGTAAAATTAAGCAGATATCAGAATGCACTCAGCAAATCCCCCGCACCATCGGCTGGCAGGGTGCAGATGACAAATTGTAAATTATTATCGATCAATACAAACGGACAACAAAATAAGGTAAATCTTCCTTTTGCCAAAATATGAGCAAATAAAATGAAGAGGAATTGATTCTGATAGCCCTATTACATTCGCGTTCATATTTTCGGAAGAATTTATTGGCAAACTTCCGTTCGCGAAGTTATTATTATGTCTGACACTTGAGGGAAAATACCTGTGATTACTGATCAAGATATAGTAACCTATTATATTTATTTTAACTATACGAGGTTTAAGCATAAGCTGGAAACTTCGTCGTTATACATATTAAAATACTAGCTGCGCCCCGCGGTTTTATCCGCGATTAAAAAGTAGCCTATGTGCTATTCCAGACTATAATCTATCTCTGTGCCAAATTTCATCCATATCCGTTCAGCCGTTCTGGCGTGATTGAGTAACAAACATTCATCCATCAAAACTTTCACATTCATAATATTAGTGTGATTGCTGAGATGGGTAAAGAAGTCGCGGTATATGTTCTTTATAGGCTAGTATTTCGCAACATTGTCAGTTAGCCATTTAGTTGTGCAACATTATACCAAGTTGCGTGGTCGCAGCAAAGGCACAGGTTCCAGGTCATTTGGGGCCGGTCGGCGCAAGGTCGGCTGAAAAATTAAATTATACTCTAAAACGGGGCGTTTGGATTCTTAATCGGTTGCAAGCTGCGTCTGGCTGTGGCGACAGCAATTAACTCTATTGCTGTAGAAACTGTAGCCTAGACGAGTTTATTTTGAAATCATAAGGAGAGCTAGAAATTTGTTGAATTGTCTATGTTTAGTTTGTTTAATTTATGCCCACATAAATACTTTAGTTAATTAAGTTTTTGTTTTTTTTGGCCTTTTTGAATTAAATATATATGCTTACATTCTCATTTGATTTTAATAAGACAAATAAATAAATAAATATCGCCAGACGAACACACCAACTATAACATCGTACACTAAGCAACGCTTGTGTCATGGGTACCGTTCAATGGAGAACGTAGAAACGGCTAGGCAGACTTTAGCAGTATTTTTTTTTTCGTTATTATTACATTATAGGCAAGTATTTGATCTCAATCTCACCTGATGGTAAGTGACGATGAGATCTACGAATTCTACGATGGAGCATACTTGCCTAGGTAGGAAGGCGGGAGTAGATCGAGACGCTACATTCACTAGGCACATGCAGCGCAACTGATCTGACCCGCCATCCATGAATGGCAACACCGAACATCATGCCGGAACACGGCCGCTTGGCGACATGGCTTTGTTCAGTGGGTGGTGACTAGCCACGGCTGAAGCCTACCACCAGTAAAAAGCTGGTAAAAAAAAGTACTAACCCCACGACTTTGCTAGTAATTGTACATATTTTTTTCAAAATTTTGATTTAGTTATCTAAAGGTTATAAACTATCTCCATTTCAAGTAGAAGTAAAATCCACCTAGTAAATTCTGAGACAGTTTTTCCATGTAAGCCTCGTGAACCTATTCGTTTATCGGGATATAAATTATATTGACTCATTTTATACCTAAGCTATTTTCATGTCAAATTTAAATGAAATCTGTGCAGTAGTTTTCCCTCTGTCCATATTCTCTTGAAAGGGACAGACGGACAGATAAAAAAAAAATAGAGTTTCGGCGTCTGTACCGAAAATAATGTCTAGGTAATTGTCGAGAATAATGTATCAGGTACCTACTGATGTGATAGCAAACGAGCCTATAAAGTATATAGGTAATTATTCTTAAACGCTAACCAAATAAGCCTACAGGATTTATTAGGACGGCGAAAACACTAGATATGTACGCGGCCAGACCCATTTCAATTTATTTGTTCCTAGAACAGACATTAGTGGAATTTAGATGAACGTTTATATTGCCCAATTGTCTATATAGAAAAAATAGTGTTGGTTAACGAAGTTTGTCTATAATATAAGTTAGAAACATGCTGTTTGTTCCACAAACACAAATATGTTTTTTGTTTAATGGCAACCCAAGGTGGGCAGTCACTGTTCAACCCTGCGCACAGTTCGCACGCTTAGAATCTACTTATTTATTTTTATTACCTAATACAGTCCGCTCGATATTATCTATGTGTGTTTCATTTAAATTGGACCAGCGCGCACATAGTTTTTGGTCCTTCGAGCCGGATTGTATTAGGTAATAAAAATATTAATATATTATAATAATATATTTTTGGTCCTTAGCTCGCGAAAAGTGATAAATAAGTGTATTTTTCATATTGACTTTGTCGGCGGGCGGACTGTTGCGCGAGTGACTCAATTAAAAAACCGCGGCGTTCTATAAACATTGCGGCAGGAGCAAGCGCAGCGTCTATAACGTTGTTGCTGTGGAGGTTTTCGTCGGCATTGCTGAGCTACTCCGTGCTCCGAGTTTAATTTCAAGCATCATATAATTGCAAGAAGATGGCGGCCAGCGTTCTATAACGTGGCTGTCGAAGACGATGTGCTATATCACGTTGTTGTTGCGGGGAATTTTGGCATCTGCATTGCTGTGCCACTCCGTTTCTTCTCAAGCTTTCAAGAAGAAAATCTGAATCCTTTTCATAATCACATTGTGATAAAAATTGTAATTTCATTCGCCATTTCGCCATACCTACATTTATACCTGTGCCAGAAAGGGACAGATACCCTTTCATCGCTTGATGCGTGAGTGGGAGCGAGACGCCAACCAGGACAGCGCGACTGCGGTTTAGTGCATATTGCCAGTGCACTCTTGGAACGCCTTCGTCTACTTCGGGCATCACAACAACCATCGACCAAGTCGGCATCGCTTCGGGTGGCATTCGTCTTCCTTTAGTTTTAGTATCGTTTCCGAACTTGTTCTCTTATTGTTCTGTGTTTCGGGATTATTTGTTTCCGGCAAAAAATAAATTCGCCATTTTGTTGCGGCGCACGAGTTATTTGTACGCGTCGTATAATAAGTTTAATATTTTGGTGTAAATTGTAATTTAATTATTTAAAAATACGATTGTTTAAAGTAATTTATAGTCATTTAAGCTATTTAATTTATAGTCGTTTAAAAAATGAGCACCAAAGATTTGGCAAGGCTGGTCGCAGCACGAGGCCAGACCAAGGCTTCAATAAGCAAAATAAAATCATTCACAAAAGATGATGAAAATATTAAGTGTGCTACCATAGATTCTCTTATTGTTAAAAAGAACAGGTTAGTAGAGTGTTTCAAAACCTATTCCGAATTAAACATCGACATAAATGTGATTGATCAGTCGGATAGCGAAAACTTTGATTTAATTGAGGAAAATTACATGTATTGTTTAAGCGAGCTGAACCGGCACATTCGAGAGAGGTCGGGCAGTGTCGCAGCAGAGCACTCTTTACCCAAGATGGGTGGGGAGGTGCCGAAAGGATTTAGGGGCTTACCCAACTTAACTATACCTAAATTTAATGGTCAGGTAGGTGACTACTACAATTTTATAGAAATTTTCAATAGTGTTGTTCATAAAAACACATCGTTAAACGATTGTGAAAAGTTTTATTATTTAAAGTCATTAGTAGAGGGTGAAGCACGTTCTATTATTTTGCATTTGGGTCTCACATCAGACAATTATACACAAGCACTTGAGCTTTTAAAAGAGAGGTATGATGATAAGCCCAAAATTATAAATTTTCATGTCTCTGCACTTTTAGATTTAAGTCCAATAAGCAAATGTACAGCGGCATCGCTTAGACAATTAGTTTCACAATTGAAACAGCATATTGGAGCTCTAAAAAACCTCAATGTTCCTGTGGAGCATTGGGACCATATTTTAATGACCATTTTGCAGCGTAAGCTAGATACCTACACGCTGAAAGGCTACTTTGTAGATACACAAGGTCAAACACAGACACTAAATACACTTTTAAAATTTATAGATCAGCGGGCAGCTGCACTTGAATCAGCCTACACAGATCTTCAGGCGAGGAGTACTAGGAGTAATGTGAAGTGTCTAGCGGTAACTCATTCATCCTCGGCCTCGTGTAAGTTTTGCAAGAAAAGTTGTAACAAATTATATCTATGCCCGCAGTTCAAACTTTCTAATGGTTCTGATCGACTTAAGTTTGTAAAACAGAACAATTTATGTAAACTTTGTTTAAATAGTCATAAAGGACTCTGCAATTTTCAATTTAAGTGTTCGACATGTAGGTCGAGGCACAATAGCCTGCTGCATGATGCTATATCATCAGATACCCATGTATCAAATGCAGTTACAGGTATTACAGAGCAGGTCAATGATTCAGTCGTTTTACTGGCAAGAAATGGTGACAATGTTTTACTGCCTACTATTAAAGTAAAATTATTTAAAAAAGACGGTTCAACTATGTGTGTCCGCGCCTTATTAGACTCTGGTAGTCAAGTTTCATTTATTTTGTCAGAAACTGCTGACACAATTAATTGTAATTTACACCCTGTAGACACTATTATACAGGGAGTGGGTGATGGCAGGCAAAAAATTGCTTATAATGCTGAATTTAATATGTCTTCTTTGGATGACAGTTTTAAAATGATTGTCAATTGTTGCATAGTCAATGACATTACTTGCAACTTACCACAATTTAAGGTGGACTTACAAAGTTTAAATATACCTACTTATGTTAGGTTAGCCGATGAAGATTTCTATAAATCTCAAAGAATAAGCTTGCTTTTAGGCTGTGATATATTTTTCCAACTATTATTGCGTGAACAAATTCCACTTTCAATGCCGGGGAGCTTATGCTTACAAAACACTCGCTTTGGTTATGTTGTGGCTGGGGTCGCTCATGGCTCAGCAGCTTCCAAGAGAGAGATTACTGGCTTTTCAGGTCATGCACGTCTTAATAGTGGTATTCAATCTAATAATGTTAAAAGTCTTGAAAAATTAAATAAAAACATTGAGAAGTTTTGGGAATGTGAAAAGGTGCCAGAGCTGTACTCTGAAGCAAGTTCTGAACAACTACTTACTGAAGAGAATTTCCAAGCTACTGTCACACTTAAAAATAACAAGTTTCAAGTAGACTTACCTTTCAAACAAGACTTACAAAAACTTAAGCTGGGTGACTCTTTTTCATGTGCACTTCAGCGATTTGTAAATTTAGAAAAGAGGCTTAAAAAAGACTTACCTATGTATGAAGCCTATAAACAATTTATTTTAGAGTACATTTCATTAGGACATGCACAATATATAGATATATCAAGTTTAGACTTGTCCAAAGAATTGTATTATTTTTTACCACACCATTGTGTGATTAATGATAGTAGTAAAACCACTAGATTAAGAGTTGTCTTTGATGGCTCAATGAAGACCAAGAATGGTATCTCGCTCAATGATGTGTTGCTTAATGGAACTTTAATGCAAAATGATTTGTTTAGCATCCTACTTTTATTCAGGCTTTATAAGTTTGTGCTTATCGCTGATATTCAGAAAATGTTTCGAGCTATAATGCTTAATCCTTCACACTGTAAGTTCCAGAACATTCTTTGGAGAAATGATCCTGAGGACAGTATACAATGTGTACAACTTCAAACGGTAACTTATGGTTTAAAAAGTTCCACATACTTAGCTACAAGATGTTTGCATGAGCTTGCTCACAGATACAAGGAGCAATATCCACTTGCTTCTCAAGCTTTACTAAACAATACTTATGTTGATGATGTAAATATAGGGGCTAATGATATTTCCGAATTATTATCAATTAAAACTCAATTAATTGAACTATTAGCTCTAGGAAACTTTAAGCTTCACAAATGGTGTTCCAATGAACACACTTTATTACATGATATTCCCATAGAACATCAAAACTTAAAGGAAATTGATATCTGTAAAAATAATGTTACAATTAAAACTTTAGGAATTTCATATAATGTACAACAGGATATTTTTATTGTTAAATGCCCTGAGCATCAGGTATCAGAGTCTTATTCAAAAAGAGATTTATTAAGTTTCATAAGTAAGCTATTTGACCCACTTGGATTAGTTGGTCCTATTTTAGTCAATGCTAAAATCTTAATGCAACTAGCTTGGTTATCAAATATCAGCTGGGATGCACCTTTACCCATAGAATTAAACGAGAAGTTCAGGCAGTTTGTTATTAATTTGCAACATATGTCAGGCATTCGTGTTAATAGAAATATTAAAACAGATATGGTTCAATCAATTGAATTAATTGGTTTCTCTGATGCTTCCAATTATGCATATGGATGTTGCTTATACATAAGAACTATAGATAGTCAGGGTAATGTAAAGGTTGACCTATTGTGTTCAAAGTCTCGAATCAATCCAATTAAGAAATTAACTATACCACGACTTGAACTCAATGGTGCCTTATTATTGGCTACCTTGACAAGAAAGGTGGTAGATAATTTTAAGGATAAATTTCATATTAATACATACTTATATGTAGACTCCATGATAGTACTTTCTTGGCTAAAAACAGCACCTATCAAGTTAAATAGATATGTCGCAAATAGGGTGACCAAGATTTTAGAAATTAGTGAGAATGTTTCATGGCATTATGTCAATTCAAGTGAAAATCCTGCTGATTGTTTGTCAAGAGGTGTGGAGCCTCATTTGTTACAGGACAATGAGTTATGGTGGCATGGTCCACAGAATATGCATTCCAAGAATTATAATCATACTTCTAATTTTAGTTTGTTAGAAACTATCCCTGAAACTAAAATCACTGCCACAGTTTATCAATATAAACAGCAGTTAACTATTTTTGAAAAATATTCTAATATTAGTAAGCTTCAAAGAGTAATAGGTTATATCTATAGATTCATAAATAATTGTAAATTACCTTCTCATGATAGAAAAAAGAGTTCATATTTAAATGCCAAGGAGTTAGATTATTCATTAAAAATTATTATTAGAAATGAACAGCGTCAACACTTATCAAAAGAAATTAATTGTTTGTTGACTGATATTCCCATTAAGTCTAATTTAATTCATTTGAATCCCTTTCTTGATGGCTTAGGTTTGCTTCGTGTTGGTGGTAGATTGCAAAATTCCAACCTGTCTTATGAACAGATGCACCCCATCATATTGCCAAAACATACATTTATAACTAATGCAATTATAGAAAGGGAACATAAAGCTTTGTTACATGCCGGGCAAAAGTTAGTATTGTCCAATTTAAACCAAAGGTTTCATGTCATCAATGGCAGAAGAGAAGTCAGTAATGTACTACACAAGTGTATTGTTTGTTTTAAACTCAAGGCCAAGGCTTCTGAGCAATTGATGGGTTCTCTACCTGCTGGGAGAGTGACTCCAGCCAGAGCATTTGAGCGAGTAGGTATAGACTATGGTGGTCCATTTTCTATAAAAATGCACCGTGTCAGAAATCCTATTATATTAAAATCATACATAGTATTATTTGTTTGTTTCTTAACTAAAGCAGTACACATTGAATTAGTAACAGATTTAACTACAGAAAGTTTTTTGAATTGCTTAAAAAGATTTATATCACGTCGCAATAAGCCTTGTGAGATACATTGTGATAATGCCAGTAACTTTAGAGGGGCACGCAATGTATTAAAAGAATTATACCTATTACAGTCTGGTAAAGATCATCAAAATCAGGTATACAACTTTGCGGCTGAGCAGGGTATTGAGTTCAAATTCATACCCAGTTATTCACCAGTATTTGGAGGTCTCTGGGAGGCAGGAATTAAGAGTGTAAAGTACCATATAAAAAGAGTGGTAGGAGATATTGTTATGACATATGAAGAGTTTAATACTGTCTTAATCCAAATAGAAGGTATATTAAATTCAAGGCCTTTAACTGCCTTGTCCACTTCTGACTCAACAGATTATTCGTATTTAACCCCGGGTCATTTCTTAACAGGCAAACCATTGTCATCATATCCTGAACCTGACCTAACAGATGTACCAAGTAATCGCTTATCATTTTGGAAAAAATGTACCAAAATAGTGCAAGGCTTCTGGAAGCAGTGGCATAAGCAGTATTTAGTTACATTACAAAACAGGCCCAAGTGGCATAAGCAATGTTTAAATATAAAGGAAGGATCTCTTGTCCTAGTACGCGATCAGAACATTCCTTCTCTGCGCTGGCCAATGGCTAGGGTGATTAAAGTTTATCCAGGCAAGGATAGCAAGGTCAGGGCGGTAGATATAAAAACCAGTAATGGCTTTATAATGAGAACGAGCATAGGTAAAATTTGTTTACTGCCTGTGGAGTAAAGTCCCTACAAGGTAGGTACTGTAGTATGATGCATACCTATGCATAGTTATTACATAATAGCAGGAGGTCGAGGATGATCGGTTATAAATTGATATGGTCATTGGAGCATGATCCCAGTGCCAATATATTGTGATTGATTAGTGTTCAAACACACAGAATTACTTGTTATTTTTTATGTTTTATTTCTTCAGAAAGAAGTTTCCTTTGTTATTTTATTTTAGTACTAATCATTAAGTTTTCTATGTCTTATCAGACAAGTTATGTTTAATTTCTATTAGGAGTATATATTTTATTTTGATTTATATTAATTAATAGTTAGATACATTAAGCTACCTACTTGTTTAAGAATGACTCATTATTTCTCTAAACTTATGTTTTAATTTCTCTACCTATTTAATTGTGTGAATGGTACTTATACAGTTTGTAAGTGAGTAAACAACAGACTGTAAGTGTTATAATTAAAATTCATAACATTAAGTTAAATTTAAACCTTTGTGATAATTAAGTCAAGCATATAACTGTTTAGCTATAAACAATATTAAGCCCCAGGGTCGGTTGCCACAATATGTAGTTGTAATTGTAGTTGTAGGTAATTGTAATTAATATGTAATTGTGTTTCTCAAAGAAAAAAGATAATCATTTTGAATTCCTTTATTTGTATTTGCATACCTAGATAGTAACATGTATAGATGTGCCACTGATGTATCATAGATTAGTTATGAATAGATTTGACACTTTTTGTAAACAAGGAAAAGGTAGTTCATAAATTTGTTTTCTGTTTCCCCAGCATGTTTGTTCCACAAACACAAATATGTTTTTTGTTTAATGGCAACCCAAGGTGGGCAGTCACTGTTCAACCCTGCGCACAGTTCGCACGCTTAGAATCTACTTATTTATTTTTATTACCTAATACAGTCCGCTCGATATTATCTATGTGTGTTTCATTTAAATTGGACCAGCGCGCACACATGCCATATTGTCTGAGATTAATCAGAACTTAATAAATTAATGCACCAGCCTATTTCTGGATTATTAAATTATCTTTACAACCGATGATCTATCATACATCGCTTTAGCCCCACCTAGTGTACTAGGTATGCATATTTAACAATTTAAGCTGGGATCACTAGATGGCGCTGCCTATAATGAATAGCAATCCTTATACTAATCGATTACAATAAACGTCCATGCATAGGCAGCACTTACCATAGACAATTAGTCTGAATGTTTATATGATATAAAATAGAACTAATATAATAGGGACTTTTTGGCGGGAAACTGAATAGTCATGGCGTCAGTTATGTTTTAATTTCTAAAACTAGTGTTCCTGCGAGTTATAGTGAGTGATATAAGTGGAATATTAACCATTATGGGTTCGGTAAAGTGCGAAAGTGTAGGTAATTGAAACAGAGTGACGAAACTTGGCTTTTCAGTTTCTCACAAAAAATCCATGAAAAATCTTTACTGATTCATCATCACTTTACTGATTTAGGGATGGGGGGTATTTTACTTGGGCCGAGCCTTTGGGCCTGTGCATATGCTCCAAAATAGAAATAATTTATATTACTTGACACTGGCAAAATATCTACGGTGATGCCAAAAAAAAAAAACTAATACAATACAGAATCCTGTAACGCAAACCACATCACGACAGTTTTTACTGTAAAAAATCCCCATCCCGAATATCGAAGCAATACAAAGCAGGAGGCGACTCTTATATGGTTAAACATACTCTCGTTCGAGAAGAGCATAGGCTACTTCTCCAGTTATACTCGTGTACATGCGCTGCTTTATGAACATCTAAACTTAAATATTAATTTCGTGCGAACTGCCAAGGAATGGAACACGGTACCGGCGTCTTTGTTCCCCGTTGACTTCAATCTGGGTGTTTTCAAGTCGAGAGTGAACAGGTACCTTCTAGGCAAGTATGCTCCATCGTAGATCTCATCGTCACTTACCATCAGGTGAGATCGAGATCAAATATAATGTAATAAAAAAAAACCGCTGCAAGTACGGAATATAGCGTTTTTTAAGGTTCCACAATCGGACTAGGATTAACGGTTACTTTTTTATATCACGGCACGGCACGGCACTGTTAGGTATCAAACAGTGTTTTTTTTAAATATAATCGCAGCAGGACCCATCGCACAAACACTAGTCTACATATAAAACAAGGATAAATCCTTAGCAACCAGCTCATACAGTGTTCAGGCTAAACTATTAGTTTTATTGGCGCGCTCGTGTTTACTGCCGTCCGTTTACGAGGGTCGGGCGGCGCCGGGTGAGGACATTGTATGTGATGTTTATTGGAGGGTGGGCCTCATTTGGTATATGGATGATTTATAACTGGGACTTGTAGTGTGGATTGCGGGCTGTTTAATATTTTGACACGTGGTCGACATCATCTACGTATTAACTTCGGTGTAGGTCATTGAACTTCTTGATCAACGCCTTTGACCAAGAAAGAATCGATTAGTACTTATATAATAAGTAGCTGCGCCCCGATGGCTGTTGGGGCAGAAAGGTTCTAGAATGGCGACCACGAATCGGAAAACGAAGTGTAGGACGGCCCCCCACAAGGTGGACTGATGACATCACACGTGTCGCAGGAAGCCGGTGGATGTGAGTGGCGGAGGACTGTGATGTGTGGAAGTCGTTGGGGGAGGCCTATGTCCAGCAGTGGACGTCTATCGGCCGATAGATAGCTGCGCCCCGCGGTAAAAAGTAGCCTATGTGCTATTCCAGACTATAATCTATCTCTGTGCCAAATTTCATCCTAATCCATTCAGCCGTTCTGGCGTGATTGAGTAACAAACATCCATCCATCCAAACTTTCACATTTATAATAATAGTGGGATAAGTTTTCCAGACGAACACGCCAGCTGTACAGTTTCAAATAAAGCTACTCTTGTAGGTATTATTTGGGTACCATATAATGGAATGGGATTGATCGCAGTATATAACATTTATATAGATATTAAACATCCATGACTCGGGTATAAACATTCATGGTCTACATACAAAATTCGAACCCAGGGTAGTGGCCCTGCTGTCTAGCACGGCCACTATCAAGTGCGCTAATCAGGTTGTTAAAAAAATTCAAATAATATTTTTTCTATAAAAACTCAATAAAAAAACTTTTAGTTTAGTATGAAAACTTTTAGTTTTAGTATGTTTTAGTTTTAGTTACAAAGGTTATGGTGGGCGATACACAAAAGAGTATAATTCATCACGGCGGAGCTTTCATTCGCGTCTGTTATGCGTACGCGACGAGACCCTTAAATAATAATGTTTCAATTTCCTCTCCCGAAACCCTAAAGATTCATTCACATGCACCGTCAAATAAAGTGTTAGGGATGGGATAATACTTGCGAAATTCAATACCAGCACTTCCAAGTGCGAGTATGTAAAAATACTAGTTCCGAAAACCAGGTTTTAAAATACTTGATAGTATTTGGCAGGTACGGCCGGTAAATACCTGCAGGTGTGAAATTTTGGATAGTCGTGCGCGATCCCTGGCTTGCAAGGTCGATATATATAATACTAGAATTGGAAATAGTTGCTTAGTGTGGGAACTATAAATCCCATACAAAGTGGCTAGGGTGGTGTGTTGGTCTATCGATATAATTATTATGAATATTTTTTTTTTCAGCATCGATTTCCAATGCAAGAATTCTCAGCCCTTGAAGCTGGGACACGCGGACGACTATATAGCAAGTACTTTCATACCTGCAAGTATTTCCCGCCCGTACCAGGGCACCATACTTCGAAGCGAAGCCCTAGTTTTAAAACCTGGTAGCGTTACTAATTCACTCTAAAAAAAATAGCGTTTACAATTTTTTTGAATAAGTACTGTGAACACATCCTATCACGTTCGCACAAGACCGCTTCTCCATAAGGAAAACGAGACAGCATTGAGTCGTGAAAATGAATTCATCATTATGCCACCATAGACCGATGATCTGATGCTCATTATTAATGGGGATATGAGTAGCCAGAGATCATAAACCTAATATATTTGTATGATTGAGTCAATGATTTTTAATTAACTTATACAAATAAATATCGTCAGACGAACACACCAACTATTCGGTCCTAAACCAAGCGACGCTTGTATAAACGAGTGGCGTACATCGGTGCAATGGCCTGTGGGATATCATCGTATATAATTTATTGAAATAAAAATATCTTCAAGTAAGTAAATTATTGAAATGAAACAAATCTTAAGGATTTTGTCGCATTTATTTTAATAAACGTGATAAAATCCAGAGGATTCGTTCCGTTATCCGTTTTTCATGTTAATGTGTAGTATTATTCAACTCTAAATAAATTTATGTAAACCATTAAGTACTGTACTTATGAATCGTCAAATTAGTTACAAAATCCCAAGCTACAACTTTACCACCTGTTCGGAATGCCGTTCCTATGGAGATAAACGGCAAGAAACTCCATGGTTGCCATTTTAAAAAAATCCATTTCATTTTTGAGCAGTACATTTGAATGGCTATGTGAGCTTAATTATTTTTAATGATTTATCTAGTCAATATTTTTTAATTAACCTGCGCATCTTAGTGAGTAGTTAGTTACTAAAAGGCGTAGAAAGTTAATTAAAAGCAAAGCATGCAAAAGTTAACTACAAGCTGTCAGTACCATCGCACAGCTACCTGAGATGAGACTTTAATCGTCAAACCGGATATTATTAAAATGCTAAAGACTTATTTGCGACTTCATAATTTAACCATAAAGAGATTGCCTTCAAGCAACAACAACAAGCAACTCTTTGCTGAAATGGAGACTTCAAAACCTGTAAATTTTGTTCCATAAGTTTTTATTCTTTTTTTTTCTAGGTTGGCAATCGGATACAGTATAGCGCCGTATTTTTCAGTGTCGAGTGTTGCTTAATAATTGTTATAAAACGATTCGATGATTAAAAGGAATTCCCTACCACGATTTTACCTATCTTTCAGAAAAAAAATAGAATTCGGTCAAAAAAAAGTTGGAAAGTGCACTTCGTTCGAGTCAGGGGTGGAGCGGGGGGGAGGGCAATAGCACCCATTCCCCTCTACCCCCTGTATCTGCGCTATCCTACGAGGCACTAACATATTGTTTTTCTTAAATCTACAATCCGCTAGGAACGCCATCTCGCGATCGACGCGAAGAAGTGAAAATGAAATGGCTAGGAAGACAAAGACGATGTTGCCGAGTCATTAATTTATAGGCCTCAAAGAGAGAGAGAGAGAGAGAGAGAGAGACAAACTTGAACTTTTTTAATTACAGCAGCCTTATTCTATACTAAATCGATTCTATATATCTTCTTCATAATATATTTTGATTAAATACATAATTAAGAAAGTGTGCGCCTTAAGTTAATGTAACTAATTTGTCGGGCATTGAATACGAAAGGGAAAATAAGGCAGATCAGAACAAGGTAAGAGCATGAAGAGGGAAAGGGCACAAGCATGAGGGGGGGGGGCAGGGGAGGGCGGGGGTGTTAGTAATGACATGTAATTTCTGCCGAGTGTTGTTCACACTCGTGTTACATAATAGCAATTGTTTCGTGTATAAATGATACTGAAGAGGGATCTAATCATCATAATGACTACTAAACATCTATACTATTAGACCGGCTGATTCAAAAAGAGTATACTAAGCTTTAAACTACAAAAATTTGATATGTCAATTTTATAAATAAGTTTCGTACCAAACAAAATGAATATTGTAATTTATTATGCGCTTACGAAGCGCAGGTTCAACACTTGTATACCCTTTCTTATTCAACCTTTATAACTGTAACTATTAGTGCCATAGACTATTTCGATGTCTCTGTATCCAATACAAGTGTCTGTTAATATTCTTGTTTGCGTGTCTGTTTATCTATCAAGTATTAATGCCAAACTAACTGGACCGATTAAAACAGAATTTTTACTTTACTTTCAACGGGATTTTCACTATTCTATAGTTCATGGTTCATCGTGTATCTATGTATGTTAGCACTTAAATTGTTCTCACATACTATAACCATGAATTGCTCAAAAATGTATAAGATCTTTCTAAAAAGAGCAGTGAGTGTCTTGCCCGTTCTTTGCCATAGGAATGGCATTCCGAACGGGTTATAGAGTTGTAGCTTCCGATACCTAGGTAACCTTCTCATAAGTACTTCCGATATCCGTCCAATAAGTCTGAGACAGTATTACTACGAGAGCTGGAAGCATGTGCGTTCGACAGGCAATCTGTAACGAGTGCTAGAACAATCAGTTACGTCAAGTACCTAATTGCCTCTTGTTAACTACTTAGTTTCAACATGGCTTTGATGTAATAAGGTCTATATATTTAGGTCTTGCTTCAATACAGTGTCAGCCCGAATAATGTTTTATGATAGAGCGGCATCCGTTTATGGCATTAGTTTTGACCGGATTGAAGTTGGCAGGAAAAAGTTAGCGGTGCATCGTAACCCGACTAAATTAAAATGGGACCAATCTGTAAGCATATCCTTTCATATGAAAAAATAATTGTCGAAATCGGTTCATAAATGAAGGAGATCTGAGGTAACCAACATAAAAAAAAAATACAACCGAATTGACAACAGAGTTCGTACATTGTTCTCACATACCTATAACAATGTATTGCTCAACAAATGTAAAAGATATGTTTTTAAAAAGAGCAACCATGGAGTTTATTGCCCGTTCTTCCCCATAGGAACGGCATCCCGAACGGGTGGTAAAGTAGTAGCATAATATTTTGTAACTTTTGACGATTAATAAGTACTGTACTTAATGGTCTACGTGAATAAAACATATTCTGATTCTGATTCTTTGTTGATCATTCTGTATAACACAATATAACTGGTACATCAGTAGCTAATCAGGTGTTACCTCAAACCGCAAATTAGGTGCGTTCGCGATGTGGCGACGAGCATTATTGACGTAATTAATAGCAATATACACGTATCTGCGCATGTTAATTTAATTTAGTCAATATGTGAGGACTACGTCAAACGTGTTAGATAAATCCCGAAATTATTTTTGGCTCATTCCCAAAATAATAAAATTCTATTAATACTCGTAACAGCAAATTTATTATATTGGCAACATTTGTGTTGGGGCCTGTTTAAATATGTGCTGATAAACTTTATCTACAACTTATTTGACGGTTGTCCTATATAAATTCTGTTAATAAGTTGTAGATACAAGTTTTCAGATATAAAAGAGTGCAATGCCATTTTTTTTTCGCCAATTTTATTAATTCGGAATAACCTTAACATCCTTATTAATTTCTCATATTTACGACAATACTACACATTGAAATAAAACTATTTTTAAGGATTTTATCGGATAACGTCGGGTAGGTACATAAAACAAAAAATAAACGGGATAAAATCCTTAAAAACAGTCTTAACATCCTTTGGATAAAAACCTTGCACCTAAAACATTGCTTCTGAGTACAAAATCCTTGTCTCCTAAACCAATCATAACATGAGAACGATTGATTATGAAGTTGTCAAGAAACTATTTTCATTCTCAACGGTAGCAAAGCCCAATAATCGCCCAAGTCCGAACGCAAGTAGCCACGTAAACACAACAAACTGTCTCCAAAGCCACCCGGAGCTGGATCCTAACCAGCTTTGTGGAGGTCATGTGTGATCGCGACTCTAACATTTGTTCTCATACTTTTCGTGGCGTTACGTTGTTTGTTTGTGTTCACTGCAAGCCCTCTGAGATGTGAATGGGGTGGCCACAGTGATAGCGAGAATATAATTAGTCGGGGTCGAGTCACCTTCGTCCGTAGGAGAATTAAATACCCTCGAGATACCCTAGACGTGACCCTGGGTGGTGCCAACTAGGTGACAACTCTACTGGTGATAGGCTTCGGCCGTCACCACCCACTGAACAAAGCCATGTCGCCAAGTGGCCTAGCCGTGTTCCGGCATGATGTTCGGTGTTGCCATTAATGGATGGCGGGTCAGATCAGTTGCTCTGCATGTGTCTAGTGAATGTAGCGTCTCGATCTACTGCCGCCTTCCTACCTAGGCAAGTATGCTCCATCGTAGATCTCATCATCACTTACCATCAGGTGAGATCGAGATCAAATACTTGCCTATAATGTAATAAAAAAAAAAGTTGATTGAAGATGACTGCGTCATAGACTATAGACTTATGACCGTGTAGCGCGTCTCACTATCCGGCTACAGAGCCGAGAGTGCTGACAAATACTTATGGAAAATATATCTTGTAATATATATTTTACTACCTGGTGCGACGAATTTTGCCATTAGCAATCGATTTCCTAGATTGATCGATCGATAGATCTGACCGCAAACAACAACTAAATATGAGGGTACCCCAGTTCTAACTATGACTCTAGCACGTCAAACACCTCAGTCCTCCCGTGGCTATGGTTGCTGTAAAGTAGCCGAAACGTCGGAACCGTAAAAATAGAAAATAAACGCGATAAAATCCTTAAATAAAATAAGTTTTATTTCAATGTGGTATTCGTGTAAATATATAAAAAAACCGTAATCGACTTGCTATTTAAAAAAATACAAGCAATGTCAGGCTATCATATTACAAGCACTTCTATAAACTAAAATTGTTGTGTTATCAGTGGGACCACACCAAATGTTTGGTGACCAGTGGAGAGAGACCCCGGAAAACCTCAAATAAGAGGGCGGATCTTATAACCACTAGGATAGCTCTTAATTATTTAGCCAGTCTGTTTTACAAACTACATTTAAAAAAAAATCTCGTGGCAATGTTTTCGTACCAGAAAAGAATATGTTATTAAACCGCTATCATTCGCACCCTATACCGCATCTCAGACGGTATTTTATCTCCTTAATGAAGTAACGCAACGACAAATAGCAGGTCCATAGTAGCGGAGCCATCTCCGGGGCTACATTGGCTTAGCCAACAATATTTCCTTCAGTCGGCGACCGAGTAATGTCCCATTTGCTGGACACACGATCGCGGTTATTTGAAAGAGAAACTGGAGGTTGATTTATTAAAGTGATATAAGCTTTGATCTTATTTGCGGGATCCAGGATTTAAAAATATTATGCATTTTGAAGACAGTTAAAGGATTCTAATTTAGTAGAATTAACATTGCAGGTTCAAACCCCGGCTCGTACCACTGGGATTTCTGGAATTCAAGTACGAATCTCATTTTCAACTTCGATTATCACCTGTTAAACGGTGAAGGAAAACATTGTGAAAAACCTGCATGTCTGAGAAAACCCCTCGAAAGATGTGTGAAGTCCGCCAACCCGCACTGGGCCAGCGTGGTGGACTTTGGCCTAATCCACCTCGCACTGAGGGTAGGCCCGTGCCCAGCAGTGGGACATTAAAAAGGGCTGATATTATTATTATTTATTTATTATAAGGTCTCGTTACGTAGATTGGTAAACTTGGTTATGAAAGTAATCCAAAGGGATGAGCACTACTTATCCTTTTTTTTTTTTTTTTCAGGGGAAAATGCCTAACGCCCCCCCGCCAAACAACAGGGGATAACCTTATATTGGAGAGTATTGTATCAATAATTTATTTTTGAATGTTATATTGTTCATAAATATATGGGATGTATACACGGTACATATACCAAAACAATTTGTTTTGCAATTTTTGTCTGTCTGTCTGTCTGTTTGTTTCAGCTTATCTCTGAAATGGCTGCACCGATTTTGACGGGACTTTCACTGGCAGATAGCTGATGTAACAAAGACTAACTTAGGGTTAGACTTTTATTTTAGAAAAACTTTTTTTTAAATACTACGTTGACGAAGTGGCGGGTAACAGCTAGTAGGTACAATATATTTTTAAAGTCCACCGAGCGCTTGTTCACCTGTTCACTCGACCAGGGCCCCAAGTCTGCTAACACAATCGATTCATAATCGAACAGCAACCGTATAGTAACTGTCACTTTTGACAGATATTGTATGGGATATCTGTCAAACGTGACAGATACTATGCGGTTACTGTTCGATTATGAATCGATTGTGTTAGCAGACTTGGGGCCCAGCTACAGTACCCAATATGATTTTAAAACAGTCCTAGTTCACGAACAAGAGACCCAAACTAGTAAGCTCCTCTAAATACCGATACACAAACTTGTCGATAAGTTGACAGCTCGTTACAGATACTGCGACGCGCCCGCACCCTTTGAGAAGCTCCTCAAAAGCCTTCGAAACGGAATGTCTAATAAGAAGCTGGCAAACCGCTTTGAGGAGTCACGTGTGCGAGCGAATTTGGACTTTGATAACAGAGGGTTAAAGTGCTATGTGATGCGGAAACGGCTTGGCTAATTGATTGCGCGATCCGCCACTACTGTTTGTTTAAGGATGTCAGAAGATGTATTGACTCGCTGGTGGATGTGGTAACTACTCAACCATTGCTCTTGTAATGCTTTTCGAAATGGCGTCATGGCAAATGTATAATATTATGTGTCCTTCTATATTTAATGGATGTTTATATGGGCTCTAATGTGTTAGTTGTAGAACACAATTGACTCGTAATGAAATTACAATGGAGTCGTAATATTCATAGTCTTCAGCCTCTATTATATCGTCGGTCGACAAGACGCACAGACAAGTATCATCCGTACACTGTTGACATTCCTTCGGTTCTTACTAAGCGTTTTGCTTCTACTTTCATCGTGCGACCTGCCAAGGAATGGAACGCGCTGCCGGGCGTCTTTGTTACCCGTTGACTACGATCTGGGTGTTTTCAAGTCGATAGTGAACAGGTACCTTCTAGGCAAGTACGCTCCATCGTAGATCTCATCGTCACTTACCATCAGGTGAGATTGAGTTCAAATACTTGCCTATAATGTAATAAAAAAAACTATACTTTCGTTTATAAAAATGCTTACAATTGGTCGTTAGAACTTTTCATCTTAATTTTTCGTCTTAATTTTTCGTCTGAATTTTTTCCGTCTAGCCCCCTTTCGTAACGCGCGATAAGGAACTTCGTTCCAAAAAACATTGTTCTGGATAATATAGTTGCCATATAACATCACCTTGTGTCGTACCTCGATGGCGTATTCAAAGTGATTATATAGGCTTCAGTGGGGGTGGGTCAATGCATTCTGTCCCTGCCTATTAGCCTTGGTTTATCTTAACGCCATCAAATAAATATGCAAACAGGGACTTGGCAGGCCGAGTGCTAATGAATTTTAATTGAATTTGACATCTCTACCTTTAGCAATTAGGTTGTTTATGTTTAAGGAATGCGGCTGCGTGGCATTCGGAGGGTTTAGCAAATTAATTAATAATAATACCGTAACATAGGCCCAGCTCCCATTGGCCGGACGGCGCAGCGAGGAAACGACTAGTAATTAAGTGAATAAAACTTTTTAACGAAATTAAAACCGTCTTCAAAATACTAAAATGTATAACTAAAAAATAACCGAATCCTAAAATATATTTTGTCTAACTAAATAAAAAATGGAATGAATGTTGATTCGGTGCCAAACACAACTGAGTCGAGTATTGCCGGTCCGCGTCAAAGACTGTACCTACAAATTGGTCCGCGCATGTCATTACTAAGTATTATCTTATTATTTGGCACCGACCTCACAGTCGTTACATAAACGACGGAGTTCTGAGGCAATAAACCTAAAAAAAAATACAAGTGAATTGAAAATTCCACCTTTTTTGGAAATCCTTTAAAATAATACTTTATAAGGAATTAAGATCTAGCATTCAACTATCCACCAAAAGAAAATTGATCTGTACATCCAACATATAAATTTACAAAAGTTTGTAATCGCACAAATCACCCGACTTGTATGTGAGTACTTTGGTAGCCCAAAAAAGCAAAATTTAATATCCACAACTGCGGAAATTTTCCAACAAAAGTGAACAAATAAATTGTAGTAGAAAATCTGTAAACAAAAGCCACTAACGGCAAAAGGTACCTGGCTAAAACCGCAAAAGTTGAAATGCGATGAGGTGTGGGTGACTATTTTCGGAGTTATACGTTTATAGAAAAAATAATATGTAGCTTAATTTCCATTGATTAGAATATGTTAATATTTATTAGGTACGTTTAAAATAGTATATAGTATACATGAGATCATAGTGTATTTCTTTATTTGACGCCCAAAGAGAAAAAAAAAATTGTAAGTAACGTAACCCATTTATTTGACTAGACCACTCTTTGCGGCCACTTAAATACCGACTGTGTCTATTAAATTAAAAAACAAACCAAATCGCTTCATAAATGACGGAGATCTGAGGTGACAAACATAAAAAAAATACAACCGAATTGAGAACCTCCTCCTTTTTGAAGCCGGTTAAAAAGTGAGCTCGAGTTCCAGTTACTGGATAGACCGCCATCACACCTATTTACATGAAGGATTGGGAATTTTTGACAAAACTTAATTCAAAAAAGTACAAAATTAAACTCGAATGACCAGTTACTGGCGCTCCTACCTCACTTACATCCCGCAAGACATTCAAGCGGGCCCACAATTATTATACCACCGCTCAAATTAAACGCGGTTTGATGTTTACGCGGAGGAATTCGCAAAAGTGTTTGTAACTAACGCTTTTTGTTGGAAGCGCTTTGATAATTCGCGGCCGAAAACAAGTCGTCACAATCAAAACAAAGGGCTGTTTATTTTTAAGCCGAAGTAAATGAGAAACATCAATAGCCTGTAACTTTATGAGAACAATAACTAAACGTTTCCACAAGTTCTAAGGATTATTTTGCGTTAAAGGCATTGTTGGAGAAATTAATTAATGTGATCGCAAAATGATTTTGCTTCATTGACTTATCAGATCAGATTAGATATATTGAGTTTGATAATATATATTTTGAGGTAATTTATGAGAATTGGTGTTGAGAGAGCCCGCCTTTGTGAAAGTGAAAATGCCAGTTAATTTCGTCTCGTTATATTTAAAAAGTAACTCAAATATTTCCCTATTTTACTAATATTAATACTAACTTCCGAGCGCAGTTCCGTCTGCGGTACCTTGATAACACATACCCTCAAATTTATAGAGAGTTATAATGGATTATAACGCACTTTTTCTTCTGAAAAAATCGTTACAATACCATTATAATCCATTAAAACTGTCTATAAATTTGGGGGTTAGTCTATAGCAGTCAGGGATAATGTAGCTTCCTAGTGAAAAAAATATTTTTTCGAATCAGATCAGTAAATCCGGAGATTAATCTCTGCATCCAAACTCACAAACTTCTTTATATCATAATCTATGTATAGATATAGATAAAAGTGAAAAAAAAAACTACTATTGAAATAAAACAAATTTTACAGATTTAATCGCATACATTGTATGACTTCCCGTCACCATGGCTGTTGTAAAGCAACCGAAACGTCTGGAACGAAAAACATAAAATAAACACGATAAAATCTGTAAAATAAGTTTAATTTCAATGTGTAGTATTAGCGTAAGTACGAGTATATGAAATCAATATATATAAAACTAATTGATTAAACTAAGTGATACAACACCTGCACGAGTCCTGCGGTAAACTATACTTTCAACTGTTCTTAAACTTTCCAGAACTATTTATTCTCAATGCAACAAGAAGTTCTGTTATAAAACCGGTATTCATGTTACTTGCTTCATTAAAACTTTCACACACCTTCTAATTGCATTCTATGCCTTGAAACTTGGATAGTTAATTGATCACATCAATAAAACACCACTCAAAGTTTGTTAACTAATAGTGATGTAACAATTGTTTTCGTATTTATTTTTAATTCCTTAACAGCCATAAGTTTTTGTCATACAGAATATAAAGGTCCTAATTAATTAAAAAAATGTTTTCTATCCCATCCTGTGTTTTAAACCGACTTCAAAAAAAGGAAGATTTTTTACAGGACAAGCTCAGTCTACTGTCTACAATCACGCCAGAATGCCTTAACGGATCTGGATGAAATTTGGCACAAAGATAGATTATAGTCTCGAATAGTACATAGGCTACTGTTTATCCCGGTAAAATATATGGTTCCCGTGCGATAGAATTGTTCATAGAGCAAAGGATCTACATGATTTACTGAAAAGGACATACTTTTTAATCGCGGGTAATACCGCGGGGCGCAGCTAGTATATAATATTTTCGAGCATAAAGACCTACTTAGCTCAGTTGGTAGTGACCCTACCTTCTACGCTGAGGGTCTCGGGTTCGAATCCTGGTATGGACGAACTTTGTGTGATGATCACGAATGTTTGTACCCAATTCATGGATGTTTAATGCCTATATAACTATTATATACTGGGTCCGCCCCTAATCCATAGTACGGTACCCATAATACAAGCGTACCGTGGTACCGTATAGTTGGTGTGTTCTTTTGGCGATATTATATATAATCAAATCGAGTAAGAAACTCCTCGCATCTTTAAAGTCGACTAAGATGTAGCACATCACTATTCGAAGATAAACAAGCTCGCTAACTCGTTAGCAACTTATTATATGGTAAATTAGATAATAGTGTTTGATCACGCACCGACAGATAAGATATATATCTAAAAGATACGATAACGGTGAACCAAACGTCGCGAGAAAACCTGCACATCTTTAAAAAGCTGTGTGAAGTTCGCTAAACAGGTCTGGGTCAGCGTATAGTGGACTAAGCCGTTGGCCGAATCCTCCCCGCATTGAGGGGGAGTGAGGCCGATATAATGGTAAGAAGCTAAGCCCTTTGCCTCCGTCTATATTTCAGGGAAAAACCGTGATAGTATGGAGCATTGTAAAACTATCGTTAATAGGTTGTAGTTGTAAGACGATCCGAATTTATGTATTTAAAAAAAAAAGATAGCACTTATCGCCATTTACTTATCATCATTGGTGGCCCGATTAGCACTTATGATAGAAACACTGCTTTCGACACCAAGGATTCCCGGTAAGAACTTGATAGGGGCAAATTTTATGTGATGAGCCCAAATTTTTGTACCCCAAATCATGGACTTTTAATGTATATACACGAAATTATATAAGGTTTATCAAAAACAGTGTAAAATATTTTAAGGTTTTGTTAACCACAAGTAAGTCATATAATAATTATGTAAACAGTATTTTAGTTTTATTATTAGGTACCGTAATAAGTAAGTAAGTAATTATTAAGTACCTTTTAAGGCACACTTAGGATGTAGTGTTATTTTTTTAAATTTATTAAATTTAAAATAATCTGAATATTTTTTTCGGGAATGTGACCTTTATAGAATTTGTCTCCACCCCGAATAGAATAGCAAAAATTGTTTATATATTGTATCCGACAAAAAATAAAACATATATGAATAAAAACATAAAACTTCAATCTCGAACGCGGAGTTGTAGCAAATGTCATGCAACAAAAACACCGCTAATAACCTGTTAAAAACCAGTCTGGCGGTAATCAGTCATATAAAAACGTGTGTATACAGCATAAATCTGGAAAGGAAAAATGTATAACGATGAATAAAAAGTTGAGTTCAAGCTAATATACTTTTTTCATTATCGCTCTGTAAATGGGGCGGAAGAAAATGTGCTTATTTTATATATTTTTTATTTAGTAGTTAACCATTACTTATTGATCATATGGCGTGAGTGTGAAACGGGAATGTATTTGACGTCAAGCGATCGACGCTAAATAAGTTGTTTTATAGGTACCTAGGTATTTTATTAAGAAAGAATTACTTTAAATTTTCAAGTATTCACGGTCGGATCCACCAGCAGGGCCCGTAGGGGATCCGCTGTATTTTTTTGATATTGTTTCGCAGTTCCCCTTGCGAGGGGATCGAAAAACAATTGAATATTGTAATTAATTTTGTTACCTTCTGATATCGTTTTAAAATTAAAAATGAATGCAGGTATTTCTCAGTTAATCTATCTTTAATCTTTAATCAACTTTATTGAAATGGTCATAGATTTTACTTGTAAATAAGAAAAACATTTTGGAACCGTTTGTAAGTAAGATTGCACTTTTGTTAATTGAACAATACGAGCCGGTACCGACTTCGATACATCAACACTTATTTGAGTGTTAAGATAGTGTAATTTTACACTCCGCAAAGTTTAGCGGTGGCCAAAATTTAGGTCAACGTAATGTAAAAAAAATATGTTCTGTTCGCGCGACCTTTCGTCAACCATCTACGCGCAGACGAGGGATCCTTATGCGCGATTGTTGAGCTTAAAATTGATCGTTTGGTGTTTCAGATAAGGATATGGGTTACGGGATGAGATATACTTATACCTCGTTACCCGCCCCACTGGTAGGCAGCTTACGTACGAGTATCTTACCATAGATCAGTGACAGCAATAAACGCGAAATATTTGCTTTCAAATCGTATTATTAATAAGAATTTGCGAATTCAAAGCAAATATTACGAGATTATTGCTATGGTCAGGCTATTGCAAGATACGTTATAAGGGGGTTTACATGCCTTGCGCTAATATATGATGTTGCTCTGCAAATCGACTCCCAAAAAAAGTAAATAGCATTTATTTAGTGTTGAGGTGCCTAGCGTATGTTCACGGCTCAGTCTACCTCTGTGTAATTTAGTTATTATGTATTTTCTTGATCGGGGAAGTATCCAGGGGTTCAAATTCAATGAGATATTTTAATTTGCGTTCCAAAGGGTTTTTTTAAATTACAATGAGACCCAATGGTGGGTCAGTGTAACGCGTAAAAAAAGTCGCGCTGCTTTTATTGGCTTCAACAGCGCTATCTAGTGGTCGTTCCTGGTCCTTCGATGGATGGTGCATAACATTTAGCTTTATTGGACATAGGAGTGTGTTAAAACACAAGCAAGAAAACATATTTAAAACTTTAATATTTTATTCTACTTACAACAATTTTGAATAGCCTCAGTCAAGTGCGAGAAGCCACTTGATAACTCGAACAAAACCCTACAGAAGCTGGCGTATCGCCAACATCTGGAACACGAGTGCTCTAATTCATGAAGAAATGGAGTTGTTCCACGATTTGTCAAATAGTGTAAAATATAACACTATTTGATAAATCGTGGAACATTTGACAAAGCGTGTGTTTTCTAGCAATGAATGGAATAATCGATGAATGGAATATTCCCTTTGATGTGAAAGTGTAACTGTTCCGCGATTGATGTACCCAAATCTCTTCTTGATAAGGTTCAAGTTTGTAGAACTCCTGACATGCATAAGAGACCTCTACATATATTTTTTAAAAGTATATTTCAACCGATATTATACTTCTTGGGTTGCTGTTCCAGCATCCAAGTGCCGATAGCCTGATAATTATATTTTATCAAACATTTGATTCTGAGGCGGTACTAAGATCGCCAGGCAGCCAATTTAAGATATGACTAATAATACTAGACAATAGACAAAGCCTTCGTTCCTATTTTCCAGTTTAATTCTACTTCTAGTAAGATTTGAGGATGATGTACCACATTTAAGAAAATCATTCCAGAACATAATATGTAAACAGCTGTTTCTCTAACTAAACAAAGTTCAACAAATCTCGGTAATTGATGCCAGTGTCGTTACGTTTGGCGTTTGAAGTGTTTCACTTGTTTAGGGAGTTCAGAATGCTGTTTGACAGCGGCGAGATAGTTACTGCCAGTTCAGAGTTGCTGATTAATGTTTAGTTATGCAGCTTATAATCGTGCCAATGGTGCCTTGAGTTCCACAACACAATATAATATAATACTAGCCGTCCCGGCAGAAGTTGTACTATCAAAAAAATATTTTTTGTAGTCCCAAATTTTTCGGATCACCTTTTGAATTTTTCTTTCTCTAACAACCTAATTTGGAACCTAAACATATAAAAAACAAAATTAGTTCAATCCATTCAATTTTTTCACACACCATAGAAAAAGGGCAGAGAGTACATTAAAAAACTCTTTATCACTAATCATAAAAGATAGCGTCAAAGCTTATTTACCAAGAATCTTATCTCACTGGAAAAAGACCATTAGAGAAGAAAAAAAAAACTTATAAACTAGTGCGGCGAAATCAGTTGTCACGGGGTCCATGGGGCGGCACGCACAGTGCCCTGCCTCGCAATTTATTTCCCCCCTCGTCTGTCTAGTGACAACAGATGGGGTCGTTGGACTGGACATACATTGTTGAGCGGTAGCGATTCGGAAAACAAAGCCATTACACGATTCTTGTTCGATTTGTGGAAATACATAGTATGAAAAATCAAGCCAAACCCAATTCGTTACCGCTATAGTAGATATGGGTTATATTTCTATAACTCGCTTCTGCTTTACCAAATTTGGCTGGATTCCGTATTTACGACTATCTCAGTAAAGCTTCTAATTTTACTGAAAAATTGTATCTCGACGATGCTTAAAGTATTTTTGCCATCATGGTGAAAGTATTACCGGTTGGCTAGCTATTTCACCGGTTTCCATCGCGTACTGAACGTAGAACGCCGCTGGATATTTTTTTCCATTTTAGTTTTCCTTTAATTTGTTTTTTTATATTGAGGTTTTTATAGTGTGTTCAATAAATGTGAATCGTCTTATGCCTGCAGTGCTGTTATTTGTTATTACTTAATCAATTAGATAATAGTTGCATAATAATTGTTTTCTTATTTGTAAGATGTATCTTTATTATTTTAGAATTTCGGTGTTTAAGAACTATTTTTGTTAGATATCGCTAACGCTTTCGCTCAACCACCGTGTTCTCAGTCCATCCATTTTTCAAGGCTGTGACGGCTGAGGAAAAAATATATAGAACTTATCCGTCCTTGATGTAAGTAAAGATCATAGTTTTACTACGAAACTTGAATTTAAGAGACATACACTTTTATTTCCTGATTTTCCTTTCGAATTAGCATTTGGGTGTTCTTCTCTGTTAGATTATCTTACTACTTTTTACTTATAAGGCTACTTACTTCTTTAGTGATCATAACAAGATACATTAAAAGATAAAGAATGAGGCCATGCGTAGACTATCGTGTTTTTTGTTCATATAATACTAGCCCTTTTTTTAATGTCCCACTGTTGGGCACGGGCCTCCCATCAATGCAAGGAGGATTAGGATATAATCCACCACGCTGGCCCAGTGGCGGTTGGTAAACTTCACAGGGGTTTCGAAGAGGTTCTTCTAGACTTGGAGTTTTCCTCACGATGTTATCCTTCACCGTTTAGCAAGTGATCATCATACCTTAAACTGAAATTAGCCGGGGTTTGAGGCTGATGTTAGCTCTCCAACCTCCATAGATGTTAGTAGTATCAGTAATCGCAAGATCCATCTGTAGTTTTTATAACAGTGAAATAAATATCAGAATACACGTTGTAGCATTTGCTTAGCCTAACTATTTAGTAAAGATGAATAAAATACAGAAAAATAATAAAGAAAGTGCAGAATTAAAATGACAGAATAGGATTTCCTTTATTACAAGTAAGCACCTACTTCTAGAGAGAAATTCTGAAGTAAATTTTCTTGAAAGCTTAGAATCCTGTATTGATCGTATAAGCCTCTTGCTCGATAAGCTCTGTGGGTCAAGTGCGAGTTTATTCGCAACTTAACCGTACACTTTAAAGTCTTCGTATTTGCCTACTTTGTATGAAGAGTTGAAAGTTTAACATACCTTTGGAGGCGCTCAATTTGCCATACAAAATGATATACGCAAACTGTGTGGTACACGTTTCGTTTACGAAAAATCTCGTACTTATCTCGATCCAATGTACCTCGCAGGAAACAAATCACAAAGTTAAAGAATGTAGCGGCGAAGTTACGAGTTTTGATCGGAATCGAATGAATTAACTTAGTTATAGGCTTATATTGATTCCTTATATATGTATAGGAAATTTAAGCTTGTATTACTTGAGTGTGATTTATGTAAATTGACGTATCACAGATAACACAGACTAGCACAACAAAATCATTCTCACGTTTAAGCGAATTTCTGTGGCCATCGTAAAAGCAATAAAGAAAATCCGAATGAACAAACAATGGAATTACTAATATCCTAAAGTAGGTTAGGGGCTTTAAATGCACGGATGGGAGACTCCAATAAAATCGGCACAGACACAATAAAGAAGAAAGCCGAAGGAAAACAGATACAAAATATTTTTAATTTTTTTTTTTTTATTACTTTATAGGCAAGTAAGTATTTGATCTCGATCTCACCTGATGGTAAGTGACGATGAGATCTACGATGGAGCATACTTGCCTAGAACGTACCTGTTCACTTTGCATATCAATAAAAAAAAAGAATAAAAAGTGGTTGCTCATCCGTAAACGGGCAATAAAAGACTTAATCTGATATAATTTAAATATTTATTCTGTAATGTCACCTCAAACAACATAAGAGCAAGCGGCGGCGTCACCCAGGACTCGAGAGCGATACCGTCGCGGCTTCATATAGTACTCGTACTGTAACGCGTAAAAAAACAATTTGTCAACATCATCTATCATATACCTTTATATTATTTACAATATATCACCAATTCAACGTATTTACACTAACTACTTAGTATGTATAACATACAGAATGTGAAATATGATACAAGAGAGTAATATCTTTGGTAATACAGTCCTCCGGGCCGTGCGGGCGACCTCAAGTATATACATAGTAATGACATTTTCGTTAGAATTTTTTATTTCTACCCCGTCGGTGCGTGCCGAAGAGAATGCGGGCGAAGGCCTTGCGGAAGTCGGGGCTGAAGATCGTGTATATGACGGGGTTCAGGGTCGAGTTGAAGTATCCTAGCCACAGGAAGAAACTCGCTAAGTAGTCACTTATAACACACGTCTGACATATCGGCATCACGAGCGCCATTATGAAGAACGGTAGCCAGCAGAATACAAAAGCACCTGTTATAATAGCTAACGTTTTTGCCGCTTTTCGCTCTCTCTTCGCTTCGAGCGACTCTTTCTTTTCTCTGTGCGATGGAGCGGGCATGATCGCGCGCTCCGGCTTGGAGCCGTTAGTGACAGTCGAGGAAGACTTTTCTGGTGACAATGAGGGGGGCGCCTTCTCGTTAACCGTAAACGCTGTCGTTCTTGGCTCTTCGTCTAGCGTATCTACGGTAGAAGTGCTTTGGCCTTCCGTCAGCAACAATGCGGCCGCTAGGGTCTCAGCCCTAGTCCGTTGGTTGCACTTCTTAAGATTCAGGAATCGTTTCTTGACAAACCGCCGGTCTCTTGCTGATTGGACCGGCCGCCCTGTGGGTGGGGCTCCATCAGCTGAAGTGGGACGCGGCGGGGGAGGATCCCGTCTCCTCCTTATGCGTCTTCTAGCCGTCTGGAAGATCTTCCAGTATAGAATTAGAATGACGGTGAGTGGCAGGTAGAATGTGGAACATGTAGCGAAGATTTGGTACGCGAGGTCTTGGCTCACGAGGCACTTCTGCTGTTGTGTGATCCTGGCCAGGTAGTCAGGGTCTTTCCAGCCGAGTTGGGGGGCAAGGGAGACCACAAGGGCTGCAGCCCATACGAGGAATATCATTGTGAAGATACGCTTCTCGTTGCGAATGTGGATGTAGTCTACATCAGTCACAGCCCAATACCTGGAAAGATTAAATATGTTAGAAGTTTACTGGTTGGTATATTAGAGGGAGTATGAAGTAGTATGGTGACATCCTGTTAAGTGAGATTGTGGATGCTAGCGCCAATTGTATTGCTACCGTTTATGCAAATATTGGCCAGAACTTACGGTAAAATTTGAACGGGTTCAACAACTTCTCAAATAACTTTCTGATTTTCTTGGCCAGATAACTTTTATATCAGGTTTTTAATTAAACGACTTTTAAACTTTTGAATATTTTATAGTCTAAAGTCCGAAAACTCTGAATATATAAAAAATAAACTTTATTTGGGCTCAAGATTTTATGTACATCTTCGCACAAAACGTTAAAACAATCTTATGATCATTTATTCGGTAGCCGAATTAGCTGCCTGGCTGTTCTTTGATGCTTGAATCTATACTAGGCGTGAAGAATTCAAAAAACTCATACAGGAACGAAAAAAAAAATCTTTCTCTTGGAATTCATGTTCCACAACGACCATTAATATCTGGTCCATGTGGAACATCGCTAGTACTTATCGAAAGAGAATCATATTAGTGTCTGACTATTAGGGTATATATGTTTTTTTTTATTTCACTTTCTATTTCAATTATACTAAAAATTGTGATTTTTGGATCCACAGATATAGGGACAAACACTCGTGGATCCAAGTGGTTTAGAAAGATATTTTAATTTTAGAATCCAAGTGTGGTCTTACCGATCGGTAGCTATAGCAACAAGATGAAGTATAGATGCTGAGCTGCACAGCACGTCGCTCGATGTCCACATGTCACATAGCTCCGGTCCAAGGATCCAGCCTTGGCTCACCTTGAGAGCAAAAAAACCAGTAATGTATAACCAAGCATGAAATAAATACACACGAACACAGCAACGTAATGCACGCTTGAGCATTACAAATTTAAAACGTCCATGACTCGTGTACAAATACTCGTGCTAATCATTTGCCCCTGCCGGGATTCGAACCAGGGACCCTTGATGAAGAAAGTCGTTTAGCCAATGGCGTCATCTTTTCTATCTTCGTCGTAATCGTTTTGTCAACCCGATTAGCTAAGTTGGTGTGACCCTGCTACTTATGCCAAGGGTTCTGGGTTCAAATACTGGTAGGGGCAACATTTGTATGATGAGATTTAATGTATTTATTATACCGTCGTCAATCCCAAGGTAATTGAAATTCCAGTCTGGGAGAGGTTCAATGATTGTAAAAGTGTCAAGAAAGAAATAAAAAATAATATATTAAAAATTCACCACTATAGTAGACTTTCGAAAAGATTATGTTTAAGACGATAATGGAATTTAAAGCTTATTTGCTAAAACACCCGATTTATCGGCGCATGCCCACAGGTGACCTAATTTTACATCAGACGTGGTCCATGTTTCGGATTGCACGTTATGCTGGCGGATCCCATGGTGATGCTCACATCTTTAAGAGTCTCTACGAGCAGCCAGAAGACAGAAAAATTCTGACAAATATTCCTTTAGGTTACTACCGTTTGGATCTCGAAAGACAGATGTTAATTGCAAACTGAAAGCCGATCCCAACACAAAACAGAAATGAGATAGAGACTATGAAGCAATATGTTGAACCAGAAAATTAATCACTATTTTTGTGGGCCCTACCTGAAAAGTTAAACCTTGGATACACAACATCGTTTATATCAAAGTGGATGGGTTAAGGTAAAGCCGACGCCCGGGGCGGACTGCTAACATCACATATGCAGCCGAAGTGTAAACGAAACAATAGCTCGGCTATGAGGAAATTACATGTTGTGAGTTAGCAAAACATTTTCCAACAACTCATAACTCCGTAATAGTTAATAATAGTTATTGGTATTAAATATTACAGAGTTGGGCGTTTGTTTTGTAACTTTGCCCTTGTTATTGATACATGGAGTGGATGAAAAAGGAGAAAACGTGTATCACATTTATGAATCCACGGGCTTCTTCACATCGTAGTGGCTTCAGCGGGAGTCGCGGCCGTGAAAGTGGATTTCGCTTCGTTAAATAATAACCGCGTATGTATGTCACTTGCCTGAAAGACCAGGCTCATGGATTTTTTACGGAAAAGGGTAGATCTTCCAGCCAGGTGGGTGGTATGCCTGGCCGCTATGCCCCAACTGTTATTGTCGGGATCTTGTATATATGTTACTTGCTCCGAAAACTCTTATAGCGCGATTCAGGATTGTGATGACAATTGTCTATTGTTCTGAATGCGTCTGCAGTGCCATCTGTGTACCTTGTTGTGCGGTTGAAGTGGTCGCTACAGTGATTCATAGCGCTCAAATCCTTTCAAGTAAGTTATCACCTAGAACGATAGCCCCCACAGCTGACAAGAGGGCTGGCTTGCTTTATAACATCAGCAAGACTATACAACAAGGACATGCATCTCCTCTAAGGAGCCCAGTTTTTTTATAATAATACTAGCCCCCTTTTTTAATGTCCAACTATTGGGCACGGGGCTCCCCTCAATGCGAGGGGATTAGGCCATAGTCCACCATGATGGCTCAGTGCGGGTTGGCAGACTTCACACATCTTTGCTCACGATGTTTTCCTTCAATTTTTTTAAATAATTGGTGGATATAGAAGAAGTTCTCACCTCGTAAACGGCTCCCAGGGGCATAACCAAACAGGCGACCATGAGGTCCGCGACTGCCAGCGACGCCACCAGATAGTTGGCGACGTTCTGCAGGTTCCTCTCTATAATTATAGCTGCGATCACGAACACGTTACCTGGCGACCAAAAGGTAAATTCAAACTCCTTAGAGAAAAAAAATATTAAGTGTTTTCATTACTACTACAGTGTTTAAAGGGGTGCTATAATTTTGATACTGTGGGTAATTGGACCTACTTTTGACGTTTGCTTTATTTTTTATTATTTATGGAAAATTTATTCTTATTTTGTTTTATTGTCATAGTTGACTTTGGTTCTGTCCTTTATAATGTCCGCATAGAAAATTGTCTTCTTTTCTTCCATATCCCCGTTTTCTTCGCCCTCCAAAGAGTTATCGAACTATCAGTAAGATATACCTTTATGAACGTTCAAAACATGTTTGTTGCTTCATTAATGGATCACGTATCAGTTTTTTCAACTTTAATAAGTTTGTTTGGCTAAGGATTATAAACGCGGACGGTATAGTTAGTTGTTAGGGACATTATTGCTGTTACTGTTAACTCGGCTAATTGGTAATTTGGCTGTCCAAATCATTTTTAGTTTTATGTTATATCATGTCGATAATTTATAAAAATATGTAATAGCTTTGTTACAAGTGTTTGTTGCTCATGTTTTGAACGTGTTGCGAATCTATGGCACGAATTTGCCAAATTCATTGCCGTCTTATGTCGATGCAAATAAAGGTCCTAATAAATCAAATTTCAAACCAGGAGGTAATAAATCATTCGCGACAATAGTAAAATTTTCGCTAACTTTGCGAAATTTTCTCAAAACTTTTTTGTCATTAAAAACTATGTTTTTTTTTCTTTTTGTAAGCGGTTGCGAAATTCAAAAGAAACTAATTTCGAGAGCGGGAACACTGGTTTTGTGGATAGTTTTAATGAAATATTATATATAATGATATTAAATATCTTTTGAATTATAACAAAAAGTGTCTACTTATGTTATCGTAATTTTACGTAAATTATTTAAAAAGATTCTCAATCAATCATCAAAGTTCCTATTTGACATTAAAATATAAAAGTTGATGGCGCGTCTATTGCTTCTCGGGAAATGCTTATATACCTATACTTAGACGACGAAATAATATAGATTGAGAGTCGAGATTAACACACTGCAGTAGCCGCGAATTCGCAAATACGTAAGGACAATATTCGCATGCAACAAAATGGGCTTGTTTTTTTGTGCATCAATATGTTCTACACCCTGACAATTTTTTTTTTCTAAGTGAATACACAAATAAAAGAAATGAGAGCCTTTTCGTATGTGTCTTGTTCCTAAACCGCGAAACATAAAAAATATAAATTTTGAAAGGAAATATGCAAAGCCCTATTCATGAAAATCCACACGTAGGCTCCAGTGAGATAAAGTGTCAGAATATAATTCTGAATATTACTGGGAACAGCCTAGCACATAATGAATGTATCTTGGAGCATGTAGAACGATATGAAGCTCTTAGTGTGACAGTTCAAATCAGATAGTTCTATTCATAATTGACAATTTATAGCTAAGTCAAAAGAAAATTAGAGAATTCTATAATACTTATTTAAGGAACCGACCTAAATATAACAACGCCACCTTTGCAGACCATTTGATATTTACCCCCAAATATATAATAGGTAATAATGGCGTTATAACGAACATTCCAAAGGAAAAAGTGCATTATATTGGCTATATAATCCATTATAAACTTTACTGGTGGTAGGCTTCGGCCGTGACTAGTCACCACCCACTGAACAAAGCCATGTCGCCAAGCGGCCTAGCCGTGTTCCGCCATGATGTTCGGTGTTGCCATTCATGGATGGCGGGTCAGATCAGCTGCGCTGCATGTGCCTAGTGAATGTAGCGTCTCGATCTACTGCCGCCTTCCTACCTAGGCAAGTATGCTTCATCGTAGATCTCATCGACACTTACCATCAGGTGAGATCGAGATCAAATACTTGCCTATAATGTATATAAAAAAAAAACTTCTATACATTGGTGGGCTAGTCTTTGGTTATAATATAACTATTAGGTTATCTGTGGTTATAATAGGTGATCTAATTCTCTTTTCATCAGTGAAGATTGGAGTATATTATGGTTGTCCCAAGGTGCGATTTGATTATAGGGTTCCGTAACAAAAGGGTTGAAACGAAGCCCTATTGATATGCTAATGTTGGGAGTCCGTCTTTCCCTTTGAAAGAGGGTTCTGTAGCTTCTACACATGAGATAGGGAGTTGAAATTCACGCATATTATGTATATATTTGACCGCAAGATAAGCATTCAGCTATGTTCAACCTACCCTAGTGGAGTTGAAAAGGGCTTTTCAAATAAGAACAAATAGTAAATACTTGTATTATTGCATTTTATTTTCTCAATTGACGTTTTGTTGAACAATAAAGACTAGTTGGCAAATTTAAAAGACGTTTTGTATGTTGTTACTATAACAACAAAAAAAAAAAAAAATTTGATAACCAAAAAAATATGTGAGTAGTTAAAGGAAGTTATTTTTATTTCAGTTGCTTTAAATCAACTTTTCAATTGAATTTTTTTTTTTTGTGAACTTCTATATTATGTTGTTCTTGTTTGCGATTCATTTCAATATGTAGGCCGCTGGGATAAATACCCTAGTTTGGAACCTCATGTCTGACTTGGGTACAATTTTTGCGTGTAGGTAGGTACATAGTAATGTACATAGTACCATCTCGTGATAGAAAGGTAATCGTATTTCCGAATAGTTCCGCGCAGTAGAGTTCACTTCACCTATTTAAAAGACTTCTCGAACCGTATGCAGAAAGGCTGGGGTGACAGTGCACGCGGGAACCCTACGATTATTTAGAAAGAGTAAAAATATTTTTTTCACGTACTGAAACAAATGGCGGAAGAGGAACCCATCACGGACCCTCGGCTTGTCAACGTTTCCAATTATAAACCAAACAAGTTTGGTCGATAATTAAAGAAGCCAGCAACACCGAACTCCTCTAAGATGTTAGTCGAGAAGCTATCTATCACGAGTGATGGGACCCCAAAAAAAATGCAGCGAATCTAAAAAGTATGCAACACGTGTTTCGCCTCTATTCTAAACACATGTCGAATACTTTTTTAGATTCGCTCCATTTCGCGGAGAAACGCCAAAGCCAACACTGGAGCCATACAGTATCTACCAATAAAGTTTGTCGGAAGGCGACTTGACCTACTCACAACAGATTTTGCACTCAACTCGGTTCAGTTTGCGTACGAACCTGATTCAGTGATCGAACTAGTTCGATTGTATTTCGAACGAGATGGAGTACACTTCTAATTTGTGATTGGAATACTGATCGGTCGTATTGAATCAATTGAGAGTGTTAACGGACGATCGAACTTGTTACGGGCTCGATCCCGGATTTAGTCCGCTCTGTACCAACCGTTCGTAACGTATTCTCGGTAGACTACTCACTAGACGAACAGATATGGTACAAAGCGGAACATGTCCGTGGTCTGTACCGTACCAAGTTCGATCATTATTATTAAGGTGGAATTAGGCAGAGTTGTATTTTATAATGATTAAATCCAGCTTATAGAGTTAAAAAGAGAACTTCCAACAAAGACACAATTAAGGTTACCAACGATTTTTTTTAATTTACATAATGATTGCAAATGCGCTTAAGACGCAGGTTCGGTAGTATACTCTTTCTACGTAACGCTGTATACGGATTTTCTTTCCCATTATGAAAAAAATACAATTTATTCCTACAAATTTTTAATTATAGCCACTTGCGTTATTTTATATAATCCCTCCGGAAGTACTTATAAAAAAGGACGTCGATTGAGCTACATTTGAAACAGCGAACCGTATCAAAGGGCGGGAACCATTCGATCGTTTATTTTTCTTTATTTACATTTTATTCTAATTACTTCTACGTAGTGGCGCGGCGGTTTGGAGCGAAATTAATTTCATTGTATATATTTAAAAAAAATTGCTAAATTATTGAACAGACTTCCTTGTTGTGAACTCAGATCTTTTAGCTGATTTATAAAAATGTTTTCACCGCCGGCAAATTATTTTCAAAACCGAATGTTTTAATTTAATTACCGTTCCGTTAATAGTTTGACTCGAGGGATTTTTTATCGACGAAAAATAAAGAAGGTTTTCAATTCGATACGGATATCTTTTGTTTTTTGCATTTGGTATGAGAATTAGGTATTTAGCTTCATTTGAATATGGTCTCGGGAATGTATTATTTAATGGTTGCAAAATTGATTTAATGACGTCACGATGCCAAAATCATTAAATCCCACCCACTATTCTTATTTATTTATTTTTTAATTTGGCATCACCATAGGTATTTTGCCAATGTCAAGTAATATAAATTATTTCTGTTTTTGAGCATATGCACAGGCCCAAAGGCTTGGCCCAGGTAAAATACCCCCCATCCCTCAATCTGTAAAGTGATGGATACTTTACTGAAAGATTTTTGTGTGAAACTGAAAAGCCAAGTTTCGTCACTCTGTTTCAATTACCTACACTCCTGCACTTTACCGAACCCATAATGGTTAATATTCTACTTATATCACTCACTATAACTCGCAGGAACACTAGTTTTAGAAATTAAAACACAACTGACGCCATGACTTTTCAGTTTCCCGCCCCTCACAATTCTTATTAACATAAGGATTTATAAATATCTTTCTAATAGAAAATATTGATTACAATCAATGTTACATTGTTATCCTCTGACTAATAGAATCAAATCATCGCCCAATAAAGTTTTACGTTCGGAATGTGTGTGTTTTCCAACAAACGGCAGCCAAAACACAAAAAGCGATAGTTGTACTGTAAGCTACGCTATAACATATAATACATTATTCCTGTCTACGTGCCTCTCTTTAAGAGGACTGTCTACACAAGTTCCATCAAATAGGTGTGGAGCACTCACGTGAAAATAACATTGCCCCACAAAAGGGTGGCTTACTCACTAACATTTTCCCTTGCAATTCAAAACCTGTTCTGATATCTCAAATGTAAAGAAACGTTATCAGAACATAAATTTGGACCTTTCCGAGTGTTTGCCGAGATAAAATGCCCCCCTATGTCAGCAGGTATACGCGCATATGGAGGGAGGGTCCGTACCTACACAATTGTGGGGTTTTTTTTACCCAACAATGAGGTTGACGCGATATATTTTTAAAATATTATACCACTATGCTTAAGGGTCAGGGCACGAAATTCAAAATGTCAATGGTTTTTATTTTTTTACGAAAAATATGGACATATTTACGATGTAATTTATTGTTAGGTTTGTAAAAACCGCTACTTTTACTTACTTTATGGTGTTGTATCGGATTAGGTACTTTTTTAAGCAAACTTAATACATCGAGACATCCAATGCAGAATGGTAATATCGCAAAACACTCAATTACACTTAAAGATGTCCATATTTTTCGTAAAAAAAAATAAAAACCATTGACATTTTGAATTTTGCGCCCTGATCCTTCCACCTTAACGACAAAAATATTGCCATTGGCAAACTACAGAAGGAAGTAACCGTAAGTTTGAGATAAACTTCTCTTTGATAGTAAATCAAAATTGGATAGGACAATTGTCACATAAATATTTCGCTGAATCGCTGAATTTCATGAACCGAAGGCATAAGGAAATACGTGTCATTTTCCATCGTTTACGATAAGTTTTTCCTGTACGGGTTTTTTTCTGTAGAAAGCGATAAGGGCGCGTGTTGTTTGGCTGCGATTGTAAACGCGAAACCCAGACCTGTTTACTGGAATAATTTGCTCCAAATAAATATATCCAATTAACTTTAATTTTCTTCTAGTTCCACTTCTATAAGAGTATACTCGATCATAGCTTTTAACTGATTCTTAAGTTTCGTGGTACAAAGCGTTGAAGTAGTATTCTAGCAAAACCAGACATTTAACCTTGCTCAAGACAAAAGAATTGCAAATATGGGGTGGTCTTAATCCCATAAATAGGAAGGCATGCAGCGTCCTTTGTTAAATTTATATAGTAATAATAATAATACCAGCCCTTCTTCATGTTCCACTGCTGGGCATGGGACTCCCCTCAATGCGAGGGGGAATAGACCATAGTGCACCACGCTGGCACATCTTTCGAGGGGTTTTCTTAGATATGCAGGTTTCCTCAGGATGTTTTCCTTAACCGTTCAGCAAGTGATAATCGTGGTTGAAAATGAGATTCGCACATGAAATCCAGAAATCCGAGAGGTTCGAGCCGGGGTTTGAACCTGCAATCCTGGTTACCGAGGCAAGCGTTCTACCAATTTGGCTATCACTGCTACATTATATGGTTAAATTTAACTAGCATGAATCTCTACAGATTATATCAGATTCACAATAGGACTGTACTTATATTTAACCGTGGATGGTACACCCTAACCCAAAGTTTATGCAGATGTCTGTTAATCAAAGAACTAGATAAAACACTTTGATCTTATATCAAAAGAGCTGTCTATCGCATAGCTGACACTGGAATTTGAACTTTATCGCAATGATGCCCATACATTATTAGTACGTCCAATTTGGACGTCAGCCAATCCATACTGCCAGATTTCATATAGGTTTGATTAGAAAAAAGTGTACAAAAAGCTTTATCACGAGGGAAATTTGCAAGCTCCTTTGTAGGTACATATCGTGTTAGCGAAAATTAAAAAGAAAAACGTATGGCATACATTGATATGGGGTTTTTTTACTGGTGGTAGGCTTCGGCCGTGGTTAGTCACCACCTGCTGAACAAAGCCATGCCGCCAAGCGGCCTAGCCGTGTTCCGGCATGATGTTCGGTGTTGCCATTCATGGATGGCGGGTCAGATCAGCTGCGCTGCATGTGCCTAGTGAATGTAGCGTCTCGATCTACTGCCGCCTTCCTACCTAGTATGCTCCATCGTAGATCTCATTATCACTTACCATCAGGTGAGATCGAGATCAAATACTTGCCTATAATGTAATAAAAATAATAATAATAATAACATATATAACAAATATCCTATTAACGTTTTTACGCAGATAGCGCCAATATCGTTTTTTTTTGTCCTGTATTAATCGCCTATTTATGTCGAGGTGTGCGGCATGTTATCTCTACTCGAAATTCATTGAAGTAGAGCGAGTCTTATTACTCAGTCCGGAACTGGATATATACTTCTTCTTCTTCTTAGTCTGGCAGTCTTGTCAGAGTGGTCGTGGTAATGGGTTGCACTGTTCGGACATGGACGCTGCTCTTGCTATTTTTCTCCACGTTTCTCGATGTAGAGCATTTCGGGAACATTCTACTATGGGACATATTGCAGCAGATCTTATTAATTCAACCCATCTTGTTGGAGACCGACCACGCGACCGCGCGTCCACCGCCTTCTATTCGGCCTTGGATCACCAGACGTTCCGTTATTTTTTCGGGTGATGTGTCCAACAAATGCAAGGACTGTATACTGTATACTCACCAACAATAGTAGCGAGTATGATGAGCGCGAGTACAACGGACGTGACCGCCATGAGGGCGAACGACGTGGTATCACCGCGCGTCGAGTTGCCACCAGTGGCGTTAGCAGTGCCGTTGCACGCCCACGACACCGCCTCCACCCACGAGCAGTTGCCGCCCTCGAACCACTCCGTGGTGGTGGAGTAGGTGACGTCATCTGGTGGAAGAAAGATGAAAATTAAGAAGAAAAATTATCGGTTGATATAGCGTAACTCTTCGACGAAACTATGGACATTTAATCGAGAATCAGAATATTTTCTATTCATGTAAACCAGCCTTTCCCAAAGTGGGCGATAACGCCCCCTTGTGGGCGCATCAGGCCTAAAGGGGGGTGGTAAGAGACCCAGAAAAAATGGGGGCGTTGTGTAGCGGCTTACAATAATTAATTTAATTTGAAGTTATAGTGGTTATTAAGTAGGTGAAAGAATGGTGGCGCTAAAAATAATTCATTCTCAAAGTGTGCAGTAGACAAAATAAGTTTGGGAACCCCTGGTAAACCATTAAGTACAGCACTAATGAATCATCAAAATAGTTACAAAATGCTAAGCTACAACTTTACCACCCGTTCGGAATGCTGTTCCTATGAAGAAGAACGGGCAAGAAACTCCATGGTTGCTCTATTTAAAGAGACACGTTACATTTTTGAGCAGTACATGTTATAAGTATGTGAAAACAATGTAGGAATGGCTAGGCAGACTCTAGCAGCTGGTCAAAATTAAATAATTAGTATCCAGTTTTCAAGAAAAGGCATTAGGAGAGCCCGCAAAAGTGTTGAAGTAAATAAAACTTGAATGGTATGTTGTCTGCATACAGATCTAGAACTAACTAGTTATTTATTTTATAGCGACATTTATTGTTTAATTCACTGCTGAAGCAACGAAGAAGCGATAAAAGATGTATATTATTTGTACATAAAAATGCGAGTGGCGTAGTCACTGCGAACAGTGAATCTAGGAAAATGCAAATTTTACAACTTCTATAAAAGAGTCTGGAATGATAAGGGAGAAGCTGTAAAACGTATCACAATATAAGATGTCTCAACAATATTATGATAAAGGTTGGCATGTCCGAACGGAATGATAAGGGACAATAGATGCGACGGACTTATAGGGACAACACGTCAGCGAGCAACAAAAGATTGATGGTGTTATAGGGACCTTAAAGATGAAAGGCTTAATTGGATTCCAGGAGGACGTTCTAGCGTATTTGCATAATTTGCCTTGTCAGGAAAGCCTTACATCATAAACATCATAAAGCAATGTTCCGTGGAGGGCGTTGCAAGTTTTAATTTCTTTGGATAATGGAATATTATGACGTCAATTTTGTTGATTAGTTGAATTGAAGTGTCTGTCAGTATGTCCGCATTTATCTTAAGTGGTTTTATGCATTTTCGCTATATTATTTACTAGCTGCGCTCGGCGTTGTTACCCGCGATAAAAAGTATGAAAAAATAAAACATCGATCCCACGGGAACCATACATTTTACTGGGATAAAAAGTAGCATATGTGCTATTCCAGACTATAATCTATCTCCGTGCCAAATTTCATCCAGATCCGTTCAGCCGTTCTGGCGTGAAAGAGTAACAAACATCCATCCATCCATCCAAACTTTCACATTTATAATATTAGTATAGATAGTATAGATGTAATTAAAGCCGCCTTTATTTGTTGTTACTATCCTATTCTATCAGCCGAAAGTCGTCCACTGCTAGACATAGGCCTCCCCCAACGACTTCCACACATCACGGTCCTCCGCCACTCGCATCCCCCGGCTTCCTGCTACGCGTGTGATATCATCGGACCACCGTGTGGTCCGTCCTACACTACGTCTTCTGGTTCGTGGTGGCCATTCTATAACTTTAAGTTATTGTTGTTACAATTGGATTGACTATTAAAACATAATAGCAAATTTCAATAACTAACTAGCTCATATTTTGAACGTAGTCAAAGTTGGAAAAAAATTGCTGGCTAAGAATATAGAAAGGAGAGTTGGAAAATGTTTATATTTAGTGTTCACGTAAGAATTTTTAAATTGGCTCAACTATGAAGTTACTCGTATGGTAGGCACTTGAATAAGTGTACCCTAATGTGTGCGAATTAAGATTTAAATTGACGTGCAGCAGTCATGTATGTTTAAATAACAAATAAGTATTATATACTGAGTTGGCCCTCAGTCCATTGTACGGTACACATAATACAAGCGCTGCTTAGTGTGGGGCCGTGTAGTTAGTGTGTTCGTATAGCGATATCGTATTATTATTATAGGTATTAAAAAAACCCAGCAGCGTTTAAACATCTGCTACAATTTGTATCTGAAACTTTGGTTTATTGGCTTTGACCTCACCAAACCACAGCTACGGGTTTGAAATTTTCTATGACCAATTAACCTTCAGAGCGGCTCCATCGAGCCAGGAAGATCACAATACAATTATAATCGTACCTGCTCCGCTCGATTCAATTAGATGCAGCAATTACGTGGACGCATTCAAATGGGAATGCTTTAATAAACGTTATGAAGAACGGAACGGAGTGGGCGCGCGCACAAAGAAACGAGGTTATAGAGGAGGACAAGCGTGAAAAGAATTTATAGAGTTCTATAAATTGTTTTAAAGCAGTCAGTTAATATTGCGTGAAGCGAATGTGTGTGGACTGTTAACTAATGAAACACTTTGATATGATCATGAAATAATATAATATTAGTATTTTGGAGAAATTAAAACCTCTTGTTCACTGAAGACAATCTGACACTCTTACAATATTTTTAATACACTTCAAAAATACACAAAAAGAATTAAAGTTGTACCAAAAAGTCGGCAACATTGTATTTATGGAGAACAGCTATAAAGATAGCAAAGTTATTGTTTTTTTTTGATGTCCTGATTCCCTCAGTTGCTAGTGACCCTGTCTTCTACGCTGAGGGGCACTGGTTTGAATACTGGTAGGGAAAAACTTTGTGTGATGAGCACGAATGTTTGGACCCGAGTCATGGAGGTTTATTAATATCTATATAAGTATTAAATACTGGATTCATCCTCTTTCAAGCATTGCTTAGAAGGACCTTATAGTTACTGTGTTCGTCTGGAGATATTAACAAATAAAGTGCGAACAAGCATAATTATGGCATTATTGAAGTCGTATAAAAACTTTTTGCCAGGTTGTTAAAACTAAATAATGTTTTTTTTTATAACTGCTAACTTCCAAGAATTAACAAGGTGCCGAAACACTTCTAATTTTAAACATAATCCCTAAAAAAAACTTTAAACTCCTTAAACTGTGCAAAGAAAGTGACGAAATTATAATATCAAGACCTCCGAAACTCTCCCGGGGATGTGAAAAAATAAAAGGTGACGGCCTTTTCAAATGTTTTAAATGAATCATAAAAGAATTTGTTGAATCAAAAGTTGTGGAACTCAGCTGTCTTCCGATTACGTAACACGGGGCATTTGTAAGGGCGAAGAAAAAATGAGATTTTTTTATCATTTTTTTTAAGTTAAACCAAATTTAATTAGAAGAAATCTGTTGGGAAGCCACGGATGCAAGGTGGTCGGTGGATTAAAAAAATCAATCGTTGTAAGAGTCTGTAGTGATTTAAAAATATGTTGCTGATTTATAATTAAATAAATATTAAGTGAGTGTGCTAATTCTAAAAGTCATTCAAAGCTATATATAGTAAAGTTGTAGCTTAGCATACGTTGGTTTACATGAATAAAAAATATTTTGATTCCGTAACACATGCAAATTCGTGTGTCAACAAGATGAGCGAGGCTGACTGTATTTTTATCTAGCTACTGTAGTATCAACCTTCAGGACTGGCGGCCGCGATCACCCTTTTGACCTATCAGAAATACGTCTCTGTGCTCAGGGGACTATTGTGAACATCGACTTAAATCTGGGAAAATTTATTCCACTTTGTACCCAAGTTATTTATTCGAATTTGTTTACAATTGTGTAGGTCCCTGGATACTCATTTCAATTTCTCTGGAAAGCTGGCCGCGGGGTCTTCTTTCGGCTCCTCCTTCTCTCTAGCCTCACACATTGTTATTATTTTGGTCCATCAGTCTGCATCCTCATAAATGTGGGAACCATGTAGCCATTAACTTGTAAATATATAATTAGTTTTTTTACCAGCTGCTCAAGCCCACCTTGCCGTTCCATTGTTATCACATGCACCCATAGCAATGTACTGCTCAAAAATGTAAAAGTACTCTTTAACCCTTAGTAGCCTGATTTACGAAAGTGATTTATTTTTAATATTACTGTGTTTAATGTTACTGTGTTTAATAATAATGACATTTGATTTTTTTTTTAATTTCGTTGGAAAGAATATTATACAACAGTAAAATACGTACAGCCAACCTATAAAAAAAACTAATAGTAATGTGAACATTCGGTTTAAAAGATTGGTATCAAAATTGAAACTCTAGGCTATTAAGGGTTAAAAAAGAGCAACCATGGAGTTTATTGTCCGTTCTTCTCCATAGGAACGGCAATCCGAACGGGTGGTAAAGTTGTAGCTTATCATTTTGTAACTATTTTTACTTTCATAAGTACTGTAGTTAATCGTTTACATGAATGAAAATATATTATGATTCTGATTTTGCATGAAACATGAAGTGAGCGTGAAAATATATTCCAGTTGTTTCTTATATGAAAATGTGCCTCATTTTACAATGGGGCATTTTATAATTTCCTATAAATTATATATTCAGGGTCAGATTGGGTTTTTTTCCAATTAAAAATTTGCTCTTGGAGAAACTTTGAAGTAATTAAATCAGAATCAGAATCAGAATCAGAATATTTTTTATTCACGTAGACCATTATTGTACAGTACTTATGAATCGTCAAGTTACAAAAATATTATGCTACTGCTTTACCACCCGTTCGGAATGCCGTTCCTATGGAGAAGAACGGGCAAGAAACTCCATGGTTGCTCTTTTTTTTTTAAAATAGATCTTTTACATTTTTGAGCAATACATTGTTATAGGTATGTGAGAACAATGTAGGAACGGCTAATCAAACTTTAGCAGCAGGTCAAAAAAAAACAAAAAGTACTAACTAAGTATAAAATTACAGTTAATGGCTACATGGTTCCCACATTTACAAATTACTTATGTAAATGAAAATAAAAAGGAAGAAGAGAAATACAAAATCTTAATAGTCTGCTCAAACAAGGTCATTTATATTCCTGAGGAGCCGGACCAGCATCCAACCAAGCATTTTTATCCTTAAGATAAGCATCTAGTGTATAGTATGCCTTCTTACATAGCGTACGTTTTATGCACGCTTTGAATTTATTTTCACTAAGTTCGGTAATGTCAGAGTGTATTTTATTATAAAATTTAACACAATACCCCATGAAAGATGTGTGAATCCTTGCTAGTCGAAAGTGTGGTTGATCTAATTTGTTTCTATTTCTTGTATTATAACGATGTTGATCACCGAGCCTTTTAAAGAGAAATAAATTTTTCCTAACATACATAATGTTTTCATAAATATATTGGCATGGTACTGTCAAAATATTAGTTTCCTTAAATAATTCTCTTAGGGATTCGCGACTGCCCAAATTATAGATGGCCCTAATAGCCCGCTTTTGTAAAATGAAAACCGATTCTATGTCAGCTGCTCTCCCCCACAATAGTATTCCATAGGACATAACACTATGGAAGTAGCTGAAATAAACTATTCTTGCGGTGTTCACATCGGTTAGTTGCCGAATTTTCCTAACAGCGTAGGCAGCGGAACTAAGTCGTCCCACTAAGACTCTGATATGAGGACCCCACTGTAACTTAGAGTCGAGCGTTATCCCTAAGAAAACCGTGTCGTTAACAAATTCAAGCTTCTCATTATTCAGTACTACATCGCAATCACTACTTTTGACATTTGGTAAAGAAAACCTTATACATTTAGTTTTCTTGCTATTTAACGCTAAGTTATTAATAGTAAACCAGTTATGTACCTGAAGAATAGTGTCATTTACGTCGTCAAAATTATTTACATGTCGTCCCACTTTAAAAATCAAGGAGGTATCATCAGCAAATAACACTATCTTCATCTTATTTTGAATTATATGCGGTAGGTCATTTATATATACTAAAAACAGGAAAGGACCTAAAATCGATCCTTGCGGAACACCCATTTTTACTGCAGAGCCTAACGATTTAGTACCATTTATAAGAACACTTTGCCGTCTGTCTCCTAAATAAGATTTTACAAGATTAAGAGCATTATCTATAACACCGTAGTGCTCTAATTTAAGTAAAAGGACTTCATAATTGACGCAGTCAAATGCCTTTGAAAGATCACAGAAGACGCCAATAGCATCCTGTGAGTTCTCCCATGCATCATAGATATGCTTTATTAGGGTTACACCGGCGTCGGTTGTGCAACGTCCCTTGGTGAAACCATATTGTTGATCGTGCAGGATGTTATTTGCGTTAAAATGATGTAACATTTGTGTAAGCATTATCTTTTCAAACACTTTACTAAAAACTGGCAAGATAGAAACTGGCCTATAGTTGTTAGGATCTTTTCTATTACCGGACTTAAAAAGCGGTATTACTTTACTGTACTTCATTAAATCCGGAAAGACTCCCTGATCTACACATTCATTAAAAATTAAAGCTAAATAAGGGGCTACAGTATCAATAATAGTTCTACATGCTTTCACAGACATTCCCCATAGATCTTCTGTTAGTTTAATTTTTATATCATTGAAAGCTTTAACAATAGTTCGGCCACTAATATGGTCAAACTTGAATTTAACAGGGCAATCAGCTATGTTTTTTTTAAGAAGTGAAATTGAGAGACGGGGGGAGCAGTTCAGAGATTCTGTTGTTTTTACAGGGATGTTAGTAAAAAACATTTCAAACTCCCGTGCTACCTCGGTATCTGAGCATATGAGACCGCGTGGAGTCTCCAGGGTATAATCTGTACTGCGCTGTTTCGTCTTCCCAGTTTCACTGTTAACTATTTTCCAGGTGGCCTTTATTTTATCATCGGCAGATTTTATTATTTTACTAATATATATGGCTTTAGCTGCCTGACATACTCTCCGAAACATTTTCGAATAATTTGAAACATACTGAGTGCTGGCTGGATCACTAGTCTGGACTTTTAGTTCATAAAGTTCAAATAACTTTTCCCTACTCCTTACCTTCCTTACCTTCCTTACCTTCCTTACCTTAATACTTGGAGAAATAAAAAAAAATCATGAAGATTATTTTTTGTTACATAGTCTAACCATAGGCTTTAACTGAACACATTTATGTATTGAGTGTATTCAATGAACGCACCGTTTAAAACAATTCGTTATTCTGCTGTTTTGGTTCGGAAATCAGAACAGTATTAATTGATAAAAAAAAAATTTAAAACAAATCGTTAATAATATCGAATTACCCATTAGGTTAATTAATCAATGCTATTAACTTTTTGCCTTTGGGTAAAACTTAAGCAAATTGTATCATTTTGGAGAAAAAATATTTCAAATCTTGAAAATTTCTACCCAGAAATAGATAATCACATCTGGCAACCTTGCTATTATGAGAGTTATAACTTCTAGGAAGGATACAGAAGGTACTCACTGTTAGTGTCGTTGACCCCGAATTCGTCCGACGAGTTCATGTTAGCACAGTCGCTCGCCCTCCTGAGAACAAAACGAAACATTGTAACAAGTTTTAATAAAACACTCATTTATTTAAAAAACAGTCTTCTGCCCCAGGCTCTGGCTGCAGTACCTCAATCAAATATAGCCTATAGTACTCCGTGATAATGTAGCTTTCTATTTGCAAAAGATTTTTTAGAATCGGTTCACTAGTTCCGAAGATTAACTTCCATACTTATAAACTATTACAAAGAGTACCTTTGTAAAAAGTAAAGATGTTCAGTTAATAAAATCTAAAATAAAAATATGTAGGTACTCTACTAAGTACCTACATATTACAAACTATGACACTAGAACGTCAATCACCTCAGTCCTCCCATGACCATGGTTGCTGTAAAGCAGCCGAAACGTCGGGAACGTAAAAACATAATATAATAAACGCTATAAAATTCGAAAAAATAGTTCTGTTTCAATGTGTAGTATTCGCGTAAATATAAGAAATCAATATGTGAGCATTTTACTGTATTTTAAAAGCAGGCACATAGAAAGACGCGTTTATTATAGACTAGCTGTTGCCCGCGACTTCGTCCGCGTGGTATTTATCAACGTCTCAACCGATGGCAACAGCCTGCTCGCGTTCTGATCCCGCGGGACGCATTGCAGATTGTTGCTATCAAACTTTAAGCAGGCGCAGCGCTGCAACATTGGTTTTAATTTTTTTTCGTGAGATCCAATTTTTTTTTCTAAAATAAAAGTAGCCTAAGTTACTCCTTGTTACATCAGCTATCTGCCAGTGAAATTCCCGTCAAAATCGGTCCAGCCATTTCAGAGATTACCCGGAACAAACAGACAGACAGACAGACAGACGGACAGACAGACAGACGGACAGACAGACAGACAGACAGACAGACAGACAAAAATTGTAAAAAATGTTGTTTCGGTATAGGTAACGTGTATACATCCAAATGCACTTAGTAAAAAGCGGTTATTTTAATATTACAAACAGACACTCCAATTTTATTTATATGTATAGATAGGTACCCACTTTAATAGTACATAATATTATTCAAAACTATAATGAAACGCTTTTGAAACATTTACTCAACAAAATGTTGTCGCGTTCGAGTGCACTCGTAACCCTGTTGTGACGTAACACGGCGTTTAAAACGTTTATTCTTGCTCGGAATCATGTTTAAAACGTTTATTCTTGCTCGGAATCATGTTTAAAACGTTTATTCTTGCTCGGAATCATGTTTAAAACGTTTATTCTTGCTCGGAATCATGTTTAAAACGTTTATTCTTGCTCGGAATCATGTTTAAAACGTTTATTCTTGCTCGGAATCATGTTTAAAACGTTTATTCTTGCTCGGAATCATGTTTAAAACGTTTATTCTTGCTCGGAATCATGTTTAAAACGTTTATTCTTGCTCGGAATCATGTTTAAAACGTTTATTCTTGCTCGGAATCATGTTTTATGCGTTTTATTTTCATAACAGCTTAGTCTGATTGCTTGAGCGTACGCTGCTCGGGTCGCTGCACTGGGAGGTTACGGGTTCGATCCCCAACTTGAAAATTTCAGCAATCTTCTTTTCGTAGTTTAACCTTGACTGGGTTTTAAGGGAATCGCCAATAATTCAAGCCTTTTCAGCCCTTGCTTAAGAATCTGAACAGCAGCAGTTTAGCAGCTTATTGCAGGTATATACAGCATTATTTATTTATTTATCAATAGATACACTAAAAGTTTACCTACTAATGACAAGAATAAAGACAAGAGATCAATGAATCAATACGTTAATTGTTAATTAATAGATAATACTAGACTTCTACAAAACACATATAAATCTTTTAAATTTCCATTATTTTTCTATGGTGACGATGGCACAAAATTAAATTTAACTTTTCCAAATCTTTGTCACGTGTACGTACGTAGGTTTCTCAGAAGCGGCCTATGTACCCGACGTGTCAGGGAGACTCTTAACAATTGGACCACTGTAGTTTCAATTTCAATGACAAGGTACTCAACGAGATTTACTTCGGCGTTTCTCTATACAACGTGTTACATTGTTGATTTAACACTACACACAATAAAAGGATCTAATATATTCCGAATAAGTGCCGTGCCAAATTCACCCGATCCTACCCGATAACATGTACAAAATGAGCGCACATGCAATAACCTTTCAATAGTATATTCCGGAAAATACAAAATTCCTGCTTTATATATTGGTAGTTAGGGTGCAGAATCGTTGGATTATTACGAGCCTGGATAAAGTAGCTTGGCATAAATAAAGCTTCGTTGTTCGAATCCCCGCGAATAACAGAGTTATTAATCTCGCGCGTTGGAAATACACCCGATTCGGTACGTTTGGTGGGAATTTAAGGTGTTTTCAGATCTATTCGTGTATATGAAGCGAATTCAAAATTACAGTACCTATTGCAAGGGGTATTTATCTGTTTGCTCGCTTTCTCTAATCGCTCGGCTGTACGAGTAAGGAGCAGCATCGACTATATGGTAAGTGTTTTCTTTTAAATGAGTTATAAAACGCCATTTAAATCTAAATAATAAATAGCCTAACTTAACGTCGCTATGCATTTAAACGGTATTTCACGTTGTTGATAAAACGTTATCTCATTTATTTCGAAGCAGTAATATTTTTATGACAACTCAATTGTTGTAAATACGATAAAAAGTATGCATCAACAGTAAAAAAAGCTATTCAGTAACTCTATAAAAAACAAGATTCAGTCATTCAGTAACTCTATAAAAAAGCGGTAAATTATTGTGTATAAATAAATCGTTTGAAATTTGTTTAAAATTTCATCTTATATTATACAAGATTTGCTTCAAGAAATACTCACTTATAAGATTTTCTTATCTTGTAAATTATTGACGATATATTATTGTTTTTTTTTTATTCTATCAAACGAGATTGGAAGCGCTTATTAAAAAAAAATGAGTGCGAAAAAAGCTGTTGTCAGTCTTGAGTATTTACGTTCCAAAATGACGATGCCACCGCTTACTTAGATTAGTATGGAAATATATTCGGGTCAAAAAGTATTATGCAAATACTTGGAACGGGATCAGAGTCATTCGTCAGGCCCATAAAGCGCTCCTCCCACGATGATTCTTTTATAAATAACCTTATTTCTAACGTCATCAAACACGGCGTGTGATATATTAGCTGCGCCTTGCGGTGTTACCCGTGCAAAAAATCATGTCGATATTTTACGCTATGAAAAATTAAAAATATCTATCCCACGGGAACCATTCATTTTATTGAGATAAAAAGCAGTCTATGTGCTATTCCAGACTGTAATCTATCTCTGTGCCAAATTTCATCCAGATCCGTTCAGCCCATAGGTTAACAATGGATTTCCGCCAAGTATCGCCTAGTTCTATCAATTGATTATTTGCATTTAACTTGAGAAAATTAGAACCATAATTAAACAGCATCCAATCATCATAAGTATGGGGATAGTAATAAACGCATTATCAACACGACATCCGGCTTAAATCCGACATCCGGTAATCCGGTTTGCTTCGATAGGATTAACGAAGCCGTCTGCCGTCGCATGGATAATATTGCCGGATCAATAATAGCTCGCACAAATTAACTGGAACAGTAAGACGGATCTCCTAATGTAATTGAAATTTATGAAGTACTAGCTGCGCCCCGCGGTGTTACCCGCTATTAAAAAGTATGAATAATTAAAACAAATCTATCCCACGGCAACTATACATTTTACCGGGATTCAAAGTAACCTATGTGCCATTCCAGACTATAATCTATCTCTGTGCCAAATTTCATCCAGATCCGTTCAGCCGTTCTGGCGTGATTGAGTAACAAACATTCATACATCTAAACTTTTACATTTATAATATTAGTAGGATATACTCGTATATAGTGGGATAATAATAATTATAGAGCTCAATTAAAACCGCACGGCAGCTTAGTGGCGAGCTATCAATGAGTAGTTATATCACGGACCCAGAGAGTCAGTCAGAGCTCCCCCCCCCACAGCGTGTCTTCGTCGGCCGAGTGGAAACCGATGGATCGTGATGGAACCGTGGTGTGTTCGTCTCACGATATAAGTTTGTAGCGACCACTTCAACCGCACCACAAGCTACGCAGATGGCGTTGCAGACGCATTCAGAACAATAGACAATTCTCATCTCAATCCTGAATCGCGCTATAAGAGTTTGCGAGCAAGTAACATATATACAAGATCCCGACAATAACCGTCGGGGCATAGCGGCCGCCCCGCCAGGCATACCACCCGCCTGGCTGGAAGATCTTCCCTTTTCCGCTAAAAGTTTATAAAAAAAGGAATATTGTGTTATAGTTTCAAAAGCATAGCCGCCTACACAATTGAGAGGTCAAAGCCCCACCGAAGCTATTAAATTGTCAACTTAATGCACAACTTTTAATTTGGTAATGTGTTTTTCATACATTATTAGGATAACTATAAAAAGTATTTTAAAATAAATTGCAAGTCAAACCTAGGTGTATTAAAAGAGAAGCATAAAGATTTGTAGTGAGCGAAATGCAACAAGTTTATAAGTTTATGGGGGCAACAGCTACTGAGTAGAAAAAAAAACGTGACTCGAAAGAAGAAGAGGGATAAAGATATACCTAATCCACGTGTCAGACAGTTTAACGCTCGCACTATAAGCTACACTTAGATCGTTAATCCATCTGATACTCGCATTGAACTTAGCTTTGAACTCGGCGATAAATCCACACACTTCCTAAGTCCTGATACAGAAGATATAGATCGCAATAAAGACGCGATGTTTGCAAGCATTTCCACCGGATAATCCGGTTGGATTAATTACGTTTTTTGTCTTCGCATGCGCAATAGGGTACCGATGTACCCAATGTTTTACGTGATAACTAAATTTGTTCATTTATATACAAAGTAAAATCGTTTATATCCTATCGTATAGGCCTACGGGGTCACTTACAAATTGTCATTAAATTATAATTCTTCTTAACACTACAACGGGATCGGAACGCGACCTCAACTGAGAAGATCCGGCGAGAAACTCAGCAAGCTTGTCTTTTTTTTTAAAAGCCATTATTTTTACAAAAAAATTAATAAAAAAGTAAGCTCCAGTGTTTTGCCATGCAAGGCGCACACACGCTACACTTTAAAATTATAAATCTTGATATTTGAGCGATCTCTTATATCGCATTTGAACTAGAATTATCGAAATACATAATCTGTACAATAATAAATCAGTAACTTAGACATATGTGATACTTAAAAGCAGCGATAGCTATGTTAGTAGAACGCTCGCCTTGGGAATAAGCTGTGTAGGATTAAGCCCCGGCTTGCACTTCTGGGATTATCACATTTTGTTTTGGATTGACTCACTTGCTGCTCAGTGAAGGCGAACATCGTGAGGAGATCTGTATCTCAAGCACAATCTTTCTTACCTACCGTTCCGGTAACATATCGTCGTCTATCCCTCTCATACCACAGATATCGTAAATAAGTATGACGGTGACAGCATGTTTTCTCAAATGTTCCTGCTTAACCTACTATACGTCTGTCGGGCGAAAAGTGAAGTTCATCAAACCGCAGTAGTGGTGGACTGTGACCTAAATCCTCCTCATATTAAGGAGAAATAAGCCCAATCTAGTGGCAACAGTCTGTCCCCATTATATTGGGACCAAATACTATGGACAAAATGTGGGTGCACTGCAGCGCACCTATCTGACTTAACTTTCGGGAATTACACGCGTGATCGTTTTTACTATGTAATGACGTCACACTTTTTAAACAGACGTTACGGCATTGTAAAGCATTTTGCAAATGGTATTGTTAAATCTAAACTAATATTATATGAGGTAAAGTTTGTTTGTTTGTGAGTTCTGATGTAAGGCGTTATCTCTGGATCTACTGATCCAGATTTGAACGTTTTTTCACTAATAAGAAACAACATTACGCGTGAGTAATGTAGAGTAGGTCTATAGCGTGCCGCGGGCGGATCCGTAGACAGACGCTAGTGTTAAATAAGTATTATACGATAAAATTAACGAACCATTGCAAAGAGAAACTGAGTCGCTCTCAAATCAACCGGAACAATTCCGTCGCTGAATCCGAACATGAAATAGTTTTCACGATAAAACTTCAGCAGTTCCAAAAACTTTCAAAGACAAACTTGCGAGTAAAAGCTAGTGGAACATAAAAATCTCTATATACTATATTAAAACGGGCACATATACTATTATTAATATAACAAAACAAAACCATAACGTTCCCCCGAACGCATGCCTATCAAAGCTTTTATAGCATCGTAGAACGGAACGCAATAAAAGGCAATACTGTTACGTGTGCTTCATCGAGAGCACTTAACTAAGCATTGGATAAACATCATTATATTTATATAACTATATAAGAAAATTTATAAATGTGCACTCCCATTGAAGGTAATGTGAATGATAAGTACCATTTAAGTGCTAGAGAACATTTATAAGATCATTAACAGGTATGTGATGATTTTAATATGGCGTTCCGCAGGGCGCTGTCGTGGGGCCCAATATTAATACTATACTTATATGTTTATTTAACATTTTACTGCGATGTACTTAACTCGACGCTACTGAACACGATTTAGCACTAAAGGATTTACCACGATAAACTTTTAACGGCAGCTATACGATTGAATGAATGTATCTAATTATCTAAACCTATGCTCTACATGTTTGCTAAAACTTAGCAATGACTCTATAACCAAGAGATCAGAGCGAAAAAGCAGGAAAAGCGGAAATAGGAAATCAGTGTTTTTGAGTATGAATTAATATTTTACGCAATAAAAAGATGGATTTAATTATGCGGTAAACTGGGAATGAAAAATAATGTAGATGGAAAAAAAAACTATGAAAATGCTCTATATAATGTTCTCTATGGTTTTCTCTCGCTTCTCTATGGCGCCACCTTGGCATTGTTTATTCTAAAAAGTGTTCTGAGTATTTGATAAAATTATGATTTTATAAATATCAAGAAGTCTATAATTTCCACCTCAGGGCCCATGGTATATTTACCAATATATAATCAGTATAGTATACAACTTGTTGTATATAAGGAATTACGTCACATCCAGTGTTGATGACACCAAGAACACGATAAATAAGGGAATGAATTCGCAGTTCAGTTATTCCTCGCGGCTAAGTGAACATAATAAATACGAAAGTTCACGAGATATGGCGTAATAACAAGAAATACTGAGTTCGGAATTGGCTGGACGTATCTAGTACACAGGCCCGGTACTATGTGCTGTTAGGAAAATCTGAATTTCTATTGCCATCAACGTATTTGAGAGAGTTGTTATATTGTGTGTTTTTATATAATTAAATATATCGCCAGGCGAAGACACCAACTGTACGGTCCGCTAAGCATCGCTTGTATTATGGGTACCGTACATTGGATTGGGAGGGAACCCAGTATGTTACACAAAATAATAATATGTGCGTGGTGGAACAGAAAATAAATATGTACGCGTTGAATTAAAAATCTAAAAACACCGTGAATCATGGTGCATAAAAATAAATTAAAAGTGTTTATAGCAAAATACAGTGTACCTGAAACAAAAGCAAATCTCCCTCGCTTCGTGAATACTTGTAGCCGCTGAAACTACGCCTAGACTAGGGCTGCCAACGTTTTTATATAAAATATAGCATATTAGCGAGCATATTTTGACGGCCTGATTAGCTCCGTTGGTAGTGACCCTGCCTTCTGCGCCGAGGGTCCAGGGTGCGAATCCTGGTAGGGACAAACTTTGTGTGATAAGCATGACTGTTTGTTTCCAAATCATGGATGTTTAATATCTATATAAGTGTTATATATTGGGTTCGCTCTCAGTTCATTGTACGGTACCCATAATACAAGCGTGCCTTAGTGTGGGGCCGTATAGTTGGCGTGTTCGTCTGGCGATATAGTATTACGTCTAAAAATATAGTAGATGGCGAAAAAAAAAAACACCGAAGGTATATTACACAATTAATATTCTATTATTCAAATGGATAATTTTCTACTGCGTTCCGTTATACGATAAAACTTTTGAAAACAAAAAATGATGCGTATTATTTTCTTCTTTTTTTAGGTTGGCAATTGGCTACAAAATATACCCATTTATGCCAGTGTCGAGTATCTTCTCATAATTGTTATAAAATGATAAGTACCCCTGCTGATAATGACGATATCGATGACGATGATTTGATGAAACGAATCCCCTACCTATATGACTAAAGCTGTGGATAATTTACTGAAAATTTACCAGACATATTGGGTGAACTTGAAAAGACAAGATATTTAATTTTAATTTTCTTCACTCATGCACATTTATGAACACACAATGGTTAATATCCCACCAATAACACATTATTTATCAAAGAAACATATTTCTTGAAAAAAAAAAAAAAAATTACATCTTCACTCTTCATTTATCCACCAAAAAGTCCGCGTATTATTTTTAATTCTCGATATTCAATAACGTAGTTAGCAGTAGAGTCAACAATTTTTTTTTGAATATTAGTGGTCGTTACGTTAATATAGTAGGATACTTTATTATATAACATGATGGGCAACCCTAGCCTCGCCTACGTCACAGTTTTCGCTTACATGAGCAATTTTACGGGCGCCGCACAAATCGGTCTCTAGGTATGCACTTTAACGCCTGTGGAATGAGCATGTATACTAGCTATAGTCAGTACCTACACAGAATAGTAACTAGGTCATGACCTTACTTATATATATTTATCTGAATATATAAATATTGATTGTAATTAATTCGCCAGTTTAAATAAAACTAAATTTTCGGATTTTATCGCGTTTATTACACGTTTTTACGTTCCCGACGCACGCGTGCGATGTGATGTGTTGTGATCGCGATGTTTACGATACATTGCGTGCTAAAAAATGACATCATTTGTGATTTCTATAATTTTATAATAGGCATTAATTGTAACCTTTACCCAAAAAGTTCGTTAACACCCTGTAAATGCAAAGTGAAAAATTTTAAACGACAATTTCCAAAATCTGCGCATACCGGGATCGACCCTGCAACCATAGCAGTCGCAAAATTCTCTTCACAGACAAAAAATAAAATCAATGCCCGTTGGGTATTAAAAAAAACAAATCCAATCAGAATAATCCGCAAATAAAAAGACACTGATTACCATTTACAAAATAATAAACATTGTTCCAGAGTAACACACGCTTCTATTAAGCCCGTTCAATTGAATTCCGTCCCCGCGCCGCGGGAATTAAACAAAAATATCGCCGGGAACACTCCCATCGGCTGCGATTCGAATTAAATTCGTTAATTTAAAATATTTTACAGCGCCTCTGCGGATTTGCGGTGAACCATTACTGTAATAAGCGTGTATGCGAAAGTCTGATACTATTCTCACATTCGTTTATATAAACTGTTTTATATAAATACTAGCTGTTACCTGCGACTTCGTTCGCGTGGTATTTAACAAAGACACAACCGTTGGCAACAGCCTGCTCGCATTCTGATCCCGCGGGACGCATTGCAGATTATTGCTATCAAACTTAATCAGGCGCTGCGCTGCAACATTGGTTTTAATTTTTTTCCTGAGATCCTATTTTTTTTTCTAAAATAAAAGTAGCCTAAGTTACTCCTTGTTACATCAGCTATCTGCCAGTGAAATTCCCGTCAAAATCGGTCCAGCCATTTCAGAGATTACCCGGAACAAACAAACAGACAGACAGACAACAATTTTAAAAAACCTTGCTTTGGTATAGGTACCGTGTATATATCCAAATGCATTTAGTAAAAAGCGGTTATTTTAATATTACAAACAGACACTCCAATTTTATTTATATGTATAGATATTGTAAACATTGATTAAAAACACATTATAACATGATTGTTATAATGTGTTTTTATGACGAGCTGATGCTCGTCATCGTAATTTATAAAGAATCCCTCAAGTTTGGACATATCTAAATAATTATCATATACTAAGTTCGCCCTCAGTCTATTGTATGATATCCTATAATACAAGCGTTGCTTAGTTTGGGACTGTATATTTTGTACCGTAAATTGGTGTGTTTGACTGGCGATATTATTAAGTATTTAAATTCAGTATGCCGTAGTAGTAGTTTTATTATTTTTCAAACAAAAGAGCGTCTGATATTTATCAACCAATCGCAAAACGTCTCAAAACAAAAAAGTCTTCTTTATTTCTTTTAAATAACGTGGAACAAAGTTTGTAACAGTCGAAAAAAAACTTGCTAACGAACATTTTTAAAATATAAATTGCTAAGGAATTGTTTAGAATGAGTTTTTAATGGGCCTTCATAAAAATTACGTTTCGATGAGATGTTTTTACGACGACTAACAGATGGCGTTACTTGCAAGTTTTTATGTGATTACCAACCATGATTTTGTAAATGGCGGCATTGGTACGATTTCCCTGATTTTATTGAATCAATTAAATTTTTCACTGTATTGGAACTTTTAATATGTCTTTCTGTCATGTTTAGATATAAAATGGATGAATACGAAAATTCAACGGAGATTTTTTTTTGAAAATTAAACAAAGTTAACAAGCTTTCTGTTAGATCACTCTCAAAATCCTCCCGTGAACGTGATCGCTGTAAAGCAGCCAAAACCTTGGGAAGGTAAAAAACATACAATAAAAGCTATACAATCCGTAAGATTCGTTTTATTCCAATGTATAGTATTCGCTTAAATTTAAAAAATCAATTCTCTGGTATGTATACGCGATTGTAGTCATTATGATGTAGTGCATAAAGATATTATTCTTGTCATCTTTAAATTAAGGGATCCTGCACCCGATGGACCATTAAATAGGACGAACGCTCTTTATAATTGCCAAAGCTGTGGTCATTTGACACATTTTTCCTCAATTCCGCTCTCACGAATCCCATTTTCCTCATTTAATCAGACCACAATCATTCTGAGTGCTGCCGTGGGGGCAGTAATTACATTTTTTTTAATATCCGAAAGCACCTGAGTGGAAGGGACGGTGTTTTTTGGATGGGCAAAGAATACTAATCCTTTTGACGAGAAAGGTTCCGCCGGCGTGTGTGTAGGACGTCGTAAAAGGGGGCAAGTGTCTATAAATTTAATAGTTTATTGCCCAAGATCATATTGAGTTGGCAATGTAAATACACATATTAAAAACAGTTTTCAATAATCGTCAGGTATTTTTAAATTAAAACATCAAGAACTCAGAACGTCAAGTGCGAGATTTTTCGGAAGCCATCCGTATAGTTTATAGTCTACGTATTTAGACGTTTTGTATGGAGTATGGACAGCGCCTCTAGCGGACTGTATTTAAAACTTACGATTCTACATGCAAAATCTCTAAATACGTAGGCTATAAAGTATACAGTTATCTTGCGAATAATCTCGCACTGGAAGTGCTGGTAATTTGTGCATAATATCTATCGTTTCTGTACCACGTCTTTGGGGAATTCCTAAAAAATATCAATTTTCCATATAAACTCGTACACATAAATGTGATATATCGGTAGTAAACAAAAAAAAATAAAAAAAATATTCAATTGATTGAATTCAATTGAAGTTGCAATATTCACTGCATTAAAAACATAAACCACTGGCCTCTGAACTGACGTCCTCCAAAGACTCTCCCTTCCCAAAAGTGTCGTAATACATTTTTAACGTAGTTATACAACATTAACGTATTGGAGCACATAAAAACACAATTTGACGCGACTAGGCTCGTATCCCCTCGGCGCCAGCAGTCGCGTGAACATCGCGAGCACATCTCTAGTGTAGAGTAGATACGTCGACTTTTGTTAGCGGTATCTTTCTGTTCCACTTGTTGGCTCTGAGAACAGCGGGCTGGGACCTATTATACATGAGAACATATTAATGCTTGGCGAAAAGCAGCAGTGATAGCCAAGTTGGTAAAACGCTTGCCTCGGTAACGAAGATCGCAGGTTCAAACCCCGGCTCGCACCTCTGGTATTTCTGGATTTCATGTGCGAATCTCATTTTCAACTATGATTATCACATGCTAAACGGTGACGGAAAACATCGTGTGGAAACCTGTATGTCTGAGAGAACCCCTCGAAAGATGTGTGAAGTCCGCCAACCCGCACTGGGCCAGCGTAGTGGACTATGGCCTAATCCCCCTCGCATTGAGAGTAGGCCCGTGCCCAGCAGGGGGACATTAAAAAGGGCTGATATTATAATGCTTGGTTGGGGGTTTGGCTGGTCTGACGGACACCTTTATTTTACTTTTCGTGCTCTCAATTGCTTTAAGTAATAAAAATAATAGTAAAAGTATGACGATAAATTAAATGTGACAATGACTGACGTTACTCGAGCATTTTAAATGTTCTCGATTCCGGGTAGGTGATACTTTAGTTCAATACAAACGGAGATTTGTATTAAATTTGATGCATAGTTTATTTTCATATTATTTTTAAGTTTTTTTTTCTGTTTGTATATATTTAGTGAGATGTAAAACTAAGAAAGATTATAGAGATAAAAAAAAACAGAGATAGTCTATTTTGTTTAATATTCGAAGGTAAGTATAAACAGTAGTAAGGAATTCCTTTCGGGGGGACCGAGCTCTGGAATGAACGAGCAGAGACAATAAGCTAGAACAATACGAAACAAGTCGACAATATTATAGAAAATAACTATATAATATATATGTATAAAACCTTGGACGTGCCCATTGCCCCCCCCCCCCCCGTTGATGTATTAAATAATTGTGTAAATTATTTTTGTTTTTTTTTTAAACAAGGCGAACCAGTAGCGTATGACCATGCGTTCAGTACAGGATGTCATTTTATTAATGTCTTATAATTTGACTTACTTCTTTGGGAATGTTATCTTTGTAACCTACTGTCGGCCCTGTTAGAATGTTTTACACTATTATTGTTACATCTATTACACAAATAATTCGAAGCTTCTAGCTAGCGTAGCTGTGTCTTTATTCATTCATCTCTATTTGAAGCTTTCAGAGAGAAATAGTGAAGTGGAGCAGTTTTAAAATTCTCTTTACATCCGCCACTTTCGTTGCCTAACGCAGTAGTCGTTTGGAAAAATACGACGCTTCGGGCCATTTCGTGCTGAATGTCTGTATGTGTATGCATCCCGTTGTTGTATGCATACGATGATACGTGTTCTTGTACGTACCAGGTTTTGATATTTTGAGCTATTATTTTAAGTCGTCATCCACTCGTCAATTGACTGACGCAATCATGTTACTAATCATCCACTAATCAGTTACTAATCTCCAATTACTAATCATCTCCAAATGTCTTATAAAGTCACAGTGTCGGCAATCGGTTTTAGAGTAAATATTTGTTGTAAACACGAAGATATTTCTTTATTACGTGAAAATAAAATTACTTAGATCAGATTAGATAAAATTTCTGATATGAATAAACATAAAATATATGCAATAAAATCCATAATAATAGTTTATTTCAATGTGTAGTATTCGCGTAAATATAAGAAATCAATATGTTTTAAACAATCATAAAAAAAAACACGGGTCAATCACGAAATACTTGATAGGAACCAAGCTAAAAGGTGGCATCCCTGATTAGGTTGGTGTTAGCTTAAACCAGCCAGTGGACGTTAAAATTAAAATATTTTCTCCGACGAGCAGATATTTTGGTGTCTGGCAACACGCGAGAGCCCGCCACAAGAATTAAGCGTGACCATTCCAAATTAAAATTGTTATTAAATAAAAAAAAAGCAAAGGCCAATCATGGCGTACAATTTAAAAATCGAACGAAAGCTCCCTCGGCGTGCCAAGATAAAAGGCCCATCCCGCACACTTAGTGGGGAAGGGTAACCTAGAAACGATGCATTTTTTGTATTCCGTGAGGCGCAGGCTTTTATTGCACTCATTAGTCGTGGATTTATATACTTTGGCTATTTTATATGCAGGGCAGTGCTCGCATAGATGTAAGTTTTATTGGGCTACGTACTTATAACATGTTAATATATTTAGAGGGCAAGTTTATGATTATTAAGTATTTTGTTTACAAATGTTTACAATATTTGTAATTAAATAAATATAAATGAAACAGTGATAGCCAAGTTGGGAGAACGCTTGCCTCGGTAACGAGGATCGCCGGTCAAACCCTGGCTTGTCCGTGACCTCTGGAATTTCCGGATTTCATGTGTGAATCTCATTTTCAGCCATGATTATCATTTGCTAAACGGTGAAGGAAAACATCGTGAGGAAACGTCTAAGATAACACCTCGAACGATGTGTGAAGTCCGCCAACCAGCACTGGGCCAGCGTGGTGGACTATGGTTTAATCCCCTTCGCATTGAGGGGAGGCTCGTGCCCAACAGTAGGACATTAAAAAGGGCTAACCCCCCTCGATGCAAGGGGGGTAAGGCTATAGTTCTCGACGACAGCCCAATGTGATTTGGGGGACTTCACTCGTCTTGCGAGGGTTTCTTATAGATATGCAGGTCTCCTCACGATGTTTTCCTGCACCGTTTAGCAAGTGATAATAATTTTTGGACATGCGATTCGCACATGATATACAGAAATTCTAGCGATCCGGGGTTTGAACCTGCGATCCATATTACCCAGGCAAGCGTTCTACCAACTTTACTAATGGCAACTTTATCAAATTAATGAACACAAGTCCACTTGACATTGATGTAAAATTTCATCGAAATTCCATCGCACCTGTGCGATCGATATTTCGCCCTCAATGCCAAGGTCACTCCTAACTATTGGTCGTCGTTTATCCCACTCATATTATAAATGTGACAGTTTGGATGGACGCATGGAATGATGTTTGTTACTCAATCACGCCAGAACGGGTAAACGGATCTGGATGAAATTTGGCATGGAGATAGATAATAGTCCGGAATAGCACGTAGGCTATTTTTATTCCGGTAAAATGCATGGTCCCCGTCGGATAAATTTGTTTTAATTTTTCATAGAGCGAAGGATCGACATGATTTTTTGCATAGGTAGTGATAGTTTAGGGGAAAGGACATAGAGGAAAAGGACATACTTTTTAATAGCGGGTAACACCGTGGGGCGTATCCTATTATAATAATGATAAGTAATAGTAAATAGTGTATAATCCCCTCAGTAGATTAGTAAGTTTTATGATTATGCCCAACACTAGTGTGCAATGAAGATTATATGAAGATGGCTGATATACAAAACTGAATTTTATTAATCACTAGCTGTCCCGGCGAACTTTGTACCGCCTCAGAATCAGAATGAATTTATTGGTACTCTATGAAATATTTAAACAAATCTATTCCACGGGAACCATACATTTTACTAGGATAAACAGTAGCCTATGTGCTATTCCAGACTAAAATCTATCTCTGTGCCAAATTTCATCCAGATCCGTTCAGCCGTTCTGGCGTGAAAGAGTAACAAACATCCATCCATCCATCCAAACTTTCACATTTATGATATTAGTGGGATGTGGGATTATAAAATATTTAACTTAAATGTAACAGGGCGCAGATAGTTAATTCTAAAACGTCTCATCAAGCGTCGAATAACAAGACACATTTATTGTTCTATGTTATTAATTGTCTTCGTTGTTGCTCGTGAAATGTGTCCCGTTTTGTTATTTGTTAATTTACATGCAGACTGAACTCCCATCATTGTGGCACATGGGGGGGATAAAGGGGGATAAAGGAATTTATATCGCCGTGTTATGTGTGGACAAAGTGAATTACAATTCAACGCAGAGTTGGTGGATAAAATGTAGTATTTTTTTCGCTTTACACAAACTACCCCTTTTGGGGTCGATATCGGTTTCCCAGGAGTCGAGATAGACGAAAACTGAGTTTGGGGTCGACGAGACGACCTCTAATTAACACAAGTTCTTATTTGAAACTTTCAAGGTACTGTATGAGTTGTGTTTCGTGTACCAAATTGTTATAAGAATGACTACTATTTTAGTAGGAAGTATCATTGGTGTTCTATAAAAAAAACCCAACAAGTCCATAAGCGCGTACAAGATGAAATTATTATTTTGTATCAATAGGAAAAATCTATCTTACTAAAAATATATCTTACTGGTGGTAGGCTTCGGCCGTGGCTGGTGTCTAGCCCCACTAAACAAAGCCATGTCGCCAAGCGGCCTAGCCGTGTTCCGGCATGATGTTCGGTGTTGCCATTCATGGATGGCGGGTCAGATCAGTTGCGCTACATGTGCCTAGTGAATGTAGCGTCTCGATCTACTGCCGCCTTCCTACCTAGGCAAGTATGCTCCTCCTATTACAATTTCTAAGTGGCATTGTTTCATCGGCCGCCATTACAACCAGACGGCTTTATGGGTTTTGTAATTAATTTTATATGTAAACTAGCTGTTACCCGCGACTTCGTACGCGTGGTATTTAACAAAGACACAACCGTTGGCAACAGCCTGCTCGTGCGTTCTGAGCCCGCGGGACGCATTGCTGGTTGTTGCTATCAAACTTAATCAGGCGCAGCGCTGCAACATTGGTTTTAATTTTTTTCGTGAGATCCGAATTTATTTCTAAAATAAAAGTAGCTTAAGTTACTCCCTGTTACATCAGCTATCTGCCAGTGAAAGTTCCGTCAAAATCGGTCCAGCCATTTCAAAGATTAGCCGGAACAAACAGACAGACAGACAAAAATTTTAAAAAAAAATGTTTTCGTATAGGTGTCGTGTATACATCCAAATGCGCTTAGTAAAAAGCGGTTATTTTAATATTACAAACAGACACTCCAATTTTATTTATTTGTAGAGATGTTGTAGCGTGATGGTCTCACGCCGTTTACGTAAACTATACGTACTCTGTTACGATACTGTCGTTGTTATAATACCCTGATCCCGGTAAGTGGTATATACTATATATAGCAGGTGATTCAGAAAGGGTATACTAACCTTTGAACCTGCGCTTCTTTAGTACATTTATGTTAAGTTCGAATTTAAATAAATAAAACTAATTTATGGATTTTATCGCGTTTATATTATGATTTTTACGTTCCCGACTATTAATTTGAATGTGTAGTGTTCGCGTAAATATAACAAATCAATATATGAAGTTCGAATGACGATATGTCGATTTAAAAAAAATCTTACTCCTATCGAAATGGCAATTCTGACATTTTGCGAACAAAAAAATGACATAAGTCCGATATTATGTCATTTTTTTTGTTCGCAAAATGTCTTGTTCGCAAATGATCTGCCGGAGATTATAATTTGGCACACCATTTTCATTTCATCATGTCACATCCATTAATTTATTTATAATGCTTATTTATTGAATTTCTTATTGTTTGAATTACTTGACACTGGCAAATTACCTTAATTAAGTTGTGGGTGAGGCCATATTCATATCCATTTTATTTCATCGCATTTCATTTCGGAAAAGAAGAAGAAATCAATATATGAAGTTCGAATGACGATATGTCGGTTTTTTTAAATATATTTTGCTCCTAGCAAAATGGCAATTGTGACATTTGGCGAACAAAAAACGTGACATAAGTCCGATATTATGTCATTTTTTTTGTTCGCAAAATGTCTTGTTCGCAAAAGATCTGACGGATACTCTAACAATTATGAAATGTGATTCAAACTCACAATTACTGTTCAGTAAATTTGAGAATCAAATCCATGGAATATCGTTACTTCGCATAATGCGCACGCGATTTTAAACAATACGGCTTAACCGTTATTTAAGTTAGTAATTTACTGAATTTAATTAAAATCCTTTCCTCGACGATAGGGACTTTGGTACAATTTATATTTATTCCTCTTTTGTTATTATCTTGAATAGTAACACCACGATGTAATAAAAGATAACATGAGAATTAATTCAACGGATCCTCGCCTTTTAAGCCGCATTTTCGCAAACTAATGCCCTCAGAGCGATAGATTAAGATAGAGCAAATAGGCATGGTCAAATTTCTAGTACTGATCCTGAATCCCACTAATATTATAAATGTGAAAGTTTGGTTGGATGGATGGATGTTTGTTACTCAATCACGCCAGAACGGCTGAACGGATCTGGATGAAATTCGGCATAGAGATAGATTATAGTCTGGAATAGCACATAGGCTTTTTATCCCGGTATAATTAATGGTTTCCGTGGAATAGATTTGTTTTAATTTTTCATAGAGCAAAGGATCGTAGATGATTTACAGAAAAGGACATACTTTTTAATCGCGGGTAACACCGCGTGGCGCAGCTAGTGAATGATGTACCGTATACAGACAACGGGAACACAAACATCAACCTATGTTTGGCCCATATTCTTGAACAATTGCCATTTCACTATCATTGTCGGTAACCATGGTTACGCCCTAGAAAGTGAACGATAGTGAACTATTTTTCTTTAAACTTTTTATTTTCCATAATTCTTCAAACAATGCACTATAAGTGCAATATAAGTATCCCTGTCGACAACAGGGATGCTTATATTTAAAATAACTTAGTAGCATTTTACTTGACACTGGCAAAATGGCATTATTTTCTAGCCAATTGCCTACATACAAAACAGAAGAAGAACGTACTAATTGGATGGCCGCGAACATTTTCGCCGAACACAGCGTTCGGTGTTCGTTAATAGAATTCAAATGTAAAAAAAATGCTGATGTGCGAACACGGCTTTAACTATTATGTCAATTCATATATATATGTCAATTCATATATATAATCCAATCAGTCAATAAATAAATGAATAGTGAATAAATCTATACTAATATTATAAATGTGAAAGTTTGGATAGATGGATGGATGGATGGATGGATGGATAGATAGATGGATGGATGTTTGTTACTCTTTCACGCCCGAACGGCTGAACGGATCTGGATGAAATTTGGCACAGAGATAGATTATAGTCTGGAATAGCACATAGGCTACTTTTTATCCCGGTAAAATGTATGGTTCCCGTGGGATAGATGTTTTAATTTTTCATACTTTTTATCGCGGGTAACACCGCCGGGCGCAGCTAGTTACTCTATAGTCTTACAAATAAGGTTTATTTTTTTGCGAAATAAGTGGATCATAGATAATCCGAGCCAGGTAGACTGACATCAATACTTGATTAGTTCATAAATGTATTACCAGAATAATACTATTTTCACACTTCTACGAACCTTATTGTGATTGGAGAGTTACTTATTGTGGCAGGATCGTAATCGAATAAAAATGGCATGCGCTTGATACAAATAAATAATACCAGCCCTTTTTAATGTCCCACTGTTGGGCACGGGCCTCCCCTCAATGCGTGGGGGATTAGGTCATAGTCCACCACGCTGGCCCAGTGCGGATTCGCGGATTTCACACGTCTTTCGAGGTGGTCTCTCAGACATTCAGGTTTCCTCGCGATGTTTCCCCACACCGTTTAGCATGTGATAATCATGGTTGAAAATAAGATTCGCACATGAAAAATCCCAGAGGTGCAAGCCGGGGTTTGAACCTGCGATCCTCGTCCATGTCTAAAATGAGAAAAAAATTTACTACACAAGCGTTGCCTAGTGGCTGTGTTCGCCTGGCGAGATTATAAAGTGTACGTCATCCAGAAAATAAAATTGCTCAAGTCTTATATCCTCCAAACCACCGTACTCTTAAAAATTATATATAATAACATAATTTCACAGTTCCGTGGCCCCAATCTTTTCCAGCCTCTGTTTACGATTCCCATAAAACACTGGGCGTTAAGCTCATAGCTTTATGTACCCCACTTCAGGCCCAGTGCACACGTGACCGGTTTATGAGGTACATATATAATAGATAATGAATATGAGTATATGGCCTTACGCAGCTAATGCAGTTTTGTGTAAATGCATTTAGGTCGTCTTAGAGGAGTTCGGTGTTGCTGGCTTCTTAATTATCGATCAACTTGTTTGGTTTATAATTGGAAAGTTCACAAGCCGAGAGTCACTGGTGGGTTCCTCTTCCTCCATTTGTATAAGTTTTTATATGTTGTGGTGTCGTATGTATATAAACATACGTAAGAGAACGAACTTCCCCCCAAGAAGTCCAAAAATTTGTCAGTACGGTAACTTATACTTGACTGACAGGGTTGGAGCAGAATAAGGCGTGCTTAGAAGCATTTCCACATATGTTTTCTTATAATTAAACACTATTCCTACTCCATGGTGGGTGACGCCATTTTTATACAGGGTGGCTCAGGAACGGTATACTAAACCTTAATGTCTAAATACGTAGTAATCTCGCAGTTGCCGTACTGGAACATAATAGCTTGAAAGCTCTTAAGCACAGACAGCGTAACTAACTCTCATTACTTGCATCTACGAGCGCTACGAAATGCTACGTTTTGCTGTGTACGTAGCATCGTGTAGCAATTTATCGTCTACGATTTTGGGGCCACGAGACCACGAGTTTGAAAGCGATGGCATCTTATAATTTATTTTATTTTAAAAACCCTATTAATTCTCCAAAAAGAGGAGTTATTTAGTGACTAATAAATAATTAAAACTCATTTTTTTTGGCCTCTTCTATTATTGATAAGCTTAAGTGGTTTATAATTTAAGAAGGTGGGAAGCCGGGGGTTGGTTGTGGGTCCCCTAATTTGTTTTACTAGTGGTTGTAGAGCCACTATAATCATTTGGGTCACTTCATGACGCTTTACAATCATAATGTTCACTGGAAACAAATTTGATTCAATAGTTAAATCATTATGAAGGGAATAACAGTTTATTCACCATATTTCTTAGATATATATAAATTCGCTTCATGTTTCAAATTTGCACATTTTGTGGCCTAACATTTTGGGCGTCTTTACTTTTTAGTGATCATCTTTTGTTTCTCCGACTTTCACTCGAAAAGTGTTTTAGCAAATTCAGTTTTATTATTTGTTATGTGAGTGGAGAATCGTACGAAGTTAATTTTTTATTCAATAACTGGAGTTAGATGAGGTAACATTTTTTTATTGTTAGACTATGAAGTATTATAAAAATCCTGAGTAAATAGTTTGTACTTTATGTTTTTTAGATAACTTGAAAGTTATATTTTATATACCTACTCAACAATACACTTAATTAATTCAAGCATTTCATATTATCATGCGTTTCTTAGAAGTTCAAAAATTTCACGAGTCCGAGTATAATTTTTTTTGTGAATTTTCCCATTGTTTTAATATTTATACTGCTATTCGGGGCGGAGACAAATTAAAAAAATCAAAAATCAAAACTATAACTCACCAGGGTGTTGAGTTATAAATTGTGTAACTTTATATTATATATAAAGATTATCACAGTACAATTGAATAAATAACATAAACGATGGCAGTCCCCTTGCCTGAAGTACTTCGCTCTCTCTCTTATTAGTGGGTTACGATATAGTAGATCAACAAAACAGTTTCAGAGAACTACCAACAACTTCATAGTTAGAGTTAGTTGTAGGTAGTCTTCCGTACATTGTGTAGTCGTACAAAATTGTGTGATACAATATACGCATATTTGTGTTACGTTGTATTAATAGTTGATAAACAGAAAAACAATATTGTGACTAATCAGTCATCGGTACATGTGAAAACAGATATTATTCTCATGGGTAATGTAAGTTCCGGCGTGCGAAGCGAAGCGAAACTTGGTCCGACTCTAAGTCCCTATTATCCATTGATGTATGTACTTATTTACATGAGCGATCTCACAATAGGGCGGACGGGGGCAGCTGCCTCCCCCTGGCTTATGGAGTCAAGCGAAAAATATAAGATCTTATCGCTACTAATGTCCACAAATGTTGTGCCTTTAGGTATAGGTTGTTAAATAAATTTTTATTTTGATTTTCCACGACATGATTAGCTCAGTTGGTAGTGACCCTGCCTTCTGCGCCGGGGGTCACGAGTCCAAGTCCTAGTAGGGACAAACTTTTCTGTGGTGAACATGAATATTTGTGTCCGAGTCATGGATGTTCAATATCTATATAAGTATTATATACTGGGTTCGCGCTCAGTATATTGTACGGTACCCACAATACAAGCTTTGCTTAGTGTGGGCCCGTATAGTTAGTGTGTTCATCTGGCGATAATAATATTAATTTTTAAGTAGTATAATCATTTCTACATTTAAAATATATGCCTGCACGCCCCTGCATACTTTAGTTTATTATACGTAGGAGGGTCACTGTTTCTGACTTTCGTTGGCTGTATGTATGTTATTAAATACGTCCTTTTATGGACGGCGACAACTTTCCGAACGTAATAATTAATTATTATTGATTCGTAGTCTATCATATCACTCATAAGAGTTGTATGAAAGTACGAGATTATACGACTTGTAAGGTACAATTATTATAATAATACCAGTCCCTTTTTTTAATGTCCCACTGTTGGGACCTGCCCTAAATATGAGGGGGATTATGCCATAGTCCACCATGCTGGCCCAGTGCGGGTTGGCGGACTTCACACAGCTTTCGAGGGGTTCTCTCAGACATGCAGGTTTCCTCGCGATGTTTTCCTTCACCGTTGGGTCCAATTAGTATTTTATTATTTATACTAATGTTCCTTTACGATATGAAATCACATTTCTTTGCGACTGTGGAATTAAATACAAGTCAGTGTTATCTGTCAACCATTGTGCTATTTTACAGGCACTATTTTATTCACAAAGATATTGTCCCGGGAAGATAAACATTTTAATGTATCTAATTATACTGATCGTTATAAAAAGTGTATATAAGCACCTAGGTGCTCGTTTTTATTCGGCTTGCAAGTATACGACTCGTAAAATTGGTCGTTAGCATGTTGTTATCCAGAATTTACGTATTCCAGAGAGCTTTTATATTATATTTTTTTTCATTTCACACGCCGTTGGTTCAATGGAACAGGTGTTCATAATAAATGCTGCGTAATGTTACTTGTATTTTTTATATGTAAATAATATATACCTATTAAATATAATATTATTTACGGCTCGATTTCATTGTAAAAAGTATTATAATCCGAAAGTAATGTTAGACCAATTGTAATGTTTCACCAAAATGCGTCAAGTAGTATTTCTTGGTTTTTATTTTATATTAAAAATAACAATATGTTTATTAAATATAAATTACTATTAATTTCGATTTTCAGTGTTCCCGTAATAATATTTTATCCAAGAAATCATTTAATAAATAGGAGACGAATTGAATAATAAAACTTTAATAAAAACACATAAATATAAATGTTGACCATGTTATCGTAAGTACATGCCCTATCAATCGACGTGCAAGATCGATCTCATCTCAAATACATATACAAATATACGTCGGACAATCAATTTATATGCAAATAAGTACACGAATCTAAGAGAAAAAGAACATTGTAGATGCTTTCTTATCGTGATACCGTCGAAATAGGGAGGTTATGATGCAGAAAGGTCAACGACTCTACTTTCTATAGGGCATTGAATCAGAATCACAGAAAGATTCGAATGTATACGGATCAAAATATTTTTTTAATGATCTAGATCAGATTCTATTCTACAAGTAAAATTGTTATTATTTCCAAGAAGAGTTTGACGACTCTTCACATTCTTTTGCATGTTGCTCCACACGTGCCAAGAATCTTAGCAAGAATGCTTGTTAAAAACTTTAACGAGAGTTTTATCTTGATTTATTATATATACGTGAATACAACACATTAAAATGAAAGTAACCTTGGGACTTGCGACACCGGGATCCAGTAATTCATATAATTAAATAAAAAACAAAGCGCATTGCAAGACTTCAACATACTGTGAGCACTTTCTGCCTAGATCAGACCGCAAACAACAACTAAATACGAGGTTACCCAAGTTTAATCTTTAACACTAGGACGTCAAACACCTCAGTCCTCCGGTGACCATGGTTGCTGTAAAGCACCCGAAACGTCGGGAACGTAAAAATATAAAATAAACGCAATAAAATCCGTAAGATTAGTTTCATTTCAAATCACAGTTTTTCTCTCAGCACAAAAAGAGACAAGAATAATGTAGCTACACTCTTGCTCTTCGGCATTCTCGCCCTGAACGTAATATCGGTGTTAACTAAGATAACTTCATTATCTTGTTCGTCTTATCTGATTAGTTCTTCAACCGATAACCCCAGCCTTATAGGGGTGATATAAAAAGTACTTTATATACCTACTTAATTGAGACTTCAACAAACAAAAGCTTTTGATAGTTTGGTAACCTTTCCGAACTACTTTTAATTTTCCGTTGAAAACGTAGTTTATTGAATACCTTTACGTAAACTAGACATGTTTCATTGTTATAATAATGTACGCAGTTCTTTGAAAACTCACAATTCAGCTTTTCATAGAGAATATATTTTTATAAGTAGATATACCTGCTGAAAAACTCCAGTGAACAATATTTCACGGACTAATTCACGTGCGCTCTCTCTAACACTAGATAACAACGCTTAAATATGAAACCTGGGTTCAATTTTCAAATGTAAAACTTATAGATAAAATGTATGACAATAAGTTCGATGTTAGACTAGTGTACTTGGTTTAACAACATTCAATACATTGTATGAAATACACTAAGATTTATTAAAGAAAATATCATTTTCCATAATATTTTCTTGAAATAATATTTAAGTACCTACTCAATCGCTCCGTAGGTACTAGGACCTCATAAATGTACAGTATCGTTCGCTTCGACATTAAATCGCCTTTAAAGGTCACTTACCCAGTCCTAGCTGCCCATCCGACTGGCTGGCTCTACGTATAAAATATGACCTTACGATCTAGCTTATCGTATTTATAGACTGTGTGGGTTCAAACTGACTGGGTTCGAATCCTGGTAGGAACAATCTTTGTGTGATGAGCATGAATGTTTGTCCCCGAGTCATGGATGTTGAATATGTATATAAGTATGATAGGTTCGGCCTCAGTCCATTGTACGGTACCCATAATACAAGCGTTGCTTAGTATGGCACCGTATAGTTGGTGTGTTCGTCTGGCGATATTTATTTAATTCATTTCATAAAGAATGAAGTAGAAAATCTTTATTTTCTTTCTAGCACAAGCAATGCATAATTCCGGTACCTACATAATCATATTTTATACGCAAAATACATATTATAATACAAATAAATATTTGTATGTCATAAACATGTAAATTAGAATAGCTAGAGTGAAAATAACAACGGTTTTAAATTCAACCAATTACTTAAACAGCGTTACTCTACATAATAGGAATAGCTTTGGTCGACATACATTAGGCAATAATACGCTGTTGTTTTAGTAACATACTCTACATAATATTCCGTATATACAGTGTGATTCATAAAGAGTATACTAACCATTGAACCTGAGCTTCTCGAGTGCATTTTTAATAATTACTTAAAGTCACAATTTAGATATAACAATTAAAAAAAAAGACGCAAAACCTCACGATTGCCGTTTAGCTGGATTTTTTTTTAAACGCATATATGGACATTGCACTAAAGAAGCGCTGGTTCAAAGGTGAGTATAGCCTTTCATTAACACTCTGTAAAAAGTTAAAATTTAGAAGTATATCAGAGGGCTTCGCAGATTAATTTGATCATGCTGATCATTTAATATTTAAAAGTGTATACGCCTTTTAAATCGCCATTCGAAGTTCCATCCCCCTCATTCCATGGTATATATCCACCCTACTTGTTATTCAGTACACTTGTACTTATCATAGTTTTCATTTCCCGAGACGGCGCGAAGTTTGTAAACATGAGTCGACACTTCGCGACCGTCGTCACCTTGGAACAGTAGGTACTGAATAATTTAAAGGGAAGAAATAAATTCCTTCTTCCACCAACTTGAGGATGTTTTAAAGGCCCGTAAAGTTGTGAATAGAACTTGTCTCATTATTCGTGTAGGGTTCTTAATGTTACAGTGTTGGGTTCGGGTCACCTTTCCAGATAAGAACTGGGAAGGATTAAGGTTGTAGGATTTGTTTGGTGGACTTGGCATGCTATTTCGCAAACTTTATAAATTTTACGGGTATTTTTTTCCCAATAAACAAATGATAATCTAATTCATAAAAAAATACTACTTTGATATTTAAATTAAATATAATTTACGACAAACCTTTTTTTTTAATATTAATATTCATCCGTCTATTTAAAAAAGTAAACTCGCGCACAAAAGTGTTTAAAAATAAATATTATGTTTCCATGAGCGCTGTCACAGCAATCATGATTAATTACGTAACGCCAACATAATCGTATTCAGCTTGACGACTCCGTTTAGAAAGCATCCCCCGGGGGTACACCCCCACCCTCACCCCTTTGATATAATTATCGTCCGCGGTAAACGTGCTAAGTGGGAAATTATTATTGCAAGCCTTGGTGGTTATGTCAAATATTTTTATAATAAAAACACAATTACTTTTTTTTATACAAATTATGTTGTACAATCGTAATGAAAAGACTTAAAATAAAACCGAGTATTGTTAAATATGTAGGTTGCTAAAAAAATCATAAGAATCAGAATCGGAATATTTTTTATTCACGTAGACCATTAAGTACAGTACTTATGAATCCTCAAAAGTTACAAAACATTCATATGCTACTTTACCAACCGTTCGGAAGGCCGTTCCTATGGAGAAGAACGGGCAAGAAATGCTGCCCCATGGTTGCTGTTTTTTTTTAAAGATTTTTTTTTAAGAAATGATTACAAAATTGACATTTTGTTGGCTATGACAAATACGCAAAAGAAGCGCAGGCTCGAGGTTTAGTATACCCCTTCAAAATCACCCTGTAGGAGCTATCAAATCAACCCTATTAACTTTCACAAAACAACAATTATTATACATTTATAAACCTGTTTAGAACCAGCTTTCATCACTGAAATATCATCCTGAAAATCTGAGCTAAATATCAAATAAATTATCCTTTAATTTGGATCTAAATATTTTTAACTAGTTACCTTATAATTATTCAGAAAGAGGAGCCAAATTAGCCTACTTTCTGGCTGAAAGGGTAATTATCCTACTGAATTACTGAAATTGAAGTTCTAATGATCAGTCCAGAGGGCCACTAATCTGTAATCAGAATATAAAGTGGAGAATACATTGTGCCTATCTACATTTTGTGGACGCTTTGAACTAATGAGAATGGATGGAGATGATCCATAACTACTTTAGCATACTTTTATTACAATAATTCTTAATTCGACGACCTGACTAGCGCAGTTGGTTTTGATCGTGCTTTCTCTGCCGCGGGTCCCGGGTTCGAATCCTGGTAGGGACAAACTGTGATGGGCACGAACGTTTGTACCAGAGTCGTGATTGTTTAATATCTGTATAAGTAATATATAGTATACTGAGTTCGCCCCCAGCCCATTATACGGTACCCATAATACAAGCGTTGTTTAGTGTGGGACCGTATAGTTGGTGTGTTCGTCTGGCGATATTTTTTTATTTAATAATATAACTTTATGAATAAAGTTATTAAATATTTTGTATGGAATTGAAATTCCATACAAAATATTTAATAACTACTACTAACTTACCTATTATTTTACAAAAAATATTGTAATATGTTTCCCAATAGTCAGCTAATTTCAAACACAGGTTTATTCAATTTTTTTTAATCAATCGCTGCCTTTAGAATAATCTGAATAGTTTTTAGTAATAGTTGAAACTATTATTATTTTCAGCCTGTATTTTTCAAAGCTCTATTTATAAACATATGAGTTAATACTCCAATAGTCGTGGCCATAAACGAGTGACTCCTAATTATTTGTTAGTGGACGAGGAAGGCCATTATTTACTTCGCCCCATATGAGTGGCCCATATCTCACATTTGTCGCATATACCCGAATAACGTTCACAAAAACCGTTATAACATTACTATAATAACGCGTAACGCATAATATACCACTATGTATACATACCTATTAGTTTTGAGACAAGTTTGTTTTTAATTTAAATGTTTCTTCACGAAATTGATGTTATTACAAACAGCCAGTGAGACTTTTTGTAACCGTTTTTTCAGCAACGCTTATGTAAATGTAGGTCGTAATTTGTTTCGTTATACCCACAGTGTTGCTGCGTTATTATATTAATTAAAAAAGCACATAATAATAATTAGTATTAGACAAATACTAAACTACTTATATTTTGTTGTTTCCAAATAGTTTATTTAACTTTAGTAATTATTATAAAAGTTGTAGAAAAATAATAATTACCTGGCAGTACCACGTTCAAATCCTCGTTGCTCTGATCATTTTATCATCGGTGTGATGACATGTTTTTTTTTCATCGGCTACCCCATTTCTGTCATGCACCACATCATTAGCGTATACGTCTATCACTGACACTGGTCACTGAGAAAAGTTAAAAATTCGTTTGAAATTGGAACTGTATATTTGAATTTAGAACATCGGTACTGGGAGGTACAGTGGCGGGTGACGTGCATGCGGCCCGACAGTTCAGAGTAAACTGAGGGGGGCCGAGGCGAGGCGCGCGCAAAACTGTTGAATCCGTCTCTGGATCGCGTCTCGCATTTCTATTTCTTTTTTTTTTGTAGAATGTTGCACACACCTATATTGGCTGTGTTGTATCTTAATGAATTAAGATGAACGTTATGAACGGTCCGGTACATATACGTTACTTTAAACCGTCTCCATTTTGAATTTCCCTACCATTGGAGAGACAGCTAAAAATAATTGAAGCTCGGATACTACGTAACTTTGTTACTGAATCAAAATGAGACTTTAGTACTATTTTCAAAATATGTATATACATATAAATAATTTATCTATATCAATATAGTATTAAATATTCTCACAGGGCCAACAGTAGTTTATAAAGATAAAATTCCCAAAGAAACGAATCAAATTATTAGACTTACAAAAAATACACCCTATATACTGACCTTATGACCAACCGCTACTAGTTCACCTTTTAAAAAATATTTTATATGCACATTTATTTTATAAATAAACTTGATCCATATAACTCAGTGATTCATCAGATAAAATATTTTACACCATTTTTGTTACACCTTATATACAGATAAGCAAAGAAAAACGAGTGTCATTATGAATGGCCGCAATTCCATGAGAGAGAGAGAGTTTTTCCCGACAGCAATTCCCCTCTAACCTCTTTTTAACCGACTTCAAAAAGGAACAGGTTCTCAATTTGGTTGTATTTTTTTTTTGTGTTTTATTCGATAAATAAGTCTAGTTCTTGAATCTAGATTATCGCTACCGTATCACTAAATGCACTGTATAGTTACATATACTTTTTGAAAACTTAAACGTCTATGTCGAAGTTGGTGCGTGCCGTCGGCTGATTTGACTACTCAACTCAACTGGAACGGTAGCAGACAAGACGATTGTTCATTTCATTTCGAACCCAGCGATCTGTGTGATAGATCACACAATTGAACACACCGTACAATACATTATATTTGTATAGACATTGTCCTTGCTTGGAAAGGCATTTTAAAACTGTGTCGCTACAACCAAAAGCCTGATAAGTTTAAATAAATAATATCGCTGTAAGGTTATCGACTGTTAGTGGGTATTCGGTACGGTAGTTGCTCGGTATAAATATTCATGCATAGCTAGCTGGCCCGAAGGATGTTGTTCTTTCTGAAGTTTTTTTTTTTTTAATTTCTGTTTCCCTAAAAAAGTTATTCTAACTATTACGTACATTTTAAAAGTGTGTCTGTAGAATGAATGTGTGTCTATAGTTATAAAGGCTTAACTTTTTATTTATAACTATAGATTAGCGACAAGATACTATAGTTAAGCCCAATAACATTCTAATAGTAGATATAATTTGAGATGAGGCTAGAATTCAGTTTACTACACCAACGGCGTTAAGGATCCTGTTATTCATAAATTTTATTCCTTTCATCAGAATGGGCAGCATATATGCATACCATAGTATGGTATTGAAATAAAATTTATTTTACAGATTTTGTCGCATCAGTCATCAGTCAGCTCATATTTAGTTGTTGCTTGCGGTCCGATCTACGCAGATAGTGCTCACAGTGCCCTCAGGTCTTGCAATTATGCAGTTCTGTCTTCAAAATTCAGCTGTCTATACCCTGTCTCTATCTTCTCAACTCTATCGTGCACTATATCAGATATTTGCGATGGTTGCAGAAAACTAATTCTATTCCTGATTTCCCTCCTAACATGAACCAAGTCGGCATTGAAACATAGTATTTTTGTATATATGTTCAAGAAATCAATGCAAACGAATCTTGAAAGGAACGCAATTAATCCCAACAAATAAGTAAATACAATTCCGCGCATATTTAAATCGCAATCTCTTCCCCCCGGACAAGATATAAAGTTCTTTATATCTCGTGTACAAGAGTCTTAATTTAAGTTAACGGTGCTCTAAATCTGGTTTAATTAATTTGGGCTACAGCTAATTGCTACGGTATATTTACAGCGAGTGTTTGACGGTCCATTGAGAGGGTTAATAGGGGTGTAAGCTTGTGTACTATGAGATTTTTAAACCTCATAGGGGCCCTACTGGGGATATAGCGCCACCTGTACACTGCGTCGAGACCGGTTTTGATACTTTCATTATTATTTATTAACGATATCTATAACTAAACAGCTTCTTCCCGCGGCTCCGCTCGAAGTAGGAAACTAGCCTAGAGCACTCATATAATGTAGCTGTTTATCATTAAAACTTTTAGAATTGGACTAGTAGTTCTGGAGAATACCCCCTATATCAAAACTCTTGAACTTTTTCCTCATAATATTAGTATAGATGGTATTATAAATGGCATTGAGTTTATTATATATTGACGAGTAATTAGTTCGTCTGGCGATATTTATTTATGCAGCCCTCACTCGCACACTTTTGCTAAACTATGTGAACATAGACATACGTGGGTACAGACTGCAAAACAAGTTAAAATTTTGAAATAACACAATTTTTTCGGATTTTATCGCGTTTATTTTATGTTATTACGTTCCCGACGTAATATGACACTAGGACCCGTCAAACTATGACACTAGGACATCAACCACCTCAGTCCTCCCGTGACCATGGTTGCTGTAAAGCAGCCGAAACGTCGGGAACGTAATAACATAAAATAAACGCGATAAAATCCGAAAAAATAGTTTTATTTCAATGTGTAGTATTCGCGTAAATATAAGAAATCAATAAGTTAAAATTTAATAATATCAAAGTTTACCAACTTATTTGTAGTTTTTTAAATATATTTTCCAAGAAGCTACGATTAAGATATTGATACAAAAATATGTGTCTCCCCCTCAATATTTTCCTAACAAATGTCAAACAATATGATCGGCGTTCTGGAAGAAAGCAATTAGATGAAATGTGGCGTCAGAGCGAGGCATTGTGTGAAGCGGGCGGTGTCCGATTGCTGTTGTTGCTGATGGGATAGAAAAAGAGAAGGTGGGGACACACCGCTTGGTACGATGGCCAACTAACCAAGTATCTTGATTTCTTAATTAGTTTCTTCTTGGATGAGACTATGGGCGCAACAGGGCTTCAGATAAAAAACATTCTATGTAAACATACTTATTCGACGGCCTGATTAGCGCAGTGATAGTAACTCTGCTTTCTGCGCCGAGGGTCCCAGGTTCGAATCCTGGTAGGGACAAGCTTTGTGTGATGAGCACGAATATTTGTACCCGAGTCATGGATGTTTAATATGGATATAAGTATTATAAACTGAGTTCGCCCTCAGTCCATTGTACGGTACCCATAACACACGCGTTGCTTAAAGGGGGACCGTATAGTTGGTGTGTTCGTATGGCAATGTTAATTATTTATTATTACTTGCGCTTTATTCCATAAAACAGACTTCGTATTAAAAACGTCTTAGTCGCTCATTTTTTGTTTTAAGTTATGTACTTTTTCCATATTCAAAATTTAAAGGACATAGGAACTTAAAGGTTCTATATTTCCAACATGATACATTGATCATGATCATGATCATGCTGATGATGATTTGATGATTGAGAATTCTTGGATCCCATTTCGGATCGAAGGCCACTCCTTTACGTTTATTACTGTGGGCCAGTGTTTTTTAACCGACTTCAAAAAGGAGGAGGTTCTCAATTCGGTTGTATTTTTTTTTTATCTTTTTTGCTTTTCCAAATCTCCCCGCCATAGTTTGCTGAAACCCACCAAAAAAATACATAGGTACTCTCCTTAGATTATCACATAGTAGAGCAGATTTGGTATATCGACTGTTTACCAAAATTAGATTTAAGAATTACGAAAATGACACTAAGCACACCGTTATAAGCATCGTATTCCCATTGGTTCATAGTGAGCTATGAGTTAAATCTGACCCAACATCATAGAAATATGTCTTCTTCATGTCTTCTTTCACGCCCGAACTGCTGAACGGATCTGGATGAAATTGGCACAGAGATAGATTATAGTCTGGAATAGCACATAGGCTACTTTTTATCCCGGTAAAATGTGTGGTTCCCGTGGGATAGATGATTTAATTTTTCATACTTTTTATCGCGGGTAACACCGCCGGGCGCAGCTAGTATAATATAATGTTAATCGTAAGAAAACCACAATATCAACGGAGAAGCTTTTTTAACAACATCGAAGATGTCTCTTTACTTTCTTATTAAGGGTTTACTGGTGGTAGGCTTCGGCCGTGGCTAGTCACCACCCACCGAACGAAGCCATGTCGCCAAGCGGCCTAGCCGTGTTCCGTCATGATGTTCGGTGTTGCCATTCATGGATGGCGGGTCAGATCAGTTGCGCTGCATGTGCCTAGTGAATGTAGCGTCTCGATCTACTGCCGCCTTCCTACCTAAGCAAGTATGCTCCATCGTAGATCTCATCGTCACTTACCATCAGGTGAGATCGAGATCAAATACTTGCCTATAATGTAATAAAAAAAAAAAAAAAGGTAAAAATCATCTCAAAATATGATAGAGTTTCTGAACTGTGATCAAATTCGTGAGAAAACAACGGTGATATAATTTTTTATTGAGTTTTTTTTGTAACCGCTTTAGCACACATTGGTTTCATGATTATGAGCTCAAACGCTTAGCTCGAATAGATAATTGATCAACATGACTAACTAAAATGTAATGGATCTTTTTAAAAAGAGCAACCATGGAGTTTCTTACCGGTCCTTCTCTATGGGAACGGCATTCCGAACGGGTGGTAAAGTTGTAGTTTAGCATTTTGTAACTATTTTGACGATTCATAAGTACAGTACCTAATGGTTTACATGAGTAGAAAATATTCTGATTTTGAAACCTAGCACAGGCGGACTCTTAATACTATCGGCGTAACATACTTACCTTTATCATTTTAAGACAGGTGTACAATATATGCTACAATGGTACCTGCCTCCCTAATACATATTTTTTTGGCTAAGTTAGCAAGACCCCAGAAAATCCGATTCAAATTACGTCTCAATCAATAATTGTATCTCTCAACGATTCAGAATATAACAATGATGTACAACGGTGGCCGACAATACTCTATTATTGCGCGAGTTTAACGGGACGGACAAAAAGGGTGATGAAACACGAAATTACATTTTATTCGTCGGATAAGCGGAAGGGTCACGGAGTGAATCTGTGACATTTATATTTATGTTTGTACAACTGTTTAAAAACATTTCGTTATTCGACCACAGAATAAGGAATACTAGTAAAATTGTTCGTAGTGTTGTAGCGACCACTTCAACCGCACCACAAGCTACGCAGATGGCACTGAAGACGCATTCAGAACATTAGACAATTGACGTCACAATCCTGAATCGCGTTATAAGAGTTTTCGGAGCAAGTAACATATATACAAGATCCCGACAATAATCGTCGGGGCATAGCGGCCGCCCCGTCAGGCATACCACCCGCCTGGCTGGAAGATCTTCCCTTCTCCGCTAAAGTGTAATCACTAATTTGATGACGTAATTGGCACAGGTGGTTGAGACTCTGGATTCTGGGCCAATAGTTCGAATCCCGGTAGGGGTCAAATTTGTGTGACATGCACGAACGTTTGTACCTTAGTTATGAATGTTTAATATCTATATAAGTGTTATATACTGGGATCGTACCTATTCTATTAGAAGGTAGCGTTGCGTAGTTCAGAACTTTACAGCTAGTGTGGTTGTCGGTGACATGTTTTTTTTTTCCCTTAATCCTCTCCTCCATTACCTAATAGCATCTTCAGGGCAATTTGTCTTAACAGTCCATATTTTTTTTACATTCTTATTCATGTTACACACTAAGGAACGCTTGTATTATTGGTACCATACAATGGACTGAGGGTGAACATCCATGGCTCGGATACAAACATTCGTTCTGAGTACTTAATTAAATAATAATTATATAAAACTCAAGAAGTCTATAATTTCCACCCCAGAGCCCATGGTATTTTTACCAACACGAAGTAAGTAAGAGCTAATGAGGTTAGTATATAAAAGCCAAATATCATTGGATTTTTTTTATTTACAAGTTGTATTCAAATATGAATAGCCCAAAATCTTAAAATACTCTAGATTCCAAGTGCTAACATCTGTAGATTATAAATTGCAAATGCATTTAAAAGCTCACCATTTTAAAATTCCAATTTTCCAACTCAATTTGTGTCCATTGAGGCTCTTTCCGCAATCGCGGACTGTTCAAAATTATACTATGGTCCAATTTGTAAGCGATTATAAAAATAAATCACATCTCTTTAATAGGTACCATATAGCGTGTTACAATTAAGCTTCTAGTCGTTAGTTTATGAAAAAAAAATGTTGCAGTACTCTTAAATTGGGATATAGTTTATTCGTAAAATTACATACTGACGTACTCAGATTGGCTTATAAAATCAGGGAGCTCCTAGAATAACTATTGTAAATTAATTAAATAATACGCAAAACACCCAAACCCCCCCCCCCCCCCCCCCCCAACTCATAAAAATAATCCATTTACAATAGCGTAACATAGCCATATTCTGGAACAAACAGTTATGTAATTGTTAATCAATAAAATATGTATCAAAAACTTCAGAAGTACCGTCAACCAGCCCCACTTTCTAACCGTCCAAAAAAAGGAGGAGGTTATCAATTCGACCCGTACTTTTTTATGGTTGACCTCACATGAGCATAAGTTTTTGATACATTTGTCTATCTCTCATGACTTGTACCAAAGCAGACCTGTGACATGTCGACGCGCTGCAGCCGACCGCTGCCTTTGTCCGCTCCGAACCAGTAATAGTCGGTAATAACTGGTTATAATTACTCCGCAGCTTCGACAGACGGCTTTTGATCTGCAGGCGTGAATACATGTGCCTGCATAAACTCGCTATGCACGCGGCCTATTGTCTCTACGATATGGGAGAGTTTATGTAGAGATGGAGTGAAAGGTTACAAGATAGGATTTAAATGCATAGAATATTATAATGTGTTATTAATGTTGTTGGCTATTTAATTAAACCTTTTCTTCTTTCTCTATTCATCTGTCTCTATCTAGAGCCCACAATATGATGCACAAAAAATAACTGTAAAAATTTTGGGAAACATATATCCCCAAATTCATACAAATCTGCGTTGTGTTGCCATTGGAAATTCATTGTAACTTTAATTTTATTAACTAATATGAATTTGGTTGTACGTCTTTATGTGCCTTAAGGCATATAAATGGCCAGACAAGCTTTGGATAGGCTGTATGTATGTGAGGGTTGCACAGAGCAACCACAATGAAAGAGTTGGCCCCTCATTAACATTTGAATCCCTTTTGTCTCGTCTGTCTAACGTCTCCTATTATGTTATTATCCCTTTAATCCTCAGTTGACGCCAATATATTTATTTATATACTTAGAAGCAATGAATTTGGATCACCAATTAACCCTTAATAGCCTGATTTACGAAATTGATTTATTTTAATATTACCGTTTAATGTTACTGTGTTTAATAATAATGACATTTGATTTTTTTTTAATTTCGTTGGAAAGAATATTTATTATACAACAGTAAAATACGTACAGCCAACCTATAAAAAAAAACTAATAGTAATGTGAACATTCGGTTTAAAAGATTGGTATCAAAATTGAAACTCTAGGCTATTAAGGGTTAAACTTGAATATCTTGAAAACGAAGAATGTTACTTTTTCTTATATAGACTATTTTCTTAATACTTCTCAAATAAAATCAACCAAACTTTGTGGTAGCAGAGTAATGCCATTAATATGGCTAAAAACTACATAAATAACTTTACAAAAAAAAAAATTAGGTACCTATAATTTTTGACAGCCTGATTTGTTTGATGAGCACGAATGTTTGTACCCGGTTCATCGATGTTAAATAAGTATATAGGTGTTACATGCAGCTCACACTCCCCAATGTGACCAAAGCCATGGTCCAGGGAGGGAGAGCCTGGGAGGCAGTAGCCTCATTTGCGGAGGCCGTTATGACGGCCAAGGAGACAGCTGAGAGGGAGAGGGAGTCCATCAGCACACTCCCCTCTCGCCAAAGACGTGCAGGGCGGCGCCGTAGGGCGTACGCAGCAAACGACCTGCGACCACCATAAGGTCGGGCCTGCGGGTGGCGAGGAGGGCAACCCGTCATCCGATCAGTAACAGGCCAAGAAGGAGAAAGCGGACGTGTTCTGTGTTCAACACGTCCGCCTAGTGAAGGAAAGTGTTCACAACAGGAGGGGTCCGCAATGCGGGCCGAGGCGTGCCGGAGCAGCGCTGCGAATGCGCAAGCGATCCCGCAGCTCCGGCGCAGGCAGAAGAAGGGACACCAGGGGTTTTTAGTCCGGGCAGATCGGACATACCCCCCGGTACCCATAATACAAACGTGGCTTAGTGTGGGACCGTATAGTTGATGTGTTCGTCTGGCGATATTATATTATTACTATATACAACGAGCAGAAAAAAAAATTGTGTGTGAGTGAGTGAGACTATAAAGCAGCAGCATATAATTAATAAGTATTATATATACCAGATTCATCCCAGTCCATTGTACGGTACCAATAATGCAAGCCGTTCAGCAGTACAGTTTGCTTCTACTTTCATCGTGCGAACTGCCAAGGAATGGAACACGCTACGTCTTTGTTCCCCGTTGACTTGAATCTGGGTGTTTTCAAGTCGAGAGTGAACAGGTACCTTCTAGGCAAGTATGCTCCATCGTAGATCTCATCGTCACTTACCATCAGGTGAGATCGAGATCAAATACTTGCCTATAATGTAATAAAAAAAACCAGTTCTTCTGGCGATAAAAACAATCAAAGTGATAAATCTACTAATTCATGATATTCAAGTATTTCAATAAAGGCACGTTTTAAATGAAAACTAATAGCTTTGGCAGTATTCTTTCAATTACGGACTACGTCACTCTTAATTAATTTAATCCATTAGTATAACACTGCTTTATTACGTTCAATGATATTGATTTTTAAGAAATAAGTATAGCAATACTAGCCTTTAAATAGCGTTATTCTTCGCCACGCCAAGCTTAATTAAAATCTGCTACGTGGATTTTGAGATATATTTTTTTGGCTATCCAGCGCAAACCCAATCCTTTGCCCCGATAAAAGTATCCTCTATGTTGACCCAGGCTATCAGCTATCACCACGCAAAGTTTCATCTAAAGCCGTGTAGTCGTTTTTAAGACACTTCTTAGACAGACTAAAACATCCAAATATAGCTGATACGGTTCCCGTATCGAAACGTATGTCCACTGCGACATCTTTTTTATTATTTAATCTTACACAGCAAATTGCGTAGAGTGAGCGCAAACTAGCAAACTGTGAACACTCCATTTCAAATATATGGAAGGGCGTACTAAACCGATACGCCGCTAACTCAGTCGGCCGCTGACAGTTTGCTTACTGGGGACACAGCCTTATAGGCTTATTTCATGTATAGACTAGCCATGTGCCCGATCGTAGCTTTAAAAATAATGTTTCTTAATACAAACTTAAATCCCCCATTTGGCCGCCTTAGAGGTGAAATTTCCAAAAAATCCTGCTTAGTTTCAAAATTTCCAAATTTCAAGCTTCAAAGTCCACCGCTTGAAGTTGTACGCAGATTGTTAGCCAGTGTTGAGAATTGTTTTAATTAGATTTACTAAGCGATACGTTATGCTATATCTTCTATATATACACAGGTGGCGCTGCAGACGAAATTCAGAATAACTAAATATCGCCATACGAACACACCATACAGTTCCACATTAAGCAACGCTTGCGTTATGGGTACCGTACAATGGACCGAGGGCGAACTCAGTATATAATACTCATATACATATTAAACATCCATGACTCAGATACAAACCTTCGTGCTCATCACACAAAGCTTGTCCCTACCTTCGAACCCGGGACCTTTGGCGCAGAAAGCAGAGTCACTACCACTGCGCTAATCAGGCCGTCATGAGGACTCTACTCGACTCGACTCAAATGACGAGGCTCCACACAATACTGAAACGCGCTATGTGAATTTTTGGAGCACGTGACATATATACAAGATCCCGACAATAACCGTCGGTGACAATGGGATAAATTCACAAAAAAATAAACATTTTCTCATACATTTGATTCTGAGGCAGTACGATATACAACTAGTATATTATACAAAGGAAGCCCGTCATTATTTTATGGTAAACAATGGATTTCACATTAAAGAATACAATTCCGTTATACAGCGGGCTATAAATCATGGCATTACAGTGTCCTATAAAAGCGCCAACTGTTCATAGAGATATCTGCACATCTGTCAAACTATGCACATAAATCTGCGGCTTAATCTAAAATTATTCTTCTCGTTAATGACGGATCATTTGACCCTTATTACACGATTAATTTAATTTGATATGAAAGCTGTTTAATGTACTCAACTATTTATTTTCAATTAAATAATAATATTTTCAAATAAAAATAAAATACATCAAAACAGACATGATTAAGCTGACCTACTTCAACGAATTGATAAGCTCAGTTGGTAGTGACCCTGCATTCTGTGCCGAGGTTCCCAGCCACGAAATCCTGGCAGGTGCAAACTTTTCGAGATAAGCTCGAATGTTTGAACCCAGGTTGTAAGTATGTACTGAGATCGTCCTCAGTTTATTGTACGGTACCCATAATACAAGCGTTACTTAGTTCGGGACTGTACAGTTGGTGTGTTCGAATATTATTATAATGTACGTTTGATAAAGTAACTCCTGTGAATATTACACATGTTATGACATCCACGTAATATAGGAAATGTGTTCTAAAAATAAACGACGCGTATCTAACCGAAACTCGTGTTCTGGTGATGCGTGCGTCAAAATGGGATTTTAACGACAAGGGAGGGGGCCATTAACTTTCTTGTTGTTTTTGTTATAATTCCAAGCTTTTTAGCCTATTCAATATTTAGTGGCCGTTGTTTTACATTGAACCTAATGTCCTTGTTGCGATATATTTTGTTCGACACATAATGTGAATTCTTACGCGTGGATTTTAGTTTGCCGGCAATACCAGGGAACCCATCCGTTTGCCGGCATGAAAAAAAAACTAAATATTGAGTGAATTGTAATGCCAAGTTTAATCAAAATTTGTCAAGTAGTTAAGTTAAATAGTTTTCCATGAATCGCGAACAGGGAGACAAACAAAAAATCCAATAAATCTTGGATTTAGTTTCTGCATTAAAAATAATGACACCTTATATTTTTTTACAAAAATATTCAACTTACAGACACGACATAATTAGATAATATAGCTTTATTTTTTTTTATTACATTATAGGCAAGTATTAAACTTTACTATTAAATGTACGTATGCTATATAGATGTAGCAACATATTTATGCATACACCACAATTATTAATATCCTAGTGTATTATTTCAAAAAGGGTCTAATGCCGTCGTCATTACTGCGACTATCCAATCAGCCAGCAGCCATTCTATGCAGCGGACATTTAATTTATTGTATTGTTTTGTTCTGTCGGTCCGTTTGTCCGTCATTGAGCCGCGGCCCAATTGCTGTGCATTGCCATACCAGGCTCAGTTGCTTGAAATTCAGCCGTTCGTGTACATGTACCATAATTGAACTTTCTACTCATATGTTAATACAAATAATAAATACACTTATAATCTACTTGCTGTTACCCGCGGCTTCGTCCGCGTGGTCTTTAACCAAAAAAGTTTTACTAAAATAAAGGTAGCCTAACATACTCCTTGTTTCATCAGCTATCTGTCAGTGAAAGTCCCGTCAAATCGGTCCAGCTATTTCAGAGATTAGCCGAAACAAACAGACAGACAGACAGACAAAAAATGTACAAAAATGTTTTGGTACATGTACCGTGTATACATCCAAACGCACTTAGTAAAAAGCGGTTATTTTAATATTACAAACAGACACTCCAATTTTATTTATTTGTGTGTATAGATTACGATTTTCGTGTTGACTATAAAGTAACGTATGTTTAAAAGATTCTAAATATCGTGTTCCTGAATCATAACACCGTATCCAGTCTGTGAGCCACCTTTTATTCACAATACAAGTAGTACACAGTATAATACAAGTAGTCATACCGCGACGAAGTTCGTTTTTTTTCTTCGCCGCTCCATCCAATATTTGTAAATCCATTTCCATCGGTATTGATTGAAATAAATTTCAGTACTGCGATAAAGATATCTGGCTCACCAATACTGAAATACGGTATAACACTGCCTTTTTCTTCCAATGTGATAATATCGCGACCAAAGCCCTGTGATCTTGGCGGAATCAAAAGGATAACTTATTCATAATATCATTTCTTTACACAAATCAATTTACCGCAAACAATGGCCGATCGCCATTATTGGATTCCGGACAAAGACACCCCGAATGCGATTGATAAATTGACAATCGAATTGCCGAATCGATTATCGATTCGAGACGATTATCAATATTGAGGTTGCGATGGGCTTATTTTTTATTGGACGATATTGTTAAATTATTCATGATTGGAAGGATTTTAAAATGGTGTAGATTACGTATAAAGTTAACTTTTTTACAGTAACCCAGAGTTATTAAGCTCAACTAATCTTGCAATCTCGCCTTATATTCTTCGGCTTACACGTTTTCTATTAATAATTATATAAAAAACAGTGATAGCCAAGTCGGTAGACCGCTGACCTAGGTTGCAAACGGTTGCAGGTTCAAACCCTAATTCGTACCTCTAGGATTTCTGGATTTCATGTGTGAATCTCATTTTCAACCACTCTTATTACTTGCTAAACGGTGGTGGAAAATATCGTGAGCAAATCTGCTTGTCTGAGAGAAGCTTTAGAAAGATGTGTGAACTTTACCAACCCGCACTGGGACAGCGTGGTGGACTATAGCCTATAGCCTATTTTTTTTTGAAGGGGGGAAATCTTCGAAAGATACCCGGCCTGTATGTGGGAGAGGGCCAGGTTATGTGGGATAATAGCCTAACCTAACCATAGCAAAAAAAACTGATTTAAAAAAAAAAACATATTTTTTTCAGGAAAATGAAGACTAATAAGTTATAAGCTATAAACTTTTTAGATGATCTCAATTTAAAGCTTATTTTTCATACACTCGAACACTCTATTACTGGATAAGTAAGGGCCATAATCAGCAACGCTGGCACGATAAAAGATAAGATATTATTCCGATATTTTTCCAGACACCGGGAGAACACTGAATTATTAAATTATTCCCGCCACCCGTTATGTAGCGCGTTGGATATACTGTTATTGGTAGAGCAATCATATTTATTTTTTTACAAGTACCTTTATTTTGATAGGTAAAGTTATTATACAATACTGTACACAATTAAAAGGATTAAGAAAATCGAATCTATACTAATATTTTATTTAATTTTATATTATAAATGTGAAAGTTTGGATGGACGTTTGTTACTCAATGACACCAGGACGGCTGAACGAATCTGGATGAAATTTGGCACAGAGATAGATTATAGTCTGGAATAGCACATATGCTTTTTATCCCGGTAAAATGTATATCTTCAGTGGGATAGATGTGTTTTAATTTCATATAGAGCAAAGGATCAACATGATTATTTGCATAGGTAGCGGAAGTTTAGGGTACAGAAAATGGCATAGGTACATACTTTTTAGTTGCAGGTAGCGCAGGCGCAGCTAGCGTATTATTAATAATAACTAGCTGTTACCCGCGACTTCGTCCGCGTGGTATTTAAAAAAGACACAACCGTTGGCAATAGCCTGCGCGAGTTCTGAGCGCGCGGGACGCATTTCAGGTTGTTGCTATCAAACTTAATCAGGCGCAACGCTGCAACATTGGTTTTAATTTTTTTTCGTGAGATCCTATGTTTTTTTCTAAAATAAAAGTAGCCTAAGTTACTCCTTGTTACATCAGCTATCTGCCAGTGAAAGTCCCGTCAAAATCGGTCCAGCCATTTCAGAGATTACCCGGAACAAACAGACAGACAGACAGACAGACAAAAATTGTAAAAAATGTTGTTTTGGTATAGGTACCGTGTATACATCCAAATGCACTTAGTATAAAGCGGTTATTATAATATTACAAACAGACACTCCAATTTTATTTATATGTATAGATATCGCCAGTATAACACACCGCACATGTACGGTTTTAAACACAGCAACTGAACAATGGACTGGCCCAGCAGGGTCACTACCAACTGCGCTAAAGAGGTCGCGACTATTAGCATGTGTGTGTGATCAAGTAACTTGCTCAAGTACTAAACCTACTAAAACACTCCTTCATGACAGTTGTGCGTATTCGGTGCTCCTCGTATACCGCACGAAAATGTGTGGAATAATGAAGTTGTCTCCTCGAAAATTTTCAAGAGAACAGTCCTTCATGGTAACACATTTTCTTCTCAAATATTATTATTGCAACACATATTGGATTCTGTTTACCTATGTTGGGTTTTGTACTTGAATGTTACAGAAGTGCCAAACAAGTATGTATTGTTGATTATCATTTATAAAGCTATGATGGAGTTGAGTGGGTTTTAATTTTCTAAATGCGTGTTAAAGGCCTGATTAGCGCAGTTGGTAGTGACCCGGCTTTCTGCGCCGTGGATCCGAGTTCGAAACCTGGTGGGGTGTTTTTGATTCAGATAAGCCAAATAGTGTATTGCAGCATTTTTTGAACTTGTCAAATGTACGTAAAATAGTCTAGTTACATAATAGTTATAGGATAGATTACTTCATATTGTTTCTAATTTTTTATCGTAAGTATGTTTGTTAAAGAATGACGGCAAAACCGATAAACCAATTCTATCGAGATTTTCACTATTGGATAGTGAATGCTTTCATTTCAAAGTGTAAGTACATAAATATAACGATATGGCTGTTGTAATTACAGGTACAGAGCAAAATCTATGATTGCGCGAACGGAGCAGTGGAAACCAATGTGTCATACTTACTTAATGCTATTAATATTGCCTGTGTCTAAAAAACATCCCATCTGAATAAATCCATCGAAAATAATTATGAAAATAATCTATAAAAATATTTTTTAATCTATTTTGTAACATTACTGACTATAAAAATAAATTCACGACACCAAAATAACCTCGACCGACTATTTTGAAAAAGGCAAAACTAATTTATCAAAATAAAAGAGAAACTTTATACGTCACCCTTTCCCACAATTCCAGGACTGTCTCAAAAACAATCAAACGTAATAAGCCTTTTAGTATTCGCGTCGCGCTCACACATAGTTTAGCGCAGCATTTCTCAAAGTGGGCGATAACGCCCCCTTGTGGGAGCTGTAGGTCTAAAGAAAAAAAATGGGGGCGTTGTGTAGTGGCTCACAATAATTAATTTAATTTGAAGTTATAGTGGTTTGTATGTAGATGAAAAAATGGGGGCGCTAGAAAATAATTCAGTCTCAAAGTGGGCAGTAGACAAAATGAGTTTGGGAAACCGTAGTTTAGCGAAACATATTTATATTTTCCCTCACAATTGTTCCCACTTTTGTGGGGTGACCGTGCGGAAAAATACACGGAGATAAAGTTAACTAACTGTATCAAACAAATAGGTACTATTTTATTTGATGCTCGTACATTTAAGATGTTAAAGAAATGCTGCAATAAACTACTTGCCTCTGTCTGTTCACAATTAATATAAAATAATTTATAACTCAAACCCCCGGCTCGCACCTCTAGGATTTCTGGATTTCATGTGCGAATCTCATTTTCAACCACGATTATCACTTGCTAAACGGTGAAGGAAAACATCGTGAGGAAACCTGCATGTCTGAGAGAACCCCTCGAAAGATGTGTGAAGTCTGCCAACCCGCACTGGGCCAGCGTGGTGGACTATGGCCCAATCCCCCCCTCGCATTGAGGGGAGGCCCGTGCCCAGCAGTGGGACATAAAAAAGGGCTGGAATTATTACTGCAAAAGTTATAATGGATGCATGTTGTTCGGTGTATTGTTACCGAACACCTTAGTTAGCAGTAATTACGTACGAGCGACGCTTTTACCTAATTATTGTAACATGTAACTTTAGTGCACATTGAGATACCGCGTCGACCGGGTGCATTCTAACATTAATATTAAACATTAGATTAACAGTGTACCAAACATTTTAACACTTTATAAGTTTAATAACATTGCAGAACTGAACATTAAATTAGGCTTTTTAACATAAACAGTTTATTATTTTAAAACACTGCAACCTCGCCCCGTACCCAACACATGTATCCTATTCAAAATCTTAGTTAGTACCTATATGTTATATTTTTCACGACTTTAGTACCCGGAGATAGGTTTATATTTTATCTCTGTGTTGGTATAGACAGCAACAGTCTCCTTAACTTAAACCACTTAAACATACATACCGGGTCAATTTACAGGTCATTCAGAAAAGGTTTAGCAAGCTTTGCATTTGTAATCATTATGTCAAGTCACAATTTCGATACGTCAACATATTGATTTCTTATACGGGTATTTACGCAAATACTACACATTGAAATCAAACTTATTTTACGACTTTTCGGCGGGAACGTAAAAAAACATAAAATAAACGCGATGAAATCCGTAAAATTAGTTTTATTTCAATTCGATACGCCAATTTAAGAAAAATACCCTTTCTGAACCACATTGTATACAATACATTCTTCATCATAGAAAATGAAAAAGTATATTAAAAAAAAACTAAATTCCACGAAGCCGTGTTAAAATTGAAATAAATACAAAATCACCAGAAATTAATCAAACGTGTAAAAAAAATAAGAAACGTATTTAAAAAAGGGCAAGCTTACAAAACATTATTTAATATTGTCACCCTTTTATACCTCACACATTTCCTGGATTGGTTTACTTCTCAGGAGGCGAGGCTTCTAAGCAACAGATCTCTTCTGTAGTTACTCCTCGAACCGAATCATTTTCGCAACACTAACTTACAAGTTCGCAAAGTATTTTTTTTTTTCGTGGATTAGGTGATCCATCGATCATGTAATGTCTGGTATTTTTACCGTTTTAAGATTAGAAAAGCAAAATACTTTTTGTATGTTTTGTAATGTAGTAAGTTGGTAATTTGTAAACACGGGATTATCTACTGTGTGTTTAGTTATCGTGCTTTTAAACAACTGTTGTGCAGCTATTTTCAAATTTGTAGTATTTAGTAGTGTCAATAAGAGTAATATTTTATACACTTTTTAGTTAGATACGTTTAATTTTTCTATTTCTTAATTATACTAGAAATGAAAAAAAAATATTATGTTTTTTAATCAAATTGTAACATGCTACTATAGCTAAAATATTTCTATGCGCGCGGATATTGCTACGCGCGTAGCGATCGTAGGTCTACGCAGTATGACGTAGCACAGCGTAGTAGTACTATTCTCATCAAATGAAAAAATCACATCACACTAATATTATAAATGTGAGAGTTTGGATGGATGGATGTTTGTTACTCAATCACGCCAGAACGGCTGTACGGATCTGGATGAAATTTGGCACAGAGATAGATTATAGTCTGGAATAGCACATAGGCTACTTTTTCTCCCGGTAAAACGACATACTTTTTAATCGCGGGTAACACCGCGGGGCGCAGCTGGTATATCATAAGTCTAGTAATACCACTGTTATATAATTTCTTTAAGGTCTGATTTTTATTATTTAGAAATACAATATGCATTGTTATTTTTTTATACTAATTTATAATTCTACGAAAATCGGTGCGACACCACATAAAAACATCAACCCTTCATAACGAAGGGCTTTTGATTTAAAAAACAATTTCCGCGCACTCTTTGTTGGATGCAGATAATAAATCTGAAGGGGTCCGTAAACGCTTCCCGAAAACTCTCATCAAAGTGGGTTGGAGGTGCCGTTTAACTTTGTCGTCTCATCAATTTGCTTAAGATTTTCAGGGATATTTTGTCATGTACATTATCTGTAGGTACACATAATAATAAGGCTGGCACTTGGTAATGTTTGAATATATATTTTTTTAAATAAATCTTATTGGACATTATTTTTGATAGAAAGGCCGAAACTGCTATTTTTGAACCTTTATCTTTAAGACGGATTTTGATTAAAAAACGAAATCACTCACTCGAAATTACTTTAAAGCATGCGTACCAAATTCACTTATAGAATGTGGGTAATTGGAGCTACTTTTAGGTTTACTTTCTTTTTAATATTTTTAAAATATATTTTTTATTTTGTTTTATTTCATAGTTTGGTTCTGTTTTTTATTGTGTCCGCATCTGAAATCGCCTTGTTTTCTTCACCTCCTTTAAGCTATCAAACTATCAATAATATTTTGGCTCTCCATTCACTTCACCTTCCAATTGACAGAAAAACTTTGGTCATCAATTAAAATATATTATTCCCGTGCCCTCACAGAACCCCTCGGAACGCGACCTCTGCACTCATATTTTTTTAATATATTTTTATTCGATAAAATGCCGGATATTAAAATCCTCACCACTCACTTGAGACACTTCGCTGTCGTGGTTGCCGCGGTATAAGCTCCAATGATGAGAGTAGATGTTTTTTCTTTAATACGAGCTTTATCGTTTTAAACATTAACAAAGACCGATTTTTCTTTCGATCGGATCTTGGTATGTAAGCAGCAACCATGGTCACGGGAGGACCATGGTTATTGTAAAGCAGTCGAAACGTCGGGAATGTAAAAAACATACAATAAACGCGATAAAATCCGTAAGATAAGTTAAGGTATTAGTTAGTAGCCGAGAGATAGACATTAGCTGAAGCACTAAAACATGTATAAAACAAATATTAAAGAATACAACTCCTAACACTTAATTGTACATAATTTTATCTTTGATTCGGTAATGAAGAATGGCTCTGAATGATTCTTGTCGAAACCCGAGAAAAATTCTAATCGAAACGATTTGGATACGTGTTGAAATATCCTGAATAGATTCGTAGGCCCGGGTTGTCCACCACACTGGCCCAGTACGGGTTGCTTCACACAGCTTTCAAAAGACGTTGCCCCAATCATCTTCGATAAAATCTTTATCATCCATCAATCACGACTACCTATAAATATCAAAAGATGTTAATTAATTAGAATTTCAACCGCATATATAAGCGTAGGGTTCTCATAAATATACTGAAAAGCTTTTAATTATTCCCTCAGCTCAGGGGACCCTTGAATGAAGGGCCTCTCTGGAGCGATCGATGAACAAAGGCATTGGTGAATGATAACACATTGATTGAGACCCCTTCACTTGGGTGTAAATGGAAGTATAAGAGGCGGAGAGAAGATCGATAAGATCATTATGCATTTACAGATCCAAAGTTATTCATTGGTTGACGTTTCCTTGTGTACATGTATCTTTATTTTTACTGGCAAGCAGCTGTGATAGCCAAGTGACAAGGTGTAAAAGTTCAAACCCTGACTCGCGCTTGTATTATTTTCATGTGCCAACATTTTCAATCATGATTAACACTTGCTATACGATGAAAATTCGTCGTATAATTTCTTCGAATCCACTATCAATTATATTCTATAGAAATACGCTTTTTCATGTTTCTATAAGGTTGAAAGAAACTCGGATTTCTCCCGTGACCATGGTTGCTGTAAAGCAGCCGAGACGTAGGCAACGTAAAACACACAAAATAAACGCGATAAAATTCGTAAATCTAGTTTTATTGCAGGAAATAAACTTTGTTGTTTCCTCTATTTTCCATTTAACATAATAGCTTTTTCATCACCCTATTTCCAGTACTATTATAAATCATATCATCATTTACTAAATAAAATGAGCGCTATCTTACTTCCTTCCATCATTTTAATATGCTCCCCCCTTTGTTTAGATTCAAGCAACGAATCGTACAACAATCATGTAAAAGAGGCTTATCTCAAAGGCAGGTCTAAGTTTAGTCGAAAAGGCTCCGAGAGAACTTGGCTCCGTATAAAAGGTTTTCGTTGGTATAGATAAAAAAAATCTGGTAAAACACTTGTATGGAGGTTGCTTAGACTATTATGTGCCTGGAATAGCCATAACTATCAATAAAACATACTGGTATTACCAAAGAAAAAGAAATAAAAAAAGAAGAAAGTCAAAAAAGTTCCAGCAAATATCACAATGTGCTTAAGATATGGCAATACCTAGTAATTGGGGATTATTTAAAGGATTGTTTTAGCCGGATTTTCAGAGTTCAATTTACATTTTCTGTGTGATTGATTTCTGTTGCGTGCTTTGCGATTGGGTATCGGGTTTTAATATGCATTTACACCGAGTTATTGAGAAAGGATACTAACCTTTGTACCTACGCTTTTTTTGCCCATTTGTAATCTATCCCATCCATCCATTTGTAATTGTATTATGAAGGTAGAAATTCAATGTGTTATAAAAAAAATGACCTGTCAAGTTTCTGACTTCACGTAAAAATTACATATGCGCTGAACAAGAACAATTTCAAAACTTAGTACACTCTTTCTGAATTAACCTGTATAAACAATGATTTGTGCTATACCTACGTGCTAATCTCGCTTCTATCAAGCATTGGCAGGATAAATATAATGCATGAAAAACACTCGCTAACTTCTTTTCTAAATGGTCTAGAGATTATCCTGCTCCATGGAATCCAAGTAAACAACAATAGTAGACCGGCCCGCGATGGCCCATTGTCACGGACGAGCAAGATGGCTGCCAGCTTTTTTATTTAGCCGCAAAACCCAAGAATAAAGAGATGTCCGTGTTATTGTCTCAGTATTGAGGACTGAGAGTATGTAGGAGAGCTGGCTTGTGGGGTACGGGGGGAACACTAACATTAGCTTAAGTAAGGGTTGTAAAAATAAAGGTCTTTGTGAAGGCCGTGGAATGATATATGGTTTGGCTTTGGTGTATAGTGGGTATGTTTTCATATAAAAGTACTGTCGAATGAAGTGCATTATTTATGCAATTGGGTAGTTGCCTAGTTTTTAGTGCCTAGGCAGTTATGGATATTTATACTTTCGAATATTGTAGTGACATCTAGGTTTTAGGATGTGAACATCATGAGCTTGTGTTGTGTAATAAATCTCGAGTGCCATGTTCCAAGGTTTCAAAATTCTTCCTCTCGCTCTCTCTCTCTCTCAATCTCTTTCTCTCTGATGATAAGGAAATGAACTCGAGTGGAATGCTTGAAAAAATACTTTTAAAATGTGTTAGGGAGTTCCAGTGCCCATTTTGTTTTTCTAAATTATTATTATTTTAATAAAATTTTCTAGCATGTAACACTACAATCTCCATCCATTATGACAAAATCTTTGTGACGTCACAAATACAAATAATGCAAGAAGTTGATGCAGACGCAAGTTTCGGGAGAACTTTAGGAACTTGCGTTGGCCACATTGATCAAGTGAATTATTTATTCATGCAGTATTGAATATAATTTCATGTTTCGGTGACGCAGGCACTTTGATACTTTATGACAACGTAGGAGAGTTCGAATTTGATTGGGAGGTTGTTTGCTCAATTTCTTATATTTACTTCGAAATGGAATGTGTCTTTTATAGTGTCAGCAGTATTCTGGCGCTGTTGTTATCAATACGTTTTTATATGTACAATTTATTGTCTATCATTCTCTGCGTTTGTTTCCTTATAAATTATTAGAGTGACATTATTGATCTTCTATGCTCTCCCTATCTCATAGTCGTAGATCTCTTACTATGTCTCCTTTATATCCTATTATCCATTTCTTTTAGCATTCGAACCAGTTTTCACTCTCTGTATCCCGATTTGACATGTAATGGTCACAGAGCGAATGCCTTCCACCATCCGAGACCTGACTAGAGAGACTAGTGTTGCCTGAGGGTAAGGCCATTCTGTCAGGACTATTCAGGCTCTTGTTTGCCCGGAATAAATGTTAAAGATGTTAGATCCAAAACCCTCAATCCCTCTGCCATCGATCCGCTCACTTCATTGTATAAAGGGTATTTATTCCAGAAGTAAAGTATCAAACAAGATTAGCTGATTGGTCATTGAACCAAATAATTACTTTGGAAAGTAGCCGACGTCCAAGTTTCCAGAATGTTCGATAAAGTTCATGGAGTGACGAGTCATGTTGATCTTTGATGGGAGACGGGCAAAGTTCTTGTTTGAAAATGGTAGCTTTATAATAATACCAGCCCTTTTTAATTTCCCACTGCTCGGCACGGGCCTCCACTCAATGCGTGGAGATTAGGTCATAGTCCATCACGCTGGCCCGCTGAAGGGTTGTGGACTTCACACGTCTTTCGAGGGGTTCTCGCCGACATGCAGGTTTCCTCACGATGTTTTCCTTCACCGTTCGTAGCTTTAAGATATATTGATATTTGTTTATTCGGTGCTGACTATGGCTGTAAGGTCTGAAACATCGTGTCAAATACTTTAGTCTGATAGCAGTGAAGATAAGAAAAGTGTTCAAATTAATCGGAATGAATCAGAATCAGAATATTTTTTATTCACGTAGACCATTATTGTACAGTACTTATAAATCGTCAAAAGTTACAAAAACATTATGCTGCTGCTTTACCACCCTTTCGGAATGCCGTTCCTAATGTATTGAAATATAGTATTTTGCTCTCAATGGGAGTGACATAATAATTTTATTTAATCAAAATTATAATGTAAAAGGGAGGTGAAATGTTATGTGAAAGGTCCTATAAAATATGATTTGTAGGTAACGTTAACGTAGAAAAAAAAGTCTGTCAATACAACTCTGAATTTAAATACAAACATGAATTCAATTAAATAGGTTATAGTGTGTTATTTGGTTATGAAAGACTTTTTATTATGTTCGATTACTTCAATAAATAATTTGACACAAACGGGTACCTATTAATAAATTTGCGACACGTTTCCCTGGCCGTCGGGTTCCCTTGTAATTCATCGGCCAGATGTTAGTTACTGACTCGATAAATCATAATAAGACGTTGTTTTGGCTTCCTTCCAAACATTTATTTTTTTATTAAGCGATGCGAACCAGTTCGGAGTTCACTCCGCGGTTTTTTAGATAAAATATAACTGGTACCCAATGTTAATGTATATTATTGAAAAAACAAACAACATTCATCTAAATCAGAGTTCCCCAAACTTTTTTGTGTCGTAGACCCCTTGCCATGTTTTTCCGTGTTGGGTAGACCCCCTACTTACCTGATATTGATTTCCTGTAAATTTCTAACTGTAGTGAAGTTTAGTGTTAAAAACTTAAAGTAAAAACGCATGTTAATTTATAAATTTATTAATTGAATTTAAATTAAAACTACTCAAAATAAAATGAATTGCAACCACAAAGCGAATACCAACATCCTACAACTTACACAATTTTATAAACATATATAATATTTTTTTTACTTCATAGGTACTTTTATAAATAATGTATATGTTTTGATATTATAAGATAGTATGATGTAAGTAAATAGGTACTATCAGTGTATGTGTTTAGATCCACTATCGTGGACCCCCATTTTCATTTCATGGACCCCCAAATTTTTTTCCGCTGACGTAGACCCCTTGCAGGTTGTCATAGACCCCTAGGGGTCGATATAGACCACTTTGGGAATCACTGGTCTAAATAATAGATTTTACGATTGGATACTTTTTTTCGAAAGGATTTATTTTATAAACGTATATGAAAAGTTATTGGATCGCTTGCCTTGGAAACCTCTTGCCAACCACCAGATCATACTATGAGATTTCCTGTTTTCATATAAGTACCAATCTTATTTTCAACCATGAGTATCACTTGAAAATACGGCAAAGGAACATCTTAAATAAACCTGTATTTCTATAAGAGTCTGATCAATTCTCGAAACACGTGTGAAGTCCGCCAAAACGCAACGAATCTGAGTGGCCGTTAAGCAAGTGATAATCATGGGGATATGGACTATGGCTTGAAATAGTATTCCTTGCTATTTCATGTAAAATGATTAACTTAGTTAAATGATATAGATACCTATGTAACGCTACACAATATATAGAGTCAAAAGTATTGTGTAAGTATATTAAACTATATTTTACGGGTAAAACGTGTCTGAACGTAATAACGGCGTAGAGTATGCGCCTCGAAGGAGAGTTCCTAAGTTAATTTAAACTTCACACATGCTTCGAAAGTTTAGAGAGCCGAGTCTGCCAGGTATTGTTTTATTCTTTTACGGTAAAATATATAGTAGAGCAGCTACTGTGTTTATATTATTTTATAACAAGTGCTAAGGTAGAGTTGTAAGATGGATTTGCTGATGACGAACTGATTAGCGCAGTTGGTAGAGACCCCGCTTTCTGAGGCGAGGGTCCCTGAGCCATGGATGTTTAATATCTATTTAAGTGTTAAATACTGGGTTCCATCCCAGTCCATTGTACGGTGCCCATAAGTGTTCCTTAGTTTGGAACCGTACAGTTGGTGTGTTCGTATGGCATTATTTACATATGATTTATTCATTTATATACCCATACCATAAAGCAGTGATAGCTAAGTTGGTGGAACGCTTGCCTCGGTAACGGGGATCGCAGGTTCAAACCCCGGCTCGCACCTCTGGGATTTCTGGATTTCATGTGCAAATCTAATTTTCAACCACGATTATCACTTGCTAAACGGTGGAGGAAAACATCGCGAGGAAACCTGCATGTCTGAGAGAGCCCCTCGAAAGACGTGTGTAGTCCGCAAACCCGCCTGGGCTAGCGTAGTGGACTATGGCCTAATCCACCTCGCATTGAGGGGAGGCCCTTGCCCAACAGTAGGACATTAAAAGGGCTGATATTATTATTATTATTATATACACACTCTAGAATCTGCGCAGCGGGCACTCAATTTGAAATTCTAAAGCTCTCATTAAAACATTGGCAGCTTAAATATATCATTCTGCAGCGTTTACCTATTTGGAATGGTACGCTTAAGTTTGTAGCGCATAATGAGTAGTGAGCTTTCACGCGGCGACGGGCGATGGTTCCGGACGTGGCATTGCTCTCGGGACACACCGGGAATAAGTGAAAATAATAAATATTAAAGTTCGAACGATTAAAGTTCTAATTATTTTTGTGCGTACAAGGGTATACTCTAGCTAGCAAATACATAACTACTCAAAATTTTTTAATAGGTAATATTACATACACCCAGGCTCGCACCTCTTGGATGTCTGGCTTTCATGTGCAAAAATAATTTTCAACCATGATTATAACATGCTAAACGGTGAAGGAAAACGTCTCGAAAGACGTGCGAAGTCCGCCAATCCGCACTGTGCCAGCGTGGTGGACTATGGCCTAATCCCCTACGCATTGATAAGAGGACTATAACCAACTTTGGAATATAAAAAGAGATGGTATTATTATTTATTTTTATTATTATAAGTATACATATTATTATAATAAAACCAGCTAATTAAGGCACACGCTGTTTTAAAAGCCCCATTGTGTCTCCATCTTCATAAGTAGTGCTTAATTGGACTTTCGCCACTCGACTTGTCTTTAACTCTGCGCCGACCTAATACTTTTATTGCGGAATGGTATGAACATAACGTTATATCCGAAAAAAATCAACCAAACGGATTAGAAGTGAGCGAAGATACTCTAATTATTTTAGACGCGGATCCACCAGTCAAATTTTAGATTCTACTTTGCATTGAAATAAATCTAAATTTAAGGGTTATTTTATATTTTTACGTTCCCGACGTTTCGGCTGCTTTACAGCAACCATGGTCACGGGAGGACTGAGGTTTTGGACGTCCTAGTGTCATCATTAGACTTGGAGTGCCCTCATATTTAGTTGTTGATGGGGTCCGATATACGCAAAAGTGGTCTTGAGGTCTTGCAATGGTGCGCTTGGTTATGGATTTCATAGGATAGTTACTGTATCCCAAGTCGGTGGTCTCACACAGCCATCCTACATTGTTCTCACATATCTCTAACAATGTACTGCTCAAAAATGCGACGATACGTAAAAAGGAACAATCCTTTTTACGTATCGTCGCATTTTTGAGCAAGCACAAGCAAGCGCAAGCACAAGCTTGCGGCACAAATATATTTTTGTTACACAAAGATCTTATTCCGTATCATACAATAAAGATGCATGTTCAATATCCGAATCAGATTTTTATTGAACACAATGAAATATTTACAACTATGGCCTATTGTATTGGACTGAATTCACTATGATTTCCCACAGGCATTGGAACTGCGTCGTAACATTAGGTTACTTAATCTAATCGGGACAAGTTTTGCAATTGTGGTACCTTCGAATCGTTTCGATCGTCAGTTTTTATTGTCATTTTATTTTTATTGCTCATAATATTTTTGGGCTGTAAACCCTTGTACATTACTTGTTTTACCCGCGGACCCACTTGCATAGAATTCCCAATAAAAAGTCTAATATATCCCAGAATACAATTTACCATGTATCAAATTTCATTAAAATCCGTTGAGCTATTCTCGCGTGATTCTCAGTGAAACTTACAAACGAACACACAGTCAGACTTATATAGGTAGGAGTAAGCGTAGTACCTGGGATCGTTTATCGGATTTGAGTGTCAAACTTAATAACCATTAATAAGGTGCTGATTTCACTTTTCTGTTCAAAAGAGCAAAGTTGTTATTGTACACGTATAACAACTATACACTTTATTGCAATTTGACTTTTTATACGTAGGCCACGAAAATTCGCTAAATATATTTTTTAAGCATTAAAAATAATCACTGGAAACAATGCAACGTTTGTTAGCTGAGGCTATGAAATAATATTGCGGTAAAATCCCACATCTAATTAAAAATACTAAAGTTCGGTGTTGGAAAATAAACCTTGTGTCACTTAAACTAACGTGTATAATACATTTAAAATTTAGCGGAGCAGTTATGAGTTGCAAGTAGCTCCATCCATCAGTCGAAAAACGTCCACTGCTGGACATAGACCTCCCCAAAAACATCCACACAGGACAATCGTTCGCAACTCGCATCCACCGGCTTCCTGCGACGCGTGTGATATCATCAGTCCACCATGTGGAGCCCATTCTATACTCCGTCTTCAGTCTCATGGTCGCCATTCTAGCCCATCTGAATGCCTCAAAGACCATCGGTTCTTTTGACGGCCTGATTGGCGCAGTGGTAGTAACTCTGCTTTCTGCGCCGAGGGTCCCGGGTTCGAATCCTGCTAGGGACACAAGCTTTGTGTGATGAGCACGAATGTTTGTACCCGAGTCATGGATGTTTAATATGTATTATATACTGAGTTCGCCCTCAGTCCAACGTACGGTACCCATAACACAAGCGTTGCTTAAATTGGGACCGTAAAGTTGGCGTGTTCGTATGGCGATTTTTATTTATTTTTATTCGATCTAGTAAGTACCCAAATTCTCATTTTTTTTTTAATTTTCTAATGTGTTTAACGCGGCTTTATGGCCCGTGTCGAAGCGGAATAAGTTTTCGGTAAGTATACAAGTAATCCAAGTCGAGTCTTTTAAATTTGTCAGGTGTCAAATAGATAACAAGGAAGGTGCGTGAGACGCGACGGGAACTTTTCTTTTAGCGCCAAGTTTGTTTTTATGAAGTGAAAAATTACGGAGCGACAAATTTGTCGGAGACTTTGACAGTTTCATTTGTTAGTTGGTGTCGAGAGGCGAAGGTTTTAGTTAAAAATATCTTCGCCTTTTGTCTATTTTAAAACAGATCCGTTCGGTAACGAAAGTCCGTCAAATTGTCAGCTTCAACAACAATCTTTATGCAAAAATAAATTACAATAAATTAAAAATATAATTATTATGCGTCGCTAACGTTCCCCGTTAATACTTAATTAAGGTATTTTCGTCCGTTATAAATTAAATATAGTATATTTTTTTATTTTATTTACGCGACTACCACACATCGAAATAAAACTAATTGTACGGATTTTATCGCGTTTATTTAATGGATTTTACGTTGCCGACGTTTCATATCTCAGTCCCCCCGTGACCATGGTTGCTGAAAAGCAGCTGAAGTGTCGGGAACGTAAGAACCATTAAATAAACGCAATAAAATCCGTAAAATTAGTTTTATTTCAATAAAATATAGTATTTATATTATTATTTTTTATCTATAATAGAATTGTATCATCTTCCAGCGACCACTGGGGGTCTAACAAAAGAGCTAAATCGATGGCTGCGCGGGCGAGCCGCGGGCAAAAGATAGTATCTAATATATACCCAGCAATGGACTGTCTGTACTGCAACAGTCACTCGTGTGGGTTAATCAGTATTTATATTTTTAATCGCTCACTGCTCTTACAGAATGATAACTGCCAACATTTTATCGCTTTGAACAGTTTGAACATCAAAATATAAGCCCTAGTTTCTAAGCACCAATAAATCCGATAAAAATCTTATAACACTAAGAAACGGTCCCTGGGGACCTATCTTGCGAGATAAATAACACAAGATACACGGTATTTTATCTCTGATGTTTTTTACGCAGTACCTCTTATATTGGAATGACTTTGTCACAAGCTGTTATGCGAAAATCTATGGGATGTGGCACTTGGGATATTTTGAATGTAGATGTAATTTGTGAAGAATATATTTTTTTTATATTGCCAGACGAACAAACCAACTATACGGTCCCAAACTAAGCAACGGTTGTATTATGGGTACCGTACAATGGACTGGGGCGAACCCAGTATATATTACTTATGTAGATGCATACAACATGCATGACTTCGGTTCAAACTTTCGTGCTGATCACACAAAGTTTGTCCCTACCAGGGACTCTCGGCACAGAAAGCAAGAGCACTACCAACTATGCCAATCAGGTCAGCAAAATAATATTTATAAATAATATGTATGTATAGTAAGTAATATGCGGCTTTACTTGCGTTTTACACTATTTTTAATAATTTACATAAAATCCAAGAGTCGCTGCGCAAGACTCGGTAACGGAAGGACCCAGGATCGTATCATAATCATCATCATAAGATCCTCAGGCTGCGCTTGCGATCAATTAATCAACAAGTTAGTTAAGTAAATAAAACAGAACTTAACTTTTCTTTGTTTTAAAACCATAATTCCTTTGGGAAATCTTCGAGTAGCTTACGATTGGTTGTATATCAATGTAATTTGTCTATAAATAACGAGAAGATCATCATTAGTTTTAAAAAAGAAATTATGTTTTCGAAATATTGTACCTACCTTAGGGCCTCTTTTATATAAAAAAATCTCCACAATGTTAAATAATTTATTTTATACTATTGTCCTACGGGGGTACTTAATAATTGATATTCTAATTTATTTTCTTAAGTCTACAACTGGATCGGAACGCGATCTCAACTGAGAATATCCGACAAGAAACAGCGGATTTTTTTACAAAACTTTTTTCAAATTGCCATGTACGTTACAAAAAATATGGTAGATAATTACATGAAATTTTGCATTATAATATAATAATTTTGACGGCCTGATTAGCGCAGTGGTAGTGGCTCTGCTTTCTGCGCCGAGGGTCCCGGGTTCGAATCCTGGTAGGGAGACGAGCTTTGTGAGATGAGCACGAATGTTTGTCCCCGAGTCATGGATATTTAATATGTATATAAGTATTATATACTGAGTTCGCCCTCAGTCCATTGTACGGTACACATAACACAAGCGTTAAGCTTAAAGTGGGACCGTATAGTTGGTGTGTTCGTCTGGCGATATTTATTATTATTATTAATATGACTTATTTCACCGTTATTACGCATTAGGATTAACATACTCCATCATATCAGATAACTCATTATCCGCTACGATTTCTGAATTGCAAAATATACGAAAGCATTTGTTTTTATCACAAAAGGTATTGTCGGCACGTTAGCAGTGGCGAAGGATGCATATAACACGATTCCTCTTGACTTCGCTTTCGAAATAAAAAATAGGTACTTAGCTACACGAGTTATGCGACAAAATGTTTTTTTTTTCAGAATAAAATAATATTTTTAATAAAAGTATTAGGGTTTCCTATGTCTCATTAAGTATTCTCAAGTAAGGTATTTTTTCCGGCATCCCTTCTGCGAATATTCATCCATCGCCACTGATAGACAGACTTTTTTAATATTATAGATTGATTATTGATACAGAATATATAGAGATTTGTTACAGGTGGTACGGGAAACATTGTCTTCGCAGCCATCTTACTTCTATCACATCCAAATTTCATTTCACGATCTTATTACATAGAGAATAAGAACACTATTATGTTGCTTGGATCGTGTAGATAAGTTTGTAACGACATTACGCCACTTTCCAATGGAATATCGAATGAGGTTGACAAATGAAGAAAGTTGTGCGGAATATAAATCTCAGAGGATCATGAAGGGGGATTCACATGCTGTTCAATTGCAACTGAATTTTGATAAGAGTTGATAAACGCAGAGCGTCCTGTAGGTCAGTAATCCTACTTTTTATGATTTACCAATAATTGATTTCCTATGTTTATGCGAGTACTACACATTGAAATAAAACTATTTTTACAGAGTTTATCGCGTTTATTTTATGTTTATTACGTTCCCGACGTTTCGGCTGCTTTACAGGAACCATGGTCACGAGATGACTGATGACCTGACCTTGTTGTTGTTTGCGGTTCGATCTACGCAGAAAGTGTTCAGTGTATTGAGGTCTTGCAATGGTGCGCTTGGTTTTGGATTTAATTACGGGATCGTAAAAACATAAAATAAACTCGATAAAATAATTTTTTAAATTCATTTTATTTCTAAGTGCAGTAGTTTATGGGTTATTCTAGTAATCCGACGGTTGTGGGGTAGATTCCATCTCAGTAAATGTTTCGGAATATGGCCAAATGTAGTCAGACATTTGTGTAAAGTGTTAGGTAGTAGGTCGAAAATGGTGATTTAATTTTACACACCAACTGTACGGGCCCAAGCCAAGTAACGCTTGTAAATAATGTAACACCGCACAATGGTTCCCAGTAAGTATTTACTTCTGGATGCATCCTAACAAAATGTTAACAGCCAGCAATGGATGCGGATGATAATTTCAACGGATTAAAACTTGTGTTTCAACTCGGATTATTCGGATTTAATCAATTCTAAAAGGTTCGCCCGCTCCCCTCCGAGGGGGGCATGAGACGATCAGGATCACAATGCTGTCAAGTAGAACGGTACGGAAAACCGGCTTTGTTTTATAAAACCGATACATTTATTACGATAAAATGATTTACTTATTAAATAATTTAAACTAGTGTTCTTATTGTTATTAAGGATTGAGACTTAACCTGTCTTTATTCATGCCCTTAAAATTTGGATTTGAACAATAGATTCGAAAAATTAATTTACCACCGCGAATGTTGAATATCGAGTAATACATCAACTGTCTAATCGTGGACTTGGTGGTCGGTAAAACAGCCCGTTGAGTCTGTAAAATAGCGATAAATGTGCCCACTTTCACATTGTCTTATATACCATCAGTAAAATATATATACTTAATATTCTTCCGCTTACCTATTCGAAGAAGACAAGCATGAACATCTATTCAATAAAACAATTGTTTTATATTAATACACCCGGAACAAAATTAATATTCTCTCCATTATAGCTTTAAACAATAAGAGAGGTTATAAGTTTGTGGTCACGAGGAACAAATAGCCCTTTGTTTTGGGAGAAATCGCTAACGATCTGTTCAAAAGGAAAATTTGAATTCAGAGGTGTCGAGGAGTTGAATCATCAAAGGCAGAATGACGTAAGCGTCCACCTCGTCACCGAGTTGGTTTGTTTTGAAGTATTATGGGGATGGTACATGGAGGAACGATAAGCGATTTATTTATATGTAATATTTAGTCGTTTTTCTTTTAATAGGAGTCCTAAACCACCGTGCTAGGTCAGTGCGGCCTAGCGGACGTTCCACGTCTTTCGCGAAATAGTCAGGTTCCCCGAGACATATAGGTTTCCTGGCGATGTTTTCCTGCACCAGATACTGATAGAAAATTACATTCGCACATGAAGTCCAGAAATCCCAGAGGTGCGAGCAGAGGTTTGAAACTGCGATCCTCGTTACCGAGGCAAGCGTTTTTTTTTTTTTTTGTTACATTATAGGCAAGTATTTGATCTCGATCTCACCTGATGGTAAGTGACGATGAGATCTACGATGGAGCATACTTGCATAGGTAGGAAGGCGGCAGTAGATAGAGACGCTACATTCACTAGGCACATGCAGCGCAACTGATCTGACCCGCCATCCATGAATGGCAGCACCGAACATCATGCCGGAACACGGCTAGGCCGCTTGGCGACATGGCTTTGTTCAGTGGGTGGTGACTAGCCATGGCTGAAGCCTACCACCAGTAAAACGTTCCACCAACTTGGCTATCAGTGCTCCTAGGTTTTATACCTACGTAATAACCTTTTACCGGTTCAAGACTCCACTCAAATATAGGATTGAAAAAGGTATCCATCGATGATATAAATTGTTTGCCAAAATATCAGTAAAGCCTGTCTAAAATATTTACTCGCGAACAACTATTTTCTCGAGCGTATTACCTGAACTAAAAGGTAACCTTTTACCATAAAACGTGTCCCCTGTACACAAACTGGGAGGCCACCAATAAATTATCATTTTCCCCAAAGTAGGCTTAACACTGACGTTCGAATAGGCACCATTAATACCGACTTAGACCCAACTTCCATTGGCAGGTGGGGGACCTAAAGCTTTGAAGTTAAAAACATCGGCCCCGAACTTTGTTGATTGTATTAAATACGTTAGATTGATAATATCTGAAATGAGAGCTTAAAAATCAGGGATTTAGGGATTGTTATATAAAAGCACAAGGAATCGGATAGATTGGTACATCCTAAAAGATAGGCTATATCTTTCAGCTGCTAATTTGGAAAGAACTTTAAGATATCTAAATAAATAATAATCCGTCTATCTAAATACATATACTGTATGGGTCCAAACTAAGCAACACCTGTATTATGAGTAAGTACTGTATAATGAATGGGCCCTAGTGATCAGCGCGTCGATTCAGAATATTCGATCACAAGTACCCGATACATCGACAAGTACCCGTATCGATTCGATTAGAAATTTTCAGTTTCGACGACAATCTTTCAGAGCCATTCTTCACGACCGAATCGAAGATTCGATACGACGAAGTTTGACAGTGATAGCAGTGTTTCTCGATGACGTTATGATTACATTATAATACGTCATCGAGAAAGCACATTCAATAAAATAAATGTATTTATTTGATGTGTTCTTGCTATTAATTAATAGCCAAGTAATTACTTGACATTGAAAAAATACCCACTAAGTAGTAAGGTGAGGCTATATTTATATCCATTCATTGCATTTAATTTCGTAAAAAAAAGAATAAAAAGTTTACATTAAGAGCGTATAGCGTACACGAATTTGCGTGAACTAAATAGTTCGGCCTGTACTTCAATATGTCGCTTGCGTCACTCACCAAGTTACGTTATTATTTCCAAGTGAATTATCGAAATATCCATGACAACACAAAACACGAGCTAAGTCAACAAGAAACTCGAACCAGCAATATTGCTTCAGGGCAAGATCCTGCCAAAACACCACTACTAATTTATTGCCGACGCAACTTCCCCTATTATAGGGGTACCGTCATCGTTATTCATATTGATCGTTATAGCGACAGAAATATACCTTCAGTTATCTCGTTATGGGATAAAAATTACAATAATAACATGGTATATAAGTAACACCGTATATACCATCTTATTATGGTATTTTTTTATCCCGTAGCGAGATATAATGTAAGATATTGCAACAGAGCCAACAGTAGGTTGTATAACACATTCTTAAAGAAACAAATCAAATATTAGATATTTAAAAAATTACACCCTGTACGGAGCGCATGGCCAAACGCTACTGATTCGCCGTGTTTATAAAAAATCATAATTTACGCTTTTTTTTTAAATAACGTGAGCCGTACAACTTACTGATTCATCTATTATAATATTTTACATTTTTTTTTTAAATCTGCTAGAAGTTATTTGACCGATAAAGGTGGTATTAGATCTACGGGGATAAGGAAATAAGGAGAATTAATAGCATTGATAATGAGAGTGGAGTCGCGAGCGGGAGCAGTCAATACCTTTAAAAAATGCTTCAGTACATATTATGTCTCTCTCTTTACACGGGCTATACCCGGATTTTTGGAAGGCTTGCGTGGGGACATTGGTCCAACACGTAGAGGCCCTTTTTGAGAATTTTAATGTTATGTTAGCCACCTGCTGGGGTCAATTGCTGAAAATGATAGCATAAACAGCGAATTGACCTCAGCAGGCGGAGGAACTATTGCAGGAATATGGAATGATAATTGAGTCTATGGATTGAGGTTTGGATGGACATGAGATATGGCTATTGAAAGGGTAGCAGACACCTGCCATAACCAGCTTTAACCAATTATTATTGGCAGATGGCGACTCGCCGCTCGTTAGGTGGGCCCCCTAAAAAGGCCGTCATATAAGACGACAAGGGGCAACACTGTCTGGAGCGGCTCAGGGGTGTAGAGAGGTGTGCTGCGCTTTCTCCGTGGTTACTCGCGGCGTTATGCCCTTTAACACTTCCACCCCTGGAGCATATAGCTCTAACGACCCCTCTCTGGACAGCCAATTAAGGCAAGACAGAGCTGATATTATTATTATTATTATTTTTATTACATTATAGGCAAGTATTTGATCTCGATCTCACCTGATGGTAAGTGACGATGAGATCTACGATGGAGCATACTTGCCTAGGTAGGAAGGCGGCAGTAGACAGAGACGCTTTTTGCGTTCCACCGTTTCCATGGCAACGAGAATAAATCTCGGAGATCCTAAACGGTGTTATGTTTTGCTCATTAGTGACGGAATCGAGAATAAATATAATTCGCGACGATTTACAGCGATCATCCGATTTGTTTTGGAGGATGAATTCAATTCTCTTTCCGCTTCGTTAATTCGGGGTGAATGGAGAAAATGTATTATTATTTTGTGATTCATATTTATTATTTAGATTTTATGTGTACGCACTTTTCTATGACTTACTGTATTTGATTTTCTTTTCTACCACTATTAATTTAATTATAATAATTATCCCACAAATATTATAAATGTGAAAGTTTGGATGGATGGATGTTATTTACTCAATCACGCCAGAACGGCTGAACAGATCTGGATGAAATTTGGCACAGAGATAGATTATATTTTTTATCCCGGTAAAAAAGACATACATATACATATTTTGGTTCTCGGAATGATACTCGTACAATCCCAAAAAAAGGCTTGAAGGTATTTCTGGTTTACTGTATTTGCTCTACACAGAGTCGTAGTAGGTACAATGTAGAGCAAACACTATTCCCAATAAAATCGATATTATCCAAAAACCCGATACCTACGTTAAACCCGCGAACCCATTAAGCGTAGCGCGATGTAATTAAATACAGGATGTTCACATTTCGAGTGGTTTACTGAAGCCATGTGTATATAATGCTTCACGCTTTGTAGGGTCGGTAGAAAGCAGAATCCCTAAAGACAGCAAACTAGAGGCATGGGAGCCGTAGTGATCATTGGATCCATGACAAAATAAAGCAGCATCATCACGCTTGAACTCCCTGAAGGACTAGCTTTTTAAGCTCACGTAGGTACTTTATTCGAACATTTTAATAGGCCTACTTTACCGGCTCTGGGGGATCCAGGAATTCTACCTTTACAACTTGAATTTTTTATCCAAAAATACTCAAAAGAAAATATTAAAGTCGCGGATGGTGAGTTCGCTCGTAAAGGGTGCCCCATTATGTTAACAGCGCCACCTATAAAGTCATTATGTGCCGTAAATCATGTGAGGTGTGCCACGAATGTTAAATTGTGTACCATCAAAGGATGAATGATGTTTTGTATGTATGTTTTATTCAGTTCAAGCCAACATAAGCATAGAACATCCGCACTAGGCATTAGGACCAAATATCTCATCAGAGTCATTTAGGTGTACTTCAATGGTCTACTGGCTAGTCCTTTATTTGCCTTTTATATCCGCCCTTTTATAACACATAAGTTTTAAACGCTGCTCTTCATGACGAAAATAGTTTTATATTATTGAAATAACATTAATCTTACGCGTTTATTATACGTTTTTTACGTTCCCGACGTTTCGGCTGCTTTACAGCAACCATGGTCACGGAAGGATTGAAGTATTTGACGTCCTAGTGTCAAAGTTTGAACTGGGGTGCCCTCATATATAGTTGTTGTTTGCGGTCCGATCTATGCAGAATGTGCTCACTATGTCTTGAGGTCTCGCAATGGTGAGTTTTATATTAGTACTAGCTATTTGATACTAGATATTTTATATTTATACTAGTACTATATTTCCGATTGTAATATAAAAAAAAACTGTTCATACAACTGTTCATATACAAAAACATTGCCTCAAGTTTGACACTTTGCCCCTTAGGGGTAGAATTTCCAAAAATCTCGTCTTAGTACACTTTTCTGGTCAAATATCATATCTCTGGGTCCAATGGTTGAGCCTGTGCGTTGTCCGGCAGGAATTCAAAATGTTGAGATCACGAAATTAATTTATATATGACGGCTGACCTTAAGTATTATGACATTAATTCTACTCTATAAGTAACATTACATTAACGTGACTCTAGAATGTGCTACTCACTACAATACTCTTGGGAATGAATGGACCTCCTTAACCCTGAAAAAAAAATAGTCTACCGTATTTTGACATTTTGTATGGCGAATGGAAAGTTTTAAATACCGTCCGCTAGAGGCGCTTTTCTCTATACAACATGTCTAAATACGGTAGACTATAAAGTATACGGTTAACTCACACGTGACGTGCTGCTACAAATATCTTGCGACTACAATGACATGTTCCACCTTAACATTGAAAAGAAGTATGTCTCTCTCTCTCTGTGGTCGGTCCATCATGTCTGAGGATCGCGATCATCGTTGGATAGTCCATACTTGGATCAATCATGGACAAAAGTATAAAACTAACTAATTTCTTATTTTAAGTATAGTGGTGAATGGATAATGTTTATTCAACAAAAAGCTCGCTCAGAATGAATTATTCACGGGCCTGAGCCGGGGGTACAATGAAATCTGCCCTTAAGGTATTAGCCCATGTACACTTCGGGGCAGCGAGGGGTATAATATATTTTTTAAATATTAATATTTTTAATAAATGGTCACTTGAAAATTAATTGACAGACCTTTCAATAAAGTATAGTAAAACTAATTATAATAAAAATTTTAGCTAGAAGGAATGCAATGAAATTGATTTACCTTATGGTATATCTTACAAGAGGCATACACCTAGCTTACAGGCTATAGATACTCCAAGATGGAAATAGAGGTCATTCACCATAGTTGCGCTATAGTTGTCATGCAGTGAGCCTGATCATGCTAAGTGGGCGATCATTTTATAATTATAACATGATCGCACATATATATTATATTTACTCGCATATATATATAAGCAAAACCGATTTTTTTTATTCGACTGCTAGTAATAAGATATTTTGATTTATTTTACATATCCCGCTCCGCTTATACTACCATGTTCACAGATTGCGGTCCTAAAATGAAACGTACCCTTAAGACCTTCACTGAACAGACGGAGAACATATTTAGAGGTCCATATTTGTTTGTGCGTTATGTAACGAGCCTAAAGGGTCCAGCTGAGCGAGAATTAAAAGATTATAAATTAAACGCTGACTTGTCGTTTCACATTACCTGCGTTTTTGGTGATATTATTTTGATGTGATGACAGGATTTGTGGATACTTTTGTGGTTTGAATTTTATTGATGATTGATGTGATAACAAACGTCTACCTTCTGGGAATCGCATGGCAACACACTGGAGGGTACTTTTATTTTTATTTGTAAAAGTATTGGCTTTAAAAAAACACAAGTTCTTCACTTCTCAGTTTAGGTCGCGATTCGATCCGCTTGTAGAGTTAAGAGAAAAAACAATGTTGTTGACAATATGTAAGTGCCCTCGTAGGGCTATACGAAATAAACGATTTGACTTTGACTTTGAACATATTTGGTAGCTGGACAAAGTAGTTCACCAGTATAAACTTACAAAATATGGAACGTAGCATGTTACAATGGTACGTCAGATAACAGAATACTTCAGTCACGTGACCTATCACATGATAGGCCCAGGACTACGCCAGCTGTATTCGACCAATGAGTGTTCATTCCATTGAAGATGTAGAATGGCAACACTGATCGTGATGTATTCTTGTGTCATCCTTGAAAGAAGAATTCATGGTATATTGTTTTTATATACCTTGGAATGTAGGTTTGAGACTAGGTCTGTAAGTATACCTTGATACCTTATTATGCAAGTAGTTGGCATGCAATAAAACGTCTCATACGCTCGGCATACTTCAAGCTAAAAGCTGGCAGCACAGCTATGACTTTGAGAAACCCCAAGTGCACTTAGTCGTACGAGAACTTTTGTGGTGTTCGTATGACAGAGATAATTCCCTAGTCTCCATAAAGACTTCCACATGGATTATACACTAAAGTCTTGCAGTGTCTTAAGAGTCAGAGTGACATACTCGTCTGTGAGCAATCGCGCTAAAAGCCGCTAGTTGCCCGATCGCGCCTGACCCTGTACACCTTAATGATACTGCAACAAATGGCAAAAAAATATCAGTATTCTTTTTAATTAATTCTTATATGTACGCGAATACTTCACATTGAAATAAAACTACTTTTAAGGATATTATCGCGTTTATACCGTGACCATGGTTGCTGTAAAGCAAACGCGATAAAATCGTTCAATTATTTTATTTTCTGGATGAAAATTAAAAGAGAAAGGGAGACAATTATCTTTCTCTCTTTCTATTTCTTGAAAAAGTGAGTAGTTTTTAACGAGTTAATCATAAAACGAATGGAGGAAAACTCTTGGGGACTCACAGCCTTACTGACCCTTGGACCCCTGCCAACTTTATCAATTATAAACCAAACAAGTAATTGACGTCCTCAATAACACGTTGGTAGTGACCTTGCTTTCTATGCCAACGATCCCGGGTTTGAATCCTGGTATGGGCAATATTTGTGTGATGAGCACGAATATTTGTGCCCAAGTCATGGATGTTTAATATCTATTTAAGTATTAAATACCGGTACCGATTGGAGGGATACAAGCGTTGCTTAGTTTGGGACCGTACATTATAGTTGGAGTGTTTGTCTGGCGATATCGATCTTATTATATGAATTCATGGATCATTGAAGAAGCCGACATAATCATTAATTGTGTATTTTTTTTTGCAATGTTACAAAATGCAAAAGCACAGCTTATAATATATGTCATTACAGCTGCCTCTATTCCCTGGAGTCCACAAAACCCTGAACCAACTAGGTCATAACTCTGCACACACGCATCAAAATTCACACGTTTACGACCGAATTAAAGTTCAAATTTGCAAACTTTCGACCATTTCCGTGCATACCTTTGCACTAATTGAACACCTCGCTGGGCACCGTATTATGAACTCATGAAAGTTATATATGCCATTATAATTTGCGATAAAGCACGGCACGACGGCTAGGCCCATATTTCATAAATATTGGCGCTATAGTGGACAGTGTTAATTATTTGACCTCAGCAATTCATAAAGTTTATTATTAGATCTCTTCATATGTGAGTAGGCTTAAGGTCTACTGATAATCCCAGTACACAACACCAACTATACGGTCCCACACTAAGCAACGCTTGTATTATGGGTACCGTACAATGGACTGAGGGTGAACTCAATATATAATACTTATAGATATTAAACATCCATAACTCGGGTAAAAAAAATCATGCACATCACACAAACCTTGTCCCTACCAGGATTTGAAACCAGGACCCTCGGCGCAGAAAGCAGGGTCACTACCTACTGCGCTAATCAGGTTATGAAGATGTACCATAAGGTTTTATGGTTTTAACTCCATGAAATTAGCCAAGTAAATAGTTGAATTGTATAACATTATACCTTATAAACCGTAAATCTATAATAATAATTCCAGCCCTTTTGTAATGTCCTACTGCTGGGCACGGGCCGCCCCTCAATGCGAGGGGGATACGGCCATAGTCCACCACGCTGGCCCAGTGCGGGCTGGTGGACTTCACACGTCTTTCGAGAGGCTCTCTAAGGTTCAGGTTGCAGGTTTACTCACGATATTTTCCTTCACCGTTTAGCAAGTGATAATCATTGTTGAAAATGAGATTCGCACATGAAATCCCAGAGGTGCGAGCCGGGGTTCGTACCTACAATCCTCGTTACCGAGGCAAGCGTTCTACCAACTTGGCTATCACTAAATCTACTGATGAAAAATGAGCCGTAAATAAACAAAATACATCTCCAATCGCATGCGTCACAAAATATACTCGGGAAGCATATTTTTAATTTGTGGTCTCCGGCAGCCCATTAAATGTCTAATGCACGGCAGGAAAAGGGCGGCCGGTCCGCTGAGGGCGATCCGTGTATATTAAAACACATCACAGCCCTTAACGACCGCAGATACCTTCGGCGAGAAAAGTTTTTGGTGAAATCCCACGCGTGGGACCCGATTGTTTGGAGAGTTTATAATGGTTCAGGTCATGATACTCTATTTTGAACCGAATTAAAAATGGAGGAGGTTCTCAATTCGGTTGTATTTTTTCTGTGTACCAATTAGACAGATTGTTGGTTAATACTTTGTCGGTCCTTATGTTGGTGTTATTAGTATTATATCGACGGCCTAATTAAAGCAGTTGGTCCTTCCTTTTTGTGCCGAGGGTCCCGGAATCCTGGTAGGGACAAACTTGATGTGATGAGCACGAATGTTTGTACCCAAGTCATGGATGTTTAATAACTATATAAGTAATATATACTGAGTTCACCCCCAGTCCATTGTACGGTACCCATGATACAATCGTTGCATAGTGTGGGACCGTATAGTTTGCATAGAACCCCTAGAAAGACGTGTGAAGTTCGCCAACCCGCACTGGGCCAGCGTGGTGAACTGTGGCCTAATCCCCCTCGCATTGAGGAGAGGACCAGCAGTGGGACATTAAAAAGGATAATTGTCTTATTTATCCGGAAACCTTCTCAAAATGCTAATTGGCAGCCTCGTTTGGAAACGAGAGACGGTTATCAGGTGTCAACACCGAATTCTTATCAAAGAATATCTTTATCGGAAATAGGAATTTTGTTGCTTAGTGTGGGACCGTATAGTTCAGTGATTCCCAAAGTGGTCTATATCGACCCCTAGGGGTCTATGATAACCTGCAAGGGGTCTCCGTCAGCGAAAAAAAATTTGGGGGTCCATGAAATGAAAATGGGGGTCCACGATAGTGGATCTCAACACATACACTGATAGTACCTATTTACTTACATCATACTATCTTATAATATCAAAACATATACTATTATTTATAAAAGTACCTATGTAGTCAAAAAAATATTATATATGTTTATAAAATTGTGTAAGTTGTAGGATGTTGGTATTCGCTTTGTGGTCGCAATACATTTTGAACTTGTAAAAACCTGAGAGTCGCAGTCTCAGACCTTCGATACCTTGCACTGACTTGTTCAATTCGTCACTCTATAAAGGACGGAAATCAATAGGAAATCAATATCAGGTAAGTAGGGGGTCTACCCAACACGGAAAAACATGGCAAGGGGTCTACGACACAAAAAAGTTTGGGGAACTCTGCTATAGTTGGTGTGTTTTGCTGCGACGCGAAGTATTTCAGAACATCATTAAAATACTTTCAAAAACTGTTCATATATTATCTGAAACATTATTTTAACATTATCAACAAAGAAGCTGCTTTGAGAACCTCCTCCTTTTTGAAGTCGGTTAACGACTTCAAAAAGGAGGAGGTTCTCAATTCGGTTGTATTTTTTATTTTTATTTTACATTATACATTTGTTGTCCGCATTACTTTCGGTTTCAGGAAAATGTACTATTCAACCATGAAATTACGATCTAGTTCGAACGAGATAAAAGTATAGTATAAGTACGACTTTTTTGCTGTCCGTACAAGTCGGGCATCATTAGTCGTATTGTCGGTGTGTTCGCTATCGGCACCCTATATCTCTAACTACGTAACTATTATGTGTTTATGTAGTATAAGTTAACTTTAAGTAGTCACATTTTATTGAAATAAAGCTATTTTTAAGGATTCTATCGCGTTTATTTTTTGTTTTTACGTTCCCGACGTTTCAGCTGCTTTACAGCAACCATGGTCACGGAAGGACTGAGGTGTTTGACGTCCTAGTGTCATAGTTTGACGGGGGTACCCTCATATTTAGTTGTACGACGGGAACGTAAAAACAAAAAAATCACGCGATGGAATCCTTAAAAATAGTTTTATTTCAATGTGTAGTATTCGCGTAAATATAAGAAATCAATATAGTAAATTTTATTTATTAAGGGAAACGAAGGACACAGAACAACGTATACTTATAAAGTAACACATAATTTTAAGTCATAAGTACCTAAATTTTAATTTGGAGCCACTCAAGGTCTGTAAGAAGCCGGTGGATGGGAGTGGCGGAGGACCGTGATGTGTGGAAGTCATTGGGGGAGGCCTACGTCCAGCAGTGGACGTCTTTCGGCTGATAGAATAGAATATTATAAGCCTGTAAGATGTATCCTAATTATTTTAAGCGTCATATCAACGGGAAAATTTTAGCAGAATAACTATTAAAACATTGGAAAAATTACAATTCATTTTCTCGCACATTTGTATTTGAGGTTTTCTGAAGTTCGCCGGGACAGCTCCTAGCTGTAGTTGTATAAACTATTGTACCTTAATTTTCTTTGTAATCTTATGTAGTGTAGTTGAGTAAACAAAGGAGCTCCCGAGAGCCTTGAGAAGGGTTCCCATTAAGCGAGTTAATAAGAAGAGATAAGCAAACAAACAGAACGCCTCGGCGGGATCATGGGATTCGATTCGGGAGGAAAAAAAGGCGCATTAATGTTATCCAGCCTCCATAGTCTCCTCTTCTAACGGTTTCAAATTCGCTCCAATTATCCTCTAGTCCCTCAGGATAACGCGCATTTAAGGGCTCTTTTTGTGCGACAGGGAGATCCGAGTTTAAATTTCGCTTGCCATTTCGAAGCCACTTCGCATTTACCGTAAAATTAGTTTGGGAGATTACTTTGGGGTCGAGTCACCATCGTCCGTAGGAGAATTAAGTACCCTCGAGATACCCTACACGTGACCCTGGGTGGTGCCAACTAGGTGACAACTCTACCGGCGGTAGGCTTCGCTCACCATGTAATTCTTTGAAAGAATAATTCAAATGTCTGCTTTTATTCTTCCCTCACTTCTACTCTTTTAATAAACACAAACTATTGCTCACACTGGACCAATTGTCTTAATAACACAGACTCGTTTAGAAGTTCAGTTCAACGTTGCCACTAGCAAAGTGAAGCTTCTTTTTCAATGCTTTTGTGGTGGTAAATGTTACTACATACAAAACTTTTTGCCTAATAAATGATCCGGCATAGACTAAGAAGTTCCTGACATAGTTTTTTTATGTGTGCCTGATTGCACGTGCTTACATGCTACACCAGTTTCTTTAGGGTTCACTTGTAGCGCACTGTCATCCAAATAAAACTTCGGCTCTTTATAAACATAGGATTTTAATGTTCCTATAATATAAGTTGGGATAATTATGATAAGGGAATATATTAAAAAAAAAACAGCAAGTGTTAACTGACTCGCGCTCCGATCCGATCCTGAGTTTAAAGACCCTAGAAATCATCGTCTTGCATTAAAGGCGCTGATTTGGTGTCTATTCACCAATAATCACTACACTTCAGGGATATAACAGCACGTCGTGTGTTGTCTGAATCTAATAAGTCTGTGCTTAATACACGGTCGCGATAAAACAAAGCACACATAACTTCATAATAAACCCTCCAACCGCCTCGATAATAACATCAAAAGCTACCCTCGTATCTACTAAAACCACTCCGTTATAAAAAGCTTACGAAGGCGTATCCGACTAAGAAATCCTGTACATATTTTATGACACATGCCATATTCGGCTAGGTGTAAAATGTTATGCGAACAATGAAAGGGGAAGCAACCTTTAAGCCGAGTCGTCAGTCAATTCGTTTTTAAGATAAAACGGTAATATTAGAGATAAAATAAACGACTGAGGAATGACTACCTCGGGGGGCTGTGGCGGGTCGGGGATGGTCTAAGTAAGAGGAGAGCGGCGATTTACTCTTACCTACTTCATTCGATAGACTTTAGCACACCTGATGACCTGATTAGCACAGTTGGTTTCTTAGCGATCGATAAGGCCAATCTTTTTGTAAGCCGAAACGTCGGAAACGTAAAAACATAAAATAAACGCGATAAAATCCGAAAAAAATGTTTTATTTCAAGGTGTAGTATTTGCGGAAATATAAGAAATCAATATAATAACCTGCAATGTTACGAGACAAATTATTTCTATATGGTCATTTGGTTTACATTTGGTAAACTCCATCCACAACTTAATTGACAGATGGCTCATACAAATTCTGTGGCTTATCAGCATAACTTTAAAGTTCCTAAATCGCTTGTGTCCTCTAACATACACCTCCATCTACATAGGTAGGTGCGAATAAGCGTTACGAACAGAGACGCTCCTCGCAAATGGGCTTCGAGTGGTTCGGATCTGCGTTTGCGATTGTCCTTACACAGCCAGTGAAATTGTGAAAAATATAGCCCGACGCGAGCACTGACGTATCTCAAGTGTTACGGGAAATACTAATTTTGTTTTCGTTCGTTCAGCGTTTTTTGGTGGGAGTTTATTAATTGTGTTTGGAGAGAATGTTGTTCAATGTTCAGTTCAAACTTTGACACTAGGACGTCAAACACATCAGTCTTCCCGTGACTACGGTTGCTGTAAAGCAGCCGAAACGTCGGAAACGTTAAAACATAAAATGAACGCCATATAATCCGTTAAATTAGTATTATTTCAAAGTCAAATAATTAATAGCGGCTTTTAGATTCGTGTGCCTCCTATAAGGCTACTATCCCTCACTGCGTTATTAGTCTTTGGCAACACATCTCTCAAGTAAGTTTCAGTAGGTTCATGCCACTCAAGGGACAACCAACCTAATGTGAATAAAAAAATCGTTGGTTAAAAAGGGTGACCTATTTGATCGTGGGATATTGGCGCCTGGAAATATTTCTTCTATTCCATTCTAAAAAGAAAATCAAAAGTAATCGCTCGTATAAATCGTCAGACGTCGCGACATCACCAATCTGGTCACGTCCTTAGCTCAACATGAACGAAGCGAGCCTATTTATTAAGATTTACATTGACATACATTATTAATGTATATTTTTGGTGGGAGTTCATGTAGGCGTCTGCTGCATTTCAGACAGTCTTTTAAGTATCAGAATATCAGGCGTAAGAGAGGCTGTAACGCACTAGCCGAAAGCACGCCTGGTGCATTTCGCACTTTAGGTGCGAAGCTACAAGTACATCGGCAGGTCCGCCTTGGCGGGCCCATTCAATGGGTTGTCGCGCGTCAGAAGAGATACGAACACGCGTTAGAAAGAGTGGCACCGTGGGTTATAGTTCAGGTGAACATAATGTTAGGCACTCAGCGCTGTCGTAGCAAGAGTCGCTTTTTATTTAAATGTCTTTACGGAGTGTTCCTTCTGCACCTGTTCTATTGAGTATTCAGTACCGGAACATCTAGATAAAATCCTTGTATCGCACTAGAATTAAAAAGTACTGTAAAATAAAAATTTCAGCCAATCAGCTATTTTGTCAGAAATATTTTTTTTTCGTCTCAATCAACATTATAATGTAATTAGGAGCGCTGATGGTAAAATAATTATGAATTTCGAGAAAAACGATTTATGTCGTTGGCCGACGACGGTTTTTGCGTCGAGTAGAAAATCGTGCTTTAATTGTTAAGCTGTATTTATAAACTAGTTCAATCTGGATCTACGTCATCTTGCAGCTCTTAGCATTTTTAAACAGACTAGCTAGCCCGGCAAACTTCGTACCGCCTCGCCTCAGATTCGAATGTATGAGATAATTAATTATTTTTATTTTATTTCTTTTAAGTTTTTTTCTCATGTTTTATTGGTTATTCTGCTATACGGCGCGGAGTCAAATTCCAAAATTCGTTAAAATCGACTCACCCGTTCATGAGATATAAATGGTGTACCTAACACAACTTTAACTTTATATAAGTTTATATAAGTTTTCAAGAAAAAAAGGAAGCATATCTATTTTATAGAATAAACTACTTAAATAATCGACTATACATTTAATAATATTTTAACATAAAACCAGCATAATTTAAAATAAATTACCACGCACTAATTGCAGAATATTAAACGTTTATCTACTCATAAACAACCAGACCCGTCGCTCTAACATTTCATTAAAATAATTCATGACATACCCATAATATAGTACGTACATGAAGGGGTATGAACTGTCTACTCGTTTCACCGCACCTATAGTATTAGTGACCAATTTGATAAGACCTGCCCGTCTCTCCCCCATCTTACAACGTGCAGGGCTATAAGAGGATCTGGTAAGAGTACAGAGGTTTCAGAATAAATTGGGTAGTCCTGAATGAAGTACATCATGCGTGAGGAAAATGTTCTGGCTTCGTAACCGCGGTATTTCGGTCCAAGCGATGACAAGAATGGTCTAATTGTAAATAAATGAACGATTTTATTATTATTCATTCAATATTACATATGTTTCACAATATTGATTCTTATATTAACGCGAATACTACACATTGGAATAAAACTTATTTTTCAGATTTTTAATGCGTTTATTTTATGTTTTTACGATCCCGATGTTTTTGCTTTACGGTAACCATGGTCACGGTAGGACGTTGGGAACGCGATAAAATCTGTAAAATAAGTTTTATTTTAATATGTTTCACAATGTGTTTTACGCGGCACTATATCTATAATATATCTATAATATTAGGCTTAAGATTATCATGTTAATTAAGACGCTTATAACGACTGCGCGTTGACAGAATAGAAATAAAATAACTGAATTTGACAGTATTTGTATGGGCCAACTGTCAAATGATTTGTGAATAGAGCTTATCAGCTTATATCACTTGATCATATCTAAAGTACATACTTTGTGTACTTACTTAGTCCAGAATTACAAGGTAAGTAGGTAACCACTTTGTACATACACAAGTTCCTGATGCCTTTTAGATGCTCGCTACGAAAAAAAAAATTATGACCGCATTTATTTATGGATTACGTCAGAAACTAGTTCTCGATTCCCGCGCACTAGCTAGACCTGACCTGGTGGGTTATTTTAAATGATTCGGAATCGATATCGAAAACCGATAAAAATTTTTTCGATGTTGGTGTTGCTCCTGACGAGCTTTCCGACGGATACTTTGTGAAAAAAACTATTTGATACTAGCTGCGCCTGGCGGTGTTACCCGCGATAAAAAGTATGAAAAATTAAAACATTTATCCCACGGGAACCATACATTTTACCGGGATAAAAAGTAGCCTATGTGCTATTCCAGACTATAATCTATCTCTGTCCCAGATTTCATCCAGATCCGTTCAGCCGTTCGGGCGTGAAAGAGTAACAAACATCCATCCATCCATCCATCCAAACTTTCCCATTTATAATATTAGTATAGATTACCATCGAGAAACATCTAACATAATCAAATATGGAAATTTTAATAGCGATTGCGGTAATCCAGCTCGGAAGTTCTCGATTTCGTTTCCGATATCGATTCCGAATGGTTTAAAATGACCCCGCTGAAAGCCAGTCCTCCACTTCAATGATTAAAACTCGCTCACAATAGCGCCACACACCAACATACATCAGAGCATAATATACATTAACGACATTATCTTTCCCTCTATCGCGCGCCGAAATTGCTACTCGTCTGCTCTTAAATTATTGCATCGTAACTCACGGACCTTAAGAGGAGCCACCCTGATCGCGGGGCCACGGGATCTGCGGATTAAACGGGTCGATACATCACCGGAAACAGTTATTACTGGGGTCATTGATGTTTTCTGTATGGTTATCGCTTCGCTTTGTGTGGACGGAAGTAACGATGGATCCACATTCATTTTTAGGGTTCCGGGGGCGTATCACGAATTGTTATTTCCAGTTAATTCAATTTTCGGATAAAAATTTGTCAATTTTCAATTGAACATCATGTTCCCGCTAGTTATCTTAGATACTTTTTCTCATCTGTAATTCTAATATTGACAGGCAACTTTTGGAAAAAGAATAGTTTTTTCCCGACTGAGTAACGGAATAGGGGGTAATGTGTTTATCAGTCAGCAGCATGTTTGTTTGTACCTTTGAGGCGCTCTAGATACCAAACCAAAAATTATTACATACCTGACATGGTCATACGACGAACGAATAAAAAAAATACGATTAGATCAATTTAGAGTAATTTTACGTCCATACCGTTACTGGTACAAGGACCCTTTTCGGTTGTGTGGGTACACGCGCCATGATCACAATATCTAGTTACAAGTAAGCAATAGGAAAATAATACATCCATTTATCGGCGCCTGATCAATGATACCGCACTTGATTAATTATCTACAATAATATTAATCGAATGCTTGAATGGGTTTTCATGTAATAAACAGAAATAACATACCTATAGGTCTGGCTTTTAGAATAGCATGTTTTTATTTGATTAGGTACTAGCTGCGCCCCGCGGTGTTACCCGCGATTAATAAGTATGTCCTTTTCCTCTATGACCTATTAATCAAGCCTTCTTGAGAAAAATGCCCTGAAACTCTATTTGACGAATGTTTACAAAACCCTTTAAAAACACGGTTCCTGCATGCTATCCCATAGAAACCGTAAATTTTTTCAGGAGAAAAATTAGCCTTTGTCATTTTCTGACCCCTAAACTGCCACTACCTAAGCAAAAAATCATGTCGATCCTTTGCTCTATGAAACATTAAAACAAATTTATCCCACGGGAACATACATTTTACCGGGATAAAAAGTATATAAGATTATGTGCTATTCCAGACTATAATATATGTCTGTGCCAAATTTCATCCAGATCCGTTCAGCCATTCTAGCGTGATTGAGTAACAAACATCCATCCATCCATCCAAACTTTCACATTTATAATATTAGAGGGATTATAGTACCTACGATTGTAGATACCTATCTACAGTCGAAAATCGTGTGATGGTCGTGACTCCAAAAAAAAAAACACAAAATAAAAACATACTCAAGATTTTCCATCTTAACAATGTAAATAAGTACCAAGCTACAAATCATAGGTACTAAGACTCTTCTAAGTTGGAGCAAAAAGAAATAAACTTTATAATTATTGTTAATTGCCGTCACTTTATTTAACTTATTAAAATAAAAGGGGTGGATCTGTCAGCTCTAGTTAAAAGGCCCGAATATTTCCACTACACTTGGAAAATTTCCACAAAGTTTTTCCAGCAATCCCAAAAGCTTGACAACATGAAAGCTAATTAATTATGACCCAGTTAAAACGCTTCAACCACCAATTATTGAGATGAAAGCTTCAAATAGCTTCGTAATTATTATAATAAGTTGAAATTAATATAATAATTAATTTTAAATTGAAAATAACTCTCAAAGGTTTTATTAATTACTTTCAATTCCTAACAAATATAAAATTATTTTGTTTATGAAATCATAGAATTACTATTATAAATCTAAATACAAAACAAACTAATTTAAATATTAGCTAATATATTAAATCAAAAAACATTCGGCAAATCCCCACAACTATCAGGCGGCAGGGTGCCCAGAACGATGGCAGCATTGCCACGTTGAATGGCAATGCTGATGTGTTGGCGAAATAAGAGCCAGCATTCTTGTCACCAAATGTCTCCACCGGACGTTATGAAATCCCTTTGAATATTCGGTGGGCACCTGGTCCCCACGACCCCAATATATCTACCCCAAAAAGAAGCCCCGCCAGCCCCAGCGAGAGTCTCCGGAGGGTGGTACAGTGCAAGATTATTAACACCAGTGGCATCCTATACTAGAAGCCGCCCATCCTTAATAGTTATCCTCGAAATTATGAAAGGGCAAGTAAAGCTCTCAATATATTATACTCTATGTTTGAGATAATAAAACAACATTTTCAGTAACAAATATGATTTAATTGAACCCCGAAAAACCATACAAAATGTAATAATTACTTATTAACATCACTTCGTTTATTCGACAAAGTGCATATTATTTACACAACACTTCCATATAAATAAATATAAGCAAAGCCACGCAAGGATGCAAGTGTTAATTACAATTTGTCAATAATTAAACAATAATTTTGTAAACAAAAATTAACTTTCTAAAGGTCGATTAATAATTCCGTGCCAAAAAAAAAATACGATTTTTAAACACAAATCAGTAGAGCTACGGCAGGCTCATTCAGCCAAGTCATTATAAAAACAATCTAAATTTATGTTATTTCTCAACATAATCGTATATTATCGTTTAAACGAAGTAGGTGCTTACTGATTTCTAGGCGTTTAAGCATCGAAACTTTTTCAAAAGTTGCTTTACAAAAACTTAATATTCAGTATATTTTTTATAGCAGAAATAATGAGATATACGAGTATACTCATACTATATCGTCGATTTATATCGCAGTCGTTTCCAATGTGTTTTCACTTAAAATATAAGTTTTGGCACAAATACAATTTTGGATACATTACGTAAGCATTACATTTTTGTTGGTAATATTATTTACGGCTATGACTAGATACAGGTAAGGTACGCATACTATATATAATAGTTAAACTATATGTTTTATCAAACAAATATTATGTCTAAAATAATTTACTTGCGTAGATCTATTGCTTAATTTTAGTACATTTATATTCAAATAATGATCAATTCAGAACTAAGTTAAGAATATATTGCAAATATTTTTCGTAAGATTTTTTGCTTTACAAATTGACAAAACTTGACTGGAAGACGAACTAGTGTCATATTAATACCAATTTCTAGGAATAATTACTTCATTAATGACTTTTTAAAAGGCCTTTCAAAATTATATTCATGTATTTACTGTTTCGCATGTTTTGTTCGCATTTTATGAAAATTTGTATAACTATATGATGGTTAGAGTATTTATTGTGTTATTAATTTAATACTCAAATTATTATTTAAATTAAAGTCACCAAATGTTATTCACAGTTTTTTGTCAATATATTTTAATTTATCCATGATTGTTTCCTAATATTGAGATTGAGATTGAACATTATTGAGAATTTATAACAATATACGAGCAATTTATCATTACGAAACTGTAAAGTCGCACTGCTTAAAAAAAACTTCTCACAATAGTAAGAGGCTCATCATGAAAAAAAAAATTGAGTTCAGAAACTTTAATTTGAAAAAAGTAATTTAGCGTCCGTTACTCACGTGAGCATTTATTTAAATGTAATTAATTATTCAAAGTTTTAGGCAAATATTTATCGTAAATGAATCACGCAATATCTATTGCAAAACATATCGTATTCGGCACGGTACATTATCGTCATTCAATCCAAAGATGTCGACGACTATATTATTTTAGTCGACGTACACAAGATTTTGTGACCTCATACCAATAGGAGGGAAGGGACGGGCCTATGGGAAATCACCGCGTTCGTCGATAACCGACAACAATCTGTCTTTAAGTGATAACTCCGACGACAATGATCGAGCGCCGCTGCTGAAAAGCTTTCCAATAATATAAGGATTCAGAAAAAGAAGCAACATTTTTTTTCGGTATTTTTACCTCGATTCATTTTAATTTATTATTTGGAGTGAACAACTTTTTTAATATTTCACGACAACGCGCTCTCGTGCGAGTTCTTTTTTTAAGTTGTTAAGAGTATTGGTACATACTTATATTTAAAAATAATATTCGGTTAGATATCTTTTCAAATTTGGAATATTAAAAGAATAAAGAAATTGAATTTCGAAAACATGTTATTTATTGTTGACATAAAAATACAATATTGTATTTTGTTGAAGATTATGAATTAATGACGAAAGGTACAAAAGTTATCGAAGTAAAATAATTACTTTTACAGTAAGCTATCATTGTTGATGATGAGTTTTCGTTGACAATGTTGTTGGAACTGAAAACATCAAATATAATCCATTAATATGTATCGATATACAGAGTAATTCAGAAAGGAAATACACCTTTTTAGTGCATTTTTAATCATTCGGTATTGGTTCCCAAAAATTATAGCTTGGGTGGTAGAACGCCTTGGGATTGTCAATGTCAAAAGGTCGCAGGTTCAAACCTCATCTCGCACCTCTTGGATTTACAGATTTCAAGTGCAAATCTCATTTTCAATCATGATTATCATTTGCTAAACATTGTGAGGAAATCGGCATGTCTAAGAGAACCCAACAAGTTATGTGTGAAGTCCGCCAACTCGCACTGGGCCAGTGTGACGGACTGTAGCCCATAAGAGTGTCCCTTTGAAGGTTTAAAGTACTTACCACTTAGGGTCAGTTTGTTGATTCGAAGTTAATAAAGTCAATGGTTACTTTTTTGTCGAATTTATGTCGCTCAAAAAGAAAAAATAGGTATTGATTCCATTTTTAAAATTGGTTGCCTTACCTCAAAAACATACCCAAGAGTGTGAAAGTTTGTACTTTGAAGGGAATTAGGATTGAAGGACTAGTACTATGATTATCATTTAACTTTTTAAAGACTGTAATAACACTATCAGCGTACCTTAAAAGACCTGTACTCTATGGTTCTCCCGGTCACACACGATAATGTTGCCCCCGGACATGACGGCTATGCCCTCAAGACCCTTGAACTCGCCGTCTCCGGAGCCCCAGGACCCAAAAGCCCTGAGGAAGTTCCCGTCGGGGTGGAAGATCTGGATGCGATTGTTGCCGGAGTCAGCGACTACGATGTAGCCTTGATCGTCTACTGCTACACCCCTGGAGAATTAAAAAAAAACATTTATATACCTCCCCACTGGGACCCTGCTATCGAGGAGATATATGGCTCGTATAATGGCAATTAATCTATTACATTGAGACCATGATACCTTCAACGAAATGTGGGTGTACTGCTCTGCACCTCTGCCTATGCTATCAGGGATTAGAGGCGTGATGGTGTATTTATTTTTATTCATTTAAACCAAAGAACACCTACGAATAGGCAGAATCTTTCACCGCTTAGACACATCTGTTACCCTGAGAAGATCCGGTAAGATACATAATGGTAACTTATGGTTCTTAACACTTTATGTACCGAGGTTCCCGGGTTCAAATCTTAGTAGGGGGCAAACCTTGTGTGATGAGCACGAATGTCTGTGCCCGAGCAAGGGTTGTTTAATATCTATATTAGTGGTATGTATTGGGTTCATCCTCAATCCATTCTACGGTACCCATAAGGCCTCAGCCTCGAATTTTGCGGGCAGCGGGGCAGCGGCGGTGGCGGCGCGGGGGCGGAGCTCGTTGGCCGGCCCGCGCCGCTGTTTTCGAGAACGGTCCATTTGATCTTATGCATAAGATCCTGCCGCTCCCGCGCCGCCGCGCCGCCGCCGCTCCCCTGCCCGCTAAATTCGAGGCTGAGGCCTAACACAAGCCTTGCTTAGTATGGGATCGCACATTTGGTAGGTTTGTCCGGCGAAATTATTACTAGTAGAACTAATAATTATTATACCAAGCTGTACCGAATATATAGCTAATCTCACGTAATTCTACGTTTATAATCCATTTATAAACTAGGATTTAGTTGTTTCCAATTCGAATCAAAGTGGTGTAAATTTTTTTTTTTCTAGATTTAAAAAATAACTCCAGTCAGCATAGCTTATACTCTCTCTCTCTCTATGGTCGGTCACTCATGTCTGAGGATCGCGGTCATCGTTGGATAGTCCACACTTGGATCGAACGGTTAGCCTCCATCGGTCTCTGTTCACGGCGCTTCTGACCACCGAGCTGAATTTGATTGAAGATGAGTCCTTTACTTGATCGGTCCATCTGGTTGGGGACCGTCCTCGAGCTCTCTTGCCCTCGGTGTTCCCAACTGCGATCAGCTTTCGAGGTTCTCATCTCCTTGCCGTACTACATGGCCGAAGTATGACAGAATAGCTTATACATCGTTAGTATATTATTCCAATCAAAGCAAGTCCATTAACAAGAATAAAGGACGGTAGTAATCTCAGTCATCGGGATGATGATGCTATTTTTCAATGTGCCACCACGACCAGACGGCCACCTTGACCGAATTCCCGGTACTACAATAATAAAATATGACCTAGATACGTGGTATGTTTGCCCCGTGATTTACGTATTTTCGTTTCAGGAACGTTGTAACTTGCAATATTGCTATTATTATGATCGAGAACATAACGTCTGCGAATTTATTTGTAAGTTAAATAGAGGGTAATTATTGTGTAAACTGGTTGGCTGATTCAAAGTAGAATAAGTAAAGTAATCTTTATATTTCTTATAAAACTTAACTGTAAGACAGGTACAACTAACAACATTTTCCGTCAGTAAATATGCCGATGAATATAAAGTATTCTTACGATTTGCAAAGCAATTATACTGCTTAGTGATTTTATTGTTAATAGGTTGTAACTTCAATGAATTATGAAACAGAATTGATAAAATAAGTTAACTTATCACCAGAATTTATTATCATAAAACACGCCATATTTTCTACCTTTACCATACTAATGTGGTTTTAATTTCATTAGTATGGTACCGCTTGGGTATTATTTTCTAGAATGATCTATGGAAATAGAGTCGCCTGCACACATATCGTTGATATTCCTGGGAATGTATACGAACTTCTTTCTTTATATAGATTTTAGCATGAAATGATAACAAATATTTCAACGTGATTTAAAATAATAAAAAAACAGTAATACATACATAAACTGAAATGTAAATGAAAACTCGATACGCTCGAGCGCGCTCGCCACTCGCACGAGTCGGATATCGCGCGGGCCGTTGTGTTGTGATCGCGTAGTTTATGTTACATCGCGCGCTCAAAAATAACAACTTTTATAACGCATGCGTTATGTTGAAAATCATGATTTTCAACATACATGATTTCTTCAATTTTATTATAGGTATTTAGCATAAACCTTTACCCAAAGTTTTCATTACCATACCCCTTAAACTCTGCATAGCTAGATACCACTATTATTATCTACTAGCTGTTACCCGCGACTTCGTCCGCGTGGTATATAACAAAGACACAACCGTTGGCAAGAGCCTGTTCGCGCGTTCTGAGCCCGCGGGACGCATTGCAGTTGTTGCTATCAAATTTAATCAGGCGCAGCGCTGCAACATTGGTTTTAATTTTTTTCGTGAGATCCAATTTTTTTTTCTAAAATAAAAGTAGCGTAAGTTACTCCTTGTTACATCAGCTATCTGACAGTGAAATTCCCGTCAAAATCGGTCCAGCCATTTCAGAGATTACCCAGAACAAACAGACAGACAGACAAAAATTGTAAAAAATGTTGTTTTGGTATAGGTACCGTGTGTACATCCAAATGCACTTAGTAAAAACCGGTTATTTTAATATTACAAACAGACACTCCAATTTTATTTATATGTATAGATGTATTATTAACTAAACCTCGAAGCTTATATATTATGTTATAGTTGAAACAATTCAACACTTATGACCACCGTAAAGCTGGTAACGTAAGCGTTTGGTTGCAACTTCAGAATTTAAGCGATCGTAAAGCGAAATTAGAGGACCGGCCGACCACACTTTACGTGCCTGTTAGTGGCATGCGCCGACCTTATCGAGTTTGTACAGTTAATGGTAAACTTATCAGTTTCAATGTAACACTTTAAAGTCTCTACCGACGGTCCCGAGTTTGAATAACGGCAGAGGCAAACAGTGTGAGGAGTACAAATAAAAATATGTATAATAAAAACTACAATTATAAAAATGTTTGCTGATCATTAACAAAACGTTTGACTACTAGTTACACGTGTATTGTACCATGCGAACTATATTTAACTAGTAACAAAACTTTTGTTAAATTTGTATGTGTTACTAAATACATACAACTTTACATTTAATCAAAGTTCAGTAAATTTTATCAAAATTTTATTTAAGTAATAACTTTTTGTTAATAAACCTTAACAATTACCGACATGCATATCTACTTGGACTATCCAACGATGATCGCGATCCTCAGACATGAGGGACAGACCATAGAGAGAGAGAGATATCTACTTAAAAAAAATGCTTACCTCGGGAATTTAAACTGCCCGTCCTCAGAGCCTTCCTCACCGAACGACGATAGCACCCGTCCGTTGACGTCAAATACTTGTATCCTGTGGTTGTTTGAATCAGACACCAACACTCGGTTGGTGCTGGACACGGCGATGTAGTGGGGGTGCTCTAGTTGGCCAAGCTTGGATCCAAACGAGCCAAACTTGCCTACAAACGTGCCGTCGGATTGGAACACCTGTAGATATTAAGTTTAAGTTGAAAGTTACTTGGCCAAAAACCAAGAACAACATCTTGGCTATTCGTTGAAAGCAATTTTACATTTAAAAACACAATCTTCTAAATTTAAAATTATTTATAACAAGTGTTTTTACGTCGCAAAATGCGTTTTGTAGCATAATCAGAATCAGAATATTTTTTATTCATGTAAACCATTAAGTGCAGTACTTATGAATCCTCAAAAGTTACAAAATGCTAAGCTATGCTTTACTGGTGGTAGGCTTCGGCCGTGGCTAGTCACCACACACTGAACAAAGCCATGTCGCCAAGCGGCCTAGCCGTGTTCCGGCATGATGTTCGGTGTTGCCATTCATGGATGGCGGGTCGGATCAGTTGCGCTGCATGTGCCTAGTGAATGTAGCGTCTCGATCTACTGCCGCCTTCCTACCTAGGCAAGTATGCTCCATCGTAGATCTCATCGTCACTTACCATCAGGTGAGATCGAGATCAAATACTTGCCTATAATGTAATAAAAAAAAAAAAAAGTACTGCTTTACCACCCGTTCGGAATGCCGTTCCTATGGAGAAGAAAGGGCAAGAAACTCCATGGTTGCTCTTTTTAAAAAACATCTTTTACATTTTTGAACATTACATTGTTATAGGTATGTGCGAACAATGTAGGAACGGCTAAGCAGACTTTAGCAGCTGATAAGTAAAAGTAGTAGCAGTAGTAAGAATGAAAAATAAAAGTACTAACTAAGTATACAATTACAAGTTAATGGCTTAGCTTAAGGTATGTTCATTTTTTAGTATTGTAACATGCATCGTTATCGAACGAAGAACGTAGAACGCAAACAATAAGCGCTCTGGCCATATTTTATATCGTTTTATTTACTGATAAGTAGCTACTTAAGTAACGCATGTCAGGTATTACCTTATATATAAAATTCTCGTCACAATGTTAGTTACCATACTCCTTCGAAACTTCTTGACCGATTTTTATGACATTTTATAGGTCTGAGAATCGGCTACTATCTGTTTTTCCTACCCCTAAGTGATAAGGGTTGTCCACCCCTAACAAACTTTTTTTTTACGTGTACGTATAATGTGGCACGAGAAATACATACAAACCAAACTTTTCACCCTTCTATCACCAACCCCTATTTTTTAATAGTCATTTTAGTAATCAGAATGTGCGAGCGGGCTATTGCTAACGGTTGTGACTTTGTTAAATACCACGCGAACGAAGTCGCGGGTAACAGCTAGAAAGTTTTCTTTTTTTTATTACATTATAGGCAAGTATTTGATCTCGATCTCACCTGATGGTAAGTGACGATGAGATCTACAATGGAGCATACTTGCCTAGGTAGGAAGGCGGCAGTAGATCGAGACGCTACATTCACTAGGCACATGCAGCGCAACTGATCTGACCCGCCATCCATGAAGTAATATATAAGTAAAATATATATAATATTATTTACCTGGACTCTGTGGTTTTCCTTGTCACACACGTATATGAATCCGAGCGCGTCTGTGGTGATGCCCCACGGGTAGTTGAACTTGCCATCGCCGGTGCCCTGGCTGCCGAACGCCCTGAGGAAGCGACCTTGAGGGTCGAAAACCTAGGAAAGAGAAACACTACATCAGTACGTGCACGCTTCTATAGCTAACGGCATTTCAACCGGAGTTTTTTTGCTGTTGTAAGCGGTAATCGACGTCAATATACAAGTGTTAAGTAGCTTGTTAGCAAATTCCTAAGGTCTGTCCCACATGGAGCTCGAGTACTAACGCGAATTACCAATCAGTTGCTGACAGTTCTTTGGACCTATAGAAATGCTTAGAATGCCGTACATTTATTATTTTAATACAAGGTTGGATCCAATATTGGTGGTGTTTCACCGTTTCCTTTTTAATTTTTAGCCTGCCTATGGCTTCTCAGTGATCTATGTAGCACCATGTTATGACACTGGTACACATAAATAGATAGAATTATAGTTTTTTTGCTGTGGTTTCATTAGTAACAATTTTTTTTTCGACGCATCATCTAATATTATCTACGCTCATAAATACTCTTTCCATCTCTGTTACACGCGAAAGTAAATCACGCTATCCCTTTCACCGTACTTAGCATACGCGACCTCTTAACAACATCTACTATTGTACCAGGTACTTATGGTGTATACAAAAAAAAATACAACCGAATTGAGAACCATCTTCTTTTTGAAGTCGGTTAAAATACTCCATCATCTTGCACCATGAATTCGCAAAGGCGACGAATACATGAATCCCAAAAACGTCATCGCGACCCCCGCCGGATCTAATTCTGCGTTTACGCCAATTCACGTCTTACCAACCCTCGGGGACGGTCAGCTCTGACTGACACTAATGAATTACCGCCAGGACAAATAGATGAATGGAATACAAATTTGTGTCCCGTGGGAAATACGTTGAGATACGCGTGTTGAGTTCCAGTTCGTTTGCACTGTAACTTAGATAGAAGAAATAGTGAAGATTTAAGAAGATATAGATAAGCATACTTCCAGATTTACAGTCATTTGAAAAATATAAATATCGCCGGACGAACACATCAACGGTCGCACAATAAGCAACGCTTTTATTATGGGCTGGGGGCGTGCCCAGTCTATAATACTTATATAGATATCAACATCCATGACTCGGGTACAAACATTCGTGGTCATCAGTTGGTAGTGACCCTGCTTTCTGTCGAGGGTCCCGGGTTCGAATCCTGGTAGGGACAAACTTTGTGTGATAAGCACGAATGTTTGTACCCAAGTCATGGATGTTTTATATCTATACAAGTAATATATACTGGGTTCGTCCCCATTCTATTGTACGGTAGCCATAATACAAGCGTCGCTTAGTGTGGGACCGTATATTTGGTGTGTTCGTCTGACGATATTGATTTATTTACTAGGTATTTCATGAAATACCACTTATGGAATATAATTCCTAATTAATACCCCTAGTCCTATATACCCCTTCTCTGTATTGTGAATGACTAAACAGTGTTTTCATTGCTGGGGCACTTTGAATTTTAAATTAATAGTATTCATATTTGCATAGCTGCCGGCTCGCAGTTGCTTTATCATTCCATTTTGTTCGTTTGTGAATTTCAAATGGCAGATTATGCATTGTCAATACAATGCATAATACACACTCCAATGGAGTGTGTATCGAAAATACCGGGGGCTTAGTGCAAATTTGTATTTATTATGGGGTACTTATATTGCTTATAAGCCCAGCAGTCCTGAGCATGCCTCGTTTAGAGGCGAAAAAGTGTCGAATACTTTTTTAGATTCGCTTCGTTTCGCGGATAGTTGCATTTTATTTGAGGTCCCGTCACTCGTGATAGATAGTTTCGCGATTAACATCTTTATTTGTAATTGTCGTATGTAATTGGAAAAGTTGACAAGCCGAGGGTCAGTGGTGGGTTCCTCTTTCCCCATTTGTTTAACAATGGATTTCCGCCAAGTATCGCCTAGTTACTACTACTACCTATAGATAAAAATAATTAGCTTAGTTCCAATAAGACATTTCAACTGTATACAAAATACAGGTATTTGCCTAGATTGTACGTTACACTTCCATTTAATCTATGTTGTAACGAAAATAAACTTAACTTGCTTTTTAAGTTTTTTGCTGATTCCTCTCAGTGAAATCAGCATTCTGAAAGCCTAATAAATTTGCTGCTTTCATAGCCCGGGTGATTATAAAGGATACTATTTATCCCAGGAATTAAAACAGTTCCCCAGGATAGAGAGAAAACTGAAACCGACGCTCAAGACGTCGCCGGGACTGTTAGTTAAACAGATTGGATTTAATTTGAGAACACGTTTAAAAAAAAAGCAATGGCAGCATGACGTCATTTTCGAATCGCGTAGGTACTAAAGTGGCGTATCGGGAACCAATACTCACTTGTATACGATGATTGTATCTATCGGCGATAATGTACTGTCCGATACGGTTGACGGCGACGCCGGCGAGGCAATCGAACTCGCCCTCCCCACTGCCGTACTGTCCGAATTCCTTCACGAATATACCATTGGAGTCGAACACCTGGCGACAAAGATCATGGTTAACAGTTATTAGAGCTCCTTACCCAAAGAGCCTTACGAGGCCCTATTGTATGTCGACTCTCAGAGTTTTATTTTAGTTGGACTAGGCCCGCCACACACTCCCACCACTGCTACTCCTGTAAGCCAGAATCTACAGTGGTGTCCCATGATGACACCGAAGTTTAACCTTCGGCGAGTCCCGGGATAAAGTTAATTGTCGTGGAACCCGCACGACATTAATCGATAGATAAAAATAGGGGGAGTTGGAAGAAAATTATCCACTTCCCTCCATTGCAAAGCGGGAGGCAAAAAATATCTGGTAGACAAATTTCCACAGAAGCGAGACTCTTACAGCTGGAATATGTCCAGGTGTAAGGCACCATGGAGAGTTTTAGTAGTGTCCCTCAGTGTGTATATCAAATGTCTCTAAGAAACTTTTGAAGCCAAGAAAACTACGGCCATTTGTGTAGTATAATTAAATTACAAAAAAAGAAAAACTAATTGAGAACCTCCTTCTTCTTTGTAAGTCGGTTAGAAAACAAGACACATTCGCATTGCCGATTGTGTTCAGTTAAACTAGATGTCTTTGGCAAAGTTTATTTGCCTTCAAAATATCGTTAGAGATATTCTAAACAGTTAACTATTTTTCAATATAAGACTATTGTATTTTTTCAATCAAGAACGGCCTTTTCTATTTAACTAAGATATATATTATAATCCATTGATACCCAGATATTTTTAGAGCTTTTAAAGTCTACTGTGAATTGTATTAATGTTATTAGCCTCTGACTATGTTTACTTTTCCGCTAAAACTGGATTAGTATGTTGTTACGCCCTTGTGCCAAAATTCCAAACACATTTGCCTACGACGTGGTATATTTGGATCGCTTTCGTCATTGAAAGCTTCATTTATTGCCGAAGCTTATCATTATTACTTTACACTGTGATATAAAGCTCTATTTTAGATGATGATGCGAATTTGAAGCTTATTCTAAGGTCCGAAAAGAAATCAATTCTTATCATTGTTAATGTGGCGGGCGGCAATTATGCCTTACATATCTATTATCTCATAACGATCATCTTAATAGGGACTGCCTAATATTTGATGTATAAATTTCATACCTGTACTCTATGATTAGATGAATCGGCCACGACCATTGTGTTGTCAGGACCAACAGCGATACCACGAGGCCATGTAAAGCATCCGGGTTCGCTCCCCCGACTCCCCACGCTGAATTGTAAACGGCGTTTCTGCATATACTGGCTCCTAGGGGAGGAACCTGCTGCTGCGAAACCTGGCACAAAAAATACAAATTAGCACACAAACATTTTGCCACAGGACAAACCAAAAAAACAAAGCATCAAACCCTATATACACGCTTTTTCCCATTCTAACCTGCTACCGCTGCTGTAGCCGCCGTAGGGGAGATGGGGGAGCCTGCCGCGTTTTTTGAATCGTCATCAGAACTGGCAAGCTCGTTTGCCGAGCGCAATGGTAGCCCGAGAGAGAGGCGACGGGATGTGCTCGACGATGTACTGCTGGGCTCGCGGTCTTTGCCGCGCGACCCGTACTTGCTCTTCAAGTATCTCGCCCAGGAGCTTAATGCCGCACCATCTTTCTCTCCGGTGACCGGCCTCTCGGGCGAGTTCTCTCTAGATTTGAGTGCGTGCGACGACCGGCTGCGAGACAACTCCGAACCGCCTGTGCCGGAGCCGTATCGAGCCGCGAGGTACGCTGACGGCGACGCTGTCGTCGGTGACACCGGTTCGTCCTGATCGTCGTCGTCTCCCGCACCGAATCCGGTGTGACTGCTCTTGCTTCTCGCGAGACGATTGCGGCGCTCTTTCAGGGCGAGGTATCTCGATCTAGCCGTTGGGTATTTTGTCTCGTCGTCTATAGATGACGTCCTTTCGGGCTCTTCATCTCGAGGCTTACTCCCGTATCGGTTGCTGTACGAAGATCCCCCGGCGCCGTACCTTGGCGCCGGCTCTTCTTCGGTTTGTGATGTCTGTCTCGTGCGCGGGTAACGCGACGGCGCGGGAGCATCCTTCGACTTGTTGTCGTGGGCGTCGTTGCGAGCATTCGTACTACGCGCGAGAAGCGGACCAATGTCACTTCGAGCCATCGTCTGACTCTCGGGCTTCCTTGGCGGTGCAGGCTCCTCTTCGCTCTCCTCGGACGAATCTGTCTCCTCCTCGGAGCTCGTGTCGGAGTCTTCGTGAGCCGGCTCGGCGGGTGCTGGCGCGGGCGTGGGCCGCTGCGAGCCAACGAAGCGGCTCTGGACCCGCTGCGCGCCGCCACTCGTGCCGTTAGTCGACGCCGGCGCTGGTCTCTCGTTGCCTGCGGAAGAGAAACGAGTTGCAGGTTTTGGTGGAAGCGCATCATTTCTATACTTCGCTCTTAATTCAGCGATAGTAAGAATGGCACCTGTGTGTTTCACCGCCGAGCCGGAACTCTCTGTCGATGCGCTTGATTCAGTACTGGGCGCTCGAGCGGCCGGACGGTGGGGTGCTGGTGCATCAGCGGATGGCCTTCTGGCCGTTACTGTTGGTTTTTGCGGGGCGGGAACATTCTTACGCTGGGTACGTTGAAGGGACCCAACAGATTCGTCCGATTCACCGTCGCTGGACGCCTGAGAAATACATTGAAAACGGTATGGACACCAAAACGGTACGGTTTTTTTGTGTTGTGTGTATGTGTGTGAGTTAACGTGGAGTGTATTTTATGGAATGCCGTTAGTTGTTGCGTTTATTTTTCTTGTTAGTATCGATGATTTCCCTAAATTCTACGTTGTACTGCTCTGGTTTAAATCACTTCATTCTCTTTCTTCTTCCCAACTCACCTCCCGCGCCGGTGTGGGCGGTTTACGGTTAATAGAACTACGTTCTTCCTCCGCTGGTGGGCGTTGAGGAGCGCGGTCTGGTTCTTGTGATGACGCTGCACCCTTGTTTTGTCTTTTGAGGCGAGTGATTTCATCATCTTCGCTCTGCTGTCTCTGCGCGGGCGGAGGGCGGCGCGGCTGAGGTGCTGGCTGGACAGGCTTCGGTGGTGGAGGAGGTTCTTTTTTTTCTTTCTTCTTACCGCTGTCAGCGTCTAATATCCTTTGCATGACTCGGGGACAGTCGCTTAATCGGAATATACCACTAATAGGACCGCGAGTCGCATCCTCGGTGTCAGTCACTTTCTCCTTCTCCTTCTGCTGTTGTTCAGCTTTGACGACACGGCTGGCCTGTTCTGTGTCAGAGTCGTTGTCCTGTTGGTGACTCCTAACGAAGCGCGATCGGAATCTACGAGACGGGCGATGTTCGGACTCATAGTCGCTATAGGTATCGGTGGCCCCGTAGTCTCTTGCTGGCTTCTCTGGGGGCGGCGGCCGACGTTCACCGAATTTACGACCACCCAAGATTGGTTCATCGTTTTCCGTCCATCCCTTTGCCTCTTCTTGTTGACGGAATTGCGTTGCTAGACGATGGTCGCTCTTAGACCTTGTCAAACCTTGACTCGGCTGTGATCCTCCACCGTACGCATTAGGTTGCGTGATATTCAGCTCCCCGTAGCTAGCGACATGCATGACCAATTGATTGGGATCATGTGTCATGATGAACCGTACCCGACGGTTATAGTCGCCAGCTTCGTAATCAAAGTTTCTTAGGAACTCAACCGTTTTGAGGAAGATTTCTTTGGTATCTACTAGCTCGGTGTCCTCCCATTCTATATCATCATTCATATATTTATCGGCGAGATCACAATTGCTTTGAATATTACTTAATTCTAACTCTAGATTATCTTTGAGATTAGTGAGGTTTCTAAGTTCAGTTGCTAAGTAACGGTCGACTTCGTTTCTTAAGAAATCGGTTCTATCTTTCAGAGCCTTGGCTAGTCTTTTGTTTATTTCGTCGACTTCTCCGGCCACTGCACCGCAGTTTGTCTGAAGATTCGTTGTATTGCGTTCGACCACTCCAAGGATATCTTGGAGCCTGTTTACTCCACGACGTATTTGGTTATTGATTCTTGCGATTTCTCTACGCAAGACTTCCATATGAGCGGACTTGCAGTCTTCACAGACTTTCTTGTCGCAATGGGCGCATATAGCACAGTATGCTTTCTCCGAGCATACGTTGCATCGCTCCATGACCTGCCCAGCGGTTGGGTCCGGGAGCTCTCCAGCTATTTGAGCGTGGAGCTCCAGGAACCGCTGTAGGGTGACATTTGTTGGGAATCCTTGGACACCCTGATAGGGGATTCGATGCTCGGCACGACATTCTGGACATTTGACCTGTAAAGGAATTTAAACTTTAATAGCATCTAGGAAATAGTTCACTTGTGAATCTCTGCTCAAATGCACAAAAGGTTTGGATTCCTACCTGTCGCCTAACGTAGTCGACAAGTCCGTCCATACACGGCTCCATACAGAAGCTGTGCTGACATGGCAGCAGCTTTGGGTTCCTGTACCGGTCCAAACAGACGCAGCACGTCAGTAGGGACTCGAACTGCTCCATAATTGCTTAGCGCTGCTTATGTACCTGTTGAAAAAAAAATCTAATAAACTACTATACCAGATAAAAAAGGTACATCTAAAAATTGTAATTTCAGCCAACATATATTTACATTGTTGCGCATGACATTGGACAGTTTAATTCATTTTACAAGTCACCGGAAGTCTTATAAATGAGCCGTTAATTTGTCAGCGATTCACGGAACTTTTACATGGTCTTAGCCGATGCTGCCAAAAACACATGTGAATGCTCAAACAACCTTTCAAAACTCAAACGACCTTGACTAATATAGAATTTTATAGCACCAGTAATACGGTTCAGTTTTAGTTATGGACTAAGCGGGCAAGTTATAATTCGGTGTTAGTGTGAGCCACATCCCGTGAGATCCGGCTGCCATTATATAAATAGAAACGTTTGGCGGCCCCGGATTTGACTGGACTTTATGAGCATCACTGTCAAATTTAAACTCTGTAAGCTTTGCTATAGGGTAAACATTTCAATGGGCATAGGGCGCGTTGACTTTTAGGTATTTTCATCTCAAATTGCCACTCTGAATATTAAATGATTTTAAGTTTTATGTCAATGTAGGAACCACTAAAATTTGTTTTAGGCAATTTTAGTATCGTTTATTTTTTTATTTATTAATAGGTAGTTATAGTATGTATTGATTTCCTATATTTACGCGAATACTATTGAAATAAAACTTATTTTGCGGATTTTATCGCGTTTATATAATCCGCAAAATTAGTTTTTTTTTAAAGTTATAGACTGTATAACTGACTGACTGGATATATTGACGTTTTATGAAAAAAAAATTATAATTTTTTATTTTATTTTTATTTAATCAAAAAAAACACAAAACAGTTGCATACCTTACGTAAGTCGGTAGTAAATACCATAATAGACAGAATATTAATAGAAATAGCGGTAGGTATACAATTTAACGTAATCCTTACCTTCCGTGCTAGTTCAAAACTGTGTTATATTGTTTGCTATATGAGAATCAGATGCAAGATTTTTAATGGAAATTCGGATATTATATCGAAGATGCAAAACAAATCAATTTGAATCTTCTGTTAGTAAGTAAGTAATATGATTTCAAAGTTAGTTTTAATGTTGAAAGTTTGGGTTAGAATTTGAAAATGGCGTGTTTGGGTAAACAAAAACTATTGGAAAATTTTAGCCTCAGATAAACTTTGTTGATTTCAATTCTTGATTCGGTTTTGGTTTATCCTTACCAAGATTAGAATTTTGTTGCAGAACTTCTTATTGGCAATTACTAAGAAATATTGAAGCGCAATTATATTATTCAGTGCATTAATTTCGGGGATTCAAAGTTGATTTGGATCGAAAACATTCTTTAGATGATGTACTTCAGGCTTCAAGAGCGGAACAAAAACCCAACGCGAGTGAAAAACTAAATGATATTTTAAGCCATTTTCCCTGGCTGTCAAACAAATGAAGTAATAGATAATTAGTAACTCTTTGTCTTGGGTGAGTCAACTTGGCTTGGTTTGAATTTGAGTCATGAATATGTAAGCAAAATATGACTAATTCTATAATTTTGCCTTTTTATTTTTGGTCACAGATTTTTCCCCAAGTATTGTGCGCAATTAATACATGAGTCTACATACATACATATATAAACAAAGTCTGTAACAAATAAAATATCCAAGGACATTTATGAAACTGAAAATGTTCAATATATTTTTGCTTACTGCTAACTCTGACGAGAGATTTGTTTTTAGACTAATCTTCGTGCCGCGTCATGATCGAACGTCACATGATATTAGACAATATTGGTCTGACGTAAACGTGGCAGATAGTAAGACCTATTTCCATAAGATCTATACTCGTAGCCACCCACGTTACGGAAGCTCGATAACGGACGATCAATCTTCAGTAAATAGAATAAAACTTAGAGCATGTTTTACAATATAAATAAAATTGGTATCGCCAGATAAACACACTAATCCTAAACTAAGCTACGCTAATTACGAAGGCCGCAGCCGAAGGATTGAAAAAAATACAAAATTTTATTGAATAAACTAATTTAATACTATTATGGAATTACAATATTTAAACTAATTCTAAGTGGTAGGTGACAACTGGTCGATGTGAGTACCAAGAGTGTCGAAAGACACAGGGGCCGCCCGTCCGGTGTCCAATCCTGCTGAGTCGGCGCCTCGTGCCGACCGCGGTTGCGATGCCGTTTCCATGCGACTAAGTGGAGCAGCATCGTCAGCGATTCCAATATTGTGTTGAAATATTAATATGATTAAAGTGGAGCAGCTTCGTTGGCGTTTCTAGTATTGTACCAATATGTAACACCTCCCCCCGAAGATCATCAACTATTTCGACATGTCATGAGGAAGAGTTGATGCAATCTGGCTATGGTCCACTTTGATTTGACTCGGATGAATTCTCTGGATCTCTGTGTATATTTCTTGAACTGTTGCTGCTTTCGAGTTTTCAGTTGTTTTATTCAGAGTGCGTTTCGACCTCCGCCAACGGTACATCAGTGCGATAGTGAGTGCACTTGCACCGGATAGTATGACGTATATCGGTATAGTTGTGTGGTAGAGGCTAAGATCTCCGACATCGTTCAGTTTAACGGGGTGCTGTAGCGATATCTTCGTATTAATGGAGTGTAGGCTTTGCAGGTCCACAGAATTTAATATGATGGGGGTACTGCTCGTGGGTTCCGGTTCTTGAAGAGTAGGCAACGCCATTATTTCTAGGGCGTATCCTGTGACGTGGTCATTGGAGTTAGCGATGGTGAATTCTGGTGTCTTGATATAACAATTGTACGGGATGATAGCTAGGAAGCTGCCTTCTAGGGTTCGGTATTGTTCTTGTCCGCAGGATATCTTCACTTTGGTTGGAATAGGGAAGCTCAGAGTGTAATGCTTTTCGTCGAGTTGTTCAACGGCCTGTTTTTTTAGAACAACGGAGGTCAGCTGACAGGATGACCGAATTTCTTGCTTGTCGATGAGGTGCTGGATACAGTCCGGTTCGTCGCGGGATCCGTAGTTTGGCCTTGCTTCGCAGAGGTACAAAGTAGCTACCTTCGGGCATTCAGCCTCCATGTACATAGAATCTATTCTAGAAATCGCAATGAATGGTAGGGTAGGTATGATAATCTGGTGATTTTTGTTGGGAATGAGGCATAGTTTGTAGAGGTTATAGGTTATAGGTAAGGCAATCGGAACTTTAAAAACTATAATAATTCTATTTCCCGCGTAAAAATACCCAAACTTAATTATATCATAGTAATTCCTAATTTCTACGTTAAGGATCTCATCGATTGAGTATAACGTCCTTAATTTACTTAATATTTTTCTAAGTTCTACTATACTAATTACCGAGTGGGTAGTGCTCGATGCACGAATGAACCCTAAGGTATTATCTAACCTATAAAGTTCCTGGGATAAACTATCTATATTATCTCCTAGGATCATAAGATATTGGCCTACGTGGCCATATCTAACTAAATCAGTTTGCGAACTAGTAATTGTACGATTTAAAACTTCGATCATTTTATCTTGGTTTTTAGTTAAGTTAGTTAATAGGTTCGAATCGTGTAACATCCAGTCCTTAGTTAAGCTAATATGTTGATTTAATTCTGACTCTAATTTATGTTCGTTGGTTTGCAGAACTTGTATGGCATTGTTATATTTAACTGCGTCAGTATAATCCAGGTTGCCGGATATGCTTTTTATTATGGAGCCGAGTCCGTCAATGAGTCCTCTCTTGTTACGGGAGTGCTCAAATGTCTGTAACTGATTAGAAAGTTTATTCAATTTCGAATTAAGATAATCCAGATGGGGTTCGAAGAGGAATCTAGTTTTATCGTTTAACTTAGGTCTGAAATCGGCTATTTGATCTTTAACTAATTTGATTTGAGTATGAATATTGTCAAGATCTATACAGCTAAGAAAGGAGTGATAATGCGATATAATTCGGGTCGGTCCTAAATTAAACGGAAGCAAACCAGGGCCTTCGCCTAGCGGGTCAATCGTTACTTCTTGTCCTTGGATCGGTTGTAGTAGTAGCAATAGAAGTATCCTGTAACAACACGGGGTCTTTAGGGCTCCTCTTAAGACGAGATTTGGCAACCGGGCCACGTTTTTTCCGGGTGTAAATGTGTATAGGGAGGTCAGCTAGAACTGTGTCTTGAGTGTACCGTGGTGCTAACTTCTGTCTACTAGCTAGAGGGTTACGAACGAACACTTGCTGGTCAGGGGAATAATCTTTTTCAGGTTCACGGTCTTTATTCCTGTTTTCAGTCAGTACCGTCCGGTCATGGAGGGAAGATTCATTAATCAAGTCATACACTTGAGTCATTCTCTTCTTATGTTCCTGTAAGTATTGTTGAAGTAAATGTTCGGATAAGTCAATGTCTAATGGAGTGCGGGGATCAAAATGTCCTGTTATCAAATCTATGGGTCGACACTTAGTAAACGAATGAATAGAACTATTGTAACCTAAAACTGCATAAGGCATTAGATTAATAACGGGTTCATTCCGTTTTTCTAATTTTAGAATTCGCAGATGTTCGAGTATCGTGGAATGAAACCGCTCTACTATGCCGTTGTCATTAGGAGCGTGTGCAAGGATCTTATGATGCTGTATTTTATGGAGTCTAACAAATTCGGAGAACAGTGCATTAGTAAATTCGGGTCCTTGGTCAGTCACTATGGTTATAGGGACGCCATGGTGGGTGCAATACGTTAGAAGAGCTTGGACAACACTCAAAGCTGTCCCGTCTCTGAGATGATATGCTTGCGCATATTTCGAGAAAGAATCAACCATGGTTAGGAATTTCTCGGCTTGAGCCGTGAATAGATCTAGGTGAACAATCTCGAAGGGCTTGGTGGCTGGTGGTACTATGGAGAACTTTTGTTTTACAGGATTACGATCATACTTGGCCTGGCCACAGATACTACATTCGTTAATGTACTTGGCGATGTGCTCTTTCATTTTAGGCCAATAATATCGATAAGAAAGGGCTAGGTAACATTCGGTTATGCCACGGTGATTGGTTTTCCCTTCGTGGTAATTCTTGATAATTTCCTGTTGTCTAAGGTACTCTTTAACGTTCTCAGTTTCCTTTTTTGTTAATACTAAATTTAGAGAGGAACTTTTGAACTTATCCTGAATAATAGGTATGATCTTGTACATGGCGAGTGGCGGATGGATAATTAGACCTGTCTTCACCTTGGGATTAACATATTCTTTTACGGCACAGATAACTTCATTCTCAAGATTGGATTCAGATAGTTGTATAAGTGTTCTGGTATGGGATTCGAATGGTTTCGAAACAGTTGGGCGCTTCTTGATATCTCCTACAACGACAAGACATATTTGACGGTGAAATTTGTTCAAAGGGTCATCAGAGATTGGGACTTCTAAAATGGGATTTTCAGCACTGGTATGAGCTGTGGCGGTAGATGATCCGGCAGAGCCGATTATCGAAGGTACTGTTTCAGATGGTTGGGCTATAACGGAACTAATATCTTCGTTGTTAATTTCAATTCGTGAAAGGGCGTCCGCGTTCGTATTCAGCTTACCCTGCTTATATACGGTCGTGAAGTTATACTCACTTAATTTTAGTTTCCAGCGAGTAAGGCGGGAACCAGGTTCTTTTAGATTCATCACCCATTGGAGTGGTTTGTGATCAGTTACGATCTTAAACTTCCTACCAAACAAATAGGGGCGGAAATATTTTGTTGCCCACACAATTGCGAGAAGTTCTTTTTCAATTGTGCTGTAATTAATCTCGCTGGTATTAAGCGTCCGAGACGCGTATGCTACGGGCTTATCGTGACCTATCTGTCCCTGAGAGAGAACGGCACCAATGGCAAGGTTCGAAGCGTCTGTAGTCAGTATAAAGTCTTTACTGAAGTCCGGGTACTGTAAGATAGGGTCGTTGATCAAAAGAGTCTTGCACTTCTCGAAACAGTTAACGTAATTTGGATCATTGAGATTAATTTTGGAACCTTTTTTAAGGCACTGAGTCATCGGCTTTGTTATACGTGCGAAATCGGGGATGAATTTGCGATAATAGCCTAATAATCCTAGGAAGCGTTTTATTTCAGTGGACGTTTTCGGTATTGGGAATTTTTGGATGGCCACGATCTTATCGGGGTTAGGTTTGATACCGTCGCTGCTAATAATGTGGCCAAGATACGCGGTTTCCAATTTTAAAAATTCCGACTTATCCAACTGAATTTTAAAGTTGGAGTCTCTGAGTCTTTTGAATACTTTTTCTAAATTAACTATGTGTTCCTGTAGTGATACTGAAAAGACGATGATGTCATCAAGATACACTAAGCAAACCGTGTTTTGTAAGTCCCTGAGCACATTATCCATTACACGTTGGAACGTAGATGGAGAATTTTTTAAACCCATGGGCATACGCAAAAATTCGAAGTGCCCATGTTCCACCGTGAAGGCTGTCTTGGGTATATCCTCTGAATTCATTTCTACCTGGTGGAATCCACTTGCTAGATCGAGGGTTGTGAAGTAGTGGCAATTACCAAGTTTGTCTAGTACGTCAGTTATGTTGGGTATAGGGTATCTATCGTCTATGGTTTTCTCGTTCAATTTCCTAAAATCAATTACGAGACGCCATTTAACTTTTCCTGATGCATCGTTTTTCTTTGGAACCACCCAGATGGGGGAGCTCCATGCAGATTGTGAAGGACGTATTATATTCTGGTCTAACATCTTAGCAATTTGTTCCTGAACTTCCTGCCTATGTATAAATGGATACCTATAACTTTTAGTGTAGATCGGTAATTCGTCAGTTGTTCGAATTGAATGCTTGATTTTATTAGTAAAGGTCAAGGGTTCCCCTTCGATATAAAATACGTCAGCATACTGGGCACAAAGTGACTCTAAGTTAGCTTTTTCCTCTGGGTTCAAGTGATCTGTGCGTAAGCGAGGTAATACTTGCTTAACACGATCCGATTGTAGCTCGGTGCGCGTGCACTGAGTATTAAATAACTCAGCGCTAACGGGGCGATCCATTGAAAAAACTATATCGTAGCGAGTCGGATTAATTATTTCTAAAATGCCTCGGTTATGTTCTACGGTGGTGACGCAATCACTTATAATACAATTTGAAATAGTTTGTTCTGAAATTAATACGTCACCGTCATGAAAGTTTATAGGAACTCTAACTAGCTTGGATGAATTTGCTGGTATTATCTCCTCATATAAATTACAGTTACGTGAGTCATACATAAGTAAAGGGTTCTCAGAATTCCTCGTAATAAGTAGTCTGTTTTTTAAGTCAATGTTCGATTCCAGTTTCTCTAACAAGTCATAGCCGATTAGGCCGTCAAAATAGTCATGAAATTTGTATATAAAAAGAGTAATTTCTCCGGTCTCGTTGAACTCCTGAAAACATGGTATAGTGATGGAATAGTCATTGCGAGTGGTGGCATGTATATTGGTCACTTCAAACGGGTCATAGTTACAAGTTACGTGAGGGAAAAATCTTTGAACTGCCTCGGGGCTTAGAAAGGATTGGTTGGCTCCAGTATCAATTAATAGTCTAACAGGGGGATTCGAGATTTTGATATACGGAAGTTGTCGTTGAGTCTGTAGGTTAACTTCTATTTTGATTTTTCGGATTTGGGGGTATCCTGAAAATCCTCAGGGTGAACTTCCGCGGGTTCAATTACAATGGGATTCCCTGTTTCATCTCCGGAATTAATTTCAGTGCAATGGGCAGGCTCATAATATGCATAAGCATTACTCCCGTATTCAGGGTACTCGAGATTGTACTCCTGAGGGTAACAGTCGTTATAATAGGATTCGTCATAGGGGTAGTAGTCGAAGCCATAAAAATCATTAAAGTTTAACTCCCTTGTTTTAAAATAGTTTGAAGGTGGTGGGTTACCCGACCTGGTCCAGTCATGTTGTGTGCGTGTTGGTAACGGTCTGGCCACGTAGTGACTTACGCCACTCATAGGCTGAGGTCCATTATTAGGCGTCGGTCGAGGGGCTGGCATCCTGAAGTCGTTAGTCTGTGGTCGGTAGTTAGGTGGGGGCGCGCCAAACATCTGCTGAGTTCGTGTAGGTCCACGGAATTGAGGGGGCTGAGTTTGAGGTCTCCATAAAGGTGTAGGTGTCTGTGTGTTGGTCATAAATGGTCTTGAAGGTCCCGGCATGTTAAATGGACGCTGCGGTGGCAAATTAAACGGTCGCGACGGTGGCCCATAAATAGGTTGAGGCATAGGATTGAAGTTAAACTTAGGACTGACCTGATGCTGAGGCTGCGTCTTCCTTTCAATGCCATGCTCGTTACGTTGCTGCAAGTATAAGGTGTTCATCTCTTCATGCACGAACTCTAAGGCCTTTTCTATAGTATCAGGCCGCATGCACCGAACACGAGAACCCAATGGGTCACGAAGACCACGCACATACGCTTGAAGCGTTAATTGCTTATATAACCCGCGCTTGGATTCGATGGTACTCGCTATCGTTTCATGCAGGCTAATATACGTCATAATGGTGCTAAAAATGTTCTGACATTTCTCGTAAAATTCCTGCGGTGTCATGGAGCCCTGCGTTACTAAGGTTAAGTCGCTATACAGAGAGGCCTCATTGCGCTGGTCCGCGAAATTATTCACTAGCGCGTTTTTAATGCCAGTCCAGTTCTCCGGTATACCGTTCGAGTTAATGGTACGAGCTGCCGGTCCTACGATCTTATTTAGAATACCATTTAATAATGCCAAATTACTTAGTTGGTATTCCTCTCCTACTCTTATATATTGTCCCACTAACTGATCGCATAATCTTATAAATCGAGTTAGTACGTTCGAGTTCCCGTCGAATTCGGGAACCAGTCGTAGGGCCTTGTAAATGTGATCCACTAACGCGTCAGACATATTCAATGTAGGTAATTCTAAACGACTATCTATTACTAAATTCCTTCCTGCGTCTAGTACACTACTTCTACGACTATTATCTAACCTAGAGGGGGTCCGAGATTGCCGTGGATGGAAAATCTTGGATAATTAATAGGAAAACGTAAAATTAAAAGGAAGCGACTCCAGAACGATTCTAAAGTACTTACATTCGATGATTTTGTACCTCTGATGTATCGATGTCTGGATACTCCTCAGGCTGCAGCACTTGTAGGTTCAGATACTCGTTCAGTGCTTGGAAGCCACCCGGGTGACTCGCGAGATCGCGATAGATTCGATATAAGAGTCTAAATTGCAACACTCAGCGAACCGGCCCGCGAGTATCCTACCGACTGCGCCAATTACGAAGGCCGCAGCCGAAGGATTGAAAAAAATACAAAATTTTATTGAATAAACTAATTTAATACTATTATGGAATTACAATATTTAAACTAATTCTAAGTGGTAGGTGACAACTGGTCGATGTGAGTACCAAGAGTGTCGAAAGACACAGGGGCCGCCCGTCCGGTGTCCAATCCTGCTGAGTCGGCGCCTCGTGCCGACCGCGGTTGCGATGCCGTTTCCATGCGACTAAGTGGAGCAGCATCGTCAGCGATTCCAATATTGTGTTGAAATATTAATATGATTAAAGTGGAGCAGCTTCGTTGGCGTTTCTAGTATTGTACCAATATGTAACACGCTTGTATTAGGCGTACCGTAGGATACATTGGAGGCGATCCCAGTTTTATAATAACTTATACAGGTGATTCAGAAAGGGTATACTATGTCTTAAACCCGAGACATTTAGTACAGAAAGCAAGATCACTACAAACTGTTTTAAAGTATCTATTGATTGAGTTCCGATTCCGTTCTAAATTTAAATTTAAATATAAAGATAAACAAAAGACAGTAAATGACTTGATAGGAAACATAACGCGTGTAACTTGACAATAAGAAGATCTAAGGTAACAAACATTAAAAAAGAAAACAACTGAATTCAGAATCTCCTCGCTTTTGAAGTCGGTTAAAAAGGTAGATCCATATTTTATGACTTGGTACAAATTGATCCAAACTTGAATGTATCCGTGGATGCTTTTGATTCAGACAAACAATATTTATGTCTAGACCACCTTCAGAGATTTGATCTGGTATACTTTTAAAAATAGGTTTGTAGTCAGCAGAAATAGCAGTTTATTAATCTGTTGACAAAATCAAAATCGTTCCTAGAACCAATCGTTGTGAAAAGAAAATTGAATGGCTTTGTCAAATTAGTTAAGTCCATACTGTATTTTGAAGAATATAAATGCATGTAGGTAGTTATTTTCTGTGAGTCATAATATGTACCGAATGAAATTGCATTTTTCTTTGTTTGCAGGAGAAAATTTGTTTGTACGTACTTATGTTATAGTTCGCGTTTTCCGACAAAGAAATATTTTATTAATAAAAAAATATATTCATACCTATTTAATATTGTGAGATCCTAATATTTTTATTGCTTCTTTGCACAGTTTTTTCAGATCTATTGAGATTATGTACATTCCAAAACAAAACATCATCATGGCCATCTATCTGATTTCGGTGTTTTGATTCCAGACACAAATTATATTAATTCTCATTGCGTGGGATGTTACAAATATGCCTGAACGTTTCCTATGTAGGCACGCAATGGGCGCGTCACAATTATTTTTAGTCATTTTGGCAGACGACAAATATGTTTTTATTATCTTTTCATTGAATGCTTTCTCCGTATTTTGTCTGAGAAGGATTCTGTTTAACTTTCAAAATATTCAACTTAAAAAAACATACATACATCCACAAATCGCAATCATTTAAGATTTTTGTACACTAATATATCCAATTTTTACAGACTCCGAATATGATCTCAATATCTCGTGTATTTCAACAAGATCTCGACAGATTACTTTAAACAGTCGAACCCACAAAAATATTGCTCGCTTCTAAAGTTCGATAAGTACGAGACGTCGGATTATTCTACGTTTTTATCATCGCCTTTTATTATAATACATTCAGAGGGAAATCTATAATATTCCGTGACAAGTTAAAAGCATAATGTTTTGTTTTTTTTGGTTATAATTTATGAAATCTCGACGATCATAATGATTGTCATAATCCACCCTTGCTGCTGCATCAGATACAGATAATCTGCCTGATATCATGAAAATTGTTCCAGCAGGGGTAAACTTTACGAGTATGTGATGAGTTGTACCCACTGACCTCTATGGTGCGTACTTGTATCATGGACGTCAGTGGTTGTACCCGAGTCATGTACTTTTTATATCTATATAAGTATGTATCGCCGCATCGCCCTCAGTCCATCGCACGATACCCATAATACAAGCGTTGGTTAGTTTGTGACCGTATGGTATGACCGTGTATAAAGCAACATGCTCCTTTTTGAAGTCGGTTTAAAATACTGTACCTTACATTGTGAACGGGGTAAAACGCACATCACTTTTAAATTATTGAATTGTTAATTGGGCGTATTTAATTTTGCAAGTTCACTGTCACTCGTACACCAAAATAATATCAATAATCTATGGGAAAGTAACAGAAATGTAGGGTAGACGGTTGGGTCATCAAATCGAGCCATTTTTTTAATTTTTTTACGGCTCTGGGTGCTAGCCTTTTGGAGCCTTGAAACCGAGCAACAACTTACGGTGTTACAACTTTACAATAATATAACTTTTATTAAATTAATGGTAGTTTCCGAACTGGAAGTGGAATGTGGGCCGAATTGGAATGTGGACTCTTTAAACACAAGTAACTTCTTGCTTAAATGGAGACTCCAATATTTGTAGCATTTATTACCATAAGCTGATTCAATAAACTTTTTTTATATTTATTTATAAATGTAAAGATAAAATAATTTTGAAACATTGAAATTTGGTTGTCGCTATTATTTCTGATATTCTACCTATGTAAGTGTGATACAGATTTATGGTATTTTTTTTTGTGTTAGATATTATTAATAAGTTGGTATGTATCAGGCTGGTTGGTTTTATTATGATTTAAACTTCGAGGAATCAGTTTCCCAACGGTTTAATTTTCGCATTATTATTCGTTTAACAAATAAACACAAACAAGAAGTGTCTAACGCTTGGAATCGTTGTTCTGAAATAGTTTCAAAACTTAGAAATCATAGAGTTGATACAATTATTTTCTTTGTAAGTTTCGGAATTCGAATTTCAAACGAGAATAATATAAGTATGGGTGTTATTTTATCATGATATTTGTTATGTTAGGCTTATTTTTTTTTTTGGACGCGCTTTCTAACGTGCCAGTATTAAATTAGATTATACCTATTATAGGGGAGGTCGGGGGCGAGTAAAGTCTAAAACCTCACGAGGTATTACCAGGTGGTATTAAATTGCTAAAACATCACGTGATTAATGGACGACCCCTAAATATTTATTGCTTCAACAAAATAATTTTGAAAATATTAAAATATAAACAACTGTTGGTAATTATAATAAAGCCGCAATATAAAAATAACTGGAATTAAAATAACAATTCTATTCTAAATAATAGTTGCCTACAACTTAATGTGTAAAAATCTTGATGTAAAATTATATAAACCTATTCAATCACAAGGTTAATTAACGATAGTAAAAATATTTTTATAGATTCATATTATGTTATCCAAATATTTGCGTGATTGCAAATAATCTACCGTGCAAACGCCCACGGCAATAGACAAATAAACAACTCCGATCCGACTCAAAGGACCAAACCGTAAAGTAAACAGATCTATTTATAGCTAGTCTTAGGACACAATCTTGGTTCTTACTTCACCAGTTACTAATGACGTGACGGAAACCTATTTTATCAATTTAATTTTGATATAGAAATCCTCTGGGCCAGCGTGGTAGACTATGGCCTAATCACCCTCGCTTTGAGGGGGGGGGGGGATTAGGCCCGTGCCCAGTAGTGGGCATTAAAAAAAAGAGTTGGAATTATTATAGAAATCCTTAGACGAAAAATTGTGTGTCGCGAACAACATTTGGAAGCACAGAAAACAACGCTGAACTGTGTAGTAGACGCGAATTCGCGTAGACATAAGGACGCAATTTGCATGTACTACAAAAATCGACTTTGTATTTTGTTCTTCAAAATGTTGTTCACCACACTCCGTCTTTATTATTTCTACGTCTGAGGAGAAATTTAAGTAGAAAACAATCCGTATTCTGGAATGGTATCCCCAAAATTTATTGTAATATGCAACTGTACCTACAATTCGAAAGTAAAAGTTAGTTCGCTACACATTCCAATGACGTAGCGGCAGCACGTGCGGAGATTTGCGTTTCTTTCAGCCGCGTCACAAGCGTTCCGCTTATTTTAAACAATGACTTAATGGTAGGCGGAGTATGCGCAAAAATTGTCAGATAAGCCCAACTATTCACTGCGAAAATGCGGGAAGCACAGCTCCATTGTCAAGTGCAAAACACGGGTAACACCGGCCCATTGTGGGGTGCAAAAATATGGGTAATTACGGCCTATTATTGGGTGCCAATATCAGTTTAGAGGCTTACAATTGGGTGCGGGAATAGCCGAATAAGGTATTGTATGCAAAACTGGGCGGATAGTATTCACTGTTACGTAAGTAATTAATGTTAACAGCTGTACTAAGTAAATAAAACTTTGACTGAATCATGTCAAATAAATAAATTGTTCAATATTTAATTGGTTCCAATTAGTTATCATTATTATTTGGAATCCGTACATGCCTAGTCCATAGGAATTAATTTAAAAAAATATACATTGACCAACATTTATCACAACAAAAAAAAATAAGCTGTCAAAAGCTGTTATTGCGTCAAATGATACTTTTTTAAAAATACAATGGGCTAATACAGAGAGGCTGAACCACTGCTGTCATATTTATACTGCTACAGTCAACGATCGTGCTACTAAATTTATCCCACGAAACTCTGGCCGGAAACATCTCTTTTTGTCTCGTCGATGGCTTTGTTTCGAGCGTGACGAGAGGTTAATAAAAAAAACAAAGCACACTGGTACTTACAGCGTAATTATTGCCACATAAAAAAAATAACACCGGGACAAATCCAGATCACACAAGCGAGATTATTTCGGGGGTGAATGGAAAACGTTATCGGGTGTTCTATAGCACTATATTACTTGTCATATTGTAGCGTGGTGTTGCACTATGGGTACTTTCGACTAGAGATTTATCACAGGCGTGGAGTGTGCTCGTGGGCACACGTTTGAAGATACTGGGGGGAACTCGATACTGCGTGCGCGGGAGTTTATTTCTGGACGTGGGCCATGCGCGTGCGCCGCTTGGAGATTTATTTTCCTCCCGTCACGGTTTACTTTTGGACGTCGAAAGGTCATTGGACAGGTTGGGGTGTGATTGTTTTGCGATTATTAAAAATGCGCTCGAGTTTATGTGGTGTTCTAATCGATAAGATTACATATATATTCAGTTGCAGAACAGTTTTAGCGGTCACCCAATCAGAGCTCCAAGTTTGAATTATTTCGGCAGCGAACCGGTATATATACGAGCGAGATTTCTCCACTTTAAATTGAGAATTGAATGTTGGAAAAGGAAAAGGCTGGTCTTCGTAAATTGCTATATAAAAGAATAAATACATAGTTTATATACGCTACGTTTCGCTTGCGTAAAAAGCGAGCGATGTGTTCGCTCGCTTTGATCGTGCTATCCTTCAGTAACTGGTGCCAGTATTCATACTGGCTAATAACTCAGGAAAATCGTATCGGAGAAATGAATGCCCTTTCATTTGTAAATGTAATTAAGTCTGAATGACATCATTCTTTGTTTGAGATTGCAGAGCAAGTTCTCTTTGTACTGTTCTTTTTTTGTAGCTCTTTGTACTAAGTACTGCAACTTTGTTGTAAGTCTGTTTGACGACCTGATTAGCTAAGTTGGTAGTGACTTTACGTTCTGTGCCGAAGGTCCCGGGCTCGAATCCTAGTACAAACTTTTTGTGATGAGCACGAATTTACCGAGTCATGGATCTTTAATATCTATATAAGTATTGGGTGGTACTGGGTTCGCCCCCAGTCCATTGTACGGTACCTATAATACAAGCGCTGCTTTGTGTGGGACCGCTTATTTGATGTGTTCGTCTGGCGATATTTTTATATATACATTTTTTATTCGACCGTTCTTAGAGCGGAAATCTTATTTTAACCATGCGCCCACATAATATATTACAGTTTTAGCGAGCAATAAATATTTTTTGATCTTATTTAAGCAAATATAAGGTAATAAGGTTGATGAACCTTTCCTGGAAAATACCTCATTGTACACAAGGAAATGGTCCTTTTTTTAATTTTGTACATTGTAAGGATTGACAACACCCGATGCAATGGAAAAAAGGGTTGTTCTGAGTTTGACGATTCTGTCTTTTTATACGGGATGTCTGTAAACACAGTTGACTTGTGATTGCATCATCATTATAATTATAACTCTTGACAGTTTACAAAAAAATAAACATTAAGAAACAATTGCTTATCCATTGCGAGCCAATTTCGTTTGCAGCCGCGGGGCCCAGATTGTTTAATCTATTAAAATAAAATCATTTATTTCGTATAGGCCTACGGGGGCGTACTTACAAATTGTCAGTATAATTTTTTTCCTCAACTCTACGACCACATCGGAATGCAACCTCAACTGAGAAGATCGTGCGAGATATTCAGCAGGCTTGTCATAAAAAAATAATTGTAACTCTTTTGTTTAAAACTCTTTTTTTAGTATACTTTTGGATTAAAAAATATCATGATAAATATAATGTCTTTTTTTTTTAAAACGTGACTTAAGCCTCAGACATTTCCCTATTGTACGAAAAAAAAGCAATGGAATTAGCATAACGGTTGAGGGAATCGTCGACTAACATTATATTTGACGTCATAAAAAGCCGCCTTTACGACTCCAACAAGTTGATCCTATTAAAATAAATTTAATGTAAGCCACTCAGTGCGTGAATACGGATTAGGTCCTAGAGAGTCGTTTAACGTAGTTGGAATATATTATTCAGGATTTGGCGAATACATTTTCGCAGTTTTAAAACCGCAGTCCCAGGGCTTGAGGACCCGGGGACCCTGTATACCAGCATTTACTTATCTACTTTTAATAGACATATTGAATTAAGGCTTATTTTACTGCTATTCCATACATGTGCTGGATACCTAGTCCTGGTAGGGTCAGACCTGATGAGCAAGAATGTTTGTATCTGAGTCATGGATGTTTAATATTCACATAAGTACTATGTACATGCTGGGATCACCCCAAGTCCATTTTACGGTACCTACCATTGAAATTAAAAAAATCCTAATTTCAATAAGGAAGATGGCTGGGTACCACCGTCTTGGGATCCAAAAATTAATATAATTAAATCCTAAAGCCAAGCGCACCATTGCAAGACCTCAAGACACTGCGAGCACTTTCTACATAGATTGGACCGCAAACAACAACTAAATATGAGGTTACCCCAGTCCTAACTATGGTATTAGGACGTTAAAAACCTCAGTCCTCCAGTGCCCACGGTTGCTGTCAAGCAGCCAAAATGTCGGGAACGTAAAAACATAAAATAAACGCGACAAAATAAGTAAAATAAATTTTATTTCAATAATAGAAGCGTTGCTTAGTGACCGTACAGTTGGTGTGTTCTTTGCCGATGTTATTATTATTACATGACTTTATAATTTTTGATTCTTATTTTTTGTCTATGTAGTTATTTATTTTATTTTTAAATAAATATATGTGTTCGTTAATTATGTATAGTCGGCTAAGAAACTCCTTTACCACCTTAGAGCTTCCACTCTCATTCATTTGCGCATCGCAGAATTGCAAGGCCTATTTTTGTCATGTATTATTTATTTGAACTTAGAACGTATCATATATGAACCTTAGTAGGATTTTTATTAACTGGGAGTGTATGAACCCACTTTCAAGGTCGACCTTACGATGGACAAAAGACAAATAAAAAACGCAAAGTCACGTGTGTATTGTCACAGCTTTCATTACCTCGACCTTGTACTATTTGCGCTGGCACCAAAACCGGGATCTCAACATTAAATAAACACTTGCAAATTTGATTTAAAACCATCCTTTCTCCGCCATGTTTACAAACAATGTTTTATTTTGGGACGGAAATGTTTTATTCGTGCAGAATAAGACGCAATAAGATGGTCTTTGTGTGTTGATGCGACTAGAGAGATCGTGTAAAAAAAAATAATGACTTTTTTTTAGATAAATGATGGCCGCGTTCTTAAAATGTCAGAGGGATTAGCTCATGGATTTGTTAATATTGTTTTGCTTCGTGGAGTGTGTTTGAAAGTTATACATTCTTTGGTGAGTAGTATTGACTGACTAGAATAACTAAAGACGTCTGTTGGGATAATTGATAATCGAATATAATGAAACAAATTAAATTGCACTGGTATTGAAATAAAACTAATTATAAGTATTTTATCGCATTTATTATATGTTAATTTAAAAAATAATTACTCGTTCTTCTAAAACGTAGCTATGCAAAGAATCTTAATCAAACCTTACTTATCTGTTTTAGAGCTCATCCATGTTTGTTCATGTGCGCCCATCCTCTCCAATAAAAATAATCGTAGTGGAAATTCGTTTTAATTTTAATAATAATATAAAACAGTTTCATAAATAAGCAGAATTATATCGATTTCGCTCACTGAGATTCTTCTAAAATTAAAAAAGGATCAATAATATTCTTCATGGTTGGTATACTAATGCAGTGCTATTATAGTTAGGTTTCACTTTTGTGGGCTCCACAAATCCATCCTCAAAAAAAAATTTCAACTCAAGAAAGGTCACGATTTAATTTACGTTACAAAAGGTCCTATATTTATGAGTGGGAACACTTAAGACAGTTCCTCTCAAAACAAATTATGCTAATTACAGGAGACAAAAAACATTACGAAGGGCCATTATGAGACCGAAGAAAGCTAGAAAAGAGACGAAAACCCGAATTAAAGAAACAAGTTTACTGATTTTAATAAACAATGGCCGAAATGGGAGCCGTTTAACAAATTATATTTATTTTATTACTTTTATGGTGGCTTTGGCGGGTAATCGGTCTGTTTCTAATTAGGATCATTATTGTTTCGTCATTCCACACTTTTTTATATTAACACAATATATAACATAACATAGACAAGCCGGACCAATCAGTCACGGCGCTTCGATGCCAGGAGCCAACGACACGTATTGTTATACGATCAGGAGATAGCTATGAAAAAGTCGTAGCCAAACTTAGTCAAATTACCCGATAAAGTGTTCGGTCGGACTTTTGATGGGTGACCGATATAAAGTATCTGCTCTTACGTGCTTCGGAGGGCACGTTAAGCTGGCGGTCTCGGTTATCACATAACCACTTTGTGAGTCGTTACCGGCAGTCAGAAGCCAGACAAATGATGTTACCCTTAGGCCACCTGTAGTCTTACTAGTTAGGTCTCAGAGGGCGTATGACAATCGCTATGTGTAAATATCGCTAATCAGAGTAATGTGGATAGATTGGACCTTGGCCTACCATCTACCTTGTATTGGGAGGTTGATGGATAGGGGCTCCGTCATAGCACTTAACCATATGCCACTAGCTGGTTCATCTATGTGGCCGTAACCCATAGCCTGCTACATGGGTCTAACATACCTATAACAGTGTATCCACTATTCAATAACGCCATGGAGGTTATTGCCCGTTCCACTCTATTTAATCGGCATTCCGAAAATGTCGTAAAGTTTTAGCCGTAGCCGTAATGGTTTACATGAATAAAAAAAACACCGATTCTGTTTCTATCAAAATCTAGTCCAATATATTCACTCAGTAAATAAGCGTTTTTTCAGTAAAACAGAAAACAATTCAGCATTACTATGCATTGACATCTTTCAATCTAAACGGAACGTTCCAGATGTTTCTTTATACACAAAAAGTAGTACGAAATGGCAGATTGCGAATTGGAAACGGACCCGCGCAAACTCTTTGTTCAATTCTTTTGAGAAAATGGAATTGCCGCTAAGGTTTTGTAAATGAGGTGCCGTTGGAGCTGTCTGCATCAGGGAATGAGGGTAGGCGCTTTACACTTCAAAGAACTTTGGCGATGGTAATTGCGGGAACGAAATTAAAATGTATGATAATGTGAATAAGTGGTATACGGAAAAGAAAAAGTTGAATATTCATTTCTTATTTTACGCGAACACTACACATTGGAATAAAACTAATTTTAAGGACTGACCTCAAGACACAGAACTTTCTACGTAGATCCGACCGCTAACAACAACTTAATATGAGGGTACCCTAATTCTAACTATGATACTTGGACGTCTTACACTTACGTCCTACCTAGATCATGGTTGCTGTAAAGCAGCCAAAACGTAGGGAACGAAAAAACATCAAATGAACGTATACTCGTAACGTCAAATAAACGTAACAGAATCCTTAAAATTAGTTTTCTTTCCGAGAAGAAGTATCAGTTTGCTTAAAGTAGACCAAGAGCATATTCCACTATGCTTTTATGTGTCCACTGTGCTGAAAATAAGATCAACTAGTGACTTAACAGAATTATATGGGCCATTATGTAAGTAAAATTCTCTTTAAAGTAAAATAAAATAATAAAAAAATAGGAAAATATCGCCAGATAAACATCAGTCGATAACTTCCAGACCAAAGCAAATTGAGAAAAGATGGTTCACATATCTTGTCTTCGCAAAGGACTTCATCTGATCGGATCACGGTGCAATCAGTGATCTACTGAGCTGGCAGTGCGTCTTCTAATACTATGCTGGGAACTTTATTTCATTTTATTTTAAGAGTAGAGAGAATAAATGACAATAAAACTATTTTAAGAGGATGCCTCGGAAACCTCGGACCGCAAGCAAAAACTAAATATAAGGGTACCTCAGTTTAAACTATGACACTAGGACGTCAACCACCTCAGTCCTCCCGTGACCATGGTGGCTGTAAAGCAGCCGAAAAGTCGGGAACGTAAAATCATAAAATAAAATAAACGTCTGGACCATTCATATCAATTTCAATTTATGACCGATCTTTAGAACTATCCACCACTAGTAAGTTTACGACTACAATGAATAGATTCATTTTATTTTTCGTCGTGCTACTGTTTTTGCACTAATGTCGTGATGCCCGGTGCCTGACTTTTTAAATCAGAGTATGAGGGAATATTTTCTCAAAGCAATCCAACACCGCATAAAATATTCCAGAATGGGTTCCCTGATATAAGTGCGTGCTATGTTCTTCGCGTAGGCAATACTGTTATGAAAAACATGACTACGGGGTAGTCACGTTCGCGGATGAAATCGCGGGATGTTGGGTGCAGACGGACAACAAATCAGCAGAGCAAGTTCAACAATTAATTTAATTTGAACTCATTTTTTTAAATGTATTTGTGTAGGTAGTCGTGAGGTTCAGGAGGCCTCTGATAAAAAGTCCTACGGATCATTACAGCATTATACTTAGCTAAGACCTATTAGGCTTAAAACATTATTGCTTTTAGTTTTTTTTGAAAAAAATTGTTGCCAAAAACAGTTTTTTATTACAGAATCTGCAAAACATTGACATAAATATTATACCACACGATTTGGGTGATACTGGGACCACCGCCAGTCCGTTGCCCAGTACCCATAATACAAGCGATGGACATTTGAAACCGACCGAAGCCTTCCAACCACGTAGGTCGCGTCGCATCGCAATAGCACGAAGGCATTCATTTAATTGTTATTTTTTTTGCGATTGTTTCGAATCGCGTTGAGACAAAAAATTGCCCGTCTGCAACAGAAGTGTGACTGAAACGGCGGCGCGTTGCGATCTATCACGCGAAAAAAAATGGAGGGGAACTGGCACGGCGAATGCTAAAGTTCACGGTATTGTCGCAGTGAGTAATTTCACATTCAGAGATACGTATGTATGTTCTTTAATCTTGCTGAATGACGGTGGAATCACTTAGGATGCGATGTTTCCCGAATACGAATTATTGTCTGTTTGCCCGATTGTTTTTATTGTGGGTACTCGAGAATCAGAGCGAAGGGGAACATTCCGCTTGTAACGGTAATAAACTCGGAACGTGACAGGAAGGTGTGCTTGACTTTATTTTTGTGACACACACCTGCTTATTATAACGAGCTATATTAAGATTGTAGAGTAAGGGCAGAAATGAGCCAAACATCTATCCGATCCAAGCCAACCCTGCGTGCACGCGCTTGTGGTTCAACAGAATAGCTGGCGACGGTGACCTAGGCCACAGCGGTGCTCCCTGCTAGACAACATAGAATCAGAATCAGAATCAGAATAGTTTTTATTCACGTAGACCAGTATTGTACAGTACTTATGAATCGTCAAGTTACCAAAATATTATGCTACTGCTTTACCACCCGTTCGGAATGCCGTTCCTATGGAGAAGAACGGGCAAGAAACTCCATGGTTGCTCTTTTTTTAAATAGATCTTGAATAGATCTTCATAACGAGCTCTGGTGGCTGAACTATGGCGGGATAACCAACAACCTAGCCTGGAAACCGACTGGAAGAGGTATCAGTGACCTTGGGGCCTAAATAGCCCCTAAAAGATCTGGTGCAGAAAGCAAGGGGACATGTCTAATGGAGAAAAATCATATATGGTCACTAGGGAATGTCAAAGAAAAAGGAGATATTTACTTAAAGCAGTGACCGTGATATCGTAAGTCTTGAATTTAGTTTCTACATATTATTTTGGCTTTGCTCCGTCACAAATTCCTATAAAAATTATAATTGTACAACGCAAAATATACGTCCGTAGCCCAAACGCAAACTAATAAAAAGCAAACGTAGGAGAAATAAAGTATGAATACCATATGGAGTGGAGCTACGGGATCCCAAACTCTTCAAACATTTATACCGTGACCTTGACACGGTACGCATTCCGCACGATAGAGTATGGTGTGTTTTCCCTTAAAGGTAGAGCCACATCCAAACAAAAAGCGAGTAGATAACTCAGCGTGTCTGGATTACGTAAATGTGAGTGCTCTATGGCGACCAGTAGAGAACCTCTCTACCGGTCTTCATAGAGCAAAACGGATAATTTGCTAAAAAAAATCTTGTACCGACTATTTTGAACACAGTTTTGGTTAATGGGTTGTGCATACGAGGCACAGCACACTCAAGCAAGTGGTTGCGAGTTCGATTTCCACCTGGGCAAATTTCGTATAAAATCACTGGTTCGCTTGGGATCCACCCAGTTCTTTGGACGGTATACATATAACTAGCTGTTGCCCGCGACTTCGTCCGCGTGGTATTTAACAAAGACAACCGTTGACAACAGCCTGCTCGCCCATTCTGAGCCCGCGGGACGCATTGCAGGTTGTTGCTATCAAACTTAATCAGGCGCTGCGCTGCAACATTGGTTTAATTTTTTTTTCGTGAGATCCTATTTTTTTTCTAAAATAAAAGTAGCCTAAGTTACTCCTTGTTATATCAGCTATCTGCCAGTGAAAGTCCCGTCAAAATCGGTCCAGCCATTTCAGAGATTAGCCGGAACAAACAGACAGACAGACAGACAGACGGACAGACGGACAGACGGACAGACAGACAGACAGACAAAAATTGTAAAAAATGTTGTTTCGGTATAGGTAACGTGTATACATCCAAATGCACTTAGTAAAAAGCGGTTATTTTAATATTACAAACAGACACTCCAATTTTATTTATATGTATAGATATATCACTTAGTTTGCGACCATAGAGTTGGTGGTATATGATTGTCAGTTTGATATATGTGTCAATAATATCAATACCAATTACCACATTATACTCGTAGTATAAGCAAACGAAGAATTAAATTTGGTACCGGTAACTACAGGTAAAGGTACCGTTTCTTATCGGTGAGTGTGAATGTGTTTCCACCCTAACATGTTGTGAGAAAACACAGCCAACATACTTTTATTTATTTCTAATATGGTCCCACGTATTGCGAGCTATGGGATTCTCGCTTGGAAATTAAAAACCTTATAAAAGTGTATAGTTTTCATAGTTTCAACGATAGATACTTAGCCCCAAATTTATAGCAGTTATATAATTATAGCAAACGTCATATAGTACTGCGCAAAGCAAAAGTCTTGTGCGCAGTACTATATGACGTTTGATAAAGTTATAGAACGTCTATAAATTTTGGGGTGATCTCTTTGGGGTATAATTAACCATGCAGTCTGCGTTCAAAAAGCCACCAAATTAACCATTATAAAATTGCAACGCAAATGAAAAAGTAATTATCTTACCTATTTCAAATTCGCAAACTTTAGAAATTAATTAAGAAAAAAACACCGCACACCATTTAAGCCCTTAAGCTAACCACAATAGAACCTTCATAGGATACATTTTAACACGTTGACTGCGTTAGGAGGTCTAAAAGAACTCTAACGTGACTTTCAGCTGGTGCGGCGCCGAAAATCGTGTTCTCCACCTCTGTGCGGGAGGTCGTAACTTCTTTATTTCTATGTGTTTGACAGAGACAAATATACATACCTACTTCCCGCTGCGAGTTTGATTCAATAATGTAATAAAAAAAATAGGAGATGGATGAGGTCTCTAACGCACTGAGTTGTAATAATATACATCTGTTGCGTGAAGAGATCTTTCGGACCTCCTAAAACACAGGCGTCATAGACGCAAGGAGCGGAGCGCGGGCGGCGCGGGCGCCGTTAGCTCGCGCTCAGTGTTGTTCAAATGTCGATAATGTGTACCTGCGCACTCCATGTAAAAAAAATACGCTATTATATTTTGTCAGTGTGGTAGCAAAAAAAGTCGTTGCACAGGCTGTCACAGTAAATTACGGCTTACATTTAGTAGCACAGATGCATCCAAAACAGCCAAACGAATAAATACACTATGTGTGCAATGCGATCAACAAATGTGTTTACCATGCTTCAATGATGAAAATTTTTCTTAAATATATTTTAGGTCACTATGTTTATTGAAATAAAACTAATTTTATGGATTATCATAATTCATCATTCACGGAAGGACAGTCACCATGGTCAGTCCTCCCGTGACCATTGTTGCTGTAAAACAGCCGAAACGACGGGAACGTAAAAAACAAATAATAAACACGATAAAATCCATAAGATTAGTTTTATTTCAATGTGTACTGTTCGCGTAAATACAAGAAATCAATATAACTATGTTTAAATGATTACTTCATAAAAAGTTTAGCTATCGATAACTGGGCTTTTATTTTAATCCCATCACTAGTCACAACCCAAACGGATCTATCTTTACTTGCGATGCGAGATTCAATGGATACCTAATTTTTTTTTCTTTATATCTCATAACCCACTTTTCATATCCCCATGCGTAGCAAACTTGAGATAGAACAGTTAATTCTCTATTATTTACAGAAAGAACATAGATTGTATCTTATTTTTTGATAAAGATATGAGTTTTTTTTAAATACCTTATTTTAGGAGATGGATTGGGTCTCATACGCACTACAGTGAAGCTCGGTTATGAGGTCGAATAGGTCTCTAACGCACTGGCTGAAAGTCCTCTGAAAATGGCACCGCACTCAAGGTGTTAAGGTTTATGAACTGCAAAAATAATTTTGTCAGTCGTTACGTGCGTTTCGTAATTAGCATACATGTGTTTAGGGCCCTTGCGAACAAGAATTTACAAAGTTTTCGCTTCGGTAACAAGTTGGCCGAAGAAATGTAATGTGAGTTTATTACTTTCAGACATCGTGTGTGTACAGATTGCAATCCGGAAAACTGGATCCAGTATTCCGGTGAATGCGACATGACTAAACGTTTAATGGATCCGGTTAGTGGCACATTTTTGAGCAGTACATTGTCATGGGTATGTGAAAACAATACAGGAACGGCTAGGTAGGTTTGAGTAGCTGATAAACTACTAACTCTAAGTATATAATTATTTGGTGCCTTATTATTTTAATTCCATTATAATTTTTTATAACTCTAAATTTTGTCAAAATATTTTATTTATTTTTATTATTATAAGAACTGGCAATTGTTATGCTATCTAGGTTACCCTCTATAATCTATACATATAAATAAAATTGGAGTGTCTGTTTGTAATATTAAAATAGCCGCTTTTTACTAAATGCATCTTTAAAATTTTTGTCTGTCTGTATGTCTGTTTGTTCCAGGTAATCTCTGAAATGGCTGGACCGATTTTGACGGGAATTTCACTGGCAGATAGCTGATGTAACAAGGAGTAACTTAGGCTACTTTTATTTTAGAAAAAAAACCCTCAACCCCCGCCAACGACTTAACAAAGGCTGCCGGTCGCGCGGGCGCAGAACGCGCGAGCGGGCTATTACTAACGGTTGTGTCTATGTTAAATACCACGCGGACGAAGTCGCGGGTAACAGATAGTTAAATAATAAAATCTTGCGAGACAGGCCTGACCTAGTGCAGGAAGTTTTTGTCAATAACCGACCGAATTAAAATTGTAACCGCAATGTATGTATAATACCTGTAAATCTCTTTTTGGTTTATAAACATTATTATTATTAATTTACATTATAATTTCAAAACTTCACATCACACTAATATTATAAATGTGAAAGGTTGGATAGATGGATGTTTGTTACTCAATCACACCAGAACGGCTGAACAGATCAGAATGAAATTTGGCACAGAGATAGATTATACTCTGGAATAGTACATATAGATACTACTTTTTATCCCGGTAAAAAAGACATACTTTTTAATCGCGGGTTACACCGCGGGACGCAGCTAGTATTTCATAAATTAAGCAGGACTGCGGTCGACTTTTCAATGTGTTCAGGTTACAAAGGCTAGGGCTCTCCCAAACTCAGCTTCTTTATGCCGCCATTGTGGTGAGAGCTAACGACCCATAACTACTTGTTTTACCAAATTATTTGAGTCCAACATACTTTTGTTAATGGCCTGGGGTCATTTGATAGCCTTTAATGGTGAACAACATTAGAATACCTTTAAGTCACGGTTTAACTCTAAACCAGAATCGGAATGTGTGGCGTCGCATTGAAATATCACCACTATCACATAAGTAATAGAGTATAATTTCAATATATAAAACAAGCTCGTGTTAGTTAAACCATTTATAACTCACGAATGGGTGCGGCGATTATTATGATCTTTGATTTCATTGAATTTGTCTCCGCTCCGAATACCTAGCAGAACTATTAACACATGGGAAAAATTCACAACAAAATAAGATAATTTATTTTCTCATATACATATACATTTGATTCTGAGGCCGTACGAACTTTGCCGGGACTGCTAACATATTGAACCGACTTCTTTTATAGCTTCATATCTATTTTTTTCGATATACTTCTTCAGAACAATAAAAATCAGCACTAAATAACAATTGCCAATGTTTTTCTTTTATTCTGAACGCAACTCAGCGAGATCTTATTTATTTGTCTTTCACTGTACAAACCTTAATTCATCTCATGTCTTGTTATCGTCGGCTTAGTCGATGGACATATGTGTAATATTAATGCTATCATTATCTAATTGCTTATTAGTTACAAAAATATCTTTGGTAGGACTGTCTAGTTAATGTTGAGTGATTATATAAGTTGTAACAATAATAGTTTAATATATTTTAACAATGCCAACAGTAGGTTCTAAAGATAACATTCCCAAAAAAAAAACAAATTAAAAGACATTTAAAAAATGACCCTGTACTGAGCGCATGGCCAAAGGCTACTGGTTCGCCTGGATTAAAAAAAATAAACATAATTTACACAATTATTTTATAGACCAACCTGATCCATATATCCTGGTCCCTACAAATTGGAATATCATGAGGCATGCTTGCTAGTCATTGATATGTCTATTGGTGGGGACCCTACAAAACAGGCCTACAGATTGCGTGCCAAGTTGGGCCTTTGGTGGAGGCTCTGCAGTTTGCTTTTGCGAGAGTATATAGGGTTCAATACATTTTGAACTAAAATTGGTTATTATATAATATTTAAACTGTCAATAAAAGTTGCTGCTGCTTGCACATAGCCATTCTTAACATATGTGAAAACCTCTTCATTGTTAAAAATACTTTAAACTATAAAAGAATTTGAATATAAATTTGCTCTTACATCGGGAAAGGTTATAAATATTTAATTTTATTAAGAACTCCTGAAATTAATGTAAAATACTAGAATATCTAAATTCCGCGTACCGAGAAAACTCAGACATTTCTCGGTAATGTATAGTTGGTGTATTGTCTATACATATAAATAAAATTGGAGTGTCTGTTTGTAATATTAAAATAACCGCTTTTTACTAAGTGCATTTGGATGTATACACGTTACCTATACCGAAACAACATTTTTTACAATTTTTGTCTGTCTGTCTGTCTGTCTGTCTGTCTGTCCGTCTGTCTGTCTGTCTGTCTGTCTGTCTGTCTGTTTGTTCCGGGTAATCTCTGAAATGGCTGGACCGATTTTGACGGGAATTTCACTGGCAGATAGCTGATGTAACAAGGAGTAACATAGGCTACTTTTATTTTAGAAAAAAAAATTGGATCTCTCGAAAAAAAATTAAAACCAATGTTGCAGCGCTGCGCCTGATTAAAGTTTGATAGCAACAATCTGCAATGCGTCCCGCGGGATCAGAACGCGAGCAGGCTGTTGCCAACGGCTGAGTCTTTGTTAAATACCACGCGGACGAAGTCGCGGGCAACAGCTAGTACAAAATAAGATTGTTTTGTTAAGTAAACTATCCGTGCGAGGAAAGAGATTTATTGTCGGTAAATTGGCTTTCTCATTGCTCGCCGTGTAGCCCACCACATACTGGGACCGCGTGGTTTTATTTATTTTTCGATGAAATATGCGAATGGGGAATATTCTAGAAATATTGTTGAGATACACAATATGTAAGGGCTTGTTCAGTGATGTTTTATTAAGATGTAGATACAATATTCGCAACATAAGTAATTTCAATTTGACGGCCTGATTAGCGCAGTTGGTTGGAATCCTGCTTGAGACAAACTTTGTGTGAGCACGATTTTTTGTACCCGAGAAATGTCAATAAAGTAAGCCTTAGGCACGCCATCTATTGACTAACCGAGCAGCGGTCGCCTCTCGAGGTTGCTTCTGCTCAGCGGGGCTATTTTAAATCATTCGAAATCATTCGAAAACGAATTCGAAAATACAATTTTAAATAGCGGTCAAAAGATGGTCCGAGAACTTTCAATCGAAGACATATGGTAGGATTTAGCGCCACTGGAGACGGCAATTAAATAATAAAGTACATATTTAGCTATAAGTAAAACACATACACCTAGAATAAAACAATGGCAAAACAACCACTCAAATCTAAAGACTCCGCCAACGCCTAGCGTTTGTTAAAGAGGCAGTACACATTGGGCGCTTTGGAAACGCGGGTTTTAAGAACCACGAGGTTCTCCATAGGTATCCGCAAAAGTTCGCTTCTAGACAAGCTCGCGCCAAACACGCGTTGACAGATTTTAGTTAGAAAGCGCGATGGGCATCGCTTCCATAGATACAGTACCCAGCCATAGACTATTCGGATACCCATAGATACAGTATTCGGGTAGAGCGGACGCTTCGCTTATGCGTCCATTTTCAAACTGAGCTAGGGCGGACGCTTTCCTGACGCTCGTCGTACGCTGAGCTGAACGCGCGTTCAACCCAACGCCTAGTGTGTACAAGCTCAAAGGGTTACACGGAACGTTTACCATTACATTATATGACACGTGAACCATTCCAACGGCTTATTCCGTACCACAACGGTTGGTTTCATCCTGTTCGTGTTATGATAAATTGGTTTCTCCTCATAGAAACGTTTCAGGGTGGGGTTAGAGTAATTGGAGGCTGTAGGTAATCGTTGGTTACGAAAATTGATCGGGCAAGTTTGGTCATGAAGGATTTATTTGCGATGTTTTCTGTTGGAAATATGTGGGTAAATGTAGTTAAACCTGATTATCTCAGTGGGTATTAGCCCAGATTTCTGAGATGATCCCGGGCTGGTTTCATTGTAGGGACACACTTTGTGTAATGAGCAGTGAGCACGAATGTTTGTACCAGTGTTCTGGATGTTCAGTATCTATATAAGTATTTTATACTAAGATCGCGCCCAGTCCATTGTACAGTACTAATAACACATGCGATGCTTAGCTTGGGACCGTCCAGTAGGTGCGGTGCTCTGACGAAATTATTATGAATACTAAACAAAAAAAAATTGCCAGATGTAATCATCGTTCAAAACCAAACTATATTTATATTAAGGTTACCATACAATGTACTAAAGAGACAAGTCAACGAAAAACAAGTCAGTTAACACGACGAAGATTCATTAATCAAGGCAAATTTTCCAAGCAATTTTGGCCCGCTTATTAGTTTAACCTATACTAATTAATAACTTTAAATCGTGGATATCACAGGGTAAACAGGATAAAGTTATCCGCGATCAAGCCAGGTTAATTGCAATAGAAGTGCTTGTTTAAACGGTGTGCTCTGAGACAGTTCAAGCTCAGTGCCTCTGTAATTTGAACTAGGACTCGCGATTATAAGCGTTGGCGCAAGTTGAAGGACGAACTTTAAATTAATTAATAGTTCAGGATCACTAATTCAGCAAAATTCTGCCATTTTTAATTGTTAGTTTAAGAGTATGTCAGGCGTCTGTCTCTCGTCGATCCTACCGCGATTAATAACTACTGCGCACTGTACCCCGGCGGTTGGGGCGCAACGCGCTTGCAAGAGATAGAGGTTCGCGATAAAAAGAGAAGCGCATATTTACGTAATAATATTTTTGAAACGCATAAAATGCAGCGTCGGTCACTTCCGATGTGCACTTTATTGCTTTGTAGCAAGAGTCGCGTTTTATTTAATTGTCTTGGAGAAATTAAACATCTGTTCGAAAGATTTATTACATAATCTGTGGTATGGCTCCCCGAACGCTCATTCCGGTAAAACTATAACCAAAAAATCATCAAATAACTCCTGTTAACTCCATTAAATATTATACACTATTCCTGTTATAACCGAGAAATTTAGGTTGACTGAATTTAATGTCACTCACAAAATATTACCAAATTCTTATAGCTTTTACCTTGAACCGTTACCCGACATGGCAAAGTTTGAAACTCAAGTGTCAGTGAGCCGTGCCTCGGAGACCTGAGTCCGTCACTACGGTTTTAATAAAGCTTAAACTAGATTACGAGAGCTTCTGTGAAATAAATTTACGTTTTATAAACGACTAGCTGCGCCCCGCGGTGTTATCCGCGTTTAAATATATGTCTATACTATGCATTTTACCGGTATACAAAGTAGCCTATGTTCAATTCCAGACTATAACCTATCTCTGTGCCAAATTTCATCCAGATCCATTGAGCCGTTCTGGCGTGATTGAGTAACAAGTCCAAACTATGTTATAATAATAATATCGCCAGATTGACACACTAACTATGTCTATTACGGTCCCACACTAAACAACGCTTGAATAATGGGTACCGTGGAATAGACTGGGGGTGAACTCAGTTAATAGTACTCATATAGATATTAAACATCCATAGCTCGGGTACAAACATTCGTGTTCATCGCACAAAGTTTGTCTCTACCAGGATTCGAGCCCGGGATCCTCGGCACAGAAAGCATGGTCTCTACCAATTTCGCTAATCAGGTGGGTTATTTTAAATCATTCGGAATCAACATCGGATACGGATTTGAAACTTTCCGATGTTGGTGTCGCTCCCGGCGAGCTTTCCGACGGAAACTTTTTGGAAAAAGAACGATTTGGTATTGTCATCAACATACTTGTACATCGAAAATAATCAAATTCGGAAATTTTAATAGCGATTGTGGTAATCCAGTTTGGACGTTTTCGATTCCGTTTCCTATATCGATTTCGAATGGTTTAAAATAACCCCGTAGGTCAGTCTTTTTTATTATAAGCATCGTTACAAATATCATTGCATATATTGGAGAGAAATGTGCCCGGTACAAAGGCAGTAGTAAATAGTAGGCAGTAGTAAAATAAAATACCATCGGCGAAATTATGGGTGCACTGTAGCGCACCTCTGCCTACCCCTTCCAAGATCACAGGCGTTATGGTGTATGTAAGTATCATATCATGTTAATTATCTTGCTTTATATGCGTTGATTAACTTTAAGAGTAATTTTTCACACAAACAAATAATCGACAATTATTGATTTCTTATATTGACGCGAATACTACACATTGAAATAAAACTAGTCGTACGGATTTTATTTTTATTTAAATCATAAAATAAACGCGATAAAATCCGTAAGATTAGTTTTATAGTCAACAATTATAAAAACAAGAAAAATAGTGCCGAATATTCTAACATTTCTGAGAATCGCACACAATTTCTGGACACATAGTCGGGACGCTTCGCTTAATGAATCTCGGACCTGTTAAATAACGTATACTATGCAGCACATACGTACCAACGCTACATTTTCAGACAACATTTAATTAAATTTCTCGCTTGGTCCACAGATCATGTTGCAGAAACAAGTAAAGTATAATCCGAGTAGAACAACCTTCTGGGATCGAAGTATCACATGAATAAACCATCAGATAACCATGGCGTTAAACCCAACGTCCCCACCACGGCATTAGCTTACATAACCACTCTGCTTATAATTAATCTCGCGTCGTCATTTCTCACTTCTCACTTAATTACATCGCAAATGCGGTGAATCAATTTCTATACAGGCATAGTGTAAGGGGCATGGTAACGAAAACTTAGGATAATTGTTTTACACTCTCCTTGTTCTCCCAAAGACGCGCTAAAGATGAGAAAGAGTGTAAATGTTAAGGCAGCTAATAACGTAGATGTGTCATAATAAAACAATAATATAATAATTCCAACCCTTTTTTTATTATGTCTCACTGCTGGGCACGGGCCTCCCCTCAATGCGAGGGGGTTTAGGCCATAGTCCACCACGCTGGCCCAGTGCGGATTGGTGGACTTCACACATCTTTCGAGGGGCTCTTTCAGACATGCAGGTTTCCTCACGATGTTTTCCTTCACCGTTTTTAGCAAGTGATAATCATGGTTGAAAATGAGATTCGCACATGAAAAATCCCAGAGGTGCAAGCCAGGGTTTGAACCTGCAATCCTCGTTACCGAGGCTAGCGTTCTACCAACTTGGCTATAACTGCTTATATAAATGCACTGCTTATATGATAAAGCAATAAATATACAACAAACTCTAATTCTCGTGTATCAAACATTTCACGACGATTCCCGGCATCAGCCCTTCTGGGATAACAAATTCAATATTTCCAGCCCATTGCACTGAATACGGCGGTTTCGTAAAGTGACAGAATAACGCCGAACGATATACATAAGAATCCGAAGTGGGTTTCCTCATCTTGTCAAAGGCTTAGGGTGTTATTTCGTAGACGCGTGCAATAGCGCACTAAAATGAAAGTCGTTTTATGGAACGACTACATACATGTCTAAAATCTGAAGCTAGAGTCTATTGGCCATACATTGTCATATATCTATGACATAGATCTAGGGTCATATAATTATATGACCGTAGACGGAATTTTGAAAACTACAATCACACAAAATAATATTTCTATATTAAATGATCATACAAAATTCCCCCCGATCCTCCACTCCTCCTCCTCCTACATCCTCTATTTGTCATATGATGATGTAGATTATATGACCATATATGCTTTCTATATAAACTGTGATTATGTTCAGTGTTAATTAACGTAATATAATATTAACCTTAGTCCGAATAAAATCTAGTATAAAAACCGCTGCTGCTGTAACAGCAGCTGAAACGACGGGAAGGTAAAGAACACAATATAAACGCGATAAAATCCTTAAAATTAGTTTTATTTCAATGTGTAGTATTCGCGTAAATGTAAGAAATCAATATGTGAACCTAATCTTTATTTATACTCAGTGAGCCCAAAGTGGAGTATGTCACAACATATAGTTAAGCAACGAATGACTCAGCCGTTTGTAGAGTCCCTTTTGCAGCAATATAATATACTGCCGATATAAACATTCTGTTTCCTTTTCATTCAAGGATCAGTGTATTTTCAGTGCGTGTCAAATTCCACATACAATATCTGAGGATCGATGCCCTTTTAAATTTCAATAAACGTGTCAGGGGGAAATGACGATTATAACGGTAAGTTAATTGTCCAGTTATCATTACTGCAACGTGAAGAAAAAAATATTATAAATAAGTTTTCATATTAAAAAATAAATCAGCAAACGATTCCAAAAGCCCTGGACAATTAAGAATCTAGATTTTATTTTATTTTGTTTGGAGTCAGTATTAATCTAAGTCTAAACAATATCTCATGTACTCCTAAGTTAGTGAGAAAGATTTAGGTTAGCTGTAAAAGCAATTAAATGTTTTTCAAAATGGCAATATTTCCATCTTATATTTGCAACATTATGGCGGGTAAAAGGCGGACGATACGAGGGAACGGGGTACGGCTTAATGCTGCTTTATGACTGTGCCTGATGCGTTTTTTATGTCACCTCCCTAGTTCCGATATAAGATGTCGATATCAACGACAATATTGGCATATAAGGAAGTGATAACTACCAAAGATAATCGAATTACAACCGAGTTATTTTTGGTAATAACAAAACATTAGGTGCCCCGGATCTCTTTCGATTGGATTATGTTTTTTTATTATTTTGTTAGTTAGTGAATTTTTCGCATGTTTTAATATTTATTCTGCTATTCGGGGCGGAGACAAATTCAAAAAAACAAAATCGTAAAAATTGGCCCACTCATGCTTGAGATAAAAATGGTGTAACTAACTCGAATCTATTTTATCTATATATATATATAGTGAGAGAGTTATTTTTTGAAAACGATTACCAATTCAATTTCACATTGAAATATTTTTGCAAGCAGTGTAAGGTATCTCTAAAGACGTAATGACAAAAGTCTAAGCGCACGAGTAAGTACAGATAGAATTTAATTAAGTCCCTGTCAACGGCATCCCAATATCGCGAACACCTCGGGCCCCTGTTTATTAAGCCTTTAGATAAAAGTTCTCCTTTGATACTATTGTCTAGATGACTCACAGGTCGTCGTCTTCTCCGCACCCTTTCGAACGCATGAAGGATTCATGATGTGAATTCCTATGAAATATTTTCAACTTTTGGGGGTAGTCGAAGAGAAAAGTTATCAATTTTGTTTAATTGTGTGAACATATTTTTTTTAAATATAATGTGTAATTTTGGTGGAATATAACCATTATGTGTTCATAAACGTGCACGAGTGTAGGAAAATAAAACTAAATAGTAAAACACGACTTTTCCAGTTCTCCCAAAAAGTTCGGTAATTTGTCAGTAAAATATCCACTACTTTACTGATAGGGCTGGGGGGGAATGTTTATTAGGCCTAGTCTACGGCCTGCATAGAATCTCCAACATTTGATATGAAAAATATTCATTCCACTTGATGTTAGCAAAATACCTATCCAAAGGTGGGTGAGGCTAAACTCTAAAAAAAAGAAGAAATGTTTTCAATGAATTTTAGATGTATGGTCCGTATATAGTAATAAGATGGCTTGTCTCGTCAAAAGGTCGATGTATAGAAGTACAATACTTTGAGTGAAAAATACATGCTAGTATACTAACAATGTATAAAAACCTATAGACGGACGAAACTAGATTGTCTTTTGTCGAATTGCTAATGATAACAACGCCTGCCCAGCCGTTCCTACATCGTTCTCACATACCCATAACAATGTAGTACGATCAAAAATGTATAAGATCCTTTAAAAAAAGAACAACCATAGAGTTTCTTACGCGTTCTTCTCCATAGGACCGGCATTCCGAACGGGTGGCAAAGTCGTACCTCAGCATTTTGGTATTTTTTTGACGATTCATAAGCACTGTACTTGAGTAAACATATTCTGATACGATTAAAACCTTCACCATTAATATCGATTGTTCGATTCAATTATGATTGGATAGTCGATTATATCGGAACGATAAACGACTTTAACAATTACCAGCCGCTAGTAAAGTCTGTGAAGCGATTTTATGACGTCATAAAGTTATATGCGAGTGCCTTTAATAACTCGGTAACCCTATTATTATTAGATTTCCTATATTAGGTACTAGATCTGCCCGCAACTGCGGGAAAACGGTTTTAATTGTCCATATAAAACGTGTTGTAGATATATTGATTTCTTATCGAATACTACACATTGCCATAAAACTAATTTTGCGGATTTTGTTAATTAAATATGAAGGTACCCCATTTCAAACTATGGCACTAAGACCTAAAACACCTCAGTCCTCCCGTGACCATTGTTGCTGTGCAAAGCAGCCGAAATCTAGAGAACGTAAAAAACATAAAATAAACGCGATAAAATCCGCTAAAATAATTTTATTTCAATATGTTGTACATAAAGTTTGAATACAACTCGTAGTTCTTGAAAAAATATATAAGGCTGAGATTTGGAAGATTCAGTGTAATAACGAATGACAAGAATGGATCTTTGCCATCCTATTAATAATAATATTAGCTCCATTAACGTCCCACTGTGGGGCACGGGCCTCCCCTCAATGCGAGGGGGATTAGACCATAGTCTACCATGCTCACCCAGTGCGGCTTAGCGGACTTCACACGTATTTTGAGCGGTCCTCTTAGACATGCAGGACAGGCATGAGCCGGGGTTTGAAACAACGACTCTCATTTCTAAGGTGAGCGTTCTACCAACTAGGATATCCCTGCTTTTGCTATGCAAATGATATTTGATCTTAAAGTGATAAAGGAATTTAATGTTATCACTTCAAACAGATGCACAGCTTCCCATCGGTTTGGTTGGGCTACAGTTAAACAAAGGCTGTTATCACAATAAACATAACATGACAAAGTGTTGTATGTTTATGTATACACAGCACTTGACATTACGTTACGATGTTTATATAACAACCAGTTACTCAGATAATGGCTGTGACAGACTAACAAACAGTGTTATTTTTATTGTATAAATCACATTATATTTAGATTTAAATATTGACAATTAAAGTAAAGTAAATAGGCAAACAAAAAAAATGTATGAAAACAAACTTCGTTTGGGGTCGAGTCACCTTCGTCCGTAGGAGAATTAAGTACCCTCGAGATACCCTACACGTGACCCTGGGTGGTGCCAACCAGGTGACAACTCTACTGGTGGTAGGCTTCGGCCGTGGCTAGTCACCACCCACTGAACAAAGCCATGTCGCCAAGCGGCCTAGCCGTGTTCCGGCGTGATGTTCGGTGTTGCCATTCATGGATGGCGGGTCAGATCAGTTGCGCTGCATGTGCCCAGTGAATGTAGCGTCTCTATCTAATGCCGCCTTCCTACCTAGGCAAGTATGCTCATCGTCACTTAACATCAGGTGAGATCGTGATCAAATACTTGCCTATAATGTAATAATAATAAAAAAAAAAACGATGTATCAAAAAGACCTTGTCCGCGTGGAATGGTGGCAAGAATGCTGGCTACGTATCCTCTCTATGATCTTATATTAGGAGTTCCGTATTTTCCGTTTAAGCTACGGAACCCCAGAGTATGTTACGGGCTCTTACCTTTTCTAATATCCAATTAAGTAAAACTACCTATCTCATTAGCCACGCGATAAAGACTATGTAAGCTAGACTATGCCGTATATTTTCCAAATAAATTACTAATTAACCAACTTAATCTCATTAGCTATACAATGCGCCTATTCTATCCGCTAAATTATCTTGAATGAGACTTCTAAAGTTAATTTAGTACCTATCCTAAAATAGAGAGTCTAGATATGTTCCAAACGAAGTCTTGTAATATTAATTTGAAACATATATCTAGACATTTACAAAAGTAATCTGTAAATCTTGGAACCCTGTAGCCATTAACTTGTAATTATATACTTAGAGTGAGTACTTTTTTTGACCAGTTGCTAAAGTCTGCCTAGCCGTTCCTATATTGTTCTTACACACCCATAACAATGTACTGCTCAAACATGTAGAAGATCTTTTTAAAAAGAGCAACCATGGAGTTTCTTGCCCGTACCTCTGCATAGGAACGACATTCCGTAGTAAAGTTGTAGCTTATCATTTTGTAACTATTTTAACGATTCATAAGTACTGTGTTTAATGGTTTTGCATGAATGAAAATATTCTGATTCTGAAAAAGCGCTTGAAAATTTACCTAGAAAGTGGGATATAATATTTTAAAATTTAGCTTCAGGCTAAGTTTATAGCAATAATTTAAATTTTTGACCAATTAATTCGCCGTTTACAGATAGCAAAGCCGCACATACCAACGGACAAATGCAGTTTAATACACAAAGGAGTTTGGTCTCTAAAAGCATGCACTTACACATATCATTAAGGTGCTACATTTAGGTGAGCGTACAAACAGCAATAACGATGACTTTTCATTGTGGCGGGCAACAAAGCTGCCAGCTTAACTGCGCTGTAATTACACGAGCCAGGGGACAGGTGAGACAGAATATTTTAAAATTAACAATGCAGATGGCTTTATTTAATGGGTTCAACACATCTCAATAGTTGTAAGACATAAACAAGGTGAAATCCAAATCAATGGTACTATTTTAAATGCTACACATGATGTAGATTATTTATGGACCATTAATAAAGTTCTACTAATTAAAATAATTTTGAAATATTAACCTGTGCTCGAAATTAATTGACACTTTTTTATCATAGTAGCCTTTTTTTTTTGTACATTATTGGCAAGTATTTGATCTCGATCTCACCTGATGGTAAGTGAAGATGAAATCTACGATGGAGCATCCTTGCCTAGGTAGGAAGGCGGCAGTAGATAGAGACGCTACATTCACTAGGCACATGCAGCGCAACTGATCTGACCCGCCATCCATGAATGGCAACACCGAACATCATGCCGGAACACGGCTAGGCCGCTTGGCGACATGGCTTTATTCAGTGGGTGGTGACTAACCACGGCCGAAGCCTACCACCAGTGGAGTTGTCACCTGGTTGGCACCACCCAGGGTCACGTGTAGGGTATCTCGAGGGTACTTAATTCTCCTAGGGACGAAGGTGACTCGCCCTCCAAAAATATTTATATATATATTATATTATAATATATTATATTTTAAAATAATGGGGTAATTAATCGATTTTATTTTAAAACAACTTACATATCTACTTATATACGCTGTTCGGGGCGGAGACAAATTAAAATAATCAACGATCATAAGTACTGAAGTGTTTGACGTCCTAGTGACAAAGTTTGAACTCGGGTACCCTCGTATTTAGTTGTTGTTTGCGGTCTGATCCATGCAGAAAGTGCTCACTGTGTGACAATTGCAAGACCTCAAGACTGTTTCCAATCATTATGAGAAGTCAGGATTTCTATAAGCATGTCCCATTAAAAAAAACCGCCCATCAAAATATGAATTGTGTGTTTTTGTGTGATTTTTTGTTTTTAGATCGACATAAGATTCTGGAAGAAATGGAGTAAGTGGAACCAACCACTGACCCTTGGCTTTTCAATTTTCCCTATTATCAACCAAACCAAACAAGTTGATCGATAATGGCTTACCACCAAGTATCGCCTAGATCTATCAATTATAAGTGTCTGAATCACCATGCTTTGTACCTTAGCAAAGCGCTTTAGCACTAGCGACAGGGGAAAACGAAATGTAGGAAAATGTGGACGTCCAGTGACAAGTCTTCTGTCGCGTCTCTCATCGCCACATCGCCATAGCTGCAAGGCGTTGCATCTCGCTTTAGCTGACGTCAGAATCACAAAAGCGACTGTGGTATCCCCATACAAAAAACAAAAGAAGGTAAAAATGAAAATCAAGTTTTTATTTTCCCTCGTAAACATGAACGGAGCCTTATAGCGGACAGCTTCATCAGGCGGGTAATGTAATTACCTGAAAATAACAGAGTTTTCACAACCGCCATGTCTGCCCCAGCTTACCGTTTTTACACAATTTTTATTGGACGCGATAACCGAGGAATATTTTGTCGCGTGTTTGTTTGCGAGTTAAAGATATGGTTTTGAACCGAGTGTTGTTATATAAAGTGGTATACCTATTGTAAGGGGCATGACAACGAAAAGTTGCACTCAATGCCTATAATAATTTATAGAAATCAATTATGTCGAAAGCCATGGGTTAAACATGTTGTAATTTTTGAGCGCGCAATGTATCGTAAGCAATGCGATCACAACGCAATGCTCCGCGCGATATCCGGCGCGTGCGAGTGACGCGCGCGCTCAAGCGTAATGAGTTTTAATTCACACTGCAGTTTTAGGTCTCAATTAGTAATTCGTGATGTCAAGGTATCAACACACAAACACACACATACAAACAAACACATACAAAGTCATTTTATGACGAGCCGAAAAATAAAATGATTTTATCAAGTATTTTCATTCCGCTCTCGATCTTGGATCTCTACATGTATCTGCATTTTTAAATTCACTCATCGTCATAAAAATTTACGTCATGATGGTTGCTCATAAAGTTAAGATCGTGTGGGTATCTCAAGTAATAAAAGGGTCTCGTTAACTGTAATGGAGGGGCGTAATTTATTGAAGGTGCACTTAGAAAAACCTTATTTGTTTCTGTAATGTAAATACACTCCGTCATAATACGTTTCAATCGAATAAAAAATAACTTTAAATAATGTTACATTTAACAGTGTCACAGTCTGTGGTCAATTTAAAGGATGATTAAAAAAATGTTACGAATTTATTGTCTATGACTTTTATATTTTATGTATTTGTACGCCATTGGCGAAACATAACTTTTACAGACGAAAAAAGGAAATTAAAAAAATCAAAACTCTCGAGTGCGTACTGTAACAAAAAAGCGTCTGGTTGTCGCCATATTGAACTTTGATTACAGTACAGACTTGCAGGATTAAGACAAATCGTTTGACGTAAGAATCATCAATATCGGCCTACGCGTTTGGTCTCTAGAGCGCCACAAAGGAACAAACATACATACATAGACTGATAAACACATTACCCTCCGCAGTCGGGCAAATGATTGATTGATTTATTGAATATACTAAAGTATATACACTCTTTTAATTCTCTTGTTTTTCCGATGGCATAATTATTTTAGTCTTTAATTTCGTAAAGATGTTAGATTGATATAAGTTCCATATTCAAGATTCATCGGAGAGGCGGTATACATATTATAGTCCTATATATGTTATGTACAATACGATTTTACGATATCCGTAAAATTTGTTTTATTTCAATGTATTCGTGTAAATATAAGAAATAGCCGTAATAATGTAAATCACTAGTCTAGTATGAGACTGTAACATCTTTAGTATAAGATATAACTTCCCTTTCCGTCAACGGACTGAGATTAACTCGTGCACTAAAATACATGTATAAAAAATATATATTAAAAACTCCTTGGAAATCATTGAACATAATGTTATAATCAGCATCATCATCTCGGGGTCGAGAATTTGGGTTCGTGGGGCCCCAACGCTCGCCTCCTTTACAAGGAGATTACCGCACGACTTTTCACCGCTACCCGTGACCGGCGGGGCTGGCCTCTATTTCGCGCAGAGAGTGAGCCTCGCTATTCAGCACGGAAACGCGGCCAGCCTGCTGGGCACTTTTAGCATGGACGACGATGTGGAGGCTTTTTGTGTATATAATATTATTTTTATTTTATTTTACAATGTCCTATTAATAAGTATTTTTTAGTTTTTATCAGCATCATACATACATTACAATAACTACTAAACTAAGCTTGTATTCGTGTCTTAACGTTGTAATCGCCCTATAAAACTTTATAGGGCGCACCACAACATAACGAGTGTTTATAAGACCATTTTGAATTATTTACGCCCCTACAACGGCTTCAGCGTAACAATAGTAGCATACTAATTAACAATGGTGAATAAGTTTGGACGAGATTGATGGTTATGGTGAAAAGTTTATATTACGGTGGGATATCATTGCTGGTTGTATGTGAAACTTGCAGACGGGGTAAGATTTTGGAACCTATTTTTTAGGTTGGCAATCGGGTACAAAATAGTGCATTTTTTGCCAGTTACGAGTAGTCAAGTATTATTCAATTTCCTTCACTCTTGCACGTTTACAATGGTAATATCCCACTAATATTATTTCTAACTTCTTCTAACTTCTAACTTACTTCCGACGTCATTGTCTATCTGTAAATGGCATTGGCAATACAGCAAATTAACCATAGAGCCTTTTTCTTCTACAATAGAGATGACATTACAATTATGAAACCTGCGTACGAAAACACATTTATCGACATTTACAATCAGTTTACAATAGAGTAGCTAGGAGCTACACAAATGTGTTATTACCTTGATTATGATCTAGTTTTTTTTTCTTTCCTAGCGTATATTTTTTATATCATAATCCTTGATACACCTTAAGCTCTTCAGTCGATCCTACCTTCAATAAATAATAGGTTTTGTATTGGCGTGTGGTATTAGCTGATATCAGCGACATACCTTCAAGATTTTTCTTTACCAAGTACCTCATCGATCTACATACTAGAGATAACTAAATAAAATACTAGGCAACTGTCACGCAATATAATGTCGCCATCTCTGTCCAACACCGCAATGATATCAGCGCGTAGTGCTGGCACATAAGTCGTAGCTCGTGCTTCAATTAAATTATTGATGTGCGGTCTTCATGTCTTATGTTGCGCAACAAACGTGTCTAACAACTTATAACTAGTTGTTCAAGTTATTCGTATCGTTTGTCTTGTGGTATGATGTATGTATGTAATTGCTTTAAATTGTTTAAGAAACTGTCTACATTCGAGGGCGAGCCGAAATTTAGAACCATCACACGCTGGCCTCTCATCTCTCTGTTTACCTCGACTCAGAATCACAATGAAAACCTTACTATTCATGTAAACGATTACAGTACTTATGGATCGTCAACAATGTCGTAAAACAGTATAGTTGGTGTGTTCGTCTGGGGATAAAAAAAAATGTTACGTCTTTACAACCCGTTCGGAATGCCGTTCCTATGGAGAAGAACGGACAACTCAATGGTTGCTCTTTTTAAAAAGATCTTATACAGTTTTAATAAGTATATTGTTGTGAGTATGTGAGAAATGGGACGGCTAGGCAGTCTTGAGTAGCTGCCCCTCTCAGACAACATATGTATAAGGGTTCATATAAATAGATCCACGTCAACAAAAAAATATCCTGTAGGTACATCAACCTTTTAAGTACTGGTCAATGATCTCCAATAACATGTACCAATAGATTTTTACTAAAACTAAAAGCACATCCATTATTCTTATAGTATCTTTTATGAAACCCACTCAAGTAGAGATGAGAGAACCCAAATCAATGCCTTTGTGTCCCTTTTTTCTAAAGTATATTTAAGCTTAGAAAAAAATGGAAAGGTCTTCATTAAAACGGTTTTTTTTACGTTTGGCAAAATAAGCATGAATCGGCGGACTCTATCAATTTGTCTAGTACAGAAAGGCTGCCTTGACGACAGCCTTTCGTATGACTAGAATCTATTCCAAGACTACTACCGGTACATCAATTGCGAGATAATTGTTATATAATAATTGTTCATAAGCTAACCGTATACTTTATAGTTAACGTATTTAGACATTTTGTGTGGAGAATTGATAGTGAGTTTCAACCTCGCCACAAGTACACAGATAGTGCTGCAGACGCATTCACAACAATAGAAAATTCTCAATACAATTCTGAATCGCGCTATGAGAGTTTTCGGAGCACGTAACATATATACAAGATCCCGACAATAACCGTCGGGGTATAGCGGCCGCCCCGCCAGGCATGGCACCCGCCTGGCTGGAAGATCTTCGCTTTTCCGCTAAAATGTTTGAAGACTTAAAAATATACATATACATGATCACTCAAGATCATTATATTGTATTCTTATCGTTTACTATCTTTATAATTTCACGGTAGGCCGTATTTTTTTTTCAACTCCCCAGTCAGTTAATCCGTTAGTTTTTCACGAAATCACAGTCCCAGACGCTGAATAAAACGTGTCTTAACTGACGGATATAAAAAGAGATTTCCAACAGACCGCCCGTTTTATTTCACCTCCACAATTCCACCCGGAGCCGGTCGTTATAATTTTTATTTTTATGGGCCACTCGCCTGAGGAATTCCACCGTTCCGAGTTGCCGAGATAATTTAGTTGGGCACTCCGTAACAGATTGTTGCAATGAAGTGACAAAGTCATTAATGTCGATTTTTGGGATATTCATTGACGATCTTGCTATCTTTGCAGTCTCATTAGTACTCATCAAACTTGAACTCATAATGTTAAAACGAATAGGAGTCAACCGCGATTAATAAAAAAACCGATAGTAATAAAATCCTTTTTTCTTGTTATTTCTATACACAGAAAACACATATTATATGGTGTAATTTTAATAGTGTATAATATTTTAACTGGTACATCATTAGGTTATGAAGATAACATTCCAAATGAAATGAATCCAATTTTTTGACATTTAAAAAATGATACCCTGTCGTACTGAGCGCGTTGCTGTTTTCGCCTTGCGTAAGAAAAAAACAAACATCATTTACACAATTATTGTAAACTTCACCCTAATTTATATAACTTACTGATTCATGGGTTAAAATGTTTTACACAAATATTTGGTACACCTTGTATATGTTTATTATTTGAAATATAAGACTCACTTTATATCTACTGTAAGCTGTGGAAGCGGCAGGCCCAGCCGAGCGGCGGGCCCGCACGGGCACCCTTTGTGCCGACTCCCTTTTCTAGAAGATTGCACGTACACCTGGAATTTAAAAAAAACACACACATCAAACACTAAATCTGACCCAATTGGCACAGTTGGTAGTGACCCTAATTTCTGTACCAAGGGAATCCAAAGGTATGCGAATCGCACACATATGTAAATCTGACTCATAATAATACGCCCGACGAACACACTAACTAAACGGTCCCGCACTAAGCAACGCTTGTATTATGGGTACCCTTCAATGGACTGAGTGCGAACGCAGTATATAATACTTATATAGATATTAAACATCCATGACTCCGGTACAAACATTCGTGCTCATCACACATGGGTTGTCCCTACCAGGATTCAGACCCGGGACCTTCAGCACAGTAAGTAGGGTCACTACCTACTGCGCTAAACAGGTCGTCAATGGAGGTTCAATACCTATAATATGTAATCATATACTGGGTACACACCTAATCTATTGTATGGTACCCAAACAAGCGTTGCTTAGCTTGGAAATTATATTATTAGTATAGTATTTTTTTTTATTTAACTGTGTGTAATTACGCTTGCTCGCACCTCTAGGATTTCTGGATTTCATGTGTGCATGTCATTTTCAACCACAATTATCACTTGCTAAACGGTGAAAGAAAACATCGGGAGGAAACCTGCATATCTGAGAGAATTCCTCGAAAGATGTGTGAAGTCCGCCAACCAGCACTGGGCCAGCGTGGTGGACTATGGCCTAATCCCCCTCGCATCGAGGGGAAGCACGTGCCCAACAGTGGGACATTTAAAAGGGCTGGTATTATATTACGATTAAAAACAAAATAAATGCAGTTTAAAATATTGCTGGTTTTCTATATAATGACCAGCTTGTTGAAAAAACAACATTTGCAAAAGCTGTAAAATATTCGAAGCAGCAAAACGGTAGAGACAAAAGAACAATGCTATAACAACAGATAACAGACCTTTTGGAACTCTAAAACGCTTGGAAATGGTAGCTCTTACGTATGTAGAGTTCGTTGCAAGGTATTTAAATGTTGTTGGGAATGTCAAGGAATTTAGTATAAGTCTGCAGTTAAGTCAACATGCAGGAGAATTGTTTCGAGTCCGTTAACTATTTAGTTCAACTGTTTTTACCGTTATAAATAGTGTAGTAATAGTTGTAAGGAATTCTGCAGTAGAAGTTATATATAGATGACTAAGAGCTACGAATGACAATCCAAAACTGGGTATAATAATATTGCCAGACGAACACACCAACTATACGGTCCCACACTAAGCAACGCTTGTCTTATGGGTACCGTACAATGGACTGGGGGAGAACACAGTACCTATATAGATATTAAATATGCATCCCTCGGGTAAAACATTCCTGCTCATCAAACAAACTATGCCCCTACCAGTATTCTAACCCGGTACAGATAGCAGGGCCACTACCCATTGATCTAATAATGTCGTCAAAATACTTATACAATAGATTACTGTAACTAATACTTAGATTACTGAAACTTTAAGCCTCGTTTGAGAATCACATTTGAGTTGCCATAAATATTGCAATAAACATAATTTTAATGATTTTATCGCGTTTATTTTATGTTTTTTTACGTTCCCGTCGTTTCGGATGCTTTACAGCAACCATGGTCACTCCTAGATAGGTAAAAAAAACATAAAATAAATGCGATAAGCTCCGAAGGTTTATTGCAATGTGTGTTATTCGCGTAAATATAATAAATCAAGCCATAATAATGTTTGGGTTCTGCATGCATTAAGTATAGCTCAAGAAGGCAGAATGGGATTTCGTGCTTAAATAAATTTAAAAAAAACGACTCTCACTCGTACCTATCGTATGCCTAGCTTTAAGAAAGCGACATACATTGCCCAAAACTAACACTAAGTATGGTTCCCAGATACACCCATCGCGATGCCACTGTAGCTAAATGGCTCGCTTTATTTCTTTTGTCGTCTATCTTCGCTTCCGCAGGCTGCGGCGGCTGGCAGCACGCCAGCTCAATGTTATAGCTTATGTATTGAGATACAGCGAATTAGCTAATTATCTGCTGGCATTTTTTTAACTATCCAATCTTACCTGTATGATGATTCAGAAAGGGCATACTATACTCTGAACCTGCGCTTCTATGGCGCATTTGAAATCGTTTTTTGAAGTCAGAATTTCGATAACCCAATTATATTTTAAAATAATATTCTTTAAGCATACCCTGATTATAAGATTAAAAGGACGTGTGGACTTGCTAAGTATGTATGTACCAACTAAAATTCTAATGTCCTACTGTTAGGAACGGGCTACCCCTCGAAACATTTGCGAAGTCCGCCAACCCGCACTGAGCTAGCTTGATGTACTATAGCCGCTACCTCTCATACAATGGACACGCTAATATCCATTTTATGTTAATATAATCGCGTCATATTAGATTGTGTATAAATTAGGCAGAATGCAGGCATATGAAGCGACGAGTTAAAATGACAAAACACCCTAAAGTAGCTACCATATTAATTAAGAGTTTCAAAATCCAAGTCGTGTTAAGTTAACGCCAACAAAAGTTTCAATGGAACCTGATTATCGCAAGACACGCGAATCCCGACAACCCGCACTAAGCCAGCGTGGAGGACTATGGCCTTTACCGCCTACCCACCCACTCAAAAATACATTAAAAGTCCTGTGATAACTAATGTCTTACCAGCTGCAGCAAAATGGAACAATTCCAAGTCAGTTCAATTGGCTACAATTTAAAGACGAATTTCGATCGTCGTCCTATAAATTAGACTTTAAAAGAGCTAACGACACGTGCTTTGTGGTGTTTGGCGGACAGCCAACTGGTCCATCTGATGCGGTTCTATTGAAAATGAAAATGTATGTTCACTGGTGGTAGGCTTCGGCCGTGGCTAGTCACCACCCACTGAACAAAGCCATGTCGCCAAGCGGCCTAGCCGTGTTCCGGCATGATGTTCGGTGTTGCCATTCATGGATGGCGGGTCAGATCAGCTGCGCTGCATGTGCCTAGTGAATGTAGCGTCTCGATCTACTGCCGCCTTCCTACCTAGGCAAGTATGCTCCATCGTAGATCTCATCATCACTTACCATCAGGTGAGATCGAGATCAAATAATTGCCTATAATGTAATAAAAAAAAAGAAAAAAAAAAGCATGTATTTTTTTGATATTTTCTAAAGACATTAGCCGACAATTTATACAATTGGTGCTTGGGCTATAGCCAATTTATCTCGTTTGTATTTCATGAATACTATAAATACGTAGACATCATCGCTATTGTGCAATGGCCATTGATAATTTAAAAAAAAAATGATTGTTTCAAATTGTTAAGCCTGTTTCTACTGAAATCTATTGACACATATTGTGTAGAAAACAAAAAAGAACAGCCATGTATACATATAGTTATATCCATGTTGGTAGAACGCATGCCTCGGTAACGAGGATCGCAAGTTCAACCACGATTATCACTTGCTAAACGGTGAAGGAAACTATCGCGAGGAAGCCTGCATGTCTGCGAGAACCCTCGAAAGACGTGTGAAGACGCCAACACGCACTAGCCCAGCGTGGTGCACTATGGTCTTATCCCGCTCGCATTGAGGGGAGGCTCATGCCCAACAGTGGGACATTAAAAAGGGTTGGGATTATTATTATATTGTGTAAATAACAGTAGGGAGTTTGTGGCGGGCCTAGTAGGTATCCACGACTGCTTGAAATGCACTTGTCTTTCGCACTTTGGCATAATCCCTATACAAATGTGCTTCCCATTCCTGTAAAGCCTTATGTATCACGTCGCCCCGATCCCGATCCGACGCAAATAGGAAAACAAACATCAAATTGTAATTCCCACTTTTCGCTAGATTTACTTTTCGTTGGACCGACAAAACGTTCTTGAGTTTCTTTATTTTTGGGATTCAGCAAGTAAATTATCTGGAACTGCTCGAGATTGTTTCAGGATGTTTATTTTTACGGTCATTGTTATGTGCCAAGAAGGAAGGTGCGCTTTTACGAGGCGATTCAGACGAAATCGTACCCTTTTATTACCGTGACACTGTATACTTTCGCTTGAAACTGCGGATACAAGTACCTATTTTACTAAAATAATATTTTATAGTTTCAAATGACAATTTCTTTAACTATATTGTATTCATAGTTAAAAGATTAATCAAATTGTTTCAAATATAAAGGGATGCTGAATCAGTGATAATTGGTTTCTTCGATGATTATCATCTTGTACAAAAAACTAAACTTTTGGTTTTATTTCATGTATATATGTTACATGTGATTTTAATTACCAACAGAATCCAATAACTCCAAAGAACACTCGTCCCTAACCGCATTTGTTTTCCTCCTCGTACCCGAGACCCTGCATCAAATCGAGCGGCTTAGAAACATGAAGCTGTGAATTTAACGGATATTTTGAGAATAAATAAATCGCGCGCAACGAACCTCTCAATGATGTTTTTGTTCCTGATATAATATCAAAGCAAATTATATTATTAAATTCGATGAGAGCCTTGAAAAATATTTGCGGGTGAGGGTAGAGTGATTCTGATAAGGTTAGATTTTTTTTTTTTATAACATTATAGGCAAGTATGTGATCTCAATCTCACCTGATGGTAAGTGACGATGAGATCTACGATGGAGCATACTTGCCTAGGTAGGAAGGCGGCAGTAGATCGAGACGCTACATTCACTAGGCACATGCAGCGCAACTGATCTGACCCGCCATCCATGAATGGCAACACCGAACATCATGCCGGAACACTGCTAGGCCGCTTGGCGACATGGCTTTGTTCAGTGGGTGCTGACTAGCCACGGCCGAAGCCTACCACCAGTGGAGCTGTCACCTGGTTGGCACCACCCAGGGTCACGTGTAGGGTATCTCGAGGGTACTTAATTCTCCTACGGACGAAGGTGACTCGACCCCAAAAAAGCTTCTTATTTTAAACGTGATTAATATGATTTTTTAATTAATTATGTTGTCAATTGTTTTAAAGGAAGACTTAAAAGCATGAAGTAAGGTCTATAATAGAATGTATAAATCTACTCTATCAATTGCCGACCCGATTAGCGCAGTTGGTAGTGACGCTGAAATCTGCGCCGAGGTCCCCGGATTCAAATCCTTGTAGGAACAATCTTTGTGTGATGAGCATGAATGTTTGTACTCGAGTCATGGATGTATAATATTTATAGGTATCAGTATTATATACTGAGTTCGCGCTCAGTAAATTGTACGGTACTCATAATACAAGCTTTGGTAAGTGTGGGACCATATAGTTGGTGTGTTCGTCTGGCGATATTATTATTATTAATGCGTTCACTTGCTTTTATTATGGAAAATACGTCTGGCCTATATATAAAACAGTTATTACATATCACTTAAGTATGTTATTCCAATTTAAGACTCTTACAGTAAAACCGAGAATGCTTGAGGGTCTTACACACTCAGTTTCCCTAAAATCCTGAAGAATTTTCCAAAATTCTATGCTTGTTACCCGAAAAAAAAAAGCCTTGGGTCTCTCGTATCAGTAAGAGTAAATCAGAAAAAAACATCTAGATTGGATACCTGTTCATCATGTCACTGTTACATCCTGACAAAGATTAGTTCTTGGTCTTTTTATTCGTTCTCATTACATTTATGTGTGGCCTAAATGGCGTGTGTAGGCTCTGATCCAGTGATCTACGGATTAATGAGGCCGGTGTTACCGTAATGAGATCCTACGACAAGATAATTTTGTATAATTACTGAAGGATTTGCTCTTACATTTTATCTTTTACATTCCTGAATATTGCTATCAGTTTGACAAATGCATTTATTTTATCAAAATTATTTATACAATGCTTGTTTGTTGTCACTTAAGAAGGGTTATCAAGTATTCCTATTATAATCGTATCTGGGTATTCCAGTTAGAGCACCGATTGGATTATCACCGATAGTATTCCACTTGGGGCACGCGACGGGTGCGCTAACAATAAAAATATATTTATTCTATTCTACTCATCACACAGCGCGTTGGTGCGCTCCATCATAATCAATTAATTCCATTGGTAATATTCAAATCTTTGCTCTAACTGGATGCACGAAGCCAGAGTTTTACCTTGGCCCAGTCCGGGTTGACGGACATCACACGACTTTCGAGAGGTTCTCACAGACACGCCGGTTTCCTCACGATGTGTTCCTTCACCGCATGGCAAGTGATAATCATGGTTAAAAATGATATTCTCACATGAAATCCAGAAATCCCAGAAGTGCGAGCCGGGGTTTGAATTTGCGATCGTTCCGAGGCAAGCGTTCCACTAACTTCACTAACATTGCCGCAACTAATTATTTCCAAAACCGTATAAATGGGTGAGCATCTACACCTACAAATATATTCTAGTAATTACAAATTAAGGGTTGGTAGGTAGCTAGCGCGAGTATACGATAATGGTTGTACCCCGCGTTCCGGACACACATTGCGGCCGTTCAAGCCATTAATGCTGCCTCATTAATGAACACGATGTGGTAAGCGAGAGGGAAGACTAGGTATCTATTTCACCGTAGAAGTGCCTAAGATACTTGTAATATCATGTGGCCTTTCTAAGTAAAAATAAAATGAATTAATATTTTTAAGTGCCACCCCAATTGTACTAATTACAACTTGTTACAGAAAATTAACAATATAATTCAATTCGAGTGTCAAAGGCCGAACGAAAAATGGAAGCCTTTAAAGTATTTCCAATTAAGAAAAGATTGACGTTAAGTGTGTTTACAGGAGTTGACGTGTAATAGGCCCTCGGTGCGGGCTCGAATTCCGGCTCGTACCCAACTCAATGGGAGGGGAAAATGCGCAGCTGTTAATATTTATATGGGAGTTTATTTTACATGGCTAATTATAATTAGGTACTAAGCTGCTAAAGTCTGCCTCGCCGTTCCTACATTGTTCTTACATACCCATAACAACGTTCTGCTCAAAAATATAAAAGATCTTTTTAAAACAGAGCAACCATGGAGTTTTTCGCCCGTTCTTCTGCACAAAAACGGCATTCTAAACGGGTGGTAAAGTTGTAGCTTAGCATTTTGTAACTTTTTTTGACAATTCATAAGTACTGTACTTAATGGTTTACATGTAAAACAATATTCTGATTCCAATTCTGTTAAACATACAATCCTCTTGTTTAGTTACTATCCCCATCAATTAAAATATCTTTTTTGAAATAGGAATAGCAAATGATGCTACATAAAGTCCTCCATCCTCGAGGAGGTTATAAACTGTTATATTTATAAACATTTCTTCTTTAATCGTGGAAATTTTAGTTATTTTGGGACCACGCACATTTTATTTTATGGGACCGATTAAAACCATATCTAATTTGCAACCACAGATTACCTAAATAAGGCACAACCTTCAAACTAACTGGTAAAAAGTTTCAATGTACAATTTCCAAAGCCGCAATAAGACTACAGCATCGCTAAGCATAACGTATCCAGATATTAGTAGTGTCACCTATCACCGTGTCAGCAAGTCACGTTTATATAATCAAACTAAGGCTTATCTTGTCTAAACAGCATATATTTAATTAACCGAATTTGCTGGTGTTGCTGCATTCTGACTGCGGCCTAATAAGGGGGTTGGAGGGAGCGAATCGCTTGTCGAGTCGAATTCGTAGCGAACGATTGCTGTTATATTTTCGTTTCGATTTCGATTCGATTGGAGTGTACAAGTATAAGATTCAAGCAATAATTCAGATTGATTGAAAAAGTACTCTATCGACTAATACATTGGGTTGGGTTTGCCGCAAAAATACATTACATTACATACAATGGGGTCGAGTCACCTTCGTCCGTAGGAGAATTAAGTACCCTCGAGATACCCTACACGTGACCCTGGGTGGTGCCAACCAGGTGACAACTCTACTGGTGGTAGGCTTCGGCCGTGGCTAGTCACCACCCACTGAACAAAGCCATGTCGCCAAGCGGCCTAGCCGTGTTCCGGCATGATGTTCGGTGCTGCCATTCATGGATGGCGGGTCAGATCAGTTGCGCTGCATGTGCCTAGTGAATGTAGCGTCTCTATCTACTGCCGCCTTCCTACCTAGGCAAGTATGCTCCATCGTAGATCTCATCGTCACTTACCATCAGGTGAGATCGAGATCAAATACTTGCCTATAAGGTAATAAAAAAAAAAAAAAAAAAAAAATGAACTCGTTTTTTTTTTTCGTCTTGCGTATTATAATTTAAAACTATAATAGTTGAAACATATATTCTATTTTTTCAAGCATTATTTTTGCATGAGTATTCGTATCATGAAAAAAGTTACACGAATGGCTTAAAAAAACATGATTAATAAAGTTGTAAACTAATACCCGCCTCTATTTCGCTAACCATCGCAACGTTCGAAACAAACGCAACCGGCCAGCCTCCCAACTTCGATTCCCGTCACGTACAATCTTGGCAGTCACCAGTGCCCCGGATAACTTAGTTTTATGCCCGGCTTTGCCCGCTAATACCTTTACGCCACTTTGCGGCCGGTGGCATTTGATTTAAGGCCGGCCTAACTTATTTAAGCTTAAAGTTTTTTGCATCGCTAGCCGGGATTTTGGGGTGTGATAAATGCTCTTGAATCTGTCGCGATAAATACACACGTGGAAATGTTTTGAACTACCAATAACTACTGGAAATTGTCTGTCGCGTCTACTGGAAACTGCCTTTTGGAAGCATTATGTATGCAGTTACAGAACTTTATTATAAAAACACCTACCGGTAACCGGTATAGTACTGATACTACAATGATGATAATCCCACTAATATTATAAATGTGAAAGTTTGGATGTTTGTTGCTCAATCACTCCAGAACGGCAGAACGGATCTGGATGAAATTTGACACAGAGATAGATTGTAGTCTAGAATAGCACATAGGCTACTTTTTATCCCGGTTAAACGAATGGTTCCCGTGGGATAGATTAATATGGTAGCATGCATACTTTTTAATCGCGGCTAACACCGCGGGACGCAGGTAGTACAATCTATAATCAGCGATCTGAGCACGTAAAGGTTAAATTAGACTTTAATAACATAACAAGTAGAGTCGTAATGTCGAACTGCTGGGCAATGGCCTTGTCCAGCAGTGGAACATAAAATAGGCTAAATAAGCTAAATTATAAGATAACGATTACATGGAACCCTATAAATTTGCTGCCGATTGTAGAAGCCGTTATAGTTTAGCACTCCAACAATAATATTCCAAATCGAGTCTATAAATAAATAGATACAGGCTCTAGGAACACGCCATTCATAACAGCACCACATTTTTCATTTGCACTTTCTTTGGGTCTGACCGTCAGGGAGCGGGCGATTTGTCTTATTCTCATATTTCCCTCGGGCACATGAGACTCGAGCCGCCATTTTTTTTTTTTTCAAGAAGATAAATTTAGAAGAGGTCCGATGCGACTGCTATTAACAAGTGTTATGTATTCAGTTTGTGAGGTGACTTCGCGTAATCTAAGTGATAATATGTTATTATGATTGCCTGTAAGATACTTCGCAAAGTGGAAGGAACATGAGCATACCACTGATCTGAAGGCTTGCTAGTTTTTTCTATAAGCAAGTAACAACTAAATATGAGGGTATGCTCGTCAAACTATGACACTAGGACGTCTACCACCTCAGTCCTCCCGTGACCATGGTTGCTGTAGAGCAGCCGAAGCGTCGGGAACGTAAAAACAAAAAATTAACGCAATAGAATCCTTAAAAATAGTTATCTATACATACATATAAATAAAATTGGAGTGTCTGTTTGTAATATTAAAATAACCGCTTTTTACTAAGTGCATTTGGATGTATACACGTTACCTATACCGAAACAACATTTTTTACAATTTTTGTCTGTCTGTCTGTCTGTCTGTCCGTCTGTCTGTCTGTCCGTCTGTCTGTCTGTCTGTCTGTCTGTCTGTTTGTTCCGGGTAATCTCTGAAATGGCTGGACCGATTTTGACGGGAATTTCACTGGCAGATAGCTGATGTAACAAGGAGTAACTTAGGCTACTTTTATTTTAGAAAAAAAAATTGGATCTCTCGAAAAAAAATTAAAACCAATGTTGCAGCGCTGCGCCTGCTTAAAGTTTGATAGCAACAATCTGCAATGCGTCCCGCGGGATCAGAACGCGAGCAGGCTGTTACCAACGGCTGAGTCTTTGTTAAATACCACGCGGACGAAGTCGCGGGCAACAGCTAGTATTTCAATATAAGCATATTGTGTCCCACTTCTGGGTGAAGACCTCCGCTTTCCTTTTCTAATTAATTAATCATAGCTCGCTAATTAGCGTCAGTATAAATGCCCTATTAACTACTTTATAACTAAACCTATAATATAGTTGTAATGGCAAAATGTCCGCCAACTTTGGGCTGAAAATATATAAGTCAAAATAACGATACCTAGATACGTTTTTCAACTTTCTTGTCACTGATATAAATGCTATTTTGCATTACAATTTAATACCTATGAGAATAGACTGAGGCTGAACAATGGAACAGACTGATAAAGAAATATAGGCACAACAATATATTCACAACATTATAAACGTATACAACAAAAACATTCAACATTTTCGAATTATACAACAGCTTTTACATTATACTACTGTATTCTCTAAATCTGAACTCTAAATTATATTACGCGTAATAAATCATTAAAATTACCATTTAAATTGTATCATACAAGGTACGGGAATATGTAAATCACGCCGTAAACACAAGAACTATAACTCACTGGCGAACGTAGGGATATAACACGAAGACTCAGGTTTGTATGGCGTAAAAAATGCGCCTGAATAAGGTATAGCGCACACGAGACACGTAACATCTGGTAAGTTGCTTTGCAGGATAATATATCGCCACACGAACACACCAACTGTACGGCCCCATACTAAGCTTTTGGGGTCGAGTCACCTTCGTCCGTAGGAGAATTAAGTACCCTCGAGATAGCCTACACGTGACCCTGGGTGGTGCCAACCAGGTGACAACTCTACTGGTGGTAGGCTTCGGCCGTGGCTAGTCACCACCCACTGAACAAAGCCATGTCGCCAAGCGGCCTAGCCGTGTTCCGGCATGATGTTCGGTGCTGCCATTCACGGATGGCGGGTCAGATCAGTTGCGCTGCATGTGCCTAGTGAATGTAGCGTCTCTATCTACTGCCGCCATCCTACCTAGGCAAGTATGCTCCATCGTAGATCTCATCGTCACTTACCATCAGGTGAAATCGAGATCAAATACTTGCCTATAATGTAATAAAAAAAAAAAAAAAAAAGCAACGCTTGTGTTATAGGTACAATGGACTGAGGGCGATCCCAGTAACACCCAGACCAGGGCAAATTACGAAAAGACCATTTCCGAAATTAGCCCAGGCAGGAATCGAACCCGCAACTACCTGGTGCAGTGATCCGACCGGTCTACGCTCAAACCACTAGACCAAGCTGTCGTCGAGTAACAAATTAGCTAGAATGCAGCGGTTGTTCAAAATGTGTAGTGGATCAAAGGAGCTTACAATTTGTCTGGGGATCGATTGGTAGTGTATACATATAAATAAAATTGGAGTGTCTGTTTGTAATATTAAAATAACCGCTTTTTACTAAGTGCATTTGGATGTATACACGTTACCTATACCGAAACAACATTTTTTACAATTTTTGTCTGTCTGTCTGTCTGTTTGTTCCGGCTAATCTCTGAAATGGCTGGACCGATTTTTATGGGACTTTCACTGGCAGATATCTAATGTAACAAAGAGTAACTTAGACTACTTTTATTTTAGAAACAAAATAGGATCTCACGAAAAAAAATTAAAACCAATGTTGCAGCGCAGCGCCTGATTAAGTTTGATAGCAACAACTTGCAATGCGTCCCGCGGGCTCAGAATGGGCGAGCAGGCTGTTGTCAACGGTTGTCTTTGTTAAATACCACGCGGCCGAAGTCGTGGGTAGCAACTAGTATATAATAATAACACCAGCCCTTATTAATGTCCCGCTGCTAGGCACGAGCCTCCCCTCAATGCGAGTTTTTTTCTTGTATTAAATTACATATTTTGAGATTAAAAAGGATTTTGTGTTTAGTACAAAATCAGGTAAGTATGTAAAAAAAAACTCCATACAAAAATTAACTGATACTGAATTGAATTTTCAAGGAACTGTGTTTTATATTAAATATGCCAAGTGTGTGTCGAGTATATATGGGCGAGTACGACGGCGTGAAAATAGGTAATGGCGAAATTACAAGGAAGCTTATACCAAGCCTCAATGCGTTGAAAGAATGGCAAAAAAAATGCGATGCGAATGTACCTAGAAAAGGAGATACAGTTGATGCTATAGATTATTTGATAAAGCACTTATAGTCATGTTGGTCGATCGCTTGCTTTGGAAACAAGGGGTGCAGGTTCAGATGCCGGTTCAAACCTCTAGGAATTTTGTATCTATATCAAGTGGGAATCTCATTGTCAAAATTGATTATTAACATCATTATATAAAACAGTTGTAAATGCAACTTCGAAAAATCACTTACCTGGGACTCATAATAAAATTTGTGTTTCTTTCTAAAATTCATAGAAAATTAGGTATTCAAAATATTTTTTGATGATGAATAAAGCTATGTTATGGTTATTGTCAAACAGAAAACCCTCCTACTAGCGTAGTCGGGTAAAAATAAATAGTACTTTCTATAAATTTGGGGGTTATATATAGTTTCAGAGCTCACCTACCTTAATACTTCTAACCCAAACCCTGTCAGCCATTCTCAAATAAACACACTCTTCAATATAAATTGGATTGGATTGAATAATTCAATTTATCAGATTAGCCCCGTCTCGCTTTGTTAACTAGTTATTTGAGATTCGAACATCGGCAATCTGCTTGCATACGACGTTATTAGTGAGAATCGTTATTGGTACAGTCCAATACTAAAACGATGTAGTTAATCAAATAACTGTACAAGCAAATATATTACAGTACCTGTCTAAATTTCACCAAGTACGGTAGCGGAATATAAAGATTCGTCAGTATTCAAATTGTATCATTTAAGGTTCGCGAGCACATATCAATTTTTCAAACTATGTTACAGAACAGACTGCTGCATAGAAAATTATGCTTAACTGTTCGACAACAACGTTCAAATTTACCCAAATCAAAGTTATTTTTTTTTCTTGTCTTATGGTTATGCCTGCCATTTATATTTTGATATTAACGTACTGATTATATCCTCTTTGTATCATTGCATTCTTCTTCTTTTGTTTGGCAATCGGCTACAAATAGAGTATTTTCTGCCAGTGTACTTTTTTTCAATATTTTTTTTATTTATAGGAGCAAGCAAAACCTTTATTCCATAGATTCTATAGTAAAGAATCCAAAACAATGTCAAAACGTGCAGCATTTATTAAAATGTTGGCAGTACTGTTTCTTACACTGGAATGTTGGCATTACGGTTCATGAATTCTTGCATGCAAAAGTCGACTTCAAGATGAAGAACCTTTTCATTCCGCGACTGTACAATACAACAAACTAAATTTTATTTACGCCAGAACTGTACATACGGTAGTTTAAAAACTTAAGTATATTCATAGCCTGGAGAGTTTATAAAATTTCACGTTATACAAGTTTGTTTTCCTCGTGGAAACCGCCACACTCTCTGTGAATGGATTGAAATTTGATTAGCACAAAGGTTCGGCTGAAAAGTTTTTTAATCGCTGTGAAAACCACGGAATGTTATGTGAGAGTCTTAATTACTTGGCACGGGTTTTGAACAACAAGTACTTACCTATGTACATGTAGAGTAAACAGCTTTATATAAGTCTTATTACGACGACAGAGAAAATAAATAACTAAGAATGTCACGTAATTAATTTGTTAGGCAAAGCAAACAGTGCTGTAAGAAAAGTGCAAAGATTTGTATTGTAAGCTCTGTATATGTCATACATATGTGTAAATAGATACAGACTTTGAAAGGCAATACACATACTTAAAAAAATAAGTATATCTTAAAACAGGGTGTAACGAAAGCATTCGGTAAAGACATGTTCCGGCATGATGTTCGGTGTTGCCATTTATGGATGGCGGGTCAGATCAGTTGCGCTGCATGTGCCTAGTGAATGTAGCGTCTCTATCTACTGCCGCCTTTCTACCTAGGCAAGTATGATCCGTCGTAGATCTCATCGTCACTTACCACCAGGTGAGATCGTGATCAAATACTTGCCTATAGTGTAATAAAAAAAAAAAGACAACGAATGCTTATAAATTTATTTTTTTTATTACATTATAGGCAAGTATTTGATCTCGATCTCACCTGATGGTAAGTGACAATGAGATTTACGATGAAATTATAAAAATCAATTCGTTACATTGTTTGTACCAAAGACCATTGGTTACAAATATTGTCATTTTAAGCGCGCCATGTATTGTAAACCACGCGATCACAAAATAAGGGCCCCAAGTCTGCTAAAACAATCGATTCATAATCGAACATCAACCGTATAGTAACTGTCACTTCTGACAGATACTGTATGGGATGCGGTTGCTGTTCGATTATTATTCGATTATATTATATATATCGATTCATAATCGAACAGCAACCGCATCCCATACAGTATCTGTCAAAAGTGACAGTTACTATACGGTTGATGTTCGATTATGAATCGATTGTGTTAGCAGAGTTGGTGCCAAGGTTCCGCGTGATACCCGGCAAATAAAATATACCGGTTTAAATATTTACTTTCAAACTGCAGACCCCAAAAATCAGTTGAAACCGAGTGATATACGCGACGGAAACCGGTTTATCACCGCTGTAGATGTTTATCGAACCGGCAAATGGTATATGGCCGGCTCTTAGTCCAATGATAGCATCCCCGCCTTTTTCATTTGTAAGGGATTTGCAGGATGAACAGCCAAGTATCTGATAACGGGGTCTGTTTTCATTTTGTGATACTAACTTTAGTATAGACGGCACAATAGTAACTGCTGGGCAGTTTAATATTATTAATCGTTTCGAAAGTATAATTAATTTGTAGTTATTAAAAGTAGTAACTGCTGGGCAGTTTAATAATTTTAATCATTTCGAAAATAAAATAAATTTAATTATATTAAAAATAGTAACTGCTAGGAAGTTTAATAATATCAATCAATTCGAATATAAAATAAATTTGATGTTATTAAAAATAGTAACTGCTAGGCAGTTTAATAATGTTAATCATATCGAAAATAAACAAAAATATTATGTTATTGAAAATAGTAACTGCTAGGCAGTTTAATGATTATTAATCATATCGAAAATAAAATAAATTTGATGTTAAATTACCAATACCAACACCAAAATAATGTTCTATTATCATCAATCATTGTTTTACCCCTCATAGCAAACAAAATAAAATTACATATAAATGAAAAACAAGATAACGAGGATCCTAACAACAAGGAGGATTATGCCCGGTATAACGGCTTGCACCCTATGACATTACGACCAAATAGCATTGGCGAAATGTGGGTGCACTACAGTGCACCTGTGCCTACCCTTCGGGGATTACAGTCGTGTGTGTGTAGTTTAAAAAACAACACCACCCGTGCGGCCTAGATCGTTGGAGTGACCTGAGGCCTACCAAACTAATCGAAAGATCAGGAAACGAAGAGACATACTCGTAGAGCCAAATTTGGAAATTGTCACCTGATACAGCATCAAATCTGTAAGTATTAAGGTTTCCAAGATTTCATGACGGCGGAGTCTGTCAGTAGATTTTGTGTACAGTTCCAGTCACACTAACCTTTGAACCTGCGTGCTTCCCAAGAGCAATTTTATCGTTACGTATTTAAAGGCAGAATTTCGATACGATTTTTTTTTATATGTTCACAAAAAATCACAATGTATTTTTGTTGGAAAATAAAACTTATTATATAAATTGCAAATATCGAAATTCTAACTTCACATAAAAGCGCAGGTATAAAGCTTAGTATACCCTTTCTGAATCACCTGTATAAGTACGCACACGAACAATGTACGTAATAAACCAACCTTTGAACCTACGAGAAAAATACCAACTATCCAAGGTACACCATTAACCGTTGGTAATGTCGCGTGAAGTTTCACTCAGTGATCCTACCGAGTTACTCGTATATGTACACGGACCATCAATTGCGGCCCTAACACTAAAACCAAATGACTTGGTTTGAGTTACTAGATCTACGGTAGCGGAAGAAGATTGTGGATAACATTGTAGGACGTAGTGTACGGTAAAGAATTATTTCTGTGAGGCAAATAGTTTTGGGGAAACGGCCTTTTGAGTATCTACCGGTATTTTTTGATATGAGATAATTGTTATTAGAATCATTTCAGTAGAATAGCCTGCAGATGTTCTATATTAGTCTGGAAAATGGGGCATAAAAACGTGCGGAAGTTGATTTTTTAAGAAGATACCTACGGTTTTTTGCTGCAGTAATGCTTTCAAACTTTAACCCCCGAATATAGACTTTACAACTTTATCAAGCGTCATATATTTATGCAACGTCTATAATAATTAATAATAATTCCAGCCCTTTTGTAATGTCCCACTGCTGGGCACGGGCCTCCCCTCAATGCGAGGGGGGATTAGGCCATAGTCCAACGTCTATAAATTTGAGGGTAAAATTTTACCGTCTAAATCTGAACGATTTGCTAGGTCTATCACCTGCTTTTCAAGAGTTTGGTGATAGCTATCTTTGTAGTGAACTTAGGTTCGGCATACATCATTAGTAGCTTCTATTCATGTAAGAACATTAAAGCTGAATTGAACAGTGTGTGTCGCTTAGCTATTATAGGCGAGCAAAATTTAATTTTGCGATCGATGCGAAACAATAAATACAATATTGCTGCAGAAACTAGAACTAAAATAAAAGCTGTTGTAAAATGCAATATTGCTGCAGAAACTAGAACTAAAATAAAAGCTGTTGTAAAATGCAATATTGCTGCAGAAACTAGAACTAAAATAAAAGCTGTTGTAAAATGCAATATTGCTGCAGAAACTAGAACTAAAATAAAAGCTGTTGTAAAATGCAATATTGCTGCAGAAACTAGAGCTAAAATAAAAGCTGTTGTAAAATACAATATTGCTGCAGAAACTAGAACTAAAATAAAAGCTGTTGTAAAATAAAATTATATGACAACATATTATGCAACCTACTTTTATCAAAGCCCATTAATGCAGCGTTGTCAGCGATATTTTTTCAGTCCCCCATTGGTTAGTTTTCGCGCCATGTCGTCAGATCGTTAGCCCCCCCACTTATGTGTTTTTGCCCACACATTGTCCCATAAAAACATCTGCCTCTAATGACCATCTAACTGCAACAGCGATAAATAATACGAACGCTAATGTCTACGGATATAAGAGCTAAACAAATACAGTTGACATCTTCTCACTAATATTATATCCCACTAATATTATAAATGTGAAAGTTTGGATAGATGTTTGTAACTCAAACACGCCAAAACGGCTGAACGGATCTGGATGAAATTTGGCACAGAGATAGATTATAGTCTGAAATAGCACATAGGCTACTTTTTATCCCGGTAAAAAGGACTACTTTTTAATCGCGGGTGACACTGCGGGGCGCAGCTAGTTAATTTATATGGTGAATTTCCCCATGGTAAAATTAACAGTACCTCCTTGTATATCAGGACGTAACAAACATAACAGTGGGAATCAATGGCTAGCCAAGTCCACATCTTAACTTATGTTGTGTTACAATATTTTTAATTCCTACAGTTTTTTGTTTTATTTTGTTGCTGTATTATGTGTAGGGATTTTCTTACTTTATTATAAGATTTATTATGCCAAAACACCCCGATGCTGGTTTCTTTGCGTGGCTTATATTTCAACGACCACGAGCACTATGAGATTAGAAAAAATAATGATATTAAATAGACACAGTATTTGTTTATAAATAAAAATAAACAACCGCCTTAAAATTTCCGAACGACACAATACAAATAAACCCGCTCTGGATTTAAACGTTTGCACACCGATTTGGATTCAAATGGCCACTTGAAGAGTTTAAATATCGCATCAAATAGTATCAAAATCAGTTTAGCAGCGAACCCGAGGAGAGTTCAAACTTCAGCCGGTCTAAAACTCAGAATTACTTACGAAAGTCTCGCTATAAATTCTGTTGGAACGTTTCAAAGTATTTCATAAGGAAAATTGTAAATAAATTTGGATAGTCGTAGGGTTGGCACTGAATTAAAAAAAACTGAAGCATAAATAGAACTGTTGAGAATAGCCGAAGCACTATATTTTTACGCAGCGTGTCCTTAACTTAACCATCTTCCGTCCCGTTCGCACCACCGATAAACATCCATGACTTGGGTACAAACATTCGTGCTCATCACACAAAGTTTGTCTCTACCAGGATTCGATACCGGGACCCTCGGCACAGAAAACAGGGTCACTACCAACTGCGCCAATCAGGCAGTCAATATATTTAGATATAAATTTTAATTTTTTCAACTCGGAATTTCTACCAACCCTGACAAAGAATTTGAGTAACTTGGACTGTAATCCCGAGGGCTGGATGCTGTGATATCTGTATTTGCGTATACTCCTAACGCTGTTTGATCTTAGTAATATCGTCATGGTTGAGTCAATTAAGATAGGTATCGAAGCGCGATTCCATTTTAATTTAGGTAGCCATTCAGTTTTACGGTACCTACCTAATGGTAGCATTACGAGGGTAGGTACTGCTATAATCAAATGTAAATCTCTACTGCCCATCAAAGATATTTGTTTACCATAACTATATCGTTATATATAAAGCAGTGATAGCCAAGTAGGTTTGAACACTTGCCTCGGTTACGAGAATCACAGGGTTAAACCTTGGCTCGCCCCTCTGGGATTCCTGGATTTCATGTGAAAATCATTTTCAACCATGATTATCACTGGCTAAACGGTGAAGGAAAACATCGTGATGAAACCTTCATGATTGAGAGAGCCCTTCGTAAGATGTGTGAAGTCCGCCGACCCGCATTGGGCTAGCGTAGTGGACTATGGCCTTATCCCGTTCATATTTAAGGAGTTCCCGTGACCAACAGTGGTATTATTACTTTATTCCTTTATCTTGAAGCAAGCACAGCCTGCATTGCAAAGAGGTATGGTATATGTATACCCTAGAAAATGGTCGAGTAATAAGGATAACACGATAATGTCAACTCATACCAAAAAGGTATTAAAATTATTCGTCTAAGGATATTTCTATTATAAAAAGCTCTGGGCCCGCACGCAAATCTACGCAAAACGCTGACTGCGTACTTAAAAAAAAACGCTAGCAAATATGACTGGAAATATACGGGAGGTAAAACTGAGGCGAGACTCGCAATATAATTAATAATTTCAGGGAAGAAGAAGTACAACTATTTAATATACTTGTTTCACATAAACTAATCGTCTTATTCATAGAAACTTACAGTCTGTCGACAATGGCATTAGAACGCTATCTTTGAAAATCATTTCCAGTCCCAAACTAAGCAATGCTTTTATGGGAAGCATATAGATAGCTTTTAGGGGCGATCCCAGTATGTAATTAGTTATATAGATATTAAACATTGGTGTGGGTCACACAAATGATGGCCCAACCAGTATAAGAACCCGGAACCCTCGGTACGGAAAGCAAGACTACTACCAACTGAGTGAATCATCAATAACTTAAGTATCACCTCGAAATTGGATCAAACTCCAATAATTCGCGCGTTTGCGCTCCAACCCAACTTCCAGTACATTCAGAAACAGAGATCTTGGCATTATTTCGGGTTTATATCGTTTCACAAACGAGATAAAGCCGCCGGACGAGGTATGAACGAGATTATAACATACAGAATATAAGTATGAAATTTTCCGCAAACGGTTTTCAAATAGAAAATGTCACGCCCCATTGAGCTTAAGTTGGGTTGAAGGAATAGAGAAACGATGATTTTAGAGATCCGCGATGTCTTGGAACAAACTGATAGGGAATATGATAAAGGGTTCGTATATCTAGTATCCTCTGTCTCTCTCTCTCTCTCTCTCTGTCTCTCTCTTCGGATTTCTAAGTGAATTACCGAACACAAATAACAAAGCAGATGTTCGAGTACTCACTCGTTATTCATAAAACCGAAAGGAAAACTCCATAAAACTGCCGGCGTCTCTTTCTACTCGGCCACTCATTTATAAGCATTGATCCTTCTTTACTGGTACCTACATAGTGTATCCATCATATATACCTTCAACCCGCGGTCACATCCAAAGATTTACGCGTCTATACAGGGTAATTCAGAAGTGGGATACTAAAATTTGATCCTAGGCTACTTACTACATATCTAATCGTTATGTAAATCGGAATTTCGATATCGTGATTTAAAAAAAATCTCACGAAATGTATGTTCAAGGGTTAGTATACCCTTTCTGATACACCTTGTATAGACTGATAATCATTTCGAAAAAATACTATTTCTGGTCTTGGTATGAACTCTCATTTTCTCTTACTAAAATAACTTTACGTTTAAACTCTACCCTTAACAGACTGCGAAAGATATTATCTGCGTCTACAGAAGATTTTACTTTCATTTCAAACTTCGTTACATTGATCCAACTCCCTGAAACGTCCCGAAACCTTCAGGACCTGTCAATATCGAACATCGGCGGCTGTAACACGCATGGCAGCTACAAATGTAGTAGATATTGCGGGCACAACAATGGTGCCGAATGAATTGCCGCCAATTCTGAAAGGGGTACGACATTCATTGAATATTGATTTGTTGTCTGATACGATTTGCGCTTTGATGATAGGTACACTGGTGAAGAGAGATTTGTTAAGAAATTTAAGTTAGAAATCCCACTAATATTATAAATGTGAAAGTTTGGATGGATGTTTGTTAGTCAATCACGCCAGAACGGCTGAACGGATCTGGATGAAATTTGGCACAGAGATAGACTATAATCTGGAATAGCACATGGGCTACTTTTTATCCTGCTAAAAAGACATACTTTTTAATCGCGGGTAACACCACGGGGCGCAGCTAGTATAATAATATTATTGGCACAAATTTGAGTGAAAAAAAAATGTCTGTGAAAACGAGAGGCTATGAACTTCTGACTGTGGTAAAAGGAATAATCATCGCAACGAAAAAAGTTTGGAGCCGCCAAGATCGGAGCTGGTTTTCTCTATATCCATATATATGTATAAATATAAAACAAAATCGTGTTAGTTACACTATTTATAGCTCGAGAACGGGTTGGCAAATTTGTATGATCTTTTATTTTTTACATTTGTCTCCGCCCTCTAACAGCAGAATAACTATTAAAACAAAAGAAGAAATCACCGGGACAGCTAGAAAACAATATAAATCAAAATCTATAGGAATGTGATGATTGCCTTGTTAAATATTGTACTCATGTCATAATTTAATCTATAAAATACCATAGAATTGAATTTTCTATGGACTAAATCATTTTGTTTTATAAAAATAGCTGGAAAATATATTGTTTTTAATTAATTAATTCGTTCAAACGTTCCTAGCTCCAAAAATATGGTTGAAAAAATAATGCTTAACACTTTTTATCGCGACGATACAAGATGCACTACAATAATGAGAACGATAGTACCAGCCAATAGTACTCGCATGTACTATCGCACTGATTGACAATACACTGTAGGACCGCGTACTCTATTGACGATAGAGAATGGCGATAGAAACGAGCGTATTTGTAGAGTTATCCATGGAAATATTATGGAAGATATATTATTTCATGTCTCTATGAGTTACAGGGATAGGGGCTATTGACTTTTGATTTGCTATATACATATAATGGTATTGAAATAAAACTTTTTTTTCCAATTTTATCGCGTTTATTTTATGTTTTTTACGTTCCCGACGTTTCGGCTGCTTTACAGCAACCATGGTCACGGGAGGACTGAAGTGTTGACGTCCTAGTGTCAAAGTTTGAACTGGGGTACCCTCGTATTTAATTGTTGCTGCGCACCATTGGAGGACCTCAAGATACTGTGAGCACTTTCTGCGTAGATCGGACCGCAAGCAACCACTCAATATGAGGGCACCACAGTTTAAAAACATGTTTTATTTCAATGTGTAGTATATAAGAAATCAATATATATATATATATATATATAAAGTATTTAAATATAATTTCAGAGTTATTCCTTTGGCTCGCTTTGTAAGAAACGACTCTTTGTCCATACCATAACGATTAAATTGGGTACGCATGACCGTTTGGCTTCTAAGGTGTGGATATTGGAGTGGAAGAAGGTATGGAATTTTACGCGCAAGGAGACAAGTGGCACAGCTTATGTGCCTATACAGCAAGATTCAGAAAGAGTATACTCACCTTTGAATCTGCGCTTATAATTAATCATTATATGAAGTTAGAATTACGATATATCGATTTAAAAAATATATATTGTTCGCAACAAAATTACAACTGTTTTCTGTCGTAATTTTAAAAAATATATACTTATCCATATTCTGACTTCACATAAAGGTTATGTATGCGCTAAAGAAGCGTAGGTTCAAAGGTTAGTATTCTCACCCTTTCTGGTTCATCTTGTATAGGCAGGTAGTATATCCCAAGATAATGGCAGTGTAGTAGCAAGACGCGAGAAAGATCACAAGAGCGGATGTCCGCTCCCAGCAGTGATCGACGCATGAGTTCCTTAATTGCGCCACTTTACACCACTGTGAGCGTTAGTCCGGCGAGGTCTGTAAAATACAGTTGACTTTGAAACAAAACTTATTTTACAGATGTTATCGTGATCATGAAAATCTGTAAAATAAGTTTTATATGAGTAGTATTCGCGTAAATATAAGAAATCAATAAAGTCGATTGCTGTTTTACGCAAGTCGTTAGAAGTACTAGGTACGTGTATATTTAGAATTATCTGATAATATGTCTTTTCCACCAGCTAGTATTACTTTTCTCATCGATTTTTTTAATTACCTTTGAAAATGAAATTATTGAAATGTGTACCTATTCCATAGCCCGTTGTTTTCGGTGAAATATGAGCATTCGGAGCATTCAGAGCATTCGATTGTATTCAAGTATATCATTTTAAATATGAAATCTTCATTCTGGTGATTTTCAAAGACATCTGCATAACGTCTTACGTATTTTATGTTCAAAGATACGTACGGATTAATGTACCTACTTTATTTTATTTTTACAAAAATGTCATGCTTAAAATAAACCCAATGAATAAAATCAAATAAAGTAAGTACTATCAACTTTGGTGTTCATGCTATACTGACGTACACATTTCCTTAGGCGCGATAATAATTTCACTTGGTGTTTTATGTCGTCCCTTGAGTTTTATTTTTAAACCTCTTTTTACAAAGTGACACAAAAATTCAAGAAAAGTGATAAAAAAACATTATGAACATGTTAAATAACTAACATCAATATATCATAGACCATTTTTGGATGGATATATTCTGGATTTTTCCTTATGTTTTATTAGTTGTTCTCCTATTCTTATAACAAATACGAAAAATCGAAAAACATACCCCTCCCCCCGTTCTTGAGTTATAAATGGCGTAACTAACGCGACTTTGTTTTATATATATTTATATAGATAATGGAAAGCAATCATCTCGTATCGCGGCATACAAGTTTTAAGTGTGGCCGCTATAAAACTGCTCGTAAATCTGATGCTTGGAGCAGAAAGCTTCAAGCTTTCTGTGTTTGTATCGCAAGATCGACGCTTGAGACCGGTATGATACCGTTACGATAAACAGCTGGATGCTGTATAAGAGTAATTGAATTCCATAAGCTCAAATAAATGTTTTTAGATCTATATCTTTGCAAGTTTTGGTAGGTTAATTAAAGAACATAGCTTTGTATAAAAGGTATCGTAATACGAATAGAATGCCTAACATGGAAATATAGCGACGATTGGATTATAACACATATATTATATTTTTAACAAACAGGAGTAGAATTTGATGAAGATATCCGTTTATTTATGATTTCAAAGATAAATTTAATCAAAATAGGAACAATGCATGTATATTTCACATAAATTATTTATAAAACCAAACACTGCGAACTTCAATAATTAGAGAGCAAGAGAAAGAAATATGAAAATGGCTTACGTGACCTTAATAACGACCAACGCTGATTGTCACGAGACGTCCGTACACCACGACCGCTGACGAGCCAATCCCCCACTACCACCGAGTGCTCGCCTTATATAATTTATCGGAGGGTAGTTGATGACGATGTGCTGAAACTCCTTACAATATATTATCTAAAGGATTAATTAAGTTCATTTTTTTTTGCTTGCTTAACTTCTTTGTCGATATACTCTTGGTAGAGTGGCTAATTATCGCTTAAGGCAAAGCATAAATAAATATTACGTAATACGTAATTTAGGCTGTGCAGATAAATAAGGTGGAAAAAAAGATATCAATACTCAATAATATGAAGTCCTCCAATAGGATTTGTATATCATTCGAAAAATATAATCCATTTCACGCAATCCAATTTCTAGAGAAAAAAAAACTCTGAACATTTTATATTTTCATCTTGTTTTCATCACAAATACATTTCTGGCTAACTTCGAAAGGCAGAAATTCGGTAATCTCATTGCTCCGCGATGAATAAGTGAGTTTGTTTGGCGCGGAGCACCGGCCGAGTTTTGTTCAGACTCCGGGATAATAATGTAACATCGTTCGGCTTTAACTAGATAATGCAATTTAGTAAGGAAAGACGGAGAATGAACGGAACTCTAAATGTTTCGGAGGCGGTAGTGTGTGGTGCCGGGTTTCGCCCTATAATAGTAATTGATGACATAAGCAACTTTGTGTTGGTGTTTCAAATTTAGAAAGGGTTCAGCAGTCGGGATATATTTTACACACAATAAAACACCTCCCAAGACGCTAGTATTGATTGAGTTTGGTGCTTAACTTATTTATGATACGCATTTTATTTGAATTAAATTTACTATTATCTATACAAATAAATAAAATTGGAGTGTCTGTTTGAAATATTAAAATAACCGCTTTTTACTGAGTGCATTTGGATGTATACACGGTACGTATAACAAAACAACATTAAAAAAAAATTGTCGGTCTGTCTGTTTGTTTCGGCAAATATCTGAAATAGCGGACCGATTTTGGCGGGACTTTCACAGGTAGATAGCTGATCTAACAAGGTACTAACTTAGGCTTCTTTTATTTTAGATTTCTTTTTGTTAAATACCACGCGGACGAAGTTGCGTATAAAATATGACATCTGTAATAGTATGGTCTTAAATCGATGTTTGAAATATTTTATAGACGGTCTTACAACTAAAACAAATTCAGTCCATTTGAATTTCTCGAGTAACTAATCACAAGGTCGTCTACTTATTTTACTCTGTAATCAAATTTCGTTCGCCTTTTCTTTTAGACAGATTAAACAGCTACTATTTTACTAAGTAAATCAACGAAGAAGAAAATCAGAAAGTAATTAATTTGGTAGCTAGCGTCCTTAATGTAATCCTCTTCCCTACATCGTCTCTGAGCCCAACGGGTCCACAGTTTATTTGCGTATAAATATTTTTAATTTCCATAATATATTATACAAAAAAAAAATTGAAATATTAAAGCTCTTTGATAACCTATATTAACACGAATACTACACATCGAAATAAAACGAATTTTATCGCGTTTATTTTATGTTTTTACGTTCCCAAAGTTTCAGCTGCTTTACAGCAACCATGGTCACGGGAAGACTGAGGTGTTTGACGTTCTAGTGTCATAATTTGAACTGGGGTACTCTCATATTTAGTTGTTGTTTGTGGTCCGATCTAAGCAGAACGTGCACACGGTGTCTTGAGGTCTTGCAATGGTTCGCTTGGCTTTGGATTGAATTATAGTAATTACTGGATCCCAAGTCGGTGGTAGCCAGCCATCTTCCCAATTGAAATTAGGATGTTTTTTTTTAATTGCAATGGCCTCACGTACCATCCTTGTTCGGCATCGGTGTTATTTTGCGAGAAACTGTGGTTGATCAAATCTGCTATAATGGCGGATGTAATCCTGTACATGTTCACAGATTGCAGACATCGTAGGGTGCCGGTGTTTCATATCAGCGATGTGTTTTTTTACACATTTTATGTGTAAAAAACATAAAATAAAGGCGATAAAATTCGCAACATTCGTTTTATTTCAATACTAAAGTCTATTTGTTTTTTGCTTATTGATAAACGACTAGGTGGCTAACTAGATATTAAGATAGGTTAAGTATTTAGCTTAATCTAACTTAGCTAATAGCCAGAAAATATGCAATATCCAATTGCCGCATCGTCGTGCACACAACTCTTGTACCAAGTCAATTGCAACCGACCGTGCCGGGAATCGCGAAGTTCATTATTTCCATTGAAATTGGCATGGAACACCGCGCGGTGGGGCTCCACAGTCACAACAGAGTTTAAACAGTTGACTATAGTTCTAAGTAAGGTATGCTCACTTTGAACGGCATCTTTGCCAGCGCAATTTTTTTTTAGGAATAATAGTTATAGGTAGTTTGAATTTATATGATTGCAAAATAAACAGTGTTTTAATACCATTCATCTATTATTATTTTTTGTTTGAAACTTAAGCGAAGCTTTTAATATTTTACTTGTTTTTTTAATAAAGTTGGCCTTAAAGGTTCAACTACATAAACATCATACTTTCAATTTGTGAAGTTAAAGTCGTAAACTAATTGTGACTTCTAAAAACGGAACTTTACTAAATCATAGTCAGCCTATTGCATGGACACACTAGCTATTTCTAAGTAATTACTTAACCGTTCAGACGGTAAAAAACTTTCAGTAGAAGCGAATTTTATGTGATGAGCGCGAATGTTTGTACCCTAGTCATTGGTGTTTAAATGTAATTATACATTTACTCAGTTGCCTTTAGTCCTTTCGACGGTCCGATACTAATAAGTATTATTTGGTTTGGGACACTATATATTATAGACTATCCATCCATCTTTCAGCGGATAATTGTCCACCACTGGAGATAGAACATCCCCCTCAATTACTTCAAAACATCAAGTGCCTCCGCCATTTGCATCCACTGGCTTTCTGCGACGCGTGTGATATCATCGGTCCACCTAGTTGGGGGGCCGTCCTACACTACGTTCTCCGGCTCGTGGTCGCCATTCTAAAACCTTTCTGGCCTAACTGCCAGTGCCATGGGTTCTTCAAGCTATTATACACAATGAAGATTTTTGTACAACATTCTTGTACTTTGCAAAACGTATCCTAAGACTATTCGCAATGTCACCCTTTTTATTATAATTTATAGCAGACTAAACTATAAAATATAAACAAGTTTGTTACGATCTGTGAAGTAATATTTTATGTTGTAAACTTTTACTGCTGTTAGGTCACCAGAGATGAAAGTTGAAATCGCTTGATATAATAGTTTTCAACAAGATTGGTGATAAATATTTTACATGGTTAAAATCAAAATAAAATATAAATTTATATCGTATTCATTATATTAGTCGTCATTATGTAACACCCAGTACTTAACTAGACTTAATTATGCTGTCGTCCTTCTCATAATCGTAATGAAAGACTGAGATAGCCAAATATTTAGTTGTTAAATTTAGTTCAATGAGATGAACATCATTCCTTGTTTTGTGATTTTTTCCATGTTTTAATAGTTATTCTGCTATTCGGGGCAGAGACTAATTCAAAAAATCAAAGTACATAAAATTCGGCCCGCCCGTTCTTGAGTTATAAATGGTGTAACTAACACGACTTTGTATTATATATATAGATGATAGAAAATGCTGTGTCTACATCAATTCAAAGCAGGGAGGAAAGTTGTTAAAGGGATGTGAACCTAGCATAATGTGATATAAGACTCAGCAGGGGAACTATTGTTCTCGCCCACTTGAACGATACTGTGACCATGATGGGTGTATGATAGATATTTTTTTGAGCATTATTTTATAGTATTTATATATGTCTATTCGTATTTACTATATATAAATATACTTAAGGTATCGGACTCGGAAAATCGCAAACATTCAAATCGTTTGACATCTTTGCAATTGGATAACTTTCTCAATTGTAGCTTGCAGTATTACTTGAAAAAGTATAATTAATTATTGTTATTAAGAATATATACCTGCAGCATTAGTCCACCTTCTATATTTTTTATCAACAAACTTTGTTATGTTGTTAAACAATTTCATTATTGAACTCTACGTAATTACATATTTTTAAAATAATTTTAACTGCAGTCAGTTGTTTTAATGAATATTTGAATATTGGTTAAGCTATTAAAATATCAACAATCATATTTTATTAATTCCATAATTAATTAGCTGCCGACCGGTATTCTGAGGTCGATTTATTTTAACATGCAATTTCGTATGCCTGCTTTGTAATTAATTTAATAAGTATTTATAGTGATAAGTATCGTTGACCGCATGGACACAGTGCGTCCAGCACGCAGCTTCATACAGCTCTCAAACCACGTACGGATTCTCCATTCGTTTTACCATATAGCAAGTGATAATGAAATCTATTCCATTCAATAAAATTGGAGTGTATGTTTGTAATATTAAATTAACCGCTTTTTACTAAGTGCATTTGGATGTATACACGGTACATATACCAAAACTTTTTTTTTTTAAATTGTCTGTCTGTCTGTTTGTTCCGGCTAATCTCTGAAATGCCTGGACCGATTTTGACTGGACTTTCACTAGCAGATAGCTTATGTAACGAGGAGTAACTTAGGTTACTTTTATTTTAGAACCCCCCCCCCCCCCCCCCATCCTCCGCCAACGACTTAATATCACAAAGGCTTGCTAACGGTTGCGTCTTTGTTAAATACCACGCGGACGAAGTCGCGGGTAACAGCTAGGACGTAAATAAAATTGCAAACATGTGAGTTCGAACAACCTTTTATCTAAACCGAGCATTCTACTTTTCTATTGTCTCGATAATATTTTAGGGAATACTGGTCACCCTACACGTAGACAATAACACAATTGCCTCGCTGAAGTTAACTGTAAGTTAAGCTTGAACCCAAAGGCGGCGGTAGGCGTTAACTTGATACGTGTTATCTCACTTAACTGTGTTCTAACGTAGATTTTGGTGTTCGCCTTTCAATTACAGTACCACTTTATTTTATATTTTCGTCTATGTAAGGTTTTTGTCAAGGAAAGTAAATAACTGACGTTAGGGACTTTTTGAAGGGAATATGAACCGTGAAGTTATACTTTTTATTTGTTTTCCATAAATGTGGTTTTTTTTTTTTTTTTTTTTTTTTACATTATAGGCAAGTATTTGATCTCGATCTCCCCTGATGGTAAGTGACGATGAGATCTACGATGGAGCATACTTGCCTAGGTAGGAAGGCGGCAGTAGATAGAGACGCTACATTCACTAGGCACATGCAGCGCAGCTGATCTGACCCGCCATCTATGAATGGCAACACCGAACATCGTGCCGGAACACGGCAAGGCCGCTTGGCGACATGGCTTTGTTCAGTGGGTGGTGACTAGCCACGGCCGAAGCCTACCACCAGTAAAAAGTGGTTTTTGAATTAATGTGTAGTATTAGTGGGATATTAACCATTGTGTGTTCATAAAAGTGCATAAATAAAGGAAATCGAAATTAAATTAGGAACTTGAGATTGAATTAGAAATTGAATCGAGAATTGAATAGCGCCTCTAGCGGACGGTATTTAAAACTATCAATTATCCATACGAAATGTCTAAATACGGTAGACTATAAAGTATACGGTTAGCTTTCGAATAATCTCGCACTTGACGTGCAGTAACATAAATTGTACCAATTGATAAAATTTATTCTACGCAATCCGGTTTATAGTTCGCGTACGACCCGTCTAATTTTTGCCGAGTGTCACAGACTAGAAGGTCGACAGTATGTTAACTAGTTTATGGCTATTGGCACCTCACCAGTATATAGCACGTAATTGTTATACTGAACAGATCCCGTTACTGTTAAAAGGCTGTGGTAAATTGTTTTGTGCGGACAGCAGCTGGCAGCCTGTGACATCAATAAGTGATCTATAGTGAGGGGCTTGTACCGCGATTGATCTGCCATTAACTATCTGTTGAAGCTTAAAACTTAACAAACAATAATTTTGCGAGTAAACATGGTCCTAGCCTAGTAATAAAAAGAATAACTACCCATAAAAGATAATTCGGTAGGAATTGTTATTTGAAATTATTAAAAAAAAAACCTTAACTTTGAATAAGTGGATCTCAAAACAAAAAACAGTCAACATAGAATAAGACACCTATTTATCAATGGTGAAATTGAATATATATAATCATAACGAATATTCATCACTCATAACTAATAAAATGGTCAGTAAACCGCTCGATCCACGTTCAAAAATCAACTTTGTAAATTCGAACTAGACAAATATTATTTCAATAACACTTTTGCGTATCATGAATAGACTTGTAATTAAAAATAGCAATCCATTTATATAGGCGTGATGAGAGGGACAAATAGCATACAGGTGAGCGAGTAGGAAGCGCCCGGTGCCAACTCCGAATGCGCAGTGAGTCATTGGCACACAACCTCAGATGAGGTGCAAAGGTTGAATTTCTGAGACAGCTTAGTACTAGTTTTGCGTGATCACCTTTAGTGCATATGTGATCATCACGTAAAGTAGAAATTCCAATATGACAACATTTTAAATGAGAATTTTCGACAATTATGATTTTATGTGTTTTTTTTTTATTGGCATATAAATATTCTGATTTCTTATTATGATTAAAAATGGGCCAACCAAGCGTAGGCTCCAGGATAAGTATACCTTTTCTAAAATTTACATTGATTAGCTATACCTACAATATCATCAATAAATTATTCTTAATTAAACGATAGTAAACGTCCTAAATTGTCTAAATGTATACATATTTATTCCGAGACAAATTAACATCACTATTTACTGATCTCGAGAACAGAAAATGATGTAAAAGCAGAAACACTAGAAAATTAAAGATTGAACAAACAAATATTACCTTCTAAACGAAAAAGTAACAGCATCTTGTCTATTCTCACGTCCACAGCTATTTTTTACACTATGACGGCGCACCTGAAAAAAAATACAGGTTTGGTTAGCATAAACTGAAAAATATTGCTCATTACACTCAATTAAAATGTACCCTTAAAAATATATTGTAACAGAATGTTTCAGATGCGTGTCTGTTATTGCTGTTTTTTAATTGATGGTTATTTTTTTTAAATATTAAAAAATATAGAGACTAAGATAATACAATATGTTTTCCCGACACTCCATCCATATTATTTCTTCGTTTAAGGCTGGAACGATACTATTTTTTGGGAACACTGATGGACACACTACAATGTAAAGAACCCGATGAAAAAAGGCTAACAAAATTTTACATGATATTAAACCCGAACTGAAAACTTACCCTCGTACTAACATTTATGACTGAATTAAAAGGCGGTTCGCAAACATGCCTACGGGTAGCCCTCAGAAAAAATTGCTCGCAAAAATACCTATTCATATTAAATACGAAACTCGGTAAGTTTATTTAAAAAGCTTTCATGATATATAAGATTAATGGGGTTCGCTGGAATTTTTCACGCATTTTTACAAGAACAAGGAAAGCTAATTTAAAATACTCAGCGAATAGTTTTAGCGAGCCCAACATAATTTAATGACACGTCACATAATAAACTTAAGAGAAATTATATTAATATTAATTTCGAATTAAGCAAGAAAAACCCGTTAAACATTAAGTTGTTAGTTGTTCAAACATTCCCGCTTTATTAATAACACAATTAATCTCGAGCTTTTGTGAGCCAAACTTAAATTAATGTATGTATGCTTCTAATATGCAATAGTGTTTTATATCCATATCTAAATCGACCATAATTATGAACTCTAACACTGAACCATAAAGTGTATTTCGGAGGTTCGGCAACAAGTTCAATGTTATATTGTCGTATAAAAGATTGATATAGAAACATGAGCGTATAGCGTGTTAAGTAGAAATTACTAGTAATTGATAAACTGCGTAGCTTAGATAGATTAACGAATAGTACTTAGCGATAAGTTGCGTGACTTTGAACTTGGGACTTCAAAGCGATTGATTGGCGTTTGAAAGGGTTTCCCACTAAGTGAACGCGGGAAACGTGATTATAGCTTAAGAGAGGTAAATAATATAATAATATACCAGCCCTTTTAATGTCCCACTGTTGGGCACGGGCCTCTCTATGCCCAACAGTGGGACATTAAAAGGGCTGGTATTATTATACGCTTGCCTCGGTAACGAGGATCGCAGGTTCAAACTCCGGCTCGCAACTCTGGGATTTCTGGATTTCATGTGCGAATCTCATTTTCAGCCATGATTATCACTAAACGATGAAGGAAAACATCGCGCGGAAACCTGCATGTCTAAGAGAACAACTCGAAAGACATGTGAAGTCCGCCAACCCGCACTGGGCCAGCATGGTGATCTATGGCCTAGTCCCCCTCGCATTTAGGGGAGCCGCGTGCCGAATAGTGAGACATTAAAAAGGGCTGGTATTATTATTATTATAAACTGATAGTTAAATGTTTAGTGTCTCAACACTAGTGGATCGCAAATTATACTCGAAATAAGGTATTGTGATGAAATCATTTTTTTTTTCTTAAATCCCGATCTTATATTTATGCTGCTTATTTTTTTTATGTAAACAATACTAGTTCTACTCGCGCATGCGCTTACTCATTAACGCATTGATAGAATCCCTTGACCTACAATCATTATAAGATGCCACTCTGACGAACGCTTTCGTTGAGAAAAAATGTCGGTTATAAATTTACAAAACAGACGTCTTTCAACGGATTCATGGATGGCGGGTCAGATCAGTTGCGCTGCATGTGCCTAGTGAATGTAGCGTCTCAATCTACTGCCGCCTTCCTACCTAGGCAAGTATGCTCCATCGTAGATCTCATCGTCACTTACCATCAGGTGAGATCGAGATCAAATACTTGCCTATAATGTAATAAAAAAAAATTACTTGTCTATTTTCTTCACACTTCTGTGGGTGACCTTGTCTAATCGTTGCTAGCACTGAGTCATTTGAAGTATTTTATATTTACATTATATATTTATTATTATTGTGAACTAATCCCCATTGCATTGAAGGGAGGCCGAGCCCAACAGTGGGATATTTAAAGGGCTGCTATTATTATTATATATATTTTCATTGCATCGGATGATTTCGGTTGTGTATTTTTTAAGTATAATAATCCTGCTATAATATTCATTTTTATAGCAAGTTTTCTACCCGTAGCGTCTAATTGTAACCTCCAGATGATTTTGACATACCTATACCTAACGAAATTATCGCCGAATTCATAGTTAAGTATGTATAAGTAGTGTTGTTGACTGGCATTAGTTTGAACAGATTAAACTGGGGCTGAACTATGAATTCTCTTTAATGAGGCTACAGTTAGGTATTCAACGTAATTCGCGCACTTTAATTTGGGACCCAAGGTTGAATATCGTACAGCAAATGTATACCATAAGGGTACTATTTTGACTGTCATTACTAGGAGCAACTGCTCTCAGATATGACGATTTATAGATATGCGACTTTATTGTATTATAAGTGTCATTTAAAATATTACGGAAATCGGGTCCCATTTTAATGTTCGCGACAGTACCTACGTAAACTTAAAAACTAAATCTGTTATAGGCTGTCTAGGTAGGTACTAACATATCCAAAAACTAGATCATTTTATTAGTGCAATAAAAAAACAAAATGTCAATGGTTAGTAATAGTCTGGTTAGTATAAATGAAATGGTTAGAAAGAACAATCTTAAAATAGCTCTGTCGCGCCTGGGCACTCTCCAATTTCAACACACAGATAAAAAACAGAACAAGTCACATGTTTAATTGCCACACATTTTCACCATGTCACTGGCACTTAAAAAGACAATAACAGACACCATTTAATAATAAAAAAAATATTTTAAACGACCGCACACTGTTCGAAAAAACAAAATAGGTGAGGTACTTGACTTTTGTGTACGGCGGGAAACGCCGATAATCTGTATTGATTGTGTTTTTAAATTACTTTTTTATTTGGTAACTTACTGTAGTGCGCGCGCCTAACGCAAAGATACTACTTCTATTCAGCCCGTCGCGTTTCGTTCGCTAAATTCTAAAAAAAGATAGTCCACTCATCGGTGTGGAGTGCGGGAGTACAAATCGGGACGACACACGAGTTTTTAAAAAAAACAAAGTTTGGTGTCACCGCGTCTAGTTTTGTGTTGTTCATAAAAATTTGAATTATTATAAAATAAGATGTATGTTACAAATGAATCCAATAAATCATTTTGACACGTTCGCAGATGATACTTTAATTGATATCAATCATGATGTATTTTATTAACGCTATAAGTTTATCTGTCAGTCCGATTTTATGTTACCGACGATGTGAGTTGTTAATTAGTGTTAGTGCTCTTCATTGCACGATAACTTCGGAGCAGTAAAGTGGGCAGCTCAAATAAGACGTCAAATGCGATATCGTTCAGCCAACTCGTTCATAAATTGATAATATTTTCATAAAAAAGTGAACATAGATTTTTCAATAGCGTACACCAGAGCTCATTTATGAAGGCTATCAGCCAATATGCACTTCAAGTAGGCTGCATAGCATAATAATTTTGCAAATCGTTGAAATACAACAATAGTTCGCTATTGATTTGTTGTATTTATGCGAATACTACACATTGAAGTCTGCAATCTATGAACATGTACAGGATTGCCCGCCATTATATCAGATTTAATCAACCCCAGATACTCGCAAAAGAATACCGATTCCGACCAAGGATGATACGCGAGGCCATTGAAATTAAAAAACATCCTAATTTCAATAGGGAAGTTGGTTGGTTGGACAACCGTCTTGGATCCAGTAATTAATATACATAAATCCAAGACCAAGCGCACCATTGCAAGACCTCAAGACACTGTCAGCACTTTACTTATGCATAGATCGGACCGCAAACAACAACGAAATATCAGATTTGAAACTATGACACTAGGACGTCGAACACTTCAGGTTCCCCGTAACCATGGTTGCTGTAAAGCAGCCGAAACGAAAACCTATTATTTCAATAACATAATTTATTAGGTAACAGGAATGGCGAACTCTGGTGCGTGCTGTGCGCTGGCAAATTGTCAGTTCCAGCGGCTATTTCTATCAGTACAGGTTAAGGGCACACCGCGTCTAGGAGGATTGCCAAAACTATGCGCTTTTTGCACGTAGAAATTAGTAACAGCTGCAAGCTAACGGTATCTAGTCTTAATATATCTGATGCAAATTTTTTTAAGTCAACAGTGTTAGTGAAGTTATTGGATCGCTCGCTTAAGTCACAATGTGTGCTTGTAAAAATGAAGGTTTAGCGGAAAAGGGAAGATCTTCCAGCCAGGCGGGTGGTATGCCTGGCGGGGCGGCCGATATGCCCCGACGGTTATTGTCGGGATCTTGTATATATGCTACTTGCTCCGAAAACTCTGATAGCGCGATTCAGGATTGTGACGTCACTTGTCTATTGTTCTGAATGCGTCTGTAGTGCCATCTGCGTAGCTTGTGGTGCGGTTGAAGTAGTCGCTACAGTACTCCCCCCCAAGACCGGAGGTCGATATCTTTGAGTGGCAGCGTCTTGCGTGCAAGGGCCAGGAAGCTAGCTCGAAGGTCTGCAGTGAGTCGAGACCGAGCTGTGCGCGTCCCAGAACCAGGAGCGCGGTGAGTCGGCTGTGATGGTCCTGAGTGACGACTTGGCTTGCTGTGGGACAGACTGCTTGCTGTTGGATGTCGATATTGATGTCTTGGTATGGAGTGGTGATGACGTAGGTGATTGAGTCTTCACAGAAGGATGTTGTTCATTGTCAGGGGTCACCAATTTAGCGGAAAAGGGAAGATCTTCCAGCCAGGCGGGTGGTATGCCTGGCGGGGCGGCCGCTATGCCCCGACGGTTATTGTCGGGATCTTGTATATATACTACTTGCTCCGAAAACTCTGATAGCGCGATTCAGGATTGTGACGTCACTTGTCTATTGTTCTGAATGCGTCTGTAGTGCCATCTGCGTAGCTTGTGGTGCGGTTGAAGTAGTCGCTACAAAGGCGTTCCCGTAGCTTCCCAACAAAGTGAAAGAAGGACCATTGAGGAGGTCTAGTCGGTAGGAGTCCATAACCAGCTTGTCCAAAGGCAATCCTATCAACAGGGATTTTCCCACATAAAAAGAAGTTTAAAACACTGACTTAATTTTAGGTGCTAATCTCATTTTTATGATTATGGCTTGTTGTGGGAATTCTACACGACTTTGAAAAGTCGTATAAAGTTCGCCAATCCGCACCAGGCCAGCGAGATGAACTATGCCCCGGATGCCCCTCGCATAGAGTGAGTGGGGGACCTTCGCACCAGAAACCATAAAGTATATGAAATTGCTATACGATTCACCTCTGCATACCCCTAGAGATTACGGGCGTGATAGTTAACTTACATGATTTGTAAAAAGCTCCAGGGAGTTTTGATGGTACAGGCACCATCGTGCAGAACCTTCTTGCAGAGAAAAGCGCTGAGAGGTACACGGTTTTCAGTCAAACAGTCTCGCAAAATAGCTACATAGGTAACAATTTAATTTTGTATTGACTACTCATCTCCGAAAAAAGGTAGAAACGTTGGAAGAATAAGATTCCCAAGGTCATTCCGCAAAAAACTACAATTGCATCATATCCAAGCACTGCACACAACGTGTGCACGTTTTTGTACCGATTTTAATGTTGAAACGTATGTTGAGCCCGCGCGTGGGAAGCCCACCTACTTTGAAACTAATTCCCTAGTTACGATTGGCTAAAATACATTATCATTGTGGCCTTGGCAAAATTACAATATGCATAACAAACGCAGAAATAGTGTTTTATCAGTTTTGACAAAAACTCCTAGTTGATAAAATATCTACTAAGGTTCATATTTGACACATTCTAAGTTCAAATCAATAACAATTGATAAACATGGCCTTGCGATTCTACGATGTGCAAATGATATTGAACCATAAGGTGATAAAAGAGTTTCTTGGTCAACTGCTTTCTTCTGCTTCTGTTCTGCTCGTAATTAGCCCATGTTTAGGTGTTATACGATCGCCCTTAGTCCAACCAGATCCAGCAAGGCAACCGTCATATCATACACATGTTGCTTCGTTTGGGACCATACAGATGGTACGTTTATCTGGAATTTTTCATGCCGTATTTCTGTAAGCCAGGATCTACAGTAGGTACCAACTAAGACGCAGATGATTGACCCTTGTTTAGACTTGAAGAAAAGCTAATTATCTTGCAACCTTCACAGAATCTACCAATTTTGACGGTATCTGGCACACATCACCAAACGATTAAACTTTTAAGGATATCTCTCCAATCCCATTAAGGAGAGCATTAGATGTCATCTGCTGAGGATCATCCATCATCCGCGATACCAAGTTGTTGGCCGCGAAAAGCTAATCCCAGTTTAATGTAGCATCGCTAATGCGGACAGATAAGTGGGGTATGTGATGTGTGGACAGCTTTAGGAAAGTTTTATTAAGTTGATCAATGTTACCGGGACTGTGGATGAGAAATACCTAAGATCAATATTAGTCACTATAATATCCAGAAGTAATATCACCCTGACAAAGATGATGTAATACGTCCTGATTGGTTAAAAAAAACTTAACATAACTGCTATAAAAAAACTAGACGTGGTTGGATGGCCATAAATACTAGCCAAGAACTATTCCAAAATCATTATAGGATCCTTTTTACTCTAATAATACCAGGTCTTTTAATGTCCCACTGTTGTGCACAGGCGTTCCCTCAATGCGAGGATCCCCCTCGTATTGAGGGGAGGCCTGTGCCATAGTCCACCATGCTGGCACAGTATTTTTTTTTAGTTGGCAGACTTTAAACGTCTTTCGAGGGGTGCTCTCAGACATGCAGGTTTCCTCACAATGTTTCCTTCACCGCTTAGTAAGTGATAATCATGGTTGAAATTCTAGAATATGTGATTCGCACATGAAATCCAGAAATCCCAGAGGTGCAAGGTTCTGCCAACTTGGCTATCACTGCTTCGAGACGAGGTTGGATGGCCATTAATACTAGCCAAGAACTATTCCTTAAATACCAAAAGACAAATCATTCAACGGACAGTTTTTTCTCTATCTCGGCCCTCTCTACCAATCAATAAATAATCGTATAATATTCATTTTCGTGCGACAATTTTTCAAGTAAACTTTACATAAAGACGTTAGCGATCCAAAGGGGCTAACATCTTTTTTGCGAAGGGTTAAAAAGGACGTCGGTCGGTATTCTCGGGGCTGTGAAAATAGGTCGGGTGTGAAGTTGTCGAATTAAAAAGGGCTAGGTCACCGTTTGGATTAAATTTCAAGGGTCTTATATGTAGGTGGGAAATTTATGCCACTGTAAAAATACTTTATTTAAATTCTTCTTTTTTTTCTCAAAGGGTAGGGGATTAATCTTTAAAGGAGGAGGTAAGGCAAAGGATTTTTGGGACTTTGTAATTTATAAACATTTTAAGTAATTACCTTAAGCTATTTTGAGCCAGGCTCTACGCTGAGGCGGGAAAAAGCTGAATGGTCTTGCAACGTGCCTTGCCTTTTGGAAAAAAAACTTTTGACTTGCTTTCAAAAACGGTCCATCACCGCAAAATAACAAAACTCGCACTTCAGCAATTTTCCACAGAAATAATAGCCGTCATATCCCGGATATTTCTTATAAACAATCACGCCGGGACTTAAAAGATTATTTGTAGTATAAAAAAAAATAAGATCGATTTTGACGCAACTTAGTTTCCGGGCCCATAGTTTCGTGGGCATTGTTCTTTATAAGGACGTCGATCAGAAAGCGAAACTACCAAACTTCTTCCGGCTTTCGTAACCTCCACGTCAATTCCAATTCAACGCTAATATTTTGCCTGCGCACGCGATGGAGGTAATGTGTTTACACGCCACTCCACCTGCAATTGGCTAACAGAATGTCCGGAAAAGTGTTTTCCCCGGTAAAGTATTTATGTAGGTAATGGTATTTTACTTGAAAACTTTTGACTCTGTAATATGGATAGGAAGTGGTTTCAAAACGGTAATATATGGACTGTAGTGAGGACTGAAGGGACTTTTCAACTGTCATTTTATAATTAACTAGCTGTCCCATTGAACTGAGTACCGCCTCAGAAAATTAATTATCCTTATTGTAATTTTTATTCAAGTCTAATAATTATTCTGCTATTCGGGGCAGCGATAAATTCAAAAATTAAACATTATAAAAATTGTCCCACCCGTTCACGAGTTACAAATGGTGTAACTAACACGACTTTGTTTTTGTATATATACATAGTGCTTGAGAATTGTAATTTGAATCTAATGTAAAAAAAAGTGACAATTATTTTACAAAAATAGTTTTTTTTTTCAGATAAACAAATTGACGGTGGTTGCGTGACCATGGTTGCTGCAAACCAGCCGAAACGTCAAGAACGTAAAAACATAAAATAAACGCGATAAAATCCGTAAAATTGGTTTTATTTCAATATCTTGTTTATAGTAAAAGAAAATTTCAATTATCTTCAGCATTTCCTCAGCAAAGGGTTGTATTTAAAAATGAAAATACCTGAAGCTTTTATGTACAAGCGCCGTTACACAAGTCGGCGAATTTACAAAGGAAATTCCCGTTGCAACGAGCAACCGCGCTTACTTTAGAATATTCGCAGTGGCCCACTTGAATGGAGCACCGCTCGTATTAGTATTTCTAACATCAAACACTTGTTTGCGTGCGGTGAACGCCGAATTACTTTCGCGAGGATATTTCACAAATATGCTTAACAAATTAAATTGTGGCTCGGGGAATAATTAACTGAATATGTTTTGTTATTGAGTGTACATTTTATAGGGCTTTGTTTGATTTGGGAATTGGAGCTGTAGTGCTTTGTGGTACGAGCTAGAGCAGTATGAATTAATATAGGCATAAATAGCTACGAATTAGGAGCGATTATTGTACACTATTTTATTGGAATACAAGTTATAGTTAAGTAAGAGCAGGTGCATACAAAATAGATAGAGTACTTAGTACTATGACGCCATAGGTAATTTCTATTTTTCAGAGTACCTAATGTCAAAGTCAAATAATTTATGTCGTATAGGCCTCCGGGGGCCACTTATCAATGGTAATTTTATATTTATTTCTTAACGCTACAGCCAGATCGGAACGCGACCTAAACTGAGAAGATCCGGCAGAAAAACTCAGCGGGCTTATATGTTGTTTTTTTATCGCTGGCGCTGCCAATAATTAATAGCAATCCTTATGCTAATCGATTGCATAAACGTCTATGCATAGGCAGCACTTACCATAGATAATGTAGAATGGTTTGATATAAAAAATATGAAAAATAGAGAATCCTGGAACGCAAATCACATCAGCTTAATTTTAATTTAAATAATCCTCATCCCGATACCGAGAAAAAATATCCAAGCAATATAACGCAGGAGGCGACCGGCGGCCGAGTAGTCATTCAATCGCCAATTAATATCTATCATTCAAGTTAGGGGTCGTCCATTAATCACGTGATGTTATAGCAAACTTTAACCCCCCCCCCCTTCCTCAAAAACGTGTACTTTTTTTTCAAACTTTTAATTATTTCAGGATATTATCTCTAAAAACTGGTATAAGGTTGCAGGTGGTTTACAAATTCCGCGTACAATGAAAATATAAATACACGTGATTTTACACCCCCTTCCCCCCCATTGTGATATTTCGTGTAGTGCTGTTTCAATTCACGGATCGCTGAAGAATAATATCTTCTATTTTGTAAAATGTTTTCCAATTTATTGAAGTGGAAACGTGGAAAATTTAATTATCATACCCAAATTGTATCTGTCTACATTTTTGTGTCTCGACGAAAGCGAATATTTTGTATGCGTTTAAAGTGCATGAGCGAACAAAATATTAATTTCAGTCGTGTGTATGGAGTGAACGGCCATCAAACAAAACGCTTAGGTATTCACAATATGGTAGGTGTGGTAGTAAGAAAAATATGAAAGAATGACTCCTTACATTTATTTATAACGATACAGAAGACATATTTATACCTTTTCAGTAGTATTGCGACGTATTTACGGATGTACTTATTAGACATACACACATACACACACACACACACACACGCAAACATACACATACACACACACGCGCGCACACACATAAACACATGCTGACACACACACACATAAACACACACTGACACACACACTCTCACACACAATATTCAGTACCACAACAATCACAACATGCACACGTTTCTCACTTCTCACTAAACCTAGTTGTTAATAATAAGTATCTGGCCTTCTCATGACACAGGCTCGCGCTTAGTATGAGGACCACTGTTATACATTTCGTATGTGATTTTGGTAAAAAAAAATATGATTTTGTGATTTATATATTTCCAGTAAATAAACGTGAACAGTACAAAAACATAGTATTATAGTAAGTATTTTTATTAGTTTTAGCGATAACATTAAAAATTTTTGTCTAAGCAGTCTTCTTTTTTATAAAAATAAAAATAAATATCGCCATACTAACACACACCTACTATACGGTCCCACTTTAAGCAACGCTTGTGTTATGGGTACCGTACAATGGACTGAGGGCGAACTCAGAATATAATACTTATATACATATTAAACATCCATGACTCGGGTACAAACATACGTGCTCATCACACAAAGCTTGTGTCCCTACCAGGATTCGAACCCGGGACCCTCGGCGCAGAAAGCAGAGTTACTACCACTGCGCTAATCAGGCCGTCAATAATATAATGTGAGGCTTTTAAGTTAGGTACTAGTCTCGCTAGATTTTCCGAGTAATGTGCTAGCTCAATATCTAAACCCGTGTCTTGTAACTGTAGGATTATTCTTTTGACCGCTATGCTATTGGTTCTTTTGTTTTATTAAACAAATTTCAGAGCACTAAAAATTCTGCGAACACATTTCGTGGGTTTTAATCCTATAAGAGCTTCACATAGCTGAACATTATATTTAAAAAAATCGCAACTCTCTTACGCTAGCATGTTTAGACTGTTTACACAACCAAAATCCAATAATAGACTCACCTCCCATGACCGAACGTTTAACTCAGTCTAAAATATCCAGCGAATGGCTAGGCAAGTATAAACAGGGGCTATAAATACTTAGATATATTTAGAAACTGCGAAATTATAATTAATAATTCAGTATTAACATGAGTGGTCCGACTGTAGTTCAGCAAACGTTTTAAAGATTTTTTGCCGGTATAAAATTGATGTAAGTCCTGTTTTAGAAGAAAACATTTAAAAAATGACTGAAACAATTTCAGTCATTTTTTAAATGTTTTATCTAAAACAAGACTTACATCAACACCTACACACACACACACACACACACACCCACACACCCACACACACACCCACACACACACACACACACGCACGCACGCACGCACGCACGCACGCACGCACGCACGCACGCACGCACACAGAGAGAGAGGGGGGAGAGGGGAGAGAGAGAGAGAGAGAGAGAGCATACCGACCGTGATACTTAAAGAGATCACCAGAAACGCTATTCTAACCTGACACCAGACGGATACCTTTGCCCACCCGTTAAACGACACAGGCGTGATACTTTTTACTTAAGAATATAAAAACAAATAAATTGGCGTTATTTCAGTTCTTAAAACAACTGCTGCATATATAAGCCCGTTCGTTATGCTGCATTAAGGTCTCTGTTATATCCCGTTTCTGCTATAAAAATGCACAAGTTGTCTGTCGTAAACGGGGTTGTAGTCCTACTTTATAATACCATATGACATCATGACATTTTGTACCTTGTAGCTACGTCAAAAGAGTCACTCTTTTAAATAATAACTAAAAATAATTAGCACAGAATATTACAACAATTATTTTAGGCTTGACAGGTCTGTGTCTAAAAGGTTTATTAAATGATATAAAATATTAAACGTTGACACTATCCAAAAACTTGCTTACGTTGGTGGCTACAAGGTACAAAATGTCATGATTAATCGTTTTTTGGCTGAAAACCTACGTTTCAGGCGTCTTGAGCGAGTCGCTTTTAGTGTTAAACGTAGGCTTTATGCTGTAACCGATTTATCAAGTCTTGGTGACAAAATAAAGTTAATATTATAATTTTCAATATAAATCTGTTATTTATTTCTATACTAGCTGGCCCGGCGAACGTCGTACCGCCCCAGAATCAAATGTATGAGTAAATTAACTATCTTGACTATTATTTTTTAGTGAATTCTACACATGTTTTAACAATTATTCTGCTAATCGGGGCGGAGACAAATCAAGGATCTTAAAAATCAGCCCTCCCGTTCTTGAGTTATAAATTTTGCAACTAACATGACTTTGTTTTATAAAAAATAGGTAAGATAAGGTTTTTTTTATTTTAATTTTATTACATTATAGGCAAGTATTTGATCTCGATCTCACCTGATGGTAAGTGACGATGAGATCTACGATGGAGCATACTTGCCTAGGTAGGAAGGCGGCAGTAGATCGAGACGCTACATTCACTAGGCACATGCAGAGCAGCTGATCTGACCCGCCATCCATGAATAATATGCTAATATTTTCATCTATTTTATTTAAATATAAATGATATTAAAACAAACTAGGTATCAAAAAGGCCTTGTCCGCGTGGAATGGTGGCAAGAATGCTGGCTATTGGTATCCGCCTGGGGGCACCAGTGTGCATGGCACACAAATGTCCGTGTGGAGTGGAGGTCGATCGTTTTGGTCTCCATGGTCTTTCATGTCCAAAGAGCGCAGGCAGGTTTTCTCGCCACGGCTCCCTCAATGACATCATCAAAAGGGCTCTTGCCAGTATAAACGTCCCATCAATATTGGAACCACTCGGGGTGTTTCGGGATGACGGCAAGAGACCTGATGGCATGACGCTAATTCCCTGGGAGCGGGGTCGACCGCTTGTTTGGGATGCCACGTGTGTAGACACGCTGGCTCCCTCTCATCTCAGGGAGTCAGTGTCTGCCGCGGGGGCCGCGGCTGAGAGAGCGGATCTCGGCAAGCGGCGGAAGTACGCCCTATTAAACAATAGTTACGCATTTCTGCCGTTTGCCGTAGAGACGCTAGGCCCATGGAGCCATAGCGCAAAACAATTTATTAATAAAATATCTCCAAAATTAATTGCCTCCACAGGTGACAGGAGGGCTGGCTCTTTCCTCGCTCAGAAAATTAGTTTGATCATACAGCGAGGAAATGCAGCCAGCATTCTTGCCACCATTCCACGCGGACAAGGCCTTTTTGATACCTAGTTTGTTTTAATATCATTTATATTTAAATAAATAATTACTCTATTTTATAAGCCGAAAGACGTCCACTGCTGGACATAGGCCTTCCCAATGATTGCCACACATCCCGGTCCTCCGCCACTCGCAGCCACCGGCTTCCTGCTACGCGTGTGATATCATCCGTCCACCTTGTCTTATCCATCTTCATCGCAAAATGGGAAATCGGTATTTTTATAGAAATTATCAAATTAGGGGTTCAACGACTTAGAACTCTTTTAATTGAATAAATCAACAATATATACAAGTTTGCGATGTCTCAAAGAGTTCTCGTTTCCATCTGAACTATGTATTTTACTTTTGAACCCTTTCCGCGGATATTAAGTTACACAAAAAGTAGACGAGTTAATGAAGTCTAGTAAGCAATTTTCAAACATTAATTAGCTTTGAAATTCAAACATCTTGCTGCAAAGTTGGAGTGGTAATGAGTTTTTGGTTTGTAAGAAAATTTATAACAAATGTTTTAAGAAAAATACGGTATGAATTGTAGGTAGAGAAATATTGATACTAGCGAAAACTGAATCACGTCATAAGGTGATTTCAAGTCAGCGACACGTCATCACAATCTGGACATTGATTAAGATTAAGAAATAATTGATAACTGCTCTAAAATACTTTGGCACGGTAGCTTTGCTTATCTATACATATAAATAAAATTGGAGTGTCTGTTTGTAATATTAAAATAACCGCTTTTTACTAAGTGAATTTGGATGTATACACGTTACCTATACCGAAACAACATTTTTTTTCAATTTTTGTCTGTCTGTCTGTCTGTCCGTCTATCTGTCTGTCTGTCTGTCTGTCTGTCTGTCTGTTTGTTCCGGCTAATCTCTGAAATGGCTGGACCGATTTTGACGAGAATTTCACTGGCAGATAGCTGATGTAACAAGGAGTAACTTAGGCTACTTTTATTTTAGAAAAAAAAATTGGATCTCTCGAAAAAAAATTAAAACCAATGTTGCAGCGCTGCGCCTGCTTAAGGTTTGATAGCAACAATCTGCAATGCGTCCCGCGGGATCAGAACGCGAGCAGGCTGTTGCCAACGGTTGAGACGTTGTTAAATACCACGCGGACGAAGTCACGGGCAACAGCTAGTATTCCTTAAGATACGGCTGTCGTTCCGTGCGGAAATATCTGTAATCAGATATAAAACTTGAACAGAAGGTTACAATGTTCGGCTTAATCAATCAGCCTTAGATCCAACTGTTCAGTGGATTAAAGTAATCCATAGCATTAAAGCGCGGATCTCTTTCAAAACACCAGTAACCCAAATCAAAGGGTCTTTTATGGGAAAAGTTTGTAAGACACTCAGGGGTATACCGTTTTAGACCTATTCAGTAACGATATATGTTACACTGCTAAGAAAGTTCGTAATGTATCCAAAAGTAATGTATGAAGTTACTTGAAGACACGAATAATATAATATTAAAGACGCGATTAAAATTAAAATAATTTGACGGATTTTATCGCGTTTATTTTATGTTTTATGTTCCCGACGTTACGGCTGCTTAACACAACCATCTTCACGGGAGGATTGAGGTGTTGGACGTCCAACAACTAAATATGAGGGTATCCTAATTAAAACTATGACACTAGGACGTCTAACACCTTAGTTCTCCTGTGACCATGGTTGCTGTAACATCACGGCGTAATCGTAACGTCATTGGGCACGGGCCTCCCATAAAAGCAATGGGGTATAGTGCATAGTCTAATACCCAGTGGGCTATGCAGACTTCTTACGACTTTCGGGGTGTTCTCTCAGACATGCAGGATTCTTCACGATGTTTTCCTTCACCGTTTAGCAAGTGCTAATGATGGTTAAAAATGTGATACACATAGCACACAGTTGAATTAACAAAAAAACATTGATAAAGGTTAGTAAAAAATCGGAGTCTATAAAACAATCCTTCATAGACTGCCTACACTGAAATATTTGAAATATAATAGAGAAAGTATCCATTTTGTGTGCCTAAAATGCCTTGCGTCGATTCAGCTCTACCGGATATAGAACAATATGGCGCAAATGTAAAATCCCGGAAGCCCTACCCATTTCAGTTAGAAGCGGATTTTGTGCGATTTAAAACAGTTTCTATCCGGTAAATACTGGACCGTGCCGGCTGCCGGATACAATTTCGCCGACATTTTGTCCGGGATTAGGTGGCGCGGCCAGCCGGAATTGCCACGTCAACTTTTGGTAAAGTTAAAATTATAATTTTGCATGTTACATTTTGGAATAACGCCTCAAGCGCTGGCTGACTAAGTAACGTATGGGTTCATATTAGAATTAAACTTTTAATGTGTTTTAGTTCATAATTATAATAATAATATCGCACGGCGAACACACCAACTATACAGTGCCGCACTAAGCAACGCTTTTATTATGTGGATACCGTACAATGCACTGAGGGCGAACTCAGTATATAATACTTACATACATATTAAACATCCATGACTCGTGTACAAACATTCGCCCTCAGTCCACTCTACGGTACCCATAATAAAAGCGATGCTTAGTAAGGGACCGTATAATTGGTGTGTTCGACTGGCGATCTTATAAAAAAAATACAAAGTCAAAGTCAAATCATTTATTTCGTATAGGCCTACGGGGGCACTTACAAATTGTCATTACATTTTTTTTTTCTTAAGTCTACAAACGGATCGGAACGCGACCTCAACTGAGAAGATCCGGCAAGAAAACCAGCGGGCTCGTCTTTTTTTTAAATTCATTATTTTTACAAAATAGAATATAAAAGTAAGCTCCAGTGTGTTGCCATGCGGGGCGCACACACGCTACACTTTAACATTATATATATTTATATTTAAGCGATCAGTCCCAGGCTTACACATACACATACTTACATACATAGGCTGATAAACACATTACCCTCGCGTCGCGCAATCAGGTAAAAAGGCTGCAGAAATTAATTAAGAGAACAGATGACGTCACCAATATATAATACAACATCATTACAGTAAACAAACAATATAAGTAATCAAAGTACCTCTTATAAAAAATATTCGTCTTTAGAAATTTTGGACAATCCATTGTATTTTTAGTACAAATACCACCTTTACTTTTTCCTTTTTTTCTCAGTAAAACAAAAAAACCCTTCACCAGATCCGAGCCCACCTAATTGCCCATTGTCAGCCTAATTGACAGTTTTCTTACTAATTAGGTGCTGTCACTCTCGGCTGACGGGGAAGACTTTTTTTGCTTGCACTACTTAACTGTATACTTAAGTTAATGATACAACTCGAAGGTGCGTTGAACAAAATAGAAGACATTCACTGAAAGCTTAACTTTAACCGGCGTATTATATGCTTGGAAAATGTTCAACTCTATCAATATACTTTTAGGGACCGCCTCTACCCAGTATTGCCATACAAAAATGATCTTAATGTTACCAGACAGTATTGTATACAACCCAAGGTTGAGTTTGGCAGATCTCGCCAGAACAGCGAACCAACTGTATTAAATGTAATATAACATTACAAATCTCTATAAAAGTCTCTAACAAAAAATATGGGAATGTAAATAAATGCATTTGTTTGGCTTGTATGTACGGAATCTACCTTACAGACACATTGTGTGGAGCAGACTAAACGGAATGCATCTTGAATATAGAGTTCTATTGGATTTGGATTGGGTGACTAGGTTTCGAAGACGAGTGCCTCAGGTGTTTACTTACCTATTGTATCAATGATATTGTATAAGATCTTATAGATTATTTATAGATTTTATCGCGTTTATTTAGTTGTTTTTACAAACAAAAACTAAATATGTGGGTACAAACTATGACACTAGGACGTCAAACACCTTAGTCCTCCCGTGACTGAAGATGCTGTAAAGCAGCCGAAATGTCGGGAACGTAAAAACATAAAATAAAAACGCGACTAAATCTGTAAAATAAGTTTTATTTTAATGTGATTCAAGAGACATTTCAAAGACTAAATTGAATACCCTAGGATCTGATTGATTCTAGAATAATGACCCTTTTAATATAAACAAACTAGGTAACGATTCACCTAATTGTAGAGTTTTAGGTGATTTGTGGTGAGTGATTGTTGACTCTATATACAATTAACTTGATATAATGATATGTCAACTTGAATAGGACAGTTGGTAGTGACCCTGCTTTTCCCTGCCGAGGGTATTGGGTTCCAATTCAGATCGGGACAAACATTGTGTGATGAGCACGAATATCTGTACTAGATTCACGGTGTACAAACAAATAATCTAACTTTGAACAACAAAACTCTATTTAAAATCCCTCTATGTAGTCTAAAATCTCTACTACAGTTCTAACTCTATGAAATACCAACAAATGTTGTGTAGGTGTCTTAACTAATACCATAAATCTTTCCCACGTTTGTATATCGTATTCTCGAGTCGTTTCTAACTAATATCTTATAAGGTGCCACTCGTCTCTACAAAAATCTTACAATAACTTCTGAGAACTTACAACATATTTTTTATACTAACTCCCAAATTTATAGACGTTTTATCTCTTTATCAAACGTCATATTTGATAAAGTTATTAAACGTCTATCAATTCGGGGAATAAGGTTTAAAACCATTTTTAAATCTTTAACTATAAAAACGCGAACGATTCAACTGCCATATTGCTTTTACTGCATTTTCAATATCGATACCCTAAGAGCGCAGGTCGCTTGCTGCAATAATAAGAAAAATATCTTCGCTCTACGTCAACAGATGTAAGAGCAAGAACTGAAGAAGTGATTCATTTCAGTATCGACTACGATTTCAAAACGATCGGCGAAACATCTATACAAATAAATAAAATTGGAGTGTCTGTTTGTAATATTAAAATACCCGTTTTTTACTAAGTGCATTTGGATGTATACACGGTACCTATACCGAAACAACATTTTTTAAAATTTTTGTCTGTCTGTCTGTCTGTCTGTCCGTCTGTCTGTCTGTCTGTCTGTCTGTCTGTCTGTCTGTCTGTCTGTCTGTCTGTCTGTCTGTCTGTTTGTTCCGGCTAATCTCTGAAATGTCTGGACCGATTATGACGGGACTTTCACTGGCAGATAGCTGATGTAACAAGGAGTAACTTAGGCTACTTTTATTTTAGAAAAAAAAATAGGATCTCACGAAAAAAATGAAAACCAATGTTGCAGCGCAGCACCTGATTAAGTTTGAGAGCAACAACCTGCAATGCGTCCCGCGGGCTCAGAATGGGCGAGCAGGCTGTTGTCAACGGTTGTCTTTGATAAATACCACGCGGACGAAGTCGCGGGCAACAGCTAGTTTAATAATATAACGCGACTAGAATAATTTGAGCGCCTTGAAAATAGTTACAAAAACTTTATCACTACATTCACTATTATTATTATGTGAGGTCTCTCTGTGCACCTTGAGTGAATAGGATCTTTATAAAAGCAAAAAAAAATGATTTATGAATCGACAACAATGTTGCTTTGACTCTACTCTACCACCAGTTCCTATGAAGAAATATTTTACTTTAGTTTATTTTTTATTTAAAATATATCTGTCCCGGCGCTCTTCGTACCGCCTCAGAATCAAATGTATGAGCAAATTCATTATTATTATTTGTGATTTTTAGCCATATTTTAGTTATTCTGTTACTCGGGGCGGAACCAAATAAAAAAAAATAAAGATCATAAAAATTGGCCCGCCCGTTCTTGGGTTATAAATGGTGTAACTCACACGACATTCCTTGATATAAGACTTCGATTGTGTTTATTCTCGATGATATTTAGTGTTAGTGAATATATACGCTTCGTTAATTCTATGGTGCCGATAAGTCCTCTTTTTTGAAGTCGGTTAAAAATATCGAAATATTTCTGTTGGTTTTTTGCGCCCTTAACATTCCGCAATGCTGCAACCTTAACATTCCGCAATGCTGCAACCTTAACATTCCGCAATGCTGCAACCGAATTAGTCGTGTAACACAACACTTAACATTGTAGGAGATGATAGATTTCGTGCTGAGCCCTGGTCATTAGTTTCTCAACTTGTTTCTTGTCGCGATCTTTGAAAAATTACACTCTTCCACGACGGCAACCTGTATATATAATAATAAAACTAGGCAGGTAATAAAAAAAATGCTGGAATTTTATTTCATATTTGATATAATAGATTGTGATAGAACTAGGCGATACGTGCCTCGACTAACATCTATGAGGAGTTCGGTGTTGTTGACTTCTTTAATTATCGATCAATTTGTTTTATTTCTAATTGGAAAAATAACATCTAAGAGGAGCTCGGTGTTGCTGGCTTCTTTAATAATCCATCAACTTGTTTGGTTTATTATTGTAAAAGTTGACAAGCCGGGGGTCAGTGGTAGGTTCCTCTTCCCCCATTTGTTTATTAATACTTGAGTGGGGCAAGAGACCCCCTTTTCCAAAATGAACTGATACCTCCCATAGCCAAAAAGACTTAAAAATCATATCTCTTGTTTTTTTCCCATTTATACAAAATAATAATTTCATCTTGTACGAACTTGTGCACGCTTATCGAGTTGTTTAGTTTTTTAAAATTACAACAATGATACTTCCTACTCAAATATTAGTCATTCTTATAACAAGGTCGTACTCGTAGCACAACTTATACAGTATCTTGAAATTTCATATAAGAACTTGTGTTAATTAGTAGGGGTACATTTTTAGACCTCGTTGACTCCCAAAATCAGTTTTCCGAATCGACCCCAAGGGATCGATATCGACCACTTTGGGAATACCTGCCCTAAATGAAAGATCATGATTAGAAAAGTTAGTAAATCGATCTCGTATATCTAGCTAGATGATAGGTCAAAAAATACATGCTACTTAATTTTTTTTTTAATTTGGCATCACCGTAGGTATTTTCCCAGTGTCAAGTAATATAAATTATTTCTATTTTGAGCATATGCACAGGCCCAAAGGCTCGGCCCAAGTAAAATACCCCCCCATCCCTAAATCAGTAAAGTGATGGATACTTTACTGAAAGATTTTTCATGGATTTTTTGTGAGAAACTGAAAAGCCATGTTTAGTCACTCTGTTTCAATTATCTACACTTGTGCACATTACCGAACTCATAATGTTTAATATTCCAGTTATATCACTCACTATAACTCGCAGGAACACTAGTTTTAGAAATTAAAACATAACTGACGCCATGACTTTTCAGTTTCCCGCCAAAAAGTCCATGCTACTTAATTGCTTTCTTCGTTCCATTTCTAGATTTGCCATCTCATGTGTGTTATTAAATACTTCATCGTACGTATCGTAGGTACGTAGTCGTCGGTAGGTACGTCATCGAGGTCGATCGTGTGTTGAGGTGACCACACTGTACTTGGACATTAATGCCGGAGTACACCATTTACGGTTTAATTTAACGATTGTGAAATCTCTAGTTTGTGTCAGAATCTCATTAGGCTTAAGTGTAGTTAAATTTAATAGTTTTCTTACTATTTAACGCTAAGTTATAGTAGTGAAGCAGTTATGTACCTGTAAATATATAATTCTATATCTACATTATAAAGGACAAGCAAGCAACAACTAAATATGAGGGTACCCCGGTTCAAACTATGACGCTAGGATGTCAACCATCGCAGTCCTCGCGTGACAATGGTTGCTGTAAAGAAGCCGAAACGTCGTGAACGTAAAAAACTAATAATAAACGCGATAAAATCCATAAGATTAGTTTTGTTTTAATGTGTAATATTCGCGTAAATATAACAAATCAATATACAAGCAGTTTTTTATAACATATTCCAATGGTACCTCTATCCAACAGAATTATTAGGATCCTTTGTTGAATTAATTTTAATTAATAACCAAATACTTTACCTTAAGGGAAAACCCTTTACCGCCGTATAAACTACGCATCATTAGAGCTTACACCATTATTGAAATTCGGATCCGAAGTTAAATTGTATTCACAAAATGGACCCTAACATAATATAAGATAGGCCGTTCCGTAAACAATTTGCATAAAACTGTTATGTTCTGTACAATATCTGTGGAATATTCACAAACTTATTACTATGTAGAACAATCAGGAATAGGTATATTCATATAATATGAAATATACAAGCATTGGCTTAGTTACGAGAGTCAGCCAATGTTCATGGGAATTATTATGAGCGCTTTGTGTTTATAAAATTATGCTTTGGTCTTAAAACTAACATACAACGTCCTAAACAAGGAAAATCTAAGTACTTACGTCCTTTTTTTTTTTTTTTTTTTATTACATTATAGGCAAGTATTTGATCTCGATCTCACCTGATGGTAAGTGACGATGAGATCTACGATGGAGCATACTTGCCTAGGTAGGAAGGCGGCAGTAGATCGAGACGCTACATTTACTAGGCACATGCAGCGCAGCTGATCTGACCAGCCATCCATGAATGGCAACACCGAACATCATGCCGGAACACGGCTAGGCCGCTTGGCGACATGGCTTTGTTCAGTGGGTGGTGACTAGCCACGGCCGAAACCTACCACCAGTAACTCCTACCTCCTACGTCCTACTTATTTTTTCCTGATTGCTTGTGTATTAATAAACAATGAAGATACAGTATTCTTTAAAACGTATTGCGATCTATCTTTCTGTCAGCGACTTTAATATTAACCGACTTTATATAACACCATTCATCATAAATATCCCTACAAAATTGTAAGGACCTTTTTTGGTGTTTCATCGTACAATTTGGTTATTTTAACGACACTGAAATATGTTACCACGGGTGATAGTAAACGAAGTTTAGGCGGTATTAGTCCACGCGCTATCCCCAATCGTGTGTGTGGTAATTCATTACAACCAGTTGATTTGATTTTATTTCTTGTTTTATTTTCGACTCATCGATACGCTGGGATAAGTATTTGTAATATAGTCAAGGTAATAAAGCCGAAAGGGGCAGAAAGGTTCTAGAATGGCGACCACCAACAGGAAGATGTAGTGTAGGACGGCCTCCCACAAGGTGGACCGATGATATCACACGCGTAGCAGGAAGCCGGTGGATGCGAGTGGCGCAGGATCGTGATGTGTGGAAATCATTGGGGGAGGCCTATGTCCAGCAGTGGACGTCTTTCGGCTGATAGATAGATAGACTAATAATATACGATCGCGCGGAACTCAATTGGGTCGCAAAATTATCGCTTGGTTTGATGTAGCCTTTATTATTTTCGATTCCGAAGTGGCCAGGCAAAAAGTAGTGGATCGCAACCTTTTTGCCTGTAAGTTCGCGCATAATGAGAAAAAATCCTGGCATGGTCATATCTTGGTCATAGCACCCGGGTCAACACGAAAACAAATGGAACGCCAGATAGAGCATAATAAAGGTTTTTAGATATCAATTCGACGTTAGTAGGTCGCCAGCGGCCATTTGACGGCGAGATAAAACGTGTGGCCCGATAAACAACGCTGCCAACATGCCATGACCTGGGAAATGCGAATTTTATTTAGACATGCCACTACCAACTTGTTTGTAATGTTTTCCGGTTTTAGTATATTCTTTTACGGTCTTGAAAAGGTAGGTATTTGTTTTAGTTGTAAGGTTAAAGTTGCTTGGGAAAGTAGGTATAGTCCAAAATATTTTAACAAATGAATCAGTAAGTTACATGGATCACATTGGTGTATTAATGAATTGTGTAAATGATGTTTGATATTTTTAACCAAGGTGGTTCAGTAGCTTGTACCTGCGCTAGGTACAGGGTGTAATTTTTTAAATGACCTATAATTAGATTTATACCTTTAAGAATGTTATCTCTATAACCTTCTGTTGACCTTTTAAAATATTTTACAGTATTATCGTTTCACCTTAAATATCTAAATTTAAAACAAAACACAGTAGTACTTGCTATATTTTTTTTCATTTATCATTGAACTTATTCAATAAAACCAAAGCAAAAATTAACAAGATACCATCAAAGTTTTCAACCATTTAGATGCGAGAAAACAATCGATTAGTAAAAATTTGTAGGATACTTATGTAGCCTACATGAGTACGACATTATTCAAACCCTGAGTTTAATTGAGAAAAAGCTATTAACGATTTAAGTATGTTATTTTTAATAAAAATTTAGTTCATTTAAGTAGGTATCAACTAAATTTAAACACAAAAAGGCATTTAATACACAGTACAATCTAAAAGCAACACCAAAAACATGACATTAAGACACAGAATCAAACATGTATCCCGAAATCTGCATACGAAAACGCTTTCTAATTGCGCGATACGCTATATCAGATGGCTCGCATTGGTACGAAGCCACCAGAATACGCAAATAGGGTACGCAAATATTTACCTGGCGTACCACACAGCTGTAACTTTGTTAGGCAGATTCGCAGAATAATTGGGTTTGGTAATAATTTGAATTGTGATATGTGCTGACAGTTGGTTGGTACGGCTTAAGGGGTTTGAATGTTATAATGGCGAAGGGACCTTGAGCATTTACCAAAGGAGATGGTAACATGATAATCTTCACACTTAAATATTCATCTATTTGTATTCGCAAAGCACTTTTCTTAGTAGGTAATGCCTCTGTTAATTGTAATAATTTATTAACAGAAGCTTGTATTTGATTGACATATATAAGGTGTAATATTAGTTTAAAAGATTTTAACAGGGCTAATAGTAAGTTATAAAGATAATATTAATAAAGAAATAAATATTTTTTTAGACATATAATATGGCACCACACAGTGACAAAGTAAGTCCTGCCAACACCTGATATTAGAGAAACATTTTCTTTTTATATGACCTTAACAAAATACTACACTACCTACGTGGAAAGACACACGGGAGTCAATAAAACAAGTGGCCACCGGCGCTGGGAAGGATAGCGTAAAGAAACTTCTGAATTATTCAACATAGTCCGCTCCTTTGCACTTTGCCAAATGAAATAAATTACCATTGATACGTATTTCACAGTGATACGGTTCACATTACAATGTACATTGCCAGCTTTAATTTAATCGTTTTACTTGTATTTTTTTTTGGTTTCGGACAGTAATGTTAATTCTTTACGAAATGAAATGCGATGAAACAAAAATACAACCGAATTGAGTACGTCCTCCTTTTTGAAGTCGTTTAATTTTTTTTTTTATACATTATAGGCAAGTATTTGATCTCGATCTCACCTGATGGTAAGTGACGATGAGATCTACGATGGAGCATACTTGCCTAGGTAGGAAGGCGGCACATGCAGCGCAGCTGATCTGACCCGCCATCCATTAATGGCAACACCGAACATCATGCCGGAACACGGCTAGGCCGCTTGGCGACATGGCTTTGTTCAGTGGGTGATGACTAGCCACGGCCGAAGCCTACCACCAGTAAAATAGAAAAATTAGATAATATTGAAATAGATATGAATATGGCCTCGCCCACAACATAGCGGGTATAATGCCAAGGTCAATTAATTAATAGCAATAAGATATTCAATAAATACACGTAGACATGCAGGAGTCCTCACGATTTTTCCTTCCACGCTCAGCAAGTGCTTAACGGAAAGGAATCCATAATGTTTCTATCAGTTTAGATAATTTCGGTGAGACGTAGTCCCTTGGAAGCAGTGATAGCCAAGTTGCTAGAACGTTTGCCTCGGTAACGAGGATCGCACATTCAAACCCCGGCCCGCACCTCTGGGATTTCTGGATTTCATGTGCGGAACTCATTTTCAACCATGATTATCACTTGCTAACCGGTGAAGAAAAACATCGCGAGGAAACCTGTATGTCTGAGAGAACCCCTCGAAAGACGTGTGAAGTCCGCTAACCTGCACTGGGCCAGCGTGATGGACTATAGCATAGCATATAGACTAACATTTCAGACCTATCCATTGCATGAAATAAAATGTCAACCGGCTGATTTCGTTGAAACATTGTGAAAAATCCTAAGATACGACTACCTTTTCCATTCCACAAATTTATATGTTATTTAATGTCGTTTTTAGTAAATAATTTACAAATGACTTCAATTTGCTTTTGCAAAATGTTCTCTAAGCCATTACAGTGTAAGGCAGCTGAAACTCCGTTTTATGCTCGCTTAAGCGTCTCTTGCCACGTCGAGTGAGCGTTTACTTGCGTCTAATTGCTTGCAAAATCCCGTCTCCGAACTGCGTTACCGTATGAAGCGAATATGAGCGAACATATTCAGAATTTAATTCTGCATAGATGAAATTACTTTGCGTGTTCGGAAAGTGTGAACTTTAAAGAGGTATAAACTAACTCCTAAATTTATAGAACATTCACTCAATGGCATTTACAATGGCGTCACAAAGTATGATACAGAAGAAAGGTACTTCGTATTATCATAATAATAGAACGAAAATGTTAAATGTTAATGAAAATATTGTAAGGTTATGGACATAAAATTAATTTAACGGATTTTATCGCGTTTATTTTATGTTTTCATGCGATAATGTCCGCTAAATTAGTTTTTTTTTTTTTGTATTTGCGTAAATATAAGAAATCAATATTGTTGGGTTACTTTATATCTTCCCACTGCGGTAGGTATTTAAATTCTCTTTGATATAAATGTTTAAAACGCGCCTCTTCAATATCAAGTTCTTCTGCAAAAAAAAAAATATTACGTTACTTAGTACAGACCAAATGTAATCAACGGCCATATCGAATACTTCGTTAAGCCCACACGACTTGTTGGTTGACGCACTCATTACCGGTTTGTGTAGGACAGTTTCTATCAGCTGGGAGCTCTCTAATCAACGGTTTCCTCCTGCCTCGACTACAGATGAAATAGATATATTAAAGTCAACGACAGAACAGAAGCGACAACTTACTGATACATAACTATTTTAAGTTTGCAAGTCAATTTTATTCTAGTATAATAATCTATATATATATATATATATATATATATTCAATTACACATCAATGCCTGTCTACTTTAAGGTCATTATCGCATAGCAATATATCCAGCGCTGTGTATATCTGTAGCGTTAATTAACGGATAAGTTCCTAAAATTTACTGCGTTTTTTCTGACTCTACATACGTAGAATTTTGAACGCATTAATTGGTTTAACTATCCATTTAATAAACTAAAAAGCCTCACTCTCGGCCCGGTATTGTATCGTATCGTATGTCGTGTCGGATCATCTAAACGTCTCCAAACGTTGAGCTCTGGTTTAATCGAAGTTTATCTGGGAGTTTGGAATACGGTGTCCAGAAGATGTCGCATAAATAACGATACTGTATAGGAATTGTATTGACTTATTGCTTGCAGTTAATAGAGTTTACATTGCTGTTGGCTTGGCATTCGAATAAACTTCAATTTAAACGGTGAATAATATCGCCAGACGAACACACTAGATGTACAGTCTAAAGCTAAGCAACGCGTATATTATAGGTGCCGTACGATAGACTGGAAGCGAACCCAGTATATATAATCTTAATATATATAAATTACGTGTCACGGTGTTTGTCCGCTATGGACTCCTAAACTACTAAACCGATTGAAATAAAATTTTGCAGACTGATTGCAGTTTTATCCAACTTAAAAGATAGGATAGTTTATGTCTCAATTTATAATCGCAAATATTTAACTATAAAAAGATTTCCTAGAAAATATGTATATGGCAAAACAATGTTTGCCGAGTCAGCTAGGACTTATATATTTTATATATTAAACATGGATGATTGGGGTACAAACAGTTTTGCTCATCATATAATGTTATATCAGTATTTGAAGCCGGGACCTACAGCACAGAACGCAGGGTCACCAACCAAGCTTATCAGGTCCTCAACAGTCCTCAACATGTCATGTAATAAATACTTCGTACGGATTTTGACAGGATCTTAAACCGGGTTAGTCCATAAATATCTCTGCTGTATCGCCTCTTGGGAAAACTAGGGGAAAACTATTTTTGCTGGTAAATGTATGGAAACATTTGATCACTCGGTCGGTATTTGAATAAATTCAATATGAGGCTCCTTTACTGGAATTGTATCGGCACTGGTGCTACAACTTTGGGTCGCTTTATAGCTGTACAGTTGTATTATTCCGATGCCGGTAAATCAAGACAATATCAATCAGTCCGCTGGTCGTAAAATTGATGGAATAGTTCGGCGTTATTGTCGTTTTAAAGAGTAGGTTATAAAGAGTTGGGGGTTAGGCCACGCTGGCCTAGTGCGGCAACATCTTTCGAGGGGTTCTCTCAGACATGCAGGTTTCCTCACGATGTTTTCCTTCACCGTTTAGCAAGTGATAATCGTGGTTGAAAATTAGATTCGCACTTGAAATCCAGAAATGCCAGAGGTACGAGCCGGGGTTTGAACCTGCGATCCTCGTTACCGAGGCAAGCGTTCTACCAACTTGGCTATCACTGCTGTGTTAATATATATTTAAGGATATTAGAAAACGCATTCTTATGTGGTCACCTACCACCCTCATTTCACTAGTGTAACCATTTGGATTATAAAATGTAATCCTGATCTTGACCGCTGTATATTAAACCATTATATATTCTAACGGCCTGATTAGCGCAGTGGTAGTAACTCTGCTTTCTGCGCTGAAGGTCCCGGGTTCGAATCCTGGTAGGGACACAAGCTTTGTGTGATGAGCACAAATGTTTGTATCCAAGTCATGGATGTTAAATATGTATATAAGTATAATATACTGAGTTCGCCCTCGGTCCATTGTACGGTACCCATAACGCAAGCGTTGCTTAAAGTGGGACCGTATAGTTGGTGTGTTCGTATGGCGATATTTATTTATAAATGTTTTTCAAATTACTTCACCGAGACGTCACGTGATGTATTACTATTTGTGAACGCGACCGCAGATGTCAATTTGACAAATGACTTCAATTTGACAAATGACTTCAAGCTGTCTCTTCTTTCGTTTGGTTATTGGAACATCATCATCTAAATTTAAAAAAATAAGAAAAAAAAATACAACCGAATTGAGAAACTCCTCCTTTTAAAAATGGATTATCATCATGTCACATCCATTATTTTATTTTCAATGTGTATTTATTGAATGTGTTATTGCTATTAATTACTTGACATTGGTAAAATACCCGCTGAGTTGTGGGTAAGGCCATATTCATATCCATTTTATTTCATCGCATCTCATTTCGTAAAGAAAGGTGAAAAAGAAATTCAATCAAAAAACATCTTAATTTTAAACGAGCATAATCATTCTTCGTGGTACTGGAATGCCCAGTAAATATTACATCATAACCAAACAAATATGTAATCCCAAAACCGCATAGAAGGTTCAAAATGGATTGCAATTGTGAAACGGGTCACGAAGGGTTTGAATTATCGAGATGGAACCTGTGAATTGTGAATATCAATGTTTTGCGGCCGCCGTTTTAGGCACGTCCGAGAGTGATGTTCCGGTTTGGATTTCCGAATCGAACGCCGCTGCGGTTGAACTTTTTTTCGTTATTTTTTATTGGCTGGATATGGAATAACTAGCTGCGCCCCGCGGTGTTACCCGCGATTAAAAAGTATATATTTTTTACCGGGATAAAAAGTAGCTTATGTGCTATTCCAGAGTATATTCTATCTCTGTGCCAAATTTCATCCAGATCCGTTCAGCCGTTCTGACGTAATTGAGTGATAAACATCCATCCATCCAAACTTTCACATTTATTATATTAGTGTGATAATACGCCTTTTCTACAATAGGTGTATTCATCTTGAAAAAATATTTGAATATTAGAAGATTACATGCACGCATGAAATCTCAGCATTCCAGGGATGAAACTGGAGTTGTTTTTTTCCTCATATATTATTAACGACCTGTCCCGGCGAATTTCGTACCGCCTCAGAATCAAAGTTATAAAAAAAATATCTATCTTTACGAATAGTTTTGGTTATTTTTTGCCGTTTTTTAATAGTTATTCCACTATTTGCAGCGGTGACAAATTCAATAATTTGAATATCATAAAAATCGGCCCATCCGTTCATGAGTTTATAAATGGATTAACTAACACGAATTTATTTTATATATATAGATAAAACTAAAGTTAGACATTCAAGAAATGGTCACCTACTCCATTACTACACTACTACTACTATGACACTATTCTAAACTAGAACTAAATATTTATTCGTAAATACATTCGTACTACAGCAGCTCGGTTTAAGTCAAAACTGTTTTAGAACAAGCGTCTCAGTTAGTACACGGTATAAAAAGAATTCTCGGAGATTACTCCACAAGTTCATTTTAATCTAAGCAAATAAACGAGGCGCCTTCAGAGTCGGTGCTTGAGCAGTCTGGCGAGCATCCAATCTACCTAGCTCCATTGTCTCATATAGGAATACTAAGGTGACATTACACACTCAGGCATTGATAAGAGCTACCTAAGAAAATAGGGATAGCTAATAACTTTTTTTTTAAATACATTTATAGGCAAGTATTTGATCTCGATCTCACCTGATGGTACGTGACGATGAGATCTACGATGGAGCATACTTGCCTAGGTAGGAAGGCGCTAGTAGATCGAGACGCTACATTCACTAGGCACATGCAGCGCAACTGATCTGACCCGCCATCCATGAATGGCAACACCAAACATCATGCCGGAACACGGCTAGGCCGCTTGGCGACATGGCTTTGTTCAGTGGGTGGTGACTAACCACGGCCGAAGCCTACCACCAGTAGAGTTGTCACCTGGTTGGCATCACCCAGGGTCACGTGTAGGGTATCTCGAGGGTATTTAATTCTCCTACGGACGAAGGTGACTCGACCCCACTTTGGTATGTATAATATTAGCAGCCCTTTTAATGTCCCACTGTTGGACACGGGCCTCCCCTCAATGCGAGGGGGGATTAGGCCATAGGCCCTGCGAATCAAATTTTTAACCACGATTATCACGTGCTAAGTTGTGAAGGAAAACATCGTGAGAAAACCCCTCGAAAGATGTGTGAAGTCCGCCAACCCTCACTAGCGTGGTGAACTAACCTAACCTAACTCCCCTCGAATTGAGGGGAGGCCCGTGCTCAGCAGTGGGTCATTTAAAAGGGCTGGTATTATTATTATAAGTCGATTAGTTGTAAAATGTCCAATTTCTCCACAAAGTAACTTGAGTTATCATCTAATTTCAGGTTATTACATGTGGCTTAGGCTGTGTCCCCAGTCGGCACCGTGTCAGCGGCTGACTGAGTGAGCCGCAAATTTATGGCGAACTGAAATTCGAGTTAGCTGCAAACTCAGATCAATTTGCGTGCGTCGCAAATAAACTGTTATGTGTTAGCCGCTTATTTAGGTCGACCGACTGACTGAATTTTCACTGTCAACTGTCAAAATGACAGTTTGCGGCAAACGGACTCACTACGCCCGGCGAACAAGCATATCGCCGCCGCCGACTGGAACCGGTTTTGCTGTGAGTCGGCAGCTCACTGAATCAATCGGCGCGGGCAACACAGCATACTGCGTAGAGTGAGCGCAAACTAGCTAACTGTGAACACTCCATTTCAAATATATGGAAAGGCGTACTAAACCGATACGCCGCAAACTCAGTCGGCCGCTGAGAGTTTGCCGACTGGGGACACAGCCTAAGTGAACCTTTCTTGCATCGAAAGAATGAGGTTTCATTAAATAAAAAAAGAAAAAAAATGTAGAGTAGCGTCGACACGTAACAGCAAACGTGTCAGCACGCGCATTACCGCACCTTATGTCTACAGGGACCCTCAATTACGACCTTCGTCCAAATTAGACATTTTTTTTCTCCGCTAAATGTAGCACGAAGTGAAAAAAAAAGTTTTGCCGAGCCTTTTACTCCAAGTTATGTAGAAGGTATTCTCTGTCGGTGTAGCAAAAGAAATTCTGTGTGTTCTTATGAAAAGTTGGCAGCAGCGTTGAAATATAGATAAAGACATTTTTTGGAGTCTCCGCTGATATTGTGAGCTTAGATCTTTAAAAGTTGGAGCCATTTTCGACGGTTTTGGTTATTTTTTGTGAGGTTCCAACAGTAGGTGAAGGATTTATAAACAGTCCGAAAAGGATTTCATTGAATAGGGTGTTTGGCTATACGAACAATAAGCTTTAATTTGTGGCCATCCTAATAGATTATAGTCTTTACTTTTCTACAAAAAATATGGATGATTTGTCTTTAAAATATATTTTTTTTGCTCGGACACGTGATCAAAAACGCTCCGGATTGTTGGTTGATGCGTTGTGACGTCAGATCGTCGTCATCAGTGTCAGATTGTCAATATGAGTTTGGTAATATTTGGGATTTTAATGTTTTCAGAAAACATTTTTAAAAGTTAAAATTGAAGCCTACGTAATATTTATGTATCTAGCTTAATTAGTTGTATCTGTCTTATCTATGAATTTTGTCAATTTATGAAAACAAATGAATGACGTTCTCTAATCTTAACTCTTTAGCTTTTACACTAAAGAACTCCTACGGCATGGTTTATTCAGAAAATATATTTTATGCAAGTGCCCTCGTCTCGCGTAGAGCCGCGCTAATGAGGCTTTCGTTTTTAATAACTCACATAATTATTCAGAAATGCAGTTTACACTGTTGCAGTTCACGGCCGAACCTGATAGAGAGAGATGTGACGAACTTTATTCAAATCTTTTCTATACACTTTTATTTTCTACTAACAATCATCTAAATATTTACAACAGGAAAAAAAAAACTATTATTTTTATTATAGACTAGCTGCGCCCCGCGTTGTTACCCGCGTTTATAATTAACCGGGATTAAAAGTAGCCTATGTGCTATTCCAGACTATAATCTATGTCTGTGCCAAATTTCATCTAGATCCGTTCAGCCGTCCTGGCGTGATTGAGTAACAAACCTCCATCCATCCAAACTTTCACATCTATAATATTAGTTTGATTAAATTTTACCGTACTAATAGTACCGCTTATTGATACCCGTTTTGAGGTTATACTTCTAGGTTTTTAAGCATATATCTGTTATCTATTAACGTACATATATAGTGGAATATAATTAAAATATGACATAGGAAAAAGTAATTTCAAGTGGTGACATTTCTCTTCGCGCAAAGCGCAACGGGCGCATATAATTAATGTTAAAAACTCCCTGTGCAATTCAAATGCCATATACCATTAGCCTCTCATTTTATTATAAACCATTAGCCTCTCAATTATAAACTGATCACCACATACACATATATTATAACTCCTGAAAACACAAAGGTTGCCATATTTATTTGCGTAAATTTGTCGAAATAAAAAATATTGTATCGGATTGATTACCTCCTTCTCTGGTAAAAAAATCCAGTAATATTGGTTCTGAACTAATATGTCAGAATTATAATTATTCACAAAGTAATTATACATATATTAATTCGTACTATAATCAAGACAGAATCTTCCTTTTTGGAACCGCGGTAGCATTTAAAAATTCCTAAGTTGTGGAATGTCAATAATTTTAAACCTATGGGGAAAGAGGACCCACCACTGACCCTCGGCTTGTCAACCTCTTCGATTATAAACCAAACAAGTTTGATCGATAATAAAAGAAGCCAACAACACCCGAACTCCTCTAAGATGTTAATCGAGAAACTATCTATCACGAGTGACGGGACCTCAAATAAAATGCAATTCTCCGCGACACTAAGCGAATCTACAAAAGTATTCGACACGTGTTTCGCCTCTAAACGAGGCATCCTCAGGACCGCTGCGAATGAGATGGCTACGAATGAGATAATTTGATGATGATAATTTTAAAACAAACATTTGTTTTGAGAACTAATAAAAAAGCCATCCAAGTGCACTTTTCCTAATTTGAAAAGTACCGTATCTCCCGAACCTCATCCCTTATAACCATTCAGGCGCTCTGGTCGAAAACAAAGGCAGGGTTTTTTCATCAACTCGATAGCGCCTAAATGGGAAGCCATCAGTTGAATGGAGGCGAACTTTTGCCTTTCCGACGCCATATCGTGGTGTCCTAATTCTGATTTAATGGCTCACAGAATAGAGGCCCTCAGTCGCCGTAATTAAGGGCCTGATTATGCAGAAGACCCTTCAGTCACCTTTGCTAATGTAATTATGAAAATTAGCGGTTTGGCGACGGCGAAATTCGGGTTTTTGAGTTGTGGCGCTTTTTCTGTGCATTCTGTCTATTCATTTTTGACGCAGCGCAAAGGGGTAAACTATGTTTGAAGGGGTAAATGGGATTATAATTGCGTCGCAAAAAAATTGCAAGAAGTATTATTAATAGTAGAAGTATCGTGTAAAAAAGTAAGAATCGACTGAAATTTACTTCAATTTAATGAAATTAAAGCCGAAATAACATTATTTAAGTATACTGCTGTACACTCTAATAACATATGAATAAGCGTATTTTTTTATAATAACTTTCAAGCAAATACTTATTTGTGTACTTACAATATTGATTGTGTATATATTTTTATTTTATTATACAATGTCCTATTAATAAGTATATTTTAGTTTTTCCATCTTTGTAAATAACTATTGTAAATAAATGAAACTATTTCTTAAAATGTGTAATAGCAAATACTTGATTATTAATATGACCAAGAAACAAACAGCGCCAAATGCCACTGTATCCCAATCCTATCTCAACTTTTTTAAATATCAGAACATTTTTTCAAATCCCGCAATCACAGCCCACTAGCCTCTAGGGTCCATAAAGTCCAAAACTTACGAGTTTGTAGATTGGGACCAATCTGGCCGGCCCCGGGGACGCCCGTAATGGTGGGCTATTTAGGTACCATGTGTCGGCATACAGTATTAAACGACGGTACGGAACACTCTTTTGTGAGAAATACTTTATAGGAAGTTGGAATAAATGGGCGTGTTCGGTATCTTGCGGGAACCGTTTGTTAGCTAGGACCATGATAACATGAGCATCTACATAATTATTAGATTCGAATGATATTATACTTTGTGATCGTGTCATAAGATCTGTTTTTGTTAGCGAGTACCATAAGGACATGATCATGCACATAATAATTTGATTTGTATGAAATTATGCTTTGTGATCGTGGCATAAGATCAGTTTTTTAACACTTCTTTAGTCAGAAGAACGAACTGAGAAAGCTCCAGGAATCTCTCCTCAACCAACATCTATCATCAACCCTAATAGAAAATGAAATGACCCTTATATGCTTCTCGCTCTGCTCGTTTTTGACACTTAAGTGATCAACCGTTATATATAGTAGTAAATCTATGGCTAAAACAGAATATTTAGAATACATAATAGATTTCCTGAAAGAGTTTTGTCCTTAACAATTAAGTTAAATTCGGGTTTTCATACCGCCTTACACAACATAAGTTGTCATTGTCAATAGGGTACCTTAACAAACTGCTACCCAAACTAACCTAATCAAGGACCCATGTAAATAGACACCAATTACCGTTAACTCCTTTAACTGCAGTTAAAGTCTTCGGCAGGCTAATGTCTGCCTACCCAAAGTTGGCCTATTATGCCCCCCATTAATTGTCGAACTCAATGTGTTAGGAATTCCAAAAGATAAGCGGTGATTTCGAACATAAACTGACGACCTGACCCCAGATTACGTATATTTTCAAGCTTAGCGAAAGAAAAGCGACAGCAATAAACTCGCAATAATTGCTTTCAAATCGCAGATTTGTATGACGTCGCAGCGCTACGTAATACGAATTAGCAATTTAGAAAGAAAGAAATATATTTATTTGTGCAAACACATTTGGACATAGGTTATCAGCATTTGAACATAGGTCCCATATGGGACTACAAGTTTGGGTAATATCCAAATGTTTGACCCAAATTGGCCCCAACTCAGCATGTGCTGATTGTAGAACAACCAGCGCTGGTCTTCCGTTGGAGCCGTTTGGTGACTTCACGGTTTTTTTAAAAGCAAGTATTGCGCGATTACTGCTATCGCTAGGCTATTGCAAGTTACGTAATCAGGGGGCTGATTAGCTCAGTTGGTAGCGACTCTGCCTTCCACGCTGAGGGTCCCGGGATCAAATTTCATGGAAATTACTGGAATTCAATGAACAATTTAAGATAGTTATTAAACACATTCAAATGGGCTATTTGGTCATAATAATACAACTGTTTGGTATAATAATTTGTGCGGATCTAATAAACATTTCTGTATACTCTGCTTGTGCCCACTGAGCCGTATCGTTTAATATCTGCTTGTGACCACGGACCGTCTCCTCGCTCGCAGGCAATTCGTATATGGAAACAAAGAGAGAGGATACTTTGATAAAAAATACTTTAAATATTCTTTATTCCCTGGCTGCATCTCTGTGTGAGCTTAGAGTCTAAAACATTGCCTTCAATTTCATACATAAGGCTAGGAAAATACTTCATACATTATATATTATTTGGCTGCATCTCTGTCAGATTAGAGTCTTATACTTTGCCTTCAATTTGATACATAAAGCTTGGAAAATACTTATCTAACACTTAAAAGTTCAAAGAAGCTCATGCCTAATTCTATGGCCTTAGTGAATGGGATATACTACCACTAACTCTACATCCAACCATCAGTCGAGAGATTATCGGACAGACATTCTATTAGTATATAAAATAGGATCCGCTGTTCGACAAACAATCACCACGAGCCGATCAAGTGTCGACAAAATTGGTTTAGCGATACTTATTTATAAAATTTCACTACAAAGAAATAGAAATAATGTGAAATACATTTTTGACAAATTCATACTAAAAAAGATTCTCAACACGATTGAATCTAAAAGGATTACGATCTGGATTCCAGTTTAGGCGATACGGCTCATTTACTTCAGCACCCAAAAAGCTTAAGCCCATCTTTGCTGATATCTACAGTAGTGTAATTCAAAATCCGATACAATAGAAATAACGCAAATAAAATTGAAGAATCTATTTAGAAGCCTATTCTATGGAGAACAGAGAGGAGGGCTCTTGAGAACTTTTTTTTTTTTTAATACATTATAGGCAAGTATTTGATCTCGATCTCACCTGATGGTAAGTGACGATGAGATCTACGATGGAGCATACTCGCCTAGGTAGGAAGGCGGCAGTAGATCGAGACGCTACATTCACTAGGCACATGCAGCGCAACTGATCTGACCCGCCATCCATGAATGGCAACACCGAACATCATGCCGGAACACGGCTAGGCCGCTTGGCGACATGGGTTTGTTCAGTGGGTGGTGACTAGCCACGGCCGAAGCCTACCACCAGTAGAGTTGTCACCTGGTTGGCACCACACAGGGTCACGTGTAGGGTATCTCAAGGGTACTTAATTCTCCTACGGACGAAGGTGACTCGACCCCACGTTTGGCAATCACATTAATGATAGTAAATGTGAAACAAAATCTAACTTTTAAAGAACATACATTCTGGAGAATATTAAGAACACAAAAACTACACGTTCCTATTTTTTTTTTGGTTGACTCTGTGTGGGAGAGTGCCTGGTTATGTGGGATTATGCTTTATTATGATTGCTAGATTATGATTAGGCGTTGCGTAGCGTAGGAACGATACGGTCCTACGCTAAGCATCGCTTGTATTATGGACACGGTACCATGGACTGAGGGCGAACCCAGTATACAATACTTATATAGATATTCAACATCCATGACTTGGGTACAAACATTCGTGCTCCACAAACAAATTTTGTCCCTACCAGGATTCGAACTCTCCCTCGGCACAGTAAGCAGGGTCACTACCAGATTCGCTAATCAGGCCGTTGAGTGCTAATTGGTGCCAAGGTTTAGTAAAAAATAATCATTCTAGCTCTTCTTTGTTTTTAACTCCTACTGTGGGCTGTGCCCAAAGCCCTGTTTATTTGTTTTTAAAAAAAGCGAACCAGTAGCGTGGCTGAATACGGTCAGTTCAGTGTTATTTTTTTAATGACCAATAATTTGATTAATTTCTCTGCGAATGTTATGTTTATAGCCTACTGTTAAAATATTTTACACGATTATTATAACACTAGTTGCACCCTACGGTGCTACCCGCGATTAAAAAGTATGTCCTTTATCCCACGGGAACCATACATTTACCGGGATCAAAAGTAGCCTATGTGCTATTCCAGACTATAATCTATCTCTGTGCCATATTTCAATCAAATCTCTTCAGCCGTTCTGGCGTGATTGAGTAACAAACATCCATCCATCCATCTATCCATTTATCCAAACTTTCACATTTATAATATTAGTGGGATAAACTAACGCTCACCTAGTAAAAACATAGCCATTACTATCAAACTTCTGTTTATGCATTTCTATTTATATAAATCTCCAAAATAGATCTAATTCCCAAAAGGGATAAGATCTGGAATCCTAGCCTAGACGGATCGCCAGACAGACGTACTTGTAAAACAGTCGCGTGGCTTAGGACGTCTTGCCCTTAACACAACGGATCAGATAAGGGGCTAATAGTCTTAGGACATTGCCAGTTTGTTAAATAGAGATGCATTGGACGAGGTTTTGTTTATACACCTAGTACTTTTATAAATAACTAGCTGTTACCCGCGACTTCGTCCGCGTGGTATTTAACAAAAAAGTTTTTCTAAAATTAAAGTAGCCTAAGTTACTAGTAATAGTTACTGTTAATCCAAGGAGGATTAAATTACTAAAATGACTATTAAAAAATAGTTATTGGTGATAGAAGGGTGAAAATTTAGGGTTGTATGTATTTTTTTAAGCCGCATTATAAAAAAAAAAAACATTGACCAAAAAATTTAAGGTGGACAACCCTTATCACTTAGGGGTATGAAAAATAGATAGTAGCCGATTATCAGACCTACTGAATATGCCTATGAAATTTCATAAAAATCGGTCAAGCCGTTTCAGTGGAGTATGGTAACTAACATTGTGACACGAGAATGTTATATATAAGAGATAATAATAGTAACGGCCTTTTTAGGGGTCCACCTAAAGAGCGGCGAGTCACCACCTGCCACTAGTAATTACATAAAAGGCTGGGACAGCTTTATAAAACACTTTTCTTGCAGAAACTGTTTCGTAAAGCCACTATAAATAAAGGTGTATGGATTGAGTCGTACAACATGGGTCTCTGTACGATATTGAAAATATCAAATAAGATAAAACTAAACAAAAGATATAACATACATCAGGAAAGATTCTCTATAGAACATCTTGAGACATGCTCATTCAGCACTAAGTCGGCCGATGCAACCAACACAGGAAATGGATTTCACTGAAACCCTCACAAAATAATACTCTCTACGTTTTCATATAACATCAAAGAATACACTTTTATATCCTTCCCCCAAACTAATTTCGATCATATTCCTGAAACACGAAAGTACATTTTATGTTGTCTCGGTGTAAGTCTCTGAAATAGTTATGTAAATAAATATGGGCTTAAATTTGTGGGGCGCAGAGTGGAGTATAGTTTGAAGGATAATAGGGTGTCAATTTCCTGGAAATGTAAATGGTATGGGAAATATTGACTATTTCTTTAAGGACTCAAACTCACTCAAAGCACTCAAAGCCTTCGTGGACGCCTCGCAAAGAAAACTAAAAGGCTCTACGAAGGGCTACACTTAGCACACAATCTATAGGGTCAATTTGTAGTATCCTAGCAATCGGGTTGTCAATTTACAAATCAACCCCACGGATTGGTTGTCAAGTTGTGCCGTTCGTGGAGGCTTTAAATATGAATAGCTGGATCCAGATCAACAGTACACATCCATCTTTGTTCGTGTGGATTGAATAAATAATAAAAAATAAATATCGCCAGACAACCACACCAACTATACGGCCCCACTCTAAGCAACGCTTGTATTATGGGTACCGTACAATGGACTGAGGGCGAACCCAGTATATATTACTTATATAGATATTAAAACATCCATATGACTTGGGTACAAACTTTCGAGCTTATCACACAATGTTTGTCCCTACAAGGATTCGATCCCGGGAACCTCGGACAGAAAGCAACCCCAAGGTCCCCAACCAACTGCGCTAATCAGGCCATCAAAATTACGTTTAAGATTTAAGTTTAGTATCCCGAGGTAGCTTATTGTAAAGCTAATTTCACATATGCAAGTGGTTACTTTTATCCAATCTAGCTAAAGGAATATGTAGGTATTATCCTAATGAAAGTATACCTAAACACATTTACAATTTCACAGCCCAAATAGCACGGTGTAGGGGCGGCTCATATTTGCCGGGTAATCACTCGTGGATTACACTTTCGCTATGTGGATTACGGTATGTGATTGGTTTAAATAACTATTTTGGTATCTGTTGGCCGGTTACCTATTGGGCCAGTTGCCCCCCCCACCCCCCGGGCTCATGGAGTCAAGTGAAAAATACAAGATATTATCAATAGTGAGGTCAAGACATGATGTGCCTCTATAGTATCTTGGCAAATAAGTATCAGATTTTTTGACTAAGCAAACATAAAAGTTCAATTCGAGTTTCCTTTACTTCGCCCCACCCTGAAGCCAACCCTGGCTACGCCCTTGCCTATTGTATATAATTCCAGCCCTTTTTAATGTCCCACTGCTGGGCACGGGCCTCCCCTCAATGCGAGGGGGATTAGGCCATAGTCCACCACGCTGGCCCAGTGCGGGTTGGCGGACTTCACACATCTTTCGAGGTGTTCTCTCAGACCTATGTGGGTGCCTATTGTAATTAAGTTTTAATAATAAGCGATATTCATAATTAATTAAAGCAATAAAGCCTTTAAGATCTATAGTATTGGGCCGTTATTTCTGATAGCGGCGCGTCGATTAATATGTAAATATTTTAATAAGTATCTCACTTGAATATTGAAACATAAACAAGGGGTCCATATTAGAATTTGAATGGCCCCAGACTGGCGTCAATACCACCTGCGGTCGTGTTTCCAATCCAATATCAAACCAATAAATGCAAGTAGATTGATAGTCATTAATAAAATCAAAGAGCCATGTAAAAGCTGAATATATTTTAGGTTTACAATGCGAACCATGGTTTATTAGTACGGGCAATGCATTTTCCCAATTGAAAACGATTTTTAACTTGATCAATGAATAATATTCTGACGTTTTTTAGTTCTTATTATATAAAAAAATATAAAAATAATTTTGTATTGTTACGTATTGCAATAAAAAAATTACGGATTTTATCGCGTTTATTTTATGTTTTTTTACGATCCCGACGTTTCGGATGCTTTGCAGCAACCATGGTCACGGGAGGACTGAGGTGTTAGACGTCCTAGTTAGAACTAGGGTAATCTCATAATTAAACGTCGGGGTCAATGTTTAATATTTGCGTAAATATGAGAAATCAATTTATTATTAAGTAAATTAATAAAAGTACACAAATATGTTATTTAATTTTTCGTAGAGAGACTTACGCCCAGAGGGGTTATAATAATTCAGATTGAATAGATAAAAATTTAAAATAAAAGACCCGGGTGTGCCATCGAGTGATTCTCAAAATAACTAAAAAAATATATACTCCAAAAAAAATTATGATATCGGTCGTTACATATTTGGTAGCCAAAAAATTAATTTAAAAATATAAAGAAAGCCAACATTTTAATAAGGTTCGATTAGCGCTTATAACTATAATATAATATTATTTATTTTGCCCTTCCATGCACCTAGCGTTGTCAATTTTTATTTTTAAGTTAAAAGCCAAAATCAAGAGTTCTTTCTAACGTCAAAATTTTATATTCCACGTTGAATTCACATTTTAAAAGAAGTTAAAATGTCCAGTCGTTCGTGAATTACTTTTGAGTGAGTTCTCCAGGCAAGCAAAGCGAGGCAAGATAATATCGACATATGTGACCAACTAGTTACGTAAAGCTATGTGAATTCAGAAATATATAGCATCAATTTTAAATAAATCCTTATTACAAGTAGGTAGGTAGTATGTACAGTGAGCTTTGGTTACTACTAACTTCAATACCTCAAGCATTATCCTTTTTAACAGACGAAAAAGTACCACGACCTGTTTGTCAATTCGACGCGGTTTTTTTTTAATATTTGGCCACGCATAATTATGTTTCGTATCGGTAATATAAACGTCTTCCATCACTCTCACCCCACAGATTTCATAAATAAGTATGACAGTCAATCGATCTTAAATCTTAACATTAAAAGCGAATTTAGACTTATGCCTAGAAATTAATAGCTTATAAATTTGATTGATCCTGATTTTGGGACGCTTCTACACCGATACCTTCATCTCCTTGTTTCAATACGAATAAACACACATAGGTAGGTACTATCATATTATATACGCGAGACTTTAATATACGTTTCAAAATGATTCAATGATACAAAAAATAATGAGTAATTTTTATTTACACAATATTGTATAATTTTTTTACTAATACTGTAAATGAAAAAAGAATGAAAAAAAATAGCATACTGGTACCCAAGATTTTGACCGCATTATCTCACTGAATAGCCAAAGCTACTTGCCGAGCGAGGCTATGTCCGGCTTAGGTCGCCGGTTGTGTCTACCAATTTCTTTGATAAGCTTTTTATCAAATCTAGGGCGTTGGACCCATTGGACCTAGGTCTCGACACAGAATGGAATGAAACCGATTTCCAAGCTCATTGATATATAAATAAATAAACATCGTCATACGAACACAACAACTATACGGTCCCACTAAGCAACGCTTGTGTTATGGGTACCGTACAATGGACTGAGGGCGAACTCAGTATATAATACTTATATACATATTAAACATCCATGACTCGGGTACACACATTCGTGCTCATCACACAAAGCTTGTGTCCCTACCAGGATTCGAACCCGGCACCCTCAGCGCAGAAAGCAGAGTCACTACCACTGCGCTAATCAGGCCGTCGAATATTTATATAATTGGATTTTTTTTTTCACGTGTCTACGAAATGACAGATTATAACGTGTATAAAACACATTGTCTGGGACTCCGCATGATGATCACGACTTCGAAGAAAAGATGGAATGATAATATCATCCTAAGATCCTTTATCCGTGGCAGAGGGGGATCTTATAATGTATCTCACGAGTTTCATGTGCATATCTATTTGTTACAGCCATGTTAGGAGGCTTTGTTCTTAGAATTTAGGGGTCAGGGGATTTTATAATTCATAATATTAATTACAGCAAAGATAAGGTGTATTTAAGTAATAGCAACCAAAATATTTAATTTTATTTTTATTTAGGATTGCCAACAATTAAATTAATTAATTTAAAATATGAGCGATATTAGGTAATTGCAACTCTAATGACAGGCAACCACATCATCATCATCATCATCAAGTAATAAGTAAAAAATAAATAAGATGAAATGTAGAGTACACTAGAGGTAGTACGTAAACAGAAGTTTAACAACTATATATCAATAAGAAAATAAATCAATAAATATAGAGTTCAAGAGATTATTATGACTACAAGATTTGTAACTACTGTTTTGGAAGTTCAGTAGGAATATACTTGAACCTGTGAGCATAACAGACACTCATAATATAACGCGACATCATCGAGAAAGCGCTTTGTCACTGTTATTCTTATACAGAAAATGTGTGGAGTGAGTGAAACGAAATACGCTTACGTTAACGTAACGCTACTACGTAAAAAATATGCTTTAGCCAATGAACGTATACATCCCTGCGAACCGTATACTTTATAGTCTACCGTATTTAGACATTTTGTATGGAGTATTGAACGTTAGATACCGTCCGATAGAGGCGCTGTTCAATTCTCCATACAAAATTTCTAAATACGGTAGACTATAAAGTATACGGTTTTTTTTTTATTTGTTTCTCTGTATGAATATTTTAATCGCAGGAGTGTGTCTTTAATCAATATGTTTTTAGAAAAATGATTATATTGAGGCCTGGGTTGGCGTGGCCCGCGATTTGATACGGGCTTTCTTGACATGTCCAGGTCCTCATTGTAAGAGATAGAGAGAGAGAGACAAGAGGAAGATCTTAATACTAGGCATGGATTTGACTATACATTATTTACAACTTGGAATATGATGATTTGGTGATGATGATTGTGTATATGTTTTTTTTTTTGTGTTTTTTTTTAAGTATATGGTTAGCTAACGAATAATATCGCACTTGACGCCCTGATGACGTCGTCTCGAAGAAAAGACTGTACAAAGTATTGTTTCCTACGTATTAGCCAAAATACCCTCGTTCAATGTTATATGAAACGTTCAAAGATAAAAGCTGTGCTTAAAAGCCGGTCCGTCTGCATTAACCTTGGCGCGGCGTTGCACGGCCGATAACAAACTCGATCGATTCTTCTTCACGGCCGGTTCCACCGTGCAACAGAGGGAGATGGAGCTATTAAAACTAATACACGCACGGCAACTGCATCTTTTGTCTGGTTCATTAAAAAAAAAGACAAGCCCGCGGAGTTTCTCGCCGGATCTTCTCAGTTGAGGTCGCGTTAAGTGACCCGTAGGCCTATACGAAATAAACGAATTCACTTTAAAGACACATAACATGGCTACATTACGCAAATTAAATTAAAATGACATTAGAAAAAAAAGGAAATTAAAAAAATCATCTGCCTTGGTATGGTGGAGTGGAGACTAATATCAGGTACATGGGACCCCCCGGGAATCAGAGGGTTAAACGGTAAACATTTAATTAATGACACTGATTTACGACCATCATTAACCGCAATGATTTTGATATATGTATAAATGAAAATTACTACGACCATTTTGTAAATAGGATGATATAAATAAACCACCCCATAATGTGTTTAATTTTCTTTTATTATAAGATAAATATCCTACCCACGAAACCAAAAAGGATTATTATAAGTTTCCATGTAATAAATCTATCCGGTAAACAAAAAAAAATCATGAATATATTTTAATTTACATAAATGTATCTTTACGTCAAATTAAATTAAACACAGATTGAATAATATTTTACACGCGATACACAAAACATAAACCCAACAGGGGAGTGAGCGAACAAAACAAATAAAACAGCTTACGACGTTCCAAGTTGGGCGGGCGGAATTGACTCGCGCCCTAGTGACGAAACTCGGGCGGGCGGCGCCAACGAATGGCTGGCGGTACAGAAACACTCAGCCATCGTAAGCCCTCAGCTTGATGGTCTACAGATCTATTGTCATTATCATCCGTAACCATGACCTTACTGCATTCCAGTGCTAAACACATAATATATAAAATAAAAATAAATATTCTAGGTTCTAGTCAAGTATGGGTGTGACAAAATACGGAAAAATCCGATTTAACACCGGATTTTCCGCACAACACATCTTTACGACGCTAGTACTATTTTACTTGTCATAATTATGTCTATGGTACACAGAAGATATTATCTTGCAGTGGCGAAGTTTCCATACATCCCGATTACTACCGCCCTTCCTTTCCAAAATATGCATCCACTAGTGTCAATTATTGCCAAATAATAAGGACACATTACAGGTATACAAAACTAGTTGGCATCCCTTTTACAAAAAATGAACCTTCGCCACTGATATCTTCTGCATTTTGTAGTCACTCAGACTATCTTTTTTAATTTTACAATTCTAATATTCGGTCTAATTATTTCCGGACAATGCTCGCGTCAATATAGCAGTATATAATAATATTATAATCAATCTTAAGAAAGACGACTGATTAAAAAGTTGATTTAACATTTTTATCCAATCAGTGTACAGTGGTAACGCAAATCCAATAAGATCCGGACCGCTGTGAATTTAATTATTAGTTACACGGTAAATTTAAATTCATTCCGTCCGGGATAATCCGGGCTGGGCTGGCGCGGTTTTACTCCGCCTCGTGTAAGGCACGGACGGCTCCGAAGCCTTGACTATTCGCTTACTGTTGCTTTTACATTCCAGTTAACGTTAAACTTAACGTTAACTCAAATGTAAGTATGTATAACTTAACTAAGTTAGGTTAATAATACCAGCCCTTTTTAATATCCCACTGCTGGGCATGGGCCTCTCCTCAATGCAAGGGGGATTATTAGACCATAGTCCACCATGCTGGCCCAGTGCGGGTTGGCAGACGTCACACATCATTCGAGGGTTCTCGCAGTAATGCAGGTTTCCTCACGATGTTTTCCTTCACTGTTTAGCAGGTGATAATTGTGGTTGAAAATGAGATTCGCACATGAAATCTAGAAAATCCCAGAGGTGCGAGTACACAGAACAGCTTTTATAGAATAGTCTACTCTGATCCATTCCTTTTAATTGTTTATACAAGGTACAGACATTCAAACAACTGCTAAAAATGTGTATTTGAGTAGTGGCTGGCTTAAAAAACCAGAGACAATTTACTGATCAAAATTCAAACACTGTATCATTCTTAAAATGACATATATCACAATATGTCCTGGCGCAAACGCGAAATTACAAACCCAATCGGTGACAGGGTGACCATAAATCTGTCGTGAGAGGGACCATTCGACCTCTTCAGTTAAGGTTGGTCGTTTGTTGAAGGCATATTTATACGCTTTGGTAGGTTTTTTTAATATGCTGAGTTAGAATTGAATTTAAATTTTGTCGGGTGCTCTCTGGAGTAGTATCCTATTTCATTAGCTATTATTTCGGGACAGTAGCTACTCCTGGGTACCACATTTTGTCAGAATTATGTGTGATTGTGGATCGGCAGGATATGGCTTGACTTTTGCGGTCTTCTCGTCTATGGTTTAAATATACCCGTATTTTATCTCATTTGCCAACATAATGTAAGGAAGCTATAAAAATACTCGTAAATCATTATCTCGCTTATCTATTATCTATAGGCATGTTATTTTTCTTTTATTCATTTCGTTCTTCCGTCACACTCATGTTCGCTCCCACCTACTTCATGTAGCTCTTAATTACAATTCGTCAATTTATTCTTAGGTCTTCCTCGTCATTCATGGGCTTCATCGTCATTTATACTGAATTATATTTTACTTACAGGTATAATATGAAATCGCCTGACGAACACACCAACTATACGGTCCAACACTGAGCATCGCTTGCGTTATAGTTACCGTACAATGGACTGAGGGCGAACCCAGTATATACGTAAATGTATATAGATATTAAACATCCATGATTACTTACAAAGATTGTCCCTATCAGGATTCGAACCCGGGACCCTCAGCGTAGAAGACAGAGTCACTACCAACTGGCTAATCAGGTCGACTGATAAGTATTATTTCTTCTCATCACATCCCCAAACCATTCCAACTTTCTGGTGCTTATCACTGATACATGCGCTTTTCTAGACTTTACTTATAAGTATTCCTGACTCTATCTTTGTCTCTCCTGACTCTATATATGGACACCTTTGTCTTCTCGCAGTTTAGACACCCAGCATTTTAGAGCCATATAGCATCGGTTTTTAATATCGATTTGTAAATTACTCTAAATGAATGATTTTTAATTTACTCAATTTATAAAACAGTTATCAAATAATAGCCCTTGCTCATAAATAACCTAAGGGCTTATGTTAGGAAATGGGTTTTCAGGATCTCGTAACTTAGTACCACCGAATGAATTGATTTATAAATATTGGAATACGGCGCCGCGGTATACTTAAAAGAAAAATGTCCCGAAATATATTTTTCCACACTATTCACTGGCCCAACATACTATCTTTGAAATGAGGGTAATTTATAAGCCTTAGGAAATTGAGGTGTAAATCTGTAGCTTTGGTGAGGGTGTGATAAAAACCGGACGCGCGTCAAAGTTATATCGTGTACACAAAACACTTTAATAACAACAAAAAAAATATATTTTTGAAAAAATAATAATTCAAACAGCTGGTATATCCAATACGAGTACAAATATACGATTAACATTTTGGAAGCGACTTGAAAATAAACACCACAAAGGCAATACACAGTGCACTTGTACCTACTACAATAAATCTACAAGTACACAACGGCCTCTTTAGCCTCTCAAAGACAAGCGAGAATGAATAACCTACCAGTGCTGGACACATTCCAAATATCTCAACTATTTCAAAATTATCAGCACTGTCGAGTGCACGTTGCGTTTTACAGCATACTATTCACGATACCACTTTTTTATTTCGGCTTCCAATACACTTATAACGCTTCTATTTCTCTCTCCCTCTCTCTCTCACTCCCTCTCTCTCTCTCTCTCTCACTCTCATCCCCTCTCTCTCATTCTCTCACTCTATCTCTCTCTACCTCTCTCTCTCTCTGTTCTCTTATGACTATTAGCAGGATTAAGGAATCTAATGCGTAAATGCATTTCCCAGCGGAAACAAAAAAAAGGGTTACGGAATCCGTGGTTTCTATTAAATTACTAGTTGTCGCGCTTCACTGTGCCACTGATGGTCAGGAATGGCGGCAAACGGTCATAAACGGCCTTGGCCGGGTGCCAAAGACTTGCACTCAGCAGTGAGCGAACGACTTGAGAAGGAGGACGAGAAGATGTTCTGGCAGACGTTGTCCTGTCAGAAAACACCTTTCGATTTTCCCGAAATTTCCCAATTTTCTGGACTAAATTAATTTTTTCGTTCCCAACAAACCTAATACGCACTATTAAGAATATTTAAATAAAGAAATCAGCCAAATCGGTTCAGCCGTTCTCAAGTTATGCGCTTACCAACGAACTTAATTTAATTTTTATTTTATTAATTATAATTTAGATAGAAATTATTAAGATTTATATTATTTATTCGAACGCTATAAAGAGAAAGACAAATAAATTTGTGGGTACAATTCGGTACTAACAATGTACCTACGTGCTATCAGCTAATGAGATCGTAGTCAAAGCTTTATTTGTTATCATAAACATCGTAATATAAAATATAGAATATAAACTTTCATCCCTTACTGGCACTGCCCTTGAATAGCAGGTTTTAGTCCTCCGTCCGCGAAACAGCTCAGCTGCATGTGACTCCACGAGATTTTAATAAAAGACTCGTTTCCCTGCATACAAATATATCTCTTTTAAACTTTGCAAAGCGTATAATTAGAACTTAAAATTATAATTACTTATGATTTTTGCATTTGTGCAGGAAAATTAATTGTTCGTGTGATTCCTGTATACTTATTATTATAAGGTATATTATCATGGTAATGTTTGTTCGTTTATGAGTTCGGATGTAGTCGGTAATCTTCGGATATACTAATCCGATTATGAAAATTCTTTCACTTATTGTTAGCTATATGCTTCAGTGCTATATGCTATGTTAAATCGAAGTACCGCTGGCGGAGCCGGGGGCGAAAGCTAGAATACAATATTTATTTTTACAAACGTCTATTTCATTTACCGTTGTAGCAAATTCTAAAAATGCCACGTAAAAAAGAAATCATTTAACAAAATCCACCTAAATGTCAGCTACAAAAAGTTTAATAATAGATCGCCTAACAAATGCTATAACTTAAACATCAAACAGGATCTTGACTCGCAATTCTAACGTAAAGGCCGCCATTTTCTATGAAATAAAACTGAATTCTTTGTATTAAAATTTAATTTCCTCCGCGAAACGAACCTCAGTCATTCGGATGATGGAATGACATCTTTAACTATAACAGTGCCTGTAACATTTTTCTTTTCAATTTACAGTAAAAATCTTGTGCTTAATTAAATTGCGCCCTATGTTATAGGAGGCTGAATATTTATAGGTTCTTAAGAAATAGCAGTGATAGCCAAGTTGGTAGAACGCTTGCCTCGGTAACGAGGACCGCAGGTTCACACCCCGGCTGCACCTCTGAGATTTCTGAAGTGGAAGGGTTTTCAGAGAAAGTTGATACGAGAATCGAGTAGATCCGTCCAGTTAGATTTCGTTTGGTCAGCCTTGAAGGGCACTTGAGCAACACAGCAAATAATCATTCAACACCAGAGCAAGACTTAGACAGGAGATTTTATCAATTACTTTAATTACAACACTTATTCATCGCACTACTATTATAAATCTGAAAGTTTGGATGGATGGATGGGTGGATGGATGTTTGTTACTCATTCACGCCCTAACAGCTGAACGGATCTGGATGAAATTTGGCACAGAGATAGATTATAGTCTGGAATAGCACATAGGCTACTTTTTATCTCGGTAAAATGTATGGTTCTCGTGGGATAGATTAATATGGTACCATACACACTTTTTAATCGCGGGTAACATTGCGGGGCGCAGCTAGTAAGTCATATTTCAAAAGCATAAATTTAGATACAAACTTATTTCAAAATTATCTATAAGATTTATAAGCCAATTCGGTTCTATATTGAGTACCTATTTTGCACTATAGCCGTTCAACTTGAGCGCACTTTACGCATTAGTTGCAAGAGTACGCTTTACGGCTTCAATACGCATTTAAACAGCGCACCGACAATATCATTTAGCCAGTCAACTCTGCCACCTAAAACATTCCCCCATAAACCACCACATGAAATCTTCCAAAAAAAAAATTAATGAAAACAAAGTGTATTTGTTAAGGAAAAATGTGCCGGCGCAACGTTAATTTTGGCTGGTCAATATTTATTCGCAAGCCCCTCCAATTCCGTACCTCGGATTGTAAATAAAGATATTCCTTTTTGCTAAATACATTGGATGATATATTTTTTGACGACTTCAATCTGTTGTAGAAAAAAATCAGTAAAAAAATGGGATGTCACTGTGTACCGCGCTTCTATAGTCTCAGCTCAAATAACAAGGTAGGTCGGAATTGGACGGTTCCATGAAACTCAACTGTTTCGGAAGCGGTTAGGTTATCGTTGCGCCTTCAAGAAACCCTTCTGTGATTATCCAGTACGTTATAGGGTCAGTATGACCGCCTATGCGATCAATTCAATCTTCTATGTCATCCAAAAATTCGTCTTCATCAGTAGTTGGCAGGAGATGTATATAATTTTATTATAGATTGGAAGCCAATCTCAATACATTTATAAATGGCTAGATAAAAGTCATAGCTACCTAGCTACTTATGTGCAGAAAGAAAAATCCGCCTATCATACCAAGTTACGCTTGACTTAAAATATTATTTAAATATTTAGTACTTTCTAAACATAAGTTTAAGACGTAAGTACATCTTTCATCTATAAATTTAAGCAGCCCTCCAAGTGGAGTTGCATTTGAGTATTCGGCAGTTTATATTATATGAAGAACGTTATGTTTTTCTCTCGTTCCTTTATGTTTTGTTATATACAGTGTAGTAAATATTAGCAATCTCAATCAATTTGTGAAATAGAGCGCAAGAATGATACGACACACGAAAAACAAACAAACAATATTGAAACTTAGTAAGTTGGATAAGTATAGTTTGTTCGTGCAAGGGAAGCGTGAAGGACATATTTAATAAATAAATTATGTTAGGAACAACTAAAATAAATATACTTTTCCCAAGGGTAACATTAAAAAAATGTTTCATCATACAAACTTTAGCACAGATTAAAATACATTAAAAGTAGCCACACCCCGAAATTTTCTACCATTCGACTTTTCTATAACAACACTGTAGAGATAGCAACATAATTACGTATATATAAATGTAATTAATGTCCCGCCGCGAAGCACTTTGTCACGAGATAGGTGAGCGTCAGCAAAAAAGGTTATCGTCATTAATCCCTTTATTAATGGGCCATGAGTTGCCCATGTTTTTCCAACCCTACGTCGCTAATGTAAGTTGTACATTCCTATCGTAAGTATGTATTTGGCCGTATTAATATTCAATAGGCCAGGGGCCTAAGTCTGCGAACACAATCGATTCATAGTCGAACAGCAACCGCATAGTAACTGTCACTTTTGACAGATATTGTATGGGATATAACGAGTAGGTCACAGTCTGCCAATGCAAGACAAGATAGATGAGCGTACCTATTAAAGGTTTTATGCAATCACGGCCGAGTCTGAATTATTAGGGTGCTACAAAAAAAAACTAAAAAGAACAATTTTGCTGAGTTTTTCGTTGGATCTTTATTGCGATTCGATTTGGCTAAAGAGTGTCGAAGGAAAAACATGTGCATTTGTACCTAAGTGCCAAATTTGTTGTCAATATGTGAAACTACATTTGTAAATAACATTCAAATTATTTTGAAACTAGCTGTCCTGGCAAATTTAGTACCACCTCAGAATCAAATGTATGAGAAAACGAATTTTCTTCATTATTATTTTTTGTGAATTCTTTCCACTTTTAACAGTTATTCTGATATTCGGGGCGGAGAGGAATAAAAAAATCAGAGATCATAAAACTTACCTACCTAAAACTAAAAGAATTTTGGTTACTTTATTAGTATTCTAGTCCCATACAAAAATCCCTAACGGCTTAATATTTATGATTAACTAGCTGTTGCCCGCGACTTCGTCCGCGTGGTATTTAACAAAGACAACCGTTGCCAACAGCCTGCTCGCCCATTCTGAGCCTGCGGGACGCATTGCAGGTTGTTGCTATCAAACTTAATCAGGCGCTGCGCTGCAACATTGGTTTTAATTTTTTTTCGTGAGATCCTATTTTTTTTTCTAAAATAAAAGTAGCCTAAGTTACTCCTTGTTACATAAGCTATCTGCCAGTGAAAGTCCCGTCAAAATCGGTCCAGCCATTTCAGAGATTAGCCGGAACAAACAGACAGACAGACAGACGGACAGACAGACAGACAGACAAAAAATTTAAAAAAATTTGTTTCGGTATAGGTAACGTGTATACATCCAAATGCACTTAGTAAAAAGCGGTTATTTTAATATTACAAACAGACACTCCAATTATATTTATATGTATAGATGTATAGATTAAATAATGTTCCCAATATAACACATACATTTTGTATGTATAGAAGAACAGATGTAAATATTTAAAAATTTACTAAGTATGTAGATATATAATTATTCCAATCATTATATCTAGACTTATTCATGTAATAAACACGATTTTTTTAATTTTTTTTTACACATTATAGGCAAGTATTTGATCTCGATCTCACCTGATGGTAAGTGACGATGAGATCTACGATGGAGCATACTTGCCTAGGTAGGAAGGCGGCAGTAGATCGAGACGCTACATTCACTAGGGACATGCAGCGCAACTGATCTGACCCGCCATCCGTGAATGGCAACACCGAACATCATGCCGGACCACGGCTAGGCCGCTTGGCGACATGGCTTTGTTCAGTGGGTGGTGACTAACCACGGCCAAAGCCTACCACCAGAAGAGTTGTCACCTAGTTGGCACAACCCAGGGTCACGTGTAGGGTATCTCGAGGGTATTTAATTCTCCTACGGACGAAGGTGACTCGACCCCAAAATTTAAATCTATAAGTATTCCATAAATCCATTTTGTTTAATCTGCATACACGGAACGAAACGAATACTATTTCTAAGGTGTAACGCACAAAGCCGAAAGCCATGTCTATCAGCCAATAGGATCAGAGGAGTTCCTTATTTCAAATCTGTGTTATCTATGCACGAGTTTCCCGATACCATGCTATTACTATAAACATTAAAGGAAATTGACACCTATATCAATGGACTACAGTCGAGGTGGGATGGAAAAGTAAATTTGCCAGCGAAAAAATCCGCTTAGAAGGCGCGCCAATTCCAATTTTGAAATGGTTTTGGTGAAATGGTAGTGGATTTTGTTTTTAGAATTCTGTGTGCAGATTCTGTTTGTCTATTCCTTCTCAAAGCATTCTAAAAAGGTTGGACTCAGAATCGAATGCAGAGGGTTCCACTCTTGTCTTGCATACATAGAAAAGAGTGAGGCAGTGAATCTGCCTAGTTCAAATTTCAACCTTAATACCATACGATTATATTCTGTAATCTTGCCTTGACTTAATCTACGCTTGAGTAAGTACGTGTCTATGGTATCGCAAATATCGAAGAGATACTCTCAGTTTTTAATAACTGGCATTAGCGGTACGGCTAAGAGATGATTTCATGGAAAGTGACTTCTATTCTTATTTTAATATCTATGGAACCCAAAAACATTTTCTAATATTTGCTGCTCTATTTTTACCGCATAGAATGGGCTAAAAGTTGTTTCCATTCACGCTGTATAGTGAAATGGAAATCGAAGCGCCGCTAGATGGTAGCACTACAACTAAGCCGACGTCTGAAATACGGACACGGAATTATTTCTCATTCCCCTGAATTCTGATATCAATTCGTGAAATATTTTCAGTAGCTGCTCGTAAGCGATAAAGGCAGATCAAGTCATATATAGATATTTATTGTTTCAAACGGTTTCTTGTACGTTGTTGTGAAAGACCAATCCTACGGGCGTGCGCAGCCTCACTATATGTAACAGACTATATGGATACAACATGATATTATGGTTTCTTATATAAGTATTGCTTATAATAACAAGATCATCATCTAGAATAATTTGTATCCCGGGACAAGAAGGATTAGCCAAAAACCTTAAGTCTTAAGCATTGCTGTGCCTAAATATGAGCGATTATTTTTGTTCAGCGAAGCAGTTCTTAACCGAATTCAAAAAGGAGGAGGTTCTCAATTCGAGTTTATTTTTTTATGTTTGTTACCGCAGAACTGCGTCATTTAGTCGTATGAACCGATTTAAAAAAAAATATTCAAAGGATATACTTCCAGATTGACCCAAGTTGTTTGTTTGGCACCAACATCATATTCGTTTAATATTTGATTTAGTTAGACATGGTAGATTTCAAGATAAGATTGTTTATTCCTTTTAACTTTTTATGAAGACGGTTTTATTTTTAACTAGCTGTTACCCGCATGTTCTGAGCCCGCGGGACGCATTGCAGGTTGTTGCTATCAAACTTAATCAGGCGCTGCGCTGCAACATTGGATTATTTTTTTTTCGTGAGATCCTATTTTTTTTTTCTAAAATAAAAGTAGCCTAAGTTACTCCTTGTTACATCAGCTATCTACCAGTGAAAGTCCCGTCAAAATCGGATTAGCCGGAACAAACAGACAGACAGACAGACAGACAGACAGACAGACGGACAGACAGACAGACAGACAAAAAATTTAAAAAACGTTGTTTCGGTATAGGTAACCTGTATACATCCAAATGCACTTAGTAAAAAGCGGCTATTTTAATATTACAAACAGACACTCCAATTTTATTTATATGTATAGATGAGCAGTATAAATGTTTCATATATAAGCTATAATTGTAATTATTCAGGAAATCAGTGGCCTTCTACACTAGCCGGGGCCAACGGATTTCACGCAAATTAAAGCGCCAATCTGATCATTGAATTAAGAGAAAGATCCCGATTTAAATTAAATCCTTTTCCTGTAAGGTCGATCAATAAGCCTTTTATTGTTTGTTCTAAGGACGTCTGTGAATTAATTGTAATGGCTGAATGGGCTTAGAATGGAATTCGGTTCATATTATAAAATAGCTAGTGACCGATAATATAAGAAAACACTGAACGTTGAAGGAAAATACATAGTGAGTAAACTTAATAAGTTTTAAAGATATGGGTGAGGTCTATCTTCCCGTATAGGTCAGGGACCATAGCCTCAATACCTCTCGTAATGATAGGATTGGAGACCTGCCCAACGGTGGGATATTAAAAGGGATTCTTATTATTGAATGCGCGTTGCATGTGCGTTGCTTGAGTCTTCACAGAAGGATGTTGTTCGTTGTCATGGGTCACCAATTTAGCAGAAAAGGGAAGAGCTTCCAGCCATGCGGGCGGTATGCCTGACGGGGCGGCCGCTATGCCCCCTGACGGTTATTGTCGGGATATTGTATATATGTTAAGTACTCCGTAAACTCTCATAGCGCGATTCAGGATTATATTGAGAATTTTCTATTGGTGAGGTTGAAGAGGTCGCTGCATTATAATTGTTATTTATTTTCATATCCATCTATATATACCCCACCAATTTAAAGAAAATTGAAAGTGTACACGAACAAAGTCGCTGGCGTAACCGAGTATAAATAAGAAGCTTACCATAAAACATTGTCGTTCAACAATTGTTACACACAATCAGCTATAAACACAATATATATTTTATTTATCGCCTCGTCTTATCAATTTGCGGTCTAAATGTTTGGCAATATTTTCACAGCTAAAGCTCCCAATCGTGGCTCTGAAAACATTGGACATTATCGTTAATGACTTACGATTTAATACTGTTGCGGAGGTTGGATGCTCACCACACTCACACTGGCAGTTTTTTTTTAATTATATACGCTATATTTGCCTTTTTGTATTACAACAAATACAATTGTAAACGCAACAAATGTAAACGCTACCCACATGGCAAATATGAAAATGTCAGCGGTGCATACTAGTGTTTGATCCAGAACACCTTGTTTCCAGAGCGACCTTAATTATCCCTGCTACATCACAATAATAAATTTGCTATAATATTTGGATTAAATTGGAAACCGTTTGGTGGGTTATTTCTGAATACAGAGAGCGTTGCTCCTCAATAGCCAGCTCTACCAGTAAACGTACTGGTAAATTTTTAGGAAAAAAAAAATCCAAAGATTTTATTAATTTTACATCTCACTAAGTATTTACAAACAGAAAAAAATACATAAAAGTAATATGAAAACAAACTATGTATCAAAAATGTACAGGATTTCCCATATTTTTTTTCAACAAAAGTATTGAATACGTCGATGCGAATGCGAATAACCCTCCCCAGCTAAGGCGTTTACTCTAAATAAATTCGGACGGGACGCGGCGCAAATTTATAGCATCCAATGGCTTTGCAGGCTCAGCAATAATAATACCTTTTTAATTATATTGATTCCTATTTAATCTCGGAAATTATAATTCATATCTCATCATTTCAAGATGCTGTTGTTTTTATTGGTTACTAATAATGGTGGTCAATTCGTTGTTTATGCTATAATTTTCAGCAGTTGACCGCAGCAGGTGGTTAACATAACATTAAAATTCTCAAAAAAGGCATCTACGTGTTGGACCCATATCCCCGCGCAAGCCTTCCAAAGATATAGCCCGTGAGGTGACAGACATAATAATAAGGTGTCATAAACAAAGAACGCCGTTTTTTTGTTCTGTTATCAACTAATGCCGTATTTACAATGGACTGATAAAATTCAAACCCGTTATTTCAGTGCGGTTATATATCGACGGTCGTAAGATCAGGACTTCATATGCAAAAAAAATCGCCTTTTAATCCGATCCTGTTAAAAAGGTTCGGGTAAATTTTTCGGTTGATTGCTTTTGGCGTTTGGTGCAAGCAATAAGAAACTTGTATTTCTGATGCCTTACTCAGAATATGGAGGAGTGTTTTCATGTTTGACCCTTTAATTTGTCTCTGACATCATACGGGCATTCTAAAGGTCCCATGGTGTGTGGTCCCACGCTATATGAGTCTTCAAAACAATAGCAAAGGTTAAAAAATTAAAAATCTCAACACAAAATGATTTTTGGCATGATAGGGTCTGTGTCGAAATTGGAAATACGTTATATCTTACTAATTGCACCAGGCTCTATGTTCACATATGGGACGCGAGGGAGCTCGTCTTCGTGACGTTCTAACATGATTTTAGATTTTCACGTACTGTTGACTCGCCGGGGCGACGATGCGACCACGGTCGGAGGCCCTAATTCAATCCTTTATCATCTTTATTTACTGGTGATAGGCTAGTCACCACCCACTGAACAAAGCCATGTCGCCAAGCGGCCTAGTCGTGTTCCGGCATGATGTTCGGTGTTGCCATTCATGGATGGCGGGTCAGATCAGTTGCGCTGCATGTGCCTAGTGAATGTAGCGTCTCTAACTACTGCCGCCTTCCTACCTAGGCAAGTATGATTCATCGTAGATCTCAACGTCACTTACCATCAGGTGAGATCGAGATCAAATACTTGCCTATAATGTAATAAAAAAAAAAAAACTAGAATCTATAAGGAAGCAAATGGTTTAATATAGAGACTACTTACTCCTGCGTCTTTACTCAATAGGTGCAATATACAGAGTGTAGTTGGCTTCGTAACGAAAACTTATGCCATGAATTCAACTCATGATTATGGAGCCCTAGAGTTGGAATACTCCGCTGATCTTTCCATAATATTTGTTTTTAAGTTAGTTTTAAATTAAAATAGAAGTCTATCTCAACGTCAATTCTAAATAAATTTTATCATAATTATTAATTTGACCTAAAACTGCAATGTAATTTAAAGCACGATACTCTCGAGCGCGCTTGACACTCATCCGCGTCGGGTATCGCGCGGAGCGTTCTGCTGTGATCGCGTTGTTAACGATACATTGCGCGCCCAAAAATTACAATACTTGTAACACACCATTTTTCATCGATGCTTGGGTTCTACTAATTACATCGTTAGTTAATTAACGGATATTAATCAGTTAATTAGTACCATTTTTTGTTTGTGTTCTCGCAAATAATGAGATAGTCGTTAGAAGCCAACAAAATATAGATGGAACTCAACGTCGATTAAAATAAATCAATTAACACATCTGAGCAAGATATAATCCTTTAACAATGATAATTAACTAATTAATATCCTATAATTAACTAATGATTTAATTAGAGCCTTCCCTAAAATTAGTATAAATATTCAGACATCAAATCATTATTCATTATTGCACTTTAGACATTGAGTGTTGAAAGTTAAAATAGTTAAATAGCTCTAAGTTAAAATATAAGTTAACGAGTAATAAGATGAATAATCGTAACACAGATCTGCCTCATTGTCGCTGTGATTTTGTAAGTTTAACTTTTAATTCTTATTTTAATATGATTAACATTATTCTGATTATATATGTATATTTATGGGCGTGGTATTTAGTATATTTATATTATTAATACTAGCTGTCCCGGGAACTTTGCGCCGCCTCAAAATCAAGTGTGTTAGTGATTTTTTCCGTTGTTTTAATAGTTATTCTGCTATTCGGGGCGGAGACAAATTAAAAAAATCAAACATCATAAAAACCTGTCCATCCGTTCTCGAGTTATAAATGTAACTAACACGACTTTGTTTTATTTATACACCCTCAAATTTATAGAAAGTTATAATGGATTATTAAGTCAATATAATTCCTTTGGAAAGTTCGTTATAATGCCATTATAACTGTCTATTAGAATTTCTATAAGTACGTGGATAGTTTATAGTAATAACTTTGTTTTAAAATTATTAGTCGAGAGGGAATATAAAATAAATGGATTTTACTGACTTAGAATTAAAACAATCGTATTGTAATAGATCCCATAATTTTCTAAGCTGCCCCTTGCATTATTGTATGAATACGCCTTCATAGATCTATGCCATATCTACATGTTAATGTAAACAGATTAAGCTGGTATTTTACATGCAATTTTTTTTTCAGGTACATCGCTGGCTAGACGCCCACGCAAAGTATTTCGCAAATTCATCCCGGATACCGAAACCCACCACCAGCTACGCTCACCCCACGAACCACACAAACCAAGCTCTCACCACGAAGGGTCAACTTTACCACGAGTATCAATACCAACCTGTGCCGGTCGTTGTAAAGAACACCCAACTATTACACATGTTGCAAGTACCACATAGAATATCTCCCATGAAACCAGTGCACCATTGAGAATTAGTTTTTTTAATACGATGCAGTCTATCAGTGCCAACCAAACGTCAAAATGGTCATGGATTTGATCGCACACCGATAACTCTACTGCGCCAAATATATTATAATACGGTTGAGTAAGATTAAGTTGAGATATGTTTAAGATTACGCTACAATGGGACTGACACATCCAAGTGGATAAAAGTAACTTAATAATAAAAGTTTAAAAAAATATATTTTTAAATTATTACCGCTTGTAGGGGCGGCTTTGCACCTGTGTGTTGACTATCGTTATTGAGTACCCGGGAGAACTATTCCATTTTCCGGGATGAAAATATTGTAAGCATTCGGTGTATGAGCTATTACTTAAGCTATAACTTAAGTTTTAATAAGATCCGTCAAGTGTATTATGAGATACAGTCATTTGGCCATCCCGCGGGCACCCATCCATTCCCCGAGATTAAAGGTAGCTATTTTAAAGGTTGTCCTGTCCCACTGTCTGAATGTGGAAACGATTTTTTTCTCGAAAATATTAAATGTACAGTCACAACCAATTCACAGTCTTTTTTTTTGGGACTAGGCACGCCACACACTCCCATCACTGCTACTCCTGTAAGCCAGGATCTACAGTGGTGTCCCATGATGACACCGAGGTTTGATCCTCTGCGAGGGATAAAGTTAATTGTCTTGTAACCCGAACGAATTTAATCGAAAGATAGAAATAGGAGGAGTTGAAAGAAAATTATCCACTTCCCTCCATTGCAAAGCGGGAGACAAAAAATATTCACAGTCTATTATAAGTATAGTTTAGGAATGAATGATAATTGCATTTCTTCAAATTGTATGTTATCAAAATTTAGTTTTCGTTATCATACCTCTTAAACCCTGTATACGAACCATAGTTTAATTGAATAAAATAAAACCTAGACCTAGGAATTTTGATTCCATGGCAATCCCAATACCGTTGTCCCACAGACTACATAAAAAGTATTCTCGAATAAATTTGACACTGTAGGTATATAAACTCTTGAACCCCGAACATGAATCGAGATGGCCCTTCATAAATCTGTGCTAATATAATTAATGATTACACCCATACATTTAATTAATGTGGCATCAATTCCGTCCTATTACCAATTGTGCCAGGGTGCCCACCGCATATAAATTGAACCAATTAATTTAAGCAGTTTAACTATTCCCACGATTTATTGGGTTCTACGAGCGATTGAGTTACCGTAATTGAGATACTACGAAACTAAAATAAAACCTATATGAATGATATATGTATATAATGTATGAGTTAATTAATAAACACGAATAAAACTACACATTGAAATAAAAATATTTTTTAGGATTTTATCGCGTTTATATTTTGATTTTGATTATATATATATATATATATTTAGATATATATTTTGATTGAAATTAAAAAAAAAACATCCTAATTCCAATAGGGAAGATGGCTGGGTGCTACCACTTACTTGGGATCCAGTGATTAATATTATTAAATCCAAGACCAAGCGTACCATTGCGAGACCTCAAGACACTGTGAGCACATTCTGCACAGATCGGACCACAAACAACACTTAAATATGAGGGTACCCCGTCTGAAACTATGACACCAGGACGTCAACCACCTCAGTCCTCCCGTGACCATGGTTGCTGTAAAGCAGCCGAAACGTCGGGAACGTAAGATCAAAAAATAAACGCGATATAATCCTAAAAAATTGTTTTATTTCAACGAATAAAACTTTTTTGGTAACTGCTTTATACTTCTTCTTGTTTTTTTAGATTGGCAATCTACTATATAAAAATAAGTCGGGTTTTCCTTCCTGACGCTATAACTCCAGAACGCACGAACCGATTTCCACGGTTTTGCATTCGTTGGAAAGGTCTCGGGCTCCGTGAGGTTTATAGCAAAGAAAATTCATTCATCTGGTGGCGAAACGGAGTTCGCCAGGTTTGCTAGTCAGCTATAAAATAGTGCCATTTTTGCCAGTGTCGAGTAATTCTGGATAATTGTTGTTGAATGATATTTACCCGTGATGATAATGATAATGTTGATGACGATGATGATGAAATGAATCCCCTACCAGTAAAGCTGTACATTATTGAAAATTTACCGGACATCTTGCGGGAACTTGAAAAGTTAACTTGTACTATTATTTTTTCAAATTCCTTCACTCGCGCAAGTTTATGAACACACAATGGTTAATATCCCACTAATATTGCAAATTATTTATCAAAGAAACACATTAAAAAAAAACAATATTGACAACTTCACGGTTCAACTTCCCGTCGAAAAGTTCTATATCATACTTAACCACTTTTATCTTGTTTTTTTACACAATTTTTCACTACTCCAAACATATATCTGTCTCTCATTATTTTCAATGGTATTTATAAATTAATTTGTGCATCTTAGGCTCGGCCATAATACGATTACTGGCCCTTGGGGCCCGGAGCCTGTTTGCAGAGGGCCTCCAAGATGCTGATTTGATAAAGTGCTTTGTTCCGCTTAGTTTACTTGGACTACAGAATAAACAATCACGTAACAGGGGCCTATTCTCGATTTAATAGAAATAATCTCGAAATAAGCTTTCACTCGAGAATCGTCGAACTATTTTTACGAATTCGTAAATAATTCGAATGCACAAGAAATGGACCCTAGAGAACAAGGACGTGTCCTTACCACAACGAGTATAGTAAACTAACTTATAGGAGCAAAACATTATACAAATTAATGTCATTTTTGTCCTGTCACTAGAATTTTTCGGAATATTAATGTATCACACAATCCACTGTATCATTAGTAAATGATAAGGTAAAAAGGCAAATTTTGGAATTAAGTACAAACCTAGAAAGTAGGCGATACTTTTATTAATATTTCATGTTACTCCTGAATGTATTCGGATAACAAATTTTAGTTTTTCGAGCTACTGAACTAAATCTGTAGGCCTTCCTTGTAGCCCTGAATATGTAACTAAACCTAAAAAAGGTTTAGAATAATCCGAACGGATAGGGCCAAGTGTAAACTATAGGGCCCCGGGTAATATCGAACGGATCCCGTTGTATAGGACAGAAGACTAACCTTCAGTATGTATTCATGAATAATTTAATTTCTAGTGTGGATCGTACATGCTTTTGGACTTATTTTGGTAGTACCTACTTATGGTTAAGCCAACGAAGGGTCACGTACTTCGGTTTCGGACTGAGCAATCAATCCGAAACGCGATCGCGAGTGGGCTAAAGTATTGTGGTTAGCGGATATTACTACCTAGTACTCATTACTATACTACCTAGTACTCGTTACTATACTGCCTAGTACACATTACTAAACTACCTATTAATAATTACTATATTACATAGTATTCATTACTATACTACGTAGTACTCGTTACTATACTGCCTAGTACACATTACTAAACTACCTATTAATAATTACTATATTACATAGTATTCATTACTATACTACGTAGTACTCGTTACTATACTACGTAGTACTCGTTACTATACTACCTAGTACACATTACTATACTACCTTGTACACATTACTAAACTACCTAGTACTCATTATTATACTACCCAGTACTCATTACTATACTACCTAGTACTCTTTACAATACTACCTAGTAATCATAAAAAAATGGCTGAATACTTAGTTACGCACTGCCCATTGTATTTAAAGTTACAAAAGAACAAATTTACCAAGCACCAAATCATTAAAATCAGCAATGATATCACAAAGTTTGCAGAAATATCCTTTCACTCGAAGCCCCGATCGGTCTGACAGATTGCCCGTAATTCTCTTATAGGGCACGTAAAATTTTAATTGCACCATATTTTATTGGCGCGAGCGGAGTGCTTTGATTAAAAACCTTTTGGGAATACTCAATCGCTAGTACGTGATTATCCCTTTGTGACCGCTATGGGAGGACCCTCATTATGTTATAGTTAGGTGCAGTGGCGAATCAAGCTTAGTTGGCAACTTGGATTAATAGTTTGAAAAAGTTTTAAAACCGTATTTATGGGAGTTTTAAAGCTGTTATAATGTCTACATAAAATATAAAAAAGTATACAAAAAAAACTATCTGGTGGCACGTTGGCGTTAGTAGATAGTTTGAACACGAACTGAAGGATTAGGTTCTCTCTTAATATACGCCATGAATACATCGAGTTGTACTCGGCTGCTGCATTTTCACAAGACTTACATTCACATATATTATTTTTTACCTCGAAAGTGTGGATTAGATGGACATACAGGTACAGGCAGGACAAAGTCAGAGAACGCATGTAGGATGGGTGATCATTGGCAAAAGATTTACCCAACTGGGTCACCCAGGAGGGTATGTTTATCATTATATTTTTAAAATAATCAATTAATTATTTTTGTATTCAAATATAAAAAAAAACAAATGCTACCGATCCTGATTTTAAGTTATCCAACATAATGCTTACCTATAAATCCGGGCCTGGTTAAGTAAATAAAGATGAACGGGACTTGAAACCGTAGTTTTTGCAAGGGGTAAGCTAGGTGAAGCCGGAATAATGAGGATAGAGAAATAATAGGTAGAGGATAATATACACTACTATTGAACAAATGGGGGAAGAGGAACCCAGCACTGACCCTCAGCTTGTCATCTTTTCCAATTATAAAACAAACAAGTTTATCGATAATTACAGTAACCAGCAACACCGAACTCCTCCTCCTTGTACGCCACGAGTCTCAGGACTCCAATTAATATATGCAATTCTCCGCGAAACGATAGATAGATAGATAACTCTTTATTGCACACCGATTTCATTAACATTTTATAGGGTATTGATACATAGGTACAGTGTACAGTGGGCGGTCTTATCGCTAGCTGCGATCTCTTCCAGACAACCTTAGGATGGAGAAGATTCTTAATAATTTAACACGGTGGAAGCCAGTGGTGCGCCAAGAATAAATAATATACTTAGATATAATATATTGATATACCTACATATATAATATATTAATATACATACATAAACATATTATATGCGAATCTAAAAAAGTATTCGACACGTGTTTCGCCTCTAAACGAAACATCCTCGGGACGGTTGGGTTACGAATGAGCCCCATTTGTTTAACAATGGATTTCAATTATACTATTGTTATGAAGGTAAGTAGGAAAATCAGACACGACACCTTAGCTAATAGCACCCTAGCTATCATTGGCAAAGTATGTAGATACCCCTGCATACCTCTTGGGGGAAGTGGAATACATACATGGTATTTACCCACGGCTCCGCCTGCGCAATCTCTGATTTTGCTCTGCTGATCGACCCCCAATGGTCACAGCATGAACAAGCCATAAAGTGTTCAACAGTGAAACCCCTGTTCTAATTAATCCGGTAGTCCAGTATTTTTTTAATTCTAAAACCAGCTGTTTTAGATGCAGAGATGTCAGAAGGCTTCTGCATCATTTTTTTATGTGTGTTTAATGTAGACACCTCGGATACATAAGTCTAATTACTAGTTCAGTTAAAGAAAAGGATTATGACGCACTGATTAGCGCAGTGGTAGTGACTCTGCTTTCTGCACCGAGGGTCCCGGGTTCGAGTCCTGGTAGGGACAAGCTTTGTGTGATGAGCACGAATGTTTGATGATGTTTAATATGTATATAAGTATTATATACCGAGTTCGCCCTCAGTCCATTGTACGGTACCCATAACACAAGCGTTGCTTAAAGTGGGACCGTATAGTTGGTGTGTTTGTATGGCGATATTTATTTATTTATCATTTTTCCTAAAAGATAAGTCACCAAAACAGTCCCCTCCGCCCGTAGAAAATCCTCCCCGCTCCTAAACGAAATCCTGTATTCCTGCCTGTATGATATTGTATACCGTACCTGTACGATATTGTACGGCGCCTGATGTATCTCCAGTCTTGTTGGATTACCGTCCCATCGGATCATATGAGAGCGAGGAGGGAAGAGAGTGCATCTGTGCTTGTCCCACACATTTGCACTATAATATCTCCCGCGTATTCGGCTAGTCGTCATTTAGATTGGCCGCCGTCACCGAAAATCGGTTAAAACTAACTATCCCACTAATATTATTAATGTGAAAGTTTGGATGGATGGATGTTTGTTACTCAATCACGCCAGAACGGCTGAACGGATCTGGATGAAATTTGGCACAGAGATAGATTATAGTCTGGAATAGCACACAGGCTTTTTTATCCCGTAAAATTTATGATTCCCGTGGGATACATTTGTTTTAATTTTTCATAGAGCAAAGGATCGACATGATTTTTTGCATAGGTAGTGGTAGTTTAGGGGAAAGGACATAGAGGAAAAGGACATAGGCATAATAAGGCAGAACGCAGCTAGTAGTAATATATAAGGATGTTGATAAATAAAACGCAATATATAATCAGCAGTAATATTTTAAATTGCTTTGAATCACAATTTTGTAGTGTTTATAGATTATAATAATTACAAAGGAAGATTATTTTTTTTTTGTTCAAAGTACACTTATCCAACAACTCCTCAGCATGCACTCTCGTGTCCAACATCTTAGAAAATTCTCACTAAACCTTGAACATATAGGTATATCTACTTACATAGAAATAAAATAAATTTAATATGATAATGTTTATAACGAAACCGACCAAGTATTACATAAGTACTTTAATTGTATAGTTATATGTACCGGCAGTCCACCGACTCGCACTGGGTCAGCGTAGGGGACTATGGCCTAATCCCCCTCGCATTGAGGGGAGGCTCGTGCCCAAGGGGCTAGTGCCATTATATATATGTATAGCATTCTAAATGGTAATTAATTACAATATCATAATAAAATAAAATAATTCTAACGTATAATGAAATAATATGTCTTCTTATTAAAAAAATAACAAACATCTCACATGAGTGTATTGCTTATTTTATCATGAAATTACAACTTTGCTAAAATAACTCCATTAGTCACAGCAAAATGTCCAGGAACATTATTTGAAATGTTTAAGCACTAACATTTCATAAGAATATAATTATAATATTACATATTATTGCTACAGAATTTTTAAATAAGTAAATGCATTCATCTCATAAAATATAAAAGAAAAAAATGGTCGAACGAACACACAAACTGGGCGCACATCTGCTAACACAATTGATTCATAAGCAAACAGCAACCGCATAGTAACTGCCACTTGTGACATATATTGTATGGGATCTGTCAAAACTGTCAGTTACTATGCGGTTGCTGTTCGATTATAAATCGATTGTGTTAGCAGACTTGAGGCCCTGTATGGTCGCAAACTTAGTAATGCTGGCATTATGAGTAAAAACCAAATATAATGGACTGAATGAACAAATTTACCGTAGCAACATTATTTTGCCTTTCATTTATACTCACTTAAAATATAAGTAGGTTTATTTTTACAGTAGAGATTCTAAGTTGTTTTAGTGGACAACAAACAGACACGCATCCCGCATTTTTGGTGTTTTAGAAACCTTGAAATGGCAGTACCTACATAACAATTTCTTACGTCACTTGCTATTCACAAAATAAATACTTAAATAACGCTCAATGTTGCACGCAAACAATGTTTTGCTTGCTTTTATAATTAGAAAATTAAATAACATCATAAAATTCGCTATCAAACGCTCATAATCTATACAAAAACATTAAGTAGTAAAGCAATGTATTCTAGTATGGCTAGCTATAAAAGAACTGTAGGGTTGCCACGCCGCTTAATATTCCATGGTGACTAGACAAATACTAAAAAGAACTACCTACATTGCAATAATGTTTATGCATTATGAATGGGATCTAGGCAATCCCTGATCCCCAAATTCCGTTACAACCCGTAAAAGTAATAGCAGCATTAAAAAGTTATACCGGGTGTTAGGGGCATGGTAAAAAAAAACTTCGTGTAAAGTTTACACTGTATATAATAAAAATTATCGAAATCATTTATGTCTAAAGTTATGGGTTACAAATTTTGTAATTTTTTAACGCGCAATGTGTCGTTAACACGCGATCACAACAACGTTCCGCGGCGCGATACCCGACTCGTGGGTATGACGACCGCAGTTGAGCGTAGCGAGTTTTAATTTACATTGCAGTTTTCGAAATAAATGTGTAATTCTGTTTTTTTTTTTAATTTAAATCATGCTGCAATAGATCATACCATTGTATCAGATTTCGTTACGAATCCACTTACACCCAGTATTTAAATAAAACAACTAGCATTTATAAAATAAAATATTTTAACATATGTCTTACGCGAGTGTCGAATAACGTTCAAAGTTACAATTAATCTAAGTGATATGCAATATACGTTAGGCAGGCTCAATATTTTTTTTATTATTAAATTATAAAAAAAAAAAATCGTTTCAAATTAGTTAAACAAAAGTGAATATTGCCACTTCGCGTTCAAGCTAAATTGAAACAACACCATACAAAAGAAAGCGCGCTAAGTCGAATAATTTCACTACAAACAATCGCATTTAAACAACAAACGTAACTAATAAAGCTACCCTAAAACGTAGACGCTTAATTCAAAGCCTTTTGCTATATTTTATCACATTGTTTAAAAAAAAAACACCGCGCCTTTGGCATTATAGCTTACACTACCACGGCACAGCGTAGTCAATAAAAAAAAAACTCCAATCGTAATCTCACTAATATCTCATTCCAGTACCAGTTTGTAACAATTTCTATTATTTAGTCTTAAAAATACTTACTATAAATATGAAGTTAAAATGTGAACAAGCTTTCTTATAATATAATAATAAAAAGTATTAGTTAAACTTTTAGTTTTAAATTCTATGTATAGATTTCAAGGTTTTTTTTTTTAATTGTAATTTATCTAACTATTTCCTACTTCTAGTGCACTATCCTTTAGCTGTGGTCAATCACTAAGCCCGCTCGCCAGTATGCCACTTTTATTTTCCTTCATATTCATTTGACAATACGAGAAATTTTGCAACTAGATTTTAAAGTCGTGTCTCTAATTGGCAGCAATATTTTAAAACTTGCATGCTTTGCATTTATTTACGTAATTGACCTCCATAGCTTAAAAAATAATTTATATTTTTTTTTCAGTTTACGTAAAGAAAACTGGTTAAGACCTCAATTGTTTTGTAGATGTTAGTAAAAGGGGCACAACTGACTTGTGGCACTATAAAGCGACTATTATATAACTGTAGGTAGGTACTGTGACGATCGCGTGGATATTAAAATACTCATTCTTATTTTACACAAATCGAAACTGATTTCACCACAAAAATATTATTGCATGCAGAGGTTCTGCGTTACTGCGAAAAATACTTTTTTTTTTTATTAAATTTTCTCAATTTTCTTCATCCGTTTCGTAATTATCAGAACATTGCCAGCACTCCAGAAGCAATCGTGCACGCTATCTAAAAATATAATTTTACGCATGACCACTAGCTAATTGAACTATTTGTTCCGTAATGAAAACATTTAAAATCATACAATAACGTTTTTTATGGAAAATGAATACATCAAAACTTTTGGCGCAATACATCTCGAAATACTGGTATCGTACCCGCCATGACTACATATACATATATAAATATAACATCTTAAAATTAGCGATCCAAAAATATGAAATATACGTGTTGTGTTTGCGCGCCCCCGGGGCCCCGCGTCGCTAGCGTCTGGGCCCCGCCTCGCAAGCGTGCGGGCCCCGCGTCGCAAGCGTCTGCGCCGCGCCGGTGCCAATGTGTTCGCGATCTCGCGGCCTGTGCCGTTGCGCCACCGGAGGCTGCAAAAGCCGCCACATCTGGACGGTTTTTTCAATCCTCGTCGCGTGTTTTATTTTCTTCTCATCGAAAAAAAGTACGATCCATCCGCAACAAGCTCTTTCACAAATCAAAACGTGCTGTTGCGAACGTACCGCCCTTCCACCTACTCTTAATTCATCTCTGGGCCTCTCAGAATCATAAACTATCAGGAATATATATCGGAATGTAACAACACTAGAAATTAATAAGAATGTTTGACAACAAACATTCTTCCAAACACAAATGAAACGCAAATACATTTTTTTTAATAATATAAATTAATCGTAAATAATTGTAGTTAGGTTAGTTGATGAAATAAATGTAAGTAACTCAATGTAGATACACGGCCCTGCTCAAGCAAAGCGTCCTTATATCGTTCGTAACTTTTGCTTTATAAAAATACGAATCGAAAATATCTCGACTGTAGCACTTCCCTTACGTTTAAGCTATGATTAATCTATTATTCTCTTAGACTATAAACATTACTATGTTTTACTACGTTAAAATATCAGAGAATTCAGAGAAAGGGAATATTTTATTTTTTAATTTTCTATATTTTAGTGGTGCACAACCTTATTTCTTCATGAACGCTAGGGTAAGTAATGGCATTAGCATTGACGAGGATAGAAAACCAAAATTAATCTAGAACTAATTGCAGTTGTAGGGATTAAACTTCATTCGCGGTACTTATTGGAATAGGAACTAGAGGAGGAACACAATCTTAAAATATATTTCAAACAATAACTATACCTAATATTATGTAGTTCATGGTTCAAAATACAAGGTGTGACAATAATAGTGTAAAAATTTTTAAGGGGCTAACAACATAATGATCATGTTTATGTATAAAATATATGTGTTAAGACTGTTTGTATTTTCTCTGTGAAAGCAAGCCTGTGACGTTTCATCGTTCACTTAGTACTTAGTGTTATTCTTAAAATTTCAAATATGATATTTTATTCGGGAATATTACCTTATAGCCTACCGTTAAAATATTTTAACACTATTATTGTGACATATTATATAATTGCAATAGAAAAATTGCATAAAATTGTCGAAGGCCTTTCATAAGATTTAGATCTAAGCTAAGAAGTTTTAAAAGTTCATAGATGATGTTCGATGATGTCTAAGGCTCCATCGTCGCTGCTTCAAATGAAACAATTAAAACTATTTAGGCTCAAACGAAACCTATTGTAAACTTCGACTGAAACTAACCGCGAAATTACTTTTTTTTTATTTCCTTAAATACGATAAAATCTCAAAATACTCACAGCTCGTCGGGTTTTATTGTATCATACGCTAGGTGCATCTACTTTATAAGAACAGTGGCTTTTTTTTAATAATTTGAATTTGTACTTAACCTACATTTTAAATCATCAATATAATAAATCCCAAGGTTTGTCTAAATAAAGTTGTAAGCTAACGAAAGAACCATGTTTTCCTTCATAAAGTGTCAGTAATAAATCGTTTGCAATTGACGTCAATCGCAAAAGCCAAACATAGGTACTACTGAGTACTCAAACACAACTCAAGTTCGAGTGCTGCCGAAAAATGCAAGAAAACGACTTCTCAAAGACTTAAACATTTCAGTTGTGTTTGAGCATTCAGCCGAGGTACACACATCCATCAAAAAGAGATATTATGAAAACGAAATGAATCTCGCGAGTCCACCTCGCGAAAGTTTATCAGCCAATACACTTTGATGATCTAGGTTTATTCATTTTTAAATCCAATTTAGAGTTTTCAAAAATATGATTCCAATAAATGTTATAAACGAATATCTCAAAAATACGTTATGAAAATATAATATAAATACGATAAAATTTATACTAAATATAACCCTGTCTATGACCTGAAGAGTTCAAAATGAAGAATAAATCGAAATCCAAACTCTGAACAAGTCATTTCTAAGGAAAAAACGAAGAACTACCTAAAGCCACTTAACAACTGTTCTTAAGATTTGTTCACTATAAATCCAATTCAATTTAGCTAACTGTACAAGTACTTACATCGAATCAAATAGTTACTTGATCAATTCAGTTGATTTGGGCAAACAAATCTTAGCAGTCTGCTATCACGCGACAAAAAAAGTCAAAGAAATTCCAATCAGCGATAGTAAATCTTCGTCCTAAAAAACCTTAGTACAGTTGTAAAAGAGATAAGTTAAAATATTTAAAATAGACAAGGCCTGAGTCAGTTCACAACTCTGATAAGAAAACTTAGTTTTACGTTCAGAAAGTTAAATATTTTGATAACGTTAAAGGCAGTTGGTGCATATTTAACCTATACGATGAGAAATTTTACAATTAAAAAAATACAATTGAACATTTTCAAATTAAACATTTGAAATAAAATACTACTTTTGTGAGGATAAAGATTAAAGAAATTGTAAAGTGACAAAAAGTCTAGGAAGTTTGTCCCCGATCATATTTTAAACAGAAGCTCAAGTAGCAGGTCTTCGTCGACGTTCATTGGCGATTCAGGAGCTAGATAATCAACGATCCTAGAAAAAAGAAATTTGTAACTTTTATAAATTGTATAATCATTGAAATAAAACTACTCTTAACGGATTTTATCGCGTTTATTCTACGTTTTTTACGTTCCCGACGTTTCGGCTGCTTTACAGCAACCATGGTCACGGGAGGACTGAGGTGGTTGACGTCCTAGTGGCATAGTTTGAAACGTTTTTGAGCAGTTTTATTTGAATGTGTAGTATTCGCGTAAATATAATAAATCAATACATACTTTATACTAGTAGGTATTATAATTTGAAATTGAAATTCCTATAAATGAATTTTTATATTGATTGCTTAGTATTGGATAACGTTTTGGAAGTACTTCATTTAAATGTTCTACATAACATTAACAAGAATAATTAAATCAGCGTCTCTGATTGGTGATTGATTTTGAATTAAGTTAACACAATGATCATGATTGGTTGGTCATTGGGAAAGCAGCTCACCTATTGGGCGTGGGCGGAGTACTTATGATGCGCGGCAACGAGTTTTGGCGGGCACCCGGCGACCGCCGGGCCGCCCTCGCGCTTTCGGCTCGTGCGCTCTGCAACCTTTGAACACAAAACAGTTACACATACAGTACCAATCATCACTTGTGAGAGGAATTCAATGAAATTTGAAATTTGGTCCAGTCATCTTCATGCAATTTCAATCTGTATTTCTAATAAAATTAGGTAGGTATCTCATCTAAAACTTACGCTGGTTGTGAATTCCTCCCATGTACTTTGTTGCGTGAAAAGATAATCTTATTAAAAAAATACATCCCAAATGTGAAATCAAAGATTATGTATCTACCTTATAAATATGAAGTTTCAGATGTTATAAAGGTACATAGTAGATCTTATAAACAGTGAGTACTATAATAAGTTTAATAATAAATATTTCGCAAATCCTTGAATTTGGTAAAGACAAAGTTTACTTGGAAAAGTTTTAACGAAATCTCCGAACTTATTCACAAAAAAAGAGCAAACACAGACTAGGCACCAGCAGAAGTAATCCTAACTTCCGACATACATTACCTCTTCGGGCCTTCAAAATATATTAATATATTCTCCCTTAAAAACTCGCATAAACACAAAACTCGTACAAAAACTCAACAGCGCTCTAATTTAGAACAACAAGTCTGAAAGTTTAACAAAATTAATGTTCAGAAGATTCTGTTATCGTCGGCGAACAAACTTGGATCCAAATGATTTATCTATCCGGAGCAGATACTGAAGTTTCGCGAAAAGCTGAAATGTTTCATTCATAATGTAGCGAAGTGATGCCGGCTTAGATTACTTGAGGGGATCGGGCACAAGGCAGTGGGCCAAAATTAATTTAATATTGACTGTTTTGGATGGCTCCGAGGGACGGGTTTTAATTCGTTATAATACTGGTTAAAGCTAGGTTTAAAAAGAGCATGAATAAAATCTTATTAAAAAAAAAAACAAAAGAATGGATTACAAATAACCCTTTTAAATATCAAACGCAAATCTGAGTACAAAAAAAATCTCATCGCACTTTTACTGCGGTGGTACAACCAATATTACTCGAATATGGATGGATACTGAAATTTTCCCGACAATTTTTTTTTTCAGGAATTCATTGTATTGATTACTTATATTTACGCGAATACTACACATTGAAATAAGACAAATTTTACGGATTTTATCGCGTTTATTTCATGTTTTTAAGTTCCCGACGATTCGGCTGCTTTACAGCAACCATAGTCACTGGAGGATCATGGTTGCTGTAATGCAGCCGAAACGTCGGGAACTTAAAAACACCAAATAAACGCGATAGAATCCGTAAAAAATAATGTATTTCAAAGGTATTCATTGAAAAGACACGAACTATTTCATGGATACATGGATGGCGGGTCAGATCAGTTGCGCTGCATGTGCCTAGTGAATGTAGCGTCTCGATCTACTGCCGCCTTCCTACCTAGGCAAGTATGCTCCATCGTAGATCTCATCGTCACTTACCATCAGGTGAGATCGAGATCAAATAGTTGCCCATAATGTAATAAAAAAAAAACAAGTTATAGTAATTGTAAAGAAGACAAATTCACGATTTGGTAGAACAATTTGAAGAAACACTATATTACCGCGGCGATACAAACAATACTACCCCAATATATTCTATCTGTATATCCACGGGCTTTGAACTGTTTACCCGGAACTTACATCGCGACTCCATTATGCCGTAACTGAAGGGCTAAAGCCCCTTTTGAATGGGTAAAGGATATAAGAATATGATATATTGTGCGCAATCTTCCTTCCTATATTTAATAATTCAGTGAATGGAAACTCTTGGTTTTAGAGCGAGAGATTTGGCTTTCGCTCGGCGCATTTGGTTTTTTATGAAGCTAAAAAAGTTCTTGAAGGAACTAGTAAAAATCAACATTCAATCAATTCAATGAGATACAGGTCATAGTTTGAACAATGATCACACTTTTAATGTTGTTAAGTGTAAGTGTAAGGTGTGGGCAGTGATAGCCAAGTTGGTAAAACGCTTGCCTCGGTAACGAGGATCGCCAGAGGTTCAAACCTCGGCTCGCACCTCTGGGATTTCTGGATTTCATGTGCGAATCTCGGTCGAATCGAAACGTCGGGAACTTAAAAAAGTATAATAAACGTGATATAATCCGTAAAATTAGTTTTATTTCAAAGTATACCGTAGGTTAAGCGATATTCATCTCCGTATCAAATATGTATAACTTTCCACAGCGAACAGGTTGGATCGACAGGCTTCTAATGAAGGATGAACTTCGGGTTTCAAACTTCGCGCGAGTTTGAATAAGAAAGTTAAAAATTACGCAGTATCGGCTTCGCTCGGTTCAAACTGTTAATGTTGTTATTCTTGTAGCTCGTGTACATTGACGATGTTATATTCCACAATGTCAAAAGTAATATAAACGGTAATATTATAAAATATCCATGATCAACATTTTTTTTACATTTACATCATAAAAAAGTATTTTTGGTATATATATTAATAAAAAAAACAAAGAAAGGACATTCTACAATTGTGATATAAACTAAACTTTATGTTAATTCCTTATACTTACGCAAACACTACACATTGAAATAAAACTAATTTCAACCAGCAACCGACCGCAAGCAACAACTGAATATGAAGGTACCCCAGTTCAAACTACGACACTCAGTCCTCCCGTGACCATGCTTGCTGTAAAGCAGCCGAAACGTCGGGAACATAATAGGTATAAACGCGATAAAATCCTTAAAATTAGTTTTATTTCAATAAACTGAACGCCAATTTGGGAGAAACGCCACAAAAAGATCCCAAAATATCTGGGCATCAGTAGTGCCTGGATATTTTATATTTCCTTGACGGAACGAAAACTAACAAAGCGTAACATTTTCATACATAATGTAGGTAACTACAAAAGGGTGCGCCCACTGTATTGGAAAATTGCGCACATATATACAGATAAAAGAAAGTTCTACTCCAATTATATGTACCCATCGTGCCGGGTAACGAATCACATTAGAGGTAGGCAATGTATATCATCATTCATTTAGATGAGGCGATGTATAAAACGAAGCCCATATTCTAATACAAATATTTGTTCGGCCCGTTTGTTTTGCAATAAAGGAAATTGATGTTTATTCAGTTTCCTTTGTTGAGGATTGAGATAGGCGTATATCTTATTATATTATTACCACATATATTATCTGAGACCTTGGTAATATTCGTGATGAGAAATAACGGTTGAATATTCGCTACGTAGTCGGATATTTATATACAACTAGCTGTCCCGGCGAATTTTGTACCGGCTCAGAATCAACTGTACGCCGTAATGAGTTTTATTTTTTTATTTTTTGGGAATTCTTCCCATGTGTTAATAGTTATTCTGTTATTCGGGGCTGAGACCAATCATAATAATCTGCCCACTCGTTCTTTAGTTATAAATGGTGTTACACGACTTTGTTTTATGCATATAGATGGATTATAGCCTTCTAAATTCGATTGTAGGTACTTTCTTTTATTTTAAGTGATACAATTGCACCGTGTGCGTGGAAGGCATTGGAGAATGCCCATGTCAGTCGTAGAGAGAGGTCTCTCGGCTGATGATTGAATAAAATTGTCTATTATCTAAAAACTAAAGACGCGGTTTATAAACTGACTGTAATAAGTTCGGCTATAATGGAAGATTTTGTTTTATTCGCAAGATTACTTACTTAGCGGAATTTATTTCGCGAATCCATCTCGCAATGAGGGTGGGTGTACTCAATATAATGGCAATATGACTTGCCCCATTCTGAGGGACATTGCGACCAAACACCATCGCCCAAAATATGGGTACAGCGGACTTCAACCTGATGATGTTTGCAACAAGATTGTACACTAATTTTCGCGGGCTCTTTGCAGTGAGGTACTAGATTGAATGACTACATGATTGCTTTACTTCCTAATTTATTGGTCAAGAAGGTAGTCGCTCACACTGTTTCTAATATTCTCGTTTTGCATGCAGTTTTGACTTAAAAAAGATGTTACAATTTAAAAAATAAAATTATCTGAGTATACCTAGAAGCTTTTTTTAATGCTACGCCATTGAAAATGTGCTAGACTTTCTTAGTCAATTAAAATAATAATAATCTTAAAATCAAATCAAGTTTTTGCTACAATAAACATAACTGTTGTAGGTATTTTATATCAAAAAAGTTCTGTAACATATTTCAGTGTGTATATTAAAAGTAGGACTCACTTGATCTTGGTCTGCCTCATGAACTGTTGGATCTTCCTCGCCGCTTGATTCTGACGCCTTTGAGAATATGTCCTCCTGCACAACGAAAGCACGTTGTGTAGTTTCTAACTTTTATGTAAATTTCAATAAAATCCTCTATTTTAACTGCAATGGCATTATATTTTCATGTGATATAATCATCAAAAAATCATGAATGATCAGGAAAATTAAAATTAAAATACGTACTTGCAACTAAGGTTTGGTAGCAGGGGCGGATACAGGGGTGGTGAAGTGTCGCAAGGGTGCAACTTATCCTCCTGACCCACAACTAAATTACTGTATTGCGACCAATTTTTTTTTTTTAAGTGAGATAAAAATCGCACAAAAATGCCGCCACCCAAACGTAAGATACGAATGAGAAATAGATTATTTACTGGGTTCACCCGCAGATTGCGCCCAGTTCATTGTTCGGTACCACTAATACAAGCGTTGCTTAGTGTGCGACCGTGTAGTTGATGTGTTCGTCTGGCGATATAAAAACTTGTTGGACACTTACTTGATAGGCGAGGCGGCGAGCCGGCGCGCGCGCATAGCACGGTACCCGCGCTGTATCACCGTGGCCGCGGCGTGCATTTGCTTTAGGTACGCGAACTAGACAAGACATAGATAAAGAATACTGAAATTAATATAAATCATTTAATTACGCAATGTATGTGTTATGATTATTAACATTGGATACATTTTCAAAATTACTAAGGTAGAGATTTTTTGGCCAGAAAAAAAAGGTATCTTCGTCAAAATTGTGAAAATATAATTAATTTAGTCAATATTCTATGTGAGTTGTGGAGGACCGGGATGTGTGGAAGTCTATGTCCAGCGTTGGATGTCTTTCGGCTGATAGATGAGTTATAAAATAATAAGTTACCCAGTTCATATACCTTCATACATAATGACGAATTTCGATAAGTGTGTCGATTCGACACAGCCAAGCATTTATTGTCATACGCTAAAGATTCCATTTTGCCAGTCCACACACACTTGAATAATCCCCCTGTAAACATGCCACAAGATACGTATTATGATTTTTTGGATGGATTATAAAGGATTAATCACCTGTTTATATCTCCTGTAACAATTTTGTATAGTGATGGCGGCGGCCGCCGCGCGCCGCTGCAGCTGACGCCCTCGGTACTGGCGATACGCTTTCTGTATCGTTATCGCCGCCGAGTAGACCTCGCGTTGTTCACGATCTGTTTACAAATTAAACATTATCAGTTTCTTATATTTACGCGAATACTACACATTGAAATACTACACATTTTTCGTAAATGGGGGTCGAGTCACCTTCGTCCGTAGGAGAATTAAGTACCCTCGAGATACCCTACACGTGACCCCGGGTGGTGCCAACCAGGTGACAACTCTACTGGTGGTAGGCTTCGGCCGTGGCTAGTCACCACCCACTGAACAAAGCCATGTCGCCAAGCGGCCTAGCCGTGTTCCGGCATGATGTTCGGTGTTGCCATTCATGGATGGCGGGTCAGATCAGTTGCGCTGCATGTGCCTAGTGAATGTAGCGTCTCTATCTACTGCCGCCTTCCTACCTAGGCAAGTTTGCTCCATCGTAGATCTCATCGTCACTTACCATCAGGTGAGATCGAGATCAAATACTTGCCTATCATGTAATAAAAAAAAAAAAAAAAAAAAAGTAAATCTTTAAAATAATTTCTATGATGGATATAATTGTCGTATATCAACTCACCGTTCAGCGTAAGGTTGGAGAAGTGCGTAGTGGCGTTAAGGAACTCTTGCAGCGTGGCCGACGGCGTCGAGGAGTGGGAGGAGGCGAGGGAGAGGGGGCGGGGCGAGGGAGGGGGAGGGGACAGCGCCGCCGAGCCCGGGGACACGGACCCGGACGAGCAGGGAGTGGACCCGCCGCAGTACCTGAGTTATAAACAATTCTTATTTTTTTTATATATACTAATAGTAATATCGCCAGACGAACACACAAACTATACGGTCCCACACTAAGCAACGCTTGTATTATGGGTACCGTACAATGGACTGGGGGCGAATCCAGTATTACTTAAATATTAAACATCCATGACTTGGGTACAAACATTCGTGCTCATCACACAAAGTTTGTCCCTATCAGGATTCGAATCCGGGGCCGTCGGCACAGAAAGCAGGGTCACTACCAACTGCGCTAATCAGGTCGTCTAGCCATATGTACAAGGGGACCAGCATACGTGTGGATACGTCACTCATCTCGGCTCGTTGACTTGCCAATCTATATAGCAATATTAGTGTAACTATTTTCAGAGGTCCAGTATGTCATAAAGATCTCGTTCCTAAATCTTTTTTTTATGTTAAAAAAAAACACCACATACAGTGGTTATGAAAGCATATACCATCAATTGATACTGCACTTCCTTAGCGCTAGTTTAGAGTAGCCACAATTTAGATTTTTATGTCAATCAAAAAAAAAACCTCATAGACAATAGGGTGTTTGACTGTATAAAAAATAAGCTTTAATTTGTAGTCATCCAAAATTATAGCGTTTTTTAACTATTAGTTTTAATTTTTCTGCAAAAATGTGGATAATTTTTACTGAAACCATTAAATTAAAAAAAATAATTCTTTTTGTCCGGTCACGTGATCAAAAACGCTCTGATTTGTTGGTTGATACGTTGTGACGTCACACCGTCGTAATCAATGTCAGGTTGTCAATACGGGTTTTGTAATATGTGGAATTTTAATGTGTATTCAGTCATTTGTTTTCACAAGGGTGACGTCACCCGGAGGTCGCGTTTTGCCGGTATTTTTATTAGAATTTACAAATGTAAGAAAATCATTAAACAAATGAACAATTTAAAACGTTCTTCAAACATATTAAAATAGCCTGTTGTGATATATTCGAGAGCATTTTCGAGAAATGATAATTTAATAGCACTCCACCTGTACGTGTTATCGCAGAACTCGAAGCTGAACTCGCTGCTGAAGGTGGACGTCTCGTCTAGCAGCGGAGTCATCAGCGCGTCCTCGCCGCCGCCGGCCTCCAGCCCGCAGCCAGCCAGCAGCGACGAGCTCTCGTTCTACAAACAAACAACCATACAATATGATATTCCAGTCAGAACGCTTTTTTTTTTTTATTACATTATAGGCAAGTATTTGATCTCGATCTCACCTGATGGTAAGTGACGATGAGATCTACGATGGAGCATATTTGCCTAGGTAGGAAGGCGGCAGTAGATCGAGACGCTACACTCACTAGGCACATGCAGCTCAACTGATCTGACCCGCCATCCATGAATGGCAGCACCGAACATAATGCCGGAACACGGCTAGGCCGCTTGGCGACATGGCTTTGTTCAGTGGGTGGTGACTAGCCACGGCCGAAGCCTACCACCAGTGAAAATGGTATGGCTTGGTATGGAAAAAGGAGGGCAGGTTCATACTCCAGCTCCTCAGTATGAGATAGTTTCACATCCCCTCAGATCCCACTTTCTGAATGGTTTCTCAAAGTCGTGTGAACGCTAACCCACTCTGGGGTGGCCGTCATAGCCCCAAATACATTGGGACCAAACACGACTGGCAAAATCTGAGTGTACCACATTGTAAACCTTTTTCTTAGGAAGACTTCTGGCCTAATAATAGCAGTTTTTTTTTTAATTCTAAACCCCATTTTCGCGCTGTATTTGAGCCTAGTTGCCATAGAACAATAACAGACCCAAGTCTATATATTGGACTTCTCACTGACAAAATTTACAAAATGAACACGAAAACACTTATTTTTTTTTTCAATAGGTCAACCTTACACCTATGTTTATTGGCTTATTACTGACCTTTATCCTTTCTGGCATTGCGGCAATGATCTGTTCTGCCAGCGTGAAGACCCGGTCATCCTGCTCCCCTGAAACGTTCTTATGAAGTGGAAACTCGTAAAGGTAAAAGTGAGAGTAACATATCACTACTGTTAAAGCCCGTATCACAATGTGATAAAGGCTCATACAAATTATATCAAATAATTTGTGTATCGAGTTTTTTTATCACATTGGGAATTGGAACTTAATACGATAGCAATAGCAGTTATTGTTACAAATTGATCACGATACGTCTCAAAAACAGATGCAATTTATGACGAAAAAATACTGAGAAAAATAAATTTTGAATAAAGTCATAAGATTTTTTTTTTTCGCCATATTTTGCTTCTCATACGATTATTTAAAACACCGAGGCTTTTATAGGATTAACACATAAGATCGAGATAGCGGGATGATTTAGTTTTTATCTACAAACATCGATAGAGCTCACATTGAGATAAAAAAGGATGAAGTATTCAAATAAATACGTACGTTTTTTAAAGTACTTTTAAATATATTATCCATATATACCTCATAAGAAAAATAAGTGACCCACGAATTAAGTACAGTGTAATGTAATTTTATCCCTCCTATTTATAGAAGTTTTAACCACTTTAGAATACCATCAAGAAGTATAAGAAAAGTGATTTGTGATACCATTGTTAATTGACTAATACATTCTATAAATTGGAGGGTTTAGTGGTTCTATTAAAACGTGTGTTTTATTAGCAGTAATTTGTAATGAATGTGACAGTTCTGTCATATTATTAAACAACTGCAACTCGGGGGTACCAAAAACTGTAGGAGTACATTAGTGTGAACTGTAAACTAATAACTTTACAAGTTATCTGTGACTCGGATCAGTTTATACCCCGAGGCAAGATCTAATCCTGTAAAAAAAATATGTTATGATTTTCTAAAGCAATATTGATGCAATTTTGATAATGGATAAACTTGAAAGAAGTTGAGATGAAAATTTTCATGAGATGTGCGGTCATAGAATCAGTGCCATTGATAGCGCTTACCTTAACAATAATGGCATCAGTATAGATACTACACATAAAAAGCCTCTAAATACGATCATGCAAGCCTTACAGCATCCATGCAGTGTTGATACTGTCACATAAATAGTCTGTAACAAGTGTACTGACTGAACAACGAAGTCTTGTGTACTGAAGATGGATAGAATCCAATCGATTTGGCTGTGGCAGTGATTGCGGATAGATCGATACGAACCACTGAAAGCGACATCGAAGGACAACATCGAGTGAACTAAACCGAACTTTTTGTCAACAGTTGTAAAGTTGATAACGCGAAATACCTTCGTTTGATTTTCAATTATTTTGGAAGATTAGCACAAATCAAAAGAAGGTGCAGTTACGCGAAGCTAATTTAAATTTAAACTAAGGCTTTAACTAGCAATTATATATAATTGATAGAACTTGGCGGAAATCCATTGTTAAACAAATGGGGAAATTTGTATCACTGACCCTCGGCTTGTCAGCTTTTTTTTTCTTTATTACATTTTAGGCAAGTATTTGATCTCGATCTCAACTGATGGCAAGTGACGATGAGATCTATGATGGAGCATACTTGCCTAGAAGGTACCTGTTCACTCTCGAATTGACATATTGTGTGAGTGTGAACAGGTAGGAAGGCGGCAGTAGATCGAGACGCTACATTCACTAGGCACATGCAGCGCAACTGATCTGACCCGCCCCAAATAAAATGCTATTCTAAGAATAAAAAGAAATGCAAATAAAATAAATTGCATTTTATTTGGGGTCCCGTCACTCGTTATATATAGTTTCTCGACTAATATCTTAGAGGAGTTCGGTGTTGCTGGCTTCTTTAATTATCGATCAAACTTGTTTGGTTTATTATTGGAAAAGTTAACAAGCCGATGGTCAGTGGTGTTCCTCTTCCCCCATTTGTTTAGCAGTTATATTTGGAAACTCTTATAAAATTGTCAACCACTTATTTGCTTGAATTAGGTAATAAAAGTCGATTTAGTTAAGGTAACTACAGACAGACAACAATCACTCAGGGGCCATCTCCGCTCAATAGGATCAAAACGTATTAGAAGAATCTACAAGTGATCTACCAACGTATAGTGTTCAAGAGCTACTGACTGGCGACAAAGAAGGAGACAAAAGATATATAGACGACATTGTTAGAAGAAGAGGGAGGCAATGCAACTACTACACACAACATCGACGGATAGGACGAGCAGAGGTATCGATGCCACTCGACAATAGTACAGATAGAATAAAATATATTCGTTACAGTGTATTCAGATTTTATATAAAAAAAATAGAATATTAATTTCGAAATTCCTTTAATTTTAGAAAACAGTCTCATTGCATACATTATTCCAATGCAGCAAATGACTTAAACTTTATAATTTTGTTATTTAAATTATCAGATAGTTTTGTTTCTGTTAATGAGGCCATTGGAGGATTTATGCATTCAGGCATTCGACATTATTTTTATTACGTTTTTTTTTCATAACGTACTTTTATGGCTTTATCAAAGAACATTAAAAAAAATATGCTTAAAGAATTGAGGACCTCTTTGTTCATCGATTAAATATGTAGTATTGTTAACGGGATGTATACCGTGCGTGGTATCGCAGAGCCGCGACTGACCTGGGTGCGGCCGCGGGCTGGCGGGCGGCGACGCGTCGGACAGCGCCTCCACATCTATGAGCGGGCTGGCGGCGCGCCGCGGCGCGGTCTCGCCTGCGGAACCACGCTCCCACACTACTCCACGAAACGCTACCAGCTACGCGCTACGAGCTACGCCGTAGCGGGTCAAACCAGAGCTCTTACCCTTTTGTTTAACAATACTCGATTTCGAACCTCGATTAAATTGAATGATTACCTACGTAATCAAGGATGCATTATTACCGAATCCATACATAAATTAAATTTGGGGCTGTCAAGAGAGATCTTAATATACAAAGTGATTCCGAAAAGGTATACTAAGCGTATTATTACTCATCATATTCAATAAGAATTTCTGTGTCAATTAAAAAAAATGCTGACGATTTTTTTTATCGACGCATCAGAATTCTGACTCACATAATTATTAAAAACGTACTAAAGGCTTAGTACACCCTTTTTGAATCACCGTGCATTTCGCGAATGTTGAGGCTGCCTCGGATGCAGTACGTCACTCGAGACAACCCCAATTTATAGTTTTAAAACGTATTAACACCGTTTTGGGTAAGGAACTCATAAGTTTGACCGAGCATACACCGTTAACGACGTCGAGAAATAACCGTTATAGTAAACGCAAGTCGAAACCTTCAAAATCCACGGTTAAAACCTTCAACATCAGCCGCCGTGCCGTATATAAATTAATCAGCAAATGAAAAGTGAATTGTCTATGGAACGAAGCTATGGGGTTGGTGAATAACTTACAGAGGGCCAGGTCCATGCGTCTTCCGATCTTGGAATCACCAAGACTGTCCTCTGAGGTATCAGAGTCGAGGGGCAGAGACATACTGCGTTCCCATCTGAAAATAGGAAGTTCTTGAAGACAATTTACAGAATGCATATAACGGACTCCACTACCTAATTTGGGGTCCGTCAATAGAAGGCCGATTTAGGCCATAGAAGTAGTGATAGCCAAGTGGGTAGAACACTTGACTCAGTAACGAGGATCGCAGGTTCCAACCCCGCCTCGCACCTCTGGGATTTCTGGATTTAATGTGTAAATCTCTTTTCAAACGGCCCAAACATGACTCAATTTTTCTCCCACATGGGTAGCTTAAGCTGTATAAATAAATGTCCTTACCTCGCGGATGAGCTGCTTTCAGATTTATCAAGAGCAGAGCTTGACCTGAAGGCGTCGGCCATGTTGATGCCGCTGTCTATCGACGGCCTCTTGACGAGGTTGCTCTCCAAGCTACCCGCTCGACCTTTTTGCGATAAACTGGAAAATAAATTACATTTTATATTCCCGATAGCCATAGTTGGTGGTAAAACTGCTCCGAGAGTCCCTAGCTCCAATTCCGGTAGGGGCAATACTTTTTGTGTCGAGCACGAATATTGGTACCCGAGTCATGGATGTTTAATATCGATATAAGTAATTTTGTGATCGGCCCCAGTCCAGTGATGGTACTCATAATATAAGCATTGCTTAGTATGGGACAGTACATGATACATGCAGCCTGCCCCACACTCGCCTGCAGTACCCTCACCTGTGCGGCCTCAGGAAGACCCCGTCGCTGGGCGGCGGCGGCGGGTGTAGCCGGTCGAGCAGCGCGGCCAGCTGCAGGTGTCCGGCGCGGCGCGCGGCGGCGGCGGCCGGCCCCGCGCCCGCCTCGCGCCGCGTGCCGGCCGCCCAGCGCGCCAGCACCGCCGCCGTCTCCGAGTGCCCGCACAAGCTCGCCACCATCTGGGGCGGAGATCAACATCATTATACTTTCCACCAAGATTACAATGGGCATTTAAATAAATACATTTTAGAACTTTCAATTGAAACTAATCGAGTTGGGCATCCATTTGCTCGGAAAATGCATAATTTATGTAAAGAATACCAAACGTCAAGTGGTTCATTCACGACGAAATAACACACCAGGGTCCCAAGACTGCTAACACAATCGATTCATAATCGAACAGCAACCGCATAGTAGCTGACACTCTTTCGACAGATATCCCATACAATATCTGTCAAAAGTGACAGTTACTATGCGGTTGCTGTTCGATTATGAATCGATTGTGTTAGCAGACTTGGGGCTCAGTAATATCGTAAAACATAAACTCACCAATGGTGTGCAGTTATCGCTATCCCTTGCTCCCAAGTTGACTTCTTTTTCTAGCGCCAGGCTGTTGTCGTGGTGGCTCCACCGTAGGAGCGCGGTGGTGAGCTGGGTGTAGCCGAGCGCGGCCGCCAGGTGCAGCGCGGTGGTGGCGTGCTCGGCGGGCTCGGCGGTGAAGCCGCCGGCGGCACCCAACGACCGCGCGCTCAGGGAACGGCAGAACGACACCAGCCGCTCCTCGAATTTCGGATTCGTGTACAATTGGACATCTTCGATCTGAAATTCGAAAAGGTTATATGTCTTTAAGTCCAATCTCACCAGTTGGTCGTATCTGATTTGATGTCTTGTGGGAATTCAGACTCCTCACCCGACCTTACTAATAATAGGGTCTCCCATATCCATAGCGAAAAGGAAATGTCAGTGTCATATATATAAGAGGCTGCTCCAGATAGAGACAAGAGGAAGAAGCCCCATCAGCTACATAGACAAGGGTTTTATTTTACCCGTACATAAGAAGATATACTTTACATTGTATATTTGTTATTAACCATTGAGTATCTTGTTCCAATCTCCAGAAGAACGACTTTCTTAACGATTATTTCCATACGTCTATTTAGCTCTCTTTTTTATTTATCATCTATTCATGTCTACATCTATGTTAAGTCTTACCTGACTATTATCATCAGTAGGTTCAATCTTCATCTGCAACCGACCCTGAAGCCGCTGCAAGCGCTGCAGCAACGAGAATCTCCTAAAGTCCAGCGATGGTAGTGGCGCCGAGGCTGGCGACGACGGTGCGGGCGCTGGTCCAGCTTTGTACTCAAAAACAACTGCATCTGATACTACGCGACCGCTTTTGGCGACTTGTAATGCTGCTAAGCCCGCTTCGTGCGCTGTAATAGGGAATAGCCATATGATTACTGCCTAAATAAACCAAAAAAATATCGGAGTCCCATACAAAACAATTCAAAACGATTTCAAGACGTACCTGGGCAATAACACCTAAGAAGACCGTTTTGCACCAATATCGACGGTACCGGGAAATTATCAAACAATACAGTGTACTGCTCGGACGTGTCCGCCCAGGGCCCAGCCACCAGCACTTTGGCACCGCCCTCAGGGTACGCCCACTCGGGCGAGTAGTCCGTGATGCTGAGTGTACCGCCGCCACTGCATTCTATCTGCATCTTGTTGTCTTCTATTGGTGGCGATTTGATGCAAAACGTCTGGAAAATTAAGATTGAAAACTTGCAACACTGAGAATTAATTTTATTTGCATGACCAGCTAGCCAATGGTAACAGCAACATGTTACGCAAAAACGATATGACAGGACGATCTGGACTCCTACGTTTAGGATGGGTCTGAGATGACAACCAACAGGCTAGGATAAATGGAAAGACAGAATATACTTTGCACATCAACGGGTTACTATTGGCTAATAATGATAATGTATTATACCATGTAGAATTTATTGTTAAATAATCTTACCATAGGATTAGTGGATATCGAACTGGGATCCAGCACTTCCAATTCGGGGAAGTCCCCTAACATATCAAAGGCGTCCAAATTCACAAACACATTATCATCGACACCGTGCGCAGGAGACGCCACAGCCTCACAACTTTCTATAAAGTCCATTGTGTCTATCCCCGAGACCATCACATTAGCTGTGTCAGTTGTCCTGACACTGTTTCTATTTAATTCACACGTTGGCATATTTGCTGACAACGTTTTTTGAATGTCTTCGTGCGACAATTCGAGTGTCTCATCGAAAAAGCCATTAGGACCTAAATTGCCATCAGTACCGAGTAGCACTAAAGTGTCATCACAGTTTTCGTTCAAAACTTTACTTTCTAATCTTTCAACTAAGTCTGGGTATCGGGATGGGGTCACTGGCGCGCTTGCGATCAATTGGTTTCTACTCCGCGGTTCTGTTTTGATCTTCCTTTCGAAATTAATATCAATCTTCTCCTCTTTTGTCTCGATTTCAAACGTGGAATCCGAAGTCTGTAGGCACGAAGAAGGACGGCTGTCTGGCACTTCTCTTTTCAGAACAAACGTTGGCTTATACTGCTGCCTATACCTGTCCCGGGGTTCTTCGCAGACAAATGAAGTCACTGATAGAGGAGACACTAAAGACGAATTCTGCTGAGTGCCGTTGCTCGTTCCATTAAGTATTAAAAGACCACCACCTCCCTGTATTTGACCAAGAGACAGAAGTAATGGTGAAGATTGCTGAGCTGTTCTGTGATCTCTCGTGTACTGTCTTGGTGGATGAGACAACGGTCGTGGTGAAGGGCCTGTGGTCGATGACACTTGTTGATCCGAGGGAGGCGGTTTTGCTGCTTGGATTCTCCGCAACGGATGAGCACAGGTCCTTGAGTCTTGGCAAGTTGAATCAGGACACCCGCATTCCAGTTGCCTGGCTAGAGCTGCAGCTCTGGCCGCTCTCTGCTTTTCCATCAACTGGCCAACTATCGTTTCGACGGTTTCCGCCGTCTGAAACATTTTACCCTAAATATGAGTTATAGTAGCACTGTGTTCATACAATTTATTTCAGATAGTAATCCTCACCGATATTTCCAAGTCGTTGTTGATGTCCGAGTCGTCCTCGCTGAAGACTGAAAATAAATAGAAATGTTACACACGAAATACAATGCTGGTTTGTTTAGTATGGAAACATAAATTCACTGCCTGGGGTAGATAAAAGGCTTCTATGTAAAACAACTTAATTTTTCAAACTAAGCGTATCGTATTTAAATCCAGAAATAATAACGACCGAAGCCTTAAATTAACAGTAGCATCGTTATTCCAATCAGATAGGATTAATGAATGCGGTGCATAATTGATATTTGCCATCGTTTTCATAAATATTCAGCATTCGAATGGAACCCCTCTGCGTTCCAATTTGGCTCTAGTGTTGGCATTTTTAGATGTTCGGTTGAAGAGAATTCGAATTAAAAAATCTTTGTATATTTGAATTGCTATCTATTACTTAGTCTAGGTGAGATTTTATGATATTTTAAGAATAGGTAGTGTACCAAGAATCTTGACATTATGTTAAAACCTCGCTAGTAGAAAAATAAGTTTTTTTTTTACATACTATGCCTAAGTATCCAAACAGAGCAGAAACAGGAAAGTTAATCAATTTTAATGAAAAAAAAACCTGACACTTATCATACTTTTGAATGTTTTTCATGCGAAAACCTTTGATACGTTCTTATCTTTGGACTTATTCAAATTTATGTTGATCCACAGTCAAGATGGAGGAGCTCGCTTCATTCTCATTTACGAATCTTATAATTTTATTCATAAGGTGTCTGTTTGGATATTACTAAATAAGTTGTTATTTAGTTCGACTGAGTTCATTGTATCATGAACTTGAGGTTATTTCGTCATATCTTGGGATATTTTACACAGTTATGAATATATTATTGTTGTTTTTTTTAATAAATAAATATCGCCATACGAACACACCAAATATACGGTCCCACATTAAGCAACGCTTGTGTTATGGGTACCGTACAATGGACTGAGGGCGAACTCAGAATATAATACTTATATACATATTAAACATCCATGACTCGGGTACAAACATTCGTGCTCATCACACAAACTTGTCCCTACCAGGATTCGAACCCGGGAGCCTCGGCGCAGAAAGCAGAGTCACTACCACTGCGCTAATCAGGCCGTCAAAATAGCGAGAATATCTCTAATAACTCCATGGCCGATGTCGCATGAGCTATCAGCTGGTATACAAACGATTACATAAGGACATTATGATAAGTCCCTTCATCGCATTATTACAGAGCTGTGCCATATAAGGGTTAACATTTATGATACCGAGGTATGGGTACTGGGAGCGACATGGAGACATAACATTAATACTTATAGCATTGGAAAATGACTATGAATAACGGTTGAAATTGCTGGAAATCTAAACGATATTAGGCCTTTATGTTATATTTTAATAGTATTGTTTAGTTGAAATAGCCTAGTCGTTTGTGGAGCCGCACTTGCAAGCAAGATGACCCGAGATAGCAAATACTAGCAATCAAATATAAAATATACATTTGGCGTTCCATAAGGTAACATTTTAGGACCACTGTTATTTCTTTACTAAGTCTCGTCACTCGCAAGACCATAAATACTATTTTTTTTAATTATATTAAACACTGTTAAGTTTATATTAAAATACTTACACATGGGCTTAAGCTGGCTGACAAGTTCATCTTTAGTCCACTCCTTCTTGTCGGCCCACAGCGCGAGGCTCGGCGCCACCGTGGCCAACTTGTTGTCGTCAGGGTACGGGACGTTCAGATAATGCACCAAGACTATGTCGGGGTTCTGAAATTAAAGCACGGGCATATTGAAAACAAAGTTTGAAATGGATAGGAAAGTGCAATTTCCTCGAGGACATCGCGACATTACAAATATTGGCTTAACCCTTAGTAGCCTGATTTACGAAAGTGATTTATTTTTAATATTACTGTGTTAAATGTTACTGTGTTTAATAATAATGACATTTGATTTTTTTTTAATTTCGATGCAAAGAATATTATACAACAGTAAAATACGTACAGCCAACCTATAAAAAAAAACTAATAGTAATGGTTAAATAATAATATTAAGGGTTAAAAAGTCCCATGTTAGAGTTGCAGATGGGGGACAGTCATGAAAAGATTATTTCAGATTTTTTTCACGCACAGGAATCGAATCCCATCAACTATGATGAAGTGAATCGAGCGGCCTACTACCACTAGAAAATACACTTGACGTCCTTTTGCACAACTCAACCGATTTGGTCTAGACCACAGCTAACGAAATGTAATGTGAAGTGAGTTTTGTTTTTATTAATTAATATGAATCATGTCAAAGAAAAACTAACATAAACAAATGAATACGATACATAATGGATCAAATTGAGGGTTTTATTAGTAATTATTAGTGGAAATACAACATTGAAGTATAAAAACCTAAATCCTAAGTTCTCCTAGTCTACATTCATCTATACTTAATATTATAAATGTGAAAGTTTGGATGGATGGATGGATGGATGTTTGTTACTCTTTCACGCCAGAACGGCTGAACGGATCTGGATGAAATTTGGCACAGAGATAGATTATAGTCTGGAATAGCACATAGGCTACATTTTATCCCGGTAAAATGCATGGTTCCCGTGGGATAGATGTGTTTTAATTTTTCCTACTTTTAATCGCGGGTAACACCGCGGGGCGCAGCTAGTAATGAATAAGTTAAGACATCATAGAAGAAGAAGCAGGCTAGTTTAAATATATTTCTTGCTTGTTATTCTGAGTATATAAATTAAAGAAAAACAAAATGCATTAAAAACAAGTGACATGTGAAAATTTATTACGTAGGGACTAGCAAAACGGGGTAGGTACTTAAAAAAACAAGACACCCGCACAACAGAGTGCACACAGTGGGGCATAAACAAAACGCAACATCCGAAACTGCCAGTAAATCGACTCCAGCGCAGTTAAAAATAAGTAATACACAATATTTTAATTTCACCATCCCGAATGGGGAATGTAAAACGGAGAGCGCCGTAATAACTAACCATTTGTCTTCAAAATGGCGGCAATAAACATAGCGTCATTATTTATGTAATGGCCACCAGGATAGGGTTGCCACTCGACACGTGTGCACTTTATTATTGCTGTGGTTTTTCATTAGCGGGTCGTTAAGTGCGCGTGGAACAAGGCTTTAGTGTATCGTTTAATAGTGGGAAGTTATCATAAATTTTCAGTTTTAAAAACAAACTATGTTTATTGTGTACCACTAGATTAATCATTTTGTTATTACGAGCTGTTAAATTGAACGTTGTTTTATGAATAGCGCGAAATAAAACAACTATTCTCTCCGATACCGCATTTAGAGTCAGCCCCAATAAAAAAATACACCCCGTAAAAGGTAGTGTAAGTCAATAATTGCGTCTTAAAATTAAAAAAAAACATGTAAGTTTTTAATGTTTCGTTTTTATTGGTTTTAATGTTATAGAAAGAAAAACTTCTTAATTACTTGTATGAACACAAAACTTTATAATAGACCTTTTTGTTTTAAACATCGAATATTTACAACCTACTATATGTACCTCATAAAATATGTTAGTCTTGGTGAACCTAACATTATTGGTAATAGATAAAATGTGACAGCCCTAGTTTTTCTATGAGCCGAAGTCGAAAGTTAGTTGCAGTTGTATGAGCTCGACGCGATCTAACGGTCGGTCTGGCGACAGGGTATGAAAGGATAACGTACTGTTTAATACAACACACGAGATACGTAGTACGTCTAATGTGCACCGAAATGGGTCGTTTCAGAAATAATTTCAGTAAAATGAAACAAGATTACCGTTCAAATTTCATATTTAATTTTTTTGAATCAAAACAATAACCGGGGAGCTAGGATTGGGTACATGCTTGCCTTATTTATTAACCGACTGCAAAATAGAGGACGTTTTCAATTCGGTTGCTTTTTTATCAGCTCAAATACCAAAATATCTATGATATTGACTTCTTATATTTACGCGATTACTCCATTTTGAAATGAAAATCATTTTACGCATTTTATAACAACAACTCAATATGAGGGTACCCAAACATGAGGACATCAAACACCTCAGTCCTCCCGTGACCAAGCTGTAAAGCAGCCGAAACGTCGAGAATATTAGTTTTATTTCAAGCTTTATATCTTTACTTACCGTACACGTCTACCCCCACTTTATAATCATGTCTTTTTTTTCTTATGATAAAAGCCTACCTATACTGTCAACTTGGCGTACCGAGTTGTCGCGTACTCTTTTCACTTATTATTGTAATTCTCGCAGTTATTCCTGTTCAATTATGTATTTTTTTCTTTTATTACTTCGAGTAAGTCTTGACTTTAAAAATAATTCAGATAATCACTAAAACTCAATGTTAGGATAGCTTTTCGCTACCGATCGAATACTGTGAAATAGGATAAAGCCTACATTCAGCGGATAGTCTCGGGCTGATTGGATAACGTGAATGCGTACGCGGCCGGAATCTTAAACCAGGAGGCTTTTATTACATAAACTCTGTGACCTGAAATTGGTTGCACGATTGGATAAAAACGTTTCAGACTTTATTTAGAGTGTAGAATTTACAGCAGTATGATAAGTAAATACATATATAAGAATATGTTCATTTTATGTGACGCGACCTGATCGAAGGTTTCTATTATTAAGTCTCTCTCCAAACGGACCTCCTATACCTCTCTCTCTTCAATGGATGGATGAATGGATCTTCAAATCATCTTATTCAGCTAATTTTGCACGTCATTCCATACAAGCATTCTGTGTTTCGATTTTACGTGGGGAAAATGCGTTAAGAGTCCTTTTGGGTCTGGCTAGCTTCTGCACCGCCGGGGATGTTCGCAGACGCGCATTATATGGCTTCCATACGAGAGATGCGTAAGCGGTGCATCTTTGGAGCGCAAGGTCCGGACCAGCCGAAACAGTATTCTAAACGCATTTTCTGAAAGGTTTGGCTGGCTCTCAGTACTTGAACCACTGCAACATAGTACATGTCATGAGAGTAGGATGATTACATCATAGGTAGAAAACAAAAAAAGTAATTGCTGTTTAAATAAGCCATGTCGCCAAGCGGCCTAGCCGTGTTCCGGCATGATGTTCGGTGTTGCCATTCATGGATGGCGGGTCAGATCAGCTGCGCTGCGTGTGCCTAGTGAATGTAGCGTCTCAATCTACTGCCGCCATCCTACCTAGGCAAGTATGCTCCATCGTAGATCTCATCGTCACTTACCATCAGGTGAGATCGAGATCAAATACTTGCCTATAATGATATAAAAAAAAAAAAAACAACGACAACATACGCCTCGCTGTCTTAACAGTATGACAATTACTGTCCCAAACACTACTCGCACACTCGACCCTCAAAGGGAACCTTCCATCAATTTAATTGTCTAGTTAAATATTAACTTGGTCTAATTGAACTATCTGAGTTACGAGAGTGTGTAGATAATACAGACTATATTAATAGCTTCATTAGGGAAAGGATTACAATTTATGGATTATGTATCCTTATTGTGAATACCATAGACCATACAATTTCTCTTACTTCTACGTGTAAATATTTAAGACCTACTTAACGGTTTAAAAAACGTTATCTTTCATCTTTGTATTAAGCATTACAATTAAGCAGCCCTCAAATTTGAGTTGTGTTTGAGTATTTAATTCTTAGTGCCTCGCGATATCGTTGAATCATTTGCAACCAACCTGTCCTTACAGTCTCGTGCAATGTACACGTCCAAAAAAAATAATGTTACATGTTGTATACAATCACCGGTCAATTTGACACCTGTTACACCGATTAACCACTGCAACTAGACCCAATCAGAAATTCCATTACCACCGGCATTTGGACCCGGCGCCACGGCGGTGGCATTTCGCTAAATGTCATATTGTAATGGTCAGGGTACAGCGGATAAGTGTTGGCTGGATTTATTAGGGCGTAACGAGTAGTGGTAGGAGGTCCAGGTTTTTTTTTTAAGATTGTAAAAGTTCGTTTAACTTTACCTAGTTTAAAAATGACTTAGAAGTCACGTTTAAAGTTTCAATGAGCAAGCAAAATTAGCCGGGTTTGAATGATGACAGATTTTATAAAGATCAATAGTTGTAAACGACATTTATTTGGATACAAAAGCCTTATCAAATTTGGGTACCATTACAGGATTCTTGAAAAATAAAGGTAAGCCAACATTGTTGAATTGGATTCTGAAAATCAGGTCATATGGATTATAATAAATAATCTCGGATCCCAATAAATCTATTAAATAATAAATGATATGGGTGGCACGAAAAATAATAACAGTGAAAACGATGATACTTTGGTGAGTTGTGCGCGCGCCCGCGAGAGTATCCGGGGCGTTGCTACGCATGCCGGCCACTGGCATTGCAACGCATGCCAGGTACTGGCATTGCAACACGCCGGGTAGTCGCTAGTACGTTATAAAATATTAACTTTTCATTCGGTAAGCGGACCGCGTGCGGCGTTGACGAGTCGCACTTTACTTGCATACTTCATTGTAATCAACAGAGATATTGTGTTCTCTGCTTGTTTAGAATTAAATGCAATCTTCATTAAAATGAATGAGATCTTAGGTTAATTAACTATCGGCGATATTACTGTCTCAATACATTTAAGTTAATTTTCGATTTGAAAGAAAGATCCCGTGACCATAGTTGCTGTAAAGCAGCCGAAACGTCGGGAACGTTGAAACATAAAATAAACGCGATAAAACCCGAAAATTTTGTTTTTATTTCTATAAAATTATATTTTTCAAAATAAATCTTTCTTTATACAATATGTGTTGTATTTTTGGGGTCGAGTCACCTTCGTCCGTAGGAGAATGAAGTACCCTCGAGATACCCTACACGCGACCCTGGGTGGGGGCAACCAGGTGACAACTCTACTGGTGGTAGGCTTCGGCCGTGGCTAGTCACCACCCACTGAACAAAGCCATGTCGCCAAGCGGCCTAGCCGTGTTCCGGCATGATGTTCGGTGCTGCCATTCATGGATGGCGGGTCAGATCAGTTGCGCTGCATGTGCCTAGTGAATGTAGCGTCTCTATCTATTGACGCCTTCCTACCTAGGCAAGTATGCTCCATCGTAGATCTCATCGTCACTTACCATCAGGTGAGATCGAGATCAAATACTTGCCAATAATGTAATAAAAAAAAAAAAAAAAATGTAGGTCGTATCTATATTGTCTAATACTGAAGGTGCACTTCTAATTACCCCCCGGGGATTAAACATAGTGTATATTTTATGTAATTTTCATTCATCATCACTAAGGCAATAACCAAATCACCGCCCAAACACTTCAACTTTGTAAATCTCAAACATATCAGTCGCATTAATACTTCCATTCGAAGAAAATCCATTAATATAACGGCGTCTTCAGTTGAAAATATATTACAAATATCGGTACGAATGGCTTTCCCAATTCGCGGTGCCATCAGTACCGAGGCGATATCAAAGAGGCATATTTCATATTTCAGTGACTGTGCATTGGACGTTGCTGAAAAATATTTCCAGTCCTTGAATGATTACTGCCTATAAATTTCAGTCGCAAGGTGGGCTTCGGATATGTATGGAGACGGACGTGTAATGGATAAGAGTATTAGTGGGACAGCCTTTGAGGAGTTCGTTTTGGCTTTTTTATTATTACGATATAGGCAAGTATTTGATCTCGATCTCACCTGATGGTAAGTGACGATGAGATCTACGATGTAGCATACTTGCCTAGAAGGTACCTGTTCACTCTCGACTTGAAAACACCCAGATTATAGTCGACGGGGAACAAAGACGCCGGTAGCGTGTTCCATTCCTTGGCAGTTCGCACGATGAAAGTAGAAGCAAACCGCTTAGTACGTACGGAAGGAATGTCCACAGGCTTCATGTTCTTACCATTTTTAACCAATCACCAATTTATACTTGTTTTGTACAATAAAGTAATTTTCATTGTTACGATTTCTTGTAAATACTAATAATAATAATAATTAATTAATTAAGATGATTATGGCAGGTGTCCGCTACTCTTTCAATAGCCCTATCTCATGTCCATCCAAACCTCAATCCATAGACTTTATTATCATTCCATATTCCTGCAATAGTTCCTCCGCCTGCTGAGGTCAATTCGCTGTTTATGCTATCATTTTCAGCCATTGACCCCAGCAGGTGGCTAACATAACATTAAAATTCTCAATAAGGGCCTCTACGTGTTGGACCCATGTCCCCACGCAAGCCTTCCAAAAATCCGGGTATTGCCCGTGTAAAGAGAGATACATAATAATTAAACTAAATTGGAAAGATATATTTTTTTTAATATATTAATTTTTTTATGAATAATAAGCAATGGTACCTACGTAACATACACATATATACTCATATGACAGGGATAATGAACGCTACCCTCAGTCTTTATTAAAAAAAATTAACATATGAATTGCATATTCGATCTTACCTGTAGTAGCCAGTAACATCTCCGGTGGAACGTGGGCAAGATGGCAGAGTGGACGTAGCACCCGTAGATACACTGAGAACAACAAAACATAATAATTATTAGTGCTTCGAATAACACAGATGGCAACTCGAACTCGAAAAAATACGTCCCCATCATACAAACAGGAAATTCAATAATAGTAAATCATTATATAATATAATAATAATAATTCCAGTCCTTTTTTTTAATGTCCCACTGCTGGGCACGGGCCTCCCCACAATGCGAGGGGGATTAGGCCGTAGTCCACCACGCTGGCCCAGTGCGGATTGGCGAACTTCACACATCTTTCGAGGGTTTCTCTCAGACATGCAGGTTTCCTCACGATGTTTTCCTTCACCGTTAAACCAAAATCATTATCTCAAACAATAAATGAAGATTGTAAATCAACGTCGCGTTTGTTAAAGTTTCAATATTTCAAAATAACCGTAACCTCCTAAACCTATTGTACATGGGTCGTTAAACAAGGCTAACCAGGCTCGGCCTAGAATTGGCACCTGAACTAACTTCGTTTACCAGGAAAGCCACTCTGTACATATGTTCGTTGTAAGTTATAAGCGACAGCGGGTAACGTAGTGGACACAGCTGAGTTACCGCACACACACACAAAAAATATTTGTCGGGCTATGTTGCTTAAAAAGAATTACGATTAACCGTTGCTAACACAACACCGTTCTATCTTCAAATATATCTGATTCTAAGTATCGCATTGGTTCGTAGTAGTGAATATAATCACGATTCGTTTTTAAAAAGGACCGAAAGAGAATTTGGATGTCTACAGAACATTCGTTTGTGTAAGTAAGAAGGAGGAAACATCAGATAAATAATGACTTTCTGCATTTTTAGCGCATTTATTATCATTATGTGAAGTCAAAAATGGTATGTTACTTTTTAATTTGCTCTCAAAATATTTCTTTATCATTTTGTTAGAAGTACTTCTTTCAAAAGCACTTTAGAATCGCAGGTACTCACTAGAATACCCTTTCTTAAAAATACTGTATAGCTGTATTGGAATAAATTCTTGCTACATTGACCTCTGGGTCAATGTAGCAAGAATGTATTCCAATCCTCCGCTCACTATCGCCCATGACTTCCACCACCGCTCATCGTACTCAACGGTCACAGTTGTGCAAAATGTATTATTCAGCATTCCTTACTCCGTACGTGGGCAGCCGTGGACTCGCGATCAGTTGCTATCGCTACGACACTCGCGTTTGCTAACTAACTTATTTTTATTTTCAAACACATAAGCTGAAGTAACTAAAATTTTTGACGGAGACTGTACTTAATAGACAGAAATTAAAATAATTAATTGGTAAAATTCATAAAAAACAACAAGGTTTAAACTTAACAAAGGACAACCCAACATTTACCTATTACCAAAAGGGCTAACAATCCAGCTTATTTTTAGATTTCTGCTGATTTTCAACGGCAGCCCGCGAGTGAAGGAAACACAAAAATAAACATTACTACAATTAATTATGTAACTTATAATACTTAAATAAATGATATCCAGTAAAGCTGAGGTTTAGAAGCGGGAATAGCATAGTAATTAGAGGGGCCATCTGGGCCATTATAGTATTGACGCAATCCAACTCCTAGCATAAGGCTAGGCTTACTTGAAGTGGCTATAAGATTTCTATTAACATTATCGGTATCCTTATGAAAAAACTAGCTGCCCCCCGCAGTGTTACCCGCGATTAAAAAATATATAAATATTATCGGGATAGCTTATGTGCTATTCCAGACTATAATCTATCTGTGTGCCAAATTTCATCCAGATCCGATCAGCCGTTCTGGCGTGATTGAGTAACAAACTGAGAAATATCCTACAGGACTTGTATGTAACTTAAAGGCTGACCAGTGTGCCACACATTTATTGATGGACAAACGAATGACAGAACATTTTCGAGTACCTACACATAATTAATTATACAAATACCTTACACCTCCACCCTTAAACTATTACTACGCTACTTGACAAATAATTGTAACTTATAACTAGGTATAATAACTTATAACTACGTATAACAATTAGGACCAATTTACCGCGGCATTCTTAATCTATCTGAAATCGCACAACGGGTTTACGTATACGCTTGGGGTGCTGCACCGCTGGCAAGGGACTACTGACGGTTGGTGTAGTCGTCGCGGATGGTGGCGAGTGCGCTTGCGGTGGTGTCCTAAAAACCTCCGGCTCTTGTGCTACGTCGTGCTTACTACTATCACCTCCCTCCTTAATTTCATCGTGACCTGTAGCATTTGGATTACTCTGCGTTGACGAAACGTTCGGGATCTCATGTCCCCCCATTGTACTGGTTTCCTCTGGACAAGGAACATCCGACATGCGTGATCTACGCCGAATCTGGTCTATATGTTTAGTGTGTTGTCGACCGTTACCTTCCCTAATACAGAAACGGCGAGAACCCTCACTATGAACTATAGACCCCTGTTCCCACTTCCGTTGACCCCTGTAGTTCCTAAACCATATCGGTTCCCCCGGTTCGAACTCACGCAAGTTGCCCCCCGCGTACTTAACCTGCCGTCCTTGTGACTCGCTCACCCGGTCTGCGACCGCCCGTTCGCTCCGTAACAAGTCTAACCGCGAGCGTAACGAACGCTTCTGTAATATATTTGCCGGAGATTCTCCTGTGGTTGCATGTCTTGTATTTCTATACGCCAGCAAGAACGTCTGAAGGGCTGTGTCGATATCGACCTCATCCGTCAAAGCCTTCTTTATGACATTCTTACATAGTTTAACGGCGTTCTCCGCTGCGCCGTTTGAAGCTGGATGATACGCTGGTGAAAAAGATTGTCTGATTCCGTTATTTTTAAGAAACTCCTTGAAATCTACGCTAGTGTAGGGTGGCCCTTGATCCGAAACTAGCTCCATCGGTAAACCAAATCTGGCAAATAGACTTCTTAAAATTTTAATAACCGCTACAGCTGTTGTTCGAGACATTTCAAACACTTCTAGCCACTTGGACGTCGAATCAATAATGACTAGAAATGTCAATCCTCGCAATGGACCCAAAAAATCTACATGTACCCTCGACCATGGCTGGACCGGGTAGGGCCAGGGCTGCGGCGGTGCCCTCGGCGGGGCCGGCAGCTCGGCCGCGCAGGTTGTGCATTGTCGACACAGGTCTTCTATATCGCTATCAATTTTCGGCCACCACACGTAGCTCCGCGCCCATGATTTGGTCTTCACAATGCCCAAGTGGCCACTATGCAGCTGTCGAAGAACCTGTGTGCGTAACGAAAGCGGAACAATAATCCTATATCCCCACATTAGACAATTTCCTTCCGAATAAATTTCATTTCGCCTTGTAAAATACGGTTTCAGACTATCTTCATTACACTGTACCGGCCAACCCGCCTGAGAGTATATTAGAATTCTACTCAACATAATATCGCCAGCTGTCGCTTTCCTTATGTCCTCATGAGTGATAGGCAGAAAGTTCTCAACAAAATTCAGATACGTAATCTCTCTGATTGGACCACTTGGGCTATCTCGGGACGGTAACCGCGATAGGGCATCTGCGCAATTTTTAGCCGATGATACGTACTCAATATCATAGTTGTACCCCGATAACAACACTCCCCATCGTTGCATACGACTGGCGGCCATAACGGGAATGCCGGCCTTACTTCCAAATATCGACGTTAACGGCTTATGGTCGGTTCTTAACGTAAACTTCCGACCATATAAGTACTGGTGAAATTTTCTTATTCCGTAAATTATAGCCAGAGCCTCCCTTTCTATCTGCGAGTATGCTCGCTCGGCCTTAGTAAGTGACCTCGACGCATAAGCCACGGGCCGCTCCCCGTGCGGCGTCTCGTGCGAAATAACCGCGCCAACCCCCACACCACTCGCATCGGTCGTTACTATTAGCGGCAGGTCCTGTGAGTAGTGTGCCAGCACTTCACTCGAAGCCAACAGACGCTTCACCTCCATAAACGCCTCGCTGCAAGCCTCGCTCCAAACAAACCGAACTCCTGAACGTAGCAAATTATATAATGGAGCTAAAACAAAACTTATGTTTCTAATAAACTTTGCGTAATACATCACCATTCCTAGAAACGATCTTAGCTCAGTGACATTTACCGGGGTGGGGGTATCGGTTATAGCCCTAACCTTATCTGTACATGTATGTACCCCCTTCTTTGATATGACGTATCCTAAGTACGTTATCGACTCCTGAAAGAAACTGCATTTTTCTTTCCTCACTTTAAGTCCGTTAGCTTCTAGTATGTTAAAAACCTTATTTAAATTATCCAAGTGAGATGGAGTATCAACACCTGTTATAATAATGTCATCCAAAAACACTCCTACGTACGGCAGATGTGAGAATAGTTGTTCTAGTTTCTTCTGAAAAATACCGGGGCTGGATGCAAGACCGTACACTAAGCGGTTGTATCGGAACATGCCTTTGTGTGTGGTAATTACAGTGTACTTGCTGCTTTCGTCAAGCTCCAATTGGGCGTAAGCTTGCGAAAGATCGACTTTTGAAAACCGCTGGCCTCCGTGCAAACGCGCGAGGAGGTCCTCAACCCTAGGCAATGGATAACGATCGACCTCCAGCACTTTGTTTAGCGTCAGTTTATAATCAGCGCATATCCTAATGTTACCGTCCTTCTTCACGACGGGGACGATAGGCGTAGCCCAGTCGGAGCGGTCCACAGCAGTGAGCACGCCGTCGCGCACCAGCTGCTCGAGCGCACGCTCCACAGGCTCGCGCAGCGCGTAGGCGAGCGGACGTGCCCGCATGAATACCGGCCTCGCCCCCGCACGTAAATGTATTGTGACCTTGCCACCGGTAAAGCACCCCAGCCCATCCGAAAACACGTTACAGTATCTGGAACTAAACAATTTTAAATTAAAATTTTCGCAATTAACATTGTTAACGTTTTCCGACTGTCCTATAGTAGGTATTTTTATCCTCATGTCCGCTATCCATTGTCTGCCTAGTAAAATGGTTTTTCCATTATTTATTACAAACAAGTCCAGGTGTTTACTCTTATCGTTATATTTAACTAGTGGTTTTATAACACCCACTGGGCGTATTGTTTCGCCTGTGTAGTACCTAAGCACTAAGCTACACCTTTCTAACTCCAGGCCTCCAAAATACTCCTTATAAAATTCATAACTTATACAAGATACTGCACTCCCTGTATCACATTCCATCTTAACAAGTTTACCCTCAATATTCATTGTTAAAAAAATTGGAGGATATTTTTCTAAAGCTACTTGATTAATCGTTAATACCTCGTCACTGTTGTCACTACCCAACCCAGGCGACTCTTCGATGTAGTTGTGTCCGGCATCATTCAACCTCGGACACATTCGCCGTAGGTGGCCCGCCTCGTTGCAGACGCGGCACACATAACGTGTGAACCTGCATGTCCCGACGTCGTGGTCGCCGCCGCACGCCCGGCATTGCCAGCGTCCGCTCGCCCTGTTGCCAAGCTCGGCGGCCCCGGCGGCATGCCCAGCCACACAGCCTGTACTGCCTCGCGCAGCTGCGTCCCGCGATCCTCCTCTTGAGATCGTTGCACGCCTGCTCCCCGCCATCACTCTGGGGCTGCCCATGCCTCTCTGCCTTTTACGTACAGCGCCCGTGATCGCCTGACAATCTGCTGCTGTTGACTTTTCGTCCATCCGAGATTTCACAAAGGCTGCATCTTTTTCCGCCGCCTCCATATTTAGCGCTAAGCTACAGGCCTTCTGGAAATCTAGCTCATCGTCAGCAAATAGCCGTTGTCGAATATTTTCACTCGCCAATCCACACACCAACTGGTCACGCAGGCTCTCGTTAAGCCACTGTCCAAATTTACAGGATCTCGACATCTTTTTTAATTCAGCGATGTATTCACTTATCTTCTCGCCAGTATTTTGATTTCGGTGATGAAACTTAAAACGTTCTGCTAAAATACTTGGAGACGGTTGTAGGTGTTTTTCCATAATACCCGTCAAGATCTCGAATGTCTTGTTGGTCGGTTTATCTGGCGTACATAAATTTACTAGCAGTTCATAACTTCTCGCCCCCATCACTGTCACAAGGGTAGGCACCTTTAAATCTTCCGCTATTTTATTAACAATGTAATATTGTTCGAGGCGTTCCACGTATAACCGCCAGTTGTCAGTTTCCACATTAAACTCAGCAATCTTGCCAATCGACATAGTATTTTTTTTATACTATTGTATAATATCACTAAACACACGCGAATTCGTAATTAATATCGTCGCCACTGAGAAATATCCTACAGGACTTGTATGTAACTTAAAGGCTGACCAGTGTGCCACACATTTATTGATGGACAAACGAATGACAGAACATTTTCGAGTACCTACACATAATTAATTATACAAATACCTTACACAAACATCCATCCATCCAAACTTTCACATTTATAATATTAGTGGGATAACTTATTCAAAAGGTCTCATATACCATTACTCCCCATCACCAATACATCGTCCACATACTAACCCCAGTAATTTGAGGCTCGACCCCAATCAAATATCCGGATGGGCTGGGCCAACGGCACTGACACTCAGATCTAAATCGGCAGCCATATTGGTGGATCGTATTTCTGCGAGAGCATTCGAGCCAATAACCGGCTCTGTAGTGGATTTTTCGGAAGGGATATCCGGATTGTTAGACTTGGTGAACAAGCTATGAACGTAGAGCGGTTAGGACTATTGCTAAAAGCCACATGCGATTAATGGCATTACATTTGACGACAGTATGGTCTAGTGGTTAGAGCTGGGATTCCCAAACAATTTTGGGCAAGAGACCAGACCAGACCAGACCCCCATATCCAAATTACTTTAAAAATCATAACTCTAGTTTTTTTCCTATTCATACAAAATAATAATTTCATCTTGTACGAACTTGTGCACGCTTGTCAACCTGTTGAGTTTTTTAAAGTACAATTCTTCCTACTACAATATTAGTCATTCTTCACAAACAACTTATAAAATATCCCACCCCCAAAATCAGTTCTCGATATCGATCACTCTGAGAATCCCTGGGTTAGAGTGTCAGCTGCTCCTATCACTGATATGAATGGTTGCTAGTTCTATTCGCGCTTCAGTAGGTATATTCAGACTTTTTTAATTTGCCCCAGTTTGGGCGTGGTATTTATCTGGAGATATTCATTTCTTGAATTCTGATCATTGAGATCACTTCAGAAAACAAACGGATAATTGTCTACATCGTGATGTAGTTAGAGGGTATTTTTTCAATCCTAAAATAAATGTTATTCATAGAATATGCAATGTCGGTTACTTAATAATAATGCCGGTTTATATTTGAGTATAAACCGTATGACTTATAGCGGGAGACTGAACCATCGTAACACGCTGCCGTTCATACACTGCGCCCCCGCCCAATATCCACAAAAGACTCGTTCGTGAGTGAATTAGACTTTTACGACTCAACCACCGAATCCGTGCCACCATATTGAAGGTAGTAATGACGTAAATCGACGCGAGGGTACACATACATACATATATACATACATACAGATACATATAGTTACATACAGATAATCCGGAGACGAAAGCGTCTGCACATAAATTTCGTTTGATTGCTATCGGTTTGTTTTATTTTTATAAATAACATTTTCTCATTTATTTGCTAAACGGGGAAGAGGAACGTCGTGAGGAAACCTGCATGGCTGAGATAACCCCACGATAGGCGCGTGATGTCTGCCAACCCGCACTGGGCCAGCGTGGTGGACTATGGCTTAATCCCCCTAGCATTGAAGGGAGGCCCGTGCCCAACAGTGGGACATAAAAAAGAGCTAATATTATTTATTATCATTATTTTAGTTTTTTAAAGACGTGTTTTCCCATATTTAAATACACGGCATCCGGGACTTATCTTACACAATTTAAACATATTAATGCTTTATAGTCTACCGTATTTAAACATTTTGTATGGATAATTGAAAACCGCCTCTAGCGGATCATCGAACCGGAAACTTCCCAGAAACTAGCCACACACAATCAAACATCGGAAGGCAAACAAATCATACTAATATTTCTTAGAATTTTTCTAGTGCAAACCGAATAAAAGCGGAAACGTCTGGCTCGAACCGGCGAAATCCGGTTTCGTGGACCAATTGACGGGGATCGAGCACGGCTCAGTTTATCGGAGTGCATTTCCGGATGAATGCGTCCGCAGATTGGACGAATTAATAAGTTTCAGGCCTGTACATACGTATGTATTAAGCAAAATTCCGTTTTCAAAATGATGAAAGGATGTGAATCCCTGAAATGATAAATCCCACCAGCTCTGATAATAGTTGGAAAAGGACCACACTGAAACGTAACACGATACTCGATACTCCTTTATTAACCGACTTCAAAATGGATTTTATTCCCAATTCGATAGATTTTTTTATGTTTGCTACCTCAACTCCGATATTTATGAACCGATTTGGAAAAATATTTTTTTTATAACCTAAGAGTTGTGCCCGCGATTTTGTGATGCGTGGCCTTTTATGACTATCCCCAGGGAATCCTTCAATTATCCAGGACCAAAAGTATCGTATACCGTAACAGTTACAAGCTATCATCACGGTAAACTTCATTAAACCCCGTTCAGTGGAATTTGAGATTCTTGTAATTGTTTGAGGCGGGAATTGTGTAGTCTATAGCGGGAATCCATACCTTATCTCGGGATTACTTTATCAAAATCACAGAAAGATGGAATAAAATCACAACTATGGCCTTCTTCGCCTTCGCCTTCTGTATCAAAAATACTGTCCCCAATATTTATTTTTTCGAAAATCATAAATGTCACACAGGACAGTGTAATTGTAATGTAAATATAAACAGATCAATCTACTACAACAGTTATTTTTTTATGGTTCGTGCACTTCAAATCAAAACTGAACTGAATAGTAAGGCAGGCTGGACGAAAGCCAGAATGTGCTATTATTGCGAGCGACCTAATGGCAGGAGACCGTTGTGTACAACTGATTTTTACTATATACTCTATACCTAGTCTATGAATTAGGCATTCATATAGAATCCATCCATCTATACAAATAAATTAAATGTGTGTGTGTGTGTGTGTGTGTGTGGAGTGTCTGTTTGTAACAATAAAATAACGCCTTTTACTAAATGCATTTGGATGTATACACGGTACATAGACCAAATCATTTTTTTACATTTTCTGTATGTCTGTTTGTTTTGGCTAATCTCTGAAATGGCTGGTCCGATTTTAACGGCACTTTCACTGGCAGATAGCCGACGTAACAAGGAGTAACTTAGGCTACTTTTATTTGAGACAAAAATGTTTTGTTAAATACCACGCGGACGAAGTCGCAGGAAGTAGTTACAGCTAGTCTCTCATATTATTTGAAATGAAACTTATTCTTACTTGACATTTCCAAAATACCTACTCGCTAGAGGGTCACTTCACACTATTTTTAAAAAGAATATGCTTTCTTTTCTTGCTTGCAGCATCTACAAAACCATTTATATTTATCCTGCTACACCTCTACAGCTTGGGTCGAAATATTGGGTCATATAGAAAGAGTCGGATGGGCTGCACGCCCGCCCCAACCTTGTGGCCGAATAAACAATACGTGAAACGACCTAGCGTTGCATGCGTCCTTGCAATTTTAATTCTGCACATTAAGTATTCTATTCTAAGCCTTACTACACATGTATTAAGACTCGTACATCATGATAAGACGTCGCATGGTTAATAATTTTTTGACAAAATTATGCATGTTAAAATAGTTTAGTAGTTAGTACCTTAACTATGTCGTTTATATTTATATTCGTGTTAGTAATATTAAGTCGAATGAGTTAAAAGTGGTTTATTTGACGATAATTTTTGTTATTAGTCTTGATTGCTTTCATTATGAGGGATGCTGAGATAACCCGCAAATATGGACTATGTTTGTAAATATTTTGCCGATGGTAGGTAAAAAGCCCAAAGGAATAGGGGGCGAGCCTAGCTTAAAAAAACCTCAGATTATCACTTCAACTATTTGCGGTCCTGCACTAAGCAACGCTTGTATTATAGGTACCGTACAATGGATAGATCCCAGTATATAATACGCATATGGTTCGAGTACAAACATTCGTGTTAATGGCACCAACTTTGCCCTTGCAAGGATTCGAACCCGGCACCCGGCACAGAAAGCAGAGACACGAACAACTGAGGTAATCAAGTCGTAAATGAGAATGAAAATAAATCTGGGATGATTGACGTCGTCCACCAATCAACGATGTTTGATTACATTAATGATCGAATAAAATTCGACTTTTATCCCGAAAATACAGACAATTAAAGACAATTGTCGAAATCATCATCCACTGCGCGTAACGATCCGTGAAAACGGCGAGAATTATTGCAGCGCTCCGTGAATGACTTTTATTTTGTTTTAAACAAGAATTCGTTGTTGGATTTGCGATTATTTTTTCGATTTTCAATGAGTGCCATGAACCCTTGTTTAATCTATACATCTATACATATAAATAAAATTGGAGTGTCTGTTTGTAATATTAAAATAACCGCTTTTTACTAAGTGCATTTGGATGTATACACGTTACCTATACCGAAACAACATTTTTTACAATTTTTGTCTGTCTGTCTGTCTGTCTGTCTGTCTGTCTGTCCGTCTGTCTGTCTGTCTGTCTGTCTGTCTGTTTGTTCCGGGTAATCTCTGAAATGGCTGGACCGATTTTGACGGGAATTTCACTGGCAGATAGCTGATGTAACAAGGAGTAACATAGGTTACTTTTATTTTAGAAAAAAAAATTGGATCTCTCGAAAAAAAATTAAAACCAATGTTGCAGCGCTGCGCCTGATTAAAGTTTGATAGCAACAATCTGCAATGCGTCCCGCGGGATCAGAACGCGAGCAGGCTGTTGCCAACGGCTGAGTCTTTGTTAAATACCACGCGGACGAAGTCGCGGGCAACAGCTAGTTAATTAATATAATAAACACCAGCCCTTTTAATGTCCCACTGTTGGGCACGGGCCTCCCCTCAATGCGAAGGGATTAGGCCATAGTCCACCACGCTGGTCCAGTGCGGTTTGGCGGACTTCACACGTCTTTCGAGGGGTTCTCTCAGACATGCAGGTTTCCTCATAGTGAGTATATTCTCTCTGAATCACGCTGTATATACATGTATATCAATACTCGATAAACCGAGGGCTACCAAAAAAAAAACTCAAGAAATTACGTAAAAACCCTACCTACTACGAATTTTACTAAATTCATGTTTTCATCATTTCCCTGCGACAGATACACGAGTGGGCTGACCCGCGACCTCTTTACCGGGGGCTTTTAAAACCCAATAAACAGTAATTCACGCTTAAACCGGGTTCATTCTCGCATTGATATCGCGCCACGCCACCGCCGTGTTTTGTAGCCCCACTCGGGCTTGGAGCCACGCCAAACTCATGAGGCGAAAGTGATGAACTCGGAGCGGAAAAAAATATTATATTATATATTTTCATTGATATTTTTTTTCGTGATCAAACTTTCAACCTATTTTGACTGGTATATTTTTATTAGATAATAAACACGTTTTAAGATAATGCTTGCTGTATTCCGTTAGTGGGTGTCACTGGAAGGTATTTCTGCTTTTTTTAGGGTGGCAATCGACTACAAAATAGTACCATTTTTGCCAGTATCGAGTTATACAATTATAAGTAACTTGGATGAAAATAATGATGTCGATGACAATGATGATGATGAAATGAATCGGCAACCCTTATCAGTAAAGCCGTGGATACTTTACTGAAATAATATTTGACATTTTAAGTAAGCTTGAAAAGTCAAGTTATAATATTTTACGCGCCTATCCTTATTCTTGTAGTCCGAAATTCACATGTGTTTTTTTATGGTGTGAAATAAAGAGCTCTCATCTTAATATCTTCATATTATAGGTACTCTCACATTAATAATAAATTTAAAAAACACTATATCTATTCAATTGAACCGCTCCATTATACTAGTTCCATTTCTTTACTTTCTCGATGACAGTTCTAATTTTATAGTTGTAGTGTTGTGACCAAATAAGTAATGATATCGATCCCATATATTTATTATGTTTTGAACAAAGACAAATACAACAAAAACATTCAAATAATAAACATAAAATAGAATCAAAATAATATAGAAGTAGAGAGCTCATTGAGTGACAGTGTTGATTCATCAGATTTCGATTAAAATAAATAAATAAAGAATCAACATAATATAATTACATCTTGTAATGAAATGTAATATTAGTTTGTACAAAAATAAAAAATAAATATAAATTTGTACAAAATTATTCGGCAATAGTTTAGTTTCTTACACTTTGTAAAAAAATATCGAGTCTATTATCGTGTTACGTTTATCGATAGCTCCATCCTTATCAGTTTCTACGACTCTGCTATGACCTTGTACGTGCGTAAGCGTCATATTTTTTATTAAATAATGTATACAGAATGTAAAAAAGACGCTCGTTCAATTTTCCACAGGAACTGTCATCGAGAAAGTAAAGAAATGGGACTAGTATAATGTAGGAGATAAATAATTAGATAATAATGTACTCGTTATATGGACTCATTGCTATTGCTCAAAATGTAAAAGGTCTTTAAAAAAAAAGAGCAACCATGTAGTTTCTTGCCCGTTCTTCTCCATAGGAACGGCATTCCGAACGGGTGGTAAAGTAGTAGCATAATATTTTGTAACTTTTGACGATTCATGAGTACTGCACTTTATGGTCTACATGAATAAACAATATTCTGATTCTGATTCATTCTAAACGACCTCTCTATTCAGCGCTAAGATATTGTAAAGCTGTGTGTACAGCCTTATAAAATCTTCAATCAGCTTGGAATGCCGCCAGATATTGGGTGAAAGTAATTAACAATATGCGGCCTTGTCAACTTGGATTGTTAAATGTGTTTCAGTCAGCCTTCAGTTCGGTTATTGTTTGAAGTTTGAGTTGTTAAGTTTTGAATAAAAGGGAAGAGAAGTCAATAAGATTCAGAAAGTTTTACATTAGTTTTATATTTCCAGTAATTTAATTTATCATCGGGTGTTAATTGATTTGGGAGTGTTAGAAGATGCGAAATTGCATTTTTTAAAATCATAAATACAATGAATGATGGACAAATTCTTCCAGCACTTATGAATGTCTAGAATGGTACTTCTACACGACATATATCAAATAAGAATTTTGTGAAAGATTTTACGGTGACTTGCCCAATCGGTAATATCTATAATATTACCGGTAAATTATTCAACTAATTTAAATTGAATACTTAGAAACGCACGCTTCATTTAGGCTTATCTCACTGCTATTGTAAAATCTCAAGTATACTAGTATTAACCAAGATAAAAAAAAACAATCAAATTAACATGTCCTCTTATTAATGACCTCAACTGCTCATAACTTGGACTACACAGGAATTGAGGCACGCAAGACTGTCATTGGTTTATGTGCAAAAACCGCTAGGCCACCGTGAAGTGTGGCCAGCGACTGGCTCAGTCTTCTAGATTATGCTGTTGCAGTGGACTAGATAACTCCCATGGTTTAGAAGGTATTCACACATACATTACGAGATCTAGTGGTTCAGTAGGTCAATTACAATAATGGTCGGATACCTTTATTTTATTTAAATTATATACGACGTGGTTAGAGTCGCGGGGGGGCATTGGATGCAGATTGCTGTCCGTTGTAGAGTTCTATGGGGGAGGCTTATATTCAGCAGTGTACGTCATCCGGCTGATGTTGATGAAATAATAAATAATTGTTAATGAATTTCATATTAGATTATAGTTTAAATTACATATTAATAAAGGCAGTAGGAAGATCGAATGATCGACTCATAAATGAATCGAATGAATGAATGAATGTAGGGTCGAGGTATTTAAAAATTTAAAATAACGCAATTAACAATATCATGACCATAATTATTGATACGTTCATATCTAGCTCGAATAATCAACATTTAACCGAAAATTATAAATTCATCAATACACCGTTGAGGGTTCATAAATCAATAGCCACTTCATTATTTGGAATAATGTTAACTAGTTATTAGCTAATGTTTGGCTATCATTTGTGTGGGCTTAGTTCGCTGCGGTTGAGTTCGATTGTGGCTTTGTTAATAATGAGATTCGAATGCCATTGTGTGGATTGGTTTATTTGAGGGCTTTAAGGTGACTAAATGATATGAAGGTATATTGATTTCTTATATTTACGCGAATACTACACATTGAAATAAAACTAATTTTACGGATTTTATCGCGTTTATATTATGTTTTTTACGTTGACGTTTCGGCTGCTTTACAGCAACCATGGTCACGGGAGGACTGAGGTGGTTGACGTCCTAATTTCATAGTTTGAACAGGGTACCCTCATATTTAGTTGTTGGTTGGAATCGAAACGCCGAAAATCCGTAAAATTAGTTTTATTCCGTGTTTATTTATGTATATATCGTACAGCAAACGTATAGTTTGCTGTACGATATATACATAAATAAATAAAAATCCTTTTATTATTTCTCATTTTAAGAGTAGATTTTAAGCAATATTTGCGTGCATACTAAGATTAAGATTATATTTATGTTATAAATTATTAAGTTTATTAAATAGTGACTGTTTCTAATTCCTCGTAATTAGTATCTTTGAAATTATATAATATATATAGAATTTGTTGAGTTTGTTGAATTTTTTCATGCTTTCTGTACGATTTTCAACATAAATAGGGTCCGAAATTAAAGATCGCGACTGTACGGCTAATTGGAAAGCAAAACATCCACTAGGTACCAACAATAAAATGACTACAAAATCCCATCTAAAATTTCCACCAAACATTTGCCTCGAACGATCAAAGGCAACACGAAATGAAGGCAGTAATTACTTAACAATATTCATTTTTCACCTGCCAAGGTTGCTGAACGAAAAAAGTGAAAAAGCACCGAGTTACATAACCGTTTCAGTCTATTTCGTGTGTTCTCTTTTCACAAAACATCCAATGAAAGTAATTGCTCGCCGGTCCTTAGAGGTGTTTCACACGGAAACTAACTTGCACGGGAAAATTTAAATGTAAACTTAGATCGCCAGAAATCTAGAGTGACACCGATCCTGTTGAATATCAGAATATCCTTGGTCAAAATAAATGTATCTATATTATCGTAAACATGTTCCGATGTGTGGCTCAAGCACAATGTTTTTACGAAGCATTACGGTGATGTAAGTGACTTTTGTTGCGCTCACACCACAGGTTTTATAAAGAAAGGTGACAGTGACAGAATTCTTTCTTGATGACGTTATTACATCAGGAGTCCCGCTTACCCTACTGCTCGCACCACAGATTTAGCAATTAAGAGTAACAGGGACAGCATTAACGATGACGATTTTGTGGAAATAGATCCGATCATGCCTCCTATTATAAAAATATATATTTTACTTTATTATTTAGTCTCACCACTGACTAGCTGGTTGGATTTGACATTTGGAGAATAAATTTTGTGAGTATCGCATAGGTGCACTAGGGAGGGATTTTTGGAAATTCGACCTAAGGGTGTCAAATGCAGGGTCAAAGTTTGTATGAAGAAGCATTTTTTTTATGTTACAAGCGGCTTGTTAATAATAAGTTGGTAATGTTATGTATAATTCGCAATATGCACTATATTTCACAGAAGACATAAAATTAATGCATATATTGCGAATAATTAGTCAATTAAATCGACTTATCGATAATCGCTGCGTTTCACAAACATTATCTGAAACAACCTAACATTTGAAATCTAGACGACTATTAGTTTCGGAGGCCAAGTACCTTAAAGCTTAACCGCGATGTTTCTTCCCTTAATTTCGCTTTTAACCATCGCTTGCGGTGTCTGTCTGCGAGTCGGCGACTTTGAAGCGGAATGATCACTGACAAATGAATTAATGGTATGGAATTTTTGGTTTCTGTTTTGAGCTGTAACTAGGTTACATGTCGTAATTTATAACCCATATTTATACATTATTACATAAATCCGACGACTCAGATTTAGTATATGTATATTCTATACGTGTAACAAAAAGAGTGTAAAATGTTTTAAGAGGTTAATGAGGTTATACCGACGACGATGTTGTATAAAAAAAATTATATGTATTTTTTACGGAAGACGAATTGATTTATCATGCGAGTCTTATTACCTACACAAGTCTCTTACCTCAGTCCCCTGGACCTTCAGCTTCATGTGGTCTTCCCTGGTGGTCTTTCCGTCTTTTCGCTTCTTCCAGCAGTACCCATCGCGTCTGTAGCGGACCTTCTTGCGGCTGTATAGCAGCATTGAGCCGCTTTTTGGCCTGCAACAAAAAAGTTTAAAATTTTAAAAGGATTTCGACCAATTTTCATTTGACATTATTATTAACGTTCAGTCAGTACAGTCTTATTATATATAATTATATGCCAGTACCGAACTGTAGTGTAATACTGTACCATCGTTTAGATGTCTTTTTAACCGACTTCAAAAAGGAGGAGGGCACCGACTTCAGATTAGTTAAATATTTGATTTAGAAACAAGGTAGATTTCAAGATTAGATAATTTTTTGCTTTTTAGTTTTTTGAAGACGGTTTTTATTTTGATAAAAAGATTTTTATATATAGATAAATTAATAATTGTTTAGACCTAGTTAGATTTTGATATTCTAACTGATGCCCCAAAGAATCTTATCTTGTCTGGTTAGACATATAGTAAACAGAAAAAAAAAACAATCGTAAGTTTCAACCTATTCATTATTCGCGAGTGTCGTCGAGGGCCTGGGCGAGTCGCACGCCCGCCGAGAATCATTTGAATTATTGTAGAAATGGCATCCGGGAAACCGGGATTTATTGCCCGGTTGTAAAATGAGCCGGCCCCGGGCGGACCCACGGTTTACGACGGAATTATTCGAAATTATAATAACGTATCAGGGTTTTAAATGAGATGACAAAAACAGACCCTGATGTGTGCGGTAGGTTGGGTTTAATATGATACAAATTTAGTAAAGTTTATGGGGTCGAGTCACCTTCGTCCGTAGGAGAATTAAGTACCCTCGAGAAACCCTACACGTGACCCTGGGTGGTGCCAACCAGGTGACAACTCTACTGGTGGTAGGCTTCGGCCGTGGTTAGTCACCACCCACTGAACAAAGCCATGTCGCCAAGCGGCCTAGCCGTGTTCCAGCATGATGTTCGGTGTTGCCATTCATGGATGGCGGGTCAGATCAGCTGCGCTGCATATGCCTAGTGAATGTATCGTCTAGATCTACTGCCGCCTTCCTACCTAGGCAAGTATGCTCCATCGTAGATCTCATCGTCACTTACCATCAGGTGAGATTGAGATCAAATACTTGCCTATAATGTAATAAAAAATAAAAAACAGTCGGTTTTTGATGATATATAATAATAATAATACCAGCCTTTTAATGTCCCACTGTTGGGCACGGTCCTCCCCGCAATGCGAGGTGGATATTCTTTTATTTTTGTTTATTACATTATAGGCAAGTATTTGTTCTCGATCTCACCTGATGGTAAGTGACGATGAGATCTACGATGGAGCATACTTGCCCAGAAGATACCTGTTCACTCTCGACTTAGGATTAGTCGATAGTCCACCACGCTGGCCCAGTGCGGGTTGACTTTTGATGACAACGATTCGTCATTACCAAAAAAAAAATGGATGCCAGAGACATGGTACTCATCGCTACAGGTACTGTGGATGAGAAAATGAAGAGAGAATACTCGAAGACTGTAAAGAAATGTCTTCCTATAAAATGGCAGAAATTATATCTGTCAACCCGACGCGCACCAACCAACTTTATCATAGAAAAACATGAAACATGATATTAGAAAACTGTCACGTACGAAATAACTTAAATTATATACCAATACGTGTCGCAGATGCGGCGAGTCGTAATGTTTATGTATCTTGGACCCCCCACGCACGCACTTTTAGCATACTGGCATGTCTATATCTTTTTATGTTGGACCTCTCGTGCGATAGCAAATGCCAATGGTCCGTTGCTGTAATTCTAGCATTTTCATAGCTTCAATCCTCACAACTATTGATATAAGCTCAGTTGTAGCACATGCGATGGCTTAGCTGGAGGGCTCAACGAGACTAATAGTAATGTTATACGCGGATAACTAGTAATCATTATATATTTTTTAATTATGTTTATACATGCTATGCTATGCTATACTAAGATGTTTTGGCCATGTTGAGAGGATGGATGAAAGACGACTGACAAAAGTATAATACTGAGCGAACGTGAGTGGTAGTGTCGGAAGGAGGGGCCCGAAGACAACCTTTCACGACCAGATAAATGGTCTGTTTCAGAAAGGGCAGTCCGTAGTACATTCAACCGACGGAAGTGTATGAAAAGATGTATGAATGTGGATGAAGCAAAAATGGTATGCTAGGATCGTAGCATATGGCAATCAGTGGTATCTGCTTACCCCTGTGGGATACAGGCGTGAGTATATGTATGTATGTATTTATACATGTGTATTAATTAATTGATCAATTATAAAAGAACAAAAAAATAATTTAAAAAAATACTCAAGTATAAATTTATATCAACAAACAGTACAAAAAAGTAAATGTTAGACCCTGGTTTAACTACACAAATTATGCATTATATGGCTCAAGCACAATATTTTTACGTACTGTTACGGTAACCTAAGGGTCTTCCATCCTGCTCACACTTAGGACATAATAAATAAGTGTGACAGTGATAGCATACTTTCTCAGTGAAGTAACGATGATATTAAGAGTTAGAATCCTGGTTAGGGACAAGCTTTGTGTGATGAGCATATTTGTACCCAAGTCATGGATGTTTAATATCTATACAAGTATTATATACTGAGTTCGCCCTCAGTCCATTGTACGGTACCCATAATACAAGCGTTGCTTAGTGTGGAACCGTTTAGTTGGTGTGTTCGTCTGGCTATATATTGCCTACTAATCACACACTAACCCTAGCGAGCCTATGTTAATTTACTCCCGCGCATAACGTCATAATCATCCACTTCACAATCATCCACGTCACAACAGTCCACGTCACAATCGTCCACATCACAATCGCCCACGTCACAATCGGCCCCGTCACAATCGTCCACGTCACAATCGTCCACGTCACAATCGGCCTGGTCACAATCCATAACGGGACAGGCTTTCATTGATGCAAGTTTATTTATTCCCGCTATAAACACCGACCGGCGCCATATTTCGCCGTGACGTCACTCAACAATATATCGACGAAAACGCGTACACTCAGATTCATGGCCGCGTCGACTAATAAATCGCTATTGAACGAATAAATCTCGACGATCTATGCGCGATTTTTTGGAGGTAAACTCGCTTCGGTCGGCCATTGATAGGGTTTTTATTTTCATGTTTAGATTGGTGGTTAAATTATGGTTTTAGAAACAGTATACAATTATTTAATCCTAATTAATTACGGTTCTCGGTTATCTACATTTATTCACTTGTAGCTAATTGGTCTTCGAGATACATAGAGATCTAAGTGACCATTAAACGCGCGAACCGAGCCAAAGTTTAAAATAAAATTATGAATAATATACACTGGTTATTGTCACGATGGCCGTGGCTGTACACATTAATTAATCTGGTATAAGACAATAAAATTAATTTACGCGGCCCGTCGGGACAGGCCGGAGCGGGCATTACGGGCCCGCTTTTTAACCTACGTAAACCAGACAAATAGTCGGCTATAAAGAGAAGCTGGCGTAGGGCTGCCACAAGGAATTCCTCACAAAAATATTATCAACTAGCTGCGCCCTGCGGTGTAACCCGCGCAAAAAATCATGTCGATCCTATGCGTTGTGAAATATTGAAACAAATCTATCCCACGGGAACCGTACATTTTACCGAGATAAAAAGTAGCCTTTGTGCTATTCCAGACTATAATCTATCTCTGTGCCAAATTTCATCCAGATCCGTTCAGCCGTTCTGGCGTGATTGAGTAACAAACGTCCATCCATCCAAACTTTCACATTTATAATATAATAAATATTAGTATATATATAGTATATTAGTATAGTATAGATAAATTACTTATTAGTAAATCAATGTTCCCAGTTTATAATATAAATATTAAACATCCACGACTCGTGTACAAACATTCATACTCATCAAAAAAAATCCAATACGAGGATACGAACCCAATGCCGTCGGCACAGAATGCAAGCTCCCTACCAACTGCACCAATCTCGTGGAAATGTTCCGTTTTTTTTACATAAATTGATAATAGTTATAGTTTTATCGGCCCCATTGGATACATAGTATGAGAACAGCACTGAATACTAATAAGATCACAAAACACATTAAACTCCAATTAATTGAACAACATAATTAACATAAACAAAAGTTTCACAATTAAATGCAAAAGTAATTACAAGAAACTAGCTCCCAAACTCCCTGCCTTCGGGCCCGAATAGCCCGAGTCGGGGGGTGGGTATTTGGGGCAACCCTAGTCCGGCCACAAGCGATTTGTCAAGCGAGTGGGTCGCGAGCCGTGATTTTCCAAATAATTTTCGCTAACACTTCACGGACATTAAAGTTCCCTACAGCGGTCTCGAATGCGCTTTGAGTTGTGTTGTTGTTTGAACGTTTTTTTGGCTGTTTATCGGCATTGTTTTTTTTTATGTTACTGCGTTCTTTTCTACGTCATATAAAGGGATTATTATTAGAGCTTTCAAACTCTATTAATTAGTTGTTAAGTACATGAATCTCCTCATCAAATTTCCTATAATTAATAGTTCGTGTTAGTTATCTGGTTTCTAATTTAACACATGAACAAATTTAAAAACACGAAACTATAACTAAGTATCATAAAAGGAAGCAATAGCTATAAACACAAACAAAAATCATGAGCAAAACGAAACTAGCAATAATGCAAATACCTGCACACAATTGCATGATAACATTACCGGTACCGTACCGGCGGCAATAAATCATTAATTCATGCCGTTTTTTGGCCGACAATAATAGTTTGAACGAAAATTACCGATAACTTAACGAAGGTTCGTAAGTTATTGCGGCTCATAAATAAAATCAGAGTTATGTAGGTGATACACGAAATTTATAGATCAACAATAGTTTTTATTTATCCGCCTACCATAACACTGAGACTAATGTAACATCGGCGAAGTGTTGCTAATTAGAGGCGGAATGATTTATTTATTTATTATTTAATTTATTTATTTATTTACAACAAACACAACTGTCCTTACAGTATAACCCAATACAACAGTATGGTCTCTAATTATGCATAACATAACACAATAAGTATAAAGTTATTCTCTCGAATTCATTCAGAGAACAGCTAAATATGTCAATTCTTTCGGCTACATCATTGAGTGTACGTAAGGCGCGTAAGGTAAGGTAAGTAGGTAAGGTAATATAATTTTTAAATCAGTCAGCTATTATTTTATTGACGACTTGAATAGCTTAGTTGGTAGTGACCCTGCTTTCTATGCCGAGTGTCTTAGATTCGAATCCTGGTAAGGAGAAACTTTGTTTGTGTGATGAGCACAAATTTTAGTACCCAAGCCGATGTTTTATATCTATATAAGTTTTATATACTGAGTTCGCCCGTAGTCCATGGTACGGTACCCATAATATAAATGCTGCTTAGTTTGGGACCGTAAAATTAGTATGTTCTTCTAGCGATATTTATTTATTCAACGTAATTAATTGCAAGCACTGGCTCTTACGATTTACTTCCAACACTAGGAAGATGTCTAATACTGGGCATAGATCTTCTCTAATGTCTTGCGCAAGAGTAGTTCTTCTACCAGCTTCCATGACTGTGTGTAGATCGTCGGGCCGCCTTGGGAGTGTTGTCCCACACTACGTCTTCCAGCCGCGCCATCCAGAAACCTCTCAGCCCCAACATTACGTAACGCCTAACTTGTTTGTTTTTAACTATTTTTAAACCTCGTTTCACCGTTGACCAAAATCAATATAAGTCCACGGTATGCAAGGTATAATACTAGGTATAAAAAATAATTCCTGTCTTCAACGAGCTACTTTGAAAAGTTCATTACCGATGTAATTTTTTGTCGGTAGATATGAAGTTTTCAACCGAACAAGGCTCCAGACTTGAGACCTAATTTTCTTGTCAAACTTTCAGGTGTTCATTATTAAGGTTAAATATAAAGTTAGTCGCTTTGAATAAAGGTATTTATAACGTTTGATTACTAGATAAGACTTACGGCTAGAATATACTCAGGTAATAATAATAATATCGCCAGACGAACACACCAACTATACGGTCCCAAACTAAGCAAAGCTTGTATTATGGGTACCGTACAATGGACTAAATGCAAACTCAGTATATAGGTAATACGAATATAGATATTAAACATCCATGACTTGGGTACAAGCATTCATGCTCATCACACAAAGCATGTCCCAACCAGGATTCGAACCCGATTGCCTTGGCGCAGAAAGCGGGGTCACTACCAACTGCGTTAATCAGGTCGTCAAAGTATTAGGTATATTAATAAACCATTACAATTTAAGCGCCATATTTCAAATTACAATACAATGGTAACTTAAGTCACCGTTCATAACTTACAATTACCGTTAAGTATGTGCTTAAGTAATTGCTTGGCAATAAAACGTGGCTGCAATGTGTCGAGATAATATATTACTGGGATAGTTATTGTGTCAGTAGACGTGTGGTTGAGGGCTTTATATATAATCGAATGAAATACATAGCAATTAATTAGTGTTTGAATTACCCTCGCTCACAACAAACACATGAACAGCCTTATTAATAAAGATATACTAGAGCTAGATTAAATTCATTCCAAGTTTTAAGGTAATATTAATTTTATTCAGTATTAATAAACATGCAGTAATAAACTAATCCGAATCTACTCTCGGAATAAATTTTAATCGTCGCGATACATATTTTAACGTCTGAATAAGCATGTAATAAGATAACAGATGTCGCATAACCTATCATATATTTCTTCGTATTTCATTTTGTAAAGAATAATAATTCCAAAGTCAGTACTCGGTTACTCCGGGATTAAGTCCAAGTGTCACTTTTGATTATGTTTGGAATAATCGATTTCTATTAATAAGGCCGTAAGCGAATCACCCTGTGACATTTCGTAGGCACTACGAAAGAGCTACGCCGTAGCAAAGTACAGCATAAAATGTAACTAAATTCGTTCGTGTAAATTTAACAATATATTTGTTATTTCCACAAAAAATAATGTAGCACACACTTCTTTAATCATGGCACTAACTTCAAAGTTAGGATTCTAATTTTGTACCTGTACTAAAACACTAGTCATTAGTCAAAGGAAGCCCATTAGGTAGTGCCATTCATTCCCATCCAACCTGTAATTAACGCTTTTGACGTTTGATTCCGATTTAATTATGAAAAATGTACTTTCATACTCCAAATATACGTGTTCACATGTCAGTAATTTTAGGGGTATGATTATAGTAAGTCAGTTTGGACTAAAACTCAATCTAATAAACATCAATTTATTTCATCGCAACTTCATCAAATTACGTTATTATTTTCAGATAAATAACAAAACGAAATTATATTTACAAAGTTCACGTAATTTGTTCAATAAAACGGGATCTAATAAACAAGGGGAAGGATCTTCCAACTCCTTCAATAAATATAAGTTACTAGGCGCCCCGCGGTGTTACCCGCGATTAAAAATTATGTCCTTTCCCCTAAACTACCACTACCTATGCAAAAAAATCTTGTCGATCCTTTGCTCTATAAAAAAATAATACAAATCTATCCCACAGGAACCAAACAATTTACCGGGATAAATATAGCCTATGTGCTATTCCAGACTATAATCTATTAATTTTATCCAGATCCGTTTAGCCGTTCTGGTGTGATTGAGTAACAAACATCCATCCATCCAAACTTTCACATTTATAATATTAGTGGGATGTAATTTTTCTAGGTCAGTTAACAATTAATCGTAATCACTACCACTCGGAATCGTTATTAAAACATTGTTCCGAGTCCAATGCGGCCGATCCAGCCGATATCAATTAGCGAGTGGCTCGCGGCCCACTCGTGAAATGCATACAGATTGGTAGCGCCGAGCACAGATCTGTGCATTGGGATATTACGGATATCGAGGTGAAAATTTGTCGTGACCGGTCACAAAACGTTTCGCGGGGTTGCCAATTAATTGGGGTCCCAACAATCGTGGGAGACAGTCTCTCGACTAACATCTTAGAGGAGCTCTGTGTTGCTTTTTCTATAACAATATAGGCAAGTATTTGATCTCGATCTCACCTCATCAGGTGAGATCGAGATCAAATACTTGCCTATATTGTTATAGAAAAAGCAACACAGAGCTCCTCTAAGATGTTAGTCGAGAGACTGTCTCCCACGACTTACCATCGTAAGTGACGATGAGATCTATGATGTAGCATACTTGCCTAGAAGGTACCTGTTCACTCTCGACTTGAAAACACCCAGATTAAAGGCAAAGGGGAACAAAGACGCCGGTAGCGTGTTCCATTCCTTGGCAGTTCGCACGATGAAGGTAGAAGCAAAACGCTTAGTACGTACCGAAGGAATGTCCACAGTGTACGGATGACACTTCTCCGTGCGTCTTGTCGACCGATGATAGAATGGAGAGGCTGGCTTCTTTAATAGTCGATCAACTTGTTTGGTTTATAATTGGAGAAGTTCTCAAGCCGAGGGTCAGTGGTAGGTTTCTCTAACCCTATTTGTTTAACAACGGATTGCTGCTAAGCATCGTTTAATTCTATCAATTATAACAAAACCTAGTATACTGGAAGGCTAGGAATTTAATATTGCTTAGCTTAGTTATCATCTTGTGGAGACTTACATGCCATTCGAAAGACGCATGAGGTTGGCGACCTTCTTTTGGCTAACATGGTTGAGTGTGCCTGGTATAATCACAAGACTCAAAAACATATTAAGGTTCTTCCCCATTGTACGGTACCCATTATGCAAACGATGCTTAGTGTGAGACCGTAGAGTTGGTGTGTTCGTCTGGCGATATATAAAAAAGTAGCAGATAAACATTGAATAAAATATTCAATACAATTTGAGTATTCCACACACCGCTAACAAAATAAAATGTAATCTAATACACATCCAATATTTCTGCAACGCATTTGAAACACGTAAAATTTCAAGCTGAAACTTCAACGATGCACAACAAAAAATCCGAACTGGCCGGCTTTGCTATCCCAAATCAATTATGTGGAGTGTGCGCCCCTCACAATTTAATTGCAACTCGCTAAGTGTTCCCCGTGCTATGCATTTTAATGCCCAACGTTCCTTGTTAAATATTTAAAGTAATTTGAGATGTGCTTCGGTTGGTAATGAAATATAAAGCTTAGTTAGTTAGTTATAGAACAGAATAACTTATTTTGTAAAGAGATTACAGAACGGAAAGAGTGAAGGTGGGAGACTCGATAGTGTTTTATTATAATAATAACAAGTTGAGAGTTAGAATCTGGATATAAGACAAATATTAGATGTAAAAAAATTACCCGAAAATTGTATTTTTTTATTATAGATTTACATAGAATCAGAATCAGAATATATGTTGTCCATGTAAACCATTAAGCACAGTACTTATGAATCGTCAAAATAGCTAAGCTACAACTTTACCACCCGTTCGGAATGCCGTTCCTATGGAGAAGAGCGGGCAAGAAACTCAGTGGTTGCTCTTTTTAAAAATATCCTCTTTTAAAAAGTGTTATTTTTAAAGAGATAGAGGAGGTGTACGTGTATTCTTAGATTTATATATGCACTCTCCTAAATATTGTCAGACGATTTCCCGGGTTTATAATAAGAAACACATCGCGGTTTCATTTTAATGCGATCATCGTGTATTAAGTTTGTTGACACTCTGACGCACAAACCAACCTCTGTTAATTGGCTAAAAGTGTATGATACTTTTCCAAACGTGTGTAGAATCCCTCAAATTCCTGAATACCTCTTGGGGGCACGGGATTTATTGCATGTGACGTTGCAATCAGATATCCATGAATTACGGTTGAGTGGTCTCCGAGACCTCGATCCTGCAGGAAATATATCAAGCGATCCCTTTCGCCCCGGGCACGCGCTGAACTATCCTGGCACCAATTATAGTATGCTTTACCGAGTGATATACTTATGCAAATATATCCCGTGTATTTTACGTTGACAGATTTTTTTTTAATACAGGAGGGATCATAAACAATATTTTTATTTTGTTTTTGTAAGTCATATCTTAGATATAATAAAGTGTGACTTTTATACGAGACATGGCCATAACCAGAATCACACTAATATTATAAATGTGAAAGTTTGGATGGATAGATGGATGGATGTTTGTTACTCAATCACGCCATAACGGCTGAACGGATCTGTATGAAATTTGGCATCGAGATAGATTATAGTCTGGAATAGCATATAGGCTATTTATCCTTGTAAATTATAAACGCGGGTAACACTGCGAAGTGCAGCTAGTGTTTAATATACTCACTGTAAGATTTCTGAGTTCGAGTAAAAATAAAATATTTTCAAAAACTATAATGAATATTTTTTTTTTAGAAAATCAATCCAGCACGAAATCACATCAAAGAGTAAATAACTTTAAATTCGAAACCCACCGAATCAATTCCGCTGGCTAAGCGCAAACACTATTGCTAATAGAAACCAATCTAGCGCTCGCTACGCAAACGCTCTGGCTACATAAATCAAGCTACGCAAATAAGCCGGCCGGAGCTAGGGCTGTGACGCGCGCCAACACGTGACCCTCAGTTCCTGCCCTCAATGGCCTTACAAACTATACACCCGTGTAGTGTTTGCGGTGATCCCGGGATCCATAAACGATCCCGCAGTAATACGCGGACGGGGAGTAAACGTTATTTGGAAGTGGATAAATAGACGATCGACGGCCCTACTGGTAATATTATATTTTGTGTCGGGCCACAGCGACCGCTAACTAGTTATTTCTGTGAAACCCGTGATATATTATCGCATTAAGAAAAAAAAAGTAGAATCGTTGTATCATTTAATATGTATAGTTTCTTACAAGTAAACAGTTCACGCTGCTAGCTCTTAAGCTATGTCAGCCCTTAGTTATAAATTAGCTTTCTGCTCCAAGTTTATATGCATAGGTATTCGCCTATAATTTTGATGAATATTTACACAAGTTTTCACCTAAAGATTTTATTTATAAAGACATGTATAATGTATCAACAGGCGGTGAAACTAAATCAAATAAATCTCATGTGTTAAAGTGGGCATAAAAAAAATTTGATCAAAAAATTAATTGCTAAATTTTTAGTTTGATTTAAACTTTGTAATACATCTCTATAAAATAATCGTAGCCCTGAAATTGAGGCTATCCGCTTTTAATGTAACAATAACAACATTTCTTTGTAATAATGTGATTTATGTCTGTATCAATAAGAAGTGGCACCAAAATAAATCCAAGCTGAATAAACATCAATAAAAAAATAAAGTCACCGTAACACAAACACGTCTCAAATATAGGACATACCCAAGTTGAATAACAAAACAAATGACGATACTCGGTATCCGACGGCACTCGCCCAAATCGCCAGTTACCATATTCATCAACTACAACCCCCGATTACGTAATAAAGCTCCTCTTATCCGTAACACGAGACAGATGGCGTTGTTACCAAAAAGCTTTAGAATTTCAGATAGCCCAACGACTTCACACATTTTCGAGCTAGCCGGTGATGTTGAGACCTATCCGTCAGCTTTAATTCGAGTCTTCAATATCGATCAGTCTAATCGTAACTATAAATATTCTCGAGTCGTATCGATTTAGGAATCGAGTGATTTCATCGAGCATTACGACGGTCGCGTTAATTGGTGGACGCTATTTGTTCGGATGAAACGGGGATTTGAAAGCTTAGAGTCACTGTTTTAGAGTTTAATTTCAAAGGAATTAAGGCTGATACTCAATAAAAATACCTAATTACATTAATATAAAAGACACTGATTAGTAAACATTTCTAATACAAAGTCTGAAGTTAAGTACATTATAATTGCAAAATCAGATGATGTCCTATAGAAAGTACAACAAACAATATGGCTCCAAGTTGGTACATTCATTATGTTAATATACCTCAGATATAAAACTCATAAAGGATTTATAACAAGATTTACAACTCGCATTCTTAACTAAAGCCGTTTAGGTGGCAAAGTTACCGAAACTAACTTTCAACCGACCGCACAAATTCCCCAACCGAGGTGACTTTTTAATAAATCAAATTAATCACCGCCATATTTGAATTCATATAAAAAACTCCAGTTAAGTGGAGTTGTAAATAAATGTGTAAGAATTACGTTTTATTAATGTCTTCTCTTTTCTAGTCATAAAAGTACTTAGTTCCGTGACTATCATGACCACCCAATGGTTTTAGGCATGCGAGCCGTAGGTACTACATGCAAATTACAACTACGGTTAGTTTATTAATTTCTTATATTTACGCGAATACTAACTACACTTTGAAATAAAACTTATTTTACAGATTTTTCTGGTTTATTTTACGGTCCAGTTTTTTTTTTTTTTTTTATTACGTTATAGGCAAGTATTTGATCTCGATCGCACCTGATGGTAAGTGATGATGAGATCTACGATGGAGCATACTTGCCTTGGTAGGAAGGCGGCAGTAGATCGAGACGCTACATTCACTAGGCACATGCAGCGCAGCTGATCTGACCCGCCATCCATGAATGGCAACACCGAACATCATGCCGGAACACGGCTAGGCCGCTTGGCGACATGGCTTTGTTCAGTGGGTGGTGACTACCCACGGCCAAAGCCTACCACCAGTAGAGTTGTCACCTAATTGTCACCTAGTTGGCACTACCCAGGGTCACGTGTAGGGTATCTCGAGGGTATTTAATTCTCCTACGGACGAAGGTGACTCGACCCCAAATGCTTACAGAAGATGAAAGATGTTTACAGCAACCATGTTTAAGGGAGACCTGAGGTGTTTGACGTTCTAGTATCATAGTTTGTACGAGGATACCCTCATATTTAGTTGTTGTTTGCGGTCCGATCTATACAGAAAGTATTCACAGTGGCTTGAGGTCTTGCAATGGTGCGCTTGGTTTGGGCTGTAAAGCAGCCGTAACGTCGGGAACGTAAAAACATAAAATAAACGCGATAACATCTGTAAAATTAGTTTTCAAAAACCCGGTAGTGGGAAGTGATGGGACTTTTCGATGCGGAACTCGAGTACTTTGAATTTAAAATCAAGGTAAACTTAGAGACAGTGGCAATGATAATTCAAATACGCGACGGCCTGATTCTGCTTTCTGTGCAGAGGGTCCCGGGTTCGAATCCTGGTAGGGACAAACTTTGTGTGATGAGCACGAATGTTGGTATCCGAGTGATGGATGTTTAATATCACTTGACGTTGGCAAATTACCTATCCAAAAGTACTGAACCGAGTCGGAGACGAAAAAAAAAAAAACTGAAAGTACTAGTGTACATGGCTCGATTAAATGTTTCCCCGGTATTTTTGTGTTATTATTTTAGTACTGGGTACCTCGAATAAAATGCTCTCCGCATCACTACCGCTAAATTATTAATCCTCATACAAAATCTATTTAGTGTTGTGCCGATAGCTGTTATTGCTACTCATTCTTAAGTTTATTGCGGTCGTAACGACAGGATTTACTGCCATACTTTGCCCCTAGTGTGGTTCTGTACGCGATATAATTCTCAAGTTGAGTATAATCACCGCAGTTTTCGGTTAAGTTGCGATTCAATGTTTTGTTGAAGTTATTCGCCATTGCTCGCATTAAGTTGTTTATGGCTGTTTGAATTTTTAACCTTGGGGTTTTAGTATCCGCGTTTATTATAATTTGATGGATCACTTTCGTGTTAAAAAGTTAAAAAAATATTAAAGACAGGTAGCACGGCGTGTGTTGAAATTACAATAGCTCTTAAAGAGCTGGTTTCAAGAATGCGACTTCACTCAGCAACTTATCCAAACTCCTGAATAAAACGCCTTCGGAAATCTCAGTGCAGCCTTAAATAACCTAACTAAACTCGATCACGTACAAAAACTTTGCGGCACCAAAACCATTATTAAATTTTTATGTAACGACAAGGATCCGGTACCACCGCAACTCTCGCAGTACATTGCGCACCCATAAAGAGTTAATATTTCAACGGCATACACAAAGAGAGCAGTAGTCACGGCCTAAGTTTTAATTTGCTTAAAGTTGTTACAAGTTGGAACGGGTCCCTCGTTGGGCGCCAAATTAGGTTCAGTCACAGAGTAAAGTACAAAAGTAACGATCACGTTATTCTACTGATAGTTTAATTCGCTTCGGTTGTGAGTATAGGTTTTCGTTATTCAGTTGTGTTGAGTTTTTAAATCCTAGAAACTTTTATAATTTATAAAGTCAAAGTCAAATCATTTATTTCGTATAGGCCTACGGGGGCACTTACAAATTACCATTTTTTTTTTTTCTTAAGTCTACATCCGGATCGGAACGCGACCTCAACTGAGAAGATCCGGCAAGAAACTCACTCATGCGGGGCGCACACACGCTACACTTTATATAATGTAACTTTAAAAAAAAACTTACCGTATTTTGACTTCCTTTGACTGCCATTCGCTATGCTTGTCGAAACTGATGAGTATAGCCGCGATTTCCTGTAACAAAAGACATTTTCTTTAATTTAACAGTGCTCGCGAATTCATACATGTTCATTCTAGTTTTTTTCTTACGATCCCAGGAAAACCCTTTTAATTCTCGGGATGAAAGGTAAGATTACTTGCTTAATATATATTTTTTAACTCTACCAAAAGACATTTTACTGCCACTTCCAAATACTATATGTTGAACACATTTTGCGGTTTTTTTTGCCATTTTCTTACATTCTATTTTCATACGTGTACGTTTTAATGATAAATGTTGATAAAGTACGGAGATTCTACTCAAAAACTTGCCTACTTTGTGAGTTCTATTATTAAGGTAAATGATTTATGTTACCGCTGGTCGCACTCAAACAGGATAAAAACGAGAGGACTACGGTCAAAGGAGGGAAAATATAATGTTTCTGCTTTTTTATTTTAATTCACAAAGGGATAGCATTAATTTTCAGTTTCGTAAAAAGGTTGTCGTTTAACGGAGCAGTCGGTGGATACATTAATGTGAATTTACTTCTAAAAATATGTTTTAATGGTATGGGGTCGAGTCACCTTCGTCCGTAGGAGAATTAAATACCCTCGAGATACCCTACACGTGACCCTGGGTGGTGCCAACTAGGTGACAACTCTACTGGTGGTAGGCTTCGGCCGTGGTTAGTCACCACCCACTGAACAAAGCCATGTCGCCAAGCGGCCTAGCCGTGTTCCGGCATGATGTTCGGTGTTGCCATTCATGGATGGCGGGTCAGATCAGCTGCGCTGCATGTGCCTAGTGAATGTAGCGTCTCGATCTACTGCCGCCTTCCTACCTAGGCAAGCATGCTCCATCGTAGATCTCATCATCACTTACCATCAGGTGAGATCGAGATCAAATACTTGCCTATAATGTAATAAAAAAAAAACTTAATGTTTTCTGATTATTGATTACTTATACTTAAGCGAATACAGCACATTGAAATAAAACTAATTTTACGGTTCCCGAGGTTTCAATCGAACGTCACAAAATCTGCAATCTGAAAACATGTACATAATCGCACCCTCCATTATATCAGATTTGATCAACCACAGATCCTCGCAAAACAACACCGATTCCGAGCAATGCTTGCATTATGGGTACCGTACAATACTTATATAGATACTAAACATCCATGGCTCGGGTACAAAGATTCGTGCTCATCACACAAAGTATTTCCCTAACAGGATTCGAACCCGGGACCCTCGGCGCACAAAGCAAGGTCACTGCTCACTGCGCTAATAAGGTCGTCAATTTGCCGCAATACACATTGAGGACATGCTCCCCATAGATTTATAGCCCTCGACATAATCCGGGAACGGTACAGAATACTTAAGTAGTACGAATTCGTTATCGAAGTGGTACCGTACTTGCAGGAAATATCTGTCCGTCTGTTCGTTTGTACGAAATGTCGACCCCAATTGTTTTAGCACATCCCTATGTTGAATACTAGTGAAGCTTTTATTGTTGTTTTACTTTTTTTGTGTCTATGATATACGCGGCTTTGTGGTTTTTAGTATTGGTCGAGTGAGTTTGGTACAAAAAAATAAAAATGCAATGTCCTTGTATAGTTTTCGGCTATCATTCTGCCAAATTGTATGTCAAACTTATAAATAGTTTCCCTCTATCTATCTATCAATGTTTTAACATACTGCGCAAACTTCTTTAGCATCTGACCATTTATTTAATTGACCAGTACCTCAAGGTAAATACTTTTCACGTATCGATCCGGTAACGAATTTTTCAACGTGTTTATTATCCCTCTCACACTATTGGTTTCTTAAATAAGTGTGACAGTGGCAGCATGTTTTCTCGATGGCGTTACGATTACTTTATACTACAGTTTTTTTTTTTTCCTAAACAGTTTATTGAGTATTTTTTCTGCAATGAAATATATGAGTTATATAATAATAATAACCTTATTTCAAACAAAGAAAGGAAAAGTAAGTGAACATTCTAGTACCCATGCTAGGAAACCCTGTATCGTAGGGACTAGAATTCTAATAGAAAATACGAAAATAGACCTTAAATAAATTACATTATGAGTGAAAATGAGTGCCTGTGTGTGTATGATAATTATATTACCGCTACTATACATACAAATTTTGATGGTAAATTTTATACTGTTACTCCATTAGAACCTATAGCACACAAAAGAACAAGAAACCATTACATAAACAATAAATCGTACCAAAACAACAAATTATCACGTATGGGGTCAACTAATAAATAATAAAATCCCGAGTTCCTTTCTTGAAAAACATCTGCACTCGCTCCCATCACAAAAAAGTATAGCTTTGACTCATTTATTTAAGAAAACAAAATTATCGTACCCCCATTCCGTGTAACAGAACTCCTTAATAATACAACGAAACGAACAGATACAGAATATGTAAATATAAGAATAGGACAAGAACAAAAGATGTAAATTATATACACATAATGTTAGAGCAAACTTTTGAAATGTAACAGTCATTGGGAATACTGTGATGGGTTGCGATAATGTAACAGAGTTTTGTATCATTATTTAAAATTGGAATGTTAAATAAAAAGGCGTTATTCATATTTCGTGAACGATTATTTAAATAAAATGTTATCTGCCTACGTTTAAAGAAATATTCGAATGTATTTATTTAAATTGAAATAATTTTGTTTCATTTTTTAAATTCAGTTGAAATAATAGCTTCAACCGAAACGTAACAAAATTTACATATCGACTAATTAATATATAAATGTTCTATTTTTAAACATCGGATCGAACTTGATAAATCATGTATCTACAATATATTATTAAATGAAATAGCAATCTTATAAAAAAACATGTAAATTATATTTCAAACAACGCTGTTAAACTTAAATAATTAACGACGGCCTACCCTTAAAAAATGTACATTAGTTTATCAAAGGAACAGAGGCGACCGTAATCATTAACATTAGTGGAATGTTATAAAAGCATTTTTTTGGTAGAAAATTTTAATAAATGAAAATTAGGGAGCGCTCGTTAGAATTCTCGCCCGGAGGGATTCACTTTCTCTCGTCAATAGCCGATAAGGCCGGCATCACGTTACTGAACGACGCGGGTATATAACAAAACAGTATTTTATAATATAATTTTTTTTTTATTTACGCGACAAACATATATGGTATGGTTTATTTAATAGAATCATCATATAGAGCGCCATCATACGTCATAGAATCATGCAATGTAAGCAGAGGTGTACTTTATTAACCACATTTTGCCGAATTCTATTACTCAAAGTCAAACTCAAATCGTATAGGTCTACGGGGACACTTACAAATTGTCATTACATTTTTTTCTTAACTCTACAACCGGATCGGAACGCAACCTCAACTGAGAAGATCCGACAAGAAACTCAGCGGGTTTGTCTTTTTTTTTAATTCATTATTTTTACAAAAAATAAATAAAATGTAAGCTCCAGTGTGTTGCCATGCGGGCGCACACACGCTACACTTTAACATAATAAATATTGATATTTAAGCGATCAGTCCCAGGCTGCTTTACTATAGCCCTTCCACGAACCCTTCAAAACATATTGATCCACCTTGCCAAGGTAGAAAACATATTAATACACGGTCGTATAATCATACAACCCATCGCTTTATCTATACACGTAATATACACTGGGTTCGCTCCCAGTCCACTATACGATACCTATAACACAAGCGTTGCTTAGTGTGGAACCGCATAGTTGGTGTATTCGTCTGGCGATTATTATTATTTATTATCTTTTCCTCTTCAATAAAGCAATAATGAAATAAATCCGCTATCGCCCATCACAGCGTCTCGCACCAAGTCGTTCCGCCCGACGGGTGCCCAAAAGTTCATTGGGACTTTTATTGGCGTAGCTTTTAAAGCTCCCTGTCAGATGTAGCGCTAACGATGCTATAAAGCGCGCCCGATGACGTCACGCCGACGCCGACTCATAATTAGGGTTAATTGTGTAAACATTTGTAGAGACGGTCAAGTTCTAATGCGGGGGAGTTTATGGCATTTTTCGTTTCAAGGCCGATGGGTATTTGTTTTGTAACTTCACGTAATACGTGTGACACAAAATTACAACGAAAATATAAATTCAAATGAGAATGGAAAACTTACTACCTACTTAATATTTACTTATAAGAAACTTATGGACTTTTTTTTGTAAAATTAAATTAAATAAAATGTCGGCCCAATACGCCCAAGTTTTGTATGTAATTCGAGTGAGAGCTCCGATGAGAGTTCCCAGAGAGACGATGGATGGCTAAATACCTAGCAGCTTCAAAACGTGGCTTCCTTAGTCAATTGCACAACTTAATCGCTAATAGTACTGCTATACTTAGTGGACAATAAACAAAATAGTCGTGTGTAGGATAAAATACGTTTTAATGGGCAAAATATGGAAGGAGTCTTATGAAGTTTAAGAAATTAAATAAAACTAATTCAACTGATTTTATCGCAATTAATTTATGTTTTTTACGTTCTCAACGTTTCGATAAATTCATTTCATATCAATGGGTACTATTCCCGAAAAATACAAGAAATCAATAAAGTTTAAGAAAAATAATTCGCCATTCTCGGTATGAAAATAAAAGTACATTTTCATATACGTCTATCAAATAATATAAATGGTTACACAGGTACCGAGTCGGTACAGATAGCATCCCCACACGTGGCACGAGAGACGAGTGAAATGATCCAATAAAAATATAAGGTGATTTTATGTGAACGAATAAAACTCCCTACTGTGTAGCTTGATAAATGTATTGACGAGGTAAGTGCGTTTATTTTGAAACGGTATTTCTAATATTTCTATACCTATTATGTAAAGTGACTTTTTAGGGAATAAGTTAAAATACTCCATAGACAGGCGGGCTAGAAAGCTCATTGGCAACGAGATCCTAGTGCAGGCCAAGCTACAGAGCCTGTAACACCGACGTACGGTTGCCAACCTATCAGTCTTCTACAGAATACATTTCGGAGAGTGTGAGATGGAATTCGGACATTAATTCCCCCATCTCCATTCTAATTTCGGTCGACAACACGCACGGACAAGTGTCATCCGTACACTGTGGACATTCCTTCGGTACGTACTATGCGTTTTGCTTCTACTTTCATCGTGTGAACTGCCAAGGAATGGAACACACTACTGGCGTCTTTGTTCCCCGTTGACTATAATCTGGGTGTTTTCAAGTCGCTAGTGAACAGGTACCTTCTTGGCAAATATGCTTTTTTTTTTTTTTTTTTTTATTGCATTATAGGCAAGTATTTGATCTCGATCTCACCTGATGGTAAGTGACGATGAGATCTACGATGGAGCATACTTGCCTAGGTAGGAAGGCGGCAGTAGATAAGAGACGCTACATTCACTAGGCACATGCAGCGCAACTGATCTGACCCGCCATCCATGAATGGCAACACCGAACATCATGCCGGAACACGGCTAGGCCGCTTGGCGACATGGCTTTGTTCAGTGCTCCATCGTAGATTCTATCGTCACTTACCATCAGGTGAGATCGAGATCAAATACTTGCCTATAATGTAATAAAATAAATAGATTTACTGTTAACAGTAAGTAAGTTCATATTCCATTGCTAGTTAACCATCGATCTCGTGTCTAAACCTACTCGACCGCTAATTAACGAGTTGAAATAACTTATCTCAACTTACTGAGAGGTTAGTTTCCCTGTTAAATCGTCAGATATTAACTGAGGGTTAATTATACTAAATTACCACAAGTTTCAAACTGTTACAAAATGTTAATTAATTAATTTGATGGATACCCTTAGAGATGCTAACAATTAAGAAAGTTCCAAGATCTACAACTTATGTTGATTGCGTTCGGTTGTTTATTTTATAGAGATGCGAATAGACGTACAGGAGAATAAGAAATACAAGAAAGTCGTCTATCTTGTATTGCTATCCCATTCATTGAAATACAAGAAAGTCGTCTATCTTGTATTGCTATCCCATTCATTGAAATACAAGAAAGTCGTCTATCTTGTATTGCTATCCCATTCATTGAAATACAAGAAAGTCGTCTATCTTGTATTGCTATCCCATTCATTGAAATACAAGAAAGTCGTCTATCTTGTATTGCTATCCCATTCATTGAAATACAAGAAAGTCGTCTATCTTGTATTGCTATCCCATTCATTGAAATCCAAGAAAGTCGTCTATCTTGTATTGCTATCCCATTCATTGAAATACAAGAAAGTCGTCTATCTTGTATTGCTATCCCATTCATTGAAATACAAGAAAGTCGTCTATCTTGTATTGCTATCCCATTCATTGAAATACAAGAAAGTCGTCTATCTTGTATTGCTATCCCATTCATTGAAATACAAGAAAGTCGTCTATCTTGTATTGCTATCCCATTCATTGAAATACAAGAAAGTCGTCTATCTTGTATTGCTATCCCATTCATTGAAATACAAGAAAGTCGTCTATCTTGTATTGCTATCCCATTCATTGAAATACAAGAAAGTCGTCTATCTTGTATTGCTATCCCATTCATTGAAATACAAGAAAGTCGTCTATCTTGTATTGCTATCCCATTCATTGAAATACAAGAAAGTCGTCTATCTTGTATTGCTATCCCATTCATTGAAATACAAGAAAGTCGTCTATCTTGTATTGCTATCCCATTCATTGAAATACAAGAAAGTCGTCTATCTTGTATTGCTATCCCATTCATTGAAATACAAGAAAGTCGTCTATCTTGTATTGCTATCCCATTCATTGAAATACAAGAAAGTCGTCTATCTTGTATTGCTATCCCATTCATTGAAATTCAAATGTACACTAGATGTGATGTGACACAAAACTGATAAAAAATGTGTGTTCAGTCTGTCAGCTGTCATATGTTTATGTGTGTGTACAAAGGTACTTAGCGCAGTATGAGTGTTAAGTCATTATTAGTAATAAACAGGTATTAAACCTTTTTCGTTAGTGAGGCAATAGATTACATATAAGAAAAAAAACTTAGCTGTTCAATTGTAAGAAACGAAATCAAACTAACAAGAAATAAATTGTAAAACATAAATCTTTCCTCAAGAAACGATGTAATATTTTTATAATATTATATTCAATTTTTATGTAATTTTAAAATTTCTATTTTATATATAGATAAAATAGAATCTGATTTAATTCAAGGAGTTAACAATGAGAACACCTACATAGAAATTGAGTCTGATTTTTTTAGGCCTAAGTAACAAGGTAAACATAAAAAATGAACCATAATTTAAATACCACAGACTAAAAGCCGATCACCTCCGTTATCTAATCTACAATCATACGGAATTAAAACGCGATCATCCTAGCACTAACGTTAGGCCTATTGCGCGGACGTTCTATATTTGTCGACAAACGGATATCACGGGAGCCGGCGGGAACGAGCTCTCGATTACATGAATATCGATCCCGGCGACCTATTTGTAGCAGCCATTACAACGATGATCGAATCACTACCGGTTCCATAGCGATTCTTGTTAGGGTAGTGTTACAATTTGAAAACAGATAATAATAATATCGCTAGACAAACACACCAACTTTACGGTCGCCAAATTTACCAACGCTTTTATTATGGGTACCTTACAATGGACTGAGGGCGCGATGCTAGTGTATAATCACTTGTCTGTGACTGGTACAAACATCATGATATACTCTATCGAGATTCGAACTCCGAACATCGGTACAGTAAGCAGGGTCGTTAATAAATAGATAGTTAATAGATTAATTATTACACAAATGGGTGTTAAATATACCAAGGGCCCTGCTGATTCATGCTCATCACATAAAGCGTGTCTTTATCAGGATTCGAACCAGGGAACCTCGGCGCAGAAAGCAGGGTCACTACCAACTGCGCTAATCAGGTCGTCAGTTGCGCGATACAGTCAAGAATTTATAAGCGGGTCGCAAGTTAAGATATGCATCGGCCTTTAAAAAACTATCAGTCACCTACAATCACCTACAACGCGTCTCGTTTTATAACTAGGAAAAAATCCTCCCATATATAATAGTGTAAAGGGAATTCGTGACCAAAGACAAAAGGCCCAGATTGCTCCAAACGGCTCGCCCCTAAACTAAAACAAAGCAGTTAAAGTTAGTACGACTACAACGTGACTAATAGGCATGGTCCGCTGGCACTTGGCGCATGCGATGTTGTTGTATGGCGAGAGCTAGTTAAAAGCTTTAAGGAACTATAGAAACTTATAGGCACTTGCTCCATGTCATCTTAAGCACACTCCACACCTCCCGATCTTATCTTAATTATAGTATGAAATCGGTAATCGGACGTCCTAAATCCTAATTTAGGACGTTCGATTGGATTATACACACTCAGATTCGGATAGGAAGGTGTAGAACCTGTCTTATGGACCATGTCCAGACTACCAGCGTGGCTTCGTGGGGCTGCCTCGAGCATATGCCCCGCGCGGGCTAGCACTAGAATGACAGTCTTACCTTGAGACAATGGTCATGTGCTCGAGCGTGCGAATTAAAGTGTAGTATGACGGAATATGACAGCGCTCTCTCTAGGCAAATATCATGTTCCCAAGCCATGCAGCCTGGCAATACCTGATTTTCACGCAAAAACATCTATTATCAGATTTAAAATGGCAACAAAAGTTAGCAAGACATAATAGTTGAAGAAATATTAACCAGAACGCCATTTCACTGAGCAATAAAACTAGTGCTCAACAGATCCGTATTGCAATTAAATTGGAGGGAGCAAAAAAGGAACCGGTGCCATTGTAGCCGTCGCCATGGCAACCGGCCGGAAATTAAACTGAGTCGACTTGTACCAGTACCAACTGTAGGTTATTGTTTTGCTTACAACTTTTTTATTAAATATTCAGGTGGTACCAATTTTAACGCAAAGAAAACGAAGACAAATATAATTGAGGGAAAAGTAGAAAAATTATGAGTATCTTTGTATAAAAATGTTAGGCAATATACAAAATTAGGTCGCTACAAATACATTACAAATACATCCTGGTTGTTCTGTAAGGACAGTTGTTTGTTTGGAGATAGATAACAAATAGTACGAACTGAAAAAATTACGACCCGTGTAAAAATTATCAAAATTGTTTTATTTGATTCATTATGTTCACCGCTCTTGCAGTTTTATCGAGGTATTGATTCCGATATCTATAAAATCGGAAGAATTTGGGTCACTTGATAAAAAAAACGAGTCTTAAACCCCAACAAAAAAAAATCTAGTAAACTGGGTGTAAGTGGTTTCGTACCCAAACTGATACGAGCCAAGTCCGCCAACTTACTCTAGCAAGATAAACGAATTATAACCAAACTCTCCTTGATGGATTCTGTACCTAAAAGTAGATCATTCAGGCGTGAACACGAAGGAATCTTCACCTAGAACGTACGACGCGCGCACAATCGTTGTGTATTGGATGACATTAATCATGTTTACAAAAGCTCCGCCGCGGCCGCGAGCTCTTGCTGGCACAATGATGCTGTAGTCTGGAGCGGAGTAATGTAGATTTATCTGTTGCGAAGTTCTCAAGGCTGCATATGTACCGCGTCGAGTGGGCTATTAATTGTGTAAATTATTTCTGGTGTATTTGGACAGTGCAAATTCGCTTCCTCCTCCTAGCTTCGAGCTTTCCTCGATGTTTCTCGCGTTTAAAATTAGACGGTATATATACATTTTAAAATTGCAGCAAGAGACTAAAAAAATATAAAAAGTCCCAACCTTCTAATTTAAATTTTAAAAAAGTGATTCCTATTCTCAGCAGAAATTTAAAATTGATATTGAAAACATATTCCATTTGTTACGTGTTCACAACAAAATATTCTAGGCGTTAGGTAAAGTGTATGTGCCATATTTCAAACATCACACTTCAAGGATAAGCCGACAAGACAACAAGAATTCGGCCACTTACCGCGCACTTACCAAGTTCTAAGCCAAGGCCCTCGCACTGACTCGCAGTGATTAATGCGTATTTAATGGCATATTGTTTGCGATCCATCGCCATTATTTCATTAATGTGCCGAGATAGGAAAGTATTTATGTTCGGAACACTTCGGTTATTGGTTCACGACGATGACTATGAGTTTTAATGATTTAAGCGTAGCTGATAAGACTCGAAATGGGTCGATAAGTGTGATTAAGTTGAGGTACGTGCGGTCAACCCTTATATGGTATAGGTACATTATCTGATGCCGTAGTTATATTAACGATTTAACAGCTAAGAATACAGATTAAAGATCCTAAAAAAAAATAAGGTAGGTCGAACGTGCGCTGTTATTAGACCTCGAGTGACATGCGACCTCGCGGAGCGGCGCATTCAATCTGTTAGATACACAGCCATTGGCTAGTTAATTATTTAGAATAGAGTCATATAGAGAGATATTGTCTCTGCTACGTCGTTTATACAATATTCACTGACGCTACATAAGTGGCATAACTTTTAAATATCGACGGCTGCCAAGTCTCACAATCGTCGATCATCTCCGCCTCTGACATAATTTTGTGCAAACAATTATTCTGTATTCCTAGCATAGCACATTTTTGTTCTGCACACGCGAGCCGGAATAAGGCGGAATTATTTCATTATATTCATGAATCCGGGCTCTCACGTGACGCGGCTCGCGAAACGTGAAACGTATAACGCTAACTTGTGAGGCATATTTTATTATTATGCTACTTGTTTCGTGGTGCACGTGTGGGGAATTAAGGTATTTAAATTAAATGGATATTTATTAGTTGGTTAATAGGTACATCTATACACAAATTAATAAAATTGGAGTGTCTGTTTGTAATAATAAAATAACCGCTTTTTACTAAGTGCATTTGGATGTATACACGGTGTCTATGCCAAAACAACATTTTTTACAATTTTTGTCTGTCTGTCTGTCTGTCTGTTTGTTCCGGGTAATCTCTGAAATGGCTGGACCGATTTTGACGGGACTTTTACTGGAAGATATCTGATGTAACAAGGAGTAACTTAGGCTACTTTTATTTTAGAAAAAAACATGGGATCTCACGAAAAAAAATTAAAACCAATGTTACAGCGCTGCGCCTGATTAAGTTTGATAGCAACAACCTGCAATGCGTGTGCAAATGCTCAGAACGCGCGAGCGGGCTGTTGCCAACGGTTGTGTCTTTGTTAAATACCACGCGGACGAAGTCGCTGGTAACAGCTAGTATTAATATAAAAATTAAGCACAATCGTGAGGAAACCGTGCAAGTCTTTCGAAAGCTGTGTGAAGTTCGCCAACTGAGCTATGCCCCAAACCTTCTTTGGATAGAGGGGAAATGTGCCCGGTATAATAACAATAGGCTTGCCATTTATTAAATTGGGGCCTAATGGGGCCCTGTGCCCTTTGAAGATTACAGGCGTGATATAGAAAATTATATACACACATTGCTTAATCTAAGAGGAAATTGAATCTCAAATGTGTTTATGAACACCACTAAAGTGTTTAAATACGATATTTTTGAATATTACAATCCAAAATCCATTTTGGATCTTTATTTCGGATCTATTTGTTATCTCCCTCTAACCTTTAATGTGGAACAGTCAATACAATCATAGTTTATATGTGGACTTAATCTAGTAAACGCATATAAGTTTCCCGATACAGTATGAATTCAAATGCAAATTATATAAGTGCCATCAAATCATCGTAACTGGATAACACCCGCTATAACTAGACAATTATAAGCTAGAAGTAAGTGTCATAGGAATATATTCAATGGAAATTAGGTCATACACAGATTATTTCAAGTCACAAATTTGAAGACGTGAATTAATTGGCTTAGCGGAGATATTTGTGTATTACTGATAAAGCTGTCGTTACACTACATACCAAACATATGACGCGATATAACTGTTAACATACCTACTAGTATAACTATATTCTTTCTAATTTGTTTTGAGATGATACAAGTGGTATTATAATATCAGGTAATTTCATTAATGAAGTAATACCGTATTTAGTTGTATATTTGCGTGTAAAAAACCTCCGATTAATGTTCTTTTTTTTATGGAAAGTTGCCGGTACGGATTTGCTTTAGTAACGTATCTTCCAACAGATCGCTTGACATCCTATGGGCAATTAAGAACTGTAAAACCTATTGTAAAATTAGGGTAGATAGTAAACGAAAAAAATCATAAATCTCAAAATAAGCCGAATAAATACGACCTCCACTGTCATAAGCTGTAGCCAAGATTTGAAATCATGGAAATTCAACATTCGAAACGGAATTCCAAATTTAAAACTTAGCAACATCTCCAGCAAGATAGATGTAGCTTAATGATCGCTTCACCTAAGCTCGCTCGTGAGCAACAAGCTTTACTCAAATCCCAGCGGCGCCTCGTGCAGTTATAACGGATTACGGTAAGACATTCAAGTTGCTCTAATATATTAATGTTAGCGCGGCATCGCATTAGCTTTTAGTTTGCTTGAAACTTAAGCTAGCGCTGTGAAAATTTATTTGTGAATTTCTAGAGCATATATATAACATGTAGGTAAAGGTTCTTATTAGCAGGCTTATTTATAAATAAATATCGCCAGACGAACACACCGACTATACGGTCCCACACTAAGCAACGCTTGTATTATGGATACCGTACAACGGACTGAGGGCGAACCCAGTATATATTACGTATACCGATATTAAACATCTATGACTTGGGTAGAAACATTCGTGCTCATCACAGAAAGTTTGTCCCTACCCGGATTCGAACCCGCAACCCTTGGCACAGAAAGCAGGGTCACTACCAACTGCGCTAATCAGGCCTTCAAATTTAAATATTGAGTTTAAAGACTTTTACACCTGAAACTACTGAACTACTAAACTACTAAAAATCAACTAGTCATATAACAATCTCGCAACTGAAAAAGTAGTTATTAGTGTGAGTAGTTCTTATAATAGCTTTAAGTTAATTACATACAATATAGATTTTATTGGTCACGAATAAGTATATAATGAAAAGTACCTACTTAACAATAGATATATTTGAGCAAATCAATGTTTTACATTCAATCAAATCTCAATAGCGAAACCCTAGTGGCTTCATTATTATAATTTCATAAGGAACAACGTTTTTCTCCGCACAAACAAATCACACAAGTTCGCGAACAAAATGGAACAACAAAAATGGAACGGTAAATCAACGGCGGGACAATATGGAACAAATCCACAGACCGCGGAGTAACAGATGTGACAGTTAGCTGGTGGAACATTCAGACCTGAACTAGCGTAAATCATAGCGTCTTAATGTTACAGCGGGACGTGACGTCACGGGTGCTTATAACGTCATTGTTACTTAGTAAATGAGAATCGTATGAGTATTCATCAATGGTGTATATTGATTAACGTAGATCTATAGGGTTCTATAATTCTATAAGTCAATTTAAATTTAGTGGGAATATTAGATAACTTAAAATTTTGAACTTTATTTTTCTTAGTACTTTTAGTCTTATTACTATGATCATTTGAAACTTGACTCCTCAATTGTAAATATGAGAGTTCACCAGTTCAAACTATGACACTAGGACGTCAAACAACTCAGTCCTCCCGTGACCTTGGCTGCTGTAAAGCAGCCGAAACGTCGGGAACGTAAAAAACATAAAACAAACGCTTTCATTGTGTAGTATTCGCGTAAATATAAGAAATCAATATCCTCAACTGTATTTGAAAAATATACGTAATAATGAAAGAAGTAAATATTAAATTATTCATTACACACATTATTTACATTCACAAAAGTATCTAACATTAGGATTTAATAGGCACAAATCGACGTCACAGTAACAGCCTTGGCTGCTATAAAAAGGCCCGCAAGACGAACGATCGCGCCCACCTCGACTAATCTTGTCACATTAAAGCCAGTTAATGAATAGACGGCTTAGTTTGCTTTTTCCATCCTCGCAAATACCAACGACATTAACTTAATGTTTTCTACACAAAATGTCCGTAGCTTTTGTCTCCACAACAATATGTTCTCGACCTGTTAAAACATTTAGCGGTTTTAGTTAGAATTATTTATATCTTAGTGCAAAACATAAAGATTGATTGATTGATCTACTATATTTACGCGAATACTACATTGAAATAAAATTAATATTACGGATTTTATCGCGTTTATTATACGTTTTTTACGTTCCCGACGTTTCGGTTGCTTTACAGCAACCATGGTCACACGGGAGGACTGTAGTTTTATTTCAATAAGTATTGATGTTAAATTTGAACCATAAATAATCGTAGCTCATAAATGTTTATGACTGGTTAAACTTTATTTTTTTACCGTGTAAATAAAGTCTACTACTTTATTTACACGGTAAAAAAGTAAAGTCCTCCCGTGACCATGGTTGCTGTAAAGTGATGTATTTTATCGTCGTGACATTTTTGTAACAAAGTAGTATTTAAGTGTTATGCAAATACAATTTACAGTGCCGCCAGATCAGAAAGCGAGCGCTTTTAAGCTCCGCCTGTAGTATATCTATTATATACTAGGCACTGCTCGTGGCACCGCCTGCAGTACCTCCTATCAGTGACAGAATTTTAAGAATCGGTTTAGTAGATAGTATAGTGATAATCAATATAGTGATAAATAATATTTGATACAATGATAGTGGTTGGAGGCGCTGCGGTGAACGAAGGACGTACCTTAGTTCACTGGGTTGGTCTCTTATCTGCCGCACGCTCAAGATCTTACAAATTCACATACACACTCATTTTTGTGGTGGTAGGCTTCGGCCGTGGCTAGTCACCACCCACTGAACAAAGCCATGTCGCCAAGCGGCCTAGCCGTGTTCCGGCATGATGTTTGGTGCTGCCATTCATGGATAGCGGGTCAGATCAGTAGCGCTGCATGTGCCTAGTGAATGTAGCGTCTCTATCTACTGCCGCCTTCCTACCTAGGCAAGTATGCTCCATCGTAGATCTCATCGTCACTTACCATCAGGTGAGATCGAGATCAAATACTTGCCTATAATGTAATAAAAAAAAGGAGGATTAGGAGAGTATTACACATATTTTTTTAATTATTCTTATCAGTGTCAGGAGTGAATGGAAGATTAATTAGAGAGCGAGAGTGAGTGAATAATGCGTTTTTATTGAATGCGTAAGTGTGCGAATGCATAATGCCAGTATAAATATATTATTTAATTTAATAACAAAAATGTTTTATATATTTGTGCGCAGCCAGTGGTAATGCAATAAAATCAAACTTTCCAGTAAGTAACTACACCAATTCCTATACGGAAATCAGAATTTCGTAAAACAATTCCTAAACTTTGCCCAATCTAATATTTACGTCCGAAGGCCATACGTTTACTTTCGGTCCATTTTGGGACATTTAACCCGTTCCCAACCGACATTGTCCCATCGCTCCTTGAATAAATAACATAAAAGGCTCTACACCGCACATTTACATTGCCAAAACTTTTTTCTGAACACGTCCCGAGGAAGCCCGCGGTATAAAGATAAATAAGTAACAATTCAATCAATATTTACAAGATTTAGTTGCGTGTTGGGAGGCTGTTGCTTGTCAGCCGATAGTAAACTCGATGTTGGCATTAGGGGATTGGCTGGTGTAGAGATTTGTCGATAGAAATTGTCGATAGAATTGTATTAATATCATAAGGTAAGCATAAACTCGCAATATCATTGGGAAAATATGCCGTCACTCTCATTATTATGTAAGACATCAGCTGTGTGAGCGAGACCGAGAAGCGGTAACGCTTTGTAATAAGATCATGTTTGAGCCACTGGTACAGTTTTATCACTGTAACAGTATACTTATTTTTTTTTTCTGGCAACTTATATTAATATTTTAATTTTTTCTGGCAAACTAATATGTTTCTGGAAAGGAAATTTATATCTTTGGTACTAGTAGAGAGTACTGAAGTTAGTATATTTCTCGAGCTAAAGTGGTCCACATTTTTAAACCGACTCATTTTTTTTTTTAATACATTATTGGCAAGTATTTGATCTGATTTTATAATGTGATTTTTTTTCTGTTCATATTCAAAAACCCCAATACTCTAGTGTAGATACATAATTTTGTGAACCGATCTGTAAATATATTTAAAGTATCGATAACAACAATCGCATCACTATACCAAAACTAATTTATCAGTTATCCTTTAGCCTGCGATGTATCGAGGATGTCGTAAAACGGGTTGAGAAGCTCCTGTTAAACAAACTGGCGGAATATGGTGTCGTAAATAAACAACCGCGAGACGGCCCATTACGTCTGCTAAAAACAACAAAAGAAATCCCTCCCTGCAATACTGGGGAATCGTATAAGATAAATAAAGATTGTATACTTCTTACACTTTCAATCTTAGAGAAAATCTTGAACTTTGATTGTAATTTAATTTCGTATGATATAAAAGCAGTGATAGCCAAGTTGGTTGAACGCTTGCGTCGGTAATGAGGATCGCAGGTACAAACCCGGACTTGCAGCTCTGGAATTTTCACACATTTCCGAATCTCATTTTCAACCATGATTATCACTTGCTAAGCGGTGAAGGAAAACATCGCGAGGAAACCTGCATGTCTGAGAGAACCCCTCGAAAGACGTGTGAAGTCCGCCAAGCCGCACTGGGCCCGCGTGGTGGACTATGGCCTCATTCGCCTCGCATTGAGGGGAGGCTCAAAGTCAAAGTCAAATCAATGTGTGTAAAAAAGTGCCCAGAGTCCAGAAACCTATTAAGATCCGTTCATACCTTAAGTTTAAAACGTTAATTTTCTACGTAAACTTTTACTTGAAAGAAAACTTCTCAACAAGAAACATTTTATATCACTGTTTTTTTCAATTTAAATCCACTTTATTCATCCAAAGTATCTAGCTACAGTTAACTTTTCCGATGTAACAAATCAACATAGTTATCTGTGTATAAACTTTAACACAACAATAACGGGATACGGCATCTTTGCTTTAAAGGCCGCCGTCACGAACTCGGTGCGAACTAAAAGCAACTTGGCGGACGCACTTCTCCGCCCGTGATACGGAGTAAGCTCAAGGAAAGTTTAGTTTGAAATGTTGTCGCTATGTTTCTAACCGGTTGCAGATATAGTTTGAAGTTCTTTTTACTCACGGATGTGCGCTCGGCCAAGTTCCTACTGCCTTCGAAAGACATAAGAAGTTATTTTTAAGTGCTACGATTTATGATTTTACGGTGAATAGTTCCATCAATCTCTGAACAACTAGTTTTTTACTGATCCAACAAATAATCAGAACAACATATATAGTATATAACGCTACGAACATTATTTGTTTGAGACAAATTTAAAGACAGTTGAACACACCTTTAAAAACTTGTAGCAATAATAAGTACTACGAAATTTCGTAGCACAATTTCTGCGCTGTTCGTAGCAAACTTACGTTAAAATTTACGTACTACTGACTACGGTGGTTATTTTTGCAAACAAAAGTGGATTTTGACTTCGGTGACGAACCATTTCATTCCGCGACTGTACTTATACCAAGTTAACTAAATATCTCTCCAAACACATCCACTTAGCTCAATATACATACATTTTAATTGCCTAAAATGTACCAGTGGCAGTAAAATCTATACATATAAATAAAATTGGAGTGTCTGTTTGTAATATTAAAATAACCGCTTTTTACTAAGTGCATTTGGATGTATACACGTTACCTATACCGAAACAACATTTTTTACAATTTTTGTCTGTCTGTCTGTGTGTCTGTCCGTCTGTCTGTCTGTCCGTCTGTCTGTCTGTCTGTCTGTCTGTCTGTCTGTTTATTCCGGGTAATCTCTGAAATGGCTGGACCGATTTTGACGGGAATTTCACTGGCAGATAGCTGATGTAACAAGGAGTAACTTAGGCTACTTTATTTTAGAAAAAAAAATGGATATCTCGAAAAAAAATTAAAACCAATGTTGCAGCGCTGCGCCTGCTTAAAGTTTGATAGCAACAATCTGCAATGCGTCCCGCGGGATCAGAACGCGAGCAGGCTGTTGCCAACGGTTGAGACGTTGTTGAATACCACGCGGACGAAGTCGTTCAATATATAAATGCTTTATTGGCCTACATGAATACAAAAATAAACTAGTTCGAGTACTCTTACGTAATTTAATCGATCATTTCAACAACACCTCAACACCTGATAAAACCTTTCAAAAACGGTCTTGTCAGGGGCCGGTACAGACTCCATCACGAGTGAAGCACGCCATTGACTGCCACTTGATCACGCGCGATCAAAGACATCGCCGCGGGATTATCAGCGTGGAAACTTAGCAGTTTTAGGGTTAAAAACTAGCAGTTTATGGTTGAAGGGATTGGAGTGGAGTGGACTCACGCGGAGTTTTGCTTTGTTTTCAAAAGTATAGTGAAGTAATAATAAATATCGCCATACGAACACACCAACTATACGGTCCCACATTAAGCAACGCTTGTGTTATGTGTACCGTACAATGGACTGAGGGCGAACTCGGTTTATAATACTTATATACATACTAAACATCCATGACTCGGGTACAAACATTCGTGCTCATCGCACAAAGCTTGTCCCTACCAGATTTCGAACCCGGGACCCTCGGCGCAGAAAGCAGAGTCACTACCAACTGCGCTAATCAGGCCGTCAAAAAAAAACTTACCTATATGATATGGTGTGTAAAAAAGCATACACAGAATAATGTTTTTTACGCATACGTTGTACCGTGGAAGTCACAGCCTACATAAATACATCTATACATATAAATAAAATTGGAGTGTCTGTTTGTAATATTATAATAACCGCTTTATACTAAGTGCATTTGGATGTATACACGGTACCTATAACAAAACAACATTTTTTACATTTTTTCTCTGTCTGTCTGTCTATCTGTCTGTTTGTTCCGGGTAATCTCTGAAATGGCTGGACCGATTTTGACGGGACTTTCACTGGCAGATAGCTGATGTAACAAGGAGTAACTTAGGCTACTTTTATATTAGAAAAAAAACATAGGACCTCACGAAAAAAAATTAAAACCAATGTTGCAGCGTTGCGCCTGATTAAGTTTGATAGCAACAACCTGAAATCCGTCCCGCGGGCTCAAAACTCGCAAGCAGGCTGTTGCCAACGGTTGTGTCTTTGTTAAATACCACGCGGACGAAGTCGCGGGTAACAGCTAGTACTATATATATTACAAAAGGCAATGGATCCGCTGTGCCTACTTAACTACTACTGTAATAAGGAGTCCGTCATTTACACTCTTTTCCTTTTTCTTTCAATCTGTATATGTGTATGTATGTCGGTCTAAACGAATGTGCTAATCTCTAGAACCAATAAATCCATTTGTATGCGGTCTTCTCTGTTCTGACCTTTATTTCTTTAAGAAGGTTTATGTGTGTTAAAAATAAACATTGAAATTTACGGTTATAATATCGTGGATATAGCTAGTTTGGTATGAAAGTTCATGTCGTCACCTTCATTCGTCGCAGCCGGGCATCTGGATTCCCAGGCTGTCTGGAGTCTGGAAGTGTGCCCAGCTGGCCATTAAAATAAACTTAAACATGCTAAATACAATACTATGACCAATCCGAAAAACATTACACAGGGCGTCTAATTACAAATTATTTTATTAAACGAAAAATTATTTTATCGTTAGCTTAATTAACGAATTTAGTGCGCGAGAGTAAAACTAATATCATTTCTTAAGAGTGAATGGCTCTTTGAGGGGAGCTATAATATACTGTCATTTTTTTTTATTACGCTCGACCTCTAGTCTAGTGATTTGAGCCCAGGCCGCTTGACTAACTACACCGAGTCGTTGCAGGTTCGATTCTTGTCTGGGCACATTGCAGTAAGTTGCTTTGGTCTGAGTATCATCTTTGGTTAATTGTTAGTTCCCCATAATACAATAAAAGGGTTGCTTAGTCTGCTACTATACATTTGGTATGTTTGTCGACACTACATCGACAAGAGCGGTATTAAAAAAATAAAAATCAAAACCTATCGCATACTCCTTTACTTTGAAAGTGGAAACCTTGAACACTCCAGTATACGTACAACACCCTGCGCTGGATCCGCGGCGCTTCTACAGGTAGCAAAGCCTTTTTTCATTGAGCACACCTGTTTGTGTAGGGGACCGTAAATAAATAATGTAACGTTTTGTAGACGTCGTGTTCGCTCCCCCAGGCGAGGGGAGCGAGGGGAGCGAGGGTCACCGTTCGATGTAGATCGCTTTTTGTTTGGTTTGGATTATTCTTTTGATCGAGATACTATTTTTTCTCAGGACAGCACATTTGAAAGCAAGCAATGTCCCCACGTTAATTGTCAGTAGCCTAACAGTTTATGGGGTCATCTCTCGACAACGAATCTCACCTGAGTCTGTACGCTGTTGACTAAATTAGCCCACTCCTAGCACAAATATTTATCTTATCTGCAGTCTTTTTTTAAATAAAACTAATTTTACTGATTTTATCGCTTTTATTTTTTGTTTTTTACGTAAAAATATTTTTATTTAAATGTGTAGTATTCGCGTTAATATAAGAAATCAATATGTTATCTGCAGTCCTCTATAGTAATGGAAACGATTGCAAATATCTACTTGCACAACATAAATGTTATAGATACATAGATACATAGCTCTTATAAGATTTATTAACCTCAAATTATACACACAAAACGCAAGACAGTGGTAATAACACCGATTTTCTACCGAACGCCTATTATTTTTCGTACCTAAATTCTCATGTCCAAATGCTAAATAGGGCACAAACTGGGAATTTCCAAATAACAGTGTTTAAAACTGGCCCTATTATAATAACAAGCCCCGTACCACGGTATGTTTGTTTGGTCGCGTTTTACTAAACTGTGTTTGGATGGAAATAGTTCTGGAATAAGTGCCAAATGTTTTCTTATTTAGTAACCTGTTAAGTTCAAGTCACTTTCCCATTCTTTTTTGCCTACAGGTTGACAACCAGTCTTTGATTACCGATATTTGCACGAAGCGATTGCTACTCGTATCAGTGCACCGTGATACTACTAGTAGGGCTAGCGGTAACTGAGGGCAGGCATCCCTCACTCGTCGATTTCTTATGTTTACTGAAATAAAATTAATTTACGGATTTTATCGCGTTTATTTTATGTTTTTTACGTGCCCGACGTTTCGTCCTCCCATGACCATAGTTGCTGTAAAGCAGCCGTAAAAATATTTTTATTTCAATAATGTATATAGGTAATAATATGCAACCCCTTGTTAGATGTAAATATATGAATTTTGGTATTATTCTTTTATTTATTGTAGTTGCAAAAATACCTTAGCAATTTCTCCTCTCCCAAAACCGAAAATTAAGATTGTATTTTCTGTAACATACATGGATATTGAATATCAGTCCGGCTAATTAGACCAATAGGCTCAATAGGAACTTCTAATGTAATCGTACCGTCATCGAGAAAACTGATGCTAGCACTGTCATACTTATTATGATATCTATGGTGTGATAGGGATGAACGACATTATGTTACCGAAACGGTACGTAACAGGGATTGTGCCCGAGGTAAGTCTAGCGTGTCGTTACCTAAACGTGCCTGAACACGCCTTTATTGGCCCAACTCATTATTAACATACAGAAATTTGCATATAATAAGCGCGGCCGAAATATTCCTGCCGCGTGTTTCCACGTTTTACGACATCGCCTCCATGCCTCTGTTTCATTCTAATTGTGTTTCATTTCACGTTTCAGGCTGGCGAGCTTCAGTTTTCGGACCAATAGGAATTGTTGATTGAGATTATGTTCCAATGGAATTATTGCGCGTGAGTGCACGATCCGTTTGGATTTAGGGTTTCTAATGATAACGACTAATCAATTTGTTACATTTTTTTTACTTATACTTTTCCATGTGCCTTGTTGTAGGGAAAAGTACTTATCTATCTTGACTTAAGAGTGAAAATAAATGTTGCACATTGACGTTACACGTCCATGAGACTATATTTAGAATAAGTATTCCAGGAAATACCCGACACGCCATTTTCATATCTTCATGTCACATCCATTATTTTATTTATAATGTGTATTTATTGAATTTAATATTGCTCTTAATTACTTGACACTGGCAAAATACCAGCTAAGTTGCGGGTGAGGGCATATTCTTATCCATTTTATTTCATTGCATTACATTTCGTAAAGAAAGCAGAAGTATTCCAGACTTGAAGTCTATCCAAAAACATATTAAGAAAAAGCTAGGAAGACGATAATATAAGGTATAACAAAAATAGTGTAAAATATTGTATTCGATGATACATTAAGCTATATGGATCACGTTGATGTATATAAAATAAATGTGTAAATTATGTTTATTTATTTCTTATTTTTACGCGAATGCGAATCATTAAAATAAAACTTATTTTAAGGATTTAATCGCGTTTATTTTCTGATTTTACGAACCCTTTAAATATATTATATTTTTAGTAAGTAAGGCGAACCATTTAGAAAAATTATTAAATATTATGAACGACACTTTTAAAGAATTTTCATTGAAGATTAATACAAGTAAAACTAAAATACTTACAACATCCAAAACAGGAAAAAATTCAAATCAAGAAATAGTAATAGCAAACACCAAAATACAAAATGTAAACAGTTTTAAATACTTAGGAAGCATTATTACTACAGACTCAAGATGCACACCAGATATTAAATCAAGAATCGCACTTGCCAAACAGGCTTTTAATAATAAGAAATACATTTTTACATCAAAAATATCTAAAAAAGTAAGGAAAAAGTTTATTAAAACATATGTCTGGAGCATAGCCTTATATGGGTGTGAGACGTGGACTATGACACAAAGAGACAGAGAAATATTAGAGGCATTTGAGATGTGGTGTTGGAGGAGAATGGAAAAGATCAGTTGGACAGAAAAAGTAACTAATGAGGATGCATTGAAGAGAGTGCAAGAAAGAAGATCATTAATGGAAACCATACGGAATAGAAGGGGGAAGATGATAGGCCATCTCATACGACATGATACCCTTATAAAGAACATCATAGAGGGAAAGATAGAAGGAAAGCGTGGACGAGGAAGACCAAGAATAAACTACATGAGTCAAATAAAAGAAAGGATGGGTGTCATGTCGTATAGGGAGGTGAAAGAAGCTGCTCTAGATAGAGACAGGTGGAAAGAGCTTCATCAGCTACACCGACAAGGGTCTAACCCTTAAATTGGAAGAAGAAGGCGAACCAGTAGCCTTTGGCCATGCGTCAGTACAGGATGTCATTTTAAATGTCTAATTATTTGATTTATTTCATTGACAATGTTATCTTTATATCCTACTAGCTGCGCCCGGCGGTGTTACCCGCGATAAAAAGTATGAAAAATTAAAACATCTATCCCACGGGAACCATACATTTTACCGGGATAAAAAGTAGCCTATGTGCTATTCCAGACTATAATCTATCTCTGTGCCAAATTTCATCCAGATCTGATCAGCCGTTCGGGCGTGAAAGAGTAACAAACATCCATCCATCCATCCAAACTTTCACATTTATAATATTAAGTATAGATTGTTAGCCCTGTGGAAATATTTCACACAATTTTTGTTACACCTTATATATAAATTGACTTCTTCCTCTAATTCGAAACAGCTGTCTGTTGTCTGCGGCCAAAAGATGATGATAATTTTCAGCTCATCTCTGAAATGATCATCTCAACAGCCATTAACAAAGTCGTTCATCGTCTGGTTGTAATTTAATTTGAAATTGAAGTAATAAGCAAGTCTAAAAAATTGTCCAAACGATAAACATATTTCTTCGATACTTTTGAAGAAGTGAAAGGTAGTGGAATCATATTTTATGGTAGACTTATCAATTTTTATACAGTGTGATTCAGAAAGGGTATCCTAACATTTGAGCATAAACAATTGTTCCCAACAAAATAAAAATTGTGATCGCATTTTTTTTAACGACTTTCATGTAATTATTATAAATACGATAAAAAGCGCAAGTGAAAATGAGTATTCTCGATCATGCTGAATAGTCAAAATAAGATAGATAATATTTAATACAATGTTGAATGAGGACAATTAGTTTCAATACGTTTGTATGAGTTTCTTTTAATATAGAATTTCATATTTTTAAGCATAAGCAAAATTTCATACAATCTTAATAAAACCTGTTTGATTGAAAAAAAACTTTGTAAGAAAGAGACAAGCAACACTAATTGCGAAACACGTTGCTTATACGATAAAAATCAGCGATCAATCTTTATTCAGCTAAATACTACATTCATTATAATTTAAAATGACTGGCCAAGTGTGAGCTAGCTCACCTAGCCCGAGTTCCGTACAACATTTTTGTTGTGAATTATTTCAATCTCCTTTTTAGAATATCGTTACTGTTTTCCACAAAACTTAGTTCTAATTAAAATTAATTTACATTAGACAATAAAAAGCGACTATCGCCGATCCTTTTGTAAGCTGTCTCTATTTTTTGTTTCAATCTTAACCAATCTACATAATAAAAAGTTTAACTACGGAACTAGCGTTGCCCAGTCATACATTTTCGTAAGACTACGACCAAAACTCAAGTCCTGCGGAATTTTAAATAAAAAACTGCGACACAACACGCGCCGAGATTACGTCCAGATTTTAGTCTTACGAGAATGCGAGACTAAGACTTTGGACTACACCATACGGGCCCCTAAAACATTAAAAAAAGTCCCAACGCTAAATGCTAAGATTTCACGTTTATACAAGGCATTTAGCCAATTTTGTGGTCGCGTGCGCCGCGGCGATAAATATGATGTTAATGCTTTAAATCTAGAAATAATTCTTGTATTAATTAACTTACTTTTGAGCGGTTAATATATGCATGCCCATGCGATACAGGTATGCAAAGACGGGTGAAATATTGTAATGTAAGCGGGGTTGTCCGGCTATATAAATGAATGTAGTATGTATACAGCACTAGATATGGGCTACATTCATAAGCTTAAATTCACGAATGGGCCAGAAACTAAGATACGTTTTATAAACGAAATATGCAGAGAGAAAGAGAGGGAGAGGGAGAGAGAGACGGGTTCGATACCCACCCTGGCCGTTTAACTGTTAAAGTGAGCCCATTTCTAAAACGAACATTATGAGTTTATAACGGCTAAAAACTTACTAACGGAACCATTAGTCGTGTATTACATATTTATTGGTTGATTAAGCTCACATAGCCTCTGTTCTGCCTGTTTCAAAATTATCTTATGTTTAATAGATTAGTATGAGAAGCAGGAGTAACGCATGCTGTCACTGTCATTCTTGTTTATAAAAGCTGCGGTGTGAGTGAGTCGGATAACGATATCGATACCATAAAGCTTCGTAAAAAGGCTGTGCTTTGAGTCGCAGGATTAAGGTCAAAGAGCGTTAGCTTTTAGAAAAAAGTATACTTCTGGGTCGAACGAAGTATAGTAATGTCGACAAACACTAAGCGCTAAAGAAACAAGATTTGCAACTCAAGTGTCGCTGCGGGGTACACACTTCGACACACGGTCTACAGACTGAGTGGTTATTGTCAAGTGTAGTCGTGAATGTCTATGTACCTGTAAAAAATCAGGAGTCAAAGTCAAATCGTTTATTTCGTATAGGCCTACGGGGGCACTTACAAATTTTCATTACATTTTTTTTCTTAAATCTACAACCAGATCGGAACGCGATCTCAACTGAGAAGATCCGGCAAGAAACTCAGCGGGCTTATCTTTTTTTTAATCCATTATTTTTACAAAAAAAAAAAATAGAAAGTAAGCTCCAGTGTGTTGCCATGCGAGGCGCACACACGATACACTTTAACATTATAAATTAGGAGTACACGAGTTATCCATTTGTAAAACGATGACGATAAACCCAAGCCCAAACCTCAATAATGTATCTCTAATCCCACGTTTCCAAATCAATTGCGGCTACCGCTGAAAAAACAATGCTAACGAATCCCAAACCAGCGATGCAAATAAAATTCAACCTAATGGGTATCCCATCCTCGGAACGCGTCCGGTATCGACGCGTGACCCCCGCGGTGGAGAACGGGGCCCCGGGGGTCAGGGCCTCCGTGTTATTTATACGTGAACCGCGGAAGTGACGGTAGGAAACGGTTTTAATGGGCCCCGGGCTCGGGCGTTGATGTTTTTGGGATAACTTTACGCTTTGTAACGCTAATCAATATAATATATTTAAGATTAAATAAACTAGATGCGACACATAGGTACTCTTTGTTCGTTGTTTATAATACCTTTGACAACACTTGCAATGTTGCAATTTCGAGTGGCTAACACTACCACTACCAATAAATATATATATGATTTTTGTACATGGCAATAGTAATGACTAGTTGCTTGATAAAATACCTGATGACCTGACTAGCGCAGTTGGTAGTGACCCGGCTCTCTGTTCTGAAGGTCCGGGTTTGAATCCTTGTGTGATGGGCACGGATGTTTGTACCCGAGTCATGTTTAATATCTATATAAGTATTATTTTATACTGTGTTCGCCTCCAGTCTATTGTACAGTACCTATAATACTGAGTCGATCTTAGTTGGTGTCCACTGTCAACCCTAATTAGTTGCTAACAAAAGCACGTAGGGGTATTAGGTAGTATTTCAAGCTTATTCGGTAGCGTTTGCTCGAGCTTGCTAAAGCCGAGTTTTTTTTTCTATTTTCCTATTCACATAGTTGCTCAGCATGTTAACACGGCGATTAAGATTCGCGTGCCACTTGTTGTGTATTTATGTCAAATTAGAAGGCATTGTTAAATATCGCGCTTGCTGATCGCGTGAGCGAACGAAAGACGATCGCGACCGATTGCTGGTTGTACGAGATAATTGCCTGAAAAGCGTTAATATTGTCACAAGATGATGATGAGACAACGAATGCTACTGTTATTTACATAGGAACCAGTTTTGTAGAGTTTGATCCTAATACCATTATTAGGCCTTATTACCTACTGTGGTAAATTAATTATCAAAATACTAAAATATGTGTACAAATTCAACTCAATAATTAGCACTTTTGTGATTTGTAATAAACAGAATAGAGCCAGTTCCTGAACTCTATAAAAAATATTGAATTTTTGAGTAAATGAATTGAAGTTTATTTACTTCAAGTAAAGAGTATTTCACTTTCGTTTGAAATATCGATCAGAGTTCAACAGTCGACCATAACAGAGCCTGCAAACTACATGTTAATCAAAACTGCGTCTAATTCGTGAACTAAGACAGTACAAGTCACGCAATGACAGTTTTCGTTAACTACCTATCTGTCGCACCATCTATATTCGCGGTAAAACAATGTACCCGCCTTGGCGGAGGCGAGCGAAGCAACCCGAGCGACGTGGACGGTATTAAGGCGAAACGTGTATAAGCATAGTGAACGCCTTTTTTTTCAAACGGTGCAGTGTATTTATATTTAAATAAAGCTTGAGACACACTGCGTCACGTTTGATATAAATAAATAAAAAATATCAGTTTTTTTTTAATAACCTACCTATCATTCTCTGTTGAAATCCAATTTATCAATGACTTCAACGGTGTATGGTGGGTCCAAATAGAATATATATGGAAAATTTATTTTGATTTTTACTGTCTTCTGTGAAAGAAAAGTTATAAAATTTGATAGATACCTTGTAGGTAGGAATGTCGTGACATGTTTACACCTACTACTAAAAGCCGAATCCATATTTACAACGGCTTAAAAGCAAAGGTATCACATAAAAAAAAGAAATACTCATAAAAGCATCAGTAGGCCCCACCATTAGCAAGGGGCTCGCCTGCTCCCAGGGCATTAGTACAACTCATACATCTAGCCAAAGCTCGCGCTAATCTGATGACCTACATACTAAGCCTGCTAATTGGGCGTTTCTGGGAGGGACTGATTATGTATCAAGTCTATGTTTCAATTGCTCAGTGTGATGTTCGTTTGGAAAAAATATAATGTTTATGTGTTTAAATATGTTTTCAACCTAAATATTTGAATAATGCACCGTTAAATGTATTGAAATAAAAATTATTTGACACATTTTATAGCGTTTATGTTATGTTTTTACGTTCCCGACGACGTTGCGTTTCGTTAAAATAAACGCGATAAAATCTGTAAAATAAGTTTTATTTCAATGTGTAGTATTCGCGTAAATATAAGAAATCAATAAGTCGAATGTATGTTTAAGAAAATATATGTTGAATAAACTTATCAAATAAAAAAAATATAAATGAAGGCCAAAAAAGCTCAATAGTCAGAATATCAACATAAGTATTATATACTGTGTTCGCCCTCAGTATTATACGGTACCCATAATACAAGCGTCGCTTAGTGTGAGACCGTATCGTTGATTGTGTTGACATTAAATTAAAAAAACAAAATATTTATAGCAATGTGCGTAAGTGTTATATGTGTAACTAGATAAAAGACTGACACCCAGATGGGGGATGGGGGGGGGACCAGTCGAGTCACCTTCGTCCGTAGGAGAATTAAGTTACCTCGAGATACCCTACACGTGACCTTGGGTGGTGCCAACCAGGTGACAACTCTACTGGTGGTAGGCTTCGGCCGTGGCTAGTCACCACCAACTGAACAAAGCCATGTCGCCAAGCGGCCTAGCCGTGTTCCGGCATGATGTTCGGTGTTACCATTCATGGATGGCGGGTCAGATCAGTTGCGCTGCATGTGCCTAGTGAATGTAGCGTCTCTTATCTACTGCCGCCTTCCTACCTAGGCAAGTATGCTCCATCGTAGATCTCATCGTCACTTACCATCAGGTGAGATCGAGATCAAATACTTGCCTATAATGTAATAAAAAATAAAAAAATCTAAATTCATATTGCCATGACACGAAATGAGTCCCTATTATTATGTTAGTTTTGCTAAGTCCGGCGCGCACTCGCAACGCAAACTTTGCACCAGCCGCGATTTTCTTTTTACTTTATGCAGTTCCACCATTATTACCTTTATCTTTGGTCTTATCTTTTTTAATGTGAAAACTTCCTATTAATATGGTTTCACTTATATTTTGCCTGCCTGTTCTAAAAACAACAACACTTGCAAAAAACACCAATGAACGAATGTAATTTTATACTGTACTAGCTGCGCCCCGCGGTGTTACCCGCGATTAAAAAGTATGTCCTTTTCCTCTATGTCCTTGTGCTTTGTGCATGTGCTTTTCCAAACTATAATCTATCTCTGTGCTAAATTTCATCCAGATCCGTTCAGCCGTTCTGGCGTGATTGAGTAACAAACATCCATCCATCCATCCACATTTATAATATTAGTGGGATTTTGCTTTGGATATGATATAGCGATAGGTATCTACTAGACATGAACGTGTCAAAAATGCCGTGCAACATTTTTCTCGGACCCTCCTAACCTCAAATCTACAAGAGTACATTCATAAAAGGGATTTTTAGAACGGGATTTCCTAACCATTTTATTAACATTTCCCTATTTCCAGTATTGTAGACTGTATAACAAGCCATGCCTTCTCCCGCCGCCTTCCCTATGTGAGGTATTTGGGTAGAGCCTACTTTTTTTAAATGTGATACGAGAAACAAAACACTATTACACTTTACCAACGAAAATTCTGGCCCCAATTCGCAGGTTCGCGAAACTGACGTGAACAAAAATCTGTTTTAGACACGAATTTTTAGAGTACAAATTTCTTTGTTCGGTGGTGTCCTTTGATAAAAAGATTCTGAAGCCATCGCGCCTAATGAGCCGTGTAGAAAAAAAAGCAATAATGTGTTTTCATTTCCCTTTTGGCCCTGAGGCCGTTTCTTTAAGAAATAAGGTTGATTATCAATATTACCTGAGTTGAGTAAGAAATTTATTGGCAAGAGGCGCTTTTTCGAATATTGCTAGATTCGGCTTCACCTTTAAGCTATCATTCTAACACTGTAGGACCTTGTTTATGATCTTCATAACAGGTACATATTCACACTTATCTAACATCGTATGGTTTTGAACACTTATCTAAGCCATAATTATGATGAAATATGTACCAAGACGTGGTCGCTTACTATAGGCCTTATAAGAAGGCTTAAGGTCGCTCAACGCGCAATGGAGAGAAATAGCTCTCTCCATTGCGCTCGGGGTTTTGCTACGCGATAGAATCAGAGATGAGAACATCCGTAGACGAACTAAAGTAACCGACATAGCTCAAAGAATGTCAAAGTTGAAGTGGCAGTGGGCGGCACATCGCTCGCAGAACCGATGGCCGTTCGGGCAGAAAGGTTCTAGAATGGCGACCACGAACCGGAAGACGTAGTGGACGAAGGCTCCCACAAGGTGGAACGATGATATCACACGCGTAGCAGGAAGCCGGTGGATGCGAGTGGCGGAGGACCGTGATGTGTGGAAATCATTGGGGGAGGCCTATGTCCAGCAGTGGTCGACTTTCGGCTGATAGATTTAAGCCATAGGCTACCAGTAATTCTAGATGAATCTTAGGGGCCAACAGCAGTCGTTTTGTGTAAACTGTGGTAATCACCTTAATAAGAGAAGACTGGATGGAGGGCAACCCTAATACTTTGGGAAATAACGCAATCAAAATAATCGTCCGGCCCCACAAAGGTTCCATAAAGTCCTAACTTGACCAAAATATAGGACTATAGACCATTGATCTGCGATGCACCAACAATGCGAGCAAACGAAGCGGTGAGGTACATCCCTTTCGGAAACAGTGTCACAGTGTAATGTGTGCAGTGAACCAAGAACTCAGAAATAACTCGCGTACACGAGCCGAGAACATTTTCTATTGGACTGAAAACGTTGGAGAAATGTGGTGACAAATAATATTTGTCACAATATGCGTGATTGCATGATAGGTTCATTTATGTTTTCAAAAAAAAAGAGCGCTTTACGTTCAGTATTGTGTCAACTTACAAGTGATGTATAATTGTTGACCACAGATACTATTGTCTATAGGATCTAAGATACCCTCATTGCGTTGCGGCGTAGACTATAAATGGGGCACATAGGAATCCGAGATTTGCCCATTAGTAAGTTCAAAACAACCGTGAAAACTAATCTATGTCGTAAAGGTTATTACAGAATCTTGGATAATTTGGATGATAAAGCAGCCTGGGACTGATCGCTCAAATATATATATAGATATCACGATTTATGATGTCAAAGTGTAGCGTGTGTGCGCCTCGCATGGCAACACACTGGAGCTAACTTTTTTATTTTTTTTGTCAAAATAATGGCTTTGAAAAAAATTACAAACCCTCTGAGTATCACACCGATTCAAGAAAAAAAATGTTAATGACAATTTTTAAGTGCCCCGTAGGCCTATACGAAATAAACGATTTGACTTTGACATAATGACCACTTACGAATAAATTACTCGTTACAAAGAACTTGTGGAGTTGCGATAATAGATGCCTTAAAATTGCTAGACTAAGTGGAACCCATATCCAAAATCCGGGTAAACTTGCACTACTCCATCTGACCCAACAACACGGATAACCAAACAATGACATCGCGCATCAATCCGGTTGAAACGGCTCGCGTGACAGCGGCCATTAATATAGTGGCGGGATACAGGGGGCTGCCAAACATGGCGGATTTGTTTTGGCGCGAGCAGAAATACGATTAATTGATATGGAACACGCTATATGCGGTGTTATCTGGCTGCGGGGTGCGATCTCTTCAGGGCTGTATACTGTCACACTCACTTACATAGATCACTAAGCATTAATTAAACTGCATATAACATAGCCATAATAATATCGTCAGACGAACACACCAAATGTACGGCCCATACTAAGCGACGCTTGTATAATGAGTACCGTGCAATGGACTGAGGACAAAATGAAGATATAATATTGATTTCTTATATTTACGCGAATACTACACATTGAATAAAACAAATTTTAAGTATTTTAGCGCCTTTAATGGTATTGTTTAGATGTTTTTCAGTATATAATACTTATATATAGATATTAAATATCCATGACTCGGGTACAAATATTCGTGCTCATCACACAAAGATTGTCTCTACAAGGATAAGAACTCGGTAATCTCAGCATAGAAAGCAGGGTCAATAGTAACATTTTAAGAGAAGCAATATTATGTTATAGGAGAAAAACTCTACCATCTAGACAACATGGAAAATCAGACTGCACTGACATATAAGTCCCACAATATGTTATTGTAAGTACTATGTGGCAAGAATAACACAGAGTTGTTAAAGTGAATAAGGACGATTTGGCGTTTTATTAATGGGATGCGTGGTAGTAAAAATAAGGTCCTACAACATATTTTTCAAGGAAATACTTATTGCGCAATATCTTGTTACTCAGCTAATGTCAGTTAAAGAAGTAATCTAACAAAGTTATTTCGCAACTTTTTTATATAAATCGCGTGACTTTGTCGATTCCAATGACACCTATTACGAAAAGCAGTTAAGAGTTTAAATAAGGAAACATTACTATTTTATGGGAGAACCTTCGAATGTCTTAAACGAAAGTTACTTTATAACGTTACTGATATAAAAAATACGTGATCTGGGTTCTCCATCGTTTGCCCCAGGGTCTACAATATTTTATTGCTTATCATGGGGGGAAAAGTGTACTTAGACCATTGATTCATTATTTTACAATAAATCAATACTCTATAAAAAAAACAGATATATGAGTCTAGATTTGTTTTTTTAAACTTATGCCCACATCATACGACATGGATTTATATTTGCTTGTTCACTTATATTATACAGACTGGTTCAGAAAGGCTACACTAATCTTTGAACCTGCGCTTCTTTAGCACATTTTTAAGCTTTATGTCAAGTCAGAATGTTGATATGCCAATATAAACAAAAATTGCTCACATTTTTTTTTTAAATCGTCATTTTGGAATTCTGACTTCACATATCGATTACAAATATAACCTTTCTGAATCACGCTATTAAATAAATAGATTGAAATATGATAATAGAGTACATGGAACAGATGGTAAGGTATAATGTACAATACTATACAAATATTGAGAAGGCAGAGCCAAAGACAATATCTAGTTTCAAATATAACTTAAGTCCGTAAAAAAATACTCAGCCGTCAACTGATAACGACGAACATTCCAAAAGTGTCCTGATAACGGTCTGACAGTGAAAATAAAATGCCTAACGTCATTAAGAGCCAGACACTGGACGTCAGAAAAAACTTTCGTAAGAAAAAAAAACTTTTTGGACTGGCGTTATCAGACTGAAAGACCCTGGTAACTTTTGAAAAATTCATGAAAAATTATATTCTTAAAGCAAAATATATATCTAAGTGAGGCGAAAAACATTTTGAAGGTTTTTGAAAATTAAATACAGAACTCTACCTTCTCTATTTTTTTTATACTTTTTGAATGATTTACCAATTAGTAAGAGCAAGACGCATGTTTTTTTTTATAAAATTAGCTAAGGATTTGGCCATCAGGATCAGCAACGTAACTGCTTGCCTACCCTAAGGTCAGTTCTTCGGATACCTACGAATACTAAGTTTTAGCGCAACGGTTCACTACGGCTAGTGCAAAAAAAAATATCTTTAAGTGGGCGAGAAATTAAGGTCTACAATCAGTTGGTATACTATAGAATATTGAGTTAAATTTGTCATGACAGCCGCCAACAGAAACAATACAGCCACGGTGAATAAGTGTCAGAATATATTACAACAGTCGACGTTAGCCCTGAAACTATTCTATTTGCCAGTATTACATCGTTGTGCTAGACACGAATGAAAACTGGCTTCTATCGCCACAAGTAAACGCTTTTATTTCCAGTTTTGCGAATTTGTACTTTATTCGTTCGCGATAAAGTGGAATTTAGACTTTTTTATGAAGAATATAAATTGATTGTGATTTTCCTGTTTCACTAAGAACCTTTTTCAGCGTTTCCCGCTATGTATACATTCGACTACATTCTTGTATACATTTTATTAGACTACATGATGTATTATCTTTTAAAAAGACAGACAGGCTACAAAAAAAACTTCTACACATTTTCACTGAGCGGGAAAAGAGGGGCGGACTACCCTCGCGATTGTCTCAAAATTAAATGGTTTATATCGTTTGTGTGTGAAAACGGTACAATCTATATGTGTTAGTTACACCATTATAACTCAAAAACTAATGGGCCGATTTTTATAGTCTCTGATATTTAGAATTCGTCTCCGCCCCGAATAGCAAATAACTATTAAAATATGAGAAATATTTTAGATTTTCTCATATATCTAAGGCGGTACGACGTTCAGATTCATAATCAAAAAATATTATTACTCATGTAAACTATTAAGTACAGTACTCATGAATCGTTAGAATAGTTACAAAATGCTAAGCTACAACTTTACCACCCGTTCGGAATGCCGTTCCTATGGAGAAGAACGGGCAAAAAACTCAATGGTTGCTCTTTTTAAAAAGATATTTTATATTTTTGAGCAATACATTGTTATTGGTTTGTGAGAACAATGTAGAAACGGCTAGGCAGGCTTCAGCAGCTGATTAAAAAAACGATGTTTATATTTACAAGTTAATGGCTACATGGTTCCCACATTTACAAATTATTTTTATCCCCGGGGACAGCTAGTTACAAATACAACAAATGTATTGATTGTATTTTAAAACAGCAGTATTGACAAAGCTAATACCCCTACAAATATAGAATCTGTGATGAACGAAAGGAAAAAGTATAGAAATATAATTAATTATGACATTAATTATCATTTATCCCTCATACACTAACTCAATTACTCACCTACATCTAACGCATTACGCTGTATCTAAAACACAATAGCTGACATTCACAATTCTTAATATGAGTTATACCAAACAATCCCACAACTGAACACTTGCTATTTCACTTAACGAACACGGCCAATAGGAAACGAGCAATACCGAATAAAGGAGAACGCATAATGGAAGTGATATTAGTAATAAAGGTAATCAATCCTATACGGTTGAAGCTATGCAAAGATATTCATCGCCAAATAGTTCTGATAATTGGAATAAGAGTTTTTATTTTCTTTGGCGAAAGTATGGAATGTGCTACAATACTTATTTAAATTGGCGATTAATTTTTTGAATGAAATTTATTCACGTGCTATATTTGTGCGTCATCGCGTTCAGTGTCGAACAAACCTCGTCATCCCATATGTAGGAAACATTTCATTATTTCTTCGGAAAATAATATCACAAGCTACAACTCCGTTGTGATACCGACAAGGACATGTTGCCTGTATTGGGTTTAACAGGAAATAATATACAAATCTGTGTTCGTTATGGTTCATTAGCCAGAAATTATTAAAGGATGTTTAGGAGATATTGTGGCTGTTATCATAGAGATAACACTACACATTATATTGAGATAAAATAAGTTAAAGATACAATGTGTAACCAAAAATGTGTAAAATATTTCGAAAGGCTATCGTGCGTAAGCTTAAAAGCTCATCGTCATATTGACATCAATGCAAAAATTATAATGTAAACATTAAAAAAAAAGTATCACCCACAAACAAATTATCCTGGAATTCAATTCCAAAGGGTTCATTATTATCTAACAATTAAGAACGCAAGTATGAGAGTATTTACTCAAAGTTATTGATTTGATTGTTCTGAGAATGTTTTAATATTACACTATTTTAGTAGATTTTAATCGTTCGTTTTCCCGTAAAACAAACTATTTATATTATGTCGGAACAAATATATATTCTTCTCCAAGTATTTTTATTGCTATTAACCTCGCAATACTCTCGACTGCCGCAATAAAAAACAGAAAGAAGTCGATCACAACATCGCGTGTCCGTTCGTGCGTACATAAATTGTTCTGAAGTCTATACTTAAGCCCTGATTTTCTGTCGAGAGCTTTGATGCGATTGAATCGCTTATAATAGTATGTTTTTCAAGTTTTCAAGTGATTTTCTTTTTATAGGTTTATCAGAGTAAAAAAAAACATTTGATGACAAGTGGCTTAATGAGCTCTACATTTTCGAACTCTTGCCCTCGGCGCGATTGCCATTGATTAAAACCACACCTTGTACCCCTGGGTTTTTGAATTTTATGTGCGAATCTCATTTTCAACATATCTTAAAAAAATAAAATTGCAATATGTAGAGTTTCGAACTATTAGTACCTAGTATTAATATAGCACACACGTCATTCAAAATGTATGTATTCATACTATTTAAATTTTATGATATTTATTACAATACTTAATTAATTTTATGTAATAATATGAATACATAAAAGATTAATGATTTTTGTGCTATTTTAATACTAGATACTATGTAGTTAGAAACTCTACATTTTACAATCTCCAGTTCATCGCAATTTACAAAACTACATGTCTTTGGTTATGTATTTTTTTTATTATAGCGACTATGAATATGCACTTTTAATAGAACGAGTTTTAAATAGGATATACGACCGATACATCTATGAATGCAATCACCGGCGGAGCGGCGAGATGAGGAAATTAAAATATTTCCAGTCCCGCGGGACTAAATGGGAATGTGCTGGAAATTGATTTAGTAATAAGCTTAGCGGACTTATATGACGGATATATATGTATATATATATATATATATATATATATATATATATATTCTGCAGACAAAAAATCAGACAAAATCAAAGATCACGAAAATCGGCCCACCCGTTCTTGAGTTATAAATTATGTAACTAACACGACTTTTATATAAGTATATATATATAAATCTTTGATTTTGTCTCCGCCCCGAATAGCAGAATAATCAGAATCATGGGAAAAAGTCACAAAAAAAATATATAGATAATTGATTTTGTCATAGGTACACATGATTTTGAGGCAGTACGAAGTTCGCCGGAACAGCAGTGATAGCCAAGTTGGTAGAGCACTCGCCTTGGTAACGAGTGTCCCGTAGATTCTAACCACGCACATACATTCACCATGATTATCCCATGAAGCCATTCTCGAGAGAAAACCTGCATGTCTGAGAGACCTCCTCGTCAGTCTGCGAACCCGCACTGTGCCAGCGTGGTGGACAATAGCCTTATCTTCCTAGCATCCAGGAGAGCCCCGTGCCGAACACTAGGATATTAAAAGGGATTGTTTTTATTATGAAACATTTTTTTTTTAATTTAATTAAAAGCGTTAGCGTTAGGTACTTGGTTTTGGACTATACCGACGGATTTTTAAGTCTGGCGATATTTATTGGCCGGCGGTATACATTAATTAGGTCGTTATAAACGAAACAGGCGCCAACAGTAACAAGACATACGGAACACGGGACTCATTAAAGAGGACCCTTAATTTAATAGTACACTCATTAGCATAATGGGCCAAATTCATTTCAGCGTCACTTAGACGGCTTAGCCTTAAAAGTTTACCTGTTTGGGGAATGTTATAATATTACTTAGTTAATGTACCTTTAAATACAGATTATTATTATTTGTATTTTAGACATTTAAAAAAAACTATTTATATAGCTCACACTGTCTAGTCGATCACTTTATTTATATTTAATGTATAATTCTGTGCGCTGTTGTTCGGTGTGTCTTTTACAAATAAATAAAAAAGATTACTACAGTTTCAGCGAGTTGTGCCATTAAAAGACCACATACCATATAAATACCAAATAATATAAGGTTTATAAGTAATAATAGCGTAACATACACAACGTATCAGAATCAGAATATATTTGATTCATGTAAACCATTAAGTACAGTACTTATGAATCGTCAAAAGCTACAAAATGCCAAGCTACTACGTTACCATCCATTCGGAATACCGTTCCTATGGAGAAGAACGGGCAAAAAAACTCCATGGTTGCTCTTTTTAAAACGATCGTTTACATTTTTGAGTATTACATGGTTATAGGTATGTGAGAACAATGTAGGAACGGCTAAGCAGACTTTAGCGGCTGGTAAAAAAAAAGTACTACGTACTAAGTGCAAGGGCTGATAGAAGTGATTGGTTCGCATACCTAAAAAAAACTGACCTGACCTCAGGATACCATAGCGGTGACAAAAATAGTCACAAACATAGATCCAAGTAGACCAAACATTAAACACCGAGATATGAGAGGCTCGTCTTTGCATAATATATGAATGTAAGCGATTTACAGGCGTGATACAACGCCGCCGTGACGTCACCAGTAATTAATGTTAAAACTTATGTTTATTAATGTCACACGAAGGAATTGTCGGCTGTAAATTAAATAGCTTCGTGTAGGATACAATATTTTTACAGAAATGTGGCGTTGAGATAGTTTCACAATTTCTAGGATTTGATCTTGTTATACGAATAACACTTAGAAATAAATACATGTAATTTAGAAGACTTCACCGGGATAGCTAAAAACACTATCGTCATGTAACGTGTGAACGCACCGCATATATTAATCATACTAGCTGTTGCCCGCGACTTCGTCCGCGTGCTATTTAACAAAGACTCAACCGTTGGCAACAGCCTGCTCGCACGTTCTGATCCCGCGAGACGCATTGCAGATTGTTGCTATCAAACTTAATCAGGCGCAGCGCTGCAACATTGGTTTTATTTTTTTTTCGAGAGATCCTATTTTTTTTTCTAAAATAAAAGTAGCCTAAGTTACTCCTTGTTACATCAGCTGTCTGTCAGTGAAAGTCCAGTCAAAATCGGTCCAGCCATTTCAGAGATTACCCAGAACAGACAGACAGACAGACAAAAATTGTAAGAAATGTTGTTTTGGTATTCATCCAAATGCACTTAGTAAAAAGCGGTTATTTTAATATTACAAACAGACACTCCAATTTAATTTATTTGTATAGATATATGGACATTACAGGGGCTCCATTTGAGTGAAAATCCCATTACTGATGATATCGTTTTCAGTACATGTCCTACGAGAAAGTCGACATTGCGACGAAATAAGCTGTTTATCTTATCACTCATTTGTTGCAGTATTTTATCAGACTTAAATTATGTATGTGACATGTACTGAAAACGATATCATCAGTAATGGGATTTTCACTCAAATGGAGCCCCTGTAATGTCCATATATCTATACAAATAAATTAAATTGGAGTGTCTGTTTGTAATATTAAAATAACCGCTTTTTACTAAGTGCATTTGGATGAATACCAAAACAACATTTTTTACAATTTTTGTCTGTCTGTCTGTCTGTTTGTTCCGGCTAATCTCTGAAATGCCTGGACCGATTTTGACGGGAATTTCACTGGCAGATAGCTGATGTAACAAGGAGTAACTTAGGCTACTTTTATATAAGAAAAAAATAAGCTCTCACAAAAAAAAACCAAAGTTGCAGCGCTGCGCCTGATTCAGTTTGATAGCAACAACCTGCAGCAATGCGTCCAACGGGCTCAGAACGTGCGAGCAGGCTGTTGCCAACGGTTAAGTCTTTGTTAAATACCACGCGGACGAAGTCGCGGGTAACAGCTAGTCGTTAATAAAAATGTGCGTTTACAGCATAATAGAAGGTCCTCCTGCGAGAAAGGATAGAGACAACACTACATACACATTTTTTCTTAGAATGCAGAATCAGAATATTTTTTATTCACGTAGACCACTAAGTACAGTACTTATGAATCGTCAAAAGTTACAAAATACTATGCTACTACTTTACCACCCGTTCGGAATGCCGTTCCTATGGAGAAGAACGGGCAAGAAACTCCATGGTTGATTTTTTTTTAAAGGATCTTTTTAATTTTTGAGCAGTACATTGTTATAGGTATGCCATTGACTGACCTCATTGGTGTTCCACCGGTGCCTTTGGGCTGCGAAGTGTTCAGCTCTGGGCAGGCTCTCCAAGTTCTCCGGCAACTTAATTGGCTCGCCATCTGAAAAAGAAAACTGGATGTTAATCTATGTCTATTATATATACGAGTATAATTTTATTTTTCGGTTCTTCTGTTCGCGTAGCACCAGAAAACCACTAGACGGATTTTTATACAATCTTATTATTATAGACCAATTGATACTCTTAATTCTGGAAGAAGGATAAGTATAGGGGTATTTGGTATTTTCAAAAAAGATCACCATATAGCTTCGGTTTTTGGGTTTTCCCAGAATTTAACTGAAGCTTCTGCCAATTCAACTGAGCAATTACTTTATAGCACTTTTCTCGAACAAATGTTCCACGTAATTATTTACATTAATATAACTTTTTTTTATGAACTTATCAAAAACAACACTAAACACTAAACTGTAAGTGAAGCTTACCATAATACATTAGTGAAAACCGCAGCCCAATCGGATAAGCCGTTTCTGAGATAAGCGCGCACAAACGCACAGACCAAAAAAACTAACAATCATTGATTTGGGTTCTATTGCGTTGATAAAGCTCCCAATGATAGGTTTTACATATATCCTCCAAGTACAGACAGCGATCAGTTACATTTTTTATTATATATATAGATTCTTCATAAGCCTAAAACTTCAATGTTTTTTTTTCATCCAGTATGCTTAACTACATTACTTAGGTACCTTCCTAAACCTACAAAAATTCGCAAATCGTAATATACCAATAAAACAATTTACATTGCCGCCACAGTTGCTAACATTGTCGGCATTCTTGTAAATGTAGGTGTGAAATTCTCAGTGGACGGCTATAAATCGGCCCGTGGCTGGGTGGCCGAATTTATTGATGTTTAAATCTTGTTGTGGGGACAATCAGGCTGGGTGATAAACTCCCACATTTGTCCCGGACAAACGAACTATGTGATAATGGAATAACAGTAGAATATAATAAAATCAGCGCTTCAATTAACTGACTGTCGCTGTGAGTACTATTTACAACTGTTTGCCGATTCTTTCAGACTTTTAAATTTGGAAGATTTACAACATATGTTTGCCAATCTTTATTAAAATTAGTTGGATAGGTGCTCTTTCTATTTGAAGAGTTGAACAGAGAAAATATTAAAACACCTACTGTTTAAAAAGAGGAAGGAGAGTACTTTTTATTAGCAGTAGGGTAAGCTGTAAATTCTAATGTAACATCGGGAAAACATGCTGTCACTGTCATACTAAATTAGGAAATCTGTGGTGTGAGATGGATGGAGGTCGTTGCGTTACCTTAACGGTATATAAAAGAGATTGGGCGTGATGTCCTGACCTGGCATACATTGTTCTGACTAAATTCCCGTAGGAAAAAGCACTTTTGATTATCCATTATAATCTTTGTTTTATATCTAAGTGTAACAGTAATAGTGTAAAATAAGTTAACAGGACCAACAGTAGGTTATAAAGAGAACATTCCCAAAATAATTAAATCAAATTATTTCACAATAGAATGGAGTAGCCAAACGATACTAGTTTTCAAAATCAAACAACATTTACACAATTATTTTATACAGCAACGTGGTCCATTTAATTTACCGATTCAACTGTAAAATTATTTTAAATTATTTTTGTTAAACCTAGTATAGACAGTATATGGTTCATTGCACTATTACTCTAAAAAAACTATATCCCTGAAAAATCTAGCTGACAAGAGCGCAAATAAAACAATAAACAGCTGCTGGATGAGGTGGAAAATGTCCAGCTTTTGGCAGCATTCGTCAACAATGTCTGCGCAGCCAGTGGCCCGCTGCCTCCCAAACAACTACTTTGTAAACCCCGCCAGAGCACACCAAAATCCACCTTATGTACTTGAAAATAAAGACAAGATAAACAGCTTCTATAAACCTGCCTTTCCAAGCAATCGTCCGACTTGTTGAAATTCCGCCGCCGTCCGCTTTAGCGACTGCAAATTTAACTTTTATGTTCAGTAAATCTATTCGGATGTTGTGTCAAAGGAATAAGATTCATTTTTGTTTATTCTGCCATTTTTTTATGTTAACAGGGAGGAAATTCGCAAGCTAAGCTTTTGGTCTAGTGCTTGCTAATTCTGCACCCAACTTGGGGACATTATTTGCTTTTATTTAGTTAAAAATCTTGATTTAAAGTACATAGACGTTTATGGTATTCTATTCTAGTTTTTTTTCAGAAACTCTTCTCATAATTTTGTAACCTATAATGTTCCTACTCATAATGGTATTAGAATACAATAAAGTAAAAAAAGACCATAACTCTTGTTCATGTAAGAATTCCATGGAATCCCCTACAAAACTGCTGTCGATGTGTGTGATAGAGACAGACGATACCATATACCTCTAATTGAATTTAGAATGAATTACTATTAAATATATTATTATAGGCAACAACATAGAATCGAAATAACGGCAAAGAAGTAGGTACAGTCGCGGATTTTAATTTGTTACCCATTTAAGGTTGAATATCGTACAGCAAACGTTTAACCATAAGAGGTACTATTTTCACTGGCGGGCGTTACAACAAGATACTGCTCTCAGACATGACAATACACAGATATAAGCCTTATTGCATTATAAGTGTCATCGAAAATATTTACGATATGGGTCCCATATTAATCGTGGATCGCGACCGCACCTACAGCTACTGTGTAGAATAAAACTTAAGTATTGATAGGAATCCACCATTCCACACGTGATATGAATGTCAATACATAATCGTCAACGCCAACGAGCGTTGACCCTTAGAGGTCAGTAATACTTATGACAAAACGGTATATCAGTGTGATGTATTTTTTTTGTTTTTAGCCTTTTTCTATTGAGACTAGACAGGACAATTCTGCGAATGTTAAGTGTGATGTATTACTAATGTGAACGCGACCGCAGATGTCAATTTGACAAGTGACATCTAGCTGTCTCTGATTTTAAGTGGATTGTTATTGCTATTAATTACTTGACACTGCCAAAATACCCGCTAAGTTGCGGGTGAGGCCATATTCATATCCATTTTATTTCATCGCAACTCATTTCGTAAAGATAGAAGAAGAAGTGGATTGGTACGTCACGATCTATAGAATAAGAAATGGCATTTTAAAAAGTTAATCAATAAACGTCCACTTTTAAAACGCGTGTAATTATTTTTCATGATATTGGAAGGCCCAACACATATCAATCAGTCTGATTAAAATTCATACATACATCAAGCAATACATATAAATATATATACGATTCACACGAAAGTATGTGTGAGATCACCAATGATTTACAATAGAAAAGGCACACGATCAAAGTGAAGGCGCAAAATCGTTGTACGTTTTTAAACAGTGCTACAGGACCTGGTTGCATAAATTGATTCGCCCTTAGACATTATCTGTTGGCTAGTACCTAAGTATACTTACATTCAATAAACAATATTTTTCCTCATATAGTCCTTTACAACGTGAGGTATAAAATGAACGTCTCATGCGCACTTGCCTTCATTATTTCGGCTCTATTACTTATTGTATACTACATATCGAAATGGAAGTACAACTACTGGGAGAAGAAGAAAGTGCCCTACGTGAAACCGCAACCCTTCGTGGGGAACTATGGCGCGTATATTTTTATGAAAAAATATTCAGGCACCGTCATCCAGGAGTTATGCGAACAGTTTCCTAAAGAACCGTATTTCGGGACTTTCTTCGGGACGGAGCCAGCACTAGTAGTGAAAGATCCAGAGTTACTGAAACTCATTTTCACCAAAGATTTCTACTACTTCAGTGGCAGAGAAGTGTCTAAGTATACCCATAAAGAAGTGGTCACTCAAAATCTCTTTTTCTCTTACGGAGACAGGTGGAAGGTAATGCGACAGAACCTCACTCCTTTGTTCTCTTCTGCCAAGATGAAGAACATGTTTTACCTGATCGGGAACTGCACTCAAGCTTTAGAAGACATGATTGACTATGAAATAAGTTTCTCTGAAGCGGTGGAGATGAAATCTCTGATGTCAAGGTACACTATGGACTGTATTACATCTTGTGCTTTCGGAGTTGAGTCTAACACGATGGGAAAAGATCAGGACAACAACCCTTTCAAACGAATGAGTGTAGAAATATTTAATCCATCAACTATCAGTGGCATCAAGACGGTCATGAGGTTAATGTGGCCGGCAATATTTTATGCTCTTAAATTGCAATGGTTCCCCACAATAATTACAGACTTTTTCATGCGCGTAATGAAAGACGTTTTCCAGAAGCGCGACTACAAACCTTCCGAGCGAAATGATTTTGTGGATTCAGTGCTGAGTTTCAAGAAAGACAGTTACATTGAAGGTGACAGATTGAGTAAAGACAGGATTGGTGGTAGCAAGAAGTTGCAATTGAGGGTGGATGACGACTTGCTCGTGTCACTGTGTGTGCAGTTCTTCGGTGCTGGCTTTGACACTACCTCTACGGCTATGACGTTCACATTATACGAACTATCGAAGAACCAAGATGTTCAAGAACGCGCAAAGGTAGAAGTGGAAGAGTATTTTCGTAAACATGATGGGAAGATTGACTACAGCTGTGTCTCAGAGCTTCCATATTTAGATGCTTGTCTTCAAGAGACAACCCGCCTGTACCCGATACTTGGGATCCTCGCTCGCGAGGTGATGGACGACTACACGTTCCCTACAGGGCTGCAAGTTGAAAAGGGCATGCGTATCCATGTACCGGTCAATTATATTCACAGGAACCCGGATTACTTCCCCGATTCGTTGAAGTACAAGCCTGAGCGGTTTCTACCTGGTGCCGAAGATATAATCAAGCCGTACACGTTCTTGTCGTTTGGAGAGGGTCCCAGGACTTGTATAGGTAAATATTATATCAATGCGATCTTTAATAGGATCGCGCTGCAGAATAGTCAGGAGTAGCACGGGTGGGACCAGAATGAGACAAAATCTGAACACCTTAAATTTTATCTTGACACACTCAGGGAGGGTCAACAAGAGTAACATAGTGATTTCGTGCGGTAGACCAACATTTAATTAAACATTTGTTGATATTTAACGTGTTCACTCTCAACTGACTATGATAATTCGTACTTTATTCTAGTCTGAATGTTGCTTAGATCTCCCATACTGGGATCACCCATAATACAAGTATTCTTGAGTCTGGAACTACTACTCAAGAATGATTGTATACTACTACTACTAGAGTTGGTTTGATAGTCTGGTGATATCTATTTCCTTTTCAATTCCAGGTCTACGCTTCGCCAAAATGCAAGGCATTGCTGGACTCGCGGCCATGCTGGGGAAGTATCGCTTCGAGTTAGCTGACGGAATGCCACAAAAAATAGAATTCAACGCCAAAGTATATAACGCACAGTCTATCTCCGACATCAGATTGAAGATTATCAAACGAGAATAAACTGTAAAAAAGTTATTTTGAGAGTATTTTTTTCAAGTTCAACCTCATTCCAAGTGTGTGTGGAAAGATGCCCTACATAATGGTGATGTGTCTGAATGGGGTAAAATTTATGGAGATGGTTTTGTTGCCTATAACGGAATACGGGTAAAAAGTTTATATAACTTGCTTTGGCGGGGCTGCTTTCTCTGCAGAATGCTCAAACACCGCAAATATGGTTCCCTCTGTGCAGGGTACATATTTGAGGCGTTCAGGGTAAAGGCATTGGGTCCGTGGGGACCGGGTGCACATCGCATTAACCGGGAGCTCTCAAAACGTCTGGTGGAGACATCTGGTGACCCGAATGCTGGCACTTATTTTGGCCAACACATGAGCATTGCCATATAACGTGGCAATGCTGCCAGCCTTTTGGGCACTCTGCCGGCCGATGGTGGTGGGGATTTGCTGAGTGCATTTTGATACCTGCTTGATTTAAATTTAAATCTTAATTTATTTTTAATTTATTATATCTTAATTATTTTTTTTTTATATCATTTGCTATTTATTACATTTAACGGTATGTTTTGCACGTGATTATCATTCAAGTCAGTTACATAATAGCTGGTAAAACAGTATTATCACTCAGATTTAAATTTATAAATGCATTTGCTTATCTCGGCACACAAACACATACAAATTGGATATGCACGAAAAGTGTGCAAAATATTGTATATTTATCTTAATAATATCGCCAAACAAACACACCAACTATACGGTTCCACACTGAGCGAACCTTGTTTTATGGGTCCCGTACAATGTACTGGAGGCGATCACAGTATAATATAATACTTATATAGATATTAAACATCCATGACTCGGGTACAAACATCCGTGCTCATGACACAAAGATTGTACCTACAAGAAACAAAATTCATAAATCTATTTGTTGGTAGTGTTAACCACTCCAAATTGCAACATTGCAAAGGCGTCTTTATGAAAAGTATTCAAGTATTAAATACCACGTACGTACGTTTGTACGTAGTACCAAGTACTGGTGGTAGGCTTCGGCCGTGGCTAGTCACCACCCACTGAACAAAGCCATGTCGCCAAGCCGTCTAGCCGTGTTCCGGCATGATGTTCGGTGTTGCCATTCATGGATGGCGGGTCAGATCAGCTGCGCTGCATGTGCCTAGTGAATGTAGTGTCTCGATCTACTGCCGCCTTCTTACCTAGGCAAGTATGCTCCATCGTAGATCTCATCATTACTTACCATCAGGTGAGATCGAGATCAAATACTTGCCTATAATGAAATAAAAAAAAAACTAGTAACTAGAAAGAATTTAAATTTTAAATACTTTAATATGACATGAATAAGATACCGCTCATGGGAGTAGGTGCAGGAGTACATATTGTTCAATCAAGGCCATCCAGTTTCTGAGACCAAGCTATAAAGTATTGTAGAAATTCTATATTTTTCATGGGTATCTTTATTGCCGAACCCTAACTGTATGTATAGATATGCACTTATACCGCATTATCTGTTAGCTGGTACCTCCGTAATCGATATGCAAGAAATAATGCATATACCTATAATTTTCTGAAGCAGTCTTATTCGATAAGGGGTATAAGATGAGCGTCTTACACATACTCTCATTAATTATTTCGGCATTTTTATTTATTGTATACTACATATCGAAATGGAAGTACAACTACTGGGAGAAGAAGAAAGTGCCCTACGTGAAACCGCAACCCTTCGTGGGGAACTATGGCGAGTATCTTTTCATGAAGAAATGTTCGGGCACAGTCGTCCAGGAATTATGCGAACAGTTCCCTGACGAACCATATTTCGGCACTTTCTTCGGGACGGAGCCAGCGCTCGTAGTAAAAGATCCAGAACTACTGAAGCTCATTTTCACCAAAGATTACTACTACTTCAGCGGCAGAGAAGTGTCCAAGTATACCCATAAAGAAGTGGTCACTCAAAATCTCTTTTTCTCATACGGAGACAGGTGGAAGGTAATGCGACAGAACCTCACTCCTTTGTTCTCTTCTGCGAAGATGAAGAATATGTTCTACATAATCGGGAACTGCACTGAAGCTTTAGAAGACATGATTAACTACGAGACAAGCCTATCTGAAGTCGTCGAAGCGAAATCTCTGATGTCAAGGTACACTATGGACTGTATTACATCTTGCGCTTTCGGAGTTGAGTCTAATACGATGGAGCAAGATCAGGACAACAATCCATTTAAACAAATGAGCAAAGAAATATTTAATCCTTCAACTACTAGCGGTGTCAAAATCGCCGTGAGGTTGATGTGGCCGGCAATATTTTACGCTCTTAAATTACAATGGTTCCCAACAATTATTACCGATTTTTTCATGCACGTAATGAAAGACGTTTTCCAGAAGCGCGACTACAAACCTTCCGAGCGAAACGATTTTGTGGATTCAGTGCTGAGTTTCAAGAAAGACAGTTACATAGAAGGGAGCAGTTTGAGCAATGAGAAGACTGGCGGCACTAAGAAAGTACAATTGATGGTAGATAACGACTTGCTCGTGTCACAATGTGTTCTGTTCTTCGCTGCTGGCTTCGAGACTTCCTCTACAGCTTTGACCTTCACATTATATGAACTAGCAAAGAACCCAGAACTCCAAGCACTAGCTAGAGAAGAAGTGGACGAGTATCTACGTAAACACCGAACTTCCATATTTAGATGCTTGTCTCCAGGAGACAACCCGCCTGTACCCAGTCTTTGGGATTCTCGCTCGCGAAGTGATGGATGACTACACGTTCCCTACAGGGCTGCGAGTTGAAAAGGGCATGCGTATCCATGTTCCGGTCAATTATATTCACAGGAACCCTGATTACTTCCCCGATCCGTTAAAGTACAAGCCTGAGCGATTTCTTCCTGGTGCTAAGGACACAATCAAGCCGTACACTTTCTTGTCGTTTGGCGAGGGCCCCAGGACTTGTATCGGTAAATATTATATATTATCTTTATCATCCTCTTTAAGTACTATTATACTAGTATTCTTGTATACTATATATACCTACTACAGATGAGCTGATTAGCGCCGTTAGCAGTTACCCTGCTGTCTGTGGCAAGGGTCAGCTGAATTTCTTGCACCAGGTGTTAATATAAATAATATAATTTAATTATTTATTGCAATTATTGGCGTAACCTATGAGTAAATATATTAAAATAACTCATATTTGCGGTATTTTTTTTTATTACGTTATAGGCAAGTATTTGATCTCGATCTCACCTGATGGTAAGTGATGATGAGATCTACGATGGAGCATACTTGCCTAGGTAGGAAGGCGGCAGTAGATCGAGACGCTACATTCACTAGGCACATGCAGCGCAGCTGATCTGACCCGCCATCCATGAACATGTATCCCTACTGTTAAGCAGGTTCTTAGCTGAGATTAAATAGGGCCCCGGTGTCATTTTTGCCCCGGGGCCCTTGATTTCATAGCTACGCTACTGGGTAGTACACAGAGACTACAGGGGCATCGCAATACCATACTAAATGAATTAAAATTAGCGCCCTTTTCGAATGTACAAGTCTAAATGGTCATTCTAGTAGATATGACAATCAAAAGAATACTACTTGAGTAGTTAAGTACTTTCTGCGTCCTTGAACTTGACTTGTTTGCTTGTATTTTGATTGATACGTTTGGTTTCGCGATATTATTCGTCAGATAACCACACCAATCGTATGGTAAACAACACTTGGCAACTTCTGTGTATTGTAAAATTAACTGGGCGGTTGGACTTCCAGAGAGTAAGGCGATCCCAGCAACAGCTAGTTAACTTAACGTAATCTATTAACGTTGCGTTACGCTTGACAGTTGATTAGATAAACCGAACACACACACATCACCGATTATACAAAAAAAAAACAATTTCAATAATAATAATAATATCGCCAAACGAACACACCAACTATAGGATCCTACACTAAGCTGCGCTTGTATTGTGGGTACCGTACTATGGACTGGGGGCAAACCCAGTATATATTACTTATATAAATAACATCCATGACTCGGGCACAAACATTCATGTTCATCACACAAAGTTTGTCCCTACCAGGATTCGAACCCGGGACCCTGGGCGCAGAAGGCAGGGTCACTACCAAATGAGCTAATCAGACTATCAATAAAATTAAAGTTCTTATAATTTTTTCAATTCCAGGTATGCGTTTTGCCAAAATGCAAGGTGTTGCTGGACTCGCCGCCATGCTGGGGAAGTATCGCTTCGAGTTAGCTGAAGGGATGCCACAAACAGTTGAAATAGATCCCAGAATCTATCTCTCGCAACCTGCCTGCGATATCAGGTTGAAGATTATCAAACGAGATTAACAGTATGGTATTAAATTAAACTTACTTTACAGATTTTATCGCGTTTATTTTATGTTTATACGTTCCCGACGATTCCGCTGCTTAACAGCAATCATGGTCACGGGAGGACTGACGTCCCAGTGTCATAGTTTGTACCACTGGGGTACCCTCATATTTAGTGGTTGCTTGCGGTCCAATCTACGCAGAAAGTGCTCACAGTGTTTTGAGGTCTTGCAATGGTGCGCTCAGTTTCGGATTCAAACTAAAATGACCTTACGGTAGGTCAACAGCACATAATTACATAAATAATTTTCAAAAGGTATGAAAATAAACATGTTTGTGTTTATCTAAAATGTTATTTTATTTAGCAACAATGGCATAAAACTTAAATTATTGTTTGTTTAAAATTATCTACACATAGGATCATTCTATACCACAATGTACTCACCCTGAATGCGTATAAGCAACAATAACAACAATTAATTTGTTTAGGGAACTTAAGTATTTATACATTCAAAATTAGTCATTAGTTATAAGAAATTTTACTGAATTTGCTACTTATTAAAAGTGGCAGTGCTAATTATGAGCAGCTAACGCTGCCATATTGGCTCTTAAAAAGTATCTCATTAGACATTTTCATAATATGTATACAAACGATAATAGTATTGTATTATACAACAGATGGCGCTGTTTTCAACCAATCGGCTGCGACCTTGAGATTAAAATGAAATTATTAGTTACATAAAAAATACTAATCATTTTGTCTTCATTTATAATTTTAACTGTGATCTTTGAGATACGTTATGCTTCGATGTAGGCGGCAATTCGTCATAAAAACTAGAACAATAATTGTTATTGAATTTACAGTAGGATGAGACGCGGTTAGCCTTGATATACGATCTACAGATTCACTTTCTATTGTTTAATCATCGTGTTAAGAATATTGATAGACATGTTTTTTTTTTTTTTATTACATTATAGGCAAGTATTTGATCTCGATCTCACCTGATGGTAAGTGACGATGAGATCTACGATGGAGCATACTTGCCTAGGTAGGAAGGCGGCAGTAGATAAGAGACGCTACATTCACTAGGCACATGCAGCGCAACTGATCTGACCCGCCATCCATGAAAATGATGATATAGAGTGAAAATAAAACTTATACTTGCCCGAAAATGTGCTGCCCAACCTTACGAGAGGATTAGGGTTTAATAACAGCTATAATTAATTTAATAAAATAACGGTTTTTATTTATCAATAAATTTGTACAGTATTTTGAATTTGCAATCTATGGTGTATTGCTCCTAAACTCCTGTGCCAACTGATAGAATAAAGACGTAGACATATTTTAAATACTTAATGCAGTTAAAACAATATGGCATGTGGCCACACCTATTTTAGTATCACCATTAATTAGTTTATCTATAGTCGCTGAATATGCAACTAATCATGACAATTTACTTTAGTTTAATAAGAATTATCTTTAATTACGATCTCAGACAATTCTAATCAGTACAAGGATTGGTACTGCCTATTTTATCATTTCATAATTTGCGTTAGGCTGTAAATATTAACGTAATACAATTGAAGATAATAAAAATTGCTAGTCATTGTAGATAATGACATTATAATTCTACAGCAGCTGCGATAATGATTTCTTAAATGCTGCTTTTATAAATCACAAGACTGTTTCGTACATATTTTAATTTAACTATGCTACTGACAGTTCAGTCAGCCATGCCTAAAAGGCTAGGGTCAATCGCATTTATACTAAAAACTATATAATAATTAAGCGATTAGATTATCATAAACGAATGCAGTGATCGGCAAGTTGGCTGAACGCTCGCCCTAGTAACGAGGGTCGCAGGCTCAAACCCTGGCTCGCCCCTCTCAGATTTCTGGATTTCATGTTGAGCGAATTCATCACTTGCTAAACGGTGAAGGAAATCATCGTGAGAACCCCTCGAAAGGCGTGTGAAGTCCGCCAGCTCGCACTTGGCCAGGGTGGTAGACTAATCCTCCCTCGCATTAAGAGGAGGCACGTACCCAACAGTGGACATTAAAAAACGGTATTTTAATATTATTATTAAATCACAAACGACCGTGATCCTTTTTGATTCTCATACTCCAAAATAAATAAATAAAACTTTTTATTAACTAGAAAATTATTAGTTAATCAATAACAGCGTACTTCTAAATAACAGCCATTTATAAAAAAATGCCTATACAGGCTCAGTTGTTACATATTATCGACCTTGTTCGCATCAATTGATTTGACTTATGTGCACCTTACGTAATAGTGCTTATATCTAGTACGGAAACGAAATATTTCTTTATACAGAAGTCAGATAAAGATTTGAGAGCAACTAAGTATCTTAGTTATATAAAAGCGGTACATTTTCTGCCTATATGTCAAGGTCAAGCGAGTTAGGTTTAGGTTTTTAGTCCGCATGGGCAAACATCTTGGTCAACTTCTTCATCAAGATACTAATTAATTCCATTCAATCTTCAATTCTTATCGTGCGTAACAAAACAAGTCTCTAAAATTTGCTACATTACTTGACCTTCTTATCATCCTTAGCAGGAACAAATAACGCAACACATTTCTGTAACAACTCCGTGAATATCATTGTACCTATAAACACTAATAATGTACCTATCCAATGCCCTACTGTGAATGGATTCTTGAAGTACATTATTGAGAAGATGAGTGATACGAACTTTCTCAATGTGACAGTCAATGTGACTACTAGAGACGCGCACTCAGTCGTCAATACATACACAGCACTAATACACAAACCCTGTGTTAACACATATAAGATAAGCAATAGTACTTGTCTCGGGAATGTTATCCCTAAGAATTCCACTAGAGGAGTTTCTGTGGCGAGTTTAACATGGCCAATCAAATTCGGGGCGGTAGGTAACCAGAAAACGAGCGGCAACAAATGGGTGTAATACAACGCTTCCCAGGGATGCTTCCCGTGCTTGGAATATAAGGACTCCTGGAATATTCCCATTCTGGCTGACACGAACAAGGCGAATGTCAGTATGGCGATGCCGAGGCACCACCAAAGCCAATCGATGAACTTCAGTCGTTCTTCTTCTGCAGCATCCTCGTGGGTCTCCCTGGGCGCTTTAACATCCCCGCTCGAGACAATAGTGCATAGGGCTATTCCAGCCGATATCATGAAGATGGCCAAGTATTTCAAAGGCGGGTACTGTTTCTTTAAAATCCATACGCCCATAGCCATGTTCGCCATGAGGGATCCGGCTCGAAAGATCATGTGTAAGGGCATTGATATGTTGAAGTCAAATGCGTAATTGTTGGCTACGCTGCTTGTCCAGAAAAATCCAACCAGCAATAAATATTGTTTGAACGGTATATTTCTTTTGGCGGTCCCAAATTTTTCAACCGTACAGAATCCTATTGTAGCTATAAAGAGGAACTGCAGGAATGTGGCTAGATTTCCCGCACCCGGGTCTTCCTTCACGACCATTTCTAAGAATACTACGTTGGAACAACATCCAACGAAGACCATCGCGATGGCCAATGCTGCTTTTGCGTTCATTTTGAATCTGAAAAATAAGCAAAAATAATGGTAAAAACAATTTCCGATACCGGGAATCGAACCCGAGCCTCCTGGGTGAGAGCCAGGTATCCTAGCCACTAGACCATATCGGATTATATGGATGTAGTTGAATATGTTGTTGTAACAGTTCTACAACTAAATAATTTTGGATTTCAACACTATAATAACGATACGTAACATAAGAAAAACTTTTTGCTCAAAATACTATAAAAAGTATGCACTAAACAATTAACACACATGCGCACAGCACATCAAATCTCAAAGGTTATTATTATTTTAAACATAAATTTTGATACCACTGCACAATATTTGGGTCCTTTACAACCGTATAGTTAATAGAAATACTTACATTTTCTCTCTTTTCACGATGACGGACACAGAAACACGTAAGTTATTTCATTATTTACCACAAAACGTCAAAGCACACGATTGTCAACGAGGGCCGCCGGGAGGCTAATGAATGTGTGTGTGACTGTAATCACCCGGTGATTGTAGTTGTGACCGTGGCCTCGAATACGTTTACGCATGCGCAGAACACTGCTGTCGGTACAACAGGCTGCTTTTGTGTTGTACAAATTGCTGCTTAAAGATGGCGCTGTATACAACTTTCTACTAAGCTATATCTCTAGCTCAGCCTAACATAAAAATATCGTGGCAAATTCACAATGATTCGAAAAAATCTAATAAATACCGAGTAGTTCGCCTAAATCTCTCAAAAAAGCATCGACATCTATCATATTAACGTAGATTTTTATTTAAGGTTATCATAATATTTGCACAGTGTGCATAAGTACCTGCATGAAAAATAAATTAAGTATACAAACATAAAAATTAAAAAACCTTATTCATGTTGCTTCCGACGCCGTCGCATGGCTGGGTACCCAAAATTTAATACTTACTTAATAGAAAAAATACAATTAATTTCGGTACTTATTGGAATTTTACTCATAGCAAATGAGTCATAAATTGACTCTAGAGTACCCACAGAGAATAATAACTTTTTAAGTAGCTAAAAAAAAACACAAAGGAGATCAATTTGACGCGTAAGCTTTTCATTTTTTTTTCTTAAAATCCCAATCACAGAAGCGACTGAACTATAACTGAACAAATTCCTAAAATTTAACATATTATTTGATCTTCTTCTTATACTCTGCCGGAAAAAATAGCGCAACACATTTCTGTAACACCTCAGTAAATATCATCGTACCAATAAACACTAATAATGTACCGATCCAATGCCCTACTGTGAATGAATTCTTGAAGTACATTATTGAGAAGATGAGTGATACGAACTTTCTCAATGTGACAGTCAATGTGACTACTAGAGACGCGCACTCAGTCGTCAATACATACACAGCACTAATACACAAACCTTGTGTGATTACAAACAAGATAAGCAATATTACTTGTCTCGGGAATGCCAACCCTAAGAATTCCACTAAAGGAGTTTCTGTGGCGAGTTTAACATGTCCAATCAAATTGGGGGCTGTGGGTAACCACAAAACGAGTGGCAACAAATGCGTGTAATACAACGCTTCCCAGGGATGTTTCCCGTGCTTGGAATATAAGGACTCCTGGAATATTCCCATTCTGGCTGACACGAACAAGGCAAATGTCAGTATGGCGATGCCGAGGCACCACCAAAGCCAATCGATGAACTTCAGTCGTTCTTCTTCTGCAGCATCTTCGTGGGTCTCTCTGGGCGCTTTAACATCCCCGCTCGAGACAATCGTGCATAGGGCTATTCCAGCCGATATCATGAAGATAGCCAAGTATTTCAAACGCGGGTACTGTTTCTTTAGAATCCATACACCCATAGCCATGTTCGCCATGAGGGATCCGGCTCGAAAGATCATGTGCAATGGCATTGATATGTTGAAGTCAAATGCGTAATTGTTGGCTACGCTGCTTGTCCAGAAAAATCCAACCAGCAATAAATATTGTTTGAACGGTATAATTCTTTTTGCGGTCCCAAATTTCCCGACTGTGCAGAATCCGATTGTAGCTACAAAAAGGAACTGTAGGAATGTGGCTAGATTTCCAACGCCTGGATCTTCCTTTACGGCCAATTCAAATAAAACTACGTTGGTGCAACATCCAACGAAGACTATCGTAATGATTAAAGCTGCTTTTGCGTTCATTTTCGGACTGAAAAATAAGAATAATAATGGTAAAAAATATTCTCGATACCTGGAATCGTACTCTTTAGTAAGAAATATTTAAATTTAGAACACCAACAATGTATAACACCAACTGCATTTGCTAAACAAACATCGGAGCTTTTTGGCGGGAAATTGAACAGTGAAGTTGTCAATTTTGATTGATTTATCAAAAAATGTGTTTCTTTGATAAATTATTTAATAATTATGGGATATTGTTAACCATTGTGTGTTCATATATGTGCACGAGTAAAGAAAATTAATATGAAATAATTTAGTTTGACCCGGTAAAATTTTAGTTAAGTATTCACAGCTTTACTGATAGGGATAGGGCATTCAATTCATCATCGTCATGATCGTCATTGACATCATCGTTATCATCAGGGGTACTTATAAATTTATAACAATTATCAAGAAATACTCGACACTGGCTAAAATGCCTCTATTTTGTAGCCGATTGCCAACCTTTAAAAAAGAAGAAAGTATACGTCAAAGGTTATATATATTTTCAACAGAAATATTAACCATCAACCAATGAGCGTTTCAATTAAACAACGATTTTATGTATATTATGTATGTGTTACGTTTAATACATGTTACATTAAATACTTACATTTTCTTGATGATTTACACAGAAATACGTTAATTAATTCATTACCAAAAATATGTGAAGCACACGATTGTCAACAAGGAACGGCTCGAGGCGAATGAATGTGTGTCTCGTTGATGTGTGTGTGAAGTTGATTATCCGGTGTAACAGGCTGCTGTTGTGCTTTACAATTCGCTGCGCCGATGGCGCTGTTTACAACTTTTAATTAAGCTTTATAAGAGAGTTATAATTCCGATGGTCATTACAGAAAATAACACAACAATCGAACACTTCGTCGAACATAAAATGTGCGAGGAACATTTTTTTTTTTTTATTACATTATAGGCAAGTATTTGATCTCGATCTCACCTGATGGTAAGTGACGATGAGATCTACGATGGAGCATACTTGCCTAGGTAGGAAAGCGGCAGTAGATCGAGACGCTACATTCACTAGGCACATGCAGCGCAACTGATCTGACCCGCCATCCGTGAATGGCAACACCGAACATCATGCCGGAACACGGCTAGGCCGCTTGGCGACATGGCTTTGTTCAGTGGGTGGTGACTAGCCACGGCCGACGCCTACCACCAGTAGAGTTGTCACCTGGTTGGCACCACCCAGGGTCACGTGTAGGGTATCTCGAGGGTACTTAATTCTCCTACGGACGAAGGTGACTCGACCCCAATTAGTTACGTTTTATATTTACTGGATACCAACCGCAATACAAAATTGGAAGGATAGGAAGACCTTATTTAGTTTGGTGATAGGATCTGTTTTAATTACTTGTCATTCGATTTCGTTCATTCCGCTTTATAATAATGTTTCACTGTGTCATAATTCAACATTTCAGTACCTGGGTAAACAGAAAATGAACTACTGACTTTAGTAGGAGCCGGGGAAAATAGGACCTTATTTTCAAAAATCGACGGAGCAAAATCTTTTTAAAATTAATTATATCCCAAAAGATAATTCATTACCCTCCATTAGCTTATCACCGATCTCTCCGTTGATCTGTCAATAATATCTCGGAATCCTTGGAAAGTCGGTTCTCGAACAAATGGCCTTTATCAGAAAGGGAAAGGAAATATTTCGCGTCTCCACAAGGGTCTGAACTATCGTCCATTAATTTTAGAAATAGGCATCTAATCTTTAATGCCATTAAAGGTTCAGGGGCGTTGAACGCAGTACCTACTTTCATTTGAAGAATTTCAAATAGACGAAACAGTCTAGCCATTACTCAAGAGAACTCAAACCGGTTTTCAGGTCTAATAAATGTTATAACCCAGAAGTTTAATAGTAACTTGCATTATATATATTTTTTTTATATACATTTTAGGCAAGTATTTGATCTCGATCTCACCTGATGGTAAGTGACGATGAGATCCACGATGGAGCATACTTGCCTAAGTAGGAAGGCGGCAGTAGATCGAGACGCTACATTCACTAGGCACATGCAGCGCAACTGATCTGACCCGCCATCCATAAATGGCAACACCGAACATCATGCCGGAACACGGCTAGGCCGCTTGGCGACATGGCTTTGTTCAGTGGGTGGTGACTAGCCACGGCCGAAGCCTACCACCAGTAGAGTTGTCACCTGGTTGGCACCACCCAGGGTCACGTGTAGGGTATCTGGAGGGTACTTAATTCTCCTACGGACGAAGGTGACTCGACCCCAAAAATAATAATTCCATAAATAATAATTCCAGCCCTTTTTAATATCCCACTATTGAGCACGGGCCTCCCCTCAATGCGAGGGGGATTAGGCCATAGTCCACCATGCTGGCCCAGTGCGGGTTGGCTTGACTTTCAATATACATTTTGATAAATCTGAAATGTAGGAAACATAGTAAACCATGTCCATCGCTAATATCCAATAATCAAACAGAATTTCAAATTTCACATGCCATTGAGTACGAGAGGGTGGTCCATCCATAACCGTAAGGTCGTTAGTCGGACGCGTCCGACCGTGATAATTGAATTACTGAGACGGTTGCTGTTATGCAACTAATACACGCGATTGTGATCTCTATTGTGGTATAACAAATATACCTTGGTGGAAATCATATACATAGGAGTATGAAACCTACTGTATATAGGACTCAAAAAGAAAGGAAATATTGCGGACTGGTTAGCACATTTTTTGGAATTAGGTTTTCGGGTTTTTTTCTTAATGACGTGGTTTTCTTCACCAACAAATGAAGCTATATGGCCAGAAGTGGCTAACGTCGCTGAAGTATGATGATCTATATTCATTAATAACACTATGTCTCTACATTAAATATGTCTAGGCTCTACATTATTTTAGATACAGAAGCCGAATCCACCATTTCAAGATGTTTGGTCTCTCACTGCTGTCACTGCTGCAGTGCTCTACGAGTAGTATTTCACGAATTTCGCGAGAATCCACCCCAGAGTCGAATTTAATGGAACCAGTTGATGTGATAAGAAATGTCTTGATTACACTTAAATATCTTGACCAATAATTTAGCTTAATTTATATCGCATAAAATCAAAACAATCGCATTTGAATGTCGTTAAGCGCAAATCTACGCAAAAGGAAGTGTCAGGCGAAGACTATAAGAAATAGATTGTAGAAACAAGATCATCGACATAATTTTCTATGTCCAGTAAATATCGAATTTTCCGCCAGCACACAGATAAAGCTGAACGTCAAAAGGGGCCTCTGGCAAGCAGATTGGCAGTAGCTACACACAAGGATTAGTTTGATGAATGGTCGCCGGTGTATCAATGCGCGGCCCTATCTTTTGAAAAGTGTAGTGGGTTACTTTTTGCGGCTATGTTCAGCATGATTGATGGCTGTAGCGATTAGCTGGTGTATTAGGATTATACGGCTATCGTCCGTTGGGTATTTGAAAGTCATATTTAGTGCTCAACACAGCAAGAGCTAATAATTCATGGCAAAAAAGTAGCTGTTAAAAATATTATTTGTAGGTAGCCGTTTTTTACTCGTGAAGGTCCTGTATAGTGAGGTAAGCAATACAACGCCCTTCGAGACCCGAGTAGCGGAACTGAAGTTTTCAGTTTTTTTTCAGTTGCCTACCTATAAAACAGTTTCCAGATAACAGAAATGAGAAAACGACGGTTGATCGTTAGCTAAACGTGTCTACGTGCAAAGTACGATTTACAAAATTGCTGAAACATTCCTATTAAGTCGTAGAGCTAGATAAAACAATGTTATATACTCATATTGTTTTAAGGGCAAATATTATTCAATAGCACGAATATTTGTCGTACGGCAGTGTCTCTGCCAAGTCCGTAAATTGTTTCAGGCATATAGAAAATGGGTTTTTCCTGTTTCAGGACGCACATGAATGAAATTTATGTTCGCGCTTTATGTAATACGCTGCTTATCAACCATAGATCCTCGCAAAAGAACACCTATTCCGTCCAAGGATGATACCTGTGGCTATTGAAATTGAAAAAAACATCCTAATTTTAATAGGGGAGATGGCTGCGTGCTAGCACCGTCTTAGAATCCAGTAATTAATATAGTTTAATCCAAAACCAAGCGCCAGACCTCAAGATACTATGAGCACTTTCTGCGTAGATCGGACCGCTAGCAACAACTAAATATGAGGGTACCCCAGTTCTAACTATGACACTAGGACGTCTAACACCTCAGTCCTCCCGTGACCATAGTTGCTGTAAAGCAGCCGAAACGTCGGGAACGTAAAAAACATAAAATAAACGTGATAAAATGAGTAAAAACAGTTTTATTTCAATGTGTAGCATAAGAAATCAATATAAAACTTTAACAACATTAAGGTTATTTTCGCATGGCATTACTTGCTCTTGTCCCTATTTCATCCACGTGAAAGTACATTCCCCGATAGTACTTAGTACAAAGTCACAATATCAGCTAAAATGAACCTTAACATCAATAAATTAAGGATGTGCACTCGCCAGGTCTGGGCAGCACCCACCCTAAAACATGTGTTGCATATTAATACAGTATCCACTGGTGACTTATAGAGTTTAATCACAGGATGTTTACCTCACCACCGGGGACTGGATGCAAATTTATGCTAAAATACAACGGGCACAACCATTTCCTTGATATATTTGCTTGACCACGACAATGTTGTATGTATATCTAGACGTCCGAACCGCTCTACATAGAGTCCAGATATTGGTGAAAATGAAAATACCAGATTAACCAAATTCTTATGTTAGTTAATCTATATAGAGTTAGCGATTTCATGAGTAACGTGTTTATTCGATCAAGTTGTAGTTAAACTTTAAAATAGTGTTAACTTCTATACACGTTTAAGTAAAACACAACAGCAAGTCAAGTGCGAGATTATTTGTAAGCTATTTGTATTCCTTATCGTCCACGTATTTAGACATATAGTATGGTAAATTCTACAGCGCATCCAGTGGACGGTATTTGAAACTTTCAATTCTCCATACAATGTGTTTAAATATGTAGATCTATGAAGCATACGGTTTGCTTAAGGATAATCTCGCACTTGACGTGCTGGTGCAGGTAAAACATCAATATCTAATCTCTGGCACAATTTCATTGGATTTCGACACTAACCAGCATTTTTTTATTTTTTTAAACACCACTTTTATCTACTCCTGTAAAGTAGGATCCACAGCAATGACCAATGAAGACACTGAGGTTTGGCACCTCCAGCGAATTCCCCGAAAAAGCTCATTTTCTTGGAACCCGCAACGAACCGAATCCGAAACGAAAAATACGAGCAGTTGGAAAGAAAGTTACCCACATCTCCTCACTTACCGATCATCAATAACACACGATAATAATCCGGAATTTCCGCAATACAATCCCACATAATCGTACATTCCTCCGTCTATACGACAATGCGAAACGAACTGCTAACTAAATGCGCAACGCATTGTGAATAGCGCGACACACACAATACACCCGCGTTTTGAATTATTGCTATTCGCGATAATTGGGTCGAAGCTTTGGTGGGAATTGTATTGGATAATGTAAATGGATGTGTATAATAATAATAATTCCAGCCCTTTTAATGTCCCACTGCTGGGCACGGGCCTCCCCTCAATGCGAGGGGGATTAGGCCATAGTCCACCAAGCTGGCCCAGTGCGAATTGGCGGACTTCACACATCTTTCGAGGGGTTCTCTCCGACATGCAGGTTTCCTCACGATGTTTTTCCTTCACCGTTTAGCAAGTGATAATCATGGTTGAAAATGAGATTCGCACATGAAAAATCCCAGAGGTGCGAGCCGGAGTTTGAAACTGCAATCCTCGTTACCGAGGCAAGCGTTCTACCAACTTGGCTATCACTGCTTGCTATCAATGGTTGTGTGTTGACTGTGAATTGGATTTGTACAATTATTCTACAGCATGTTGTGAAAGTCAACAAATAGGGCAGTAGTGTTACTTCGCTAGAATCGACCATACGGTATAATAAATATTATATTAGTACATATTACAATATAGTTATAGACTAAAATGCCTTGTTTTTCCACCCTTTTGTCTTACTGCATACAATTGGTAGCACCTTTTCAATGTGTCCCTACGTCTGTTGAATTTAGATAAAACGGCATTGCCATTTCGCAAGTATGTGACTCGCTGCTATAAGAATTACAGTAGGCGGTAGACTTTAACTTATGTGCAGACTTGCACGAATTTGCATATAAATAGAGAGTATAGATCCCTCTTTCTTTTATTTTATTACTGTTTCGACTATATGTTTTCAAGTTAGATGCCAATTAGGTGCGTACAAGTTGTATCTCAAATAAGACTAATCCAGAGTTAGGTCTCAGTGTTGCTATAACCGTAAATGTAGGCGTTACGAAACGTTCTAACGAAAATAATTGGAGTGAGATTGCGCACAGACTAAAAAATATACACAAATGCTAGATATCAAAATGAAAATAAAACGCATTTTGTTTGTGAACTCTTCACTTGAGAACTGCTGTACCCATAGAAACATTGATACTTGACTTCTTTATACCCAAAATCTTCTTACTCGCACGGGCACACACACATTCACACACACACACACACACACACACACACACACACACACACACACACACACACACACACACACACACACACACACACACCACACCCCACACACACACACACACACACACCACACACCCCACCCACACATTTAGTTGATAAGCTTTTTCACATATTTTTTATTTTCATTTTAATTGTATTTTGATTTAATTTTAATTTTATTAAATTTTTAATCTTTATTTCATTTAATTCACAACGAATAATGTTTTACGTTTCATCTTATCTTATTTTTAAATTTTTAAATAATAATGTTTTATTGCATTTTATTTTATTTCATTTTATGTTCTAGTTTAAGAAATTGAAATTATATACCATTTAACATTTTAATTGTATGTTAAATAGTGTACCGAGCTCCAAGATACAGACATTGTCTAGTTTGGAGCTCACCAATACTTTGTTTATATAAATGTTAATTGAAATAAATATTCTTATTCTTATTGAAAAAGTTGTTCGGAAAATTGGTAAAAGAATTACAGATAGTGTTTTGTTTTTCTATGGTAACTTGAACCGGACAACTTCTGTGGGGTCATCTAGTAAAATAATAAAATGTGGTCACTCACTGGCGTTGAGCGGGACAGCGGAGGCGCGCGCGTGGTATCCCGCGGCGCCCGCGTACGCCGCGTGCCGCCCGTACCCTGCCAGTCTGCCCGCTACGCGATACGCGCGCACATTCCCCCTGCAGAGTTTTCTTAGCACACGATATCAACGCTCACTGGTCTATGCCACCTGGAACAAACAAATTACACAGTATTAATTAAATATATGCTACCGAGACGTGGTCGCTTACTATGGGCCTCATAAGGCTCAAGGTCGCTCAACGCGCAGTAGAGAGCTCGGGGTTTCGCTACGCGATAGAATCAGAAATGAGGAAATCTGTACACGAACTAAAGTAACCGAAATAGCTCAAAGAATTTCAAAGTGATTGAAGCCGCCCATTGCCACAAATTGAAGTGGCAATGGGCGGCACGTAGCTCTCAGAACCGATGGCCGCTGGGGCCAAAAGGTCCTAGAATAGCGATCACGAACCGGAAGACGTAGTGTAGGACGGCCCCTCACAAGGTGGACAGATGATATCACACGCGTAGCAGGAAGCCGGTGGATGCGAGTGGCGGAGGACCGTGATGTGTGGAAGTCATTGGGGGAGGCCTATGTTTTGCAGTGGACGTCTTTCGGCTGATTGATTGAATTAAATATACTTTTAGGAACAAAGGGAAGATTTTCCAGCCAGACGGGTGGTATGCCTGGCGGGGCGGCCGCTATGCCCCAACGGTTATTGTGGGGATCTTGTATATATGTTACGTGCTCCGAAAACTCTTATAGCGTAGCGTAGCTTGTGGCGCGGTTGAAGAGGTCGCTACATACTTATATGAATCACATTATTAGGTAGATATCTACTATCGCCAGCAAAGCCAATAAATTTCGGTTCTTGTGTTTTGGCTTTAAAAACCTTTTAATAGTCATGAACATAGAACACCAAAATAAATAGTAGAGCATTTTAATATTCAAACTATACATACGAGTGGGACTATTCTCTAACATACTTATATTAGATGACAATCTACATTTGAAACAATAAAAAGACTAACGTTATCTGCTAAATCTACATCTAATCGTGTCCATATTCTGTAATGACAATAAATAACTGTCATTGTATACGCTCTACATAACCATGTAGAGTCGTCATCACGTATCGCTTCGGTCGTCTTTGTGTTCCGAAATATTCTTGACACGAGAACAAAACTAGATACTGGAGGGCGCTAAGCACGGCGCGACGTCGGCGGCAAAGTTGAAAGAACAAATAAGCCGGTGGCATGTGGCCTCTACGACTCTCATCAAAGTTGCACGCTCGTAGGCCTCTACGCGGCTACGCGACTTGTGGCCTACGCCCGCTACGCCACTTGTTGTGTACCGTCCGCATAGCAAGTAAACTAATAATATAATAATATTTATTTTCCATAAGCATGATTACAAATTATTTGTATTGCGGTCCCGAACTAAGCGTAAGCTTGTATCTTGGTTATGGCATAATATAAGAGACTTACAGAGGTTTTTGGTAACTTATAAATTGAAAGTTAAATCTAAAAATGACTACTGTATACTTTCACCCTCAAATTTATAGAAGGTTATAATGGATTATAAAGCCATTATAACTGTCTTTAATGGTTATTTTTTTGCGGTATTTTTGTTTAGCCATGTCATGAAGCTAACCAAACTGATGTTACAGATACCCCTCTTCGTCAGCTCGCAATATGTGTAGCTCGTTTCGATCAAGCTACTGATATTAACTCGGCTATATACACATTTGACGACCAAATTAGCGGAGTTAGTAGTAACCCCTATGTTGGTAGTAACCACACACATCTTTATAAACGTTCCGCTTACACTGAGTTATAAACTGTATTTGTTACGAATTATTGTAAGCAACTTTCTTTGTCAACGGTACATAGACAAATTTCATACCGCGGCGCTTCAGTGTTCGTCGCCCGCCACAGTACAGTCGACAATAAAATGCATATTAGATAACTGTGTTTTGTTGGCGGCACGTGATTGGCTGACGGTACGTGCGGGAGCCCCGGGGCCCCTATATTAGTTTTACAAAGTTTAGGTGCGGTATCAGAGCTGAAATTATCGTTATGGTTATGTATATTAGACCTATTTTGGAATATTTACTCCTTTTTATGTTTATTTTATACTCGGGTACAACATGATCTTTTTTTCGTGTTGAAACTTTATTGCCCTGTGGGAATTTCGTCGTGGTGGCTACTAGCTATGTTCTTAACGCTATATTCATTGAAGGCTGCCTTGAACATTTCCATGAGACTCTACTAAGTCAGAGATAAGATTCAAAATCTAATTAATCTTAAAAAAATGTTTTCACGTATGTAGTTATCATCACCAATATGGAGATTTTATCTTTACATTGGTGAAGAGAACTATTTAATGTTAACATAACACGATGGAACAGAACCACAAATTAAACACATCAATTATTTCATGGAAAACGCAATTCACCCGCCGCTGAACACACGAAAATTAATCAGCATTTTGTAACGAGTCGACGTAATCGATCGATTACCATCAAATTATCGACTCGTGAATAGGGCAACACTAGTGTTATAATCAATTTGCGTAATGGCAACATTTACACGCGCCCCCTGGTGACGTATCGCGTCAAGGCTAATGTGGATTGAACTAAGGTTTAATTGTAAAGGTTATTTCCGTAAACAGTTCGTTTATTTTAGGTGTTTTCGTTTTAATATTCTTTCGTTTGGCCTCTACAATTATATAAATATTTAATATCTTATAAACGGCAGCGACGAACAACAATATACTTATCTTTTTATACTTAAACTAGCTGTCCCAGCAAACTTTGTACCGCCTTGGAATTAAATGTATGAGAAAATGAACTATCTTTATTTTTACCATGATTGAATAGGTTTTCTGCGGTTCGGGACGGAGACAGATTCAAAAAATCAAAGATCATAAAAATCGGCCCACCAGTTCTTGAGTTAACTATCACGACATTTGGTTATATATAAAGATAAATCTATTAATATCACCGATCCAAGCTATGCATGATTAACGTCCAATAGACCCCCTCGAGTCTCTATCATCCAGACGAGGGTAAACTACGAAAAGGAATTTGCCAATTGGCGAGCTTATTGAGTATATAAAATTAAGCGAAAAACCTTTCTCTGTTTCTCTCATGGAATAAGGAATAGATACTAGAAAGGGAAAGAGCATGTTAGTAGGTCACTCTGCGTCACTTGCATTTCTCATACCACAAATTTTAAATTAAGCTCTAACTCTAAATGAGAGCTCTCATTTAGAGTTCCGTATGCATTAGTAACTGTCCTACCTACATAACAACACGCATTGGCTACTAAAATGTGACGAAAGTATAAAATTAAAACAAAACAAGTTTCAACGGATAATCTAGGATTTACTCCGTGTTCGCGACCTGCGTACGTTCGTATCTAAGTATAACGAAACATAAATCAGCCTTTACACATTGACGTCAGAAGGCGAACGATTATCGTAACTCACACTTGACTTCTCACTCTTCACCTCCACCATTTATTCAAAATTAAACCTTAAACAAAGGCACCAAGGTTACGCAAGTTACCACAAACGTTAAGTCAAGAAGAGGTAATACGTGATTTCATTTAACTTAGTGTGTTTAAAAATCGAATTTAATTTTATGGACTACTCGCTTATGGCCGGCGTCTCCCATGGATTTTGTTTTTCTACTCGAGCCTTAGTAGTCATTGCGTTAACATATTAACCCTAGGCTATGCAATATTTGAACCACATTAAAACAAGTCCAGTAGTTTAACAATGACAGTTGAACAAGCTGACAAGAATTCAAAAACACTAGTATTGAATTCAGACACGTCTTAATAGCACATTACACCTGCGCGAGGATTTTAGTTATTTTCATCGTTCTAGGAAAACCCATCCATCCTCTCGAAAATAATATGCCCTACATTTTCCAATGTACCGACGCGCCCATATTACAACAAATGTTATTTAAGGTTAAGAATATCATTGTATACTTTTCAAACCTATAAAATTGCTCTGCCTCATCGTAGCAGCTACCATTACCATTGAAAGCACCTCAGTGCCACAATGCCGTTAGACAAATAATCCTCTTGTCACCCCATGCTTAACATGTCCTCGTAGACTTATATGCAACGTACATAGTCAACTAACTTACTTATATATGATCATATTTAACTGGCCTACCACGACGGCATTTTACAAGACGACAATTGAAAAGCGCCTCTATCGGACGGTATTTAAAACTTAATTCTCCATACAAAAAGTCTAGATATGGTAGACTATAAAGTATACATTTGGCTTACTAATAATCTCACACTTGGCGTACTGAACGCTTAACGTACGAACGGCGATGCATCTTAAAAAACGTGTAACTAGTACTAGGTCATCCTTATCTTGTATACTGTTAGATAAAACAATAATTAAACAAGTTATTTGTTACTTATGACGAATCTGTGAAAATATACTTTACGATAAGGCTGGAAGGAAATAGGTACATTTATTTTTAAGCGCCATTATCTGAGTGTTTTGAGCGAAGGAAAAATAATCTTACTAACGTGTATAAATAAAGTTAATTATATGTTTTTTTTTTTTTTTAAATTATTTATTAGGCATATCAACGATAACTATCATAGATGAGGGTACATCGTCGTCGTAGGTGTTGACGTCATGTGTTCCACATGCTCTCCGATGTAATGCCGAGGTCAAGTACTGTATTCCATCAAATTTTTGGACTAAGCCCAAGTAAAAGGACCAATATATTAATATAAATAAAGAACACTGAGAGTAAGTACTATTAGGTTGGCAGCTTTGTAAGAATATTCATGTCGCTATTATTAAGCCATGTTGTTATCTAGTATCCAGAGTCGTATTAATAAAGTCAAAGTAACTCGAAAAACTCAAAGGCCTACGGGGGCACTTACAAATTGTCGTTAACATTTTTTTTTCTTAACTCTACAACCGGATCGGAACGTGTCCTCAACTGAGAAGATCCGGCGAGAAACTCAGCGGGCTTGTCGATTTTTTTTTTTCGAAGCCATTATTTTCACAAAAAAAATAAAAAAGTTAGTAATATGGCTCGATCATTACATACCAGTAAGTACCTTAATTTATGATGGTAACCAATGACGCATATATCTAAACAGATCAAGATATCTTGTTTAATGAACAGCCCTAGCTACAGCTACAGTCAAACATATTATATCAACCAGGCTTAATATATGGGTCTTTATTCTTCATCTTTCTTTAATATCGCCTCACACACAACTTAGTGGGTATTTTGCCACTGTCAAGTAATTAATAGCAATACCACAAATACACATTATAAATAAAATAATGGATGTGACATGAGATATGAAAATGGCGTGTCCTTTATTGGTTTAACCAATTTATTGGTTTAACCAATTCTAAATTAACCCCCGAGTTTAGAGACGTTTTATAACTTCATCAAACGTCATATAGTACTACGCACAAGAGTTTTGCTTTGCGCAGTACTATATGAGGTCTGATAAATTTATAGAACGTCTATAAATTTGGGAGTACATCTATACCAGCCTTTCCCAAAGTGGGCGATAACGCCCCGCCTAAGGGGCGGTAAGAGACCCAGAAAAAAATGGGGGCGTTGTGTAGAGGCTTACAATAATTAATTTAATTTGAAATTACAGTGGTTTTTAAGTAGGTGAAAAAAAGGGCGCACTAAAAATTTATTCATTCTCAAAGAGGGCAGTAGACAAAATAAGTTTGGGAACCCCTGATCTATACGAAAGGTTCGAAATGTCATAATTGACATTTTCGCTAAACGGACAAATGAAACAAAGAATAGCGAGCATCCACTCACTTTCCTTTGTCTTTCTGACAAACGGCATATAAAAGCAATAAAACGCGTTCGCAGCGCCGACTCCAACGAAATCCTCCTTCAGTGCCGAAATTGCTCGGATTCCGGAACTTCCGGACTTTTACGGTGTCCCGGATTCCTGCGACAGCGTGTGGTCACAGCGCACGATGCGCGCGGTTTATATAAACACATACATGTACTGCCATAGTTGCTAAAGGCATTTCTGAAGCGGTTCATACAACTCCTACATATTTCCTTGTAGTTTAAATAATACTTTATCGAACAAAAAAAATTATTTAAATCGGATACGTAAGATAATTTCTAAGCAATACTCGTAACCGGCAAGAATGGCTCGATTGCCAAACTTAAAAAAACAAATAATATAATTATTTATATACTATACTATCAGCCGAAAGACGTCCACTGCTAGACATAGGCCTCCCCCAACGACTTCCACACACGGTCCTCCGCCACTCGCATCCACCGGCTTCCTGCGACGCGTGTGATGTCATCGGTCCACCTCGTGGGGGGGGGGGGGGGGGCATTAGTTCTATATTATTTCAATACCGTTCGACAGAGACAGTACTATACAGTTATAGCGTTATTTATTTTTTTGTACAGCACGGAATAGCCAATCATAGGCATTCTCGTTCGTTCTTTCCAGCACTAGGCAGGAATAAAACAAAACCGATCTGAAGAGATCACGGTACGAATATGAGTAATATTTCTTTAATCATGCAACAAACCTCTTCTGCCAAAAAAGGATTTTGTAAAAGATGGTTAGGCCCCAGGTAGGTAGATAGATTAAAAACTTCCACTCATTATTTAGTGTAGACATACCACAGACATTTGCATTTTAGTGAGCTTGTAAATTTAAGTTAAATTATTTAACCCTCTTACTTTAATCTGGTTTTCACAAACAAACTAGAACCCATTTAACGAGTTAGACTCTGAATATTTATTATTATAGCGTAGTAAGTTATCACGGTAAATATACCTATTTCATATTATAAAATATGTAAGTACTAATAACATTGCCGGACGAAAACACTATATCCTAAACTGAGCAACGCTTGTATTATGGGTACAGGGCCCCAAGTCTGCTAACACAATCGCTTCATAATTGAACAGCAACCGCATAGTAATATTGAGATATCTGTCAAAACTGACAGTTACTATACGGTTGCTTTTCGACTATGAATCGATTGTGTTAGCAGACTTGGGGCCCTGAACAATGGATTCGGTTACGCACATTCATGCTCATCACACAATATTTGCCCCTACCAAGATTCGAACCCGGGACCTTCGCCTCAGAAAGCGGGGTGATCACCAACGGAACTATATAGGTCGTCAATGTATCAATATCCACCGAAGACTTTATTTGGTTTGAGTTTACCTTAAATGTATATCAGAGGCATAATACGTGTAGGTAATTTTAACATGTGTTATTTTATATTGTGATACGTGACCAAGAGTAACCAAAAACCTGGTATCTATGTATACTAAAATTATGTACGTAATCCTAGGTGAAAATGAGGTATCATCAACCTACTAATGTGAGGATATCACATTACTAGTAGGCCCATCACGCGCTCCAACCGAGCTAATGTGCTTGTGTTAGGAGTGGGCTTATGTCAATAGTCCAATAGCCAATTTGGGAATCAAATCGATTCCTCTCGATTACGCCACAGGTATTGAAATATATCGATAATGTATCAAAACTCAAACAATTCCTAATCTTATACCTGCATCTTTACCTACAAAAACCCCTAAAGTGCTTTTGTTAGGAGTTGACTTATGTCAATAGTCCAATAGCCAGTGGGGGAATCAGATCGATTCCTCTCGAGACAGGTATTGAAATAAATCGATAATGTTTTAACACTCAAGCAACTTCTAATCTTAAACCTGCAACTTTACCTACAAAACCCCCTAAAGTGCTTTTGTTAGGAGTGGACTTATGTCAATGGTCCAATAGCCAGTGGGGAAATCATATCTATTCCTCGACAGGTGTAGAAATAAATCGATAATGTATCAAAACTCAAGCAATTCCTAATCTTAAACCTGCAACTTTACCTACAAAACGCCGGCCAAAAAGACGTGACCTACCGTAACGCCATCTCGTATGCCCGGTCACGTGTCCTCTATGACCGATTCGCTTCATAGCACATGGACTTAAATACCGAGTTGAATGCAAAGTGCCTATCTGGTATGCCTTTGAGCCAATAGCCAAGGCGTGGCCGTAGTTGGAAATGTACTTTGGTTACCAATGTTTATAGATAGAGCTCCTACATCATTTATTTGTAGCGATGCAAGCAAACCTATCAAACATTAAAAAAATATAAATATCGCCAGATGAACACACCAACTATACGGTTCTACAATTAGCAACGCTTGCATTATGGGTACCGTACAATGGATTGGGATATTAAACATCCACGACTTGAGTACAAACATTCGTGCTCATCACACAAAGATTGACCCTACCAGGATTCGAACCCGGGACCCTCGGCACAGAAAGCAGGGTCACTACCAACTGCGCTAATCAGGCCGTCAATTTACTATGGTAGTTTAATTTTTAATTAACTGCTTGCGTTAAACTGAACATTTAATCGTAACTGCATATTTAAATTTTGAACAACAAATGAAATAAACAAAAGAAATATAACTTTCAATGTGTCTACATTAGATCTGGCTGTAAAGAAAGCTCACGTTTTTTGTAGAGAGGCCAACACTGTTGGCAGCACGCGCCATCCTTCAACGTTGGCCCAACATCTGTTTAGTCCAACATAGAGCACTAAATCCGCCCGCGCAAACTTGGCGCCGAGTATTTCTCATGGGAAGCGCGACGGTAATATATCGCGGTGTCGAGCGAAATTGTTTTACGTCAGCCTTCATAGATAACTCGTTCGTTTTGTGGGTCCATAGCCTCACAACTTATTTGTAGATTATTATTTTTATCTAGTCCAGTCAACAATAAAGACTATATTATTGAATTATTATTGTAAAATCCAAATACCTACTAGTTCCTAACAGGGTGGGCCTATTATTATTGTAATGAAAATTATGCAGGCGATCGCCAGCTCTAGTAATATGAACGTAGGCCGCGCATAGTGCACTTGGTGAGTGTGGGTTCAATTTCCGTCGAAGCAAATTTCTTTAGATGATTTTTCTAGTCAGGGATTCTAGTGAGATTGATCAATAAATCTCCAATCAACTATTATTTAAGTGCAGCTAAGATTTGGGCTGATAAATAAAAAAACCATACAAGAATATTAAAAGTATGGACATTACATTAATTAGTTAACTTGTACGGAACATTGGATACATATTTCAAAGACCTGGCAAAATATAATACTTACATTTGCAAAGAAAATTGAATTATAAGAGACACATTAAAAGCTTACCGTAACAAGATAGTTTTATGACAAAAAAAGGAAAAAAGAAGCAACGAAACAGAGTGTCAGCCACTACATAGAATGTAACCACACGATAGTCCTTAACGTCAGGACAATACCGACAATCTAGTCATCAAAATCCTCATCCAATACTGTCCTCTTAATCCATTGCAAAAAAGAAGCTCTATATTGGCACGCTGTACAAATAAACAGATAACATCGTCCTAAATAATGGCGGGGCAGTGACGTCGACAATCAGGGCCGTCACGCACGCTACGTCTCGAGTGGAGCTCTCCATTGCCGTAGGGTTGCCATACGTCGGCTTTTTGTATTTCCGTACCGTTTGAAAACACTTGAGTGGTAATAAAATACGGTTTAAATAATGGAGGTTCTAGTATTCTCGGTCAGAATGAAACACCAAAGATCGCATTAGGTCTACTTTGTACTATGAAAATGAATCTAGAGTCCCTACCTTATCCATTGTCATGTTCTGTAAACAAAAAAATCGTTTTGTTACTACAGAAATATAAAGCTTGCTTATTACTCTAATAGAGCCATAAGCTTTAATACAGTTTGAAGGTGTTATGGAGCGATACTGAACGCTCGTAACATAATTCAACGTTCATATTACGTTGCAAGCAAAAAACAAGAGACCGAAAGGGATCGTTCAAAATAATATGCTTTTTGCACACTTATCAAAATTGTATGAGATCGTATAGAAGAGTGCTCAAAATATAATATCCAGCAGACTAGCTCGTAGTAGTATGAAAAAAAAAGATACAAACTACAGTTCAATAAGAGTTCTTTAGATTGTCTATTACATATTGCAGTTAAACTAACTTGACGGATTAATTTGAAAGGTTCATTATTTATTTACTCGGAACATTTCGTTGAGTAGATCATTCGATTATTTTTGCGCAACACCCATCGTGATACTGCGTCATAATCTTTCAACGTACTTATGACGTAAAATGGCCGACAAATAATGTATCCAAGTGACTATTCAAGAGCCAATAATTGCGTGTTTGGACCTAAAGTGGAGCCAGGTCCAATATTGGTCCAACTTTAACTTTTAACCAACTTATTCTCAACTTTTAACACTGACTCTTACAAAAAGCTTAAAGTAAATGCTTAAAACAAGACATTAAATTAAACTTTTGTAAATGCACTTGTTTTTACACAAGTATAATTTAAGCCAATGTACAGCCAAGAGACCCCAGCCAAGTACCTATTTATCATGACTGAGAAATGATGCGGGAAGCGGGATGAAAGCTGTTTAACAATGTGTGTGTGATATAACATACAATATGAGCGAGGGAATCTTCTTTTTCTCTACATGTACAGCGGTATTCAGAAAGGGTATATTATCATTTCAACATTTGCGCTTCTTGAGCGCATAAAAAGAAATTGCTCACAAAAAACTACAATTGTCATTTTGTTGGGAACTATTTTTTTTTAAATTCGATTTATCGAGATCCTGATTCCACATAATGATTACAAATGAGCTACAGAAGCGCAGGTTTAAGACTTAGTATGACCTTTTTACATAATCCTGTATACGACTGAGAAATGAGTAAATGAGCAAGACAATGTCCCGGGACAAAAAATTTTCAAATTGTTGACCTTTATTTTTTACAAGCTACCACTTTGCAAACGTTCATCTAATTCCGTCAATCAATTTTCCTGTGATGCCCGTTCAGCCAGACAGATAAAAAATGGCATATTTGCTCTCATTCTGAACTCTACGATTCAGTCTGAGACTTAGTTGAGGTCGCGTTCCGATCCGGTTGTAGAGTTTAGAAAAAAAAATTATGACAATTTGTCAGTGCCTATGTAGGACTTTACGAAATAAACACTTTGACATTATTTTTACTGCGAATATTTAATCTATATTTACTGATAGTTTGTCTGGTCACAGCAGATCGTGCTAAGTCATCTACAACTAATCTTCGCATTTATTTAAACTCTATTTACCTCAGCTTTCTTAAGCCGAGCTGCTCTAGTTCACTGTGTAACAACCCTATACCTCCACTATTTGTAACGTGCTCTACGCGGGGTATAGGAAGTTATCTCGCGGGTTGATATAATAAAGCAATAGAACCCAACATCTCGAGCCAAAAGACGCTGCGCGAATTATTCGCGGCGGTAATTCGTTTATATCACTTTTGACGGAACACATTACGGGAAATTGTGTTAGCAATATAAATAAATCCCACTAATATTATAAATGTGAAAGTTTGGATGGATGTTTGTTACTCAATCACGCCAGAACGGCTAAACGGATCTGGATGAAATTTGTCAAAGAGATAGATTATAGTCTGGAATAGCACATAGGCTAACTTTTATCCCGCTAAAATGTATGGTTACTGTCGTATAGATTCGTTTAAATTTTTCATAGAGTAAAGGATCCCCATGATTTACAGAAAAGGGCATAGAAGAAGGACATACTTTTTAATCGCGGGTAACCGACGAGTTGCCGGGTCAGCTCATCTGGCACCTAATCACTACCATTTTACAGCTACCTACTGTTAGTTTAACATAACCATGTAACCTGCGCCAGGGTTAATCGTGCGAGTTCACCGAAAAGCATGCACCTCTGAAAGCTTGCACGTCAAACGAGCCACAGCCTTCCACGACGTTGCGTTTAAAATTTGATCAGGAATTTTCAACATTTCTGAGAAAATTCTATGTCAAATATAAAGAAGCAAACAATGTTTTGGAGTATCTTATGCATGTCACAGCTACCTATTTATCTCGTTACTTCTTCTTCTTCTTTTTTTACGAAATGAAATGCGATGAAATAAAATGGATATGAAAATGGCCTCATCCACAACTTTGGGGTCGAGTCACCTTCGTCCGTAGGAGAATTAAGTACCCTCGAGATACCCTACACGTGCCCCTGGGTGGTGCCAACCAGGTGACAACTCTACTGGTGGTAGGCTTCGGCCGTGGCTAGTCACCACCCACTGATCAAAGCCATGTCGCCAAGCGGCCTAGCCGTGTTCCGGCATGATGTTCGGTGTTGCCATTCATGGATGGCGGGTCGGATCAGTTGCGCTGCATGTGCCTAGTGAATGTAGCGTCTCTATCTACTGCCGCCTTCCTACCTAGGCAAGTGTGCTCCATCGTAGATCTAATCGTCACTTACCATCAGGTGAGATCGAGATCAAATACTTGCCTATAATGTAATAAAAAAAAGCGGGTATTTTGCCAATGTCAAGTAATTAATAGCAATAGCACATTCAATAAATACACACTATAAATAAAATAATGGATGTGACATGATGATATGAAAATGGCGTGGTCTCTCATCTCGCTACTTAAACTGCTACTTACAGTGGTTTTATTTGTGAAACAAAACAAAACGAAAGCTGAGATATGGCCGCATCCACGATTAGTGGTTATTTTGCAAGTGTCAAGAATAACAATATCGATAAAGAATTAAATAAACACACATTGTAAATAAAAGTAGCTAAAAAGAAACGATGAAATGGCTTCTCCTATTTCTATATTTTGTTTTGAAGTGAATTGCTAAACTATCAGTAATATGATATAAACTATACCGGGCCGAAAATATTACATAATCGAACTTTAAAAAGAGGAGCACTTTACAACTATTTCTATTTTATTTTTTAATTTTTTTGATTACATTATAGGCAATTATTTGATCTCGATCTCACCTGATGGTAAGTGACGATCAGATCTACGATGGAGCATACTTGCCTAGGTAGGAAGGCGGCAGTAGATCGAGACGCTACATTCACAAGGCACATGCAGCGCAACTGATCTGACCCGCCATCTGTTAGATAGTAAACTCCTCTGTGTACAGAAAAGCAAAGCTGTCACTTGCTTGTCAGTTTCTCTACGACATGTCCGTGTGTATTCTTACTTATTAAATCCATTTCTATCTTTTCTACATCGTTTACTTTGCTGCCCATAACCCATCAGGTTATGGGCCCAGGGCGTAGTTCCCTGTAGTTATGTAAATATATTTCCAAACCATTTTCGTGAAATTAAATAATTAAATTTTTCGATCGGGTGATTTTTGGAAAAGATGGCAGCAAACACATTGATTCAATGTAACGACAAATTACGAGGTATCGACAATTATTCAACATGGAAGTTCATGATGAAAATGATTTTAATACACGATGACCTCTGGGATTGCATTGAAGGTGATAGCAAAGAAGAAAAAGTCTGTCCGAAAAAGTCTCAGAAGGCTTTAGCGAAAATCTCTCTGTCTGTGCAACCAGGTGCATTTCCATACATTAGAAATGCGAAGGACGCGCAAGAAGCGTGGGCGAATTTAAGTAGAGCCTATGAAGACAGAGGACTGTGTCGCAGACTAGGATTGTTAAGATTACTATTCAGTACGAAACTGAATGAGCACAGCAGCATGGAAAGTTATCTCACCAAATTGTCAGATTTGTCACAACAATTGCAGGACATTGGCTCACCCCTGGAAGACGATTTCTTAGCGGTTGTCATGTTGAGCGGATTGCAACCCGACTATGATCCTCTCGTGATGGCCCTCGAGAATTCGAACGTCAAGCTGTCCAGCGGTCTTGTAAAAAGTAAATTATTGCAAGAGTACGGACGTCGTGACAAGAAAACTGACGATACAATGGCTTTGTCAACCACTACGAAACCATTAAGATGTTTTCGATGTAAGAAAACTGGACATTTTATGAAGGATTGCCCGAAAGGAAACAAGAAGGTGACTAAAGACAAGGTACACCAGCAGGCTACCTTGACAGCACTAACGGCGAATATCCAGCATGACATGTGGTATGTGGACAGTGGAGCGACGAGTCATATGTGCAACAACAGAGACTTATTGCACGATTTTGTGTGTGAGAAGCCGTTTGTAGTGAATGTAGCAAATGGTGAGAAGCTGTTGACAGCGGGTCGAGGACAGGTTACCGTAAACCTTAAAGACTGTGTAAGGACAATAACAGATGTTTATTATGTACCTAATCTTTCAGCAAATTTACTATCTGTGAGCGTTTTAGTAAAGAAAGGTTATAGAATAGTTTTTGATAAACATATGTGTTGTATATCCGATGTTAAGGGAGTTCTAGCTACTGCGACATTAAGGGATGGTATTTATAAACTCGATATCATCGGTAAACCTTATGTAGGGAGCATCAATAAATCTGTTTCTTTCAGTGCATTGACAGATGGTAAGGAACTTCAATCGGATCGCAAGACGGTCTTGCGAGCTTCATCAAGTTCGGAAGGTAAAGTAGCAGAGGAGTCTCAGGAGACGTGGCATCGTCGTTTAGGCCACTTGAACTCCAGGAGCATGACGCTTTTGAAACGAGGTATGGTGACAGGAGTGAACTATAATACAAATATTTTTCATCCGTGTACTGCGTGTATTGAGGGCAAGCAGACTAGACTGCCTTTCCCTAAGAAGTCATACACCAGAGCTACTGTAGTGTTAGGGTTGATTCACACAGACTTGTGTGGCCCTATGCCATGTGTTTCTTTTAGCGGTAAAAAGTATTTTCTGACCTTCATCGACGACTACACTAGAAAAACTTATGTGTATTTTTTGAGGACGAAGGATGAAGTATTTGAGCATTTCAAGAATTTTAAAGCGGTGGTAGAAAATGAAACTAATCACAAAATAAAAATTCTTCGTAGTGATAACGGTGGTGAATTTGTTAATTCCAAATTACAGGATTTCCTAAAGAAAAGTGGAATCAAGCATCAGACAACAGTCCCGTATTCCCCACAACAGAACGGCGTGGCGGAAAGGGCGAACAGGACTATTGTGGAGAAAACAAGGTGTTTGTTACGAGATGCAGGATTGGAGAACAAATTCTGGGCGGAAGCTGTGAATACTGCCGTTTACTTGAAGAACAGGACACCAACTAAGGCTGTAGTTGGAAAAGTTCCTGAGGAGAAGTGGACCAATCAAAAGGTGAACGTAAACCATTTACGTATTTTTGGTTGTTTAGCGTATGCAGTTGTTTTAAAGAATCGAAACAAACTAGATTCAAAATCAAAACAATATATATTCGTTGGATATTGTGACGATACGAAAGGCTACAGGCTTGTGGATCCTACTGATTCGTATAAATGTGTCAGGGCTCGTGATGTGGTTTTCTTGGAAAAGAGTTTCTACAAGAATAGGTCACATGATGATAATCAGGACTTGGTATTTATACAGCCTGATGGACTGTCTGAGCTATCTACTGTAAGTCCAGAGTTGTCTGATGACCGAGGGCAAAGGATGAGTACAAATACAGTACATGACTCAGATAGTGACGACACTTTTGAATCAAATAGCTGTGCGGATCCAACATATATTCCAGGTGATACGAGCTTGGACGATACAACATCATACATGTCAGACTGTGAAGATCCAGAGATGGATGCGCAGTCTGTGTTGCTGGTGAAGAAATTATGCAGCGATGGTGATGAGCCAGAAAGCGTACAGGAAGCCATGGATTGTTCAGAAGCAGTTGAGTGGAGAAAAGCTATGTCAGATGAGTACAAATCTTTCATTGATAATAAATGTTGGACACTTACTGAGAGACCAAAAGACCAAAAACCTATAAAGTGCAGATGGGTATTCAAAAAGAAAAGAGGTCTGGACGGTGAACTCTTGAGGTATAAAGCTCGCCTCGTGGCAAAGGGTTATACTCAGAAGTATGGTGTAGATTACGAAGAAACATTTTCCCCAGTGGTAAGATACTCTACTATTAGAATGTTACTGGCTATAGCTGCGGAGTACGATATGGATATCGATCAACTCGATGTGAAAACTGCGTTCTTGAATGGCGATCTAAAAGAAAAGGTCTATATGGAGCAGCCTGATGGTTACAAAATGAAAGGTAAAGAACAAATGGTTTATAAATTAAATAAAGCCATTTATGGCCTGAAACAAGCATCCAAGATGTGGTATGATAAATTAAATGAAGTTTTGTTGAAGAAAATGAATTTTAGAAAAACTTCGTCAGAACCCTGCGTGTATTTTAAAAGAATGCTAGGTGAATTGTTGATCATTGCCTTGTACGAGGATGATATTCTATTGTTTTCAAGCACTAATTCGGTCTTAAAGAAGAAAATAAAGAGCGATTTGATGAAGGAATTTGAAATGAGAGACTTGGGTCCTGTTAACCACATTTTAGGTATGAGAGTTAAGAAGAGTGATAATAAAATAACTCTTGATCAATCTGGTTATATAATGAAAGTGCTAGAGAAATTTCAGATGACAGATTGTAAGTCCGCCAAGACACCAATGGAAAAGGGTCTAAAACTTTCGCATGAAAAAGGAAAGGAAGAGAAGTATAGTTACAGAAATTTGATTGGATGTCTAATGTATATCGCAGTATGCAGCAGACCGGATATTGCTCACGCTGTGAGTGTGCTGAGCCAATTTAACGAAACTTACTCAGAAGTTCATTGGAAAGCGGCAAAACGGATACTAAGGTATCTAAAAGGAACGTCCAATTTTTCATTGACATTTGAAAAAGGAGGACTGGACAGTGTCACCGCCTACGTTGACGCTGACTGGGCTAACGACGATATTGACCGGAAGTCATACACAGGTTTTATTTTTAAACTTGGAAAGTCTTTAGTAGCCTGGGAGAGTAGAAAACAAAAGACAGTTGCTCTTTCAAGCACAGAGGCGGAGTATATGTCGATGTCAGATGCTTGCAAGGAAGCTTATTTTGTTCGCAACTTTCTGTATGAATTGTTAGAGAAAGATTGTAAAGTTTTAATGTACAACGATAACCAATCTGCTCAGAAGTTAACTATCAATTCAATGTTCCACAGCAGAACTAAGCACATTGATGTGAGGCATCATTTCATTAGAGAGGCAATAAAGCGAAATGTTATTGATGTCAAGTATTTGTCAACAGATTTGATGATAGCAGATATTTTGACTAAACCTCTGACAAAAGAAAAACATGAACAGTTTGTTAAAGGTTTATGTTTGTCTAATTTATAATAAGGTTATTAGACATAGGTAGTTAGAGTTGTCATATGCTATGACGGTTTAGTTATGTTTGTTTTTAAGAATGTTGATATGTTGTTGTTTTTTAGTTTGCTGTGAGTATAAGTTGTATGTCTTATGTTTTGAACTATGTCGGAGTAGTTTAAGGGGGAGTGTTAGATAGTAAACTCCTCTGTGTACAGAAAAGCAAAGCTGTCACTTGCTTGTCAGTTTCTCTACGACATGTCCGTGTGTATTCTTACTTATTAAATCCATTTCTATCTTTTCTACATCGTTTACTTTGCTGCCCATAACCCATCACCATCCATGAATGGCAACACCGAACATCATGCCGGAACACGGCTAGGCCGCTTGGCGACATGGCTTTGTTCAGTGGGTGGTGACTAGCCACGGCCGAAGCCTACCACCAGTAGAGTTGTCACCTATTTGGTACCACCCAGGGTCACGTGTAGGGTATCTCGAGGGTACTTAATTCTCCTACGGACGAAGGTGACTCGACCCCAAAGTATAATGTATATAAGATATGCGTCTAATATGTATTATTCACGACCGGTAATAAGAACTTTACTCACCAAACCAATAACCGAGTTCCCTTAACACCTTAAAATAGATTTTAAACCCACGTCTATGACCAAATCCTTAATTATAACATAAAACCGTTATTCCGCGTCTAATATCGACCACATAGTCCCCCGGGAGGGAGCAACCTATACCGAGTGTGCGGCCTAAAACAAAGCTCTCATACTAGACAAATTTACAGCTTATAGCGCTGTAAACGGCCTCCTATTACGACATGTACACACTAAGAGACTTTTTCTTTTACAAAAAAAAAATACTTGGTATTTTACCGGCGTCAAGAATAATGTTAAAGGGTAATTTCAAAACAATGCTTTGAGTTTTTGCAGGCCGTATTATCTATCCCCTTCATCCCTATTAGTAAGTAGTGATACAATATTTGCTGCGACACACGCAGGCTGTCATTGAAGAACAAGCTACAAGTTTCGCAGTGTGTTTAAGGGCATAGTTATTAAAAACCCTGGTAAGACTATGTGTAACACCGACGCTCCACGAAGTCTGCAATCTGTCAACATGTATAGGATCGCACCCGCCATTATATCAGATTTGATCAACCACAGATCCTCGCATAAGAACACCGATTCCGGCCAAAAATGATACGCGAGGCCGTTGCAATTAAAGAAAAACATCTTAATTTCAATAGGGAACATGGCTGGGTGCTACCATCGACTTGGTATATAATTAAATCCAAAACCAAGCGCACCATTGCAAGACCGCGACACTGAGAGCATTTTCTGCGTAGATCGGATCGCAAACAACGTCTAAATATGAGGGCACCCCAGTTCAAACTATGACACTAGGATGTCAAACACCTCGGTCCTCACGTGACCATGGTTGCTGTAAAGCAGCCGAAACGTCGGGAACGTAAAAACATAAAATAAACGCGATAAAATCCGATAAATTAGTTTTATTTCAATGTGTAGTATAAATATAAGAAATCATTAAGACTATGTTGTTTCCATGTATGTACTAACCACAGTGCGTGGGTAAGGCGGGTGATATATGCTGGTATTTTGATCTCACGTCGGAACGGAACTACGTTTAATAAATTAACCCCTTTTGTGCCATTGGGAATAACGATGGCAGTCATTTGGTTGGTAATTAAGTGTTATATTGCGTGCGTGTACTAATGAAAATATTTTAAAAGCAAGAAGTTTGTTTTGGTACCTATATTTTGTAGAGGGTATTAATTATTGAAATAACCACATGTTTTTTTTTAATTATGATTTTTTTTTTAAAAACACAAATACAAATTACATGCCACATAGTTTTGTCAACCCTTTGTTACCGTAAAACACTTTGTCAATAATAAAAGCTTTTAATTATTTATGTGATTTCAAGTGTTAAGTCAGTATACAGTGTGTAAGTGGCGTCGTAATGAAAACGGATACCACGCATAATTATTGGGTTGGAATTATCCGTCGAACTTTTTATGAATAATACGCCTCTTTCTTCAGTATTTTGAAATTAATATTAACATTAAATCAAAAGATGACAGCGTAATTTTAATTTTAAAAAATATATAATTACTAATTTAGACCTAAAACTGCAATGTAAATTATAGCTCGATATGGTCAAGCGCGCTTGTCACTCGCACGAGTCGGGAATCGCGCGGAGCGTTGTGTTGTGATCGCGTGGTTAACAATACATTGCGCGCTCAAAAATTACATAATTTGTAACCCATGACTTTCGACATGATTTCTATAATTTTGTTAGAGGCAATAAGTTTAACCTTTACCAAACATTTTCGTTGCCATGCCCCTTATAATATAATAACTCCAGCAGCAGCAGCAGCAGTCAACAACGAATAATTGTTTCGAAAAGATAAATAATATATTAAAAAAACAAGTTATCGTGGATATTGTCTGAAATGTAAACTACAGCGTATATTTTGCCGCGCACACAAAATGGTGTCGCGCCGCCATCTTGATAACGAACGGGACACGTCAAGACAAAGAACAAGCTCCTGCTGTGCGGAATACATCCCACAATACTAGCTGCACAGGACAGCTTTATTTGCTCACTCGTATAATAACACCAAAACTCTATGTTACTTATGGCATGCAAGCCACTCCTTGAAGCATAGACAAGTAGAGGCGGGCGCACGAATCCTACTTGTTGTGGATGACATTCATTATATTGGTGATTTTTTCATGTTTGCGTGGATGGTTAAACCCGAAACTATAGGAAATAGCGATAAATGGTTAAAGGTTGAATTTGATGAACACTGATAAAACTGCTTCAACTAAATTTGAATTAAGAATAGAAGTTGCTTGACTTTTTGTGTGTGTGTTTCGTGTGTCTTTGATAAATAATGTGTAATATTAGTTTGATATTAATCACTAACGTGTGTTCATATAAGTGCACGATTGAAGGAGATTGAAATAAAATAGTATAACTTGACTTTTCAAGTTCTCCGAATATGTCCGGTATATTTTCAGTAACGTATCCACAGCTTTACTGATAGGGGTAGGGGAATCGTTTCATCATCATCATCGTCATCAAAATTATCATAAGGGCTACTTATAATACAATAAAAATTATCAAGAATTAGTCGACACTGGCAAAAATGGCAATATGTCGAAGCCGACTGCCAACCTAAAAAAAGAAGACGCGTTGATTTAAAAAAAAACATCTTTGTTATTGCACCATCCGATAATGTCGCTAATATAGATCAAGTTCTGGGAAGTAATGCTAGGGCTAATTATAGAAATGTACTATGAATCAGATAAGCTTGTTGGCTCACACGGTAAATTATGAAACATTGTAAATCAGATAGTTTAACACCTATAACATTCTAGTTACCATAGAAGCGAGACTGCGACATCCGAATCAAATAAAACGTTTATTGAAACCTCGCGAACTTTATGATACCTGCCCACAAAATAACTATAGTACTATCCTAGGTCGTACAGTCGCGAACATTGATTTGAGACCCAGTTCAGAATCGAAATATGAATATTTTTATAAATGTAAACCGTTAATTACAATACTTATGAATCGACAAAATTGTTACAAAATGATAAGCTACAACTCTACCACCCGTACATAATGCCGTTCCTATGGAGAAGAACGGGCAAGAAACTCCATGGTTGCTCCTTTTAAAAAGACCTTCTACATTTTTGAGCAGTTCATTGTTATAAGAACTATGAGAACAATATAGAAACGGCTAGTTAGGCTTGTGTAGCTAGTCAAAATTGTGCTGGTATAGTTGAAGGTTAAATATTGAACAGCAAACGTATACCTACCTTAAGAGCTACTATTTTGACTGACGTTACTAGCGGCAACTGCTCTCAGATATGACATACCGATACACGACCTTATTGCATTGTAAGTGTCATAGAAAAGGAAATGGGTCCTATACTCGTATAAATGTTCGCGTCAGCACAAGGCGACAGGAAGCTGTTCTTTACTTGGAACTAGCCGTTTCCCGCTACACGATAAAGAACCTTCACACGTGGAAATGTTAGACACGTGTAAGGAATACTATTCCGTCAATAAATATTAAACTGATACACTGTAATTAGGGGTACCGTTTCGTGAATGTCACGCATTTGAACTTTTAAGAACTCCATTGCTTGTTTTGTTTCGTGATATGTTATGTATTCGTCAAGATTTATTGTTTTTAATATTGCATACCCAAAAACTGGTGACACAGTATTAATTATTGCAGTAAGACGTTATGTTTCGACCCATATCTATACATATAAATAAAATTGGAGTGTCTGTTTGTAATATTAAAATAACCGCTTTCTACTAAGTGCATTTGGATGTATACTCGGTACCTATACCAAAACAACATTTTTTACAATTTTTATCTGTCTGTCTGTCCGTCTGTCTGTCTGTCTGTCTGTATGTTCCGGCTAATCTCTGAAATGGCTGGACCGATTTTGACGGGACTTTCATTGACAAATAGCTGATGTAACATGGAGTAACTACTTTTATTTTAGAAAAAAAAATAGGCTCTCACGAAAAAAAGATAAAACCAATATTGCAGCGCTGCGCCTGATTAAGTTTGATAGCAACAACCTGCAGCAATGCGTCCCGCGGGCTCAGAACGTACGAGCAGGCTGTTGCCAACGGTTGTGTCTTTGTTAAATACCACGCGGACGAAGTCGCGGGTAACAGCTAGTTTGATAATAAAACTTAGCATCTACAACGCACATAACATTAGATATAACAACTGGATTACAATACCCTTGAAAACAATGCGTTGATAATTATAAACGATAGCTTGCAACATAATAAGGGTATACGAACACCCGCACAATAACATAACATGTTAAGCACAAAGTCGAGGCGATTAGTGCCTTTGAACTGATAATAAAGTTCGTATGTCAAGCACCATTGTCTTGTGCACGGGAGGCCGAGGTTGTTTCAAGACGATGCAAGTGTGGGGGTGGGGGTGGTAGCCCAACCTACCAGCTGTCAACTCCACCTGCCATGAAGCTACGAAGCTGAAGAAACAAATCATGAATAGGAATTATCATTTAATCGTGGGACAGATGCAGGGGAAGCGGCAAAAGTATTGTAGAGGCAACAGGAGAAACTCTACAACGATCTATTGAACTGGCGCAGGACAGAAGTAAATGGAGACAAATCATATGTGGTCACGATCCTCATTAGGGAGGGAACGACAAAGTAGAAGGAGAAGAAGGAATTATCACGGAGACCATGTATTTTAATTTTAAAAAAACACCTACTGCCATTATCTTGAAATACTCGGTCTGAATCTGGCATTTTTTGGGGTTTTAGTCAGTTTGACTTATGGCGCATCTTGAGAAAACTACTGCTGATTTTGATGAGTTTGGTTGTCTAACATTCCTCATGGAAGCAACATCGAAAACGGCAGGCCGAATTCTTGTTTTGCTCACGGAACTGTTTTACTAAAAAGGCCTGACAATTTTAAACAAAAAAAAATTATGCGTTATTAAAATCCGTGGAGACAACACGTAATGTAACAACGATGACGTCACAGCCCGCGTCTACCCGCCCCAGACGCGTTTTACGACCGCCCCCCACTAAAAACCGACCAAAACTACTACAGTTATAAAAACCGATGTTGTTATTTTAGTTTTATAATTCAGACGTCTGCGAATTGAACTGGCTAATTGCGAAAATGAATGTTGCGATCTTTCGCGAAATTATCGCTTCGAGTAACATCTCAGTTTATGCGAATACCTTACAGTAAAATAGTGGGTACTGTACGCCTTTATTCAATGTTTGTTGTTTTTTTATATTTTTAAACTTAACAATAAAATATTTACAAACTAATATAACTTTAAAAAGAGTTTAGAAAGGCTACAAAATGTGTAAAAAATTTGGCCTTGCGGTAGTGAGCCCAAGACGCTGGCCGCATTTCCTCGCTGAATAGCCAAAAAACAATAAAATAAATATTTTAGTTTTCAGCTACCATTGCTTCTTTCAGATTAATAAAACCATATTCAATGACGTAAACATTTTGCAACAGGTATTTAAATTACTATAGACTATGATTATAATAACTATATATATATATATATATATATATTGTATTCATAACAAAACTATGTTACTATTACTACTTAAAAAATATAACAATAACTAAAAAACTAATATTTACAATTACTGTATCAAGTCCCAAACGACATAACTTAACCAGTTTCAGAACTCTCCCACATATTTCTCCTCGGTCCCCGAATCCCTTCAACAGCCAATAAAAACCAGCAAAGCCGGTCAAACAAAAACGATGACAAATTCCCGGTACGTTATCCTTAAAACTCGACAGGTGGACGCAATCTTCGACGCTGAGTATACCCCCGGGAAATCCCTATAGCCGGCCAAAGTGGGCCGTTACTAGGGATGGTACGGAACATCCGCGCTTGCGAAATATCCACGCGATAATCCGTGCGTCGTTCCTATCATCGGGGGACTTTATTCAACCGAAATTAAGTTTATTTTCCCATGGCAATTCTTTCCAACGACCCTGTGACTGAACCGTTCCAAGGAGAATTTCCTTTTGTACATTTTGTACCGAGTTGTGTGTGTCCAATAATTTTATAGTACACATAAAAGTTTGAAGAGTCGTAGAGACTTCACGGGCTGTTGACTCTATGAATATACTTATGTAATATTAAGGTATAATACATTATTATGTTAAAGTTTAAACTACTTTTCAGATTGCTCATACACATCTACAACAACCTTTACCTAATAAAAATGTATTTACATATCCACATCGGCATTTATAATACTTAAAACATGACATCTCTGCGACCGGAGATCTAAAAATAAAAACGTCCGGACATCCCTGGCCGCTACTCCAGAATCTCGGTCGTTCCTCCAGCGATTACGGACAGGTGCGCCAAGGTGCCAGATTAACGACCTTAGTTTCCACGCCGGGAGGTATAAAAAACGCTCCCCCCACTAACAAGCGGGAAATGTACAGTTTATTTTTTGAATTACGACGGTTTCAACGCGGGATTAGTGTTGTTTAAGATCTTAAAGGGTGTGTTATGTTGTGTTAACTGTGTATATTTGCACGAGTGTATAGAACGCGGGTCATCTTGTGAGAGATTAATGGCATGCGCTGGTGTTATCAGCGCCAGAAATAAGACAGTGCCTGAGTGCAGTACCGGCAAGGCCACAGATTCCAAGGAAGAGTAAAACGGCCTATGCCCTGCCCTGCCCTGCCTTTGGCTGTATCATTCTGCCGCCCTCTTAGAATCTAGCACATTATTGTTATATAGGTTAGCGCGGGTGCAACAAATATATGTCATTAACATTAAAAACAAATTTAAAATAGTGGAATTTAAATAAATTACGACCTGATATTAGCACAGTTGGTAGTGACCCTGCCTTCTTCGCAGAGGGTCCCGGGTTGGAATCCTGGTAGGAGACAAACTTTATGTGATGAGCATGAATGTTGTATCCGAGTAATCCCCGAGTTCCCTTTTCCATTGTACGGTACCCATAATACAAGCGTTGCTTAGTCTGGGACCGTATAGTTCGTGTGTTCGCCTGCCGATATTATATTATATTAAATACCTCAGGAGTTTGTTTCTAATATGTTCTTATTTCAGTACCCGATGAACGAAACTAAATTCTTTAAAAAGAATATGCGTGCCAAATAAGTCAAGATAGCATTATTAGCTAAAGATATGCAGCTGTAGTGTAGCTATGACATAGACATACAACTTATCTTTTTTGAACCTTCATAACGACATCTATGTAAAATAGTGATAGAAATAATGTTATCGAATCCACGAATGACTTCAACAGTGTCTCCAATGTACCTGAACTGTTTTTTGTGTTGTGTTAATTCTTATATTACAATTACAAAATGAATATCAACATTTCAGCGTGCACAAACAGGTGAAATCAAATAAAACTCACCGGGCTGCGATTGCCATGAAAGTAATCTTCAAAAAACGAGTTTGCATTTACTTTTGTTAAAACGACCTAAACAAATAAATGTGAGTGGCTTTGAGTGCCCTTAGGGTGAGGACCTACTGTCCAACGCGGCGGTGTTGCCTTAAACAAAGCGCATTTATAAAATGACGGTAAAATGTCAAAGCACACGCGGGAGGCTAAAAATGTGTGAATAAATTCACGGTTACACAAGCTTAATTCTTGTTTGTTTGTGGGTAGTGTATGCAGGCTGTAAGCATATATATATTACTACATACATGGTTACAGCCTACATATTCCTACCTAGGCAAGTATGCTCCATCGTAGATCTCATCATCACTTACCATCAGGTGAGATCGAGATCAAATACTTGCCTATAATGTAATAAAGAAAAATATTATGATTTCTTTTTAACTCGACAACACAAGAACGAGGGTAATGTTTCCGAGTGTATGTGTATGTATGTATATTTCTTTGGCACGCTCTACAGCCTAAACGGCTTGTGATTTTTAGTCAGTAATTTATATTTGCTTTAAATATTTATATTTTTCTTAAATTGTTCTAAAAAAGAGAGGATCCTAGCTCAAAAAAGAGACTTATGAAGAAGATAAGAGGAAGCTATTGCGAAGGGGTACGCTATCGAAACAAGGTAGGTAAATAGCGGTACAGAGAGCGAGTTGGTTAAAACTCTTCTTTTCGTGGAGTAATCTTACATTTAAGTATAGAGTAGGATAGCAAAATAAATCTTATAGCGTCATAATACGCTAAATAATGCTCTAAAGCTTAATTAAAAAGCGTTCCACCCACGTGTATGCCCTCACCTTTACAACCGCTCAGTTTGAATCCCTCCCGTTTTTTACAAACAAACAAACAAGCCGATAATTAATTATTTCCCCCCTTCATTTGCATACACCCTGTATTTGTACAGCAGACAGTTGCGAATACAAGATACAAGATAATGTGACGTGATACATTTGTTTAAAGATGTCCGTTTGAAGAACGGCGCTTGAGTTTCTGTTTCCTCTTTATTGTGACGTTTGGTTTTTGAAGGTGTATTTTTAGTTCGGTGAGCCATTTTAAAATTGACAGTTGTTGAATTAAAATGGACAGCTTTTTGTGTTTTTCTAACTATGACACAGAGAGTTCTAACTACGACACTAGGTAGTCTAACACCATAGTTCTCCCGTGACCATGGTTGCTATAAAGCAACCGAAAAGTCGGGAACGTTAAAAACATAAAATGAACGCGATAAAATCCACAAAAAATAGTTTTATTTCAATGTGTAGTATTCGCGTAAAAATAAGAAATCCACCGCGTACAATTTCCGCAAATTGAATTTATAGGCTCAAAAGTTTATTTTTCCCCAAAAGGAGGTAAGCTGCGCATCAGACTCCAAGTGGTCCTTACATTTGGACACCTGCCAAGATTAGGTGTTAGCAGTCGTTGAGCGTGATTGGGGAAATATGTGGATTTCATATGAATCTTCTAACTACCCGATCGCTTAAGAGTAACAAAAAAGCTTAGATAACCATATTTATTTCGGATATTAAACCAGCTGCATTCCTGCCAAGCGAGACTCGATCAAGCGGTCAGAATGGCAACTCTTGGAAACAATATTCGTTCAGGGCCTTTGCAGAATTTGCACCTATATAGTCACGATACTGATAACGTATCTGGCTATGTCTCCCTATACAAAGCAAGAAACGAGAACCAAGATTCTTTGTAAGTCCTCTTATTTTCCTTCAATCAATTTCATTGCAGGTTCCAAGGCAATTATCTTTTCCCCGGTACTCACCGAGGGTCAAACGTCAGCGTCTTCTGCGGTCACCGCTTGGATCCTGGCTAACAGGAGTTACAGTGGTTGGAGAGCGGCGGGCGGGTAATCAAATACGAGCAGCAACCTACAACCGCTGTATATTTTGAACCTTAAGCTGCAGAATCAAAACATATTACCCAAGGGCTGGGCATTTCCTCGCTCAGCGAATAGCTTTGGCTATTCAGTAAGGAAATGCGGCCAGCATCTTGGGCACGCTACCACATGGGCCAATTTTTTTACACTTTTTGTAAATATTAAGTAGCTTCTTTTTAATAATAAAATATCTATTCCCAAGCCAGCCAGTGGAACGTTTCACTTCAAAGGTACCGCACGCGTGCTTTGATTACAAAGACGAGAATAATTAATTTTGTTTTGACGGCACCGCCCTCCCCCCCCCCCTCTCATCACCGCTGACGCACCTACCTCTCAGGATATTAATAGCTCGGTAAACACAAACGTTTCGTATGAAAGGGAACATACATCATTTGGTACTTATAAGTATGTTGTTCCCGGTATTTTTGGGAAGGATTCGTGGGAAAATACGTATGTTATTATATTATTAATCGTATTTATTGATGATGAGCAGGACGTGATAAATAAATATTAGTAATAATCCATCATATCTATACATATAAATAAAATTGGAGTGTCTGTTTGTAATATTAAAATAACCGGTTTTTACTAAGTGCATTTGGATGTATACACGGCACCTATACCAAAACAATTTTTTTTTCAATTTTTGTCGGTCTGTCTGTCCGTCTGTCTGTCTGTCTGTCTGTCTGTTTGTTCCGGGTAATCTCTGAAATGGCTGGACGGATTTTGACGGGAATTTCACTGGCAGATAGCTGATGTAACAACGAGTAACTTAGGCTACTTTTATTTTAGAATAAAAAAGGATCTCTCGAAAAAAAATTAAATCCAATGTTGCAGCGCTGCGCCTGATTAAGTTTGATAGCAACAATCTGCAATGCGTCCTGCGGGATCAGAACGCGCGAGCAGGCTGTTGCCAACGGTTGAGTCTTTGTTAAATACCACGCGGACGAAGTCGCAGGCAACAGCTAGTATTATATAAGGACGTATGGATTTTGGTTATCATTGATATATGCATTTTATAAAAGCAGGATTTCTACAGACTAGAAAATACAATGTTGATAAGCAAGCAGAAGACGGAAAAAGAGGTATGGACCGCATCCGCTGGATGGACCAAAATGTACGGCGCCTATATTATATGAAGTGATATTGTAGAGCCGAGAATACCGCACAGGGGATACAACCCAAGAAGTGATGTAGGACAGCATATACTTAAGAGGATAGGTAAAGGTATGTTGATCAAACCCAAATAAAAACCAACGATTGGTACCGACCGACGTACGAAAAGGTCAAAACATGATTAGTTCAAATTAGGGTATCGAGAACACAAACTAATTACTATTTGGGGAGCGCGGGGCTCATTAACCTTCTTACATCTAACTCCGACGCCACCGCGCACACATATAAAATAAATTACAAAAAGCTTTTTGACGGCGGCGATGCTTTCCGTAGACAATTTAAATTCACCTTGTTTTTTTGTGCTTATCTATACCCCGCTATACCCGGATCGTTGTAAGGCTTGCGCGGGGACATGGGTCTAACACGTAGAGGCCCTTTTTGAGAATTTTAATGTAAAGATTTTAATGTTATACTAGCTACCTGCTGGGGTCAACTGCTGAAAATTATAGCATAAACAGCGAATTGACCTCAGCAAGCGAAGGAACTATTGCAGGAATATGAAAAGATAATTGGAACTATGGATTGAGGTTTGGATGGACATGAGATAGGACTATTGGAAGGGTTGCGGACACCTGCCATAATCAGCTTTCATCTAATTACTATTGGCAGGTGGTGACTCGCCGCTCTTTAGGTGGGCCCCCTAAAAAGGCCGTCATAAAAGACGATAAGGGGCAACACTGTCGTGAGCGGCACGGGGGTGTAGAGAGGTGTGCTGCGCTTTCTTCCGTGGTTACTCGCGGCATCAATATACTTATTATTAGAGGTTGATATAATATGGTCGTATATCCGCATAAAATGCAACAACATAATTATTGCCAGTATTATTCCACTACTTGGTTAAGGCCATTTCTATTAGTCCTGTTCGGTAGCTAACTAAGACCTGGGGCCAACATAGGTACCTATGTAGAATAAAATTGTGGAATATCAGAGTTTAGAAATAGCCAGATTGTTGATCGAACGCTTGCACAAGAAGAAAAGGTCTTCGGGCTTAAACGTCGGCTCGTGACACTTCTGGTGTTAACGGATCTCATCTGCGAATCTCGTTTCCATTAATGATTATCACATGCTGTACGGTGAAGGTAAAACATCGTGTTTAAAACTACACGCTTTTAGAAAACCGTGTCGAGTTCCCCAATCCGCACTGGGCTTATATGTTGCGTTATGGCTCGAAACCCCTTCGCATAGAGGGGGGGTGTAATGGCAAAAGGCTCATCCCCTATTACATTGGGACCAAATACTATCGGCTGAATGTGGGTACACACATTTTTGGGATAACAGGCGTGATAGTGTTTATTTTGTGATGACTTCAGGCGATTAGTAATACCGCTTCCGCCACTGTGTGTGTATATATATATAGTATAGTATACGTTGAAGTAAAACTATTTTTAAGGATTATATCGCGTTTATTTTTTGTTTTCACGTTCCCGACGTTTCGGCTGCTTTACAGCAACTATGGTCACGGGAGGACTGAGGTGGATGACGTCCAAGTGTGACGTTTGAACTGGGGTACCCTCATATTTAGTTGTTACTTGCAGTCCAATCTACGCAGTAAGTGCTCACAGTGTCTTGAGGTCTGGCAATAGTGCCAAGCGCACTTTTGCATTAAAACTTTTGCATTTTGGATTTAATTATATTAAGAATATTTGATTTAAAGTAATTTTACACCTCACATTTTTATCCTTATCGACACACTACCTTTCGATTCCCAAATAACAGATTACGTCAACTTCAATGTTGATTTATGTGCCACCCCGAGCCGGCCGAGAAACCTTGGCGCGAAGACAGATGCACTGCTGACGAAGCCAAATGTCGCTCGAATGGGAGCAAAGTTTCCGCTAGCTTGTACCGACTGAATTCAATCCAATTTCTGATACCCAGGACAAAAACGAGGCAAAGTTACAAAATCTCATTTGTGTGTACTAACCTATAGAATACCTGTATAGTCCAAAGTTACAACAACAAGCTACCGGCGTCTTTGTTCCCCGTTGACTACAATCTGGGTGTTTTCAAGTCGAGAGTGAACAGGTACCTTCTAGGCAAGTATGCTCCATCGTAGATCTCATCATCACTTACTATCGGGTGAGATCGAGATCGAATACTTGCCTATAAAGTAATAAAAAAAATGATATCATAGCACTACCATATTGTTTGGGAACTTGGAAGCATGCAGTAATATTGAAAGTTAATTCCAATTTTTACACCTGTATTCCCTGAAGGAGGAAACGGTCTCAACAGTCCCTTACGATTTGCCTCATCATGAACGATTGGTGGATGTCATGGCATACGAACTTGGGGTACATTTTCGAAGGTAAATTTTGGAGGTTTTACGTACATTTTGTTCAACATTATTTTAACGGATACGCTTTGTATAGGTACTTTACTGTGATAGAACTAACCCAGTAAAATGTCCTGTCTGGAGCACAAAGGCACTTCATCACAGGCAATAGATATGCTATAAATCAACTTATCCCTAGATACCTAAAGTCGATACATCAATAACATCGCTTTAGCTAAAAGGTATTTTTTTTATCATAAATCATGTTCAAAAACTATATCTCTATTAAATAAAACTTAATCATTAAATATATAAATACACTGTACAAATGTACTTCATTAAATCATTTGGAATTAATTTTATTTAATGGAATGTATGTAATATAAGACATCCAAGTAGGTACTTCAGATTTTCCAGACCCATTAACAAGAAGTTTTTTTTTTATTACATTATAGCCAAGTCTTTAATCTCGATCTCACCTGATGGTAAGTGACGATGAGATCTACGATGGAGCATACTTGCCTAGGTAGGAAGGCGGCAGTAGATCGAGACGCTACATTCACTAGGCACATGCAGCGCAACTGATCTGACCCGCCATCCATGCAAAGCAAAGCACTTACAAAGAAATGTACTTACAAAAATAAACACACGCAATGTATTATTTGGAAAACACAGTAAACATCCGTAAACACCATATTGATACCCAGCTCGCATAAAGTTTAAGTAAGTTTATCATTAAATTCATAAGCGCGGCTACAGCGCTGAAACTTTTCCCGTTACACAAAACCCACCAGCCATTACGTCTACATCAGCTTTTTTCACACCTAAATAGATAAAGCACGTAAACAAAAAGTAGGTCTTTGAATAACGCATTTTGCCGCGTCAATTTTGCATAATTTATTACACAAACATGACTAAACAATACGCCTGTGCTAAAATGATACGTTCCGATTATGACCTACACAAACTGCGAGCGATCGATCGTTAACGAATGAAATCTTTTCGGATGTATCTTTGAAATTTCCGAATCAATTATCAACATACTCCAAAAGCAATGTCTCACCTCTCACTCAACTAAAACGTATTTATCATTTCTGCTGTTGCAATGCCATAAACATAACACTGTGACAGCTTTCCAAGCTATTTGCTCATTGCCTTTTCTGTGCTTATTTATACACTGTGATTTTTCCTGTTATTAAATTTCACACATATTATCAGATATCGTAAGTACGCGTGATGAAATGTAATTTATTGTGTCAAGATATTCCTTACTATTCGAAAAGTATTGCTTTATCTAATCAAAAGATTGTTCGGTACTATGAAAAGAAAATCCAATAGTCGCACTATTGTTGTGACACATGAATGAACCGGACGATTATTTAAAAGCAACACTTAATTTCGGTGACCGTGTTTCTAAACAAAGGGAATCCAGATTCAAATGCGTGAGACGACTGCTCGGCCCCCGCTACGAGTTATATAAACTTCAAAAATAGAATTTCGCCGTCGCAACCCGGTTTACGACTTGGCTCGTAAAAGGGGGTGGGAACGGGCGGCCGTAAGGGGAACACAGCATATTTTCACCTTTATTTATAAAGGAAATTCGGTCAAGTTTGAGTGATGTTAATTTAAATAATACAACCAGACGAGCAAATGACATTCAATACTAGCCAAGGTCTTAACCGTTGTTTGTTCGATGACGTTTATTGTGTTAAACGAGAATGGCGGATATTAGAACGGTTAAATAATAATACCAGCCCTTTTAATGTCCCACTGTTGGGCACGGGCCTCCCATCAATAATCAACTCATTAGTCTACCACGCTGGCCCAGTGCAAGTTGTCGAACTTCACACGTATTTCGAAGTGTTCTCTCAGACATGCAGTTTTCACCACGATCATTTCCTTTACCGTTTAGCAAGTGATAATCATGGTTGAAAATGAGATTCACACATGAAATGCTTAAGGTGCAAGCCGGGGTTTGAACCTGCGATCCTCGTTACTGAAGTAAGCGTTCTACCAGCTTAACTATCACTGCTTTTTAGAACGGTTACCAAAATAATTTTATGTAACATGATATTTTTCAATATTCCCTTTTCCGCTAACAATCAGTCATCACAAAAAACGTACATAATTAGTTTATATTATTGACTTAGATTTTTCATAATTCCTTCGCCTTTAAGAACCAACTCTTCAGACTTTTTATTAAATGAGGTATGCATGGCTACTCCAGACTTGACTCAGACAATAATTATTTTCAAGTTAAGATTCTAGGCCAAAAAATACTAAGAATATTGGCCTGGGCTCAGGATCAGTGTTTCCAGGTGACCTCCACAAGCCATCCATCACGACCCGCCGTCATAAAAAAAGTGAAACCTGCCACTATGCTAAGATATACCCAGAATATATCAGAAACTATACAATAATACATTACCCAAGTTCACTGACCTAGGCTGACGACCTGAATAGATAGAGGGTATAAAAATTATTGCGTGTCAAGGGAATTTAGACATAATAGTAGTTGACTCCCATAACGACATGTGCTAATATTGCGTGATGATATATATCATATATTATGTGTCTATGGTATTGAAAATATTATGAAAATTGGTGCGGTTAATAAGGTAACAAAACAAACCAATATTATCGCCCGTAATTACTTAACTACCTATTCTAAGAGTTGTAGCATACTTGCAAGGGCTAACGTCATATAAAGAAATATCAAAAGGCTTAGCATCGTTGGAGGAGCTAACGTAACTAGACTACTAGTTATAACACGAGCATTTAGCTTAGTCGGGACTGTCAATAGTCAATTTTAAAGTTTTTACATGCACCTATGACTAGTCTCATGTGTTTAATCTTTGAATGGATTGTAAACTTCACCATTATTTACTGTTTACCACAAACCAATGTCAACTTCATCCCCAAGAATTCTACAAATCTCATACATCATCAAGATATCTGTTATTTCCTTATACATGCTATCATTTATCAGCGGCCTAATGTGAATACTGATGTTTTCGACAGCCCGAACACCCCCCACGACGGGGTGGGAGCCACATCCATTATATTAGTGGCAGACGCGTCTAAGTTATGCGTAAGCAATCTAAGTTGTTGTAACAATTTGTAGACACGTTATAGGTGTTCAAGTTACTAGTAACTTTGTAGGGGTAATCAGAAAGGGTCAAAATACCGCTCTTTGAAATAACTCATGGACCGCTCTTAGTACATAAATAAATATCGCCAGACGAACACACCAACTATACGGTCCCACGATAAGCAACGCTTGTATTATGGGTGCCGTACAATGGACTGGGATAAACCCAGTATATATTACTTATATATAGATATTAAACATCCATGGCTTGGGTACAAATATTCGTGCTCATCACACAAAGTTTGTCCCTACCAGGATTCGAGACTTCGGCACAGAAAGCAGATTCACTACCAACTGCGATAATCAGGCCGTCACAGTTAAGGTACTTGTGGTGGGGCTATTAACAAAGATGGGTGGAGGATTCATGGGAACCTCTAAAGATAATCTGTGAAGTCGCGCGCGACTTATAACAGATTTGATGGATCTTGGCTTAAAATAAGCGATGTAACCTGTGTAAAGTAATATATAGCTATCAGTGCTTGCAATTTCTATAGACTTCAATCCAATAACTATAGAATTGAAATATGCAAGTCTATATTCCTTATAAAAAAAAATCAACCCAAAAACCATTTTCAGAAACTACCGAAGATGACGTCATACCTAGTCTCAATAGTGTGTAAAATTTTATGTCATTAGGATTCTTTTGAACTGAAAATCTCCAAGCGTGATGGTTAGATTCAAAACTATAATAATATTTACTCACAAGCCATTAATAACTCTATTGTTAAACAAACTAACATCAATACATATAATCCAGACCAACATACCTCCTACCTACATTTACTGGTGGTAGGCTTCGGCCGTGGCTAGTCACCACCCACTGAACAAAGCCATGTCGCCAAGCGGCCTAGCCGCGTTCCGGCATGATGTTTGGTGTTGCCTTCATGGATGGCGGGTCAGATCAGCTGCGCTGCATGTGCCTAGTGAATGTAGCGTCTCGATCTACTGCCGCCTTCCTACCTAGGCAAGTATGCTCCATCGTAGCTCTCATCATCACTTACCATCAGGTGAGATCGAGATCAAATACTTGCCTATAATGTAATAAAAAAAAATAACAAAAAAAAACCTGAACAAAACTTTTCAATTCTGCAAAGTACATTTTAACACGCTATTTTATCTATCTAGTCAAAAGTTAACGGAATCAATGACGACGTCGAGTTATAATAATAATACCAGCTCTTTTTAATGTCCCACTGCTGGGCACGGGCCTCCCCTCAATGTGAGGGGGATTAGGCCATAGTCCACCACACTTCTTTCGAGGGGTTCTCTCAGACAAGTAGGTTTCTTCACGATGTTTTCCTTCACCGTCTAGCAAGTGAGAATCGTGGTTGAAAATGAGATTCGCACATGTTGCAACCCATCGGTCGCCTACCTTAAATTTAAATTCATTAAAAGGGCTCGTACCCAAATCTATGGAAGAGCACCGCGTCAACGCCAATGTCACATTGACGTTGACAGCGACGAACAAAAAAAAAAGATAGATTGATTTAAAAAAACTACGACTACTTACTACGATTGATTGTGAGGAAGCGACAATATAATAAAACCCAAGAAAAATAAAAAGGATTAGCAGCATACCTTCTGTTTAATTATTTCGGCCAACCCACTGACGTTTACACACATGAAATCCCAGAGGTGCGAGCCGGGGTTTGAACCTGCGATCCTCGTTACCGAGGTAAGCGTTCTACCAACTTGGCTATCACTACATTTTAACACGCTGTTTTATCTATTTCGTCGAAAGTTAACCGAATCAATGACGACATTGAGTTTTAAGTGCTCTTAATTAATAAAGGTCATTAAGTCTTTACCTTCCCGTTTCGATGCTAAAGACAAGTCTTTAACAGTTAATTGATCGTTGATTAATCTCCGAAGTTTCAATTCTGGGGTGCTTTCAGTTTTATAGAACTACGAAGCTTATAGACCTGTTCCTGTGTCTTGTCCTGTCTTATACTGTAGGATCCTCGAATGCTTTTAAAGGCATGGTGAAACTTGCCACCCAATCTTTGGGGCCCATTAGTAGGGTCTCTACCATGACTCTACAAATCGGCCCTATAGATTGGGTGTTCGTTGGATCGTTCCGACCCGGTTGTAGACTTAAGAAAAAAAAAATGTAATGACAATTTGTAAGTGCCCCCGTAGGCCTATACGAAATAAATGATTTGACTTTGACTTGTTCGTAGAGACTTTAGACCCCGTGTCATGTAAGAATGTCTCTTGAAAAACCTATCAGGTATGTTCAAAACAACGCATGTAAAGTATGGTTATCGTTGCAATTTTGCTAGCTATGGGACAATCTTTTAGGTTCACTTTCTTTTTAACATTTTTAATATTTATTTTTATTTTGTTTTATCGTCATAGTTGAATTTTGTTGACAGACTGCAAACCTAGGCACCATGAACTTTTACACAAAGAAGGTCCAATTACCCACAAAATCCTTATTCTGTTATGAAATTATAATTCGACATAGCTGAATAGTTTCTCAACCACTACTTCATTCGTCTTCAAAGTATATAACAGCCTTATTTACCATTAACATACATTACGACCCACTATTAATGTTGGAACTCACAAAAACTAATAAGAACTAAAAAGAAAACTATTTAAAACAACACCAAATAGCTCACATAAAATACTTTTAGCATGCAAAGACTGTGCGATCGCCAGAAAGAGAAAAAATAAAAACACATTCAGACATTTTTTACAATGTGCCTCTCTTAACCTCAACATGGAGTTACTCTCATTTTAAAAGCCTCCCCCATTCTCCTCCCCTTTTAGTTTAAAAAAATCTCAATTACATTAGCGTGTTCGCTGGCATTACACGGGCTGAAGGCAAACGGTACAGCTGAATAACGGTTAAAATTGTGCTATACTGAAGTGAGTTTATTTACAAGTTAATTATATTTTGAATATGCCATGAGAAATATTTGGCCGGTTTGTTGCAAAAAATCATGTAGTTTTAATTAAACGGTTTTATTAGCCGAAAGGCAGTTCATGAAAGAACACTAACACCAGGGTTTGCTTGGTAGGTAAACTAAGCAGCCCACACTATAACAAGTAGGTTCCGCGACACTACATCTATATTATTACTTCGTCTGAGCCCATAACCTTTCACGTAAAAAGGTATTATCTAAAAATCATACTACTACAACCCAATGAGCTATTAATATTTATTCGTAGCCACAACCTAACCTTTCGGTGTATAAAACAATATGGTGTTCTAACTATTTGTACTAACACTAAGCTGCCCGTAAAAAAATATTGCCTTCAAAAATAAACTTTTAAAAATCTCACACGATTTCACTAGTCAGACCTGTGTAGCATTAAATAAAATTTCAGTGCTGTGATTCCTTCACACGCGACCCACACAGCGGTTCGTTTCCTCGTTCTTGACTCTTTATAATTATATGAAAACTCGCATCCTAAAACAACAATTATGATCGCACGCCAAATACCTATTTCGGCGGTCAAAAGTGGGTCACTATAAACCAGGTAGCTTGACCGCTCAAAACCATAAAATTGTTTGTGAGCACAGGTCTTTTAATACTAAATCGTTTAAGTCTAGTTAAATGGAAAATGCAGGTGTTATATCGGAAATTGGACTTTAATATGTTGTAGTTAAGGTTTAATGGAATAGCAGTTAAGTAGGTGGGTTATGTGTTAAGTTATTCGTTATCGTTCGCCGTGGGATGCTTATTTAAATGGAGTGTAATGTTTTACTGCCGCTTCTTGTTCATGGCTGTTGTTGGTGGTGTGCTGGCACATTTATCTTAAACCTTTTGATTGCAGCGGTACCGGTCATATTAATGTCAGTATAATGCAATCCTAACCAGAAATAGATTCAAGAGGAAAACATGTGTTTTTTTTAAACATTTTTCATAAAATATTTCTATATATTAACATCGCTAGACGAACTCACCAACTGTACCGTCCCAAATTAACCCTTAGTAGCCTGATTTACGAAAGTGATTTATTTTTAATATTACTGTGTTTAATGTTACTGTGTTTAATAATAATGACATTTGATTTTTTTTTTAATTTCGTTGGAAAGAATATTATACAACAGTAAAATACGTACATCCAACCTATAAAAAAAACTAATAGTAATGTGAACATTCGGTTTAAAAGATTGGTATCAAAATTGAAACTCTAGGCTATTAAGCATTAAGCAACGCTTGTATCGTGGGTGGCGTACAATGGACCAGGGGCGATCCTAGTACATAATCTATATATATATAACAAAGTCGTGTTAGTTATAGCATTTATAACTCAAGAACGGTTGAGCCGTTTTTTTATGATCTAGGATTTGTTGAATTTGTCTCCGCCTCAAATAGCAGAATAACTAGTAAAACATGGAAAAATGATTCACATTTTATTCGGAGGCGGTACAAAGTTCGCTGTGTCAGCTAATACTTATATGAATATTAAAAAACCATGATTTGGGTACAAACATTCGTGTTCATCACACAAAGACTACCCCTACCAGGGTTCGAACCCGGGAGCCTCAGCACCGAAAGCAGGGTCACTAACAACCGAGCTAATCTGGTCGCCAATATATACATCACTGCAGAGTAGGTACCTGAGTAGAAAAACACACTGATTTGAAGTCTACCGTATATCCAGCGTAGTTCATGTGGGTTAACTTGTTCAGGTGTTGTTTTAAATACCATATGCTCGCTAACTGGTATTAATTAATAAAAACAGCAGTCCGACTTTCCACTCAGTACACATTTAATCTAGGATTAAGTGGTTCTTAGAATGACACCTGGTGACTGACACGCGAATGACCCATCACTAGACGATAAGTGAGTTTGGTTTTATTATGTCTGTGCATTGTTTTATCTATGAAAAAAAACCGTTTAAATCTAGACAAAAGTCCCCTGTAAGGTGCGGCCACACCTGTGGCTTAGTGCACTCATTATGTGGCCAACAGTTCAACACATTAATTTACTAAAGTCAATACTAATGATGTTAAACATTAAAGTATAAGAGCAGATCTACGGCAACGTAGCCGGGCGTTTAATTACAGGATATATTAGCTTCATGTGACCGCAAAATTGGTGACAATTTAAAAATAATAATAGTAAATTTAAACCGTGTTCTCCAGATGTGTAAAGATCTTAAATCAGAACTGAAATTACGTATACATCTTCTAACAATTTGAAGTAGACTCGCGCTACACCGCAAATGTTAAACTTACCTAACATTTATCAAAACGTGGGTATGTTTTCAAACTATTATAATTACAACACAAAACAAACAACTTATTAACCCGTACATCATTAGCGAACTTTAACCATACTAATTAAAGCTTTACATACAGGCCATAAAATAAATAAGCATTTTTCTTAATGAAACTATAACGATACGTAGTAATTAACGCTACGAGACTCGTAGTGCATACGTAGCGGTGCTACGATACGGCTACGATGTGTGAAGTGGAATGGTATTCTGTAGCGACTACGAGCTTCAAAGCTCAGTGCTACAAAGCGCTACGGAGTCGACTAAAATGTCAGAGAAATAGTGAATGCAGTTGAATACTTTTCCTATAGTCCGTTATTACCTGTACTTTGAGACAAATTAGGCTGGACTTGGCGTCCTAAGGCGTACTCCCTGCCAAATCATTAGCCATAAACGTTATATAAAACTAGTTATTGTATGTAGGTTTTCCTTGGAAACGACTCTATCCTTAGTTAATAACTCTATTGTTAGATATTCAATGAAAGCCTCTACCCGTCAGTGCTTATTATGAATCCTAGAAAAAATACTCATTTACTATTAAATATTTTGGAAATAGAAACAGTTTTTTTTTGTCTTGCACTTTTTATAGTGTGTTACGGAGAACTTCAATTTGTAATTATCATTGCGGAAATCACCCGTTAATACATAAAACATCAGGGTTCATAAATATCATGTTTTTTTAACGAAACAATATTATTAAAAAATATACTTCATTTTATTTGAAATAAGTTACCTATGTTAGATTACATACATCATTATGGTTTAAATAGGATTTGTTAGAAAAAAATGAAGTTTTATATAAATAAAAGAATTTTTAAAATCACTTAATCTACACCAATCAACCCTTTACAAAATAGTAGAATGAAACCCATCAGCAAAGACCATGATGCTCGATTATACGAGTAATAAGCCCTCCTGACCGAATTCCAGTCAGAGCGGTTAATCTCAGCGGAGACTAGACAAACTATGCAGGAGATATTATAGTGCATAAATATGTGCGCAGGCACTCGGGGCACTCTCCCTGCCCTCACTCCTATAGTCCGATGGGACGGTGATCCGACACGGCTGAAGAGGGATCAGGCGCAGGACCGACGGCTTTACACGCTATCCGAGGCACACCCAAGTAGTAATCATGATTAAAAATGAGAATTGCACATTAAATCCAAGAGGTGCGAGCCGGGGCTTGAACCTGCGACCGTCGTTACCGAGGCAAACGCTCTGCCAACATGGTTATCAAAACTCTCGATACTCAATTACATACAGATCAAAACAAGTTCACATCTGGTAAATACAAATATTTACAAACACCGACATTACTACGCAATCTGTTTGATGTTAAAAATCCATGGGCACGGTATCGCGTGTCCTTTGAAGTGTGCGCCAAACAAATCGCGAGAGATGAATAAAAATGGCGGAGCACCCGCCACGGGTATCGCTTAGCCAGCGGTATTTTCCTTTTTTTGATATCGAGTGTTTTAAAGGAGGAGTCAATAAAATAAGAACCCTACAAAACGTTGCTATAGTTCATTGTCTTGAAAATATATTTCATTGTAGCGTTTGCGGTAAAATAGAGTATTTCAATTTCACGTAGAATAATAGTCAAGCAAAAAGAGAATTAAATTCGACATACTACAATAAATAAATGATATAACATTCCTAAAGCAATCAATCTAATTACTCGACCTTTTAAATGACACTATTTTTGTAAAACCTTATACTCGTACATAGAGATGGTCATGATAATTGAGGCTTATTCGTTTATATACTACATCACAGGGATGTCAAAAAAATACCACTTTAAAATTATTTTTACGACATTACTGCAACAAAATGCTAAAATGTGCTTAAGAAAATTTGTAAAACGATCTGTGTTTTATGTATTCGGTTAGTAATTTGTTTAACGTTCGAAAACGAATTCCAAAACTCTTCACGTGCAGAAATACAGTCATTGCATATACGATACGCTGGCAATACCCAAATACTCACTCAGTACTCAGTAATAACTTCATTCTGACTGATTCGAGGGATCCAAGCTGCCTCGGATATGCTGCGCGAATCGGATATTATTGTCGGGATACACCAAGGGAAATGACAAATCAAAGCACGAGCAAGATAAATCTCCAAGCAAAAGGAAACCTCTACATGCTACTCTGACTAGTCAGCGAGCAACTGATGCCAGTTTCGTTTTACTATTCGAGAAGAAGGAATCCATAGTCGACGAGTACCCGCTACTTTCGAGCAAAGAGGAGCCGTCTCATTCAACTGGGAAAAGTAGTTTTGACTGAGCTCTTGGGAGTTTATACGTATCGCCCTTTTTGTCGGAGTGTATCCGAGAGAGATTTTGTTAAATATCTAGATCAATATCAGGCGGATGACATGGGCGTAGTCAAGTTGGGGAGAGGGGAATGGTGGCCCCTGGCACATGTGGCACATGTACTCAAGTGAAAAATGTACGATCCTATCACTACTGATATCAAGAAAATTTGGGCCTCTAGAATATCTTGGCAAATGAGAGCAGCGACTTGGAAGGTAAAACGATTTTCTATTGGAGTCAGATTTTTGACAAAGAAAAGACAATGGTTGAATTTGTGTTTTCTTGCTCCACCCTGGCTACGCTCTTGGCTGATGATATATGAAACTTGAGAGCACCACTAGGATCTACCATATATTCATTTAAGTACACTAAACATGTCTTATTAAATTGGTTAAGTCGGTTCTAGGACAAACCAATGTTCAATAAGGACCTAAAAAAGATTAGCACTTGTTAAAAGGCACTGACCATTCAGTTATGGGTCTGTAATGCGGATGAATTGTTGCCATATTGCAAGAACCGTGATGAACATTAATAGGAGTAAAAGGAACATCGAATATTAGTTGTCAAGAAGCAATTGCTGATATAAACAATGAACGATATTATAGGACCAAGTTGATGGGTGAATTTCCCCAGAGTTCTGGAGTCTTGTAAAAACGATGGGAAGACTCTAATCATTGTTATTCTACAAAACCCATGAATACATTCTCCTTAAATACCATGGAAAGTGACAGTGTAGGTGCTGCCTATCTTATATAAGTCAATATGATAAGCCGCGCGATTAGCTAGATAGTGAGAGATAAAAACCACATTACATACGATGATAACGTTAATTATAATTAAACTCACACGCAAATAAATATATTACGGAATTCGGTCGCCCGCGTGGTTTAAGTTGACTAGTGTTTCGCTGGAAAATATCACTATGCAAATAAGTGGTATTTTTTTCTAGATCATTTTTTGATGTTCAAACAAAGCTCAACATTGTATATTTTTTTTCAGTTTTGAAACTCAATCATAAAGACGTGTATATAAATGACAGTTCAAGATAAAATATTTACCTGATTTAGCAATCAACTTATAAAAGATATAAGTAATTATTTTGATTGGATTATTTTATGAGATATCACCTACTTTGGGTTCTTCATTTGATTTTGGATCATTATGTATGTAGGGACCATTACCTGAAAATCTTTATTTTTTTAATCTTCATGTCTGTTATTTTCATTTAGTGTAAACACTGAAGAAATTTCTACTACAAACAATTTCACAGTTTGTATTTCGTCCTGATTGTAATAAAATCAATTCAGTAACAAATTAAAGTATATACACCTACTTATTTATACAAATGTGGTATTCATGTATCTTTTATAAAATCTATCACTAGCATTAAGATGAGCTGCTGAAACTTCAGGCCTTCTAAGCATATAAACCTAATCAAAAGGCCGGCCGGCGAATATTAAGCCGGCGGCGTGAGAGTACTACTACCCTTAATATTTCAGAGGCTCGCTGAAATTTGACATACATTTTTTAACCTGAAACTACTCCACACAAGTATTTGTAGGATAATTTATATGCCCTTATATGGACATGAGGTTAGTTGAGATAACTTAAAAAAAATCTGAATCAACATTCTACCCACATTTTTCGATTCTCATTTTCACGCACGTTTACGGACATTGCAAATAGGAAGCGAACTGGCTTTTCATTCTTTAAAGCCTGGATTTGCAACGTATGTAGACGAAATAAAGCTTCGCTCCCATCGCACCATTTTTATAGGTTTACTTTATCCATAGTATAGTATGATTCTGACACGTGGCAAGGCATAGACATTAGCCCAACGACATTACCAAATTATCGTGACACAACATCCGATGTCTAATTAAACGTGTACACACGTACCCTTATCTACAACCATAGCAAACAAGAAACCACTAAAGTACATAGACGTCAAAAATACGAACCAGAAAATGTTGTTGTTTTTCTTAATGACGCTACTGCTGTGCCGTTGGTGTATATTTCACGTGACTGTACCGTCGGCCATGAAAGATGCAACTGTTTGACGATATATTGTGAACTGTACGGTTCAGAGGTGTATTTTATTAATATTATTTTACGTGTCGTTGAGGTTTTCGCGGATGGATTTGGCGAGACGCGCGTTCTATCCGCGGCGCGGGTGGTGACTGGTGGCTGGCTGGCGCGCGTCACGCATGCGCCGGTCGATCGCCTCTACTCGGTCAGTGGGCCGGCATTGTCTTGTTTCGAATTCGAAAACAAACCTTTGTCTAGGTGGGGGGAGACCGCGAGGCGCCGATGGCCAGTCGGTAAAATTAGTTGTGTGTTTCACACCTGTTGGCGTAGTAATGAGGTGCACGGGATGTGGTCCGGGAACGATGCTGCGGGGCGAAAAGCGAATGGATTATGAAACTATACGTTTAGCAATGATACAAATCAGAGAACTTACGTACTATTTCATAACTATTAAGTAAATTTCAATGGTTAAGTACTACAATTCTTTAAATGTAGAGTTAACAATTTGTATATAGTGATGACTAGAACTCTATCAATACATAATATAATAAGACTATCGCTAGAAAGTTAAGCGTTCCGTCAAAATAGCAATCATTTAGAGGAGAAGTAACGGCCTCACTAAATTGAGTCCATCCCCGTGCGGATTTCCGTCTTTTCGACTCAAAACTGTAAATTTGCCTTTGCTTATTTACAACCCCTTGCCTAGCAGCAACAGATATGTGTAAAACTAGTTTTAGAGACCATGCTTGCTGCATGCTTGAGATTTACGTCACAGGCCCGCCTCCCAAGGACGTCCCCGCGCCTTTTAGCTTAGGGCTAGCTGTTCAGGCATATTACTTGAGTCTAGTTGGTTCTTATATTCGATTAAGATCTATCGTCCGTTATCGTTCGGTACAAAACGCATGCGTGATGAGTTCCTCAGTGAACCAATCTATCTTTACTTATTGTCAGCACGAGTTTTGCTCTACAATTCGATCCCCAATGATCATAGCGTGATGATGTATGCTATATTTTGAGTGTAACCATAGCTAGCCCACCACACTGACCCAGTGCGGACTGACGGACGTCGCACGTCTTTCGAGGGGTTCTCTCAGACATGCAGGTTTCCTCGCGATGTTTCCCTTCACCGTTTAACAAGTGATAATCATGGTTGAAAATGAGATTCGCACCTGCGATCTTTGTTAACGAGGCAAGCGTTCTACCAACTTGGCTATCACTGCTTTTCTGTGTATACTCAGGTTGGCATAGCAAAGATTATGACGACAAAAATTTAATAAAATGTATAACTTTATATCATAAAAATAATAAATATTCTAAACCTTATATAAAAATGTTTTCTGCTTATATTTTTCACTGAAAATAAGCATACGTGCGAAACAACACGGCCATTTGGATTTCCTAAATGCCAAATTTAATTCCTGAGACGCTCGAGGACACGCTCCAAATGAATAAAAATATAGTTAAGTAGCATTGTGTATCCTGTAAATCAAGCCTAGTTGTAATTATGATGTCATTATTTGATAACAATTGAAAGTCAACATACCCACTTTGAGATACAGCAGCCGCGCGTCTTCGCACCGTGCTTCGAGCAGCCCAGTGTGAAAGTGTGACGGCCAAACAAGGGGGAATTCCCCTTGTTTGTTTCCCCCCCCCCCATTCCCCCTTGTTTCCAAGACGTGGAATGTTCAAACAAGATATCTACCACTGCTTTTTAAAGAACAAATTATTTTCGTGTAGTCATTTCATATTCTGTTTGAGCAAGTAGTGGCGGCATGAATAAATTATCACGATAATTACCTAGATCCCCCAAAAAAACACCCAAGTGTAAAGGTACAGTCAGGTGCCTACATTAAGTTAATCTATACATTACTTCATAAGTACCTATAACTGTAAGTCATACAGTTACTTATAAATAGCAGTAATCCTATGTATTCCCCAATATAAGCCAGCGTCTTGTTATCACATAAACTGTCAGTGAGTGCATAATCGTAGGTACATATTCAGTCCGCCAAATAGGAGCTTTTTAAATTGACTGAGTGTAGGTACAAGTCTGTAATCACTTCAAAACTTAGTCGAGTCATCAATCAAAGCCTGAAAGCCTAGGAAAGCGATCGACCGCAATTCAAACAAACAGCTGAAGCTTGGAAGCGCCGACACAGCCGAACCGACCCGCTGCGGTAGAGGTACCTATTAGCTCAATGCCCACTGCAAATATGTCGGCGAGAGCGCTCGAGAACACTTCACAGGTGTTTCATCCAGCATCTATTTCAACTACCTAGGTATATAGATTCCCGTCAAGTGAGTTTTGGATAAATTGATATTGTTACACTTTTAGGCTTTACCAATTGACGTGTGCCATTTTTTTTAAATATTATTTATTCATGTAAACCATTAAGTACAGTAGGTACTTATGAATCGTCAAAATAGTTACAAAATGCTAAGCTTCAACTTTTCCACCCGTTCGGAATACCGTTCCTATGGAGAAGAACGGGCAATTTTTTTTTTTTATGCATTATAAGCAAGTATTTGATCTCGATCTCACCTGATGGTAAGTGAAGATGAGATCTACGATGGAGCATACTTGCCTAGGTAGGAAGGCGGCAGTAGATCGAGACGCTACATTCACTAGGAACATGCAGCGCAACTGATCTGACCCGCCATCCATGAATGGCAACACCGAACATCATGCCGGAACACGGCTAGGCCGCTTGGCGACATGGCTTTGTTCAGTGGGTGGTGACTAGCCACGGCCGAAGCCTACCACCAGTAAAAGAAACTCCATGGTTGCTCTTTTTAAAAAGATCCGTTATATTTTTGAGCAGTACATTGTTATGGGTATGTGAGATCAATGTAGGATCGGCTAGGTAGACTTTAGCAGCTGGTCAAAAAAAGTACTAAGTGTAGCGACCACTTTAACCACACCACAAGCTACGCAGATGGCACTGCAGACACGCATTCAGAACAATAGACAATGACGTCACAATCCTGAATCGCGCTATTAGAGTTCTCGGAGCAAGTAGCATATATACAGGATCCTGACATTAACCGTCGGGGCATAGCGGCTGCCCCGCCAGGCATACCACCCGCCTGGCTGGAAGATCTTCCCTTTACCGCTAAAAAACTCCAAGCTCCAAGTATATTATTACAAGTTAATGGTTACATGGTTCCCACATCTACGAATTACTTTTTGGAGGGAGTTGACCCCTACGAACCCCGTCCCCCTTGGACCACCGTTTGGTGTATATCGTCGGTAGGTACCTATTTAGATAAGTAGAATCCCAACCGATGTTTTTATTCGTGTAAAGCTACCGCCGCGCCGTTAGGATTACTATTGCAATGCGAAAGTAGGTAGGTAGCTAACTACCGATTCGACTAAGCTCTCAATATCTCACGATAGCTTGCGTCTAGCTCTCGACACGAAAACGGCATCGTCAGCCGATGGATGGCTGGACCGAAGATTAAAATAAAACCAATCGGCAATCCTATCAGTGTATGGAATGCGACAACCGCGCGATATGAATTGCTTTGTTTTAGGGATACTTCGACAATAAATGCTTTGTTGGGATACGTAATTAGTTGTTTGTGTAGGTAGGTAGGATGGAATCTACTTCGAAACTGGAAACAAATGCTGACTATTGTAATATTTCAGTAGTACCTGTCTATTTATGATCTCTAAAAATATGGCTGACAAAATGCGCTATGTTATTGGAAAATCCTTACCACAAGCTGAGTATACCCATGTATGATAGAAATATGTCTACATACCTAACCCATCACCACTGGGTCGTACTATAATGTACCCAACACCTTCGAAGAGACGGGTTCCACAGGACTATATTCCACGATATCTTTCTGCCGCCCGGCGTGTCACGGAGGTGTGGGTAATCCATATTTTGAACCACACTGCAGCCAAAGTATTCATATTCGTAAAAACTACATATCTTCAAAAATTCATCTATCAACACACTACTAACTACAACTAAAGTAGCACGTGTATAATTACCATTAAAATAGTACATAATTAAGACATCAGACAATGACAATATTCTGTGTTACAGACCCAAAGAATATAAACAATATCACAGTGAAATTTAGTCATAGCTTACCCGGTCCAGAATAATAATGTGGGGAACCCTCGACTATTTACAATTCGATCGCACCGCAAATCTCAAGATTTCCGCCGCCTTTTTTCTTTACATTAATATGGAGTTCCCCTTGCATTGGCGAACGAATCTAGATTTGCTTGTAGAAAGAAAAAAACTGAAATCATTTCATATTTTCATTTTCTTACTTCATTGGTTTACGAGATTGCCGGATTTGAGCGTTGAAATGCTATTTTGCAATTTTATAATAAATTGGATGGAATGGAGGATTGCTGGGAGACGACTCTTTAGTCTACTTGGACCACAGTCTATCTAACGGAACCACGATCCTAGTTAATCAACTGTATGATTTGAAATGGTTGACTCGGACCACTGACTATATTCCCCACACCTTCCGATCCTAACTTAATTATCCATTTAAGACGTCCAAATAAAAAAAAATAAACTTTTTTTTTTCTTGGCATCACACCTTCGTGTATATTGCCAGTGTCATGTATAAAGTTACAGAATCGGAATGTAGAATTTGGAAAAAAAATTGAAACTTGTCGTTTAAACTGCCCGCCAAAAATCCGAACAGCTACTTTTACACTACCTCTTATATAAGCATAAGCAAATACTAAGCCAGTATAATTAATGAATATGAAGCTTGAGATCGCGCGCCGGCCCACGGGACTGGAAACTCTTAATTGTACTTCACAAACAAACGTTTATATTCTTACTGCGTTAAAATTATACCAAGATATTATTATTTAAGTGCTTTGTTGTATCTTCATCTTATTTAATGGCTGTTGCATTCGTTTTTCATTTTAATAAGTGAATGTTTCTTAGATAAACTTTTCTGCCCAGTATTAACTTATAGATACCAACTTACCGAGACATTACAAATGGTTAAGACTCCATAAAGGGTTTATAAATTATATAAGAAGTATTATATAAAAGTTACTTATACACTCTTTTGTAAGTATCACCTATTTACCTTTATTTTATGTAAGGTCGGTCATGAGTGGTTTATCAGTTTTGAAAAAAAATCCTAGTTAGTAAAAATTCTACTACGGGTCATATTTGATACGTTCTACGTTCAAATAACTAACAAATGACCAAAATAGGCCTTGCGATTCTACAATGTGCAAATGATATTCAACCTTAAGGTGATAAAGGAGGCTACCGCCTTTATGACACCTAACCGACTGGTACATACCCAATTATAGCTATGTGAGCTCTAATTACCTATTACTTTCTGAAACTTTAATGGTGAAAATGCTACTTAATTTCTCGTTATACATAAACCGCTTCTTCAATGATAATAAAAGAAATACAATTTGTATGTTTTCAGTAGATGTTATGTAGTTAATGATGTTCAATCTCACTAATATTATAAATGTGAGAGTTTGGATGGATCGATGTTTGTTACTCAATCACGCCAGAACGGCTGAACCGATTTGGATGAAATTTGGCACAGAGATATATTATATTCTGGAATACTCCTTTTTTCCCGGTAAAAAGGTTTTTAATCGTGGGCAACACCGCTGGGCGCAGCAATTTTTAAATAAAACTAAATCCTTTTTTATACCATTTATTGTACATTGTTTTTGTAACACGATACATTATAAGCATTCCCTATAACAGCATGCACTAGCGAGCAAACATAACTGCTTCCATCTATTACACTAAATCAAAAATTATTAAATCTTTCCTTAATTAAACATTCATGGAATTATTCCTCTCATACTCTAATACAGAAACATACTTATTTAAATTCATAGAGAATACAACAATAGAATAATAATGCCGGTACGGCCTTACGTTACAAATGAGAAAAGTAATGATGTATTTTTTTTTCATATAATATGATAAGTGCATATGCTCATTAATGTGGAAGCAGTTTCGTTGCACGCCAGTGTACTTCACACCAATAATCGCTACGTATTATTTGTACGCCGATATTTACTATGATTTTTGCCGATTCATTCAATAAAATCTAGTTAACTAGGGTTCGGACACAAAATATTTGAGATATTTTTCAACCGACGAATAAATGGAGGTTCAAACGTATGAGAAAGACTAATGCAAAAACAATATGATACAATTATTACAGTGAAGTCAGAAAGATTTTTAGAAAAAACAATTCGACAAGCTTATAACATTCGGTAAGCTAGCAATGAATATGATAAGAGCTTGTTTCTGTGCCGATTTAAAAATACTAAGAAAACAACTTCAGAAATTCACCGTACGATGGACTGGAGGTGAACCCAGTATATTTTACTTATACAGATATTAAACATCCATGACTTGGGTATAAACAATCGTGCTCATCGCACAAAGTTTGTACCTACCAGGACTCGAACCCGGGACCCTCGGCTCAGGAAGCAGGGTCACTACCATCTGCGCAAATCAGGCCGTCGCATTCTAGCCAATAATCTCATATTCCTGTGAGGTTGTAAACATAATCCGAATAAATTATATACTTAACATTTTTAGTATCAAAAAAGCGTTTGTTGCACATATTTTGTACCCGAGCCCTAACATTAATTCTAATGTTGAATACTACAGATAGATAACCTATTATTACATAACCTCGTATATTCTACGTGTAGAATATATAATATATTATTATTGTATTTTTGCCTACATAATATACATATCATTGAAAGAGCAAAACACAGGAATGGTTCACTGTACATGTACGCCTCTTGCAGTTTTTTTATTACATTATAGGCAAGTATTTGATCTCGATCTCACCTGATGGTAAGTGACGATGAGATCTACGATGGAGCATACTTGCCTAGGTAGGAAGGCGGCAGTAGATCGAGACGCTACATTCACTAGGCACATGCAGCGCAGCTGATCTGACCCGCCACACAGAAACACACACAGTAGTTACTTAACACAGAAAGTAGATAATTAGTAGCGCCGATTCTATAGGTACACAAACTAAACTACCTTCTAGGCAAGTATGCTCCATCGTAGATCTCATCGTCACTTACCATCAAGTAAGATCGAGGTCAAATACTTGCCTATAATGTAATAAAAAATTTTGTCATGCTCACGTTCGTAATGTGTGAGCAAGACGTATATATATGTCAAATTAATTCGGAAACAATATAATTAGTAACATTGTCTGTGCTTTTTATTGGACATCGAAGACCAATCGTGGTATTGTTCACCTGATCCGCTACCGAGTTAAAAGTTTGTATACAGGGTGTATGTGGCTTCGTAAGGAAAACTGGTATCATGGATGAAATAAAACTATGTTTAACCGACTTCAAAAAAAAGGAGGAGGTTCTCAATTCGGTTGTATTTTTTTTTTAAAGATTCTATCGCGTTTACTTTTTGTTTTTACGTTCCCGACGTTTCGGCTGCTTAAAGCAAACGCGATAGAAAGTGTAGTGTTCGCGTAAATATATGAAATCAATCTCATGATTCCATAATAGAAGTATATCTCAACGTGATTTTTACAAGAAGAAACATAATTTCTAATTCAGAATTAAAACAGCAATGTAAATTTAAACTCGATACGCTCGGGCCCACTCGCACGAGTCGGGTATCGCGCGGAGCGTTGTATTGTGTTCGCGTGTTTTACGTTACATTGCGCGCTCAACAATTTCTAACCCATGAATTTCGACAAATAAGATTTATATAATTTTATTGTAGCCACCTTTACCCCAAGTTTTCATTACCATGCCCGTGACACCCTGTATAATGATTGTGATAAGTTGTTAACTAGTAAGAGGCTTAAACATTCGAAAGTAAGCTACTTAGACTGAAGTTATTAACATACAATTACAAATCGTTTGAGATTCCAAATGTACAGCGCACATACATTTATTACAATTATTGTGAATTTTAATTATAAATAGTATTTTAATTGTATTGAATTAATACTAAGCGTTAGTGTACATATTTAGCGATACAGAATTGTTCCTCTGACCAATCATTTATATGATGCATACCCACGGCTGTTTAAGTGTTCGGGAGGCCGATGCAGAATCACCATAAACATATGTAAAGTAGCCTTTTTTACATAGCTTTAGAGTTCAAAATGCAAAGAATTCTTAGACAGAAAAAAAGGTAATGTAAGCTGCTTGTATAACTGCACTCCCAAATTCATAAAAGCTATTATTTTAATAACGAAAGATGTATTACAATAGCACTTGTATTTTGAAAAATGCATTGTAAGGTTAATGTGAAAATGAATTTAGGAAGTACAATGTAATTCTAACAGATACACAAATGTGTGGGTATGTACACCTCAATAAACAACACATAATAAATGTCTTTTTATACACATAAATTCAATTTGCCAAAAACCTAATTAAATCCCCGTATGTCCCTGCGTACATAACTGAGCAAGGATAATCTAAAAATAATAATTAAAAAAATAAAAACTCAGAGGAATCTGTTTCGTGTGTGAAATTATATACAAAATAATGATATTATTTATTTATGTAACACGCCATTGTTAATTTCCGTTGTCCTGTTGCAGCTTTTCCAGTGTGCAAACCCTGTACAGATGAATAATTATAATAACAACTTACTATGCATACTTAGGGAGCGTTCAAGTATTACGTAACGAATTTGGGGGAAGGGGGGAGGTCTTCTCAAACGTTACGATGCGTAAAGATTTTTTTCTCAAGCACTTTTTAATACTTTTTTTTTCTCAAAATTTCGCGACAAATATTAAAAATGTAATTCGAATATATTAGCGACTTTCCGGTACTTTACGCCACATAATTGTGACTTTCAGGTAAAAATGGTCACCTGGCGGTGGTTACGTAACGTTTTACTAGGGGGTAATGGGTAGGGGGGGTAAAGAAAAACGTTACGGCGCGTTACATGGGGGGAAGGGGTGCCAAAAAACTCCAAAAATTGCGTTACGTAATACTTGCACGCACCCTTACATATTAATAAGACACGATACTATCTGTGAATGGAAGGTTTTGGTGGAAAAAAATGTAAGAGATCTTACTATGAATACACAGAACAAAGTGCGCGCGTAGGAAGGTATGGATCGCATCAAATAAAATGAGCAAAGGACGCGGCTTTGCTGATTTTATGTGATGCAACCTAGGCCCCAAGTCTGCTAACACAATCGATTCATAATTGAACAGCAACCGCATAGTAACTGTCACTTTTGGCAGATATTGTGAGGGATATCTGTCAAAAGTAACAGTTACTATGCCGTTGCCGTTCGATTATGAATCGATTGTGTTAACAGACTTGAGGCCCTGTATTTCACATTAATCAGGGGGGGGGGGGGGGGGTCGCCATACGTTGAACTATAAAGTATGGAGAGCTTACAGAAGCCTCATAACCAATCAGGTGATTGGCACAGTTGATAGTAACCCTTCATTCTGTATACAAGGTCCCAAATTTGCGTCCCAGTTGGAGAAAACTTTGTGTAGTGAGCACGAATGTTTTTACCCGAGTAATAGATGTTTAATGTATATAAATAATTTAATGCTGGCATCGCCCCCAGTCCATTCTGTGGTACCCATATTGGAAGCGTTGCTTACGATGTATAATGCAAACGCAAGCGTGTTGCTCAGAGGACGGCCGCCGACAGACAGACCGAAGCCACGCCCACTATGATGAAATCAGGACCCAGTTGAGAATCAAAGTGCACGGTTGGTTTGGACATTGGACTCTTTCTCTGTATTTACTCCATGCTTGGAACCTGGTGCTACAGCCAGAACACATCCACGGGGGTTCAAGTACTCACCGTGAAACCATTCGCTTAGCATCTCGTCTCGTAGAGTCCGGACCGGCCGATGTAGCGCACCCATTTGATCACATCGTGGTCGGAGTAGTTCAGTTTAGGCTCGAACACCTTCAGATAGCGGACCTGTTGTGAACAATGACATAGTTTAGTACTAAATAGTATCATTTATACTCGTATTTCAAAAATGTAGAGTTCTAAGTATGTTGCAGGTAATCTCTGGAACTACCGATCCGATTCTGAAACTTATTTCACTGAAATAAAGCTACATTATTCCTGAGTTTATAGGCTATGTTCCTTCACGCTATGACTATTGAGAGCCTAGCTACAGAGCGAACCCGGTGCGGTAAAGAGAAACAAGCTACACGGTAGAACTGTTTGGTTAACACAAGTACAGTTTACACAAGTAAGAAGTAACACACTTCAAAATAGTAGTGTCTGGATACACTAGTTACTTCGTCAAATTAAAAAATGAAAAAAAAATTTCAACACAGCCATCAAGATATGTGGGAACAATAGACAGTCAACAAATTCTGAGAAGCTAAAACGGGCATATTAATATGAGACAGGAATGTATTTATGTTGACTTCAGTGTGACCAGTGGCGAAAGGCGTTTAGCTCGGCATGAGCTTGGGAACGGATTCTCCACCAGCTCTGATTTACAGCCAAAGCCAACTCGTCTCGTACTCGCTCAGCTGTTTACACGAGGATAAACTGGGAATTGGTGTCTTAGCGAGGGAGGGAGACAAACTCCTGCCATCTTCTTGTACCTTAAATCCAGAGGGTGCGAACGGCACCTCGAATCCCATGGAGATGGGCGGGCGCGTCCACTTCTTCTTAGTGTCCGTTTCTAGGAGCTCGATTTCCGCTGACAGCTGAGTTTCCTTCATGCCCGCCATGCGTTTGATCCTGACCAATAAACACGAGTATTATAAACTGTAGTAACAGTTTATAGAGTAGTAACTCTACTACAAAATGTGATAAGGGAAATAAACAAGTTAGATTTTTTTTTTTATTACTTTATATGTAATTATTTGATCTTGATCTCACCTGATGGTAATTGCCAATGAGATCTACGATGGAGCATACTTGCCTAGAAGGTACCTGTTTACTTTCGACTTGAAAACACCCAGATTGAAGTCAACGGGGAACAACAAAATAGTTTAATTTTAGGATAACGGAGAGACCGCTCTATTTCCCGTGATAAAAAGTTACGTCATATAGTGAGTACGCTCACTATGAGGCGTTACGAATTATATGACATCCAAATTGGCCGTAATTTCATGAAAACAATATATAAATGACTTACTTCCAAACAATAGCGTTCTCCGACGCCTTGTACTTGGCCTTGCCCTTCAGACAGATGAGCTGCACCCCGCTGGTGTTGAGCGGGGTGGGGATCTTCACCTCGATCTTCTGGCCCAGCAGCGACGGCTTGAAGTTGCTCTTGAGGACCACCTTCACCTCCATCTTGGTGCGGCCGACTTCGCGCACGAGAGGTATCACTCGGAAGGGCAGCGAAATGTCCTTGGTGGTGCGGTATCTGTGGGTGGAATATTACCATTGAGTCTGAATGACTTTTCTTTCATATGTCATAAATAATATCTCAATCAAAATCCAATTTCTACAACAGAGCATTTGCAATTTTATCATCTTCCAAGAATCAAAAAAAAATCAAGCCGTCGCTAGCTATTATTTCTTCGTTTGACCTTTCAAACCATAATAACTTTGAAAAAGGAAACTATATTTATATAATTACTCATATATAACAATAGATACTACACTTGATTGCCGCTATAAGTAATATAGGGGAAGATATTCTTGGGAACCAAGAAATGTGGTACATGCTGGTCTAACAGGAGAAACATCGTTTTATCCAAAATAAGGAAATCTACAATAAATATTCAGATTTTTTAAACTTAGGTCGGTAGGTAAGTATTTATTCATTTTTAACATGCCACAAAGGTCACATGTTTAAAAAGGAATGCCTTTGCTCCTATGCCACGGGCTAAGTGTCAGTTGAAGGAGGCCACAAATATATTTTTTCTCTCTTACTCTTATCATTTTCCTGAAGATGTGTGCCCTTCACAGATAAGCAAATAACAATAACATTTGACAATCCCCGACGTTGCGAGCTAAGATTATAACATGCGCCTGTTTGTTTCCAACGGGAGCTTTCGAGCGAACAAATTAATTAGCACGAATATACTAAACTGTGAAACATAGCCAAAAGCACTCCGGGATAAGGTAGCTTCCTATTATTGAAAGAATTTTCAAAAACGGATTCGTAGATCCGGAGATTACCTCCTACATCCAAACTAATAAACATAACCTTTTTCGGTTATTAGTATGGATAAGTTAGGCCATATAATATTCAAATCCATTATGCTAAGTATTTCATTTTACATGAACTTTCTCCTACTCAAACCACACAGATAATAGCAAAGCACCCGTAATGCCGGACCACGGACATCCGATCCGTACTAAGCACATCCGACCGCGCTACCCGCTATCACTTGTTTATGGATCCGACGCAAACAGTTCGTGTGTTGTGGCCGAAGGTGATCTTTTATGCAATATTTCAAATGTGATCGCACCTGACTGATACACATATCACGGCTATTATATGATTTAAATACTAGAATAGAATCAAGACAACATAGTTCGTCAGGCCTTTAGTTGTTTATAACATTTTTTTTTCATTTAAATAAAACTAATTTTACGGATTTTATCGCGCTTATTTGTTTTTACGTACAGATATATTAAGAATCATTTTTTTTTTTCAATTAAATTACAAAGTATTTTTAAATCTAATTTGTAAATTATCTCCATAACATCTCAACGTACGTACGATATACGTGAATCGTAGACTTTTTAGCAATTTAAATTCCATATTTTTGTATACGCTATTAAATTTACAAATAAAAATCCAAGCATTGTCAGTAACTTTCCGAGGCGAGCAGTTTAAACGCGAGTGGCAACCCTCTATTCTCATTTATTTATCACTTCATTCGAGCAAGTTGTCTCACCTCATCAGTTCAAACTCCCCATCTGGTGGTATGAACGAAATGGAATGTTCCGTCTCGAACTTGCTGAGCTTCACACACTGATGGAACTGACAGTCGTCGATCACGACAACTGGCTTGCCGGAGCGCGCCGGGTCGCTGTCCGTGTTGCCCGATATGCCGCCTGAGGGACGTACTACAGTGAGCGGGGACAGAGTGAACAAATGAATAAAATAAAATTAAAAAATTGCGATAAAAAAAAAACATTGTCAATGACACCCTTAAACAACAACTGCGGTTTGGTTCACAACAACTCTGAAGTTAACATTATCAATTACACCGTTAAGGGTACACTTGACACTAGCCACTCCGAAGTGTGCACTCTGCAGCGACACTGAGTTGCAGAGTTTATCTTGTTTCTGTGTCGCTTAGTGTCTTAGTGATAGTGTCCCCGTGTATATATGGCATAAGGGTGTCATTTAAGAGTTCCACTGGCGAATACCAAATAAAACGAAAAAATAAAGCAGAACATGGATGGACATTTGTCTTAAAACTATTGTCAAGACCACTATGATTAACAAAACACATTGCCGTTACTTAATTATTTTATTATAGCTATATCTCTCACCACACGGGCTATACCCGGATCCTTGGAAGGCTTACGCGGGGACATGGGTCATAGTTATATTATTCCTAGTTATATTAGCCTCGTGCAGCTACCTCAGGAATCAGAATCAGAATCAGAATATTTTTTATTCACGTAGACCATTATTGTACAGTACTTATGAATAGTCAAGTTACAAAAATATTATGCTACTGCTTTACCACCCGTTCGGAATGCCGTTCCTATGGAGAAGAACGGGCAAGAAACTCCATGGTTGCTCTTTTTTTTAAATAGATCTTTTACATTTTTGAGCAATACATTGTTATAGGTATGTGAGAACAATGTAGGACAGGACAGGACAATGTAGGAGTGTGGCAGGCTCACATAGCTTCGGTAATTATTATCTTCAATTAGGTAATTATATGCCGTGTGATAAGTGGGCGATAACGACCCCTTCGGGGCTCTGCAGGCCTAGGCTAGGCTGCAGGTAAGAGACCCAGAAGAAAAATGGGGGCGTTGTGTAGAGGCTTACAATAATTAATTTTATTTGAAGTTATATTGGTTTTTAAGTAGGTGAAACAATGGGGGCGCTCAAAAATAATTTCGGGAGCCCCTAGCTTAATAGCCGTAAATTAAATTTCAGTAATGTTTCAGTATTTTAACATACTAATTTCAAGATTACATACCATTTCCTTTGCCCTTGGCTTCCATAACAATCTTGTCGTTGATGCCAAACTTGCACTCTGGCATGCCAGAGAGGTACGACTTCATCACCACTTTCCCGGCTACATGAGCTGATAGTACTTGACCTGGGAATGTAAAGAGGGATGCATAAGCGCACTATATGCCGGCTCAATATCTATGGTCTATTTCGTATCAGAATATAAAAAAAAACCACGCAAATAAATTCGTGGACACAGCCCAATTAGATTTAAGAAAATAAAATGCCAATTATTATAAAACTATGCCAGATAACTATACCTTGTGGAGACATAAGCAGGTTAACATACTCCAATACATCAAGGAATAGTTCATTGCGTCTGTACTTGATGCCCTCGCGACGCCATCCTATCTGCCCGGTCACCTGGCACAGATAAGAGCAAATTGTTTAGAAGAAGCACCTCATAGCCATAACCGGAGATTAAAATTATACATTTCACTAGACTATACAATTTATATTAATGATAATATCGCCAGATAAACACACCAACTATACAGTCCCACACTAAGCAAGGCTTGTATCCTAGGTACCGTACAATGGACTGAGAGCGAGCTCATTATATACTTAAAGATATTAAACAACCATCATGTGGATACAAACATTTATGCTCATCACACAAAGCTAGTCCCTACCAGGATTCGAACCCAGAACCCTCAGAGCAGTAAGCAGGGTACAGCAGGGCACCTCCAACAGTGCTAATCAGGTTGTCATTTTGAATTGAATGCCATCTCAATTTGTGTGAGCCATGTTAGATCAATACAGAAAATATACCTGTGAGGTAATCTGCGCCTGCTCCTCCTTGGAGGCAGACTTGATGCCCTGTTGGGTGATAAATGTCTTCAGAACACCAGTGTCAGAGTTCTGGGGATAGCCAAAGTCCAGGATTTCTGTAACAAGAAATATCTAAAATGATTTTGCTCTAAGCATGGAATATTTTTCAGCCCCCTTCCATAACCTGTGCATACTGCTGTGGGTGGAGCCACTGAGGTACACCAATGTGCCTCTATTGCGTCAACCTCAGTGGATGTATAAAACAACCTGCATTCTGGCATGGCTTGCATATAAATAATAATAAATACCTAGTGGCCACCTGGAAGCAGTGATAGCCAAGTTGGTAGAACGCTTGCCTTGGTAATGAGGATTGCAGGTTCAAACCCCGGCTCGCACCTCTGGAATTTTTCAAGTGTAAATCTCATTTTCAACCAAGATTAACACTTGCTAAACGGTGAAAGTAAACATCGTGAGGAAACCTGCATGTCTGAGAGAACCCCTCGAAAGATGTGTGAAGTCTGCCAACCCGCACTGGGCCAGCATGGTGGACTATGGCCTAATCCCCCCTCGCATTGAGGGGAGGCCTGTGCCCAGCAGTGGGACATGAAAAAGGGCTGGAATTATATAAACACCTAGTACGGTCATTACTATATTTGTGTGCTAATTAAATAAAAAAAATAGATCTTTACCATCAAGCAACTCATAGATGAGAACAAAGTTGTTCTTAATATTCTCCTCGGATATCTTTCCAAAGTACGACTGCATCACGTCTATGATCTTCAATAGGAACTCAAACACCATAGCTGCATTCACATTCTGCTTGGTGACGGCCGCCAGCCAAATGTTGGCTCGCTGTTGACATACATAAGTAACTTAAATAAATAAAAATAAATAAATAAAATAGCCTTTATTACTGACAAAAAAATAACAAGTAAAAAAAATAAAAGTTCTAGAATATAATAAAATAAAAGTTTGCACATCAGTCCGGTACTTGCTCTGTGTCAGTGTATCCTGAGGACACATAGGCCTCCATAAGTAACTTAATACATATCAAATCAAGTACACCAACAGTCTCAATAGCAACATACAATGGGTTTGAAGGGGTAACATATCAGTGACATAGGAACCTAATTTGAAGATGCTAATAAAAGTTCAGAGACAGGTCTGAATTTACAAACATTTTGAACTGTTTAAGTAGCGCATAGTAGAAAGCTCATGTCACCTTGATATGAAAAAACGAAGTCCTAGCAATGTTGGTGACTGGCGATCGCACTTGCTGCCTCGCGTGAATGACGTTCACGCGGAAAGCGTCCACCGCGTTCCGGCCTATATCGTCGCGGTACACCCGCGAGATCAGGACCTCGCCCTTGTGGTTGTACACGAACAAACCTCCGATCATCGTGAATTAGACCTGAACAAAAATGTTTCTCGTGAAATTATTATATTTTCCACGAGCTGAGGGTCCATCCAGAATCTACCTTCAACTTTATAGATAGTACGGTAAAGTGGGTAAAGTCTAAAGAGGCTGTCGACTACATGGAAAGACTTAATCCAGGCGATTGTGAATCAATAAGGACAGGATATGGCTAATAAAACACTCGATTTGGGGGCAGTCGAAGAAAATGTTTGCTCCAATTATATAGTAGTAACTCACCAGTAGTATTTCGGACACAAACATTAGATGAAATATTATTTAAATTAAATTCGTATTAACGTAAAATGTTGAATAATCTCATTTTTTCTACTAAATTCGGTAAAATTATGACGATACCCGCCCCCAAATGAAACGTCAATAACGGACACAGATAATGCAGCTTATTGTTGCTGGCAACACTGAAATTTAACACTTGATCAATAGTGCTGCATGCATGTCTCCATAGACCATAGATAGACTAGATAATGTCCGGTTATAATATTTTCCGATTATTTCGAAAAAGCCGGAAAAATGCAAAAAAAATAAATTACAATTAAAATTGGAGGATTATTATTAACTAGGCATTTCTTTTTTTATGTAGAAAACCTTATCAAGACGTAAATTTACTTAACAAAAAAAACTCATTTATTATTATTGTACACAAAATGCCACGTATCGACAAGAAGTCTGCGAAAAGAAACAATAAATGGATGCACTAGTAATTGTCTGCTTTGTGTATGACTGTAATGCTCAGTTTACACTAGGAGAGTAAATAAGTTGCAAGATGTAAATAATGTAATACTTGTCTACTTGCGCACATGCCTAGCCGTTTACGTGAGGACACTTGTTACTTGCTTACTCTTTATGCACCCAAACTGAGCAATACAAATATAGCGTATATGTACCTAGTATGTTCTTTATTGGTATATGCTATACCACGACCAAAATCCCTGGAGGTTGGTCAGGGACCATCCAAACAAGTACTTACTTACCGTAAAGCACCTACTAAGATAAAGGTGCTCTCGTTCAAGGTAAAGTATTGTTCAGCAATTTGAATTTAAAACTCCCGATAGCTCAAATTGTAGACCCAAGTTGTGACTATTATTTTATACTAGGTGACCAAAGAGTATGTAATTAAGTAATTGTACGAGCTTGTGCCTGCGCTCGGTCAGTGCAACTAACAAAAACTAAAATAGTATACTTGCAAACATTGATATTGATTGGCTGATCAACCCTCAATAGTCATCTTGATGATAGCACCCAATCTTTAAAATTTCCGTTGAAACCAGTTCAGTAGTTTTAGGGTAAAAGTCACAAAAAAATTAACGTCGAATAGCTATATATACTACTTTTATGTATATTTATTTAAAAAAAATATATACCTATATGCACAAACCAAAGGTATAGTCTGGCACACTGATATAGCTTTATAACTACAAGGTAACTAACTTAGGTATTTGTATGCGAATGCCTATTATAAACTCATTAAAATGTTACTTACTCTGGAATTTCCTTTAGCGATAAATGTAAATTATTTATTTTAAACAACAGTACCTCAAGTGCGAGATTTATAGTTAACTTTCCGGTAGTTAACTATATAGTCCGACGTGAATACGTCTGAACTGACAGTATACCCAAAACGTTCGCGTCTAAATACCAATCGTATTCTATTGGTAAACAAAAAGTTTGCTCGATGAGTGAAACCACAATTAGGCCCGTTATGTTGGCTTTTACGTTTTCTGATTACGTTTGGGTATCACAATACGACTAAATGAGACAAGATACATATATTTTGTTTTATGTCCTTATCGTTGTGACTGTTTTTTCGGACCAACAATACAAGTTGAAAGGACGAACAAAAAATCGGTCACACGCGATCCGCGCGATGCATGTCTAGATAAGACTAAGAATTCTCATCCGATATTATTTCCTTTTCAACCACATGAGTAACACAGAGAAAGGTGAGTTAGCCAGGCTAAAAGTGTTGAATGACTTGATTTTATTTTCGTTGATATTTTTTATATTGGTGTGAGCTTATTTAATGGTTATAAGGTATCTATATTTAAATTTTCTTTATTAGTACGATGGACGCTAAAAAGGTTTGCAGCTCATAATAACAGATTAGACAGAGGAGGTGGCATATGCTACCTACTTCGATCTACCTCACACTAGCGCATAGAGAACTGTCAAGGCTTGAATATGTCAAGATTGTATTTCTAGGAACAATATCATTTTATAGAAAATAGTTTGGGACATTTAGGATGAGCCAAAACCGACAAGAGTTGTTCGCTCACAAAACACTTAAAAGAAAATGGTAGCCACGTTCGTAGCGAAAATAGGTCCCATTGTGACGATTGAACAAGGGGTTCGTAGGACAATAATTAATGCAGAGCGGTAGGTATACCACAGTCTGTTTACCACAAACTATCATCGAGTTTCGGAAAACCAACCCATAGAAGTGCATCATCCTGCACCAGGACAACGCAAGCCCGTACATCAACGGTTCCGGTGTATAGTGAAGAAGCAGTCGAATATTTTTTATCGGCAATTTGGAGTACCATACTTCGGCGTGGAACAAATATTATAACGACTGGTTTGAGCGTATGGAAAAGTGCATGAAATACCGTGGGGAATACTTTTTAAACAATAAAATGTATATAACGTTCTAGTTGTTTATTCTTTTCTCAAACGACAAAACTTAATAGGCATGCCTCGTTTACTAACTATATTATTAGGTACTATCCAGGGATGTTCTTGATACCTTCTCTCCATGGTGATGCTTATAAATAATATAGAAGGATAAATCCTTAATCTTTAATTGAAATATTCTAAACATTACACATGATAATTCACAGAAACACAAGTATTGGAAAATAAAAATACATCACTAAATGTTCCAACAAGAAACCAAACTAAGAAATAATCAGTATTACAGGTAGCCACTTTTCCTCTTCCAGCTAATTCTGGGTTCTATTCTTTTTCGCTGTTTCCAATCGGTTCCACAATTATTTCTCGCTGAGGTCCGTAAAGGATTAAAACTCTGCACAGAAGTGTTTGTCTCGCTTATCTTGATTATGAGCACTAGCCAGCATCCTCTAGCCAAGAAAATTACGCATTGGGTACGTTATTATGTAATTTATATCAATATTGTTTTCACAAAGACTTTCCACGTTTCACAGTTTACTTCAAAATTCCATTGACAGATTGATTGTCGTGAAAACGTCTTAACTGTTAGTTTACTGTTAGTATACCTAAACCGTGCGAGTGTAAGCTCCCATACTATACAAAAGTATGCTCGATTGACTGAAACGTAAGTTATGCCCGTTATGTTGGCTTTTACGTTTTCTGTAAAACCATAAATCCACCACATAATCTAGAGGAATAATATTTCTTGTATAGCTATTTCTTTTTCAACCATATGAGTAACAGAGATCAAGCCAAGTCGGTTGTCAAATGACTGACAATTTTTATTCTGGTTAAAACAATATATGATGGCAATTTCAATTTGCCATCATTGTTTATTAATTCGATGGAAGCCATTCAGTTTTGAAAGTAAAGAACACGAGCAAGAACTAACAAGCGGACTTATTATTTGCTAGCCTAAGTATTTCTGAAATGAAAACAAATGTCCCACAATTTGAGTTCTTGGTAAAATGTATACTACGGTAAGTAAAAGCTAAAAGCCGTAAAATGCGTGGTTGCATTCGTCAAGTCCCAGTTCTAGGTATACCGGTACTGCACCGGTGCCTATCTGCAGGCGGTCAGTGGGGCCATCGGCACCAGTCGGGCCGCGACAGTTGATTATCCAGATACTTTATTTTATGTACAGGTAGTACCCATATTTCTCTTTAACGTAAATAATACTCATGCGTAAATCTCAATTCTGAAATCTAAAAAAAAATGTGAGAAAACCTGCATGTCATGGGCCAGCGTGGTGGAATATAAGCTGAATTAACCTCATATTAACGAGAAGTGTGTGTAATGTACTATCGATAAAATTGGGTGCACTTTAATGGACTGCACCTCTGCCTACTACTTAGGAGATTCCAGGCGTGATGGTGTTTCTCTCTTTACCTAATAGCTTAAGTAATCAAATATTGTATTTTCAGGAGGATGGAAGAACTGTAGATTCAAACTGTCAGGACAATAATCCTGCCACCATTCCAATTCAAAAATCTACTATCATTTTCATTGTTGGCTGAATAGAAATCGAACCCACCGCCACCCGGTGCAATGAGTTGAGCGACCTGCGCTCAAACCACTAAATAAAGATGCCTTAACATTGTCACATTGTGTTTTATTTTCATTGACCTAATGTGATAATGGATATGTGGAGTGTGTGTATATAAAAGGTAGTTTAAAAGTAGCGCCTTTAGCAGAGAAAGTAAAAAGCAGGAGGCTAGTTTGGTCACGTTATCAAAGGAGACGAGAAGCATTTTGAGCGCCTGAAAGGGCTATTAGTATGAATATGCATAGATAGAGTGAGAGGACGACCCACGAAGTCACGAAGTGGTAGAAGTTTGTTTAAAAAGTGATATGAAGGAGATTAATGTATGAAAAAGACATACTGCGCCGATCCCAAATAATGGGAAAAGGTGAGGCAGATGATGATGATTTTACTGATTTACAATATATATTTACCTAATTTAGATAGAGTTTAATTGCAAACAAGAGCCTTAGTATGAGGTTATGCCGTTTTTTGACGTAGAGAAATCCTTATGGATACCCGCAAGCTCTGCGGGAGACGAGCGGGCTATGTCGGACTGCTACCGACTTAAACCCCACGGTATACCATCGTCTACCTTTGTTGGGGCGCTGTGGGATAGCACTAGCATGCACTGCGACATCCAACGAGGTTATGCCCTAGCTCCATCCTTGATATAGTGTGAACATTCGATAGTAGTGATGGCCATCTTGGTGGAATACTCGCTTTGGAGACAAGTTGCGCAGATTCAAACGCGGCTCCCGCTAGGACTTTCAGATTTTTACGTGCGCATCACGTTTTCAATCATGAATCATTGGCTGTACCGACGGTAAAGCAAACATCGTAAGGAAACTTGCACGTTCCTCAAAATTTATGTGAAATTTACCAAATGGCCCTGGGTCAGCGTGGTGGACTATAGCCTGAGGAATGTGCCCGGTATAATGACAATAGGTTCGCCCCCTATTTCATTGGGACCAAATACCATTGGCGAAATGTGGGTGTACAGGAGTGCACCTCTGCCTACCCCTTCGGAGATTGCAGGCGTGATGGTGTATTAGTAGGTAACAACCAACTATTTTATCCGACAATCTATTCAGAGAAATGGCTGTGTTGCGTAGGTGTTAATTAAACATGATATATCAATAACTTAATACATTTTTTTCGTTAACTTTTTGTCGTTTCACGGTTTCACCAACAAAATCATAAGTGACGACGCGAACTATAAAAGTGAACGTTTCCGTACGATACGTATCGTAAAATCTTTCAAATTTATGACTCGCACTCGTGCAATTCGTACGTCTAAAAGTATTCGGTTAACTTATGAAAAATCTCCCAAAATGTCTATGCGTACTATAAAAGTAGGTTTAGGTTTCTCTATGGTACGAAATTATACCTAAGTAAACTTGTGACTCACACTCGCGCAAGTCGTACAAAATCGTTAACTTTCAAAGTTTCCGTGAGCAAACGATCGAATGTTTACTACATATAGTAACGAAAAAAACTCACACTCGGCACAAATGTTTTAGATATCGCCCGCTAGGGGCGTTTTTTAAGTCTCTATACAAAATGTCCAAATACGGTAGTTTGTAAACTATAAAGTTAGCTAACGAAAAATCTCACACTTGAGGTACAGAGCTATTTTCTTATCACTCTATGGCTGTATGACTAATTCTATCGAAATCAACAGTACGAACTCGACAGTCAGTCAGTTTGCATCTTTTAATCTATTTTACCGCCAAAATGTTGCGGTTTCTTGTGATTTATAGCTCGTTTTTTATATTATTTGCAACCAGTATGTACGTTGATGAGCCGGGCCCGCGATTTCCACCTACCAAAGGGGAAGTGTGGCCAAAACCGCAACAGGAGCAAAAAAGCGACAAATATTATAAACTAATTCCGTCTTCGCTCAAGTTAAATGTAAGTTATATTAACATATCACTAAAAACTTATTGCGATACCTTTCTAGCCGAGGTAATCATTGAGAGCATAAAAATGGAAATAGTTTTTGTTAAAATTATCGATTTTTAGGCACCTGTGAGCTGAATGCACGATATTTACACTAATAAGCTTGGGATCTACTGTTATTTTATATCTAAACAAAGATTAAATGAAAATAAAGCTCTATAGTAAACAATAAGTTTCATTGCACTCTAGCAAATAAAACTTGAGGTGCGTAGTATTTCACATAAGAATGTACGTATTTTTCATCTCACGTATTTGTAGCGTAAAAATCTCTTTCTTCTACTAATAGGCTTATCATATACATATGACCATAATTTAGGTACTTATAATTACCTAAATTGATATTTTAAATGGCAATTGTCATTTTTTGGACTTTTTATAACTGAGTTACTATAAGGTCGCAAGAAGCGAATTACAAGTCTCCTCACTTGAAAGATCTAACAGCAGATAAACTTGCCTCTAGCGATCATGAGAAACCAACAATTACTTATCTGTTTATAAAATAGATCAGACTTTGGGGTCCTAGAGCTATGAGAATATACGAAAACATATTTTGCAAGCCACACAAACGTTTAAATGCTAACTACCTAGACTACGTGCTCATAGCCGTGTATAATTTTATTTAATTTTGGAATTCATTTTTTTATAGGTCAAAGAACAGACATGCGATATATTAAATAAGGCAATAGAACGATACACCACGGCGATAAGGAGCCTTCATCACATCGCTCGACGCCACTCGAAAAGAGTTCATAATAACGTGACATCTCCAACGACGGGCGATGAAAGCTTTAAAGGGAATTTCGAAGAGCTGGAAATCTACCTCAGCTCGCCATGCGAAGAATATCCTTACTTAGATATGGATGAGGCGTGTAAGTTACTACGCGAAAGCTGCTCGACAGAGGAACTAGAATTAGGAATAAGGTGTCAACTAATTTCGACATACATTTTGCCTTCTTCTTCTTTCTTTACGAAATATCACATTTCGTAAAGATAGCGATGAAATAAAATGGATATGAATATGTCCTCACCCACAACTTAGCGGGTATTTTGCCAATGTCAAGTAATTAATAGCAATAACACAATATAAATAAAATAATGGATGTGACATGATGATATGAAAATGGCGTAAGCCGACGTACATTTTAAAATTATGTGAAAAGAATTTCCTTTTTTTAGTATACCAACCAAGGGTTATTTTCTGCTCTCTCTCTGTTTTCTCTCACCTTAGCAAATTATTACGATAGCTTTGACTAAAAGTTTGAGCGTGGATCACTACATTCTGGATCGTGCCTGGTTTGCTTCCCGTCGCCGAAAAATTTGGACCTGGGTGTTGGATTGCAATGTGCATTAACGATATGGCTTAATACAATACACTTTATGTATTCATATGGCGATATTTAGATATAATGTATTACATTAATCATTAAGCAGTGATAGCCAAGTAAGCAGTGATAGCCAAGTTGGTAGAACGCTTGCCTCGGTAACGAGGATTGCAGGTTCAAACCCCGGCTCGCACCTCTGGGATTTTTCATGTGCGAATTTCATTTTCAACCATGATTATCACTTGCTAAACGGTGAAGGAAAACATCGTGAGGAAACCTGCATGTCTGAGAGAACCCCTCGAAAGATCTGTGAAGTCCGCCATTTCGCACTGGGCCAGCGTGGTGGACTATGGTTTAATCCCCCTCGCATTGAGGGGAGGCCCGTGCCCAGCAGTGGGACCTTAAAGGGCTGGAATTATTATTATTATATAAGCATTTACATTGTTCAATATTTTTTCATGTATATAGTTAATCCTACTTATTAACAGATTGATATACTGCTCTTAAGTTTCTGTGATAGTCTACTGGTATTACTTTACTTACTTGCATTATTATCACATCCTTGCACTCGTGCAATCCATTTCAGATAATCTCACGATATCAACGAGGTCGAAACTCAATAGTGCGTCGATATGGGGCATCTTGAGAGGGCTAGAGACATTCTCGCAACTATTCTACTTGTCCAACAACTATGCAGTAAGTAAACACCATCATTTAGATTCTCGTTTTTTTTTAAGAAGTTTCCTTTCCTAATCGGTAATCTGAGTTAAAGCATACAGAACCTAAAGATAGTAGGTTAAGTACCTGTTTCTAAGTTAGTAGTCTTGAAATGTTTTATTTAGAGATGATCACATTTGAATGAAAGTCCGATAATCAAGATCCTTAAATCGCTTCTACAGCATCTACCTCCACACAGTCTCTTAATCGATAATTTGATAGGCCATGTAACTTTTTAGGAAGTCTTCATTAATGCCACAGCAATCGTCGACTTTCCTCAATACTCCCACAGAGGCTTACTATTAGATACCTCAAGACATTATCTAACAGTCACTAATATACTAAGGAATCTGGATGCGATGGAAATGAACAAGATGAATGTGTTTCACTGGCATATTGTGGATGACCAGAGCTTTCCCTACCAGAGCAAGAAGTTTCCTCTTTTAAGGTATGTAGGTGGGATAAACATCACGAACGTATTTCTGGACACTTCTACTATATACTCCTTTTTTCTTCCTGACTCATATAAATAAGGATACCATAAAAAACGAAAAAAACTTTTGATACCGTCAGACTATACTTTATTTACCTTATAGCTCCCAACAACGTGTTCGTTTCCATTTTCTTATTATTAATTCCGTAAGCAATGAAAAACGCTTAGCTGCTCAAAAAAATTTTTAATAATTTCATAGATAGGACTGACTAAAGATGTTAACCACTATGTTCACAGCGATCTCGGAGCGTACTATCCTTCAATGATATACACAAAGACTAACATCAACTTGATAATCAACTACGCGAGGGATAGGGGTATAAGAGTAATTCCTGAGTTCGATGTACCAGGTATGGGAATCCTCACGTATTTACACACCATCGCACTTACATGATACCTGAAAACATAATTTACCTCAGTATGTTTAAAATATTAAACAAACCCGTTGTCGTTATTACGTAATAGGCATTTATTTCTGTATTAATAGGGATGCTTAAAATCATTGGTATCATAGGAAACCGATGGTTATGATCCGCCGAAATGTTTCATAATCTAGCTGCACGCAAGACGGAAACTACCCCAATACCAGAGCGACGATCCTCGCACCTTAAGTGCCCCACTGATACATCTTACATAGTAACAATATGAAAGTTGTTTTCATAACCTACATAAGACACTGTGCTTGGTTCTTGCTCCGAGATTCATAATGTTTCTAATGCAGGTCACACCAGATCCTGGGGTGTAGCGTACCCAAGCGTGCTAGCTAAATGCTACCAGTTTGGCGATATAATTGGCCTCGGCCCTATGGACCCAACTAACAACGCGACGTACAAATTGCTAGAGAGCTTATTCCAAGAAGTGCAGGAACGGTTTCCAGATAAATACTTCCACGTTGGCGGTGATGAAGTGGAGCTGAAGTGCTGGTGAGGACTTTTTTCTTCGATAGTTACCTCTTAGAACTAAGAAAAGTTCGATACTTACTCAGTTAAACACAATATTGCCCAAAAAAATGATTTTATATCCCTAGCCTTTTCTCTTAAAACTGAAAAATATATTGTAGATGTAGACGCATTCATTCCAAGTGGATTATTTTTTTCAGGGAATCTAACCCTGAGGTAGAAGAGTTCATGAGGAATCACAACATGACATCAGCAGCTGAGCTGCACGCACTGTTCATGAGAAACGTTATTCCGTTGCTTGGGGACCGGTCCAAGGTTATCGTATGGCAGGTAGGACGTACCATTGGCTACTTTTGTGCTGTTTGCTAATGATGTGCCTAGGCATAAGAACTGAAATAAGATTATTTACTGGTAACTATTTAGGTCTCTTATTGAGAGCTCTCAACTATTTTGGGAGCTTCAGCCTCACCATCGTAACTTAAATGGCTCTGATATAGAAAGCTATTGGAAGCTTGTATAGCTTTCGTTAGCTACGTTTGACGCTATGCAAGTAAGGGTGGGTTGCTTGAAAATACCTGTATGCGCTCGGTCAATTTTTTAATTATTTATCATTTTACAGGAAGTATTCGATGAAAACGTACCTCTGTCGGCTGACACCCTTATTCAAGTGTGGAAAGGGGGTGAAGTCGAAGAAATGGTCCGAGTAAGTGTTATTTTGTAATCTCGTGTGTTTATACACCAATTTTTCTGTTATTCATTTTATATCTGCGCCTATACCCTGGCCTATAAGGTAGGTACAAATAGCTGGTATTAAATCAATGAAGCAGTCGCAGCTCCGGGAAATTGTGTTAATGCCTGCATCGTTTAAAATAATATGAGTAGGTAACTACGTAGAAAGTTGTACATATTACAAATAATGATCATATGTTTGTTTTTCGTTATCAGCCACTCTCGCGCAATCTACTTGACCGCGTAGTTCAGCGGAGAAACATACGCAAGAATGAGATAAATCATATTCATACAGGCCTTATTTTATCTAATTATGTGTTTGTGTGTGTGCTTTATTCTTACATTCTTATATACCTAGTAGTACTTTATTATAATGAAGAAATAAGTTATTCAGCCTCTTGGCTTGAAGAAATTCTGGCTGTAGAAAAATGTTGATTATTGCCTACTAGCCAAAATGGACCATAAATGCTAATCTTTATTATAGGCAATGTGTAACCGCAAATTCATAGAAAAAATCAGTCCACCTGTAATGAACAAACCATTTTTCCTCTGAAAAAATCATTGCAAGTAATTTGATTGCATATGGACAGATTTTTTATGTATTTAAGGGTAATTTTAATGGCTACTATTGCTAACCACCAATTTTATATTTCCACCATGTAACGTTAGACCTTCTATTGATTTGTCCTATTAGCGCAAGTACAAGTGTTTAGCTTAGGTTTAATTGACTTTTTGTAATGTGTCCTCCATATTATGAACAGATCCTGACAGCCGGCCACAAGCTGATATTCTCATCATCCTGGTACCTGGACCACCTACAGAGTGGTGGTGATTGGGAGGACTACTATGCGGCGGACCCTCGCCAGATGATCCCCAAGTTCCATAAGAACCTCAACCTCAAAATGCAGAATATTGTGGGGGGTGAAGCTTGTATGTGGGGAGAGGTAGTTGATGACAGGAATGTGATTAGCAGGTACGTAGCAGGTGGGACGCTGATACATCCATCTTTTAGCTGTTGCTTGTCTCTTCATTGAAATTACCTTGGTATCTTTTTCTATTGATTAAATGTAGAATTGAGCGTGATATAATAATGATTAAGAAAATGAAATGTGTATTACGTTAAAACCAGGCTTTGAAGGTCTGTTGCAAACGTTTATCAACGATTTTTTAAATCCACTGAATAAATTCGACGGGTAACTTTTTTTTTATTTATTTGTACTCAATTTATTTTATTTATTATTTGCAGGGTTTGGCCACGGACTAGCGCCGTCGCCGAGAAACTCTGGAGCGCTCCGCTAAGCCGCTACCAAATGTATTACAGCACAGTATCGGACGTAGTCCGCCGTCGTTTAGAAGAGCACACTTGTCGCATGAACCGTCGAGGCGTGAACGCACAACCACCCAATGGGCCAGGTTTCTGCATCGCGGAATAAAATTTGTTTCTAACGTAATACTCTTATGTTTTTAAGACTCGTTTACTTACTTTGTATAAGTTTATTAATTTTAGAGTAAAAGTTTGTTTATGATCGTTTACTTTTATTATTTCTTAAAACTGCAATCTGCCTACGCAAGTAGTCTACAAAATGACAAACACCAACACTGCTTCTATGGTTGCGGATACGATTATTGTCGAAGGTCCGAGCAAATTTCGAAAAAGATCGTATCGTAATTTGCCATGGTCTGGGCTTTATTGAAATCGCCCTCATTCCTGTACAATGGATTGGGAAACCCATAAAATACACATTTCCTAGTTATAGGACCTTGCGTGTATATGGCATAATTATATAATATAATTTGAAGGCCTAATTAGCGCAGTGGTAGTAACTCTACTTTCAAGCCCGCTGAGTTTCTTGCCGGATCTTCTCAGTTGAGGTCGCGTTCCGATCCGGTTGTAGAGTTAAGGAAAAAATGTAATGACAATTTGTAAGTGCCCCCGTAGGCCTATACGAAATAAATGATTTGACTTTGACTTTGACTTTGCGCCGAGGTTCCCGGGTTCGAATCCTGGTAGGGACACAAGCTTTGTGTGATGAGCACGAATGTTTGTACCCGAGTCATGGATGTATAATATTTATATAATTTTACGGTACCCATAACACAAACGTTGCTTAAAGTGGGACCGTATAGTTAGTATGTTCGTATGGCGAACATATGAACGCATATTATATGGCAATATTAATTAAAGTACGGTACCCTAAAAATATAAATATACTAAAGTTCGGTTTTAAAATTGGGCATTACTACCAAAAAGACATGAATTGTTACTACACTATTATTTACCATAGTGAAAACGAAAGGAAATGCTTACTTTGTTTATGGTATCGAATTGGGTCGATTATGTCATGGCGGGTTAGATGTTTCGGCAGTTGATTTTTATTGGATTTGTTTTGAATTACGCCGTCAATGATCTCGTTTCAAACGCTGTTGTATAAAAATAAGCTTATTTGTACATTAGTGATCTTTTTATAAACTGTTCAAATGCTGAAACGGTTGCAAATGGGCCTTCGCGCGTTCATGCTGCTCGCATCAAAAGTATGGAGTTGTTTTTGTTATATGTTTAAGAAGCAATATCGAGCGGTAAATATAAATAACAATGACTACGTTCGTGTCTAATAGTTTGTATGTACGCAGACGTTTGTAACCTTCACTTCCAATTTGATTTTCAGTTGGCTCAATATCAATCGGTCAAATATGAGATGTATCCACTTTCTCCAGTGTCTAGACACAGGCTGAGTGAGTATTTATCAATTTTTTATCACTAGCATTATAGCTGTACACGGTGAGAATCGCGACAGTGGCACTTATCTTAAATATTTCAAAGCATTATCTGTAGATATCCGGATAACATGTAAGGTTCATATTATATTGATATGTAAACAATTTATTTATATAGTAAATGTAAGCGAAATCAGTAGTTGCTTTCCCCATATGGTAGTGTACAATGGTATAGTAAAATGTACTACAACCTGAAATCAATGTTGGCTTTGACAATAATGCTATACACCTTAGCGTTCTACCGCATATTAAGGGACATGCCCATATTGAAGGCCAATGCCCAGTTGTGTGAAATTGGAACAGCTAAATAATATTATTTATGATTAACATTTGCTACAATCTATGGTACAATTATCATGAGACAAAAAGGCGAACAGGTACTGGAAGTGACCGAAAGCTAACTTCTAATGTACTTCTTTAAAAAATACTCTAAAATGTAAGCTAAATTGATAGTGCAATACCAATCAGCTGTTTTGTAATACTGACATATTTATTGCTATTTTCCTCCTGTTATGAAATATGGTGTTAATAAATACCCACTTTATTTTTGCCTGCTTCACTTGTAATCTCTACCCTCAAATTGATATGTAAATGAAATCTTGTAATGTAAATGAAATGTAGAGTCTATTACTTCTCAAGACTTAGGAAGGCATTATGTGTTGTCTATAAAGCTTATGTTAATTAATACACTTGGAGAAAATGAATTGACATACAGGTTAAAAAGAAATCCATAAAGCAATAAAGTAATGTCTACCTACCTACATTATATGGGGAATTACGAAATGTAATAATTTGTAAATGTTTAACTGTTTGCAAGATTATGGCATTGTCATTATAAAAATAATTAGTCCTTATTTAATTTCTTTTAGAAACAGGCCTCTCCCTGAAATTCGCTCCATAGTCCACCACAGTAGACTTGACACAATTTTCCAGACCTGGTTAGGGACTTTTTTTTGTAATTATTACAATGCTAGCTGCGCCCGGCGGAGTTACCCGCGATAAAAAGTATGAAAAATTTAAACATCTATGCCACAGGAACCATACATTTTACCGGGATAAAAAATAGCCTATGTGCTATTCCAGACTATAATCTATCTCTGTGCCAAATTTCATCCAGATCCGTTCAGCCGTTCGGGCGTGAAAGAGTAACAAACATCCATCCATCCAAACTTTCACATTTATAATATTAGTATAGATAGGCACATCTTTGATCTCGATCTCACCTGATGGTAAGTGACGATGAGATCTACGATGGCCATGTAGGTGTCCTCACAATGTTTATAAATATTGCAGGTCTAGTCAGAAGAAAAATGCTGGTATTAGATCTAGACGAGACGCTGATCCACTCACACCACGACGCGATGCTAAGGCCGACTGTGAAGCCGGGCACGCCGCCCGACTTTGTGCTCAAAGTCACCATAGACAAGCATCCGGTGCGGTTCTTTGTGCATAAGAGACCACATGTGGATTACTTTTTGAATGTAGTAAGTAGACTACTTTAATACTTTATTAATATTACTTTTTGGCTATCCTGTGGAACACTTACATTTTCCGGGATTATTAATAAAATCCACCCAGTGAATTTTGAGATAGTTTTTTGGCTATCCTATGGGACATGATTCATTTCCCGGGATTAACTGTGTCCTTATATTATGACTCGGCCCACCCGTTTTTAGGAGTCAAATTTTCCAAAAATCCCTCCAAAGTGCTCACTTACATTATTATAATAATCTAAGGAACTCCAGCTATGCAAAGTTTCATGCTTCTAGACTATTCAGTTTAGGCTGTGAGTTTTAAACAGGCTGAGTCAGAAAGGGTATATATACTAAGTCAGAATTTTGAAAAGTGGATTTAAAAAAATATCCCATCATAATGGCAAATGTATTTTTTTGTGAGTAAACTACGTTTTTTACCCTACCTGAATATTGAAATGATGGACTAGCTCTGGGGCAGTTCGACGAAGGTACAACATAATGTTAGAGCAGTGGTTCCATTGCTGTCCAGGTGTCACAGTGGTACGAGCTAGTGGTGTTCACGGCGTCGATGGAGATATACGGCGCCGCGGTGGCCGACAAACTGGACAACGGACGGGGCATATTGCGCCGGCGGTTCTACAGGTGAATATCGATAGCCGAACGGTGCTACACTAGAGATTGTATTATAGAAAATTTGTGTGCTCTACATATGCAATTCTGCTACTTAATTTATAATTATATGAGAATGTGTACGCCTCTCAGGGCAACACATTGGGGTCGGAAAATAAGCATAGACTTGTAATACACAGGGCAATTTTTTTTATGACACGCCCAGTAAATTTCTTGCCGAATCGTCGCAGTTGAGGTCGTGTTCCGATCCGTACGTCAAGTGCTAGATTATTCGTAAGTATACTTTATAGTCTACCCTTCAAACTTATAACCTTTGAATGGAAGAGCGCCTCTAGCGGATGGTATTCAAACTTTCAATTTCCCATTTAAAATATGTAAATTCTAACGTGTGACTATCAAACGTGATATAGTACTGCGCAAAACAAAACTCTTGTGCGCAGTACTATATGACGTTAGATTAAGTTATAAAACGTCTATAAAATTGGCGGGAACAATATAATATATAGGTTTAGCTCACGAATAATCTCACACTTGAGGTAATGGTTTAAATGTTAAGGGGGAAGCTCAGGGTCAGGGCGCGAAATTCAAAATATTAATGGTTATTGTTTTTTACGAAAAAAAAATTAAGCAAACTTAATACATCGAGACATCCAATGCAGAATGCTAATATCGCAAAACACTAAATTACATCGTTAAGATGTCCAAATTTTTCGTAAAAAAATGAAAACCATTAATATTTTGAATTCCGCGCCCTGACCCTGAGCTTCCATCTTAAGAAAAAAGAGTATAGTGTAAATCTGTAAGTGCCTCTACGAAATAAATGTTATGTTTTCTAGACAACACTGTACGGCTGAGAACGGGTCGTACACCAAGAATCTGTCGTCGATATGCGACGATCTCAACAGGGTGTTCATACTGGACAATTCGCCCGGCGCCTACCGGGACTTTCCAGGTTAGCTTCAAGGCTTACTTTGCCCTTACCTACTACTTTAACAGAAGACCCATCGTCAAATGAGAATGGTATCATTATTTACAACTTTTCACTGATTTTTATACAATCTATACAAATAAATAAAATCGGAGTGTCTGTTTGTAATATTAAAATAACCGCTTTTTACTAAGTGCATTTGGATGTATACACGGTACCTAAGTATACCAAAACATTTTTTTTACAATTTTTGTCTGTCTGTCTGTTTGTTTCGGGTAATCTCTGAAATGGCTGGACCGATTTTGACGGGACTTTCACTGGCAGATAGCTGATGTAACAAGGAGCAACTTTGGCTACTTTTATTTTAGAAGAAAACAATGGATCTCACGAAAAAATAATAATACCAATGTCGCAGCGCTGCGCCTGATTATGTTTGATAGCAACAACCTGCAATGCGTCCCGCGGGCTCAAAACGCGCGAGCAGGCCGTTGCCAATGGTTGTGTCTTTGTTAAATACCACTCGGACGAAGTCGCGGGTTACAGCTAGTGAATAATAATATTGTGGATACAACGTGGCCACAACAAGCCCAGGACGAAGGGCGTGTGTGGCGATGTGTTCGTAATTCTTGTGTACACACAAATCGGCTTGGTTGTTGTGTACTGCAGTGTTTTAATAATGTCCGTGTGTGTGTGTGTCAGATAACGCGATACCAATAAAGTCGTGGTTCTCGGACCCGCTGGACGTGGCGCTGCTGAACCTGCTGCCGCTGCTGGACGCGCTGCGCTTCACGCACGACGTGCGCTCCGTGCTGTCGCGCAACCTGCACCTGCACCGCCTGTGGTAGCCGGGTACCGGTCAGTGCAGACATATATATACTAGCTGACCCGGCTAACAATAGAATCAGAAATGAAGGATCCGTAGACGAACTGGAGTAACTGGATAGCTCATAGAACTTCCGAGTTGAAGTGGCAGTGGGTAGGGCACATACCTCGCAGAACCGATGGTCGTTGGGGCAGAAAAGTTCTAGAATGGCGACCACGAATCGGAAGACGTAGTGTAGGACGGCCCCCCACAAGGTGGACCGATGACATCACACGCGTCGCAGGAAGCCGGTGGATGCGAGTGGCGGAGGACCGTGATGTGTGGAAGTCATTGAGGGAGGCCTATGTCCAGCACTGGACGTCTTGCGGCTGATAGATAGTTAGATAGGTAGACCCGGCAAACGTTATTTTGCCATATACATTATTTCTAGGAAATATTTTAATAGTTAAATATTTGCGATTATAAATTGAGATATAAATTATCCTAGCTTTCAAGTTGGATAAAACCGCTCACAGTGTGCAAAATTTTATTTAAATCGGCTTAGTAGTTTAGGAGTTCATAGCGGACAAATACCGTGACACGTAATTTATATATATTAAGATATACATAACAGAGTTGTGTTAGATACACCATTTATAACTCAAGAACACGGGTGGGACTATTTTTATGATCTTTGATTTTTGAATTTGTCTCCGCCCCGAATAGCAGAATAATTGATATGAAAAAATCGCTAGAAAAAAATTATAATAAATGTAATTAATTTTCTCATACATATGATTCTGAGGCGGTACGAAGTTCTCATATAGTTAGTAAGGTATATAACTAGGCAACGGTTGTATTATGGGTACCCGACAATCCCAGAGCAATAATTATCAGAAAAAAACAGGGCAGATGATGACTGTAGATGGCTCCATTTGTTAAATATTCAAAGCGTACAATACTAAATCATAGGATTAAAAGTATACTAACCTTGAACTATGCGCATGTTTAGCGCATTTGTAATAATTATGTCAAGCTTGAATAACAAAGTAACTATTTTAATAAATTTATATTGATCCCAACAAAACGAATGTCGTGATTTTTTAGAGCAATTAAAAAAAAAATGGTCTCTAAATTCTAATTCGCATTCAGTCTTTTAGACTCGGTGTTCGCGGCAGTATACACATTGCACACCTGATCTAAAAGACTGAATGTGTCTTACATTCGTATCCTAAGACAGTCCTTAGACTTTTAAACGCACGGACTATCTAACTTGTACTCTCTCTTGTTTCCAGATAAAAACGGCTTTTGTACAAAACAAGGACGCCACGGGTGTCCCGAACTTATTTATTATTATTTTGTCACTCGTTAGGGCCGTTCAACTTCTATTCATATATAGATATAAATATAGTTGATTTTTCTTTATTTAAGTTCTGTTCGTACAATAAAAGTGATCGTCCGGTGGAAATGTACATGATAAGTGTTTGTTAGTTACCTACGAGTGTAGGCGGGGGGCGTTTTCAAAACGCCGTTTTGTGTTGAGATAACAATGGTACGGCCTCCCCGCGATAGTATATATAGTCCTAACGTTTTAACTTGGAATGTTTTACCGTTGTCCCCACTGTTTGAAAATGTGTTCGAGCCAAATCGTGTTTAACAAGCAAGTGTTAAAGTGCAAAAGAGAACGAGCCAATGCTGTCATATTTCTTAATCGAAGACTTGGCTAAACTATGCAAATTAATTTTACCCGACTGAATTGGCATCAATATAATATATATTACATGCATCACAGAGTGTTTCCATGACATTTTTTTTTTATTATCTTAAGTTATTATTTCATACCTGAAAATAAAATTGTAGATCCGCCTTTTTCCACCTTGAAAATGGTTTTCAGCCAATTTTTTATTTATTCATTCACAGTGCTTGATACTTCATTAGAAAAATACAATTTGCATAAACTTGGAATACGATAGAAGAATCTTCTGCGATTAAATTCACGGTGAGGCTGCAATCTTAACAATAATGCATATTGGACACATCTATCTCTTTCTGCAGTACAATAAAGAGGGAGACAGGAGAGTTCAATATTTATTCTTTAAATGTTATTGTACTATAATATTACGGGCTGTCTAATAAATATCCTTGAGCAGGGGTTCCCAAAACTTATTTTGTCTACTGCCCACTTTGAGAATGAATTATTTTTAGCGCCCCCTTTTTTTCATCTACTTAAAAACCACTATTAAATTAATTATTGTAAGCATCTACACTACGCCCCCTTTTTTTCTGGGTCTCTTACCACCCTTTAGGCTCTTTAGGCCTGCAGCAGCCACAAGGGGGCGTTATCGCCCACTTTGGGAAAGGCTGGCTTACAAGTTTCAAAATATATAGCGGCCGAGCTGTGTAGATTATTTCCTTTCTAAAGTGTCCGTACATTGAATTCTAAACTCCTGAATCAATATCTATGGGGATTTCAATATTAAACTCAACATGTTGGGTATCATCACGCTACGACCATTGGGGTTCCAGCTGCAAAGCCAAATCCATGCTTGCTTGGGTGAACCGCGGGCAAAATCCATTTTAATTTTAAAATTGTGCAAAATACCACAGCGAAATAGTGTTCTATTAACTTATCTCTAAGTGTGGCCGAAACTGTAACTATCGTTCTCATTTTGAAAATGACAATTGTTTTTGACAGTTTATTAAAAACAGGCGTTATTTAAAATAGCCTTTTGACAGCTCGCCAGCGGTGACATTAACTCCGGAACGTTCTCGAATCGGTTCGCAATGTCGATTAGGATGTCACATCTATCAGTTTATTTATAATGTGTATTTATTGAATGTGTGATTGCTATTAATTACTTGAGATTGGCAAAATACCTGCTAAGTTGTGGGTGAGGCCATTTGCATATCCATTTCATTTCGTAAAAAAAGAAGAAGAATGTCTATTAGGAATTATAGCAGTACCCCGTGTTAAGTTATGTTTGAGTCACTGTGTTACCACAGGGCTGCGTTGACGGTACAGAGCGACCGAAAAAAGTTGACAATAAGTGAGACCGCTACACTTGTTTATATGACATCCCCGTTGAACATTTTCGATAATGTTTGACTATAACAATATACGTGTCATGTACTTTTATTTTTTTATCACTATATAATTATTACATTACCTTACTATCATGTGTATTTGTTAATTTTTCAGTAGTAGTAGTTTAAATTTCGGTAATCGAAGTCGGTAAACGATGGAGCCATAGTTTTTAATTGGAATTGGATAATGTTTGACAGTATTGGTGACATTGACACTGACTTTTTTTTTGATGTTGAAGTCTTGCAGATACCGAAAATAACTGTCATGTAAAGATTAAATACTTAAAAACTACATATGCCAGAATCGCGTTGAGCCTGATTCAATGGAAAAAGGTCGTTAGAGAAAAAAAACCACATACACATGAGTTGCCATCTCATGACACTGGCAGAAATTTCTGAGTCTAAAATAGATCGGCAGATTGCCATAAAATGAATAGTTCCTCTATAAAACTATTTTCTACTCTTCGCACATACTCACCCAGCGTAAACAACGTGGCTTTCAACCAGTGCAAAGAGCGTTTGCTCTGATTGAACGCCAAATACTCCGCGAGGGGAAAAATTACACCAGGTATAAATTACACTGCCCCGTTTACAGACGTCCGCTGGTTTAAATTATACCCCTGAAAAGTGTAAATTTTAGCGACCTTAAAAGGTCCCTAATTTTTTTATTTGTCAGCAAGTATTGATATAATGCTATGACACCGTTCAGCGAGCCCTCGTTAGTGTAAGTTTTACCCGGCTTACGTAAACGCACTCCAGTCTCATTATTATATTATACAATGAGTTGTCTCTTATCGATTCGCTTAGAAGGTCTCTATATGAGACGTTTCTATGCAGTTCAGTAAGACTAGGCACGGCACTGTAACACTAAGGTCCTACACTGATGAGAATATAGGACAGTGGTATCATATAGTCTACGGTGCTGCCACAATTAAAAATTTCAATTAATGTTGCTACTTCACAAATTGTACGTTGATGCAATTAGTGGGATTAATATGTTAATGTAATTTTTATTGGACACTCGCGCGTGATTTGCCTATTTTTGAACGCGCAACGTTGATCTCTTAGTTATTAGTTATCATTTACTTTGCTTCATGGAAGCGTTCATTTTGAATATACGAAATAGACTGCTAAGGTGAAGTACAGAAATTCCCTTCGCACCTTCCTGTCCAGTTTAATCCAGCAAATCTACTTGGAAAGGATACTGCCTGAGATACCCATGGTTGAATGAAGCATACTTCTGTTTGGTCTCTGGTATTTGCGCCATGATTTTGTTTCACGATTTAGATTTTAGTTATTAAAACTAGTTCCCCTCCCTTTCTATTTTTCCCACCCCTGTACATACAGCTCACATATATTATATTCACCAACACCGTGTTCATATCATGTTTTAATAATTTAAAGATCGGCAAATCACTGAATGTGCGCTAACACCGGTACGATGCTAGGTGTGAATGCAACAAGAAGCCGCGTATCGTAGTCGACAAATGTCGCACAACATCGGTATCGCTGACAGAAGTAAGTAAGCAAAACAAAACCCCTTAATTTGCGATGGTTGTAATCCATTAATAATGCATATTTCGGAAGAAATGCTTTGAGCCTTGTGTTTTCGGTAACATTTCGAAGTGGCGGTACATGTTGCGCAACATTTTTCCGTCTAATTCGGCTGAACTATTAGTTTAGTCACACACGCTGTGGGCCACACTTAATGGCAATAGGTTTAGCGTACGTTAACTATCAGGTACAAATGTATGCCGAAACCGTTACTATTTGTTTTTTGTTTAATTATAAACGCGGAAATTCAGAAAACTTGAGGCTAGTTGATTGAATATAATAAGACGCAAGCAAATATAATAAACCCGAATTTATAGACTTTATAGTAGTCATTTATAGACTTTATAGTAGTCATTTATAGACTTTATAGCAGACTATATAGTACTGAGCATAGCAAGACTTGTGCGCAGTACTATATGACGTTTAACAAAGTTATAGTACGTCTATAAATTTGGGGGTAAGACTAACTTGGACGTGTTTGTGCATTGAGTATTTTCGCATTTTTTTTTTCATATCTTGCCCGTATTCGCGCTTCACGGATAATCTATCGAATGGATATAGATGAAACTTCACATGGTAAACATACAGGATACTATTTATTCCGCGAATATGATGGGTTCCCGCGGGACAGCCAAAAACTAACAATCCTCAGAGTGGATTTTAATGAAACCCGGCATGGTGGTAACTTTGAATAGCATTAACATCTTGTATAATATTTTTCCCGGACAATAAATGGAATTTTTCCCTCGATACCCTACTAACTAAAATGGTGGGCACTGCTATTTGAGAATAATATAATCTAGGAACCCTCAATAGGACCGACTACATTGCTGAGTTAGTGCATGGAAGTAGTCACTCTGTTTTCCTTTTTAAATAATATTGTATACGACCTCCGTGAGGTTATAGCGTTTATAGTTAACAAAAAACGTTGAGGTTTAACCATGTTATAAATACGTCGCGGCACAGCCAAGTCTTCTTAGTTTAAATCCCTTTAAAATCGTGTATAATTATCGTAACTTAGTTTATATGAAAATTGTTTTTATATAGAAATAAACGTTCTTTTAAAACCAAATAGTTCATGACGTCAAGTGCGAGATTTTTCGTAAGCTAACCGTCTACTTTATAGTTTACGTATTTCGACACATTGCATGGGGAATTGAAAGATTTAAATTCAGTCCGCTAGAGGCGCTGTTCAATTTGCCATACACAGTGTCTAAATACGTAAACTATAAACTATACAGTTAGCCTACTATTCATCTAGAACTTAACGTACATATAATAAATAGGTTTTAGTAAATAAAATATACATATGTGTTAGGCCACTTCGCGCGCGAGCGCTATTTTGAGGCCTATTGATCGAAAATGGTTATTGACATATGCAAAAAAAGTTGAAAATCTTTCTATATTTGGATTTTAGCCCTGTCAAATTAAATTAAATTTTCCAGCAATGTTGTCGTACAAGTCGTTTTGTTTCCAATATTTTCGTACTTTTTAACGTCGGCATTAATTCATTTAAATGTTGATGCTATTTTGTTGATAATAGATGACTTATAAGCCAGTTGTATGTATTACACTAAAAAATACCGTCTTCGTATGGTCAGAATAGAGGTGCACATTCTTAGTTCTTGTTTATAATGTAAAAAAATATTTTAATGGAAATAATGTTAAATTGAAATTACGATGTTTTCTAAAACGAGCTTTAGCTCAGAATTTACAGTCTGTTTTGTAACAAGTTGTAAAGCTCAAATTGTAGGCAACACATTATTCAACATGTTGGTAAACTTGATAGTTAAGGTAATTAATTGTTTGATGGTTTTTGAAGCATTTGTCGCACGAAGAATGCGGACTTTACTTTGGTAGGAGACCTAATATTAGTATATTTTGTCTGCTACATTTCCTTTATGTGTAAATATTATTTTATCCGTAAGTAGCGTATATATAATTAATTAACATAGCATCATTTAAACATTTACAAGGCGATTTCTTATGAAGAGAATAGAAAATAATTAATTTTGTCAACCTTGTCAAAAACATTATGTTATACTAAATAGGTTTGAAACTGATTTACTTACTTTAGTTCTGTGCTTCGAGTGCGAGATTGTATAAAGACGTAAGCTATTCGTCTGCATATTTTTAATTTTGTATGGCAATTTGAACAGCTCCTCTAACGGACGATGTTTAAAACTCAATTATCCATACAAAGTGGTCAAGTAGAATATAACGTAAACATTAAACTTACGAATTAACTCGCACTGGGTGTACGGTCGTGGACTAAATTCAGTAGATACCTATATTTTATGTACAAAGTTATATATATTTGTTTGCAACCAGAAGTTATAAAACATTGAAGATGTTCATTCAATCACAAAACGTATAGCACAATGTATATCACTGAACCATCAGTAGGTATGTATTCTGTGGTATTGTCTGATACAAACAGAATCAATTGTTATTTTTTCTAATATAAATATTCTCATCTTTTATTTTGTAAATAAGGTGACAACTGAAGGAAATAGACAAACTTCTAACAAGTGTGAACTTCAACACAACTTTGAATGTTTTAACTGTTGTTCATTGTATAATATTGAAGTGTAAAATAATCGCGAGTTATTGTTTACATTTGCAAGTGATTGGATTTACGAATTAAATCTTTGCCATTTCTATGATCTTACTCAATATACCTACGTACCTACGAATTGTTTTTAAAATTGAACGTTGATTTTATTAGTAATGGCCAGTGGCTACTTGTAATCGGAAATAAGATTATACTTTTTATTTGATTTGGTTATGAAATTAATAACTTTTTAGCATACCTACCCATGTGTTGTCATATGCTTTAATATAGTTTTAAGTAGGTAACTACTTATTAATACAACTGTTAACAGTTAAAATATTCAAATACATAACTAGTAAACATTGGAAAACATGGACCTATTGATGCGCCAATGTCGGCGCTACCTACCTGAGCGCGGGAAACAATACTGTAACGATTTACGGTCTCAACTGGTTGTTCCAAGTTCAAAATACGATTTGTAATATGGCAATATTAAATCGATTGAAAACCATATTTGTTTTATTTATGAGTATCCATACTAGCGTTTTCCCTCAGCCCCACCTAAGCGTATTTTGTTCTTTTATTTTCATCTTACACGCTGGCCCACAGTGAAAAATTGAAAAAGCTCTTGAAGTTAGATCTGACCAAATATACTATAGTATCCTTCTTTATTTACAGTATAAGCACAAGTGCTGTATATGTATATATACAGATCTATAAATGTATGTGTCGCAGCTGGATTGTAGATGCCGCTTTTTAACAAAACTCCTTAGTATTGTAAAACGGCTGAGTAAGTTTAGATGGAATGTCGAATCAAAACGGCTGCTTCGATGTAAATAGCTTTTGATCTTGTATTATTTATTGGATGCTATAACCCTTACCCTAAACTAATGTACTGGCTCGGTTGATATCTCTAGGTGTGAGATCTCCAGGAACCTAACACGAAGGGAATGGCGGGGTGGCGGGCTTCCCCCAGCCATACCCTTTGAACCAGCCAAGTCTTTGTGCCCCGCGAATTCCCAAGCTCATACGTGTACCGTTGAGCAGTCCGAACCCGTAAATAATTAGGACACGGTATTACAATTCCGCTGAACGTCAAAACGGCGCACGCTATCCAGGCGCATCGTAGAACGCAAACCGCCATTGCAATATAGCTTGCCGTTTTATAAAAGATCAGAAGTACGTAAATAAGTGAAATTAGAAACAACAGTTAATTCAATGAACCCTTTAATTTGAGAATATTTTGATGTGAAATTTTAACTGAAACTATCAAAAAAGTATAATCGCCAGAACATTTGCAAAGTATTTGACACAATTTTGGGAGCATAAGTATATCGGTAATATGTACTAAACACAGTAGGTATTTAATCAACCTAATAATGTACTAAATTAATGTCTTGTAGGCCAAATTTAGTTTTCGCCGAATAATTTTGCTGCTATTTTTTGATAAATTATAATACCTACCTAAACAACTTTCTTTTTCAAAATTACATTTATATAACATCAATTTCACGCTATGGTACGTAGTTATGACAATAGCTTACTCATAGCTTTTTTTTTTCATTAGTAACATAACAATGGTCATTGATCTAATTTGACCACAAATATTGAATGTTTTTTCAGTAATGTGTACTGTTTCAGAACTGAAATAGCATGATGGGAAATTATGAAAAATTCCCTTAGAAGTGGGTAATGAGGTCCCAATTTTTTTCAATTAGTGAGCATTTTTCATCACTAATCTTCCTTAAAAAGTTGATTCTTAGGAGAAATGTTACTTAGATAATTATGCTTTCTCCCTAAACAATGTACTAAATTTTACATTTTTTAAGAAAATATATAACCAAATTATTTGATTTCCCCTGTATCTTGTGTATAGAAGTCTTCCTCCAGAATTCACAATCAGTAGAGGTAGCTACTAAAAATTTTCTGAAACATTCAGTAAGTATAAAAAGAATAGGACATGTCTTATTATTAATATTAAACTACTGACAAATTTTACATGAAATAAAAACATACAATAAAACCTAGAAAAAAATGATGCCTATGTTGTAATGAATAAGAAATACTTGTAAAGATAATAGCAAACATTTAGAGTCCTTATAACATTAAAAGATGTTTTTTTTTCTTCAAAATTATTGTAATGCAAGTCCATTGCAACAGTCAATAAAAATATTTTTTAGAAAAGTGTATTGTCTTTCAAAATGTATTAATTAGCAATGAACAATGATGGTACTTAAGCTTACGAAATGAAGGTATACATAAATTGGTTTTGAATATAACCTTAAGCTGTAGCCAATATAAATATCACAAGTGACGGCTTAAGGGATCTTTTGAAGATCTAACCGAAACCAAAGGTGATTAGTCACTAAAATTCATTCTCTGTACATGTAACAGTCAAAGGTTTAAAACTTATTTAAAAATATTCCAAACGAGTCGCTACAAAACTAGAGGGTCTACACAACATATTATTTATTTTCAGAAGATTCAGTTTATACTTCAAATTACAACTGTACATTTTTTCTTGCAAGTTTTAGAGGCTGCCATGTCAGCCGCAAGTCAAAATAAAGAATTTTATGACACAGAGAATGCCTTATCTGAAAATGACTTTACATAGGCTTCGTGCAGTTTATTCACAAAGTCAGCGTCATGTTTTAGCAGATAATTGAAAGCTTGAAGCAGCTGGTTCCTAGTGAGAGGCTCTGGCGAGGGCTGGACGTCGCCACCGCTACTCGCCGTGAACATGGTGGGAGGCATCAGGGCCGGCTTCTGCTGAGTGGTCACAGAGTCAATCAATGGGAAAAGTCCAATTTCTTCCAATTTGCTACCATTAAAAGAGCTTACCGTGTGGCTGATGTCCTGCGATTGGTTCAAATATGTTGCCAGCGGAGACGTAGGCTTGGGCGAAGACATGTGCATCAGATTTAATTCACTCTCCAGAGGTATGATACCATTAGTATCATTTGTGTCCAGCTGACCTTTTTGCATTCCTGTTATCCTATGCTGGCTCTGCTTTTCAATGGGAGTTGATTTCATGGGGAATCCACAGTTTTGCCTCATTGCTGAGTCCAAGTTGATGTTTCCATTAGAACTTTGACCTTCCTGAGGTGTGACAGAGCGTTGTTGCTTCTCTATGTGCTCGACAGAATGTGCGGGATTGCTCATGAGCCTGTGGAGAAGCTGCGGGACCTCTCGTGCGTCTGTCGAACGCGGCCCGAAGATGCCGGGCGACGGCAGTGAAGATACCGCCGGCATTTGAGCCGCGGCGCCGCTCCCTGCCTTCGCGAAGAAATCCATAACGCTCTGCGACGTCATATCAGGGGCTCGCAATGGTGTTGAATCGTTCTTATTCGCCCCTTGACCTTTTTTAGAGTTAAAATCATCTTGAGCTTTACTCAACATACTGAATATGTCGACTTGAGCGTTCGACGGCGTCGTCGGCGTGTACACAGTGTTCTGCGCCATGCTATCGCCGGGACCTTGCTTAGTAGAATCTTTGATCAACGAATTCAATTTTGTCGCCACTCTGACGCACTCGTCTTTATCGTAGAACCACAAGCCGTAGATGCGACACTTAGCGTTTCGATACAAGAGGAAAGGCTCTTTCAGCTGCAATTCTATTCCTTTTGACACTGGTTCGATTAGGTTATTCGTACTCAATCTGTTCATAATCACTAAACTATGGTACGGTTCCCCATTTCTACTGTACACAAACAAAGCACCCTCGATGTTGGTTTTCTCCCATTCGTTCTCTTCGAATGTATATAGCGCAACGTGGGTAGCGCTGTCGATTATTTCTTTAGCGTAGGGATCTGCCCTAACTAAGGCCGCAAAATTCATGCGTAGTCCGGTGTCAGCCATTTTAGAGCAACAAAATACAAGTTTTTGTACAGCGAGCAAGCATCACAGCAAAATGACAAGAACGAATAAATTCGCCATTTTCGACCCGTTCCATTCACTTGCTCAGAGAAAATTATAAATACCTCCAAATTTTTCTGAAACTGATCAAAGACTATGAAACTGTAATGGTTGGTGTACAGAATAATTAAGGAATTATAAAAACAGCTTAAAGTAAATTATTACAAATAAAATCTTTAAAATATTGCTACTCGGTAGAGGTTTTGCAAAATCAACTGCAAACCAACTAATTGTAATGGAACGTTATTTTAAAGAGGTCGAGACCGCACTACGGCTGTTTTTCTTTCGCGGTTATAAATTTATGTATCATTATCATGTTATAATGATACATAAATTATACAGGCTATATCATCGAAATGGGTCAACATGAGGATCACCGAACTATAAGAGATAGCCAACATATTCTTAGAACCATTTTGTCAATGTAAGAGATAAGAAATACTGCATTCATAAATTTTCAAAAAAACCTTTTGCATAAATCAATAATCGAACCCGGTCATTTTAAAATAGAAAGTCCGTAGTTATTTTATTCAAATATATTGATTGCGTATGTTGTAAGAAGTAAATGGTGTTATGCAGCCTTAAGTCTTAAGTTAAAAGACTACTACTAATGCACAAAACTGGGCTTATTTAATTACTATATTATGATGGTCTTAATATTGTTCCTACTTAACCAACATGGCGAGCCATATATAACGTTACGTGGTTGCAAACCGCACACTGAAACATGCAGCTTTAATATGCAAAGGAAACAAAATAGATGCATGCGCTTTTACACGAATGTATACTTTATGTTCGTGATTGGGCCGTAGTGCGTGCTTGGCTTTCGGTACTCAATTGTCTCCGCGAAGTTCCAACTTCAACATAATAGTATGACAGCTGACGCAAACAGATAAGGCAAAAGATGTCAGCCCGTAATCAAAACTAGGTTTCACACCTTCCGATCGTACCCGTTAATCGGGATCGATCTCTCTGTCATTTCCGACCAGTGCGTCAAATAAGTCCAATATTAGATATACAATGACGATACGTAATGCAGACGTATTTGTGAGGTGAAGTTTTATCAAATTAAGATACGTACGTACGTACCTACGTACGTTATCTAACTAAATACTCTTTTGTAAAAGATCTATTTTGTTTTTCATTGGCTAATATTGACATTATACAAACCTTTTTATATATATTTTTAAAGTCCTTAATACGTTTTCTTCCTGATAACACTATTTATACAACCAGTTGCCTTCCAAAAACTGTCCCTTTTTTATTTAACACAAAACAGGTTACAATCAAGTTTGCGTTAATGGTGACATGGAATATAATTTAGGATCCAATTTTAAGATTAAGATGGTCTTTGTAATAATAATAATATGTAATAAAGTTAGGACGACTGCCCCACACATTATCCATTTTCATCCGATACTTAGGATCGTACCGTGCAGAATCGCAAGGTGTGGAGCCTGCTTTAGTACAGTTTACATTATCATTATACATCATACACGCTCTATCTATCTATGTTTTCATTCATTTGATGTTTTGCGCGTGTCGGGCATGGTGTATGCGAATAAAAAATAACATAAATAAATTTCTGTTTTAATCGAAGTAAATCTAATACTGATAAGTATTTTAAATATTAGTTTTGTATATATTTTACTGATCAATCTGTTGATAGTTTCGACACGTGACAAGGTAGGCTAAGTTTTAGTAGTAAACAAGTTGGAGTAATGTCTGGTAGGAATGTGTTGGTGGTCGGTGGCGGCGGGCGGGAGCACGCGCTGTGCTGGAAGCTCGCCGACTCGCCGTACGTGGCACGGGTATACTGTGCACCGGGCAGTGTGGGTATATCCACCACTGAAAAAGTTGAATGCGTCGAAATTGATATCAAGGATTATCCGGTGAGTTACGTTTCATTACTAGAAAGTTAACATGTACGAAAAGTTCACATATAGATTTTTTTTTTAAATTCCGTGTTTTCCAATAATCGTCTCAGGATATTAGTGTTCTCCACGCTATACCACATTTACTATATTATGATGCTGTTAGACAGGCTGGCTAATTTATAAAATATCTGGTTTGCATAAGGTTCATAAAAAAATAATACCTATTCAAGCTCAACTTCTGTTATTTGCTATTGCCTATATTGAAAGATCCTAGAGTGAATCTCTAGTTCATACTGATAGATTTAGTGCGAAGATACATCTTATCTCGGTGTATAAAATTAGCACAGAAGTGATAAGGTTTAGTTTTCAATGTCCACCGCACTTTATACCTTGGGCCACTGACAAGTCATTGACCTAAAAGAAAAGAAAAAAAAGTCATTGACCTTAATCCTATAAACATCATAGTGCAATTTTATAAAATATAAATTTATTCTTATTCCTGGAAAAAATAATAACGGATGGATGTCTGATACGGTAGTCATATCTCCCGTTTTCAGATTTTTTATCTGTATGTTTGTCTGCTCGCCCATCATGGGAAAACTATTAAACACTGTTCTATGGTGTTTTCAAATTACCTATGTAGGCTGTAGCACTCAATATCCTAGAGAAAATACCATAAATACAATAACACGTACCTCACCCACTAATCATGTTTGTAGATTTAAACTGACGCGTGTACAGAGATGATAACCTTTAATATGTACCTTTCATTATCATTATGTTCAAATGTACTTGGGCTCGTGGCAGCGGCCATTTCATTTCTCAATCAAAATGCTCTATGCATTTGTATATTTTTATTATATTCAATAAATATACATGTATTTCTTTTCAAAGTAGCATATTATACATAATATGTAAAGTTGATATACATATAAGAACTCCCACTAGTTACCACCTGTTTCCTCGGGCCTGTAAAACAGCCGATCTATTCTGGTGGGAACTGAGCCGTAATTAGTTGTGTCTGTACATTTATATTGATGAAAAAAAAACATTTTATTGGACATTGTTTTCATTAAAGAACCTGAATCTGACATTTTTGGATTTTTATTCTGGCTCACTACTCACTCATCACCATAAAACCACTTAAGGGATTTTGATAAACTAAAGCCCATGCATTCGTAAGGAATCGTAGGCACATCAATAGGGCAAAAATTGATGTCCATTTTCCAAATTATCCTATTGTGGGAATCGAATTTGCGATCCTACGAACAATATGGTCCGCGCGGCTTACTGACCACTAACAGTAATTTTTTTATGGAATAGAAAACTTCCCTTGCCGAGACCGATTTCCTCAATCTCATAGTGTAAGTATAAATACTTGGTATAGATTCTATATATCGGCGATCGAAGTTTTTGAACTGCCATCCGACTCTTAGGTGTCTATTTAAAATTGCCTTTTAACAGCACAGAGATCAAAATGAACGATTGATTGACAGAATTATTGAAAAAATACCCGCATTAGGTACATCTCGTTTGACCATCCTGGCTATCAGTGATGTATGTCTTATAATATGAGGACTCGCTTACATCTCTGTTCTTGTCGCCAGGCCCTCGCAAAATGGTGCAAAGACCATACAATAGACTTCGTCATCGTGGGCCCCGAAGACCCGCTCGCAAACGGCATCGTGGACGGCCTTGCGCCATTGGGCGTCAAGTGCTTCGGTCCCACCAAGGCTGGGGCCCAAATCGAAGCCAACAAGGACTGGGCTAAGAATTTCATGAACAAATACCAGATACCGACTGCACGGCACAAATCGTTCACAGACGCTGCTGCCGCCAAGGAGTTTATAAATACGTAAGCATTTTGATCTTTAAGATGATGACGACTAAGAACTATATTTTTGCCTCACCATGCCATTAATCTTATTGTGATGAAACTTTGGAGAGTTGATGTGCGCACGCCCTCAAATGTTTCTGTGCCATTTCTTACTTACCATAGACTAGTGATGCGACTAGATCGAGCTAGATCGCATATTAGTGTCAACGATCTTGATCAAAGTGACATAATGTTCCAATTGAGGTCCTGATTTGTGTCGCGTTAATACTTCATGGTAGGGGGTTGGATATCAAAGTGCAAGGTTGCAAATAAAATCTCCCATCGGTGCATACGGCAACCGATACAGTGCATTTTATTAGTTTTCTGCAGTGTTATCTCAATCCGGATTACGCAGAGAACAACTTGAGATAGTCGCTTATATCCAGTAAAAGTCGGTTTGTTTATTTACCTATTAAATTTAAACATGGTCCGGGAAAGGTAAAGATGATAGATATTTTTTCTGTATGCTAAATTGGGGACTTTACTCGTTGCTGGTTTAAAAAACACTAGTACGGTACGGATATAAAACCTTTGCAAGCCGCGTAGCGTAAGAACTAAGGATTGCCACACGTAAACTTACTTGGTGTCAGGGTAACATTCCCGATAGTAGCTAAAGATTTATATTACGTCGATCGGGAATTTAATATATGGCTATGTATAGACAGTTATCTAAGTATTTATGGTCGTATGCGCAAGTGATACTTGATTATAGGTATGATGAAATTGTTCATGACAGTTTCAGACTGATCCCAAAGTCTTATTGTTATTTCCTTCAGATATGTCTATAGACTTGCGTCTCCGGTCGTCTGGTGGAGTCACATAAATCAAAAGGGGAGCATGCTTATCTCACGCAGACGGGAGAGCGAATGCATGGCCAAAGCTGCAGACGGGTCACAGATCAAAACTTTCATAAAATATATCATTTTGAGATAACCACTCGACAAAGTGGGAACTACTTAGCAACAATGTAAAGCCACCCCAGTTTATTGCTCCCCGTGTACTTATCGCGTGATTATTTTTAGCTCTATTGTGCTCATAGAAACAAGGCGGCTTATCATTTTCCTAATTAAATAATCAACATGCAAAAATAACGTGTAAGTAAATAAAAATAAGGTTCCACAATCAGTGGCACGACCGCCTGGCGGGATGATATCTTATTTTTCATTCTTTGTAGGCCAGTGTCACCAGATGTTTTATTACTTCGTCGTCTCAAGAACATCCACGTCCTTGTGATATTGTCCTTTGATCTTTGGTATATTGCAGCTCGCGTCGTTCTGAAACCAGGCTTTTCGAACGAAACGCTCCTAATTATTAACTTATGCGCAGTTATGGTTGGCCTACTTCAGGAAGGCACAATTTAATGCAACCAACTTTTGACTGCCTATTTATTTATCTGATTTGATTCGATTTGATTTCGTTTAATAATATCCAGGTAAGAATTCTAATAGCGCAACTGAATCCCCCCCAATCAGCCCCGTCTTGCTTTAGATTACCGACCACTAGCTTACAGATGGGCTAATGGGACGACTTACCTGACAGTGGCTAGGAATCATTTAGTTTTATGACGATGGACTAGGCCTGACAGTCGCCTTACACTCCCACCACTGTTACTCTTGTATGCCAAGCTCTAAGATGATCAAGTTTTAAGACTATGCATGCAAATATATACTATACCAAAAATCCTGAATATTCTTGACTAGAAGGGTATGCAGGAACTTAATCGTAACGTCATCGAGAAAAATATGCTGTCACTGTTATACTTATTTATAAAATCTGTGGTTTGAGAGGGATGGAGGACGCTTGCATACCGAAACACTACGTAAAAAGGATTGTCCTTGAGGTACAGGTCCTATCTGAGTATAATATATAACTGCAATCAATTGTTATTCTTATTATACATTTTATTATGACCCAACAATGTTATATGTGATTGATATGCAGTATTTATGTTTAATACTGGTTGTATTACATTGTTGCCATGATAAGAACAACCTTTGTTGTACAGTTCGGGAAGGATGAGCTAAATTACCTTAGCTCATCCGTCTAGTAGGGTCTCGATCATAGGTAGCCCTGTTTATTAATAGGCCTAAAAAAACGAATATTCTCATTTATATTGATATTTCTATGGGTATATGTGAGGGAAAGAATTGTTTTAAGATAATAATAACATTTTGTTAGGTTTACACCTATGACGCCTGTAACTCCCGAAGGAGTAGGCAGAGGTACACTGTTGGGGCTTTTAATGCGAGGGGGGTACGGCCCGCGCTGGCCCAGTGCTGTTTGGAAAATCTTCATATGGCTTTTGAACGACTTAGAGATTCTCTCACACTAAATACTTCCACGAATATCTTATGATGTCACAACAATAGGGCTATACCGGTTGACTCAGAAAGGGCGCATTTGTAAATACTATGTGAAGTGACAATTTCGATATGTCGGTATTAAAAAAAAGTGTATTCTTTTTCTATCATATATATTCTATTGTCATCTATCATTCTATCATTTCTATTGTGTCATATGAAAATTGGTATTATTTGCGAACAATATTAAAAAAAAATACATACATATATACAAATTCTGAAATCACATAAATATTACAAATGCACTAATGAAACGTAGGTCAAAAGTTTAATATACCCTTTCTAAACCACCCCGTATAGAATCACCAATATAAAGTTGCCGATTGTTCTTTCGTTTTTGTTTCAGCGCTCCATACCCAGCGTTAGTGGTGAAAGCGTCTGGCCTCGCTGCCGGCAAGGGCGTGGTGGTGGCCGCCACCAAGGAAGAGGCCTGCCAAGCTGTTGACGAGATCCTCACGGATGCCAAGTACGGAGCCGCTGGCCAGGTGGTAGTGATTGAAGAGTTGCTGGAGGGTGATGAAGTGTCGGTAAGTCTGTAATAAGGAGTTACTACTGTGTCACCCGTAGACACACAGAACCATGCATCCATCAGCTGCAAGACGTCCACTGTTGGACATATGCCTCTGTACAATACTGAACGTACATATTGTTAGGCAGAAATATTAATAAAACAACAATAAACTAAATTACAATTATATTCGTATGGAAAACATATATCCGCGCCGAATTTACTGTCATAGAGTCAAAATACCATAGAGCGGGGACACGTCAAAGGTAAACGGTAATAGTGTGGTGACATGCGAATTATCATAGAGGTTCGGTTTTCTTATCTGGTTATCAATATATATATGTCAGAATTACATTTGTCTTTTCTTTTTACTCTATTCTTACTTCTATCTGTGCTGACCATCAATGATGGCAGCGTAAAGTTACCGTGTAATTTTTATTATATTTTTATTATCATATTACAGTCCATTGCATATTATGTAGGTATGTAATTTCTGCCTAGTACCTAACAGCCTCCCCCAATGACTTCCACGCGTCACGGTCCTCCGTCATTCATATCCACCGGCTTCCTGCGGCGCGTGTAATGTCATACTGAAATGCTATTCCAATATTTCAGTCTATAAAGGTATCTCGTTTGTTTGGTTCAAATTTGAGCTGTTTAAAGTATTCACCTTGCCCAGATGTCAAGATTTTATTGAATCGGGTCATTGACTTAAGATCAATGACCTTTTAAAGTCACAATGAAGTGCGAAATACATACTTTCACATCTCAGCTAGTGAAACGATCATATTCTGCATACATTTAAGGTATAATTTAGCGTGACAAATGTAAGCTTTGAACGGCATGTTACAATAGGCGAATACATACGCAGACTCCATATTTAAGTACATTTAACCGATACTGAAGTCTCCTTCATCTTACGTCGCTACACGACTTTCGATTTATTATCAATAAAAATATGCAGTCATAAAGTCCATTGTGCTGTAACTTATGTAGCGCTGTATAGCACGGCATGCCGTGTCGTCACCTCGCTTGGGTACAAAAATGTTTCTTCTTAGTTATACGTTCCTATATAATATCGGATCGGCATATACTTATCTAATGTAAGTGTCTTACGTAAGTCTCTTCATGCCACATCCATTATTTAATTTATAATGTGTATTAATGTGTTATTGATATTAAAATATCCACTAAATTGTGGGTGAGGCCATATTAGTATTAATTTTATTTCATCGCATTTCGTTACGTAAAGAAAGAAGACGTCTCCAAAAAGACAAAGCCATAGAGTTATTTTCGAAATAAAACCTCAAAATATCTATGGTCCAATAAACATACAACGTGATACAACTTTGCCATCACGAAAACAAGAGTATACCTATTTTAAATTGTAACAAAGCTTTCGGTGGCGTATTCACAAGATAAGAAGGTCACGGAGTAGATCGTCACACCGCACCGCCCATCACTGGGGTCCAGATAACACATATATCTTGTCATTAATTACTAATCAGCGGTATATTGGTATATTAATTGATGCTGAAGTAAACTTTATAGCTCGAAAACAGAATTGGTAGTTGTATAGCTCTAGAGGTCGTAATGTTGGGTATGAGAGCGATGTATTTGTAATGTCGTATATAATGTTGGGCTTCGCTCACTTTATAGTCTAGGTGGAAATATTTCACAGAAAGCATACAGAACTTCAAGCACAATTCTTTTTACGTAGCGGTTCGGTACTTAAGCGTCCTCCATCCTTCTCATGTTACACATGTTATACATGAGTATGACAGTGACAGCATGTTTTCTCGATAACGTTACAATTATATTAGCAGTTCTTGGTTATCCTACTGATCGATAGCTCAATCGAGCTAAGACGATTTACTGTGCTTGAGCATTGATCAAGAACAGATTGAGCGATGATTGATTTACTGAGCAATTCTTGTGATAACACCGATTGATTGGTGCGCTCGGTGTGACCTGGGTATTACATTATTTATTTCGCTGAATTATTGTCACATAATAGATTTCCGAACTTCAATCATCAATCATTCATCGATCGTCACCAGCGATCAAACGATTAGAAATATTTATCCAACGCTGATCACGTCAATGTAATATTACTCTCACTATTATAATCAAATACATAATCCAAAATGTATATAATTCTGAACCTAATGGGGAAAGAGCTTGTCAACTTTTTCGATTATAAACCAAATAAGTTTGATCGATAATAAAAGAAGCCAGCAACACCCGAACTCCTCTAAGATGTTAATCGAGAAACTATCTATCACGAGTGACGGGACCTCAAATAAAATGCAATTCTCCGCGACACAAAGCGAATTTAAAAAAGTATTCGACACGTGTTTCGCCTCTAAACGAGGCATTCTCAGGACCGCTGGGCTCGCCGTAAGTCGATGGTGGGTCCTCTTTCCCCATTAGGTTAACAATAGATTTCCGCCAAGTATCGTTTAGTTCTATCAATTATATATTATTCTGGTCTGAAGGATGGCTTCAGATGTCCAATAACAAGAGTCTCCCATGTCCGAAGCCAATATCGTTGACACCAGCCGTCTCTTCCAGGTCCTCGCCTTCACGGATGGCGAAACCGTCTCCATGATGCCGCCAGCTCAAGACCACAAGCGCGTTGGGGATGGGGATACGGGGCCGAACACAGGCGGCATGGGTGCCTACTGCCCCTGCCCCTTGATCACGCCAGACCAGCTATTGGACGTGAAGGAACAGGTCCTACAACGTGCGGTGGATGGGCTGAAGGCTGAAGGGATCAAGTATGTCGGTAAGTGTGTGATAAATAAAGATATTCAAGTTTACTTGGTGACAATGTACTGCTCAAATATGTAAAAGATCTTTTTAAAAAAAGAGCATCCATGTAGTTTCTTGCCCGTTCTTCTCCAAAGGGACGGCATTCGGAACGGGTGGTAAAGTAGTAGCATAGTATTCTATAACTTTTGACTATTCATAAGTACTGTACTTAATGGTCTACGTGAATAAAAAATATTATGATTCTGATTCTGACCCCATTCATTGCTACCGAGTATATTTAGCAATAAAAAAACGACTATTTGAAGCCAGTATCCGCAATAGTCTCCGGATAGAGACCGATTCCTATTGATCTGTGTTGTTTTCATAATCGCTATAACGGTGTTACTTGTCTACGTCTTCGACTCCATAGAGAAACCCGCGTTGAACAGTGGGTCATGAGATAAAATTATTATTATTAAGTTCTATTTGGAAGTATTTATATCGTGTATCGTCATCACTGGCAAAAGCTAGAAATAATTTAAAACAGTAGGTTTTTTCATCGAACTCATAAATCGGTTGAGCAAAAGGAGATAAATATTAGCTTGACGAAATCATCGTATAATGAGAAGATGCCTATAACATGTACCTTATATCGTATAAATATATATTTAACTACGCCGAAGATGAAACAATAAATCAATAACATAACAGTGTCTGGCCGTAAATATTGCACATCGGCAATAGAAAAAAGTTTCGACTTTGTAGTCTTTCTAAATCTCGACGTGCTATATTTACAGCCGGGTACTGTAAATCTTGTTTCACTAATGAGATTACAACTGTCCCCTTTATCGCAATGATTTTGTGAAAAACTTCGTGTTATAATATTTATATTCCAATTCGGCCCGATCGATAATTCGAATAACATGTATATCTGAGGAAAATTACTGCGCTTTAAACGCTCTGGTCACAGGTTATCCACATATAGGGCGATAGTAAACAAATTTGGAACTTATAATCCGGTTGCATACGGCTTTTATCTCTTTGTACAGTTTCTTGGAATTGATCTGCACTCTGGGAAAGTTTAAATCGCCTTAATCAGTCTGTAGTTGAAAAATACATAAGTATAAGTATTTTATCTGGTTGCCTGTTTCTTACATTATATGTAAAAATAACAGATCAATATTATTGAATAATCGAAAGTATTTCGATCCAAAAAACGCTGCCAGACATAACGATTCGTTTAGATCCGGTTCCGGAAGTAATTTAAAACTATAAACATTGGAGAAAGTGAGTAGATGTTACATTCGCACTCGTGAAGTAAAATAATGCGCACGATTCGGGCGGCCTTAGAAATCTTTAAAGTAGGTACAATTGCAGAAAGGAAAATTGCAAAAATCATTTTTATGATAAAACGTTATATAGTACTGCGCACAAGAGTTTTGCTTTACGCAGTACCTACTATATTACTTATGATAAAATTATAGATTGTCTATAAATTCGCTGGTGCCTGCTAATATTGCTTATTATATTTTCAACAAAAAACACTCCAATAAACCAACTTAAAGTTACACGTATTGCAATATATCTTTTTATCTCTTTCTTCTGATATTTATATAAAATAAAATCGTGTTTGTTACACCGCTTATGACTCCAAAACTTTTTTTTTTTTTCAATTTGTCCCCGCCTTAGTACCAGAATAAGTATGGGAATAATTCACAAAATATAATAATAGTAAAGATAACTCATTTTCTTTTACATTTAATTCTGAACTTCGCTGAACCAGCTAGTAAAGAATGAAACTAAGGATAGCAATTCGATGTTGTACTCAATGAGAGTGCCACAAACAAGATGTCTAATACACCCTACCAGTCGTCACACCGCAAACAGAATGTAGTATTACGTATGTCAATGGCATCTGACCCTACATTGTTTATAACACGACGACGCCACAATTAACTCCACAGATAAAACATTGACAAACATGATTCCATCTAAATTATTAACAAATACTCCACGCACACAATAAAACACTCTGTTGGTACACGCGTAAAGTCCATTTTTATAAGTCAACGCGCAGGGTAGCAATTGTTTTCGATTATTGCGTTTGTTTGTTTGTCTGTTTTGCAGTTGTCAAGGCATTCCTTTATAGATAAACGGTGTTTTTTTTTATTGATAAAATATTAAAATACATATTATATGCCGGTATTGTTTTAATCTTATGACTATGATGCAATGTTGAATGATACATTCGTTCAAGTAATTAATCTTTGTACAAAGATAATTGTTCTTTTTGGTACTAAAACTCTTGAACGTTCGGTTCAACCGCCCGACAGAGAAAGACGGAGCTATAAGAAGATAAAGATAATTGACGTGCGACAATTGTTGTCTCTCTCTATTTGATGGTTGATCCGGCTGTGTAGAGAAGCTCTTTCTCTCAATTGAACATGAATTGACGATTGAAGTGTTGACCTGATTAGCTCAGTGGGTAGGGCCCTGATTTTTGTGCTAAGGGTCGCAGGTCCGAATCCTGGTAGGGACATACTTTGTGTGAAGAATACGAATGTTTGTGCCCGGCTCATGGATGTTATCTATGAGTAACTAGCTGTCGCGGCGAACTTCGCACCGCCTCAGAATCAAATGTATGAGAAAATGAATTCTTTTCCGATATTTGATACCTCGTTATTGTGCTAAGTATTTGGGGCAAAGATAAATGAAAAAAATCAAATATCATTAATCGGCCCACCCGTTCTTGAGTTATAAATGGTGTAACTAACACGAAACTAACTAAATTTCTATATAAAAATAGATTAGTATTATACACTGGGGTCGTCTCCAGTCCATTGTACAGTACCCATAATAAACGGCTGGCTGAGTTTGAGATCGTTCAGTTTCGTATGCCGATAAAAAAATCATCAATTTCTTTTTTTTTATCTTACTAGGGGTGCTCTACGCCGGTCTGATGGTGACTAAGTCAGGTCCGACGACACTGGAGTTCAATTGTCGCTTCGGTGACCCGGAGACCCAAGTTCTGATGACACTCCTGGAGACAGACCTGTATACTATTGTGAAGGTAAGGATGGCACATTTATGTCGATTGTTCACTGATCCTGAGCGATCAGAAACATAAACTTGCAACCGTAATGGATACTAGTGAGATTTATGTATTATTTGACCGACCGGCACTCAACTCACCATTTACCAATCGACTTCAATTTTTTTAACCATTGACCAATCGACTACGAAATGTTTTAACCATTGAACAATCGACTACGAAATGTTTTAACCATTGACCAATTGACTACGAAATTTGTTTACCATTGACCAATCGACTACGAAATGTTTTAACCATTGACCAATTGACTACGAAATTTGTTTACCATTGACCAATCGACTACGAAATGTTTTAACCATTGAACAATTGACTACGAATTTTTTTAACCATTGACCAATCGACTACGAAATGTTTTAACCATTGACCAATTGACTACGAAATTTTTTAACCATTGACCAATTGACTACGAATTTTTTTAACCATTGACCAATCGAAGTGTTTGAACCATTTGTCAATCGACTACGATTTTTTTCAAAGTCTTGAACCTGATAGCGGATTTGTATCATGACGTGAAAAAAAAAATCGAACAAAAATATTATGTATTTTGTTGGTATTTTTTTTTTTGAAATCGACCTCGCCATTGTGACACACTACGATTAAAAACGTGCTAAAAAGCGCAGGTCCCGAAATTAGTGTACCATGTCTGAGTCACCTTGTATATTTGGATATATGTGATGTTTCTAGGCGTGCGTGAACGGGACTCTGAAACAAGTGCAAGTCGTGTGGAACACGAAGCTGAGCGCTGTCGGCGTGGTGATCGCTTCTAAGGGCTACCCCGAGACATCCACCAAGGGCTGCGTCATCAGTGGTATGCACTCAAATATAATGCATTCATTGTAAACTGGATAACCCTACAGGTTATCTGGTTCAAATCCCATTGAAAAAAAAATGCCGGACCTTTCCAGACAATTTTTTATGTTTTGTTTGTCTAGAAATCTGATCGAGAACAATGATATTTATTTAGTTTTTTTCAATTTTATAGGAAAATCCTATGTACAACGTGTCCTCGTCGTAAAAGCTTGTTGGGTTATGTAGTATATGGATGTGGTTGTCGGCAGGGCTGTCGCGCGTGCAGGCGAGCGGCGCGAGCGGCGGGCTGGCGGTGTTCCACAGCGGCGTGGCGCGCGGCGCCAACGGCTCGCTGGTGTCGTGGGGCGGGCGCGTGCTGCTGGTGTGCGCGCGCGCCGCCTCGCTGCGCGCCGCCGCCGCCGCCGCCACCGCCGCCGCCGCGCTCATCGACTTCCCCGGCAAGCACTACAGGAAGGACATCGCACACCGCGCCTTCTCCAAGTGAGTCACACACGGTTCGACGCCATTCATCGTTGCCAGCTCGTGGTCGCCGTTCTAGAACCTTTCCTCCCCAATGGTGGTCAATTCTGCGAATGATGTGACCTGCCCACTGCCTCTTCAAGTACATGTTGTAGGTATTTTTACGCTCAAATAACTCATATTTTCAAATATCATCACTATAATATAATAATACCATCACGCTTAAAATAATTTTTAAAAGGGTGGCAGAAGTGCAGTGCACGGAACCCACATTTCGTCGATGGTATGGGGTCTATTATTTCGGTGATATTTTTTGATCCCAATGTAATAAAAAGCGAAACTATTGCCATGAAATACGATTCAAATCAAGAAATCCAAGATATTTCAAGTCTTCCGCTCCATGAAAACATTGCTTAAACTAACCAAACATTTGTCATTTTAAACTCATACTAACATACAAGACTAAACAGTTAAAGGAATAACCCAAGCTTTATTACACTTTAGAATAGATTTAAAATAATAAAATTAAATGTGGGTGTTGTAAATAAGTTAATTTTGTTTCAGCGTATAACGACCGGAAAATAGATTCATTACTTCCATCATAAATTATTACTGTATGTAAATACTAATAGAATGTTGCATTTATCGTAGCCTACTTTATGTGAATGGATAATTTTCGGTAAGAATCTCGTCGCAGAATTGTGTTTTATCAATATTCAAGCTATTTCATCTGAATCTCAGTTTGTATTGCTTATTATTCCATAATAAACGTATGCTTTGCCTGTTTATGTCTTGCATTTTATTGTCTTCAACCCCAAATCATTAATATTGGGTAATTATAAATTGCCTGTGTATGAAATATAAAATCTGTTTTTACTTCTAAGCTAGTGACACTAATATTTCAGTAACCAAAGATTTTTTGAATAAGGGTTATAATATACTAACCAAGACTTTCACAAACTGAAAACAACTTTATAATTCTCATCATAAATCATATTTTACGAGAGTAGTTATAGGTTGCATCACATAATGCCCAATTCATACAAATATCCATGCGCAGATCCGCCATCTTTAGTTCTTATACTAACGTATTTGCTATCCCGAAATGTATGGAAGCTTTAATAAATTAACAATGGGGTTGTTAATAACTTTTCAAAAGAATAGTGTTTTGTAATGCCATTGTAATTAGACGACAACCGTTGACAACAGACTGCTCGCCCATTCTGAGCCCGCGGGACGCATTGCAGGTTGTTGCTATCAAACTTAATCAGGCGCTGCGCTGCAACATTGGTTTTAATTATTTTTCGTGAGATCCTATTTTTTTTTTCTAAAATAAAAGTAGTCTAAGTTACTCCTTGTTACATCAGCTATCTGCCAGTGAAATTCCCGTCAAAATCGGTCCAGCTATTTTAGAGATTACCCGGAACAAACAGACGGACAGACAGACAAAATTTTTAATAAAGGTTGTTTTGGTATAGGTACCGTGTATACATCCAAATGCATTTAGTAAAAAGCGGTTATTTTAATATTACAAACAGACACTCCAATTTTATTTATATCTATAGATAAATCCGTATCAAATCGTGGGTAATGTCAATGCTGGCCTCAAATTATACATCCCTCATATAAAATGATCCTGTGATTTGAAGCTACCAACAGAGAGACAAATAAAAGTAATAAAAACAATCCAATATGCTAATAGTGTTAATTAAGATGCCATTGCTATTTGATTCTGAGTCTGTTGTGTCAGTCAGTTAGTCTGTGTGACAGACCTGTTTCTCATTCAGCATTTTTTTAAGCAGCTTTACGGTAACGTAAGTGTCTCCGATCCCGCTCACGCCACGGGTTTTTTAAATGTAAATACAGTAACAGCAGGCTTTCTCGATGACGTTGAGATTTCATTAGGAGTTCCTGCTTACCTTACTAGTGCTCTGATTGCTTGTAACCCCTGTCACACCTATTAGAATTGTATTTGGACTACGTACACAAATATCTCCGTCCGTAACACTTTTTCTACTCTCTGGTTTCAAGAATGGAGTTCACATTCCATATACAAATCAAAATCTTCCTTCAAAGTCAAATCGTTTATTTCGTATAGCCCTACGGGGGCACTTACAAATTGTCATAACATTTTTTTTTCTTAACTCTACAACCGGATCGGAACGTGACCTCAACTGAGAAGATCCGGCAAGAAACTCGGCGGGCTTGTATTTTTTTTTTAAATCCATTATTTTTATCTTATCCATAGAATCAACGGGCTGTCGTATCTCCAAAGCGGTGTTGATATCGACGCAGCCGCCACCCTGGTCAAGCAGATAGAGCCGATAGCGACCACCACGCACCGGCGCGGCGTGCTCGGCCGCCTCGGCTGCTTCAGCGGCCTCTTCCAGCTGTCCGCCATGGACCCCAGCCTGAAGGACCCCGTGCTAGTGCAGGGAACCGACGGCGTTGGAACTAAGCTCAAGGTAATTTCAACTTTACATACGGCGACATAAAAGCGATAGTTGGCTGTATTACTTGGCTAAAAGTCGGGAATTTGGAGTAGGATCTTTGACGCGGTTGAACATGCACATAACATTCTAGTACTTACTTCACAAAGATGTATTTATATCCTTTAAAAAAGTTACCGTGGGGTCTCTTGCCCATTCTTCTCCATAGGAATGGCATTCCGAACGGGCGGTAGTATTTTACGCCTAATCCAAGAGCAGTGCTTCCACAATTCGCGGATGATAATTGGACCCAATTTAATAGGGGGGCGAGCCTATTGCCATTATTCCGGGCACCCTCCTCAATACACAAGGATTTAGGCCATAGTCCACCACGCTGACCTAGTGCGATTCGGTGGACTTCTCACGACTTTTCGACAACAGACTTTGAACTTTACAGTCTACGTATTTAGACATTTTGTATGGAGAATTGAACGTTTTAAATTGCTGTGTCTAAACACATAAAGTATAAACTATGCAGTTATCTTACGAAGAATCTCGCACTTTATGTACTGAACCATATTCATCAAAATCAAAACAGTAGTAAAAGGTTACATTTTATTCCAGATAGCGGAGATAATGCAGAAGTACGACACGCTCGGCCAGGACTTGGTGGCGATGTGCGTGAACGACATCCTGTGCGCGGGCGCAGAGCCCTTCGCGTTCCTGGACTACATGGCGTGCGGCCGGCTGCAGGTCGACGTCGCCACCACTATCGTGAAGGGCATCGCCAACGCTTGTGTCCTCTCTGGATGTGCTTTGTTAGGTAAGCTTCTAGATTAGTCTAAACAGAATCCTTTTGGTCTTAAAGAGAGGTGTGCCCCAATGGTTGGAACTGTGTTAGTGGCAGAGCTAATCAACCAAAACTAGGGACTCGTTCAACAGTGTCCTTTTTATGGTTCCATTTTTACGTGATTTGATTGGTCGGGGGGCAACGATGAATCACTATTTTCTTAACGCGAATACACAATAGCACCAGATTAGAAGTTGGATCTTTCCATCCCTTCAAGGTGGTGAAACGGCGGAAATGCCGTCAATGTACGACATTGGCAAGTACGACCTGGCCGGGTTCGCCGTCGGCGTGGTGGACAATTTGAAGCAGCTGCCGCGCTCCAAGGAGATCAGGGCTGGGGACGTGGTCCTCGCGATGCCGTCCACTGGCGTGCACAGCAACGGGTACAGTTTGGTGCAGAAGATCATGAGCGAGAGTGGCCATAGGTAAGTTACAACAAAACCTTAAATTTGCGCTAAAATAAAATAGGTTCAAGGTTGATATACCCTTTAGTATCAGCCTGTATATGTTTTATATAAAAGCGAAACCCACTAACTGACTTACTCAATCTTCACGAAATCTCCGTAACCATGAGATCCAGGGAAATGTAAGCCCTAAAGGGCTTACAGGAAAGGCCAAAATTCTGTATGAAATACATTTTCTTTTTAAGTTTTATTTTATAACTGTAACGACAGTGTCTGTGCACTGAATGCGTTTAAAAAAATGTGAAATAACCTTTTTGGTCGTCTCTGACTCCAAAACACAAGTGATTATAGCATTCTTGTCTGTTTGTTCAGACATTCACATTATTGGATAAAGTATCAATAAAATATAAACCATCATGTTTCCTCCATCCCAGATACAACGAGAAGGCACACTTTACTACCACAAACAAGAGTTTCGGCGAGGAGTTCCTGGCGCCCACCGGGATCTACGTGCGCGAACTCTTGCCTGCTGTCAAGAAGGGCCTCATCAAAGGGCTGGCGCATATAACGGGCGGCGGGCTGCTGGAGAACATACCGAGGATCCTGCCGCCCGGGGTCCGGGTCAAGATGGATGCCACCAAGTTCAGGATCAAGCCCGTGTTTGGATGGTTGCAAGCTAAAGGTGCGTACGATTATTTGGATGATAAAGCAGCCTGGGACTGATCGCTCAAACATCAATATTTATAATGTTAAAGTGTAGCATGTGTGCGCCTCGTATGGCAACACACGGTAGCTTACTTTTTATTTTTTGTAAAAATAATGGATTTAAAAAAAAGACAAGGCCGCTGAGTTTCTCGCCGGATCTTCTCAGTTGAGGTCGCGTTCCGATCCGGTTGTAGAGTTAAGAAAAAAAAAAATGACAATTTGTAAATGATTTAACTTTGACATTGCAGTTCTCATAATAGTTTAGATGCATTCAGTGATGGAACATTTCGTAACTATCATATTATATACGTTTTCATACGTCAAATTCAAAAAGAACGCCAAAAATCATTCTAATAAAATAGCAAAACGTTCGGCTCTGTTCGGGTTTCATCGTAGATCACGGGTTACTCGGAATACTTCGGATTTCATCGTGCGTCATCGCCGCAACGATGGCGTTAATCATAGTTTGATTAGGCTTCATTCTTTTCTTACCACGCATTATTTCGCTTGAAATGTAGATTTTGTTTATTATATATATGACATAGTCGATATAATCTATACATATAAATAAAATTGGAGTGTCTGTTTGTAATATTAAAATAACCGCTTTTTACTAAGTGCATTTGGATGTATACACGTTACCTATACCGAAACAACATTTTTTACAATTTTTGTCTGTCTGTCTGTCTTCCGGCTAATCTCTGAAATGGCTAGACCGATTTTTACGGGACTTTCACTGGCAGATAGCTGATGTAACTAGGAGTAACTTAAGCTATTTTTATTTTAGAAAAAAAAAAGATCTCACGAAAAAAAATTAAAACCAATGTTGCAGCGCAGCGCCTGATTAAGTTTGATAGCAACAACCTGCAATGCGACCTGCGGGCTCAGAATGGGCGAGCAGGCTGTTGTGAACGGTTGACTTTGTTAAATACCACGCGGACGAAGTCGCGGGCAAGAGCTAGTTAAGAAATAAAATAATGGGCTATACAAGATCGCAAGTGAAATAATTTCCATGCCTTTAATCCATCCTTTACAGTCGATTTCATCGACTGAGAATACCTACATAGTTACAATCTTAATAGTCAAGGGAAATCCTGTATCTGTTTATTTAGGTATGTTGCAATACTTTGTTTTTAGACCTTTGTCACTTGCTTTTATATAGCTGCAATACCTACATATATTTATAACATGGCGGGAACACTGATAAGAACACCAGGCAATATCCTAATCTGAACAGAAAATAATGATTTCTTATATTTACGCGAGACCACAAATTGAATTAAAAAACTATTTTTTTTAGATTTTATCGCGTTTATTTTATGTTTGCAATATCTCAAGACATTGTGAGCATTTTCTGCGTAGATCGGACCGCAAGCAACAACTAAATATGAGGGTACCCCAGTTATAACTATGACAGTAGGACGTCAACCACCTCAGTCCTCCCGTGACCATGGTTCTTGTAAAGCAGCCGAAACGTGGGTAGTAAAACATAAAATAAACGCGATAAAATCCGAAAAAATCAGTTATAATTCAATGAAAATGAAACAGTTCCAAAATTTTACCATTTCGCATTTTGCTTGGAAGACAAAGATTCACATGAGACAGTTGCCTTCAACATTTTTTTTTTAAGTTACAAAATTCTATGCTACCACTTTAACACCCGTTCGGAATGCCGTTCCTATGGAGAAAAACGGGCAAGAAACTCCATGGTTGCTCTTTTTTTCTAAAGATCTTTTACATGTTTGAGCAGTACATTGTTATAGGTATGTGAGAACAATGTAGGAACGGCTAATCAGACTTTAGCAGCAGCATAATTTCAACCTTACTCAGTCACATATAACATGCATTTCCGTGTATCCAGGCATGGTGTCCGACTTCGAAATGCTCCGCACATTCAACTGCGGCGTGGGGATGGTGGTGATCGTGGACCCGGTGTGTGTGAGCGAGCTGCTCGCGGCCGTGGACGGCGTCATCGATGTCGTCGGCACTGTCGAACAGATCGGGAAGGAAGGTAACACAATAAAACGATAACTACATATAATTCACGTACCAATTGCACGGATTTTATCGTTGGATAATTTTAAATTAGTTGCAACTACTTCGCACCCAATGTTTGTTAAAAATTGGGGTAAAAATAAGTTCTTGGATATTTTGTTGTTATTGATGATGTAATGAAATACACTACCCTACTCGTATAGTTCGGTCATCGCGTTTCTTAACACTGACAAAAAATCAGTAAAGTAAAGTAAACTCTGAAATTCATATTAAAGAAGTACAATCCACACATAACTCCCAACAACAATGTGACTAACTAAACTATAACATTAGCACAAAACTTAACAACAATTTGACATATTACTAACAAAACACTAACATCCAATAAGCAAAGAAGAATTCGCACGAAACCTAACAACAATGTGACTAACTTAATCCAACCATCAAATTAGCATAGTAGAATTCGCACAAATCCCAACAACAATGTTGCTAACTAAACCCTAACATAACCACAAAACTTAACAACAATGTGACGTGACTAACTAAACTCTAACATCATATGAATAAAGAGCACTTCGCACGAAACTCTCAAGCTCTCATTGTCCGAAGGAGGTCACCAAGTCGTGGTGGATAAGTTCACGGAAGCCATGCACCCGCTGACGGCGCCGTACGTCGCCGCGGACCGCGCCGCGCCGCAGAAGTCGCTCTCGTATAAAGACAGCGGGGTCGACATCGAAGCTGGGGACTCGCTCGTCTCGCTCATCAAACCTCTGGCCAGGTAAAGTGGTCACCGTCCTTGTGTACAACAGGCTTCATAATTTAGTTTGAAAAAAAAAAAATTTTTTTTTGCTCTTCACTATCTATCTATCTATCTATCAGCCGATATGCACGTCCACTGCAGGACATAGGCCTCCCCCAACGACTTCCACACATCACGGTCCTCCGCCACTCGCATCCACCGGCTTCCTGCGACGCGTGTGATGTCATCAGTCCACCTTGTGGGGGGCCGTCCTACACTTCGTCTTCCGATTCGTGGTCGCCATTCTAGAACCTTCCTGCCCCAACGGCCATCGGTTCTGCGAGCTATGTGCCCTGCCCACTGCCACTTCAACTTGGCAATTCTTTGAGCTATGTCGGTTACTCCAGTTCGTCTACGGATCTCTTCATTTCTGATTCTATCGCGTAGCGAAACCCCGAGCATAGCTCTCTCCATTGCGCGTTGAGCGACCTTGAGCCTTCTTATGCGGCCCATAGTCAGCGACCACGTCTCGGCACCATATGTCATCACTGGCAGCACACATTGGTTGTAAACCTTTGTCTTCAGACACTGAGGTAATTTGGACGAGAAGATATCATGCAGTTTCCCGAACGCTGCCCATCCGAGTTGGATTCGACGGTTGACCTCATTCTCGAAGTTATGTCTACCTAGCTGAACAATCTGCCCTAGGTAAATGTACTTGTCCACAACTTCGAGAATAGAGCTCCCAATGGTTATTGTTCTGGGTTGAACATGAACGCTCGACATGATCTTTGTCTTGTCCATGTTCATTTTAAGACCCACCTGTTGGGAGACTCTATTGAGGTCTTCGAGCATTGAGCTTAGGTCCTCCAGCGACTCTGCTATGACTACGATATCGTCTGCAAATCGAAGGTGAGAGATATACTCGCCGTTAATATTGATGCCGGACCTTTTCCAGTCCAGAAGCTTGAAGACATCTTCCAGTGCAGCGGTGAACAGTTTCGGAGATATGACGTCTCCCTGTCTCACACCTTTCTGCAACTGGATGAGATTCGAGCTCTGATCCTGGATCCGGACCGACATAGTGGCGTTTCTGTACAAACATCTCAGCACTTCGATATATCTGTAGTCAATATGGCAACGCTGGAGGGACTGTAGTACTGCCCATGTCTCGATCGAATCAAAGGCTTTCTCATAGTCCACAAACGCTAAGCATAGTGGCCGGTTATACTCCTCGGTCTTCTGTATAACCTGCCGCAGCGTATGTATGTGGTCTATGGTACTGAAGCCTTTTCGGAACCCGGCTTGTTCGGGTGGCTGGGATTCGTCGAACCTGCGCGTGAGACGATTCGTGACGACTCTCGAGAACAACTTGTAAACATGGCTCAGAAGTGAGATGGGTCTATAGTTCTTCAATAGGGTGTTATCACCTTTTTTGAAGAACAGTACCACTACACTTCTATTCCATGCTTCTGGCGTCGTACCTTCGTGTATGACGGAGTCAAATAGCCTCTGAAGGATTTTCAGAACTGGTGTTCCACCCGCCCTCAGAAGCTCTGTTGTGATTCCGTCATCACCTGGTGCCTTGTTGTTTTTAAGCTGTTTGAGAGCCATCCTAATCTCATACTGGCTGACGTCCGGGATATCTTCGGTATAGTGTCGGGTAAGTTTAGCCCTTGGGTCTTCGGCTAAACTGTCAACAGGGGCTTGTGATGACGTGTATAACTGTCCATAGAACTTCTCGACCTCTCTCAAAATTTCCGGCTTGGACGAAACGATGTTGCCACAGTCGGTCTTCAGCCTGGTCAACTGTCGCTGCCCAATAGACAGATCTCTCTCAAATACTTTTGATCCCTTATTTTTCGCTATAGCCTCTTTAATACTTTCCGTATTAAATCGGCGGATGTCGCGGGTCAGGGATTTGGAGATCCGTCTGTTGAGCTGCCGATATTCCGACAAATTTTCTGAAGACTGCAACCCCATTTCGTTGCGTTCTTGGATGAGCTTGAGAGTTTGGTCCGAGAGTTTTTTGGTTCTATCTGTACGTCGGGGCCGAAAGAACTTTGACCCTACCGTATGGACAGTTTCCACGAACCTGTCATTGATGTCGTTCACAGTTTCGCATATTTCTAGGCCTTCGAAGCGGTTTTGTAGCTCGAGCTGAAAGATTTCGGGGTTTTGGATATGTGCTGATTTAGGGCGGAGCGTAGACCTCATCAGCCGACTTCTTTCCAGTTTGATGTTAAGATTCAGTGTGCCTCTTACCAACCGGTGATCACTGCCGGTTTTAACCGTGTTGATCACGGAGACATCACTGAATATCTGTCTTTTCGTCGACATGATGAAGTCAATCTCATTTCTCACGGAACCATCTGGACTTATCCAGGTCCATTTCCTGTTTGGCCTCTTCTTGAAGAAAGAGTTCATCATAAAGAGTCCCTCCTTTTCCAAGAAGTCGGCCAAGCGTTGTCCCCTAGGGTTCCGTTGCCCATATCCAAATTGCCCCACTCTCAGCTCTTCACCGCTTCGTTCACCCATCTTCGCGTTGAAGTCCCCCATCACAATAGTGTAATGTGTTTCGGAGGTTTGTATGGCTTTTGAGATGTCCTCATACATAACCTCAATTTCGTCGTCCATGTGTGCCGAGGTAGGAGCGTATACCTGTATGACCTTCAGCGAATACCGGCTGGTAATTCTGAGTATAAGGTACGCTACCCTCGACGACACACTTTCGATCTTCACAATATTGTTGACGAGGGACTTGTGAACGACAAACCCGACACCACCCTGGGACAGTTGGTCGCCCTCCCTGTAGTATAGCAAGTTGCCAGATTTGAGGATTATCGTGTCCTCGCCCTCTCTTCGGACTTCAGATAATCCTATAATGTCCCAGCGTAACTTGACTATACTTTCTTCCAGCTCTGTGATCTTCTCGTCGGTCCTTAGTGTCCTCGTGTTGTATGTGGCCAGGTCCAAACGTCGTCGGTTTTGGTAGCCGGATCTCTGCCGGGGATTCTTCGCACCCCCTGCCCTCCCGTAACCATGGCCGCTACCGTGACCAGGAATAGAAGAGCTGCCGGGGACTAGGGGCCGTTTTTTTCTTGTGCTTGTCATTGGGGGGTTTTGCCATAGTCACCGCGCCTGGCAAGGACGAATTGGTGACCGCAGTGTGTTGTTGATTATACACGGGGGGGGGGACGCTGCTGCCCGTCCCCTGGTCTGTCCCTTAGTCGCCTCTTACGACATCCACGGGAAGAGATGGAGTGGTGCTATTCTAAGCCGGCACCACACGGCATAGCCGGCACCACACGGCATGCATTGCTCTTCACTATAGCTTCCAAATAGGAAGATAGAATGAATCGGACCTATCTGAGACAAAATCGTGGTTCATCCTCTTTCGTTTGACAAATACCGTCCGAAAAATTGTGGGTGTACTGCTTTGCACCTCAGCCTACCCCTTCGGGGATTACAGGCGTGATGCTGTATGGATGATTGTATATATTACGCAGGTCGACATCTCGCTCGGGTGTCATGGGCGGTCTCGGTGGATTCGGCGGCTGCTTCCAGTTGAAAGCTGTCGAACAAGAATACAAGGTACACCTACATATATCATATATATAAAAATCTCTCACTCGCCTCTCACCACGCGGCCGTAACGGTTTTTCGTGACAGAAAAAATCCTAATACCCCCCCGTCTATATAGAATATTCACTTATAAAAGATTATTTGTTTCTATAATATCCTACAGATTAATTAATAGTTGTTTAGCCCAGTCTGTTAAGTACCGCCGCGGTACGGCGCGCGGTAGGATCAACGAGTGACGGATGCCTGACCATTCATGCGATTGCGACGAGAATTTGTTTATTTGTTGTGCGCACGAAGGTTTCTGTGGCAATGCAACGCATCTGTACACCAGGATACTAGTTATTATATAAAAAATAACTTAAAATTAATAATATTTCGAATATTTGTGATATTGCGTGGTTGTACTCACCTGTGCATATTACTCCAGGACCCAGTGTTGGTGCTGGCCGCGGACGGCGTGGGCACGAAGCTGCGGATAGCGCAGAAGATCAACCAGCACAGCACGATAGGCGTGGACCTGGTGGCCATGTGCGTCAACGACATCCTGTGCAACGGCGCCGCGCCGCTCTCGTTCCTGGACTACTTCGCGTGCGGCTCGCTGGACGTCAACGTCGCCAGGAACGTCGTGTCCGGGGTCGCCGAAGGCTGTCGCCAGGCTTCTGCCGCTTTGATAGGTGTGTGTTTTTTTTTATAAATACAATTTATTTCTTACTAGGTGACCCGCCGTACTTCGTATCACCTATCCTAACGACATTAAAACTCTCCATTCTTCTGACGTTCGACAGACCAACTGACAGTAAGAAAAAATAAAGCACAATAAAGACTTATTTTTTGTTAACCTTCCCTGGACTACGGCAAACATTTCAAGACCAAAATCAGCTAAATCGGCCCAGCCGTTCTCGAGTTTTAGCGAGACAAACGAACAGCAATTGATTTTTATTATATAGATAGATACTAACTGCGCCCCGCGGTGTTACCCGCGATTAAAAAGTCTGTATGCGGTCCGATCTACGCAGAAAGTGCTCCCAGTGAACCTTTGAACCTGCGCTTTAGCGTATCATTATGTGCTATCAGAATTAATAATAAGTAAATACAAAAGAATATTTAACAGTAGATTTATAATATCTAGTAACATACATATCGTCTAGCTTTTTGTCCGCTTTTTAATGTTTCATCCCTTTATCTTAGCACCATATATATTGCGCTGCCGTAAGGATGATGGAAAATAGTGTAAAACGCACTTATATTTTTATTTTTTTACAAAAAGATTACGTTGAAAATTTTTGTAATTTTGGTCGGTCGACTTTTCACACTCGAAGTCAACGCAGGCAGAGCCAGGTGGGAAGCTAGTGTATACTATTCAACATGTGTGCAGGCGGCGAGACGGCGGAGATGCCGGGCATGTACGAGCCCGGCGTGTACGACATCGCCGGCTTCGCGCTCGGCGTCGTCGAGCGCGAGCACATACTGCCCAAGATCAACGACATTGCGGTGAGTTCATCCCTAAGAGCCCCCGCGCACTAGGCAGCCTGGCTGCGCAGCCAGGCTGCGGCAGCCAGAACATTTGCGCAGCCAGTTATAACAGCCAATCGAAGACTATTCGAGTTCCTTCCGTCGTGCGATATGGACGTGGAAGAGCTTATTGTTTACCTATCTCATAAAAAACGTAAAACAAAGAAAAGACACTGGATTCATCCTCTTTTTCTAGAAAGGCACTCAAAAGGCTTATTCCAAACCTATTTGAAAGATGTTCGCGCATTCCCAGACCGGTTTTTTAACTACACGAGGATGTCAGTGCAATCGTTTGATAACCTTTTGGAAAAAATACCCAAGACTTTCCCAAAATACAAAAAAAAAACAAAATACGTCTGGCTGCTACAACTAGTGCGCGGAGACTGACGGCAGCCACATACATTCGCCTATACACGCTCTGGCTGGCGTGCAAACAGGCGCGTTCTATTGGCTGCCGCAGCCGGGAATTCGTGGCTGCCTAGTGCGCGGGCTCCCATACAATGTCATAATATGATTTACCGGCTGCCGCAGCCAGGCTGCCTAGTGGGGTGTCTAATAACGAATAGAACGGTTACGGTAACCTTAGCTTCTTCCATCCCGCTCACACCACACATATAATAAATTCGATTGACAGTGACAACATGCTTTCAAACACATGCTTGCAAATTTTTAAACCTATAACTTTATCAAGTGTCGTATTGTACTGCTCATAGCAAGCCTTGTACGGAGTCATATACAGGATGGACCAGAAAGGGTATACTAAGCCTCTTGAGCGCATTTGTAAACATTATGTGGATGTGTGAATTAAAAAAAAATCACAATTATCATTTTGGTGGGAACTTTTTTTACACATATTAATTATAAATACGCTAAAAAGTGCACGTTCAAATCATTGCATAATCTTTCTGAAATAACCTCTATGAGTTCTATAATAAACAATTGGAAAAATCCACCGGCAAGAGGGAGAGGGAGAGAGTAAATATAAGGTTGTTGACAGGTCGGGGATATAATAATCGGACTGCCGTCTAACGGTGTGCACAGCAACGGCTTCAGTCTGATACACAAGCTGATGAAGAAGGCCGGCCTCACGCTCTCTGACAAGGCACCGTTCAGTAAGGAAGGCCTCACACTGGGTAAGTAAACAACCTGCAATATATTCTTCCAGGGATCATCTCAGACACCACGCATCACGATATTAGTACAAAACTGGTGTATTATGGTCATATATATAGTCATATATATATGGTCCTTATAATTTATATAATAATTTATTTCGTATAGGCCTACGGGGGCACTTACAAATTGTAATTAATTTTTTTTCCTTAACTCTACAACCGGATTGGAACGCGACCTCAACTGAGAAGATCCGGCGAGAAACTCAGCGGGCTTGTCTTTTTTTATCCATTATTTTTACAAAAAAAAAAGCAAGCTCCAGTGTGTTGCCATGCGAGGCGCACACACGCTACACTTTAACATTATAAATATTGATAACTGAGCGATCAGTCGCAGGTTGCTTTATCATCCAAATAATCCAGGACCCCGTAATAACCCTTACGACATAAATTGCTTTTCACAGTTGTTTTAATCTTACTGTGTGCAATGTGCAAATCTCGGATTCCTTTGGGAAGTTTATTATAGAAGCGTATACCCCCCCATAAAAGAATACCTCCCCATACCCTCAAGAATACCCCCCCATAAAAGAATGATTTATTCTGTGGAGGGGTCGAGTCACCTTCGTCCGTAGGAGAATTCAGTACCCTCGAGATACCCTACACGTGACCCTGGGTGGTGCCAACCAGGTGACAACTCTACTGGTGGTAGGCTTCGGCCGTGGCTAGTCACCACCCACTGAACAAAGCCATGTCGCCAAGCGGCCTAGCCGTGTTCCGGCATGATGTTCGGTGTTGCCATTCATGGATGGCGGGTCAGATCAGCTGCGCTGCATGTGCCTAGTGAATGTAGCGTCTCGATCTACTGCCGCCTTCCTACCTAGGCAAGTATGCTCCATCGTAGATCTCATCGTCACTTACCATCAGGTGAGATCGAGATCAAATACTTGCCTATAATGTAATAAAAAAAAAAAAGCCGAGTGCCATGGGAGCTATAGAGCGTGGTTGTGGTGTCAGGCGAGGAGCTGATCAAGCCGACGCGCATCTACGCGCGCAGCGTGCTGCCGGCGCTGCGGCGCGGGCGCGTGAAGGCCGTGGCGCACGTGACGGGCGGCGGGCTGCTGGACAACATCCCGCGCGTCGTGCCCGACGCCGTGCGCGCGCGCCTCAACGCGCACTGGTGGCACGTGCACCCGGTCAGTGCATACAGGGCAACCTACTTAATCCCCGCAGACGTACTGGCCAATTTTCAACAAAAAATAATCTTAACGCCTTACAAAAATCTTTCCGAGCAATCTTTTCAATATCTCATGCCCACAAACCTTAAGGTGGAAGCTCAGGGTCAGGGCGCGAAATTCAAAATGTCAATGGTTTTTATTTTTGTACGAAAAATTTGGACATCTTTACGATGTAATTTAGTGTTTTGCGATATTAGCATTCTGCATTGGATGTCTCGATGTATTAAGTTTGCTTAAAAAATTACCTAAAGCGATACAACACCATAAAGTTAGTAAAAGTAGCGGTTTTTACAAACCTTATGGTATTGTATCGGAACCTGACCTTGCGCTTCCCCCTTAAGGGGGAAACTCAGGGTCAGGGCGCGAAATTCAAAATGTCAACCGTTTTTATTTTTTAAAGTCTAGTAAAAGCAGGCGTTTTTACTAACTGTATGGTGTTGTATCGCTTTAGGTTTTTTAAGCAAACATAATACATCGATACATCCAATGCAGAATGCTAATATCGCAAAACACTAAATTACATCGTTAAGATGTCCAAATCTTTCGTGAAAAAATAAAAACCATTCTCATTTTGAATTTCGCGCCCTGACCTTGTGCTTCCACCTTAATGCGACAAAAAATCTGAATTGGTCCACTCGCTGCAATATGCGCATACTAAGAAACAGCACTTTAAATTTATTTATATAGATAAACTAGGTTCTGCGCAGGCGACGCGACGCCTCGATGGAACAGCCCAATCAGTACTCAAGGATAATGTAGCTCCCTTAAGTGAATGTATTTTTAGAATCAAGTCATGATGTCAGATCCGGAAATAACTCTCTATATCCAAATTCACAAACTAACAAACTTTACCTCCTTATAATATTAATATCACCATCTTAGTATAGCTTTATCTCGTCGTCGTATGAGAAGAATCCCGTGACATATGCGTTACGACCTCTAAGTGACCAATAATATTGTGGGCAGGTGTTCGCATGGATCGCGGACGCGGGCGCAGTGGAAGATGACGAGATGTTGCGCACATTCAACTGCGGCATCGGCATGGTACTCATCGTGGCGCCAGAAGATCAAGCTGATGTGAGTACAGTTTGAGCATAAAAAAGGAATATCACCACCCACTGAACAGGTTAGTCACCATCCACTGAACAAAGCCATGTCGCCAAGCGGCGTAGCCGTGTTCCGGCATGATGTTCGGTGTTGCCGTTCATGGATGGCGGGTCAGATCAGCTGCGCTGCATGTGCCTAGTGAATGTAGCGTCTCGATCTACTGCCGCCTTCCTACCTAGGCAAGTATGCTCCATCGTAGATCTCATCGTCACTTACCATCAGGTGAGATCGAGATTAAATACTTGCCTAAAATGTAATAAATAAAAACCCTTGCAGGTGATGAACACGACCCGGTCGTTCGGCGCGATGGTGATCGGCAGCATCCAGGCGCGGCCGGCGGGCGGCGCGCGCGTGCTGGTCGACAACTTCGCCTCCGCCATGGACTTCACGAGGCGGATGCCGCTGCTGCCCAAGAAGAAGGTACAGTAGTCTTGTTCTCTTTTTAAAAGTCGTAATTATTGTTTGCTTAGCTATGGGTTCCAATGGTTTTTTTTGTCTGTGATTTTGTCAACAGCTGAGTTTGGAAATACATTTGGCTGGTAGAATATGTGTAACAAAAAAATATATTTGCAATTACATTGTATGGTTAAATGTCGAAATAAAAACGAAACTGATGAGAAAACAATGGCTCCAAGGAAAACAAACGATAATAAACAACAGTTATAAAAAGGAATGAAAAAAGAAAGAGGAACACAAAAGGGGTTCTTTTGCGGAGTATTAATAAACTACTACTATCAACAAAGTCGCCCACGCATCTAAAACACGTAAAACATATTGATTTCTTAAATTTACGCGAATACTACACATTGAAATAAAACTATTTTTTTAGGATTTTATCGCGTTTATATTTTGATTTTACGTTCCCGACGTTTCGGCTGCTTAACCATGGTCACGGGAAGACTGAATATAAACGCGATAAACTCTAAAAAAATAGTTTTATTTCAATGTGTAGTATTCGCGTAAATTTAAGAAATCAATATGTGAACGAATAAGGACGTAAAATATATTTCAAAATCGAACCTTATCACTTTTACACTATTCAAATGTTACTACCAACATGCATCTAATACTGGCATCTGCCGGCAGGTGGCAGTGCTGGCGTCTGGCAGCGGCAGCAACCTGCAGGCGCTGCTGGACAACACCGGCGACGCGGCGCAGTGCATGTGCGCGGACATCGCGCTCGTCGTCAGCAACAAGAAGGATGCGTACGCGCTGAAGAGGGCCGAGAAAGCTGACATTCCGTATTTGGTAAGTACACTAGACTATAGCGTGAGACGATAACAATATGTATAATTGCACCGTATGCGTATCCGAAATAATGATTTCACATTGACTTCAACATTTTTATACTTATTGATTTTTTATATTCACGCGAATACTGCACGTTGAAATAAAACTATTTTTAACGTTCGTTTAATTCGGGAATTTACTAATTAATTCGGGAAAAAAAGCATGAAATAAACGTGATGAAATCCTTAAAATGAGTTGTATTTCAATATATACACTTTTTTTTAATAATTCACCTTTCAAATGAGTGATTTACAGAATGATTCAGAAAGGGTATACAACCATTTAAACCCGCGCTTCTTTAGCTCATTTGTTGTCAATCTATACTAATATTATAAGTGTGAAAGTTTGGATGGATGGATGGATGGATGGATAGATGGATGGATGTTTGTTACTCTTTCACGCTCGAACGGCTGAACGGATCCGGATGAAATTTGGCACAGAGATAGATTATAGTCTGGAATAGCACATAGGCTACTTTTGATCCCGGTAAAATGTATGGTTCCCGTGGGATAGATGTTTTAATTTTTCATACTTTTTATCGCGGGTAACACCGCCGGGCGCAGCTAGTTTTCTATATGTGAATAAAAAACGAGCTTTATTTTTTCTAACGTATGTCGTTCAAGCGAAAACATTATTAAATGAGCAGTGAGTAGAGTCGATAATGACGTTTATACATTCGCATTCTTAAACACGATGTGCACCAACTAATTATGGCAATAAGGTATCTGATATTAGCGAGAGGGAGGGAGCAGTACTATTATTGATTATGTACTCGAGGTCACTGACCGTGGTCGTTGTTTAAGGAGAGTCCCAAGTATATACCCAAGAGTCAATGCCCTGTTTGCCCATTTGGAAACAATATCAATGGCTCAAGCGCTATCTTTTGACATAACGTTTTGACAACCTTGCGTGACTTATCACCGTCTCACTCACACCACAGATTTCCTAACTAACAATGACAGTGACGGCATGCTTCCCGATGAGCTTATGCTTACTCTACATTATCTTACAGGTGTTTAACCACAAGGACTACTCGTCCCGGGAGGAATTCGACCGCGCGGTCTCTGACGCGTTGGAAGCGTACAAAATAGACATCGTCTGTCTCGCCGGGTACATGAGGATCCTCTCCAGTGAGTTTGTGAAAAAGTAAGTCAAATTGTTTTAAATCTCCCTGACACACAACAGAATAAAAGGATGTTACAAGTTTGATGGCTTTGTCTGTCCGTACTGATAAATGGATTAAAACGTGTTTTTTGCTTAACAGCTAGGCATCGGCTAAATGGTTTTGAACTATGGCTAATTAGTACATATTTGATTGTAAAATCTTCAATAAATTATATTAATGTGCTTGATTATTGTTGAGTTTAGTATATTAGTACGTTACCTTATATCGTATATGGAAAAAAAGTTACATTATTTAAAAGATTGCATGAAGCAAATGGTGGATTCGGAGCGGGATCACGCTCTTTCTGACGATGCAGAATCACGCGGAACGAGTGCGTTCACCTACATTGTTCCCACTAACCTATAACAATGTTACATTCAAAATGTTAAGTATTTTTTTTTTAAAAGAGCAACCATGGAGTTTCTTGGCCGTTCTTCTCTATAGGACGCGGGTGGTAAAGTAGTAGCTTAGCATTTTGTAACTTAATTGACGATTCATAAGTACTGTACTTAATGATTTACATGATTAAACAATATTTTGCTTCTGATTTATGGTGTGAAAATGTTATTGTTGCCGCCCAGATGGTACGGGCGTCTCATCAACATCCACCCGTCGCTGCTGCCGCGGCACCCCGGCCTGCGCGCGCAGCAGCAGTGCATCGACGCCGGCGACAAGGAGAGCGGCTGCACCGTACACTTCGTCGATGTGAGTCCATCTTATACCTCATTTTACCTTTCTAAACGGATCACAAATCAGAAATGAGGAGATCCGTAGACAAACTGGAGTAACCGACATAGCTCAAAGAATTTCCAAGTTGAAGTGGCAGTGGGCAGGGCACATAGCTCGCAGAACCGATGGCCGTTGGGGCAGAATGGTTCTAGAATGGCGACCACGAATCGGAAGTCGTAGTGTAGGACGGCCCCCCACAAGGTGGACCGATGATAACACACGGATGCAGGAAGCATGGATGCGAGTGGCGGAGGACCGAGATGTGGAAATCATTGGGGGAGGCCTATGTCCAGCAGTGGACGTCTATCGGCCGATAGTATATAGTTACAGATATTGCCATTCATGTCTACATGAAAAAAAATACCCTGTATATTATATTTACTAGTAAATTTCTTCGATCCATTCCTTCTCACAAATTACTTTCGTAAATAAAGATAAGAAGCTTGATAGATGATGTGGTTATTACCAGGAGGGCGTGGACACGGGCCCGGTGATCCTGCAGGAGCGCGTGCCGGTGGCGGCGGGCGACAGCGCGGAGTCGCTGGCGCAGCGCATCCTGGCGGCCGAGCACCGCGCCTACCCGCGCGCGCTGCGCCTGCTGGCCAGCGGCCGCGTGCGCCTCGCGCACACCGGCAACCTCATGTGGTACTCGTAACCGCACACGCACCGCACGCACCACACGCACCGCACGCACCGCACGCACCACACGCACCGCACGCACCGACCCTCAATTGTGTAACTCGACGACTCGGACGAACCAATAATACAGACGGACTATCGCGACCAACATATCGAATCACAATAAACTAAGCTGTTTTGTGTAGTATATTCGATATCGCGTGTACTACACAAATATATTTTTTTTACTTCAATATTTACTTTGCGACACTCCGTTTGTATATTTTCTTAGTCTGAACTCGACAGTAATCATTTCAATACAATTTTGAGTGTCAAATGAATTTGCCAGTCTTTTGCCATCAAGGGGAAATGATAGAAAAGATTCCCAATTTTCTGATTTAAATAAAATTAAAGGTGGTGGAGAATCTTAATGTAAACGACATTCAAGATTAACTACCTATAAAAGCTACTTCAACTACACAATAACAGACACAGCATATACACATAAGTACGACGGTGCAAACTAAGATTTTTCTTATAAGTCAATTCGACCAATTGAACGGTATACGCCTCTCAGATGAGTTACATAAACACCCTTAAATCTATTGACGTTTTATAACTTCATGAAACCTCTTATAGTACTGCGCAAAGCAAAGCGCAGTACTATGTCACGTTTGATAAAAGTTATAAAAGTCTATAAATTTGGGGTAAGACTATTGTAGTAAAGTAAGTACCATTAACTTAAGTTGCTATTAGATAAGGTTAATCCTAAAATATGATTTTAACGTGGCATACACTATCGAATCCGAACGCACAACAAAGGGACAACGCTATAAGGCACAAGCAGCTCACATTTCATCTTATTTTTTTCATGTAGCTCTTTCTCATACTTGTCCAATGTGTGGTCTTTACTGCTGTGACTCCTAAGTGGATAATGTATGGCGCGTTTTAGTCTGTGTATATTGAATCTGTGCTGGCAAGCAAAGCGGAATGTGAGAAAATGGATCCATGAGATTGTCAACACTTGAATGGGAAAACCATCATTATCGGAGTGATGTTACTGCTCTAAGCGCATTTGTAATGATTATGTGAAGCCACAATGTTGATATGGCAATTTAAAGAAGTAGATCTTGTTGAAAATCTAATTTTTATTTTGGTTTACTCTACATGGATGAAGTCGAGCTAAAGCTTATGTCTAGCAATAGTGGACAAGCTCTACTCTCTCCGTGATGGGCCCACAACCATAGTTTTCGTACGCGTTTGATTTGATATAAATATTTGACGATAATGTGAATGTATAATTGGAAAAAAGAGCTTTGAGTTTTAAAGCAAATTGTTAATTAATATTATGGGACCAAAATAATGACTGATCGATCAGTAATGAAATATGATATAATTGTACGACTTATTTAACAAAATATCTTCACAATGTGACGTAGGCGAGTAATACGTGAGGAATTGTTTAGAATTATGAAAATGAATGGGCATTAGATGCCGCGCATTCCATGACGAGATAACTCTTGCGGCGGCGCATATAAATCACGCAGCTCGAATAATACTTGTATATAAGTAACATAATAATTATATTGTTAGTTAGGAATACATTGTTAAACATATCGTTGTTAATACATAATTAATTAATCATCAATTCGATAGCAATTTGATTGCTGTGATGCAATTTCCCATTCGAAAAATACTTCTGGGCTTAGTCGGAATGGCATTTACGTAAGAACATTACCAAATATTACAATTGTTAATAATAATTGTATGAGTTTAAAAGCTTATTGCTTGTGTTGTGAATCAAATAAACTTGGAAAGTGAAGATTAAATAATTTCTTTAGCGCGTTCTATTTATAAGATTGTTTATATAATAGTTGCCATTTGGATATTTACAATGTGTTTGAAATAAAAGTTTTGTATATAAATAACAGTATTTTATTTTTAACTATTCTATAGGTAGGTACTACCTACATTATTATCACAGACAAATCCGCCAATTCGAATTTAAACAAGATTATAGGTTATATAAAAAATTTTGGCTTCATACAAGTTTAATTATTTTTTTACTTTCCTTGATTGAGTTTTTTAGGAAAATAATATTTTAAAATAATCTTACCAATGTTCTAAACGGGAGCTGACAATAGTAATTGTATAATTTGTAAACGCGTAAACAACCTAAAACAACCCTCTGGGTTCCAATTATTGAACTTTTTTCTTTTCCTTACCAAAAGATAACATTTCCCCTATGGCTTTGAACACCAATCCGACCAGATCCTCAGAGTGATGGCTAACTTTAACCTCCATATTAGCAGCGCTCACTGTTCTATCTTTAGCCTCTGGAGTGACGGAATGAGCACCATTTTTAAGTACATCCTCACAAATTTTATCAAACTCTACATGAAACTTTTGTCTATGTATCAGAGGTACTATTAGATTGTGTGTATTAATTTTATTATTGATAGAACCAGCTAGTTCTTTATTGCTATTATATATTTTTTCCCATTTATTAATGTCATCTCCGTGAAGTGGGTAAGGACCAAGTACCATGCGTTCCTCCCTGATTTCGATTTTGAGTTGTTTGATGTCTTCCTCTATTTCTCTGGCCATTGTAATCCATTCTGGTGTGAATCCATTGTTTATAAGGACCTACAAATATTATAATAATAAAATGTATAAGCTTATATTATTCGTTAGCACAAAAAATATTGGAATTTTTATTCTATTAAAATTCTTATTGCAGATCTCAGAGCTTTTGGGTTTGGGTTGTTAGTCTCTCCTTCCTCTTCTAGATGAGCCTAAGCTTTATGGGTCAATCCTCAATGGTTTCGGAAATATATAGAGTGGGAAAGGGGTGGAAAGTATTTTTAATAAAAGTGCTTTGTGATGCCTTTGCCAATGGATTAAGACATTCTATGAATTTGGAGATAGAACTTTTGACACGGTTAGATTGGTCTATTACCACTTATATCCACATTTATATTACCAGACTTGGAAGAAATATATTAGATTGTCAGCTTACAAAATTAAATTTTTGTTAATCATAGATGTTTAACAAATCTTACCTCATTTAACTTATGTGTTGTGAAATCCACATAAGGATTAGTATTCTGATCCTTCAAGGGCTTCCCTTTACCACTTAGATTCTCGAATTCACCCTTAGACATTGACTCCTGTATCAGATCTTCAACTAGCCGATCGAAACCATACTTTGTTTTAATATCATGTTTGTTGCTATATTGTCCTTTCTTCATTAACGTTTTTTCAGTAGCCAAAGCCTTAGCCACTCTGTGTTCCATGACGTTGTTAGCAGCCTTCTGAGCCCTGGCTTGGGTGTACTGTTTCTGGCGTTGGAAGGGTGTGCCATAGCCATGCCCTTCGTAACTTAGGTACTGGCGATGTTGAGGGGCTGTGTGCTGGAAGAAATTTTCCATATTATTAATAGCTTTTAGGTGATAAAGGTAACTTTATGGTGCAATTGGAAAATCAGTATTCAAACACTGAATAGTGAAAAAGTTAACCTATTTGACTGATATATCAGTAACTGAGCCCAATGGCCTTAAATATGTATCTATATAAAAGTCCACTGAGTCAAGATTCCAATTCCCTTTAGGGTTCACTAGGAATTTTCAATAATACTCATTAAAATGAGAACCAGAGACGCCCCAGAGTATTCCTAGAGGTAGACCCAGGAAGCAGTTGCACAATGACTTAGACACTCTTAGACAGCCAAATGGCCTCCCCCGTTAGTCTTACCCCACATACCCGAGAGCTAAAGAATGATTTTGTAAGCCTTTCCTCAGAAGATAAAATCATAGCTAACGAAATACTTGTAGAAAATATTCACATAGGTACTTAACTTACCCTGATATCAAAAACTATATCCTCAACTTCTTTTTTATTACTAACACCAGTATTATGTTTAGACAATGTCCTAAACGCATTCTCTATGGCAACAAACTGGTCCATATCTGCCTCCGGAGACCCAGAGTCCGGGTGATACTTCTTGGCAAGCTCGAGGAATGCCTGGCGGACTGCATCTTGTTTAGAATGCAGAGGTAAGTTCAAAATTCGGTAGCATTCCTGAAAAAATAAGTTTTTTCTTCTAATGGTAGATAGCGAAATTATTTTAGCTAGGTACGCGGGTCGAGGACTTATTCAAATGACGTCGCTACTAAAAAATACTGAATCATGAAAGCAAATCAATCCTGAACGCTAATAGATACTTACCTAAATATTTATTATCTAAATTCCATAGTAATGTATTGTAAGTGTAGATGAAAATTTACAGAACTTACTTCAATTTCACGCTCATATGATTTAGAGGTAATTGTTCTTACTGCTAGAAAGCCAGAATTTGGGACTACTCGGTTTAGAAAACAGTAGATTGATTTATTCATATTGGCGGTGCACTACGCGTTTTATAATACTCTTTGCATTTTATTTAAGGTTTTGTTTACGTAATTTCTGGTTCACTCAACTCATTTTTTTTGCCTGTTTGTCCAAAGAGAAGATAAACATTCTGTAGCTTTTTACAATTTGTCAAACCAAGCCATTGACCTCATGTATATATAGACGTCAGTGAACAAAGCCAATGGGTAGTTAACATCTCTAGTAACTAGTTCGTCTATGTTGGTAAGTTAAATTGTTAAATGATGTAAGAGCCAGTAACAGGACAGTGCTATAGCATTCTATAATAAATGCATTGCAATCACTGACCTCTATATACGATATATAGACGTCTCTATGATCTATGATGTTTGCTGGCTGACACATGACATTAGTTAGCTATCCATATTTTAATCTATGCTTTCGGCGGAGCCGAGGAGATCGTGATCGCGTAAAGTTAGCGTATTTTCATGTTACAATTACGTTTAACTAACTAGCACGTTCAGGGTGGCAGAATTTAGGTGTTGTTATGTGTATAGAATAGAGTGAGTGCTTTTACTATCGTGAAATATAAGTGCGGACGCAATGGCCATACCATTGGAGGAAGTTGAGAGACGCTATCCTATTCACTGGCTGGTTTGGGACAATCAGCACGAAGAGTTGAAGAACTCCTTAGCAGCTAATAGGGTAGGTACATATAACACCATATATTAATAGGAAGATATTTTCATTCCTGCTTATTTTGAGGTTAAACCTGTTATAATCTCTCAGCTATTGAACTTGGTAGCAAGCCTATTAGTTTCATGGCACAGAATTACTAGCTCTCTCACGCACATCTCTTACACAGTCAGGTCAATCGCATTCCAGAGAGAGGCAGTGCTATTAAAAAACTTAAATTGCTCCATTTTTCTTAAAGCTTGGTCTCTGTTAGCTGGTGGTTATTTCTGTGTTCAAGCCCCGTTTGATTGCCATGACCTTCTTGTTTTTATTCTTAAGTTAAAACTGTATAAGTAAATAATACTAACTATTAATTATATAAATTACTCCCATATATGCTTTAGACACATTCCTCCCTGCCTAATTTAAAAGTTTTTCATTAACAACATCTTAAACAGTTAGGTACTTCAATATTTGATAAGCATGGACTATTCAGCTGTGTCCTCCAATTATTTGAGCATACATGCAGGTCTAACCAAATGTTAATTAGTCAGTAATTAATATGAGTCATACCATTATTTGTGTGACTCAGTTATTGATTGCATTGTTAATGAGGTGACTATAGTTAGGTACGGCCTGTAAGTACTGTTCATAATACCCAGTAATCAATAATTAATTTAATAAAAACATATGTATCACTGATTAAAACTTTTATATAGATTCATAATATTTTTAATCACAAATGCAGTACTACCCATGTTGGTTGATTAGGTTCTAATTGGAACATGGTTCAGTGCAGGTTGAAATGCCTGCACCTCTGGGATTTTTGGCTTTAATTTGTAAGTCCCATCTTCAATAATGATTGTCACTTGTTGTGGATTACATTTTCTGGGAGAGTTTCTTGTAGTGGCAATAACTTCGGCCCCTATTACATTGGGATCAAATACCATCCAAAATGTGGCTGCACTGAAGAAAGAAAAACGGTTTATTTGTGTTACAGCTATAAATAGCACATGGGTAATGCATAAGATCTAAGTAATTAAAATACTCTGTACACACCCATAAAATGTCCAATGGTATGTTTAATTAATTACCTACCTGTTTCCTTAAGGCAATGAAGCCAGACACATGACAAAAATAATCTTATTACTAAGAAGCCTTAGAGCAGGCATTATGTATTCAGGGTCACCAATATTCATGGCTAGGATTCAGTTGCGGCTATTGCCCAATTGCCAATCAGTTTGTATTATTGAATCATATCTTCTGAATATCATAGAAGTTATTATAGGATGAGTGGTATGCATTTCATGTTAAAGTCAAGTCAAATAATTCATTTTGTATATGCCAGAACCTGGATAAAAAACTACAGATAAATTATCTATATTTGAAATTTTGTATAGATTTTGTGGTTGTTATAATTTTGTGCTATGTATATTCTATTTATCCGAGCTTTTAACCTCATATATGAATGTTTTAAAACTACATTGAAACTGTACTCCTGCAGGACCAAGGTCTTTTATTCATGTAAACCATTATACATTTATTGTCTTAACAGAAAGGCCACAAAACATTAATTAAATACATTGTCAGAATCCTTCCTTAGATAAAAAGCCCCTGGAAGTGGCTTCACCAGGAAGTGAGCAACATATTTTCGTAAATCTGATTTCAATTCTATTTATTCCAGTTTCTTCCAGAAGATTTAGAAAGTAAAGACCCCCGAGGTCGTACACCATTGCTCTTAGCAGTGACGTTGGGCCACGTGGAGTGCGTGCGCGCGCTGATCGACGCCGGCGCCGACGTCAACTGCGAGAAGGATGGGTGGACAGGTGGGTGAACAGAATGCTATACTATTGATTTCTTATATTTACGCGAATATTACACATTGAAATAAAAATATATTTTGTCCTCCCGTGACCATGGTTGCTGTAAAGCAGCCGAAACGTCGGGAACGTAAAAACGAAATACAAACGCGATAAAATCCTTAAAAAAATTAGTTATATTTCAAGAATGCTATACTACTATGGTATGGGTTTTAGTTGTTGTCAATTTGAGATGCATATATGTAGAAGCATTTTACCTCTTATTAACATGATATTAAATTCATTTGTTTTCATTATGTGGATTTTTGATTTATTTTAATCTCTAAACGGAAATTGTAAATATTTATTATTTTTCCATTTATCATTACTACCTACCCATTGTTTTAATTTATTTACTCAATGTTATTTAATTTATTTGCAATTTGTCTATGATTTTGTGTTTGTTTTCATTTAATAATTATCTGTGTAGAGTCTGCCAGAATATAGCTATGCTATTTTATTCACTGCTCTCATTCCCAGCGGTCCAAGAAGCGACAGCGACGGGCAACGTGGACCTGCTCTCGATGGTGCTGTCGAGGCGCGACTACCAGCGGCACGTGCTGCGCGCCGGCGGCATCCCCGACCTGCTGCGCCGGCTCAGCCTCGCGCCCGACTTCTACGTGGAGATGAAGTGGGAGTTCACCAGCTGGGGTGAGTTTATACAACCTACAGCCAGTGGCGTAGCATGGGTCATTAGCACCCAGTGTATACATCCAAATGCACTTAGTAAAAAGCGGTTATTTTAATATTACAAACAGACACTCCAATTTTATGAATATTGTCGGCAGTGCCGCTCGTTTCGCGAATGTGCCCGTTCGACACGTACAAAGTGTACAAGCGCGGCGGGAACGTGCGCGTGGACACGACCCTCGTCGGCTTCGAGAACAACCGGTGGCAGCGCGGCGACCGCACCTACATATTCAGAGGACAAGGTCGGTGCAATAACCTAACTCATACATTAATGTATGTAATTTATAAAAAGTTTTTAGTCGTGGTAGGCTTCGGCCGTGGCTAGTCACCACCCACTGAACAAAACCATGTCGCCAAGCGGCATAGCCGTGTTCCGGCATGATGTTCGGTGTTGCCATTCATGGATGGCGGGTCAGATCAGCTGCGCTGCATGTGCCTAGTGAATGTAGCGTCTCGATCTACTGCCGCCTTCCTACCTAGGCAAGTATGCTCCATCGTAGATCTCATCGTCACTTACCATCAGGTGAGATCGAGATCAAATACTTGCCTATAATGTAATAATAAAAAAAAAAGTTATAAGGGATTATAACGCACTTTTTCCTCTGAAAATTTCGTTAATACGCCGTTATAATCCATATAACTGTCTATAAATTTGGGGGTTATAGTACTCTTTAATCCAGGGGTCTCCACACTACGGCCCGCGACATGGATTGTGGAAGGTCTTGATGGCGACGGCCTGATTAGCGCAGTGGTAGTGACTCTGCTTTCTGCGCCGAGGGTCCCGGGTTCGAATCCTGGTAGGGACACAAGCTTTGTGTGATGAGCACGAATGTTTGGATCCGAGTCATGGATGTTTATTATGTATATAAGTATTATATACTGAGTTCGCCCTCAGTCCATTGTACGGTACCCATAACACAAGCATTAAGCTTAAAGTGGGACCGTATAGTTGGTGTGTTCGTATGGCGATATTTATTCTATGATATTTGTAATTGCGTTAATATATGAAAACGAGACTCCAAATTTATTTTTACTGCCCTTGGGGCCCGTGGGGTTTTGTGAAGCAATCAGTATGACCCTGAGTGGTGGATACGCAGGGCACTTCCTAACCAACGAAATGGGGATAAGGGGGAAAAAGGGATTCTAAAAAACGGCCCTACAGATTGAATATAAATTTGCGCCGTTAATAGAGGGCATTTAATTTCACAGACTGTGGATAATTTTCTTCCAACTCCTCCTATTTTTATCGTTCGATTACATTTTTGCGGGTTCCCAGACAATTAACTTTATCCCGGGACTCGCCGAGGGTCAAACCTCGGTGTCATCATGGGACACCACTGTAGATCCTGGCTTACAGGTGTAGCAGTGATGGGAGTGTGTGGCGGGCCTAGTCCCAAAAAAAAAGACTGTGGACAAATGTTTTTTTTATTTTTTTTATTTGTGTATATGGTTCATAGAGGTCATTTACGTTCACAGACTACGGTTTTTTTTCTGTATGTGTTGTGTGTGTGCGTGGGTCAGGTCGCACGGCCAGCCTGGTGGAGCTGGACCACGAGCTGGGCACGTCGTGGTGCGAGTACCTGGAGCCGGCGGGCGGCGGGCGCGCCTGGCCCGCGCCGCCGCGCCGCGCGCTCGACCAGCGCCTCGCCGCGCCCCTCGCCATCAACTACCTCGACACCGACAAGATCAGCTTCGAGAGGTCGGTCATACCTACCATCATCATCACCATATGCAGCAGTGGTGCCCAAACTTACTTTGACTACTGCCCACTTTGAGAATGAATAATTTTTAGCGCCCCCAATTTTTCACCTTTTTTTTTATTATATTATAGGCAAGTATTTGATCTCGATCTCACCTGATGGTAAGTGACGATGAGATCTACGATGGAGCATACTTGCCTAAAAGGTACCTGTTCACTCGACTCGACTTGAAAACAACCAGATTGAAGTCAAGTTAACACCTACTTAAAAGCCACTATAATTTCAAATTAAATTAATTATTGTAAGCCTCTACACAACGCCGCTATTTTTTTTCTGGGTGTCTTAGCCCCCTTTAGGCCTGCAGCGCACACATGGGGGCGTTATCGCCCACTTTGGGAAAGGCTGATATACAGGATGATTCAGAAAGTGCATACTAATCTGCGTTTCTATAGCGCCTTCGTAATAATTTAATTATGTGAAGTTAAAATTACGATCAATTTTTAGAAATAAAATCGAAATTCTAAGTTCGCATAATCATCGCAGGTTCAAGACTTAGTATACCCTTTCTAAATCAGCAGGTATAACATAAGAAGCAGTAACGGCTAGTTTGGTTGAAAATGAGATTCGCAAACGATATTCAGGAATCCCAGAGGTTCGAGGGCTCTACCAACTCTGTTATCACTGGCTGAGTGTATTATTATCGTTTAACAAGGAGTAAGAGCGGCATCTGGGGCTGGCGGCAGGACAAGCGGGAGTCGGTGAACGGGTACGACTGCAAGGTGTTCAGCGCCAACAACGTGGAGCTGGTGTCGAAGACCCGCAGCGAGCACCTGCCGCGCGGCGAGCGAGCGCGCCGGCCCCGCGCCCGCGCCGCGCCGCTGGCCGGCCTGCTGGCGCTCGCCGACGCCGAGCCCGCGCCCGGCCCCGCCCCCACGCCGCTCCTCACACCCGACCAGGTACACACTGGACACGACTTTTGCATCTTTCCAGAACATAGCACACGCTGTTGTGGCAATGAGGTCGCGTATAGTTCGTTATTCACGATTTGGTCAATTCTCCGAATGTAGAGTTAAGGAAAAAATGTAATGACAATTTGTAAGCGCCCCCGTAGGCCTATACGAAATAAATGATTTGACTTTGACTTTGAATGACTTCCATTTTATTTTTCTCTGCGAAATCAGTAGCTTCTAATGCCATTTAAAAGAAAACAACATATTCTGCAGGGTGAACTGTTAGTGTGCGCGGATGGCCGAATCTAAAGCCAGCGAAAATACTTAACGATTCTAGAGACTGATTTTGATGCAAACTAAAATTGCAGCAATAAATTTTTGACAACATTAATACCCTAGCCAGTAATTGAACCTGTAAATTTGTAATAAAAAATAACATGCTGTATTATTACACAGTGGCGTAGCATGTGGGGGGCGGAAGGTGTGGTCCGCACCGGGCGGCATTTCACAGGTGGCGATTAGAGAAAAACAATGATATGAAAAAAAAAGTCATTTCTTTCAGCGTTTTTTCGTCTTTTTTTTGTCGTTACCAGAATCAGAATCAGAATATTTTTTATTCATGTAAACCATTATTGTACAGTACTTATGAATCGTCAAGTTACATAAACATTATTCTACTGCTTTACCACCCGTTCGGAATGTCGTTCCTATGGAGAAGAACGGGCAAGAAACTCCATGGTTGCTCTTTTTTTTTTAAATAGATCTTTTACATTATTGAGCAATACATTGTTATAGGTATGTGAGAACAGTGTAGGAACGGCTAATCAGACTTTAGCAGCAGGTCAAAAAAAAAACAAAAAGTACTAACTAAGTATAAAATTACAGCTAATGGCTACATGGTTCCAACATTTACAAATTACTTACGTAAGTGAAAATAAGAAGGAAGAAGAGAAATACAAAATCCAAATAGCCTGCTCGAACAAGGTCATTTATATTCCTGAGGAGCCGGACCAGCATCCAACCAAGCATTTTTATCCTTAAGATAAGCATCTAGTGTATAGTATGCCTTCTTACATAGCGTACGTTTTATGCACGCTTACCATATATCTAGGTGATGTATGTGTATGTATGTATGATATTCTAAATTAGGAAACTTATTTTATAATAATGAATAGCAAAAATAAAAGGGCTGCAAATTTGAAATCCGCACCGGATGTTGAATGACCTATGCTACGCCACTGTTATTACACCATCTGTTAATATCGCTAAAAAGGATATAAAGATTTATTTAAGAGGATACTGAAATAAACCTAATCCCGCGGCTACTTTTATCATTAATCTGGTACCCAGGAAGACGCGGGGCAGACCAGCCGGTCGCGCGAGGACCTGACCGCGAGTCCTGTTACGTGGCAGGAGTACTTCTCCGAGGAGCCGCTGGAGCGGGACATCGGCCGGCCGCGGGACATCGCCACCAAGGTGCAGAACTTCAGGGCGACGCTGTGGCTGTGCGAGGACTACCCTTTAGAGGTGAGACCGGTTTACAACGACCTTCTAGTTTGATATATAATCCATCCACCAGCTGCCCCGTCCGCGGTACCTCGATGAAACAGAGCCTTATAATTAGCAGTCACGGCCCCAAGTCTGCTAGTACAATCGATTCATAATCGAATAGCAACCGCACAGTAACTGTCACTTTTGACAGATATTCAATATGGTATATTGTAGCTTTGTAAAAGTAAATGAGTTTTTGGAATCAGATCAGTAGTGTGTACAACTTTCTCTATAATATTTTTGTAAAATATTACAACTTAATTTAAATTGATTTCTTATATTCACGCGAATACCAACCCAGTTCTAACTATGACACTAGGACGTCTAACACCTCAGTCCTCCAGTGACCATGGTTGCTGTAAAGCAGCCGAAACGTCGGAAACGTAAAGAACATACAATAAACGCGATAAAATCCGTATAATTAGCTTTAATTTCACAAAACTAACAATATTGCTGGCTTGCTTCCACATGACATCCACGAGAAGGACGGCGATATTGTTAGTTTTCTCTAGCAATGCTCTAGTTATTAGCGTGAAATAATGTATGTTCTAGTTGCAAGAGCAAATAATGCCGATCCTGGATCTGATGGCAGCGATATCGTCGCCGCACTTCGCCAAGTTGAAAGACTTCGTGCAGATGCAACTGCCGGCCGGATTCCCCGTCAAAATCGGTGAGTTAACTCTATCGAAGCAGGTATAGAAGAGTTGAAAGAACGGTCGCCTTGGAAGCAAGGTGTGCAGGGCCCCAAGTCTGCTAACACAATCGATTCATAATCGAACAGCAACCGCATAGTAACTGTCAGTTTTGACAGATATTGTATGGGATTACAGATATTGGGGTACATTGCGGTGCATCGATATTTCGCCCGTGTTATTTGGGGGCCCGAAGGGGTACCAATAAAATAGGAGGGCGGGAGACGTTCGTGAAAATTGCAGCTCAAGTTCATTGTCTATTTTTATCGCGATTCTAGCGATTGTTATTTACGACAACGCCATTGGGGCTTCCAGTTAAGAGAGAGATGACGGTCACTACCTGTAATTAATAAATAATAAATAAATATCGCCATACGAACACAGCAACTATACGGTCCCACTTTAACCACCGCTTGTGTTATGTGTACCGTACAATGGACTGAGAGCGATCTTAAAATATAATACTTATATACATATTAAACATCCACGACTCGGGTCAAACATTCGTGCCCATCACACAAAGCTCGTGTCCCTACCGATCGAAGCCGGGACCCTCGGCGCAGAAAGCAGAGCAACTACCACTGCGCTAATCAGGCCGTCAAACTCAAACTCAAACATTTATTGCAAACTATGTGTTCATTGGTCTTACATTATTTTTAGTATTTATGACATAGCGGCCTTCTTCAAGCATTGCAATGTTGAGGGGCTAGTTCTATCTACTAAACACGATTCTTAAATACTAGGTACAGGAACATCAATAGAGTTATTAAATTATATGACATTATTTAGAAATTATTATTTGTACATATTTTATTATTATTATTATTATGTTGTTATCATTGTTGTTGTCGACTTATTACGTAATGATTGCAGAAATCCCCCTGTTCCACGTGCTGAACGCGCGCATCACGTTCGGCAACATATTCGGCACGGAGTCCCCGGTGGCGCACGTGGCCAGCATGCAGGAGGGCTCGCGGCTGGCGTGCGTGCTGGACGACGGCTGCTTCGGCGTGGGCGGCGCCTACCGCGACGCCGCCGCGCCCGACGAGCGCCTGGCGGGCGGCCTGGACGACGAGGAGGGGCTGCTGCAGTACGCCATCCAGCAGAGCCTCATGGACGCCGGCACGCACGACGACCAGGTCGCACACCTCGGCCGCGTGCTCAGCCATTACGTCCGGGACGAAATAATTGAACCATTTTACTGGTGGTAGGCTTCGGCCGTGGCTAGTCACCACCCACTGAACAAAGCTATGTCGCCAAGCGGCCTAGCCGTGTTCCGGCATGATGTTCGGTGTTGCCGTTCATGGATGGCGGGTCAGATCAGCTGCGCGGCATGTGCCTAGTGAATGTAGCGTCTCGATCTATTGCCGCCTTCCTACCTAGGCAAGTATGCTCCATCGTAGATCTCATCGTCACTTACCATCAGGTGAGGTCGAGATCAAATACTTGCCTATAATGTAATAAAAAAAAAAAAGTTATAAGGGATTATAACGCACTTTTTTCATCTTTATTGACACTACTGCATGCTTGAACATAAAATGGGCTACGCTAAAATTTAATTCACAAAAATAGAATTTAAAGGTTCCTAAGAAAGTTGTCCCGTATCTCTTATGGATTTGGATTTCCCCATACTGCCCGTGTTTAAAAAATATTAGATTAACTAGGCTATGACCTCTCGCCACGTACGATGAAACGTGTTTGAGATTATTGACGTATAATATGGATGTAGGTGGATGTGTGGGAAGCGTTGCGCGGCGCGCGGCCAGTGACCCCCGTCCCGCTCGGCCCAGCTGGCCCGCTCGGCCCGCCCGGCCCACTCGGCCCGCCCAGTCCGCGCGGTGGCGGCTCACCCCGACAGCTACTCGCACACGAGGAGCGGCAACTACAGAAGTGCGTATACATTACACTCAATCTTTCCTCTCACAACTGCCATCTGAATAATAGTGAGAGAGAGTTAAAGTGAGTGAATAAGAGAATATTCAGTAATGTGCTCTTTGCAGGCGCTGGAGATTTCACTTTTAGATTTTAATTTAATCTTGTGCGTATATGAAGTCCCTTTAGTGATTAAGATATAAATGTATGATGCTATATAAATTAACTAATGCTATTATTGTTTTACATAGATTATGTTATGCCATGATTCTAAAAGCCAGTAACATTATATTTATAAAATATTTATTACAAGCTAAATCGCACTTATATTTTAGTTAAATGTACCTACTTTTTTAATGTTATTATTGTAACACTCGCATAAAATATTGATTATTTCTTATTAATTACGATTAGATCACACCTGCTCGTATTTAGTATGTCTATTTTATTTTTAAGGTTGGCAATTAGCTACAAAATAGTGCCATTTTTGCCGGTGTCGAGTAAAACATTCCGCGTTGTTAAATATACCTGAGTACCTCTGATGAAATTATGAAATTAATTTCATACCTCTATCAGTAAAGCTGTGGATGGGAAGCTTTACTAAAATTTATCGTACATCTTATACTATTTTATTTTAATTTACGATTGATTTCGCATCACGAAAATTATGTAACATGCATGTTATTATTTGGCTTTATAAAAAACGTACTGTAAAAATTACAACCCCGCTGAGTTTCTTGCTAGATCTTCTCAATTGAGGCGGCGTTCCCGTCCGGCTGCTGATAGCTTGCAATTAGGAAAATAATATGTAAATGGCAATTTGTAAATTCCCCCATAGAGCCTTCTAGGCAAGTATGCTCCATCGTAGATCTCATTGTCACTTACCATCAGGTGAGATCGAGATCAAATACTTGCCTATCTATACATCTATACATATAAATAAAATTGGAGTGTCTGTTTGTAATATTAAAATAACCGCTTTTTACTAAGTGCATTTGGATGTATACACGTTACCTATACCGAAAAATTTTTTTTTACAATTTTTGTCTGTCTGTCTGTCTGTCCGTCTGTCTGTCTGTCTGTCTGACCGTCTGTCTGTCTGTCTGTCTGTCTGTTTGTTCCGGCTAATCTCTGTAATGGCTGGACCGATTTTGACGGGACTTTCACTGGCAGATAGCTGATGTAACAAGGAGTAACTAAGGCTACTTTTATTTTAGAAAAAAAAATAGGATCTCACGAAAAAAAAAAATGAAAACCAATGTTGCAGCGCAGCGCCTGATTAAGTTTGATAGTAACACCTGCAATGCTTCCCGCGGGCTCAGAATGAGCGGGCAGGCTGTTGTCAACGGTTGTCTTTGTTAAATACCACGCGGACGAAGTCGCGGGCAACAGCTAGTATTGTAATAAAAAAAAAAGCCAATACGGAATAAATGATTTGACGTTGCCTTGAATCATCACAAGCGTAGCAACTCCGCAGTAGAGTATGCACACGCACGGTACGTAGCCGCTTTGTGCTAGTCGTTCACAGAGCTAGTGATCCTACAGAGCGATCGAAGCGTCCCTGGCGAGCCTGGCGCTGGGCCCGTCGGCGCAGGAGCCGAGCGAGGCCGCGGCGGCCGAGGCCGAGGCCGAGGCGGACCCCGAGCTGCAGGCCGCGCTGGCCGCGTCGGCGCGCGAGCAGGCCGCGCGCGACCTGCAGCTGGCCGCCGAGCAGCGCGCGCTCGACGAGGCCTTGCGACTCTCGCTGCTCGACAAATAACCGGTCAGTGTCTACAACTTCTTTACAAAAGACTCGCCGTGACCTGATCGTAAAATAAAAAAAATCTTCATACAAACTATATATAATAATAATTCGTAATAGGGCACGGGCCTCCCCTCAATGCGAGGGGGATTAGGCTATAGGCGACCACGCTGGCCCACTGGGTTGGCGGTCATCACATATCTTTCGAGGGGTTCTCTCAGACATGCAGGTTTCCTCACGATGTTTTCCTTCCTATAGCAACTGATAATCATGGTTGAAAATGAGATTCACACATGAAATCCCAGTGGTGCGAGCCGGGGTTTGTACCTGCAATCCTCGTTACCGAGGCAAGCGTTCTACCCACTTGGCTATCACTGCGAAGACTAATATGACATACATTTTTTTTTTCCTACCTAGGCAAGTATGCTCCATCGAAGATCTCATCATCACTTACCATCAGGTGAGATCGAGATCAAATACTTGCCTATAAAGTAATAAAAAAAATGGTGAACCCTCATTTGAGCGTTTTAGGGGTTGAATTTCCAAAAATCTCCCTAGTGCATCTCTAGGGTACTCAAGGTACATATGTCCTCCAAATGTCATATCTCTACGTCGAAATGTAGTGTGCGTTGCCTTTCAGTTAGTCAGTGTTGAGAATTTGTATAAGGGTCTCAATAATAGCCTTTCATTTTCCAGATCTCATAGCTGTGTGAAGCGTCCAATCGATATAAGAATTACGCCTAATGTACTTCTAGTAGTTAAAATGTATATTTTAAGGGCGGGTCCTATGTAAAATATATAACTGTCTATGGCAGTCTTGGGTACAGAGACTATACTAATAAACCCCTCCCTGGTATTATCGTTAAGATAAATATATTTAGCTTCAGTATTCAATAGGCGACAAATTTCCAACAAGATGGTTGACATCTCGCTAACAACACAAGGGAGTTGTACATTTTAAAACGAACTTCTGCCTGCAGCCTTGTTCGCGTAACTATCCATTTTGATCTGCCACTCATCTCCAGATGGTCGTAACGTGCTGATATGATACTCTACCATAAGCTCTCACCATAGGTATAGCCAATAGTCCAAATCCCGTCGAAATCGGTCTAGTGGTTTTTCGGTGATGATCCAACATACAGACATACAGATAAGTTATTAAAAACGCTTGTTTTGAAACTCTGCTTAGAGACATTCAAATAAACGTTTGCACTATTTCTTTAATAGCTCCGCTTCAATGTTCAAACAGAGCCAGGATAATTGCAACAGTATGGAGAGTTTAAAAAGCTAATTTAAAATTTATGTTTCTTAGATTTAGGTTGCTTTTAAGAATTCGGAGGTCAGTGATACTGACGTCTATTGAATACTATTTGTGTATACAAGTCTCCCATAGCGAATACGTTCACTATTATTAGGTCACAATTCTCTGTGCCCAAGAGTTCGACCCGGCCCATAGTGAACCTTATTGACTATAGAATATTTATTCAACGTTATATAATAAATTATACAGCGTTTAGTATCGCTATACGAGTGAGAAGCAATGTAGTGATACAGTCACGTGATCAGTCTGATGTTTATACACAGTTATTTTATATCATTCGAAATCGATATCGGAAACGGAATCGAAAACTTCCGAGCTGGATTACCGCATTCGCTATTAAAATTTCCGAATTTGATTATCTTCGATGTATCTTGATGACAATAGCGAATCGTTTTATCAAAAAGTTTCCGTCGGAAAGCTCGTCGGGAGCGACATCCACATTTGATAGTTTCAAATCCGTTTCCGATGTCGATTCCGAATGATTTAGAATAACCCTTCTGCAGTGTGATTTTGAAACCTCGGAAATCGGATTCGGATTCGGAACGGTAGTTTGCGTCTACGAAGTTAGTTTAATAGTGGTAGGAAATAGTAGAAAAAATATTGATCGCGAAATTTTAACTAATACGGGTTTTTTATGATAAAAAGCTTCAAACTTATAACCACACACAAGGAATATTAAGTCAGACACTTGTTATTTTTGATATTCACGTTTCTAGGCCTATGTGTTTTTATTATTCTTTTTGCTGTACCGAACTTTGTAAACAAATATTGCTATTTTGATTTCCGAATTCGAAGATTGTTGACGTTTGTCGACGGAAAATCATTCCGATCCGACCATAACTTTCCGAGGAGATTTATGTGTAGGAAGTCTTTCCGATGGCATATAGTCTTTTTTTTTACTCAATTTGATATTATACGAATTATTGGATATTGCACTGGCTTTAATAGCATAATTAAAGCCGTATTTTTGGATGAAACAATAAATACAACGCAATCCCAGTGTAGCTAAATGTATTTAGGTACCAACCTACTTATTTATTTACTTTAATACAATTTGGTCATTATACATTTAAAAAAAATTCATTCGCATTATTAACAAGACAAAAGCACATACTCAAACTTTATAGGGACAGACAGGGGTGAATACGCAGGTTCGGTTGCCAAAAATTTTTAATAGATGGCGCTATAGCCTTGCAACCAAGTTTTTTATTTTTACACGAATATGGAGCATCTATGTGACATGATGTTACAAATTATATAGGTAATCAACGTACATTTTATTTATTTGTAATTTTCTCGTCAACAACAATAAACAAACCTCAGACATAGATTAAACAAACTTTTTTTCATTGGATTTGTCAGTTTACAAAGATCGGTACAAAAAATAAAAAAACTAACACGTAGGCTTAGAAACGTGAATATCAAAAATAACAAGTGTTCAACTTAATGTTTGATTTATGTGGTTATAAGTATGAAGCTTTTTATCACAAGAAACTGTAATAGCTTAGATTTTGCGTTCAATATTTTTTCTACTATTTCCTACCATTATTAAACTAACTTCGTAGACGCAAACTACCGTTCCGAATCCGATTCCGATTTCCGAGGTTTCAAAATCACACTGCTGATCAGTATTGAGTTTTGGTGACAGAATTATATACAGGGTGTAAGTGGCATGGCAACGAAAACGTTGGTAAAGGTAAACACTAATAAGGTGCCCATAATAACCTGATAGAAATAAGTTCTATCAAAAGTTAAATACAAACAAAATTGTCTTTTTTGTTATTAAACTTTGTTTTCGTTGTTATACCACTTGTACGGTGTATACTTATTTATACCATTTTTATAGGACTGGACACAATGTCCTACGATTTGTCCTTTTTTCAAATTATTGTCGGGGCATCTAATGAATGTCACAAATAATTACTTTTTATGTAATCAGAATTTTGAATATGTGATAACTTCCGTGTCTCGGAAGGCACGTTGAATGCCCAAAATTACAAATATGACGGCGGCTTTGTGGATAACTTATGTCCGAATAATCGTATTTACCGTTGACGAATATATTATATACATAATAATATATTACAGTAAAGTACATAAAAATGAATTCGGTTTTTATCAAAATTAATTGCTTAGGCCAACAATGACCTCGGAAGGCATCATCATTTTAATTTATTCTTACGATAGAATATGAGAAACAAATGCTGAATTTGAGCTGTGCTTCACAGAGTATCTTTATGGTATCCACCTATAAAAGAGTTTTGTTCAAAAACCTATGTGAACTCATTATCAGTAATTTTCCTCGAAATTTTGAGTGTTATATTTTTTGCAATTTTGGAGTTCAATGCCTTTTGTAACACACACTTATTACTGTCGTCATAAATTATGTAAAGTAACGATTACTTTAATTGTTTGAATTTGCAATAACGTCAACACTTAACTGTCCAGTGCAATAATTAATTAATAAATATTAATATTTTAAAATATGTTTAGTATAAATAATTGTCGACTGAACATTTTATAATATTTCATTATTATAGTAATGCATATGTTATGACCGTTAACATCACATTTATCAACTTATTACGTGGGTGACCAATATGGTGCAACGAATCGCGAAGGTTTGCCTAACATTTTATGCGTAATTCACAAGAATGTTTCAGGATATTTTACGACCGCGTTGCGAGCGACTATGTATTTCTCCCCTTATAAATACAAGAAGTATTATAAAATACAAATGAAATTATTTTCCACGTTTTCCATAGTAAGTTGTGCTAAATGTGAACAGACATATGTGTATATTTATTTGTGATCGTATACATGTGTCAACTACAAGTATCACAAGTCTCCCAACACCTTCGGTGCATAATGTAGGAATGTGGATAAGATTATTTCATATAATCAACATTATTTTTGTGTCTCATTATGTTAAGTGCTAGATTAATAGAATTGTAGTTGTATTGTAATTTATTTTTCTCCGTTTGTATCCAAAAATCTTGTTTTCCCTAAATGTTGCGCTGCTGTGCCTTTGGAGGTTTAGCTACTCAACACTAGATGGCGGTAGTGGGATACAATTTCATGTGCGTTCTAGCGACATCTAGTGCTCTTAAAATATATAAAGGCAATTACGAGTTGTCTTAGCAATATTTTTTGTCTTTTAGCGAAAGCTGCTAATCATGAGCAATATTTAATTATTAATCCGGATGGAATTATACGTTAAAACTAATGGTGTAAGATTTCTATAGAATAATTATGTTATCCCGACCGGTCGGCACGACTCGGGCAGGAGTATGACACCAGAAGTTTCAATACCTGACAATAATATTTACAGCATTAATATATGGTTACCTAAATACTTAAATATATATTACTCCAAAGTTATAAAGCTTTTGAAAAGTCACATTTTATTTTATTAACCTTTTTGCATAATGTTGGTAAATCTATTCTAACTGTTTTAAATATAGCTAGCTATAAGATCCACGACTTCTTTCCATTTAATTTGTTCTAAATATATTGTCGGGTATTGCATATTATATTCCATTATATATTTGACGGGCGCATATTTATAACACTTGGCGCTATTCCTCAGCTGTGATTTTTATATTTAACTTAGGTGTATTAAATATTTTGTATGTTATTACCTATCCAAAGACAATCAAGAAGACTAATGCACTGACTAGGCAGGCTGAAACGTATTAATTTTAGAGTAGTTCGATCTCAGACAAAAAAATTATAAACGGTATTATTATTTATAATAAGTTGGCAAGTAAATTAAATTTAAATTACTCAGCGGTGCTTTTTAGGAGAAAATTTACAACAGCTCCATCTATTGGCGAGTAGCAATGACATTGGTTCATAGGTACTATTGACAATTTGATTAGAATTTAGTTTTTAAAAGATGTACAAAATATTAAATACATGCCCCATACCTATTTATACGACTATAATTATTATACATATTGTACAAAGTTATTCCAGTTCTATACATTTCCGATCCCAGTTAAATATTGTGTTCAACCGTGTCGAAATGTATATAAATAATATGTTATTATAATTATATTTTATATATATTGATTTTTATACTGTAGTTTTATTCCATCCTGAATAGGATACTTTCTTAAGTGATTTCAATGTTCCAAATATTGCCGGCTGGTAGTTATTTAAAACTTAGGTTCTTCACGCTGATTTAAGAAACCAGTCAATAAATACAAAGAATTCAAGATTCATTATAAAAGTACTAGTGTTGTTGCTGACACAGGGGAATAATAAAAAAATACGCACAATGTTATCTATGTATTTAAAATTTAATTTTCGTTACTTATATACATATTACAACATTCACTATCAATAGTAGGTATTAGTTCGTCCTATATTTACATACGTAGTACACTTTAGAAGCGTAATTTCATTATTCAAGTCAATAAATTACATCAGGAAACATTTTGGAATAGTGAGTAGTCGAACGATTATAACCAACAACACTGCGTCCTCAGAAACGGGGATTGAGCCGGATAAAACCGGTATTTACCGGTTGAGTCGGTTTATGCAGCTACGGTAAATGCCTCCGTCAATGCAAACTGGCCTTCAAAACCGTTGAAAATTGACAGGATGCTAAAATCCAAAATGGCGCGATGACTTAACTAGTGCTGTCAAACCGCCATGTTGGATTTTCGTAAACGTAACTGCATATGATGAATTAGTGAAACCGGAATAGAAAAAATGGAATTGTACATTAGAAAAGTATTTGATTTTATTAACTACATCAGGTCACCGGTATCGATCCCCGTTCGTACACACTGCGCTTGAATTGTACACTAATTACTACAAATCGATAAAGATTCCCAAGGAAAGTAACGAGAACAATTAAAATCATCGAAAACTTAAAAAATAACGAAATAAATAGATTTTTTTTCCATTAAAAAAGTATTATTTTATAATTTCCACGTCGACGCCATGTTCTTGTAACTTTTTGAATGTGGACATTTTCCGTGTACTTATTTAGAATGTTGGCAAAGATGAAAGACGATTAAAATTGAAATACATTATTCTTTGCATATTTTTTGTGAAAACCAACAACAAATTCAACTACACACGAAACCCTAAATTCATATCTTTAATCAATTTACAATGACGTTACAAATTGCTTCGTAACGGTTAAATCTTCTATAAATTTGGGGATACATTTGTATTAAGTATATTCATGAGTAACAAAAAAATGATTTTAGTTTGAATTCTAACTAGAATTCAATGCGCAGATTTTCATATCTAAAATGTATCTCTTTAGTTCTGTGAAATGCATTTTACTGTAGTTACAAGAACACGAATCGACATTACATAATTACGACGCTAACACAGACTTATACTGGCTAAAATGAGAATATTACATCGACACTACGACAATTACTAACCAATTAAAAAGTAATTGATTTTAACAAACATTCTGAATTACATACTATTGTCATGTGCAAATTTAAACGTTTATCTTAAAGATTTTTTACATAAAACATTTTTATTTAGTGAATTCACAATATTTTAGTTTATGAAGTTTATACAAATACATTTCAAGTACGTCCTTACATAAATATGTTAAGCTTATAAAATACGCATACCACTTTTCAAAATTCTTGCCACCATAAAAGTGTTGCCTACTCTCATTTTAACCAGATTCAGACGTAATATCGACAACTTTCGGTTTTTTAATTCTCGAGTTGCCTTCCCGTCTTGTCTAAACATAAAGGAAACCAGTGCAGGTTGAATTCAAAATTAATACTGTTATTTTGATTTGGTTGATTCTACTCCCCGATAGATGGCGTAAGATCGCAATAAAAATACATATCATCGTATTCTGATCCTTATTGTAATAGTATACTCTTTAGCGTATGACTTAAAATTACATTATACAACGTATTATTAAACGAATACTTTAAATTAACACTCATTAAAATTAAACATTTATGACAGCGCCATCTATCGGTCACAAACACGAACTAAACCTAAACAAGTTCACATAATTTGAATTACCAAATTCAACCTGCCTTGAGCTCCCGTACATAAATTAAATGCATCGCACTGCCACTTAACTTGTCTAACTACGATATACATTTACAGTCCAACGCGGATTGCACTTGAAACTAGGCGCCACGCCACGGCGCGTGTCGTTCATATCACAACTAAACGATAAAACATTATGCTCTACGCACGACTCGACTGTACTGTACCAGATTTGACGCATCTTCTTATTAAATAAGGGATATGGTAGGTTGAGAATCTGCAGTTTACTTTAGCTACATGCCGAATAGAGTTATCAAAGAAAATAATATCTCTCGGAAATATTCACAATGAGTGCGGATTGTTTTGTTACTGGGTATGTTGTATTGCTTTGCTGTCGTCTTGTTAGGTATAGTCGACCAAGGAACCCTATATCACCTTAAGGTTGAATATCATTTGCACATCGTAGAGTCGCAAGGCCTATTTTTGTCGTTTGTTATTTATTTGAACTTAGAACGTATCAAATATACCCCTTAGTAGAATGTTTATTAACAAGGAGTTTTTGTCAAAACTTGTAACCACTCATGGTCGACCTAACGTTACGTGTAAATTTTAAACTTAAGTAGGTATCTGCCTATATAGAATTATTTTACCTACTATACAAATGTTATTTGAAAATAACATTTGTATAATACTTAATTTAAATGAAGTAAAACGGTGAAATACAATATTTAAAAATCGAATCGTCACTTTTTAAATCCATAGTGTATTTATAGAATGTTCAATATTTCATCGCATATTCTTTTAAATCCATATAATTTGTCTAAAGTGTAGCCGCGTAGGTACCTACTTCATTAAAATCTGAGCGTCGTGTGAATCGATTCGGATCGACTGTCATATTGATGTGCATTCGCTGTGAAGGAACGAGCAGTCGGGTGCAGTCGGGGTGCAGTCGGTTGGTAACGAGCTTAATGGTTGTCATGGATGCCATCGCGTCCGCCATCACGGGATGTCGGGGAGAGCCAGACGGGCAGACGGAAGATGTACAAATAAATAGACGTTAGCTGTACTTACAGGATAACGACCTTCTGGCCAATTCTTTTTTATCGTTGTGGCGCTAACGCTGATTGCCACACGAAAATGAACATAAAGTGTACCGGCATTATAGTTCTTGATAGTATCAGCAATATGACAAGCAAATGACGTAGCTCCGAAAATGATTTACACTTTTAAAAAACAACTCCGTTTTAAAAATAGAATTAGTACGCGTCACTAAATTTAATCGCTAGTTAAATTTAAAAATAATCTGCGCCGCACTTTTCAAGTACCTATACCTACGTATTTAGTTATCTTTTCGGCAGATGTTTTTGTATGAAGTTTTTCATTTCAATATGTCAGTTGAAATAATCAAACTAAAGATGACAACAAAGCAGTACAAGAATTCTGCGGAATTAGACCGCAAAACGTACGCAATAAGGTCGAGAACCGTTTAATGATTATCGTTAGCAGCCCTACCGGTCCATGTTTCACGTGTAAACTACAGAGGCTCTATAAAGGTGGGTTTTCAATTCCCTTCCAGAAACGTACCATAGACTGTGAACTCGTCTGCATATTTTTTTATTTAAGTGACGCACGTAATTGCGCTTCATGTTGTTCTCTATATACCTTTTTTATTTTTTCCTCATTGAAGGTTTTGAAATTAGAATTTATTTCTATTAACCTCTTTGAACAAGGGCTTTAATAAAAATAAAATGGACCGAATTGAAAATGGTTCATTAATTCTGGGGCTGCAATGCCATTTATACATTGCAACTAATAGCTGATTCAAGTATTTTTATGGTGTCAGTGACTTGGCAGTTGGTCGACCAAGTGTTAAGTAGTTTGTTCTTGGCATCTGGGTACTTCAGTTCCCATTCGCAACTGCGGACGTCTGTTGGCGACAAACGACATCTCGCCGTCAGATGCACGCACCAGCGATATCTCACGCGAATTCATGACGCCACGGAAATTAATTGATGGATTTCACAAAAGAACAATACATGAATTTAGTATAAAGAATCTGTACTACTATAACGACAAATACTATAAAACAAAAATGTACTTGTCACCAAAAAATACACAGACCAATTCACATTCCACGGTCACGCGACATTACCACGACAAATTCAATACATCGACGTCGCAATACGACGACACTTTAGACATTTAATAAATAAAACGTCAATTGATATTGTTTTTTTGTCGCGGTGTGAGAATATCGCAAAGTCCACGCGGACGACCGCGGTGAGACGCGACACGGGGGTCTTACAACATCGGACGGATCAATTCGTTCACCATTCGGGCTTCAGGGGGTCGCCGTTATATATTGCACCTTAATCACTTTAATTTAAAGTTTAAAATATCTGAACAGTGACACGAGTGACAATTAATTAATACGCTAATAACTTATTCAATATTTATGTATTTTGTGTGTACTTAATGTGTTTTTTGAAACGATATCTACTAGTTTTTTTTATTGTGTTTGTGTATACAGGATGTTTCAGATACCAAAAGCTCTCGCTAGTATACCTATTTTAAAATTCTATAAGCTTTTTTATGTTCAGCGGATTTATATTTTGTATCATTTTTGAAGAGATTTATTTATTTACATAAATTATTGTTAAAGTATCATTGATACATCCTGTATAGATAAAGTGTATTCAATAATTTTCAAAGTATTATACTATTGTTCCAAATCGAAGTAATGAAATTTTGACATATGACAAAAAGTGCCCATTGAAAAAAAAAGCAGAATAATGTTATTATGGTAGCTATGTACTTACATTTAAAAATAAATCGAAAAACAATACTATATTTATTATTTGACAAATGAACAAAGGATTTAGTAAGAAATTGGGTCCCAACAAGAGTCTATGAGCCAATACTAATAGTTTAAGAAAAAGCTTGAGGTCGATATTACATGTTCATTTATCTATGATCATAGATAACGTTATATTTCTTCATTTCTTTATCATATAAATAGGACGTCTTAAGTCTATTCCATAGATAGATAAAATGTAATATCCCTATAGCGTGGAAAACGAAGTTTAGGTACCGTGACTAAATAGTTGTTTTTGTACAATGTTTTCATAGTACTGTGTTTGTTATGTTAAATGTCATGGCTTTTAGTTCCACATAATGGACGTTCCCTGTTAATAACACTTATTTTAGAAGAACAAACGAATTTTTGAATCTATTACAAATATCCATGTTTGGTAGGTATTCGAAGCTCATGTTTGAAATGTCAAATTAATCAATGCTCGCAGCATTAGCTATTACAGTGAACATTAGTGGTATCAGTTTAAATTAAGAATAGGTGCTTTGAACATTTATAACGTGAACATTAAAAAATATCTTAAAAAAGTAAACAAATAATTCCATAAACACTATAAACTGCCAACATATTTTTTTACCTCACCACACAAGTTCCATATTCAAAATAAAGTCATCAAGATGGCGCGTGAACAACTACTAAAGTGTAACCCGCTAAAGGAATACCGTTGCAGCCGCAATATTTCTAACCTGCGCTTGACTTTTACAAATTTGTTTGATTTTTGTTATGCAATGTAAAACAGTAAGTATACAAACAGATTACGAAAACGGCACAACAGAATGATAATTCAAATCAATGATCAAATATTTCAAACAATATTTTAAGCCAAAGTCCTCAAAAGGCTGTTAGCCAACTATAAGTTTAGTATATCTACATTTTTAATAAGCAATACTGCATTTGTTATGGCATTCCCTTAATGGGCGTCACATAATAGTTCCACACGCGCGGTATATCCTCATTCTATTAGTCAGAGTTTTAAAAAGAGAATTTAAAAAAAGGTTACGTATCCCCCCATTCGCCCGTCCAGCATCCCCCTCCCCCTCGTGTCGCGCTCAGTGCGGCGGCGCGGGCGGCGGCCCGCGCGGTGCCCGCGGTCAGTCTCCTGTCGCTGTCACCGTAGTCCAACTCCACGGGCTGTTGTAGTTTTTCTGACTGGAAAGAGAGAAAGAGAATGTTTAGATGCTGTAGCTGTAGCCGCCACGCAATATACGTGCGTGTTACTCGCATGTGTGTAGCTTGGTCACAGATAAAAGCACGTCAACGACGCCTCCCCTAAACATATTTGTAATGTGAAGGATACCATAGTGACAAGTTACCGGTCGCCATGGTAGTCTTAGTCTTGCAGGTTTATGTATGAAGTAGATATGAACACAATGGTAGCCCGCGACTTAGTTCGCGTGGAGTTTAGTTCTTTTCATTATCCCGGGGAATCTATTTATTTACCGAAAATAAAACAAAACATAGAAATTTTCTCTCCAAATACTAAGTATAAATAGGTATTCTTATTATGATTTGAAAGGTTGTAGGGTGCACGAAGTATCGTCTATTTTTATTTTTCATGACTGTTTTTGTATACAGAGACATTCAGTCGAACAGTATTATATGGTTCGTAGACAATACTTACTACAAGTGTTACCTACTTTAGGAACAAAATCAAACATGGCCGATATTTATCGACATATTTCTGCAAACATTTTGTAGATGTAAAGTAAAATCTAAAGGATATAGTTACGATAACGAGCACTTGCGTTTCCGCTTGATAAGTTAATTGGTACCTACATAAGCTTATCTGTAGGTATAGTTACCTACATTCTTGCCATATTTAAACATTATTTATGGTCTAACCGCTAACCGGACTGTGGTAGCGGCACGACACTGCAGCGCAGCAGCGGTGCGTCACACCACAGCACAGATTAATCACAATAGTGAATTTATTTTAATTTTTATAGGCATACGGATTCCTCCTTATAATTCTTTTTTGTTCATAACTCTATAGCCGGATCGGAACGCGACCTCAACTAAGAAGGTTCGACGAGGAATTCAGCGGTCTTCTCCTATTTTACAGAAAATATTTCTTTTATACGTCGTAGGTAACACACCTATTACGTAGGTAGGTCTTACGTTATAGGTATGCTACAAAAGTTTATACATTGATAATTATTTTTTGCTTCAGTATGGTGCCTTGCGTTGCGAGGCAGTACACTTTGACATCGTAATTGACGCTAGGTACGTGAGCGTTCAGAAACAATAGAGACATATTGGTCTGTGACGCGTCAGGCCGCTGCATAGTGTTGCCAGGTCTTGTATTTTCGCAAGACCAAGAGTTTGGGCAACACTACCGCTGCAGTACCGCGCTCTTATAGTGCGCTTTGACCACAGAGCTAGTACGTATCGCGCTTCTAGCCAAGCGCGCTTCAAAGGCGCGTTGACAGATCTTCGTTAGAGCGCGAGTTGCGAGCACTTCGAAGAGATATATGTCATGAACCGATAGTTTATTGTTCATTCTATCCCGTGCTTTCGGAAAGGCCTCAGCCTCGAATTTAGCGGGCAGCGGGGCGGCGCGGCGGCGGCGCGGGAGCGGCAGGATCTTATGCGTAAAATCAAATGCACCGGTTCTCGAAAACAGCGGCGTGGCACCGGCGCCCCGCCGCCGCCCCGCTGCCCGCTAAATTCGAGGGTGAGGCCTAAGAGTGGACACTTTACTTCCATGTCCATTTTCAAACTGAGCTAGTCCTTCCGCCCTACTGACGCTCGTCCAAGGCCCCGAGCTGAACGCGCCCTGTGTGCGCTCCTAACGCACGTTTAACGCAACGCCTAACGCCTATTGTGTACTCTTATTGTACGAGGAAATAAGGCCGCAAGCTATTTATTGTTCAGTTAAAATTACATTTTCTTAGTAGGCATAGGTATTTACGATCGTTTTCAGATGCAACCAGTATTGATTATTAATTTTATTAACATAACGATAGCTTTGGCTACGACACGTAAGTAATTACAACAGCTCTGAAGTTGGCTGCAATTGGAAATTAAAAATCCCACATCACATAACATATTCGTAGTTATTGCTTGTCATCGTTCATTAATATCGCGTTTTCTATTTTATGAGATGCATCTTCTTGGCGCGCGTCCCACTGTCAGCGTTCTATGAATATTTTTCGTTGTATCTACGTATGTTGGGTTCTCGATGGGCGTGGTATCAGTTACAGCGGGTAGTTCTCTGATACTCAAATCTACATTTACATTCTGAGAATTTAATTGTTATAACTCCTAAAGGTTGGTACACTTGTCCGCATAGTACGCATCGGACGCATCGTAACAATCTGATTTTAGCATTATTTTCTAGTTAGTCATACTAGTGCGTACTCTGATCTGCACTGGACGGAACGCACGTATCGGATGCCACCGTTCCGATGCGTGCCGATGACGTCATACAGATAGCCGATCGTGCCGATGATTTCATAGGCATATAGGATATAATAATAATAATTTATTGTCCACTTCTCTAAGCTTAGTATAATATATAGCTTAGTCTAATTCCGATAGAATCTGTATTGACAAGTTACAAAAGGGTTTATCTCCGTATTCCCTGCAGAGGAAGGCAGACGGGGCCTGTACTGCACTCACACTTCGCCAGTGTAATTGGGTGCAATGTATGAGCCTAGTGCTATTATACCGGGCACACTGCTTCACGAAGCGAGAACGATTCGAGCAATACCATAGTCCATCACCCTGGGCCCTAAGGCTGCTAAAACACTCGATCCATAATAGAAAAGCAACCACATGGTAACTGCCACTTTTGGCAGATGGGATATATGGGATATCTGTCAAAAGTGACAGTTACTATGCGGTTGCTGTTCGATTATAAATCGATTGTGTTACTAGACTTAGGGCCCTGGCATATTGCCGATGGAGAAACACTCACATTATGAGATTGGGTAAAAAAAGATACTGTGCTATTCGCGAGGAGAGGTTCAATAATCGCTTGTAAGTAAGTAGTCTTCACTCGCACCCCACTTACACGCATAATGTCCATATTTAAAGAATGGCACTCAGCGTTGCGTGCCGAATGGTGTACAGTAAATAATTCATAACTTTCAACAATTGGGTCAAGTTCGCGTGCGCGTGCGCCGGCTTCACGCCGTCTGCCGCGGTAATGAGCAGGGAAAAACGAGCGGAATATTTCCTGGAATATTGATTCAGTCATTTGCGTTTGTAATTATGCGAAGGTTGACAGAGAAATATCCCAAGGAGTGGAGTCGATTCTGTGCGGTATTCTCTAAATTTCAGTTGCAGTAAGTTAGAGATAAATATGTCAAACTAATTTTCGAATTCTAACGCGCAACTTATCATAATATATAGGGGCCATCCATAAAGTACGTCACACGAATTTCATGAATTTTTGACCCCTCCCCCGTCCTTGTCACAACTGGTCACATTTGTGAGACCCCCCCCCCCTACCTAGTGTGATGTCACATATTTTGCGATTTTACATTTAGAAATTTATGAAATTAAAACAGCAGTGTTTCGTAATTGTTTTTATTTCTATTAAAATTATTTTTCAATAAAATCAATATAATTGTAATACTTAGATATAAAATTTTATATTATGAAAAAAGTGATATCACAAAATTTGGGACCCGTCTCCGCCTCTTGTCACACAATGTCACACTTCATCGACCCCCTCCCTCCCCTTAACGAGTGACGTAATTTATGGATGGCCCCATATAAGGTATAACAAAAATGGTGTAAAATCTTTTAACAACAATGATGATGTACCTATACAATAATTGTGTAAATCATGTTTGATTTTTTTTTAAACAAGGGTCATGGTGTGATATTTTTAATGTCTAATAATTTGGTTTTAGGTTAATGTTAGCCCTGTTAAAATATTTTACATTATTTTTGTTACACCTTATATTTTCGATACACGTCACTCGTCAGTGAAGCTTGCTTAAAACTCGTGTTCGTGTTACATTGAAACAGTTTTTCGAATAAAGAAAGAAAAACTGCGTAATGAACATTGTAAGTACCTCTTTCTCTGAATATTCTCAGATATCTATTCGACCGTTACTATTTGAATGGGGAACGAGCACGTTATCTTCGTAGAGTTTTTATTTTTTACTAGCTGTTGCCCGCGACTTCGTCCGCGTGGTATTTAACAAAGACAACTGTTGACAACAGCCTGCTCGCCCATTCTGAGCCCGCGGGACGCATTGCAGGTTGTTGCTATCAAACTTAATCAGGCGCTGCGCTGCAACATTGGTTTTAATATTTTTTTCGTGAGATCCTATTTTTTTTTCTAAAATAAAAGTAGCCTAAGTTACTCCTTGTTACATCAGCTATCTGCCAGTGAAAGTCCCGTCAAAATCGGTCCAGCCCTTTCAGAGATTAGCCGGAACAAACAGACAGACAGACAGACAGACAGACAGACAGACAGACAGACAGACAGACAGACAGACAGACAGACAGACAGACAGACAGACAGACAGACGGACAGACAGACAGACAGACAAAAATTGTAAAAAATGTTGTTTCGGTATAGGTAACGTGTATACATCCAAATGCACTTAGTAAAAAGCGGTTATTTTAATATTACAAACAGACACTCCAATTTTATTTATATGTATAGATTACATTATAGGCAAGTATTTGATCTCGATCTCACCTAACGGTAAGTGACGATCAAATATACGATGGACCATACTTGCGTAGAAGGTACCTGTTCACTCTTGACTTGAAAACACTCAGATTGAAGTCGACGGGGAACAAAGACGCCGGTAGCGTGTTCCATTCCTTGGCAGTTCGCACGATGAAGTTAGCCTCTACAATTAATATGTTTCTTAAATGTTAACGCCACGCTAAATCAAATGGTATCTCTACATATTAAAATACTGTGACATGATCTCTTCTATATTAAAAATCGTATTATAAGAACTGAGTTGTTGTATCGTCGCACATCACGGGTAAACTACCGAACACATTTTGATGGAATTTAGCATGGTTCTACAGCATATTATCTGGGTCAGAATTTAGGTTGCTTTTTATTGCATGAAATGGATGGGTTGGTTATTGGTCAATTAATATGAGATTTACAACCCGGGAACAGGAGAAGTCCACCTAGGACAGTCAGAATACTATAGTCTGTACAAATTTGCGGGTACTAGTAGGCAAAATTTAAATAATAGTCAAAGTCAAAGTTCAAATCATTTATTTCGTATAGGCCTACGGGGGCACTTACAAATTGTCATTACATTTTTTTTTTCTTAAGTCTACATCCGGATCGGAACGCGACCTCATCTGAGAAGATCCGGCAAGAAACTCAGCGGGCTTGCCTTTTTTTTTGAAATTCATTATATTTACAAAATGAAATATAAAAGTAAGCTCCAGTGTGTTGCCATGCGAAGCGCACACACGCTACACTTTAACATTATATATATTGATATTTGAGCGATCAGTCCCAGGCTGCTTTATCATATAAATTGTATAATATAAATTGTATAGTATTCTCTTTTTTTTTTCCCCCTAATGGCCTTTTTCCATTGAGTCAGGCTCAACGCGATTCTGCCAATGTCGACGTAGTGGCGAAGAATAGTATTCTCTTCTTCGTCGTTGCACTCTTGGCAGAGTGGTCGTGGTCATCACTTCATGGTTATTAGTAGCACGCTTGACAATCCGTCATCCGTCAGTATCAATATCGATATGTATGGGAATATGGAAATTAGAGGGAGAGGGGAGAGGGAAATAAGACCCACAGACTAATAAAAGTCTATCACAAGATCGATCGTCCGTTACTCGGCGTACATTGCTATGTTGAATGTTATGCAGATTGGCATAGACTTGCAAAATAATCGAGTACACGTTGAAAGTATTGGATTTATTTACGAATTGTTTGTTCTTTTTAAGTTATTCTGTGGTCAAAGTTCCTAGTGTACTTGTTCTGTGCGATATTAAAAACGCGGTCTTGTCTATGAATTGATTCAGCCGCGCTACTGACATTACCTACATAGATGAAAACTCAAACAAATATTTAAGTCCTACTTAAGAGCGGTTTGAAAATAGCATTAAAATTAAAGTCGTAAAATCGTCGCGATTGAGTGTTCAGACATTATTATCGCTCTTTGCTATTTATTTACGCAGTTGAATAATAAACATTGTTTTAAATTTAGAAATTACTATAGAGTGAAATCTACTGGCTGTAGTAAAGATCAACATATACATTTAGTTACAATTTCATTAAAAGCGCTCACGTAATGTATGTTCGATAAATGTAGGTGGATACTGCTAGCCCTCCCTGGATCGTGACACGAGATGTAATGAGGTTAAATCAGTAGCGTACCTAATCTAGGGTAGGTACGTACATGGCAAGTGGGCCACAAACATATAGGTATTATAGTTACTAACTCAAACGCTAGCGTATATAAAATATATTCGAAAGTACTCTTTGGTAAGTTGCGTTTGATGGGCAAACGATTTTTATTTTTAATTTGAAAAACCAACCGGTTTATGGTCCAAACTCCCTTTTTAATGGAAATGGCGGGCTTTCCAGCAGTGGAAAACACATTAGGCTATTAAAAATGGTACTGCCTAAAAAAACGGAAAGGGACTAAGTTAATCTAAGTACCTATATCATGCCTCTGATTTTTTAATTATTTCTGAGGCCTTCAAGTTTTTTTCAGCAATATTGGGCACCGAGTTTTTAGGGTCCTGTGCCCAAATATGAAGTAACTCTGTGGTTGAATAATAAAAATATATGGCACAGTTTTACTCGCTTTATAGTTATATAAATGCTGAGCGATTCCATGTTATTGTTTTTAATAAAACCGTTTTATCGCGACCGCTATTAATATTTTTATCGGCAATCGGCGTTCGGAGCTATGGCGGCGTACGAACATAACTTATTAAGTTATACCTACAGTATTAGAGGAAAATTGCCAACCTCCATTCGCTCCTCTGGCGGTTGATAATGAGATATAGTAATCCATATCGTAATTTTTTGTTATCAAAAATAGCCTATGTCCTTCATGAATGCACACTATTTCCTTGTAAAATTTCATCAAGTTCAATCGTGAAAAGGTTACAAATAGCCAGAGAAACAGTTACTTCCATATGTATAATTTTGTCGTATGTCGTCTATTGCAGAGGTGCTAAGGTATCGGTACCATAGATAAAGTATTGGCATAGTTTACACAGTACGTTAACTTTCTTAAAAAAATGCGCTACCGTCGTATCTTAAATTTAATGCAGGGACTTCTTAAGCATCGTTACAGGAAACATGTTCACTACGCTGCTACACAGATGGCGCTGTATACGACGCCTAAGAACAAATTACGATTATCAATAGAATTCTGAAACGCGCTAAGAGAGTTTTCGTAGAAACGTAAGATATATACCAGAACCTGACAATAGCGGTCGCGGTATAGCGGCCAGTCTCGCCAGGTACCACCTGGCTGGAAGATCTTTCCTTTTCCGCTAAATGTATTGGACAAAAAACACGATAAAATAATTGACGTTGACGGCAAGACTAGACTCTACATTGAAGTATTGTGATTATCATTACAGATCGCAAAGCAACGATCAAAGGTAATCACCACTACGGCAACGACGCATAATATAAGATTGAACAGTCAAAAGAAGGATTTGACCATAAATATCTTGATCTCGATTTAATTAAAAGTCTTAACTATAGAGCTAGTTATAGAGCGTCCGAGTCTAAAGCAAAATAGCCTTTAATACAACCGTTGGTAAATCTTAGTTTCCCCAACCACTCAGCGACGTTTTAACGTTACTTTGAAATTACTATTAGTTAGGTTATGGTAGTAAGCCTCATAAATTAGTTAAGACCTAAGGTCGGGCGGCTGGCTGGCACACGATGGTATTTCAGGGTAAGTCATTGGCTAGGTGGCTCTAAAAACTGGTTCATGGTTCGAAGTCTCGCGTTTCCATAATTGTAAAGAAACATTTGAAATGCAGAGAAGCAGTGATAGCCAAGTTGGTAGAATGCTTGCCTCGGTAACGAGGATTACATGTTCAAACCCCCCGGCTCGCAACTCTGGGATTTCATGTGCGAATCTCATTTTCAACCACGATTCTCACTTGCTAAACGGTGAAGGAAAACATTGCGAGGAAACCTGCATGTCTGAGAGAACCCCTCGAAAGACGTGTGAAGTCCGCCAACCCCGCACTGGGCCAAAGTGGTGGACTTTGGCCGAATCCTCTCGCATTGGGTGGAGGCCTGTGCCCAACAGTGGGACATTAAAAGGGCTGGTATTATTATTATTTGAAATGCTCAATGCTATGAATATAATATAACACATTGGTATCGCGAGTTATAATGTTATAAGTACACTAGCTGTTTGCGGAAAAATAAGGTTGTAATGTGTCGATGATAGATGTCGCTAAACATAACATTAGGTATATTGGATGGACAATGGTCTGCGAGTTGGTCTCAATCGGTACAGAGTTTTCGCTACACCTTAAGGTCCTTGTAAATGAAAAAAATTACGATGCCGATAAATAATTTATGGCCATCTTACACAATTACTTACTTTAGTGTAACCCGGTTAAAATAAGTCGTCACTGGATTTCGGAATTACGGATAATGAGCCATAATATAACGGAGTATTGAGTTTGGCGGGCGCCCGGTCACATGCCAATTGCTGGCAATTGGCGGCGACCCTGGGGTCGCGCGCGGGCAGCCGGCTGCGCGCGCGCATCTAGCTTTAATGTCAATCGATACTATACGAGCGATTGGCAATTTGGCATTTTATGATGCGAGGTGTGTAGTTATATTAAAAAAGTTTATCAACCGTTAGGTATACAGGGTGTAAGGAGCATGATTACGAATACTTTGGGAAAGGTTCACTTAATGCCTACGTATAATAAAACTTTAGAGATCATCAGTAAACTGATGATCTCTAAAGTTTTATTATATCCGTGGTATCAGTTTTTCGTTACTAACCCGAACCTACATCCTGTATATTTAGAATTGTATAATTTGTGATTTTTGATCTAGCTACTATGTACCCAGGCCAGGGTACTTTTAATCTCCGGCAAATTAATGCGCTCTTAAAGGAAAAAAAATACTAAAAACGTAAGCAAAGACGACGGTACGGCTAGTTTATCCAAACACTTTATATTCCAAGAACCCAACAGGTATTACGTAATTTAATTACTACAAACCAAATGACATCAGTCACCTTCAAAAAAATAGGCAGAACATTTTTATTCTCGTACAGAATCCGTCAAATTTGGAAAAGTGAAAAAAAAAATCCGGGTGAATTCTCACCAACTGTGGGCGAGTGGGGTGGGGTGACAAGAGGTGGGGTTTATAGGGGGTGTGTACTCAATACAATGGATCTCTGGTGTGAAGCGAGAACACACAGAATGGGGATGCTGTTCTGAGGTCACAGAAGTAGGTTCACCTCTATGCAGGGTACAAGTGACACATAACGAAAACTTTGGGTGTGGTTAAACCGAATGAAATACAACTAATTTTAAGGCTTTATCGCGGTTATATTATGTTTTTACGGTTCCGATGTTTCTCATAGATCGGACCGCAAACAACAACTAAATATGATACCCCGGTTCAAACTTTGACACTAGGACGTCTAACAACTGCAGCCGAAACGTCGGGAACGAAAAAACCATACAATAAACGCGATACGAAACGCGAATGCGTTTTTTTCAATGTGTATTCGCGTTAATATGTATAAAGAATCAATAAATAAATAATAATAATAAATATTGCCAGACGAACACACCAACTACACAGTCCCAAACTAAGCAAAGATTCAAAGCCAGGACCATTGGCACAAAAAGCAGAGTCAATACCATCTGTGCTAATCAGCTCGTATTGACATAAAAGAGCACTTTTCCTCTGAAAAATGCTTTGTATTGTCATTGTAAATTGATTAAAAGTTCTTTATATTTAGGGTAAGAATATAAAAGGACTCTGTGTAGCAACAAAATAACCGAACGAGATTAGGTATCTTTTTAGATTCGATTTTATCGAATGCTCACAGTTTTTTTAGCAGTTTGGTGAAAAGAGATTTAGGAAAGCAGATTTGTTTTTTCAATCCGTCGGGATACCCGCTCAGGACACTGTTAACATAATTTAGAAAGGTCTTAGAATTCGGACTTGGGAGTATTATATTTTTAGCAACGTTAGATATCTAACAAAACCACAAGTAAGGGAATAAATTATAATTTAAAAAATGAATTAGAATCAGAATGTACTTAAAATTATTACAAAATGTCAAGCTACTTTACCACGCGCTCGGAATAGAGTTTCTATGGACAAGAACGGGCAAGAAACTCCATGGATGATCTTTTTAAAGGGTTCTTAAACATTTTTGAGGAGTACATTGTTATTGGTATGTGATAACAATGTAGGAAGTGCTTGACAGGCTTGAAAAGCTAATTAAAATGTACTAACTCTATTTTACACTATTATTGTTACGCCTTATATGCAGATTACACGTTAATGGCTGTTCGAACAAGGTCATTTATGTTAGTAGCTACTAACTACTACATTTATGTAGCCGGACCAGGACCTAATTGTTAATGCTTTTACGAATTTTGGCAACAGCAGCGTGGACCTTAAGGCAAAAAGCACTAATTGCGAGTGAGGCTTTGCGCCAACTCGTACTGGCAGTGTGGAGTGCCCATTGGTAGCCAAAAGGCATAAGTGCACACATCATCATTCATTACTTTTGATTCGAGAATTTGATTTTTTAATCTTATGACGTAATACTTTTACGTTAGTAAACAGTATGAATTTTTCAAGTGTGCACGGATGACCAAACGTGATACTATAGGGAATTGTAAAAAATACTTAAAGGACTCTCGAGACTGATTTTTAATGAAAAGCATTTTACGTTATTCCCCATAGTAAAGGACTTGGTGATTCACGCCCACTTGAAAAAAAACACCCGTATAATCAGTTTATATAAGCTTCAGTGCAGAGTTCAAAGATGCATTGGTAAGTTAAGGAGATGTAAGTTATGCGAGAATTATGTATCGATCTTACACTTTTTGTGATATGTCTTCTAAGTTAAATAATAGTATTATAACATCACACACTTAGAGAAACGACGACACAATACCTGCTAGCCGATGCTCTCATATAAATAGCTTCGGAATTGTCAGCTTTGACAGATTTCCCAAACTGTAATTGTCAAGTGACCATTACGATTCGATAGTCATTACGACGCCATTTTCATTTCTTCATGTCACATCCATTAATTTATTTATAATGTGAATATTGAATTTAATATTGCTCTTAATTACTTGACACTGGCATAATACCCGCTAAGTTGCGGGTGAGGCCATATTCATATCCATTTTATGTCATCGCATTTTATTTCGTAAAGAAAGAAGAAGAAGATTGTCATTACAATGGTAGTGGAGTATCTGTTGCTGTTGATGTTGTGTGCAAGTTTTGGTATCTGAAGAAGAGAAGAATTCCTCTTTTAGGCAACAAACATTCGCAGTATCCTCCATGCGCGTAACTATATAAAATTGTGTGTCTATGTTTACGCTCGCGTTTGGCCGGGGCGGCTGTTTGCCCGCCATTACCGGTTATCCGATTGCAGATAAGCGTTTTAGTGCATATTTAGTGGGCACCCCGCTCCTTTGCTGCATTTTTAAAAGCATCAGTTTTAAATGACCGAAAGTAACTCCCTGCTACCTATTAAGGTAGAGTTACTTTTTGCTGCAGGTTTTAATGAACGTTGCCTTTAAAAAAAAGAAGTACAATTTCGGTTTACATATTATTTTGTTGACAAAAAGAACGGACTTAACATCGGTTACGACGGCCAAACGGTTTACGCACTCGAAAACAAAACAATTCACCAATCAAACAGTTGCGTAATCAGAAACGGTATTGTTTGAAAAACAAAAGGAGAGGCTTTTCTGGCTACGTACAAATAAATATGATTAGAACTGAGAATAATAGCACTGTGTCGGTGAAGCAGAATCAGAATATGTAAACAATTAAGAACAATACTATGTAAATGCAAACTATATCTTTACCACCCGTTCTGAATGCCGTTCCTATGGAGAAGAACGGGCAAGAAACTCCATGGATGCTCTTTTAAAAGAGACACGTTACATTTTTGAGCAGTACATTGTTATGGGTATGTGAGAACAATGTAGGAACGGCTAAGCAGACTTTAGTAGGTGGTCGAAAAAAGTACTAACTCTAGGTATATAATTACAAGTTAATGGCTACATGGTTCCCACATATACAAATTACTGTATGTATTTCTAGGAGTCAGTCGCTCGCGCAAACATGTGCAAAAGAATGTTTAGAATAAAAAGTAAGAAATGAACTGAGCGTTGGTCTGCTTCAGTGCGAGTGGATACCTCGTTAGTATAAACATGCCTTAAGCCGCCCAATTCGTGCACGCACAGGGGTGTTACTAACTAAGGGTGGCCCCCAGGGGGTGGCCCCACCGCCCCACCCACTGACCCAGAAACCACCCTGTGCGTACCCCGCCTTACTACGCCTAGTGCATGCCATAAATAAAAAAAATCTCGGCCGTATTCTTTTTTTTTTCTAAATGGACCGTACCTTTTTTTTGATAACCAAGTTTTTGGTTATTTTTAAAGCAATTTGTACGATATTAAAGCCATGAAAGTAATTTCAACAGTGTTTTGATTACCTTCAAGAATTAATCAAAATCATGGTTAAATATAAAACTTATAAAAACAGAAAAAAATATGCTAGAAACTTAGGACTTCATTTGAATAACCAATTAATATAGTTGCATATTCATTAGTTTTATAATTTATCAGCAGATGTCGCTAATAACTTTAGGTGACGGTAACTTAATAGTTAACGCGTGCTAACGACGACATTATAAGTTCTGGAGTCATGGTATTATCTATTTGTTTTAAAATAAACAAACTTTATGTTTTAAGTTCTTAGCGTTTCAGCTGCTATACAGCAAGCATGGTCACGGGAGGACTAAGGTTGCTATAAAACAGCCGAAACGACTGGAAAGTAAAAAACATAAAATAAAATAAGTTTTATTATCAATATCGAATATTCGCGTAAATATAAGAAATCAATATCTATTTGTTTATCAAAATGTTTGTAATTTTATTATCTGTAATTACATTAACTATTCATATGATCTGATCCAAGAAACAGATTAGTTATGGTTTACTTTTCACAATAATTGTTTCAGATACACACTTCGAACCATATATCAGGCTCAATAGCTGCCTGCTTATCTATTATTTAACGTGTAATATTTTATTCTTTGTCACATCCAAGCCAGAGTGAGTTACATACATAGGTAAATCATTTTCTGCTTGTATTTACGTCAATCTAAATAGAGTGAGATTTATTCTGTTGGGCCGTCACTCGCGTAACAACGTTAAGCCCTTGTAATGGGATTATGCGCTCGGCTGGCCCACTAATTGTGATATAATTAATTATTTCTCCTCCGTTATAATTATATCTTTTATGAATTTTTGTTATCATTAAATGGGTTGTTGCTCCCGAGATTTTCCTACATTGATCTCACATACCTATAGCAATGTATTGCTCTAAAATGTAAAAGATCTATTTTAAAAAAGAGCAACCATGGAGTTTCTTGCCCGTTCTTCTCCATAGGAACGGCATTCCGAACGATGGTAAATGTTCATAAGTACTGTACATAATGGTGTACGTGAATAAAAAATATTCTGATTCTGATTTTGAGCAATTTGTTAGACCATTCGTAAGGCATAGAGCATAATAATGTTTTTCTAGTATCCTCACAAATTTGAAGCTTTCTAAAAAGTATGTACCTTCGTGACATTGTTCATGGCATGGCATAGTCTAGTCTCAAATATGCCCCAACTTTAGTTCACTGAACAAGATAAAAGAAAACATTTGAAACCAGATCATCAATCTGTTATAACTCCTCTAGCGATCTATATAACTTCTATAGCGCAGAAACTAAACCTTAACGTACGTAACATTCCGAAATGTAAGCTTAGAGCTATACTAAAGTCTCGTTTAAAGCCTGTGCACCTTATCCACTGGGCTAGATCTTAATAGCTTTCGTAATCTATTTCCGATATATTCGGCCATCTTTTTACGTAGATCGAATTGATGAATCTCTATTGTCTAGATTTGAATGACAGGGAAGTTTCGTGTGGGTAGATAGTGATAAGAAATGGGCTATCTATCAGGGTTTTTAGAAATTGTTCGGTTCGAAAAAAACCTCGCTTCAATCCATCGCCTATATATCGTAAGAGCACTAACCGCCGACCAGTGTTCAGCATTTTATTATAATACTAATCTACAGATGCCCCGCCCCCCTTCCTCTCATAGAAAATAAATATTGATTTCGCGATTTCCCCACTGTCCTTTCGTCACTAGAAAACCAAAAGTGACACTCATATCTAGAAATAGAACTTCGCTCTAAAATGTGACATACGCTTTTCGTGGAAGCGTCAATTTCATTAAATTAATGACGTCACGTCATCCGAAAAAGTTTTAGAGTGCGGCCCTGTCGCAAATTAAACCGACATGTTTTGTAGGTCAGGACGCATCGAGGGAGAACCGATCGTATGTCATAGATGGTATGATTTGTTTTCGTATGTGCGGCACGTAGCACTAGTGATATATATTTTAGAATATATCTTGTCGGGATCGATAAGGACGTGGGTAGTGAGGTGTGTGTGAGAATTTTCGAATTTAGAATATAATTCGGTTTTCGGATATTTAAATAATACGGGGGCATAGGGTGGAAATCATCTTGAAGATCTCATGTAACTTACGATTCGATTTACGAATATGCTATCTCCTTTCTCTTTCCTTTCGGTTAATACGAATTATCACGATCATTAAATAGGGTGGAATAGTGATGTGCAGTATAATTTAAGTTAATCTATCGATATTTTTCGTAACTATCACATATCGAGTACGTCAAATGCCAGATTATTCGAAAGCTAACCGTATACTGTATAGTCTGCGTGTTTAAATTTTTTTATGGAGAATTTTAATTTTACATACTGTCCGCTAGAGGCGCTGTCTCCATACAAAATGTCTACCAAATGTTGGTTAGCTTACGAATAATCTCGCACATGACGTGCTGACTATTTTAAGATGGCGAACTGCTTCTAAATTATTCAGACCTTATAAATGTCTAACGTAAAAGGAAAATTAGCCTCCATTATAAAATACACATAAAACAGCTGTTTAGCAGTAAATGCCTTAACATTACGGCTTTACTTTACTGCTCCAACTTTATAGATATTTAAAACTTGATGATAATAAATTTTATACGATTATATAAGTATAACAAAAATAATAATACCACCCCTTATAATGTCCCACTGTTGGGCACACGCCTCCCCTCAATTCGGGGGGGGGGGATTAGGCCATAGTCCACCACGCTGGCCGAGTGCGGGTTGGCGGACAACACACGTCTTTCGAGGGGTTTTCTCAGATATGCAGGTTCCCTCAAGATGTTTTCCTTCGCCGTTTAGCAAGTGATAGTCAGGGTTGAAAATAAGATTCGCACATGAAATCCAGAAATCCCAGAGGTGTGAGCTGAGGTTTGAACCTGTTATTCTCGTAACAGAGGCAGGCGTTCTACCAACTTGGCTATCACTACTTATTAGAATAAAAGCTTAAAATTGTTAATCTTAAAATGTTAATCTGTGCCAGAATCATACGTTTAAAACGTCTGAAATAAATAAGTTAGGTAGAGAAACCAACACAGTTCCAACACATAATAACTATAATTCTATTGACTAATAAATGATATTTTTTTATTAATTTTATAAACGGTATTTTTTACTTAAATAATCTGGATGTTAATCCTACACATTAAGTTACATGATGATACACGAGGGAGCAAAAATAGCCTAAACCTTTATTTATATTTATTGCTTTAGTACAAGCTCACATCAAGGGCGATGACCCAGGTATGAGACTAAATAGATGGCGTTTATCCCGGAACATAAAAGTGTCGCACATAACGACATTCGCACAAATGAAATCGCGCGCCCTACTAGGCATTGTTTTCCTTAAAAATTTATCGACGCATTCCGCATTTATCGACAAATTCACTATTTCATATCTTCAGACATTCCCATCACTAGTGTATTCGTACTACCGCTATAAACGTACTATATGCGTCTATTGTGTCGGAAGCGGATGTCGTTAGATATACGTGAAAGGAAGATGTTTTGATGATTAATCACATAAATATAGGTCGGTTTGGCACGAGATATATCGCCTTTGGTTGGCGGAGACCATTGTTTTAATGGCAGAAACTTTGTTTTGAAAGTCACTCTTCTATGCTCTCAGGCTGTTGTAGAGCTGTTATATAGCTATTGTAGGGACTTAGCCCTGCAATAGGTAAGCAACTATGCAGTTATTGATGTTGTGTTAAGTTGAACATTTTGTATAGAGAATTGTCGTTTTTATACTGTCACTTGCTTATAGTCGGGTCGGGTTGGGTTGCTAATTAATTAAAAAACTTAGAATTTTATTATTGTTCACTACGATATTTTTTTCTGAAAATATAATACTAATATCGCCAGACGAACACGCCAACTATACGGTACCACACTAAGCAACGCTTGTATGATGGGTACCGGATAATGGACTGAGGCGAGCCCATTATATAATACTTATAAATATTAATCATCCATGAATCTGACACAAACACTCATGCATCACACAAAGCTTGTCCATACCAGGATTCGAACCCGGGACCCTCAGCGTAGAGAGCAGGGTCACCACCAACTGCGCTAATCAGGTCGTCAAATATTCACTGAGACAACCAAGTTTCAGTCTTATTATACCGACACAAAAAGGGGAGGGGAGGGGGGTTCTCAATTCGACAAGTATAGGTATATTGTTACATTTTGTAATCATTTGTTACTTACACAAACAGCCGTTGTAGTAGAATGGGTGAAGAATAATATCGCACCCCGACCGTGTCGTACAAACAAATCGTATCACCGAATCCCAATCTCCTCACGTTTATTTATTCCAATCCCAAGGATAAAGACAACACAAGATTGTGGTCGATCCACATCAATTGAAAACTGCCCGTTCCCGCGTATCGATCCCGGGGGATTGTGTCCGGGCTCGGGATTACAATATCGGTTAGTTCGTAGCATTTGACGCGCTGAAGGGTTGAAATTGGCTGTACGGAATTTTGTCATTTATTATCATACGAAAATGTAAACTACTGCGGTGTTTTTTGGACACGTTAAGCTGTCAAACCTGGCTGGGCCATTGGAGACTTTGAGCTTTATCATGAAAAAAGAATAAGTCAGCTAAAACTATTCCCGCATGTTCGCATTAATCTTTTTTTTCGATTTTCTAGGAATTAACTACATACCTACTACGTTATTCGTAAAGCAGTGATAGCGAAGTTGGGATTGGTTGCCATGGTAACAAGGATCGCAGGTTAAAAACCCGCTCGCACCTCTGGGATTTCTTAATTTCAAAAACATGTGTGTTTTACGCCTGTTAGCGCGTACTCAACATAAATTAATAGCCATACCAATAATCAACATAATTTATATAACACAGTAATATGTACTACCTATCTAGGTACAGTACGACTGTTTTGAGATATAATGATTTTTAAAATATAATTTAATTATCTAGGCAATTTATAGTGCTTGAGAGCTTGATTAAGGCTTTTGTAGTCGTTCCAATAAAAAATATTTGCTCAGATACCATATCTTAATCTCGGCATATTAAACTTATACAAAGTTTTAAGATAGATTGTAATCACACTTCAAAGAATACTTTTTCATACAAATTACGAAAGTTAGCTTAACAAATTATGGGGTAGAGTTATTCTCATGTGTGTAAATTATTCAAAAGCTCTTAAAAATTGTTGAGTAATTACAATACCTATCGGACTTAACCCACTTGTCGGCCGGCTGTGTCAGTTAACTCAGTATCATTACAGTTATAACAACCGCCTGCTTCTATTTACAGTTAGCGAGTGCGCAGACGCACTATGCAACTATGCATTGAGTTTTGACTACATAAGGCTTTACAATAATAGTGTAAATTACTTTAAGGTGGAAGCTCAGGTCAGGGCGCGAAGTTCAAAATGTCAATGGTTTTTAATTTTTTACGAAAAATTTGGACAGTTATAAAGTTAGTAAAAACCGCTACTTTTACTAACTTTATGGTGTTGTATCGCTTTAGGTATTTTTTTAAGCAAACTTAATACATCGAGACATCCAATGCAGAATGCTAATATCGCAAAACACTAAATTACATCGTAAAGATGTCCAAATTTTTCTTAAAAAAATCAAAACCATTGACATTTTGAATTTCGCGCCGTGACCCTGAGCTTCCACCTTAAAATCGTATTTAAATATTTTATAGCGTACACCTGGTTATTGCCGTGCCGAGTTTACGACATCCTTTGAGCTTAATATCGTAATCCAAAATTAAAAATTGCGATAGGTACTTGTGACCTTACTATGAACTATGAAGTGGGTCAAGGGTCGGTCGGCCTAGTGTGTGTATATTATGGCGCGGACGCAGGACCGTGTCTTTTACGTTCTGTCTTGTGTGTGTGTGTTGTGTTGTGTGTTGTGTCTTGTAGGTTATGCCTGAAAACGTGGTAACAGCTCGACTGTAAGATTAAATAAGGTATTAAACATGACAGTTTCTCTGTATCATAAATTCATTTTTTTTTTACATCTCACTAAATATTTTCAAACAGAAAAATTAAAAAAAAAAACTTAAAAATAATATGAAAACAAACTATGTATCAAAAAGACCTTGTCCGCGTGGAATGGTGGCAAGAATGCTGGCTGCATTTCCTCGCTGCATAATCATACTAATTTTTGAGCGAGGAAACAGTTTCTCTTCTTTCTCGAAATATTGTATATTTAGTCAGTGTCGCGACTCCAGACACTCATGCCAGATGTATTCTCGTTTGACATCTTCGAGGAATTTGGTTTGCTGGTTTCATCAATTATCGATCAAGTCCCATAATTGACCACTCACTCACACTCACTCACCACGCCACCACTGATCCTCAGTAAATAGGTATTACATTACATTTGTTTAGTACATTCTAGCGGCGACCATTAAATGGTTGACACTATAGTAGTCAGGACTCTACTGATATGGTTGGTGATTACAAAAGTATTTGTAAATGTGGGAACCATGTAGCCATTAACTTGTAATAATTAGAACGAAAATAACTGAAATATTTACAAACTAATATAACTTAAAAAGAGTATAGAAAAGCTACAAAAAGTGTAAAAAATTTGGCCCATGCGGTAGCGTGCCCAAGATGCTGGCCGCATTTCCTCGCTGAATAGCCAAAGTAGCCAAAACTTGTAATTATATACAGAGTTTGTACTTTTTTTTGACCAGCTACTAAAGTCTACCCAGCCGTTCCTACACTGTTCTCACATACCTATAACAATGTACTGCACAAAAATGTAAATGATTTGTTTGAAAAGAACAACCATGGTGTTTCTTGCCCGTTCTTCTCCATAGCATTCCGAACGGGTGGTAAAGTTGTAGCTTGGCATTTTGTAACTTTTTAGCGATTCATAAGTACTGTACTTAATGGTTTACATGAATAAAAAATATTCTGATACTGATGATATCGAATGGCTGAAGTACTGATTTGATTGCCATACCCAGTCTATACTTGTCACTGGCAAAACACTTACAATGGTGACGCCATATTGTTTTTAAGAACAAACGGGCTGCAGTATCGTCATTGCCATGTCTACTTACTTGATGTTACCACGTACGTTACATTAGCCCGGTCTAAACATTTATGAGTTGGTGACTTGTATCTACTCGCATTCTCTGCGTGCTTCATAAGGTATAAAACATTTGAATAGGTTGATGTAAAACCTTTTCAAATGCGAGGCATGTACCTTACAATTTTCTCATCTCTTCTCATCAAGCACAAGGCTTCTGATGTAACCGAAACAGTAATGAGTATAAATGTAGAAGGGTAGGTATCTTGATTATAGATCGAGCGAGAGGAGGACCTAAGAGAAGATAGATCAATTGTCAATAAGAGCCATAATGTGAAGGAAGGCTGTGGCTCAAGGACCCTTTGAGAAACGTGCGAGCCTCAGCTAGGAATTCATTAAACTATTAGAAACCTTTGAAGGATTAACAACAAGAATTTTCAAGGACGACCATTGCATTAACAACTCCCTAGTTTACACGGAGTACGAAAAGTTTATTATATGTCTTCGAAAACGCACAGCATAGCATTGAAGAAGCAGTCTTATATTTCTTCCGGATTATTGAAATAAGTGGGTATCATACCTTTATATGTCCATCATAAGTCTCACAATTCTGTTACCATAGAGTGGCGTGACGTCCAGTTCCCGCCATCTTAGCTGTCAAGTGTCATAGCTTTCTTGTATTTCGTTTGAATACCACGAAAACTTTTCTTTCATCTTTTAAATTGCAGAAAAGTTTTGTTTTATCATTTTAAACCATGTTATAAATAGTTTAAATGTTTCGTGTGAGTGTTAGTGGAGTTTTTTATAAGCACAGCATTGTTTTCGTCGTAAAAAGTGGAGCCTGCAGGTAACGACGCTGAGTAAGCCGGGCGAGATGTTGCTCGGAATGGAAAATAATGTCGTTTTCGAGGTCAGGGGTATCTTTCAGGATGCTAAACCTCAACCTCGGAGGTGTGAGGAAGGCCTGCACCACCCCTGCCCTGCGTTAGCGTACCTCGGCTCGAAGAGTAAGTTTCTTTCAATGTATAGAAGTACCTTACAGGTCTGCTTAGCGTCTAGGGTTTTTGTACGCTGAGATGAATATTAAATGATGTATCTCGGTATAAGAGTAAGGTTCATATGACTGTTACTGAGATCTTACAAATATGTGAGCTTGGCTCACCAAGATATAAGACTTATAAAACCATTTGGTATGCAATTAATCTTTGGCCTATGTTCCCTCTGAGGGCCTCAGGTCTGACTTAATGTTCGAGTTCAGTCATAAAGAAGTAGAGCCCTGTAAGTTAATATGTACCTAGATAGAGCTCTGTTTGGTGTGTATGGGTGCGGAACCCTTAAAATCATAGGCACCATGATAAAGCCCCATTTATAGTGTTTGGGTGTGAATCCCTTAATACACAGGCAACATGATGAAGCACTGTTTTCAGTGTTTGGGTGCGGAACCCTAATAAACATGGAAATAAATCCAAATGTGTGGTTGAATGTAAAATATTATTTCATACCAATACAGCTTAAATACATTACACAGGTAATTGTAGCAGTGAATCAGAGCAGGATTTTCTATTCTAGTGGTATATTATTAGACATGACAAATTTTTACAGGAGTGTAAGTTACACAGGAGACAAATATTGTAAAGTATGTACCTCTTGAGTATGTCATTCGACATACTAGACCGGAGAGCTGTGCGGGTCTAACTACCCCGGCACCTCCAGTTGCATTTGAGCAGCTGATATGATTACATAGTTGTGTATGGGCTTGCACATTACTTACATTTTCGTACCTTTGGTATCCGTGATACACAACACATACAAGATAGTCATATCATACAAGACAGTCCGCTGTTTTAGTTTATCATTGAGACAAATGTACAGCCACCCAGTACCTATTCTAATTGAAATGTGGATGAAGTTGAATAATATAATAATAAGATATACACCATCACCCCTTCAATCTCCGAAAGGGGGGGGGGGGGGGGGGCAAACCTGTAGTGTGTCCACATTTTGATGATGACCATTATAATAAGATGTATAGTTGAATGGTACATAATATGATTGTTCATGATCAAGTTGGTCAAATTAGATTATACTTTAGTCACTTAATTACTTTTCAATAGAAATCTTCTGACATTATTTATTTATTATATATATAAAAAATAATAATAATAATTAACAAAAATAAATAATAATAATAAAAATCATAAGGAAATTGCACATATTCTTTACATAGTGGTTATCAATCTTAATAACAATAATGAGAATATAATTTCAATAAAGCACCTGTTGTGTGGTATTCTCTTAAACCTACAAGAGGCCATGCCCGTCTCATGGACCTAGTATTCTTTGGAACATTGTTTTTAAGAGATGTGTTGTGACCAATTCCTGATCTCAAGGATTATATACCTACATATAGAAGTTACATTTGTATTGTATATCCCAGGTACATGTAGTACCTACTTTGGGTGAGCCCAAGGATTATCTTATCAAAAGAGAAATTCCGTGCATTTTATTAGAGTATCACTGAGTTATGCTTGATATAAATCATTTATAATCAGAGGACCCTTTAATTAACAGCATTCTGAATGGCTGATGTAATTTAACTCATATTGTTTTGTGGCAGCTCTGATGATCAAAAGTTATATAGTGGTGTTAATATTGAATACAAAATATTCTAATTTGGGTTTGACAGTCCAATCATTGAGTCTTTTTTGGCACCCGGTTGACAGTGTTTTCATTTGCGTTGCGGAGACGATTTGAAACTGTCGTATATGGTCTGGTGGTGTACTTGGTACCCCGTGGCCTAGCCCCCCAAGCATGTGGTGAGGTTGCGGAAACGCTTGCCCGCTTGGAGGCCCAGAGTTAGTGCATGTAACCAAGGGTGGTAACCAAGGTTCCTCACGATTTAGAATACCTGGGCCTGTCGAGGGCCGTCCGGAGCCAGATGTTAGCCTTGCCTATAAAGTCCCCCACTGGATGTGTTTAAAAGGGTTTTAAGGGTGTTGTATTTGAACAAACATGCAGTCACTCGAGCCAGGCTAATGTCGTAAAGCACAACTCTTTCTGGAAAGTTGACCTAGAGAGGCCAGAGAAGAGAACTGTGCCCCATCGTGCAACAAGCGTTGCGGTGGTGATTGGAGGTAGTAGATTGCTATCCTACTCCACAATATTAAGTGACCCGGGAGACCTATACAAAATAAATGAGAGTAAGAGAGATATTCTGATGACAAGTAAAAACAGACGCAGCGGATGCGAGCTGGTAAGCATGTCTATATCAGTAGCCATCACGAAGATGGTGAACAACTTTAAGTGCTTAAGCATTTCATAGTAGGGTGATGTTTATTCTCTCTGATCTCATCAGGTCGCAAGTTGTACGGAATTTCGGTTGTAGAGTGCCCAGAGAATGTTTATACTGTCAATTTGACCCTGGCAAGCAGACTCGGGATCGAGACAGGGTTTGGTCAATAAGGTTGCTCTGACTAACAGAGGCTCCAAGTTAACCCAACCAGGTGGCTGGCTTTGACATATGCTCAATATAACAATGAGCATCCTATTTACTGAGAGATCTAAATTGAATTCCAGTTGGTCTTCATGAGGAAGATGTATACTAGAACAGCTTTATGCTACATAGAACCACTGAGATAATAATTTAAAGTTGGGGTCATTTATTAAGTAAATATCTGAGCTTGTAAGTCAACCATGTTCACATATTCTAAGTATGTGCCATAATGTTATTCATAATCATTCTAATCCAGTGAGAGAATTATGTACTACTTTCTATACTAATCATCATAGTAATATGAAATCTAGAAGTTTCCTTATTTGCAATATAAGAGGCTGCTGTTCTAGCCTATGTAAACTAGACTTCAGATGTTGAAATGTGTCTGTTATTCAAGGCTATAGTAGTTGACTGAGAAGCTGGTTTTTTGTGGTGAAGATTTTAATATCAGATAAATGAATCACTTTGAGAATATATATATATATATATATATATATATATACATACATCATTGACGGCCTGATTAGCGCAGTGGTAGTGACTCTGCTTTCTGCGCCGAGGGCCCCGGGTTCGAATCCTGGTACGGACAAGCTTTGTGTGATGAGCACGAATGTTTGTACCCGAGTCATGGATGTTTAATATGTATATAAGTATTATATACCTACTGAGTTCGCCCTCAGTCCACTGTACGGTACCCATAACACAGGCGTTGCCTAATGTGGGGCCGTATATTTGGTGTGTTCGTGTGGCGATATTATTATTATTATATAACAATAATTATTAATTATAAGAACTTAAACACACAGTTTGGATCACATCCATTTACATATATGTTGCCATATATATTTTTTATAATAATTAAAAAATAGTATTGTTGGGTTGCCAACAAAGAAATGGGACTGCTGCTTGATAATGCCTTTAGCCACAGATTAAATTATCAAATAGTGTGAGTGTCACCACAATACAGTAATGGTACTAATGAACACAAAGTTTTTGGTATTCAGACCCCCAGGTAAGAGTGCCAACCAACCCCTTAACAGTACATGTAAAACTTGTAGAGGGTTAAGCTGGACTGAACAATAAGATAAAACCCACCACAGGTAGAAAGATTGTCACTTTAGATTTTGAAAGTTAGGGGGAGGAGAATTGGATACTAAAGGATTCTAATACCCTGATGGCACCCTTCCACTCTAAACAACAGTAGTGCCACTTTAAAATAATGGGTTCAGTAACTTAGAGTTAACAAGTTAAAATTATAAATAATACAATAAAAAATAAAAAATCCGTATATTCAGTACAATATTGTTAAATAATTCTTTTATATCAAAACCGTGTAATACCATGGGCAGCTTAACAGATTATTTAATTGATAAAAGTAGAAGCACAGCCTTCAAATTCTGTTGCTAGCTAATGGCTGTAGATTACATAGACTTGCCCATTTGTTACTTTGAACACATGTACAGAGAAGCATTTGTGATTGGGTTAGAATAGTTTTATGATTGTACCCAGAGACAATCAAACTGGCTATTCACAACATTAGGATCGAAATTTGTCTAGTGACTCATGCATAAGGGAGTTTATTAAAACATAGGAAGTAAAATGCAACAGGGAAAGATTATCAGATTTCTAGTGCAGGAGTTGTTAAACCAGGTTTGAGATTTGTGATCACTGATTTATGCCATCAGTTCTCAACAAGCTTATGTTAGAACCTCTCCCGAGTAGCTGACTGGACCAGCTTTACCATCTCGCAGATAGCTAAATACTCTGAAATGTCCTGGACAGAGAGAAACTTGTAGTATTTATTTTTTCAAAATATTACAGAGGTTTAATAGTTATTGTACTGGTTGTAATATGGCAGCTTTAAGATTGTTTATTCTTCACATTGAGGTTGTGACTTTACTGTTAGATTATAGTTTAGCAAATTATTTCTTTTATGAATGAGTTAATTAATTGGTGATAAGAGTTGTTTAAAACTCGGAAGCTTTTATTATTAAATTCATGGATTCTTTAGAAGTTCATATTCGGTTTATTTGTTATCCAATTAAAATAACCAAGATATACTTTCTTATTACAATGTGTTTACAGGTACTTAATAGGAGTTGTGATATTTTATGAACCATATTAAGTACATTCACATAGCTTTCTTGTGTTAATTCTGTTCACCAGCAGAGATCAAACAGGTCTTCAATGCTATGCTGTGCGTTTTCGAAGACATATAATATAACTGTTTTGCATTAAGACAAAACAGGTATTATATGCTGGAGAAAACGCACAGCATAGTTTCAAGGAGCTTGCTGATGATGAAGACTATGACACTTGACAGCTAAGATGGCGGGAACTGGACGTCACGCCACTCTATGGTAACAGAATTGTGAGACTTATGATGGACATATAAAGGTATGATACCCACTTATTTCAATAATCCGGAAGAAATATAAGACTGCTTCTTCAATGCTATGCTGTGCGTTTTCTCCAACATATAATACCTGTTTTGTCTTAATGCAAAACAGTTATGTTATGTAGAATTCCTTAGCACGATGGATCGAGTCGCGGCAGCACCGAGCTGGAGGTCAACGACCGCACGCCGGAGACCGCGCGGCTCCGTTGACACACGTCATTATTATGTTATAGCACTTCTGGTGTTGGCTATAGCAACTTATAGGTAACATTGTGTCAGTTGTATAGCTATACAAATAATTATGGGGAATTATTTCGAAAATTTTCGCAGTCGCTTACGCTTTAAAATTTAATTAATTAATTATTGTACAATAGGTATTAAATTAAAAAAAACTAGGCAGGCTTCAAATTCAATTAATTACTTACTTCTAAGTTGGAGTTAATCAAAATATTTTTGCTTTTAGCAATTCTATGAAATGTTCAAGAACGCAAGTTATAATTATTTAAAAAATGATAGAACGAATAGCTTTAAGGCATGCGACGTAGGTATTCACTTAATTAATTAAGCCAGTGATACAAACCAATTAGGGCTAGTATATAAATTAAATAAATGCTTATAACAGCAATATATTTAATTAAAAATCAACTTTCATTAAATCTTTTTTATTGTGGCATGTATAAATACCTATAATATCATTACCAAGAGAATACCAGAAAGGACTTTTTGGCAGGAAGTTGAACCGTGAAGTAGTCAATTTTGTTTTATTTTCCAAAAAATGTGTTTCTTTGTTAAATAAATGTGTAATATTAGTAGGATATTAACCATTGTGTGTTCATAAATGTGTACAAGTGAAGGAAATTTAAATAAAATAGTATAATTTGACTTTTCAAGTTCTCGTAAGATGTCCGGTAAATTTTCAATAAAGTATCCACAGCTTTACTGATAGGGGATTCATTTCATCATCATCATCGTCATCAACATTACTATTATCATCAGGGGTAGGTACTTATATAATTCAATAAAAAATATCATGAATTACACTGGCAAAATGGCACTATTTTGTAGCCGATTGACAACCTAAAACAAGAAAAAGAAGAATACCAGAAATAAATGTTCTAAGTATACATTTAAATAGGTAAGTTACGCTAATTAATTCTAGGTTAGCTACAGAATATTTCCATTGAAAGGGAAATGTAGTAGGTACACGTACGAACTGTTTTCATGAATACTTTAACCGGAAAATATTGTATGAATGGAATCTGAATAATTTTCTCTATTTTATTCTATTTGCGAAGGTTCTCTGTGGGTTTCTATATTTGAACGAAATGAAATCACATTGGATCTGTGGCTAAGGTAAATACGTTAATTTAATCTCCGCGATGGGTTTTACTTGATAATTAATATCTTATGAAGCTAAATGCGGTAAGGGAGGGATCTTACTTTACTGATCTTAGATTAGATAGGATTCAACTAGATAAAAGTTAGAAAATTAACCCCTATCCTGATACTGGTAACGGTTAGGCAAAAGATACATAGTAGGAATAGTAGAGGCTAATGCAGCCTAGATAGCAATAATTGTAGGTAGCTTGCTAATAATAGATACATTATAACACTTACGATAAAAAATAGTCGTATAATCGTTGGTGCCACATCCCATGTAGTGATTATAGCCCATAAAGTGCAGCTCGCCACCACGGTAGTGTATTATTTAGTGAAACATTTCTGCCTGTAACCGCAACGCCTGTTCGCTACCCATCGCGTGGTTTGTTCGGCCAGTGTGCTGCGGTTGCGACTCGTAGGGCGCATGTTGTATCGGTTTTATGGACAGACTGGAGCGTGGTTTTATTTAGTTAAAATGCTACTTTGTTGTGTATCCCTATGTATGGTGTTCTGGCTGAGTTTAAATTAACAAAGTGTGTAGCTTAGTCTGTTTACATGAGTGATGGGATTTATTTATTATTATTAAAATCTACATTTCGAAATTGATAAATGCTACTTCATACATTATTATTTGATGACTAGTGCTCAATCGTTTGGTTTTTAATTTATGTAATACAATTAGATCAATAATAATATTGTTACTTAACATTAAAATAAAACAAAAGTCCTCCCGTGACCATGGTTGCTGTAAAGCAGCCGAAACGTCGGGAACGTAAAAAACGTAGAATTAACGCGATAAAATCCGCAAGAGTAGTTCTATTTCGATGTGTGGTATTCACGTAAATATAAGAAATCAATATATGTTACTTCATCTTTGACACTTGGATATAAAAACACGAGCTAGACGCAAAAACTGTATCTACAAGTAAGTATACTAAACTAAATTACCATGCCTCTAACGTAAGTACATTGAACCGAATAGATAACCATTAAGACGAATTTAGAGCATACGGTCTATTTTACAATACTCACATCTTAACAGACGTATATTTATTATACAATAAGAGACTCAGACGTGTGATGCGTACGATCTATTAACATAAATTGCTTTTACAGCCTTTTTTATTGCTATAGTCGACAATAAATTTAAATATGTTCAGTTTGAAAAAGTCATTATTTAACATTATGATCTATTATAATGCACTATCTTATGTGAATGCAATCGATGCTATCAATAAAATTGTATTATTTGTGATGGTTACATAAATTATGATTTTAAATTTCTTCTACCTCTGTACTAACCCCATTAAGCGATAAAATGAAATATCAATGATGACGTATCGTGCCAAACAGTGGTAACGCACGCGAAAACTTTACGATCAAGCAAGGACCTTTTACGTTATGCAAGCGAATACTATTATGTCTGCAACTATTCAAGCACCCTGTACTTGCATCTACAACCTTTATGTAAGTAAATATAGTATCTAGGTTACCGGTCGACGACTCCAACATGAAATATTCAGTATTTTTCATTATGTTCATTGGTGTCGCTGTAAATTTATGTCGTAAACATACATTTTCAAAGAGTCGTGTGCGACAGAATGTACTGATAATGAGTATAATGGAGGATATTGCATTATCATATATCCGTATGTCATATATTATTGATCCTATATATTTGAGAATGTAATATCCACTACGGAAATGCACTTATAGACTAATGTCTCGTGACACTGTCTCCCGTTACTTAATCCAAGTAGTTTTTTTTTGTATTTCCAGTTTGTTTATAATCAAAGATCAAATTTCGGAACAGTGCATTTTATCTTTCATCGTTGAAAATAGGTACGCCTAGTTTCAAAACGCAAGTCAGCATGATTTTCATTTTTTCTTTCACAAAACCAAATCCTAACGACACTTGGCTCATTTTTTGCCTTCCAATTGACATTAAAAGCTTCTGTCATCGTGTCTAACATATCCCTCGTCGCACGATCTTGTGTTCATACATATTTATGCGTTGCACAGAGCACAGTTCAACGCAACCGCCCAAGGTTGTTGTCAAGTGCCCTGCCGGGGATACTAGTACACGTGGTCACACAACAGGTATTGTAACTTATTTCTTGCAATTTAAAATAGATTTTGCGTTGTAGGTGCATTACATGTTTTTTAGTTTTACGAGTTTAAACATTATGTTATGCTCTCATGCGGGGTTTATAAGTAGGTAGTAATGACTCCACCTACCGTTACCGGCAAGAGATAATGTTTATTAATTATATTTTGAAAGTATTATTGTAATAAATGTTCATTCGGGCATATGTACCTATCACTTGTCCATTTATGACACACTAGCTGCGCCCGGCGGTGTTACCCGCGATAAAAAGTATGAAAAATTAAAACATCTATCCCACGGGAACCATACATTTTACCGGGATAAAAAGTAGCCTATGTGCTATTCCAGACTATAATCTATCTCTGTGCCAAATTTCATCCAGATCCGTTCAGCCGTTCGGGCGTGAAAGAGTAACAAACATCCATCCATCCATCCATCTATCCATCCATCCATCCAAACTTTCACATCTATACATATAAATAAAATTGGAGTGTCTGTTTGTAATATTAAAATAACCGCTTTTTACTAAGTGCACTTGGATGTATATACGTTACCTATACCGAAACAACATTTTTTACAATTTTTGTCTGTCTGTCTGTCTGTCTGTCTGTCTGTCCGTCTGTCTGTCTGTCTGTCTGTCTGTTTGTTCCGGGTAATCTCTGAAATGGCTGGACCGATTTTGACGGGAATTTCACTGGCAGATAGCTGATGTAACAAGGAGTAACATAGGCTACTTTTATTTTAGAAAAAAAAAATGGATCTCTCGAAAAAAAATTTAAACCAATGTTGCAGCGCTGCGCCTGATTAAAGTTTGATAGCAACAATCTGCAATGCGTCCCGCGGGATCAGAACGCGAGCAGGCTGTTGCCAACGGCTGAGTCTTTGTTAAATACCACGCGGACGAAGTCGCGGGCAACAGCTAGTTTATAATATTAGTATAGATTAGTATAGATACTTGTTTAGAAGTTCAGACGTAATTTGTAAAATGTAATGTAATGTAAAATGTTGCTACGTGAAGCCACTTTTTCAACGCATTTGTAATGATTTCTAATAGTAATGAATGTGGTAACATTAACCATTACAAATGCATTGATATAAAACTTATTTTAAGGATTTTACCGAAAGGTCGGGAACATAAAAACAGAAAATAAAGGCGATAAAATCCTCAAAAATATCCCAATTATTTTATTTTTATAAAAAAACTTCATTTTTGTTGCTGCTAATCTTAAAAAAATATGTTTTAATAAAATACGTAGATATGTCGGTGCTGACTAATTTACGCTTAAATAGAAATTGAAAGCCACACAGCAAAATACTAACAGTTTCAACGATAAAATAAAGATTTTAATTATAACATCAGACGTAACCACAGACTCAAATTCAAAGACACTTAAGCTACTTACATAAAATGATTTCATAAAAACCATATTTATTCACTATTAAAATAAATATCAAAGGAAATCGCTAAGAGACAGTGAAGCCAACAGAAACCTACATTATTGTCGGTAAAAATAACTTTTCTTTTAGCTTTACCATCAAAGAGATTACTGGGACAAAAAAGACGAGGAAAATAACGCGCCGTCATCAAATGACTGCGGGCAAAGAAGTCGGATAAAGTAACACTAATCCGGTGCGTGCTTGCTTCGTTAGAGAACATGTTGGTACCTACTGCTAGCATAGAGCGTAGAGCTGTTGAATTGCAATCGTAGATCAGCGATGTTAGAGATTAGATTTTTCTTCTACTTTCATCGTGCGAACTGCCAAGGAATGGAACACGCTACCGGCGTCTTTGTTCCCCGTTGACTACAATCTGGGTGTTTTCAAGTCGAGAGTGAACAGGTACCTTCTAGGCAAGTATGCTCCATCGTAGATCTCATCGTCACTTACCATCAGGTGAGATCAAGATCAAGTACTTGCCTATAATGTATTTTTTTTTACATTAGTATTAGTAGATGATCTAGAAATTATTGTGTACTAGCAATCGGCGAACTTATTATCGCCTAAGAATCAAATGTAAGGGGAAATGAAATTTCTTCTTATTATTTTTTGTGGTTTTGTCACATGTTTTAACAGTTATTCAGCTATTCGGGACGGACACAAATTCAAAAGTCCACGTTCATAAAAATCGACTCAACCGTTCTTGAGTTATAAATGGTGTAACTAACGACTTTGGTTTTTATAAATAGATTTCCTTCCAGATATCATTGCTATAAAGTCATGGCAATATTATCTAACCAATCTGAGCAAGTTGGATAAAAACTTGGGAAAAATAAATATATTTTAAAGAAAATAAACTTCCACAAGTGAAAGACAACAGTGACTCAACAACATTGCTAGCGTTATTTAAAGTTGATAGTACAAAATGGTTTAATAATTGGGTTTCTACTTATGTTTTTTACCAGCTATATACTATTTCGTAATGGTATTACACAGTAGTATAATCAATCTTATAGAATAAGTCGTTGTCTGCCGTCTTTTGCTACTAGCCGTAGCGAAACCATGATGAATGCGGTAAAATTATAGCAAAAACATCAGTTTGAACGAAAGGTTCAATGGTATTCAACTTTACTTCGATCTATAAATGTAGAAAATTTACTATAACCCATATCTTTCTATAGTTCGTAGTTTTAGCATTTATTTCTTGACTGAGTATTTCGGCACGAGTCTTTTTATTTACAAATGAAGACGGACTCTCCTTTAAAACTTTAACAAGGTTAGGCGATTTCTCCAATCAACAGAATCAGAATCATAATATTTTTAATTCATGTATTAAGTACATTAAGTACAGTACTTATGAATCGTCAAAATAGTTACAAAATGCTAAGCTACAATTTTACCTCCTGTTCGGAATGCCGCCGTTCCTATGGAGAAGAACGGAAAAGAAACTCCATGGTTGATCCCACAGATATATGTGGTTGATTCTTTGAAAAGATCTTTTAAATTTTTGAGCAGTACGTTGTTATGGGTATGTGAGAACAATGTAGGAACGGCTGGGCAGATTTAAGCACCTGATGATGCTTTCTTAGTCTTATTAATAGGTTTCAAATTAGGAAACAAAATGAAAAATACGATACCTTTTTCTTATAAAAATATTGAAGGATATATTTAGTTCCAATTTCAAAAGCATGTTTACACTCGGCCGAAACCCTTCCCACCGTTTATTTAAAGCAATTTGACGTGTCACATCGCGCAATGAACACACGCCGACCCCTCATTACAAACTACTCCGTAATTGCTGGCCGATTCGACTTAACAAGTTCAACATAAAGTTTAAATTCCTTTGATGTGATACATTAATCTTTTGGTTTTAGAACTAGAATGTTTATGCTTTCTTTATAGGCTTTACAGTGTTGAGTTAAAGTTTGCTTTTGCGTGTATTTGTGTATTTATATGTTGGTATAAGGCTGCATTCCTATAGTGCATCGTAGGGGGAGCCACGGGTTAATTGATAAACACATGGGGTGTGCGTGTATATGTGATGGGATTTATTTTGTTTGAGGCAATTCGGATATAACTGACGACTGAGACATAATTGCAGTCAGACAGATGTTTAAAACAGCACTTTAAATATTATACAATGACATTGTCGGCGACACATCATTGTTTATTTTTAATTTTATTGTCTATGTTTTTTAATTATTTTTGAATAAAGATTGCTGTTAAAGCTTGCTTTTACTGGACGGTTTTATTACTATCTTGTATTTCCTCACTGTCCCATCACCTACAAAAGACATGGACATATCGTCAGTGCGATGTCCATCGTCAAAAATGCTTCCTCACTCCAACTGTAGTTGGTTAGGTGACTAAAAACATATTTACGAGTATGAATGAAGAGCCTCATTACTTAACAGAAGGAAATCTAGAAAAAAAACCACTATGGTACCAGGGCGAGTCTATTGCTATTCGCTCAATTGGAGGGAGGTTTAGGCCATTGTCCTCAACCGTGGCCCAGTGCAGGCGAACTTTACAAGGCTTTCAGAATATGTTCAGTGACATTACTGAACATAAGATTCGCTCGTGAAATCTGATAATCCCAGATGTGAGAGTCGAGAGTTGAACCTACAGCCCACAGCTGACCATAATTGTTATATCATGAACATGATGTAAGAATGCATCGATACCTAATTTTTAAACAGCCAGCGCAGTGTACTGTGTCCAGCCCGTATCTCCCTTAGATATTATCCAAGAGGGCTTGGGAAGCTCGTGCAGGGACAGCGCTGCGGGGCATTCAAAAGCCCATTGACTTTAAGAGCACATCAACCCCTCTCAACCCCTCAATTATAATAATAGAGATAAATAAAAACACAGTCCCCGTATCCCAGCCAAACAAGTTCATTTATGATATAACAATGGGAACAAAGGCCGGTAGCTTCCGACTGTCTGTTTGTACGACTATAGGGAGAGACGCGGCTAAGTGTTATTTTATATTTCAGTATAAAAATGATTTTGTAGAGTCAGTGTTGGGTGACAATATGTGGCAAAATACCAAGTCCGCCAGCTTACTAATTATGTTGGACTATAAACTAAATGTGACTAAAACTAAATTTCTACCATTGAATTTATCAAGCAAGACAACAATATTTTTAGTCATATCAAATTTAGTTTAGTCCTCATTAATTGTTTTGTAGCACAACCTGTGCCCAGCAGATATTGAGAGCATTCCAAAAATACCAACCTTAAAAGTTGTAATTCCTGTAAAATGGAAAACGAATGTAGGTCACGCACGTCTTGTACAACGACGAACGACAACGACATGGGATTGACACCATAATTAATGATATATAGCAAAGTCTGTTTCTTGAAATACCATCGGCTATAATGTTATAGTGCCAAAGAAAATATTTCATGAGTACATAACCAAAATTAAGTTCTTAGAGTCGCGTTTAAATTGGATAAATCCTACATTGTTACGGACTTTTACTATAGATACATTGCTTCTCTTCATATTTGGTACAGATTCCAACAATTATACCTCCGTACCTACCTACCTTCCAATACCTTGTGATAGTTTTTGTAATCTTCACGAATACGTGTTCCAGGAAAATTGGAGTGAACTGAAGTGTCCATCAGGAGTGTTTTATCTGGCACTTAATGCCTATTCACAGAGCACACATCGCGTCTGCCTTCTTAAAACGTCATGTTTAAGATTTATTGTTGTTCCGAGATCTACATTAAACATTGTTTATTGATCTTACTCACACACTCGTGCTTGCGCGCTTTTCAATACACATAATATGGCTGTGCCTTATCTTGTAAGCTTTGTTTTGTTTTTATTTATTGTGTGACTTGTAACTAACTTGTACATTGTAAATAATAGAGAAAATAACTATGACTCACAGCTACCTATCCCAAGATATAACATTTGTTTAGTGAGAGAATTAGTTACTGATTTACTTGTATATTCCGTGTTCCGTTGGTGGTTGGTACATAAGGCTAACCTTTAGCGTTTTGGTTTTAATAGTCGATTACCTTTTGAGTATATTCTACTCGTCATCTTATTATAAGTACGTAAATATGCGCGACTTTGCGTGGATTTTAGTTTTGTCATAACACCGAACCTTTCACTCTCCGGACACAAAAAGTTTGTAGATGTTAATCTTGTAAGCTTGGCAAGTGCCATTATCATCTATTTGGTAGATTTTAGTCTTATATGTTGACTCAGGTTCTACTAAAAGCTACCACCGTGCTGAGTTTCATGATAATCCGTCCAGTAGTTTACCCGATGTGTGCGAACACAAACATATACAATGCACGCAACCAAGTTACCCTCTTAACATTATCGATGGTAAATATAGGTTGAACTTACTAAACACTAAAATACTATACAACGCGGATTACCCATACCTAAAGACACATAAACCTTGAAACTACGAAACCCTATGAAATTATCCGTAGAACATGTTATTTTCAGACTATTTAAGAAGTCATAACTAGCCAGAACTAGCTCACGCAATTTCAGTAAAACATCGCGTGTAGCAATATATTATTTTTTATGAAAATTATGGCAGATAACTTACCAGTAAAAAATGGTAATTCTATGACAAATTTGAGAAAGGCTTGGGCTATAAAATATGTTACTGATTTACAACAAAAAATACATGTTAATTGTCAATGTTTAGGTAAATACTTGAATATCCGAAAATTTAAAACGGTCTTATTTTTTAAATAGTCTATACAGATCCACAAAGTTATGTATTGAAAATTTTAAACTAATGCTCGGCTTACACAAGAAAAGTCCGTTAGCTTAACGAGTAGTACAGTGTCCTTGTGTTAATCGCTCAGTAAATAAGCTAGTGATTGTCATTAATTTGTCTAGCACTTTCTAAGACTTAGCTAGATGTGTACCTACTGGGTAAAGAAAACATTTCAAAGTTTACAATTAAAAAATATTTAAAATAAACTATATCTTATGTTACAATTTTTTTTTAATAATGTTGCACACAAAAACTATTCGTGAGGCAACGGATTCGAACAAATTGGCTTGTTAAAAAAACTCTTTTTTTTTGCTTTGCCGTGTACCTACTGCGATTGTAACAATAACAAATTCTGTAGCGTAACGACATCCGGCGATCGGTCTGTTTTTACTTTTTATAACTGTACTGCAGTGTAATAATAATAGGCACTATTTCCGATAGGTACTCTTCCATTGTAATGATGTACAATAAATTCCCAATACCTATATATATATAAGGTATGGATTCATGGATGGCGGGTCAGATCAGCTGCGCTGCATGTGCCTAGTGAATGTAGCGTCTCGATCTACTGCCGCCTTCCTACCTAGGCAAGCATGCTCCATCATAGATCTCATCGTCACTTACCATCAGGTGAGATCGAGATCAAATACTTGCCTATAATGTAATAAAAAAAGGTATAACAAAATGAGTGTACAATATTTTAACAGATGAATCTGTAAGTTATATAGATCATGTTGATGTATAAAATAATTGTGTAAATGATGTTTGATATCTTTATTAACAAGGTGAACTAGAAGCGATAGGCCATAGAGGTGTAATTTTTTAAATTTCTCATAATTGGATTTATTTCTATGGGAATGTTAAGTATTCTTATAACCTACTGTTAGCAATGTTAAAATGATTAACACAATAATTGTTACATAGCATGTATATAGCATGATTGAACAAGTATCTTCTAGGCAAGCGAGGTCTATCGTCGATCGCATCGTCCCTCAACATCTCTGAGATAGTGGACAAAGGCACGCCGATCTATACTAACATAATAATGAGGTAATCCCGGTAAACTCCGGATCACCTGATGCGATTGTGAAAATTATTTTACTATTAAAAAGCTATGCTTTATCCCCGAATGCTATAGGCTAAGTTTCGTCAGGGTACCGCGCTTGTAGCCGCGGATAGAAGCTAGAAGTGCCCACAGTAAAAAAGCTAAGTAAAATCATAGAGGAAAATCTTTTTTTTTAATGAACAAACAGACGCGCCGTTGACACTGCTAAATGGCTATCGAGTTTGATGCATTAGTGTCGTGTTACAAAGCGGATATACCCGACCGCGATACGGAATGGGGGGGTAATGTGTTTATCGTGTAGACAGCCGTGGTAAAGCCACATGTAACGTTGTGGTGAAGCTATTAGGTTTTAGTGTATGTTTTTTGTGTAAATAGTGGGTAAGATCAAAATTGTGGTGTATCTTATGATTGAACAGCCAAAGTATGAAAATGTTATAGTAATTATATATTACTACTGTACTGAGAATTTACAGCTGACACATTAAGTAAATTAATGAAAATATTTAAATAATAAAAAAAAATAAAAATTGCACTATTCAGAATACAATAGGTAGTTTATAATTGAATAATTATTTATAGTCATTAATTGTGTCAGTTTAATGGAATAATTGATTGCTGCAATTGTATGATAATGTAGAGTTTAAAGAGCGGCGCGCAAAAACGCTACCCTTTGAAGTCACGTTGTGACGTAGTGCGGGATGACATAGTATAGTGCGGATTGGCGTAGTGCGAGAAGGCTACGAGCCTACGAGTAAGTGCAGGCTAGTTAAGTGCGGTGTGACATTTTCAAGCATATTTTTCGATTCCTTCTAATAATTTTCTAGTCTGCTAGACAAATTGTGAGAAATTATATTCTCTCTTTTCTTCTAACGAATGAAAATATATGTAGCGACGCTCTTCAACTTCGCCACAAGCTACACAGATGTCGCTGCAGACAATTCTCCATACAATCCTGAATCGCGCTATGAGAGTTTTCGGAGCACGTAACATGTATACAAGATGCCGACAATAAACATCGGTTGTGTAGCTTGTGGCGAAGATAAAGAGGTCGCTACATATACTTGTCGCGGTCAGCGGCCTAGGTCGTATTCACCAAAATTAAGGACACATTATAAACCTACTTCACTAAGTCATGCATCAGCTAGGGATATTAAAACTTCAAAGTTTACGGGCAGAATATTGAAAACCATATTGCAAGTACTTTGGCGCTGCCTTTAAATTCTGAGTAACCTTATGAATATTGGCGCTGCGAACGTGTCGGAATGGGGAATATATTCGCCATTGTTCATTATATGCGTGCAATTATTTACAGAAAAGGAAACAAGGTGTGTGTGATTCAATGTTAAAGGAGAAAGTATCCACGCACCTGGGCATCCCACACTTTGGGATTCGAACGAGGGACCTATTGCCTACTGACTTACGTCCGACTTCAATAACCTACCTGTCATTTCAGTTCGGGCAATAGACAAATCTATCCTTTTGTCCTTACTTTGTTTTAATCAACTGTGGGCGTTATTTTGTCTATGGCCGCCATCGAGGTATCAATTTATTATTTGAACAAATATCGTATATGGAATGTAATAAGAAATATATTCTGCTTTGTTTTTTTTCTGGTTATATTCTACCGGCCAAGTGTCTTTGAAACTCTGTTGTTTGTTGGCAAAGTCTTTGCCAAGAAGCGTTGAAAGCCATAATGTTTTAAACAATGAAGTGAAGCGAATCTTGTGATTACCCTTCTGCTTACCGCTTCTGGGTGAAAGAGTGTAACGAGACGGTAATCATTTTGAATATAACATTGTATCTCTAACTTCGTTGCATACTCAACTCAACCCGGCGCTTTTTTCCTCGTTTTCATAACACCTAAAATATTTCGCTGAATTCCATACGATGGATGGAATGTTAGCGAGTTTTTATATAGTTAATTAGGTATTTTTTAGAATTAGTGGCAACATTAGTGGCAACAAATATAAACAATATTATTAATATCATAATTGTGTTGTTGTCAGAATATACAGTATGATTCAGACTAGTGTACTTCATTTTGAACCAGCACTTTTTAGCGCATTCGTAATTATTACATGAAGTTAAAATTGTAAAGCAGACATAATTGCAGTATAATGATACTGATAAGGTTAATATAAGTACCTACGTAATGCCATATTTAATGTCGCAAATGGCACGCAAGAAACCGACCCCAATACATATTTAAAAGGCTATAAAAGACAAAGTATCATAATGTGAGATACTTAAAAGCTATGAAGTGTTTTGTAAGCTGTAAATAATAATACTAAAAAAGTTACTAATCAACACCATTGTTTATTAGTTCACGTCACTATCGATGCTTGACAGTTGGAAGATTTCGCGCCGCGATTTGAATTTCGAATTTCGCGTTCCAAAAAGTTCGGATGCTTGATCAATGTTAAAAAGTAAAAAGGTTCTATGTGGCATGTTAGGAAGCACGTGGTTGACCGGCTTAATAGCAAGAAGTATTTTGTAAGCTGTAATTACTAAAAAGTTTTTCTCATTTCAAGAGCTTTTAGAGAGCTGTAGGTACAACTATTATTCTTGCAGCGTTACTAAGTAAGAAAATAAACGCAAGAAAGTGTACAAGAAAGACGGATGGTCGGTAGAAAGCCCGGCGGGCGAAGCATTTCCATCGCACTAGCGTCTGCTGGGTGGAAAGTTACTTCTATCTGTTGCTAAGTTAGTCGTACGCTTGCCGTGCAACAAGAGGATACAGGTTTGATCACCATCTTGTAATTTCATCTCAACCTCGTTTATACGTGTTTAAACTTATTACGGACACTTTATGTTTGCTTGTCTATGTCTTCCCGTTTTTCTTCCCCTTTGTATAATAATCTCAGTTTCATTTAAGTACAGATATGTAGCTATTTCCACGCCTACACACCCAATATAAAAAACGATGTCCAGAATTTCTTTGTCTATTAATTAAACTATTTATTAGACCAAAAGCTTTGAACGTGGTCACATTTACCACTACAAATTAATTGAAAAAAGTGGCTTCACTTTGCGTCTGAACTTCTAAGCAAGTCTGGGCTGGGATTAATTTATAGGTACTTATTGCGCACCAAAGAAAATTTTCTTTAGTGAGTTTGTTGCGCTATAGAAGTAAGTATTGCTATGCGAAAATGGTCTCTATAATGGGCAGGCAGTAAAATCAGTAGGTAGGTATCTATATTTTCAAAGTAACAGGGTCATATTGTGGTTACAAGTTACAGCGAACGACTTGAGAATTAATGGTGAAATAAATTGACAGAAACAAGGTACACACCACTGATTACTTTCGATGAAACAAAAAAGCAATCGACCTACAGTTTGTCAACTTCTCCAAGCCTCAACCCGTCACCGCCGCTCCAGTCCCAACTCGCCCCACTTGCGCATCTATTCGGTACGAAATATCAAAAATATACCTAATTGTGGTTCATGAATGGAGTCGCGTGAGCATCGGCAGTGACCTTGCGGGCCACTCGACTGGGCCGGGGCCCGGGCAGGCTATTGCACTCCCCTCCCTCCCCTCCGCCCTGACTCACCCCCTCCGTCGTCCGCCGCACGCAAATTATTGAGCCACCTCCGCCCCCCTCTCGCTTCCCTCCGCTGCACTTCCTTCCGCGTCCCCGGCCGCGCCCGAGATTTTAGTTTCACTGGGATGCCCTCGGAATTGTGTTAGGTTATGATTTTAGTACTCTGTGGCAGGTTTTAATTTGATTTAGTGGAATGGGTTGGGTAGTTAGGATTTACGTGAGTGAAGGAATAAAATACATAGGATTTGTTGTTGGAATCTTCATAGAATATAGCTTTTCATGTAGAGGTCGAGTGTGATGTTTAGTTCCCTGAAAGCATTTCTTTCTTTAGAAATATGGATTTTGAATTAAGGTATGTAAAAAAAAATCCGGAACCGTTCCATCACATTTGCATTAGATAAGCGCGAACAGAAGTCATACTTAATTAACTAAGTATTCAGCTTCAGTTTATACCTAGGACGAATCTGTACGAAATTTAAAAATTCACTCATATACATATACCTACTTAAGTGAATAGTACTTTGTTATGACTAAGACGCCTCCCTATTTCTATCGATTGAGAGCAACCAACCTGTTGAGAACGTAAAAATGATAATCGCACTCACACTTCATCGTACGTAACCCTCCGATGTTTTGGATTGTCCCACATCGCGGCGGGTTCCGCGCGAAACAACGTCACGTTTTTGCCGCCTGTTTTGAATTTATAAAGCCCGGTCCAGCCAACAGCTGATCGAGACGTTGCCAGCCCACCGCGCCGCCCCCGCGCGCCACGTTGCCGCTCCGCGCACGAACCCGCTGAGCCAAGTCGCAGAGGCGATCGACCGACCATCCCCCCTCCGCACCCGGGCACACATAAAGCACAATTTTCTCATTTCTCTGCCTTAAATAGGAACCTTTCTTTCAGTCGGTACCCATTTTTCGGTGGTGAATTATCCTGGGCGTGTCATATTGGGGTTAGGCGGTCGATTGCTGACGCGCAGTGATCTGCTGAGACGCTTTCTACTCTAGAAATGCCTTCTATTGTTGCTTTCATTGTCGGGCTAATGCCGTATGTCGTTAAGAGCAAAACGTGATAATTTTAAAAGGATCGTGACGAAGTAATCTAATGTTAAATGAGGGTGGTCTAAAGGCAATAAGATCTATTTTCTTGGTTCGGTTAAATTTTATGTCGACAGAAAAGTCAAGGAAGATGTTTGTGGAATGAACAGTACGACGCAGAACGTGCATTTCCATTTCAAAAGAAACCTTATACGCAGCATTAATAAATTAGAAACGGTAGAACCTTATTGAAAATAAATATTACGAAGATTCGATACATTATGTACAGAAGACGACTCTTCCCAATACACTACGGTAGTATACAACCTCTTCCTTTTACGTAAATAACATCGAGCCCGACCTCCCGAGAAAGCAATGCCCTTTAAGGGACCTTGAGATTTAACAAAAGGGTACCTAAAGCTAACCTAACTCATCCCTAGAAAAGCTCTAATATTAAGACGGAATGAAGGAACGGGTTTCAAAACCTCTGAACTTGATAAGAATTTAAAGAAATATAGAAATAAGGTAGCCTTTGGTTGATTATTTTGATAAAGGTGATTACTTTAATGTGTCTAATCAATATGGCTAGTAGCCTTTTTGTTCGATATATCGGGTCTCTATTTCTCTAAAGAGCAGGTGAGCTAGCTCGGGTGGAGCTTGCTAGTAAATCTGAAATACGTTTCACTTCGATGCCACCATAGGTACAGATGAAAAATTGTGGAAGCACGATCGAAGACAAGAGATGCAAACAACTAATTTGATCATATTTGGCCGTCTTTATCTTTAGCTTTCATTCGAAATACATTAAGGGTGGATCAAAGATATCAATAACTATTACATATTAGATCAAGGGAACGGAATGATTCTATTCTTCCTCTGAATTAAGGTTCTGGAACATTTCGACCTGTTGTTCTCGAATCTGGAGTTCCTATTGACATGGGAATAAAGCCTAGCTATACTCCAAACGCAAGCATTCGCTTGGGTACATAGGAACCGGGTGCAACGTCCGAACATGCCAGGAAAGCGCTGGAGCCGCTTCACACGTTACCAAGATTGTATTGAGGATTACCCATTGTTCTACGATCTTCCGAGACGCACTGATCGCTATTTAGATAAGCTTGTGTTATATTTTTCAACATAGTTTGTAACCCTGTTCTGGAAGAGAAGTATGGACAAAATTGAATGGAACCCTGAGTCGGAAAGGAGATTTTCGAACTATTCAAGCAGTCTCATGTTATGTAGAGACCCGTACAGGCACGCCATGACCGGTTGGTCGGTGAACGCTACGCTCGCAATGGATTTCAGGAATTTTCTTGAACGTGTAAAGTAGAACATATGTGCTAGTAATGGGAAATAAGTCGAATACGTGTGTCAGGAAATGCACGAGGTTGGGTGACGTAGCCACGGCTACAACAAAACTTATCGTAGCTGCCTAGGAAAGTCAAAGTTTAAAATACAAGGAACAAAGTTGAAGTTGCAGTTGTTTCCGCGGGATAAACTTGGAAAGTTGGTTTTGTTGAAAACTTGGTTTCGTTGACCCTAGAAGGTTTTAATAATGTTTGTAATTTCATACTATTCACTAGTATGCTAGATTCTTTAATTATTTCAGACGATAGAGCGGTCGTAATAGCTTCTGAATCACATGGCTGTGACCCAGACAGACACGGACATACAAATATTATAAGGGTTTGTTGTTGATTACGGAACTCTAAAGCGGCAAACATAAAGTCCAAGGCCGCGGCCTCGACACCCTAGAGCCTTGAACGGGCCCAAAGTATCGGAGAATTAGGCAATGACCCCAATGACGTCACGCAGATTCTCCTAACCTGCCCTATTTGTGTGAAAAACTGGTCCGGATAAGTAGGTGAGCGTGTAACAAAAATAACCAGATACCCTTCGCTCTGAATACTCATCATCGCACCGATGTGTTGGCGACCTAAATGATGCCTTAGGAGGTCAAGATAAGACTTTGACCTCTAAATCTATTGAAAGTCCATTTACAATGGCAATACAAGATGTTCCTGAAACATGTTTGAAAATAAATGCTCATATTAATTTAAAATTACATTTAAAGTTGGGTCAAGAGTCGACGTAGAAATGAACTTATTTTCTGCGCCACTCCTAGTTCAGGCTTTGACTTAATTGTAGTACCTTACGGGACCACTAATGAATATGTTTATAGAACTTTGCTAGTAAATATAAAAAAATACGTCTGCTAACACTACACTACTCTGTAAATTGTGAAGACACACTTTCGATGGGTCAAAAAAAAAACGCCCTTTTTTTTTTGTCGTTTTGTGTGTGTTATTTTGGCCACTTTTTTTTAAACGAGATATCAAACCTGTCGTTACGTAATGATTACGAAAGCGCGAAAGAAGCGCAGGTTCAAAGGTTAGTAGGTTTCCTTTTCTGAATCATCCGTTTTTCTGAATCAGTATACGATTGTCATAAGTTTATTTGCCATCACCAGCCATAAGTCCGTTCCAGGAACCTACCTACTTTTAAATGGGTTTCGGATTGAATGTGGTCTCCAGCAAAATACCAATATTCGACCCTCGACGAGTTCCGGGGAAATCTACATAGTTTTGGAGCCCATGCATGGAATTTGATCAGAGAATTCACCTTTACGCGAACCTAGGTAAGTACCTACTTAAATCCCGATGATCTTATAGAATAGATGCAATATTCGAATGGTACCACAATACTAGTGCGTACCAATTTGATGGGAAAATCAGTATGACGTAGGCATGTCATCTTTTGACCTTTGAAGCTCTCCCGCGCACCACAAAGGTCGCTAGTACAATGTAATTCTAATTCAGGAATTGTAATACTTACGACGAAGTTGTCTTAAGTAACGAAATTTCGAACATGAAATACCTTTACCAATGTTTGAGGATAACAGACGAAACTTTTACAACAGATTCAGTTAAGTATTCGAAGCCGCGAGAATTGTTTATTTTTTAATTGAGCATTGATTACAGCATCACGTGAACATCACATTGTTTATCACATTGTTTAATACGTCCGAGAAAACTCTACTACTAGGTACTCTCTACCAACATATCTAGAAATGGAAATAAACCTTTTTTTACAGATTTTATTGCGTTTCTTTTATGTTTACGGTTCCCGAAGTGTCAGCTGCTTTACAGCAACCAGTCGGAAACGTAAAATCATAAAATAAGTTTTATTTCAATGTGTATTGTTCGCGTAAATATAAGAAGTAAATATATCTAGAAACGTGAGAGTATCGAGAATCGACGGTCTGTTAACAAAATCACATTGTTGAAAAAAATGTTGTTGATAAAGATTGGCTAGCTATTACATTATACATCACTATGTCTGTATTTACCGAAAGGGTAGACAGACATTTTACCAACAGTATCAGGGCGAGCTTTATATTGCAATGTCCCCCTCAATGCGGGGATTCAGGCAATGCTCATGATTTAATAAGACATTCACACATGAAATCCGAATTGCTTTAGATCCATCCTTGTTTCTAAGGCGAGAGTTTGACCAAATTTGCCATCACTGCTTTAATTATACACAAGGAGGTACTGTTGGAACCCCCATCATTTCTTTTGTTTTGAATTAATATTCCAATTGTAATATCAATCTAATTAAACATGGAAGTACTCACATTACTGTCTAACCACCGAAGTAATTAAAGTGCCAGAAATTTTCCAACACGTATTGAAACTTTCCTGAGCTGGGAACCTGTGTGGTGTGGACGATCACAGATGAATCCCTATCGCAAACAGGCAAACAAACCGACAGCGAGGTTCAATCACGCCTCTTCCGTGTTACGTGGAGTGCTATGAACAGAATGGTAGAACAGCCCACTGTAGTGCGTTCCGTTGGAACTTGGTTGAAACAGAACGATGGGCTCAGTACAGTGCGAGTGATCAAATGATGGGTGGATTTGATAATAACGAATGGTGTGCTTGATGACTGATTAAGTGATAGTTTATGATGTGATGCCACTGAGGTCCAACTGATTTGTAATTAGTTCGAGCTGATATTAAAGTCAAAACAGTTTTCAATCAGGTCCAATAGGCAAATATAATATTATTATTACCCTAGACAGCTAGGTGCTTGAGAACTGACATGTTCGTTAGCTATATTTTTCGGCTTCGAAATATTCAAGAAAATAGCTGAGGGTGCCAACCTACTTGCTCGATTTTTAGTTATTAATTATACATACCTACAAGCACTACGATCACGTTAGCGTTCAGCTTATCTTAAGTAATATTTGTTTGAGTAGCAATATCTAACAACGTCTAATATATAACCACACTAGCTGCGCCCCGCGGCTTAAAAAAACCATACAATTTACCGGGATAAAAAAGCCTATGTGCTATTCCAGACTATAATCTATCTCTGTGCCAAATTTCATTCAGATCCGTTCAGCCGATCTGGCGAGATTGAGTAACAAACATCCATCCATCCAAACTTTCACATTTATAATAGTAGTGGGATACGCCTCTTCTGTGTCAGTTGTCGTATCTCACAGCGATGGCACAGACGTTCTGACGCATGACAATCGTCAACCGTGCACCCACTGTTTAGTCAAATTTATACAACCCCCTATAAAGGTAAATCATCCCCTGGATTGATGCGAACGAGCAAGCAATTTGTTCTAGTCTGTCGCACCAGACTGCGAAATTCGCTTCTGCTAATTTATACTGTCACGCAGGCTCAATACAGACATGTTGTTAATGAAAACTGTTTTTTAAATTATATTTTTTTTATGCTGTATGCATTAATTGTACATATAGAAATCATTTATGTCGAAAGTCATGGGTCACCAATGTTGTAAAATTTGAGCGCGCAATGTATCGTAAACAACGCGATCGCAACACAACGCTCCGATACCCGACGCGTGCGAGAGGCGAACGCGCCCGAGCGTATCGAGAATCAATTTTCATTGCAGTTTTAGTTCAAAATTAGTAATACTTTTGTTTTATTTAAACGTTCGATCACGTTAATAGATTATGATTTCATGCTGAATTGAATTTAAAGATATTGAAAAGAAATGATACGATTCATGACAGACAAGATCGACGGCAAAGTCCATCTCTGAGGGGTCCAAAATCACGAGTGGAATCAGTTTTGGTTACGAACCCACTTACACTCTGTATATGATGTGGGTGGAACCAAATCGACTCTCACTCGGGCTATGCCCAGATTTTTGAACAGCTTGAGTGGAGACTGGGGTGAAACCAATAAATGGTAAGTAGATAATTGAACAACCCACTGTTTGTAAATTGTATTTCTATAATATATTTATTTTTTAAGGAAACATTTCTCTTTGCATAATTTTGTAAAAAGAAAATAAGGCTTTTTGTGAGGGTTCTTTATCGATTTTCCATATACATTTTAAGCGGGCCTTATTCTGCCTAAATTCTTAAGACCCTCGATCATTCTGAGTAGCCAATTCTTGAGAACGAGAAGCCTAAAATTACCGTGTAGGACGTACCCTTGGTAAGCAGACCGGAGAAAATAGCCTACGCTTACCATAAGAGGCCTTAGTATAAGAATAACGAGGACTTCGTTGAAATTGTACCTACTTGTATATTGAGTTGGTACTACTTACTAGAAATTTCTTGCTAATTATTTCCATAAAGTATAAAGTATTAAGATGAAAGAAAGCGTAATAGGAAGGTCAACAGTAACCCAAGTTTTGTTCAATCGAATACTTTTAAGTCTTCAATTTGTTGTATTTGTATGGGGACTCGGAAGTTGGCGCTGTTCAACTTTCAATACAAAGTGGACAAATACGAAGCCTACAAAATATTCGTTTATATATAATTTGTACAACATTCCCTGTACAACTGTGTAAAAGTTGCGTTTGTCTTTTCAAGTCTCCAGTACGTAATGAAGAAACAAATAAGTACCTACGCATTCTCTATTTTCATACAAAGTAAAATCTTACTTTTGCACTCGATTCAGGGCCCTAAGTCTGCTAACACGATCGATTCATAATCGAAAGGCAACCGCATAGTTACTGCCACTTGTGACAGATATTGTATAGGATATCTGTCAAAAGTGACAGTTACTATGCGATTGCTGTTCGATTATGAATCGATTGTGTTAGCAGACTTGGGTCCCTGGTCGCGTGTATCAATTAAAAGTACCTACATTAAATGCTTTTCCAGGTTTGAATTGATTGATCGCAGATGTTATATATTCGGATATATGCCCAAATTTTCTTCGTCGCTCATACTTTTACTCTCAATACTTCTTAGATTCGCTTCGTTTCGCGGAGAATTGCATACTTATCCATTAGGGTCCTGGATCCTTGGTTTATAATTGGGATACTGGACAAGCCGAGTCAGTGGTGGGTCCCTCTTCCACTATTTGTATAACAATAGATCTCCGCCAAGTATCATCGTGTTCTAACATTTTTTTTTTATATTCTCGCCTAATATATATTTTGCAGTGGAAGACGAACATAAAACATTTGAACTAGATACAAAGTAGGCTAAGGTTGTAACTGAACATTTATCAGTACCTAATCATAATTTATGACATATATATAGACAGGACAGTCACAATATAGTATGGATAATGACTGCAAAGAGGCTTTAATGCACATTTTATATGACTAAGTAGTCATAAACTTGTTTATGAAGTATACTGTATATAGTAAGTAGGTATGGGCTATGAGTTACATATACTTATGAGTTAGAGAGTATTATACAGGCTGTAGTAGCTTCGTAACGAAAACTGATACAATGGATTCTACTCATGATTCTAGACCCCTCTAGTTGGAATATTCCGTTGATCTTTTCATGAAATATACGTATTTTTTTTGTATTTTTAAATTGATTTTAGCATGAATGTATAATAAAAGTCTATTTCAACGTGATTTAACCTAAAACTGCAATGTAAATTAAAACTCGATGCGCTCAAGCGCACTCTTCACTTGCACGTGTCAGGAATCGCGCGGAGCGTTGTGTTGTGATCGCGTGTCTTACAATACATTGCGCGCTCAAAAATTAAAATATTAATATCCAATGAATTTCGACATAAATTATTTCTATAATTTATTAAAGGTACTAAGAGTTACTTTTTCGCTACCATGTCCCTTACACCGTGTATCTAACTATAAGAATTGTTACCTACATTTATCTCGACCTAATCCCTCAGTATAAGGCTTGAACGTATTCAAATACCGATCGAGTGATCGAATGCTTCCATTTATTTCCAGTGAAGCTGCACGTTAATGCTAGGGGCGCTGCTGTGAAATGGATGGTATTTGATATTGTCTTAACTCGTACTAAGTCTACGACTTTGATTTGTATCTGAAGTCAGCAATTTGTTTGGAAACTAATATCAATTTAACCATGGTGGCAATGCCGTTGTTATTACGATTGTGAAATCTAAGTAGAAGTGAATAAAATAACTTTTCATTTGACTGTCAGAAAACTAAACCTGTGTGTAGGTAAACTCTTCTCCCAACACTGTATATATGAGTGAACTCTTCGAACCGACCTCAATAATGTGTCGAGTACTAGATCGTAACGCTGCACTATGTAACGCATGGTTATTGCCCCATAACATCAATCATAAAGCGCCCCATTCCCATCCCTTATGACCCGCGAGGAAGTAAGTATAACAGCATGTGGAGATGAAGATACACTTACTACGAGAGTACAGACAGGTAGTAACAAGATGCTATCTTAAACAGAATAGGCTATTTGACAAGTAGCGTAGCATGGGGGGGGGGGGGGGGGCATTTCACAGGTGGCGGTTAGAGAAAAACAAATGAAGACATGAAAAAAAAATCCTTCAGTGTTTTTTTTGTCGTTACCATGCCCCAGATCTTTTATAATGAATAGCAAAAATAAGAGGGCGGAAAATTTGAAATATGCACCGGGTGTTAATGACCTATGCTACGCCACTGTATTTGGCTGTATTTGAAAAACTATCCTAAATAGTTCATTAGTTTAATATGATGCGTATTTTCCCTACAATTCAATGATAAAACTGGAATAAATAAATATACCGGCAAAACGCGCCCTCCGGGTCAGGTGACCCTTGTGACGTCACATGATTTTCTTTGAAAAAGTCTAAACGATCAGATAAAGATCCAAAAATTAAAGCGGCTGTTTCAAAGGATTCTAATGTGGGCGTTCATAAAGTTGCTCTCCATTGTGTATTGCCCCTCTCCCCCTTGTATCGCCCTCTGCTCTACAGAGGTAGCAACAATCTATGGCGATCTTCACAAATTCTAGAATGCGGTACTTTGATGTCAAAAGGAAATGCTTTTTTTAGATTATTGTATCTATATTCTCGGTATTATATTTTCCTTAGAGACTACAAAATAAATATAACGATGATAATAAAAAAAACATAAATAACCACAGTTATTGGAAGTTCTCAAACAAAAACAAAATGTAAAAGTCTAGTTAGCTAGGTACGTCTGCAGAATAATGAGCAATTTGCAAGGGCAATACGCAAACAGATGGAATACAAGTACTCCCAATTCCAAGCCAGCCGAACTTTGTAAAACTTGTAAGAAAAGGGCTCTCGCATGGCTGACTTCCATTTGGAAAATGGAAATCTATCCGATTACGACTACATATATTGCTTAACGCAAGAGAATGTATTAGAAAAAATGTAAGTCCTGCTACGAATGTGGAGCCAAATGTTGCACGACAGGTCGCCCGACAAGTGTGGCAGCTACTATGTCACTTGAAATGGGCAACAGGCGCGGCGGTTGGCAACACGGAAAACCGAGGTCATTTTTCATGGACTACTTAGAATCAGAATCAGAATATTTTTTATTCACGTAGACCATTAAGAACAGTACTTATGAATCGTCAAAAGTTACAAATATTATGCTACTACTTTACCACCCGTTCGGAATGCCGTTCCTATGGAGAAGAACGGGCAAGAAACTCCATGGTTGCTCTATTTTATAAAGATCTTTTACTTGCATATAGGTGGCTAGAAAAGTAGGTAAGACAACACATTTAAAATGTAACATAGAAATGCAAAACATATGTTACTGTCAACACGAAACTGGTATCCGTAAGGCGTGTAATTAGCAGCAAATTGGATAATTGCTGAAAATTTCAGTTTAATTGCCATTGACGGTTCGTTAATTGCGACAAATTGGTGACTTGGATGTAGTTGGTACTTTCTTTTTTTGTCAAGTAATTATAATTAGTGCTATCGATTTTGCTATAGAGCTATAGAGTTGTGTTGCCTCTGAATTTGTTATTTTTAACGTATATATTTTTCTGAGTTTGTAATTCAGGTTCCCATATCTACATTAAAAGATATAAACAAAACAGCTTCATGATCACTCACACGTCCGCGTCAGTCTTTCTGTTGCACACTTTTTGGCAACGACTTGACGTAGAAACTTAAAAATTTGCATATATTATGTGCCGGGTAATTTCTTACGACAATAGTGTAAAATAATAGGTCAAAGATTGGGGTCATACCGGTCACGTTTGTGTATAAAATAAATGCGTAAACAGTGTTTGAATATCTTAAAACTGAGAACTTTTAACACGACTGAAACTTCTTGAATAATCTGAGATTAAAAAAATAGCCGAATATTTAAATGTAATCTTTACAACCTGCAGGCAGACGACCTCTTAAAATATTTTTCATCTCACTGGCTACGAAAGGCAGCCTTTATTTTTCGAAAAGTACTTGCAAAAGTCCATTATATAGAAAAGGTTTTCGAATTTCGAACTTGACGAACTAATGCATGTTAGTTAATCTGTGGTAACGGTGTAAGGTGGATACAACCACCTAACTTTAGTTCTTCTTTCTATAAAAGAAAAAAAAACGTAAAGTTGAAAAGAGAAGTTATCAGTTTTGATTTATTTTCCAAAAAATGAGTTTCAAATATTTGAATGAAAAACATTCATCCAGAATTGTCCTAGCTGTAGTGAGATGAAAAATGTTCTGCACAATTTTTTTAGAAGTAATTATAGTCTGAGTATCCAAAAATTAAGTACCATTTGCAGTACTCACAAACTCTTAACCCCAAATTTATAGACTATCTATAACTTTGTTTAATCGTCAAATAGTACTGCGCACCAGAGTTTTGGCTTTGCGTATTACTATAATATGAGGTTTGATAAAGTTATATAACGTCTATAAATTCGGGGGTTCGAAGATACCATATATGTGGAATCACATAAGTATTTTATAGTCTGTGACTAAAGCCAGATCACACGTGTCACTATTAGTAAGGATTATATTTCGACTCTAGACGACTTTGATGCGACTCCACGCGGCAGACACGTCGCAATGAAATGATTTTAAAACCTGCCATGCTCTGGGATTTATTGCGTTGTAATAAAGTGCCATTTAGACGTTTCTTTGCGTCTTACTTCCGAGCCAAAACGAGTGGAGACAGCTGTTTCATCTTACCGACGATGTGACACCGTTGAGCCATTGAGTATAGTCGTACGACATCACTGAAATTGTCAGATTTACGAAGTTTGTTTAATTTTAGTAGTAATATATAGTCTACATTCATACTCATACAAAAAGCAGCTATACTTGCCTTGACTCGGGTAAAAACATCGTGCCCATCACACACTAAGTCTGTCCGCACCAGGATTCGAACCCGGGACCCTCGGTGCAGGATGCAGGGTCACTACCAACTGCTCTAATCAGGTACCCATTGATTTATTATGTTAACAGCCCCATATGAAATCTTATTTATATATATACAGTACTTAAGTATTTTTTTTTAATACCTAATACTTAGGGAAGTTAAAATGCATGTTTAGGCCAAAATATACACCTATTCTGAACTGATACATAAAATAAACGCGATAAAATCTGTATAAAATGGGTTTTATTTCAATATAAATTATATCTAATGGTCATGTGTCATAAATGGTAGGTAAAGGAACACCAACCTTGTACGACACTTGTAACGAAAACATTCGGCTCACCTTCTGCTTAACGACACAGAGACTCTCTCGATCATCAGATAACATATAAATGGAATATTCCATCATTATATTCAGTACACGGTATATAAGCGGATCAGAGTATGAAAAACGTAATAACAGATGTATATCGTATGTAACTTTCCATTCCGACAATGGACAAACATATCTACATACAAAGCGAGTACAATGCGCGCTACGTAGGTAAGCTGATTCATTGTAGATAGGAGGTATAGTGGTACAACCAGTGTTGTCAGATGTGATTTTCTGTTTCTACCCAAATTTGAAATTATTTTTCTCAAAAATGATACAATTTGCTTGAGTTTTACCCAAAGGCAAAAAGTTGATAATATCGGTTAATTTTTCTTATTTTTTCCTTGAAAGACTGTTCTAATTTACAAACTAAAACAGCAGAATGAGCTTTTTTTTTTTTTTACGTTACGTATCCCCACTGCCTGTGTTTGACGGGTATGACATACCATAGAGAGAAAAAGCAGAGTGAAAAGAATGAAAACTAAAAAGTACCCAAAATTCTCCATGGTATTTTATTTTTCTCCAAATTTTTCTCCAAGAATTTCATTTCTCCAAAATTTCTCCAGAGCCAAAATTTTTACCCAGAATTGCGAAAAAAATACCCAATCTGGCAACACTGGGTACAACTGGTACCTATAACACTGATAACAGTTCGACTTATACACTTTTAGGGGAGCGGGGCTAGTTATCATAGATACCTAGCTATTATATTCACATCCATCAAATTTAAATATTATTTTCCTTATTTCCATTTACGGGAAAACGCCTCCTCAATTTTTGGACCACTATTTTAAATAATTCGGAATCGATATCACAAACGGATTTGAAACTTACCATGTCGATGTTGCTCCCGATGAGCTTTCAGATGGAAACGTTTTGAAAAAAAACGAATTGGTATTTCCATCGGGAAACATCGAAAATAATCAAATTCGGAAATTTTAATAGCGATTGCGGTAATCCAGTTTGGAAGTTTTCAATACCGTTTCCGATATCGATGTCGAATGGTTTGAAATAACCCCGCGGTTATCTATATTTTGAGTTTTTATTATACAGTTCGCTCCCTTTTGTGTTGCCCCAACTCAGCGATCTTGGTGGGTGTACCATTTAAAATGGCATCATAAATAATACCTAAATAAATTGGGCCATTGAAATTAAAAAACATCCTAATTTCAATAGGGAAGATGGCTGGGTGCTACCACCAGCTTGGGACCCTGTAGTAAACATCATAAAATCCAGAACCAAGCGTACCATTGCAAGACCTCAAGACACAGTGAGCTCTTTCTGCGTAGATCGGACCGCAAGTAACAACTAAATATGAGGGTACCCCCGTCAAACTATGACACTAGGACGTCAACCACCTCAGTCCTCCCGTGACCATGGTTGCTGCAAATCAGCCGAAACGTCGGAAACGTAAAATAAAAAATAAACCGCGATAAAATCCTTATGATTAGTTTTATTTCAATGTGTAGTATTCGCGTAAATATAAGAAATCAATATGTGAACCTAAATAAATTCATAAGAAACTTTGTGAATTCATGAAAACTATACAAACTATAACTATACTATACTATACTATATTTGTAACGTGTTAATTAAATTTTTTCACCATTACTTATGTTCAAAAGAAGGTAAAACTATGCTGCCATGTGCTTACACTATAGCAGTCTAACAATTAACAAGTCATTAGTATGTAAATTTGTGAAACGGCCACCGGCCACCGGAAAATCCTAATTTCATAGACGAGGTCAGTAATCGTTTTTGTGTTTCGGTGATGTAGCCAGGTTACTGAAGGGCGAATAAAAATATACGTCTGAATATGTCAACGTATTAATATATGTAAGCCGCATTTATTGCATTTAATAAAATCTGTAGGTATATATAAAATAAAGTCGTGTTGGTTACACCATTTACCCAAGAACGGTCGGCCGATTTTTATGATCTTTGATTTTTTTAAATTTGTCCCCGCCCCGAATCATGTGGGAAAATACACTAAAAAAATAAGGAAGATAATTAATTTTCTCATACATTTGAATCTGAGGCGGTACGAAGTTAGCCGCGCGAGCAAGTATAATATAAGGATATTTTAACGATTTAAATTACCAGCACGGGCGGTACTTTTAGCAGAGTGCTCCTCCTCTTTTTTGGCGTCGGTTAAGGGGCATGAAAAGGATGGCAATACATTATTTAAGTGTATTTGAGTTTATATACCCGATAAAGAAACACTTATGAGCTTCCAAATTTATAAGAAGTTTTCATCCGTTTATAATGGTATTACAAAACACATTTATTCTAAGAAATGCATTGTGGAATAATTGAATATTGATTAATGATGTAGGTATGAGCGTACTTATCCAACTTTTCAAACCGGCTATAGAATGACTATTCATTTGTTTATTTTTGTATAGATGAATAAAAGAAATTGATGGATTTGACCAGGCGATGTTTAGTAAGAATACTAGAATCTTCTATAATACTGTGCAGCTACTGAAGCAGACAAAACTATGTTGTTTTCTTAGCGATCGCTCGCTCACTCTGAACAAAACACATCGTCCACGAACGCCAGTGCATTTTGTAAGTAAAATAAGCTACCTTAGGTCTTAAGTGCCCTTTTGTGCAGCTCATAAATATTCATTGTTCGGCTTAAAGGTCGGTATGTGCTCATTGTAGGTTGTTGCACTGTTTTAGCTGCTAATGTGCAGAACACCTGGCTATCGATCCAGCTTGTTGGAGGAAAATATTTATACATTCATACCCGTGTGAAAATACCAAAATCGCTATATTATTTGAAGAGTTTGCATATAATATATATAGGAGCTTCCTCGACTCCTAGATTTTGATAAAAATGGTACCAATCTGGATGTACTTATATTCTTCTACATAAAAAAACAGAATTTTCCAAAGCCGTTCATAAATGACGAAGTTCTGAGGTAACAAACATAAATTAATTGGTGTGTTCGTATGGCGATATTTATTATCTATCTATATATATATAAATCTCGTGTCACAATGTTTGTCCTCAATGGACTCCTAAACCACTTAACCGATTATAATAAAATTCGCACACCATGTGCAGTTCGATCCAACTTGAGAGATAGGATAGTTTAAATCTCAAATTATAGTCGCAATTTTAATTTATTGCTAATTATTTGTCTGTTATTATTTGACAGTCACAATTATCTGTTAACTCCAAATGATTCTAACAGATGTCGATACCTTTCGACTGGGTTGAGTAAGTAATCAATAGATGGCGCTGCTATGGTAAATCTACGAACGTGTGATATAAGCTACATTTTAACAGCATAATTACCACGTGTTGTTGACTCTATAAATTGTTTCATTGTTTACTATAATGTAATATAACAAAAACTTTAGCCACAGCAACGCGTGGCCGGGTCAGCTAGTTTATTATAAAAAATACATCTAATTGAGTACCTCCTCCTGTTTTTTAACCGACTTCAAAATGGAGGAGGTTCTCAATTCGGTTGTATTTTTTTATTTGAAGTCGGTTTAAAATTCAAATCTCAATGTCCAGCGGTTTAGTCTGCGAGTTGCCTGTCAGTCCGTCAGTCAGTCATTCACTGCTAAGAGTTTTAGTAGGCGTAGCAGACATATTGATAGGTCATGAAGTTGGAGCCTGGTTTCCATGTCATCAGGGCCCCAAGTCTGCTAACACAATCGATTCGTGATCGAACAGCAACTGCATAGTAACTGTCACTTTTGACAGATATTGTATGGGAAATCTGTAAAAAGTGACAGTTACTAAGCGGTTCCTGTCGATATTGAATGGATTGTGTTAGCAGACTTGGGGCCCTGTACTCATTGGAGTATTGGCACACAAGATTATGGCCATACCATTTTAAAACTATTGTAAAATTGTGCCTTTTGTGTAAAATTCCAACAACATTCGGGTATAAAATATACGGACAATGATATTCCGTCGTCCCGAAATAGGTATTCTGAAACGTCTCACAACAAAAACCATTTGACGAGCAACCCAAATAAATGATGTAAGAGGTGAACGAACCAGCCATTGTCGGGATCTGAACCCGTGACCTCCAATTCACAGCTCAGCAATCACCGTGAACTTTAGGTTATTGTTTAGAAAGGGATTAATGTAAGTATGTCATGTCGATTTGAACTGGAGACGAAATGGAGGCAATCTTTAGGTACCTATACTCCCAGTGACTATACATATAACTATAGTTTCAATGTTCTTATTCTATAATGTAGTTGGTATTATTGCCTTTATATATATGATACAGTTCACATGTGATCATAGAGAAAATTTATAAAACTACTTGGAAACTATGATCCTACCTACAATCTGCTTTCTTTCTATCTCTAAATTGCATTTATCATCTAGGTAAAAAATAAGTCCTAGATATATGTCATAGGAAGTGATAGGAAGGTATGAAGATATATGTCTCAGGAAGTACAAGGAAGTGCCCACACCAATTCAAGAATGGGCACTAGTTTTTTTTCACGGAAAACAATACAAATGATATTTGTCAGGGTATCGAAAATCCGACGTAATCTTTTTAAATTACTACAAAACATAGATTTTTAAGCACCAATAGATTGCGAAGAGGAGTCCTTAAAATGTTACACCTTTGTGTGTGTACCCTAATGAGGTTTTATAGCTCGCAGAACCGATGGCCGTTGGGGCAGAAAGGCTCTAGAATGGCGACTACGAACCGGAAGATGTAGTGTAGGACGCCCCCCACAAGGTGGACTGATGATATTACACGCGTAGCAGGAAGCCGGTGGCTGCGAGTGGCGGAGGACCGAGATGTGGAAATCATTGGGGGAGGCCTATGTCCAGCAGTGAACGTCTTTCAGCTGATAGATAGATAGTTAAGATTACAGTAGAAGTTCCCACTTACCCTACAGATAGTTATTTAAAGTGCTCACTTTAACCTCTCGATGCTTTTTTTTCCGCAATCCAACCATTACAGCGTAGACGGTTTCGCAAATATCTTAACCGCAATCTGAGATCGTTACGTTAAACCGCTTCCTACGTTTTGTATCAAGATTTTATTACACGAACCGTTCACGTGCTATTTCTAAATGGCTGGTAATTAAATTAACGTTAAGACATAGGTAGGTATAAGCAGGTATTACTGTTACTTGGCCAGCTACGCCGAGCATAGACTGAAGTGTACAACGAATTCAATGTCCGAATAAAAAATATCTACGTCGAAGAATCATTTGGTAAAGCTTAAAGGAATATTCGTGGGAATACGGGAAACACCATGACAGTACGTCAAGTGCGAGATTATTCGTAAGTTAACCGTACACTTTACATTTTGTATGCAGCATTCAGAATCAGAATCAGAATATTTTTTATTCATGTAAACCATTAAGTACCGTACATATGAATCGTCAAAAAAGTTACAAAATGCTAAGCTACAACGTTACCACCCGTTCGGAATAACGTTCCTGTGGATAAGAACGGGCAAGAAACTCCATGGTCGATTTTTTTAAAATTTTTGAGCAGTACATTGTTATAGGTATGTGAGAACAATGTAGGAACGGCTGGGCAGACTTTAGGAGCAGGTCAAAAAAACAAGTATTAACTCTTAAGTATATAACAGCCTGGAATACTGTCTGTACTCGGAATACTGTAGACTATAAAGTATACGGAAAGCTCACGAATAATCTCGCACTTGATGTGCTAATATGTTTAATGTATCTGTATCAAATAGGTAGATATAACGGAAAATTTTATACAGGACTGAGAGTCTGATGCGACCAATGTAATACCGTAGACTACTGCATCGGGCTAAAGCAAGATCAGTACCATATCTGCCACAGTTCTGAATGGAATCAATACAAACGAACGCTATTATGGGAGGACTACGGCACTGGAGTCGAGATGAAATGATCAGAGCCCTAGGAATATTGGAAGCTGTCTCTCGACAACCTCCTACGAAATAAACGAACAAGCTCCAAAATATAAAATCATAGCGAAAGCAACCTTAATTCGCATCAATAGGGGAGAATGTACTTGCATACAATTCACGTACAGGCACAGGCTTATTAATGCACTCGGTGCGCCTTGACCCAATTCCAGGGGAAGCCAGCTCGCGGCCCGGGACCTGCCTGCACGGTTGAAGGTCGCGGGGTTACTGGCGAGGAGCGATGTGGAAGGGAACAAGGCTTGGATGAATAAATAAATATCGGCACACAAACATACTAATTGTATGGCCCCAAAGCAAACCCAATTTATTATGAGTAGCGAACAACAAATTTACAATTTTTATTGCGTTTATTTTATGTTTCTACGTTCCCGACGTTGCGGCTGCTTTACAGCAACCATGGTCACGGGAGGACTGAGGTGTTAGATGTCCTAGTGTAATAGTTTGAACTGGGGGGGGAACCCTCATATTTAGTTGTTGCTTGCGGTCCGATCTACGCAAAATAAGTTTTAAAACGATTATTGATGCTTTTGTTGAAGCCAATACGTATATAAATTCAGGAAAATGTTACAAGTTATCCTGTTATCAACATTTATGGAAAGCTTAATGATAGCTCCTTTATGTAGGCAAGTATATCCGCGTAGGAGTAGGCGAACAGTGGGCTTGAGTTTTTATTATGAAAGAAATTGACACGTGTAGAAAAAAAAGAAAAATCTGTTGGGTAAAGTAAGTGATAACATTTGAGGCGCACGTACTTCATTACCACTAAGAATGTTGAACACGCAAAGGATGTATAGAAGAATACTTAACGGCAATTAATGGCTTCGTTTTTAAACTTGCAATTCATTAAACATAATTTTTATAGTTAAACTTCCACAGTTTTTCTACAAAAGTACTTCTGGTACAAAATAAAATAGGCGCAGAATCGAAAAATCTCTAGTCGTAACGTGAAGGGCGCAACACATCCACCAGTAATGACGTACACATCGAAATGTGCCGGGATCACAATAAAATCAATGTAGCTTGCCCCGAGCTGAAGGCTGTCCAGGGTCCCAGTGACGTAGGAGCGAACGAGACAAACATACCTGTGCGTTGCAAGTACAACAACGATAGATATACACCTGCCAATTTTGTAGAGCCATAACATAATTGAGTGCATAATAAAATAACGTTTGGTTTTAATTAAGATTGAGCAATCAAATAAAGTATTATTCGATGGCTTGCCTTATTTTATTTGTGAAGAGGAATTTATGTAGTACTACGTTATACTAATTAGGTAATGAGAAGCTTTGCGCGAGATGAGACCTGCCCCCCCCACTGTCTCTCCGTTAACCCTGGATCGACAGAAAGTTATACTATAGCCAGTAACAGAATTGACATAGAGCACTAAACTGTTCCTAAATACACTAGAGCAGCCTTTCCCAAAGTGGGCGATAACGCCCCTTTGTGGGCGCTGAAGGCCTACACTATTAGGGTAAGAGACCCAGAAAAAAAATGGGGGCGTTGTGTAGAGGCTTAGAATACTTAATTTAATTTGAAGTTATAGTGGATTTTAAGTAGGTGAAAAAATGGGGGCGCTAAAAAATAATTCATTCTCAAAGTGGGCAGTAGACAAAATAAGTTTGGGAACCTCTGCACTAGAATATGCTCACTGAAGATAAACATGTTTTCCTGATCTTGGTAGAAGTAATAATTTCTCGGAAGAATGTTGAAGTGATGTCAATTCTGTCATCTCTGCCTTGAACTTTTGCGAACAGTAAAAGCTTTCCTCAATTTTGCAAACGCCACGCGAAAATATTTCGGAACTGCTAGCTTGTCCGTCGAATCAACAGCTTGTGTTTATAAATATGAAATTAACGAGACGCAACAAGTGCTATCTTCCAGCAATTTAGGGGACTGGGCTTCGGGGATTTTAGGGCAGACGTTGTTACGAGGTCTCAAGATTCCAAATTTTTAAAATGGATCGGAACGAAATTCATAATTAGAACCATATACGGCATCTCCAATCTTCACTATAATTAAAAAGGTAATTTAAAATGCCACTGAGAAACTGAACATCTGTGAAGTTTTGTGGAGGAATAGGTGGAAAGAAGAATATAATGGAACTTATATGCGCATTAGTTAATGTTTTCGAACAATCCTTTATATTTTTGTACATTATTTATACAAAAATATGAAACTTATCTTTTTAATATTCAAATATAAATAACTTAACAACGTCTTCGAAGAAATTGTTCAATTTAAGTTAGTAACAGAGCAACTTCTTGCTGTACGACCTAATTAAGCCACCATATTGGATCTCGTAGACTAAAACACACAAGGGCCAATCTCAGTCGAGATTGAATTTTTATTGACCAATCACGGCACAGTATAGAGAACATCAGCCAATACGGCGTCTTGGATCACGCTTCTGACGTCATAGAGACACTGTTAAAATTTAATGGGACAGAAAAGACGGAATTTGACATATTCACGTAGGTGGGACTTGTGTGGGTAACAAAGGTCAAGCCAATGTACCTATATTCATATTAAAAGGACAAAATTAAAGCACCGTGATGGGCTAATCGAAATTGATACCTCGTTTACTTTACTAAGTCTTCATTCTAAATTAGCACCCCGAGAGTTTTAAATATTGAGTAACTAACTCTATTTCTCTAGTCTGATTGTTACATTTTCACGACTTAACCTTTATAAGCCGTAAAAGGATCTATGACAAATAATTAAACGCCTATTCCGCGATTACTCCCAATGGGTCCGAGGGATCAAAGGGGACCTACAGTAGGTATGGAGAAAAACTTTGAATAAGGGCTGTACAAACATTCGTGCTCATCACACAATCTTTGCCCTGTCTGGGATTCGTACTCGAGACCAACGGTGTATCAATCCTTTCATTTCTACTGATTACAACCATTCGCCTCTAAACAAGTAGGTCGTCTCTTTCTTACCTACATCAATCTAGCCTTCAAAATCTACTGAATATTCTTTAGCTTTCATTACTGTGGGAACATAGCGGCTTGCCAACGAAAATAGAAAAGATTCAAAAGAAAGACGAACCCATGATAAGATCTCGAGAGTACTGTCGGGGAATTAATCCTATTGAGAGGGAAGACTTTTCATATTTTGTACATTATATAAATTGGGAGTAACAGTTTCTAAGAATCGCGAACTACCTTAGCCGTGTACTGACTGATCGTGCAGCGTTTTAGGTGTCTCTGCTCGCAAAACGCGTTTTGAAGCAAGCGCTCGCTCGGTTTCGCCCGATCACATTGTATATATCAATATTTAGTAGTAACATGTTTAGATGATAGAAACTGAGGCAGCCGCGCGCGACATATTCCCAAGGCATCTGCGCAAGGCTGAGCGATTAGTCAGTACACAGTTATTCCTGACTGAAAATTGAGTAGGAGTCGTGTTTTTACGAAACTCGCAATTTACGAGAGATAACGGTATTACAGTAAGTACCTAGACAAAGCTTCGGAAACATAATATTCTATTCGGCGAAATATAAAAGCGTAGGCTTTGAGTCTGTCTTGTTAAACAAGGTAAATAGAGACATGAAATATAGATTTATCTTATGTATAAGATCCTTATGTACGATGTAAGTATAATAGTAAGTACATATAATATATTTTAGGGGCTAATGAGTATAAAATAAATGTATAAATTACTGTACCTAATGTAATATGTATAGAATATTATGTTCTCTGTGGTCGTGTTTGACAGATGTCAAGACAGATTAAAATATTTCCCCTAGTACTGGAAACTTTTTTTGACTATAATCTGGGTGTTTTCAAGTCGAGAGTAAACAGGTACCTTCTAGGCAAGTATGCTACATCGTAGATCTCATCGTCACTTACCATCAGGTGAGATCGAGATCGAATACTTGCCTATATTGTATATGTGGTATATGTGGTGTTTAAATATAAAAACCTGCAAGTTTGGGTATTGGTTGATAGCTTGTATTACGAGCAGAAATATTTTAATCTGTCTTAATATTTGTCAAACACGTGCACAGAGAACATATCTATATATACCTACAGGTGGATTTTTTAACTGCACCAGGAAGGAAAGTTCTCCAAATACTGGTGATAGCAAATTTATATACTGGTGAAAACAAATCTGCATTGAAAGATTTTCAAAATCTCGCTTTCCACACTCAGGAAAAGACAGTCAATCTATTAATAAGTTCTAGCTACTGAATGTGACATACTTAAAATACCTATCAAGCTGAAACATACTTTAAAAGATCTCTATTTATATCCGAATAGATAAAACCATTATATATCCAGCAACAAAGTGTATGCCCCAACAGTCAAGCCCGTATGCAACCGATACGATAAGCCGTAAGAACCCACATCCATCAAACCTAACTTTCTCGTTTAATTAATTAGCTATATCATTAATAACTTCCTTATATTTTTTCTACTATTACACCCTCCAATCAGTGAGGTACACGTCATGTATCATGACTCATCATGTAATCAATAGCACAGTTTCAGAAATAGATCGACGCCATATTCTCTTTGTGGACAGCCGGTTCAGGTGAATAATTAATCCAATAATGCCGTCTTTTCCTTGTAATGATGCGAAATTGAAAACTGGGGCACACGTGTCTTTCAAGATACTAGGTAAAGATCTTTGAAAGTAACTACCTAAGGAAAGAATCAAACCAAAGCAAGTAGGTGTACTATTGTATAATATTTGTGCGGACAATTTATTTTACTCGCGGTTTACCTGCGTGGACTTTACGACACACAGTCAAAAATATTTTTCCTCTGAGTACGTAGATTATTTTGGCCTATTGAACATTTTCAGAAAGCTTGTCAAGAGTTGAATGGCAGTATTTATACCCTAAACAAACCTTGGATGATGTTTTTGTTTTAAGTTTCTATGGGATTTTGAGGCAAAATGCAACCCAGACGTTTTGGACGTATACGATTGCTGTCTCATCCAGTATTAAAAGGTCATTGATATCGTATGCAAGTTACAAACTTCAATCCGAAATTTTCGACTAAATTGCAAACAAAGTTTCGCATTTATTTTTAATTAAATTTCTAGATTCAAACTTGAGATTAGCCAATAAGCAATACATGCAAATCTTATTCCGACCGCGCTCTGATCCATAAACTACTTATCTATGTCCCTCTCAGTCCCTTCAACTTGGTCACGTTATTTTGGGCGCTCATCGATTTTCGCAAAATTAGCTTCGCCAGCCGTGTGACCCAATAAAGCTATGTAAAAATAAACAATACTTTACCGCATTGTTGGTTTTTCATTAAGAGGTGACTGACGCAATGTTTGGGAATGTTATTGTACAAATCCTAAGGCGATTAGTTAAGGAATTTGTGTTCGGTCATTGTTTTAAAGATTAAGTGGTTGTAGTTCAATGATAAGTTATTTATATAGTTATGTAATATCATACCAATAGCTGGAATTAAACAGTATACCATAACGTAAAGATACCTTTCACAAATTATTTAGAATAAAGCAAAACGAGATAAGTATCTTTATTATTTAACTGGCATTATCTGGAGAATTGTAGCTACTAAATAAAATAAACACACTGTAGAATTTTCATACTTATTTCATTTCAGAACAGGGATTGCTAAAGTGGTCGATTTCGGTTTCCCAGCGGTCGACATAAACGAAAATGAGGTTACATAGGGTCGAAGAGGTCTAAAAATCGACCCCTATTAATTAACAGAAGTTCTAATTTGAAACTTTCAAGATACTGTATAAGTTGTGTTACGTGTAGCAACTTGTTAAGAATGACTAATAATCTTAGTGCAAGTATCATTGTTGTAATTTAAAAATACTCAACATGTCGATAAGCGTGCACAAGTTCGCCAAGTTGTAATAATTATAATGTATGAATAGGAAAAAAACTAGAGATAGGATTTTTAAAGCAATTTGACTATGAGAGTTTAAAGTATCAGTTCATTTTATAAAAGCTCTTGCTCAAAAAGTTTAGGAATCCTTGGCTTACAATATTGATTCAAATCAATTAAATACCTAAGTGGTTCAAGTATGTAGTCCGAAATGGCGGAATTCAGTTCTTAGTATATACCGAACTGTACTTTATAGCTATATTAATATTTCCGCGAATTCACGTCTCGAAAGCACACAGTAATTATGTAATCAAAGAACCTCAAAGTAAAGCAAATACACCGTTGATTTCCTATTAAGAGTGTGCAAATATTTGCCAACAGCTACGGTAAATACTCACTTGCCGAAGAGCGGGTGCCATAAGTGGAATGACGATGGGTCGTGCGGGTGCGGAGGCATCAGCGGCGGCTCGCCCAGCGGCGTGGTGCTGCCGACCTCCGTCTCCTCCCGCCTCCTCCCCATGGCCGCGGGAGGATTCGAACTCCTCCTCGAGGATCCAACTCCTGACGCGCCCGTCGCAGCCGGCTCCAACAAGTTGTGCAACGATTTAACACTTATTCTCGGTCGCGGAGACTCCTGAGAACTCGACGTGCTACTCCTGTGCTGTCCTTGCGATTCGGAATGTTTCACGGATTGCAAGTAATTATTATTCGGGTAGTAAGGTGATGTTGGGCTCTTTTGCTGACCGCTCCTCGGCGATCGCTGGCTGCCCATCATGTTCTGATTGAAATACGGTATTTGGAGGCCCGGCAGGGGTACGTTCGGCCGTATGTGCGGGTTCATTCCCGGATACATATTTTGCAGGAAGGTGTTGTGTGCCATCGCTCTTTGACTCGCATTGTAACTATGATTATGGGCCATGGGACTAGATCTCGACGAAACGTGACTTTTGCTTTGATGACTCTTCGTCGAATGGACGTATGGGTTCTGCACGTCGCTAGATTTCGACGCCATTTCTTTCATTTGGGCCTCCATTGAGTTTGATTTGGATCTCGAATTGGCTTGGTTCATCGCCTCCTGCCACATGGCGAATTGCATTCGATTATCGTAGTCCATTTGAGGCATCATGGGGAAACCGGTCGGGCCCATAAAACGGGCGGACGGGTTGAACATCTGCGATAAGTCTGGGTAATTCGGCCCTGTGTACCCTGACGAGTTCAGAGCTTTCAGAAAATCCATATTTTGAGAGCACGCCGCCATCGCTTCCAGTTGACTGATATAAGGTAGCCATAGCATTTGATTGAGCGCGGCTGAGGTCGCAGCGTCTATATCGCCTGCTAACGCGTCCATCGATGGTATTGGCTTAGGCTGGCTAGTTTGGTCGGGTTGCGAAGTGCTCGTGTGTTCTGCACTCGGCGAACTTTTCGCTGTCGTCGACGGCTTGGACTCTTTCGGTTTTGGGGATACGAGTTGCTTAGCCTCGTTTTCCATTATGTTTTCTAGTTGCGATAATGATATGACTAGTATATCTGGGTCCTGTAGCACGGCGGGGAATGCAAAAGCCTCCGGCAGTCTCAATTCCGGCCTTTGTATTAATAGCGCTGGTATTTCTCGGCCTGGGGCCGCTAGAATCGGGTTTAATTTGTCTTTAGGAACTAGTAGTGGGTCTGGAATGTTGAAATCATGATTCATTTTTAGCATTTGCAATTGTTTGAGTGGACTGGGGTCATCTGGCAATTTATGCGATGGTCGGTCGGATTTTTTCGACTTAGACTCTGTTATTTGATCGTCCCCGCACTTGTTGAATACTTTACTAATTTTGGCGAGCTCCTCCGACGATTCCCGTCGCATCCTTTTTTCCTGCGGCTCGCCGAACTCCTTGTTCATCTTTCTCATCTCGTCGGAGCAACTCGTAACCGTCGGACTGGCGGATTTCCTATGTTTACCTAAGTTTAACGGTTCGCACTGTTGTTTGGTTATCGTCACCTCGGACGTGTACATCTTGGGCGAGGGCGACGACAGCAGCGTCTCTAGAAACAGCGACTGTTTGCTTTTCGTGTGCGGCATGTTGAATATCTCCGGCGAGGAGGGTACGGCGGGTATGCCGCTCGGCTGCGGCGACTGCATCGCATCGGACTCCCTCGACGGCGCCCGCGGTATATCTATCCTTCTCGGCGACGCATGCGGGGTGGGCAACCTGCGATGCACACTTAAATCTTTAGGTTGGTCGTCACTTTTATCTGACAGGCTGTCCTCCATGGCGTTTGTGGTTTCTGCGGCGCTCGCTACAACGCGAGGGTCCGCATTGCTCTCACCATTTCTTACGCTCAAATCAGTGGGAGTCAATTCACTGTTCGATGTTTCTTCTAGTTCTTTAATAAAATCTATGTTCCCGTTTTCCTGTTTCAACGTAGGATTGATGTCGCACGGGACAGAATCATCATTTTCAATCTTAGGTGTAAGATGTTCGATGACGTTCTCCATGGTATCGTCATTAGTAAACTCATTAGTTTCACTGGGTAACGTTACTTCGCTCTGGTTCGGTAACGACTGTTGCGATAGCTCCTCCAATGTTTTGCTCTCATAAGTGTCGTGTAAATCAGGTACTCGTTCAGTATACGACACATCGGCCGCGCCGATATCACTTTGTAGCCTCTTCTCGGCGCTCTGATCGTACTCTAAATGGTTAACTTCATTGGTTTCTTGCATCTCTGACGCAGCGTCAAGCGCTTCTAACGTGCACTCCGTCGGGGGGTCCGCAGGAGTGAACACTTGATCGGCCATGTATGCCTGCTCGACGTGCTGCTGCGGATGCTCAGGTGTGAGATGGTCTCCTATGTGATGCAAGTGCAGGAGACCCTGCGCAGCGGTTATACTACTCCGACTCGGAGACTCTAAAGACTGTTCGAGTCTATCTATTATATCGGCGACGGGCGCAGCGCCCAATAATATATCGTCATCCTCCACTGGATAGTCTCCCGACCCGTGCACCAGGTGGGCGAGCTTGTCCAGAGCTTGTCCGAGGATCTGATTGTCCTCACAGCCCTTCTCGACGAGCGACTCCAGGAGATCCTCATCGTGCGGCCCGCCGAGCTCGGGTAAATAGTGCGCCTCGCTGATCGTCTCGAACAAATCCTTATGAACGACCATATCACTCTGGAAAGCGTCCTCCTCCGACGCGCGCTCCGGTGCGTGCGCTTTCCGCTCGAAAAACATCTCGTCGGTGGGCTTCGGCTCGCTGAGCTCGAAGGACATGACGTCCCGCGCGACCTCCTCCGCCGGCAGGAAGGGATAGGGCGCAGAACCGGTACGCAGCTCCAGCTCGAGAGCCTCCTCGCCGCGCTGCTGGTTGAACTCGAGCTCGGCCACGGCGAGCAGGTTGTCGAGGGGCGTGGGCTCCGGCGGAGGCGGCGACGGCAGCGGGCGCGGCACCGCGATGGTGTGCGAGGGGATGTGCGACTCCAGGTCGGGCGCGAACCAGGCGGGCGCGGGCGCGTCGCGGCGCGGCCGACGGCAGCGCCGGCGCCGCCGCTCGGGCCGGTCGGAGCGCTCGGAACGCTCGGGCCGCGGGGGCCGAATCGAATCAAAGATCTCGGTGCGCGGGATAACGCGCCAACCGGCAGGCGTACGCGCTATTCGGATGCGGTTGCGCGCGTCGTAGTCCTCACAGCGCACTTCTTGCACGGTGCCGTCGCGCTGGCGCGCCCACAGGAACACGGGGCGCAGGCGCGGCGGGGCGGGCGGGGCGGGGAGGTCGGCTGCCGGGGCGGCCAGGCTGCGCGCGCGGCGGCGGCCGGCCGCTCGCGCCGGCGGGCACTCGGGCGCGCTGCGGCTTCGGGCGGCATCAGCGCGGGGGCGGGGGCGGGCGGCGCGAGGCTCGCCGCCGCCGCCGGGCGCTCGCGGAGACAATCCGGCGCGCCGCACCGCGGGACAGGCGACGACCGCGCGGACGCGGCCCCGAGGCGGACTGGCGGCCGGCGCGCGAGCCCCGCCCCGCGCCCGCGCCCCCGCCCCGCCCAGCGATCGATACCCGCCCGCTGCACCCGCCGCCCGCGCCCGCGCCCGCCTGCACCCGCATGTAAACACGCCGCGCCGCGCGCCCCGCCGCCGAGCGCCCACCGGTGCCCTCGTTAATCTTAAATCCATATCCGAGAGCGCGGAGTACGCGCGGCACGCCCCCGGCTGCAGCGGCCCCGATGCACGCACCGACCGACCTACCTAGCGCCACCGAGTGCATCACATGCGCTATATTAACACACTAGAGCTCGCATCCATTGAAACGCAGAATGTGTAAACTGGACGCGTCGAGAAGCTACAACTGTCATTAGCATCCTTCAGCCGAGTTTCCATCCTCTCGCCGTGGTTATGGGATGGGAAATTCGGATTGGATTGGATCGATGTGAACCAATGTGCTGCCATCTCTTAGTTGCAGCATAATACGCGGAACTACACGAGTGCAGGACGGAACTTGTTTTATGTTGAACGTGGTAGATGGTAGCACCCTGGAGGTTGTCGTTTTTTTGGGTTTGAATAAACCAAACGCAGTACCGAGATGGCGTATTCGCTAAATATCATAAAAATACAATCAAAACTAAGCTAAAATTATCGCGTTTAGTTAGAATGTCGCACTCTACATTTGAATTAAAAAGGCACCTGCAGTATAGGAAGATATTTTCAACATCATTATTCCCAGATGATTTCTAAAGCGACTACAAGGGGCTTCAAACAAGTGAGACTATTGACAGCCAGAAATACTGATCGAGTGATCGTATCTCTCCTTACATTTCAAGGCAGCGCCCCTAGCGGAAAAAATTAGCTTTACAGGTAAACGTTTGGAAACCTTCAACCACTCGATCGGTGTTTGAATGGCTACGTTAAAAATGTATGCTAATGACTCTAGTCCTTATAAGAGCTTTGTTAGGCAGCCCTATCGTATGAGCTCTCTATGGCGAGGAAACATTTGTGAAGTAGGTTTGACAGAACATTAAAAAATCTTATAATATTAACAATAATTTATTATCACATTACAATCTATAAGTAACAATATATACAACTAAAAATAATACAACAGGAATCTTCAGTCTATTAGCACACACAGCACAGTAACAAATGATAGCATAAACATTGTTTTTTTCTTTAGCCTCCGGACTGTGGTTAATCTTGAAAAAGTATATGCGTTAATATTAGTATCATAAGGTTCATATTCACGATATAAACTTGAGCTATGTTTAAACATGTTGCGACCAAATTTTAAGGCCCTTATCCATATAACAAGCTTTCATAGATACACATTTTATCATATATCTTTGTCATAGATCTAGGACGTCCTATTAAATACAAATATCCTGTCTTAGGGTGATTCAGAAAGATTATACTAAGCTTTGAATGAATCAACCTATATACGGGTGCAAGTGGCTTCGTAACAAAAACTGATACTATTGATTCAAATCATGATTCTGGACTCCCAGAGATAGAATTTTTGGAAATGTTTTCAAGAATTTTACCCATTATTTTTTTCAGTATTTTCAATTGATTTAAGCATGAAATCATAATGGAAGTCTATTTCAGCAAGAAAATACTTGTTTACACACACAGTGGAATCTTTCACCGTGTGTGAATCATTTATCATAGTCTCTTAGTTCTAATAGCCACTGCGTACTCATGAATGGACTTGAGCAAGTACAGCGAGCCGACTGTAACCGCCACGCCGGTGCCGATCGCGACCGTGTAATAGTGGTCCGTATTGCCAACCGGCACGCGCCATATTAGCGCGTCAGTCATCTGGAAAATAAAAATAATTAATATACAAGGCATAATAAAAATAGTGTAAAATATATTGATTTCTTATATTAACGCGAATACTACACATTGAAATAACACTAATCTTACGGATTTTATCGTGTTTATTATATGTTTCAAGGCAATTGCTGTAAAGCAGCCGAAACGTCGGGAACGTAAAAAAACACATAATAAACGCGATAAAATCCTTTTTTTTTATTACATTACTAGCTGTTGCCCGCGACTTCGTCCGCGTGGTATTTAACAAAGACTCAGCCGTTGGCAACAGCCTGCTCGCGTTCTGATCCCGCGGGACGCATTGCAGATTGTTGCCAACAAACTTTAATCAGGCGCAGCGCTGCAACATTGGTTTTAATTTTTTTCGAGAGATCCAATTTTTTTTTCTAAAATAAAAGTAGCCTAAGTTACTCCTTGTTACAACAGCTATCTGCCAGTGAAATTCCCATCAAAATCGGTCCAGCCATTCCAGAGATTACCCGGAACAAACAGACAGACAGACAGACAGACAGACGGACGGACAGACAGACAGACAGACAGACAAAAATTGTAAAAAATGTTGTTTCGGTATAGGTAACGTGTATACATCCAAATGCACTCAGTAAAAAGCGGTTATTTTAATATTACAAACAAACACTCCAATTTTATTTATATGTTTAGATAGGCAAGTATTTGATCTCGATCTCACCTGATGGTAAGTGACGATGAGATCTACGATGTAGCATACTTGCCTACGTAGGAAGGCGGCAGTAGATAGAGACACTACATTCGCTAGGCACATGCAGCGCAGCTGATCTGACCCGCCATCCATGAATGGCAACACCGAACATCATGCCGGAACACGGCTAGGCCGCTTGGCGACATGGTTTTGTTCAGTGGGTGGTGACTAACCACGGCCGAAGCCTACCACCAGTAGAGTTGTCACCTAGTTGGCACCACCCAGGGTCACGGCTAGGGTATCTCGAGGGTATTTAATTCTTCTACGGACGAAGGTACTCGACCCCAAAACCCAAGATTAATTTTATTTCAATAGTGTTAAATATTTTAAGCAATGCATCAGTAAGTTATATGGATCGCGTTGATGTATAAAATGATTGTGGAAATTTTGTTAGATTCTTTTAAACAAGGCGAGTCAGTGGCTCTTGCGCGAGCGCTCAGTGCAGGGTATCATTTTTTTATGTGTAATAATTTGATTAATTTCTTTGGGAACCTGAATGATTCAGGTTCACTACGCCGGCCCAATAAGAGTAAGCTCAGCTCACATTATGCCACGTTATTTTTCCAAAATCATGGTTCAAAATTTGCATATGTAATATCCAAGAGGACCTGGGGTTGGAACCTGAATCCAACATTTTTTTTGAAAACAATAGATTTACCTTTGGTATCATTGCATGCATTTAAGAATCATATATATAATGAAAGTAAGAAAGAAAATAAAAGTAAATGCTTACTTGCTGGATGATAATAAAAATTGTGGTAATAAGCTGTGCGTTCACTAAAGCTGTGTGGGTTAGTAGAGTGGACAAAAAAGGATGACCCACAAATAATTTAATGTATATTAGCCGTTGAATGGCTACTATACATCATATCAGGGCCCCAAGTCTGCTAGCACAATCGATTCATAATCGAACAGAAACCGCACAGTAACTGTCACTTTTGACAGATATCCCATACAATAATTGTCAAAAGTGACAGTTACTATGCGGTTGCTGCTCGATAAAAATCGATTGTGTTAGCATACTTGTGGCCCAGTACGGCGGGTCCAAATCATTTTTTTTTAAATTGAGATTTCGAAACTGCCTTCAAATTTAATAATGATTATTAATGCGCTTAACAACTGCAGGTTCAAAGGTTCGTTTACCCTTTCCATATCACTCTGTATACAGAGTACTCCAAGTGCTAGGTGTATTGTATACTTTTAGGGCCTGCTTCACAACCTTTTTGACAGATGGTCTATACTAATTCTGTCAAATATGTTGTGGCTATGACTTATCAGCAATGTGGGAAACAGGCTTTTAGCTAAATGTATAAGTTTTCCGTTTATAAGAGCACATTTCCTGTATAAAATGCTTTGCAATATCGTTGTAAATTGATTTCAAGTTCTATAAATAAGGTTCGCGCGCGCGTACTTCAAAATAAAGCATTAATTATAAGATAATAAAGTCCTATTCACATTATTTGGTTGAAAAGCACATAAAATGAGCCACAAAGTGTTTAGAGCAGTGATCAGAATTGTATTTATAGCTCAACTAACCGTAGTGTATGCTATCTCCTTCCAACTGCACTTCTCCTTCGAGCTACCGTTGCAAAGAAAAGTCACAGATGGCGACACTGCCTTGTCACAGATGTCCAATCGTTGATCAGGACAACGGAGGTACAGTTTTGGTGGTTCAATTTCATTTCTTGCAGTGCTAAAAAAAATCGTATTCATTAGCCGTTTCATTTCAATCATATCGTGAGGCAACCTTCATGTTTTCAGGATGTGTGAAGAAGTCAACCCGCACTAGGTGTGTGGTGAACGTGGGCCGATTCTACCTCGCATTGAGGGGGTGTGCCCCGGAATAGTGGCAATAGGCACCCTATTATATTGAGACCTAATACCAAATTGAAAAATGTTGGTGTAAGACCGTTGCACATCTGCTAGTCTTATAGGTGCTGCTGTTATTCAGTCATTTGTATAAAAAACAAAACCAACTTGATTATACTTGTCAAACCAAATGTGCTAAATCAAACATGTATATAGCACACCCCTGGCTGACAGTAAGACAAATAACAAATGACTGTGCTCAGAGATACGAGGCAGGCACATACTGACTGTACAACCAGAGGCAGCTTCTTGAGGCTGCTGTGATATTTAGTATACGGCTACTCATTCTGGGGCTGTACAGTGTTATTATATTGCTTGTTAAGAATATCTAAGTTCACCACAATACAACAATTTACTCTGAACTTTTTTTTCTCATAAATACAAAGAATAATTATGAATTCCAAAAAAAATTCTTAGTAATAATAATAATAGCAGCCCTTTATAATGTCCCACCGGTGGGCACGGGCCTCCCTTCAATTCGAGGGGGATTAGGCCATAATCCACAACCCTGGCTGTGTGGGTTGGCAAACTTCACACATCTTTCGAGGGGTTCTCTAAGACATGCAGGTTTCCTTACAATGTTTTCCGTCACCATTCTCAATTCAAATTATTCTTATTATCTGATAATGAAAACGGCTAACGGATCTTTTAACTCAGTAATGTTAGAGTCACATAATTTGGTTAAGGCCTACGGGTAATGCGGAATTATTAATTGTAATTTTTTAATCTCACCCTCCTCCAGGAACAGCTTTATGGTACCGAGCATGCACGGGCAGCCACAAGTAAACCTTGCTGTCAGTCACTCTGCCAATCACCAACACACTGCTAGGGTATGACTGCTCAGCTGGCAATTCAATGTTTATTCTGTTCTTCGGTATGGCATTCAGCTGAAATGTAAAATAACAACAATGAGTTGGGAGACGAAGACAATGATAATAGGGTAATGGAATATGTAACAGCAAATATGGGTACCGTTCTACAAACAGCTTATTTCATTGTACATCGTACAGGATTTATCTTTTTGTAATATAGGTCTCCAGCAAATTTAAGATACCAACCATACAGTAGCTGTGTGTTCATGTGGTGATATTTATATTTAATTCAGAACATTCGCTGGGAAAAAGACTGGTTTATTTTATCACTGACATTTGACATTTGTTTGTTTAAAGTATAGAATAATTTAAGCCTTGTTTATATATAGTTTATAAGTCTACCAAAAAAGTTTTCTAAACTACAAGATATTCAAACACACTAAGAAAGAATATACGCTAAGAAATAAAGTAAATTGGGTACCTATCTATATCTCACTTTTTTTTGAGTTCACCTAAACTATCAGACATATGATGCCAGGTCACAGATATGAGGTAAAAAAATAAACCTACCTTCTGTGTTCTCTTAAAGTCACTCAACTCATCAGGGTTGGCATACACTCCTGGCGGCAGGGTCTGGTCCACCCCTACAATAAAGCCTGTGTACAAATACCTATCTCTTTCACACTCACTGTTGAGCACTATGCCATAGGTAATGTTCCTGAAAATTGAGAATGGCGACTTTAAAAAAGTATTAAGTTTATTGCATTCCCAATTTAAATATTAGCTTAAGATTGTTATTACCTGTGAAAACCATCATTTCGGAGTGCCAGCTTCACTTTAACATCAAAATTACACGTACTTGCAGATAAATAATTGATAAAGAATATTGAAATTAGGAAACCTAAGTTCATGTTCAAATTTATGTTCAAGCGCATTATTTCGTATTTATATAACATGAATTCTTAGATACTTCTGAAAATTCTATCTAGCTACCTCAAAACTCACATAATACATAACGTTGAGCGACCCAAGAAACGAAAAATTAAGATACCAAACCAAGAGGCAAAACAATGTTCATTCATGTATGTTTGACGTATGTTTGTCGATTTGACAGTGACATCAACAATACAAATAACTCAATGGCGAAAGCAAAATCTACCACTTGGCCGGTCAGCTGTCATCTTCTTTTTTTTTAGGTTGGCAATCAGTTACAAAATGGTGCCATTTTTGCTAGTGTCGAGTAATTCTTCATAATTGTTATTGAATTATATGTACCCCTTATGATAATGGTATTGTTGTTGTTGATGATGATGATGATGATGAAATAAAATCCCTACCCCAGCTTTACTGATAGCTGTGAATACTTTACTGAAAATTTACCGGGCATCTTGTGAGAACTTGAAAACTCAAATTATACCATTTTATTTTAATTCCCTTAACCCGTGCACGTTTATGAACACAATGGTTAATATTCCACTAATATTATAAATCATTTATTAAAGAAACCCATTTTTTGGAAAATAAAACAAAATTGACAACTTCACGGCCAACTTTCCGCCAAATATTTAAAATATGGATGGCGGTCCATGGGACATTTCAATCGTACGCTAGCCCGAGGCAAACCCAAATAATTTAAGGTCAAGGCGCACTTGCTTTCAATTGGGGGTCACCAACCAATTTGTCCACTTGCTTCCGTCGCTCTGGCGAGGTCGCAACGGAATTCAATTAAAATTGACATTCAATTGATAAGCTACGCGTTTTGATTATGCCGCTGAGATGTTATAAATTGTTTTATTAAGTAACTAGCTGTTGCCCGCGACTTCGTCCGCGTGGTATTTAACAAAGACAACTGTTGGCAACAGCCTGCTCGCCCATTTTGAGCTCGCGGGACGCATTGCAGGTTGTTGCTATCAAACTTAATCAGGCGCTGCGCTGCAACATTGGTTTTAATTTTTTTTCGTGAGATCCTATTTTTTTTTGTAAAATAAAAGTAGCCTAAGTTACTCCTTGTTACATCAGCTATCTGCCAGTGAAATTCCCGTCAAAATCGGTCCAGCCATTTCAGAGATTGCCCGGAACAAACAGACAGACAGACAGACAGACAGACAGAGGGACAGACAGACAGACAGACGGACAGACAGACAGACAGACAAAAATTGTAAAAAATGTTGTTTCGGTATAGGTATCGTGTATACATCCAAATGCACTTAGTAAAAAGCGGTTATTTTAATATTACAAACAGACACTCCAATTTTATTTATATGTATAGATGTATAGATTGCTAGTTAGGTACTACGGTTGGTATGTTAGTATATCAATAATGATTAGTTTTAAACCATGTCATTATTAGGTATGTTATTTGAATGTACCTATTTTTTCTTTTTATTTCAGGGTAAGACACTTGTTGGTATACTTGAATATAAAGCGTTTTCAACTTGATTTTCTCTTCTTAATCGTCAATATAGCGACCTTTTCTTTTATCTGTAGCTTGTTCTTGGTCTTCCACGTCTACGCTTTCCTTCTATCTTCCCCTTTATGATAGTTCTTATGATGGTATCATGTCGTATAAGATGGTCTATCATATACCCTCATCCTATGGTTTTCCATTAACGATTTTTATTCTAGTAATGTCTTCAATAGGTGAAGTCGACCAAGAAACTCCTTTGTCACCCTAAGGTTGAATATCATTTACACATCGTAGAATCGCAAGGCCTATTTTTGACATTTTTTATTTAATAGTACTTAGAAAATATCAAATAGGAAACTTAGTAGATTTTTTATTCACAAGGAGTTTTGGTCAATACTGATAAACCGCTTTCATGACCGTCCTTAGATCTTCATTAGACACTCTTTTCATTTCACTGCTATTATATTTCTCCATCTCAAATGTCTCAAATTTCCCTGTCCCTTTGTATATTCCACAACCATATAAAGCTTGTCTTCTTCAACCCACAACGTCCCATTAAATATTAGAAGTCGGAATCTCAAAGTTGGGTAAGTACAAAACCAGGTGCCAGGAGCCAAGGCCGAAGGCAGGGGGGTTACTACTATAGTCGTATAGTCCCCCCCCCACAACGAAGTAAATTCCTGGCTAAGGTCTTGCCAGATGCCATACATATGATTGCACTCATAAGCTAAGCGTATACTTTAAAGTCTACGAATTTGGCAATTTTGATTATCTAAAATATAATAAATTGTGCATGCCTACCATCCATTCCAGATGATTCCAGGTGAGCAATATCCCACTGTAAACAAGTTTTTTGGCATAGCAATAGCAGACAAGGAGCGAGCAGCAAACATGCTGCAAACGACCGCGGTTCTGCGTCGCATTCATACTGGTGGTGCTTACGTATGTATCTTGAGTCATTGATGGCCAACAACTGCCACCATGCTGTGAGGAATTTTCGGATATTATTGTTTTTGTTTCTTACTTCACCAGAATAGATGTGATACATCGTTTATGAACGTTGTATTTTTTTAATCATTATATTCCTAGCTCCTTTTTGCCCGATTTCATTAGGAACGGCTTTCCTAGTTAATGACTGAGATATTTACAGAGCCACTGCCATCTGACCTATGAGACCCAACTAGTTGCTTATCTGGTAACCTAAAACTTACTTTACAGGGCTCTGATTGTCCTGGCCAGTACATAATGGTTAGATTTGCGTAGATGAATGCTTAGAGCGCCAGCCTGATCATATACTTGGTTGTTGTAAGCCTTTTACGTAACCCAATGACAATTAATAAGTAGGTAACCAAAGCCGAAATATAGTGGATTGTGAGTAACCTATTATCAATTTGGAGTACCTTACATGTTGTTCAGTACACCAGTCCAAAAAAGGAACTTGGACTTTCCCAGTTTTGTTCTCAGGATTTGTCTCCAAGGATAACCGCATTGTAGTCAACATACTCCATTACTTATATTGCGGCTTTACTACGGGGCAATGACTCACTCGATTCTCGTAATCAAATCGCTACATTTCACCTCTCTTTTCATCACCATACATAAGAAAAGGTTCAAGATATATTTTAAGAGTAAAATTGTGAGAGTACCTTTGGTGGTAACCCTGCAGGCTGCAGCGAGCGAGGTAATAGGCTGTATAGTTGAGTTGCTTACCTCAGTCCGCGTACCGCTTTTCATATGAGTGCTCGTGTTTGTTTACATAATATAAAACACGATATTTAACAAGGCTTGTGTTCGTCTGCCGACATTATTACACGTTGCTGGAAGGATTTTTTAGGTTAGTAACACTTTTCATTTTCTTTTATACCTAGTAAAGATAAGTTGAATTGTATGTTGCGATCACTCGCGATTAACGGTCCGGCGCTAAGTTCGTTGAGTCGGACGCGTTTGGGTGTTAGTTTTAAACAGCCATCGCCATTTTATTTTTTTCTTAAAAATAAAAGAATCGCGATGGTACACTTTTGATAACTTTTTAATTACGAAAAATAATTTAAAGAAATAGCTACTTTTATTATCAATAAGAATCCAATAAGAAGTTATATACTACGAGGACATAATGCCTATCAATCATTAGCCTAATGGAGTGTTCGGTAAATTTAAAAGTAATATTAATATATGCTTGATCTATTCATGCATTTAGTGATTGATACCTACCTAACTCGTCTAATAAACTTAATGGAGAACATAATTATGAACTTAGCTTCCAGTTTAGAAATAGCCTGTATTAAGTTCGCGTGACCAGCGATAGTCGAACGGGCAGGATACCGGCTCAAGTTCCCTTAAATTTTAGCCAATCTCTGGGTTGTGTCGCGTGAGTCAGGTTGTTGGAATGTTTATTCGGTACCCTACCTGCCTTGTTTTATACGGGTCTACCTACAGCGCCTTGACTTTTTTAATTTGGCGGGGTGGTGGATATAATACTTATGTAGGTACCTAGACTACTTATATGACTCGTAACCCCAGTCGCTTTTTTAAGCATTCATACTTGAACAAATGAATATCTATATGTCATCCTATTTGTTATTTTGTAAAGGCATACAAAAAATAATACTAAGTCCTATGACCTACGTAATACCTGCTTGGTACGTAAGTACCTAAAATATTTAATTAATTTTCCAAGTCGATAAAAAGGTAGCTACCGGTAGATACGTTGCTACTCCTTGATTTCGTCGTTCCATAAGTGCTATGCGTCACACATAACGAGGAAAATTTTCATCGATAAAAACGGTTTTGGTCGGGTAAATATTGTATGTATCTACCTGTCGTGTATAGGTAATTTTCTCATAAACCGGATTTCCACAATATTTAAAACTACCTACCTGTAAATACAATTGGAAGGTAGGTATAATATAGTGGATATCAAAGTGAGAAATCTAGAAGATCGGAGGGACTTCGCTTAGCTTGGAAAGCAGAAATAATCCCTAAGTAGGCACAAATAAGATTTTGCTTTTCCCGCCCAGTTGGTCTAGTAATTCCTATAAACATAGGTCGAGGGTACATGCTGAATTTGATGGGACTACTACACTACAGGCCAAGAAAGTTTTATATATAGGTTTTGTACTCACTGACAGACAATGCAAAGACCAAAACGCTGAACGTAGAGAGGTAAAATTGGAACATTAGCTACCTTTCATGACGTAAGCATCCACTAAGTCGGGATTTCGAAGGGGTCCAAAAAAGGGATCAAAGATTGTATGGAAAATATTATTCTGTGGGTTGATTACTTTGAAACTTTGTGAAAACACTGATTTCGTTTTTTTTCCCAAAAGAAGACCCCACAGTATGTCATGCATATACTTAATAAGAGAATTATCTACTTTGTACTTATAATTTCATAAAACAAATCTTGGTACTAAATTCAATAATAGTACACTACCGGATCGTCGAATGTGGTCGGCCTCCAGTCTACAGCACTAAGCTAAACGTATACTTCATAGTCTACGGATTGAGACACATTGTATGAAGATTCGAAAACTTTAAATCCTGCCCACTAGAGGCGCTGTTCAATTTGCCATACGTGTCTAAATACGTTAACTATAAACTATACAGTTAGCTACGAATAAGCTCGCACTTGACGTACTGATTTGGCTGATACTAATATCGTTTACATGTCTTCATGTTGATATGTTTGTGTTCAATAAAATCAACTTACAAGCGATTCTGTGACTGGCTCAGTCTAAGCGAGTTAATCATATAACATCGATTTCACACGTGGTGAAGACGTAACAGCTTATATAAGAGTTGCCAATGATCACATGATTTATCTCAACAATTAACATCTCAAAGCGCTTATAGCTACTGTCAACACACTTTATCTACTTATAAGCTGTTTATTTAACTATTATGCAGCAATAAATAGTTAATCGCGGCAACTTAATATTATGTCCTAAGAAGTTTCTAGTTAAGAAGTTTCGGGGTCGAGTCACCTTCGTCCGTAGGAGAATTAAGTACCCACGAGATACCCTACACGTGACCCTGGGTGGTGCCAACCAGGTGACAATTCTACTGGTGGTAGGCTTCGGCCGTGGCTAGTCACCACCCACTGAACAAAGCCATGTCGCCAAGCGGCCTAGCCGTGTTCCGGCATGATGTTTAGTATTACCATACATGGATGGCGGGTCAGATCAGTTGCGCTGCATGTGCCTAGTGAATGTAGCGTCTCTATCTACTGCCGCCTTCCTACCTAGGCAAGTATGCTCCACCGTAGATCTCATCGTCACTTACCATCAGGTGAGATCGTGATCAAATACTTGCCCATAATGTAATAAAAAAAAAAAAAAAAATTGAACGAACTAAACAAACCGTAAATCATGCTTCGTGTCCTCGTAAATGTTATCTGAATTGGTAAGATATCTCCATGATTGATTTAATCAATTTAATGGCTTTGTTTAATTGGCATCACCATTGAAACGAATAGGAAAATTCATAGACAGTTGAAGACGAGAATTTTTCTTTCGCGTCCCTTATAAGTAGTCCTTAAATTCTGATTACACGAGAGATAATAGTGGGTGGCAGGAATGTTGGTTGCAGGAGGATATGGTAGCTGAATAACTGGCTTCAATGGTTTGCAAAGATAAAACACCATAACACAGTCTTCTTCGAAGTTTAAATATTTTAGAGCGGCATTCCAAAAAGATAATTGTTTGAGCCATTCTGCGATCTTGTTAGATCCTGACTTAACGTTGTCGAAATCTATGTTCTGATCCTAAGTAGCCTAGTCTGATAGATTGTTCTACCATAGGCACCTACCCATAATAATGTACATCTATACACACATCAAAATAAATAAAATTGGAGTGTCTGTTTGTAATATTAAAATTGCCGCTTTAAGTGCATTTGTATGTATACACGGTACATATACCAAAACAACATTTTTTAAAATTTTTGTCTGTCTGTCTGTATGTTTGTTTCGGGTAATCTCTGAAATGGCTGGACCGATTTTGACGGGACTTTCACTGGCAGATAGCTGATGTAACAAGGAGTAACTTAGGCTACTTTCATTTTAGAAAATCTGTTTGTTAAATACCACGCGAATTAAGTCGCGGGTAACAGCTGGTATTACTTAAAGTATAACATCCTTGAAAAAGTGTAACCATAGAGTTTCTTACTACTAGCATTTAAAGTGTTCAAAAATATTTAGACCGCACATTTAGCGGAGCGTTAATTGGTTGATAGCGATATGTGGCTGCCCATAACGCGAGCGAGCGTACCGCTGGCCTTGCGGGTTCCGGCATTATTCGTTAAGTACTTTACTATTTTCGCATTAATTATATATCAATTAAAACCAGTTTGTTTATTACAATCGTAGCAAGGTTTCTGAGGTGTTAGATTTTACGTGCGTAGAGGTCAGAAGCTTGTTTATGGATCTGACAAAGCATGCTAAAAACACATAAACGGATCCGTTGTCTATTCCATTGTATTCTATTAGGTATATGGATATATGTATAGAAGCGTGTATATATATAAAAAAAGATGTTACGCATGCGTAAGAGCACAGGGATGTGTTTTGAATATAGAACACTATCTCAATGGCCTCCCGTCTGTCATCGCGTTGTGCTTTGAAAATTAAACGGTAATTCTGATATCCAAATAAATCTCAACGGAAGATGGTGGGGCTATTATTGTGTATGATGCATTGGGTGTTTATAAACGTGCACGAGTGAAGGAAAAGGAAATAAAATGGTATATCTTCACGTTTCAAGTTCTCCCAAGGTGTCTGGTTTCAGTAAAGTTTCCACAGCTTTACTGATAGGGATAGGAGATGCATTTCATCAACGTCATTGCCATCATCATTATCACCAAGGGTACTTATAAATTTATGACAATGAAGAAGAAATACTCGACACTGGCAATAATTGAACTATTTTGTAGCCGATTGCCAACTTAAAAAAAGAACAACTACCCAAGCCCTTATGATGTCATTCGACGCAATATTGTCCCTTCCTTCGCAAGAATACATAATAAATTTGTATTGAAGATCACGAAGCACTGTTGATACAAGTGCCTGTGCGCCTCCGTACAAAGATTAATTAATCACTGATTAATTTATAGTCCTACAGAGACAGCATATGTTAATTTGTTGTGTAACGTGGCCTAGAACACCTATTATGTTTGTTTGTTTGTGTGTGTGCCATGTCCTCGATAATTACTGAGTCTGAAGTCCTGAAAAACAATACTTATAGTTCTGATCGCATGCCATTGAATAAAAGCAAGCTTTATTTTGATAGTTGGTCAATTATATTGTGTTAGTCCATTAAAAATAAAAATGGGAATTATATTGTGTGGATCATACTAAAAGTCAAAACCCTAGTAATATATATTTTTTCTGGAGATGTCTACGATGAGTATGATCGTCTTCAACCTAAGAATGGTAGTAGAATATTTTAAGCTGATCTTTATTTATTATAAAGAATACTTAACCTCGCAAGAGTAACCTTAATTTCATACTCAACAGTTGCTTCCCGGCTCATCCCAATGGATCCAACGAAACTTCTCACTCTTTAAAAGCGCTTACCATCGGCATAATATATTCATACGACATACATGATCAGTTTTAATTTGATTGTATTTACGCAGCCCTCCCGTCCCGGTGTTTAGATGCGTTCAGTTGTACCTACTTAAGATAAAATGGGAAATTATCTCCAAGGTATCGCCCTAGCCGCGTAGAAAGATACATTGCTTTCATACATACATTATCAAAATATGCAAATACCGAGTCGGTGGCTTTTCCTCGTCATACGTCTCGTCTCGCCCAAAGTGGTATGCCATGACCTACAAAACTGGTGTACAGACAAACCCACTCTGAACAGTTTGTTAAAGGATATTAATAGATTGGAGGATTAAAAAGCGACACTTAATGAGGTAAATATAAAAATACCAGCAAACAAATCGACTTGGATATGACTACCACACTATAGTGAATACTAATGATAACAAAAACTATTTTGCTTTCATTCAAGAGACTTAAAATTCCAATTCCGTACCTACATTGAACCTACCCTACACTAAATATGTACCTAAGAAGGAATAAAGAATAGTGCTTGATGTTACTACTGTAATAATAGAGATACACTAAATAAATAAATAACATAAGCAGGTACGTCTTGAACTTGTAGCAACATCTTCAATCTCGCCACAAGATACACAGATGTCGATGCAAACGGACATTCAAAACAATTGACAATTCTCCATACAATCCTGAATCGCGCTATGAGAGTTTGCGGAGCACGTTACATATACACAAGATCCCGACAATAACCGTCGGGGCATAGCGGCCCGCCAGGCATACCATCCTAGCTGGAAGATCTTCCCTTTCCGCTAAAATTTATTGAATGTGGGATGGGTAACAAAGACGAAAGATACATGAATCATAATGAAATGAAGGCGATTATGGCTGCAAAACAACTGTTCCACGGATTATTAAACATTGCGTTTCCCACGCTGATAATTTGCAATGCAAGACAACATAGCCAAGTCACATTTTCATTTTGTATTAAATCGCTGCATTGTATATATAAAATATGTGTGAAAATTGGTTTCTGGGAGTAAGAAAATATGTTTGCCATCCAGAGTCATTCAGATAATTTTGGTTGGGTGGGCTGATTTACAAAAGTATTTTTTTGAAACTGAATTATTATTATTATTAGCTGAAGACCGAACTCAGTGGCGTTCTTTTGAAGTGGCTTCCACACAAGAGTGGATAGCAATAGGCTGATGATGATGATAATTAGTCAACAATAAAACTTTGATGAATCCGTGGATAAGGTTTGTAAAAACCGCTACTTTTACTAACTTTATGGTGTTGTATCGGATTAGGTACTTTATTAAGCAAACTTAATACATCTAGACATCCAATGCAGAATGCTAATATCGCAAAACACTAAATTACATCGTTAAGATGTCCAAATTTTTCGTAAAAAAATAAAAACCATTGAAATTTTGAATTTTGCGCCCTGACCCTGAGCTTCCCCCTTAGGTTCGAAAATAACGCTTTGAAATGGAATGACAAAAGGCAACATTCCTTGTAACACGATTACAGAAAGATTATCCTTCATATATATATATATCTTTATACATTATATACAACACACATATTCCAAGATCATTCTGGAACTCAGCAAGGTCAAACCTCGGTACCTTCATTGTATACCAATCTAGATCCTGGCTTATAGTATAGGAGAAACGGCGGTGCGAGTGTGCTGCAGGCCAAGTCACAAAAATTACATCTTAAAAAATACAAAATAAATTATCGAACAACAGTACCTATATATTGAGTGCATATACAAAGTACTTATACATTGTGTGTGTCATATAGTTATCACCTAATATTGGATATAGAGTTACTACACATACAGGTGATTCAAATAGGGTATACTAAAGTTTGAACATGTGTTGCTTCATTAAATTTCGATAGGTCAATTTAGAAAAAAAATGCTCACAAGTAATCAAAATTGTGGGTAATTTTGAAATAAAACTAACTTTACGGATTTTATCGCGTTTATTTTATGTTTTTTACGTTCCCGACGTTTCGGCTGCTTTACAGCAACCATGGTCACGGGAGGACTGAGGTGGTTGACGTCCTGCTGTCATAGTTTGAACCGGGGTACCCGCATATTTAATTGTTGCTCGTGGTCCGATCTACGCAGAAAGTGCTCACAGTGTCTGGAGGTCTTGCAATGGTACACCTGGTTTTGGATTTAATAATATTATTACCTAACTGGATCTCAAGTCGGTGGTAGCTTGGTAAAATCCGTAAAATTAGTTTTATTTCAACGTGTAGTATTCGCGTAAATATAAGAAATCACTATGTGGGTTATTTTGTTGGGACCAAGACATATTTTTTGAAATATACATCACCACACAAAGGGTATATACCGATAGTATATACCCTTATTCAATCATTCTGTATACAGTAAGTTTGTTAATAGATAGTATACACGAAACCTGCCCAACGTCTAACTCCTAAATTGTAACTGGTTCACCTTGATCCGTCATGAGTGGATTTTTTTAAATATTCGCCTCTAGATGGGATTATGAAACGATGTGTAGGTTTCCAGGGCCCCAAAACTGCCAACACAATCGATTCATAATCGAACAGAAATCGTATAGTAACTGTCACTTTTAACAGATATGCCATACAATATGTGTCAAAAGTGACAATTACTATGCGGTTGCTGTTCGATTATGAATCGATTGTGTTAGTAGACTTGGGGCCCAGGTGTGGTACGTAGGTACGTTTACAGGCTTATATAGTGACAATACAGTCGATACAAACATGTATGCCACGTGTGTTTGACGGTCTGATTAGCGCAGTTGGTAGTCACCCTGCTTTCTGTGCTAGGGTCCTGGGATTGAATCCTGGTAGGGACAAACTTTGTGCGATGAGCTCGTATGTCTGTACACAAGTAATGGATGTTTAATATCTATATAAGTATTATATACTGGATTCGCCCCCAGTCCACGTTAAGGTGCACATAGCACAAGCGTTGCTTAGTATCGGACCGTATTGGTGTGTTCGTCTGGCTATATTTAATTATGTATTATATTCCTTTTATAAATCAATATTATTTACGAAAATTATCGTTTGCCGAGTCAAATTGTATGATGATAGCATTACGTTTATAACTTTTATTTTTATGTTGAAGGCTCCGCAAAAAACAACTTGTATAAAAAAAATGTCTGCCTTGGTAATAACTAGATTTCCATAAGTAAATATTTAATTTACCTACTTAATAAGTAGCTGAGTACACAGTCATTACCTACAACCATTCGTCTCGATATCTGAGTAATGCTAGTTTTCACACATTAGACTTGGCCACCACACATGTTTGGAAATTATAAATGACTTTTCCTCGACTCGTGAGTGCATAAAGGGTTTATCATACGGGAGGTTATTAAAAAGCGATACATTCGGCGGGCACTCGGCTTATTGGATGAGTGGCCGAGTCGTGTTTGACGAGCGACCTCGGCCTCGGCATCCGAGATGTCTTAAGTATGTGATATACCATCGAAACGCATAAGTATGTGATATACCATCGAAACGCATATAAGTATGTGATATACCATCGAAACGCATATAAGTATGTGATATACCATCGAAACGCATAAGTATGTGATATACCATCGAAACGCATATAAGTATGTGATATACCATCGAAACGCATATAAGTATGTGATATACCATCGAAACGCATATAAGTATGTGATATACCATCGAAACGCATAAGTATGTGATATACCATCGAAACGCATATAAGTATGTGATATACCATCGAAACGCATATAAGTATGTGATATACCATCGAAACGCATATAAGTATGTGATATACCATCGAAACGCATATAAGTATGTGATATACCATCGAAACGCATATAAGTATGTGATATACCATCGAAACGCATATAAGTATGTGATATACCATCGAAACGCATATAAGTATGTGATATACCATCGAAACGCATATAAGTATGTGATATACCATCGAAACGCATATAAGTATGTGATATACCATCGAAACGCATATAAGTATGTGATATACCATCGAAACGCATATAAGTATGTGATATACCATCGAAACGCATATAAGTATGTGATATACCATCGAAACGCATATAAGTATGTGATATACCATCGAAACGCATATAAGTATGTGATATACCATCGAAACGCATATAAGTATGTGATATACCATCGAAACGCATATAAGTATGTGATATACCATCGAAACGCATATAAGTATGTGATATACCATCGAAACGCATATAAGTATGTGATATACCATCGAAACGCATATAAGTATGTGATATACCATCGAAACGCATATAAGTATGTGATATACCATCGAAACGCATATAAGTATGTGATATACCATCAAAACGCATATAAGTATGTGATATACCATCGAAACGCTTAAGTACCCTCCCAAAATCAGTGACTGTAAGACAATACGCTGTATATTTAAGACTAATTCACTCTCGTTCGCTGTAAATTTGAATTGTTTTGAATTGTATCGGTATTTTTAGTAGTGGGTAATTCACTTTCTACTTTTATTTTTAACTCGGAGCATAGAATACACAATAAATATCCCCCATTTTTTTCGGCCAGGATCTTTAATATTTTTCACGATAAGGATATGATTATAGGCAGTCATTAAATGTATTTTTAAAGGAACAATAATTAAAATCATTTTTGTCTTGTTTTATAAATCCGATAGTCAGTAAGCAAACGTCGTAAACATGATTATAAAGCAATTAGCCGTTGCCCGCGACTTCGTCCGCGTGGTATTTAACAACGACAACCGTTGACAACAGCCTGCTCGCCCATTCTGCGCCCGCGAAACGCATTGCAGGTTGTTGCTATCAAACTTAATCAGGCGCTGCGCTGAAACATTGGTTTTAATTTTTTTCTTGAGATCCAATTTCTTTTTCTAAAATAAAAGTAGCCTAAGTTACTCCTTGTTACATCAGCTATTTGCCAGTGAAAGTCCCGTCAAAATCGGTCCAGCCATTTCAGAGATTACCCGGAACAAACAGACAGACAGATAGACAGACAGACAGACAAAAATTTTAAAAAATGTTGTTTTGGTATAGGTACCGTGTATACATCCAAATGCACTTAGTAAAAAGCGGTTATTTTAATATTACAAACAGACACTCCAATTTTATTTATTTTTATATTTTTATTTATTTATGATGAATAGATGTATAGATTGGCATTTGTGAATCGGGGCGGCCGCGGCGGCGAGTTCGGTGATCTAAGAACATTGTAGTACGAGCATAATACTTCACTTGAGTTTTTTTTAATAACCAGTCCACACCATTGGAGGTTGACAGCACTGAGGAGGAGAATTTTAGGTACGCATAATTGTTTGTTTTAAATTTTATTTTTCGTATTTGATTTTGAATAATATTTGCTGCTCGAAGCTGGCGTTTAGTCGGACGTCTCGTGTCACCGTCTTGTTATGATTTCTTGTTATCACTTCATTGTTCCATCATCGACAAAGGTGGTTCCTATCACGCAATATCCTAAGGAAAGTTTTGATCTAAATAGTTGAAGGTTCGATATTGCTAGAAATCTGAATTCCAAAAACCGTTTTTTTATCCGCTAGGAAAAATGATAAAGGTACAATCCTCCGGGTAACAGTCTAGTAGATCAGTGTCTGGAAAATAATTTCATTACATTAATTCATTATAACATCCTCCTTTCATTTCCGAGAATTGTTCATCAACAAACATATGCATTCCCACGACAATTTACAGTAAGTTCGTAAGTACAACAGTACTTTAATTATAATAATTATTACGAGTAACGGGCTGCCAGGTCCTGGCTTATACCTACATCCATTGTGGAATATAATCAATGAGATGCAATCTATTGCAATTACGGTGTTAAAACATAATTAACCATTAATTTAATCGTTAAGCTGGATTAATTAAACAGTTTGTAGGTTAATTATTATTAAGACTCGATAATGTTAGCATAATTACATCATATAAGTTCGATAGGTTCATTAATTGCTATGGCTTGCACCTTTTTTGAGAAATTCTTTATAAACATACAAACACTTCTGAGTAAGTCCAATGCCATTCTAACTTAAGTCATACCAAAATATGGTAAATTTCTTTTACAACTGATCAATCCAGTCGCTGAGTAAATATGTAGACCTATTTTAAAATCTTTTACAATAGGCTATTTTCTTAAAAAAATATTGCACGTTTACACATTGTTTTCTGTTTAATAATGTTATTGAGTTATACTAATTACACATTCTCGTACAAAAGTAACGCAAATTTCAACACAATCAAGTCGTCCGACCAACGATCCCATAATGCAAATACTAACTTATTGCCTTTCTACGCTTGGAGTCAGCGCAGGCGCACGGAACGCTGTGTGTGACCTCTGCCGGTGTCGAAACAAGCACGCGACAGGCCCGCCTCTAATTCAAATATTTGACATTGCTGGCAACAGAAGGTACTTGTTACAATGAAGTAATCAATAGCGCCGGACAACCACCATTGACACCTGGTTTGCAATGGGCTCCAAACTAAACATCCCTCTGAATAATAATACCAGCCCATTTTTCATTTTTGTTCCACCAGTTCATTTTTGGGCACGGGCCTCTCCTAAATGCGAGGGGGATTAGGCCATAGCCCACCACGCTGGCCCAGTGCGGGTTGGCGGACTTCACACGTCTTTCTTGGGTTTCTCTCAGACATGCAGGTTTCCTTGCGATGTTTTACTTCACCGCTAAGCCAGTCAGCCAGCAAGTTATGAAATCCAGAAATCCGAGAGATGCGAGCCTGGGTTTCAACCTGCGATCGTCGTCACCGAGGCAAGCGTTTTACCAACTTGGCTATCACTGCTACTCCTCTGAATGCTGAGGATCAAATCACAGGACCTGTGTGCGGTGGGCAAGTCTTGTTTTTTGTGGTTAATATAACTACAGCACTCCCATGGTCAGTGGCGGCGTAGGGTGTGGGCGACGTAAGCCACCTCTCACGGCCTCGCGGTCCGAAGAGCCTCGCGTCTTGAAGGTTTACCAATGCAGCTTTTTTCTATGTATAAAAATAATTGGCATTAAGATCTGAAAGTTTTACATCTCCAAAAATAAAGCTGAGGTATAAAATCTGTCCTCTCGCTTCACCAGAGGTCTTCGCAAAAACTAATTGTTCTCATCAAATGTAGATTGTGCCCCGGCACTGACCATGGATCAATCCCAGACACCAGCGCATTATGATCTCATTCAGTATTCCAGTTTGTAAACATGGGGTCAGTGTCCTGATACCTGAGATCACTGTGCGAACTGGTATTCTAGTCAGAATTTTCCTTGACAGGGTTAGGACGGTACGTAGCCAGTCACATTGACAGTTGAAGACGCTGTCAGTGCATAGTGTTAAACATATAAATTTCATCATAATCCTATTCATCGAAATCATCACTAACATCCTGGGTATGGGGTACTAACTGCACCTGCTGAGCATCGAACAAGATATGTTACCCAACAATGGCTAAATTGGCTGTGTTGTAGCCGAATGCCATTAAAAAAGAAGAAATCATAATCAATATACCTATACAAAATGTATCCTTTATTTGACACTGGCAAACTAAGTATAAGATGAAGACGCCATTTTTTTTAAATAAACAAATAGTAACTATGACCTACAGGTATTGAATATTTAGTTCTATATTAAATAATAACAACAAAATACGGGCGCCATCTTTTTGGTTGCAAAGACAAAGCACTATGGAGTATACAAAATAGGGATGTGTATGTTTTTTTTTAAATTACTGGCTCCTTCTGGCCCGGCCCGCGAGCTACCTCTAACATTATTAGAGACCTTATTAAGTCTACGGTTTTTTAGGGGGCTTCTTTATTTATTTCAGTTTCCCTACTGGGTACTTTATTTTTGCTACTTTATACTTATGGGATGTGTATGTTAATGGACCACAGACTAAAAACCACAGTTCTCAATCATTGGTACTGCTTTACTGCTAAGCTGGATAATATTATAGAGCGCGGTCGGGTTACGAAAAAAAATACTGATACTTATATGTAGGTACTAGCTGTTGCCCGCGACTTCGTCCGCGTGGTATTTAACAAAGACAACCGTTGACAACAGCCTGCTCGCCCATTATGAGCCCGCGGGACGCATTGCAGGTTGTTGCTATCAAACTTAATCAGGCTCTGCGCTGCAACATTGGTTTTAATTTTTTTTCGTGAGATCCTATTTTTTTTTTCTAAAATAAAAGTAGCCTAAGTTACTCCATGTTACATCAGCTATCTGCCAGTGAAAGTCCCGTCAAAATCGGTCCAGCCATTACAGAGATTAGCCGGAACAAACAGACAGACAGACAGACAGACAGACAGACAGACGGACAGACAGACAGACAGACAAAAATTGTAAAAAATGTTGTTTCGGTATAGGTAACGTGTATACATCTATATAGATTAATATTTCTATCAGTCCATTGTCATCCCAAGCAAGGCGTTCTGTACAACGAGTCTGACATCAGCCAGGTGCTGAACTTCTTTGTGATGCAAAGTACTTGAAACAATTGCAGTGTGCAAATATGTATTGACATTGTGTATTGTTACTAGTCTAGATTTTGGCAGCGGGTTTTTTTGTATACCTACTTCTTGATATGTGGACGATTTTTCCTGTATGCTTACTATTAATTGGTCTGATAAAATTTTATTGGACGTATACAATAGGAGCCGTCGACCTAGCTATTTTACTAGATTAGTTTAGGGATATGTCAGGAAAAGTGTCATAGTTTTGAATAATTAAGTATTAAGCAGTGATATCCAAGTTGGTAGAACGCTTGCCTCGGTAACGAGGATTGCAGGTTCAAACCCCGGCTCGCACCTCTGGGATTTTTCATGTGCGAATCTCATTTTCAACCAAGATTATCACTTGCTAAACGACGAAGGAAAACATCGTGAGGAAACCTGCATGTCTGAGAGAACCCCTCGAAGAAGTGTGAAGTCTGCCAACCCGCACTGGGCCAGCGTGGTGGACTATGACTATGGCCTAAATCTCCTCTCGCATTGAGGGGAGGCCCGTGCCCAGCAGTGGGACATAAAAAAGACCTGGAATTATTTATAATTATTATAAGTATTAAATATCAAAACATATTTACATCTAAATCTATTTACAAAGCGTTCGAAAGATGGCAGCCGTTTTGTTGGACGTAATTATTTGATATTATTAGCCGTTTTGTTCCAAATTGGATTCTACTATCCGGCTGCGACACACACATGAATTAACCTTTTCACAGTACAAAGGGAAAGCCATTCAACTTTAATTATCTAGTTAAATGAACTAAACTAATGGCTGTTGATAAACGCTATAGTTCTATCAAGCGCCTGCAGTAATGGCTATGTAAGAATTCAGAATCAGAATCAGAATATTATTATTCACGTAGACCATTAAGTACCGTACTTATGAATCGTCAAAAGTTACAAAATATTATGCTACTACTTTACCACCCGTTCGGAATATTAAGTTATATTAATTTTCTCGGTTATATTAAGTTTCTATGGTTGTACTACGTTAAGCAAATCCGTTTGACGATTTTAAAATATAGATATGGCATTTGAAAAATATTATAGTATTCCTAAGTAATAAAGTATCTGTTTTGTTGTTTGTAGCTTGAGGTTTTATAAATACAAGTACGAGTACTACATAGAATTCTAATGTTTATTGAGCTCTGTGGCGATGAGTTACCCTGGCTGGGTCATATATTATCACACATTTTATAAGTGATTCTGTGCTATTGTTTAAAGTAATGTGTGATATGATTAATAGGCATTTGTTTTATGGAAGAACCAGAGACAATCAAGAAGATATATAATACTGCTGTTATGCACCATTCCACGTGGACAAGGTCTTTTTGATACATAGTTTGTTGTCATGCTATTTTTTTTTCCTATTTATTTTTAACTTTAATAATAATGCGTATAAGCTAACTCAAACTTAATAATTATTATCACTTGAATAGTATAGTTAGTTATATGTTTGAACGAGACGGTAGTTATATTGTATAGTTAATAATTGAACTAAGAAAGTCGGTCAAAGGTTCTGATAAACAGTCACCATGCACGCATATAACCTGATAAGGAAAATCTCATTTTAAGATGGCGTGCGAATTTTGCTTTATGCTTTGAAAATCAAATAGAAAACAAACAAATACTATTAAACGATTGGTGTATTTTTACAGCATGCTGTCAGAAATGTTTATTCGAATCTGTCAAGCCGTTTTCGATGAACGTGCTTACAAACTTACCACACTTGTTGAATACAAAGCAACTGAATTTCACACCAGCTGCATAAATCAGTTGACCTCACCCATATCTTTACAAACTTCCTTTAAACTACATGTTATATTATTTACTTCCTATCTGTCGAGGTCGAGGGAAATTCGCTCCGACCTCGTCCAAGGTCCGCCTTTTGTAGGTACCTTTCCAATAACCTAAGTGCGTGCCTTGTGAGATTAATTATATTACGTTCATCTATACATATAAATAAAATTGGAGTGTCTGTTTGTAATATTAAAATAACCGCTTTTTACTAAATGCATTTGGATGTATACACGGTACTTATACCAAAGCAACCTTTTTTTATTTTTTTGTCTGTCTGTCTGTCTGTCTGTTTGTTCCGGGTAATCTCTGAAATGGCTGGACCGATTTTGACGGGACTTTCAATGGCAGATAGCTGATGTAACAAGGAGTAACTTAGGCTACTTTTATTTTAGAAAAAAAAATAGGATCTCACGAAAAAAAATAAAACCAATGTTGCTTCGCTGCGCCTGATTAAGTTTGATAGCAACAACCTGCAATGCGTCCCGCGGGCTCAGAACGTGCGAGCAGGCTGTTACCAACGGTTGTGTCTTTGTTAAATACCACGCGGACGAAGTCGCGGGTAACAGCTAATTATTATCTATACATATAAATAAAATTGGAGTGTCTGTTTGTAATATTAAAATAACCGCTTTTTACTAAGTGCATTTGGATGTATACACGTTACCTATACCAAAACAACATTTTTTACAATTTTTGTCTGTCTGTCTGTCTGTCTGTCTGTCTGTCCGTCTGTCTGTCTGTCCGTCTGTCTGTCTGTCTGTCTGTCTGTCTGTTTGTTCCGGGTAATCTCTGAAATGGCTGGACCGATTTTGACGGGAATTTCACTGGCAGATAGCTGATGTAACAAGGAGTAACTTAGGCTACTTTTATTTTAGAAAAAAAATTGGATCTCTCGAAAAAAAATTAAAACCAATGTTGCAGCGCTGCGCCTGCTTAAAGTTTGATAGCAACAATCTGCAATGCGTCCCGCGGGATCAGAACGCGAGCAGGCTGTTGCCAACGGTTGAGACGTTGTTAAATACCACGCGGACGAAGTCGCGGGCAACAGCTAGTTATTAAATAAGTTTCTGTAGATATGAATAACAATATTATACTTAATAAAGTAGGTACTGCAGATTTGCTTAGATTCGGTCTAGACAGATAAAAAAAACTTAAGATCTAGATCAGGAAATAATATATAGGTAAATGTGTGTATTTTTTTTATCTTGCTAGGTAATCGTAATAGACTTGATCCGTGAATTTATAAATACTTAATCGTTTTATATATATAGCAACACCCGTGGCCCCGCTTAATTTATTCATAGTGTGATCTAATAAGTTATAATAAAAATAACATCGTTTCGAATAAATGATTATACTTTAGCTAGAAGCTGTCAAATTATTTGTATATAGTACTTATCTATGTCCGCACTCTGACAAAAGTGAGAAAAAAACCGAACTCTAGTTGAGCCTTGTGACATGTACCTACCTTTGTTGAGTACTACGATCCTATGTTGAGTCCCATCCATAATCTTATTTCTCTATTTCCAGATCGAAAATGGGGGTTATCAAGACCCTCATTCTCCTACAGCTGGTCTACATCTGCGGGTGCATGGACCAGCTCCACATAGTGTACGAGTGGAAGCAGATAGACTTCGAGTTCTCGTCTCCCGAAGCTCGCCAACAAGCCATAGAGTCCAAGGCCTTTATCCCTGAGAACAATATACCGATGGGCCTGGAGGTATATGAAGATAGGCTGTTTGTGACGGTCCCTAGATGGCGGGCGGGTGTCCCAGCTAGTTTAAGCTATATCAATTTAAAAGGTACCTACAGTCATTGTTACTTTATCTTTATCCATTACTACTGTCCAAGCCAAAACACTCTCTGTAAAGGTTGCCCAAGTTTCTCGGCCCATCCAATGCGGTGATATGAAGTATGGAAGAAAGTTCCTTTCGCAAACCCCATCCAAAATTCCTTAGGCAATCCAAAGTTTTATCCATAGGTATTTACTAATTTATCTCCAAAGCTACCCCCCCCCCCCAAGTGGCCACAGCCTTGCATCAAACAGTGCCGTAAAAAAAATTGAATCTAAGTAGGCGTAGGCGCACGCATGTATGCAACACACGTATAATTAGAGATGCAAAGCTCTTATCGCTGTTAGTATTTTAGTCTCAAACTAGATTTCCGTCTATCGAGTATTTCATTATACTTATTCATTTTCTCATCTCTATTCTCCATTACAGATAATACAACGATGTCACCAAAGCTGATTCCCTATCCCAGCTGGGCGGCCCACTCCACAGGCTTAGACGGGAAGCCACCAGAAATCATCTCCCCCTTCCGCGTAAGAGCAGACCGATGCGGTCGCCTTTGGGTCCTGGATAACGGCAAAATTGGCAACTTGGAAAACAACACTATCAAATACTCGCCATCTATCATCGTTTATGACCTAAAGAATGATAATCTTCTGAGGAAATATGTCTTCCCAGACTCTCAAGTAAAAGTAGAATCAGGTTTCGCCAATATAGCTGTTGAAGATGCGGATTGCGAAAAGGCGTATGCGTACGCCGCCGATCTCGGTAAACCTGGCATTGTCGTGTATTCCTGGGAGAAGAACGAGTCCTGGCGGATAACACACCACTTCTTCAACCCGGACCCTTTGGCTTGCGACTTCAGCGTGAAAGGAAGGAACTTTAGCTGGACCGACGCTATCTTCGGCATAGGTCTATCCGCACCGAACTCTGACAACTACAGCACGTTATACTTCCATCCTATGGCCAGTTATAACGAGTTCTCGGTGTCAACAGAGTATTTGAGGAACGAGACTGTCGCTGAGAACAATTTTAATGCCTTTAAATTGTTGGGTAGTCGCGGACCCAACGCGCAATCCAGTGCATCTTTTGTCGACCCCAAAACTGGAGTTCTTTTCTATTCGTTGGTCAATTTGAACGCTGTGGCGTGTTGGAAGACGACTAATAAAGAGTACCTAATGAAGAATCAGGGCAGGATCTACATGAACGAGGACACTATGGTATACCCAACTGATATCAAAGTCGACTACAGCGACAACCTCTGGATTCTGTCGAATAGGATGCCGATTTGGATGTACGCGAAATTGGACCCTAATGATGTGAATTTCAGGATCTTTTCGGCTCCTGTCGTAGATGCTATAAGTCATACCGCCTGTGATATAACGCCAAGGTCGGATATTCTGCATAAATTCGTGAATAAGATCAAGAATGCAACTAATACTATAGTTACTAAGATTAAGGGAAATTCTGCTGTGAATGTCAACCCCATGTCTGTTGTGTGCGTAGTATTATTGAGTTGGGTTATATCTCTCATCGTTTAAATTTGAGAATGTCAGATATGTGGCTAATCGCGTTGCTTTTAAAAAGAAATAGTGATTGTGTACACCAGGCATAACCATCTTTCCTTTATCTTTTAAGACCTACAGACCATCATGTCAAAATTAACCTCTCCTACTCTACCTTAGCTATTAACGTAGGTCCTAACTACATTGTCTTCCTATATGTACCAAGATATGAGAAAGCCTTTAATAGTTCTGCCTGGCGTACAAGCTATTATACTAGGTCTGTAATGCTTTTGTGCCTATAATAAAGGCGCTGAGGACGACTTGTCCAGTGTTACATGCTAGTCGTCCGGGCTCCAAGTCTGTTATAACACAATTGACTTGCAATGGCATTATAATTGTACATTTTCTCGAAGTGATACTTAGGATGCTATAGCCATTTAATAATGTGTCAAATGTGGAACCAGATTTGTAGCTCAGATTAGATTATAAAGCGTATGTTCGATCAACGAACCACGTCGCAGGTAAGTAGGTACCTCACGCTAAATCTCGCAATGGTGTGAGCAGTGTGATGGCGTAAGTGAGAAATATTGTATTTAAACTCGGTCTGATGCTGTGACTAGCAGCCATAAGTATTTAAAATGTTACTTACACCTTTATTTATTGTGATCGCGTAAAACTAAATCGTTTTCTTTTTAATCATAGCTTACGTAGTGTGTGCCTTAAAAGTGACATCACATGAGCTTATTTAGATTAGTGTTGTACACGATACGTGTTTTGTAAATATTAACTTTATGAATAAAAACGCTTTAAGCTTTTGTGAAGTTGTTTTATTAGCTAACCTATTGTTGAGTAGTGCCATCTATCGTGGAGGATTGAAACATAGTTTCATGAAATGTTTCATAGGGCGCCATCTATTGTAGAGAAGTCGCGAGTGCGTACCTTTAGCCATGGGGATAGCTGACGGATATTGGGCGGCAAAACCAGCGTGTGGATTTCCCTTCAGAAGTTTAACCATGATTTGCCGCTTGCAGAATGAAAAGGAATTGTACGCGCTAAGCTTTCTTCACGGAATATTCCTAGAACAGTAGCGACATCTGTTATGTGTTAAGAAAAATTGTTTAATTAGTCTGTTGTATGGTAATTTATATAATGTAACATTGTAACAACAGAGGGCACAGCGACTAATTATTTAGTAAGAACTTTAACTGATATGTGCTCTAGAATTTCTATTAGAATTTCAGACGCAACTAAATTTTATTCTACCTATGCAGTAGATACCTTTAACACAGAAAATATAAATTGTATCTAACATTAAAAACTAAGCAAAATACTTAGGCAGGCACTAACATATATGAATGCAATTTAACATGTTTTCGTAGAAGCATAATCTAATATTAGATCCACTTCATTCCAATAAGTACTATCAATATTTACGCTAGGTACAATTTACAGCTATCATAAATTACCCCATAACAATATTGCACGGTATTGCTGTGCCATGGTCTCACATACATTGTGATCGTGTGGGGGCAACCATCAAATATGGGAGAAATAAGAATTTAAATAATAAAAATGTCTGTTGCAAATAATGTAAGTACCGAGACCTATTTACTTAATGTCAAATAATTTTTTTTGGAACGTTATTTTTATGACACTGATAAAATATATTGATTTCTTATATTTACGCGAATACTACATATTTAAATAAAAGTCATTTTACGGATTTAACGTCCGGTAACGGTAACGGTAACGGTTTAAAAATAAACGCGATAGAATCCGTAAATTTAGTTTATTTAAATACTGATAAAATATTTTACACATTGTTATACCTTATATATTGAAGTAGGTACAACATATGCACTACCTATATATTTTGAATCGGTTAAGAAGGTACGTACTAGATACAACCCCTGTGATAGTGAGGTAAGTATATCAGGCGGCAACAATAGCTATCCATAGAGCATTATACTCATTTAGACTTTATACCTAGATGCAACAGCAATCGTGGACTTTCCGGTCGCATTAATAATAGAAGTATATTCGTATTTCGGCTCAGGTAGAGGATGCAAGATGGACATTGAGGAAGAAGTGTGTGGAATGTATCAAGGGGCCGAATTTAGTCAGGACATTGATCATAGCCAGTTGCGTCGTCGTGGTGGCACAGCAGGTGAGTGCAGCGACCACATCGTCATAACCTCAGAAAGGAGAAGAAGAAAGAAGCCGTTCTCTCGCATAGCTAAGAATTCAAGAAAATAATCATATCATTTTTTGCAGATAACAGTATGCGTAAGGAAGCTGATCGAAAAACCCATAACGACTTATACGCATTTCGACTTTAACAAAACTGTGGAGTATCCCAGCATCACGTTTTGCAGAGATCCCCCTTATAAGTTTGATAAGATGCTGGTATGTGCCTATAAAGTATGCTTTATATTTGTAGGTATAAAAGCCTCTATGAATGGCAAATCAAGGCACTCAATCCGTAGGGCCAATTTGTATGGTCCCTGCTAATTGGTCCTACAGATTGGGTGCCAGGTTAAGCCGTTAAAGGAGGTTTGCAGAGATGTTCAGAAAATAGAGGGAATTTATATGTAGGCTGATTGTATTAACATTGTGCTGTAATCGTTCTTTCATCAAATTGTCAGGAGTACGGCTTATACTCGCACCCTCGCTTTACATCAGTGTGGGTGAACTTCAACTTTACACACACAACCCTGGACGAGCTATGGGACGACATCACCTACAATGATAAAGATATGTTCGTGCAGTTTGGACTTAACGGACTTATGGAGAGTAAGACCCATTTAAATTTGATGTGAATGGTTATGAAGAGATTGTTATAACTTCACCCTCGAACTCTAACCATTCTATTTAGATTTACATAGCAGCTAAGTTATAAAATGCTTTGTTATGCAGAGGTCCTATATAAAGAGTCCACGATCCAGGCATGGATGCAATGGAATAGAAAAACATGCCTTATAACAAAAACATAAATAGAAGAAACCAGCCTTAAATAAGGTCTTAAAGCGTCGATATTGTAGGGTGTGTGTCCTATCAATTAAGCTGCTATTTCCCTGTAAATCCTCAGACGTAGAACTGACCCCGATTCTCGGTTTCGCCCTCGGTCGCTGCTACACCATGTCACCAAGGGTACTGGGCAGCCAGGCTGGCAAAAACACTGGCTACTCCATCACGCTTAAGCACTCAGATGATGATATAGCTTCCACAACCAGCTTGGCACCGCCAGGGTATCATGTGTTTATACACTATACTAAAGAGCCATTTACTGGTAAGTATTTTATGGAAAACCGAAAAGCTCATCCTTTTTATTAGATCTCTACAATCTCCCGGAAGACCTCGAGTTCTTATATATCACGCAGTTCACAGGGAATAAGCTAAAGCAACACATCACCATGGGCAAATTAAAATCATGACGTCCTGAATCCTGACGCCTGAGTTCTGTTTAAATTATTATACATAAATATTTCATTTCAGTGTGATGTCTTTTCGAGTGAGTGATATATTTACGTAATTTGTTCATTGAATACTACTAGGTAGAGTTCTGATTATGAAATGATGAGGTCAAATAGAGTCCAGTAGATGGGCAGGTTGTCTCTTAAGATATAAGACATACATATGTCATTAAGTGAAGCAATTGAAGAATTTTCCTCATTTCAGAAGTGATGGTTTACAATGGGGGACTCATAGATACGATGTACATCAACGTGGGTGAGACTTTGGAGGTGAAGCTGAAGGTGGATGAGTACGTCATGATCAGCAGCGAAGATGATCCATGCACTGATGAGGCAAATTATAGTACTAATGCTGTGAGTAACTTAATTATATCTTAGATGATAGATGATAGATAGATGAATAGGGTATTCATGGTGTCTCATTTTTGCATAAGCCTATGTCTATCAGAAGACGTCTTCCAGCTGATGGTAGTTAAGCTGATGTTTTCTGATTACTTCAAAGGATATTCCATTTGCAGTGCACCTCACAATACCTGTGGGACCAAGTAGGACTCGTTGCTGGATGTTCCGGGCCCTGGATGACGAGCGACCTGCCGCGTTGCGACAACTATCAGAACATGAGAGCGCTGATCACTGCCTATATGAAGTAAGCAAGCACGCTTACCAAGCCATTATAAAAAGTCCGGTGCATAGAATATATGGTCCTTAAGCCTCATCCTCCTTAGGCCCGAAGATCCTGGCCCAAGGGAGGAGGAAACAGTGATTCAACAAAGACGATGAGTGGTATTCCTCGCACTACTACTATATTTTCATTTACTTAAATTTGTTTAGGGTGCCAAGAAAATTAACCTTTTCCCCGGGACGGTCGAACCTTATAAAATACAGGCTTAATTTATTTGTCATGAATATTTATTTTTATCAGTACATACGAGAACCACGCTTGCGCGAGGTGTCCTCGGATATGCCGCTCATATCTCTACAATGGCTACGTAACTGATAGACAGAAGTTCTACGTTTGGGATACAGATACCGGCGGATGGTTTAGAAGCAACGGAGATGCTTTACTCGAGACACATGTAAGATGCTGCTATTCTTCCTCTTTCTTTCTTTTGTTAGGATTGGTTTCGGATCCCTTAATTAGGTAGAATAATGTAGCGATCACCATCCCCCCTCCTGCTCCCATCTAATGGGAATATCTAAGGATAAGACCTTTGTTAGATCTTCTGCCTGGCTGTTGACTGCCACAACGTCTGTGCCAGATGTTACAATGACAAGGACCGATACCTTAACGTGCCTTCCTAAGTACGATAGAGGTCAGGTAAGTATTTACATTTGGTGACCAATCCATGGTCCGACCGAAGCACGCGCTGTTGAATTGACCCTTTTACGACCAAGACTGTGAGATATACTTCTAAGAGACGTTAATTCAACCGTGCTGGTTGTCACTGTAACAGCTTTGGTCATTGTTTCAGTGCTTACAGGCAGACATGGTTCTGAAAAACTTTTGCATAACTGTAATCTTATGCAACTTGTCTAACCTTATGTAGGTACTCCTACTAGCTGGGTCTCTCGTGGCATAGTACATTGAGTCAATCTAAATATCTATTGTCAGCCAATTTAGGAAACCTGCATGTCTGAGAGAACCCCTTGAAAGATGTGTGAAGTCCGCCAACCCGCACTGGGCCAGCGTGGTGGACTATGACTTAATCCCCCTCGCATTGAGGGGAGGCCCGTGCCCAGCAGTGGGACATAAAAAAAGGGCTGGAATTATTATTATTATTATATATTATAATCCAGATCAATTACCTATTTATTCAGTTTCAATATTTTATATTGGTTCTTTATTTGCAGTTGTACATCTATTTTAACAGTATGATGGTGTCCGTTTACGAGGAGCGATACAATTACGACTGGAACCTGTTTATTTCAGATCTTGGAGGCAGCGTAGTAAGTAATCGAGTACTCAGTGATTCTTAAATAGTTAAGTTTGAATCAAGACGACACGCCTAGTATAATTATGGGAATAAGGTTCTCAGTCTGATATTTATCGTCTAGCCAAAATGGATGACCGCACACCCCTGCAGTTCCAACGGCAAAAAAGCGATGATGAATATTTTTCCTCAATCAAGCTATAAAGCGAGCAGCATTACTTTTAATGTATATGTAGAATTAGATTGAGTACTTTTACGCTGACGTAACTACAGGCAATAGCTCACAAACAAAAAAACAGCAATTCACATAAACTCCATAATTCATTATCAATACCCAACAGTCCATTTACGTAGCCCAAACATCCTCAACGCCAGGTATCCATGCCCCGGTACACAGCGTGCCATTGATGGGCAGCGCGTTGGCACCGCGCCAGGGATGCTATTTCAAAGACTAGGCAACTAGGTGTCGTTGGAATGAGCTACGATTGTTTGATTGATTGTATCCTTTTATATCTCCTTAAACCTTGGGTACTTTGGTTGGCTGACGGCTGCGGATATATTTTTGAATTGCCTGTATTGTTACGAGGGTTCCTCGGGAATTTGGTCTATTTTCTATTCCACATGTTTCTTTAAGTTTATGGACTATGAACCTATATTTTTGATATATGTTATTTAACTGCATGATCTAAATTCGCTAAAAAGGGAAAACACGATTACTTGAAATTTTCTCGATAAAAAAAAACCTGAATTCGTGATTATTTGTTAGTTTCAATTGTTTTGGAACTGGGAAGTTTGTATTTCCTTGATGTAGAATATATTTTTTTATTCCATTTTGGGTAATTTATTAAGATATAATTAGCTGTGTCATTCAAATGATTCCAAGGTCCCAATTTTCTTTTTTTAAATAATGATAGTCGTACAGGAATGCGCCTCATTTTGTTCAAACCTATATTTTCCTCAACAGGGTTTCCTCCTGGGCCTATCAGTAATAAGCCTCCTAAAGATCTTCGGAAAGACCTGGAACGTGGTTGTGGAGCCTTTCATCAAGGAGAAGCAGGTGAAGAGAGCCGCCAGCGTCACCAGCTCCACCACCGCGAATGTTAAGACTATCTGCAAAGACCTCGTTGGAGATTGGCATAGGCAGAATTAAAAGTGGTGTATTGATGATAAATGTTTAATATTATAATCTGAGCATAAAGTTATTATTTTATTAATACGTCGCAATAATATAATATAATAGTACCAGCCCTTTTTAATGTCCCACTGCTGGGTACAAGCCTCCCCTCAATGCGAGGGGGATATGTGTGAATATGTATAAGCATGGCTTGCGGTAGGAAAACGACATTATACCTAGGCTTTTGACCGTCTGTATCGAGTCGTATAATCTATGGTCTACCATGCACTAATAAGGAGGTGCGGCGACCAACAGCTTCCAACGTAGGCAGCGATGCATGACGTCTTTTAGCCTCGGATCGCGGTGCAAACAACGATTGACGTAGCTCTGTACTGTAAATCTCGAGTTTACTCTCTCGCACAGCACTTCAGGCGCGAGATTATTCGTAAGCTAACTGTATAGTTTATAGTTTACGTATTTAGACTAATTGTATGGCAGATTGAACTGCGCCTCTAGCGGACGGTATTTGAAACATTGAATACTCCATACAAGGTGACTATGAAGTACATGGTTATCTTCCGAATAATCTCGCACTTGTCGTGCTGTAAACAGTAATATCTACACAGAAGTTATTATTACCGACGACCTGATTAGCGCAGTGGGTATTGACCCTGCTTTTCGTGCTGAGGGTCCTGGGTTCGAATCCTGGTCGGCACAATCTTTGCGTGATGAGCATGAATGTTTCAGGCGACGCGTGTGATATCATCGGTCCATCTTGTGTTGTCCGTGCTACAGTACGTCTTCCGGGTCGTGGTCGCCATTCCAGAACCTTAATGCTCTAATGACCATCGGTTCTTCTAGCTATATCCATACCCCACTGTCACTCAGGGTTGGAAGAATGTATTTATTCTTTCTAATATGTTAGGATCGCGAGCAAATACTCGTTAACTAAGTAGCGAGGTGTCTTGTTGAACCAGAATTGTAACTGTTGGCAATTCTGCCGATCAAGAATGCAGCGCAGGTGACGCATGCGCCAACGCGGTGATAACATATTAAGGAGCGAGTCGCGGATGATTCAAGCAATGATATAATATCGCCAGACGAACACGCCAACGGTACCGTCCCAAAGTAAGCAACGCTATTGCAATCCCAGTATATAATACTTGTATAGATATGTAAACATTTGAATCGGGTACAAAAATTCGTGCTCATCACACAATGTTTGTCTCTACCGGTATTCGAATCGGGGAACCTCAGCACGGCAAGCAGGGTTACTACCAACTGACCTAATAAGGTCGTCGTTCGCTTGAGGCCCAAGGGCTCAGTGCTGGAGCGAGGCATTACAAACAATTAAAAATAGCCCCAAGTCTGCTCTCACAATTGACCTCCAATGGATTGACGATGACATATCGTAATCATGACATTTGACAGTTTTACTAGGTTTAGCAATGCTGTCAAAAGTGACAATGTAATTGTCATTTTTGACAGCATTGTAATTCCAGCACTCCATTAAATTATTGCCATCAATGGAAAAAGGCCATTAGAGAAAAAAAATCCATTTGGACTTTTTAGGGGTAGTCGAAGAGAAAGGTTATAAATTTTGTTTTATTTTGTGAAAAATGTGTTTCTTGTTGGCGAAATACCTGCCCAAAGGTGGGAGAGGCTTTTTGTAAAAAAAAAATGCCAATTAATTACGAGTTATTTGTGTTAGTAGACTAAGGACCCAGACTAGGTAAGCATAGATAAGGAACCGCTTTCGTGAATAGGTGACGAGCACATCGGCCGCCTCTAAAAAAAAAGTTACTATATCTTTTTTAATTTTACCCCATACGTCATCAACCCGGTTTCCATTTTCGTCAATACTCTTGCCCCTAATCGCTCCGCCGATGCAATATGTCCTCCCCCTAATCAATCATTAGTCACTGTCCGAGTCAATGCTCTAATTATATGTAAGCCCATTTAACTGATCAATCAGCGATTCAGTATTATTATTGCTGGCTCATATCATTTAATTACCGTGTTTATTAGCACTCATAAAAATCGTGTTGATTGATGGATCTATAATGTTTGCGATTTTTGAGTGCAATGATACAGTAAAATGACGTTTATAAAACTGAATTTATATCCAATGCTGTAAGAGAGATTTGTAAGTAATGGCATGGCAGTACCTCGAGTACGAGTTTAATTGTAAGCTCACCGTATGCTCGATCAACAATAATCACTCGAGTCTTTCGCTATGATATTTCCCAATTCCCATGTATTTGTGTATCATTGCGTCTGCGCTGTTTTTTTTAATTGTTAAAGCGACTTGAATGTTTTAAATACTGTCCGCTAGAAGCGCTGTTCAATTTTCCATACAATATAAAAAATACGCAGACTGTGCAGTACACGTTTTGCTTATTTAAAAACTCGCACTTGAGGCTTTGGACACGCAATACAATTAGGCTTAGTGAAGAGTAAACTATGCTTAACAAACACATGTGTCTTCATTGGACCCCACTGTAGGCCCTGGCTTACAGGAGTAGCAGTGGTGGGAGTGTGTGGCGGGCCTAGTCCCAATAAAAAAAAATCACATGTCACGCTCTCTGGTTTAATAAAATCTTGTAGAGCTCTCTCTCTCTCTCTCTCTCTCTCTCTCTCTCTATCTGACATTGTCCCTTATTATATGTATCAATATAACACCGAGATACATTTACACCGACCCTGCCTCTTGTTAAACATTCAACCCAATAATAACGTGGATATTATCATTACGTTCAACAAACAGGATGATAGAGTCGATCCCACGCTCCGAGCGACGGTCGACAAACATTCACGTTTTACGATCCATTGCCGTGAATCACGGTGATGTTCTCGCCAACCGCCATGCTCTATATAAAGCACCACCGTTGTATTTGGTAGAGTTGAAAATGTCGTAACTCCATACAAACATTTATTTACCCAATGTTGGGATATTACACTATTGTGAATGAGAGAAAATATGATTCCGAAACAAAATAAAAGTGTCAGTTAATATTTCTACGTAAATGGCTTCTTTAGATTTAACATCAAACCACGAACAGTCCGGTGCCACCATACAAAATTGGGTCATACCCAATGTTTCTAGCAATAATACAACTGTGAAAAACGATCTTATATATGTATATGTTACATTACGAACATAATTCTGTTCACCAAAAGTATCTATATAATAATAATACCAGCCCTTTTTAATGTCCCACTGCTTGGCACAGGCCTCCCCTCAATGCGTGGGGGATTAGGCCATAGTCCACCAAGCTGGCCCAGTGCGGGTTGGCGGACTTTCTCAGACATGCAGGTTTCCCCACGATGTTATCCTTCACCGTATCTATAAATATAACAAGTAAAGTATCTATAAATTTATACAAATCATTTGTATGTGTTTATTTGATTTAGATTTCATTCAATTTACATTCATTCAAAATTAAACTTGACACATGTATTACAGCTGTTGCTATGACAAATTAAATCTGACAAGTATTTGATTAGATATTTTGGTTTATGAGTGGCTCGTTTCGGTCGCATGGCAAACATGAGATCAAATACTTGCCTATAATGTAATAAAAAAATAAAAAAAACATATTTGTAAAGGGTCTGTTGTTTGATAGGACGAGACATGACGAGTACGTTTCTTAATAAAAAAGTATGCGAACGAATAAATACAATTAAAAAAACAAAATAGACAAAATCAAAATTGCTTTGAGCTTTGATCGTTATTGCTTTGTTTGTGTTTGAAGTCTATTTTATTATTAACCTCCAACGCAATTATCTGAATGGGTGTGCAGAGATGCACTTCGGTGGATACATATTTTACGGATTAAATATTTTTGTCTGAATGTACAAGGGGTGAGCGTAGGACCATTATATCGGGCACACCTCAGAGCCATAACTGACAAGCTTCTTAAATATTCCTGAATTCGTTCCACATTCAAAATATTTTCGCGATTACGTCATGGCGGATGGATTGTTCTACATTCTAACATTTAAATCTCCAGTTTCCGATTTATGAACATGTTTTATTGTTTCCGAGACGTGTGTCTAAACATCTGTAACCGCAATAGCTTGTTTTATTGACTATTTCATCAATACTATCTCGTTTTTATTTTTCAAACGCTCTTGTAGCTTGGAGGATTTCAAATACTATTATTTTGTGTAACGTCGATGACATGATTAGCTCAGTTGGTAGTGACTCTACCTTCTACGTGAAGGGTCCCGAGATCAAATCCTGGTAAGAACGTTCTTTGTTTGCTCCCGAGTCATGGATGTTTAGTATCTATATAAGTATTATATTCTGAGTTCGCCCTCAGTCCATTGTACGGTACCCATAACACAAGCGTTGATTAATGTGGGACTGTATAGTTGGTGTGTTCGTCTGGCGATATTATTATTAACGATAGTGGCATAAGGATTGATAATGGCAGTTGTCCACCCATGGCTCGGCAAGTTAAGAGTGTAAGGCATTACAGGAGGTCTGTGGACGTCTTCAGTGAGTCCAGGCTCACGGTGATGATGATGATTGTGTCAATAACGATGGACGTAATGACACACAAACAGACCTACACTCACTAACACACCACCACACACACACTTCACACATACCCACACAACACACAAATTCAGATCTACTCTCGCAAACACACGACCACACACACACTCGACGCATACTACACACACACACAGTGTATGGTAGGTCTATATCAAGCAGTACACGTCTCCTAGCTGTAAAATGTAAAATTTAAAAGATCTTTTTTAAAAAGAGCAACCATGCAGTATCTTGCCCGTGCTTCTCCATAGCAACGGCATTCCGAACGGGCGGTAAAGTACTAGCTTAGCATGTTGTAACTTTTGACGATTCATAAGTACTGTACTTAATGGTTTACATGAATCAAAAATATTCCGATTCTGATTATGAGCTGTTGACGATGGGCCATGGTCTGCGTGAGTAGGTCTATCTTCGTCTAAAAAATATTATTTAAATACTAAAAGCTATAAAGTCGATAATAGATTCTAGAATGCCTTGACCACCTGTTTTGCATCCACCTAATTTTCATAGACAAATCTATCTCCCGATTCCGCGTTCGCCCACCTACATCGAGGTCGCAGCAATAGCAGCTAAATTTGGCATCTTCACGAAAACCCGTATTAGTGGCAGTGGCACACTATGACGTCAGCTGGCGGTAATTATAGCCGCATTGAAGCGTCCCTGTGACTCATTGGACACCCTGAGGGCCGCGCAATGGAATTTGTAATATTACGTGTTGGGTATGTCTCATAATATTTTGGCCTACATGAAGACCCGACATACAGAGCGGTCCGCATTAAAATACCAATAAATGTATTACGAAGAACACGGAACGCAGAATGCAGAACACTTAACGCTGTCCCGTCTGCTTATTATCTACATATTGTATCCGAAGTATATAGTTGAGGTTGCGTTCCGATGTTGTTGAAAATTCAGAAAAAAATACTGTTTGTGCGAATCCCTGTTGGCCTTTACGAAATTTGATTTGTATTATGAGTAGGAACCTACGTATTTTTAATACCATCTCACCAGTAATGGCATCCTACAGTCAGGTTAGAGATGACTATGGAGAGGGTGGAAAATAATAGTGCTTATGAAACAGCAATTTGATTAAACACAGAGAAGAAATCAGCGTTGCGAGTAGAAGCAAGTTGGCTGCGGCTCTACAAGCTTATATTTATAAAGTATTTTAAGCATTGTAAGTATAAGAAATATTGCACTCTTTACAATACCAATAAACAATTAGGTAATTGACAACAAGAAAACAACAAGTGGGCTTTTGGATGGAGAGGATTTTGTATATGCATCGTATAGTTCCAAGTTTCAGTGGCTTATTTCAACGTTATTGTAGCAACAATCGAGTCATGATTATAAATTCGCGAGTGTATTTGTCTTGGCAAAGAGCTAGCCTTGAAATTGATTCGTTTTTCACGAATTTTGGACGCGGCCGCAAGAAATCACAAGCTTAATTTTGTGTATTTATTTGATTTATTTTATTATAGCCACTTCAGAGTAAATATAGGGAATATTCGAATGCCAGCACGGGACATGGATGGCGGATGAAGACGACCTCCAGTAACTGAAGCTTAAATATATGTTATATATTATATATATATACTTATGTCCTTTAGGAAAATATATATCGGTATTTTTTTTTTGTGAATTTTCCCATGTTTTAATAGTTATTCAGCTATTGGGAGCGGAGACAAATTAAACAAATCATAAAAATCGTTCCACCCCTTCTTGAGTTATAAATGGTATACTAAACGCAACTTAGATTAACTTAGCTTAACTTAACACCAGTTTTATTCGCGACAAACAATAAATGAATTTAAATATGAATTTCAAAAATTGTTTTGTAATTACTCTTCTTCATCTGAATGAAATTTCGAAAGAGTCTAGAGGCGGTAGAGTCGTTACATAATATCGTGACAATTTTATGATTGATAAGACCATACGTACATCAATATACACGAATAAAAGAATATTCAGATTCTAAAATTTGTTATAATGATTACCTACATAAAAATTCTTACTTTTTGTTATTGGTTTCCCATAAATTACAGGGCTCTACCCACGTAGAGACCACGCCATCGACTAGGCCGCAATTTAGACTATCGTTGACTGAATTATATGTAAGCAAATACTTTTGGACGGAACACATCTGTGAATATAACACAATACAAAAGCGGCTACGTTATCAATTGTACAGATCAGTATTGTGATAGGAGTTGACTAGAATATCCTACAATGCTCTACAACATTGGGGTACAAGATGATGTTCCATGGTGTAGAGGGCTTCTTTAACTCCACTGTTATAAATCAGGTCTTCTAGTAAGTTGTTGGGTCTTTTTTTAAGTCCGTGAACCTACGGAACCATATTGTTGAATGTAATCTAAATATTATCGTATATTCGATTTAGATTCGAGTGTCCTGTATGGTTGGTCTAAGCATCAGAGTATCCAGGGTTAGCTTCAGGATGGGCAAAGCAAGGAACCTCGAATTGAACCATCATCTAATTATCGTCAAAAAATGTGCCACCAATAGAATGTTGCTCGTTCTCTGATATGTCACTGGTCTCATTGGCAAGATACCATAGAGACACAAAATTTTTGAAATTAGTTGTCATATGATCTTATATTTTTCGCTTGACTCATAATATCAGGGTGCCTCGGGGGGGCAAGGGCCCCACTCTGCCCAACCGTTAGACACTACGCCTATGAGTCTAAGTGCTATTTTCTATGACGGAAATATGGTAAGTAAGTCACATTTCCCACTATCTAGTGATAAGTTCTTCAATATTTTAAGCAATTCTATGAGAATAAATTGTACCCTCAACTTCGCTTCACTTCATACGCTTGGACTTCACCTTTTAGACATAAGTATTCATAAAATGATAGAGTCGACTTCTGTTTTGAAGTCCCCACCAAAGTTTTTTTTCAAAGATATGAAATGAACAGACTCTACCAAGCTTCAGTGTTGTTATATGTATGTCTTAGTGCCCATATAGATTATAGAAACAAGGTACACCCGGCTTCACATACGGTAGCTATACGTACCTATCGCTAACTGTATTGAGCTGATAATTTCATAGAATCGCAAACACCGGCGCAGGCGTTACAGGCTAAAAATACCAAACAAACACTGGCATGGACGCGTTCAGTATTAAATTAAAAATAAATAGAGGTGGAATCTTAGAAGTGAAGCTGATATAAATTGGTTTAGCAATTGATTCCGGCCGGCCCATTGCCGGCGAGAAATATGTGAAGATATTCTTCAGTAATTCATGGGATGCACTGAATCCGGGACACGGTATTTTCTAATGCCTATTGGAATTGCTCAATTGGGTATTAATTTTTTAAAGTGTAATATTGTCTATACAAGTATCTCTTCTTGATTTAAAGAAATAAAACTTGCTTCTTTTTTAGTCGGTAGGTTTTACCGACTAATGAACGATTGCATTCCGATCTTATTTAATAAACACTGCACTGTTTAATCTACTGACTGACTGACATACAACGCACGTATATTAAATTTGGAGGATATATTAGGTGTAACAAAAATTGTGTAATTTTTTTAAGGATTGAATGAGTAGGTCATACCAATCACGTTGCTGTATAAAATAAATGTGTAATTGAAGTTTTTTTTTAAGAAGGCAAGCCAGTACCATCATACCGCGTACTTAGAATGTGGTTCTATTTAACACTATTATTGAAACACGTTAAATAAATATCATAGAGCTTGAAATATACAATAAGTGTCTGTAGGAGTTCAATCCTACAATGGATATAATCTTAATAAATTACAATAGTCGATTTAGTTTATTACACCTTTTATTTTATACCATTGATATGATTAAGTATCGCAACACTAGCTTTAGCGGCGTCTTAGGTCTGTTGATATTATACCTTTTTTAATGTGCTAGTACCACACTAAAGTGTTTTGCCAAATTATCTCAAAGTCAAAGTCAAATCATTAATTTCGTATAGGCCTACGAGGGCACTTACAAATTGTCATAACATTTTTTCCTTAACTCTACAACCGGATCGGAACGGGACCTCAACTGAGAAGATCCGGCAAGAAACTCAGCGGGCTTGTCTTTTTTTTTTATCCATTATTTTTACAAAAAAAAAATATAAAAAAGCAAGCTCCAGTGTGTTGCCATGCGAGGCGCACACACGCTACACTTCTATCTCTCCTTTAAGATCAAGCACCTATTTCATCAAATATCAGTAGCACAGTCAACTTCGCATAATGCCCTTCCACCATCTGCTTGCCTTCGCTTTACTCCTTAAGCATCAAAGATATCAGACTTTGGATAAAGAAGTTATAGCGATCACATAAACAGGTGAATTTCCAGTTATATTTACATCGGCCCGCCCACTGGAGATCCACCACGCCAGCTTGGACCACCGCCAGTCAGTCATGGAGGGTCATTCATAAACCTTGCCTGATAATGAGGTAATCTGGAGAAAGTTGAAGATCTATATCCAAACAAAAGATAAACTAGTTTACCAATGCCATCTAGTTCAGGGATTCCCAAACTATTCCGGGCAAGAGATCCCTTTTCTAATATGAAACTCAATGAATGATGAGATGATACCTTAGACCCCCATAGCCAAATTACTTTAAAAAATCGATCTCTAGTTTCTTCCCTATTGATACAAAATAATTACAAAAATATATAATGTCATCTTGTACGAACTTGTGCACGCTTATCGAATTGTTGAATTTCTTAAAAGTACAACAATGATACTTCCTACCAAAATATTAGTCATTCTTATAACAAGTCGGTACACGTAACATAACTTATCCAGTATCTTTAAAGTTTCAAATCAGAACTTGTGTTAATTAATAGATTTTAAGACCTCGTCGACTCCCAAAATTAATGTTGGTTTATGTCGACCCCTGGGAAACCGATATCGACCACTTTGAGAATCTCTGATCTAGCTTATACTTATCCTACAAAAGCCCTAGGTCAAGGATATTAAGGTGGATTCCATGGAATAGTCAAAATAGGATGACATTTTGTTTATTAACGGTTTATCTACACTTGTTTACAGTGATTCTTTATTAACAATATTTTTATGTGCTGTTTTAGTTGGTAAGCCTTCAAGTCAATCAAAAAATCAATTAACTGCAATTCAGTTTTTCTCAACATATATACTTTCGAGTGAATAAAAATCTGTGGACCAGCTATGGTGTAAATAAGGTCTGATGCATGCGGCCAAAAGATATGAATTAGTTGTGATAGTAGGAATGTCATTCCGAACAGACTGTTTTTTATTTACCGAGAAAGAAAGATCGTTAGATCGTTGTCTTTCTTCGTAAAAAACGACCTCAACCCACATCAATCACAGAAATCTAAACATCATTTCGACATTTCCATTGTGTTAACTTTAGTTCCAGTACCAGTTACTGAACACGCAGGCAAGTAACTTTGGGAACATTCCAGACATACTTACATATTATATTACTATAGAATTATAAAATTACGCTTCGGGATATACAACTAGATTATATCTATTCCCAAATCGCTCCCGATCAATTTTGAACCTAAACCATCGAAAACAGAGTTCAATTATCATTGGTAGATGAAAAATACGATTTCCACCCAGGAAAACCAATCTTAGCGTCTGTTTAGGAGAGTAGAAAGTCGTGTGGTGGTGTCGTCACCTGTTATTAAGAATAGAATTGGCAGGGAGCAGGCTGTGAGGTGGTTATAAGATCTCTGACGTTGGTCTCTGAGTCACTACCTGACAGGTCAGCTAACCAGACTTGTCTTCTGTAAGCGGAGCTCCATTCGTTAGCCGCTCAGGTGACAATATGTTGGACTACTGAGTTAACTTTACCTATTATAAATTATTCACCATGACTACCTAACTGGTTATAAGTTATGGAACCCAACGGGTATCTTGAGAGGTTGATGAATATTAGTGAAACAACATAACATAATCTTATATTTATTGATACAGTGAATGCAACATCCGAGGAAGAAAAAAAAAATGCCTTCTGGTAGAGTTATTATAGCTTCGATTTCATCTCAATAGTCAATCAAGGTATTTTTTTTACAATTTACACACAAAATGACATCTCCCTACTTGTGTACAGACTACAAATAATACCTACAAAAGATATAATGGAATGTTATACATAAACTTAATTGAATGATAGAAAAAGTTCAAAGCATAACCATTGAAATTCTCTGCAGCTGAAATAAAAGCACACAACTATTTAGCAATCTTGTATTTTTCATATTTTGAAACACTTATTACTGCCTTGTACTATAGCAATATATTCTGAAAACTATGAAGTATATAGGTATAGTTTTTCAGATAATCATACTTCAATGGATCTTATTGTTGTATGAGCACGAATGTTTGTACCCGAGTCATGGGTGTTTAGTATCTATATAAATATTGTGCCTATGCTGGTTCCACCCCCAGTCCGTTGTACGGTACCCGTAAAACAAGCGTTTGGTTGGAGTGAGCCGTATAGTTAGTGTGTTCTTCTGGCAATATTTTTTTTTGTTTCCTCTATGTATGTAATACCAAACTAGCACGGGTCGAAGCTGGGCGATAGACGGAGAAATCTTTTATAGTTTTCACTTAAAATACATGAATATATATTGATAATATTCCCAAAATTTTATCGTCTCCACATGAACATTACATTCAGTTGTATGTTTCCGTCTCTGGAGTATAAAAAAACGCCCCAACACAGTGTTATGTGTGGCCCCAATATACGATGCTGTGAATGCTTCCGTGTAACAGCGTCCGCCAAGTTTTTAACCACAACCAAGTCGACTGTAGGTATTTCGAATTGGTAAAATCATTTTGGAAGACATTTTATATACATACATATTTTTTTCAGTATACGCCATTACACTCATCGGGGCTATCTTAAATTTTTCAAGTATTAAGAAATACATTTTGCAAGTGTAGCCCGTAGGCCTACAAAAATAAATTATCCAACTAAGAATATACACCTCGCATTTCCTTCAACCTTTCAAGCAATCCCAGCTCGGTCCTGAAACGTATCCTATTCGCGTAGAAACGGCGCCTCAGTGACAATCGCTGAACAAACGAAACTAGATCTAAATCGGTCGCGTGCCCTGACGGCTATTTCAGCTGCGCTAAAAATACCACGACAAAGATCGCGGCCCGATGTGGGTCGAGATTCCTTTTGCTTTTCGATGTACAATGCTCACACGTGTACATACAACTTGCATAACATCAGCGACCAATCAGAAAGAAACATCAATGTACTTTGTTTATAGAAATTAATTTGGTTATATTTTATTGATCATGATGAGACAAATTTATAAAGAATAATGTAAATTATTAAAAAAATACTGTTCTTGAATTTAAGAATGCGTGAGTGAGTGAATGAGTGAGTCGAGAGGAGTTCCATAAACAAACATTAGCTATAAATGCGTGTATACGTGGTCTGTGCTTGTAAGTAAATAATACTCCAGCTGGTACTTTTTTTTTTTCAATTCCATTTTAGAATCCTTTTATCTATGTACCTATAGCATAACATAAAGCCTATTCAAAACTTATTTGACGGACAACCCAAATCCAATTCTGTTAAATAAGTAGTGAAACAGGCCCTCAGATAATACAGATAATGATTTACAAAAGAAGAGCAAATACATTTAAAATGGATAAAGATAACGAGGAAGACCATACAAAATAATGCTGCGACTTATAGGGACATCAGGGAACCTTTGGAGCTAGTGTAGTGTAGTTGAATAGGCTATGAAAGGCTCAGGCTAAGCAACTACACGCTAACTAAAATGCCCACTAAAATGCATTTGATAAGAACCCACTAACATTCAATCATAACAAGGTGCCTTAACTGGTACAAACAACACGTAAATGATAATATGTTTGACACTTAATACTTATTCGCAAAAAAATAAAATTTAATTTCTGACGATAATGTGAAGAAAAATAATTATCATAAGAGAAAAGATGATAGAGTGATGAAATGATAGAGTCGTGATCGTTATTACTTTCGCTCTGACTTCTCTGCGCTTGTGTTATGATGGAACTGTAAATAGAAAAATGTTTTAACGTTCTACATGATGAAACCTACTTATATATCTACTAATTAATCTATTCTCAATCTTCCACTTACCTCGATCCTGAATAAGCCCAAGATAAGACGCAACATACCTTGTACAAATGTATAGATCTAAATTTTCCATCAACAGTAACTGCACCAACATAAAAGGCTTTTATATCTGCTGAATATAGCTTCTTTCCGTACAACCCATAAACCCCAATTTGAGTGCTGAAAATTACAAAAATACCTGCGCAAAGTGACAAGACCAACTCAATCCAGAGGTGACGTGCTGACGAATCGTAGATATAAAGATTATATATACAGACAGGCCGGCAGACGGGCTGGTACAAATTACACAAATGATTATAATCTCATGAGGTACTTGGCTATAAATATTGCATATGAATCAACTTAAAAATGTAGATATTTTATTAAATAACAAGCTTGCTTGAAAACCTGAACCAATTTATTTGATTGATATTCATAAAACGTATGTTGCTGAAGTTCTTTAGGCTCCTATGGAATACGTGCTACAGTATATTTTAGGGAACCTGAAAAGAAAATACAGAAATAAGAGAAACAATAAAGGAATGTCATAGATGCTTTGGAATATTGTAAGTAACTTAAGAGGAAATGGGATACCCATGTTGCATGTATAATAATATAAATAATAATTCCAGCCCTTTTTTTTTTATGTCCCACTGCTGGGCACGGGCCTCCCCTCAATGCGAGGGGGGTTTAGGCCATAGTCCACCACGCTGGCCCAGTGCGGGTTGGCAGACTTCACACATCTTTCGAGGGGTTCTCTCAGACATGCAGGTTTCCTCACGATGTTTTCCTTCACCGTTTAGCAAGTGATAAACTTGGTTGAAAATGAGATTCGCACATGAAAAATCCCAGAGGTGCGAGCCGGGGTTTGAACCTGCAATCCTCGTTACCGAGGCAAGCGTTCTACCAACTTGGCTATCACTGCTTACTTGGCTATCACTGCTTGTGCCATATCGTTGCATGTATGAGTGGTAATAAATATACATTAACTAGCAAACCTGGCGAACTCCGTTTCGCCACCAGATGAATGAATTTTCTTTGCTATAAACCTCACGGAGCCCGAGACCTTTCCAACGAATGCAAAGCCGTGGAAATTGGTTCGTGCGTTCTGGAGTTATAGCGTCAGGAAGGAAAACCCGACTTATTTTTATATAGTAGATGAAAACATCTTGGTCAGGACCATACACCAAAAGATTCAGGGAAAGACTCAAAGAGAGAGAGAGAGATAGATGATATTAAATAACAGCTGGCAAAGACTGGCTTACAAGGAAGAGAGACATTTGGAGAAAATTAAAAGGAGCCTTTACTCATTGAGAGGTCGTTTATAAGTCAAAAATTAAAAAAAAATGTATGAAGCCTGAATGGATTACATTCGCGTTGTTATGTTTTTGCATGTGTGGATATAATACCTATATTGCATTCATATCTTATACACAATAAATACAGATGATAGATTACGTGTGATATGACCGAACAATTTTATTCTATCTGTTGGCTAGTACTCAGCCCGATGACGGCTGGTGTTAACATCTGAACAGGTTGTGATGTGATAATCTATTAACAACTGACCTTTATTAAGGCCGATATTTAGGCCCTTAAATGAAAACTGTCAAGGCAAGCGAGAACGATAATGCGTCGTTTTAATTTTTCACGTGAAGTGAAGCCGGGTTTGAACCAGTGACTCTTGGTTTTCAACGTAGCGTCCTACCAACCTCGCTGTCACTGCTTGTAATAATAATATCGGCAGACGAACACATGATCTATACGCTACTACACTGTACAATGGAAGCTAGAACTAAGGTTTTATATAAATATTAAAGTGCCACGACTCGGGTACAAATTTTCGTACTCATCACACAAAGTTTGTCCCTACCAGAATTCGAAACGCGGTCAGTACCAATTGCGCGAATCAGGTCGACAAAGTATCAACACCAATAACAACATGGTGTCCGCAACCCCTCCTATATTCCCATCCCATATCCATCCAAACCTCAATCCATACTCCCAATTATCTTTCCATGTTCCTGCAATAGTTCCTCCGCCTGCTGAGGTCAATTCGCTGTTTATGCCATCATTTTCAGCAGTTGACCCCAGCAGGTGGCTGACATAACATTCAAATTTTCAAAAAGGGCCTCTACGTGTTGCACCCGTGTCCCAGCGCAAGCGTTCCAAAGATCCGGGTATAGCCCGTGTGGTGAGAGACACAATCAAAATGTACTGGGGCCAAAAAAACAATTAAATTAGGGAGCAACAACAAAATCGCTGGCAACTAAAGTATTTTTCACTGTTAAACGAAAATAGTTTAGCGGGGCGACTTGACAATCGAACATTCTTGGCAGAGCTGGGCACGCGCAGCATTCAATACGGGAATACGTCAATCACGGTTTTTGTTTGCTTACTGTATGTACTTACCTGTTACGAAATAGAAGAACATAAATACGAAATTTATTTCTATGATTACAGTATAGGATTCATTCGTCACTGAAAATTAACATTTTCAGTGTTTATTTTGCTGTCATTGTCAAATTGTCAAACATTTCCCGATTGGTTTGTATAGTGATAAACGCTTTTTCAAACATCGAGTAGGTGTATTAATTTATTTTGAATAATACACATTGTAATGAAACTAGTTTTAAGCATTTTATCGCGATTATTTATGATCGGATCGCAATGGGCAACTTATTTCGGACCCCAGTATAGGGTACCCCAGTTCTAATTATGACACTAGGACGTCAAACACCTCAGTCCTCCCGTGTGATCACGGGAGGACTGAGGTGTTTGACGTCCTGGTTGCTGTAAAGCAGCCGAAACGGCAAGGTAAAAATATAAAATGAACACGATAAAATTCTTAATTTTTTTATTATTTCAATAAGGAGGTACGTATATTCTAAATTGAACTAACCATTTTCATAACTGAATGTCAGTTTTTTTTTCGAAAAAATGTTAGGTTCGCTAATCTGCGTTGGGCTAGCGTGGTGGACTATAGTCTGACGAATACATGTTTCAGTAGGCATTCATAAATGCCTCATATTTTTTTTATATATAGGTAACTGCAGCAATGCTAGTCAAATTGGTAGAACGTTCGCCTCGCTAACGAGGATCGTATCTCTCGAATTTCTAGATTTCATGTGCGAATCTCATTGATTATCACATACTAAACGGTGTAGGAAGACAACGTGAGGAAACCTGCTTGTCTGAGAGAATCCCTCGAAAGAAGTGTAAAGTCCGGCAACCCTCACTAGACAGCGTGGTGGACTATGGCATAATCTCAATTAAGGATTGTGCCTAACAGTGGGAAATAAAAACAGGGCTAGTAATATTATCCCACTAATATTATAAATGTGAAAGTTTGGATGGATGAATGTTTGTTACTCAATCACGCCAGAACGGCACAACGAATCTGGATGAAATTTGGCACAGAGACAGATTATAGTCTGGAATAGTACATAGGCTACTTTTTATCCTGGTAAAAAGAACATACTTTTTAATCGCGGGTAACACCGAAGGGCGCAGCTCGTTATATATAACTACACTATTAAGGATATGTTTAATGAGTAAACACTCAAAACTCAAGACTCAAGTGTTTGGAAGCGATTCTATTAGTTCTCCGGTCCTTAATGAAGGTACAGACGGGCTGGCGTCGAGCCAGACGGAGCTGGTGTGTCATGCACAGTTCACAGATTAGCTGGCGATTAGAGACATCTATGAAAAAAGTCGAATATAGTGCTTGAGCTTCAGAGCTTTTAAAGATTGACGATCCGATTAGCGCAGCGGGTACCCTGCTTTCTGTTGTGGTCCCGCGTTCGAATCCTGGTAGGAGCAATCTTCGTGTGGTAAGCGCGAATGTTTTTATATTTTTTTTCCGCTCACTGTGTATACATGAGTAATGGATGTATTATATATATAAGATATAAAATAAAGTCGTGTTAGTTTTACCATTTATAAGTCCAGAACGGGTAAGCCGATTTTTATGATCTTTGTTTTTTTTTATTTATTTCCGCCCCAATTAGCAGAAAAACTATTAAATAATGAGAAATATCTCACACAAAACAAATATAATAAAGCTCTTCTCATACATTTGATTCTGAAGCGGTGCGAAGGTCGCCGGGACAGCTAGTATCTATATAAGTATTAAATACTACGATCACCCCCAATTCATTGTACGGTACCCATAATACAAGGGTTGCTTAGTTTGGGACGGTACAGTTGGTATGTTTGTCTGGCGATATTATATTATTATTTTCATGAAGATAGGCCACTCGACTCACTACATCGAGCGAGAAGTTTTGATACGTTCGCGTAAACTGTTATAATTCATCTTTTCGTAATTGCCCCTGATCTGAGTGTTACTGGGGTCACCTTAACAGTGCCGGTACGGTACCAATAATATAAACTTATTTTGGTGCTACACAGTGTATTTGTCTCGATATATTTTATTGGCTGTGTACAGATCGGTCGACGGTCGGTTTGGTTACGGCTATTTATTACCATTTTATTACTAGCTGCAGCTGGTATGCGTTGCTATGTCACCAATCATTCGCGCGGGTGCACATAACAACTCACCAAAGTTGAATGACAATCAGATGAATGGTATAGGCATGTATATGGGAAAAATAAAGAAATATCAATTTTTATGTGCATACTAGCTGTCCCGGCGAGCTTTGTACCCGGTCAGGATAAAATTGTATTTTTTACTTGTTTTAATCGGCTATTCAGGACGCAGACAAATTTAAAGATTATCAAAATCGGCTCATCCGTTCTTGAGTTATAACTGAAATTAACACGACTTTGTTTAATATATACATTATAAAAAGTACGTAGAGTTGTTATTTACATCCAAACGAAGCTAAATTACGAGAATCATTTCAGAAATAATGTCCTATGCAGGAATTAATTAAATGAATGATATCCTTTTTGATTACTGAAGCGTCCTTATTATGGTAAACTTACCCCTTGAAATAATACTTCTATAAATAATCTCTCACTAAATCCTTCCGCACAATCAAATTGTTCCACCCTCATTAAGGTAATGCACCTCTTACATGCACCTCCAGTGAGTCATATTTATTTTGTTCCAGCATTTATTTATATCCCGAGTATTATTCGAGTGACTCACACATCGAGTACTGAGGGACATACATTGATAAATTAACTTGTAATTATATACTTGGCTGCTTATATCAGCTGCTAAAGACTGCCTAGCCGTTGCTACATTGTTCTCACATACCCCTACACGTGACCCTGGGTGGTGCCAACCAGGTGACAACTCTACTGGTGGTAGGCTTCGGCCGTGGCTAGTCAGCACCCACTGAACAAAGCCATGTCGCCAAGCGGCCTAGCCGTGTTCCGGCATAATGTTCGGTGTTGCCATTCATGGATGGCGGGTCAGATCAGCTGCGCTGCATGTGCCTAGTGAATGTAGCGTCTCGATCTACTGCCGCCTTCCTACCTAGGCAAGTATGCTCCATCGTAGATCTCATCGTCACTTACCATCAGGTGAGATCGAGATCAAATACTTGCCTATAATGTAATAAAAAAAAAAGAGCAACCATGGAGATTCTTGCCCGTTCTTCTCCACAGGAACGGCATTCCGAACGGGTGGTAAAGTTATACATAAGCATTTTGTATCTATAAATAAAAAATAAATAAAAATATTCTGATTCTGATATAAATTGCATGTTATCTAATGAGGAGGATTGCCAAAGAAGGAGGAATCTAAACATTTCATGCATTTAATAGTTGTGTTCAATAGCCCAGTTTGACGACCTAATTAGCTCAGTGGGTAGTGCCCTGCCTTCAGCACTGCGGGTCCCGGGTTCGAATCCTGGTAGGGACGAGTTTTGTGAGATGAGCACGAATGTTTGTACCCGAGTCTACGCTGGAAATATGCCTCCCCAAATGATCTCCAGACATGAGCGGTCCTCCGTAACTCGCATCCACCGGCTTCCCGCGACGCGTGTGATATCATCGGTCTACCTTGTGGGCCGTCGTACGCCACATCTTCCAGCTCGTGCTCGCCATTCTAGAACCTTTAAACTGTTTATTAAATTTCCTTTTTAGTTTGGGAGTTGAAATGGGGGAGGCTGTGTGCATCAAAATTGAATCATATTGAAAAAAGTGAGCATTCTAATTGCTTGCGTGAATACTCATTTAAATTTGCTGCAATTTTATTATCATACTTCGTTGCAACCTTAGACAACATTTTATGATTTAACCATGATAAATTATATTTTATTTTCCTTGAAATGATTTATACATAAAAAAATAATGATTCGCACCATAACCATCCACCACCATAAACCACAGCAATGATATTTCACTTTTAAGAGATCTACCTATAAATGTTTTTAATGATGGCCCACAAGTAACATAGTCTAACAGTAACTGCATTATGAGATAGTGTGCAATTTGTTAAAGCTTACGATTCTGTGGAAATGCATTTCGTATTGTAACGGTCCAGAGTACCTTCCCGTCACCATTCACAAATATATGATTAAACATTCAATTATGCTTGAACTTCTTTCACTTAGTTTCTCTCTAAAATATATAATTTCCTTCATTTAATGTTCATTATAGTCAATGTTCTTGGCAACAGTTAATGAGGACACTTGATAGGTGAAATATAACATTATAAATTACTTTAAACTGAGGAAAAAACACAATAATAATGAAATAAACGAGAATCGTTCATGTTCTAACTAAAAGTTTTCAAAACTTTGTTTACAAACCAAACTTGTTGACATTTAATAGATTTGACGTTTGATGGACATTGTCAGACGGGATGCGTTTCGTTATTATATTCTTTAAACAAATAGATAAAATAAATTCGTTAAAAAACAAAATAGTTTTACGAACATTATAAATTATTATCTTTAAAAATGTCAATACATTTATAGATTACATATTATAGATTAAGTTATTATGAAAATCTTGATTTACTTTTGAATATTGATTGAACTGACTATATTTCATTCACTAATGACCATAGATAAATATCAAGTGGATTGTTTTATTCGATCAATACTTTCTCTGTGAATCAGGGATGCCAGGCGTTAGAACAAGTCCTATGATCTAGGGAATTAGGGAATCGATTAGTAATTCGATCGGATGTTAGAAATGTCAGGATTGTTGTTATATTAAAAGAAATATTGAATACTAATAGGTTTAGCCAAATACATTAGTAGTTTATACTTTGTTCTCCTTTTGGAGTGAATTATAATATCAAATTGCACGATATTATCATTGCTAGGATAAAACTTCAGAAGTGAAATTAAAAGGTTTAATTTAGTTGTAAAGTTAGTTAATATTATATGAGATCGCAGGAATAATATTAGGTTATTATTTATAGAAATCAGATTATTTTAGTTAGGACATTTTAAGTTTGAATACTGGTAACCCAGATTCGGGATGTGATTGGCTGACAAATTGAACTATAAAGATCTAATTTGCGAATGAAAGATTGAAATAGGATTAGAATAGGGAAATAAGGATGTGACAATATTCAGATGTCTGATTTCACACGGATTAGAAACAAGATTTGATCCGGCAAATTACTTACGTGATAATATTTATAGTTCAACAAATTATAAAGTTTGATTTCTGATAGTGTAGAATTTACTTAGTAGGGCTTGTAAAATATCTATTCGTTCAACAGAGTTATCGGAACTGAATTATACTGATGAGGGAAATATCAATTAGTATGAAAGTATAATAAATATCATCTAGCATTCGTTTAGATAATATAAATTGATATTGCAATGGTTTAAAATACATTATTAATGTATTCATCTATTTTTAATATTAAGGACCCGGGATTTAAATAATAGGGAAATCCGTGACCTAGTAACAAATGTGACATCACTAAAGGATTTTCTAGAAGATGGCGGGGATAACGCGTCACTTAGAGTTTTGGGGATTCGCGCGGGGGTTGCGGAGAGCGTCACTTGGGTAGAGGTTTTGATAGATTTTCGCGGGAGTGTTTTGTAGAATTTTGCATAATGAGTAATTAATGAGTTTTGTGTTAATATTTTACAATAATTAATCCTATATCTGAGTGAGTGTGTGTTCGACGGGATGGTGTAGTAGGCGAGTTGCTGCATCTAAAGGGAAGTGCACTTTATAATCAAAATATAAATATAATTAAATAAGATAGGTATTTACGTAAAGGACGCGTTCGGCGTAGGGCGGGAATATTTCCAGATGAAGAAGAGATGGAATAAAGTAGACGCTCAGCACTAGATTTTATATGACAGGGTTCTGGTTTTATAAGCTTATGATTACCTAGAATTGGTATTTAATATTATTTGCATTCGATCACAATAACGCTTGTGTTCATTTATATGTGAAGTACTTGCCTATGTTTCTAACTAGTTTCAATACTAGAAATAGGTATCTACACAGGATCCCCTTTGTGGCGTAATGGGAAATATCTACGTACCTACTTTTGAATGATGGATTGATTTAACAATACTAATGATCAATGGATGGATGATACAGCAAAAACCTGAGATAATACTTTAGTAGGTTATGTAGATAGATGATTACGAATATAATAGAGATTTAGAAAGATTGGCGCCTTAGAAATATGGCACGCCATGTTCGGGAAGCCGACGCCGAAACACGGTAGTTTCGCGCGAAAAGCGTCGCCGCGAGAAAAGTTGGGTGTCTCGTCAGGTATGTGACGCTTACCTAATTAAGAATTATGATTTGAGTTTTCTACATTATTTCCATGATGTTTCTAGTCCAATTTATTATATGGTATATTTTCAAAAGTGTGACTGTGGTTAACAAATACGTGTACTAGGTAGGTACGTATTTAAATATGGTTAAATAGGTAGGAACTGCGTAACCGGTGAATCGGTATCGTATACCTACTTACGGCGTCATGATGGTATTTGACAAAAGCGTGTACTATGTAGGTACGTTCATAGGGTTACTTAGGTAGGTATCGTCATTTTATTTATCCATGGAGTTTCTTACTAGTTCTTCTCCATAGGATTAGGTTTTACGAACTAGTGGTAAATTCATTGTTTGACATAAATGTTTCCAATATTTAGTAGGTTGGAACCTACCTATTTGAATACTTGAAAAATAACTTTTAATGGTTGAATTATTTATTTTAATTCTAAGCGTCGGAGTCTGATCATTTGGTACAGTAAGTTGAATACGGAAGGATGGTCTCTGAAAGTTGAATTACTTATAATCTGTAAATTTATATCATAACAAGATTGACAGGTACGGCTACACTAGAGGCGAACGATCTCGGTTGGTTATCTCTTGCACGATCGATGTAAAGGGAGCCGACATTATAGTCAATGGTCGCATTTATCGGTTTTGTATCTGTACCATACTGAGCAGGAGTCTCGATTTGGTATTATCATAATGGTTTTGAATGGGATTGCGGATTCGGTGATATCCTGATGGTTTAGCTCTGTCCAAATGGTTGGTAACAGATAAGCTTGGTTTAAAATACATAATGGTATTTGTATACTTATTTGAGTAATTGGTAATGCTTTAACATAGTAACTTGTCTGAAAGGTTGACATTTACTTCTTTGATTTAATATGAAATGTTGTAAAGTATAAATGAATTTTAATTGATTCAGTCAATATTTTCCACTCAATTCAATACTATATTGACTTTGTGGAGGGAGAGACAAAAGTCTGGTGACGGTCTCTACTGGTCTTGAGCGGTGGAGTCGTGAGCTCTACCCTTAGCCACTATAAAAATATAGATCTACTTTAGATCTATTCAGTTTAATAATAATAATAAAAGTATTTTGTCTATGTCATTATATTTGTAGTAATTTAGAATTACTCATCTTATCGTTATTTTATTCAGTACCTATTATCAGAATAAATAGTAAATAAATATTTTCTGATCACTCAATAACTGTAGGATCAATAAATAGAGAAACTGATTTATTTATTATGAGTTTATCAAAGTGTATCTTCTTCCAATTACTTTAGCTTCAATAACGTTTACCTTAAGCCATATACATGTAGGTGACCACCTTTATTTAGATGAAATTATCTCAGCTGCATATTTTAGTAGAAATATAAATAATATAACGGGTCTAGGTAGAGCAGGTATAGTATTATATAATTTAGGCTATGTAGGAATACCAATCTTTCACTAAAAGAATTTAGGTTACTAATCAACGGTATCACAACGTATGGGTTTCACGATCACTAGACGAATCACTTGGCCAATATTAAACCCAGATCACAACTAAGTCTAAGGTTACATATTTAAGTAGGTAAAGGTATAAAATAAGTCGTAGGATATTAAAGATGAGCAAGATAGGATAGGTGGAGATATAAGTAGGTAGTACTAAGTAGGTAGGTTAATTAGGTCCCAGTGACCAGAGTAGGCAGGTAGTTAAGTCATTGATAAATAAGTTTGAAAAATTAGGTTCAATGTAGGTTTAGGTTAGGTTTAGTATAGGTTTAGAATAGATTTACAATTTAGGGTTACAATAGGTTTTAAATAGATGTTAATTAGAGTAGGTAGGGGGGGTCGTTACAATTTGGTGCCGTGACCAGGATTTGAGCCTCGATCTTGAGTTACAATATAGATTTCTGTGGACTAGGATAGTGTAGTGTTTTGTTTTGAATAAATTAGTTATCATTATAATATTTGCATCCGTGTATAATATTTGTTTAACATAATATTTAAAGACGTGGTTTGATCTGGAAAGTGACTTTTCTAAAGTCACAATTTGTTGCTTGTGGAATGGATAAGTGAAGATTGGTATTTACTCAGGTAGGATAGATAGGTTTTAAAAAAAAAAAAAAAGGAAAAAAAAGCTTTTACGGTGTTCTGACAATATATATATACATATTTACCCATTTTATGTTTTAATGATTAAATTAATTTTAGGGTCATAGTCATGAGTTTCATCACAGTCTATTATAATTTTAAACTGATTAAATTATGTTTAGCAGTATACATATTCTGTATAAAGGTATACAAAATCGGTATTTACAAAATGATTTTAGGAAAATGTTATAACTAGTCAGATTCTTATCAGATTTTATTGATTAATGATAAGACTTACTAGACATCGAAAAATAGTAATCAAATTTTCGAATGCCATCTATTATAGGGAAAAAATATATTGGTTTTGACGTATTTTATATATTACGTAAGTTAATATAGTACGTGAGGGTGTTAACGTCTAGCAAATTGGGGGGTTGCGTTAGTTCACACGGATTCTAACGTCTACAAATCGGGGGGTTGTATTAGTTAAGGGTATGCTAACGTCCAACAATCGGGGGGTTGAATTATAATGTTTCATCTTACACAAAATGTTTTAAAAGCAGAATAGACTAATTCCGATATTCAGTCTTATATAGGGCAGGTTAAGGTATAGTTTTGAAAATCAAATATTTTGTATAATGTTTATGAACATAGGTGCTGTTATAGAATAGTTATAGATAGGTAGAGAAAAAGTAGCTTTATACTGGAATAGTATGGTTACGCATCGAGTAACCTAGGTTGTTACATTTAGGTATAAAGAATTTGTGTGGCGCTTGAGTAGCGAAACTCTAGAACTTTGTTCCGCTCGCATTATAGTTTTGACTTTTGTCTATTTGATTATTAACGTCTATAAATATTTATAGTCGGTTTTATATTTATAAAAAGGCTTCCATTTGTTTTTGCATTTTACAAAGATAAAATTAAAAACATAATTATTTTAGTACATTAAATTCAATTTCATTGCTAGTAGCGCCATCTATTGGGAAAGAGGAACAGATTAGTATCGATTCATATCTGTTTCATTCTATGAGGTTGTAATATAATCGTGATTAGAGTTTATTATTTTAGAGGAAAGGGACTAGACATTTTACTTCTTCTGTTAAAGGTTTTGTCAGGTTTTATTTTACCAGTGTTATAAGAAAAGTTGCGGGATAGAATAAATGAAACTCGGGTTTGCGATAGCTATTAGGTTCCCAGTGTAATCTCTATAGGACGAATAGAATACGGCAGTACCTACGATTCGTTCGATGACATCTAGTTAAAATATGTTTAGGGTGATATAGGAAACCGACATACACCCATATGTTAATTATGTTTAAAATATTTATATAATTTCTCATATTAGCAGTTTAAACGTTAAAATCTTTCTAGGTAAATTAATATTATAATAATTTCATTCGAAGCTAGGTAGGTATATCAATATTAAACGGCTAGAATGGGTTATCGAAGTCCTTAAGCAGTAGTATTAATAATTATGATAGTGACAATTTTAGTAGCGTCATCTACAGGATTTATAGTCTTAACATTTCTATACGTTGACATTATTTATTAGTATAATTTGCGTTATTAGGAGTAAAATGAAATATAGGTAGTGAATATTTGTTTAGTAGAAAGAAATTAGGGAAATTTTTAGTAATAATATTTATAATTCCGTTATTTAGGTAATTTTATGCGATTGAATATAAACTAACGACATCTATTATCGGAAAGTGAAAGTAGAAATTATGGCATTATTAAACATTTATTTCTTTATTAGACCTCTAGTGACTAGTAGCAGAACTTTTAAGAGTTTGGGTAAATTGATTTTAGGTGAGCCAAAAGTGACATCTGTCATACTAAATGATAGAACTAGCAATCAATAAATTAAATAAATATATTTTTAGTTTAGCTAGTCGGCGCTAGATGTCTATGACGTGTTTAGGGTTATGTTCCAAAAATATTTAATTCTTTTGTAAAATATTATTTCTAGTATAATTTATGGTATACGGTTAGAAATAATATAATTCTACGATAGGTAGATTATACGACGTGGGTTCGATTCCCAGGTATATCATTATTTTATATTTTAATTTTGTTTTCAATGTAGAACGATTTGTACCTACATATAGAAACAAACATAAAGATTCTCATAGGTATTGTTATATATGGTATATCGTTTTGAATTAGTACAATACTACTAAAGGTCGATTTATACGATGTGGGTTCGATTCCCAGGTATATCATTATTTTATATTTTAATTTTGTTTTCAATGTAGAACGATTTGTACCTACATATAGAAACAAACATAAAGATTCTCATAGGTATTGTTATATATGGTATATCGTTTTGAATTAGTACAATACTACTATAGGTCGATTTATACGATGTGGGTTCGATTCCCAGATTTTCAGGGTCAGGATTTTATATTTTAATGTTGCGGTCAATTTAGATCGATCTGTACTTGTATATTGGAACAACAAATATATAAACTCAGATAGGTATTATATATTTACATAGGTAGAACGGACACAATGTTACGGTAAATTTGAGGTGGAGAATATTCAACTTGTAAAGTTTATTTATTATTTCTTTACAAGATACGTTTTGGACTTGCATAAAAATGAAGCTAAGCTATAGTGACTTAGTGGCAGGACAGGTTGGTCTCGGGTTCGAATCCCGGGTAGTTAACTTTTTGTGTTTTTGTATTTTCAATTGAGGAATATTTAGATCGCTTCGTGAGCATATAGTACACAGGTACCTACTTCAAATAAATAGTTGTACTTTATAGGATGGGGAAATTTTGTAGGATATTGACTTTAACTTTTGACATTATTTTATTATAGAATCTTTTAGTTTTATTTACGAAATAAACTAAACTCACACAGGTACCTACCTCAAATTAATAGTTGAACTCTGGATAGGGTGACTTTGACTTTTGACCTTTGGTATTTAATTATATAAAAATAAAATGTATTTTTAATAACAAGTTAATGATTTTAGTGCTACTAATAACACAAATTCTAATAATTTAAATTATTAAAAAAAAAAAAAAAAAAAAAAAAATACTAATAATAGCCGTTATTAAACAATAATAATAAAATTAAATTGTGAAGGTGTACACATGAGGGTTTACTTATGGAGCCTGTTTGGTCAAGTTCAGACGGGGGGGTTGCTGTTCAGTCTGGGGGTTGGGAATTAATTTAGATTTAACAGTAATTCGTGTTTCATACCAAAACGATTGTTGCGGAGGTGTTTAGGTGGAGTGGTTCGCAATGAAAAGAGCAGTGTCAGTTTGTATGTGTAATGTTGATTTGTTGATGACGAGTGATTACTTAGGTGATGATGTATGTTAAGTATTATATTATCTTTGAGGCCTAAATGTTTCAACAACATCTTGGTATGGAACGATTTGTCAATGTATGAGATACATGGAATTACATTCACACAATCAAGGACTTAATATGAAGGAGATGGTGTTAGGTAGGTCAGCAGACAAGCATCAGTATTTACTGATTTCATATTAATTTCTACTCTACTCGCAGCCGATATCCGATCTAATTACACTCCACATACTCCGAATTGAAAATGAGTTATTATTATGTTACCGGGACTGAGTGGAGATGAGGCAGTCATGGAGATTTATTACTTTTAGCCTATGAGGACTTCTAGATTGTGATAGGATGGTGTATTCGGGTTCTTGGCGAACGATAAGGAAACTGTTTTGCTCGGAAAGGCTTACACCATATCACTAGGATTGACCTGCCTCACAACCAGGTTTCTTTACATAGTTTAGATTGTCTGCGCGAGGGGTCATACTTTTTCATGCTTTGTTGCATTAAAACGCTTGGATTTTGGTTCATATAATAATTATTTACAATTCGGTTGAAAAACACTTTTCATGAGTAAGCACACACACATATTACATTCATAGCCTTAGGTTAGTTCTTGTATTCAAATGTTGACAAATTAGAATCTGTTTGTTAAGTTAGTGAGGGGACATTAAAATTGTAGATATATTTGTGAAAATATTTTATTTCGTGAAAAATTTACTACGGTTAATCATTTAGCCACCTGCATAAATTTTGGGGGTTGAGCTGTAACGGTCCAGAGTACCTTCCCGTCACCATTCACAAATATATGATTAAACATTCAATTATGCTTGAACTTCTTTCACTTAGTTTCTCTCTAAAATATATAATTTCCTTCATTTAATGTTCATTATAGTCAATGTTCTTGGCAACAGTTAATGAGGACACTTGATAGGTGAAATATAACATTATAAATTACTTTAAACTGAGGAAAAAACACAATAATAATGAAATAAACGAGAATCGTTCATGTTCTAACTAAAAGTTTTCAAAACTTTGTTTACAAACCAAACTTGTTGACATTTAATAGATTTGACGTTTGATGGACATTGTCAGACGGGATGCGTTTCGTTATTATATTCTTTAAACAAATAGATAAAATAAATTCGTTAAAAAACAAAATAGTTTTACGAACATTATAAATTATTATCTTTAAAAATGTCAATACATTTATAGATTACATATTATAGATTAAGTTATTATGAAAATCTTGATTTACTTTTGAATATTGATTGAACTGACTATATTTCATTCACTAATGACCATAGATAAATATCAAGTGGATTGTTTTATTCGATCAATACTTTCTCTGTGAATCAGGGATGCCAGGCGTTAGAACAAGTCCTATGATCTAGGGAATTAGGGAATCGATTAGTAATTCGATCGGATGTTAGAAATGTCAGGATTGTTGTTATATTAAAAGAAATATTGAATACTAATAGGTTTAGCCAAATACATTAGTAGTTTATACTTTGTTCTCCTTTTGGAGTGAATTATAATATCAAATTGCACGATATTATCATTGCTAGGATAAAACTTCAGAAGTGAAATTAAAAGGTTTAATTTAGTTGTAAAGTTAGTTAATATTATATGAGATCGCAGGAATAATATTAGGTTATTATTTATAGAAATCAGATTATTTTAGTTAGGACATTTTAAGTTTGAATACTGGTAACCCAGATTCGGGATGTGATTGGCTGACAAATTGAACTATAAAGATCTAATTTGCGAATGAAAGATTGAAATAGGATTAGAATAGGGAAATAAGGATGTGACAATATTCAGATGTCTGATTTCACACGGATTAGAAACAAGATTTGATCCGGCAAATTACTTACGTGATAATATTTATAGTTCAACAAATTATAAAGTTTGATTTCTGATAGTGTAGAATTTACTTAGTAGGGCTTGTAAAATATCTATTCGTTCAACAGAGTTATCGGAACTGAATTATACTGATGAGGGAAATATCAATTAGTATGAAAGTATAATAAATATCATCTAGCATTCGTTTAGATAATATAAATTGATATTGCAATGGTTTAAAATACATTATTAATGTATTCATCTATTTTTAATATTAAGGACCCGGGATTTAAATAATAGGGAAATCCGTGACCTAGTAACAAATGTGACATCACTAAAGGATTTTCTAGAAGATGGCGGGGATAACGCGTCACTTAGAGTTTTGGGGATTCGCGCGGGGGTTGCGGAGAGCGTCACTTGGGTAGAGGTTTTGATAGATTTTCGCGGGAGTGTTTTGTAGAATTTTGCATAATGAGTAATTAATGAGTTTTGTGTTAATATTTTACAATAATTAATCCTATATCTGAGTGAGTGTGTGTTCGACGGGATGGTGTAGTAGGCGAGTTGCTGCATCTAAAGGGAAGTGCACTTTATAATCAAAATATAAATATAATTAAATAAGATAGGTATTTACGTAAAGGACGCGTTCGGCGTAGGGCGGGAATATTTCCAGATGAAGAAGAGATGGAATAAAGTAGACGCTCAGCACTAGATTTTATATGACAGGGTTCTGGTTTTATAAGCTTATGATTACCTAGAATTGGTATTTAATATTATTTGCATTCGATCACAATAACGCTTGTGTTCATTTATATGTGAAGTACTTGCCTATGTTTCTAACTAGTTTCAATACTAGAAATAGGTATCTACACAGGATCCCCTTTGTGGCGTAATGGGAAATATCTACGTACCTACTTTTGAATGATGGATTGATTTAACAATACTAATGATCAATGGATGGATGATACAGCAAAAACCTGAGATAATACTTTAGTAGGTTATGTAGATAGATGATTACGAATATAATAGAGATTTAGAAAGATTGGCGCCTTAGAAATATGGCACGCCATGTTCGGGAAGCCGACGCCGAAACACGGTAGTTTCGCGCGAAAAGCGTCGCCGCGAGAAAAGTTGGGTGTCTCGTCAGGTATGTGACGCTTACCTAATTAAGAATTATGATTTGAGTTTTCTACATTATTTCCATGATGTTTCTAGTCCAATTTATTATATGGTATATTTTCAAAAGTGTGACTGTGGTTAACAAATACGTGTACTAGGTAGGTACGTATTTAAATATGGTTAAATAGGTAGGAACTGCGTAACCGGTGAATCGGTATCGTATACCTACTTACGGCGTCATGATGGTATTTGACAAAAGCGTGTACTATGTAGGTACGTTCATAGGGTTACTTAGGTAGGTATCGTCATTTTATTTATCCATGGAGTTTCTTACTAGTTCTTCTCCATAGGATTAGGTTTTACGAACTAGTGGTAAATTCATTGTTTGACATAAATGTTTCCAATATTTAGTAGGTTGGAACCTACCTATTTGAATACTTGAAAAATAACTTTTAATGGTTGAATTATTTATTTTAATTCTAAGCGTCGGAGTCTGATCATTTGGTACAGTAAGTTGAATACGGAAGGATGGTCTCTGAAAGTTGAATTACTTATAATCTGTAAATTTATATCATAACAAGATTGACAGGTACGGCTACACTAGAGGCGAACGATCTCGGTTGGTTATCTCTTGCACGATCGATGTAAAGGGAGCCGACATTATAGTCAATGGTCGCATTTATCGGTTTTGTATCTGTACCATACTGAGCAGGAGTCTCGATTTGGTATTATCATAATGGTTTTGAATGGGATTGCGGATTCGGTGATATCCTGATGGTTTAGCTCTGTCCAAATGGTTGGTAACAGATAAGCTTGGTTTAAAATACATAATGGTATTTGTATACTTATTTGAGTAATTGGTAATGCTTTAACATAGTAACTTGTCTGAAAGGTTGACATTTACTTCTTTGATTTAATATGAAATGTTGTAAAGTATAAATGAATTTTAATTGATTCAGTCAATATTTTCCACTCAATTCAATACTATATTGACTTTGTGGAGGGAGAGACAAAAGTCTGGTGACGGTCTCTACTGGTCTTGAGCGGTGGAGTCGTGAGCTCTACCCTTAGCCACTATAAAAATATAGATCTACTTTAGATCTATTCAGTTTAATAATAATAATAAAAGTATTTTGTCTATGTCATTATATTTGTAGTAATTTAGAATTACTCATCTTATCGTTATTTTATTCAGTACCTATTATCAGAATAAATAGTAAATAAATATTTTCTGATCACTCAATAACTGTAGGATCAATAAATAGAGAAACTGATTTATTTATTATGAGTTTATCAAAGTGTATCTTCTTCCAATTACTTTAGCTTCAATAACGTTTACCTTAAGCCATATACATGTAGGTGACCACCTTTATTTAGATGAAATTATCTCAGCTGCATATTTTAGTAGAAATATAAATAATATAACGGGTCTAGGTAGAGCAGGTATAGTATTATATAATTTAGGCTATGTAGGAATACCAATCTTTCACTAAAAGAATTTAGGTTACTAATCAACGGTATCACAACGTATGGGTTTCACGATCACTAGACGAATCACTTGGCCAATATTAAACCCAGATCACAACTAAGTCTAAGGTTACATATTTAAGTAGGTAAAGGTATAAAATAAGTCGTAGGATATTAAAGATGAGCAAGATAGGATAGGTGGAGATATAAGTAGGTAGTACTAAGTAGGTAGGTTAATTAGGTCCCAGTGACCAGAGTAGGCAGGTAGTTAAGTCATTGATAAATAAGTTTGAAAAATTAGGTTCAATGTAGGTTTAGGTTAGGTTTAGTATAGGTTTAGAATAGATTTACAATTTAGGGTTACAATAGGTTTTAAATAGATGTTAATTAGAGTAGGTAGGGGGGGTCGTTACAGTATGAACATATTTTTTTTATATGAACATCGCTATATTTCAGTTTTGTTTGAAATGTGGATTATTGTCGTTATATCGATCATTATTTTTATTGAAGACTCGCTGTCCCCCGGATTCGTTCGCGTAAATTTTATATTTTGAGTATGCACGAGATAACTTCAGCGTGTAAGCTCTATAAGTGTCAAAATCTTGGATTTTGAAACATCCCGCGAGAACCCTTCCAGTTCCCGGGAGCAAACTTGTCCTATAGGTACATTAAACTGAATATAGGCTATTAACCCTTAGTAGCCTGATTTACGAAAGTGATTTATTTTTAATATAACGTGTTTAATGTTACTGTGTTTAATAATAATGACATTTGATATTTTTTTTAATTTCGTTGGAAAGAATATTATACAAAAGTAAAATACGTACAGCCAACCTATAAAAAAAAACTAATAGTAATGTGAACATTCGGTTTAAAAGATTGGTATCAAAATTGAAACTCTAGGCTATTAAGGGTAGGCCAAGTTCTGCCGAAATTCGCTATATATTATAAGCGTACAGATAGACTGACATTAAAAAAATGGCGGACTGGGCTTCTGTATCGAGTATAATGTGCCCTACGTATTTTTGTTTTCAAATAAATTCTATTTAGAGGATCCAGTTTCTATTTCTCTTTGACCTGTTAGCTGTGTACCTACTTAGTATGAAAATATCAAGTATGTTCTCTACAGCCAAAAATCGATAAAGGAGGTAGTATTTGTTTTCTTATGTAGGGTCCGTAGTTCATTTTTCATAATAATATTGGGGCAAGGCCGCCTTTATTTTAAAACAAAAATATTTTCCGAATACGATGTAGACTAAACTCGGGCCGCAGAATCGATGGTCGGTGAGGCGCTGTATCGATATTTCACTCGGATCAGGGCGAACAAACAAACAATTTGATTGATCTGGCTGGATTTCCTTTAGCATATCACGTCGTTGTATTTTCACAGTAAATATATAATCTTAATTTTGTTAAGGTTATGCTTCGCGGTAAACAATTTATTTTGCACAATTGCCCGCAAAGATTCCTATCCTAGATTACTCTAATAAATGATGCCTTAAGTATGTTTCTGAATAGATTTTTTAATGTAATAATTGTACTTACCATCTTTCACCTGAAATAAAATAATATTGAAATGCACTTGAAACAGTGATACTGATTTTATTAGAGAACTATATTTTTGATAAATGACTACTGATATGTCGAAGAGGTATCTAGTATATAATATATAAACAAATTTGAGTTAAGTATCCCTTAGATGTTAAGAATAAATCAATTAATTCGCAGTAACCAAGTATATGAAATTGTTAAGACGTACGTACACTTTGACAAACATACAACTAGCACCACTTTGTTGTCAAAAGAAGAAATCAGCTGATTGTGTTTAGTTATACCTTGAACATGATCGCGATCCTCCACTGTCTTTGGTAAAACCATGGAGCTACAAATCTAGTCGTATTGAAATGGTACAAAAAGTATTTAGGAATCATTCAATGCACTTGAAATCAATGATTATTGCCAATCCAGTTATTGCATGGGTGAATTAAAAAAATATCTGAATAAGAGCAATTGGTATTTATATTCCTCTGTAAAATTTAGAAGAGATTAGGTAGAATGACACATTATAATTTAGTTTCCCAAAGGTTTTACGAGTTAATTTTCTTCGACAAATTAATAAATCAAAAGTTAAAAAGTGTCAAATAGAAAATTACTTAATACTCGTAACATAACGGAAAAATTAATGAAATTGATATTCAAACAGTCACACTACTAAAAGGAACTCAATTAAAAATTCGGCGACGACGAATAAATCTAATCACACGCATTCCTTAACGAAACATTCAATCACTGCAATGTTTATAATAATCGATGATCCCTTACTATTAACCACGGGTTTACCAATTACACCACTAACCATGCCGCGATAACGTATACCTGCAGGGTTTATTTTGTAAACATACGATCAGGATAAAGCTGGAATTGCATTGACAGTAGGAGCATCGGGCGACGCGTCTGTTCGGACGCCGCCGCGCCCGCCCTAGTGAAAGCTAAGCCCGTCTGAAAGTGTAGCTGTGGCCCAGGCTGCCATCCGCCTAAAATGGGGTGATCGTCGACGATGGTATCGTATTGCGGGTATAAAAAGAATTAGAGCGCCCCGCCGCCGGTCAGAACGGCTTCGAACGTGAGTACGCACGCACGTGCTGTGCCGTGCGGCTGTTAGTGGAGTGCATAGTAGTGGCATCGCGAGTGAATTGCATCCTGGAGGTTTAGTGACGTAACCAAAGGACAACAGATTTATCGATTGCATTGGATTGATTGTGAAGTGGTGCTGCTATGGTGTTTGGCTCATGGTTCACACGACGCCAATAGGCCGTTGGAATTTGATTGATACTGAAGTGATTTTTAGTTATTTGAATTTGGTAACAGATTACAATTTTAAATATCGAACTGATTCAATTCATTTTTTTTATATTTTACACCTAATGCATGATGGGCTTTTGTTTTTAATTGTAATAGATTTTTAATAAATGGTGATAAAAGAATAAGAGTGTTAACTGTGGTTAGTTAAACATTGTTATCCTAGATCCCATAAGAGGAAAGAAAATTGATAAAGGCACACCAACCGAAAATAATTTAAATTTGGAAATCACAACTATTGATAGCCGATTAATAACTAAATGATCCAACAGGTGTAGTGAGACCCATCGACCATCGCCATAAAAGACACTAAACAATCCAGTGACGGGTAAATCGGTTGGCTTACCTCCAGGCTTGCATACTTCCGTGACGTAACATCCGCGAAGGGCCGTACGGTGGAAGCTAATAAAAACGCGAGCATAAAAAGTGGTTGCGTTACGCAAACCGGCGCGCTGGCACCGTTCCCGCGCGGCCACTACTCGGGTTACACCCACAAATAGCCGCACGCGCCTCGGAGCCGCTTTATCTCCGCGGATAAGGAACTCGGTTCATTAACGCGCGGTGTGTGTTCGCAGGAAGGCTTCTGGGCTGTGTTCTCGTGTCTCGACTAGCCCCAAAGTCTTGTTAGCCCTACGATCATGCCGAAGCCAGTAGTACAAGAGGGCGATGACCCCGATCCGACCCCGTACCTGTTCGTGTCTCTGGAACAGAAGCGTATCGACCAGAGCAAACCCTACGATGGCAAGAAGGCTTGCTGGGTGCCAGACGAGAAGGATGGCTTCGTGCAGGGCGAGATCAAGGCCACCAAGGGTGAATTGGTGACCGTCAACCTGCCCGGTGGCGAGGTAATTATATTTTTTTCATTGATCATCAAATAGCCTATACTAAGCTATGGGTAACAGGATTACCAACGATGATGAAGATAATGATGATGATGATAATTATGGAACCAGCTTCAACCCGAAAGATTATAAGTTATATTCCAATTATAGAGCCGAATGCATGCATAATTTGTATTGATTTATTAATTTTCAATGATGAAATGGTGATGATAATCATAGTCCAAGTTATAACTCAGCTGATAATCATATTTTTGTTTATAACCAAGCACTAAACATGTGTATTAAATGAGCAGGAAAAGACGTTAAAAAAGGAACTCCTCTCGCAAGTAAACCCGCCGAAATTCGAGAAAGTCGAGGACATGGCTGACTTGACATATCTTAACGATGCGGCCGTACTACATAATCTACGACAACGATACTATGCGAAACTGATCTATGTAAGTAGGCGCACCGAGCGCCTTTACCATTACCTTAGAACTAATGTAACACTTTATCCCACAGACCAAAGACTTCAAGAAAGATCTTGTTGCTCAAGTCAACCCGCCCAAGTACGAGAAATGCGAGGATATGTCCAACTTGACATACCTCAACGACGCTTCTGTTTTGTATAACTTGAAGCAGAGATATTACCATAAGCTTATTTACGTAAGTCAGTCGACGCAGCGGGAGCAGCTCCGGCCTTGCGGTGTGCATGCACCTCACCTTTCAAATCTTTCAACGCCGTAGACACATTTCTCGATAGTATTGGATTGATACCAAGTTTTAAAGTGCGATGGGAGTCCATGATCGGCGCAATTAATCTTGGATTGATGTCTCAATCTGGGCTATAAATAGAGCCAGCGGCAAGCCAGCTGTGGCTATTTTAGCGCGTTTTATTTGGTATCTAGATATTTACGTCTCGATACAAGAGTTTCTCTCGCCAACCGTGTAATGATGATGAAAGAATTGGTATTTCAATATGCTCGATTAACGATTTGGCAATACAACAAAAAGTTTGATCACTAAAGAAAATATTTGCTGAATACAATTTTTGCGATCGAAAATTAATTTACTCTCGGTAAATTATCTTGCAAAACGTGATACATTGAGATTTAAAGCTACAGAAGCCTTAGTATTCTTAAGGTATAATATTATCGCAGATAATGTGTCTACTGTTCCAAATCCTTGTCCATTTTGTTACTAAGCCCTCTATACCGAACTTGAACCCGCATACACAGGACAAGTCGGTGCAAAGGACTCCAAGGGCGTCCGGATTCTTCTTTTCGTTTTTTTTTCTCCATTTGAGTTCTCTAGATGACTCCTCTTTTCGTGCTTAGAATAGATTTGTGTTGTGTTTTGACTCCCGCGTTAGTACGTAACGCAGGAACAGGTTGTTTCATCTTACTCTCCGTAGAGCGACAAGGTATCGATACAATACCCAGGCTCTACCACATTGTTTGTTTCGTGAAACGTCTCTATGACGTTTATTTATCTTTTAGTTTTTTAGCTTATAGAATTGACAGAATTTTCCACATCGCTGTCAATCTTTAAGCAAGTTACACTCATATTTGTGAGTTTAGTAGAGAATTCTGTCAATTTCAGTTTAAAAGCGGAGACATAAAGTATTTATAGAAATACCGTGTCTGCTTCAGTGTTTTGGTTTTAGATTTAGTTTTATTACTTATATATTATGTTTTACTATTTTTGACCCAAAAACCATTATCGCCCCGAATCCAAATTCATCTGTAATTTCACCTTAAATTTCTCCAGCAATGATTTTAAGGCTACTACGATTTATTATTTTTATTTTGGAAACTATACCAAGTCTGGTTGTACGTAAATTATAGATTTACGTTTCTGAAATTCTGTCACAATTTCATTGTCAAATCCCCAAAAATAAGAAATGTACACTTCAAAAAATATAAATGAAAAATTGTTGTCTAATCCCCTAATTTTGGCTCCGTCTCTTGAATCACTGGGTCAACTCCATCATCCTTCCCCACAAAAATCATCACCAGTAATCTAATCACCCAATTATCACCACAGACGTACTCGGGTCTCTTCTGTGTGGCTATCAACCCCTACAAGAGGTTCCCCGTGTACACGACACGATGTGCCAGGCTCTACCGAGGCAAGCGTCGCTCGGAAGTGCCCCCCCACATCTTCGCCATTTCCGACGGTGCTTACGTCAACATGTTGACCAACCACGAAAATCAATCTATGTTGATTACGTAAGTATCATTTAAAAAACATATCAGTCAAAAAGGAAAAGAAATGTTTTCATCTTCGCAAGTAAAGAGATAGCATTAAAAAAATAACCAAAAAATTGTATTTCTTCTCGTCACAATTTTCATTACTTAATATTGTTAATTTAGTTTTCCATACGACATTATTTTCTTTATCAATTAACAAAGATGAAATGGCGATCAAAACGCAATTATTTGTTCAGATTGCTTATATTTTAGCTTCAAATGACATTTGGAGTAAAAAAAACCAAGAGCATCAAATAGTCTCGATGTAAGTCCCCTCGTCCTGTTTTCACAAAAATACCTCTTAAACCTACAGCGGTGAGTCTGGTGCCGGAAAGACTGAGAACACGAAGAAGGTAATTGCGTACTTCGCCACCGTTGGTGCCTCCCAGAAGAAGGACCCCAGCCTCGAGAAGAAGGGCTCCCTAGAAGACCAGGTCGTGCAGACTAACCCTGTGCTTGAAGCCTTCGGTAACGCCAAGACCGTCCGTAACGACAACTCCTCTCGTTTCGTAAGTATTCAAACTAAATTACCTCACATTCATATCGAACATTGTATAATTTGAAGTTGATGAAATATAAAATTTTAACTCTAAGCAGTAAGCAACTCTAAGCAGACGCAACGGGAAACAAATCAAACTTATTCTCATTAATTTCAATACAGCCTTATTTAATTTAGATCGAATGTTGATAAATGAAAAAAAATTACACTTAGCATTTTTCATTTTCAACTTTAAATTCACCATCACTAAGAATATTTCTTCCTCACCCAGGGTAAATTCATCCGTATCCACTTCGGACCCTCCGGTAAACTGGCTGGTGCTGATATCGAGACCTGTAAGTATTACTTAAGCAGTTTTATGTATCCGCTCGTTTTCAACTTCTTCGAATGTGGTTCTAAAACAACTTGTTCTTCCTAGACCTGCTCGAGAAGGCCCGTGTCATCTCCCAACAGGCCCTTGAGCGTTCTTACCACATCTTCTACCAGATGATGTCTGGTGCTGTCAGCGGACTTAAGGGTGCGTATGGGTTCATCTTTGGCAGATAGAAATTTTTGGTCGAGTAGAGTCAGAAGCATTTAGTACCTTTTGCATAGACTGATAATGAAACATGGATTTATCAATTAAATTGATTCTTTTCTATAATTTAAAAATCCTTTTGACTCTATTTGATTCATTCAAACTATTTTTGAACTTAAACAAGTTATTATTACGCAGATAAAAGTTTATTTATTTATATTCGTATAATCAACATGTATACTTTGAACCAAATTCTTGAATTTATTTAAAATCTCAATTTATTTTTATTTTTGTTAACGTAACTATCTTAATTAGTAATGTGACATACTAGATTGTAGACAATATTACACACACACACACACCTCCTGATTTTACTACACACACACACACAGTGTAACTAATATTAATTATGATAATGAAACTTGACTTTCAATATTTAGAGATGTGTTTGCTGTCAAACGATGTGTATGACTATTACATCGTATCGCAAGGAAAAACCACTATCCCCAACGTTGACGATGGCGAGGAGTGTATGTTGACTGACGTAAGTTCGACCTCCACTCTACAGGAGGTCGCAATAGTTGATCCCGTGTGTACCAACCGGCCGTCGCGTCGCATACAACCGACCGGCGGCCGGAGTATCTCGCCCACCAACTGGACCGAGATAGCTCGTAGACTAGTGTCATATCCACCCAGTATACCGACAATGGCGTGTGTACCCTGCCCTTTGTTCCAATAGAGGACACCGATCGATTATGACTTTGATTGGCGTCATTTTATAGGCATCTGCCTTCTGTCCAACGACGTCAACGACTACCACATCGTTGCGCAAGGCAAGACTTCCATTCCCGGAGTCGACGACGGCGAGGAAATGAGGCTTACCGACGTGAGTCCAGAATACGACTGCTGGCTCACCATCATCTTCATCTATCCCTGTTTGCTTTGCTTTCGTCCTGTTGAAGGACGGTTGTCGCATGTGTATGTCAGGTATTTTCGTGTTCGCAGAGTTAACGATGCTAAGCAACCGCATCTTGGACTATCCCCTCATAAGTCAAGGGAAGACACGTATACCTGGGGTCAACGACGCTGAAGAGTTTGAACTGACGGTTGTAAGTCACGATTCTGAGCATGGAGCGAGCGTCTTGATTCAGATATCCGTGTATTGGGTCCGATTTGGGGTGGCCATTAACGAACACGCGAAGGGCAGAACAAAAACAAAATTGAATTTGGAATCATTTGGCCCCAATTGTCCTTCACTGTCGTACGTTGATGGTCGTCGTTACGCAAAATTTCTGACGTGCACATGACCTGCCCGCTCCCTGCAAGAGTTCCAAAGGGTTTTATGCACAGGTGTTCATTTTGATCACGGTTACAAAAATCGATTCCCGATCCAGCACACGCACGTCCACACAAACTAATAATATGTGTACAGACACGACACGGACAGATAGGGTGATTAAGATGTTTTCAGATCACAGATAATTGGTAAAAACCAAATATTAATTATTATGTTATGGTTTAATTGGCAGAAATGTGCTTGTTGTCCAACGACATATACGATTACTATAACGTATCCCAGGGTAAGATTACCATTCCCGGCATTGATGACAATGAAGAATCGGTGTTGACGGACGTAAGTGGTAGAATGCAGAGATTCAGTGATCGCGTTCAAGTAGTCGAGAGATTGCAAGATGCTGCAAATATTTTTGCGAAATTCTGTATTGCGATATACAGAACCGTATTTTGAAAAGTGTACCATTAAATTTGACAATAATGGAAGATTTTAGTAGCTGGGCAAACATGCTCCCAGAATTTCGATGTTTTTTGCAGTCCATTGTTTTACTAGAATTCAAAACTACACATGCAGTGTATCAAAATTTTAGATTACCTTTACTTGTCCAATGCAATAGCATTATCTAAATTAGTACCCTGTGCACCAGTTCCTAAAATATGAACTACCTCCATTCGCCTAAATTTTTACCTAACGCTTCCATTTCACATTGCTAACATTGATTTATTTTGGTAAGTTAAGTTTATCCTTGTTCTATGTCTCTTTTAAATATCTTATTTACGAGCCAATAATTCTTAATTTGCAGTTTATACAGTAAGTGCATGATAAATGTGTAAAATATTAGTATCTTTATCGGATTAAGAATATGTATCTTCATTTGTAAAGCTCGTAATTAGAACTCTTATTTCCTTTTCTTCTCTTTGTCCTGCACGTTCATGTATCCCGAATTTAACATAATATTTGTAATACAGCAAGCCTTCGACATTCTGGGTTTCACCCAAGAAGAGAAGGACAACGTATACAAGATCACCGCCGCCGTCATGCACATGGGTAGCATGAAGTTCAAGCAGAGGGGTCGCGAGGAGCAGGCTGAGGCCGATGGCACTGAGGTCTGTATATACTCGTTAATCCACCGCTACTAGTTTTCAACGAAGTACTTGGCAATAAAATCCACTACTCACTAAAGATGTCTAAGTATGAGTTTTCATTCACAATATTGCTTAATTATCATACAAAACGATTATTTTATAAAACTCATGTGTAAATTCTATTCCTCTCTTTGCAGGACGGTGAAAAGGTCGCTAAGCTCCTCGGTTGCGACTGCCAGGACATGTACAAGAACTTGCTGAAGCCCCGCATCAAGGTCGGAAACGAGTTCGTCACCCAGGGTCGTAACAAGGACCAGGTCACCAACTCCGTCGGTGCTCTCTGCAAGGGCATGTTCGATCGTCTCTTCAAGTGGCTCGTCAAGAAGTGTAACGAGACCCTAGACACCAAGCAGAAGAGGCAGCACTTCATCGGTGTACTGGATATTGCTGGTTTCGAGATCTTCGACGTGAGTATCAGGACACTACGCCTTAAAGGCTATGAGCACAGGAAAGTTTCTCAAAATCAGTAAAATTTACTCTATGAAACCTATCTTAGTATTTATATTATAATGATATTTATGCTGATTTACTTTCTTAGTACAATGGGTTTCAACAACTTTGCATAAACTTCACAAATGAAAGAGTCCAACAATTTTACAATCATCACATGTATGTGAGGAGGAGTACACCAAAGGCTTACACTGGGAGTTCATTGACTTTGGAATGGACTTACTCGCCTGCCTCACCTTATCGAAAAGGTACACCGAGTGCTAATCACGCTCGGCTGTACCCCAATGTTCCAAGTTTTCAGCTGTAGGTTCCGAGTTATCTGATGGTGGTAATAGTTTAGTATCATGCAAACTGTTTAATGTGTCCATTAATTGTTTATAAAAGTACAACGGTTTCGAGCAACTCTGCATTAACTTCACCAATGAGAAGCTGCAGCAATTCTTTAACCATCACATGTTCGTACTCGAACAAGAGGAGTACAAGAAGGAGGGTATCAACTGGGCTTTCATCGATTTCGGAATGGACTTGCTCGCTTGTATCGATCTTATCGAGAAGGTAATAATCGGGCAAGCCTCATCTTGCCACGCCCGTCGTCGCTGGGAGCATTCTTGACGGGATAACGTTTGACTCTGACAACTCAAGCCATATGAGACTGGTTTGGTCGTCCTTCTATCGACCATGGACTATACACTGCGGAATGAAATCCGTAGTCGCATAATCTATCCCAACCCCACATAACACCCCACATTACTTATCTCCCTGCAGTTCAACGGTTTTGAACAACTCTGCATTAACTTCACCAACGAGAAACTGCAGCAATTCTTTAACCACCACATGTTCGTTCTGGAGCAAGAAGAATACAAACGCGAGGGCATCGAATGGACATTCATTGACTTTGGCATGGACCTTCAAAATTGCATTGACCTTATTGAAAAGGTAGTTGGCGTAAACGCAACGAAGAACGCTTGCTTCACGCCACAAGGATCCTCGAATAATGTCACCTAACATTTTATGTTTGATCAAGTTTTTACAACAAAATTTCGAATTCACGAATAAAATAACATTATTCGAGCGAGTCCGTCAATGCTGTCTGCTCGTTGTGGTTTTTGTGTGTCTCCTATGTGTGTATTTCTTTCTTTAGCATGTAGGACTTCAAAACAATCAGGAACACTTATACATAATTAGATGACTAATTTAGAATCTCGATTATTTTTTCCATGTCGCCACGCGATCCAGATGAACGGATTTAATCAGTTATGCGTTAACTTTACCAACGAAAAATTGCAACAGTACTTTAACCATTTCATGTTCGTACTAGAACAAGAAGAATATGAAAGAGAAGGGATCCAATGGACCTTTATAGATTTTGGTATGGACCTTCAAGCAACAATTGATTTAATAGAGAAGGTACTATAGGTATAAAGTGTATAGCTTGAGGATGTAGGGCCGACAGCAGAGCTTTGAGCTGAGTCGTTGCCTGCATATGTCATGGTCACTGGCTATATCCCCGTCCCTAGCCGGTATTTAGTAGGCGGAAGTATGAAAAATCGCTTGGAAAACACGCAAAACTTAAATGCAAGCGAAACCATTACATACAGTTAAAAATATTAATAATTTGCATCAAACTATCACGTTCGAAGTATCTAAATGAAACGCTAGATCGCACGCGAATATTTAAAATTTTGGTAGTTTGCTAAAGTATATAATTTTTTTGGTACTTAATAATATTATTAACGGCTTCTTTGGAATATCGTAAATAATAGTACTTATGTGATTAGATGCAATTAGCTAGATGCATTTTCACAACACACACTATACACAACTTTAGATCTATTGCATGTCGCTTCAAAATGCTTATTTACTATTTAACGCTCTTATATTAGATGTCTTTATTAATTTTAAGTAAAGTCCCAAGTAGAGTTATTGTCAATTTCTTAATTTTACTTGACTGTCCAACTTTCGTTTATTACTAGAACTTATACAGTAAATTCTTAAATTATTTCTACCTACCTTATTTTGTTGTCGTTATTACTTACTATTTGTCTTTGTACACCCACAGCATTGATTTCTACAGTTTCAACTCCAACCACAATTACATTCTGCAAGACTTCGTGATTCTAATCTAATCGGTAAACTTGCAGCCCATGGGTATCCTCTCCATCCTTGAGGAAGAGTCTATGTTCCCGAAAGCCACCGACCTGACCTTCGTTGAGAAGTTGAACAACAACCACTTGGGCAAGTCTGCTCCTTACCTGAAGCCGAAGCCCCCCAAGCCTGGCTGCCAAGCCGCTCACTTCGCCATTGGTCATTACGCCGGTAACGTGAGTATCCATAAACATATGAAAGTAACCAATCTGCTTCACAAGACTTTTCCTCAACCACTAATTTATTTTATTCACCGTGGAATAGGTCGGCTACAACATCACTGGATGGCTTGAGAAGAACAAGGACCCCCTTAACGACACTGTCGTTGACCAGTTCAAGAAGAGTGCCAACAAACTGTTGATTGAGATCTTCGCTGACCATCCTGGTCAGTCCGGTGGCGCTGATGCCGGTGGCGGCAAGGGTACGTGTAATTTGAACACTTGATAAGATTAAGAACGTATTGGGATTGATAATGATGAAAATAACTATGTATAACTTGTGTATTATTAGGGAGTAATTGTAGACTATCATAGAAATTGATATGTTTATTACTTAGGTGTTTATCATTTATTATATTTTTAACTGACATCAGTAATTTTAGGACAGACTGAAGACAGGTATCATGAGCTCTTCATTATTTTTCCTGGCAACACATGGACACACCAAACACGATATCATTATTCATTATTCATCGATTCATCGATGTCTAAGCACGACGTAGATAGGTGATCTGTCTTGCTTTTACCCTTGCTAGTTCTCATGCTATCTCGTTTACACTGAAATTGTACCATTTAGCGTGTTAAATTACGTTTTATTAGAACCTTCGCGTGTGACGTCAGCTGAAAAATGTAATCACATCAAGTTAGAACTAGCAGGGGTTGTCTACGTTTATTCTTTCAAAGTCATTTATCATATTAGAATTCGACACAACACCTGCATTTTGTTGGTTTTCAGAAAATCTCTGCAAACCACCAAAATTACATTACCATTTGAATATCACTACCACACAGAATACTTCAACATACACATACTTTCACATTGAACTTTAACTGACACAAAAATCAGTGACAAGTTCGACTGCTTTTTCTCTATTCTGACACTTTTTAAATGAAATAGGCGCTGGTGGCAAACGCGCTAAGGGTTCTGCCTTCCAGACCGTATCTTCGCTCTACAGGGTAAACCGGCAAATATATCACCGAGATTTGCTTCTGTGGCTCCTCCGTGGCTTATCTGTCCTCGTCTATCGATTCGCTTAAGACTGACTTCTATTGTATGACGCTGTACAATCATATTATATAGATCTTACGTTGTGTACTTTGTGTTCTGGTACAGTGGGGTCAGTCTTGCACGCTTTCACATTAATGATGTCTGTCTATGTCTACGTCACAGCCCATGTTGCAGTCAAATGTCAAGCAGGTGTATCAACGAGTATTGTAACATGTCTGCCGCCATTGTGGTTGTCCCGGTACTAATAGTTGCTTGTTAATGTACATCCATAGGAGGTCGCGGTAAGAAGGGCGGTGGTTTCGCTACTGTCTCCTCTGCGTACAGGGTATTTAAATGTTTCAAATTATCTAGATGATTTGGTTTTCGTTTTTTTTACGTTTTCATCAACGATGTAGAACCAACTACATGGATGTAGATCTGCATCGTTCTTTTTTCTTATGAATTGAGTTTCATACCTGAATTACTTGAAAGGTAATTAGAATCATCTCATCATCCTTCCATATAACATATATGTCTACATATATATGTTTAATTCACTATTCATTCATTGTAGAGATGCACTTTAAAATACTTACAAAAGTGTGTCTAGTAATTTAAGTGAAGCTGCAAAGTAGTTACTTAAAAACAGTACATTACTATATTTGCCGCTGCCATCATGTTGTTTTAACGAAGCTTTTTGTTGTTGTTGTTTTTTTTGTTATTTGTTTAACCCTTTTTGTGCCAAATTTTGTATGTTCAGTTTTCTCATCAAAAAATACAATTATCCACATTTCATTTACGTGTGTCGCTTTGAATGTTATTAAGGTAATTTCTGCAAACATTATGTTGACATTAAGCAGAAATTACCTGAGCAATTCTATTTGCTTACTGTTTTGGAAAATTACAAAGCTACTTTTTATGTTGTTAAAAAAAGTGCGAGCTATATGGCAGTTTTTAACTTATCCTTTTATCTGCAGGAACAACTTAACAACCTGATGACCACGCTGAGGTCTACCCAGCCTCACTTCGTGCGTTGTATCATCCCCAACGAGTTGAAGCAGGCCGGTGAGTACTAGTCTTAACATTTGGCAATATGTACGCCAATCTTGAATACTTCTCCACGACGATGCCTAAAATTTTGTCATGAGCGGTATGTATAATCTTTGTCTCCCAGGTCTCATCGACTCCCACCTTGTGATGCACCAGCTGACCTGTAACGGTGTGCTTGAGGGTATCCGTATTTGCCGTAAAGGTTTCCCCAACAGGATGGTCTACCCTGACTTCAAGCTCCGGTAAGATTCCAACGCAAATTCCAACCCAATCTATGTCAGTACCAAGTGGGTCACCCGACACGAAATATTTATGATATCTGCTGGAGTCATCAAATACCATTTTTATTTTATTATCTTATGAGAGATCCAGTTTATTTTGACATGTTCGTATTTTTGGTTGGTGAATCAAAAACTAAATTCTTGGAACTCTGGTAAATTCTATATAAATTTATTCTGGTACTGCAGCTGAGTTGCCGTTGACGTCATCAGACGTTCGCGCAGCAATGAGTAACGACTTCTAAAATTATTCGGATGACTCTACATATACTCACACCTATATTTTTCGTCCAGGTGTTGATGATATTTATGTACTAGTGATATTTATAATACAGCATCAACGTTTTATCTTCATTTCTTCTCCAAATAATTTATCAATTATTTAACGAACAGTTACATGATTCTTGCGCCAGCCATCATGACTGCAGAAAAAGATCCTAAAGAAGCAGCTAGGAAGTGTTTGGAGGCTGTGAACTTAGATCCTGAAAGCTATCGTATTGGTCACACAAAGGCAAGGCTGAAACTGTTACCACCCTAGAATGGTGATAGCATGTGAAGAGTGGACCGGAATTTGGAAAAAAAAAATCTATAAAAAATAGAGTTGTTTTAAATCCCACTTTAGTTTGCGTCCACACTGGATATGTATTCTAGCTGTCAATAATTTGTGTGCACCTGTAGGTAGTTTGAATCATTTGAACATCATAATATCCTTATATGAAAAAAATCCAAAACATTGAAACCGTTTTTGGAAACGTTTCCTTATTAATTTACCCTTTTTCCATATGTAGTCCCCTATGATACTGGTGACACCGTATCCATCTATTTTACATTATATATGTAAGAATGTGTTACTACGACATACCCTCATTGTGTGCCCATATATTTTGATAATGTAGCTACAAGATCCTGGCCCCTCAAGCTGTGGACAAGGAAACCGATCCTAAGAAAATCGCTCAAGTCATCCTGGAAGCCACCGGCTTAGACGTCGAGTCCTACCGTCTCGGTCACACTAAGGCATGTCTGATACCCATACCCATGAGTAGCTAGCAGCTGAGACGAGGGATCCGAACACCGCTGGATCCTGCGTTTTAAATGTGCTTTATCGAATTCAACACCCTTTCAGACTGGTGTGATAATTTGATTTGAAACCCGCTTACCCCATTGGAGCCCAAGTTACTAAGGCTCCCGTTTGTGTTCCTAAACCCCTACCCCTGACATGTACGTACTCAACATGTTATCATTATTTTGTGTTACTCCTTAACGCAGATACAAAATTCTGTGCCCGAACCTGATCAAAGAACCGATTACTCCTGAGAATGCTACAAAGAAAATTCTCGAGCAAACCGGCTTGGATGCTGAGTCTTTCAGGCTTGGAAAGACTAAGGTAGTTAATTAGAGCATGACGCATTCACTTCCTACACGATACTAACATTTCACTTTATACCTCCTTTGCATGTCTGTTACTAAAATAGACCTATACTTTATATTCTGTTTTTTTTTCTTTCTGATGTGTGCTAGTTTCAGTGATTTCTTCGTATTGCTTAAATATGGATATTACTAACAGTATATTTTAAGTACACCTTCCTAAATTCTTTTTACTATTCACAATTTCCAGTTTTTAGCACGTGGTGAGAATTATAAATACACATTTTTTCAACATGAAAATTGAGTTTTTTTATGTTACATCGTTTGCTGTTCTTAACACATACCATGTACAAACAGGTGTTCTTCCGCGCTGGTGTCCTGGGTCAGATGGAAGAGCTGCGTGACGACAGGTTGTCCAAGATCGTCTCATGGCTCCAGGCCTACATCCGTGGTTACCTGTCCCGTAAGGAGTACAAGAAGCTGCAGGAACAGAGGTAGGTCCATTTACAATTGGAAACGGGTCACATCTTTATTTGGTGACGTGAAACTTAAAAAAATAATCATTTGCTTAGGGTGGCCCTCCAAGTTGTCCAGCGCAACTTGCGCAAGTACCTGCAACTCCGCACCTGGCCCTGGTGGAAACTGTGGCAGAAGGTCAAGCCCCTTCTCAACGTCACCCGCATCGAGGACGAGATTGCGGTAAGTGTTCAGTGTTGACTACATCATTAAAATAATGGAGCACTCTGACCCACTATAGGCGGATATAGGCACATGATTCAGGGTAACATAAATAGATTGGACCGCGCCCACCTGTCGGTTACGCGACACCGCACCACCTGCGGCCATTTCTGGAACCCGGCCCCTCCCGCGCGTTTCCTACACAAAATATTCCAGTGCGTGGGCGAGCTACCCGCCACCCGCTGGAGAACTCCAGCGGTGCTCAGTAGCGAAGTGGTCGGCGGCGCGCGCACCACCCACCCTACACTTACGAACGAACCGAACACACATTGCATTCCTATTTATTTGTATTAATGTTATTCATTCATTAATTATAAACGATGGCGGCCGCGGTTCATTTATCGGAGTGGAACGGGGAGGATAAAGGTGCGAACGTTTTGCAGAAACTCGAGGAGAAGGCACAGAAGGCCCAGGAGGCTTTCGAGAGGGAAGAGAAGCTCCGCAAGGAGCTCGAGGGCCTCAACGCCAAACTGCTCGAGGAGAAGACCAACTTGCTTGCCAGCATCGAGGGCAAGGAAGGCAACCTCTCCGAAGTGCAGGAGCGCGCTGCTAAGCTGCAGGCGCAGAAGGCTGACCTGGAGACCCAACTCAGGGTAAGTACACTATGCTTTATTCCTATCGATAAATTGATATGCATTCGTTAGCACTTAAAATTAAAAGTGAATAAACAAAGTGTAAATGTGGATGTTTCTACATTGCTGATACTCCTAAAACTGAAATATAATATTAGCAAGAATTTAGGTCGTAAAATGTGTATGCGATGAAAATCTCTAGCTAATTAGTATAATTAAACTAATTTGGTGCTTCCCGCGACTGATATACATCAATCATAGCGACACCAACCAAATATGTAGCGGCATACAGTGTTGCTATTGGACTGCGCCGGCGAGTTTAGTTCATGGGTTTCTTTAAATAAACAGCAGTTTTGTTTACACGGGAAATAGTTCGATAAATTCAAAATAACTGCACGTCTGCAGGCTCAAGGGTTTTATTGCAAACCATTAATTGCTTAATTTAACTACGTGCTGATCGACACGTAGCAGGTGCGTACTGCGGTCGGTGCTGTATTTATACAGTGTGATTCATAACTGATTGGAGTACGTTTCACTTTAGGATACCCAAGACCGCCTAACCCAGGAAGAGGATGCCCGCAACCAGCTCTTCCAAGGCAAGAAGAAGTTGGAACAGGAGGTCTCCGGTCTTAAGAAGGACGTCGAAGACTTGGAACTCAGCGTCCAGAAGTCCGAGCAGGATAAGGCCACCAAGGACCACCAGATCCGCAACCTGAACGACGAGATCGCCCACCAGGATGAGCTTATCAACAAGTTGAACAAGGAGAAGAAACTCCAGGGAGAGTCTACCCAGAAGACCTCCGAGGAGCTCCAGGCCGCCGAGGACAAGGTCAACCACCTCAACAAGGTCAAGCAGAAGCTCGAGCAGACCCTTGACGAGCTTGAGGACTCTCTGGAACGCGAGAAGAAACTGCGCGGAGATGTCGAGAAGCAGAGGAGGAAGGTTGAGGGTGACCTCAAACTCACCCAAGAGGCTGTTTCTGACCTCGAGCGCAACAAAAAGGAACTCGAGCAGACCATCCAGCGCAAGGACAAGGAGATCTCGTCCCTCACCGCTAAGCTCGAGGACGAGCAGTCCCTTGTCAGCAAATCGCAGAAACAGATCAAGGAACTGCAAGGCCGCATCGAGGAGCTTGAGGAGGAGGTCGAATCTGAACGCCAGGCCCGCGCTAAGGCTGAGAAGCAACGCGCTGACCTCGCCCGCGAGCTTGAGGAGCTGGGTGAGCGCCTCGAGGAAGCCGGTGGTGCCACCTCCGCTCAGATCGAGCTTAACAAGAAGCGCGAGGCTGAGCTCAGCAAGCTGCGCCGCGATCTTGAGGAGGCCAACATCCAACACGAGGGCACCCTCGCCAACCTCCGCAAGAAGCACAACGATGCCGTCTCGGAGATGGGTGAGCAGCTCGACCAGCTCAACAAGCTCAAGGCCAAGTGAGTATTCATACCTTTATAACTTTGATCTAAATTCCTCCAATATTCCAACCCGATTTCGTCGATATATAAAAGCAATTTACAACCGCCTACGCGTGACTCATCAAAACGGTTGACGAACTTATGTGGGCTTTATGTGTGAAATAAAGTTGTGTCTATTTTTACTGAAATATGATGCAACATCCAGGGCTGAGCATGACCGTGCGTCTTGCTACAACGAGCTAAACAACAGTCGCGCGGCTGTCGATCAAGTTGCGAGAGAGAAGGTAACATGTCGTCCGTAGGCATGTGTACCGCCTGGGGTGAACCTTGCATGGAACCTTTATCCACACACAACATACGACATGGTTTATCTAGATGACTTCTTAGTTAGGTCCCGACACTTGGAAAATTTTGGTTGGTAGATAGAGTATTAAATATTTTTTGTCGTTCTATCCATCCAGGGCTGAGAAAGAACGCTCTCAGTACTTTAGCGAGGTCAATGACCTCCGTGCCGGTCTCGACCACCTGTCCAACGAAAAGGTACAAAGGCTGAAAATATGAGAAATGTGGCATTAGCCGTACTGGCTTCGCTTTGCAGCTTATAATGGAAACAAGTCGAGACAACATACACATTAAACAACTCCATCCTATAGAAGTAAAATAACTTATAACAACTAATCGTATCATAAGAACAATATTGTAGCATGAATGCTAAAACTGCTTCGAGTTATTATTTCAAAATAATCAAAATATAAACAAATGCATTGACAAAATACTTACCAATAATATACTTAATTATCATTAATCTTAAATTCAAGTAAGTGTTTTTTAACATAGTTAAATGGTTTCACTAATATCGAACAACAAGAAACAAAAATAACATCATCCATATAACAGCTAACTGGACAATAAGAATCAATACTCCCATTTCAACTTAAATTTTTACTACCCAAGATAAATAACTAAACTTTAATCACCACACTTTTGAACCACTAACAAAGTTCAATTTGCAAAACAGCATTGTTAAAAAATATAACGTGAGCTCATTTTATATTAACTGTACCCAGGCTGCCCAGGAGAAGATCGTCAAGCAGCTGCAGCACTCTCTCAACGAGGTCCAGAACAAGGCTGATGAGGCGAACCGCACCCTCAACGACCTTGACGCCGCCAAGAAGAAGCTGTCCATCGAGAACTCTGACCTGCTCCGCCAACTGGAGGAGGCCGAGTCCCAGGTGTCTCAGCTCTCCAAGATCAAGGTGTCGCTCACCACCCAGCTTGAGGACACCAAGAGGCTCGCCGACGAAGAGGCCAGGGTATGTCATAAACATAACTAGAATATTTCAATTTTATCTTTTTTGTAGACCATAGCTAATTGTTTTTTCCTATTGTTGTACAGGAACGCGCCACCCTTCTTGGCAAGTTCCGCAACCTCGAGCACGACCTGGACAACATCCGCGAACAGGTCGAGGAAGAAGCCGAAGGCAAGGCTGACCTTCAGCGCCAGCTCTCCAAGGCTAACGCTGAGGCCCAACTGTGGCGCTCCAAGTACGAGTCCGAGGGCGTTGCCCGCTCCGAGGAGCTCGAGGAGGCCAAGCGCAAGCTCCAGGCCCGCCTCGCCGAAGCCGAGGAGACCATTGAGTCCCTCAACCAGAAGGTTGTTGCCCTTGAGAAGACCAAGCAGCGCCTCGCCACCGAGGTCGAGGACCTGCAGCTCGAGGTCGACCGCGCCACTGCCATCGCCAACGCTGCTGAGAAGAAGCAGAAGGCCTTCGACAAGATCATTGGCGAATGGAAGCTCAAGGTCGACGACCTCGCCGCCGAGCTCGATGCCAGCCAGAAGGAATGCCGCAACTACTCCACCGAACTGTTCCGCCTCAAGGGCGCATACGAGGAAGGCCAGGAGCAACTCGAGGCCGTCCGCCGCGAGAACAAGAACCTTGCCGACGAAGTCAAGGACTTGCTCGACCAGATCGGCGAAGGTGGCCGCAACATCCACGAGATCGAGAAGGCCAGGAAGCGCCTCGAGGCCGAGAAGGACGAGCTTCAGGCCGCTCTCGAGGAAGCCGAATCTGCCCTCGAACAGGAGGAGAACAAGGTCCTCCGCGCTCAGCTCGAGCTGTCCCAGGTCAGGCAGGAGATCGACAGGCGCATCCAGGAGAAGGAGGAGGAGTTCGAAAACACACGCAAGAACCACCAGCGCGCCCTCGACTCCATGCAGGCTTCCCTCGAAGCCGAGGCTAAGGGCAAGGCTGAGGCCCTGCGCATGAAGAAGAAGCTCGAGGCTGACATCAACGAGCTCGAAATCGCCCTCGACCACGCCAACAAGGCTAACGCCGAGGCCCAGAAGAACATCAAGCGTTACCAGCAACAGATCAAGGATCTGCAGACCGCCCTCGAAGAGGAACAGCGCGCCCGCGACGATGCCCGCGAACAGCTCGGCATCTCGGAGCGTCGCGCCAACGCTCTCCAGAACGAACTCGAGGAATCCCGCACCCTCCTGGAACAGGCCGACCGCGCTCGCCGCCAGGCCGAACAGGAGCTCGGCGACGCTCACGAGCAGCTCAACGAGCTCGCTGCCCACAACGGCTCTCTCTCTGCCGCCAAGAGGAAACTCGAGTCCGAACTGCAGACTCTGCACTCCGACCTCGACGAGCTCCTCAACGAGGCTAAGAACTCTGAGGAGAAGGCGAAGAAGGCCATGGTCGACGCCGCTCGTCTCGCTGACGAGCTCCGCGCCGAGCAGGACCACGCCCAGACCCAGGAGAAACTCCGCAAGGCCCTCGAACAGCAGATCAAGGAACTGCAAATCAGGTTGGATGAGGCCGAGGCCAACGCCCTCAAGGGAGGCAAGAAGGCCATCCAGAAACTCGAACAGAGGGTGAGGGAGCTCGAGAACGAGCTCGACGGTGAACAGAGGAGACACGCTGACGCCCAGAAGAACCTGCGCAAGTCCGAGAGGCGCATCAAGGAGCTCACCTTCCAGGCTGAGGAGGACCGCAAGAACCACGAACGCATGCAGGACCTGGTCGACAAACTGCAACAGAAGATCAAGACATACAAGAGGCAGATCGAGGAGGCGGAAGAGATCGCCGCCCTCAACTTGGCTAAGTTCCGCAAGGCTCAGCAGGAGTTGGAGGAGGCCGAGGAGAGGGCAGACCTCGCCGAGCAGGCCATCAGCAAATTCCGTGGCAAGGGACGCGCGGGATCCGCTGCGAGAGGAATCAGCCCGGCGGTGAGTTGCCCTGCTACCTATATTTAAACTTTATCTTTTATTTAACGATACTAAACGGGTGTTCTTTTATTCAGGCGTCCATTAAAGGGCGTCCATAAATCAGCACTGGAGTCTATAAGTAAGTTGGCAACATGCACGCCACCTACAGCACCTCGAACAGTGCTGACCCTTTCTTTCCGTACCCATAGTACCTCAGGAGATTATCCCATGTATACGCCCCTTCGTATTTTTCAACTCCGGCACGTATCCTGCATGCCATTGCATATTTTAAGAGGACATTCCGGGAAACTGATTGTGTTATTTCTCCGCAGCCCCAGCGCACGCGTCCCGGCTTCGCTGACGGATTCGGCACCTTCCCACCTAGGTTCGACCTGGCGCCCGAAGATTTCTAAACGTTCCACTACAGAAACAAAAACGGACTGTACAGTTTTTTCGTTGTAATGTAACTCATTTTTTTATACATAGATAGCAGTTGAATACGTGTTACGAAAGCGTGAAACGAAAAACTGTAAAAAAAATTTGTAAGCCAACAAAAAAATATACACTAGTGATCTAATCTTTTTACGGAAGGCTATTTTGTAACTTGTTGATATTTATTATTTATATTATTTATTACCGTGGAGTATGTATCGAGAGTGCGAGGCGATGCGAAAGACGCGCGCGCACTGCGCCCGCGCATGATCGATGAGACACGCCCTTCACCCCCGCACCGCCCCGGTGCGCGCGCCTCTCTCGCAACCTCATTTTGACATCTAATAAAGCGATATATCGTTGTCATAAAATACTATTAAACGGTGTTTTATTTATTTGTATCCCCACACATGAAGAATGTATAGGTATATAAATTACGTAAAATTACTCATCAACAATAAAATGTATAGGTATATAAAGAAGTTGAATGCTTACAAAATAACATTAATATTACCTCAGTATTGCTGTCCATTCAAAATAGTTTAAAATACACAAACACACCACACTGCAGGAAAATAAGTAGGAAAAAAAACAGATTATATACATACTATTTTTATTATATCCGAAAAAGATTGTCAAAAAGTATTTATTATAAAAAAATTGTACCTACCTACTTATACTAAGACAAGAAAGTCAAATGTAAAAGCCAACTAGGTATAAACTCAAATGACTTTTCCACCCATCATAATGACCATTGTGATAACTCATTATCATTACGGCCACCAACTCTTTCAGAATATAGTCAAAATGTCCTATTTGCTTGCACTCGTCATACACCAATTTTAGTTGATCACCAACTCCAGAACGCCCTATTAATGCCAGCACTATTTGTCAGTGACTCATCCGTCCATTCAGGCTCGTAGTCCAGACTGCAGAAGTCTAGACTAGCGTTGGTGTGAGGCTGGAACATCTCCTGGAATTCCTGCCACGTGCAGCCCTCCAATGGACAGAGAGTGGTGACTTTCTCATTGACGAAGAGTTGTACTCGGTATGACTCAGCTGTAGACTCGGAACATCTGTAGGATTTTTTAACAATATTACGTATGTAAGTAATTATAAGAAGACTCAAGGTCACTCAACGCGCAATGGAGAGAGCTATGCTCGGGGTTTCGCTACGAGATAGAATCAGAAATGAGGAATCCGTAGACGAAATAAAGTAACCGACATAGCTCAAAGAATTTCAAAGTTGAAATGGCAGTAGGCAGGGCACATATATCGCACAACCGATAGCCGTTGGGGCTGAAAGGTTTTAGAATGGCGACCACGAACCGGAAGACGTAGTGTAGGACGGCCCCCCACAAGGTGGATTGATAATATCACAATGCAGGAAGCCGGTGGATGCGAGTGGCGGAGGACCGTGATGTGTGGAAATCATTGGGGGAGGCCTATGTCCAGTGGCCGTCTTTCGGCTGATAGATAGATAGATAGAAGTAGTTATAGTCCTTTACTCCTTATTCAAATAGTCTAAGAACATTGCGCAATCAAAATAACTTTGAATAAACATCCAACCTAAAAACTGACAGATTTTGAAGAAAATTGCGCTCAATACCTAAGTAGGTACTCAAAAAGAAATTGACTTCTTGTTCTCAAAGCCTTCCACCACGCTCAGAGGATTATAACTATACCGCCTCAGCAGATTTATTGCTTACCACCGGATAATAAATAGGTATTATGATAAGCCAATCCAAATTTACACAATCGTGACCAAAGGAACTTCTTCACGTGTTCGCGATAACAAATGTATATTTATATCTGTTTTATATTGCTGATAGCGATCGTCTAGCTCTTTATAGCTGCAATACAGATTATTAATGATAGCCCATATTGATGAGGGCTATCCATCACTCCATTAAAACGTGCAGATTTGAAACGATTTTCTCTTGAGTTATGGTTGTATTCTTAAGAACATCTTCAGGTAGCCTACTGAATATCAGGACCATGTAACTAAAGAGAGGCTTAGGAGAAAACAAAGACAGCTCAGTTGGTAATAATCCTGCTTTCTGTGCTGAGAGTCCCGGCTTCGAAGATTGGTAGGGGCCAACATTGTGTGATGAGCACGAATGTCTGTACCCGAGTCATAGATGTTATATATATACGAGTATACTGGGATTGTCCCCCAGCCCATTGTACGGTACTCATAATACAAGCGTTGTTTAGGTGGAACCATATAGTTGGTGTGTTCGTCTGGCGATGTAGTTATTATATTGTGATTATTACCTATTTAGAACAGCAATAATGTTGACAGAGAAAGCACCAATTGAACTGGTCTTCCACAATCTGTTGGGGTTTCTATAGGAAGCCTGCAATGGAGCGTCGTCTCTGAAGATGCCCATAGCGCAGTAGACCATCTCCAGCATAGTGTCGTGGGTGAAGTATGAGATGATCTTCCGACCTTCGCCTTGGACTACTGCCTCGAAGTTCTCATATAAGTCTTTTAGCGCTGGTTTACCGAGGTTTACGTTGACCTGATTGGAAATATATTAAGTGTGAGAAAATTTACAAACCATAATTAATGTTCGGTGAGTTTGCGAAACGGACATATTTGCGCCTAGCGATCTCTCTCGTGTATATTATCGACTTTTCGAATTGCATTTTTTTTTATTCCTTTAAGCCAAAAAAGCACTGACCCAATAGTCACAAATTACCACCGGTTCGTAATGTCGGTTCCACTGAGAAGATTCCATTCCATTCTAATAATGCGGTCCTATAGCATTTATCCGATTGCAATGAAACATTGTAAAGTGTTCCCGCGTACGCCCGCGACAGTTAATGTGGCATTGCAAGTATTTGAACGCATGTTGAGGATTCGCTGGGTATAAATATCTAAATATTTCGCCGGCATTATATGGCCTGGATATCCCATATAAAGGGAAAAAGTTATTAAAAAAAAAAGGTAGGATGTTAAATAATTCGCGACCGTGACACCACTGATGCTGTCTCAATAGAACCTACATTTTCTTTTACAATAAAGGTGGATTTTCCCAGAATTAAACAATCATGTCTGCGGTGCATAAATACGCGCACCACAATGAATAATTAACAGCGATACGAAGCAAGTTCACTCACCCAAGAACCATATCCATTTCTATAGTAATGCCTGACATCGTCATAGTACTCCAGTACAATTAGGTCCTCATTAGTGAACACTGCACACCAGGGGGACTGTAGCTTTTCCGTCCAGGACCGTTGGAACCGGCAGAGCTCGTAGAAGGAGAAGACATTGTCAGTGCTTAGAACAGTAGAGATGCCCAATCGCTGCTGCACTGCATTTTGTACCTTAGATCAGGAACATTTAAGTTTAATTATTGTTATCAACTAATCGTTCACAATCATATTTTGGAAAATACTCACAGCAACGTAGTCTGGACTCCTGAAATATGTGTCTAACTGGTCTGCAAGTGTCTGACCTCCTTTCACCAACTCCTGATATCTGTCGCAGTTCTGATACGGCTGAAAAAAATACATTGAGAATTAGAGATAATTTCTTTTTTCTCGGCACAGCTCTTGAAACGTTAAATTTGAGTGTTTATTTTACACTCGACGACAGACTATCTAAATCCCTCTCAACGCAAAGAGGGATATAAGATTGATATCTTGTCTCTTTGTACGTCAGTTTGGAGTATAGTTACTCTGACGATTCTTTGATGATTCATAGATTTGAAGACTCAGATAAACTTACCCTAACAACATCATCCCTTTCCCAGGCATCTTCATGTGTAACATTCAAGCTAATACCGTCAGTGAGTCCATGAACAAAGGCGATAGAACTGGTGATAGTTCTCTGCTCATTGGTCGGTCTGAAGTAGAACTGGTCAGCTGTACCCTGCAGTAGGTGAGGGTACTTCTGCCTGATCCTTTGGGCGATGTCGTAGATCTCCTCGTATCCAGTACCGGTCAGGAAGGACTGGGATACATCTAGAGTCTCGTTCCACGTCCATTGCCTGAATAGATCGATGTCCTGCAACAAAAGATTTAGATAAATATAAAATATATTTATTTATCAGTTTAGCTAACTAAACATTAATTACACCTGCTAAAGATCTTTCTTGGTACCTGTGCACACAGCTGGCTGGTCCCGGACTCATAACTGGCGATAATGTCATCCTTCAGTGCGGCGACCACCTTCATGTTGGCAGTGACGCTGGTGCCCGGGTTCCTGTTGCCATGTCGGTTAAGAGTCCAAACACTAACGGCTTCGCAATCTAGAAACAGAATATAAATATTAAAAAAATACTAAATTTCTTCGGAGGCATCTTCGGCGTCTGAAGCTATTGCGGACTTTACCTACCACTGCCAAATAGGCGAGTGTATGAGCTATGTGAACCAACGATGCCAACGGATCGACGATCTTGTGTCTTCTGCCTTAGCAAAAGATGAGAGAAGACGAAAAAAGAATGGCATGCCAATCTCACCTCCTCATAAAATTTTAAAAGGAATATAAAATAATATATTCGAATTATCGACATGTGTGCGTCACTTTGCTAAATAGCAAGTTTGTACACCCCACGGATTTCGAGATACATCGATTTCACAAAGTTATAGACAGACGCAAGAGTGATCTTATAACATACTTATATTTTTTCCGTTTGAGATACAGCACCGTACAAAATGCATAAATACCATAATGTACACATAATAAGTATCAGATAAACACACTAATGGTTTGGTGGCAAACCAAGCCACGCGTTATTATAGTCTGTGGCAGTCCCAGTAACTTAGGGGCAAATTACAAAAATATCTTACTAATGACGGCCTGATTAGTGCAGTTGGTAGTGACCCTGCTTTCTGTGACGAAGTTCCCGGGTTTGCACCCAAGTCATGGATGTTTAATATCTATTTGAGTAATATATAATGGGTTTGTCCCCAGTCCATTGTACGGTACCCATTATACAAGCGTTGCTTAGTGGACCGTATAGTTGGTGTGTTCGTCTGGAGATATTTATTTATTTATCTATACTTACTAATATTATAAATGTGAAAGTTTGGATGGATGGATGGATGTTTGTTACTCAATCACGCCAGAACGGCTGAACGGATCTGGATGAAATTTGGCACAGAGATAGATTATAGTCTGGAATAGGACACAGGCTACTTTTTATCCCTGTAAAATGTATGGTCCCCGTGGGATAGATTTGTTTTATTTTTTCATAGCGCAAAGGATCGAACTGTTTTTTTGCGTGGGTAACACCGCAGGGCGCAGCTAGTTATTTATATATTTGAAGAATCTTACTTGATGGTGTTTGGTAGTCTCTGATGTCACCCCGCACGGTATCGTAGGGTGTCTTCGTGGAATGCGGCTGGTAGGGACACTCGGCGTTCCAGTAGCATCCTGCGACACTCGATGCCAGAGTCAACACCACCGCTAGTGTAGTGGCCATCTTGTGATCCATGTCAACGCGCGTTTAAGATGCTTACGGAGCGATTGTGTTTATAAGGTGTGGTTTTCTAGTTTATCCCCACTACTGGTATAAAGATATATTCATGCGGTTGATTGGGTATTGTTATACTGTATACAAAGACGATGACGCGACGTTATAATGAACATTAAATACAAATTATTTTGATATACTAATCTGTACTTAACGAGAAAAGTTATTACAAACGATTCATAATTTTGTGCTGTGCACGGTAGGATTATAAATTAGTATCAACGGTTTATATTAAATTAAGATACTATGATGTAGTAGAAATAGACATGTTTTGATACTACACTCACCCATTACATACATTCCTTATTCGATTAACCACATTAATTTATCCTTATTTATTAAAGTACTAGCTGTCCCGGCGAACTTCATACCGCCTCAGAATCAAATGCATTAGAAAAAGAATTATCCTTATTATATATTTTTTAAACTGCATTTTTTCTATGCTTTTTTATTTAATATATAGATTAAAAAATCTAAAAAAATATTCGAAGTGGATGTTTCCATTATAAGCGAGAGTTACTATTTCCTTAGTTTGTCTTCTGGCGATATATGTTTAATTGACTATCATTTACATTCCGCTTACATTCAACTTACATTCAACTGGGTAAACATCTAAATTTAATCGTCATGTAAGATATTTTTTTCAAAATCCCACGCATTTATGTACTAACATGGGGCATTGACGCCACCAGTTTATAAAACGACCTTCACTATTCATTAAAATCGGTCCTCTTTGCGGTAATTTGATTTAACGGTTACATGTAACTGTTGTTGTTGTGAAGAAAGGTTATTTTTCACTCGAAAAACACGTTAAAATGAAAAAAAACGTTTATTCGAAAATGTTAACAAGAGTGTCGCAGAATAAAATTGTATGCAATTTTGGCCTTTGGCGGTTTCATAATATGAATTCTGCTTCTGTACTCTTCGGATGTATAAGGCCGCCCTGAGGATGATGGAAGATCGATAACGAACCCCTGACATAACTGCGGTAACATACGAAACGTAATTTTATGGCCACCCATTTCCAGGTCTCCGGTCTTTTTAACACCCTAACCAGGTTCATACACTCTGGACAGTCATAGCATGACGCTACTCTCGCACTCATACGCTGCACACCTGCATTTTCGTTGATCTTGCATGATCCAACACCATAGTCTTAAACCCTGGAGTTAGTTACTCAGTAGTTCATACTTAAATAATTTACAAATTAATTCATCGTTTGTAAAAACGCCTCCGCGAGTTCCCAGTAGTTGACGTTGTAAACAATGAGGCAGGGTCGGATTCAGAGCGATTTAAATTTATATTAATTATGGGGGGTAAGTTTAACAGGTTTTGGTTACTAAATTTTAGTACCCATATAACACGCCTTAATTGTCATACGAATTTCTTCAATCTAATCTCGAGCTATAATCTAATCGTATATAACAGATGCAATTGACTCGACTATCTTGTTATATCTCTCGCGATTATTGGCATGACATACCACCCACGCCTCCAGCCCATGGGCCTATTGCTATCGATTCTCTTATCGATTAACCTTTGTAATCGATTCTAATCAGTTGATTATAAATATTAACCTATTGCGGAAAAATAATGACGCACAAATAAATAATCTATAAGTGTTTATATATAATACTATCTTCTGTCGCAGTGTGGGACTCATCATTATTAATTTAATTATTTATTGTTCAATTACTTCACGCACCTGAAGATATATCCAAATTATATACAATTTAGTATGTAAATGTCACATTTTCTGCGCGTGTTTACTGAATGAAACTAATGAACAGTGTGTCTAGCAGAAACTGCTATATGTAATCATAGATAAAGCATACTGTCACGGTATTGTAGTAATCGGTAGTGTGAGTGAGAGGGACGTACTAACGTTAACATAACGCTAGGTCAAATAAGTCGCCGACTTCGTTATGCTACATTTTCATTATTCGATCGCAGCGCGTTTTCGGTCACCGACTTGTTTAGATAGCTAATCGGTTTGGTTCGTCGCCTTGTTTTCATTCGGCCACCGACAAACAAATATGTTCGGTTAAACTAAGTGCGATCGACAAATTCAGTTACCAAACTAATTCAGAATATATCTTCATTCATGTAAACCATTAAGTACAGTACTTATAATCGTCAAAAAAGTTACAACATGCTAAGCTACATCTTTACCACCCGTTCGGAATGCCGTTCCTATGGAGAAGAACGGGCAAGAAACTCTATGGTTCCTCTTTTTAAAAATATCCGTTAGATTTTTGAGCAGTACATTGTTATGGGTATGTGAGAACAATGTAGCAACGGCTAGGCAGACTTTAGGAGCTGGTAAAAAAAGTTCTAACTCTAAGTATACAATTACAGGTACATGGCTCCCATATTTACAAATTAATTTTTTAAATGAAAATAAGAAGGGAGAGGAGAAAAACGAAATCTTAATAGTCTGCTCGAACAAGGTCATTTATATTCTTGAGGTGCCGGACCAGCATATAACCAAGCATTTTTATCCTTAAGATAAGCATCGAGTGTATATATTGTCCTTTGGCCTGAATTTAAATAAACATCGAAGCTACCCATCTATTTATTAAAGCAGTTATACTTTTTACAATTACAAAGTAATACGCCAGTAGTCAAAACATGTTATATCTTAACAAGTCCATCCGAATTTATTAACGGTCATAAATAACCTAAAATCTAGTGCATACATTATAGGCGTGCAGAATATATACACTTGCAATAAAATACAGATTAAAACAATTCGTTTATTACACGAGCTGTAGGGAAATCGACATCTTTTTATGACATCCGATAAGGTGCCACGCTAGGCCGTTTTGGTTGGATTACTTGTACATACACTATAAGTACCTATAGTCTTTTTAACCGACTTCAAAAAGGAGGAGGTTCTCAATTCGGTTGTATTTTTTTTTATGTTCTACTGCCAGGTCTAGTCGACTAGGATCAATGTCTTATCAGAATACAGGATTTAGGGAACGGCAAATTTTAACTACACTGATACGAGGACGTCTAATATTTAGGTGTTATAATGGTGCTATAATATATACCCTACAATGACTATACTGTCTACATATGAATGGTGATTCGATGAAATTAATTCGCCAGGAAAATGGCGCTGAATAAAGTATTTTTGCCGGGAGAATGCGGTAACGATGTACTGGCAATTTTGTTTTTCTACTGTTTTATATTGTGCCTTATTAGTTCTTATCATTAGCCATTCCCTAATTCTTGACACCCGTTTCAAACTTGCCGCAGCACAGTGAAGAAAGTATACGACACTTTTATGATCTGAAAAAATAATTTACATTATCGTTAAATAAAAAAAAATAATGTTTACAAAAATATCGCAGAATGTAATTGACGGGCGATCTAAGGTCGCTGCAAACGTAGCGTGTTTTAATTCGGACGGAACGGCGCGAACATTTTTGGAATCATCGTTATATAGATAACAAGCTGCGCCCGCGGTGTTACCCGCGATTAAAAAGTATATACATTATCCCGGGATAAAAAGTAGCCTATGTGCTATTCCAGACTATAATCTATCTCTGTGCCAAATTTCAACCAGATCCGTTCAGCCGTTCTGGCTTGATTGAGTAACAAACATCCATCCATCCAAACGTTCACATTTATAATATTAGTGGGATGTATACGAAGGGGCATACGTCACGGGTGCACGGAGACGACAGGCACGCGGCTGTGTATGGCATCAAAGGGACAGATATTGTTAATGACGATGTTTAGTTCGTCCGGCCGGGGCGCGCCACGTCCGGGGTTTTGCTGCATATACACAGTCGCTCCACAGAGCTATGTAGTGATGTGCGTGACATACACAACACTAGCACGTGAATTTGTAGGCATGTATTAAACAGCCGTCTATGTTTTCATAACGCCACGTTTCGTCTCCGTACTACAGCCGTTCAGTATGCAGCGACCTTTCATGATATTTAGGACGCTCCATACTCGACACGGCACGTTTTGAGTCGTAACAATAACAAAACAAAAGGTACGTATTCAGAAGAGCTGAGTGACTGAATTGACAGAAATACCAACACGTATTTGACTTTACATTGGACCTGTTTCACAAAGTGTTGACTGCTGATAAACTCACAACTTCCTATTTGAAAGGTGGATTTACCAAATTTGTCAAATAATTTAGGAATGGGCTTATCACATTTAGCACACATTATGAAATAGGCCCTTAGAGATTCACTTAGTCTCATGAGCACGAATGTTTGTACCCGAGTCATGGATGTTCAATATCTATATAAGTATTTCATACTGGGTTCGCCCCCAGTCCATTGTACGGTACCTGCTTAGGGTGTTGGTCTGGCGATATTTTTATTATTCAAATATACATAACTTGGGAACACCGGGAAGCTGCGTGCTCGCGAAGACTACCCTCATTTCCAGTGGCCTCTCTAATGGTCAATAGCCCAGGGCCTCACAATCCATGGGGCCTCATAGTCCCCACCCCTTTTGTATAGTTCTATATATAGTTCTCTTTCATAGTAGGCCCCATTATATTAGTGCCCAGGGCCTCCAATATATTAAAGACGGCCCTGGCTAAATCTTGATATCAGTTATTCGTTGTTTATCACCTTTTAGTTCAGATTCTGCCACTTACTTCATCTCTACATAAATAATAAGGTCACTCACAGACATAAATGAAGCAAGGGAGAGCGTAGTGAACCCCCCCGCGGTGAGCTTGGCCATGCGGCGCGAGCGCACCATTACAATGAGAAGTGCTCGTCGGAACCGCACCGAGCATGCGTACCACGGACACTTGTAAGCGGCGCTCGCTATCTCCGAACTCTATGAAAATTGATTGTAATATAAAGTTATTTTACAGATGAAAACATTGTTTTTTTTTATAAATTCAGGCCTTTTAGTGTGTGATGCTGATGAAATATTTCACATTTGTTATATATTGTATTCATAGTCTTGCACAAACCAGCGCGGCCTCGCATGTGTGAACACTTCCTAGACTACGGACCGACGCAACTGATAGCCGCCGTATGTGCCAGATCTTAAGCTACAAAACACTTCAATTAAAATGGTAAAACATAAGCTAAAACTCCACTTTATATCACTACCTCTGTACTGGCTAGGAGGTTACATATTCAATTCAAATCGCATAGGATCAAAGTTCAAAATGCCAAAACCACGTGATCGACCACTCACTTTGACAACTGTGTTTAACGACATCCAGTTACAAGATCAATGATCACCGGTTCACAGTATCAGCAAATCTGACAGTTGGATAACTATTTTATTAGAACAACATCACAAAAACATAATTTCATAGTCATTCTAATACTTATATTAAAATAAAGAGGTAATGATCGTGAGCTTGGATGTGGGAGCTAACCTTCAGAACTATTGATCCGTTTCTGAAAATTATTTCACTGATAGAAAGCTGATAGATTATCATCCGTCTGTGCTATATCTTATGATGGTATCACGGGCAGAAGCTAGAGCTTGTTACGAACTCTACCTCATGCGAGAGCTGGTTCCCCTGGTAGCAGTACAAGAACACCTGCAGCATCATGCAGAGCAGATACGCTACCATCGCTACTATACGAATCCAGTTTCTCTTGCTTAGCTCCTGAAAGTGATAATAAAACAATATGACTAGCCGAAACAACCAATTTATCGATAATCTATAATTAGTTTATTACGATACGATACGATTACGATTTACTACGATAGCCAAGATAATAGAACGATCGCCTTGGGAACAAGGTGTGCAGGCTCAAACCCCGGCTCGGATCGATTGATATCAACTGCTGTACGGTGAAGGCAAACATCGTGAGGAAACCTGCTACCCTGCCACCCACCCCCACTACGTTTGTTGAAAGTCGTGTGAAGTTCACCAAAAAGCACTGGACCAGCGTGGTGGACTGTGGCCTAAATCCTCCTTAAATACAGGAGAAGCATGCCCAGTATAATGTCAATAAGCTCACCACCTATTACGTTGGGACTAATACACCATCAGTGAAACATGAATGCACAGCAGTGCACCTCTGCTTCCCCCTTGGGGCATTAATGGCGTCATGGTGTATTATTATGATGGTGTATAGCATCTAGACTAACAGTGATAGCCATGTTGGTAGAACGCTTGCCTCGGTAACGAGGATCGCAAGTACAAACCCCGGCTCGCACCTCTGGGATTTTTGGATTTCATGTGCGAATCTCATTTTCAGCCACGATTATCACTTGCTCAAAACGGTGAAGGAAAACATCGTGAGGAAACCTGCATGTCTGAGAGAACCCCTCGAAAGATGTGTGAAGTCCACCAACCCGCACTGGGCCTGCATGGTGGACGATAACCTAATCCCCCTCGCATTGAGGGGAGGTCCGTGCCCAGCAGTGGGACATTAAAAATGGCTGGTATATAATAGCATCTAGGAAAGTATGCTAGTAATATCTTCTAACCAAGACATCGCTATATTTTCTTTATCGCACTATGAATAATTACTTTTTCATATCGCCAATGGATATCAGAAAAATATATTATATACATTCCATATGGTCATCCAAATTACAAGTACAGTAAATAGCATGTACGATACCATAGCGAGCTGGTAAGCCGTCACGCATATTATAACTGTGGACACGGTGAACTGAGCCAGTATGGGCTCGCTGAAGCAAGCCTGGATCTGTGCTGCCGCTTTCAGAGCTGATTCGTGTTTAAGCACGCAGTTGCGCAAGCGAGAGCATACTGCCTTCTCTTCCACACTATTTATAAGCTGTAGACAACAAAAAAATGCTCGGTCTAGAGGGTTAAGCTTGTACGTACGACGTACGTGGACATACGACGGGCGATATTTGTTTGAAGTTTATACTATGCTTGTTTGGTCACCCAAAAATAAACTATATAGCGTCAAAGTCTGAGTCCGATTGAGTATCGAGCGAGTATTGTATACTGTCAAAGTGACAGTATACAATACTCGATCGGTCAAAAATGAGCTTTACTATGTGAATTACGTAACTATACTAGTTCCATTTCTTTACTTTCTCGATGACAGTTCTAATTTGATAGTTATAGTGTTGTGACCAAATAAGTAATGATATCGATCCCATATATTTATTATGTTTTGAACAAAGACAAATACAACAAAAACATTCAAATAATAAACATAAAATAGAATCAAAATAATATAGAAGTACAGGAACTTATAATAAATATTGGGGAGAGCTCATTGAGTGACAGTGATGATTCATCAGATTTCGATTAAAATAAATAAATAAAGAATCAACATAATATAATTACATCTTGTAATGAAATGTAATATTAGTAAATAAATTTGTACAAAAATATCCAGCAATAGTTTAGTTTCTTACACTTTGTAAAAAAATATCGTGTCTGTTATCGTGTTACGTTTATCGATAGCTCCATCCCTATCAGTTTCTCCGACTCTGCTATGACCTTGTACGTGCGTGAGCGTCATATTTTTATTAAATAATGTATACAGATAGTAAAAAAGACGCTCGTTCAAGTTTCCACATGGAACTGTCATCGAGAAAGTAAAGAAATGGAACTAGTATAATTGACAGTGGTATGCAGTTGGATCTTTTGGCCTTTTTATCCTACTCTACTCTAATATACATACCGACAGTAACATTTAGAAATTCAGTCATATAAAGACTTGAGACATCTCTGAAAAAAACAAAAATATAGCTATTCTAAATTGTTTCCGTATAACAAACATAGTTACCTTCTCATTGATTGGGATTCCAACGCACAAAGTCCTGAGTGATAATCGTACAAGTCTCAGCCTGCAGCGGCAGAGAGCTATCAGCGACGTCACCAGTGTATCCAGACACACGTTGACCAATGCTGATATGATCAATGAAGAGCTCTAGAACGCATAATACGAGAGTTAAACGGTCCTGATCAGGTACAGTAAGTATCCAAGGAAATATAATCAAATATCGCCAAACGAACACACCAACTATAGAGTCCCATCCTAAGCAACGCTTGTATTATGGCTACCGTACAATGGACTGGTGGCGAACCCAGTATATAATACTTATATGGCTATTAAACATCCATGACTCATGCTCATCACACAAAGCTTGTCCCTACCAGGATTCGAACCCTGGACCCTCGGCGCAGAAAGCAGAGTCACTACCAACTGCGCTAATCAGGTCGTCAATAATAGTAATTATTGCTGGAAATGGGATGTGCCTAAATTCATAGCATTTAATTCAGTGTCATAGTTGTGTCATTTGGTAACCGATTTTCCGCCATCAATTTTATCTTAACACGTGTTAGAAAAGTATGGTACGATAAGGTTTGCATGCATTGTTGGATACAAACCCCATAAAATAACCACATAAAAATAAATAAATCCAAGGTTAATGAATTATGTAATAGGCAAACATTTCTTTTTAATAGCCTGGGGCATATCTTCCGACGTTTCTGTGTCATTATTTCATCGTATATTCATATTTCAAATGCAATGAATTGCAATGCAAATTACTTGCGTAATTGAGAAGAAATTATTGTAATTAACTATGGTCGATACAAAAGTTAAATGTTACTCGTCGCAACAAAAGACATCGCGTTTTAGTTTATAAAGATATCAATATTGAATAGAACCTATGATTTTGATCACTAAAACAATTGTTGCTCTATGTTACAAACTGACCTGATTTACGTATGTCAACTCGTAGGCTGGCGTATATGAGGTGTCGTAAGGGTACCTGAACATAATGAAATATTAGTGGACGGAAAATGATACCTAGCTTCATCGACATAATACTACCTATCTGAAAGGAATTGCTTGGCTCAGGTACAAAATTAAAAAACATAGACACCGTGATGATCACACATAAAATTTATAAAACACTTTTCTTCTGAAAAAAATCTCAAAATTACAATATTTTTTATTCATGTTACTCATTGCCGTAGTTATGTATCGTCAAAAATATCAAATGCTTTGCTACGACTTCAACGCCCGTTAGGAATGCCCTTCCTAAGGAGAAGAACGGGCAAGAAACTACATGCTCGCTGTTTTTATAAGGCCCTAAAACATTTTTTTGTAGTATCTACGTGCAATGTTTTTAATTAACATTGTAAACTTCAATAAATTTGGTGGTATGACTGTCGGTGATTGATACTTACCAAGCTCTAAGAGGCAGCTGGTTCTTCTCCGCACTGCAAGCCCATCCGAACACCGTCATAGCAGACAGCCACATGAAGACGCCCAGGGACGAGCTGGTCTCGCGGTTGCAACTGCATTACCGACAGAACAACCACAGTTAGTTTGTTGTTTTTTAAAACTCTAAACCATTTGTAATGTCAATCCTTACAACCCATTTGGATGATTTTGCAAAAGCTATATTTCCGACCATGGAAAATTATTGTTTTAAAAATGTTAAAACGAAATACAAATGTAAGCGTATGAATGAATACTTTGATTATTTAAAGCACCTATGAAAAAAATGCATTGTTTTTAAATATTTCATAATATTACAAACAAATATCGCCAGAGAGAGTTTAGCCAGAAGTACTACTGATAGAGACAGTTGTAAACCGTGCATCTCTATTTTCTATCAGTTGTCTTTTTCAATGGGTTCGTAAATCCGACCGCCTGAATCAGATGAAAGGCTTACTTCTTCACAATCTCAACGCCCTCCTCCCGATCCTCGGCCAGAAGCTCTTCATCAGCCTCATCAATGATGGCCTGTATCTTCCGTCTCCGGGTCACCAAGTTGATGATCTTAGTGCCTAGAGCCAGGTTCGTGAACAGTAGGAAAGCGGCGCTTGTCATGAGTGGAATGTCACCCCAAATTTGCAACATGTCACCTGCTTGGGCTATGATGATGAAACCTGGGTAATTTATGGTGTAAGTAACTAAGTAAATAAGGACTTACTAATTTATGTCAAAATAATCTAATGTAAGAACTCCTTAAAAATCCTTACTCAACTGAAGATAGATAATAAACGAACTATACTAAGCCAAAGCTAATACACTGAATGTACACAATGTACATAAAGAATATTTTATTTTTTAGTTAGCAACATTGTACGAAGTATTCAAGTTTAGAGTTAGCAACCCTTGACCCTTCTCTTCTCTCACGCTTGTTACGCGCAGCAAAATAAATTGTTTTTTTGTATTAATAATCACTAATGGAAGATCAATAAATCTCGTATTTTAATTTGGAGAGTCATCGGAGTATCTGGAGCATATGGGGTAACTATGGACAATCTCTTCCATAAACAGTTTTCACGGACCCGAATATACTCGTACATACCAACTAAGAACATGAACCAAAAGATCCAATAAGCCGTATAACATTTTTTGTTATTTCCCTTCGGTTTCGCCAGAAAACCGAAGAATTTCAATATATTTAAACAAAAGCGCAGCGAGGAATTAGAGTTTTTTACAAACAAACTCATTTTGATACGAATCAACGCATGTAGAGTATACAAGTAAAGCAATACAATTGAATGAGGGACACTGATATTTACATAGTTTTCTAGTACGAAGACCAGTAGTGGTAAACATGCGGAAAAAGATAAAATTATAATCCAATGAATATATATTTTTTTACTGTATTATTTTTCCGAACGAAGTCGCAGCATAACAAGCTTATTAAATATAAAAGCTACATATTATTTGATCGTAATACAATGTAACATACTCTTAACCTGAAACATTTTGAAGTACTACCTTTACTCATACTACAAACTGCAAAAGTCGTAGGTAATTATTAATAAAAAAATATTTGTACAAAAAAAATCGCAATTGTCATATTGTTGTTTTTTTTTATTTTAAATCGACTTATAGATATTATGACATTCCATAAGCATTTAAAATGCTCTAAATAAGCGCAGGTTAAGAGCTTAGTATACCCTTTCTGAATCATGCTGTATAACGGGGCGGCGTGACACATGGAACGGCGCTCCATATCCTCTCGTAACCATGGTTGCTGTAAAGCAGCCGAAACGTCGGAAACGTAAAAAACATAAAATAAACTCGATAAAATCCGTAAAATTAGTTTTATTTCAACGGCACTCCAATTAAACATGGCACCTTTAATCTCAAAATTTTTTTAAATGTTGACAATCCATGCAATGAAATGAAATTGCCGGCCACGAAGATAGATAACGTATTCATTACAGAATGCCTCAATTAAGTTATTAAGTTAAATCACACATATGAAACTGAATTTTCGGTTCTATTAAACATTTTGACAAACAGAAATCTGTGATTACATAAGTACTACATGCAATATAGGGATTGGCCCACTCACACTGTATTATTATACTGTTAAAATGAATAGTACCTACCTACTTATATATCTCTACCAACATCTACGGTACTACTAAGTATATCAATTAATTTTCATTCACTTGCTGGAGTAACGTGAACAGGGAATAAGAAGCCTTGATTATCTGAGAAGGAAGAAGAAGGTTAATTGAATAACTTATTGCCAGAATTAGACTAACTCATCTTAGTTTTAAATAAAGTGTAACCCCCGAATTTACGTGTGTTCTATAACTTTATCAAACGTCTTTTTGTTATAGAACATCTTTAAATTCGGGGATAAGTGTATCAAAAAAAAAAACTAAAACTAAATATGAGGGTACCCCAGTTTAAACTTTGACTCTAGGACGTCAAACACCTCAGTCCTCCCGTGACCGTGGTTGCTGTAAAGCAGCTGAGTCGGTAACGTACAAAACGTACAATAAACGCAATATAATTCATAAGCTAAGTTTTATTTCAATTCTAAGGAAAAATTGAGATACTGCTGTTGTAAGCAAATTGCTGTGGCTACATTGCTGTAGCCATACTTTACTATTCTTTATACTGTGCTATGCTATCCTGTGCAGCATAGCACAGCATATGTGTGCTATGTGCATATGTGTTACCACAGCATGTGTGTACTATGCTGTGTTAACCATGTAACAATTAGGCAAAGATTAATTTACTTCAGAGTGAAAGCCTTTTTTTTGTTTGTTGACGGGGCGATATCTTCGTTAGATACCCGGCCTCTGTGTGAGAGAGGGCCGGGTTATGTGGGATTATTACCCACTAAAACCCCCCCGGTGGCCGCCTTCGACGCATGTTGTAGGGGCTCCGGGATCTCCAAACGGAACGCACCGGTTCCCCTCTTGTGCCGCGCCCCCTTATGGGGGCCCGTCCCGGAGTGAAAGTCTACAGTAACCTATGCCCGTAGGACAAGATAATTTTTGTCGTTCTAACAGTTTATTCACTAAATCTATGGTGTGAGCGGAATATGTTAATAAATTATGTCCCATGTACTTACCGCCATAAACGATGCGAGTGAGAGTGTAGTGAACCCCCCCACTGTGAGCTTGGTGAGGCGGCGCGACCGCATCATGACGATCAGCAGCGCGCGCCGGAACCGCACGGAGCATGCGTACCAGGGACACTCGTACGCGGCGCTTGCTATTTCAGAACTCTGAAAAATTTGCTACTTAGGAGTGGTATATATGGCATATGCCTAGGATCATATATTGTGTATGATCATGGATATAATCATATGTCTAATATTACATGACCGTATAAATATGACGAACTCGATCTGTAATATAGATAGGTTAATGATACTGTTATGTCTCCCTAAGAAAAACTAATTTTCTTGTATTATTTTTAACAGGACATCCACACGTTAAGATTTTTTGCTCTTTAAAAATAATAATTTCCTGTTATAATTATTAAATAATTATTTTGCTGTTATGACACAACCTGTATAGCAAATGAGCTCACCTCCTCGGACAGCTGATTCCCTTGATAACAGTAGATATACACTTGGAATATCATGTTCAGCAGGTATGTACCCATAGACAGTAGACGAACCATATTACCAGTTTGCTGAAATATAATTACTTTTTTTATTTCCAAGATCAACGACTAAACATGATAGTAATTTTTTAAATTTTGAAATGAAATAGTAAACTGGGTCGTGGGACTTGACTCAGGACATGATTCTATGAAACTCGTAGAGAGACCATTGAAATTCAACAAAGTTTATTGAATTAAAAAAGAGAAAAAAAAAAGAGCAGCCATGGAGTTTCTTGCCCGTTCTTCTCAATAGGAACGGCATTCCAAGCAGGTGGTAAAGTAGTAGCATAAAATTTTGTAACTTTTGACGATTCATAAGTACTTGTACATAATGGTCTACGTGAATAAAAAATATTCTGATTCTGATTCTGAATTTATCGCATTCATGTCATGTTTTTACGTTCTCGAAATTAGTTTAATTTCAATGTGTTGTATTCGCGTAAATATGAGAAACCAATAAGTTATTGAACCAACTAACTTAACCAAGTTCTGTCATCTACTACTCGTACATACCGATACCAACTGAAACGCCGCAACACATATAATCACTAGCGACACAGTGAACTGCGCGAAGGTCGGCTCCGAGAAGCAGGCCTGCAGCTCAGCAGCCGCGTCCAGCGCCGCCTGGTGCTGCACCACGCACCAGCGCAACCTGCTGCTCATGATGGCCTCTTGGTCAGGATTCAGAGGATCCTATAAACAATGTGTTATCACATACCATATCGCAGCATTTCTGAGACCATTCTTATCACATAATTACTAAAATTAAATACACGATCTCGCCTGCAATCCCTGAAGGTGAGGTGTACCCACAATTTACCGATGGTATTCGGTCCCAATGTAGTAGTGGGTGAGGCTATTGCCATTATACCTGGCACGATCCTTCTCAATAGAACACATATAATAATGATAGAATATCCATTTAAATAAAAAAAAATTAATATATGTACATAATATTTTCTAGTACCTAGTCGAATTAAGCTCCATCTATTCATTGTCTTTAGAGTTACTACGTCCGTAGTAAACGCTACGACCGCTACGTCGGATATTACGGTGGGCTACGCACTTGCTACACACTCGTAGACCACAGCTACGAACTACGAGTATTGCGTGGGCACGATACTATGTTAGTTCCTTTAATAAAGAAAAGATGGCGAAAGTCAAAGAATATTTATAGAAGATAGGAAACATGACGTCATTTTACGCTTTTTTATTGACTTACAGATATAAATTGATGCCAGACTTGTATTAAGGTCTTGTAGTATGTTAAATAAGTAACATGGGTTAGTTGGACATATATAGAAAAGTAATCAATTTATATTTGTTAGAACAACTCTCTACAGCCTGTATCTATGGCCGTATGAATTTGCAATGTCCGCACTAGAGCAGCTTGTTAGGAATATCTTAGCGTTATATTATAGTAATTATACCTTGGTAACTACCACATCTCTTCCCAAGGACTTCAGCGCCAGCCCCAGGAGTTGCAGCCGGCATCGGCACTGCGCTATCAAGGTGGCCACCAGGGAATCCTTGGCTACGTTCAAGTAGGCGGCAATGAGGATAGCACCGATCTGGTGACAGTAGGTCAGCTCGTACCCTGGCGACTTGGTGGTGTCATATGGGTACCTGGATTTCGTATATGAAAGTTCATAACACAAATTTGGCAAGTATAACCTAAGTCCCTTAATCCTTGGTAGAGTTTATTTATGTTTGCCAAGTCGAAGCGAGTCTTCGCTTACGCAGAACATACAAGGTAGTAACAGCTATGTTGGTAAAACGCTCGCCTCGGATACGTGGGTCACAGGTTCAAACTCCGTCTCGCACCTCTGGGAATTCTCTTTTTGATGTACGAATCTCATTTACAGCGGGACCATCACTAACTCATGCCTCGGAGAGCACATAAAGCCGTCGGCCCGGCGCCTGATCTCCCTACGGTGGTTTAAGATTACTCGCGTCCCATTGGACTATGAGAGTAAGAGAAAAGAGAATGAGAGAAAAGAGAGTGCCTCTGTTTCTGTGCACCCACTTGTGCTCTCCTCCTGGAAATTGGCTATTGTCTTCGTAGAAATCAAAATTTGTTCAGGAGAGACTACACATTCATTGTACTTCTAAAAACTTTTCGGCTATTTTGTACCAAATTAGGGATTGTCTTGACGCAGAGAATTAACAACATCTTTTGACATAAGCTAAATACTGAAACGTACAATGGTTGTTCGATATATACAGGACAATGGCAATTTAACAAAAACTGATACCATGGACTCATGATTCTGGAACCCCCAGAGTTGGAACTTTATATTATGTGCTTCTTGCAATTGCTAATTTAGACATAAATCTGCAATATAAATTAAAACTCGATTCGCTCGAGCGCGCTCGTTACTCGCACGAGGCGGGTATCATGCGCAGCGTTCTGGTGTGATCGCGAGGTTAACGATACATTGCGCGCTTAAAAATAACAACATTTGTAACCCAGGCTTTCGACATAAACGATTTCTACAATGTTTTTATAGTCATTAAGTGTAAGCTTCACTCAAAGGTTTCATCACCATGCCCTTTAAACCGTGTACAAATATCAACGTTGACTAACCAAGCTCTTAAAGGTAGTTTTCCCTTATCAGCGCTCGTGGCCCAGCCAATTGCCGTGATGAGTGTCAGAATGAAATACAACATCTGCAGAACAATGGCTTCCTTGTTGCAGCTGCGAAATAAACACACTATTAAAACTATTCATCTATAAACCGGTTCGTATGCATTAAATGTCCAATCTATTCAAGTAGAGTCAGGTGTATCTAATATATACAGGTTGTAGGTGCTGTCGTAACGTAAACTGATACCATAGATTCAACTCATGTTTCAGGCTTGGATGTTTTGGCGTTCTTTTCATGAAATTTACGCATTGTTTTCAGTATGTTTAGGTTGATATTAATATTATAATAGAAGCGATCTCAACATGATTTTAAGAAAGCAAAACATAATTACTAATATAGACCTAAAATAAACTCGATACGCTCTTCAATCTTTCGAGTCTGGTATCGCACGAGGCGTTGTGTTGCGATCGCTAGTTTACGATACATTGTGCGCTCGAAAATTACAACAATCATGACCCATCACTTTCGACATAAATTATTTCTATAATGTTGCTATAGACATTATGTGTAACCTTTACCCAAAGATTTCGTTACTATGCTCCATACACTCTGTATAATATGTGTCAATAATAGAAAAAAGCAACCGACTTGGATACGACGGGCATAAAACAAAACAATCTTAAATCTGGCATCATGAAAACAGACCTCGTAACTATATCCCTTTCCTCTCTCGTCTTAACGCCAGTTAGAACTTTGTCAGCATCATTGATAATCACCTGGATCCTCTTCTTCCTTCCGAGGATGTTCGCAATCTTCCCAGCATGCGCCAAATTGGTGAAGAGCAGGAAGACGGTGCCGGTCATCAGCGGCAGGTCTCCCCAGATAAGAAAAAGGTCCACAACTTGGATAATGAGGTAAGTACCTAGAAAAGGTCTAAAATGATGAGCGCCACCTTTTGCCGGCCGAGTGGAATCCGATAAGGTTCGTAGGACTCTCAGCGCTGTCTTGCCTTAGTCAGCTATCCAGACAGGCCGTTAGAGTATCACGGATGGCAGTGTTAAAAAGCATAACGCTGCGAGTAGCTGCCTCAGAAAACGCAGCACACCGCTCTACACCCTTACACCCATGCAAGTGTTGCCCCTTATTGCCTTTTTAGGGAGTCCACCTAAAAAGCGGTGAGTCAGCACCTGCCAATCCTTCCAATATTCCCATCCTACATCCACCCAATCCTTCCATATTCCTGCAATAGTTCCTCCGCCTGCTGAGGTCAATTCACTGTTTATGCGATAATTTTCAGCAGTTGACCCCAGCAGGTGGCTAACATAACACTATAATTCTCAAACAGAGCCTCTACGTGTTGGACCCTTGTCCCCGCGCAAACCTTCCAAAGATGTGGGTATAGCCCGTGTGGTGAGAGACATAATAATATCGTTTGATAAACAAGCCAACTGTATGGCTTCAAGCTATGTAACGCTTCAATTAAGAATTGGGTGGTCAGTTAATTTTAAATAAACGATAAATCACAAACCCAATAGAAACATAAAGGAAAACACGGTATAACAATTGTAGATCATCTTCTGGTGCCCTGTCAGACGCTCCGGTGCCCATAACCCAACCATTTTGAGTACAGTCAGAGATATAGTTACTGAGAGAGTGGCGTTTTTCACCAAGATACCCATTTCATGTCTTGTTCGTAATACTACGGACTGAAGACAAATTTATTGTGAACGAATGCTCAAATCAAAACAATTAGAAGCACCTTTTGAATTTGTAATTGCGTCACGTAGAAGTAAACAACATTTGGAGCGGAGGAAAACATTGAGTAAAGCCTTTAGAATTATAATATCGCCAGACAAACACACCAACTGTACCGTCTCAAACCAAGCAACCTATGTATTACTTGTACCGCCCTGGGGCAATGCCAGACGGTAGGTATATAATTAATAATATAAATTATACTTGTTCATAACTTGGGTGCATACATTCGTACTCATATAAGGTTTTACACTACACATTCACCATATAAGGTATAACACCTAACTTTTTGAACCTGGGATCCTGGGTACAGAAAGCAGAGTGACATCCAACTGTACCAATCGGGGTCGGGTCGGGTCGGGGGTCGGGTCGGGTCCGTACATTGGATTTTGTTATGGGTATCAGAGATCGGGGAATATGAAATATATAACTGGCTATATAGGTTTTATTTTACTACACTGTGTATAAACGTACAAAAAAGCAGTGATAGCCAAGTTGGTAGAATATTCGCCTCGGTACCGAGGTTCAAGCCCCGGCTCGCACCTCTGATATTTCGGGATTTCATGTTTGAATATCATTTTCAACCATTAATACACCCAGCTCGTGCGTCGTAGAGCACGAAAAGCCGTCGGTGTTGCGTTTGATCTCATTCCTGTCGTATCGGATGAACCAGTGTGTGAGTGATACGTGATTGAAAATCAAAACATTTCAATTGAAATAAAACGAATTTTACATCTATACTAATATTATAAGTGTGAAAGTTTGGATGGATGGATGGATGGATGGATAGATGGATGGATGTTTGTTACTCTTTCACGCTCGAACGGCTGAACGGATCTGGATGAAATTTGGCACAGAGATAGATTATAGTCTGGAATAGCACATAGGCTACTTTTTATCCCGGTAAAATGTATGGTTCCCGTGGGATAGATGTTTTAATTTTTCATACTTTTTATCGCGGGTAACACCGCCGGGCGCAGCTAGTATTTTACATACTTTATCGCGTTTATTTTATGTTTCTACGTTCCCGACGTTGCGGCTGCTTTACAGCAACCATGGTCACGGGAGGACCGAGGTATTTGACGTCCTAGTGTCATAGCTTGAACGGGGTACCCTCACATTTAGTTGTTGCTTGCGGTCCGTTCTAGGCAGAGAGTCCTCACAGTGCCTTGAGGTCTTGCAATGGTGCGCGTGGTTTTGGATTTAATTATATTAATTACTGGATCCCAAGTCGGTGGTAGCACCCAGCCATCTTCCCTATAGAAATTGGGATTTTATTTTTTATTTCACTGGCCTCACGTGAAACATGTCAAAATCAAATCGTTCTATATGAGTGCTTAATAAAAAATATTGTCTTACTAGCTGCGCCCCGCGTTGTTACCCGCGATTAAAAAGGTATGTATTTTTTACCGGGATAAAAAGTAGCTTATGTGCTATTCCAGACTATAATCTATCTCTGTGCTAAATTTCATCCAGATCCGTTCAGCCGTTCTGGTGTGATTGATTAACAAACATCCATCCATCCAAACTTTCACATTTATAATATTAGTGGGATTTAATAAAATGGTAAATGTTACGGGCACATGTGATAATTACAGCGTCGTGTGTCGATGTTACAGCAAATATAATTACGTTATTATTCTAACAATCACCTTAGCTTTTAGTTTTCAATAAACGATTTTCGTAGCCCTGTGTAGGTATGTAGTGTATAATTAGAGTCAATCTACTCTGTAATGTATGTATCTTTTGGAATACATTCTCCAAATATTTAAAGAAGTACGCACGATTTTGTATGTGTTTTTCTAAAGAAATCAAAATTGCACTGGTCTATAAGCTTTGAATTCAACTCTCTTAGCACAGTTGGTAGTGACGTTACTTTTTCTTCTAAGGGTCCTGAGTTCCAATCCCGGTCTGAGCAAGCTTTGTGAGCATGATTTTTTTTGCTTGATGAGCATGAATGTTACTAAGATCATGTACGTTTTCGGATCATTATATTTACATGATTATTATTATATACTGGGATCAACCCCAGTCCTTGTACGGTGCCCATAAAACAAGCGTTGCTTAGTTTGGAACCGTAAATTTGTTTGTTCGTGAGGCGAAATTATTATTATTATGAGAGGGCCAATGAGCAAAATACATATATATTTACAACAGAAGTCACTCTATAAACTACATCCAAAGTGAAGTAAGCCCGGTTTGATTAAATGAGGGAAATTGGTGTGTCCACATTTGATAATCTGCCCGCATGCCTTGCCACTGGCCGGCTAGCTATCTGATGACACGTCACACAAAACTCGGGTCATATTATATGACTAGTAGGCACATACTGTAGTTTTCAGATTCGTTAGGATCATGTTTTTAATATATTCTCTTGGAGATGAGGATTCATGGGATAACCTAAAATAGGATTCGTGCCAATAAATATGATGTTACATTCTTTGTCTGACATACTTTTTCTAGTATCGTCAATCACGTCCTAATTTCATTGGAAAGTTTTTAATGAATCGCGTAGAAATTATATAGATTTAGTTGCTTAATAATTTAAAATGTCTGATAGTTGCTGCAGTTGGTTTGGCTTTGCCAGGTTTTTGCGAAAGGATGTATATATAAGAGCCCCACTAAGTATCTTACGTGACTAAGTTGGAATATTTTTTATTCATGTAAACCATTACTGTAGGTACTTATTAATCGTCAAAAATGACAGAGAACTATATGAGATTCTACAGTCCCTGCGGAATGCCGTTCCTATGTAGAAGAATGGGCAAGAAACTCCATAAACATACAATAGGTATTTGAGAACAATGATCGGCACACTGCACCGGGTAGTTGCGGGTTCGATGCCCGCCGGGGTCAATTTCGGAAACGATCTTTTCGTAATTTGCCCTGGGCTAGATGTTACTGGGATTGTCTACAGTCCAGTACTGTACCCATAATACAAGCGTTGCTTAGTTAGGGGCCAAATTTTTTACACATTTTGTAGCTTTTCTATACTCTTTTTAAGTTAGTTAGTTTGTGAATATGTCAGTTATGTAGGAATATATAATTTATACATACATACACATACCTATAGTTTTGATTTATACAGTATAAATCAAAATTATAGTTAGGTGTATGTGTCTAAGCAATACCTACCACCTTGCCACAAAACACAAACCCATATTCATCTTAACTCAGCAGAGAGAGCTCGCCATTATTCCTCAGCAAAAAGTACGATAGTTCGTAATAAATGGCGATCAATCAGTCGGAGGCGCGGGTGTTGATTGGTCAAATCTGCGGAGATCACAGCATCCGCCGGGGGCGGGACGGCACGGAGTCGCGATGTTTATTTATCTGTTGTGCGATTATGTAAGGCTTAGGAGAGGATGGATAGAAGACAGTTCAGGCCATTTATAAGTATTGGAGGTTTCGTAATCTGTAACGAAAACAACCCTTATATAGAAGTTTATTGAAACAAGTCTGTTTCCCAAAATTTCATTTATAGCATAATTCACACGTGCATTATTGTACAATAATATAAATTCTATACACAAAAGTATTGTAATTCTATTGATAAAATTTAGCTCAAACTTTTTGTGATGTATGTACATACAAAACTAATTATTTTCTCTTGTGAGTGCTTTTTAAAAATTCTTTCTGAATACTACTCCTTGTCGCTTATGTAATCTTCCTTTCGACTTTTCACACCAAACGTTTTTATAACTCAAAATAACATCACAGACACAGATTATCTGCCCTTAAACAGACACCTGTTGAATGGAACCAAACATGGGCGTGAAGATCCGCAGTTTTACAGCTCAACAACCTCCACCTCCTTTCCGAAGCGGGCACAGACAAACAAATATTATATCTTCTAATCCTTGTGTCTCTGCCCTGCTTAGACATCTTTAAAAAATAAAACAATCCTTATCCGCCGGCATGGCACCACTTGTTGGCGAGGGCGGGACCGCCACGCCCACCGCTCCATCGGCAAGCCTCGCGCCCTTGCGCTCAGTGGCAGTGCTGACTGCTGGTAGAACGCACGCAATGGCCTCACGCTTCAACTTCGATATGAGAATTCTGTCTCCGGAACGCTGACGACTACTTACACATAAGGTACGTGAGCGAGCTTATAAGTAACTTTGGAAGACCTACAGGGACTTACTAAAACTTTTGAGAGCATAGAAACTTTTTATGTAAAAAGTTAGGTACTAGTTTCTGGTTTAAAGGATAACTACAAGATGATGTTTTAAAGTTCACATACCTAAGATTTGATGTTTGCTAACGTGGTTAATTTCGCAATTTTTCCTGACCAGATGTGTAGTGTACAATGTTCAGGACTGATGGTCTTCCGGCAGGTGGATGGATATAGAGTCCACATATAAAGTATATAGGACGGAAAGGAGATATAACGTTTTTTTACCATCGACTGATCGATGATAAAATGCGTTTACGGTTCTTATTAATTTGAAAAGTTCGCTGATCAATTACGATTTCGAAATTTTTCTACCAACTTAAAATAAGAGGTGGAATACCCGTCATTCAGTCAGTCTTGCATAACGGCAGTAGCTACACAGTATATATAACAAAACATTTAATTTCCCACTGTTGGGCACGGGCCTCCCATCAATGCTAGGGGAATTTAGGCCATAGTCTACCACGCTGGCCCAATGCGGGTCGGTGGACTTCACAAGTATTTCGAGGTACACAGTATGCTCAAGCTAAATACAAACTTTCAAGTCTCAGTAGACGCACAGAAGTGGAAACCATTTAATCGAACGTGCAAACACTTCGCGACTTGTAAGTAGCGCAAATACCTACTTGATTGCACTCACCGCAACGTGACTGAAGTTATTGGAGTTTCATGAATTCAGAAGCCTTACGTATATAAGGCTTAAAAATAATAGAGTATTTTTTGCAAGGGGTGCATCGGTAGGTTATAAAAGGCACATTCTCGAAAAAAAACTCAATATTTTTTTAATAAATAAAAAAAATACTAAGACCGTGATGAATCGGTACTATCTCGATTTCACACAATAAAATCAAACACTGTGTTATCACCTACTTGCTAACCCCTTACAATGTTTTACACAATTTTTTATTAAACTCTATATAATGATGTAAAAACAAAAAACTAAATACGTAATAAATGATGATGACGAAGGGTAATTTTATCTCCGCGGGCGGAGGGGGTCCGAGGGGGAGGGGCTACGAGTAAACCAAAATGTTTCCGAAGGTAAAATAGGTTTCACAGAAAAGCTACACTGTCCGTTTCGACTTGAAATTCCCTTAATTTTCATTTTTTTTCGTTATCTTTTTACTTTAACTTAATACGAACATAGATTACATAAAATAATAAATTCCTAGGAGGAAAAAAAAAAAACTAAAATTCAGAGTGAACTCATTAAATAATTGTTATAACTATTGAATAGTTGAGCTGAATACATGTTTTATTGTAATAAACATTATAAAAAATATTCCGAGCGCGGCATTACTGGCGTACCTGAACAAAACAACAAAGTGAATTCAAAGTGAAACAAAGAATGTCGGCTATTTCGGCGCGCCGACCGTTCAACGAACACTTTTTAAAGTTATTTTTTTATCTTTTTGTCACTTAAAAGAGCCGCGGTTTGTGCCTATTTACTGCATTCTGTTAGAGATAAAAGGTCATTCATAATGTCAAACATAATACTAACTTACACCTGTTCCGTATCTTGAAAAAAAACTCTACGCAAATAACTCTACGTATTGTTTGGTAGAGTAGAGTATTGAGGAAACGTTACATAATTATCTATAACTAGCTGTCCCAGCGAACTTCGTACCGCCTCAGAAGCAAATGTATAAGAAAGTAATTTTCTTTATTATAATTTTTCTAGATTTTTTCTTACATTTGAATGGTTATTTTGTTATTCGGGGCGGTGTCGAATTCAAGAAATCAAAGATCATAAAAATCGGCTAATCCGTTCTCGATCTATAAATGGTGTTACTGAAACGAGTTTGTTTTATCTATACATATAAATAAAATTGGAGTGTCTGTTTGTAATATTAAAATCTGCTTTTTACTAAGTGCGTTTGGATGTATACACGATACCTATACCAAAACATTTTTTTTTTTAATTTTTGTCTGTCTGTCTGTTTGTTCCGGCTAATCTCTGAAATGGCTGAACATATTTTGACGGTACTTTCACTCGCAGATATCTTATGAAACACGGAGTAACTTAGGCTACTTTTATTTTAAATAAAAAAATTGGATCTCACGAAAAAAAATTAAAACCAATGCAGCGCTGCGCCTGATTAACTTTGATAGCAACAACCTGCAATGCGCCCGCGGGCTCAGAACGCGCGAGCAGGCTGTTGCCAACGGTTATGTCTTTGTTAAATACCACGCGGACGAAGTCGCGGGTAGCAGCTAGTATACCTATATAGATAGTCTAAAAAGTTTTCGATAGCGTACATTGCAAGTAACTTTCTTTTCCTTAACTTTGCCTCAAAAATATTGAAAAAAAAGTCAATGTGTTTATATTACCATATGACGGCCTGATTGTATATTTTTTTATCATTATATTGTATTTTAGTATCATTGTTGTGCTTTTAAAAAAACTCAACAAGTCGATAAGCGTGCACAAGTTCGTACAAGCTGTAATTATTATTTTGTATCAATAGGAAAAAAATAGAGATGGGATCTTTAAATTTATTTGGCTATAGGGGTCTGAGGTATCAGTTCATATTGAAAAGGGGTCTCTTGCCGAATATAGTTCGGGAATCCCTAACTTAAACGGTCTGGCCAAAGTTAATGAAATAGGTGTGGTCTGAGGAAGTGGAGACTCTACCTATCAAATAGGTCCAACTTAGGGCCATAGTGACCGCAGCTGGGTCAAGACGTAACTTTGATACACTTGGTGATAGCGAGATAATAACTTTGGTATCAGTTCTAGTTACTACACGTAGTAACTTCTAGATAGATTGAATACGAACAAGATACGTGTATAAGTTACCTTTTAACAGTAGGGTAAGCAGGAACATCTTATGTAATCGTAACGTTGTCGAGACAACATGCTATCACTGTCATACTTATTTATAACATCTGTGGTGTGAGAGTATCGAAGCGCTACGCAAAAACATCGAAAAAAATAGATACAACCGAATTGAGAACGTCCTCCTTTTTGAGGTCGGTTAAAAAGAATTGTGCTTGAGGTACTGTCTGCTTATAGCTCCGTAACTTAAAGATATTAGAATAGTTAAGACAAGCTTTGCTCTACCATTGGGTAGATTAACACTAGGTATTTATATGTGAAGCACAATACCGGTTGAGAGTTATATGCTAATTAAGCGCTGACTATCCTGGAGAACCCTCCCGTTTTCCGGGACGAAAATTATCCCTCCCAAAAATCTTTAAAATGAGTCCAGAGATGTTGAAAAAAATTAGCTGAACTCATCCATTTCCCGGGATTAAATGATCTTGTACCGTGTCAGGTTGTTCCACTCAATCAATCATCAGGTCATGCTACCTCAATCAAGCATCAGGTAATACCATCATGGCAATTTTAAACCCAATTCATCTAGCATTACCTCTATGCGAGAACAGACGATACAAATTCCAAAAATTGTGGTTTCACCTAAGCAATGAAAATAATGTCTCTAATATTTTTTTTTCTATAACCAATGTACTTGCCCGACCAAGTACAGTTTTACTACGCATGAATAGATACACAAGTTTCCAGGTACTGACAAAGCGGAATTTGCCACGGGTTGGTATGCATACCTCTTTTGCTTGCTGACTGAATGCCCGCGCCACACATTGCTGAGCTTAGGTGACACAGTGCATAGACAAGAGAACCATAGACAGGCTCCACATCTTCCGATAATATCCTAATTATCGACTGAAATCGGATAATGTGTATAGCAATCGTTCTAATTTAGTACGTCCGATTGCCCGACACATTATACGATTCTATAATTAGCATAAGATCGGAGGGTGTGGAGCGTTGAATGCAACAAATAACCAGCAATTTGGACCTAAAACAGAAAACTGGCATCGGATTCCTATTTTGACTGAAAATGAAAAAAAAATGGTTACTCAATTACTTAACAAAATCAAACAAAACTCAATCTTGTTGAATAAAGATAGGGAAGCAAATAAAGGGTATTTTTTGTAATAAATTGAATATCATTAATATTCAAACTGCCATTAATTTATTCATTGACATGAAGTTTTAGATGGGCATTAAGAAAAAAATCTAAATTGGTGATTTAAATGATACGATGTAAGCAATGATAGCCGAGTTGATTGAAATAATGTGGGGCCGCGAAACACATATTTGGGTATTAGGAATGTTTGTGTGTGTACATATTATATCTACTAAGTAATTATTGTTTTATCTTCAGAATAAACTTTACAGCAACCATGGACCGCAAGTAACAACTAAATACGAGGGTACCCCAGTTCAAACTATTACACTAGGACATCAAACACCTTAGTCATCCCGTGACCATGGTTGCTGTGATGCGGCGAAACGACGGGAACGTAAAAACATAAAATAAACGTGATAAAATCTGTAAAATAAGTTTAATTTCAATGTGTAGTATTTGCGTAAATATAAGAAATCAATATTTCGGAATGCTTTTGAAAAAAAAAATCTTACAATAAAAATTGCTCATAAGTATTTTAATGCGTTAGACTGATGAAGTCGAAATTGTTGTATGTATGTAAAATATGCTTACTCTACTCTTAGTTCATTCGCCAAGCTAAAGAAAGGATTTTTTTAATGTTATTCGGTAAAATGTTTTTCGAATTATCGTTGAGACTTAAACATTGCCATGCAAAAGTGACCTTAAGGTGGGCACGCAAACAACGTCCTTGACAGTTAAACATATTCTGGCAACTCAAGATGATTTGCTGCAAAACTCTCTTCACCATTTGTAAACTTAATAATAAAACATTATAAGTATTTTGTATCCCCAAAACAACGCCAGCGCTAGCTTTAAAGTAAGCTAAAACCACAGCAATTCCACACACAAAGAGTGTCCAAATTACACATAAAACGATTGATGTTTAGCTTTTTAAGCCTTTTCCCAATGAATAATGGCGGATACCGGCCGCTTTATAGACGATAAAGATGCACTAAGCACCGTCGTAAAGTAGCGTCGTACGTTGAAATAACATTTGCGTGTGTTTTGCATTTAGTCATAGACAAGCTATTACCCGCGTCTTCGTCTGCGTAAAGTTTGATTGCTCGCAGCTTAAACTACCAACCACAAGTTTCTATGTGGGGTGCGCAAGCGTAGGAATTACGGCTTACCAAAGAATAGCTAACTCAGTTTTTGTATTATTGAATATGAAAATATAAGGTTTGGGGTCATTCCAGAATGTGTGATTTTAAGTGTTTTTCGATAGTTGGTTCATTATAAGACCTGGTTAGCTCAATGGGTAGTGAACCCGCTTTCTGTGCTACGGCTCCCGGGATCGAATCCTCGTCGACATAAATTTGGTGTCATTAGCACGAGTGTTGTCATGGCTATTTAATATCTATGTAAGTATTACGAGGATATACTTTCGCCCTCACCCATAATACAAGCGTTGCTTTTTGTGGGACCGTATAGTTGGTATGTTCGTCTTGCGATATTTATTTAACTTCAAGGACATAAATAGTTATTATATTTGCGCTATTCTTCATAGTCTCTACTTGCTTAATCCGATCCCGCAGCATCGTCGGAGAGCGATCAGTCCCAACGCGGAGGAGGCGATGTTACATATCACATTTGCCATCAAGATGTCGAATGGACATCTTAAGCTATTAGTAAACCGCCTATCCGGTCTTATTTTCTCTACGATTCTCACTGATTCATTTAATTCACGCGCGCAAGTGCTGCCAATATTCATTACTGCGCCACTCGTACGCATTAGCGCGTAGAAATCGACACGAGACGATCTCCATCACCCGGGACAGATAATTGTCTATAGTACCTAATTCAATTAAGAATACGCGTAATCCTTGACGTTAAATGTGAGTTTATTACCAGTAGGTAATGATACAATTAGAAATTCTTAACTAGTATTTTGTACTATGTAAAACGATAATTGGAAATCCATTGTTAAACAAATAGGGGAACAGGAACCAATGACCCTCGGCTTGTCAACTTTTCCAAAGAAGCCAACAACACTCAACTCCTCTAAGATGTTAGTCGAGAAACTGTCTGCCACGAGTATGGGAGCCCAATTAATATGCAATTCTCCGCGAAACGATGAGAATCTAAAAAGTATTCGACTCGCGTTTCGCGTCTAAAGAAGGCATCCTCAGGACGGCTGGGCTATGCAAAACTACTGACGTATACTTGACAGCTTATCGAATCTATGCGACCCTAGTCATCCGTCATAATAATGACGATGCCAAGCAACCTCGGGCGCGGTTAGCCTCAGCATGGGTACCATGCTTATGCAGAAAAGCGTTTTATTCTGCCCATATACCTAATTAAGGCAATTTTTAATTTGGATAATGCCTTTTTCCGTTTCGCGACAGTCACATCGATCGCAGCATCTGTCTGAGATAATGTTGATATTGATGACCTGATTAGCGCAGTTGGTAGTGACCCTGCTTTCTGTGGCGACGGTCCCGGGATCGAATCCTGGTAGGGACAAACTTTGTGATGAGCACGAATGTTTGGACATGTCATAAAAGTTTTATCTACTGGGTTCGCCCTAGTCTATTGTACGGTATCCATCATAGCGTTGCTTAGAGTAGGGACCGTATAATTGGTCTGCTCGTCTGGCGATATTATATTCTGAGTGGTGTGAAATGGGAACTTCAGTGCGTAGTCGAATATTTCGTCGGTTTTCCAACTGTAATCTTCCATTTTCTCGCCAATAATGAGTTCTAGTCAGCACGCGCAGTCAACAAGGGTCACTTCTCATTATTTTTATTTGCACAGCTATCTGCTCGCGTCTGGCCGCGAACGTTTGCCGTGTTTGCGAGGCTCGTCTCGGCAAACACGCCAAATTGTCCGCTCTCGCCACACAGCCTCCGGGATATTTTAGAATTCGATGTACTAATAGCTGAAGTTAAACAAACCTAATGACAGTTTGCAGATGTTAATTCGACTTAAAAATTTCAAGCGACGAGTTTATGTATTGGGTTATGGGATGTTGTAATTTTCACCTGATTTCGCAAAAATGTTTTTTCTGTTGAACAATAACTAACAGTGATTAGGTATAAAAAATGAGATTTCGATATTGTCAGTATTTAACACAGATCTAATAATGTTGGCGTTGGCATAATTCCTAGGCGAATGCGTGCGCCAGAACCTTGGCTATTGTGGCTTAACGACAAGTGTTATGTTCCCAGGGGCAAAGCCCCAGGCCGGAGCGGGAGGGTAGCGAGTCGCCGGAGATGCCGCCGGGAGACGCGCCGCCCGCGCCCACCGCGCCGCCACCCGACCCGCCTACCACTGTGAGTACACCAGCTTCGCCAGGAGTTGAGGAGATCTGGCATAACGCAATCACATTACATTCTTAGTAGACTCACTGCACCAGATAATAGCAGGTTCGATTACGACCACAGCCAATTTCGGAAATTATCTTTTCATAATTTGATAATAAGCAAGATCATCCTCAGTCAGTTCATGGTAAATTACGAGGGTTGCTTCTTTTAGGCTAAAGGTAGTGGTTGTGATTATCTGGCGATATTTTTTTTTTTTTTTATTATATTATAGGCAAGTATTTGATCTCGATCTCACCTGATGGTAAGTGACGATGAGATCTACGATGGAGCATACTTGCCTAGGTAGGAAGGCGGCAGTAGATCGAGACGCTACATTCACTAGGCACATGCAGCGCAGCTGATCTGACCCGCCATCCATGAATGGCAGCACCGAACATCATGCCGGAACACGGCTAGGCCGCTTGGCGACATGGCTTTGTTCAGTGGGTGGTCACTAGCCACGGCCGATGATTAACAAAAATGTTATAAATCGTAAAATTATTATAAATCGTATTCCAATAAGTTCGGTCAGTCCAACATTACTGGTAGCCCTAACACTACTGGCCTTAAAAAAACTAATACGTACGATGCTAAAAACGACAATCCTTTTCCAGCCTGCATCCATCCTACTCTTAAAGTAAAAATACTGATTACTTCTTATAAACAGATTATGCGAATATTATAATACCCATTTTAAAATTAAATATCGTAGTTCATCATGAAAGAATTCAAACAATTACAAGGCCCCCTATTGATGCTTCTAATAGTCACTTTGATTCCATCTCGAGTTCATGTCCCATTGTAACAGTTCGTGCAGCAGGCGCCGAAGTCTCGGTCCGTGGTGGTGTCACTGACGCCGGCCCGGGAGCGCGAGACCTGGGCCAAGAAGGCAGAGTTCCTGCTGGCTGTCGTAGGGTTCGCGGTGGATCTGGGCAATGTGTGGCGGTTCCCTTACATCTGCTACCAGAATGGCGGAGGTGAGTGGAACTGAACAATTGATCTTACCTATCTAATATTGGGCAGGCTTAAGAAAGATTTAGTAGCTAGTTAAAAAGTAGCCTGCCTGGCCGTTCCTGCATTGTTATCACATACCCATAAGAATGTATTACTCAAAAATGTATAAGACAATTTTAAAAAGAGCAACCATGTAGTTTCTTGTCCGTTCTTCTCTCTAAAACGGCATTCTCAAATTTCTGAACAGGCGGAAAAGTCGATGCTTTCCCCTTTTTTTGGCGATTCATAAGTACTGTAATGGTTTACATGAATAAAAAATATTATATTTCTGACTTTACAAAAAGACATACATGTATGAGAGTTACTATAATATTGATCTGTATGCCAGGTGCATTTCTGATCCCTTACTGCATTATGCTGTTGTTCGGTGGGCTTCCACTGTTCTTCATGGAGCTCGCGTTGGGCCAGTACCACCGCTGCGGCTGCCTCACGCTTTGGAAGAAGATCTGCCCAGCACTTAAAGGTAGGAAATTACTTAAATGAGGCAAACTACTTCTGTAGTTCTGATGTGCCTCTCATTATCCTCCTAAAGGTAGGGCTTATGAAGCAGTTCAAGTTCAAGTCCTAATTGTCAGAAGAAATAACTATTATCTCTTTTGCCGTTATAATAATTTACTATAGATACAAAGGAGTACATTTTTTGCGTAAAAAATTAGCATAAAAATTCTAGCCGAGTAATTGAAACGGTCGAAATAAAACGATAAAAGCGTTTAACAAACAGTATAGGTACAACAATACTTGTTGTTAGGAGGACGATATTGTGATGCTCCCAGGGGGCGCTGCCGAGCCGGCAACAATTATTGGGAATCACTGAGATATTTGTGTAGCGATTGATGTTACTCGGATTGATTGGTAATATTTTAGTAATTGTTTGATACTTGGCTTACATTTTTCAATTCAGTTTACACGTGTTCGTAGTTACAGCCAAGTTGGTAGAACGCTTGCCTCGGTATCGAGGATCGCAGGTTCAAACCCGGACTCGCAACTCTGGGATTTCATTTGATGTGCGGATCTCATTTCCAACCACGATTATCACTTGCTAAACGGTGAACGAAAACATCGTGAGGAAACCTGCATGTCTGAGAGAACCTGTCGAAAGATGTGTGAAGTCCGCCAACCCGCACTGGGCCAGCGTGGTGGACTAATCCCCCTCGCATTGAGGGGAGGCCCGTGCCCAGCAGTGGGACATTAAAAAGGGCTGGAATTATTATTACACGTGTTCTGTTATGCTTATGATGCAAAGGGGAATGATCTAGACAAATCATTGTCAAGATGGAAAAAGCTTTATATACTATTTTATGTATTGTAATACTGACGTCCATGATTCTAACAAACGACTTTCACCGACCTTTTCACTATCCCACCAACCAAATCAATATACACACTCAAGTGTAGACACTCAACCACTGCCGACCATTTACAACCACCTTATAAATATACAGCAGCAATGCTTTTAACGTGCCGAGACAAATGGTCCGGGCGCTTGGCAACCTGGTTAAAATGTATGAAATCAATTGTGCTCCGGACGAGATTGGGTTCGATGACGGATAAGATTGTTTGTGTGAGAGTACCATAAAAGCAGGGACGTTTATTAGATGTGATACGCGAAGTTCTAGCATGTATTGAGGTTAAGGAATCCAAGATGTAAATTTGAGAGGAAAGATGTCTCTGTAATCTGTATTGGGCTTCAATAAATAAAATAGCCAAATGTAATGTTTACTTATACTTACTCATTACCTCTGAAAGTCCCACGATGGGCGCCAATAATACACAATAAAACTGACCGATCGGTTTATCTACTTATGTACAAAAGTTATTGGTGATAATTATTTATAAGGTCCTTAACTTTTACTATGATGGAAATATATGTGCAAGTTAAAATGAGCACAGGAGCGGGTAAAAGTGTTCCCGATCGGGTGACATTGGCGTGGGATCGTGCTGGTCCGATGAAGGGCACCGCATATATTTGCGCACCGGATCACGACGACGACGATTCAACTCTTTCTAGGTTACATCGCGGTGACCTCGACCGTACATCACCTACCTACTGAGTACTTAACACTATTTCATAAAATTTATCCAAATTTTCATCCGAAGTTTCTTCCGAAATCATGAAGTCAAAAATATTAATAATACAGTGGGCCAAGTCCTAACTTATCTCAACTTTTCAAGTCTATCTCACAAAAAAGTTGTCTCCGTTGTTTCGTGATCTATTGGCTGCATCAAAAAATTCGCGCGCTACCGTGACAGCCGTTGTCATAATTTGACCAATCATATCGCCAACCATCGGAAACTTTCCACTTGTTTTACGGATTCAACTTGGCCTAAAGTCTAATGTTTAAAACGTTATTCGTTTTAAAAAAAAAATATACGTCAAAAATCTATCAAAAGTGTACGTTATTTATTGAACTAATTTACGTAACAATGAAAAACTTAATATCGCCTTAACTGTTCACACTCCGATTCCCCACATCACCACACTCAAAAGAAACTTTTTCACGCATCATGTTCCCGGACCCGAACTTTACGACTGTTATCAGATACTGTAGCTATACATCACCGTTATCTAAACCGAGTGGCGGTCTCCACCCTTTCCATTGGCTATCAGTGTATACCGTACATGAGGGAGTATCGCTCATCATTATGGCAATATTCGAGATTGATTGCGTGGTGTATTACCGGGTACTATTAGATGCTACGCAAACGAGTGATACCGAGATTCAGGAATAATAATTTTCTTTTTATTAGCGATGACATTGTAATTCATTTTAAGTGCGGTTTGTACTACGTTGTGAGAGCGAGCAGAATTTAGGTTAATGTGTTTAAGATATAAAATTACGTGAAACGATACGTAGTTTTATGTGCATTAATAATTAGAATATTATTATGTTTCTATAATAGAAGCAGTGATAGCCAAGTTGGTAGAACGCTTGCCTCGATAACGAGGATTGCAGGTTCAAACCCCGGCTCGCACCTCTGGGATTTTTCACGTGCGAATCTCATTTTCAACCAAGATTATCACTTGCTAAACGGTGAAGGAAAACATCGTGAGGAAACCTGCATGTCTGAGAGAACCCCTCGAAAGATGTGTGAAGTCTGCCAACCCGCACTGGGCCAGCGTGGTGGACTATGGCCTAATCCTCCTCGCATTGAGGGGAGGCCCGTGCCCAGCAGTGGGACATAAAAAAGGGCTGGAATTATTATATATTATTATTATGTTTCTATGAAAATAAATAATTATTTTTGTGTGTGTGAAATAATGGTTGTTCCTATATGCTGAACTTAAAATACGATGATTATCGTCTGTACAAGTAATAAGATCGACACAAATAAAATATGCCACCCAATTTGTGTACCGTACAATCAAACCAATTCAAGGATATTACAAGTTATTATTTGCAATCGCGCCATCTCGTAGAGTGTAAACTAATTAAAGGACGCGATAGGATATCATTTGATTACCCCCGCCGACAGATGGCGTTGATTTGATTTCGCGAGGCGTCAAAGTTACGCCAAGTTTGCGCGACGCTAAATTGCAGATGATTAATTTGATTTTGAACGTTTGGAGATTTATTGTACTCTAATAAATGGTTGAATGCTATGTTACTGGTACTTTTCAAGGATGTGGGGAAGTTAAAATTTGTTTAAAATCTTTTGAAATTAATGATGGAAAATTACTATTATTTTGTAATCATAACATTTTGAAAAGGCTTACAACCTATTTTCACCAATCTTAGATGACGTGGTTCATCCTGCCACTTGGCCAATATCCAACAATGGGTCCATAAAAAAACTTTTACCTCTAGGCGTAGGCTACGCAATCTGCATGATTGACATCTACATGGGCATGTACTATAACACCATCATCGGCTGGGCGGTGTACTACCTGGTGGCTTCCATCTCCTCGATCAACTCCGTGCTACCCTGGACCAGTTGCAATAATGTATGGAACACACCCCTGTGCTCACCGGTCACTGCGCCTCAGACCAACCCTAATGCATCGACGCCGGCTAAGGAATTTTTTGAGTAAGGATTTGGTTTCTTTATGACGATTTATTTTTGGATGCGGATTTAACATCATTATGATTAGATTGTAGACGATACGCTTAAATTTATTTTCAGTAATACAACTTCAGAATAGCGACTTGCATTCGATATCAGTGCTTACGATCCAGGATATAACATATTCCTCCTTTGTAGCGGAGGTTCTATGTCCGCGAAAAGTAGCTGGCCGCTTCACGGCCGGTTTCTATTTATGTCAGCATGACGTTTGTGGTTGGAGTTCTTTTGTTTTATTTTCTGTTCATGAAAATGCTTAATGTTGAAGAAGATTATATATTTTACAAGCAAGACAAAGTTATTATTATTTGTTAGCGCTATCTTCGCATCCCTATATATACAGTAGAAGTAGACCCATGCTATTTCTACACTGGTGACCACGAAAAAGGATACGTATTAGTACTGCAGCCGGCGAGGGCAAAATGGATCAATTTGAGGACGCCAAGGCGACAGACGTGCACTTGGTTGGTGTTAAGGTGCCGCCGTTTTGGCAACAGGAGCCGGAGTTATGGTTTGCTCAATTGGAAGGTCAGTTCGCACTAGCTAATATTACAGTGGATTCGACGAAATTCTATCATGCATTATCAAAGCTAGATTGCAACATTGCTGCCCAAGTTAAAGATGTGATACAGACCCCGCCGGCTGTTGGCAAATATGAAAAATTAAAGTGTGAGCTTGTCAGTCGCTTATCCCAATCGGCCAACAATAAAATGATGCAGTTGTTGGTACACGAAGAGCTGGGTGACCGAAAACCGTCGCAATTTTTACGCCATTTGAAATCACTGGCTGGAGAAAATGTGACTGACGACTTTGTCAAAACTATTTGGTCGAGTCGGCTCCCTGCTAATATACAGGCAATAGTTGCTTCGCAGATGGATTTTTCACTCGCGCAGCTGGCTAACATAGCAGACCGGGTACATGAAGTTATGCCGTGCGCGTTTCCGCAACACGTCGCTGAGGCTGGCCCGGCATCGCTGTTGCACGCTACGCCATTGGAGAGGCAGGTAGCCGAGCTGACGCAGCAGGTAGCCGATTTAAATAAGAATTTTAATGATACGCGATCACGAGGTCGTAGTAACCGAGGTACGGTTGAACGCGGTCGATCTCGCACACGCTCTCGGGTACGGAGTGAAGGATATTGTTGGTATCATGATCGTTTTGGATTTAAAGCACGCAAATGCTTCGCCCCCTGTGCTTTTGAGTCGGAAAACCCCAGCGGCGGTCATTAATGGCGGTGAATGACTGTCCACCATCGTCAGGCCGCCTATTTGTGACTGACTTGCGTTCAAAAACGCAGTTTTTGGTTGACACTGGATCAGATTTGTGTGTTTTCCCCAGATTGGCTATCAAGCGGCGCTGTAACAAAAGCAAGTATGAGCTGTTTGCTGCGAATGCATCCGTTATGGCCACGTACGGAGATGTCCAGCTGGAGTTAAACCTGGGACTCCGACGCGCCTTCACCTGGAATTTTGTCATTGCGGATGTTACTAAGCCGATCATTGGGGTAGATTTTCTAAAGCATTATAGTCTTCTGGTGGACTGTCGCAACCATCGTTTGGTAGATGGGCTTACCCACCTGGCCATAGAGGTGTCAAGCAAGAAGCCGGATGAGTCAATTTCTTCTGTGAAGGCGGTAATGGGTCATAGCCGGTTCCATGAGTTGCTGAAGGAGTATCCGGAGGTTACAAGGCCGGCTGGTAAATGTGATATACCAAAGCACAGTACGGTTCACTATATCAGAACAACCCCAGGACCGCCAGTCACCGCGCGTCCAAGGCGTTTAGCGCCTGATCGTTTGGAGATAGCAAAAAAGGAGTTCGAGGGTATGTTGCAAAGTGGAACAGCTCGACGGTCTGACAGTGCCTGGTCTTCGCCACTTCATTTAGTCCCTAAGAAAGGGGACGGATGGCGGCCTTGCGGCGACTATAGAGCCCTGAATGCTAGAACTATTCCGGATGAGTACCCTGTTAGGCATATACAAGACTTTGCTTACAAGCTCGATGGTACTACAATATATTCCAAAATAGATTTGGTAAAAGCATATAATCAGATTCCTGTTTTTCCTGAGGATATCTCTAAGACTGCAATAACGACTCCGTTCGGATTATTCGAGTTTCCGCATATGGGTTTTGGGCTTAGAAATGCTGCTCAAACTTTCCAGCGATTTATTGATGAGGTACTGAGAGGACTAGACTTTTGTTTCGGATTTTTGGATGACATTCTGGTATTCTCCGAGTCACCAGAGCTTCACCTGCAGCATCTCCACCTGCTGTTTCAGCGAATCCGCGAATACGGGATTCTCGTCAATTCGGCGAAGTGCAAGTTTGGAATGAGTGAGACAACCTTTCTAGGGCATCAGGTGTCATCGAGTGGAATCAGTCCGATGAGGGAAAAAGTAGAAGCAGTAGCTCAGTATCCAGTACCAAAGACGGTGAAAGAGCTTCGTCGATTTTTAGGTATGCTCAATTTTTACCGGCGGTTTGTTCCCGGTGCTGCGCAATTGCAAGCTCCGCTAAGCCATTTACTTTCTGGGGCTGGCATGAAAGGATCGCGTCCGGTACATCTTTCACCGGAAGAAATTGTAGCTTTTCAGCAATGTAAAGAAGGGCTTGCTAATGCCACATTGCTGGCGCACCCAGATATGAAGTCCCATTTAGCTATTTATACCGATGCGTCTGATAAAGGAGTGGGAGCAGTTCTGCAACAATTAAAAAATGGGTTATGGAAACCATTAGGTTTTTTTTCCCACAAGCTTAATCCTGCGCAGGCGAAATATAGCCCATATGATCGGGAGCTATTAGCGATCTATGAGGCTATTAAGTACTTTCGATACATGGTTGAGGCGAGAAAATTCACTGTGTATACCGACCATAAGCCATTAAGCTATGCTTTTTCTCACCCGCACAAGGTTTGCTCGCCGAGACAATATCGGTATCTCGATTTTATAGCGCAATTCACAACGGATGTCAAGTTTGTTTCGGGGAAGGACAACGTTGTGGCGGACTCTATGTCTCGTGTGGAAGAGGTCGCAGCAGCCATTGACTACCAGTTGCTCGCGGCAGCCCAGGTTGTTGATACCGAGTTGAAGAATTTGCTGCAAGGTATTACCTCTCTGAAATTGGAAAAGATCAGGATGACAGGTGGTGATCTAGAAGTATATTGTGACGTTTCCACCCGGCGACCGAGGCCTTTTGTTACAGAGGCGTTCCGCAGGCCGGTATTTGAAAGTTTGCATAGTTTGAGCCACCCTGGAGCTGCGGCATCGGTTCGGTTAGTTTCCGAGCGATTTGTGTGGCCGGGTGTGCGCAGAGATTGCCGTCGATGGGCGCGAGAATGTTTAAGCTGTCAGCGTAGCAAGGTTCATCGTCATACGGTTGCGCCGTTTTCAACATTCAATGTTCCTGAAGGAAGATTTCAGAATCTGCACATTGATCTTATTGGCCCGATGCCGTGTTCAAATGGCTATAGATACTGCCTTACCGCGATCGATCGCTTTACTCGATGGCCTGAAGCGTACCCGCTTGTCGATATAACCGCAGAGGCATGTGCAATGGCGCTCGTGTCGGGCTGGATCGCAAGATTTGGATGTCCGGTTAATATAACCACAGATCGGGGCAAACAATTTGAATCACAACTGTTTAAGTCAGTTGCTAAGTTAACGGGTATGAAGCATCATTCAACTACAGCTTATCACCCTGCCGCTAACGGTCTCGTTGAAAGGTTTCACAGGCAACTTAAAGCAGCGATCATGTGCCATGAGCATTCCAATTGGGCAGAGGTTTTGCCAATGGTTCTGTTGGGCATACGCACCGCCTGGAAAGACGACTTGCAATCATCTGCGGCAGAGTTAGTGTATGGCGAGCAGCTGCGTATACCCGGAGAGTTTTTCAATCCTGGAGTGGGGGATCCTAACTCCGGAGATGTGACGGATTTCGCTGCAAGATTACGCAGTCATATTTCAAAGCTGTCACCGCAACCGACAAGGTGGCATACCTCTAAAACTTTTTATGTTCCCAGGGATCTCAGCGAAGCCTCGCATATATTTCTCCGCAAGGGGCATGTGCTGAGAGCGCTAGAGGCCCCGTATTCTGGGCCGTACAAGGTCGTACGCCGCTCCGAGAAGACGTATGACGTAGAAGTATCAGGCAAGATCATCACGGTTTCTGTTGATCGGCTCAAGCCTGCTTTTGTCGCCCTGGAGGTTGATAGTCCTGGGCCACCTACAACGCGGGCTGCTGTCGTGCCTGTTTCACCACCTGCAGCGCGGACTGCTGTCACGCCTGTTTCGCCACCGGTAACGACGAGAAGTGGACGTCGGGTCAGGTTTCCGGATTTCTACCGACCGTAGTACCGGTCTCAGCAGGGGGGTGGTGTAGCGGAGGTTCTATGTCCGCGAAAAGTAGCTGGCCGCTTCACGGCCGGTTTCTATTTATGTCAGCATGACGTTTGTGGTTGGAGTTCTTTTGTTTTATTTTCTGTTCATGAAAATGCTTAATGTTGAAGAAGATTATATATTTTACAAGCAAGACAAAGTTATTATTATTTGTTAGCGCTATCTTCGCATCCCTATATATACAGTAGAAGTAGACCCATGCTATTTCTACACCTTTTTTAAAGTTAAACTTAACGGTTTAAAATATTTAGTAGTAGCAACGATGTTGTTTGATTCCAATCCCTGTCTATAATCAATATTATTTCCTCGTTAATTTCTAAAGACAATACGTATAATTATTTTTTCCTTGAATATTTTATTGAACAACATGATGTTTTGTAGACGCAATGTACTGGAACAACACAGATCGAACGGACTGGACTACATGGGACCGATAAAGCCATCGCTGGCTCTTTGCGTGTTTGGGGTATTCGTGTTGGTATACTTCTCACTGTGGAAAGGAGTCAGAAGTGCTGGAAAGGTACCTATTTTTTTAAGCTATACAAAGCATCTTTTAACGGTACGCATCTTTGGAAACTAAGATTAGCGATAATATATCAAAATTTCTTCATGTTTCTGTTTAGGTGGTGTGGGTAACAGCTCTAGCTCCTTATGTGGTGCTTCTTATTCTATTGGCAAGAGGGGTCACTTTGCCGGGAGCTACTGAAGGGATTCGGTATTACCTCACTCCTGAATGGCACAAGCTTAAGAACTCGAAGGTTTGTTCGGCACTCTGAACTTTTATACACCTAATTATGGGCTTAAGGATTTCCTTAATTTTTTTCTAAAAGTGTCATCGAACTCTCTAGAATTATTTGTCCAGGTGTGGATTGACGCTGCGTCCCAGATCTTCTTCTCCCTGGGACCCGGGTTTGGCACGCTGCTGGCTCTCTCCAGCTACAACAAGTTCAACAATAACTGCTACCGCGACGCGCTCATCACCTCCTCCATCAACTGCCTCACCAGTTTTCTTGCTGGTTTCGTCATATTTTCTGTTTTGGGGTAAGACGTTTTGATAATAGCACATTTTTGGTAATAGTGTTAGAGTAATTATTACTACGCCTTGGGTTTTCACGTTTAATACAGATACAGACAAAAACCTTTTGGAACACAACGACGACCTCTTCAGATATGACTTGCGGAAAATAGCTTAAGTACCTCGATATAGACATCATTAATATATCATTAAGCTTTCTATTCATTGGCAGGTACATGGCACACGTTCAAAACAAAAGTATTGAAGAAGTGGGCCTGGAAGGTCCCGGGTTAGTATTCATCGTGTACCCTGAGGCCATTGCCACTATGACCGGCTCCGTGTTCTGGGCCATCATATTCTTCCTAATGCTCATCACTCTGGGTCTGGACAGCACTTTTGGAGGTAAGTACTTCGTAACTTGAACATTTAGTTATATAAATTGTTTAGATATATTTAAATGTTTTTTTTTCAATACAATGCAACATCATATTATCAACCTTAGGACTCGAAGCCGTGACGACAGCGCTGTGTGACGAGTACCCTCGGCTGCTGGGCAGACATCGAGAGATATTTGTGGCTGTTCTGCTGCTCTTCATCTACATCTGTGCTCTACCCACCACGACATACGTATGCTTTTTCTATTTACTCCTTCAACACATCTCTATGTATCGTTAACAGATTAATATTATCCTCTGGTGCTACTTTTTTACTAGTGCTTAAATATGTAATTTATCACTCTTTACATAGCTTTAATAATGGTGTCGTAGCAATAACATCCGTACTGGACATGCATAAATCTAAAGATTCAATTTCTGCCTTAATTCAATTGCGACGGTCAAAATTCTACTAGTTATTAAATGTACCTCCAATGATAATATTTTCTTCATTCACAACACGTTCGAACAATTCACAACCCCTCACAATAACTCCATAGTTATAAAAATCAGTCAGTAAGGCAACGTTTAGCCAGATAGCCGAGGGATTAGGGCGTTTAAGGCCGCCCTTCGGCCTCACGCTGACTCAACACAAAACGTTATTGCTTTATGATAGCTGCCTGACTCGTAACTCATGCCGGAGTCATAGGGATAACGTGGCCATAACTTTACTTTTGATTCAACAACTTCGGTTCAGCCTGATCTAGTAAAGAAATTGACCTAATATTCTAATAATAAACTGAATAAGGATTGGAGTTTGCTCGTGCACGACACAAATTGGTAATTTGTCGATATACAAGAAACTTCAGAATTAGAATCAGAGTATTTTTTATTCATGTAAACCAATGAGTCCAGTACTTATGAATCGTCAAAATAGTACAAAATGCTATGCTACAACTTTACCACCCGTTCGGAATGCCGTTCCTATGGAGAAGAACGGCCAAGAAACTCCATGGTTGCTCTTTTTAAACAGACCCGTTTCATTTTTGAGCAGAACATTGTTATGGCTATGTGAACTTCAAAAGCTACAATTAAGTATTGCCATCTTTCACCTTCCTTCCACGTGGAACTAACACGTGTAAATAGAAATAAAATACAATTCCAACTAAGCTATTACCTCACATGTCAGTATTTATTCGATAAATTACCGGGCCGCGTTATCTGGGCGGAAATATATTCAGTTGCATAATTCATGGCGCTAACACTTAGGGGGATGACCTGGTGTTGAGGTTTGGTTATACTTGCCTTGGGCGCTAGTGTATCGCTTTGTTTTGCTTTTAACGTGAGTTGATGAGATCAGATGTAATGTATTTCTTTACTTGAGCAACTGAATGTTGAGTCTTTCATATCTCTAGGAGTGAATTAAGTAATAGCGTTGAATTTATCATGGTTTGTTGATAAATCTTTTCGTACATTAAGGTATTATAATACCAGCCCTTTTTAATGTCCCCCTACTGGGCACGGGCCTCTCCTCAATGCGAGGGGGATTAGGCCATAGTCCACCACCCTGGCCCAGTGCGGGTTGGCTATATTTGGTATTGGTATCACTTTAAACTTTGGCTCGTCCTGGAAAAATATTCTTATTTGTTTTTGTGTACTTCCTTATTATTTCTAACACTGTTGGTCTTTGTTTTTTCTGGATTATTTTATTTATTGGTGGTGTATGTTAGTCTGACTCTATCTCTTTTCCATAGCTTATTAATTATTTTTATTTTTTCCCAGGGCGGCGTGTACCTGGTAAACCTCCTCAACGTCTATGGCCCCGGGCTAGCGATTCTGTTTGTGGTGTTCGCCGAGGCTGCTGGTGTCTGCTGGGTGTATGGAGTGGACCGCTTTTCAGAGGACGTGAGAAGTATGCTCGGACACAAGCCTGGGTGGTTCTGGCGAGCTTGCTGGTCTTATATCAGGTAGTGCTTCATACAATCATTGGATCTTCTCGATAACTTTTATGATGCTCATCTCGGTGTTATGCAGGTGGGTAGGTTGTGGTTACATCGCGCATCGAACATGGGGAGATGGGGCCGTCCCAGCTTCACTTAAAATCTTTAGCTGAGATACTAACGTGGGCTATTTTTGTTTAAGAGCTTAGAATCCAGTTACTTAAATGATCTTCTTAGTTTAACCGAAGTTGCTATGCTTAATTGTCATTAACGACCGCTTGGTCTAGTGATTTGAGCATGAGCCGCTCGGCTGTACCGGGTGGTTATGAGTGCATTGTTTGTGTTTATCCGGCGAATTTTATTTCTATACGCCAGCTGATCCCGAAAGTGGATGATGAGAATTAATAAGTTTATGATGTAATCGCTTACCTCTCAATCCTTGATCCTCATCTCGTGCAGTCTGATCGTTTTGGCCCTTAGAAATGTATCACCTCGTCTCCCCCACAGCCCCGTATTTCTGCTGGTCCTGTTCGTGTTTTCGGTGCTATCGCACGCGGAGATGCTGGGCGGCGAGTACTCCTACCCGCCCTGGTCCATCACCGTGGGCTGGGTGATGACCGGCACCACGGTCTCCTGCATCCCGCTGTATATAGTATACAAGCTGCTTATAACGCCTGGGAACTGCGCGCACGTAAGTATACTAATTTTCTAAAAAAGGTGTAGTTACTTCTGAAAGTTTTTTACCAGTCTTATTTATTTTGACGCGGGGAATCTTATTAAACTCAAATACATATGTACAACACAAATTTACATTCTCAAAATTTCACCAGGCTCTTAGATAGTACTTTAACCCTGTGACCACGAAAAAAAGGTGTATTGAGCTTTGTCTCGCCTACAACTAAATAATACGCCCATTAGCCCAGCCGTCCTGAGGATTCCTCGTTGAAAGGCGAAAGACGTGTCGAATACTTTTTTAGATTCTCATCGGTGAATTGCATATTAATAGGGTCCCGACACTCATGACAGACAGTTTCTCGAATGACATCTTAGAAGAGTTTGGTATTGTTGGGCTTTTTAATTATCTATCAACTTGTTTGGTTTATAAATGGAAAAGTTGACAAGCCAAGGGTCAGTAGTGGGTCCCCCTTCCCCCATTTGTTTAATAATACTGTTTGATGCAGCGTATCAAGACTATAAAATGTCCCGAGGAGACAACCATACCGCCGTCGGACTCAACGCTCTGCAGCCTGTGACCTGACCTTCCGCAGACCTCAGTAACCTATCAGATCAAGCCGCCCTCGGTGGAGTGGCTTGTGTAATATCCCAAGCACTGCAACGAGGCTCAAACTCAGCAATCCTTTTGCAGTATTAGGTAATCAGTAGAATAATTATGTAAGTTAATTGCAGAGTTCAGTAAGCCTGCAAAGATATTGTGTGTATAAAAGCAATTCATTTAAAAAAATATTTATTAGAAAATTGCAGCTAATTTATTAAATTAAATATAGCTATTATAATATCTAGATGTAATGTATTCTTTGAGTAGAATGTAGAAGATTATATTATATAATAAAACACTAATTGGTAGTACCTAGATAATCATTTACTTACCCACTAAAAATAACTTTCCTATAAAATAAAAATAATATAAGTACTTAATTAATAAATAGCGCTGTTAGTATATCACGTAGCGACATTCTTAAATGTGTTTTAAAACAGTAGATTTTTAAGCTGGTATCTTATCAATATTATATTAATAATATAAGTATATAACATTATAAATACAACTAAGTAACTCGTTAGTGAACAGTGAATATACAAATGACACATATATCAAAGCCAAAATGTATTGCTAAGTATTTACGAGTAATTTATAACATATTCTTATATAAAATATAACATATTACTGTAATATTTTAAAAGTGTTGCTGGGCAGACTATAAAAAAAACATTTGTGTATTTTGAATATCATACACTGCCTGTAAATTGCATATAATCAAATAATAGTATAAAATGTATATTAATATATAATTTACAGAATGTATAAATAGTTTTTGTCTTATATTTATGTTGGAATGAAAATAATATATTTACTACTATATATATTTAATTATTCGAAATTAATACTAGGCAACCCCCATTGTATATACGCTTTTACTTAAATTATATGTATTTAAGTATGCTATGGTATATAATATTTCTGTATTCTAGGGCAATGAGTACAGAAATGATATATATTTAATGACATATACCTACTATTATAATCCAATGTCGATTGGAATGTGTAAATTGCTAGAAATACAGTTTAATGGGATCATATTGCATAGAATGTTTAGTACTCGGTATATATTTAAAAAGGAATATATTTACCTGTTGAATTAAGCACTATAATAATGATTGGTAATCTTTAAGGATAGAAAATTATTTTCACAATCTTTCATCCTCATTTTTTCTGAAAAATATCTCCTATATAGTAGGTAGTTAGGTACTTACTTTGCAGTAGATTTAGAGATGTGTATCGTCTACTTTATCTTTTTAATAGGTATATTTAATAATTACTTACCTATAATTAAAGTACTTAGATTGACATATTATAACATAATGTATAGGTTTACTCGTGTATAAAAAATATATTTATGTAGTTAAACATGATCTCTGTAGAATGGCTTTAACATATAAAATCATCAGTAGTATAGTATCTATTTAAAATTATATACTCATTCAAATAATAAACTTCATATAAAAATATTGTAGACCTGTAGGAGATTTGTAGGTAACATAACAATATATTGTAGGTAACGTTCTCTTAATATTCTCAGTATATACCTTATATCCTTCGAACATATATAAGTACTTAATACTTCTTACTAAATGTTAAGTGTTTTTATAAAAAAAAATATTAAAAATATAGTTCATATACCCACAGAGATAATAATATTTTTTTTTACGATTTGTTGTTTATTTTTATAACTTTGTTTATTGTTTAGCAATATTAACGTGTAGGATATGTTGTTGTGTCGTGTGTTGAGGCTATGTAATCGATGTGTTTGTGTGTCCAGGATAATTGTTATAATTTAATAAACTGCAAATGTGTAGACCAGGCCTGCAGCAGCCATTGCAGGCTTGCTTTCCATTTGTAATAACCAAAGTGTTTTTTTTTATTTGATGATTGGAAATTACTAGACGCCCCATTAACCCCTCCAGCCTACCATTCAGCTAAGCTAAAGGTTGTACTAGGAACGTTTTAACAGTTAATGTCCAGGGATCAAACCTGGGTAAGGCTACAAGGGCGCGCAGGCGGCCCCTCTCTAAGCTATGGACCGTTAATAATTATTGATATAAACACGTATCAGTATACTCGGCAATTAAAAGAACTTAGAATGAATAGGCCTCCATATGTTTATAATATAAAGCAGAAAAATACCTAATAGGTTTTTTTTTACCAATTAAATGCGCGACTTTATTGTGATGCTTGTTGAAGTGTTCTTGCTCCTAGGTAGCTACGTATATCTAATACCTAAATAATATCAAGGTTCCCTAACTATACTCTAACTTGAGGTACCTACCGTACCTACCTACAGGTGCTAAGGGGTGTTCGTCGTTTCACACCACAAGCGGTTCACACCATGGTGTGAAACGACGAAGTGTACTTTTTGAAGGCGCTGTTTCACACCATGGTGTGAATCAGGTAATGCTTTTTTAGACTTCGTCGTTTCGCACCATGGTGTGAATCAACCCAGGACTCTTTTTGGCTTCGTCGTTTCGCACCAATGATATTTTGTTATTATTTATTCAATAAAATATAAGCATGCACAAAAGTCGTTCATGGAATTATTTATTTATCCATTCATAATCTGGCACGGAAGCAAGCACTGGAAGCCAGAATTATGTTTAAATTAAAGATCACTAAATATAAGATCATGTAGTGCAGCAACGTAATTAATATTGTACTAAAGACTTAGTTTTGATATTTGAGACAACAACACGTATAATAATATTTCTCGACGCTCTAAAATTCTCAGGTTAAAGTAATCCATTTCGTGAATAGTCACTCGTCAAATAAAGAATAAAATTATTCTGGGCTAGGAATACATGCTTCTGATTGGCAAATAACAATTATATTATTATTTTGCGTGCCATTGGGTTATCTTTAAGGTTACAGAGTAAGGAGTTTATATTCAGAGAGTGGTGGTGGTCACGTTGTTTTGTAAATTTGAGTGATTTGTATTAGTTTGAATATATATATACTATAAAGAAATAATATATATATATATATATATATATATTAATAAAAGTATATAAGTATAAGAATAGTTAACTAAATTATTCATTTATAATAAACTTTCATCAAAAAATCATCATAGTAATTAGTTGTTAGATATGCATTTAATATAAATAATACACTATATCACCAGCCATAAAAATCTAGAAGTAAAAATTGTTGGGTGCTATTTTGTCTTCAGCCGCATTTTGTGGCGAAAGCCAAAATGTTGGGTCTTGTCACATTTGCTGCCGAACTTATTGGATGACGGCTGGCAATATGTGATGGAAAAAAGTTCAAACACTACACACATACAGCTCAGCCTGTGATTTTCAATTATTACTTTAATAATGTAAGCATAATGACTATGTAGTAAAAATCGTTATATGTAAAAGGGTAATAGACCCCCCCCCCCCCCCGCCACCTCATCTGTGATTATTTATCGTTTACATTTTTACTATTTACTTTCTTTATACCTTTAAGTAAAAAATGCAATTATTTTCATTCGTATTAATACTTTATCCAATAACAAAAAAGCTAAGTTATATACCTATTTTGTATTTTATTCACTATTCATTTTATCAAATAACAGTTTTCTACCCATCTGTACAAAAACACATTATATTTTCAAACTTTTGATATTGGTGCGAAACGACGAAGCCAAAAAGAGTCCTGGGTTGATTCACACCATGGTGCGAAACGACGAAGTCTAAAAAAGCATTGGCTGATTCACACCATGGTGTGAAACAGCGCCTTCAAAAAGTACACTTCGTCGTTTCACACCATGGTGCGAACCGCTTGTGGTGTGAATCGACGAACACCCCCTAATACCTACCTACAGATAAATAGTAGGAACCTAAATCAAATATCGTAGTAAATAAGTAAAATGCCCATACTGGAAATACCTTCTTCGTTTTCGGATGCCCATAAACATGCTGCCTATACATAGCGTAGGTAGCACGACTAGCACGTTTACACGTTTATGATCCATCTCGATCTTGTCAAAATATATTCCGATCCGTCAGTCAAAAAGTAATGTTTTTTTTTCCCACGTGTCAAAAACTTCAAACGCATACACACAAAATCTATGAGGTAACCAAAAAATATACAAATAAAATTATTACAGCCGTATAAATTCAAAGTGTTATATATTATCATCCATGCCAGCTTTCAATGAAGATGTTAAGTATAAGGGGGAGTGGTAGCGTGTATCTCCCGGCGAGTGTATGGCGGGCAAAACTGTGAGCTTCAATGCACATTGCGTGAGTACCTATACTAATCAGTTCGAGTATACTAGGCAGATTATGAGCGCCAGACTTCCAGAATGTATGCTCAGGAGCCCTTGCATAGTCTTCAATTTCCGTTGCCAACTCGTATAATGGGTACACAATGGAATTCTTATCGTCTGGGTAACAGCAACTATCCCAAATGCACATCTAGCATTAGAGAGTGGTTGACCGCTTTAGTGGTGTAAGGCCATTCGCAATAGTTCCCGTAGACTGAGCGTACACCACACGAAGGCAGGTGTCTTATAATATGCCCTGATCAGGGTTTTACTGGAATCATCGTCACACTTTACGGTACACATATTGCAAGTGTTGCTAGTTTGGAACCATAGCACTGGTGTGCTTGCCTGGCGATATTTCTTACTCCAACCGCGATATGTCACTCCATTGAGAACGCATAAGCAATATTGAGTATAGTTGTCACCCCTCAAGATTTACCCTTCAATAAGTCTTCTGAAAAGGTAGGTTAGTTGTAAGACCACCATTATATATTAAAGTCAATTTTGAACCTATCCACGATATTGCACACACTTGTAGTTCAGAACAATATTATCATATCATTAAGCTGAGGATGATTTCTGAAAGCAAGCACAGGAATCCAACAAAAAAAATATAAAGCCGCTAATATGGGTCAATTTGATTTGGCTCGATCATCTTGGCGTAGATTCCACCGCCAGTTTATAACCTGGATACCAATCTGGGCTATAAATTGGAGGTGGAACCTATTTAGTCACAGGAACACATTTTATTTATTATTTTACCGCTTATTTGTTAGAATCTCTACGACTCTCAATTGGAGTATGCAGCGAAATGGCTGAGTTGCAACGGCGAGGTGTGGGGCGTGGGCCCGACGGCCGTGTTCGCCAGCGCCGCCGCCCTCTTCCTCTACAACGAACTGGAAGCTACTATTTATATAGCTGGGGACCACGCACATGTGTCTATAATGGAGAAGACACTGATTGTATGTGGGGATTTCTTCTTATGAACGCTAACATCCATACCGTCCATTCTCGTAATTACCAATCCTGTGCTTTCATATCGGGAGACTCCTTCTTCCAGTCGGTTAGTCACCAAATGAGATGGTTTGACTGCTGTATGGGGAGCTAGGATTTAGTTACGTAATTCATAGTGCACCTACAGGGCCGCCGGCTTTCAGAATACCTCGTGGATGCTCATGCATTTGATAGATCGTTAAAAAATAGGTAATGCGCAAAAAAAAAAGGTAAAAACTGCATCAAAATCCATCCCGTGGAACTCAAGTTATAAACGAAAAGAACAATAGATGTTGCATTTCATTCATATACCTAGGTAGGTAGACATCTTGAAAAGTGCTAGATCATCTGAGAATCTAATTTACCAAATGGTATTGTGAGTATGGACACCACTCAATGATAATTATTTAGCATTTTTGCATCTCTGTGGTCATGGTTGCTCCGCAACCAATATTTAGTCTCGTAACAGGTCTGTGCCCTTGTAGATAGACATATATAGCATAGACTTCTATAAAAAATGAGGTGACCTTGAAATGAGTTTGCAATTTCAGTCTACCATGGTGCTTGGAATGCTGGCTCTGATGATACATCTGTGGGTATGTGCCATGCGGTTCTTCCAGTACTATCTGGACACGATCATCAAAGATGTTAGTATTCACTGCTCTTATACTTCCTTATTTATAGTTTTTTTTTGTGGGTCCTTTAGTCGACCGTAGTAATATTAGGTGGCACAATACAGTAGGGCTACGCGTGGCAATTTGGCTTTTCAATGTAGTCCTAGTATCAGTTCTAACCATACAACATTTTAACATTAGTCACAAGAGCTGCAGTACTAAGAGCTTTGTGTATCAATTTGCAGAGTCCAAACATGCTCCTCGAGATGACAACCGCAGGTCTCCTTGGGGGGCAATCAGAAATCGTCGCTTTGGGCCCACTAACGCGGTTCCTGCGGCAGCAGCAGCCCCAGATCCACATCACCGTGTGCTGGTTCCTCTCGCTCTGCTATGCGGACTACGTCAGGAAGCACTATTGCCAGAGGTTCAACATGCCATATCTGGAGCAGTGGTTGGTAACGTCGCGCAACGGTTTCTGTATAGTCTTTTCTTTTATGCTGTTTTTGTAGCCATTGTTGGTTAAATATGCTAATCTCCGTAGATCATGCAATAACTTTAGTTGAAGCACTACTATGTCACACTACATGTTCTGGACATGGTAGGAGTACATCCAAAAAGGTTTACCGAAACGCATTATCCTTTAGTAATTATTGCCACTTAAGTCAAATCGTTAGTTGGTCACATGTAACAAAAATCCATGTTCATTAATTTCACCCATTTAGTTATTAGCCTAGGAAACTCCCCTGTCGAAGATATATCTATGATCAGAGATAGCTATATACACCATAGATACAATAATAAAGCAGTTCCATCATCAAATCATTCGTTGGAGCCTCATATCGTCAGCTCGAGGCTTCGAAGACAGATCCAGTATCTATCATCTCCTTGCTAAACTTGTAACTCGATACCGTTTCATGGCCAGGCAAACCGAGCTGCACGAGCGAGCCGCGAGAGGGGTGCAGCGCACCATGGAGAGGGTCAACAGCTTCGTAGGGTCAGTCCATCAGCGGCTGCGTGGATACGAGGCGCGCGGGCCACAGAACAATGAGAGGCAAACGTAATGCAACATTAATAGATCTAAGAGCCTGTCTTAGGTTTGTCGATGTGACGAGAGAACTATATTGATTCAGTTTCAGTTCAGTTCAGCCGGTTACTCAGGAGTGGACTATCAGATTAAGTTGGTGCGGCGTAGATATATAATAGCGGGGGGTGGCTATTATATATCTTCCTACGATTTATAGACGTTTTATAACTTTTCTCAAACGCCATATAGCACTGCGCAAAGCAAAACTCTTGGGCGCAGTACTATATGACGTTTGATAAAGTTATAAAACGTCTATAAGTTTGGGGGTTAGTGTCTAGTGACTAGACACTAACCCCCAGACTTATAGACTAGACTCTAGTCTGTAGCTAGTCTAGATGGCACTGTTGACGATGCTAATAAATGTACTTGGCCTTTAATAGGTATATAGGTATGTATACCATAATTATTATTCAGACGTTCTGTGATACTATCATTCCACTATCTGTAATGCTTATCACAATCCGCCTAATCGTAGCTTTAGGCATAACATTGTCCACTAGAGTGAATGCCCGACTCCGAAGAGATCGTCGCTCGACGTCAGCCGAGCGTGTAGCAGAGTGTCGTGGGGCCCCACCGCGCCGCCTGGCCAGCCGGCGAAGGAGCTGTGCGTTCGACTCGTCAGCCAGTCCAGCGAGACAACTGCAGATGCCATCGAAAAACTGCGAGGCTACATCTCGGTGAGTGGCCAGGTCATCCTAGGCAAGTACCCAGGGCCCCACGATCCATGGGACCCTCTCGTTTCTGCCAGATCACCAACCGATAACCAGTATTACTGATAAATATATTTATTTTCCGAAAATCACACGATAATTATCGTTAAGGGCCTGGGTCCTCCAATAGATTAAAGGCGGCCATGTGAGTATTGTGATGTTCGTCCATCGGACAATGTTACTGGGTATTATAGTTTGGTGTTACCCAAGAATAGACAACCATTGGCTGTAGTGTGATAGATAGAAAATATACTTTATTATCCTCTTCTCTGTTCAGGCGACAAGATGTTCATGTTGCGCTTCACAGAACGAAGGAGTACGCTGTCTTGGCACAGATACTCCAAAAGAAACCAAGCCTTGAGGAATTCCCCTGGAGGAAGATCCAGAAGCTCCAATACGATTCATACGATTGATTTATAATGTAAACATTGACGGAATAAATATTATTACAATCCAGTGTATTCTACTTTATACACCACGCCATCATGCCTTTAATTCCCGATCCTGGCTTGCTACGTTTCGCCGATATTTGGTCCCAATATAATTAGGGGTGGGTATATTGCTTTAATGCCGGACACACTCGGTCCTCAGTGCGGGAGGGATTAGGGCCGTAGTCCACCACACTGGCGCTGTACGGGTTATAGAGCTGCACACGGCTTTTAAAATATAAATCTTCTACTTATCGTAATAATACTTTGATGTGGTATCTACTTTGATATACAATCGTTCAGGTATGCAAAGACATTAGAGTTTTTACAAGACATTCAAGTTGCAGGAAAATAAAATAGACATGGGTAAGAGTTCTGAACAGTAAGGGAAGATGGAAGAAGCAGAGGCACACTAATAAGACTGAATTATTGAAAATTGAAAATCTATTCTCGTGCTCGCTCTACTAACTGTACCTGAGACTTTGTATGCGTCGTTTTTAGATTTTGGACTATTGCGTTTTTTGAATACACGAAGAAATGAAGTGAAATTGCAGATCATAGCAGTAATAACCGGATCTTGTTTAGTGTGTGCATACGTGCCTACAAACAGACGCGCCTGCGACTTATTAAACGGTTTTTTTTAAACTAAACTAAGTAATAAAGATTATGTGCCAAAATCTATGCCTAAAAGCTGTGCTAAAGCCTACACTAGTCAAAATTAATCAATAATATCTGTCTTTTCTATAATGACATCGCAGGACACTGTCAAAGTTCAAACGAACATGGTGACATGACATAGTGAATTCGTATTTTTGTGTGAAAAAAAACACCAAATTAAACCAAATTTTAAGCCAAATGTTAAATCTATTTGTTAACAAAAACGTTTGGAATGTGGCAAACCCCTATATGGAATTACACACAAACTGAAGTACTGAAGGTAGGATTTTAAGTTCGTAGTTTATTATCTAATTCGGAGCGGAACTTCCAGGGATTTTGAACTATCAAGTTATAATGGTCGACTGCACAGGTTCCATGTGCCCAACATGTCTACGACACACTTTTGACGCGAGCCCGCAGCTACTATATTGTCAAAATAGCGTAGCCATGGGAAGGAACTGCTACCCACTGAATTTACGTAGTAGTATGAACTCAATGCTGCTACCACATTTTGTTTGCTGGTCTGAACCGTTTAAGTTATGTCAAGAAACTTGCTGCCAAACTGAATGCCGGTCAGAACTGTTTATTACGAATGTACGAAATCTATGGACTAGGGGAGGTATGGCAAATCAAACGCACGCGCGACGATAATTAAGGTGCAACAATGACAGGGGGACTCAACTCAAAATTACGAAATCAAAATTATGACTCAAAATTATTGTTTTAATGTGTGTTATATCCGATGAATATTAAAACAAAGGCGTTTTTATGATAGAAAAAGCTTGTTATATTTCCGTCTCTTTTACACCGGTACTTTTCGCCCTCCCCATTCAGTTGGAAAGATCTTTGATTGCGATTTCCCAAAAAAAATATTTTTGAGTTGAGCCCCTATCGTTCTGAGGGTGCGATATGAGGTCATAGAGACAAAGTTCGTCTAAAACGGGCTACCGAGTCGCGTAATTGCAACAGCTATCGCGAAAGAAATATAGGTAACTATTTCGCTAATTTGAGAAGATTATTTTTTTGCACGTTCATAACCACATCTAACTCTTCCTTGGAAAACCTACACGTAAATGTGAAAGGTTAATCATCCCTGGGCTTAGAGTATGATATATCATGATGCTATAACATTTCCAGCTAATAGAATGGGCGAAATGCGGAGACAGCGCTGTGTCGGGGGTGCCGACGGTGCTGTGGGCGACCGGCGCGGCCGCACTGGCCCAGAGGCTGGTTGCAGCGCTATTCAGACGATTCCTGTTCCGAAGAGTGCCATTATGGGAGGTCATGTTGCAAGTAAGCGTTAAAACCGTTAATGGTCAAAAGAGAGTAGCGTAATGTGGTCCTCCTGGAAGAAAATGGAAGAGAAAAGAATGGTTGGAAAGCAGAACTTAAGGACCCAAATTGATTGTCAAAAAATTCAACTGTGGAGAAATTTTTGACTGAAAGGAATTGTGCTGTGGGTAATTCTGTATTGTATGTTGTAGCCAGAGGATGTAGCTATAGACTACGGTGTTATTTGATTGCAGCACCTCCTCTTCATGTGGATGGTGATATACAGTCTGCACTTTTGGGTGGTCCTAGTGAGGATCCTGAAGGTCACTGTGGAGTATTGCTACGACGAAGTAAGCCCTTAACATCGTTTGAAAGATCCAAAAACACATGCCAAAATTTGACTTCATCATAACCTTCAAGGGTATGATTATTTTGAAGGGAATTGTTAAATACTATTTTCGATTTCGGTAGTTGCACTAATTTATCGAACACACTAATCATTGAAGTGCTGACACGCCAGTAAGCCAAATCATGGCAGACTGGAATCAAACATCATTACAAATTCGAAAAGCAACACGAAACGGACAGCTAAATAGAACTAGTTTCTGCTAGCTACAAGCTAAGCTAGAAATAATTATTGTAGTGGAATTCTTACCTATTAAAAATGTATTACTATAGACTACTGTCTTGGCAGCATGTAACTATATATTAACCCCCAAAATTTTAAGAAAACTGCCGTTTATTTGGAAAGCTTTCTTACTGAAAATTCTTTATTATGTCTATTGTAATTTGATCGGTGTCTGTATCTACCGCTAGGATGACAAAACGGATGAGGACGTGGAAAGTTGCAAGCTGATGCAGCAATGGGCGGTGTGGATATGCGGCGTGGCGCCTCTGGCCATATACCTGCACACGAGGCCGCGGCCCGAAGCGCCTCCGTTGATGATATGGTTAGTAGTCACCTACAGAACCCAACAGAAGAATGCGTAGGGATCTTCAGTAGGCGCTATGTTTGACACCAGTAAATACTGCTGATGTCTGTTTTTTTAATACAAATCTACCAATTATCCAAACCCACAAGTATCAAAACGATATACTATAACAACAACAATATACCTATTGGAACAAAATATCCAAAATATAAAATAACATACCTACGCAAGGAGATTCCTTTGAATGATAAGAGTTTAAAAAATACAGGCCCTTTCATCTACACCTTTCTCAATTCCCTTCATACATACATACGCCGATAACAATAATTATTATGTACCTTTCCAGGATAACGACAAGCCCGTGGCAACGTCGCGAGATGGGCCCCTACGGGTACTACCTCAATCGGCCCCTGTCCTCTCTACAGTCGTCAACCAACGTGGCCCTCAGACAGCAGGCTCTGACCCTCAGGAGGGCATTCAGCGACTCCAAGCTCATTATCAAAGAACCACCAAAGAAAAAAAGATATTCCAAATCAGTGTAATAGTACTCGAATTTGATTATTTTAAATCTCTGTAAAGTGTTTTTTTAAGAACGGGATTGAAACAAAGAAGTGGAAATAAAATGTTTATGATTACAATTTGCAGGAATTTAATTTTTGGTTGCATCATTCATTCTAATCCCCTGCCTTATATTATAGAGATACTTATTCAAAGCTGTTGGTGTGTAACCAACAGCTTTGAATAAGTATTTATCTTTAAGATGCGTGCGTTGAAAGTTCCCGCTAAAATAATTCCGATTGACAGTGTGATACAGATTCATAATTTTATACGTTCGGAAACATTTTAATTCCCTAAAAATAGCATTGAGTTAATTCAGAGATCTTTTATTTATTTTTTTACTATAAAATAATTTTAGCGAATATTAGGATGAATCCAGTCGACAGGCGGTAAAAAAAACATGTTTCAATGCTTTGGACATTTACAAATTATTAGTTCTGTAAATGTCCAAAACATTAAAACATGTTTATTTTGTCTTCGTAGTTTGGTCATATAAGTACGTACAATAGATACTTAAACGTTTAGCAAATCTCGAAAGACAAACAATCAAATATCACCATTGGTAACCAAAAACAATAAGTTCCCTGTTCAAAAATAGATGTCACTAATACGAAATTAGAAGGCGGTGTTAAGATTATCAAGCGAGTATATATAAGAGTTTGCGAGATCCATGTAACTCATACTAACCTTGCGTAGGGTGTACCGTGATCACGAAGGCGGTTGCCCCGGGCCGGCTCCGACCATTGCACTACGGTCGGAAAGAGCTTGTCTGTGACTATCCCAAATAGGGGTACGTCGTACGTGCAATTTTTGGTAGTTGGACTTGCGTTCTGCGCGGTCCCTCATAATTACTATACTAACATAAATCAAACATCACCCACATTGAGTGAGACTCGAGCAGACTGTATGAACATTTATCTACAAGACAATGACTGGAAATACGAAGACATAATCAACCATAGAAATCAACATATTCGCGTCAAGACATTGACCATAAAATGGACAAAAAAACAGTCGAATTATAAGTACAACAAACAAAGACACATGGTACAATAAAATAGGACAATCACACAAGATTAGAAGAACTTCATCACGAATATCAACTAATAAATTAGATATTTGTTCCTCGGGGTTTTTGAAAAGCTTTGTGGAAAGTTAAGGCAACTAACAAATAAGATTATAATTATAATGACCGACATAGGCTCATTGCGGGAAGCTTAGAAATTAAATCGCAGCACTCAAGCGTGGGCAGTGGATCTGGATGATAGAAGCAGTTATGAATCTGTGGATTTAGTTTAGTATTGATAATCAAGAACTCACGCAATCACACCATAAAACCGTAACTCCTGTGACAGACATTGGCGTTCCTGTGACCTATCTATTTACCTAGCATATGTTTAAGTAAGCCTGTTCTGTACTACTCCAATACAGTTTTCATCAATAACAACGCCAATGATAACATGCTTTCTCGATGGCGATATGACTAGGTACGCTTTTTTTTTATACATTATACGCAAGTATATGATCTCGATCTCACCTGATGGTAAGTGACGATGAGATCTACGATGGAGCATACTTGCCTAGGTAGGAAGGCGGCAGTAGATCGAGACGCTACATTCACTAGGCACATGCAGCGCAACTGATCTGACCCGCCATCCATGAAGCTAGAAGATTGTGCTTGGGGCATTGGTCTGTTTCGAGGATTAATGATTGTATAACTAGTTAAACTTATCTTTGAACAGTCTTAAGCCGACGTAACTCTATAGAACAAATTTCAAAGTAAGATGTCTATGCAACGAAATAAGATACTGTTAACACCGGTGTGGCGTTTTTCGCTGGGCCACCATGACGGATATCAATTCTGATTGAACAGAGTTAGTCACAAATCATTCGAAATAAGACGTTAAATATGGGAGCTGTATACTCTTATAGCTCTGTCCCTCTCTATTGGCTGTCGATCAGGTCCTGTGAACATTATTACCCAATTACCTCTGCCTACCCCATCCAGGAATACAGGCGTGATGTAATGGAATTATTAATAACGCTCTCACAGTATTGCAGTAATTCTGAAATAAGACTTATGTAGAGGGTACCTACCATTTTTAATTATACAGTCGCCATGAATATTCTTTTGATGTTATGATGTTCTATCTATTTCCAAATTGCTCGAACAAAATAATCAACGGAATTACATATCCTTACTACATAATATAATTTAAAAAAAAAAAACCAAATCGAATCTACAACCCTTGATAAAACCCAAGAAAAATCACATGAAAAATAAAACCAATTTATTGTTCAATGCTACAAGCGATTGGTAACATTGACACACGTCCGGTACTAACCGAGTCCTGTTATAAACTAACCATTATTTTATAGCCCACACGCGAGACGCAGCCACCCCAACTGTGTGGAAAGAAAAACAACACATGAGACATGAGTTTATTTCACATTCACAAATTATTATGATATACGTTGGGACTACATGTTGGCTAACATAAATAATTATTACGTCGTTAATAAGTCACGCATGCATAATATATCTGAATTTGAAAAGACGAGCAAAATTTATGACTGAAAAATGCTATTTTTTGATCGCTGCGTCGCCCGCGCATACAGATTTCGCTCTGCATCTCGAACCCAATAGCCATATCGTGATAACATGTACCCTAACTTTAAGCCTAACCATTATGCTATCCAATAATAAACAACCCGCTGCAATGTATTCAGTAGCAATTATATGATGCTCAAATAAATTCATAACCACTTGTTTCGGATTCACATTAGCCGTTCCTACATTGTTCTCGCATACCCCTAACAATGTATTCCTCAAAAATGTCAAAGATCTTTTTTAAAAAAAGAGCAACCATGGAGTTTCTTGCCCGTTCGTCTCGATAAGAACGGCATTCCGAACGGGTGGTAAAGTTCCGAAAGGGTAGTAGCATATTTTTGTAACTTGACGATTCATAAGTACTGTACATAATGGTCTACGTGAATAAAAAATATTCTGATTCTGATTCAGTTTTTTAAAGACCCTACAGAGCCTACTGCTCAGTTAAATGTACAATCACAATTCAGTTACAGTTTTATAATAGTTTAAATAATATTTATTAAATCGAATAATGTAGTTCCAACCTTAACACAAAAAGTCGGTATAAAATACGTTCAAATATAAAAATACAGTTTGTTTATTCAAAATTAACGTATAAAAACTTATATCCGTCCGGATACTAACAAGGGGTCCGCTACGTGTCGCCAGCGGCTGGTATTTTCTTCTTCACATCGAAGCTCTTCAGGGGGTCGTTCTGGCGAGCCTGGAACGGAGACGAGATGGGTTTTTTTTTATTAAGTAGACTTAGTTCCTGCTCGCGATATATTTTTATACTTTCAATAAGTAACCTATTATGAAAATAAGTAAAAATTTGTCCCAACTATACCGCATTTTTTTTTTATTACATTATAGGCAAGTATTTGATCTCGATCTCACCTGATGGTAAATGACGATGAGATCTACGATGGAGCATACTTGCCTAGAAGGTACCCGTTCACTATCGAATTGACATATTGTGTGAGTGTGAACAGGTAGGAAGGCGGCAGTACATTCACTAGGCACATGCAGCGCAACTGATCTGACCCGCCATCCATGAATGGCAACACCGAACATCATGCCGGAACACGGCTAGGCCGCTTGGCGACATGGCTTTGTTCAGTGGGTGGTGGCTAACCACGGCCGAAGCCTACCACCAGTAAAAATCGCATCGTAAGCTGACCTGATACTTGTGCCTCTTCGCGCTCCCGTAGTGGGCGGGCTGTTTCCTCTTGTTGGTGGAGGCGGGCGGCGGCGGGGCGGCGTCCTGGTCCTGGTCCTGGTCCGGGTCGGGCGCGGCGGCGCGCAGCGCGGCGGGCAGCAGGTAGTCGGGCACGTGCGCCAGGTGCTGCTGCACGCGCACCGTGTGCAGCGCCTTGTCGCGCCGCAGCGCCGCTAAGTCCGTCGGGTTCTCTTCGAAGTAACCCTGGGGGTAATGGTCGGTGTTAGCATTGACCAGTTGTGAGTTGATCTGAAGACGTGTATGAACATGTTCAGGGAGAAGATTAGTCGTTCATCAACGATTTATGTCGGCTGTTTGTCATCATTTTATGGTATGATTGCAACTTGCTTGTGTCTATACGTGGAGTATTTTTGGAAACTATAATCATAGAGCACAAAAATGAAAAAAAAATGAGACCGCCTTTTTATCTATTTGTCCGTTACCGCATCACGGAAAATATTTTGTAGGCATTTTGATAAAACTTAACCTGGTTCTTGCTTGGAACCCGGGGTCATGATATAGGATACTTATAGATAACGAAGGTGTTCTTGACGGACAGCAAAAAAACTCTGACTAAAAGTCCATAGTATCATGATAGGTTATAACTACATCTAAGATTTAATTTTATCCCGGGAAATGAAAGTTTCCCCGGGATAGCCAATTCCTAAAGGCCACATGTTCGCTGGCTCGGGCACAGCTAATCTGTGAACAAGGTTTGTGTGTGTCTATATACCTGTAGCTTCTTGCAGTTGAGGAGCTCCTGCTTGATTTCCTTGAGCCGCGCCTCGCGCACCGCGATCCTGGTCACGGCTCGCCACGCGTCCCGCGACCTGTACCTGAACCCCTCCACCTCCTCAAGGGCGAACTCGTACTTCCTATTAATGCAAAGCAGTAGGGTTAACAGTAACTCCATTGGTAAAGTATGCTGTCACTTCCATTCTTTTTTATGAAATCTGTTGTGTGAACAAGATGCACGACGCTTACGTGACTGTAACTCTGAGTAATAAGATTTTATTTGAACCACAATCATTGAAATAGTAATTTTTCCGTACAATTCTCATTCTGTAATAAAGCAAGGTTGACCAAAGCTAAGCCCACATCTCATACTTAAGTATGTGACGTGTCATGTAACTAGTCTAAGTAACAATGGTATTTTATTAGTCCATAAAGTATTAACAACTTCACTGGGCCTGGGGCTTATTTAGGCCTAGCCAAGGCCTGCAAATGTTTGAAGGACTGATTTAAAAGGGCCGTAACTAATAACAGCTACTCGCAATATACTAAAACGGAACGCACCAGTCTCAAATTAATTCAACTAAATATAGTCTATGCTTGTATAATTATAACTCACTGTAGAACTTGTTGACTTTTGAAACCCTTTGATAGATGCGCTTCGACTGCGTCCATCAACGGTTTCTCTCTTATTGACACAAATGACAACACCGAGCCCTGAAAATAAGATTTTAAGTTGTATCTCACTTCATCGATGTTTATTAGAAGCGGAAGTGAAACATGCTATCCCCTTCACACTAATTAACTAAAGAAGGCCACCTTAAGGTAAATTAATTAGATTAAACAGCAACACCCCCCCCCCCCCCCAAGTTTAAGGAAACTTAACAATTAATTAATGATTTATTTACATAAAAGTTGGATATAATGTTAGCTATCACATACATTGGTGGAATAATACCCAATCAAGGCCATTGGAACTATACAAATATATAATACTTAATAATTAAGTATAATATTATTGCATATCGTTAATTAAAATCTATTATAATATGCATGCAATAGGTAAACTTAAAATAATCACATTATAATAAATTATGATTACTGCCTGACTTCAACATTCCCCAGCATGTTGAAGTCAGGCAGTAATCAGTTGTTCAATCTAATGTGGGATTGTTTTATATTGATATAGCTAGGAATTGTGTTAGAATTTTATTACTAACCTGGTTGTTCCCTCTGGCGGTCCTGCCTGCTCTGTGCACGTAAGAGTTCACGTCGAGCGGGAAGTCGAAGTTGATAACATTGGATACGTGTTGGAAGTCGATGCCGCGCGATACACCCGACTCCTTATCCCTCTTGCGTTTTGATGGTTGCTGCAAGTTTGTGATGGATGTTAGATGTTAGCACTTACATTTAATTTATAATATCTGAATTTGGCAATGCCTGTGATAAGGCACTTAGGTGAATGAAAGTATTAGAAATGAGGATTCAGTTCGTTTAACTGAATCCGACCTAAATCAATATGTATCAAATTTGAAGTGACAGTGGGCGCAGCACAAGGGTTCTAGAATGACGATACCGAAATGCTATGTATAAAGACTTGTGCAAGGGACCGTTTATGTCAATCTCACCTTCTTTTTTTTCCTCTCCTCCAACGGTAGTATGCCGCCATCAGGCGTCTCCAGTGCCATCTCGTCCGAAGCTACAATGATCTGGTAACGGCCTCTGTTGAACTGATCCACAGACAAGCATCGCACTGCCGCAGGGAGCTCCGAGTTTAACACGCACGAACCTATTTTGAACTGCTCCAAATATAACTTTAATCTGGAAAAATATATTGAAATTATTACTTGGGAAGGGTATAAGAGTGAGGTACGGAACTAAAGAGCTAATAAATAATCATCATTATCAGAAGTGGACTAGCAGTCTTGGCCGTCCTGGCCCGTTTGGTTCCAGCTGCCCTTAAATAATTTGAGACTATTTCGGACCGAGTTCAAGATGATGTGATGGTGATTGTGTGTCCACCGCAATTGATCTGGATGGTTCAGTTTGTTATAGCGGTCATGTGTGGTGATGGAAAAATAAAGTGTTTCGTATTTCTTATGGGAAATTAATGCATTCTTGCAATGATGTTGCTCTATTATGGTTATAATATGGTTTATGATTATAATGTTTACTCACTTGTAGCACCTGTCAACAGTTCTCACGAAAATTAAACTCTTTCCTCTGATCAGGTTCAATTTCAGCAGTGCATACAATATGGCAGCCTTATCATCCTCCTCAGCAAATAGATGGTAATGCTGGAGCTGTGATGATGGAGCCAGTTCTGGCTCTTCAAGCTTCAGGGTAACAGGATTGCGAAGAACAATTTTCTTTAGATTTATCACATCATTTGAAAGTGTCGCTGATGCTAACACTGCTTGGTAGATTTTTGGTAAATGCCTATAAAATAAAAACAAACATTATAGTCATAATTTGGAAGTTATCCATGGCTTATCCAAGCTTTCCCTAAGGGTTTCCTTCAGTCTTAACATAACTCTAATAATCAACTTACCCCAATAACTCCTTAATTTCATCTTCATAGCCAAACGAAAATATTAAATCTGCTTCATCCACAACCATAACAGCTAAGTCATCCTTCAGCCTCATGTTATTGACTTTCAAATGTGCTAATGCTCTAGACGGAGTGGCCACCACTATGTCAGGCTTGTCTGATAGTATTGCCTTTTGAGACTGTGTATCTCCGCTCGACGAGATGTCTATACACCTGACTTCCCTGCCGCATTTGATTGTCAAATCGCCTATTACAGATGCAATCTGAAATTGTGTGCTGTGGAAGGTTATATGTCAAGTTTTTTGATAATGAAGACTTGAATTTTTACTACTGCTAATTATTATTCCTGGATAGGTTTAACACCAACATCTAACATGATAATAGATTTTAGATTTCAAATTCTAAGATCTCAATGTTTATAGGGAATAGATTATTACGCTTCCTCACCTGTCCACATAACTCCTTACTTGGTGACAATATGAGTGCCCTTATACATTGATGTGTGCTTGTATTTTTTAGATTCAATATTTTCTGTATGACTGGTATTGTGAAAGCTGCAGTTTTCCCAGAACCTGTTCTGGCCCTCATTAGGACATCTTTACCTTCGAGTAGGAGCGGTATTGCAGTCTCCTGGATCAATGTGGGCTCTGGCCATGCTAACTGTGAAATGGCCTGTAAAAACATGATTGAGTGAGTAAACGTTGAATGATTATTCCACACGTGACAATGTTTGGTATGCGCACAAATAAGTTCAATACCCTGTTCAATCTTATTGTGGTACACGCACAATAAGATTGCCATGCCAGTTTTTGAAGAATAAACTGTAAAATTACCTTGAGGATTCTGTCATCAAGCTCCATTTCATGGAACATAACCTTCTTTTCATCACCCATTTTCTGCCTTGTAAAAACGTAACACTAACGAGTAATGAATTGAAACTTTATCAAACAAATTATCTTCCCAAGATACACATGAGCTGATGTTACGACAAGTATTATAAATAGTAAATAATCTGCACAAAACTATGAAATCCACATGTATGTGATGGTTGCGTCGTAACTCGTATGCAGTGTTACCAGATGAAAATTTTGAACTACCTTGTCTGCAGACCAAAATTACCGTGTTTTAAGTATAATTACCTTGATTTTATTTTAAAATTACAGTGTATATTACCGTGTCGATAAATACCCATGCAGTGGGGAAGCGAAAGGTAAAAAAAAAAAAAAAAAAATTCTGCTGCTGATTCTTCCAAACAGAAGCAGCGAATGAGCTTTTTTTTTTTTTACCTTGCGCATCCCTGTTCTTCCAAACTGAAGCAGCAGAATGACCTTTTTTTTTTACGTTACGCATCCCAATGCAATGTTGCGCTAATATTTTTGAGTATTATTTACACGGTAATTAATATTAAAAAATACCGTAGAAAACAACACGGTAATAGCTCATTACCGTAGACCGTGTTTTGCTCAAAATTACCGTGCATCTACGGTAATTACCGTGTATCTGGTAACACTGCTCGTATGTCACAATGACCACGAAAGACGCCATTTTTCTGAAGTGTTGCCAGCTATTTCTTAAAAAGGAAGCATAGTAGAAAGGAGGGATGTCATTCTCTATGAAACGTTTATTTAATTTTTTGAAACTAAAAAAAACACAAGACTAAAACACCTAGTAGGTGTACCCCCTAATTTTAATCTATCACTCTTTGTCAACGGTACTACCTTATTAATCTATCTAACCATGTACCTGTACCTAACCATCGTGCATGACATTAACAGTCATTCATGATTAATTTAAGACTTATTAAATATAATCTCATGTTATACGGTAGCAGCTTTACCTTTTAGATGTCACTGCAAATATTCACGTCCACGCACCTGTGCACGCGCCTATCTTTGACTTAAAATTCAGCGTGGCAGAGCTCTATATTAGTGTGAGCTATTATTATTAACTTCACAGGAGCAAACTTATTTAGCAAGCACTGTTCTTCTTTATTTAGTTTTAGGTTGACAATCGTATACAAGATGGAGCCAGTTTAGTCAGTGTAGAGTATTTCTTGATAAAATGGTTATAAAATTATATGTAGCACTGATGATAATGATTATGATGATGATAATGGTGAAATGAATCCCTTACCCCTTCAGTAAAGCTGTGGATACATATAGGATGAACTGAAAGGTCAAGGTATATTATTTTTTTTAATACACATTATTCAGGAAATAAATCAAAACGAACAACTAAACTGTTCAATTTCCTTGCCAAGAGTTGGCAAGCACTGTTATGTTACTAACTGGCTGCCCTGGCAAACTTTGTACCACCTCAGAATCAAATTATGATAGTAAATGTTTTCCATGTTTTAATAGTTATTCTGCTATTCGGGGCGGAGAAAATAAATCAAAGGTAGTAAAAATCAGCCCTGCACTTCTTGAGTTATAAATAGTATAACTAACAAGAAATATATATAATATTGGGATAGTAGAAAACGTATTTAAAAAATAAAGATGGTAGAAAATATTATTTTTTCATTAACAGCACCTATCAAATGGCCGATCGATTGACCGAAGTTGTTTCTGCATTGCATATTTTCATTACAACGGTGATCATTATATCTATTTTCAATATTTGATTATCATTTTTACCGATACGTATTCGTAAAAGTTTTTGTTCTAAATGGTTGTGTGACTTACAAAAATGTTAAACCGCAACGACGTTAGGGACTGCAGTTCATTGCCTTATGTAAAACTTGAAATAGTGTTTCTTCCGTGAGTGACCGAAATATACGGTACCTATGTGTATAGTGTGATTGCTTAGTATTTTGTGGTGATCTAAGTGTGAAAATGTCGAATTCTACGGCTCAAGTGTTGATGAAGAAGGGTAAGAGGGGCGCAGCTGCATACATACACGCGGATTGCGCTAGTGGTTCCCCTCAGCATTTGGGTCCACTGCTGGACGTGCTGCTGAACCCGAGCAAGGCTATAGACGAGTGGGAGACCATCGACTGGTGTCGGTGGCTGCTGGCGGGCGGCAGAACGCCCGACGAGTTCGCGACCATAGGTGAGTTAGCGATTTATAACTGTACTCTTCGAACTATGTTCACTGGTTTCTAGGTTATGAACAATAGTTAAAACCGATAGATTGCATGAAACGCTTTGTTCTGACGTGTAATTATTGAAGCTGGAACTCGGTATGACCTTCTTATTGTTTCAAATGTGTTATGAAGTAGGTACATGCGTATTTATAAATTGCAATTGCAAAGTAGTTACATTTTAAAGGAATGAATTCTAGCATACTCCGACAAGCTAAGCTAAGGTTGTCTGATAATAATAAAAAGTCATCTATGTGTAAACACTGATATAACGTTTTGTTATCAAAAGACTGACTTAATGCTTTGCCGATTTGAAAATATTTTAAATAATAGTGATAAGTGTTTGCATTGAGCAAGCCAAGGTAAATAAATAGCTGGAAATCCAACTGTTCATGCAGGACAAAGTCTACAATTTCTTCTATACATTTTAAGTCTCGGCTTTTAAATTTTTTAAGTTTTCTTCTGAACATTGCATGACAAATCATTTTTCATTTGGAAAATGCCTTGTAACGCAAATTGATTAAAATATTCCCTACATTTAAGGGTCACGGTCACAGTTATGACAACACCTCTATAACCATAGTTAAATACTCTAGTACTGCTTAAATATTCATGTCCTTAGATTTTTGATAATTATGTCATTATTTATGCCTACAAACTATGCCTAGTAACTGAAGATTGCCCATATATTGTATACATTCATGTGTGTTACATTGTGCATATATTTTTTATTTTTTTATGAACACACCAACTATACGGTCCCACTTTGAGCTTAACGCTTGTTTTATGGATACCGTACAATGGACTGAGGGCGACCTCAGTATATAATACTTATATACATATGAAACATCCATGACTCGGGTACAAACATTCGTGCAAAGCTTGTGTTCCTACCAGGATTCGAACCCAGGACCATCGGCACAGAAAGCAGAGTTACTACCACTGCGCTAATTAGGCCGTAAAATTTATAGATACATATACATTTTGTGCACCATAGTGGCACCCTTAGTGTAACCTGAGATGCTGAGAATATCTCGCTGAGCTTATAAGAAATGTTATATACCTAAGTAACATTTTATAAACCTAAATAATCACCATTATCTCTTTGTGTTCATCTCAGATGAGCAAATGAAAACCATTGGAAGTAATTTTACTATACCATTGTATTACTACTGTGGCTGGCTTACATAATGCTTAATGATTTCCCGTGGATGCCTTCCTTTATGGGACAAAATTTGTGGCTTTTGCTCACTTTGTTTAAATCTTCTCTATTAATAGATAAGAAGATACCTGCTACTCGTTATGTATATATCTTTATTCACATAAAAGTTAAACTATTGTGAACTTTATGATCTAGTGGAGAATTTTACTATTTAACCTAATTAATATAACACCTTGATTATCTAATGTTTTAGTAGAAAGGAAATGGTAAAGATAGGCATTAACAATACATACAGTGGGTACAATCTTTGTAATTAAGTCAGCATATCTAGGTCAAAGGTATTATTGAATGTAAGTGCATACCTACCTACTTATACAGTTTCTGAACAATGCATATTGTATAACAAGAGACACTCATTCAGTCACTGGAAAGGAATGACATAGATACTACTACTTATCACAAACCATGTTAGAAGGCATAGGTATTACCTAATTATTATGGTATTTACTACCTACTTACGTAAGGTATGCAACTGTTTTGTGTTTTTTGATTAAATAAATAATTAAAAATTCATAATAATTCATAGATCTAGTTATTTTTCAATGCATACTCCCCCCCCTACTGAAGTAGGTTACTTATTGTTACTGATCCAGATTTAAATCTCAACCCTCTCCCCTTCCCCCCCAATTTATTTTCTGGGTTATGGCCTCGCCTGGAGAACAGAATTGCTATGTAAGATCTACCCACACTATTATGAAGGCTTCTCTGTGCTGTGTTTTGATTGCCAAACTGCCTAAGGTCTCTGCCACGAATGTATTCTAGCAACTTCACACCTAACATTATTCCATCCAACTAAAAGCACATAAAAGGAAGAGCCGCCAATGTGTAACCTCAGTAAACAGCCGGAGTCGAGTCTGTTTATCCGCACCGGGCGGCCGCCATCTCTGCCCATTTTCGCGGGCTCAATGTCGCGCAGATGTTGTGAAACCTTGGTCGTGAATGATTCATAGGCCGCCGTAAACGATAATAATTGAGCCACCTAGATATATATGTACTTATTATTTATTATTATTAGTAAGTATAAACAACACAAGCGTCAAGCATTGAGGTAGACACTGGTATTGGTTCTGATACAGTTCAAATTCTACATTTGACACAACAAAAAATACTGTTGCCTGTTTATTTGTTACTTGCTTGCCACCGGCAGGTATCTTACACCAATTTACCACCAGTGTTAATTGAAAATAGTGGACCTCTGTCCTCCATCCATGGCTTATTTAACGTCTTTATAAGTAACTAGCTGTTGCCCGCGACTTCGTCCGCGTGGTATTTAACAAAGACAACCGTTGACAACATCCTGCTCGCGTTCTGATCCCGCGGGACGCATTGCAGATTGTTGCTATCAAACTTTAATCAGGCGCAGCGCTGCAACATTGGTTTTAATTTTTTTTTAGTGAGATCCTATTTTTTTTTTCTAAAATAAAAGTAGCCTAAGTTACTCCTTGTTATATCAGCTATCTGCCAGTGAAAGTCCCGTCAAAATCGGTCCAGCCATTTTAGAGATTACCCGGAACAAACAGACAGACAGACAGACAAAAATTGTAAAAAATGTTGTTTCGGTATAGGTAACGTGTATACATCCAAATGCACTTAGTAAAAAGCGGTTATTTTAATATTACAAACAGACACTCCAATTTTATTTATATGTATAGATTATTTCATAACTAGGTACGTTCTGTCCTATTCAAGACGTCCTTATTCATAATTCTAAAAGATAAGCCCAGAGCCAGCTTACCTAGATAAAACGGACCTCTTTCCGGGCCAAAATTTCCCTTAGGACGCAAGCCACTTCCAATTTGAGAAAGTTAAACTAGGTATAACAGCTACAGTATATTATGAAGAAGAACAACATTTATTCGCACAGATCAGCCACCTAGGCAACACATCAAAATTATTACTAGCCAGCTTTTGCAAATATCCTTTCAAGTCTCCAACTCAATCCCTAAATTTCATAGCGTGTTGATTTGTACCATATCTTTATAGGCCAACCTCAGACTATCCAATTGAGAAAAACTGCACAAACAAACAGGCCGAATACAAGAATTCTAAAAACACTTGTTTTGGATTCTGACCGAGTCCTCAAAATAACACATAGTACATTTTTTACACTACAGACTACAGGCATACACTTGTTACAGTTTTATAAAAGACTAGCTTTTTCCGCGACATCGACGCCGCCGCGCCGTAAAAATAAAAAAAAAATCTCTCACAATTTGTATTACCAAACTACTCTTCAAGACCGTTCAAATGTATCCAAACCCTAGGGTCTTTTCGATTTCGTTATCAAAATTCAATGACCATCTTCCAGCTTCATCGACAGATCCTGGCAACAATAGGTGGGCAAAGCACTTTTATTATATATTTATAATTAGACCCTGATCACCATGGCAAATAAATTCCTCATAAATTCCAATCAAACCAACCCAAACTCGATGATAGGTCTACCACGCCCTCAATGAAATATTAGAATACCAACCTTAGGCCTCAGCCTCGCATTTAGCGGGCAGCGGGGCGGCGGCGGCGCGAGAACGGCAGGATATTATGCGTAAAATCAAATGGACCGGTTCTCGAAAACAGCGGCGCGGGGCGGCCAATGAGTTCCGCTCCCGCGCCGCGAGCTCCGCTCCCGCGCCGCCGCCCCGCTAGCTCCGCTCCCGCGCCGCCGCCCCGCTGCCCGCTAAATTCGAGGCTAAGGCCTTAGGGTTCGAATTTCTAAATATCCCTTGTTGAATACTTACGTCATAAAATTACGCTTTTGTCCAAATTTCATGTCTTTATGTCCAGTGGTTTCGGCTGTGCGTTGTCTGTCAGTCAGGACAAAGCCTTACATATATAAATATATATATAAATTATATAGTTTGCACCAATTCTAAAGTTCACAAAGAATATCTTCAGATATAAGCCTTGACCTTGGCGGAGACCACTATCAGGTCATGCGGGCGCTGCGCCCGCGCCTTAAAGCCCGGAATTACACGTCAGCTCTAATTATTGAATTGAGTTCTAAATTTAATAACAATCCAATTAAAAGCTTCACAATTGCAAGTTTGCTTAAGCTCCGCAGACGGTGTAGGTAAGTAACAATACGTTATTGCGAAAGATGTTTTAAACAGGGTTTTTACGTGCCGATAAAAAATAACTGGTTCAGTTTAAATTTAACAAAGTCGAATAAATTAGGCACTAAAACGAATGCGTTCAATATTTTTGTATTGAGGGGATAGGATTTTATAGAATAAAGTCCTGTTATTTACAACCTCCGATCGTGTATCTCCTTGACAAAGGTTCAAGTTTCGTTGTTAAAAAGTGCTTTGTTATGTCTTGTAAAAGCATGAAAACATTCTATGAATTTAGGACTAAAGATTACCTATAGGTTAGTATACTATGTGCATGGTTTTTTGCCACCTGCCCCGGCTGCCCACCAATGTCATCGCACTCGGGTCGCTTGACCCAAATGCCAGCTTAACATAAACGAAACCCAGTTTCATGTTCTTTGTGCACGTTTGTTCACCTGATGAAAGAACACGTAAAACAAACAAGTTATTGGCCTGTGCCACCTGTGATAAACGCCCAGACGAAACGTACTCAATTAATTGATTATATTCACTCGTTAAAGGAATCAATTTACAATGAGACACATCAGTACAAGGCCTAAAATGTTGCTTCCAATCGATGATAGTCGGACTATCGTTCTTAGCCAGCAGGAATACGACGTCATCATGTTCCGACCGCAGTAGACAGCAGGCGAACACCGTTGACCCTTGACACGGTTTGACACACACCCTACTCATTACAACATGTCGTTACACAAGAGGTGCCCTTATGCGACCCAGTTCTTATACGCTTGCAGCTTACAAGAAAACGCTAAGAAAAACTACTTACTTCGTAATTCTTAGATCAACTCCAAAAACTCCACGCTTCAGGAACAGATGTAAACGTGTATTTTGATTACTCAGTCATTTATATCATGAACAAAAATAAATTCGTCCAAAGATCTTTCTTTAAGGAAGTGGATCCTGAAACAGATTAATTCAACAACAAAAATCAATCAAACCCACCCACGCATCTGAGTAAATTGATTTGAACTACCTAAAACATCTTGCTATCATCAAAATGAACACATTATGAGTAATCTTCGCACAATGCCGGTTTTGTACCCTTGAACGATTCAGTATCTGCTATATGACAAAACGTTCCCGATGTTCTTATGACAACATGCAGTGAAAATGCCGCGCGCATCTTGCTGCGTCATATATTGTGAGTGAGAGAAGTCAAACCTAAAGCACATTTAAACTGCAAATTACTTGTTGAAGACCGCTAAGGTGTTGTAAGTTACGTGCCTACATTACAAATGCGAAATTTTCTAATATTCGATTTATCAAGGATTTATCAAGTACTTTTCTGGAATTAAAATGTCTACTCTAAATCTCCTCAAGCCATTCTGATGGCCTCATTAGCGCAGTGGTAGTGACTCTGCTTTCTGCGCCGAGGGTCCCGGGTTCGAATCCTGGTAGGGACACAAGCTTTGTATGATGAGCACGAATGTTTGTACCCGAGTCATGGATGTTTAATATGTATATAAGTATTATATACTGAGTTCGCCCTCAGTCCATTGTACGGTACCCATAACACAAGCGTTAAGCTTAAAGTGGGACCGTATAGTTGGTGTGTTCGTATGGCGATATTTATAATTTATTTATAATTCTGAAGATTTCCCCGCTGAACAAAGGCCTCCCCCAACGACTCCCACATATATGATATATATCGGTCTACCTTGTCAAGGCTCATCTAACCGAACGACCTCCGGCTCGTGGTCTCTATTCAAGAAGCCTTTTGTCCTGACGGCCACCTATTCTACGAATAATGCGCCCCACCTACTGCCACTTTTATATTGCAAATCTTACAGCCATGCTGGATAGTGTAGAACATCTACTGATTTCTCAATTTCTAATTCTATCGCGTAACGAAACATTGGCGACCTTCATCTTCTTTCTTCTTTGGAGGTTTACAGTGGGCGACCAGCAACTTCTTACAACGACTCACGGGTCAGTTTATAGGAGACATTTCATCCCGGGTAATCCCTTCCCATACCCGGATTGTTATGAAACTAAATTCCACGCGTAAGAAGTCGCAGGTACAGCTGGTCCATAATATTTTCCATATCATCCGAGTTCCCACAGCGTGTATCCCACATGTTACACCAAGCTGATGTTATAATAACTTTATTGCACCTTTGTCATAATATCTTATATCTCAGGCACGGATGCAGCATTACCTACGTGATTCGCATGTTTATATCTGAACACATAATTTTGCTGATATTTTATTCAAGATCCAGGATCTTTTAAAGCTGAGACTACGATTATCTTCTTATCGTGTTGATAGCGAAAAGGTTTTTGACATCGTGATGAAAGAATTTGCCAATAGACAGGTTGTGTATTGCCCAGGTGGAAACTTACTAAAATGACGCGGCCCCGAAGTAGCTTTATGCATAGATAATACAACAAGGAAATCGTTATTTTTTGTTAAAATCCTAATGAAATAGCATCCTCGTATGTATTTTACATGTCTGTGTGGTGTATTATTTGCTTGCAAAGTTACAAAGTCACAAACTACAGGCAGGATATTTAGTTGTTTTATCTCAATAGCACCGATTTAAAAGGAAATCACTACGAAATAATACTAATCATTATGGTGCATAGTAGGTCCAAATCTTAACAGGTCATACTTTTTAAATAGATTTTGTAACTGTTTTTTTATCTCTATACTGAGTAGTATATAGTTACATGAATGTTACTTAAATATCCTCGTCTCTCGACTTTGCGTTCGTCGAACAAGCTCGTTAAACTAGCTGCACAAACATAACTAGTAAACCCCCTGAGCTCCAAACACTCGGGTTTGATCGCGAATTGCTTTACTTGCTTTTCAAAAGCAACATCATTCAATTGTTCCTTTATCATCATCCAATTCCTTTTATCTTTGCAACGAAACTTTACGTTTTAAATGCATAAAAAGTGACACACCAATTTGGGTATTTGAATTACGGTTGAGGCGTATATAGTGATCCTTGATAGCTAAGAAAGCTGGCTCTCGCCTGTCATTATCACCATTGTATTGATATGCAAGACACGCCATGGAGTGAGTCACGAACCAATTTGACAACCATTTTGCTGTTCGCATCTAGTATTCATGATTTATCCGCATATTTTGAAGTGGCCCCAGTTTTCTCAGTAAGTGCATTGACTCTGGTGCGTTTCGTATTGGTCGGTGTTATTCACCGGCCGTGGCGTTCGTCGACCCCTTCTGTAACGCCCCCCCCACAATAATAATGAATGATGACTCTACCTATTCTATTAAAACCTAACCTAACCTAACCTGTTAAACTATTCATTCTTTAACCTAACTAAACTTAGTACTAAAGTAACGACCTAGCTACTTATATCTCTACCTATCCTATCTTAATTATAAACAGAGACTTAGTTGTGATCTGGGTTTAATAATGGCCAAGTGTTTCGTCTAGTGATCGTGAAACCCATACGTTGTGAGACCGTTGGAAGTAACCTAAATTCTTTTAGTGAAAGATTGGTATACCTATGAATTTACCCTACTTAGAACTATCCGCACCTACATATTAAATCTAAAATACTTATATTCATTAATATCACCAATTAATATTATTCAATTGATAATAGATGTATTTAGCTAGTTTGATGAATTTATGATAGAAAGTTATCTTAGGTGTATTTTCAATGAAAGAAGTAATAGTAAAAGAATAGCGGTAAGAAATATAAAAAGAATAATCAAAGAATAGTATTAAAAATAGCGGTAAGAAAAACAAGCTCCTCGCCCCGCCTGTTTTAGTAGAAGGCGACATTCCAGACGATCCTTCTCCCTCAGCTAAGTCAATATAGAATTGTATTGAATACATATATTGACCATAAAATTATATTATATCATTAGTCAAATCAATTATATGATTATAACCAAGGCAGATAAACATTGCAACATTCAGGCAGCTTCCCGGCTGTTACATTAATGTTCAAACTCCAGCATCCCGGCTGATTTGGTTTTAATAATTCAAACATTCTAACTCTTTAACAATCCAAACATTTGGACAGTTTGAGACTATCAGGAATCCTCCAGCTTCCAAGTCTAGTACCATTACCAAGTACTTTATTATCCAGATTTAATTAGGTTTCATGTCACATTTGTATCTCTTACTTCACTTGAGAAGAGAATACTGATAGGGACTCCCGCCCAATTTAACCACATCTTAAAATATCAAACATTAGTATGCAAAACTGATAAGTCCAGCTAGTGACTGCTAGATAGCAACTCTATCATCTACTGTTTAGTGATTGCTATCAGGGTCTACCGCCCCATAGTGTAGCCAAATCTACCAGATTCACTCACTATGTCAACTCATTTACGATATAATTTATAAGTATAGACTTTCCACCAGATTCAATCCATCCAGAATCCCAATACTGAACCAAACGTCAGATTATTAAGTTATTAAATTATAATCAAATTCAAAACAGATACATTTAAATAAAGTAGGTAAGTATATCAAACTTTAACCTTGATTTACTATTATCACACAAATGAATCTACCACTCGCTCGGAAACCTAGTCCAATGGAGAAGAGCGAGCGAGAAACTCCATGGATTAGCAAAAGGGTCCCTACCTACCTGCCTAATTGTTAATCCTACTATCCTATCACCTATCAATTTACTTAAACATTTGTCCCTATAGCCAACAGACCAACCGCACCTATTACCAATCGACCTACCCGCATCTAAAATAATAAAAGTATATGAAGTTTCCTAAGAAATTCCTAGTTTCCCAACACGTATTAATTTTATCTAAATCTGTATCCCTATTCCTAACATGTCCATATATACCCAACAGACAAACCGCACCTACTCCCAATCGCAAGTATCGACCTACCCGCATCTAAAATAATAAAAGTATATGAAGTTCCTAAGAAATTCCTAGTTTCCCAACACGTATTAATTTATCTAAATCTATATCCCTATTACCTAACAAACAAACCGTACCAACCGTCTAATCAATAAACCGTACCTACCGCCAGTCAACCGTATCAACCTACCCGCCTATAATAATAGATGTAATTATATTAAGTTTCCTATGGAAATATACCTAGCCAAGAGTCCTACACTACCTACCACTTCTAAATGTGTATTCAGCAAAACTAGAGATAAAACTCACATTTACATTTAAACATGTATGTATTCTAATCATGGTGCTATGATAGAATACCTAACTACAGCTTTTACGGGAAGGCTGGTTAGACCTGGTTGGAGCTAGAACCCCTAACGTTCCCTACTACCAGACCGTCGCAAAGGGACCCGCAGGTCGGGGAGGGAAGCGACAATCTGGAGGCCCAGGGTTATTGATTGGGTAATATTTACATATATATAAGATAGATCGAACGGAAGCGTTTTAACTGGAGATAAGCGGAAGCAATTGCATGGCGCGCACGTGACGCCCCGCCCTCTATCAGCTAAAAAACCCACGAACGAGGAACTTGATCGACTCCTTGGCAAGGACATAATCGACCGCTGGTGCGTTCCAGGTACCCAGCCCTAACAAATGAGACTGTGAATGCTATCCAGAGGCGTACCCCTACATAACACCCTCTTGGGAACCTTCACCCAAGACTGGAAAGGCGATACACAAGCGATACACTCCCCAAAACTCTTTAAAATTCATTTAAAATTACAACATAAACCCTCTTTATTCACTGCACTAAAGAACAACCCAAATTACAATACAAATACCCTATTCAATTAATAATTAAAGACAATATTTAAAACAGGAAAAGAATATAGACAATTCAAACACCAAGAAAATATAAATGCAAAACCCAATTAAAAATTACTTACAATGAATTATACCAATGATCGCTTGTGTTGCCTGGGACCGAATTCGTAAAAAGTTAGAGCGACCTCGAAATGAATCGTGCAACGCCTTTTATAGTCGTTCTCAGACACCTTATTTCTACCCTCAACCACTAATATTTCTAGGGATGTCCCGATGTCGATACTATTTACATAAAACTGCAAACTTTTCACAATTCATCGAAAATATCAGCGAAGCTAATAATGATTTTAAATACATAATAATGAACTAACAATTACTCCTAAATCAATTCATTTACTTTCCAAAATATCAAAACCAGATTTTATAAAGAATTCAAATTATTCTATTGTTATTAGATAAATTCCCATAAATATAACTGTGTCAAAAATGCTATGAGAATTCTACTCGATAACTTAATGATTTACCTAACATTTGGCTTAGTCACTAACTATCCTATTGAATATGTGAATTCCGTAAATACATTCATCATGCCGACCGCTCGACTTAACCACATCACTACTTGTATCTTGTGATTTCTACTACCCTCAACTCCATAAAATTCAAGCGTTCAAAGTCACGTACGCATCGGTGTCGTTAACGCTATCAATAATATCTATGCTGGATACTTATTGTAGTAGTATGGCATTTCACACCATCAGTATTTTGATGGAAAATAAGCTAGTTTTGTACGGATTGGGAAAGATTACACTATTTGTAGTATCTACGCTTAGTTAACAATGAGATATTCTAGAATATCAATATTTCTATAGAAAATTATGAATGTTCCCTACATATCGGAACGTATCAAGATATCAATATAATCTATATTTAGTTCACAACGATGGGATGAAGCGACTCACACTATCAATAATTCCAATGAAAGTATTCTAACCTAAACATTGGAGCAAAGACGAATTTAATTCCATTTGCTTTAAGTTAATCTAACAAACAGATTAATACAACTAAAGACTGGCTTTCAGAGCCATTATTGATGAGGCCTATGCCCTATAATGAGCATCAATAGTTCCAATTTGATGAGGAGTATAACAATCCAATGAAATCTCTAAATAAATAGATATATAAAATTATATTTGTGAACGTGGCAGTGCGCACCCAATGCGTTCTGTTACACTTCTAACAGCTGATCGCGGTCCGAGAGACACGTGCCGTGCTCCTTTGACTCTCTTGATAAGCACCCTTGTTGCTACTAGGATAAATCTTGAAATCTTGCTGGGACTTCCTTTGTACGTTTCATGTTTTTCTAAGCTGGTTAGGGGTCATGAAAAAATCTAAAACATTTTTTGTACGTGGTACGTTAATATAATTGAGGCAACAATAGCACAGAAAATTACTCGGTGTGTTTGGTCAGGATTGATTGATTTAAACCCTAAAATATAATAAAAACATTGATTTCAGAAAATCTTGAGGTTTTTTATAAAAAAAATCTTTAGATTTCTTTTTAATCTCAATTAACAGAGTAACATGTTCTTTGCTCAAATTTACCGAATATAAAAAAAAACATTATTAGATTTTTTAACCACAAAATTCTGTGTGCAAATAAATCATGATCTTTATCAACCCTGAACTTATTAGTAAATAAAATTTCATTTGATTTAAACCACTAGTTACAACCGGAAAGAAGAACCGTTGTAATACAATCAAATAAATAAAAGAATCATAACGTGTGAATTTTTTTTATTTATTATTTAAAAAAAACATTTAAAATATTTTATCAACCTTTACCATTTAAAATATTTTTAAAATCAAATCATGATTACTATGTACCCTGCCCTGATGATAGTAACTAATTGCGTTTAAGCCCTTTTCTCCCGAGGTTTAAGCAATTCAATCTGAGGTGAATGAGTTCATAGATTATGGTGGGCGCCAATGTCGATGGCAAAGCTTTGCACGTTCATTAGATGAAATAGTGTATAGTCATTGTCGATGACAGATCTATTACATCCATTTTTTACCAGGCAGCTTTTAGAAAATGAAAAAAAAAACAACTATAATCCACAGTTCTTCAACATCGGTCATCTCATCCATATTAAAAATGACTGTGTTAGAATTGCCATGATTTCCGTATTGATATACCTCCATTCGTTTGATTTAGTAATGGAAATATACTTTCGTTGCATGTTCCTGTTTAATCGGCAGCGTTAAAACGATATGTTAGTGAATTTAATATTAAAGTCTTGTCTTTAAATTAACATTCTTGATATTTGCGGTCTCGTCCGATGTTTGACCCAGCTTTTATGTCCCGGGTTTTCCCGTAGCTAGGCTGTACATGACAGTCAGGTTGCGTAATTTGTAATGAAAAGGATGCGGACAATACGTGCTGTATGTTGTCACGTATGATATAAAAACATACATTACATAAGTACGTACCCAACAAAAATTAGGTAAAAAAGATCGTGTGGAATACATAGTACATATCACTTTACATAAGCGTCCGATATTTCCTTGCTAAAATTGTTAAGGTCAATAAAGTGTCAACTTATTCATGTAGCCGCCTAAACTATCGATGGCACCGTCATGGGCACTCGGGGCATCCACCTATACGCGTACAACGAACGTTGATACGAACTATCGTTCGGCCGATGCGCACGCGCATGCTACGTAGTAATTATCGATGCCTTTTTATAGGCGGATAATGTCGCCGACTATGTTTTAATGTTCCACTAATTAGTTTCATGTACTTTGGCATAATATCTTTTTATGTTTATGCAAGGTATGGTTACACAGTTTAGTATATCATGTCATATTCTGATAAAATGCCTAGGGCTAGGTTCATCTGGTTCAGAGGTCGCCTATGCTAAGCGTGAAAGGTATATACGGTGATTTCCTTCTGCATAAGCAGCGACGGTGAAAGTGCTTGTGCGCTTAGATTGATGCGCAGAATCACATAATAGGCATGATGACTGATTTTGAAAAACTGTTCTATAATATTCTAAGGTATCTACTATTTCCAAAAAAATATATTATTTCGGCAGGAAACTAATTTTTATTAGAAAAAAACGCTATTTAAATTGTAATTTTAAAATTCGCTCCAAAACGATCGCCGATGTCATGGCGTCCGCTTGTGACGTCACTATTATGCAAACTGACCGCAAACACATCAAATCGGTAATTTACGTATATAAATATTGTAAAGAGTATGGAGTTTATCTTATTACTCTTTGCTGATAATGTTGCGGTTGCTTAGCAACAGGTTTTATATTGTTTGTGTCAAAAATGGTAAATCCTTGTTCCATGTTTTGAGAACACAAAACTATGTAATTGATCGATAGAAATCACGAAATACTTTATAAACGCAGGTAAAAACAATTAATAAGTGCAGAGATCGTCGAAGTTCGTACGAAACTTAGCGATGTTTACAATGTGTACATGCTCGTGACGTAGTTCACTCTGATTGGTGTTCAAGTTATCATGGCGGACTGTTGAATTTTGTAGTTTTATTTTATTAAATAAATTATCTATCTCGCCCTAAATCTGTAAATAAATACATTTTTCAGAACCTATTAATCCTATCTCATTAGATAAACACATTATTTTAGTGATTCTTAGTTACTGTCATCATGCCTATTGTCATTTATGAGCAAACCATAATGGTTACCTAACTTTGAAACCAAACATTTTAAAATATGTTAGGGTTCCGAGATTGCCTTTATTTTTATCGAGATCTTTTAGTACATTTCGTAAAACCTACTGCAGCGGGACTACAGTAGGTCAACTTAAATTGAAAGCCATCTTGGTTGTCCATTGAAAAACGCCAAAAGATCCTTGTCCTGTTTGATATTGGTGCAGATAAAGTCGTCCACATAGAAAATTAATATCTTGCAACTTTGGCTGTTCTACTTCACCGCAAGAAAAAAAACAAGCTTTAGCCTCTAGTAATGTAGGTGCATTTTCAATATCTCTTACGCAAATAGTCTTGAGCGAGCCGTCATGTCTACATTATTTTAGTTTACATGACATTTCGATCATAAAGACTGACATTAATGATCATCTTCCTGTTTTCAAACATCGCTCTTATCAATGTTGACTTTTCTTCTTGGTCCTTTGCCAGAATATAAAAGACTTTTCACATCTAGTGCATAATTTATTATAATTTCTAACTTTCATTGTGTTTCTATTAATAATTTGTCGCTATTCGACGCGAAGCCGTTGAACTTTGACGTATTTTTCGACCTTGAAATATCTAGGCGGTCAAGTGGCTCAAAATCGCGTGAAAATGTCGCTCATCCAGTTGAACACGACATCTAATCAAATAATTATATAAGGTTTTATTAAGGACTGACTGCAGTTAGAGCCTGAATTCTTCACCAGCTCATATGAAAGACTCTCATGGGGATATAATAGACTTTTAAAAATAGATTATAAAGAACAATAAAGGCTGTCTTTCCGAGCCAGTGCGATGAATTATCGCTCCCTAATTTCGCCGATTGCATTTTTACCCAACGTAATAGAGCTTGAACTTAAGCTCAAAACTTCAATAATACCGGGTACACTAAATAAATAATTTTATACAGTGTAAACCATATAATATAATGTTATCCAACATATTGAAACTTAAATAAAACATGCATATCCTCGTCCAGCATAAATATTATTAGCTACGGCCTGATTAGCGCAGTTGGTAGTGACCCTGCTTTCTGTGCCGCAGGTCCTGGGTTCGAATCCTGGTAGGGCCAAACATTGTGTGATGAGCACGAGTGTTTGTCGCCAAGTCATGGATGTTGAATATCTATATAAATAATATATACTGGGTTCGCCACCAGTCCATTGTACGGTACCCATAATACAAGCGTTGCTTAGTGTGGGACCGTATAGTTGGTGTGTTCGTCTGACGATATTTATTTATTTATTCACATAAAAACCTGCAATTCATTATATTCTTAAACATGATAACTATGAGTGTTAAAACACATTTTTTTTGCAAACATTCCAACTTTGTGCCAACTTGAACAATAAATAATTATAAAAAAAATCTTTAGAGGCTCTAACTAAACCATCGAAATTTATAGTTTTATAGCCGTAGCAAAATCTATAATAGTCTATATAGTATTCGGCATGTCTTGTTTATACGTGTATCCTTTGTTAGCAATTACCTTACCATTCAAAATTGTGACGAACTCTGTAGTCAATACAATCAATATCTTCGGCAATATCCAATCAAGATCGAAGTATTAGCAATGGTCTTAAGAGAAACATTAATTATTATTTTGTAATTATTCAAGACTAGCTGTTGCCCGCGACTTCGTCCGCGTGGTATTTAACAACGTCTCAACCGTTGGCAACAGCCTGCTCGCGTTCTGATCCCGCGGGACGCATTGCAGATTGTTGCTATCAAACTTTAAGCAGGCGCAGCGCTGCAACATTGGTTTTAATTTTTTTTCGAGAGATCCAATTTTTTTTTCTAAAATAAAAGTAGCCTAAGTTACTCCTTGTTACATCAGCTATCTGCCAGTGAAATTCCCGTCAAAATCGGTCCAGCCATTTAAGAGATTACCCGGAACAAACAGACAGACAGACAGACAGACAGACGGACAGACAGACAGACAGACAGACAGACAGACAGACAGACAGACAGAAAAAAATTGTAAAAAATGTTGTTTCGGTATAGGTAACGTGTATACATCCAAATGCACTTAGTAAAAAGCGGTTATTTTAATATTACAAACAGACACTCCAATTTTATTTATATGTATAGATGACCGAGTTGATTCTATGTTAGGTTGTGATTAGAAACTAGAATGAATGTCAGTATATTTTTTTTAAATAAAGAGAGCTTAAGAAAAGAGTTTTGGTGATTTTGTTAAATATAAGTTACACGAGACATAGGAAAGTAATCGCTTGTATCATCAAATAATATAAAATTATATTTATTTGCTAGAAATGGCGTCTGAAGGCGTATGAAGTAGTAAGAGACTCTGCTCTAGACAAGACAAGTGGAGGGAACTTCGAACACCATCGAACTCTCAAATAAAGAGAAGGCAAATTGGTTAAACCTTTTGAACACAAGTTTGGCAGTGATTCATACAGCCCAATTTTTCGACCTTCAAATTTGCTCTGTAAAGATGCAAACTCATACAGAGCTGAATAAAAAACGTTACCGAATTGTTCTTTCCACGTCAGTATCTAATTTAACGCCATTACTAAACATGTTAGCGTAAGCCGTTCATTATGAATTCAAAACTTGTGCCAGTATTGGTGAATTAAAAAATGATTCATATCAAATCGTTAAATGGTCATCCTTTTATTGACCACTTCTAATAGGCTTGACATCTGTGTCGGTGTTGTCGTCGTAGGCTCTTGTCGTCCATCCACATTCACTGAACTTTTAATCCATTTACATGTTATTGACCTATAAATAAATTATTTTTATTTCTATGAATTTGAGTGTTATTGTGATTTGGACAGTGAATTGATCTTCGTTCTACTGATTTATAACTTGTTTTTCCTATTAATGTGCGCGGACAACATGTTAAGGATTTTTAACAGCGATAGCCCTAGTAATAGAAGGTTCTAGAACGTCAACCACGAACCTGAAGACGTAGTGTATGATGGCCCTCCTCATGGTATATCTGTCAACCGTGGACAGCATTAGTATATCACACGTAAGCTGTCAACTAATTGAGTGATCTGTACAAATAGATAATTGTGCAACTTACGGGTATTATATAAACGGTAATTGAGTTCTTAATACAATGACATTCGGATTATCAAGTCGAATAATAAAGTCATCATTATTTGAACAATTTGACTGTACCTGTCTTGAACACTTTAATAACTGTACCTATCGCTGAAAGTCCGCTTCTTTTATAGGTTTACATGTTTTAATTATGTTATAGGTGTAGAAGTTGTTTTTAATAATTTTTCGTCCTCTCGTTCCTCTCGTTTCTCTTCATGATGTTGAAATTCTTCTTTTTTTTTTTTTTTTTCATAGACAATATAATTATACGTTTAGAATACTAATAAGTGATGTGCTTCAACATTCTCCCCCGCCTTGAAAGCTTCTTTCAAGCGTTAATCTTCTTTATTATTCGGTAAAGGACAGATTCGATTTATTGCTCTTCGGACAATTCCTTTGCCCGTCTTGATATCTGCCACTCTGCACGCTCCGTCTGAGCCTGGATATACGGCTACTATTCTGCCGATAGGCCACTTCAAGGGCGGTGTCATCTCCTGCTTGATCAGTACCAACTGGCCTGTTTCTATATTCGGTTGGCGCTTCTGCCACTTGGTTCGCTGTTGTAGCTCGCTCACATACTCGCGACTCCACCTCGCCCAAAAGTGTTGCCTGGCTTGTTCAATTCTTGCGTAACGGTGAAGGCGGTTTGTATTGGCAGCTTGTAGGTCTGGCGCTGGCAGCGACGTCAACTCTCGCCCGATGAGAAAGTGCCCTGGGGTGAGAGGAGACAGGTCGTGAGGGTTGGAAGATAGAGGAGAAAGGGGCCGTGAGTTTAGTATAGCTTCAATCTGAGCGAACAGCGTTGCGAGCTCTTCGTACGTTAGGTGAGAATCACCCATGACCCTTTTCACATGATATTTTGCCGATTTTACAGCTGCCTCGTGCAGACCACCAAAGTTTGGGGAATATGCAGGTAAGAACTTGAATTTAATGCCTTCCTCTACAAATGGTTCTGACACAGAATTACAATGAGCTTTAAGAAAGGCTCCGATTTCGCGGCTAGCTCCTACGAAATTGGACCCGTTGTCGCACCAAATCTCGCGAGGCTTACCCCGTCTACTAATGAATCGTCGTAATGCTAAGATAAAAGCTTCGGTACTTAAATCCCCAACCAATTCTAAATGTACAGCTTTGACCTTGAAACATACGAATACACATAGATAACATTTTATGAGTCTAGAGCCGCGACCTTTCTTATTATTGATAAAAAAAGGCCCGGCGAAATCAGCACCTACAATCTCGAATGGATATCCAGGACTTAGTCTAGCCGAGGGTAAGTTTCCCATTATTTGTTTCGCAACTACTCCTTTCGCTTTACTACATAACATACAGTTTCTATATATTTTTCTTGCTAAAGTTCTACCATTAATAGGCCAGTAATTTTCTCGAATCAGCGAAAGAAGTAATTGTGGACCGGCATGCATGTACTTAACATGATAGTAATTAAACAATAGTTTAGCAAAATGATGATTTGAATTAATAATAATTGGATGCTTTTTACCATATTCGTAATTTGAGTTTTCTAGCCTGCCTCCAACTCTTATCAATCCTTTCTCATCTACAAATGGACTCATACTTAACAGTGGTGCAGATTTACATTGCTTGTCATATTCATGGAAACTTTCTTGTTGAGACAGGTAGGCTAACCTCTCTTCGGCCAATAATAATTCATCTACAGTTAAACTTTGCTTATTTTGGTTAACATTTCTTGCATTATGACCGAAACGAATGATGTATGCAACAATACGTCGTAATTTTGCAAAATCTGAATACTTACTAAAATTGATTATTGATTGTGACATGTTAACACAAGTTGTGTTAGCTCGCACCTCCGGTAATGTTGCATACGTCATGTTACAGCCTTGGTTTGGCCAATGCTCCTCTCCATCTCGAATGAATGTAGGTCCTTCCCACCACAGTGACAAGGCGCTCAACTCGTGTGGATGAACACCACGAGATGCCAGGTCGGCTGGGTTTTGCGAGGAAGGGACATACAGCCATTTACAGTCTTTACATAATTCATTTACAGAAACCACTCGGTGTGCTACAAACACTTGCAGCTTTTGTGAAGGCGTACACAACCAACCCAGTACAATTTTCGAGTCTGACCAAAAAGTTTTACTTGAAATTTCACACCGTAACGATTGAGAAACCTTATTACATAGCCGTGCGGCTAATAGAGAGCCGCAGAGCTCCAACCTGGGAATGGTTGTGGTCTTCAGTGGCGCCACTTTTGCTTTAGCGCACAAAAGTCGAACAGTGCAGTTGCCTAAAGCATCAGTGGACCTTACATAAATACAACCAGCATAAGCTTTCATACTAGCATCCGAGAATGAATGCAATTCGATTTTTACAGGATTACTGCAACAGGCGTGACGCGGTATGTTTACAGTTTGAAAATGGTGAACATTATCAATAAACTTTCTCCATAAATTGCTTACATCATTTGGTATGTCATCATCCCATCCTATCTTCTGTGACCACAGCATTTGCAAAACCATTTTACAGACAATAATACAACAACTGAGCAAACCCAACGGATCAAAGAAGCTAGAAGTCAGGGATAGAATGGAACGCTTCGTATATGGAGTATCCTTATTACAGTCTGGTAGCTTGGAAGATACAATCAGTATGTTATCAGTATTTGGGTTCCATTCTACACCTAATGCATGACTCTGGGATGTGATTACTTTAAAATTCTCTTGTTCACTCCCATTAGCATTTGATATACAGTTTAAAAATCGATTCGAATTGCTTTTAACTTTTCTAAGATTCAAACGAGCCGACTCGAGTTTATGTGTGATACGTTGATAAATCTCAAATAGCAGTGACTCATCAGAACATCCAGTCAATAGGTCATCAACATACCAGTCATGTAACATTATATCTTGAATCAACGGATCATCACACTCTCGACCAAGCTCCACTAAGCATCGAGTACTAAGGAACGGTGCCGATGAAGTTCCATAAGTTACAGAATTTAGTTGCAAATACTTCATCGGCTGTCCTTCATCCTCACGCCATAAAATTACTTGTAAATATCTTTGCGATTCTTCTACCAAGATTTGACGGTACATTTTCTCTATATCGCCAGTGAAAATATACGTATGTTGTCGAAATCTTAGCAATATAGAGAAAATGTCGTCCTGTACAGTTGGCCCTACCATGAGCAAATCATTTAAAGAGAGACCTGAATCCGTTTTTGACGATGCATTGAATACCACTCGACATTTGGTTGTCTCACTCTGTTCTCTAAGAACCGGGTGATGTGGCAATAAGTTAACAATTTCAGGTCGCTCTATTTCAGTTAAATGGCCTAGTTTAGCATATTCATTGATAAAATCTACATACTGCGATTTTAGGTCAGGTTGCCTTTTGAATCTTTTTTCCAGTGCATCATAACAGTGCTTCGCTCTAGGATACGAATTGCCTAATAATGTAGGGCTATCTCTCAATGGCAACGTGACACAAAATCGACCATCTTCCATACGACGTGTGTGTTGCACGAAGTGATCTTCACAGGCTTCCTCCTCCACAGTGAGTTTCGGCTTGTCCGGCAACTCTTCCAGCTCCCAGAACTGCCTCAGCTGAGTCCGGATTGCTTGACTGAAATTACACCGAATTTCCTTTTCATTTACATTATTAGGACTCATAATTGGTCCTACCACTAACCAACCAAATTTGGAATTTTGCAGTACCGGTTTGTGGTTTCCCAATTTTAGTTGATCAGAACAGATTACATCCCAAAAAATATCAGCTCCCAATAACAGATCGATTTGCGATGGCTCATAGAATGTAGGGTCTGCTAGTGTGACATTTTTTGGAATGTTCAGTAATTGTACATCAATGCTAGAACTAGGTAAATCACTAGTGATTTTAGGAATTATAAACGCTTTTACATCTTTACAGTAACCACTTGTACATGATTTTATCGATAGATTGCAGCACTGTAGTGCAGAGAAAGACATGTTATTGATGCCAGTTACAGATACAGAATTTATAGATTGGCTCGGAATGTCTAGTTTTGTTTTCAGTGATTCCGTGATGAACGATGACTGGCTGCCACAATCTAGCAGGCATCGTACCTCATAGCATTGGTTGTTATTAATAACTTTTACAATGGCAGTAGAAAGCAGAACTTGGTTTTCTATACAGGATGATAGTGCAATTGGATTACAGATGCTATTAGAACCAGGTTTGGTTTCTACTGTTTTTGTCACTGCAGGACTATTCCTATGAAGTAAGGAATTATGCTTCCGTCTACAGATTTTGCATGGACTAGAATTGCATTGATGAGCGAAATGTCCACCACGTAGACAGTTGACACATAGTCTTAACTTTGATACTTCTAAATTTCTATCTTCGATTGACATACTATTAAATTTTTGACAGTAATAAATTAAATGCTCATCACCACAAATCAAGCACAACCGAGATGGTTTTTTACTATTTGTGTCATTGCAGGCAGTGGCAACAAATGCTTTTTGTTGTCTATTATTGGACTTATTTGACTGTTCATTTACTTTACATTGTTTATCACCAATGCCCACACTAACCATCTCTAATACATCAGCTCTACTTTTTAAGAATGAATAAAAATCATCTAGTTTGGGACTGTCCACTAGACTATTTCTATGTTCTTCCCATTTCGTACTTGTCACATTATCTAACTTTTGACTGAACATAAAAATAATCAATGTGTCCCAATTGTCAGTTTTTTCCTCCAGGCTGTTGAGGGCTCTGAGATGCTTTGATATGTGATCAATTAAGAATCTTAACGATTTTTCAGATTCCTTGGTAGCAGGTACATTGAACAAGGACTTTAAATGATTGTGAATTAACTGGCGTTTGTTATTATAGCGATCACATATCAACTCCCACGCGACATCATAATTATTTGAAGATATTTCTAATGATTCTATGACAGATGCTGCTTGACCTGTCAAGGATCCTTTCAGATACTGGAATTTGCTGATATCATTCAAGTTAGCATTGTTATGGATTAATGAGTGGAAGTTGTCACGGAACTCAAGCCATTTGTTATAATTGCCATCAAATGACGGTAGATTAATAGTGGGTAATTTTACAGATGTGCTGTTTCCACCACAGCATGTAGATGATGATTTGTGTCCATGAGAACTTTCACTATTGACAGAATTTCTACTTCCAGGAAGTTTACTCTCATACATTTCAATTAACTCTTGTGCAGAACTTATTACAAAATAAAATATACTTTCAGTACTATCCCGATCTGTACTTTGAATTGCCTCGTCAGCCTCGGCCTTTACTTGCTTTGCTTCTATTTCAGATTGAATTGTATCATACTCATTGAACAAAACTTCAATTTTGCTCAATCTTACTTTTAACTCGTTAAATTGTTGCTTAGAAATATCTTTACAGTTCTTATATTCTTCTAAGTAATTTTTAAAACTGGTAAGTCTACCCTTTATGGACCCCCTTTTGCCCCGTAACTCTTTTAACTCTGTGTCAGTCATTGTAGAAAACAGTTATACTATACTAATATACAAGAGAAATGAATTTCAATACCTGCACAGTCCGCTCAAACCTTTGACAGCTGTTGATCGACGAAACTGCCACTGATAGTGTGTGCTACCGCTGCCTGCTGCGGCTGCTAGGCTCTGCACAGCAGAGCGCAGGATGGTTAGGTACTATGCACAATGCTTTGTACCTCTCGAGCTGGAATGGTATGCAAATGCGTGTTTATACCCCGCAAAGCAAGCGCCAAACCGTGAAAATGTGAATGAGCACACACAGGCAATGCGATATACTTAGGTACACTACCTAGTTGAATGGGAATAAGGAAGGGCCACGTATTCTTAGCTGTAGCACCTTGTTAGATGTTTGCATTACAGATCAATTGCAGTATTTACAGGTTACTCATGCTTTTTATACAGTTTAATTGCCAATGCAATGTTATTAGTGATTTATTTGCAGGAAATGGTTTGTGCAATAATTATAATTGCCAAAATGACAGAAATTTGCGGAAATCCAGCCAGTTACAGTGAAATTGGAGACTGAATTTCGATATACAATTATCCAATTGACAGGTTTATAGGTTAGATAACCTATAAATTTGACACGCAACGCGCTCACACAGAAACAAGCTATACAGAAAATAGGTAACTTGAGGTAGAAATTAGGTAGGAAGGATAAGGAACGGGCAACTTAACTTCGTTAGTTGAGTCTGCTTGCTGCCAGGCCCTGGATTCCCAATCTTTACTCCCAGGTGACTGCTGCGCTTCCCGCACAGCGTGGTCTTGTCTTCGGTCGCCAGATATTGTCTTGAACACTTTAATAACTGTACCTATCGCTGAAAGTCCGCTTCTTTTATAGGTTTACATGTTTTAATTATGTTATAGGTGTAGAAGTTGTTTTTAATTATTTTTCGTCCTCTCGTTCCTCTCGTTTCTCTTCATGATGTTGAAATTCTTCTTTTTTTTTTTTTTTTTCATAGACAATATAATTATACGTTTAGAATACTAATAAGTGATGTGCTTCAACAATACCAAAACAGTTAACGCAATGCTGTATCCTTAATAATGAATTTATTAAGTGGAACGCACTAACGGCATTTAAACTATTTTTTTAACAATAATTGTAATCCAAAATAGTTTACGGAGTAAACCTACCAATTTTGAGTTAACAACCCATTTTTTTTGTTGCTAACAACGTTTAACTTCATTTTATACTGCCCTAGCGGATTTATTTCTAAAAATACATTTTCAAGAGACCATTCTGTAGATATTCCCAACCAATCTAAAAATGAAGAATCAACGATTGGTTCACAGATGTCGGCAGATATCCCGTTACATAGATAGAAATAAAAACAAATACGTGTCGAATAGATAACCTCCTGTCTGATTCGTCTGTGCATCCAGAACAAGACTTCTTTGAAACCGACTATGGTCTGTTTGTGGGAACATTACGGAAATACTATTAGAACAATTTTAACGTGGTTTAATATAGGATGACCTATGTTAGGCTCAAAAATAGGGCCGCTAAGAGTATTTAGGATCGAGCTGTAGAGCAAAATCGATTTTTACGCGGGAGGAGCCACATATAAAAGTTCTTTTTTGTGCTGTGGATACTTTACTAAAAAATTGCCGGACATCTTGGTAAAACCTGAAGCCAAGTTATACTACTTTATTTAAATTTTCTTCACTCGTGAACGTTTATGAACACACAATGGTTAATATCCCACAAATATTACACAATATTTATCAAAGAAACACATTTTTTGGAAAATAAAACAAAATTGACATCTTCCCGCCGAGGTCTACCCTTTGAAAAGTTAGAGTATGATATATTTGTTATTGTCCGCAGTCCGCAGCTACGACAAACACGACAAATGCGGCCTCGTGTGGATACCGCGCGTGGTCGCGTACAGGTGCCGCACGTGCGGCATATCGCCGTGCATGTCCATATGCCGCGAGTGCTTCCACCGCGGCGACCACTCCACGCACGACTTCAACATGTTCCTGTCGCAGGCCGGCGGCGCCTGCGACTGCGGCGACAAGTCCGTCATGAAGGAGGATGGGTAAGGATAAAACAAAATCAGTTTATTATTGTTGATCATAGATTAGATAGATGGATAATATCATTATAAAATTGTCTTCTATGATCTGCCTGTATATTTGTCTTAAGAAACAATGTTACAATGTAATTAGTAAGTGAGTACTTAATTTATCTAAAAAAAAGTTAATAGTCTGAATCTAATAAAAAAATTGCTTGCTCTGATTTTGTCTGAAACACTGGATCGGAATGGAAAGAGCCGGCAAGAAATGGATGGTTGTTCTCTATGGTAGATGCGCTCACTCCCGCTGAGATTCTTGCCCGGTATTTTCAATTAGTTGTGGTCGCGTTGTGATCCGCTTGTAAATTTAAAAAAAAAATGTTAAAAATCAGTCTGTAAATGCTGTTATCTCGCGAAATTCAAATTGTTTTCAAAATTGGAACATCAAACGTACTTAATTTAATATTAGCTACATAGACATATTGTATTGAATTAATTGGCATACCTACATATTAAATTCGAGCGAAGACCGACCGGATCCATCATTTGTAGATAACTAGAGTATTGTACAAGTTTATAGTAAGCTTACCTTTATACTTAGCACTTAGTCATAGTTAAATTTGCATCCGACATCTGTATCTCTAGAGGTAAAAGAAAAACGCAAGCTGTTACGTTCTGTAGGGTAAGCCGGCACCTCTTATGTTATCGTAACTTCGAGAAAAAAATCTGTCACTGTCATACTTATTTATGGAATCGGTGTTTTGAGAAGGATGGAAGACGTTACGTTAAAACAATTGTGCTTGAGGGACTGATATCAATATTCAAAGGACGAGATTGCTTAATGTGTCCTTCGATTTAGCGCCGTCTGGCAGCCCTAATGAATAAACAAATCTGTACAAAAAAGTAGATAATGTCTTTATAAAGATTTATCTTTATAATTTATCTGTACACATACACATACACGTGTACGAAATAGGTTTACATACTTATAGTGAAGTCTGTTAGTATGACCACTGCGCCTCCGCGTTCGTGTACTGCGGAGGTGGAGTGACGCCAGAGCCCATTCCGACCTCAGGGCGCAATGTAGGTACCACAATGCGTCGCATACATTTCTCTAGCCCATACATTATGGTATCGTGTCAGCGGAACACTTGAGGCCATATTCAAACATATTAGCAATAGTGGTTGCCCGCTAATAATATGTCCGCGTCTTTAAATAGATGTAACTTTTTTATTTATAAACTGATTGAAATAAAACAAACACAACATTTAAGTGAAGCTTACCAAAATACTTTAGTGCAAACTGCACCAATATGCACCAATGGTTAAGTCCTTTCTGAGATTAGCGCGCACAAACGCACAGACAATAGTTCTAACAATCATTGTTTTCGGGTTCTATTGAGATCATAAAGGCCCCCAATAATAGTTGTTTTCTCATATATCTTCCATGTACGGACAGCGATCAGTGACATTTTTATTATAATATATGTATAGATGATATGATCTACCATGTAATTATTAAAAATTGGTTATAGGTAGGATAGGAGAAATGATTAAATCCGAATGGGTGTCAGTGTAGACTCCTAAGCGCCAAAAAGGTCAAATACATGCTTTTGACCTTTTTTAGCAAAATTGCTAGCCATTGACGCTGGCAATCTTTTAGGGCACCTTCCTATCCTCTGCAATTATCAATCAATCATGACGTCACAAATATTACGTTTGTTCTAACAAGAGGATAAAATGTTATAATCATGTAGATGCAATGCAAAATATTGCCAGACAAACAGGAACCGCTGCCTACGTGCGTCGCACTATAAATATTGAGCGTGGACTGTGGACAGTCTTTTTATAATTGTGTTTTGTTCACTAAACGGAGAGGGACAGAGGTTCGGCTCAGTACATTTTATAGAGATATCAGATACACCTGCACGTTTTTATTACCCAAAGGGGTAGCCAGTGGTGCATTGTTCCATTTTTCGCCAATGGTAAATAATACGTGATGAGTCTATTGCCATTAGAGGAAATGAAATTATCTATACATATAAATAAAATTGGAGTGTCTGTTTGTAATATTAAAATAACCGCTTTTTACTAAGTGCATTTGGATGTATACACGATACCTATACCGAAACAAATTTTTTTTTAAATTTTGTCTGTCTGTCTGTCTGTCCGTCTGTCTGTCTGTCTGTCTGTCTGTCTGTCTGTCTGTTTGTTCCGGCTAATCTCTGAAATGGCTGGACCGATTTTGACGGGACTTTCACTGGCAGATAGCTGATGTAACAAGGAGTAACTTAGGCTACTTTTATTTTAGACTAAAAAAATAGGAACTCACGAAAAAAAATTAAAGCCAATGTTGCAGCGCAGCGCCTGATTAAGTTTGATAGCAACAACCTGCAATGCGTCCCGCGGGCTCAGAATGGGCGAGCAGGCTATTGTCAACGGTTGTCTTTGTTAAATACCACGCGGACGAAGTCGCGGGCAAAATCTAGTTTAAAAAATAAAAACCTACTTTAAATAAATATTACAATTTTAGTAGGTATCTAATTATTATTTTTGAAGTCAGTGCCAAGCCAAGTTCAATTAATTGCCACGCTAAGTTAAACTTATATTTGATCGCCTTTGCTTGGCACTGACTTCAAAATTAATTATAAGGTAGGCACCAAAATTGTTATCATTTACAATTGCGTTGTTTAGGAGTCAGTTTTTGTTTTTATAGCTAGGTACTAACATTTATTTGAGTGACGTAATATGACTTACAAAATAGCTATAAAGTCTATTACGAAAAGAAAAAATAGTTGGAATAACAAATAATGTCCACGAGGTAGTTCAGATAACATCTTATCACACCAACGATAAGGTAATCTCTAACACGCTAGATAATTCGTTGCATACATGAGACAATACGGGCGCTGAGCATTCAGCTTTGAACTTGACCTCTGCCGTCCTAGACCTTACGCGCAAGGTAGCCATGGCGCTAGAGTGCCACATTACTTAGCTTTGGTGCTGCCGTTTATGGCGATCGTATGAATAGATTTTGTATTAACTCATAAAATTGGAAACAAACACATATAAAACGACTAGCTGTTACCTGTGACTTGGTATTTAACAACGAAGTTTTCTAAAATAAAAGTTGCCTAAGTTACTCCTTGTTACATCAACTATCTGCCAGTGAAAGTCCCGTCAAAACCGGTCCAGCCATTTCAGAGATTAGCCGAAACAAACAGACACAGACAAAAATTGAAAAAAATGTTATTTTGGTATATGTAACGTGTATACATCCAAATACACTTAGTAAAAAGCGGTTATTTAATATTACAAACAGACACTTCAAATTTATTTGTGTAGATGGGTTAACGCAACCGCGTTCCGTGTACCAACCAAGACATTCTTAAATAATAATCGTATATTGTAATAAAGAAAGCATGCTGTCACTCTCATACTAATTTAATTAATCTGTGATGAGAGTTGGACGGAATACTAGTTTAACAGTACTATAGACCATGGTTCAAATTTCAAACAAAGAAAACATTATGTCACAAATAGTCTGCGACACAGCTCCGCGACAGAAAGAGACGGCGTACCAAGTTCGTGTGATCTTTCAATCGGTGAGTGCTGAACGATCTCGCCCCTAGACATGCCCGGTGACCTTGGGATCTGTGCCCTGGGGCGGCGGCGATGACGTCACAACAGCCTGATTACGCCACCGCATCTCCCGATGCTCGCAGACGAGTTTGAAAGAATGTTAGGTATAATTTGTGGTTAAGGGGGACGCAACTGAGAAGTTGCGAAATACTATGTTGGGTTCATAGAATTGTTGAATGCTTTTGTTGAAAAATAAAACTCTTCTCAACCTATCTATACATATAAATAAAATTGGAGTGTCTGTTTGTAATATTAAAATAAGCGCTTTTTACTAAGTGCATTTGGATGTATACACGGCACCTATACCAAAACAATATTTTTTAAAATTTTTGTCTGTCTGTCTGTCTGTCTGTTTGTTCCGGGTAATCTCTGAAATGGCTGGACCGATTTTGACGGGACTTTCACTGGAAGATAGCTGATGTAACAAGGAGTAATTTAGGCTACTTTTATTTTAGAAAAAAAAAAATAGGATCTCTCGAAAAAAAATTAAAACCAATGTTGCAGCGCAGCGCCTGATTAAGTTTGATAGCAACAACCTGCAATGCGTCCCGCGGGCTCAGAATGGGCGAGCAGGCTATTGTCAACGGTTGTCTTTGTTAAATACCACGCGGACGAAGTCGCGGGCAACAGCTAGTTTAGAAATAAAATAAATCGTACATCTATTAGATATTGTGAGAGCTTACAGAAGATTGTGCGATCTCATTGCTCAGCCGTGTTATTATCTCTACAAGGCATACATCTTACTTTTTACATGTCTTGAGAAATTTATTAGGTCTATACTTACATATAATAAAAACTGTAACTGATCTCTGTCTGTACATGAAATGTAAATGAGAAAAACTATTATTGGGGTCCTCTACCAACGCAATAGAACTCAAAACAATGATTGTAAGATTTTTGTTTGTTTGTCAGTGCGTTTGTGCGCGCTAATCTCAGAAACGGCTTAACCGATTTGGTTGCCGTTTTCAGTAATTTATTGTGGTAGGTGGTGGCTTAACTTTGAATTCAATTTTACTTTTAATTTTAATTTCAATCAGTTCCCAAATAAAAAAGTAATATAAATTTAAAGACTCGCACGAAGTCGCGGGCAACAGCTAGTAATAAAAATACTAAATGTGAAGGGATATCTCTTGCACCCTACGAGAAGCACTGAAGCCTGCACTATTATATGCTCAAAGTATAAGACCTGTTTTCTCAATTGTTTGCCCCTTAAGTATTATTATATGAGCTGCTAAGAAATCATTTGTTGGATGGCGGGATTAGTATGGGATGTTATTGTAACCACTGCTTCGTCTTGTTTCAGATTCTGCAGTAATCACGGTAACAAGTGTCCCCGGCCGGGCACCGCGCCCGCCGAGCTGATGTGCGTCGCCGAGGCCATGATGCCACGCCTCATACTGCGACTCCTACAGCACTTCAGAGAAGAGAGAGACAGGTAACTTATCTCATTAATAATATGAGCCCTTTTTAATGTCCCACTGCTGGGCACGGGTCTCCCCTCAATTCGGGGGGATTAGGCCATAGCCCACCACGCCGCCCTAGTGCAGGTTGGCGTACTTCACACATCCTTCGAGGGGTTCTCTCAGACATGCAGGTTTCCTCACGATGTTTTCCTTCACCGTTTAGCAAGTGATAATCGTGGTTGAAAAGGAAACCGCACATGAAATCCAGAAATCCCAGAGGTGCGAGCCCAGATGTTTGAACCTGCGATCCTCGGTACCGAGGCAAGCGTTCTACCAACTTGCCTATCACTTATGTCATTAGCATGCTTCAAATGATGACAGATTTAGGCTGGAAAGTGAATGGCCTGGAAATAGGAGTTCCGTAATACGCCCCCGATTCAGTAATGGGCAGTGTTGTTTGGTTAACTTTAAATATACACACAAAGGTATAAACACGGTAGGGTATGGTATGGGTACGACTAAACAATCAATATAAGCAGCTTAAACGCCTCTATAACCCTTCGCTGGTGATTAACGAAGCCCTACAAGCTTCGCGTCACGGCTTCCATATTGGCCTATAAGCACGTGCCGACTATGACAATAAAAACATTTATTTACGAGTTATGTGCGATGGCGGCGCCATTTTGAAAACTTGTAGCTTATAGAAGACGATAATGCCCGTATGATCATCACTCACACATTACGGTCCTCCGCCATTCGCATCCACCGTTTTTCTGCGACCTGTGTTATGTCATAGGGGCCGTCCGACACTACGAGTTCTAGCTTATAGTGTAGGATGCCCCCCCCCCCCCCCCTCACACGGTATCTGTAGACGAGATGTAGATATAATTGATAGGACTAGGCGATACTTGACGCAAATCCATTGTTAAACATATGAGTTAAGAGGAACCCACCACTGACCCTCGGCTTGTCAACTTTTCCTTTTTTTGAGATGTAGATAGTTAAATTTAAGTCAATATTTCATAAATCCCCAAGTGCCCTCTACCAGTATTTAACCGATCCGACCCCCCAACCACAGTTCGGTCGATTCTTCATTTCTTCGTATATCGTCAGTGTCGATCTTGGATTAAATTCTTCTATAAAAACATACGCAAAGCCAACAGGTTCTACTGGAAAAGTTAACCTTCATTGAAACGTTCCTTCCAGCTCCGGCACCCAGACCGCGTCAGATGGCTACAGGATCACGGTTCAGGAGTGCGAGGGCTACGTCAAGATGCTCATGGAGTTCAACAACATGGGAGACCTGATGCGGTCCGCCATGACGAAAGCGCTCATTAACCCACAGGTGAGGAACAAGGGCACATCGCAGAAGACGTTCAATCACATGTGTAAGGCTCTTTAGTTGACTGGGACACCTGTTTGCTAGGACCAGTTCTGGTTAACCACCTGCATGTTTTGAGTCTGTCAACTGAGACCTCTGACATTCCTTAATTTGTATAGTAATAGAAGTTCTTGAAATACCGGATTCAGGGAACTCTTTTAACCCATATGGGTTGGTGTACTCTTATTTTATAATGAAAATCTTTCTACTTATATTTTATTTAAAAAAATATTTATTTCACCCTATGTGCAAAGTATTGTCAATCCGCCATATTTGTTAAGGCTATGCAAATCCAAAAAAAATACATTATTTTAAACTCGAACATTATATAGAGTACCTAGGACCTCTCCAGCTAGCCAGTAGCCATTTGATTGATTGTAATTGTTCATCTATTTTCTACAGATGTACCGCAACCTTGTGGAGCCGCCGTTCCCGACCACGGAGTACGGCTGCTACATGGCCGAGTCCAACAACATGTACGAACGCGCGCTGGAGATGTTCCCTGCGCCAGACCCGCCGGACGAGTACGTTATGCCACAATAATACCATCCATTAGCCGAAAGACGTTCACAGCTGGACATAGACCTCTACCACACACCATACATCACGGCCCTCCGCCACTCGCATCCACCAGCTTTCGGCAACACGTGTGATATCATCGGTCCATCTTGTAGGGTTCTTTCGGTTCGCTGTTGCCATTATAGTACATTTCTCTGTTCTTAGAGCTATGTGTTCCGTCCACTACCACTTCAACTTTGTGCTATTATCTAGCATGTCGGGGTGCTCCAGGTACTGACTCATTGGTTGTATTGTATGGAGAATCGAATGCCTCACATACTCGCCGCTAGAGGCGCGGTTCAATTCGCTATAATTAATGACAAATATGCAAACTGTGCAGTACATGTTGCGCTAGCGAAAAATCACGCAGTCGAAGCTCTGGATTCAGTTCTGCTACCGAGAAGCCAAACGCAGTTGCGGTCATTCTTATCAAACGTCAACCCATTTGCTGCAGATACCGCCACCTGCCCGCGCTGGCCCCCCGGCTGCAACACAACACGTTACTCGACGAGTTCATATTCTGGACGTTCAAGTACGAGTTCCCGCAGAATGTCGTCTGTTTCCTACTCAACATGCTGCCCGATCAGGACTATAAGGTATGTGACGTCATTCATATTTTAAACGCATCAGAATGAGAGGCTGCCTAGTCGTCCATCACTTATTAGTGACGGCTGAAACCGCATTCCTCTGGATAAATATTATCCATTAGAAAGCCTTGCTGAAATAAAAATAGGTTATTCAAGGGCACGCACCTCTAGATTAGCAGATAGCAGCTGTATTACAGGTACTAACGTAGCAGTATACCTTGATACCGGCAAGAAAACAGGAACTATATGGTCCCAAGCTTAGCCAAGTTTGTATGAAGGGCATAATGAACTGTGGGCGATCCCAGTCATACCTCGACCAGATCAAATTATGAATAGATAATTTTGTGAGTTTTGACTTTTCTTAATATCTATGGGAAATAAATAAATATCGCCATACGTACACACCAACTATACGGTCCCACTAGAAGCTTAACGCTTGTGTTATGGGTACCGTACAATGGACTGAGGGCGAACATACTGAGTTCGCCCTCATAATACTTATATAGATAATAAACATCCATGACTCGGGTACAAACATTCGTGCTCATCACACAAAGCTTGTGTCCCTACCAGGATTCGAACCCGGGACCCTCGGCGCAGAAAGCAGAGTCACTACCAGTGCGCTAATCAGGCCGTCAATACCTAAGTGACTGTTTTTTTGCAGGAACACCTAACCCGAACGTTCGTAATGCACTACGCACGCATACCACTAGTACTAGAGGAAGCAGCCGACCCGGACACACTATCAAACCGCGTGGTCCACATGTCGGTCCAGCTCTTCTCCAACGAAGCACTCGCCTTACGATGCGTCCAACAACTCCATCTACTCCACGTAATGGTCCTATCACTGCGACTGATGATGGGCAAAATCCTAGTACAGAATACATTGCATGATCCAGGCCAGAACTTTCATTATGTGATAGATTGCACGCGGCGAGTGATGAAGGAGCATTGTTATTGGCCGCTGGTCTCCGATTTCAACAATGTGCTGAGTCATAAAAGCGTGGCGTTGCTGTTTCTGCAAGACGACGCGCTCGTCGATATGTGGTTCGAGTTCCTCTCAATGTTGCAAGGTGAGGGAAGTTATTATATCTGTACTATTTTAAACCGCAATTAAATTAAATTGGAATATACGTGCATAGTAGTTTTGCTATTGTTGTATTTATAAGTATTTAAAAAAAAATCTCGGTGCAATGTTTTTTAAATAAATAACTGATAAGAGATCATACTCTATACACACTTTAGGACACAATTATACCCTGTGTTGGGGTATTTAAAAAAATCGATAAAAAAATTCTTATAATGAGAATTTTCACAAAGTTTCGAGTTAATTTACCCACGGAATAAAATTTTCTATGCAAACATTGATCTCCTTAGGGGTGGAATTTCCAAAAATCAATCTTCAGTGTATTCAAGGTTATATCCTGCAAAGTTTTAATATGCGTTGTCTGTTAGTCAGTCAGTCAGTAAGTGTTAAGAGTTTTATAAAAAGATAAGTGTATAGAGTTGTGGTAATGTCCAGGCATGAACGTGAACATCCGCGAGGTGGGCGGGCACATCGAGTTCGAGCCGTCGTCGTACTACGCGGCGTTCTCGTGCGAGCTGGAGGCGGCCGCGTACCCGATGTGGTCGGTGCTGAGCCACCTGACGGCGCCGCCGCACGCGCCGCTGGCGCGCCGCATCATCGCCGCCGCGCTCACCTACCTGCAGGAGTGGCTGGACGCCGTGCACTTCACCTCGCCGCACATGGAGCGGGTCAGTCGCACACATACACTTACCTCGTATGCTACTGCGCACAACAGATTTGCTGTGCGCAGTACCATATGACGATTCATAAAGTTTATAGTATGTCTATAAATTGGGGGGTTACACAACATGATGCCTTTATACCTTTATTGAAATCGACGACCTCATTAATTCAGTTGGTTCAGTCACTCGGGTTTAAATCTGTTAAATAAGAATGTTTTTTTAGTTTTTTTTTGTTAAACGTAATGGTTTTAGATTATTTACTTATAAGTCCAGGATTGATAATCCCGCTATCAAATACCTGACTTGGGATATATTTTTTAAATTCTAGTGATGCAGTTTTAGTTTTCATCAAAGTTACCCTCCAGATTCCTCGCATAAGCATTTCTCGTTATTCCTCATAGTTTCGGATGTGGCCACGTCCACATGAAGTATGTATAAGCATACTGTGTGTACATTGTAATGATGTGTGTACTCGTGTGTGCGTGCAGTCGGAGATCATGCACGCGTCGTTCCACTTCCCGCTGCACCGCTACCTGGCCGCGTTCCTGTGCGCCGGCGTGCGCGCCATGGGGCTGCGCGCCGCCGACGTGCTGCCGCCCGCCGACCTGCTGGCGCTGCTGGCCGTGCACCCGCTGCGCGTGCAGGTCAGTCACTCACACACTCACTCACACATGCACTCACTCATTCACTCATGCACTCACTCACTCATTCACTCATGCATTCACTCATGCACTCACTCACTCATGCACTCACTCATTCACTCATGCACTCACTCACTCACTCATGCACTCACTCACTCACTCACTCACTCATGCACTCACTCAATCAATCATGCACTCACTCATACGTGCATATATTACCACTATGTACTAGATTTATATTACTGTGTCCCGCTCGACTAGTTGTAAGGTGGTTCACGAACCACAACTAGTTCAGAATTACATTGACTTTTGCAAAGTCCGGACCGGCTTGATTTACGTAAAATAATTAATTACGCAACCGAATGCTGTAGTTGAGTAAAAGGTTAACAACAAATAATATATACAACTACCTAATAATTATTAACGTACCATTACAACAATTAAAGCAGTTGATTCTGCACATGGGCAAATCCAATAATAGACTCGCCCAACGAACGTAAACTAAAGAGTGAATATCTAGCTCGTTCTCTCGTGTCGTGTTTCATTGATAAATAATATGTGATATTAGTGGGACATTTACCATTGCGCGTTCATTATAGAGTACCAGTGAAGGTAATTAAAATAATTTTGTACATATAATACTACTTGACTTTTATACCAAGTTCTTCCAAGATGTCTGGTAAATTTAAAGTAAAGTATCCACAGCTTTATTGAAAGGAGGAGTAGGGGGATTCATTCCATCATCATCTTTATCATCGACCCCATTTTGTTTACCGCTAGTTATCAATTTCCCGCAAGCTTGCAAGTGTTTATAACACTTACAGATATTATTATGTACCTTTTATGTGCGTCGTCGATTTGAAAAGGTAAATTTTACGTTAAAACGGGCCGTTTGTTACGGATTCGTTAATTTATATTTTCATCCTATTTATTTAGAGAACGTAGGTCTATACTCCAAGAGGCTTATAAAGAGCAGTACTGAGTTTTTAATTAGGAACATTAATATTGTTCTTTAGTTGTTTGCCTTGGTCGCAAGATCTAAAATATTGTGTGAAAAATTATACTGGCTGGTTAGCAAGGGGGCACGCGGCCTTAATAAAAAAATACATATGTAAATCGCACGAGCTACATCTAAAAGCGACTCTTATTATTTTTTAATTTCTGATGAAATTAAACATCATTCCGCCGCAAATTTATTTTGTTGCCCCTTATTACTCGCCCTGTGGTCAACAAACCAGTCCAGAACCTATCATATACCAACAATTTCAGGAAATCCATCGAAATAAAACACAAATCGGCACTTAAAAATATTAATTAATATTAAATTGTTCAATTACAGCATAATTATAAAAATTAAAATGAGTATACTTCAAATTGTTATATTAATTGACGACGGGCGTGAACTCTGTCGTCTGGTACTCTTCCTCCTCGCTGAACTCACTGGTGGGGGGCTGAGCTGACACGTGCTTGGAGTAGTCGTACGTGATCAGCTTGAGGCCGATGAACCCTCCTGACCCCCGCGCGCCTCTGTGGTACACGCCCGCGCCGCTGTTCAGGTTGGGGCCTTTGGAGCTGGCTGCGAACAAATAAATTAAACTTATCACCGGGAAACACAACATTCGTTCTGATATAATTGATAGAACTAGGCGATACTTGGCGGAAATCCATTGTTAACCTAATGGGGAAAGAGGACCCACCACTGACCCTCGGCTTGTCAACTTTTTCGATTATAAACCAAACAAGTTTGATCGATAATAAAATAAGCCAGCAACACCGAACTCCTCTAAGACGTTAATCGATAAACTATCTATCACGAGTGACGGGAACTCAAATAAAATGCAATTCTCCGCGACACTAAGCTAAATGTATCCGACACGTGTTTCGCCTCTAAACTAGGCATCCTCAGGACTGCTGGGCTACGAATGAGCTGATGTCAAATACGTGTATCATGAACTAGTATTGCCCGCGGCTTTTTACGGATGGACTTGAAGTATCATCTTTTAAGAAATCGGTATAGAGAAAACCGGCGCATAGATCCATTTAAAGTTGAGCTGATGCGCAAACGGCGCTTCGTGCAGCGCAGGACAGAGTAAATGTTTTGTATGAAGAAATAGAGCTGCTAATGCTACCTCGCCGGCGCGTGAGACCGCAAATAAGTATGACAGTGTTAGCATGCTCTCTCGCTGCCGCTGCAATAATATTAAGAGTTCTTGCGTACAATAAAGGTTTATGCGTGACGCGTCCACGTTTAGATAAGCCATTAGCTTAGTCCAAATCTCACCTTTGGCAGTAATCACGGGTTGTATATCAATGAACGGCACGGTGCTCTGCGCCGCGTCCGCGTCGAAGTCCGAGTGGGTGAACTCTACGTACTGGTCGTGTTTCGAGTCGATCCTCAGGGCTGTGTTGCCGCGGGTCGGTATGTCCGGTTGGTGCAGCTCAAGCCGTGTCCTGAGAACAAAGTTATTCATTAGCTTTTAAAAGTAAATTCGTCCGTGAATTGAGGGCTAGCTGGTTTGAGCAACGGGATCTTAAGCATGTCACTGTTTTTTTTATTCTGTGGCCATATATAAATATACTGGCTTGTGTTCGAAGCTCTCTCGACCGATAGAAATGCAAGACACGATTTATGAATGTGGTAGAAGAAATAGTGTGAACGAATCTTATCATGTGCCAGTTCAAAGTATTGTCTCTGATTACCCGATGCATAGATTAAAGTCGTGGGTATTATTATCAAACATTTTATTTTCCAAGTTCACCACGTTCATATTAAAATGAGTATATCTGTACCTTGGTTTGAGCGTGGCATCAGTGTTGTCGTTGCTAATCCATTGGCTCTTGTCGGGCGATAGTTTTCCAGACGTGTAATTGAACGGCGTCGAACGAATCTCGAAGTGTAGATGCGAGCCCATCATCCGGAATCTGTAGCAGACACCAATGCATACATTGTATATTATCATAGTACAGATGGCGTATATGTAGTCAGCGGTTGTTTGTCCAACTGCTAGATGTACGTACGACGTAAGCGTATACTAATAAAGCACTCAAAAAAATTCATGAGACTTGTTATGAGTCTCACCTAACACCGGTCATCACATGGCCCGACGGAGAGTGCAACTCGTCCAAGTCCATGATGCGCTTCTCGTACGTCAGCGTGTGGTAGTCCACGCCCTCCGACACGCTGTAGCTCGAGGGATCGAACGCCTCCACTGGCACGTCCTCCCCGGACTCCACGAACCCTTGCTCCAAGAGCCTGCCCTGCGTCACTTGCAAATGGAACACCTTGCCGCGTTTCACGAACTTAACTCCTGTCACCACTCTGCAACATTCAGAAGATAGTTTTAGTAAAGCATGTATTGATTAATGGACGCCATTACTACGGGCCACCCGCACACCCATGCTGTTAGGACAATGAAGAATTATCTAGAAGAATCGAGATGCCAACAATGATGAGCACGTACTACGAGAAATACACGTTTTAATTACACAAAGAATAGTTACGCTACACCCAAAAGCGCTATTCACAACAAAGCCGATTGTTACGCATTATTTAGTCTACTCCATCCCCGAGTACTGACTTGTTCATTTCAATGTCTGCCAATGCTTCTCGCAAGCTGAAGAAACGTTCTGACGCGTCGGGTTGCGCCTCGCATAGGCAAAAGCAATACGAGCAGTGGGTCAGTGTCCATCGCCACCAGGAATCGACCTTTGGATTAAAAATGTCTCTGTTAAATCACTATATCAATGACTATCATTTCCATGGGTGGTCAAGTGTGCGGGTGTCCCTTAGATGGTTGGGACTAACTTGTTGTCTGCGACGCTGGACGTCGCTTCCCGGAGACTGAAGTAACGGTGAGAGTTGGTCGCGTCGTCGCACAGACACATGCAGTACGAACAGTGCCAGAATAACCAGCGCCACCACGAATCGACCTGCACACGGTGTTATACCAATATGTTCCTGTATATCTTATCCAGAGGATGTCTATTTTGTTGTACACGCTATAGAACATTTTTTATTTAATATGTCAACTTGTATGCTGGATAATTTTGTTAAGTATTTCCGTTAACCCTTGTAACTCGACCCTTTGTTAGGTCCTATTTTCATGCTTAGGCAGAAAACGTTCCGAGCTAACAATAGTTTTGTATATTTTCAATTGGATCTCATATGACTAACTTACAATATACGTCTTAGTATCGTGTTAAACTGCGATTTGACATCTTAATCAGTTGACCTCATTAGTGATTCTCGGGTCGCGGAGATAAGCCATACAACACAAATGAACGAACGCAAACATTTGCCGATAAACAGACTTGTTTGTGTTAATTCGCAGTTGATACTGGTGCCAATATTTGTAAAGCTTCTATGGTAACAAACATTGTTCAAGAATTTATGTTCGATAATTTGGTGTCATCTCCTTGTTTGGGGCCAATGTTGGCAGTGTCAAGTTCACACTATCAGTGAGTGAGTGATTGGAGCCAATGTTGGTAGACAAATTGTTTTCACCTTGGTAGTCCCGTGCCTGCAGCTTCCGGCCTTGCCCAGAGTGCGTCCATTCTCGTACTCGACCCATTCGTACCGCCGATTACTGTTGCGAGCCTGTAATAATGCGTAATTTGATTTAGCCCCATTCCGCATAAATAACATAGCTTACACGTTTGAAAAGTCAAAGACAGACAGAATCATAGTCAAAAGTGTCAGATAGATGACTGCGCCCTAAAATGCTGTTGTTTAAAGTATTTTTATTTGAATAGACGTTTATTACGTAAAAAATATTGTTGTTTAACTAGTTGCAGACGAATCGAGGCCAAGGTTCTCATTTAGTTCAAGTCGCAAAGTTATATTCCGATTGAATAAATGAATTTGATTACGATTGGTTTATTAATCCGGATTCAAGTTTAAAATATTAATCAGTTCCTAACTGGTGCATGAGGTCTTAAATTGATGTGTAACATCAAATCAAAACAACACTATTATATAAATATTCAATCACAAAGCAAAACATTGTTACTGTAAATATTGTGTCAGTATTTTGACGTTAGTTCATGTCTGCCGCACGAGGCGTTTGATTAATAAGGCTGTCGGCAATAACTGTCGCAATTAAGAGCATTATGAGTCCATTGGCATTTACAATCTATGTCCACAAGTTTAATTGCTTCAGTTGATTAATATGGCAAAAATGCATAAGATAAAACAAACAAATGAGACAAAGCTAAAAGCACACAAGTTTACGATATATCTGGTATTGGTATGTGTATATATAAACTTACCGCTGGACACACCCACATATCAGAGTCCACAAACTGACAGTCGAAAATCCTGCCCTTGCAAGCCGGCTGGCTAGCGCAGAACTGTTCCTTGAAGCAGCTGTGGTGCTCGGCGAGGCTGTAGTACGCGCAGTTCTCCTTGCACGTGCCGTCCTTGTTCATATCCACCTCGTTCTCGATGTACCCCTGAAGGAGACGAGTCACTTCCGCGTACGTATCTGGAAATGGGGAAATTATTGGAAATAAGAAATTATGGCATTGCTCGCTAGTTTGCCATCGTGTGATTTTTTTATCGTGAACTGGCTTCTCCCGCTGCTGCACCTGCGGTACCTCGAGGACACATAGCCTTCTAGTACTCGGGGATTGCCTCGTATATCACACACACAAACTTTGCCACCTATAATATTGGTACAGATTAATAGTGCGAAGCTCAATCTCTATATTATTTATGTTAGATCTTGCTGTGAGACCCTTAGTTGCAATGTATTTATTTTGTTCTGCTCGCAATTTTTGACAGAATATTGATATTACATTGCTCTGTTCCTCGGTAGGCTATAGCTACATAAGATTCAAGTTAGGTTAAATATTATCTTTGTCATCGTTGATGAAGATATATGGGTATTAGCAGCATACCCATATAATGCAGCGATAGTGCAATATTGTGTAGGTCTGTGAATGTGTAATGTCTCCCATGTTGTGTAGGCCTGTGAATGTGTAATGTCTCATATGTTGTGTAGGTCTGTGAATGTGTAATGTCTCACCTGTTGTGTAGGCCTGTGGGTCGCATCTGTACAGGTCTCGTCTTGCCATCGCCAGGGCCGCCCTGGCGGCGGCCGCTGTTTGGCCCGTTCGCTCAGCGTACCGCTGTCGGGTTAGGCTGGCTTCTTGGGTGTAGTTCCCTGTAGAAGAGAGGTGCGGAGAAGTTAGTGTAGTTAGTTAATATTCATGATGCACAATCGACATTCAGCATTGAGTTAGTGCTAAAGTCAGGATGTGCTGTATGTTTTGGCATAAACTGAAAAAAAAAACATTGTATGGAGAGTATCAAATGCTTGATTGAGCTTAGAAAATTACATGAGACTAATCAGCCTATGGATAGCTAGAATTTAAAAGAGTAGACAGCATATTAGATGATCTGAATCCACTTAGACAAATAAAGACACGTTGGTCTAAAGGATGTTGTTATTCACTTTATATACCTAGTTAATTATTGTTATCAGAGTCATGACTACAAATTACTCATCTAAATCATCCTTTGTTTACTGTAGTAATATATCTTTATATATTTTTTTCATTGAAGTCCGTATATGAACTTGTAAGCACAATAAATAATTATGTTTGCGGTTTCGTGACGCAAATTATTGTATATTTACTAATTATTTGGAAGCTTACAGTGGGTGTAGGTATTGCAAGCTCGGAAGGTTGGTACCGAAGCAAAAACCAAGTTCTAGAAAATATAATTCTGACTAATTGTGTTTGTCTCAACAAAGAATAGTGTTTATTATACATATATAAGTCATTTGTAATGTGTTAGTAATCTAGATCGAATAGAGAATTTGTTACTTTGATATCTGCTTACTGTATACTAAATGTAAACAAATACCATATGATGCAAATACAATAACTGTAAATATAATCTGTATGTATAAAAAACAAAGTCGTGGTAGTCACACTATTTATAACTCGAGAACGGGTGGACCGATTTTTATGATGTTTGATTTTTTTATTTGTCTCCGCCCGTTTAGCAGAATCACTTGTAAAACATGCGAAAATATCAGTCAGGAAATATATTAAAGATAATACATTTTCTCATACATTTGATTCTGAGGAGGTTCGATGTTCGCCGGGACAGCTAGTTGTTTTTAGAATATTAGTCCCAAGTTCATTAATACAAAATAGATGTGTCACTTCCGTCCTTCACACTCCATTGTTTTGATATAAAGTTGCAAACAAACTTCATATTTAAGTCTATAGTGTAAAAGCCAAAATGCTATGCACATAATTAACTGTTAGTTAGTTGTAGTTGTTTTGTTTTTGTTCAAACCAGATGGTGACAAGGACAGATAATAAAATATCAGACATCAATTTTATATTGGGTACAAATAGATCTCAACGATATTGTTCTTAAGATATTTTATTTTCTGGTGTTCTAAGTTTTTAAATGATTCTGAGGTTTTAAATGATTTCATGCTTCCTGCATTTTTCTTGTATGCTTTGATCCAAGCGAAAGAAATTAAACATTTAAATGTGCATATGATGCACTGAATAAATGATCATGTACCGTAATTATTTGCACCTCTGTGAATTGACTCAACAGACAAGGCCCTCAAAATAACAGCATGATTCAAGGAAAATTCTCAGAAGTGCCTCGGAGGCCAGAGCTAATTTGGTTTTACTCTAAAAATAAATACATTTCCATCTATATTAAGGCACTTTTTCATTGAATGACATTTGTAAAAGCAACATTTTCACAGTATTGAATATTTCACGGCCTTTGACTTAAGGTGAATGCTCAGGGTCGGTTGCCGCACATTTTCGATAGATGGTCCTGTTTTTCTGCAACTAGTTACACGAACATCGAGCATCTATGAGACTTGATGTTGCAAATTGCGAGCACTACTACGACATTGCATTGAAATATCCAAAAAAACATTAACCTGAAATCATTTATAATGGATGAGATACCATGGCTTCTAAAATCCTTGTATAAATAGGCACTCACACATAGACAAATACACGTCTTTTTTGTGCCGCTAGAGCGCAGCACTTGTTAAAAGTCTCGCATACTAAAAGTTGTCTTTTTATGCCACCAGGTAGAGCGATCATAAAAAAACTTATTTATCGGTTGTAAAATAATAGAAATACTTTTGCGAGCTTTGCAATATTAAAAGTTTCAGAAATAAAAGATAGAAAAGAAAAATGTATACTTTCATGTTCGTAAATATAATGTTTATTGTATAGATCTTATAAATATAGCAAGGTTTGCATGATAACTGTAAAAGTATTACGCTTTACAATATACCAGATCAACAACAAGAACAATATTTATTATAATTTACAAGGGAATAAGAAATTTGGCAATGTAGTTCTATACCTAATAAGGGATACAGCTACATTTCCAAATTTCTTTGAAACAATGTTGTTTGTTGTTGGTATTCTAAAATTAGGTAAATATAACATTGTTTCAAATACTAATATTATGATATAGAATCGACTCTATACAATTTACAGTCATCTTGATTCTTGCAACCTCCTGTGCTTCATTCCTCCGCTAAAAAGAAAAAAATAATTGTTTAGTCCAATAATAATTATTACTGTATCCATACTTATTATAAGGTAAATGCTGCTGTGACATGTATAGATTCAATCATTCAATCATCGTTCCAGAGACGGGCCAACATACACCGTCACACTGCAATGCACCCACATTTCACCGATGGTATTTTGGTACCAATGTAATAGAGGGTGAGCCCATCGCCATTATATCGGGCACACGCCTCCTCAATATGAGGGGCATATAGGCCGTAGGCCCAGTGCAGTTTAGTGAACTTCACACGACTTTTGACAGACATGCAGGTTTCCTCACAAAGTTTGCCTTCATCGTACAGCAAGTGATATTTTTTATGGAAAATAAGATTCGCACATGAAAATCCGGAAATCTCAGTGATGGGAGCCAGGGTTTGAACCTGAACACCTCGTTCCAAGGCGAGCGTTCTGCCAACGAGGCTGTCACTGCTGTACAACTTTGGAATCTATACTAATATAATAGATTCCACTAGATGCGCTGATGTTCTTCACTCTCATAATACGATGGGATGGCAATCCGGTACAATCAGAGAGATCGGGCTGTGTTGTCCGAAGCACAAGCAAGTGATAATCATGAAATTGAACTTGTGTTGTGTAGCCACTTTACAATACGAGTTATGCTCTAAGGTATTTGTTACCAAGTTGTCCCGACTTTCACCAGTGTCACATTCCATCAGTATCTCCATTACAATTCAAATAGCAAACAAAACACAAATTAAAACAAAACTAATCGCAAATCTCACACAATTATTATTTGAATTTTGAAGTAAGTTTTTACATACATGAAATCGGTCGCAGCAGAGTAGTGAGTCCATTTTTTTTTATAATTCTGGAATTTGGCATCAGCATACCATAGACATGCTGCCAATTTGGTCAAGATATAATAAATTAACTTCGTAGACACCCAGAACAAAATAAGTAACACTATTCTATACATTCTAAGAACTTGGTAAGTGCTTACCGACTTTTATATTTATTAAATATCTATACCTCAGATTAACAGAATCCAAAGAGAATAATTTTAAAAAATATAACAGTAGGTAAGCACATACATAATATCTAAGTACAGAATGTATGTGCATCAAAACCAGTTATTTTCGGCCTAGGCACCTATTTATTATGTAGACGAGTACTCGTATCCGAGGTATAAGGTTTTGCGTTCAGAAACGAAAAAAAAAGTAATATCAATATATCTAAAACTAAGTAGGTTTCTAGTTGGTACCAATTTATAGCTACTCTATAATAAATCGGTAAGTAAAAAGAAGAGAAATAGGTGCACATAGGTATGTTTTCTTAGATTTATTCAATTACGAGCTATGTCGCACTTGATTTGTTCAAACGTTCAAGGGGTATCCCATTCATTAGGCTTCCCTATAATTTCGAAAAACCCGTTCATACTAGGTGCCGGGGCTTGCTTTCTTGTATCGCCAATCGTGTTAGGTTAGTTGGTTGGATATATATGTATGTATATATATATATACATACATGCCTTGCTGGTTGGTACCTTCCTATAGCTAGTCAGTAAGTAAGAAGAAGAGATAGGTACACATATAGGTCGCTATGTAGATTTTCTCAGATTGATTCAATATTGAATAATTACTAAAAACCGATGTTACGAAATATGTCGCGCGAGTCGCTGTCGATGTATTCTAACATTTTTTTCTAGTCACAGCTGGCTGTGCTACTGATATATATATATATATATATATATATATGTATATCTATACTAATATTATAAATGTGAAAGTTTGGATGGATGGATGGATGAATAGATGGATGGATGTTTGTTACTCTTTCACGCCCGAACGGCTGAACGGATCTGGATGAAATTTGGCACAGAGATAGATTACAGTCTGGAATAACACATAGGCTACTATTTATCCCGGTAAAATGTATGGTTCCCGTGGGATAGATGTTTTAATTTTTCATACTTTTTATCGCGGGTAACACCGCCGGGCGCATGTAGTATATATAGATATATATATATATATATATATATATATATATATATATATATATATATATATATATATATATATATATATATATATATATATATATATATATATATATATATATATACATATAGATATATATATATATATATATATATATATATATATATATATATATCAGTAGCACACCCGGCAGTGCCTAAAAAAATGTTTGATAAATTGATCAATAAATCGACAAAGACTCGCGCGACATATTTCGTAACACGACATCATCTAGCTATGGCCTTGGAAGGTGTACATACTACCTATATATATTTTCGTTATATTACTACCACACCATGTTGGAGTAACACGGCCGAGCTGTGTGTTTTGGAAATCTAATATTCACTTACAGAAACAATATCAATCATTCAAAAAGACAAGCCCACCGGCAAGATTTGAACTTGCTATAGTACACGTTTGCATCAACCGTGTAGAACATTAGGCTACGTAGACCACTAGTCAAGACGACGAATATTTTGATAGGTTTCAATGATATTTACAACCAATTGAAACATGACATATTCATTCATTCATTGATTATTTAAAAAAATAAATACATGCCTTATGTAGGTATGTAGGTTATTTTATTATAATAACCCGAAAAAATATGTTTTGGGTGCAGACAAATCCTAAAAACTTGGATTACAGGAAATAGGGATACATGACGATCTGCACACACAGATAATAACACACCCCAAGTGGCTCAAGTGAAAAACGTAGGTACATGCGATTGTTCGTAGGTTCGATGGACGAACGAAATTTATATGTATTTTTTAATTTTAATTTTTTATTATGAATCTTTATACTTATTTATAGAAAATTTATATCTCTCTATATATTATAATGTTATGTCTTTATGTATTATAAGTAAAAACTCCTGCTGCCATCTGTCGCCGTAAATACTGAAAGACAAAGAATCGGATGCTTTATTAGTTACGGGTTAATTTGGACAGAGGCGCTTTTATTCACGCACACAAGCCTAAAATTTAATATCGTTTTATGATGTTATTACTATAAGATTTTGCCTGATATTTCATTCTGCGAGCTCTTTAATTTATAGAGAATTGATAACAATGCTTGTACAACTAAAAAACTGTATGTGTATCGAGTATTACAATGTTGAAATTTGTATGGGAATGCGACTGATCGCTTCCACCTTAACAATGCAGTTAGTTCATGAATGTATTTCGTTTAATCAGCAGGGGCTACTACCTATAACGCTCGACTGAGCCTTCGTCTTACGTAACGTTTGTTTGGTATGTCATTTAACTGCAGGAAATTGTAATTAGACGGAGGGTACCCACGGCTCACACAATTGCACTCACAATTATGAAGCTTACTATATACTTCAGCGTCTGCTGTTTTTCCAAAACTACGCCAAATTTACTTGATATAATTATGATCTAAGTCACTTATGATTGCGCAAAGTAATATGAATATTTCTGATTTTGTTTGAAATGGAAATGTTGTATCGTGTGTGTACCTTTTCCGTAAATCCTGAGCAGCATCCAGGAGAACTGCATCATTGCGTACCCCTTGATCTCGGTGAGCGCTATCGTGTTGTAGATGTCGTAGATGAGCTGGTGAGGCGACATTTGCAAGTCGCACACGTCTGAGTCTTCATCCTGTATACACATTAAGTATATTTTGTAATTTAGTTTTTTGTCTTCTTTTATAAGGCTTAGTAACGATGAGTTTAATATATTCTGAGGTTTTTTTTTTTATTTAATAGCTGTCTGCCTGTCCGGCAACCACTGAACTGTTCTCTGTCTTCCACTATGCACTTTGAAGCGATCTATATGGGATCAATACAACCATTGCAATGTGTCCTGCTCCCATTTAAATATAGATGCCATTCTTCTTTCCTAACTTTCTAATTAGTAGTATGAGGACCCATAATAGCAAGTACTTTATCTATATTAGTAAGAAGCATAAATAATGTTTTAACTTTCTCGTGTATCATAAATGTAATAAGTATTGACACAAATAGATAACTTCATCATTGGTTTATTTGGACTATGCATGTCCCGCAATGGCTTAATTACATTAATAAACCTACTGAAACAAAAAAATATAAATTCTGAATTAACAAAGCGATAATCCAATTGTTTAAATAATGTATTTTTGAATTATCATTATTCTTCTCGTATCGAGCCATGGACTTACACATGTTGAAATTTAAAATGTTTTCCAGTCAAGATTTCACATAAGTAGGTACACTAAGAAATTTGTTAAAATAATAAAATAATCGCCGTTGACCGACCAGCTCTATTGCGAGTTAAGACAGTATTGAGGCCGTTGAATCAGCGAACGTGAACAAAATTGATTACCCAACAGATTTAAAACATAAACATCGCCACCGAATAATGATCAGCATGATATTCATAACGCTATAGCTCGGAAATCATAAACACAGTGATTGTTTTATAAGCATCGGGTCACTGACATGTCACTGAACAACTTTCCTATAACGGTTAATTTCTCATTGTCCTTCGCATACCCTTTTTTGGACAAGTTAGTCACGCTACCTGCAACACTGATCGGAACAAGTCCCCGTGCTCCAGCAGGTCGTGCAGTTTCCTCACAGCCCTCGCCACCGACGTGTTCGGGTCCATCAGTACGGACTCTGCCATGTCCAGCCACTCTCTTACTGGGGCTGGAACGGAGCCAGGCGTTGCCTGATGCCTCACAAACTCTATAAATGTCTTATACATCCCGTCAACAACTTGCAGCTTCTCCGACACTTTCGTCCACAACCACGACTGGAGCTGAACCCTTTTAGTTATCGGCACCATTTCAATGTGCTCGTTTAAAGCTACGAACGCCTTTGTTAGTTCCACGTCCCCGCCGAGGCCGGCATCCCTCCACAATGGGTCTGTTACGTTCCTCCATAGCTCTTCTTCTAATCCGTAAAACTTGTGTCGTATATGGTCGACTTTGGATGGCTCGGTTGCTATAGCGAAAGCAAACAGCGCACATAGCGCTGCGAGCCGCATTGTGACTGAGAAGTGTTCGCTCGGTGTCGCGCGGCGAGGTACACTGACGGACGATGGAAGGGGACCAACAGAGTGGGGTCGGTTTAGTGATGCACATTTATTATTATCGATATCGGTGTTACACACGAACGATGTACTTAATACGTCAGCTCTGACTGCGATGTCGAGTGACACTAAAAGAACGAAAGTGGTTTCCGATCATTTATTGTTCCAATAACATTGTCCTTAGTGCCGTAAAAATATACTTGACATTGTTTGTTATCAAAGCGGCCATGAGCGAAAGGAAATGCTCGTTTGTTTAAAACGATCAATGGGATGATTGTTAATCGTGTCACCGTCATTGTTTTTTTTACACCAATTTAGAGCCAAACACGATTTTTATTCTTTTTTTTTATGTTGACTTTAATTTCTCTTACCGTTTTGAAATATATTTTTTATTCCCCTAAAGTGTACTCCATCGAATAATATATATGATTTGTGTCCTATTCCAGTTAGATGCACCCAGTCATGGAATTTTAAGACTGGATAAATTTTTATTATTAAACTATAGTCGAGGTCATGTTATCTTCAACACGGTCTACCGAACCGGATCGATATCGATTAGTTCCGCTTTTGCTACCCACATCACTACTGACCCTCATGTTTATACAGTTAACTCAACAAAAATACTTTATCAGCTAGTTTAGCTTCTATCTCAACGCAATAAGATATAAATTGGATACTTTTGAATGCACCCAACAGATTTGTATTGTGATTTGTTATTATTATTTGCTCATTGCGTACGTATGCGGTGTCAGCTGCCGACTCTCGCGCTATGTGTCTGGTGATTTAAGTATAAAGTAGGTACTTATTTCTTTATGCGTACAAAGAGTAATATGAGGCACCCTGATGTCTTTGTGTAGTTCTGTGAAAATGAACATACGAGCGCGCAGACAGACAGGTAGGTCTGTGCGCTTACGGAAACAGGTTGCAAGGTTGGAGTGTTGTTACATGGTTGAAGATTTTCGCGTAATTAGGGATCATTTTCCTTTCCGTCTGACTCATCGGTGTTGTACCTCTAGTATTTTGAACTATATTTAATTCACGCCTAATTTTTGAACTAAATAAAAGAACTGAGATCGTCCTTTGTTGATAACGTCAAAGTCATGCCTCGAGCAATAGAACACCAAAGAAATAAAAATGACATTGGCTCACAAACCGGTGGCGGTCTGTTTAAATAAATTGCATAATATCTTCGTTTCTAACGCGCAATAATAGCGTAACACATTTCTCGCTTATTATAATGGCAGCTACTCAAAAGCTGACACGTGGTTTTTGGTACATATTAGGCTGTGAGTCTGCACATATGCAAGGTGACGAGTGGCGTATTAATTATTCATTATTACGTGTCTCAAGGCTTCTCTTCTGTTACTGTTAGCAGAAACAGTACGTAAGCCAAATTGTTTGGCCTTTTAAAACGTCATAATAATTTGTGATAAACTAGTCAATTGATAAAACTAGTCTGTCAGACAGTGTGTGCGTTTAGAGGAAGTTCCAATTACGGGATTGTTATGGTCATATGCAGCTGTTCGACGTAGTGTTACGTCGTCCTTTGTAATACTTGCACTAACTGACGTCGCACTTAGACTGGCTGCTTTCGCGCACAAGACCTAATTAATTAAACTTTTATGAAGCCCAATTAGGTCACAGACTTCTCACAGAACTCCGCGCATATGGATAAGATATTCTATTCGTCCGTTAATACGTCTTAATGTGGGTTCGGTTCCAGGAGAAAGTTGAATGCGGCGTGGCACCGGGGTCCAATCATAAGCCGTACACAAAGTTAGGTGCTATTGCAGCTGCTTTTCTAGAGCTAATAACGTGCTTACCTATCTGGGTACTTAAACGAGACAATCTAAAACATAATAAATAATAATTAGCATTGCTTATTCTACCCTCGTGTATAATAGTCTATCAAAGTAAGGAATTCTGATAAGATTAATTCTAAACACTCATTAATGTGTAGAACGTGCCTAGCTTGACGACAAACCATGTATATAACATGTCCTGTAAGCTTATGCTAACTCTTGATATGCTTTTAAAGTTATCTCCTGAGTCATTCAGACGCAGGCTAATCTGTCAACATGTGAATAGGAATAACATTCCACCGAAGTTGCTTGGAAACGGAGGACCTATACGACAATATGTCACAATCTCGTAGCTAGTTTCAGGTAGACAGTAACAGCTTTTGAAAACTTAAACGCTGTTTTGACCGGTTGAATGGGGGTGGATCCCGTTTTTGGTCCATTATCAACTTAGGGCACCAATAACCGACGATTCACTGATTGTTAATAATGAAATGCACATGTGCTTACCAAATATTCCAGTCCAACAACACGCGGGGATTATAGTAGACAGTGATAAATACAAAGTTTTGTTTTTGTGTCAGAGTCAAATAATTTGGAGATTCGTCACGCTTCAGCAACGCAAAAGTAACCTGATGTTGCGTTATATGAACTCATTTCTATCGTTGACAACGCCATTCAATTGTATTTAGCGCTTCGCAGAAACCGTTCTCGTGCATTTTTCAAAGAAATCATAATGAGACTAGAGCCGACATTTGTAAAGGATTATCTATCTACAGTGGTCCTCCCAAAACACATTTTCGTATGAGGCTGAGATACATAGTGTAAGCCTGCGCCCTTGCCTGAGAATATTAGGTTAAAATGTTAGAAGGGCTACTTCCAGACTGGACTGTTTCATAAGGGGTGAACCATTCCTAAACTGAAAAACTACGTTGGCTTATAGAAGTTTATTGATAAATCCTTTTGTCCATTTGCTAAATGAAACAGGTGGCATGTGCTTGCGACTACAGGATCTAAACGAAAAAAACCTTTTCCCAGAATTTTACAATGATATTACAAAGAACTGTTCGTCTGAATAATGCTTTGTAAAGATATTTTAATTATGGGGGTAAGCTATTTAAATTATGGTGGTTTTAGTATAAAACACGTAATACTTAAAGCTCCAGTTTTACCCATCCACACCAGGCATGCTCAGATCTATCTGGGGATGCCCCTGAAACTAAACTGTCTCGGGTCTCATCTCATATGACCTCCCTTTATGTAGGTAACATTATAACCACAAGCAGACATATTCCCACGGTGACAAATAATAAGCTCTCATTGCTTCGATTGAATTGGAAATTATTCCTGCTAGAAACAAATAAATATCGCACAAAAACACGAACTATACGGTTCCACACTAAACAACGCTTGTATTATGGGTACCGTACAATAGACTGAGGGCGAACCCAGTATATAATACGTATATTAAAAATCCATGACTCTAGTACAAACATTCGTGCTCATCATACAAAGCTTGTCCCTACCAGGATTCAAACCCAGGGCCTCTCGGCGCAGAAAGCAGGGTCACTACCAACTGCTCTAATTAAATCGTTATATAAGTATATATATGACAATCTGATTAGCGCTAGACTTATCTATTGCATCATCAAAATAAATAGACTTTTACGTAGTGGTTGCAGGTTTGATTCCCGTCTGGTAAAATTTTAAAATGGTCTGGAGTGGTGCTGCAATTGTTAACCCAGACTATTTATAGTATAAAGCATTGCTTGGTTTGTGAAACGTGGGGTTGTGTTCGTCGCGTGTGTAGTGCAAGCATTTTATAGTTTTCTATCTACATACGATATATTATTTCGCAAATTGAACATATTTTTTATATAATGACGTCATGGCGCTCCTATTTCCTACTGTGGATACATCATAATCGAAATCAAATACGACTTCCCTTTCCCAAGTGCTGATAACAATATAAATTTTACCCGGGAGGTATCAACAAGCACCGGTCCTTAGTGACATTACACAAACACCAATTGCTTATCAAGGACGTTAGGACCAGTCTCGCTAGACCCCCCCAGTCACAGTTGTTTGACCCTATGACTCATAATGCCATGTGCATGCGTCTCCTCAATGATAGCATCATCATTCTAAACGTTATTGTTTAGCACCTAACCTTAAAATGGTGTAAGAATAACGGAATTGGTATTAGAATCTATTGTATTGTAGTTTGACGCTCTTTAAAGCACTGTATCTTACGTTAGAATTATTAATAAAAACTAAACTTTAGAAACCCAAGATACTCGTGTTTATTGATACAGATGATTCATTGACAAACAGGTCTGCTTTTGCTGCAGTTGTAAGAGAAAGTAAAGTAACCTTGTCGAAAATGCCTTCTGAACAAACCCCAGCTACCTTATAATATGTATTTTAAAAACTTATAAAAAAAATCTCAACAATTAGGGTAGTAAAAAAACTTAAGCGTTATTTGTTGCGTGTATCTGAGAACCGTTAGATGTGTGAGTCACGATATACTTGATCCGTGCTGACATTGAAAACGACGCCTCTGTTGTAATTTGTGTAGGGTCCATTGTGTGGACCCGCATCATCAATAGAATTATTGTCGTCGATGGACTTTGTTAACTGCTAAATGTTTAATTCCACATAATGTTGAATAACACCACATTATACAAGATCATGGGTGCGGCCGATAACACTGCAGGGGAAGGTTGTTTTTGTTAACTGTTTCCTAAGTTACGAACCTGTAAATCGTGCAAAACCAATTGCAGCAGACCACTTCCCAATAAATTCCTGTGAGGCGGCACAACCAGCGCATTGATTCGCTCCAGAAGCCCGGACAATGCGCCGGGGTCGTGCGACACGCACCACTCCGCGAAGTCCTGCAGCGTGCTCCTCTCCAGCTCCTCCTGGAGTCCAACGTACTCCCGCATCTGCCTGTTCGACGCCGACACCCTGTTCAGCAGATCCGAAATATCGTGCAATCTCAACTCCAGCCTCGTTCCTTTACTTCCTTTCTTGGCTAGTATCAACGTCATTGCGCTGACTCTCAATACGCTGAGTTCCACCTTCTCGATGGCGCGCGAAACTTGGGCCAATCGCGCCAAAATCTGTCTCTCCCGCCTGCGGATAAGCGGGAGCTCCACACCGCCGGAGGCATTAAAGGGTTTCCCTAACACGTCCCACGAGTTGAGAACTTCTTCTCCTATATCCTTTCCTAGTTTGATCACGTCGAACACGTCTTCAACGATCGCGTGCGATGTGTTCGCGAGTACCAGTAGCGCGAGCAGGGTGCGCACGCGTCGAACGGACATGGCGGCTGAGGCACGCTCACTGATGTAGTGCGAGCGCGCCCGAGGTCGCGGTGTTGCCAACGTGCGAAGTGAAATTACCGTTCGGAAATTCCATGTGGTTAAGATTGCGAATGAGGGCAAAATATTGTTATACTTAGCTTTTTTTCAACAAGCGTGCAACATCTAATTAATATTAACGAATACGTACATTAACTTAAAACTTAAATTTCAGACTAACTCGATCGCATGCTATCTATCTTATAACTGTACAGTTTGGTGAACTTGTCTCGCGAATTGCATATTAATGAGCATAGATGATTGGTTGGTTCATAAGAGAACATTCTAAGTTGTATTTGAATAAATGTAGCTATCTTCACTTCTTAAGTTTAAGTATCTACATACCTAACTATATTATTGGTTTTATTTGAGGCTAAGGATATATATGTTTATTATAACGCATATAAATATAATAATAACGGAAAAGAAACAATTAATTTATCTTCCAAAAATACTCCCGAAATCTCGTAGGTACTTCTGAAACTGGCAACACAACAGCTGCCAAGTAAACCCTCGTACCCTCATGTCAACAAACATTTTACTTTATATCACTCTCGATTTCCACGACAACTGGTTTTATAAATTACCTGTTTTTTAACTAAATATATAAGGTTTAACAATAATAGTGTAGTGTATTGGAAGCGGTCCATCGGTAGGCGGTAAAGGTTGAAAAAATATGAAGTTATTAGATTGTTTTTTAAATAACACTAATACAAGTCCGATAAAACGGCACTGGCTTGCTTTCTCCCAAAAAAACCAAACACTGTGTAGACATATGTTTTATACATAAACGTGATCGTTATGACCTACTTGTTAACCCCTTAAAATATTCTATACTATTTGGTAAACCTTATTTTATTGTAGATTAAAAAAGCACAAATTATCTAAAAGAGACGGTTAATAAAATTATTAGGGTTCTATTTAAAAAAAAAACCTCTAAAGTACGACCTGTACATGTAATGCGATTTGGCCCACCCACCGACCACCCACCACCAAGGTTCAGAATAAGCATAGAATATTTATTTATTAACCTACCTGGCAGCATTCTAATGTGGGATTATAATGTTCCTATCCCACTTTGAACGGTATTAAAAGCAAACAAATATTTCGAAACGGCATACTTTGCTGTTGTTTACATCCCGACGAGGTGCACTGTCGCAGTGGAATGCGAGCGTTTCCTCTTAATACCCACATTTGAGTGTAAGTATTTGAAAAACAAACCAGATTTTTTACTTTATCTCCATAGAATAACGTAAATCTATAAGGTATTTTACACTATTTTTGATACACCTATATAAAAAAAAACAAAGTCTTGTTACTTACACTATTTCTAACTTTCGAAATCGATTTTTGTGACCTTTGATTTTTTGAATATGTCTCCACCCCGAATAGCATATTACAACATGGAAATATTTACCAAAAAATAATAATAAATATAATTATTTGCTCATACATTTGATTCTGAGGTAGTACGAAGTTCTCCGGGACAGCTAGTAAAACCTATAGTCAATATTAAGACCAATCTTAAAGTTATAAACATTTTACCATCTCGTAAATAAAAACGAAATCCACCAACTGTCTAACCCTTAAACCGTCTGATTCCTATAATTTTGAATAAAATAAATTCATTTTAGTACAAAGGACTAGTAAAATTCAAAAAGCTTAACTAGATAGACGCTTCATAAAAGTTAATCTCACTTTTATAATGAAAACAAACCTGCAAAGAGTCGAGCGCCAACTGGAACAGGCCCTGGCCCAGCAGAAACTTGTAGGGTGGCACGACGAGAGCGTGGATCCTCTCCATCAGCCCCATCAGCGCGCCGGGGTCATGCGACACGCTCCACTTAGCGTAGTCGTTCAGCGTAGACCACTCGAGGTGCTCCTGGACTTCGACGTACCTCTTGATCTGCCCCTCCACAGCGGCTACGCGACCCAGCATATCAGCTAAGTCTATTAGTCGCTGGTCCAGTTTCGAGGACTTCCTGCTACCTGGAAATTTTGAACAGTTCTTATACGCAATGACTCTGCTAAGATCATCCCCTGCTGCATGCTTCACAAACCATGGAAACTGCGATTTGCAGATAAAAGCACTAAAGCACCGGACACTAATCGTGCTCAACACCGCTTAAAAGCGTTCTTTAAGAACGAGAAAATAAACACCTTTTCGCATCAATGTTTCCATAATCTTGCTGTTCTCGACGCTCATCTCCACACTTGCCAAAGTCTTGGTCACTACGACGTAGTTGTCGAAAACCCTCGTCTGCGCCATCTTCAGGTTTCCATGGTCGCAGGAACAAAGCCCTAGGAGGGCGAGCACAGCTAGCGCACGTGTGGTGGCCATGGTGGCCGGGCCAAGCACTGAACAATAATGTTAGATATGGAACTGAACATATTTATTTTTAACCCGATACTATCACTGGCCAATAAATACGCAATTCCAGTATCTCGGTTAACATACACACACTTAATCAGTGGTTATGAATACTTATGTATATAATACCTACAATAACTATGCCTACTAATAATATGTACTAAAGTTTGTTCAATCGCTTCGTAATGCCGTACTTTTCGAGCAGCACACAAAACCATAATCTGATGTGATACCCCGTCGTATGATACGAGTAGATTAACGTGAGTAAAACCAAGTCAAGTCGTAAATTATGTATATATACATCATAATGTACCTACTGAGCTTGTTCATGTATAACGCCTATAGGACTCGGGGATATCTAGCTTCCCATTAGTGGGAATTGTAAGAGCATTTGGGGGGGGGGGGGGGTAGGCTAACACCACACTTTTTAATCACCAGTGGATTAGGATGTTTACTGTCGACTCCTCTGGCATAATTTTTGATTTACTATACGTACCTAAATATAAACAATAAATAAAATTGGAGTGTCTGTTTGCAATATTAAAATAACCGCTTTTACTAAGTGCATTTGGATGTATACACGGTACCTATACCAAAACATTTTTTTCTACAATTTTTGTTTGTCTGTCTGTTTGTTCCTGCTAATCTCTGAAATGGCTGAACCAATTTTGACGGGACTTTCACTGGCAGATAGCTGATGTAACAAGAAGTAATTTAGGCTATTTTTATTTTAGAAAAATAAATGGGATCTCACGAAAAATAAATTAAAATCAATGTTGTAGCGCTACGCCTGATTAAGTTTTATAGCAACAACCTGCAATGCGTTCTGCGGGCTCAGGAGCAGGCTGTTGCCAACGGTTGTGTCTTTATTGAATACCACGCGGACGAAGTCGCGGGTAACAGCTAGTAGTATTATACGATGGTTTGCTTTTACATGACACTGGTCATATTGTTTACTTACAATGTTACTTGATAACAAATATACGTTTCGGGATTTTCCCCTATTACATTTAGTCCCATTGTATTATTTTTGATCTGTGAATCCACTACTTTGTGGTTTAGTTCTACATTTTAGCTATAGTCGTACATATACAAGGGTTGTTACTAAGCTTTCAATCTTGCCATAGCCTGCTTTCCACCTGGTATCTTCAACCAAGAAGTAATTAGCGGTATCTCCCTCGCACTGTGGGGAGGCCCGTGTCATGGACATCAAAGAGCTAATTATTTTTTTCGCCTTGAGGATTTCGACCTTCTTCTGGAATCTTATCCAGATCGTGACATAAGCAATCTAAAACGATCTTGAAACAAATGAAAATCCATATTTTACCGAACACACTTCGTAAACTTCCAGGCGTGTTACTAAAGCTTTTGTTGGAGCAATCGGGTACCAACCAGAAGTTCATTAAAACATTGCCGAGCTACTACAGCTAAATGTAAACATTATTGACTGTACCAAATTATACGGTCTTATCTCCGTAGTATGTTGTGAGTGTATCTGTTTAAATAAAGATTCTCTCTTACATAAATTGTAAAGGCTCGAAAGCTTATACAATGTTCTTATTAATTTGTTGTTATCATCCTCAGAGCCTGTTCTACGAGATACTGGCCGGCGTGTGGGTGCGCAACGGACTCCAAATCAAGGGCCAGGCGATGACGTACATCCAGGCCAACTTCTGCAACTCCATGGTCGACATGGACATCTACTGGCTGCAAGTGTGCGCCGCGCACCTGCCCGCAGACCAGTTCCTCGATATGTGCATCGACATGTGAGCTATTCTGTTTACCACTTGTGTACAATGTCTGTGAGAAAGGTATAACACTTTTCAAGCCTTATAAATTGATAAAACATGTATAATATTTTTTTTTATTGTTATTTTACAAACACAGTGCCTAAATCTCGTCTGACCCGTCATACTAAGAATGCAATAATGATATTTGAAACAAAATGTCTGTAGTTCTAGTTTACAGCTACATTTTATTCGAGTGATCCCTAAAAAAGTATACTATTCTAGTGTTCAAATACGACAGCTGTGTCTGTTGTCAGGTTCGGTGTCCGCGAGTGGTTGAGCATGCTGCCGATGACGCCGGTGCAGGCGGCCGAGCAGGACTCCATGGTCGAGGGCCTGCTCACCTTCCTCGCCATCCTCGTCTCGTCCAGAACTAACCTCGGTGAGCTTTTCGTGTCACCCAAATAATCTTTATGACATTCAATTACAATTTATGGGCATTAAGTGGTCACTTCCAACCCCATTTGCTGTATTTTGGGAGCCAAGTGGGATCTCCCAATAAGGTAGATCATAATTTTCACATATTGGTTTATATTATTACGCGAATACAACACACATAAAACTTATTTTACGGATCATATCGCGTTTATTTTATGTTTTACGTTCCCGACTATTTGGCTGCTTTACAGCAACCCTGGTCACGGGAGGACTGAAGTGTTTGACGTCCTAGTGTCATAGTTAGAACTGGGGTACCCTTATATTTAGTTGTTGCTCGCGGTCCGATATACGCAGAAAGTGCTCACAGTGTCTTCATAAATAAGAATTTTAGTAACAGCATGTTGTTATGATAACTTCATGATCACATCAGGAGTTCCTTCTGGGCACACTGCTTAGAACATTAATGCGGCAACTGCGCCTGCTGGGACTTGTGGTTGGCCCATTTGGTGCTACTTTATTTTAAACCATTTTAAATTTCGCGCTCAAAAATAATGAGTGCACTGAGTAAATAGGTTCTACATAACACTACCGCGCTGCGATGCATCCGTTCATGGATGTTTAATTATCACCTCGACTAACACGTGTTTGTGGGTGGCCCCTATGAAAAAAAGGTTGAGTGTCACTGGCTTAGAGACTACAGCTAACGTCTGAGCCACACCAGCGCCTAGTGCCGTTAATCAACATAAAATACCGGCATTAGGCGCAGGTATAGCAGGAGCGTAGTCTATTATACAGTCGACGTACGCGCCGACAGTCGTCGGTTGTTTTGAGCAAAAGGCACCGAATGATGAGGGTGTTGGGGACTTGTGCACAGGCAACGACGAGCTGACCCAGTCGCGGCTGGAGGTGAGCACGCTGCTGGCGGCGGGCGACAAGACGCACTCGCAGCTGCTCGAGCTGATGCCGGAGCGCTCGGGCAACGCGCACACCAGGAACTTCGAGACTGTGCTCAAAGAGGTCAGTCAAGTGCATCCTATATATTATGGGCACTAGGTCGCCTACGCCCGCGTATGTAAGCTGCGTCCCCAAATAATTTTATAGTTTAAATTCTGCATTTCGTTTAGTTGGAAGAACTGACTAACATGCTGGATTCACTATCCTCCAAATTTATAGACAGATATAATGGATTATAATGGCATTATAACGAACTTTTTACATGAAAAAATGCGATATAATGGCGTTATAATCCAATATAACTTTCTATAAATTCGAGGGTATATTTATTGCTGACGTAGGATTTGATCATCTATATTGCATACGATCGACTGATAGTCGAATTTCAGTAGCATAATAAATATTACTTTTGACAGTCAAAAGTGTCAGTTAAATTCAATGAAACATTTTATGGCATAATAAATTATTAATTTATTGAGTATTCAAAATGAAAGCCACAGACATAAACAAGTGTAGTCGTAAATGGGAGACCCTTGCCCAGCAGTGGGATTAAAATAAGCTTTAAACAAAAAAAATCAAATATATTGATTAAAATCCCCTTGCTTAATAATCGCACCTTCTAATCTTCTAATTAATAATTGCTTTGAGCTACACACAAGTAATATAAGCTCATTATATAAATGTAATTTCGTGATGATGATGACCTTAGCTGTCGACGTACCGGCCGCCGCCCAAGGGCTCGGAGAACCTGGAGCAGGGCCTGTTCGTGCCCAAGCCGGTGGTGTGGGAGCAGTACTACGACCCGCTGCATGTGCTGCGCCGGGCCGTGCAGCGCCGGGACTTCCACGCATCCATGGAGCGATTCAGCACATAGTGAGTGCACCATTCATTATGCTTGCAGGATCACCCTTTTCAGAAAATACATTACTCTTAGCGATATACAGTTCTTAAAGAATAGTTCTGAGATGTGCCGTGTTCCGGCATGATGTTCGGTGTTGCCATTCATGGATGGCGGGTCAGATCAGTTGCGCTGCATGTGCCTAGTGAATGTAGCGTCTCGATCTACTGCCGCCTTCCTACCTAGGCAAGTATGCTCCATCGTAGATCTCATCGTCACTTACCATCAGGTGAGATCGAGATCAAATACTTGCCTATAATGTAATAAAAAAAAAAAAAAAAAAAAGATGAGGAGATCTGTACACGAACTAGAGTGAACAACATAGCTTAAAGATATACAAAGTAAAAGTGGCACTGAGCGGGATAGCTCGAAGAACAGATGCCCATTAAGGCAGAATGGCGACCATGAGCCGGAAGATTTAATGTAGGATGGCCCCACATAAGGTTCAGGACTCAATGGCTGCGAAAAAAAATATTTTTTATGAAGCCGAGAGCTCTTTTATTGGAAATGTTGCCATTATGAGAAGCTCTTGTAATATAAATAATTATCGTAATCTAATTTCGTGGTCATGAAAAAATCGCGAGTACTGCTCTGAGTCACCAGCGTCGAAATGGCAGAATGCAGTCACAAAATTATGTTCGCCGGTATCGACCCTCGTTAGGTTAGTAGGTGTGAATGATCATGTATCGTATTCAATCACACGCAGCGTTCGTCAAAAACAAAAATCGGAGGCGAACCCGGCGTCGTCGGGTCCGGTGAACGGCGGCGGCGGGGGCGCGCTGTGGCCGCCGCTGCGCGCGGCGGGCGCGCCGGGCGCGGCGCGCGGCGCGGGCGACCCGCGCGCGCTGTGCGCGTCCGGCGTGCTGCACGGCGCGCTGCTGGCCGTGCTGCACCGCGGCGTGCACCGCCGCGCGCCCGACGCGCAGCCGCCGCACGCGCCGCCCGACCACGTGCTGGCGCTCGCCGTCTACCTGCTGCACGTCGCCGCCGACCTGCACGCCGAGCAGGCCGACACGCACCAGGTCGCACCTTCACACTACCCGCTGCTACTCACGTGACCGATTGTCGCATTCAACATAATATTCCTTCATACACACTTTGATCTTCAGAGTAGAATTTCCAAAAATCCCTTCTACAAAGAATATGCAAAAAAAAAAACATTTTTAATTGTACGTTGTCTGTCAATTAGTCGAATAACTGATAACACTTACACCTAGGCCTGGCCTAGTTAGCCAAGATTCAGAATTAAAAGTAGATAATGATTGCAATGGATTTGTGACACTTATTGATCATATTTTTGAAATTATTATCGAATTGCTTGTTTGAATCTTTGCATATAATACTGGTCCAATTTTCATTAATTATGTCGTAACTTGCAGACCCATTGAATTTAAATTAAATTTATTTCATACTTTTAAAGCGGCCGTGACCATGGTTTCTGTAAAGGAGCCGAAACGTAGAACTTAAAAAAAGTAAACGCGATGAAATCCGTAAAATTACTTTAATTTCAATGTGGACTAATTACGTAATTATAAGAAACTACATACCAATTTTAAAAAAACATAAGCGTTTTTTGGGCCATTCAACCTTTTTATTATAATTGTTTATACATTAACATGAAAATGTTGGTGTTATGTGCAAGTGTTGTGACGTTGTGTGCGGTCCGCAGAGCGACGCGATGGTGGCGGAGGGCGGCGGCGGCTGGGTGGGTGGCGTGCCGCTGCTGGGCGCGTTCGCGGGCGCCGCCGTGTGCGACAACGCGCGCACCGTGGTGGCCGCCGTGCCCGCGCGCCGCCACCGCGCCGCCCGCCACCACGACATGCCCGCGCACTACCGCCACCACGCGCACTCCGACAGTCAGTGCACACCACCATACACACACACTAGGACGAAAATGTTATATAGAACAGGAATCCCCAAACTATTGTGGGCAGGACCCCTTTTCCAATATGAACTGATAACTCAGACTCCCATAGCCAAATTGCTTTAAAAATCCTATCTCTAGTTATTTTGCTATTTGATACAAACTAGTAATTTCACCTTATACTAACTTGTGCATGCTAATCGACTTGTTGATTTGTTTTTTAAAAGTACATGATACTTACTACTAGAATATTAGTCATTCTTATAACAAGTTAGTACGCGTAACACAACTTGTGTGTTGCCATGCAAAATGTATTGCGATTCCTTGCAGGTGACACGGAATGGGAGCCTTCAGAAACGGAAACCACAAGGATGCCGTCCATCACGACGTCCAGCTCGCTGCCTGCCACCAGCACCGCGCTAGCTGTGCCCACGCCCTTACAAGTGAGTGCGAGTCCCCCGAGATGTCGTTCTACGTCGTAACCTTTACAAGCCTTGATTTCATTATAACATTTTCGCATTAGGTGGTGCGAGGCGACTCTGTTCCAGACGACCAATCGGACGGCGGCGGGGACGCGCCACTAATACGAGCACTGGAGGTAATCATTATAGGTTTGCTTCACACGTGCGCTCTTACCGCGTGAGGGAAAGAGCGCGCGTGTTAAGATAGACAAGGGGATAGCAAAATCTCGCTACCTAACCCTGTGTCCAGCAGATAGCCCCGCGTGATTGGCCCTTACACGGACGTTCTTTCTATACTCAGCATAAACAGAGAAATTGTGTGCGAAATAACCAACAAATGGGGGAAGAGGAACCCGCCACTGAACCTCGGCTTGTCAACTTTTCCAATAAACAAATTGATCGATAATTAAAGAACCCAGCAACACCGAGTTCCTCTAAGATTTTAGCCGAGACCCTATCTATCGCGAGTGACCCCAAATAAAATGTTATTCTCCGTGAAACGAAGCGAAATAATCAACTGTTAATAACGGGATCAACAATCACTTGCGATTGCTCTTGCGAGCATTCGCGTGTTCAATCATGAAACTTTCAATGTTTGTATGACACACAACCGGATCGGTGACTATTTGCAAATTTACGAGAGATTGTACCATTTTAAGTTGACAAGGCTTTCGGAAAGCATGTGTTGGAGAATATTGACCCCAAAGCAGCGCAGTAAGGGATATTATAAGTTTGACGACACTGTGTGTCTGTGACAGGACGTCGCCAGCCAGGTGCTGGCGCTGCAGACGTTCGACACGGAGATGAGCCTCGCGATCCCGTCCTCCTCGGACCTGGACACGCCGCCCGTGCCCATTGAATATGGTAAAGTATACCTACAGTATTGACGACCACTCCGTATTGACCCTACATGACCAGGAGATGGCTTGTGTTGTAAACAAATTAAAATTAAAATCGCATGTCCGCGTCTCAGCATGTTGGGTGGGGTAATGGCCTAGCGATGCGCCGTACGCGTAGTGGTGCGCAGTCATTAGATCGACCGATCGATCGACTTCTGTACCAAAGGCCCCGGGATTTTTGGACCTCTATTCGTCCCACCGCTGAGCAGACGCTTCCTCCAAATCTCCCCCTTCTCACTGAACGACAGGATTGAATGGCACGCTCGTGTTTGCATCACAGTGTATTATTCTCTTTTAGTTTAACTGATAGATCAAAGGTGGCGTCACATTGTAAACGCGTCCTACACTAGTGGCGCTAGAGACAGGCACTCGGTAGAAGAAGCGCTAGGTCAGGGCGCGAAATTTAAAATGTCGATGGTTTTTATTTTTTTACGAAAAGTTTGGACATCTTAACGATGTAATTTAGTTTTTGCGATATTGGCATTCTGCATTGGTTGTCTCGATGTATTAAGTTTGCTTAAAAAAATACCTAAAGCGATACAATACTCCAAGGTTTGTAAAAACCGCTACTTTTTCTAACTTCCTGCTTCTCCTGCTTCCACCTTAATGTCCCCTACTATTGTGTAACAAGTGTGTGTCGCGCAGAGATCGAAGACGCGGAGTGGAGCATGAGCGTGCGTCCGCCGCCGCCCGCGCTGCCCGCGCCGCCCGCGCGCGCCGGCGCGGACGCGGACGCGCCGCAGCCGCTGCCCTCCACCAGCAACCAGGTCTCACACACCGCACATTATATTGTGTACTAACACAAAAGTATTCGTAATTACATACTGAGGATTAGCACTCGTTAACCACCTACTAAAGCCTGCCTAGCCATCCTTACATTGTGTTCATACACCCCACAAGACACCACCAACAATGTACTACACACATGTATAAATCCATATAATTAAAAAGAGAAACCATGGTTTGGCCAACCAGCTTCTTGCCCCTTCTTCTACATAGGAACGCCATTCCGACCGGCCGGTAAAATTGTAATATAACATAATGTCATATTTTTGATGATTTAAAATTAATGAGATAAAAAAAATATTATATTTCTAAATAAAATCCCTTTGTCTGGTCAATCGCGTTCCAGATACCAACGTTTAACCATAAGCAATAAGATTTATTTATTTCGATCAATCATTAAATACATATTTATACACTTTTTTAAATTTCAAATACAAATAAATATCACTATTTCATTGCGTACCCGCACGCTGTTGTTGTTCTTGCTCTTAAGGTTGTATGTAGAAATGTAAGTAACGCTATCTGTATATCAGGTCCAACTGCACACACAGACCGACGACACGATCCCCGTGAACGAGTCTATAATATCGCTGCTGCTGAAGCTGCACTCGCAGCTCTCCGGCAGACTCGACTCCTTCTCGCTGGACGAGCCCGCGCCCGACACACAGGAACCCATCGGTGAGCCGCTTGTATTTACCCACACCGTGTGGACATTGAAGATAAGAAGCTTACCATTGTCATACCGGACCATAATTACATTTGCTAAGAGATACTGTGAGATGACAGAAGAATTTTTTTTTGTAACTGCCTACCTAATCCTGTTTGGCTGTTCGTACATTGTTCTCGCATAACCATAACATTATACTGCTCAAAAATTATGATGAAATGAGATGTTTTTGAAAAGAGCAACCATGGAGTTTCCTGCCCGTTCTCCGTAGGAACGGCATTCCGGACGGGTTGGATAGTCGTAGCCTTACGCCCAAATTTATAGACAGTTACAATTTATTATAATAGCATTTTAACGAACTTTTCAGTGAAAAAAAGTGCGTTATAATAGCTTTATAATTCATTATAACGTTCTATAAATTTGAGGGTTAGCGTTTTGTGACATTTTTGATCGTTCAGAATCAGAATCAGAATCAGAATATTTTTTATTCACGTAGACCATTATTGTACAGTACTTATGAATCGTCAAGTTACAAAAATATTATGCTACTGCTTTACCACCCGTTCGGAATGCCGTTCCTATGGAGAAGAACGGGCAAGAAACTCCATGGTTGCTCTTTTTTTTTTAAAATAGATCTTTTACATTTTTGAGCAATACATTGTTATAGGTATGTGAGAACAATGTAGGAACGGCTAATCAAACTTTAGCAGCAGATCAAAAAAAAACAAAAAGTACTAACTAAGTATAAAATTACAGTTAATGGCTACATGGTTCCCACATTTACAAATTACTTATGTAAATGAAAATAAAAAGGAAGAAGAGAAATACAAAATCTTAATAGTCTGCTCAAACAAGGTCATTTATATTCCTGAGGAGCCGGACCAGCATCCAACCAAGCATTTTTATCCTTAAGATAAGCATCTAGTGTATAGTATGCCTTCTTACATAGCGTACGTTTTATGCACGCTTTGAATTTATTTTCACTAAGTTCGGTAATGTCAGAGTGTATTTTATTATAAAATTTAACACAATACCCCATGAAAGATGTGTGAATCCTTGCTAGTCGAAAGTGTGGTTGATCTAATTTGTTTCTATTTCTTGTATTATAACGATGTTGATCACCGAGCCTTTTAAAGAGAAATAAATTTTTCCTAACATACATAATGTTTTCATAAATATATTGGCATGGTACTGTCAAAATATTAGTTTCCTTAAATAATTCTCTTAGGGATTCGCGACTGCCCAAATTATAGATGGCCCTAATAGCCCGCTTTTGTAAAATGAAAACCGATTCTATGTCAGCTGCTCTCCCCCACAATAGTATTCCATAGGACATAACACTATGGAAGTAGCTGAAATAAACTATTCTTGCGGTGTTCACATCGGTTAGTTGCCGAATTTTCCTAACAGCGTAGGCAGCGGAACTAAGTCGTCCCACTAAGACTCTGATATGAGGACCCCACTGTAACTTAGAGTCGAGCGTTATCCCTAAGAAAACCGTGTCGTTAACAAATTCAAGCTTCTCATTATTCAGTACTACATCGCAATCACTACTTTTGACATTTGGTAAAGAAAACCTTATACATTTAGTTTTCTTGCTATTTAACGCTAAGTTATTAATAGTAAACCAGTTATGTACCTGAAGAATAGTGTCATTTACGTCGTCAAAATTATTTACATGTCGTCCCACTTTAAAAATCAAGGAGGTATCATCAGCAAATAACACTATCTTCATCTTATTTTGAATTATATGCGGTAGGTCATTTATATATACTAAAAACAGGAAAGGACCTAAAATCGATCCTTGCGGAACACCCATTTTTACTGCAGAGCCTAACGATTTAGTACCATTTATAAGAACACTTTGCCGTCTGTCTCCTAAATAAGATTTTACAAGATTAAGAGCATTATCTATAACACCGTAGTGCTCTAATTTAAGTAAAAGGACTTCATAATTGACGCAGTCAAATGCCTTTGAAAGATCACAGAAGACGCCAATAGCATCCTGTGAGTTCTCCCATGCATCATAGATATGCTTTATTAGGGTTACACCGGCGTCGGTTGTGCAACGTCCCTTGGTGAAACCATATTGTTGATCGTGCAGGATGTTATTTGCGTTAAAATGATGTAACATTTGTGTAAGCATTATCTTTTCAAACACTTTACTAAAAACTGGCAAGATAGAAACTGGCCTATAGTTGTTAGGATCTTTACTATTACCGGACTTAAAAAGCGGTATTACTTTACTGTACTTCATTAAATCCGGAAAGACTCCCTGATCTACACATTCATTAAAAATTAAAGCTAAATAAGGGGCTACAGTATCAATAATAGTTCTACATGCTTTCACAGACATTCCCCATAGATCTTCTGTTAGTTTAATTTTTATATCATTGAAAGCTTTAACAATAGTTCGGCCACTAATATGGTCAAACTTGAATTTAACAGGGCAATCAGCTATGTTTTTTTTAAGAAGTGAAATTGAGAGACGGGGGGAGCAGTTCAGAGATTCTGTTGTTTTTACAGGGATGTTAGTAAAAAACATTTCAAACTCCCGTGCTACCTCGGTATCTGAGCATATGAGACCGCGTGGAGTCTCCAGGGTATAATCTGTACTGCGCTGTTTCGTCTTCCCAGTTTCACTGTTAACTATTTTCCAGGTGGCCTTTATTTTATCATCGGCAGATTTTATTATTTTACTAATATATATGGCTTTAGCTGCCTGACATACTCTCCGAAACATTTTCGAATAATTTGAAACATACTGAGTGAAGGCTGGATCACTAGTCTGGACTTTTAGTTCATAAAGTTCAAATAACTTTTCCCTACTCTTACGAATTCCTCGTGTCGCCCAATCACTAAAAGTAAATTTAGGTTTGATAATTTTAGTTTTGAGTGGGAAAATATTATCAAACTCAGTGTGTACAATTGAAAAAAATTCTGAGTAAAATCTATTAGGATCAAAGTTACAACTGGGAGAACCTAATTTACTATTCAAAATGTTATTATATTTTTGCAAGTTCCCAGCTGTTACAACCCTACCTTTTATTTTTATATTTTTTAAAGTGGAGGTAGAATTGATGGCGATCGTTTGTCCACTATGATCTGATGGTAAATAATTAACAACCGCTTGATCTAAGTATTTACAACTACAAAAGATATTATCGATGCATGTGGCGGAAGTTGAAGTTATTCTAGTCGGTTCAAAAAATACATTTTTCAAATTAAACGATTTAAAAAGGCCTAACAGTCTATCACTATAACAAGTATGTTCCAAAATATTAATGTTAAAGTCACCACACACTATAATCGACTTCTTACTAACAAAGATTTTTTTCAACACATCTTCCATTACAGTTTCAAATGTATTAAAATTCTGAATGTGTGGGGGTCTGTAAACACTCAGTATGATGTGCTTATCCAGCTCAACACAAGAAATCTCGATAACTTGCTCAATCGAGAGCCCAACTATTTCCTTTCGTTCTCTTGACTTAATATTTTTCCTAATTAATATTAGTGTACCACCATGAAGCCTGGACTTGCGGCTATAACAACTTACGACCGAATAATTTTCATAGTTTATTAACATTTCATGTTCTTTAAGCCAATGTTCGCAAATACAAACAATATCATATCGCATTCTTTCTAAAAATAATTCAATTTCTAATGTTTTGGAAGCAAATCCTTGTATATTCTGATTAAATAATGTTAAAGTTCCAGGCCTCTCTTCCTTCTTATTACAATTATAATCTGTACATTTTTGTGAAACGCCAGAGATACGAGTACTAGGACGTATCTCTATTGTCAGTCTCGGTAGTTTAAACAGTCTATCACAGCATTATTAGAATTACTAGATAATACTGACTCGTCTCTTATTCTAGGCTTTGTTATATTACTTATAACAGAGTTAATATTATAGGCTAACAATGTAGCAATCATGTTTTTAGATTTTTTAGGAAGAAACATTGCTTCCTGAGTAAGTTTAAATCCACTAATAAACTTGTTAGTGTCAAAAAATAAAATATTGTCATTATGACATGATATCGTGTGCATTAAATTATTAATATACTGAATGCACTTATTATGCCCTTCTGAAAGAGAGTCAGAGTAAGGAAAGGCACATAGCATGAGTTTTCCTATATTTAGTTTTATTAAGGTGTCAACACCAACCACAATGTCCCTTTTCCTAATTCCAAAACTATTACCTAATAAAACAATTACAGTGGTTTCGCTATCAATTTCTGCTTGAGCTATTTTGTCTATTAATAAATCGAAAGGCAAGTTATTATAGCAGAAATTAGTTACATTATGACTAAGCTTATTACATAATAGTGAGCCGAAACCTATACCAAAACTATCTGAAAAGTTCATAAGTACTGTTAGTGATGTACTTTGTAAGGGGGGGTACGCTTATCGGATTGTCATAGATATGGTAATATTATTCAGATATGCCCCCGCTTGCACGGAGCAAGCTTTATAACGTATTTGTTTGGGGTGTGCAGTGGATGAATGCACGTCCACATCATAAAGTTTATCAACATAAACCGTTAATCACAAGTAAACTATATATACAGAAATGTAGGTTTTGAAAAAAGTTGAAATGGTCAATATCTACACAAACCTTGGTAAAGTTGTTGTCATAAGGTCGAGAGCAGGTTTAAAATGAGTATGCGTGTTGCAGGCGACGGTCCCTACTTCATCGGGCGCGTGCTGCGCAAGCTGGCGGCGCTGGACGCGCGCTGCGTGGCCGCCATCGCGCACGTGCGCCACTCGCTGTGGCCGCACCAGCGCGAGCGCCAGGCCGAGCAGCGCGCCAGGTACTAGCGCCGCGCGCCGCCCGCCAGCCACTGGCCCGCCAGCCCGCCACGTACTTACCGCAGCCGCGTTGCAGGGAGCGGCGCGAGAAGGAGGAGCGGTCGCGGCGCGCGCGCGAGCGCCAGCAGCAGCTGATGCGCGAGTTCCAGCGCCGCCAGCACCAGTTCCTCAGCGCCATGCGCACCATGCACGCCAGCGACGCCGCCGCCATGGACTGGCAGGACGACGCGCCGCTGCAGCGCGACTACCACTGCGTCATCTGCAACACCACCGCGCCCACCGCCCCGCACGACCCCATCGGGCTCGTCGTGCTGCTGCAGGTAGGCGCACGCGCACCCGCACTCCACCACACCGGAACCGGCATCCGTTCGTTGACCTCACCGACACTCCCGCGCGAACATATTTAATAGAGATCCCCTCGATGCAATATGCGTGTCGAATCGAAAACCTTCACCTATTTTTTCTTTTATTGAAAATCTTGATCGTTGTGGTGTCAGTCGACGTCGGTGCTGGGCCACCGGCGGCGCTCGGGCAGCGGGGACGCGCGGCTGGCGCTGTCGGAGGCGGAGCGCGGGCGGCTGCAGGCGCAGCACGACACCACCGCCGCCGCGCACCACTACCGCCTGCACGACGACCTGCACCAACACTTCGACCAGGTACACACACACCACATACACACACAGATTTTAAACAGGTACCTACAACCGGCTAAATTATTTTTAATCTCTCAAGTTTATGTTTATGCTGGAAGTAAGCTGCTTTTTGCTAGTGCATAAAACTGTTTACTTCTTCGAAGATAGACAATTTCGCCATGCAGCCAACAGAATAAAACTGTTTTTTTTTTATTCATTTACTTTAAATTATTTACCTTATTTTTTCAGTATAAATAAACTTCTTACTGCCTCAGGATTATTTATTTAAGAAATTTTCTTATGTATTTAGTTATCTTGCAAAAAATCAAAGATCATAAAACATCGGCCGTTGAGTTCGTTCTTCGTTCTTGAGTTATAAATAGTGTAACTGACACGACTTTGTTTTACATTTATATAGATATTAAAAAAACAGGTAAGGGTGCAACTAACAAAATTATTATAAAATTGTACATATGATGAAAAAGTATAGGTTTCCAGCCTGCTTTATAGAAACATTAAACAAAAAATACAGTGAGTAAGCACACACGTCAAAGAAGATTTTTTAAGTTTTCTATTGGGTATGAGATGTAAGTTTCATTCTGTCGTAATCGAAGGGCAAATCAGAGTGTATAACTCCTTTATGAAATAAGCCATAATATTGTAATTCTTATTGTGAGTGTGTGTACACGATGCACGCCGACCATTCGACATGAACTCTTTAAAATGTAGTAATTAGTATGTGATAGTGTGTGTGTTGTGTGTCAGGAGTCGTGGCTGGTGAGCGTGAGCGTGGGCTGGGAGGGCGGCGTGCACGTGGCGTCGTGCGGCCACCACCTGCACCTGCGCTGCCTGCAGTCGTACCTGCGCGCGCTGCAGGCGCCGCAGCGGCCGCACAACCTGCACGTGGAGCGCGGCGAGTTCCTGTGCCCCGTGTGCCGGCAGCTGGCCAACTGCGTGCTGCCGCTGGCGCCGCCGCCGCAGCCGCCGCCGCCGCCGCCGCCGCCGCCGCTCGCGCAGGACCAGGACCCCATGATCGGCCGCGTGCGAGACATGCTCGAGCGGGAACACCCCTCGCCGGTCAGTTTACATCGATCTTCCGTCACGCTCACACATAATTTCTATCATTGCTTTTTTTTTATTAGATTATAGGCAAGTATTTGATTTCGATCTCACCTGATGGTAAGTTGCTTGCGAGATATATAGATATCATAAATTACTACCACACTTCATTTACAGTATATATAAATAATGGTAACAATTTTTGGACCAATTTGAGTGTCCTTGGAACTAAATTCAATAGGGCTGACGCGACTTTTGAAACGTTTTTGAATTCATTTGTTATTTTAGTAAAAAACACATACAGAATAGATTTTTATATAAAGTTGTAAAATATGTATTTTGTTTGAAAAGGCCCCGAGCCGGCTGTCGGAAGCCATGGGCAAGGCCATGGAGGACATGACGGCGACGGCGGGCGGCAAGCTGAAGCAGCGCTACGGCTCGTCCCCGGCCGCCATCTTCACGTTCGTGGCGTCGCTGGTGCGCACCAACCTGGAGTGCGAGCTGGTGCAGCGCGGCGGCTCGCTGCTGACCGGCGCCGCGCCGCGCTACAAGCCCAGGAACGAGTGCATCGGTCCGTTACAACAGCCTGTTACTTACTTATTGACCACATTTTAATGTGTGACAAAATTAACAAATGCCAGTACTTTTAGGCATGTACTGCAGCGAAATGAAAATATTCGTCAGTTTTCAAATTTATTTATTTATTGTTGCGGGCAAATGTAACTGTTAGGGCGTGTGCCCGGTCCTACTCTGTAGCCAGGAACTTAGCCCTCTGATGATGTAAATAAAATGCTGGTTCAGATGATTACAACGTCTATTTCATAAATGAAGCCGTTACAAATTTAAATAGGTGCGCGACAGTGACAATTAATACATATACGTTCGTGCGTCTCTGCGATCTCGTTCCGACTCGCCGCGCCCCTGCCGCTGCCGCGCCGCGCCCCACTCGCCCCGCGCTCATGCTTCACCATACTCCCCGGGTTGAAGTTCTTCAACATTATGAACGGGTAGGGGGCATATGTTCGTGTATGCCCGACGAAGGACTCCTTTCTTCGTTTTTACGTCGACAACCCGTGCAACGCCGTCTTCGCCAGGATGAGTCCGCACGATGCGGCCCAGTAGCCACATCAGCGGGGGAAGCGCCTTCTCCCGTATGACGACTAGGTCGCCTATCTTGAGCTGGCCATGTGATTCACGCCACTTGGTTCTCTGTTGGAGCAACGTAATATATTCATAAGAAAAGCGTTTCCAGAAATGTTGCTTCAACAGCTCGATCCGCTGAAACCGCTGCAGTGTTGTTATCCGCGTAGCAGTGACCTGAGGATGAGGTACAAAGATTAGTGACCGCCCAATTAGGAAGTGAGCTGGAGTGATAGGATATAAGTCTGCAGGGTCATCGGAAATCGGGGTAAGGGGTCTGGAGTTCAGAATTGCCTCCACCTGTATCAACAATGTGGACAACTCCTCATACGTCAAATGCGCCAAACCCACCACTCGTCTAAGATGGTGTTTGACACATTTTACGCCTGCTTCCCATATCCCTCCAAAGTGCGGGGTATAAGCCGGTATGAATGTAAAATTTATGCCTTGGTCCGCGACTTCAGACGACAGCGTGAGATCGAAAAGTCTAGATAATTCATTAAAGGTGCCCACAAATGTTGTGCCGTTGTCAGAGTAGATATTCTGGGGCTTTCCTCTGCGAGCAATAAACCTATTGAGTGCTGCAATAAATGCTTCTTTCGTTAAGTCTGAGACAAGCTCCAAGTGCACTGCTTTGGATGCTAAACACACGAAAATGCAAATGTACGATTTTACTAACCTTGAACCTCTGCCCTTACGATCACTGACCATCACTGGCCCGGCATAATCGACTCCGGTATTAAGAAAGGGAAATTCCAGCTGTACGCGTTCTGCTGGTAAGTTTCCCATTATCGGTTGTATAGGCTGAGCCTTTATCCTACAACATTTAACACAGGACCGAACCGTGCGCTTAGCTAACATCGTGCCGCCTAGAACCCAATAATTTTGTCTAACTGTAGCCAATAGCAATCGCGGGCCTGAATGTAAACAAACTTTATGAAGTTTGTCAAATAATAATTTACTTAAGTAATGTTTGCTACATAGAAGGATAGGATGCTTCACATTATATTCATAATGTGAATTCCCGAGTCTGCCGCCAACACGAATTATATTGTCACTATCCATGAAAGGGGACAATGATAAAAGACGATTCTTACTAGGAAGTTTAGTATTTGAAATTAGTAGCTCATATTCTTTAGGAAATGACTCGCGTTGAGCCAATCTTAACAAAAATGTTGATGATTTATTTAATTCTATGGTACTTAAACCTCCAGTAATTTTATTTTTGGTCTTGCAACAGTTATTAAGAAAACGAAAGATATAGGCAATTATGCGCTGCAATGAAGAAAGATTCGAGTATTTATGTGTAATTGAGTAAAACAGGTTACTCGTGTCAACCTCCGAAATATGATAAGACTGAATAGTCTCTGGCAGCCTAGTATTCCCATCCTTATTAGGATTGTCTGGCCAGTCACATATGTCAGACCTTAGAAACGAAGGTCCCGACCACCAAATCGAGCTGTTACTCAATTGATCGGCACTCATTCCACGAGATACAAGATCTGCAGGGTTTTCCTTAGAAGGCACGTAACGCCATTCGGAACCAGTAGAGTTTGCTTGTATCTCGCAAACACGGTGCCGAACAAATGACCGACATTGAGTTGGCTCAGACGCTATCCACCCCAAAGCTATTGTTGAGTCTGACCAAAAGTGGCAACTGTGATAATTAATTGTGACCGAAGCAGTTATCTTTTTGCACAGTTTTGTCCCCAACAGAGCTGCACATAGCTCCAGTCGAGGTATTGTAATAGTGTTAATGGGAGCTACCTTGCTTTTGGAGACTAAGAGACGAACCTTGACCATCCCATCGCCATCGACACATCGCACATACAAGCACGCGCCATACGCGTGCTCAGACGCGTCTGTAAATACGTGAAATTGTATATTAGTTGGAGAATTGATTATGACACATCTTGGAATATTTAATTGATTTAACTGATGCAATGATCGGATAAAATTTAACCAAGATTTTTGTATATGTTGTGGAACATCTTCATCCCATGAACACTTAATCTTCCATAATTGTTGCATAATAATTTTAGCCACAACAATACAAGGTGAAACAATGCCTAGTGGATCGAACACCTGGGCAATTGTGGATAAAATTAACCGTTTATTAATTTTGGAAGATGGATTTTCGACATTTATGGAAAATGTTAGGCTGTCGGAAGAGCAATTCCAATGCAACCCCAGCGTTTTCGCCTGTTCATTTTCAGCAAGATTCACCATTTGTGTCGAACAATTATTTTCACTAATAGCTTCTAAAACGTCTTTGTTATTAGAATGCCATTTGTATAAATTGAATTTAGCTGACCTTAATGATGCTATAATTCCTCGACACAATTTTATGATGTCGGGAATCGAACCTCGACCCGTGAGTAAATCGTCTACATACATGTCGTGGCATATAGCACGTTTAACCTCTTCATCTGTCGACTCCATGCCCAATTGACGTAGACATCGAGTCGCAAGATACGGAGCACTGGCCGTCCCATAGGTCACACTTTTGAGGGTATATGTTTTTAATGTTTGTGTTGGATCTGCACGCCACAAAATTTGTTGTAAAGCATGTTGTGACTTGTCTACTTCAATCTGTCGATACATTTTTTCGATGTCAGCTGATACAACAAATTCGTGCTGTCGAAATCTAATTAAAATCGAGAACAAATCGTCTTGCACTGTGGGTCCGACTCGCTGTATATCATTGAACGATTTTCCGGAACTAGACACAGCGGACGCGTCAAAGACTACACGTAACTTAGTCGTTAAACTGGACTCTCTGAGCACACCGTGATGCGGTAAAAAACAAGACGTTCGCTCTTTGTCTGAGTTTAACGTCTCGCTCATATGACCTAAACATAGGTATTCGTTCATGAAATCTATGTACTTATTTTTGAAGTCTAAATCTCGACCTAATCTACGCTCTAGTGATAAAAACCTATTTTTGGCTAAGTGAAAAGTGTCGCCTAAAGTTTCTGGCGATTCTTTTAGTGGCATCGTAACAACAAATCGACCTTCTGTGTTACGCCTTGTATGCTGCACAAAATGTTGTTCGCAAGCCAGTTCGTTCGGCGTACAGTCGTGTTCGAGTGGAATGGTATCTAGTTCCCAAAATCGTGATAGCTCCATAGCTGGAGAAAAGTCTTGACAAAGGTGACTCATGACAGTTGATTGAGAACTGGGAATCGAACCTGAGACAAGCCAGCCGAGCTTAGTCTCACATAATGTGGGCCTGTTTTTTCCTAACTGGATGCGATTTGTGCCGATCACATTCCAAAATATTTCGGCCCCCAACAATATGTCTACAGGAGTCGGTACATGGAACGTCGGATCAGCTAGACAAATCCCAGACGGTAATTGTACGTTGTCAATTACATCCATATCTATGTATGATGACGGTATTGCATTCGAAATGGTAGGTAATATTAGACAGTCAATGTTCGTCCTATAGCTACCGTCATGAGACTCAAATGTAATTGAGCATGACCTTGAACTTTTTGACGTCAGACTATTAATACCTGTGACCTTTGAAGTTGCAATAGAAGTATTCAATTTTAGCTTACCACAGAGTTCCTGTGATACAAAGTTGGCCGTGCTTCCATTGTCTAGCAAGACTCTGGCGACATGCGGCTTTCCTTTGTTGTCAATCACTTTGACCAAAGCTGTGGACAGTAAAACATGATGTGGATCAGAGTTTTCCTTATAGTGATTAGTGGAAAAGGCTATGGTATTCTGTATGGAAGGTTCATTCTTCTCTTTCTCGCAATGAAGTAAGGTGTTGTGCTTAAGATTGCAGTATTTGCAATGGCCATGTTTACATTTACGTTCTGTATGACCTGAACGAAGACAATTTAAGCACACGTTGCCAACTTTAGCCTTCTGAATGCGCATGTCAACAGGCAGTTTCTTAAAAGCCTCACATGTATATAAATGATGATTTTGCTGACACATACAACATTTAAGATTGTTAACTTGGGCGGTGGCAACAACTAAGCTTTTATGGGACCTTAACTGAGAATTGTTAGTCTTACCTCGATTAATTGATTCTTCAAGAGTTTCTAGTACGTCTGCCCTGTTTGATAGGAATTTTGTAAATATTTCTAACGTAGGAGGTTCGTCTAAACTATTTCTCCGCTCTTCCCACTCTCTATTTGTAACAGAGTCTAATTTTGAAGACATCATATGTATGATTAAGGTGTCCCAATGTTCTACCGGTTGGTCTAAGGTGGCTAATGCCCTAAGATTCTTATTTGTCGTGTCTATGATAAACCGCAACGCTTTGCTAGACTCTCTATTAATGGAATCGACGTTAAAAAGCGCTTGAACGTGATTATTCACTAACAATCGTTTATTGTCGTATCTAGTACACAATAATTTCCAGGCAGCATCATAATTGTCTGCCTTAAAATCTAAACTTTTAATTACCAATGCTGCGCTGCCCTGGAGGGATGCCCGAAGGTAATGGTATTTGTTTATATTGTCAATGCTATCATTAAAGTGGATTAACGATTTAAATGTATCCCGAAACTCGAGCCAGTGTTGGTAATGACCGCTAAATTGAGGCAAATCAATTTTGGGGAGACGTACAAAATGATGAGTGTGTGAAGCATTGTGTGAACTACAAGAGCTTACCTCAGCCTTATCAGAGCTTTGATGCGTCTCAAGCAAAGCACGAGCAGAAGCCACAAGCGAGAAGTACTGACCCTCGAACACCTCTCGCTCCTTAACTTGCACCTCGATGTCCTCGGACTTCTCCTCTATCTCACTCTGTAACGTATCGAAGTCATCGAATATAGCCTCAATTTTTTCGACGCGCAATTTTAATTCTATTTGCTTATCTAGTTTGCTAAGGTTCTTCGATTCCTCTTTTATAATACTAGACAAATAAGTACTAAAATTAGTAAGTTTACATTTAAATACAGCGCGCCTTTTTACTAAATCCTTACTTGCGTTCATGTTGAATTACGGTAATTAATTACTGACTCAAACAAAAAAAAAAAACAACACAACTAATAGCAAATTACAACAATTAAGTACTAATACAAACTAAGGTTTTTGGTAAACAACACAACCACGTTAACGAACTACTTAGTATGCCAGCCTAATTACCAACTAGTCTACTAAATAATTGAAAGAATATCTACCGTTGTAGTTGAATTCCAAACCGTTCGAACGCAGCTGACGTTACCGTCGAGCTACCTCCTAGTAGCAAAAAAAAAAAAAAAATGGAAAATTAAAACGATTACCGTTACGAAAAAATTACGTGAATAGACCAGCTGTGATTAATACAAATTGAGATAACATTACTAAAGGTCATAAATCAATGGATTAAATTAACAATGGGTTTTTATTCATACAGCTGATAAGGAATTTACGTTTAAAATACTTGCAGCCTTGTTGCTAGCTAATTGTTTAGCAAGTATTTCGCTAACGAATCGCAGTAAATGTTATTTAATGAACTTATCGACGCACATTCGTTAGATACGTGGTTAAACAAAACGTAGTGGACGTTAATTAATTATGAGTGCACTAATTATCCACACGTTAAAACAAGTAAAAACAATAATGAAAACCAACGGAACAATAATAGAATAAGGGAAGGAATATGGAACGATCTCACGGTCTTTGATGCCTGCCCTCGTAGCCCGTTGTAATTTGTGATCCTGAAGGATGAGGTTGTTGCTATTGTCGATCTTCACCACCGTATTGCCTCTTGAGTGTCAGCTGGAATGCCGAAGCGTACTCCGCAATGTTCACTGCAATCAGGAACGATGTCCGTCGTGGCTCGAACCGTAGACCTCTTTATGCCTCGCAGGATTCTTCTCAATGAAGCCTTTTTCGAAGGACCATTTGTTAGGGCGTGTGCCCGGTCCTACTCTGTAGCCAGGAACTTAGCCCTCTGATGATGTAAATAAAATGCTGGTTCAGATGATTACAACGTCTATTTCATAAATGAAGCCGTTACAAATTTAAATAGGTGCGCGACAGTGACAATTAATACATATACGTTCGTGCGTCTCTGCGATCTCGTTCCGACTCGCCGCGCCCCTGCCGCTGCCGCGCCGCGCCCCCCTCGCCCCGCGCTCATGCTTCACCAGTAACCTTTGCAAACTACGGCACATAACAGATTATTGCATATCAATTATCTTTTACTGGTAATAAGCAAAGTTCAAATTTACTAAGCAAATGTTTTTGTTTTCTTGTTTAAATGTTTGACCTGCCAGTTATAGTTTAATGTGTAGTATTTTTTTTTTAGTTTTTGATGGTTAGTACTTATAGTCCGAGTGTCTGTCAATGTCACATGTCATTATTTCTCAGAATTTGATCCTTATTGGCGACATTATCGGATGGTGCAAGAATACAGGCGGTCTTTTTTTTCTAAATCAAGGAGCTCAATTCCAGAATAGGGAAATTATAAACTAATAAATAATACCAGCCCCTTTTAATGTCCCACTGCTGGGCACGGGCTTCCCCTCAATGCGAGAGGGGATAAGGCCACCACGCTGGCCCAATGCAGATTGGCGGACTTCTCACATAGGGAAATTATTTTCATCAAAATCGGGCTCAAGAGTTCTTTACGCACTTTTCACTTTTCCCTATAGTTTGGGATTTGGACATTCGAAAAATTCATTCTGTATAGTAAACCATTCATCAAAGCGCGCAGTATATATTGAAATATTGGCATAACGGTTCCTGCGTGCTAAAGTCGCCTTTAATGTGAAGAACCTTTTCATTTCGCTACTGTACATAATTTAAATTGGCATAGCAGGTGTGTTATAATACCTAGTGCGGAATGATAAGACACGTGTGAGCTAATGACGTGCATGTGTACCGTGCAGTATTTTTTATTATTTATTACAATATAGGCAAGTATTTGATCTCGATCTCACCTGATGGTAAGTGACGATGAGATCTACGATGGAGCATACTTGCCTAGAAGGTACCCGTTCACTCACGACTTGAAAACACCCAGATTATAGTCGACGGGGAACAAAGACGCCGGTAGCGTGTTCCATTCCTTGGCAGTTCGTACGATGAAGGTAGAAGCAAAACGCTTAGTACGTACCGAAGGAATGTCAACAGTGTACGGATGACACTTGTCCATGCGTGTTGTCGATAATAATATATGATGTTGCAGTGCCGCTGCTGGTGGTGGCGGGCGCGCACACGCGCGTGCTGAGCGGCGCGGGCGGCGGGTTCGGCGCGGCGCAGGCGTGGCGCGAGCTGAGCGCGGCCGGGGAGGCGGCGGCGGAGGAGGCGCCGGCGGCCGCGGCCGCGCCGCCCGTGCCCAGCGCGGCTAGTGCCGCGCGCCCCGTGCCGCTGCTGCTGCGCGACCCGCTGGCGCTGCTCATGCAGTTCCTGCTGCTGGCGCCGCAAGAACCACCATACCTGGACATGCGTCAGTATACACACACACTACAATAGGCATGGACTCGGATAAATGCAATACCAAATGATTCAAACACTAGTTGTTGCTATGTTTGACTTTTCTTAACTAGCTTATTTTGGTATTTTACTCCTATTTTTTTATTTAACGTCAAGGAGTGCTGCTTTTTAACTTTAAAAATAAATTGAAATACAAAGATGCTACTATTAATAAGCGAATAAGATGTACACAGCAATTACTCTCTACCTTGTACAATATGATTGAATATTAACTTTAATTGAGCAATAAACAGATAGCTTCTTATTATGTGTACACCATTAATAAATGTATGTCGTACATAATGTTTTTGTTTAAAAAAATATATATTTTGACCGTTTTTTAAATGTTCTGACGTCACTAATGTATGCAATATCACGATAATTTAACGGTGACGTTAATCTTGCTAAAATTATTGGATATTTTTATGTCCCGCTGAGGGGCAAGTCTCCCCTTTCTCCGTCCACAGGACGTTGCTACCCTCGTATTGTGTAGTAATACGTACAATTGTTGTGTGCGCAGAGGAGTTCACGTGCATAGTCCGGTCGCTGTACGCGCTGAGCTACTACCAGGTGGTGTGCCAGTTCATCGCGGGCGCCAGCGCGGAGGGCCGCGCGGCGCTGGGGGCGGCGGCGGGGGCGGTGGGCGCGGGCGCGGCGGGGGCGGGCGAGCCGGCCGGGCTGCGCGGCGCGGCGCGGCTGCTGCTGGCCGCGCTGGCCGGCTCCGACCTGTTCACCGAGGACGGCCCGCCGGCGCCCGGCGACCGCGCGCAGCCCGACCTCGTCGCCATGGAGAAGCAGCTGCAGGAGCTGCTGCTGCCGTTCCTGCGCATCGCGGCGCTGCTGCGCCACCACCTGTACGAGAGCGAGCTGCCCGAGGTGGCGTCGCCGCGGCAGGAGTTCGTGCGCCTGGCCTACTACCTGGAGCTGTGCACGGACGGCATGGAGTGGAGCGAGTGGTCGGCGGGCCGCGCGCTGCCGCCGCACGCGCCCAGCGCCGCCCGCCAGTGGGCGCGCCGCCTCGGCCAAGCCGCCGCGCGCGGACAGCTCGCGGTCAGTGCACACACCACTCAACACGCTAATAGTATAATCGGGGACGTGGACAAGTCGAGAGTCCGTAGTGGCTCCCTCTTTCCCCATTTATTTACAACTAGCTGCGCCCCACGGAGTTTCCCGCGATTAAAAAGTACCTATGCTACCATATAAATCTGTCCCACGCGAACCATACATTTTACCTGGATAAAAAGTAGCCTATGTGCTATTCCAGACTATAAGCTATCTATGTGCCAAATTTCATCCGATCCGTTCAGTCGTGATTGAGTAACAAACATCCATCCATCCAAACTATCACATGTATAATATTAGTGCGATGAGTTTCCGCCAAGTGTCGGCTGGTTGCGTGACTGATGGTGTGTGGCGGCGCAGGTGCGGCGGCTGCTGCGCGCGCTGCACGTGGAGTGGCGGCAGCCGGCGCTGCTGGCGCTGCCGCGCGACTACGACCGGCTGTTCACGTACTACCACGAGCGCGTGTGCCTGCAGTGCGGCGCGGTGCCCAAGGAGGCCAGCGTGTGCCTGCTGTGCGGCACGCTCGTGTGCCTCAAGCAGCCCTGCTGCCGCCGCCACCAGGTCGCCGAGGCCGTGCAGGTGGACACACTACACTACCACTAATACGATCTCTTTATTCATGTAGTGCGACAACCCGCACTGGACCATCGTGTCGAACTATATCCCATACCACCTCGCAGTGTGAGAATGTGCTTGCCAAACTAGTGGGACGTTAAAATGTCTAAATATTATTATAATAAAGTATTACAGTACTTATGAATCGTTGAAAATGTCACAAAATGTTGTACACTATATTACCGATTGCGGTCCTCGCTGCGATCATATTAAGATCGACCGGTTCTTAAGTTCGGGAGAGCACTAAGGGGCAGAAAAAGGAAACACTAAACGCAACTCCTGCCCCCGCCATAGTGAGAGGAGTAGAGGTCTGGGACCCTGTCTGTGTGTCCTTTGAAGAAGCGTAAACCCTACATTGGGAATACAGAAATTTAAGTGTGCCCGTAATCAAGCCAGCCGCCAGGACGCCCAGGATATTACCCCGGTGACGATTTTGGACGATTTATTAGTACTATCTGTCTACAATATTTAGCTAGGAACGCTAGGAAAGGAAACGCCATGGTATATTTATAAAATTCACTTCAATTCTATTGTTTCAAAATGTGATACGATAAACGACTAAAATTAATGTCGACAACAGCCTATATAACTAGACAGAAATAAAATGATATTACAATAGGGCGTTTGGCCCTCAATTTTTGTAACAAAGTCAAAGTCAAATCGTTTATTTCGTATAGACCTAGGGGGGCACTTACAAATTGTCATTAATTTTTTTTTCTTAACTCTACAACCGGATCGAAACGCGACCTCAACTGAGAAGATCAGTACAACCTCATCAGTATTATAGTGTTGTTGTTGTGTCCGGCGGCAGCACGCGATGGAGTGCGGCGGCGGCACGGGCATCTTCCTGGTGGTGACGTCCACCTACATCATCGTGATCCGCGGCCGCCGCGCCTGCCTCTGGGGCTCGCTCTACCTCGACGACTACGACGAGGAGGACCGCGACCTCAAGTAACTACCATAATAAGTCATTAAATCCAACTTCTTCTCCTGCAATGAAATTCAGACCAATAAGCTTGGATGTGGCATCGTGAGGCGTAGCCCTCTTCCAAAAGCATTACCCGTTTGCCCATAAGCTGTATATAAAACTAGTTCACTCTCAATTGCTGCTATTTTGAATCGCTTTGGATTTTTACCCCTCCGTTCCTTAAGAATTGGCAAATGAAATATAGTAGGAGATGTTGGCTGTAGGCGACTCCATTTGTTTAGTACTCAAATTAATTAAATTATCAGTACATGAATTTGAATTGATGCACATTAAAAAAAATATGAACAGTTCGGCCTTTAGAAAAAATTGTACGTCAAAATTGTTTTCACAAAAAAAATATTGATTTCCCCGTATTTTCTATACTTTTCCTAGGATTTGTCCATACTATTTCAGTTACAAAAAAGGGCACATAATTTATTCGGTCACGACGACGATATGGTGTAACGCGTCGACCGGCACGCCACGACTCACATCTGTTGTATGGTTCCAGACGCGGCAAGCCCCTATACCTAAGTCAGGACCGGCTGGAGCTGCTGCAGGCGCAGTGGCTGTCGCACCGGTTCGACCACACCAAGCGCACGTGGGTGTGGCACCGCGACTCCCTCTGAGGCCACGCCCCCGCCCCCGCCCCGCGCCCGCCCGCCCCGCCCGCGCCGCCCGCCCCGCCCGCCCCGCCCGCCCAGCAGACGCGCCGCACGCGCCGCCCCGTGTGGTCGTGGCACCGCGGACTCATCTAAACAACCACCGAGCAGCGGCCGAACGAGATGCGCGCGACTATTGTGTATCAATGTATACACTAAATTTTTATAATATGCGGTGAAATTCGTCAGTGGAATTATTGTTTTCATCTTCTCGTCTCGCAAGGAGGTCTATTGGTTTTTTTTTCGACTGTCCATTGAAAATGAATTTAGTAGATCCTTTGACTTGTACTTCTCCTCAAACTTATTGCAATTTTGAAACGTCATAACATCTGAAATGTAACATCTCAACGCTGGTTTTACCCCAGTGCGTTTGTACTGAGAGGCAGCTCAGTCCGCCTGTATCTGATTAATTTGAGTGCTCCGGGAGCCCAGTGTCACATCTATGACTAGACGCAAGCTTATGTAGCTATGTTCATCTGACATATCGCTTTAATATAATAAAACATGGTCTCCAAGTTTATATTGACTAAGTTGTCACAGATAATTGACTTTTCCCTAAAGACGGTGAAAATTATCTGTATCCAAATTATGACGACGCAATACAATCTCGTGAGCTTACCTGTGAAGTGAGCAGGGAATATTCAATTGATTTCAATTTTAAATCGCGATATTTCTTGAAACTTTAGTTGATCTGATGATTATATACGACTCTAATCTTGGAATGGGTAGGCAGAGTTTCTCAAACATTTTAACAATGGTATTTGGCCCCAATGTAATATGGGGTGAGCCTATTGCCAATATACCGGCCGCACTCACCCTTAATGCGAGAGGAATTCGGAGCATAGTCCAGTACGCCGGAGTAGCCGCCGAAACACGTTTCTACATGACATTTACTATAAAGTGTTGAAATGAACTAATTATAACATTACAACAGTAATATAACGGTGGCAATTATAGGCTCTTTCTGATAACCCCAGAACGACCGCGAACTTAGAACAGTGGTCAACATTTGTATATATGTATACCCCGAGAATAGGATGTTCAAGCGTATGAAACATTATTGGGTGTGTACCTTATAAAACCCATAGTTTTCATAATAAAAATAATTTAGTCATTTCGTTTAGATGATTTTTTAGTTTCGTGTTCTATTGCTATTTATAAATATAAAATTACTAATCGTTTAAATGTAATAGTTAATATATCAACTTTGTTCACACATCCGGTCTGTAGATTGCTTTAAAAATATGTATGAGTTTAAATCTTTAAGACATTGAAATACATACTGATGTTTAGATCAAAATATTTACACCTTCCTTTATTTTACCATCGATACTATTTATTTTATTATTTCGCTTGTAAATAAAATTTGTTCAGTAATTTCAGTTTTTAGATTAAATGTTCATAACATGGTGATACATTTTTGTACCTTACACACGCAGCAGGTGTAGGTATTATTGTTGTGATTTATGACTTTTATATACGCCTTAGATCTAATACGAAATTATAATACACTCGTGTACAGGCTAGCTCACTCACGTATCAATCGTTAGAATATACCGTTCAATGAACTACATTGAAATTATTGTGTTAATCTATTTCAATATGTGTAGGATATTTTATATAGAATAATAGCCTGTATTTAAAGTTAGTTAGGACTTGATGTTTTTTCAATTGACGAATTACATTTATTTCTTCAGGTTTATTTTGTTCATTGATGCTTATCGGTATTCATCTAAGTACAGGAATATGTTTAACCCTTCAGGTAGGTGTTGACCCAGAGGATTAGTTTCATTGTATCTTTAATATTGAATAGCGTGATCAAATTGCGGAAGAAATAATGCGTATGGCGCCTTGTTTCCATTATAAATTATTCTGTTTCGAATGTTCGATCAAACTTTGACCCAGTGATTTGTTGCAAAGCGCCCATAATAAGTTTTGATATTGTTGTCCAAAATCTGTGAGATACATCATAGATTATATCTTCTCTATCTTACGATTGGAAGACTAGTTTGGTCAAGAATTTTTTTTTAAGTTTATTACTAGGATTTTTTGTGAGATTTATTGTCTTGTTTATGCAAATGATTTTGAAATTTATAACATTGATATTTAAGGCAGCTAATCAAATACAGATCCCAAATTAAACTACTGTCCGGTTTCTCAACAAGTCTTGCGACTAATCCAACGATCTGATGCACGACATAGTTGCAACATAAACAAGACATGCTACATTGTAAATATGGCCGCCAGTTTCATTAGGGACGTCCAGTGGGTGTTGTTAGGGCTGTGAATATTATGTATATTTTAATTCTTACTTGCTTATTGTTGACACGGTTGACGAACGACTAGATTTTAATGATGATTAAATTATTAATTTTTAATATTTTTTTATATAGAATTATTGTATGAATTCTGTAACGTTTTAGCTGTTGCCGTATACGGACACCGCACACCCAATAACGAATGTGAGTCCTCACATTAACTTGTTATATGCTATTTTTATCTGTTGTCAATATTATCTGCAGCTTGAAAGCATTATGTATACTGTAAGTCCATAGAATGCTTAGAACTTAGCTAATTATCTACCCTGATCACATTTACCTAGCTTAAAATTATACAAGACGGTATACAACAGATTCATGATATATTATCGCGTGTAACGTAATATCATATTAACTGTATGGTGCTTAGAGTTGATTTCCGTGTGCAATTTATCTGCCTTGTTTTTTTTTTGTTTGTAGATTAATAAACTTTATGTTCACAGGAGTACATTTTTAGTTTCTTGAAATCTTAGTGTGTGTCTGTATTTAGATTTTAGCGTTTACTTATGGCAAAACGATTCGATTAAAATGTTGTGATCGCAACGAAATTATGCTGTTTGGGTGTCTTATGAAATCCTGAATGATGTAAAATTGTAATTATCCGATGAACTTCGGCGTGTATTATTTAAAAGTTCTTTTAGATGTAGTTTACTTCACCTCTCTTAATTATTAATGATCATCGAAGCATTATGTATGCATACACGCCGCAAATGATTGTCGATTAATATGTTCAGTTTTGGCAAGTTGTCTCCTCGTGTCTGCCTTCTCGTCGTAGCCTAAGTGTTAGTATCACAGAAGTATTGGTAATACCTCAGAGCACGCGGCCGCGGGCCCGCACCGCGCAGATAAATAATATTTGTTAAAACTTGCGTATGTATATTGTTCTTGTATATATTCAATCATTAAAGTTGTTGATATTTCTATCGTTGTTTTATTTGCATTGAGGAATAAATAATAATATTAGTTCTCCATTGTGTACCGATTATTGTTGTGCTGGATCTCATTACGGAATTCAGGGGTTATTAGGGTAAATTGAACAACGGTGAAGGAAAACATGTGAGGAAACCTGCATGTCTGTGAGAACCCCTCGATAGATGTGTGAAGTCCGCCAATCCGCACTGGGCCAGCGTGGTGGACTATGGCCTAATCCCCCCCTCGCATTGAGGGGAGGTCCGTGCCCAGCAGTGGGACATTAAAAAAAGGGCTGGGATTATTATAAGGGTAAATTCAGCTGACAAATAAAATACATATTTTTTGTTAAAAGTTTATAATATTGTACATCAACTATGATTTGTTTTAGAGGTAGAACATCCTACTCTTAAATTAAACGGCTAAAGTGATTACAATAAAATAGTTATTTTTTTCATATCGCCGCGTTAATATCATTTATAGGCGGAGTGAGTAAACCGAAATAAAGTAAAATACCTTAGTCGAGTGGAGGAGGCGCATCTTGCAACAAGTTTAACTATTCAATTGATTTCTTATATTTACGCGGATACTACACATTGAAATAAAACGAATTTTGTTTCACATTTATTTTATGTTTTTTACGTTTCCGACGTTTCGGCTACTTTAATGCAACAAGGGTCACGGGAGGACTAAGGTGTTTGACGTCCTAGTGTCATAGTTCGAACGGGGGTACCCTTACATTTCGTTGTTATAGATCGGATCGCGAACAACAACTAAATATAAAGACACCCCAGTGCAAACTATGACACTAGGACGTCACACACCTGTCCTCCCATGACCATGGTTGCTGTAAATCAGCCGAAACATCGGGAACGTACAAATCATAAAATAACGCGATAAAATCCCCAAAATTGGTTTGACTATTGTTTCACGTAAGTATTTAATGCTATAGCTAAGTGAGTTTCTTTCGTCTTGTCACACATTGTTTAGCAGACGCTGTTAGGCAATTACAATACAGAAGTGACGTAGGGCCGGTTAATTGATGATTTTTGATGAGATCAATATTAAACAGGTTTAATGTGCACCTCGCTCCACGTATTATTAGAAAAACTTGGTTAGTAGGTTTAAAAAACGAGAGTCGCTTGTTAATCCTGAATTAACAACCATATTATCTCATCTGTTACAACTATATTAAATACGAAGTTATTTTGACATCTTCGAAAAAATAAAAGGTTTCTTTTTTTATCACAGAAAACAATAAATACTATCAAACAATATATGATGGCTACTAATACTATGCACCGCGTCACGAATGTTTAATGACATCGTTAAAAAAGATAAATTAAAACTATAATGTAAAATAAAGTCGAATAGACATTTTTTTTTAAAAGAAATTAATCAGTCGTAAAATTAATTGCGGTAAAAGTATTAAATTTGCATTATAAATAACATTTTTTTATATGTAATATACAAATCATGTTTCACATACGTTGCTGTCCCTCTATCAATCAACATTTGTTTATCAAAATTTAAATTGGTTTGATTGTTACTACAAGCGTGACAACGGCTTGAGTCAGTATATTGGTTTGGAACCATTACACTTTTACTTCAAAATTATCTTTAAAACCTGTTTCTCTAAGTTTGCGAAAAAATCCTCAATAAATGATTTTTGCAAAATACACAAAAAGTCTTTCTAAATCGAAGTTGAAGGAATGTATGAACCAATTACTGTCAAAAAGAAAATCTAAACGAATTAACTTATTATGAAGATTTTATGCACAGACTGATTTCAACAAAAACAAATATGTATCGCCTAACAGTAAGAACTGAAAAATAAATCAATATCGATGGTTGAAATAGAATTTTGTTTTCTTGATTTTTATAAATAATGCTCACATACCTACTCCTAAAAGAATATCCAACAAATGCTGGACAACTTGAACGACTATTGGTGTTGTGCAACATGTATCATCCAGTAAACATACAGGCAAAACAATGGCCATAGAGCCGAACACCTTTCTTAGCCATAACAATTATTCGTGAATTACGTGAGCATTTATAATTTTACATATCAAATATCGTGGCTTAAGTGTACTCGTTTAAAAACGCTAGAAATGTTACAAATATGTAACATCGTCACATGTAATAATATGTACTTAAGTCTGATTACATTAAAGTAATTACTACTATATACACATACTTATATTACTCGTGTATGTAGGTACAACTTCTAAAAAACTTTTTGAACACATTTTCAATAAGATATGGGCATTCATATGGGACATTTTTTACAATCTAAGTGCGCAATGCCATCCCGCGACCGACGCATTCCTATGGCACAAAAAAAACGTATTTGCACCTTAAATAATTAAAATAAAAGTTACCAAATTTTAGGCAAGCGGATTATCAAACAGTACATACGAAACAATTCACTTTTGTTTTATAACATTTGGTGGCACTAAACATTTCGGTAAATTTAATATATTTCCAACACACTTGCTCGTAAAGTGGCTCCTATTGCACCGACTATAGGTTCATAATGCAGCTTATTATACACGCGTACGTTTCGCTTTATATCACCGCGCTAGTTTTTTCTAATGTTGGCAAAGCGGCTACATGTCTAAACAATTGTTTACAATTATTGTGATCAAATGTGTCAGTTCAAATATGATAACTTACATTTTATTTCTACAAACTATTTATTTTTGTTTTATAATTACAAAAAAAAAAAAAACATTTTTATATGGCTTTATAATCTGCGCCTCTTTCAACCGGGGTGCAAAATTTACATTTATTTTCCTTACAAGTGTGTTGAAAAATGTATCACACGAGTGAGCATATGCTCATTACAGTCTCGGATCCATTGCACTCGGCATCGGCTCGGGCTCGGGCGACTGTAATGACCAACCTATCTCACTTGTATCACAATGTACTATTACTTGATTAGAATCTAATTAGACAACGATCAACGTGGTAGTTTGTAAACAAAGATACTTACCGCTTGTAACAGTACCCCAAATTTTTATAAAACAAAGGCAACCGCGTTGCGAGTGCACCACAAAATAATGATATACCAATAGGCCGATACACGATTTCCTAAAAGCAAGTATTACGTATATAAGTGTGACTTCGATATTCAATACACTAATAATTATATACTTTATATATATTTAAATTATAAATTCGTACACACTAACTCATATTTATATCTTGTTATACAACTAAACGTAACTAATCGTATATTATGCACAATTGAAATTATAAAATATTAGCACATTACATATAATAATATTTTTGTTTTATCATATATTATATACTGGTCGTTCTGAGATCTGATCGTCACCAATCTGGCTCCAATACTGTTATTTGTTTACTTTCATCCGTAATCCCTGGTGCAATGTGCTACTTTACACTACCATCCACGACGATAGAAAACTAGGCAAGTTCGAAAGCCAATTCAATGGAATTCCAGTCATTGAAGTTGTGTATAAATTACGTATGAGTACCATAAAAGGTCACGGCTAACCCACAAATAACTCCATAATAGGTAGGTGGTATTTCTGTTCCTTGTTAAGGTTATGGTTTTTATTTTTTTTACGAAAAATTTGGACATCTTTACGATGTAATTTAGTGTTTAGCGATATTAGCATTCTGCATTGGATGTCTCGATGTATTAAGTTTGCTTCAAAAAAATAAAAACCATTGACATTTTGAATTTCGCGCCCTGACCTGAGCATCCACCTTAAGAAGAATTGTTCAAAGATCCATTCAGTTCATTGTAGAGAGCAAAAGTAGAGTAGCACATTGGAACCGAACCATCGTGGGGTCGCGCTACACCAAGCCAACGATAACGCGTGCACCATGGCCCATGCGATACAACGTTATATAACAACACACAACACCTCGCCCTAAGGTAACTAAGCCTATATACTAACACCTCGCAACACATGCCACATATGTTGTTAGTTCTCGACGTTACTGTACTTATATGAATATAAGCTTTATATTTGTGAGGTCTAACAAAGATAGTGTAAAATATTTTTTTGATTTCAATTTGTAGGTTGTTAAGACAATTTTATATGTATAAATAATATAGGTTAGTATAAAATTGAATTGAAAGTTAGTATGAAATCAATGAGGTTTTTAGTAATAGAAAAAAACACTAAACCTCAAATTTATAGACGTTTTATTACATCATCAAACGGGATATAGTACTGCTCAAAGCAATACTCTAGTGCGCAGTACTATATGACGTTTGATAAAGTTATAATAGATCTATAAATCTGGGAGTAGTTTTTTATACGTATAAACTTGATCGGTACGAGTTACTTGTTAGCGCCTTAAAATATGAAACACTATTTTTTGTTAGACCTGATGGATGCATAACTTCGGCCGCACCGTTGAGTCCTCGACGAATTCGCGCTTTAGTTCTATATACTACTAGCTGTTGCCCGCGACTTCGTCCGCATGGTATTTAACAAAGACAACCGTTGACAACAGCCTGCTCGCCCATTCTGAGCCCGCGGAACGCATTGCAGGTTGTTGCTATCAAACTTAATCAGGCGCTGCGCTGCAACATTGGTTTTAATTTTTTTTCGTGAGATCCTATTTTTTTTTCTAAAATGAAAGTAGCCTAAGTTACTCCTTGTTACATCAGCTATCTGCCAGTGAAAGTCCCGTCAAAATCAGTCCAGCCATTTCAGAGATTACCCGGAACAAACAGACAGACAGACAGACAGACAGACGGACAGACAGACAGACAGACAGACAAAAATTGTAAAAAATGTTGTTTCGGTATAGGTAACGTGTATACATCCAAATGCACTTAGTAAAAAGCGGTTATTTTAATATTACAAACAGACACTCCAATTTTATTTATATGTATAGATTAATGCTGTCTCGCTCTGACGCTCTGCAGTTGCGTCCTTATCAGAAACATTAGCGTCTAGCTTTGTGTTTTATTTTATATTTTCCTATTTTAATATAGGCATTATTTTCTGGATTGTGTGTCAGTTACACACAAAACAAAACTGTACAACAATAATGCCAAGCTGTATAATTTTGTCCGAACACCGTGGTCCTAAGTCTAGACAATTTATTTTTCAAGCTAACTTCAACATTCCGAAATAATATAATTTTCATCAAACTTTTGACAGCCTATTCATGCACCGATAGCGAGTGCTCTGTGATCGGGTACCATTGTTGTCTATGTACCAGAAAAATACAGTTATTTTATGGTCTATGTTTTGCATGTCACAAATTTGACAAAAAAACTATCCTTCCATATCTCCAACTCAATATTACAGCATTCCTTTACACAATTACATCGATATTAGAAATGTATACCGTCAAAACCATTATACAATAATATAATGTCAAGATTGGACGACTTCGAACCGATCGGCAAAGTGAATTGACTCGTAAATTCATGATATGAGAGTTGGGAATCGGTCGCGGTCACATCGCCGTCGCGGCCCCGCGAGGGTGGGCGGGTGATGATGTGGGATGCACTCACGGCGCGTTCTGGTGTTATAACGTGTCGGTGTGCCAGTAGGGCGGGTAGGGCGGCGGCGGGGCGGGCTGGGCGGGCGGCGCGGGGTCGGCGGGGCAGTCGCAGTCGTCGATGCGCTGCACCACGAAGTTGCCGTAGTCGTCCGTCAGCGCGCTGTGCCGCAGCGCGCCGCACACGTGGCGCCGGCCGCCGTCGCGCCACGCGCGCTCTGCACACAACACATGCCTAGCTCACTACTGGCCTGACATACGACACCGATATACATTAAACAAATATCGCCATACGAACACAGCGCTTGCCTCGGTAACGAGGATTGCAGGTTCAAACCACGGCTCGCACCTCTGGGATTGTTCATGTGCGAATCTCATTTTCAACCATGATTATCACTCGCTAAACGGTGAAGGAAAACATCGTGAGGACACCTGCATGTCTGAGAGAACCCCTCGAAAGATGTGTGAAGTCCGCCAATCCGCACTGGGCCAGCGTTGTGGACTATGGCCTAATCCCCCTCGCATTGAGGGGAGGCCCGTGCCCAGCAGTGGGACATTAGAGGGCTGGAATTATTATATTATTATTATTACACGAACACACCAACTATACGGTCCCACTTTAAGCTTAATTCTTGTGTTATGGGTACCGTACAATGGACTGAGGGCGAACTCAATATATAATACTTATATACATATTAAACATCCATGACTCGGGTACAAACATTCGTGCTCATCACACAAAGCTTGTCCCTACCAGGATTCGAACCCGGGATCCTCGGCGCAGAAAACAGAGTCGCTACCACTGCGCTAATCAGGCCGTCAATTGCGCTAATTACATGCGACACCACTGCTTGTTGCGCAAGCGATTGTTTGCGCGCTAAGCCTCGCGTTAGGTTTGGCTCACATCGAAGCTTGCTTGTCTGACTATACTTATTTTACTATGAATGATAATGTATTTTTTTAATTTCATTGGAACCCCAGTGCGAGTTTAATGACTTGACACGTTACCAGAACTGTTCAGGGTCTCTCAGACGTGCAGGTTTCTTTACGATCTTTTCTTTCATGATTAAAGAAGCAACAAACATGGTTAAAAACGAGATTTGAGCCGGGGCTTGTTTGGACGTATATATAAATGTACTAGTTGTAAATCAATCACCTCTGCTGATATCCACGTCGGTCATCAACTCCTCGTTCATAAGTGCTGTCAGCGCGTCATCGGTGTGTTTCGAATCTGTGGACAATGTTTACAATACATTATGAGCAAGATTACAACAACATGAACAAATTTACAACAATTTGAATGCTCGAGTTTTGTGTATTGTTATAGCTGAAAGAGAATGATACCCGTCTCCTCGTTAACGAGTGGCTCCTCCTTGACGGCTCGGGGCAGCACGGCGGGCGAGGTGGGCGTGGTGGGCGCGGTGGGCGTGGTGGGCGTGGCGGGCGGCGTGGGCGCGGCGTCGGCGCCGGCCGCCAGCAACGCGCCCGCCTCGCCGCTGCTGTTAGAGCTGCACTCCGGGCTGTACGGCGCCATCTGACGTCACAACAATATATTATAGAGATGAGCGAACCTAGCCGATCGCTATACTGATACTTTAGTCTGGATCGGACAGAATAAAAATATTTTTTTCACTTTTTGCATGTTTATGCTCAGTGTAAAAATACTAAAATTTCATTTTAGGCTCAAGTGCATAACATTGTATGGACATCTTCTTAGCCAAACACATTTATGCCGTGCAACCAAACACAATAAAACTCCATGTAAAAAGCATGTTATTTTATTAAAATTTACTTTAAATAAATTTGCCTATTACGAGTATGTTACACATCACGTAATAAAAAAAAATAAAAAGCAGGTAGAGGCTAGTATTGCAAACAAAAATATTATGGGATGACAGTATAGGTCTCCGACCGACGAGTACATCTTTGCATTGCTATTGTAATGAAAATTTGCAATAGCAATGCAACTTACCCTGAGACTCTTGCGTCGTCGCGGCGCAACTTCGGCCATTTTGTAGCTGGTGTCCATGGCCCAATATGAACCCTTGCCGGGATCGTCCTTGCTGCGGGGCACCTTCATAAAGCACTTGTTCAGTGACAGGTTGTGCCTTATTGAGTTCTGTAATGAAAATCTATTATAAACATACGAAAAAAGTTGACTCTTTTTAAACTAGTAATTTCTGCCACTGACCTATTTGGGCCCTACATAAAATAGTTTTATAGTCTATATTGGAGGCAGATTCGCTCTACAAACACAGACCTATTAAAAAATACGTGTCTCTTTGTGATATCTAAGATAACCCCTCGAAAGATGTGTGAAATCTGCCAACCCACACTGACAGCTTGGTGGACTATGGCCTAATCCCTCTCACATTGATGGGAGGACCACGCCCAACAGTACAAACATCAGTGAATTAAGAAACTTGATTCTAGAACTTACCATCCAACCTTTTCCAGCTTCCTTGTAGTAAGGGAATGCATTGCATATGTATGTGTATATCTCGTTTAGCGTCATCTTGCCATTTGCTGAGCTGCTGATAGCCAGCCTTATCATGCTGGCATAGCTGCAAACAATATAATTAGGATCATAAGATGATTATACAGACAATAAGAATAATATTTCAGCAAGAGGGGATACATACATGGTATACCTAATAGAAATTGACACAAAACAGCATCCCTTCTATCCCACTTAAGTATATGAGCTATCACACACTATCCTACAGGATTTCATTTTAGGTACAAGCTATATATTTCACCCCCAATGCTTGTCAGAATAATTGACAGACTTTGAACTGCAATACAATGCTCGTAATTCGCTTGGCACCAACTAGCCTAAACTAGACCAAATTATAGTTTACTCCTGTCAAACGGCGTTCGCTATTCTGTTAACAGCAGATTAGACTAATTTTGGTTTGACAGCTCCTAAAATTGGTTTAGTTACTCAACTTAGCTTAGTTGGTCATTTTTGTATTCTGTTGTACACACTTTACGTCAAATTGCGTCTAAAATTAGAAACGTCAAACTATAATCCGCCTTATTTGGTCGGCATCTAATTTGGTGCCATCTAAATTTAGTTCGTAGGTTTTCAGGTGATGTTTTTATTAAGATAAGTTGTGAAAAACTATTTTATCAAACACGATGGAGGAATATGTGGTTGCGGCTCTTGTGGATTCATCTGAAAGTGCTAATTTTACCAAAATAATAATAAAACAGAGCCTACTTCAAAGTACTTACTTGAAACACAAAATTAAGGCATTTGCTTTCTAACCGTAGAAACTATGAAGAAAGAATACGCCTCGAAGGCCTAAGAGCACATATTGGAATGTGCCCTTCGAATTAGCAGAGAAGTTTAAAAAATCTTTTGTGGCTTCACAAGTTTGCAGCACTTCAATTACTGAATACTCTAGATGATCCGCTCTTAGTGGAGGGGCACATCCCAAAACATATAAAGGTTTGCGATTTAATATTTTATACAGATACCTAAGTACTTTTTACTTGTTTATAAATACATCAACATGACACTTTGCAGATTTTAACAGCACTGCAATTTTACGCTCATGGGAGCTATCAGGCTGCTGTAGGCCAAGATAGTTTACCAGGAATGAGCCAACCAGCAGTGAGTAGATGTTTGGGAATAGTGTTGAACATAATTGTGCAACAATCGACACCCCAAAATATAAAGTTCCCTACAACACAGACGGAGAAAGAATCTGCAAAAACTGAGTAAGTTTCATTTCATATCCACTAAATTGGTTTAGTAATTTTTGAGCTCATACATTATAAACAAATAAATAAATAAATATCGCCATACGAACACATAACCAAACGGTCCCACTTTAAGCTTAACGCTTGTGTTGTGAGTACTGTACAATGGACTGAGGGTGAACTCAGTTTATAATACTTATATACATATTAAACATCCATGACTCGGGTACAAACATTCATGCTCATCACACAAAGCTTGTGTCCCTACCAGGATTTAAACCCAGGACTCTCAGCGCAGAAAGCAGAGTCATTACCACTAGGTTAATCAGGCCGTCGAACCAATATATCTTTTGTCTTTATAATATTAGCATTAAAAAAATATCTTGACATCAAGTTATAACATGTAAATGTTTCTACTTTTGCAGATACGGATGAGAATTATACCATTGATTTAGATCATACTGATAAGCTATCTATGGTGGAAGAGTACATTGAAACAGATTTCCTTGCTGAAGCAAGACACATTTGGCAAGTGTTAATAAACACTATTTTACTCAAAATTAATAAAAGTATGGCAAATCATAAACAAGACTTTAATTTCTGAATTATTATAATAAAGCTTTTTACTTATTACTATGTTATCAATAATCAATAATAAACATCATCATTAAAAATAATTAACAATCAAAATAATAAACAAATTTGTAAGTAATAGAATTTGAAAGGCTTAAACAACAAGCTTCTGCACATGGGGGCCATGTGTTGCCGACACTCAATGAAAATGGCACTACCGAAGATAACAACTATGCAATAAATGCTTAGTATTACTAACTTATTACATAGTATTATGGTACACTTCCAGGCTGCAAAATCCATCCACATAGGCATGCCCAACAATATCCAAAATTTTGGATTCTATGTCTGTCGGGGCTCCTCCTGCCAGACCGCCACCTGTGGCGCTTATTGAAGTTCGCACCTTGCAAGCCTTGGTCTATAACTTCGCCACCCACACACTCCAAACCTGTTGATAAAAAAACCATATAAAAACCATTTAGACGAAAAACATGCATAATATTCAGAACACAAAACTTACTACTCCCACTGCTGTGCAGTTCTTCTGCAGCCGAGTTGGTTGAGCTCGTCGTGGTTGGTAGGGCCCCCTAAAAATCTACCACGGCAGAATCTGCTTGGTTTCCTGAAAATATAATTGATTTTTAGATAGATGTCCTCGCGCGTCGATGTAACTATAACCATTGATTGATTTTAAGTAAAACAAAACTTTCAATCCTTTAAAATGCTTACCCCTCGCTATTTTGATGTTGTTGCGGAGATTCCTATCGTTTTCCATATTAGATTCAAGCCACTAGATAACTTATTACAACAATTACAATGTAGCACACCCGTCTGATCTGAAAACGGTGTTTTGTTTACCTACTGTCAACAGATACAAAATAGAATTCACCACAGAACAATAGATATGGAACACTTAACCACAGACGATATAGAACAACTTTCTATAATTTATAATTGTAAATATCATAAAAAAATTACAATAAAAATATTTAGACGCCGACATATATTTTAAATTAAACTTTTACATATTTTAAGGTTATTTTAAAATAATTTAATCATGTTATTTCGATTTTCTTATCCATTCACCTTATTTTCATTCATTCTTCAGATATATTTTTTAAATACTGGCAACATACCTCAATTCAATTTAGGTGCTGTCAAAATCAAATTAGTCCTGTCAATTACGATATTTAAGTTAAGTTCGATGTAACAACAGAATAGATTTTAATGATTTCTAAACTATACTTAAAATTTTAGCTAGTTTAATTAAGTTTAGAGAGTGTGCAAGCGAATCAGCACCATTGCTGCTAATTCGCTTGACACCAACTAGCCTAAACTAGACCAAATTATAGTTTACTCCTGTCAAACGGCGTTCGCTATTCTGTTAACAGCAGATTAGACTAATTTTGGTTTGACAGCTCCTAAAATTGGTTTAGTTACTCAACTTAGCTTAGTTGGTCATTTTTGTATTCTGTTGTACACACTTTACGTCAAATTGCGTCTAAAATTAGAAACGTCAAACTATAATTCGTCTTATTTGGTCGGCATCTAATTTGGTGCCACCTAAATTTAGTTCGTAGTTTTTCAGGTGTTTTTATTATTAAGATAAGTTGTGAAAAACTATTTTATCAAACACGATGGAGGAATATGTGGTTGCGGCTCTTGTGGATTCATCCGAAAGTGCTAATTTTACCAAAATAATAATAAAACAGAGCCTACTTCAAAGTACTTACTTTAAACACAAAATTAAGGCATTTGCTTTCTAGCCGTAGAAACTATGAAGAAAGAATACGCCTCGAAGGTTTAAGAGCACATTTGCAGCACTTCATACTGAATACTCTAGATGATCCGCTCTTAGTGGAAGGGCACATCCCAAAACATATAAAGGTTTGTGATTTAATATTTTATACAGATACATACCTACTTTTTACTTGTTTATAAATGTTTATTAATACATCAACATGACACTTTGCAGATTTTAACAGCACTGCAATTTTACACTCATGGGAGCTATCAGGCTGCTGTAGGCTAAGATAGTTTACCAGGAATGAGCCAACCAGCAGTGAGTAGATGTTTGGGAATAGTGTTGAACATAATTGTGCAACAATTGACACCCCAAAATATAAAGTTCCCTACAACACAGACGGAGAAAGAATCTACAAAAACTGAGTAAGTTTCATTTCATATCCACTAAATTGGTTTAGTAATTTTTGAGCTCATACATTATAAACAAATAAATAAATAAATATCGCCATATGAACACATAACCAAACGGTCCCACTTTATGCTTAACGCTTGTGTTGTGGGTACTGTACAATGGACTGAGGGTGAACTCAGTTTATAATACTTTTATACATATTAAACGACTTGGGTACAAACATTCATGCTCCTCACACAAAGCTTGTGTCCCTACCAGGATTGGAACCCAGGACTCTCAGCGCAGAAAGCAGAGTCATTACCACTAGGTTAATCAGGCCGTCAAACCAATATATCTTTTGTCTTTATAATATTAGCATAAATAATATCTTGACATCAAGTTATAACATGTAAATGTTTCTACTTTTGCAGATACGGATGAGAATTATACCATTGATTTAGATCATACTGATAAGCTATCTATGGTGGAAGAGTACATTGAAACAGATTTCCTTGCTGAAGCAAGACACATTTGGCAAGTGTTAATAAACACTATTTTACTCAAAATTAATAAAAGTATGGCAAATCATAAACAAGACTTTAATTTCTGAATTATTATAATAAAGCTTTTTACTTATTACTATGTTATCAATAATCAATAATAAACATCAACATTAAAAATAATTAACAATTAAAATAATAAACAAATTTGTAATTAATAGAATTTGAAAGGCTTAAACAACAAGCATCTGCACATGGGGGCCATTTGTTGCCCACACTCAATGAAAATGGCACTACCGAAGATAACAACTATGCAATAAATGCTTAGTATTACTAACTTATTACATAGTATTATGGTACACTTCCAGGCGCCAAAATCCATCCACATAGGCATGCACAATAATATCCAAAATTTTGGATTCTATGTCTGTCGGGGCTCCTCCTGTCGGACCGCCACCTGTGGCGCTTATTGAAGTTCGCACCTTGCGAGCCTTGGTCTATAACTTCGCCACCCACACACTCCAAACCTGTTGATAAAAAAAACCATATAAAAACCATTTAAGACGAAAAAAATGCATAATATTCAGAACACAAAACTTACATGCTCTCACTGCTGTGTAGTTCTTCTGCAGCCGAGTTGGTTGAGCTCGTCGTGGTTGGTAGGGCCCCCTAAAAATCTACCACGGCAGAATCTGCTTAGTTTCCTGAAAATATAATTGATTTTTAGATAGATGTCCTCGCGCGTCGATGTAACTATAACCATTGATTGTTTATAAGTAAAACAAAACTTTGAATACTTTAAAATGCTTACCCCTCGCTATTTTGATGTTGTTGCGGAGTCGCTCCACAAGCAACTCCTGTTGTCTCTTATTAGACCGTTTCCTATCGTTTTCCATATTAGATTCAAGCCACTAGATAACTTATTACAACAATTACAATGTAGCACACCCGTCTGATCTGAAAACGGTGTTTTGTTTACCTACTGTCAACAGATACAAAATCGAATTTACCACAGAACAATAGATATCGAATACTTAACCATAGACGATATAGAACAAGTTTCTATAATTTATTATTGTAAATATCATAAAAATATTATAATAAAAATATTTAGACGCCGACATATATTTTAAATTAAACTTTTATATATTTCAAGGTTATTTTAAAAGAATTTAATCATGTTATTTCGATTTTATTTTCCATTCACCTTATTTTCATTCATTCTTCAGATATATTTTTTAAATACTGGCAACATACCTCAATTCAATTTAGTTGCTGTCAAAATCAAATTAGTCCTGTCAATTACGATATTTAAATTAAGTTCGATGTGACAACGGAATTGATTTTAATGATTTCTAAACTATACTTAAAATTTTAGCTAGTTAAGTTAAGTTTAGAGAGTGTGCAAGCGAATTAGCACCATTACCCATTAAGAAAAGCATGCATGTGTAAAGTCTCTTGCTTTTGAATATCTATCAGTGAAATAAACATGCAAGTAGAATGCATTTCCAAGATTTTCTGTTGAGTCAATAAATGGATTAGATACCACAGGTATAATAAAGTAGGTGCTTTAGTTAACACTATTATCTGACACCCAGCTACTAAGTAATTTGATAAAATGGTCAATGATGTGGTATCTTGTTTTATCAATTGAATGAAACTCAGAGGTGGGGCACCAACATTTAATACTCTCAAAACACTTCCCATATTAAATCCAAGTATTTAGAAGGGATAAAATGGACATGTTCCCGAATAGCAGACAGACTAGTCTGGGATTTAAGTCTGCCAACATAATCCCTCACCCTCTCATCTCAACTCGTCATCAAATAGCAGTGTTGTAGTGAATGTCACTTTTGACATTATCTCATGCAAAAACTGACAATAATGCGGCCATTGCAAATTTATTATGAACCTATTGTGTTAGCAGACTTGACATACTGGATGTGTGCCATGTATGTTGTCTGGATGTTGCTTCCTAAGACATAACATTTGATGGGATAAGTCTCTGTATAGTTCTACAGAGAATAGAAATATTATAGTATTTATTCATTTAAATGGGGTAATTCAATAGCTTGTTATTTTATTGGTATAAAAAGATTTTTTAGTATGATAGCACCAGAATAAAGTTATTCACACTATCTGGTCTCTGACTTCATGTAGGTAATAAGTAAATAGTTCACAGGGAAAAACTGTTTATTTGCAGTTTCATTTTTCAATTATAGTCAAGAGTTTCCAGGATGTTAGGAATGTTCCATTGCTTAGAATGTATAAACAAACTTTACCTGCCTACAAATATAAAATAATGATGAGGCATAGTATGTATTGATGGACTGTTGTTTTTTCAATATAATACCTACAATGTGGAATAGTATATTATATAATGTATATATGAAATATTGAAACATATTGAAAATTTACCAGAAACAAAGGCAGCACAAAATGTTGTTTACAAAACCTTGCTAATACTTAGAATTGTTGAAGCATTATTTGAATCGCTTTTGTGTGTAGGGAAATAAGGATAAATAATGTAAATACCTATAAGGGAAATATAAATACCTATTAGAGAAAAGGACAGAGACATTAACAATGTAGTTAACAAAATATACATATTTTGTATGCTTACCATTTTTCTTCATTTAATACAATTTCTAATACTCAATTTATCAGCTATTGTACCTAAAAGATAGGCGCTTAAAACATAAAGTGAGCAACAAATATTTGCACACTTGCCCACCTGTATGAAGTGTACACACATCCACAACACACCAGTCACTCAGTGTACCCAGGGTCACCTACAAATGACACAGGGTCGCCTGAGAGTGACTCAGGCCTTTAAATTAGAAGTCTCCGAGCTCTCGCAATATGAAACTCATATTACCTGTATGCTGGCTTTTCATGTTTTATCTTATTGGTGTTGTCCTTCAGGTCGGACAATTTGTTGTTGTTCTCCTGCTGCAGTGCTAGCGGCTGCACATCCTCGTACAGGAACCGTGGGATCGGGCCCAGAGGGCTGTGGCGTGGCGGGCCGGGGCTGAACGCGGGCAGCCACTCCACGCCTGACGACTCGCTCATTGTCCCATAAATATTCGCACACTTTCACCACACTGCGTTCTCATCACAATATGAATACATATAACACGGTTTTCTATCCATACATCGTGGGCGTTACGCGCTTGCTACCTTTTATGAAGATGATCCTCACTGTAGGACATTGAGAATCCTTGAAATGACGACCTAACACAAATCACTGTCACGGACCTTCAGTGTACGGTTCAACTAAATGTAAAACGTTATGAACATATAAACACGTCCTAAATATATTAAAAAAACGCATGGAATAACATAAAAATGAAAGAAAAAATTATATTTTAGTAAATTGAAATTATTATGACATTTGAGGCACCTACAACAAGGAAAATGGCGGAGTTTCGTTCGGGATTATGAAATCTATGGTTCGCTATTCGGCTAAGTTTCGTTCAAAAATATATTCATCTGGCACAGGGGTACCCCATTCGTCGCGATTCCTTAATATTTTACATACTTAGTAACTGGCTGAAAAAGTTATATCCCCTTATGAAAGAGTTTCTGAAAGGTTTCCTGGAATTTAAATTGAAATAACCGTGATGTAAACGGACTTCGCCGATGAAGGTCAAGGTGTGTTATATGGTAACGGATTTTGCATTTCTTCTTCTTTTTTTTAGGTTGCCATGCCATTTCTACTAATGTCGAGTATTTCTTCATAATTGTCTTAATATTATAAGTACCCCTGATGAGAATGATAATGTTCATGATAATGATGAAATAATCCTATTACTTGAACTTGAAAAGTGAAGTTATACTTTCACTTCGCTTTCTTTCACTCATGCACATTTATCGAACACATAGTGGGTTAATATCCCACCAATGTTACACATTATTTGTCATTAAACCAGGTTTTAAAAAAAAATTATACCTTCACGGTTCAACTTCCCGCTAAAAAATCCAGAATTCAAATTTACTTCGTGTATAGGAAAACCATTGAAAGGTAAGCAAAGTGAATGGATAACCAAAAGTTTAATTAAACACCAGTTAAGTGGTTCAAAAACACAAACAAAACCCATTAATTGGTTTACTGTGTTCCAGGCCATGGAAAACACTAGTAAAGGCTCCAAACAGCTAGTACCTAGGGCTATAAAACCAACTATTAAAAATGTATAATCCTTACTTTGACAGGCAGCATCACATATTTTGACAATAAAAAACAATGTTGCCAGATCAGGGGATTTCCCCTAGATTTAGGGGTTTCTCAACCGAGTTAGGGGCAGAATAGGGGGAAATAATATTTGGGGGTTTTTTAGGGGAAATTTGAAAAACACGCCATATACGGTTTTTTGCTATTGTATATCACGTTCCTGACCTGATGTTTCGTATTGATCTATTTTCACCATCTTTTATTCGAGAGGACAAGTCAGCAGTCAGTCGACCGGTCGACCGATGCTATCGCATCGAGAGAATGACGGTGAGAATAGTAAGTTTACTAGAGAGACAACTTCATGGTCTAGCGATAAAATGTATCGATGTTATGATTCTGAATGCAAAATGTGATGCCTGTAGGGCTCTCTCTAACTCGCTCACTCTCTGGATCAGCCAACTAATTGTAAATTCGCGCGTTTTCTCGATTTTAACTTAACGATGTCATTCGTTAAAAGAATGACATGACATTAAACGCAATCTACAACCAAAGAGTCTTCTGTAACCAAAAACCGAATAAAACTTGAACCTGTCAATCCATTTTCTATTACAGATACTTTGCGTAATGCCTTTCATTTCCCAACAATCCTAACATGACCACCACTTTAAACAATCGCGCCATGGCCCATGCCACCATCCGCTTGGTGAGGGCATCCTAGAAGATTTCTGGGGGGAAATCAAATTAGTATAGGGGTACGTCGCCGATACCATCTGGCAACACTGATAAAAAATTAAAAAAGTAGTTACAAGAAAGTGCTATGTGGAGGTGGTTGTGTTCTCCGCTGATTTAAATTTAACGGTTTGTTTACAAAATACTTACAAACATTATTATCATTTGAAAGATACAGTGTAACAACATTCGCAGTTATTTTTGGTGTGCATTGTATAGTGCTTGTTATTTAAGCCATGGCGATGCAGCCAGAAGTCGGTGTGTCCGACTTTGTCCTTCTAGACAATTTGACCGCCGATACCTTCATTCAAAATTTGCATTTAAGGTAAGTTTTCCTTATAAACCTATTCAAAGTTTCGGATATATGTGTAGCTTCTACGACATGGATGGCTTTAAAGACGTTTTCAGTAAATCTAACTTTGCAATCAAATCTACAATCATTTGAATCATGTTTTAAATGTTTAGGTTACGCACTTATATATTTACTTATCTACTTAGTTGAAACTTAAAGTGACTTACTTTTACATAGATTATTATTATCAAACTATGATACCAATCATAGTTTGTAAGTGTAAATATATACAGCCATGTTTCACCTTGCATTTTACACCTGTTTAAATAGTTTCAAAGTGTATTTACATAATATACATAATTGAAGGATATGCGATAACACCAATGTGTTCAGTAAAAAGTAAGTTTTCTTGTCTGCATGCTCCATTATTGAGGCAGAGTACTTTCAAATTATCTCAACTTCCTAGCTCTAAAATTTAAATGAGAATTGTTAGCATGTAACACCTTCGTAATAATATTTTATTTAAAGTTGGTGAGTAGGTAAGCACAAGTATTTGCTGCCGTCGTTAAGTAATGTGTAAAGTATTTTTTCTGTCAATATTATTTTATTTAAGTAACCGTTTATTTTTTGCAAGGCTTATAGATAGTAAAATGACAAATATGAATAAAAAAAAATAGGTAAAATAATTGTCTGAGTTGGTAGATATTTTTGTAGGTAGTAAACTAAATCATTACAAGTGTACACTACTGTTATTTATTTGATATAGGTATATATTTTGTTTACAATACATTTTTGAGGAGATTATACAAATTAAAGACATCATTAGTGTAAATCATGGTTTCAGAATGGTCATTAGCACACATTGATTTTACATTTAATTACAAATGTGCCGGGAATCCAGCCTTACTTAACTATCTACTTAGTTTATTCTTGCCAACTTATTTTATTTTTATATTTTTACCTATAGCTTTAAGAGATCTGGCTGATATATGAAAAGATTCAAAGATACCTGATTGCGAGGCACCCTGTTGAATAATGAACAAGACAAACTGTCTACCAACCTGCATTGGATCAGTGATTAAAGTCTGTCCAAACCTTCCTTTCAAACATGACATAATAAAAGAAAATGTAAAAAAAAACTGTAAACTGACTATGGAAACAAAAAAGAATAATATCCTGTAACCTGATTACCCTAAGGATACATATAAAAAAAGCTATAAGTAACAAACAAGTTAGCTGGTGATTCCTATCATTCACATTGTAATAATTAAATTACAGTGTCATATGTATGCTGTACATATTTTTAATCCTTGATTGACAGCTACTCCATTGATTTATGCGTCTATTAAATAACGCTTTTTGTAGAGTACAATGCACAACCATAGCAAATATTTCATTAATTACATACCTTTTTTTGATTGGTATTAAACAAGCCCAGGTCTAAATGTGTCATTCAGTATTGTTATTTACTTGATCGAGCACCTACCTGCAAAACTTTTATTTAAAGTATATTGACCAGTCAATACCCACATAATTACATGTATCTTTGTAGGAACAAATATGATAAGAACTCTTGAAGAAGTTCCAAGCATCTAACTACTTGTCACACTATCTTCATTGTTTTGTGTTGAACAATCCGGTAGGTAGATAAGCAGCTATGCAGTCAGTTGTAAGGAATTTTTATAATGTTCTTATTTATACCAGACTGCACTGTCGGACATTATTTCTTGTGATAAAGATAAAATTCCTGTAATTTGTTCAATAGATTAATATTTTTTTTCTTGAATTTAACTTCAAGTTCTTAATTTGAAATCATTGCTAGATTTAAAATTCGTACGGTTTTCCGTCCTTTGAAAGTCCTTCAATAAATTTGCGTTGCACCTTTGTTTAGACTAGGTATTGTGTCGGTTTCTAAATCTTGTGATGATACAATCAGCTGTGGCCGTCATCAGTGATGTCATCGTCCAAGGTTTCAACTGAGGTGTCTTTTTATACTATTTTCCTTATGTTGTTATAGTTTGTGTGAGTCGTTATAAGCGCAGCTTCGGTTTATAAGTAACTTGCTGTCCCCGTGAACTTCATACCACCTCAGTTGTATGAGAAAATCTTGAATTTTTCCCATTTTGACAGTTATAATGCTATTCGGAGTGGATACAAATTCAATTACACAAAGATAATAAAAATCCATTTTTGAATTATAATTGGTGTAACTACCAGGACTTTTTTATATATAAACTAGCTGTTGCCCGCGACTTCGTCCGCGTGGTATTTAACAAAGACAACCGTTAACAACAGCCTGCTCGCCCATTCTGAGCCCGCGGGACGCATTGCAGGTTGTTGCTATCAAACTTAATCAGGCGCTGCGCTGCAACATTGGTTTTAATTTTTTTCGTGAGATCCTATTTTTTTTTCTAAAATAAAAGTAGCCTAAGTTACTCCTTGTTACATAAGCTATCTGCCAGTGAAAGTCCCGTCAAAATCGGTCCAGCCATTTCAGAGATTAGCCGGCACAAACAGACAGACAGACAGACAGACAGACAGACAGACGGACAGACAGACAGACAAAAATTGTATAAAATGTTGTTTCGGTATAGGTAACGTGTATACATCCAAATGCACTAAGTAAAAAGCGGTTATTTTAATATTACAAACAGACACTCCAATTTTATTTATATGTATAGATAGATTAGTATTGTATATACATAGTTTAGAATATACTATATAGAAGATAATTAGATGCCGTTTATTATGGAAATTACGACACGTGATTGCAAACACTAGATACCTACCATCGTTTTTAATACTACCTAAAGACCTACCATATTCTTGCCCTTCTTCACTACATTTGCTGTCAGTAAAAGCATGAAAAAGTTCCAAAAGGAAACCCTAAGTTGAAATCTTACAAAAATAAAAGCAGAGAATTTATCTTTATAGGTACACCCTCTATGCTATGGGACACCATTTAAAGGAATGGTCGACCAGCTGTACCGACCTCAGCACATTCTAATACCGTCGTATAGTAAACAGCACTACCGCAAAATATTAAGATTGGAACCGATTCCATCCACCACTAACGTCTCCATTGCGCACACGCAGAGTAAACTAACATTACCTTCATCTTCGTTTTACCAGTCTGTGCGTACTTACGCGATAGAATGTGTATTCAAAGCCTTTGTGTTTTACGATTTGTGGCCAAGTGCAGTGTTTATTTTATTGTGAGTGAGACGATTCAATTTAAACTGATGTCTTGTGTGTGGTATAAAGATGTTAGGTGTTCTCTATCACCTCGCGATACTATTTCCGATCTATGAGTATTGTCTGAGCTACTGTTATGCCAGTTTTTTTTATCCTACATTCAAGGCCGTAGCCAGGAATTAACTTCGGGATCGAATTCACTCGAATCCACTTCATAGAGTCGAGCTTGGACCAGAGACATTGGTCAAGTACTTATTTATAAAACGTTGGATTGTCTTATGGATTTTTGGGCGGCTTTGAAATCCCTAACCTCCCTCCCTCTGCCTACGGCCTTGCCTACCCTATAACATCTTCAAATTAAACTAACTTCTTCTCTCTTCAACCCGTAAAGTACCTTTGAGGTGGCTATTGAGATGCCCGTCTCCTTTTGATATGCAAACACAAAACCAGTATAAAGCTTAATGCCGTCCAAAAGTGTTCCAGTTCGATAGCCAACACTTGGTCCATGATGGCTAGATTAAACTAGGAAAATGACATTGAAATAAAACTAATTTTACGGATTTTATCGCGTTTATTATACTTTTTTACGTTCCGGCTGCTTTACAGCTACCATGGTCACGGGAGGACTGAGGTGGATGACGTCCTAGTGTCATAGTTTGAGATGGGGTACCCTCAAATTAGTTTTATTTCATTGTGTAGTATTCGCGTAAATATAAGAAATCAATATAGGAAAATGGCACTAAAATTACTTCTGCAACAGTCTGTGTGTTAATGTTTTTCCTGTAGTCACTATTATTTTATTCACACTACACGCAAATTTAAAGTTTAAATCTTAATTAACAACATCTCAGTGGACTCGCTTATAGGAATTCGTCTTTCTTTACGCGTATTCCTTTAAATTGAAGAAGCGGGGATACTGCTTCAAAGCCGTGTCTTGTTGTGCCTTATACAATTCTTTTCAGTACGCGTTACGACATACCTAGGTAGGTATGTCGACCTTCTTTCATGAGTAACTCACAAGGATACGAGGACAGTAAGGAATTAGGTTTCTTATCAATTCAATGGTATATATAACTGCACATTCGTCGTATCGTGGCGATATGAACAATGTGAACATAAGGCTTTTTTTAAATTTGAAAAAAATAAGGAAAAATGTTCCATAATTGAGGCGCGGTTATGGTAGAAGTTAATAAAATAATTTATATCGTTAGGTAATAAATATAAGTGCCTACTTTTTTTATAAACTTAGTCAATTATCAAACTAACACGTATATTTTACAAATATTTCGATACATGAAGTGGTATCGGTTCCAGAATGATAGCGCCATAAATTTGGACACAGGCTTGACCTTATCCTTCCTATTGTCTTCGTTCTCCTTCCCCTTGTAACTGTCACTGTCACCAAGCAGCCAGTTCAGCTTAATATATCAGCACATTTATTAATTAGCAATGCATCCATATTAAGAAACCATATGCATATTTTTTATAATTTCAAGCAATGCAGCAGCAGAAAAAGCATATTCCGAACGAGCTGCACATTCTGACTTCACATAAAACATGCAAATGAGCATCTACTGTGTGATATGGCCAGCATGCATATAGCAACACTGTACGCTAACTGGACCGATTGTCTTTAATTAGTAGACAGTCAATTAGTGCCAGTTTTGCCCAGCAACATGTGTACTGGACGAACTTGGGACAAACTTTTTGTTCACTGTTTATTTTACTGTGGCGACCTCTTCAATATCGTCACACAGATGGCATTGCAGACGACATTCATAACAAACATGAAGATTCATCATAAGATCCTAAAACGCGCTATGAGAGTTTTCGGTCAACGTACCATGTATACAAGTTCCCGACAATAATCGTTGGGGCATAGCGGCCGCCTCGCCGGGCATACCACCCGCCTGGCTCGAAGATCTTCTCTTTTCCACTAAACTATCATTGTGAACATTCCGAAATAGATATCCTGTCTGAATTGAAAATCCGTACTGTAGATCTTAAGTTACAAGTAGGCGAAGAAACCTTACAACCTTGGATTTAAATCGTCAAGGTATTCTTATCCAAGGTCAATACTTAAATCTATAGTTAGATTATCGGATACCCTAAAACACACAATCGCTTGTTCGCCGAATTGAATTTGTCGACTATATTATTTAATCCTAACTCTTGATCTGCTATTCTCACTTCTAAGCAGGCTACCATTCACACACACAATCACATTTCGACCATCCCTTGTTATTGTGAATGCGGCTATTGGCATCTCGAGCACTGTCAAGTCCATGGACGGAGAGAGAGAGTGATCTCATTATGTTCCAAAATAAATCACCTTACAAACAGGTGATGAGTATAGTCACCTATTTTAAAGCCTTAGGTAAATTATGTGCGCATTATGAGACTCATTTCTATTTATAATGATGAGCCTTTTTAATATCCGACTGTTGGGTGCTGATCTCAACTTAATGCGAGGGGGATCGTAGCCATAGTCCACCACGTTGGCCCAGTACGGACTTAACACGTCTTTCGTGAACTGGGTAGGTTTTTGGGAACATTTTCAGATGATATTTTACTTCACCGTTTAACAAATGATTCGCACATGAAAATACTTTAGGGTATTTTTGTTGTCTGATATCGTCATCCGGTTTGCGATGTCCGTCAGTAACTCCATAATGATTGCTGCTACTTGTTGGTCACCTGCAGCATTGTGCAGGGTTATGGGGCATCTAATATCTGAGAACATGTGCTAAAACGAAAGGCATAACTATAACATAATCAAGTAAAAAAAGAAAAATAATTTGCGAGTAAAAACCGAACTATCAGTTGTGGGCCAAAGTAACATGCACGCTGGGAAGGCCTTATGATGCCTTTATTACACAAACATAAAAATGCATGCAGCGACAATATGCCATAAACATAACGAGCATTCTTTATTACAAAACCCACAGCTAAACGAATGTTCCAAATACATTGTCTTCTTACGAAACAAGGCGAGTAATGATCGAACACATAAAGGATGTGTCAAGTTGATAGGAGCTAGCAAACCGCTTCTGCTTCTCCATACATAAGTTCCAATCTCATTTCGTAAAGAAAGAAGAAGAAGTGGCATGCGCAAATTGCTATGGGATGCACACTAGTACGATAGGTAGGGGCGCTACGGCAGCGAAAGCAAATCAGTTCTTGGAGTTCATGTGTAATTACTTTCACACTTGTGCCGACGTCGTAACTACGGACATGAACGTGACATTTACTTACTACAGAACTATATTTATCCAGCAACACAAGTGTGCCAAGCCGGGGGATCTTTTTCGTGCACAAAAAGAGTTTTTATGCTCTACTTACGTCGCAAAGGTCATTGCGACGTAAGCTAAGGGGGCGGGAAATGTGACAAGCCATTTTGGGCAAAATATTTTTATACCCAAGTAAAAATCGGAAGATATTACATTTCACTCGCCAAATATTCTTTCGTAGAAATTTATTTTTGAAGCGCAGATAATATAATATTAGTCCTACCTGTATGTTACTGCGATATTAGGTATTTGGAACGTATCTCCTTATTGTTTTCTTTCCTGTCTTTCATTTGAATGTTGATCACGGGCGCCACTGAGGTATTCTACTTAAAAGTAATAATGGCTATCCTTAGTAATTGTAAATTCCCAGAGAGTTCCTAGATTTCATGTACGAACTCATACAAAAAATTACTATCACATGCTATACTTACCTGCATTTCTTTGAGAATCGAACTACTTGACGAAAGACGTGCGGAGTCCGCCATCCCTAAATTATTATATTGTGCGGTTGGCGGACAGATGAATATTTTTAAATGTCTCCATAGGCAATCACCAAATAAATAAATTGACCTTCACATTCAAATGTACTAAATTCCAAACGTGACATCAACTTTAACTACACCATATTTGGACTCCCAAATATAAAAAAAAACTAACGTATAATCCGAAGTACATTCATATAATAAAGCCCGCGACGGTATGTCAGGAATCGCACACCGCGTCCGCCATGCCCACGTGTTGTCATAATGAACAATAAGTGCTTGAGACATTAGCGAGGTCGCTGACCGCAGACATGCCGCATGTCATGGGGTACCAGCTCCTAACGGTGAACAAGGAGACGATAATATCAAAATGAGCCGAAAGATTGCCATTGAACTATGCATTGTTGGAAGGAATCAAGCTACAGACTATTTGAAGAGAGAAGAGAAGAATCAGATCGAGAATTGTTTGTAATTGAAACTTGAAACCTAGGAACCGTTGAAGAATAAAGGTCTTTCATAGTTTTAGCCGGTCAAATGATTTTGAGCTTAAAGTTATCACTATTTGGGACAAAATTCTGCTTGAGAGGGACATGAAATGTTGCTACAGAAATACAAAGTGTAAAAGCAAATCCTACACAATTTAGGGTTCATTCAATGCGGAAGAATGTTTAAGAACTATTAATAGAGCTGCCAAAGAACGCTGATTCGTTTGTTATTAATGGTCAAATGGAAAACTGGACGAAGCCCGTGCCGATACAATCAATCGACCCGATCTTGGACCGCGTCCAAACTGTGATCGCTTGTTAAGTCGAGCACAAAACATACATTACGGACAGACTTGCGTAGAACAGGATCAACTATATGTTTTAGTTCAACTTGCTATTAGTCTTGGACTCTCTTATTACATTGATATAAAACTTATAATACATATTTTATTGCGTTTATTTTATGTTTTTACGTTCCCGACGTTTCGGCAGCTTTATTGCAACCATAGTCCCGGGGGGGAGGACTGAGGTGTTCGACGTCCTAGTGTCATAGTTTGAACTGCGGTACCCTCATATTATTTGTTAAGTTGTTGCTTGCGGTCCGATCTACGCAAAAAGTGATCCCAGTGTCTTGAGGTCTTGCAATGCTGCGCTTAGTTTAGATTTAATTATATTAATTACTGGATCCCTAGTCGGTGGTAGCACCCAGCCATCTTCCCTATTGAAATCAGGATGTTTTCTAATTTCAATGGCCTCACTATGATCCTTGGTCGGAATCAGTGTTCTTTTGCGAGTATCTGTGGTCTATTGGGCTTTAGGTAGCTAATATTTATATGTTATCTCCAATGGAGGAACTTCGATGTGTTAAGTACCTATGCCGATGTTATTTGGATATCATTATGTTGTAATTTTTTATTGTTACTTACGAAGCTACCGTATTGTACTTGGATGTCGATCGATTCATGCCTTTGCTTCTTGGCATCACCGTTGCAAGGAATTGCTGCGCTGTGGTGGTGGTGGTGGTAACATTTTGGTACATCATCTTCGAAGTAGTTGTAATGCTTCCAAAATCTAAGCTTATTCCTTGATTCACATTCCTAAAGATACTCACTGAAAATTGCTTTTAGCTCGTTGGAAATAAACTCTTGAAACGCTTCATCAGTGCAACGGATAATTCGTTTGGATAACGTGAGCACGAGTGGAACTGTACATTTAACGTGTAATTGTGGCTAGTGACTAGGTCAAGTCGGTGTGGACCGCACAATGACCGCAGTTAGTGGCGTAGTTGCATTGAATGGCATTTCTTTCGAAGTATGACTTAATGTGGAAATGTTGCCTGTTAACTTCACTATAACCAGTTCTACTTAGTTTAAACCAGAACGTACTTGCACCGTTGCTAGCTTCATTGCCTTTATACTCACAAAATAGCAGCCATTAAGACATTAAATCGCGATTATGACTCTGAATTTTTGCGTTAATTCTTTCTGCCATTAAAAAATATTGTATTTTAAATCAGTATTTTTTCAGCCATAATACCAAGCAACATTAATACCAAGCACAGATCTCATAATTCTAATAAAATTATATTCTGTGCAGAGAGTAGACCCGAGGGCAAGAATTGTATAAATATCATGGCAATGGCTTTTATGAAATAGTAGAAATAACTCCAGATGACACACGCATCGACCGAAATAGAAGCGAGGTTTTTGACACGGCCCAATGTTTACATCATCAAGAAATCAAATTTTAGAAATTGTATCTTAAGTCGTGTGCATAAGCGTCGGATTATTTTTGGAAATTCGAAAACTTGTACGCACAACAGTCGATTTTCTCTGAAGTATATTTTGGAACAAACAGTAATTGTTAAATAATATGTATAATTAGATAATTTTCATTGATTCGTTATAATCCCTTTTGTTTTATTACATAACATGTTTTGTCTTCGGGCAAAGCAGATTGATATTTTGTAACTGATCGTTCTAGATTACCGTCCCTTTCTTCCCGCTAATCACTATACACATTACCAACGGAAATTACTTAAACTATATAGATTTTTCGATTAGTTACGTTTATTCACTCCATGATGCTCGTCCACGTAAAGTATTATCAGTGCATCAAACGGTCTGCCTTGTAAGGTAACAGCAAGGAGTACCACATCACAGGTACTTACAACTTCACTGCACTTCCTGGCTAGCTAGCTCACTGACATTTTCTTTGGCGACAAGGACGAGCGCAGCGGAAATGGCTGCTCACGCACACGAAGACGCCGCATCTATTTCCGGCTTAAGGAAAGTGATAATTCAATCGGATTGTGCGAATGTGTGCTGTGTGTTTAGATACGTGATTTGCATGTGTGCCAGTGACCTGGACACCTTTGAGGGTCTATTCCGAACACGTAGCAATGTCATATGTAGTTTTGTTTTTGGGGAGCCAAAAACAGAACTACTTTAGCAGCTGGGTGCGTGACATATGGAATAGTAATTGGGATTATGATTGCATTATTTTTATTTTACGGCATCTACAAGGTGGTGGTCTAGTTTCTTTATAGTGATGAACGCCAGTCTTTCATTGCTGGTGCACTTCTCTATATTCTTTTGATGCAACATTGTTTCGGAGAGTAGGAAAAATACATTTTATTGTTCCAGATTTTGGATGATTGTTTTCTGGAACAGAAATGTGAACTTTAAGATTACATTACGACTTAAATTGTTTAATTTTGGTAATTAATTAAGTCAGATCTATATTTAGTCCACACAATGTGACAAATGCACCTAATTGAACACTGCAGTGTGTATGCTAATCACGAATACATATTATGTTGTAGTGCTAACCGCTAATATTTAACATGAGTCACCTAAACATAATATACTGATAGAGTTATCTAAATCTACGTTCAAGCCCGATTCCCGTATACATCGCCTATCTTATCGACCTTTTCGAGGATATTGGAAATTTAAATTGATTGACTCGCCTGCGGAAAGGTGGCGTGATAAGAATGATGAACACTAACGTAATAACCATGTTAGGTCTTAGATGTTTTCATGATAGTACTTTATCTGATAGTTCATTAATTTCAGGAGGTAATGGCAAGTTGAGATGTTGCTGTTTAAAATTGTATAGACATTTTAGCCATGCAGTGGTAAAATAGTGAAAATTTGCCATTATTAAAAACTGGATATGTTTTTGATCTATAACAGTTTCTTATGGATAAACCTGTTTAGATCTAACTTTCCACTGGTCAATCTGGTGTTGGCTTATATTTAAAAAAAAAAACAATTCGGAAGCCCATAAATTTAATGGGCAATTTATAAGCATTAATTTAAGATCTGCAAAAGGCACAAGGAAGAGATATTATCATAGCAGTCATCGATTGCGTCATCTCAGCCTCAATGTGATTCACACGAGGCGTGTTTACATGTACTTACGTGATTGTCTGTATAGAGATAATTTTACTTATTGAGTTTCTTGTTTATAGAACGAGTCATTAGTTAAAACAGCTGTCGAGTTTGCAACTCCTTAGTTCTCTATTTTGAGTAAACTTTTTGGCAGAAAATTGAAGAATGAAGTATAAAAAAAATTGCTCAAGCAATGTGCCTTGCAATGCCATTTTAAATTAATGAAAATGTTCGAAATTTGAATGTAAATCTATATCCTGCCATACCTATTATGTCTTATTGGTCACAATTTTGGGCACAAACTATGACGTCACTTACGATCCTCCAAATAAGTGCAGAATACTTGTGTGGTCTGCTTCAAGGACCTAATGTAATAAATTCACAGGTATGCAACTGCCCTGCGATGACACGCTTTCGCGCTTTTGTTTATTAAGTAACCGTTTTGTATACGATGCGCGTGCGCACCCGTATGACACATGTTACTCAACCAAAGAGGTCGCTTGGTCGCCCTGTACTTAATGGTTACTAAATCTTGTGTCCATTGCTTGCAGACAATTTCTCAATTTCGAATTTCCATTCGTTCCCCTAGCGGCTGTCCCGCCCCGAGGTGCCTTTGTGCTAGTTGCACTTAGCAGTTACATTCGGGAGCCCATTAACCACAAACTGCAACGACCATTGTGTTCAATGGCATAACCCCGTTCGGAAAATGTATGGAGAATCTGTTCAGAGCTAGGCAGACCATGTGTTGGCAAGATATATGTATCTTAATCGTTGCAGTAATTAAAGAAAAGTCACAATTTAATCGGTCCTGGATTATTTTATTTTATTTCTTGCACGTGATATCATAATGTTCCATGCTTCTAGATTGTAGGTGTTGTTTTTTTAGAGCTCGATCAAATCATATTCATTGTCTTTAAATAGTTTATGTAGATTAAGAGCGTGATCGCTAATAGCTGTATGACTTCATTCCCAATTCTCTGTTTATGTCACACATACGTAATGCTAAACACACCAGTCATCAGGTCATTTTGTTAAGTATTGTTACGTGCGGGGGTAATCAAATGCCGATTACGTGAAAATTACTTTAATCGCTCTCCACACAGAAGGCAAAAATAGTACACACCAGTACACTAACTAGTAAACACTCAAATCACAATTCACCAAATCACTTAGAAACACAGTTGTCCAGAGTATTCGCTAGAGTCGCCGGTATAGTCTTCTTAGTTCGCTTCCGAGAGATGTGTTCACAATCGCTTTCAAATAGAAACTGACTCGTCGCTGGTCCTGCACACTATTTATAATCCGAAAATAGCGAGGGTGGATCTTTCCAGAAAGGTGTCGATAAAAACCCACTAAACAGAAATGTTCCATAAGGAAAATGAACCTTATGTACACGGTAATAAGGAGGCGCTAGAATGTTCTAGTGTACGTAGCTGTATTCGTCTTTTGTTTACTAATAATAATTTTAATAAAAATAATATGAGGTATATTCCGGAAGCCGGTTGCAACATTGTTGACGATTCTAGATCTTTCTTCACAGATCGATAGGGGACCTTGGACCCAACAATGCGTTTTTGTTTCTAGAAGCTTCGATGACTATTTCTCGAGTTATCGATACCTCTTTTATACGCATCGTAACATTACCCCCCTCTTAGTCATGCTCGTCCCGAGCATTATTCGAGCCATGATATCGCGCTAACCGGTCCACATGGACTACCTTTGGTTTTCCTCTAAGTCCCTTCTTGATGCGGAAGGTAACATCATTGATCCTTGTAATGACGGTGTACGGTCCTTCCCAGCGAGCTTGAAGTTTCGGAGACTTTCCCTTTTTGCGAAGCGGATTATGAAGCCACACTAGTGTTCCTTCCTCAAACCCGTTGGTGTTCGAATTCCGATCGTACCGGGTCTTCATCCTTGTACTAGTTTTAAGATTATTCTCCCGTACTCTTCTGTGTACTTCATCCAGCTGGTTTTGAAGATCACTCACATAGTCCGTAACAGGCTTAGGACTATCGGGTGGCGTGCCTGTTATTGCATCAACTGGGAGCCTTATTTCTCGACCGAAGTTTACCTTGGCCGGAGTATGTCCCGTACTATCATGCACCGCAGATCGATAGGACATCAGAAACAGCGGAATGTATTGGTCCCAATCTCTTTGGTGATCGTCCACGACTTTAGCCAAGTGGTTCTCTAAAGTCTGGTTGAACCTCTCGACCATTCCATCTGACTGCGGATGCGCTGGAGTCGTACGGGTCTTATTGATTCCCAGCAGTTTGCACATTTCTTGAAATAGGGCAGACTCAAAATTCCGCCCTTGGTCTGAGTGAAGTTCCATGGGTACGCCATATCGACAGACCACTTCCTGGACCAGTTTCTTCGCCACAGTTATAGCTTCTTGATTCGGTGTCGCAAAGACTTCGGGCCACTTAGTGAAGTAATCTTGCACTACTATGATGTACTTGTTCCCATCATCTGTCATAGGAAAAGGTCCAGCAACATCAATAGCGATGCGCTCCCATGGCGCTCCAACGTTGTACGTCTTTAACTTTCCCCTGCTTCTTGTCTGCGGGCCTTTCACTGAAGCACAAGCAGTGCACTTACGGCACCAATCCTCGACATCTTCCCGACAACCGACCCAGTAGAAACGTTGTCTTACTTTAACTAAGGTCTTCTTGACTCCAAGATGTCCACCAGAAACACCATCGTGAATGTGCCGTAAAAGAGGGGCCACCTTACTCCGAGGTACTATGACTTGCATGGTTACGTCTTTTCCATCGCTGGATTCCCATTTTCTACATAGTACACTATCTTCCAGAGTCAAGCTGTCCCACTGAGCCCAATAGCTTTTGGTGGTCGAACTGTGAGCAGACACATCACACCATTGGGGTTTGTTTCCAAGACGTTTCCAGTCCAGTATAGGTCGAAGGTCATCGTCCTCTTCTTGGGCCTTCTTTATGTTAGTTCCAGTCCATTCGTCATCAAGTCCGTGTGTCCTAATGACTTTAACCTCTTCTCGTACTTCATTCTTCTGACAGTGCTTGCAGTCTTCGGCACACGGTCTTCGTGACAAAGCATCAGCGTTGCTATGTCCTTTTCCACATCGGTGTTCTATAAAAAAATGAAATTCCTGTAGTTGCTCGAGCCATCTAGCTACTTGACCTTCTGGGTTCTTGAATTGTAACAACCATTTTAACGCAGCATGATCCGTTCTTATAGTAAACTCTCTACCTATAAGATATTTCTGAAAATGTTGTAAGGTCTTCACCACGGCAAGTAGTTCACGGCGAGTAACACAGTAATTTCTTTCAGGTTTGGAAAGTGACTTACTGAAATATGCTATCACGACTTGACGATCTCCCTGTATCTGAGATAAAACACCACCAATTCCCGTGTTACTGGCGTCTGTGTCGACGATGAATCTTCCTTCTCTATTTGGGTAACCCAAAATAGGGGCTTCACATAACCGTTGCTTGAGCTTACTGAAGGCTTCCTCACAAGTCAGGTCCCAGATAAAATCACGTTTCTCTTCTGTAAGTCGATGCAACGGTTTTGCAATGTCCGAGAAACTCTTAATGAATCGTCTATAATATGCGCATAATCCCAGAAAGGCGCGCACATCTGTTTTATTTCTTGGGACAGGCCATTCTTGAACAGCTTTTATCTTCTCAGAGTCGGTTTGGACTCCTTCCGTTGAGATGACGTGTCCAAGGTAACTGACTTCCTTTTTAAATAGAGCGCACTTCTTTGGGCTAAGTTTTAGATTAGCCTCACGGATCCGAGTGAACACTCGTTCTAAATTCTTCAGGTTCTCCTTGAAGCTACGACCCATAACGATTACGTCATCAAGGTAGACCAGACATACGTCTCCGAGTAAACCCACCATCACTCTTTCCATGAGGCGTTCAAATGTGGCTGGAGCATTACATAACCCAAAAGGCATAACATTAAATTGCCACAATCCGTTTCCAATTCCAGTGCTGAAGGCCGTCTTCTCTTTGTCTTCTGGGTTTAGTTCTACCTGCCAATAGCCACTTTTTAAGTCGATAGTTGAGAACCATTTCATACCACTGAGCATGTCCAGTGTGTCGTCGATCCGAGGTAAAGGATAGCTGTCTTTCTTTGTGACGTTATTCAACATCCGGTAATCCACACAAAACCTTGTACTGCCATCCTTCTTCTTCACCAGCACCACGGGTGATGACCATGGACTCGTAGAAGGTTCAATTATTCCGTTATCAGCCATATCCTTAATCATATCTGTCACCTCCTTTTCTCTTGCCCATGGGATGCGTCGTGGTCTTTGTTTTATAGGCCTGGCGTCGCCTGTGTCGATCCGATGTTTTACGAGCCCCGTCCTTCCACAGTCATTTCCAGTGGCAAAGATGTCGTTGAATTTCAGCAAGAGCTCTTTGGCTTGCTGCAGTTCTGTTGCCGATAAATTCTCCTTAGAAGATTCCAGTAGTTGCTGGATGTGATCCTCCTTCATGTGGGTACCATTCTGTTTAACTGTATCACTATTCAATCTTCTCAGGTACTTTACTTCCTCACATCTTCCAACCACACTATTCTTCTTCAGGTGAACTTCTTCAGTACCAAGGTTAAGGATTCTCACCTTAGTCATTCTGTTTGACATTAGTAAAGTCCTTGCTGTAATTAAATGTGGGTAATTCCCAGTGTCTTCAACAATGAGGCATCTTCTTTGCTTAATATTTCGAGGAAATTTCACTATTACCAAGTTTTCTGATCTCGGAGCCAGTATAGTGTCCTTCAGACAATAAATGTTGCACGAACGTGATCCTTGCAAACAAACTTCTTGGTCAGGAAACCTTAACACTCCTTTAGAAACATCCAAAACACACTGCTGATTCTTCAAGAAATCCAGTCCCAAAATGCAATCGTCGGTTATATTAGCAATCAAAACGGATTGGAGATATACTTGGTCACCAATTCTTAACTTTACGTCTGTTTCGCCGAGGACGGAAACTGGCTGGCCGGTGGCTGTCTGAAGATGACATTTTGGCGATCGTCTATTCCACATTATGGTGCGTCTCAGTAGCTCTGGTCTCACAATGGTACGCGATGCTCCGGTGTCCACTGTTAAACTACATGATTTATTATCTATGGTGCCCTCGAGGATCAGACTATTCCCATTAAAAACTTGAGTAATGGTTACTATAGGGGCATTATGTTGACCAGCCAGCGCCCGCCCCGCGGCCCTGGCGACCTTTAGTTTAACGGAATGTCTTGATCGTCTTGGGTCGCGGAGTCCTTGACCCTTCTCTTTTTCTTAGGGCATTCAAGCCGAATGTGCCCCTTTTCTCCACATTCATAGCACGTGGGGACAAACCGAGACTTCTTCTCTTCTGGAATCATCGCTCTAACTTTATGCAGCCTCGTGTCTTGTTGCACAGCTTCCACCTCAAGAGCATGTGCGAGTGCGTTTTTCAAGGACTGGTGATGTCCCAATTTCACAGCACCTCGAACTTCTGAGTTTCGTATGCCATCGACAAATGCCTGTAGCAGGTTCACTTCGATGACTTCTGGTGCCGATGAGTAAGCCCGACGAACCAGCCTTTCAATTTCCTGGGCCCACTGCTGGAGGCTTTCACCAGCCTTCTGTGATCGCTCACGGAGTTGCACTCGGTACACATGTTCCAGGTGCTTATCACTGTAGCGCGTGTCTAATGCTTCCATAAGTGTCTCCAGCGTCCTTCTTTCAAGCGGCAGATTTTCGAGAATTGTTAAAGCATCCCCTCGTAGAGCAAGCGTAAGAGCCATAAAAGATTGCTCGTTGCTCCAGCTATTACCACTTGCGAGTACCTGGAACTGGTACTTGAACGCTGACCACGACGAAGTCCCATCGAAGCGTGGTAGGTCAACTTTTGCAGACGATGGTGAAGCCACTGCAATAGATCCATGTGTTCTGAGCTTTATCATCTCCTTGTTAAGTGTTTCCCAGCGGTCTTCCATAGCCTCGTTCTTGAGAATAACCTCCTTATTCAGGGCTTTCAGGCGGTCATCAAGGTTTCCAGTCTTTTGAATTACTTCCTTGTCTAGGACTTCCATGCGGTCTTCAAGAGACTTTACCTTTTCTCCGAGAGCTATTATGCCGGCATCGATTTTCCCTACTACAGCTTCCTTGGTCTCTTTAAGCTCCTGCCGACTGGCTTCTTGGTTGGCCTGCAACATTTTCTGATTGGCCTCTTGACTGGCCTGGATCATTTTTTGCATAGAAGCCAGCAGTGCTGACATGTTCATGTCTGGTGAGCTAACCCCTGGTGCTGCCGCAGTTTCAGCTGGAATCTCAGCACCAGCCCGAAGCTCTTCCTCTTCACGGCTACGTTGACGTGCAGCATCCATTTCCACTTGCCGTCTGGTTCGTGGAGTACGCCCTTCGTCTTCACGTGGTAGTAGCGGCATTCCGCTTCTGACACCAATTGTTACGTGCGGGGGTAATCAAATGCCGATTACGTGAAAATTACTTTAATCGCTCTCCACACAGAAGGCAAAAATAGTACACACCAGTACACTAACTAGTAAACACTCAAATCACAATTCACCAAATCACTTAGAAACACAGTTGTCCAGAGTATTCGCTAGAGTCGCCGGTATAGTCTTCTTAGTTCGCTTCCGAGAGATGTGTTCACAATCGCTTTCAAATAGAAACTGACTCGTCGCTGGTCCTGCACACTATTTATAATCCGAAAATAGCGAGGGTGGATCTTTCCAGAAAGGTGTCGATAAAAACCCACTAAACAGAAATGTTCCATAAGGAAAATGAACCTTATGTACACGGTAATAAGGAGGCGCTAGAATGTTCTAGTGTACGTAGCTGTATTCGTCTTTTGTTTACTAATAATAATTTTAATAAAAATAATATGAGGTATATTCCGGAAGCCGGTTGCAACATTGTTGACGATTCTAGATCTTTCTTCACAGATCGATAGGGGACCTTGGACCCAACAATGCGTTTTTGTTTCTAGAAGCTTCGATGACTATTTCTCGAGTTATCGATACCTCTTTTATACGCATCGTAACAGTATTTATATATAGATGACGTTCTTTTCAAGTTCTCCATTTGTTACGCCTCTATCATTTGATCTTATAGATAGAATCATTCGTCAATTCATCATTTAATACTATCGGGAAAAAAATTCAATAAATTGCACTCATTATTATTAATTTGAACATGGGGTTACTTCAGGAACTGCACGTGTCAATTCAGAGAGTACTCTAAATATTTATTATTTTGGTGGAACTTTTATTATTTTCTAATGCATTGTTATGTTTGCTACTTCCAACATTGGTTCGCACTACGTACGTTATATTTATCGACCGATATAACCGCAGACCTGATAAACGGTGATAATTTGCGATAGTAAACACGATATCCGCGGGTAATGTTGTATGAATTAATGTTATTGCTCATTATGTAGTCGCACTAAACAATTTGAATTACGTGAGCAAATACAGGTAATGGCGCGGAAATGTAGATTATTGTATCGTAAGTATAATAATAGCAAAAATGATTCAAGGGTTAAAACTAGGCTAGGCGCCAGGAGATTATAGATTTGAAGAATAATTAGTGGGATAAAAATAATAGATTGTACAACAAGTGCATAAAGTAGGTAATTTTATCCGAGACATTTGTTGCCCGAGCCGAAGCGAGGGTTGCTATTGAAGTCAAAGACAACATTTCTGATTTCATGACCGAATTATACAACTCTTTGATTGCGAGGAAATGAAACAGTGACATTTGAACAATTTTGTATCGTAGCTACATAGACCTAATAAAAAGCATAAAAAATACTTCTATGTCGTCTATGTTTACTCGCCGTATTATTTTTTAAATCTTTCTACATGAAACATTTGGCTCGGGTCGGAGACTTTATACTGCCTAGTCATAAGTGGATTTATAATATGTTTATAAGTTATTCCTGATTTTTAATTGGATATAGAGACCACAAAAAGGCTATTAACTTAGAGTAAATGAAATCAAATAACAAGATGTACTACGTACTGCTTCCACCCTGCATAAACAGGGACCTTACGAGCACCAGAAGTGTTATATCAATACGAGAATTAAGTCAAAGTCAAAGTCAAAGTCAAATCATTTATTTCGTATAGGCCTACGGGGGCACTTACAAATTGTCATTACATTTTTTCCTTAACTCTACAACCGGATCGGCACGCGACCTCAACTGAGAAGATCCGGCAAGAAACTCAGCGGGCTTGTCTTTTTTTTATCCATTATTTTTACAAAAAAAAAAAATTATAAAAAGTAAGCTCCAGTGTGTTGCCATGCGAGGCGCACACACGCTACACTTTAACATTATAAATATTGATATGTGAGCGATCAGTCCCAGGCTGCTTTATCATCCAAATAATCCAAGATTCTGTAATAACCCTTACGACATAAATTACTTTTAACAGTTCTTTTAAACTTACTAATGGGCATAAGTACATACTAATGCATATAAGATCCGAAACATAACTCAATTCTTATAAAAGCATTTATGCTCTGTAGTTGTTCATGTTGCCAGTAGCTAATTGTTTTCCCAGACAGCCACCACCGTGGGAAACCTTGATGGTTTTATTGAATTTATAGCAATAGTTGAAGATACAAGTACAAAGCGATAAAAAAGATGGTTGTTAGGTTCAGCGGCAACGACGATAACTTCTGATTACGAAGCCTAGCGATGCTTAGTCATTTAAAGTTATTCTACGTTTACAATAGTCAGTTGGTTAGACTAGAATGAGTCAGTGTCATCAATAAAGCATAACTAATAACTTGTATAGTACTTACAGCATGAGGCAATGACTCATTTTCATGATATCGTATGGCATGTTCAACAATTCTTCTTCTTTCTAGCCTTTTTGATTTCCTTATTGTATTAGAGACGGTTTCAACTCTTCCCTAATCAGGCTAATTTGAATGATGAACATTTCTATTCTCTGCAATTTAAATTTATAAACTGCAGTATTTCAAACGGTTATAAGTTCTAAGGAGGATACAAACGTTCTAGCTAGGAACCAATCCCGACTATGCTACTATATAGAAATGCCAGGATTCGATTAATGGAATTGCTTCAACTTCTTGATCCCATTATATTCTCCACACTCCTTATGAAAAAAAAACACGTTTAACGTTGTTTTTTAATGCTCATAATTAATGCGATTCAATGATGGCAAATCAAAGGCGCGAACCTCGGATTAGTCAGACTAATCATGGCACTCCCGCTCAGGTGACCTCGGTCTCTGCTCTTGAACTACAAACCGGCCGGTGAGGCTCTGGCGCGGTGACGTCAGCGTGCGCGCGCGCAGCGCGGCTTTCCGATGTCGAAGGCATACCTTGTGTATTGCATGACATGGCGCTTACCAGCACTCATTTAGTTATAATATTATCAACGTATTATTGTTAATTGCTAAAACTGGAATGATCCCACTTCCCACTAATATTATAAACGTGAAAACTTGGATGGATGTTTGTTACTCGATCACGCCAGAACGGCTGAACGGATCTGGATGAATTTTGGCACTGAGATAGACTATAGTCTAGAATAGCACATAGACTACTTTTTATACCGGTAAAAAGTATGGATCCCGTGGGATCGACATACTTATTAATCGCGGGTAACACTGCGGGCCCAGCTAGTATAACATAATTCGGTTTTCTAAAACGTGCATGCTATTTGTTTGCCATATTATAATGGAATTATTCTTGCCAGATGTTTGTGTCAATTTAAGAATCAAATAAATTATACATCTGTTCACGAATTGATTAGCGCAGTTGGTAGTGACCCTGCTTTCTGCGCTGAGGGCCCCGGGCTCAAATCCTGGTAGGGACAAGTTTTTTATGATGAGAATTCATGTTTGTATCCGAGTCATGGATGTTTCATATCTATATAAGTATTGTATACTGAGTTCGCCTTCAGTCCATTGTACGGTACCCATAATACAAGCGTTGCTCAGTGTGGAACCGTATAGTTTGTGTGTTCCTCTGGCGATATTATATTATATCTTCCATTGACCATTAATACCCACATGAATATCAATGGCGCTAGCAAATCACCCGATGATGCCCTAATTTAGTACGAGTCGGATATTATGTAAATATGACCGTGTTTTGATGATTTCTGAATGGATTCTCAAAAGTATTTTTGAATAAAATAACAAGTTTACACATGTTATTAATAATTATAATCTGGACAGCTTCACTATGAATTTCAAATCAGGTTTTGCGTGACTCACTGCTTCTATGATCGCATTCACGTCTAAAACCATGTGTTTACAAATATACTTGTTTAATAATATTCATTATACGAGTGATATAATACAGCTCACACTGACATAATTTACAATTTATTAACTAACTTCTTAACTAACTCTCGATCGTCGTTGTGTCAGCATGGATGGATGGTGTGTCCATAACTAAAGAATCATTGACTTCTGGTTTAGTTATAGTACATAATTTACCTACATTAGTATTTTGAAGGGTACTAAAAGTAATATGGTTGATGTTCAAGGGAGTGTCCTAATATCAAAATTAATGTGAAGCGCGCATGTAATATTCCGCCGCTGACCGACGAGCCGACGAAGTATGCTTTTACATGATATACATCATAGCGGCGTTCCTCGTTTTATGTTTGGCAACGGGTTGCGTAGGGTAGCCATCGAACCAACCGACACAAGGATGTGACTCCCTTAGAATCAGATTTCACTGACAAAAAGGTTATAACATAAGTCGCGATTATTTATTTGCTATAATTTTAATGTATACTGTTTACATTACTTATTTTATGGTTGTGTTGATGTACTACACATTTTTTTTTTAATTTTTAACCTGAACGTGAGACTCGACTTTCCAATAAAAAAGGTTGAACACGTACGTTACTTTTTATGATTCTTTTTAAATTAGTAAATATACTAGTTATAGTCCCGGTAGTCTCTTCAGCGAGTATTCAATTTATAACTCAACTCACGTAGACAGGGTGGGATCGAACATGGAGCCTCGGTCACGAGAGTGGCCGCTCAAACTTCTAGCAGATTAAGTAATAGTTTCCACTAGGCTAGCGCTTTGAAGTAATATAAAAACCTTAGCGCAATGCCTCTCCAAACATTTTTGAAAAGAGAATACAATTCTATAGGTATAAATTGTAATAAGGCAAAATAAAACTGATCCTTTAGTTTATCCTAATAAACCACGGTAGGTGGCGACCCTATGGGCATCGCCACGGCTGCATGCAACCGTGGAACAGGTCGTCGCCCTAATAACCCGATGAGGTTATGAATTTCGGCACGCGACGACCGCGCGATGGAAGATTGCAAGCTTTCATGCAACCAAACATGAAAATAGATCTGCAAAATACTCCCGCACTGAGAATAAATATAACCAAGGACGAATATATTTCTCTATGACCATTGACAACCTTAGTTTAATTAAAGATCAAGCTTGAATAATAATATGTGCAGTAAGTCTATTCAATTCAATACAGCCATGAAACGCTCAATCTTCAACAAAAACACACGTAACAGGATCCAGCTTACTGATTAAAATCTTAATCGACTAATGGAGCGGCACTAATCCAATGTTGACATCTACTCGATTTACCGTATATACAAATCGGTTTTAAGTGAAAAAAAATGCGCTTTTATTTCTCATATGTTGTTTCAAAATTATAATTCACCGTGAAACTTTCAACCAGATTGCAATTATTATAAATGTTCGACATTATTTTTCTCCTGATGAAGTACACAAAACCTTAAAAAAATGCGAAATATTTGCGCATCTTTAGCATACAACTTTATCGGCATCTTTTTTTTAATTCTTACTGTTTCGAAAAAGAAGGAAAGGTAGACCAAGAAAACGTTGGAAAGACATATTTATGCAAAGATGTGGACCGGACTGGATGAGACAAGCTAGAGATAGGGAAAAATGGAAAATTATGGGGGAGGCCTACGCCGAAGAGGCGACTTCTACAAATATTAATTAAACTTTCATTCATTTTAATTATAAATTCACGATTATGTAAGTTAACTAGAAGGATTAAAGGCTTTTTTTTTTTTTTTTTTTATTTATTTTATTACTGTTTCGAAAATCGAAATATTCGATTACTTCAGTGGCCCCTAATCGTAAACGTCGCTTTATCCTCCTTACGTTTGGGGAGGTCTGTGCGAAGCAGTGAAACAAGAAAGAGGCTAATATATGATCTCCCTTGGTCCTCAGGTTTCAACATAACAAAATCTACACATACATTGGCGAGGTGCTTGTGTCCGTGAATCCTTACAAGACCCTGGACATCTATGGCCCACAGCACATGGCACAGTACCGGGGTCGGGAGATGTTCGAGGTGTCACCACATGTATACGCGGTCGCTGATGCGTGCCAGAGGGTACTTCGGCAACAGGTGAGCTGGTTACAACAAATAAGGCACTGTGCTTCGACTATAGGCTATTTTGATGGAGTTTTAATCATTTTTACGCGACTCTTCTCAAGGTGAATCGAAGACTCATGCGTGTGACCTCATGAGTGGAGAACTGTGCCGCTTAGAGGTCCTTAGGGGACGTCTTTGTTCAGCAGTGAACGTCTTCTGACTCATGACGTGTGTCCAACGACCGATCTTTGTTGTTGTCATGCCAACCAGCAATTTTAAGGTGTGGTGAATAAGTTCACGCGTGTTTTGTATTATAGTCCTAAGGGCAGCGACGAACTTCTCATAAACGTTAAGTCAGCGGCCGAGATGACAGACGTACGGCCGTCGCCCGACCATTATCGTCTACGGCAATATTACCTCGTTCTTGGTGACGGCGGTGACAGTGGACAAACGCTCTGGTCATGATAATGATGCTTCAGATGCCAAATAACATTGGCATCTGGAGCACTGATAAGATCTCCGAGCCGTTACTTGTTTTACTCTCGACCTTGACCTCGTTGATAGTCCAATTTAACAGATTTTACGGAATGCTTTAAATTCGTTGAAGTTATAAACTCTGATTCACGGTGCCAATTTTACGACGGCTAAACGCTATCCTAAAAAACGCTGTAAAAATGCGAAGAGTTCACTGCCAATTTGACCTGTCGGTTTAATTGAAACCAATTGTCATTCCATTAACCTCTTGTGATTGTTTGGTAGGTACTCAAGTTTTTAGATGCGGTATCTTCATCTTAAGGATCATGGGAAAATGATCGTGTGACCTTTTTTCGCGAGAATTTGAAATGATTATACATTTCCCCGTTCTGCCCTGAACTCCTGAACCTTTAAACCAGAGTATCTAGTCAGCATAGTAACGCATAGTAAAGCTCCAGACGTTCTGTATAATGTTGTTTTTAAGTGGCTGTCTAGTTTTTTTTTTGGAAACCAACAATTACAAAAAGTTTATATCACATTTAAGTTATGGAATATATATGTTTTTTTTTTAAACTGATAGTATGTACTTATGGTCTTTTTCTTTTTCAGGGTAGAGACACATGCGTTCTCATATCGGGCGAGTCCGGCGCCGGCAAGACGGAGGCGTCTAAGTTTATAATGAAATACATAGCAGCGAATACTACACAAGTGCACAGGGAATACATTGATAGGTGAGCCTACATCGACAATCCATACAATGATGGTTATTACCACTACATATGTAAGTTCACGTTTGTACAAGTGCCAGGTGTGTGCGTACCGCACGTGATTGGGTAGATCAATTGCGTAGGGTCTCGGGGTGAGGATTCTCATGCTGACAAGGAGCAGGAGGAATGCCCATGTCTTGTACAATATTCTGAGCTTACACATAGCACCACAACTGGGCCCCAAGTCTACTGACAGAATTTTTATCATAATTTAATGGCAATGACATCAATATTACCATATTTGACCACTTTCCAATACTAAGTCTGTCACAAGTGACAATTATGAAGTCATTGCACCCATATTAAATGTTTATAGGAAAACCGCATATGTTACAACTGATGGCGACTTGGTGATGATTAGGCACCACTGCGGGTTCTGTTTTTTCTATAAAGATATGAGAGAAAGAGCGAGAGAGAGATATCACCAACATTCTTCCCTCTTTCCAGAGTAAAAAACGTCCTGATCCAATCAAATTCCATCCTGGAAACGTTTGGCAACGCGAAGACCACTCGTAATGACAACTCTTCGCGCTTCGGCAAATACATGGACATCCACTTCGATTACAAAGGGGATCCGGTGGGAGGACACATTAGCAATTATCTGCTGGAGAAGAGCAGGGTGGTCAGCCTGCAACCCGGGGAGAGGAACTTTCATTCGTTCTATCAGGTAACATAGAAAAGGTCGAACGACACTCATTGCAGAAGAATCCTGAATAGAATAGAGATTACGAGTGATATAAAATTTTAACTATAAATAATTACAAGTATACTATTAACCGTTACTTATCAGAATTAATCTATATGAAGCATAGTCGTGCTAGTTACACCATTTATAACTCAAGAACGAGTTGGCCGATTTTTATGATCTTTCATTTTTTGACTTTATACGAGTATATACATGTGAAAAAAATCACATTAGATTCTGGGGCGGTACGAAGTTCGCCGAGACAGGTAGTAAATTATAAATTTAAAACTTGACCAGCTGCTAAAGTCTGCCTAGCCGTTCCTACATTGTTCTACCATACCCATAACAATGTACTGCTCAAAAATGTAAAAGTTCTTTCTTAAAAGAGCAACTATGGAGTTCCTTGTCTGTTCATCTCCATAGGAACGGCGTTCCGATCTGGTGGTAAAGTTGTAGCTTAGTATTTTGTAACTACCTTGAGGATTCATATGCAAGCTACACCATTGCTATTCGATTATGAGTCGATCTTAACTCGATTGATCTCAACTTGACTTTATACTTAAGTTCGAATTCATTTTTTTTAAATTAGTGATTGATTCGAATGCATTAGAATTAGCCTATGAACCAAAAATATTCTTCGCTTAAAATATAAAATGATTGATATCTAGTCCGACAGCGATTCAGGATCTACTCTATTCAATATTTGTAGTTGAGTAATGGTATCTGTTTACATCAGCATAACATTTATTTTGTACCCCCCTGTTATGTTGTTTGTAAACCCAATCTCTAAAGTTACGCATAACCACTATAACTTGTCCTATCACAATATGCCTATTGTGCTGTAATTGTTTTTGTTACGTCACGCTGCGACTATTGTCCTGCGTGCGCGCACAAGCGCGATACATATCAGCCCATCATCGGTTAATAATAACCGCGATAGAGACATTCCTTTGGAACTTGTACGTAACGCCATACACAGCTGACCCATTTACTTCTTTTCACCGCAATAATATTTTTCATAATATGTCTTTAATATTTATATAATAGGCGCAGATACAGGGTTTGGTTTTTTCGTTGGTTCTAAACAAAAATAAATTCTTACAAAGTGTTCGGTCGAGAGTCAGGGGGGTGGGGGGAGGGGTGGGAAATATTCCCCCCCCCTCCCCCGTGTATCTGCGCCTGGTATGAAGTGCCTTACAAATCTAGCTCCAATTGTTCAAGCTATAAGAATGATATTTACGACTTAGGTAGTCAAGCGATAGTGCACGTCACCCCACTAACTACTTAACGACATGATATTCAAATCTTTTAACAGTGGTCTCGCAATTGAATGTCAATGGCGTCCTTGGTCATTGCACTGACAGGTTGCAGGATCGATTCCCGTACAGACAAAATTTGAAAAGATTTCTTTCTTAACTCCAATAATTTAAGTGGTATTATGGCCAGTCAATAGTATGGTATTTTACATAATACAAGCATTGCTTAGTTTGGGACAAATACTTGATGTTTTCGTCTGGTGACATTTATTTGCTCAATGTATGTTGCAGCTGTTAAGTACGAACAACTCACATACGAAGAAGTTCGGTCTGTCATCGAGCGGGGTGTACAAGATACTGGGCGGCGAGCGAGCCACCGCGCAGGACTCGAAGCTGCTATCTGTCACCAACAGCGCGTTCGCGGCGCTCGGCTTCCCCCCCGCCGTGGTGGAGGACATCTGGAGTATCGTTGCCGGTGTTATATTACTGGTATGTGTTGGGAAAATAATCGTTGGTATTGCCCCTCTGACTCAATCCGACTGCTTTTTTAGTCTTCTTTTGTTTCTTAGGTTGGCAATCGGTTAAAAAGTAGTGATATTATTGCCAGTGTCGAATATTCTTGATAATCTTTATTGAATTATATGTACATCTGATGATAATGTTGATGACGATGAAATGAATCCCTATCAATAAAGCTGTGGATACTTTACTGAAAATTTACCAGACATCTTGGGAGAACTTGAAAAGTCAAGTTATACTGTTTTATTTAAATTGCCTTCCCTCGTGTACGTTTATGAAAACACCATGGTTAATATCCCACTAATAATACACATTATTTATTAAAGACGTACATTTATGGGTAAATAAAACAAAATCGACAACTTTACGGTTCAACATCCCGCAAAAAAAATCCCTTATGGGTCTTATTGCATCTTTAATCAGATTACTTTCACTGCCTCTTATCTGACTGTCTCATTAGTCTCATAGGTTCTTTGGTTTTACTGACATTTTAGTGTGGCTGCTTGATTCGTCTAACTACTTGTTATGCTGACTGGTTGGCATTCTGCCCGTTTGGCTGACTCGCGCCGTGTCTGTGCCGTTGGTCCGACAGTGTTCATATATCTTCAGGGCGAGCTGACATTCACGGAGAGTCCGGAGGGTCAGCTGTCGATCGGCGGGCCGCTGCGGGCGTGCGTGGCCGCGCTGGGCGTGTCGGAGGCCGCGCTGCTGGCCGCCATGGCGGGCCGCGTGCTGTCCGCCGGCGGCGAGCTCGTCAGCAAGGACCACTCGCTCACCGACGCCAACTACACGAGGCTCGCGCTTGCCAAGGCCGCATACGACAGACTGTTCACGTGGATTGTGCAACAGGTACCTATTTATACTATAGTTTTTTTGTTGGCCCCAAAAGGCTAGTTAGTACTCGGGGTCGTCAAACATAATACCAAAAAATTTAGTTCATTTCATGTGTCTTCTATCGAGGTTCTTACGGCCTGGACCTTTAAGGTATCTTTTTTACATAGAAATACTTAGTTCTAGTGCCATGACGCTGTACACAGTTCTAGGGTAAAAAAGTGGGTTCCTTATAGTAACTAGTAACCTACACCATAGTAAACGCTGAAAATCTACATTATTAGCTGTATCCAGACCGGCCGCGTGGGCCGACAGCGAGTCGCTTGGCAAGGCGAGGCAACGTGAGCGTTTGCTTCGGACGAGCTCTGTCTTTGGACATTGCTCGTAATTCGCTTGGCACCAACTAGCCTAAACTAGACCAAATTATAGTTTACTCCTGTCAAACGGCGTTCGCTATTCTGTTAACAGCAGATTAGACTAATTTTGGTTTGACAGCTCCTAAAATTGGTTTAGTTACTCAACTTAGCTTAGTTGGTCATTTTTGTATTCTGTTGTACACACTTTACGTCAAATTGCGTCTAAAATTAGAAACGTCAAACTATAATCCGCCTTATTTGGTCGGCATCTAATTTGGTGCCATCTAAATTTAGTTCGTAGGTTTTCAGGTGATGTTTTTATTAAGATAAGTTGTGAAAAACTGTTTTATCAAACACGATGGAGGAATATGTGGTTGCGGCTCTTGTGGATTCATCTGAAAGTGCTAATTTTACCAAAATAATAATAAAACAGAGCCTACTTCAAAGTACTTACTTGAAACACAAAATTAAGGCATTTGCTTTCTAACCGTAGAAACTATGAAGAAAGAATACGCCTCGAAGGCCTAAGAGCACATATTGGAATGTGCCCTTCGAATTAGCAGAGAAGTTTAAAAAATCTTTTGTGGCTTCACAAGTTTGCAGCACTTCAATTACTGAATACTCTAGATGATCCGCTCTTAGTGGAGGGGCACATCCCAAAACATATAAAGGTTTGCGATTTAATATTTTATACAGATACCTAAGTACTTTTTACTTGTTTATAAATACATCAACATGACACTTTGCAGATTTTAACAGCACTGCAATTTTACGCTCATGGGAGCTATCAGGCTGCTGTAGGCCAAGATAGTTTACCAGGAATGAGCCAACCAGCAGTGAGTAGATGTTTGGGAATAGTGTTGAACATAATTGTGCAACAATTGACACCCCAAAATATAAAGTTCCCTACAACACAGACGGAGAAAGAATCTGCAAAAACTGAGTAAGTTTCATTTCATATCCACTAAATTGGTTTAGTAATTTTTGAGCTCATACATTATAAACAAATAAATAAATAAATATCGCCATACGAACACATAACCAAACGGTCCCACTTTAAGCTTAACGCTTGTGTTGTGAGTACTGTACAATGGACTGAGGGTGAACTCAGTTTATAATACTTATATACATATTAAACATCCATGACTCGGGTACAAACATTCATGCTCATCACACAAAGCTTGTGTCCCTACCAGGATTTAAACCCAGGACTCTCAGCGCAGAAAGCAGAGTCATTACCACTAGGTTAATCAGGCCGTCGAACCAATATATCTTTTGTCTTTATAATATTAGCATTAAAAAAATATCTTGACATCAAGTTATAACATGTAAATGTTTCTACTTTTGCAGATACGGATGAGAATTATACCATTGATTTAGATCATACTGATAAGCTATCTATGGTGGAAGAGTACATTGAAACAGATTTCCTTGCTGAAGCAAGACACATTTGGCAAGTGTTAATAAACACTATTTTACTCAAAATTAATAAAAGTATGGCAAATCATAAACAAGACTTTAATTTCTGAATTATTATAATAAAGCTTTTTACTTATTACTATGTTATCAATAATCAATAATAAACATCAACATTAAAAATAATTAACAATCAAAATAATAAACAAATTTGTAAGTAATAGAATTTGAAAGGCTTAAACAACAAGCTTCTGCACATGGGGGCCATGTGTTGCCCACACTCAATGAAAATGGCACTACCGAAGATAACAACTATGCAATAAATGCTTAGTATTACTAACTTATTACATAGTATTATGGTACACTTCCAGGCGGCAAAATCCATCCACATAGGCATGCCCAACAATATCCAAAATTTTGGATTCTATGTCTGTCGGGGCTCCTCCTGCCAGACCGCCACCTGTGGCGCTTATTGAAGTTCGCACCTTGCAAGCCTTGGTCTATAACTTCGCCACCCACACACTCCAAACCTGTTGATAAAAAAACCATATAAAAACCATTTAGACGAAAAACATGCATAATATTCAGAACACAAAACTTACATGCTCCCACTGCTGTGCAGTTCTTCTGCAGCCGAGTTGGTTGAGCTCGTCGTGGTTGGTAGGGCCCCCTAAAAATCTACCACGGCAGAATCTGCTTGGTTTCCTGAAAATATAATTGATTTTTAGATAGATGTCCTCGCGCGTCGATGTAACTATAACCATTGATTGATTTTAAGTAAAACAAAACTTTCAATCCTTTAAAATGCTTACCCCTCGCTATTTTGATGTTGTTAGACCGATTCCTATCGTTTTCCATATTAGATTCAAGCCACTAGATAACTTATTACAACAATTACAATGTAGCACACCCGTCTGATCTGAAAACGGTGTTTTGTTTACCTACTGTCAACAGATACAAAATAGAATTCACCACAGAACAATAGATATGGAACACTTAACCACAGACGATATAGAACAACTTTCTATAATTTATAATTGTAAATATCATAAAAAAATTACAATAAAAATATTTAGACGCCGACATATATTTTAAATTAAACTTTTACATATTTTAAGGTTATTTTAAAATAATTTAATCATGTTATTTCGATTTTCTTATCCATTCACCTTATTTTCATTCATTCTTCAGATATATTTTTTAAATACTGGCAACATACCTCAATTCAATTTAGGTGCTGTCAAAATCAAATTAGTCCTGTCAATTACGATATTTAAGTTAAGTTCGATGTGACAACGGAATTGATTTTAATGATTTCTAAACTATACTTAAAATTTTAGCTAGTTTAGTTAAGTTTAGAGAGTGTGCAAGCGAATTACGAGCGCCTATTATATTCTTTAGCTATAAAAACTAGTGTATGGAAGGGAGGAAGGAAGGAAAAAAAAGAAAATTATAATGTTCACTCAACGTACGGTATCCATAATACAAGCGTTGCTCTGCTTGGGACCTGGCAATATCATTATAATTTTTATTTTTTAATTCCAGATCAACAAAGCCATAGACGTGCCGACGGGCACGTACAAGAACACGCTCATAGGCGTCCTCGATATATACGGCTTCGAAATATTCGAGACGAACAGCTTCGAACAGTTCTGCATCAACTACTGCAACGAGAAGCTGCAGCAGCTGTTTATTGGTTAGTCTTACATTGACAATTGCACTATAACAATATACAGCGGTCTTATTATAAATCGTTCGACATATATGATAGAAACTGATTCGATAACTTTCATATGTCGAAGTCGCTCGCGACGAGTTATCGAAAGGCTAATAGCGGTTCGGTGACACGTCGAAAACGTTCGATCGCGAAAAACTATGAATTAATTTAGAGAGTGCGGAATACCGTCTCGCGAAGCTTTCCATTTCGTTTTTGTTATCGAATAATGAATAAAACTTGTTAAAAAAATAAACAATCGATATCCTACTGAAGAACATTATGTGCATGACATATTAAAAAAAACTTTGTCATTGGATTTTCGTCATTATACTCTCGTTCCCGACCATTTTAAGTCTCTAAAGCCACATAAACTCAACAATAACACATATATTTTCACCCGCGCGGGTAAAGAAGGGCAGAACAATTATAGTTTGCTTCGAAATAGAATATTGTCCGTGAACATATGTCCAGAAGACGTAGCTTAATTTGACCGCAATGTCCCCAGAGCTGGTCCTGAAGCAGGAGCAGGAGGAGTACGCGCGCGAGGGCATCCAGTGGAGCGCCATCGCGTACTTCAACAACCGCGTCATCTGCGAGCTCATCGACGCGCCGCACCAGGGGGTCATCGCCATCATGGACGAGGCCTGCCTCAACCCCACCCAGGTACCATCACATCCTCCTACTCTTGCCCAAGGTCAAGGTTTACCTTCATATTATTTACTAGCGTCCGCCTGTGACACTTCGAGTAAACATAGCCTATAGGGATAATGTAGCTTCTTATTAGTGAGAGAATTTTCAGATCAGTATATCCGGAGATTACCCCCTACGTACAAACTCATAAACTTACAAATTTTACCTGTTTATAATATTAATATAGACAACAACAGACTACAGAAGGTTTTGTTCCATTTAATATAATTTAAAAAATCCTAGTTTTAATGTAACTGAGAATCTCGCAGAACCAGTCTTGTTCTTGTTATAATTAGATTAATAAGTTTTAAGTTTTTCTGTGCACTCACAACAGACTTTTTTCATGCATCCCTTGTGCAAACACTCATCTCTACCTCTGGTATCTTGACGTAATTTTCAAAGTAACTAAGAAACATGGCTAGCAAGATTGAAATGAATGGTTTCGCTTGTAGATATCCGACCAGCAGTTGCTAGAGGCGATGGATAAGCGGCTAAATGGTCACAAGCACTACACGTCGCGCCAGCTCGCGCCCACCGACAAGAAACTCAAACACGGCGTCGACTTCAGAATAACGTGAGTCTATATTCCCTTATAAAATAGCAACCAAGGAGTTTCTCGCCCGTTCTTCTCTATAAAGTCTCACCATATTTTTTTTGACGATTCATAAATACTGGTATCGTTAACATGAATAAAAAATAAGCTGATTCTATAGCAATAAAAGAGCATAGTTTTGAAAAAAAAAAATGTGCAATAGATCCTGCTCTTGATTCTGTACCAAGTAGTTTCATGCATTGTATATGTCATTGATGAAATGTATGAAACTATCGGAAACTATGATGAGAAATAGCGTCATTTAGTGAAATACAAATGTTATTTATGTAATCACAACTTCATACCATTATGGTATTACACCAAATCAAATTACAAATTAAAGAAAATGAAATAAGACATCATACTTAACAATTAAAGTGAAACCAAAACATATTCACGAACAAAAAAGTTATAGCAACAAGTTACTTGAATCACATTGCAATCCAATACATTATCATATGTCGCTACAAAGATCTATGTCATAGCTAACACGATAATTGATTCTAATAAAACGTTCCAATGCACGTGCTACGCACAGGCACTACGCCGGCGACGTGACGTACGCGGCGACCGGCTTCATGGACAAGAACAAGGACTCGCTGTGGCAGGACCTCAAGCGCCTGCTGCACTCCTCCGCCAACGCCTCGCTCGCCGACATGTGGCCCGAGGGAGCCACCAACATACAGAAGGTACAACATCGCACTCGTAACAAACAACCATGAATATGTTGAAAGACCTATTCACCAAAACACACTCACCACACACACACCACTCTTCAAGATTTCAACTCTAGACATTTGAGCTAACATAACAATATCGCCAGAAAAACAACCGTCTGCACGGTCCCAAACTAAGCAACACTTGTATTACGAGTACTTATGTAGATATTAAACATCCATGACTTGGTTGCAAACATTCTTGCTCATCACCCCAAGTTTGCCCCTACCAGTATTCGAAGTCCTGCCATGATAAATCGTAAAATTTCACCACCGGATTGGCGGATATCTTATGTTTTTCGAGGGGTTCTCTCAGACATGCATGTTTCCTCGCGATGTTTTCCTTACGATTTAGGGAATGGTCTAATTTTCAACTATAAATATCACCACCAATATTAATTTTAATATGTGTTCCAGACGTCGAAACGGCCGCCGTCAGCCGCGACATTGTTCCGCAACTCCATGGCCGCGCTCGTGACGGGACTGCAGAGCAAGGAGCCGTTCTACGTTCGCTGTGTCAAGCCCAATCCACTACAGACACCTAACACCTGGGACGAACAACTGGTACGCATCATTTCTTTACATATTAACTACAACATTTTCAGGCTTCGGCTACGTGGATTTTGAGGATGAAAAGGTCGTTTTGCTTGATATGACTAAGGAAAGTGATTCAAATAACCCATTAGCCGCTAGAACAGAGAATACCACCAACTCGATTTAAAAAATAATAATACTGCTATGTACCGAGCAGGAGATATCAGACAATCTGATTGCTATATTCCGCACATCTTCTCTCCTCTCCGCTTTGGTGGAAACCGGGGTTAAGTGTGTTAAGTGACTTTTCAACGGAGGCTGTGTTGTCTGTGACGATCTTGAGCCAATGCAGGGTTGCCGAGCACATCTGCCAGCATCTTGATTACCCAGTAGCATTCACAGAAGTGGTTGGGCATTCCGTGTACAGCCGTCTCAGCATTATTATAGTAATAAATTTACTTGCACATATATGTCAGTTGCATCGCAAATGTCACTTTTATAAGTCTATCACATTATGATGCCATTTACATTCGATGATTAGTCCATTTGTTGGCAGACTTAGACCCAAATAAGTCGGTGGAAGTTGGAAGGGGGCTCCATTGAAGCACCTTCTGTAAAGTAGTTGTGCGTACAGGTCCGGCACCAGGTGGCGTACCTGGGGCTGGTGGAGAACGTGCGAGTGCGGCGCGCCGGGTTCGCGTCCCGGCAGCGCTACGACCGCTTCCTCAAGCGCTACAAGATGCTGAGCCAGTACACGTGGCCCAACTTCCGCGGGAACACCGACAAGGACGCCGTCATGGTGCTGCTGCGGGACCTGCAGGTCACCGATGTGCAGTTCGGACACACCAAGCTGTTTATCAGGTAAAACATTGTCATTTAGTAGCGGTGATAGCCAAGTTCGTAAAACGCTTACCTTAGTAGATTAGATTCCATGTGCAGATCTTATTTACGACAATGATTATGAATATTATTATTATTAAATGGTGAAGGACTACATTGTGAGGAAACATGTATGTCTGCGAGAACTTGAAAAAAGTGTGAAGTCTGTCAACCCGCATTGGACCAGCGTAGTGGACTATAGCGTAATCCCGCTCGCATTGAGGGGTGTTAATATTATATTATTATTGTATTAAAATTTGTTTCCCGAAACATCGATCAACGCAATTTTTATTAGACCACACTTAATCAAACCAATCCTGGTGCACTCCGCACTTTAGGTGCGAAGCTACAAGTCCATCGTCGGGTTCGCCATGGTGGGCTTATTCAGGGAATGCCACACGTTCGAAAAGACAATATTATGCCATAGAAAGAGGGGCGCCTGGTTTGTGAATATAATTTTAGTCACGCAGGCAGCGGTCTGCGAGATGAATTGCACTTTATTTCTATAACAGTCGCTATTGAATTAAATGTACTAGGGGCCATCCATAAATTACGTCACACGAATTTCATGAATTTTTGACCCCTCCCCCGTCCTTGTCACAACTGATCTCATTTGTGAGACCCCCCTCCCTACCTAGTGTGATGTCACATATTTTGCAATTTTACATTTAGGAATTTATGAAATAAAAACAGCAGTGTTCCGAAATTGTTTTTATTTCCATTTAAATTATTTTTCAATAAAATTAAGAGTTGCAATACTTAGATATAAAATATTATATTTTGAAAAAATGTGATGTCACAAAGTTTGGGACCACTCCCCGCCCCTTGTCACACAATGTCACACTTCGTCGACCGCCTCCCCCCTTAACGTGTGACGTAATTTATGTACGGCCCTTTATTTGGGTATACATGAATAGAAGAGATGATTTGATTTGATCGATGATGTGTTGTGTTTGTGGTGGTCAGGAGTGCACGAACGCTGCAGGCGCTGGAGGCGGCGCGGGCGGCGCTGCTGCCGTCCATCGTGGTGCTGCTGCAGAAGCTGTGGCGCGGCGCGCTCGCCCGCACGCGCTACCGGCGGATGAAGGCCGCGCTCTACATATTCAACGCCTGGAAGTGAGTCACTCGTAACCCTATATCCGGCTGTAAGGAATAAAAACTAAAGTAGTGGAAAAATCTAGCTGCAACAGAATAAAAAATCCACAGTAACAAAAGAAAACACAGACTTAACCGTCACGATATAAAAAGTGACGAGAACATTAATAAAACCTGGAAAAAAACTCTTATATCCGGCACCGAGTAACTTCAATATCGAGGCAATTTAGTAGATAGATAACACTTTATTGTTCCACCACATACAATGACTACAAAATTCAATAACTTTACTTATACAGAGAGTATCATAATGGGCGGCCTTATCACTAATAGTAGTTTAGTGTTTTTAAAATTGAGAAAGCGAGTAACAGATTCGCTCGCTTCCAACGTACCAGGCCAATTTTAACGTATACAGCAATATTGTGGTTTTGATAGCTGATGATTTTTTTATCTCTCTTGATATGAGTTTTGTACGTATTGTCGCGTACCTATAAACTCATTGCAAGTCGTGACGTCATATCGTGTCGTTCTTAAACTCGTACCTACTCGTTATGTTATTTATTAATACAACCACTAGTAATCCTAAAAAAACTAATTCTTATTTTTTTTTGTTTATACGCCCTTGAGAATCCTAAGACGGCCACACACGCCCCTTTCTCTACCATTACATTGTGCAAGAGAGAATAGAGATACAAGTCGCCATCCGCGCATATGAATTCCAGTAACATCAATCACAACTTTGCCCTCAGACGCTACCGCTACAGACGCTACATAGCGGAGTTGCAAGCGGAATTGAACCGTAACGGCAACGTAATAAAGCGCTGGCCGGCGGGGCCGCGCAACGTGAACGCGGCGCTGCTGCAGGCCGCGTACCGGCGCTGGCGCGCGTTCCTCACGCTGCAGCCGGTGCCACGCGACCAGTGGCCGCAGCTCAAGATGAAGATCTGCGCGGCCAGCGCCTTGAAAGGCCGCCGCGCCGACTGGGGCGCCGCCAGCCACTGGCAAGGGGACTATCTAGCCGATAACTTGTACAACGCTAAATCCGGTAAGTTATATTATATATACTACTAGCTGCGCCCTACGGTGTTACCCGCGCAAACAATCATGTCGATCCTTTGCACTATGAAAAATTAAAACAAATCTATCTCATGGGAACCATACATTATTAAAACAAATCTATCCCACGGGAACCATACATTATTAAAACAAAACTATCCCACGGGAGCCATACATTTTACGGGGATAAAAAGTAGCCTATGTGCTATGCCAGACTATAATCTAGCTCTGTGCCAAATTTCATCCAGATCCGTTCAGCCGTTCGGGCGTGAAAGAGTAACAAACATCCATCTATCCATCCATCCAAACTTTCACATTTATAATATTAGTATAGATAGACTAAGTCAATTATAAAAGTAAAGACAAACTTGTGTTTTTTATGTTTTGTATTGGGTCTGTGTAGCTACGAGACAAAATTGACCAAATTTCACTGAAATTTTTTGACACTATTTCATTTCCTCGAGATCAAAGTGCAGAATGTATAACTCATTTATAAATTAAATAATTTTATCCTCGACTCAGATATCTACCCTCATCTTCGGCTCCTACAGATAAACATCTCCAATGAAATGGCTCACTTTATGCGCTTATTGTACAATCTACAATTTAATAAAAAAAAATCTGACTTGACATTCCTCGTCACCAGCAACGTACCAGTCGCAAGTAGCGAGCCTGCAGAAGTCCCAGCAGCTGGGGCGGCCGCTGTTCTCGTGCAAGATCCACAAGTTCAACCGCTTCAACAAGCTGGCGGAGCGCTGCCTGCTGGTCACCGACGCCGCCATATACAAACTGGACGCTAATACCTTTAAACCGCTGAAGAAACCTACTGCTATCACTGAAGTAAGATATCAAGTACATAGTACAAGAGTATACTGAGCCTTGAACCTGCATTTGCAATCATTTATGTAAAGTCACAATTTAGATTTAATTTAAAAAATCCTCCCTGCGTCCTATTGCCCCTCCTGCGTCATATTGCCCCTCCTATTGCTCCACCGGCTGAAGCGCACTTCGCGTTTGCCAAAATCCCGGTCAAACTGTGAAGACCGCATCAGCCAACAGAATAGAAGTTATTTGAGTTTCTTTCGGATGTTTTGTGGGGAAGTTTCTCTTTAGTCAGAAGACGAAGTACCGTCTATGGAGAGTCTACACGACTCACATTTGGCACTATTGTTGCTATTGTTCTACTTACTGTACCGAGAGTCCTAGCTTGGAGTTTCGATAGGGGCAAACTTCGTGTGATGAGCACGATTGTTTGTGCCGTAGTCTTGAACGTTTATATCTAAAAGTAATTTCATACTGGTATCGCCCCCAGTCCATTGTTTGGTACCCATAATACAGCTCTTGCTTTGTGCTTTAGTTTAGTGTGTTCGTCTCAAACAAAAGCGATAATGAATATATAATGTGTTAGGTGGGCGCTATCCGCGTGATGAGCTCGGGCGTGCAGCTGGTGGTGGTGAGCGTGCCGTCCGCCAAGAACGACCTGGTGGCGGGCCTGGTGCCGCCCGCGCGCCGCGCCGACCTGGTGGGCGAGCTGGTGGGCGTGCTCGCCAACCGGTACCACATGTAAGTACCCGTATCTTTATTATATCTTAAGTAGTGACCGGACCCACCATCCTAGGTAAGGCGACGTGCCAACGCTAGCCTGCCCCGGACAGGAAACTCCAGCGATAGAAAACAAAATCGGGACTGGAGAAGTTGATAACATTGCATAAACATTTTTTTTCATCCGATACAATGATATGATCCTAACAAGATAATGAGTCGATCCGCATTATCAATGGAACTGTAAAAAAAACAAATTAGGAAGGCCCTATAACAAGTAAGTTGGCACCTAATAAAAACCATAATATTGTTATATTTTTATGTCACTGACAACCCTGAGTAAATAGGCATATGTTTTCGTAACTGTTCAAAAGCTTGCACTCTGATGGATTATACACCGTTTTAGTAGATAGTTATGGTATAATTTCCCTCGTATAGGCTGACGGGCCACGAGTTGTCGGTGGAGGTGGAGAGCGGCGCCACGACGCGCTGCACGCTAGGCGGTAAGTCGCGCGCGCTGCAGCTGCCCGCCCCCGCCCCCGCCCCCGCCCCCGCCGCCTCCGCCCCCGCCAGCGCGCCGCCCGCCCCACGCGACGCCGCGCCGCCCTTCACGCACGCGCACAACGTCATCACATACCACCCCGCCTCCGCGCGGGCGTAGGGACGAACACCACTATCAACTAGTATTGTTGAAATAAAACTATTTTTTAGCATTTTATTGCGTTTATATTTTGTTGTTACGTTCCCGACGTTTCGGCTGCTTTACAGCAACCATGGTCACGGGAAGACTGAGGTGATTGACAAAAATATAAACGCGATAAAATGTTAAAAAATTAGTTTTATTTCAATGTGTAGTATTCGCGTAAATATAAGAAATCAATATGTGAACTAGTATTGTTTGAATTCTCTACAGTCTATGGTGTAACAAAAATAGTGTAAAATATTTCGAGTGGGCTAGCAATTTAAAAAAGTATAATCGATTGAGGGTCGTTACTTTAAAATATTATATATTTAATATGCCTAGAATGATCTAACCTTGCACTACAAACTACGCTAGAAACTCCTATATGAGACACCGTTGTAGGAATTGCAACTCACAGTTTCAACAATGTTATAACAATTGAAACTCGACTCTATTTGCTAGGAGTTTGATTTTGTTTCGTTGTATCGACGTATCCGATGTATCCGAAAGGAAATAAGTATCTATGAGTTTCCGAATTCCGTGGTTCGAACTGATCCGTGCGATTGGAAGGTTCTTATCAACTTGGGGGACCGTGTAATGATTATTGGTTGTGTATAATAAATGTTAAAATACTTTGGACTATAACTTAAATAGAATAGGCATCGCAATAATGAATACCGGATGCATTCTTTTTTAATTGCACCGTGTTCAGTTTTGTCTTAAATTACCATAAAATGTTATAAAACAAATGTATGAAGCTTATACAACATTGTTTTGTGATAACTAATTAAGTGATACACCAAGATAATTTATTAGAGAATTTACGTAAAGTTCTATTAAAATTTTCTATTAGGACAGGTTTAGTGACGCTAGTCGTGTACGAATCGCCTGGATGAATTATATTAGATCAAAAGGGCCAAGCTACGGTGGCGCCCTTTACGTTTCAGTATGTGATAGCTAATGTCAAATTTAACATGACTCCTCCCATTTGATGTCATAATTCGATATAAATACTGGAAAAGTATATCTTAAATATTCGCGGCCTTACGATGCCGTTTGAACTTTATGCTTTGGGTATGTTAGTTAAAATTTGACTGACGTTTATATGTCCATTTGGTTATGTGGCCTTGTAGATTATGTAATGTAGAAATAAGCTTATGTACCTTATTAACTTATTGGAAATGTGTTAATTTTTTTTTATTCACACCTGCAGAGGTAGATATAAATATTTTTCGAATTTTACTAGCTGTAACGCAGTATCTTTTGCTCTGACTACCGTGAAAAAATTAAATAATGTTATATGAATTTATTTTTGGATTGTTTTTACACAAACATCACACTGTTAAAATTATATAATTCTTTTGTAAATGAATTGATAATAACTTGGCATAGTTAGTTAAACATGGCTAATAAATAAATTGTTTACTAGATTGACAATTTATAAAATAAACAATAACTTTAGGCACATTTTTGTTGATACTTAAAATAAATTATATTTATTCTGCAATTGAAACAGGATCGGAAAGACCGTATATTGTTAATTAAAATTCATAAGTATTTAACACACCACACATAATATGCACTCTCATTTAACCCTGCCGTGGTCGGGTAATGTTAACACAGGTGTTGTGTTTTAAAGCTATGTGATTTAATGTATATAGATACGTACAAACACAAGTGATTTATATTATTTATTAATTTAGGGTCAGTATTAGATTATTTTGCTGTTATAATACAACGAAACGTAAGTTAATGTGTATATCAGCATTTTGGTAAAAAATATTGCAATGTACTACATCGTCACGCCTGTAATTCCGAAAGGGTAGGCAGATGTGCTCTGCCGTGCATCTTCAATTCGCTGATGGTATTTGGTACTAAAATAATCTCACCGAGCTACCGGACCGTCCAGTATTTGACCGTCATAGTGCTGACGGCATTCCCCGTGTAAATATCGATAATTAAATATCATCCAAAGTGCTGATAAACTTATTTACTCAGTTGGTAACGAGTTATTCTAGTTATGAATTACCTATGTAAGTATATAGCTGTTATCGGAAACGAGCGATTCGGACGTGCCTTCACGTGGTGCCATGAGATTTGTAATGTGTTAAATAAAATAATTTTACACTCGCACTCATATTCTTTTATTTCTCCTCTCCATTATACTTACATAATAAAATATCAATATCCCCCAAACACTACCTTGGTCGAGTACCATACAATATACTGTGCGCGATGTCAGTCAGACCAACAGCAATTACGAGAAACTCTGTTCCCGAAATTTGCCTTGACGAAAATCATAACTGCTACCTACCACCCTTGTAGAAGATCCCGTGGTCTACCCTTAAACCACTGGATTGTCAAGTTGAACATTTGTGCTATAGCAGCCATGCTGTGCTCTAAACAGCTATTCAAAGTCGTGGCCCAATTCTCCCTCATATTTTCCTTTCGATTAATTTAGTTGCGGGTTCCCAGACTTAGCTTTACCGCGGGTGAAACCTCGATTATTTCGTTTGTTACTGTTGCCGACCTTGGCTTACAGGAGTTACATTGGTGGGAGTGTGTTTATTATTATTTATTACAGGTAATATTTATTTATAAACGTGAGAACTTGGTGCGGTCGGTACTTGTTTCTTCGTACCTGCTACTATATATCGTATCGTGCATATGTTACAGGGACCCTCCCTACATACATGTCAGTCTGACATTGATCCACGACAGCTGACATCTCATGTCAGTTTCACATTTCACTTTGCGCGCGGTGGAACTTTGTTTTTCTATTTTAAATTTTAGTGCACCACGTAAACCTATTATAATTTTATTTCATAATCAGCCACAGTGTAATTAATACTTCACAAATGTTACACACATTTACACACTTATTTGAATGAAATTGCTTGTTTACAAGAGTTTAGGTTAGGTTTTCATGGTGTGCATATGAAAATGTCTTTTCCGGCTGAAAATTCGTTTGGAAATTATGGTAATGGTCACAGCGGTGGCGATCAAGACCACACTGTTCGAGAGGTGTTCGAAAATGGTAAGTGTTTAGTTATTTAGAACGCATTTTTTATTAATAAAATGAAGGGTATGTACGTATCATGTTCGTTAGCTACTTTCCTGTTACCTACATTCTAGCGGCAACAATATTCAGATGCAGGAAACAGACGACGTGGCAAATAAAATTAGGGCATTAGGATTTTCAGTTTTATTAGTGTATTAAATTTTCTTGTCATAGTTTAAATACACTCATATAAATAATCATGAATTGAATATGTTATGAGAGGTACAAAGAGACGTTCTCTACTTACTACTATTTATATATTGTTCACTACCATTTTGATAAATATTGCAATTTGGACAGGGACAAGGAATAATCTTATTTAATTCAGATCTCAATCCGATACCGTATTTAATTGATTAAAATACTAAAATGAAAGGTCCATCCATCTCTCCCTTGTTTTTTACCACTTGCATACAACTACTTTTCGCTATGAATAGCCTAACTTTTTCGTCATTATGCACTATTTCTTGATAAAATTTCATCAAAATGTGTTCAAATTAGAATTATTGAACAAATTAAATTTGTAGTGAACACGCATAGACTGCAACTATTTAGATATAAATATTTTGTAACTCATGCATGCATCTGAAATGTATGCATGGGTTACAAAAAAGATATATTATGTGTGTCTAAATGTAATATTTGAATGCCTACAAAAAATTTGCTAGTAAGCGATTAAATAAACCAAGTAATTAAGTGTGAGCTTAATCATTTTAAGATCCTCTGCTGTCTATTTTTAGTACCTACTTAATAAGTACTTATCTCGCTGCCTCAGTTGACTTACCCTATTTTTTATTATTCATTATACAGGAACTATAAAACACTAGTATTTATGTAACAGATAAATTTAGTTCGATTGGGTTTTGGGTCAACTAGGTATGACCTCCAATCTCTTCTTCATCATCAATTCATGAATCTTATACATTAATAAAAAAATATGAATGTCCATCATATCTTTAAGTAAATTTGCTCTATAGCCTATACGAAAATACTAAATCAATCCAAGCATGACACAAGATAAGGTAGGGATAATAAAGATAGAATAGAAATGAATTTTTGCCTGAATTGTACACGCATTTGCCAGCTTTATCATTATAGCAGCAGTGTGGTCTTTTTGTCGACTGCTTTGTGGGTCTCAGATTCCACCATCACTCTTGCATCACCGTACATCATTCTGGTAGAGTCACCTCGTCCACCTAACCGTGTGATTGCACTGCCATCTTTGCATTGTCCGCCATGATATACTTTTATACAAACAAAGTCCCCTCTGTATCACCACCAACTGAAGCAGATGTTTCAATTGGTTGCTCCTGAATGTAGCTTCATATTCCTTTCCTTATTATTTAAATATGTTAAATATTTTTAACACACATGTGTGTAAATGATCCTGTGGCTCTACAACAAGGCGGGAGAAGGACCATGGTGGGTTTTTAGTTGGTAGGAGTCCGACATAGCCCGTTTGCCTTCTCCAACGCTTGATGGTATCCATGAAGACATTATATCCACGTAAAAAAAAGATACGGGAGCGGCAACCACGCGCGGCAGACGGCCACAGGGCATTGAGTAGGCACACAAACAATAAATATATCTGAAATAGCTACCGAAAATCCTGCAAGTTATAGTTTCGTCGCCTCCACTTGCCTGAGAAAGGAGGTCACTGGAGTTGGCATGCGGACTATACTATAGAATACTCTCGATTCTCTTTACGCTCAAGTCCTGCCGCGAGCAAAGTACTGGTGTTGTCGAAATCGAGTGTCTGAGTGCAATGGTCCCAATCAATTTATTACTTACACATATTGGCGTTGTTAATACAACACCAATTGCTTTGATTGGAACGGAGTAGTTCTGAAAACGAAATATTATTGAGTACCCACTGCGAGTTGACCAGAGATGGTGTGGTGTTTAGTTATAAGTAAGTTTTTAATCTTAGTACTGTCTTAGTATTAAAACCGAATGTATGAGAAAAGTAATTATCTTTATGCTTATTTTTTTAGTGAATATTTCCCGTGTTTTAATAGTCATTCAGCAATTTGGGGCGGAGTCAAATTAAAAAAATTATAGATCGTAAAAATCCCCCCCCCCCCCCCTCCGTTCTTGATTTATAAATCTGTTTTAATCTATATAGATAGAATCTATATATCCTTTTGTGTATATTTAACTAACTTTATTCATTATCCCGTATATTTATTTATTTATATGGGTATATAAAAGCTTACTTCACAAAATTACCAAAATTTTTACACAGAACTCATATTAATGTATCTACAGGTTCCATACAAATATAAATGTATTTTCGTCTTCAGCACAAAAAAATGTCATGACCTTTTTTCTGCACTAGTTTATACAATCGCAGACAAAAGTTGGTTAAGAAACGATTTTAAATTATTTGTCGTTAATCGTATTGGGTAATCGACATCGAAACTGGCTGAAATCCATCTGATGTAGAGACAAGTTGCTGCATTACTAAATAGACCTCCAAAATTTGAGAACCAAATTGACTGTATTCCTGAGATGTAATTTTCCACTGGGCCAACATTAGAATAATATTTTTTTCGCTCATAAAGATCGATACCATCCTAAATAATATATTTTCAGGTAGCTTGACTTAATGTTTTTCCCAATAAATGGCGGTCTAAACGATGGCGATGTAATGTTACCGACATTCCCATTAAGAGATGAAAGTCTCACGCTGTCATTATTTTCCTTTTTTTTATGTGACCTCAGAGGTTGGAACAAGCAGTCCAGCGCCGTCTTGAACGTTTTCAAATACGGATTGACTGATCGAATATTTCTCTACAATAATCTTATTTATCGATAGCGACGCTGCTATACAATCGGTAGGTATTTCATTCTGACAAAACCTGTGGTAAGCTAAGCTTAGTTTCTTACAAGCAAACAATGAATTTAACTCTTTTTACTGCGATTGTACAATATGTTAAGTTTGACGTAAATGTTTCCGTACACACAGCAACTTTATAAATCCTGTCTCTGCAAATGTTAATGTTCGCTTACATCGAAAAAAATATATGTAGTTATCCTATATCGGGCGAGTAGATGCATTTTCATATCTGTACAATTGCCCACTCTTTATTAGACGGGGATTGAACTCAGTACACTATTTGTTTGTTTGACCGACAATAACGGTTTCCTTTATGTTGATATTTCGATGTCAATGCCCACTTCTTATAGTGTTTTGTGCTAGAAATCGTACCCTAAATAGAGGTTACCGGTTTGTGAATGACGAGCCGTGCTTTCCAACGGGCGCTGTGTAGGTATTTCTTACTACATAGTACTTTTCTGTATGAGTACATTCAATACAAAAAGTTCCACTTCAGTAGTAGGGTAAGCCATGAACGTTTAATGTAATGTAAAGTCGTCAACGAGAAAACATGCTGTCTCTGTTATACTTATTTATACAATCTGGTGTGATCGGCATTACAGTATGTTTTCTCGATGACGTTACGATTAGATACATTAGAAGTTCCTGCTTACCTTACGGTATACTAAACCTTGAACCTGCGCTTTATTAGCGAATTTATAACCATTATGGCGAAGTCAGAAACACTCTGTATACTAAATGCATTGTAAAATACCTACGCTTAAATTGGCAGGCGGGTTCAAAGCGGGCGCGGCGCGGGTCGCCGGCCTCACCTACAGGGTACTCTCGCGCCGCAAGGCCGCCGAAGAGGGCGCAGCGCGACTCGCCCGGGTGCTCTCGGCGCTAGACCTCACAGCCCTTGGAGTTGGCAGTACGCTGGGCGTCGGAGTGTACGTTTTGGCTGGCGACGTGGCTAAGAACTACGCGGGACCGGCCGTGGTGGTTTCCTTCCTGCTGGCGGCCGTCGCTAGTGTATTCGCTGGTGAATATTGGAACATATTCTAATCTTTTGTATCAAGCAGCTACCAAATGCATACCTAAACACAAGAATCCAGTAATGCCCGCCTGCGCAACGAACCGTTTATATTTTGACAGGGTTGTTTCTATATTTTAGCTTGCCGTTTGCTTCGGTAATTCCTTCGAAATTTCGTATATTTCGATGTTCTTGTCTACGTTTGTATTTCCCCATAATGATTACCACCAAAATTGTGTCCAAAATTTATAAATGTTATGTACTAATTTCCTACGCGGTCGAAGTCGCGGGCAACAGCTAGTAGAAGATACATCCGGGGACCACATAGCGAATCAAGCGTTACTTCTTGATTTTATTGCGAAGTACTAGTTGGCATACGATAACTTTGTTGTAGGTCTCTGCTATGCCGAGTTCGGCGCTCGAGTGCCGAAAGCTGGCTCGGCTTATGTGTACAGCTACGTCTGCGTCGGCGAGTTCATAGCGTTCTTAATCGGCTGGAATCTTATCCTTGAGTATATTATTGGTAAGTCACGCTAATCCATGTAGTAACTAACATGCATAGGATAATTGGAATTGTTTGTGTCAGTAGAAGTGTAGAAGTTCTTGCCCGAGGGCTGTCCCAATCTGTAAAGATTTTGTTACAACCGCTTCGTAATCGACAGCTTGCGGGTTCGATAAACTATTGACGTTAGCACTAATCTAGCACAAGATTTAGTTTATTCGGAGGGGCTAACAAGAATGCTTATTACACATTACTAGTACTAAAAACATTTCGATATATTACCGAATCGATTTGTGTATTTAATCTGGTCGTGCGGCGAAATCGCACGATCGCCAGCCAGTTAGGACGGCGCATATGGCCGCTGGTGTTACCAGATCGCCCTAAGTTGGTGTGTTCCTATGGCGATCACTATTTATTCGAGTTGCTCGTCACCAACATAGGTGCCGCGTCGGTGGTGAAAGCCCTGAGCGAGTACCTGGACTCGCTGCTGGACAAGGCGATATCCTCGCACCTGGCGGCCGCCATGCCGCTGGACACGCCGCACCTGGCGCGCTACCCCGACGTCTTCGCCTTCTCAGTCATCATGGCCTTCTCTGGTAAGCTCTCGGTCTCTTTCCCTCAACTTTTATTAAGTTTTTTTTAAGAAATATTAATTACTAGCTGCGCCCCGCGTAATTACCCGCGATTAAATAGTATGTCCTTTATCCCACGGGAACCATGCATTCTACCGGGATTAAAAGCCGATGTGATATTCCATGCTATAATCTATCTCTGTGCCAAATTTCATCCAGATCCGTTCTGGCGTGATTGAGTAACAAACATCCATCCATTCATCCAAACTTTCACATTTTTAATTTTAGTAGGTTCAATTCGCCCAGTCAAATCAAAATGATCAAAACCTTTTTCTAATTTAAGTAGTGACCTTGCTTTCTCGAGTAAGGTACCTGCCTTCTGTGTGATGACTACGAATGTTTGTATGTGAGTCATGTTGTATACTGGGATCGCCCCCAGCTCATTGTACGGTACCTATAACGCAAGCGTTGTTTAGTTTGGCACCGTACAGTTGGTGTGTTCGTCTGGTGATATTTATTATATACGGCATAGATTGCCCAAGAACTCTTTTTTTTTCTGCTACCTCCACTTTGATCCTTTTCCTCTTCTAACGACTTCTTTATGTAAGAACACAAAGGAGCACCCCTGCCTACCATTTCTAGTATTTAAGGCGTGATAGATTTGTATCTTTTCCAGTGGCTCTCGCGTTCGGTGTGAAGGAGTCGACAAAGTTCAACAACTTCTGTACGGGTGTCAACCTGTGTGTCGTGTTGTTTGTCATCATATCAGGATCATTCAAAGGTAGTCGAGACCAATTACGATTAGTATAGTTTTCAGACAGACTGTTTTAACTCTTTTCACTAGCAACTACTCTTTACTCTCTGTGGATGCTGGAGACTCCGAGCATCGCTGAGGTCCGCGCCGATGTTGCCGTCTTAAAGCGAATCGCAAAAAAAATAAGCTTACATCTTAAGAATATTGATAATGTATGATGTGAAAATGAAAAGATGTATTTGATGTATGAGACGCATCACGTACAGTGATCAAGGATCAGGCTGCGCATGCGCAGAGCCGCCATATTTGATCATTTTAAACTAAGATTTATCCATACGTATTCGCCACTAATGAAATTAGTTATTTCACTGACAACAACCGATACACAAATAACACATTGTATTAATACAACCCAAAACCATGATTGTTAGAATTGTTGTCTGTTTGTATGTGCGTTTGTGTGCGCTAATCTCAGAAACGGTTGACCCGTTTTAGTTGCGGTTTTCACTAAAGTGTTGAGGTAAGCTTCACTTACAATTTGGTGGTTATTATATTTCAATCACTTCATAAATAAAGCAGTTATAGCAATTTAAAGACGCGCCCGAAGTCGCGGGCAAACAGCTATTCTAAACAAAGAATTATTATTATTATTCGTGATATGCCTTAAAAGTATATATACATACATACATATATATATATATACTCGTATGTAAAATTTAATTAATATGTTATAATGATCCAGCGGACACCAAGAACTGGCGCATCCCGGCGCACGAGGTGCCCAAGTCCGGCACGAAGGACTTCGGCAGCGGCGGCTTCGCTCCGTACGGACTCGCCGGGATCATTAAAGGAGCCGCCGTTTGCTTCTACGGGTTCATTGGTAAGGAATAATAAAATAAACCTATCGATTTAAAAGATATTGGTTATTCAATCTTATATAATTAATAGTTTTTAAGTTAAACATTACAGATCGCTTTGAGTTTTATGTATTTTGTATGTAATATGTACTATCACTTCAGTTGAGGAAACGTCATTATCCTAGATGCCTCATTGAGTTGATCAAATTGAAATGATCCTAATCATTCTTTCTTAACGAAATGGAATACGATTAAATATGGCGTCACCCACAAATCAGCGGGTATTTTGCCAATGCCAAGTATTTAAGGTGAATGCTCAGGGTCGGTTGCCGCACATTTTCGATAGATGGTCCTGTTTTTCTGCAACTAGTTACACGAACATCGAGCATCTATGAGACTTGATGTTGCAAATTGCGAGCACTACTACGACATTGCATTGAAATATCCAAAAAAACATTAACCTGAAATCATTTATAATGGATGAGATACCATGGCTTCTAAAATCCTTGTATAAATAGGCACTCACACATAGACAAATACACGTCTTTTTTGTGCCGCTAGAGCGCAGCACTTGTTAAAAGTCTCGCATACTAAAAGTTGTCTTTTTATGCCACCAGGTAGAGCGATCATAAAAAAACTTATTTATCGGTTGTAAAATAATAGAAATACTTTTGCAAGCTTTGCAATATTAAAAGTTTCAGAAATAAAAGATAGAAAAGAAAAATGTATACTTTCATGTTCGTAAATATAATGTTTATTGTATAGATCTTATAAATATAGCAAGGTTTGCATGATAACTGTAAAAGTATTACGCTTTACAATATACCAGATCAACAACAAGAACAATATTTATTATAATTTACAAGGGAATAAGAAATTTGGCAATGTAGTTCTATACCTAATAAGGGATACAGCTACATTTCCAAATTTCTTTGAAACAATGTTGTTTGTTGTTGGTATTCTAAAATTAGGTAAATATAACATTGTTTCAAATACTAATATTATGATATAGAATCGACTCTATACAATTTACAGTCATCTTGATTCTTGCAACCTCCTGTGCTTCATTCCTCCGCTAAAAAGAAAAAAATAATTGTTTAGTCCAATAATAATTATTACTGTATCCATACTTATTATAAGGTAAATGCTGCTGTGACATGTATAGATTCAATCATTCAATCATCGTTCCAGAGACGGGCCAACATACACCGTCACACTGCAATGCACCCACATTTCACCGATGGTATTTTGGTACCAATGTAATAGAGGGTGAGCCCATCGCCATTATATCGGGCACACGCCTCCTCAATATGAGGGGCATATAGGCCGTAGGCCCAGTGCAGTTTAGTGAACTTCACACGACTTTTGACAGACATGCAGGTTTCCTCACAAAGTTTGCCTTCATCGTACAGCAAGTGATATTTTTTGTGGAAAATAAGATTCGCACATGAAAATCCGGAAATCTCAGTGATGGGAGCCAGGGTTTGAACCTGAACACCTCGTTCCAAGGCGAGCGTTCTGCCAACGAGGCTGTCACTGCTGTACAACTTTGGAATCTATACTAATATAATAGATTCCACTAGATGCGCTGATGTTCTTCACTCTCATAATACGATGGGATGGCAATCCGGTACAATCAGAGAGATCGGGCTGTGTTGTCCGAAGCACAAGCAAGTGATAATCATGAAATTGAACTTGTGTTGTGTAGCCACTTTACAATACGAGTTATGCTCTAAGGTATTTGTTACCAAGTTGTCCCGACTTTCACCAGTGTCACATTCCATCAGTATCTCCATTACAATTCAAATAGCAAACAAAACACAAATTAAAACAAAACTAATCGCAAATCCCACACAATTATTATTTGAATTTTGAAGTAAGTTTTTACATACATAATCACAAACAACATGAAATCGGTCGCAGCAGAGTAGTGAGTCCATTTTTTTTTATAATTCTGGAATTTGGCATCAGCATACCATAGACATGCTGCCAATTTGGTCAAGATATAATAAATTAACTTCGTAGACACCCAGAACAAAATAAGTAACACTATTCTATACATTCTAAGAACTTGGTAAGTGCTTACCGACTTTTATATTTATTAAATATCTATACCTCAGATTAACAGAATCCAAAGAGAATAATTTTAAAAAATATAACAGTAGGTAAGCACATACATAATATCTAAGTACAGAATGTATGTGCATCAAAACCAGTTATTTTCGGCCTAGGCACCTATTTATTATGTAGACGAGTACTCGTATCCGAGGTATAAGGTTTTGCGTTCAGAAACGAAAAAAAAAGTAATATCAATATATCTAAAACTAAGTAGGTTTCTAGTTGGTACCAATTTATAGCTACTCTATAATAAATCGGTAAGTAAAAAGAAGAGAAATAGGTGCACATAGGTATGTTTTCTTAGATTTATTCAATTACGAGCTATGTCGCACTTGATTTGTTCAAACGTTCAAGGGGTATCCCATTCATTAGGCTTCCCTATAATTTCGAAAAACCCGTTCATACTAGGTGCCGGGGCTTGCTTTCTTGTATCGCCAATCGTGTTAGGTTAGTTGGTTGGATATATATGTATGTATATATATATATACATACATGCCTTGCTGGTTGGTACCTTCCTATAGCTAGTCAGTAAGTAAGAAGAAGAGATAGGTACACATATAGGTCGCTATGTAGATTTTCTCAGATTGATTCAATATTGAATAATTACTAAAAACCGATGTTACGAAATATGTCGCGCGAGTCGCTGTCGATGTATTCTAACATTTTTTCTAGTCACAGCTGGCTGTGCTACTGATATATATATATATATATATATGTATATCTATACTAATATTATAAATGTGAAAGTTTGGATGGATGGATGGATGAATAGATGGATGGATGTTTGTTACTCTTTCACGCCCGAACGGCTGAACGGATCTGGATGAAATTTGGCACAGAGATAGATTACAGTCTGGAATAACACATAGGCTACTATTTATCCCGGTAAAATGTATGGTTCCCGTGGGATAGATGTTTTAATTTTTCATACTTTTTATCGCGGGTAACACCGCCGGGCGCATCTAGTATATATAGATATATATATATATATATATATATATATCAGTAGCACACCCGGCAGTGCCTAAAAAAATGTTTGATAAATTGATCAATAAATCGACAAAGACTCGCGCGACATATTTCGTAACACGACATCATCTAGCTATGGCCTTGGAAGGTGTACATACTACCTATATATATTTTCGTTATATTACTACCACACCATGTTGGAGTAACACGGCCGAGCTGTGTGTTTTGGAAATCTAATTTTCACTTACAGAAACAATATCAATCATTCAAAAAGACAAGCCCACCGGCAAGATTTGAACTTGCTATAGTACACGTTTGCATCAACCGTGTAGAACATTAGGCTACGTAGACCACTAGTCAAGACGACGAATATTTTGATAGGTTTCAATGATATTTACAACCAATTGAAACATGACATATTCATTCATTCATTGATTATTTAAAAAAATAAATACATGCCTTATGTAGGTATGTAGGTTATTTTATTATAATAACCCGAAAAAATATGTTTTGGGTGCAGACAAATCCTAAAAACTTGGATTACAGGAAATAGGGATACATGACGATCTGCACACACAGATAATAACACACCCCAAGTGGCTCAAGTGAAAAACGTAGGTACATGCGATTGTTCGTAGGTTCGATGGACGAACGAAATTTATATGTATTTTTTATTTTTTATTATGAATCTTTATACTTATTTATAGAAAATTTATATCTCTCTATATATTATAATGTTATGTCTTTATGTATTATAAGTAAAAACTCCTGCTGCCATCTGTCGCCGTAAATACTGAAAGACAAAGAATCGGATGCTTTATTAGTTACGGGTTAATTTGGACAGAGGCGCTTTTATTCACGCACACAAGCCTAAAATTTAATATCGTTTTATGATGTTATTACTATAAGATTTTGCCTGATATTTCATTCTGCGAGCTCTTTAATTTATAGAGAATTGATAACAATGCTTGTACAACTAAAAAACTGTATGTGTATCGAGTATTACAATGTTGAAATTTGTATGGGAATGCGACTGATCGCTTCCACCTTAATAGCGATATCAAATTCAATAAATACACATTATATATAAAAAATGGATGATAATATGAACAGATGAAAATGGCCTATAAGCAAAACCATCCTAATCATTGACCCAATTGATTGAAGTCAAAATACAGATTGTCATGTTTGACATTCATTGACGTTTCGATCAGGGTTCGACTGCGTGGCGACGGCGGGCGAGGAGGCCCGGCGGCCGCAGAAGAGCATCCCGTTCGCGGTGGTGGCCTCGCTGCTGGTCGTGTTCCTGGCCTACTGCGGCGTGTCGTGCGTGCTCACGCTCATGCTGCCCTACTACATGCAGGTATGCGCCGACCCACTCATACCCAACTTGGTACAGCACTCACTTTTCTATCGCGAATCGCAGGTTTCCACCCCGGCTCGCACCTCTGTAATTTTTTTTTTACGATATATGCCAGTATATGATCTCGATCTCACCTGATGGTAAGTGACGATAAGATCTACGATGTAGCATACTTGCGTAGAAGGTACCCGTTCACTATCGACTTGAAAACACCCAGATTATAGTCGACGGGGAACAAAGACGCCGGTAGCGTGTTCCATTGCTTGGCAGTTCGCACGATGAAGGTAGAAGCAAACCGCTTAGTACGTGCCGAAGGAATGTCCACAGTGTACGGATGACACTTGTCCGTGCGTGTTGTCGACCGACGATAGAATGGAGATGGGGGAATATCTGGATTTCCTCTGCAAATCGCATTTTCAACCATGATTCACGAGCTCAAACGGTGAAGGAAAACATCGTGAGGAAACCATGTGTGTGAGAATCCCTCGAAAGACGTGCAAAGTCTGCCAACCCGCACTGGGCCAATCTGGCTCAATCATTAAAAAAGAAAAAGAAATAGATAGATAGATGTCGTTATAAAGGGTATTAATCTTTGTGATAGGATGAAAAGGCACCGTTCCCATTCGTGTACGACCACCTGGGCTGGCCTTGGGCTAAGTATGCCGTCAGTGTGGGAGCCATCTGCGCTCTGTGCTCCAGGTTAGTACATGTCATTGGCACTGTTAGACCATAGACAGAGGACTCGATGGCACAACTGGTAGTACCACTGCTTTCTGTGCCAGGGGTCCTCGGTTAGAATCCTGCTACGGGCAAACTTTGTGTGATGAGCTCGAAAGGGTGAACTTTTGAAATGGGCGTGGATGGCCAAACCCGAAGATATAAGGAGTACTGAAAATTGCTTACTCTCTGACTCTACAGACCGATTTTGATGAACACTAAAAATATCATTCGATTTTTGAAAAAGAAATATCTCCAGCCTCAATGATTCAGTAAGCGTATACTTACTAAGCCTGGAATATGCTCATTTGTAATCACGATGTGAAGTCACAATTTTGATATATAATTTAAAAAAAAAGTGTAAAATCACAATTGTCATTTGTTTTTTCTTTTCTCTTTCTGAATAATTCTGTGCACTAGAGTAATATATTTGTATGAATTTATATATCCATTCCTATACCACAATAGTTCGGTATGAATACTTTTAAACTCAAGTGTTGAGCGAACTTCATTGCACTTTATTTCTTTGTAGTCAGAGTAGCTATTCATTTAAATGTCTGCGGAGTGTTTTTATTTTTTATATTACATTATAGGCAAGTATTTGATCTCGATCTCACCTGATGGTAAGTGACGATGATATCTAGGCAAAGAAGGTGCCTGTTCACTCTCGACTTGTCATATGTGTTGGTAACAAGTATGTGTTGATGTGTGAGTGCGCGCAGCCTGCTGGGCGCGGTGTTCCCGCTGCCGCGCATCATCTACGCGATGTCGTCGGACGGGCTGCTGTTCCGCTGCCTTGGCCGCGTCAGCGAGCGCTTCCACACGCCGCTGCTGGGGACCATGATCGCAGGACTCTTCACCGGTAAGGGAGCGTTCCCTAACTACACACAGGATATAAGATGTAACAAATATAGTGTACAATATTTGTCCACATGGTTCAGGAACGCTGGCGATGATCTTCGAGCTGGAGCAGCTGATCCACATGATGTCCATCGGCACGCTGCTGGCCTACTCCATGGTCGCGTCCTGCGTGCTGCTGCTCAGGTAACTGCAACTGCCTATAATGTTATAGGGTCAGGGAGGTACGTATTCTATAATGTTATAGGGTCAGGGAGGTACGTATTCTATAATGTTATAGGGTCAGGGAGGTACGTATTCTATAATGTTATAGGGTCAGGGAGGTACGTATTCTATAATGTTATAGGGTCAGGGAGGTACGTATTCTATAATGTTATAGGGTCAGGGAGGTACGTATTCTATAATGTTATAGGGTCAGGGAGGTACGTATTCTATAATGTTATAGGGTCAGGGAGGTACGTATTCTATAATGTTATAGGGTCAGGGAGGTACGTATTCTCTACATGTCGTGTCGTGTCGCCGTACACGAGCACACTGCGAGCAAGCTGCGCTTCCGTGGGCGAGCGGCCTACGTACTCACTTGATACAATATTACGTGCTAAACCTCTTAATGAGTACCCTGCTTTACGGGTCAAAATTCTAAAATTCCCTCCTTTGCGCACCTCTAGGGTACTCAAGGAATATGTCCTCCGAATTTCTAATCTCTCAAGTCCAGCGGATAATGCTGCAGGGCCCCAAGTCTGCTAACACAATCGATTCATAATCGAACAGCAACGGCATAGTAACTGTCACTTTTGGCAGATATCCTATATCATATCTGTCAAAAGTGACAGTTACGATGCCGTTGCTTTTCGATTATGAATCGATGGTGTTAGCAGACTTGGGCCCGGGTTGTCTGTCAGCTGGTGCTATGAAGTTGATTGAATAGATGATTAAGTAGAAGCATGTGTAGGTATGAGAAGAGCCAGTCGCCGCACCGCGCGGCAGGCTCGCCGCCGAGCTGGACGGCGCGCGGCGCGCTGCGGCAGCTGCTGAACGCGGACGCGCTCGCCGCGCCCACTGCTCTAAGCTCGGCGCTCGTCACGCTGCTCGTCACTCTGTACGGTGAGTCGCCATTATACATGATTACTTCTAACATCGGCAATAGATGTCGCTAACATGTTTTTGAACGCGGTATTGTTAGGTTAGGTAGGGGTCGAGTCACCTTCGTCCGTAGGAGAATTAAGTACCCTCGAGATACCCTACACGTGACCCTGGGTGGTGCCAACCAGGTGACAACTCTACTGGTGGTAGGCTTCGGCCGTGGCTAGTGACCGCCCACTGAACAAAGCCATGTCGCCAAGCGGCCTAGCCGTGTTCCGGCATGATGTTCGGTGTTGCCATTCATGGATGGCGGGTCAGATCAGTTGCGCTGCATGTGCCTAGTGAATGTAGCGTCTCGATCTACTGCCGCCTTCCTACCTAGGCAAGTATGCTCCATCGTAGATCTCATCGTCACTTACTATCAGGTGAGATCGAGATCAAATACTTGCCTATAATGTAATAAAAAAAAAGGTTTTTTGATTTTCAAGACTACACTATACATTCTTTTTTGCTTGTTTTTCCTGGCGTTTTTTAAGCGCATGCCATAAATATCTGGATAGACTGCGGGTGCTTTTTGGAACTTGTTCAGTGAGCACCCGCAATCCTGTCATTTATTCTATTTCAAATTAGTACCTTCGCCTCTTTGGCAATGTTCAACGCCGTATAACGAACACGAGCAATCTGCACATCACATCCTCTGGGAGTGCAATCTCTGGCAGAACGAACGAAACATTATGCTTAATAGTTTGCAAGTAACTTCTGGAGTAGTATACTATACAGACCTTGTAAAAACCAGAGACAAGTTCCGTATGTTCAAGCGTTTTTGCCATACCTATTACTGGAATCAAGTTTAATCAGCTCATTATCTCGGGATTCGCGTGCCTTTATTGGACACCATTGTAGATCCTGGCTTACAGGAATTTACTGGTGGTAGGCTTCGGCCGTGGCTAGTCACCACCCACTGAACAAAGCCATGTCGCCAAGCGGCCTAGCCGTGTTCCGGCATTATGTTCGGTGTTGCCATTCATGGATGGCGGGTCAGATCAGCTGCGCTGCATGTGCCTAGTGAATGTAGCGTCTCGATCTACTGCCGCCTTCCTACCTAGGCAAGTATGCTCCATCGTAGATCTCATCGTCACTTACCATCAGGTGAGGTCGAGATCAAATACTTGCCTATAATGTAATAAAAAAAAAAAAAATTAGAAGTGGTGGGAGTGTCTGGCGAGCCTAGTCCCATTTAAAATGGCGGTATTGTGCACCAGGCGTGTGGTGCCTGGCGCTGGTGTGCGGCATCAGCCGGCTGGGCGAGCAGGCGCTGGCGGGCCGCGCGGGCCCCGCGGCGCTGCTGGCGCTGGCCGCCGCGCTCGTGCTGGCCACGCTCTACGCGATATCCAGGCAGCCCGTGTCCGAGAAGAAACTAGCATTCTCGGTCAGTATACGAGTACGCATTGATTACAATTAATATTGAAATCCTCCATACATTACAGCGTATTTCGCCAAATAGCTCTCCAAATCCAGTAGGCGCCACAGTCAAAGTCAAATCATTTATTTCGTATATGCCTGCCAGGAGCAACAAATTGTCATATACATATTTATTTCTTAACTTTACAACCGGGTCGGAACGCGACCTAAACTGAGAAGATCCGGCGAGAAACTCAGCGGGCTTGTCTTTTATCAACCATGTTTATTACAAAAAAAATAAGCTCCAGTGTGTTACACACGCTACACTTTGACATCATAAATCGTAATTATTTGAGCGATCAGTGCAAGCTCTATAAGTTACTATCAGACTACACAATAGATGGCGTTGTTATACAAAACAACGATCAAAATGAAAAAAGCTCCCTGTGCTGGTTGGGCAAACATGTCATTGCCCTCGTTAATAGCTAATATATGTCGATGAGAGATATAGTTGTATATTGTTGTCCTGCTCAGAGTTAGATTTCAAACATCGGCATTCCGAGTGATTTAACACAACCTCCCTGGTTGTTTTGTTTTTTTTCAATGTGTCATTATTTTGCTCAGGTGCCGCTGGTGCCGTGGCTGCCGGGCTTGAGCATACTCATCAACGTGTACCTCATGATAAACCTGGACTACATGACCTGGGTGCGATTCGGCGTCTGGATAGCTGCCGGTGAGTCACAACGAAGACTTTATTCAATTACTTATAATATGGTGACACAATTAAATAAACACGACAATACTAAGTACGTAAATTGAAATTTCTAATTCGATGCGGCTGGCGGGATACTTTGAATGGTCATAGGTTATTTTAGACGCTGTGAAGATGGTAAGTTCTGACAAACATTAAATTATTATTAATTATTTATTTGTTGTGGCTTTAATGTTGGAACGTCAACAAGAAATAGAAAACCCGTTTTATTCCAAATAATAATTATGTTTTAAACGTCCGTAAGCGTATGAATTATGTATGTAATTTCAAGGTTGTAGTGTTAAACTCACAATGTTAACTGTAATGAATAAACTCACAAACCTAGCTTCATAAGGTATATAAACCATGTCAGTTTTGTGCTTGATTACACGCCGGTCGAGGTACAGAATATTGTATAATAATTGATACTTCATTTGTATTTATTTAAAATCTCAAATATCTGCGGATGCATCGTCTTGTGAGTGTTTCTGCCCCACACAAAGTCCAGGTGACCGAACGCCTTCCCTGCCATCACTCTGTACTCAACTGTGTTAGGCAGATTTTTCCTCAATAAATTGACGTTTTCCACCGTCGATATAGGGTCGCTATTCGAGACAAACATAGCGATTTTCATAGTAACTTTACTTAAATCGTATGCCGGGGGTGTCGTTGACTTGTAACGGGCCATATTCTCGCTTGGGCCGTAGTCGAACATCGCAAATCTTCCACTTTGCCCTATCTGAGCTTGATGGTATGCATTCTTCCAAGAAGTACCAGCGGGGAAATGACCCACGATTACTGGCGCGAACTCCGGTTCGATTTCATTGTTCTCCCTTCCGGTGAACACTAAAAAGCCGTTCTTGAAACATAAATCGAACGCGCTCTTTGGAGTGCATATCAGTTCGTAAATTCTTCTAAACGTGGAATAATAACCGAACACTTCATTCACTCCAACGGACATAAAAGCTCTGTTGATTAATGAACTCATTCTTATGATTGACGCCAGATATTCTTCTAAGTCGTTCATGTAACATATCGGTGCTAGAGATATCAAAACGTTAATCTTGTTATTATACTCTGGTCTCAGAGCACCGAGAACGTATAGCGCCGTTGTGCCCTCGGAATATCCAATAGCACTCAATCTCTTTTGTCCGGTAGACTTCAAAATAAAGTCTATAGTCGCCGGCATGTCGTAGTAACCGATTTCGTGGATACTAAAGTCCCAAAAGGCTCCGTCGGTGTCTGGGTTTAGTTTGGCGTGTCGCCGTGAATGATTGTTTCCCCTGTAATTAATTGCCCACACGTCATAGTTATGTCTCGCTAGTTCTACAGCCAAAGACGTGGTCCCTCTCATTACGAAGCTATTTGACGAGTCTATGCAGCCGTGAACGAGGAGTATTGGTTGATGGTTGTCTCCGACGATTCTGAACATCTTCAATATGTATCCATCTTCAGTGGTGATTTCATATTGTTCAGTCTCCTGACCGTATTTGTTGGCGATGCCTGCGAAGTCGAGTTTTGCGTCTTCTGCCATATCACTCGTTTTGTGTTTCGAGAAGACTTGGTGGTTCGAGGTGCTGGCTATGGTCGTGAGGGCTAACACTACGAAAAAAATACGCATGGTTAAATTCTATTTAGTTGCCTCTACGTTGTTCGAGTCACAAGTTTATATTAAAACTGGTCGCGACGTGTGTCTTATTTTATACTTGTTTTGGTTTTCAGTTTCTTAAAAAAAATATTAAGGTGACTGCAATTGTTACTGAAAATACTGAGAAGTCGCAATTATTACGTAGGGTTTGTAGGAGTTATGTCCATTTGCTTATGAAATATATTTAATAAAACTTTTGTTCTTAAACAGGTTTTCTACCACGCGTTTAATCGCGTATTTCAACGAATAAATAGATACTATTTTTTACTTTTTAAACGTTTGTTCTTGAGCGGGTGATGTTTTGTAATTTTAATAGAGAGAGAGATAGATAACTCTTTCTTTGCACACAAACAGGTATTGGCACAAAGATAGATTATAGTCTGGCATAGCACATAGGCAAAAAAAAAAGTAAAAAGGACAAACTTTTTAATCGTGGGTAACACCGCGGGGCGCAGCTAGTATTTTATATATTATATAAAACAAAGTCGAGTCAGTTACACCATTTATAACTCAAGAAAGTGTTTGCCGATTATTTTTATCTTAGAATTTTTGTCTCCGCCCCGAATAACTATTATTATACGAAGAAAAACAATAAAATAAAATCATGATTATTAATTTTCTCATACATTTGATTCTGAGGCGGTACGAAGGTCGCCGTGACACCTAGTTTTAGTATGAAACAATGTCTTATCGCAAATTGTGAATTTTTGGACGCAGAAAAAACCCTTGCTTGACGATAATTCAATCGTAGAAATATTCATTTTTCAGCTACTCTTAACTTAACAGCAACTATTGGACTTAGACCTGAAACGCAAAAAAAAACAGCGACAGAGGCTAAACGTTGCGTGGCGTCGCTCATTTCCCTCGCTACCAGTTCTGCTGCATGTGCCTCGCAAGGCTTTACAGTCTGTCTGGATCCGGCCTCGACTACCTGGTCTATTGATTTGGCCATCTATGGCTCAGCTGCTTTTACGTTAGGGGTCTAGACAATATTCAGAAATTAACGTTTAGTAATTCGTCCTGGTCTGGGTGTTGTCCTGTCTGGGTGTGATGATGAGATCTACGATGGAGCATACTTCCCTAGGTAGGAAGGCGGCAGTAGATCGAGACGCTACATTCACTAGGCACATGCAGCGCAGCTGATCTGACCCGCCATCCATGAATGGCAACACCGAACATCATAGATATTTTTTATTACAGGTCTCTTGATCTACATAACATACGGGGCCTGGAACAGCGCAGAGCGCCGCCGGCCCCTGGACGCGGTGCAGCTGGCCGACCTCCACAACGACAGCCACACCGCACTCCTCAACCACACCAACCACGCCGGGGTGAGCCACGCCCTCGGCTGACGGAGGGGGGAGGTGGCGAGCCCCACCGGCACCGTTGTCTCTTTCATATCTAGCATTTGACGGCCGTGAGCTTAAACATTTTCTTTGCCCCTAAATTTAAGAAAGTATAATTCGATTTATTATGGCTTTGTGTAAAGATTTTAATTTGTTTTGAATTTGGGCCGTAAACGTGGTATGTAGAAATGAAACATGATCCCACTGGTATGATATGTATGATGATAGAATTTGTATATTTATATATTAATCGATGTTTGAAGTTTTACTAAACGGTGTCTATTCACCGGTTCAAAGCCTCGGTATTCAAGGCTTATAACAGCTTTTAAAATGCTTAATTTCGAGAATAGTCGGAAATTATATAAATAATTTCAATGCTAGGTTAAGGTATATTAATTAAGTGATTATATGTTAATTTGTAGAACGACCTAAACTTCGTAAAAAAAAATTGTGAAGTGACAGAAGTTTAAGAACATACATACATAATTATGTGAAATCCAGTTTATTTTTTATTGTTATTTGTTACTATTTCATTTATCAATTTGATATGTGGCCGGTGCCATCTTAGGAAGGTGATTCAAACGTCCCCGTTGTGAGTTGTGTCCTCTATAAGGAGGCTGTGTCTCCTGCGACGATCTTAACCCGACGCTGGCTTGCCCAGCACCAGGGCCCCAAGTCTGCTAACACAATCGATTCATAATCGAACAGCAACCGCATAGTAACTGTCACTATTGACAGATGTCCCATACAATATCTGTGAAAAGTGACAGTTACTATGCGGTTGCTGTTCGATTATAAATCGATTGTGTTAGCAGACTTGGGGCCCTGGTCGCGCTCTCGATTTCCAGCAGCTGCAGCCGTACAAAGTGTCTTAACCCTTAATAGCCTGATTTACGAAAGTGATTTATTTTTAATATTACTGTGTTTAATGTTACTGTGTTTAATAATAATGACATTTGATTTTTTTTTAATTTCGTTGTAAATAATATTATACAACAGTAAAATACGTACAGCCAACCTATAAAAAAAACTAATAGTAATGTGAACGTTCGGTTTAAAAGATTGGTATCAAAATTGAAACTCTAGGCTATTAAGGGTTAAGGTTGAAGGTCCAGGAGACGCGACACTATAAGTATTGAAGTGTACTTAACTTTTTTCAATTATTGATAATTGCTCTAGTTGTAGGTACGTATGAATCCATACGATTTTAGAAACCCCTTAAGGAGTATTTATGAATGAAATTGTATGATTTTAAGGATTCAATACCTGCTACTAGTTAGGTTAAATAAATTGCCTCTTAACTATTGCATCTCGCTCATACATTTAGTGAATACTCAAATTGAGCGGAACGCAAATTTTCAAAAAAGGGCCAATTAAATTAGATGTTTCGTATGATGTTTAATGTAACAGAGTCTCGTTGTTTAATAAGTTGATTTAATGTTTAATGTACTTGCAAGAGTCTCTACAAGGTTCCTTTTGTCGTATTTCGCCAAAGTATTTTATTTTTGTTGTTAATATATTTATGTTTCATAAAATAAAGCAACGATATCCATGTTTATGTTGGTCTAACGTTCACATTGGAAATCGCGCACGAATCTCTGGATTTTCAGATTTCATGTGCGAATCTCGTATTCAATCATAATTATGAATTGTTAAGGTAAACATCGTGAGGTAACCACCATGTCAGAGACAACCCGACTAGTTTTCGAAAGTTCCGCACTGCGCTAGTGTCGTGGTGAACCCCCCCCCCCCTCGCATTAAGGGGAGGCCCGTGCCCAACCGTATGATTTTTTTGTATAATACTAATTATTTTTACATAGGGAGCGTTCAAGTATTACGTACCCCCCCCTAGTAAAACGTTAAATCTACGCGACCGTTCTGAAGGGTTAAAACAATGTTACGTAACGCGTAGTTCAAACCCACCCCTGTTTTTTTTATTTTTTTTATTACTTTATAGGCAAGTATTTGATCTCGATCTCACCTGATGGTAAGTGACGATGAGATTTACGATGGAGCATACTTGCCTAGGTAGGAAGGCGGCAGTAGATCGAGACGCTACATTCACTAGGCACATGCAGCGCAACTGATCTGACCCGCCATCCATGAATGGCAACACCGAACATCATGCCGGAACACGGCTAGGCCGCTTGGCGACATGGCTTTGTTCAGTGGGTGGTGACTAGCCACGGCCGAAGCCTACCACCAGTAGAGTTGTCACCTGGTTGGCACCACCCAGGGTCACGTGTAGGGTATTTCGAGGGTACTTAATTCTCCTACGGACGAAGGTGACTCGACCCCAAAACCCTGTAACGCCTGTAGCGCATCGTATCGTTTCAGAAGACCCCCCCTACCCCCAAATTCGTTACGTAATACTTGAACGCTCCCATAGTAGCTAAGCGAGCTTTTGTAGGCTGTGAAACAGTATTGTAATGTCATTGCAATTTATTAACATGTACTGTATGTGTGACTTCCAAATAACCTCAGTGAACATTTGTTAAACCCCTATGTCCGTCGTTTTGACGAGCGCTGGCCACTCAGCTGAGTCGCACCACAGTTCTGATAATGTTTATAGTTCTAACAAATCCCATATTCCTAAGGGAGTTCCCAATATTCCTATGGGAATTGTTAGTAATAATGTCAAATTTCAATTATATATTCGCACGGGAATAGTGTACTTTGAATGGACTAGATATTAGTATGGGAAATTTGATTTTGTGGACTACGGTATTAAATCCGAAATCATATATTCCCTCGGGAATTTCCCACTATTCCCGTGGGAAACTACATAGAGACATAAAATCATAGAAGCAAATGCATCAAGTCTTGTGTAAAATGAAATGAACATCATTTAATTCCTCGCATTCGACGAATTCGTCTAATCACAGTTTGTTACTTAAAATCTATGGCTGTTATTATTATGTATTATCTGAAATTTTGGATTCCAGTACTTGATTGTTAAATCAAAACCATTTTATGTTGTATATGGGATGTATTACAATGGCTTTTACATTACATTTGTGTTTGATTCTTCCCGGCTGTGCTCGGTCCGTATTCTAGAGCCCTTCAGTGCCCAGCGGAATCACGAGCGGAGCGGGAAACAGGGGGCTTAGTCAGAGTTATCGTAAGTCCACTTCACTAACCAACTTGTGCAGGGGACGAAAAGGCTCTTACATGCACCACTAACAAGGGCCTTTATGTAAACATCCTACAATTAAGTACAATAAAATTCATAAAAAAAATGCAACAATGCTCATAAAATAGTCTTAAGTACCTAACGGTTTTAACGATCACACAACTATCACAATACAATGGACAACACCTTAAGGCATCGTCCTAATTGGCGATCGTAAGTGTAAACAATGCGATTTCGTCACACGACAAGATTAAATACACAAATCTCTGGGTCCCAATTGGAGCTCGCAAGTCATCGCGCAAGCACAGGAATCATTTTTCATCGCGCGATGTAGTCACTTCGCTTACTCGTACGATCTTTGACCAATTAGAACGAGGCCTAACAGTTACCGGATTGAACCGGCTTATACTCTATACATAATTACGTTATAAATTCCATGTTCGTGTTTAATCATTTGCAAATAAACTAATCCACAACTTATCCGACAGATGGCACGTACAAATTCTGTGAGTTAAATTGTAGATAAGGTTTATTATTCGCAAACGGTGAAGCAAGCTTATTCTCTGTTGGGTTAATATCGAATTTATTAAGCTGGTACAACAAGTTGCTCGATTTATTGAGCAATTAGTCGCCAAGACTTGTTGACTTCTACATTCCAAGCTTAATAAATGTTGTAGAGTGAAATAATTACAATCGATTTGTCGCTCAGTAAGTAAGCGGTTCCATTTTTACTTAATAATAATAAAATCGACCTACAACTCAAAGATTATTTCCTATTTGTATAACTAAATTAAAGTCGCGACTCCAGCGAGCGTTTTGCTCTCCACACTACAGTCTACACATAATAATCTGCCCCCTCCCGCGGGTAAAGAGGGGCAGGATACAATCGTCGTTTGTAACTACATCAAATGTTTTGTGAACGCATTTTTGTTGAAAGCACGATTTTTAGAAAACATTTGATTCGTCAACAATACATATTATTATAAAATCATTCGGTAACAATAATCGTATTTATTCTGATGCTGGCCACAAACGTAACTTTTTTTTATACTGGCGCATGACCAGCCAATGTACAGAAATAAAGGATGCGCGTGTTTCGGTCACTCCCAAGATGTTCTTACCCACAGAGAGACGAAGAGATACTTGTTTTTTTTTGTGCTTTAATGTGCTGTTCGTGACATTAAGTCTGTATTATATCTTCATCTGAACCTGCAGACAATTTATGCGCGGTCGTTCTGGCTACAGCTAATGTCGAATGACGAAGTGCCCGCTTACGCTTTGCAGGCGTACGCCGGTGGCGACGACCTTTGCTTTTCGTCGTTGTGACGTAGTCAAACACACTCCGAACCTTTTCCATTTCACAACACAAACTAAACTAATATGGCTAAGTCAATGTCTGTTGAACACTCTGTGTTGATCCCTGCTGTTGGTGCTAGAACTTAGTTGTGATCACCTGTCGCTTCTCGCTCACGCCGTTCTGAGTTGCCGCCGGCAACTCTTTCACGTTCAAAGAGCTTTTGCGGATGCCGTAGCCAAAGTAGATCAGGTAGCCTGCAAGAAAGAATTATTCACCTTTAACAATTTGTATTAAAACATTATTATAAGGGCTTGTTTACGCAAACGCAGCGCGTTGCGCATGGCTCCTTGCTTCCCGGCGTGCGGCCAATTCAAACATATGGCGACGTAGAGAGCGTTTCCTTGATGTGCAGCGTGGATTTGAGGCCCAACCGCCATTTGTCACCTACGTCTTAACGAAACCACATATCGCTTATAACGTTTGTCGACTTTCCATACTCGTTTTAAAACAATTATGATGTTCTCACCGATGATCAGCCAGATGATGAACCGCACCCACGTCTGGTAGTCGAGCTGCACCATCAGGTACACGTTCATGCACACGCTCAGGTACGGCACCAGCGGCACCAGGGGCACCTGCACACAAAATTGGGACAATCCATAAATCTTCGGTCCTGTGGCCTGATATTTGAACGGTCAGCCCACGCTGGAACAGGCCGACGGGCATGGGAACGGTCGTGTTAGTTGTGGCCTGTACGTTCGAGTCGCTGTTAGTACATTTTCCACTGACCTGTAACAGCAACTAAGATGACTGGTGATAGTCATCTTAGTTTTGTGCCTATTTGATTTTCGCCATTTAGGCGCTCATAGTAATGCTAGCAGGTAACGAACGTGTCCCCGGAACTAAATATAGAGATTTGACACGTTGCATGCAATTATATCTTGTCATTTTAAATCCAACAATAATAATCAGGAATCTTATTTCTGACTGGCCTTAATTGGCTTTCCAGAGTGGGGTGGTTAGAGCTATATGCTCAAGGTGTGGAAGTGTTAAAGGGCATACCGCCGCGAGTAACTACGGGAGAAAGCGCAGCACACCTCTTTACCCCTCAGCCGCCCATGCTAGTGCTGACTGTAATAGAGTCGTACCGTGAAGGAGAGGTGCTGCACGCTGTTCCTGGGCTGGCGGTACAGCACCAGCAGCAGCAGCAGCAGCGCGGCGCCCAGCGCGCCCAGCGCCGCGCCCGCGCCCGCGCCCGCCTCCCAGCGCAGCAGCGCGCACGTCGCCAGCGCCGCCAGGACTGACGCCAAACACAATCCAAAAATTATCTTCCGAACCTTGCGTACACAAATTTGTATTTTCTGCTTTAGCCTTCCCAGTCTTCCATTCCACAGCTTTGCCACAAGAAGTGTATCTATCTACTTACATTATGACACACTAAGGACTACGAGCGATCGAGTCGAATCGTTCGATTGTAGTTGTATCGAATCTTCGACTCGACTATTAAAAATTGCAAAGGAAATGCACACAGAACTATAGACTCCCGTACCAAGTTGCATCCAAATTTATCCTGGCTTTTAAAAAGCACGTCTGCTGTCCAGGCTTGGAATAGACTAGACTATACCGAGTTTGGGACTAGATTTGTATAATACCGGGACAGGATTAGTTTTGGACGAGATCCGAATGTCTGAATTTTGTAAATTTTCCTTCAGTTTTCCAGGACGCATAACTTGGTGAATGAATAAGAATCTTTAAGGCAAAGTATACTCACATAATATGAATATAGTTGTTTTGGCGATGGTCGCGGAGAGGGTGGTGGGGAACTTGATGCCTAACAGGTTGAAGGTCTGCTTCGCCACGTTGTACGGCGTCTCAGGGACAGGCTTCGTAGCATTCTGTAGAGGCGACTCCTCTTCATACCTGTAATACACTCGTATATTATTGTGGCACTGGGGTATAAGTTTTAGTGTGAAGGAAACGGTGTGCATTGGTCGATAGAGGAATAGAAACGAGGACCGAATCATGGAGTGTTGAGGCGTACTCAACATAAATTAATCGTTTTATATTTTTATAAGAAAGTTTATTATGCGATTATTATAATATAGAAACAATTGATGTTTGATGAGGAAAGAGAGTTGCCAACTCTGAACCTGAATATTAACTATTATAGTTGCTGCTAACTAAAAATTATAAAAATATTCTTCATGTATGTTGCGTACAGAGAAAGAAGGATTGATCGGGTGGGTGGTGATATCCGTATGCTTAAAAATATGAATACATTTATATTGGAATTAGAAAGTACTTTTATTCTGAAAAATTATTTGGAATCCTATTTTAAATTGATTTAAACTTCTATAAATTTCGCGGTAGCACTATAAACTAACAAGATTAAGCAAGGCAAGCTGATGACTAGGGTAATGATGGTGGGATTTATTAAATAAAAGCCGCGCAACCGCAGAAACTTTGCAGTAGCGTTTCTATGCATCGACATCCTCTTTACTATGAAAATTACTAGAACAAGATACCGTAAGATCATTTTCGCATGGCATTAATGAACTGTTCAAAATATTTTTTAATAGGGAAGCGAACTGTAATAGTTGGTACAATGTTTACCTGAGAATAAGCACACTGGTGGCTACGATGGTGTACGCGAGTAAGGTTCCGATGGACATCATGTCGATCAGCTGGTTCAAGTTGAAGATAGCGGCCATTATAGCTGGAACAAAACACGCTACTCTCAGATCGTGCGAGACGTTGATATGGAAATTGATAAATAAATATCTATTGCAGATTGTCTTTGGGGGAAAGCACTGCCAAAAAGCACATGCTGCTCAAATATCTTTTTTCAAGATTAGTTCAAGCGCAGTATGTGTGGAAATAAACCAAGGTAGAATAGCTGTAATCGCTGTTTCCTTACGATTTGTGCGCGCCGAGCTATTGACTTTTATTGGAAATAAATATGCGTGATAAGAAATGCCGCAATTTTAAACCGACTTCAAAATGGAGGAGGTTCTCAATTCGGTTGTTTTTTATCTCAGAACTCCGTCATTTTTGAACCCATTGGTAAAATATTTTTTTGCCTCATTCGTTATTTACCTTACCTTATTCAAGATTAGATTATTAATTCAATTTTTGTGTCTTTTTTTAAACCTTTTTTTTTGCGTATTTACTTCGGAGTTTTGGTTTCTGCAGTTTCACATAACACACACACGCACACACACTATCTTAATATAATTTTATCGGGAGCTATCTTCATAGGATATTTATCTACTTGTCGATCATCGACCTGATTCGCTACCAGCCTGCTTTTAGCAAGTGTACAAAGAAGAATGTAACCTTACCTGATAGAAGACCGCTTAAAGCAGTCGCCAGCAGGGGAGTCTGGGTCTTCCTATTGATCTTCGCGAGTGGTCTGAAGAGCACGCCGTCGCTGCCCATGGCGTACAGCACCCGCGGCAGCGGGAACATGGCGCCGAGCAGGCTGGTGCACAGCGCGAATATGGCGCCGATCGTCACGATCCACTTGATGACGGGCAAGTTGGCCTCCGTGAACACGTGGGGGAAGGGTGCGTCGGCGTCCTAGGACAAAAGCAATGGGTAATGGATGATGATGGCTCTCAATAATAAAATATCGCTAGACGAACACACCAACTATACGGTCCCACACTATCCCATGTAAAAATAATGGCTTAAATTAAAAAGACAAGCCCGCTGAGTTTCTCACGGGATCTTCTCAGTTGAGGTCGCGTTCCGATCCGGTTGTAGAGTTAAAATAAAAAATGTTGATGACCATTTGTAAGGGCCCCCGAAGGCCTATACGAAATAAACGATTTGACATTGACTTGACTTTGAGTAAGCAACGCATATATTAGGGTACCGTACAATGGACGGAGGGCGAACTCAGTATATAATATACATTTTCCGTCATCGAAATATCATAAAGATTATTATTTATAAAGACCATATAAAACTGTTATTTGAACAATATTAGAATTGCTTAGGTATCTGACTACCTGTAACTAGAGCCATTCATTTCAGATTTATAAGAGCCCTCCGAAAGCTAAAATAAACCCTGACCTGCAAATAATAAGGCAGCATCATCGTCAAAACCGTCGCTATGCTGAAGTACGACACGAATATCACCACCAGCGAGATCACAATGGACAATGGGATGTCTCTCTTGGGGTTCTTGGCCTCCTCGCCGGTGGTCGCCACGCAGTCAAAGCCCACGAAGCCGAAGAAACACTTGGCAGCGCCCGCCATGATGCCGGCCATGCCCCAGGGGGCAAAGCCGCCGGCGCCGGCCTGCTTCTGGTATTCAGGAGGAATGTCCTTAACATCTATCTGCCAGTTGGCGGGGTCACCTAGAAATTAATGTTTGCGTTATTGAATGTCCCTACGATAAGTTCCTAACTCCTAGGTACGACGTAGAGTATCTAAAGGTGGGACCATACTCTGAACATAATATGTTGACAATCAATTTGCCAACCTGCCTATCAGTAAGTCTGGGGTGGTTCCTTGACTCAGCTAGACTCTTTGAAATTGAGGTAAAAATAATATTGGCATCGAATAGGTATTCGAAGAGTGGTACCGAGGCACAAGAGGGGCACCGGTGCGTTCCGTTTGGAGATCCCGGAGCCCCTCCAACATGTGTCGAAGGCGGCCACCGGGGGGGTTTTAGTGGGTAAGAATCCCACATAACCCGGCCCTCTCCCACACAGAGGCCGGGTATCTATCGAAGATTTCCCCCCGTCAAGAAAAAAAAAAGGATAGGTAGGTATAATATATGATACAGAGTGTTGTACCACTTTAAGCAGTGATAGCCATGTTGGTATAACGCTTGCCTCGGTAACGAGGATTGCAGGTTCAAACCCCTGGGCTCGCACCTCTGGGATTTTATGTGCGAATCTCAATTTCCAACCATGATTATCACTTGCAAAACGGTGAAGTAAAACATCGTGAGGAAACCTGCATGTCTGAGAGAACCCGTCGAAAGATGTGTGAAGTCCACCAACCCGCATTGGGCCAGCGTGGTGGACTATGGCCTAATCCCCCTCGCATTGAGGGGAGGCCTGTGCCCAGCAGTGAGACATAAAAAGGGCTGGAATTATTATATATTATTATTAGTGTGGCACAAACTTTTTATAGCTCCAGCGATGACCACGATGATGACGGTGATCAAGTTCAGAGCAGTGAACACGTTGTTCAGCTTCGTGGACTCCTTCACGCCAATACCGAGCAGGACTGTAATAGACATGAACAAAATATTTGCATTACTAAAAGAACAGAACTAAACGAAATTGCATCATCTACTCTGCTTTCTGTACTGAGGGTCCCGGGTTAGAATCCTGGTGGGGGCAGATTTTGTGTGATCAGCACGAGCGTTTATGCCCGAGGCGATGGACGTTTAATATTTATATTGGTACCTTCCTACTGGGATTGCCAGCAGTCTATTGTACGGTACCCATAATACAAGCGTTGCTTAGTTTGGCATTGTACAGATGGGGGAATTAATTCATGTAAAGTACTCACCAGTAATGATCAAGACCAACGCGAACGCGAAGAAGTCCGGGTAGTCAGCCATGAAGGACACGTTTATCGGAGCGAGCTCGGTCATGGTTCTCGCCATGGTGTTGTTGCACAGGCTGTCAATGTACAACGCCATGCCTTTAGCCACGCTGGCGGTGCCGATCACATACTCCAGGATGAGGTTCCAGCCGATGGTGAAGGCGATGAACTCGCCAACGCTCACGTACGAGTACACGTACGCCGAGCCCGCTTTGGGGACCCGCGCCGCGAATTCCGCGTAGCAGAGGCCTGGGGAATGAGAAGAGTCAAATAAATAATTATGAAATCTATATTGCTATTAACTGTATCGATCTGAGTTGTGTCCGTACTTAGAAGAGACTTTCAAACAGTTGGTAGTGACGCTGCTTTCTGTGCCGAATGTCTCGAGTTCGAATCCCGCCAGGGACAAACTTTGTGTGATGAGCACAAAGGCACGAAATCAGGATGTTTAATATCTATATAAGTATTATATACTGAGTTCACCCTTAGTCTAATTGTACGGAACCCATAATACAAGAGTCGCTGTAGGACCGAATTGTTAGTGAGTTTGTCTGTTGGCTGTCATCCATGGTCACGGGAGGACCATTGGTTGCTATAAAACAGCCGAAATGTCGGGAACGTAAAGAACATAAAATAAACGCGATAAAATCCGTATGAGTAGTTTTATTTCAATGGCATTGTAATTGTCACTGGACAGTTTTCCAACACTAAATCTACCAATAGTGACAATGGGGTTACCATCGTAATAACATAGCGAGTCAATTGTGATAGCAACCGGGCATAAGGCAAAGTACTAACGCAGCGTTTTGAAAGGAATGCACAGGTATTGATATAAAAATACTTATACATAATCGACCTTGTTAATTAAAAACAACAGACCGCATTTGTATCAACATATCATATAGTAATATTGCGCTGGTATTTATGTATACCTACCTACTCCATTGGAGGTATTCCATGTAATTTATATTCGAGTGATATCGGTACAGATAAACTTTAAGCAGTGATAGCCAAGTTGGTAGAACGCTTGCCTCGGTAACGAGGATCACAGGTTCAAACCCCAGATCATACCTCTGGGATTTTCATGTGCGAATCTCATTTTCAATCACTTGCTAAACGGTGAAGGAAAACATCGCGAGGAAGCCTTCATGTCTGAGAGTACCCTTCGAAAGACGTGTGAAGTCCGTTAACCCTTAATGGGCTAGTGAGGTGGACTATGGCCTAATCCCCCCTCGCATTGAGGGGAGGCCCGTTCCCAACAGTGGGACAATAAAAGGGCTGGTTTTATTATAAACCGACTTCTTTATTATAAACTTTCAGCCAATATTGGAAGAAAGAAGCTACCTACATGCTAATATCGGGTTATTCAGAACGGGTCTACTCACCTTAAAAACTGCGATTTTTAATTAGTATGTGAAATCTGAATTTTAAAATGTCAATTTAAAAAATATATTATTCCCAGCGCAATGGCAATTTTAGATTCCGTTTTTTTAATTGATAATATCAGAATCAGAAAACCATTAAGTACAGTACTTATAAATTGTCAAAATTGTTACAAAATGCTAAGCTATAACTTTAATGCCGTTGCCGAATGCCGTTCCTATGGAGATGAACGGGCAAGAAACTCCATGGTTGTTCATTTTAAAAAGATTTTTTACTTTTTTGATTTCCAAATTCTGACTTCACAATATGTATACTAATGCGCTAAATAAATATAGGTAGGGCTTAGTAGGTATATATATACCATTTCTGAATAAGTCTGTATATGGGCCGAAATTATTTTTGTGGTGCGTTGGATAGCAGGTTGCGTTTAAGTATAAGAAACATTCGAACACACGATAGCTTTTTTTAAATACGTTCAAACGCTTACTAAGGGCCCTGTACCGCCAAGTACCTATTTCCTACTGTGCTAGAACGTGCGACCTTGTTAAGGGACTGGCAACTCGCTGAGCGGTTTCGACAAATTTTAATTTAAGCGTTGAGCAACACAACGTAATGTTCAAGTACTGGCTTAAAGTTTTGGGTCAATTTCTGTTTCGAGTCCCGTAACCTCTGCGTTTTAAGTAATTGCGCGTGCGATAGAATCACAGACTAATGTCAATTTCGGGTACACATTACTTTTGCGATTCATTTAACAATAGGGTACCTAGTTGGTGGTGCACCGTGACGGAGTTATTACCATCAATTACCTGAAACAATACTGTTCAAATGTCGAATAGGTTACAAGCTTCCTGTAATGCGCGAACAGAGAAAATCGTGGGTTTGACCTCAGTATCGAAAATAATGTCAATATTTTCGATACTGATGTCAGATAAAATGATGAAAATATTTTTTTCTAAAAGAAATGGATGTATAAACCAAACTGATACTTATACCTATGTATAGAAAAGACGCGGATTCTTTGTCATATATTATGTATGCTACATACTAGATTTTTCTAGTTGCCCTATGTTGAGGAAATCATTTTTTTTTCTTGTAGGCCAAAAGTAATTATGAATAGTCAGAAGCTACCGCAAGTTCAGAACGTTGAGTCCACCATGAAGTGCCAACAAGAAACATATTATTCTCGGCAGGTAGGTACCCAGTAGGTAAGAAGGTCAACGCCATGTGAGCAAGCAACACCATGGTCACGATGTTCATTAATATAATACTCAACCATTGCTTTATTCATTAATATGTTAAATAAAAAAATCGCGCAACATAAACAAGAAAGCTAGTATAGTGAGGTGGAACTGGTTAAAGGAACACTCACCAGCAAAAGCCGAAGCGATGGCGGCAACCAAAAAGCTAATTGTAACCGCGGGTCCGGCCACTGTCTTGGCCACCGCTCCAGCCAGCACGTACACCCCCAGCCCCAGCGTGCTGCCTATCCCCAGCGCCGTCAGGTCCACCAGGCCGAGGCACCGCGCCAGCTGGGTCGATGAGTCGCCGTCCTCCAGCTGCTTGCAGCGTCGTAGCGCCGAGAATATGCGACCGCAACCCATCTGAAATGGAAAAGATGGATAAGCCTTTACGATGGACTTGGTTAGCCACACACTCCCACTAATACTCCTGTAAGCCAGGATCCACGGCGGTGACCAACGGAGACGCCGAGGTTTCCTTATACCTAGTAAAAACATTCAAAGATAGGTGTAGTTTTCAGGGCTATTCTCGGATTGAATACTTTTCCTCCATTGAACTGATTGGTGCCCATAGTTCAGTATTTTCCGTACACTCCGTGTAGATATGTTGCTCGCGACATTTATTTTAATATCTAAAAATAAATGATAAATATATTAGATGTTTAATTAGTTCTTCATGTTTCATTACCTATGCAATATTGATTGGGGCGATAGAACATTGTTCACTCATCACAAAGACATCGTGGATTTTAACATTGACATACCAATATCATGTAAAACCACTTGACATTGTAAAACCAATCATGGACGAGTGCGCTAGCGCACGTTTGCCGTTGATTTGTTACATTTTATCTTATTTAACACTTGTATTTTTATATATTGTTCTTCACTTGAATTACATGTGATTGACTCGTTGATATAAAGAACTTAATACTGGATAAATATCAATATTTATCACTATCTTAACAAGCGTTTGCCCGAGTAATAATAGATTTCGCCTTGCAGGTTGACCACGAATGGCTAACTCTAAGTTGTCCAATAGTGAAAAGCCTATCGAAATGCGTCTATTCGTTTTCACGTAATGCTCACACAAATTGACCTCTAAACAGGGAACTAAATAAAAATTCTTATAAATGTTATATTTAGCTGTTATAATTTCAAAAAAGATGTGTAGGTAATAAGTAGATCTAACAAAGTAAACGATTTTGTCTCCAAACAGTTCGCCGTTCAGGTTCTCCTAGGCCATGAAGATATATCAATCAATTGTTAGACGACCGCTCAATTGATATATCAATGTTACACGTAAGTAAGTACTTTATATGTACTTACTTACATATATACCGTAACCTCTATCATATCGAAAAAAATATACATTACAAGAATACATTATGTACAATCTACGTGTCTAATAGATCACATGCACGGGACATTGTTGGCGTGTGACGTCATCAGCATTGTCCAAAAGCGCCCTTGACCATGATATGCTGGGTACTGACCGAGACCAACACTCGCACAGCCTCGCCTTACCACTGTCATCTCGCACGCCCAGAACGATAGGGGCTCAAATCAAAAATATTTTTTTTTTGGGAAATCGCAGTCAAAGATCTTTCCAACTGAACGGGGAAGACGAAAAGTACCGGTGTCAAAGAGACGGAAATATAAAAAGCTTTTTCTATCATAAAAACGCCTTTGTTTTAATATTCATCGGATAGAACATACATTAAAACCATAATTTTGAAACCATCATTTTGAATTCATAATTTTGAGTTGAGGTTCTGAGGTTGATCGTTCTGAGGGTGCGATCTGTCCTTTGCCACGCTGTCAGCCAGCTTGTATACGTCAACGGGACTCACGCATCTGACTCGGGTATCGGACTCGGACGCAAATGACAGATGAAAGGGTCATACTCATAGGTCGTGCAAGGTGGCGCGAGCAATTGCCTCAGACGAGGGCAGTCTTTGATGTCCTAGCTAGGCTCGCACGCGAGGTTGCGCGGTCGGTCAGGACATGGCTACTTTTGCTAGAACTGTTGATTGCTTCGGTCAGAACTGGGCTGCTGTGTGCGGCACGTGTTGTGTTATACCTATTCTGAATGGGTGGGTACGATGTTTAGGGCACAGTAGTAGTATAACAGCAACCACAGAATCATTGAAAAGCCCGCCCTGTACACCGAAGTCTTAGTTGTTCCTGCTAAGATATAAGAATGATGACCGATCTCAATTCATAAATCGATACAATCTCACTATAAGGTCTCTTGAGTGTTATTTGTACTGAAATGTGTTTTGCGCAGTGGATATTCGAACAACAACACTGAGTCAATAGTACGTTTTTTCATCAATGTCGACACGGTCACTGATCGCGGTAATGAATTGTACACGATTGCATGATGGTTAGACAGACGGTCGTCTGTCATTTTGTTATGAGTCTTAACGTTGAGTTGAATCGTATTGGGCCTAGTTTCAAGAGAAAAAGGCCAATAGTAAAAAAAACGTTTAGTTGTCAATGTACTGACTTCTTCTTCGGCCATTTTCGTATCATCATGTGTATTTATTGAATTTAATATTGCTATTAATTACTTGACACTGGCAAAATACCCGCTAAGTTGCGGGTGAGGCCATATTCATATCCATTTTCCTTCATCGCATTTCATTTCGTAAAGAAAGAAGAAGATATCATCATGTCACATCCATAATTTTATTTATACTGTGTATTTATTGAATGTTTTATTGCTATGAAGTACTTGACATTGGCAAAATACCCGCTAAGTTTCGGGTGAGGCCATTTGTTTATCCATTTTATTTCATCGCATCTCATTTCGTAAAGAAAGAAGAAGAAGAGATGCGATGAAATAAAATGGATAAGAATATAACCCACCCACAACTTAGCGGGTATTTTGCCAAAGTCAAGTAATTAATCGTAATAAAACATTATTCTTCTTTTTTTACGAAATGAAATAAAATGGATAAGAATATGGCATAAACTTAGCAGGTATTTTGCTAATGTCAAGTAATTAATAGCAATAAAACAATCTTCTTCTTTTTTTACGAAATGAAATGCGATGAAATAAAATGCATATGCACATGGCCTCATCCACAATTTAGCCGGTATTATGCCAATATCAAGTAATTAATAGCAATAAAACCATTTAATAAATGCACATTATAAATAAAATAATGGATGTGACCTGATGATATAAAAATGGCGTGTATGTATCCCCACATAAGTCAAACTCAAAGCCAAATCATAACTAAGCGGTCTTCTTTTTTGTTTTAAATGTTTTTTTTTAATATCTATGTTTATTACAAAAAAAATAAGCTTCAGTGTGTTGCCGTGCGAGTAGTTGTATAACAGCACCACAGATCATGATAGATATGCCGTGCGGTTCAAAATGTATGGGAACTCGCTGTCTCCGTTTTGTTCTCCACCACTCGCCGCAAAACACTTGCAATTCCATAAAACCAACCAATACGAATTCTCTTCGGTGCGTGCTGCGTCGTCGCCGTATACAGCGGCCGTACCACGCGACGCACCAGTTTATTCAAAGTATCGTTAGACGATCTGTCCATTGCCTCGTACATTCACTCAGTAGCGAACATAGGTGGTACTTAAAGAGCCATGTATTTTGTACAAAAATTAAAAAAGTCGTTGTGCTACATAAAAACTAAAATAACATAATAAAGGCATCAAATATTTTTTGATTTGTTGTTTTTAATGATTTTAAAGACGAATAAATAAAATACTTAATACTGGCTGGTGAAATGAGATCCCAACTTTCGGGTAATTCATTTTGCTGCTAGTATTTTTGCACACAACTACGAAATAACACGGCATTTTAAAAAAAGCTAGAGCTCCGATACCGACGTGCAGTTGCAGTCGACTGACGGCGAAAACTCTATGTTAGCCTAATATTGGCCAATTGTGCGCGCAAGCCCACCGCTTTCATAACATATCTCCTCTCATATATCTGTGAACAGCACCATCTGTAAGCATCTGCTTAATATTCTTATTGCCTAAAGTATTGAATAGGTCGTACAGTGCGTCACCACAGCATGCAATCAAAGCGTCTTTTTAGTATAATTAATACCTAATGGTTATATGACTATATAGAGTGTAAGTGGCTTCGTAACAAAAACTGATATTATGGATTCGGCTCATGATTCTGGATCCCCCGAAGTTGGAATCTTCGTCGATGTTTTCATTAGTATACGCATTGTTTTTACAGTATTTTTAAATAGATTTTTGCATGAAATCATAAAAGAAGACTATATCAGTCATGTAGTCAGTGTATCACTCATGTTTACTAATTTAGTCCTAAAACTGCAATGTAAGTTAATAATTCAATACGCACAAGTGCGCTCGTAAACCAACTGTTTCACTCCTACGTCTGGTATAGCGCGTAGCGTTACGTTGTGATCAAATGATTAACGATACATTACGCTTAAAAAATATAAAATTTGTAACCCATGAAAAGTAACCTTCACCCATACCACTAAATTCCTTAAACACCCTGTAATACTTCAATAAAAAGTAATTAAAGGCCACCTTTGAGAAAAGTCCGTCCGCATGATCATAACAGTTCAAATCCCAAACTCCAGCCATAGTTACAAACAACAATGTTATCTTTGGACTGTCTGCCGCGTTATTTATTTTATGTTTTATCTTATGCGATTAAGTTATAAAAACCGACATGAAATACATACATGACTTTATGAAGAATATGAGTAAGTTCAAGTACATACATAGCTACTATTTAGTGATGCTGAAAGTCATTAACCACATCTGTCCAATAAGGTAATCAGGAATTCCTAATGTGATCTTAATTTCATTGATGCGTAATGTCAGTATGATTGATTGATTTCTTATATTTACGCGAATACTACATATTGAATAAAACAGATTTTATCGCGTGTATTTTATGTTTTTATGTTCCGGACGTTTCGGCTGCTTTACAGCTACCATGGTCAAGGGAGGACTGAGGTGTTTGACGTCCTAGCATCATAGTTTGAACTGGGTTACCCCAGGGGTAAATTGTCCGTCACGAGTGTCGGGACCCCAATCAATATGCAATTGTCTGCGGAACGATGAGAATTTAATAAAGTATTCGCCACGTGTTTTGCCTCTAAACATGACTTCCTCAGGACGGCTGGGCTACGAATGAGCTGCCGAATCCGTAATCGTTTCTCGACTAACATCTTAGAGGAGTTCGGTGTTGCTGGCTTCTTGAATTATCGAATTATCGATCAACTTATGTGGTTAAAATTGCAAAAGTTGACAAACCGAGGATCAGTGGTGCGTTCCTCTGCCTCCATTTGTTTATTGCACATAATTAACTTATATGTTAAATGATCTTAAAAAAAACTGACAACCTCACAACGAGTTCATATTAGACAGGCTCTAACGGGAGACATGACATACAGAAAAATAAACAGGAAAGTCCTTCATTGAGATGTTGGTAACAAACAAAATGTGAACATACCATCGTTCAATCACGATAATCACCACAAGAACCAGCGCCGAAATATAATAACAATATTTATTATTCAATTGAGTTAAAAAAAAAATACTACAGACTCATGTAATGACTCGCTACAAAGTGTATGTTCTGTGGTACCCGACAACTGCTCGTCATTACCTCTGTTTACTCTGTAACGGTGTTATCTTTACAATCAACGAATCTATATGCAAATTACAAGATGTGTGACGTGTTCCTTGAAAGAAATGTTTGTCTGTCCTTATGTTTCAGTATCGAGAACTCGTTAATGGTTGTGTAGTAGTGACCCTGCTTTCTGCTCCGATGGTCCCGTGTTCAAATTCTGGTAGGGACAAGCTTTGTGTGATGAGCTTGAATGTTGTATCCCAGTCATGGATTTTTCATATCTATATAAGTATTATATACTGGGTTCGCCCTCAGTCCATTGTACGGTACCCATAATACAAGCGTTGCTTAGTGTGGGACCGTACAGTTGGTGTGTTCGTCAGTGATATTATTATATTATATAATAGTTTTGCATGAATGGTTATGAATATGGCCTCACCCACATTTAGTGTGTAAGATATTTTGGATGTGCTAGTTAAGTTAATTCAGAAGAACTGGGTTTAAATCAGCCTCCCAATTCTAAATTATATTTTTAACACTAATGTGGTAATATGGTTCTTCCTGCCAGGCGGGCGGTATGCCTGGCGGGGTTGCCGCTATGCCGCCACGGTGTCGGGATCTTGTATATATGTTACGTCCTTCGAAAACACTTTTAGCGCGATTTAGGATTGTGTTGCGAACTGTCAATTGTTCTGAATGCGTCTGCAGCGCCATCTGTATAGCGCGGTTGAAGTGGTCGCTACATTAACATTGAAATAGAGATTTTGAATTTTGCGAATGAATTTGAGTGACCTGAAAATCATAACAAAATTCCGCTAAACTTATAATACAGGTTATCGACACATATATGTTGTTTTCAAACAACCATTTAAAGCAGACGACCTTCGCCCGCATTCAATTAAATGCGAACCAATCTGGGACATAGAGTTAGTCTGTGATGATAATAAAAATTGCATGTGAGCAGACTGCTCTAAAGGACAGACAATATTTTGTTTGTTATTTGATCAGGATTTGGCGGACGCCAGAAAATGGTTTATCATTGTGGTGGTACTGGTAACGACCTCGGTTTGATAGAATTCAGTATTTCTTTAGATTTGTACATGTGTCAATTGTGAGCTATGATTCGTCTTGCTCATGCAGACTTCTTGTTTTTTTTTTAACTTGGAATAATTAATAATAATTCCAGCCCTTTTTAATGTCCCACTGCTGAGCACGGGCCTCCCCTCAATGCGAGGGGGATTAGGCCATAGTCCACCACACTGGCCCAGTGCGGGTTGGTTTTAGCTTGGAAATCGGCTACAAAATAGTACCATTTCCGCCAGTGTCAAAAACACAAATACATAAAAAAGTACATAAAAGTTCTCGTGATGATAATGATGTAGGTAGATGTCGATTGTAATGATAAAACGAATCCGCTACCCCTATCAGTAAAGCTGTGGATAATTTACTGATAATTGACCGGGCATCTTGGGAGAACTTGGAAAGTCATGTTACACTATTGTATTTCTATCTCCTTCACTCGTGCACATTTATGGACACACAATGGTTAATGTCCTACTAATATTACAAAACATTATAGGAAAATAAAACAAAATTGACAACTTTTCGGTTCAACTTGTATGTTGTGTTGTTGTAACTCACACATAAAAAAAAGATGAATAACGGATATGGACTTGTATATTGACTCACGAATAAGAAAAAAAAATCGCCCATTGACATGGCATTACGAATAACTTATTTTATTAAAAAACCATTTTAAATGCTATGGTACATTTGTTAAAACTTTCAAAAAGGGGGGTAACATTTTTGAACAAGTGCTAGACTACAGAAGCAGTAAGTATTAAGAAGATAAATCAATGCTCTTAAAAAAATCAAGTCATGAGTAGAAGAGTTCTAATTTATTCAGTGGAAACTAGCCCTCGAAGTTGATAACAATGTTATCAATACTACGTTTGAAATTGCGAAATGCTGAAATTGCGAAAGTTGTACTGCTAAAGTACGAAAAAAATCCACGTTGCGCTTTCCAAAACATAATTTGCTAAAGCATGTCTTTCCATTTGTGCGGTTCTCGATTCGCATCCGAATAAAAACCATCTCGTGCGTGGGTCGTTCAATTTAATATTTGTTACTGTATAAGGTCGAATGGGACTTCAATATATGGCGATATTCACATTAATGTTGAAATCCTTAACACAGTTTTACAACATTGATGGGTTTCGCTCGAAACGAGTTTTTGTTTTCGATTGGACCCAGACTTGGGGTTTTCCTTTTTAGCACTTAATTCTTTTATTTTAATCAATTTAGCGTTTTAGCGTTGTTTGGAATGTGAAATTTAAATGTTTTGCATTGTATATTGTTGGCAAATAATTATGCAAAAAGGTTAGTTGGTTAATTAGACGACAAATAGCATAACATTGTCTTACTGACGTCCGCATAGTGTAAAATTCACTTGCAATATCTTTATAAAGATTATTTATTTAGTGCGGGCTTATTTAAAGCATATTTCATGAAGGAAAACAGGGCTGTGTCTTGCAAACCTATTTACAATAAAATTAAGAAGGTAAACCAGCCAGGCTTAATACAAGAAGGAAACAAGCCACTATATTACAATAGGAGAAATTATTTTCATTACAACAGAAAAGCAATAAAGGGCCCTCCCTGTTATATTTAATAGAAAACTAAAACAAGTTTTTTTAAGGGTCGCTTGAAGAACGTCGAGATCTTGTCAAATACTTTATCGAATGGTCTCAGCGCATTGTAGGTTTCATGCACCGCTATCAATGATAAAAACAAATATCAAAACAATTTGCTTTAAATCAAATAGGTATAAAGAAAACCAAAAACAAGGATGCTGAGATGTTGGCCGGATCTCAGCTGAGGCCGCGCGGTCCGATCCGGTTGTTGAATGTTGTAACGACAATGTGGAAGTGCCCCTTCAGTAGGTACTGACTAATTTTTGACTCTCTGGATCGTATTAATTGTTTTTTAGTTTAAATGGCTCCCCCCAATCTTCGGTGAGTACACCAGTGTTAAGGAAGAAAGAGTAAAGTAGCTATTATTTGTATATCCAATGAATAGTTTGGAAGCTCAGCCATAGCTTGGAATAATTTTAAAGGACGCTGAGGATCTGTAAGAAATAACGATAATAAAAAAATCACGAAGATAGTTTGAGAATAATACGAAGTCGACAGATACATAAAGTTAGATAAAGGGAAGGAATGCAAACTGTAGTTACAAGACGTCGACAGAGCGGCCAGTAGCATAAAAACTCAGGGCGGAACCATACCATAAATGGTAATAAACGCATTGGCAACATCAAGTGCCAAATATGGCATCATTATTCCGGCGCCGCGCGAAATGAGTGAAAGTATTGGTGCGCGTGAGTGACACCCATTGCTACCATGTTAAGCCGTGTGCACACTTTCAAACAACAATAAAAGTTGCGTAGTATGCAACAATTTGGTTTGCCTGTGCATATCACTTAGCGACTATCCATCGAACATGTTCGGCGAAAACGTTCGCGGCGATCCTAATCAGCAAGCGTCAATAGTCTTAGGAAGCCCTATGATTCGTTATAGAGCCACCTTCGTTATCGATAGATTCAGAGTTCGATAAACAAACTATTAACGTGAGACCATTCCTAGCATAAGCTTGGGTTTAGTTGCAGGAGCTAACTACTCTAACAGTTATGTGTTAAATATTAAGGCACATTTTAACTAGTTATGTTCTACAAAGATACGTTATCTTTAGACGGTGTTTTTAATATCATACGTACAGAACTCAGAGGGAGGGGCAGAGCGGGTGGCGGGGTATTTGACCCCAGTACTTCAATTCTAGGCCTGTATATCTGACTGATAGTGATAATAAGGGGATTGCTCACAAACCTGGGTCCAGTGTTTGTGGTCTATTTGCTACTGTACGTTTATACATACGATGCAAATATTCTTGATTGTTGTTCTTTTCCGATAGTGCGTGCACGGCTTTAGCAATGTTATGTAATCGTTGGTCATTTCAAATCAGTCATTTCAACATTAGCTAATGATTATGCGAATGGTTGATGTAAAAACACGAGCTCGTGGTTTTCGACTTTCAGTATGAGTTTTAATAAGTGGGTTTATTACCCTAAAAATGTAATTATAATGGTTAAACTTTTTCGTCTTTCTCTTATCACAGACAAATTAATTATTTTTTTCGGGTTTTGATATGGTGATATAAAGAGAATGTTGTTTCATCAGAATCAATGAACACATTCTGCAGAGATCGGACCGCAAACAACAACTTAATATGAGGGTACCTCAGTTCAAACATTAACATTAGGACGCCAAACAAATCAGTCCTCCCGTGACCATGTTTGATGTAAAGCAGCCCAAACGTCGGGAACATAAAATTAACGCGATAAAATCCTTAAAATAAGTTTTATTTCAATGTGTAGTATTCGCGTAAATATTAGAAATCTATAAGTATAGATTTAATCACTAAAAATGGAAATACCAAAATAAAAACAAATATAATAAATACCGCCAGTATAAGTTGTTTTGGCCGAGCTAGTTGTACCCGCAATAAAAATGCCCCGGGCCCCATGCCGCGGTGACCGGTTACATGTTGACGTCAGCGCTGAACCTGCCTCGCTGTGTAACCCCAGCTGGTACGCTGGTAGGTACTTTACATGTGGACAAATCTGTGCCTTATTTAAAATATAAGGATATGCTTTTCTGCATGCGCCTCCTTGCCGCGGTACCTCGAGGAAACATAGCCTCACTCAGCGATAGTGTAGTTCCCTAGCTTACCTACTCCCTAAATTCAAATTCGCAAGCTATCAAACATTACCTCATTATAATATACGAGTATGTATAGATCAATACCGTCTATTGAAATAATAATTGGCACAGTAATCCGATATGCACAGCTGGCACTCTGCTTTCTGATACTGAAGGTCCTAGGTTCGAATTCCGGTAGGCGCAATCCATGAGTAATGAGCTCCAACGTTTGTAATTTATAGCTTCCAGAAGCTCCGGCAATCTAGACTGCCTAATAGTTACGGAAAAGGCACAGAGTAAGACCTCGTGGTGAAGCCCAAAGCGTTTGGCGGAGCAGGTCATCCGAACATTTGGCGATGACAGTTAGCGCAGCCCTTGATCAAGCAACTGATCGGAACCGCTGGAGATAAGCAGTGGACAGGTTCCACCGAAGGAGTCACGATCCCTAGCAATGAGGGAGGGATGGAGATGGAGCACAAGGAGGTGTTAGTTGATTGTTATTAGATAAAGCCTCTTGTATCTAGGCACTCAGAATAACACTGATCATGTCGTTGCTATTGAACAATGGATAGCTAACGGTAAATTATTTGTGTGGCGGTCGCTGACCTATGTATTTAAATCGCTCAGGATGTAAATATTTGTATGTTTTATATGGTTTCGGAGACTGTTGTGCCGTTATGCCGGTGGTAGAACCAGTTGGCTTCTCAGTTTTCAGAAATGCACGCAAGGAGCCTCCCGGAGCGACGTTATTTGAGAGTTTCCACTTCAGGCGCACTCTGGATTGTCATGTTCATATGACTTTTTAACCGATTTCAAAAAAAAGGAGAAGGTTTTTTTTTTTTTTTTTATTATTACATTATAGGCAAGTATTTGATCTCGATCTCACCTGATGGTAAGTGACGATGAGATCTACGATGGAGCATACTTGTCTAGGTAGGAAGGCGGCAGTAGATAGAGACGCTACATTCACTAGGCACATGCAGCGCGGCTGATCTGACCCGCCATCCATGAAGAGTTGTTGTTTAAGTTATGTCCTTAGACGAAGAAATAATATAGACATGGTGTCGCGAATATCACTAAAGCACAAAAACGCAAGCCTCTTTGTGTAGTAAACGCGAACCCACGTGTACGCAAGGACGGATTTCGCGTGTATTTCGTGTTTCAATACGTTGTTCACGACACTATTTTACTTCTTCGTCCGCCGTTGTGACTCAAAACCATTATGTGGGGGGAATTCCGTAAAACAAGGACACCTTTTAATTAAAAGAAATGGTTATGATACTATTCAATAAAACATATTGTTAGTCATGTAAGCGAAGTCTTTAAAACACGAGAAATAGTTACTCTACAGATCGTTACCTCAGCTATTAAGTATCGTTTAACAATAAGTGGCCATTGTTTTACTACGTTTTAAACACGAACAGTACTTTACCGACAGTCGAGGTAACTGCAGTCTGTCATTGTATGGCGGCAGTCGTCATCGACGTAAGAGCTCTAAGCATCTCATCTCCTTATAGAGATAGATCAATATAAAAATAATAGATGAATGAGCTATTGTGCATCGGTGAACGTTTTCACAGCATTGTTTCAGCCAATGGTGGGGCAAGATTCAATTTCTCAATTTGATGTGGGCACGATTTATATTGCCCAGTCCTTCGGTGAAGCACGAGGACGGATTTTATAATACAGCTTAATTTTTGGAAGTGTTTTTTATTTAATAAAATTAAAATATTTAAATAAAACTAATTTTAAGGATTCTATCGCGTTTATTTTTTAACAGATAGAATCCTTAAAAATAGTTTTATTTCAATGTGTAGTATTCGCGTAAATATAAGAAATCAAAAATTAAAATATATTTTATAAATTGAAGGCAGCTTCATAGGTAGGTATACCTTCGAGGCGCGGTGCTTTTCGGATCGCGAGGTGCTGCGCCCACGCCTAAGCCGCCACTAGTTTGAGGGTAAAGCGCGCGGCACACGACTGTGCAACTGAGAGGCGACGGCGCAGGAGCATTGGTTGCCGCTAATTCCGTGTAATACTTTATATTAATCATTTAGATAGATATTCAAAATACTTGCACCTTAATTAGATAACTAATGTCTTAATTATTTATGTAATTAAGGTGCACCAAAGTGACCCAAAGCAAACGAATTAATGATGTTTGATACCAAATCAAATATATTAGAAAGAAATGCTCTCTGAAATAAGTGCTTACTAATTGTAACAATGATATCGATTTGTCTACCTACTATGCTAGTAGTACGTACTATAAGCTGACTTAGAATATGCCGCTTGGTGCACTTGGTCCGGAGTTCAATTCCTAAGCTAGGCCAATTTCAGAAATTATCCATTCGTAATTTGATCGCGTTTGGTTTTCTGGGTACAATCAATCCTTGTATGGCCTCAATACAAGCGTTACTTGTTTTGTTTATCAGATCACATATCGAAATAAACCAACACAGAATAAATTAACATGATTAAATACAGGTTTTGCGAAGCAAATCTCACCTTTCAATGGTCCTCAAGGAAAGTTGTTGTTAAGTGGTTAAACAACATTGTATCCAAATCGGTATTCATACCGTTTTAGCCTCTATAAACAGAAGTCGATAAGACTCCATAGAATCGGTTGAAGAGATTAAATAATATACCGGCTCTTATAAAAAAAACCCACAGCTAAGTAGGTACATAACTAGTTTATTATTTGAGGCCAATTATCTTGTATTAATAATGAAGGTACACGGATATACCGTAATTATACCAAGGCGAGCCGGGTGTTTGTTTTTGCACGCATTTTTATATCAGATCAATGCTCCATAAAAACACTATGTAGCGGTCCCCTTGCCATTAGATGCTGGTCCGGCTCCTCAGGAAAATAAATGGCCTTGTTCGAGCAGACTTTTAAGATTTTGTTTTGCCCCTCTTCCTTCTTATTTTCATTTACAAAGTAATTTCTAAATGTGGGAACCATGTGGCTATTAACTTGTAATGATATAATTGAGTTAGTACTTTTAACCGACTGCTAAATTCTGCCTAGCCGTTCCTACATTGTTCTCGCATACCCATAACAATGTACTCTTCAAAAATGTAACGGTTTTTTTTAATAGAGCGACCATTGAGTTTCTTGCCCGGGTGGTAAAGTTGTAGCTTATCATTTTGTAACAATTTTGACGATCCATAAGTACTGTATTTAATGGTTTACATGAATAAAAAATATTATGATTCTGAATCATTAAAGATCAATAATCATGTGAACTAAAATATAAATAAATATTACTAAATCTTCGCTTCGTACCTTTAATCGTTTTAGCGATTCCTTAGCATGTATACCTAAGAATAACATAGATGAGTACCGTTTTATCACTTTTCAATAAGAAATGTTTACTACATACTAACACAATGTACTGCAAATGTTTCATAACCCTATTCGCTATGTTTTCAATAAATAAATAACTGATAGCCGAGCCACTAACAGCTTAGCCTTGCCAATTGAACGCACACTACCAATCGACCTTAACGATCCACTTCTTAAGGCACAACACTACTAGTAGGTAGTCAATTTTCCTTATGGTTTAAGCTTACGGCAATTTCAAGTTTGATATAATTTAAACCAAGTTCACATATAGCAAAATAAATATAAATATCGCCTGACGAACACACCAACTATACGGTTCGACACAAAGCAACGCTTTTATTATGAGTACCGTACAATTGATATGAAAAAATATTGCTGGTTCAAGCCCCGCTCGCACTTCTAGGATTGCTGGATTTCATGTGCGAATCATACTTTCAAGCATGATTATCATTTCTTATAAGGTGAAGGAAAACAGCGTGAGGAAACATGGTTGTCTGAACCCGATGTGGACGTGTGAAGTTCACCAACCAACACTGGGCCAGCGCGGTAGACTATTCCACTTGACGTTGGCCAAGGTGGATGAGGCCGTTTTAAAAAAAAATGCAATTCTCACGCCAGCGGTAAGAACTAACCGCGGCTATAGTTTAGCAAACAACCTGCGTGGACGCAAGCGAGTGTTTCTTTGTTTTCACGCTTCCGGTGCGGTGGAAGAAAAACTAGCCTTGGACCTTTGACGAAGAAAACACTAAGCTGATTTGTGTAGTACACGCAATTTTGAAATAAAACTTATTTTACAGATTGTATCGCGTTTATTTTATGTGTTTACGTTCTCGACGTTTCGGTTGCTTTACAGCAACCATGGTCACGGGAGGAACGAGGTGTTTGACGTCCTAGTGTCATAGTTTAGGGTTCCCTCATATTTAGTTGTTGCTGTAAAATAAGTTCAATTTCAATGTGTAGTGTTCGCGTAAACGTGATAAATTTATATTCGCGAATCCGCGGGTACTACACAAATCGGGGGTTTTGTGTTTCAATATTATCGTGTTGTTCGTGACCATTTTCTTCCCCTGAGGCTTTTGATTTGTCGGGGAGGGGGGGATGGTAACGCTTCTCATATAGATGCGATGTCAAAAGTCATTGATGTCATATTTTTGTTGTTCACAATAATGCCAGGCAGTCTTCCGCACACCCGTGTTCACATTGATACAAAACGTTTTATGAGTCAAGAAATACAGCTATCATTACCAGCTACGAGAGGCACACGCTATGCGTTCAACATTGGTATTAAAATTCAGGGCCCTTAGTATCAGTTTTCATAATATTTTTCCGTATTCACATCCGACGTAAGCGAGGGCCGTCCTGCGGACACTGCAGATTTCATAAATAATAATTATCAATAATGTTAGGAAGTGATAGTATGCTTTTTCGACGACGATACATTTACGTAAGGAGTTTGTCTGCTGTCGAATGATTGCATACACAAATATGTAATGTTCCAAAAAGAAAACAAAACCAATTTGCATTAACAGCAGTGTTGCTTTCATCACTCGCGCCGCGTATGATTCGATTTGACTGTCGTAACTAGTACTAAGCCCCCTAGTAAAGTATAAGGTAAACGTACACTATTAAGCTCCATAGTAATAGTATAAGAACCGTAAATGTGGAACAAGGATTTAAATAGACATTCGACACTCAATGTATTAGACCAGTCTCGCAGTGTATTCACCGCAGCCATGACACAAAATTAAGCAAGTTTTTTTTTTATTCAAGTAATAGTTGTATACTTAATAGTCTAACAAAAATACCTAAGAATAGCCGTGTACTAACTGGCTGAGCCGCCTCGCGGGGCTGTCCCTGCGCACTTTTTAAATATGTGGGTCACAACGCGAGCCTTCGTCTCGCCCGAGCGCTATTATCTGGCACTGCCTATAATAAATGTGTAAAACTTTGCATGAAATTATTGCTCGGCTCATAGCTGAGGCTGCCGCGTGCGAATGCACTGCGAGGCTACGCGGTAAGTTAGTACACGGCTATTGTGTCGTGTTTTTTACGAAGATATATAAAATTGAAAACCTGTATGTACAAAAGACACAATTTTATTAGGTAGATATTAAATGTTTCTTTAAATTAAGGTGAATTGAATTATCAGTAAATTGCTAAATGTGTGCTTGCCTTTTTTATTTACATATAAATGCTAAAGAATCGTGTAAAGGAACATGGTATGTAGAAATCGAGATAGTCAAGCGAAATGATCGAACAAATAAGTTAAATCGCCATTTTATAACAATGATCATAACTTACTTTTAAATTTTTTCTAACAAAGATTCGTTACATCTAATTTTGATATTTGTTCGAAGAATGTTGTATACATAAATATTTCTAAATCTTCTTAAACTAGTTCTAATAGTAAGCAGTAGGTACTTCACTGAACACGGCACAATTTCATCGATTCATTCAATCGTATAGTAACAATTATTTCAGACCAGATGCAAATCGAATCAATTTTACATGCTTCAAGAAACGACAATATTAGGTAGGTTAAATATAACTATATATATAAATAACTCACCGTGTGTTTTGGTGTACCACTATAACGAACACATATATACACACTCCACAATTTGAATTTGGAACTTTTTAAATTAGGAACTCTGTCGGGTCGTCGAGGTGCGCGCGCGCTGCGTTCTCGCGTGTTGCGATTGGATCGATTTCGCGGCCGCTCTCTCGCACGCCGCTAGTTACACTGATCTTTCAGATCTGAGGGTATTGTTTGTGTTATTGCGTTTTGGGGTTCCACTTTATAATTGACTTGACGGTTGGTGAATGATTATTACTTATTTTACTATATCGTACCTCTCTACTACTAAAAGCAGTGACTGATCCCAAATATCTTTAGAAACTACTGCAACGCAAGCATATAATACGTTAGACAGCGCAGGTTTGATCACGTGTCGGTTAAAGCACAAGCGATATTCAATTAAATGCTTGATCAAAAGTTCAACTGATCTAAGATTTCGCAGGACACATTCCGAACGTAAGGCAGTCTCTATCGACTATGAGGATTATTTCCGTCTCTGCTCTCCCTAGTAGTCGACCTGATCTAACACTACATAGAAAAATACAGGACCTGTATTTTACGTATAATAACATTAAACATAAATTATATTTACTGCCGGCTAGCAAATACCAATTAAGTATGTTAGTAATAAAAAAAAACTTGCGACTAGTGTTAAATTACTATAATGTACAAACCTAATTCTATGATCATGCAGAGCAACCAACAGCCAACCAAAATGCTTCAGCATAAGAGAGTTGAAGTTCTCCACCACCGTTTGTAGGATGCTGTTGTGATTGACTCACACTCTACTCACCAACGACGCTGCTTTTTGTGAAGTACAGCGTGAAAACTATTCGTTCGAGGCCGCACAAAGATTTCCGAGGCTGGTCTATTAGCCAATAGATCGCTATTATAATTTCAGCTGACTGAATACACCTACAGAACCCGCGTACAGAATGTTGACTGTTACTTGAAGATTTTCTCTGTCTACGGTTGCTGTACGTCAGCCTGCGGTCAATTTCATGAATGTAGTAGGTACCGAAATGAGAGGCAGTAGACTCAGGTTGGTTTTTTTTTGAGGAAAACCGAATGTCTCATGTAATAGAACATTCCCTTTCCATAACTAGTTAATTTGTAACCACAACCACGTACATACTAGGTAAAGGGAAGGATAAGACACCAATATAGGGCTATGTGCCTACGTGACTTGTTCGAACATGGAAAAGGGACAAAAAATATTTCGAAGGTTGTTTACACAAGTATAAGTAGGTATATATTTACATTGATTTTAAAGTTACATTTGTAATTTGAAGCCCGGCTGCTAACTTTTCAATATTTTAATAAGCAATTGTTTGTTAAACGTATTGCTATAAAAAAGTCTCAGGCGTTTCATACATAAATAAGGGGATGTATAGAGAACTGAGTTTCTTGAATTGACTATATTAATAATGGTCCACTCTCTCTTTATTTATATATTACATTATACCTAGTTATTTCGGGGAAATAGGTATTACCTGCACCTAGTATATCTTCTACAGAATACATTTCGGAGAGTGTGCGACGGAATTACACGAGTTAATTCCCCCATCTCCATTCTATCGTCGGTCGACAAGACGCACGGATAAGTGTCATCCGTACACTGTGGACATTCCTGCGGTACGCACTAAGCGTTTTGCTTCTACTTTCATCGTGCGTACTGCCAAGGAATGGAACACGCTACCGGCGTCTTTGTTCCCCGTTGACTACAATCTGGGTGTTTTCAAGTCGAGAGTGAACAGGTACCTTCTAGGCAAGTATGCTACATCGTAGATCTCATCGTCACTTAACATCAGGTGAGATCGAGATCAAATACTGCCTATACTGCAATAAAAAAATTAAAAAATAATAGAAATGAGATAGGTATAGTTAGTGATACATAATGAAATACCTACTAATGATAACTTGCTATGATGTCACTACCTGACTACTACTACTAAATGACGTCCATTTAGTGTAGCGTTGAAATGAATCATCCAATAAAAACATTTTTTTTTTATCTAAACAGTAAAATTTATCTAAGCACACACTGATTAACAAATTATGGCTTTAGTTTAGTAAAGAATCAATTGTCTTAGTAGACTAGGGATCAAACATGGGAATAACCATTGTGCAGTGCAAAGCAAGGAAACTCGAATATCGAACCCGAATTGAATCATTATCTTTTCTGCGTCAGAACATCTGACACCTGAAAGTTGCTCTTTCTCTGACGTCACCACTCTCATTTGCTAAGATACTATAAAGGCACATAATTTCATGACATCAGTAGATGTCATGAAATATATTTTTCCGTAGAATCCATGTACCAGGGGGAGCAGCTACCTCCACTGCCCCATTGTCGTTACGCCCGTGGGCCCAAAAAATATGAAGATGTCCCCCCGAATTTATAGACGTAATATAACTTTATCATGCGTCATATAGTACTGCGCACTAGAGTTTTGCTTTGAGCAATACTGTATGCCCTTTGATAAAGTTATAGTACGTCTATAAATTGAGGGGTGAGTTTGTTAATCTCAATGAAATGGGTACCTACTAACGTACATATAATGAAGTAGATTATGTAATAGGCACTGCATTCTTACTACGCCATTAGCTCATACAAACTTACTGCATCGTTCTGAAAAAATGTTTATCAAGGGACATTCTTAGAAAATCTCATTATCTTACCAAGTCTCTGCAGATAAAGCTTATCTTTCTATTGATTTTCTAATAAAAATGTCCTCCGTACGTTTTTAAATATAACTACATTGTAGTAAACTGCAATGGAGTCGTCACATGATCATATCCAGGATGATTCAGAAAGCGAAAAACCTTTGAACCAGCGCTTGTTATGCGCGTTTGAAATCATAGTGTGAAAAACAATATTGCTACTTGCATATTATAATAATTAAAAATTCGCTAAAGAAGCACAGGTTCAAAAGTACCATTTCAGAATCATTCTGTACATAGAATATGGCTGTGTCAGCCCTCAAGGTCATAATACATTCAATACGTCAGCTTCGCCCAAACACGTGTAATGGGTAGGCACACCACTCCAATATGCCACTAATTCGCTTCGCTAATTAGGCAAACAAGACACACAATACAGGTAGGTATACGAACGATAAAACTCATGTTCTGCCAATTTAGTGATGTGCCGATAACGGAGCGCTGATAATAATATTCGAATACTAATCGGAGTGCGTGGCCGTATCTGATAATGGGAACTGCATAAATCTAAATGACAAATACTAAGTTTTAACATATGAGTATTAATGCACATACTGTATTTGAGCCAACATAAAGCTAGATTACATAATAGCGCCTGAATTTATCGCCAGACCGATTGACAAACACACCAACCGTATGGTCCGAAATTAAAAGTACAACGATCCCAGTAGCACCCAGACGAGGGACAATTTCGATAATATCATCTCCAAAGTTTATCCGACCCAAGAAAACAGTTCCTAGGTATATTAATTTGAACAGTTTTCTTAAATAATTAAATTGGTAAGTACCAAGAGTTACTAAAGCCAAGAGAATACAATCTGCGTAATGTCTGGTAATAATCATAGGCATTTATGGTTACTGCCTTTTGAAAACAAAACACGTTTTTAATAAAATTCTTCAAGGTATGTTTTTCAATAATATATTTTTTTTTCGTACAATAAATATTATCGTATAATTATAATTGAGTAGAGACTGCAATTATTTCAGCGGAACCCACTTTCGTAATGTAATAATTAACTAACTGTCGCAAATAGACATAATTAATTTACAATTAAGACTCACACATTTTGATAGGTTTCATTTTTAATTTCAAACGCACCTTCTTGTGACGTCGAAAAGTAAACATTATTCTTTTCCCATACACTCCATAACTAGTAAGTACAAAGTAGTATCTCGGTTAAACAACTGAAAAAGATCTTCCGATTATTTTTTTATCTTATCAAAGAAACTTCATTGTTATCTGTGTTTAGTTACTCGCTAAGTGCCGTAGTGTAGTGTCATATTGTTCAACGTTCCAGGGAAATGTAAAATGGATTGAAAACCTTTGGGATTTTTGAAAGCAAACATCGGATACAAAAGGTACACATATACCTACTTCATTTAGTATGTGAGATTAGATTGCATGTCTCTATATTAATTCTTCAAGATTATAATGAGATAGGTAATGGTAGTTCTTAATCATGTTTTGCGTAAACACCAGTTAGATTTTATGTAAGTAGTAATAATGGATTTTATCTATCTTGTTGTGTAAAGTGCGGATTTATCAGGTGTGTTTTCTACCACGTGCGATACGAACTGAATTGGTTGATGGTGTTTATCTAGCCATGGTATCTGATCGTCGGTAGTGCATACTACACGTAGAATCTCGGTACCAATTACCCTGGATACGGTTTACGTTTAGTCACCAAATTCTATAAATTGTTTATCCCATTTTGCAAGATATATTTGGCCTTTTTAAGGCGAAGTATGAAAAGCGCTAGCGTATGACTCATGCAAAGGCAGGAAAAGATGGTGTCCTAGAAATTAATCTTGAAATGGTTGATGAAACATATTAACAATGGAATATGAATAGGATGCTATTCAACATGTCTTAAAATATTATCAGTAAGATGCAAATAAAACACTTAGCGAACATTTCCTCATATTCTTAAACTGGGCTTGGTAACGTTATTTTATCTAGACATACATAATATAATAAAACTGATTAACAGTTTGTTTGTTCTTAATCGAATACCGAAAACATATAGCGGTTAAGTTAAGATTTGCTCTTTGACACTTAAGCATGTGAACTACAATTCTGATCCGAAAATAGTAAGATAATGAAGCCACCTGTCTGAAGAAATAATCTTCTAATAAGAACATTTACCATCTTTATAACCCATTATCCAGCTCTTCTGCCATCTGCAAAGGTCACTCTTCTTCCCCCCATTACTGATAACGTCGTCTATCAGAATTGGGCAATGGAATGGAACGTGAGGTTAACTTAACCGCCAGATAAGATCCGAGATTAACGGCGAGACCGAGATTACGTGTAAACACTACCTGCTGTACTGTATTTGTCTTTCAAATGCTTGCGAGGCGAATTTCAGTGATTTACAGATAACAAATTTTGATTTTAAAAATTATCTTTAATTAAGGGCTTCGAACCCAGGACCCTGTGTAGAGATATCAGGCCCACTAATAACTGTGCTAACCCGGTTGAGTGAAAGAGCTGAGACTGATCGCAGCGTTATTGAATAAGACCTAACATTTTTGAACCCTTAGGTTAGAGGTGTAGATTTTTTTTATCAAAATCGGAGCAAGGTTAAATCTTGTCAGGAAGAGCCTCAAATTCAGATGAATAATCTAACTATACTCCAACGTCAGAAGAGTTTTGTGGCTAATTTAGACCGCTTGTTTGTTAGCCAGGTTCTTGGTGCAAACAGTCCAAATGTGGCAACGGCAAGTACCAGGCCTTTGCTGATCAATGGACGGCGGGAAGCTGCAGTCCGTATTCAGGAGGAGGATCCTCGACCCGGACCCACTTGATGTTGGGAAATTGAGAAGGTATGTTAAGAATAGTAAATAGTTATAAGTATTTTCGATTGTAAAGCAAAAAGTTTAATCAAAGCATCGCGAAATTCCAAATAACTACTTGTAACATTAGGAAATTTAATTACTTCGAACTGTAGACCTTTTAGTACAAGTACAGTATCTTCGGCGTGCAAGTAGCTTGCTCTCCGAAAACTATCATAGTGCGTTTCAGGATTGTATGGCGAATCGTCAGCGCCATCTGTGTAGCGTTGTAATGATACATGCTTCTGGTAGCGTGGTTAACAAGGTCGCTACAATATGTTTAATGTTATTGCAGATGTCTGAGCTACTGGGACGTGACGTCGATGGGCGTGGGCAGCACGCTGGGCGCGGGCGTGTACGTGTTGGTGGGCGCCGCCGCCTTCAGGTTCGCCGGCCCCTCCGTGCTGCTCTCCTTCCTCATGGCAGCCGTTGCTGCACTATTCGCAGGTTACCACTCTATGCTTATTCAGTACCTCAAATAAGACGATGGCCTGTTTTCTAACAGCATTTTATACAGCGCAATTAGCTTCGAACTAACTATGATCTAGGTTCTAAAGCTAGACATAATTTCATTCATAGTCACTAAAATAGGGCGTTCACCTCTCGCTCTTGGAACGGCGGCCATTTTAAATCACACATACGTAATTTTTCATAGTTTTCAGTAAAATATTAATATAATTTGATATTAATTAAGTATGCTGCTAGTTCTGTATGTTGCCACAAACGCTTAAGGCAAAAGTTTCGGAAGGGCGCATCTTGATAATATAAATCAATGGTTACTGGGCGTGCGTGTTGCATGGCCTGCACATTATTTTAAAGACGCTTTACAATTTGTATTTTGCTCATTCTCAGGCGACACACGATACATGAAAGCCCAAAGTTTGTCAGAAAGTAAATCTTCTCTAACCTATAGGGACTTCGTTATAAACTATAATGGCTGTTTAATCAGTTTTGATATCACGATGGCGTCTAAAGTATTAAGGATATAAACAAGTCATTCCTCAGGAATTATTGTTATCATTATTACTAAGATTGTAGTTAATCAGAAACACAATCAACACATACCAACTTGTAAAGGTTAATAATGTATGTACTTAATCATTGCTGATTATCGATGCCTTTTAAATTCATAAAATAGATGACTGGCCCGCGATACATGTATTTGCCTGCGGTTGCATCCATCTAAGCTCTGGGATGATGTGTGGATAGTTTTTTTGCTGTTATTCGAATATACACAATGGAGAGAAAGTTTTTGTACGTCAACAGTGGAAGCCATAAAAACAGACGCATTAATGTTTGGATGTGTATCTGATCGCAATGTCAAGGGTCACGTGATTCGGAAGCCGCGCTTTGACAATATTTTGATGTATTAAAATTTTATCATCGAATTTTATGGAAAATATTGTTAGCATATTGTAAGCATCATATTAAACTAATGAACGATTTAAGATAGTTTTTTAAATACAGTTAAATACCCTATTCAGACGTCAAAACATTGTTTTACAGGGTTATGTTACGCGGAGCTGGGCGCTCGCATGCCGCTGGCCGGCTCGGCGTATGTCTACACTTATGTGACCATAGGTCAGGTGGCCGCCTTCGTCGTCGGATGGAGTGGTATACTTGAATTTGTTTTTGGTAAGTGAGTTACAAATGCAGATTTAACTGATTACTGAACACTGAAGAAAACGCACCCTATTGCGTATTTCTATTAAACCATGAAAGTGATTTTACAAGGGCCATACATACATAGAATCAGAATAAAAATATTTACATATGAATCGTCAAAATTGTGACAAAATGCTAAGCTACACGTTTACCATCGGTCGGAATGCCGATTCTATGACATGAAAAAATGTTAAGCATATAATTCTCCTGTTTCTGTTACGTTGGAGGTTCAATTAAGGTTTTCTCCGATAGGTTATATGAGCAATATTTAATTGTTATTTATTATAATTCATCTTCGTAGTAATTATCATAATAATTATCATTTTATGGCAACTACTGAGAACAATTTTGGAAATATCTTACATAACATATACCTATTCACTATTCAAATTTGACAAACGTGTACCTTCTCTGTCACACCCGTACTCAATTATGGCGGTGACGTCACTTGCCACTGGAATGAATGCTTTAGTTTTTTTCTAATTGGAATGGCTAATTACCCGACTACGGTGGAGTCAAAAGGAAGGGTTATTATTTAAGCAGTCTATTTTGAGTTATTGTTTTAATATTAAATTATTATTATGATTATTCAATAAGAAAATTCACGTATAACGTAGTCTGAGCATTTCTTTACATTATGCTCAGTTTTATTTACCATCTCTTTCTTGCAGGCGCCGCCAGTATCGCCCGTGGATTGAGTCTGTATATCGACACCATGGTCGATAACGCCATGTCCAATTGGTTTCTGGAAACCATGCCCATCGCGGCTGCTGCCTTTTCACCGTACTTCGATCTTCTGTCTTTCATTTTCACGCTAGTTATGGGAGGTAAGAGAGAGAAAGTGGACTTATTCAGAAGATGGCATTCTCCTTTTGTGAAGTCCGTTACTAAGCTATATTTGAAATTGTTTCACTATAGCAATAATCCCACTAATCCCACTAATATTATAAATATTAAAGTTTGGATGGATGGATGTTTGTTATTAATTCACGCCAGAACGGCTGAACGGATCTGGATGAAATTTGACACAGAGATAGATTATAGTCCGGAATAGCACATAGGCTACTTTTTATCCCTGTAAAAAGGACATACTTTTTGATCGCGGGTAACACTGCGGTGCGCAGCTAGTACATACATTGTACCTAGTAGGTACATACGACTATTTTCGACCAATCCTCTACTTCTCATCACCTACTCTATGGTAGAGTATATGTTTATGTTTATTCAATTAATAATGGTTGTATTGTGCAGTATTGTTGGCGCTGGGAGTGCGTCAGTCGGCCACCGTCAACAACGTGTTCTCAATCAGCAACGTGATCATCATCCTCGTCATTATCATCCTTGGAGCGATTAAAGGTGAGTTTTCAAAATTTAATCTTAAGATTAGACGTTTAAACCCTAAAAAAATCGAATGTTGAGAGTATATCGCTCATTGATATCCTCTGTATTTAGTAGTACTTTTTAAAATATTGTCCATTTTACACTCCTATGACAATAAACTTGTCAAGATTTACCAGATATGGATTCTAAGGGTGCCTTGAAAGAGAATCTAGGTTTCCCGCTGGGAGCTTCCCGGCGCTTATCGTCACCGGTGCCAGTAAGCTTCGTACGTCAATACTTGATGATGCTTGCCTACATTTGACTTCTTCAGGTTTTCGGACCCTCCACAAACGATATTCGACGACCTGATTAGCGTAGTTGGTAGTGACCCTGCTTGCCGCGCCGAGGGTCCCGTGTTGAATCCTGGTAGGGACAAGCTTTGTGTGGTAAAGGATGAATGTTTGTACCGGAGTCATGGATGCTTAACATCTATATATAAGTATTATATACTTGATTCGCCCTCAGTCCATTGTACGGTAACCATAATACAAGCGTTGCTTAGTGAGGGACCGTATAGTTGGTGTGTTCGTCTGACAATATTATATACCTGCGTTTCAACGAATAGATGCCCCTAATTTTCGTTTAATATTCTGTGGTTATATAGAAACGTGTATTTTTTCAGCAAATCCGAGTAACTGGAGCGTATTGGCAACTGAGGTTCCGTTGGACCATGGCTCTGGAGGGTTCTTTCCGCACACTGTGTGGGGAACCCTCAAGGGCGCCGCCGTTTGCTTCTATGGCTTCGTGGGCTTCAATGTTATCAACTATTCCGCTGAGGAAGTGAGTGACATCATAGCAACCTCTTATTATGTTTTAAAATTTATTCACCGAAGACTATTACGCGACGACCATCGTTAGCGCAGTTGGTAGTGACCCTGCTTTCTGTACCGACGCGACGGTCCCGGGATCGAATCCTGGTAGAGTACAATCTTTGTGTGATGAGCACGAATGTTTGTACCAGAGTCATGGATGATTAACATCTATATAAGTATTATATACTGAGTTCGCTCTCAGTCCATTATACGGTACCCATAATACAAGCGTTGCTTAGTGTGGGACCGTATAGTAGGTGTGTTCTGGCGATGTTTAGTTAATTTATTTTTGGCAGGTCCGTGAGCCGAGTCGCACCATCCCCCTCGCGATCCTGTCCGTGCTCTTCGTTGTGTTCTCGGTGTACGCCAGCTTCAGCATCATACTTACCATGATGGTGCCCTATTACCAGCTGGTAACACACAGTTTAATTTATATTATTTCTATTACATCACCTTGGTTTGGATTAAATTGATCGAAAGAATAATTCTCCGGGAACAATTGAACCGTATGCCGAGCTGTTTCATAATCAATCTTGGTTGTTTATTGACCACAGACTACACAATTAACCCCAGACTGATATTTTAAAAAATAAAATAAGATTACGAAGTTATTTAAAAAATAAACTTGGTATCTACTTACTCAGAAAAATACCTGAGCTATGGACTATGGTGGAACTCATAGGACATACCTCAGGCATTTTACTGCAAACGACAGTTGCCATAATAGCAGAATAAAATAAACTTTAATATTTTAGAAAACGCAATAAAGGACTGGGTCTAATTCATAATATTTTATAGCTTAAATGAAATCCCCTATTGCGAATGGATGTAATAAAATTAGAAAAAATATCTATTATTTTTAATCTTGATCGATCAAAAAAATTATGGGTACATACTATAAATTGGCCTCATCCTTTGCTGTAGTTAATATCCCGGTCTTTGTTTTGTGTTGCCATCCTTGTCAGTTACACGCATCGTAGCTCCTCGTTCAGCTATCAAAAGCTGTTTTTTTTTCAGTCATGACTGGTACATTTTCAGGATGGTGTTACATCAGTGGCGACGGCGTTCTCGCTGGTCGGTTGGGAGTGGGGGCGGTGGGTCGTCACTGTTGGCGCCGTCTTCGGCTTATGCACTAGGTGAGTACATCCCGACTATGCGCTGAAAACCGATAATTTCTATGCAACTGTTTTGCATTAAAAAATGTTTAAAATTTCATTTCAGCCTCTTCGGCTCGATATATCCTCTCCCTCGTCTTCTATATTCAATGGCATCAGATGGGCTGTTCGTTCATTGGTTCGCCAAAATCAGTGACAGGAACCAGTCTCCGATTATTGCGACTGTCATATCAACTGTGATCATAGGTCAGTATTGCTGTCATAGTTACACGATGATATTTGGTACGTCGATGAGATTCATGTAGGAGGATTCTAGCGGAACTTTGAAATGAAATGAAGATTTGATAGTTTTGAAGGAAATATGAACATTAATTTAACAAGTCAATTGAAAGTTTTTCCGTAAATGAATGAACGACACTATTCATCAATAATTTAATTTATATCATATATATACCTATTCAATTTGTGAACTCTAATAATGAAAATGAAAACAGTTGCTTGATAAATACAACAGTATTTTCAAACACAATCATAATATGATAAGTGGGTACTCATATATTGCTAATGTCATTTAACAAGCAAGAAATTTAGTGTTGAAATTTAAAATTAATTTCATTGGCTCATAACCAGGATGAATAATGCAACATATATATTATATGAAGTGCAAACACTTTGATTAATGGCATGGCTTAAAGGGCAAGAGTAGGTGACTTCAAATACTCTTTCAGGCGGCGTAAAAATTTTTTTTTCACAAAATCTTTATGATTTCAGCATTATTGTCGGCGACGTTGGAATTGGAAACGCTGGTTCTATTGATGTGCTTTGGGACGCTTTTCTCCTTCACTGTTGTCGCTTCGTGCGTTATTTTGCTAAGGTAAGATTCAATATACTTATATCCAATATACTATATCTAAGTCAGCCATAACATTCCTCTATCACCTGCGATGGTATAATCTTTTGCACATCCTCTGAAGGCACGGTCTATTTTTGTCATTTGTTATTATTAAACTAATAGGCCAAGAATATGTCTTAAAGGGCTGAGATTTTGAATTTTCTGTGTTATTAGTTTGAACTTAGAAAATTCCAACTATCACCCTTCGAGACATCTTCTCCGACTTCATAATTAACTAGTACACCAAATCAATGTACGGACACGGCCCAGTCACGCATAGTTTTATTAGATGTACAGGAAAAGTATGCGATGATCTTGGAATTGTACAAACATCTGTCGACAAGAATACCGTTGCAAAGTAAAGTCGCAACAATTTTTGGCACATTTTATTGTTTAAATTTGGCCGACATTCATGATCGCTGAAGGATCGCTATTCCTATTTTAGTCTGGTTTGTGTCTATTGTTCGGACTGAAATGTCATATTTACAAGTATTTTCGTCCAAAATAGGTACATTTTTCATTTACAAAAATATCGAACCAAATAATTGCTCAAAATTCTATAAAGTCCCAGTTTTACAATATGCTGATGCCACCTATCCACAACTTGTATGAGGAAGAATTTGTATGGGCCCTCTATGAAATTAGTTCTGGATAGAGTTTTAACAGCACAATGTGAAACAGACCCTTACATTTATGTAGAAACCAAAAGCCAGATTAAATTCGAGATTATTAGGTAAACATTTGATACAATCGACGAAAGAGAGTTATCTGTCAACAGTAATTATACAACTTGGTAAAGCAGTGTTTACGACTATCAAAAGCAGGATATTTGGGGAATAGAATAAAGCTACACCATTTGTTACAGGCACCGATCGTCCATCGTATTGGAAACGTCCCCAGGACTGATCAAGCAGATGTTCGGCTGCGGTGACAAGCTGGCTACGAGAGCGACGTCCAATGTTGTTGTCACAGCTTTGCTTATATACAGTGAGTTATCATCGCCCTAGTAATTAGATAAAAGCTGATTATGGCCGGTGTACTCTACCAATATTCCCATCCCATATCCATCCAATCCTAAATCCATAGTCCCAATTATCTTTCCATATTCCTGCAATAGTTCTTTCGCCTGCTGAGGTCAATTCGCTGTTTATGCTATCATTTTCAGCAGTTGGCGTGTTGGACTCATGTCCGCGCGCAAGCCTTCCAAAAATCCGGGTATAGCCCGTGTGGAGAGAGACATAATGATGATCACACCTGGGTTAGATTGGTTTTAAAAGTCCTTCCTTTTTTCAGTAAGCCTGTGCATATCAATAGCAGCGGTGAATGTCCACACGGCACAACCACTCGTGCCGAGCGTGATTCTGCACGCGCTGGCTGTTGTGGTGGTGGTTGTCATGGCGCTGCAGCCCAAGGCCAAAGAGAAACTGGATTTTAAGGTCCTACACTTTATTTGACTTTGCTTCTAACATTCCCCAATGAAGATAATGTAGCGACCTCTTCATCCTCGCCACAAGCTAAACAATTGACAATTCTCCATACAATCCTGAATCGCGCTATGAGAGTTCTCTCATTGTATGGAGAATCGTCAATTGCATAGCTTGTGGCGATGATGAATAGGTCGCTACAATAGCTATTCCTTTAGAGTTGTTTTCGATTTTTTTTATATCCTTGCATTCATTCATTGTCAATGTTGATGTCAAAGTGGAACAGTGGATTTGATTTGCTCTTTTTGAGTGTAATTTTATTTTTTTCATTTCAGGCGCCACTTGTACCGTTCATTCCATGCCTTAGCATTTATGCTAATGTCAATTTGATGGTCGCCATCAACTTAGATACGTGGATTCGCGTTGTCATTTGGCTTTTAATTGGTTAGTATTTTGTGTCGATTTATAAGTACTGCACTTAATGGTTGATTTGAAGCATTTATTGATATTGTTTGTACTTAGTAATTATCTCGAAACAGTGTCAGTTGTTTTGTTTACGACCCTTTACTTATTTTCAGGAATCCCAGTTTATATTCTATGTTTGTGCTGCTACAAACAAAAATTGTCCAAGGACTACGACCCAAAAGATCACGTGAACAATAACGGCAAGCCTCCGGTGCATATAGTGGTGGAATCACCGACGCCTCCAGCTACCATTGCTCACTCTAGTAATCATGGAGACCACGTACAGAACGAAGACATAGAGACACAAGAGTGCGAAGAGAAATCAGTCAGACCGTATAATGAAGAAATAGTTGTACAACAAACGATGGTAGAATATAACGAAGAGAAAGAAGCTAAAATAATAGACTTGCTAGATCAAGTAATACAAGCTGAAGAAGATTCGTACGGAGAAGTTATAAGTCTTAAAGAAAATAAAGAAATAGAAGATATAATAGCAAGTGAAAACGACCCAAGAGTACATAGGAAGTCGTTAAGTGAATTGTCTGACGCAGGATCGGATGCATCGTTGGGTAACCAAGTGTTATCTAAGTACGATGTGATTGCTCAAGTACATCGCGAGGATTTGCCCAAAGTTAACGAAGAAGAAGAAGAAAAAACTGACAATAATGAAAATTATCCCAATAATGATTACGAAGAAGTGACTGCATTTAATGAGAGTGAAACTAATTCGCGAACTGATGAATCTGGATATTCAGATACTATTGATAGAACACCTTTAAACGAATCAATAGAGGACAATAAAGAAACATTTTTTATACCAGTGCCGCCCCCTATGGACGAGAACTACTTCAAAGCTAATAATTATCCAAAGTTCAATACAGCGCCGCCCAAATATTCTAAACGAGAAATAGAAGAAGAAAACGACGAGGTTAATGAACCAAGGAAGAGTGTACAATCAAATAGGTCAAATAGCAGTTACGGCGACGGTAATATGAGGTTTGGTAGTGATAGACAAATCAAATTCATGAGTAAACTAAATGATATATTCCAGAATAAGATGGCTAGCGATGAAGATGAGCCTAGGAAAAGGTCACATTCAACAGGAACTGTTCCTGATGTAGAATTATCAGTGAGCCATGAAAGACCTTCAATATTTTTAGACTTGAATAAAGAAATTTTGGCCGGTGAGGCTGCACAAAATTTACGTCATGTCAACACAGAAGAGAACACACATGAACCAGAGTCGTCTGACACTACTGAACCAGAAGTTGCAGAAGATGTTTCAATGAGTAGAGAAGATTTGAAGAGTAAATTAGAGAATATATTCGCAACTGGAGGGCCACAACTATTAAAACCGAGATTAATGAAATCAAATCCCCCGACACCGGAGGAGGCACACACTGATACCTCCAGCACAGAGAGTTTACAGAAATTACCAAAAATGGAGAAGAATGACACTTTGAAGCGACAGAAAGCGATGTTTAGTGAAGTATTAAACTCTTTTAGGCTAAGTTTTAATAAGGATGACGATGTGTAATACTATTAAAAGCAATAATGAGGACATTGGTTGTAACTTTCACTTCACTGATCCCCTAAGTGGGTATGGATATTCAAGTAGTCACAAAGAGCTTCTGTTTTAAGTTGCTAATAATTTGCTTGAATTAACTGAGCCTTTGGTATTGTTTTACATAGAAAAGTGAACTTATCCCATCATTTGGGTGTTAAAAGATAGCTAGTCGTATATTACAAGTAAGTGTTTTATTCGTATGTAATATTCATAGTGCAATCGTGTATGAAATAAGTGTTTTAAAGACGATAATTGTAGTGAATCATGTGCAATAAATAAACCTAGTGAATTTTTGTAGATATGAATTTTAGTTCTTAAGTAATGCTTCCCAAAAAATCACCCATCACAGAATCATACATTGCATCCATAAGATTAAACTGTCGCAAACAAACACCAACTGTAGATGATAACATGAATTGATAATTAAAGATATCCAACAGAACTTGAGCTAAAAAATGCACCATACTAGTTCAGTTTTAATAAAATACTATTTTATTGAGCAAGGCGTTTTGATTTGTCGTGTAGCTAAGTTACTAGCGAGACATCTACCGAACATACGCGCAAGAATTTAGGCCTACTTAAGCCTAAAAGCTTTTTAATTACGCCAAAACGCGACGTAATATCGGAGTGATATAATTGCTGCTAATTTAAAAAGCATTGCAGTCATAAGCGCGGCGAAATTATATCCGTAGGTCACACTAGGTTCCAAAAAAATAAAAAGTTATTTTAAATCTAGAATAAAATGTAATAAGCTATCTCCAACAAACGATCAATGTCTACGGAATGATATAAGTAGTAAGAACAAATGAATTTTATTAAAAATACACAATAAATGACTAACAAAACGCGTCAATATCGCGTGTTGTCGTACTACACGCACGCTCATGATGTTTCGCACTTGTACAGCCGCTGTATCACGTCCTGTATTTCTAGCTCTTTTGCACACCCCATTAGTACGTCGTCGATTATGTGTTCTGATAAGCTGCAAAATTTATTGAGTCTTAGTTTTTGTTATACTACTAAGCGTAGTGTTACCAATCATTATTCTACTTATAGCCACTGTGTGCCGATTATTTGAAGGAGTGCCCAAGAAAGCGTAATAAATAATTGGCGGTAAAACAAAACAATGAAGAGTGTTATAGGATAGTTCTATTTAGTAAAACCTCCAACCATATTAGTGTTACAAGATCGACCACATCGCAGAGGCTAAGTAAATAAGGCAAAGCGGCTTTAACACCAAAAATCAGTTCAAGAGGACTTGAAATATACCTGCCAATCATCTCCCAGGGTTTCCCAACGGTGCTGTTAGCATACATGGGGCTGGTCAGCATATGCTGGACGAATTTGGTCCTGTATTGAAACACGTTGTCTGCCGTCTTGTCTGGTACGTTGAACACCATGCGGTACCGCTCGAAGTCTCGAGGAGTCGAAGGTGCTTTATGGAATAGCGGTTTCGGAACCTTCTTTTGGATTGTTTCTTCTAATATCTTCGGGATTGGAACAAATTATTTGGTACAGAGAGACCGACTAGGACCGAAGAGAAGAACCATGTTTATTGAAAAAAAAATGGGATAGCTTTTGCTCATCTCGAAGCAAGGGCTTGTGAGGCTTCAAGTTTCATATGAGAACCTTAAGCAGTATTACTCTTGCTAAACGATGTAGTCTAACATCATGAGAAAACTTGCATGTCTGTGAGCCTGACCAAGTTTCGAAAGCCATGTTATCTGTAAGGGATGGCCTATGTCCAAAAGCGTCTTTGTTCCCCGTTGACTTCAATCTGGGTGTTTTCAAGTCGAGAGTGAACAGGTACCTTCTAGGCAAGTATGCTCTATCGTAGATTTCATCGTCACTTACCATCAGGTGAGATCAAATATTTGTTTATAATGTAATAAAAAAAAAGAAAAAGAAAGTGGAAAGTGGCACTTAGTATTAATGATTTGATTTTATGAAGCATAAACTTACCCGCAGTAGTTGCGGAGTGCTAGGCTGTCGCGGGCTCCCTCCACTAACACACAGCAACTGAGCGTTCTTCACTCCTATAATGCGTTCCGTTCGGCTTCTGTATAGAAATGAATTACGTCCATTTCAAATTAGCTTATTATCGGTAAACATAGAAGGCCTTTACTACACCTACTCACGCTGGTTAGATTCTCTAGAGTATTGCATTAATCACTTAGTATAGGTACCCATCAATTTAGTTAAAATATGGACGTTAAGTCGCTTGCGAGTATAAAAATACTGTATACGGTCACCGCCTTTCAGTGACTTTCAAACTACGCATCTTTACGGATTAAAAAGCCATGGCTAAAGTGACACATCGCATAGAGAAATGTTTTAATGTCATCGTGTCTAGACGTCGCGACGCATCCTGGGGTGGAACCCTCCAACGTAACGCTCGTACATCACATTAGTTGTCGCAATGAACTTACTGTGCCCTTTGTGATGCGCTATTATAACCTATAACAAAAATAGCTAGCTGATATTTTTATTTGAATATGTAGTAATCGTTAGAAACTAGAAGGACATGATTCAATACATTAAAATTATTTGAAGTTGTGTTGGAAGTCATTGGAAAAGGTCGTCCTTCAAAAGAAGTTTTCCATTTGATAGATGGATCGGAAATCCTTCTCAAATAAAATACAACTTATTTAATTGTGCCTTCTCAATTCAAATCAAGTCTCCTGAAGTCAAGTCTGAGCGTATGAAGTATATTTAGGAGACTAATAATTTGACATCGATCTCTTTTAAAGAGCGATATGTAACACGTGTGTTGAACTAAGAACATATGCCCTGTTGAAACTGCTGCATATGACGTTCACAGATGAGTTTAAAGGAGTATACTATTATGAGATAATCGTGCTGCTTGATTCCCGCGATGCAGCCCAGATTGAGTCGACCTTGCGCTGGGTACAGTTGATGTCACGCTGTCCATCTTCCGTCGAAACAATTGTTTTTATGGTTATCACAAGATAGTGTTACTGTTTTTACAGGGACCCGTTTATTTTTGTGAATGACGAAACGTTTCGCTAGTACATTTGATAATTGCATCCACTATTGTTATATGCTTTTCCTCCTCCCGTACTATAAGTTAAGTAAATGAACATTATCTATTTTTTGGCTTTGAAGACACCAATTTAGGAAACACAGATAATGGAAAATTAATGATAGCTTTGATAAAAACAGTTGGGAGGTGACGATCGTTACGACATAAATAAAGATGACCTAATGCTTAGTAATCCCCATAGTTTGTCCTTGACCGGGGTAAAAATAAATGGGAAGAGTGGGTAGGTAAGCCCTGCTTCGATGGAATCTGGTCGGTTGGGGTAAGGCACGAATTGGTACCGGTACAGTGAAAGCACGCGATGCTTCCAAGCTTGTGGAACGACATTTTGTGAGCTTTTAAATTATTTCACTATTTTGTACTAGCCCTTGATGGGACCAGATACGAAGAATTTAGGTGGTCTTTTTACTGCGCCTAATATTTAGATGTCAAAGAAATACAAAAAACAAAAAAAACCAAATTTACTGAGAAACATGAATAGATATTATTGTTTTAATTATGTTAAATCTTTTCGAAAAACTCATATTAAGTTCAGTAAAATAGTTTTTGTGCCTAAGATGATTCAGAACAGACTTTACGGACCTTAAAATCCTACTAAACATTAGGAGAACTTTTTCCTTATTTCAATCGCTCAAGTCTTTGATCAATACGTTAATACTCATGGGTTCCTAGCTATTGTAGATAGGAAATGCTCATCGCTCACCACGCACAGGCATACAAGAGAAGAGTCCGACCTTCAGGTCCGTTGATCTATTTGCATAAAAGCATCGTCTCGTTACCGCAGTTGCATCGTAAACAAGTGTAGTGCGCCCCGCGATGAGCTAACCGCACGTGAGGGCCAGGAGCAACGGTCGCGATAATCATCAACTTTGCATTTTAATTTATTTAATTAATGCTCATTTGTTAATTAATATTGCATTGACACTTCAAACACTGGCTGGCTACATTAATCCACATAATATAAAGGTCCTTTTAGTTATAAAGAATAGTATGGAATAGATCGTATTTGGTTCGTAGCCCGGCCATCTTGAGGATGCCTCGTTTAGAGGCGAAACACGTGTCGAATACTTTTTTAGATTCGCTTCGTTTCCATTTTATTTGGGGTCCCGTCACTCGTGATAGATAGTTAGTATAGAGAGTATCTAAGGTGTTTATCGAATGTCAGACGTTAGTAAAAACTGTTTCAAGGAAATACCAGCACTACCGTTGCATCCCTTCTGACATGTTGTGTATGAAGTCTTAAATATAATTGTACACGATACCTTCAGTTCAGCTTAAATATTCATCAAGTTAATGGTTTCGGTGGTCGCGTTCTAGGCGGGTGTACTTATGTGCACAATGGGATGGGATACGTTAGCTAATATGGTACGATATTGTAATATTACGTGATCAAAACATCGTGACTTAAGGACACACTAGAAGTTTATGAGTGCTGACGCAACCTTTGGGAGAAAGATATAACTCTATATTTCAGGACAGATTTTATATAGTTTTTAAATTGAGAACATCATCAAATAACGACTTCGGCAGCGCAGTTGGTAGTGACCCTGCTTTCTGTGCCAAGTATTCTGGGTTCGAACCCTTGTAGGGACAAACTTTGTGTGATGAGCACGAATATTTTTACCAGATTCATCGATGTTTAATATCGATATATGTATTTCAACTGGGTTTTCCCCCAATCCATTGTACGGGACACGCGTTGCTTACGTGAGAACGTATAGTTGGTGTCTCCGTCTGGCGATATTATTATTATAGTATCTACAAATATTCTTTAAAATGTTGCTGCATATGTAGGTCGTACAATGTGTTAGTCAAAAGAACCTAAATTAATGTAGTAGAGTTGCTGCAGAAAATTGTTATCTTAACCAACACCTTTAGAACCCAGCTAGATCCAAACCAACAGAATACTTTATTTAATTGTTAAGCACATAAACGAGTTATTGCGTGACTAATAGGGAGATCGTTAATAAAACAAAAAGAGCACTCCTATTAGTAATCCTGTTAATCTCATGACATTGATCAAACGACCTAGATAAACAAAATTATTATATGAAATTACTGAAAAACGGATGTAAAGTCATATACCCTCGATACGTACTTCTGAGAATAATAATAAAATGTTGATAAATTGATCGATAACGTTGTATTACATGTGGGCAATGCCACCGTGGTGACTTGGAACTGCATCTTTTCAAATTATGGTGGAGAAATAGTTCAAATGAATGGGATAAATAATTCCATTCATTCGTGCCGGGGCGTCGTTGGTAGATCTTTGAAATAAATAAATATAAATATCGTCAGACGAACACACCACTATACGGTTCCACACTAAGCAACGTTTGTATTAAGGATAACGTAGTCTGGGGGCGAACTGGAATAGAATTTCAGTAATGGATAGTGAAAAGTGAGGCTCAATTCGCAGTTTAAGCAGTCATTAGTAATTAGTATTTTTATCAGATAACACCGAAATACAAGACGTTCAAACATATAATAAAAGGAATTAATAAATTCAATTATGTTGATACCAAAGGCGCCCGTGATCAGGGATTCATAGACAATGCTGATTAAAAAGTTTCGTAACCGTATTTTATTGGGTTATTTTTTTAAACAGTTTGCTAGTTAGGAAACTTACATGAATTCTGATGATTAGAAAAAGTCATTACTGTTCTCGATATTTATATTTTGATTTTATATTAAACTTTACATTCAAGCAATCAAGTGCATAATAAATACTACTTTGGTACCTAACGATACCAATGATACCCCATTGGTATCGTTAGGTACCAAAGTAGTATTTATTATGCACTTTTTTTTTAACCAGCATCGTTGTAATGATAATGGACAATTTGTAAGTGGCCTCGTAGGCCTGCACATAAATGATTCGACGTTGTTTGTTTTTTAATAGCGATGGGGTGCGCCCCCGCGCGCTCATCGTTTATCATCCTTCGAAGCACTCATTACGCGGCGCGTGCTCATCGCCTCCTACGCATTTCCCAATGAATTTTTATTCAGATAACGCCTCTGTGTGTATAAATGTCTTTATTAATTGTGTTACTCGTTATTGTTGTGTGAGTTCCGTACTAGTATCTGTAATAGTTTTAATATAATACAAATTTTACAGAAACCTCATAGACTAATCAATTAATTATTAAACCTTTAAATATTTAAACTACCAATAAAGAGGCTTCACCTATCGTTTTGCAGTAGCCTTAATGGTAAAAAAGACAAACTTTTTTATAGGCGTTATTTAAAAAGCACTTCATTAACAGTCAGAAGTTACCAACGGTTCGGAATGTTGGTTCAATGAGAATACATTCTTAAATCAGATCCGTATACAAATGTATACTTTTTTTTGTTACAAAGGGAATTCTTTGCGTTTGGGTTACGCATACTGTAACGCGTTGTTTTTAAAAACGTCTTTTGTAAAATTTCAGTACTCAAGATGAAAGTATGCTAGCTTGACATGATTTCGAATCATTGCTTTGGTAAGCAACGAAAATATATGTCGGAAGAGATCTTTCTTCGAATTCTGAACGGGATTTAGTAACGGATTTTTATACGTGCGGAACCTTACACACTTATCATTACCAAATATAGTGCAACGACCAGAAGTCTTACACCTCATCTCGTCAGGTGTAATTAGTCATAGCACCGAATACAGATGCATGTAGGAGTGCTTCGACACGCACAGCTTTTGTGATAACTCCATCCCTGTCTAAGGACCTGGGTATGAAGGAGAGATGAATAGTTTGCGCCCGTTACTCGACGCCCTATGGGCTCAATGAAAGCCCGTATAAAGGTGTTGGTTGTCCTATGAGTAATTACGGCTATAGGTAAGTTTATGAAAAATTGCTCTGTGTGGTGAAATAGTTTTAGCTGATAAGCGTAGGCTTATCGATATATTTCCTGAATTGCTAGCTAGATCAATAGGTGTTTACATGTTATACAAATAATAAAAAAAACTTCGTAGGGACATAATTGTTGATACCAAGGCCATGGATTTTTTGTCCGTCTGCTCGTAATTACGGGAATATAGTTGGACGGATTTTGATGAAACCTGGCATGGTTATAGCTTATAGCAATATTTGGGATACTAAAATGAATCGTTTCCCCGGGATAGTCAAAGTCAAAGTCAAAGTCAAAGTCAAATCATTTATTTCGTATAGGCCTACGGGGGCACTTACAAATTGTCATTACATTTTTTCCTTAACTCTACAACCGGATCGGAACGCGACCTCAACTGAGAAGATCCGGCAAGAAACTCAGCGGGCTTGTCTTTTTTTATCCATTATTTTTACAAAAAAAAATATTATAAAAAGTAAGCTCCAGTGTGTTGCCATGCGAGGCGCACACACGCTACACTTTAACATTATAAATATTGATATGTGAGCGATCAGTCCCAGGCTGCTTTATCATCCAAATAATCCAAGATTCTGTAATAACCCTTACTACATAAATTACTTTTAACAGTTCTTTTAAACTTACTAACGGGCAAATCTCGGATTCCTTTGGGAAGTTTATTATAGAAGCGTATACATTGCCCCATAAAAGAATTATTTATTCTGTGGAGACGAGTGACATGCACGGATAGTTTGTCCTTATTACGAGTGTTAATAACATGAACATCACTCCTTTTTTCAAAATTATGAATATTTTTCTTAACATACATTAGATTTTCATAAATAAATTGAGACACAACAGTTAGAATATTTATTTCTTTGAATTTATCCTTAAGGGAATCTCTAGGACCCATGCCGTAAATAGCTCGTATTGCCCTTTTCTGCAAGATGAAGATAGTATTAAGATCTGCAGAGCAACCCCAGAGCAAGATGCCATAGGACATAACGCTATGGAAATAACTGAAATAAACAATTCTAGCTGTGTCTATATCCGTTAATAGTCGAATTTTTTTAACCGCATAAGCTGCCGAACTCAGCCTACCAGATAGTTTTTTAATATGTGGACCCCATTGCAATTTAGCATCTATGGTAATACCGAGAAACACTGTTGACTCCACAAGGTCCAAATCAGTTCCATTCAATTGTAAATTGGTTCCAACTTGTCTAACATTTGGTGTTGAGAACTTTACGCATTTAGTTTTCTTCTCATTAAGGAGAAGATTATTTATAGTGAACCAATCAACAACTTTAGTGAGTGCATTGTTCACATCGTCATAATTAGCTAACTGTCTCTTGAGTTTAAAAAGCAGTGAAGTGTCATCTGCAAACAATACAATCTCGTGATTATTCCCTACATAGTAAGGCAAGTCATTGATGTATATTAGGAATAAGAATGGCCCTAATATCGAACCTTGTGGAACGCCCATTGACACTAGAGAGCCGGGCGATTTTATACCATTAACATCGACCTTTTGAATCCTATTATTTAAATATGAAGTCAAGAGGTCAAGAGCCTTGTTCCTAATACCGTAGTGGTGCAGTTTCCGGATAAGTATTTCATGATGGACGCAGTCAAAGGCCTTCGACAGGTCACAGAACACACCTAAAGCATCCTGGGAGTTCTCCCAGGCACCATAGATGTTCTTTATTAACTCCACACCCGCGTCTATAGTTGAGCGATTCCTTGTAAAACCGAATTGATTTTTATGAAAAATCTTGTTGTCATTAAAATGACATAACAACTGGTTTAATATGATTTTTTCAAATATTTTGCTTAATGTAGGTAGTATTGAAATAGGTCGAAAATTTGATGGATCAGTACTACTACCTGATTTGAACAAAGGAATCACTTTACTATGTTTCATGAGATCGGGAAATACACCACTAGCAACACAGCTATTAAATATAGCTGCTAAGTTGGGTACAATAATATCTATAAACGCAGAAACGGTCTTAACTGAAAGCCCCCATAGGTCTGCTGTTTTTTTTACATCTAGACTTTTAAAGCTACTTACTATGTCTTTACAACTGACAACTGAGAATTTAAAAGCTGTGTTACATTCCGTTACGCTTTGTTTGAGTAGGTGCTCCGCAGAATTGGAAGACGATTCTAGTGTTTTGGTTGACAACATGGGTACATTTGTAAAAAAATTCTCAAACTCAGTCGCTACTTCCAAATCCGTTTTTACATCCTTATTATTTATTATTAGATGAAAGTCTCTGTCACGCACTGTATTTCTACCGGATTCACTGTTGATAATGTTCCATGTCATTTTTATTTTATTTACAGAATTTTCAATCTTGTTACGTAAATAGATCGATTTAGCGGAGGAACAGGCTCGTTTAAACAGCTTTGAATATTTTTTAACATATTCGATAAACATCGGGTTATGATTATACGATTTTTCATGGTATAAATCATATAACATCTGTCTACTTTTATAGATACCTGGAGTCGCCCATTCACTAAACCTAGCACGCTCACCAATAGATATTGTTTTGGGTGCAAACACTTTGCCAAATTCATTACTGACAAGATGGAACAGTGAGTTATACAGTACATTCGGGTGTTCGTGAGTAGGCAACCCTGGCACTTTCTGTGTTAAATTGCTTTTTAAGAGTTCAAGGCGACTATTATTTATTGGAAAAAAGCTAAACTTTTTTCTTTGGGGTTTGTAACTTTTACTAGGAAATACTGCTAGTTGTCCACAGTGGTCTGATTCTAAATTATTTATTATACATTTTTTGATAGGTTTTAAATTGGTAAATATATTATCTATACATGTGGAACTAGTGGCAGTTATCCTAGTAGGTTCCAAGAAAATGTTGTACAAATTATAAGATTTTAAAAGTAACAAAAATTTGTCCACTACCGGATTATTATCTAATAAGTTAATATTAAAGTCTCCACAGATAAGCAAAGTTTTATTTGATTTAGAGATTTTAAATAAAATATCCTCCATGTACTTTTCAAAGTCATCATAGGGTGAACATGGAGGTCTGTAAACGCAAACAACAAGGAACTGCTCAAGCTCAACACAGGAAATCTCAATGACTCGTTCAACAGAAAGGCTCACTATGTCTTTACGTTCTTTTGATTTTATATTCTTATTTGTAATAATTAAAGAGCCACCACGTATCAACTTTACTCTGTTGAAGGAGCTAGTGACCTGATGATCATTAAAATTTAACATGAGTTGGTATTTTTTTAACCAGTGTTCGGTAATACAAAGAATATCTGTTTTGCTATTATTTAAAAACAATTCCAGTTCCAACTCTTTGCCCATCATACCTTGAATGTTCTGATGAACAATATGATGAACAATATTCTGATAGCCAATAAGACCAGGTTCATGGATACGAAGTCGTGAGCATTGCTAATAAAATATACGTAAAAGTGAAAGGCATGAATTGGGTCACTATAGGAAAGCATAGATAATATGCTAAATAGTACCTACTGAATGCAGATAGGTATATATTATGTCATGTTTAAAAATCGACCGAAGCGGGAGCGAGTAGCTATAATTATCAGTCACTTATTATAATTTATGCGCATTGCACACAAATCACACGCAACAGATTACATAGAACAAGCAACAATAAGTTGTTGTAAATAGAGTAGTAAATTATATGATTACCGACTGCACCGGGTATCATATTGTACACTAGCTGTTACCCGTGGCTTCGTCCGCGTGGTATTTAATAAAGACACAACCGTTGGCAACAGCCTGCTCGCGCGTTCTGAGACGCATTGCAGGTTGTTGCTATCAAACTTAATCAGGCGCAGCGCTACAACATTGGTTTGCATTTTTTTTCGTGAGATCCCCTTTTTTTTTAAATAAATATAGCCTAAGTTACTCTTTGTTACATCAGATATCTGCCAGTGAAAGTCCCGTCAAAATCGGTCCATCCATTTCAGAGATTAGCCGGAACAAACAGACAGACAGATAGACAGACAGACGGACAGACAAAAATTGTAAAAAAAAATGTTTTCGTATAGTTATCGTGTATACATCCAAAAGCAACTTAGTAAAAAGCGGTTATTTTAATATTACAAACAGACACTCCAATTTTATTTATTTAATATGTATAGATAAAATTCATCACGAACTCACCCGGACCCATCTCCGCTGCACAATTGTTTGAGGAGTCTGGTCACCTCGCACCGCGCTGGCGCTGTACTGGACATCTAGAAACCAATTATAAACCAGTTAAATTATCTATAGTCCAATCAATATGACTGTGGTATCAATAATGCGAGCCTTCCAAAAGACCGTTCATGGACTATTAGAGAGTCCACAAACTAAACTTAAACTAGCTTTAAATTAACTTTAACTAGAGCTGATAGTTAAGCAGTCTATATTGATTAGGTTTCCTTTTTCCAGACATTCACTTATTAACGAGTAAACAGGTTACGGTCAACTCTGCAGTGCACAAACTTTAGGAATATAAAAATGATTCAAGACGTCCTAAAGCTCCTACCTCTGTAATAAAGTTTATCATATCCTCTCAACAGTCTTTAAGAATACCTCAAGAGACTATCAGAAGTTCCATCACTGTTAATAATCAAACGAGGGCTTCATTTCTCCGTTTCCCCGGCACCGGCTCTCCGCATAAAAAGCATCATACCATGCAGCAGTTCCTAATGCAAATATTACGTCACCGTGGGCGATAACGAGTCGGTATTTTCGCGAGCGACCGCCGCCGGCCGCCAGTCCGCGACTTGCTGCCGTGACCGACGCTCGTACCGTACCATACACTGTGAGCACATCCCACAACCCGCCCGTACACCGGCTAACAATATGGTGAGTGTTTGTAAACTTTGAAACACCTTTACGTTGTTCAAGGACGAGTGACTTCAAGTTTATAATTGAGAATAAAAAAAACCGTTTAATAAGAGTCGATCTGTTGACATTTATTGATATTTTCCCCAAGCACTGGAGTTTTTTTGGATAGCCTAAGATTAGACGCTGCTCCCGTTGACAAAAGTTGTGAAACTCAAGTGTTGTGTCTTTTATTGGGATTTTATTATTTAAAGATGTTGGTATTTATATATTCTCAGACATAATTTAGTTTATACAAGTTTTATTCTTGTTTTATTTTTAAAGATAAAATCTTGCGACGCGAGCCACTGTTCTTTTGCATCCAGTAGGATAGCTCAACGCTTGAGATTCGAAGATTATATAATCTGATATCCTTCTCTTATCTGAGGTCTAACACAGAAGCCAGGATACACCAACATTACAAAGTTTCGAAAGTTAGAAATAAGTGCTCGACTGCTAATGCTCGACATATAATATTATTGTCCTCTACAAAGTTCATAGGTAAATCCCGTTTTAAACTAATTAAAGATGATGATGCATAGTCTTTCTGACAAAAATAAATTATTAACTATTTATATACATATATTGATTTCTTATATTTACGCGAATACAACACATTGAAATAAATCTAATTTAAGGATCCTAATTTAAAGGTCCTCCCGTGACCATGGTTGCTGTAAAGCAGCCGAAACGTCGGAAACGTAAAAAACATCATATAAACGCAATAAAATTCTTAAATAAGTTTTATTTCAATATTTATATATACTAAAGTAGGTACCGTACATATATGTTCAGATCATAGTTTTATTTTACTATGACTTCTATCATCTAAATGTTGGATAAATGGAAAATAAAATATTATGTTAATGTCCCATTAAAGCGGTGAGTGAGCAGCGAGGAAAACTATTCTAATGCCTATCGATAATATGTTTACCTAATCATTGACACGGTTTTTTTTTACCTTCATTATTAAATGTTGGTCTTACTTATGGCGGCTTGTTGTTATGTGTGATGTCAAACTCTGACTGGAAGTAGCCACTCATCCAGACTGTGCAGTTAAATCGAAATGTCTAAACTAGACAATATAGTAAATAAACGGACCTTCCACATTAATTAACAGTGATGGTTGCAAGAATAATAAATAAAAATAAAACTAATTTAAAAGATTTTATCACGTTAATTATGTGTAGTATTCGCGTAAATATAAAACATGAATATTAAATAAAAACATAATAACTAAAGATAGTATTATATTTATTTTAAAATACCAGTAGTCGTTTACGAAACTAAGGAAACAAATATCTAATTAATTACTCGTAGCTACCGAATCATGATTATCAGTTTATTTATTAAATTAGTCACAAGGCTTTGGTCATGCTATCCCTTGCGGTTTTCTGCAAATCGTATCCAATGGATTGCAGCTGATAAGAAAACTACTTTCAAGGATATTTAAACATACTTACTTCTCAATACATACAGCCCGTATTCTCTTATTATAACATTGTAAAAGGGTATTTACTCTGAAATCTGTAGACTTTCGGATATGCTTTCCTCTTCATTAATAACCATTAACAAGTATTTTTAGTTCAATTAGCTACTATGGTTTAGTTAGGACTTTAAGTCCTCCATCAAATGATTGTGATCTATATCTCTGGGATGTTATAAGTAGTCCTCTTTAAAATGACATCATGCGGCTTGTGAAGAGCCGTTTGTAGGTACTTAGCGACGTCTGAATCAGTCGGTGTGATGGCGAGCAATGCGCTCAATTAATTGATTGTTATCGCGATATGTTTGCCTGACATGCCATGTTATAATAGAAGTCTTCGTGAGACGTTCTGCAAGATTGTTTACGTTAGGACTGACAGATCTCTGTTTGAACTTCATGGTAGGGTTCAGGATTGTTGACATGAACGTTATTAATGCAGACGATACAGAGACGGTGAAATGGATTATCATAAAGAAAGTGAGGGCCCAGGTAGATGGAAGCGTAGTAATAGTCGATCATTAGTTACATGTTCAAATAAAAGAGAATATCTGGCACATATCGTATAAGGAGGAGAAAGGCTCTAGAAGGAGACGGTTGGACAGAAGTTCAGCTACAACCAGCAAGGACTCTAATCTAAATCATAACACGGAAAGTTTTTTGTGTCCAGTTCAGTGACATTGTTTTGATCGTCACGTCGAACCGTGTCGTGTGTAAAAAATAGTTTTTATTTTCGTTATTCGCTATACTATAAATATTTACGCTAATTTTAAGATTTAAAAACAAAAATATATACTTGCAATAACTAGATTACCGCTCCCCGTCCGAAGGCCGTGACAATAAACCGTGGGGCAATAACAATAATGAAGATCGGAATAGGCACGCGCTATATATACCGGCGTTACGAGTTACTCGTTTACGAGTTCACCAACAAATCCTTCCAAATGTCTTGAATTTGCCAGCGTTTGCTGCCGCGATGCTGACCTGGCTTGTTCGTCTATAGCGAATGATTTAAACAGTATTAAAGCCTGCAGACACCTCTCTTTGTGACTAAATACAATGTAATGAGGTTCTCTCAGCACCATACAAGGAGTTCTCCCGCTTTGCAGTGGATGGAAGTGGATATTTCTCTTTACATCCCCTCCTATTTTCCTTTCGATTAATTTAGTTGCTTTCCGGGTTCCAAGACAATATGCTTTTCCCCGGGAAACAGCGTGGATCAAATCCCGGTATCTTCGTTCGTCACCGCTGTGGATCCTGGCTTACGGGAGTAACAGAGATGGAGTGTGTGGCGTACCCAGTCCCAATACATGGTATGAATAGGTGTGCTGTATAGTCTGACACGAGAGCGATATTATTTTGAATATGGAACGAGATGGTGGGTGAAAGACCATCAATAAGGGCTCCTGCACACGATGCCGTCATCGCGCCGTCGCCGCGCCGACGCCGCACAATTACACTGTAGATACGAGTCGCGCGAAGCCCGCCACCGCGCCGCCGCCGCCCCGCCACCGCGCGCGTTCCCTCTGTTTGATTCATTCCATACCGGCCGCGTACGAACGTGCACGCTGCCAGATTGCACGTGACGCAAACGGCCGTACACGGCCGGTAATGGAATGAATCAAACAGAGGGAAAGCGCGCGGTGGCGGCGCGGCGGCGGCGCGGTGGCGGGCTTCGCGCGACTCGTATCTACAGTGTAATTGTGCGGCGTCGGCGCGGCGACGGCGCGGTGACGGCATCGTGTGCAGGAGCCCTAAGGGTTTTGAGTCCTAAGCAAAGATTAAGCTTCTGGCATGCATCTTGGATTCATCACAGGCTTTTGCGCAATTTATCTTCGTTTGCAGCAAGCCTCTGCGGCTTCCAATATTTGAAGCAGTCATCCCGTCGTGTTATTGCAACTCACCACGAGTTGTCCTATCTATATTTTGACCTATCACGATTAACTTAAATGTCTCGAGAAGAAAGTAGGAATCTCCAGATATCGCGACAGCATACAAATCGTGAAAGTTGAACGACCAGATAAAGGAGTTAACACCACTTGTAAGATAAACCTTACATGATCGTGCATGATGCATCTTGCTAACCCATACATAATTTTCTGACTTAAAAATAGCAATCACAAAAATGTGAAATTGAATTTACGGAAAATCACAATTATTCTCCCCATCATATCAAAATATTGACTGAGATTTTACCACAAAGCCGGTAAATTAGAGTGGTTGCAGCTTTAATTGTCTTTCCAGACTCACTCGCAGTCATTTAACGTTTTACAGTTCGTTTCAGTGGAATTACATGTTCCAGATAATATATAAATAATGTGTTTTGTAGGTAGTTTTAATATTGGGTCGCGGTGTTTTTAGGTTGACAATCTTGACGCTGTCCATTATAAAACTGATGCTGAATAATTGTACGTATATTTGCTCGGATAATTCTGGAAACAACAGGTGGTGAAGACTGCATTATGATTTGAGAATTCAAATTAAATACATCCGATAAGCTGCTTGGACCTAAGCTCTGTGATAGCTTACTAATTAAGTACGTGTAGGATACTCTGCAGGCAAATATCGCACAGGTCATTCAAAATAAAATGAGAAAGATGGCAGCTATGCGCACTTCTAATTGTATGAATTTTAACATGCGCAGAGGGCACCATCTTTTCGAATTTATATGATGCGACCTATATAATAAATGCTTTCATTATTTTTCTGCCACTGATTAGTTTTCAACATTTGGATATAATTGATTGAAGCTGTCATTTGGTTTGCTGTTAGCGCGCCGCGGTGTGGGCCCGAGCCAGGCCCGCGAGGCCATGCGACTGGTCTGGATACGGCTTATACTGTATTCGACGTGTTGGACTTGTGTCATACGTATTATTGCGACTGCAATTCTGTTTAAATTAGTAACTGGTGCGTAGTACATTCTCATAACAGCAGCGGTGATTTCTAGAAAAGACTATACAGGAAAACTTTACAATTAAACATGTAACTCATGGTAAAGGTGAAACCAGTTCAAGAATCACAATTCTTGGCAGGTCTCCTAATTAGCTATTTGAAAAAAGACCGACGGTGTGATTTGTAGTTATTTAGGCATGCTTTGTATTAATATAGGCAAGGAAAACAAAAAGTTAGGTGCGCGTGCGCCGCTGTACGTAGCGGTATGATTCAATAGTTATTTTAGTGAGATAAACTCAATTCCCGGTTTTTGTGCGGAAAGGTGGGTGATCAAAACTCACTTTCCTGTGTGTTCTACGTTACGAGGTATTTCTGCTTTAAGTCATAGATTATACTTGGCAATTTTTTATGTCCTACCCAGTGTTTTTTTTTCTTCTGATTATATTGAGAAGGTTATCAAACTGTCTGTCTGGCTTTTAATTTTTTTAATCATAATTCAGAAGAAATATACTAACATCAGAAATTACTTGTATGTCTTATTAATGTTCTTATAACCGATATTTATATCCGTATAATAATTCTGAGAAGGACAAAAGTCGCTAAGCATAATATAATTTTAAGTACAAATCAAATTTAAGACCTCATCAAATTATATCATGAGTCAGTACTCTGGCTTACGTTCGCTAACATTATTTATTTTTTGGGTAACGTTAGTCAGCGCGTGTGAAACAAATATTATTAAGTATCTATGTATCTCACTCCCCCTCAATTTGCTAAGTATTTATTTCTATAGGGTGTGACAAATACTGGGCGCGCAGTGCACACGTACGAAGGATCGTTGATATGAAGACGATATATTTATATATGAGAGTTAAACGAGTACAAAAGTAATTGTTCTGTAATTTTTAAATTTTTATTATTCATAGTAATAATAACATCGCCATACAAACACACCAACTATACGGTCCCACAATGGACTGGAGCGAACCCAGTATATATTACTAATATAGATATTAAACCATCCATGAATCGGGTACAAACATTCACGTTCATCACACAAATCCTTTGTGTTCTCAATACTACCTTTGCCTATGTTAGAGTCACTCTGAACCACATATATAGAGAAGGAGAGAGGTAATGAAAAGAAAATCTGGCAGACATAGCTAGTTAATATTTAAACGATAAACACTTGAAACAAAATAAAAAGTACGAAGACGATATTCATTGGGTACTCACGATGTTATCCTCAATCAACACGTTTGATACGTAAATACTTGAGGCCAGGTTATTATCACCTGTGCAACTAAAGCCGATTAACAAGTCTTGAAGTTACCGACGCCCCAATAATGAAACTTTCACGATGTAATCTGCAAATGCACTCACGAGTAAGCCTGCGTTTATAGTACCTACTAGCTGCCCCGGCGAACTTCGTACCGCCTCGCAATCAAAGTTCACGAGGAAATTAATTGTCTTTATTATATCTTTTTCTGGTATTCGGCCTACCCGTTCATGAGTTATAAAAGGTATAACTAACACCACTTTGTTTTATAAATATAGATTTCCAATATTTATCGAAGTGAAGTAGCTCTTATAATTGATTTCGGATATGCTTTGTGATGGTTTTAATTATAATTTAAAACATTCTTGTAACTTATAATAAATTATAGATCCTAAACAGTAATACGAATTGAAAATGATAAGAGATTATTTCAAAATACCTATTCAATGATACCCCACTGGAAATAGTTCGTCGACTTTCATTTTTATCTTTTTCACAACATGCTGTATCGTTGACGCCATATTCATGATTACTGTCGTGTCTTTAGTGACACTCACAAGATTAAAACCAATCGATTGTGTTAAGAATCATCAAAATCGGCCCACGCGTTTTGTCACTAGAGCGCCACAAAGGTACAAACACACATAGGCTGATAAACACATCACCCTTCTCAGTCGGGTGGAAATGGCCCTCCGTGGCTGAGTGACAGTCAAACGTCATGCGCCCATGATGTTATAAAGGTTCCGTCTATTCCATAGATCTCTCATATATCTGTGGTCTATTCCATTGGTGCTTTGGAACTATAAAAGCGAGAGGTCAACGTCCGTTAAACTGCACACCATAATGTCCCCTATTTATGTCAACATTATAGGCATGATGATTTGACAGGTGTCGGCGAGCCAACGACACGGCAAGTGACTTTGTACGGCGGCCACACGGTCCGTGTGGAGCAGTGATTCCATTCTATTATTGTTACTATTGTATCTGGATTAGTGTCGTGTGTAGCCGACTTTATTCTGGAACGCTCACGTGGCGAGATGAGTGTAGTACAACAAGATTTTACAGTAATGTGCCAACAAGTATAATTTGATTATATACATTAAACATTATCATTTTGCTTAACATTGCAATTTTAAAATATGTCATCATTGGGATGTAAGAAATACGAAAATAGTATAAAACATTTTAAGGGGTCCTACTTATTAAGTAGGTCCTAACGATCACGCTTATGTATAAAATGCATGTGTAAGCAGTGTTTGATTTTTCATTGTGAAAGCGAGCCAGCGTCGTTTCACCGCGCACTCCGTACGAAGTGTTACTTTTAACATTTAAAATAATTTGAGTTTGAGTAAATTGAGTCGGAAATGAAACCTTTACAGCTTGCTGATAGATATCTTTAAATATTTTACACTATCATTGTTACACATTATAAGTAAAGCAAATACCTTATGACCAATACATACGAATATTAAAATCTCAGAACTGGTATATAGAAATCATTTAAAATGATATAAAATTCGACATATTGATTACTTTTATTAACGCGAATACTATACATTGAAATAAAAAAATCGGATTTTATGCGTTGATTTTATGTACTTAAGAACATAAAATAAACTCGATAAAATCCGAAAAATTAGTTTCATTTCAATAAATTTTACGTTTACAAGTATAATAAACTTTGAGACCAAATGTACCTGTCCCCAATACCGCACCCATTAGGAATATATGACAGTAATTGGGAGTAAATTATAATTTAATTAATAAAGTGTCAAATGAACTACTTAACCGAAAAAAGAATTTCATTACGAATACAAAAGAAATTCTGCAACACCCAAAAGTAGTGTAGAGTTTGGGTATATTATTTAGTAGTTAGTGTAATACCTATATTAGTATACAATTAATATTAATAACTATTACATCGTTATTTAATTAACTGCATCCGAATCCCCGACATTGTTTGTACATTGCGCGTTTTATTCTCATCTCCACCTTGCATCGATTCGACCTAGATTCTGTTCCAAACTAATAAACTAGTTAATCTCAATTTATTTAGCCTTGCACTTTTGCGTGACTCACAGGACTAAAAAGTATGAAGTCACTAAACATTATCTTTAGAAAAAGATAAATAGTAAAAATAAATATTTCAATATCACTTTAATTATAGTACCAGTTTAAAATATTCCATTTTATCATTTCAATAAACAAAGATATATAATAAATAATGTACTTAATATCACATTATATTTAACGAACCCATCTGTCCGTTTGTAAGCGATAAAAAAAATAGCCATACCATTTTATAATAATTAATGTGCTACTGAAAATCAACCCCCAAACATTTTATTTTAACCGTCTATTATTTTGAAGAAAGAAAACCGATTTCTGAAAATACCACAGCGGCAACTTTTGTTATGTTTCAGTGACCGAAACATAAAACACTAGTATTATTATCCAACTAAGCGAACGAATGTCTCTATTTAATGTGAACTAGGTATTTTTAATAATACAGAGATTCTAGTGGAAAACACATGATACAATTATAATTACGTCACTTTTGAGAATAGTGATGCGACAATACGATGTGTAAAATGGATAGAAATTGAATATGTAGACTTTATTAAAGTAATTTATTTATTAAATGTAGTATATAGTGTAATGTAATCTATACATATAAATAAAATTGGAGTGTCTGTTTGTAATATTAAAATAACCGCTTTTTACTAAATGCATTTGGATGTATACACGGTACCTATACCGAAACAACAATTTTTACAATTTTTGTCTGTCTGTCTGTCTGTCTGTCCGTCTGTCTGTCTGTCTGTCTGTCTGTCTGTCTGTTTGTTCCGGGTAATCTCTGAAATGGCTGGACCGATTTTGACGGGAATTTCACTGGCAGATAGCTGATGTAACAAGGAGTAACATAGGCTACTTTTATTCTAGAAAAAAAAATTGGATCTCTCGAAAAAAAATTAAAACCAATGTTGCAGCGCTGCGCCTGATTAAAGTTTGATAGCAACAATCTGCAATGCGTCCCGCGGGATCAGAACGCGAGCAGGCTGTTGCCAACGGCTGAGTCTTTGTTAAATACCACGCGGACGAAGTCGCGGGCAACAGCTAGTATGAAATAAAAATATAAGTTTAAACCATTACGTCATCAATTTGTTTAATCATACGGAAACTACGATTGCTATTTAACGTTTATGAAAATTTTGAGGAAATATTGAAACAAAATTGTGTGAATCTGCGTGAGTCAAATATGTACCTACTGGACGAAACTCCGAACATTATTGCTGTTATATAGTTGTAATATTACTCTAACAAAAAATATAACATTACTGTAATAATCCCACTAATATTATAAATGTGACAGTTTGGATGGATGGATGATTGTTACTCAATCACGCCAGAGTGGCTGAACGGATCTGGATTAAATTTGGCACAGAGATAGATTATAGTCTGGAATAGCACATAGGCTACATTTTATCCCGATAAAATGTATGGTTCCCGTGGGTATTTTTTAATGGCGGGTAACACCGCGGAGCGCAGCTAGTATTGTAATAAGTGGTATTAGCGCGCATTCTCCCTCGTACTCGTTTGATCACCCCTAGAAGACGATCCCCACTGTTACAACTACCACATGTTGGAATAGATCATCGATTGTAGTGTTTGTATCTAACTCGCTAGAGTCGAAGATTAACTGAAGCTTAATATATCAAAGCAATATAAAAACTAATTTATCGCCTATTAATTACCCAATAGATCCGAAATTACATAAACGTGCCAACATAACTGTTTAGCCGTTAACCTTCGTTGGTCTTCGATTCCCATGATGATCTATGCATCCCAAACGCGCGCTGTGTTATCACTTTTGGATAAAAAAAAGTTGCACATTCATCGACATCATTAAATGACTGCACATCACTATTGGAAGCTACGTAAGATTTGTTAATTCTGGAGTGAGGCCGGTATTACAATGCTTCCCACGCGTGGGCTATTTCAGTGGTTTTGGGGTTACCGAGAGCTTGCACGTCTTGCATCGAGCTAAGGTCAGGACTACCAACAAAATTGTTATATTTTGATGGATGGTCTTATTTATCAATGTTCTTAAGGGATTTGAAATATGACTTAGGAAAATATAATGTTTATGTTTAGTTATAATATTTGATGAATTATGGGATAGTCGGGGCTCTACATTTTAAAAAGTTTATATTTAGAGATAAAATCTAAAATAGTGGAGAATGTGATATTGGCAGCGTTAATTTGGAATTATTGTGTTTATTGAATGTTACACATTGTTCAAATCACAAGGTGACAATACAACAAGATAACAAAACAAGTAATACTAAAATCTATCGTCACAATTATTCTCAGCGCGACCGCAACTTACTATAACAGATTATAAATAAATTCTCTACAAAATTTATTGCAGCGTTCACCTTTTTAAAAATTGTTTGATTAACGCAACGCTCTACAATGTTATGGAGTCGGACAGAGACGACGCGAGGCGTGGGAAGCGCCCGGTCGGAGATGCATAAAAACACCTCTGAAACTGAAATAGTCGATTTATTCATTCTTAGGATAGATTAACGAATTTAGTTGAAATAAAATAACGTAAAAAAACATTTTAGAGGAGATGAAGATGGAAGTAGAGAAAGTGTTCTCTATGGACTCTACTAAAATACAATTTTATAATAGTCTATCACCATATTGCTAACTACATCGTGAGTTTTAATTTGCTGCTGCACAGTTGAATGTTACGCATTTACGACTCTATGTGACCGTCATAGAGCCCTAGGTTACAGTGACGTACGGCGTTAATAGCTCCATGATACAATACAGTCCTTCTTATCAATGATTCTATGTACCCGATAAAACACTTAAGTCTTATTAATACTTATTAACCGATTTGTGGAAACTTTATTATTGATTGCGACCATTACTCTGTTGAAATAAAACTGATTTTATCGTGTTTATTTTATGTTTTTACGTTCCCGACGTTTCGGTTGTTTTACAGCAACCATGGTCACGGGAGGACCGAGGTGTTAGAAGTCCTAGTGTCATAGTTCGAACTGGGGTACCCTCATATTTAGGTGTTGTTTGCGTTCCGATCAACGCACAAAGTGCTCACAGTGTCTTGAGGTTTTGCAACGGTGCACTTTGTTTTGGATTCAATTATATTAATTACTGGATCCCAAGTCATTGGTAGCACCCAGCCATCTTCCTTATTGAATAAGATGTTTTTTATCCTTAAAATTAGTTTAATTTCAATGTGTAGTATTCGCGTAAATATAAGAAATCAATACACTTCTCTGTTGTTCTCTGTGTATACATACACATACAATATTTATAATAAATCCATTACATTATATATTTTGACATACTTAATAAATTGTACAGTAACCTGCACACAATTTACGTTTTCCATGTACAGTTATTTTCCCAAAGCAAATAATCAAACTGATATCTGTTTGAAATCAATGTAAACAATATTTCGCGGTAATGTAAACTGCAGATATAAAATTAAGTGCTTGTTGTGGATTATTGCACTTTCACTGATAACACCATTTACCACACGTTTAGAAGACGGTTACAACAATGTGATTGATAAATTTAAACATTACTCACTAAAGCTATGACTATAGTTAAATTAAACCGCAGACTACCCTAAGTATTTGTTAGAAATAATTTGGGCAACCGCAATACGATAAACGGCAACTCGTTTTGAGGATAATTGGAAATATTTCCCTAGTTCTATGATATACCAAATAACAATAAGGACTAGAAATATTGTTGTACCTACTTATAAAGCAGTCACGTCGCATACCACAGCCGAAAATAGTTCGTCCACACACAAGGAACAAAGGGAAATCGGTGCGTTTATGCCATGCCGCCCTAAAAACGTGCAACAATTAACTCCCAAACGCCTTGACCTTGCGACGGCGGCGGCGCGCCCTACATCGGAGCTGAGTGTAACGGGGTTATGATGCAAGCGAGAGCGGGAATAATTGGATAAGGACGTCAACTTGACATAAAAATCTTAGATCCGAAGTTAGCAACGCTCGTCCTTCGGATATGATTTCATACTACCACGTACACTACACTCTAGTATTGGATTATCATGCAAGGCCAGTTTTAAGTAACTAAATAAATTAAATCCATAACAAAATGTATCACAATATTTTCATATCATAATATTTATAATTATTGTATGGTTAAATGTAACAATTGATAGAACTAGGCGATACTTGGCGGAAATCCATTGTTAAACGAATGGGGAAGAGGAACCCACGGCTTGTCAACTTTTCCAATTATAAACCAAACAAGTTGATCGGTAATAAAAGAAGCCAGCAACACCGATCTCCTCTAAGATGTTAGTCGAGAAACTATCTATCACGTCCGTGAAATGTAACTTTGGAATTACGCTTCTTTTGACGATTATACATACATAGACTGATTTAGTACAGGTTTGTGACATTGTGGTGTGCCTAGTCAAGGTGTAATTTTACCCCTCTCTTGCTCTTATGACTTGGGCAACATACTGTCGTATTGTTCCCTCAATGAACGAGTTCTTCCGAATATGACAGTGACACAGTTGCGTGACATTGCTCACCGGTGTTGTTTATAGCGTTGTTTACAGGCTATATTTGTTTTGATTAAGGACCTTTTACGAAGCTATACATGCGGCAACGAATCGTGGTACTTGTAACAGTTTACAATTCCTTGTTCTCTCTCCGATTGTCACACTATTTGGCCACCTACTACAATAAACTATAATAAAAAACTACTTAACTATTTATGATTGACCAAATCGTGCCGCAATCATTAATTAAATTCGGTCTGTCGCAATGCAGACATAACTCTTTGTGGGTAATGAACAAAATAAATAAATTATAGTAAATAATTTTGAGACACAAAAGTGCATCAAGATTGGAAATGTTGATCGTTCGTTCGAGTCCCAGGCCCTTTTGGACACACAATTTACAGAAAAAGAGAAACTGTGAGACAGATAAAGACTTGAAACCTCTTTGAACAGGACCTGTTCATCAAATACTAAAATCGATCAAAGAGTCACAGCAGTACTTTTACTTAAGTAGCTACGCCTACGAGTAGTGAGTACTCGTCTCCCGCGATGACTGTGTCAGCCTCATGAATAATTATAAAGGACGACAACAGCACCAGCATACGCGATCGTGTTGTGTCTGAGATGCTTTTATCTATAGACGATATACTTTACTGGTGGAAGGCTTCGGCCGTGGCTAGTCACCACCCACTGAACAAAGCCATTTCGCCAAGCGGCCTAGCCGTGTTCCGGTATGATGTTCGGTGTTGCCATTTATGGATGGCGGCTCAGATCAGTTGCGCTGCATGTGCCTAGTGAATGTAGCGTCTCGATCTACTGCCGCCTTCCTACCTGTTCACACTCACACAATATGTCAATTCGAGAGTGAACAGGTACCTTCTAGGCAAGTATGCTCCATCGTAGATCTCATCGTCACTTACCATCAGGTGAGATCGAGATCAAATACTTACTTGCCTATAATGTTTAAAAAAAAAAATACGGCATGCTTGTTGTTAATAAGGGGAAAGTAATAATGAGCTTCAACATTACGATAGCACAATAGTTTCACGTATTGATCGACGAGCACTCGTGGGTAATGGCCAGAATTCGAGTGCACTATTCTTATCGCATCGTCGTCCCGCTTTTGGTACTGATTTATGAGCAATATATCAGTATTTTAGAAGTCGTGATTTATAAAAAACAGACAGACAAACTTTGGCGATCGGTAGGGATTAAATAGTGGGTTCTTAAGGAGCTGTTAACAAATTTAGTCTGTATTACGATGGAAAGGATTCCGCTAATCTGAACAGTGTTCTCTTGTAGCCAGAGGATGTTTTGCCACAATAATAGAAGGAAAGTTAGGGCAATTAGGTCCTATTTAGTCTATACCGCCACAGTATAAATGATGATGGAATGATAATCATGAATGTGCATAATTAAGCAAGCGCTTTTTTTACGTTAACTAAAGTAGACCTTTTAACTATATTGAGGTCATACAAAAAAATTCGCCAGAGGAACTATAGGCCATACCAAAAAGTCCTTAGACGAATGGATTTTTCGCTGGCAAAAGTCTATTGCGTTAAAAAGTCTATACATCAAGGGTGACAAAATAATGTTTTAAGAGTAAAGCATTTTTTTTTAATAAACATTCTCGGAACATATTCGTAAGAGTAGTACCTATAACTTGCAGCTCCTTCAACATTATCCCATTTCGTGCAAATTAAATACGCCAGTAAGTGCGATGGAACGAGGAGACGCGCCCACCTCTTTCCGAGGGATGAACAATTTGTCGCTGTATGACTCGGTTTGGTCTTGTTTAGGGCTGGTCATTTACGTTAAAACCGGCAATAAAGGTCAAAATTATGCAAGTAACTAGCAAAAATACGTTATTATCACCTTTGTATGTTTTCTGTTAGACGAATGAATTATGTTGCTATGCTTTTCAGTGTCGTCAGATAATATTAGTATAGAGTCAATAAACTAAGTGCGCGATGTCTTAAAAGGAAAGATATCTCAAAATAAAAGTGGCTCCTAAAGTCATATTTTTTTTAAGAATCAATTTACGTACTTCAACTGCATTATTATCTCATTTTCGAGTTTACGATATGAATAAATCATTGGAGACAAAAAATAATGAACGGACGGATATGAACGGCGCTTTGTATGTGCGGGACGCATTTGTGCGTCGCTCGGTGACCAAATAGGGAGAGTACGAAACGGGACGGTTGGCTATTTTTTATCGTCTCCGAATACAGTATGATGTCATGCGGAGACCTTAATCTAACGCTATCCTTGGTTATCGGCATTTATCGGCGATCGTTGTGCATTGTACACGCCAAGGCGAATGTCAAGATGGACTCGTAATGTACCTGATTACATGTATGAGCAGTTTTATCACAATACTAATATATAGGTATCAAATGTGAACGAAATAGCACCTTTTTATGCGAATAGCTGAGGCGGCTATTATACGACAATAGCGGTGTCTACTATGACACCAATTTTAATGTTAACTATCTGTCCCGGCAAACATTGCCCTGTAAAAAAATAACTTTCAGTATTTCCCGAATTTTCTGGACATTTTAATTTTTTCATTCTCTACAAACATGATTTGGACTAAAACAAACATTTAATAAAAATATATATTATATAAATCGGTTCAGTCGTTCTGAAGTGATGCGCGTACCAACTAACATCATTTCATTCTTATTTTATAGATATTATACTTTAGTATACACAATATAATATTGGAAGCTGATTCATGATTAACATTGATTCCTTTTCTTGTTGCAGTCGACCAAAGCGGAAGCACCTGCGGTCTGCAACAGCTGCAACGCAGTGATCCAAGGGAGAGTGAGTATTTTAATACACAATAAAATAAAATAAACTAAACTTATAATAATAATTAGCTTTTTATGAAACGACATAGTTTTATAAATCCTGTAAGTTGTATAAGACAAGCTAAGCCATCTAGAGCTAAATACCCAGATGTGTTTCTACAATAACTTCACGACATTTTCATAAGTCTATGTCGTTATCAAACTCAAGTTTGTGCACTCATCACTCACAATAATCAATCAATCGATAAGAAAGTTATACGTCGTGCGTTCCGATCGCGTATTGGTCGTAATAAAGTCGTATATCAGTGATATAGCAATATCAATTGCGATACGTGATATATGAGAGCGATGCAATTGCCTTTATCGCTAGATATTTGATACTAACACTAGGTACGTTGACCCGGTTTCGCTCGAGTAATAGGACAAGGATGTTTTGGTTGGGGATTATGTACCTTTGATATTAGAGCAAGGCCGCACAGGTGTGTAATAGATAAGTTATTGAATTGTTGAGGTTGTTTGAAGCTACTGATAAAAGCGTCATACATTTTGTCGTGGGATATATCTAGTTTTGTTTACCTCCTAATTAACAGAACATTTTAGTCTATCTATACAAGGTTATTCAGTAAGGGTATACCAGCCCTTAAACATCGACAGTCCAAAAATCGATATGTCAAATTCTGATTTAACATAATGATTACACATGTAAAGAAGCGCAGGTTTATAGGTTAGTATAACCTTTCTGAACCAACTCGCACTGGGCCAGCGTGGTGGACTATGGTCTAATCCCCCTCGCATTGAGGGGAGGCCCGTGCCGAGCAGTGGGACATTAAAAAGGGCTGATATTATTATAACCTTTCTGAATAAGACTGTATTCATAAAAAACAAATACTATTGGTAAGCGCACGACTGGAGATGGCTGAATAGATTTGGCTAATTTCTTTTTTAATGTTCGTAATAGTTCCAATAAGGGTTGTAGGTAAAGAAAGATTGAAAAAACTTAGCCCGAGAAAAGGAACATTTGGAAAAAACAAAGTGAGTTTTTGCTATCAGATTTGGACAGTACAGCTTCGATCGAGTCGTTTAGTTTATTTTATTGTTACCAATTTACACGACTTCTCTTCTAAAAATACTTTGTAATGGAATTGTAAATAGGTGAAAGCTTTAATAAAATTACGGGTTAAACGGTGATAGAGAGGACTATGTGTGCTACAGCAGGATATCTCACACTTTGATTACTGTCACTTGGTTCCATCTATCTTTTTAAATAATTTATTTATGGAAATGCAAACTAGCAGTACGTTCTCGGGCACGTGTCAGGGACCGGAGTCAAGGCAGGTAGGATGTTCCCCGCCAATGCTGGCAAGTAATTAGTTGCCAACGGAGACGATAGAATGCGGCCAAGTGCGAGAAGTATCGGCTTAACTATAAATCAACGACTTAACACGGGTATAATAGTGTATAGATACCGAGTGATCTGGTAACAAGGCTACTATAGCGCTGCAAGCATTCTCTGCTGATAAATTGTGGATACGAAGTGATGATGGAATCAATATGGTGATTTATGGGGGGACACTTTATAAAATACGTAGAACATCGTAACATGCGATAAGGCTGTAAATTAGTAGGTACTTACATTGTAAGGGATATACAGTTCAGTACAATTTTATTTTCGTTGAATACTTCAAGAGTAATGTTCATAGATTATCTTAAACCTCAGTTAATGTTTTTTAAATGAGAGGTTATATAAAATAGGAATAGCATTGAAATAGTTTTAAGGATTTTATCGCGTTTATTTTATGTTTTTTCATTCCCGACGTTTCGGCTGCTTTACAGCAACCGTGGGCACGGTAGGACTGAGGAGACCGACAACGAGACGGAGACGTCCTAGTGTCATAGTTGGAACTGGGGTACACTCATATTTAGTTGTTGTTTGCGGGAACGGAAAAAATCCTTAAAATTAGTTTTGCTTCAAAAAGAGATAGGTTTACAAACAAAACGGCCATTTCTAATTATTTGTGTGCGGAACTCTAAAAAAGCAACGGTATAGTTCAAGGCATATGACCATCGATATAATTAGCTCGAGCACGTGGCGCGCGCGCTTCGAAATAGACGTGCTCACAGATGCGCGACGTTAGGTAAACAATCGGTGTTGTTCGCAACACATTATGAAGTTCCGAGATGAATTTATTTTTATTGAGCTTTGCAGCTGTTTTCAATAAATGTACTCGCATTTTTTTTATGATCTAGTGCCCTTGTCTGTACGGTAAAAATGCTCGGGATATACTGAACTCAAATCAGAAGTGCTATTCTGTAACGACAATCTCATATGTCGCTCGTGAGTCCGAAAGTGAATTGTTAAATGTAAATACAAATTTTACATTTTACCCTCAATTACGCGTGAGATATGAGATTCAATGACTATCTTATATTTCACGTGTAAAATGTAAAATTTTACTCGGGTAAAATGTAAAATTTGTATTGACATTTTACAATTCACTTACGGACTCACGAGTGAGATATGAGATGGTCGTTACAGAATAGCACTACAGAGCTAACATGTCGATTCTTAAAGAACTTGGTTTCAACAGCGTCCATTCTCCACCGTACAAAATTTAAGTGGTCAGCTTGACCTGATTGATATAAAACTATTTTTTTAATTACAAGCTTCATTGCATTGACGGCTATGTATATGATGTTTAGACAACACGACGTGTATTTTTAGCTGGTGCTGTCAAATGAATTTATGGACTATGATAATGTATCGCATGGTACATTGATAGCGATACTGATATGACAGTTAATATTTAGCAGTGAGGTAAGTAATCACAATAAATAATTTGTACTGTATGCACTAGATCGGGCTCAGATAAGAAAAATGTTGTAGTTCAGTAATAGTTTTCTTTAAAAGGTTGCAAGGTTGATGTTTGGTGCGAGTGCTTGTATTGAGTACCGAGCAAGCGAAGGATTCTAAGATTGAACCACGAGCGTAGCAAGTAATTCAAAAATAAATCCTGAACGCAGCAAGGGATTCTAAGATACGCGACCTATGCGCGTGAAATTTGCAGCTGTGCGAAACACAACTTTTTATCACAGTATAACAAGAAAATGCTAGAATAAAAACAATTGAAAGACATTTTTTGGAAAACAAAACCAAATTGATAACTTCACTCTTCAACTTCCCGCCGAGCAACGTTTCAGAACGTTTCATATTTTTAACAGACAAAAAAAAGTGCTAACGTGCACCCGGTATACCATTACCACAGATTAACTAATATGTTCTGATACATTAGTTAGTCACGTTCGAAATTCGAAAACCTTTTCATGATCAAGGTCAAGGACAAGGTCAATGATCACTAAACCTTTGTATCTCTTCCACCAGATCGTAACAGCTCTCAACAAGAAATGGCACCCGGAGCACTTCGCGTGCAACACGTGCCGCAAGCCGATAGACGGCGCCAAGTTCCACCAGCACGACGGCGGCGTGCACTGCGTGCCGTGCTTCGCTCAACACCACAGCCCGAGGTGCCACGGTTGCGGGGAACCCATCACAGACGTGAGTACTACCTTTCGTTACTTTGTTTGGTCGGTGTTAAAACTATTCAAAGCACTAGAACCTATAACCCGCAGGGACTTAATTGAGCCGGTGTGAATACGTGTAGCGGATGAACGGGATGTGTGGAAATCAATGGAGGAGGCTAATGTCTAGCTGCGGATGTCTTTGGGCTGATGGATGGATGAATGTCTACCCAAAAACCTGTAAATAATCAAACTCCTACTAAAACAAATAGGTAGCCCTAGAATTTCACATCTACGCAAGATTCCGTTAAACAAATAACTTGCACAGATAAATGAGTAACATGATACGATAATTGTCACTGATGACGTAGCTTTGGGATGTGAGTATCTGCAATACATCCGATGTTTGAGTAGGTGGTAGAACGCTGCTTAGTAAGGGTGCTATTTCCGTTGTATAAGATGAGTAAGATTATATTAAAAATAAACGCTGTCAGTAATATCGCAAGGTGTTACAAAATAATACTGTGGTTTAATGAAGATAGGGTCACTGGTAAATTTAAACGAGTGTAGGAAACAAGACTTGTAATAACGATGTGATTAGATACGCCTTGACCACGGTGTGTTAAATTATACAAGAACTCTTATATCGTCTTACTATGACTTAACGTTACTAAGCCAAATAGAGACGTTTAACGTGATATATATCAATTAGAATTAGAAATAGAATAATGTGTAAAGAAAAATCGCTGATTATATCACGATAATAACTAATGGTATCAGGCTATCAAAATGGCCTAGTAATTAATCAAGACCCACTTAAATAACAATATCCAAGTACTTTTAGTGTAGGTGCTTGTAATATCTACCAACGCATTAGTCGGACGATCACCTCGACAGCAAACAATGATGGGAAGATGATGCATCGGAGTCGTAACATTTTACAAAATAATTTTGCGAAACACATTCCGCGAGCCTCTAATAACAGATATTTGGTTTTACTTTAGTGAAGTTCTTTTCCATAAGGAAGGAAAATAAAGTAAACGCAGGTGACGAACCAAAACTAATACTGGTGTTATTGAGGGACAATTAGAACATTAATTTACACATTATTTGAAATTAATACCTAATTAGACACAATCCCGAACTGAAAAAGGTTATTTGAATACACTTAGACCAGTAGATCGGTCGCTTATAGCGAATTTGAGTACGCTACTAAGATTTTCTACAATAACACATTTTTAAGTTCGCACTCATAGTGATATTTGAGAGCGATTTAGTAATACCAGTCTTGATATTATTTACCAAAGACTCGGCTATAAACACAATCGAGAGTTAGACAGTGAGACTATTATAGCTTGAGACTTGTTCAAACTTGGAATGACTTAATGAACCCAGGGTTCATGAGATAGACAAGGCATTAAAGATGAAGAACTAAGGATTGTCTTAGGACAAGCGAAGCACGTGGCTAACGACCCACAAACACGGAGGCCTGTACCCACCTGTGGGCGGACACTACCTGATTGTCCACGGACGTCATAACGACCTAATATAGGGTGTGTTACTAATGTGCTTTAGGGGCCCGCCTACGATGATACAGCGACTTGTACGGTCAAAGCCGATCAAATTATGAATAGTAATTTAATATGTAAGCGAAGTGACACATTATCAAGGTATAACGATTTGTTTGGAACGGCTTCATTTGCTCGAGATGAATCATGGCGTTTTTAAGCCGACGCATGGCTGAAGAAGAGTGGTAATAAGACAGGGTTCTACGGCGCATTTAGATGATATCTCAATTATCTATGACATTCCGCTAAAGAAACGAGTGAGTCAACAAAGCTACACAAATAAGATTAGGTAGTATTACTACCTAACTACTGTAGTACCACCGCTTCGTCACACCTTCTCTTAGATTCAACCTTGAACTAAGTTCAATCGATAATGGAGAAGGCAAACACATATTTATGTAAATCTAAACTATAAATATTCAATAGCAGCAATTGATTCTCAATTGAGACGCTATGACAATTGGCACTTGCAGTAAATAAACATCCTTATTAGTCCATTATGCAGATAAACACGTCATAAGTAACGCTATTTATTTCAAGTATGCACAGGTGAACCAACAACATGAATAAGAAATCATCAGTGGGCATCTTGATAAGATATATTAATGTCGCAGGCAGTGAAAACAAACAGAGATTTGATCAAATGACAAAGTCAAAATAACAAACTCGATTTTATAATTTTTCTCAACAAATCTTGTGATTTCACGAATTCGTCAACGAAGTATATCGTTAATTTTCTCATTTCACTGAACCAGTTAAGGGACTTGTTTTAAAGAATTGATTAATTTGAGTTGCCATTTTAACAACCTTTCTATTTGATCTAATCAGAGCTCACCATCGAAAATTGGCTTAAGTTCTACATAATTTTACCATTAACACTCGAAGACAATCCCAGTGTATGACTCTTACACGACATATGTTTATCAGTTATGATAGGCCTACTCCAAGGTCGCGGATTAATTTTATACTACATGACTCAGAACTGTTTATGAGTGTCTATTTAGCGGTTACACAAGAATTAATTGTTAATTAACAGGATTTATAAAGCTTTAATTGATTGCTAGGGAAAAAATGTAGCTCTAGCTCTTGTGTTAATTGTTAATTCTTTTTATATCGACTTGTGTAATCAAGATTGCGTTTAAAAGGATCGTGCTAATTTTTTGCTTATAATAAGCAAGCGAAGTTATTGATAGGTGTTTCATAAAAAATATCTAGTTTTATTTTGTTTATTAAACCCATATTATTATCCTCGTCTTCATTAGCAGTTTTTTTTTTATTCAAACAGAAGTTACCACCGGTTTGGAATGTTGGCTCCATTGAGCAGAACCGGGAAGAAACTCAGTTTCTGTCGATGTTAAGGCGAAGAAAGATGCAATAAAATCATAGTTGTTTTTAGTGGATCCGCCCATAATTTCTTATTTTAAATTAGAAGTATTTTATAGACTTCATAAACGAATCATGCTTCAATGCTTTCCTAACTTTTTGTCAGGACTTATGTCCATAGGAGAATAAAAGGAAAGGCTTATGACTTTCCCTTTATTGTCTTCTGATTGCCAGTTGGACGCAACACGACGACACGTTCTATCGTAACTGATCTCAAGCCTAGTAACTCAAATCTTGCAAAATAGAAAAGTGCACACTACACTAACCGCTCAAGGACCACTTTAGAGTAAATAATTACATGACGGAGGCGTAAACACATCACAGGTCGTTAGCAGCATCCCGACACATCTCAATCGGCATAAAGGAGCCGTGTTCACACGCCCGCCAGCGGTATCTAATTACGCGATAATTGAAGCAGCTCGGGACGTGTGAGTGTTGCCAGGTGGAGAGTTGGAAAATATAGTCGTTATAAATTCAAAAGAAAAAGTATTATGCCAATTATATTTTGAGTCGTAAGAACATCAAAAGAGCAAAAGTTTTGCAGAACCCGATCTGAAAAGCTTGTAAAAGTCGGTAGCCTTGTACATTCTCAACCAATTGATAACAGTAGGCGCTAACTAAGGCATACCTTTTGGAACTTAACAAGTATCTCTTCTTCTGGATTCTGCTATGCTCCTATAGGTGGTCAGTGTATTCAGCTCTGCAACCATTTGCTATTATCAAGGGGACCTGAGATTTTAAATCTCTTATAATCTGTAAAATTAAATCTCATACTCTGGCAACACAAAGTGACTCATCGCCGCCGCGGTCATCGCGATGCAACTGAGTTGATATGCTATTTATATTACGCACATAAACATTGTATAATTTGAGCGTAATGTAGCACGCTATCTGATGAGTTGTTGCTCTCTTCTGACGAGTTCAACTATGCTAATGAGCTGACATTTTTATAAGTATATTATAAGTAGCTATTTAGCATTAATCTTCTTGAACATTACTGTTAACTGGTCAAAGGGTTTTTGTGATATTGAAGTGTTTACACATGGACATCGTAAATAACAGCTGATCTGGTGATCACATATTTTGATAGTTGTATAAACAGACGGGTGCCATGCTCTGGTACGCTGCCAAGGGGCACGCCAGTGAACAGGCAAAAAAGCAATAAAATTAACCTTTTTTATAATCAAGGCTAACTTACTACGTAAGCAAATGGGTCATAGTTTTGTGGGAAGAGTATTATAAGAGATCGAAGAAGTAGAATAAGAGTAGATGGTCTACATCAGAGATTCCCAAAGTGATCTCTATCGACCCCTTGGAGTCGGCATCGGCTTCCCAGGGGTCGACATAAACGAAAACTGATTTTGGGGATCGACATGGTCTCAAAATCGACTCCTATGAATTAACACATGTTCTTATTTGAAACATCCAAGATACTGTATAAGTTGTGTTACGTGTATCCAGTTCTTGTAAGAATGACTAATATTTTAGTAGGAAGTATCATTGTTGTACTTATAAAAAACTCAGCAAGTCGGTAAGCGTGTACAAGTTCGTACAAGATGAAATTATAATTTTGTGTCAATAGGAAAAAAAACTAGACTAGGGGAATGAGGTATCAGTTCATTTTGGAAAAGTGGTCTCTTGCCCAGAATAGTTTGGTAATCCCTGTTCTACGTGATCTCAGACATCGATTATTAATTAATGGTCGTCATTTGTTTTATCCGCCGTCACAATTTCACGAGCTTCGCTGTGACGTAGTTCAATTAAGGTCGTTTATGATTCACATCGGTCACGGTCCATCCCATCCTTAAATGGGCGGCCGAGGGGCGCGAAAGTACATTTGTCATACGACTATCGCCCACTGGTTTATGTTGCCTTATGGTGTAGTGAATGTTCGGATACATGATGTATATGTAGAACATCTATTAACCTAAAATGTGCAGGCGATTCAATATTTATTAAAAACATAAATATCGTAAAGAAATCTAAAACGGGCTGCTTTCTAAATATGTTACATAATTTTAGTTACCACTAGTTTTTTTCAAAGGATACAAAAGAATAGGCAGAGTACATATTTATAAGTAAGTCCACCTGACAGAGTTTCGGGCACGGTGGCTAATCTCAACGGAGACTAGCCATCTGCACAGAAGATATGATAGTGCACAAATGTATGCGCAAGCACAGGTGCACTCTCTCTGCCCTCACTCTTATAGTCCGATTGGACCGTAATAACCGAACCGAGGTCAGGCGCAGAAACTTTATGTGCTCTCCGAGACACGAGCGAGTCATAATCATGGTTGAACATGACATTCGCACATGAAATCCAGAAATCCCAGAGGTGCGTGCCGGGGTTTAACCCAGTGACCATTGTTACCGAGGAGAGCGTTATACCAACTTGGTTATGACTGCTAATATTTATAAGTACACAATATAAAATAACCAAAGTTATACTATAATAATAGCAGCAATAAAAGTATGCTATGCATGATCGATTAAGCTAAACAAAGCTCTATAAGCAGCATGTTTTCGACATAGCATACCGGACAGAAGTCAAGCACAAATCCTGAATATCAAAAACATTTACTTAAAACACTGTATAGGTTTAAAGTCAAAGATTGGTTTGTAATCCAGTCAGACCGGCGGCCGCGGGATAGCTTGTACAGAATAAAAACAATGGGAAACATCAATCCAGGCGGGTGCTTGTCGCCATTGTTAGCTGCGGTGATGTCATCGCGATGGAAAAACAAGATGACATGTGAATAGAGTATCGGTGTGTAGTGTTTCATGGTAAAGTCGTTTGTTGGTTTGGTGAAATTAATTAGCTTTATTTCACACTAGCTGCGCCCCGCGGTGTTACCCGCGATTAAAAAGTATGTCCTTTTCGTCTATGTCCTTTTGTGTAAATCATGTCGATCCTTTGCGCCATGAACAATTCAAACAAATCTATTCCAGACTATAATTTATCTCTGTGCCAAATTTCATCCAGATCCATTCTGCCGTTCTGGCGTGATTGAGTAACAAACATCTATCCATCCAAACTTTCACATTTATAATGTTAGTGGGATATAACATAATCTTATCAGACTGAGGCCTCCATCAATGACTTCCACTTATTATAGGCCTCCACCACTAGCGCACCGGTTTCTGCGTGTACTGCCATCGGTCTACTACATCCTCAGGTCGTCATAGCCATGACCTTTCGGCTCCGATTATAAAGATCCAAATATAAAGAACAGTCTATGTTGTTTTCAGCGCGTGATCCAGGCTCTGGGCGTGTCGTGGCACGCTCACCACTTCGTCTGCGGAGGCTGCAGGAAGGAGCTTGGCGGTGGCGGCTTTATGGAACAGGTATGGATATTACATTTTACAAAATCACCAGTACTCAAAACTACAATTAAGAATGTAATTTGGAGTGTGGGTTGCAATATGGAGCATTATACTATATATTTTTTTAAATTTGGCATCACCGTAGGTATTTTGCCAGTGTCAAGTACTATAAATGATTTATATTTTTGAGCATATGCACAGGCCCAAAGGCTCGGCCCACCGAACCCATAGTGGTTAATATTCCACTTATATCACTCACTATAACTCGCAGGAACACTAGTTTTAGAAATTAAAACATAACTGACGCCATGACTTTTCAGTTTCCCGCCAAGAAGTCCCATTATACTATTTCCATTTCTCTACTTTCTCGATGACAGTTCTAATTTGATAGTTGTAGTGTTGTGACAAAATAAGTAATGATATCGATCGCATATATATTTATTATGTTTTGAACAAAGACAAATTCAACAAACCACTGAATAATAAATAAAGCATCAACATAATATAATTACATCTTGTAATGAAATGTAATATTAGTTAATAAATTTCTACAAAATTATCCGGCAATAGTTTAGTGTCTTACACTTTGTAAAAAAATATCGGGTCTGTTATCGTGTTACGTTTATCGATAGCTCCATCCCTATCAGTTTCTCCGACTCTGCTATGACCTTGTACGTGCGTAAGCGTCATATTGTTATTAAATAATGTAAAAAAGTCGCTCGTTCAAGTTTCCACAGGAGCTGTCATCGAGAAAATAAAGAAATGGAAGTAGAATAATCGAGTTTTCAAAGCAGAGTTTTGTTTCTTTGGCGGGATACTGAAAAGTCATGTTTAATTATGTTTTAATTTCTAAAACTAGTGTTCCTGCGAGTTTTAGTGAGTGATATAAGTGGAATATTAACCATTATGGGTTCGGTAAAATGCACAAGTGTAGGTAATTGAATCAGAGTGACTAAACTTGGCTTTTCAGTTTCTCACAAAAAATCCATGAAAAACTTTCAGTAAAGTATCCATCACTTTCCTGATTGAGGGATGGGGGGTATTTTACTTGGGCCAAGCCTTTGGGCCTGTGCATATGCTTAAAAACAGAAATAATTTATATTACTTGATACTTGCAAAATACCTATGGTAATGCCAAATTAAAAAAAAATAAAGAAAAAGTAGTATAATCAATATCTTGTTTGAATCGTACTGTATTATAAATCTGTGTAAAAAATGGAATGCGTGTGGGCTCGCGAGCAACGCGCAACGGACTGCGCGTGATACTAAAACTGGATTGTCGACTCGCGGGTAATACGAGCACTTTAAGAACGAGCATTCAACGTTACAATTATTTTAAGAACATTTTATCATTACAAATATCATGATATCTTTCGCAAGGAGAGTAGGTGAGACAAGTGAATAGTTCTATGAATAGCGCCAATACTTTGACAGGATAAAAAATATTGGTTACACAGCCTCATAAGTTATTTATGTCGTAAACAGGTAGATCAGGCGTAACTGATCCCTTGCGGTAATGTTATGCATGAAGATTTGAAGTGTGCTGCACTATTTAAAGACTAATCTGTTAAAAAGGGAGGTACAACATTGTTTAGAGAATTGTAGCTAATGTTATGATTGTTGTTTCAGGCCGGTCGCCCATACTGCTCAGTGTGCTACGCTGATAAATTCGCCGCGCGCTGCAACGGATGCGGCAGCCCTATTGTGGATAAAGCCATCATTGCGCTTGATGCCAAGTGGCATCGTGATTGCTTCACTTGCATGGTAATTGTTATTATCAATCACAAATGCTTTCGATGATTTAATTATCAACCTCAGCCATGGGCGTGGCCAGGGCTTGCTTCAGGGAAGCAAAGGAAGGAAAATCACCATCGTCTTTTGTTCGTCAAAAATCTGCCACCAACAAAAAGGTTGCTCATTCCGTAATATTAGTTTTCTCATTTGCCAAGATCCTATTGTGACACATTATTTATCTTAAAATCAGTAGTGAAACGGTGGTTTTATTTTTCGCTTGACTACATGAGCCAAGGTGGGATAACTGCCCCACGCTGCCCCATCGTAACTTCGCCCATCACCTCAGCTCCCAGGTCACCCTTAAGGTTCATAATTCAAGGTCAGATTGGTGCATAGAATAAAAAGTTTTTGTAAACTTTTGCATATACACTATGTGATAGCTGACACCGAGGGTGTCAGCCTCGGTGTGTGGTGTCAGCGAGGGTGACACCCTCGGTGTCAGCTATCACATAGTGTATATGTGTAAGTTAAAGATAGTTAAATAAATAAAAAAATGACATTTGTTTTTCAATTTACAGAAATGCAGGAACCCAGTGACAGACGCGACCTTCTCAGTTATGGACAACAAACCGCTGTGCGCCAAATGCGCTTAACTCCACACAACGCAACACAGAAATATACACACACGTAATTATTCACCCATCGAGTAGTCACCAGTTATGGAACTTACTTTGTATTATTACATGTTGATTTTCAAAAGAGAAAACCGATGCATGACTTTAATTTGACAAGTGCGCGAACGCAGTAGGATCAAGCTAGTTTAGATGAAAAGCCAAAACTAGGATTTGACGATTTCAATGCCCCTCAAAAGGAACATTTCTATTATATAAATGTATACCTGTTCAAATTGCGATGTAGAATTTCTCTTTTGAAATTCAACTAACATAATGCTAAAACGTCGTATAATATTTAAGGATACACTGTTACAGAGATACCCAACAGAGTGGATTCAGCAATGATATGACAGTATTTTTAAGGAGCGTTACGTATTAAGTATTTTGTTATAGAAACATGTTTTGAAAAATAAATAGTGTTTATTTATTCATTCTAAGCATCGTTTGGAGACATAATTAGAGTAAAGTTTATAAGATTGTGTAATAATGTTGCTAGACAACCTTCTAAGTGTAGTGTAACTTTGTTCAGATTTATGCACACCTAGTATATTCTTTAATCAGACACAAGTTTTTAAATAGAGCCCATGTATAAACACAACTTGTTCTTTAAAATTGTTGTAAATAATAATTGTGTTACAAAAATGGTCGCTGTGATGCTTTTCGGGCTTACCGTAATATTTATTCAATATTTTATAAATTAAAATGAGCTAGATTTATATTTTTATGCTTTTCTTAAAAACGTTTTTTTATCCAAATAAATTATTACATTTTTGTTTTTCACAATGTAATGTTGTTTCATTTCAAAATGTTATTCTATCTAGAAACTTCGTAAGCAGGTGTTTTAGATGTTATAGCACACTTGACGTCCAGAACAAAAATAAAACCTACAAGGATCTTACTAGTAGACCGGTTAGAAATACACTCCATGCTTGTCAAGGCCTGAATTTAAACATGAAACCCGAATTTATAAACATTTTATAACTTTATCAAACATCGTATAGTGTACTGCGCACAAGAATTTGCATTGCGTAGTAATATATAACTTACGTCTATAAATTCAAGGGATAATCTTTATAAATCAATATTACGACTTACCTTATTCCAATCCTTCTCAACCTTCGTTTCATATGACACTTCATCAGACATCTTGCTCGGCGCCATAGAGGGTGCTGAATCAATCCTACTCGATTCGGTTGTAGCAGCATGATCTTTTATGTCCTTGCTTCCAACACTGTCTGTTACATGCACGTGTTTTTCATCCCTTTCCTTCACTTGAATATCGGTATTCTCTTTCTTATGAATGTCTATATTGTCTTTGTCTTTCTTAACTTCTATCTCTTGGTCTAGTTTTGTTTCATTTTTACACACACATTTCTCCTTCCTTTTGGCGCATTGTATATTAGACACCGGTGTTATTTGGACTCGGGAGCTGTCGAGGGTATCTCTGGTGCCGCTCTTAATGCTGCTGAGGACGACTTTTAGGGTGTTTTTACATTTGGGGCTGATGCGCAGTTTAGCTTTTGGACTTTGCACGCGATTGGGGCGCGGTGTGTTCTGAAGTGATTTCCTTTAAAATACATTTCAAAGCGTTTATAATAGAATTAGTTGACGTATACCTAAAAGTAGTATAAAGAGAAGTTTCCTTAAACAGTGTCCGAATGTCTTCGACAGGTCACATCAATGAATGAAATGCTTATCTATTGTGAACTTGATAAGTCGAGTATGTGCGGGATGGGGGAGTAGCCTCACAAGAACCTCTGATTGGTCACACAAAGTTTTTCCCCACCAATATTCAAACATGGGAACTTCGGCACGGAAAGCAAGGCCACTACCAACTGCGCTAATCAGGCCGTCAAAGATTAATCGACCAAGGTGAAATTGACGTAGACCATAATTTTACCTACAATAGTGTCAAGCAGATAGGCTATGAACATACTTGGGTGAGGAGGTATCTCGCGACTTGGCGGTCCTGGGGGTGTTGTCGTGGTGCGTCGCAAAGCGCGGCGTGACGTCAGCGCCGCGGCGCGGGGTGCGGCGCGGGGGCGGCGCGGGGCTCGGCTCGCGGCTCATGTGGCTGGACGTGCACTGCGCCGAATGAACACACGGTTATTTCTACCCGACTGCGCAAGAAGGTGGGTAATGTGTTTCGAGTGTATGTATGTAGGTATGTCTGTTTATATGACACGCTCTACAGCCTAGTAGGCTTGGTGGATTTTTACAAACGCGGTGTTGTTAGATTCGTCTTAATTGTGGAAGTGACATAGGGTATATATATTTAAAAGAAGGTAATGGGATCCCCGAACACCTGTTATTATTAAATAATATTCTAGGTGGTATATTTAAATAACAAGTTTATAATTCAAATTCATATTTATAAATGATCATAAAATAATTTGATTTCACCCCCATATCAAAGCGCTAGAGCTAAGTAATGACGTGCAAAAATGACCTTAAAGGTGGCCAAGTAATAAGGTTCCCGTGCAATAATATAGGTAGTTACCGTTTCGACAGCTTCCACCATGGTCTGTATGTCGGTGTCGTGGCCGGGGCGCAGCGCGCGCGGCCGCCCCGCCTGCGGGTCGCGCATCAGGGGACGACGGGCCCTACGAAAGAGATGAGAGAGTCTATGGTAGGTAGCGCGAAAGGGATAGCGTGATTTACTTTCGCGTGTAATAAAGAGCGACAGAGAACGCTGCTCTAATTGATGCACCGAATCAAATAATTGTTATTTAGTATGAAAACTACAATTCAGAATGTGTCTACCTACCATTAAAATATCTTAGGGATTCAGTGATCTGATCCAAACGCATAAGCAACAATTTGTTTTTTTTTTCCATCCATATAAGTTACTGATTCATCGGTTATAATATTTTACATTATTTATATAACATTTTATGTAGAGTCGTACCTGGGGGACTTCTTTGGGCTCTTAGGTGGTCCATCATTCTTCTCTGCTTTTCCATGCTTAGAGGAGCCCACGCTGCTTTGATGGAAACGCATTTTCGATGTTCCACTACAGAAAAGTTTAGGTTAGTTTACTTAGAGTGTCAGCAAGTTTAGGGTGGATTACTTAGAGTGTCACCAAGTTTAGAGTAATTTACTTAGAGTGTCAGCATGTTTAGACTAGTTTACTTAGTGTCTCCATGTTTAGGGTAGGGTAGTTTACTTAAGAGTGTCAGCAAGTTTAGGGTAGTTTAATTAGAGTGTCAGCATGTTTAGGATATTTTGCTTAAAGTGTCAGCCATGTAACATTAAAATATATTTCAATATGTTTTATATTTTTTTTTAACAATAAGTCAATAAAACTCTGAAACTACTAATAAAACTCATCTAAACTGAATCTGTTAGTTCGCTTGGTATTTTTAACCATGTTTTTCTGTATACAGATATTTACGTTCTAATCCAGAACAAATCCATATTCTTACTATCATATATATTTTGATGATTATAGTATCAGAATCAGAATATTTTGTATTCATGTAAACCACAAAGTACAGTACTTATGAATCGTCAAAATAGTTACAAAATGCTAAGCTACAACATTGCCACCTGTTCGGAATGGCGTTCTCATGAAAAAGAACGGGCTAAAAACCCCACGGTTACTCTTTTTAGAAAGATCCGTTTAATTTATGAGCAGTACATTGTACATCAACATACATACTTTATAGTAAATAAATTACCCGGAGTGGTTGTCTTTAGAACTCGTCGATTTCGCGTTGAGATTTATTCGAAGTGTGTCTAAGGAATACATAGATAGCCGGGCTTCTGCATCTGTTTCCGAAAAAAGAAGATAATCTATTATTAATTGGTTCCAAATATTATAGTAAAAAAATATATCGCCAGACGAACACACTTAATGGTACATTCGCGATCATCACACAAAGTTTGCCCCTACCGGGATTCAAACACAGGACCCTCGGTATAGAATGTAGTGTCTGAATGAATGGTCACTACCAACTGTGGCATTTGGGTAGTTAATCACGTTTCCACGTACCAGTTTTGGAGCCCGGTTTCGACCAAGCTGTACCGATTTTCTTCTTTCCTCTGCCTTTTGCGGTCCTCTTTTGAGTTTTCACGCCCTATTGATAAACATACAAAGATAATTGCGACAGCGCCTTAAATTCCGAAATTATATAAACATACAGCGGCATTACAAAGCGTTTTACAGAAGTAACGTGCTGTGTGCAATACCATAGTAAATGGACGAATATTAATTTTAAATATTTTCAAAAATGTGTGTAGTCCCTTATTTGGGGTGACACCTAAAATCATCAGCTTGTTGCTGCATATGCAACGTATGAAAAACACTTTTATGTACTATAATGTTAAGGTACATTTCAAAAGCGTCACAGAAGAGCATGCGCGTTGTAGTCGTACGTATGCTGGCGGCTGAAGCACAGAACAGATAGTAGTACTACTTTGAAGATAATGACGTCACTCACCTTAACTCCAGTATTGTTCATGATCTCCCCGGACCTCACGGCATGCTCGTTTACAATGTCATCGAACTTGTCGCACGTTAACAGCAGTTCCTGAACCGTAAGGACAATATATTAATACCCACAAATTTATAGACGTTCCATATCTTTATCAAACGGCATATAGTTCTGCTTAAAACAACTCTTGTGCGCAGTACTATATGACGTTTGATATAGTCACAGAACGTCTATGAATTCAGGGGATAGTTTTCAGAATATCACAACGGCCAGAATAATAAGAAATATAAAAACAATGAATCTAGAAGAAATTGATTGTGTTATTCATTCATAAAGGACTCTGGATGGGTTCCGATACTTCTGCTACGACCATACATTAGAGACGAGTGGACCCTATTAGTAGATATGGATGTGGAATAGACAGGACTCTAAAGGAGTCGATGCTTTCTACTTGAAGACGTTTGTCCAACAACGTGAGGCTGCCAGGGTGGGAAAGGAGAGATGTATAGGAACGCCTTTCATTTTCTTTACCTGCTCGTCGTGATGCAACCAACGTTCCCACCCAGTGGTAGATTCTGATAATACATTGAATAAAAAAACATAACTCGTCTCCAGTGAACATAAGGGTGCCAGACTAAGTGGATAATCACGTCATTGTATAAGTCGTGTGCGGCGGCGAAGTCTTTGGGCGGCGGCACGGCGCGGCTGACGTCCGTCGCGTCCCGCACCGCCTGCAGCAGCGCGTGGAGCGTGGTGCCGCTGTCGCACAGGCAGGCCGTCTGCTCGAACGACTTGTGGAACACCTGGACGATAAGCAAATGTTAATAGTACGTAAGGCATCCCGTGTGAGTAATATTAGTACTGGATGAGACAAAACGACCGACTCTCCCGAAAAATACAAATTGGACCTTGTCCAAAGAAAGTAAATTAATGCTTCTTCCATGTTATGAATACAACAACTGAAATCCAATCAGACTTATTAGTGTTAAATTGTGTCAATTTCGAATAAGTGTAGCCTGACACTGGTTCAAAATATTGTCAGGGTCCGTTAGATAAAATGCGGAGCACCAAAATATCGGTCTTTTCGTATACTTGACAATGTGCTACATTTGGCCTCACTTGCTTTGACAGGCTGGAACTGATTTAGGAACAACTCTGCCTTCACTGAGATCCAAAAACACCCGCCCAGGTAGGCGAGTAAATATAACTTATTATTCTTTTCTATGTATTTGTGTATCCTTTTGTCTGTATCATATATCATCAAGATATAGGGTAGTAGATGATATAGTTATAGCAGTGTAGTTGTCGAAATAATGCATATACCTGACAAGACTGCAGTATGTTCTGGTGCAACGACACGATTCTGACCATTTGCGATTGGAACTGTGTGTGCTTCGCGAACGGCAGTGTCACACTGTTGTTGCGTTTAACATCGTGCATCTACACAAGAATACAAATCTTAATACATTATACCTTAAGGTAGATAGTTGAGTAAACGTATTCAACGAGGAAGGTACCTGTCTCTGCAATTGATACATGTAGATCCTGTTGAAACGCGATGAGAACTCTGTAGAACGTTTGCACATTCGTTTTACGTCATCGGGCGGCAGTGGGAGTATATCGTGAGTCTCCAATGAACGTCTAACGAGAGAAATATATAGGACGAGGCATCTTTACATTTCAAGAAATAACCCGAAACCAACTACTTATACCAATTGTCAGAAGAGCAATGAACAAAAACAATAACTACTGAATGGATACGCAAAAATGTCAGAAGATATTACAGCAAATAAAAAGGAGATGGTAAAATGGACTTCTAGCTTAAGGAGTGGTGGATAATAGTTTCCTAAATGATTGCAGGAACGTGAGGGAGGCCTCTGGTTATTAGCGAGACCTAACTACATAATAAGTCGATTAATTATATTTACGCGAATACGACACATTAAATTTTTTATATACATAAAACGTCTTCACCACCTCAAAAGTGCCAAAAAGGTTTCCATGAAAACAGTAGAAAGGTTCGATAACTTGTGCCCCCTTATTTCAAAAGCGATCAATTAACCAACTCATCTATCATGGCTGCCAAAAACATGAAAGAGTAAAAACAGGTCGTAGTTATAAGATTTATCTTACACCATTGATAGGATTTCTTCGTTTATTTTTATCCGGAGGTCCTTTAGTTTAGCGCAATAGATGCTGCTCTCGATGACGTTAGTCACGTTCTCCGATGACTTGTCTGCAGGGAGACAAACAATCATAATAGCAATATTTGTTAACCACTGAAAAGTCTACACTAACACCAAATCGAATAGAAAGTTTTAATGTATATATTTGCAATGCTATTTCAAATGGAAAATATTTTTTGTGAGTTTGGGTAAATATAACCTTAGTTGCGACTTGATATGCTAACTACGAGTTTATAAACAACTTAGCTTTTTAATCAATGTCATTGGGGGTAAAATCTTCGGTTATGATGCCTTCGTAGGTAGCGTTGCTATGTGTAGGGCACTTACTAGATATTTTGTCAAGATGATCAGGCGAAACGGCTCCATCTGATTGTTGACCCTCGCGAACTGTGCACAGTGAATCATTGATCGGATCTTCTTCCTGTCCTAGATTTAACACATTAACTATTTTATTACCATCCTATTGCTGTTCACTGCCGGATAAAGAATTTCCCCAATGCATGCCACTAAGAATTCATTCTGGATATAGAATTTCGTCATATATTATGTCCCAAGCTGTAGGCATTGTGTGTACTGCCGTGCACCCTAAATTGGCACTTGGATTTTTTGTCCCAATGTAATATGGGGTTCCTCCCATATTGCAGTTATATTTTGCTTACCCTTAGAGCGAGAGGGATTCAACCTATAACTTATCAGGCTGGCTCACGACGGGCCTATAGAAGTGCGGGTCTTCTCACGATGTTTGTTTTCACTGTACATCCAATGATCCATCAATGAATCAAGATTGAAAATGCGATATGCACATGAAAATCCTGAAATTAAGGCTTTAACCTACGTGCCTTGTCTTTAAAGCGGGCGTTCAACCAACTAAGCTATCAATGCTCTTATTTATCAGACTTGCATAATAACTCAGATGAAGTAATAATATAGGACGAGTATAGAAATAACATATTGTAGCACAAAAAACAAAGTCGATTTGTGTAGTACACGCGAATTGCGCCCTTACATAAACGTTTATAAAAATCGGCTGCGTCTATATAATTTCATCCTCTATTCATAAAAGGTACCTGACAAATAATCCTTGTCGTTTTCGTCGTCAAATATGTGGAACATGTCACACTCATCGTCTTCGTTGGCGAAGGTGACCACGCACGTGTGCTGGTTGTCCTCAGGAGGAGGGGAGCCGTCGCCGTCACCTCCATTTTCCTCCTGGTGGAGCAACAGCCTAACTTAGTCTTACCTTTTGGACTGCGACTTGCGACAGATTAGTTAATTTGCATCGGAACACGCATCCAGTAGGTACTGGCCGTATTTAAAAAATAAAACTGCATGATGTAAACATATAACACGTGTAATTCTCCAGCTTCTTTTTTTTTAATGGCGTTATTTTCATTTGTATTTAACCTGTGACAAGCCTTGCCAGCTTTAAGAAATAGCTTTATCATATATACCTATTTCTCAACGATCAAAGAGCCGTTTTATAAATAATATTGCTTCAGGTACTTGCATGTCTTTGTCAAGGTCTTTAAATTTTTAGTGTGTGTGATTTATTAAGATTAACTTGCAAACTGTTAATCAGTAGGGTTCAGTAGGTCAAAATGACAGTGCATTTTACCTTAGTGTCATCAACTTCCTTTTGCATTTTCTGAAGTTCGGTCTCCATTAATTCTTTCAGACAAGATTCGGGAAGCTCCTCCAGAAATTGGTATGGGTCATCTGAAAATAAAGTACTTTTACAATTATTGCTGTTTCCGCCATCTAGCGATCGTATCGTGGTACTAACAGCCTAGTTCCAACACTACTACCATTTTTGCGAACGCAGGTTTTATAAAATGTTTAGATTGTACCGATAGGTTTTATTCATAAAAAAATCGAAAGAGGTCGCCAGGAAAATTTCTTGAAGCAATTCCAAAATAGCAACTTTTTTTCTATCAATTAAATTCAAATAGGTTTAACGAAATAAGAAGTATTCCATAATCATCTGACCCTTGCAAACGGCTCCAAGTATGTCCTGCTCTTTGACGAACTCATCCCATATCTTCTGTTCGCGTTGTTTCACTCGTTCTCGGCGGGTGCTCCTCCAGGTCCTTTCAAGTTCTTCCCCTTCTATGTACTAGAGTGACACAAAGTGAAGTACAACTTTAGCGGCCTGGTGTACACCGCAGATGTTTCATGCTATATTCAACTTTAACAACATTGAAATCGATCTAAATATGTAATAAGGAGAAGCTCGCTACAAAGTTCCATACAAGTGCTGTAGGTTCGATTCACGCTATTTTCGGATCATACAGCAATAACAACATAGAGGTTCCTCAAATATTGTTCGCTTCAATTCAAGATTGTGGGTACATAACGATAACAAACCTGCATTTCCGCAACGATGCCATCTGCCATAAAAGAAAACCCCCTTACACACGTCTCCATTCTTAGTAGACACTGCACTACACACGAGATAGTAAATAATATAAAAATATTGATTATAGTCCGTAAAAGCCTAAAATACTGTTTTACATGTATGTGCCACTCATTACAAAATGTCGGATTTGAAATTTGACAACGCGTAGGTTCAACAATCAAAATGCCGGTTGGTCAGTCACGTTACTCTTTAATTAGTCATGTAAACAACAAAATGGTACATACTTAAATTATTATTTTCATATAAACATATTTTTTTTATTACTTTTTTAATATTAATAAGAAATCAGGTAATCTATAAATTAAATTTTCTTGTAATAAAAGTTCAGAATATTGTTGCGTGACGTGTACGCGCCATGTCACACGAATATCCCGTTGCTAAGCGACAGTTTATAATAATATCATAAACAAACAAATTTAATCTTAACTATATTTTAATACGCTTTTGTTTTGTGTCTGTGATACAATTATTATTCAGACAATAATAACAGATTAAAAAGTTTTTTTTTTGAACTAACATAACTGCTATAGGCCACGCGCTAGTACACAGTGACTTTATTGTGAAGTGAAATTGCATGTATAAACTAGGGGAGCAGGTGTGTTTGTAATGTTATTTAGTGCTCGTCCGCCCGGCATGGGGGCGCCACTTCTCATCCCTCGGTGGAACAGAACTACTCTTCTGACGCTAGCCACCGTTTCCAAAGATGATATTGTGCGTAAGGTTAGTATTTGGAAAGCAGGTTCTAAGTTTTATAACAGCGAAAAACATGCAGCTTACAAACTAAAGTAGAATAAGTTAGGTATGTATGTATGCAACAATGTAACTAAAATGCTCACGGGCTAACATAGAGGTATAATTTGTCGTCTTATAGGTATATGAGGCTACTAAAAATTAGACATTTCTATACCTAACTATACTTACATCAGTCATTGATGCACTGTTCTTGTCTAAGCATAAACTACGCTTAATTACGTTTTCTAGATTTATTGATGAAAAAATCTTAAAAGAAATTTAAGTTCAAATTTAGAAATTTCCTGTATTTATGTTATCTTTATTGCAGGTACACATTGCAGGCTGTGGAAATGCAGTAGGTATATTTTAAGTGACACACTTTCGAAAGTTTCCGCTTTCTCCTGTGTAACAGTAGAAACCTAGGTAATTTATTTAGGTGGGTAGCTATTAAGGCATAGTTTCATATAATTTTGCAACCAAATAACTTGCAGTTCCAGTTAAGCAAAATAGTAATAGAACTATGTGTTTTTATTTAACTAGCCTCTCAATTCGGGTTCCAATGTAGAACAGAATCAGAATATCTTTTTATTCATGTAAACCATTAAGTACTTATGAATCGTCAAAATAGTTACAAAATGCTAAGCTACAACTTTATCACCCGTTCGGAGTGCCGTTGCTATGGAGAAAATGGGTAATAACCTCCACGGTTGCTCTTTTTTAAAAGATCTATTACATTAAAATTAGTGAGTTTTAGGAAACAAGTATAAGAAAATTAATTTTATTACACATCTTTCCACTACCGGCAGAGTGTGAAGCGTTAGGTGCCTTAAATGTCATTGCAAAAATTCGCAATCTAAAATATAGGCTGCATAAGATCACCATAAAATATACCCTCATCGAGATATATGCACGTCGGAATTAAGCCATTAACCAGAACTCCAGTGATACGCCATAAAGCCATCAGAGCCGTTGGCACCGCGCCACAGCCGAATAGTGACAGAACCGAAGCCCGTGAGTCAGCGGGCGGCACACGGAACCTGTGTGCGGCGGCGCGATCGATAGATACTGCACCCCTCCCCGCCTTCCGCGCCTGCACCTGCCATCAGAACCCACAGCCCTAGCTCGCCGTCCGTCGCACTACAAAAAACACGAAGAAAATCCTAAAAAATCATCCAAGACCACAAAAATACAGTGCTTTCGTCAAAGTCAATTTCACCGGTTGCAACCAGTTCACTAGTTCAAGGTCGCGTCGGCCCTCGACCCCGGTTATGTTTAGGAGAAACAACTACCTCATAAAGTACTAGCTGAACGTTGCTTCGCTGTTTATTATTTGTGTTGATCTGAGAAATTTTATTTTTAATTATTGCGTATAGTGAACAAGGTCGTGGTGCGTTTCGCCGTGCACAAATGTTGAATCTTTATCATTGGAAACGCGCGCGTGCTCCGAGGCGGTCCACAACAAAAGAGGTTGCACTAATCGCTTTTTCCTGAGTTCCTATCGGTACGGATTGTGTTCGGGAATAAATCTGCAGCGATGGCATCTAAAGTCCTTGTGCCAGCTGCACCGTTTGCAAAGCTACAAGTAAGTCTTGATATTTTTTTTTAGCTTTTATTATTTTCCGATCTGCATCTCTTGTTATTATTTGTAATGCGAGGTAAATAAGTTAACGTAGGTGTGTGTACGTTTGTGTGGAGGACTTCCCGTAAAACATTGTGACCATTTGATTTCTGATGTAAATATGTAATAAAATGTTCAGTCACGGAGTACAAAGAGTTACCTTCCGGTCATTGACTTTATCGGAACATCATTATGTTCAGGGCTTTTCCCATAGGTTGTAGGGGGAATTGCAACTACAGTTGATACTTTAATTGCAGTTAACGATACTTTGATAGAGTTCCGGGTAACTATTGTATTGTACAATAACAATGAGACTATTGTGTTTGCTTCATTTGTATTAAATTGCGTCTCTATTAAGTTATAACAAATTGTACCAATTCATTATTAGCTTGAATATCATTGGTATCACGAAATAAAATTTCAAACTCCAATTAAAAACAGTTATCGGATCTTATTCTATAAATCTGACTTAACATTACATTGACATTTTTATTTAAACGTACAATACCCACAAGGTTGTTTCGAAGGCTTCCTTAATACGTATTTAACCTTCTTTAGTTTTCCTTTCCATGTCATTGGAGTTGTCTTTGACCTAACCTTGATCCATCTCGATTAACTTCTACTAAAGAAAAATTTTCGACAAACTTTTTTGTTAATCTTCAGGTAAAGAAATCGCCACCGGAGTCAGCAGGCGGTGGTTTCATAATTGGCGGCAGCGACCCCGTGGCCAGGGTTGCGCACTTGGAGCACAGCGTGAGATTCCTGCAGGAGCAGCATCGGTTGATGCTGAGCGGCCTTCACGCAGAGATCGAGGCTTTGCGGGAAAGAAATCGAGGTAGGAGATGGAGAACAAATTCTAATATAAACTGATTTTTGGGAAGGAAGAGGAATTGTGTCGTCACCTAGAGAGAAATTGTACAACTCAAAAATTGCTTTTGTTGTTGGTCGTACACTTAATTTTTGTAATTAATTTTGTCGCCACCAAAGCACCTTGGCGATTGCAACGCATACAATTTATTGAGTTTTCCTTAAGGTTTAACTTAAATACAGAAAATACTCTTCATAAGATTAGGCAGTTGGAGGCTGTGGCTGGCCCCACACAGTGACACGAGGTCGCATTACCCCCACAGTATTAGTCATAACACATCAATATTATTCTCGAAACCTTTTCATAAAACTTCCTTAAACGTCACAATGCAAAACAAACTGTGTAGCCACGTCCTTATGACCTTCATACCAATGGCGTGTATAATGAAGTGGTTCTACCTTGTACACACTATATTGTGCTAGGTGTTGAGGTACAACGTTATTAAGGTCTCTTGACATCATGTTCGGTTTAGTTTCTCATGAACGTGCAGTCTTGGAGTCTATTCCCGGTAATTGGTGAGTCACTCGCGATACACCTAGCTGCATGTTGCGTCGTTTTACTAGACAAAACAATGAAAACAACTAGTTTGTTTTGATTCGTATGTTTACCTCCACGTGAAGGCGGGAGTACACTATTTTGTTTTACTAAAATACGTTTGCGTTACTTTAGGTTTATTATAGAAGGTTATTTCGTCTGGGTTGAACTCTAGCTTTTATATCCCGGATTATAAATTTTAGTGTTACCCTAGATTATCCCAACACAGGATTTACAATATTACAGGCTAACAAGCTATCTACCAGAACTACCGCATCGTTTTCTGAGATATATCTGAATAGGTGACCCAAATCTTAAAATAATTTTGTTATTTCCAGATTTGCAGTTTCAGCTGATATTCAATAAAGAGTCATCGCCAAAAACAAGTTCACCTCCGGCTGAAGACATTTCCGAGAATAATGAGGTAGCTTTACTTACGTGTTCTGTGCAAATGTTTTAGTCTATGTTTTATTACGCCATTTGTTTAAGTTTTATCAGGAAATTTCCATTCAATAAAATATAATTAATAACATGCTAGCTTCAAATTATCTATTGGTCAAATACTCAAAACTAATTTAGTGCAGCAAATGCAATAAACAAAATACTTTTTGAAACGATAAACATTGCACACTTATTTAGCGAATAATTTGCAATGCAATTAAATTATATTTTGCTTATTGTTCTAACAAGGAGGCGAGGCTTAAACTTGAGATTAGCCGCCTCGAGCGCGAGGCAGCTGCGGCGCGAGGCGACACGCGAGCTGCCGAGGCGCGTGCGCTGCAGATGCAGAGATTAGTCGACGCGCAAGCAGAGTAAGTACTTTGCAAGGGCATCCTAGACGACGAACGAGGAAGATATCAGCCATAAAATTTCCAGTGACACACACGCAGGAAAATATTGCTTACTGAGCTAAAGCAGAAAGAAAAAAAATTTGGACATCTCAATCAATGCATTTAAAAAATCCACCGCCACAAATGCAAAATTTCTCAGAAAAAAGGATTATAGGGTTTAGACTACTAAGTTGTAACCGCAATACATACTTATAGCTATCTCATATTTTCCAAATAATAGAAAATTGCGCGAACTGGACGTAAAGTCAAAATGCAGCGAGTGCGTGGAGGGCGGCCACGGCTCGGGCCCGGCGGCGGAGGAGTCGCGCGGCGAGCTGCGCGCGCGGCTGGCCGAGGCCGAGCGGCTGGTGCGGCGCCTGCGCGCCGACGCCGAGCGCCAGCGCAGAGAGGTACTCGCGCCCGCGCCGGGGGGCGCCGTCACTAACCTCTTGTTTGACGGCGCGGCCGCAAGGCACGCACACGTATGTCACGCACCACGCCCCACGCCGCGGACACCGCCGCGCACATACACGCGACATATTTTCCAAATCAAGAAAAATATTAATAAGTAATATATTTTTCTTACCAAAACTACGACATAAATCGCGTTTAGTTGTACGAACGTTAAATGTGAATAATTTTGCTTAACTGCGCTAGGCCAGGGTGCGATTTTTTTTTACGTTTTCTAATTTTACACGAAAAAATTAACAAGTATAAGATCATTTATTATTGTTTGAGAAAACGGCAAATTGCATTTCAATTGTGAATCCATTAAATTTGTTATAAAATTAATGTTAAACGGATATACCACGCCAGTTTCTTAAAAAATGCGTTTTTTACAAACTTGCTAGTATTGTGTCGATTTAGATACATTTTAAAGCCAGCATAAAGTATTGAGACATTCAATGCATCATGTCGTAGTCGAAAATAAATTGCATCGCAAGGAAATAGTTTATTTTGAAAACGAAATATATCCCAACCGTCGATATTTTAAATTTCGCGCTAAGACCATTCTTTTAACACTTGCGACAAAGCATGTTCCGGCTATATGATCCATTTTTTTGTAGACAGGTAGAAAACTGTTTATGTGTGGTTAATGTTAATTGTACATTTTGGACCAGATTACCAGCGTCATTAAATGTAGTGTGTAGCTGTGTCCGCGGCTGGAGGTACTTGTCTCGTTTATCCGCTGACGCGGACGGGACGGGGTGAAATGTCGATGCATAATCCTTGTATTGATAATACAAATAGCTCAATTAACAAAAATAACCATAGTTCATAAGAACTGTGACGTTCCGTTTTGTTTTGTGATCGAGTTCTCATGGATGCACTGTGCTGTCAATAGAATGTTAATTGTGTGTCCCGTCCCCGTTAAGCTGCGTTCATTTTTTGTCATTATTATAAAGCATGACATTTATTAATGCAAATTTATTGCGAAATGTTGTGACCAATTATCACGGTTATTGTAAGACCTCTTACTAAGCTAATAATACGAGTCATTCGTTCTTTGACATTGGAGGCAAACTTAAAAAATCTAGATCCCAATCCAAATCCATGGTATTAATCTCACATAACAAGAAACTGACAGCAGGATATTCTAAACAATGGCCAACCAAACATTTTGTACAGCAATATGTAGGTTGCTGTAAAAGATAAATGAAGAATAACAGAATGTACGAAGTATGTTGTAGGTATATTCAAATGTCAGTTAATTTATTTTAATTTTTTTAAAGAAATGATTAACTTAGGAGTATCATGTCGTAATCTCATAGCTGTACGGCTTAAGAAAACATAGTTTTTTTTTTTTTTGTAAAATTGAATTTAACGATGTGTAATCAAAGCGCGCACATAGTTGCAGTGCATGAAGAACTCCCTGCACGCGAGCCTGCGCGCGAGCGGCCTCGACGCCGGCTACGGATATCATAACAACTACCACTTCCCGCCCGTTCACACGCCCGAGTTTTGGCGGGAACCACTGAGAGAGTGAGATGGAATTATCTATTACTTTATAAATATATAAAAAAAAAAACAATATAAGTATTTTAGTATAGGCAGCAAAAAGGAATGCACTCATGCACTCATGATCAGGAAATGCACAATAGCACCATCTATTATCAGTTTCGAGTAGTTATTAATTCATGACTACCACTAAACTTGTGCTTACAATTAACATTTCTCTGATAATCACAATTACACGGCGAGACAATTGAGTTCGATTCTCAGAGCCGGCGGCGGTGTTATTGTATTACATAAATGTTACTACAAATATGCCATAGATGCGAGTGCTGGGGTTCATTTATCTTAGAAATCTAGCCACCATAACATACTATTTAAATAATTTAACAGTCGCTAATGTTCTAGGGACTTCGTAGGGCCGCGAGGGCGAAGCACCCGACGGCCGTTGACACTCCCTGAGCTGTCGGGACAACAGATACATCGCTCTACTGTGTATGCCAATAGTCAGTACTGTATTATTTTTTTGTGAGGATACATAAGCTATACTTGACTACATGATGCGACGCGCATCGTATCACGTCTTTCTAAACAAACCCTAACAACTGATCATGGAACTATTGCGACCTCTATAACTCGTAACCTAAACAGATTTACCACGCACCTCGATAGATGGCGCTGAACACAATATCACCACTCTCTATACATGTCTAAAACGCGCTACAAAAGTTTAACGGCAAATGGATACTCGTACTCATGTATGACTACCCCCCGGGGTTGGTCGTTGCTGTTATAACAATATCCCAATCCATTGACAACTTATTGACTATTTTACAGATTATACACGATCAAAACCGAACGGATACGAAAAAAACAAAAAACCTACCCCCACGAATGGCGAAACGACAAACGCGAAAAGTCCAGAGGAAGCAGCAGGTAAGTTCTAGAATAAGTATCATCGGGACACTTCGTGGACCCGAGCATTTCCGAAAGAACAAGCATCATTCGCTCATAGGGACATCTTGCCCCATTTGCCATCTCACTCAAACTAATAGGGGTCTGCACTTGTGCAACGAGTTAGTTGATGTTGTGTTTATTTTACAGAAAGCCGAATAGAATCAGGACAAACGACAAATACTATACCAAAACTAAACGATAATTCAAGAGTGAACTTCATGTATAAGCCAACGTACCAAGAGTTGAAAATTGTAGTAACAAAAATTATTCCACATAGTCAGGGTGAGATTAATTACCAACGCCTAACTTTATTTGTGATAAAACATTACTTATAACTTACTAACAATATTAACTGGCTTGTTGGACAGATTAACGAACTAACAAGAAACTAGTGATAGCCATTGCGTTTTGTGGGCGAGCCGCTCTGAGCATGGTGATATTATTTGGAAATACCTACTAACAGCATGCTTGGTAAATGGGAAACCGCTTACCCCTTGTACAGTGCATTTATTCACGGTCTAGCGATAATTAGACCTATTTTCATGAACAAAAACACTAAAACCATTAATTTACATTTCAAATCGTGACCGAAATTTGCATGTAAATGCGTCAAGGTATATTCATGTCGTAGTGAAGACGAAAGATAAACTATGAAGCAAACCGTTATGGCAGCTATAGTCCTTTAAGCACCGATCTGCCCATAACTAGTAAACCTGCCTGCTTTTTTAACCGACGACAAAACGGAGGAGGTTATCAATTCGACGCGTATATATGTATATTTTTATTTATCACGTTGGTATTAACCTGTGGTGCATTAGCTTAGCACGTAGAGTCAGTCGGTCATGCGATCTTTCTCCAATCGTGTCCGATTGTCGTCCCATGGGCCTATGAGTGAGGAAAGAGGGAGCGCACCAGGGCCCCAAGTCTGCTAACACAATCGATTCATAATCGAACAGCAACCGCATAGTAACTGTCAGTTTTGACAGATATTGTATAGGATATCCGTCAAAAGTGACAGTTACGATGCCGTTGCTTTTCGATTATGAAACGGTTGGGTTAGCAGACTTGGGGGCCTGTGCTTGCCCCCACTTGTGCGCTATAATATCTCCTGCGTAGTTGGCTAGTCTTCGTTGAGATTGGCTGCCGTAACCTAATTTCGGTCAGGGGGACTATTACCTTTTTTTTTATTACAATATAGGCAACTATTTGATCTCGATCTCACCTGATGGTAAGTGACGATGAGATCTACGATAGGTAAGGATACGATACTATTCCACAAACTGTCTCTATTCTTCTAACGTAGTGTGTCATTGGCAGTGAGCACGAGCCCGGCGGCGGCGGAGGGCCGGCCGCGCGCGCGCCGCCAGCACCACCGCAAGCAAGCCACCGACCACACATAACTGCGCGCGCGCAACAGCCGAACACACACCGACACGCAGGTACCGCTCACACGGCCCTGACCACATGTAGGGACTCTGGTCCGACCGTCGATATACATCAACTCATGATTACATTACACAGTCAAATACTAATTAACTTGTACGGCATATGGACGAGGGAGTGGAACAGAGCTATGCAAAGAAACAGACCGCAAAGTCATTGCACGCGACAGCAAAAATTAAGAAACAATAATTAAGCTGGAATAACATTAAAAGTTTTCTGCGGGATATTTTATGTCAACACAAAACTCAGATGAAATAAAATTGGCAACCTTGTTTTCTTACTACCAATATCATAGAAATAATTAAACTCACAGATTATATAATATTCTGTCCCCGTCACCGGCTTGTTTAGTTTGGGGAAGCGTATGGTGGGATGAAATGTTCATATGGCTGTTAAATCCAAAGTAAAGGACAACTAACCAATCGTGTAAAACGCTCTTCAGTGTGCATGAATACCTAGAAGCCATACTAAATCTGTAATGAAAATTAATTCGGCGGTTGGACCAAAATACGTATGTTAACACACACGGGCCTAATATAACAACAACTATTTTACTAGCATTATATAGCCAAAAATATATCTATAGCCCGTGTGATTTGGCATTTAACTTGTGTAAGTATTATAACTGTTCAAATATAGACGGTATCCTCTGCTGACGTCAGATATCTGTGCTGGCAACGTATTATGAGTAACATGTGTATTGCAAACTCGAGACGTAATTGGATGTTCCCACAGGAAAGTAAAAAACGAAGCGCAGTCGCGCTTTTTATAATGAACGTTATGATATTCTATTAAAAAAAAAATAAGATTTACTTCTTAAACACCTTTCGACATTGAAGCGAAATACCATAATATAAGCCCCTGATGACGGAAGCGGATACCGCTCTGATTTGAACGCATTTAGTGAAATATCAGTGCAATTCTAGCTATGTGATTCCAGCGAGGAAACTTAGCGCAGCAACGCTATATAATAGTGTTGCATAGTTCCGTCTCTTTCTTTTATTATATTTAATAAAAAGGACGCAAGACGTATATATCTACAGTACTGAACGTAGAGTAAGTTTGTCTTCATTGAATAGTGAAAATACTTTATTTGTGATTGTAAACGACATGTTTTATCCAATTAAATGTTTATTATTCCGGTTATACTGCCATTTGTATTTACGTTCTCATACTAGGACCTTGGGTAGTACAGTATTGTTTAAAAGCATTTGGTGGAGTTTATTCGTAGTTTACAAGAATGTATTAAAATGAAGATGTCTACCTATTTATTAAGCGACTTAATTGTTGCTATTTTAATATCGAAAGAAAAAAATACGATTTGAAGTCTAGGAACTTGGTCAATGTAATAAGTGTATGATCGATTCTCAACGTTTTGTCACCTAGTGAATAGGAAGCTTTATTTGATACGCCGTACAGCAGGACAAGCGCGGGCTAAGACAAAATAATGATCAATTATCTCCCTTTCTTAATTCATAGATTAGAATGAGAAAAAAAATGATTTATATCGCATTTTTGTCTTGTCATAGCCTGCTGCACTCTGCCTACAGTAGTATTTTAAACCTTAGGTCCTTATAGCTACACAAGCTATATTTATGAAATCTATACAAGCTATATTCTGTAGCCTTATCCATATATTATTCTAATTTACTAAAATAATAACTACTTATAATTAATTATGAATATTATTGATATAATAATATATTTATTGCAATATTTTTATGGTTTTATTTTGTGCTTTTTCAGACTGGGTTAGTCAACATTCTATAAAATTATTATAGATATGAGTACCTACTGAGGTTTCCACAGTCATCAATCACCCTGGGTGCCCACATTACAACACAAAATCCGCACCGGGTGCTAATGACCTATGCTACGCCACTGGTTCGCACCAATGTAAAGCCAAAGAAATGTACAAGCCAGACCAGCTGACTCGTCCTCCCTATGGGATGCGCTTGTTGGGTGGCACTGGTGAAGATAGAGGATTGCGACTTACAACCTTGACGGTGAACGAACAGTGTCTAGTTTGCTTCACTTCACATACACGGCGCGGGCGCAGATAAGGAATTTTATAGGTCACCAGCGGTGTTTAATGTGAGAAAAAGATGATGCTAGCGAGAGATATATTTTATGTCTTCTCGGTGTGGCGTGGTGGAGAGGAGAATGCTTAGTGGTTCCTGACGGTAGCGCCGGGTGCTAGGTCAATCATGAAAAACAAGCCGCACTGATTGGTTTATGCAATCTTTCCCAGATGGCGTTATTAAAAACTATTTAAAAATGTTTCTACTTATCATATAATCATAGTAAAGAATAAGTGATCACCGCAACTTTGGTACATGTTACCTAATAACCACAGCAACGATTCACAAATTCCATCAACGCTCAGCAACAACTTAATATTATCAATCAAATTGGACGCCAAAAAGTGATTTAAAACCGTATTGTAAATATCTTTCGAGTTCATATTTGCGAATACTCTTAATAAACTTAATAAATGTACAGAATCGTTGGGCAAATATTTGTGTATACTTAAAGATAGATTGTCTAATATTTTTTTTAAATATTCATCTGTCATGGTGCTCGGTGTGAAGTTGTTGTGACAGGAGAGAACGAAGAGAAGCCGAGACGACGCCGGGATGTCCACATGTGGGAGCGATTGGAGTATGTAGTTTAGGTGTTCAGTTCTGCAATTGATAAGACAGATGTTACTCCAGTCTATTTGTCATAGCCTTTCCCACTGTGGTAATAGAGTATACTTTAGCCACTGTGATTTGGCTGATCGGCACTTATTTACATGGAGTGCATGCCTTCTTATCTCCTCGGGGGGATATGCGTAACGCAAACCATCAACCTGCCCCCCCTTTTGTTCAAGATACCATCAGGATTGGAACTACAAGACAATAGATACCAATAAGGCCAATAAACAAGAGTCCCAAACTTTACCTAATGTAAGCACTTCATGATGGCCGTGCTATAATTGTGCCAAGGTTTTGGCTCTTATATTAGCCTAGAAATCCATCATATCGATGCGATGACCAATAGTTGGCCAACACGATTCGAACTAACACCACTGTGTTCTCGCGCCAATATGATAGCCCAACACATTGCAGATTGGCCATAGCCGATAACACAGATATTATCATCATCCAGCCAGCCATCATGGAGGAGCCTTAAAGCAGTCAAGCAGCACTCCATGGAAACGTGACGTCAAGTTATAAATCCTAGTGCGACACGTAACATGACGCCTTGACATAAACATAATATACTATTGGAAAGGATATATTTTGTACTAGAGTGTGCGTGAAAGAGATAATCGAGCATCAGACGTGAAATAGTTAATTGATGCACGTACCTACAATCTACATACGTCTACAAAGTACTGGGTAATTGCAGTTAGCTCTTGTGGGCTTGGGGTAGAGCTTAGCCATTTTGAACGATTAGGTATTCACTCTCTACCTGATGTATATAACAAGTGGACAGAAACGGATTTGATAACTTTCTTATATAGATGTCTCTCCCAACGAGTTGACAAAAGGCTGTTTAAATAGCGGCCAAATAACAGTTGGAAAAGTTTCGCCAAATATATGTGTATTTACGAAGAATTTGGATAGCGATTGCGCAAATCGTTCGGAAGTTTTCGATTTAGATTTCGAATGATTTACAATAACCCTAGAAATTGGAGCTAACATAGCAATGTGATTAAAAAAATATACCTCAGATCATCTTTCAGCTGGTAAGCAAAATGCTCCAGTGCATACAGTACTGCCTCTCTGATCTCTTCGTTGCTACTTTTCAGGAGTTCAGTGAGCTTGGTGACCGCACCCTGGGCTGCTAGCAGTTCACATGCCTTCGGTCCAGACCCAGCGAGGTTGCCAAGGGTCCATGCGCAGGTGGTCTGTGAAAAACGGATATTAAATTATTGATTACAATGTTTTATTAGAACCTTCATAATATGAGGTGGTTGCATTAAAGCATATCCATAGTCCTGTGTTTGTAAAAACACAATTACACAGTAGTTTGAAATGTAATGACAATTGGTAATGCGATAAATAGTAGGCTAACAGACAGACAATGGTAATTAACTTAAGAAGTTACAGAATACGTAGCAGCTAGGCCAGCAGTGAGATTTATCAGATAAGTCCTAGCTGATAAATCTTACTGCTGGCCTATGAATACAATATATATTTCCACTCACCGTTGCTGCCAGATACCACCAAGAAAAATAGTTATGTACACTATGCAAACAGCTATAAATCAATTGCATTGCAAATAACATAGAAAAGGTTAAATACGGTTCAATAACCATATCACTTATTTTGCACTTGACACAATTAACTGAAACTTGGTTCTGAAGCTTAGATTTCTTCATAATAAGCCTATTATGTGTTTAAAAATACTTACTGCCAACTCTGTGGTGAGACTATCAAGTGCAGCAACCAGATATGCTCCTGCTGCCTTGGACACTGCCACACCGGCCTTGGAGTCTCCCAGTGCCAGGTTGCAGCAGCAGCCTGCTGCTGCACACTGCTTGTTCACATCATGACCTATAATGAGAAAGAAAAATCATGTAAATAACATGCAATGAAAATAGTAGTATGATTTAATTATTTTATTGGAAAGATTGGACCCACAAAGGTGGTAAATCGTCTAAAAAGGTACTTAGCTGCTCTATAATTTTCAATTGGTGCCATAATTTCGACATCTTTGTAGGTAAAACATGGCCAGACGCAATAAGCTCAAGGCAGGGGCCCGTGGAGACAAGAATGGATGACTTTTGTCACAATATGCATATCACAAATTATCATGTTTATTGCAATGGTTTACTAAATATTGGTGCTTATATTTACAGAAAAGGTAGGGGTGGTAGTTAAGCTATTGATAAAATGTAAAGCACAAACCACTTAGTTCGCGTACTAGCCCTCGCAACGCTCCGTGAGTATTCAACACAACTTCAATGTTCATAACATCATCCATGAGTCCATTCTTCAATGTCTGCAGTTCAGAGCTACTGATCAAGGACTTTGTCTTCAATTTGTTAGCTACATTCACAACTGTGCTGGAGCTTGAACTGAAATCACAACATAAACAATCTTGAAGCTTATCTCAGGAAGTAGGTACTTAGGTACTGAACATTGGCCAAATGGCACAATTTAAATATTAAATTAACATGTTCCATCCAATTCAGAATAATATAGATTTCATAGAAATTAATGACAAGCATGATTTATCAATGAGAATATGCTTATGTTAGATTGGCTCAAATTCTATTCGGTTTTTCATAATTACGATGTTTTGATACATGGGACACACATTTTACTTGTCGTACTGAGATACCCTTAAGATACCCTTATAAAATTATAAGGGTCCTTTCATTCTATGATCATGCAATACATTAGAGATGTGTAAATCCTGAGTGATTTGAAAAAAAGATTTACTTTTTCAATAATACATCATGCATCACTAAATCAGAAGTTTTTGGAATACATCTTTAAATCACTTAGATAAGATTCAAATTGATTCAATTGAGACCATTACGATGTGGAGTGAGAAGACTATAGGCTGGTATTATGATTCAGAAAGAGATAGAGAAGGATGTATAAGTTCGCGCGTGCGTACTGCATACGACGCGTCGCCGGATAATGTAGAATGCAGAGAAAACTATTCTTTCTGCGCCTTATAATTAAGTGCAATGTATTTTTTTTAAATAGGAAATCAAGTGACGGTTTGTTATGTTTTAGTTTTGATTGAATGTTTTGAATGTTTCGATGCTTTTAATTGCGTATGCGAAATTATTTTGAGAGTGTAAATAGCGAATTGAACCAAAAACTATAAATAATAACTCTTTATATTTATCTTTATCAATGATATTTTGACTTTTGTAAATAATTAAAAACTTTAATAAATGTAAATAATTAGGTAGTGATCAATTGTGTTGATACAAAAATAAGTACGTTCTTATACCTCATTAGTACTGAGTAGTTATTTAATAACGCCAACCTAGTCCTTTGTATGTTTGTTTAGTTAATTATGAAAGCTGGTTGACAGTCCTAAGGCTGATAATAATGAAGGGAAATCAGTAGTATATGTATCTTTTTCTCCTTCCGAATCTCTTCGAATCATTTACAATGTGTCGTATGAATGAATCTTTAAATCTTTTAATTCCGACACTCACGGAATTAAAAGATTTAAAGATTTAAAAGAGTGATTTAAATCTTTTGAGTGAAAAGATTTATAAATCTGTAATCAGTGAAAAGATGTAGTTTGCGCATCTCTACAATACATACGAATTAAGAAATGTATTGTTTACAAAACATACCGCAAGTCGGAACGGCGTATATCGGCCTCTTCGTCTCGATGTTTTCGTCTATTTAATACTAATATATTTCTACTTGATTCCCTGATCATATTCACTTGTTCTTCATTCATATTTTTAAAATAGCCTAACGAATTAAAATAATTTTATTCGTAAAGAAAGAAGAAGAGCGTTCGAAATAACAAGGTAACGAAAACAAACACGACTTCTTATCAGTGTTGCCAACCCCGAGAAACTAAAAAACAGCAGCTCACCAATAAAAAAACAGGAGAAAACAGTAGGTATAGTAATAAAGGCAGATTTCATACTTTCCTCATATAATTAAAACAATCACCTAGTTTTATTAGTTACCAGGACTCACAATTCACATACTATATTCACATATTATAATATAATATCGATCACAACATAATAAAAAACAAAAATCAAAGTAAGATTATTATGCACTTTTATCCTCAATTGCCTCATCTTTAGCATTTTCCTTTTTAAAATCGTACATATTTTTGTTAAATTTGTCATTTGCATTTTTGTGGCTTAAATTGAGTAGCAATCATTTATTTCGGATTTTGTGTGCAATGCTCCTTTAAAAGATGTAGTCGATATTCTGTTGCGTAATTTGGTTTTCATAATATTTATAGCTGAAAATAATCTTTCCACGGTGGTGCTGCTATGTGGTAGGCACAAAGGTTTCTTCACCAATTCACACCGTGTGGGGAATCCCTTGAATCCCGAAAAGAGTAGATAGATACTGCCTTCTAGTGTCATTGCGTTTTATTACATATAGTGGTTATTAAAAAAAAATCGCATAGTGTAATAGGTGGCGCTGAACGCTAATTAAAAAACAGTAAAAATTAGGAGTGAAACAGAAAACAGGGGCATCAAGGTGAAAACAGCAAATCTACTGTTAAAACAGTAGGGTTGGTAACACTGCTTCATATTGACATGACTGACTGACAGTTATGAAATTTTGACAGCAATGTCAATTTGTGTAGGCAGTAGAATAATTATTCATTATGCCATAACATTCGTAAAACAGTTTTTTTAAGGTTTATACTTAAAACCATATAAGTAAAGCCTTTACACACTTTCAAGCAAACTTGTTGCTTTGAATGATACGCAACGATATGGTAAGTATGTGCGTATGAGCAATAACGAATATAGACCACTGTGTTTAGCCAAAAAGTTTACGGGGATCCAATTATTCTAACTAGTGATGGCTATTTCGGCAATATTCGTTGTTTGGTAAGCCTCAAATCACGACCTGCAAATGTGTCTGTAAATTTTTCGGACATGAATGTTGTGTTTCGGTTGGATTTATGACCCAGGATCATAATTGCATTCTTACTGAACCTGCGATGATACATCGTCGCCTGTATAAGCTTAGTTAAGGATATGAAGCTCAATAAAACCATACTAAAAATAATGACAACACTTGATCTTTAGTAGCCTATCATCAGCCTATTGCTGTCCACTGCTTGACGTCAATCCTAATTTATACCAATTAGCTCTCTTTAATTCTTCGCATCCAGATTTTAGCAGCCACCATGCACAGTTCAGCTCTACATCTGACAGCAGAGCGCCCTACATTATATTTCACTAATCGAAGTTATCTACCCTAGCGCTTACCGCCTTCTCACTATAGTTCAATAATAAGGTTTGCTAATCCATTAAATATGTCGGTTACTCTTGTTCTCCGTCAGATCAAATCGTATCTTTTTTAGTGTTCTCCATTACTTGCTTAATTCCATTTGTTGACAAGTTTAGTTTTACCACGAGTTTCGGTTGCGTAGGTCACAGTTGTTAGAAGCACTGTTCAAAAACTAATTTTCTTATAAAAAGGTAGCCATTGTATTAGTACTGTATTCAGTATCGACAAGACTTGGTGTATCTTTCGAAATGCTTCCAAACCTATTAAGTATGTTGACTTGCCTAACAAATATATTCACATACCTATCTGTCTAACTCCTAAGTGTATTATGCTCTGCTGTTAACTCTGAGCCCACCGTCTTTATCATCAACAGACGGTAAGTTGTGGGTGAAGCAAAGTTTATATTTATTTTATTTCATTTCATATAGAAAAAAGAAGGCGCCTATCGAAAAATCATGATTTTGGGGAAGGTAACTAAGGTCATCGTGACGTATTTAATAGAGCATATGACAACTGAATCATATAAAGGGAACTTTGCATTTTAGCATGAACTTCGAGAAATAAAGGCAAGCATTCTCACATAACAGAGTGCTGATACCAAAGTGATTATGAAAGCATCCATGTTATCTATAGTGGAAGCTACAAAGTTTATAGCGTCCACTATAAATAATGATGACACATATTTTATGGGTACACGCAGTGCTACTTTAAGTGCTGCTTATAATGTAAAGAAAGTCTCTAATCCAGTGACTATGGCGAGTATCTTCATTCATACACAATATAATGTAGCATGGCTGCAATGAGCCGCCGGATTAACCCAAGAACATGCAACACAGTAGGTAGAGTGGGAAGATACTGCCAGATTTAAAGATTCAAGAAATAAAAGATTTGTAACATCGAACTGTTTATTTTTGGTAAATATTTGCCATGTTGTCAATATGCACTGGGAGAGCAAAACAGTAGTGACAATATTTAGTTAGCAAACAAATTGGAATATTATGCTTTAGTTTTCAGGATTGAATCATCGTGATATGTATCTCTATGTTATATTGCAGAGTTTTAAGTAGTATTGCTGGACTTCTGCTTATAAAATATAAATAAGTAGGTTTGTATTAATGTAGCAAAATAACAAAAAACTTACTAGTACCTACTTATTAAATTTTTATTAGCAGAGTTGCAAAGTTACCATTGTATTTTCTACGATTGTAATAAAAATCTATAGTTTAATTAAGTTTAGCGTTAAAGCGTTCGTCTCTACTGTCCTGGCTCATGGCTCTGCCCTGCACATATCGCGACTTATTTATACATAACTTACAATATATATTTTATATATCAAACCATGACTTAAAATTAAAATTAATAAGTACAGTTATGTACAGTAAATATCACTATTTGTCTTTTTTGTTGTATTTACACCCATTTTTATTTACACTTCAATCACTTCTATTTAATGAAAAACTTTATCAACATTGTTATTTACAGATTCGATTATTATTTAATGACTATTTTTAAGCGTATAGTTTATTTACAACAAAAGCTTTCTACCGACTTATTTTAATTAAACTACAACTGGTTTCCTTTCTTTCCACTTACATGAGCAACTTTTCTTTTTTAAACTACCGTTATTATTCTGTTTCGTGTAGTCGTTGAGGGATCTAGTGGAATGTCTTTGCTATAAAGTATCTGCTTTATCATTGGTTACTTGATTGCTAGTCTTGTTGCTACTATTTGTTGTAGCTTGCACGTTATTGCATTGTGAATTTGGTTTATCATCTATGATTTTCTTATCTTCCTTGTTTTTTTCTTCTGCTTTGTTGTCATTTTTCATTTGAACCGTTTGTCCGTTTAGGAGTTTCAGGTCAGCCGAGTCTGTTTGTGTTTCTTTGTCGGCGCTGGGGGGTTCTGAAATAATATAATTCATATTATAAATAGTTCTAAATCCATTGCTCCATCAGCTCCATAAATTATATTAATATTTTTCCTTCATTTGTCTAACTATTACACTTCTACGTAGAAGAGGTGGAACTATATATAGATATTTTTAAGTTTTGCAATACATCAATGGCAATTTCATAATAAATGAATGGCTTATTTGTCTATCTCTTGTCTCATTGTCTGTTTTTATTTTATAAAAAAAAACAAGATAGACAGCATGCTTATCATAATATAAATCTTGAAACAACATTCTTACTTTTGTTTTGCGAATGCGGAAGGGTGGGCATGGGGGGTGGCTTGCGGCTGTACCGGACCGGCATTATGCTCTGCCGCACGTTCCTCTCCGGCCGGATCAAGATGATGTATAGCTGGAACCAATGGTGTATCAGTGAAGCTGAGCAGCCATATTGTAGACAGACCCAAATGTAATATCTTTTTCGATTAATCTTTTAATTTCATCACACGTTGGCACAGGTAAAGGGTAAAAAAAATCTGAAATTAGAGCATAAGTGCATTTTAATTTATCAAAGCAAATTATCATGTTAACTATAATAACATCAAATAATTTACCTTGGAGCTATATTTTAAATGCAGACAAGCATAAATAAAACGAAAATACTTGAAATAAATGTTAAAATAGCAAATGCTTTGTTATGAAAACGAATTATACTCTGAAATGTAGCTCATATTGACATCGCAAACAGAACCACCGATCATGTACCGAACAGGTTTTTTGAAAGAGAGAAACAACATGAAATGTTGTAAATACACCGAAGCAATTGAAAAGCGGTCGAGAGCTTACAATAATTCATGGCTTATAAAACCTGCGGGAACATGTTTATTTTTTGTTATATCAATAACCGGACATAGGTAACGGATGTTTGCAGAGCGGACCTCGGTGTATTTTTTCACTAGAATCCACAACAAAATGTGTTTTGTATTCGCATTTTGTGGTCTTTATACCTGCCTAAGTAAGTAGTTTACTGAATGAATTCATCAGTGACACGTCGTCACATATTCCTCAACCTGTAGCTCCTGAAAGATAGGAATATCTTTGTCGGAAAATATCAAACAGTTTTAACTCTTATCGATACAAGACAATCTTTTTTATAATGGGACTAGGCCCGCCCCACATTTCCACCACTGATACTCCTGTAAGCCAGAATCTACAGTGGTGTCCAATGATGACACCGAGGTTTGACCCTCGGCGAGTCCGGGATAGAGTTAATTGTCTTGGAACCCGCACGAATTTCATCGAAAGATAAAAATAGGAGGAGTTGGAAGAAAATTATCCACTTCCCTCCATTGCAAAGCGGGAGATAAAAAGTCGATACAAGACAATAGCTGTAGCTGAAAGGAGTATTAGTTACAAAAAAAAATTGTTAAAGCATTGTCACCTTAGGTGCGAAGAGGCAGACGAGCGTGACGCTGGCGCTGAGCGAGATGGTGACGGCCATGCTGGTGACGCGCAGCGGCACGTGGCTCGCCGTGCCGAAGTACAGCGGCACGAACGCCAGCCAGATCACGCACGTCGTGTACATCGTGAACCCTGCCCGAATAAATTGAGAAGTTAGACTATAACCCACCGGTTCATAGAACATTACACTTTTGGTTAAGAAACTATTAAAATTTGGGGTAAGTCTTTAAACATACCGCAGAAAAACAAAATCTGTACTTAGTAAAGAGTAGAATAATCTGTACTATCCGTACTATACTATACTAATATTATAAATGTGAATGTTTGGATGGATGGAATCACGCCTGAACGGCTGAATGGATTTGGATGAAATTTGACACAGAGATAGATTATAGGCTGGAATAGCACATAGTCTACTTTTTATCCCGGTAAAATGTTTGGTTCCCGTGGGATAATTTGTTTTAATTTTTCATAGCGCAAAGGATCGAAAGGTTTTTTGCGCGGGTAACACCGTATAAATGTTTACATATTACATAATTTCTATGGTGGTATTACATACTGTACAAAAAATATAATTCACAGCTTGTGTCAATCAGATCTGTACTCTGCTACTAATACCGGCGGCGTAAGGTGTGGGCGGTGTGGGCGAGGTGGTCCACCGCCCACGGTCTCGTGATCCGAGGGGCTTCGCGCCTCGAAGCTTTCTTCATTGTATGAAAAATATTTTGCTAGGACCATTAAAAGTCGTGATGCGAGTAAAGATCTTATTCATCATAAAACTATAAATCCCACCGGCTAGCAAGTATCGGGGAATACGAACTACCGCATATTTCAAGTGCAAAGGTAATACTCACTCTCACCCAAAAATCAAGGTCTCGTTTTTATTTTTCCCGAAAAGTTGTTGAAGCGAACGAATGTGGACTGTATATAATAATAATGAAACGAAGATGTGAATAGTGAATATTTATATAATTAGATACAAGAACAAACCTCTCTTACCAATACTTCCATCAATCTGTCAAACTACTTATAATTCAAATACACTTCAAAAAATAAAAAGAACATAAGAAAAAGGAATAAAACAGTAACAAAAGAGTTTGCAACAGTTGTGATTTTGATCTTGCAACTTTATGATATATAGTGTGACGTTATAATGCATTTCTTATAATGTATTTGTCGTAGCCGAATTCTAGAATCCATCTCAATACAATACGGCTAGCCGCTTACCAACACTGCTAATAAATTACACTTTTTTTTAAAGAAAATTATCTTGTATAACAGTTTACACTTACAAAAAAAACTTATATTAAATCTGACTTCTTGCGCCACCAGACGGCCTCGCAACAAATTTCTTGCCCACATATTTTTCTTTGAGATTAAAATAAATAACGGCGATACTATTATATAATGACGTTATTGATTTTCATCTCGACATAAAAGTCATAAGCGTACCGACAATGGAAACTAACGCAGTACCTACACCTTAGATTTTGTGAACTCATTGCACACATAGGATTGCAGAGTTAATGAATGACGCAATACTCTGCAATCTCACTTATTATGCATCGATCGGGCACAATCTTATTATTACAAATGCCATTAGGCGTCTTGCACCTGGTGCTGAGTTCTGATTGCGACAGCACAAAGCCGCGTCCCAATAAGACGGTAAATCTCATTGTCTCCGTTACAATGGATTACCAACAATGGCTCCCTTATCCAGCGTAATACACCTAAACAACATTCGGTTTGCGTGAGTGATGGGAAATATTTTGTAATATATCGATAAGTATTTTTAGATGGTTTGACTGATCGATAAGCGTACTTATATATCGATAGGCCGTTGTAACACCTTCTACCCACATTTTGATCGAGTTTCTCAAAGTAAAACCTTGTACACATTAAGTAGTAAAACGTATTCCAAAATTACATTTAAATTAGATGTGAAATTGAATAGTTTTTTATGAATTTTCACTCAGGTATTCAACCTTGCCTATTTGTATTAGTAGCTACTTGACATGACACATCTTTGAAACGAGAAGAATAAAACCCATAATTATTAATACATAATAAAATATTGATGAGAACACCAATTATAATTAATACAATATAATCTATTTAATGGATTATAATGTAATATAGAAGTACAGTATTATAATTATTGTGTATCCATTTGGAAAAAGCAGATTTACGGTAAGCACCTATTCTGTATGTTCCAATGGTTACCAATGACCTAATAACATGAAATCAGCAACTATAGTCAGAAACATAATAAAACTTGTAGCAATCTTGATCCTACATTAAGTACCTAAGTATTTTATGATCGGCACTCAGTACTAACAAGCTCTTTGTAATATAACTTAACCTACCGTTACGTATAACTATTTGACCTTTAGGCCTCATGGGTTTGCTTTTTACGAAATTGTGAACGCTAATGGAATTGAATTTGTAATATTTTGTACATTTCCGATACTCTTGGTAGAGGTAAGTGGGCGACTAAATTTAGACCAAAAATTGGTATAAGATATAGCTGCTGCTGAAGCTGCCCGTGCTGACATATAATAGCTTTATTTATCTCTCGCAGAAGTTATATCATGTCATATGTACAGGGTAATAAGTCTTTGAAAAAAACTTGTATTAAGTTATAATTTTTCTACGTAGATACTTAGTGTACCTATTTTTTTTCACTATCCTGGGGGGATATTTCTAACAAATGGTAGATATATTTTACATACAATTTTAACTATGTCGATAATGCTCTAAGCACCCATCACGAGACCCAGATTTGTTCTATTTATAAGTATTATTTATTTAATGCTCGCTTCCCCTTAGAAGCGATTTATTTCGACGCTGTTTGTGGATCTTTTTCTAATTGAATGTCGGTAAAAGGAGGCATTCCACGGATTCTCGTAAATTTAATACTTTCAACAGAAGTACTTACAGAATCAGAAGGAGTGTTTGTCCAAAACTATATTGGTTACCTACTATAGTCATGGAAATATACTAAAATTTATAATTCACTTATATAAGATTGAAGTAATTAATCTAAAATGGTATAATAAAACATTTTTAGAAGACAAGTGCTTTGTATTGCCATTGTAACTAAAATCTTACTCTATTTTAATGTAAGGGTGTGTTTATTTGTTACATACAATAAAACAATAGGTAATCAGGTAAATAAATTCGATGGTTTTATCGAGCAAAAATGAAAATGTTTTTTACAAATTGGTAGTATACCTCTAAAGCTGACTTCAAGCTGATTTCAATTAGATGCGTAATTGTTACCAAAATAAAGGACTTAAGTTACCTCTGTTCGTTTACTAGGAATAGAACCCTTTAATTATGCTTTTGGTAAATAATATACCTGCTTATCCGAAACTACATTATGAGTCTATTTGCGTAATCATATTCGACGTGGAACACAAAATACATAAATGTGTCTATTTCTCTATTTAGCATTTATAGGCAAATATCAATTAAATTGATCTCTCGTCATAAATCTATTACAATAATAATGTCGTAGTTATTTTACTTATCACGTTCAAGGAGTAGGGTAATATAAAGGATTTAATGAAACTCCACCGGCATTGGCGAAGCTCTTATTTTTAAGAAAAGCAAGATCTAAGAAAGGAAATATAGATTGATCGATCAATACGAAAGGTGCTACGAATAAATGTTTATTGCTATTCGTGATTACGTGTTTCAAAAACTTTCATAGCGCGATCTAGGATTGTATGGAGGATCATCATTTGTTCTGGACGTCGTATGCAGCGCCATCTGTGTATCGGCGCGTTGAAACGTTGCTTGTAGCGAGGTTTTCAAGAGGTAGGTACACACGCATAAAGGATTTAAAAACAAATGCTACTCACCTATATGTTTGCTCTCATTAAAAGCCTCCGGTATCTTCCTGGTCAGCACAGCGTACACGGTGCACACTAGGATCAGCACGATGGGGTAGAAGAACGCGATCATATACGACGCGTCGACGTAGGAGTCGCAGACCAGCATGTTGTCCTCCCTGGTGGGGTAGTGGAACATCGCCCGCGCTGGCGCCACTATCATCCACACCACTACTATTAGCACCTGGAGTGGGGAAAATGAGTTTAATACTGATGGATAGATCATTGATCACCACATAATTCGTGCGTCACAATAGGCGACCTTCTCATGTATATAATACAGTTCTCAATATAAGTGAAAACAGAATAAAATATGCTATTTTCAACCTAAATCGTAGATTGTCTTCAAAAAGGCTCATTCATGGCTCATGATAAAGTACGACTTCCAAAACTCTATTCCGTTATTTAGTTTTATATACCTGTATGGACACCAGAGCAGCGCAAATAGCGAGCTGAGAGCTGGGTGATATCAGGATAGGTCGTTTCGCGGAGTGTTTGCTGGCGTTGAAGATCCGAGAGATCCGGTTGGTCTTCGTCAGCAGCGCTGCGTATACTACGGTGAAGCAGAAACCAGTACCAAACCTGGGGAGGGCATTCAATTCTTTAGGCCATGTGGACAGTTGGCATAATGGGAGCCTGCTACTGACAGGTCATAAGCCTCAGTGCACATTTTCTACATCATTTAGGGTGCCTACCTACTTAGTACCTATTTTATGGTTTCAAATGGTTTGAAGAGTAAATACTTTCAAAATAGACGAAATTTTAGGAGCGTTCAGAAGAAGTTTTAATTTTTCTTCCGAAACAAAAGAAAATATTGTCTTGTTGTCGGGGTCAAGATTTCCATTTTAATAAAAAAAACATCGTTAAGACTGTTTTTTAAATTCAATATTCGGAACCCTTATTGTGATGTAGGTAAGTAAATAAAATACCTTTAGAAGTCATATAAGTGTCCAAAAGAAGCACTATTAAAAATTTGCTATAGATAATAAAATCAGGGAAATAAGTCTAAAACCCATGATACGTCATTAAACATTTGGGGAGCACTAAACCATTTAGTACAAGGTACAGCAGTTTCAAAACCCAACACAAGCGGCAACCAAAGTTTATTGTAAAGAAGTCAATCCTTCTATTTTATGAAGGAATATTGCCAGAATTCAAAAGTCTCATAAACTCCAACCTACATAGCAACTTCAGTCCAGTTTCCAATGTTTCCAAGACAATAGTTTTAAATGTACAATCGCCCCGGGCAGATGGTCGTCCGGACGTGAGCATTGTGCCATCCGTACAGATACCAGCCCCCAGATTACGTATCATTTCAAGCTTAGCGAAAGAAAAGCGACAGCAATAAAATCGCAATAATTGCTTTCAAATCGCAGATTTGTATGACGTCGCAGCGCTACGTAATACGAATTAGCAATTTAAAAGCAAATATTGCGCGATTACTGCTATCGCTAGGCTATTGCAAGTTACTTAATCAGACCGGACGCCATATCCGGACTTGACTGACTATCTTGGATGTTCTTAATCATCAGCAATGTGATATAAGTTTTAATGTGTGATGTTAGGAGTTTCTTCGCCTACGTATTACCTAGAAGCAATATAGTTCTAAGTTCTAATCTTTCCATAGATAAATTTTAGTATAACTAGCAAGGTCAACTTGGGCCTTTTTTGAGGGAAGTTAAACCGTGAAGACAAAGTCAAATGATTTATTTCGTATAGGCCTCGGGGGCACTTATAAATTGTCATTAACATTTTTTTTCTACAACCGGATCGGAACGGGACCTCAATTAAAGAGATAAGACGAGAAACACATCGTGATTATTTTTTTACAGTCGTACGTAAAGTCAGAATTTCCATACTTAAGCTTAAAAAATATTTTGTTTAAAAAAAAAATCATGGGCATTTTTTATAGATGTTTAGAAATTTTGACTCCATATAATGTTTACAAATGCGCTAAAGAAACGCCAGTTTAAAGGTTAGTATAGCCTATCTAAATCACGTTGTATTAGCAAAATTAATGTTTTTTTGATGCTGTGATCGACGTCTCTTTAATTTCACGGGTCCACGCCAATTTCAAACATCGTAACGCCGCCGTGTGGGAGAGCCGCAGTTGAACGTTTGCCGAGTTAATTAACAGTTTGTTTATATGGTTAAATTTTGTTTGCGGCTCTCATCACGAACTCATCGCTAGCTAGCTTATTACCCGCCCTCTCGACTTGGGGCTATCAAAAGAGCGATGCGGAGAAATCAAAATTTAGCCCTCACTACTTTTCAGTAATTTGGCAGATTTACCAACAGTAAATAGTGTCATAACGTTTGGAGGGGAAGTTGTAGTTACCTTATGAGATTAATCGACACGATAAAATAGACAAATGGAGTGAAAGGGCCACTGAGCCTCGGCTTATCAACTTTTTCAATTATAAACCAAACAAGTTGATCGATTATTGAAGAAGCCAACAAAGTTAGACTCCTCTAAGATGTCAATCGATAAAATTTATCAATTATCGATAAAATAGGGTAGCGTTGTTCAATTGTAATCGAGTAATTAATACAATTAGTCAGACAAACATACAAAACATGGTCTTGGGATACGGAACTTTAAAAGTAATAATACCTAACGAGAAATAAACCTTAATTTTCATGAATAAAGAATTGCGGAGCTTTAACAGCTTTTGAAAACCCTTCATTTCATGGAATACGACTGAATTTTTGTATTAAACTTTAATGGGATCCATAAACAAGTTTATGTATCTTTTATCCACGGTTTCAACTGTTGGAATTTAATGTTTATTGAAAACAAGAAAATACTTTCATGTCACGAAGAGCTATTCAAATAACAATAATAGGTAGTAAATAAGGAAAATAAATAAAAGAAAAATATCTTTGAGAAGCACAAAAAGCCAACAGGGTTATAAAATCAAATGGATAAGATATTTGTAGAAGGGCGGAGTTAAAAAATGCACCACATAATAAAGCGTCATAAGCGTAGCGGTTATAGGGTACACCTTCGTAACCGAGATGTTCTACATTCGATCCCCAATCTGGCCTTTAATCTATTAATATAAGGCCCCTAAAAAAATATGTCCATAGCTAAGTTGAAAGGACTAACAGACTAGCGTGTAAATTTATTTAACGCATTTAACTAGCAACCTTTATTAATAAATAAAAATAAAAAATATTTCACTTTGTAATACCGACACACAAAATTACAAAATTATTTGAATTAGTCCTTCGAGGCGACGCGAAGCAATCTCGTGATAACATCACCAAGTAATACCTCTGCTTGCCTGGTAGACGAATACAATGATGATGTGTGAGAATAATAAACAAAGTTCATGATAACCTATCTCAAACTGAACAAACTCTAGTTATCGCTTACTTGGAAGCCACAAATATTTGTTGTGTCAATTCACATGCGACTTTAATTAACTATATACAGACGTGATTACTAAGTCAACTTGGCAGAAGCATCTTCGCCCTCTGCCGTAGCAGGCTTTTTTAATTAGTTCTCCCGCCTGTCTCTAAGATCCAGGTGGTTTATTACACTAGAACGTTAATTTGTAGTTGGACTACACGACTATTAATTTAAGCGTATTGCACACGTCACCGTAAGCATGTAGTTCCTATTAAATGGTACTAATTATAATTCTTACCTCTGAATAGAGCACAGAATGTCAGTAGGTCTGAAGACCAGGGCAAATGTGACCAGGTAACACATGAGTATGCCCGCGAGCAGGACATAGGATAGCTCCCGGCCGCTCGCACGGACTACGGGAGTTGAGCTGTGGCGTACCCAAACACCGCCGACAAACCTAGAGTCATTATAGAGAAATGAAGGATTTAACCCCTCAGCATCGTTTTTGGTTTGCAGTTCTATGCCTAATATTGGCGATATTCAACTTTTATGTCTGCTCATAAGCTTTCAAATAATGTGAGCGTTAATTAAATGGCAATACTAGTTATTGCGTGATGCTAGAGCAAGTGCCCAAAAACACGTGAACTTAAGGATTCCGAAAAATCCAGATAATCAATTTAACTGGAATTATAAGAAACTTACGCAGTAATTAAAATGCCAGCCGAAGAGAATGACATTGCACCTATGGCCCAGGCGGAATCTGCCCTTAAGTAGGCCTCAGGAATCGGACGGCAGTGGGTCCTAGTTGGGTCCGGTAGGGTCCCGCGCGGACAGACCATGCATGTTGTCTCTACGAGGGGTGACCGGATCTGTGTCGTGGATACATGATCACATATTAACTTCTTGTTGAAATAAAAATAAAATTTGAATCGCCAATTGGGTAAATGATGCGAGTTGCAAAGGACCGTGATGTGTGGAAGTCATTGGTGAGACCTATGTCCAGTAGTAGATGAATTTCAGCTGATGAATGGATGGATTAACAGATTCAGTGTTATAGACTGGTATAGCAGTTCCTTTCATATTCATGAGCTGACCTCGTACTGAGTGCAGTTGAAGCAGTGCCAGCAGCAGCTCTCACCCTCCACGTACTGTTTGGCCTGGCCCAGCTCACACTCGGCACTACAAACCGATTCTGGCGGGCGACGTTCCCCCCATTTGAACTGGATTTCTGGAGAAAACACCAAATTATAAAACTCGGAATAGCATCCAGCTAAAAGCAACATTTAATTCCTTTTTCTTGCAAAATATCGGCTATTGCGAGCTGATGATGACTACTGCAAGCTGAAAGGAGCAGAACAGCTTAAGGAAGCTGATGATGCCAGCAATCACGCATTTATGGGCGTAAACTTCAGAAGATCTGGTAGTATATAATAACAAATTTTTATGTTCTGGTGGACACATTGAAACGACTTTCTAGTTTTTCCTTTTGAGATCTGAGTGGGCCGTCTGAAGATCAGAAGATTGTGCCACCAATACATACTATCTAGATGCAACTGCAGCTCCCCATCTAGATACTGGCCCACGTTCACCCAGCGGTACGTTCCACGGGAGACCTGCTTAAAGTGCAGGATGTTGTACCGCGCTGGACCGTCTCCGTTGTTGTCGAAGTGGAACTCATCACCGCTGAGACCTGGGAAATAATGGATTCAGAACTGAAGATAATCAAAGATATGGTTGTGAATGGGTGCAAGGGGATAGGGAAATCGGAGAAAAGATGGATGAATTGTATGTTTTTGACAATGGTCAAGGAATCATTGCTGATAAAGAACTATGGACATTGCGTCGACCCTACGTAGTTCATAAAGGACAGATATAATATAATTGTTTAAAAGCGTTAGATTTAAAAATAAATACTTATTTCTCCTTGAGCAGAATAATTTTACATGCATAAGTACTTATATCCCTAATTCATATTTATAGCGTTCATTATACAAAGTAGAAATACTATTTTAAGGAAAATGCTCTTAATAAAAGCGAGAATTTCTTGAGCTGTACTCATCAATTTTAATGTTATTCAGCAATAATTTAATTAATACACGGCCGGAATATTAAAATGTATTTTGGGTAACTATAACGCCCTCGGTTGTAATTAATTACCAAAGCAAATAAATTAAGTACCTGTATTGTGAATATCTTTAGAATTGACGTATTAAATAGAAAATCCAATATTGCAAGATTAATTACTTATGAAGTAAGTTTTTAAATTTTGTTATAAGAGAGCTTGTATTCAAATAAATAGCTTAGCTTAGCAGAAAGGCATAGTGAAAAATAGTGAACGTATACATATGGATTTAAGACCATCAACCAACAAGAAAAACGCTTCACTTGACTTTTTGGCACGAATTTGAACTTAACAATAATTTTGTTATAACTTTTATGATTAGTAATATTAGTGGGATATTATCCATTATGTTCATAAACGTACATAAGACTAATGACGATGCCATTAAGATGTCCGATAAAATTTCAGTAAAGTATTCATTGTTTTTCTGATAACGGTATGGGATTCATTTCATCAATATCATCGTAATCAACATCATCATTATCATCAGAAGTAGGTAGCGCTGAAGATGTTCTCGACACTGGCAAAAATGGCAAAATTATGTAACCGAATGCCAACCCAAAAAAGAATCGAGACGCTTCGCTTCTGATCCTTACCAATAAATTCGACCTTCCTCAAGTATCGCAGCAGGTCAGCGCCGCTGGCCGGTCTCATCGCGTCGCACAGCCCAGCTCTGCCGCCGCACACGGCTGCATGCATATCCCTAGCGGCAAAAATTCATCGTTAGCATCTTCAATAATATATTTCTCTTTCTTCTGCATAGAGTCCTTGGTTCTTGGCAGAACTCTTATCACAAAGCCGAAATAACCTAACCAGGCTTCAATTTGCAACACATTAAAATATATTTCTTAAAATAAATATCGACTCCCTATTTGACACCTTTGGGTTTGAATTTCCATAAATCCTTTCTCAGTACAACTCGGAAGTACTCAAGGAATATATCCTGCAACATGAAAATCTCTTTAAATCTCGTAATGTCATTATACGGGATAAACAGATGAGATTGCTCAATGTGTTCCAATACTTCAAGACTGCCATTGTTATTCTACCAGATTTTTAAGTCGATTTCCTGAAATTAATCATGATTCTGGTTCCATCTTAAAACAAGCTCTGTAACCACCACATAAATTGAGAAGAAGCTATTTTTTATCTCGCACATCTCACTCTTTCCCCTTGTACTGAACAGGGGCGAAAATAACAGACTACTAGCCCATAATTTTATCCTTTTGTAAAGGTATACCTGTTATATGTGCCTACTTATTTGTATATTTCTTGTATGTAGAGCAAACTGAAATAAATAATTCCTATTCTATGCCATTCAGAATTTCGAAGCCATTCCAGTAGTTTGAAAGACGCATGCCGTACCTGCTGGAAATGGGGGCATTTGCCTGCAGTGAATAGATCGGGGTCGCGGTCGCGGTGCGAGGGGGGCGCTTAGTAGCCGTCGCCCGAGAAAAAAATCAACAGTTAAGCTTTACGTGGGAAATGACGTGAGAGTTATTACCGGCTAGCTAGTTTATGAAAACCGCTACAAAATTGTATATTAACATAGTACTTAATACCTAGTAGTGTTTTATAGCCGTTCCATATCTAAAGTACTTATAAATATTTATCGTTGATGAAAATGTTTCCAAAAATTTACGAGTGACTGCTAAGCTGCACGTTTCCGCTAGGGGCGCTGCTGTATAATGTATGTAATGGTTCAATCACTCGATCGTCATTCGATGCTGTGAAACTCGTACTAGGCCCCTTTTTAAGCATTTGTATTGGGTATGTCTTTTATAGACCGCTGAATGCTATTGTACTGGTAACGCAGAGTAGGTACAACAATATTTCTGTATTTTGTGTAAACAGGCTTTAAGCCATAGTCTAAGTAACGTCTTCTTAATACACGTTTAAACTTAATTTCCCAAGTTAATTGATCTTTCCTCTACTCAGACATCTGTAATTATAATTCCATTCGGCCTTCATCTTAATCTAAATTAAAATCAACTTGCCTCTCAGGTGGGTGGTATGTTCATATACTATCATAATAATATAATAATTAAGGCTGAAAATATTCCACCGGGCTGGGGGCTCCCCTTATTGCGTGGGGAGTACAAACTTCATATAGCATTCTAAAATAAGCTTAAGTATATAAGGTGAACCAATAATATACTAAAGTGTATTATAATTGATTGATTGATCGTCCTGAGGATGCCTCGTTTATAGGCGAAACACGTGTCGAATACTTTTTTAGATTCGGTTCGTTTCACGCAGAATTGCATATTATTTGCGGTCTCGACTAACAGCGTAGAGTCGGTTCTTCTTTAATTATCGATCAACTTGTTTGGGTTATAATTGGAAAAGTTGACAAGCCGAGGGTCAGTAGCGGGTTTTGCTGCCCCCATTTGTATAAAATAAATTAGGCCACCAATCAGTAGCTGGTAGTGATAACATTAAAAAGCAGGCTGGTATTTTGCCAGTCTAACCTGTTGGTGGATCCCTCCAATATAAAGTCATATAAAGTAACATTCGCTTGAGGGTACATTTGGGCCTTTTATAGGTAGGATGTTGGATAGTGGGCCTGATTGGCCCGAGGCGAGGGTTGGATCGGGCCCCGCTAATACCGCGTGTATTTCTGTTAATTAAAACGCTTATCTTAATTACTTGTGTGAAGTTTCAGAGCGCGTGGTTTGATTACCAATTGGTTTTAGATTCGTCATATATGTACATATTAAACAGGTAGGTACCTATGTGTAGGGCTCAAAACTGTGGCCATGTGTATGCATAGTGACAAAAATTAAAAAAAACTAAATGTTTTAATATTGGTTTTGTATATTTACGCGGATACTACACATTGAAATAAAACAAATTTTACGGATTTTATCGCGTTTATGTTATGTTTTTACATTCCCGACGTTTCGGCTGCTTGACAGTAACTATGGTCACGGGAGGACCATGTACAGAGGAGAACCACATACGGGAGGTCACATAAATAACATAATATGAACGCGATAAAATCCTTAAAATTAGTTTTATTTCAATAATTTCAACGAAGTAAATTTTAATAGATAAAAACATGAAGCATCTTAATGAATAGCCAGCAGCATTCTAAAATATGGTTTCAGCTAATTGCCAAGCGATTAGCTGAACAATGAAGCCAAAGAGAAGCAATCAAGATCGCGCCAATTAGATGAATTTGACGTACTTCATTGATTGTGCCAACTTGATTACGACGAAGCATGAAAGGCCTTGGATTAATGGTGATACAATTTGAACGGAGGATACCTCACGACGGTCTTTAGTTGAATATCGCGCATCAACAACGCTCTTATAAGAGTTGATGTAATGCCTAAATTTCAGTGATAGAAATGTATACGTAGCAAGTTGAAATTAATTGATGTTGATTGAAATTTATTGATGAAGTGTGTTTATACTGTATGCGTTAATGGCCATTGAGCTCCAAGAAGGTTGAGACATACTTGCAAAATCAATACCAGGGCTTCCAAGTACGAGTATGTAATACAAGGGTCTGAAACTAGGTTATACAATATTGGAAAGTATTTAGCAGGTACGGGTGGTATGTTCTTGCAGGTGTGAAAGTACTTGCTAGTAGCGCCCGAGCCCCGGCTACCTGGGCTGAATATACTTGCATTGAAAATTGATCCTTATCTTCATATAAATATTGAACACAATCGTATTTAGGATAACCATACTTGGAAGTTTAAATAATTGTTTTTATTTGTTTAACACAAGCATACTCAGCCCCGGGGCTCACGCGTTACTAGGAAGTACTTTGACACCTGCAAGTAATTCCGTCCGTACCAGGTTACGTCACAGCATAGCCCTAGTTTTTAATAGCTGGTACCGTAGATACGTTTCACCCCTACCTCCTAGTTCTGCACAATACTTTCTGTCTCGTGAACTCTACACAATACAAGCTTTCACCAAAATGGCACCTTCCTTACACGATTTCTATTTGCCTCCACTTAAGATCCGTAATGGCGTCCTATAGAAATATAGAGTAGTCATTCGTAGGCCTTTATTCACGTAGGCACGTGTATTAAAGGGCTCTCGTCCTGGCCTTGTTTTAGTTGTCGTTCCATTCCCGTTAGTGGTAGCTGGGTTTAGATAAAAGCCGATGTGTGTCTATACTCGGTCTTTGTTGATTGAAATGTTGGGAAGTGTTTCAGTCTGTGGCTTCTGTGAGTGTAGGGCTTTTGTCGGATTGAGGTCTTATCTAAAGCTGATATTCCAGTGAAAGTATTTGGATGGAGATATAGCATGAAAATGGGGATATTTTATGTTTTTTATACAAAAGAATCTAACAAACCGATTAGCAAATTTGGTATTGTTGTTCTGCTTTCTGTAATGAGGATTCAGGGATCGAATCCCGATACTATTTACTTTATATCATAGGTCACATTAACATAGAAATAATATATCCCTCTTTCTTTTTAATACACAATACTTAAACCATAATGTTTAACGACAAATTCACATCATCAATAATTTAGGGATATTGACTGAATTCCATAAATCAGATGGGATGCGAACAATATAGTAGTAACGGTACCTGCGACTCGGACGATTCCATAAGTGCATCTTTTGTTCACAAATGGACCCTTTTTTATCAGCGACAGCCCTTTCCTTGTCAAGTTCGACCCTTTAGGGTCTGAGGGATAGCTTGGCGTTTGCAAAAAGTCGGCCAAGTGAGAACTGTTTTGTTGGTGATAAAATATGGAGGGAGGGAACATGCGTGGATTTTTTGTTTAGTAACAAAAAAAGGTAAATGTATCGGATTTTCTGCTCGTATAAGTATTGATGGCCCATCGAGGACTACTGAAAGGTAGAAATTGGAAAGATTGACTGCTTCAGGATATTTCAGGCAGAAAAATATAAAAAAAACAATCGCACATCGGAAGATTCATTTTCGGAAGATTTCATTCTGATAATAACGAAAGTCTAAATTAATTCTTGGTAGTTTGACGGCATGGAAGACGGTGTACGTTGCTAGTTATTGTGTTAATTAATTAAATTTTCAAATGGCACTTAAATTTGAACCCTGCTTAATTTTAATAAGTCATACAATGCAGGATGATGACGTTCCAATCTGGTAGGTAATATTTGTGTGGCTATTGAGTATCTGCCCATTATGATCTGCAGTCCAGGCAACACAATATACCAATTTGCAATATGTACTACCATCTCTTCCATGTGTTTGACATGTCCTGTAATTGCTTCGTCATAGGGTTCCCTAGTTAACGTGAAAATCAGCGCTGTAGGAGACGCTTGTTTCCAAGCTTCAGCTGAGCCAATCGCCATTCAGCACAGATCACATTGTTATCAACGGCATTGTCCTTATCTTTGTCTGGATTCTTATTTAATACTAGCTGTTACCCGAGACTTCGTCCACGTGGTATTTAACAAAAACGTTTTTCTAAAATAAAAGTAGCCTAAGTTACTCCTTGCTACATCAGCTCATCATCAGCGATTTCAGAGATTAGCCGAAACAAATAAACAGACAGACATTTATTAAAAAAATGTTGTTTTGGTATATGTACCGTGTATGCATCCAAATGCACTTAGTTAAAAGGGGTTATTTTAATATTACATATAGACACTTTAATTTTATTTATTTGTATAGATATACAAAGAAGAAGAAGATATAGATGTACGAATGTGTTATCTGAATTGAATAAATGCTGTATTGATTTAACTAATAAAACCGTATCTAAGTACTCATGCAATCAAGTTCAAGATCCAGTGAATGTTAGAAAGTAAATACTATAAAATGAACAGTACCCGCCAATTAAAAAAAAAACAGCATCGGTAAATAATAACTGAAGAGTGGGCATTGAAAAGGCCCGCGATTGCGGATCCATTGAAATATAAAGTGTTCTCCACCGGCGTTTCCATTGAGAACGGCTGATCCGGGCGCGACTGTGGCTGCTTTAGGTACCTACGCCGCCTTTTTTATTTCAGCCAGATCGTAGATCTCGTTGCTGTACCGTTGAAATCCTGAAGTGACTCATCGTGAATGACTTTATGTACACTTGAGGAATAAATCCATCGGTTGGTCCGTGTCAAATTAGAGCGAGATCTTTTGGAATCGGTAGTCTATACGGGGTCATATTTTTTCCCTGCAAAATGACAACAATACCTAAAAAAATTCTGACTTCATAATAAACAATGCGCTAAAGAAGCGCAGGTTCGAAGATAAGTATACCCGTTCTGCATCTTGCGAGCTATCTAAACTATTGGCCGTAGAATATTTCTTCTTACTGGGGTTTTAGAAACTTACGTTATCATAGTAAGCTCTGTGGAATCGTGCTTGTATGAACTCCATGAAAATAAAAAAACATCACAAACAGGAAATCGAGTTTGACCGAATAGCATTAATAGTACATTTCCGAGGCATGTCCATGACGAGAGAAAAGCTTTTAGTAGCTATCAACGGCTGGCGAGCAGACACGCGGCGTTACATTAGTGCAAATTAAGTTACAGCACCGCGGATGACTTCAGAGACATGTTTTATACAATTATCTATCTTGGAGCTTTCTGAAAATAGCGCTTATAATTTAATATGTATACTTAACTGAAATTATAAAGCTACAAATATAGTCAGATATGTCTTTTTTTTCAGTAGTATCCGATATAACACTATAAAGAAAATTAAAAACGAATTGAGAACCTTCTTCTTTCTTCTTACTGACAAATATCTTCCCGTGAGTGGATTACGTTTTGAATTTCCGACATTGAATTTACTTATTAACTCATTGCTTGTAGAATAATGACATTCCCTTCTATAGTTATGAGAGAGAAATATTCTTATCGATTGGAATTCCGTATTTTCGTCTTCCGTATTTCATTAATTCAAAAAATATGTGACCTCTCAACGGAGATCCATTGTGAAGATCGACGGCACTTATCAGATTTATTACCAGGGCATCCAGCATCCCATAAAATTGGATGATACAGTTGACCTTTTCAACTTGAAAAGGCGTCTTGGGTTTTATTTTTATTGGGTGGCTGTAAATAATGAATGGCTTGCGATATAATATTCATATTCAGTCGTTTTTTAAGTGTTTTATGAAATCATTTCTTATTAACCGACTTCAAATAAAAGGAGGTTCTCAATTCTATTTTATTTAATTAATAGTACTTTAACTTTATTCAGCTTTCATTTTACATTTGTGAGCATTATTTTTCAGGTATGATTTAATTATTGCAGCAGTGAAAGCCAAGTTTCTAGAACGCTTTCCTCGGTAACAAGGTTCGCAGGTTCAAACCCCGGCTCGCTCCTCTGGGATTTCTGAATTTCATGTGCGAATCTCATTTTCGACCTTGATTATCACTTGCTAAACGGTGAAGGAACACATCGTGATGAAATATCCATGTCTTAGCGAACCCCTGGAAAGACGTGTGATGTCCGCCAACCCGCTCTGGACCAAGCGTGGTATACGATGGCCCAATCCCCCACGCATTTATGGGAGCCCGTGCCCCGTGCCCATGCCCGTGCCTAACAGTAGGATATTATAAAGGGCTGGGATATAATTTTTTTTTTTATGTTTAGACTGTCTATTTCGATGGGTAATTTTATGCTTTAAATTTGGATTATCGTAAAAAAATAAATTGAAATCTGTCAATTCAAAATAAAACGTATTGGCCTAAAAATAACTTCTGAATAGTAAATATCTACCACTAGACAGAGACGTTGGTTCTACTGCGGAGAGCCGAAAAGACACCTGTTGGTTAGATACCACTTCTTTAAAACATACAATTCCAGCAGTGTCTCCAACCCTCTTTGTCAAAATTACGGCGTTGCCTGGTCTAAAAATACGGTAGATGGTGGAAAATTACGGCAGACCAGTGTTGCTTATTTTTCTCCAAAATGATACAATAAAATACCCATGAAGTGGGGATGCGTAACGTAAAAAAAAAAAAGGTCATCCTGCTGCTTTTTCCAAATAGAAGCAGCAGAATGACCTTTTTTTTTACGTTGCGTATCCATTTTGCTAAATCAAGTGTTGTCATTATAGAAATATGGACACGGACGAAATTACGGTAGATTTTGACATGTCTACGGTAGGTGGTACGGTAGGTGGTGGTGGTGGTGGTTGGAGACACTGAATTCCAGAAATATCAACGTCATTGTCACGATACTCGACAATAATACCCAAGAGGCTTACCTGTATGAAGACTTGCTAAGATTCATTAAACTAGGAAGCCAGCTAATGGGTACATACTACACTCTCATGGACACTAGGAGATATAGATAATAATTGCTTTGGTGTGATGCCTTTTAAGCTATGATGAAGAAAATAGGCAGACCAGTCTCCGCAAGCCGCGCCCAAATACGTGCATGTTTTGAGGAGCAGACTTTGCTATCCTCAACCATATTAAAGGGAGTGACACCATAAAACTGTAGAAGTGAGTGAGCAGTTTCAAAACTAGAGGTTCGAGGAAATTAATTGAATACGAAGTCCACGACTCAACCCAGCACCCTCGAGCCCACTAATTGATATGGGATACCACCTCATTTACATGAGCCACGAAAATTTGATTAAGGATCATTAAACTGATACCCTTTTCAACAAATCCAGTTATAGAGATACCCAATTTGGTACATATGAATTATTTATTTATAAGCTCCAGCGTCTTTGGGAGGCACAGGATTAATTGCCAAGTGAAGTGGAGTGTAATTGGATTTCCTAAATATAACGAAGTTATTAACTTGGAATAACACTTAGCTTAAACTTTGACTAGGGGCGTAGGATGGTTTGGATCCTTAGTTATTGTAATTAAAAACGATTGGCATAAAGGCACGGATTTATTTATATAATTTATTTTAAATTGCTCCGCGAAGGGAGTTTTTTGATCTTTCAAAATTGTTGTCCAAGTATTACTCTATGAAAGGTTATACTACTGTTACTGTTATCTACTGTTCCGTGATTAAAAAATATATACACAAGGTGTGACTTTGTAACGAAAGCTGATTCTACGAATAATTTTAGACCCTCCAGAGTTGTAACTTCCCGTCGATCTTTTCATGAATTATACGCTTTATCCAGTATTTTTTAATTAAATTTTATCATGAAATCACAATAAAAGTCTATCTCAACTATAATAAAAACAGCCCTAATTACTAATTTCGACCTAGAACTGCAATATACTTTAATAATGGATACGCTAGAGCGCAGTCGTTACTTGCACGACTCGGGTACCGTGCGGAGCGATGTGTTGTTATCGCGTGGCTTAAAATAAATTGCGCGCTAAAAAATTAATGTCGTAGTGTCAAAGTCAAATTATTATTTTGTTACCACCTATAAAATGATTACACTTAAAAAAAATTGTAAATAGTAAAAAATATATTATAGTTATCATTTGTAACTTCAACTAAATATGTTCTGGCATGAAAATCAGCGGCCTTTTTTCATAGTATTTGTTTTAATGAAAAATCAATAAGTATTATGTTATGAAATTAATAATTGGGTTTAGTGTCGCGTTTCAAGTGACCAAAAAAATTGGAAGTATAAAATTTTAGGTACGCCACGCTTCTCTTTACTGTTTGTGATGCCTTCATAGCTGTAGATTCCTATGCAGATTTATCTGAACGAACTCACTCACGTTAACGATAAGCTACGTGAAAACATTGTACTTGTGCCACAGGCCTGATGATGAGTGAAGTGGTTCCGAAGATCTTATTTACTAGAATTTCTTAGTTTTTCCATCACCAACCCTCCCAAATTAGATGTCACTGAACTTAGCAGATCTTTGTACTTTCAACCTAAATCACAACTTCGAGCGGAAGTCAAAGTTTCAGCTACAGATGCCAAACTGTTTATCTCTAACTATCCCTCTTGAATTGAGAGGAGGCCCGTGTCCAGCAGTGGGACCTTAAAAATGGCTGGTATTATTATATGCCAAACTACAAATGCAATATTTAGACGTGTCCCGAGAAATAATAGTTATACCTACGAGAAGATTTAATCGTCGGGCTAAGATTTACAAACAAAATGAAAGTACCTACTGTTATTCTAATGGCCTCATCGACCCTTATCAAGCTGCAGTCGTTACCTACTGTAATCTAGTTTTACGAGTTGCGCGAAAAGACATACTGTCGATAGATTTACTTTTTCTTACACTATGCGCAGCTAAAGTAGAGCAGCTTTTACTTGTAGCTATCTTTGGAATGGTATTAGAATTGCCTTCGAAGTATACCTAATGTTGGAAATGGTCATATTGTGAGTCTGAAACCGCCCTCAGTCCATTCTACGGTAACTATACCAGAAGCGTTGCGTGGTTTGGGACCATTTATGGTTTTTGTTTTAATCTGGCCAGTTTTTTTCCTGGAAGATGTTTAAGAAGGTTTGTATCGTTTAGCTATTATAATGATAACATCGTAAATTATTTTCTTAATTTCAGCCTATGCTGGTAAGGTAAGTATCATTTCAATTAATAGGGAAAAGTCTCTGATTTCAGTTAGTCCTTCAGATGAACGCAGCCAAGCGAATGACCCCTGGGTAAAAAATATTTACAATTAAAGTTTTTGTACAACAGCCGTATCCAAGCCAACCGCGCCAACTCGCGAGCTAGAGCAAGCGCTGCTGTCAGCTTGCGTGCGGCATGAGACCGAGCCAGTCTCGCGAGGCTGCGCCGTTGGTCTGGATCCCGCTATTGCCCATTGTTTATTAGTAATTGACCTTATCTATACTAATACTCGTATATAGAGATCCAGGTGTAAGTCTGTATTTTTAAAGAGGCTTATCTCTGGAACCACTGATCCGATTTTCATTTTTTTTCACTGATAGTAAGCTACACTATCGCAGCATGCCGCAGACTATGTTTCATCACGTTGAAGCTATTGGAGGTCGAGATACAAACCAAAGCCAATATGATAAATAAATTAAAAAACTATCACTTACCGTATAGAATATGCGAAGGCCATGACAGCGTCAGACACGAATTGCAGCTGCCTCTCAAACTCCGTGTTGTTGATGGTGAGACGTTCAAACCCGGAGCAGGGCCGCGAGTACTGGACGTTGTACGGTGTCCGGGGGCTGCCCGGGTACCGGCACTGGAAGTGGGCTTCCCAGAATTCTACCACAAAAGTGTTAATAGTTAGTTTAAAGAGTATTGAGAGGGACGAGAGTAAAGTTTCAAAGAATCAAGTAATTTCAATCCACGCTATTGTGGAAGGAAGCCTCTAATAACATGACAGGTTTAATTTCTTTATATTCTACGAGTAATGGGCTATACCTATTCGTATAAGTGAGAAGAGCCGTATTTTAATGAGAAAAATAATTCGACATGAATCTCGTTTCTATCCGAGACACACGTAATTAATTTACAACTATCAGATTATTCTACTCGTGTACTGGGACCAATATACGAGCCTATTGAACTATTAAAATATTCAACATTGGAAGTTTGTAGTTTGAATTCGTAGCTACATTGAAACGGAAGACTCAAACTTTGGGGAATATGATTACACCTCATAGGCCCACGCTCTGGTATCAGATTTGATTATCCAACAGATATAATAACACCTATGTTGAGGCGTGGTAGTGGTCTATACAAGATACGTGTGAATAATAACGGAAGTTATTATTCACACTATCTTAAAAGGCATGTACTCAATGACGTTTGTTTAATTTTTGTGACATTACTTATTTTTGACATCTGTCAGTGGTTTGTCTCTAGCAATATCTTTATCGTCTCTAGCCACGTGACACTCGAAGCAATTGTTTTTCTATAGTATAAATAAAATTTAGTTGCCAAAATTTAAAATAATTTCGCTCGCGAATCTAAAGATCAATATGAGACACAGCGCTCGGCTCAACTAAGAGTATTCCCCAAAGAGGCAGACGGAGACGTACTAGCCATTTCACCGATAGTTTTAATTTTAATGTTATAATAAATCACAACTCTGAAAGAATAAAAAAATGCTCAATTATGACCCACTGCTGCGTAGACCTCCCCTACATACGGACTGTTACTTAGAATTTCAAGGGATTCTCGTATTATGAATAAAAAATCGATTTCTCGAACTCAGTATGTAAATTAGTCCCTTTCTACGCACCTTAGACTTAAGGGTGCCACTTTGATGAATGGGCTGTGAGGCAATTTGTCATGATCTCGATTAGAAAGAACCTTTTTTCTTCATAGAAAAAATACATTAACTTATTACATTTTCAAGTTCGATTTTACAACTTTTTGACGGGAAGTTGAACCGTGAAGTTGTCCATTTTGTATTTATTTACCAAAAAGTGTGTAAATAAATAATTTGTAATATTAGTGAGATACTAACCATTGCGTGATTGTAAATATACGATAATAGTATCACTTGACCTTTCAAGTTCTCGCAATATGTCCGGTTAAATTTCAGTAAAGTATCCACAGCTTTACTAATAGGGATAGGGGATTCAATTCATCATTATCACTGTCATCAATATTATCATTATCATCAGGAGGACTTATAATATGAAAAGAAAGAAGAAGAAGAAATAAAGACTTATAATGATGGCCAAGATTTCCGGATAGAGATTTGTTAGACGCAACATTAAAGTGTGAACAAGTACATAAGAAAACTTCGCAAAAGACAAAAATGAGTATACCACGCTGACGGCATACGTTAACGAAAAAGCAGAATTCCTATACTATACAGCAAACACTTCCAAAACTTGTAAAACTTGTACAACTGATCAAATAAACGTTTTAAAATGTATCTGCGGTTGTGTATTGTAGCTTTTCAACTGCCAAGATACAACATATACAAGTGCAAAGGATACAAGGAACCGGAGATGTCCAAATACTTATTGCTCTGTGTATTTCAGTTGATGCTTAGATTTTCAGGCGTTTACAGTGCACGCGAAAGCTCGGTGCTGTTTGTTGATATTTGATACCTGCACCGCAAGGCTGATATTATATACTATGGTTCATATTACTTAGTTATATGTTTATTGTAAATAATACAATGGTAGAGCTCGAATGTACTCTTGTTATTTCAATGAAGTGTTTTACAAATACTGCACTTTTCTTCCGAAAAATGATTTGTAATGCCATTGTAACTTGATAAAAACATCTATGAATTTGGAGTCAATTACCATAATCAAATCAAGTTCAATTACTCTTCACTCGAGTGGCGTGTTCGGAATATTGAAAGTGGTTCGGATCGGTTCACTAGCAATATTACCCTTCGGTATTATTAGTGGGACCATTCAACTATACATATTCAACTCGTTTGTTATTCGTTCTTATTAAATGTTTATAATTCCATTAAGTTTGGATCATTCTCTGTTCCTGACTTAAGAATACTACAGAATAACTCAAAACAACAGTGTGGTCCCTAATAATACTTAAAGTCAAAGCCAAATCGTCTATTTCGTATAGGCCTACGGGGGCACTTACAAATTGTCATTACATTTTTTTTTCTTAACTCCACAACCGGATCGGAACGCGACCTCAACTGAGAAGATCCGGCAAGAAACTCAACCGGCTTGTCTTTTTTTTTTAAACTTAACGTATCAAAACAAGTGTTTTTTTCTCGAATTTACTCAGAGAACAATTAAATAGGTCAATTCTATCGGCCACATCATTGAGTGTACGTAAGGCACGCGTAAGAGGAGATTCGTTGAGTAGATCGTTAATGCCACGCGGCTGCTGCCACCGCTCCACATAGTTGCCCGGTACACTTGATCATAGAATTTCAAAATGCCCGAACTGGACGCCTTACCTCGTAATAACATAAAAATATATGAAACAACCGTCAAATCTCTTCTTACTTGCAACATACTGTGCCCGACCATGCCTAGAACAAACAGGGTCGGGTACATTAGCGAATAAAATAATTGGTCCCATATAGCCTCCAATACAGACCTCGGGCGGATTCATTTTGTATGCGCTTGAACATAAACCTAAATTGTATAACTACAGGGTATAAAGCTCAGTGCACTGTATAAAGCTGTGACGGCCTTAATATTCGAAGAGCCTTCCGAGCGGCGAACAATAAACCCTAGGTTCCTCTACGCTTTTTACAAATCCTTACAATGTGTTCACGAAGTATTATCTCGATGTTACGGCAAACACCTAGATCTCGCACTGTTTCCACATATTCAAAGGTTACTTAACCTTAAAAGTGTCAATTGTGGTTACCATTGGCAAGTAAATGAGGCATACAATAAAATAAAATAATTAATGAAATAAATAAAAATAAGTACTAATATCGTTTAATATTTTATTGGACTATTGTACGCCTTATAGACTAAGTACCTACGTGTCGAGGTATTAACAACATAGATTGAATGTGTACCTACATATAGTAAGCTGTTACCTCAGGGAATATATATTGGAAACCCTAAAAAGGTTTAGCACCAGATTAAGCGATTAAAATTCTTGAGCAATTTAATATACGTGGGTAGCATAGACTAGAGTTAAGCCGCGAACTCATTGAACGATATAATTTAGGTGAATGAGTTCAACAACCAGTGCTTGACATCGCAACTTGTGGATTAATCTAGTTCATCCAAAGAGGGTAACGACCAATCAAATTTACCTTACTCTAAAACAGAACAATACAAATCCATTAAACGCCCACAACACATGATTTACGAACCTCTCATTGGCTCAATAAACGCGATTGTTTTTTTTTTACCGTCAGACTAACACATTGGTGTGTAAGTCTGACTATAAAAAAAACTAATATGTTTGGGTAATCAGATATATGGATATAGTAGGACCATACGGTCACACACTAAGCAACGCTTTTATTATGGATTATTATTTATCAATGGACTGGGGGCGAACCCAGTATATAGAACTTATAAAAATGCAAGTTTATTTTTAACACGTTACCAAGTGTCCAACTAGCTTTATTAACACCGGTCTCCAAAACTCATTAGCCGCTGCTCCTGCACAGTTTTCTTCATCAAAACTTGCCCCTTCATCAGTATTCCAAAACAACTTACAGTTTTAACAACGTAATGGAAATGAGTTGATAATTCGCACCAATTACAACAAAATCAAAGTTTGCAAACTTGAAAGGGCGTACAAAGTTTCCATCACGAAATTCCAGCAATGATTTCGGGAATCCTCTGAAGCACGTTTTATTAGGACGACGGCAGTTAGCGAACTGTTTTTAACTATTTGTAATCTTATAAACGAGATAAAAGCGAAATTTTGGGAGATATTTTACTTAGTTAGTTGTACTCCGAGATCTGTCTGGTCCGGTTTGATTATTTGAAAGTATGGCTTCAGGTAAAACTTCGAAGTAATAGGGACGAATTAACGAGATTAAAGTATTGTAAGTAAAAGGGAAGCTTCAAAGTTATAAGTCTTGACGAAAAATTAAAGTGCCTAAAAGATACATAAATCATTGCCAGTAATAGCCGAAACATAGTTAGATAGCAATTTGTAATTGAAATTAATTTTGAAGAGTGAGTAGATCTCAATTAGCACAAACCTTTTGCAAATTATACATTTATAGAGATTATTATTAAAAAAATACATCGTAAATTCGCAGTCAGATTTAAAACAAAAATATGACACAAGAATTTTAATAAAGCTTTCCAAAATATTATTAAAGTTATGAAATTTATTCTAAGCGCGATCTTATTAATTTAATAATATTGGCTTAACGTGTAACTTGTATTTTTAAGAGAAAGCTTTAAAATATTAAATAAGGTGACCCTGCATATACTAATGACAATGAGTCAAAATAATTATCGGACAGTTTTTGGGTTGTTTAATCCTTTGTTAGTCTAGAATATTGCCAGACTTTTCTACTTAAAACGATGTTTCCTTATTTAACTTAGCCCGCGTAATACTAGACTTAGCCAAGTTGAAAGGAATACAGGCAATCACTTTGCTTATGCTTTGCTCTCAAGAATATATCTTCACCTACTACTCTACATAGTATTAGTAAAGTAATGAACTTACCAACAAACCAGGGGTTCCTCCGATTATTCTTTACGTTCAGTCCGAGAAAGTACTCCTTGAACCCTCTGACGTCGTTGGCTTGTGGTTGAACGCTGATGGTGCCCTCCACGGCTCTCTCATTGCCATCTGAGACGAGTGACCTTGCGCTCCAGCCGTCCGACCCGACCCAGCTGAAGGAGCTGGTGGCGTTGGCCCGTTCTACCGCTCGCATCACGCCAGCTACTTCTTGATCGGACGCGAAGATTATTGCACCTGGAGAAGACGAAATTATTATTATACTGCAATCTCCCCTAGTCCATTGAATCGTACTCATAATACAAGCCACAGTGCCAGTGCAACAAGTGCCATTAATATTTAATTACTGAAATGTCTAAAGACTATTCTGCTAATCATAATACCAATCTATCTTGTTCAAGCGAAAAGCTTTCCCATTTCCTGCACGCGATAGGCTTCCAGCGATCCCTTGCAAGACGCTCCTCGTCTACTTATACGAAAACTAATTTATTAGCGTCTTATCGCGGGCCGGAAATCCCCAGGATTCGGGAGTTTTATTTAGCAGGTAAGCCTCTTATGGGAGTGTGTTGTTGTTAATCTAGATAGAGGAAGGGAAAGTCAAGGGATCGAGCAGTTGTTAATGTTTTATGGGGCTGATGCGAGGTTTTACTACCATCACAGAAGCACTATCCATCAGCTATGATGCTATAGATAAATATTGATGTATTTAGTCCAGTTCTACCAACCAGGGGTGACCAGCAGAGTATTCAACCAATCATAATTGCAACCGTCGTAATCCTATCACTAGGGCAATTATTTCAATACTCACAAACCCACCGCTGCCAAAAGGTCCAATAAAACCGCCACCTGTTCCCCCACTCATTGCCTGCAACGAGGCTTGTCACCCATCCAAATGTGATCAAAGCGGCGAGTTAACGCTAAACGTTCCTTATCACAGACGCCCAACAGATTCAATTTCTGTAGCCGTTTCAGCGAAAAATTGTTTTTCGCTGCGCAGCTGGCTATGGGCACACAGTGGCAATTTATCACATTGATGCCAATATGGTGGGGATAGATAAAATTAAAGTGTATCCCTCATCCCACTGCCGAGATTCTATTTTATGGTTTTATTGAATTTTAGGGGTCAGGCTTGGCGTTTTTGTGTGGCGGGCGCGGTGGAGGTACTTTTAAATTGATGGACTCTTTTTAATGATAAATTGAGTGCTAAATTTGAACCAAGTGTGTGATATATATATTTTATTTGCATGCTAACTTTTTATTTTACAAGTCCTTGTTAACGTCAAAGTAGCCAATGTCAGATTTAGTGTCGCCTTTTCAGTTGCTTTGTAATTTATTAATTTAACATATAACACACGTAGTGATTCCATTGATAATTTAACCCGGTCTCCGGTCTCCATATCCTTACCTCTAGCCCTGGGCTTAGTCAGCAGCTTCGACACGATATCGTCGTAAGCATCTTCTGCTGCCACTCCTGAATCCTTCACCAGCTTCTCTTTCACTGCTATACAGATCTCGTGTTTTGCCAGCAACGCTTCTAGCTCTTCGAATGCCTGTAAAATATCTACATTTTTAATAAAATTTTACCCAGCATTTAATCTGCCTCGTTTCATTTTAACAGAATTATAAAATATATGACTATAAATTAAATATATTGACCTCTCCTGAGACTTATGTTTCTATATTCAAAAAAGGTTTAAAACTGTTTCAATTGTTTCAAATATATGTTTATTGTAATTGTTTGTTTTATGTAAGTCTTTGAAATACACAGGCACAGTCTTGTGAGTGGCTTTTTAATTTATATTTTCTGAAAGATGGCTAAAATAGCGCATACCTTTAGCAAAAAGAGCTCGGCATGATCGCTCATGTGCTACACCGCTACATCAAAGTCACGTTTGTGTTGCCACATCATGCCGCGGCATAATTTAGTAACTAGAATGACTGCCAACATTTCAGCGTCAACACTCCAATTGAGAGCTGGTTTTGTTAACACGGAATGTGAGAATAATTAACTTATCAACAAGATAATTTAATATTTTCCGTACTTGGTGTACTCGTATAATTCTAGTGCGCATTGGTGGCTCTTTGATAGCTTGGAGTAGATATGGACTTACTAGTTTTTTTTTTAAATAGTTACTTCTTAAATCTTAAATTACAGCAGAAAGATAGTGGGACACTACATTAATCATTATTTGTACAAATCATTTTAAAGTTTCTTAGGTATCAAATTTAATTTTGATATTCGCAATGCCTTAATATGATAATCAAACATTTCATTTTATTAATATGTACGTGAGAATATTAGCGCTAAAATAATCAACAACCCCAATTTAAAATATATTAATTATCAGCAACATGAGGAATGGTTGGTTGATTAAATTAATAATTCTATGCGGAACGGTACGGTACGTAACGGTATAATTAACGTTATAATTTACATTAATTGGTGGTCCCCAATTTATTGCAATTAAGAAATTGATTAGTGAATTCATTTGAATTTGATTTGTTATAGTTATGATAATGATAATATATAATAATTCCAGCCCTTCTTAATGTCCTACGGCTGGGCACGGGCCTCCCCTCAGTGCGAGGGGATTAAGCCATGGTCCACCACGCTGGCCCAGTGCGGATTGGTGAACTTCACACATGTTTCAAGGGGTTCTCTCAGACATGCAGGTTTCTCCACGATGTTTTCCTTCGCCGTTTAGCAAGTGATAATCGTGGTTGAAAATGAGATTCGCACATGAAATGCCAGAGGTGGGAGCCGAGGTTTGAACCTGCAATGGTCGTTACTGAGGCAAGCGTTCTACCAACTTGGCTATCACTGCTACGTATGTATACGTATCGTTATGAAGCCATTACTTAATACTGAATATTTATCGTTGTTTCAGTTACTAGATCAGTTGCGAGCGCCATCTTGTTTTAATAAGTAGGTAAATGTTATTAGGGTTTAAAAATTAGGAGTCAAAGTAGCTTTATGAGGGTAAGCTCACCATCCTTTATACGGCTTAGTGCAATATAGACAACAGATGTTACCATCCCCAGGACTGGCTCCACACGGCATATTCTGCATGATAAGTAAACCTAATTCTGTGCTCTCTGTAGTTAGTACTTAACCGTCCGTATAATTAATAAACCTAGTATGTATCTAGACGGGTAGTACTTGCAAAAAGTAATGGAAGCTTGTATTTATTCCGAACGACTAATGTTTTAAGTGTAATCTTATTTTTGTTTTATTATAAATATGTTTACAATTTTTGTCTTCACTTTTTTTCTTTATTTAATACCAATTTTTTTTTTAATAGGTATATTTCCCAACCAAAAAAAAATAAGAAAAGACGAAATGAGAAGAAAATGCAATGGTGAAATTGACAGACACTGGGACTGTTCGTTTTATCATCGAATACAAAGAGAATATAATCTCTACGTTTATATTTAAATATAAATGGCAAGCCAAACCAAAATGACAAGAAAAAAAAACTTGAGTAAATTAAAACTTCCCTGTCAAACACTAAACATAATTTTTCAAGCAATAACATGCAATGTCTGTTCTGTGACACAGTTTGAAAAGGTAACATGTGCTCGCGAACGTTCAATGAATCAATTTGAAATTACAAAGCATTGCAATTTATGCGTTGTAAAACATAGTACTCTTGTTCACGCGACTGGGTGTGGCTAAGTTATTTATTGGACAGAATAACGCAGTTCGGACTTAACAGTTGGGTCATGATGGTTTAATTAATAAATATCGATGATCTTTCTTACAATCATTTTTAGCAAGTAACAACTAAATATGAGGGTACCCCCGTCAAACTATGACACTAGGACGTCAACCACCTCAGTCCTCCCGTGACCATAGTTGCTGTAAAGCAGCCGAAACGTAGGGAACGTAACAACAACAAAAAAACGCGATAAAATCCTTAAAAAATAGTTTCATTTCAATAGTATTCGCGTAAATATAAGAAATCAATAAATCATTTTTAGTTTAACCAATCCATTGTTCAGAGTTAACTAACAATATGAGGAAATTTAATTTAGTTGAGATGATATATAATTGTGAAGGTATCAGGAAACTAAAGCGACGTATAACAGTTATAGTCCCCTGACTTGAAATTTTCAAGTTAAACAGCTGCTCTGATAGCCAGCTCTGGTATTAAGAGCAAGTCTTGTGGCTGTAGTTCTCCCTTACATTACCAGTGGACGTTTAAGGTTGAAGTTTGCACAGTTAACTGCGCTGAGAAATTTCGCCTAGAGCCGTACTGTCGTTGGTCTTCGCATGCCTTGGGTAAGTTTTTATAGTTTTGGGTTAACTTCGCGGCTAAGATCGTTTAATTAGTGTTTCGTACCCATTTATCACAACGAAATACGCACTTAATATTCTTGATATGTTAATAGTCTTATCTCATTATCTATCTTAATAGTCTTGACGGCGACGTGCATTTCACATTCTAAATTTTAGAAATCAAAACAGAATTTTGCTAGGCATCATCTTTATTATTTAGCTTATTAACTTCCCGAGTATGAGAATAGTTTGATTGCTTGCTGCATTATGGAAAAGTCGTTAAATGTGCTGTAGTAGTTAAAGGGGTGTTCAATGGGCCATTCACCGGAATTCTTTAACATTTTACTGACCCATCGAACGACTGCCTTAATAATGCAAATTATCTTTATGAAGGGGTTTCCTAAGCGTTTGCACCCTGCAAATTTGAATTGAAATTAAAAAAAAAATCTATGCTTCTTCTAAATCTTTTTGAATGGGTTTTAGCGGGTTTAGTGTTTAACTTAGCCGAATCCAACTGCAAGCTAGCTAAGCAAAGTAAATAGGTAATCAAAGTTCATTCCGACAGCAGTTAAGTCGTTCAAAAACCCAAAAAAACTCGTTCATAGGCTTACCGAGTAGAAGGCCCTATAGATGACTAATCACTATTTAAATATGCAAATCAATCTAAAAAGCTAAATAATAACAACTTAGCAATATGATTTTACCTTAATCCCGTAGCTGGACTCCTCATAAATGATGGACACATAACTCCATTCCAGTTTCTTGACAATCTCGACCATGGCGCGCACCTGGTGGTGGTCGGAAGGGATGGTGCGTGTGAAGTACTCAAAACGAGCTTTGTTCGAAAGCTCCGGGGAAGTTGAGAAGAAAGACACCTGCCGCAAAAAGAGAGATGGTTAGAGCGGGACGGAGTTTGCTTTAGGCGTTGCTCTTGTAATAGACCAATATATGGATAGTAGCTCAACGTTCGCATGTCTGTTATATTATTTTATAATATATCTATTGATGCAGTTAAGTGGTAGAACATAAAGCTTTATAATTACTGTGGGGTACTATATATTTTTTGCCTTGATGTAGCTACACTAATATAAAATAGTGTGAAATATGCTGGTGTGCAAAAATCTGTAAATATTATTGCACTGCTTGTTTTTTTATATGAAGGATTATAAAACAAAATAGGTTAGGATGGACTTACCACTAGTATATTCGAGTTCATTAATTAATCGCCGCTATTTTTTAGTTCTACCAGATATTTTTTTTTTATGCAGTAATTTAGGCAATTTATTACCTGTGGTATCTTGAAGAGTCGTAACAGGTTGGCGACCTGCACGGAGGTGACGCTGGAGGCTGCGCCGACCACGCCGGAGATCACCTTGCGCACGGCGGTTGCATTGCACGCGTACTCCGCGTCATCAATGTTGCTTATCGACCCTAGGACAACGTTACGAGATGAGTACGTCGAGAACAGTTTAGACAAGAATCGTTGCAACCAAAAAACCGTACGAGATTTATTTCTCTAAGACAGATACGACAAAACTTGGAATTAGTGGGAGATTGCCAATACTTATCTTCAAGCCGCAAAAGACACAAACGATTTAAAAACTGCTGGATTACTGCTCGATATATATCACGTTGTCTTAGTATATTTATGTGTAAAAGTATAGAAAGGGTATAACTAAGCTTGGAACTTCTTGAAAACTCAGATCATTGATACGTCGATTTTTTTTTAAATTGATATATCGATATTCTGAATTCACAGAATAATCACAAATGCACTACAGAAGCGCAGGTTCAGAGGTTAGTATACCTTTCCTAAATACCCCTGTAAGTTTCAACATACCTTTTATAAAATCTACAGCCATTTCAAGTCCGTACGTATCTTTATCACAATCATCCAGAACATGAGCACCTATCGTCACACCCGGCATCAGCTTCAACTCATTATTTATAATATCCAATGTATACAACATGGTCTCCAGCGCTTGCACTCCACCCTGCGGCATCACGGGTCCACAGGTCATGTTATCTGACCTCTCGTGGACCATCATAAGACCTCCTAGCACCAAATCGCCTTCAATAACCGCTTCCCTCTTTATCGGCCAATGAGGATGTTTCTTATCCTTCATTTCACCAACTTGGTCGTTAGACATATTCACCCAATCACTTTTAGCTCCATTTTTGGGTGATACTTCGTAATCTATGAGGTGCATGCCTTCTTTTAAATTAAGTATGGGGAAGAATTGTTCAGGGGCATCAGCTGAAAAGGTGGGATCGTAAATATGGTCCTGTTTGTGTTTATGCCTATGGTGGTGTCGGTTCCGCTTATGGAAGACTGCGTCGTCGATGTGTGTGGAGTCGCCAGAGTCCCTCATCTCGGTTTGGTGGATGGTTGTGATGAGCAGACAGATCGCCCACCACCGCTGTGCCGGACGCATGTTACCGTTCTATGTATCACGCCATTATCTTCGAATCGCTTGTCCATAGTGAACGGGGTGTTTTCATTTTAATCTGTAACAATTGAAAGTGATTTCATTATTCTAGGTGTATTTGCATTGTGTACTTAAAGTATTGAAGTAACATCAAAAATCTTCATATTTTTGTTTTATGACGTTGTGTTGCTTTTTGGGGTATGTAAAGTACATTGAATACATAGGTATAGTTCTTATAGAGTAACTAGGTACTTTTTAAGTATTGTAATGGATTTATGTATTTAAACTATTTGGAATGTCTTGTTTCTGTTTTGAATGCGACGGCAAAATTTAAGTGAATGTCGATTCTTAACTATTACCTAATTTAGATAAATCATCGTGATACCGCGTAACTACTGATGTTTACAAGTTCCGGGTCTAAATCAAAAACAGATTGCTCGTTAAGACATCCAGTTGTTGGCTAGTTAGATGACAAGTTGTAAACGCGGCAGCTATCTCAAGCAGACACCGAGAATTGATAACTATTAATTTTGGAATTAGTTTGATAGTTGTTAAGATACTTGAGGGGGTCATCTACAATTTCCCAGAGCTGGAGGTCCCCAATGAATCCCTAATCCCCGTTTCGGTTGGGTTTGATGAAGCTGGATTATTAGCCTTTTCTTCAGTTAGTAAATTTAGAAATTACAAGGTAATACATTCTGAAGAATTTTCTTACTAGCATAATATACAATCATTCTTAGAAAATTGTTTCACAATTTATCAGGACCGATGTAAATTGTCAAATAAAATGCTAAGGATATTTTTTGCGCACTCCTATGAGCGTAATTTTGTGGGATACATGTTGTGTCTTTTGAGTCCTATATCATAAGTACAAAGTTTGGATTCACTTAGCAACGTCGGTAATTTCGCGACTCTGTCCGCGCGACCGAACTTATGCTCGTATGTCCTCATTGAGGACCTAAATGAACATTTCAGTTTTCGAATCCACCACGTAGAAAATGAACAAAACTATTTCTAACTTGTTCCATATGGAATGTTTCTACAATTTCCTGGCTGGCATATCATTTTCCCGTAATATGGGTCTCTAGCGCAGTTCACCCGTCCACCTTTATCAAATTTAACAAAATTTAATGTACACGTTAATACCAAAGCTAATTCCATGGTTTCAGTGTAAGTAGACCTCCTCGTGGGAATTGTTAAGGGTCGCAGTATGGTGTTATTTATGATGTTTGGGGTGTTCAGAGCTTAGTAATAATCCCAATAAGCTTTATAAATAATATGTTTTAGCATTTGTAGTACCTTGGTTATGAAGGATTGAATAACTAGGTCTTTTTACTAACATATTAATTACTGAGCGAAAATAATGAATTATGTTTATTTTTCTAACCTAAATTATTTGCCCTTACTCAATATGTCTTTTGGAAAAGGAATCCCCGTGCTTGTTATAATTATATCTCCCTGATGTTGCTGTTTCTTTTATTCCGCTTGTATGTTTGTAAGGGGTAATCTCTGGAACTACTAATCCGATTCCAAAAATGTTGTCATGTGTAGAAAGGTACACTATCCCTGACTGTCATAAGCTACAAATATTGGTGGCAAGTCGCGAGCGAAAGCAAGCTAAAAATTAATTCCTTCGTCGCACAAAATATGTTAGTTTTAATAAAAAAATAAAATTTGAAACCATTTAAGGAAATACAACTCGTTAACAACTCCATTCAACGTTCAAAACTTCAAAGTGGGTTTTTAAAAAACTCGAAATGATTTTGAAACGTTTTAAAGCAGAAAATACGAAACACCCTGATTCCACGAAATCCATTGAATCGGAAAGGCGGGAGGCGTCAGGAATCATAATGAACGCAACATCGCTTTAATGGATTACCAACAACAAGCAAAGTTCCGATACTGTTCGCTTCAAATTGAATACGATTCTTTGATTATTTCGCCAGTCGGACACTGATTAATTTTCTAGTAAACAATTTAAATAAGCGGGCACTCCAATTGGAACTGTACTTTTATCTACATATAGCGATTGCCTGACTAGTGGGACTACCATTCATGTACGGATAAGACCGTTTGTCAGAACTTTTCAGGTTTCTGAGTGCATATGAGGATTGTCAAAGCAGTTGAAATAACTTCCCAGACAGTCAGTTTTACGGAACCTTCAGAGCACGGAACAAAGCTTCGACCTCCGCCTCCGTTTACAATCAACCCGAATACAAATATCCTATGAATATTAACCTAAAGTTTTAATCGCAGTCTTACTAAGGGCCCATTGTTTGAAGATGGATTTACGAAGATCTGGATGCTTTTGTTGGTAGCTGCGACGTATTCAAGGCGAGGATTACATTGAGACATATATTAGTTACTCTAAAAGGGGAATGGCATGGGAGACACATATACAGAGTCTAAGGGGCATAAGACTTTAAGTAAAAGTTACACTTAATGCCTATAATAAAATTATAGAAATCATTTATATCGAAAGTCATGTGTTTCAGATGTTAGAATTTTGAACGCGCAATGTATCTTAAACAACGCGATCTCAACACAACGCTCCGCGCGATATCCGATGCGTATAAATGACCAGTGCGCTCAATCGTATTGAGTTTTAATTTACATTGCAGTTTTGGGTCTGAATTAGTAATTATGTTTATTTTTTTAAATCACGTGGAGCTAGATTTCTGTTATGATTTCATGCTAAAATCAGTTTACAGAAAACGGAAAGAAATGTGTTAAATTCATGCAAAGATCGATGGAAAGTCCCAATTCTGGGGATTCACAATCCAATGAGTTGAATCTATGGAATCAGTTTTCGTTACCAAGCCACTTACACCCTGTATCATTTTCGAAAGACCTCGGTATAAGAGGACTATATACTTTAAGGCTTAATTAATGTGCAAGTCCAATCTTGGGATGATTCCAGCTAATCTCTGATTTACTGCGCCCGTCTACAAGGTATATCGCGTCGTCGCTTTTTCCTTAAGGATTCCAAGCGAATGAATCTCGCGTAAATTTCTCCAGCTTTGTCATAGAGTATTCCACATATCAGAGGTGAAAGCTTTTAAAAATACATAAATAATATAAAAATACCAAAAGGATCCTACCTACCCACCCACTGTTTATAGCTTAACCTATATGACTAGTCGTATTAAGATTAAGATTCATGTCTTGCTCTACCAGAAAATATACTTAAATGTATTTGTAAAATTTGTATAGAGTCAAAACAGTGTTTATCAAGTCCCCTTTCAGAAATAGGCCCTCAACGGTATAATAAGAAAACAAAATGGTAACTCTTGAACATTTCATCTCAAATAAGGAAAAATCATGAAAAAAACACGGGTCACTGAATAAGTACTTATCTAATTTGTGTCCCATCTTTAATTTCAACAAAATAACAGTTCCCGGGCCAGATGGAGATGTTGATGTCATCGCAAATTGAATTATTTCAAAGATTTCCTCCCGACCGAGGCTGCTGTAATTCGGGTGTTTTACTTCACTGAACAGTGTAAACTGCTTCTATAATATTTCTTTTTGTTTCGCGCGGCAAAATCAATTCGAATCAGCTCTTAGTTATTTGCCTATTTCTTTCTATTTATATTCCGTCTCTTCTGCATGTTATATAGGGCCGTTATTACTAGGTACCATCTTATAAAGCTAAAGCAGCCTGGGACGGATCGCTCAAATATCAATATTTATAATGTTAGAGTGTAGCGTGTGTGCGCCTCGCATGGCAACACACCGAAGCTTATTTTTTATTTATTTTGTAAATATAATGGATTTAAAAAACGACAAGCCCACTGAGATTCTCGCCGGATCTTTTCAGTTGAGGTCGCGTTCAGATCCGGTTGTAGAATTAAGAAAGAAATATGTAATGACAATTTGTAAGTGCCCCCGTAGGCATATACGAAATAAACGATTTGACTTTGACTATGCTAGTATTCTATGTGTATTTAAGATATTAAGGGGCACAATTCCATTCACAAATATCTATGATCATAATGTGCTTATAGACAAATGTAGATCTCTATGGTCATAGATTCTTTATAACATTATCTACAAAAGTTATCTAAAAAAGGTCAGGCGCGCTGAAATTCTTGCCTTATCTTCTCAGTTGGGCGCGTTCCGATACAGTTGTAGAGTTCAAGAATCAAAATATAAACATTTCTAAGCATCTTTGCTGGCATAACAAATAAAGAATTTGCTTTCTACTATAAGATTATTATTATTATTAGATAATATATTATGAAAATGTAATATCCTCCTAAGTTCAAATTATCACATGTAAATGAAGATACCCATATGCGGCTGGCCACCTTCTCCATTTTTTGGGGCGTCACTCAAAATATTAATCATCATTACATTTAATTAGTTTAATTCAGCAAGCAAGCTCAACTGCTACTTAGTATCACAGCTGCTGAAGACTGCCTAGGCGTTCCTACATTATTCGCACATACCCGTAACAATGTACTGCTCAAAAATAAAGATCTTTTTAAAAGAGAAACCATGGAGTTTATACTGTTCTTCTCCATAGTAACGGCATTCCAAACGGAAGGTAAAGTTGTAGCTTAGCATTTTGTAACTATTTGGACGACTCATAAGTACTGTACTTAATAGTTTATTTGAGCTCGTTGGGTTTACATGAATAAAAAATATTCTGATTCTGATTCACCCAAACTCGTCTATTTGCAGCAGACACGGTGATAAGAAATAAGCACATAAGGCAAGTATATAAGTATACAAGGAATATTCGCTGTCTGTTACGCTCAAAAGAACCTTCCGTCTATTAGGCAGAAGGGTTGATTGGCTTAGCCGCAGGGACGAAGTTCCCAATTTTCATTTGAGGGCATCGGACCGATTGCTAGTCGGCATATTCGGCACAATTTCTACAGATTTACTCAGCTATTTAAATCTCTTATTTAATGTTTTGCGACTACTCCAGTAAACGAGTCCCAATAAAGCTTTGTAAAATATTTATAGGCTTAGGGCCCAGGAATATTTGATGAAGTCTCTTTTCGAATATTGGGTTGCTTACAAATTATTAAAGCAAAAATATAGTTTAAAATCAAGGTCTAGATTATTCATTTAATTTGGCTTTGTACATACGTACTGTGAACATTTGTAAAGCTCATTGAAAGTAAAGTGGGCTAGCTCGATGGCATATAAATAATCACTAAGTAATCTGGGCCATAAAAGACATCAAAGATGTTTATTTGCTGAGTTTTTTTTTCAATATTAGTTTAAAATAACGAGAGAAATCCTCAAAATCATTATGGGATGATCACTCAAAGCTCTAAATGAATAGCTCTAGTCAGTTTTGCCGACGATCCATTAGTGCGGCCAATTTGCAAAGTAAAGCCAATGAATCCAAACAAAAAGTCATTTTGGCAACATTTGCAATAAGTCTGTGAAAGACTCCTTATTATGTGCCTATATCTACTCTCTTCATGAGATTAAGGTTCCTGCGCACGATAAGAAAAGATTTAACCAACATTCCTGCCAACCTGGTCCACTAAAATCTCATCACAAAGGGATTTTGTAACACCCTAAAGAGGCTGGAAATCCTAATCAGGATTACATTTTCACGCTAAAAAACTTCGTTATCAGCGAGCATTAATTACAGACAAGCGTCGGGAATTCATTCGGTGCGTTTCACGAACCGGTTTTTTCTTGTGTTTTCATATATTTTAACACTCCCCAGTAATTAATCAAGCCTGTAGGAATGCGCGCGCGGTGGGAAGTCGTGTTTCTAGTCGATTTTTTTAAAAAAGCTCATAGAATAAATATTTTTTTTGTGTATAGTATGGCTGATAATGATATTCCGTCTAGTTTGGCACCGCAACATAACTTACTATGTCAAATGATTTTGTTTTTTTTTTGACGGGGGGGGGGGGGGAAATCTTCGAAAGATACCCGGCCTCTGTGTGGGAGAGGGCCGGGTTATGTGGGATTCTTACTCATTAAAAGCCCCCCGGTGGCCGCCTTCGACACATGTTGGAGGGGCTCCGGGATCTCCAAACGGAACGCACCGGTGCCCCTCTTGTGCCTCGCCCCCTTATGGGGGGCCCGTCTCGGGGGAGCAAACTTGCTCCCCCTGCGCCCTCGCTGCGCACGGCGGCGGGGAGCCACGCCCGCCACCGTCCTCCTCAGGAATCCTCATCGTCACCGCACGTCCGGGACCCACACCCCAGTCGTCCTCGACCCCGAGGGTAGCCCGTTGTTTAAGGCCCTGGGCATCAGGGCCGATGTCAAATGTCTAAACTGACATAAATTTACTTTACTTTATTGTAAGCGCTGAATGCAAAAATTACTTCATTAAACTTCTAAATTTTTCCTGTTAAGTTTAAACTCGTTTGAGATTCCCGAGGCGGTTAAACTTTCCTGGGATCGCTAATTTAAAGTTTTTCCACTATACTTAGCTTAAGTGTTAGTAAAAGTGTCGGGTTGAAGGTCCAGTTTCAGTCTTTCTGGGGACGGCGTAAAATGCACCAAATGAAAGATGAACACCATGGGCCATGTAATAAAAGACACATATTTTTAGCACTGGGCTAAACAAATACCATCCTTGGTTCAATAATATATATTTCTAAGTTTCAGAAAAATGGTGGCAATTTTTTAACGGTTACTTAATTTTTCCTCCGTGTTCATAAATGTCAGTCACCCAAAAAAAAAATCAGTATTTTTCCAAAATTTCTAAATTGTATTTTTATCTGTGATCAGCGAAGCTTTAGTTGGCTGGAAAATTCTAAGACAAAGCCATGCCGAAAAATGCGAGCAAAATGTGAAAAAATGTGGTCATTTCATAAAGTCTAAAGAAGCGTCTAGACTTTATAATATTATAGCTAGAGCTTAAATTCATGTAGGTGAGGTTAGGATTTAATTTAGAAGAGATATTAAACAGAGAATATCAGTTATCAGCTTGATACCTAACACTTATTAAAGCATTTAAAAGCTGCAGCTACTGGCAGTGGTACATTTTGGTCGAGATCTAGAACGTATTATAAATATAGTATTACAAATTGATTTATTACATTTACGAGAATACTGCACATTGAAATAAAACTAGTTTTACAGATTTTATCGCGTGTATATTATTTTTTTACGTTCCCGACGTTTCGCACAACACCTCAGTGTCCAGTGACCATGTTTGATGGAAGGCAGCCGAAACGTCGGGAACGTAAAACACAAAATATAAATGCGAAAAATGCCGTATATTTGTTTTATTTCAATAGTTTTATAATTTAAACCTGTGGTCCTTGCGTGAATGCATGTGCTATGGTAGTCTTGATTTAATTTTAATTTATATTATAATATCAATGTCTTGCACATTTCCAAATCTGTTACCCAATCCCTAACAAGCACAGTATTATTCAGATTCATTTCAATCCAAACATCAATCGAGTTCTCGGTGTAATGAACATTCTGATTCGATTAATCGCAACCACGGTACATTGAGCTTTCAATCATTGGATTACAAGTTTCCAGCGTCTTACATTTCTTATCTTATTGATTTTGTTTAACTTTTGGTAAGTAATAAGATTACAAGAATTTGAGGACACTCCATCAATTTATTTGAGAATTAGATATTACTAATAGGTAATATTATTTTATGATTATATATAATACAATAATTGCAGGGTAGCACGTTAAAATAAATGTTTCTCGATAAACAGAGACAAATATTACCGATTCATTGCACTGATAGTTTATTGTTTAATAGGATCCGATAATTACCGTTTACAGAGTGAAACGATTCTTAAATACAGGAGATTGGGTTGCTTTTGCAACTCTATATTCCTTTTATTACTTACCCAAATTTTCGAACAACGCAATGTTTAGGCTCAATTCCAATTTTCCAAATTTGTGTGTAAGTAAGTAACTATGACGAAAACTACATACCAAATCCAATATCTGGGTAAACACACGGCACGCTGCAGCTTCGAGCCGCTCAGATCAGTTAAATTTACAATTATGATTGCACTAGCTATCGCTGGGAATAGGGACGCTGCTGCCAGTTTGCATATTGTTTGTCCGTGACAGCTGGTCTGCATCGGAATTAACCTTAGAATTCTGTATATTCGGTAGTACCGACCTGTATTTAATTTATTATAGTTTCAAGAGTTCTGTAAACAAATTGTAAAATCAGAACCAGTATCGTGCGAGTATGTTCCTCTGTTCATGTGTCACACCTTATTATCTCAGAAACGACTAATGCTATGGACTTTAAACTTTTTTATGGGGCAGGGCCCGCACCAGTTGTTATTCGTGAAAGGCAGGATCTAGAGCGGTGCCCAACAAATATATCGACGTTCAGCCCTATGCTAGTTCTGTGACAAAGTTTGAAACGAATTTAAACAGTAAGAGTTGGAATAAAATATTTATTGCGAAGCAAGCGATAAAAGAGAACTCCATAAGTACTCTTCCACCAGGCACCCATCACGAATAGAATTATAGTAGTTAATCCTTCTTGTGAGCTGATTATTTTCTTTGCTAGTATATTTTAGGTTGTTTTCTTGAGAAGACTGCTTTTAATATGGTTTCGGTGGGACTTACTTGAGGACTTAAATGATTCATAATACGAATAACATACAAAGTGTTCATTGATAATCCTTGGAAGGTGAAAATGATAAGATATCTGTAGGGCATATAACAGTTATTCTATATTCAAGTTTAAGACACGATAAATAATGTATATATTTCAGCGTTTGCAGCTCATGTAGGTAAAATACAAGAATAGCTGTAACACTATTCAATTTCGTGCGTCACGTGTCGCTAGTCTCAAGGTTCTGTTCTAAGCTTAATTCAAACGAAAACATAACCGCACTAATACTACTAGAATATTGTACAGCACTTCGCATTAATTACAATTTAACTTCACGAGTGCTCGACAGTTTACACTAGTCAGTACCCACTCGAGTAAATTTACTTAGACTTCAACTGGTTCTAGTATTCAAGTACTACTTGGAACTAATGTTCTTGTATAACAAGCAAGGCAAGGTGTCTAACAGGTAATCTGGTTAATTATAATAAGACTATAACATATTCGTATCTATACAGTGAATATTTCTGAAAATCACAGGAGATGTGTAGCGATGGTGATAGCCAAGTTGGTAGAATGCTAGCCTTGGTAACGAGGATTGCAGGTTCGAACTCTACCTTGCACTACTGAGATTTCATGTGTGAATCTCATTTTAAACCATGATTATCACTTGCTAAACGGTAAGCATCTTAAAGAAAACATGAGGATTTTTTATATGTCTCTCTCTTCACGCGTCGCGGGAATCTAAGGTAGGTATGGCTATAGCTTAAATACTGGGTTAAATGTGTACCATTTTTTACGACACAAGTAAATTATCTATTATGTCAAACATGGACTGGATGATCATTAAATGGTCCCTCGTAAGTCACTAAGGAACCTTAAAAATACTATACTGCTTATTCATATTTTTGTGTGCGTGTGAACGAGATATACTTCTCATAGTATACCGGTGAATATATAGGCATCTAATAACTAATTACAAAGTTGTTGGGTCTTTCCGTCCACAGTTAACAATTATGAGTTATTAAACTGATCAGAGGATCACTGACCGTTTTCGAACAGATTAATTAACTTCTACAAAACTAGTCGCTCAATAAATAACTTCCATTACGAAAACATTGCAAAACTAAATTAATGATGTTCGAGGTACCTATGTTAGGAATAGTTTGATTAAAACAAGTACCGCCTGACTTTGACAGTCTAATTAAATTTTGCTGAGCAAACCATTGTGCGGTTGACCATGGGTTATGTGATGTCTGCTCTAGAAGGTCTGCTGAGGGTTTGATTTGGCTTGTGTATTGATTATTCACACTTGAAGTATTGATGATTGTTAAAGTGCTCTTAACACCTTGAGTGCGTAGCCATTTTCAGAGGACTTTCAGCCAGTGCGTTAGAGACCTATTCGACCTCATAACCGAGCTTCACTGTAGTGCGTATGAGACCTAATCCATCTCCTAAAATAAGGTATTTTAAAAAAACTCATATCTTTATCAAAAAATAAGATACAATCTATGTTCTTTCTGTAAATAATAGAGAATTAACTGTTCTATCTCAAGTTTGCTACGCATGGGGATATGAAAAGTGGGTTATGAGATATAACGAAAAAAAAATTAGGTATCCATTGAATCTCGCATCGCAAGTAAAGATAGATCCGTTTGGGTTGTGACTAGTGATGGGATTAAAATAAAACCCCAGTTATCGATAGCTAAACTTTTAATGAAGTAATCATTTAAACATAGTAATATTGATTTCTTGTATTTCCGCGAACACTACACATTGAAATAAAACTAATCTTATGGATTTTATCGTGTTTATTATTTGTTTTTTACGTTCCCGTCGTTTCGGCTGTTTTACAGCAACCATGGCCACGGGAGGACTGACCATGGTGACTGTCCTTCCGTGAATGATGAATTATGATAATCCATAAAATTAGTTTTATTTCAATAAACATAGTGACCTAAAATATATTTAAGAAAAATGTTCATCATTGAACCACATTTGTTGATCGCATTGCACACATAGTGTATTTATTCGTTTTGCTGTTTTGGATGCATCTGTGCTACTAAATGTAAGCCGTAATTTACTGTGACAGCCTGTGCAACGCCTTTTTTTGCTACCACGCTGACAAAATATAAGAGCGTATTTTTTTTACATGGAGTGCGCAGGTACACATTATCGACATTTGAACAACACTGAGCGCGAGCTAACGGCGCCCGCGCCGCCCGCGCTCCGCTCCTTGCGTCTATGACGTCTGTGTTTTAGGAGGTCCGAAAGATCTCTTCACGCAACAGATGTATATTATTACAACTCAGTGCGTTAGAGACCTCATCCATCTCCTATTTTTTTTATTACATTATTGAATCAAACTCGCAGCGGGAAGTAGGTATGTATATTTGTCTCTGTCAAACACATAGAAATAAAGAAGTTACGACCTCCCGCACAGAGGTGGAGAACACGATTTTCGGCGCCGCACCAGCTGAAAGTCACGTTAGAGTTCTTTTAGACCTCCTAACGCAGTCAACGTGTTAAAGTAAGTGCTATAAGAGAAAAGCGACTAATACTTTGGATTCTTTTAAAATACTGAAGCCAAGCAAAGTAAATTTGTATTTTTTTGTGCTGGTTTTAAATGACTTATATCAACGTTAATTGTTCCGTGGGAACAAGCGGGTTTAGACTCCAAGCATTCAAACCTCTGGGTTCCGATAATGAGGTAATCATGTATAACAGCATCATCTCAAAATAATTAGAGAAGGAAAACATTACGAGGAAATCAGCATGTCAAATATAATAAAAACGAGTTTAAAGGAAATATAGATACACAGTTCAATACAAGTCCGCCACCCATCATAGTCATGGTGATTAACTAAGAGCTGAATCATCTCAAATTGCAAATATCCATGTCCCGGACCCCGCTATGGGACATTGGTGAATATGCTTCTAAAATCAAATGCCGGCTACATTTTTGCCACTTTAGATGGCGTGCTACCCAACACTTAAAAGTAGTACATGGTCACATTTCAGTGTTAACGCAATCATTCATTTTTATCAAACCAAGCTGAAATATAAACAATTGTGTGTGACACGCCAAAATTATGTATAAACCACGCTTTTCTGTGCTCATAAGGCAATTGTAAACGATTGAACATGCTGTTAATTACTGTAAATAGGGTAATTAATTAATTTACTTAAACATTTAGTACGTGTTAGTGATCTAACGCTACATCTCGGTCTGTGTGTCTGTTTGTTTGGACATCACAGAAATTCTGCTCGCTTAATTTAAACGGGGCTTCTACTATAGGATAGCTTGTGATTTTACTCAAAAGTGGAGGTAGTTATATATCGTTACGCTATCTCCATTGGGAAACCACTATAGAACAAATCGATAATTGTGCAGGTAAATCCAGAAGAAAGCTGGTAAGTATACGCAGTATTTAGGGCTTACGTGTAAATTCTTTTGTCATTTAAAATGCTCCAGCGACCAAAGTTTAAAGATTATTATTATTTAATAGTTTGAATAAAAAATATTTCAAAAATACGAGACGTTGGGCAACACTACCCACCAGCCACGCAGCCTTAGTTTTTATCCGAACAACGTTTCCCTTCATTCACATGACAGCAGATAAATATTACCGACGATAGCGCTTGGATGAGCTACCGAGTCGACCGAGAAGTCGTGCGAATGTTTGCCTCGGGCGAGGCATGTACTGACTCAGCAAAGCAAACTAGCCGCCGCGTCGCGAGCCAGTGCATGGAGTTGGTGCGTGGCTATTTGGAACGTTAATCGAGTTCTGGACAGATGAACGGGCTTGGAATTACTAATATTAGTTTGAATTTCGATATAGATACCTATAAAATCTACTAAACAAATGGGGGAAGAGTAAGCCACAGTTGAACCTCGACTTGACAACTTATCCAATTATAAACCAAACAAGTTGATCGATTATTAAAGGAGCCAGCAACACCGAACTCCTCTAGGATGTTAGTCGAGAAACTTTTTGTCACGAGTGTCGGGACCCAAAATAAAATGCAATTCTCCGCGAAACAAAGCGAATCTAAAAAAGTATTCGACACGTGTATCGCCTCTCAATCATCAATCAATGATATATAATCTACTCTCGATGCAGATCAGGCAAAATTTTCAGGACGGCCCCATGCCTTTTCTAATCCCATATTTATGGCTACATCTTCACTACCCGTTGATAAGCCCGAGTTATGTGTTCCGCATAATTATGTAGGTATAACAGTAGAACAACCCCTGAATAATTATCACAATGTCCACTCATTACATATTCATCAAATTTGGTTACGAGTAAACCATTTTTTTTTGTAGGCACATTTTTCGCGCATGCCTTGATGCTACTTTGTTTATTTTCAAGGGAATGTTAACTGTGTATTTGGGTTACCTGGGGGTAAGATAAGGGTGAATGTTAAACATTTTTGTGGGGTAATTTGTGCTTAAACGAATTTAAAAAAACATTAAAACGAGCATTTATCGTTTGCCCACAGTGAATGAATAGGTATGATGTATGTATCATTAATAAATCCGTTATTAAACTAACTGATAAAAGCATTTGAAAATGCAATCAGAATGTATAAACTGAGTTTAGCGTGTGTAGACTAGAGTATTCTTACTCGCATTGACGGAAGGTCAGTTTCGTGCGTTCGATGGAACTAAGTATGTAATTAACTTAATTAACTTGCGTTCTTTTAAATTAAAATTCCAACATTTTCCTTTAATTGTTTACCAACAGATGTTGATAAGGCCACTAGGTAGGTACGACCTACAGGGTTTGCAAATAATAGATCACTAAATCAAATTAATATTAGATAGAGTTGATTTAACTAATTTGGCTCCAAGCAATATCTTACAATTAAACTTGAAAGGTTTCCGATAGTCTGTAAATATTTGCGAGCACTTTAACATTTTAATGATTGATGAGCTCCAAGTAAGTCATCTATATTTATAGGATAAATAATTTATTACATTAATCACGCAATATCTTCCTAAATGTTAATAAATTTAAAATCTTATTGCTGTGGTACATTTATAATTATACACATTTTAAAATTTCATGGATAAAAGATGATGCTTTACTTTTGAAAAGGCAATACACAACTGCAGTAATCCAACAATCTGCAAGCATACGTTTTGTATACGTCCTAGTTAGCTATTACAATAAAATCTCAAAATTCTCAGAATCTGAATACAGCTGTAATTTGCTCCGAATATAACTCGCAATTTTCTCACAAGATACACACTACAATCCTACCTGTTTTGTGAAGCTCATTATTTCAGCGAGTGATAGAGATTTGAACGTAAAATGGGTCGACTGTAAAATATGACCTTACATAAATTTCATGCTCACAATGTGACATTTTGTTGAGACCCCGGTAAATGCGGAGTCATTTGGTACAGCCTGAAAGGGAGATGTATCTTTATGTGTACATCAAATTTGAATTTATTTTCGTTTGAGTGGATTGAAAGTTTTCTGTTGTAGATACACTTAAGTGGTTTGTTTTCCAGAAATATATTCACAAATATGCGGTCCGTCAACAAGTAATACTTTAAAATGTATATAAAGATACTAGGGATTTATTATTTTTCTTTAAGGTCAACTTCCAATAAAATATTACCAGACAACATAATTATTGGATTGAAAATAATGTCGAGCACCTCAGCCCATGGTTAGGTACCTAGGTAGGTAAATCACGTATAGTAAGTTTGTATCATTCCGGTGGTCTAAATTCTTACAGCTGTTCTCAATACCTTGTCTACCATAAAATCCTAACTCACAATTAATCCACAGTGTAAACACATTTATCACAGCAAAACTGTTGATCTGAGACTTAAACATTTATCCGCTTACAATTTATTGTGGCAAAAAGAGATCTGTCTCCGTGTTGTCATATTGGAATTAAGCTTTTGACTCCATGACTGTTTAGGTCACAACATTTTATTCAGATTTAAAATAATGTGGTGAACTTTATTTCAAGATCTTGACGCAGTAAAACTGGAGAAATTTGCAACGTAATAAAGAAAATGCTCGATATAGAGGCGCGTATCTTGATTGACTCTTTGATGGGTGACCGAGTAAGGTATGACATCTAACGCTTTAGAGGGCTCGTTTAGAATGACAAAAGGAACTGTCAAATTTCGGTTCCTGTTGTCATTGCAATACCTTAGCCTTACGGGCAGTCTGAAACCTGAAATACACTTACAAATGGCGACCCGGATGTCTCAGTTGGTAGTGACCCTGCTTTCACTGCCACCCAGTTCACAACATAATCTTGGAAACATGAATGCCATGAGTTCAGCTCAAAAACGTTAATGGCTTAAAACCACAAGATTTGCCTAATGCCCTGAATAATTTGTTACTGCCGACATTGGAAGGCTGCGACTGCCATCTTGATAATACAGAGCTGGTTTTTATCGGCTAGAATAAACAGTGAGCTTAGGTTCCACGCTTAGCCTTTATTAACGCGGGCTAAAGCTCGTTCGGAGTAATTTACATAGTAAACTGAGTTATATAATGTTTATCCTCCTCGTTGGGTGCTGTCATATAAAAAATACAATCGTCATAAAACAGATTGTAGCTTAGAGTTGTAAGATTTCACGACTCGATTATAATTTTAGTACTAAATGAACCATCCTATAAGTAACTTCAAAATCATCAGAAAAACATTCCATCATTCATTTCCACTGTGGATATTGTCTCCCGATGAAAAAGGCAGTAATATTGGATGAAACAAACACGCTGTGAAACTCATCAGTTTGCACACAGAACGTGACAGGAGCGGGATGGTGGTGCAGCCAGCCCGTGACGATAGCGACGCCTGTGAGTGATGGCGTGGCATCGGAATGCACGATAAATTGTTTGATGGATGTGCAACGAATTGATGGCTATATCAAATATATTTCTTCTATAGGGAGCTTCCAGCACAACGCAATAGAGAGAGTGTATACAGGACGTATAATGAATGAAGCAATAGCGATAGCAACAGGAGATATGCGATAGAGACTAGCGATACATACCTGCGAAAATGTTAGGAAACTAAAACAGGTAGGTAGATACAAAGCGACAAGATGTGTCGTGAATGACAACTGATTGTGAGAACCCTACACTTAATGTGTTCAACTGATTAAGTAGGTACCGAAAAATAGGTAGCAAAATAAAATATTTTCGCTAGTGTGCTACTCACGTGTCGTTTAATCTAATTGTGAACACGGGCGGTTAATTATACGGGGTGCGACTCGACTTGTTGCTATTCGCATGATTGCGTCAGTAATGGCTCCTTAATTGAACAAATAATACTTAAGGATAATTGTTAGAAGTAATAAAACTGATTCTATTCAAGCACAAACGCTTGAAAAAAGGAGAAAATTATTTATATTTATAGGTACATTTAAACCAATACCATTTGTAAATTTGTTATTCGGCTCACGAAACGTAAGAACTCCGAGCAATATTCAAGTTTCAATGGTATTTTAATCTCTTAGGGAATTTGTTAATGAATTTACGAGAGCAAGTTTGAACGTGGGTACTGATCGCGTTCTAGGATCGAGTTTATTGCACGGAGTTTATTGCATACCAATATTCTATGTGTAAGTCAAAGTCAAAGTCAAAGTCAAATCATTTATTTCGTATAGGCCTACGGGGGCACTTACAAATTGTCATTACATTTTTTCCTTAATACTACAACCGGATCGGAACGCGACCTCAACTGAGAAGATCCGGCAAGAAACTCAGCGGGCTTGTCTTTTTTTTATCCATTATATTTACAAAAAAATAATAATGTAATATAATGTAGGTAATATGTGCATATGTGGGCATATGTATAATTTATTACGAAGTAATTTAATTAGGCTTTAAAAACAAGGTTCGATACACTTCTCCACAATATCGGAAGATTTCGTTCGATGTTTTTTTATTAAGTTCATCATAAATATTATTAAGGTGTGCAGTAGGCTATACACATATACAATGTTTTGTCTACACCTGGTTTGGAAGAGAAATTGGCAAACAATTTGACATTTAAAAATTGGCAGCTTTGGCTATTCAGCGAGGAAATGCGGCCAGCATCTCGGGCACGCTATCGTATAGGCCAATTTTTTTAACTTTTTGTAAATATTAAGTAGCTCTCCAATACTCTTTTTAATTTAAGTCGCTATTATCAGGCGTAGCAGAAAATTTTAATAAAATTTAAGTAGCTTCTGCAATAAACTCACTTTTACTGCTTTCAAAGAAGAATAACCAAAGCAACCTGTCCGAAAATACAAAGGATTTATGTTATACCTACGGTGTAGCTTACAATATTTTTACCCAAATGGGTTTTGAGGTACAATTTATTGTAGTATCGACTGGTGGCCGGACGGCTTCCAGCAATTTGTCACAGCACACAGTGGGAGCAGGAGCCAGTACACTGCAACACAATTGCGGCACTGAAAAACGAGTCTGCTGAGAAACTTGACAGCATGCAAGCTGTCGCTGAGACTCGGTATTCAACACACTTAGCTGTTGCTATACTAAACAAAGCGAGGCTGGATCTTGGATGGTGCTAAAACGATTGATGCACTGTTACCATCGAATATTTAAATCTATCATCATATAAATAAATGCCATTTCAGATAATTCGGAAAATGGCAGATGTTTTCCAAACGTTGAAAAAGTACTAAGGGTTGCCAACGCACACAGGTTGAGAAATAAATATTTACTTTGAAGATCTGAATAACTCAGTGGGTAGTGACCCTGCTTTCAGTGCTGTGGGTCTCGGGTTCGAATCCTGGTAGGGACAAACTTTGTGTGATTACTACTAATATTCGTACCCGAGCCATGGATGTTTATTATGTATATAAGTATTATATACTGAGTTCGTCCTCAGTCCATTGTACGGTACTCATAATACAAGCGTTGCTTAGTGTGAGACCGTATAGTTGGTGTGTTCGTCTAGCGATATTTACTTGCTGAAATAAAGCTTAGTTTTTTTGTAACTTCATCAAAGATATAAATATGGAAAGGTCCCTTTCCATATATGAGAAACTTTTAATTTTATATCACAAATTTATTTTGACTTTCATTTAATTCTGTTCTTTGCTATAGGTACGAGTTTTTTTTAAAGTATTTAGTGGGATAATCTTTATACACATGTCGGTGCTTACTACCGCTATACGCGATCCCGCGGGAATTCTGGGCGCCGTACATTATTAAATATTGCTGTACACCGACCCCTGTCAGTGGCGCAATAAAGCCGGGCTCGATTGATGCGGTGACGTGTAAACAAAATTTCCGAGGCTTTTAGTCGAAAAGTTTTAAATGCTCATTTGTTGGGTGTGTGAAGTAGGGTTCCCACGCATCCCGAGGCTATTAAGGACATTCCTTAATTTATAATTTTTCCACTTAAATTCTCAATTGCATCTTTGTGACGTTTCTGCGTAGCGTCAAGATTAAAAAAAAACACTTACCTGTATGTACCTATGTAAAATTTCACAAATGGAGAAAAAAAGTTGATCATTCTGGAGTTACAATAGCACAGTAGTTACTTGACGAAAAAAGTATTGTTTATGCCACTGCTTATATCCATGAATATAGTTGTAAACCATCAACTGTCTATGAATTGTACGGTGTTTCTATTCCACCGTTACCGCAATGGTATATGGTAACTCTACCCTGACCCTCTCACGGCCCGATGACAGACGATGCGTGTGACGCCGCGGAGTGAAAAGTTAAAGCCGACAATTAGCGAATAGTTACCAAAATGACTGCGGTTATACGGGCTTTTGTTCGGGATGTTACCGAATCTACAATGTGTCAAAAACAGATTTTTGATGGTGATTAATTGAGGGATTTGAACAAGGATAGCCAAGTTGGTTGATTGCATGCTGTGGGGACAAACTATGTGGGTTCAAACACCAGTTTGTGCCTCTAGGCGTTTTTGTTAATGGATTTTGTTTCAGAATCAGAATATTTTTTAAAGTGTTGCTAAAGCCTGCCTAGCCGATCCTGCGTTTTTCTCATACACCCACAACAATGTACTGCTCAAAAATGTATAAGATCTTTTTAAAAAGAGTAACCATGGCGTTTCTTGCCCGTTCTTCTCCATAGGAACGGCATCCGGACGGGTGGTAAATTTGTAGCTTAACATTTTGGAACTATTTTAACGATTCATAAGTACTGTGCTTAATGGTTGACATGAATAAAATATATTTTGATTCTGATTCTGAAACTAAGTAGCTGAATCTTTTTTTACGTAAAAAGTTTAAGAGATACATAGAAAACGAAATACCTTTTACCGTGAAACTGTCTAATTTTCTCCAACAGTTAAACGGTTCGAGTTTACTAGTTGGATGTCAGTAATTATTTCTTCTTCCTAACGAGTTTTGTTAAATATTACCGCTATAAATGTTCCCCCGGTGATAATGACCGGGTTTCTTTATTAACCCGCTTTCTTGTATGAAGAACTCTTTTTAGAAAACCCTTTTTAAAATTCCGAGCATTAATTTTATGCCTCAGTGTTGAAAATTTAGTTACTAATCATATCTTTTTAGTTAAAGTCGCGTTCCGATACAGTCGGAAAGTTAATAAAAAAATAGAATGTCAATTTTAAGTGCTTACGAAGGCCTATATAAAATAAATTATTTTACCTGTAGATATTAAGCCACGGTTTATTATTACTACCTATTAATGTCTGCCCAACAAGTCCCAATTCATTTAATTCCATTCCCGCCATTTCAATAGTTTGAATGGGGATTTACTAATTAAGACGTTAGCGTACATATCTCTGGGGGTTAAGGTGTATTTTGGGGTAACGCTGGATATATGCTTTGTTATTAGTTAATTGCCGTTCATTATTCTAGTCACGTAATGCGGGAACTGCTGAGTGTATGGATATAAACATCATTATGTGGGTCCCATTAGTGACAGACTTGTTAGATTAAAAAACTGCAACTTTTTTTTTCTCCTGTCTCTTCCTTTTTTTTTTGTTTCCGCTGGGAAACTCCTGTCTCTTCCTAGCGTAACGTATCTATGAAAGTATGTTGAAATAAAATGAAATTTACAGATTCTATGGTCACGAGAGGACCATCTACCGTCATCCTCCCGTGACCATGGTTGCTGTAAAGCAGCCGAAATGTCGAGAATATAAAAACATAATATACACGCGATAAAATCTGTAAAATTAGTTTTATTTCAATGTATAGTATTTGCATTAATATAGGAAATCAGTATATGAAATCACATCAATATCCTACATTGTTCTCATATACCTATAACAATGTACTGCTCCAAAATGTAAATGTTCTTTTTTCAAACAGCAACCTTGGACTTTCTTGCCCTTTGTTCTCCATAGGAACGGCATTCCGAACGGTTGGTAAAGTTGTAGCTTAGCATTTTGTAACTTTTTGGTTTACATGTTTAAAAAAAAGAAAGTATTGTTATAAGTTACCTGCCCAGCTCATCTAACCCACCTAGGTTAGCAACCTGAAAATCACCGATACTAAAATAGGTACATTTTTCTTTACAAAGTTATTTATCAATCCCCTTCCCTATTATGTTGGCAACATAAAGGTAGGCCTTAGCTTCCGATTTGTTATGTCTTCGCATTATTTAGATAAAAATGGGTTTGGTATTTTCATTGTATAGCCTGTCTCTTATTTTTAGATTTCTCTAATAAAAATGTAGCGTATTATTAGGATTTTGTAGGGACCGCGTAACATTCTTTTCATCTTTACATAAGGGGCTATAATGTGTACGGATATATTGCTGTGAGACACTTTAAATAGATGGGTCTGCACTAGCAGCTGATTTCGTGTCTGAAATTACCAAAACATTACTTGCATCAAAATTTTCAGACATTTTTTATTTACATGCTTGGAGTTTAACCTGGTATTAATGTTGCAAAGTGCTCTTTGACTCAAATCAATAACCAAATAAAATATTTCAACTAACAATCTATTTTACCTATCAATTAATTTTTTCCTATAAACTAGAACTATACTAAAAATAAATATACTAACCTATCAAAACACTCCTTAATAAGCCCAACTATATTTCAATGAGAATACAATTACGCGAAGGGTTAAGACGAAAACATAAGATACACAAATCCTTTACATAATTATACTTTAGAATATTTCCACGAGCAATTTTCTCCAACGAAGTGGGCCTTTATGAAAGAAATTATGTTTATGCCAACAAAGATTAAGAATGGCAGGTGAGGCTCGACTGGCAGCTTGGGGGATCGATTGATGGAGGGCCACTGAGGAGACTGAGCCGAATATTCGAGCCGTGTAGACGCTAAAGGCCGGGTACCCATCTTCGAACACGAACACTGCGAACACGAATGTTTGGATCGTATATATAGAACGTTCGTGAACAAACGCCTTATGTTACTCTCAGTACTATACATACTGGTCAAGAACGGAAGTACCGGGCCCCAAGTCTGCTAACACAATCGATTCATAATCGAACAGCAACCTAAATTTCATAGATTTATTTTTTAAACTGTTTTTTTTCGCAATCGAAGTGAAAAGCAGAGTGCGTAACTCGTTCTTAAAATAAGAAAGTTTATCCTTGACATAAATATAAATGTCTCGGCTAAAATGACCTACTTTATGAACTTGTTGTACAATCTTCTATTTGTTACCATACTATCGTGTTGCTGATGATAAAAAAGTGTATCAAATCTAATTAATTCAAAATCTATTTTTGGTGCTCTTAAATTTCGAGATCGAAAAAAAACTAATTACAAAAAAGCATTAGAACATTATCATGACGGCTCGATCCGGTTTCAATTGATCGAAATGAAATTGAGGACCCAGATTAATTTACCAAACCTTTTTAAATTATACAACGTGTTTTGGATTTGTAACCCTTGTTTTATTGTTTATCAGCTGTCCCGGCGAACTTCATACCGCCTCACATGTATGAGAAAATCTAAAAAAAACAAGTTTTTTTTACGTTCATGAATAAATAGTATTTTGTTATATTTAGTTTAATTTACACAATATGGGGCGAATACAATTTAAAAAAATCAAAGATCATAAAAATCGGCCCACCCGTTCTTTGAGTTCTAAATGGGGTAACTAAACACGACGTGGCCGTAACGTCTTTTGTTTATAGGTAAGAACCCTTGGCACTTGACAATATAATCCTCTCGTTAAATTTATACGGTAGGTTATAGGTTAGGCACAATAAAAGTAGTAGTAATATACAACGTTATTCAGAAAGGGTATAACCAACACTTGATACTGCGCTTCATCATAATGTTAAGTTAGAATTCCGATATGTCAATGTATAAAATATTGCTCACGGTTACGCTAAAGAAGCATGGAATTACACGAATTAATTCCCCCATCTCCATTCGTATCGTAGGTCGACAAGACGCACGGACAAGTGTCATCCGTACACTGTGGACATTCCTTCGGTACGGACTAAGCGTTTTGCTTCTACTTTCATCATGCGAACTGCCAAGGAATGGAACACGCTACCGGCGTCTTTGTCCCCCGTTGACTATAATCTGGGTGTTTTCAAGTCGAGAGTGAACAGGTACCTTCTAGGCAACTATGCTACATCGTAGATCTCATCGTCACTTACCATCAGGTGAGATCGAGATCAAATACTTGCCTATATTGTAATAAAAAAATAGCACATTAAAGAAGGTTTGAAGGTTATTATACAATGTCTGTATTACGCTGTAGAAAATTTCTAATCAATATATTATAACAGCTTCCAAACGCTCATTATTGTAAGAAGTATTTCCAATAAAAAGTGGGCGACCCTTTTGTGTTTCGACACAATATCACTAGTGATGTGTGTAGGTACTGTTCACACAATATTCTGTTGACTTTGAACTTTGTGGGGCTTATTGTTGGTCGCGGCGGCGAGGTCCGACCCCTGTCATTTCTATGTATTGATAACTTAAATCGCTCGAGACATCCGACTTTTGCCCTTTTCCACCACATCAAAGCTTACAGGGGGATTTCGATGATGTTGCCGGAATATAATAAAAAAATATGTTGTGTTAAGCACTCACAATATAAATCACTATCAATAAAATTAAAAAAAAAATATGACGAGCTGATGAACGCAGTTGGCAATGATCCTGTTATCTGCGCCGATAGTACCGGAATCAAATCCTGGTAGGGACAAACATTGTGTGATGAGCACGAATGTGTGAATCCGAGTTATGGACGTTTAGTATCTATATACGTATTACATACTGAATTCGCCCTATATATATAATACAAGCGTTCCTTAGTGTGGGACCGTATAGTTGCTGTGTCGTCTGGCGATATTATTATATAAAATGAAAAATAGCAGACCAACGTTATTTACTTGGTATGGACCTAAGAAACGTAGACAGAGAATAAACCCATCTCTGTCTACGCTAAGTAATATCTAAGCTGTCACAAGAGAGAACAATGAAGGACACCACCAATGACACTTTCCAAGACGTCATATAAAAGCAGTATACTCGTGACCTTCGATTATACACCTCTTGAGTATTGGGTAGTAAATGGATATTTCTAGGTCGTAAATATGAGGATGGTAATGACAATATAACTATGGTTTCCATCTACTTTTACTTTTGCAATATTTTTACGACGCTGACTTTACGGTGGGATCTTAAGGTAGCTTTTACTACCTAGAGATCCCACCGATAATTTAGTGCGAATTGTGGAATGCGAAATAAATAAAAGTGAGTGTGAATAGGTAGGTATACTATTACTCAGCTGTTCAGAGAAGCGATTGTTACAGTATGCGCACAATCAATTAATAGCTTCCTAAGAAGCCGTTAACCAGCTATCTCAGTTTCTAACTGAACATAACTCTCGACAAAATGGGATTTGCTACTTACGGTTAACTAGACTGGATAAAGTGATAACAGAAGGCGTATAGACCCACTTCACAACTGTATGTCTGTTACTCCACGATAAATATTTCGATATTTATAATTTTTTAAATTGGGTATTTGATGATTTGTTCTGCGATCAGAATATAAAAAGAAAAGTTAAATGTGAAGGATGTAATAGAGAGCTATTATTGGACTTTTTTTTTAATAAGATAGGATATAAAGCACTGAATTTTTATACGTCTAAATCAGGTTTGACTAACCATTTATCTTTTTCTCAAATGAGAATCTCTGTAACATGACACTTGACGCCGTTCTAAGCCAAGCTTAGTGAGATACGAGTTGGTACGGGCTTAAAACTTCTTTGCAAGTAGCCATCTTCATCATCCTAGTTAGCAGTTTTTATAGTATTTTTTGTAATCAAGACGAGATTTATTATACGAGTATTAGCGGGTCTTCTTGGCATGAAAAAATAGTTTACTACTGAAGGTTATTCAAGGCTGGAAAGCACTAGATTTATTCAGCGATTAGGCCGTACAAAAGACAGATAACAAAAACTTAAAAATTCGCCTTCTTACAAGTGTCACGTTACCAACACTTTTTTTTATGAAAAACCTGCTAACCTAACGAAGGCATTCAGCGCTGAATTTGGTAAGAGTGCCTTTTCTCATTAACTTTTGGTACATTAAGATAGATTATATTGTAGGGAGAGAGAGAACAAACTAGATTCTGACAGATTCGTTACTATGCCCTGTTATTTTTCTAAATTTATGGAGATACCTTAGCGCAGGACTTGAATTCTCTTCATAAAATGGTATTTGACTAATCCATTGAAATTTCGCTCGCAAATATTCAGAGCTTTTATAATATATATTATACTCTTAAAAGGACAACTATAATATGGGAAAATGTCTTGCTAAAATTTAAATGGTTTGAAGTGTATAGTTCAATACTCTGACGTCAATTAATTAATTAGGAGGTGATAGGCGAGAATTCCAAGCAATCGTTTCCATAACCTTGCCAGTGGAAATATATGGTGCATCTATTACTTCGTAGTCGTTCATCGATCAAATGTATATTAGCGGCATGCCATTGAAATTTGCGAAACTTTAAAGTTAATTTCGAGTTCATTGCAAAGTGGAGCTTAACAAAAAATATGTAGGTTTGTAACCGAATGTTTTATTATATACTAGCTGCGCCCCGCGTTGTTATCCGCGATTAAAAAGTATGAAAAATTAAAACAAATCCATCCCACGGGAACCATACATTTTACCGGGATAAAAATTTGCCTATGTGCTATCCCAGACTATAATCTATCGCTATGCCAAATTTCATCCAGATCCTTTTAGCCGTCCTGGCGGGATGGAGTAACAAACATCCATCCATCTATCCATCCATCCAGACTTTCACATTTATAATATTAGTAAGGGTGTAGCGGAGGTTCTTTGTCCGCGAAAAGTAGCTGGCTGCTTCACGGCCGGTTTCGAATTATGTCAGCATGACGTTTGTTGTTAGAGTTCTCTTGTTAATTTGCGGTTCATGTAAATGCAGAATGTTGAAGAAGATTATATATTTTTCCAGCAAGACAAAGTTATTATTATTTGTTAGCACTATCTTCGCAACCCTATATATACTGCAGAAGTAGACCAAGGTTATTTCTACAAGTATAGTATAGATTCGTTTTCTGAATGACTCGCGTGACATTCAGGGTGAATTGACAGCTCGTATCGAACAAGGAGAGAGACGTCTCGGTTTGCGCCCTCATTCCTATTATACTCAGACATCTTCATATTATAATTGAATTTGTAGAAAATTTCATTATTCTTTCAACGAACGTTATTTAAGGTGCCTGTATGTGTTTAGTATTGCAATCTGAGAGAAATAGATTTAAAATATTAATTATGCGCTTGATATTATTGAAAAATAATAATAATAAAAAAAAACAGATTTTATAAGTAAGTGTAAATTTCATATGGGTTTTTACTGAATGTTAGATGTCTGTAATTTTGCGCAGGTTAAGGAGTAGTTGATGAACTCAAAACTGAGTTGGTTACTAACTAAAGTTAAAATTTCCAAACATAAACAACAGAATGTGACTCTACAATATAGAGACTATGTCGCTTTTAAATTAAATAAAATTTTAAATTAAATCTTATAAATAATTCCAGAAAAACTACCTATCATTGCGGAGATTTAATAGAAGCCTGGAAAAAAGTGTGAAGTTTAATTTATTATTATTCATTCTTTTATTATTTACCTACTTATCTTCACGGTTTAGTAGGTACTACGTGATTACTTATTAGATTACATACATTTGCGGTACAATTTGAACGGCGGGAAATGAATATTATTTGAAATAAATTGTATCTTTTTTATCAGAATGAATTGACAAATTGAATAAAATACGCCGATAACTAAATCAAGAGACATGTTGGCTTCATAAAAGTGACTTTAGTTCCATCACATATGTACCCCTCCATCCAAATTTATCTGAAAGAGATCGAAGCTTAATTGTACGGTGATACTTATTATTAGTAGTTTTACAATTTTTTTTTAATTTTTTGTTATTACGATATAGGCAAGTATTTGATCTCGATCTCACCTGATGGTAAGTGACGATGAGATCTACGATGTAGCATACTTGCCTAGAAGGTACCTGTTCACTCTCGACTTGAAAACACCCAGATTATAGTCGATGGGGAACAAGGACGCCGGTAGCGTGTTCCATTCCTTGGCAGTTCGCACGATGAAAGTAGAATATTATGTAAAATGTTTCTGAATCTTACCTATCAACTATTTCAAACATACTGTACACGATGTTCATGTCATTATTGACTTATGATAGATTGATATTTACTATCTGTATTTTTTGCAGACATATCTGTCCATGGATACTCAGCTCCAAGCCGTTATTAATATAAAGTTAATAAAAAACAATTCTTATGTTTTTCCAAATACAATAAATAGTATTTAGCACGAGGCCTTTTATGCTGTGAAGCCAATTATCTATGTAATGGCAACGTAAAAAAGTCTTATTTCTAGCGGGTGCGAAGCTACTCTCAACAGTTTATAGACGGGAACTTATTAATATAGATGCATATATGTCTGCCATTCTAAGGGTTTACCCACCGCTTGACGTCTGCGAATTAAAATGCGAACGAACTGCCATCGCCAGATCAGACTGATTTAGCTCCGCGTCGCGGTGTGCCAAAACGAAAAAATTCGCGCGCGGCGAATTGAATCGCGATCGGTTCAAGCCTATATTGGGACTGGGGAGTGGCGATTATTACAGAACGGAAAATATTATTTCCAAGCTTTAATCTTTAGAGCTGATTACGCATTCACGGTGGTTTCTTTTAGCCATCGACAAAGGTAATGTAGGGATGGTTTAAGTAACTACCTAGACTACACCAACAAGTGGCTAGGATTTTAATGTACGAGCCTAATAAAACGGTGAAAATATTGAACAGGTTTAAATATTTCGAGAAAGTAGGTAGGTTCTCACGTGGGGGAGAGGACGGCAAAGCTAAACTGGCAGACCACGTTGTACGCATGGACTCCCAAAGGTGGGCAAATCGTGTCAATACCTGTACGCCCAATAACGGTTGCTGACATCGTGGCAGGACGAGGCATGGATGGTGTTACGATTGAAACATCTATACACGTCAAACGTGGCCATAACAAGACAGGATCCCGTGGAGCGGAAAGGGGAGGTCTTCGCTTAACAGTGGGACACACAATAGGTTCACAAAAAGGTAGGTAATGTTTAAAATGCCTTAGCTATTCGTTACCCATATTTTCCCTAAAGTACATCAGTGCGTTCTTTTGGAGATTTAAGATGCAGATCTAATAATTGGTATGTTAGTATGTTTGAGCTATGCTCACAGTGGGTCTTAGCACAATATTTGGGAAAATACAAACCGTATTTTAAATTAGACAAAACGATGTTTACACAAGTGTTAACCTACTTTAAAACTATTTACAAAATAACATCCAGTGTTGTTCATGTGCTCGAGACGAAATGTCAATTTATTTTCTTAAATTTAATACAAACTTAAATTGAATAATAAATGAAATCTACTTTGTGAAACTAATTTGCACTTTAAAAAAACGGTAGGGCTTTTCTAACTGAACACTTCTGAAAATCAGGTCGAGTCGATTCATCACAATCCCAAAGAGTTAGGAGAACTATTTTTCAATATCCTTTTGACAGACTGAAAGTTTTCAGACGGTAGCGAAATAAAAATGGCTATTTATCATGTGAACAATTCAGGGGCAAACGTCATTGGATACTTGGTAGTTTGTCGTTAGAATTAATTCGATACGAGAAGGGGGTCGATTAATTTCTACTGAACTGTCGAGTATCAGACCTTGTGACCCTAATACATTCGGGGGATGTTACGTAAAATTGCTCCTTAGAGGCTACAGCCTCTAATGAGCAATTTTCGGATAAGGATCAATCTGTGTGGATGGTGGATGGTGGAAGATACAGGGTGAAAGTGATTTCGTAACGAAAACTGATACCTTAGAATCAAAAATTTCAGTATTTAACGAGAATGTTGTCGTGTTAAATACTGATACCGCGTTTCAGATATTCTTAACTTGTAACAGCCATGGACCCAGCGCCATCTGTATTCAGAGTCACGAATTTAGAACATGAACTTGGTAATAGAGGTCGCTACAAATGATTGAACATTTTGTTGGAAATTGAATGGTAACCAAGGCATCTTTAGCCAAAACATCACTATGGAGCCCGATATTGATATGCGTAGAGAGAAAATACGACATTAACATAGAAATAGGACATAAACGGAGATGGGCTCCCGAGCATCATTGCCGATGATGAGAACTAAGCCGGGAGTCGAAAAAACTGTTATTGCATTATATATTGTAACACAAACATGATAAGGTTCCTTTGGCCTGCAAATTGTTAAAGGAGCGAAATGGTTTCGTCATAATGTCAAACTGGATATAGTATGTCGTTATTTTATCCGCATTTTAGGCTTTACGGGAAGTGATAGAGTTAGTAAAAGATACAAAAATCTTAGTACATTTTTTTATAGTATTTCTTTCCTTATTGGATAAACCGCAGATTAGTGGTGGTCTAATACCTTCCTCCTAGCTTTATTCAAATTTCATTTTGGCTTTTGGGTAGGGTTTCATGTCTTCCATTATTTGGCTCTCCAACCTACTTATATTTACACAAAGCGTTTGTTATCGCCTCTACTATAGGGACGACCGATAACCTAAGTGTACCTGTATTATAAGATTTTTTAGGCTTATCTCACTGTCGTAAGTCTAGCAATTAAATATGGCACTGCCAGCTTGGTTCCATGAATTTGAGCCACGTAAGAGATCACCCATCCAATGTATATCCGAGACACGCGCTAATCCTTCGGGTATCAGTGGTACTTAGTTATGTTATCCTATATTTAAACAGACGAGACCTTAATAGGTCCAATATGACAAATGATTCTGGTTAGGAACAACAAAATCGTATAATCTAAAATAATGATACCTTTTAATATTCCATTGTTGGGCACGGGCCTGCCACCAATGGGTATATGAGGCGATAGTCCCTTGCTGATTAAAAAAAAACAGAGAAGTTATTTTTATTCTGTTCCATTTTAATTGCACGCCATTGTAACAGCTACAATTTTATTGAATCTGCCGGATTACAGTGTGACATATTAAAAGTTTATTGGACTGCTTATTATACTGCTCGATATTGTCGCTAGACGGAATATTCCACGGATTTTTATATCCAAGGCAATTTGCCGAAATGAAAAGGGTATGAGGCACTAGTAAAAATATGGGAGGTACAAATTTGCGAAGCAACTTTGAATGAAGATGGTTTAAGAGTTAAATCACTTTTTTTTATAATAAAATGTAGCAATAATACGTCGTGTGTGTCATGTGTTGCTTTTTTAATAATATTGCGAAACATTCTTAGTACAGACTTTTAAACAACTTTATTAATTGAGTTGAAATAAGAATAACATACCTACACAATGATGTACGAGTATATAGCAGTTATAATAATACCAGCCCTTTTGAATGTCTCAAGGTTGGGAACGGGCCTCTCTTCAATGCGAGAGATTAGATTACTCCATAACACAGGCCACATCAGTCATGTAAAACGAAATTAAAAGTAACAGTTAAATAGTTGATTACTCGTAAATATCCTGATAACACTTATATGCATACTAGTTATACCCTGCGACTTCGTACGCATTGACTATCGTTTTTTGATATCCAAATATAACGGAGATATATGACTTTCCCGATTGGCATTGGCTTCATTTTATCTAATAAAATAAATTACAGCAGAATTTCAAATAAAATTCATTCACATTGAAAGGTTCAAGTTTATGTTACGCAAAGTAGTTCAAAAGGCAGGTAATGTGATTGACCTCTGGCGACTGTGAGAATATATGAGTAAATTGCCCTTCGCAGGGCTCAATACCTGATTTAGTGGTACGGCAAGTTTATTCAGATTCAATTTTATGCTCGATTCATCGATAACGTTTTTTCCTTACTATAAAAGAAATAAAAATGGTGAAACTAGCAAGAAATCGAATCGATACTGCCATAGATATGCCATAGGTTTTATAGTACTTAAGTATTTTGAAAGAGGAAATTGTAATGAGTGGCGAGGAAGTAGTCAATGAAGTAGGCTGCAGTATAAAGTAGACTGCAGACAATGCAGGCGCATTTAAAAGCTAACAACAAACTAAGCCATTATCATTAATTCTGAATAGTTACAAATCATGAGCGTTGCCGCTGCTCTCTGAAGTTAAGCTTATTTATACGAAATTATGATTTGTGTTGAAAATAAACAACATTTTTAAATTAACGTATGTTTAATACCCCTATAATTCCACAGCTGATACTTTATGATATACGTTGACAAATGATTTGATTTATGATTCTTAGGTAGTTTAGTGTTTCATGTAGCAACCATCCCTCTCGTCTGGACCATGTTCTATTTATATGAAAGACAACCGACACGTGACAAATACAAAAACTATAGTTCGATATATTTCAAATGGTGCCAAAAGTTTGGACACATGATTTGTAGAATCAGTCGTCAAATCAAATAAAATCAAGTAAAATATGGAAACGAGCTGATTAAGCAAGATGGAAGTTAACAAAGAAGCAGAAGCAAAGAACATAAAACTTTTATGCTTGTTAATGGGTAACGGTGAATTGTTAAACAAGTTTCGAAATCACTGTAGGAACAAAGTGCCCTCCTACCAAACCGATTCCACGGGGGAGAACACCACTTAACCCCTAAAAATTATAAAGATCAATACTAAGACGATGCCTAATTACAAGACCGCAACTAATGTCAAAAAACCAAAAATGTAAAAATCAACTCAGCAATGGAATTAAATATGATTATATTCCACGCGCTCGTTCTCACTGCCGAGTGTCGGCTCTCAGTGTCGCTTTACACAGAAAGTGGACTCTATTATACGACGAAGGCGTTGAGTAATTGGTTTACAGTACTCACTCGCTCTTCAAACTCCGAGAGTCCTTCAAAGTTAACAAAATTCCAATTCCCGCCCCCGCCCTCCGCGATCGAGTTTTAAAATAAATGGGCGGATTAGCGGTTGAGAGCGCAACTTATATAGATTGCTTTTAGGCAGAAAATACTATTTAATTGCAGTATTAATTGATGCTGATTCTATAAATACGCGGTTTCTATTTTAGAATTTTAATTGAGTCGTGGATAAGCTATGACGATCCAATTAGTATTCAAATTCTAGTGTTGACACAAAGAATTACATTCACTAAGGGATGGGTTCAAGGGACAGAGCTCCAAGTCTATCAACACAATCGATTCATAATCGAACAGCAACCGCATAGTAACTGTCACTTTTGACACATATTGTACGGGATAGCCGTCAAAATTGACAGTTACTAAGCGGTTGCTTTTCGATTATGAATCGATATTGTTAGCAGACTTGGGGCCCAGGTCGCTCGAATTGTACCGCGACTTTACGTTAACTAGTAGGTACCTATTTCATTTTATCATAGCCAATGAATCTCGTTAAGTAAAGCCATTACTTCTAAACATAATGCAATATCAGACGAGGTGACTATGTAGAATGTAACATCCAATTTAAAAAATAAAACCGCCTAAATTGTTTATCTATTCTAACAAAAATAACACGTAAACTCTAGCACTGATTAGATTGACGAACGGACAACGGTCACTGAATACAGAATCAGCACAATTTTTATTAAAAGTTGGGTGTAAAAATTTGTAAGGTAGCGATTTCCACTTTGTATGTTGATTTGGGGATAGAAAACTAATTTGGGGAATACTTTCGAGTGGATTATACTCTGAAGAGTATGCCTCGTGAATATATCAAAGCAATAAATACAGCAAGGGTAAAAATACTATTATTTCTTCTATAACGGCAAGACATTCTGCAATAGCTATATATTCTAAAAAGTTCGCATATGACGCAACAAAAAAATTTTCTTGCCCGTTACATAAGATTTTAATAAAATATTAAACTTCGTATAAACGTACGGACTTTAAAAACATATTTTTTTTACCAGTATCACCATTCGCCATCAGGCTGTCAAACTAAGCCTCTTACTCGGGTCCCTGGTCTAATGGCCATAAAGTAACCCCCTTTCCACGTTAACGTAATCTTCGAATCCCTTCAAATGGTCAGAGAGTTTTCTAAGGACTTTCGTAGAGTTAAATTGTCATCAATGAGAGATACTCGTAGCTTGGGCTCCAGAAGGAAATTACGAATTGGAAGTTTGGGTCGCGATTGGATCTAATGCTGTAATTACTTGGTACCGATTTTTGAACGTAAGGGTTTCAGATTTAAAGTTCATTTTATCTTGAATGGAAAAACAAATTTGAGGTTTAATTGATTGGGTTGGTTTTTAAACCCAACTCACAAGGCGAAAGCTGCGGTGGCGAAGGTTTATACAACACGACTCCTGTCGGCTTCTCTTTCGAAATTAAAATTAGGTTTGCCTAATTGCTTGAAAAGTTTTTTTTTTGTTTTGCAGGGACTGACTTGATCTCTTGGTTGTTTACTGCAGAATAAAATAAAATATTGTTAATGAGAGATCTAGAAAACATTGAGAATGAGGGGTGATCTCACAACGAATATTCAACCTTCGCCACTGGACTGCTGTTACAAATTTTAAGCCTTTGTCTGTCTGCATGTGGCATCGTAGCTCCGAAACGAATGGACTGATTTCAATGCGTGCATGTGAACGTAGCGGCCCGTGCGCTTAACAATGGGCGAGCGCATAAAACACTAGCACGGCCATAGATAGTACTCTATTTTTTATAAACATTTTCTTTTACAAATGCCTCAAAGGATATGGTAGCCATTATCTTCAGTGATTACTCACGTGACTCATCAGCAGATGTCGCCACACATTAGCGCGTGACGTCATTACTCACCAAGCCTAATGACGTCACAGCAATTACTTGAGCAAATGTAATAATGCAGCTCCAGTTAGAAAATGAAATATCATGAGGGCGCTTTAATGGAATTATTAACTTATATTCTATACATATAAGAATTTAAATTGTTTGTTTCCAAGTGATACCACGCTGCCAAAGCTTTATAGGCAGTTAGCCATAGGAATTAAAATTACGTAAAAGGGATATCTGTACCTCAGGCATAATCCTTTTAACGTACCGTTTCGGTAACGTAGCGTCTTGCATCCCTCTTACACAACAGATTTCATAAATAAGTACGACAGTGACAGCATATTTTCTCCATGACGTTACGATTACATTAGAAGTTCCTGCTTCTGAAATTGCCGACGCATCGTGAAAGAAGCGGCCAGAAATTGTATCGCTTTGTCTTTTCCATTACAACAGCTGTTTCGTGATAGAATGATCAAAGCTTACCAAAGAACAAATATGGCGCAAATAAATTGAATTGTGATAACAGACGAATGAAAAGATCGTTTATCAGCCGTGAGACAAACGCCGTCGAGGAAATTGCAAAGTATTAATATTACATAAGTTATCTCCTTCAGAGGCAGCGCCTGAGGTCTATTGGCGAATGTTATTATTGCGTATCGTGTAAACATTATTGTTTTGATCGTAAAACATGGAAACGTTCAAGAATAAGAATCCAAAATTATATCTTCTTCAGTGGGTCAATCTTTGTAGAGCGAACTGCAAGAATCTATGTAGAGTAAATACATGTCTGTACTTGCTACAGCATGTTCAATGTGAAACAAATAGGGGGAGAGACTATGGATTTCCGCCAAGTATCGCCTAGTTCATCAATTATATCATACAATGTAATTAAAAATATATATTGCTTAGTTTTTTTATAATAATCTATCAGCCTATAGTGTCATTTCAAAATCCGTGGTTGACAAAATCATCGACCGAAAACGATGGAAGGCGTCATGTTTTAAAAAGTGAAGTGAACTAGGTACCTATTTTAATCGAAGGAAATCACATTCAGAAATAAAACTTGGCATGATTCTGAAACGAATGATGACACTTAATGACAAAATTGGTAACAAAGTAAAATTAGCTAGTAACAAAAAAAAGTACCAAGTCAAATAGCACACTTGATAAAACACTTCACACTTACAAAAGCACGCTCATATCGCGAGTGTCCAAGGAGCCCATAAAAATAAACGGACGATATTATTTTATCGCACGTTTGTATAGGACTCTCCCGCCGAGTTCCCGACACGCGTTCGCAGCGATATTAAAATATTAACAGAATATTCCAGCGTTTTATGAGAATGAAAATAATATGAGAAAAAATAACATCAGTATTTTCTTGCTCCTTGGGCGTTCTCGGATTTTTTTTGTGGTACTCATATCATTTTTCATGTTTGAATGCTGATATATGCACGGATATTGTAATGTGTATGCAGCGACTGCCATTTAAGTTTCAGGATATGTAGCTCCCATTTCTCAAGTATTGGTCTGTCAATATGTATACAAACAAAAGTCACAAGGTCTCACTGGTCCGTAACTTTCAGTTAATTAAGTAATACGATGCATAGTCCCAATGAGCTTATACAAATATAATTATTACATATTATATCATGCGTTGTCTACTACGATGTAAATGCAGATATTTGTTGTATACCTTAAATAAATAAAAAAATCTTCCATTACATTCTCTGATATACCTTAATGCCTTTAGATACAACAAATCAAACCGGCAATAAAATGACCTTCCCCAGACCCGGCGCACGCAATAAAACAAAGACTCAAAGACAAAAGTTATACGTATTAGGGCTGTGAACAACTTTCTTCTGTCAGATGTTTACGTTTTTAGTCCACAAGTACTATCACATGTTGAATTTTCATTGCTTCCACAAAATCAGAATTATTCAAATTGCTTTGACAGCGTTTCATTTGAAAAGGTTGCGTTAATTTTAAACGCGGTTTAATATAATTCACGAAAGTAGCTAGTAACAAATAGCTACAAATGAGTAAGGGATGCATATATTGTTGTAATAAAAGTAAGTATAATATAATAATAATAATACCAGACATGTTTTTATGTCCCACTGCTGGGCACGGGCATCCCACCAATGCGAGGGGGATTAGGACACAGTCCACCACGCTGGCTCAGTACGGGTTGGTGGACTTCACCCGTCTATCAAAGGGTTCTCTCAGACATGCAGGTTTACCCACGATGTATTCCTTAACCGTTTAGCACGTGATAAACTTGGTTGAAAATGTAATTCGCACTTGAAATCCAGAAATTCCACAGGTGCAAGCCGGCGTTTGAACATGCGATCCTAGTGACCACCACCAACCACCAACTAGACTATTACTGCTTTCGAAAAGTAAGTAAGGAACAGAGAAACAGCATCGATATATATAAGTTTTACTGGTGGTAGGCTTCGGCCGTGGTTAGTCACCACCCACTGAACAAAGCCATGTCGCCAAGCGGCCTAGCCGTGTTCCGGCATGATGTTCGGTGTTGCCATTCATGGATGGCGGGTCAGATCAGCTGCGCTGCATGTGCCTAGTTAATGTAGCGTCTCGATCTACTGCCGCCTTCCTACCTAGGTAAGTATGCTCCGTCGTAGATCTCATCGTGACTTACCATCAGTTGAGATCGAGATCAAATACTTTTCTATAATGTAATAAAAAAAAAGTACCCGACTTTTCGCATAACACATTTCACACAGCTCAATCATTTTCGCACCAAAAACGGTCAGCCCTGATTTATACGTATCGGCTACGTACTTTACGATTTACTACCCAAAAGATAAATTCGTACGAATGTAATTTATATGCGGTAATATCGATGCGTGACGGGTTTATGGGTTACCGGCGTGTTTATACAACGTATAATCGAATTAACGCAATACCTTAGTGCGTTCAAAATCTCGAGGAGAATCTATTCTTTCGGCAAGTTTTTTTTTTTCAAAAATAAATTCATTTTTAATTCTACGAGTGTTATTGTGGTTCTTGCTACCACTTACATAGGAAAAATATTTTGATAATTCTGTTATCCGCCTTCTATTGCGGGGAGGCCCGTGCCCAACAGTGGGGCATTATAAAGGACTAATATATTGTTTATTGGTGTTATTCATTAATCAAATAAATACATTATTAACAATACAAAATATTAAATATACTTAAATATTTTTTTGCTACTTTTGCGTCATATAAATTGCAAGCCTCATACGAAATCAGTGTGGTGATTAATTACAATGCTGATTGTGTTTCGACACCACTTCATATTTCACGCAAATAATTGTATCACAAGGAGCATTATAGAATTCTTATACAATATTTAATTCCAATAATAAAAGATTTTGTCAAACAAAGTTCCCTTCACTATTTGAAAATAAACTTCATTGCTGTGTTTTTTAAAAGAATGAAGCACGGTTTAACAAAATTGGCTTACATAATTTCAAGTAATTTTGTAAAATGACATGTCTTTGTTTCCTTGATTTGATAGCAATTCTTCACGTTTTGGGAAGCTGTAAATACTTTCAACTACACCGCCTTGCTTGCATTATCATAATATAAATGTCCGTTATTGATTTCTTATATTTACGCGACTACTACACATTGAAATAAAACTATTTTTACGGGAACGTAAAAACGAAAAATAAACGCGATATAATCCTTAAAAAATGATACGGTTCCTAGAAAATGACACGGTGATTTCCTCCATATGCTCATAGGTACACGTAGAAGCTACATCATATATGATTGTCCAGCCTAGATCACATATATCATTGGTGGAAACGCCAGGAGTTCCAATCTCGACCTGATTGGTTTCCGGAAATACAACACACTGCGAGCCTCTAATTCTGAGAGCAATTTTTTATCACGATCGATCTTTTTGGAGACCAATTTCAGGAATGTAACACAGTGCAATTTGGTTCGGCTCCTATATGCAGTTCAAATTTAATGGTCTATTGGGTTTAAGGAAAACAGAATGGGACTTGAATAACCATTGGGAAATATGTTATGATAAATATTAAAGGAGGGTGAAGCCGGGCTTTTGCGATCTCCTTCAAATTTTGTGTTCAAAGCTATGTTTTACCTACTACCATGTTCTAAGTTAATGTCAAAGTCAAGAATGATAACGGCCTGTGCTGATTTAAATTCTATGTGTGTCTTTGATAAATAATGTGTCATATTGCACGAATGAAGGAAATTGAAATAAAATTGTAGTTGACTTTTTGGATTCTCCTAAGATGTTTGCTACATTTTCAGTAAAGTATCCACAGCTTTACTGATAGGGGTTGGGGGTTCATTTCATCATCATAATCGTCATTAAAAAAACGACGGAAGTCTGTCAGAAGGTATTTTTTTTAAAAGTGAAGAATTGATCAAGCATACTTAAGATACGATTTTTCGATTTCAAATTAGTTATTTGAACCAAACGTTTATTACAATTCACGTTTTGTTCTGTAAAAGTTTTTCTTTACGTAGACGGCTACTATAAAAAATTCTAATATTTTTATGTAGGGTTATGTTTGATGTTGAAATATCGAATGATGTTTAGAAAGTTAAATAATTTCCTGGAAACTCTTCGCAAAGGCTTACTGACTAAACACACGAGATTGTATATAACGTGAATGATGTAACTTTTTTCGATTGAATAGAAGACTTTTAACGGCCTTAATTAGATATTTTCTGGTGAATCAAAGCAACCGTATTGAGACATGAAAATTCAAGTAGCTTTTCTCTGAATTCACTCATCTCGTTAAGCTAGATGAAAGACTCTGCCTAGGTACTGGAGTGAACTTATATTTATATGTACTTATAGGTCTATTAACATGTAATTTAAAAGTAAAAGTGTTGCCAAGTAACAAAATATTATAGTAACATCTTTCTGAAAAATCAGTTGAGCATGTCCCCTTCTAGTAGGTATTCCGGATTGAGTATAAAATAAATATTAATTTCTTATATTTACGCGGTTACTACACATTTATATATATATTTTTTTTATTTTGTCGTGTTTATTTTATGTTTTTACGTTACGTTACGTACGTAAGCACCATTACAAGACTTCAAGACACTGTGAGCACTTTCTGCGTAGATCAGACCGCAAGCAACAACTAAATATGAGGGTATCCCAGTTCAAACTATAACACTAGGACGTCAACCACCTCAGTCCTCGCGTGACCATGGTTGCTGTAAGGCAGCCGAAACGTCTAGAACGTAAAAACATACATTAAAAGCGATGAAATCTGAATAAATAGTTTTATTTCAATTAAAAATGAATGTTGACGAATAATGGAAATTATTTAAATCTTTATTATTATCTACTAGTATTTATATACAAGTTAATTCATACAGGCTTCAACCATTTTCTCACGAGCTAATGTAAAATATAACAATTACAGCCGTATTTATAGTTATCCTAACTGGTATACATTTATAATGAAAACATAACGAATGAATGAGACACAAGCACCCGAATAGCGAGTCTCGCTCGGCACGTTTTTCCTCGTCAATATCATAAGATTTTATGCTTTATTACGACTATTTTACATACAATTTTGGTGTAATCTGATGTTGGTAGTGCTCTATCATTTTGGATAGTATCCATGCTGGATGATATTAAAAGTAGGGTCGTCAAAGACAAATTAACAAATGCGCTCAAAACTGTCTCAATAAATAATCTAAATCGAGCTTATTATTATAGGAAAATCAATAATTGTCCTTTACTTCAGAATAAATAAGTATTATATAAGAGTATCAAGTTGAACTCAATGGACCGTCAATAAAAAACGGCCGGATAAACTTTTTTTCGTACCTTTGATACCTGATAGGACCCAACTTTGGCGCCTCAATTTCAACTTTTTGTTAAATTAAAAAAGAAAAAGCGCGTTATCTAATTTTAAACGCGACAGGTTAACTCCGAAGAAGCTGATTGAATAACGAACGTTAACTCATTTACATAAAGGCTACAATAGACTGTTTCTGTGCCGTGTATTTTTTTTATCTGTAACAAGATTAGTATATTTGCAATTTACGGAGTCACGTTTTTAGTTTATTTTGGAGCGGAATACAGATTAATTCAAAGACTCATGACACGGATTTAATTAAGCGTATCCCATAAATTAGATAACTTAGACTCTATATTACTTGTTTGCTATGTGAAATCAGCAGTTTGAATCCGAACGCTTGCCTAGCTACTAATCTAAAAAACTCGTCTAAATGAATTCAATTAAAACCGACGAACATAAATCAGCATAGATACTAAATGAATTCAATTAAAACCGACGAATATAAATCAGCATAGATATATACGAGTATTAGTTCTACAACATGTGTCGAAGGCGGCCACCGGGGGGGTTTTAGTGGGTAAGAATCCCACATAACCCGGCCCTCTCCCACACAGAGGCCGGGTATCTATCGAAGATTTACCCCCGTCAAAAAAAAAAAGATATCTATTAGTTAGTTTTTGTTTATAAGGCATTCATTTGCCATTGCCTATAATATTCGAAAATGGTATAGCATTCTGCTTCGGAGCTTTCAAAGCATGGCTGCCTTATCACCACGTATAAACGTACCGCGAATACACAGCCTGACAAAAATATAAGTGTACCATTATTACCGATTCCTCACGCACCGCACCGCGAATATATCTGATGCTAAATATAAAATATATCGTGGAAATTCACAAGATACCTGACGACGTGGCGCGAAATATCTACGCCATTTTGATATACCACTGGAACGAAAAGTAGTAATGAAAATAGACATCTGTAAACTGATGTGCTATTAATAATAGATTGTGTGTCGGTTTACTCGCACTTAACTATGATGGAGAAGAAAGAAGTTATGTTTGAACTAGCAGTGCCCGGGACATCAAACGCGTGGACTTTAGATTTTTAGCTATCCCGGGAGCCATTCTATTTACCGGGGTAAAATTATCATTTTAAGGAGACACTATATACATTGATATGTATATACAAACACTTAACTATCTTTATTGCCAGGTATTGTTAGTTCTATTAAATTCAAACTTATTGTAATTTCATCTAAGTATATCCCATGGATAAGTAGCTATAGCCTCATTTATGTAATGTGTAGCTGCCTTCTATTCCTAAAGAGGTGGTTAAAGTCAATGAAAAGTATTCAACTGAGTGGTAACATATGACTTTATATCAAGATTTGACTGGTGCAGTTTCTAATATGTTCCAAATCGCCGTTATATTTTTCCTTATCTATGGTAACTTTTTACTGATAGACACACACCTACACACCAGCATTACTCAACGTTTTCCTCAGCAGAGACCACCCAAAAAAATAAACTTTGCGCAGGTTTTTTTTCCGACGTAGCTTTTTACCGCATCAGCCCTCCCTTCCAATGTCAACGCCAATCAACCCGCCCAATATTATCTGCGGCGATACCACGCCATAATAAAATAAACCGGGAATCGAATCTGTTGACTGAATGATTGTCTTGGAAATATAGTTTTGTTTGAGTAAATAAGTTCTGCTAGTTGGTATTAGGTGCGTTTAGATTTCAATTCTAATGGTGAACACGCCTAATGATAAAGTTATATGTTCCAATTATTTGTGTTTCTTATTATTATTGCTACAAAATCGTCTTCCTATTTTTTATGTTTTTTTTTTTATATATATTTTAAGTTAAATGAGAATGTATGGAATCAATCTCAGTGACATTCAATTTAATTAGTTTGGTACAGCTTGTAGTATTTTCTTGTGAAGTGACAATGGTGTTCCCTTTCATTAAAAGAAAACGCGGCTCTTCTTGATGAACCAACGCTCAGACCCATTTGAAACGTTAGCTTTGGAATTCTTTTAGGAATTTTCTCTCCGTGTTCCTGTTGAAGATGAAAAAGGCTACCGAAGATATTATAAACACCATGGACTATCTACTAGAAGATACATGCTTGCGGCGATGGGCTCATGGGCAACACTCGTCCAACAGATTTTATTGTCTTTGAGTACTTCAACCTTAAGCAATTAAAGTTATAATGCTATGGCAATTTAGTGAAGCTTTTCGAAATCCAACCTAATATCTAAAACAACGTAAGTAAGACAGTCACAGGTAGACATTTGAAATAACAAGACATTGCTATCTAAACGTAATATTTACTCAAACATTGTCTTAGAAATAACTTTTGCGTGGCGTTAAAAATACATGCTACAAATATACATAAGGACCTACTCTTAAAATATCTCATTCGCTGTATAAATATTGTTTATGTATAGATGTATATATGTGTTATGTATATGTGCATGTATAGATATCACAATTTTGTTGACAAAAATCTCCTGTATTCAGGTGTTTACAAATAAAAAAACAATTTCGATCCCCCTCGACACAAGAGGTGCACATAAATATGGTAATACTCGTACCACGTATAAAAACCCTTTCTGAGAGATTTTTGTGCGAATTTGTCCCGAAGGGAAAACTAAAATTGTTTTTATACTATAAGTAGTTATTGTTCTATGGTTTTGGGTCATCATACTGGTTATCACATGCACTCGCTAGGGTTACCCACTAGAAAATAAAAGATTTTGATCCTTAATTTATACAGCACTTATAAAGCTTTTCATGATACATAAATATTTAATAAATATCGCTAGACGAACACACCAACTATACGATCCAACACTAATCATCGCTTGTATTATGGGTACCGTATAATGGACTGGAGGCGAACCCAGTATATATTACTTATATATATATATATATTAAACATCAGTATCTTTTAATTTATTTTGGCACAAAATCATAATAGAAGTCTATCTTGAAATGATTTTAAATTAAAAAAATAATAATTACTAATATTGATCTAAAACTACAATGTAAATAAAAACTTAATACGCTCGAGCATACTCGTCTCTCGCACGCGTTGGATATCGCGCGGTGCGTTAAGTTGTGATCGCGTGGTTTAGAATACATTGCGCGGTCAAAAATTTCAACATGACTTTCAACAAAAATGATACAAATTGTTGTAACCTTTACCGAAAGTTTTCCTTACCACCCCTTACACCTTGTATAAAATAGGTTTAGCAAATCCGATAGTCGATCATATAACATTATAAAAAAGTTATATAGATATGTTTTATTTTTCCAAATGTCTATATCGTGTCCACATCTATCTGGCTGCATTCTTAATGATCTCATGCACGGAATACAGTGAATTCATCGCATTGTTCACCGGTCTCTGAACTGACTCAAAGCAAAAGTCAATTTGACTTTCGAATGCATGACTGCAAATTGCATTCTAAGCTGGAACTCGAGCTGGGAGTCAAGGTCGGCAGTCTAGGCACGTTTACCGCTTACACGATACTTGGAGTGCATAGAACTTCAGTGGTTTCGAGGAGCTACCGAGAGATACATAATATTGGGGCGCTTTGAAGTCTGAAGAAAGGTGCTGATCTTGTTTAAAAATAAAATAATAAGAGGTTAATAAGGGAAACGTAGATTCAATTTTAACATTAAAAAAATATCTGTCTGCCTGTCTTTTTGTTTCGGCTAATCTCTGAAATGGCTGGACCGATTTTGACAGGACTTTCACTGGCAGATAGCTGCTATAACAAGCAGTAACGAAGGCTACTTTTATTTTAGAAAAACTTTTACTTTACTTTTATTTTAGAAAAATACCACGCGGACGACGTCGCAGGTACTAGCTTGTATTAGAATTTATGTGTTATAAAAGAATTAAGGTGTTATTATTTTTCAACACCTGTATGCAGATTAAAATTTTAGGTAATATGAAGTAAAAAAAATACAACCGAATTAAGAACCTCCTCCTTTTTGAAGTCGGTAAAAATTTACATTAATTTTCATTATATTAATCAAAAACTGAGATAGCAAACTTTTTATGATAGAAAGCGCTTGAAACATCCAAGTTAATTTAAAAACTTTTGAATCCAAACTTATCCATTTCGAGATTTTAGATTGGATACAATTTCTTAAAACTTAAAATAAAACATCTACAATCAAACACTTTCTGCTTATTACGCCACTAAAGTGTTTATTTACGCAAGCTGATAAAATAAAAACAACAAAATAATAAAAAAAAAACTAACATCATTCTCGAAATAAAAAAAGAAATTTCCAATGAAAGTCACGCAAAAGTCGATAACGAATCGTTAGCTAACTTTTAATTAATCCCACACATACGTGGCCTCGTAACATAGCTGGCACAACTCCACATCACTTACATTGACAGACGAGCTAAACTTGGATTTCGACGAGTAATGCCTCGTGATTGGGGAGAAGGGAAAGGAACACGGAGACTTAGAAGGAAATGAAGATTAAAAAAACCAACATTTTACGAAGTCATTTTGTGATACTCAATAATTATTCTTAAAACAAAACATTTCCATTTTCATTAAATAATACTTTTCATTATTTTTCTAGCTCGATTATAACATAAAAAAACATGTTTCTGATACAAACTATGACCACCACTTGAAGGTTGAATTTCCAAAAACTCCTCCCGAGTGCCCCTCTACGGTACTCAAGGAAAATAGCATAAAAAAATACATTAGCAATATATTTTTTTCCTGACTTCAAATGTCTAGGTCCACCGGTTTAGTTTAGTATTATCTGTCAGTTAGTCAGTGTCATGAATTTAAACAGATGTCGCCGAGAAAATTTAGAGTATAAAAATAAATACACCAAGCTATAACTGGAGGTTTCATTAGCCCTAACAAGACAATTACGAATAAGAATAACAATATCATTTATTGTCTCATAAACAACGTTATTAGTCTACCTAGAACATTTTCAATTTGATGCCAGAGAGCAATACAGAGACAGAAAAGTGTTTAATGCTAAACATAATAAAGTTGAGTACATTCACTACTTTAAAACTGCTCTGTTATGAAAGGTTAACATGAATATAAATAATGTGTTAAGTACTTATTTATTAGCAAGAAATAACATTTTCTACCGATATATCTCGGCTATTTATATTGTCAAAATTAAATAATATGTCATATATATACTTACTAGCTGCGCCCGGCGGTGTTACCCGCGATAAAAAGTATGAAAAATTAAAACATCTATCCCCCGGGAACCATACATTTTACCAGGATAAAAAGTAGCCTATGTGCTATTCCAGACTATAATCTATCTCTGTGCTAAATTGCATCCAGATCCGTTCAGCCGTTCGGGCGTGAAAAAGTAACAAACATCCATCCATCTATCCATCCATCCAAACTTTCACATTTATAATATTAGTATAGATATATTGTCAAAATTAAATAATATGTCATATATATACTTACTAGCTGCGCCCGGCGGTGTTACCCGCGATAAAAAGTATGAAAAATTAAAAAATCTATCCCCCGGGAAACATACATTTTACCAGGATAAAAAGTAGCCTATGTGCTATTCCAGACTATAATCTATCTCTGTGCTAAATTTCATCCAGATCCGTTCAGCCGTTCGGGCGTGAAAAAGTAACAAACATCCATCCATCTATCCATCCATCCAAACTTTCACATTTATAATATTAGTATAGAAGTATAGATTTCAACGCAATGCATTATAGTTCAATAATAATATTGATATCTACTAAGCACGTTTGTTAGTGTAGTATAATGTAATTATTATTTTAACTAATAACTGTGTCATAAAAGCCTTACCAGATTCAAATGAAAATTCTTAATAATTGATTAAGTATTGATTTCTTATATTTACGCGAATACTACACATTGAAATAAAAGTTATCTCACAGATTTTTAATGTGAGAGTATCCCGGTTCAAACGAAGAATGTCTAACGCGATAAAATCTGTAAAATAAGATTCGATTAAGTTTTAAAATTGACGGATTTTTTTTATATCAGTAAACAATGTTAAGAGTTCTTCCAGAATTTTTAATCAGTGATATTATATATATATCTAGACTGAAAATAACTTCTTACTTATTGCTCTCATTTAAAGATACCCGCTTCATTCTTGAAAAAAAAACTCTGGAACAAATTACTCCATCCCATTTCCCGTATCCGAAAACCGTGTTTTTTCTTCGCAAATGAAAAAGGACCTTCACGAATTATCGGTGAAATAACTTATGGCCGTAATGTTTTACACTCAAGAGAAAAGTAATAGGAATCGGGTTGATGTATGAAGCAGTTAAAACTTCGAGAGTATGAAAGAATTATGTGAGTTTGAGATACAAGCGTTGCTTAGTTTGGAACTATACAGTTAGTATTTGTCTGGCTAAAAGCTTTGAAAGTATTTCACAATTTTAATTAACACGAAAGCATTGCTTACAAACGTTAAATATAAAAGTATCACCTGAAAATAAATAAATATCGCCATACGAACACACCAACTGTACGGTCCCACTTCAAGCTTAACGCTTGTGTTATGGCTACCGTACAATGGACTGAGGGCGAACTCAGTATATAATACTTATATGCATATTAAACATCCATGACTCGGGTACAAACATTCGTGCTCATCACACAAAGCTTGTCTCCCTACCAGGATTCGAACCCGGGACCCTCGGCGCAGAAAGCAGAGTCACTACAACTGCGCTAATCAGGCCGTCAAAAAAAAAATAGTTCCATAAATTATCCATATAACTATCAATAGCTTATAACTATCGACGCAACGTGTGCCGAATAGCTTCAGTTTCAAAGACACATTAAGTACACCTATCTTGTCTCGACATTAGCGATGTTTATTCGAGAAACCTGCGCGCCCTAACCTTGGCACGGGTTGGGAATGTGACATAAATTGCTTTAAATAAGACTTTACGATTCAAACAGGCAATAATGTGCTTTAGAATAGGGATTCCCAAAGTGGTCGATATAAACCCCTTGGGGTCTGGTTTCCCAGGTGTCGACTTAAACGAAAACTGATTTTGGGGGTCGACGAGGTCTAAAATCGACCCTTATAAATTAACACCAGTTCTTATTTGAAACTTTCAAGATACTGTATAAGTTGTATTAAGTGTACCTACTTGTTATAAGAATGACTAATATTTCAGTAGGAAGTATCATTGTTGTACTTTAAAAAAACTCAACAAGTTGATAAGCGTGCACAAGTTCGTACTAGATGAAATTATTATTATGTATCAACAGGAACAAAAACTAGAGACAGATTTTTTAAAATAATTTATTTGGCTATGGGGCTCTGATGTATTAATTCATTTTGAAAATGGGTCTGTTGCCCAAAATAGTTTGGGAATCGCTGGTTTAGACAATGTCTATAGTAGGCGAGTTATGTGCGCGATGTGGCAGGAATATAAAGAACTAACGCGAAATAGGGTTGTCGTTGGTACCAACTAAGATAATGCCCGTTCAGTAAGTCTCATCTAAGGAATATGCTCGCAATACCTCCCACCTCGCTTGAGTTGTATTTCAGACAGTCTTCACAGCCTCACGAGGCCAGCTCAGAAACATTCCGCGCGCAATCTTACTGCGAGGTAATTCAGAGATGATAGCGCTTACCTTAGGCAGAAGCCCGTGCCTCCCCGAGTATTCTGCGCTGTCAAACTGGCGAGGCAGCACACTCCCACCCAAGTGAATCCAATGCTCAGTGCAAAACCGAGGTTGTACCAAGCGGTATGTACCCCACAGGCTGCCCAATGACCCAGTACGTAAGTATTGGACCTTTTTTCTTCCATAACATAAAACACTGTACCCACCTGCCACTAAATCGGAACATTAGGACCAAACGCCACGTAACTGAGCATCTAATGGGCGTTCCGACCAGCAGTCGTTTGTCATTTTTAGTGGCGGCCGCGGGTTGGGTCAGGACCAATAAACATGGCGCATGGAATGGGAACATCGATTTTCGTGTTACAAAACCATGGTGTTGTAAAAAATAACACGTGTTCCGATGTTGTGGCCAAAAAAATAAACAACTCACGTCGTCATCTGCCTACATAGTGTCTGTGTAAGACTATGGTCATTATGATATCATTGTATTTTTTTGTAAGCATTAACCACCTCAGTCCTCCCGTAACCATGGTTGCTGTAAAGCAGCCAAAACGTCGGCAACGTAAAAAGATAAAATATATGCGATAAAATCTGAAAAATTAGTTTTGTAGTGTAGTAATTTCAATGTGTAGTATTAACTTATTTGTAATAATCATCTAAATATTTACAACAAGAAAATAAAAAAAAAACTTAAAAATGATATGAAAACAAACTGGGTATCAAAAGGACCTTGTCCGCATGGAATAGTGGCAAGAATGCTGGCTGCATTTCCTCGCTGTATAAGTAATCAAACTAATTTTCTGAGCGAGGAAAGAGCCAACCCTCCTGTCACCTGTGGAAGCAATTAACTTTGGAGATATTTTATTTACAAATTGTTTTGCGCTATGGCTCCATGGGCCTAGCGTCTCTACGGCAAACGGCAGAAATGCGTAACTATTGTTTAATAGGGCGTACTTCCGCCGCTTGCCGAGATCCGCTCTCTCAGCCGCGGCCCCCGCGGCAGACACTGACTCCCTGAGATGAGAAGGAGCCAGGAGTATTAACTTATATCTAAGAAATCAGTATGAGACACCCATTGATGTTGCGATAGTTCCTAAATAACCATCCTACAATGATAATTTATTGATGCGTCACTAAATAAGATACCGAATCATTACAGGCCCTGTGCCACGACCATTATAGGCCCTGTGAGATTAATCGATAGTATTATCGGTAATATAATAGGTTTGATGATCGGTAAAGGGTTGTTTTCGAGTCATTGACGAGTAAAATTATATTTAGTTGGGACTATTTAGGACCTACGTAAATAGCTTGGTGGGTATCTATTGAAATAAACCTATAGGTATCTGAAATCTATACATACAAAATGCAATCAATGGAAAAACGGGCTTAGTGATCGTTGGGATGGGAATGATTATCCTAATGCTTAGTCGTAGCACTGATGAATTAATGAACCACAAGAGTTTGCACACTTTGTGCAGGCATTGGTTTGTGCAGACACGGGATTAGCGCGGTTTTGTTTTAGAATTGAAGACTAGGTATCTTATTTTCTTGGATTCCACAATAATTATCTCACTGGACTGGACATTTTTATCATGAGCTCTCAACTTTTGTGTAACCTTTTCCAGTGTAATTTGCGTTGTCTCTGCGACACGTTGTTTACCAGAATAGTCTTTAAATAAAAAAATAAATATCGGCATACGCCATACACACCAACTATACGGTCCCACTTTAAGTTTAACGCTTTTTTTATGGGTACCGTACAATGGACTGAGGGCGAACTCAGTATATAATACTTATATACATATTAAACATCCACGACTCGGGTACAAACATTCGTGCTCATCACACAAAGCTTGTGTCCCTCCCAGGATTCGAACCCAGGACCCTCGGCGCAGAAAGCAGAGACCACTACCACTGAGCTAATCAGGCCGTCAAAGTCTTAAAACTTAATAATATTTAAACTCTAAGTAGGTCCTTCTCAGTTCTTATTATATAACAACTAAGCGTTCTTATTTCGATTTCCTTCAATTTGCTTGCGAGTCTCGCGCGATTCCAGCACTTTTATTGGTGACATAAATTTTCATCGAATAGTATTCGAGCCCCATTCTTTTTTCGTCAATCCGAAGGTTATGAGACTTTCGTCAGATTTTATGGTAAAAGTTTCAATCTAAATATAATAAGAATATAACTAGGTCGTGTGAGTACATTGTGTGCATCTAGAAGCCAAATTCGACAACGCCATTACAGGACAACTACTGAACGGATTTTAATGAAATTTGGCATGGTCAATATATGAGATAGTTATTACTCCAGGAATTTGAGGAATACTTCCGGGATAATCAAAAAGCTAAAATCCTCGCGTATGAAGTTCGCGCTTTCAATAACTTTTTGTCATGTTTTGGAGATATTTATCGTGAATAATAATTTATTATACACTTATATATCGATACTCTTTCTGCCTATTTTGGAAGGTTTAAGTCCTTTAGGAATAGGCTAATCTGCTTGTAATAAAATTCTACAGATATTGATCTTATATCCTAACTATAATTTCTTAGCCAACCTATTCATTCAAACTTCCATATTGCATTAATTTTAAAATAAATTCTTCAAAATAACCTAAAAAGAATTTTAAATAGCCATAAAATCATATGGAAAAGTTGGTTGATGTGTGAAGGCGAAGAAAAAAGCGTACCTTTATTGGCAGCATTCTAATATTGGCAGCTATTTCTATCTAAGTCTTGAGTGCGTGACCGGAAGAAATATATGCTTTTAAAAAGGTATGTAATCAGGGTCCAAGTTTCAGGTGATAAATTGTGAAAAGACTAACTTTTTAAGTAACCCAGAGAATTTCTATTCATTGTTTTATAAAAGAAGAAATGTTTTTATTTGAATTCAAAATCAAATACGTAAAATAGGTCAACGATAATAATCTATTAAGAACTTTTTTTTATTGTAAAATACAGAATTGTAAAGCTGGTTATTGCAAACATATATACACAAGCAATTAATAATTATGGCAATTACTTATATAATCATAAATGTCGTTTCACTCGGTATATTATATTTGCACGAGTTTCGTATCAAAGAAAGTCTATTTATAGCTTCACATGTAAATAAATGAATGTACCTACTTGCCACGGGGCGTTTACACGCGATTGAAATTTGCGCAAATTTTCAGAGTAATTAAACGAACATTACTAAGTGTTGACTGATGTAATGACTCTCTATATACGAACGAAGTGAATAACGAAATTAATCTAAAAATCTAAAATTGTATACATAATTAATAAATCCACTGTAACTTTTAATTATTTATTCATAATAGAATACAAATAAATTATTCCTATAGTAACTTAAAATTAATATTAATATTGCCGATGAGCTCCAAAACAGATGAAGTGTATGTATCTTAGGACTCAGAACTTTTTGTAACTTCTTAATATTTATAAAGAAATAAGCTTTATTGAAACCAACAATGTCCCACACTAGGCATCCCTTTGTAGTGGGGACTAGAAATCGAATATAAAATAGATCTTAATTAAATTATACACGATTGAGAGTGAAAGAGTGTGTGCGGGTGTGGGTGTGTTTGTGTGTGTGTGTGTTGTAAATTTCCAAATTTTTGGATACTTTCATAATCTTAACTTTTCGATGCCTTTCTAAGGCATAATCTGTTGCGCATGCTGAAGAAAACATTATGAATATATCACTTTTCATTCATTCTACAAACTTACACTGAGTTTGCACGATGGGGTATATTTTGAATTCCTCCTGTCTTCAGAACAGATGAGAGTGGATTAATAGCTTTGGAGGCCACTGAAGCTCTGAAAAGCCTAGTCATAACCTAACCATTTTAGGTCACGTCAAGCTATTATTAAAGTTACCATACGTCGAAAATTATACGTAATAAATGTTGACTCAAGGCATATTAGAAGGCTATCGATGATTGATCGGTCTAGCCTTTTTGCGGTACCTAGGTGACGTGAAATGCCTAAGGAATGATATATTTGGTAATAAATTTTCTGAAGGGTAGCCATTTTAAAAGGTTACGGCAAGAAATGGGTTAGGGCTTCTATTGTCTAGAAAAATGATTGATTGGGTATTGGGTAAAAGTCACATTGACTAAATATAACTAATCTAAACTTGAAATTATTCTTAGGTGTTTTTTTTCAATTATTAAAGCATTAACCTCCTTCTGATACAGTCGGGTAAAATTTGAAGGTACATATTTTGAAATAAAACTAATTTTATGGATTTTATCCCGTTTATTGTATGTTTTTACGTTCCCGACGTTTCGGCTGCTTTACACCAAACCATAGTCACGGCAGGACTGAGGTGTTACGTCCTAGCGTCATAATTAAAACCTCATATTCAGTTGCTGTTTGCGGTCCTATCCACACAAATAGTGCTCACAGTGTCTTCAAGTCTTACAATGGTCCGCTTGGTTTTAAATTAAATTATATTAATTACTAGATCCCAAGTCTGTGCTTTGAAGGTATTTTGCGAATTAAAATTGTGTGCTTATTTATCAGGAACAAATTAATAAATATCATAATTAGTGGCAACAAATGAATATAATACATAATAATGGGCTTATCACCAAGTCGGGGAAATTCAAGCTTTTTTTATGTTTAAGTCTTACAATAAAAAATAAATGTCGTAAATTTAGACTTCCCGTATGTGACGCTAAGCTCCCCCAAGTACCTATACCCGCTAGTGACAGGGCCTTTGTTGCGTGTGTGTTCATACGTTACGTTTAACAGATAAAGCGGGTGTCGAGGCAAATGCCTTCTCTCTCAGAAAGTTGTAATGATAAAACTTACGTAAGGGCGTTGAAAAGTTTCACCGTAAATGTCTTGTTACCTTAAATATGTTTGCAATCTATTGGGTTTTGGTTCAATAGAAGCAAACGATTAGTACAAGAAACCATTTATAACCTAAGTATTGGTAAATCTTTTATTTTTGGAAAATATGGGTTAAGGGTCACAATGCATAAGTAATTGAACTAGGAATACTAATTTAAATACCTATTGTTCAAGGCTTAAAGCTAGAATACTTTAACTAGCCTTTGCTTTACAATCATTTTAAATTCTCTAATTGATTAAAATAAAACTAAATTTACGAATCTTATCGCGTTTATTTTGTTTTTTATATTCCCGACGTTTCGGCTGCTTTACAGCAACGATGGTCACGGGAGGACCAGGGATTCACACTGATCAAAAATGTGTTTTTTTTAAACAGAGCAAACATAGAGTTTCTTGCTCGTTCTTCTCCATAGGAACGGCATTCCGAACGGGAGGAAAAGTTGTAGCTTACCATTTTGTAACTATTTTGACGATTCATTAGTACTGCACATAAAAGTTTACCTACATGAATAAAAATTATGCTCATTCATACGAAGAACTAAAACAACCACTAACAAGTAAGTGCGTACACAATGATGTCATTAGTCACAAAAAAAGCTTGCTAAAGCTACAACACTTTATTTGTAAAAGTTTCACCAGAAGGGGCACAAGTTCTCTCGTTTTGAATAAGAAATCTCGTAAAGTTAACTTTATGAATACTTTAGAGGCGTTTACGTTTGATGTTGTGTAGGAGGTAGATGGAAACACGGGAAGAGCAACACTGAGATGCTTTGTGGAACAACGAGATACAAAGATAGGCTTTGTGTCTTTTGAAGAGACAAGAATTTGAAATATTAGAATTGCACAATTTTTTATTTTTTTTTAATTCTTAGTATTGTTTTTTAAATATAAATTAAAGGTCTCATAATAATAGCGTAATGATTTATCAACTATAATATTTATACTACGTTCGTTTGAGTTTAATTAGAATATAAATTATAATGTAGGTGTCTGTCTATATTGATTTCTTATATTTACGAAAATACTACACATTGAAAATAAACATTATTTTACTGGGAACGAAAAGACATAAAATAAACGCGATAAAATAAGTTTTATTTCAATATGTAGGTATCTCCTATAACGTAGGCAGTCCTTGCAATTTTAACGCACGTGGATCGTTCCAAATTTAATTGAATAGCTTTTACAAAATTAGCCAAAAAGACGAAAACAGTTGAACGCACATAACTTCAAATGTAAATTACCCTACATTGTACTTGTAATGAGTAATTGAAAAAAGATTATATATACGTACAATGACCTCGCAATACACATAAAGCGTCACTCATTTGAAGTAACGAAGGTTCATTCTACTTTTATTTGTTAAATGTAACACGTGTAAGCCTACAAGTTGGCTCATTACTGAACGCGATGTTGCTTGTCATAACGAGATCACACTCGCTAACAAACCTTATGAAGTTGTTGTTCCTTTGAGAGATTTAAATTCTGGGATGTAGGAACTCCGCCTACACGCACCATGTAAGTATACAGTATAGGAAAAAAATAGGGGAATACTGGCATTTTCACATTTTAATTTGACATAAAGTTTTATATATTTATCGGAGAATGGTGTCTGTTTTTAGGAAAACGTAGACAAGGTTCAATTCAAGATGCTCTACGAATAACACCGTCGTCACTGGGTAGCGCAAAAATGAAAATGGCTAGTAATTAATTGATATGAAATATATAAAGAAAACAAAACTTGAAATGTTTACTTGAATAGATAAGAAAAAAACGCTTTTGTTAAATCGAACATTACTATTATCAAAATTAGGATCTGAAATCGTTTTCCTTGTAAGTGTCCGAAGGCAGCCATGGACGGATAAAATTCACTGATAACCTCGAGATTTAAAATAATATTCTTTTGAAGATTACCACCGGGGCTTTAAACGTTTCTCGGAGGGATAATTCGTCGTTACTTTGTAGTGAAAACACAGGACGAGATATTCTTTATCTCGCCCGGTTTACAATTTACAAAAAATTGGCGTCTTCGAAAAATGTATGACTTGACTGAAGATAAATCTTAATTTTATTACAAACAAACCACAAGTAAAGTAATTTTATATAAAAAAAATATTTTTTAATGTCCCTTGGTTTAGCACGGGCCTTCGTTCAATGCGAGGAGGATTAGGCCACTGTCCCGCTAGCCCAGTAAGGGTTTCCAGACTTCAGACTTCATTCGAGGCGTTCTTTTAGACATGCAGATTTCCTTACGTTTTCTTTTATCGTTTAGATAGTATAATCGTATAATCATGGTCGAAAAATGAATCTCGAACAAAATATAAACCTGCGACTCTCGTTTTCAAGGCGACCGGTCTACCAACTTGGCAATCAATTCAACAATTATTTTATAGCTTATCAAAATATTACAAATATATTTATTCTTACTTTTAGTTAACTCAAGTGTCATCTGAAGTTTAATTAATTACAGAAAAACAGATGTCGTGTTATGCAACGTTAAGCATAATCCTACGATGCCATCGGATACCGTTTATCAAGGGCTTTTCAATAGAACCGCGTTATCATTTAGGGGCTTGCGCAAATATTTGAAAAATTAATGGCCCTTTTATACAGTTAATGTAGCCCGAGAGATATACATCGAAATTGATTGTTATTGGAATAAGGAAATAAAATTATATGTTTTTAGAAATCTATAATTAAATGATTCGTGTACGACGGTATCCGTGTAGCTTTGCGTCCATAGTCATGTTAAGTTTCCTATTGTAAAGGAAACAACAGAGTTCAATATTCACATAAAAGCTGTGTGCTGTTCATGACCTAGTAGAACTCTGAAGGTATAACATTGTAGGGTATGAGCCTTTAAAAACATTTTGAACTTTCAATCTTCAGGGTTCCATGGTTCATTCTTCAATAATCCCGCTCAAGGTTACTGTATATAACCTTGGAAACTGCTACTTAACTGCGTACAAAATAATCGAGTCTCTAATTTCTAACACCAATTGGCAATTCATTATTCAATCATTCGTTCTCATGACGATGGATTGATCCGACAGTCATTGTGCACACTAATTAATTGAATGCTACTTGCATTACCTAGTTTAGTTCAGGTTATAATAAATAAAATATATAAAAAAATTACCTTACAGGACGTACTCGAAGGTTAACTGATAAGGACTAATTAAAGAAAAATCCTCTGTGGGATACGATGTTTTATCCGCCTAGGTATAGCGCTTGTGGTATCTTTGTCACTTGCTACATAAAGATAAATATTGCACACTGAATCTCGCTCATGGAATTTCCGCTTAAGATAGAGACCTAGCCTAAGATTAAAAATTAAGACAAATGGGTGCTCCTACAATATAATAACATATTAATGGGACGTAATTGATTTATTACTACACATATATAGTAATACTTATTTGTATAGTAGGTTAATAATAGCTCAAGATGATAATAATATCGTCAGACGAACACACCAACTATACGGTGCCACACCAAGCAGCGTTTGTATTATGGGTACCGTATAATGAACTAAGGGCGAACTCCAGGTCATCTAAGATATTCAAGAATCATAAAAGCGATGACCCTGCCTCGCTGATCGCTAACTTTTACGAGTACTAGTACAAGTCCACTACAAGTTATTGTATTATAACAGATTGGTATAAAGTTTTACGGATGACTTATCCAATTTTCTCATCAGAACTAATATCTCAAGTCCTAATTTATTGGCTTAGCAGCGCTTCCAAATGTTTCTGTTTACTTCGCTAACAAGTTCTCAAGGAATCTGCGGTTTGGTTTAATTTATAAGATAAAGCGAATTAGATGTATCGAGTACTTTGTAAGACAGGCTGATGGCGGATGGGAATGAGTGCGCTTAAAGCATTGTGCAATAATATTGTTTATGTAGAGGCAGTTTTGAAGAGAACGCAATAATTTTGAAATATATTGAGCGAGTTTGAATGTAATTTTGGCAATGTATTCATTAGACCATAGACCATACAAAGTCGTGTTAGTTACACCATGGATAAACTCATGTACGGGTGGGCTGATTCTTATGTACTTTGTTTTTTTTTATTTCTCTCCTGCTCGAACAGCAGAATAACGAAGCATGGGAAAAATTCCCAAAAAAATAATAATAAAGATATTCATTTTCTCATACATTTGATCCGGAGGCCCTATGAAGTTCGCAGTGACAGCTAGTTTCAAAATTAATTTATTGTTCTCGAAGGACTGGTCTTCCAAAGTAAATAATTGCAAAGAGAGTACTTGAAACGTCGGTTTTCATAGCAAGGCTGACATTCGTAGAGCAAGGCATATTATAAGGCCAACTATTCGATGGTCCAATCGATCCAAATTAACTGCTAGATAAAATTACAGATTGTAGCAGTATGGGGCTAGTTTGGTACCGGATGATAGCGGGTTGTATTCCCGCCTAGGTACATTTTAAAAATCATATTCTACTCGTCATTTACCCTTATAAAGGTGTTACTATAGTACCCATCATACAACCACATGGTTTGGAACCATACATTTGGAGTTTTTATTCGACCGGTTTATAGACCAAGAATCATACAGAATCGGCTGAAGGGTTTGAATAAAATTTGGCGCAGAGAACGAGGTATGCTCCGAAATTACATCAAGTATTTTTTATCCTTCAAAGTCCATAATAAAAATATTTATATTCACGGAGGTCGTCTGACACTTGTTTATGCATAGAATAAATTCCACCAGTCCATTGCATTTGTTGGAATTGGAATATCCAACATTACATAGCTATGGCATCGCAATAAAAATTATACTCTCTCCTTGTCCGAGACGGTTAACATGTAGTGACGAAAGATCAGTGACGTAGTGACCTTCAGAATAATATATCGCATCTTTTCTAACCTTGCAACAAGATACAAAGATGGCGCTGACGATTATCCATACAATTCTGAATCACGCTATGAGAGTTTTCGGAGCACGTAACATATATACAAGACCCCAACAATGACTACGAGGCTTAGCGGCTAGACCACCAGGCATACCACCCGCCTGGCTGTAAGATTCCTCCTATCCTTTTCCGCTAAAATACATATGATGTATATTGTGTTAATATCAACACGAATTACCTTGGCCAAGTGCAAATAGGGATAAAAATATGTGAGAACTGATTATACATCATATTATTTTTATATTCTGTAATGAAGAATACAACTTCTATTAAAGAACAAAATCTGGTCATATAGAAAACTCCTTCCTTCTCAAAGCATACACGTGCTTGAAACATAACATTCCAACATACATGTTAAAGGCAACTCGTGTCTAACAGAAGATGTTAAAAAGCTGTGGAAGATAATAATTTTATCTAAATCCAGAAATTGATTACGACTGTTGAAGAGAACAGAATGGCTTCCTGAAAACATATCATATGTGTCAGTAACACGCTTTTGCTTATGTCATAAGCTCCGCATAAAAGACAAACAGGTAACATTTTTCTTTTCGCTATCACAATTTCGGTGTGAAACTTTCTTGCGCTCCGGGATTACTAAGTTCAATGAAGCCAAACTTGTGTATGGAGTGTGGACACCACACATTATGTAATATAGGTAATTCTGAGCAAACTATCTGATCATAACTTACAGTAGGGGGAATAATTGAGAAAACTGAGAAGTCGTGTTCTGCGAACTAAAGATTGGTTTGATATATATGGCAAATGGAAATAAGTTTCATCAAAAACTTCTTAAAATTAACAAAAAAGGAGGGATATTCGACTTGGTAGAAGGCTTGCTATCACCGTGGTTGTTTTTAGATGGTCAACAATCTTTGCTTCGTTATCGTTATATGCAACATCCACAAAAAGATTAGGGTTAGATATATTTTCACCTCGAACTACAAGGGACTTTAATTGTCCTGTTATTACATTTACAAAATACTAGGGTTAGGGGTATTTTATCGCGAACTACAAGGGACTTTAATTACCCTTTTATTAGATTTTTAATCAAATGTACCTTTGTAAGTCCTTTCGTACAACATACAAGAATACATTCTTGGTATACCAATTTTCCTGTTCAGTATTTCAATTTGCGCAGGTGCTGTGGAAGGGCGTCGCTTTGTTACGATTGTACTACGGCCCGAGGATTGTATAAAAAGCAATCATGGTGCACGAAACATATTGGGAAAAATTGTGCTTACGCATGTTTTTTTATTGAGGCGCGTTTCATTTTCGGGTGTGGCGAAGTACACACTTGTTTGGAAAACGTGCGATTGTTCATACTCGTACTGGCGTGATAATAATGAAGCTATATTTTTTTAATTACATCGGTGATGAACTGAAATAGATTACAATCTTGAATCGTCGTGTGAGTAACTGTGCAGTTTCAAGAGGCTGCGCGTTGCATCCATTTTTTTTTAATTGCAAAAAACGTGAGAACTTAATCTTTCTTTAATTGGCCTCATCATGTAAACAAGTTAACAGCAATAACAAATTATCCATGAATAAAAGACATTGCAGAGAAATGGATGCTGAAGCCGAGTAATCAGTTTACGTCATGTTAACAGCTGTAAAGTCGGGTTGAGAGTGAGGCATTTGACAGATGACAGCGCGCGGGCGAGGCAGCCACAACTGAATGAACAGAGGCAGCCTCGCGAAGCTGCTTGACACTCGGTAGTTAAAATAGCACCCACACCACGTAATTCTGCCGATGTCGTAAAAGACAATAGTAAAAACATGCTGTTCCAATTAGACTAAAAGGAGCTGCTATTTTACGGAGATAATACTATGCGTTCCTTCAGTACTTTGTAAAGATTTATTTTAAACTTGGGTATCTAGTAATGACTCTAAGTTCACGTTGCGGTTGCGATCTCAAAATTGTATAGGCGGACGATTGTATTTGACGACATTGTATGATAAGGTCGTTTATATTTGGTCATGCTCGCGAAACAGATTATTGTTTTATTGTATTATTTTTTGATAAATTATAGAAGCCTTTTTTACAAGTTATATAAAAGCCTTGTATACGAACTAGATTTGAATTAACCATATATACTGCGTCCGCCCTGCCTTGGAAGCGGGAGGCCTCAACCACCATTGGTGAGTCACTTGGTATGAGATTTACATGTTAAACGTATGTAACTGCAATTTGTAACCATAGTATCAACTTACTACACAGTCACGCTATCCTATTACGATCGCAGTAAAATGGATGACTGGTGTAATACCCGCTGCACGGCTGGCGGTGACGTCGACGAGAGTGACGTCACGGCGTGGCGATCAATCAAGCAATGTTCCGGTTACATGTGAATTAGACGTCAACTTTATTGGGAGAGAGAGGCACAATGAAATCCCCACAGCTTTTTTATTTAAAAAACAAACAGTGTCCTTTTTACTTCAAATTAAAAGAATATAATATAATATAAAAGTCGAGAGTGAACAGGTATCTTCTAGGCAAGTATGCTACATCGTAGATCTCATCGTCACTTACCATCAGGTGAGATCGAGATCAAATACTTGCCTATATCGTAATAAAAAAAAAATCATAAATAATCTCTTCTTATTTTTTACGAACTGAAATGCGATGAAATAAAATGGATATGCAAATGGCCTCACCCACAACTTAGCGGGTATTTTGCCAATGTCAAGTAATAGCAATAAAACATTCAATAAATACACATATTATAAATAAAATAATGGATGTGACATGATGATATGAAAATGGCGAATCCATAAATTATCTCATTGTCTCGTTAATTAGTGAATGTCTCGAAAGAAACAGCGAGCCAGTTGCTTTAGAGAAGTTAAGAAAGCGAGCCGGTAACATTACACCGCGTACTAAGTATTTACGTTGTATTGTTTTGAAAATTTCTAATTTTCTTTTTTTTATCCATCTTTATAATCTACTAGTAAACCTGCCAATATATTTTATACGAGTATTGTTACTAGTTATGAAAAAAATAAACTTACTCAATTTCTAGTTCATACTGTAGATGTGACCAGAACTTTTGCCTCTGCACTATATTGTACACCCTCCTTTATGAATGTTCATAAAGTATAAAAAAAACAGGCGGCACATTTATTGCCAACCTAAAAATACAAGTTTCTTATATAAAGGCCGGCTATCGAAAATACCACGTAGGATACACATTATTTTGATGAATCACTGGGTTTGGAGGAGAATCGAAAACATTTATAATATTATATGTCTGTTATAAATAGCCTACTTTACCCAATTTTTCCGATTAGAGAAAAAAAAACTTACGTATCTTTTGTTTTTTAAGGATATCACGCAACGTTTTAGCGATTGGCCTGATTATTATCGCGTATCATTGATCTACTAGACGTTATGGAGTCTGTATGTGCTCTTATACATATGCATATGAAAACTCCCATTAAGGACGAACCAATTTAATTTTGTCAACGTACCTACCAAATATAGGTCATATTTTGAAAAAAATCTCAAGTTTTTCCTAGCCTATGGAAAAGGCTTCTTAAATTTAACTATCTCATATTTAGTTAAGCCCAAAAACTAACGCAATAATAGTTACTGTAACTACTACAAATATATATATTTCTGTTACTACTCAATAAGAAAAAACTTATCTAACATCTATGAGAACTATGTAATACACACTTTTAAGTGACGGACGTACATATTTGATTTATGTATTTATTATGTACTTCAAATTTAATCCTTATATATAAAAGTAAATAAATACTGGTTCAGTGCGGCAGGCTATATCGTATTTATCCCCATCCTCTGAAGAACCGTCTAAATAAGAATACATCTTTCAAGGTTTTTAATAAATTCGAAACTCATCAAACAACAAATATTTCGCCTACAAAAAGAATAAAAAGTATCTTCTTTGTGCAAAGGAACCCAGTTTTTTAGATTTTTTTATACGCACACGAGAAGAGAAATGAAAGGTAAAGCGAAAATTAAATTCGTTGATTAATATTCCGATAATTAATGTTAAATTTTATCAGAAATTATGTTTTAATTAATTACAAATTTTATTAATCCTGGTTTGACTATACATATCACAAAGTACCTATATAAGATAGGTTCGTGAATAATTATAAATTAATGCCGAAGATATTCTGGCTTAGACAAAGTAACTGAGACAATGCTCAAAATAATCATAAAAATATTTTAACTGAATATTTTCCTTTGAACTTGTGTTTACAATTTTTGTTTGGAACTCAATATATTCTGTGTATTTGCTTTTAATATATCAAAGGAAGCCCGCATAAATATTCTAAAAGTTTTCTTGTAATACAAACAAACAATGAAGACAAATCAACAATAAACCAAGACTCGAAGTAGTCGCATTAAATTACAAAATAATAGTGCAGAACGACTTTGAATGGCTTTTGAATGGCGTGACGTAACACTGCTAATTGCCTCAGACATGTGTGACTTGCAAGTCATGCTCTCCTATTTGTACTGGTAATGTTTCATTTATTTTTTTCTTCTCCTTCTTACAGTGTTTAAAAAATATCCCGTTGTGAAGCGAGAGACAAAATGTAAAGGTGGCAGCACCGCGGGAGACAAGAAATTAATCAATTTATGGAATTTTCTAATTTGCAATTAAGATCGGGCAGCTGCTGGTATTAGCAGGATTTATCTTTTCACGGATAAATTATTTAATATTATAAAATGTGAAGTAAATTGATCAATATGAAGTAGGAAGTAAAATAAATGGCTTCAAAAAACAGCCTTAAACTGTTGCGACAGGGCACAATTTTCACAGCAACACACGTCTTTTAAATTTTAATTTATGCGATTGTTTATCTGGATATAGTTTATTAATACATTGTACAAAATTAGTTTTAGTTCAATTAACACACCAACTATAAGGTCCCACTCTAAGTAACGCTTGTGTTGTGGGTACCGTACAATGGACTGAGGGCGAACCCAGTAAATGATACTTATATAGATATTAAACATCCATGACTCGGGCACAAACATTCATGTTCATCGCACAAAGTTTTTTCCCACCAGGATTCAAGCCTGGAAGCCTCGGCGCAGAAGGCAGGGTTCCTACCAACTTAGCTAATCAGTCGTCAAGACTTTTGAATTGAATCTCAGACTAACTTACGTTCAACAGACTGGTGAATAACAACAAAGCTCCAACGATACAACGTAAAATACATAATATTACTTCTCGATATTGATCGTATCGAGCAAAACACAGACATACGTTGTATTAGGTACCTACGTACATATATCGTAACACCGATAAAAATGGCGGAAAAATCATCTCCATTTTCACGAGGGATACATTTTGTTTTCTATAAATACGTGGGTTTTAAACTGGCAAAGCCGTGCTTTTTGTGCCCAGGATTCGGGATCGACTCTCGGCAGCAGCAATCTTTGTGTGATGAGCAGGGTACAGGGAATCCTGGTATAGAGTTGAATCAATCCAAAATGTTCCGATTCTTATTCTGAGCTAAAATATGAGGTGTTGTTATAGCACCATATGAATAAAGTTTATAAATTAAGATATTTTCTCATATTGTCTCTGGCACTGATATTTGCTCACCACTATCCCGTGCATACAAAAAAAGATAATGGCACATTACCAGTATAAATAGGAGAGCGTTACTTGCAAGTCACACATGGCTGAGGCAATTAGCAGTATGACGTCAAGCGGGTGCCCTCGACAAAATATAAATGGGGATCGTTTATCACATGGTGAGTGAGACGCATGCGAGAGTGGATCCCGGAATAAGGATCTATTTCTCGTGGAATGGACAGCCGAGACTCGGGGACAAGCCACACACGGCCGCCTTAGATTTATTGCAAGCATCAGATCAGTTCATGAGACGTGGACATCAACAGTCACACTATCAGCGAGGAAAACCTCAGGCGAGGCATCTCGGGCAAGAAAACTCTGCTATTTCTTAATACCTTAATTAAGTAAGGACCGTTCGCTCTAATCGTTTTCTGCAGTGTATTGAATCTGAACTTCAATATCGCGTCCTAGGTTTCTAGGTCAGCACTTCTGACATTGGCTGGGCTGGGCACTACGCCAGCATTGTCGCTCGGCCGACCAACACGCAAGCATCAAATGCCTGAGACTTGGAACAATGCGGATATTGCACCATTACCACATTTACCTTGAATGCAACATTAATTATGGCTTATGAAATTCTATTGAAATTCATGTACTAAAGAAATGTTTTGTATACGTTAGTAGGTACTTACAACTATTTCTACTTTACATTTATTGATTTCTCATATTTACGCAAATATTACACATTGAAATAAATCAAATTTTGCGGATTTTATTGCGTTTATTAACCGACTTAAAAAAAAAGAGGAGGTTCTCAATTCGGTTGTATTTTTTTATGTTTGTTACGTTCCCGACGTTTCGGCTGCTTTCGGCGACTTTTGTGATAATGGTAGGATGGGTGGAGAAGTCGGGATTGGAGCTAGAAGTTATGAGTAAGTATGTTTAAAATATTAAAGAAGACAAAAGTCAACGGTATTCCAGTAATGACCAAAACTGACACAGGCCAAATAAATTGGCCATGCAATTTGCACCTAACATAGAAGCCTTCCAGTTTATATACTTTGAATACGTAAACATCAATTACTGGTAAATAATTGTGAGGTGGTCCCCGATAAATGAATAGGCAAATGGGTACCCAAAAGAACCAAACGAATGCCATTCCGAAAAGGCTTCCTCCTGTATAATTCTGTTATTCATCAGGGCTTAGGGTAACTGGTTGGTAAATATCGATAAATGGTACATAGCTGTATTTACCGATAAAATAATTTGAGTACATGGTGCCCAGCAAGCTCTATTCCCGCTGATTCTTAAAGTTCGTGCCGGTATATAAACAGCAGACACCCTTTTCGTTGCGATCGAACGGGAATCGGCGGAATATTTTCGGTAACGACTACATTTATGCAAATTGCCCTGAATATTGCTGAGGCGAGAGCGGTTCCGTAGGCATAAGCTTTGTTGGAACACCATCCATGTTCCTGCCGAGGGCATATTTTATTGGAATGGGGAATTTTTAGTCGCTATCTGGAAAATTTCAACATCGATTTTGAGTGAGGAAAATTGAGCCGTCGAAAATAATAAAAAAAAACAAATTCTACCTTCTTCCATCTTTCCATTATTTGGTAGTCAATAATATCAAAAACAGTTGTATGGTGATCTGAATCGGGTTGCCAGATCATATACTATAGTAGGTATAGATATATATATTAGGTTGTCAAATGAATGTTTTCATTCCATTCATTTATATGTTATCTTAATTTTTTTCCTTTCTCTATCCTAATGTAAACAAGTCCTTTACATTTTGCAATCGCATCATAGAAATTTCAGTTTCTATCATCTTTGAATGCTGCAATAATTTCATCGCGAATTTCAATTTGGCGAAAGCAGGAAAAACTCAGCGCCGCATTTAAGAGAATATTTGATAAATTAAACGTCAGAGCATCCTAATCCTTGAGTGACACCCGGCTATTTGCGTTGCGATGTTCAACATTGGTAGATGTAGGCAAGGTCATCAAGCGATTCATGGAGTTTAGAGAAAAAGCGTTGTTTTCATGTTTAGTTCGATCGTGCATAGTATACCTTCATTACAAAAACCTAAGGTAGCTTGTTGTAACGAAAAAACTGTGCTGAAATTTGGGAGTACATTAGTTAACTACCAAAAATACTCTTGGAATTTGAAATTCAAAGCGAAACATAGGAATCCGATTAGAAATACATGTACAAAAATGAACACCCTCATAAATCAATGAAACATCAAATAAGCCCTTCTCATAATCATGACCCAGAAAATATATATTCAAAGAACTGTAACTTATACCGAACTAACCCCCGTTCCAACATTTGAACCAACCCGCCACGCACATGACTGATCATTCCTCATTATTATTCAAGTCGGGGTCCATCAGGCCCCGGTAACCCTCCGAACGCCCACGGATTAGTATTCCGCATCCGCCCCGAAAAATAAGTTAAATAAGTTTTTGCAAGAGATGGCAAACTCGATGTGGTTTACGATGACTTGTTAAAATATCCGAAAAATACAGTAGCTTAGTGTTCATTGTACAGTTTTGTTTTGCATATTTAACAAATAAGCAGCAAATAAGTAATATATCGATTATTATCTTCAAATAACTTTACACCGCAGAGAGACACCAAAAATAGATGAAAATGTATAATTATTTTAACAAACTCAAATCATATCAGTTGTAACTTCATTCACAACTGACTACAGACTACTTAAGTAAAATGTATCGAATCTGTGTTGTGGTGGTAAATTTACGCTAATTATAATAATAATAATTTATGGATACATTTTAATAAGCCTTTTTTTTTATTACATTATAGGCAAGTATTTGATCTCGATCTCACCTGATGGTAAGTGACGATAAGATCTACGATGGAGCATACTTGCCTAGGTAGGAAGGCGGCAGTAGATCGAGACGCTACATTCACTAGGCACATGCAGCGCAGCTGATCTGACCCGCCATCCATGGATGGCAGCACCGAACATCATGCCGGAACACGGCTAGGCCGCTTGGCGACATGGCTTTGTTTAGTGGGTGGTGACTAGCCACGGCCGAAGCCTACCACCAGTAATCCAGCCTCAAAAAAAGTTATATAAAAGCTAAACATGACAAGATATTCTATTTAAATTAGATTTTATTGCAAAGTATATTAAGTTTTCTGAACTGATATTGATGATAATTTATGTAAGCCGAGTTCAGATCGACTTCATAGCCTGGTTAGGCAAACACTAGCGCTACCTTGCCCGAGCGCAGTCATCTGCTTTTAGCGTTCCTTTTAGCCCGCCTATGATACGTGCCCTAGCTAGTCATAAGATACTGTGCAAAGAGAATCACTTTTACAATAACTTCATCAATAAGTCAATTCTGTACACAATCTATAAATTTATTGTAGACAATTAATTCATCAAAGTATTTTCTACATACATATCACTACTGAAAAGCATAGCTATACAATCAGACGTAAGAATACGAATAAGAATGAGACGAGAAGAAGACGTGACAAATTAATTTGCAAATCTACCCATAGAATAGGTATTGTAAAATGAAATTACTTTTATCACTGTGTGTGCAGTGGTCTACGAGAAATTAGTAGCATGAATAAAATATCTACACATTTTATATCCGAATCTCATAAATTAATTAGCGGCTCCGAATACATATTCGTTGCGTTTGGAGTCGAGACCCCAGGTCCATGGGGCCCAAGCACCAATTTTGTAGAAAATCTTTCTAGAAGATCGACGACGATTCGACGCAACCGGCGACCCAAGGGCTGGGTATTTCCTCGCTCAGCGAGTAGCTTTGGCTATTCAGCGAGGAAATGCGGCCAGCACCTTGGGCACGCTACCGCATAGGCCAATTTTTTTACACATTTTGTAGCTTTTCTATACTCTTTTTAAGTTATATTAGTTTGTAAATATTTCAGTTATTTTCTTTCTAATTGTTATCTAAATAAATTATTCCCTATTAGCGATCAATAATATTACGTGTAAAAATCATATGTATTTCGTCATAGCGACACCTCGCTGTAACATACCTATTTATTGTATATACAAGTTACATGGCGTGTATGATTATGATCATAGAATTAAAATGGCGTTGTAATTAACGCCTGAACGTATGTTTCGGCTTTCGGCACGATTTACATGAAAACGAGACATGCACGACTGGTATCAGGTACAAACATAAATCATACCGCTTTTGATCAAACACAGGTGTATGTATTGTTAATAACACTCTTCTTCTTCTCATTTAAGGGTTAGACCGTTGTCGGTGTAGCTGATGAAGCTCTTTCCTTCTGTCTCTATCTAGATCAGCTTCTTTCACCTCCCTATACGACATGACACCGATCCTTTCTTTTATCTGACTCATGTAGTTCATTCTTGGTCTTCCTCATCCACGCTTTCCTTTGAAATTCCCCTCTATGATATTCTTTATGAAGGTGTCATGTCTTATGAGATGGCTTATCATCTTCCCCCTTCTATTCCGTATGGTTTCCATTAATGATCTTCCAATCTTCTAGTAACACTGATTCTCCTAAATATACTGTCTACCCATTCTAGACAGTATTTACTGGACTGAAATCTTAAATTCATTTAGCTGATATATCACCGATGAGGATACATACCTAAGTAAGTACATCGCGTAACAAATACGTCTCGTATGTTCCCAACAAAAGTTGTATCCCCAAGGGGTGCGCATTGCGGTCGGCATACAACTTTGAAACCTTTATGGAGCCGCGATATAATATGTTTCAACTTTCCCCAACTGTAAATGTGTTGAGTTTATTGTTTGTTTATTTTCCCTCACTGAATTATCTAAGGTAATATTTAATTCCTGGAGTTACGGTTGTTCTACTGTCCATCTAATAAAGTTCCTAAGCAATGACATTATTAACAAACAGCGTGCATGCTCCATTGTTCAAGACCGAATTCTACTTTCTTCAGACACATATCAAAACGCGCAAATATGTCCTTAGAGCGCCTCGCTGTGCAGTTCAAGCTTGAAGGTAAATGAGCGATGCGTTGGACCGACCAAGTTAAAGCCGAAATAAATGGTCCTCTTTATCAGTGTACCAGAAGGCCAACAGTACGTGCGAAATGGCAACGGATTGTTAAGCGTGCTTTTACTCCTTAGGTGATGAACACGACCACACTGCCAAGAGGGTAACGACGAAGAAGAAGAAGCAATGTACCACAACTACGAAATATTAGTTGGTAGTAGCGTAGTGTGGTAGAATATAGCCCCAATTCCCTTATCATTAAGGGAGACTGCCCGGTATAACGGCAATAAGTTCACTCTCCTATAATATTATAGCGGCGAAACCTAACTGCTCTTCAGTGCACTTTTGTTATCTTTGGGAGGATTTCAGACATGTTTAACTAACTCATACTTGAAGTGGCGTAAACGCAACGCTCAAATGGTTATCATCGGCAAGCAGAAAACATTCCCATTAATATTACCACACTAATGTGCTGACGGGGGTATGTTATGGCAGCGCGGTTCACGTTGGCACTTATCTTAATGTTGGCTGGCAAATACAGATAACGCAATGTTGTAATAATTGTTCAACTTATCACAGCATAGGTATGCATTTTTGCAAATAGCACGGATGGGAAAAGTCACCATTATAAAAGCATGTTTGTAATTTCAGCAAAGAAGATGTGATGTTCAATAAATACGAGATTCAGGATGTAGGTAATAATATAGTATGTGACTAGTCCGGGTCATACCCTGATCCAACAGAACTCTGGGAACTTGACCTGAAAACTGAGATTATATTATATATCTATGACGAGATTATATTATACTGAACTGAGATTATATTATATATTTATATATCTATACCAGCTCCACGTGGCTGTGAACAACTACTTCTGGTCAATGATCAAAAATAGCAAGCCAGTGTACAGATGTCTTCTCAGTCAATCAATATCCTTATGATGATTAGTATCAACAATAACTGTAATCTTCAACCATCCATCATCCATCAGCCGAAAGCCGTCCACTGCTGGACAAAGGCCTCCCCCAATGACTACACATCACTGTCCTCCGCCACTCGCCTCCACCGCCTCCTGCGACGCGTGTGCTACGTGGGCCTTTTTTTTTTTTTTTTTTTTTTGTTTCCGCTGGGAAATGCATTTACGCATACCGCCCAAGCCCGGGGGAGCAAGGACGGTTATGTGGGGCTCCTGGAAGAAGTCCAGACTACCCACTAAAACCCAGCGCCGCCCTCTCTGCCTTTTGTGGGGCGCCACGGGATCGCTCTATGAGCACACTACCATGACGCCCCGGCGGATACCTCTGTTTTGGGGCCCCCCGGCCCCATTCCGGCTTTCTGTGCCGTTAGGCCCTCTTTATGGCGGGGGCAGGAGGCGAGCGTATCGCCCCCTTCTTCGTCCCCGCCTGGCTCTGCGGATCGGGTCTGCCAGGGCATCCTCCTCCCTGGCCCGTTCCGCGGCCTCCTTCTGCGACATAACATTCTCGCAGAAGGAGACCATCGCCTCCCAGGACCCCCTGTCGCGGAGCATAGCCTCCACTATGCTCCGCAGCGAGAGGTCCCATCCGACCACGCTGTGTGCTACGTGGGCCTACCTTGTGTGGGGCCGTCCTAACTGTTATCTAACTATATAGCTTTAATTCATAGCACGATTTGCATCAAAATATTTGCATAACCGCCAAACTCCAATGATTCATTAGGTATTGCGACGACTCAAGTAAATACAATCAACGTCTCAGGTATTTGCGTAAATGCTCTTTTCAAATATAAACGCGTCGATCGCTGAGCCGGGAGAAAATGTGATTACTAACGATAGAATTACGAGATGGAAGATATCGAGAATCATAAGTAGAATCCATTACACCAACCTCCTACTAGTATTGTATGAGTATATCACACACAAATAGATAGGCGCTATTACTGTAGAATATTGAATGGTTTTAAACATACTGTCATTGGTTTTCGTTTTTATCTCATATAATATGATACCGTTTGAAATTCTATCGTATAAGCTATATACCTTCACCCACAGACTTGTTAAGAAGTTCAGACGTAACGTTGCCACTAGCATAGTGAAGCGACTTTGTCAATGCATTAGTCGTGGTAAATATTACAACAAAACTTTTTGGCCGGTAAAGTTCTGGATATATAATATATTTTTTTATGTGTGAGTGAGTGTTTATAGACTAATGTTTTTTAGGGCTCCTGCACACGATGCCGTCACCGCGCCGTCGCCGCGCCGACGCCGCACAATTACACTGTAGATACGAGTCGCGCGAAGCCCGCCACCGCGCCGCCGCCGCGCCGCCACCGCGCGCGTTCCCTCCGTTTGATTCGTTCCATTACCGGCCGCGTACGAACGTGCACGCTGCCAGATCGCACGTGACGCAAACGGCCGGCCGGCATCGTGTGCAGGAGCCCTTAGGCTTCACTTGTAGCGTACGCCGTGTATTGTCTTAATATACTTAGAAAAAAAATTATGTAATTGTATTTTTATAATTTAAACTTAACTTAACTTTTGACAATAACATCTATCAAATAAAACTCAAATGGTGTATTATTTTTAGCACTGAATTGAGGTATTAAAAATAAAAATAAATCAGTATACGAATACATAGAAATTGTGGGAGAAATAAAGAATCCTCCAATATTATACGATTTAATAAAATCTTACCAGGAATTAGTGACGTATAGGAAATTGGAGCGCGTGCTTGGGAAACCCATTCCAATTTCAAAGACAGCACCAGTGACGCGACCAACCGCCAAATTTCTACCATAAAACCTACATACCACATAGTTGCAAAATGAGTTTTCTACCGTATCCTATAAAAGTCACGAGGTTACACAGATTCCAAATACTTAGTTATGAAAAATTAGTATTTCTCATAACTAAGTAAACTAAAATGCAACTTAATAGTAGTCGCATTTTAATGCTAACATGTTATTTATGTCTATCCTTATTATTATAAAACTTAAATTATGGTGTAATGTGAAAACTTTATAAATCTCGATTTTGCGTATTCGTTCTATAAATGTTTTTTATATCATTATAAATAGATTCTATCTTCTATAAATTTTACCGTAAATGCTTATAATCCTTTTATTGCATTCATTAATTTGAAGATCAAGATAAAAGGGCAGAGCTCCACGTAGGGACTCAAAATAAAAAAGCAGTTATAGCTAATTTGGTGGAACGCTTGCCTCGGTAACGAGTATCGCAAGTTTAAGCCCACGCTCACACCCTTGAGATTTATAGATTCCAAGTGCGAATCTAATTTTCGTCCATGATTATTCACTTGCTAAACGGTGAAGGAGAATCATGTAGAAACCTGTATGTCTTGTCTGTATGTTTTGGGGTCGAGTCACCTTCGTCCGTAGGAGAATTAAATACCCTCGAGATACCCTACACGTGACCCTGGGTGGTGCCAACTAGGTGACAACTCTACTGGTGGTAAGCTTCGGCCGTGGTTAGTCACCACCCACTGAACAAAGCCATGTCGCCAAGCGGCCTAGCCGTGTTCCGGCATGATGTTCGGTGTTGCCATTCATGGATGGCGGGTCAGATCAGTTGCGCTGCATGTGCCTAGTGAATGTAGCGTCTCGATCTACTGCCGCCTTCCTACCTAGGCAAGTATGCTCCATCTTAGATCTCATCATCACTTACCATCAGGTGAGATCGAGATCAAATACTTGCCTATAATGTAATAAAAAAAAATAAAAAATGTCTGCTAGAACCCCTCGAAAATCGTGTGAACTCGCACTGGGCCAGCGTGGTGGACTATGGCATAATCCCCCTTGCATTAAGGGGATGCCCGTGCCTAATAGCGGGACATTAAAAAAGGGCTGATATTATTATTATATTTATTTTACTCAAAATAAGTACAGAGTTGCAAAAGTGACAGCAGTGATCCGTTCTTGAAATGGGTGCATAGAACTGGGACACAGCACCAAACAATCTGAGAAACTTCAGGAGCCTGTTTCACACAATATGTTTGTAATCACTATCTAAAACTTATTTGACGGATAACCCATACTCCAATGAACCCTTAGACTAACACACAATTCATATTTTTTCCTGTTATCCAATAAATAAATGTTGAACAAGTATTAAACTTTGTTTATCATAATGATAAAGTTGCTTATTGTATACTCAGTAACATCCCATTAATATGAATTATCTCACCGCACTGATTACCTATCAAAGTTGTGTATTTCATAGTTGGTAAGATAAGTTAGGAGTTATTATATAGATCACTAGCTGTTGCCCGCGACTTCGTCCGCGTGGTATTTAACAAAGACAACCGTTGACAACAGCCTGCCCGCCCATTCTGAGCCCGCGGGAAGCATTGCAGGTTGTTGCTATCAAACTTAATCAGGCGCTGCAGCAACATTGGTTTTAATTTTTTTTCGTGAGATCCTATTTTATTTTTTCTAAAATAAAAGTAGCCTAAGTTACTCCTTGTTACATCAGCTATCTGCCAGTGAAAGTCCCGTCAAAATCGGTCCAGCCATTTCAGAGATTAGCCGGAACAAACAGACAGACAGACAGACAGACAGACAGACGGACAGACAGACAAAAATTTTAAAAAATGTTGTTTCGATATAGGTAACGTGTATACATCCTAATGCACTTAGTAAAAAGCGGTTATTTTAATATTACAAACAGACACTCCAATTTTATTTATATGTATAGATAAACTATATTATGAACTTAAAGCTATATCTCAGGTTTAGGTTAGATATGCAACAAATACTTATAGCATATTTTTAGTATAGGTCGCTAACTACAAAAAAAAATACAACTGAATTGAGAACCTTCTGCTTTTTGAAGTCGATTAAAAAATGCTGCGTCGGCAACATGCCAAATGACAGCACTCGGTTGAGGCAAACGTTTGATCTACATCCGGATATTGCTCGTAAATATCATGGCCCAAATGTATTATAATTACGTTACACTATGGAAAAAAAAACTAGTGACTAAAGATTTATTTTTAATTTATACTTATACAAAATTTTATAAACCACAAGCACGTCAAGGAAAATCCTTTTTGCGAAGTTTGTCGGTAACGTAATCTTTTTCCGTTCCACTCACACCACACACAGTGACAGCATGCTTTCTCGATGACGTTACGATTACATTACGAGTGCCTGCTTCCACTACTTACGTAAAAAGCTAACGTCACCGAAACACTAACAGGTAATACTTGAGCCGTAGATAAACAGACAGAAATGCAACCGAAAAGTGGACAGACAGAAGATTAACCATTGCGATAATTTAACCAAAATATATGTAGGTACTGATGAGGCTAAACCTCAGAAAATTATAAATATGTTATGTAAAGTGGGATTTCTCCCTCTCGAGAGAGCTTCATAGTATCCACCTCAGAGGTTTTAATTTAAAATTGGTTATTACTATGGCTTTAATTATTAATCCCTGGAATCGCCGGATTATCTGGCGAATTGAAAAGGGTATGGTATGTTTATTAAAAATTTAGATGAGGGATGTACCTTTGTTTATTCCAAAAAATGGATTATTTTGTGAGATTTATATTTTAAATTACTATCACGCCTGTAATGTTAGGGGTAGCTTCTCTGCTTACCATTGCTGGCATTTCAGGCGCTGTAATGGACCAATATTCCGCCTATGGTATTTTGTCACAATGTGGAGGCCTCATTAAGGCCTCGTCCTTTGCGACGAAACCGGGCATACTGTCCACCTATTTGCGGGATTTCGGCCATATTCCACTATACTTGCTTAGTGTCACCAAGTTGCCGAGTTAACTTTTCGTGCTTAAAGAAAGTGCAGAATTTTGAACAGGTTTGCCTTCATTTGAAAAATCTAGGCCAAAACGTTAGCAAAGCAAACGCTTGTAGCACTCGCTAGCAAAATGATTGGTGGCTTCGTAAATAAGTTAATACAATTGATTGCTAATTATAGTTATGTCTATCATTCCTTATTAATTATTAAAATGTCAACCATTACTTGTTGTTTATCTAAGTTACTTAGTTTAGTATTCAGAAACGTCAAACTTTAAATATACCCATCACGTAATCTGCATTTGTTTTACATTTGAACATCACATCAACAATTCCTAATTATTTAAATTATATCAATAAATATATTAATCACTTACCTCTTAACAAAGCCAACTGGATCATCAACACAAACTTTCAACGCGAAAACAAAATACACTTCAAACCCAAAATCTGTAAGCTACCACCACAAATGATTACTTTTTAAAATTTAAAAATGGAATCACCGTAGTCGAAAAAGTTTGAAAATCGAAGGGCGGTTTTATGAGAGACACGCGGCGTGGGTGGCGTGATGCCTGGCCGGAGGCACGGTTTCGACTGAAGCCCAACGCTTTGGGTGCGCGCTTACCCCAAGCCACAGCCAACCTCGTTGAAACTTTCAGCCCGTATGGAGTTTTCTTTACACTGTAATTTTGACTTTTTTTTTCTCATGGAGTTTGTAACTTCATATATGTATTTCTACTCATCTATTCTGCTGGTAAATGTCCACTGCTGGGCTTTAAAACAGCATTTGCGTCGTTGTAGACCAGGGATAGTTACCAAAAGGTCGTTTGTGTAATTTTTTCTCCAAAGGGAATTTAACCCACAACCACCTGGTGCAGTGAGCCAACATCTAATAAGATAGGCTATCATCATGTGCCTTACCTCTTCTCATTTACTTCTCAACGGTGCAATAAACTTATTCTTTTATTACTTAAAAAGTAGCTTTTACTTGCAGCTCCGTTCGCACAGCTACCGATTTTTCCAAGCTGCTTCAAGAACGTCTGAATCGTATACACACAGCCCAGGCACAGTATTGAAAATAAGGCTCAGGCATTATATTATAGATGACTTGAAGATTTTGTAAGGTGATCATACGCTGATTAGTTTAATATTTCAAAACAATCACACTAATATTATAAATATGAATGTTTGGATGTATGGATGGATGGATGATTGTTACTCAATCACGCCAGAACGGCTGAACGGATCTGAATGAAATTTGGCACAAAGATAGACTATATAGTCTGGAATATCTATATAGGCTACTTTTTATGCCGGTAATCATGACATGCTTTTAAATTGCGGGTAACACCGCGAGGCTCAGCTTGTGTTAAATAAATACAAACCGCTCAGTAATATGTCCGTAGTACAACTTATTTCGCTCAATATTCAATACACGTAGCGACAGGCTTCGACAAAAAGCATACCTCTTAACATAACATAGAGTTTCTGAGAGAGTTCTATATTATATGTATTACTTTTTGTCATCTTATTTGATAGTAGGATAGCTGTAATTTAAAATATTTAGGAACTTTCTTAGACATAATCTGCATACTCTTTATAAAAAAAACACACACACATGATCGTACCGGTATTATATTGTAATATTCTTCAATTTTTATGATACTTCATAGGGAATAAATTATATTATTATTTCAGCTATCACTCAAAGGCTCTATAAGAGTTAGTCGTAAACCTATAAACAAACTATTTTCTCATAAGCCGCTCCCCGACTGTTAATATGAGCGACATACCTACTTTAAGAGGTATTTTGTTATATTAAATCCTTGCTTATGGCTATGATATTATGTCAAATAGGAACCGTAAAGAAATTGTAATATCGTTGTGCTTTTTATTGCCAGGCTGCGTGAAATGACTCCGTAAAGCTAGAATGCCTGAACCTACATAGTATATTTTATATTTTATTTTTTATAATATAATTTTATTTGCAGGGTCATTCAGAAAGGGTATATTTAGCCTCGAACCTGCTTCCCTTCCTTGATTATATTATTGTGTGAAGTCAAAATTTTTGCAGGCAAATTTTAAAAAAGAAATGTTTCCAACAAAATTACAAGCATATTTTTTAGTGGCGTTTATGAAATCTGGCTACATCATTATAATGATGGCAGATGTGCAGTGCAGGGTCAAAGTTTAGTATAACCCTTTATCAATAACGATATATGGGCAAATCCCGTTATCACCCGGACGCCCGAAGACGATCGCCGACTTTTTGGCAGATAGCACCAGATAACATGCGACCATTGGAACACCTTTGCGATCTTGACCACAAAGTCCTGTGGAGAACGAAAACCCAGCGATGGAACCCACAAAAAGCTTAAAAAAGTAAAATATCGCCTAAAGAGAGATCAGTGACCCGAATATATCTATTTATACATCGATTGCAATTCATAAACCTAAATAAGGAAGGGTTCAGCAATTGAATATCAAGTATGTTTGTGAATAATAAGTATTTTGTTCCACGTACAACTTCATTTTGTTATGCTTTATGTTTTTCTTTATGGCAGCCTACCCTTATTAGACGTTTTAAGGATCTTCCCTTTACGGAAAGGGAGCACGTGATATTTACATAAATGACAGTATTCAATATAAAAACAGCTACATTTTCAGGTATTTATTATGACGTCACAAAGAATAACATTTCAGAAGTAGATTGCTTCATAAATCCATTGTAATATAATTAAAAAATAGCTCTATAATGCCTTTTTCGACCGGATTGGTAAAGTTAGTTAAAGTCGAGTCGGTAGCGACAAGAAACTTGTTATTTACCTATCTCTACACCAGCTGCCTGTCAACAGAATCCAAGCTATCATAAGCAAAAACGGTTCCATTATTAGTAGAATAAAACCCTCCTATAGTTGTGTAATAATAGGCCAATAGAAAGCCCATTCAATAAGGACACGAGGAAACTGATATTAATAGATATTGCCTTATTATAACGCGTTTCTTTCTGAAACACCTTGGTTATTATTTTCTTTGTCTTGGAGTGTAATAAACACTTGGAAGTATGCGCCTGTTTTATATGAGGTACAGGGATATGGGATCTGAAAGATATATGGAGTAACTACGGTAACCAGGATTAGGTCATGTCGGATAAATGTAACTAGGGTGTCTATTCTGCTAGTATTTTTCAATTGCAGAATTTTACCACGTACTAAAATACTATTAGTGAAAGTATTATATTTATCTTAAGACAAAAAAAAAGCAAAAGAAAATTCTTATGAGAACTTAAATAACAATGTTTCCGCAACGCCACAAAAACTCCGAAATTCTTTTAACGAGTCTCTGAATTCCAGTCTCGGAATGGCCTGTGTAGTTACCCTACAAGATTTAGCTTTAAAAGCCCCATTTATTATAAGAAATTTTAAATGTAGGCTACCTCAATGAGGTCAACCCTTTTTAGCGGAAAATTCCTAAGATTTAGTAAAAAGATAGTTGTAATTTTTCGATAAATGTTTCGAATTGAAATATTTTTTAGCCGGAAATCAATTTCGTTTGTAGTAAGTAATTTTTGAACATAAAAATCTCGCGAAATAATTTTTATGTAACCATCAATAAACTAAGCCATGACAATTAATTTAGCACAATAAGTATATTCCGGACTTTTTGGTGGGAAGCTGACCGTGAAGTTTTATTTTAAGAAGCTTTTATTTAAAAAAAATATGTATTTCTTTAATAAACATTGTGGACACGCCATTTTCATATCATCATGTCACATCCATTATTTTATTTATAATATGTATTTATTGAATTCGTTATTGCTATTAATTACTTGACATTGGCAAAATACCCGCTAAGTGGTGGGTGAGGCCATATTCACCTCATTTCGTAAAAAAAACAAAATAGAATAAACAATATGTAAAAAATAGAACATTAACCATGGTGTGTTTATAAACGTGCACGAGTGAAAGAAATTTAAATAAAATAGTAAAACTTAACTTTTCAAGTTTTCCCAAGATGTTCGGTAAATGATGCGTAGAGTATCCATCGCTTTAGTGATAGGGCTGGGGGATTCATTTCATCATCACCATTGACTTCATCAATACCAACCGGGGTTCTTATAATTTTATAACAATTATCAAGAAATACTCGACACCTGTAGATATGTAGAGTGTGTCCATTTGAGAGAGTGTGTTGTGTGTCGGGGAACTTATATTTGCGTGGGGAGTGTAGAGATTGTGGGGTGTGTTGTGTGTGTGTGTGTGCGCCCAGGCGAATAATTTATTCTGATAAGTGTATGCATGATAGCGGTAATTTAGTAACTTACCTTGTCTAGACAGAGATACGATTATTGAATATAGATTAATCTTCAGAATTCAATACTCAATATAACCCGCAAAAGCAATAAAATACACGAGGCATTTCGGAACACATAACAACTTGCAAGCTTCATATATTGTAGGTATGTCTGGCAAAACTTTACACTTCATCTCTAAACTTTTGCATCGCCAGCCAATACTTATTTATCAACTTTTGTTTTGCAATTATGTAAGCTATTTACTGTAAAATGAGTGATGAAAAAAAACATCGAGGCAATACTCAGTAATATAATGTAATTTTGTGATGAGTAGTCTCTTTTGAGCATTTATAGCCATATTAGATGACGAATACAAATGGCCAATGAACTAACATAGGTAATTAAATACGAGAAAAAACTCAGAGGTTTATTATATTCTACATTCACATTAATCAGATATATTATATTTAATTTTAATATTTACAATTAAAGTTAAAGTAAATAGGAAAACAAAAAAATGGAGAAAAACAAACTATGTATCAAGAAGACCTTGTCCGCGTGGAATGGTGGCAAGATGCTGGCTGCATTTCCCCGCTATATTATCAAGCAATTTTTTTGAGCGAGGAAAGAGCCAGCCCAGAATTGGATATTTCACAGCAACATTACAACCTATGATTAAATCCTATTTGATATATCTACTTATATAAAACGGTGGGACGGGAAGAACGGGTGAGACGGGACTATTTTATGATCTTTGATTTCTTGAACTCGTCACGAATAGCACGAATAAATATTAAAAATCTAAAAAAATATTTTTTTTTTGTTTACATTTGATTCTGAGGCGGTACGAAGCTATCATAAAAATACTTTTTTTATAATTAGGAGACTGAAAATATTTTTTTATTTTTTTCTAAACATTTTACCGTAGTATTACTGAAGGTTTATAAAAGCGAGGACACTGCTTTCTTTTGATATTATTTTCAATATCATCCAATTCAAAAGAACTCTTAAATGCAGATTTTTTACGACATAGTCTAGACTGGGGGATAATGAAATTAAAATGGTTCCGACGCATTTCATACTGTTTCATCTTCCTTCAGTATTCAGAACTTCATCGCTTCATAAAAAAAACAATAATTTTGCACTCACTAGTGCGCTCTACACTACTTTTGTTTTAAAAACGTAAAATTGCAATATTTTTATCTATTTCAACTAAGAAGTTAAAAAACTCTGCTCACATAAAACAATATAGATTACAAAGAATACTTGTCAGTTCATAACATCTCTCCATGTTGCAGAATTATGGTAATTCTTACTTGTATTGATTTCTTATATCTACGCGAATACTACACATTTAAATAAAACTAATTTAACGGGTTTTATCGCGTTTATTTTTATGTTTTTACATGCCCGACGTTTCGGCTGCTTTACAGCAACCATGGTCAATAGTGCACAATTGTAAGGCCTCAAGACACTGTGAGCACTTTCTGCATAGATCGGACGGCAAATAATAACTAAATATGAGGGTACCCCAGTTCAAACTATGACACTAGGACGTCAAACACCTCAGTGCTCTCGTGACCATGGTTGCTGTAAAGCAGCCGAAACGTCGGGAATATAAAAATGAAACGCGATAAAATCCGTTAAATTAGTTTTATTACAATTCATACTCATTCAACCTTTTTTCGGCTTTATAAACAGTTAATTCACAAAGTGGATCTTTCGCGGGTTTTTAATGAGTTGAATAGGATTATTTAGCAAAAAGTTAAGTGGATTTTACGCCACTCCTACCACATCCTTGTCAGTGGGCAATTAGATTGTAACTTCACAATGTAGGTACTTGACTAAAACACGTCGAAAATGTAAACTTTTGCTGGATTAGCGCAGTTGGTAGTGACCCTGGTTTTTGTACTGAGGGTTCGACTCCTAGTGAGGACAAGATTTGTGATGAGCATGAATGTTTGTATCCGAGTAATTAATGTTTCTATATATGTATTATATACAAAGTTCGCTCTCAGTCCATTGTACGGTACCCATAATACAAGCGTTGCTTAGTGTAGTACAGTGTGTTCGTCTGGAGCGTTTACGCACGCAAGGGATCCACACTATATGCATTTATTACAACGTGTGTTACCTTGCGTACTAAATTCCAGCAATTTGTTTGGAATAAGAATTCTCGCATTGAATGGTACATTGCTCAAATCTATACTCGGCATAAGATACACAATCTCCAGTAACATTTATTCTCTTAATACTTTATTCAAGCAGATATCTAATCCCTTATAACCTTCATTTGCACGTAAGCTGCTAGACACACGTTGGCACCGATTTTTCTGTCTGCAACTAATAGTCCCAATCTAACGAGTCGTCTGCGCAAAAATACGTCAACTCTTAGAGCTATCACATAAAAAAACATGTAATACTATTCATAATTAACAAGAATATAGGTTATAGAATCAAGATAAGTATATTGTTGCATTATGAACGATTAATGATAATTTGTGGCAGAAATGAGTAGATCCGTAGACGAACTAAAGTAACAGACGTAGCTCAAAGAATTTCAAAGTTGAAGTTGCAGTGGGCGGCACATAGCTCGCAGAACCGATGGCCGTTGGGGCAGAAAGGCTCTAGAATGGCAACCAAGAACCGGAAGACGTAGTGTAGGATGGCCCCCCACAAGGTGGACCGATGATATCACACGCGTAGCAAGAAGCCGGTGGATGCGAGTGGCGGAGGACCGTGATGTGTGATGATTGGGGGAGGCCTATGCCCAGCAGTGGACGTCTTTTGGCTGTTAGACAGATAGATAGAATGATAATTGTACAACTCTTAAGAATATTTCGTAGCGAATATACATGATACAATACAATATACAGATGATTATAAATTAATGTTATTTTCTTTTTGACTGTGTTAGTTCTGTTTGCACTAGATCATTGTAACTATCTCATCCATCGCTCTTATTTAGCGATATATAAGACTTAAGTCGAGAAAATGAAAATTTACGGTTAAGAGGCTCAGACTGTTCGCTATTATGCAACTGATCTTAAAGTTCGACGACCTGAGATGCTCAGTGAATAGAGACCCTGCTTTCTGTGCTGAGGGTCTCAAGTTCGAATCCTGGTAGAGATAAACCTCGTGTGATGAGCACGAATGTTTGTACCCGAGCCATTGATGTTAAATATCTATGTATGTATTATATACTGGGTTCGCCCCCAGTCCATTGTACGGTTCCCATGATACAAGCGATGCTTAGTGTGGGACCGTATAGTTGATGTGTTCGTCTGGATATATTTATTTAGTTTTTTTTTCTATATATATTTAAGGCATTGATGTCTTAAAACTTATAGTATGATAGCACATAGATTATCACGTATTATAACCGAGATTTAGATTGATAATAAAACTGCGATAAGCACAGGGAGAGGCATAGTTGTACCGTAAATTGATAAAGCCTTTTAGCCCCGATGTCTATTTAAAATATCGGCAAATATCTGGCAAACGTGCAAAGCTTACAGCTGACTTACTTTCCCTTTTGAATCTAAAATTATCCCTTGTTTCTACTTGAAATATTTTTATAGCCGAATCAAGAATCGAACTAGGCTTCGGTAAGGTTTCGAGGTTGTTACCCTCTTAACATTTTGCATGTCTTAAATAGGGTTCGTCTGGAATCTGACCTTTCTGATTAATGGCCTCTGCTAGGATGTGTCCTGAGAGTTAATTGGTAGAGTTCATTTCTCGGGAGAGGGAAAGGCAATATCAGTGTCATTTTTAACCGACTTCAACAAGGAGGAGGCTCTCAATTCGGTTGTATTTTTTTATTTATTTTTTTGATGTAATCAGAATTAAGGTTTTTAAATATTCTTATGGTTCCGTAGTCACTATAATCATCAAGTTCTTCCGTCTTTCCAACCGTCCCAGTCCGTCATAGCTTTATAATTTCAATAGTTTTAAACAGCATTTAATACATATGATAGCTCGTTGGAATTTAATGAAATTTTGTACCTGTAATACAGATCAAAATTCTGAATATTTTATTAAAAAAATGTGAATAATTTTTCATTACTACAATCAGATGAGGTAGCTATTTGTTCATTCACCAACATGTTCTATAGTCAGTAAGCAATGGCACAACTATTAATCAATTGAAATATGACAAGGTTTATATCGAACCCGAACTAAGTTACTGTCAAACATTTCTAACTAGCTGTGTGTAGTCTCAGGCACCAAGTAAGTTATGACTGCAATGTTGCAATGCTAAGTTTCCCCATCGTTCGTGTTTGACAGGGCAGCAGTAAAGCTGAGTCTCCACTGTGGAATAATATATTATTTTCCATGATATAAATGTATACCAGAAGATAATAATATATTATTACTTACTATTTCCCGCAACTTGGACAGCGTAGAAAAGTAGAACATCCAAAGAATACAATTTCCCATACTAACTTTGACCCCCATTTTTAGCCACATACGGGGCGAATTTCTAAAAATCCTTTTGTAGCACGCAGCTAAAGGTCACGATGAACCCGCCTGCCAAGTCTCTAGATCTCATGGTTTTGGAGATTTCGTGATGAGTGAGAAAGTCAGTTCGTCATCGTTTTACATAATATATAAAAGTAGATTATATTCCATCTTCGAATTTATTATAAACATTAAGCATAAGTACAATAAAAATAATGAAAATATGGCTAATTTTTTGTCATAAATAATTGTGGTTTTATTACAACAAAATAACTTAAAATGAGAGCAGTAACACCCTTGAATATTTTCCACCTGCTTTATCACCCCTTAATATTTATAACACTTATTTCGCAAGTGCCAATTTATCGCTTGAAATATAAACACGACCTTATTATATACACAAAAGTTACAATATCGACTTTTTCACGACAATTTTTGCTGTCACGACTTTACGACGAAAATGCCATACTTAACTATTATATTTCCCACAAGGTCCATGGGGTTCCGCTATCATTTACCTTGACCTTGACCTTGGACCTTAGCAGGCTATTTGCCGTATGTGTATCACCTACGAATTTATGGCTCACATATTTATAGACCACTTGGGTCCATCCTGTAAGGTTAAAATATTGAGTTTGGGACTCTATCAAATTGTATTCATAAATTTGTTGTAAGAGTCACGTTATTGGGTACATGTAGAGTTACGTTATGTTATTAGTTCTTTGGATGTATGTACTTTGGATGTTTTCAGTAATTTTTATATAGTCATCATACTCGTACCATGAAAGTAATTGGCGAATTTTTATAATTTGTGTATACATTTAGTTTCGCGAAAGAGTCTTTTCAAGGAAACCATTCCTTAACGTAAAAGCAAATAGTCCAAGTTTAATTTTCGATCTTCGCTTCTTCCAAGGTCCATTTGCTTCGACGCATGTATAAATATGTTGAAATAATGATGTCATATTCACATTGGTCCCAATATATTATTTGGGGTCCTTTTGTTTTTATGGTAAGTATTTGTAGCTGGACGAAATAAAATCAGTTTGGGCTAGTATCTTCTAGGGTAACATATAGTCGGTTTTCATGTTGTGTATCATAAACCTGAACATCTTAAGTTTTGAGCGAGTACTTATTGGGAATACTTTTGATTGCTCCTCACAAATCATTGAAACTGTGACCTGTCACTATAGGACAACCATTATTAACTAAAAAATACTTGGTCAATGATAACAAGATTATAGTCATTTACATAAAGTCGTAATGAGTATAATCAATCTATAGATCAGTACATGCTTCGATCAACATGACATTTTAGGCAGTCAGAAACCTAAATATTATGACGACTGACCCTAATACAAACAGAAATGGGAAAAAGGCTATGAAGTAGACGGCCAACTTCAATGAAGTACAATAGAGCCTAAAGGGTCAAACCTATCCTATAAGAGCAGTCGATTTCGGCTCTCTTAAATATTAATTTGGCAATAACTTGTATCTAGATTATTTTGAGTGCTGTACTACATCTTATGCTCTACTTATATAGCGCACAGAGTCGAACATTACGCTCGTGCCCACATTATCCTAATCCAATTAAATGCCAATTTCTCGTGGACCTTAATTTTGTTGATCGGAAAACAATAAAATACATGAAAGGGATTCGGGAATACGCCTTTCTCTCTACGATTTATAAAGTGGAATTAATTATGTTTGTGAGTCGAGAATGCTTAGGTAACTACATCAGAGAGAGAAAAGGATGGTTGGATGGTTGGTCAGACTTATTCCATAACAATTCGAAACATTAACTTGATATAATCTTAATAATAATATCAGCCCTTTTTCATGTCCTACTATTGGGCACGCGCCTCCCATCATTGCGAGGGAGATGAGGCCATAGTCCACCACGCTGGCTCAGTACGAGTTATTGATCTTCACACGACTTTTGAGGGGATCTGTCAGGCATGCAGGGTTTCCTCACGATGTTTTCCTTCACCGTTTAGCATGTGATAATCATGGTTGAAAATTAGATTCACACAAAATCCCGAAATCCCAAAATCCCGAATTCCCAAATATAGGTATAAGCAAGCGTTCTACGAATTTGACTGTCATTTTTTTTTACACACACTAATTATAGTTATACTAAAACTACATAATATAATCGAATGATTAACATGACTTTCAGTTTTAAAAACACAAATTTGGGCACGGACCCTGAACCACTGATCATATCCTCATTATGAAGTGATTTTATGCATGTATGGAGTGATTAAAACATATATCGTGGCATGTATGTGACCATACATACAATTAAAACACGCAACTGTCATTAATATTGTGGATATAAATGCCGATATCATTGTAAATGTCAATACGAAACTGAATCTCATTAATTTTCAAGTAAGCAGACTCGCACGGACTGCTAAACGCAGTGATTTAAGATCCAAAGAGAACCTTACGACGCATAAAATATTTATCTTATCGTAATATATTTTTTTAATAAGTCCTTATGGGTAAGTTGTTTGGGAAAGTTTATAAGTCGAGGGCACCAGAGCGCGCGGCCGTTTACCCATGAGATGGACAAACCAAATTAAGACCGCCATATGTGGTCCCTTACATCTCTACGTTAGTTTGGTGGATTGGCGTCCAATTGTCAAGCGTGCGTCTATTTCTGTCAATTAAATTCTGTCAAGAATATTATGACCTCGACGCTCCTATTCGTATTCCGAGGAGAATACGAATAGGAGCGAGCTTATAATATAAAACAAATATGAAATCTATCAGTTTTCAACGTAAGGTAATTTTCAAAGATCCACTAAGTACAGAATTTGTCAAATAGTGAAACAGGAACCGCAAACTCTTTGCTGCCCAATTAGGCGTTGGGCGATAATTTACTAATACCTCTTTATAATAACATGAACGGTGTGAGTTCGCACATCATAAGCTATAAAACGGCGGCGCCACTCTACATGCAAAACGTGGGTAATCATTGCAATACTCACATGCCGCAGCAATAGCAGCTCGCATGTTTATCATCAGCTTAGTTGGGGCTCGTGTCCAACAATTAGATTTAAATACTATTTGGGGTCCGTACAAACATGGTAAAAACTGAACCCTTCTGGTGCGACTATGTCCATCTGTACGTCTGTAAGTCGGTCACGATTAATTAATTTGTCATTCATGTAGAGGCTGGTAGAGATGTACTGCAGTGCACGCTCATTGTGCTTATGGTACTTAGTTCAAATTTAATAGGGGTGAGTGGGTAGGTATGTTACCACTATACTGAGCACATACTGACGTAGATTCGGATCATACTCTATCACGCTCTAGCCAACAGCGAGTTGGTGAACTACACACGATTTTCGAAAGACTCTATTCTCTCTCTCTAAGTAATTGTAAATGCGTTTAAAAATAATAAAACTAAATTGGTTATATCATAAGAGTTGATGAGATCCGCTATCTCCGCAGTGTTGTCTTATAAACAAAGGCTTTATGGTTAGCTTGAATCTCGAGCTTCCAAATTAAATGTAAATCCAAGGATTTACGTGTGTATACGCTGCTAGTCATGTTCATTCTGTTGGCCTGTCAAATAAATCTTATTCTGGGGGTGGATTGGAAAAAATAGATTGAATTAAGTAACACAATGTTGCATTTCAATTAAATAATTTTGAATGTTTTATTTACGAAGACATAATTTATGAAACCCCCCTATTTTATATAATGTTATCTCTCTGCAATACTATATTAAATACTTCTTCTGAGGAATGATTAACCAAACATGATAGGTATAATCCTGCGAGATTCTTGCGTTTTCCACATGGCCTTGTGAAAATGAAAAACTAAGACTTTGCATCATTAAATATAAGACCAATATTAGAATATTTGATTACTTAGTCAGGTCGTAAGTGAATATATATTGACTACATACGTAAGCATATTGCGCTAAACGAGGCATAGAAATTACATCAAAATTACCACTTCAATCATTTAAAAAACTTCCTTTATTTTTCATTGAAACAATATTGTGGTTACCAAAAATCAGATACTTCTATAAAAATGTACAAATTCATGTTTTTTTTTATGTGTCGCTAAATTACCGCTGTGTGCACGTAGCACCTGACATTAAAGAAAAATAATGGTTATGCCAATCTCCTCAGGGACGGCGTCGCAGATGCGCCACGATAGCATCCACCATCCGCCAGTATTCTAACGTTAACGGCGCGTTTTAAAGTAATGAGATGTCAACGCGTGCCTCCAATTAGTTGTGAGTGCAACTTTATTACGCAGTCGTGTGCCACCCTCGTCCTTATCAAAATATGCTGTACAGCTATAGAGTAATATAACAGAGGTATACTTACCTCATACTCGTATAAACTTATCAAATTAAAATAAAAAAAAAATACAGATTCTATCGCGTTTGTTTTATGTTTTTACGTTCTCGGCGTTTTGGCTGCTTTACAACAACCATGGTCACGGGAGGACTGAGGCGTTTGAAATTAGTTTTATTTCAGTGTGTACGAGTATATAGTATTCCCGTAAATATAAGAAATCAATAAATTCTCAAATGTTAAACACTTTTTCAACTGTCACTTCTGAAATAATAATAATCATATCGCCAGACAAACACACCAACTACACGGTCCCACACAAAGCGACGCTAGTATTACAGATACCGTACAAAAGACGAGGAGCGAACCCAGTATATAATACTTATAACAGATATAAAACAAACGTTCCTGCTAATATTTCAAGATCATATTAAATATTACTTCACACTATCTACGGTCTGAACGGATAACTTTTGTTTACAAAGCGTAGGTGTGGTAAGTGGAACACTTGTGAATGTATATAGTAATTAGCTTTACATGAAGTTATACAATTTGATGTCTTCATAATTGACTTAAATATAAGGAACCATCCTCAAAACAATCATTTTTACACTAAAAAACTCAGTGAATTCATGTGCGAATTACTCTTTGGTGCTTATAGTTTTTTTTTTTAATAAAGATATCTTTACAAGGACCTCTAATTAAAATGTATTTTTGTTTTATACATTCAGAAGTGCTACTCTTGTACAATATACGAAATTAAAAGTTAAAAGTGTTGTTCCAGGACAAAATTAACTTTGTTCACGGAGCTCGCCGCTGAGCTACGGGCTACGTCGTAGCAGTTTCAATGCTACAAATGCTACGTAAATTGTTTTGACAATTTTTCACTATTGCATATAAAATGGATTTGAAACATGTCCACCAGTAGGTGTTGACGGAATCATTGATAATACAACAAAATATTATTAGTAAACATTTCGTCAAAGTAATCAGGATTTATTTTATTGTAAATACAAAATTTTTGACTGTTAATTAAACACATTTCAATGAAAATGTTAATTGTATTCTAAAAGTAATATAATTAAAAAACTTAACATTAATTTACCGAGTAGCTGAATCAAATTAGGCGCTTCATTTAGTGTCTGTATAAAAACTTAATTTTTCCACTCCCTTAATTTTTCAAGCCACTTAAAAAAGTAACAAGTGTTGAAGATTTATTGTTTAAATTGTTTGGCTCGCTGATTATTATAGCCGTTATTAGCTCGTCATATAAATCATGTTGGCCTATTTTGTTGACTAATAGAAATTAGCAATTCTCTTTATCGTTCTATATGTTCCCTTAATTGTATAGTTTGATAGATAATTTAATTGTTATTACTCATTTATCAAAATCCATTTTGTGTTCCATACACGTTCTTCGTGTCGTTTACAACAGTGACGCAACTTGGGATATAACATTATGAGTATGAAATAAAAGCGATTCCAGCGCCCTCTATGTCGCGGTGTATGTGATATAATGTAATTAAAGTCAGCAGACTCTCTCGCTGCTGAATTTTAATGAGTTTGGGAAATTGCTGTTTTTGTATACAAAACTTTTTTCAGTATACTCAGCTCTTTAATTTCGAAACATAATTAACGTAGATGTCATGTTTTTTTACACTAAATCACTAATATTCCTGTACTGACTAACTGGTACCCCTAGAGATGGTGGGAGAAAGTGAGATAGACAAACAAAAAGATGGGAAAATGACCTCAAGCGAATAGCTGGACTGCTTTGGAGAAGAGCGGCACTAGACAGATTCCAGTCTAGAGTGAGCTACAGCACGCTTATGCTAAAAGGCACTCTGCGATTAGAAATCTAAACTAACGTTACAACATGACTTGTAAAATAAATCTTGGAAATAGAAGCTTATTATAATTATTAATATTCCTAAACTTCAATAGATTCATTAGACGGTAAACGTATTTCAACAACAAACAAACCATCAATTATATTTGAGATCTTAAACAAATAAAAAGTATAAACTTTTAAAGAAACAAAGGAAGTTTGAGTAGGTACTTATTTCAAATTATCACACAGTGAGAATTGTTTTACCTGTCAATGGAGGCGCTACGTGTTGCTATGCTGTAAATTACTGCGAATAATATACATTTAATAAAATACTAACGTGCATTTATACATAGATTGACATCATGTTACAAACACCTATATATCTATACATATAAATAAAATTGACGTGTCTGTTTGTAATATTAAAATAACCGCTTTTTACTAAGTGCATTTGGATGTATACACGGTACCTATACCAAAACATTTTTTTTTTTACAATTTTTGTCTGTCTGTCTGTCTGTTTGTTCCGGGTAGTCTCTGAAATGGCTAAACCGATTTTGACGGGACTTTCACTGGCAGATAGCTGATGTAACAAGGAGTAACTTAGGCTACTTTTATTTTAGAAAAGAAAGTAGGATCTCACGAAAAAAAATTAAAACCAATGTTGCAGCGCAGCGCCTGATTAAGTTTGATAGCAACAACCTGCAATGCGTCCACTGGCTCAGAACGCGCGAGCAGGCTGTTGTCAACGGTTGTCTTTGTTAAATACCACGCGGACGAAGTCGCGGGCAACAGCTAGTTATCTATACATATAAATAAAATTGGAGTGTCTGTTTGTAATATTAAAATAACCGCTTTTTACTAAGTGCATTTGGATGTATACACGTTACCTATACCGAAACAATTTTTTTTACAATTTTTGTCTGTCTGTCTGTCTGTCCGTCTGTCTGTCTGTCTGTCTGTCTGTCTGTCTGTCTGTCTGTCTGTTTGTTCCGGCTAATCTCTGTAATGGCTGGACCGATTTTGACGGGACTTTCACTGGCAGATAGCTGATGTAACAAGGAGTAACTTTGGCTACTTTTATTTTAGAAAAAAAATAGGATCTCACGAAAAAAAATGAAAACCAATGTTGCAGCGCAGCGCCTGATTAAGTTTGATAGCAACACCTGCAATGCTTCCCGCGGGCTCAGAATGGGCGGGCAGGCTGTTGTCAACGGTTGTCTTTGTTAAATACCACGCGGACGAAGTCGCGGGTAGCAGCTAGTAAATAAATATAATACTAGTCCTTTTTTAATGTCCCACTTTTGGGCTTACTCGGGGCCCACTGGGCCCAATCGAAAGAAATGTGAAGTCCGCACTCGGCCAGTGTGGTGGACAATAGCCTTAACCCCCTCGCATTGATGGGGGCCCGTGTCCAACAGTGGGGCATTAAAAAGCCTTGTATTATCATTTCTGTACAGTACAGTCTCGGGGTCCTTTCCGTTCTAGGAAATTATCGAAAAGATATCTTTTTATCATATTTTCATATCGTCAATATTATCTATCTCCTACATGGAATCGCTTTACTTCGTCATATGTGTATAAATACTCAAACACATACATACACTCTGGGCATTTTCGTCAATCTACGATTTTAACGCTCCATTAGATTCTTAAAAGAACGTCTAGAGTCGTCCCGTCATTGCGATGCGATAGGGTTGGGACACAGTCGAACTTATATAATATTATATATTTTTTGGTGTAATGAGAGAATATTACATTGAAGGTATATTTAATTCAATGACGTATTATATCATACATTAATTATGTCATAATCCTGTTGTAATCTATTTTCTATAGCCCATTATTGGGCAAAGTCAATATAGTCAAAGTAAAGTCATTTATTTTGTATGCCTATGTATGTATTTATAAATAAATATTGCTTATATTTTTTAAAGCAAAAATGGCAGTGTACACAACGCTGTGAATTGCGCGGGTACACTGGCAGCAAGTAAGAACACTTTTCCTGAGATTAATGATTTTGGCTTTAGATTCAATGATATCTCTCTACCCCTCCTCCCGCCGTCTCGTCGTATACGACAGATAACATGTTCCGATTATGAAAATTCATATCGGCTACTGGAGATTGCCAAATATTCATGCTTATTTTCCCGAATTACAAGAATATTTAGCAAAGCAAATACTAAGAAATAATTAGTATTTACATATTATATTTTACCCAAACATAATGTAATTTATGTGGCTACGGCCCAGAATGGTGTTATTTATTTAACTCTACTATTCTTTATTGTGTTAAATAAATATCATTTTCACATACAAAATATAACGAACAGAATTTAAAACACGATTGAATTTACATAGAGTATGCCTAAATAAACTAAAACCCAGTACACAGCAATTGAGCTGGGAGCTAGCGCCGGGCTGGGGGCACAGACGGCTCCAGCGATGCAGAAGAACTCATGAAATAAAATCACAAATTTGCCAAGTGTACTAATTCTTGACGAGGGTTCCGTTTTTATTAATAGTTTAAATGCCTTTTAGCTTTGCCCGGGTAAAGAATATTTTTCACCAAGCTATCCCGGGATACAAAAAGGTATCCCGTTGGCAAGCAATCTTATCCAGTCGTAGGTGTGACTAACATGAAGAGATTGCCTTTTTAATGCTATGTTCGGTGAAGGATAGAACTATCGGAGACTTTTATCTGATCTCCATAAGTTTAACTTTGTTTGGCAATGATATAGCTGTAGTGCTAAAGCGGCCTCTTAACTAGTTAGTAACTTAAAGGTTAAAATAATATGCATTACTCCTGTCTCTCAAGCAGAATCTTTTAGAAGTAGCGTCTCGGTAACGTAAGCTTCTAGCCTATCTCTCTCACACTAAAGATTGTATAAATAAGAATGACAGTAACAGCATGCTTTCTCGATGACGTTTCAATCACATTAAGAGCTTACCCTACTGATTTACCACTTAAGGTGGTTTTGGTGATAGACGGAATAACCTAATGGGAGATTAATTCAAGATTTTGCCAGGTTGAAAAATTAAATAAAAATGCATTAATATATTTTAGCCTATGGAATCCTAAGACGGTGGCGGGGTTGTTTTGCGTCGACGTCGCGTAACGATGCATCCTCGTTACTGTGCTCGAGTCGCCCGAGTCGGGATCCGAGAACGACTCACACACAAGTGATCTAATAAAAACTCAACTATTGCAAAGACCGCATGGAATGTAGTCAGAGAGTTTTTGATCAGTACGATGAAAATTCATCCTTTACAAAACGATGTCAGATTCAAATTAACGGTATTAGGAGAACTATAGTACTCGCAGTACTCAGATGAATTTTACTAATGTGCGTTATTTCCTATTAACGCACATTAGTCAAATTCATCTGACGTCGCTCACTACTCATCTTTAGTGCAAATATGTCGCATATAACGATAGATAACTATTACCCTTTGAGAAAAAAAAATACGATTTGTACTCTTCATTTTGTAAGTACAATGTAATTATGTACCGGTTTATCTCATGAAACCCTTTCAATCTTTTTCAATCCAGGGAAGTCCCTTAAATATATTGCCATACGAAAGGACACCAATCTTTTCCACCATTTTGTCACTATTACAGATAATTAACAATAAAATAAAAATCACTTTTGGCACGTATGTAAAGTTGTTGTGATTGAATAGGTGCCTAGTATTATTTTACAACACTCTCAAGTAAAACAAAGATTAAATAATAGGTGTGTGCTCATATATTTATTTATAAATCCCAGTGCGTGCGTTGTTAGTTGCATCATAATCACAGACACAGCGCCGTTGCCTACGTCTCACGTGCGCGTTTTACGATATTTTTATTCATTAATCGGCTTGCTCATTTACTCACACTACTATATTAATAAATACCTTTACTTATATATATATATATATATTATATTCTTGTATATCTTATACCTATATCAATATATAATAAGCAGTGACAGTCAAGTTGCAGGTTCAAACACCGGCTCACATCTCTGGGATTTCTAGTTTTAATGAGCGAATCTCACTTTCAATCATGTTTATCACTTGCTAAACGGCGAAGTAATACTTCGTGGGGAAACCTGCATGTCTGAGAGAACCCCTCGATGTATGTGTGAGGACCAGCCCACACTGGGCCAGTGTGGTGGACTGTGGCTTAAACCGCCTCGATTTGAGAGGCGGCCTGTGCCCAACAGTGGGAAATTAAAGGGGCTGGTATTATTATTATTACTTATATACCATCAGCACAACATCATATATACCTGTATCTAAAGTGCTAGTTAGATAAAACCTTGTCTTTTAAACTGATTTTAAGTTTTCGTCAAAATGTAATAGCAATAGATGCTCACAGAATACGTGAACAGTGTTCAGGCAGGCAAAATTAAAAAGAATCTCTGACAAAAACATTTCGAACTAGTAGGTATTTTTTTTTAATTCCCGCAGCGTATATTCCCAATTTGGAATATTCAGTCCATACCCAACCTTTTTTCAGCTCTCGGATATCATAGGACCCATGTATAGGCGCTGTCGGATCCATTCCTCAATTATTGAGAAACAAAGCATGAGTCTACAATACTCATTTACCGACGTACTGACTCTTAATGCAATAGCATAGGTGTCCGTTTCGTTTGTGCGAGCTGTGATGATAACTATGCAGATACCAGACGGTCCCCTTGTGATGTATGATATTGAATGGCCGAGAAAAGGTGAGTTTACGGTTTTTGTGACATAACTCGATTTCAGGACTATGTTGAATTGATAAATTATTTGTCGAGTTAGCAAGGACATTTTTGATTCAGTAGACCTCTAAGACCTTTTACGACTAAAATATTGGTCATGGATGGCTCATGGATGGCGGGTCAGATCAGTTGCGCTGCATGTGCCTAGTGAATGTAGCGTCTCGATCTACTGCCGCCTTCCTACCTAGGCAAGTATGCTCCATCGTAGATCTCATCGTCACTTACCATCAGGTGAGATCGAGATCAAATACTTGCCAATAATGTAATAAAAAAAAAAAAAATATTAGTACCTACTTCATTACCTAGATGGCGATGATGGCACTGAAGATCAAATGCCTGTAGCAATGAGCTGTGTCACAAATTGGATCTTTTAAGTGCTTGAACAAAGTAGAGTATACATGCTTATTCAGGTTTGATAGGTATGCGTAGAGCAGGGCTAGAGTTGTTTGTGTGGAAATCCAAGTAGGTGAGTGATGTGATCAGCATATCATTCGGTCGATTTTGGCGATGTCTCTAGATGGACGTTTAAATAAAAATCATGCTTATTAAGAAGCTTATTGTTGTTAAACTAAGTTAATTTAAAATAAGTATACTTATTAGTTGCTCTATCACCCAACATATATAATGTAAAGAGATTTTTTTCAATAACAACCGTCTAACTTAACAAGATGATATGAAAAATCACTTCACGCAGCAAGGGGTGGCTAATCCAGACAAATGGTTGCGTTACCCTAACCTACCTAATGACCGCGTAGGGCGGCCGGCCTGCGGCAAGTGTGAACCCTGGTTTGGCCAGGCCTCGATTAATTTCGAGTTTTGAATAATTATTTAAAGGCTCTACAAGTTTTTGGAGTACATTATGATATACGTAAAAAGGTTTATGTAGAGGTTCAAATTAAAAGGGAAGAGTACATTCAAAAAGTTTTTTCAAAAAATTGACCTTCTTCAGATTCATTTACATAGATATAACAATGAGGGACAGGCAAAACTAGCCCAAAGTCCATTTCTTGACCAATTTCTGAAATATATTCTGGAAATAATTTGATTTTCAATTTACTAACATGCAAACATCCAATCCAAACATGATCCAAATAAATTTATTTGAATTAGGTACCTACCTATTAACTTACAGAAGTGAATTCAATAAAGGAGCTGGTTCTCTTAATTTCTATAATAGTACCACGACTTGTAACAATATAAACAAACAATTTGAACCAAGTGTATCATTTCCCGAATAATATTTCAATGAAATTATGGCTCTATGTTGAAGGAAAAAGCTGATTTCCCCACAGATCTATTACGGTAGACCACGAATTTCACACCAAATTATCACAATAACGGAGTTTTTTTTTCTCCACCATTCGTCGTAACTTGTTTAAGAGCTATCTACTGGGTTTAAGGAAATTACTTTGCGCAATAAATGTTATAAAGTGTGGGGAAGTAATCGAAAAAAGATGGTATCTGTATAATAAATGTGGAAATAAAACGGTAATCGTTTTATAAGGATTGAGTACTTCGATAAACTTTTGTACTAACATAACTATAAAATTATATTAAAGAAGTACCTACTATTTTTGTTGGTTCATTCTTCTGTCATTATTTAGCATTTAAATCAATATAATTAACCTACAAATGTATAGACGTTCTATAATATTGATTTCTTATATTTACGCGAATACTGCACATTGAAAAAAAAAACTAAGTTTACGCCGAAATAAAATTAAAGAAGCCAGCAACACCGAACTCTTCTAAGATGTTAGTTGAAAAACTATGTATGACGAGTATCGGGACCCCAAACAATATGCAATTCGTTTCGCGGAGAATTGCATATTTGGTGTTGCTGGCTTCTTTAATTATCGATCAACTTATTTGGTTTATAATTGGAAAAGTGGATAAGCTAGGGTCAGTGGTAGGTTGCTGTTACCCCGTTTGTTTAACAATCGACTTTCGCCAAGTATCGCCTAGTTCTATCAATTAAATCCCTTACAAAATAAATAAATCTTTTGAGCGACGAAATATAATGATATTCCATAGTAACACAAAATCCATGCGGAAGCCAGACCGAAGGACTGGGACAATTAATAATGTAATACAGGCGACATACTCGTGCAGAATCGCGGATGCGGATATTCCGAAAATCCGAAATCCTCCCACAGATAATATTTATTAGTACGGGATGCCGCAATGAGTAGGATTTATATCAGTATTTGCGCTGCCGGTTCGCACATTTTGCGTTTAGAAATGTTCGGTGATTTCAAAGGCTAAGCGTTTATATGTCTCAATATTTAAACGTTTGATGTATGTAGTGCAAATAGTGCTGTAAACTAATAAATACAAATACAAATTTCCTCGTTACTAATATTGGTTTGTGGGTAGAGCGGGAGGCATACAAATATTTGTATAACCTTAAATAACTATTTAATGATTAATATATTATCATTACGCAGCTATTTATAAATATACATAAGTTATATAAATAGTTATAAGTAGTCTCGCTCTATCATAATTATTATGTTTATCCCAAAGTTTATAGAAACTTACAATGGCTCTAAAAATTTCCAGTTATAATTTCAACGATTTCAGATGGCTGGAATGTCTGCAGTATTTATTATTTTAAAAGCTTGTTAAGGACTATAAAAATGTGAGTTAAGCCTATGCTACGTGTGCTTTATTGTGTTTTTAATTAAAAACGAATAATAATAGCAGCAATTTATTCAAATTTCTCCTACCGTGGCATATTCAGTAATATATTATATTGTTGAAAAAATATTGCTCCAATCGCGATGGCTGGCGGCCTCATTGTAATTAAAAAAAACCTCATTGTGCGACGAAGCTATCCGTTTTCACCGTGCAGATGAGATTTAGGTTTTTTTAACCATTTAATATCCTGTCATATTTGACAATCGTCGTAAAAGGTTTGGTAGGTTGGGGTTATGTGTTTTCTAATTTCATCATTCAAACGTAGTTTTATATGTTATGATTTAAGAATGTAATAAGTTGAAATAAAAGTGAACCTGAGTTTTGCGTAATGCAGCTTCTTATTCTTTTTATGCTTTTCAATCTGGGATTAGTACAGAAAACCTTGTCTTTTCCACACAACTTAGTCCGTAAGCATAAAATACTGTTGCCTAAAATTTCGCTTTCTTTGTTACCAAAAGTATTGATTTAGCGTCTAATCAGCAATCGTAAAATCCTCCGAGTTTCTCACCTCAGAGCAAGATTAAGTAGATTATCCTATGTTGCCGCGATGTCAACTCGGTGGAGTTGCGATGCGAATGAGCTAGAGATTACAGATATTTCTAGAAAGTTCCAGAATGTGCTTCGTTTATTGCACTATTAAGTATAGCCACACTAACGCAAAATGCATATCAGTAAATAATATAGTATGAAACATACAATTAAGGTAGAAAACCAACATGAAATAATCACAAAATACCTAATCGTAAATGCAATTAAAAAAATATATTCATGATCTTTATGATTATTACATTTTAATAACAACTTATTAAAAAAATACTCTTTAATATTTTGTCAAATTAACCAATTTGGTAATGGCGTTCCAAGTCACAATTTCAAAGATTACAAAGACCGAGCACAAATAGATTTTGTGGAAGATTGTCGCGTATCTATCTCCTATCTTTTGGATAACAGAAATATTTATCTCAAGGGATAAAATTGAAAGGACATTATATCACTTAAGTCCTATTATTATGTTATACACATCTGACAGCGAAAATGACTATTTGATAAGGAGATAAAATTAAAACAACTGTAGTTTGAGTATATAAAAATATAAATATGGTATAATGTACATAAGAACTATTTCAAAAAGGGTGCTCTTACTATACTATAATATCCGCCTTCTTCTCTAAAGATGAATCTGAAACAAAATATGCAACTTATAATTCATCAAAAACCCTATCTATTTCTTCATTGAAAAAGAATTATGCTAATGTCATCTCTGGATGTATGAATTCGTTAATACTCGGTAGTATGAATGGACTTGCCGTAATTTTTCTCATCATTGGCTTTAGGCTCATTCCATTGCTGTCTCTCACTGCTCCCGAATACTAGGTAGACTAGATTACATGCGATGTACACCGCTGCTGATATGAAGAACACTTTACGCCATTCCAGTGCATCAGTCTAGAAATAGAAACAATATGAGAAAAAGAAGTCAAGTAATTTAAACCTTTATAAGCCTCATAAAAAGTTGAACTTGTGTTTTTTTTACTATTATGAGATTTAGGGAAACTTAATATTCATATGTGATAGCTGGTGGTAAGCCTATAGCGCCTAAAAGATAAATAATGTCATTCCTTGAATGGACACATTCAACCTTTTAATGCTGAACCGGACAATCTTCAAACGACGCTTTGAATACATAAGAAAAGCACAGAAGATACTGACCTCATCTTTGATGATCGCGCCTGCAGCAAGTGGAGCCATTATGGACACTAAGCTGCTAATAGAGTTGGTGATGCCCATCATGGTGCCAGCGAAGTTAGGAGCCATATCCAAATGCACCAACTTAATTAATAGAACAAAACAAATTTTGAATTTATTATAAGAACTAAAAAACTAGCAGGTATAACAAAACTAAAACGTTGCACGGTTTCTGATAAATGATTGCTAAAAAGTACTAATGAAGGTAATGGATTAAAAACTTCTTAGAGCAAAATGATACCAAGAAATTGTACTGTTAAGGAATGACAGTCGTCGATAGTACAGCAAAATAACACACGTTTTATTCCTACATCTTGACTATAGTCGGTTAGATTGTTTAGAAGAGGCTTAACCGTGTGCTACAACCATTAGGTGTTCAGCAATTAAAAAATATCCTTACCAGAAAACCTGTATAAGCACCTGCATTAATACCCACAGCCAAAGTAAGCAGAATTATTGCCACAGTAATGTCCCCAGCTGGCGCATAAGCTAAGCCAATTAACATAATGGCTGGTCCAAAATGTCCTGCAAAAAATATAAGCGAACAGGGGTTTAGTTAGTACGTAACAGATGTCTCGTAAGGGGTATTAACAGACTGCCAACTCATACATGGCGTTTTAATGCAATCAAAGTGAGAACGTTAGGGAAGACTAGTAGTATAGTATGGTACAGGTGCATTTCGAGTGCCCTAGACTACGAATGCCTATGAAGATAAAAAAGTGAGAATAAGTCCTTCAGTTACAGTTATCGTGCACCATATGGTATCATCAGTAAATGAAGAAATAGCTTGAGATGAAGAGATGATGAATAAGAACGACTCTTGTGTGGGTCGGGTTTACTTACCTATAGAATTGGACAATTTCCTAGCAGCAGTTATGGTCAACCACTCTTTCTTCAGGATGTAGTCCGTTACGAAACCGAAGGGAAAGCTCATCAGGTACATGGCTATGTAGGGCAGCGCTGATATTACACCGTTCTAAAAACGACATTAAAAAAATAGTATAAGAATAATTTTAGTTTGTGATTCAAGACATGAACCAAGAAACATATTCAAACGTCTGCTTAATCCCTATTATATTGAAGTATTATATTAGCTTACAGATTTGATATCCACTCCCATTACTTGTTTCATGTAGGTAGGTATTTCGGTCATCAAAGTCCAGAATCCCCAGTAGAATCCGCAACTGGCCATGATCAGAGATAAGAAGGGCATTGAGGTCCATAGTGCCTTCCACGGCGTTTTCAATTTCTGTAAAAGTGTACTTCAAATATATTGTACAATGTACATGATCGATTTGAATGATCGCTTTATCTAGGAACTTATGTTTTGGTTCCACATCATCTAAATAAATATCAAATCTCTAACCTTGTGACCACCAATATGACCTAAAGACGTTTGTATATAAAGTCTCTCTACATCACTGATCATTTTAGATGTCTGTGGGGTATCAGATCCCAACAATGCATATGCAATGACCCAGATCGCTCCGAGAGCTCCATCCACGTAGAAGATCGCTGCCCATCCCCAGTATTCGGCTATAAAACCTGATACCATAAGTTGTAATGCAGAGCCAAATTGAGCACCTGGAAAAAATATTATAAGTATTGTTAACTGGATATGACAAGGCAAAAAGTTAAAGTCAAAGTCGAATCATTTATTTCGTTAAGGCCTATGGGGCACTTACAAACTGTAATTTTTTTTTTTTCTGAACTACATAACCGGATTGGAACGCGACCTCAATTGAAAATATCTAGTCTTCTCCAGCGTTATGATTTCATTTAAGCGCATTTTGACATTAATCTGAAATTATGATAAACGTAGTAATGTATCTCTAAATATTATGTCTATTCCTTATCTTTGATAACAGCATCTTTAAAGTATTAGATAAGAGAGCATGTTTTTTATTTTGCTATCATGAAAAAACTGTAATGCTACGTACAGACCCGATAGTGAAAGAACTTAATCCTGAGTAGCTTATACTGCAGCTCTATGAATACCAAAACATAACGAGAGTTTACTTCTTTTAGCTATTGTGAACGGCTCAAAGCAACACATACTAAGCGCCTTATGAGCATTGGACAATGAACCCTAACAACATGACTCAGTTTGCATAGTGCTAAATAGCGCAACGTATTCAAGCTGAGCGTCTCTAATAGCATAAACCAAATGTCAATACATTCCTGGAAATTTAACAATGTTAACTTTCCATGCTAGTTATAAAGTTACTCGAAATTGATTTTCTGGTCCCATTATGTGTTAGGCACATACAACATTTTATGGACCTATAAAGAAATATCTTTTTTTTCAAGATTTTGAACTTACCAGCGTAAATCAATGTGCTCATAGAACTCTTCTCCTCCAATGGAATCCACTTGCTAATAAGATGATGCACTGACGGATATAGAAACCCTTGAGTCAGCCCTTGAATCACTCTACAGCCAGAGACTAATTTCCAACCTCCCTGCAAATAATAACACCATCATATGTTGTTGTATACCTGATGGATATCTAACAAATGAGGACATAGCGATCGATTTGTGGTAAGACAACCACCCCAAATATAATTCTGGTCGCAAATTCATCAGAAGCATAGTAATTTAAATGCTTTTCCAGGGCAATAATAGTTGTTTTCTAAGATGGGTAAAAACAATGCATAGGGAAAAGCATACCGCTGAAATCAGTATGGTACACTTAGTTATCAGCAGAAATACGTCCAAAGGATGAAATCGATGTTTTTTTTTTTTTTTTTTTACATTATAGGCAAGTATTTGATCTCTATCTCACCTGACGGTAAGTGACAATGAGATCTACGATGGAGCATACTCGCCTAGGTAGGAAGGCGGCAGTAGGTCGAGACGCTACATTCACTAGGCACATGCAGCGCAGCTGATCTGACCCGCCATCCATGAATGGCAGCACCTAACATCACGCCGGAACACGGCTAGGCCGCTTGGCGACATGGCTTTTTGTTCAGTGGGTGGTGACTAGCCACGGCCGAAGCCTACCACCAGTAAACTTTCACTTTGCAGGGGCCAATCCTACATTACTTCTTCGCCGTGACGCAGTAAAGCAGCAAAATGGTTATATTTTGCTGCAAGACCTAACAATGTTAGTGGAATAAGTTAGTCTAACATATTCCACTCTCACGTTTGTAATCCTCGGGGGGTAGGCGGAGGCATACTGGAGTGCACCTTCATTTTGCCGATGGTATGTGGTCCTAATTTAATTAGGGGTGGGCCAATTGCTACATCCCCAAATTTGAACCATAGTTCACCACGCCAAGCTGGCCCAGTGTAGATTGGCGAACTATGCATGGTGTTCGAAAGAAGTGCAGGTCTCCTCACGATACTCACATAATACGCTGCAAGAGGCAACAGCAATGAGATGGCAGAATTAACAGCTATGCTTGTAATTACTAACACCATTCCACCAAACCTTTTGGCCATCTCTCCGCTCGGGATTTGCAATATGATGTACCCCCAAAAGTAAGATGATAGGATTATGCTTTTTGTCTGGATACTCCAGTCAAAATACTGTGGACGAAAATATATTTTAAGACAAAACTATATGCGCGAATTGGTTTTCCATAAAAAAATCCTCATCGTCAACCTAATATATTGCATTTAGAGTCGATTTTCCAATGATTTTATGTTTTGATGATGAGTCTAATACTATACAGTCTAATTGGAGATGCACTATCCTTGGATGATAAATATGCCTGCAATGGCAAAAGAATTAAATAAGAAATATCTTACGTTGTCATTGCTGGAGTCTGTCATGGCAACTATAGCCATGCTCATGTTGACTCTCATGGCGTAAGCTATCACCACAGCAAGGAACAGCATCGCCACTTGAACGTGTCGGACTCCTATGACTTCTGAAAAAATGCGTTACTCCGCAATAAATTTAAGCAGCAATGCCTTTTAGATTAACCATTATGCTGTAAATAGCATCAGCTAAATATCCGATACTCATCCTATTCCTTATATGAAGGCATTTATTTTACATTATTTGTATTTGTTTCCTATTTCAGTTATTAAATTTATTAAAGTGCTACTTTTATGATCTAAAACATAATATTTCTCGTCTGCAATTAGTCAGAACTTCTCTGAATGTTCTGCTTTTATTTTATTTTCTTTGTTTATTATATTGTTACGATGCGTATAAAAGAGGTATCGATAACTCGAGAAATAGTCATCGAAGCTTCTAGAAACAAAAACGCATTGTTGGGTCCAAGGTCCCCTATCGATCTGTGAAGAAAGATCTAGAATCGTCAACAATGTTGCAACCGGCTTCCGGAATATACCTCATATTATTTTTATTAAAATTATTATTAGTAAACAAAAGGCGAGGACAATGCAATTCCTGGAACTACGAGTTCTCGGAATAATACCGATTAGACGAATACAGCTACGTACACTAGAACATTCTAGCGCCTCCTTATTACCGTGTACATAAGGTTCATTTTCCTTATGGAACATTTCTGTTTTGTGGGTTTTTATCGACACCTTTCTGGAAAGATCCACCCTCGCTATTTTCGGATTATAAATAGTGTGCAGGACCAGCGACGAGACAGTTTCTATTTGAAAGCGATAGTGAACACATCTCTCGGAAGCGAACTAAGAAGACTATACCGGCGACTCTAGCGAATACTGTGGACAACTGTGTTACAAAGTGATTTGGTGTATTGTTGTTTAAGTGTTAACTAATTAGTGTACTGGTGTGTACTATTTTTGCCTACTGTGTGGAGAGCGATTAAAGTAATTTTCACGTAATCGGCATTTGATTACCCCGCACGTAACAATTGGTGTCAGAAGCGGAATGCCGTTACTACCACGTGAAGACGAAGGACGTACCCCACGAACCAGACGGCAAGTGGAAATGGATGCTGCACGTCAACGTAGCCGTGAAGAAGAAGAGCATCGGGATGATGTTAATATTTCGGCGGGAACAGTGACAGCATCAGGAGTTAACGCACCGGACATGAACATGTGCAAACTGCTGGGAATCAATAAGACCCGTACGACGCCGGCGCATCCGCAGTCAGACGGAATGGTCGAGAGGTTCAACCAGACCTTAGAGAACCACTTGGCTAAAGTCGTGGACGATCATCAAAGAGATTGGGACCAATACATTCCGCTGTTTCTAATGTCCTATCGATCTGCGGTACACGATAGTACGGGACATACTCCGGCCAAGGTAAATTTCGGTCGAGAAATAAGGCTTCCAGTGGATGCAATAACAGGCACGCCACCCGATAGTCCTAAGCCTGTTACGGACTATGTAAGTGAACTTCAAAACCAGCTGGATGAAGTGCACAGAAGAGTACGGGAGAATAATTTCAAGACCAGTACAAGGATGAAGACCCGGTACGATCGGAATGCGAACACCAACGGGTTTGAAGAAGGAACACTAGTGTGGCTTCATAACCCGCTTCGCAAAAAGGGAAAGTCTCCGAAACTTCAAGCTCGCTGGGAAGGACCGTACACCATCATTACAAGGATCAATGATGTAACTTTCCGAATCAAGAAGGGACTTAGAGGAAAACCAAAGGTAGTCCATGTGGACAGGTTAGCACGATATCATGGCTCGAATAATGCTCGGGACGAGCATGACTAAGAGGGGGGTAATGTTACGATGCGTATAAAAGAGGTATCGATAACTCGAGAAATAGTCATCGAAGCTTCTAGAAACAAAAACGCATTGTTGGGTCCAAGGTCCCCTATCGATCTGTGAAGAAAGATCTAGAATCGTCAACAATGTTGCAACCGGCTTCCGGAATATACCTCATATTATTTTTATTAAAATTATTATTAGTAAACAAAAGGCGAGGACAATGCAATTCCTGGAACTACGAGTTCTCGGAATAATACCGATTAGACGAATACAGCTACGTACACTAGAACATTCTAGCGCCTCCTTATTACCGTGTACATAAGGTTCATTTTCCTTATGGAACATTTCTGTTTTGTGGGTTTTTATCGACACCTTTCTGGAAAGATCCACCCTCGCTATTTTCGGATTATAAATAGTGTGCAGGACCAGCGACGAGACAGTTTCTATTTGAAAGCGATAGTGAACACATCTCTCGGAAGCGAACTAAGAAGACTATACCGGCGACTCTAGCGAATACTGTGGACAACTGTGTTACAAAGTGATTTGGTGTATTGTTGTTTAAGTGTTAACTAATTAGTGTACTGGTGTGTACTATTTTTGCCTACTGTGTGGAGAGCGATTAAAGTAATTTTCACGTAATCGGCATTTGATTACCCCCGCACGTAACAATATTTAGGTTGGCGAAATGAACTTACTTGGTTTTTTGAGACTTTTATCTTCATCCTCTTCTTTTAATGCCACCATTTTTTTAAATAACTGTAACTGTGCTACCAAAATAATTATATCCTCTCAAAAATGTATTTCGTATTTCCTTTACAAGGAATTTATAACACAATGTCTTGAATGAAGTGTGGAATGGTGACTGATAAAATGTGAGTAAAAATGTACAAACATAAAAGGCAGTAATCCCTTCAACGCGCCCGGACGTGATGCTAACAGATAAACTGTGGAGATAGGTCATAATAATGAACAGTTAGAGAATACAGCATCTGCAGCTACATTTTATTGGGCATGGAAAGTTATTAAAGTTTGAATTACCTGCTATGGGCCGTGAACCTGTGAGCATCATTATTTTGATACAGAATAGCTGATAAGTTGAATTTCAAAATATATTTATTTAAACCAAGGAGCTATAGCAGTGATAGCCAAGTTGGTAGAACCCTTGCCTCGGTAACGAGGATCGCAGGTTCAAACCCAGCCGAGGATTGCACCTCTGGGATTTCTGGATTTCATATGCGAATCTCATTTTCAACCATGATTATCACATGCTAAACGGTGAAGGAAAACATCGTGGAGAAACCTGCATGTCTGAGCCCCTCGAAGGATGTGTGAAGCCCACCAACCTGCACTGGGTCAGCGTGGTGGACTATGACCTAACCCTCCTTGTATTAGGGGAGGCCCGTGCCCAACAGTGGGACATTAAAAAAAGGCTGGTACAAACAAAAAAGGTAAACGTTGGGCATTTATAGTCCTAGAGATAGTACGTGAATTATAGTTTTTATCGAAGAAAACTTCGTTGACTTGGCTTAACAGCGCGTATAACTTGCATTTATCTTGAGCTTATTACATGTAACACGATATATGTAGGTACTCAAGTAAATGGCTCAAGTGAAGCCTTATCAAGGGTAGGATTGATAGTCATTATAACAAGATAATAATCATTATCATACTAATGGAAACTATGTACAGAACTACTGTTTTTTTTATTTAATATAATAAATATGAAGTGTCTTATCGGCACAGACTTGTTAGAATCAGATAGCACACGGCGTACGCTAAAAGTGAAGCCTTTAAAAACTCTGGTCTACCATTTAAAAAACATGCGAGACCAGAGCTTTTTTGCCATCGGTCATGGGATTGAGGGTAATTTCAAAAAATATCAACTGTTTCTTTATAATAATATACAATTTATTTTCTATTTACAACTGAGTAACAATAAACCAAATTATAATAAGGACTTTACGCAAAATATTGTAGTTCAATACTTGCGTATTATGCATTTAATATTAGTGACAAAATCCTGTCCTGATCACAAAGCATCGCAGTGCCCAGACTTTCCATATTTGAACGTCATAATTATAATGGTTTGTTTCACTAAGCCCTCCAGAGATGGCATTAGCAGCAATTAATAAATCGTATGTGATTGGCTGCGGTCATAAAAAGTATTTCTATAAACAGCACCGTATCACCCCTCACTCTTCTTAATTTTATCTTGGCGGGACGCAATACATAAATTCGCATTTCATTATTAAAACTAAAACAACTATGTACTACTTAATAAACTGAGTAGCGCGCTTGGATTGGGAGTAATTACTCGCTGAATCGTATATATTGTGGATTTGGACTCTGAAACTATAATGTTATGTAAGATATGAACTCTCAGGTCGGTGAGACGTCCTAAAACATCCTGGAACTCGGCTCTCTACAGGCTAATAAGTGTCACGAGCTTGAATAAGGTACGTGGCCACATTTTGACCCTTAATGCAGTGGATACTCAGCTTCTCAAGAGGATTTTGTCTCCAATATAACGCGCTCAGTCGGCCATATTTTGAGGCACCCATTGACCAACTTAAAATTAATTTAACAAAATCGTACCCAAGTACATCGTGGATAGAATTTACACGCCCCTCCAAGGTATCTTAACAATAATTTCATTTCTTCTCTGACCCTGTTTCTGAAACAAATTAAAATCACAGGTTTAGCACAATCACCATAGCCAAATTTACTATTTCAAGCTTATAGATTTCTGATTGAAATTGTTGCAAATATAAACATTAAATATAAAGTGTAACGAGCATAAATAAATTACCAGTATCACTGTCTTTAACCTCAACGATAGCGTCATTCCATGTCTGTTTTTTACTGGTGCCAAATATAACGTAGGTAAGATTAGCAGCGATGTATATCGCAGATGATAAATAGAAGACTTGACGCCATTGAGCCGGATCCGTCTGAAAAAGAGTATTTTAGGTTAGTAAATTAGCATTATGTTAAGGTTCATACAAAATGGCCTAAGATTCTTAGTTTAGTGAAGAGAACTCGATATTCTACTACCTAAATAATGTTACTACGCGCTGTTGATAGATGGCGCTTAAAACAACAACTAATACAATCCACGATTCCCATTCGTTACCAATACAAGTCTGAAACGTGCAAAAGAAGTTTTCACGTAGCGCGGCATAAAATATGCAAGCCTTAGAGGCGCAGTTGCTAGCTGTGCTAGGGATACATCCAGCTAGACCCGGATAATCTATCCTTTGCTACTGATTTACATATTAGACGTTACTAAGCTGACTGTTGAAATTGGAGTTTGTCACCAACTTTACCGTTCAGATGAAGTTATTGATCGATATCGTCCCTAAAAACTGGAGAATATATTACAACGTCGTAACGATCACTGATTTTGGGCAACTTCTCAGGGTTAGTGGTACAATTTATGGTTAATAAATCCTGTAAGCCAATGAGGTGGTTTGGTAAACTTACTTCATCATGTAATATGGCGCCGGCTGCGAGTGGTGCAATGATCGACACGATGTTGGCGAAGAAGTTGGTGATGCCCATCATCGTACCAGCGAAGTTCGGAGCCATGTCGATGTGCACCAACTAGAAATAACAATATTCGTTATGAGATCCTGGGCTGAATAGCGGCCGTTGTACAGAAAGAGCGCGCGTGTACAGATAGACAAGGAGAACACGAAAGCGCGCCTGAACGCGAAAGTCTATTGCATTGCATTATTCGAGATTAGATTATACACAACGGCTCTTTCGTATCTTAAAACATAATCGCTCGTGAAAGAATAAACAGTAGCAGAAGTGGATGAAAACAGCTCACGAGTGCACGTGCGTGCTTTCACCCATTCAATATAACATACTCCGATCGCGTGTGATAAAATGTGTCGCATAAATCACCTCTCATTTGGCAGGGATGTCTTTTATGAAGTGAAGAGTACTTTTGGCCGCAGATAGTCAGATGATATTCAATATGTAAGTGGTTTCGTAATGAAAACGGATACCAAGGATGGAGCTCATTATTTGGTACCCCTAGAGTTGCAATTGTCGGTTGATCTTTGCATTTATTTATGCTTTTTTCAGTATTTTTTCATTGTTAAATCAATTTTAAAATACTGAAAAAAATGCATGAAATCTTAGTAAAAGTATATGTCAACGTGATTTAAGATATAAAAAACCATAATTCAAACCTAAAACTGCAATGTAATTTAAAAGTCGATACGCTCGAGCGCGCTCGTTTTCGCATGAGTCCGGTATCGTGCGGAGCGTTGTGTTGTGATCGCGTGGTTTACGTTACATTGCTCGCTCAAAAATTACTACATTTGTAACCCATCATATTGAACATAAATTATTTCAATTTTTTGTTATAGGCACCTTTACCCAACATTTTCGTAACCATGCCCTTTACACCATGTATGTAGCACATAATACATTGTAGCTAGTATCTAATGGGCGTTTAGAAGGAACATTAAGCTTAAGGGGATCGCTAGTAATGTGCGAGTCTCACTTTAAGCAACTGCTGAAAATTCATAAGGTCATTTTCATACCAGGTAACCAGTGTATTGTCCAGCGTTGAGCCCAACAACCAAGGTTAATAGTGTGACAGCGAGCGTGACGTTACCGGCTGGTACATACGAGAGGCCAATCAGGGCGATGGCTGGACCAAATTCACCTGTAAATTTACAGTATAATTAATTATGCGAAATGTTTATATTGCTATTTGGAACCAATAAATATTTGAGATGTGTCGTCAGGTCTCTAAGGAGCGTGAATAAAACCAAATGTCAAAAATAGAATATGTTTTTTTTTAGTTCCAACCAGATGGCAGAGGACTTTTGAGGCCTTTTAAAAATTCAACACGAAATACGTGAGTTTGTGACGAATGTTACAAGCTAGGCGTCAAGATACCTTCCCAGCTGTGCCATTTCCATCTAAAATGTATATCCATTGCTGCCCGCTTGACATGGCCATGTCAAATTCTGGTACATTGAGGGATATTCAGTGAACCTTATCGTGAGTTAGGACACGGAATTATTTTGCTCGAGAGGGATTTTGTATTCGAATTTCTTTGCTTTACTTCCTCACAACAGGATTTTCATTTTTTTTCTTAAATGTAAGTCTTCTAGATGACTGTGGTTATATTTGAAGGTGCTTGGATCACAGTGCTTTTCATTTAATAAAAATAAAAGGTATCTTTTTGATACATATATATATATATATATACATATATGCCTATAGCACTAACGTAAAATGTAGGTATCTGAAAGAGAAAGAATGTTCATAAAATTCTCAAAACGGACTTCTACGAGTTGGACACATGTCCCCCGCACAAGCCTTCCCAAAGTCCAGGTATACCCCGAGTGCAGAGATACATAATAATAAAATGAATCCTTTTCGTTTATAATCACGTGAAACGGATAATAAATACGCACCAATAGAGTTTGACAATTTCCTACTTGTAGTAACGCTTAGCCACTGCTTCTTCAAAATATAATCTGACAGGAATGCAAAGGGGAAACTTAGAAGATACATTGCCAAGTACGGCAACGCAGACATCACGCCATTCTGCAAACACAATATATGCACATACATAATTTAATTGTTATTATTGAAACGTGTAAGGCTGTGTCCCCAGTCGGCAAACTGTCAGCGACCGACTGAGTGAGCCGTAAATTGCAAACTCAGGTCAATTTGCGTGCGTCGCAAGCAAACTGTTATGTGTTAGCCGCTTATTTAGGTCGACCGACCGACTGAATTTTCACTTTCAACTGTCCACATGACAGTTTGCGGCAAACGGACTCACTACGCCCGGCGAACAAGCATATCGCCGCCGCCGACTGGAACCGGTTTTGCTGTGAGTCGACCGCTCACTGAATCAATCGGCGCGCGCAACACAGCAAACTGCGTAGAGTGAGCGCAAAATAGCAAACTGTGAACACTCCATTTCAAATATATGGAAGGGCGTACTAAACCGATACGCCGCTAATTCAGTCGGCCGCTGACAGTTTGCCGACTGGGGACACAGCCTTAAGGCATTTTGCTACATTTTATTATTCATTCATGTGTCTTAATGGACTACCATCCAACTAATATGAGGAGGCTTATCATATACAATATACAGGATGATACAGAACAGATAGCCTTGAACCTGAGTTTCTTTAGCGCATTTGTAATCACTACGTGAACTCAACATTTCGATACGTTCATAAAAAAAGTTGCTCATAATCCATAACAATTGTCATTTTGTTATGGAAAAAAACTTTTTTTTTTTAATTGACTATTTGAAATTCTGACTGCGTATGCCGTTTCATATAAAATGTAATTATTTTAAATTCTTAAAAATATACTGTTATAAATCATAGGCACAGTTCTTAGTGACCCTACGTTCTGTACTGAGGGGTCCCAATTTTAAATCACGATAGAGGCAAACTTCAACGAGATTATATATATAACTTAAGGTGATGTGCCCGAATGTTTGTACCCGGTCATATGTACTATATACTGCTCATAAGTACTATATATGTACTGGAATCGCCCGCAGTCCATTGTAGGGTCCCGATAATAATATAAGCGTTGCTTAATGTGGGTCCGTACAGTTGGTGTGTTCGACTGGCGATACTGTTATTATTATTATCAACATACCGATTTAATGTCAACACCCAGCACTTGTTTCATGTACGAAGGGATCTCCGTCATCAGCGTCCAGAAGCCCCAGTTGTGTCCGGAGTGTGCCACGATCAGAGAAATAAAAGGTACAGACGTCCATATCGCTTTCCATGGCGTTTGTAGTTTCTGGAAATATTTCAGTTTTTTTTATTAAAAAATATTGTTAGTTTTTATCGCGTTTATTTTATGTTTTTACGTGCCCGCCGTGACCATGGTCACGGGAGGAAAAACATAAAATAAACGCGATAAAATCCGAAAAAAATATTTTGTTTCAATGAGTATTATTGGCGGCATTTCTTTTATTATTTCAAATTCAAATTTATTCCAAACTAGCTATCGTGGTGAATTTCCTACCCCATCAGAATCAAATGGATGAGAAAATGAATTACTAATCATTTGTTTTTATAATATCTATACTAATATTATAAATGTGAAAATTTAGATGGATGGATGTTTGTTACTCTTTCACGCCTAACGGCTGAACGGATCTGGATAAAATTTGGCACAGAGATAGATTATAGTCTGGAATAGCACATAGGCTACTTTTTATTTCAGTAAAATGTATGGTTCCCGTGGGATAGATGTTTTAATTTTTCATACTTTTTATCGCGGGTAACACCGCCGGGCGCAGCTAGTTTCCCATATTTTAATAGTTATTCTGGTATTCGATGCGGAGACAAATTTTCATAATCAAAATCTCATAGTGCGTTGCAGTTGTATGGAGAATTGTCAATTGTTCTGAATACTAGAAAAACATTATAGGCAAACACTAAACAATACTGGATTTTCTATTTGCTATTCCTTTAGCAGTGGTTACTTCGTAGTTCTACACGCGTTGTCTATCCTTGTTTCCTTATTCTTAGAGCCGTAGGTTGTAATAATATTTTCATATGTTTGGCGAGAAGCAAAAGTAATATTACTTTGCATGGTCAGAAATGGTAACTACTAACCTTCTGTTGTCCGACTTGGCCCAAAGATGTTTGTATATAAAGTCTCTCTTCTGCGCTTATCATCTTCGAGCTATGAGGAGAAGCAGAACCCAGGAACACATAGAATACTGTCCATACTGCCCCTAAGGTACCGTTGACGTAGAAGATCGCTGGCCATCCCCAAGAGTCCGCTACGAATCCTGAGATCATCAGTTGCAGAGCTGTTCCCATTTGAGCACCTGAGTATAAGAACATACAAAATGAAGTCCATTGACTAGAGATTTGAAACCTTTTATGAAATGGGCAACCATGGAATTTCTTGCCCGATCTTCTATACAGAAATAGTATTCCGAACTCAAAGGTATTAATAGTACGTTAAGTATTATTACTGGTATTTTAGATTAAATCATAAGAAAACCTAATTAAATACCAACAAATTAGATCACTATAGGAAACATATTTTACAGCCTTTCTTTAAAATAGCGCAACGTTTGCTGAATGTGAGGCAAATGCATAGGAATATTAAGTTTAGCCTTGCAACACGCCTAAGTGGTAATTAACAGTCATTATTTAGATGTTATCTTCGAGACATTCTTAATTTTGTTGGAATCTTGCCAACATAGTTTTACTAAAAACGAAGAAATATTTTTTATTCGATATAAGCTAACCCGACATATGTTGTTGCAAATATAAAAGTGGTCTGGAAAATAGGAAATTCGGGAACAGGAATTTCCTATTTTCCAGACCACTTTTTTATTTGCTCCTCCTAAAAATTTGATTATGACTATTGCGAACATTTAAGAAATAAAATAGCTAAAACACTCCAGGGGTTCTTAAGTGATGAGCTTACCAAGGAAGAGCATTTATTTTTAATAAACGTACTATATAAATAAAGGAAATTGCTGATACTTTATTTTTATATTGTATTCTATTCCATAGCCGAAAGACGTCCACTGCTGGCATACACAGGCCTCCCCCAATGACTTCCACACATCACGGTCCTCCGCCACTCGCATCCAACGGCTTCCTGCTACGCGTGTGATATCATCGGTCCACATTGCGGGGGGCCGTCCTACACTACATCTTCCGGTTTGTGGTCGCCATTCTAGAACCTTTCTTTCTTTAACTTATATGAAAGTAATAATTAGTAAATTTGTAATCTCGAACCCAATAATTATGAGCTGACGATCAATATACTTTCTTACGAAGCGAGCATTTACTCTTGGACATAACTCTTCCGAATTCAACACACAATAAAAAAAGTATTGTCCTCAACAAATTTCCGCAACATGTCCTACTCGCCTTCACCAAAATTCAAGGTCACTACAAAAGGTCCCTTATTTCCGAATAGCATACCCACCTCCGTATATGAGGGTCCCCAATCGGCTCTTTTCCTCCAAAGGAACCCATTTGCCAATGAGATTGTGTATTGAAGGGAAGAGGCAGCCTTGGGAGAGACCCTGGATTACTCGACACGCACATAATAGTTTCCAGCCACCCTGAAAATTATTATCAAGTTTAGGTACTAAAACTGGATGCTCATAGAATTGCATAAAATGATGCACCACTCAACATAAAATCATTATTATAATTTCTTTAAAAATGAGCAAAACCAAGAAAAACGGTTTATTGGCTAAAACAGAAGGGTAGGCAGAAACTCGTAATGTATTCTGAACGAAAAAACAAGCTGTCACTGTCATACCTATGAATAAAATCTTTGGCGTGAGAGGGATGGACGATGTTTAGGTACTGAAACGCTACGTAATAAGGATTGTGGTTAAGGTACTCGTACTAGTAAAATACTGAGCGGTAAATCTGACGCGCTGATTGGCTAAATTAGTAATGTCCCTGCCTATGTCACCGGTTAGAATCCTAGTAGGGACAAGCAATCTGTGAACAGTACGAATGTTTGGGTCCAAGTCATGGACATTTAATCAAGTATTTAAATCTTCATTTAATGCCCAACATACATCCCTGAATGTTGTCAAAGTCAAATCATTTATTTCGTATAGGCCTACGGGGGCACTTACAAATTGTCATTACATTTTTTCCTTAACTCTACAACCGGATCGGAACGCGACCTCAACTGAGAAGATCCGGCAAGAAACTCAGTGGGCTTGTCTTTTTTTTATCCATTATTTTACAAAAAAAATATTAAAAAAGTAAGCTCCAGTGTGTTGCGATGCGAGGCGCACACACGCTATACTTTAACATTAGTTGGGCATCATAGTTAAGATATATTAGAGATCAATATTATATAAAATGACCGGAATATTAAAAAGACATAACTTTGGATAGTCATAGGATCTTTGGTACAAGATACTTATTCGTAGCGTACAACAATTTTAGGCTGGTGCTGCACATTCTAACATTCCTCTATAAAGGAATGCCATGATAGGTCACTCAATAAATGATACTATTACTTTAGTTTGAGTTTCATGAACTGTAAGTATCATTGATACTTGCCCTGCAACCTTAAAAAACAACTTACATAGTGCGCTCCGATAGGGACGAGTAGGGAGGCAGCAGAATTAATAGCTATGCACATGGTGATCAGGATCATGCCGCCGTACCTCGCCGCCAGCTCCCCGCTGGGGATCTGTAGCACGATGTAGCCCCAGAAGAACGAGGATAAGATGATGCTCTGGGTCTGCATGCTCCAATCGAAAGCCTGCAAGGGAATAAAGTCTAATTTATACTAATATTATAAATGTGAAAGTTTGGATGGATGGATGTTTGTTACTCTTTCACGCCAGAACGGCTGAACGGATCTGGATGAAATTTGGCACAGAGATAGATTATAGTCTGAAATAGCACATAGGCTACTTTTTATCTCGGTAAAATGTATGGTTGCCGTGAGATAGATTTGTTTAATTATTTCATAGAATACCAATAAATTCATTTTCTCATACATTTGATTCTGAAGCGGTACGAAGTTCGCCGGGACAGCTAGAATGTCATATAATAAGACTGTAATTTGGACTCTTTGGAGGGTAGTTGTACAGTGAAGTTATATTTTCTGCCAATTGTATTTCTTTGATGTTTATAATGTGTAATATTGGTAGGTGTGTGTTCATAACTGTGCACGAATGAAAGTAATTCAAATAAGACAGTAACTATAGCTTGGCTTTTTGAGTTTTCCCAAGATGTCTGGTAAATTTTCAATAAAGTATCCTTACTGATAAGGTTGAAAGATTCATTTCATCATCATCATCGTTATCATCATTCCGAAATATATTTATTAAATACAAATGACTCATCGAAGATATGTAAATTTATAATATAAAATCTTATTTTTATAATACGTCGAAAATTGAGTTATTCCAAGTCAATAAATTATATTATTGTCTGAATTGAAAATTACCATGTATTTGGAATTCTTGCTAAGGTATTCACATATTTCGTTTTATTTCGTTGAAATGATTACCCTTACAAAGGTATATTTACAGACTCTTCCAACTCGCCGAACATTATTATCATTACAACGCATTCTTATCTATTGTGCGTGAGTTTTTAGGATTTTTACTAGATCTGATTCAACGATTATGTCAGTCAATCGTTCCGTAATCTATATTCACGTGTGTCCACGATATCATATAATACTTCTTTATTTACTTTTTCGTACTTAACTGAAGTATATAATGTTTTTTATTTATATAAAACTAGCTGCGCCCGGCGGTGTTACCCGCGATAAAAAGTATGAAAAATTAAAACATCTATCCCACGGGAACCATACATTTTACCGGGATAAAAAGAAGCCTATGTGCTATTCCAGACTATAATCTATCTCTGTGCCAAATTACATCCAGATCCGTTCAGCCGTTCGGGCGTGAAAGAGTAACAGACATCCATCCATCCAAACTTTCACATTTATAATATTAGTATAGATGTTATAGGTGTCCCCAATACAAAATTATAACTAAGTTATCTACAGAACACTACAATAATAATAGTATTTCTCGCTAGCTCTTTTAATATCTCACTGTTGGACACGAGCTTCCCATTTATGCAAATGGGATTAGGCCTTAGTCCAACACGATTGCCCAGTACGGGTTGGCGGGCGTCACACGTCTTTCGAGTGGTTCTCTCAGGCATACAGGTCTCCTCACGAAGTTTTCTTCACCGTTTAACATGATGTACATTAAAAGAATTCAACTTTAATATCTAAATAGCAAGTCACTCAAGGGTGTAGGAGATAAATAGGTATGTCAAAACATTCATCACGTGCTTTGAAAATAGTGTCAGATTAAAATAATCGGACTGCGTGATCAAACCGTGTGAGTATGAGTGAGATTATTATGTCTATTTTGTATGATGTTTATAGCTTGGATCAATGTAGAATCTTTGTGCAGTTCATGAGGCCAAGAGTACATATTGCTATGAAAGCAAATTAATATGGACTAAAATATATTAAACTTTTGTAACTTGCATGATATTAAATGGCGATAAAGAAATGATAATGTAAAAAGGCAAGTGTCTTGCCGGATCTTCTTAGTTGAGGTCGCATTCCAGTCAGGTTGTAGAGTAAAGAAAATAAAATGAAATTATAGTTTGTAAGTGCCCTCGTAGGCGTAGACGAAATAAAATGTATTGGCTGTGACATTGATCATTTTTTTATTACATTAGTCAGAAAAATATTCGTCATAATAATAATTTTCCGGAAAATATAAAACTATAGATATATATATATATATATAGATTAATAGCTCATTAAATATACATAAAACGTGACAGTTAACACATTATCACATATTATTGTTATTTGTTTCAACATTGTAGTTCTTATCTTTCTCAATATTGCTTTGACCGCGGGTTTAGCAAAAAGGTATTCTCTTGTATACACCTTACGTACACAATTGTGAAAATTTTTTTTTCAAACAAGCCCTCATATAATTGCACCAAAATTATAAGGCAATTTTAATTATTTTTTAAATGATTAATCTCAATTCGATGGTCCCGTATATCTAGTTGCCCCCGATCAATGTTCAACCTTGTAGCGAAAGAAAAAGCTATTAAACAGTATTTCGCTATATTTATTTATCTCTATGGTTCGTTTTAAGTAGAGCGGGACCTCGACTAACAAATTTGACGATAAAAAATTAAGATGCTTAAGGAATGGACTAGTTCTTTAGTGTTGTCTTTATTTAAAAAAAAATGCCGACGCCTGACAACTTTGGTTGAAGTGAGATCGGAGTATAGCGCCCCCCTTGTTAGTCGCTAATTTACAAAAGGGCCTTAAGAGATTGACATTAGCAGAATCGTGTTGGGCCTAGAATCAATAGAAAATAGCTAAAAAAATGGTGTATATAGAACATAAGATAAGATCTCGACAACACCTTAAGTCGTTGTTGGATTTGGCTCTCTGAGGCGCCCCCCTGGGACTTGGCGCACGGAGTGGCTACTCTATTCGCTTTATGGTAGGGCTGTCCCTGCTCTTGCCTTGCGAAGTCAGATTAGAAACAGCGTGTAAGACACATCTATTTTCTTATTTTTGGATTATCAATTTTTAAAACTCTGCAGCAATACAAGTTTTTTATTATTTAACGTTCTTTAATTCAAAGCGTTCAAAGGCGTGTTATAATTACTTAATTTGCTTTCAACTACTTCATTATAATTATGTTCAAAAGCTAACACAATAATTGTAACCGGTTTATACCCATTGTTCGTGTTAAAGACTGTTTGACCTTCTATAATAACAACATGCAAGTTTCACTTTAAATATTTTAATTGTTATAAATTGGTTGTTAAAATAGATCAATCAGATAAATGAGGCTGAGATTTTTTTTGTTAATAACATAAAGATTGTCGCTACCAGGATTCGAACCCGGGACTTTCGGCGCAAAAAGCAGGGTCTACCAACTGCGCCAATCAGGTTTTCATTTATAATGTCTTAGTAATAATAATAACGAGACTTTTATAACATGATCTTAGATAGTTCAGCTTAAAAGTCAAGACAATGCGATGTTTGATGCAGCCGTCTTGCTATCATCCAATGGTACGATTATATCCACTATAACATTGACTCTTATCATCAATATTTACATTCGAGTATCACAATTCTACGGCGACTGTATCCAAGTGATAAAGATCTTGTCAATCATATTTTTATCAAAGTTATGTCAGGATCAATGTTTCATAAACATGTCAAAACACTGACTTGTAATAGCAGATATATACTTGGAAAATTATCATAGCTTATCTTGAGATCTGGTTGGGGTAGGAAGAATACATATACTCATGCCAGTGTCCCAGGGGGGTAGGCAGAGACCACTGATTAACATATGCTACGATCCTGGCATACGGTTTCTGCTTCATCCACATTCATACATCTCCTCATACACTTCCATCAGTTGAGGGTGCTACGGACTTGCCTATATTGGAATTGACCATTAATCTGATAGTGTCGCAAGAAAACCTTCCACGACAGGTTAATGGAAGAAAGAAATTCAATCGTATTTCGTTAAGTAGAATTGTTTATATTTTACGGGTGTTGGAGAGAGTTCCAGTATTAAATTTTTTTTTAAATTCTGTTGCACTTTTATATGTTCAATTTTGAATCATAATCAAAATATTTTTATTCATGTAAACCATTATGTACTGTACTTATGAATCGCCAAAAAAGTTACAAAATGCTATGTTACAACTTTATCACCCGTTCGGAATGCCGTTCCTATGGAGAAGAACGGGCAAGAAACTCCAAAGTTGCTATTTTTAAAAAGATCTTTTCTATTGTTGAGCAGTAAATTATAATAGGTATGTGACAACAATGTAGGAACGGCTGGGCAGACTGAAACTGGTAAAAAAAAGTACCAACTCTCAGTATATAATTACAAGTTAATGGCTACATGGTTCCCACACTTACAAATTACTTTTGTAAATGAAATAAGGAAGAGGAGAAAAACAAAATCTTAAAAGTCTGCTCAAACAAGATCATTCTCCTGAGGAGTCGGACCAGCATCTAACCATATGATATAGGAGTATATGGGTATATAGTATATAGACATCTGTAAAATATTATTAATACATGTTTAGCTTGTAATGGGGTCGAGTCACCTTCGTCCGTAGGAGAATTAAGTACCCTCGAGATACCCTACACGTGACCCTGGGTGGTGCCAACTAGGTGACAATTCTACTGGTGGTAGGCTTCGGCCGTGGTTAGTCACCACCCACTGAACAAAGCCATGTCGCCAAGCGGCCTAGCCGTGTTCCGGCATGATGTTCGGTGTTGGCGCTGCATGTGCCTAGTGAATGTAGCGTCTCGATCTACTGCCGCCTTCCTACCTAGGCAAGTATGCTCCATCGTAAATCTCATCGTCACATCGTCAGGTGAGATCGAGATCAAATACTTGCCTATAATGTAATAAAAAAAATAAAGCTTACGTTTTCGTCTTTGTCATCTGTCATAGCGACAATGGCCATGCTCATATTGACCCTCATCATAAAGCAGAACAGCATGGCCAGGAACAGCATCAGCACCTGCAAGTGCCGGATGCCCAGCAGCGAGTCTGGAAAACAGGGTTTTTAGACTTATTGAAAAAGAAATACAAACCTTATTTTGCTTTCTGTTAAGTTTTCAATACATTGCTCTGTTTCGCAAAAATCTAGCTGAATTACCATATAAAACCACTCTTAACCGAGACCGGTAAATAGTCACTCACAATTAATATGCGTGTGATTAATTAAATTGATGATGATGATGATCCAATGGATTTTTAATAACTATATAATTATTATATTCTGACGATATTATTATTATAATACTTATTAGTGGGTACTTATCCTGTGTAATATGTCAAAGTCAAAGTCAAATCATTTATTTCGTATAGGCCTACGGGGGCACTTACAAATTGTCATTACATTTTTTTTTTCTTAAGTCTACATCCGGATCGGAACGCGACCTCAACTGAGAAGATCCAGCAAGAAACTCAGCGGGCTTGTCTTTTTTTTTTTAATATTTTTACAAAATAAAATATAAAAGTAAGCTCCAGTGTGTTGGCATGCGGGGCGCACACACGCTACACTTTAACATTATATATATTGATATTTGAGCGATCAGTCCCAGGCTGCTTTATCATCCAAATAATCCAAGATCCTGTAATATGTATATATGTATGCTTTGATAAATCGGTGCGAGATAAAGATCGCCCTATTCATCTTTACCCACACTTAGAATGTAACTACACATTGATTGCTAAGCGACTCCTATGTACACAGAAATAAAGTTATTAGTAAGTCGTTGTAAGCAGTAATGTGAACATGATTACTCGTCAGCTGTTCGCTAACTGTAGCCACTAGTTACAACTTCCCGCAACATAAGGCTTATGGGTTTTCTGTGGTTCTACGCAGAATAATTTCTAGCTAGTTAGTAGATGAGTTACTTTATGTATCCAGAGAACGTATGCCTTAATACTAAACGAATAGTATTTAAGCTGTCGTCACGGCTAACATTTTTTATGAGAATTGTAAAAGAAATCATGCTTTATCTACTAGGTATATATAATACTTTAAAGATTTTTTTTATGGATTCCTATAGTCATCATAGTAATGGATGAGAATTTTTATGGTTTACAATTTAGTATAGAATAATGACTCCACGCGATTGTACGAAGTTCTTCAAGTATTTTCCTTAAGATAACTGACGGCTATATTGATCCGATATTTCCTTGATAAGGAAATAAATCTCAAGGATATGAGTATTTGTTTCGATTTCACTCGATCGCCTCCAACAAAATGAAGTAACATAAATGAAATACTTATTTTAGAAAATCTTTGTGGCATTAGCAAAAATAATGAAAAAAAAAAAAAAAAAGTATAACAAAGTACTCACTTGGTTTTTTTACGGCACATATTTCCTCTCCACTCATATTTTATATTCCAAACAAAAACAAGTTCACAGGCAATTGTTTCAAAGTTATATAAAAACAAATATTCATTTAAATTATAAATAAGAATCGAACGCAGCGCGCGGTGGATTGCCGCGCAGTGTTTGCGCGCGCGCAAGTAGTTTGTAAGGAATAAGTGTTTTTTTTTCTTAATCAGAGGTTGGTAGTGACAAGCTTCTATGCTTGCATCAATGTCGCGGTCGTAATTCAACCAATACTCTGTGGCTATTGTTTGTATTACGGCGTTAGTAACTTCACGCTCGGTGGGGTAATTGCATTCTTCTGACGTCACGCTTTCGTCATGTAAGATTGTAAGAATGATTGTTAATAGGCACACTGAACTTCACGGGCTTAGTGCGAGTTTTCCCAGCATCATTTACCGATCCAATAATTTAATTTTTCCATATATTTCTCAACAGCGCCTCTTTATTACAGAACATGTTTTAGGTGTACGTGCTTTGTAATGCCACTATAAATGAACGAAACATTTTTATAAATCTGGAGAAAGAACTTCCCTGTACAAATTTACAAAATCAGTGGTCACTAATCCACGAAACATTGTTACAAGATATATAATTTAAATCACTTACTTTAGAAACAATGGCAAAAAAACACATCGTGAAGATTTTTAGGTGTACTAAAATTTCTTGTTGATAAATAAGATTTTAACTTCAACATTTAATTCATTTTTCACATTCAAAGGCAAGGGTAGAAGTTAAGGTCAACCCTACAGTTCTCAATCTGATAAATAAATTTGTAAATATTCCCTTAAAAGTTAACAGTCACCATATTTACCTAACGCTACAGTTACATTTCTTTCCTGGGTCTCACTATTCTCAAATATAACGTAAAATATTACCAGCATTGTATAGCTAATCACCAGACTGTAATGGGCATTTCAATTAATATATACCAATTCAAATATAGACTAGAGTCTAATGTTGTAATTAAAGATAGCATTATCACGAGTAAATACGATAGTCTAGTTTCTGAAAGGCACAAGTAGAATAACACATTAAGAACCATACTATCTAATATAATTAATGTCGTTTAATTGAATTTAACTAATGCAAGACTGTATGTAAGTAAGCATTACTGTAAATAAAAATAATAATAAAAATATATCATTCAACATTTATCATATCGTGACTAAGACGAATATTCACTTCTAAAATCTAAATTTGAGGTGTCTCTAAATTTGTCATACAACGTGAACAATCAGACTCGCACAGAAGACAAAAGCACCCGAAATGTCGGGAACGTAAAAATCATAATATAAACGCTTTAAAATCATAAAAAATAGTTTTATTTTGATGAGTAGTATAGTAAATAAAACAAATAAATACATCAGATTTTTATTTGTATAGGTACTTATTTAAAATATATTTAAGTAGGTATGATGATTGACAATCATAGAACCACATGGCATAAGATTCCATCATAGGTATATATAATAGTTAGCAGTAAGGCAAGTAATTAGACAGGTAGCCTAATGGGAAGCTGAGTTTATATACTGCTGGCAGACTGCCTCGTGTGGAAATGCTCACAGTACGCACTGCCAAAATGTTGTTAATGATTCTCATTTTCCCAAAGTGACGGCGAAAAGTGTGTCGCCTATAGCATGGCTGAGAGAATCTGTGTTGACAGCCTGATAAGCACAGTTGGTAGTGGCCTTGCTTTCTTTGCCGAGGGTCCCGGGTTCGAATTCTGGTTGGGACAAACTTTGTGTGATGAGCACGACTGTTTGTACCCAAGTCATTACCCCAGTTAGATAATATATATTAAGACCAAGTTTTTATTGACAGATAATTTGTAAATTAAAACTCTAATTAAAATTATTTGTAATGCCATTAACACTTCTATAAACACGGGTATAACCAGTAAAATGCTCGCATAGTGTACAACCATTTTACTGAAAAGGCATGTCGCAATGGTTCAATATTGGAATTGGTGTGTGTTTTCAGGAAACTCATGACAAGATTAGATTATTAATAAGTAATATCGAAGTAATTACGATTGGGTTAAGTAATAAATAATACTGTCTTTTTGCAGTGGGGAATCCATTTGCTTTATTGTATAATAGAATAAATTCATTTTAAAAAAGTAAGAAATAAAACACGCTGGTGCTTGTAAAATAAGGTTTCATTTACTATTTTATGTTGCTTACGTCGGCGAATCTGTAAAGAGTAAATAATTGTATTATAATCATTACCATTGCTATACAAACACCCTATTAAAATGATAGAGATTTCGAGTAAAATTTATTGATATGAATTTTACGGTTTATTGCATTATCTATTATAACTGTTCATTTTATGGTCCAGCCATCCATCCATCTATCAGCTGAAAAACGTCCACTGCTGGACAGAGGCCTCCCCCCAAGAAACTTCCACACAACACGGCCCTCCGACGTTCATATCCACCTGCTCACTGGGACGCGAGTTATATCATAGGTCCACCTAGTGGGGAGCCTTCCTAATCCACGTCGTCCAGCTTGTGGGTTCATTCTAGAACCTTTCTGCCCCAACGGCCATCAGTTCTTCGAGCTATGTGCCCCGCCCACTGCATCTACCCCTAGCATTGCACTTCTATGGCACTTTGGGCGACCTTGATGCGTTATGCCAAATTCCGAGTTTCTACACTAACCGTTAATAAGACAACGTATTAACTGCCTGATATGAAGCTATTTCTTCCTTTTTAAGGTACCAAACGATAAAGAACAATATTATACAAATACTTGTGGATATTTTTATTCACGTACCGGCCTTATTGCTATTTGTTTCTGATGGTTGTTCGTTCCATGTCTGCCTTTTGCTGGTCCCGAAAATAACGAAGAATATATTTCCGACAATGAATATCGCAGATGACATGTAGAACACAATCCGCCATTGGTCTGGATCCGTCTGAAATTGTCAATATTTTAGTCTTTTGTAATGAGCATGTTTTAAAGAATCAACAGTTAAACCAACAACTGTGATAGTTTAATGCAAAACATGTTATATATTTGATTACACATCATTAAATGTTTTATTTATATGATAATTTAGACATTGGATTTCAAATTTATAAAATCTAATGTATAAAATCTAATACTATTATTATTATTCTGATAGCTATCTAAATTGTGTCTATTATCAAATGTTCCCAGATCTATGACATACATTTTTGATAGGTTAATATTCCCCTTAGCAGTTTCAGGAGGCTAAGAGGTACGCTAAATAAGCATAACTATGGGAATCGCGTTTTCTTTAAATTCGTGTGATACTCAGTATAGACTCATTTTGTGTGGGACCAACCGGGCTTTAAAATATCAAACTAATTGCAACGTAAATTAAGCGACAAATTTTGTGCGACCGAAATTACGCTCGTTTAAGCTTAACTCAAGATATTATTGGAACATATACCTCATCTCTCAGTACTACTCCAGCGACCAGCGGGGCGATGATGGCTACTACATGAGCCAGGCAATTCGTGATACCCATCATCGTGCCAGCGAAGTTTGGAGCCATGTCGATATGAACCAACTAAAAACAAAATATACAATAATTCAGGGAAGGGGTAACTCTATACTTTGTTTATACAAGGTAAGACAAAAATATATATCTGATACTAGCTGCGCCCCGCGGTGTTACCCGCAATTAAAGTGTATGAAAAATTAAAACAAATCTATCCCACGGAAACCATACATTTTACCGGGATAAAAGTACCCTATGTGCTATTCCAGACTATAATCTATCTCGGTACCAAATTTCATCCAGATCCGTTCAGCCGTTCTGGTGTGATTGAGTAACAAACATCAATCCATCCAAACTTTCACATTTATAATATTAGTGGGATTTTGGTCTCATTCGCAGCAGGCACAACAATTTTTACTTACCATATATCCTGTAAGATGGCCTACGTTGAGTCCTACGACGACGGTAAGGATGGCCACAGCGAACGTGACGTTACCAGCTGGAGAGTACGAGAGCCCTATCAGTGCTATAGCTGGACCGAAAAGACCTGAAAAAAGCCATAAGAATACTTATTAAAGCGTCACATGGAATGGTTGAGATCTTACATAAATTGATTAAAAAAATAAGTGCTCATACTCGTATAACTGCTCGATCCCTAAAGAAGTAACGCCTGTATTATGGGTACTTTACAATGAACTGGAAACCATCAGACCAGGCGAATATAAAAAGATAATTTCCAAATGTTGTCTAGAGTGGAACTGTACCAGAAAGCACCCAGTGTAGTAAGCCAAATTACGTAAATTGACTCAAAAACTATTGGACTAAGGATGCATTTGTAAATGTTGAACTATTTTCTGGCGTTTTCCTTACAGAGTGCAGTAAAACCACTTCAATACTGACTTAAGGTGAAAAGAGGTTCTAAGAATAACTTTTTCTGCCTCTAAACATAACTTAGAAAAGGCTAAAAGTAGTACGCACCAATAGAATTGGAGAGTTTCCTCGTAGCGGTGATACTTAATATGTTCTTCTTCAACATATAATCGCATGTGTATCCAAACGGGAAACTCAAAAAGAACATGGCAATGTACGGTATTGCTGTCATCACGCCGTTCTGAAACATATCGGAATAAGGAAAATTAAAGGAAATTAAAGGAAACTAGCGCGTCGAGCCGGCAAGAAAGGGCCAATCGACTTGAGGCAAGATTTATATGCAGCTAATGAATACTTTTTCCTATTGATGTAACATATTTCATCCTTTTATTATAGAAGTAGGCAGGCTTGCACCAATATACGTCACAATAATAATAATAATACCAGCCCTTTTAATGTCCCACTTTTGGGCACAGGCCTCCTCTCAATGCGAGGGGATTAGGCCATAGTCCACCATGCTGCCCAGTGCGGGTTGGCGGACTTCACACGGCTTTCGAGGGGTTCTCTCAGACATGCAGGTTTCCTCGCGATGTTTTTCCTTCACCGTTTAGCAAGTGATAATCAATCACCATCATGGTTGAAAATGAGATTCGCACATGAAATCCAGAAATCCCAGAGGTGCGAGCCGGGTGGTTTGAACAACTTGGCCATGATTGCTTCACATTAGTTTTGATAAAATATCTTTTGTATTGTTTTTTTTTCTAGCTGCCTCACGTATCGTATAGGAGTTCTTCAAGATCTTTGTGACTTACAATGGGTTCAAAATGTACCTACCGCTTTAATGTCCACACCCAAAACTTGTTTCATGTATGAAGGCGTCTCAGTCATGAGAGTCCAGTAGCCCCACGACTGGCAGCAGTGGACCACGATAAGCGCTATGAATGGCATAGACGTTAATATATGCCTCCATGGCGTTTTTAATTTCTGGAAAAGAAGGCATTCCTGTTATTTCCCTGTCAAAGGGATTATAGCTCGTGATACCTCACTGCAGGGTTAAAGCTTCCTTTCCAAGTGTCCATAATCGTATTCCTTTGGTATTACAACAAAGGATTGAATTCAACTTAAGACATATCTGTTTAATCTTTTCTATATCTGTTGCTTTTTTTTACCTCATAATTTGTTACCAAAATATCTACTTGTGTCGAATAAATGGTTTCATCTCATTTCATTTCTATGATTTAGTCTACCTACAATTACGATTAATCATTTTCGAATCGAATGTATATACTCGTAATATATTCTCCTCGACTATATTTCTTCTATAAAATTTTAGTTGCTGACATAATATCATTCATCATTGCGCATTTGCAGATAAAAGGTTCTGACAAGTATCTCTTCTTATACTCAAAAGAAAATAAATGTTTGCTTTAATTGATCTTGTTTATAACTGGCTGTCCCGGCGAACTTTGCACCGCCTTAATATCGAATGTTTTAATAGTTATTTTACTATTCGGGGTGTAGAAAAATACAAAAATCAACAATCATAAAAATCGGCCAACCCGTTCTTGAGTTATAAATGGTGTTAGGCCTCAGCCTCGAATTTAGCGGGCAGCGGGGTGGCGAGCGGCGGCGGCGGCGGTGCGGGAGCGGCAGGATCTTATGCGTAAAATCAAATGGACCGGTTCGCGAAAACAGCGGCGTGGCAGCGGCGCGGGGTGACCAACGAGTTCCGCTCCCGCGCCGGCGCCGCCGCCGCCCCGCTGCCCGCTAAATTCGAGGCTGAGGCCTGACTGACAGGACTTTGTTTCATAATATAATATTGGAAGCAATAACTTACCTTCCGCAAACCAACTTGTCCCAAAGAAGTCTGTATATATAGACGTTCTTCAGCGCTAATGATTTTCGAGCTCTGAGGGGAGTTAGATCCTAGGAATATGTAGGCAACCACCCAAATTACTCCAAGGACTCCGTTTATGTAGAATATTGCTGGCCAGCCCCAATAGTCCGCTATGAAGCCTGATGCTATCAATTGTAAAGCTGTTCCTAGCTGCGCTCCTAAAATGGAAATCAAAATGGTATGTTTGTCATAGTCTTAAAGATTCATGGTCATAAGATTAAAACAATAAAATCTGCGTTTTGCATACTTTGAAGTATGCACAATTGCGACTTTATGTTCATGTTGATGTCAAATGTTGAAGTCTCTATTATCTGTTAGTTTTCCCTTTCTTCCTCAATAAGACAAAATAAATAGATCAAGTTGTTGACCCAGTTTGAAAAAATCACCATCGTTTACAAGTCATTACCAAGCTTGTTTCATAAGAATCCACCCAGTGGATGTAGGGTTAGTATATAGATATATAAGATAATAAAAATAATGGGACTTTGCAGTCTATTTTTCAAATGCCTTGTAACTCTAAACACTGATTTTAATACATAAGATAAGGCATTATTATCTGATGTACTGTATAACGTATAAAAAAATAAGCTATAACATTCAAGATATACGAAATACATACCCGCATAAATAAACGTTCCCAATCTGCTCTTTTCCTCTACTGGAGCCCATTTGCCGATGAGATTGTGCATAGAAGGATACGTGAACCCTTGTGCTAACCCTTGCAGAACGCGACAAGCACAAACTGCTTTCCAACCACCCTGGAAAAAAATACTTTGAAATTATATTCTCTCTCTCAACAGCTGGTTTGGGAGCTGGGGACAGTTCAGCAGCTAATTATATAATCATGTCATGACTATTTGAACTTTGATATACACAACTTGCCAATATTTACAATGGCTTATTAGAAATTAATAAGAATCATAATGTGACAAGTCATGTAGCATCATGTTCCACCTCAAACAAGTAATGATAGATGAGGGAATAATAAAACATATCTATGGCATTGTTAAACTTACGTAGTTAGCACTCGTAGGCATCAACATCGACGCTAAAGAGTTGACTCCTATGCAAATGGAGATCAACACCATGCCACCGTACTTCGCTGCCAACTCGCCGCCAGGAATTTGTAGCAAAACGTAGCCCCAGAAAAAGGAGGAGAGGATAACGCCCTGAATCTGCATATCCCAGTCAAATGTCTGTAATAAGAAGCAAGCAAAGTAAAGTATGGTTAGCAGGAACTCCTTATTTAATTGTAACTTCATTGAGTAAGCACGCTGTCACTCTCGTACTTATTTATCAATTATGTAGTATGAACGGCATGGAAGAAGCTTACATTACCGTTACGCCACGTAAAAATATTAATTCTTGCCAGCTTGATTAGATTAGCCATAACGGGTCATTTATATTGTTAAGCACCACTTTTTTGTTAGTAAGACAGTCTACCATAGTGTATGTGTCAAAACTGCAGTGCTCTCGTGATAATAATAATTATTATTTTTTTTTATTTTTTTTTTATTACTTTATAGGCAAGTATTTGATCTCGATCTCACCTGATGGTAAGTGATGATGAGATCTACGATGGAGCATACTTGCCTAGGTAGGAAGGCGGCAGTAGATCGAGACGCTACATGCACTAGGCACATGCAGCGCAGCTGATCTGACCCGCCATCCATGAATGGCAACACCGAACATCATGCCGGAACACGGCTAGGCCGCTTGGCGACATGGCTTTGTTCAGTGGGTGGTGACTAGCCACGGCCGAAGCCTCCCACCAGTAGAGTTGTCATCTGGTTGGCACCACCCAGGGTCACGTGTAGGGTATCTCGAGGGTATTTAATTCTCCTACGGACGTAGGTGACTCGACCCTAAACATTATCATTGTTCAATAATGTATATTGGAATAAGCTATACATGCCGCGTTTCTGATTACAGCGAGACTAATGAAAGCTTTTAAATGTTCGGTCAATCATCATTACGACTAATAAAAGTAGTCAATACATATGGAAGCGTGTTGGTTTGTAATTTTAAGAGAAAAACACGGGAGCGAATAAAATTTAAACACTAGACTATACATTTTGAAATGTATAGTCTAATGTTTAAAGTGCATAATATGCCACTCGGGTCACTGCACCAGGTGGTTGTATGTTCAATTCCCATCTAAGCTGTTTTTTTTTTTCGTAATTTGCTCCGTTTTCGATATTACTGGAATCACTCCCAGTTCATTTAGAGTATTGCCCATAACAAGAGTATTGCTTGCTCAGGTTCATAATGTTGGTGTTTCCCATATAATCGTTTAAAAAAACCTTCGTGATAAAAATAATCTAATCCGCAGTTATAAGAGCAATTCTTGAAGCAAATAAACCCATATATGTATTCGGCTCTTAGGTGGCAATATGGTCATGAAAATTTGTAAAATCATCCAACGTTCGCAAAATTTGTTAAGCTTCTCGATAGCCCTCCGATAATGTCGATTATGTCACGATAACACTAGGGCATGTCAATTGAGAAATGGACGTCCAAATTATCATTTTTGACTGACGGGAGTCGAGATTATGGCTCAGTATTGACCAAAGCGGAGCGGAGATTTGCGGAGTAGATCAATCACATCGTTGATTAAACATGAAATGGAAACATTTATTCGACACAGGAATGTGGATACAAGCCGATACATTGTTTACAGATTATGAGGAAAAGAAAATAACGGTGCTAGGTAATATTGAACAGATGTCTTATGTTTACCTCGTTGTGACTTGTGCCGAAACACCTTTGGCCAGCTGATGCTGGTGGGGAACGGCTTTTCTAAAGCCAAAGCCTACTCCTCCCCATTCACCAATTAATTAAATATATTCCGAATATCTGGCCACCCAATTGCACATAGCTTGGGAATAATAAATAGATGCAATAGGTAGATAGGGACTTAAATAGTAAAAAGGTATACTAAATTAAAAGTAACCCGAAATTGGGTACATAGGACCAACATCTAAATAAGTGGCTATGCGGTACGAGTAGTCACCGCGAGCTAAGGATTTCATTTAATCTGATTGGTCTACTCTGCACATTTCTCTGCTACGCTTAGGTGGAAACCGGTCCTTAGGACAGGTGCAACGTGATAATAAGCCAACGGCACGCTGCTCTGAACGCTATGATGGCCCATGACAGCCAATAATAAAGTACCTAATTTAAAATTCTGCGCGACAATTATAATATACTAGCTGTTGCCCGCGACTTCGTCCGCGTGGTATTTAACAAAGACTCAGCCGTTGGCAACAGCCTGCTCGCGTTTTGATCCCGCGGGACGCATTGCAGATTGTTGCTATCAAACTTTAATCAGGCGCAGCGCTGCAACATTGGTTTTAATTTTTTTTCGAGAGATCCATTTTTTTTTCTAAGATAAAAGTAGCCTATGTTACTCCTTGTTACATCAGCTATCTGCCAGTGAAATTCCCGTCAAAATCGGTCCAGCCATTTCAGAGATTACCCGGAACAAACAGACAGACAGACAGACAGACAGACAGACAGACAGACAGACAGACAGACAGACGGACAGACAGACAGACAGACAAAAATTGTAAAAAATGTTGTTTCGGTATAGGTAACGTGTATACATCCAAATGCACTTAGTAAAAAGCGGTTATTTTAATATTACAAACAGACACTCCAATTTTATTTATATGTATAGATGTATAGATTATAGTTCACTACAGAGCTACGTAACTATTGTGCAGCCTACAAGAATACCATACATCTTCTGTGGTGACTTGTAATAATAATAATAGGCATTTTAATGGCCCACTTTTGGGCACGAGCCTTCCCTTAATGCGAGGGGACACTAGCACTAGTCCGCAACATGGCCCAGTGCTGTTTGGCGGACTTCACCCGCCTTTCGAGTGATTCTCTCAGACATGTAGGTTTATTCCAAAATGTATTATACTAAAAAATATTATTTATTTATGTGCTAAATTCAATATTTATGATAAAACTAAATATCTGAAATTGAGGATAATCGTATGAGTAGAGAGATCTTACATTTTCTTCGGATTGGTCCGTCATAGCGACTATGGCCATGCTCATGTTGACCCTCATGCTGTACACCATCATCATACCTAGGAACAGCATAAATGCTTGGAGATGACGGACTCCAAGCAATGCTTCTGGAAAGCAAATGAGAATGTTAAAATTAATAATGGGATGTCCACAATTAATGCCGTTAAAGTTCATATTCAATTAATTTATGTTTATAGTATCGCAAAAAATAAGCCAATTCTTATTGCAAAAATATCTGAAGTTAAAGTAAGTTACAAGTTCAAGAATTTTAATTAAAGTGCAGTAATGTGGTCTACACAAAAACAAGGAAATGGAAAGATAAAAAGGCAAAGCCGCCCATAAAGCATACGTAACTACTATTCTTTGGATATATTGTAAAGTTATGAAGTTTAGCATTATCATATTTTTATTCAGAAAAAAATATTACTTTCGTATTAAATAATTTATTCTTAATAATTATAATATTTTATTTTGTATTAAAAAGCTACTTACTAGGTTTCCTAACTTCATTTTCAACCTCACTAGACGCGCCCATGATTTTTTAACAATTACGCCACTGAACTAAATGAATAAATCTTAGTTATAAAATGTTGAGTACACATATAAGTCAGCTCATGTGCGTGCGTCTGCGGCAAGGCGGACTTCACAGCTTCCTTATTATATTTCAGGCCGCTTATATATTATGTTATCACAATGATGAATCAAAAGTGATATCGTGATCGCGTGCGCGAGTGTCATCCACACTGATAAAAGTAGAATACTAGATTTACTGAGTCCATTGCACGATCTCAGGCAAAAGGTATATGTCTCTTTCTTGGATATTATTGTTCCCCTTCTACTCCTCTGTGTTATATACGAATATTCAAATTTAAGGGCATTTCTTTTAAAATTTTGTTGACTATAAACCTTATTCGAGCACTTAAAAAACATAGCTAGATCTCCTCGCTTATCAACGTCAAGCATTTCATTTTCATTTATATGTAAAGATTCAGAACTTCTTTATTATAAATAAATAAATATCGCCATACGAACACACCAACTAAACGGTCCCACTTTAAGCTTAACGCTTGTGTTATGGGTACCGTACAATGGACTGAGGGCGAACTCAGTACATAATACTTATATACATATTAAACATCCATGACTCGGGTACAAACATTCGTGCTCATCACACAAAGCTTGTGTCCCTACCAGGATTCGAACCCGGGACCCTCGGCGCAGAAAGCAGAGTCACTACCACTGCGCTAATCAGGCCGTCCAATATTATCAATGTTGCCTTACTTAATAATTGGGGTAACTTGAGACCATCTAACTATCGGGTACATGATTTAGATTGAGACCAGTACGGTAATCAGGAGCTCCTTATGTAATCTTAACTTCATGGAGAAGACATGCTAAAACTGTAATAAAATAAATTAAAGTAAATGGTATTTCAGTTTAGACGTTTGGAAGGGTAGATCAAGTTGCGGTACCAAACTGGCGGAAGCCTGCAAAGGTAATGTTATCTGTGGTGCGAGCGATACGAAAGACGCTCATGTTACCGTAACGTAATGTTACGATACGTATAAAAGAGGTATCGATAACTCGTGAAATACTTATCGAAGCTTCTAGAAACAAAAACGCATTGTCGAGTCCAAGGTCCCCTATCGATCTGTGAAGAAAGATCTAGAATCGCCAACAATGTTGCAACCGGCTTCCAGAATATATCTCGTATTATTTTTATTAAAATTATTAGTAAACAAAAGGCGAGGACAATGCAATTCCTGGAACTGGGAGTTCTCAGAATAATACCGATTTCACGAATGCAGCTACGTACACTAGAACATTCTAGCCCCTCCTTATTACCGAGTAAATAAGGTTCATTTTCCTTATGGAACATTTCTGTTTAATGTGTTTTTATCGACACCTTTCTGGAAAGATCCACCCTCGCTATTTTCGGATTATAAATAGTGTGCAGGACCAGCGACGAGACAGTTTCTATTTGAAAGCGATAGTGAACACATCTCTCGGAAGCGAACTAAGAAGACTATACCGGCGACTCTAGCGAATACTGTGGACAACTGTGTTTCTAAGTGATTTGGTGAATTGTGATTTGAGTGTTAACTAGTTAGTGTGATTTGAGTGTTAACTAGTTACTACTGGTGTGTACTATTTTTGCCTTCTGTGTGGAGATCGATTAAAAGTAATTTTTACGTAATCGGCATTTGATTACCCCCGCACGTAACAGTAACATGAAAAGATTGTGTTGGAGCTACAGATTATGGGAGATAAATTATATAATAGTCTTAAATAAGCAGTGATAGTCATGTTGGTATAACGCCTCTCGTGGAAACAACAGAGGCACGTTTGCACCTCTGTTATTTCTACATTTTATGTGTCAATATCCATCCATAATAATGCATCTTAAACAGGAAGTGCTTATGCAAAGCAATAACAAGGAAACTGGGCCACAGTAAGTATGCAACTGGTGAGAATGAGAGAGAGGCCCCAAAAGGAGTGATCTTATAAGCTTTTCTTGAAAGGGAAATAATAGAGAAGAAACGCGCTTATTGAGAAAGATATTCAATAATATACCCCAGTACTTGTAAAATAAGGTTTTATTTACATATATCAGGTACTTAAGTTTACTACGGTACTACAGCTATGAGTTATACAGCCTCCTTGGATTTAATCACCGACGGTGCATCTGTAAAGAGTTTATTTATTGTAATTACCATTAATATTATACACCATTGATATTCTCATAATTGCAATTTTAGAAGAATAAAGGTTTGGAGTAATAATTATTGGAGTAATAATAATATAATAATAATTTAAATGTTTTATCGGAATTATATAAAGCAATTTTTTTATTATTATTAGTTACAATATTATAAGTACAAATGTTTTGTTGTTTTTTTATACGTACCAGCTTGAATGCTATCTCTTTCTGGTGGTTCGTTCCATGTTTGCGTTTTACTGGTCCCGCAAACGATGTAGAATAGATTTCCGGCAATGTATATCGCCGATGAAATATAGAATACTATTCGCCATTGATCTGGATCACTCTGAAAAAATCACGATTTTTGACCTTATCTAATTAACATCAGTGACAGCCGAGTTTATAGAACTCCAGCTGAAGCACCTGTGATTTTTGGATTTCATATGCACATATTATTTTAACCATGACTATCATACGCCAACGCTGAAGGGAAACATCACGAGAAACTCCCATGTCTAAGAGATCCGCTCAAACACTATACACACAATTAGGCCAAAATTACGCAACTTATTTTGTGCAACCAAAATTACAAAACTTATTTCGATCATCCAAAATCATAAAACATATTTTGTGTAACCAAAATAACGCTTATTTGATCTCCTGCTAATATAATATTGAAACACACACCTCGTCTTGCAGTACTGCTCCAGCAGCCAGCGGGGCGATGATAGCTACAACGTTGGCAGCGCAATTGGTGATGCCCATCAGCGTGCCCGCAAAGTTTGGAGCCATGTCAATATGTACCAACTAGAAAAAAAATATACAATAAGTCGGGGTACATCTCTCTTCGTTCATTGGAGAGAGCGAGACAAAATATTTATATCGCATAATTTATCTTTTCCGCAGCGTACTGTTTATAGGAATATGCTGCGATAAAAATCAGCTTTTTTATTGTTGGTTACCTTACTCTTTTTAACCGACTTCAAGAAGGAGGAAGATTTTTTTTTTATGTTTGTTACCTCAGATCTCCGGCATTTATGAACCGATTTGGATTTTATTTTTATATGAAAGGATATGCTTACAGATTGGTTCCATTTTTTTTCAAAAAAAGGGAGGAATTAAGAGGACTCCTCAAATTTTATAGGCATACCTATAGAAATTTTAGTATTATCATCATATTTAAAAAAGTGGTTGTTCGAACATATGTACGCCAACGTATGGAGGCCTATATTTCAACTCACCAAATAACCAGTAAGGTGGCCAACGTTGAGTCCAACAACGACGGTAAGAATCGCCACAGCGGCCGTCACGTTGCCAGCGGGCGAGTACGAGAGTCCTATGAGCGCTATAGCTGGACCGAAATAACCTGAAAGAAAGCCGTAAGGATGTTTAGTAATCGACAGAGAAAACAGCAACCAACCAACCAGCGGCCTTGCACTCAGTACAGGGTGTAATTTTTTTAATGTCTAATAATTGGATTTTTTTTGTTTGGGAATGTTATCTTCATAACCTATTGCCCTATTGCCCTGTTATTTTACATAATTTTTCGGAAGCATTTTTTTATCTATTCACGCTATCAAGAAAATGGTTACGTACCAATAGAATTAGACAGTTTCCTCGTAGCGGTGATACTCAGTATGTTCTTCTCCAACAGATAATCACATATGTATCCGCACGGGAAACTGAGCAAGTACATCGCTAAGTACGGCAATGCTGACATTACGCCATTCTGCAATACAGTGCAATACGGAAAATTTATAACTGATTGTCAAGGCAGCAAAAAGGGCCAATCAACTTACACATGGTTTTATTTGTAGCTTATTAATAATGTCACGTAGATCATACAAGTAGTATTTAGATGAAATTCATAATTGATAATAATACTTTTTTCATTATTGTTTGAAAACAGCCTTTCCCAAAGTGGGCGATAACGGCCCCTTGTGGGCGCTGCAGGCCTAAAGGGAGGCGGAGACGGAGAGAAGAGACTCAGAAAAAAATGGGGGCGTTGTGTAGAGGCTTACAATAATTATTTTAATTTGAAGTTATAGTGGTTTTTAAGTAGGTGAAAAAATGGGGGCCCTAAAAATATTTCATTCTCAAGTAGACAAAATAAGTTTGGGAACTCCTGTATAGTTAATATACTTTTTCCATTATTGTGTTAAATTATTTCCATAACTTACTAAACATAAGAGTCATACAAGATCTCTTCAAAGTCCCTGTAACATGAAAATTGTATGACATATCTGTGTGAAAGTTACAAAATACACCTACCGATTTCATATCGACTCCCAAAATTTGTTTCATGTATGAAGGGATCTCAGTCATGAGAGTCCAGAAGCCCCAAGCTTGACTGCAGTGGACCACGATCAGCGATATGAATGGCATTGACGTAAATATATGTTTCCATGGCGTTTTGAATTTCTGGAAATAGAATAATTTATTTGACCCTCTTGTGCATGGTATTGTAGCCCGCGCAATTGAGGCTGTAGCCGCTGCCGGACTACGGGCTCAAATGAATTAGCTCTGATTCAAATACATATATGATCGTATCTATTTACAAAGTCATGTGAGATCGTAGTAGCTGTCATTATATCATCAATGATAGCATACGTCTAAACGCATCTACGGACGGAAAGTTTTGCCACGTAGTTTTAGCGTGACACTCGAATGATAGTCAATGTTGTGTCACTTAAAAATGATTTTATACATAACTAGCTGTCCCGGCGTACTTCGTATCCCCTCGGAATCAAATGTATGAGACAACTAGCTGCGCCCGGCGGTGTTACCCGCGATAAAAAGTATGAAAAATTAAAACATCTATCCCACGGGAACCATACATTTTACCGGGATAAAAAGTAACATATGTGCTATTCCAGATTATAATCTATCTCTGTGCCAAATTTCTTCCAGATCCGTTCAGCCGTTCGGGCGTGAAGAGTAACAAACATCCATCCATCTATCCATCCATCCATCCATCCATCCATCCATCCATCCAAACTTTCACATTTATAATATTAGGTATTAGGTATTAGGTATTAGGTATAGATTAATTATCGTTTTTTTGTGATTTATTCCCATGATTTAATAGTTATTCTGCTATTTGGGGCTGAGACTAATTCAACAATTTAATAAGATAAAATCAGCTCACCCGTTCTTGAGTTATAAATGGTGTAACTAACACGACTTTGTTTTATATATATACAAGATAAATATAAGGAACTTACTTTTTGCACACCAATTTGTCCCAAAGACGTCTGTATATACAGCCGTTCTTCATCGCTCATAAACCTAGAGGTCTGAGGAGAGTCAGCTCCTAGGAATATGTAGGCAACCAGCCAAATTGCTCCGAGGAGTCCGTTTATATAGAATATCGCTGGCCAGCCCCAATAGTCCGCTATGAAGCCCGATGCCATCAGTTGTAAAGCTGTTCCAAGTTGCGCTCCTAAAATCAAAATGGTATGCCATAGCTTCATGGATATGCTGTTAAAACAGTTGTCATACTAAAAAAAATCCATTACGGAAACTCAAGTATGGTATTGAAAATAGTGGAAAAAAATTTAAGACAATATTATAGTTATAATTAAAACGATTTGTCTGCGACTTCGTCTGCGTGGACTTTAGTTTTTGACCAGCTGGACCAACCTTTCTAATTTATACATCTTCTCAACATATAAGCCATATTCGTATCAACAGAAAAATTTAAAAAATGCATCTACAATATTTAAGCAATAAAATAAATACCTGCATAAATCAACGTTCCCAATCTGCTCTTTTCCTCCAGTGGGACCCATTTGCCGATGAGATTGTGCATAGATGGATACGTGAACCCTTGTGCTAGTCCTTGCAGAACACGACACGCGCAGACCGCCTTCCAACCACCCTGGAAAAGAGCTAGCTATAAAATTACATTCTCTCAACTTCCCTAGCTCTGCAGCTAATTATATTGTCATGCCATGAATTTTTAGACTTACCCCCAAATTTATAGACGATTTATAACTACATCAAACGTCAAATAACACTGTGCAAAAGAGTTTTGCTTTGCGCTAAATAATTGATAAAGTTATAAAACGTTTATAAATTTGAGGGTTTAAAAGGACTTGCCAATGTCACTAAAGGCTTACCGAAATCTAATAAATTGCGAGATCTGACAGGTCGCTGATATATAATGATGTTAATGATGGTGCTCAATTCAAACAATTAATGTTAGATCATGGTATCAGAGAAATTATCTATATCAGTGTATTACTTACATAGTAAGCACTTAATGGTATCAACATTGACGCAGCAGAGTTGACTCCTATACAAATGGAGATCAACACCATGCCACCGTACTTCGCTGCCAACTCGCCGCCAGGAACTTGTAGCACAACGTAGCCCCAGAAAAAGGAGGAGAGGATAACGCTCTGAATCTGCATACTCCAGTCAAAGCTCTGTAAAAGGTATAAATTAAAAATACTGCTCTGATAAGAACAAAATAGTGTCAAGATAGACTAAGCTTAAATAATGGGATTTTTTCTAACCTTGCTTTGATTAGTCATGATTGTCTAGGCCTCATTTACGTGGCACCGTTTTCAGAGGAAAATAATAATATAATATCGTCAGACGAACACACCAACTATACTGTTCCACACTAATCAACGCTTGTATTATGGGTACCGTACAATGGACTGAGGGCGAACTTAGTATATAATACTTATATAGATGTTAAACATCCATGACTCTGATACAAACAAAATGGAAAAATCTTTGCGTGATGTACACGAAGTACATCACACAAAGATCTTTCCATTCCAGGATTCATCATTTTCTGCGTAGATCATACTGCAAGTAACAACTAAATATGAGGGTACCCCAATTCAAACTACAACACTTGGACGTCAAACACCTCGGTCCTCCCGTGACCATGTTTGCTGTAAAGCAGCCGAAACGTCGGGAACGTGAACACATTAAATAAAAGCGATATAATTTCTAAAAAAAGATTTATTTCAATGTACGGTACGGGAGATGAAAAATCAAAGACGCATGACGTCCGCATTTCGGTTTTGATTGACAGTAGTCGAGATTAGGAATAGGCTCAACAAGATACTAAAGATAATTTTCGTGATCCAGACATTGATCTACTGATCCAGACATCGAAATCGGTGTTGTAGACGAAGTCACGTAGATTGATATCATTGATTTATTGCGGAATGATTGGTGATATTTGATATCACTAGAAAACTGGTTTTAACTACTTATTTACTCTATAGGAACTTAAATTCCAAATGTAATCGGTTGCAGCCTTATATCTACCTATACACCTTCATCCAGAATGGGTATGCTACCATTTAAACCCACTTTTCATAAATGCAACAATATTTATTTTGATAATTGTAATTTCTTGTTAGCATTTTTTTTAATTGATCTAATGAAACTATAACTTCACTTAATGATATGAAATGTGATAATGAAGCGATGGTTTAAATAGTAGTACACTCTTCCTTAATCACGCTGTAAACACAGTGCCGGCTACATCGTGTGAGTGGACTTTTTCTTACAATTCCGGGAGAATCAATTCACTTTCCGGGATGAAAAATGTATCATTATCATTAATTCGGTAACCTACTGGCAATTCCACGGGAATCCATCCATTTTCGGGGATACAAAGATTATTTATCATCCTTCCGGTTATAAGCTATCGCCCTGCCAAGTTTCAACAAAATTCATTCATCTCTATACCGTGATGCGAAAATAGCATTTAATAATATTAATATATAATAATTGACGGCCTGATTAGCTGTTGGTAGCGACCCTGCTTTCCGTGCCGAGGGTCTTGGGTTCGAATCCTGGTAGGGACATACTTTGTGTGATGAGCACGAATGTTCGTACCCAAATCATAGATGTTTAATATCTATATAAGTATAAGTAATATATACTGGGTTCGCCCCGCGCAACTAGCGTTGCTACACCACACTAAGTGGGACCGGACCCTATAGGTGGTGTGTTCGTCTGGTGATAACATATATATACTAGCTGCGCCCCGCAGTGTTACCCGCGATTACATTTTACCGGGATAAAAAGAAGCCTATGTGCTATTCCAGACTATAATCTATCTCTGTGCCAAATTCAGATCCGTTCAGCCGTTCTGGCGTGTTGAGTAACAAACATCTATCCATCCATTCAAACTTTCACATTTATAATATTAGCGGGATTAATATATTATGTAGGCTACATCTCTTGGAATAACCTCTAACTGTTTTTCAGACGATCTTACATTTTCTTCAGATTTGTCGGTCATAGCGACTATAGCCATGCTAATGTTGACCCTCATGCTGTACACTATCACCATACCCAGGAACAGCATAATTGCTTGAAGGTGGCGGACTCCAAACCATGCTTCTGGAAACAAATGATATTATTTAAAGGATGGCGTCCAGGCGAGTTGGCCTACATTCCTAAGCCATTATAGGCTATACTAAATTTATTCCAGTCTAGAATGAGTGACAAATTTTATGTTTACTACAAAGGTCGCTCGATGGTTTGTAAAAAACCTTGAGACATTTTAACGATGTAATTAAGTTTTTGCCATGTTAGAATTGTACATTAGGTCCCTTGATGTATTAAGTTTTAAGCAAACGGGGGAAGAGGAACCCACCACTGAACCTCGAGCTTGTCAACTTTTTCAATTATAAACTAAACAAGTTTGATCGATAATCGAAAAATAATTGCATTAAACTATGCCGTAGTCGCAAGCAAAATAATAACGACCAAAAATATGTTTTAAGTTTTCTAAAAAAAATAATTTCATTTTAAAATAAAAAATTATAGATTGTTATTTCATTCAATTTTTAGATAAGTATGCAAACAAGGAAACAGGAAATTATCAAAACTTATATGAAGCTGCCGAAACACACACACGAGCTATTATGTTTGATATTGAGTCAAGTTATTAAGTTTCAGGGTCACATTCTCTAATTATAACTCGACAAATAGCTTTTGTATGATCTTAAAATGAATATAAGCAAGGGCGGCCCAGTTCTTGAGAAGTTAGATTATTTTTTGTTATATAAATTAGACAAATATTACTAACTACTCTGCCCGTGACTTCGTATGCGCGGTTTTTTTGTCCAAGTCTTCTAAATTCAATGAAGATAAGTCAGACTGTAAGCAATAAAGCTATTCTCAATTAATCAGAAAGACTTACGAATTATAGTTACAGTAGGTACACTGGGTCCTAAAAAGTATCATTCATAACAATTAAAAATTCAACCGAATTGAGAACCTCCTCCTTTTTTTTAAGTCGGTTAATAAATGAGAATCGCCGGTCAATTTTTTTTTTTATTCAGACCATTTTATCGTTTTTTGTGTGTATGTACATTCAATTGTTTCCCACGACAATTTAATTACAATATATTTGTTTAAAAATGCAACTTACTAGGTTTCCTTATTCCGCTTACAACCTCACTAGGCGAACCCATTTTCACACAATTATAACAATGAACAAAATTAATAACTTAGTTTGGGAAATCTTTAGTAAAAAAAAAGTCAGTCTATAGACGTGCGCTTGCGGCGAAGTTGAGTTATTGATCGGTTTCCTTATTTGGGTGTACGCCGCTTATATAGTCTTCATAATGTTGAGACAATACTGATCGATGACACTGATAATAGGAGACTACTAAATGTATATATTTAACGCAGACGAAGTCGGAAGCACTTTGGTGACACATGAAAGCCTATCACTGATCTAATCTTACATTGTACAATCAGTGTACGTGTGTCTCACAGTGCACGAGCAAAACGGATGGTCTGATATTGCGTGTACCATCAGAATAGATATTCTCGTTTATAGTATTCATAGCATAAATAACTGTACTAATCTTTCTCGTAATAGGTACAATATAGAGAGTGTAAGTGACTTTGTAACGAAAACTGATACCACGGATTTAGATTTAGATTAAACTCAGGATTCTAGACTCCCAGATTTGGAATTTCCCGTCGATCTTTTCATGTATTATACGCATTTTTTCAGTGTTCTTAAATTGATATTGATAAAAAAACATAATTACTAATTTAGACCTAAAACTGCAATGTAAATTAAAACTCGATACACTAAAGCACATTTGTCACTCACACGAATCGGGTATTGCGCGGAGCGTTGTGTCGTGATCGCAGGGTTTAGGATACATTGCGCGCTCAAAAATGACAACATTTGTAATCCATGACTTAAAGAATGAATGTCAGTGTTGGACTGTACTGTTAGTGTGTTCGGCTGGCGATAATAATATTTCCTTTTAGGTATTGTCGCACCATTATCGAGGCTGTAATAACGTGATGGTATTTGGTCCCGCAATGTAACGGTGGCAGAGAGAGCCTGCTATTATAACAGACACACCTCTGGAATTGGGCCATTGTTCGCCAAGCTTCTGTCTCCAAGCGGGTTGGTGAACTTAGTTACTTTCAATAGACATGCAAGTTCGTCATTCTTGCATCCACCGTACAGCATGTGATAATTATTACTGATGTTCAAAAGAGCGAGAGAAAGGAGAATATTGAACAGTATTCTTCTTACCATGCTTCCCTCATGCCGCAATGGGATTTTCGAATTCCTGTTGTTATTATTCCATATTAATTTCCTTCCTTATGTAAACGAATACTGCACGTCCGTAGGTATCCATTTTCTTTTTAATTTAGCGAAATAAAGGAAGGAAAAATACTTCAAGGATATAAGAACCTGACTCTATTAGTATTCCATTGTTATAAAATAAAATCGGTGTATGTATTTTTAGCGGTAGAGAAACACTTTGGTTGGTACGCTGGCAGGTTTGACCGCTTTGCCCTTACAGTCATAGTCGGGGTCATGTATGCAGGTTCCATTCTTCGAAACTCTCATAGCCCGTTGCAGTATTATATGGAGAGTCATCAGCGCCATATGTGTATCTTGTAGCGTGCTTGAAGAGGCGCTACAAATATGAGGAAGATAGAAAATGTCTAGCAATGAAGACGAGATGAGTCTTGCAGCCTTGAAGAGACACATATCTGGCAGTAGATAGCTGAATAAACTGTTGCTAATGAAGCAATTCTAGTAAGCTTTGGGATGCGCAGGAAAAAAAATATGAAACTACAAATATTCTGATCAACTTCTTGTTTTGCAATCGGTCGCCAACCTGACGTGATTTTAGCATGAGGTTTAGTTCAGTGGGCGGAGGCAAGCCGGAAAATATTACAAATACTTAATCTTTAAAAGAAACTCGTTTTACTTAAAGAAAAACACAAATATTTTCAATTCAATACTCTCGGAAGCAACGGACCTTTGTCCAAATAAAATTCCTTGGTCAAAGGATATTATTATTCGTTACTTCTACTCTTCATTGGACCGGCTGCTCCGGTAGAAGGTTGAAGTTAAATATTTAAAAATAACACAAGGAATTAGATTTGATAAACAAAAGCTTTATGTCACCAAAATATCAGTCGTACATAAAACAAATCATAAACAAATTATGATTATTGTTAGATAGTAAACTCCTCTGTGTACAGAAAAGCAAAGCTGTCTCTTGCTTGTCAGTTTCTCTACGACATGTCCGTGTGTATTCTTACTTATTAAATCCATTTCTATCTTTTCTACATCGTTTACTTTGCTGCCCATAACCCATCAGGTTATGGGCCCAAGGCGTAGTTCCCTGTAGTTATGTAAATATATTTCCAAACCTTTTTCGTGAAATTAAATAATTAAATTTTCGATCGGGTGATTTTTGGAAAAGATGGCAGCAAACACATTGATTCAATGTAACGACAAATTACGAGGTATCGACAATTATTCAACATGGAAGTTCATGATGAAAATGATTTTAATACACGATGACCTCTGGGATTGCATTGAACGTGATAGCAAAGAAGAAAAAGTCTGTCCGAAAAAGTCTCAGAAGGCTTTAGCGAAGATCTCTCTGTCTGTGCAACCAGGTGCATTTCCATACATTAGAAATGCGAAGGACGCGCAAGAAGCGTGGGCGAATTTAAGTAGAGCCTATGAAGACAGAGGACTGTGTCGCAGACTAGGATTGTTAAGATTACTATTCAGTATGAAACTGAATGAGCACAGCAGCATGGAAAGTTATCTCACCAAATTGTCAGATTTGTCACAACAATTGCAGGACATTGGCTCACCCCTGGAAGACGATTTCTTAGCGGTTGTTATGTTGAGCGGATTGCAACCCGACTATGATCCTCTCGTGATGGCCCTCGAGAATTCGAACGTCAAGCTGTCCAGCGGTCTTGTAAAAAGTAAATTATTGCAAGAGTACGGACGTCGTGACAAGAAAACTGACGATACAATGGCTTTGTCAACCACTACGAAACCATTAAGATGTTTTCGATGTAAGAAAACTGGACATTTTATGAAGGATTGCCCGAAAGGAAACAAGAAGGTGACTAAAGACAAGGTACACCAGCAGGCTACCTTGACAGCACTAACGGCGAATATCCAGCATGACATGTGGTATGTGGACAGTGGAGCGACGAGTCATATGTGCAACAACAGAGACTTATTGCACGATTTTGTGTGTGAGAAGCCGTTTGTAGTGAATGTAGCAAATGGTGAGAAGCTGTTGACAGCGGGTCGAGGACAGGTTACCGTAAACCTTAAAGACTGTGTAAGGACAATAACAGATGTTTATTATGTACCTAATCTTTCAGCAAATTTACTATCTGTGAGTGTTTTAGTAAAGAAAGGTTATAGAATAGTTTTTGATAAACATATGTGTTGTATATCCGATGTTAAGGGAGTTCTAGCTACTGCGACATTAAGGGATGGTATTTATAAACTCGATATCATCGGTAAACCTTGTGTAGGGAGCATCAATAAATCTGTTTCTTTCAGTGCATTGACAGATGGTAAGGAACTTCAATCGGATCGCAAGACGGTCTTGCGAGCTTCATCAAGTTCGGAAGGTAAAGTAGCAGAGGAGTCTCAGGAGACGTGGCATCGTCGTTTAGGCCACTTGAACTCCAGGAGCATGACGCTTTTGAAACGAGGTATGGTGACAGGAGTGAACTATAATACAAATATTTTTCATCCGTGTACTGCGTGTATTGAGGGCAAGCAGACTAGACTGCCTTTCCCTAAGAAGTCATACACCAGAGCTACTGTAGTGTTAGGGTTGATACACACAGACTTGTGTGGCCCTATGCCATGTGTTTCTTTTAGCGGTAAAAAGTATTTTCTGACCTTCATCGACGACTACACTAGAAAAACTTATGTGTATTTTTTGAGGACGAAGGATGAAGTATTTGAGCATTTCAAGAATTTTAAAGCGGTGGTAGAAAATGAAACTAATCACAAAATAAAAATTCTTCGTAGTGATAACGGTGGTGAATTTGTAAATTCCAAATTACAGGATTTCCTAAAGAAAAGTGGAATCAAGCATCAGACAACAGTCCCGTATTCCCCACAACAGAACGGCGTGGCGGAAAGGGCGAACAGGACTATTGTGGAGAAAACAAGGTGTTTGTTACGAGATGCAGGATTGGAGAACAAATTCTGGGCGGAAGCTGTGAATACTGCCGTTTACTTGAAGAACAGGACACCAACTAAGGCTGTAGTTGGAAAAGTTCCTGAGGAGAAGTGGACCAATCAAAAGGTGAACGTAAACCATTTACGTATTTTTGGTTGTTTAGCGTATGCAGTTGTTTTAAAGAATCGAAACAAACTAGATTCAAAATCAAAACAATATATATTCGTTGGATATTGTGACGATACGAAAGGCTACAGGCTTGTGGATCCTACTGATTCGTATAAATGTGTCAGGGCTCGTGGTGTGGTTTTCTTGGAAAAGAGTTTCTACAAGAATAGGTCACATGATGATAATCAGGACTTGGTATTTATACAGCCTGATGGACCGTCTGAGCTATCTACTGTAAGTCCAGAGTTGTCTGATGACCGAGGGCAAAGGATGAGTACAAATACAGTACATGACACAGATAGTGACGACACTTTTGAATCAAATAGCTGTGCGGATCCAACATATATTCCAGGTGATACGAGCTTGGACGATACATCATACATGTCAGACTGTGAAGATCCAGAGATGGATGCGCAGTCTGTGTTGCTGGTGAAGAAATTATGCAGCGATGGTGATGAGCCAGAAAGCGTACAGGAAGCCATGGATTGTTCAGAAGCAGTTGAGTGGAGAAAAGCTATGTCAGATGAGTACAAATCTTTCATTGATAATAAATGTTGGACACTTACTGAGAGACCAAAAGACCAAAAGCCTATAAAGTGCAGATGGGTATTCAAAAAGAAAAGAGGTCTGGACGGTGAACTCTTGAGGTATAAAGCTCGCCTCGTGGCAAAGGGTTATACTCAGAAGTATGGCGTAGATTACGAAGAAACATTTTCCCCAGTGGTAAGATACTCTACTATTAGAATGTTACTGGCTATAGCTGCGGAGTACGATATGGATATCGATCAACTCGATGTGAAAACTGCGTTCTTGAATGGCGATCTGAAAGAAAAGGTCTATATGGAGCAGCCTGATGGTTACAAAATGAAAGGTAAAGAACAAATGGTTTATAAATTAAATAAAGCCATTTATGGCCTGAAACAAGCATCCAAGATGTGGTATGATAAAATAAATGAAGTTTTGTTGAAGAAAATGAATTTTAGAAAAACTTCGTCTGAACCCTGCGTGTATTTTAAAAGAATGCTAGGTGAATTGTTGATCATTGCCTTGTACGAGGATGATATTCTATTGTTTTCAAGCACTAATTCGGTCTTAAAGAAAAAAATAAAGAGCGATTTGATGAAGGAATTTGAAATGAGAGACTTGGGTCCTGTTAACCACATTTTAGGTATGAGAGTTAAGAAGAGTGATAATAAAATAACTCTTGATCAATCTGGTTATATAATGAAAGTGCTAGAGAAATTTCAGATGACAGATTGTAAGTCCGCCAAGACACCAATGGAAAAGGGGCTAAAACTTTCGCATGAAAAAGGAAAGGAAGAGAAGTATAGTTATAGAAATTTGATTGGATGTCTAATGTATATTGCAGTATGCAGTAGACCGGATATTGCTCACGCAGTGAGTGTGCTAAGCCAATTTAACGAAACTTACTCAGAAGTTCATTGGAAAGCGGCAAAACGGATACTAAGGTATTTAAAAGGAACGTCCAATTTTTCATTGACATTTGAAAAAGGAGGACTGGACAGTGTCACCGCCTACGTTGACGCTGACTGGGCTAACGACGATATTGACCGGAAGTCATACACAGGTTTTATTTTTAAACTTGGAAAGTCTTTAGTAGCCTGGGAGAGTAGAAAACAAAAGACAGTTGCTCTTTCAAGCACAGAGGCGGAGTATATGTCGATGTCAGATGCTTGCAAGGAAGCTTATTTTGTTCGCAACTTTCTGTATGAATTGTTAGAGAAAGATTGTAAAGTTTTAATGTACAACGATAACCAATCTGCTCAGAAGTTAACTATCAATTCAATGTTCCACAGCAGAACTAAGCACATTGATGTGAGGCATCATTTCATTAGAGAGGCAATAATGCGAAATGTTATTGATGTCAAGTATTTGTCAACAGATTTGATGATAGCAGATATTTTGACTAAACCTCTGACAAAAGAAAAACATGAACAGTTTGTTAAAGGTTTATGTTTGTCTAATTTATAATAAGGTTATTAGACATAGGTAGTTAGAGTTGTCATATGCTATGACGGTTTAGTTATGTTTGTTTTTAAGAATGTTGATATGTTGTTGTTTTTTAGTTTGCTGTGAGTATAAGTTGTATGTCTTATGTTTTGAACTATGTCGGAGTAGTTTAAGGGGGAGTGTTAGATAGTAAACTCCTCTGTGTACAGAAAAGCAAAGCTGTCTCTTGCTTGTCAGTTTCTCTACGACATGTCCGTGTGTATTCTTACTTATTAAATCCATTTCTATCTTTTCTACATCGTTTACTTTGCTGCCCATAACCCATCAATTATAATAATGAAAGAAATAAAAAATATTTTATACAACTTTTTAATGCAAATTAACAATGAGAGCTGTTTATTATTTTATTTTCTTTACGCAATTGCTTAAATCATCATTGTAAGTGCTTGTTTATTATAATAAAAAAAAAACACAATAATCTTCTCATGTAATTTTCTTATCGGTGAAAAATATTCCGTATTATTATTGTATATAGAGCACAAAATAAGATAGCTATAAAATTAAATAAATGTTAACAATGCAAAATGTAAAAAGAGTTCAAGTGAGGACAAATATCAATAACCTAGTGGCAAGCGGGGCCGCCCTCGTAACCGAGAGGTTCCGGGTTCAATCTTCACCATAGCCATCGAATAATCTAAGTACTTCTCCTAACACAAGCTAGACAGGTCAAAAAGCCTGGATACCCTTTAATTTTATGTACTTTAAATATTCTTCATGCTACATGGCTCGCGTTCATCGTTCCCTCATAGCACCATGTTCCCTTAAAAATAAATCTAATACATATTGCAACTCGTTTAACTCTTAAGAAACTAGTACTTGAGTTAAAGAGCAAAGGGCCATTTAAGAATATGCATTGTGTGCTCTAACTAGTTGTATTAAAGTTGCATACGTTTGATGCACACTCAGACCTAATATAAGAAGGAACTATTACTATTACTACTAAGTAGTTAGTTTTTATCTATGCAATACCTCGCTTCACTTGTCGAGTCTATGAAATAATATTTTACTGGGACGTGACGTCAAGCACGTTAAACATGTCTCACGACAACTTTGACGTTTTAATTTATAGAGCACATGCAGAATCCTCTACGACGTTGATAAGTGATTACCGAGGGAATTTATTAAATGTTCAAAATGAGTTCATGTACATAACAGCAGCTCATGATACATATTATAGAACTAGCTCTTGCACGCGACGTCGTCCGCGTGGTATTTAACATAGACACAACCGTTGGCAACAGCCTGCTCGCACGTTCTGAGCCCGCGGTACGCATTGCTGCAGGTTGTTGCTATTAAACTTAATTAGGCGCAGCGCTGCAACATTGGTTTTAATTTTTTTTCGTGAGATCCTTAGATAAACTTAAAAAAGTTTATCTAAGGTGAGATCCTATTTTTTTTTCTAAAATAAAAGTAGCCTAAGTTACTCCTTGTTACATCAGCTATCTGCCAGTGAAAGTCCCGTCAAAATTGGTCCAGCCATTTCAGAGATTAGCCGGAACAAACAGACAGACAGACAAAAATTGTACAAAATGTCGTTTCGGTATAGGTAACGTGTATACATCCAAATGCACTTAGTAAAAAGCGGTTATTTTAATATTACAAACAGACACTCCAATTTTATTTATATGTATAGATATATATTTACACGTTACATGATGGTGTGTGCGAGGAGCTCTTAGTACTAGATATGACCAAAACGACAAGGCAACGCCTAAATAAGGCCAATATACTTAAATACTAGAAATCCTAATATTGATTATTGATTTTAATCTTAAGGTTTTTCCACCATGGGATGGTTCTCTTCATCATATTTCTTATCCTCAGTCTTCGGGTCATTCCACTCTGCCTTCTCAGCCGTCCCGATTAGGACGTAAATGAGATTAGTGAAGAAATATAGAGCGGCTGCCACGAAGAACACTTTACGCCAGAGATAGACATTAGTCTGTAACGAAATAATCTCGAATAATACTTATACCAAATTTTAATTAACTTTAGCTTAGCCTTTAGCTTAGTCATAATATAATATAATAATAAATCCAGCCCTTTTCGATGTCCCACTGCTGGACACGGGCCTCCCGTCAATGCGAGGGGGATTAGGCCATAGTCCACCACGCTGGCCTAGAGCGGGTTGGCGGACTTCACACATCTTTCGATCTTTCGAGGGGTTATCTCAGACATGCAGGTTTCCTCACGATGTTTCCTTCTCCGTATAGCAAGTTATAATCGTAGTTGAAAATGAGATTTGCACATGAAATCCAGTAATCCCAGAGGTTGAACGTGCGATCCTCGTTACCGAGGCAAGCATTCTACCAAGTTGGCTATCACTACTCATCTAAGTATATACATAACTTACAACATCAGTCAAAATCGATCCGACTACTATGGGCGCCAGAGACGCACAGCCGTTGGACACAAAATTGCTTAAGCTCATCATAGTTCCCGCGAAATTCGGTGAAATGTCTATGTGGTTCACCTGCAATGATTTCTTAAATTTAGTTCAAATAATTAAAATCTATAAAATCAATTGACCAGTATGCCACAAGTCTTTTAGCGTCAGTTACAAGTTTAAACGTCATTTTAGCGTCATTATCTGTAATATCATCATCGTCATCTTCAATTAATTGCAAATATACTCTGAGATATATATTTTTGAACATATGTACGTCTGCAATCATGGCCTGATGTATTTTTAAGCGCAGTCTCAAAACAATGTCGTCATAATCCCAACTAATTAGATGGCAGTAAAAATTTTATAAGTATATTATATACTACTGTATTGACTTAAACAGTTTACGCAGCGTAATATAGATAGCATATCTTACCTGAAATCCTAGATGAGCTGATATCTTAAAACTGCAGATAAGTATTAGAATAGTTTCGACGATGTAGATGTTTTTAGGCGCATACGCTAGAGCAATCAGCCCTACTGCCGCTGGTATACAGCCTAAAATTAAAATACCAATAATAATAATAATAGCAACCTGAATACACCAACCGTACGGTTCCAAGCTAAGCAACGCTCGTATTATATGTTTACTGTACAATGGACTAGTGGTGATCCCAGTATATAATACTTATATAGATATTAAACATATGGATGTTTAATATCTATATTGAGCACGAATGTTTGTACCCGAGCTATGGAGCTCAGGTACAAACATTCGTGCTCAACACCAAAAGTTTGCCGATACCAGGATTTGAACCCGGAACCCACCGCACTGAAAAAAGGATCACTACCAACTGAGCTACTCAGGTCGTCAATGAAATAAACTAAAGTGCTGAATAAATTGTAATCTTTAGCAATCAATAAATAGCCCAAACATGCGAAGAACGAGATGGGGCACGGTTCGAAATAATCTGAGCTCAATATTATATTTCGTAACATAACCAGAGTTGGGGTCTCTTTGAATTGCTCGGTTAATTAACAGTACTCATTTAAGGAGTATAAGGTATTCAATTGCTTGGCAAGCCGGAGTGGGTGAGGCCGCCTCAGCGCGCGGGGTATACAAGTGCAGCCGACATTGCTTAATAAAATGGTTTTTAGCGATTGCAACGACCGGGTAAAATATAAACGAAGATTAATAAGGATTCAGCTATAAGTTAAGTTTGCTCTTATATTGCTCAACAGTGCGCACATACTTCATAGAAATCTATAACAGAATATTTGTAAATATAATAATTACTTACCTAGGGAATTAGCAAATTTCCTTGTATTAGTGACACTGAAGACTTTTCTTACAATTAGCATATCCGTCAACCAACTGAAGAAGAAGTTTGCTATCCACATCACCAAAAAAGGTAGAGCAGTGAGCAGACCGTTCTGTTAGATCAGAAAGTAATAATTGTTATTCTTACGCCATTAATTGAAATTTGGGACTCAGCTGACAATTTTTTTTTCTTGTTGTAAATATTTAGATGATTATAAATACACATTTTTTTTTTCATTTGGAATATAAGTTATTTTTTTCTAGTGAAAACCATAGAGAGTAACGAAATCTTAAAACTTAGAGGATTCTCGAGAACGATATTGATGAAAACTAAAACTACATCATTTTGAAAAAAAAAACAAACATTTCTTTACTTTGTCGTATTTCTTCCCAGATCTTATAATCATGAGAAGCGACATTATCGAACGCAATAAAGTGTTATTTTTATCTGAAATCAGAAATACAGTTTCCTCCATTATGATTTTTTCTCAATTCCCTATAGTTTCAAATTTGGCTATCCACGCCCACTTGAAAAATTAACCTTGTATAATACTTTAAAAGCTTACCTACTAATTATTAGTACTGATCGATATTAGCGAAGGAAGTCGTTTATTGCTGTAAAATAAAGAAAAGAAAAACATATAAAGTAAATGTCACAAACCGCTTTGATATTGACACCCATAATTTTGTCCATAAAAGCTGGCACCTCCGAGTATAAAATAAGCTGACCCCAAGTCTGTCCGATGTGAGCTACGATAATAGCATACAGTCCTTTATGGCGCAGTATTTGCGACCAAGGTACTGACATCTGGAAAAGTGAAATAATTTAGACCCTTGACAAAAAAGTTATAGCAAAATAGAAAGAGATGTAACACAAATTCCTGAAACCTTCCTTACTTTCTGCCCCTTATCATGGCCCAAATCGTCTTCAATGTATTTCCTCTCAGCTGCAGATATTTTAGGGTGTTTAGCAGGAGTATCGGCAGCGAGCCACCACAACAGTGCTCCAAAAATTCCAGATAGAATTCCATAGAAGCGGAATATACCGGGCCAGCCTAGTTGTGATGCTGATATGAACCCAGTCAATGGTAAACCAAGGACAGTGCCGAAAGCTTGTCCTGAAAATGATGAAAAGCATTTGAGAAACCTAATAAGTTAGATAGCTTATAATAAACGAAATAGACTTATTAGTAGTAGTAAATACCAATAGAATATTTTGGAATATGTAGTGAATGAATAAAATATTATAAAATCGTCAATAATACTGATTAATCTATAGTACCTACGCGTAAGGACTAACATTTCTTTGTTTTATCATAAGTTATACTACCTCCATAGGTTATTGCTGTCATTCTTCCTCGTTCATGTAATGGTGCCCATTTTCCAAAGAACGTATGTATTCCAGGAAATATACAAGCTTGACTTAGCCCTTGTATTACTCTGCATATTGCTGTTGCTATCCAACCACCCTGTAACCAGAAATGAGTAAATTGTATTTTTATCATTTCACAAAGGCTATGCTTTGAACATTGTGTATTTAATTTTAAAAGAAATATGTTCCTGATTAGATTGAGAAACAGGGTTCATCCACTAGGAGACATTGTAATTTAGTTAAAAGAAGCAATTTCCATAAGCGGAACTACTTACTCGGTTCAAATTTTGAAAAAGACAAACTACGTGGTACTTTTAAAAACTCTACCACTTCTCACATTGATCATTCAGATAACGTACACATTAGAAACATACAGCATATCACTGGCAAAAAAATGTACTATACATTTATAGATATTTTGAAATCAGATACTTGACACCAATGAATTAAGGTACTTTTGACTCACATAATATGCAGCCAAAGGCAGGATAATTGAGACCACACAATTGATCACCATTGCTCCAAAGATTAAATACCGAGCTCCAAACCTATGGGCTAGTTGCCCAGCAGGAATCTGGAGTATCATATAGCCCCAAAAGAATGAGGCTATGACTGTGTCTTGTACCTTTTTATTCCAGTTGAAACGAGGGTACTATAAACAAAGAAAATATTAGTGTTGTGATTATGTTGCTAGAAACGATAGCTCGTCGATTGATTATAAACTCTATATTTCCTCAAACACCAAAAAGAGCTATAACAGAAATGTTTCAAAGTATTAAGTAAGTTATGGTTGGACCAGAATAAATTTCATATACGAGTAACGAATGCATTTAGAAGAACGTATTACGTAGTAAACTATTGCAAGACTAAGATTAAAAAAAATCTTAAGAAATTTGTGTTTATAAATACACATTAATTTCTATAAAATGTTATAGAAATCTAGAAAATATACTTACAGGTGGAACTAACAACATTGCGTTTAATATTCCTTCTGTTTTAAATTCTTCTGGTTCAGTTATATTTTCCCCTTCAGCTCCCGTGTCGTACTCTGTCATGGCTACCAAGGATACTCCCATGCAAGACCTCATACTATAGGCTACAGTCAGGGTGCAGAAGAGTATCACACATTGCTGGTGTCTGTAGCCCCATCCTGAGGCTGAAAGTAATGTATACCTTGAACCCGAGGAATTAAATTTTATTTTTATTTGTAGCAGGGTTTTACATCGATGGTTTTTTTTATTTCAACTTTTATTGTATTTAATTACGCGCAATTATTAAATACTAGCTGTCCCGGCGTACTTCCTAGCACCTCGGAATCAAATGTATGAGAAAATGAATTATCTTCATATTATTATAAATAAATATTTCCCATGGTTTAATAATTATTCTGCTATTCGGGACAGATACTACTTTAAAAACCAAACGTCACAAAAATCTGCCCCCTCTTGAGTTATAAATGGTGTAACTAACACGACTTTGTTTTATATATATAGAACAAATGTTGCACTGCCTACATTTATTTGTAGCAAAACAATCAAAATGTTATTCTAGTTTGATTATATTTAAAGCTAATTCATGAAACAAAACAATACCCAAACCCAATTTGAATGATCGAAGCAATGTTTGAAATCGACTTTTAACTACTAAAAGCAATTTCACAGGTCACAATTCCCGAAATTACAAATGCACAAATCACGATAAACTACAATAATTCTTGTTTAATCTATTCACAGATTTACGTTCAAATAATCCTAAGTAAGGTGAAACGCACCGCCAATGACATCGAAGTTTCCAGACTGCGTGGTTAAACCAATAAATCAAAAGGCCTCACCTTTGAAACTGCTGTTTTCAAAGCCATTTTCCATCGTCCCATGTCTGTCCTTCATGATAAAATTAAATTGCTATTAGATATAAGAGTTCTTCATCAATAATTTGTAGTGAAGTAAATTTTGTATGTAAATTTTACTGCAACTATAACGATTCGGCTCATTCAACTCAAATATTTATAAGTTTTGCAAAGTGCCCTGACCTATACTCAACCAGGGCACTAATGTAAATGGATATTCCTTACAAACTGTGTATCTCTGCGTAAATAATACTAATATCATATAATCGCTGTCTTGTTTATTTTCAGTTTATTATAGGTACTCGTATCATACGTAATCTTCAGTAGCAGTTTATTTTGATACAGTTAACACAAATTCATTTGATGGTTTTTTGATGAGTTTTTGTACAATGAGGTGCTTTTAATAATGTTTGGTTCACAGATTTCATGCATACCGAGAGCCGAGCTGGTTTAATGGAACCTCAGATGGACTCCTTGAGAACTCCACACATGTTTCAAACATATTGCCTTTCGATAATATATTCACCGCTAGACTCTATGTATACAGAGTGTAAGGGGCATAGTTACACTTAATGCTTATAATAAAATTATAGAAATATTATTTGTCGAAAATCATGGGTTACAAATGTTTTGAGCGCGCAATGTATCGTAAATCATGTGATCACAACACAACGTTCCGCACGATACCTGACTCGTGCGTGTGATGAGCGCGCCCGAGCGTATCAAGTTTTATTTTACAAATATCGCCAGACGCACATACCAACTATACGATGCCACACTAAGCAACGCACGTGTATTATGGGTACCGTAGAATGGACTGGGAGCGAACCCAGTATATATTACTGATATAAATATTAAACATCCATGACTTGGGTACAAATATTCGTGCTCATCACAAAAAGTTTGTCCCTACCAGGATTTGGACCCGGGACCCTCGGCACAGAAAGTAGGGTCACTACCAACTGCGCTAATCAGGTCGTCATACCCATCGTATATTTCATAATATTATCATGTGCACTTAGCCTTTTACCGACTCCTTCTGAATTCTCAAGGAATCCGGTTGCTGAACCTTGGCTAGGTAGCGAAACTTTTTAATGGTCCCTACCCATCTCGCTGCAGATCTAAGTGCTTAGTTACTCTTCAAAGTAGGATTCGACGTGTACACTAAAATGTTGTAGGTTCATCTTTTAGACGGTAATATGTTTTGGGATGTTATATACGAGTACATACATGTACACTGAATCTTAACTGTTATATTGTTTTTGTGGAGGTAGATACTTTAAAATAAAATACCAATGGTACTAACTAAAAATTTATTAAAATAAATAAGTATCATTCCATTTATTTCTTCTCGTTTAAGTCCAGCTTGGCTTCCTCGATGTGTGTTTCTGCGAATTAATACATAGCTCAGTTTATTTTCGTAATTCAAGATATTTTATTATTGTATATCAAATATTAACCGGTACCCATAGTATAGGTGTCATCTGGCAATATTATTATTATATTCCTCTAATTAAACATAAAAAACCATGTTTACGAGCACTTTTACATGTTGTGATAAAAAATGAAATTAGTTTTTAAACTAGATCCACTAACTAGAGGCTTTAAATGATAAAAAAAACATTGGCAGAACATTTTTGTTGTGTAAAAATGTATCTACAATATACACGCTTTGGTATAAAAACAAAATGTTACCCTTTTCATCGATATCATTCCAGGGCTGTGTGTCGGAGGACATGAGTAAGACGAATATAGCGTTGCAAGTCAAAGCCAGCCCGGCAATGGTGAACAACATTACGCGCCATTGCACTTGATTACTCTGAAAGAAGAAAGAAGCAAGCTATGAAGGGCAACATTTAAGGATGTTTTGGACTTGTGAAGTAACAAATTTTTAAGTGTTTACACGTCGGGGCACCAATTTGGGAGATGGCGGTGGCAGTTGCAGGATGTCCAGGGAAACAACGGCTGCGTTTATAATATACTTATTTGCAGTTCACAATAAGCTATTATGTGCTATTACAATGATAGTCTTATTGTTCCTGTCCTTCGAATAAATCTTAAATTATTACCATAACAGATTATTTTCTCCTGACACGTCTCTAAATTCAAACATAAATTTTCTTCTAAGTAACTAATCTACCCCAAAGTTATTAAGTTACATAGGCGGTAGGTCTTGAGGCCACAGCTACAATCATAACAATGCCATAATTGTAACGAATTGAGAACCTCCTCCTTTTTGAAGTCGGTTAAAAATGATATGCCACAAAATAAAATGAATATGAATATGGCCTCACCCACAACTTAATGGTTATTTTACCGATCTCAAGTAATAAATATCAAGAACACATTCAATAAATACACATTATAAATGAAATATTGGATGTGATATGAAGATATGAAAATGGCGTTTCCAGTTTCGTCTTTTCTGTATGGCCTACTTTTTAATTTCTAAAGAATGTCAAAATGTTGCATGTGCTCCAGTATGACAAAAACAAGATGAACATCGTTACCTACTTATATAAGAGCCTAATAATAAACAATATCTTATCTTATCTTAAAAAAGAGAGGATGCGTGATGACATGCGCGTGCGCGTCTCAGACAGACAGAAATATAAAAAAAAACTGAAGCGTCTGCATCGTACTTAATGTTCCATGACTCTCTGTACCTATAATATTCAATGCGTCATTTGTACTAGATTTCTTTAAAGCATTCTGCATTGTATTGTAACGTGTCTTAAATGATATGTACATACCACGGCAGCAGTGATAGCCAAGGTGGTACACCGCTTGCCTCGGTAACGAGGATTGCAGGTTCAAACCCCGGCTCGCACTTCTGGGATTTTTCATGTGCAAATCTCATTTTCAACCATGATTATCACTTGCTAAACGGTGAAGGAAAACATCGTGAGGAAACCTGCATGTCTGAGAGAACCCCGCGAAAGATGTGTGAATTCCACCAACCCGCACTGGGCCAGCGTGGGGGACTATGGCCTTATCCCTCCTCGCATTGAGAGGAGGCCCGTGCCCAGCAGTGGGACATTAAAAAAAGGGCTGAAATTATTATTATACATACCACATCAGTCACAATATGAGACACCATGACAGGCAATAGCACGTTCGCAATATTCATTAATAAATTGCCAATCGCCATAAGAGTGCCGGTAAAGTTAGGGGCCAAGTCGATGTGGTTCACCTGTCGAAAGCATATACAACATTGAATACAAGATTAGAATACTCAAATGAATTAATTATAGTGTAGAGTATTAATAAGATGATGTTAGAGATATCGGTCCAGAGAAATATAACCTAAGGCGTTCAGCCGTTTACCATTACGCGAAGCGTTTGCCATCTGCCTTTCAGCAGCCAACTAGCGGAGCTACATATAGAGACCAGTTTTTAGGTAGAGTCACCTTCGTCCGTATGAGAATTAAATACCCTCGAGATACCCTACACGTGACCCTGGGTGGTGACAACTAGGTGACAACTCTACTGGTGGTAGGCTTCGGCCGTGGTTATCACCCACTGAACAAAGCCATGCCGCCAAGCGGCCTAGCCGTGTTCCTGCCATTCATGGATGGCGGGTCAGATCAGTTGCGCTGCATGTGCCTAGTGAAAGTAGCGTCTCGATCTACTGCCACCTTCCTACCTAGGCAAGTATGCTCCATCGTAGATCTCATCGTCACTTACCATCAGGTGAGATTGAGATCAAATACTTGCCTATAATGTAATAAAAAAAAAATATAACCTAAGAGTTTGTAACCTAACCACCATCCAAACACCCAGAATAAATAACCACCATCAATCAATCAATCAATTAATGATAAAAATTATATCTAACCACCATGTTTCATTTCAGCTATTATGTTATATGTATTAGTTGTTTTTTAGCAATTTTTGTAATTCATAATGTTTCAACCGGAGATGCTAGCAGTGATAGTCTAGTTGGTAGAACGTTCGCCTTGGAAACAAGATGTGCAGGTTCAAACCCCAGCACCTCTGAGATTTAGAAGCCTGCACATCTGTCAAAAGTCGTGTGAAGTTCACCAAACCACACTGGGCCAGCATGGTGGACTACGGCCTAAATCCTCCTCATATGGAGAAGGAGAGTGCCCGAGACTATGGTCAATATATAAAATTGTATATTTACCATCCATCCAGTATGTATCCCCATATGAAAACCCATTGCAGCGACCAGTAAGCTGACCGCGATAACCGTGCTCGTAGTAAATGAAGCCAACATTAATGAAACTGCTATGCCAATTTGAGCTGTAAAGTTAAAAAAACATTATTAATATGATTCCGAATACTTAGTGGTATCAGAACCAGTCAATTTTTGATTCATTATAGTTCTCATGAATCGCCAAAAACGGACGGAAGCGGTTGCCTTGGAGAAGGAGGGAAAAGGATGATATACATATGTGTAGATAATTGTTACACTTATCAGTATAGTATGGCTAAAATGCAGTCTCTATATGTAATCCAGGTTATAATGTTATAAGTCCTCATTTATATTCATGCGTGCAGCAAGAGCCGATGCAAGTAACTAGATTCACATTATAAATATCATAAAAATAACGCATTGCTGTCGTAACTTAGAGGAGCTTAGATACTCACATATTGAATTAGATATTCTCCTTGCATTTTTTAATGTCAGGATTTTTCTATTAGTAAGGTAATCTGATGTCAGTCCAAACATGATGCTAGTGAAAAAACTGGCGACGTACGGTAGAGATGACAGAAGACCGCTCTAAAAAATGATACAAAATAATGAAGTAAGTTCGAACTTAAAAAATACCTGCTCCCATTAAAGTGATGCCCAGGGCATTAAACAACAGGGCACCCTCGGAGTCGAGGATGACTGGGGCGTGGGCCCCGGACGTCCGCTGACGGTGACGACCCTGAGGAGGACGGCGGCGGGCGTGGCTCCCGGCCGCCGTGCGCAGCGAGGGCGCAGGGGGAGCCAACATCTGCTCCCCCGAGACGAAGGCACAAGAGGGGCACCGTTGCTTTCCGTTTGGAGATCCCGGAGCCCCTCCAACATGTGTCGAAGGCGGCCACTGGGGGGTTTTAGTGGGTAAGAATCCCACACAACCCGGCCCTCTTCCACACAGAGGCCGGGTAACTATCGAAGATTTCCCCCCCGTCAAGGAAAATAAGGAAAGTATACGCACCCTTCTCACATCAACCCCTAGGATATAATGAATATAAGAGGGCACTTGGGTGAAGTAGAAGACGAAAGTGGCTCCACTACCAACATGTGTGGCTAGCGTGCCCCACATCGGCCGGGACGTGAAGATCGCTTTCCACGGTGTTTTAGGTCGCCGCTGAAACAGCATCGATAATTTGTTCTACATATAAACTAAGTTCCAGAGGGCTGAGAGATTTGCATTGATGAGCTACGTTTGGTAAATCAATTTATTATGTGCTTAGTAGATCCTCTTGGCTGTACTTTGGCGTACATTGTCCATACATATGACATGGAACCATTATTAAATACTGTTAAAAGGAGTCAATGTACTGAACTTTAATGAAAGATACGCCTGACAATGTGGTTTCTGTCTCAAAATAACATATAGCTTTTGGAATTAGTTTAACGATTCTTTTCACAAGCACATGAGTTATATTTTGAAATCCTTGTTTTACAAACCCGAGGAATCCGGTCATCAACACGCCCTAATATATAATTTTTCTCATCTTCACTGATAGAAGTATGTTGAGTTGGTGAAGCGGAGCCGAAAAAGGTGAGAACGGTGAAAGCCAGAAGACACATTACACCAACAGCCCAAAATGTGGACGGCCACCCCCATTTACTAGCTCCCAAGAAACCAGCCAACTGGAATGCGACAACTGTACCTATTGTGGTTCCTGCGAACAGAAATATAAGAATATTGACCAACGATATATATAGTACTAGCTGCACCCCGCGGTGTGACCCGCGATTAAAAAGTTTGTCCTTTATACCGGGATAAAAAGTAGCCTACGTGCTTTTCCAGACTATAATCTATCTCAGTGCCAAATTTCATCCAGATCCGTTCAGCCGTTTTGGCGTGATTGAGTAATAAACATCCATCCAAACATTCACATTTATAATATTAATGTGATGATATGGCTACATTACTTAAAATTTATTGCTAACTAGGTTTTAGCTAACTGTTAAAAACGCATATTATGCCTCCAGTTAACGCTTTTGCCAGAAGTAGCATAAAGATAAACAACCAGCTTCAGCATTTTTTACCCCCATCTGAAATTTCCGTGCATTATTTTACTCCTTTTTTTTTCCTGTTGTAAATATTTAGATGATTATTACAACTTACAGGATTATAGCGCTAGGTTGGGCATCAAGAAGCCTGATTTCAACGTCTTCACATTTAAAAATAGCTCTCCCTTCTTGAATTATTAATTATTTTGACTAATGTCGATGTATACGCTCTGCGGCATGGGATCATGCTTACGTAAGATTGACAAAATGGTATTCTAATGGAGATTTACACTGATTTACATAATATATGTTCTTCCTTATCTTATCTTTTGTAACAATAAAGAGTGGCACTTCTTATTAAGATGAGATAATTGGAGGCATTGTATGATTTAGCAAATAGCAAAGATTATTTAAACATCTCAGTTTGTTCAGGTTAATTGTAACAAAGTTACACTTTTTATAAATTTTCAATGAAAAGATTCCTTCATTGTTTAGTTCTCAATACTATTTGGAGTATAACCTAAATACATTTTTTTATAGTTCATTAGTTATTTATCAAAACATTTATAAGATAAAAAAAACAACATATAGCATTTCATCGAATTCCCGGGCTTCTTATGTCTATATCATGAATTTCAGTACGAAATAAAAAAAAAACGGATTTCTCATATGAACACGTTTTGTGTAAAGCATTGTGCTCGCCACTATTACAATCTTAAACAATGATAATGATATGTAGATTGTGCAATTCTTATTATTTACTTTTGTAATTGCGCGTTTCTTAATATCGACTTCTTCCTGATTTACGTCCACACGAGTCAGTCAAGTATATGTATGTGATACATATACTTGAATAAGTTGTGTGTATGAAAATTGGGGCAGTCTTTTTAAACATGTAATGAACACTCAGAATCTTAATGGATGGCCGATTTTAACGCCTTTCTGGGGATGTAATGGTAGGTGTTCAGGCAGGTGATGAGACAGAGACATGTGGCGAAGTTGAGAGAAGGCCAACAGTGGGTCAATTGAAAGGCTCAACAAATATATACATGTACAAATATATAAAATTTTCGGAACAATTTAAGAGATAAAGTATCTTAATGGAGTTTCTGAGCTTGTTTCTTGAGTTACATGCATACTTTTTACGCAGTATTTGATACAATTACTTCTGTACCTATTTAGCTCTTTCCAAATGATGTATTCATATCGTCAATTGCAACAATACATCGACAAACATACCTGTATAAACGTAACTGCTAAGGGTAGCGCGTTCGCTACTTGGCACCCAATTCGCCAGTACCGTTTGCACACTCGGGTACACACCGGCTTGGGATAGCCCTTGCATGATACGGCAAAAGCACACTGCTTTCCAACCTCCCTAGAATATGTCCAAATACTGGTATTAGCCTATTTTGTTTTTGACAACTAAAATATAGCACGCGCCGATGGTATTTGGTTTTAAAAGAGCGAGGCTTTACCTTTTTAATTGGTATATTTACGAAAACTAAGCTGCCTCATTGGTCTTGTGGTCACACATCATTGTCATCATCATCAGCTGAATATATCTGTTGCCAAACTTTCTCCAATCACAAGTCACAGTCCTCCGATGCTCGCTTCCACCGGTTTCTTTCGAAAAGGCTGAGGCTTTACTATCAAGGACTCTGCTTAAGTCCAGTCGCCAGTATTCACTGTGCTAATTATTATAATTCAGAAGGAATTAGTATGAGAGTGACTTACCCATAAAGTCAACCAAGGTGAAACTAGAGATACAACGCCATTAACAAATAGGGCTATCTGCATCGGCAGTTTCCCTCCCCAGCGCTGGGTGACCAGGCCTATTGGTAACGTCATGATACAGTAGCCAACGAAGAAGGACCCTAATACCATCTCTTGAGTGGATTTGGGCCAGTCGTAAGTCTGGAAAGAAAAAAGCATATAACGGATCATTAGTTTGATATTTTTGACATTAAAATACTCCAGTTATAGTAGCCGTAATAATTATTGGTTCAAGGAAATCTAACTTATACACATGCTGAACAATTAGAAGCTTTTGTAATTAATTGTATCCGTAATCAGTCCAATATATTATAAGTAGAGAATTTTGTAGTCGATACATCAAATCAATGTCCCTTTAGAAATCAGTGTCACAGTTTCGGCGAACCGTTCTGGTCTCAGCTCTGTGATCTTCATCACCACAATCACACCACATGCATTCATTTAATCTTATATAGTCCTATTAATATTACATATTTAAGGACTACCCGCGTATCCACCCGCGCAACCATGGATTTTGCTTTGCAGATCGACCCCTACAGATTATAGTCTGAGGAAACATAGTCTATGACTACTGCTTTTTATATACCTTTCTATCATCGTAATCATTTTCAGAGTCGAATCGATTACTTACTTTAATAGATTCAGTATCATTTAGTTTCAAAGTAGAATCTGAATCATTCCATCCATAATGTTTGATTACTTCTGAATTATTGTGAATAGTAACATTTTCAGCGGTATTAGTTTCATTTCTTCTTTTTGGATGACCTACTAAATATGTGTTCAGGATAGCACTCTGTACTTTAGCATGGCTGGTCATGGCTACTACGGTGACACCTAAATGTCCACGTGCCACAAAACTAACTGTGAGACACAGCAGAAGTATTAATAGTTGCTGATGACGGACCCCGTAACCATAGTGCGTTGGAATTTCTTTCTTTTCTGTAACAATATAATTATGTGTTTATAATTATAGAAAAATATTCATAAAGGGTTCACAGGTCCTTGATTTTGCGCTTCTTTAACGCATATGGATTCATTGTATGAAATCAGAATGTCGATATATTAATAAAAATAATACCTAAATAATCACAAGTGTCGTTTTGTTGGCGATATGTTTAGGAATCGGAGGTTTAGGTATCTCCGCATAACTTATAGTCCCGTTAAAAGCAAACATCATCTAAACAAACGCCAAAATTAGTTCTGATTTGGGAGTTTTTAAATCTATCTATACTAATATTATAAATGTGAAAGTTTGGATGGATGTTTGTTAGTCTTTCACGCCAGAACGGCTGAACGGATCTGGATGAAATTTGGCACAGAGATAGATTATAGTCTGGAATAGCACATAGGCTACTTTTTATCCCGGTAAAATGTAAATGCGGGAAACACCGCGGGGCGCAGCTAGTATAGTATATAATATAATGTTAAGTTTATACACTCACATACACTCGTATGTGATTATTATTATTACAGTAATAAACGAATTACTCGTATATTATGTTATTATTAATCAACAAAGTAATACATTCATAACTATGACAAAACTTACCATTGAAATTCTCGGTAATTGGCACTTTGTTATACTGACACTCCACTGAGCTCTCATTTTTACTCATATTTTTTAAGAATTACAGAATGACCGCTTTTGTTCGATCGAACTAAATTGTGAATACTTCTTAAAGTAACTGTGTAGTGCGTTATTGAAACATCGCTCGACTTGTCATAGACTAACTTGAGTCTTTATTACGGCCTGATTAGCGCAGTTAGTAGTGATACTGCTTTCTGCGCTAAAGGTCTTAGGTTTGAATCCTGGTAGGGGCTAACATTGTGTGATGAGCATATTTTTTTGTAAATGAGTCATGGATATTTAATATCTCTAAAAGTATTATATAGTGAGTTCGCTCTCAGTCCATTGTACGGTACCCATAATATAAGCGTTGCTTAGTGTGGGACCGTATGTTTGTGTTAAAAAAAAAGTTAGTAGCTACGACTTAAGAACTTATAAATTATGACGCGTTCGGATAAGGAATGGGATTTTAAATTGCGGTACATCAAGCCTGTCTGTACTGTTGGCAGGCTGCAGTATAGACTGTTATGCTATAATAATAAATAACTTAAATACCAAGAACAAATATTTAAAAACATCTTCTTTTTAAATAATTGTCTCATCTACATTTAAAAATTCTTAGATCAGTACTTACTGTCTTGATATCTTAATTAAATTTAATATAACAACAGAGCTAAGCTTGCAGTATTTGGATTTTGATTGTGTCAAATCAAAATGATAACTATCTACTAAAATATGTCATAGATTTTGTGAAGTCTTTGTCAAGGATATTTAAAAATTTAATGGATTAATTTTGCAAATGTTGTATAGTTATTTGGAACTATGCGACTAAATAATAAATGATCAGCAGTAACAATAATCTATTTTGTTTCTAAAACAATACCAAATCTAAACCATTATATTTGTTTATGTCTGGCAAATTAGCGGGTTAAATAATCTCCTTTCTTCAGAGTGCATGATGAGCTGGTGATTCAGGTTGTCAATAGAATCAATTATAACAACAGCGGACACTAAAAATAAATAAATAATTATAATATTATTATAACATAATATCGCCAGACAAACACACCGACTATACGGTCCACTATATATGTAGGTACCAGTTACCATGTAAATAAATTACTAGACAACTTGCCTCTTGACATCCCAATTGGTCAAATCGGCCCTACAGATTGGGTGGCAAATAGATCCTTTGTAGAGTCTTTTAGATATCTCAATAAATTGTTCACTCCGTATAAACATCGTAGTCTACAATCAAACCACCATTCATATACGTCTCATAATGCTATAGACAGCTGTATAAAATTGTGTGTGAAGATTTACTCAGACCGCCGGGACCGCGATACAGTAGACCAAGTCGACCACAGAGCCCTTATATTACAGACTACTTAATTCATTTATTTGGAAACAGTTTACATTTGCTACCGATACGTAGGGTCTGGGCCGCCCAGGACCGCAACAGGTGGGGAGGGGCAGCGTCTTCTTATAGTATTTATATGATTGTGCGAACTCTAGTTGTAGTGCCACTTTAGCGTTTACCATATTCACATTAGCGGCGCAACCTTGTGAGACGCTTGTTATTTATCGTCATAGTTAGTTACATATAATATCATTGGGGTCAAATAAAACAAACGTTAAAATAAATAATTAATTTAATGCAAGTCGGCAAGTTAATATTAACATCCGTTCTTCGTTTTTCCATTTTCATTACTTTTGGGTTTTTCTTCAATATTATGGACCTCTGCAACAATATATAAATACTCTAAGATATTTTTTTATTTATCCCAAATTCAATAGTCGTCATTAAACTGATGAAACAATGCAGCCAAAAAAACACTGCATCCGTTTGAGCCCAAACTAAGCCAATTGAAAATACTAGTACAAACTTTGCAGTTCCTCAAACAAATTTGAAACGCGCAAGACTTTACATAGAGCAAATCATATCATTGGCTCTTTTAAAAATTAGATTACATTTGATTCGATCCATAGATCGAGTCCAGCTTGTATAGATTGGTGGGCAAATAAATAGGTCTTAAACATTGGAAACAATGATGCTCAAAACATTAATTGAATCGGCTGTGAAAAATGATTTCTCCCAACAAATTTGTTCCACTGACTTGTGGACAGCCATGGATCGTATGGTATTGCATTTAGAAACCTCATTGTAGTACGCAATTACCGTTTTCCTCTTCGTCATAAAAGTTCCAGGGCTGGACTGTTCCTTTGGCGAATATAACGAAGACAGTATTTGTCAAAAACTGGAAACCGACGAAAATTAAAAACACAATTTGCCATTTGCGTTGATTTTCCTGTAAAACAAAACACCGAGTTAAATGTTGTATTGAGAATTAACATTTAATGACCAACGTAACATGACATTATTCTGCACATTGGCAATGATAGCCAAGTTGGTAGAACGCTTGCCTCGCTAGCGAGGATCGCAGGTTCAAGGCCCTGCACGCAACTCTGGGATTTCATGTATGAATCTCATTTTCAACCATGATTATCACTTTCTAAGCGGGGAAAGAAACATAGTGAAGACACCTGTATGTTTAAGAGAACCACTCGAAAGATATGAGTGAAGCCCGCCAACTCGCACTGGGCCAGCGTGGCGGACTATGGATTAATACCCCTGGCATTGAAGGGAGGCCCGTGCCCTATAGTGGGGTATTAAAAAAGAGCTGATATTATTCTGCACATCATTATTTCCTTCTTCGTTATTTATGTCCGAGAAAGCTATGCGGCATCAACTTGAGGGCCCCTGTTGGCCCCTAATTACCCCTTTACCAGGAACTAGGAAAACCTCTACTCTAGGGTACCACTCATACAACAGTTTCAACAACTTCTTAGGGTTGGGTTTTTAGTTTTGTACGTCGTGTCAATATATGGTGCACAATCAAGTTTAATGGAGACTACAATAGATTGAGCTAGAGAGGACTAAACATGTAATGTCTCACCACATCATCCCTGACGATGTTGGAGACTACCACAGGGACCAAGAGGCCCGTAAGATTCGCGATCATGTTGCCGAGCGCCATTATCGGCCCGGCAAAGTTCGGCGCCAAGTCTATTTGGTTTATCTGAAATAAATTTTGCGTATTAAATTATTTCCATTTTGTCATAAGGAGTTGGACTGGTTTTGTTACTGCAATAAGTGGATACACATATTAATAAGCAGGTCGACAGAAATGTTCATATAGTCAGTCCGCAACATATATTGGAACCATGAACGCGTGTTATTTATCGCCCCTAATGCCCCCTTACTTAAGTTACTAGCTACAGACGTCATATTTAAAATAAATTAAAACTACACTAAGTTGAATTAACAACTTATTCTAGCACTTAAGCAAAAAGATATGGGTATAAGAAGCCCAATTCGTGGCAGATAAAATTCTCAGAGAGACAAAATTTCATCTTAATTCAACATAACATCGCTAGAGTATGACAGTTACACAAAAAATATGCTCCAGGAATTGTTCTTGTGTGGGACACTATAAATTCTATCGGGAATATAATAACAAAGGGACGCCATTTTCCTACTATCATGTCACATCCATTATTTTATTTATAATGTGTATTTATTGAATGTGTTATTGCTATTAATTACTTGACATTAGCAAAATACCCACTAAGTTGTGGGTGAGGCCATATTCATATCCATTTTATTTTATCGCATTTCATTTCGTAAAGAAAGAAATTCTATGGGTACGAGTATTATATCTTACAAAAAATACCGAATATACCGAGCACCAAAAAAATAAAAGCTTACTGCCTCCATCTTCATAAAACGTTCAATTAATTGGCTTTTTTACAATTCTAAATCGACTGCGAGTTCTGTGAATTTAGGGCAACATCTTCACTCACGTGGAAACCGACGTGTACTCCAGAATGCAAACCCAGTGATAGGATCAGCAGCATGACAGCTAGCGAAGTGTTATTCACGAAACTGAATGCGACTAGAAACAGCCCTGATATGACCATACCTGGAATAACGCACCGCAGTATAATTATTATGTCAGTAGATTATTATAGCAACGAATTACTCGTTTGTAGGTTTGAAGGGTGTCTACGTGGTCAGATCAATCGGCTGGCAGAGAGAGACAAAGCTAAGCAGTGGTCTCAAACGCGCCGTCTTTTGTTTCGTTTGTTTTTTTCAACTTGTTTAATTCTTGGGCTGGAAGTAGGTCCAGCGATACTTATACAATGAGCTAGTGTTGATTCAGATAGTTGCATTATTTTTATCACCGTTTCACTCAATACATATTAAAAATATAATTTACCAATGGTGTTAGCAGTCCTTCTGATATTGACAACGCTCATAATTTTTCTATTGGCAATAAAGTCAGATCCATATCCGAATAGTAACGCCATGATGTACATAGCAATGTATGGTAGGGACGAGTAGACTCCGTTCTGAAAATTAAAATAATATTACATACTAGCTGCGCCCGCGACTTTGTACATTACTTTAGTAAGTTCAGCATACTTTTGTGAGGTGATATTGATTGTATATATATAAGCTTTGGCTATGGTTATATTTTGGCAACGCCGCGCGCCGCGGGACCTATCCACTTCCCTATTCTTATCCAGTCCAGTATCAACGTAGCAAGTTTTACAGAAATTAGTACAGTAGCTTCCTCGTGATGCGCTAACAGACAATTTCAAAACTGGCTCCGAATATATAACGGTTTTCTAAAGATATTCAATGCTACGACGTAATTGCAGTCTTAGTACTAAATAATAGATGTCATTTATATTTACCCTCTTAATATCCACACCAAGTATATTGCTCATATACAGTGGTATTTCAGTTAATATCAGTAAGTAGCTCGCGGCGCTGCCGGCGTGGGTACACACAAGGCCCCACACTGCTCGGCAGGTAAGTATATGCTTCCATGGAGTTCTGCGTTTCTGGTGAACAAGAAATTATTTTATGCCACTCTACCCACTCTATGTGACTAAAAGAGCGGTAAGTATATAAAAGGAAAACCCAATAGAAGATCGGTGGATTGTATTAAGAGTGATATGAAGGAGTTTGGAAAGGATGTATGACAAAAATAATCGAAAATGTGAGCAGCACGTGTCCTTAAATAAGAAAGGCTAGCCTAAGAAGCTAATGTTTTTGTAAATGGAACATAAAAGCAAGAAGTCTGCAGTTTTCTGGTAGAGTAGTAAAACCACAAGTTTCAGAATCAGAATCAGAATATTTAAATTTCAGTTTAATAATACTGTAAGTACCTTAGGCGTAACATCAACGCTGCCATCCTCCATAATGTATGCTATTTCCTCAGATGTTATACTGGGGTGGTCATGAGGAGTCGCAGCTCCGAACAGCCCTATTAAAACACAGCAACCCAAACTGGCGGCTCCGAAGATCCAGAATGACGACGGCCAACCAAGTGCTGGACTACCAGCGAGGAGACCAGATAGTTGGAAAGCTATTATTGTGCCTAGTTGGGAGCCTGGAAATTGAAAATGTGCGTTATTCCCAAGATATACACAAGATATATATAGATATATCTTAGAAATAACGCACATTAGAAGAATACAGAAATGTAGCTTAGAAAGCTCATCACAAATAAATTTATGTAAGTACCTACTTAATTTTATAACCTCTACACCTCCAACGTTGCATCATTTCTGGGGATCATGATGCCTTTGGTGAAGCCTGTTTACTGCTATTTACAAATTTAAGTTTATAATAGGAATACTATTGTTGATTTAGGCAATACTCATAGTTTGACGCCATCTCAATTATCCTGATAATCCATTTATAAAATACTAAGTAGTATTGGATTAAGTACTGTCGTTATTCTTGCAATGAATTACTCAGAACGAATGATGTATAGAATATCAGTTCCAAATGTGAATCGTGAGTCTAAACAACTTCAAGATGCAAGTAGATATTAGCTTAATACCAAAATTACGATAAATCCGGTAAGGATATACAAAAAAATAACAAACTCTAACTTTAACTAACATTGTTAGACAACTTTGCGTTTCACGTCAATGAGATTAAATTCCGGAGATTGTTAGCCAAGACTTAAGTAATTTACGTACGTGACGAAGCGAAAGGGTTCGATGTAGGTTCAGACCGTTGTTTCAATCTCATGCTGACGGGATATACGGGCACCTAATGGGTTCCGAATCGTGATGGTAGATGACGTAGTCATTTAAATAGAAATAGGAGAAAATGTTTGAGGTATAGAAGGACTGCTTCAAATTTTACCTTCTCAAGAGAGAGACAACAATTAGGATAAATTTCAGTATATCAAAGTAGTCTTTTGAAGCGGTTGCCAGAATATGATTTAGTTTATATGATAAATCATCAAGTAGAATTGGTATAATACAAGACATTTTAAAATACATTTCTATACAGCGATCACGTTCAAAAATTAAGGCCGTATGTCGACGAACGACGAGCCGGGGTATCGCGGCTGTGAAGTGTGGGAAGTTAACCGGTCTTAACTTCGTTGCGCATGGAGAACTCGGAGCCGCGATCTGATTGCTCGCTCTGATCTCTCCGTTCGAGCCGACGAGCGTTTCATTATCGCGATATTTAACATTGACAAATGGCGAATGTTTTGATATAACATCTGCGTATAATTTATCATACATGCATTTCTGTCTTGATTAACGGCCAAGGAACGGCCTTTTGAATGAATGGTAAAATTGTATATGAGAATTTTGTAACAAATTCGACGTTTCATAAGTACTGTCTTCAATGGTATATATGAACAACAAGTATTCTGTCTCTGATTCTGAACGCACTTGTCTGCAATAATTCCCTTTCAAGTTGTATACCATGTTATATCTCGTGGGGATATGAATAGTTAAAATACCTTTGAATACAAAGATAGCTTCCTTACCGGTATAGACGTACGTGCTGAGTCTTCCTCGCTCGCTGAGCGGTGCCCATTTGCCAAGCATAGTGTGTATACTTGGGTAGAAAGCTGCTTGCGTCATACCTTGCAGTAGTCGGTTCACGGATACCGCTGACCACCCACCCTGGAATTAAAAAAAAAATGTTTATTTTTTTTATGCGTCATCTATCAAGGAAGTTGTGGATAGACTTTATCACCACTGTAAAACAGACCTTAAGAGTAATACTAATTATAATTGTTTTTATTGTAATAATATATTTAAGATAGTTTTCGTTTCTTTCCTCACGGCTACACCCGGACTTTTGAAATGCTTGCGTTGGGACATGGGTCGGTCGCCAATACGTAGAGGCCATTTTGGAGTATTTAAAATTCAAATCACTGAAAGCTAAGAAAATAAAAAACGTAACCGTGCCATATCTCAATCCACAACAGCTACTGGTGTTTATCTTATCTTCAAAAAAATCTACGGAGAAATATTTTCTGAAACTTCCTTAACATATTAAATTATTTATTCAACATATTTCTTTGTCTTTACCTGTTTTCTAACAATTGGTAGCCCTAAGTTTACGGTAGTTCTACTAATTGGGTATTGAAGGGCAGACGATCGTCGATTCTTGTCCATACATAAGCCGGGAGTCGTTAACTTCTGGACATTAAGTCCTTCCCCAATTACTGAATTCGCGTCGTTTAATTAACTGTAATCAGCCAAATCTGAAGTGGCTGCAACTACACCCTATACAAATTGAAAAAAGGGCTACAGTTTATATACGAGTGATTCCGGCTTGGTTTCCGAAACCGCTTCGTAAATCAGACCAGAATCTCTCCTGGGATATTTTGGGCCCTACTCATGTGTATCAAGTAACTCACAATCATCGGAATCCAAGGCGTGATTATAGATAACACACCGTTAACCCCCAAAGCCACCATAATAGGTCGTTTGCCTCCGAACTTCTGTGCCAGTATTCCCATGGGTAGCATCATACTTGTATAGCCAAGGAAAAAAGAAAACGTTATCATTTCCTGTGTTGATTTGTTCCAGTTGTATTTCTAAAAAAATATGACATAGATAATATGTAACATCGCAAATTAATCCTTAAAGGGTCCATTAGTGTAAAACCCCCTTGGAACGGCAAAACTTGCCACTAAATCTGTATGTCCAGTTTTTAGGGGCTATACAAATTGCCATGTGACTAGCCGACCAGACCCTTAACATGGCACATTAAAGGGAGCGCACTAATCGGCCAAAGATTGCCAAGTTGAGCCGTTTCTAGATGCTTTATTTTCAATCAGGCAAATAGGCAACAACAAATTAGTTATGCAATGTATAAAGATAGTAAGCTCTGGACCGCATACATGACCAACGGAAGCCATCGCAGCAAACTCTTAATGCAATACCACACCTCTCGCCTCCTGAGAATTTTTGCAATAAAACAACGAGAAGCTTACCCGATAAACGCTCCAACTGTTATCCAAAGACCTATTCTGTGTATTATTCTGAAAGCAACTATCAGTACAGTTGCTTAAACCATCTGTTATATTAACGTCTGTGGTTTGGTCCACCATGGCGACCATGAGCACACTCAGCTGCGACCTCATGGTGTATCCGACGGTCAAGCTGACGAAGAGAATAAGTGTTTGCATGTGACGAGCGCCGAAGCCTTTAGGAGGTTTTCGGGCATGATTATGGTCTGAAAGAGCTGAAAAAGTATAAAAGGCAGATATACCGTATAAGTTCAAACACATTTGGTTTGGGATCAACGCGCATAAATTGGGCTTATTGCCTAATTGGACGTTTTGACTTCGGTTTACTTAGGACTGCTATTTTGTTTTGGTAGGATGCCTCAATTTGGGACCTTTGAAATGTCAAGCCTTAATTATTTACACTAATTACTTTTGGACTGGACAGAATAAAGGATTGCTTGCTATATCCAAGATAACTACTATCAAGACTGTCCACTTAAAGTAAAAATATGGTTGAAATAGAAAACTCTGGCTATAGGACGCTTATAGTAGACGATAATGTTGACTTGATTCATCTAGTCCTTGGAGCGTATTAGGAGTTATAGGAGTCGTATAAACATAACGCAAGGAAAACGGATGACAAAGTTTTTAAACTATGTCATAGTCATAATTTATATTACCATGAGGTATGTAAATTTATTGACAACTCAATAAGTGTGTGAAGTATCAGTACATCAGTACAACTGTTGCTTTAATACAATTACAACGTTAATGGCCATTTATCAATAATAATAAAGCATTATAACCCATATTATGAAAGCTGAATTTTCAAGTGAGCAGATATGACCATATTCGAAACTATAGGGAATAGCAAAAATGCTTAAAGGACTCTCGAGATCAATTTTGATGTAAACTTAAACTGCATCATTAGATTTTTCCAGATAAAAATTTGGGGATTGGGGGAAGGTATTGAATTTATCGATTTTGAATAATGACAACGGTCTGCATTATTGCATCATCCGATAATGTTGCTAACTCTAAAAGGGTTTAAAGCACGTACCTTCATCTTTCTCCCCTTTTGCCACACTTTCGTACACGACTTTATCAACCGCCATTATTCAACCTAATAGCATAGGTAGTTACCGTGCGATCTGCCGCAGTCTCCGGTTTACATTAGAATTACGTACTTATTTGTTTGTAAATGATGGGTACATAAAGTATTATACTTATGTAATTTTACATGAGATAAGTTTGGCTATAATAACTATATTATTCGGTAGCTAGAGATGGCTAATAGCAATGAAATCACTATGTTCTGGGGTATGTTATTTTGAATGCATTTTTTAATACAGATATATTATATTGTATAATTAGATTATAATATATAATATAATATATTTGACTTTCAATATGTACAGAAATTAATAACGATTCAGTTTTAAATTCGTATCTTATTAATGCTGTAGGTATTTATTCTGTATGGCAGCTGTTTAGTTATCTCTCAGTTAAGTCAGTTCCAGCGTCAATAAATTGCACAAAGTAAATGTTAGTTCTTTGAAAAATTCACCCAAGTGAAGTCGGGCCTGGATGCTAGTTAACATTAAAATAAAAAAAAAACTGTTATTCACGGCATAGCATATATCCTATTTATGTTTCGTACAAACTTTAGCTTATAAATAGACTTGTCGTAGATAGCTTTAATTAGCTAAGTAAATTTAGAAAGTACAAACATTCTAACTAAAACAATCTGGTAATGTATACGCTATAATAATTTGTGATATATATTGTAGGACGATAATACCCGAACACAATAGGGCTGCGCTTTGAAAAGCAATGGAATCATTTTAAATTGAATTATATTGCAATTACATTGTTTCGGTTGTCTCCAGCCAGCGAGGGCTAACAACCTAATCTGATTAGTAGAAGACCAGTATGACCCAATACGCCAGCCACTAATTTGAACAGCGACTGTTGTAGACTAAAATCTGATAACTGACAATTTTTATATAAATACAATTTACCTACACGTTATGCTACTTACTTCACCAGCAGGCTTAGCATCCAGCAGGGTAAGCAGGAACTTGTAATGTAATCGTAACGTCTCAGAGAAAGCATGCTGTCACTGTCATACTTATTTATGACATCTGTGGTGTGAGATGGATGGAAGACGTTACGTTACCGAAACGTTTTTACTGGTGGTAGGCTTCGGCCGTGGCTAGTCACCACCCACTGGACAAAGCCATGTCGCCAAGCGGCCTAGCCGTGTTCCGGCATGATGTTCGGTGTTGCCATTCATGGATGGCGGGTCAGATCAGTTGCGCTGCATGTGCCTAGTGAATGTAGCGTCTCTATCTACTGCCGCCTTCCTACCTAGGCAAGTATGCTCCATCGTAGATCTCATCGTCACTTACCATCAGGTGAGATCGAGATCAAATACTTGCCTATAATGTTATAAAAAAAAAAAAAGGTACGTAAAAAAGATTGTGCCTCATGTACTGGTACTGAATTATCTATTAAACTGGTTTTTTAATCAAATTTATTTATTTCAATGATATGTATGGAAAAGTCATTAGAAGGTTTCTGTTAAATTGTATAAGGTTAAGTGCACACTGTTATTTCGTATTCCAATCATGGCCCTAAGTCTGCCAACACAATTGATTCATAATCGAACGGCAACGGCATAGTAACTGTCACTTTTGACAGATATCCTATACAATATCTGTCAAAAGTGACAGTTACTATGCGGTTGCCGTTCGATTGTGTTAGGAGACTTGGGGCCCAGTTAATTTTTATGTGATTCAAAATCATTTAATTCAATTACTGAGTTTTGCATCACACCAGTCGATATTATCTCGACTTTATTGGGGATTAAATACCAGATCCCCGAGGACGTACTACAGGGCTCTCGTAAAATATTGACCTTCTCACGACACAGCACTGTTGTTTGCAGCTGGGAACCTTGTCTCGTTCTTAATAAAGTATATATTCGTTTGGCTGAACCACTAATACGACACAAGGATTAAGATAAGCTTATTCTGTCAATTATGGATTGGGACAGTAAATTTACGACCAGATTACCAAAATTATTTCTATAATGAGACTCTTTAAATCTGTAATATGATGAAGTTGTAAGTCTGTATGGGAGACTTTTTGGCGGGATGTTAAATCGTAAAATTGGCAATTCTGTTATAGTTCCAAAAAAGGGGTTAATTTGATACTTCATGTAGAATATGTAGTATTAGTGGGATATTAACCATTGAGTGTTCATAAACGTGCACGAGTGAAGGAAAATAAAATAGCAAAACATGATTTTTCAAGTTCTCCAAAGAGGTCCGATAAATTTTCAGTGCTTTACTAGGGGTAGCGGATTAATTTTATAACCATCAACATAATCATTATCATTAGGGGTTCTTAACTTATATTTAAAATAACGCTGACGATGTTTAAACGACCCCTGAATTTTCAGTATTTTGTAGCCAATTGCCAACCTTAACAAAGTCTATATTGGCAATACCAACTAAAAGGAACTTATTACACTGTGTCGTCAATCGTAGACAGAGAAGGGCTATAGAGGCTGTTTATATTAACCATATAGATATAAGACATTAAGTTACAATCTAAAAAGGGTTCTAGATAACATATATTTCATAGTAGGGTAGGTATTCGTAGAAATAAATTTTAGGAATATGCAAATCGTATAATTATAGTAATACTTATTTAGGTCCTTATCACAAAGCCGTGTCGATTTCGCGTTTCGATTGATTCGGGTTTGAGTACCCGAGCTCATCTAGTTGTACTTGGTTTACATCTGTAACAAATAAGACAGTTGAAAACGATTACTTTGTTTTCACAGTGGATAGACTCTGCTACTGAAAAATAGTACTCTCAATCAGAAACAGAGTATCTCGTAGGCTAATTGCTACGAATGAATCACCTGCGATATCTCAACAATACACTAGGCGACCGTCATCAAGGTGATCTTTACCCTAACAGTCATCAGGTGTTTAGGATTTCCTCAGTAAACAATTGTAATTGGCTGACTTAATAACAGTTGTAATTTTTTTAAGAAACCATCTTACTTAGAATTCCAATGTAATGTTTTAGTTCTTTCTTGATTCCAATATGGTCCCAGTCTTGCCGTTCATTACTCCCTAGTGAAGTGTAAACTATATTACATAGTAAATAAAAACTGGCCAAGGTAAGCAACACTGACCGCCAGTGCTTTGAATCAGACTGCACCTAAAAAAACATTGACTTAATTATAAGGATAGTAGAGTCCAGAGTCCGAGAAAACTATTGATAGCGCTGCCTGGTACGAGTAAGGCTGTCTCAAGCATAGGCCTTGCGCAAGCTAACAGTGGGACTAATGATAGATGTCAGCACTTGGACTAGGCTACGCGAGGATTTGCCTCAAGCGTGTCTCGTCCTGTCTCAGTAAGCCAAACAGCCTCACGAGACACGCTAAGTCAGTATGTGGATGTTCATATACTTGGGAGGGCTTTAATAATTATGGCCAAAATTTAAGAGACCACAGGAGTGTAAAGCCTCTAGATATTACTTTATTTATAATAAACTTTAGTCGGTTGGCACTCTTTTCTCAATCGTCGCCCGAAATAATCAGATTTAATAACAAAAATGATGATGAAGAAGATGGTACGCAGAATGAAACCATCATTTTCGTCATCAGCGATAAGAAGGATTACATGATCAAGTCTATATCTCGAAATGTCGTAGATAATGAAAGCTATAAACAATTAGTGAATTTAAACTCACCGTATCGTCGCCAAGTATAAGACCAGAAACAAAAGGCACAGCTGATCCAACGGCACTGCTCAGAGTACTGGATATCAACATCAATGTCCCTGAATAATTCTCAGACATGTCTTGGTAATTGCTCTACAATATAAACATAGTAATTAATACAAAGGAATAGCGAAAGATCAGTAAGATGCAAAAGTTTGTAACGCCAAGAATCGAAACACACAGGAATATGAAAATAATTTGACGGTTTGCTTATATTAGATTACTGTTTATCGATACCAAAAATATACCACATTATTCTACACTGATCTAAACTAGACCAGATTCATAGTTTTGTGCTCACCAAACCAATTGAAGACAAGATTAAAGGAATGGGGTTTTATGTTACTAAACTTTTTTTTTATTAAAACCCAAAGAAAGTAAACAAATCCCATAAAGATTGCAAGCTGTGAAGTAAATATGCATGTGGAAATACGCACTGCGGTATTGTTATGAAAGCTCCCATTTTGTCGATGAAAACATCTGCGCGTGACCCGGCGGTATTATTGCCATATTACAAGTCATTGTAGAAGCAATAAATAATGTCCATGTGGAGAATTGGATGCCAAAACGTTAGAACACCGAGAGCTTTCAGCTAAATGGTAGAATTTGAAATATGTTCGAACACGTTTGGTATGATTGGAAATGAGATTTACTGTTTATTAGTCTTGATATTTAAACCCAGTCTCCTATTTCTACTGTCCACGACCTAAATATAGCATGCTTACCAAAAAACCACAAAATTGAAAACCAAGTAGTCCTAAGACGCCTGTTAACATCATGATTGCTAAATAGCTCCAATCGCGTGGGAAATTCGATAAAATCGTCAATCCTATGATGACCCCAATAGAACCTAAAAAAATACAGTTTATCTTAATTGGAATAAAGGTTAGGCAAGAAGTAAACTTAAGACTATGCCTGCTTACCTAAAAAATTCACAAATTTTCTGAGGAAAGTCGCACTGAATATGTGATTGAAGTAGCGTATTCTATATATCCAGTTAATGATTTGCCTGCTTATGAAGTATACTGCAGTCATCAATATAAAAGGTAACATAGTATACCAAGCGCTCTGAAAAAAGAAAAACGAATTACCTACCTTTATTTTATTTTATAATTTGTATACAGTTTCTTGTGTTATACTTACATCTTTTAATATAATATTAAAAGTTAACATATAGGCGGGTACTTTTGCTACATAAAATATGAATAAAGCATTGCTAGCTGCGTGTGCGCATGTTACACCCCAAAATGGCGGGGATCTGAGTATTTCCCTCCATGGTCTTTTAACGACTTTCTGAAAGAATAAATTATATAATTTATCTAGATGTACATGTATAATATTTAACTAAAACGCCATGAGGACTCTAAAATAATTTATCATAATCGATTGTATTGCTACCTTTAGCTATATGCCTGAATCTTTGAATTAGAGTTTTTTGTAACAATAAACCTCCATTTCATCGCTCGCAAGACAAAATCAATTGTAACGTCGTTTTCATAGCCAATAGCTAATCAAGCAAAATACCTTTTTATAAAAGCTCAAAGTCTCCTTTATAAGCTCTTTCTCCCCGTCACCAACCGCTTGATGACTTTCAGGAGTGTTAGCCATCAAAGTGCCTGATATTGCTGCCATAGACAGAGTCAACATTGCAAGGGAATAATAGATGAGCTCCCAACCCAATGGTGCTGCCGATAATAATCCTGCTACTGGTAGGGCTACTATCATCCCTATTTGAACTCCTGAAAAGAGAAGTTAAGACGTCAAAGAGAAATAATGAAGGAGATGGAGATATAAGAGAAAAAAATATTGATACAGAAGTAACTATAATTTTAGTTTTATATTATGAGTCACATCAAATACAAGAGTGTTATATGGGGAATATCGTTGATCTGCAGTGAAATATACTAGTACCAGTAAGTGCTTCTCAAATTTTAGATTACCTGCATAAACTATAGAATTGAATATCTTCTTTTCATTTGGAGGCATCCAACTGTCAAAAAGCGATTGATTGACTGTATTCAAACATGCATGCGCCATTCCCATGAATAACTTTGCATTGCAAGCTGCTACCCAACCACCCTGTTATCAGGACACATTTTAATTTAAATCTTGATTGATAAAAGTCAATTAGCTGTAATGTTTTCTGAGAACTTAATGATTTTTATACACTGGAAGATTTCGATAGAAGATTAAATACAAACCTTGTTTATTATAGTAGGCATAGCAACACACAAGGCTCCGTTGATCAGGAGGCTGGCAGTCATGAGCAGCTTCCCTCCGATCCGCCTCAAGAAGAGCTCAGAAGGAACCAGCATTAGGGTGTAACCGAAGAAGAATGATGAGAGAACTGCTCCTTGTATTCTGCTGTCCCAGTTATGGATCTGTAAGAGTATGAAAATGTGGGTTAGAAAAGGTGAACGCAAACCAAGAAACGGGAGGCGAGGATACAGTTCTGGATTTTTAAATTGTGTGTGGATGGCCCAATCCGACGCTATAGAGAGTAGCGAAAAATGCTTAAAGAACTCTCGACGCAGATGTTGATCAAAACTAAACTGCATCATTCAATTTTTGATAAAAATAATTTCTGTATCCAGGAATTGAACACGTTGATTTTGAATAAATAACAACATACTTTATTATTGCAGCATTTGATAATATCGCTCATAAGGATCAAGTTCTGAGAAGTAATGACTAATAGCAGCTATTAAGCATTGTTCGCTATTCCCTATAGTTTCGGATATGTCCCTCCACGCCTTCTTGAAAAATTCAGCAATATTTTGGGCGCTGGTTGCTGGTAATTAATATATTAATTAAATATGATACATCGTACCACATCACTATCACCATCCAATAATTTATAATGTGCCTTGTCTAATACAGTGTGAAATGACTTTGCAGGTGCAAACAGTATTCATAAATATTTGACAATCAAAAATACCTTAACCTAAAGTATAATTATTATAACACTAGAGAATAAGTATGATGATGGCACTTCCTACTAACTACCATAGAATTTATATTGCCTATATATAATTACTTTGATATAAGTATCACTATATCGCGTTGGATCAACTGTCGCTAACACAGCGACTCCCATACTGCCTCGTACAAACCCAAGGACTATGGAACTCGTGAACGTGTACAGCATCTGTACGTGGCGGATTCCGATCTTGAACCCTGGAAACAGTTATCAGATGCCATTAAATAAAGTATATAATATTTTGACGTACGGTTGGGCACAGACCTTCCTTCAATAAGAGGGGAATTCAGTCTATAGTGGAATACGCTGGCCCAATTCAGGGTAAACTTTACAAGTCTTTTAAGAACTGGGATAGGTTCTTATGCAGATTTTCTCCGTATGTTTTCTTCACCGTTTTGCAAGTTATAATAATGTTTACAATTAGATTCGCACAAGAAGTGCGTGCTGGGATTTTAACCTGCGATCCTTGTTTCCAAGGTAAGTGTTTTTCCTTCTTGGCTATCACTGCCACTGCCTGAAGTAAATAAAGATTCTTCTATATGTGTTTTTTCCTCATACATTGCGTCCCTATTTTCGTGATTATTAAAATATTTTTATGATATAGATAATATATTCAGAATGAACAGATAAGCAGTGATTATCTACTCACCATTCTTTGTAATAACTCCGTAATATCCATCTTCGAATTGGTATCTCAAAAATTCAACGTCCATTCTTTGTTGCCTTCAATCACAAACATTTTACACCTATTGCGCCCAAATGACTAGAATACAGCTCTTAGAAAATGTTGTCGATGTTAAATGATATTATCTCTGTTATCTGCCAGACTATTTCAATAACAATGAAATTGTTAACTATGAGTAAATAACTGAGATTTTCTTTACAAATATACCTATCTTGTTAAATAGTTTTGAGTTGAATACATTAATTGACTTCCAACCTTACTATGAATCTCTCAAGGTACATTGTCAAATAATATTTTTCATAATATTGCTACCAGTTGGCAGAGTATAATAAGTATGATTATTTAGATTTTGTGTATAGGCTGCTTGTGCTTGAGGCTTAGTTAGAGACGTGATAAATGACAAGTAGCGGAGATATTGCGACGTTTTTAGACGTATAAACAAATAACTTGTAATAAATATAGCAACTGATTTAGTTAACAGGTTTAGACAAATAACTAATAACAATAATAATTCAGCGTACTTTTTAGGTTTCCGTACCAAATGGTAAAAACGAAACCCTTATGATGCGACTATGTGTGTCTGTCCGTCTGTTCGTCTGTCACATGATTATTTTCTATACTTGCCGTGTAGTTTATAGAGTTGAAATCAAATGCGGTTTTCTTAAGCTGTTGATTGTACTTCTGAATTGTTACTGCAATAGCCTGCTAATTCACTTGACCCAAATTATGCTTTATAATAATAATACCAGCCCTTTTTAATGTCCCACTGTTGGGCAAGGGCCTTTCGTCAATAGCCGCTCTGTGTGGGTTGGTGGACTTCACATGTCTTTAGTGTGGTTCTCTTAAACATGCAGGTTTCCTCATCATGTTTTCTTTCACCGTTTAGCAAGTGAATATGAGATTCGCACATGAAATCCCAGAGGTGCGAGCCTGCGTTGGAATTTGTGATTCTCGCTACCGAGGCAAGCGTTCGACCATCTTGGCTATCACTGCTTCAAATAGTGCTTACCATTATGTTTATTTTAAAGTTCAGTCATATTTTTATTGCTCGCTGAAGCGAGCAAAACCTTATTTGTTTTTATTTAATTCTTAATTTACAATAATGGTTATCTGTCGCCGTACGTCTTTCAAAAGCCATGAGAAGTTCATTGATTGACTGGATCTATAGATATTTTTAAAAAGAGCAATCGTGGAGTTTCTTGCCCATTCATCTCCATAGCCTCTGCCCACCCCTTCGGAGATTACAGTCGTGATTGGATTTCTTTATAATGACTAGTACATACCATAGATTATCGCATCTCATTCTAATTCCTTAATTAAATGCTGAGGAAAACTAATAAAACTCTTGCATTGAATATTTTATTTAAGCAAAAAGTGTGAGCACTATTGAAGCCGAATCTGCCATTTTTGCAATAATTATCTGTCTTACTGCTATTGGTGCATCACCCGAAATCTCTTGGACTGATTTTAATCCAACTTGACATGGTGATTGCTTATAGCCTATGATACAGGATACTTTTCCCGGGAAATTCATGGATACCCATGATGGTCAAACAACTAATGTCAACGTAGACGCCGTCGAAGCCACTGCTGATGTAATAATAGGTAAAAGCAGGCACTTGAAGGATTTTTTAAGAAGTAGGAGCATTTTCTTGAGTCAAGATTATGACCAAAATAATAGGAACCTTCATAAGCAATGTAGAGACGACAGATCTAATAATGCTTAGTGACCATTACTAAATCTTTGAAGGCAGTAAATAATAAAGACGTTGTTATTCAACAATTCCAGGTTTCCGAGAAACTGTTAAGTAGTCTTGTCGAGGGCATATTATACTAAAGATCTCGAGTAGATATCAGGGAAGAATCTTTTAATATCAATTCGTGTGAAAAGTGTATCTTATATTTCGAATGCTTAAAGTCGTGTCCTAAGGTTGTCAATACGTTTATAAAAATAGCAACAAAGATAAATTATTATAATTAAATTTTATTTCGTAAAATATAAAATTATCTATTTAACTACTATTTACAAGTCTTCAGTAACTTATTGCTACGAGAATAACAAAAGTTTGAGGCCCGAAACTAAAAATTACTTATCGATAGAATTAATTTCTAATTAAATCATATAGTTGGCCTTTTTATATACATACTATGTAGATTTGAATGCCTAAATGTAGTCTTAACCAATTAATTTCAACTATTATTTTTACTTATGGCGAATTTGGGTGGTAAATTAAATTATGAATTTTAAAATCCCAGAAGTCAAGTCTCGCTTTCTTTTTCATTACTTTTATCTACTTGTGATACTGGCCGCAACTCCTCTGAAAAAAAGATTACTTTGATTAGTATCTACCATAAATAATAAACATTATTACAAAATATGCAAAATACATAATTATTCGTTGCAAAATACTCAATTAATTATGCATTAGGGACTTTTTGCTGTCATGTAATTTTTAATTAACAGTATTTTCTTTATGTACTTTTTATAATGTTAATTTGGAAGCCATTTTCATATCATCATGTCACATCCATTATTTTATTTATAATGTGTATTTATTGAATTTAATATTGCTATTTAATTACTTGACACTGGCAAAATACCCGCTATGTTGCGGGTGAGGCCATATGCATATCCATTTTATTTCATCGCATTTCATTTCATAAAGAAAGAAGAAGAAGATAATGTTAATGATTTTCTCTTTGGTCCCTCTCAGTTGTCACTTTGATTTGTAAATCACCTGACTCATAACATATTTTATTAGATAATACGTCCCTAATATAATGCCAATGGTATTGCTATTGTATTGTGATAGTTTTAGTTGAGGAAATCTGTCAGTAGAAATCCAATGAGTCGAGATTATTATGTGATATATTTTTCCAAGTACCTGGGTCATTCTTCCTCACAGGTGTATAGTCAGGGCTGTCCCACGGCTGTTTGTCAGCGCTGCCGAATATAATGTACACCGTATTGGTGCCGATGCACACGGCAGCTACGAGGAGGAACACTATCCGCCAGCGACTGACGTCATCCTGCAAAACAACATTAAATATTACGCATTTTTTAACGTTCCTCTCTTCTAATTTAAGGGTTAGACCCTTGTCGGTGTAGCTGATGAAGCTCTTTCCATCTGTCTCTATCTAGAGCAGCTTCTTTCACCTCCCTATACGACATGACACCGATCCTTTCTTTTATCTGACTCATGTAGCCTATTATTGGTCTTCCTCGTCCACGCTTTCCTTAGATCTTCCCCTCTATGATGTTTATCATGTCGTATGAGATGGCCTATCATCTTCGCTCTTCTATTCCGTATGGTAAATGGTGGTTAACGTTCCTAAGTCCCCAAAATAAACCTTTATAAGATCGTCTAGTCCGCATATGGAAAACTTAAAAAAATTAAGACTTCACCAAATTGAATTTGGAACGAATGTTTATTATTTAAATGAGTTTGTAAGTAATAAGGTCCAGATTAGATAGTAACACTAACCGAACCATTTCGTAGGATGAGACTCGTTACGACTGGAGTCATGATACTGCCCAACCCGGCGGAGAAGTTTGTTATAGAGAGCATGACGCCCGCGAAGTTGGGCGACAGATCCAAATGGTTTACCTGAAAATATTTTAAACATACTTAAATAACATCCTATAGCAGTGATAGCCCAGTTATTAGAGCGCTTGCCTTAGTATCGAGTATCGCAGGTTCGAGCCGCGGCTCTAAACTCTGAAATTTCTGGATTTTGTGTGTGTTGTTTACTGGTGGTAGGTTTCGGCCGTGGTTAGTCACCACTCACTGAACAAAGCCATGTCGCCAAGCGGCCTAGCCGTGTTCCGGCATGATGTTCGGTGTTGCCATTCATGGATGGCGGGTCAGATCAGTTGCGCTGCATGTGCCTAGTGAATGTAGCGTCTCGATCTACTGCCGCCTTCCTACCTAGGCAAGTATGCTCCATCGTAGATCTCATCGTCACTTACCATCAGGTGAGATCGAGATCAAATACTTGTCTATAATGTAGTATGAAAAAAAAAGAGTCTCCTTTTTAGCTATGATTAATGTGTGCTTATTGATGAAGGAAAACAGCGTGCCTAAGAGAGCCCCTCAAAAGACGTGTGTAATCGTCCAACCCGCACTAGGTCAGCGTGATGGACTACAGTCTAATCCCTCTCACATTGATGGAACGCTTGTGCCCAACACTGGGACATTAAAAAAGTCTAATATTATTGTACTTACTATAAATCCAGCAGAAGTAAACCCAAGCATGAAGAGGACTGCAATTAGTGTTGCAATCGCATATTCTTTATTCTCAGAGCTCAGAAATGATAGAACCACGATGCCAAGACCAGAACCAAATAAAGCTGCAAAGGTAACCAATTGATAACTATAATTATAAAATAAGAATAACGTTAATCACTTTCTGTACGATGAAGGCCAAATATCGTGAGGAAGCCTGCACGTCTATCATAAGTCATGTGAAGTTCACCAAACCGCACCGGCCAGTGAAGTGGGTTTTGGCCTAAATCCTCCTCCGTATAATGCCAATAGGCTAGCGCTCTACTATATCGGGACCTAATATCATCCGTGAAATGTGGATGTACTACAGTGCCCATCTGTCTACTCCTTCGGGAATCACAGGCCTTATGGTATTAAGAGTTCAATGTCTAAAAATTAAAAGTCGAATAACACTTACCAATTGAATTGAATATTTTTCTACAAGTCCCAACGGTTAAGTAACCTGCATTGTAGATCTTTTCGCACAGAGTTGAGGATATGATCCCGCCAAACCACATCCCGACGTACGGTAAAGCTGACAGTAATGCACTCTGTGTGTATAAAATATGAACACTTTTGTAAGCAAACATAATGAACCTAGCTTCAGTTGTTTTATATATTGCCTGAAGGTACTATATCAAAAATGACCGAATGTTACACTAATAGAACAACAGAGATAACTTTAATACCCGCTGCAAATGAATACCCAAGGGAATCGGTTAATGGATCAGATAAGAACTACTCACGTTTTTCAGAGATATCTTCATTGCTCTCTCCAAGTACGTAGGTAAATCTACGAAGAACAAAATAAATGCTATCGCACAGCCGGTGTGAGACACTATGATGGCCCAAACGGCTCCCGAGCGGAACATCGATCTCCACGGAGTCGGTAGATTTACCTGAAGTAAACATAAAAGCTGTGTATATTCTGCCCAAATGTATAATGATCAGCCAAATAAGTAATCTTTAAGTTAGTCCTAACATCGAGAAATTGAAGAAGAATTGTGTCAAATATGGTCACAAAATTGTATTAAAATCAGGTAGTCGACCCCATTGAATTAGTCGTAAAATTAGCAATTTGATATTATAACTTGCAATGTATCTACAAGAAAATCATTTCAAAAATATATTTGAGAACAATAATGCAACGTACCTTAGTGTCGGAGCTTATTAGTTCAAATTCAATGTAATACTTCTCATCTTCAGTGATCATGGAGTGTTCTCCAGGTGAGTTAGCAGACAACCAGTACCAGATCGCAGCTGTGGTGAACATCAGACCAGAGATTGCATAGAATATCATCTTCCAACCCATGCCAGTCTCAGCTAGTAAGCCAGATAGAGGCATGGCTATAATTGTGCCGACTTGAGATCCTATAAATTAAGACGGGTATTAAAATGTAATATTATTGCTTTATTAGGACATTTAGCACATTTTCTCATTTTGTAAGTATCCAAGGATCGAAATTACTCTTAGGGCCGGTTTTTCAGTGTCCTTATAAATACTATCCATAACATGATTTCTGGCAAGTGTATTATAGCCATCTGTCAAACAAACTATGGAGAGAGTTTATCAGCGTCATTATGAAACCCAGCCCTTAATATAAAAAATGCAGACGTTTCAAATTTTCAGTCAACAAATATGAAACAGTAAAGTTGTACAGATACAATGCCACCATAAGCCAGCGTGCGTGCGAGAGGGAGCATGACCCTATTATCTCTAACCATTTCTTCCTTTTACCAAATTTTAATATCGTAAGTATAACATAGAAATATAGTTCTGCCACCGTAAGTATTTCATTCGAGTAGTTATAATTATGACATTTCAGATATACCAACTGAATTCAATAAAGCTGCTATAATATTGAAGATAACAGAAGAGAGTCAAAAATAACTATCCACATAAAGAAAGTGAAGTAAAATTAAAGTACCAGAGTAAACCATGCCAGTGTAAGTGGTGCGCTCATTAGGTGGCACCCATTTGCCCAGGAGTGTGTGGCTGGCGGGGAACAGGCAAGCTTGGGTGAGCCCCATGGCTATACGACACGCACACACCATCATCCAACCACCCTGGAGTTTTTAAACGAAATATTTTAATGTAGTGGTCCTGTGAACGTTAACGCTAAACATGCGTTTTCATAATTAGTAGTATTGCGTGAACAGATTAAGAAAACTGAAGCGACAAGTAAGGTACTCTTAAGGCGGAAACAAATGAACTGCGCAGAAATCGCAAAAACTACGTTTAGTTTATAGGAGATTGTTGATTGCAGCTGATGCGTCAGTTTTCTCAAATGTAGCCCCCTTAAATATCAAAGGATATTTTAGTCTGTAAATTTTTAAAAGAGTAAATTGGTGAGGTGATGCAGATAACGAAGTGTCACTCACCACACTAGCCAGTGTCGGTAAAAGGAGATTAATCACGCCATTTGCAAGTAATGCAACAAGTAGGATCGGTTTTCCACCATACTTCTTCGCCAGCAGCCCTGCTGGGATCTGCATAATCATGTAGCCCCAAAAAAAGGATGACAGGATTATACCTTGGGTCTTTTCGTCCCATTCATAAATCTATAACAAACAGAATTATTGTGTAAGCTTAGGACGTATGTGTTTGGTAATGTACTATCGAGGACTTAAGTTTAATAAATGAACAGTGTACTACCTAGTGGGTATTTCTAACGTAATCGTGTCGTCGTTGAAAAATAATGCTATCACTGTTATTGTTAATTATGAAATCGGTGGAGTGCATGGGCTGGAACACGCTTACTTATATAACGCTACGTAGACAGATCGTACTCAAACCACAGGTACGGGGCCTTAGTAAGCCGTACCGCTGGAGGTAATTATTGCCGCGAATAAATGAGGCGTCCGGGCAGTATCGTCTTCGATAGTAAAAGTTTCTTTAGCCATGTTATGCACACGCTCGCTTAGCTCATACTCATCTAAAATAGCTTTACCGTATTTAAGTATATTTTCTAATCTAACTATCACCACTATGATTTAAAATTATTTGCATTTTCGTTTCATACGTATAATCTGATAAAAATCAGGCGTGGTTTTAAGCAATCACAGACTGTGACGCAATGGAATTTTTTATCGACCGGGTTTGCTTAACCAAAATAAATATATTACGTTTGTTTCAACGACATTTCACGATCAAGGAGAGTTTACGAAAACTTCCACTATCTCATCAAATATAAATAATAAAGTTTATTACTTATGTAAAGAAAAGTAAGTATACCTGTCAAGATTAGCTGAGCTCGCAATGATTTATACTTACACAAAAATTCCGCTGGGAATGGAAAATTTTAGTGAAACTACCTATGGAATGGATTAATTTTATGGGGGTCAATATGTCGCCGTTTCGCCTCTATGTATCCTAGTATATTAGACCATCCGCTCTAAAGGTCTTATTCTATACCAGTACAAGCTAACTACCTATAGTAGAGTCTCCAAAATTGTTAGCCTACGGTCCAGACTGATTGCTCCTCAAAGCCCCAAGGTCAATAAAAATATTTTTGTGTCTCGTTTTTCTGATTTGTGGTCTGATTAACCTCATGGAAAATAAAGTTAATTAAGAACTCATGTCACTTGCCGGTTCGGTACTCAGAGGGTCAAGTTTAGATACCCTGACTAAAAGGATTGTTAATCCTGGATCCAGACAAAAATGACTCACAAAAGTACTCACTTCAATATTAGTTTCGTTTCGCCTGGTCGTGTCAGTCATGGCTAAGATGGCGACGCTGATGATGCTGCGCGCCATGAAAAGCGCCGTCATGCAGGTCAACATGCAGATCATTTGCATGTGCCGTATACCAAATCCATAGTCTGAAATGCACGGGCAATAACAATTTAAGAAACTAATTGATTATTTAATGATACCAGGGCTTTAAAACTTGTGAGGAGTGAAGAGGTTGGTACCGGACATTCACGTGTGGCTGTTGTCAAAGAACATACAATTACAAATAGTCATATAGGTATCATACTGATTTAAAAATCAAATTATCTAATGATACCAGGGCATCAAAACTTGTAAGGAGTGAAGAGGTTGGTACTGAACAGTCACGTGTGACTATTGTCAAAGAATATCAAATTACAAATAGCAATACTAATGGTATAGGTATCTATATAGTATTGAGGGCAATCTTAGTAACACCTTGTCATGTATAGGGTATATGAATAACGGTTTTTATGAATATACCCACATGTCTGTACATTGTCATCATTGCCTCTCGTTTGCTTATAATAAAACAGTTTGCGATAGACCGTCTTTGATTTCATACATCACATTGGCGCAGTCGGTAACTTGAGAAATTTATAGTCGTTATAATGACCATCGGAAAGATCGAAGCGTTTGAGATCGGTGCGCATAATTGGTCTGCGTATTGTCGTCGCGTTAAGCAATTTATTGCATTAAATAAAATAGCGGGCGAGTTGCACGTAGCCACGCTGGTAACGCACATCGGGGTCGCGTGTTACGAGCTTATGTGTGATCTTTGTGCCCCGGACCTACCGGAAAGTAAAACGTTCGATCAACTAGAACAGATAGTGAAAGTGCATTTGGAACCTCAAAGGTCGGAGATCGCAGAGAGGCATATTTTTCGGCAAAGGAAGCAGATGCAGGGGGAGTCCGTGAGCGATTATCTACACAATCTGAAACACCTCGCGAAGACTTGTAATTTCGCGAAGGTAGCGAATCCGCTCGAGGCCAACTTGAGAGACCAGTTTGTTTCCGGACTCCACAACGAGGACATGCGAGCGAGGCTTTTCGCCGAAAATGACTTAGATTACAAGCGAGCCGTGGAGCTGGCGCTCGCGCTGGAGGCGGCGGACAGGCACGCGATGGTGGCGGCGTCCGGCAGCGCCGTCGGGCCTGCGGCCGAGGCGCTTCACCGCGTGGGGCCGGCGCGCCGCGCCACCGCTGGGTACGCCGGCGCCGCCGCGCAGCGCGAGCCCGCGGCCGCGTCGCGGCGCCGCTGTCCGCGCTGCGGCCGGGATGGCCACACCGCAGCCAGGTGCCGTTTCAAAAATTATACGTGCGACCGGTGCGGCGAGAAGGGCCATCTCAAGGTAGTATGCGACGAGCGTAAAGGAGCCGGCAGAACGAGCGACGCCGGGATGACTAGAGGTCAGTTTTTTCTAAACGATTCTAGTGAAAGTGTAGAAAACTTTTACAATATAGTGTGTGGTGACGGCGACGGGCCGTATTATATAAAAATGGACGTAGAAAATCGGTACATTACGTTCGAAGTAGACACAGGCAGCAAGATATCGGTGATTTCGAAAAGTGTATACGATAAGTTATTCACACACATACCTATTGTAAAAAAATGTTTACGTTTAAAAGCCTATACGGGTTCAATAATAGAACCAATAGGCTATATTGTTGTTAAAGTTACGTATCGATCTATCATGGAATACCTGGAGATGTTTGTTGTTGAAAACGGCGGCCCTCCCCTTATGGGTCGTACGTGGATAAGACGTTTAAGGTTAGATGTGATGAGAGTGCATCATATAGCCGATCGTGAGGAAGTGACACAGCTACGTCAGGATTTCCCGGAGGTATTTGCTGATGGGCTAGGGACTTTTAAAACGCCATTACGGTTATATCTCACCGACACGGCGCCGGTGTATGTAAAGGCGCGGCCGTTGCCCATGGCATTGCGCGGGCCAGTCGAGCGGGAGCTCGAGCGATTGCAGCGCGATGACGTCATTTATAAAATAGATCGGTCCGACTACGGGACGCCAATCGTGCCCGTTGTTAAAAGTAATGGGGAAATACGAATATGCGGCGATTATAAAATCACGGTTAATCCGCGTATTAAGGATTTCCATTACCCGTTACCACGGATTGAGGATATTTTTGCGACCTTGTCGGGGGGTCAGCAGTATTCTAAATTAGATTTGTCCCATGCTTATCAACAAATTTTATTGACGGAGGACTCACGACCGATGACTGCAATCACAACACATGTTGGCACGTTTGTGTATAAGCGTGTACCATTTGGTATAAAGTGTATCCCAGAAAACTTTCAAAAACTAATAGAAGAAACGCTTAGCGGGTTGCCTTCAACGGTCGTGTGGATCGATGATATCTGTGTCACAGGGAAAGATAAATCCACTCACATGAAGAATTTAAGGGCAGTATTGGCTCGCCTAAACGATGCAGGGTTACGCGTTAACTGGTCGAAATGTGAATTTTTTAAAGATGGTGTTACCTATTTGGGTTATCGGATTGACAAAGAGGGCTTGCATACAGATAAAAATAAAGTGGAAGCCATTCTAACGGCTCCTACTCCAGTAGATGTTACACAATTAAAAAGTTTTTTGGGGTTGGTAAATTTTTATGCAAAGTTTTGTACTAATATGACAAATATTTTGCGACCGTTGCATAAATTATTAAAAAAAAATGTAAAATGGCATTGGAACGAGGAGTGTGATCTGGCTTTTGAAAATATTAAGCGTAAGTTAGCTAGCGCACCGGTGCTCGCCCACTATGACCCGAAGTTACCGTTGATATTGTCGGTGGACAGCAGCGCCTACGGGGTGGGCGCTGTGCTGTCGCACCGTTACCCGGACGGCTCGGAGCGGCTAGTCAGCTGCGCGTCACGCACGCTCAATAGCGCAGAGCGGAATTATTCACAGCTGGACAAGGAAGCTCTAGCTATCGTGTTTGGGGTGACCAAACACCATCAATACGTGTACGGAAGGCGTTTCTTGCTACGGAGTGATCATCGCGCGTTGAGCTATATTTTTGACAAAAATAAAGGGATTCCGCAAACTGCTGCCGGTCGTATTCAACGTTATGCGATTAAATTGGCAGGTTATAACTTTGATATCGAATTTGTACCATCTACTAGGAATTGTTTTGCCGACTTCCTATCGAGACTACCTGTAAAATCCTCAAGGGAAGGTAGTAAAACCGTAGATGTTTTGGAAGGGAGTTATTTCAATTACGTCGAGGACAATTTACCGATCACGTTTCGCGAAATTAGAGTTGAGACTCAAAAGGATCCATTACTAAATAAAATAATAGGTTACGTTAAGTTCGGGTGGCCACAACAATGCGAAAATGATAATGAGAGACCATTCTTTGTTAGGAAAGATAATTTGTTTATGGAACATGAATGTCTCGTGTGGGGGTATCGTGTGATCATACCGAGGAAGCTTCGCACACAGCTGCTGGACGAGATGCACGGGGGACACATCGGAGTCGTGAAAATGAAACAGGTGGCCCGCAGCTATGTGTGGTGGGAGCATATCGACGCGGACATCGAACGCGTGTGCCGCGAGTGTGGTGCCTGCGCCGCACAGCGGGACGCGCCGCCGCCCGCGCCGTTGCACTCATGGAGCTGGCCCGACCAGCCGTGGTCTAGACTCAATATTGACTTTCTGGGGCCATTTCGGGGTCATTATTATTTAATTATTATAGACGCACATTCAAAGTGGCTGGAGGTGGAAAAAGTATCAACTACCTCAGCCGCTGCAGTGATTCCGTGTTTGAGAAAACTATTTGCTCGTCTCGGGCTACCCAAATGTATTGTGAGTGATAATGGCCCACCTTTTTCTTCAGCTGAGTATGACACATATCTGAAGAAAAACGGAGTCAAACGCATTTTAGTATCACCGTACCATCCATCTAGTAATGGTGCGGCGGAAAATGCCGTTAAATTAGTTAAAATGGTTTTGAAAAAGGCGGGTACAGAGAAAGAGGATTGTGATAGGGCGTTATGTAGATTTTTATTTACGTACCGTAACACGGAACATTGCACGACACATAAGGAACCATCAGTGGCGTTAATGGGACGGAGATTGCGCGGACGCTTAGATTTGGTTAGGCCAGACACAAGTAGTATCGTGCGAAAGGCGCAGGATGAGCAAGAGGCGCATCGCGGCGGTAAGGGACGAGAGGTGGAGGTCGGGGACTCGGTATACACGCGTGATTATAGAACAAATTCAGGGACTAAATGGAAAGAAGGCATAGTTACTAAAAGGACCGGGCCAGTGTCTTACGTGGTACAATCGAAAGATAACGATTGGCAACGCCGTCATATTGACCAAATTATAACAAAATCTTCAATAAGAAAGTCTCGACACTCGCTTCCCAGCTCCGGACAATGTCTAAGTGCTGTTGAGGCACAACATGAAGGCGTGCAGGGCAAGCGCTTGAGAAGTGAAGACACGGAAGAGGGTGAGGGAGAACCTTGGGCGACTCCACCAAGATCTCCGCGATCAAAGGCATCGATGTCGCCGGAGTATTCGGGAGAGGGTGAGCAACCGGTTGTCGTTAGGGGTATACAGTCTAACGTCTCGGCTACACGCGAAACTGAGACACAAATACCACCAGCCAATCCCGCTCCTCGCTCGATGACACTGAGGCCTCGGACTTGGCGAGCTAAACAAAATATGTAATAAGCGATAGGTACATCTAAGCATGTACCTATAGGTATCATTAAATGGTTTACAATAGTAAATGGTATCTACCTAGATAATGTCACTATACCTATTGTATTTATGTTTAAATTAGGATATAGGCTAAGCTCACTGTATTTATATTTAGTGTAAAAACATGTTGATGCTAATGGGGGTTAGGTACCATTTTAAGAGGGGAAAAATGTCATGTATAGGGTATATGAATAACGGTTTTTATGAATATACCCACATGTCTGTACATTGTCATCATTGCCTCTCGTTTGCTTATAATAAAACAGTTTGCGATAGACCGTCTTTGATTTCATACATCACACACCTATACCACTGTTTTTAGGGACAAACATTTTTGATTTATCAAATGAATCTGTCATCTAATCGTATTTTAAATGCAAAGCATAGAAACCTAGCTAGGATAGAACAGGCTTTATTTTTTTTTACTTATGCAATAGATATAGATATAATTTCCAATACTACTTAATAAGAAATTAATTAAAGAAAGCTTTGTAGACGGTCGGTCGCTACTTATTGGAAGCACTTTTACCTTCGTATTTATAGAAACTTATAATTGCATTACAAGGCACAATTCTTATAACAAATGCTCTTGCTGCTGCTTCATAGCTATATAGTTCTGTGTCCAATACTCCTGCGTAGGCTGTACTATTATTTCATACTTGTGAAACACCTGTATACTATACTGACGTTGATATTAAGATCCTTTATAATATGATTTTTTTGTTTTGGTTGCTGTAAAGCAGCCAAAACGTCGGGAACGTAAAAACAAAAAATAAACGCGATAGAATCCTTAAAAATAGTTTTATTTCAATATTAGTTTTATTATAGCGGATAGACATACAGATATCTGATATTAGTGGCGTGGTTTTAAGATATGTTTAGTAAGAATTGGTTGTTCTCATGACACAAGCATCTATATTTTTGTTAGATTTTATGTTTATTTCAAGGACCACGCAAGAATTCAATCGGGCACTACATCGAATATTCAATAATATTTTTTATCCAAACCTCACACAAGGGTCGAATAAGAAGCTTCTTGCACAAGGGCCGCTTACCATACATTGTAAGCAATTATTTGACACGGTCCTATTATTTGGTTAGGACAAGACTTGTAATCGTTTTTCGCTGTTTATTCGGGACGGGCCGGTAATCGATTGCGAACGTTCTCATAGCGGAGTGAATATCATGAATATGCTAATGGATGAATACGAATGGCGATAGGAGTTTCTTTTGATCAATTTGGCAGCGGAGGTGGCAAGGAGAAAATTATCACCAACCCCATTGAGTGTTTCGGGTGTTGTAAATAATAATTAAAACATAAACGCACTTATAAATTTCCTTTAATTAACATTACGTTAACTCAATGTAAACGTAATTTGTTAAACTAAAAGCCACCCTTATATGACTGTGGAAATATGCTTATGGATACCCGCAAGCCCCGGGCGAGGTATGTGGGCTATGTTGGACTCCACCGACTACAACCCGACTGATATCCTTCTTCTTTCTTGTATTTGCTACGATAAATATATAAATCGAATTGAAAATATCCAAAAGCGATTCATGAGATTTTTGTGTTACAAGCTAAGTATTCCTTATAATTCTAACAACTACATCACCTTATGTAAAAAATTTCATATTCAACCGCTTGTGAATCGTCGTCGAACTGCCGACTGTATTCTTATGTTTAAAATTATTGCAAACGATATTGATTGCCCTGACATTCTTCAAAAACTTTATTTTAAGGTCCCAAATAGATCAAGTAGATACAATGCACCGATTTCCATCCCCTTCTCTTCTACAAATTACAGGCAAAATTCATACATGGTGCGAGCAAGCAATGACTTCAATAAATTATGTAAGGAATTCTCATTTGACCCCTATGTCACTAAGAGTAATCAAGCAAGAAAGCAGCTAAATCAAAATTTTTTTCAATAGGTAATTATTACGATCTTTTATAAATGTTAACACAACTGTTTAAAGTGTGATTTGTGTGCTTTACGTGTTTGTTTAAGATTATTTTCTGCTACTATACGTGAAAACCTTTAATTGGCTTCCTGTCACCAAACTTGTGTTTAATATTTTGTTTGTAGCTGTTGGTTTTCCATAAAATAAATAAATAAAATAAATAAATATATCTACTACCTATATATACCAATCTATGCCTAAAATCGCCACAGCAATTTAGCAGTAAGTTGAATTTTTGGAGGGACGCTAATCCGGCGGTCTCGTTTGTTATTCTAAGCCCTTTTAAAAAGAAAAAGAGGAAAGAGACGTGTAAGCTAATTAGTCACGAGAAAAGATATCCTACCACCAAACACACAGTAAAAATAAAACAAAAGTCGAAATAATAAAAACAAAGATATTTACATTTAGGCGATGTTTTTTCCTGCGCCATGATGTCAATTTTTTCCTTGTTCCCTTCCGTCATTTTTCCCCGTCAGCTGTCCACATCAGTCCTCACCAAAGAATGAAAGCTCGCAGACATATCAGTGTTTATTAATATATACAGGTATAACAACATCTACAAAGGAATATTAACTTTATTTTGTTCTTGACAATGTTAGTTTTAAGTTGTTTCAACAGAAATTGCTTTGTAATTGAGTGGCAGTTGTTAGATATTTTGTATCGCTGTGTCCACAATACGCAGGTTTAATTTAACATGATGATATGATGCAGTACTAGTTATTGTTTGTATTGTACTAGTTACTTTTTCGGGTCGGTTTGCTATAAATTGTTATTTAATTTTAGTAGTATTCTTGATGTTGTGACCGCTGTAACGTGCTTGACATGTGACGATCTTAACATGCTATGTTACGATCTTGACAAGTTGGTGAACTTAATAAGTAACATACTCGAAATTTGACTAACTTTTCATGTGATAAACTTTTTCATTACTTTGAAATTATTCGTACATTAATTATGACGGGAGTGAATAGTAACATGCTCCATATATGAAGCGAGATACTCTCTTTCCTCTAATATGGTTAATAAGAGTATTCATAGTTTTTTTTTGGAAAGCCTAAAAACCAAAATCATTTGAATGCAACAGTTGATTTAAATAAATATATCTTAACTAATCAAGGTATTGCAATATGGGTCACTTTTAGCAGGGTCTGATACTATACAGAAAAAAAAATTACAATTGAATTGAGAACCTCCTTTTCTAAGTCGTTTAATAACGTCGTTTAAATAGTTTTCTGCCAAACGTACATTATATTACTTTTAGTGTTATAAGTCTATGACACGGTATCTATTTATAAACAGAATTATAGATAAAATCGTATTCTAAATTTAAAGTTAATATTGAACTACCACACCCGTCACGGTTAAACAATTAAATTTATAACTATAGTCATTATCACGGAGTGACGGAAGGTGTCACTTGATCGGCCCTGATGCCCAGGGCCTTAAACAACGGGCTACCCTCGGGGTCGAGGACGACTGGGGTGTGGGCCCCGGACGTCCGGTGACGATGACGACTCCTGAGGAGGACGGCGGCGAGCGTGGCTCCCCGCCACCGTGCGCAGCGAGGGCGCAGGGGGAGCAAACATCTGCTCCCCCGAGACAGGCCCCCATAAGGGGGCGAGGCACAAGAGGGGCACCGGTGCATTTCGTTTGGAGATCCCGGAGCCTTTCCAACATGTGTCGAAGGCGGCCACCGGGGGGGTTTTAGTGGGTAAGAATCCCACATAACCAGGCCCTCTCCTACACAGAGGCCGGGTATCTGTCGAAAATTTTACCCCCGACAAAAAAAAAAAGGTGTCACTTGATATGCTTGATTTCTTTTTTATTCATTCAATGGTAAAATTGCACCTGCATACGATATTGACCTACTAAGGTAAGAGAGAAGTGGAGTCTCCTCCTATTTTCCGTACAATAAATTTCGTTGTGTTTCCATGATAATTAGCTTTTCGCCGGAACTCGGCGAGGGTCAAACCTCAGCGTCTTCTTTGGACACCGCTGAGGATCCTGGATTACAGGAGTAACGGTGACGGGGGGGTGTGGCGGGCCTAGTCCCAGATAAAACAAGAGGATATTCTTCTTAGAGGCGTCATCATCTTATAAATGACACCTCTATTAGAGTGAGGGAGATATCATTCAATTTATGACGATTTAGATAAAATGTGCATTATGGTTCTGAAATATTAGTTTAATGAGGAAGATAAGCTGGGTGTTATAATATTGTCCTTACAAATTATATTTGTAAAAATTATCTTTATCTTAATGTTCTAATATCTTTGTAGTAGTACAATTAGTTAGTCTATCGATGACATAGACTCCAGACAGGTATGTATGTTTATGGACCATCGCAAACGAACTGCATACGATTGGAGCTCTACTTGTCTCGTAAAAAGCGGATGTTCCAAACTTCATAAAAATAATATACGTGTAGAATTGATAACCTCCTCCTTTTTTCGTCGGTTTAAAAATGGACTCCACCAACTTTGTTGTCCATCAAGTGATAAAGTAGGGAAGTCATTAAAAAAATCCAGTGTCTATAATCCTTTTATTTTACTATAGCATACATTAAAACTATGTTATATTTCTTATTCCTAAACTTGGTAGAGTACGGAATATCATCTTAATTATCTAAAATAACTAACCCAAACTAAGTTGCTTTAAAACTTATTATCTCAAACATTACAGAGTACAACGTGTTGAGGTAGTAAACGAAACTGGAGTTTGTTTTATAACTTTGTAATGTTACTTATTACGAACTATAATGAAATGATCTAAAGTAAGGGACATTACGTTTTCATTATGTATCAAACTTTTCTCATGAAAAGAACTTTTAAACATTCCTGAATAAAATTCTATTACGAATGTCGTAAAAAACTAATCCATTTCAATGGTAGTTAGTGGGCTCAGCTTTTGGCTATGTAATGAATATTTTTTACAATCCTGGCACTCTATAACAATCCCACAATCTTAATACAACGTGACAAAATGTAACTTAAAACAACTAAAGTCAGTCTTCGATTATTAGTTAAACTGTACAGATTTCGACCTTATTATACAATTATAAAGTTGTTTTCACGTATCTGTCATCTTCTATTATATTCTCACGAGATTCTGTCTTCGGCTGCTGTGGTCTCTTACCGCCTCCTAAAACAAGAACGAAACAATAAATTAACTGCTATATTTCTTAATGAAAGGTAATCTTTAAATGAAATAAATGCACAGATATACTACTACTTTCATCCGACAAACAGCAACTGAGTACATTATTATTTTTTAAAAGAATATATTTGTATTTTCTGGAAAAATAACAAGACCAATCTAAATTTCGAATTTTGTTAACATCTCATCTAACTAGCTGTGACTGTTTACGTGAGAAAACGCATCGATTAGTTTTCAATCGAACTTGGCCTTAATATGTATTTCTTCTATTTCTGATATCTTAGCCAAGTCATAAAACTTTTTTGTTTTTTTAATTACCTCCGAGCAATAACTTCTGCAGCGTAGAGAAGGGTGCATCAATAGCGATGCACAATATGAACGCACCCACGAACGATAGTGATATGTCACCCATGAATCTGTATATCTGTTGAAGAGAATAAAATGATTGCAAAATAATATAATAATAATAATATCGCCAGAAGAACACACGACTATACAATCCCGCACGAAGCAATGCTTGTATTATGGGTGACATACTTGTATAGATGCTAAACGTCCAAGACTCAGGTTCAAAAATTCCTGTTCGTCACACAAAATTTGCCCTCATCGGGATTCTAACCCGGGACCCTCGACACAGCAAGCAGGATCACTACCAATTGCGCCGATCATATCGTCGTATAATAAAAAAAAACCTGTATGCGGTTGCAATTTTAAAGAAAGTTAGGGCATTTTTTTACATTTTCTAGATAGTTGCGGTATCAGCTAAAAAGGGCAAATAAGTGAGCCACAAGATTTAGAATAAAAAGTTCTATTCATCATGTTATAATAAGTGATAATAATTAAAGCTCCCAGTCATATTCAGCTGCAATGACTATGAGAAGTCCACCTTATGTTGTAACGCTACATACTCAAGACTAGTTTGATGTATCATTCTCATAATATTCGTCATAATTCATACTTACATTATCCCCAGTGGAAAAATAGTGCGTCTTCACCCAGCTGCCGTTAGCGACCATAATGATAGGCACATGGATCAGGTACATAGCGTATGAGAGACGAGCTGGCAGCTTCCACATTTGCAGCGAGAGGAACCAGTTTATAGGACCTAAGAGCAAAAGAAAACTCAGTGTTAAGAAGCTAGAGAATGAAATTGATATGATATTGAATAAACAAGGTTGAAACAAAAAAAGAGAGATAAAGCAGAGAGAGAGGTAGAGGTTACGGAGAAGAGAGGACAGAAGAGAGGTTATATATATATATATAAATACAAAAATATTATGAACTTTTTAATGTCCCTTTCCTGGGTATATGCCTCCCCACAATGCGATAATTAAGGCTATATTACTAAAACACGCTAGACAAGTGCACGTTGGCGAACTCTGTGTAAAATTATATGCAATATTGTATTATAATCGTTGTAAAAATAAACGGGCGGTTTCTTTAATTAACTTCTATAGGAGTCGTATCACTGACAGGATTCCATAAATTCTCATAAAGTATATAATGTTTTCATTTTGAATTTCCAAGGAGTATAATCAATAATCATCATACCTTTTAAATATATGCCCGCTAGGGATTTGATCCTGGTTTTTGTGATGGCCTAACATACCGAGTACTTTTGTTTTTCTTTTGTCAACGTTTTGAGTATATCATTTTTAAATGGTAATTTTACACGAAAATCGATCGAATATACGACGTTTATTTTTCAAACAAGAACTGACGACATAGTTACCCTAAAATATCTCTTTCTTTCCTATGTAGATTACAAAATATTTTATACATTAAGTTTCCTTCGTTATCCCTTTAAGCCGCCCCGACCCATCTAGTTACATTAAAGAAACATAATGTCAGTAGATAATGAAGACATAATTAATTTAACGCCAACCCGACATAAGCCTTATTTACTACAATTTACCACTGTATTAAATAAGAAGCTAAGTAGAGCTCTAAAACTGGCGACTCTGCACCATAAAATAAAAGTTCCAGATCTCATTTAAGTCTTTACTCATATTTAATTTACTATTTGTACATGGTTCAATACGTGCCACAACCAAAATGAAAACTTGCAAATTAATATTTTTTGGTCCAGAAAATGATAGCTCCTCGATGAAATAAAGTAGTAAGATGGTTTAAGTTTTTAATATCTCAGTACCCGTCAATTTCATAGCCTCCTATAACCCGCAAGCAACCATTAATCTGAAGGTTAATCACCGCACAGCTTTGCATTTTTGTGACGCAACGAGGTTGCTTCTAGAGTCGCGTGATACTGCGAAACTATGATGGATTTATATTTAATGTGAAATTGTTAGTTTATACGTCGATACAAATTTTAAATATTTTTGTTTAATAACCTAAATACCTACATTTATACATCCCAATTAATAGAAAATGTTATCTATTAACAATGGCTTAGCAAAGTAGATTTGGAATTAATGTATTTTATAATACGGTTAATAGATTTGAACTTCTTATGAATTGTGTTCATTTTGTAGAAATAACAAAATTATTTTCTGAACTATAGAGTAGTTTTTATACGTTTCCTTTTTCTGATTGGATTTGTTGTCAGTTTCAACACTATTAAAATTCTATAGATAGTCGATACTATATTTTGAGACTCCATTGATATTATTTAGAATGTAGAATGTAAAATGTACAAGGGCAACAGTATATAATTTAAGACAAAATAATACGCACATCTCATAGACATCGTTATTGTTTACAGAAGAACTAACCTCCATATCCATGCACACAGGCAAAGATCAGCCATCCTAAGGCGACTGCCCAGATGGCGCGCATGTACGCGTTGAGGAAGTTATCGAAGAACTGTCCACTGTGGTCCAATTGCATCACCGGATAGATGGACACGATGCAGAATGCCATCATCACGAACGATAGAATCCAGAGGAGAATCACGTTAATCTGAATGAAAATGGAATTGTTACATATCTGATTGCAACTGATTTATTGGTTAGTGGTAATGCCACTGGACGGATTTCAGAAGAGAGAGACGGCGGTCACTTTATATAAATATCGGTGGTCAGAAAATTTGGGTTGTCTACAATAGTAAAATGATTTACCTCCTTCTAGAACAGACGAGTAAAAATTGGAGGACGATGGTAACAATAATATTTAGAGTAATTTGCAGAATTGAATGGATCTCAGCAAACTATAGGATAACATTTGCAGAAACCAGAAGAAGAAATATATGGTATTTGTAATGCCTTATAATATTGTAGAGCATAGACATACCATGGATATTCTAATCTTCTTGTTCCTACATAAATGCAGCAGGTATCCGTACACCATGCCGATGAAGAATGGCGGCGCTCTGGTCAGTGTGTTAACGTAGTAGATTTGCACATAGTCACGGAACTCGATAAAACGGCTACAACAAAACACATAATTTGTTTAAGATTTCAACAAAATATATAAATACAAATAAACATGAGATGATGGCAATCATTGTAATTACTTAGTAAACAACAAATGTGAGGATAGTAATGACAAAATCATGTTTGATGTTAATACAACAGAACAGGAAGCAGTCAAGTTGATAATTATAACAACCATTTGCACAGTAATATTAAAATAGATAATTGTACCTCAAATTTGCTAGTGCAGCAGAGAAATTGTATAAGAAGCTATACACAGACGATGACACCAGGGAAAGTAGAACTGCAGCTGTGAGGGCACACCACCCGAACCTCTCCCTACCGAACAGGAATACCATCACGAGCGGGCATACGATGTATAACTGCACGTCCACTGATAGATACCAGGTTTGAGCTAGACACTGGAAATGAAGATTGGGTTCAATTTCGTTTGGCACACCATTTTTATATGATCTGGTTAAATATCTCCCAGAATATGTACTAATCTCCAAAATTTGCCTCGTAATTTAATCCAATTGGAGATCATTACTTCATGTTATCTAGATATTTAACATGTATTCATTTCAAATGCCAAACTTATAGCCTTTTATACTCATTCTGAAATGAATCACACGAAAACGCCTGAGATATTGTAAAGATTAAATAATAGCAACGCTGTTATCCTTGTAAGATAATTTTCTCTAGGCAATGGACACCGAGTAGATAAAGATATGTACAAGTATGAACCAAATATCACAACAGACTTTGTACAATACACTTCACTTTACTGTTATGTACTTACAATATTATGTGGGTTGACATAATTTTGAATATGCAAGAGCGCTGCCCACCAATAAGTTCTACAGTTCTCTGTGGCGTGGGCAACATTCTCCCAGAAGGGTCCATCGGATACGCGGTTAAATACAGAAGTTTGAAGAAGCACCATCGTCGCTAAGAGAGGGAACATCCTCATGATACGGTTAATGTAGAAGAGATGGACTGTCCTTATGAAGCGGGCTGAAAAGAATAAATACAATCTAAAATTCGTGACAGGGGCTAAAACGAGGATAAAATCTAGTCAAATTCAATGGTTAAAAAGGAATAGAATAACATTTTCATTGATTCCAAATAGAACTTGGTTTGTACGTAAATTCGTTATTTGATAGTACTATTATGATTAAATACAATCAAAGGTAATCGCGAAATATAATTTATCACAAGGATTTATGGAATAATAATATTTATTATCAATAAGGTTACGCCAAATATGTGATTTGGAACACGCACTGTCGCGTGTACAGATTAATTTCAGTCGCATCATTTTGTAGGTACGCATATTTTACAAATGATAGATTTTAACTCTAATGTATCCTACAACACATCTTGCTCTTATAATAAAACCTCACCTTTGCTAATCTTTCCGACAGTAGTGTAAACTGCAAGTATTCCACTAAGCATGAAAAAAGTATCCACTGTGATTGGTGCCGAGTTAATCCAAGTGCTTGAGAAACCAGTAATCCACTGCAAAGAGAAATTAATAATAAGTAATTATACTGCCTTGCTATGAAATAATAATGGAGATGGCCAATAAAATGATGGTTGCAGTCAAAATATTCTGAGATTCTTCCAAAATTGTGTAGCGTACTTGAATAACCTACAGGGTCAATTAAAGGGTGACAATGATAAAGATATTACCATACGGTATGGTACGTGAACAAGCTTAGCACGGTGATCAAAAGTAGCTCCGATTTTTATATAACCAACAACTAGAATATCGTTCATACTTACATTAAGAGTGTCACTAATATTATGAATGTACCCAAGTAGCGTCATACAATAGGTGTGACCAATGATAACCCACATCATAGAGATTGCCCTGATCCCGTCCAAGCACTCCAGTGCACCCGGCAAGGAGTTAAAGGTGAGGTACCGACGAGTGTTCGTGTACACGGAGAACGAGCGGAAAAGAACGTTGACGCGTTTAGGATCTGAGGAGCAGAATATTTTGATGACTTTTAAGAAATTACAGTGTAGTAACGAGAAAAAGAATAATTAAGAAGAACAAAATATTTGAGATGAATTCATTCAAAATATAAAAGTAGACACTAAGTAGATTGATAATATGGTCATATTATAAATGATCTTAGTACTACACATACTAATAAGAATATATTGCAAGAAAGTAGCTGAATGTAACTCACCACTTTTTAATATGAAAGTGTGATACAGGTCGTAGCTTGTGCTTGCTATCAAACAAAATCCTATTACTGATAACAGCACGCTAAAAAGAAAAAGAAATATTGAAATGATATTGTAGCAACAATATATAAAGCAAAGTTATTAGCTATAACATTAGATAAAGAATAAAAACGCAAAGCACAAATTTTGTGTAAACTCTTTGTTGGCACCATCAATAAATTGCCCTGGTTCAGATAGTTAACTCTTGTAGGCAAAAGGACATTCTTATTCCAGCTAGAAATAGAATAAACCTCATGATACGTACATAGCCACGTAATCAGCTGCAACAAAAGGCTTGTCGTCAGGTAATCGGCAGAAGTATTCGTTGTATGTAAAATTGACGAAGGGGACTTGTTCTTGAATGAAGTCTATTGCCTCTGAAGGGGTGCACACCTTAGGCACGCATACTGATAAGGTCATCCGGAGCTGTGCCGCGACGACTGCGGGAAATATTCTGTAATAAAATATGATGGTTGTGACTGACTGTCAGCACTTTCTGCGTAGATCGGACTGCAAATAACAACTAAATATGAGGGTACCCCAATTCAAGCTATGACACTAAGACGTCTATAAAAATCAAATATAATTTATCTATTATAGCTTATTTAAATATGATGGTTGTGTTTTTCTGAAAACTTATTGTATTGGTTCAAGCTTAACTAGACAATACTTATTCGGTTTCAGTTGTAACTAAGTGTAATGTGCGCTAATACAGACGATCAGCGTTCATAGCACTAAGATAATTCTAGCATATTATTTTCCCAACTTTGATGAACTTCCAACTAATCTTTGAAAAAAAAAATGTGATTCATTGGTATAATAAGCCTTGAACCTGCGTTACTAAATGTAACAATTGTCTGGGAACTAAATATTTTTTTTGAAATCGACATATCGATATTCTGACTCCACATAATGATAACAAATACGCTGAAGAAGCTCAAGTTCTAGGCTTATTGAATCAATCTATAGAGCTTTTTTTATAGTTATTTACCTCATTTCAATAGGTGTTCCAACTCCCGCAATTTCCTGCGCATAGTATTGCACATTCCTGAAATTCTTAGCCTCTTCAATGGTCTCATTATCTGGCTGAGGCCATGGGATATCAGGCCATCCAGGCCACTCAGGCAACTCAGGCCATTCAGGCAGCTCCGGAATCTGTATCGGATCCTGTTGTATAGGCACTGTGATTGCGCAGTATTTGCCTTGTATGTGCATCGAGTCGATGACTTGGTTTATTCCAAGACATTGGAAGTAATCACCCAGGTCGTTCCAGTTGCCTATTGAGAAACCGCTTGGCGGTTTGGCACTTGCGTCTAGGACTGGAATAGAAACATAACAAATTTTTAAAGACTAGTAAATATGCATACTTTAGGAAGATGATTAAGTACCTCCTTTAACGAATCAAGAAATTATCTCTTATTCATTCTTCTTGAGATTATAATGTATATTATCAGGAACTTCTAACAGATTTTGATTACAAATCAGATAATTGTGATGACATCAACCAAGCATTAGCTAGCGATAGTAAATTGATATCAACCATTAGTCAATATTGACTCATTATGAGCAGGTAGTGCAATTAGATAATATCTTCAAAAGGTACTCCAAAGTTCCTAAAACAAGTTATGAGTTGAGTGGTTTGATTAATTTGAGCGATTTGTTATATACCATCCTAGATTGTAGCGACTTGCTTATAAAACTGCCGTAACGGTACATTGGCTAGGTAGAAATTAACAAAAACAAGCACAAAGAACTACACAAGCGCATGTTATTAGCCAGTAAACTGCGATTACCTATTTTCCTACATCAAAATGACAACCATATAAGTACTGACAAAACAAAAACAATCCAAGACTTTAATGAATTAATACTGTCTCAGTTTATATCACGTAATAGGTCTTAAGATTATAATGTATCATATTAATGAGCAGATTATAATTTATAGAGACTATAAAACACGTGTACAATTTGTAAAGATAAATAGTTCGATCAAAAGTAGATGAGTCAGGATGATAACTGATAAAAATTTACTCCTGAATTTTCATCCATACACTGCATGAATTTTAATAAGCGCTTTCTAGGAAATTTGAAAAAGCAAAAACATAGAACTATTGAGTAGGTATTGTAACATAAATAAATCAGAAATATAGCAAGCCCTAACTGAACTGCAGTACGTGATATAGCTCTAAGCAATTTCAAAGTGGAAGTGGGTGTTGGCTGGACGCATAGTTCGCAGAATCAATGGCCGTTGGATTAGGCCGTAAAAAGGTTCTAAAATGGTGACCAAGCAAGCCTGAAGACGTAGAGTCCTCCAGTAAGTAGATCAATAATATCAACATTGTGAAGGTGAAGAACGGTCATATAGAAGGCATTGTGAGAGTCCACGGTGGACCTGTTTGAAGTGACGGATGGCTGAATGACACTAATTTGGTAAAAATTCATTCAGGAATCACTCGTATTATTATACGCATTTGATTTTTTAAACACAGAGCACATAACAATATAATAACGTGGGTATTTCATAAAGTTTATTCGTTGTTCGTAGTGTCGTTTGAACACGGATGTGTGATAAACGAAGTAATTACAGATCCTATCATTGGTCCTATCGCAAATTTTGCTATTAAATATTAGTAGCGATCGATTGATATAATTTTTCAGTTTTTTTCGTATACATAAATAGTTATTTGTAAAGAAATTAAAGATATTCTATAAATTTGTAAGGAAGTATTAAAATAAATAATCCTTATTAATCCAATCATTGATTTACGAGACTTTAAAGCAGTAGATAAATCGGTGACACACATTACAAGGCTTGATAAATAAAAATATTCTCCTTTGCTGTTAGCTTATAAATAATTGACCTATTTAGTGCTTTACTGCTTGGAAGAGGCCTCCCCTCTATGAGAGGGGATTGAGGGCTAGGTAAACCACGTTGGTATAATGCGTTCTGGCGGACTTTTCAGATCTTTAGCGGACTGGTTATAGTTTATCTCAGGTACGCAGGTTTCCCTATGATGTTTTCATTCACTGTTCAGCAAGTGACCATTATAATTGCAAATGAGATACATCTATACCTTTCAACAACTTTAAATTTTTCTGCTTGTTAAGCAATATTTTAAAGTCAAATACAATTTAATAAGGCCTTTTAATATGTCTTGCAAAGAGTCCTGACGTATTCTAATGTGATATTTTCACACAAATTATATATTTTCTATTTATTTATATTCCCATGTTTTACTAGCGTCGGCTTAGAGTCTATCTATTATTTATTTATATAAATTAATATTTTCTAAGAAGGATATTGCATTCATTTTCTTTACTTACACTGCAATCCAAGTGAATGATTCCTCAAAAACACCAGTTGTTCCTGACATTGTACAGGATTTAACACATCCTCATACAGATTCTGATCAAACACACTTCTGTAATCCTCGTTCCGTCCGTTCAAACAATTTACTGTATTGACAACTAACGCTATTATAAATATGTATTTAGTGATATCCATCGCGACTGTCCAATCGAAAATCTCGGTCGTAAATATTAGTTGCACCGTTCGAGTCCGGTATAAATTGTATTTATCTAAATACACTTGCGATAATGATTGTGTGATTTAATTTCCAGCGATTGCCTGTGATACTTTGATAAGTATGGCGATTTATCGTTAATTTATATTACTTTGATAACTCTATAAGCTGTCGCTTTTTATATTAAGGTTCCGGATATACGAGAATTAATCATGTTAACATGTTTTCTAAAATTAAACATTGAATAAGTTTTATTTATTCAATGTTCAATATTTCATAATATTATTTTTAGAACTTATTTGTCTTTTGTGAGTTGAGTTATTCAATTCTCGCTAGATCACGGTTGTGAATAGCTTGACATAATAGCAATAGGTTCACCGCTATTTACCTTCAAACCCAATACTATCAGCTAAATGTCGGTTCGCTGAAGTGCACCTCTGCCAACTCTTTAATGGAAAAGGCACGTAAAGGTGATGGATTTATTTTGATCACTAAGTATTCGGTTTGACCTGAAATGTCTGCTCTTATTTTTTCACTAGTTAAATATTTGTCAGAGCAACCGGTTGTAACAACAGAAGTGTAAAATATTCGAATTACTCAATTAGTAGTGTACGGTTCCGCACGGTTGTGTCAATGTAATGTACTTATGTAATGTAAGTAATTTATGTAATTTAATGTAATATATAAGGGCTGTAAACGACGAGTGTCTTCTGATAAGTTGTAATAAACACTGCCGTGCGTCTTAGTGCGGCGTCTACATAGAATGCTACTGCATCTAGGTCGTTCGTTGCGTGCTTCGTATCAGTAAGTTATAAGGATAACGTTTGTTAAAGTCAATTGTATGTCGAGTTATTAATGGCATGTAACATGTTTAAAATATTTCACGCACAAAAAGTGACCTAAATTTTGAACCCGCGTTTTAACGGGTTATAACTGGGGTCAACACTTAGGGGCTTAATACAAAGGATTTGATAAAAAAAATATTTCGCATGCATATAAACAGACAATAAGGAAAATACGAATTCAACGGATTCGGCTTCTTGAATATAATTAATATTCCCTAAGTAAATTACGTTTATTTTTTTTTTCCGAAAATATTCAATGCACATACACAAATTACAGTCTGATTATAATGTATAGATATGTAACACAATTGATAAGGCACACGGATATAAATTACTAAATTAAATTTAGTGACTAATATTAGATTGTGTTTGTAAATGAGTTTCAAGTAGTCGATCTCTGCACGCGATGCACCTACTATGCACTTTGAATAGACTGGCAGATCTATAAGTTTGTAAAAGTTTTTATTAACCGGGTCTTCATCCCAAAAATAAGTTCTAAAGCAAACCAGTGTTACGTAAACCATCTAAATTGATATAGCAAATAGATGGTTCGTGGATGGATATTATAGGAAGTTAGGTGTATGGTTACTAAACAATACACCCCACTAATTATAATATCCATTCATTAGCAAAGACGTCTGACGCTAGACAAAGGCATCCCCCAATGACTTCCACACATACCGTCTCCCTGTCCTCTACAGCTCGCATCCAGCGGCTTCCTGCGACACGTGTGATGTCATCGGTCCACTCGTGAGAGTCCGTCCAACACTACGTCATCCGGCTTGTAGTTGCTATTCTAGAGCCTTTCTGCTCCAACCATCGGTTATTTGAGCTTTGCTTGAACATATAATATACCCACTTATTACAATCTATCACCAATTTCTCACAATCATCGGAATGACTTAGAATTCTTTCCACATCGCTCCAGTCCTTCAAAGGCAATATTTGTCCTGGAAATGGACTGTAACATTCTTCTATTTCCAAAATTACATTCTGATTGTAGAAAAACAATTGGTCAGACTTTTGGGAAGCAAGCGCGGCCGAAATTACAATCACTTGTTAGGGAATAGCGGATATACTTTTCCTTTGAGCACAAATGCAGCCTGTTTTGTAATTTTTGGAATCTTGCTGCTTTTTTGTTATTCTTTCCTAGTACTGTCATTGGATTTTTATTTGGCCTTCACTGTTATATTTAAGCTTAATACAACGTTTCAACTGTTAAATCCCGAGTGTATGACTACAGTATAACAAGTCTATCTAGATTGTATTTGTGCATTGTACAGATATTTAATATTATTTGTAAAAGTTACTTGAAGTTTCTCAACATGTCAAACAACCTGTTGCTTGAACTCACGACATCGGAGACTTAAATTCCGTTTTCAAATACAGATTTTACAAATATTATGATTGTATTGGCAGCGTGCAAGGAACTCATAAAAATGCATTCGACATTTAAAGTCAAGTCTATCTTTTGTGCTCTTTGGTACTTTTTTATTATGAAAGTACAATGATAAGTTCAATTATCTAGTGGTGGCTTTTTGGTGTTATTTCAGATACGTATTAAGTATGTTTTTAGTAACCACTTGCAGATAGAAAATCGATATCCAACCACTTAGAACTTTGTTATATTTTCCACAAAAAATATATCATGCAAAATTCCTGAGATTCTTTTGCTAAGGGTTTTCTGGATAAAAGATATTCTTTCAAAGAGAACTAGTTATATAAATTAATAAAGAAAATATAATACACACCTGTAAATAATAAAGGATTTAACTATAGACTTTTATAAAATCTCAACATAACAAAAGTCACTAACCTGGGAGATGAAAAATTCTCAATGTTCATATTAAACCTAATGGAATAAACAGGTAATGTGAACGAAGTGTTCGGCACAAAGGGCCTGGCATCTGAAACACGTGCCCTTGGCTTCCAAACAAAGGAAGCATCACAGACTAATAAAAGTGATGTAGGATTGAGGGGGTACTAGGACATTATCATGTGGAAAAGCATCATATTACTCGTATGTCTCTAAGAAGTGTTTTGCGTCTACGATAATTTTGTATTTGAAAGAGCCACAACTGCCGCCTTGGTGCAAAACTTATAAAGAATAATTGTGAAGTCATAGTTCCAGTACCTACCGGGTATTCCAGTGTGTGAGCCTTTATTCAAATATTTAGTGTACATGACTTACGTCACTTTTGGTATTTCTAGTAAGTCAATGTTTTTTTATGAAATAGGCATACCTTTTCAAATTTAAGTTTAATTTATATTTTATACACCACATTGGCGAAGGGATTCATAATTACAATTTCTCACGTGTTTTCATAATAATATTAGGTATAATGCCGATACTAGATGATACATAATAATTATAATACTTACCGTATTATAATTATTATGCTTATCGCGTAATATGTCAAAATGATCGGTAACAATCAAAGTACTCGTATTAGACGATTTCGTAACTATGATGTGTTGATTTGGTGATTTTAAATGATTAATATACCAAGCTGAGCTTAGCTTTTTATTTCGTCATATTTCGAATCCGCTTCACATACGAAATAAAGAATGTCTTAATGACATATCCTATCGCCTATGAATCACTGATAATACAAATATTTGTAATTATCAACGGAGTAAAGTCCATATGTACGGCGCGCTAAAAGTTTCCGGAATGAATAAGCAAATAAAAATAAGAATTAAATAAGAAAATTTTAATAAGAAAAGACAAGATTGGCTACATCTTGAAGCGCGCTTCAATCAAAACTTCTTTCAAGCCGCCGAAGAAGATTAGTCAGTTTTTACCGTCTGTGAAGTGTCACATTCCTCTACAAGATGCAGGGGTATACAAACTCGATTGTGAATGTGGGCTCTCTTACATAGGACAAACCAAAAGATCTATAAAAACCCGGGTAAAAGAACACATTGCTGATGTAAAACACCGGCGCTCCACGAAGTCTGCAATCTGTGAACATGTACAAGATCGCACCCGCCATTATATCAGATTTGATAAGCCACAGATCCTCGCAAAAGAACACCGATTCCGACCAAGGATGATACGCGAGGCCATTGAAATTAAAAAACATCCTAATTTCAATAGGGAAGATGGCTGGGTGCTAACACCAGCTTGGGACCCTGTAGTAAACATCATAAAATCCAGAACCAAGCGTACCATTGCAAGACCTCAAGACACAGTGAGCTCTTTCTGCGTAGATCGGACCGCAAGTAACAACTAAATATGAGGGTACCCCCGTCAAACTATGACACCAGGACGTCAAACACCTCAGTCCTCCCGTGACCATGGTTGCTGCAAAGCAGCCGAAACGTCGGGAACGTAGAATAAAAAAATAAACCGCGATAAAATCCTTAAGATTAGTTTTATTTCAATGTGTAGTATTCGCGTAAATATAAGAAATCAATAAGAAAATTGTTTCTCAAAATATTGTCCGTTTGCAGTAACGCACTTTTTACATCCGAATAAACCAATCAATTAACATACTCTTCTCAACGATTTAGTTTTAATTGTGTCCTTCAAACTTTCAAAATCGTAGGTCCATCTCTGATCTTTATTTCCTCGTATTTCTCGTCCATTACATCTACTGTCCTCAGTAAATTTATAGATACCAACAAAATCAGGAGCGTTGTCTAAAAGCAAATTATCTCCGTTGTAACGACACTCCTTGACAGCCTTAAATTGACTCTGAATGTGTACGCAAATACTCAGAAACTCGTAAAAGGTAGCACCGACATATTGACAGACATTACGATGACGGGAAGCTTCCACGTACATACTAGTATATATAAATGCGATACATTCCCCCCACAATCTAGATATACTTATATTAATATGATTGTAAGGGCAAGACGTACGTCTGAAAGTGTGCACGATCAGCTGAAAATATCCCACCCCTTCTTGTGACCTATAAGATTCAGAAAAATGGTACCCGCGCTAAATATTCTTATAATATGTGCGGTGTTGACAAATTTTCAAAATGCATTTTTAAACGTGTTACTTAAAGTTTATAATGAAACTATGGGGCACTTTGAACACTGACAAAGGTTAATCGTTTGTTTCCAGTGCATCAACAGAACTGGCGTGGTTATGTGTGAATTCTCGTGATTGCGGCTTGTTATATGATGCTATTCCATAGAGCTGAATGAAGTTTCATGGTGCAATTGTTGCCTATTGTCTAACTAAAACGGGACTTTAGCTGAGCTTTTATATAGTATTGAGGTCTCAGGAAGCCGTATCGTTCTGCACTGTTTCTTTTGTTATAAAAATTGTTACAAGATTAAAGTGCAGCAGTAGAAGGCGGATAATGGATCAGTTTTTCTTTAGATTACCCCTATAAACATAGAAACTCATAAATTTATTTCTACATGAAAATTAAACATATATACCTATATGTTTACCTACTTATAGGATATTTTTAATGGAAAAAACATTAAAAGTCGTACTTAATTGAAAGTAATTTTATACTGTAACTTAATCTTCCTTTGCATTCGATCATATATATACCGTCATGCCTGTTATCCCCGAAACGGTAGGCAGGGGTGCAGTACAATGCACCTACAATGCGTCGATGGTATTTGGTCTACATTGGTGCAATAATGGGCCTACTTGATTGGGATCTAACACAAACCTACATATACTATGTATGTATATAATATACGCAAAACCTGTGAATAACATTCCAAGACATAAAGGAAAAAAGAAAATAAGGCCTTTTTTCGCGCGCTCAACGGGACGGAAACTTATAACGAGTGTAACTTTAGCGCTCGGAAACAAAAACCGTCCCTTCAATCTGATTGAAAGATGTCGACTTTTAACAGAGTCATGGAACTTTTACTCTCGCGAGAGCCCCTCGCTTCGTTGTGAGTATTAATTGATCGAGAGTCCAATTATATACGGCGAAGAGTTGAAATGGGATCTTTGTGTAAATTGGGTCCCCAATTGCAGAGGTTTTAAATGGCTTGGAGTACGTTTATTCATTGAGTAGATACATACCACATTAAATAGGTTTGGTTTTCTTAGCTGTATTATGTAAGCTTTTATTTCAATTGATTTTTTTTAATGGTTCAGTCTCGTTTTCAAATTTAACTCTGCTCTGTTATTGCAACATTGAATACAATGTGACTGTTCGGGACTTACATGTATTATTCCGAATATTATCGTTTATAAGTAATAATTAATTGTTTATATTCCGTGTGTTCCTCAAGTTTTATTTACATATACATTTCAAATACATGCAATTATAAATAAGAATACCTATCAAAAAGTAAGAGTATGAATTTCAAAGTATGAATAACGTTCTGAAAAGAACCGATTTGAAATCTAACATAACTCGATTACTTATTGGCAAGAGATGCCGTCTGTCACAATCGCTTTATAATGCTAATATCCAGATTATTGTAATGGCGACATTTGCATACTAAGAAACGACTAGAATTTGTCTGGGGAATGCTTATTACTTCGAAACTTTTGTAAGAGTTCTTTCGGTTCGAGATTCGTACTTATTGGTTGCGCGTTTTGTGACTTACAATGGGCTTTATAGTGGATTTCATTTGCGCCTTTAATTTTAATTAGAGTTCTAAGACGTGTCGCGGCTCTACAACCTTTTGTACCATTCCATATATAGGGTATCATTCTAAAAATATAACAATACTAACACTGAAAGGAACGCTTTGTTAAGAAGATAAAAACAATATTAAAAAAAAAAGTTGTGTCTATTGTCAAATCTCTCAGCTTGTTTCATGTTTTTTGTACTCTATTATGATAAATACCTTAACACTATACATAACAAATATAATCTATACTAATATTATAAATGTGAAAGTTTGGATGGATGGATAGATGGATGGATGTTGGTTACTCTTTCACACCCGAACGGCTGAACGGATCTGGATGAAATTTGGCACAGAGATAGATTATAGTCTGGAATAGCACATAGGCTTATCCCGGTAAAATGTATGGTTACCGTGGGATAGATGTTTTAATTTTTCATACTTTTTATCGCGGGTAACACCGCCGGGCGCAGCTAGTGAAAAATATTTTACAACAATTAGGTAATAACGATCACGTTTACGTATAAAATGTATGTGGGAACAGTTTTAGATTTGTCTGTGAGAAAGCGATAAGGGAGCGATTAAGAAGCGATTTTGTCGGGAATGTGACCTTTATAGCCAACTGATGGATACCTTAAAACATTATTGTTAAACCATATATTTATTTAAATGCGTGTTCAAATTGCATGTGGTGGGATTCGACTCGATAGCGGCGAAACTACAAACCAATTTTCAGTTGAATAGGGCTTTGTAATTACGCTGCGAATAATTAATTCTTTACATAGGTCAGGTGTCAAGCTTGTAGTGTATTCGTTAATGTTATAGTTTATTTAAATCATGCCGCAATCCAGACTAAAACTAAAGTTAATCTCATATGTTGTTATATCGCATTAATTGACGACGCCCTGCTTAGCTCAGTAACCCTGCTTTCTATGCTGCGGGGCCCGGGTTTGAATCCTGGGACTAACTTTGTGGGATAAGCGCGAATATTTGTTCCAGTGTCATTGATTTTTAGTATCTATATTAGTATTATATACTGGGTTCACTCCCAGTCCATTGTGCGGTACCAATAATAAAAGCGTTGCTCAGAGTGGGACCGGGTATTGTTGCCGTGTTCGTCTGGTGATATTATTATTAATTGCCGTCTGTTTTGTTGCCTTTATAAAATAAATAAGGAAATAAAAAGCCTGAATTAAAATAACGGCTTCTCCCAAATTTGATTACAAAACTCCACTCTTTTTTTCCATCCATCATCAAAGCAATGCGTTCAATAATAGAATACCTTGCATGCCCATTCAACATTATGAAAAAGGTCGACTATATTTCATTCTATTTATTAAAAATAAATTGAGCTATTGTTTGTAGAAACAATACAGCACAATAAGCGAACAGGGTTATACAAAGAGATTCTGGAATTCGATTTATACACATACATGTTTTATTTTCGTCGAAACTCCCGTATTCGTATGAACACGCCTATTAATAAGCATGTAGAAAAAAAAACTGCCCAATTGTGTGGCATCACAGACAATAGAGCATGGCGAATCGAGATAAGTTCCGAATCTGACAACGGAACCCTAAAAATAGATTAATCCTTCAACCGTGAACTGCTGCCAACTAACGTTTATAATGTACTTAACAAATGACAACTATCGCTTGTTATATAACATTAAAATAAACACCATTTTGCGTTTTGTAGACTCAATGATAGTTAATATCTATTTTTGCCACTGCAACGTTAAGTAGTTTCATCTTAAAATGAACCTTATCCTTAAGTTTAAAAAGTTAATTACCTCTTGTCGATATTTATTATGATATTTAAATTAATAAACTTTAGCATGCCTTCGTAGTTTCCATTCTTTATCAAAGCGTAACGTGGGACGCTGACATCACTGTACAGATGATTTAATAATGATAGATGAAGGACATGAAAAATGTGATAGCACGATGCCAGAACAACCTACCTCAAAACGTAAGTGCTTATTTGTTATTTATTTTAATATATAGTACAAATTTGACAAGTTCACTGGCGAGCTTCGTTGTAGCGACACACTTTGGAATCAGCTCACGATGCTCTACAAACTCGCAAATTCACCAAGCTCTTAAGATGCCTGTAGACATACAAATTTGTTTGTAATTCTTCACTTTCACTCGTAACGTATTTAACAAACAATGCTGTAGACGTTCAAATAAGATTTGTCAAATTTAGGCTCAGTATCTACCTACATGTTTAGTATTCTACAATTTTAATTGGAATGTTCTGCACGCTGTCTGAACTGCGGATTAGAATGATGGATAAATTAATTCGTCTTAACCTTCGCTTAATTTGTTTAGTAGGTTTTAATCTAAAAAAGATCACCCCGATTCACAATGATAAAAGTCTTCTATCGTCCGATTCAGTTATTATTTGAAACTTGCATTGTGATCCCAGAATACGGTGCCGACACCTTCAAATGGCCTGCATGACGTTCTGTATTATCGCAATGTTTGTGGGACGCAGCTCCATCAGCGTTGCCATTTTGGCTATGACTGACACGAGCAGAAGTAATGATACTAATCTCGAAGTGAGTACCTTTACTTTCAGTTCCTAACGTAAGCCTTTTGTCTAGAATTCTAATCTGGTTACAGCTAAAAAAATCTATTAAAAACTTATTATATCAATTGGAAAAACTATTAATTGTCATTACTATATTATCAACCCCTTGATAGACTATATTAAATCTCATATCTAAAGTGGTTAGTTAAACATTTCCATTTTCGCTTCTATTTATACTAATTTTGAAAAAAGGAGTGATGTTCATGTTATTAACACTCGTAATAAGGACAAACTATCCGTGCATGTCACTCGTCTCCACAGAATAAATAATTCTTTTATGGGGCAATGTATACGCTTCTATAATAAACTTCCCAAAGGAATCCGAGATTTGCCCATTAGTAAGTTTAAAAGAACTGTTAAAAGTAATTTATGTCATAAGGGTTATTACAGAATCTTGGATTATTTGGATGATAAAGCAGCCTGGGACTGATCGCTCTAATATCAATATTTATAATGTTAAAGTGTAGCGTGTGTGCGCCTCGCATGGCAACACACTGGAGCTTACTTTTTATAATTATTTTTTTTGTAAATATAATGGATAAAAAAAAAAGACAAGCCCGCTGAGTTTCTTGCCGGATCTTCTCAGTTGAGGTCGCGTTCCGATCCGGTTGTAGTATTAAGGAAAAAATGTAATGACAATTTGTAAGTGCCCCCGTAGGCCTATACGAAATAAATGATTTGACTTTGACTTTGACTTTGACATTAGCCGTGATTTGAACGAGGCGCTATACTCTGCAGTAGGCTTTCATGACAATGGTCAGTTACTGCTGAATTTGATTTCAGATTTACGAATGGGACAAAAAGACCCAAGGGTTTATCCTTTCCTCGTTCTTTTGGGGCTACATGTCAATGCAAATTCCAAGCGGGCTCCTAGCAAAAAGGTACGGAGGGAAAATTATCCTGCTTGTGGCTCTAATCGCTGATGGATTGATAAACCTTTGTATACCAACGTTAGCTAGTATGGTGAGTGGTACTTTATTTATGAATCACTGATTTGTCTTAGTGTTATTATATTTTGAATTAATTGGTATGTAATTTACATTTCAAATCAAATCAAATCAATTTAAATAAGTCTACAATTGACCAAAATTCATCTTGGCGCTCGACGCAACTCAATCGCTGTATTGTAATTATTATTTTAGAATATATTGTGAATAATTTTTCAGTATGTCATAAAAGAGTTAATACTTTTCATATCGCAGGGTGGTTGGATGATGGTGTGCGCGTGTCGCTTGGCCATGGGTTTGACACAAGCTTGCTTATTGCCAACTTTCCATACTCTACTCGGCAAATGGCTGCCGGCTAGTGAGCGAACAACTTTCATCGGTATTGTTTACTCTGGTAAGAAAAATAGCAAGCCTATTTTTTATATATTATATTATAATATCTTCTGTCTATCCAAGCTTCTTAATCTTCTTAAGAATCTCCAGAATGGCTAAATCATTTTGTCTAACAAATACTCTTTCTTGTGTTTAAAAATCTGTTAAATATGTTGTAGGGTCTGAAGTTGGTACAATCATAGGAATGCCTATATCCGGCGTACTAGCTGAGTCCGCCATGGGTTGGAAAATCATTTTCTACTTCGTGTCTGGTTTGATGTTCACAACAGCTGCAATGTGGTACTGGCTCTCAGCCAGTTCTCCGGGTGAACACTTCATGATGACTGAAAAGGAGAAGCATTATATTGAAATAGGTCTTAATAGTACGGAGCATAAGGTACATATTATTATACTTGTTATTTTGTTACTGGTCTTGCAAAAGGATAAAAATATTAATGAATATTGTTTTTAAAACATTAGTGCATTTTCACATGCACCTGGTTACGGCGAGGCGGCTGTGCCATGATCGGGTACATATAAAAAAGGCACTTAGAATACCGAATTAATAGTATAATGTAATTGTTTTTATTTTCTTGCATAAACATATACTACCATATATTATGTACTTACTCTTATCGTTCTTATTTTAGAGAAATCTTTCAACACCTTGGAAAGAAATGTTCGAAACTAAAGCGGTGTGGGCCATCGTAGCAGCACATGCGGGGTGCTCTGTAGCGTACATGTTATTCTTTGTTGACTTACCTACGTATTGGGAAAGAGCAATGAAGTTGTCATTAAGGAATGTGAGTTTGATAATGTTAATAACAAAACCCTTACCTCTCAATATTCGCTCCGATTTAAGTAGCTCTTAATTCTATTTTATTTAGGAATTTGGATAATTAAAAGCTGATATTTATAGAAGGAGTAATTCAACATTATTGAAGTTTTTAAGAACCAGTTTTCGAGTTAATGCAGCCTCTGCCTATGCTACCTTTGGAATAAATATGTGTTTTAATTTCCCCAGAGCGCATTCTTATCAGCTTTGCCCTACGTTGGCATGTGGTTTGGTGGAGTCATGTCTGCATCTTTAAGCGATAAAATCTGCAATAATGGGCTGCTATCTGTTTGGACTTGCAGAAGGATATTCAATTCTATTGGTAATGAATTTCGTGTATCATCAGACCACCATTTTTCAAACCATCCATCTAACTAAGATAACCTGGCGATCTTCAGTTGGTATTGCCCCACTTCTGAGTAAAAGGTCCCACTTCTTCAACCATTGCGAACACCTATATCAGATTGTTTTTTAATTTGGACTGGTGAAGCATGAGCGCGGGGCGAGTGGGGCGCGGCGCGGCAGCGGCAGGGGCGCGGCGAGTCGGAACGATATCGCAGAGACGCACGAACGTATATGTATTAATTGTCACTGTCGCGCACCTATTTAAATTTGTAACGGCTTCATTTATGAAATAGACGTTGTAATCATCTGAACCAGCATTTTATTTACATCATCAGAGGGCTAAGTTCCTGGCTACAGAGTAGGACCGGGCACACGCCCTAACAAATGGTCCTTCGAAAAAGGCTTCATTGAGAAGAATCCTGCGAGGCATAAAGAGGTCTACGGTTCGAGCCACGACGGACATCGTTCCTGATTGCAGTGAACATTGCGGAGTACGCTTCGGCATTCCAGCTGACACTCAAGAGGCAATACGGTGGTGAAGATCGACAATAGCAACAACCTCATCCTTCAGGATCACAAATTACAACGGGCTACGAGGGCAGGCATCAAAGACCGTGAGATCGTTCCATATTCCTTCCCTTATTCTATTATTGTTCCGTTGGTTTTCATTATTGTTTTTACTTGTTTTAACGTGTGGATAATTAGTGCACTCATAATTAATTAACGTCCACTACGTTTTGTTTAACCACGTATCTAACGAATGTGCGTCGATAAGTTCATTAAATAACATTTACTGCGATTCGTTAGCGAAATACTTGCTAAACAATTAGCTAGCAACAAGGCTGCAAGTATTTTAAACGTAAATTCCTTATCAGCTGTATGAATAAAAACCCATTGTTAATTTAATCCATTGATTTATGACCTTTAGTAATGTTATCTCAATTTGTATTAATCACAGCTGGTCTATTCACGTAATTTTTTCGTAACGGTAATCGTTTTAATTTTCCATTTTTTTTTTTTTTTGCTACTAGGAGGTAGCTCGACGGTAACGTCAGCTGCGTTCGAACGGTTTGGAATTCAACTACAACGGTAGATATTCTTTCAATTATTTAGTAGACTAGTTGGTAATTAGGCTGGCATACTAAGTAGTTCGTTAACGTGGTTGTGTTGTTTACCAAAAACCTTAGTTTGTATTAGTACTTAATTGTTGTAATTTGCTATTAGTTGTGTTGTTTTTTTTTTTGTTTGAGTCAGTAATTAATTACCGTAATTCAACATGAACGCAAGTAAGGATTTAGTAAAAAAGCGCGCTGTATTTAAATGTAAACTTACTAATTTTAGTACTTATTTGTCTAGTATTATAAAAGAGGAATCGAAGAACCTTAGCAAACTAGATAAGCAAATAGAATTAAAATTGCGCGTCGAAAAAATTGAGGCTATATTCGATGACTTCGATACGTTACAGAGTGAGATAGAGGAGAAGTCCGAGGACATCGAGGTGCAAGTTAAGGAGCGAGAGGTGTTCGAGGGTCAGTACTTCTCGCTTGTGGCTTCTGCTCGTGCTTTGCTTGAGACGCATCAAAGCTCTGATAAGGCTGAGGTAAGCTCTTGTAGTTCACACAATGCTTCACACACTCATCATTTTGTACGTCTCCCCAAAATTGATTTGCCTCAATTTAGCGGTCATTACCAACACTGGCTCGAGTTTCGGGATACATTTAAATCGTTAATCCACTTTAATGATAGCATTGACAATATAAACAAATACCATTACCTTCGGGCATCCCTCCAGGGCAGCGCAGCATTGGTAATTAAAAGTTTAGATTTTAAGGCAGACAATTATGATGCTGCCTGGAAATTATTGTGTACTAGATACGACAATAAACGATTGTTAGTGAATAATCACGTTCAAGCGCTTTTTAACGTCGATTCCATTAATAGAGAGTCTAGCAAAGCGTTGCGGTTTATCATAGACACGACAAATAAGAATCTTAGGGCATTAGCCACCTTAGACCAACCGGTAGAACATTGGGACACCTTAATCATACATATGATGTCTTCAAAATTAGACTCTGTTACAAATAGAGAGTGGGAAGAGCGGAGAAATAGTTTAGACGAACCTCCTACGTTAGAAATATTTACAAAATTCCTATCAAACAGGGCAGACGTACTAGAAACTCTTGAAGAATCAATTAATCGAGGTAAGACTAACAATTCTCAGTTAAGGTCCCATAAAAGCTTAGTTGTTGCCACCGCCCAAGTTAACAATCTTAAATGTTGTATGTGTCAGCAAAATCATCATTTATATACATGTGAGGCTTTTAAGAAACTGCCTGTTGACATGCGCATTCAGAAGGCTAAAGTTGGCAACGTGTGCTTAAATTGTCTTCGTTCAGGTCATACAGAACGTAAATGTAAACATGGCCATTGCAAATACTGCAATCTTAAGCACAACACCTTACTTCATTGCGAGAAAGAGAAGAATGAACCTTCCATACAGAATACCATAGCCTTTTCCACTAATCACTATAAGGAAAACTCTGATCCACATCATGTTTTACTGTCCACAGCTTTGGTCAAAGTGATTGACAACAAAGGAAAGCCGCATGTCGCCAGAGTCTTGCTAGACAATGGAAGCACGGCCAACTTTGTATCACAGGAACTCTGTGGTAAGCTAAAATTGAATACTTCTATTGCAACTTCAAAGGTCACAGGTATTAATAGTCTGACGTCAAAAAGTTCAAGGTCATGCTCAATTACATTTGAGTCTCATGACGGTAGCTATAGGACGAACATTGACTGTCTAATATTACCTACCATTTCGAATGCAATACCGTCATCATACATAGATATGGATGTAATTGACAACGTACAATTACCGTCTGGGATTTGTCTAGCTGATCCGACGTTCCATGTACCGACTCCTGTAGACATATTGTTGGGGGCCGAAATATTTTGGAATGTGATCGGCACAAATCGCATCCAGTTAGGAAAAAACAGGCCCACATTATGTGAGACTAAGCTCGGCTGGCTTGTCTCAGGTTCGATTCCCAGTTCTCAATCAACTGTCATGAGTCACCTTTGTCAAGACTTTTCTCCAGCTATGGAGCTATCACGATTTTGGGAACTAGATACCATTCCACTCGAACACGACTGTACGCCGAACGAACTGGCTTGCGAACAACATTTTGTGCAGCATACAAGGCGTAACACAGAAGGTCGATTTGTTGTTACGATGCCACTAAAAGAATCGCCAGAAACTTTAGGCGACACTTTTCACTTAGCCAAAAATAGGTTTTTATCACTAGAGCGTAGATTAGGTCGAGATTTAGACTTCAAAAATAAGTACATAGATTTCATGAACGAATACCTATGTTTAGGTCATATGAGCGAGACGTTAAACTCAGACAAAGAGCGAACGTCTTGTTTTTTACCGCATCACGGTGTGCTCAGAGAGTCCAGTTTAACGACTAAGTTACGTGTAGTCTTTGACGCGTCCGCTGTGTCTAGTTCCGGAAAATCGTTCAATGATATACAGCGAGTCGGACCCACAGTGCAAGACGATTTGTTCTCGATTTTAATTAGATTTCGACAGCACGAATTTGTTGTATCAGCTGACATCGAAAAAATGTATCGACAGATTGAAGTAGACAAGTCACAACATGCTTTACAACAAATTTTGTGGCGTGCAGATCCAACACAAACATTAAAAACATATACCCTCAAAAGTGTGACCTATGGGACGGCCAGTGCTCCGTATCTTGCGACTCGATGTCTACGTCAATTGGGCATGGAGTCGACAGATGAAGAGGTTAAACGTGCTATATGCCACGACATGTATGTAGACGATTTACTCACGGGTCGAGGTTCGATTCCCGACATCATAAAATTGTGTCGAGGAATTATAGCATCATTAAGGTCAGCTAAATTCAATTTATACAAATGGCATTCTAATAACAAAGACGTTTTAGAAGCTATTAGTGAAAATAATTGTTCGACACAAATGGTGAATCTTGCTGAAAATGAACAGGCGAAAACGCTGGGGTTGCATTGGAATTGCTCTTCCGACAGCCTAACATTTTCCATAAATGTCGAAAATCCATCTTCCAAAATTAATAAACGGTTAATTTTATCCACAATTGCCCAGGTGTTCGATCCACTAGGCATTGTTTCACCTTGTATTGTTGTGGCTAAAATTATTATGCAACAATTATGGAAGATTAAGTGTTCATGGGATGAAGATGTTCCACAACATATACAAAAATCTTGGTTAAATTTTATCCGATCATTGCATCAGTTAAATCAATTAAATATTCCAAGATGTGTCATAATCAATTCTCCAACTAATATACAATTTCACGTATTTACAGACGCGTCTGAGCACGCGTATGGCGCGTGCTTGTATGTGCGATGTGTCGATGGCGATGGGATGGTCAAGGTTCGTCTCTTAGTCTCCAAAAGCAAGGTAGCTCCCATTAACACTATTACAATACCTCGACTGGAGCTATGTGCAGCTCTGTTGGGGACAAAACTGTGCAAAAAGATAACTGCTTCGGTCACAATTAATTATCACAGTTGCCACTTTTGGTCAGACTCAACAATAGCTTTGGGGTGGATAGCGTCTGAGCCAACTCAATGTCGGTCATTTGTTCGGCACCGTGTTTGCGAGATACAAGCAAACTCTACTGGTTCCGAATGGCGTTACGTGCCTTCTAAGGAAAACCCTGCAGATCTTGTATCTCGTGGAATGAGTGCCGATCAATTGAGTAACAGCTCGATTTGGTGGTCGGGACCTTCGTTTCTAAGGTCTGACATATGTGACTGGCCAGACAATCCTAATAAGGATGGGAATACTAGGCTGCCAGAGACTATTCAGTCTTATCATATTTCGGAGGTTGACACGAGTAACCTGTTTTACTCAATTACACATAAATACTCGAATCTTTCTTCATTGCAGCGCATAATTGCCTATATCTTTCGTTTTCTTAATAACTGTTGCAAGACCAAAAATAAAATTACTGGAGGTTTAAGTACCATAGAATTAAATAAATCATCAACATTTTTGTTAAGATTGGCTCAACGCGAGTCATTTCCTAAAGAATATGAGCTACTAATTTCAAATACTAAACTTCCTAGTAAGAATCGTCTTTTATCATTGTCCCCTTTCATGGATAGTGACAATATAATTCGTGTTGGCGGCAGACTCGGGAATTCACATTATGAATATAATGTGAAGCATCCTATCCTTCTATGTAGCAAACATTACTTAAGTAAATTATTATTTGACAAACTTCATAAAGTTTGTTTACATTCAGGCCCGCGATTGCTATTGGCTACAGTTAGACAAAATTATTGGGTTCTAGGCGGCACGATGTTAGCTAAGCGCACGGTTCGGTCCTGTGTTAAATGTTGTAGGATAAAGGCTCAGCCTATACAACCGATAATGGGAAACTTACCAGCAGAACGCGTACAGCTGGAATTTCCCTTTCTTAATACCGGAGTCGATTATGCCGGGCCAGTGATGGTCAGTGATCGTAAGGGCAGAGGTTCAAGGTTAGTAAAATCGTACATTTGCATTTTCGTGTGTTTAGCATCCAAAGCAGTGCACTTGGAGCTTGTCTCAGACTTAACGAAAGAAGCATTTATTGCAGCACTCAATAGGTTTATTGCTCGCAGAGGAAAGCCCCAGAATATCTACTCTGACAACGGCACAACATTTGTGGGCACCTTTAATGAATTATCTAGACTTTTCGATCTCACGCTGTCGTCTGAAGTCGCGGACCAAGGCATAAATTTTACATTCATACCGGCTTATACCCCGCACTTTGGAGGGATATGGGAAGCAGGCGTAAAATGTGTCAAACACCATCTTAGACGAGTGGTGGGTTTGGCGCATTTGACGTATGAGGAGTTGTCCACATTGTTGATACAGGTGGAGGCAATTCTGAACTCCAGACCCCTTACCCCGATTTCCGATGACCCTGCAGACTTATATCCTATCACTCCAGCTCACTTCCTAATTGGGCGGTCACTAATCTTTGTACCTCATCCTCAGGTCACTGCTACGCGGATAACAACACTGCAGCGGTTTCAGCGGATCGAGCTGTTGAAGCAACATTTCTGGAAACGCTTTTCTTATGAATATATTACGTTGCTCCAACAGAGAACCAAGTGGCGTGAATCACATGGCCAGCTCAAGATAGGCGACCTAGTCGTCATACGGGAGAAGGCGCTTCCCCCGCTGATGTGGCTACTGGGCCGCATCGTGCGGACTCATCCTGGCGAAGACGGCGTTGCACGGGTTGTCGACGTAAAAACGAAGAAAGGAGTCCTTCGTCGGGCATACACGAACATATGCCCCCTACCCGTTCATAATGTTGAAGAACTTCAACCCGGGGAGTATGGTGAAGCATGAGCGCGGGGCGAGTGGGGCGCGGCGCGGCAGCGGCAGGGGCGCGGCGAGTCGGAACGATATCGCAGAGACGCACGAACGTATATGTATTAATTGTCACTGTCGCGCACCTATTTAAATTTGTAACGGCTTCATTTATGAAATAGACGTTGTAATCATCTGAACCAGCATTTTATTTACATCATCAGAGGGCTAAGTTCCTGGCTACAGAGTAGGACCGGGCACACGCCCTAACATGGACTCAACCAACCATTTCTTTGGTTACAAACGGTGTACAATAAGTCATCGATAGCAGAGGCATCAAAGCGCTTAGATAGTTGAAATTTCATAACTTTATTCCAGCATTATTCGGTACTGGTATTGGAATTGCGGTCCTCTCGTTCCTCGGTTCTGAAGACAGGGAATATGCCATAGTCACAATGGTAGCGGTACTCACAATGCTTGGGTTCACTTCAGCCGGATTCTTGGTATGTATCATATCTAGTATTCTTTTGCGGTAGGTGCCTACTAGGCCAAAATAAATCTATACTTAAAGAATAGGATACTACTAGATAGGCTTTTCTTAATATGAAATACTAAGTTACTTACTTTCTTTAAATGATAAATTAAATAAATCCTCAAGCGCTTTTCTGTCGTCCTGTTTGTGCTAAAGCTATAAACTATGTATCGAAAGGATATTTATTATACCTATCATTTGAATGGTTCTTCCAGGTGAACCCATTGGACCTCTCGCCCAACTTCGCTGGCGTGGTGCTCTCCATATCCAACTTCATCGGAGGCGTCGGCAGGGCGTTCACCCCGGTTGTAACTAGCCTGATCCTGCGGAACAATGCCGTTAGTTTTTTTTATCTCTCTCTTGCCTTTGTTTGCTAAGCAATATCACTCAAAGGAAATGTTTATCTGGTCAATACACCCTAATAATGACTGAACAGCTGTTTTTTATTCCTAATTACGAAATAGCTTTTCTAGCTTTAATGGACGAGCGCTTAGTTCAGACGAGCGGCTTAGACAGAAGGAGAAGAAGCCTAAAAGTCGATAGTTTAGGCTGACATGTATCGTATCAAATTTGAATCCTTTACGCCTGAAATTTAGAACTAATTCTCTATGTAGGTGTGTAACAAATTATTTTTTTTTAAATTTCAGGCTGACGTCAGCCGTTGGCGGATAGTATTTCTACTGGTAGCAGTATCCTGCATAGGTGCTAATCTGATTTACGTAATATTCGGCAGCTCTGACAAACAGCCATGGGACAGCCCTGACTATAAACTTGTGAGCGAGAATGACACAGGTAAAAACAAAAAATAATCATATCGCTAGAAATTAAACCACCAAACACAAACTAAAAAAAAAAACATTTCACAAATGCATAAAATCACAGAATATAACGATTTATATAGAATCATTCCACCTGCAATTTTACATTTACCTTTATTTTCAGGGGAGATGAAACCAGTAAAATCGAAATATACCTCAGAATGTACAGTAAAAGCGACGACCTAGTTTTGGATGCATTATTCAAAAATTTGAATATAGAAGGGGTAAAAAAATATTGGTGAATGTATCTACCATACCTAGAGTTTTGATTTTACTCACGGACAACTCAAAAAAGGATTAAATAAGCTAACGAGTGAACACAGTCTGACTATACCGTGTTGGTACAACCAATTTGGAAATATTGCCATTTGTAAAGGCAGTTATAAAACTACGCTTCCACAATTTGTTCAAAGTAGGCTCCATATTTCAATCAGATAATAAAACTGCCATTTGTAACGATGAAATAAACCGTCTCCCGACGCGATAGCAGAGCTCCATCAATTCCCTGGTAATTGAGCGGGACAGCCCCGGTCTGGGGCTTTTGATTTCAGGGATTGGGTATTTTTTACTACAAAAAGAAACGATAATTTTATTTTAAAAACCTACAATAAATGCACTAAAAATAATAGTTGGTATATAGTTTTGTAGGTACACACTACTACTGAAAAAAAAACTATTAACGGTGTTCCACTATGTTTAAATTATTATGATCTTATAGATACATACAAAAGTAAACATGACACTGAATTAGGGAATAATTCACTCAAGCAAGAAGAGCCATTCAAAAAGAAACCGTATCACCACTGCTAAAGTTGCAATATCTTTTGTAAAGATGGTCATAAGCCGTGGTCCCAATGGTATAACTGAGTATGTGCCACTATTATACAACTCTTGTGACAAAGGGCGCGTTGTGAATCGCGAGCTCATCTAGTGTGCCCTTCCTCACTATCATTTGTTACTGACTTGTATCAACATAGATCACTCGAGTTTTTTTTTAAAGGACGCAGAACAAGCAGTTTGCAGAGTAATCCTTAATAACCGTTTATTAGGTTCAAGAATGTATTTTTTTTAATATTGGTTTGTCATATATTGATTTCTTATATTTACGCGAATACTACACATTGAAATAAAACATTTTTTTCGGATTTTATCGCGTTTATTTTAACGCGATAAAATCCTAAAAATTAGTTTCATTTAATCTTTTTTTGTTAATTAAAATCTCAATAAAATTAAACGTTGTTTATAATTGGAGATCGTCATATACCTAGCTTAAAATGAAAATTTGGTTCATTCATGCGAATGTGGTTACAACAAACTTGAGCTTACTAATAGTTCATTTCTGGAGTCCCCATAATACCCAGCCCACCACAGGGCGACGGCTTAGCGACCTCTCCAATTAGAGACAGTTGGCGACCACTTAGTTTCTGAACTGTGACCTACAAAGCCTTCATAGATGTCACAGATGCACAAAATCTGTGTAGATTAGATGATAGATGAGTGAAACTATTCGTCACATAATCCTCGAAACCAAAAATAGGTTTTACATTATTATTTCTTTACTTTTGTTTGTCAGCCTTCATTTTAGAACCTACATTATGGACATGTTGTAAACAATTGCAACTAAGCTTGCAAGGAACGGCATTTACGTCGGTAGGTATATACCAATCGTGGCAAGTTCCTCTTTGTATTATAAATGGTGTATATTTAATCACTGCTTATCTAATCTTCTAATCTATACAAATAAATAAAATTGGAGTGTCTGTTTGTAATATTAAAATAACCGCTTTTTACTAAGTGCATTTAGATGTATACACGGTACCTATACGAAAACATCATTTTTTTTTAATTTTTGTCTGTCGGTCTGTCTGTCTGTATGTCTGTCTGTTTGTTCCGGGTAATCTCTGAAATGACTGGACCGATTTTGACAGGACTTTCACTGGCAGATAGGTGATGTCACAAGGAGTAACTTAGGCTACTTTTATTTTAGAAAAAAAAATAGGATCTCATGAAAAAAAATTAAAACCAGTGTTGCAGCGCTGCGCCTGATTAAGTTTGATAGCAACAACCTGCAATGCGTCCCGTTGGCTCAGAACGGGCGAGCAGGCTGTTGCCGGTTGTGTCTTTGTTAAATACCACGCGGACGAAGTCGCGGGTAACAGCTAGTGCTTATATAAGAACAATATTAATACTCTTCTCAAATACAACACCTTCCAAATCACGTTTGATATACCCTCCGTGTATCATAATGATAAACCACGTCATTTATTAATTCTAATTTTCAATAATCTACACGTTTATATCAAAACGTGACACAAAATCAATTATCGCGCGTAATACTTCTTCATTAAACAACGTCACAATAGATTATTAAAAAATGCCTGTATCACGCTGATCTGTTATTAAAATAACATATATTGATTAGCGGCTGCAGGTTGAAATTATACAAAAGGAATGTTTTGAGTGTAATAGAACTGTAATTATGTTCTTGGAGAGTTCCCTATCGTGCAAAAACTATTCGTAATATATTTGGCTTTAGTTTATTATCTTATTTAAATGAGCGTTGGAAAATATATTTTTTAAGTGGAGGATTATAACTATTGAATGTTACCTCACTCTAGAACGTGAAAATTAAACGTCATGCGAAGCATTCTTCAGAAAGGCCTGTTGTTTTATCATAATAATATTGCCAGATATTAAGCACCGCTTGTAGTATGGGTACCATAGACTGGGGGCGAGCTCAGTATATAACTCTTATATAGAAATTTAACACCCATGACTAGGGTATAAATAGTCGTGCTCGGAAATATGCTCGGCACAGAATCCAGGGTCACTATCAACTGCGCTAATCTGATCGTCATTGTTTTGTGGTGAAATTGGTTATGCTATGTTTGCAACGAACTTACTACAGTTCATTAAATACCCATGTCATTTATCTACCGGTTCACTGATAGTTAGAACGTGCCTTCGGTACATTTCGGACCAAAAGTCCACAATTGAATACTAATTTCCATTAGAAATGATTTAACAAAATGTCTGTTCTCATATATCATTGTCTGACACTGGCAGGGTTTTGCCCATTAGTTACATGATTACGTGGATTCGAGTCGGTACAATTTATCACTAACAGACTATCGAATGCTGCACTAGCAAATGGTATATACTCTGACGATGACGTTACAAGTTAAGGGGTTTTTTTGGATTTCAGAATTTATTTTTATGAGCTGTAAGTTGAAGATCAATAATCGGCTAAAATAGCGTACAGATATACTGCAAGGCTTCAGTATACTGGACCTTTGCTATGAGTTTTAAACTTTTTCAGATAGTGCCGATCTTGTTGTCGAAAGTTTTCATACGTTTACCGGTAAATCTTCATTTGTTCGCTGAGGCGCTGGATGAGGAAATAGTCAAACCCTCCGATCAAAACTTGATACTGTTAAAACTCGAATTTAGCGTTCATAGTCAATGCATGGGCAGTCTTGACAACCTGATTGGCACAGTTGGTTTAGTGACAAAACATCTTCTAATCCTAATATTATAAATGTGAAAGTTTGGATGGATGGATGGATGTTTGTTGCACAATCAGGTCAGAACGGCTGAACCGATCTGGATGAAATTTCGCACAGAGATAGATTATAGTCTGGAATAGCACATAGGCTACTTTTTATCCCGGTAAAATTTATGGTCTCCATGGGATAGATGTGTTTTAATTGTTCATAGAGCAAAGTATCGACATGATTTTTATATAGTTGTAGTTTAGGGGTCAGAAAATGACAATGGTTAATAATTTACTAGCGGGTAGTACCGCGGGGCACAGCTAGTGATAAATAAATATCATTATGTGAAAACATGACTGCAATGTCAATATCATTATGCGTCAATAAATTATAAATAGATATTGCATTTCTGCCAAACACTTCGCACGTGTAAAGATTGTAAATTTTCGTTTAAAAAAAATATGAATCCTGTTTATTTTTATAATTTATGTATAGTGCTTGTATAATAGGACTGATTATGATCGTTCCAAAATGATATACATTGTGTGTGACTTCATAATAAATTTAGCTATGTTCGAGCACTAATTTGTTTTGGAGAACAAAAACTAGTACGCGAAAACAAAAGTTTTACCTAGATAAAACATTCGCAACAATTACACATAAATCGTAATTACCTACATAGCAATCCAATACTGTAAAATTTTTAACCTTATTACATACAATTTAAGGTGCTGTTTAAGGTACGCTCTTGCCTAGTATATCAGCCCGTATAATCAAATGCTACAATCTTATCAGTGTTGTGTCTGCGGCATATCGGTTACGTGGTATACAGACCAAATAATTTGTCTCGGATTATAGCTAACTGGCGCTGATAACAATGTATTTTAGTACTATACTCGGTTAGGAAGACGCGAGTAGACTTCTCAGTAGGGGTAATTCACGCTTATATTATATCCCAAATCTTCCCTAGCCTCATTACCATCATCAACTTTCGTGAAGCTCTTCAACTGCACCACAAGCTACACCAATGGCAATGCAGACGACATTCAGAGCAGTTGACAATTCTTCATACAATCCTACAACGTGCTATGAAATTTTTCAGAGCACGTATCATATTCGTACATAACAATTTGGACCGATTTTATGCTCTACTTTGATTATACTAAACATCGACCCGGCATCGAACTCGAAGAAAGAATGACTTTTGGATAATATCCAATTTGTTAAAATGACCCTTGACAGCTTCTATCGACGTAAGATATTCAATTTAAAATAGTACTAATAACGTTGGTATCTACAATGTTTACGTTGCACGTATGTATCGCAAGTCGCGGTACTAAGTGCACGTTATACCGACAGAAGCTTATGAAGACGGAGTAAACTTTATCTCGACATGTAACTTGATTTTGGTCGCGCTACACACAAAAAGCTATGCACGATTGTCAATTACGATACTTCGCCTGGCTGTGGTGTCACATTCGTGACAAAGACACGGCTCTATTTGAGTACGACGGCGGCATCTTGATTCGGATATTCTGACTCTTTCATTATGAGAGAGACTGCGATAAAATATTCCATTTTCATGAGGGATTAGGTTGACATGGACAATCGCTTGAAGCCTCCCTAAATAATACATTATGTACACACAAATAACACGAAAAGGTAAGTTCTTTTCTCTTGTGTCCGCATTCCAATTCAGTTGTAGATTAAAGGAAATAATTATAAAACAGCTAATTTAGTAGGCCTATATAAATAAAAAATACCTATCTCCCGATAATTAACACTTATTTGACTAGGTATTAACCTACAGATATGTAATGAACGAAAGTTGCTATCACTAGAAAATTATCTTATCAGGTCCTATTTGATTCTCCAACGTACGTAATGTATGAAACCCACGCAAATGAAATATTTCCAACAGCTTCATCTTCAGTGTGTTGAGATCTTAATGTATTCAAGTCCCGTATCGCGAGAGTATAAATTCCAGTCGGTTCGCGACATGACGAGTCAATCCTGAGTGCCTAATTTGGCACCAACATTTGCGAAAATTGCCATATGCAAATGCTATATTCACTATCGGGGAGATAATTTGTGGAATGATAGCAATTTGCGTAGATGTTGCGGCTGGAAGTAGGATGGATTGGTTTTATGTAGATTTTTATAATGATGCCGTTTTGGGGCAAGTCGTAAGTTCATTGCTCGCTCAAATTTCTCTTTTTGTAGAAAAATTGTAAATATTCTGGATTATTAATGAGGAAGCACCCTTGATTGTTCTATCTTTCCTGACTTTCATAATATCGTCGATGTTTTTTTATGAGATTAGTTAGATTTATTGACATATTGGGCCCATGTACAGATTGTATTTTAAGGCAAATCGTTAACATGTATAGGAACGTTGAGAGTAGCAGCCACCTTATGTTGCATTAGGCTTTTATTATGAAACAACGCAACTGTACGAGTTGAGCTGCAGTAACTGGCAACATAAAAAAAATCTTGAATCTAAATTAACCAAAAAAATTAAACAGAACAAAATGAAAATTAAATTTTGACATAGTAAAATGTAGAGCATCCTCACTGTATTATAGTTAAGATTTATAATATTCAATAAAATCTAAAACTTACGTAAACATTTATAATGATTAAATTATATGATAAGAAATAAACCAACAAAAGTTTTACCATATATTCTAATTTAAGCAATTGCTAAAACGAAGTGCTCCTACTATATAATACATCGCTAAATGTATGTATATACATGTTGTAACTATATAATACATCGCTAAATGTATGTTTGGACTAAATTGTGTGGCACTGAGTAGTACCTTCAAATAAGTCTCCGAGTAAAGAACATTTTAAAAAAATATTTTTTTTAATACAGCAATATTTCGTCAAGTAATTTATTATAGTATACCTCGCTAGTCTTGCAAAGGACTCTGAAAATGTTCAGTACTCTAAAGGCTAATGTAATAAAGATATATATTAAAGTATCTCTGTACTTACCTGCTCGGGCACAGAGCCCTTTGACATCGTTCCCTGGCTCCCGGGAACTCCGCAACGCTGCTGATTACCTGACTCCGCTCTTGTCAAAAGAATGTAGCGCAGAGGGGACATTTTAAATTCCTATCTCAGCATGCTAACATTTTTGCTCTTATCATCTTGAAATGGAGGTAAAGGATAACAAGTTATTTTTTTATTCGGAGCGCTAGTCTTAAGTAATTCTTTTCATAGTTTCAATATACATAATTTTTCAAAATTCTGATTTATTACTGTACTGACACTTTTTGATATGTTTAAGAAGACTCAGCTATCACCATGCCATTAGTACTAGTACCAAAGATTTGACCTCTTTCAAATATATTTTTAGACACTACCTATTATTATTCTTTGTCACCTCGCGGTTGTGGGTGTAAAATACCTGATATAGCTGTAACACAGAGCTCGCAGTGCCCTGAAAGATCAACGTTTAACTTTCCAACATTACCCCAAAACGGAGTACTCACAAAAACGCTTTCCATCGCGGTTATGTGTGTATATGCTGTTCGTGTAGGCGGCCATTGTGATTAGAGCTATTTTCATGAATAAGATATTTAAATAGCACTTTGTAAATGTTACATGTTGGCTTTCTTTTGCTCTGTGAACGAATGTATAACTTACATGTTGAGCATGTAAAGTAGGTATGTGAAGTAAAAAATCGTTGATAAAAATACCGTCTCTTAAATTACTTCTAAATTAATGCATTCCTGGTATTTACTACCGTATTATGATATTCTCTAACTTAGAATAAAAAATAGATACCTACCTCAAAGATGAACTTCGAGAAAATTTGTTATTAATACAATTTCCACTTACATAGGTCTTTGAGATTCCCCTTAATATATTCCATAAAACTTGGCGGTCGCTTTTTAATTATGACTCGGTTTTGGGGCTTTTGTTTGTAAACTTTTACCTTTTGTAATTGAAATTGGCTAAAAAACTTCCTGTTTTTGTAAGTGTAGCTGGTAAAAAGTTTATCACATAAAAGTCCTGCCAAGGACTCATAATACTAACAATGTATTTACATAAACACATTTAAGAAATTGCTTACATTCAATGGAATCCATGACTACTACAGCTAATAAATATGGCATATTTCAGATTGCTTGATTGACTTTCTTGTCCTCCCCGTTTACGTCATCCTTTCTCTATATTAACTAAGTCTGTGTGAATTAATAAGTTAACAATAATTTATATAACCGCCGATAAAAAATTATAATTTAAAATACCACATGTATTCCCTGGCAAGCATATTGTGGACAGCGTGCTTTGAGGAGTGAGGTGAAGCCACAAAACAAAAACGGTTCCATGGCTACATCTTAGATTTAATTGTCTGTAGTATGTTCAATGTTCTATTTCTTCATGTGTAAGAGAAAATAATACATCATTATCTGGTCATAGGAAATAATACATCATTATCTGGTCATAGGAAATAATACATCATTATCTGGTCATAGGAAATAATACATCAATATCTGGTCATAGGAAATCGCAGACCGCCTGAAATATTTCACTTCAATAGATTGAAGTGTCATATATTAGTTATTGTGCTAAATCATTTGGCAGGCACTTTTAACTTACCTACACTGTATTCTGCGAGTCAGAGCGAGCGAGAGGTTTGTTTAGCCCCACAGAAAGTCTATCTGGAACAGGGTTTACCTACATGTACCAATGTAAAGTACCCCACTAGAAACTTCACTGGCGGTTATAATTTGATATCATTAATCCATTAACCCTTGGATGATAATTTAGTAACGGAGTGTGTTTCAAAGGAAAAACTTGATAATACAATTGTTTTTGACGCTCAACTCCAGAGATGTTCGCGTTAAATTTATGTTTCCAAAATTTCGAGGTTATTGAATTAAATCAGTTACCAGTAGCTGGATAATTTAAGTTTAGTTGTATTTAAATTATAAACTTGCCTTTAAGTTTTAATAGAGCGCTATTATAATATTATTAAGATACTGACCGTATTATATTAGAAAACCATTTCTAGATTGTATGAGCAAAATGAGTACACTTTATAAACGCATTTATTGGTATTTACACTAAGCGAACAAAATCTTTAGCGAACAAAAGAATCGGTATCAATAATCCTTCGTGTGTGACGTCACTCATCACCAGTTTCATGACAAATATTTCTCCCCTCACTGAATCTACGGACAAGCCTTTTAATAGATACTGCGATGTTATAAATATCTTCTATAGAAAAATACGTCCAAAGCTTCAACGAACATGACAGCCAGACATTTCATTTAATAATATTAATGCGGACAACTTCATCTTATTAGCCCTTCCCTGTCTACTCAATCCTTTAAATCATATCTTCAACATAAGTCTGGAAAAGGGAGTTTTTCCAAATTGTTGGAAAGTGGCCGCTGTATCCCCAATATACAAAAGTGGCCTTAAAAATTGCCCTGACAACTACCGTCCTATTGCTCTACTCAGTATACTCGGTAAAGCACTGGAAAAAATTGTAAATTGCCGCTTAGTGTCATTTATAGAGATGAACCATCTGGTTTCAGACAAACAATTCGGTTTCAGACGGGGTAAGTCGACTGAAGACGCAGTATCCCTCCTAACTAACCTCGTCGCCTCACACATTGAAAATGGTGAACGCTGTATAGGTGTCTTTCTGGATTTGGCTAAGGCATTTGATACTATCTCAGTCGGCTTACTTCTTCGGAAACTAGAGTATCTTGGCATCAGAGGCATTTCATTAGACTGGTTCAAAAGCTACCTAACTAACCGTAGACAGTGCATAAAGATTGATAACCTCTTTAGCTCTGAACTTCCAATTGAATTTGGGGTGCCCCAGGGTAGTGTACTTGGTCCTACACTATTTATTCTATATTTAAACGATATTCTCAAACTCTCTCTTGAAAGCTCGGATATCATCGCTTATGCGGATGATACAGTAGTTTTATTTCACGGCAAAGACTGGAAACAGGCTAAATCTTATGCTGAGGCTGGTCTATCATTGATCGGAGATGCTTTTTACCAAAATCTACTAACTCTAAACGTAAAAAAATCAAAATTCATAACTTTCACGAAGACTGCCTCGTCTAATCCACTACCTGACATAAATATTAAATTCCACTCTTGTTCACTAGGACCTAATAGCCCTTTATTATGCAACTGCAGTGAAATTGAACGTACTCACACAATAAAGTACTTAGGTGTTACAATTGATGGAAACATGAGCTTTAAAGAACATATCATTGATTTGTCTGCTAGAGTGAGGAAACTGATTTATATTATGAAAAAACTTCGTGATTGTACTCCTATTAACATTTTAAGGCTAGTATACATTTCCTTGTGTCAGTCTATAATACAATATTGTATCACAGTATGGGGTAGAGCAGGGAAAAGTCATTTTCTGCAGATAGAAAGGGCACAGCGTGCTCTAATAAAAGTCACGTTAAGAAAACCCTTCCGATTTCCCACCGACGAACTGTACCAGGAGTTCAAGGTTCTTCGTGTTCGCCAGCTCTTTGTTCTTTATGCAACGGTTAAATCACATAGGATGGTAAAACTGCGGTCAGATTATGAACATCTTATCGCCAAGAGAACTTATAGTATACCAATTCCTAGAACTATATCTGAATTAGCTCGTAGAAGTCCGAATTTCTCTTTACCACACACCTATAATAATGTATGCAAATTATTATCAATTAAAATGTGTAACATTTTCAATTGTACAAAAATGGTTAAAACCTGGCTTAATGAGCTTTCATACAAAGATACAGAAAATTTGATTTAGTTTTAAGTCACTTTTGCGCTCTGTTTAATTAATTCTTAAGTACCTATCTGTGCAGAAACTCTCTCTCGTACAAAACACACACAACACACACACACACACACTCACACATACATACACACACACACACACACACTCACATACACACACACACACTCACATATCCACACAAAATTTGATTTTCACTTTGTTTATCACAATTTTTAATTTTTTAATGTTACACTTATTGATTTTATTTTATTTTGATTTGATTTTATTTTTATTTCATTTTAAGATGTTTTTATTTCATGATAATTTTATTTCATTTAAATGTCACATTGTCCACGTCATTCAATTTAATTTTATTTTCATTTCTAGATTTAAGTTTCAATTTATAAATTACCTAAAACCTCTGTAAGCTTCTTATATATTGTCATATCCAGGTTCCCAAGATACAAGCTTACGCTTAGTTTGGGACCGCAACACAAATACTTTGTTACTATGCTTATAGAAATAAATATTATTATTATTATTATTTGTTTTGTTTTATTTGCTCAGCTTGCGCTGGAAGTTTTATGACATTTACGGGTGATAGCCAAGTAAATGCCATAGATTTTATTTTAAGTTTGAAGGTCTGTCGCGGTGTCATTCTCGTCTATCTGTAGAAACTTCCTAACAATTCGGCAAGTATTAAGGATGGCAGCTTTCTGAAGTTGCATGTAAGTATTCGGTTTCAAATCAATGAGTTTCAGACCATGGTGTAGGTGCTTTGGGATGATACCGGTGGTTGACAACACTATTGGGACAATGTATACCTTTTCTTGTTTCCAGATTCTGATGACTTCATCCTTGAGGTCTGTATATTTATGTATTTTTTCAGCTATGGTTTTTTGCAGATTATGGGTGTTGGGAACAGCGATATCAATGAGGTAAGTGGTTTTATTTAGTTTATCTTGTAGGGTTATGTCGGGGCGGTTATAGTGAACAGTCCTATCAGTTAGTATTGCGCGGTCATAATACATTTTGTGTGTGTTATTTTCTAAAATAGGGTTAGGAGTGTACTTGTAATATGGTGTGTGTGTGTCCGGTATGAGTTTATGTTTGAGTGCTAGTTTTTGATGTATGATGTTAGCTATTTGATTGTGTCTATGTGTGTAGTCTGTTTGTGCAAGGTTAGGACAGGCTCCGGTAATGTGCTGTATATTTTCAGGGTGGCTGTGACATTTTCGGCATCTGTCGTCTGTAAGTGTAGGGTCCTTTATAATATGTTTTCTATAATTTCTTGTGTTGATGATTTGGTCCTGAATCGCTATCATAAAACCTTCAGTCTCCGGGAATAGGGATCCTAGTTTAAGCCATTTATTGGATGCTATTGGGTCAATATGTGATTGTTCTAGGTCGTGAGGATGCCGGCCATGAAGTACTTTCTTCTTCCACTGTTCTATTATTATGTTTTGTGAATAAATTTCTGCATCTTGTTGAGTTACGTCGGATAGGTTTAACGGGGTAAAATTTAAGTCGTTACATACTACTGCCTTGTGAATGTTACTATTATTAGCTTTTTGTTGGAAAAATGATTTGAGGGTAGCGATTTGTTTAGTCCAGAGACTAGATATATTGATGAGACCTCTTCCTCCATCTTCTCTTTTGATAGTCATTCTTTCTATTGCAGATTTGGGGTGTAGGCAATTGTGTTTAGTGAGGATTGTTCTTGTCTTTATCTCTATGTGATTGATGTCTGTTTTGGTCCATTTTATGACCCCGAACGAGTACGTTAATATTGGTATTGCATAGGTGTTGATTGCTTTTATTAAACTTTTACTAGTAAGTTGGCTTTTGCATATGGCATTTACTCTACGTTTATATTCTTGCTTGAGAGATGTTTTTATTTTCATATGATTAAGTCCTTTAGATTGGTGATATCCCAGGTATTTGTACAACTCGTTCGGTTCCATAGCTGATATTATCTGTTCGTCACCTACTGCGTAATCGCCGGGTCGGATTTTGCCTTTTACTATGTGAATAGTTTTACATTTTTCTAATCCAAACTGCATGTTAATATTGTTACTAAATTCTGTTGTTGTGTCTATCAGTATTTTCATTTCTCTTTCTGTTTTTGCATAAAGTTTAATGTCATCCATATATATTAAATGTGATATGCATGTTTCGATGCCATCGTGTTTTAGTCGATATCCGGCCTCGCGTTCACGCAGCAGGTGAGATATTGGGTTAAGGGCGAGACAAAACCACAAGGGACTCAAGGAGTCACCCTGGTATATACCTTTTTTTATTTCTATATCTCTAGTCGTTAATGTGCTAAGAAGTAATTTGGTTTTCCAGAGGGTCATGATATTTTTAAGAAATTTAATTAAAATGGGGTTAATTTTATATATCTGTAGAACTCGTATCAACCAAGAGTGTGGAATGCTATCAAATGCTTTCTTGTAATCTACGTATGTACAGTGCAAATTTCTTTTATTAATTGTTGCATGTCTATGTACTAGGGAGTCAATGATGAGTTGCTCCTTGCATCCCATGTGGTCCCGCCTGCAACCCTTTTGTTCCTCTGCAATAATGTTGTTTTGTTCTATGTGAGCGGTAATCTTTTGTGTTATTGCAGATGTGAGTATTTTGTATATGGTGGGCAAGCAAGTTATTGGTCGGTATTGTGAAGGTTGAGTTGTGTATTTTCCTTTGGGCAACATATAAGTGATGCCTTTAGCAATGAAATATGGTGCGCTTTGTTGTCCGTGAATGATTTGTGTCATGTTTTTTGCTATTATCTTATGAAGAATGCGGAAGTGTTTGTACCAATAGTTATGTATTTTGTCTATCCCCGGGGATTTCCAATTATGTAGTCGTGCTGTAACATTTGCTATATCTATTTCAGTTATCTCTTCAAACTTCATTACATCTATATTTTCAAATCTTGCTTCTTCCTGCCCTATCCATGATGCTTCCTCATTGTGTTGTGCTTCATTCTCCCAAATGCTTGTCCAATACTCCTCTAGTTCCTCTTTCTTTGGTATCTCGGTAACATTAGGCGTTGTAATATCCTTATCAGTATTAAGTTTTCTGTAAAACAACTTCTCGTTGGTATGAAACAGTCTATTATCATTTTTACGTTGGAGAGCTTTTTTATATCTAGCTAATCTATGTGCTTTCAATGCCAGTTTTTGTTTTAATGTGTCAAGAAATTCTTCTGGTTTTCTATTATCGTTTTCATGACTGCTATGAACTTTTGTATTTCTAAATATTACGTTTACTCTGTCGACTACTTTTTTGGACCTATTGTTGTTGATGTACTGTGTTAATTTACCTATGTCAGACCGTAACTGGGTTACGTCTCTTTCTATTCTAACTTGCCAAGCTGGTTTTCTATCATTAATGCGTTGTGATTGAGTATGTTGATCAATTTTATAACCTAGTTCGCGTGATATAACTAATGCACTACAATATATGAGAGTATGGATGTCAATTAGTTGTGAATCTTCTGAGAAAAACTGATTTAGTATGGTATTGTTGAATAATTGAGTTAATTGAGTAAGACGTGTACTGTATTTTAGTTTAGGGAGTTTAGGTCTAACTGTGGGGTCAATGCCCGCGTATTCAATTAATGCTGACTGCAAGATTTGATTTAATTTTTGTGATATATCATCTGGTAAAGGGATCGGCTGTAAAGTTTCAATATCATTTTCCAGTAACAACATTGTTGTTTCTGTTTGTGTAGAAGCGTGTGTATTTGGTAAAGATTGTGTACTATGTGTGTTTTGGGCGGGTACATGAGATGGTATGTTTAAATACACATCTGGTTGCATGAATGAGTGTGATGTGTTTGGGAGGGTATGAGAGCCTACGTCTGATTGCGGTATCGATTCTATGTTTAATGTGTTTCTAGGTGATGCCTGTAAGTGTGATGGATGATTTGTCAATTCTAACTTAACTTCTTGTTTAATCTGCGCAAGCACATCATCAGAGATCATTTTATTTCGTATAATAGCTCGCCTTTGGTCTGAAACCCTTTGTTCTGAAACAGTGGTTTCGGGGTACTGTTGGATAAAGTGTTCATGTAATAGTTTCCTGTATATAGTAAGATCTGTCTCTAGTTTAGTTACTCGATAGTAGGTACGCATGATGAATATATTAACATCATTAGTCCATCGCATGCGTACTCGAGGTTTACCAGCCTTAGTGGACGCAGGTAAAAAGGAATTCACCTCCTGCGCAACATCTAAGGTAGGTTCTAAGGTAGGTGTAGGTAATTCTCTAGAATTCTCGTCTGAATGTATTGGTGATGGAATATATGATACTGTTGATGGGCTATAGGGGTCAACTATTGAGGGGCTAGGTGATATGTATCTATTTATATTGTCAGTCTGTCTGTCAATTGTCTGATTGGCTGTGGCATTTTCGGGTGACCCGGAGGGAGCCCGCCTATTCAACTCCTCTCCGCTGACGGTTCGCATGCTGTAGCACTCAGCGTCAGCTCCAAGTGCGCCCCGGCGATCGCCCCCGGGCAGCGGCCCTATACGTTTACTTTTAGATCTAGTCTCCATATTGAATGGGTTGCCAGAGCCATGTTAGCCGTGCCAGTAATTTTGTATCACGTATCCGCCCCCCACGTGAATCAGGTGTTCGATTCGGACGTATGGCTGGACTTTGGGGGGCTTATTATTATTATTATTATTATCTTGCGACATAGAATGACTGGTAAAACAAGCAAGTGAACCGCAGCGACAGAATTTAATTTACGCGCTGAGACGTGAATTCATTGCGTGTAGTATACAATACGTGTAGATTGCGCACACGTTGCTACTCATGGTTTACTGTTTATAATTTTAGTCTCAATATAGTCATGGTCATAGAAGTCATAGTAGAACTATTTCAACAGCACAACTCCTTAATATTTCTTTGAGCGTAGGCCATCTCCATTCTATCGTCGGTCGACAACACGCACGGACAAGTGTCATCCGTACACTGTGGACATTCCTTCGGTTCGTACTAAGCGGTTTGCTTCTACTTTCATCGTACGAACTGCCAAGGAATGAAACACGCTACCGGCGTCTTTGTTCCCCGTTGACTATAATCTGGGTGTTTTCAAGTCGAGAGTGAACAGGTACCTTCTAGGCAAGTATGCTACATCGTAGATCTCATCGTCATTTACCATCAGGTGAGATCGAGATCAAATACTTGCCTATATCGTAATAAAAAAAAAGGCCGCTCGGTTCAGTGCACCAAATGTTTACTGGTTAAGTACTTTGCTGGGATTTTTTAAGTTGGTCTGGTTCCAACCGGAGCGCTCTAATTTAAATTAACAGTACCCAAAATACATCACTTCCTTAGTTTAGAACTATATTTTGTGTGTTATCTGCCGATAATTATTATTAATACAGATGATAGCACTCCCCCAACGTTGGGTCTATAATAATTGCGAAAGGGATCAGGAAAAGATAAGCATAGGATTGCGACGGTTGGCGCAAACAAAGGAGTCTTATACCCAGCAATGGGTAACGACAAGCTGTAGATGGTGGTAAGGGTTTTGTGCAAACAGCACACTCCAAAGTTCTAAAGGAGTTTATTGTCCAGCCCTTGTCCGGCGATGACTCGTCAACCGGACGTGGCCACCCATATCCGGCCATTAATGACGTCACATTCCAAAGCACCTAGCTATTATCCGGACTGTTATAAAAAGTCATATTTATTACAAACTAGCTGTTACCCGCGACTTCGTCCGCGTGGTATTTAACAAAGACACAACCGTTAGCAACAGCCTGCTCGCGCGTTCTGAGCCCGCGGGACGCATTGCAGGTTGTTGCTATCAAAACTTAATCAGGCGCAGCGCTGCAACATTGGTTTTAATTTTTTTTCTTGAGATCCTATTTTTTTTCTAACATAAAAGTAGCCTAAGTTACTCCTTGTTACATCAGCTATCTGCCAGTGAAAGACCCGTTAAAATCGGTCCAGCCATTTCAGAGATTAGCCGGAACAAACAGACAGACAAACAAAAAATTTAAAAAATGTTGTTTTGGTATAGGTACCTTGTATACATCCAAATGCACTTAGTAAAAATCGGTTATTTCAATATTACAAACAGACACTCCAATTTTATTTATTTGTATAGATAATAATTCTACGTAACGCCCACGCGTCGTTAGGAGACGATATATCCAAAATAGATTTTATTCGTTTCTAAAAATACATTGGTTTATACTTTTTTTTCAGAGAAAAATAAAGACATTGAATGGTAATACTACACTCACAATGGGATTAGGTGTTGAAAACATCACAATGTGATCCTACGCAAGTCTTTCAAAGGACCTTAATTGCCTCATGATAAATAACAGATGGTAGACAACACTATAAGTGAATTAGAACTTAAGAATCGCTTAATAAACAAACTACTAACCACAAATAATGTAGTGGTTAATCATCTTTGTTTTGATATTCAAATTAAATTCAAATAAAGTTGCCATAGATTAGAATTAGAATATACTGTTTGGACTATTACTTTTTTGAGTGGGGATTTTGTATACCTAATAAAAAACCACTTTTGCCAATAAAAACTGGTATTATGTTGATTTCAAGCACACAAAATATATTTTCACCCACAGTACAACACGTCTAGCTTTCAAGAAAGTTGGGGAAAAATAAAAGCAATATTACTCAGTATAAAATAAATTAATATTTGTGGCGATGTTACCCAACATTTACATCAGACAATTTAATTAGTCACAGCTGTGCCGAATATTTTCTTCTTCATATTTTGTCGATGGTGTTATGAAATTGGGGCAAAGTTATTTTCAATTTACCGGGCATTCTTTTTTAACACAATTGGGGCTAAGTTAACTTACCCCACTGAGTGCGAGGTTAGTTAAGTGAATTTAGTATGATATTATTTTCTAGCACAGTCCAGTATTTATTTGCAACTGTACAAGATATTACTAAAAAAAACTTCTATATAAAGTTATGTGTATAAATTATGTAGATCCTTTATTTTAAGACGTCATTGCAGTTACTATAAAGGGCAAGGGCGCGTTCAATTTAACTAACTAGTCCATCTGCGCGTCCCAGACGGAATGAATGGGAATGAGTACGAACTGAAAATATAGGATTGAAGCTATTTGACGGACGTAAATGGTAGATGATGGTTTCCGAGGGAACTCCTACATTAATACTTACGCGTCCGTATACATCCCTATAAGAATACGATCTATAGCGGATGTTATACTAGTCTATCTGAGAACATTAAATACAGTAAAAGTAGAAAGAAGTACGGCTAAATATTTGCATTACCAAATGGAAAGCTCACATTTTAAAGCATTACCACACATAAAGTTAGCATTACCAAATAGAAAACTCACATTTTAAAGCATTACCAAATGGAAAGCTCACACTTAAATGCATTACCACATTTAAAGTTAGCATTACCAAATAGAAAACTCACATTTTAAAGCATTACCAAATGGAAAGCTCACACTTAAATGCATTACCACATTTAAAGTTAGCATTACCAAATAGAAAGCTCACATTTTAAAGCTGCGTTACATTACAGCTGGTGATTGGTGTAGTTTTGTCTACAATATGATTAACTTTCCTGTGTGAACCTGCATCAGTCATTATAAGTACCAAGACATATCCAAATATATCATCATGCCTGTAATATCTGAAGAGGTTGTCAGGGGTGCAATGCAGAGCACCCACATTTCGCCGATGTTATTTGGTCCGAATGCAATAGGGTAGGCAAGCTTAATGCCTTTATACCTGGCACATTCCTCCCCAATACGAACAGGATTCAAGCCACAGTCTACCACGCTAGTGCGGTTTGGCGATCTTTACACGACTTTCAACTGACGCCAAGATAGCTAATTAGCCAAATTAGGTAGAACATTCCCTTCTGAATTTAAAGAAAAAAACAACGAATCGTGTAACTAGCAAGCCATCTGTTATTTCTAGTACCTTCACACTACTACACAGATCCTACTTCACAAACGTGCATATAGTCCCAACGGAGATAAATACATTTATTTTAAGAAAAGATTATATTCCAACACCGATGGTAGTACGGGGGTAGACATTTCAATGTAAACAGCGTCAAAGGGAACTTTGATTTAAGACTGTCTTCATTTAGCTTAAAGTTATCTATACATATAAATAAAATTGGAGTGTCTGTTTGTAATATTAAAATAACCGCTTTTTACTAAGTGCATTTGGATGTATACACGTTACCTATACCGAAACATTTTTTTTTACAATTTTTGTCTGTCTGTCTGTCTGTCTGTCCGTCTGTCTGTCTGTCTGTCTGTCTGTCTGTCTGTCTGTTTGTTCCGGCTAATCTCTGTAATGGCTGGACCGATTTTGACGGGACTTTCACTGGCTTTCATAGGATCTCACGAAAAAAAATGAAAACCAATGTTGCAGCGCAGCGCCTGATTAAGTTTGATAGCAACACCTGCAATGCTTCCCGCGGGCTCAGAATGGGCGGGCAGGCTGTTGTCAACGGTTGTCTTTGTTAAATACCACGCGGACGAAGTCGCGGGCAACAGCTAGTTTTAAAATATAAACTAACCTTTTTATTCTGACACATACAAACACCGCCGTCGCCGGCGAGGTTGTCGAAACACATCTTCTGCCCATAGGTGCGTTTTCGCACCTAGGAGCAGTCGTCCGACGTCAACCCCCACACTGGCAACAACTCAAGCCAAGGTCATGCCTCCGGAGACGTCCTTGAGCTAGTTGCCCCCCTACCCTTCTGGCTGGAGCGCCTGCAGCGCTCATCCTCTCATATGGTAATGCGGTGGCTTTAAAGGTCATCTGCTACCAACAGCATGTATCAACATAGGAAAAAGAAAATTAAAAAATTACCTTATCTTGACCTTAACTCAACTAGCGTAAATAAAGAATATAAATCCATGGTAAAACACAAGAAACATATCTCGCCGTTTATTCTACATGTGTACTGATTTTAATTAGTAGTTTCGTAATCCTAGTTAAGTGTTAGTTTACTGTGTATATTTGGATTTTAATAACTGCTTTCGCTTGTAGCAGCATTGTAAAGAGCACTTATGAATATCATGATGGGAATGATTTGTCTAAAATATATTGACGATTTAGATGATAAAATATAACAGTAAAACAATAACACAAAACTAAACTCCTAAATCAGGTAAATACGTACTTAAAGACGTGCTTATACCTTTCTTGGAAGGGAACAAATTGTTAAATAAAATTAGGACCGAACTTGCCAAAATGGAAAGGCATAATAAATTGTGGGATCGTCGAGTAGCCCAGCATCTGGAAGCCGACCCATATTTAGGGGGTTAAGTCAGCCACCCCTTTTCCCAGACACAGGGTAATTCTATCAATGACATAGTCTGTAGATACATAATTACCTGATTAGCTCAGTATGTAGTGACCCTGCTTTCTGCGCCGAGGGTCCCGGGTTCGAATCCTGGTAAGGACAAACTTAGTGCAATGAGCACGAATGTTTGTACCCGAGTCATGGATGTTTAGTACCTATACAAGTATGATATCATATTATACACTGACTTCGCCCTCAGGCCATTGTACGGGACCCATGATACAGATGTTGCTTAGTGGAGACATTATTATTATTATCTTTTATTTATATACTGATCAGTCAATTTACGAACATAACCAGGCTTCATTATTTAACACTTCTAAGATCATCACCTAATTAATAGAACGACCACTACCACCTTAACAATACAGTCTTATTCGCTAAAGCAGAATAACAAAACAATTCGTCACTCCACAGGACAGCTAACGATGTACATTAAAAAGAAACAGCATTTTTGCCATTTGTCTGAGTAAACGTTCTTTCTTGTACGCAAAACGTTTAATTTCCGCTTAAACTGAGTTTGTGTTGGGTTAGCCTTGATATGTAAGCTACGAGCGACTGTATATTTAGCAATCCTTACAGTGTGACAGGCACCTATAGTTAAGGCAGGTACTTACACGCATTTTCGCGGAAGTATGCGAAAGCGTTCCCGTGTCCCCGGCAAAAGCGACCGTGCGACACACCATGGGGTTTTAGTGGGTATACCGGCCGCCGCCGGGGAGTCCCACATACCCCTCTCGTCCCCCCGGGGCATGAAGGGATGCGTAAAGTATTTCCCCATGTAAAAAAAAAAGAAAAAAAAGGTACTTACACACATCATACAATGTGCATGATTTAAAATTTTAACAAAAATTGTGTAAGATATTTTAACAGATGAATCAGTAAGTTATATGGACCACTTCGATTTATACATCAATCATTATGTAAATGGTGTTCGATTTCTTTAAAGAAAGCCGCCCCTAAGCGTTTGGCTATACGCTCAGTACGGGGTGTTATATATACGCTCAGTACGGGGTGTTATATATACGCTCAGTACGGGGTGTTATATATACGCTCAGTACGGGGTGTTATATATACGCTCAGTACGGGGTGTTATATATACGCTCAGTACGGGGTGTTATATATACGCTCAGTACGGGGTGTTATATATACGCTCAGTACGGGGTGTTATATATACGCTCAGTACGGGGTGTTATATATACGCTCAGTACGGGGTGTTATTTTTAAATGACTAAAAAATTTATTTATTTCTTTGGGAATGTTATCTTTATAACCTACTGACGGTCCTGTTAAAATATTTTACACGTTGTTATTGTTACACCTTACATATTGCGCGAAGTATTATCTTCTGAAGGTGACCCACGGATACGCCATGATCGACACTACATCTTCGATAGTTTTAACAGCTCTCATTGGTCGAAATGGCCGATGACGTAGTCTTGGGCCTGCCTCATGACCAGCTGTTACGGTATGACAATACCTGGTATTATTGTACCATGCTTACACATCGTCATGAAAGACAGAGACAAATACAGGTTTTTAGCGATATAGAGAACACATACAAAATAATCCGGTAGCATTGCTGTCAGTGTCATCTTCACCTTTTCCAGTCACCATACTATACTATATACTAATGCTTCTTAGACTAGTTTTTTTTATCCTGATTGTTTTCTCAGACCCGCTCCATCTTACGTTTTGTGCTGTACCCGTTAGATAAGAATCGCGTAGACAACGCCTTTTACTCGCTGCGGATTTGTTGGAAAATGGCTCTGACCTGTGTGCAACTTATTGTACTTGTTAACAACCCAAAGCGAAGGAAATTGAACCACCAATTTAAGGCTTTGGGGATTTAGCTGGTGATTTTTTTTATAATCCCTTGTGCCGTTTACCTGTGAGCCCGACGCCGCAAATATCCAGAAGAACGTCCATGGTATTAATTTATCTAGCATATTTTGTTATTTACAGTATGACAGTAACTTTCTAACAGCAAGGACCTTTTCATCCTTTCTCCTCCTCCCCACCCACCTCTCTCTTAATACCTTTTTATCACGCATCATATAATAAAAAAAAACTTAAAAAAAATCATACGGTTGCCGTTGCTACGAAAGTTTCTTATATCTATCACGTATTTATTCGTGTTATCGCGACGACGATTTTATAAATCGCATATTATTGTAGCAGGCGATCCTATCTAGAATAGTTATTATAGTTTCGTGAAAATACTTTCAGAAATGTAATAGTCGCCCGAAATAACTGGCACATGTACTTAATGCAAACGATCGTGGTGGCATTTTTCGCAACTGCAGAAGCGTGAAGGTAACGTTTGTTAGACACAAAACAACTTTTCCAACTCATCTTACAAGACATTGTTGATAATCATTTTCGCGTTGATACTTTTATAAATGTAAAACTAACAAATAAACAATATAATATAACTTTCACCGAAATCATCCACCGTTCAACGACTCGTCAACAGTTCCTGATACCCAGCGGATAGATCACCCAATGTCCCGACTATCGTTTGATGTCCATCCAAGCAAGCTTATTGCCTCGCCGACCTACGAGACTTGACTTGAATTTGGCCGCGTGTTAACTTGAAGGACCAAATTCTTGCGAGGCACAGGTTTAATATCCCTCGTTTAGTTAATCTAGAATAAAGGAATGCAATTGCAATTCGATATTCATGTGTTATTACATATACAGAGATACTAGGCATTGAATTGGGCCATCTATAATTTGGGTAGTCGCGAATCCCTGAGAACAATTTAGTAAAAAAAAGGAATATTTTGATAGTAATAGTAGCTAGTAGCTATCAACCTATTGATGACGAGAGCCCCTCTAAACTGTACAAGCTGTGGTTTAATTAAGCAGCTAACAAGATTACCAGTAATGTGTTTACCATAGATAACTATAAATAAAAAAAAACTATAACATATTACATAGTTGTAAATATATGTACAATAGGTATATACAAAAATATGCGCATAAAACAAACAAACAGCCTATTGATAGGAAATATAAACAAATAAAATAAGGTGGGTGATAATTATATAAATAAACATGCCTCTAAAACGTTGTTGATACCAAAAGTTGTAAGATGAAAACAATTCAGGACCCTTTACATGTATTCATAGTTGTTTCGATCATTAAAATAATACTTAAGGTCCGGACACAGCCCTTGTGAAGAGACATAATAATAATAATAACTTAATTGAAACCAATAAAGAAAAAGTGAGTAAACGTCTAGTCGCCACACCAGGAATTCCTGTGTCATGGGGACTAGAATATTAAAAAAAAAACAGATCTTAAATACATTATATTATGAGTGAAAGTGCCTGCATGTGCGTATGATAATTATATTATGTAATGTTTTATATATAACAATTTATAGCTGTGGTTGGTATGTGATGAATATCAGAAATAATATCTAATTCGTACTAAAACATGTAACAAATATTACTCAAAAGATATTCCGCTGTCCATTAGCGGCGGCAACTTGGCGAGCTTAAACTTGAATATTTATTGTGTCGGGAACGGCGAGTGGGTTGGAAACAATTTAAATTAAACACCGAACTTTGAATGGTGTTAACAATTAAACTCTTGGTTAACAAGCAACAGTCGCTGACGGGCTGCGATAGTGGCGCGATTGTGGTACCGGTGCTATACAACATTTTAGAGCAGGAAACAAAACTTGGTATGAGAAGATCATGAGATATAGTTATATATTATATTAACTATGCATTTACTAAGCAGGCCTTTATCCGTGCATCGTTTATACCTAACTACCACACATATTCCTACTATAAGTTAATAGATACTAATAGCATGGGTAAGCACTACAAAGAGGTAGTCCTACTTGGTCTTCATATAAAGAGTATGTAGCGACAGGTTTTTTCATATCGGCGTGTTCATATCACGTCGGGGTCACCAATTTAGCGGAAAAGGGAAGATCTTCCAGCCAGGCGGGTGGTATGCCTGGCGGGGCGGCCGCTATGCCCAGACGGTTAATGTCGGGATCTTGTATATATGCTACTTGCTCCGAGAACTCTAATAGCGTGATTCAGGATTGTGACGTCATTGTCTATTGTTCTGAATGCGTGTCTGCAGTGCCATCTGCGTAGCTTGTGGTGTGGTTAAAGTGGTACAAGTACATAATGTAAATAAAATTGAAAAAAAAAACTATTTCCAATGATAGCTCGGCAATACAGTTTTATAGATTGATGATTCCATTGTGCTTGTCTGGACACCAGAAAACCATTTAATTTTCTTTCAATATAAAAAAATAAACCGAAAATGCTACACTTCATATTCGAACAATGAAACAGGATTCAATCTCGTGATGGGTATATTCTGGCACAATATAACTATAAGTTCACCGTTCAACGAATCGTAAACTACAATAAGAATCATTAATGGATTAAACCGGTCAATAAAACCGTAAACATTCGAACTGAAAGGAAAAAAAAAGAATTAAGTCAGCCGTTTTGCGCCAACAGGCTGCTTTTCACCTGTTCTTTCCTCTAGAGTTATTGAAAGTAGTTGAACTGAAAACCTCAAGTGAGTAAGGCGCAACAAGGAAACTGTGAATTGTAGATCCATTCAGTTAAGTTTCTTAGAGAGAGCAGATTATTACTTGAAGTGATTCGTACTAATATTACTGGAATAGTCGTCTTTATCTCCCGCTATAATATGAATTAATATAATAATAGATGAAATTATTCTTTAAAAGTTTAGCGTGATTATACATATTAACATATTAATCTAAACTGAATTCATATAACATTAAACATTTTTTATAAAATTATAACTTGCTCTATAGTGATTGCACACATCGTGAGGAAACCTACACTAGTACGGCCCAGTACTATACTGAACTATGACCCCAGAGTGTCAGAGTGCTTGATATAATAGCAATAGTCTCACCCCCTACTGCATTGGGAACCAACCAACATTACCAACGGTAAAATTTTGGTGCACAGCAGTGCTACTCTGTCAACCCTTCTGACATTACATGTGTTTGACAAATAATCGTTATGTATGTGAATGTTAAGTACTCTGTGTCTAAAAACAAAATTAAAGCATAATATGTGCCGTTTAAAAGTAGTTAAATTCACTTAATTATGTAAATGGGCTAAACTGTGCATGAGAGCTTTTCTGTGTAGTTCGCCTACATAACGTGAGACACGAAGAAATTAATTGAGTTTGTATTATGCAAGCGAAGTGTTCCTAAATATTGCACCATTTAACGAATTATGGTGGCACCGTGCTAGTGAAAATAGCAATTAATGTAGCGCTTTCATTGAAATAAAATTGGTTTGTTACCTGAGTGTATTATTATACAGATGTGTGCCTTCACAGAATCACTAGTATAATTAAAGCGCGAGGGATGTGTGTACCTTGCTCGGACATCGACAAACACCTATAAGTCTAAAATATCCATTCATCATCGATCCCGGACGCTTAGTTCCCAGACGTACCGTAGTAACCCGTAAAACATACAGTTTTTTATGTCTTCGCGCTAGCTCTGTCCCTATCTGATGGAAAGCAGAGTCGATGTAGATACTGTGATTAAATTTTATTTCAATATTCATACAGTGTGCATGGACTTTAAATAACAGGTAGTTACCTACCTGTTAAATAAAGTTAAAAAAATACACTGAAATTATTAATCAAATGACGTGTATCGCGTAACATTATAAAATTGAATAATTAAATTAGTTTTACCGTCAATATTTCCTTGAGCAAATTTTTAAACATGCAACTCAATGCTAAAGTAATTTTTATATTATACCTACTCGAGGTTTTTTTTGCATACTCCACTTTTACTGACTGACGACGTGATAAGCTCAGTTGGTAGTGACCCTGCCTCCTGCACCAAGGGTCCTGGGTTCGAATCCTGGTAGCGACCACACTTTCTGTGACGAGCATGTATAGATTACAATATACAAAATAAACAATCAAGTTCAGTTTGACGCGTTTAAAAGTTATTTACTCAGTGGCGTGATACACAAAGGCAATCAAACCGAAAACTTGAGAACACAAACGATCCAAATATGATGGCAGGACCGCCACGCACCTCACATTAACATTTTATACTTTCCGATCCGTTTTATGGTCCATTTATTAGTTTCCCGAGATGCCAGTAAAAGTTTCGCGAGCTAGAATCGGATGTTATAAGGTAGTTATTGAGATCGTAAATTATTCGGTTTTCTTTTATTTCTATGGAACTTTTGGAGCAGATATAGTAGAGAATCTTTACATTGTTGATTTACAAAATATTCACATTTTATATGACAATTATTAAGAGGAGTATTCTCGGAGCTTGACTATCACTCGTTACGAGTACATAGTACACTTTGTTTTTACCAATCCATTTTATTCAAGGATAATCCTAAAGGCTTCATTATGTTATCAAGTTATATACGTCTTTGAAGAACGCAGTGATAGCGAAGTTGCAAGAAGGAATTTTTGGTTTTCAGGTGCGAATCTCATTTTTAACCAAGCTTAGTATTTTTTTATCGGTGAAGGAAAACATTGTGAAGAAGCCTGCATGTCTGAGAGAACTCGGCGTATGAATTGGGAAGTCAGACAACCCGCACTGGGCCAGTTCAGTTCAGTAGGTATGTTCTAATGTATATAAACAATAACATATGGATATTACAAGAGGCGTTAGTAACGTAACTAATAGTAGTAAAAGTGAACACCTGTCTAGCGAATGCAATCTTTCTACCGACAATATATCTCTACCCTAAGATCAATTTGAACCTCTACATTGGCAAGGATAATCCACGAATAAAAAACTTTTTTGTTTACAAGCTCAGCCCATTGACCAAATCAAGCCCAACTCCTGAAATTGGGCCCCTGATATATTGGCTGAAGGTCATGTTTGCCTTAGGTAAGGGATAAAAAGGAATTTTGGCAAATTTTACCCTTCGCATGAAAAATGGCCGCTAAAAGTTTTGCTCGACAAATCTGTAGCCGAGCTTTGTAAGCAGTTTTAGAATTCTTCGTCATGGAATGGGAATAGTTTTATTTATGACGCCAATTCGTATTAATGCTGAAATGCAAATACTTCGGTGTACGCGTAGATTACGACTGACTTGTCGGTGTGGCAGTAAAAATATACAATATCTGCAACTCTGGCCCATATAATGTGACCATGATTTTAATTAGCTCTTATTCAGCTTTAGATCACTAAGCCTACTAATAAAACCACTTGGATGACTTATTCCATTCCAGGTTTTTCTACATTCTTAGAAGACTCTGGATAGAAACAAAAGGCTTCTGCCTCGCCTCACAATATGTGAATCGCGTGTTGTTTTCTCATTGTAATGTTAAAGGATATTCTATATTTTCACTTTCCATCTTAATTTTATATACAGACTCTCTATTATAACAACTTAACAAGTTACCGGCAGCAAATTGTGACCTGTCAGCGGACTTTGTGGTCGTAGTAAAGTTGTGTAACGCGACCCTTAGCGTTCTGCTGAAGTGTGGCAATAAACTCACAGATGAAGTATCCAACCAGCGGAATCAACACCCAAAGTAAGCCCTTAAACCTGGCCACAGAACAGTAGATTACGGTATAGTGAAATCATTATTTTGTTAACAGAATGATTCAAATTTTACCCGTAGACAAGCCAGTTTTATTTAATAACTCGGAGGCTACTTATATTGTCATGTCTTAACAAGCTGCTTGGTAACAATATTGGTGATCACAGAACGATTAATTTATTAAAATTAACCTTACTTCAAAAGCCAATTGCAGGAAATGGTATTTATCTTATATCGTTATGTTGAAGAATATCCTTTTTTCTTAAGAGTGAGCCACTTCCATTTTGGGCATATGTTACTGTCTTACAATATAAATTCCTACGCCACAACAACCCCTAATAAAAGGGAAAATTGTAAGCTGCGTGCAGGGTAAGGGTGAAACTACAAAATCCTATTGCCCACCTCCTGCTATTGACTTGCGAACAACCTGTGATTCAGTGAATTTTCGCCCTTTTGCAACATATCTACAGACGTGACGTCAATGAAAATGTAAGTGCTTTATGCCATCAGTACCACTGGTAGGCAAATGGTCTTGAAATAGTTATCGTACTTCTTTATTTATAGATGCTTTTATTTGAGTACAACCTAACATATTTGTATTGTGCGTATTGAGAGCCTGCATACTTTAATGATGACTTCATATAATTAACACTTTTTGGAAAGATAATTAATTTGATATCACTGTCAAGTTTTAAGAATATTTAAATATAAGGGGGAGTCGCTGGGTTGATTTTAAATGCAGCTCTAATAAATATCAAATGAAAAAACTTTTCAATACCTGCATGTGCTTCATAAGCGCACGCCATCAAGTTTTAAGTCTTAGTAAAATATAGAGTTTTATAAGGTATCTCCCGAGCATGGGAGTCCAAGAAGAACTTTTTTCATTTACCTTAACTTGGCGATTTTCCGCGAAGCCTTATGAACAGACAAGTCTTTGAGTTTTAAATTCAAATTTCCCTTAAAGAGGAAAAAAGGAAAGCAGCATTTTTATGGGAATCAATCGAGCTAGCAAGTGTATAAGAGGAGCAACCCTAATATTTTCGAGACCTTTTGCTCGGGTTTTGTTCGAGATAACAAAAACAACATGAACGACAAAAAAATGTGTCCTATAACAGATACTTCCCCTAGATATCACTTAAAGTGTCTATAAGAATAAGTAACCGGACTGTCTTTAAAGTAAATCAGTGCCCATTTATCTAAATGAAACCTAAAAGACGAAGATATATCGATGACAGAGAAAGCATCCTAAAATGAAAACGAATGTTGAAAAGGCAAGCTTTAAAAATAAAAATTAAAACAACCTACAATGCTTCGTGCATCATCATTTTGTGAGAGCATAACATCCTTCTTTCTAACGTCATTTGCACAAAGGCACAAAACGTGTCACCGGCTGAGAGTGACGTGCGGCCGGTGCGATTACATAATAATAAGTACTTGCTCGTCCCGGAACTCCGGGGTGCCAACTAATTTAATTAATGCAAAATTGTGCTTGAAATTTCAAAAGTATTAAAATATGGCCCTAAAGTAACTGAGCAACTTTTATCATATTAGTTATGCTAATTATATGCAAATTTTCATATAGTATTGCAATTCAATTCAATTTTATCGCGGGTAACACCGCCGGGCGCAGCTAGTATTACATAAATCCTCATTTCTATTGAAATAGTTTTAAAAGCTGAAAATAGACAAGTGACCGATGCTAATTACTTAGCAGCCTGTTCTGCGTATTGCTTGGATGATCTTCTCTTAGTGTTATATTTAGCATTTCATTCGCAGCTGGCGTTAGGATAGATTGTATAAAAGTGTTTCAGAAACCCTTTTGAGATTCAACTAAATAGTAATAATCTTTAGTGTCTTCAATTGTAATGGAGAAATAAGTCGTTAAGGAAATTGCTTTTTAATCTTGGAATAAAAAATCAGACAACAACATTGTGGTACCAATTCGTTTGTAATCTCTTCATAAAACATATCACGTGAACAGACAATACATTAGGCCATTTAATATAAAACCCACGCTATTATATGAGATTGCCAGCCCTTATAAATAATACCTATTCTAGAACTAAAATCACACTATATTAAGAACAAAAGTGCTTTGTTTAGTTAGCAGGTCCTGGGATATGAATTTCTACCTTATTGTGCCTTTGTTACTTAATGCTTTTGTTGCATGGTAAGATAAGCGTTACCTATACAGAGTGTAAGAAGCTTGATAACGAAATCTTTGGGTTAAGGTTACACTAATACCTATAATAATATGTATACCTATAGTAATATATATAATACCTATAATAAAATTCATTCATGTCGAATGCCATGGGTTACAAATATTGTGATTTTTGAGCGCGCAATGTATCGTGTACAAACCGATCACAACACAACGCTCCACGTGATACCCAACTCGTGCGAGTGACGAGCGTGCTGAAGCGTATCGAGTTTTAATTTACATTGCAGTTTTGGTCTGAATTATTGTTTTATTTATTTATAATCACGTTAAGATAGACTTCTATTATAATGTCATGTTATTATCAATAATGTACGTTTCGTTTGCGTTACGAAGACACTTACACCCTGTATACGAACATGCTTGCAGGTAACAAATTTAGTTCCTCACTATCTATGGGGCAGTAATGAGATTTGTTTATTTGAGGTTTGATTACTACGTGCGCGCGGTGCGTTGGTCCTTTCGTTACTGTCATAGAGTATTTTTTCGACTCTATCACTCACTTAATCTTATCGAGGTAATACTAGGCCCTCTCCCGCCACCGCCTCGAGACTTCACCACACGTTGAGCTAAACGTTATCGATCCATTCAACTATTATTACAATACGAGTAAATAATTTTATAATCGTTAACTCCGACGTATATATAAATTACAATGTCATTACTAACCGATCACTAAATACAGACTATACTGGTAAAGAAGCTGTATTGAACTCCCCATAATTTTCTGCATAAACTTTTAAGCTCAGTTGCGAAGTTCAATGCTATTATATTCGTATCAGCGCGACTAGCGCAGAAACTGATGTTTAACGTGTTTTGTCGACTCGGTCAGGGCTGGACTAATTTGATAACAAGCTGGGGAATACTTACTTTGTTTTTAACATTGCATGTATATAAATTATAAGTGTTATAATAGACTCGGGGTAACAAAGACCGCCAAAGTAATCAAGAGATTAGAAAACCAAAGAAAAGCAACGGTTACGAAACTAATAATGAGTAAAGTTAGTACTAATCCATGTTTAAAAAAAATCTACTGTTATAATTATGCATTTATTAACTAGCAAAAAGTGTATTTTACTTAGCGTACTATTTATTACTACCCACAGTACTTACCTAGTATGCACATTATTCTTAAGAATCAAATGTAAGGGGAAATGAATTATACCCATTTTTTCTTTTTTTGTGATTTTTTTTAATAGTTTATCTACTATGCGGGGCGTACACAAATTGAAAAAAAACAATGATCATAATCGCCCCACCTGTTGTCTAGTTATAAATGGTGTAACTAACGCGACTTTGTTTTATATATATATAGATAAATAAAATAATTTTAAAATAGTTAATATTGTATTACAGCACTATGCAAAATTATGTTTTTTTTTAATATTGTAACCAGTTGTTTATGCATGAACTATAAACCGGCTCAAATAATCAATCCTTTTAAATACTTCCACCAATTAATGTCAAGCTGTGCTGTGCCGACAAAGACATTGTTCGGGCCTCACGAAAGTGAAATATCAAGACACAACCTCAGATTTTTTAAATTAAATTTTATCATAATATGTTTGCATACCTACTCATGTTTTTATAAATAAATATATCTTTATATAATGTTTATCAATTCGATAACAATGTATGTCATGAATCCTGATACGTTATTTATATGGTTTCTGCTCGCCTGTACTTTTAATTCGTAAGGCCAACGTAGAAGTACGTATTTCAAATGGGGTAGTCCAATAACCTGAAAAAAATACTAAAAAATCAAAAGATAAACAGAAAGTTTAAATCTGTTCTGCAATCTATACTTATATTATTAATCTGAAAGTTTGGATGGATGGATAGATGAATGGAGTGATGGATGGATGTTTGTTTCTCAATCACGCCAGAACGGCTGAACGGATCTCGGTGAAATTTGGCACAGAGATAGATTATAGTCTGGAATAGCACATAGGCTACTTTTTATCCCGGTAAAATGTATGGTTCCCGTGGGATAGACATACTTTTTAATCGCGGGGCGCAGCTAGTGTTTAATAAATAATGGAACCTACCGAACCAAAGCACATCTAAAGGTAAGTAATTCATGAATCTACCCATTGCATTGCTGAGTTTTGGCCTGTACAGTTGGCCGGTGTTATCTGGCAATATTTGATTAAAACAGAATTTAAAAAGCGTGATGTATAATAGTTCAAAGACATTCAATAATAATTATTATATCAACATTTGGCTGCTGGTTGAAACAGACAAAGCAAACGGAGACAAAATCATCGATAGACATTTCCTGTGTCAATTTATAAATGTTTAATGACATTTCCCCTTCTGCTATCCTTCATAATACGTTATGTGAACAGTACAACGGCGTAGATAATTGAGAACTCTGTTTCGATTGAAATAAAGTCTGGTGTTCGTTGGCAGATCATAGTTTTATCTATTGGAGCAAAATAAGAGAAGCCGCGACTTTGTTTCTAGCCATGAATTACTTTCCCCTAATATTTGAATATTTACTATAGATAGTAATACTTACATTTTGGATCCTCTTGTTGTCATGCTGTCTTTTGGCATAAAATCACCCACTTCTTTACGTTTGAAGTGTCGATGTGGTAATAATGAGCCAACATATAAAAGCAACACCCACATTGTTTTCGCTGACTATGGGCCGCATAAGAAGGCTCAAGGTCGCCCAACGCGCAATGGAGAGAGCTATGCTCGGGGTTTCGCTACGCGATAGAATCAGAAATGAAGAGATCCGTAGACGAACTGGAGTAACCGACATAGCTCAAAGAATTGCCAAGTTGAAGTGGCAGTGGGCAGGGCACATAGCTCGCAGAACCGATGGCCGTTGGGGCAGAAAGGTTCTAGAATGGCGACCACGAATCGGAAGACGAAGTGTAGGACGGCCCCCCACAAGGTGGACTGATGACATCACATGCGTCGCAGGAAGCCGGTGGATGCGAGTGGCGGAGGACCGTGATGTGTGGAAGTCGTTGGGGGAGGCCTATGTCCAGCAGTGGACGTGCGTATCGGCTGATAGATAGATAGATAGACATTGTTTTCACAAAATCGGCCTAACTATGAGACCTACGCTTTAAATTAGCTTTGAATTTTATATTAGCCGACAGTTGTATATTCTTCGTAGCCCTGACTTGTTTAATTGATAAACGCTTTTAGCCTGCCCCAGTACCACACAACCACGTAAAATCAACAAAGCTAGAAGCTACTGTACGACTTCGCGATTCCCTTTACTGTAGCCCTCTCGATACACTTTTGTTCCCAACATAATAGAATATCAAAGTCCCCGCTCTGTTTATTGATAATAATTTACTAGTTGGAATAAGTCTGGTTCAAGGCCGATGTGACGTAGCGAAGGCATGGATGTGCTTTAGTAGATTTGATGATTAAGATGATAGAGGACAACTCTTAGGAATAGAAGTTGGTCTCAGTTCTGCACATTATAAGTAATGATTACTCAGAAATAGACGTCAATGAACGCTAATCTAACGATCTTGCTATTTATCATCGTGATAGTATCAACATATCACAATAATCAACAAATTAGGTGTGAGTAATGATGATTACTGTCAGGGATGCCATTTACCATAGACTAAACATATACACTTTTACTCAGATACTTAGAAAGCGTAACACCTTTTAATTTTGTTTAAAGGATTTGTCCTACGGCCATGTAGTCACATAGAAAATATTGTATCTAAGTATATTTATTCGTAGATCTAAGTACGCCTAGCTAAATGTATGTAATAAATAAGAATTTTAGTGTAATTTACAATCATTTTATAGGCGTATGAATTTTAATCGAAACACTGTGCCTCATTTCTACATTTTTGCTATTAATTGCTCTTAAAATTCCATCTGGCGCACATTCTCGTGTGCCGGCGAATTTCGCCTGTACCATGATGGACGTCATATAAAATAAAGTAGGTATTGCAGTGCACATTTTTGAAAACAACTTTAATATACAAATGTGTCCGGCCAAATAAACTGGAAAGAGGTAAGTAGATTCAGTATAGGGTTTATGAGCTCCACCTTAAGTGTCGACTAATTTTAATTTAGTTTTTTAAAGTTCCCTGTGAAAGCCTGCAGACTTATCTATTCATATAATTGTCTCATTACAGACATTAGAGGAGGATTATTGTCCATACTTCCTTCAAGTTAAGGAAGACCATAATGATCTTAAAGTGTTCTACCAAGCATTATGAATTCTATAGTTAACATCCTGTACTTGGTCCTAGTGAAAGGCAGGATTGAAATAATTCTTTCAGCGATAGTCAGACAAGATGACAGGTGAACTAATGTATTTGCATTATTCTACAGACACAGATTAAGGTACAATAATAAAGCATATATTTTTAAGGCTACAATAAGCTACTTGTAGACTATTGAAGTAATTATTGCGATGATGATCAAATAATTCATGATCACGCAGTTACTTTACAATTATTTTTAGAAAATCGTGTTTTACAATCTAGTTCACAATACGTGTAATTAATTAATTTCGACATAAATTAACTAAATTTCAAATGTACCCGTCTTTACGATAATTAACTCTCCTTCACATTTCTACATTAATTAAATACATTCAACTGATTCATTGCCGAATTTCCCCTTTATATTATACACTCCATAGACTTCCATGAATATTAGAAGAGTATCTTAATATTATACAGCTACAGCCTCACTCGTAATTAAACATCGTCCGATTGTGGATTCCCGCAGAGCCCTTGATTGAAATGCCTTTGTGCAAAGATTCCTTGTTTCACGTAAAGGTTTTGGGGTGTGGTCTCGTTGTTTGCGACAATCGTGTTTTTTTAATAAGTTTATATTTCATATGACCTCCAAAATTTGTAACATGTACCCCAGTGGGTAAAACGCAGAACAGACTGCGCGTGGTTCTGGTGATGGTAACCATTGGTTTTTTTTTTATACATTATAGGCAAGTATTTGATCTCGATCTCACCTGATGGTAACTGACGATGAGATCTACGATAGAGCATACTTGCCTTGGTAGGAAGGCGGCAGTAGATCGAGTCGCTACATTCACTAGGCACATGCAGCGCAGCTGATCTGACCCGCCATCCATGAATGGCAACACCGAACATCATGCCGGAACACGGCTAGGCCGCTTGGCGACATGGCTTTATTCAGCGGGTGGTTACTAGCCACGAACGAAGCCTACCACCAGTACAGTGACTAAATTAATATAACATTTGATCTTAATTTAACTGGCGATCCCATGTGCCATACTAATATCGTTAAAAGTTATTAGAGACAGTATATAGCGGAAAATTATTGACGAATAGTCTTATCTTAGGTTGACGGTTAGTGTCCTAGATGGTCTCGGAGGGTAAATGGCAATTCCGCTAGGTATACGTATAGCATTTTTATACCTATTGCAGATTTTTGCTTTGATATTGTGATGTTGGTTCTCTTCTGAGTATAAGCTAACAAACATATTGTATTTTTTTTATGTTGTTACTTGTTATTTGCCCCACCGCTATCACTGCAACCCCACCTGAAGTGATCTCGCTGAATAGAGTGGGGATAACAATTAAACCGAGGCTTGCCACTGTACGCCACGTAGCTTACGAATCGCGTAGCTGTGAACTGATCGCCGCTAATCTGATATTAACTAGTATCGATTTTAATTGGAAATTAGGTAGAGCGCTTTTGTATGGTTCATTGGTCGGCTTGGAAGATTGATACTTCCGAGATTCAGATATATGACTCCACTCCGAAGAAAAATAAGGCTGGATACATAAAAGAAAATGTAGTTTTTAAAAATTGTATATTATTTTTAAGAGATTTTACATAACCTTTTACATAACCCAGATTTCATCGAAATCTATATAGTTTTTTTTATCCAAGAATGATTGAACACAGAAAATATGCAGCTGCCGAGATTCGTTTACTGAATAGGTCTACACTTAGTCAGAGAATTTAAAATTCTAACACAATGTTAAGAAAGCTTTTTCTTGCTTAGTGTGGTAAAGAAAACTAATATAACATTTCATATTTCTAGTCACGTGCATTGTGAAATGTAAATGGAGCTATTACTATAGATAAGATTCGTGTTTTGTTTTTATCTCTATTACACTATAATGCAATAAACGATATCAAAAATACAAAGATGTCAAGGGACTCAGTGAAACATGCAAATGTCAACGAGAGTTCATACGAACTAAAAAATAACCCAGTTACAATTTGCTAGCAACTAAACCCTTACGGAGAACCTTTAAAGGTTGATTTCCTTTGATTTAACGGCAAACGCCAAGTCCCAAGCAACGATTTGTTGATAATTCACGCGCCCCCAGATAACTCCTTCAGATATTGTTATGTTAATTGTCGTCAAACTACTTATACGAATTTGACACAGAGGAATCTTTAGAAACCATTCTGTATAAGATTAGTTACGTTGAACGTTTATTTTAACGTTACCAAACATTTATTCGTATTATGAAAATGACAATTAAAATACGTTAGTGTTTTCATAGAAAACGTACTTCAATTAGCAAAATTTACCATATTCGTTGATAACAACTTAAATTTTAAAGGTTATATATTCCTCAACTCATTTTTAGACTCCACATTTCATAGTCGTATTTAAATTACATTTGATACATTCTATACTTTCAAACAAAATCTTATGAATAATATCGTCAGATAAACATTTCAAATGTATGGTCCCAAAATTAGGCAATACTGGCATCACAATATTCCAAAACATATAATAATCTACTTATCATTTATCAAACCATATGTCAATATAATCTATCAAAGCGAAAAATTCAATCAGATAGGCTGCAATCCTTTTTTGTGATGAAATTGTATCTGTGTTACAATCTCACTTACCAGCTGGTTAATGTTTACCAAATTAGTTATGCGTGACGTCATTGCGACCATTAAAGATAATTAAATTTGGTCTTGCTGACGTCAAAATAATTATGTCTCCAACGTGTTGATTATTCGTATTTATGATGTTTAGAACGAAAATAAAAAGTTTTAAGTGAATTGGTAAAATATTGTGTGGTGTAAGTCACACTTAGCATTTTAAAATTAGAATTTAATGAAACAATATAACGAAATTGTTTAAAATTAGAACGTAGATGAAATAATACAACGGCTTTTTTAAAATTAGAACATGGATTAGATTCAGCAAGCTATAACATTGCCGTTGGACAATGAATTGGACTTTGATCTTTCCGCGTACAAAAAAAGACTGACATGATGACCTTATTTTTTTTATTCGCGCTTGCCAAATCCCTCCAAACCGGGTTTTTACAACTTTCTGGATTTAAGAATTTCTCTCTAGGCGATGGAGCTTATTCCAGTTGCGAAAGGAACTTGCAAATTAAATAATACAATTTAATTATAAAATAAATATACTCGTAAGTGATGAAACTGTATAAGGTGAATGAAATAAATTATAAATTGAAGCACTCAACTTAATTAAATTCAACAATATATCGAAAATATATCTAAGCAAGATCAAGTGCCTCTCCACTGATTGTCAGATAAATATTGTTTGTATTGAACATGTGTTTACGTATTAGTGATATCTTGACGGCGGCGATCAGTCCAGTGCGCGACTCGACGGGCGGCGGGCCATACTGAATGTAACTGTATCCAGCTATCAACCGCCATGGGAGTCGTCACTGAACACGAGAATGTTAGGCCTAGTGAGTATAATTATAAGGTTTAACAATAAAAGTGTCACAATAATGGTGAAGGAAAACATCGTGAGAGAACCCCTCGAAAGACGTGTGTCCGCCAACCCGTACTGGGCCAGGGTGGTGGACTTTATGGCCTAATGCCCCTCGCAAAGATGGGAGGCCCGTGTCCAACAGTGGGACATTAAAGAGGGTATTATTATTATATCATAATAGTGTAAAATTATTATAAAATGTGATAGGTTTTATTGATTATAATCCAGAAAAAAAAACAAATATTAATATTTTAAAAAGAAAAGTGCACAGTGAAAAAATACTGGTTTACTTCAATTTAAAAACAATATCAAACACAATTTTATACATTAACATGGCGCACGGCATTCATTTCGTTTCGGCGTTTCTGGCTATCTTATGGCAGTTGGTCGGTTTTTACATCAACGACAGCCGTAAGGAATTTACTTGGTGATCATGTTTGCCCATGCTTGCGTCTTTTCTCCCACTTCTGCTATTTAGGTCATGGAGTGCAAAATGATATTTCTGTCTCATTCAGTTTGCTTGACATTGACGATACTCCGGTCCGTTCCTAATAAACCTTGAGTTATCTATGCACAAAAAAAAATATTTAAAAAAATCACATACTTACAATTTGAAATGAAAAGTTAAATATTAATGTAACATTTATATCAATAATGGCAACCCTTTTTACCGTCATTCTCGTAGGGCTGATTTGAGACACTTTAAATATTTTCAACATCGTGCTGAAAAAAAATATAGAACTCGCCACTTTTGTGAGCCTAATAAGCTAACAAAGCCATTGTTTGCTTAAATAATAATCTTCTATGCACACAAACATAAGTATAATTACACTCACTAACCTAGCAACAAACATGCAGTTTCTATTAGCTGATCCGTGTTAATTAGTTTCTAAGATATTAAAAAAAAACTATTCTAATTCTTTCTCTTTTCAGAGGGACTGGGCGTGCGTCACGCTCAGGTAGCTCTGATTTTCTTCATGATGCTGCTCGCTTTCAGCATGAGAGTCAACATGAGCATGGCGATTGTCGCCATGACAGATAAGGCGAATGACCCCGTAAGTTGAAACTACAACTACTCCGTGGTTTACATTAAATAAAAGTAATTTTAAGGATTTTATCGCGTTTATCCAAAACCAAGCGCATCATTGCAAGACATCAAGACACTGTGAACACTTTCTACGTAGATCGGCCGGCAAACATTAGAACTAAATATTAGGGTACCCCAGTTCTAATTATGACACTAGTACGTCTAGTACCTCAGTCCTCCCATGACCATGGTTGTTGTAAAGCAGCCGAAACGTCGGGAACGTAAAACTAAAATAAACGCGATCAAATCATAGTAGTTCATAATTGACAAATATCGCTACACAGAATTCTTTCATTAGCAATATACATTCTGTAAATGTATTTAATTTATTCCATCTCTTGCAACTATAGATTTTTTATCATCTAGCGTAAGTTAGTCTACGACCGCAACATTGTATTTTTTTCTTTTACAGCTATTATCAAGCAACTTTGTATCTATGTCGTAGTATATGTATATAGTATGTCGCTTTCCTAGTTCCTTATAAAATCATTGTATTGTTTTATCACGGCTCTAATATTTTTATTTTTATTTAGATAATTAGACAACTGTTTTACAAGCTATATTTGATATCAAAACACAATCGTATTGAATACTCTTATGCCATTATTATCTTTCATGTTAACATTTTGTAATAATATTTGTGACCTCTCATGAGTAGTTTATCTTAAATTAGCAAGATGTTAATTTTTATGTTTTCAATATTGTGATAGTCTTAAATAAACAAAAATAATTATGTATTTTAATCGTGCATTATACTCTTTTTTTAAGCATTCAATCAATAATGATGTAGTCAAATTTGGAGATCTGCTCATAAAACTACAAAAATAAAATTTCTAAATTAGAACTCTTAGGGCGACACGTGTTGTTGATACAACACAACGATTGATGCATTACACGGCGCGATATAGTTAACGTAATCATTTAGTAAGAGTAATAAACAATGAATGGAAAGTTTATCGTGTCATTCGGTCGGGTCGGCAATATTGTACAGTGTGGGTCCCTGACCCGGCTCACGGTATCATTGACCTTAGCGAAGCTGTGACATAAGTACTCACGTATCTGTAAATGAAAAATAGCTTTGATTTGTTGTAAATATTGATGTACAAGCTGAAATCAAAATCGTTGGCAATAATTTAAAATAAACTAAAGAAATCTAAAATAATTTGGATCATGATGATCTATTTTAGGACCGTTATTAATGGAATGGATTGAATAAAAATTTGTTTTTTAACGAAACCTGTAATTTTATCATAGTTAACGTTCACTATGTAAATTTCGATCAATTTGTATTTTAATATTTTGTCGCCTAAAATAATCAAAATCATGTATAAAGTTTGAAATCATTGGCAATAATTTCTATTGCATCCTGTAGATGTGGAGAAAAAGAAATTATTACTAATTTTAAATTACCAAGACCGACTTGAATTATGCATAACATAATTCACCATAAGATGTCCACATTCATAGAAAACCACAACTAACGGTTGCTAGCTATAATTCGAATCCAATGGCTCTCCGCGAGTCTCACCAGATTGTGGGTAATCTATTGTAGCACTCAAATTGTTCCAGCACTTCGAGTGGCCGTACGAGGTGCAGAGCGTGATATTGTCCTCGTTCTTCTGGGGGTACGTGGTGCTGCAAGTGCCAGCGGGCGAGCTCGCTGCCAGGTTCGGTTCAAAAGTGCTCCTCACCGTAGCCATTGCAGTTAACTCGATGGTGTCCATCCTTATGTCCACTGCTGCCAGTATTGTGAGTATAAAAAACATGAATATACTAGACTTAATGCATAGGTACCTGATCCTCAAATAAGTAACGTTTGAATAGCGACTGAGTGCCGAAAAGGGGTCCCCTTGAATGAATTTCGGTTACCGCAGTCAATCTGAACGAAGCCTAGCCTAACGCAGGAAATAATTCAGTGCAGTGTGTATGTGCGCAAGCGTAGATACACTCTCTTTTCACTCATACTCAAAGTCCGGTGGGACTGCAATTCGATACGACTGAAGAGATCAGGCGTAGGACCGACGGTTTCGTGTTCTCTTCGGAGCACGAACTCGCAGTACACTGCTGTTGAGGTATAATAAAGATATTACATTCGCGGTCAGTCAACTGTTCAACGTGGACCTTTCCCAGGGCTTGCCACCTTACCTTGGCAACAAGAGAGTCAAAATAAATAGCCGACTTGGGCCCTGATTTTGGTCCTATGCATCCAATTGTTCCCTCTGGGGCTTGTTATATTAAATTCAGTGTAATCTGACTTCCAGGGTGGTTGGCAGTTAGTGTGCGCCTGCCGTGTGCTGCAGGGTCTGACGCAGGCGCTAATCTATCCCAGTGTACATCATCTCGTCAGTCAGTGGGTACCGCTTGAAGAGAAGGGCGTCCTTACCACATTTGCCTATGCAGGTACGAAGCAGAAAATATTGTATTTATGAATTAATATCGTTAATGAGGTAAACCAATACGAAGATTTGCTGTTGATGGTCATATAATTTAAATTGAATGCAATGAAACTTGGTCCAATACATACCATTTCAAATGTATTGGGACGCTAAAAGAAGAATAGAAAGACGCATTTTAGGTATCCTGAGATTCCAAAATCGATACGGATTAAAGATGGATATCTTACTTTTCCGAACAAGAACCATCAAATAATAACACCGGTAATTTCAATAGCTGGAAATTCTTGATATTCCCTAGGAACTAGATGTAAAACTATGTAACATTGTATGCTTTACGACTGTAGAATAACAATGTATCTAGTCTAACCTCATTCGAAGTCGTGCAACGGTCTGCTTTTGATGTAATACCAAATAATTAGTATTCTGCTCATTTGCTTATTAAGATGTCCCGAACAGTTGAAGCTAGGAAGCCCCTTTTACGAAGCCTTCTGATTCACGGCAGTTTTTGATTGCTTTTCAAATTACTGTCTAGGTCCAAACTTTTATTTAAATAGTTTTAGAGTTACAGATGTGCAAAAAAAATCGTAATGGTAGGTATTTGCTTCCAAGTGTGCTGGGTTTGTCCGTGTTTATGGATAAGTTTTTTTCTTATCATCATAATATCCAGCCAATCGAAGAGACATGTCTTGATGATGATAAAGCTGTCACATTGTTGAATAAGAGGCATTTGTTATCACCACACATGGAGTGACAGATTCATATGAATGTGACTCAACGATATTGAAAACATCGATTGTTTAGGTATTCAAAATACACACTTGAGGGATTCTTCTTGTAACCGCAGTAACTCCGGCTATAAGTAAGAACTGTTCTCAATGGAATTAGCTTAATATAATAAGCTAATAAATATAGTGATTCCTTGTTCTGGATTTCAAAAAGTTAAGGAACAGTAATGTCTGAGGAGTTATCTTATATATTATCTTGCATCAAGAACGTTGAATTTATGCATAATGAATTTAAGCTTCTTAGCTCCTTCCTTAACGAGTTGTTACTCCTTCACTAAACCTATTATCACGTATTTTCAGGTGGTCAATTAGGAATAGCTCTTCAATTATTGGCTGCAGGTTTCTTGGCGTCAGCCTGGGGCTGGCCTGCTATATTTTATGCTAACGGAATACTCGGTGCAATATGGACCGCAGTATATATTATATTTGGAGCGAACTCCCCCGAAACATCCAAATTTATCTCGGAGAAGGAGGTTTTGTATATTCAGAAGTCTCTGGGAAGAGTTGGTGAACAAAAAGTAAGAATAATGTTTGATTTAACATAATCTATATATATTAAACAAAGTCGTGTTAGTTACAACATATTATTACTCAAACACGCATTTTTTATATTCTTTGATTTTTTTTATTTGTCTTTGCCACCGTATGGCAGAATAGCTATAAAAACATGGCAAATAATAACTTAAACAATAATAATAAACATTTTAGAATTTATATGACACGCCTTTGTTGATAAAATGGTATCAGTAAGTACTCAGCAAATCCCCACCACTATCAGCCGGCAGGGTGCCCAAAAGGCTGGCAGCGTTACCACGTTGACTGGCAATGCTTATGTGTTGGCAAAAATAAGTGCCAGCGTTCTGGTCAGCAGATGCCTCCATCAGACTTTTTGAAATCTCTTTGAAAATCCGATGGCCACCCGGTCCCCACGGACCCAATGTCTCTACCCCGAATGCCTCAAATATGTACTATGCACCGAGCGAATCATATTTGCAGGATTATAACAGTTGTTATGCAATGTGTTTATGATTTGAAATTTATGACGATTGGTATTAATTGGATAACACTAATTAAAGACAAACACTGCCTTGAGTTCTATTAATTTCAAATATTACATGGTCAAATTTCAGAGGTTCCCAACGCCATGGCTGAAAATAATGACCTCACTGCCCTTCTGGGCTGTAATCATAGCTCACTGCGGCCAGAACTGGGGCTTCTTCACACTCATGACCGAAATGCCTACCTATATGTCTAGTGTGCTGGAAGTCGATCTGAAAAGTGTAAGTAATAATAGGTCAATTGGTTTGGTAAACTCTAAAAACATAAAAGAAATGACGCTTTAAACTTGACTAAGTGTAAGCACTCTCATTTTTATTCATATTGTATGTATTTACAGAACGGAGTTTTCTCGTCGTTGCCATATCTCTCTATGTTCCTGCTGAGCTTTCTGATGGGTGCCATGACTGACGTCATCACCAGACGGAATTGGCTCTCCATCGCCAATACTAGGAAACTCTTCAATTCTATAGGTATATCGATACGTACTTCCTTTCACGAACCAACTTAGTTCAATTTATGGATAGAAACGTGGGTTGAAAAATACGGAAATTTTCACGCAAAGAGGTTTCATCTTTACTTTTTTATGGCATAATAATATTGGTCTTCATTTTGCTAGGTCTATGGGGCCCAGCAATAGCTCTAATAGGGCTATCGTACACCCCCGAGGGCAACATGATTTTCGCTGTGGTGATGTTAACGATCGCAGTTGGAATCAACTCGGGGCAATACGCTGGGTTCATGGTAAGTACAATCAGATCATTTAAGGGTACAATCTGACGGCTGTATGGCTAAAACCTTTATTATTGTGAGATTAACTAATATTCTTCAACAAGCTGTCATACAAAATTTCATTGTGAACACAAGTTTTGGGAGAAAGTTAAAAGTATCAGTCATTTCCAAGTTTTAATAGTAGGATGTTATAAATTTAATTGGCTAATATTTTATTGAATGTTTTTTCCAGTTGGTTCACATCGATTTGGCGCCAAACTTCAGCGGTTGTTTGATGGGCGTCACCAACTTTTTGGCCAACATTATTTCAATCATCGCGCCACTTGTGTGTGGCGCTATAATACAAGATACAGTAAGCGGGTTCTGTTAAATCGAGCGTCTTTATAATATGCCAACATTTGCTTGAAAACACAACTGCAGTATAAATATAATCATTTTCCTCATTCCTCAGTTACAAAACATAGAACCCAGAGCTCGCAAATTGTACGTTCCAAGCTCCACTGCGCCATTAAAACAAACAACGCTAGTGTGTATATTTTATTAAGCGGCAATGGAACTCAGCGAGTGAATTAAATTTCCTCTACTTCTAAAATTTATAGGACATTAGTGTAACTATGAAATTAATGTTATTGAAATGAATCTCATATATTACAGAGTCAGCCTTCCGAGTGGCGTAAAGTATTTTTCGTAGCAGCTGGAGTGTACTTCTTCACAAACTTGTTCTTTGTGCTGTTCAGCACATCGGAGAAGCAGCCCTGGAACGAACCTAAAGAACCTGATGTTGGTAAGTGAATTTTAACTTTATCACCCCACTACTAAAGTTTAGTTTTGATGGATGTGAAAAAATAATTGCTATTTTTAATATTTCCAGAAATGAAAGGAACTGAAAAGTCTGCAACGTACCCGAAGCGAAATGTTAATAATTGAAGTTGAAATTTATTTATTTCCGTACCTGATTTAATGTTACTATGTTTAATAAAATTGACATTAAGAAATTACATTTATTTTATTGAGGTCTTGTTATACAATGTGCTAATCAATCCTATCCACAACTTATTTGGCAGATGGCCCGAAAAAATGCTTTTTCCTGCTATACAGAAGCAGTTGTTCTCGGACGTTGATTGGCACAGTTCGTTTTTTAATTTAAAAAAATCAGCAGTCAATAGAAATCATGATTTATGTATTTTCTATGATTTACAGCGTAGCTTTCACACTTTTCAAGAAATTTGTTCTACCTTCTTTTATCGCCTCGATACTACACATGACTCTAAACTGAATTAAATACGTATGTAAAATACGTTTACATGGGACATGAAGATACGGAATGCCGTATCATATCTAATTCTCCGTCAGAATGTTCCGCAGCGCGTATTCTTTAGGGAACAAATGTTTTTCACTGTTTATTCCCGTTACATTTTTGACGAGAGATTTAGTTTTCGCTTCGCTTGTTTTGGTGTCTTGGGACGTGAGAGACTATATGGTTCGGAGAAAATAAAATACTATATCTGATTTAAGATATATTAAAAAAACATAAATTATTTTAATTGTTGCCTTTTTAAAATTACTTAAAATATATTTATAATCTCCTATTAAAGATAATTCAATGCGTGTACGATAATAATCAAGACGCCATTCTCCCTTCCTCCTCCCCTCGCTATTCGAAAATTCCTAGCATTATGTCAAAATAGTAAATTATGATATATGTGAGCTAAGTTGGTCATTACAGTAGACGCGGGATTGCAGTCTGAGCTGAAGACAACGGCTCAATGGAACCGAGACTGTAATGACCAAATGCTCATGCGTGTGATACGAAGTTTTTCACACACCCACACACACGTGAGTAAATAACCATATTTGGAAACATGACCACAGAACAAAAACGGCGACAGGTTTTTTTTCGCGCCCCGATTGAAAAAAACGCACAGATTCTAAATACAAATATTCGTGCTCATCACACAAAGATTGTCCCTACCAGGAAGCAGGGTCGCTACCAACTGCGCGAATCAGGTATACTAACCAATTACCTTCCGATATTTTTAATTGCAGTGCATCGTATATTTTGTTTATGTTTAATAACAAAAATCGTATCACCAAATTGCTCTAACCTTCCGGAATCTAAAAGTAGATTGAGCGGCACGTACCACTGTCTCGGTCTCGACACTCCATGAGGCTACCGCAAGGCTGCGCGATGTCCGGCGCCCCCGCGCGGCGCGGCGGGGCGGCGGCTGTGGCAGCGCGTATGCTCAACACGTATCGTATTAAGTAGCGTCGCCGTTTGAACTTCCCAACACGTAAAGGATCAGACGCCTGTACTTATGGTCACTAGAATTTTGAGGTGGTGGAGACGATAGGCAGATGCCTGGATCGGCTCGGGATACCTAGAAACTGTATGTGTTTACATACATCACAAAAAACTTAAGTTTTTTTTCAATTCCGTTTTTTTATATCAATTTCTTATATTTACGCGAATACTACTCATTGAAATAATAGTAATTTCCCACTGACTTGGGATACACTTATTAATCTAATTAAATTCAAAACCAAGCGCGCTATTGCAAGAACTCAAGACTCTGTGACGCTTTCTGCGTAGATCGGACCGCAAACAAGAACTAAATATGACGTCTTACACTTCAGTCCTCCCCTGACCATGGTTGCTGTAAAGCAGCCGAAACTTAAAAACATAATATACACGCGATAAAATCTGTAAAATTAGTCGGATTTTTTATTATGCGATAATTATTGTGATGTAAAGAGGTATCCTTTTGTACGAGAAGTAATAACCTTAATTATTTGTAAAAAATCCTTATACTCAAGTACCTACTTCTATTACTATGAAATTATAGACATCGTAATATACCTATGTTGTACAAACATAAAATATGTCCCTTATGTAAAGACGGCAAACATATTAGGAGAAACATACATTATTTTCGTGTCTGTGGTTCTGCACCTTTTAAATCTTATTCAATGGTTTACAGTATATTTTAAACATAACTAAAAGAAAATATTTTATACGAAGGGGATCTAACTTAATCATAATCATTTTATTATTTTTGCGTTTTGGAAGATATAAAATGTCCTATATGGACAAAAAAACCTAGCATATGTTTAGATATGTGTCTCACTGATAGAAAGAATGTCTAGTAACGCATTTCATATTTTCATGTCTATAAGTACTAAGAGAACACAATGGATTTCCGTCTAGTTCCAAGTACCGCTTAGTTCTATCCATTATACTAAAAGGACATTATCATTCAATAGTGATTAGGGTTTTTTGCAACGGATCTCTAAAATCCAGCCTCTGAAAAACAAAATGGATCTCGTCTCCCGACATTTTTATTCCGAACACATGCCAACATGTTCGGCTTGTCTACCACTCGGCCGGGATTTCGCAAGCAACTTAGTGCTCCACTTTTTTCACGACATTACTATGCGATACGACCTTCCTCAGTTGCTTCTGAAACTTGTTCTGAACGCAATTACTAGAGCACTGTTTAGAATTTGAAATGCCCAAATTGGAAAGTGGAAAGCTTGCTGAAGGATTGATAGCCTCAAAACTAAGGAAATAGAAAAGCAAATGGAGATGAAAGTATTTTACTTAGGTATTGTTTTGTCTTTTTACAAGACAGACTTTTACAAAAAATTTATTAAGCTTACTAAATATATCGCCGTCGTGTGTGACCAAGCCGTGAGTATTTTAACAACAATAGTAGTGGTAATTGGTAGACATCAAAACCTATCAAAAACGGCACCTGTGCCCATAGCGCAAAGTTTTCGCGAGAGCAATATTAAAATTTTCTGTCTGCAAGCGCTCTGGGGAGCCAAAACTCAACTGAACGATTTTCTCTTTTAATTGCTAGCTTACTTGTTATTTTTTCCTTTATTTACGAAATACAACCCGCAACTCTCGGCTCAGTCATAATAATATTTATTATTTAGTATTCTTTGTCTCAGCGGATTTATTATGAAATATTCAATTTCCCACGTCCGATATTGGAATTGGCATGTCCGCGCACCGGACGAAATGGAATTCCACACGCGCCCACAGATGCATCGACGCTTACAATTTAAATTATGTTCTAGAAAATACATTTTCAGAGGCACATGAAAACTTAATGGTAGGCCGCACAAAGGCCAATATGAAAAATGTTGTAAGCACCACATGAACAATTCAACTTGGGTACTTATCTAAACTAGTGGCCCAGCATTGCCCAGATACTATATTAGTATATTATAAATAGCAGAAAGGGTATTATGGTTCATTCTGAACTGAAAACAACTATAGTTGAAAAGTAGTTTGTGGTTATCCATACAAACTCCCCTATCCGTAGTTCTAAATATTCAAACATACTGCACTGAGGTCACATCTGGAGGGATCGACCCCATTTGGCAAGATTAGCACTTGACCGTAAGGACCCACACGCGATTGTGACTTAAATAATATATGACCATGGCCATGATTGTGAAAGGAAAGTATTTTATCAGTTACAGCAATATTTTTCAGTGAAATTCTGTCCAAGATTTGAAACACATATACTTAAGTATTCCTGTTTGCTATCGTGCTATTTTTTAGTACCTAGTTCATGGTCTAAGACTCAAAGATGACTTTTTATTAAATTTCGATTAAATGAAAAATAATATCTGATTGGCCACGAAACAACTTTCTCATCATAGAGAAAAATAAAAATACAAGCACTTTTTGCTGACATAAACATGTTATCTATTACCGCAACACGCGGGCGGTCGTCCACCGGACAACATCATAGCCCTATGAATATAAGGGGCAGAATAGCGTGACAAGACATACAGGGTACAAAGCAACTTGGCTACTTCCGGTCGTCGGGATGGCCCGGCGTGTGGTCGCTATCCGCGCCCCCGTTCATGCTTCCGGAGACTTTTACTGAAATGTCTTAGCCAATTCTATTTATAACAAACTAGCTGCGCCCGGCGGTGTTACCCGCGATAAAAAGTATGAAAAATTAAAACATCTATCCCACGGGAACCATACATTTTACCGGGATAAAAAGTAGCCTATGTGCTATTCCAGACTATAACCTATCTCTGTGCCAAATTTCATCCAGATCCGTTCAGCCGTTCGGGCGTGAAAGAGTAACAAACATCCATCCATCTATCCATCCATCCATCCAAACTTTCACATTTATTATATTAGTATAGATACATGGTCGTTGTCTTAAATTACTGCGGCTTTTACTATGCTACTTATAGATAAATACATTGGCCACACCCAATTAAAAAAAAACAAGCTATCCAAAATCATTTATAATAGCATCAATCATCGTGCCTGAGTACACGCAATAACGAGCATAATTAAATTACGAATTTATTTAAACGACTGATGAGCGTTGAAATCTTGCTTTTATTTCGATGCAAGTGACACAACCTCTACAACCTCGCCACAAATTACACAGATGGCGCTGCAGCCAACACTCAAAACAAATGACGATTCTCCATACACTCGTGAAACGCGCTATGAGAGTTCTCCGAGAACGTAACATGTATACGAGACACTGATAATAACCGCCGGGGCATCTTCCCTTCTCCACTAATCAGAAATTTCTGATAATAGCTCCTATTGATATACGAAACTAAAAGACTCATTATCACTCAATATTGGTCTTTTTGCCAGCCCACTTCATTAATACATCTACAAACAATCACGTTTCCTCTCATGTACTTTTGAAAAGTGGTAAAAATATATTAGCGTACAGTTTGCAGAGTGATAAAATTTAAAATAAAAAGAAATATTAGAATGCAGGACTTAACATACTCGTATAATTTAATTTACCCGGTAATTACGTTGGTCTAATACTAAACAGCTCATAAAATAACTCGGTAATCTTGACTGGACCTAGAAAATGCTAGTTTTCCTCGAGGCTATTCCGCAGGCCACAAAGTGAAGGATAATAGAATCCAATTTTGATGCGTGGGGATTCGAGATTCTCACTTCTAATGTCTCGTGTCGACTACAGCGTAAGATCAAAATAAATCTGGGCGGTTTATATTTTCTTTCTTGTTGCGGAAATAATTTGCGATGGTGTTGGAATAATTTCATTAAACATGTCATTTTATTTTAATTTTTAAATCATGGTGTATATTGAAATGAAACTAATCTTACGGATTTATCGCGTTTATTATTAGATTTTTACGTTCCCGACATTTCGCCTGGTTTACGGCAACCATGATCACGGGCGGACTGAGGTGTTTGGCGTCCTAGTGTCTTAATTTGAACTGGGGAACCTTCATATTTATTTGTTATAGGGTACCCCAGGTAGGCGGAAATATAAGAAATCAATATCAAGATGTAATAATTTTATTGTGAAATTAAATATAAAAAAGAAGTGCTTCCAATCGAACTATAATGTGAAGTCTGTACGTTACACCGCAATGTTCCCGCACCACGGTCCAGCCACACCGTTCTCATCACGTCGGCCGACCCCGGAACCGCGTTCAGCACAACATTCACGTCCGTCGCTGTTATCCTGTCGCTGACCTGTTAATTACAGCTACGCAAAGGATGACCCTGATCGTGTACAGGTTCGTGGCCTTAATTAGATTTTGTGCGACCGAAACACGAGACGATGATATGAAATGTATAGTAGCACCTCGATGGATCAGGCTGAAGACAAGTTAAGAGAAAGCATCAAATCAATAAGGAGTTCGTAAGTATATAATAGCGTAATTCAATTATGAAACAGTGCTACAGCGATACGCTTTTCTTATTCATTTAGATGAAGGTTGTATCTCTTCCGTATTTTTACAAAGAATGAAGGAACGTTGTCTATGTTTGCAAAAATCTTAATAGTGTTTAACATCGTTTTGAAAAGAGTAACCATGGAATTAAATGCGCCTTCTTTTCTATAGGAACAGTACTCCGAAAGGCGGTAGAATATTATCAGTAACATGTTTGTAATATTTTGAACGATTAATATATTCTGATTTGGATAATGTCTATAGTATAATCTATGGTAATACTACATTAATATTTACACGGAAAACAGAACCTGCCATATAATATTGAGGATGTACGTAGAGGTTGATGGGTTTAAGGAAAAACATATTACACTGATGAGGAAAATGAATCATTAGCCCGTGGTTTGTCGTGATAAGTTTGACAAATGCCTTGATATGATTTGAACTGAAATTACATGTCTTGATAACATAGGTAGTTGAGGGTATGAGGTCCAATAGCTTCCTGGTTTGCTGTTGATTTAACTGGATTGAGATTTAATACTGGTTATTGAAATAAATGCACATTATTTAAGAGCTGAACGATTCATAAATCGCAAAGCTGCGTTGGGTTGGTTGAATTTTGTTTTATTTTGTACATTTACTTGAACATGAAATGCCTCGATAGACTAATCGGATATGCATGAATCGGACACTAAAATAATCAATAGGATCTTTTTAAGAACCACATTTTTTCACTCCCTGAGCAACCTTTATAGGTATATATATATGTGGGAAGTTAGCGTATATATACTGATGTCATTATTTAATGGTCTCTCTTAACCTGGTTTAATATCATTCTTGGGAAGTTGATGACACCCAGCAATAGGCTTACATAGATAGAGGTGATACTTCAAGACCGTTCATAAAAGTACCTATCCAAATCTTTCCCTGTTGTTTCAACCTGCTCTGACATCCGTCATCCATGTGTAGAAGCGTTTTTTGTCATTGTGGTTGCATACTTATTATACGCCAAAAGATTTAGGTAAATGAAAATAGGAAGTAAACAAGGCTGCCAATAGAATCTAATCATCCAACAATGACGACCGTCACGTATATCGGTGTCATCGAAAACCTTGATTGTACCAATTTCTCAGAATTGTCCTTTAGTGCATTTCAATCAGTTTATAGTCTAAGGACCTTAAGATTTGGCTTTCAACTTCCAATCATTGGTTATATGAATTTATATAGCAATTTAAGCTTTAGTATATCTATGTAGAGCTTAGATTTCAATTTTACGACAGTGACTTGATTAAATACTCCTTTTTCATCTATTTCATAGATTTCGTGGCTGGTCAGACCATTTTTTGTGACTTGGTCTTCTGCACACTCGCACCACTGTTCCTCGTGTAAGCCAGGATCGACGCCAAAGTTCGACACTCGGCGAGTCTCGGGGAAAAGGCAAAATGTCTTGGAACCAGCAGCGAAATTAATCTAAAGGAAAATAGGAGGAGTTTGAAAGGAGAATGTAGTAGGATCTATTACGACCTATAAAAATAAAATATATAATTATACAAAAACATCTCAAGCATTGATAGCCAAGTTGGTAGAGTACTTGCCATGCAAACAAGGGTTGCAAATTCATTCCACTTCTCGCTTATAACCGTTAATTGATTTATAAATGAGTATGTAAGTTCTTTTGTGTTATATTTGTCTTCAGTCAATAATTCGTCACTCACAAATAAGACAAAGTGCATTAAAGGACAAATTAGTCTTAGCCCTAATTTACATGGCGATCATAATTTTAGAGACTAAAGTCAGTGATTAGCTTCTTGTTTACCTACATCATTATTACTATTGCTGACATCATGTGTCTTAAGCGCACGCGATGCGTGTCGCGTGTCAGGTAAAACGTATATACAAAGTGGGTTATTATTATAAACCAATCTCTGTAATCAACAGGAAAATCAAATTATAGATATATTGGTTACATCTCGACATATGATTTTTCCACACTTCTCTAGCTTTTAATGGAAAATAATAAATGAATATGTGGAAGATGATAACTTAACTAGCCATACCACGGACGTGGCTAATAACTCTTAGTTAAACTAGACGCAATGGGTTGAATGGGTAAAGACTACAGATTTTTACGAAAAGCGGCAAAGACAGTTCTCTAGACGTTGCGCCATACACTGCGTCGCAAGAACGAAAATCGTGCGCTGTAAGCCGACTAGTTGGGCATAACATATGCTACTACGCTACTAATATTCACTACCATGTGCAAGCTGAAGCCGTTTCAAATGTACCAAAAAGAGCTGGAACGTATGATTGCAGCCGTTGAGGCATGAACAACCCCTAACTAGAGGGAACGACTGCATTAGTCACAACTCTCGTTTGTCAGCGTCAGCCTCCGCGGCCCGGAATTAATTGAGACGAACATTTTATTAGCAACCGTATTTGTGGGGTATTTAGGATGGAATGTTCAATGCAATCATGACTCGCATCAATTAGAACTGACTGTAGATCTTTTCCTAGAAGTATAAAGGATTATACATAGAACAGCCACGTAGGACGCACACATAGTACAAAAGAAAGAAAAACGCAGAATCAAATACTACAGCAAATCCTACTAATTTATTATTTGTTGGACTTGCTTGGAAGTTCACATGCTGCAAGCCTGGTTGTCATGACAACATCTTTACCGTCATTACTGTACAGTCAGACCAAGGCCGTAGGCTGCGATGAGTCTGGGGGTACAAACCCCATTTCGAATTTCGAATATTTTAATTTAAAAAATAAATCTTTTCATTTTTTTTTCATTTGGCATCACCATAGGTATTTTGCCAGTGTCAAGTAATATAAATTATTACTGTTTTTGATAATATGCACAGGCCCAAAGGCTTGGCCCAAGTAAAATACCCCCCATCCCTCAATCAGGAAAGTGATGCATACTTTACTGAAAGTTTTTCATGGATTTTTTGTGAGAAACTGAAAAGCCAAGTTTCGTCACTCTGTTTAAATTACCTACACTTGTGCACTTTACCGAACCCATAATGGTTAATATTCCACTTATATCACTCACTATAACTCGCAGGAACACTAGTTTTAGAAATTAAAACATAATTGACGTCATGACTTATCAGTTTCCCGCCAAAAAACCCAAAATAAATCTTGCTCCGAAACGAAATGACAATTGTATTTTTTTGTGTGTGTGATTATTAAATTTGCTAAAGAGGCGCTGGTTCTAGGCTTGGTATACCCTATAATAATCCTCCTGTATAATCGGTATACGGGAAGACGGGACGAATATTTAAAAAAAATGGAAAAACTAGGACAACAATGTACTTGCCTAACGAAGCTACAACTCAGCACTAAGTCGAAGCGTAGATATGTATATCTAATTGTCTGTTACTCCGATGTAGTAGAGCCTGCAGAAATAGCAGAAATCACGATTTAATACCTAAATTATATATTTGTATATTATAGGTACCTACTTATAAGTACATTTCAGTTGCTATAATAGCAAGTGAGTACGATGTAACTTATGTCACTTACCTATACATAAAAGATTTCGAAACCCTAGATATCTTATCGATAACGTTAACATTACACTCAGGTTAATAGCTAACGTCGTTAATATCAAATGCAATATAAAGCCACTACAAAGGAAACTCCAATGTTTGGTTGTTTGTTTGACGACTTACCCTTCCAAGATCTGTTAGCACTTGCAGCAATTTAATAGCCTTCAGTCCGTGAAGTGCGCCCATATTTCTGAAAATATATTACAATATTGGTTAGGCCTAATATTGTTAGGCAGGTCCATATAAATTGATCTTCTGAGACCCGAAATGATATTTGTATTTACTTTAACTGATCTGTAAAGATGATCTACTATTAGTAGATCATAAAATAAATGAAATACAGACATAATAAAATGTTCAGAATTGACTGATGATGATTGATGATTTATTCGTGCGTTCGATGTGTTTGATTTTGAGCAAATATTTTACAAAACAAGTATGCTTACCTTTTGAATAATAATCCAAAAAGTGTTTTTTTTTTAAGTAAACAAAACCGCGGGGTTACAGTGTCTATGTACTGTGCGATATAAGGCTCGCGCTCGGACGCGCCGCGCCATTGCCGGCCTGCGCCTGCGTCGCCAACTTCCTGCACGCGTCGCCTTGCTCCCGCGCACGTGTCCGCAACAACATCGTTACAACTATCGACCGTGTGGACCAAAATAATCGATATTACAAAACACTCATATTCGAAACTAAATTCGGTTTTCAAAATATTTAAAAAATATAATATCATATATATTACACGAAATATTGAAAAAGCAAAAACGAAATTCGACCGTGAATAAAAACAACGATACACATTTTACGAAAATATAATTATTTAAGAATCTCTAAAGAAATTTACGCAAAGATAGTGTGCAGTGAGTGATTGTGAAAATGACTGAAAGTGATCTACAAGATGTGCCCGCGCCTAAGCCGGGTAAGTACCTGAAGCAGATCACATCATTTACCTATTCATTTGCGATATATAAATAAACCTAACTTATTATTTCTATATGAGGTTTGATATTAGTGTAAAAAAGCATACAAAAGCCACATTCCCGAAAAATTCAAATCAAATTAAATTTTTGATTTTTTTTTTCAAAATAACATTACATACTAAGGCCACGATGAAACGGTACTGTCTCGCTTTCTCTCAGAAAAAATCAATCACTGTATACACATATATTTGATACATAAACGTGATCGTTATCACCTGCTTGTTAACTCCTTACATATTTTTCACTGTTTTTGTTAAACCTTATATACTGTTTAATAAAAGCAAGTATTAAGTATCTAGATATCGTGCCTCAGCTACTAATACATACCTTCAGCAAAGATTAATTATTAACATATTGCTGTATATACACGTGTAAATAACAATAGGACATTAAAACTGAATAATGACGTTTTATTATATCTTCGAAATTTAATCCAATGTTCGATTTTGCTATCTTAATATTTATTATGTTTAACTCGGTGTTTATTTATCTTTTTTTATTGTATATAATTTAGATTAATGTTTACTTGTGTGTGGTATTATTTGATCAGGCCTTAAAACGTCCACTACTGGTCATAGGCCTCTCCCAACGACTTCCACACATCCGAGTCATCCGCAACTCGCATCCACCGGCATCTAGCGATGCGTGTGATCACACTATACTTATGACCGCAAAACAACTGTCGTCATGATATCTCGTTAAGATTAATATTAAATCGCACTTAAGAGCTAATTTAGCAAAAAAGTATTGGAAGCCCTAAATGGGAAGGTAGGTTCTTTTGTACTTGTGTATTGTTAAGGTCATTCTGCATTATGCTATGTACAGTAGTATGATCAACTTATAGAATAATAATATACCTTAAGTACACAGTTTTATTGTTAAAAGAAATGCCTAGATAATGTTTCCAAACTCGCACTTCTCTCATCTAACTGCCGCCGGTTCAGACGCTCGAGCACAATCTTTGATAATGTAAGGATCTTTTGTGTCGCTCACACTATAGATTCCACAAATAAGTATGACAATGACAGCATGCAGTCTTCAAGACGTTGCAATTAATAGGAGTTCCTGTTGATTCTACTGTTTCTACTGTACTCTACTAGCCAACCATTGATAATGTTCTAGTTGTTATAAAAGTTAATTCGTTTACTTCCGTTCACATAGCCCCACACATACTTACTACGTACAAACTTAATATTTGGTTTTGGTAGGAGAGCCTAATGCATATTTTAAGATAGGTTTCATCAACTGGAATATCATCATCTACCCCACGGCAAACTTAAATAGAATAGCCCGATGGAAACAGATCGTCAGGCAAAATATTCAAAAATGGCGCTTTAGATTCTTTATAGTAATAATGTCCGGTACTGAATACTTTAAAAAAAAGTAATTAATCGAATTGTAACCTTATTAGATTTAGGGGCAATCAATGTAATTTTAATAATAATGACCGGATCCAGACCGCGCAGCCTCGTGTAGCGAGCGCTCGCGCTGCATCGGCCGAGCGCTGAAATCTGTTATCTGCCTGGCTGTCAGCCGGCGCGAGGAAATTAATTCAACTCGGGCAACTGATCAAATATTTGAAAACGCAATTTATTGTCACCAAGTAAAGATTTTATTCATAGCGTACAATTATTATTCCAATGTTAATAATTCAATTGTGACAGGAATCGCTATTAAAAATGTAGTGTACTTATTCATAAATCACGCAATGATATGAAGCCATAAAACACTTTCGTGTAGGTACTTATTATATACTCAAGGCAGTAGTCAGGAATTCGCTCCGGACCAGGGACAATAAGTAAAAATAACAATCAGAAAAAGTGGTCAAAAAAATATTATAATAAGTACTTATGTATAAACTGTGTTGGTTAAGGCATTTCGGCTAGTTTAAATTCTTATATATACTAAAAAAAATATGTTCCTGTACTTACAAGAATACAAAGTATTCAACAGGTATTTTGTTACTCTTGAATCATTTTAATTGGTAAGTTATAGTATTTCTTACTCAATTTGATAAAGCTAATGATACTTACCATTTATTAAATGGTACTCAAGAGGTCTACGCAAAGACGACCTTCTTTTGAGTAGGTACTTATTGCAAATTATACTGAACTTCGTGATTGCATAATGGCGACCTAAATACTCAACTCTTCAGTTTAACAAAAGATCAACGTCGCTGGCTTACAAGTATAATGGCATCTCGCAACATCAAGTTTTTGAGTGTTTTCGAATAATTATCACATCACTACATTTGCGAAATGCGGGGTTTATAAAAGGAAATGGCTGGATAGTATTTAAAAGAATTGATTTTATTTAAGTTACGTTTTGTCTTAATTATCAACACATGGTCCAGCCATGGTACCAGCCTCTTGTTGTGATAGATTATTGAAAGAACTTAGAAAAAACACTTAGGATTTCCGCAATCGTCTCTAGCAAAGTGACATGTCACAAAAAGACAAACATGTACTTCAAAGTGATTTCATACAATTTATTTTAAGATTATTATGCTATATAGTACCTAACTATGTAATCTTTTATCTCATATATGTATATAAAACAAAGTCGTGTTAGTTACACAAATTATAACTCAAGAATGGTTGGAACAATTTTTATTATCTTTGATTTTTGTTTTATTTGTCTCCGTATAGCAGAATAACTATTAAAACATGGGAAAATATCACGAAAAATAACAATAAAGATAATTATTTTTCCCATATATTTCATTCTGAGGCAGTACGAAGTACGAAGTTCGCCGGAACAGCTAGTAATAATAAAAATAAAAAACACTTAGTATCGAACCAGACCAGCATGTCCTTGCAAAAGTCAAGTTTATATCTGATCATCAAAAACGATTATCAAATCGTAACATTCGTTCTAAATTCGAAACACCTAAAAACGTTTACGATGCAATTCGATTTCGTTACCGATAAATAACCGATAACACTAGTGCAAAACTACATACCTATTACTGATAGGAATCGATTCTTATCTCGATAAAATATATAAAAAGGCATTTTGCATAACAATGCGAGCCACAGGTGTAGAGGATTGTCGGTGACGACTCTATTGTTTCGTATGGCACAAATTTCGCGTGCAAACATTACTGTTTTAATATACATTGATCGTTTTCAATTAAAATTACTGTGTCTAGTCATACATAAACCAGCAATGGCTGATGTGTTTAATAATAAACTATTTAAGTATCGCATTTATTCCTCCCATTGGGGTCATGCTTTTTGCATTAGTTGGTATGTTTAATGATGATTACAAAAAATAAGTAACAATCGTAATAACTATTGGTTAAATTTTACGAGTAATCGTAACTTCATCGATAAAACATGCTGTCACTGTCATACTTATTTATGAAATCTAAGGTGTGAGAGATATGGAAGACGTTACATTACCGAAACGGTACGTAAAAAAGATTGTGCTTAAGGCACAGGTCTATGTTGTATTAACCTCACCTTTCAGACCATTGTAGTTACCTATAATACAAGCGGAGGTTAGTTAAGGCCCTTACATAGTTGGTGTGTTCATCTGGAGATATATATTTATTTATCTATCTGATGTTAAGAACATGCAATTCCAATCAATATACATAATTCACGTTGTAGGAAAAACACCATAATTAATTATAAGTTGGCAAACATTATCTATGCGCTTGCAGTCAATAGTTAATAATATTGCTATTAAGTGATTAACCTTTAATAAGCAGTCATTATAATAACATGGAGGTATCTAGCGATATCCTTCAAGTTAGTTTCCTTAATGAATTAGAATAATAAAAGGTAGTAACTATCTTGAATACTTTTACTTCAAAACAATATCTTGTTTTACCTTTCTGTATGATCATTGATCAATACTTATTTTAACGTATTTGTAAACGATTCACAAACAAGGTTTGTCTTAAAACAATTGGTGAATACATGCGTGATGACTCTGCACAATAATAGACACACAATCTGTATAAATCAAATCAACCAGGATAACAGTTAATGATACGAATTCAGAATTGAATTCATCATTCATACTTGATTAGTATTCAGAAGTGATCACGAATTGTCCTTTGAACTGAATAACGATCGGAAGGGGCATAATAAACACGCGACGGGCATTACGAGTGTGCAGTTGAAATCTTACCGTCATTTACTGACGATTCAACCCGAGAATTCCCATAAAAAGACATTAGTTACTTTAAATCTGCTATTTCATTCATCTGTCACATTTCCATTTTGATGGGAGCATTTTTTTTATTAACAAAAATTTTTTTTTTTTTATTCCTGCCCTTTTTTATGTCCCATTGCTGGGCACGGGCCTCCCCTCAATGTGTGGGGGGATTAGGCCTTAGTCCACCACGCTGGCCCAGTGCGGGTTGGCAGACTTCACACATCTTTCGAGGGGATCTCTCAGACACGCAGGTTTCCTCACGATGTTTTCCTTCACCGTTTAGCAAGTGATAATCTTGGTTGAAAATGAGATTCGCACGTGAAAAATCCCAGAGGTGCGAGCCGGGGTTTGAACCTGCAATCCTCGTTACCGAGGCAAGCTTGCTGCAAATTTTTATTAATGAAATTAAAATTTAATATGCGCTATGGATAGTTTAAAATAGTAGTATACCATTTCTGGGTCACACTGTATAATAATAATAATGAGACGATTCATTTCCATTTAGTCAAGAACAATATGACTCTACGCGACGTAGTAGCGAAGAAACGATGGATTAGTATTTTTATAAAATGTAATAAAACGTACTTAATTCACATTAATGAAACCAATTATGATAATTAATTTATCAAAAAAACTTGGGATATGATGTAGATGTAGAGAGAATTTGGTACTTCAACATTCTATTATTTTGTCTCCCGCAGCCATGCGAACATCCTGATTCAACATAGATTTGGGTGCAGTCATGTCACGCGTGAGCGAACGCGCTGGTAACTCTTGAAGTGTTTCACACCGCAAGCACTAACCGTCCGACGTGACACAGCGCGTGATAAAGCGCGTGTCATGTTAGAATATAACATTGATTGACATTAACTTCTTTTTTTATAGTGATTGATAACATTCATCCCTCTCACTCGTGATTCAAAAAGGTACTCAGAATGTGGCTCCGGCCTTTCCAACCGCTAAACTGTTTATGTTATGAAAATCATTTACATCGTACATTACATCCAAAGTCGACTTCAATATAAGCCTTGGCACTGTCTGTGTTTTGTATTCAAGAAATAAACAAATGAATTTCAGAATATTTATTCATATTAAAAGTATACACATTTTTTTTAGTAAGGTAATTAATTAAACAGGCACCTAAGTACTATATTAACATAATAACGACGTTTTTTTTTATCAAACTCTCAGCTGTGCGTTAAAATGAAGTAGCTAACCGTCGTTATCATCGGACGTGCTTAACCTAACTGTATAGTAAATAGTTCTCGGCCAAACACCTTTCGGTTCAACCATAGCACGGAGGAGATCATTCAGGTTAGTTATTTCAGTTCAATAATCATATGTCCAGGCTAGAGAGTATGTAACCAACACTCTCGTATCTGATAGCCGGCGACGACCATCTGCGTCTATTTCATTAAGTACTAAATATTTTAATATTTTGAAAATATATAAATTGTACTTATAAAACATACCATAATAATAATAATATCGCCAGACAAACAAACCAACTATACGGTCCCATATCAAGCATCGCTTGTATTATGAGTATCGAACAGTAGACTGAGGGTGATCTCAGTATATAATACTTATATAAATATTTAACATCCATGACGCGGGTTCAAACATTCATGCTTATCACATAAAGTTTGGTCTCTACCAGGATTCGAACCCGGGACCTTCGGCGCAGAAGTGCCGGGTCACTACCAACTGCGCTAATCAGGTCAAACCGTATGTTAACAGGAGTATTAACCGCAGTATTAATCTTACGCAGTTTTTGTTACTAAGTATGTCAGAAATACACGTGATAGCTCGTTGAATGACTGGAATATTCACACGATACTGTAGACCCTATTATAAGCAGTAATCAGAAATGTCACTGAACAATAGCTGCGGTGAAGTGAATTCTTCTTTTTATCGTAAACAGGCACGTGATTGAAAGGACACGTGGATCTCCGTGCTTTGACATTAACATTAAATATACATCCAATTATAATCACATTTGTGAGTGTCACAATTTAGAGTTTTTGGGGTCGAGTCACCTTCGTCCGTAGGAGAATTAAGTACCCTCGAGATACCCTATACGTGACCCTGGGTGGTGCCAACCAGGTGATAACTCTACTGGTGGTAGGCTTCGGCCGTGGCTAGTCACCACCCACTAAACAAAGCCATGTCGCCAAGCGGCCTAGCCGTGTTCCGGCATGATGTTCGGTGTTGCCATTCATGGATGGCGGGTCAGATCAGCTGCGCTGCATGTGCCTAGTGAATGTAGCGTCTCGATCTACTGCCGCCTTCCTACCTAGGCAAGTATGCTCCATCGTAGATCTCATCGTCACTTACCATCAGGTGAGATCGAGATCAAATACTTGCCAATAATGTATAAAAAAAAAAGTGTCACCCGGCGTCATCTAATTCTGAGGCATTTTATTTTTTTAATGATAATTTGGTGATTCAAAACATACTGTACCTTTATAAGTGTTTTATACAGGGTTCGCTCTCAGTCCATTGTACGGTACCCGTAATACAAGCGTTGCTTAGTGTGAGACCGTATAGTTGGTATGATCTGTTATTATAATCTGAAATTATCAAATAACACTTCAGTTCGTCCGGTCAAATTGCATTAATTACAATGTGTAAATATGTTACGAATATTTATCAAAAATTCTTATCGAACATTTTCCTCACAATGGCTGATCAATTACTCTTATATATCTAATCGTAGAGACTTACATATTGTTGTAGTATGTTATGAACAAAATGAGCCAAAATCGAAGCTAATTTAACTAGTTATACTATCAGTCACAACATTATTATTGTTTATAGCGACAATAGCGATCTCAAATGAAGTTTAAAATATGTTATTACAAAAGATCGAAATATTCCGCTTATTATACGGACATTTCACGGTTAATGTGATGTGAAGGCGAATTGACAATGGAAGGATTTAATAACACCTCAATAAGCCTCATTACCGATGCGTTTGTTGACATCTTTAAATGAAAGAATATACATGGATGTCCATATAACGTGATAACCAACGTGAATCAAATATTCGGTAGGTACCTTTAACATAACAAACTGATTAATATATTTTACGATCAGAGATGGACGAAAATAAACTAGATTGTCACTATTTCCCTGATGATTCTATGCTGATGTGTGTGTACTGTCATTATATACTAGCACTTACATTTTCATAAATTGGTTGAGATGATTAATTTTGAAAAAAAATAATTTACAATTTTTTTTTTGTAGTATTTTTTTTAATATTTCCGTGTTAATGCCCACCAACTGGATTCGATATGTTATAACAAAAATAAACTCGACGTGCGCAACGCCCACTGTCCCAACTTTTGTAGCCGTAAACATGTACCGCCATTGCAGTATGAAATTGTGTAACTGGAATGTATTTATTAAGAGCTATTAAGGTATCGATCTATCTCTTACCATATATTTCTAACGGTATAACATTTACGTTAATAGTTGGGCCACATATTGTCGCAAGTGACATATACCCACTACTTCAGTATCTACCAGTGTACCATCATTACAAGGGGACCGATGTAGTCCTCGCGATCTGTCGACGGCTAAACTCAGCGTGCAATTGTCGGACGATATCGATTAAGTGTGATCTATAATTAGTAGCAAATTGCTCACTGTCTCTCGATAACTAAAACGTATGCGTCTAAACATTCAAAATCGAATGTCGCCTATTGTCGACGGTTCGCGGTCATTTCTCGTTCGCGGAAGGCCGACGTGTACTGGTTTTACTAAAATGGTACTGCACTGATCCGTTCGTGCTGCATCCATAGTAACAGGGTGTGGAATGTTGTTTGTACGTTTCACCAAAATCACATCCTTAAACAATGTATAAAATCCAATAGCCAACTATTTATTTTTATAAAATTTAAATATCAGATTTGCGATACATAAAAGTAGAATTAAAGGAAAGCATGATCAAGATGTCGTATAAAAAATCCACAGGTAATCCCAAGGAATGCGCGCGCATATAATATATAGACACAATCTCTTGCGCAGCATTGAGTACCGGGCTTCCTTCCGCGTTTTGCGACCAGTCTATACGCTGTTTAGGACAGTGTTGCTATGCGGCAAGATCGCTACTAATAAATTTAGTATATTTTATTTATAAATAGTAAGGACTTATTTGTTTTTATGACATAGATATATTTCAGGAATACAAAGGTCGCTAGTTATTAGATTGATAAGAACATGTAGTGATGAAACAAGGGTACCGATGCTTTTTCTTCTCTATTCTCTATTGTTCTAACGCTGATATCGCTATGCAGCTTTGGACTATTTAAGTATATTTTTTATTGAAAAGTTTAAATTCCGAATTTTTGTTAATAATTTTTCGAGAACTATGTACTTGGTATTTCAAGATTAGTAATCTTTAGACATACATTTTGATCAAAGTCAAAACAAAATTACATGTTTCCAACTCTATTTAAATATCTAGTTGTAGATAGGGGTGCAATCTCGCTCGCCACTCGAACAAACAAACAAGTTTATCTATCAAGTGTGAACCCCACTTTACGTAATCCTCCACAGAAATGTTTGCGCTAACGGTACTTACTTGTAATCTGGTTTGCGTGCGAGATGGCCTATTTCTTTGTCATTGGGGGTTCTAAGATGTTCGAAAGGAAGATAAGTTAAACAGTTTGTCTGATTTGATTTTCGTTATATATAGTCATTATTTATAGTCACGGTTTAAAGATAATCAATGCTGTAAATAAGTAAGCTTTGTTTAAATAATTTAATTAGCTTCATTGGCCTATAATAAGATTAGGGTATGGTAACCCAAAGTCTATTATTGATTATTATTCGTTATCCGAGTACCTGCTAGGGCCTAGCCAAAACAACTTCGGACAGCCTGACTATAATTTACAACTTATAATGTTAATACCACCGGCGAAAGATCGGTGTACTGCTGTACTCCACTACTTACCCATTCTTTCCCCAAAGTCGAATATATTTTTTACTGTGAATATTTTTTATTCATTTTATATAAACGCATAGTTCTAAAAGCTGTTCTTTGTTATCCGAACGATGTCTTTATTTATAAAAATTGTCGCTCCCGATGTGGAACGTAATGTAGTAATTATAGGGCAGGAGGGGAGTGTGTCTCGTATAATACCAACAGGCTGGACACCTATGACGATTGGAATTCAATATCATTGGTATTTAATATTTCAACTGGGCAACTGTGTGTCCTCGAAAGGGCCACATGTTAATTAGAAAGTTCCATGTTATTCGACTGGTATGTTCCGAACATGATATTATTCTTTATAGTCCTAGCCGACGGACTATATTAACCATTCACAATATCAACCAGTTCAATTCGAAAGAACGGCGTGCATCCGCCTTCTATTAAGCGAGTGACTCGCGCGAGCCACTCTCACGCGACAAGGCCACAGTTCTGCATTAAGGTTATTGTCAATTTGTAATTGAAACAACTACTTAATAACGCCTTTTGATTACCATTCCGCAGTTATATTTGAGATTAATTAGAACTCTATGTAGTTGTCGAAGAGTTGATTTTTATGTATTATGAGGTTGTAGTATTTTGTAGTGTTTAATTATCTTGATAAGATTATTTTCCTTGATACTCGTGAGTGTTTATGGTAGCAGCCAGGTAACATTGTAGGATTACTCTTATTAGTAATATTATGATTAGGGTTTTTGTATCTATCCTAATCTGTTATAGTATCAGCGATTAAATTAACTACAAAAAAATAATCTAATATATTAAATGAAAAACCATGTTAATGATGAAAAAATATTTTATAGCAATAAGCAAATCCTTATCTTGTTGACCTAATAATACTTCTTCCACTCTTAACGATAATCTTAAGAGATAATAACATTATTTTTGCATTAGGCTCACATCGTGAATTTATATTGTCTAGTTCCTGAATCCTGAACTCTCTCTCAGTTATATTTGTGAAGCAGTAACTTAAAAGCATCAATATTTATTAAATATAAAAGTGACTGTCCTTATACAGACCCATTACGATGTTAACGTCACAGTAGGTAGTAAACAAAATTAAATAAGTAGTTTATAAATAATTCCACTTACAAAGTATATTCTCCAAAAGATTGAGTTGTACGATTAAATAATTTGCACTAAAGTCACCAGTCTCCATTTCAAATACACTCGAGTTCACACGAAAGCGTAAGATAAAAGTTGAAAAGGCTCCGAAGGGCATGTACAAAGCTGAAGCTATCTCCGCTATGCGAGGGTTGAGAGTTGAGGGCTTGTGCGGGTCCTTAATTATGCATGGATAGTCGGGATAGAGGAGATGGTGAAAAATTTAGTAAAACATCTAACATTAACGTTATTTGAAGATAAAAAGTCATGTTGTTGAAAATTATCAGAAATTTAACATATATGTTAAGTTACTGAAAAAATTCCAATACAAATCAACATACAATTATTATGTTTAATTAATTGTGAAATCATTGATTGATGTACCAGGAAGGCATGAGCTTCTATTATAGTGTCATTTCAAATGATTGCAAACAATCCTTTTGTTCGTTGCAACGGATATGCTACAGACTATTTTTTGCATCTTGCTAGGTTTACTGAGATGACCGTAGGCATTGACCACAAAGACAATCTTTATCTATATATTTATCGGGCATGCAGATCCATATAAATATTTTGTTTTTTATTACATATAATTTTTTATTAAATTATAGGCAAGTATTTGATCTCGATCTCACCTGATCGTAAGTGACGATGAGATCTACGATGGAGCATATTTGCCTAGAAGGTACCTGTTCACTCTCGACTTGACAACACCCAGATTGAAGTCAACGGGGAACAAAGACGCCGGTAGCGTGTTCCATTCCTTGGCAGTTCGCACGATGAAAGTAGAAGCAAAACGCTTAGTACGTACCGAAGGAATGTCAACAGTGTACGGATGACACTTGTCCGTGCGTCTTGTCGTCCGACGATAGAATGGAGATGGGGGAATTAATTCGTGTAATTATACCCTTAGGCAGGTTTTAAATGCATCAATACTCACCCCTTCCTGATTTTCTATTTTTATTTGACTATAGAGAACACAGAAAGGCAACTAACTTGAAGTAAAAAAAATGCTATGTGTATATTTTGGAGTTTAATTGTGTTTGGCTTCGTGGACTAATATATAATAAGCATAAGAAGTGATTATATTTAAACATATAGCGGAAATATAATTAACAAGTTAGTTAGAAATTTTCGTAAATGCAGACAATAACTATAAGAATATTTTTATCGTTTGATTCATCGATTACTTTACCTATTGGAGTTCTTAATTTCAGCCTTTAAATCGATAATCTTGAGTTTAGCTGGAAAATGTTTATCATAATGCCCGTTTTTTATAAGAAAACGTTCGTCGGGAAACCAATTCGACGCTCAACGAACTGAACGTAGTCCATTACTACGTCTGTCAGCTACAAACATTACATTTATGAAATGGCAAGACTAGAATCGCTAAAAGAACTGAAATTGTTTTCACTTGCAAAGAATCTGGTACTTAAATGAAAATAGTGTACATAACTAGGAAATTGAACGTTGTCGAATTGAATAATCCCTTTTGTGTTTAGATTAAAAATTCTGTGCCAGCATCTTGAAACAGCCACTGGACCAATTTCAACGACCTTTTTTATTATTAAATAGCCAATAGCCAAAATAAGCATGGCGATTAAAATAAGAGTTTTGTAAAAAAGACAAGGCCGTTCTTGCTAGATCTTCTCAGTTGAGATCGCGTTCCTGACTGATTATGAAAAATAATGAAGAAAAATAATTGTTCGTGCCTCCGTAGGTCTATACGAAATAAATGATTTGACCATGACTTGTCTTTGACTGACTTATTGTCGGACTGAAGAGTCATGGTATTATTACACTAGTTTTGGGGACCAAGCAGCCACGTTAAATCAATGGATGCGTGAGCGGAGCCACGGGACTAGCTGTTAGTATAAAACTAATCAGGCTAACTCCTACCCAGGTTCATTAGGGAATGGGTGCTATGATAGTGGTAGATGAAGTTACAAGTACTGTGGCTGATGGGGATGGTTCCTCACTAAACAAAGCAAGACATGGTAGAATTAGATAAGCTAGTCCACATAGTATACGTTATTCAGTCGATATCGTAATGTAATCGAACCTCTGAATGGTCAACGCCATCTATCAATGAATACTTAAACTAAATAAACCTCAATCCTTTCATGCATACAAATGGCTTTTCATCGACTTTATCTGGCGATCATTATTATCCATTGTGTTAGTAAGTATGAATGCGTCAAAATATCATATCGTCCCCTAGAGAGGCGGAGCACGTACTTAATGTGGCTGTTACGTGTGTTCTAATCAAATTTTTGACATTAGCTCTATTCTATTCGGATTTTTTATGTCAATTCTATAGAATAGTGCTGGTGATATCCGTTTATTCTTTTACGTATACGTATAGCTGTTGGGATTTAGTAACATTTAGGTTATTGTCAATGCGTTATTACAATGGACTGGGGGTAAACCCAGAATGCAATACTTATGTAGATAATATATTAAACATCCATGACTCGGGTACAAACATTCACGCTCATCGCACTAAGTTCTATCAAGATAAGTCTCTACCAAGATTCGAACCCATGACACTCGGTATAGAAAGCAGGCTCACTATCAACAGCAGTAATCAGCCGTCATAGTTTCCATTTCTGCTTATCTTTTAATTATATTTGTATTGTTACAGAGAGCAGCATCGGAATGCGACACGTGATTGCGTCGGTGATGTTCCTCGCGACCACCGTCTCATACGCAACCAGGGTTAGCATGAGTGTCAGTATCGTCGCCATGACCTCTAACAACAGCTATGGGTACCCGGTACGTTCATATTCATTTCTAGTCATTTTAAGGCAGACTGAGACAAAATATCAACAAACATATGGAACTTGTCGCAGTGTGGTAAAAGTACATTCACTTGTCAATACAGAGCGAAAATACTATCCTAAATAATCATCCATAGATACTTATTTAGCGGAAAAGGGAAGATCTTCCAGCCAGGCGGGTGGTATGCCTGGCGGGGCGGCCGCTATGCCCCGACGCTTATTGTCGGGATATTGTATATATGTTACTTGCTCCGAAAACTCTTATAGCGCGATTCAGGATCGTGACATCAATTGTCTATTGTTCTGAATGCGTCTGTAGTGCCATCTGCGTAGCTTGTGGTGCAGCTGAAGTGGTCGCTACACTTACATTAAGATCTCAGGCACACATAACATAGCAAACTTTCAAATGGATTAGGTCCTATGGATACGAACGCCTCATGAGATACGGAATAAAACACCGGAGTTTCTGGAGTTAAGGTATATGCCATCACAAGGATGGCTGAGGACCATTGACCGGGGGCCAATCATTGAGACAGTCCACTAAGACGAATGGAGTGGAAGGGGAAAATCTATTGAGCGGATACTCTCTATTCACACGCATCACACGCCAATAATGGATTAACTTACTATATTTTCTCCATGAGAGGGACTGACATTATCGATAGTTGAATAACATACAAATGCTTTCTGACTAGTGGCCTAATTAGTGCAGTTGGTAGTGACCCTGCTTTCTGTGCCGAGGGTCCCGGTTTCTAATCCTGGTAGAGACCAACTTTGTGTGATGAGCACAAATGTTTGTACCCAAGTCATGGATGTTTAATATATATAAGTAATATGTACTGGGTTGGCCCCCAGTCCATTGTACGGTACCCATAATACAAGCGTTGTTTAGTGTGGGACCGTATCGTTGGTGTGTCTGTCTGGTTATATGAAAAGATTTAGGAGCTTTTACGATCCTATCTTTGTTGATTTTTGAAAATGATTTTTACTTGCTGTACGGTGAAAATAAATATCGTAAAGAAGCCAGCACGTCTATCAAAAGTCGTGTGAAGTTTACCAATCCTCCATTGCCATTTTAATATAGCTTATAACATTTTATGTAATTATTGGGACCAAATACCATCCGTGTATTGCAGTGCACCTCTTCCTACCTCTTCAGGAATCACAGGCGTGATGGTATTATTTATTTAATTCTCGTTTTATATTTTATTGCGGCCTTTGCCGTATTATAAACTCACAAAATTTTATCGCATGAATCAACATTCCCAGGTATTTGATTGGGACCGAGGCACCCAGGACACGATCCTGTCATCATTCTTCTGGGGCTACGTGGTGCTGCAGATCCCAGCCGGCATGATAGCTGGCCGCTTCGGAGCCAAGTACCCCATCTTCATCTCCATGTTTTCCACTGGCCTTGTCAACTTGATCCTGCCTTTTGTTGCTCAGAAGGTAAGATAAGTTTGGCATAAAACCAGAATAAGACAAGTCGTCATTCTTCACGCAGATATAATAGGAGACCATACTTTCTTAATAGAATAGCTCTGATATTAAACAATATTTTACTAGACCATTTAAACATAATCGTGCCATCAATTAAATTATCTTAAATTCAAATGCGACGCACAAAAACATGGGTATTGGGAGACACGCGCCGCTCTCATGTATCTTGTTGCCCTGCGGCCGATCGAAACAAAATGCTGCCATTTGTTACACAGGACGGTTAAGGCGGGTTGGGAACCCGTTTATGAAATTAATATTATTTTAATATAGAATTTGATTTAATTTCACTGGATATTATGATGGCTGAGGTTGTTTTGAGTACTTATAATAAAACGTGCACTGGGACTTAGAAAAACAAAAGATTTCTACACAGTTGATTGAAGTTAGTTAGGAGAGTATGATAGTTGGACTACTACAATGAAATCATTTGAGCCTGTTATAATCTAAACATTATGATACAAAATAACTGAAAAAGTAAATTTAGATTATGGGGAGCCTATCATAAACGGTAAATTTAGATTATGGGGAACCGCCAACCGTGACGGCACGGTAAATAAATCCATCTTGTTTGTTCAATTGTAAAACCTTTATGAGGTCCTTCCCTTAACGAAACAAAAGTCAAGACAAATAGCGAGGATCTCAAATTAGGATGCTTTATTACAGCCCCGTTGGTTCAACTCCCCATCCCTCACTCAGATACTATCGGACAATATAATTCTAGCAAGTAGAATGAGTAACGTACACAGATAACCTGGAGCGATCTCATTCAGACGTTTAGAGGACGCGTTTTAAATAGGACCACATTTTATAAGACAACGTCCTTCACAGGACAGCAACGTTCGTACCTACAACATTGAAGTTTACTTTTAAAGGCGTCTATCCATAGACCGGTAACCAATAGCTAAGCTAAGTAGATACTGAACTTTCTGACCGCTTTTTAATGTCAATGGCCGATAGTCGTATATCTGTGTTTATAAAAATACAGGTATAAATTCATGCAATAGCAAATGTATAGTACAGTCCTCTATGATAGACTAGAATATAACAAAAGAAAATATGATACCGAATCAATCGAGATCCACTGACAAAACTGATACAAGCAGAATTCAACAATTTGACTACATATCTATCATATCTAATTCCAGAGAAATAACCGCTAAACAAGCAAGCGAGCAAGTTTGGGAAAGTGAAACTTAAGTTATATTTAACTAAAATGGTAGGCGATTGCACGGACTATAAGCGCCTAACGACTATAAAGCGACTATAGTTTCAAACCGCAATAGTGATACTAACTTTACGTATAAACTCAACAGTAAGGGGCTGTGAGATAGAAATAATGACCGATTAATAATACAAACATCTCTCTTTTAATTGTATTCTAGCGGCATAAAAAATATAGTTAAGTAGTATGCTAGTATTCAGAAAGTCTAAAGTAGATGTTTTAGGCTAGCAGCTGAGAAGCCACAAATACATGTATCTTTAGTACAGTACCCTCTATGTTTTCCTCTCTCCGTTATTGATGTGCGCTATAAGAGCGTGTGTAAAAGAAATCTTTATCTTGCCGCCTTATAAGCTCAATAATAAATTACACAATGAGTTCCGTACACGGGGCAGGAATCTTTTCTTATATTTTCTTTGAGCACGCAACACGCAGAAACAAATATATATTTTGATGAAACTTGGTTCGGCGCGGTCGCTCGTAATACAGGTGATTCAGAATCAGAACCACAGTATATTTTATTCATGTAAACCATTAAGTACAGTATTTTTTAATCTTCAAAAATGTTACAAAATGCTTAGCTACGACCTAACTACCCGTTTGGAGTGCCGAAACTCCATGGTTGCTCTTTTTAAAACATATTTAAAATCATTACGTGAAGTCAGAATTTCGATATACCAGTTTTTTTAATTAATTCTGTTCCCAACAACACCAAGATTACAATTGATTTTTGCGAAAAGAAATATAAAATAATAGAACTGATATTGGTAATGATTACAAGCGTGCATAAGAAGCACAGATCCTAAGGTCGGTATCCTCATTCTGAATTATCATGCATATGATTTCCAGCTGATCAATTGGAAATGAGAGCGTCCAGGATAATAAAAAAAACAATTGTCATAATATTTCCTGATCAGTTTGCTGACTGCCAACAAACATTCTAATATAATCTGCCTAGACAATTTTTAACTTTTATGAATATGTTGCATTCAGGGTGACTGGATGGCGGTGTGCGCTTGTCGGATAGTGATGGGCCTCACGCAAGGCTTGCTCTACCCGAGTCTCCACGGCGTGCTGGGACACTGGGCGCCTGCCTCTGAACGCAGTCGACTTGGAACGTTCGTTTATGCTGGTAATTTAAAATATTTTACATTGAAATAAATGCATCCAGGCAAATACACAAACTTTTCAACTAACTGTTCCACATTAACCAAGGCTTGTATTATTAGAACTATACGATGGATGATGGTTATATTATTTCAGTTTTGGAAATTATCAATAACATATAATGTTTTCAAACTAGTGATATACCAACTCTTACTTAGAAACAAAATCGGTTCTACTATGTTCTCCGCTGGTTTTCGTAACTATAGAATAACATTCACTTAAATTAATGTGATCTTATAATGTTATCTTAAGATGCTCTTTAAATGTAACAGCAATTACAACTTAATACAATTGAGTACAACCTATTATTTCTTCTTTCGAAATAGTTTTTGTGTTGTGAATTAAAAGTTAATAAATAGAGTTTATTGTCTGATTCTTTGCCGTCCGGGACCGCCGCCGCTAATTGCGGTTTATTAACATGAACAAGGTTGTTATTTATATTAGATAGTTCTACTTCCTCTGATTCTGTTTATTTAATTCTGGCTTTAAACATGTCGGAGATTCAAGGTACAGCATGTTGGTATATTTGGCTGCTTTGTAGAAGATTATTATAACAACAGGTCCCTCACCTAATGTTATTTATCCTTTTTTTATAATAGGCGCCCAACTTGGCACCATTATTGAACTGCTAACTTCAGGGCTTCTCGCGTCTAGTTCCTGGGGCTGGCCCTCTGTGTTCTACGTGGCTGGAGTCACGTGTATCTTGTGGTCGATCCTGTGGCTTATTGTGGGCGACTCCACTCCTGGCACCAGTAGATGGATATCTAAGGAAGAAAGAAAATATATTGAGACCAATGCTGGGTCCTGTGAGCTTGGACATAATGTATGTAAATGAAACGTATTCTAAATTCCAAATCTCTAAAAGTTTTGCTGAAATCTCCATTTTGAAACATGGAGAACAGGAATTGAGGTACTGCTTAAACTTTACGACCTCATCTGTTTATTTTTTTGCTTGCGGTAAGAGCTAGGTTCGAGCCAAAGCCTAGCGGCAGTATATTGTCGGTATTAAGTCTAATCATAGTATAAACAACACGAAAATATTAACGCTTAGTGCTAGCCATATCAGATGTAGAAATATTGTATCTAGCAATAGATTAGATGTCTTATCAATTTTGTATTAAATTATAACCTGAGCATCATATATATGTTTTCCAGAAAATGCCGACGCCATGGAAAGGTATCCTAACGTCGCTACCATTCTACGCAATTCTGTTGGCGCACTGTGGACAAAACTTGGGCTTCTGGACGCTCCTAACTGAATTGCCTTCCTACATGAAATATGTACTCGGTGTGGATATTAAGGAGGTTTGTTGACCCATTCCTTCCTATTCAAAATACAATATTAGAACTTATTTAGTTAATTTAACCTGCTAGTTGATTTCATTTATTTATGATCTACTCCAACAGATTGTTTTTATTACGCCCTAATTTTGATTGCCATGTCTGATAATATTTGCTGTGTATCATTCTTATTAAATGTTTTCAGAACGGTAAACTATCAGCGCTTCCCTACGTCGCCATGTACGTGTTGAGTTTCATCTTCAGCTGGATCGCCGATTTGCTCGTCAACAGAAACATCGTGAAGCTCGTCACATCTCGGAAGATATTCAACACAATTGGTAAACCTCAAATATAATAACTTCTGTTACATTTTCACAGGAATTAATCTGTTATTATTGTCATATGCCTATAAAAGGTTATTCATAAGGATGGCAACATTATTTTCAAGAAGAAACAAATAACAGTCCAGAAGAATACCTTATACAGCTTCAAGATTTTTTTAGAGGCATACCTAATTAATACGCCTAGCCTAGCTGCCTAGCCGTTTCTACGATGCTTTCCCATACCCATAACAATGTTCTTACAAATTTCTTTTAAATTTTAATGGAGTTTCTTGCCTCTACTTTTCCATAAGAATAGGCGGTGGTTCTTGTAATGGTTTACTTTACAGAGTCAATAAAATATTGCATTCCAATCAATCGACAATCAGCTAATATTCAGTGCTATGTTATCATATGGACTTTCCACCGCTCTTTGTATCGTTAAGTTTAATTAAATCTTAATTGTTTGCAGCGTTTTGGGGCCCAGGGGCAGCTCTCCTGGTATTATCGTACCTTCCAGCTGGACATCTAAACTTGGCAGTCGTACTATTAGCCTTCACCGTTGGACTAAACGGTGCTCACTATGTTGGTTTTATGGTGAGTACCATTTACATATAGTTACAGAGGAGTTCTAATACAGTAAGCCCGTAAGAGTTTATGCATATTAAACCGTTTTTGTAGTTGCAAAAATAAATTAAAGTTTGCAACCAGGATTTCAGAAGTAAATTAATGCACGATGCACCAAATATTTAAAAACTTTACAACTAACTCCATTATTTCTCGTTGAAGCTCAACATTTTATAAAGTGCACGCATAATAAACTTGGCAAGCTGCTTGACTATCTTTTATTTATTACTACTGAAAATATACTAATAGAGTATTTCATGTACTTTTCACAACTATAATTTTTCGATTAAGTTTTGATAATATTTAATATGCTTTTAGCTGTCCCATATTGACCTGTCTCCGAACCACGCCAGTACTATGATGGGTATCACCAACGGCTTCGGAGCCATCTTCTCCATCATGGCTCCGCTCAGCGTATCTATAGTTGTTACGGATCAAGTGAGTGTCCTTTGCTCTTCAGCCTTGATTACTGACTGCTGTGAAAAGATCCTGTTGATATCTTCTTAGGTCTGGATGCAGTTAGCGATATATTTATATGGTCCCAATCAATAATTATTTTTAACAACGCGACAAATATCTATCATGACCAATTTAGCCATCACTCATCAAAATGCATCAGCCTCCATTGCCATTGCCTCAATTGCCATTATAACTAATGTTCGTAATTCCAGACTCAGGCGTCAGAATGGAGAAAAGTGTTCTTCATCTCAGTGGCGTTCTACTTCCTGAGCAACCTGTTCTATCTTCTGTTCATATCTGGCAAAGTACAGCCCTGGAATGATCCACAGCCTGCAGAGAATATTGGTACATCTTGCTTTATTTTTTATTGTATGAATGTGGTAGCCCTGTGGGAACGGACCTTGTCTTGGATTCAAAGCTTGTACCAACGGTTTTTTTTTTATAAAAAAGAATAAGGTGCAAATACCAAGTGCCCGAGACAGAAGCGCTCGAATCAGTAAACATTTAGATGGGTGACCCCTAGTGGCATTTACAACAGATTGCACCCGTTTCTGCTTCGGATGCCACGTTAAGCACGCGGGTATTACAGTTGCTTTACTTGTCAAAGGCCTTGAGGCGGCCTAAATACTCCGACACCAAACATGTTGCAGCTCAGTAGCCTAACCCTCACCACTGTTTTGTTTACAGAAATCGGCGAGAAGAAAGAGAAGAGTGAAAATAAGTCAAGTATAAAACAGATTGAGGGCGAACACAAATTTTGATATTAAACAATCATAGTTTGGCCATAACTAGTCATAACATAGTTTTATGTAAGCATTTTTGCAGGGCAATGCAATGAGGTCCCAGTTCCCAGTCGTACCTACCGATTTAAATATCGACATTTAATACAGTTAAATAGGATTGATTTCTAATTCATGTATCATTTTTTGGTCAGTATACTATAATTCTGGACGTTTAACTCACCATATTACCTGGATCTTAGTTTGCCATGATGCGATGTATTAAAATGCGGGATCCAGGTTTAGATTTCTATTACTTTGCTCAAGCCAGACTTACTAAAGAATATTTAAAAGATCGATTTGAGATGTCATCTTGTATTTTTCGTATGAAGTGTTAAAATAAAGCAGTCCTCAAAATTGCGTTTGAGTTCGGCTAGTAGCGTTTATGATGTGATAAATATAATGTTACCTTAAACTGAAAATAAGGATTAATTGAACGACAACCAAAGAGTTTCGTAAACCAATAGTGAACAACATAAGTTACCAGTTGTACATATATGTTTAAGATAATGACAACTATGTATAAATTAAATTATTATTTAAATCAATTTTATTAGCGAATTTAACACACAGTATTATTACATTTGCATATTTTAATCAGCCCATTCATAGCGTAAACAAAGATATACATATAAGCTGAGGGGATTAGCAGGTATATTGATACATATATATAGTGGATACTACTCGAGTGGGCCTTAGAGGACAATAGCTAATGTGGAATGGCTCAACGAGAACGGACGTTTTTGTATTTTCTTAAAGTTCTCTATAAAATTCCTTTTGGCTATCATATCCATGCTCATAATTGGTTATTCTATTGCTTTAAAAGTAAAGTCAGATTTTTCGTGGCAATTTAAATAAATACTATTAAATGAGATCAGCAAGGCATCGTGCTTCTACAAAACGATTTAGGTCGACAAGTTCTCGTTGTGACCATAAAATATTATGATGATAGACGGGGTTTTACGCGGTTCTTAGAGTGAACTTCCATGTTCTTAATGCCACGTTCATAACTCATAATATGCTAGAGAAAGAGCTCGGTAGATATCTTCTTTCTCATAAACGAATGTGTAGTTTTAGTTGCCTTTAATAAAATGATATAATGTTTTTGTATGAACAGTAACTCTACATGTAAATAAAAAAATTAAATAGCTACCTATTGTTTTAGGAACCCAAACGCAACTTATATTTTAACAAGGACATTAGAAAAAAAAATTAGATATACACGAAACGTAACATTTTCATATTGTGCGCTATTTTTTATTCGCCATAGCTTCCTTGTTTCCTTCTATACCGCCCAACAGGAGTAATACTATCAAGAGAGCTGTTATCAGCACTTCGATCATTACCTTCAATGGCGGACAGGTTTATCACAAGCACCTCTAAATATAAGTAATTCATCTAAAATATTTATAACATCTTCAAGAACACGACATTTGCCGTGATAAAATAGCAAAATAAATTTTAGTTTAATTTACTGATATTTATAAATAGATTTTTCACGAGATATCACACCGACGTATCGGATTTTATTCATTATCAACGTAATTTAAGTGATTCTCCACTCCCCTCCCTAATTCTCACCCCTTCTTCTTCACCTACATTATTCAACAGGGTAGAAATTGGAAAGAACGAATAAATGAGACTTATCGTGTAAGTAGCGATCGGTTGGCTGTAAATACTCGTATATATGCATTTGGTGAGCATGAAGAAATGCACCTAGATCTAAACTAGATCTTTAAACTAATATTCTGGAAATTATACCCATTAATCAGTATCAGATTACATTATTAGTTAGGAGGTTATCAAAACATTATCGTATTAATATTTTAATATACCTACTCACGCAACCAGTACCTCAAGTGCGAGATTATTCATAAGCTAACCATATACTTTATAGTCTACCTTAGTCTTTATAGTCCCTGAAAGTTTTAAAACCGTCCGCAAGAGGCGCTTTTCAATTCTTCATATATTATGTCTAAATATAGTAGACTATAAAGTATACAGTTAGCTCGCACTTGACGTGGATCATCACAGTGCAATTAATTGAGCGTAAATCGTTTAACCATTGCCACTGGAATTTACGTAGTACGCCCTTACACGGCCGCTTAAATCGTAATTTCCCAACGATTAAATTGTTGAGGGAAACACTTGAGCCCGCCGCGACTTGCGCTCCTCTAAATATTAATGGAACCTTAAAGTCGTGACGGCATATGTGACACTAGTAGTACGTAAAGATTATGTGAAGTTAATGTTCATTTGTTTAAGCTGAAGAGTTCTTTATACTCAAACATTTCAGGCCGACGGTGTAACGTAGTTATCATTATTAAAGTCCTGTTGGGTTGCTCTATCGTATACTGCCATATGGCTACTTAAGATGGTGAGTCAATCTCTAGTATACTTCAAAATCACTTACAACTCATTTCTCACAGTAATAATGCTCTCAAGCTACTGAGTTCGTACTCAATAGTAGATACAAAAATAACAAGGTTCTGTTTTAAGCTTGGAATCCAAAACACGATACAATTTTTATTTAACAGGATGCTGTTGTAAGAGCAGAATTTATTGCTGGTTTATGCGAGGCTGTGCTGAAAGATATATGCATGGGTGTGAACTTCATATGGTACATAATAGGTGCACAAGTTTGGTATTTTTAAGGAACTATGTAATGTAAGGAAGAAATATAATTTTCTTCTGGCATGAAACTATAGGCATATACTTACACACAATAAAAAAAAACATATATATTTCGTACAATGAATAATTTTTATAGGTGTAATTGTGGCCCTCATAATAGGCATGGCTAGTATCCATTAATTATCGTACTCTCCAATCATTAAAAAAACAAACTTAAACGAATTACCGCCCAACAGTCATATTGAGAAGTGCTCGTTTTATCTGCAAAAAGCAGTTTTAGGTCTTTATCGTTCAAACTAGATCTGGGTCGTTACACCCGGGGATGCCAGATGTGCCCACTTTACTGTTTAAATGCTTTGGTCCCATTAAGGATATCTATTGGTCTATTTTATTATTAAGGAGGCCAACATAAGTTACAGCAGTAAATAGTGTACATTAGGACGGTAAATATAAGCCATAATGTTTCCATGAAGTAATTATACATAGTAATAGCTGAGTTTCCTTTGAGCAAACATATTTTGTTGTTCTGGCCTGAGGAACATGGGCTATTGCTGTAAGATAAATATTTTTATTTGAACTAGGCTAGGCATGTATGCTTTTATTTTACATAAAAGAGCCCTTAAAGTGTAGATTATAATGACGACAACATTACTTCCCGCCGGGCACCAGGTGATTTAATTATCTTCATTCCTACACCCAACATAACAGGTATTAAACACACATCAATGGCACATAGTTCTTCTTATAAATATATAAATAAGTAATTATATATTTTGCCAGCCCTGGCGACTTTAACGTCGAAAAATCCGTCCGGTTAACAGAATCCCGACATCGCCGTGAAATCGTGCAGCGGTGGCGCAATGGAGCCGTATATATACATGCGAGCTATCTAGCAAATAAATTCTAACGATACCAACATCTAACGTAATAGAGTACTCGTATGTGTGGGACTCGGAGTGTGTGATAGAGTATAGTGCACGCTAGGTTTTACTTTTCAATAGGGTTTTGGTTTGGGTTTTTGAAATAAGAGTCGGGGCAGTGTGATTTCGCAAAGTAATGGTACAATTAATAAAAATAGACTAATTACGACATACTTTTACCACGGGAAATTTCTCCATTCCTCATTGTTGTTCTATCGTCAGATAGAGATATTTTACGATAGTTTGGTTTAAGTCCAATCGTCGGGCTGATTACGGTAATGCTCCTTCCGTAATTATCCCTGGTCTGCCTGTTACTAGAGATCTTCCCCAGTCCTTTGTATAGTACTCATAATACAAGCGTTGCAAACCATTGCATTGGACCATACAGTTGTCTTAGTCTGGCGAAAAAGAAAATGTTGGTAGACTTATTGTTTTAAGTTGGCACACTTTAAATTGTAGGTATAAATATTTTATTAAGTTCATACTCTACCGTTATTTTCTCATATTTCTGATGAGCATCCCAACTATATGCTATAGGTATACTTTCGTAGCTTTTAGGTATAATCCTACTATACCCAGTTCATTCAATAAAATCCCACGCGAACTACCGAACTGTTAATTTGCGAGCTGTCAAAACAGTGTCAAACAGTCTAGGTACCTCCCTACATCACGAGGCGGGAGGCATATTCTGACATAAACCGGTTATACCTTTGAAAACTCATTTTATAACTGTCATTCTACGCACGAATGTCTGCGCCCTCTGAGCAGAATGAAAAATACAACGTTTAAGTCGCTATTTGCATTCACTTTCAGATTCTCAACGATTTTTCAACTTATATCAGAACTGCACGTAGTAGAAAATTAGTAGAAAATAAGTGATTTATCTTTCACTTAGACCCAGGCAAAATTACCGAAATAACGGTAGAGCCATAAGAATCAACGAATTTTTTTAATTATATCAACATTCAAACAGTCAATTATCAAATTTATTCGCAATTGTAATCGTATCAACTTAATATATACTTACCCTATCAGGGAACCTGAAAGCTGGCCATAACTGTATTCGAAGCAGCTGCGATCAGCCAGCTTAGCACTAAAGGCACGTAGCGTGTCGGTTGTCGCGCAACTGCTATGATATATCCACACTCCCTCTGGGATGGCGACGATACGTTGCAGAATATAAAATTATTCTTTAAAGTTTCATTGTCTGGTATGATGTAACTCTATGTAGTAAAACGAAAAGTTTTCTTGTTGAATGTATTTCGACAGAATCGATCAGAATATTGTTTTTATGAATGCACATTACAGTTTGAATCCTTAAAAAATGTCAGAAAAGTTTAAGATAAGATTCCGACGCCAGTCGAAATGGCTTATGGAATATAATGGGCAGTAAACTTCGTTTAAAAGGGTGGTAAGACGCATAGCTGCCCTGACGCAAACCAAAAGCAAGTCTCGTTTAATAAACATTTGAAAGAGAATTATTTGAGCAATCATCCAATACTTTATACACATGTGATGCGCAATGATATCCCCAGTGTACTCTATGCACAGAAATATGTACTTACTTGATACCTTCCATTGTTTTGCCTTACTCTAAAATAACTTTTACATTTTATCTAAAAGGTTTAAAACCCAAGTCCTTCGGTATTAAACCGATTATAACACCGTTATGATGATGGCCGCATTAAAAACTTCCGAGATACAGTTTTATTAACAAAAACGTTGGTTTATTTCCCAAGTTTGGTAAGGATGTTTGAATCATTTTTATGAGTTACATTTTCATAGATATTAATCTTTTTTGAGAAGAATAATGCACCAAATGATCAATAATTCTGATATTCTATGATACGCGGGTAGTTCTACATTCGTATTGTGCCGTAATACCCACATATCATTCACGGCACGCTTGTACTCAATGGCTCGCGCGAATTGTGCTGCCATTTGCCAGCGGTCCACGAGGGGTGCGCACGAGTAATTAGTCTGTTTCGGTCGCTGCGGCGGGACACGATCCATTATATTGATTGTATGGGTTAATGAACGATTAGTTGAAAAAAAAAAACATTAATATTGACTGTTAAGTATGGTGTTAGTGAAGTTAGACTAACAGGTTTGGTAGTTTTATTCAGTAGTAAGTCCAGATCATATGATAAAAACGATTAGATTTTTTTTAGAAGACGTGTGATGCATCATAAATGGAAACATGTAAGTACGTACTCATCCAGATTGCCGCCATGTTATTATTTTATACTATATTAATAATGCTTATTGGAATCAGTAAAAGCTAATCAAGGCACTACATTTGTTTAAATATTAAATTTACGTAATAAAATTAATTATGCATTCCATTAACTGGTGCTAATAAAAAATTCAATGAATAAATTGGCAATCATTTCGCACGAGCCAATGAGAGGAGTCCGGGGGGAACAGAACTAATTGCTTTCGGCGATAACAAAATCATTCGTAGTTCCATAATTGTTTTAAATTATTAATGTCGACAACTAAATAGAATGTTTATGCGAGCAACTATCCTATATCTCTTAGACATTTTAATGGTTATGTTTTTATTATAGTAGGTATCGGGGCCGGTTCTGCCGCAGGACAAACGGAACGGGCGCTCCAGGCGTTGACTCCAAGGGGGCGCTTAAGTGAGCCAAATTAGACAAAGACTTTAAGATAATTTCAAGCTATCTTCCAAGTTCTCTACTCTCTTGTTCTATATTATTGGGGCGCCGTAAGGTTATGCAATTTAAGACTGACAAAATAATAAATTGCCACTGCCCCTTGCTATTTTCTGAAATAACATCTTGTTGCTTGAATAGTTTTATTGTAAAAAAAACATACAAGCGTTGATATTTGAAACTAGCATTGCTATAGTAGCCCCCTACTCTACCGAAGGCTAGCCACAAGGCTACCTATTCATCTGGGCTGTAACGAGTAATTGTTCCGTTCAGCCGCCTCCCGCGTGCGGGTATAATCATTCTCGTCAGGTTCTCGGTGGGTACTAAGCCTTATAAATAATGCGAGTTGGGTGTAGAGAATGGCTTATAATCTCACGCATTCTGTTTTTTTTTGACCAGGAGCGACGATTTCGTGATCCTGTAGAAAAAATAATTGGGTCTTTTAATTAGTAGGTTGCGTGTGAATAATCAATATTTACTGATATGTTACACTAATGTATATATTATTTATATACAGACGGATTGTCATGTCGTTTTCGATACTTCGTCCATATCATTGCTTGGTCTGTGGCCAATTACAATAACTAAACTTAAAAATGAATCGAGAATAAAAGTTCGACCTAAGAATACATTCGCAATCAATCTACAACAATAATAAATAAGCATTACTTATCAGATGTCTTGAGGACAAATCAGAAGATAATTTGTTTAGAGATCTTAGAGTTTATCCCCATCATACGAATTAAAATATTAATTCAATTAAAACTTGGAAACGCGACTTCGGCAACCCGGGGGCAGTTCTTACTCCCCTGCACTCTTTTAGAAGTCGAGACAGCTGTTCTGATTGTCTGACTTCATTGTTTACGCCTTTTATTTTGTGTGTTGGTAGTTGAGATTATGCTGTGATTTAAAGTTAGTGATTGTTTGTGAACGTATAATTGGAATGCTTTTGTTTACACCAAATAGTTGGTCTCTATAGATCGACCGACGTAGTTAGCCTCATTACCTACCCTTGAAGTTAGATTTGTTTTAATTTTATATTTTTACTTTGATATTTTGTAATTTCATATTTGATAGTTGAATCAAATATCTATCTATGAATGGGCAAGAAAATCCTACCTAGTATTCTGTTGTTTCTCGGCAGTGAAAATATCGCTATTTGATAATGACGCCATCTATTGGAATTTTCCGGAGCCAACGCAAGTTATTTAAGTACTTATACGCCATCTAGTGACTTTTTCCAGGAGCAGTAACAACGCTTTGAGCTTTTCTTACATCAAGGAGGTTTCGTTCACAAAATAAGAACAATATTTCTTTGTGCGTTTGTTTTATGACGAAAGTATAGGTGGCGGCAATGCGACCAAGTAACAACATTATTTTGCACTGTATCCACTTTTCAGCACGCTGCTGGTGAAAGATATTCCCCTAAATTTACAAAAATATACGATTCTTTTTTAGATTTTCTTGTACTCGAGTGCAATAAAGCTGGTAGTTTTAAAGTATATGTAATAAAGTATTATTAAACAAGTAAGTATAGTAAGTTTAAAAGACATGTAATAACAATTAGCCCTTTATTATACTACTACTGGGCACGAGACTCCATTTAATGCGAGTTTGGGCACTGGCTGGCCTAATGCGGATTGCCGGACTTCTCACGGTTTGATCTAGTTAGTACATATATATATACTATATAACCTAATATAAAGACCTACTACCAATTCCATTGAAGTTTGAAACAAAATTTACAAGCAGCATTCTTCTGAGGACAATTGTATAATCATAGCTGAAATAAGATTCGAATGAAATCCGCGCAAATCAACGAAAATATATGAAATGATAAAATGAAAGGAAAATACAACAAAGAAGCTGACCTACCACTTGAGGAACTCCAAATTGTATAAAGTACAGTCCTATAAAACGAATCAAGGAAAACAATAAGAGACTGGAATTTCTCATTCATTTCAAGATACAACGTAGAAAATAATGCTGTTTTTTATCACGCCTTCGTATTCCGTCTCCCGGCAAAGGGTTTCGAATCACTCCAATAATTGCTCTTTTTCCGAGCGTTACCTATTCATGGCTATCAGATTTCCCATTCAATAAGGTTGAGTTTGGCGCCAGCACATTTTCAGGCACAGCTAAGGCCCAAATGTGTCGAATCAAGAGTACGAGAAGACATTCAAAACTCTTTGTGGAATATCTTTGGTCTCTCATTAAAATACAATAAGAAAATACGGCTTTTTCGGAAACATTTTTGTGGTGATCACGTTACAAATCAGGCGTCGTAACAATTATTGTGATACCGTTATTTGATATTGTTGCTTTCAGAATTAATTGAAGCCATAATGGTTATCTTTATTACGCTTGCTGCTAAAATATATTTTGATTTATCTGATCATGTTTTGGTTTTGCTTTTTGCCGGTACTAAATAGATAGCTACATTGACATGTAGCCCACACCTATGAAATAAGATAAACAGGTAGATCTTAGAACTACAAAAATAAATATGAATTTCATTTAAAAATATATTTATTTTTGTACTTTTAATACCATCAATTTTTTTGGAAAATACCCTTTAGTGAACTTAAGAATATTAAATAAATTGTGAAAACATATAACACAGACAGATAAACAACATATCCCATTAAATATTCTCCTCCGAGTTAGACAAAACCGTGGTCGTAAAGTCCGATGTAACAAACATCATATAAGATCGGTTATAAAATACATTGTACCTAAATTACTTTGTACGTAATACTAATATAACTTCTAATCTAGTTTTAGAGTCGGCTTCTCCGGTCATCCTAATAAACAAGAAGGTCTATAAAACCGTTTTACGTTTTAGGGGACGCTAGGTAACTTAATCATAGTTCGTATTCGTAGATTAGACACTCAATCGCATGTTTTCAAGCAAAGTCACTGCAATGTATGTATCTAAATCACACCACGTAGATTTTATGGTAAAACCGCTTGCAAATGACTCGCATCTATTCCCGGTTTGACAGCCACAATAGCTCAAATGAGCCAAGTTTCGCTCTCGTATCGCCGACGCGGCGGACGCATAATGACACCCGGTGATTCCACCCCAACACCCACTCATAAGGGTTCGAGCAAGTGGAATTTCTTTGTAGACTCGTACGAGGATGGAATATTTATGTAATGAGTACTACTGTCTGTGGCCTACATACCTCTCACAGTCGAGTTTCTTTACTACGGTATTTCTCGTTTTCCTCCTTATATCCTTTATACACTTATAATGAATTCATATTGCTGGTTGTTAATAGATTCAAATAACTTTAAACTTTCAGGATAAATTATACCTACTGTGGGATTCTCAATCAAATGTAATTCTGATTAAACTATTTGAAACACTATTAAGCACAATTGTTGTGATTAAACGCGCGGGTCCCGAATCAACGCAAACGATAATAGTGGTTGATACAATAAAGCGGAACCCAGCGTTAATCGAAGTCGTTCGAGCGGCGCAGAAACCACTTTGAGAACTAATTAAATGGGTTCAGTAAATATTTGGCAGCCTGGGAATACTGTATTTATTATGTTGATTGTAGAGTTATTAAACGCTAGCAGATCATAATATTGTTACGATGCGTATAAAAGAGGTATCGATAACTCGAGAAATAGTCATCGAAGCTTCTAGAAACAAAAACGCATTGTTGGGTCCAAGGTCCCCTATCGATCTGTGAAGAAAGATCTAGAATCGTCAACAATGTTGCAACCGGCTTCCAGAATATATCTCATATTATTTTTATTAAAATTATTAGTAAACAAAAGGCGAGGACAATGCAATTCCTGGAACTGGGAGTTCTCGGAATAATACCGATTTCACGAATGCAGCTACGTACACTAGAACATTCTAGCCCCTCCTTATTACCGTGTAAATAAGGTTCATTTTCCTTATGGAACATTTCTGTTTTGTGGGTTTTTGTCGACACCTTTCTGGAAAGATCCACCCTCGCTATTTTCGGATTATAAATAGTGTGCAGGACCAGCGACGAGACAGTTTCTATTTGAAAGCGATTGTGAACACATCTCTCGGAAGCGAACTAAGAAGACTATACCGGCGACTCTAGCGAATACTGTGGACTACTGTAATTCAAAGTGACTTGGTGTATTGTTGTTTGAGTGATTACTAGTTAGTGTACTGGTGTGTACTATTCCTGCTCTGTGTGTGGAGAGCGATTAAATTAATTTTCACGAGAATCGGCATTTAATTAACCCCCGCACGTAACAATATTAATAATACCTATTAAATATTATAATCCGCAGTATAGACTGCAAACTACTAGCATTAAAAAATAACTTCATATCTGTTTGAAAATTGGACTTTACACATTACCTCCAAATGATTTTATAACGGTTGAATTATGTAGGTATAACGATGTCATTTGCGTGTGGTAATAACACACCAAAATTAGGATGCTTTATATTCACACAAACCCTTCAACGTTATCGTATTATGACCTGAAATTAGAGCTCTCATGACAGAACCGCTCAGTCCTTTGGCTCCTAAACATTTTAGAAGGTTTGAATGTTCTCCATATTCCCAATGCACCGGATATGCAGCTCAAGGGCTGGGCCAGCATTTTTACCTCATTTTTATATTTTTACGAAACTTCGTTTCATCGGATTAGAAATAATGAGGAATTGAAATAGTTATTAGGTCCACACATTAAATGCGGCTACCATGTTTTAATCATAACTATCTGCCCCGGGGAACTTGGTACTGCCTCTAAATATATTGTGTGTATCTGCGATTGCGTCTGAGTTTGGTTACCAAGCGATATGATTAATGTCCTACTGAGGAGGCTTTGGCTGAAAATCAGCGCTGGAGGAGAATCCGTTCCCCACCAGCTCATGCTGAGCCAAACGCCTTTCGGCACAGCTCACACTGAGATCCACAATACCTACTTTATGTTCCTCACTTTTTAATGTATGTGCCTATTTGTGTATCTTTGTGTGTTCTTTACTTCTACTTTTTCATGTAAATGTACCCATTTGTGTATCTTCGTGTCTGTGTCGAATAAACTTTTTTCATTTCATTTCATTTCATTTCATTAAATCAAATGTATGAGAAAATTAATTATCTATCTAATATCTTTATAGTTTTATAGTTATTCTGCTATTCGGGACGGACAAATTAAAAAAATATATGATCCTAAAAATAGGCCCAACCGTTCTTTAATTACAACAATGGCAAGATTTACAAACACAAAGAATACTGGATGAGCAATTTAATTTTGACGCAGTCCTCAAATTAAATTTTGATACTTTTGGGTCATGGCAAACCTAATTGCTAATTATAAAAGCCTTATTACCCGCCAGGAATCCACCGCCCTCTTGTAAACATTTTATTATTTCATAATAAAAGGTTGAAGGGGCCGAAAATATCAAAGGGTTCAGTAGATAAACATGGGTTTATGGATCGTATCCACGCGACGGCGCGGGGAGGTCGACGCAATAGTCGATATCGACATGTTTGTTCACTACATTATATTTATTGACATTATATTGGAGGTATCTTACTAGTAAATAGGTGAAAAGACTGGTATGCAATAATAATACAAGGGTAACAAAAAGTGTTAAATTATTTAAGGAAAACAAATGCGGGAAGAGGTACCCACCACTGATCCTTGGCTTGTCAACTTTTTACAAGTTGATCGATAGTTCCAAAGCCAACAACACCGAACTCTTCTAAGAGGCCAGTCGAAAAACTGTCTGTCATGTGAGAGTTGGTACCCTAATTAATATGCAATCCTCCAGGAAACGAAATGAATCTATAAATGTATTTGAAACGTGTTTCAGCTCGTTAAGAAGCGATTTTTCCCCATTTGTTTAGCAATGGTTTTCCGCCAATGTTCGCCTAGTTATGTATGAAATAAATGCTCACCGATGGTCCTATTAAAATATTTTACACTATTATTGTTACACCTTATATAGGTATCTTAACCTAGTGTCATAGTTGCATCTGCAATCATAGTATGCTAGCTAGGTACCGGTTCTTTTTTAATATCAATTTTTTTTTTGCAGACGACGCAACTAAATAAAAAACTTTCATTCAATACAGTTAATTACTAAGGATACAATACGCCAGTTATACATGAAAATTAGGCCAGTACTTACTATAAATAAGTAATGTTGACCTCAAAGTGCCCTTTACCTAAACGGGTTAGGCTCAGTATGAGCTGGAGAGGCTTGCGGCTTGTGGCTTGTCTGTGTGTCAAGTGTATATGGTACGATATAGATGATATTCCCACATAATATTCCCTATAACAGTAAACCGGACTAGCGTCGTGCGACCCGCATAATACTCGATGCCGTCTCCCGTGTTGTGAGGTTATGCCCCGATATTTGTGTTTGTCTTCTTAATGATATCGGTACGCATGAGGCGAATAACAAATAAAAAATAAATTCGTATACTTTAACTAACCTTGTGAGGAATGAGAACAGCCACATCCATACAAAAATGTTTTAGAATCTTGTGCTTGCCGTTTAAGGTTTATTTAAAGTGACCCTCCACCATCAACTGTTTTATTCAATATCGCATTTCTTGTAACCTGATTAATATACTCCTAACATCTAAATTGTTCTTGCAAAAATAGGAAACAAACAAAATCATATAGACACATTAATATTTACATCTGCTACAATCATATCTAATGGAAAGAACAGAGAGTCTCTTATCGACGAACAAAGTGCTCCAATCCACTTAAAATCTCTTTGGCAGCGAGTCAGCCGACTGATTATTTGTATGTACCTACTATACAACCGCGGGGATGAGGGAAGAAATATATTCGATTTCATTTTGTAAACATGACTCAACACAAAGATTTTCGGTTTTCTGTTCTTTACAATGTTTTGTACAGTAATTGAATTAAAGTTAAGAGTTGTGAAATGGCAGATAATATTAAACATGAGCCACCAACGTCACAATATTGTATAGTGTAATGTCATATAACATATAGTACACTAATGGAAATACTAGAGCAGACCTCTAGCTAGTGTAGCATAATTATATAGAGTACAGGGGAGCAGGAGTTCTATGTGCCATCTCTCATTAATTTGGTTCACTGGACTGTGATTGAATTCCGCGTAATAGCGTCGTTCCCGACACTGTCACAGATTATTTCGCTTTTCTGTCAAGTAACATATCGCTGTATTCATATACAAATTCCATTTGTCGGAATAATGAGTACGCTGAAACTGTAGCGCGTTCCGTTTTTGCTTTAGTGAATTTTGTTTTATAAAATGTAAATGATCCCACATTATAGTAACCTTTTTTTTTTAACGTACACGTTCCAATTTTTATAAATCTGTAAATGAAAAATTTAGTACGCGCACAAGTCTAATTTGATTTATAGATAATAATTTACTGTATATTATAAGATACTATATTACTAACTAGTTCAGAGTTCAAAGTGCTTTATAAAGTTGGTGAAAGCTAAAATTTATTTTCCGATATCAGACGGTTTTAAAAATATAGATGTAAAGGAAAATTGATGGAGTGAAGCGATGCTGTCTGACGTAGTGATTTATGATCCAAGTTACAGCTAATTTCCACTTTGGAAATAGAATATACATTACTTTCCAATTCGCTCGGTAATACCTTTTCAATAATTCGAGGAAATCAAATTTTAAATGCTGCATATGAATTAGAAACATTTACCTGGCATTTCCTATTTGAATTATCTGACGGCATTGTTTCGGATTTCAATAAAATTTTCAATAAACTGATATAACATTTAATTTGTAAACAAAGAGCAATGTATGCTTAAAACAAGTAAGTTAGTATGATGGTGCACTTATATGCCATTTCGCGAGTATAAAACATTACCTGCGTTGCTTTTCTAACAGGTATGAGACTTATTAAATACAGTGAAACTGACTTATTTAGTAAAGCTAGTCTTCAAAGTAAAAAATATGAGATTTGATAAAATGTAACATCGCTATACACTGAATGAAACAAAATGACAAAAATGTTATTCCCTTGCGATTTCAAACCCCCAACCGAGAGACAAATTACTTTAATAACAAAAATAAAAAACATTGCTATTCTTTGGCAGCGTCCACAGCACGGTCAATACGCCATTCCCGTCTATTGGTATTGTTTTCTAAGATTGAACGAAAACCTTGCATGACGTCACAACACCCGAATACGACCGAATTGTCGCCAACTCAGGGACACAATCCAACGCTATTTTCACGTGATTGAAAACATTCATGAGTCAGATACATGTCTGAGATTGCAATTTATTTTTCCATTTCCTAAGATTAAGTATATACCTACAGTTATATTCTACCACACCGTACCATTGTGATTCATTGACAGCTATTGATGGCTGTCAAGGGGAATGTCTCATCAGCGCTAATCCGTAAAAGGTATTAAACTTAATGGTATTAAAAGCGTTAGCAATGTAATCTTAAAATGTTCTTAGAGTATTGATTAATTAGAGGATCCTAGAAAAATCACTGTTAATGGCTTTCAATTAAGCTAACTATAAGCGATGGACTGTTTAAAAGGAATTATATTCTGTTTCAAGGAATATTGTACGAAGAAGAGTATGAAATGAATATTAATGGAGATAACAAAGTTTGTGTTAGTTATTAAAGGCAATGAATAATGAGAATGACCAAGTTAAAATGATTTTATCTGAGTATCTATCTATGATAATTTGAGCCAAGAATTGGTAATAACGAGACTATAAATAGTAACATGATTGCATTATAAAACCGTATACGGTTTTTATACGCCTTGCTAATTTAATAGTTGCCTATATAATTATAATAAATGAACAGGCGATAGAGTAAATGCATCATGAAAAGTAACATTGCCAGGAGGTGGCGGCGGCATCATCGATAAATATTTTAATTTCATTACAATGATTTTCTTTGTGTAAGAAGTATACTGTTACTTATAAAAGTAATCAAATCAAACAAGGCTAACTTTATAATTACTAACAAAAACATAGTATATGCTACAAGTATTCCAGATAACTTAGTCACAAGGAAATTATGCCATAATGTAGCCCGGTGACTACCATTAAGAAGATCTATGCGTGAGGTAGGCTTTGTTAGTTTTCCTTTGCTTCCCACGCACTGAAGCCTGTATGTCCCTTAATATTCTTGCTCATTGTGTTTTCTCAGCTTTATTATATACTGAAATATACGATCAATAAACTTTGCTCTATATAACCGAATAAAATCAATAGCATATTCAGGAGACCAACTTAGTAGCTTACGATAGGTTGGTAAAACCAAAGAAAGTACGAATTTGCGAGGCCAAACCTTGAATCGGAATGTTATGTAAGTAAATTAAAATGTCGTAGCGGAATACAGTCGTGCACACTTTTTTCTAAAATCTACTTTTAATATATACAGCTGATGTCTAATAAACGTAAAGAAACAAAATTAGTTAGATGTAAATTCGTATTTCAAACAAAAATATATGTTCTTTACGCGAAAATAACATAACTACATAATGCCAAGTGATAACAATATTAAATTAAATCAATAATCTATACATATAAATAAAATTGGAGTGTCTGTTTGTAATATTAAAATAACAGCTTTTTACTAAGTGCATTTGGATGTATACACGTTACCTATACCGAAACAATTTTTTTTAAATATTTGTCTGTCTGTCTGTCTGTCTGTCCGTCTGTCTGTCTGTCCGTCTGTCTGTCTGTCTGTCTGTCTGTTTGTTCCGGCTAATCTCTGAAATGGCTGGACCGATTTTGACGGGACTTTCACTGGCAGATAGCTGATGTAACAAGGAGTAACTTAAGCTACTTTTATTTTAGAAAAAAAATAGGATCTCACGAAAAAAAAAAAATACCAATGTTGCAGCGCAGCGCCTGATTAGGTTTGATAGCAACCTGCAATGCGTCCCGCGGGCTCAGAATGGGCGAGCAGGCTGTTGTCAACGGTTGTCTTTGTTAAATACCACGCGGACGAAGTCGCGGGCAACAGCTAGTATTTCAATAAAAATAACGATACTTACATTTTTGGTATTGATGGCTCATAAACTATAGAAAAAACTAGAATGTGTATTTGTTTCTGTTTAGAGTCTACAGCCGTATTGTGACAAATTTGATCCATTTACATTCAGTTCTCCTTTTCCATCTCATGTTGGCCAACAAGTCATGATTCCAGTAATGAAATGAAATTATAAATTACATTTTAGCACAAGCAGTCTAAAACCTTTCACCTGAATCTTAAAATTAACCGAAGTGTTAGTACAGTGCTATACAAGCTATAAACCTTAAGATTGAAATACTGGAATCTGGATTCCAGATGTATGTTTAATAAAAATCACTTAGTTTTTATTAAAATCCTCCTTTGTAGATTAACAACAGTCGCAATCAATTCTCTTCACGCTGAAGTTTCTTATACAAAAATGTTCGCGATCGGTACAGAAATTATTAACTCGATTTTGACTCTGTAATGCGAGTATATGCAAATCTGCCGTTAGCTCGACATGAATTTTCATAAGCCGGGATTATTTTACAACGGAATTTTTGCATCCCACCACGCAACGGATTTTTTTCCTTCTCTTTCAGAAATATTGAAGCTTTATAATAATATTTGGCTATACCGTAAGGCAAGCTTAAAAATATTTCTACTACTAGCTAGACATTATTAACAAATCAAGTATATTAAGGTTATTTTGTGTTACACAATTTTTCTTTAAATACCACAAAATTTTAATTTCAAATTAATTTATTGATATACTTTTATGAATACATTAAAAAAATCATAATTAAAAAAATCGCTTCAGTAGGTAAAAAGACAAGGTCGAAGGTCACATTTAACTGCGTCTCGATGTATATGCCCCCGGAAACCGGCTGGGAAATTGGAACAGATTAGAATTTACCGCTGCGTCTCCGCCGGTGATAGAGTGCACGTTCCTTTATACGGGCTTCCGAAAAATATGGGAGGATTAGGGAAAGGTAATTTATAAGCTATTGAATATTTGATAACATGTTAGTCTACACTATATGAAAAGTATTAGTCAGTACAGAAGTCCCTGCCAAATTTTAAACTGTTAAACTGTGTACATCTTTAGGTTTATATCTAAGAATTACTAAAAGTCTGTATTTGTATATAGAATGGGTTTCATGGCCTAATTGCGTATTATAATTTTTTTTTTCTTCTGCATCTAATTTAAGGATTAGACCCGTGTCGGTGTAGCTGATGAAGCTCTTTCCACATTTTTTTTTAAATTATACTTATTAAGTACCTTTGTGCGTATACACGTTTTCAAATGTAAAACGAGTTGGTTTTCTACGGAAGCTTTGTAATACCGTTTGCGATCCCAAAACGATCACGATCGTTCATTTTTCAGAGAAAATTCATTAGAACGAGTGCTTGTGACAGCCGTTGATAAGCTCACGTTTAATGCTTGCTATCTTGTTTCCGCAATGTTTTGTTATAAAACTGACGTATTTACGAGTGTAGCTGTAGAATTTTGGCGGTATTAAGTCAGTCATAATTACCTGCTTTAAAAATATGACATAAGTAGTTGTATTCAACATCTATAGATTTTATTCCTATGAGGATTAGGAGGAGGAAGGATTTAGGAATATTTATGTAGATATGTGATAATAGTTCCAATCGGTTTGTTGAGATAGAAAACATTCAAAACTACTATTTATGAGAGCCCCCGTAGATGTATTTATTTATTTATTTTATTTATTTTCTTTGGGGCAACAAACAGATATACAATATAATATTAAAGTTGATTATTTTAACACTATTACATACTACTTACTTATTATATACCCAACACCATTACCCACGAATTACACTTAAAAAATAAAATAAGACAAGATAACGCTACTAGCTATCAGTGAGTATATAAAAAAAAAGAAAAAAAATACGAAAGGTTCTACAGTTCTGCACATTAGGAATATTTAGTGAACACAGATAATATAATAAAAATTAAAGGAAACAAATGTACAGTTATAACTATTATAATTTATTTATTATTTATTTATATAATGATTCGACATCCAGAGAATCAGTAATTTCCTTAAGATGTTTTTTAAATGAAGAATAAGATAGTTGGAATATGTCAATATCAGAACAATAATCATTATGAGATTTCATGATTCGACGCAGCGGTGCACGCTCGCAGGCGATAGTACGACATAATTTTGGTGCGAAGGGACACTGAGTATGAGTTTCTCGAATACGTTGTGAACGGCTTGGTATGCGAAGGTATATTTGGTTAGTGAGTTGGTTACAGTCAAAGTTATTGTGACAAATTTTATATAATAAAGTTTGATCTATGAGCAGTCTTCTCGCGCTAAGAGTTGGAAGAGAGTATTTATCCAAGAGGACATTATATGAAGATTTTGAGTGGTAACATCTGTAGTTAAGAGACTTGAGAAATTTTCGTTGTACCATTTCTATGGTACATTTATATTTAGCGAAGAAAGGATTCCATATAACACTAGCATATTCAAGTTGGCATCTAAGTAGGGATTTATATAATAATAAGTAGGAAGAGGGTCGTTTAAAGGAAGAACAGGTCCGCATAATGAGACCATACAGTTGATAGGATTTATTTACAATTTGGTTAATATGAGCGTCAAAGTGTAATTTTGTGTCAATAATAATTCCGAGGTCTTTGATTAAAGTAACCTTGTCTAGGGGAGTGTTGCAGAATGAATAGGTATAATTTATGGTGCTCGTTTTTTTGGTGATAGTGATGAAGTTGCATTTCGGTAAACTAAGATGGAGTTTGTTCAAGGTACAATATGTATAAAGACGGTTGAGATCTTCCTGGAGCTTCATACAATCGTTAATGGTATCAATGCGGCGATAAACCTTTAGGTCATCTGCGTATAACAAGAAATGAGTATTGTGAAAACACTCCCTAATGTCATTAACAAACAATAAAATAACAATGTATATAATAAATAATGTATATTAAAAAAAAATATAATATAAAACATCTGTGACACTATCGGAAACTATGACCAAGATTATATACAATATCATATACCTGCTTAGATATATAATAATAATATTATTATACATATCATATATATATGCACTGTTTGTTCCACTTGGGTGTTTCCGTCCAGAAGGAACCATTTGCAATCAAATAGCTGCAAAGTTTACAAAACTTAAACGGAATGGTAATCTAATGTGATGGTAAACAGGTACTATAAAAGTTAATTCGGGCAATAAAGGAAGACAGCGCAAACTGCAATTCTGAACGAAAGCTCCGTATGTATCGTCGACAACAGTAATTCGTTTAAACTGCTATTGACAACGAGCCAAGTAGTCAAAGAGTTTACAAAGAAAAAGTTATAAGTCAGTCTAATTTATAAATAATACCGCCAGACGTACACACACACTATAAGGTCCCGCACTAAGCAACGCTTGTATTATGGGTACCGTACAATGGATTGGGGGCGAACTCAGGATATATTACTTATATAGATATTTAACATCCATGACTTGGGTGATCAACACACAAAGTTTGTCCCTACCAGGATTCGAAGCCGGCACCCTCGGCACAGAAAGCAGGGTCACTACCAACTGCACTAATCACGCCGTCAAAGTTCGTTTTGTTATTTGACCGCGGTTTTATCTCAATAGGCCGAAGTTCTGATAACGTGATCGTTATGTAGTCAACAGAAATTATGTCAACCATTTACCCGATACACGCTAGATCCCAAGCGCGAAAAGAGAGAAACATTTATACTGACCGAATTGTGTGATTCATAGTAACAATTTTTCCGTATATCACTCACTTTTGCGGCTGCTTCCGCGTGTACAGGCACGTGACGCAGAGCACACGACATCATGTTGCTGATAGAAACATAATCCCCTGAGATTTATCGCCGAGCCCCAATAGTTACTATATAAAGACAGTTTTGTTGGCATTCCGATATTTAATCGGGATTCTGGATCAGATAGATACATAATTTATGTAGCTGGATAAAGAAGTGGCTTAGTGATGTCAGAAAAAGTTATGAGGGGCTTTCCAAACACGTAAGTCTTGGACGCCAGATTACATTTTTATAAAAAAACTAAGGATTTTTTTGGTTAGACTAAATTCTTCTATAAAAAATGTAGGGTACGTATTAAGTTTCGACGCATTTTTTATAAAATAATTTAAAGCAAGTGGCCTGACGGGGCAAGACAATAGTAGTTATCTTAGTTCAGCTGCTTGTTACTGAACCACTAACTTAAGCAATCTTCTGATAAGTACTTTAAAATCTAAAATCTTCTTGGATACCTCAGATAAAAAAAAATTTGCTCCCATTTTGATAACAATAATAAGAAGTTAAAACATTTTTGTTATTAAAATCTGCGCAGATAAACGTCACGAGGTAATGAAATTTGAGCAAAGAAAGCTTTGACGTTCGTGGATAATATTAAATTAATACAATAATTATCTGGCAATATTACAATATTTTAATGTGATTAATTATTGTAATCGTTGTTCTATAATTACTTCCAAGCCCATTGATTTATCTTATTCAAGCAACATAAGTAAAATCGATAACACAATAAAATATGGCGAAATCCCGCTGGTGTTTAGTGAATGTGAATAATTAAAACTAACCTACAAAGTTAAAGGACCAGGTGACGTAGCACACTACGTAATAGGTGTTGGTCCTCAATTATTTGTAGGAAGAGTGGTTGCCGGGGAAGCAACAAAAAATACGCAATGAGCGCTCAGCATGTTACGTGAATAAACAACGTTTTAAAAGCCTTTTAAAATTAGTCGCCCATTCCATGATGCGGTCAGTCATGAGGTGCGAGCAAAAGTGACTATCTATTAACTTTTTGGATCTTAAAATTAATGTTTAAAATCAAAGGATTCAAAAGAAATCATGTGTTCAAATCACGCGCCAATTCTATTAGAGTTTTTATCAAAGATCCATTTTTAAAATATAATCACGGAAAATTCCTTCTTCAGATAACTACAAAACATTATGTTTATATATCCAAGTTTCCTTCACCTTAATATTTAGTGTGCCTTTATAAGTAACTTAATATATCTACCGTCACCCAAAGTACTTCAGTTAATGTACTTGTACATATCTCAAAGCAAGAACTTTAACTGAAGTACCTAAACGCAGGAGGCGCTCAATCCTCTTGTGTTGCAAAAACAAGAAACAACAAACTCATTGGGTTATCGCAATGATAATCGCGTTACTGAGCCCCGGACTACCCGGGGCTGTTTGTTTTTGTAGCTTCTAGTATCATATGTGATGGAACAAAAAACAAATCTGTGAGTTTTGCTTTCCCAGGAAATTACCGCAGTAACATCGACGACCCAATTAGCTCAGTTTGTATTGATCCGGCCTTATACGTTAAGGGTCCAGGGTTCGAATCCTGGCAGGGGCAAACTCTGTGTGATGAGCACGAATGTTTGTACACAAGTCAGTTAATGATTAGTATCTATATAAATATTATATACTGAGTTCGCCTTCAGTCCTTTGTACGGTACCCATAATACAAGTGCTGCTTAGTCTGGGACCGTATAGCTGGTGTGTTCGTCTGAGATATTATTATGTCTTTCACCACGCGGGCTTTACCCAAAACTTTGGAAAGTTTGCGCGAGGCCATAAGTCTTTTTGAGAATTTCAATGTTATGTTAGCCACCCGCTGGGCTCAACTTATTATTATTATCAGTGTGGAATTTCTAATTAGGTATGGGTATCCAAATGCAAGGAATGTGAATGAAAGTTAGTGAGAATATCCGATCGTTATGAATGAAAGGGAAAGAATGTGAATCAGAGGGGGAGGAATATACAATTTGACGACTCTACGTTGAGGAAGTGTTTACGAGTGTATTACGAATTTATTTCATTTTAATTAGGTTTTTTGCGGTAAATAGCAGTCAATGATTTTCTCTTCCCGCTGATGGCCTATATTAGTAACAGCTTCAATCATGTCGTGTTTGGTCTAAAATGTTTTAGGGCAATAATATTAAGCCATCATCAAAGTATGTAGGTATCATAATTTTGTTGCTTGTTTCAGAGTGCGGCAGCGTAGTCTTACCGCATCAGGCTATTAGTTGGAAAACTTCGCTCTATTGATGCGTAACATCGCAAATTCATATGTATCTAGCGGCGCGCGTTGACAAACGCTCATCGCTTCACGCGGGCCGCCGGACGGGAATATGGAAAATCATTCATTCCTAAACCCTTCGCGCTGTTGCTGTTGGTAGTACCAGGGTTTGTAGATAATTTAGTGGTTAAATGATTTGTATTCACCCCGAATTAATTCATTTCATGTTTCTGGGATCTATGTCTATGAGTCCATGAGCAATATTATAAACCACTATTGTGTTTTACTTTTCTACATTTTATTCTGCCACAGAATAAACGTATTCCCTCTGACAGGTATACAAAGTAACATTAGCGTTTAATCCTACCGCGGCTCTGGCGCTTACATCTCGCTGCCAGCATTTCGCATGTCTGGGATTTCAGGATTTACCGTGACGTTTGTATTTATTTCCAACGTTGAAAGCATGAATCTTTCTAAACTTACGCTATTTTATTATCCTACAATTTGTAATACATATTTAATATAAAAAAAACCCTTAAGTATTTGGAGTATCATGAAAGTTAACTTCAGGAATATTGTAAACAACGAAGAGTCACTGTAATAGAAACTCACAAACGAGCTCTTATGAGAGCAAGGAAGCTAGAATAAGCTGAGTGTATATACGTACACAACAAAACCAACGCGCTATGAACCACCTGGTACATTTATATATTATGAACTAACTAAAATTCTACACACCCCATTTCTAGAATTCCCCAAAGGATCAATTTCAAATAGAATATAAACTTTTTCCAGATCACGAAGCATCCTCTAGCGTGTAGCAGATATGGGTCTGACATTTCTTTGCCCGATATCACCAGGCTATGCATATTTAATGATCATAACTTATCTGCAAAAGTGAACGGTGAATACCTGGTTAAAACATTAGAAGCGTTCAATCTACATTATTATGTGTAAAGGAGTTTAAGGGGGTATTGCTATGTTCGGCAATTTACGTGCTTAATTTATATTCATGTCATCCCCAGAAGGAGGAGAAAACCGTTTCGTATTAAACAGCTTTCAGCCTGGAAACACGCACATCCAATTTCTGAAATGTAATTTAGTAACTCTATTAACATACCAATGAGGAAGACTTTTGAAACCATATCACACTGATAACGATCCTTATAGTGGCGTTTTAACAGATTTAAAATTATTCACAGATTTTTTTTTATTACATTATAGGCAAGTATTTGATCTCGATCTCACCTGATGGTAAGTGACGCTGAGATCTACGATGGAGCATACTTGCCTAGGTAGGAAGGCGACAGTAGATCGAGACGCTACATTCACTAGGCACATGCAGCGCAGCTGATCTGACCCGCCATCCATGAATGGCAGCACCGAACATCGTGCCGGAACACGGCTAGGCCGCTAGGCGACATGGCTTTGTTCAGTGGGTGGTGACTAGCCACGGCCGAAGCCTACCACCAGTGAAATATGGCACTGTACTGGTAGGTACAAACTTTGGGCGATGAGCACGAATTTTCATACCTAAGTCATGGATGTTTAATATTAATATAGTATACACTTTTTCTGACCAGTTGAGGTATAGTCATTAGGAAGAGATGTAAGCTTAATAATGAACTAGTGACAAAGATTGATAGTATGATACGTTTTTTAGCAATGTTGAGAGCATGGGAGAAGAACAACATACACATGAAATATAATGAGCGACCTTATGTAGGAGTATTAGAACGGGACGTCTACGTAGAACCTCTCATGATCGATAATCGTCAAGAGAAGCAAAGCCTGTATCACCCTTAACCAACGAAAATGTATGAAAAAAATCGGAATGAATTGAACGCTTTATAACAGACTCGTGGGTTGTGGTAACTAACAGGTCTTTGTCTACGGGATTATGTAGCTACGTGTATAAAATATCCTTTACTAGCAGAAGCACACAATATGAAACCGATCGGCACGGGATGCTGCGGAAGGCAAAATTGTGCGATCCACAGGGACCACCAAGGCAAGTGTTCCGAAATGATATTCACGAATGTGTGCAAGTGATATTGAAATAGTATAACAAGTTTAGGATATTTATTTGCTATAAATCGTGTTGAAGGATAGAGTTGAACTGGATATAGTCAGTTTATTAATAACAATATTGTTTGATTGATATCAGGTAGAGTATAAACTTCTGTGGTGATGTATTTCATTACCTATTCATTAAAATCATCAGTAGTTTGGCAATCGTTCAAATCATTCGTTAAATGACGTATTAGACTTGTTTTTATTTTAGTTATTAACCTAATTTTATGTTCTTATGAAGTAAGACAAGCTGAACTAGGAAATTGAAAAATAATACAAAATAAGGCACACCAATGGATCTCATGTGCTGCGCATCGTGGTTTAGTTCAGAAACTTCTAGATATATTAGCTCGAAGATTGTTCAGGGTATAATATTCTAAATTAAATTATAAAGTTGGGTTGAAGAATTGAGATATATTCTCGTGGAGTTGGGATAACTTTAATATCACAAGACGGAAAATATTTTCACAATATTCAAATATATCTATTTTGTATTTTAATAAAAGTAAAATAAAGAAACGAGGAAGACTTATGAAACAATAATTTAATCATACGATGTTATCTTATGACTGAATTAAAAACTACTAAAATATTTTAACCCATTAGAGTGTATTGATTTCTTATATATTATACGCGGAGACGACAAATTGAAATAAAACATATTTTAATGATTTTATCATAGATAATAGGTTTATTTCAACATGTGTGTTTAAATTTCGATATTTTTATATATAAAATGTTTCATAAATTTGAGACATTTATACATCTTTAGACAACAACAATAATATTCCAGTTCCCGTTACAGTGGAAACGTGTCGTTTCATATTCGCTTCTCTCGAGCGCTCGTCATCTCGTTGAACTCGTAATTCAGACTCCTCGTTATGTGATACTCATTACGTAGCTTATACAGAGCAGTGCAATTTCCTTTTTGAGCGAACGAGATATTAAACATACTTGACCCCTTTAAGACTTGGAAACGTTTTGGTAATCTTTAACAAAGTCGTGTTAGTTACACCATTTATAACACAAGAACGGCAGGGGTTGATTTTTATGATCTTAGATTGTTTGAATTTGTTTCCGCCCTATAGCAGAATCATTATTTTAACATGGGAAACATTCATAAAATTTCATTCTGAGTCAGTACGAAGTTCGCCGGGACAACTGCATTGCATTGCAATAATTGCTAATAAATTTATATGAATACTATTCTTGAAATCTCTAATAATGCTACCTACTGAATGTAGTTCGCCAGGAAGTTCTTAATATTTCTGGCCAGGATTAATTTGACCTACACACATAAGACCAGGATGTCAAGCTTAGAAAATGTATAAAACCCAAATTCATATGTCCCTTCCGTGAGGGATTTCCACCGCGTTAAGCGCTCCACATGGCTTCCGGTAGGTTTGTTTATTAAACTTCGCGGAAGGTATTGCTGTTTCATATTGCTTGCTTACCAACTCCTCGGCATTTTGGTAAAAGTCGCTCCAAGGAATAGGGACCATTTGCTTGTTGTGTTGTTTGAAACTGGGCTACGTCCGAATTCCCAAAGTAAATTTGTTGGTTTTACTAACCTTTATGTCAACGGGAGCTGGAATGACATACCACCATTGGTAATAAATATGGTAAACTTTGTAAAGAAATCCATTACTAACGTCAAGAATTTTAAAAGCAATTGATTCGTAAAAAATGTGTGCTCAACAAACGTAATGTGTTACATACATTAGTATACAGTGTGCACAGCTCCATTCGTTCAAAACCGAGCGCGCGAACATTAGCATTGGGTGGCTGAATTGCTTCAAGTACTCCCTCAGGGTTGTTACATCACCCAACCATAAACAGAATTCTTTTACATCAGCATGAAAGCAAGCAAGGGATTGAAAGGCCCTGTTATTTTCAACTCTGTAGGTTTCTATGTTATAAAATGTTGACGCCTTGGTTTTTTTTTACTGGGTTAATGATTTGAGATTGCTTTCTCTTAAACGTTATCCCGAAGTCAACTATGGTGTCAAAAACTTACGAAAGTTCCTTCTGAAGATTCATGGTCATGTAAAACTTTATTAAGACTTTACCAAAACTATACATATCATCGAAAAAATGTGGTTGCACTGTTGGGAACCTCCGACTGCCCCTTCGGAAATAACACGTGTGATGTTATTTCAAGAACACATAAAAAGTATTTTTTCCATATCCACGTCAGGAACATGACTTATTTTATTATACAACATAATATCATTATATTTTGGCCGCAATTTCATAAAGGCATCTACCCGTTCCAGTTCCTCCTGCAAGCAATCCTAGCTAATTGGCTTTGCTATTTCCTCATCTAATTAAGCAGCGTGGCGTAAATTGTTCGTTCAGCAGTGGCCATTAATTGGTGTTTAGGATCCCTGCTAGGTATTATGCAACAATTGGTCTCGGCAACCAACACACATGTTAAGTACACCTTCGCAGAGACCTTTTTTTGTATATGCTATGAATATGAATCACCTTTTTACTTTATCCTTATTCATAAATCTTTTCAGGCTGTTCGGTCGGTCGAAGGTGCTACAGACATTTTTTTATTAGTTTTCAAAGTTAAAATTGCAATCAAGGATTCCGTCCACTCTAATTTATTTCTTCTTTAAATATTTATTCCTATAAAAAAGATTTACCCAGATTTTAATTTAAAGCTTTCGTACCAATTTCTCTTTCTTAATCAAAGGGAAATAGAAAATAAAACCGCTGAGGAATGAACAGTTTTTTTTTGTTTGATCGCTCAGAAACTTTTAAATTTAATCTTTGGGTTTGTAGACGGACTCCTTTCTTTAAAAATTGCTTTGGACTTCAAAGTAAACGCTTTATATTAACACTCGCTTATGCAAACCTTTTTTAAATGTAATGGCAAAGAAAATATAATCATCTGTTTTCGTTACTTAGTTCAGAACAGCATAGAACACTATTAATAGCCAGCATAGACCGGGCGGGAAGTTATTCGTAGGGAGGGAAAGACTTCCTTCATTTAAATAATTAAATAACGGAACGCTATCCTGATCCTCTCTATAAAGTTAGACCATTAGTAAGTGTATTTAATGGATTACCAGAAGCTCTCCCGTATCCCAGGACTTCCGGGACACATTTCACTTGTCAAACAAAGTAAAAAGTAGTTTTTAGTTAGTGATGACTCGATGGTCTTTAACAAATACAAAGTGATTTTTGCTTATATCTACTTATATATTTTATAAAGACGGACAAAGTTTATACCACATCAATGATGCCTAATATATTTTTGAGATATTTAGCATTTTTTAAGTCTAGCACACGCTTGTTAATGAGTAAATACCGAAACGCACATAACCATGGTACCTAATTTGTGCTAAGGGTATTTCGTACAAGGAAACGCGGAAGTAATTAGTAAAGAAATAAAAGTGCTAGCTACCTACATACAAACACGTGCTAATTCCATCGGTAATCTGTTCAAATGGTACATAGATCGAAATTAACACGACGGTGCCAGGATTAGGCGGCCATTTCCTGAGGATCGCGCAATCTTAGGGGAATTAATTCTCATTGATCGTGCAGGCGTAGTAATTTGTTCTGCATTTTTACGTACTGTAACTATAGGATAACGCACAGTTAGCTTTTTTAAAATTAAAAGTTCATTTGATTGAAATACAAATATACAATTTGTATTTGTAAAAACTTTTAAATTATGTATACCATTTTTAATTTTCAAAATTCTTTACTAGCAGTCTCCGTGACTTTTTGCGCGTGAGCTTAAGACTTTTTTTACTATGTTGGGAAACCCATTGATTTCTCGAATAACAAGTTTTCTATGCCATGTTTCATTTAAATCTGTACTGCAATTTTCCGTCTAGCGCGAACATATAGGTAGACAAACAGAAACCTTTATGAATGGCGGATGAATACTCCTAAAATTTAAAATAATGTCCCCTTCGATTTCTTTTTGCGAAAAATATTTAATGCACCACCACAACCAAATGACAGTCTTATTCGTCACACGTCAAGTATTCCCATGATCAAATTGAAAAAGGAAGGAGAATGTAATCTTAGAGTAAACCATACACAAAAGGAGCTCGTGGCCCAGATAGCGCTGCGAGGAAATTAAACTCGGCTGGCCCTTTTAACCAGCATTTAGAGACGAACACAGTGGACACGAATAAAGGACCGCAAAAAACAAGAATAAAGCCTAATTATGTGGCCTCAAGGGTTGGGAGGGAGATTAGGGACGTTTTCATTTCGTCTTCAATTTGTTATTCAGAAATGGTTAAGGTACCGTACTTTAGGGGTGCTATACACATTTTCAGGTCACTTCATTCGGTACGCCAATTTGTATTGAAAACAAAAACAGCCCGATGATACTTGCTGAACTGAACATGTAAATAGCACCCTTTAGATACATTTCAATGTAATCTTATATAATAGCACGGCATGACGTCATTAATGTTGAAAGTAAATTACTCTGCAATTTGTTATGATTTCTGTCATGAATTGTTTTTGAGTTTGTTATCGGAGTATATGTTCTTACTTGTGATGCAAATATAGCAGTATCGTCACTATGTGTACTAGGTGACTATAATATAATGTTAAAGGTAAATCGCGCACTCGCGATCCAATAAAAGAGGTGATTAACAATATTGTATTCAGGTCACCGATCTATTATATTAGAAACAATCTACCAATAAATCACTGGTCCATTGTACTCCGCCGCGGAACCTACACGTTCAAGCGACGACAAGTAATAACTATTAGCGCAAGATTAATGTTACACCATGAGCCGGGATCATGGCAGAGACCATAAATCGTGCTTAAATAGCCCCGGGATAGAGAAAAACAAGAGATGGCGCTAAATGGTTCTGTAACACGCTAATGAATAATACTTATTTCAAAGTTCGTATTACGTCAACTGCTTTAAATTGCCGTCTGATCTCGGGTGCGTGTGACTGTGATCGGCAATACTTATAATCATTAAAACCTTGTATATACTAATTATTGGGCTAGCTAAAAATTTGCTGAACGAAAATTGGTAGCTATGAAATAGCTACTAATTTTCATTGGCAACTGTGGGCAAATCCCGTGATCGTCCATTTATTAAAATTCTTGTGTCTACAGGATCCAGGTTGCAGACTTGCATTTCAATATCGCTGATTAAATAAGCGCCGGTAGCGCAGCCTCGCCGCTGGAGTTATACTGTTGTTTCAGCAAACTCAATTAAGTGATTGCTGTCCACAGCCGGCACGGAGATATCAAATGCAGCTTCCTTCCGATGTTTTGGACTATACATTATGCCACAAGACCGGTCTATTTATTACTTATATTTATTGAGTTAAAATTTGGAAATGTACAAGCGAACTAATTATATTTTAATCGTTCCAACTTGAATTTTGTGGGCTATCAAACAAAAAAATAGATTTATCTCTTCCGGAGCGATGTCTCGAACAAACAGACAGAGATGATCCAACATACTCACCTGTCGTTTCAAGATGAATACATAAGAGATGCGAGGGAGGCAAAATGTTTTACGGACTAGTTTACATTTTTATACCGTGTCTACTATTTTAAATATAAAACGTTAAAGCAGTGAACACTATTTTTATATTGCAGGTAATATTTAGAATATCGATATGAGCAAGCTGATTATAATCTAATGTATGACTATGAGGATAAATTTTAATGTCCTGTCATTAAGTCCAGTTATAAACGGTGTAGAGAATAATGTGTTGTCACACATACCACAGTACAGCCTGCGCACTAAAGTTCTCCAACGACGGTGCCGCTGTGGTTATAAAACTTTTACTATCACTCTCCAAGGTACGACATAACCAGTGGTCCACCTCGACATTGTTATTAACAGCGATGGAAATGATGGAAGATATGTAGTGGTCAGAAGCTTTGTGTATTACTTAATCTAATACTACCTGGTGGCAGTATGTCCGGGGCTATTTTTGAAGCTACAAAGGATGATATTAATTATTTTACTACCGCAATTTTTCGTTTTGTTAACACTTTACCGTACTTTTTATAAAACAAAATTATTCATCGGACAATTATTTCATGATATTTTCAGGTGAAACTTTTCCATATCTGAAAAATCTGATGTAAGTAATATTACATGTTACACAAAGTATACCAAACAACGAGCAAATAATATATGCAAAGCTCATGAAACAAAGGCAAGAAGGTTACCGCCCAAATTACCAATGTCAACCCAAAACCTGTTATACCAAAACCATGCCACTATAATTCTAGACCTTGACACGAAAACGTAAGGTTGCAAATAGGAATGATGTATTTATATTTGAGACATTATTGCGTATATGTGTAGAGAATCAAAGTGCAAAATTAAATAGGCGCGCATATGTTACCGAGCCAAATGACTCGCAAAGTGGAAGCCAGGCTATTGAGAAAATGGGAAAGTGTAGCCGCCTGACTGCTGCTGGGATTTTGGAAATTTCTACTCCACCGTAAGTGTTACGGGCAATGCTATAAGTAACAGGTCCTCATTTCTGTTTATGGCTCCAGATGTAATATCATCTTATGAGGTTTGAAATCTATCACTATAATTACCAATCATTCTCTTTCAAATTGGCTAGTTAAGAGCAGTGAAATTTTGAAAAAAAAATGCTTATCGTGTTCATAAGTAAGTATTTATACAATGTATTTTTTTTCTATATTAGCCTGTAAATTTAAGATAAACAGATTTCCATATTTAAGCGTCAGGGGCCTGTAAAAATAATGGCCGGCCTCTGAAGCAGACTCCATGTCGTAAAAAAATAACGACACCGCGGAGAGGGAAGAGGGAGAAATGTTCATTTGCTAACGTTATTATTTTATTAGACGGAATTTCCTAAAATTGTAACGGCTTCAACAGGGATTTCATTACTTTTGTTGTCCGCTTTATTTAGATGAGCAAACAGAAAAATATAAAAGAGTACTAGCATCCGTCGCTTTGAATGTTCATTGCACAATTACGAGTTCCAACTGAACTGAGATAGTTAAAGTTATACCGACAATATCCCTGTAATGAGTCCGTGTGTTTGTGATGTAAATACAAACATATGTAAGAAAAAAACTATATTATTAAACATTTAATTTTTTTTTTATTACATTATAGGCAAGTATTTGATCTCGATCTCACCTGATGGTAAGTGACGATGAGATCGACGATGGAGCATACTTGCCTAGGTAGGTAATTGAGCTTATCTTTTGGTACCGACAAAATGAGGACACGAATGAATCAATAGCACAATTCCCTAGCAACATTGAGTGATTATCAAAGCGATGGCTCTTAGAAAATAATAACATTTTTTTTTTTAATTGAAGGAGAAACAAACAATTTGATTTATTATGAACAAAGTTGAATTCTCAAAGGATTTTTACTGTTTGATGTTGTTGGAACCGGTCGCGGCGTGTTGACTAGTATATTGAGGAAAGATAAAAAAATAGGTAACATTATATATCCTCATTTGAAGTAATGGCGATGGATTCACGCACTTTGTGTTCTCTTGTCTCAAAAGCCATCATTGTGTCTTCTTGCCTAACAATCATCATCTGTCCCAGTTTCAATAACGTTCATCTAACATTGCTTCTTTATAATTATTTATTCTCTGCCCATACATTTATTATAATTTGTTTAATTTAAATAAAAATTGCTATTGAGGTACACGGCTATTATGTTTCGCATAATTGCAATTTGTAGCGCTTTGAAAATGTATTATAATTTACATTTAAAACCATTTATTTATACTTCTTATATTAACAAATATTTTTGTGTTTGTCATAAGGAGAGTCCTATTTTGTAGCTAATTATCAGAGCAAAAAGGCACCATAGTTTGCTATCTCAGAATGCTGTCCTTTTTTTTTTATTACAAGTCATCAATCTGACGTCACAAGCTCCGAGACTATTAATTTGCTCCGCATAGTCTTGTAATGGCACATCATTAACGCGATATATCCCTGGACGATGCTATCAATGCTATCTCCGAAACACTTACTTATGTAATTAAAAAAAATATTTCTAATACTTGTTTGCTCACTTCGAAATCATTCATCTGAGTCGAAGTACTCATTGAATTGAAAGTGTATTAAATTATTATATTTGTTTTTAATATAAATTGGGAAAGCATGGTGAAGATGTGATAAGATGATCAGCTTATTGAAAGTAAATATATGAGTAAAAACTTACTTATAAAATAACTATCCCATTAATAGAGACGTGGTGCCCACGGACCTAATTTGAATTTTCAATGTAATAATATATTAATTTTTATATACCTATATTATTAATGGCGTCTTAATATTTACTGACGTATCGTCCACAGAATATTTCATCATAAAATCATTACCAAAACGCCGGCGGGAGGGCTTTGTTTTGATTAAGATCAAAGGAAAATTACACTTCTAAGAACGGAATAATCATAAATCCTAATCTAAATCTTACACAAAGCGGATTTCAGACGTTAAACACGAAATTCAAAACGCTATGAATGATTGTGAAATATGTCATCAAAAGCAATGGAAAATGTCAAGATATTAACATGTACCAGTACTACTCATTGTGCCTCGTGTTGGACGGGCAATACGAAGCAAAGAAACAATGACACGGAGATACATAAAAGGAACCTTCTTTACCCGTAGTGATCAGACACGAGTTCCCAAAACAGGAATTCCTTTCTATGTAAAACCTGGCCCTGTAATAAGCTAAGCAATATATATATTCCACAGGATATTTTTGAAGAGGTTATTCAAGTGCGTCGGCCCGTGTGGACGGATAATCTAAATTGTAGGAAAATGTTATTGAAACTTTTGCCCATATTTACCTACGGTGATAGCCCAGTGGAGTGAAAACTTATTTTATATTCAGGGCACTTTAGGATTTAGTGGACAAAAAGCTTTTTTCGAGAAAAAAAATACTTTGGCTCCAACTCGGCCTACACCTAAATGATGGAATGTTTTGCTTTTAAAAAAAATCGTTAATTCAACGAGCACTGTAGAACAACCCTTTAAATATTTTAAATCCCAATTTGTAACTACATAAAAGAGATGGACTAACTGATTATTATTTATTAAACTCCTAATTGTAAAGGCGCTGTGACGTACTATGTTCCAGAACAGAGCGCTATAAAGTGACGCTTTACGAGCGCTCCAAACATCAAATTTTCGGCCGCAAATCGCGGCCAAGTTGCGCTAGCATCGTAAAAGTTTATTCATATCATAAACAGCGTTGTTAAAATTCAGCCTCTGAAGATAAATGATTAGCTGTGGCAGTCCCTTTGTTGCCACAGTTTAGTGCTAATAGCGTAAGTGTACGTGCAAGCGTAAATATATGTTTTGACGGCCTGATTAGCGCAGTTGGTAGTGACCCTGCTTTCTGTGCCGAGGGTCACAGGTTCGAAGCCTGGTAGGGACAAACTTTGTGTGATGAGCACGAATGTTTGTACCCAAGCTATGGATGTTTAATATATACTGAGTTCGACCCCAGTCCATTGTACGGTACCCCTAATACAAGCGTTGCATAGTGTGAGACCGTATATTTTGTGTGTTAGTCTGGCAATAAAATAACTTTTAACCTACAGCAGGTTAACGGGATACATTAAAAGGAATGGAAAAGTTATGAGGGCTTAATATATAAATACAAGTCCACGAAGGGGAAATTACTGTGTAGTTTTTGTCGGTATAGAAGTTCGACATAACCCACTTGCCTCCCCTGTGGCTTTCCCGGGTATTGGAGTTTCCCTCGTAAGTTAAAGGTTTAAGTAAAGCTACTTCTTAATTCTTATGTGTTGGATAAGAGCTTAGCCATTGCTCATTTATTACTTTAGGGAGTCTACGCATTGTATTTGTAAGATTCCTAGGTCTGTTGGTTCATAACTGGCAATACTTATCAAAATAATTCGTAGCTAACTGGGAATGCTTATGAGATTTGTGCACCGTATATGTAGTGTTTTGCGAAACCCAATCAAACAACATATTAGCAACTAGTAGTACGGTTCCATTTAGCGAAATGTTTTTCTTTAGATGATTTACTAAACCACTTTCTCATGAATTGTATTTTCGGTTTAAAGATCTTTATTCCCATTAAGACAATTGTCACTTACATGAGAACTTAAATATTATAACATGTATCATGTTACACATAATTATTATATTAACCCGGTGTGGGTAATTCTAAATAAATCCAAGTGGCTGTGCCGTTAAAAGCGAGTTCGCTGCAGTAACTTGTTCGGTGGTCCAAGTTACAAGCGATTATAAAAGCAGTGACTCGTCGTTGGAAATACAAACAGATAGTTTTTTCTTAAAAATATTGAGCGAAGGCGCGTCTTTTACATCCTTTGGAAGTTTGTTGTATAATTGTGCTCCCCCGTATGTTATATTATTTTTACCGTAGTTGGTTCTTATACCAGGTAATACAAGGTGGGTTGCTCGACGAGATGCGTATTTTTGTGTCTTACCTTTTGTTGTGAAAGAGATGTTTGTGTGAATGAGTTTGTGTATTATTTTATATATGAGTATGCATGTGTTATATGTATATAATTGTTTAATATTCATAAGTTTTGTTTCTTTGTATACAGTCCTGGATGGTTTTAAGTAGTCATAATGGTATAAAATTTTTATTATTTTGTTTTGAAGTATTTGGATAGGTTTTGTATTAGTTTTAGCAGCGCTGCCCCATATTTCTATGAGATAAAGCAGATGAGGTTTTACCAGGGCGTTGTAAATTAGGAGGCGAGCTTTCTGTGGTATGCATCTAACAATGTTATGCAGTGATCCCACCAGGGACGAGAGCCTGTTACCTATATTGTGTATGTGTGCATTCCAGGTTAAGTGGTTGTCAAGTATTAGTCCGAGGTATTTTTCTCTATTGGTTTTACATAAGACTTGTCCATTTATACTTAAGTTATCATGACTGGGTATTTTTTTGTTTTTGGCACTAAAAATTATATATGAGGTTTTCGTGATATTTATTGTTAAGAGATTAAATTGGAACCATTTTTGGAGAGTAATAAGGTCGTCCTGAGCATGTTTAATGATATTATTGAGATTATGTCCAAAGTAAAACAAACACGTGTCATCTGCATAGAGGGTGAGTTGACCCTGTAAGCCTGCTTGATGAATATTGTTTACATAGAGTAAAAATAACAAGGGCCCAAGCACTGATCCCTGTGGTACACCACATGTTAAAGGTTTGGGAGCACTTTGATAACTTCCAAGTTTTACAACCTGAAATCTTTCCGATAAATAGGATTCAAACATTTTGTAGGCTGTCCCAGTAATGCCAATACTTTCCAGCTTTTTGAGTAGTAAAGAGTGACAAACGGTGTCAAAAGCTTTTTTTAGATCGATGAAGACTCCGAGTGCGACATGCTTTTGATCAATTTTTGTTTTAATAGTGGTTATTAGGTCTACAGTTGCGCCTAGTGTATTTGACCTGGGACGAAATCCGTATTGTTGTTGATATAAAAAGTTAATTTTTGTTAGGTGGTCATCGAGTCTCTTGTATATAATTTTCTCCAATATTTTAGACAGTACTGGCAATACTGAAACAGGACGATAGTTTCCAGGGTCTGATTTAGTTCCAGATTTGTGTATAGGAGTGACTTTCGCTATTTTTAAAACTTCTGGAAAAAAGCCATCGACTAATAATTTGTTCAAGCAGTCAGTTAGATTTTCAATAATAAGGTTTTTGATACATTTAAGGGCTTTGGTACTGATACTATCAATACCGGTGCTAGTATTAGAGTCCAATTTATCGATGATTTGGGATACCTCTCCAACAGTACATAGAGAAAATTGAGATAGTTCATATTTTTCAGTATTTGGGTTAGGTAGTGGCATTACGTACATATCAGCATTGTGAGAACTTGATGGGATTTTACTGGCTAACTGTGTGCCTATATTTGCAAAAAAATTGTTAAATAGTTCACATACCTGTAAAGGATCTGTAATGACTAATCCGTTATGAGTTTTTAGGTTTGGAGGAGCACAGCTATTAACAATTTTATTATTTGATATAGTATTAATTAATTTCCACATCTTTTTAGGTTTTCTGCTGCACTTTATGAACTCTTGATTGAAATATCTGTCCTTTGTATTTTTCATTTCTTGTGCCAGTTTATCTCTTTTAGCTTTATAGTTTGATTCCAGTTTGTCATTCTTAGGATCTTGTTTTAGTTTGCTCCATAGTTGATTTCTTTCGTTAATTTCTGTTATTATTTTCCTATTAACCCATTCTTTTTGAGGTTGGTTAATTATTTTATATTTTGTTTCTTTATTTTCCGCAATCGTTCTTTTAATAAATCCATCCAAGTGACAGAAATTGTGGGTTTCATTTTTAAATTTACTTGATTCCATCATTTTATACAATTTCGTAAAGTTAATAGCCTGATATTCAATCCCTTGTTTCTCCGGTGGTGCAACTTTTTTTAATTCAACATATATATTTTTATGATCTGATAAAGAGGACTCAATTATTGCAAAATGAAAGTAGTTTTCCTTCAGATTGGTTGACACATGATCAATAATAGTCTTGGTTGTTGCTGTTTCCCGAGTGCAGTATTTTGCGTCTCTTTTGTTTATTATCTTGTATCCAGATTCTGTTATCATGGCATTGTATCGCTTGGTTTTGCTCTCAGAAGTTAATAAATCGATGTTAGTGTCGCCGAAGACAACAGCTCTCTTTCTCTGCAGCAGTTGCGTCTCATAGTTGACAAGGAAATCGTTAAAGTTTGAGTGACCGGGTTTATAAATAACCCCGACTTTATTACACAACAAAGTAAATCTTTATTATCAAAGTAGTCGTAATATAAATTCATACCATAGGAGATGTCGTCTTTCCCCCAGGGCGCTATGTTAGGAGTCAGCCGAATAAATTATAGCTTCGAGTTTTATGTCTGCTCAATCTTACTTCATTCTCGATTCATTGTGCCAAGACAATACACTTAGTAGGTATTTATAAACCAGTCGGGTAGCGAGCTGTTCTTTCATCTCTTATCTTCTCTGTTATAATAAGTATACGGTTTCAATTGATATCGATCTTTACAAATTCACCAATCAAAATTGTGCTTAGGTCCAAAATTATATATCAACTCCTAATAATACGCTACTATAATGCACTGGCTCAGTCTTTCCCCAAGTTTTTTGAATAAACCACCATTAAGAGTCGCCTACAGTCTTCAAGCTACGTTAATTTGTTAGCTACGTTAAGTTGCACTGATGTAATGTCGATCCCAAACCCGACACAACATAGCACACACACACACACACACAGCACAGTGACGAGACAGTCGTAACCTTTGAGCTGTTTATGCGACAACTTAGCGTTGCATGAAAGGAAACTGGAGCTGTTAACATATCGCATGGTATAAACATTCAACCAATGATAAAAGGTCGAAATAACTCAGTACTTAACTGGGAACTGGCTCTAAGAGAGCTGAATACGATGCGGTATCCCTTACTGAAAGAACCTATATGTGAATAAGAGTGTAAGATACTGTGCAATTTGTTTGCATACTCGTAAAACACTGCCGTATCTTTTGCGCGCAGGTGAGTTGTGAGGGTGCGATATCTTGGGAATATTTCAATGGAATAGCTATCACTGCCTGAAATCGCTCAATAAGTGTCTGCCGTGGCACTTGGATTCCCAAGTGCCAGCTCCTAAATCGAGAGAGAAAGTTAAATCCAGCTTTCTTCGAAGAAAATATTGAGTTCCTAGATTTAAATTACCTGTATGTTTAACACATAAAGTAATAGTTATATTTGGGTTAAACATTATCAAACAATCGAAATTTAAAGTAATTGAAATTTAATCAACTAAGGACTAAGGATTTTGTTACAAATAATACTGTACCAAATAATTATGTAATTCATTGTCAAACGTCACCAACAGACGCTGACTTGCTTGAATTTGTTTGTTGTTCAACCCATTGTAATAATTAAATATTTAAATTAAGCGCCAAGTGAACTCCTGCTGCGCATCCACTTTCTAAGCACATAAAATTTCATTTGGATCAATTTCTTTATCATGAAAGTAGTGATAAATGTATCCCTCTAATATAGAAATTCAACGAAATCTTCATAATCCGTTTTGCAACCTAGATACATGATATGACAACTTCCAACCTCCTTTAACGCCTAACATTTTGATGAAATGTCAACACTAAACGGGTCATACATCAACGTTCCTTTCCCTGAGCCGCTGCCCAGCAGTAGGCGTGGGTATACGATACAATACAGAGTAATACGTCAATGTCACGGCTAATGCGAATGGAGATGGGATTCTGATGAAATATAAATAAGCCGGGCAACTGTCCACAATCTATTCCGCAATGAAATTTCAATTATAGGTAGGATCAATTTTATCAGTCCATATACGTACTAGGTGACGATCGGTAAGGTTTACCTCTATAGATTATTCAGAGCGTGTAAACATTTCTCTTCCGCCTCGCTGAATATTGCATGTACCGACACACTCGTGGTACGACATCGATAGCTATTTTATTGATAAGACTAGTATTGTAAAACGAACAAACTGAATACATTACATTTTGGGCACGATTTTTAATATTTTCTCATTATTATATGAAGTCAATAATCAAAAAATCTAATGTCGGAATCCACTTTGGTACATAGGTTTTAGTCTCTCCAGATATGTTTTTTTTTTAAATTTCCAGTAGTTAAACGAACACCTTCACAAGTACAGCGTTTGTAGTATTGTATTGTATTGAAACTCGCTCGGGGCAGTTCTCGGCATTGCCCCCGGCTTTTCAACCAGCTTCGTGTAATGAACATTAAATTTTCACTTAAATCAATCAACGAGTTACGTTCTCCTTGTTTCGTGAATAGTTTCTCTGTGACTCAGTTATTGAGTTTGAAGTGAGCTGATTGATACCTCCCCGAATGGTTGAAACTAATGTTTAACTACAAAACACTCATGACCACGTAAGTTGCGGCGAACATGTTCAAACTAAATATTGGTAACTTAATATTTATTTATAAGAAATAAAATCGTTTCACCCAATAAATATAGTTCTCATTTCGTATGCATTGCCCGGAGCTATCGTCCTGTGCTTTGCTCTCACCAGATAATAATCATATTTTTCGTTCAAGTATATCTCATCATATGTATACAGACTACAATAAAGTTCATCGATTTGACTTTCAGAACCACCTCGAACCGTCCGCCGAGGCAACATCGTGTGTTAGGGTATTGCAATACAAATCGTTGCTAATTCAGAAACAAAATGCACATCTTGCTTACTTGTTAATCAAATTAACCTAGAGAAATTACTTAGCTACATCTCACAAAATTCTAATCAGCTAGATCGTATAGGCCGACGAGCATAAAGCTCATTAAAACCGAACTTTTGGTTCTAAGTGGTTGTAAATACAACTCTATACTGATGGCGTCTTCAAGCGGTCACAGAATGAATACCTATCTCCAGCATCCATCTATACTAATTTTATAAGTATGTTACTTTGTGAGTTTTGATGTAGGACGTAATCTCCGGATCCTCTGATCTGATTCTGAAAAATATTTTACAAATAGAAAGCTACCTTATCTCTGAATGCTATAGGCTATTTTTAATTGTGGTACCGCAGGTGGACCCGGGGCAGAAACTATTTATTATAAACTGATAGCTCCACTTACAGTAATAATGTAAACAACATTATATTGTTCACTGAATTATTTCGGAATGTAAAGGTTATTTTTTTCCAATTAGTTTTAATAGACAACCGCCTCCTCTCCATAGCGATAGTCCACTCTGTAAAATCTCTAGTTACTAACTGAAGAGCAGTTAGTAGTCCCAGAGCGCGTATTATGGCTGCAGTACAGCGGGCTTGCAGCATTATCGTGGCCGGCCATGTTATATCGCATTACATAGTTACCGAAGTACACTTATTTAGATAGTTATTTTATGCTAGATACTGACCCCATTTATTATTACATAAATTATTTTAATTCGAAACGCAAACTAGAGTTATGTTATGGTAACATTCGTGGTATGAAGAATATTTCCAAAAATATAAGTTTTTTTTTCATGAACTTATCAATTGAGGTCGCGTTCCGATTAATTTTAGTTATAAATAACATAAAACAATGCATGGCCTGGTCCAGTTCGTATTATAATTCGAATATGAGTATAATTTTCGTTTGTTTGACGCAATCAACAATGTTGTTTGTGTATCGTGCCAGGATTGTTGATATTACATTAACCCTCCTCAAACGCTGTTAAACAAATTTCCCAATAAAATGTAAAACAATATTTCGTTTTTTAACCCAATTATTGTCTAGTACATTATACACTGTTGATGTCAGCGCTGATGCTGGTAGCCGCCAGCAGCGTAGCACAGCTCCAGGGACTGGACTGGACTGGGAATAGGCGTGTGCCTTATAAATGCCAATCGGCTTGCATATTTGACGATAGTGTTAACACTATCGTCAATTGTGACTTCTTCAAAGGTTAAAAAAACATTACGAGGCCCCGTATGTCTGAGAGAATTTAACTAGTTTTCGAAAGGCGTGGAAAGTCCACCAACCTACGCTGCCAGTGTTCTCGACAATGACCTGAATGCTTGCATTGCGAGGAGGTATTTGTCATATAGTGGGGCATTAAAGGGCTAATAATTATAAGTCTATCAATAGTTTTAAGAACAAACTGCTTTGTGATCGGTCATCCTTATTACGTAAGACTTAAATCCAAATTTTAAACTAACCTTCCGTGGCAAGGAGATAATGTTACAATTCATACCCCACTTTGTATGCAAGTAATATATAAATCCGCGTTAGTGCCAACCGCTGCATGGTCACAGCTTCCTACCGGTCCACTGGAGGATATAATCAATTCACACTGATAATGCAGCATCCCTGCGGTAATGTGGGATAAAATTAAACCTATACACGAGATTATTATCAACTTCAGTGCCCACGACATAGTACTAGTTAGATATTAGTTTACGACTATCATGAGGGATACGTTTCAATACTCATTTTATATAATATACGAAAAAAGGATAGGTTTTAATTTTGATTCATTATAGAACCAGAAATTATGCTTTACATTATCGAGCATTATTTACTGCAAAGTAAGAAACATTGCAGCCTGGTGAGCAACATACTGGCGATCCGTTTCCTAAATTTGGGGGCACGGCAGCGCCCCCGCCATGACGAGAAAACAACACTTGCACAGCCGTACCATCCTTTTCTCGAAGCCATGCAATTTACTTTATCTGTCAAGTACTTATCAAATTTTAATCTGCAGAAGTGCTTTCATTGTTTATGCAATAAACAAAGTATTTAGATTTGATAACTGAAATCGCCAGCAGTTAATACTAAGCGCTGCATGAACTCTGCAATAGCTGCCACAGGCAGATTGCCAAGTGAACGCTTTCATATCTTGTATTCACAGCTCTACACTTACAGCTTACCATTACAAATATAGCCTGTAGTTACTATCTCGTCCGTCTTGATTATTATAAAATCAGAAACAAAATTAAACATCTTTTTACCAAACAGTTAATTAAACTATTACCTTTTAACTTTTGATAACATGACCCATAATCGAGCAAATATGATCAAAAACTACATTAATTTGTGGTTAATATGAATTATTAGTTGTTATATGTCTAATCAAATACCGGTCAAACTCCCATAAAATTAATCGGTTGGGCTGATGCCGGGTGCTAAAGTTCGGAAGTGCCGTTAATAAAACTAAACGAGAGCAATAACTCCCGCGACTCCGAGGCGAGAGCCGCCGACTTCGCATAATAGATTCCAACTTCAAATTTTCAAAATAAGGTCCTATACACAATTTAGAAATGCTCTTCACTAGAAAGAAGATTGTTAATGGAAACGATATGAAATTTAAGAGCGAAGAAGGTAGACCATCGCTGCGACAGGATCCCTTCATATCCACATTTTTATAGAATGATATAAAGATTTTGTAGAACTCCAGAAGCAATAGCCGAAGGACAGGAGTAACATGAGAATGCAAATAAGCCTGCAACCTGCCACCACAATAGCACGCATTCGAGCGCAATTCATACAAGTGTGTATAGTCGCCAGCCCGTTCGCTGTAAGAAGATGTTCAGTGACCATAACTGATGCAAACTTTTGGGAATACAAATACATTGCTCTACCATCGCTTTTGTCGTAAACGTTTCAGAGGAAATTAATTGGATGAGTATTATAAACTATTATATAATCACTACTCGAGCTATCTCTCTTAAACTATACGACACTTGTACAAAAACTTGCCACATTGTGTATAAACTCTTGAACCTTGGGACTCGCACCTGGCAAACGTCGAAATTGTGCTAGACAAGAAAACGTTTGTGCAGAAACTTCGTCTGCCATTTCGCTTCCATTCGTACAACTATCCCAAAGGAACTATTGTGATGAACTTTTTAACTTAATGAAAAGAATATCCGAGGAAGCTGGAAATATACGAGAATCTACCATATTTTTTAAATGCAACTGCCAAGTTAAAATATATTTCGTATTTTGGACGTGAAAGTCCCTTTGTAAACGAACGAGAAGGTGAATGGAGGAACGCACGAATGATAATGGAAAAAGTTGAAATTCTCTTTTGGCATTAACAAAGGGATCGCTGTGAGCAAAATTTTTGAATAGGTACAATAACATCATTTCATGTAAAAACCTATACGGGACTACAATTTAACGCACTATGGACAATTAAGTCTAAATAATTGTTCGTCCCCGCCTGCAAATCGTTATAACATTAAAATACGCATGGAACAAAAAATATTGCATTATAATTGCTGCACTAAAATTCTAGAGTTTGTTTATTTCTTTTCTTTGTAGTGTTTTTTAAAGAACTGATTTAATATTTTTGTGATTAGAAAATGATTTTAACCGACCAAAAAAGGAGGAGGTTCTCAATAATTCAACACGTATATTTTTTCTTGTTTGGTAACAGTCATTACTGTTTAGTGAATAATCTGATCTTGATGATCCTTTTTTTTAAATACGCCTGATAGTGAGTGTCATAATGTTAGCATCTCGACGCCTTATAGTGAGCGTCGCGATGCCATAATGTAAGCGTCCCGACGCCTTAGGCTGTGTCCCCAGTAGGCAAGCTGTTAGCGGCCGACTGAGTTAACGGCATATCGGTTTAGTACGCCCTTCCATATATTTGAAATGGAGTGTTCACAGTTTGCTAGTTTGTGCTCACTCTACGCAGTTTGCAGGGCTGCGCGCGCCGATTGATTCAGTGAGCGGCCGACTCACAGTAAAACCGGTTCCAGTCGGTGGCGGCGATATGCTTGTTCGCCGGGCGTAGTGAGTCCGTTTGCCGCAAACTGTCAGTTCTGACAGTTGACAGTGAAAATTCAGTTGGTCGGTCGACCGAAATAAGCGGCTAACACATAACAGTTTGCTTGCGACGCACGCAAATTGATCTGAGTTTGCAGCTAACTCGAATTTCAGTTCGCCTCAAATTTGCGGCTCACTCAGTCGGTCGCTGACAGTTTGCCGACTGGGGACACAGCCTTATAGTGACTATCGCGACGCTCACTATAATGCCTCGTGACGCGCTGCGCGCGAGTAATTTAAACTCAATAATTTTTCTGAATACTTAACTAAGTAAGCGCTGCACCGAATAATTTTCTGTATTTAATTAGATTTAAAAATCCATATTCGACGCACCTTTAGTAAATATAGATTTCTTATAAGTCGTAGATATCTTACACTCATATTGTTGATTGTATTACTTTTCAGTACTCTCTACTCTGAACTTTTCAACGGAGCCATTAACCTAATTAATACTTGAAGTAAAGCGCCCGCCCGCCCCTCTCCGGAAGATGGAAGGGAAAACTTGTTCGTTGTTGCGTGCTGCCATTACTCTTATACTTTGTTACGAGTATAGAAAATGTGACGACTACCAACTTCTTAAGTGTAATAGTTATACCATTAAGTAAATTGCTTTTATGCAGATACAATTAACACACAAAAAAAATAACGTAATTTACTATTACTAACATGTGACACAATATTACTAACACTGTGCGTCTGGAAGGAGGAACTGATATGTTTTTTTTTCAGATTCTATTTTTTTTTTGTTTGGATGCTAGGATGCTATTATCTAAGGGCTCTTAACATTATGGGTATTATCAATACTTCTGTCTGATTCAAACTTTTTATAAATATTTAAATATTATTGGAAGCGACTCCTTTTACATGTATTACTTTGGGCCTCTATGCTTTATGTCACCGAGACATTATTTTCTCTATGAATGTCAGTTACCCTCGTGCCAAATTATTTGTGTAAATCGTAAACAAGCATCGTCTTTTTGTAATTTAATGGTATTTTTCTGAGTTTCTATCACAATTTTGATTATATTTTACGAAGCGAGGTGAAGAATAATGGCGGACAATTTACCTTTGATTCCGGGAAAGGGGTTAGTGTTTCGAGAAAGCTGGAGTATCGTTTGCAAAGAAACTTGAGTTGCTCGACGTTACTTGGTATTTAAATTGAAATAGAAGTCTCGCTTCATTTAGCTACCGGATATTAACATCTGATATAATATTGTAACAATATCACAGTTCTCGATTTGTATTTATTAACACAGTTTGGATCAAATTTAAATAACAATACTTAAGAGATGTAAAAGCTACACTTTCTTTGGTCTGAGGACTAGTCGATTGATCATTGAGACTATTATATATTGTTCTTGCAGGTCAGTATGTGCGGACGTAAAGCCCGTTCTCCGTGAAGTATTCCGTAAGCTGGACTACCTGCCGCCGCTGGCTATAGACCAGGCTGTAGCTGAGGGGAACCAGGCCGCGGGGACTCTGGCAAAGCGGAAGACTTTGGTACCTCATGATAGCGACCACCTGCCTCCCGTCGACCCTTGGGTGAGATGGGGTCACTGTAACTAAGTACTCGGAACATTGTACGTGCGTCACAAGTATCCAATATTTATAACGGTGTAATAGATTCACGTCGCGCGGACTACCGCTGATTACTACACGATACTTGTGCGCTTAGTCATTGAGCGCACGGACCTGAAAGTTTTGTGTCGAAATACTTTAAAACGTGGGGACATTCATTAAATACTTAATTACAGCATCTAAAAAAAAGATGTACATATCTATGTAATTCATGAATTTGGTTTACCTAGGTATGTACTACAATAAGTTTTTAGATTGCATGACTATTTTTTGTACTTTTGTTTCTCTCGTCAGTCGAAAATCAATATTGTCTCTTAGATAGAAACCTACACATCGGAATGCAAGGAGGTATGGTTGCGCGAGGGCGAGCTGAAGCAACAGCACGCGACAAGGATCTCGCGCGAGCCCCTGCCCAACATCTTCAAGCTGTACCCGCCCCCCCCTGAGCGGCAGGCCGTGCCGCAGTGGAAGCTGCAGCGAGGACTTATCGAAAGAAGGGACCTGGTACCCACTCTACAACAGAATGCCGGACGTTAGTTGTGCTATTATTGTTAGAACCTGTGATGTAATAATGCAACTAAATTGAGACTAGTCAAGCAGCAACTTGAATTGCCCTGTTAAATCCTAAATGTAGTGTTCTGCTGTCATTCTAGGTAGCTGGTTATTAAAGTCTGCTAGTAACAATTGTCTTTTATTTGGCATATAAATGTGATCTGTTTATATGCCAGGTGACGCATCCCTCTGGATACAGAACATCTTAAATAGAAGCTCATGCAACGTGACAATAGCGGACGAGGTGTCCCGCGTACACTCAGCGTGCAGAATACAGACTCCTGAAGAACTGACCGTGCAAAGTCTCAGGTAAAGTCAAGATCTTGTGGCATTTGCATTTGTTTTTGCAACCAAACAAGTTTAAGGCACTGTAAATAACAATGATGATTTGAGTAATAGGTATACTATTATTGTTATAGTATGGGTGAACTATTTATCCGCCCCCCTCTCCCGCCACTACCCGCACCTCCGACTCCGCACATGCCCGAATACATATTGTGCGTACCGCCTCATCTTGATTTCGTTAACTTCACCATTGGAGAATTACACTCGGTATGATTTATATTTTTAGTAGATATTCTATTGAAATCACTTGTGGAATTATAACAATTTCGACATATAAACTTATGTTATGATTCACAGCAAAACCTTCGTCTTGTTAACGTATCAAAATTCGAGCTCCGTCTCGCCATTCGTCCCCCGAAGCGTCGCGAGTTTGACGTCCAGTTATGTGGTGCACGGGGTCTGACCGTCACGTCAGGCTCAGCGGCGGAGCTAAAACTCAACTTTCGGCCGAGGGACGTGCGAGCATTGAGAGATTCGCTGTACGTGCGAGTTTCCATGGGCAAGTCCCAGGTCGTGCCTATAACTTGCTATATGCAGCCGCCAATAGTTGACAGTGAGTATGGAAACCACAAGTAGCGCAACTAAACTCTTGGATAGGAGTGGTTTAAGACTGGTTCCTTGGTAAAATGCTGTTTGATTTCCAGTTCTAGTTCCGAATGTAACGTCATCAGCCCTCTGGTGCACCCCGGATGATTTGTGCGAGTGCGCCCCAACTGAAGGGTGCGACGTGCTGGAGCTGGGCTCGCGGCTGCTCGGCGACGTGCACTGTGTTCGCCTGTTGTTTAATTGCGATGCAGGTCACGCTTCCTTCTTCTTGCTGACCGAAGATGCGTGGCTCTCTTATTTCCTTAATGTAAGTGCTAAGCATACGTACATACCGTGGGAGATGGCAGGGACCACTTTAGGGCACATCTGCAGAACCATATTTTAACATTCCCCATTCGATTTATCCACATTCAAACATCTTTTCAAGCTCTTCGGTTTGTGTAGAGTACCATTAACTTGACCTTACTGGAAGAGAGCATAAAATGTCGTGAATGGTTTTCTTTAGGTACCCTTCTATCGGCACTTACACTTTTGTCCAGTTAACTGTTTTTATTACTAAACTTCTCATGCTCACGGCATGAATTCATATTAAACTATGAATTACCTAGGATATGTTTGACAGATCAGTTATGTTTGAGCTTAACTAACGATCCATTATCTATACATATAAATAAAATTGGAGTGTCTGTTTGTAATATTAAAATAACCGCTTTTTACTAAGTGCATTTGGATGTATACACGTTACCTATACCGAAACAACATTTTTTTCAATTTTTGTCTGTCTGTCTGTCTGTCTGTCCGTCTGTCTGTCTGTCCGTCTGTCTGTCTGTCTGTCTGTCTGTCTGTCTGTTTGTTCCGGGTAATCTCTGAAATGGCTGGACCGATTTTGACGGGAATTTCACTGGCAGATAGCTGATGTAACAAGGAGTAACTTAGGCTACTTTTATTTTAGAAAAAAAAATTGGATCTCTCGAAAAAAAATTTAAACCAATGTTGCAGCGCTGCGCCTGCTTAAAGTTTGATAGCAACAATCTGCAATGCGTCCCGCGGGATCAGAACGCGAGCAGGCTGTTGCCAACTGTTGAGACGTTGTTAAATACCACGCGGACGAAGTCGCGGGCAACAGCTAGTCTTAACTAATAAAAATGTACTTACATTGTGGGAGGAATCAGTACCTACTATGAATATTTTTTATATTGAGACAGAAAAAGCATTTTATTAGGGGAATTATATTCCGTATGCGTTTATTTAACTGTAAATAACTAGCCAATGATTATCCAGTGTGTGACAAGCCATGGCACAGTGGTCGCCGGTCCATTCACGATCTGGCCCGCGTGGTGGACGGGGGGAGGAGCAGTCCGCGCGTTCGCCTGGTGCCAGGCGCCAGCAGTTGGTCTGCACGCCGCGCCGATACGGCTGCTGTCCTCCACAGCTGTTGTCAGACACCTCCATGTACTGGCTGACTCGCTTCATTGGCGACCAGACCATCTGACTGTTGAGGTAACCAAGTCTGTTGATTTGTAATTAGAACCTTCGTAACCGCTAACTACAATTATTATAGTGAAGTTGCCAATGAGTTTTGTCACTAGGGCAAGACTGTTGTCATAGTACCTCAATCTTATAGATGAGGTTTTGTACAACGAATAGTGTGACTTGGTGTAAAGATATAATTACTAACTCTTAATTTTTGTATTTTATTTCATGAATTTTGCAAATTTATCAAATCTTTGTGGACTTTATGGATGTTGACATGTCGGTTGGACAAGTAAATCATATGATACGAGTACGTATTTAAATGAATTGAAAAGCCTTGAATGAGGACGCGAATTTTTCTGTATAATATTAGGGGGATACTAAAAATTTCTCAAGGGACTTTGGAAGTTATTGAGATGTGATATACATTAGATGTTGGTGCGGCTGAAGCCGCGACTGTCCAACGTTAAAGTCTATGTGAAATCATGAAAGCGGTATCCTCGCATGAATACTACAGAATACAATGTTTAATATCGAACGTTCAATATGGCATCCAGAATGTAATATCGGAAACGGGTTCATAAACGTACAATATTCGGATCATTCGACTTTAAAAGGCTTGATTGAAAAGCGTATTTAGTAAAAGCAGTAATGGCTGACCTAGTTTACTTAAAGCAAATTGATTGAAGTTATAAACGTTGCTATAAAGCTATAAGTTTTATTTGATCTATAATAAATAAAACGTTGTGAAGGGTATCAGACTTTTATTACTTAATAAGTTGCTGATCATATCATTAAGACTCAATCATCTTGCTAAGGCGCAAGACAAAGACTACGACATCTGTAGCGACGACGACCCAGCGTGCGAATACTACGTGCACCTCGGCACCGCCTTCCCGCGCCGGGCGCTCTCCGCCACTGTGCAGCTCCTGAACCAGAGGTCATTTTTATAACCGTTCTTTATAATGTTACTTTTCAAAATCGCTTAGTATTTTTTATGACAACAAATGGTTTTGTAATGCAATTGTAATGATTTAAAAAGTTTATTAGAATTGATAGAACTAGGGGATACTTGGCGATAATGTATTGTTAAACAAATGAGCCCATTTGTAGCCAAACCGCGACCTGCGAAACACGTATCGCATACTTTTTACATTCACTTCGTTTCGCGGAGAATTGCATATTAATTAGGGTCCTGACACTCATGAAAGACGGATTCTCGATTTACAACTTAGAGGAGTTCGGTTTTGTTGGCTCGTTTAGAAAGAAAGAAAGAAAAATATATTTCTTGGATAAGCAGACACAATACATTAGCAACACATACATTAAACTTAAAACTAACAGATATAACTGTTGATCTACTTGTTTCGTTTATAATTGGAAAAGTTGACGAGTCGAGGGTCCTCGGTGGATCCCTCTTCCAACATTTGTTAATCGTTTATCATATCATAATCTTCAATTTACTAAATATCTTGAGATATTAAATTTCGTAATCGCGGTCATGAATTTCTTACGTATGTTTCTTGTGACCGCCATGTTAACGTGCATTTTAAAAAAACATTAGAGGCTAAATGTTATAATTCAGAGAACCAAAAAGTCTTAAAGCAGCAGTCTACTAGACGATTTTTTTAACTAGGCAGCGACCTACTTAACTTTTGTCATTTCGACCATTTTAAAATAATATCTGTGAGTGAAAAGACGATTATGTCCGTCTTGCTTTGGTCAGATCCTATAATTTTATTTAAGCTTATTCGTATTGTACAGTTTAGTTTTTGTTCCTTCAGTCCAGTAGTATACTCGTACTATTGGAGCATCCGACCGTGGGGGGTGTGCTCGTGTTGGGAAGAAGAGCGGGACAGCAAGACGTCACCAGTGTCACCTGAGGAGGCCGATGACAAGTATTGCATCGGCTTTATAGCAAATAGGGCCAGCGGAGTGAGTATATCTCTCTTAATCACATCTGCTCAAGGTTAGCACAAAATTCTGCCTTATTATGTTGTGTTTTTTTAATTAGTTACACTATTAGTGTAAGTACTATAAAGGTCAGTTTTCAAAGCGTCTGAATAACTTACACATCCTATGAACCGAGAGTACTTAGTAAGCCAAAGGCTTTAACGGGGCTCAAGAGATTAGGATTTCAAGTGAATTTCGTACGCGCCCGAAAAAGCCGGTGGACGAAATTGTGTGGTCGCTAAGCTTTGCTAAGTAGTCAACATAAACGTTGGGTGCTTTTAGTATAATAAAATGTATTTTTCATATTATATTCTCCACTAATAACTTCCCACGCGTGTTGTATTGTCGTGGAGAAGTGTCATCCGTACACTGTTGACATTCCTTCGGTACGTACTAAGCGTTTTGCTTCTTCCTTCATCGAGCGAACTGCCAAGGAATGGAACACGCTACCGGCGTCTTTGTTCCCCGTGCACTATAATCTGGGTGTTTTCAAGTCGAGAGTGAACAGGTACCTTCTAGGCAATTAATATGCTACATCGTAGATCTCATCGTCACTTACCATCAGGTGAGATCGAGATCAAATACTTGCCTATATGTAATAAAAAAAAATATTTCTGGCGATAATCAACTGCGTATTTTATCTATTCTACAGGGAAAAGCGAACGAGGTCGCCTACGAGAATGCGCGCTTGGTGCGCGTGGAGCCGGCGCGCAGGCAGATCGGCGCGCGCTCCTCGTGCTCCCTGCGCGTGCGCGTGCCCGACGTCGGCGAGCGCCTCGGCACCCAGCGCGCTGTACTCATGTTATCTCCGACTTTTATTACATCTTCTTATTTATATATTAGCAATTACAACACGTAGATTTACATAATTTCTTCACTTACTCACTCATACTCAACCAGTTATATTACTGATGGACAATAAAATGACTCCAAAACTATGCAAGTATACTAACAAAATATTATGACTAGGTTGGTGCTGAAGGACATCCCCAAGGAGAGTTTACCTACGGATTACAGCCCCATTATCATCAGAACTGAAGAGCTCGAAGCGGAACTAATACCTGGCGTCAAGGTTACTAAGTTACTTTGTTACAAAATGAATTATTCATTACTCATGATACAAGGTCTTGCTATTTTCGAGCGCAGCTGTCCCTTCGGTGTGGTCTTGTACTTAGACCCGTACATGCCCGGTGGTATCATCGCTGACCACGCTCGTAAATTGCACAGTAACAATTTAATTAAAGCCTGCGTCTTTGCTAGACATATTCCCGTGAAGTGTGTGAAGTGGTGAGCGCCCAGATGGAGGTGTGGTGGGAGGTGGCCCCCGTGCGGTTCGTGCTCGATCCGCCGATTCTACCCATCTTCTATTCTCGAAGGTACTTGTGTAATGACAGCTTAGTCTTCTATTTAATCGCATTTCAGTCGGTTGAACTCATTTGTTTTCTGTAGCAAAAATATAGGTCTGAACTCGGAACATACAATAAATAGAATGGGCTTCGCTTAAATGTTGTTCCAAATCCAGTAGCATCACATACTTTCATACATTGTTGGTGTGAGTGTTTGATTTCTTTCTTACTTTTTATACACGCAATTCCAGCAAAAGATAGGATATTTTGATATTGTCTTACGCAGACACTCCACCATTTAGTATGGCAGCGACTAATAAGTTTGGAAGAGCAGTTTCGCTTAATATATAGCCATGAGTCTGCTGATATGTGTCGTCAGGCGTGTGGTCAACTAACATCTCCTTTCCCGTTATATTTTTTTTGTTCTGTGCTTTTAGATCTATATAACATCACAACTAAATGTCTTTATATAAAACAATAAATGTAAAACTTGTCCCTTTCTTTAACAAAACCGAGCAATACTGCTACAGACTACAGTGTGTGGAGCTAAAACTGAGCAGCACACAACTCTACGGGTGCGATAGTATTGCCGTGACGTGGGAGACGCCTGCGCATGTAGAGACCCCACCGGAAGCGCGCCTCACCCCCGCGCAGTCCAGCGCCACCACGCTTGCGGTCCAACTCCCCAGCCAGCCGGATGAGCGTCCTGCTATTGATGTCATTACGTGAGTAGTTACGTGCTCTTACCATCACAAGTAAACGGGCTGAGAATTACTGGCATTTGAATTTATCCGTATTTTTACTAAAACGAATGCATTTTAGACTGTTGGCTTCAAACGAGGAATGGAGTTCGCAGTGCGAGATATTGAGGCTATGTGCAACGCGCTATCCCGCCTTACAGCCGGCTCGCACTTGGCTGGGGATAGTTCCGCCCGGGACTCACATGCACACCACACTCGACATTTTGAATGATACGCATCAATATGTAAGTCAGCATAATTTTGAGCTTGCCTTATAATTTCAAGACATTGAGATTGCAGCTGGAAATGTATGTTTCTGTTTATTCACCAGGAAATCATGAGTGTTTTCTTACATTATATTTAATTTAATCGGTGATTTAAAATACTTAAGTTTTTAATTTTATTACCATCATACGTAGTCTTAGAACATTATTTTGACCTTAGTTTCATGTTCTAATTTAGAAATTCACTGAGCATGGCATTTAAACTTGTATATGGTATAGATTCGCTGGTGGGGCAAACCGTTCCGATGGTGGGGGGAGCGGGGGCCCCGGCCGGCGTGCGCGGGCCGGCTGCCGTGCCCGCGCTGCCAGGAGCGCGCCTGCACCTGCGCCATGCTGCGGCCGACCCGCGGCGCGCTCGGCCACTCGCACACGCAGGAAATCTGCTACGACGTCAACGCACCTGATGTTAGTTACGTAGTTTAAGACAAATATAAAAAAATGCAAATAATCTGGCAGTTTACTCCTAACTCCTATGAAATTAAGCTAATAGGCGTGGAGACTAAATGCGTGTGTGTAAATAGTGTGACGGGTGCGTGGCAACCCTGGTACAAGTGCGTCGCACAGGCGCGGACGTGGCGCAAGTGCACGACGCGCCCGGCACGGAGGCGCGCGCGGCGCTCATTGCGTACAGAGTGCTCGCGCCGCGGCTCATGTTGCGCGCGTTGCCGTGCTTTGGAGATAAGAAGGGCCACTGTTAGTAGCAATTTTGGTTGCACTTCCATTGGTGCTTATACTTCATCCATCCATTTATCAGCTGGAACACACCCACTCCTAACATAAGTCTTCTCCAAAATTGCACTATGATCCTTGGCCACACCCATGCACTGAATTCTTCCAACGCGTGAAATAAGGATTCGCCTGATGGGCGGTGGCCCTACTATACGTCTTTAGGCTTTGATTGCCATTTTAGAACCTCTCTGTGTCAACAGCCATTAGTTTTGTGTGACTCGTGCAGCGTTGTCTGCCAAATCAATGTTGGTATTCTTTGCGATTAGTTTGTTGGATACTCTAGTTTGTCAGCTAAACTCTGAACATATCTCTCACCATTACGCGACTAATATATATTTTTAATTGGTTAGTATAGTTTTATGACACTAGTACACCTCATTTCTGGCTCACCATCAGAACTTAGGGTAATTTCTTACAATAATAGCTTGCACACCAGGTGAAGCGTGCAGTCTAGACACTGGTATGACGGAAAGCAAACTGGGCACGGTGTGCTTGCGGCCGCTGGGCGCGCTGGCACTCCATCGCCGCTCCTGCTACCGGGTGCGCGTCACCAACCTCACCCCCCTGGCTACCTTCGTGCATTGGGAAAAACATCCAGGTTGAACATTATTTTATATTAGTGATACTTTTATCCCGGTTGTCGTGGGACCAGACCGACTGCGTCAGAAACATCGCCCTCTACTCCAGTACTCGAATTGCTGACTCGGGCGAGAAAAGTCTAAGCGAATGTGGGACCACCCTCACTTCCTGAATAGTACTTATCTAGTACCCATCTGCAATTGTAATTACAGAAGGCGACGACGTTCTGAAAGTTAAGTTTATTCCGAACGACTTTGAGGTGAGGAGTTACGGTGAAGTGGAAATTAGGGTAAGTCGTACGTTTGACTAAATACTTCTTTCTCCAAATTATAACGCCTAGTAGTCTAACAACTTACAATAACGAGTACTTTTCCCTCGTTATACCAATTAGATACGGCGGTGAAGTTTGCCTTTTCACTCCCTTATAACTGAGTTATCATCATGCGCGCTGGGAATTAAGCTTTGCTTACTTTGAATTAATGAGAACTTGGTTGAAGTCTCATGGTACATTAATGTTACGTGGAAATAACTGTATTTTTTACTTACTTACTGTTTTATTAGTTGAAATGAAAATCCTGAAACACACACAGACCGCATTTTTTTCAAAAATTTACTTTATCTACGTTCTTTAAATGATTTAATTTAATGTTTTTAACTGAACATTCTCTATATACAAACCTACACGTTTAAAATTTACTATAACTTAAGTTGATTAAAAAACAAGTATTTGTTTCTGATACCTAGTAAATTTGTTATTTTCGAACAAGAACGTTCTTATAAATGTTTACCATTCAGATTGGCTTATATAGAACTACTGAAAATTTGTTATTTATTTGACTTGCCGGCAAATAATAAGGAGAGGCCCATTACCTACCTGATAGTGTGTTGGTAGGTCTTGACAGCATCATGTCTGGTGACAGGTGGTGTTGGAGGCCCGCAAAGTGTGCGGGCGCCGTATATTTGTGCATCGCGCACAAGTCGCATGCGCGTACAAGCCGCTCTACCTCGTCATTGATGCTGCAATCACTGTAAGTATCCCCTTACATCATGTAATGGTAGAATATATATTAGAACTACAAATAGGTACTGATTTATAATCACGCTTTTTTATAATCGTGTACAATAATAAACCAGTTCTGATTTACCACATAAACATTAATGAACGGGATAACAAAATACGAAAACTGATTTTGGGGGTCGACGAGTTCTAAAAATCGAAACCTATTCATTAACAAATGTGCTTATTTGAAACTTTCAAGATACTGTGTAAGTTGTGTTACGCGTACCAGCCTGTAATTAAAATCACATTAATATTTTAATCCCAGGTTGATTTATTTTATCTGTTCATTTACTTAACTAATTATTTATGGAGAGTTTCGAATTGTTGTCTGTTGCTATTAAGTTATTCTTGTCAATCTTCTTTAGCTTATAGTCTTCCCAATAAAAAAAAACTAATCGAACACAAATATTGCATAAAAAAACCTTATGCGTCTCAAGTTTAGACGAACCTAAATAAGTTTTTGAACAGCCTATTCTATGTCCCACTGCTGGGCAAAGGCCTCCCTTTACTACTCCACTTGTAATAAAATAATCTTAACAGGGAATATTTTGAATACAAAGCAGACTAATTCGAATTTCAAATTACATTTAAGTGGGTATTAGGAGGAGTTCTTAATTATAAAACATTAGCTTTAATTTAGTTTTAATTACCGTATGAAAGTTGATAGACACTTGGGAGGAGCTTCTAGATACAAAGTTGCGTTTATTAATGTTGATGTCTTAAGTTGTATGTTTATTATGTTCTGCAGTTTATGTATGGAGTTATTGTTGATTAGTTTTGGAAGGTAGTAGATGTTCCGATCGATTCATGTAGCAATTGATCAAAATATGAAAGTTTTATTACTTGTGGAGCTGCAGGACATGTCACTTTGTTTCTATGACTAGATATATATTTATACAGGGTGTAAGGGGCAAGATAACCAGAACTTTGGGTAAAGGTTAAACTTCATGCCTATAATACAATTATAGAGATATTTTTTGTCGAAAATCATGGGTTAAAAATGTTGTAATTTTACTATTAAAAAATTTTAACTCTAGTTTTCGGTACAAAGCTATCTACACCCTGTATATCAAAGTAAGTTTAGTCATTTATGTTTTATAATTATGACTCACGTTGCATCGCTCAAAACGTAGAAATAAAATATTGTTTTCTGCTTTACTATCAGTACTTTTTATGTCAAAATTTCGTAGCTTAAGCTTGCAATTTTAATTTACATTCTCATATTACGCTTAACAAAATTAATACATTAACAAGCGATAAAGACATGTTTGCTATATAACTGTTCAAAGTTTCAAGGTATCATCTGTCATTTCTATTCGTATCAAACATTGCAAGCGTATTTTACAATGAATTCCGCGCTTTCTGAACTCGCAAGATAATCTATTGATAGATAGACTACGTTTAAAAAAAATGGCTCCAATTTCGAGGAAACTCCACTCACCGAATCGTTCCTATTTCATGGATCGCCAAATGGTCCCTAATGTTTCAGACCATTAAATAGGGATATGGAATAAGCGGGGCCTTCTCATGATCAGGTGGAGCCGGTCGCTGCCATTTGTTCGAGTCCTGCGATGAATTGGTTGTGATCGCTCAGGGGGAACCCTCGATGCGTCAACATCAGTATCAGTTATGGGCGTGGGTTAAGAAAGTGCACGGCACTTCTCTGCGTTATCGGCATTTAGCACTAGACCCAGCTTTTAACACAAGAATTTATCGAGCATAGTTTATTTTTATTCATGTGTGTATGGTTTGTTGCAGGGTCTAGAGGTGACATGTGAGGTGCCACTGGGCGGTGGTGATAAGACTGATTCATTTATCATCATAAGAAAGACACAGGTATGCCGCTATTATCGTGAATGCTTCAATTTATATGTGTATTGTGCTATTTGGACAAGCTATTCAGGTTTGAGGTACCAGCCAAGTATGGTAGTGTGCTGAATAAATGCCAAATAGGCTCGCGCTATAATACATTGGGATCTAAAGCAAGCAGTTGAATGTGGGAGAACTATAATGTATCTACCTGCGCCTTCTCTTTTGGAAAACAAAGGTGTGATCGTCATTTATTATCCCTAGGAATGTATATTTTCATCAATTCACACTAGCATTACAAAGCGAAATAGTGTGATGTTACATTGTAAATAGACGAATTTTTTCTATAAATTTGGGTGTTTATTTTATGTCGTAGAAACTAAAAATTAAACATTTAAGCGCTACTGTACTCATTTAGACCTACTCAATGACGTATTTTTCTGTGAATTTTCGACACTTTATTCTAAATAGGTACTTTACTCCAGCTCATGCTGAGCCTTTCGGTATAGCCTATAATATAACACTAAGGTCAACTTAATTACAACCTATCTCTTCAAAATTACCCCCCAAATTGTCATGCTCTTTCTCTGTAATCTTAATCTTAGGCCTTGGAATGTGTTTCTGTCGCATAAATGCCTTTCATTAAATGTAATTATATGCTGCCATAGTGGAGCTCCGTTGCCTCATTCAGCAGCACCCGGCGAGGCGGGAAGCCTACTTCACGGGAACGTGCGGAATCCCGAAGGACTTATTTACCATCACGTTAATGCACACGGCGTCTCTAGTAATGTGCTTCTGCTGTAATGGATTTTATTTCAGAAAGTTTCTTACTCACTTCTAGCACTAGTGTGTATAGCCGGATAATTATGTTTTAAATACAAAGAATACGATATCGTATTTAGGAGGATAAAAATGGCGAGGGTATGAAGGCTTACAAGTTACACACACGGAAATAATAAAAGTTGTCGTGTGTCTTGCTACACGTGAGATAGGGAAACTTTTGGGTACAGGTAAGAGTAGCCTGAGTATAGGCCGGTGTACAAGCTTTGTTTTGTGTTTTGATTTACTTTTTACTCTCTCGGGAGCTCTTTGATATTTTTATTCGGGTTTTTTGCCAGGCTAATATTTGCTACAACGCTATGTAGCTACAGCGTAGCACGGCTGATGTATTTGTAGCGGTCGCTATGGCGTAGCCCACCGTAGTACCTGTTCATAGGACTATTCGTAATATACAAAGTACCTGAAATTCATATAGACGAAAAATGATACATAATTTAATAATCCACGCCTTTGTAAGCAGACATAATTTTATTAAATACATTAGTATGTAAGATGATACGTAATTATACGTACACACGTGCATAACTCAGAAGGAGACCAGTCTTCTATAATAGCAAGTACTAGCATTTATTGAAAACTCTAACGACACATATACTAGTGAGATAGTATTCGAGTACTGCGTGGAAGGCAGCGAGGCGTTCGCGCGAACAAATCAAGGACCGGAACTAGTTACACGCTACTGTGCTCTTTATCGTCGCACCTCGTTTAGTTTAATTACATCCGACTATTTCCGAACCTTGTGGTTGAGTTTCGCTTGAAAGGGTCTAATGAAAAGAGATTATTTTCATGTCAGTTACTTTATATTAACCAATTTAAAAAAAAAGTGCTTCCATATTGCAAACGTATGATTTCAATAATAGATCAATGGCCAACAATTTAAAGAAGAGCATTACTTTGTGAATCGGCATACACTTTTGTAACCATAAAACTGTGTCAGTCGTAAAACTCTCAAAGCGATCTCCCATAACGACATCACGGAACATTGACGACGACGCGACGCGATGCCGACATAAAACGATTATTTAAACTTTAACTACAGACCCATCGATAAACGATTTGTGAGCGACCCATCCCCCCCCCCCCACGATATAATATATTGTCACCGATACCGCCCTTCTTTTGTAACCAAACCCGTAAAATGTTTGTTTAACGACCTCCTCCTCGGTATACAATATGCTTTTAAGTACAATGTCCATTTCTAGGATGCTGCAGTCAAACTAAAAATCCTTACCATTTTACTATGCCCGTAATGTCTGCATATATATTCGTACGGGTCAGATTCTTTTTTCAGCGACATGAAGACTTAAGACTTAATAGTTTTAATCTATCACATTTATGGATATTTATAATCGGTGCAAAGATGTAATGTGCTTAGTCACCTGGAAACATAATAATATTTTTGTACAAAATACAGAGAAAATATCAGAACGGTTCATGATCAACCTAATCACGAACTAAAGCCGACCCAACTAATAAAAAGCTAAACCCGCATCGTTGCTAAACAAACTCAATAGAAAAAAAACACATGTTGACCACAAATACAACGTTTTTTTGTCAGGTTATCTTTTTTTCTTTCTGCAAAAGTAAACATTTGTTCCTATTTTCTTACTGCTATCGTTAACATTCCACGTCGCCTGAATCGTATAGTCAAAGTACACGTTGTTCCTATCGGGCTATAAATTGAAGTAAATAAAATAAACATTTTCCACAGACGTAGTACACACGCACATAACATACATCTCTTTATTGCAAGAACAAAAGGTATATGTATTTCGCCCCAGTTTTCCTCTATTATACGAACGCGGCGCAACGTTGTGACAAGCAGCTGTCGAACAAGCGATTTGTGTTGAGCCTGCCTGTGGGAAGCGCGCCGGGACGCAGGGATCGGGAACAAATACCGAGGGGGAATTGCCGGTGACATGTAGGCATGTTGTTTGCTCGTTGCTACCGTTCATTTGTGACGTTTGTTACTTTACGATAAATCAAAATAATGTAGTTATTATTAGAAGAACTCCAACCCTTCAACTATATTTCTTTGTTATTATAAGGAAAAGCCAATGCATTATCGAGTTGTACGGGTAACTAATTTCTGGAACTGGTTTCCTCATTAACTTTGATCTTAGGTTTATCTGTGAGTTAGATTTTCCGATGAGATGAAATACCCATCTTTCAGATCGAGCTGCATAGTTAGATCATGAATGCGTATTGTTTAACATTTAGGGTTCAAAACTACAAAACGATTCGAGTATTATGCATAGCCACATAGATTTTTCTAAATATTATTGGGAATCCAAAGGTTCCAAGGCTAAGTTTCGGCGTTTCCTTTACTTTTGCTTTTCTTATTTTGTTTCTCACTCAATATTCTTGGCGGCTGAGTTATTGCTTGACCGTCAGTTATTTGAAAATACCTTTAATCATTAGAGTTCTCATGACATCAGCGTATGTAGCAAAGATTAAACTAATTTAAAAAGAGATATAAGTATGTATTTCCACATGAATGCGCCCTTACAAACAACATTCTGATAGGTTAACAACAACACAAATCAAAGGGTAACTGACATTCAAAGCGATTTTGTAGAGAGAGGAGTTCCCCTGGGAAGCGAGCAAGCCCAAGCCGTCCACCGTCGAGCAGTTGTTTGCTGATGACGACTTCAAGCGTGCGGTAGTGTGCGGTAAACGAACTTATTGCTATTAATCTGTTTATAATTATACCTTTAAATCAGTAAATGTCAAATCATATATTTCGCATGAGCCTACGCCAGCACTTACAATTTGTCAGCGTAATTTGTATACTTAACTCCACCACCGTATCGGAACGAGACCTTAACTATAAAGATCCTAACAACTTGAAATGCGAATGCCCTCGTTAATTGGTAGCAGAGAGTGAAACGTGATAAATTCTACCAATTTTCATTTGGAAAACACGAAAATATTATTCCGTTAAAGTGTTCATAACTCAATATCTACAGTCGTCACGTTCGCTGACGAGGGCCGAGCGACTGAGCTGAGCAAACAGTTTTAACTTCATCAGAATAACTAATGAAAGACAAGTCGATAGCTATTTTCTCATCTTTTTTTATATTACTTTATATTGAGCCACAATGTGTGCTTTTATACATCTCGCGAAAGGTAAGACACCCTTTCGCCAGACCATTCGCAATTCACAGAAATACGTTGCCAAATTAACGGGCTCAATAAATCTACTATAGACTAAAGCCGGAACAGTCAACATTTAGAAATCATTAAAATATTATTTCTCACAATTTTAGATAATGTATTATCACGGCCAGAAATAGTTTAAACGCATGACATTTTGAATCGGAATGTCCAGAGAGTAAAGCGATATTGAATAATAGCTTTTATTTCAGAAAACATATGCCATTGCCCCTTCGAACTCAAATACATACCCCCTCCCGCTCGCGTGATGCGGAAAGGCTCCGAAGACTTGCCCCCTATTGACATAGGCCAGTGAACATTTATGATTTATCGTAGCTTGCTAAATAACGATTGCATCCAATATTTAATCAACGTCAAATTTTAACTAAACATAGAAAACTGTATACAGACAAGTAACCTAATAATCTTAATACTGAACTTATTGACCACCTGATTAGCGCAGTTGCTAGTGACCCTGCTTCGCCGAGGGTCCTGGGTTCGAATCCTACTACGGACAAACTTTGTGTGATAAGCACGAATGTTTGTACCCGAGTCATGGATGTTTAGTATCTATATAAGTATTATATACTGAGTTCGCCCTCAGTCCATTATACGGTACCCATCATACTCGTACAAGCGTTGCTAAGTGTGGGACCGTGTAGTTGGTGTGTTCGTCTAGCGATATTATTGTTGCTATCACGCTGTTTTTATATAATACTATACTGGTCCATTTACATTGGTCTCAAGTAAATTTTGATGTCCGAACTAATTCCATAAGTTTCCTATTATTATATAAATAACTAACTGTAAATAATCATGGAAACTTGAAAAGAATATTAAAAGATATCGATCACGAACAAGAAAAAAATACTATACTAAAAGAGACAGACGATTAACGATACTGTCCAACAAAAAAATAATAGGCCAGATTTATATATTACGAGGAAAATACATTACTAGTTGCTTATATTGCTATAGACAAAGCCTCAAAAAGAATTATAGCTTCATCTATCCATTGAGATAACAGATTTGCTGGCCACAAACAACGCCCATTACTTACTCTACCCAAATCCATTAAGCTCTGATTATTGTGAATAGTCTTGATACAATGGACGGTCTCAGATCTAAATCCAGGGCTAGAATTTGAGTAGATTCCTTGGTATAATTACATTTCGAAATGGTAAAGAATTGCGTGTATAGCTTTATAATAATATCTATGAATTAAGAAATAATAAAAAAATTGAGGATTCTTATCATTGCTATCTTTTGCCGATACGTTTTAAATCTCTATATTACTTTGTAAAGATATTCTATACGTATACCATATCCACATGTGTGTGTGAGTGCCTTGTTATATTGGAGAATATCGATGTAAAATTATTTCATTTGACAAATTCTAGTTGTATGGGTAACTTATATGGATATAAGATACTTATACAACTAATAATGAATTTCTTCGATGTTCAGTGACGGAGCCGCCGTCGTTAACCCGCATATGTCCTTGCTTCACCTGTACCAAGCCTATTATACCAGAAAACGTCGAACCAATATGTCTGCAGTTTAGAAACATACCCATCAGGACAGGTAAGTCTTCCGGTCCCTTAATAAATGAGGCTATCTATGTTACCTTAATATTACCGATTGAAAGAAGTATCAATTAAAATATTATGCTCTCAGTTCGCACCCGCACGTTGGTACTCCGAAACGAGTCAGTGCTGACCGCACATTGGAGCACCACTATCAGAAGATGGCCGAGAATTCACAACAGGACATTGGCAACTGGTTATTATTAGAATATTGATTCTATTCACCGTACTTCTAGGTAGGTACGTAATTACTTACACTACACGTAAAAATATATCCTCAAAAAGACTTGGTAATTTTAAATCATTCGCGTAAATAAGTATTCCACAGAAGTTTACATAATCCGTTCCATCATTTTTATTCAAATCTACTGAGACTTTCTCAAACTCATTATTAATACAGTCGATTCAAAAACAAATCACAGAAGCGAAGAATTACTCTCCTGTGAAATATTTGGCGAGTTTATCTCGGGAGCCGCGCCGCGCCGCCGCCGCGCGCCTCGAGCTTCGGCGGGAGTCAATTATGCAAATATATTGTCAATTTATGAGTCGTTCCTCGACAAGTAAGGTTTTAGGGAATTAACGGATCATTGCGCTTCATTAACAGCAGTTAACAACTTGGGAGTGTTCGTGTTCGCGCTCGCATCGAAATGCTTCCGCAAAAGTTTGATAAATTTGATGAATGTTGTTACTTTATGATGTAATTCAATGCGTCATCTTTTGATACTTTTGGTGATATTAGCTGTTTGCCAATTGAATACTATGTTTAATTCTTCTGGATTCTATCAAATATTAACTATTAAATGATATTAAATAATTTGATGTAAAACAAAATGAATTGTCCAGTTTTCGTTAATCTGAATACTTATTTCATTTTATTTTACATGAAGTAATGGTAGGAACGTGTAGTAATAATGCAGAAAACATGTTGTAATCTGTGGTTATGTGGCAACATTTACATGGTTAACTCATTTGATCGCGATCGTCGCTGCCAAATCACAATAACTACATTACACTACGGCGGTGATATACTTTTATGGCTATTTTGTAAGTTGGTATCTATATTGTGTACCCGGAATATTTATCAAATTAGAAAACAAACATGACAATTATTCAGAAAAACCTCCCTCAGCTTCGTATTTATTAACTTTTGTAATTTGGAAAAATAGGTCTGGTAGTTAGTGAATAAACAGACTATGCTCAGATCAGTGGGCGGGCGACGTGCTCGCACCCGGGCTAGTCGTGCAGTGCACGCCGGCTCGCGGCGTGCTGGCGGGCGGGGCGTGCGCTCGAATAGACGTACAGGTCTACGCGGACTGCTGGGGGCTCTACTACGATCAGATCATGCTGCAGGTGAGATCATATGGTGTCCTATAATTTTCGTAACCAAATTTTCATATGGCATAACGGGTTGGCTATTTAGTCAGTCGTTAGAGACTACTTTGTGATCAAGAAGATGGTGAAATTATCAATAAAGTTTTCCAAATCACTTTCCAGGTCTTTACGTAGAGGAAAAATTATGGGTAACTCCGAATCCCGACGCCACGCTCTTTTATAATTTACAACGCAATATTTTATCAGCTTTATAGTCCCTACGCGTCCCACAGGCGAGATGTATCATGTTTTAAAGATCACACGGTCGGGGCTGTTGTCTGGCAATTTAGATAGCACAGTTTTATTATATTCTGCTTGTAATTTATATGACATATACCGGTGCTAATGTGACCAGATAATAAACCATTTCACGCACGTTAATTAACTGATTTGCTGACATAGATGCTGGCTTATAATGCAGTACCTTTTTAATTTTAATTATAAAGCAATTTCACGGTGAGTATGAGATTCATTCTAATCCATAAATTATAACATAACATAATTTTCCCAAAGCATGTGAGTATATCCTTTTCCGAGCCATAATGATTGTGTCACCTCTATATCAAAGTCAAATTCAAATCATTTATTTCGTATAGGCATACGGGAGCACTTACAAATTGTCTTTTTTTTTAACTCTCCAATCGGATCGGAACGCGACCTCAACTGAGTATTTACTCAGCGGGTTTATCTTATTTACAGCATTTTTTTACATCGCCAATTAATATTATACATGATACAAAATCTAAGTAATTTGCTTTAGGTCTAGGGTGTTGCCTTTCGAGGCGCACACACGCTACACTTTGACATGTCATTGACGCTAAATATATGAGCATTTAGTATAATCATTTACACACATAAATGATGACGTAACATCCGCTCTGGAGGTGCCGCTGTCAACATCGCGTCTCTTCCGCAAACAACGTGCGACTGTGTCTATTCAAATGTACTGTTGCTTCACGTCTGAGCAAATATTTAACAAGTTGTTTAGAGCTTAATGCGCAAGTAGGCTTATACCTACGTATACCGTACATGCCATATTATTGCCTACCAATAATATGGCATTACGATAGTATATTTCCACGTCCAGATCAATGACGTGGAGCCGATAATAGTGGATGTTTGGGTGGAGGCCGTCGGGCCGCCGCTTCAGTTTGCGCTCAAACCCACAGACGCGGGCTCACCTTCATTATGGTAAGACTTCGAGTACACACATAGTTAGTCTTTTAAATATCTTTATAATCAGCAATCCTATGTCCTTATGACATACACTCTTCATACTTCTTAAGCAAAAATCTGTTCAAACGCGCGAGGAAAACACTTCACACGTAAATTCTAAAATTGGAAATAAGCAAATAGCATAGCATGAGCTAATAACTTATTTCAAATTGATATAACACGTAATAATTCGCATGACCGTAGTAATGTAATAACAGTAGCCATAAGCTACGGCTGTCGCTACGAGGGACATTCGTAGCTGATGACTACGCAGTTTGCACGTCGCATTGTTCCAGCGACCGACAGACTCTGCGTCAAAGCCCTTTTCACGTTCAATTAGTCGTCGCATATATTGTGGATGAAATGTTGATGTCACAAGATATTTACATTTTACGCACCAGACCCAGACGTTATCTTAGTCTATACCCAGCGCATCACACGACACATGTGTCACAGCAAAACCGGACTTATGGGTAATATGTAACCCATATAAGCAATCATCGCCAGTACGGAATCGTGTCTGGTCCTCAACCTGCACACCAGACACGCAAAAGTTTTGTGATCTGTGCACACCGCTGCGACCTGGCCTGAGGTTCCGCAAATACGAGGGAGCTCCAACACTGCCCTGACCGCGATGCTAAGGTACACACAGAGGGCGCTGAAGCGGTTTTGCGAATATTTGCAATAGCATGCTCGAATACTTGGCGTGGATAGCACCAATTACATAATCCAGGCTGCATTGAGCGCGCTCCATCGGTACAGTACGACAATTCCGGAACGGAATTCCGATTGAGATTGATACATTGCTGCTTAACAATTTATATCTGATCGAATCCGATTGTTTGGTGAAAGTTTACCTCAGTTGAAGGGCAGCGAAAAATATACCTTAGAGAAGTGGAAGTTCGTTTAACTTCCATTAATTCAAGCTATATCGATGATTTCATACGTATTTAGGGACATTAATTAGTGGTCTTATAATACTGGTAATGTTCTAATATTTTTTTCTGTCCTAGGATGTCCGCTTCGGACCCGGAGCGTGTGTTACGCGTAAGGAACGTGTCACGTTCAGACCTTTCAGTGCATGCTTACGTGTTGAAAAAGCACGGTAAGTTGTTCGTTCACACAGATGCAGTGACGCAAACAACATATTGAAGCAAAAAGCTGAACCGAATTTGTGTAGTAATTGCGAATTCACGTCTACGTGAGGATGCAATTCGCGACTGCTATACACAGATCGACTTCGTTTTTTTGTGCTTCAATACAATATATGGTACGGACACTCACTCTATAGTGTTTCTTCGTCTTAGCTTACTCGCCATCTTCTTGTAATAAACTGTTACATGGAATAGAAAAACTATATTTTTTGCAGAGCATCCGCAACACGCGCTACCATTCAGATTATATTTGCGATTCTATGACGTCACACCAAGATCCTGTCCGTGTCTCAATGCCTTCGATTGTATGTACGCAGTATTGATTTTAGTAAACAGAGTGTCAGGTGTCACCGCAGGTCAGCTTGGTAACTTAGCTGGTACATGTACCGTCGACATCACTTAAGCGCTAAGTCTTGTTTGCATCTCTCAGGTTTCCCACAGGAATCTAGCTCATACAACTACTTAAGCATCTTCTGTATAAACCCACTTACTGGACACCGACGGTTACACGACTTTAATAATAATCTGCTTACCGAGTAACTATAGATGCAAAAATAAACATAAGTTATTTTAAATTGATAACCAATTTTTTTTTATTAATTACTTAATGTAAATATGTGTAAAAAAAGTTAAACATGTTTTCAATGGAATTCGACGATCATTAATGTATTTATTACAATACAAACAAGAAGCGTATATGTTTAGAGTCTACAACCGCCCGCGCCAGTCCATTTTTATAGTTTTTAAGAAGGATTAGCTACGAGGGTTTTGCTTAAATTATTTTAAATTAATAACCGCCAGCCAACCTACTGCTACACATCCATCCCATTAATAACTCGGGGTACACAATTGTATTCACTACTTAAAGCTACGCTCGTCTCTGTCTAGATTACGTGGACCATTGTGTTCTCTTCTGTTACGTACCTACTAAGATGATTCTCATTTACATTATGTTTGAAAATGTTATTATTGAACATGATTGCCGAGTTTTCTGCACTATTTGCACTGAAGTTCGTCCATTAAAACGATTTCTCACTAACAGAAGTTATTATTGCCTTATATTGAGTAGCATGATTCGTGTTATTGATGTGCTAAATACAAGAGACTGGTGTTCAACGTGATTGTCTCATATAGATCGTTCTGGTCTCGGCCGGAACCGCCGGCGCAGTTCGTGAAGCTCCGGCAGACAGCGCGCGAGGGGCTCCTGAAGGTGACCTGCGGAGAACTGCATGTCAAATTGTCTGCGCTCGCGTTGCCTTATGGAGATGTTATGCGGTATTTCCAAAATTTCCCACCCCATAGTCATAAACAATAGCCGTTAAGTAAAACCTGCAACTCAAAATCTCTACACATAAAAGTCTCCAACACAACTTCTACGTCGGATCGTATTTGATACGGCTATGAGTAAGATAGATCCAATATACCCAGCAACACTATGTAATTGCTGCACTTGATATCATAGAATAATTTTAGAGGCAGGGGCATGCACTTGGATTTATGATTATTTTATTAATCAGTTTTTTTATAAAACAAGCTGTTGGGAATCGGGATGTTGATTACTATTAATTATTTATCAAGGAGTCGCTATTTGAATGATTGGTATTTATTGCTAGGGTGCGCAAGCGTTTCCGCGTACAGAACGTAGGAAACGGACCACTCGATATAAGCGCTCAGACCAGAGCGCCCTGGTGTGTGGTGCTCGACATCTTGGAACACGACGTTTGCGGCATGGGATGCTGTTGCATTGACGAGGTTGAAGAGCTGCAAGCGCAGCCCGCAAGGGAGGTGTCGGTGCCCTTCAACCTGGAGGCTAGGAGCTCCGTCGAGGTAATTACAATACAAATAGGTGCAACTATTGGTAGGCCAGTACTACTGGCATTGAGCTTAAGAGCTGTGCCTCACTTCACTAACAAGACAAGAAATGCACGGTGAATAGCTAACCAAGTATCACCGTACCTCCTTGTCTTGTTAGGCGATTAGTTGAGGTCCGCCTTTAACGTGGGAATTTAGTTGGTACCGCTTTGTTTTGATCGTCTCATCGTTTGAAATTAGAGTATTCAATCCGGTAGGTACATTATTATCCTGATTTTCCATGTAAAATAAATGAACCTTTGGGTACCGCATTTTGAGCTCTACCGCCTTTTTAAACGGATCATTTACAGATTCATGATAGATCCTGGCATTCAGAAGGGGCTTTGTAGGGAGCTAAGCATCAAAGATGATAATACGGCAATATGTTCACGCTAAAATGGCAGTTTGTCCGTGCTTACTCAATGCAATGTATTCATGCTAAAACGGCACCTTTAACAACGCTTTGTCTACACCATAAAGTTAATCCGCAGGTGTCTGTGGAGGTATGTATTCACACAGTGGAAGCGTGGCCCGATGCTGCGGAGACGAAGGATGCGTGCCAGCCGCCGATCTACGAACAATGGAAAATAACGCACACACCGCTGCAGTTCTACGACGATGACAATCTGTTGCTGGTATGATAATTGTAGTGACTAGCTAAAACAAGTGCTACTATCCTTAGATCAGAATAACGAGGGACATTTAGGTCGAAACTTATAATGGTATTATCAGAATATGGTTGACATTTTTATGTTTGATCGCAGACTGTGCCTCTAATACTCGAACTGGAGTTTCCAAAAATCCGAGTGGAACCTTTGACGATCGATTTCGGGTTCGTAACCGACGGGGACACGAGGAAGACATATTTCACCGTCTCACATACCAGCAGTAAGTTATATACAAGGGCTAATTGACTACTATGGATAGGAATCAAGTTCTTTTATTTAAATGCTGTGTTACAAAGGTACTTTAACTCTGGAGCTGATGATACAATGGAACGGCGGCAAAGAGTTCCAAATATGGCCGCCCTACTTCGCCGTCCCTCCCGGGATAAGCAAGCGCGTCTATTTGCAGTACACCGCCATGTGAGTATCAGCAATACGTAGAATTAAAGCATTCACTTTAATAAGTTATATTTTGCCAGAGACTCGTGGCTAGAAGATTTATAAGGCGTATGTCCCATGACAGTCTTCATTACCGTGTCTGATGAATATGGTTCTGACTCATTCGGATTTCTATTATCAGTCTCTGACGACTACAAACTAAACCTTCGTTTTGAAAGCCCGACGACACCGCGATTTGTTCGTCCAGTGTCGTCACGGGTAGTCTTTGCAAAAGGTCCATGAATGCGGCGATTTCCTATGTCTTTGAGAAAGCTCGAGCTACTTCAGAGCTCTCTACTCCACGAACTAAATACGGCACGCTGAAACTGAACGGCATCTTTATTGCCGTTCAGTCAATCTCTTTCGTTTAGTGTCTTTAGATACAGAATGCCATTGATTCATGTTAATATTTCATAATTAGTTTAATTGATTACAAGATAAAGTTGTTTGCTAGCAACAACATCACTTTAATAATATAGTTGTATCTGAGCAGTTGGCAAGCGGCCCCAGTAGAGGGTTGCGCGCGAGTGCGTTCGTGCGGCGCGAGCGGCGCGTGGTGCCGCGCCGCGCTGCCGTGCCGCGCGACGCCCGCGCGCGATCACAAGTGTCGCGCGACACGCCACGACCACACCGACGATACGCACTTGCTGCCGCCGCCAGCGCCCGCTCGACCTGTGTAGCGTAGTGATGTCACATCGCACAAGGTGAATAACTCGTATAGCACACGTATATTGAGGTAGATACTTACTCATCGGAACGGGATTCGGGCCAGTCATATATTGAATAGCAAAAGTACACCATCCCAAAGGAGGGATCGTTATACTATATTTACATATAACTTTATGTATATTAATTATTATTTTCAATAAATCAAATATTTACCAGTTACGAATTATAATTTCAGTAGCGATATTTTGCACAGGTTAGGAAAGGGTAGTTAATAGTGTTAAGAAAGTGACAAATATGTCACTTGAAATAATAAACACATTACAGGGTCAAATTTCTATCAAACATAACGGCTAAAAGACAAAAGTTAGTCTAACAACGCTAATGTGCACGATTACGAAATGAAATATCTTCCAGTGTAATAGTACAAGAAGATAAATAGGAAACACAAGCATTCTCAAACTATGGCAAAATAATCATTTCACAATACAGAGTATACACACATCGAGAATCACCCATATAAATTTAGAATGATTTTCCTCTCGTCCTGCTAGCATTACATAGTTTCCTAGAGAGTAGGAAAATTACTTAGTTTCAAGGCTGAATAAAACTATTTTAGTTTTTGATCACAATACAGTAAGAAAATTATTTAATGTACGCTTTAAATAGATTATATGGATACTAGAGACATAATTTACTAAAAGGCGCATAAGCAAACCAACAAAATTCAGTGAGGATATATTTAAGGCATGTGCATAAATTGTTGAAACTAATCATCTTTATTACTGGTGATAAGAGTCATAAATGAATAAGAAGTCTGCAAGATGGATTTGAAGAGTTCCATGTTAAAGACGACGAGACCGTTGCCAGTGATTATAAGCCTCTTCTGTGCTCGCGCAATCATGAAAACTAACAGTTTGGTGACTGTAGGATCTGCCCAAGACTCCCAGGGTGCGGAGTATAGCTCATCTGGAATCTCCTCGCCTACCTACAAAATTAAGAAAATATACAAATATAATCAAAGACAGAGAGCAAAATCCCTTTCTGGTTCCTCTTGTTCAGTAAACAACGAATACGGATAAGCAGTTTTGAAAAACTGCTGAAACCCATTGTGATCGATCTTTTATGCTCAGTGTGAGATGTCATTAAACGGCATAGAATACGTGTAATAAGGGTGCACGAATCAAATTATCGAAATCAATATTCAAATGGCAGATATATAAATTATTCTATAATTGTAAGAAACTCTACCTAAACTGATATGAAAAAAAATAACCGTACCTTGGTCAGCGTACTGGCATAGTGGCAAGGCAAATAAATATGTATCACGCCAAACAGTCCAAACATCGTGTATTTAGGCTCAATTTGCTTCAGCAAGTAGATCTGATACAAGTTAAATGATATCATAGAAGAAGTTAGCAAGAAAACCGCAAACAACCAAGGCCCGTAGACGTTCTGCAGTTGCATGTAGAAGTTTAAAGCTTTTTGATGGTCTTTGATTGCCTCCTTCATTATTTCTCGTAACTCCAAACTGTTTCTTGCATCGTTGAAAGCTCTATGGACTTTATGGGTCATCAATTTTAGTTTAAGTCGCAGATGTGTAGTGGCTATGCAAAAAGATCCATCAAATCCGCAATAGTTTGGGGATAGAACGACGCACTGGACGCAGTTGTAAGCAAACATGCATTGAAAAAACGGTGTCTCACTTTGAATATCCTCAACGAATAATAGCTCCATATCGTGTACCATTCGCCTCACATAGTCATCTGTTTGTATGCTCTCGATGCTCATTAAGATCCCAGCATATATTGGAAACTGGGCACTCAGCACTGTTGGAAATAGCAACCATGATAACTCAACCGCCTTCCCCTCCTTTAGATGTTCTATGTATATTTCTTGGTAGTCTTCTTCTAAGTCATTAGCACTAATTAAATCTTCGGATATAATATCCAGTAATGGAGCAAACTTGTAAGTGGCAAAGATGACGTAATAAGTTTTGATGAAGAAGAGAACGAGTACCACGGCCAATGTCATGTTTCTGGAGAAGTTATAAATATCTAAGATGTACAGACATTTGAAGGTATACGTGATGAACCAGAACAACTGCCCGCCATTGAAAGCAATAATCAGTGTGATTATAATAGCTCTCTTGATAGTGTTACTCCTGTTGGGATAGAGGAAAGCAATAGCCAATGAAAAAGCGCACAATTTGAATGTTTCGTTGAAATTTTTGAATTTATTTTCTCGGTGTGCGAGTACATCGGCTTTAATTTCCATTTTCAAGCTTTCAATCTAAGTAACAAATGGGTTATAAGTTATAACGTTAAAAGAACTTCAATAAAAATAAGCAATTTCACGTACATTAAAGGCAATCACTTGGAAAATTATAGGACAATTTATTATTACTAAATTACTATGCAACACTATAAATCAATGGCTCTTCACTTCATAATTTAGCAACATTAGGTTTACAGTTCCAGTGTAGTGCTAAAATTATATGTTGCATGTAGATACATTAAAAGAATAAGTTTCAGTGACTAAATGTAATTTTCGGAGCAAGGATATATTTCAAAAATGGTGCTAGAAACCTTTGATCAACAACAGTTATTGTAGATCCGGCTATAGGAATAAATAAGTTCACACGCGGAGCTGCATCAGCTTTGATAATAGAAGCCGCGCGTGGCTCTAACCACATCTGGCAAACCGAACGAAGCCCTTACTATACATTTGGAACATAATTTTGATACTGATCCAGTCATCGAATGTAACATACATTTACCGATAAAGGTACACATTTTGCAGTAAAGACGCTGTTGTATGATTCAATATCTATCGATATTTAATGCTATCAAAACTAGTTTTAAGACCCGAGAATAGACGCGAAACATAAATCCAAGTAGATATCGAGTAGTGGTTGAATATTTTGCTTCACACGTCTGCTACAGAATCTATTTTAACAATAAATTTAAACGTTTATAAGAGTTGAATAAGGTTACGTCTCGATCAACCTTTAGATTTTTTTACTAGTTTATTGGGGGCATAATTGAATACAAGAGCTGTACTACGAAATTTTATTTCTTTGCTCTTTATGAACGATCAAGTTGTTTACCTCATTTCGATATCATTACTATGTATTCTAGCTCAGATACCTTTGATATCCAGGCCTTAAATATAGTTCGAATTGTATTCCACGTACCTATGTTTGCTTAGTGTATTTACTAATAATCTTACAACAAGGACAGCTTTTAAATTTCACATGAAAAGACCATATTGAAATAAGGCAAAAACGATGACTCGGTTCTTACCCGAAGTTGACTTAACTACTGACTGACTCCTGGCTCCTAGTATAAAGGGAGGCTTATATTATATTGTTTCAGTTATTTCCTCATTACTCAACCCTTTGTTCAAATCTCCTCAATCCCATCGCAAAACATAGCTTTGTCGCATGGGTGGGTTTGATATTCCCGCCCAGTGGGCCGTGCGAAGCGACGAGCGCTTGTCAACGCACTTTGAGTAGACTGAGGTTCGCTGGAGAGTTTGACTCGATAATACTGTAAACCGTAACTGAAAACTGACGTGTGAAACTCGCTTGATAGGAATCCGTACTATGTTCTCAAAGAGACTCTTTTGTTTATTAACTTTACTCTGTTTTCAGAAGAAGGTTACCAGGCTCTTAGGGATTAGGCATTGGATATATGTATATGAACAAAAACAGAAGACTTTAGTGTAATACAAAAAATGCATTGATTTATTTATCATTTTCTTAATTTATTTATCGTGATTTATGATGGCTAATGATTTAAAACAATCCTATACGTCAAATGCGACATTATTCGCAAGCTAACCGTATACTTTATAGCCTACGTATTACTTGGTACCCTGATCTCTTACTTTACCTTAACTATAATTTATCTTTATTTCAAAAACACTAATTAACAATAATAATAAGAAGTAATTCATAACCAAAACTACTAAAGCTTGTATTCCTAGAAATCTACGTCAAAAAGTTTCGGTATCATAAAATTAAATCTGGAGTTGGTGTTTTCCAGTTTCCTACGTGCTATCTATGCTTAAGTACCGCTATGCGTTAAACTACTTTGAAATAAGTTTTTAGCGTAATAAATAACTGTGCTTTATTTCAACCTAATGCATATAATATTAGTTTGCTTACGTGAGAGTGCTTACTTAAGTACGTATAGATTATTTTCTATGTGTACTGAATTTCTACTCGCAATCGTGTACGATTTATTTCCCGCTTCATTGACTCTGAGGCTTTTAAGCTGTTGATATTCAATCATATTATTCCGTCATATTAAACGCACGACCTATACATTCGCCAGCGGTTCACGATACAATATATCCCTGCGGGCTATTTTCTTGTGACCCGCTGAGGGACCGCTCACCGTTTGAGGCTTTCACTATGTTAAACACTTTAATTAAGATGGGTCTAATCGGGACTTGAATATAATGTAACTACGTTTGAATATATTCAATGCAGAGTAGCTGATTTTATGCAGAGTAGTTGATTTTATGCAGACTAATTTTTTTTTGGTACTATTAATACCGTACAGTCTTCGATCGATTCACTTTAAACAACCGAATACTAATACTTAGATATGTCAAAGATTATGAAGTAGTATAATTTGATATTTGATGGATTACTGTGCCCTTTATTCTCACAAGAGGAATATTTTAATAATAAATAAAGAGTTATCTATCTATCTATCTATTTTCTGTAATGAATTTCCCCGCTGTAGACTGCGCAGCCGACCGTGAACAACGTTCTTTGCAGAAAATATAATAAAGGGCTGACTTAGGGTGGCCGTCTCTGAAATCCGTTTCTGAAATAGCTAGCTTATGGTGTCGCGAGGCCGCCCCCATATCCGATGTCAACTTACAGCGAGGGGGTGCTACACTAAAACTTTGGAGAAATCCATTGAGTGCTGGTTAAGCCAATTAACAGGCCTAAACACGAGGACTTAAGTTTCTTGTCTATACCGAAGGAACCCATCCGTTTCCCGTAATAAAAAATATCTTACGAGTATATCATGACTTAAGTTGTACGCTATCAGCACACCAAGTTTTTTAAAAATGCGTACAGTAGTTTACTCGTGATGCGCGAACAAACATACAGACGAATATTCCAAAAATGGTGTATTCGGCGTCTGTATCGAAAATAATGTTGTCTAAGAAAAAACAAATTGAAAAGTATTTCATGTAGATACCCGACCGAGTTACAGTATCGTCATATGTTTTAGATACTCGACCGAGTTACAGTATCGTCATATGTTTTAGATACTCGTCTCGTAGACACATGTCAAATCGATGCGGCGACGAATAACATGTTTCTGTGTAAAATTACAATGAGCACACTTACGAAGCTTGCATGTTCACATACTTTACAAAGTAGAACGTATACATACCTGCTCCCATAGCGCCCTTCGCTCCGCGCGCCGAGCGCGGGATTGATGAGTTTCAGTTTCAACATTTAATGAGAAGGGATGATGAAACACTCATTACTTGACCTATTTTGTAGTATTGGCGTTGATCTCCATCAGGCATATAATAAATACACAGGCGAAACGGGAAAGTAAACGGTTGAACACCCGCATTTAGTCATTATAATGCATTTTTATAAGGATAACATTGCTTTATAACTCGCCGGTAAGAATTGTATTAAGTACATTAACGAATGGGACTAACACCACCATTTCAAAAGTGCGTGCGTTTCTTAACATTATTCTTACCACAATCCTTATTATATTACACTAGCAACTCAATTGCGTTATAATGCAAAAGCATTATACTGTTTCAAAAGCCCATAACTATACCTACAAACCTGTAAGTAAATTTCCTTTGGCATGTAAAACTCTTGGCGAAACTAATTTGTGTTTTTTTTTGCTCGCCTATAAACGTAACAAGGAAGGACAGTGAACCAGCTGTTGGATAATACATTTAATGTCGAAGCTGCCTTGGCAGTGCCGTCTATTATACAGTGGGTTTTGATAACACGTTTCGCTATGAGCCGTCTATCACAAGTTAATAAGGGTTATAAGCACGTTACGTATAAGCCTTCTGATAAGAAATAAAAGCACAACAATTTGAAACTGAACTGTATAATCTGACAAAATCAAGGACAGTAATTTCATTAATAAATATAAGTTTCTTCTAAGACACAGAAATAATCCCAACAATAATAATATACCCATGCCTTGTCTGTGGTGTAAGCAAGAAGAGTCCCTATAGAAGAAATAGTACAAAAGCTAAGTTTGACCTAGAACGAAACGATTCAACGAGCCGGCGTTATGAGCGCACATGCTGACTGTATTGTGACAATGGCAGATGAGCCCGCGCTTGCTATTGAAACAATAAACTAAAAAACTTTACAAAACCTCCCTACACTGCTGCCCTAATCAATCGGAGCTGGTATTATATACATGGAGGTAATAGGATTATTACATGAAACTTTAAAAAGGGTGAGCTACTTATCTATTATCATTCTCAAGAAAGTATATTGTTCATTTGGATTACGATCTTTGAAATAATCTATTTGTGAGACGATCGCGGACAACTATACGGAATTGAATTTCGTTTGAAAAGTAAATAGGATACCTCCGTCCGGTGCAATGGCCGCACGATCTGCAATAAAATTCAATTGAAACGATTCTAAAAGTCCGGGAAGGGGAGGTGGGGGGGCTTGGAGGGGGATGGGGCGGGCACGTAACGGCTTTGCCCATAAAATTGTATTAATTAAATCGGTGTTATAAAAACCCCTGTAATAGGATGTCCTTTGAAGAATATTCACCGTTGCTTTCAGAAAAATATTTGACTTTGACAATTTTTCATGCTGTACATAAGTCGGTAAAAAACCATTTCATGCAGATATGATTAGCTTGTCACGCCAAAAACCTTTTTATTAGATTAGATTAACCTTTTTTTAGACAGAGATACATTAAAAAAAACAGCAGATAATACGTACATGTAATATTTCTATAAGTTAAACGCAACATCTCTACTTTCAGACTTTATATTTACTATCGATCTTGTTTAATCTAAAGTCTTTTAATGTTACGTATTTCGAATTCCACTGTAATTAAACCTTATACTGTTGTACAATACATGAATAGCTCTTTATGCGCCAATATCGGTATCACATGCATACAGTAGTGGTATTCCGCATCCAGCATGAGACTGTACTCAACAGCACATGGTGTTCGCTTTCCTATTCCATTCTCTAGAGAGCACTCTAGTAGTGAGCACACTACTCTCACTAACTTGGTATTCATTGTAATGAACAGATTTTTCTAAGAATACACCGTAAATGTAATTTTTTTTTATATACAATATAGGCAAGTATTTGATCTCGATCTCACCTGATGGTAAGTGATGATGAGATCTACGATGGAGCATACTTGCCTAGATAGGAAGGCGGCAGTAGATCGAGACGCTACATTCACTAGGCACATGCAGCATGCATGTCATTCTTCCTTGAAAATGATAATTATTATGTATTATTCTATTGGACCGATACATACAACATGTTTTTTACGAAGACCGATTACCACTAATTTATATAAAGTAGTAAATACAAGTGGGTATGAGTTTGCTCTATCGGTCGCGCTTGATTTCATTGTGCCGGCTCGCCGCCGCCGCCCGCTCGTGTGCTTTATTCAATAAGAGCTAGCTCGGCGGCACGTCCACAAAGTAAAGAGGCGTCCTAAAGAGGCGTGCAGTATAATGGAATATTATTATCACACACTACATGCCACTGAAGCGCTAAAGATCGGTTATAAACCCACTTGTTAGATTTTTTTTGTATCTAGCTAGATATGGTCCTATAAAATTAATTAAGTTTGCCAATATTATCTTATAAGCAGCATTACCAATAACTTAGAACAATGAAAATTCACGTGATCAATAAATATTGTTTATTTAGATTTTCAATATCTATACATATAAATAAAATTGGAGTGTCTGTTTGTAATATTAAAATAACCGCTTTTTACTAAGTGCATTTGGATGTATACACGTTACCTATACCGAAACAACATTTTTTACAATTTTTGTCTGTCTGTCTGTCTGTCTGTCCGTCTGTCTGTCTGTCTGTCTGTCTGTCTGTCTGTCTGTTTGATCCGGCTAATCTCTGAAATGGCTGGACCGATTTTGACGGGACTTTCACTGGTAGATAGCTGATGTAACAAGGAGTAACATAGGCTACTTTTATTTTAGAAAAAATAATAGGATCTCACGAAAAAAAATTCAAACCAATGTTGCAGCGCAGCGCCTGATTAAGTTTGATAGCAAAACCCTTCAATGCGTCCCGCGGGCTCAGAATGGGCGAGCAGGCTGTTGTCAACGGTTGTCTTTGTTAAATACCACGCGGACGAAGTCGCGGGCAACAGCTAGTTCTAAATATAATCATCTTCATCAGCTACACTGACAAGGGTCTTACCCTTAAATTAGAAGAATAAGAAGAAGAAATATAATCTTCTTTATTACTTGGATCTCTCATTTAAAGCTCTCGTTTCGTCAACAGCCGCGCTGTTAATGAAATACCACTCGCCACCGGGTAGTTGGCGACACGTTCTAATTAAATTCATCTTAGACATGCCTCAGATTGTGCCTGTGTTAGTGCCACTACAGCCAAACGTAATAAAAATATATTCAAATGAACGGAAAATCATTATCTGCTCCAAAAGAGGCTCTTGAATATGACACCAGAGCTGTTACTGATCGGAAACAAATCTCGCATCTCGAGTGATTCTAATTTCTTCCTTCTTGTACCAAAAAAGGTTGATTAAAATAACGAGTGATTAATTGGATTTTGAAGAGCGTTATATATAGCTGTGCCTACGGCGTAGTCACTGGTCCTTTTACTTTACAGAGTAGCTAGTATCCCGACATACGGCATGATGTGATCTACACTTTACTTTTTACGTATTTTTATTAAATAAATTTCCACAATATAAGTAGCATTATACATAGCTATTTCGATGGACAGATTTTTATTGTTGGTTCGACGTAAATAATCCAATAATAACATCAGTTTTTATATGTGTGTTGGTTCTAAGTTCTCACTGACAGCATTAAATCAACGCGAGTGAAATATCGTGTCAAACAAACGAAACTCAATTATTAGTGAGGCCGAGGCGGAAACTATTTGTTTTCAGTGTCCGTTACCGGGCGGTCCCGCGATGGCTGTTTTACACGAGTGAAAATATGGGAATGGTTCGCGTCTGAATAACTCATTAATGAACTAAAGTGTTTGCAAACGAAAATATTATAAATTCTACGTGAAAATTCAAGCGAATCATATTAATTGCCATGATGATGATCATAATGATGAATATTTGGCAATCTCACACATGGTAATAATATGATTCACTGCTTACAGGTCCCTAGAAAAGCATATACAATTTTACGTTAGTACAGAGAGTTTACATTTTAAAAAGTATTTTACTAATTTACGTCATGCTTAATGTTTCTTTTGTCTTCGTCAAATAAACTAACAAAATATTTTGCAGGCGCTTATGCCTCATAGCATGTGTATGACTTGAATATCTTCTTTATGTTGGGTTGGCAATCGGCTACAAAATTAAAGCCAATTTTGCCAGTGTCAAGTATTGTTTGATAATTGTTATAAAATGATCAGTACCTCTGATGATAATGATGATAACGTTGATCATGATGAAATGAAACCTTTGCCTCTATCAGTAAAGCTGTGGATAATTTACTGAAAATTTTCCAGACATCTTTGGTGAACTTGACAAGTCAAGTTATACTATTTCATTTTAATTACCTTCGCTCGTGCACATTCATGATCACAATGGTTAATATCCCACTAATATATCAAATTATTTATCAAAGGAACACATTTTTAGGAAAATAAAACAAAATTGTCCACTTCACTGTTAAACTTCCCGCCAAAAAGTACCTTGTTGAATTTGTTATAGCTAATTAATACTTGATATTCACAAAATACCCACAATTAAACTAATAAAATTCATATTTCATCGCATTTAATTTCGTAAAATAAAAGAAGAAAAGATGACTTACTGTGAAAATAAAATGTTTTGGTTGCAAAAATAAAATACCTAATGGAAAAGTTGTAAATTTATTTTGCGTAACGAAGATTTATAACAATTTTCCAGAACTCGTAATCATTCTGAATCAGAAATTGTGTGGCCCCGTCGCGATGTAGCACCCAAACGAGGCTTCATCATAATCATTGGCATTGAATTGCGTCTGATATATTTAAATGATGGATCTGACTAATAAAAGTGGGTGCATAAGGTGTAAGGGTGGTAGTAACACCCCGAGAATTTATACATCAATCACCTACCTAGTCGTTTTCCAATTTAAATTGTCCCGCCTTCCCTAATTTGACAAATGCGATATTTCATCGCAGTGTCTGCAGTCCGCCCGCCACCGGGACCCAAGGGCTGAGAAAAAAGTATATGCTGGTGGTTCGACTGGCATAATGGCCGGAGTGGCACCAAGGAATGCGTCCAATACTGCCTCTATTATTCTCCAAACATATAAAATGAAAATGAAACATAAAATAATCATATAACTTAATCTTAATCAGTTCTTATCAATTAGCATTACTATTGATCTCTTTGAATAAGAATATAGCATCCTTCGTTGGATGTCCCTTGGCATCACATCTGCTTGACACTTCATCACAGAGAACCGACGTGACAGATGGCCGGTCCCATGTTCGGAGCTATGGAACCTTTGTTTCCCCCAGCAATTTCGCTTCGCGCGCCAGTGATAAATAGGATTGTGGCACATTTTTATACACACATTTGCTAACATCCCAGTTCCTGTGTTTCGAATAGGAACAGAGTGTTCAGCTTAATCAAACACTACTTTTTCGGTGGCATCATTACTGAATTTAAAGTATTGAAATACCTGTGTGTGGAGACCCGCTCTCCATGACCGGTTGTCTATATGTGTGTAGCGTACTGCTATAAAGCATATGCAATGCAATCAAATTCCGCCTTCCAGTCTTTCACTAATGTGCTGTTTTCGCCCTAGGGTCATAAAAAACACACGACTTTTAAGATTTCATACTTGCTAACAATCAATGAATGATTTTTTATTAAATTTCTCCGTATTGGGAGAAAATGTAGGAACCCATCATCAAAATCGCTATCTAGTCAAACGGAATACCGGCTACGCCTCCTTCATAAATCAAATTAAGGCTTCCTCGTACTAGCACAAACTCATCAATCACATCAATATTCATTTTAAAACGATGTACAAAATATTCTCTATTTCTTTATTATTTTCCGATATATTACAATCCGCCATTGCTCGTTTACATCACAAGCCGTTTCTTGGTTATATTTTATCAGGTATTTTTACTGGAACTAACTTTAATTTAACTAATACTGCAGTAAAGAAATTTAAAATTGGAAGTAAAACTATATCATGTAACATACCTAAGCCACTTTAATAGACAAACTCATTACAATAGGTTGTGGAGCTCTCATCCCGGGGAATGGCAACAATACTCCGCAATACATTACTCAAGTTTTATACGTTTGTTTGTCCCGGCTGTGGCTCCGGAGCACGGCGCGTGCAGCGTGCAGCGTGTCTCGCGACTCGTCTACTTGTCCCGCTTTATTCGTTGACTCACATGGGCTTTATGCGATCCCTATTGTGTCGAAAATAATGATGATGCTTATGCATTTCCTCTGTAAGCCTGTGACTGTGACTGACTCTCCACTTTTAAGGACTTCCATGTAACCAAAAAATGTCCTTTATAATACTTTCACCGACGCCGACAATATTGGACGCCCTTATTGGCACAGTTGGAAGGGACTCTGCTATCTGTAGTGTGTAGTAATTATATACTATAATCGTGCCAAGATATTTGTATGGTAACCATGATAGAATCATCGTTTAGTTTGGAACCATAAAGTTGTTTTGTTCGTGTGACGATGGTATTATTCTTACTACTGTGGAACTCCCTAGTCAGTTTCAATCATGTATAAACTTGACAACTTGCAAAATGAAGCGAACAATTAATATGTTGGTTGGAGTACTACTAGTATATAACATGTGTTTACCCTGTAGTCTTTCGGACATCTACATTTATATAATAATACTTCTACCAAAGATTTTCTTTGTCGCTTAAATTTATAGTAGAAATCTGTATCGGCGAGCTCCTTAAATCATAATAATATGGAACAGTCCGCCATGTTTTTTACGAGAAATAGCTTTAGATGTCAGCGCAAAGTGAGTTATTGCTGTTATCTACATGAACGGCGAAATTACTGTTACTTGCATCCGAAGCATTTCTTGGTGTACGGCGGATTTAATTAACATTATCTTTATAATTTTATGACAATAAACACATAGGCCCAAGTATAGGATTGTTCTATCTAAATCATATAGTTAGGTATATTCCCAACCATATTTACCTGGAAATAATCCCCTGATAATATTTTATTTTATGTGATATGAAAAGGACTAAGTAATCGTGACGATCGTCTAGACTGTGTCAAAATAGCTTTCTGAAGTTAAGGGTTACATATACCCCGTATAATTAGGGCGATAGGTAAAAAATAACTCCTACATTCGATTACACCATTTTTTTTAAATGAAATCGACCCGCAATCCAAGCGAGTCGTGTATGTATAATGATTCTAGTAAATAATTTTCCAATCAACTGAATGTCGTGCGGCTTAACGATATCAAAGCGATGTCAACACGCAAATTGATTGGGAAGGGAGTTGGCATCTGCGATCAATTATTATACACTCGATCGCGCTCGAGTGGCGGGATATTCCATTTGTACCGTGACTAGCCCCATGGCATGGCATGGTGGGGACACTTGGAACCATGACTGTCTAACTACATACCTACTTACAAAATCTTAATAATCACGCAGATTATTGACGCCATTATTAGGAGTCGTATCATTCTCTGCACAACTGCTACCAACCTGCCAATTTGATGAAATGTTTATAGGTTTCATAACACATTTTACCTTAAGAGGCTAAAGGCTCTAACGGCCATACATTTTTCAACGAGGCCCGTCGCCGCGCGCCGCGAAACGTTGGCCTACATTCTTTCTCTTTAAACTCCCTTTGGAATCCGATCCTGACCCAAATAACTTAACAATATAAAGTATTTAAGGCTCGGTGTGGCATTACAGTGTGTGCTCATCATATTATAATAAGCTTCAAATTAACCCGTTAAACTTCGGTACAGCCGGATACATAATCTTTACGGTTCCTCCATATTCATTTTATGACTACATTCATGTAGAGATTATATTTACGACACCACTTCAATACAATCATCATGAGTAGGTATTAAATGGGATAGATATCACAGCTTTTCATAGCTCATAAAGTCGTTTATAAAACTACAAGCAGTATTAGATTAATATGCATTGTTAACGATCAATAAGCTTTATTTGAGAATAAGTCTAATTACCAAAATGCGAAAAACCAAAACAAACTTGCTAACACAACGCCTCGTACTTGAAGCTAACAGACCCTCAACACTACAATAAATCATGTTTCGCGTACACAATAACACATGATATCACCTCTGATGATCCTCCCCCCCCCACACCCCACCCCTTCAAATGTGACCCAGATCTGGAACTTCCATTACATGAATATAAAACAAAACGTTCGAACACAATAACAAAGAATATGGCAAACTGACGTCACATAATGCGCGCTGATTGAAATCTTTATCTAGAAAAAAATTAATACAACAAGCTATTTGTTTCCTTTACGTAAAAATGAAATTAAAGAAATACAAATGTAGTTTAGTTTGTACAGGTTTTTCTAGCTGTGCTTCACGTTATATGGCTCACAATTGACGGGTCCATTGTCCACCACTTCTATTCAGATCACGACTGAATCATAAAGTTTTACTTTAATAAGCTCGCTACATTTCCGTATTTGCGCAACATCGGTAAACTCAAAGCGTTCCTTTGGCAATTACTCGTAAGAGTCGGAGAGAAATGACAATAAAAAACAATATGCTTGCAAATTTTATTTATTTCCTCAAGTTTATAAAATATTTTATAAGTTTTCCATCCTGATAATATATTAAGTTGCTATCGGTAGTCGACAAACTTAAATTAATCCGTGTCCTGCCTGCGCTGGGTGCATACTTCCACCGGAATATCAAGTAGCCTTTTGGTTGGACCGAGCCCCGCAAACTTTTTAATCTGTCGCCTTTATATTAATATTTAATAACAAAAAAATATCTTGAAAATGAATAAGGCTTTTTAAACTTCTTAATTAAAAAAAACAGTGTGCGCCTGTAATGTCTTTGAAATTAACACCCAGCCCCTCGTGGTCGTTCATTTAAATAAACAAATTAGAATACAAATGAGGCTTTTTACGCATTCCATTTGAATCTCAAAATAATATCAAAGGTTTCTTTATCCACATTCCTTACCGTAATAATATTGTTTGTACTTCACTAACTTAGGCTCTAACTAAGTAGATACATTCTGGTTTATCGAGGGTTTATCTAAACACCGCGCTAAATACGCCAACCGCTAACAAGACTACCGTTTAGTTTTATAATTAAAAATAATTGGTATCATTTTTCTCAATCAACCGGTTTTATATTTGATCATATCTAGCGAAACCGGCTAGAAATAATCGCTTCAAATATGCTTTTTAAATTCTTCAGCAAATCAGTGACGTAGCACTCTGGGAGCTAACCACTGATGGATGGAGTAAACCTCCTGAAAAATTACGGCTAGATGACATGAGTTGACGAGCTACGACAATCTGTCTCCGCTTGTCATCTTCATAAAGTAAGGTTTAGCATGTATCGATTGTAGATTACTCTCATTTTGTTTACGTGTCAACCCGAAAGATCGCGAGGTTGCTGTATACATAATATATGTATACTAGACGTTTCAATAAATCTAAACAAGTAAGGCCGGGACGCAAGTTATTCAGTACCAGCTTTAGAGAGTTTTGAGGCTACTACATGGCATTCTCTGCCTAAGTGTTATAAGTACTAGTGATTATCCGATCTAGAGACACAGTTGTACGAACTCTACTGTGCTAGAGGTCACCGGTTATGGTGATATATGGCGGGACTATGGCGTCGCCGCGAGTTCATTATGTATACGGTCTAAATAATTCATGGCTCCTCTCGTGGCCTCACTTAGGCAAGAAGAAACATGGCTGCCCTATCCTGCTCTCTGGCCAGTTATTACTGAACCTATCTGTATATCAGTCTATTAAATCCTATGTCTGCCTACTGTGCATAGATTTTACCATATTTGTCTATGTAACTTCCTCGCCATGAAACCATAAAAATGTACTGGAATAAATAGACGCAATGTATATTTAGTAAACATTTTTACTTCCCTACAGTCTTTATTTTCTTTTCTATACTTTCTGCTGCCTGCCCTAGATTCCACTAAAGGTTTTTTGTACGCCAGTCCACGCTTTCGAGCCCCTCGCACAATAGGGAACTAGTTTAATGCTTATGCGCATAACATTTTAAGTTTCAGCCGATTTTTTAATTGCTTGTGTTTACTTTTCAAACCAGAAAGTATAGGTTATTTATTTTATCCATCGAACATCCTATACTTGTTCTATTAATGTTAGGTTATTGATTCAAGGGATACTATTACGCTTATCTAAGTTTGTTGTAATCTAATTCCCACCGTGACTATGTGTACAAAACAGTATTTGAGGCGTTGAGTTCATAGCTTTGCAGACAACTGGACCTGACAACATTTGAAGGGCTATATTGATTGATACAACATTTGGCTGTTCTCAGCAAATATGTATTGTTGAGTTACAAACCTAATGACGTAAAATGTTGTGTGTTAGAAATAATAAAATACTTACTTACTTACTTAAAAATATGTGATATGCAAAACATTCCAAAAATAAACTTTTTGTGTCATATAATAATTTATGCTCACAGAGAGGACCACGGCTCTTCTAATTTTAAGTTATCTATTTCTAGCTGAGATTAGTCTGTGCATTTTGTGGGGTCTGTTGCAAAAAATCGGTACATGTAATATTATATTAATTAAAACAACTTCTACAGCGAAAGTCAAAGAATGGTTTGCATAGTTCAAAATATCGACATGCCTAAAGTATTAAGCTGCCATTCTCACACTATTTCTTTTGTACCACTTTACTGTTTTTTTGCAAGAAAAATCAAATAAAGCGTTGATAAAAAGGATTTAGGCGAGCAAGAGTTGAACACGTGATTGTGAATCGGCAAACAACTTGTTCGCCGCACGCCGCGCCGCTTTCCCAGACACAATTTTGCATGAATATCTTATTTATCGCTCAGTCGATGCCAAAACTATAAGTTTACGCGCCGACATTATGGTTAGCGGGAACGTGACTCGCTTCCACATATTGAGCGAACTCAACAAAAAACCCGTTGAGACTTTCTAATTCAAATAAGGTTCCAGAATCGCGAGTATAAATAAAAATATACACGTAACCACAGACCAACCTGTGCACCTAACGCTTTGAGTAAAATCAATTAACTAAATTGAACATTTTATTAATTGAAGTCATAATTTAGGTGCAAGTTTTCAGTTATCATTTTTATCTTAATTTCTCAGCCTGTCCTTTTATTCGTTGTTATAATTTTCTCTCAATTTATTTTATGGACGACATTATTCGATATTCTAATGCCCCTGTCTACGTGGTATGCTTACATATTGCTAATTATAAGTTTTATTTCTACGCTTCGACACAAGAGCAAACATGTATTAAAATTATAACTATGTTCCACAATATAAAAATTGCCCCTGGGATACCAAATGATTTGTTGCCAGTTCACAATGACTACACGAAGATAACAATTACAGTCATTATACACGGATACCTATTATCTTGGAAGTTCTATCATCACATTGTATGAAGTATAACTCGTATTTATACCTACTTTAAGATTTAGATAATACGTAGGTAGTTTGGCTATATTATGTCACAAAAGCGAGACACAAACAGATTAATAATATTCAGAGGAATTACTATATACAATATTAATTTAATAATGCTGGTGCTGGCAAAACTAGGGAAGTAAGTAGTAAGCGTCCGCTTGGCAAGTTGCCCGTTCTATCGTCACTTTACTGAATTTACGATTCGCAATATTGTAGCAGTCAGGTCGCTGAACAAATAGCTGGGAATGGTAATTTACAAGGTCCCGCACCACCCGACGCAGACGAACCGATTATTAAATTGCCAATTTATTTGCAATAAATGTTGATTTACGCAAAATAATGTATACTTAACTTAATTAAATTAAGACAATAGGTAGCACCACCAACTACATTTGTCAACGAAACAAATCATTTTTTGATATTTCTCTGTCAGTATTGAGTTATTATTAACTGTTCAGGAGTTTGACGAATATTGGTAGTGTACACATTGCTTAATGAAACATACATGTTTTCTGACATAATATCGCTAAGAAAGTATTATGATGTATTCAAACATTTCATTTTTATTTTTTAGTTTTCTAGATATTTTATGTCATGATATTGTACGCGGTGTCTACAGCAGCCAGTAGATGTAGCGACACGCCACAACATGCGACATTGTATTGCGTGCGTAATATGATGCGCTATGCGAATGAGGCGATGGCCGCTAGCTATGAATACATAATATCTATGACGAGGCTCTATTTATTCAAATTGAAGATTATATTTAGTAAGAGATGAAGCTGAGAGTTTTGAGAGACCATGTAGTTCTTAAATTTATATAACCTATGAAATACACTGAATCTTTTTACTTTTCCAATGTTTTTTTTTTCTAAATAAAAATTTAAAAAGATTTATGTATTACTAAATATGTTGTTAACGGCCACTAGTTGGTACTATGAGCCAGGTCAGGGGAACCAAAAATATCTGGTTGACCATAAAAGTTTTTTTTATCTGCTATAGTAAACGAATCTATCAGGACAGTTAATAGGAAAGTTATGAGTGAACAGAATGAAGAAAGAGCGGTCAGTAGGGCAGTGATAACACAAGCATTACGTATATACCTACTATTCATGGAGCCTGACGGTGTGTTTGAGCTTGTTGTTCCCAAACTACACAATAACATAAATTCAGAACAAAGTTCCAAAGACATTCGCTAAATCTATGCAAACTTCATGAACCCTAACAATAGGATGGCTCCGCAAACAGAAACAGTGCGCCTTTATTGGATACTCAATTGTATTCGAACCATAAACAAGATGTATAGTCGATTGAGGTAAACAATTGGCATTCACTTAAGGGGTATCTGGGGTAATCAATTTGGCCTCGCGTGAGCTAGACAGGTCTGAAATAGTTGCCCCTAAACAATTATAATCAGTAGGTGGGTATACCTACTTACTTTCTACATAGAGTTCACAGCCAACGCATCAGAAGACGGACATCAAAGTAACAGAAGAAAGAACTAATTGAGGTTCCGCGCAAGCATTATTAGTTCTTGTCTCTGTTACTATATTGGTACCTACATAATATTACAGGTTAATACTTTCCAGAACCAAATCTTTAACGTCACAAGAAAACAAAATAATATAAACTCTCTCCTGCGCTAACGAACGACACGTTCCTGCCAACATGGCGCGTTAAAAGCAAAAATGTAATCGCCGACAAAGAGGCGCACGGAGGCGTGTACCACACATGCGGTACATGGGCACTCTTGTATTCGCTTTGCCTTTCCGCAAACAGAATACAATTTATTTTAACTTAATAAAAATATAGAGGGAGGCTTGGAAAGAAATTCCCAAGACGTGCTGATGTGAAAACTTTATTGTTTTGTTTATCGGCTCGTCGGAGACTTAATAATACTTATGTACTTTTTTGTAGTAGTAACGAGAGAAAAAACACTGAAATATTTACAATCTATCTATATATATAAAAGCAAAATCTACTGACTGACTGGCTGACTCACTCATTTATCACGAAATCTCCTTAACCATGAGACCTAGAGACTTGACATTTGGCAAGCTGGTTCCTGTGGGCCCCTAGGTGCTAACTGAGCAAGGCTTTTAGGTAATTGGCCCCCTAAGAGGCTGCAAGGGGGTTCAAAACTTATATGCAAAATGATTATTATATTCAATTTTTTCCACGGGGATGAGGTCGCGGGCAACAGCTAGTATTTCGTATTTACGTGTTCGTGTTTACACTACGAATCTGAACGATGTAACCTGTACCGCACACAGTGTGTATGTTTCTCTCACAAAATCATGCAAAATCGTTCATTGTGAGGCGTGTGTATAATTTTAAATATTATAAAACACTCGTCGAATCCTCAGCAAGCTCTATGTCGCTCATATCATATATTTTCTATAACTACTTAAGTGCCTAGATTCCTGTAGAAGCTATAGTGCAATATCGGTAGAGGCGGCCTGGCACTGGCAAACTTATAATTATTTTACGTGTTAGTAAAAGCTGAAACTTGTATCATAATTTTGTAAATGTAAAGATTGACGTCGCTTGTATCGACTGTCGCGACTCAGAGCGGCGGCAGACGCTTGGTAGGACGCGTCCCGCGGGCTGCGTTCACGGTGGGCGCTCATTAACTAAATGGATTCCTAATTTGTACCCCCTTGGAGATAACATTTCGATACATTTGTTATTTTGGTAGTAGGAGTGTTTTCTATTTACAGATTAAACGCTGAGTCCAGTGAGTGGGTAGCTACATCAAAAAAATCATTCTTGTTCACAGCTCGTATCTGCACAATATTTAAATGTAGTCCCTGAATACCTGAAGGTGCATTCTTACCAATATACTCCAGCTTTTTACTACCATTCACCTGAGTAGGTTTAGGACCTCGCACATTGATGTTATACAACTATTGACGGGATACACAAAGTCAAACGTGACGAGCAATCAAACGGCGCGGCGTAGTCTCAAATCAACAAACCAGCCAATCAAAATTATAAATTCTTACAACGTTGTCTATGGTTCCATGTGAAGCTCCAACTGATTGGTGTCACATACTTGAATATTAAATCTACAGGTAGTACTTGCCACTGGCAAAATACCCATTTTTATTCATCGCATTTCATTTCGTAAAGAAACTAAGAATGACAGCATCAGACGAAATACCCAGTCAAACATAAGCCTAAACTGTGACTAAACCGGGAATTGCCGTATACTCTAGGTACCGTTCGAAAGGTACTACTAGCATAAACAACAAACAGACAAAAGCTAGATTGATAACTTGCTAGAACCCTGCCGGGCAGTCGCTGAGCGAGCTTTTTCGGGTTTTTTATGTAAAGATTGCGTTTCCAAACGCGCTATGTCACTGCGACTCGACGCCGACGTGACGGCGATGGCAGCCATTATCCCGCACATCATTACACGGACATGTCTCCACACTGCAACCGGCACCGACATTAATACTTCTCGCAGTGGCCAGTTTTATAGGCTCTTTGCAATTCATACATTACAGGCCTACACAATTCGTATATAAACTTGCATAGTAATAGCAAAGCAAAAAAAATCATAGTATTAAATTCGCATAATTCAGTTTAGATAGTATGCATACTCTTTTTGATGCAACCTTTCCGCATTATCGACTTATTTGTGTTGTCACTGGAATAATTCATGATCATGCAATGCATCAATTAAAGGAATTAAATTATGTTATTATTTTGTTTATTTACCTATCGGTTTGAAATAGCTGCCCTATTCAACTATTTCAACGAGTCCTAATCTAATTAAAGCACTAAATCATTGTATTGAAAAGAGCTGATATTCTCCGAACCATTATTGCTCGTATTTATATTTTCTAGATGTCAAAGCGAAATATACTCGTAATTCAACGGCGCGCTCCTGAATATAATAAATACTGTAACGAAGCCTATTCTGGAAAATAAACAATGGACCATTAATCGTTTACGCAAATATCGTAAATCACAAATCTAATAAGTGGACGGTGTAAATCATTATAATTAATGCAGAGAGTGCGCGAGTTGCGCATGCGCGAGCCGGCCTGGCGCCTGCGGGCTCCCCGGCTCCCCGGCTCCCCGGCTCCCCGGCTCCCTGGCTCCCCGGCTCCCGGGCTCCCCGGCTCCCGGGCTCCCCGGCTCCCGGGCTCCCCGGCCGGCGTATGCGGCGCGGCGCTGTCCAATTATGAAATAATTAATACCTGGAAGCGGGCGCAGCTTGCGGTCGTGTTTGCGATAAATAAATCATTAAAACTGCTCCACGACACAACCGAACATATTTCTTAGGTGATTTACCAGCTTCCCTAAATACAACGGCCTTTTATGTAACTGCTAGAAACAAAGCACACAGCAATAAAAAAACACACATAGTCAATTGTGCTGTTTCGTTTAATGATAAACCAATAAGCTGCTAAATAATTACCTACCGCCTGCCGAATAAAAATCTGGAATGGAAAATCGCTGGAACCCTCTTTAAGCAATGATAATAATCTCTTATAGTAAACAGCTATGAAACTCTGCTACAGACACATTAGTTGTAAGTATATGAAGGTATATCTACAATTGTGAAATAAAACTGATTGTACGGATTTTACCGCGTTTATATACTAAACGGGATAAAATCAATTTAATTAGTTTTATTTCAATGTGTAGTATTCGCGTAAATATACAAAATCTATATATAACTACAACCTGCCAATCCTATTAATTTGTACTGCGTTCAGTTTTGTTATATTTCGATTCTTCCATCTATCGACCGAAAGATGTCCACAGCTGGACACAGGCCTCCCTCATAGATTTCCACTCACCACGGTCCTCCGCCACTCGCATCCAGCGGCTTCCTGCGTCGCGTCTGATATCATCGTTCTACCTTATAGGGAGAGATGTCCTGCAAGACGTCATCCGGCTCGTGGTCATTATTCCAGAACCTGCACTGCCCCAACGAACATCGGTCCATCGCGCTACGTGCCCCGCCCACTGCCTCTTCAACTTTGAAACTCTTTGAGCTATATCGGTTACCCTAGTTCGTCTATGGATCTCCTCATTTTTATTCTATCGCGAAACCCCGAGCATAGCTCGCTCCATTTCAAGTCGAGCGACAGTGAGCTTTATTATGAGGCCCAAAGTAAGCGATCTTTTGTTACATTTACACACGAACAAATACTGTCGAAATCAATCTATTAATTGCTAAACAAATCTAAGTACTCGAACAAGGTCGTTTCGGTTCTAATTAACAGCAATGTCTGTCTCGGGGCGAAGCGAGACATGTGATATGCTCCGCTTGTGTGCCTATAATAATTACTAGAATGTAAACGTCAATAAACATTCGTACATGTGTACTTATGTACATGTATACACAGTGTATATCATTGTCATTGAGACGAGCATCCAGAAATAAATAATACTGGTTGACACGACCAAATTATGTTACGAAATAAAATTAGCTGTAGATAAGTAGAATTGTTCATAAATAGCCGATTTGATTAGGGTATGACAGGCAAATAATTTGTTTTTCAGCTCGGCCTGTCGTCAAGAGGATCTGTTAAAATTTGTCAAGAATGAATCAGATACTCAAGCTATGTGATATCACTTGTATACACTGAGAGAACAAAACAGGTTAAAATAACCAAAAGTGCTTCGGTTGATTTTTTTTCGGTTAAATTTACTAGACATAGGTTAAAATTACAAAACCGACACGCTTAAAATAACAAATTCACTTTCGTTGTGCTTACTAGTGCCCATGTAGTTAAAACAAACAAAATCACATATTAATATTACAAAACCTATTCGGTTAATTTCTGTTTTGTTAATTTTACTGCTTATTTGGTCAATTGACAAATCTTTTACAAAATATATTGTTTGAATTAACAAACATGTAGTTTTTTTAATCAACCCGCATGCATTTAGTAGTTTTAATAAAAAAATATGTTAGATATCAACAAATAATTATGTAACTCAACAGTAATTTCTACTAAAAAAAATTGTTTCATTTCGTCATTTCTTCAACAAACATTTTTAGTAATTTGAACGCAACACGTTGGCTGATATCACTAAAAGTTACAGGTTGTCACAACAATAGCTGTGGTTTAATTTGTCTTTGTTGAATTTACCTTATTTATGCTCAATTATACAAAAGTATTGTGGTAAGAATAACTAATTTAACGTCATCCAATTAAACTGCACTCAGCTAGTAAAAGTAACAGAATAGTAGTTTAGATTTACAAATTGACGTGGTCAAGACGAACTAGTAGTTTTGGTAAATTCAACAAACATTTTTAGCAAATTGAACAAACACTTTTAGTAAATTGAACCCAACACGTGTGCTAAAATTAATAAAAGTACCAGGTTGTCATAACAATAGCTATGGTTTAATTTGTCTTTGTTGAATTTACCTTATTTATGCTCAATTATACAAAAGTATTTTGGTAAGAATAACTAATTTAACGTCATGTAATTAAACTGCACTCAGCTAGTAAATGTAACAGAATAGTAGTTTAGATTTACAAATTGACGTGGTCAAGACTAACTAGTAGTTTTGGTAAATTCAACAAACATTTTTAGCAAATTGGACAAACATTTTGAGTAAATTGAACCCAACACATGTGCTAAAATTACTAAAAGTACCAGGTTGTCACAACAATAGCTGTGGTTTAATTTGTCTTTGTTGAATTTACCTAATTTATGCTCAATTATACAAAAGTATTTTGGTAAGAATAACTAATTTAACGTCATCCGATTAAACTGCACTCAGCTAGTTAAAGTAACAGAATAGTAGTTTAGATTTACAAATTGACGTGGTCAAGACTAACTAGTAGTTTTGGTAAATTCAACAAAAAATTTTAGCAAATTGAACAAACACTTTTAGTAAATTGAACCCAACACGTATGCTAAATTTAATAAAAGTACCAGGTTGTCATAACAATAGCTACGGTTTAATTTGTCTTTGTTGAATTTACCTTATTTATGCTCAATTATACAAAAGTATTTTGGTAAGAACAACTAATTTAACGTCATGTAATTAAACTGCACTCAGCTAGTTAAAGTAACAGAATAGTAGTTTAGATTTACAATTCGACGTGGTCAAGACTAACTAGTAGTTTTGGTAAATTCAACAATCATTTTTAGCAAATTGAACAAACACTTTTAGTAAATTGAACCCAAAACGTGTGCTTAAATTACTAAAAGTACCAGGTTATCACAACGATAGCTGTGGTTTAATTTGTCTTTGTTGAATTTACCTTATTTATGCTCAATTATACAAAAGTATTTTGGTAAGAATAACTAATTTAACGTCATCTAATTAAACTGCACTCAGCTAGTATAAGTAACAGAATAGTAGTTTAGATTTACAAATTGAGTGGTCAAGCCTAACTAGTAGTTTTGGTAAATTAAATAATAATAATAATAGATGCTAAATTGTAATGGGGTCCACATATTAAAAAAAAATCTGGTAGGCTGAGTTTGGCAGCTTATGCTGTTAAAAAAAATCGACTATTAACTGATATAGACACAGCTAGAATTGTTTATTTCAGTTATTTTCATAGTGTTATGTCCTATGGTATCTTGCTCTGGGGTTGCTCTGCAGATCTTAATACTATCTTCATTGCGACGGTCTGCCGCGCGCGCCTAGAGTGGGACGCAATAGCAACAACATATCGCAACGTCTGGCATGGTTCGCAGCGATCATCTTTACAAACTCCAAAACCTACCTACAGTGACAATGCATCGCCGTGTGTACTAGACCAACAAATAGTTCAAAATTACAATGAAAATTATTACGATATTCGAGAAAAAAACAGAGCCTTAGGTCTGCTAAACAATTATTTTATACATACAACATAAATCTTTAAAATGATACTTCTTGGTTCTTATCCGTCTTCGCATGCTGCTAATAATATTGATAGATTGTTTATCAGCTAATATAATTGTATAATCATTGAGCTTACAGCAAACATTGTTAAAAAAAATAATATTTATCTCTATTTAAAGAGCCCCAATTCTCGTTTAAATAGAGATATATCTCGAAAGAGAGATTGCGATTAGAGACGTATCTCGAAGATAAAATTTGGAACGCCAAACCTATTTTCTCGAATCGTGTATTCTCAGTCGCAACCGAAACAAATCTCATTTCCAAGGACAAAGTTGCCACAGCAAATGATACACGACTTGCGATGCACTTCGTTTCACGTAAATGCGTTACACGTAAATGCGTTTTTAATGTATGCAATGCACTATACCTTCATGGTAAAATATATTAAAGAAAGCTTATAAGTCTATGTTTAATGTTACAAACAACATTCTATACATATTTCAACAAAATGTATATGAATAATATATCAATTTTAGAACTGATACTTATGAATCCCGTCCCGTCCTTCCCGTCAAGTTGTTCAATGTAGCTGCAGTCGTTGAAAGGGTTACATCATTCAGTGTCATAATATTGTATGTCGTGGTGTTATTTTCTCTATAGTCACATCCATTCAATACTAAGAGCAAGAAGAAATATCCAAAGCATATTTCTGTTGAGTAGATAATATTGTTAAAAAAGAAAGGAATCACCATGAGTATTTATCTTAATTTGTTTTAACATGCTATCTTATTTAAAAAAGAGTACAAATAAATGTATCCCACACCGCTGCAATTGCTCTAATTCGAATGCGAAATGACGTCTCGATCGGTCTTGACCACTGCTTTCCTTTCGGATTTACGGCTTTCCTTCGAAAAATACTTGATTTGGCACTCGAGAAAATTCACGAATTCGAGATTTTATTCGAATCCGTGATCAATTCGAGTGCACGAGAATTGGGCCCGGTCTAAATTATAAGGGCTCGTTTTTGCGATTTGGCTACGAAACCCTAAAAATTGGTCAGAAACATTCGTCAACTGTGAATTCACCCCCAGGACCTGAGGATGAAGTGGGTAAGTTGTCACAGGAACTACGTACTTAACAGCAAACCCACCATGTTTGAGTTCGTCTAATATAATGTTTCCACGAGTTCGTCGTTTTACATGTATTTCAAGATAAGAGATATATAATTAAATAAGTTGGTAATGATAACCGAGTTAAATTGTATGGTGAAGCAATTTTTTTCGTAGATGTGTGAGCCAGAGTACTCACGATTCAAACATGGCGGCTGTGAAGTTAGACGCGAGTTAGGGCAGGGGGGTGTGCGCTGCGTTGGCCTACGTAACCGCGGCGCCCAGCGCGCGGATCTTGAGTGTGTGCGTTGCGCTTGCAGCGTGCGGACGTTGCGCATACACTTCGGGCGATCAGTTTCATATAATTTTATTCTATATCATTGTATTCTATTATATTCCCTTTTGAAACAATACATTCAGAAGAAAATTAATGTTTATAGTTAAAATAGATTGTTAGTGTTGTTATTGTGTCTTTCACCTGAGCAAATAAGGAAGACTTATTGACTTCGTGGGGAGTATCACAAGATACTATAGTTGTCTTTCATGGTAAGTACAATAATTAATAATCTGATAGTTTCCAATTGGCGTTTGTGCCAATAGCATGTTACACGAGTGGGTGGGAATCATACTCGTAATAGGTACAGATAGATTCAAGCATAAATGGCGGCTTTGAAGTGCGCTGCGAGCGCGGTTACGCGCAGCTCCTCATCCATCGCCCGCGCGTACATATTTGCTATTACGCAGCGACCAGCGCTTATTTCACAGCCGCTATAATTGTTGAATCCATCGGCATTAGAAACTGAACGTTACGAAACCAAATGGTAATATTAACATGTAATTATTGTATATGGAACGTGGTATAGCTGTTACTCGCGCCAAACACTGTCACTCAAAGTTGGTGCCACCAAGACGTCCGATACCGCTGACACGCTGCCCCAGCCCCTAGCTACAGTTTGCATATAACTACCTTCGATAGTTATTATATAATTGATAGAATTAGTTAGTTATAGTTATTATGTTAAACTTTCCGTTTGGTTTTAGTAAAATCTTTTATTAAGTAAGTTGTAATGGCTTTATAATACACTTTTGCTCTGAAAAGTATTTTATAAAGCCATTATAACTTTCTATAAATCTGGGGGTTAGTTTCTAGAAGTCAGTACGGATATTTCGATTCCGTAACAGCATTTAGCACGCCACCCATGTATATGGGTGTTTTCTTTTTCGCAGGTTGATCCCGCATGGGGGGGCATCTTAAACGAACCAATCATGCGACCACTGCGATCAAATCCCTGCCGGGGAAGACCAAAAGACCACTGGTGAACCATTGGAGGCTCGGCAGGTCGGTCACCAGTAGGCGACGACATCCCTTGGCTTTCTTTATTCGGGCCGTTGCGTGTTGAAGTCTTAAACAATAGGTACCCAGGGTACACACGACCCTGGGAGGTCAATGGCAGCTTGCATTTAATGACATCCAATGCATATGACCCAGACATACACATTATGTAGGTACCCAAGACCTTAACTAGCCTAATCCTAACCTAATCTCAAATAGATAAGCCATTATTTCTAAAATTGCTTATTTGACTGCTTAATAATTATATTAATATAATTTTAAACATTCCAGATAATAATATCGACATAGCGTATCTTGATAGCTTAGGAGAGGAAGAACATCAAATGTTGATACCGGATAACTAATTGAGAGACTGCATCAAATTCAAAATGGACTATAAAAATTATAAGGCCGAAATAGAGACCGTGCATAATGTAAGTAATGATAATATTTTTACTGGTGCTTAGGTATCCTTTCATCCTGTTAATTCACAGACATTGAGATGCTGTAAGCATTATACTTTTATTTGGGTTCCCTACCAAAATAGAAAAAAGGAACCCTTATACTGATACACCGTTGGTGTCTGTGTGTCCATCTGTATGTTACATCCGATTTTCTCAGGAAGTATTTTAGCTATCGCCTTATTTTATCTTTTATTTTCGTTTTCTTGTAGCTTTTCCTCAAAATTGGGCCTTACACGTCAATATTGTTGAGTCTTATGAATGGTCATAGTGTAAAACTTATATTATAAAGAGAAATGATATTTCTTTGTTGTTTGTAATGGATAAACTCAAAAATACAATCTTGTTTCAGGAAACGTAATATATTCCTAGTAGAACTATAAGTCCCAAAACTACGATGCCAGCAAAAGGAAAACTTGTGGACAGATATTATAATCAAATACGGACTCCCAAAAAAATGTAAAATTGGCACAAGCAATAACAAAACTACTGATAAGGGTAAGCAAAATACATCAAAGCAAAGGCAGTATTGTGCAATTTGAAAGCTTGATATATAAATATGTTCTAACAGAATTTACATTGTTTAGGGTTCCAAACCAAAATGGTGAAACAGAATTCATATACTCCGGCTGAAACTCTGGTGTCTGTCTGTCAGACTGTATAACGCAGTAGATTTTCTCAGGATCTTTAAAAGCTATCATCTTGAAATTTGGTATAAATCTACATAATATCACTTGTCCACACATTTTGCCACAATTTATTTATTTATTATTTGTTAAATATTACAGACAACAATGAAAAAAAAATGCAATGGTTGAAATTTAACCGAGTCCCCTGGCCGCTGGTTGAAGAAACATGGACGGCGACGTGCGATTATTGCAAAAAAAGGACGACACAGCAGATTAAATATGATGATTAGTGAATGGCCATGCCTGAAAGCAACCAACGGACATCGATTGGTATGTTTATTTTTGGTTTAATTTAATTTTAGATATTTATCTCATTCTGTTTCAAGTATACCTACTCTGATGGTATTTATTATTATGGACTTTTTATTCATTAATCTGATTTGTTTTAGAATTATGCTGACATAGAAGAAGCATTGCAGAACAGAAGCAAATCTATGGCAAAAAAGGACTTACTCGCCAACCTATGGTTATAAGTGTTGGCGCACCTGCAGCACTTGAAGCTTTTTATGTGGTCATTGATGACGTAAAGTACAGGTTTGATTCTCTGACCAAAGCTCTCGTATCTGTATGTTTTGTATCGTGTATGATCTAGCTAATATATAATGTTTAAACGTAGGTTAACCACACTTGATAAATGTCATTAATTATATGCTAATAATCAACATGCAATAATTTTGTTCCTTCCTGTAGGGTATAATAATAGGGTATAATAGTATATAATAATATAGTCTTTGTACTGAAACACGCCCATACTTTCTAGTATGTTTCAGTACCAAGACTACCCATACAAAATATTCAATGTAATCTACTGGGATATTGAAAGCTTGAATTTTTGTCCTATTGATTTTTAATAATACAAAGTAACACCGCGAATCACCTAATGCAATGATAGTTATCGCATGCGATAAATATTTCTGAGAATCGTATGCGACATTTATTACTGGATTGATGATTTCCCAAAGTCATTGTGATCACTAATAATCAGTAGGATAAAATAATTCATGCTTTCAAAATTCCGGTATATGAAATTTCAAATATGTTGTATTAATGGAGACTGAGCGCACATGCATGCGCCCTTTTAAGTGCAGATTTTGCACTTTTTTATTGTATGTTAATATATATAAAATAAAAATTCTTATTTGTTCATACACTTACTTTTTATTTTTCTACAGAAATCAAAATTCATTAATGTTCGACTACCCAGTAGCAGTGACTAGCTTAATTTAACTGACACTTTTTGTTGTGCAATGATGTACTTTTCTATTGTACCTACATACCTGTTTTATTTCAGATATTGCAAATTTGTTACAAGCTATCTAATATTTAATATATAATATTATTAATATTGTTCCAATCATTTACTGGGTAGTCAATACTGCTAAAAAATTTGTTGGATTTTATATATAGGATTTGCTAAACTTGTGATGTAGTTTTGGTTTACCATATTGGTTTTAATTATATTGAATGTAAAGCGGTATACTTATATAATCGTATCCTGTTAATTATGTAAACAATTGTGTTTTACGAAGTGTCTAACGTTTTATATTTCAGTGTACGAAGTACTTTATTGTATTTACTTTTGGCTTTTTAATGACCAAAAAATGACTTAATTAAATTAAGGCGTGAATTACTGTTAAAAAATATACTTGGTATAGGTGTTTATTAACCAACATTATATATTAAAGTAACTACGTTTTAGGCAGGGCATACTAAACATATGTGTTGTATTTATTTTGGGATTTTTATTAGAATAATAGATTTACTTTGTAATCTAAATCCCAAAAATAAATTCAACATACTGGTTCAGTATGCCCCACATAAAACGTTTTAGTTTAACACACCATATTGGTTATGATAAACACTTATACTAGTATTATTAAACAGTAGCTTTGACGCCTTATTGGTTGTTCTAACCAAAATCCAAAAGTAAATCCAACAAATTTATTCTCGTATACCCTACCCAAAGCGTTTGTTACTTCTACAGACAATATTGATTACAATAAACAGCTGTACTAGTATTTTTAAACGGTAAATTTAAAGCCCTATTGGTTGTTGTTACCCAAATACCTAGGTAAATCCAACAAATATATCTAGTATACCCTACCCAAATCGTTCGTTACTTTTACAGACAATATTGGTTACTATAAACAGCTAGACTAGTATTTTTAAACAGTAAATTTAAAGCCCTATTGGTTGTTGTTACCCAAATACCTAGGTAAATCCAACAAATATATCTAGTATACCCTACCCAAATCGTTCGTTACTTTTACAGACAATATTGGTTACTATAAACAGCTAGACTAGTATTTTTAAACAGTAAATCTAACGCCCTATTGGTTGTTGTTACCCAAATACCTAGGTAAATCCAACAAATATATCTAGTATACCCTACCCAAAACGATCGTTACTTTTACAGAAAATATTGGTTACTATAAACAGCTAGACTAGTATTTTTAAACAGTAAATCTAACGCCCTATTGGTTGTTGTTACCCAAACACCTAAGTAGATCCAACAAATATATCTAGTATACTCTACCCAAATCGTTCGTTACTTTTACAGACAATATTGGTTACTATAAATAGCTAGAATAGTATTTTTAAACAGTAACTCTAACGCTTTGTTGGTTATTCTAACAACCATTATCAATGTACATCCGACATGTATTTCGATATATACTACAAAAAGATTTTTGTAAAATTAAACAACTATTGATACATACAACAAAGAGCTGTTGTATATAACACAAAGTAATACAGTAGTAGGAACCATAACAGGTGGTGAGCGCTACAAATATTTCCGGTATGAACTACCGTAATGATTGCGTTACTTTAACACTATTTGTTATAATGATTACAACAATAATAGTATTTTCTACGAATTATTTTGGTTTTACTAACCCAACTAGGTAGTAAATTCAACATCTCTTTTGGTATATTTGACTTACCGTTTATGTTACTCTTAAATTGAAATCCTTTACTAAGAAATGATAAAATCAACAAACATGAAATTTGTTATATCAACCAATGTTATTTTGTAAAAAATAATACCAAATAAAATTTGGTTGTCTCAACAAACAAGAGTTCGTTGTAATTACCGTGAATAATTGTTACAGTAACAAATAAGCAATTGGATCAATCAAATTCTCTGTTAAATGTACAATTTTCAAACATAAAAATAACAAAGTCAAATTTGTTACACTAACAAATTTCTCGATTGGCGCTATTTTAACGTGTAACTTTTGTAGGTTTTTTGTTGGGCCAACCAATAATTTCTCTCAGTGTAAGAGGTATTGGCGGCTCTACAATAAAAATTAGCTTGGCCATGAATCTTACCCGTCCCCATTACGGATATAATGTATTATCTCCGTTTTATAAAGGAGTGGTTCACTCTAATGGAAGAGGCGGCGAGTTGCAAACGGGACAGACAGATATTCTAATATAATTTATCAGCATTAACCACCTTATCTCTGGTTGTCAACTCATCAAACAAAAACCGCAAGTTAAGATCTTAATTCGAGAATCTGAAGTCATTAAAATTAGAAAAGTGTTCAACTTTAAACTTTGACCGGCTGTGTGCAGGTCCCCTCCAATCTAATTAACTTTAGTCTTGACTAGGTAAGTCTTAAATTATATTTAAACTACTTCTAGCCGATGTGGTGTAAATTGTAGGGTAGTTTTATTTTGATTTATAAGGGGTTAAAGAACTTATCTTTTTATAATATTCGTTACTAGGCCACGAAACTGCAAGTTCAGTTTCATCGAAATAAGCTGTAACAACACTACGTAGCGCGCCGCCGCGTTTGCTCTGCCTCAGCTTGATCAGGGCCCCGCACGGACACTGCCTGGAATTAATTGCTACCGTGTGATTGCAAACCAATTAGCTTACGTTGCGGTTGCGTGTCAGGCGAGCTCACGTCGAGCTCTCATCGAATGCGTAGCCCGACCCGGGACACCAACACGTCCCACCATACTTCAACACTGATGTTAACAAAGGACAGTCTACAGTAGCAGTAAGGATTACAGTAGAGTAATAAGGAACTTCTAACGTAATAGCGACGTTGTTGAGCAATATGAAAGGGAAGAAACGCTTCGTCAAATGCATTGTGCTTGAGATACAACGGGTTGAGCATGATCTTTGATGTAGCGTTTTGTTATCGACAGCTTCTTCCGTCCCGCTCACATCACGGACTTCATAAAAAATTATGAAAGTAACAACATGCGTTCTCGATGACGATACAATTAAATTAGGCGATTCTACTCGCGTTACTAATTCACAGTTGTTTCTTCAGTTGTTCAACATCTATAATGTTATAAGTTGAAGAATTCGTAATATTAGCATTTTATTTTCAGTGGGCAATATTCGCACCGCGTCACGCGTCGCGCCCTCGACGAGGGCTGAATCACTTCCTTGTCTCAGTGACAGCGCCTTATTGAGGGCTGACAGATTCATTAGCTCAGCCTCTATATTCCACTCAACCTTTTAACATGTAATATTAATTCATCCCGAGATTGTTTGTAAAGAAATATCATATTTAAGAATATGCGATCCGAGCAGAGGGTCATTTTTATCTAGTGCACGCTACGATTACATATGAAAACAATTTCCCGTTGATTATAGCGTTTTTTTCACTTTGCAGTCGTTAACTACCGCTATTCAATGTTCACAATATCCGGTTCTGAAAACTGCCGTTTGCGAGCGATGTGCCCCCCGCTCCCCGCACCGCGTCCCCCACCACTGCTGCCTTCTCAATTCGGTTTACCTACACAAACTTTTCGGTAACAACAAAATTCGTGTATCATTCCCCGCGGGTGCGCGCACTCGTGGAAAACAAATCAGCTCCGCCCACTCGTAAACCGCTCGCTAGTAGTAAAGTTGTCTCTGAAACAAGCGCTACTCTATTAATGTTAGTTAAGTTTAGCTCCCATGGGAATAAATAACGTTTTCGCATTAAGCCATGTTTACCGGTTTAGTTGTAAATATAAATAACGATACTGTTTCTATGATACGTATACTTGGTACTCATTCATAATACTTTCGTAAGTCGCATTCCATCAAGTCGAAATCCCACTATCAAAGATAAATTGACGACAAGCAATATTTCAAACGTCCTCTGAACCGACACTCTATTAGCGCATGTCAGTCGCTTCGAGTGTGCACGCAGAGCACTTCCCGATCGAGATTTCAATGAAGAGAAAAGCGTCGCGGAATACCAATTTGTACAAAAAGAACCAATTACGGACCGAACGAAATATTTTTATTTCTCTTAGCAATATATAACCACTTGCGTGGGAAACCGAACATCGTCACATTGTACGCTATTCAGAATTAATTTCATATTTTTATTTATCTCGTATTCAATTTCCATCTTATTTTTAGGAGTGGTAATATTATATGAAACCCGATAAAACAAGCGACACTCGCTGAATTTTAATTAGCAGTTCATTTCAATACTATGATAATGTATTATCGCACCAATATGGAACCCAAATCCACATCTGTTTATAGACCAACATCTATCCCTCTCAATATGAAACAAATATTTCGTTTGACTTCAGTACTTATTATCTTCGCGGTAGTTTTCAACATCATATAATACTCTGAATACTTATTTATACACTTATGAATCGTCCAAAATGTTACAATTGTGGGTTTTAGCAAAAAATTGGTTATGATTTAAGTCACGTAAGAATAACATAATAAAACACCAAATAAATACATACGATGGTATACTTACTTGTGTAAAAGCCAAAAATAAGAATGTTAATATGAATCCCCAAGTGAATGGATGTCATTAAGGCCACTTAGCTACCTCACCCGTGAGGCGTATTATACTTACATTGCAACCTTTTACGCATAGCCATTACGAGCGGCTCTGCTAGTCATTTCTGCTAGTAATTAAAATATAAACTTTACATTACACCTGCGCACACAACCTACGACTGATTTTATTTTTTAATTGTATTTGTTTACGAAACTCAAAATGTAAGCTTACATAACCACAATAGTTAAATATCACAGGAAAATACAAACACCAGTAGCAATAAATAGCTAGAGCGGCCCTAGGGGCTCGTGTGGAGTGTTAGAGAGTGCTCCAACAAAGATTTGATGGTAAGAGGCGCGATCAAACAGCGCAACGAGCCTCCGCGGAGCGCACATGTTATAACAAGCGGCTCGCACAATGTTGAGTGTGGGCGAAAGGGACAGTTGCTTGCTCCGGCTACATGAACGGCGATCCCTCGGGAGACGGGGTCATTGTGTAAATAGCCTTATGGCTCAAATTATTAATATCGTGTTCGAGCTAAGAGAGTTGACCGACGAATATTTACTTTGGAATACAAATATATCGTTGTCTAAATACTCTAACAAGTCTGGGACATAAACGTGATCGATATGACCTACTTGTTTACCTCTTAAAATATTTTACACTATATTTTGTTACATATAATATAATAATGATATCATGTGTTACATTGTTTTTTACTTTTAGAGGTGTACATACATATATCAACCGATTCACAGAAAGCCAAAGTCATACAATACTTATAGTTTAAATTGCACTCCGTCGTTACCCCACTCCGTGAACTCTTTACTTATCATCATAATATACTAACTTGCTGTTGCTAGTCCACAGTAATCAATTGAAGTGGATCTAATCGGTCACTTAGGCTGATATGGGGGCAGTTAGGCGGCTTTTTTGTTTTATAACCACCCGAGGCCACCGTGGTGAAGATAACTTGAAGGCACTCCAACGTAAAAACAATAATTGATGTCACAATTAATGATTTAATGTACAGATTCGGTTCTATATTTTGGAAATGAAATATATTCAAATAAAACAAGTCAATATGTTTTATTTTACTTACCTCAATTACACATATCATACCCGCAACAATGAAAATACCTTTAGTATTCGATATAAAAATGTTATCTTCAAACATTTTCAAGTCCCCTTTTCTACGTGAATCGAGATTGTAATTAATTTAAAACTAAAGACAAAACAAAGAACACCTCGTTAAGCCGGGGCGCGCGACACTTTGTCACCCGAAAACTGCCGCCATTTTAGAAACGCACGCGCTGTAAGGGTTCACAGCAGCGGCTCACAGCTTCGAAGATGAATAATCGCGATGCTTTGTGTGTTTAATGCATTTTTTTCAATACCCCGTCAACTGAAGGTACCGCATACAACCGAGGTGTTTATCCTTGGTTACCCTTTGTATCTTTATATATTGGTTGTATAATAAATTGTAAGGCGTGGCGCAGATCATAATGTATAGATTAGGTTTCTATACTGATGCTCCACACAACACAGAACATTTTCGATTTTTCTGAGCTGTGTTCACTACATACTGACGCTGTATACTCGTGATATTTAGAGTATTTGATTACCTTGTAGGAACCCTTTAATCTTTCCTTAACTTATCCTAGTGATGTGTGGAAGTCGTTGGGGGAGGCCTATGTCCAGCAGTGGACGTCTATCGGCTGATAGATAGATAGATAGAAACTTATCCTAGACCTTTTATGAGCTCATTTTCAATTTAGATTGTCGATTAGTTTATTTTTTTATCCTTAGGAACTATTAATTAGCGGGGATATAAAGTACCTTAAATGATGATCTGGCTTGTAAAGCTATGACTGTGTCAGGTTTCAGACTGAAAAATATAAAGATCGCGGTTGCGTCCTTTTTAACCGACTTCAAAAAGGAGGAGGTTATCAATTCGGTTGTATTTTTTTTATTTTTGATAATTTTTTTTTAAAGAATTAATGTAGAGACAAAGCCACGTTACAGTCATAAATATATACATTATCATTTTACTTAGTAATGTAGCCGCAAACTAACTTAATGGCAAAGATAACACACACGTTAGGTCGGTCGAGCTGCCGGAGAGCCGCGGCGCTCCCGGCCGGACGGCACGTATGAGTATACATTGTTAATTAGATGAGTGGTGATAAAAGGGACGCGCGAAATGGCGCTGAGCCTCACTGAACTAGCACCAGCGAGACAACACCACGCCCCGTATTATTTCAGGCTCAAAACCCTTTGTTAAATTTTACGGAATTTGTTACGGAGTGATGTCGAAGCAAGTATACGATATTAGCCTATTTACTTACGGTAGAATAACTAACACGGCTTACAAAGTACCGATAAACATAAGGTAGTAAGTTATAATACAATTGAATTTTTGAATTCATTAATTTTCTTTATTCATTTCTAAACTAGATGGAATTGTACAAAAAATCTATAGATTGAGATGATTGAGATAAATCGTGGCCCGGCTCGTCTATTGCCTTGATCCCCGCATTAATGGATGCCGGATAATTGGTACTAATTGCGCCACATTTGAGCGCCGGGCACCTGCCAAGCCAGCAAATGTACCGGGTATTAACCCCGCATCGACCAACTGCTATCGAAAAGCTTAGAAAGTATTTATTTTCATTTTATTCCGTGTCATAGATTTTCTTCACCAATACTCGTACGTTGTTACAAAAATATAGTCATGGATGCCGCTGATGCTGCGATGATGCTCTCACATGAACCTCGCACGTAACATCCCCACTTGACAGCTTAGCCCATACTACACTGAATTACAAACGTGAGCTGTGCTTTATGTTTTATATTAAAAACATGTTTTATCACAACATTAGTACAAAGATCATATCGCTCGTAATACGTAGTGGGGTTTCGGAGTAAAATGATGTACCTAATAGTAGCCTTATTAGTAGCCTTGCGTAGGGAGCCGGCGCAGACCGGCGGCCGCCAATTCCTGCTCGTTGCTTTTTATGGAGACCATCTCCTATGATATAACGCCCCTTCTTTGATTTCGCCTCTTGTTACTTTTGTACTCAATTTATTTATCTATGTTGGGAAATACCAACGCGACTTAAAGAAAGCGCCTTCATTCGATACCCATAATATAATGAGATACTGTAGGAATTTATTTTCATTAAGTTTTGTGTGTCTCCTAAAATACTTCCCAAATAGGAATGGGTTACACCCAGAACTGCCTCGGATTTCCATTAAACGCTTTTAGTCATGGGTATTATTGGAAACTAACAAATTCACGGGTAATGCAGCCCCACAGTTCATCGTAGCAGTCGTAGCCGCCACCGTAGCATGCGTAGTAGGCGTAGTAGCCCGTCTGATACCAAATTACCCGGTACGTTTGTTTTTTTACAGTAGCACAGCGCATATTGCTCGCACCCCTACAAATAGCTACGGTGCCGCCGCACCGCTGTCGCTGTTATTTATATTTCTATCACAATACTAGACGAATATAAAGTTATGTAGAGTGTTCGGCATGTCCATTCATATTATTTAGTACGTAGCAAACAAAAGCCTGTATCGCATATGACTTCTAATATGTAGGCGTAGGTGCGGCTATTTATTATTTACTTATTTAGGTGGCTATTTACAGGAGTAGCCGTATGGGGATATAATAATAATTTAGTTGTGCAGATGAGACTCACGCAAGCCAGGGCGAGAAGTTAAGGTGAAAAAGCAGAGCCTACTCTGAGGATTGTTCCGGAGCCAGATATATTCATAACGAGTGTCAGTCTCTGAGCTTCACGCAGGCACATTTGATTGAATATGTTATCTTGTGTCAAACTTTGTATAAGTGATGAGCCACGTCCTGGGTTCAGAGTGTTAATTACGAACACAAACGTGACACGTCCGGTGTCGCCCTTCCTTTGTGTCGCTAAAGAGCGCCTTGAATACACCTCCTAACAATACAAGTACGTGAGCCTTGCGAGCATACACGTCGCCACGAGCATATAGACCGCGGTGTCCAAAATTAGTAGCTACATTTATAATAACTAGAGATGCGCCGAACATGAATTTTTAAACCGATACTAAATACCGAACATTATTCGGTCCAGCACTTACCGAACGGAATATTTAGTTTAATTTACGATCAGTTTCCATGCTGCGAGTTTACGTTGTGTATAACCAACTAGGTAGTATTTTGAATTCTAGACAAGCCACAAATATTTTTTCTTTATTTTGACTGTCATTTATTGTCTTTTTACCAGACTGCGCTAGAAGGAGAGTAATGCTTTTGATTGTATTTTTTTTCAAATTTTGTATGTGATTGTACTTTCTGAATACAGTATTCAGGGAGTAGAGTTGGCAGTCGCAAGTGCACTCGCCGCGCCGCGGCTCGCGCAACCCGTAGCAGTGAGTGAGCGATACCCGAAGTCTAGAAGCGAGCGCGCGGCGCGGCGCCCGGCTCGCCGCGCCGCGCTGCCGCCGCGGGCCAGCCACTACGCGGCCACACTCCGCGCCCGACGCACGCTCGCCACGCGCCGTTTCGTACCAATCTCCTTTGGTTAACACGCGCGTGACAGAAGTAAACATAAACTCTTGAAAAGCATACTTTTAATTGTCAATGATTGTTGTTTTTACTTGTGAGTCTACTCAAACATAAAAACTGGACTCTGAGTTGTATAAAATTTGGAAATTCATTTTTTTTTTCAAATTGTTGTGTTTCTCACCGAATCGATGTGGTGCGATATGCCCAAATGGACCCGACACGTGTCAGCTGCGACAGGACTTACTGCAGCACCGTGAGGGATCATACTTATGCGTGATGATGGGAATGGTCGGTGCGGTGCGGCAACAGTGAGGCGCGCGAATGATCCATATGAGCGAATGCGAGATGCGCGCGGCGCTCGCGAGGCAGGCGGCGTGACACCGCGCGTGAAGCATGCCGCGCGCGCTCGCGCTCGCGCTCGCGCTGCTGCTCGCGGCGCCCGCGCGGCTCGCACGCAACCTAACCGCCGCACCGCTCCTACCGCACGATGAGCGCGTCGCTCGAGCGCTCTCCCGCGTCCTCGCTATCGACACGTCCAGCTCCGGGCATCATAATTTTACGTCAATCTACAGTGATGGATTTTCAGCATTCAACCCCGCTAATAGTTATATTTTTATCGACGCCGCCATACCCCGGGAGCTCGCGAGATACCGAAGAGAATCCCACTCCCTCATAGGATCGTTCGATTTGTCGAAGATGTCTAAAACTAGAAAGTATAAGTCTAAACACGAAGACGGGCTCCGGCCGAGCGCTTCATCGCTACAGGATGTCAGGGCTCACAGAGAGGGTGTTGACCGACTATCGGTGCGTGGAAGGACCGTTCTGCTCGACCCGACCACCGCTACTACTTTAGTACCAAGGTCAGAACTTATAAAGTTTACGATTCCCGCTCACGTGCTGTCCACGGAGGATGCAACGATTGGGACTACAAAAGACACACCCGCCCCTGCTAGGCCTAAGAAAAAAACTAAAATGTCCCGGAAATCCAAAAGCGTTATAGAGATTTCAACCATCAACGGCAGGCCCGCGAGCATAAGGCGCGAAACGCGACTCGTATCTAAGAAGAAGGCCGACGACGAGACGCTGTGGCCGGTGAAGCACGCCGCCGTCGTGGAGGGCGACATCATCCTCGGCGGCCTCATGATGGTTCGCTGCTTGTATATCGCACGCTCAGCCTGATGGGCACTTTAACAGTTTTCCATAACTGTTTTACTTTTTGATTATTATTTTTTCATGTACCTCGGCCTAAGAAGGACGAATTTTCAGAATGTGTACACAAAATCAGGAAAATGTGGCAAAAATAATATAATTACGTGCATCATCTTCAATCAAACAACTATTGTGTCACGTTTTAGCTAAAATAAGCTTTCTGAAAACGACTCACTTAAACACTCTCACACACGACAAATTATGCAATTAAATAGTTCTAAACCTTATTAACCAATCTCTACAACTTAAATTATGTTCATGTGCTTTGATATGGATAAACCAATGTTGATGATCTTGCCGCCCGTAGTAATCAGTAGTAATCAGACGCCACCTTTACTTTTAAGGTGGCTATAAATAAATAATTTATGCAAATTTAGACTCATTCTGGACAGTTTAGTTACAGATTTTGAACTTCTAGTTTTTACCAAAATAGGTGATATATTTATGTTGAATCCATAGCCAAAAGCACGCAGTTCACTAGAACATAGCCAGTCCAAATTGTAAATTCCTTTAAAATTGAGAGGAGACTCATTTAACCCAGATATACCCAGATACACCATACGAGATAGAGTAAATTAATTAAATAACACGTATTGAGCAACCCAAAGATACAAAAAAGCATTAAGCATTCTCTGTTACACGTTCTCTGTTCCGCATTCCTTATAATATGAATACACCTACCATTTGCTGTTTGTGTGAATGCTATGAAACTTAGATAAGTGGAACATGAAATGCAGAACGCTGGGCGCTCTCCTGTCTGTTTAGAGGCTCCATTTGCATACCTCTCTTATGAGAAATTACATAATAAAGATGAATGTCACGCACCAGGTGCACAGCCGGTCGGAGGTGGCTACGTGCGGGCCGGTGATGGCGCAGGGCGGCGTGCAGGCGCTAGAAGCCATGCTGTTCGCGCTGGACGCGGTGGCGCGCGCCGGGCTCGCGCCGCCGCGCGTCCGCATCGGCGCGCACGTGCTGGACGACTGCGACAACGACACCTACGGCCTCGAGATGGCGCTCGACTTCATCAAAGGTGCGAGCCCCGTCCGCGCTTCCTCCGCGCTATCGTGGTTCTCGGCTATCGGCTAATGGAATGCTCGGCTGGCGCAGGCTCCATCAGCAACATCGATGACGCGGAGTACGCGTGCAACGCGTCTGCCGTACGCAAGGTCATCACTGGTGTGGTCGGCGCCGCGTCCAGCGTCACCTCGGTGCAGGTCGCTAACCTGCTGCGCCTCTTCAAAATACCGCAGGTATAAAGGCAGTGGCTGTGTTCGCTGATTATCATTATCTATAAATATTTTAAATTTGGCGTTTACTTCTGAAAGGTATCGTTCTTCTCGACGTCACCCGAGCTGTCGAACAAGGCCCGCTTCGAGTATTTCACGCGCACAATTCCTTCGGATTTGCACCAGGTGCGCGCTATGGTGGAAATCGTCAAAAAACTCGGCTGGCGCTATGTTTCTATCATATATGAGGAATCCAATTACGGTATAAAAGTGAGTTGTACATTGAATATCTCTTTGAACACCCTTAAAATCACTTAGTTATTTACATTGCTATAACCGTTCATATTACTGTTTTATAGGCCTTCGAAGAATTGGAAACACTCTTAGCGCGGAGCGACATCTGTATCGCCGTTAAAGAGAGGCTCGTGAAAGACTCCGGGGAGGCGGATGAACACGCGTACGATGCCATTGTGTCGCGGCTCCTGTCGCGGCCCAGAGCGAGAGGTACCGCGCCCCCGGCAGGGACGATTCGGTGGTGAAGTCTGCCCACACGTATACAGAATGTTGTGTTTCGGTACAGGCGTGATCGTTTTCGGCTCGGACCAGGAGGTAGCAGGCGTGATGGCGGCGGTGGGGCGCCTGCGCGCAACCGACGCGTTCAGCTGGGTCGGCTCGGATGGCTGGAGCGCGCGCGAGCTTGTGTCCGAGGGCAACGAAGCCGCCGTGGAGGGCACAATCAGCGTGCAGCCGCAAGCGAACCCCGTGCGCGGCTTCCGCGAGTACTTCCTCAACCTTACCGTCGAAAATAATGCTAGGAATCCTTGGTTTGTGGGTAATTATTCTTTCTAATATTTGCTCCGTAGGGAAATTAAAATAACATTAGCAACGCTATTGCTAGTAATTACCCTCTTGCATTGAATAAATAAAAGCGATCAAAACTTATTACCTGTCCCATGTGTTAGAATTTTGGGAAGACCAGTTCAAGTGTCGGTACCCGGGCGGCGCACGCACTCCCTACAATGTGCAGTACGAGCGCAACTGCACCGGCGCGGAGCGGCTCTCCGCCGATAATATTGATTTCGAAGCGCAGCTGCAGTTCGTCACCGACGCGGTCTTCGCCTTCGCCCATGCCATCAGGTACGCAGTCGGTGTATTAGAGATAAACACAAGGAAAATTACCTGCTCACGTTACAATCGTGTCGTCGCCACCTCAACGGCACGTCCTCTTCCAGGGGCATGCACGTCGAGGTTTGCGGAGGCAAGCCGGGCCTGTGCGCGGCGATGCGCCCCGCGAGTGGCGCCACGCTGCTGCGGCACCTGCGAGAAGTGGACTTCACAGGTCTCCCGCCGGCAATATGTTTCGCACGATGTGACACTGGTGCCAAATCACCGATAAACTGCAGTATTAAACCTGCATGTACTTGACGCAGGGCTCAGCGGAGACAAGTTTAATTTCGACAGCAACGGCGACGGTCCCGTGCGCTACAACATCCTGCACTTCAAGCAGATCTCTCGCGGGGTCTACCGATGGATGAAAGTGGGCCGCTACCTCGATGGGGAACTCGAACTGAACATGGATGGTGACAATATTTTTTTCTAATAACTTGATTAGACTTCTTTGATGCCAAAAATTCAATACGGGATAAATCTATTATACTGTAGAGATGAGCGTTCAAAAAAAAAAACGAATTTCATCCTCCAGAAATTCAATTTAAGTGGGGCGAGCATCACCCTCCAGAGTCAGTGTGCAGCGCGGAGTGCGAGCTGGGCCAGGCCAAGCAGTACGTGGAGGGTGAAATCTGCTGTTGGCACTGCTTCAACTGCACGCAGTACGAGGTCTGCGCCGTCGCTATCGTGAATACACCCATACATTTGGCCGTTATTTATAGTGGTTCTTTGAATCAACCTACGGAGATGTGCGCAGATCCGCTCTCCGACGGTGGAGACGGCATGCGTGGAGTGTCCGCTGGGCGCGCTGCCGGACGCCACGCGCACGCGCTGCGCGCCCGTGCCGGAGCTCTACCTGCGGCCGGACTCGCCGGCTGCCATCGGCGCCATGAGCTTTTCCGCGCTCGGCATACTGCTCACCACGTAACGTTTCTTCGCTTGTCCATGAATTGTCGCAAACATCGGCGTGTGCTCGAGTGAGTGCAGGGTGACGTGTCTGCCGGCAGGCTGGTGGGGTGCGTGTGGACGGCGCGCGGCGACACGCCGGTGGTGCGCGCCAGCGGCCGCGAGCTGTCCTTCGTGCTCCTCGCCGGTATCCTCATGTGCTACCTCGTCACCTTCGCGCTCGTCTTCCGACCCAACGATGTGCTATGCTCGCTGCAACGGTCCGACTTATTTTCGTTACTTTTACCTACTATTGCTCTATCCGGATGAAAAACTTACACTCTTCTGTTTCAGGTTTGGCACTGGATTCTGTTTCACGGTCGTGTATGCCGCCCTGCTCACTAAAACAAATCGGATAGCGCGAATCTTCGACGCTAGTAAACACTCGGCGCGGAGGCCGTCACTCATATCGCCCAAGTCGCAGCTTTTCATTTGTTCCGTTCTAGTTTCTATACAAGTTAGTATGATAGCCGTATTTATCTTAGCTATGTTTCTCCAAAACCGTAACCGGCCACTAACAGGGTAACGTGATGTCGACTACAGGTGGTGATAGTGGTGGTGTGGCAAATCATATCGCCGGCACTCGCTATTCATCACTACCCGACGCGTGACGATAACATGCTCGTGTGCGACTCGTACGTGGACGCTTCCTACACCATCGCTTTCTTCTACCCTGTCGTGCTGATCGTCGTGTGCACCGTGTACGCCGTGCTCACTAGGAAAATCCCCGAAGCGTTCAATGAAAGCAAACATATCGGTAAGTTACAACTGTCCACAAAGTAAACGTGGCCCCTTTAATTAACAAATACTCAACACTCTGTCTTGTGGGACAGGGTTCACGATGTACACGACGTGCGTGATCTGGCTGGCGTTCGTGCCGCTGTACTTCGGCACGGCGAGCCACGTGCCGCTGCGCGTCACCAGCATGGCCGTCACCATCTCGCTCAGCGCCAGCGTCACGCTCGTCTGCCTCTTCGCACCTAAGGTTCTCGCTTTCTTGGCACCGTTCTTGCTTTCCTTCCAGTATTCAAACATTTGGAGAATATTTAAACCGGTGGGTTGCCTTGAAAAGCAATAGAAAATAAAAACAAGATTTCAAGTGAAACTAGATGAACCGCTCCGCGCAAATAGCATCCGTACATAAGCATATATAGAGGATCAGTCATTGCTCTCCGCATCTATATTAGAGAGTAGACCTGCTCCACAGAGCCAGAGCTGTCCAAATAACGCATTTTTATTGTAACTATGCCTTCTCTGTCACAGTTGTATATAATCATCGTTCACCCGGAACGCAACGTGCGCGCAAGTCTTATGCCCCAGCGCTGGCGCTCGGCGGGCGGCGGCGGAGGGGCGGGGGGCGCGCGGCGCGGCGCGGCCGGGGGCGCCGTGTGCGCCGCAATCATCGGCACCGCGCCGCTGCCGCGCGTCCCCGACCTCACGCCGTCCACTGACCTCTCCACGCTTAACGACACCGGTGAGCATCCTCCGGGCCAGCTCGCATTACATCGCCGTCTCGTAACTCACTCATTGTCCGATCATTCGCAGAGAGGACGAACTCGTCGGATCAACAAGTCCAGACGGAGGAGAGCGCGCTGTACCCGCAGCTGGCGCGCCCGTCTGTGGCGACTCGCTCCGTGCTCGTTGAGAATGGCGTGCGACTAGACGCACGACGCCTTGCCGAGTTGCGTGACGTGTTGCCCGCTTTTTGCGAAGCGCGTGAGGGCCATGCGCCGCCCCCGTTCGCCGTCGCCGTAGCCATAGTGGGCGCTGAGATTCCGTTATAGCGCACCGAAGAGCACCGCGCCAGGCCACGTCGCGTGCCCGTCATAGTTTAAGGGGGACACGACTGAGAAATCGCAAACAACTAGGTTGGATTATAAAAGTTTGGTGATGAATCGTTTTGTTAATTTGCTATATGAAATGTATCAAATTGGTGTTTATTCCAGTTTTTTGTTTTTTTTTGTACTATCTAATTGTCAACCGATTGCGATTGCAAAACAAAAACAATAATGTACCCATTCAAGTCGATTATTCTGGCGTAACAACGTTCTTATCAGTTTTGTATATAACAAGGACAATTTAAATAAAAAATACTACCACTCGTATAAATACAAAAAAGAAAACCAACTTGTGATATTAGGTCTATCATAATCATTTAAGAAATTATATAATATTAAAATGAATATCCAAACAGAAATCATTGTACTTTATTGTCTCAGTAAGCCTGAAAAACTCAAAACAAAAAAAAAACCATCATCAAAAATCGAAAAGCAAAAAATTATGTTATCTTGAAATCTATCTTGTCTAACAAAATCGATTATTTAGCGAATATTAAGTTGGCGCCAAACAAACCACTGAGTCGAGTATTGCCGGTCCGCGTCAAAGACCTATACCTACAAATTGGTCCGCGAATCTTGTTACTTAGTATACTATTATTATTCTTCGTTGGTTGTTTATTTGGCATCAATTTCACATTCGTTACTTATTTGATTTAGTTGGACATTGTAGATTTCAAGATTAGTTTTTTTTTTTTTTTTTTTTTTTTTAAGGTTAAAGCTAGCCAGTAGCCCGCTGGGATGTTGATTTCAGAAGCTACACCCACTTACGGCACGACGCAGGACGCGATATGAGGAGGGGAGTACGATAAGTTGAAATACGGAAACTCGTAAAGTGAACCTAAGGCAATTAAAAGACGTAACCTAACCTAAATCATAGGACAAACTAAGTTCTTAAACCAACATACTTCTAGCATCTTCATAAAGGTACCCATAAAGGTATTTTATAAAATGTTACTTGGTTAAGTAAAGTTGTAGAACATGTTTTTTTTTTTTTTTTTTTCGTCCATTTTCCAATATTTTTCTTCTTAAGCCTATTTAGATTTTAACAGTGTCGTAATCAGCTTGCTGAACCCGTTCTTTTGAGCTATCGCACTCTGCAAAAACGAGAAAAAAAAATAGTCCCCCCACCCACCCTATTTTAGCTCGATCAGGCAAACTTTTAGGGCTCTGAACCAGTATATCATCTACATATATTCATTTACTAAAAAAAAAAAAAAAAAAACCTAACCTCACCGAACCTAACTCAAAGACCAAACCTAACCTTAATCAAAGCCCAAACCTAACCTAATTCAAAGGCCAAACTCAATGTTCAAGCATAACCTAACTCAAAGGAGAAGGAAGGAAGGAAGGAAGGAAGGAAGGAAGGAAGGAAGGAAGGAAGGAAGGAAGGAAGGAAGGAAGGAAGGAAGGAAGGAAGGAAGGAAGGAAGGAAGGAAGGAAGGAAGGAAGGAAGGAAGGAAGGAAGGAAGGAAGGAAGGAAGGAAGGAAGGAAGGAAGGAAGGAAGGAAGGAAGGAAGGAAGGAAGGAAGGAAGGAAGGAAGGAAGGAAGGAAGGAAGGAAGGAAGGAAGGAAGGAAGGAAGGAAGGAAGGAAGGAAGGAAGGAAGGAAGGAAGGAAGGAAGGAAGGAAGGAAGGAAGGAAGGAAGGAAGGAAGGAAGGAAGGAAGGAAGGAAGGAAGGAAGGAAGGAAGGAAGGAAGGAAGGAAGGAAGGAAGGAAGGAAGGAAGGAAGGAAGGAAGGAAGGAAGGAAGGAAGGAAGGAAGGAAGGAAGGAAGGAAGGAAGGAAGGAAGGAAGGAAGGAAGGAAGGAAGGAAGGAAGGAAGGAAGGAAGGAAGGAAGGAAGGAAGGAAGGAAGGAAGGAAGGAAGGAAGGAAGGAAGGAAGGAAGGAAGGAAGGAAGGAAGGAAGGAAGGAAGGAAGGAAGGAAGGAAGGAAGGAAGGAAGGAAGGAAGGAAGGAAGGTTAGGTTTAGGTTTAGGTTTAGGTTTAGGTTTAGGTTTAGGTTTAGGTTTAGGTTTAGGTTTAGGTTTAGGTTTAGGTTTAGGTTTAGGTTTAGGTTTAGGTTTAGGTTTAGGTTTAGGTTTAGGTTTAGGTTTAGGTTTAGGTTTAGGTTTAGGTTTAGGTTTAGGTTTAGGTTTAGGTTTAGGTTTAGGTTTAGGTTTAGGTTTAGGTTTAGGTTTAGGTTTAGGTTTAGGTTTAGGTTTAGGTTTAGGTTTAGGTTTAGGTTTAGGTTTAGGTTTAGGTTTAGGTTTAGGTTTAGGTTTAGGTTTAGGTTTAGGTTTAGGTTTAGGTTAGGTTAGGTTAGGTTAGGTTAGGTTAGGTTAGGTTAGGTTAGGTTAGGTTAGGTTAGGTTAGGTTAGGTTAGGTTAGGTTAGGTTAGGTTAGGTTAGGTTAGGTTAGGTTAGGTTAGGTTAGGTTAGGTTAGGTTAGGTTAGGTTAGGTTAGGTTAGGTTAGGTTAGGTTAGGTTAGGTTAGGTTAGGTTAGGTTAGGTTAGGTTAGGTTAGGTTAGGTTAGGTTAGGTTAGGTTAGGTTAGGTTAGGTTAGGTTAGGTTAGGTTAGGTTAGGTTAGGTTAGGTTAGGTTAGGTTAGGTTAGGTTAGGTTAGGTTAGGTTAGGTTAGGTTAGGTTAGGTTAGGTTAGGTTAGTGGTGTACGTAGTCCAATGTTACATGCGGCTGGTGCAAATGCACGAAGGGCGAGGATTCAAATCTGCCACCCGGTGTGTCTTTTTGTCTTTTGATTTTCTGTTGCGGATGTTCTTTGTTGTTTCGAGGGTTCTTGTTACGTCTTTGGAGGTTCCTTCAGCACCCTGTGTGCTGTCGAACGGTCCTTTTAAGGACCCCAAAGGTCGGGGTAGTTTTTGGGGATTTCGGTCTGGGTTGTTTGTTTGAATATTGCAGTTGTGTTGTTTAGGGGTGGTTTTAGTTGTTGTGGGTTCGTGGAGGTGCTTGGGTTGGGGCTCCAGTAATGGACTCCGACTCCAGCCTTTTCAGGGGGGGGGGGGAGAGGACGTATGGGGTTTTTACGTCGGAAACGTCGGGTTCCGACACTGAGACGGGTGTGGCTTCGGCCAAGGTGCCGACGGCGCGACGCGGGAAGCCCGCGGGTGCCTCACGTGGATCGGGGCTCACTAGAGCTAGACGGGAGCTGAGACAGCTTGAGACGGAGGCCAGGGAGGAGGCCCTGGACAAGGCGTTGCGAGCCAAGGCTTTCCGCAAGGTCACATCGCCTGTTCTGGATCCGGCAGAAGCGGATATCCAGGATAATGTGGACGCTGGAACGCTGTCTTCGGAGGAGTTGCGGGCGTTGGCCGGTCGTAATGCGGCAGCGATTCTGGAGGTTGCCAAAAAGTCGGGGCACCTCCAGGGTCCATTTGTTAAGAAACTCAAGGACGCAACAGCAGGTCTGCAGGAGGTTGTGGACGTGTTGGTTTCTAGACCGGAGGCGGAGGAGACGAGACGGCTTAGGCGAGACAATGGTCTCTTGCGAAGGGAGATTGACTCCCTGAAGGCTGAGTTGGGGGCTCACAGACGTGAGTTTGAGACGATGAGGACATCGATGGCGGCGGCCAGGAGATCATCGCCTCCCCCTCCACCGGTGTTGAGCACGGACACAGTTGAGGAGTTGAAACGCTCAATTGTCACCTCGATCGGCGCCATGATGAACGCACGATTCGAGGGCATTGAGGAGCGCCTGTTGCCAGCGGTGATCCATCGCCCGCCGCTTGCGGCAGACAAAAGGAGGGAGACGGACGTTCTTGCGTCGGACGTGGATAGGCCGGTCCGTGCTCGAGCTGGTGCGTCTGGGGTGCCAGCGGACAGAAGGCGGGTGACAGATGCACATGCGTCTGAATTGGATGGTCCAGTGAGGGCCCGGCCCGGACCGTCAGTGGTCCGGGCTAAGGCCGTCAAGAAAACGGTGGCTCCGAAGGAAGCAAACTCCTCGGCCTTACCCTCCTCGGCTCCGGCGCGGTCTGAACGAATAGACGGTGCGGATGACGAATTTACGCTCGTCGTCAAGCCAAAGAAGGGGAAGAAGAAGACTGCTCCAGTAGCGCCCATGAAGGCACCGCCGGCCGGTGGAGCGGCCTCTATTATGCCTGCTGCTCGGGCCAAGCCAAAGCTTGTCCCACCCCGCACGGCTGCTGTAGTGATCACACTGCAGGAGGGAGCGGCCGCAGCAGGAGTAACATATAGCCATGTACTGGCTACGGCGGCGGAAAAGGTTAACCTGGCGGAACTGGGCATTGAGTCCTTGAAGTTCCGCCAGGCAGCTACTGGAGCCAGGATTCTGGAGTTGCCCAAGGGTCAAACCCAGGAAAAGGCGGAGCAGTTGGCTGAAAAGCTCCGATCAGCTCTGGAGGGGATGGCCAGAGTCGTCCGACCCACGAAGTGTGCGGAGATCCGTATCACAGGTCTGGACGACTCAGTCACCAAGGAAAAGGTGGTGACTGCGGTGGCTCAAGCCGGGAGCTGTGCAGAAGAGATGGTCAGGGCTAGGGAAGTGCGGTCTGGTCCGGGGGGTATGGGAGCTGTAGTCGTGCAGTGTCCAGTGGCAGTGGCAAAAGCGCTGGTCGATGCTGGCACGGTCCTGGTCGGATGGAGCTCGGCCAAGGTTGAGGCCTTGCAGCAGCGGCCCATGCGATGCTTTCGGTGCTTGGGGGTCGGTCACACCAGGTCGATGTGTCCGTCAGAGGTAGACCGCAGTAGCCTGTGTTTCCGCTGCGGCCGGGATGGGCACAAGGCGGCGGGGTGTACTGCGAAAGAGCATTGCGCTATCTGCTCCGATGCCGGTAGGCCTGCTGGGCACCAGATGGGGGGGTCGTTGTGCAACCCTTCCCACATGAAAGGCAAGGTGGCCGCACGACTTGTGACTGCCACAACGGCTGGACGCCAGCGAGCGCGTGAGGAAACTAACATGTCGGAATGAATCAAGCACGACATGTTAGTTTCCTTCAGGCGAATCTCAACCACTCCGCCGGGGCGCAAGATCTGTTCTTGCAGTCCATGGCGGAGTGGAATGTGAATGTGGCGGTGGCTTGCGAGCCGTATTATGTACCCTCGTACCAACATTGGGCGGGGGACATAAACGACCTTGTGGCGGTCACCATCAGGGCCGGTTCTGATACTCCACTCTCAACCTTGGAAAGGGGGTCCGGGTACGTCGTGGCGGAATGGGGAGGATATGTTATTGTTGGGACGTATTTCTCTCCAAACCGTAATTTGATGGAGTTTGAGTCGTACCTGGACTCAGTCAGGGCGGCTGTCAGCAGATGGTCGTCGAGGCCTATTTTAGTACTCGGCGACCTTAATGCAAAGGCCAGGGAGTGGGGTAACCCCACTACTGATGGTAGAGGGAGGGTCGTCCAGGCCTGGGCCCTTCTATGCGGCTTATCCCTCCTTAACAGGGGGGATGCTCAAACCTGTGTGCGGCATGGGGGGGGATCCGTGGTGGACCTATCCTTCGCCACGCCCTCTGTTGCACATAGGATAGCCGATTGGAGAGTAGAAGAGGGGGTGGAGACCTTGTCGGACCACCGGTATATCCGATTTGGGATCTCCACCTCCCAGGGACAGACGGTCCTCTCCAGGGGACCCGGATGTTTTCCGCGCTGGGCCCGTGGTAGGCTGAACAAGGACCTGGCTAAGGAGGCAGCCATCGTCCAGCGATGGGCCTCGTCTGGTGTCGGGCAGGCAAGCGGCGTTGACGAATTGGCGGGTCAAATGCGCAGGGCCCTGACAGAGGTATGTGAGGCATCCATGCCGAGGGCCCGTCGACATCCGGGACGCCGCAAGGTGTATTGGTGGTCGGCGGAGATTGCTGACCTCAGGGTGGTTTGCGGTGCCGCTCGCAGAGAGTATGTGCGGTGCCGCAGGCATGACGGCCGCGATCCGGGACTGGAGAGCCGGCTGAAAGAGGTCTTCCGGCAAGCGAAGGAGGCTCTTCAGAAAGCCATCTGTCGAGCCAAAGAACAGGCAGATGAAGAGGTCCTGGCGGACCTTAACCGGGATCCTTGGGGTCGGCCCTTTCGCGCTGCTCGAAAGAAACTTCAGAGGCAGGGTGCCCCGGCGACAGAGACGCTGTCACATAATCTCCTCGGGCGAATTATGGGGGAACTGTTCCCAGCATCACGAGGGAACTTTACACCTCCGGCGATGGCACCCCCTGGTCCTGCGGTGGAAGAGGAAGTAGAGTCCCCTCCTCTAACGAGGGACGAGGAGCTGGACTGTGCGTTGGAGCGCCTCCGGACTCGGAAGAGGGCGCCGGGCCCGGACGGGGTTCCGGGCTCGGTTGTGTATATTGCGGCCGAGTTTCTGGGAGACAGGCTTCGGGAACTGTTCGACGAGTGCTTTCGCTGCGGACAGTTCCCGACGCCTTGGAAGGAGGGCAGGGTCTGCCTCCTGCCAAAAGAGGGGCGTTCCCCAGAGTTGCCTTCGGCATATAGGCCGATCGTGTTGCTGGACGAGGTGGGGAAACTCTTCGAGAGGATTCTCGTTTCTCGCCTCGTTCAGCATCTCGAGGAGGTTGGGCCAGGGCTGTCTAGTGCACAGTGGGGATTCAGGGCAGGTCGTTCAACGATCGACGCCCTGAGTCAGCTGAAAGTCCTGTCCAGAGAGGCAGTTGAGAGGGGGGAGGTGATGCTGGCTGTTTCGCTGGATGTGAGGAACGCCTTCAACAGCCTTCCATTCGAGACGTTGGGGGAGGCACTCCGGTACCATAGAGTGCCCCTCTACCTCAGAAGGCTGTTGCTGGCGTACCTCACGGACCGCCAAGTGGTGTGGGAAGGAAAGGATGGCAGGCTATATCGGCGCCGGGTAGAGCGCGGGGTTCCACAGGGATCGGTGCTGGGGCCCACCCTGTGGAACATCGGGTTTGACTGGCTTCTCAGAGGGCCACTCCTTCCCGGGATGGGGGTGTTATGTTATGCGGATGACACCCTCATCACGGTTCGGGGAAAAACGTGGGAGGAAGCTGCCAGGAGGGCGACCGTCGGGACCTCTCTGGTGGTAGACCGCATCCATCGGATGGGTCTCGACGTTGCATTGGAGAAGACGGAGGCTCTTCTCTTCCACGGTCCTCGGAGGGGCCCGCCCCGGGGTGCGCAAATAGTCGTCCAGGGGCAGGTGATCAGGTTGAAGGCCCAAATGAAATATTTGGGTCTTGTTCTGGACGGCCGTTGGGGCTTCGGTGCACATTTTGCCCAACTTGCCCCTAAGCTGGTCTCTGCTGCAGCGGCCCTGGGGAGGTTGCTGCCCAACATCGGGGGTCCCAAGGCGACTTGCAGGCGTTTATATGCCGGCATCATCAGGAGCATGGCCCTGTACGGGGCCCCAATCTGGGCTGACGCCCTCACCGCTCCAAATAAGATCCTCTTGCGAAGACCGCAGAGGATCATTGCGGTGAGGGCAATAAGAGGGTACAGGACCGTGTCTTGGACGGCGGCCACGCTTCTGGCGGGAGACCCGCCCTGGGAGCTCCAGGCGGAGGTCCTGGCGGTGGTCTATCAGTTCAGGGCGGGTGAACGTGCGAGGGGTGTCGTGCCGGACTGGGAGATGGTGCGGCGCACCAGAAGAAGGGCTCAGGAGGAGGTCGAGCGCAGGTGGGGCGAACAACTGGAGTCCCCTGCCTATGGCCGGGCCACGGTGGAGGCAGTTCGTCCCCACTTGGCAAAATGGTTGAGGAGGGACTACGGGGCCCTAACCTTCAGGCTGGTGCAGGTACTTACCGGGCATGGTTGCTTCGGTGAGTACCTGCATCGGATAGCGGGGAGGGAGATGACCCCTGCTTGCCACGAGTGTGACGAAGCTGTTGATACGGTGCGTCACACAGTGGAGGAGTGCGCGGCTTGGGGGCCGCAACGGCACGAGCTGGTGAGTGTGGTCGGTGGTGACCTATCGCTGCTGAGTGTGGTAGGAGCCATGCTCAGCAGCAAAAGGTGCTGGGAGGCAGTGGCCTCCTTTTGCGAAAGAGTCATGACGCAAAAGGAGGCCGCGGAGAGGGTCAGGGAGGAGGATGCCGCAGCTGACCCGATCCGCAGAGCACGGCGGGGGAGACGGAGAAGGCGCTATGCGCATCTTCTCCCCCCGCCGTAAGTGGAGGACGTCGAAGGGGACTAGGGCAGGGGGTCGGGGGACCACCTGCCCACGCAAAGTCCCCCAGACGGAGGGTGCCTGTTGATAACAGGCACCCCTCCTGATGTCTGCGGCCTGGGACCAACACCCGGGCCGGCCGCCGGGGCGCCACAGTAGTATGCCAAGTGCGATCCTGTGGCGCCCCGCTCAAAGGCGGTGATGGCGGACCGTGGGGTTTTAGCCGGTAAGAGTCCGGCATAACCACATCGTCACCCCCGTGGCGGTGTGGTATCCATGAGGATTTCCCCACGTTAAAAAAAAAAAAAAAAAAAAAAAAAAAAAAAAAAGGTTAGGTTAGGTTAGGTTAGGTTAGGTTAGGTTAGGTTAGGTTAGGTTAGGTTAGGTTGGGGTGCTTGTCAGACAACCTCCACGTGTGCTCATCCCATTGTCAGTCCCGAGGATACGTCCAGAGGAACGGCAATGGGAGGGGTCGGTGCACCCTGGGCATCACCGATAATCTCTCTAGATTTATCTGGGGATGATTATCGGTGATGGCAAATAGTCTGGCACGGGGGCGTTGCGGGTGCTACTCCTGCTGCTCTCCGGCTTTCGGAGAGGAGTGGGAGTAGCATTGGCAATGCGGGGTGGTGTATTTATATATGTATATATTAAGGTCGGTGGTATAAGTTGTGCGTGAATGGGTGAAGTGGTGAAAGCGTGATGTATGAAAGTAAGTCCCCGAGAGGGGACGGTGTGATTCGTGCGGTGCGTTTGCCAGGCGCACGCGGCTTCGGCCGCCACCGGGCGATCCCGTAATTCTGTCGGAGGCGTCGTGGACAAGTCTCGCGGCCGATGAAGCAGAACCGGGGGCTAGCCTTAATCGGCTAGCCAAGTGGTCGGGATCCACTTTAAAAGGTCCACCCTCCGTAAGGAGATGATGCGCGGAGTCCCGCGCGAGGAGACAACCTCCCTAAAAAACCCCCATCCCAGGGTACCGGCCGCCCCCCTGGCGTAAATAGGCTTGTTCGGGTAGCAGAGGGCACCCCCCGGACCGACCTTTTAATCCCTCTCACTCGTGGGAACAAATATGGATAAAAAATTAAAAAACACCGAAGAAGAAGATAGAGGAGAGATAGAGATCGAGGATAGGAGGCGAAGTGTTAAGAACCATGATACACTTGACATGGGGTCTACTTCCGTCAACACCGTTTCGGATAAGTTGGCAGAGGTAGACCTCATGTCGGAGTCGGAAGATACACGAAGTGTATGCAGCGCTGGCAGTGCGATACAGACGAAGTACTGGCGAAAGCGCAGACATATGAAGGAAGGATGCGCCAAATCAGCATCTAGTGGCGAAGAAACCACGGCACCAAAGTCGCCAAAGGAAAAAAGAGGACGAGGAAGACCACCCACCACTGGTGAACATGTAGGAAAGTGGAAGATAAAGAAGGAGATGGAGGCTGCCAAAAGGGCGAACTTCCTCGAGGTAAGGATTGCCGAAGTAGACAGACTGGCCGCCGAATCTGCCGTGAGCGAGGCAGCTAGTGACCGAGGCTCTCGTGCAGCATCGCGCGCCTCATCAAGGCTTGACGCAGACGAGTTGCCCGTAGAGGGCCTAAAACTGAGGCTCGAGGAGTCACTTGGCGAGATTCGGGATGTGGCAAGGGTCTCAAAAGGCCTTAAAGGAACGTCCCAGATGATGTTGAAGCAGGCGGCGAACAACATAGCAGACGTGGCGGAGGAGCTGCTTCAGCGCTCAGTATCCGATGAGGTACGCCGCCTGCAAATCGAAAACGCCCGCCTTAAAAGGCAAATGGGCGAAATGAAGAAGGAGCTGGATTGCATCCGGTCCATGGTTATGGAAACTGGGAAAGGGAGTCAAACGGCAAACCCTGCCGCGGCTCCTAAACCTGCTGAGTCGGATCTGGTACAGGTAGTTAGAGAGGAGATCGGCAAGGTCCTACAAAGGGTCCAATTTTTGGAGGGCAAGATTCTCCGCCCTCCCTTGGCGTCTGATAAGAACAAACAGACGCCACCTACAGCACCGGAGGTTTCTTTTGCCGAGAAGGTAGCACGCCCCACCAAACAACCAGAGCGGGCTCAGTCCCACGTGACTGCACAAACGCCTTCTACATCGGCCGCCTCCAAGGCCCTGCAAAACAAAAAGGAGAAGAAGAGAGACGAAAAGGAGAAGAAGAGAGACGAAAGAAAGGAACCCGCTACTGCCCGACCTCAGGAACCCGCGAAACCAAAAGGCGAAGAGTGGCAGGTGGTTGGCGCTAGGAAGGCTGACAAGAAGGCGAAGCGGAAGAGGAAAAGGACGAGGAGAAGACCCCGAGTACCGCGCTCAACAGCGGTAGTCCTCACTCTCGCACCCGAGGCAGAAAAGCGTGGCGTCACATACGCGGCGCTTTTGCATAGTGCCAGGTCAGTTATCAAGTTGGATGAACTTGGTATAGACGGCCTGCGCTATAAGGTGACGGCCACCGGTGGCCGCCTCCTGGAAGTACCAGGGGCTACGAGCGGCCAGAAAGCAGACGCTCTTGCAGAGAAAATGAGAGAACACTTCTCAGAAGAAGACTGTCGGATCTCTCGGCCAATAAAAACTGCCGCCCTGAGAATTGCCGGCCTCGACGAGTCCATCTCTAAGGGGGAGCTGGTGGAAGCCGTCGCTAAGATCGGAGACTGTCCCGTCGCCCAAATTAAGGTGGGGGATATAAAACAGGGACCAAACGGAGAGGGTACAGCAATAATCAACTGTCCCATTGCAGCGGCCCAAAAGATTGCGGACGGTCGACGTCTCCTCGTGGGCTGGGTCTCGGCCCAAGTCAAACTACTGAAGCCGAGGCCCATGCGGTGTTACCGCTGCCTCATGGGAGGACATGTTGGCGTCAAGTGTGGTGCAGAAATAGACTGCAGCGAATGCTGCTTCCGGTGCGGCAAAAAGGGACATAGAGCCGCCGAATGCATAGACACTCCGCACTGCCTAATGTGCGCAAAAGTAGGAAAGCCCGCTGAACATCCTGCGGGCAGCAAGGGCTGCTCATCATCTCAGCCCAAAATGCAGAAGGCGGCCCCCGCGCGCACTGGTCAACGGTCTACACCGGCACCTGCACCGCGATCGACAGAGAAGGAGAAAAGCATGGACACCACTTAATGGACCAAGTGCTCCAAATGCTCCAAACCAACGCAAACCACTCCGCCAGGGCCCAGGACCTTCTGTTCCAGACCCTGGCGGAGTGGTCCATCGGACTGGCAGTGGTCGCCGAGCCATACTATGTCCCCGCCTCACCCAAATGGGCCGGGGACTTGGATGGCCTGGTGGCCATAATAACGGACCTGACACACGGCGCCCCTACACTCGATAATGTCGAGAGGGGCCACGGCTACGTCGCCGCTAGCGTCGGAAACATCTCTGTCGTGGGGATTTATTTCTCCCCCAATAGACAGCTGGCGGAATTCGAGGCCTTCACGGCCCAACTCAGTGCCCTCATTAGCAGGCTTCACCCGCGTCCCGTGCTAGTCCTCGGGGACTTTAATGCGAAGTCCCCGGCGTGGGGCTCACCAACTGCCGACGCGAGGGGTGAAATACTGGAAGAGTGGGTGATAGAGAGAGGACTGGTCGTTCTCAATAGGGGTACGGCCTACACGTGCGTCCGGCAAGGGGGTGGATCCATAGTGGACATCTCCCTGGCCAGCCCCAGCATAGCGCGTCAAGTTAGCGATTGGCACGTTGTCGGGGAGGCGGAGACGCTGTCGGATCACCGCTACATCCGATTCAGCGTTTCCGCCGCCTCCAGCGTCCCCGCGAATCCGGCCTTGATTGACCCTAACCCGCGATGGGCCCTAGGCCACTTGAATAGAGAGCTTCTGCTAGAAGCTGCAGAAGCCCAAGCTTGGATATCGCCGCCGAGTACCTACAACATCCAGCAGGAGGCAGACTGGTTTCGGTCTGCCTTATTCGCCATCTGCGACGCGGCGATGCCTCGGATGCGGCCTAACAGCAGGCCACGGACACGACAAGTGTACTGGTGGTCGCGCGAGCTCGCACAGCTACGTCGGGCTTGCATAGCTGCGCGTCGCCAGTACACCCGCCACCGGAGGAGACGTCGACGCACTCAATACTCGACAACAAGAGAGGCTGAGCTGTACGAGACCTATAGATCAGCGAAACGGACATTCCAGGAGGCCATAAAAAGGGCTAAAGTGCAGGCTCGGGAAGAACTCCTCGCCATCTTGGACGGCGACCCCTGGGGACGCCCGTACAAGATGGTCAGGGGAAAACTCCGCCCTTGGGCCCCGCCCTTGACTCAAACCCTGCAGCCCCAAATACTGGACGTGACACTAAGTGCCCTGTTCCCGAACGGTACAGAGCGCACTTTCCCGGACATGAGAACACCTGGACACGACACCCTGGACAATGACGAAAATGCCCCCGAGATTACGGAACTAGAACTCGAGGTGGCTATACACAAAATGAAGACTAGAAACGTCGCCCCGGGACCTGACGGCGTACCTGGACGCGTCCTGGCTGCGTCACTTGAGGCACTGGGGCCCCGCTGTAAGACGTTCCTTAGTGAATGCCTGCGGTACGGACATTTCCCACCTAACTGGAGAACCGGGAAACTGATTCTTCTGAGGAAGGATGGGCGTCCTGCGGACTCACCCTCCGCCTACCGCCCAATAGTTCTGCTCGACGAGGCGGGCAAGCTCTTCGAGCGAATCATAGCTAACCGCCTCGTCGAGCACTTGACGCAGACAGGACCGGACTTGAGTCCCAACCAGTTCGGCTTTCGGCGTGGAAGATCCACTCTCGACGCCGTCAACAGAGTAAAAGGGATCGTGGAGGAGGCTGTATCCCGGGGTGAGGTGATATTGGCGGTGTCATTAGACATCGCCAATGCATTCAACTCCCTCCCCTGGGGCGCGATACTGGAGGCCTTGATTTATCACCGGGCCCCATTCTATTTGCGCCGTATAGTGTCGAACTACCTCTCGGACAGAAGTATCACCTACCCGGGTAACACGGAGTGGTGTCGAAAAGATATAGAGTGCGGTGTTCCACAGGGGTCAGTCCTAGGACCACTTCTGTGGAACATCGCATACGACTGGGTCCTCAGGGGATCACTGTTACCCGGTGTCGCCCTGACCTGCTATGCGGATGACACCTTGGTCACCGCGAGAGGGCGCTCATATCGCCAGGCTACCATACGGGCTACGGCGGGAGTAGCCCTGATTGTAGGGCGTATTAGAAGACTGGGCCTTAATGTGGCCCTTAACAAAACTGAGGCGGTGGCCTTTCATGGGCCCCGGAATAAACCGCCGGGTGACTTACACATTGTGGTCGGGGGCGTGCGCATCACTGTGGGACGGACACTTAAGTACCTTGGTTTACTCCTTGACAGTCGCTGGACTTTCCGTCCCCACTTTGAGGCGCTGTCCCCCAAACTGACTAAGACGGCGACGGCATTGTCGTCAATTCTCCCTAATCTGGGAGGACCTGACACCTCATGCAGGAGGCTCTACACTGGCGTTGTGCGATCCCAGGCCCTATATGGGGCCCCAATCTGGGCTGAGACCCTATCCGCCCAAAGCATGGCGCTCCTGAGGAGACCCCAGAGAGTGATGGCGACACGGGTAGCTCGCGGGTATCGCACGATCGCATACGAGGCGGGTACACTGTTAGCGGGAACGCCCCCCTGGCAACTTGAGGCGAAAGCTCTGGCCCGCCTATACAAATGGCGTACGAACGAGCTCAGACAGGGTCACATCGTTGACCTTATAGAAATTGGACGAAAAAGGACGGAATTGCACTCTACCGTCATCGAAGAGTGGGGCGAACTTTTAGCCCAACCAAGTGCAGGACTCAACACCGTCGCCGCCATAATGCCTGTTTTCAGGGAGTGGTTAGAGCGTCGACACGGTGCCCTCACGTTCCGGCTCACACAGATACTGTCCGGACATGGTTGTTTCGGGCGGTATCTGTGTCGTATCGGACGCGAAGAAACAGAGGGATGCCACCACTGCGCTGCCCCTGAGGACACGGCCTTACACACACTGCAGGCGTGTCCGGCTTGGGACGAGGCGAGAGGCGAGCTAATCGCCGCGATCGGAGTTCAGGCGCTCTCGCTTCCGGCTGTGGTCGCAAGCATGGTCGGGAGCGAGCGCGCCTGGGAGGCAGTAGCCTCTTTCACGGAGGCCGTAATAGCGGCCAAGGAGGCAGCCGAGAGGGAGAGGGAAGCGTCGTCAACGCTCCCCTCCCGCCGCCGACGCACAGGGCGTCGACGCACGGCTCACTTAAGAGACGATCTGCGCCCCCCGTAGGGCGTGGCCTGCGGTCGGCGGGGAGGGCAACCCGTCGACCGACCAGCAGCAGGCCGTGAAGGTAGACGGGCTCGCTTGTGTCTCGCGAGCCCGTCCTAGTGGAGGAAAGGAAAGTAAGGTTTCCACATTGGAGGGGACTGCAGTAGCGGTCCAGGCCCTGTCAGCGTCGTGGTAGTCATGCAATCTGCGGTACCCACGACCCGGACACTCGGGGCTGTGAAGGGACACCAGGGGGTTTTTAGTCCGTGCAAGTCGGACATACCCACTCCGCCGTGCCCTAGGCGGAGTGGCATGCGTAGGCATTTTCCCCCTGTCAAAAAAAAAAAAAAAAAAAAAAAAAAAAAAGGTTAGGTTAGGTTAGGTTAGGTTAGGTTAGGTTGGGGTGCTAGGTCAGACAACCTCCTCGTGTGCCTCCCCCATTGTCAGTCCCGAGGATACGTCCAGAGGAACGGCAATGGGAGGGGCCGGTGCACCCTGGGCATCGCATGATAATCTCCTAGGTCACCTAGGTGTATTGTCTGCGATGGCGAATAGTCTGGCAAGGGGGCGTTGCGAGTGCTACTCCTGCTGCTCTCCGGCTTTCGGAGAGGGGTGGGAGTAGCATTAGCGACGCAAGGGGGGGTATTATTTATATATGTATATATTTTTAAGTGTGGGTGATTGCGTGATGTATGAAAGATGCCCAATGCTGAAGGTCGAGCGTGCCGATAGGCTGGCAGGCGGGGGGGCTAAACCCCGTCATTAGCGCTGGGGGGGAGGGGAATACAGGGTGCCCTGACCTGTCTAAAAATCAGGGCAAACGACAATGGAAAATAAGGTAAAGGACAAAAAACTCCCCGGGAGGGTACCAGTCGCGAAAGCGGCTGGACAAAAAGCCCTTACGGAGCCCTCGGGTTCTGATCGCCCCACGTATACGGGGGGGGCAACCAATACCTTGCACGCAAGTGCTCCCGACGACCAAGGCACGAAAACCGGACTAAAACTGAGATTGCTTTTTGATACGGAAAAGGCGGCTCGCGTGGCGGGCAGTGAGAAAAAGGGGACCAAGACCCAAACCTGCAAGATGGACATGGACTCGGAGGATACTGCGACCATCAGGTCACGCAGTCCCGGACGTGACAAGGACGGACGGAAGCGCCCACGGCCTGGGCGTGGAAGTGATGCCTCGAGGTCTAACTGTACCTCGAGCGATGAAGACCAACCTTTGACTAAGGTGCTGGCTGGTAAAACAGCCAGCGCCCCCCGAGGGAGAGGACGACCACCCACGACGGGTGCCTACGTCGGTCTGGCGAAAGCCAAGGCCGACCTTTTAGCGATCGAGCGGGAGGCGATGGAGCTCGAAGTAGAGAAAGAGCTTGCGGAGGAGGCGAAGCGGGCGTACCACCTAAGGACCCGCCTATCAGAGGCCTCGGCCGATGAAGAACCGTCTGCAAGCGACTTAAGGGAGATTGTACACGAACATGTAGGCCTCATTAATCGTGTGGCTGCAAAATCCTCGAACCTTAAGGGAACGTATGTTCGAACCCTTAGGGATGCGGCCACTGCGATCTCGGAGGCGGTGAAGATACTGAGCAAGTCGTCAGTCTCAGCAGAGACGAAGAAGTTGGCTGCCGATAACAGCCAACTGAAAGTTGAGGTCGAGGCTCTCCGCAGTGAGTTGGCCGCTATGCGGTCCGATTTGCAGCGGTCCCAGACCAAAAAACCGGACGTGACGAAGACCCCGCCGCCCACCAGTGCTCCGATTGAGCCGGAGCTGCTGCAGCGCTCCATCATCGAGGCGGTGGGCAACATGATGAACGCCCGATTTGAGGCGCTTGAAGACCGACTGCTGCCAGAGAGGCGCTTACGCCCTCCACTAGCCTCGGACAGGACGAACGCCGAAGAGCTGGGGGGTCAGCCGACCCCCTCTCCGACGGCCTTACCCAGAGCTGCCCCAAGGGCTGCAACGACTGTAGCTGAAGTGGCTACACCAGTAGAACTGGGATCTGTGGATGAGCCTTCACCCACCCCCAACGCCATCCCGCGGAAGGAGGTGAAGAAGAAAAGAGGAGTGAAGAAGAAGCAGGCCATTCCCGCCAAAAACGGTCAGGAACAGCCGCTGAACGTGCCGGCAACAACAACGGCCGCAGAGAAGACCACCACCGGAGAGTGGACAGTTGTAACTCGGCGTAAAGCCAAGTCCAACAAGGGACGCGCTCCAGCCGCTCAAGCGGAGAGTAGAAAAAAGAAGGAGAAGAAGCAGAAACGACGATCGCTGAGACCTCCAAAGTCGTCAGCGGTCGTCATCAAACTAAAAGAGGACGCACCGGCCAGAGGTGTTACCTATGCTGGTATACTGACAAAGGCCAAAGAGAAGATCAACCTAGCAGACCTTGGCATTCAAGCCCTCTCATTTAGAAGGGCAGTGACAGGGGCGCGCATACTCGTGTTGCCAGGGGCCGAGAGCGGCGACAAAGCCAATTCGTTGGCAGCGAAGCTGATTGAGGTCCTTGAAGAAAGTGATGTACATATCTCCAGGCCGGAGAGATGCGTAGATCTGCGCATTACGGACCTGGATGACACAGTGGAAAAAGAAGACGTCGTGAAGGCTGTCGCCCGGGTAGGCGACTGCCCGGTAGCGGCAGTGAAGACGGGTGACATCCGCCGGGATAAGTCCGGCCTTGGCACCATCCTGGTGAGCTGCCCTGTTGTGGCGGCCAAAAAGGTGGTAGGCGCCGACCGATTTCTTGTCGGCTGGTCGTCGGTGCGGGTCGTGCTACTCCAAGCGCGCCCCCTTAGGTGTTTTAAGTGCCTGGAACTTGGACACGTTAAAGAACTGTGCACCAGTGAGGAAGACCGCAGCTCCGCCTGCTTCAGATGTGGACAGCTGGGCCATAAATCGGCCCAATGTACTGCCGCGCCCCACTGTTTGGTGTGCGCGGCGTCTCAAAAGCCCTCCGGCCACAGGCTAGGCAGCAAGTCGTGCGCCGCCGCCAAGCCGGAGACAAAAGGACGTGGAAAGGGAGCAGCTCGAGGCAAGACTCGCCAGCAACCAGTCCGCCCTGCTACTGCTGTGAGCGGGGAAGTGGAGATGGAGGCCACGTAGGTGGCTGCGGGCCGGGCGGCAGTCCCGGGGGGGGCTGTCGCTCACCACACATGGCTCGAGAAGAGGTGACACACACCTGGCCAGAAAGGCCGAGATGAGGCCTGCAGAAGGCTACAGTCGCGCCGGGCTCGCGGAAGATTGCGACATCGCGTTCCCGTGTCCCCGGCACTCACGACGGGACGAAGATCAAGGTTGGTTTTAGTGGGTATTCCGGCAATCTGCCGGCGAGTCCCACATACCCCTCTCGTCCCCCCGGGCGAGAGGGTATGCGTAAATGCATTTCCACCTTGTAAAAAAAAAAAAAAAAAAAAAAAAAAAAAAAAAAGGTTAGGTTAGGTTAGGTTAGGTTGGGGTGCTGATGTCAGACAACCTCCTCGTGTGCTCATCCCATTGTCAGTCCCGAGGATACGTCCAGAGGAACGGCAATGGGAGGGGCCGGTGCACCCTGGGCATCGCAGGATAATCTCCTAGGTCACCTAGGTGTATTGTCGGCGATGGCGAATAGTCTGGCGTGGGGAAGGGAGGGGGGCTGCGACCGGGCCTCGGCCTGGACGCGGCGGACCCACCCTTATGGGGACGTAGGAGGAGGGGGAGCGCGACCGGGCTTCGGCCTGGACGCTGCGGACCCACCTCGTGGAGGGGAGGGAGGCTGCGTGAGTAGCGGCGGGCACACCCCTCGAAGCCCATTGTCAGTCCCGAGGATACGTCCAGAGGAACGGCAATGGGAGGTGCCGGTGCATTCTGAACATCGCTGATAATCTTCTAGGTCACCTAGATGTATTGTCGGCGATGGCGAATAGCCCGGCGTGGGGAAGGGAGGGGGGCTGCGACCGGGCCTCGGCCTGGACGCGGCGGACCCACCCTTATGGGGACATATGGGGAGGGGGAGCGCGACCGGGCTTCGGCCTGGACGCTGCGGACCCACCTCGTGGAGGGGAGGGAGGCTGCGTGAGTAGCGGCGGGCCCACCCCTCGTAGGATGCCTGAGAGGAGGGAGGCTGCGGCTGGGCAGAGGGCCCGGCTGCGGCGGACCCACCGATCGGGCAGCCCCGCAAGGGGCGTGTGGAAGGGAGGGAGTCTGCGACCGGGCCTTGGCTCGGACGCGGCGGACCTGCCCTGTTGGGGACGAGGAGGGGGAGCGCGACCGGGCTTCGGCCTGGACGCTGCGGACCCACCACGTGGAGGGGAGGGAGGCTGCGTGAGTAGCGGCGGGCCCACCCCTTGGACGACGGCCCCGAGAGGAGGGAGGCTGCGGCTGGGCCTTAGGGCTCGGTAGCGGCGGACCCACCCCTTGGGTGCCAGCCCCTTGGGGCGTGTCGATTTGAGGGGAGGGTGGCTGCGGCTGGGCTTCGGCTCGGTTGCGGCTGCCCGACCCTCGGGTGTCCGCCCCGGGAGGAGGGAGGCTGCGGCTGGGCCTACGGTCTGGTAGCGGCAGCCCAATTCTCGGGTGACGGCACCGTGAGGAGGGAGGGGAGGGAGGCTGCGGCTGGGCCTTTGGCTCGGTAGCGGCGGGCCCACTCAACCCATACCGGTTGGACGAGTGACGGATTGATGTCGCTCGTCCGACCTGGCTGGTCACTGGCTAGTGGGGCCGGTGGCCGGTCTTCGAGCCTGGGTGGCGGATTCGGGGGAGTCTGCCGCTCAACACATGGCTCGTGTGGAAGGTGCTGCGTTTTTCAACGCAGCGCCTGGCCGAAAGGCCGTGAGGAGGCCGCAAGGCCAAGTCGCGCCGGGACGTCGCGGAAGTATGCTTTAGCGTTCCCGCGACCCCGGCTATGCGACCGTGCGGAAGCACCATGTGGTTTTAGTGGGTATACCGGCCGCCGCCGGGGAGTCCCACATACCCCTCTGGTCCCCCCCGGGATAGGAGGGAATGCGTAATTGCATTTCCACATGTAAAAAAAAAAAAAAAAAAAAAAAAAAGGTTAGGTTAGGTTAGGTTAGGTTAGGTTAGGTTAGGTTAGGTTAGGTTAGGTTAGGTTAGGTTAGGTTAGGTTAGGTTAGGTTAGGTTAGGTTGGGGTGCTAGGTCAGACAACCTCCTCGTGTGCCTCCCCATTGTCAGTCCCGAGGATACGTCCAGAGGAACGGCAATGAGAGGGGCCGGTGCACCCTGGGCATCGCATGATAATCTCCTAGGTCACCTAGGTGTATTGTCTGCGATGGCGAATAGTCTGACATGGCGCGGTGTGTTTGCCAAGTGCACGCGGCTTCGGCCGTCACCGGGCTTCCTTTATTCCTTTTCCTCTCCCATATCCTCAAAGGGCTTGTCTGCTCCCGGTACTTCTCTCTTCTGAGAGTTGACTGGCGATGCAGACTTGCTCTATCCTTTTTCCTTTCCTTCACAATTTCCCATGTCGTTCCGGTGGAGATAACCACTTGCAAAAATCACGGGGGCGTCGTCAGTGGCGCAGGGGGGTGTATTATATATATATGTATATATTTATAAGTGTGGGTGAAAGGATGAATTGATTGCGTGATGTATGAAAGATGCCCAATGCCGAAGGTCGAGCGTGCCGATAGGCTGGCAGGCGGGGGGGCTAAACCCCGTCATTAGCGCTGGGGGGGAGGGGAAACTGGGTGCCTTGGCCAGTATAAAAACCAAGGCAAACGAACATGGATAAGGTAAAGGCTAAAAAACTCCCCGGGAGGGTACCAGTCGCGAAAGCGGCTGGACAAAAAGCCCTTACGGAGCCCTCGGGCTCTGATCGCCCCACGTATACGGGGGGGGCAACCAATACCTTGCACGCAAGTGCTACCGACGACTTTGGCGCGAAAACTGGACAATTACGATTGCTCTTTGATGTGGAGAAGACGGCTTGCAAGGCAAGCAAGGACGAGGAACCAGCTGCGGGTAGTTCTGCACGAGCGGAAGCAGAAAGCGAATGGCTTGCTGCATACAAGGAAGCGATGCGGTCCGAGGATATGGAGTCGGCTCTGTCCGACACTGACGTCTCCATAGCCTCGAGACCAGAATCCCTTAAGGACGGGCGAAAACGCCCAAGACACCACTCGGTCGTCGACTTGAGCGTCAGCTCGTCGGACGAGGAAGACCGGCCAGCACCAAAGGTGCGGCTTAGCAAGAGCGTTCGAGAACGCTCCTCCCCTGCTCAGGCAAGGGATAAGATGGGGCGCTTTCTCAAGCGCACAGACAACACGGACGAGACACGAATGTCTCTGGAGGGGGACCGGTCACGGTCGGGAAGTGGGAGTGACATACATGTCATCCCGAAGTGCACCGGTGACCTCCCCAGAGGGAGAGGACGGCCACCGACAACGGGGGAGTATGTCGGGTTGGCCAAGGCAAAGGCCGAGCTCGTCGCCGCGGAGCGCGCGGCGATGGAGCTACAGGCGGAACGGGAAGTGGCGGAGGCAGCGCGGAAAACATACTTTTTGCGACCGAGCCAACTCTCCGAATCCTCAGTTGAGGAAGGACTGACGGCCGGCGAATTGAGGGAGCAGGTTCTCCAACAGGTGAATCTGATCACTCAAGTCGCCGGCAAGTCGTCGAATCTTAAGGGTACGTTTGTTCGTACCCTCAAAGATGCGGCGGCTGCAATAAGGGACGCCGTGGAGGCGCTTAGTAGGTCTTCGGTCTCTGAAGAGACCAAGAAGTTGGCGGCCGACAACGCCCGCCTCAAAGTGGAGGTGAATGAGCTCCGCGGCGAGTTAGCCACATTACGGGCTGACCTGCGGCGGACTCAGGACACCCAATACGGGAAGGGGGCCCTCTCCCCCGCAATTGCTCCGTTCGAGCCGGAGCAACTTCAGAGGACCATCATCGAGGCAGTGGGCACGATGATCAACGCCCGTTTTGAGGGGTTGGAGGGAAGGCTTCTTCCAGAGAAGAGCCTGCGCCCACCACTCGCCTCGGACCGAACGAGGACTGACGCTTCGGAGTATCAACCGCCCTCAACTTCTAGGGCCCCTCCGAAACCCTCCCCTAGGGTCAAACCCAGGGTTGAGACTCAACCAGCCGCCCCGGTTGTTCTGGATGCGGCTGAAGAGAGGACAACTCCTCCCGTCCCTCCTGCAGTCCCTCCGGAAGGCAGGAAGGGGAAGAAGCGGGGGAAGAAAAAGAAACGGGTAACTGGTGGGAACCCTGTTCAGGGAGAACCCCAGAACCCCCAACCCGGAGAATGGACGCTGGTAGCCCGGCGTAAGGCCAAGCGCGGCAAGGGTTCAAGACCAGTCAGCCAGTCGGCTGGCCGGCCAGCGAAGCCAATGCCGAAGCCAAAGCCGAAGAGGAAACTGCGACCCCCCACCACGTCGGCTGTGGTCCTTAAGCTCCAGCCCGACGCAGAGAAGCGAGGGGTCACATATGCCCGCATTATAATGCAGGCCAAACAGAAGGTCGACCTTGGAAGCCTGGGGATTCAAACCCTGGGCTTCAAAAAGGCGATGACAGGGGCGCGGATCTTGGTTTTGCCGGGCGCCGACAGCGCCGAAAGGGCCAACCTGCTGGCTGCGAAGCTGCAGGAGGCACTAAAAGAGGACGACGTCCGAGTCTCCAGGCCGGAGAAGAGCGCAACTCTGCGCATCTCGGGCCTGGACGACTCGGTCGGTCAATTCGAGGCTTGGGACGAGCTCGCGCGGGTTGGCGAGTGTTCCCTCGAGTCGATGAAAGTGGGGGAGGTGCGCCGGGGCAAATCCGGCCTCGGCACACTCCTGGTCAGCTGCCCAATTGCCGCGGCCAAGCGGATCATGGACGTCGATCGCCTTCTTATAGGGTGGTCGACGGTTCATCGAACGATGCTGGAGAGGCGACCTCTGCGGTGCTTCAAGTGCCTCACCTTGGGGCACGTTAGGGAGCAGTGTACCGCAGAGGTCGACTACGGGGACATTTGTTTCCGTTGTGGGAAACCCGACCATAAGTCCGGGGGTTGTAGCGCCGCGCCGCACTGCTTAGTATGCGACGCGGCGAAACAACCTGCCGGGCATAAGATGGGCGGGCGGGCTTGCGCCGGCGCAAGGCCCGCAAGGAGAGGAGGAAGGGGACGGAGGGCTGCGGCCGGGACCAAGGTCCAGACGCAACCAACCCGCCCTGCGGCGACCGGAGAGCCCGCACCGGAAACCCCGATGGCCACTGGATAGTGGTCGTCGATGAGAGCCCGGGCGGCAGACTCGGGGGAGTCTGTCGTTCCGTATAGGGCTCGTGAGGAGGTGCTGTGTTGGAAGTGTGCCAACACAGCACCTGGCCTGGTGGCCGAAGAGGAGGCCTGATGAGGCCGTCGTCGCGCCGAGGTCGCGGAAGAATGCGTCCCGCGTACCCGTGACCTCGGCATTGCGATTGTGTGACACACCAAGGGGTTTTAGTGGGTATACCGGCACTCTGCCGGGGAGTCCCACATACCCCTCTCGTCCCCCCGGGCGAGAGGGGATGCGTAACGCATTTCCCCTTGTAAAAAAAAAAAAAAAAAAAAAAAAAAAAAAAAAAGGTTAGGTTAGGTTAGGTTAGGTTAGGTTAGGTTAGGTTAGGTTAGGTTAGGTTAGGTTAGGTTAGGTTAGGTTAGGTTAGGTTGCCCCTCCGATGCTACAAGTGTTTGGAGCTAGGCCACGTGAAGGAGCTTTGCGTGGCTGAGGTGGACCGTGGTGCTGCGTGTTTCCGCTGTGGCCAGTTAGGCCACAAGTCGGCCCAGTGCTCCGCTGCGCCCCATTGTTTGGTGTGCGCGGCGTCAAAAAAGCCCTCCGGGCACAGGCTAGGCAGCAAGGCGTGCGCTGCCGTCAAGCCGGAGGCGAAAGGACGGAAAAAGGGTGCTGCAAAAGATTCGTCTCAGCAGCAACCTACCCCTGCAGTCGTCGAGACCAGGGAGGTGGAAATGGCTACCACTTAAAAGTGGCCAGGGGCCCGGACGGCGGACTCGGGGGAGTCCGTCGCTCCGCACAGGGCCCGTGAGGAGGTGCTGTGTTGAAGTGTGCCAACACAGCACCTGGCCAGTTGGCCGAAAGTAGAGGCCTGACGAGGCCGTCGTCGCGCCGAGGTCGCGGAAGAATGCGTCATCGCGTACCCGTGACCTCGGCACTGTGACTGAGTGACACACCGTGGAGTTTTAGTGGGTATACCGGCACTCTGTCGGGGAGTCCCACATACCCCTCTCGTCCCCCCGGGCGAGAGGGGATGCGTAACGCATTTCTCCACGTAAAAAAAAAAAAAAAAAAAAAAAAAAAAAAAAAAAAAAAAAAAAAAGGTTAGGTTAGGTTAGGGGTGCTGATGTCAGACAACCTCCTCGTGTGCTCATCCCATTGTCAGTCCCGAGGATACGTCCAGAGGAACGGCAATGGGAGGGGCCGGTGCACCCTGGGCATCGCAGGATAATCTCCTAGGTCACCTAGGTGTATTGTCGGCGATGGCGAATAGTCTGGCGTGGGGAAGGGAGGGGGGCTGCGACCGGGCCTCGGCCTGGACGCGGCGGACCCACCCTTATGGGGACGTAGGAGGAGGGGGAGCGCGACCGGGCTTCGGCCTGGACGCTGCGGACCCACCTCGTGGAGGGGAGGGAGGCTGCGTGAGTAGCGGCGGGCCCACCCCTCGAAGCCCATTGTCAGTCCCGAGGATACGTCCAGAGGAACGGCAATGGGAGGTGCCGGTGCATTCTGAACATCGCTGATAATCTTCTAGGTCACCTAGATGTATTGTCGGCGATGGCGAATGGCCGGCGTGGGGAAGGGAGGGGGGCTGCGACCGGGCCTCGGCCTGGACGCGGCGACCCACCCTTATGGGGACATATGGGGAGGGGGAGCGCGACCGGGCTTCGGTCTGGACGCTGCGGACCCACCTCGTGGAGGGGAGGGAGGCTGCGTGTGTAGCGGCGGGCCCACCCCTCGTACGGATGCCTGAGAGGAGGGAGGCTGCGGCTGGGCAGAGGGCCCGGCTGCGGCGGACCCACCGATCGGGCAGCCCCGCAAGGGGCGTGTGGAAGGGAGGGAGTCTGCGACCGGGCCTCGGCTCGGACGCGGCGGACCTGCCCTGTTGGGGACGAGGAGGGGGAGCGCGACCGGGCTTCGGCCTGGACGCTGCGGACCCACCACGTGGAGGGGAGGGAGGCTGCGTGAGTAGCGGCGGGCCCACCCCTTGGACCACGGCCCCGAGAGGAGGGAGGCTGCGGCTGGGCCTTAGGGCTCGGTAGCGGCGGACCCACCCCTTGGGTGCCAGCCCCTTGGGGCGTGTGGAGTGAGGGGAAGGTGGCTGCGGCTGGGCTTCGGCTCGGTTGCGGCTGCCCGACCCTCGGGTGTCCGCCCCGGGAGGAGGGAGGCTGCGGCTGGGCTTATGGTCTGGTAGCGGCAGCCCAACTCTCGGGTGACGGCACCGTGAGGAGGGAGGGGAGGGAGGCTGCGGCTGGGCCTTTGGCTCGGTAGCGGCGGGCCCACTCAACCCATACTGGTTGGACGAGTGACGGATTGATGTCGCTTGTCCGACCTGGCTGGTCACTGGCTAGTGGGGCCGGTGGCCGGCCTATGAGCCTGGGTGGCGGATTCGGGGGAGTCTGCCGCCCAACACATGGCTCGTGTGGAAGGTGCTGCGTTTTTCAACGCAGCGCCTGGCCGAAAGGCCGTGAGGAGGCCGCAAGGCCAAGTCGCGCCGGGACGTCGCGGAAGTATGCTTTAGCGTTCCCGCGACCCCGGCTATGCGACCGTGCGGAAGCACCATGTGGTTTTAGTGGGTATACCGGCCGCCGCCGGGGAGTCCCACATACCCCTCTGGTCCCCCCCGGGATAGGAGGGAATGCGTAATTGCATTTCCACATGTAAAAAAAAAAAAAAAAAAAAAAAAAAAAAAAAAAAAAAAAAAGGTTAGGTTAGGTTAGGTTAGGTTAGGTTAGGTTAGGTTAGGTTAGGTTAGGTTAGGTTAGGTTAGGTTAGGTTAGGTTAGGTTGGGGTGCTGATGTCAGACAACCTCCTCGTGTGCTCATCCCATTGTCAGTCCCGAGGATACGTCCAGAGGAACGGCAATGGGAGGGGCCGGTGCACCCTGGGCATCGCAGGATAATCTCCTAGGTCACCTAGGTGTATTGTCGGCGATGGCGAATAGTCTGGCGTGGGGAAGGGAGGGGGGCTGCGACCGGGCCTCGGCCTGGACGCGGCGGACCCACCCTTATGGGGACGTAGGAGGAGGGGGAGCGCGACCGGGCTTCGGCCTGGACGCTGCGGACCCACCTCGTGGAGGGGAGGGAGGCTGCGTGAGTAGCGGCGGGCCCACCCCTCGAAGCCCATTGTCAGTCCCGAGGATACGTCCAGAGGAACGGCAATGGGAGGTGCCGGTGCATTCTGAACATCGCTGATAATCTTCTAGGTCACCTAGATGTATTGTCGGCGATGGGGAATAGCCCGGCGTGGGGTAGGGAGGGGGGCTGCGACCGGGCCGCGGCCTGGACGCGGCGGACCCACCCTTATGGGGACATATGGGGAGGGGGAGCGCGACCGGGCTTCGGCCTGGACGCTGCGGACCCACCTCGTGGAGGGGAGGGAGGCTGCGTGAGTAGCGGCGGGCCCACCCCTCGTAGGATGCCTGAGAGGAGGGAGGCTGCGGCTGGGCAGAGGGCCCGGCTGCGGCGGACCCACCGATCGGGCAGCCCCGCAAGGGGCGTGTGGAAGGGAGGGAGTCTGCGACCGGGCCTCGGCTCGGACGCGGCGGACCTGCCCTGTTGGGGACGAGGAGGGGGAGCGCGACCGGGCTTCGGCCTGGACGCTGCGGACCCACCACGTGGAGGGGAGGGAGGCTGCGTGAGTAGCGGCGGGCCCACCCCTTGGACGACGGCCCCGAGAGGAGGGAGGCTGCGGCTGGGCCTTAGGGCTCGGTAGCGGCGGACCCACCCCTTGGGTGCCAGCCCCTTGGGGCGTGTCGATTTGAGGGGAGGGTGGCTGCGGCTGGGCTTCGGCTCGGTTGCGGCTGCCCGACCCTCGGGTGTCCGTCCCGGGAGGAGGGAGGCTGCGGCTGGGCCTACGGTCTGGTAGCGGTAGCCCAATTCTCGGGTGACGGCACCGTGAGGAGGGAGGGGAGGGAGGCTGCGGCCGGGCCTTTGGCTCGGTAGCGGCGGGCCCACTCAACCCATACCGGTTGGACGAGTGATGGATTGATGTCGCTCGTCCGACCTGGCTGGTCACTGGCTAGTGGGGCCGGTGGCCGGTCTTCGAGCCTGGGTGGCGGATTCGGGGGAGTCTGCCGCTCAACACATGGCTCGTGTGGAAGGTGCTGCGTTTTTCAACGCAGCGCCTGGCCGAAAGGCCGTGAGGAGGCCGCAAGGCCAAGTCGCGCCGGGACGTCGCGGAAGTATGCTTTAGCGTTCCCGCGACCCCGGCTATGCGACCGTGCGGAAGCACCATGTGGTTTTAGTGGGTATACCGGCCGCCGCCGGGGAGTCCCACATACCCCTCTGGTCCCCCCCGGGATAGGAGGGAATGCGTAATTGCATTTCCACATGTAAAAAAAAAAAAAAAAAAAAGGTTAGGTTAGGTTAGGTTAGGTTGGGGTGCTGATGTCAGACAACCTCCTCGTGTGCTCATCCCATTGTCAGTCCCGAGGATACGTCCAGAGGAACGGCAATGGGAGGGGCCGGTGCACCCTGGGCATCGCAGGATAATCTCCTAGGTCACCTAGGTGTATTGTCGGCGATGGCGAATAGTCTGGCGTGGGGAAGGGAGGGGGGCTGCGACCGGGCCTCGGCCTGGACGCGGCGGACCCACCCTTATGGGGACGTAGGAGGAGGGGGAGCGCGACCGGGCTTCGGCCTGGACGCTGCGGACCCACCTCGTGGAGGGGAGGGAGGCTGCGTGAGTAGCGGCGGGCCCACCCCTCGAAGCCCATTGTCAGTCCCGAGGATACGTCCAGAGGAACGGCAATGGGAGGTGCCGGTGCATTCTGAACATCGCTGATAATCTTCTAGGTCACCTAGATTGTCGGCGATGGCGAATAGCCCGGCGTGGGGAAGGGAGGGTGGCTGCGACCGGGCCTCGGCCTGGACGCGGCGGACCCACCCTTATGGGGACATATGGGGAGGGGGAGCGCGACCGGGCTTCGGCCTGGACGCTGCGGACCCACCTCGTGGAGGGGAGGGAGGCTGCGTGAGTAGCGGCGGGCCCACCCCTCGTAAGGATGCCTGAGAGGAGGGAGGCTGCGGCTGGGCAGAGGGCCCGGCTGCGGCGGACCCACCGATCGGGCAGCCCCGCAAGGGGCGTGTGGAAGGGAGGGAGTCTGCGACCGGGCCTCGGCTCGGACGCGGCGGACCTGCCCTGTTGGGGACGAGGAGGGGGAGCGCGACCGGGCTTCGGCCTGGACGCTGCGGACCCACCACGTGGAGGGGAGGGAGGCTGCGTGAGTAGCGGCGGGCCCACCCCTTGGACGACGGCCCCGAGAGGAGGGAGGCTGCGGCTGGGCCTTAGGGCTCGGTAGCGGCGGACCCACCCCTTGGGTGCCAGCCCCTTGGGGCGTGTCGATTTGAGGGGAGGGTGGCTGCGGCTGGGCTTCGGCTCGGTTGCGGCTGCCCGACCCTCGGGTGTCCGCCCCGGGAGGAGGGAGGCCGCGGCTGGGCCTACGGTCTGGTAGCGGCAGCCCAATTCTCGGGTGACGGCACCGTGAGGAGGGAGGGGAGGGAGGCTGCGGCTGGGCCTTTGGCTCGGTAGCGGCGGGCCCACTCAACCCATACCGGTTGGACGAGTGACGGATTGATGTCGCTCGTCCGACCTGGCTGGTCACTGGCTAGTGGGGCCGGTGGCCGGTCTTCGAGCCTGGGTGGCGGATTCGGGGGAGTCTGCCGCCCAACACATGGCTCGTGTGGAAGGTGCTGCGTTTTTCAACGCAGCGCCTGGCCGAAAGGCCGTGAGGAGGCCGCAAGGCCAAGTCGCGCCGGGACGTCGCGGAAGTATGCTTTAGCGTTCCCGCGACCCCGGCTATGCGACCGTGCGGAAGCACCATGTGGTTTTAGTGGGTATACCGGCCGCCGCCGGGGAGTCCCACATACCCCTCTGGTCCCCCCCGGGATAGGAGGGAATGCGTAATTGCATTTCCACATGTAAAAAAAAAAAAAAAAAAAAAAAAAAAGGTTAGGTTAGGTTAGGTTAGGTTAGGTTAGGTTAGGTTAGGTTAGGTTAGGTTAGGTTAGGTTAGGTTAGGTTAGGTTAGGTTAGGTTAGGTTGGGGTGCTGATGTCAGACAACCTCCTCGTGTGCTCATCCCATTGTCGGTCCCGAGGATACGTCCAGAGGAACGGCAATGGGAGGGGCCGGTGCACCCTGGGCATCGCAGGATAATCTCCTAGGTCACCTAGGTGTATTGTCGGCGATGGCGAATAGTCTGGCGTGGGGAAGGGAGGGGGGCTGCGACCGGGCCTCGGCCTGGACGCGGCGGACCCACCCTTATGGGGACGTAGGAGGAGGGGGAGCGCGACCGGGCTTCGGCCTGGACGCTGCGGACCCACCTCGTGGAGGGGAGGGAGGCTGCGTGAGTAGCGG